>OX382358.1:18229409-23939933 GCA_947508005.1 Amphipoea lucens | reverse complement strand
TTGCTCGTTGGCAAATCTTGAGTTTGGACTTCTGTTGTTCAGTAAGTGACCAACTCTGAGCACCGTAGGTTAGGACAGGCAGGATGCACATGTCGATGAGTTTCCTTTTTAAAGATATAGGGAGACTACCTTTCATGTGTTCTTTAAGGGCCCAGTAGGTCTTCCAAGCATTTTGGACTCGTCTTTCGACTTCCTTATCAGTAGTTGGAATATAGGGTATTCAGATCACACGATCACGATCGTGATCTGAATAACCCTATATTCCACAGTTAACCATTCGAGTATTCCTATATTTCACTATTCGAAATGAGACTTTGACTAAATTCATTGAAAGTAGTTTCATGTGAATGAAAACAGCAGTCACTTCATACCTATCAATGGATAATTCAGTAGGAATAGTCTATTCAGACATCAACGAGTTAGGAGTGGAATGTGCACAGATGTTATCAGATATAGAAACACCTTATTACATTCATCATTCATTGCTTTTAAATAGTACTTGCAAAATATTCTGACTTGACTATTTAGTGGTCTTTATTATTCAAGAATTATAATGTAATAGATATCATGAGAAATTCAGATATTCAATATAAATATGAAACATTTATCTTATCGAACATTCGTCATTATACATATATTATAATTTAACATTACATTCATTCAACAATTCAATGACACTGAAATTGGAGCAGCAGCCGGTGTATGTTCGATACGACAGACTAACGAAAATGAAGTGCGCTCGCCATTGTCCACCGCGTTACCTTATATACAGTGTAGTAACGATTTAGTTTAAATATTATGACGTAGAAATAAAAGGTACTTTATTTTAAATACTTTTATTTACAATGAATATTTACAGTATAAATTAAACTAATTATTTAAAAAACAAATAATAATAATAATAAAACTATTATACGTCTATTTTAAACATCAATTAGGTACATGAAGTTGAACTTAATTTTTTAACTATTTTAGCAACTAAATACTCGGTTTCACTCATTATGTCATCAATATCACTACGGACTAAATATTGTATATTCACGCTGACTAAATATTGTATATTCACGCTTGCACTATCGATATCGGGGTCACTGTCTATTTCATCCATCTGACGGCCTTCCACATCATGTACAATTATTTTTATAATTCGGTGAATATGTCCGGGCTCTTTACGCTTGATAAAGGATGTCTTTTTAAATGGTTTTGATTTTTTCTTCTTCTTCTTTATTTTTTTCTCTTGTATTTTTTGCTGTCTACTCTCTTCACAAGCTTTTTCCGCTACTTCGACATCCCAGCTTTCTCGGTCTTGAGCATAGTAAAATGGATTAAGAACTGGATCGGGGCAATCTATCAAATTCTGAAACAATGAATAATTTTATGCTATGAAACTCCATCATAAATGAATTCAATTGCTAATATCGATGATTACTTAGATACTTACATCATATTGTAGGTTAATGTTTTCTAAAACAGGACTGTAGGATGGTGAGTGTGACATATTTAATTCTATGTCCCGACTTTGTTAAACACCTGGAAAATAATAGTCTAAATTAGTATTTCGTTAACCAATATTCTATCTCAAAAACAACAATGGCGATTGAAACATAGTGTTACCTGTATATATATATATATATATATATATATATATATCAATACGGAAGAATAATATTAAAACTTACCAATAATACACGATCAAGCCAGTTGTAACAGTCAAGTGTAGATTTGGAATAGATTTTAAATGATTTTTTCTCTCTATTTATATACCCTAATTTAATTTTATGGATAGAGTTCAAAATCACACATTTTTATGTTAGATACCATATCTTTTCCAAAAATGGTATAGTGAAATAGGAAACGTAAGACATTACGACGCCTATCATTTTATTATTTATTATAAATATATATCGATAAAATAATACTACTGCACTTATGTTTACGGTAATCGTTTTCATACATTTTAATAAGATGATTTAGCAAGCAAACCCTTGGTATGTTAATTGTATATCAAAGTTGCGCCGTAAGCTGAAGTTCAGATTCAAGATTATTCTCGTATACCGAAATATGAGATTCTGACTCGTCATAATTATCTCCACTTCTCCACGTGTCTAGGAGTTGCATGCGAGCGTGCAAACCGCAGCGGTTATACCGTCGCCGTCATCGACGTTCAAAACATTCAGCAAAAAACAACAAACTACAACCATTTTTTATAATTGTAAGTAGGTTTGAAATTCCCCTATTGTTGATTTAAGTGAGTACCTACATAATATTCAAAATCACTTTTTATTTGTCTTATATAAAACGCTGTAAACTTAAAACCTTAACCGCTACGATAAATACGCTCGTCTACACAACTGTCAATTTTTGCAAGTATGCAGTTTTACAAATTTGGAGTGAATGACGTGATTTTAGACCTATAAAAACGCTTCGCAAATTAGTCTCCGGCACAATTCCTCTCTGGAACGAAACCTCTCTACAAGGAATCAACGCTCCGAACTCCTCATCAAACTACCTGTCTAAGCATCAATCAAGAATGTAAGTATCTATTCAATTAAAATATTATATATCTATATATATATATATATATATATATATATATATATATATATATATATCTATATATATATATCTATATATATATATATATATATATATATATATATATATGTATAGTATCTATTCAATTAAAAATTATCGTATCTAACTATTGAATGGTCAGAGTAATGTATTAATTGTATTTTGAATGGTTAGATATATCGAATAGTCAGAGTAATGTATTAATAGAACCAAGTACCTATTGCAATGCTTGGCTCAGAGACTGAGTGATGCTTTTCTGTGCTGCAGGTTCGATTCCTGCACAGATCAAATGCTATGTTAACTATTTATCTTCCTCACGATCAGTTCCTTTTTACTAATGTAGGAATTTTGAAGAAAAATTTTGATTGCAATGCACTAATGTATACATTTATATTTTTGTTGACAGGTCGACACTACTTAGCAACGACCTTTTCCTCTCCAGCGATGACTCTGAGCAAGAGGCGAAGCCGAAGAGGAAGACAGAGGAAAGAAAAAAGAAGCGGGAAAGGTCCATCAAATCGAGTGAAGAGTCAACAAGCGCAAAAAAATCGAAGCAGGTCGTTTCGCCAGTAACACCGTCACCTCGAGTTACGGCCAGTGAATTATTCGGTGAAGACACCGATAATGAAGAAAGCGTCACCCCAACACAGAGACCCCACAAAACTGGTAATATACCTCCACTGTACTCATATTTTACTAGAAGGATGGCTAAGGGATATTCACGACAAATAAGCGAGACTAAAGAAGGAAAATATTATGTCGAAGTGAAAATTTACAACACGGAAGAAATTAAAAAAATAATGCCCATAAATAGATGGCGCTCGGCCATAACTACCATCAAGACAAAATTAGATGAAAATAAAGAAGCTTGGCCCCATTTAAAGGAGTTTGTTAAAGCAACTCAAAATGATTTTAAAAATTGTCCTATCACCTGCATAGGTGCTTATGATACTTAAAGACTTTATTTGTTTAACTAGGTGTTCATCAATATTTGCTTTTCTAAGTACTTACTTTAAATTGTATCTTCTTTTAATTGTGTTTACCTACATGAAATGTCTTATTATTATTTTGTACTGTATTTTATAAGTATGATATTGTAGTATTAATTAATATAATATAAGTAAGTAATCTAGTAATTGGTTTTCTTATTTACAGTTACACACTTCAACAGCAAAACGAGACCTAGAAAGTCAATAACCTGTCATAAATGTAAAATTGAAATACCAGAAAATCAGTATTCCTATCATATGAGAACGAATATACACAAAGCAAACTGTTTATTAAATACCAAGTTCACAGATATTCATATTATTGCAACAGCATTCAAAAACAGATTAATGACATACAGATTGAATGTCACTCAGGAAGACGAGTACCTTGGTTTAGAGGCGTTCCTGGGTGATCATCTAATAAATATAACAGAATTGATAAATATGTCACTTAATGAACACAATTGCATAAAATTGAATTTCGAATTGTTTGCCTATTTCATGTTATCGAAATCAGACGAACTACAATTAAAGTCGTTTAATACCAAATATGAAATTATATATAAGAACACTGATTTGAATGAATTATTAATGAAAGTAATAGATAAACTAAATAATAAATTAACCGAGTTCCAGCACTGTCAATCTGGTTGGACATTTGTTTCTATGAGTCATCTCGAAATTAATGTAAACAAGTATTCCCCTATGAGAGGTGGGTCTTATATACAACTGCCGTCAGCTATTAAGCAGTCAAAAAGTTGTATAAATATTAAAAATAAAGATAATTGTTGTTTATTATGGAGTATAGTTGCTGGATTATACCCAGCTAAAATTAATGTATGCAGAACAAGTTCATACCCCCATTATACCTCTGTTTTAAATATTGAGGGAATGTCATTTCCTCCTACGATAAATGATATTAAAACGTTAGAAAAAAATAACCCCAACATCAGTTTAAATATATATGGTCTACAAAATAATACTGTGACCGGACCTCTTTACGCAACACAAAATAGAAGAAAAAATCATTTTAATTTACTTTATATCGAAAAAAAATCTATCGGACACTACTGTCTAATTAAAGATTTAGTACGTCTGGTGCGACGTCAAGTGACTCGTTCTAAAGGAAAACATTATTTATGTGATGCATGTCTACAACTATTTAGTAACGAAAATAGACATAAGACTCATAGCTGCTCTAAGATTTTGACTATATTACCTGAAAATAATTCTGTACTAAAGTTCAAACATTACGAGAGGCAGCAAAAAATCAATTTCATAATTTATGCTGATTTTGAGTGTTTGTTAATAGACTGTAATGAAAGTAGCTCTTTGAATACACAGAAACTAAAAACACATCAACCTTCATGTTTCGCTTATTATATTTGTTGTGCACATAACGATCAATTAAATAAGTATATTACATATCGAGGTACAGATTGTGTGGAAATATTTGTTAAATATTTAATAAAAGACGTTAAAAATATACATAAGATTTTAAGTAGTAAAAAGCCAATGGTTCCATTATCGGCAGAGCAAGAGATGGAGTATCGAAATTCGACTACATGTCACATATGCAAACGATTATTATTGAATGATAAAGTCCGAGATCATGATCATATTACATCTGAGTATCGTGGGGCAGCGCACTCCCATTGTAATTTAATGTATAGAGTTTGTTCATTCATTCCTGTTGTCTTTCATAATTTGTCTGGATATGACTCACATTTATTCATTGAAGAGTTAGCAAAGTATGAAGGTTCTATAAATATAATACCGAAAACTAAAGAAAAATATCTTTCAATAATAAAAGTAATTAATACGGAAAAAAACAATCATCCTATACAAATAAAATTTATTGATTCCTTTCACTTTCTTAGTTCTAGTCTAGATGCACTAAGTAAAAGTTTGTCAGAAAACGATTTTTTAAACTTATCGAGAGAGTTTACTGATAAAAGACAATTTGATTTAATGAGAAAAAAAGGTGTTTATCCATATGATTACGTTGATTCTTGGTCTAAATATGATGAGACGAAACTTCCCTCGAAGGATAATTTTTATAATAGTCTGTGTGAAAAAGATATAACTAAAGAAGAATATTTACACGCTCAAACAGTTTGGAATATTTTCGAAATAAAATCTCTTGGTGAATATACAGATTTATACATAAAATGTGATGTGCTTTTACTATGCGACATATTTGAAAAATTTAGAAAAACAAGCTTACATTTCTATAAGTTGGATCCGGCTTATTATGTAACGTCACCGAGCTTAAGTTGGGATGCAATGCTTCTATATACCGGCACTGAACTTGAGTTGATAAGTGATTTACGAATGTACGAGTTATTAGAAAAAGGAATTCGTGGTGGGCTTGCACAGTGTTCTCTACGTCATGCTGTAGCAAACAATAAATATTTACCACATTTTAATGAGTTTGAATCAAGTAGTTATTTAATATATCTTGATTGTAATAATCTATATGGCTATGCTATGATGAAGAAACTTCCTATTAAAGAATTTAAGTTCTTGAGTCTGAAAGAAATTAGCAAGTTTGATGTAAATGATGTGTCAGATGATAATGATTACGGTTATATTTTGGAAGTAGACTTAAATTATCCAGATTATTTACATAACAAGCATAAAGACTTGCCTTTCGCAGTTGAAAAAATAGTACCTCCTTATGGAAAATCAGTAAAATTGGTTGCAAATCTTTATGATAAGCAAAATTATGTAATTCATTATGTTCACTTGAAAGAATGTTTGAAAAACGGTTTGATTTTAAAAAAGATTCATCGTATACTTAGCTTCAGACAAGAATTCTTTCTCAAAAAATACATTGATCTGAATACTAGTCTTCGTCAAAATTCCAAAACTGCGTTCGAGAAGGACTTTTTTAAATTATTGAATAATGCCATATTCGGGAAAACTATCGAAAATAAACGGAAGCAAGCAGATGTAAAACTAGTAACAAAATGGACAGATACCAGAAATAAAACAAATAAACATCTTGACGCTGAAAAATTGATATGTAAACCAAATTTAAAAAGTATATCAATTTTTTCAGAAAATTTCGTAGCTGTGGAATTATACCGTGAAAAGGTCGTTTTGGATAGACCTATTTATATTGGATTTACCGTTTTGGAATATTCGAAGCAACATTTGTACCAATTTCATTATGATGTTATGAAAAATAAATACGGAAACAATGCTGAGTTGTGCTATACAGACACTGATAGCCTATTATATTTAATTTATACAGATGATTTTTATCATGATATGCATTCTGATCTTTCAAAGTTTGATACTAGTAATTTTGAAATGAATAATCCATATCATATACCACAACTTAATGCTAAAATTCCTGGATTATGGAAACATGAGGTTGGTGGCGATTTAATTATAGAATTTACCGGTTTAAGAGCTAAATTATATTTTATTAACAGTGTGAAGACTGAAATTAAAAAAGCCAAAGGTGTTTCTAAGTCTGTAACTTGTAACCTAAAATTGAATGATTACAACAATGTATTGCTGACAAATAAAGCGCATAGATGTAAAATGAATATGATAAAATCAATTAAACATGTTTTATACACTCAGCAAGTAGACAAACAAGTTTTAGAAAGAAACGATGACAAAGTTCAAGTATTACAGGATCAAATTCATACATTACCCTGGGGGCATTGTGATTCTATGTTTGTAGATTATTCCAGTGATGTGTAATCTGTAAATGTGTTATTATTTTACGGTGATTGTACACAAATTAGATTTAAATTTTATTTTGTTGTAAGTACCTACTAAAATAAAAATAATTGTCAAATAAATGCTTAATGTGCAGTAATTATGAGCCTTTTATTTTAATTTCCATTTACACAATAATCTTCATACTTTACTTACAAGTTAAGAATTAGTTAAAAAATAAAACATAACACCTTTTAGTAAAATAAGAAGTACCTATATATACTCAGGTCATGTCTTATTACCTCACATTTCACAATGAATTTCGTTAAGCAATCACATACTTTTAAAATAAATAATATAAAATTAGAAAATCATTCACAAAAAGTGAGACATAGCACACTCTTACCTAACACTATAAGATGTATTATATGCGGTCCATCTAACTGTGGAAAAACTAATATAATGCTTAATTTACTATTACATGAAAATGGAGTAAAATTCAAGCATATTTATTTATACTCGAAGACAGCTTTCCAGCCAAAATATTGTTTTTTAAAACAGGTCATCCGTTGCATACCCAATGCAAAGTTATTTATCTTCCATGATAATAAAGAAGTTATACACCCTAATGATGCCTTAACCAATTCAATAATGATTTTCGACGATGTCGCATGTGAAAATCAAATAAATATTCGTAACTACTTCGCAATGGGGAGACATAAACAGATAGATTGTTTTTACTTATCACAAACCTATTCCAAAATACCTAAACAACTAATACGAGATAATGTTAATCTTTTGTTAATCTTTAAACAAGACGACATAAACTTAAAACATATTTATAATGAACATGTAAATACGGATATGGAGTGGCTTCAATTTAAAAAACTTTGCTCTACTATATGGCAAGATCGGTTTGACTTTGTATTGATAAATAAAGATTGTTCTCTAAATGAAGGTAGATATAGACAGGGGTTTGACATATTCGTAACTTTTGAGCAAACATAATAAAAACCATAATACTGTAAAAAAATGATCAATCGTAGTCTACAATCTGTAAATAACGGTTGGGTATTGTCGGAAATCATTATGGAGGTCAATATAAAAGAACAATTGATAAAATCCGTAGATAGTATAAAAAATAAAATTAAAACAATACAAAATGCAGAAGATGTCGATAATTTGAAATTTAAGAAACTTTTTAAGCCAATAACAGATCCTCTAGAGACTTTAATTAAAGTTAATGATAAGAATAGAACTATATTGGATACGAATGAAGGTGATAATAATATAATGAAAAGATGTAGCTCATCCGTAGATTTTGAAAATTTCAAAGGATTTATAGAGAAACATTCAAATGATGGTTCTACATCCTTTAGCTGCACAAGTGATGATAGCGAGAACGATACATTTATGTCACTTAATAAAGAAGATATGATTGAAATCTATGATAATAATATGAATGTACCTTTTGGGATTCGAAGTGAAAACAAAAATTTGATGATGGGAAACTCTAAAGTATCATTTTCTTTTACAAACAACGTTAACAATTCCCTCAAATCAATTATAGCCACAGTTAATGACAAACGTTATGAAATAACTCCTGGACTTAAAGAACTTTTACTACGTAATAGACCTGATCTCAGTCTGGTAACTGAAACTGATAAAATTGTTTACAAAGATATGCTCAATAATACAAATGCTCACAAACGCGACTTTAATCCAAACGGTCAATTAAAAGGTGACAAAGGTTTGAAATACCGTCAAATCATTAAACCTTTGTTTTCTGAACAAAATTACATTCAACACGCAGAACAAGTCATTAAGTCAAAAAGTGGTGGCTACTTACCTAAATTGAAAAAAAAGTATAAGAGTAATACAGATTATGTTTATTGGGATGACCCTAATGAATTAATCGATAGATTAAGACTGTTAATGGCTTCAAAAAACGCTGGTAATACTAATCATGACAATGAAATTATATCAATTGTTGAAGAGTTAAAAGAAGCCGGTGTAATAAAATAATAAAAAGCATTGTATCTAATTTTATACTTAGTTATTTAAAGCGTCTAGACCATGAAGGTTCATACAAAACAAACATCGCTGTCTTTTAACGAAATAACCTCTGAGCATATTGAGATCTTAGACAAATCAACCGAAACTGAATGTTGCAAAGATATTAATAAATTCAAAGTTGAAATATTAATTAAAATAGAAAAATTGAACAAATTAATTAGTGGTTTAAATAGTAGATTAAATAACATTGAAAAGACCATAGATTTAAAAGAAATAGCAGGGAAGTTATGCAAGCATTATGAGCAAAATAGACGTCATAAATGAAATCCATAAAAACGCTAGAGTTAATTTCCCAAGAAGAAGTGTAATACTTAAAGATATAGATGACCTTTGGCAAGCAGATTTGATGGATATGCAAGGAATATCAAAAGTGAATGCAGGTTATAAATACATACTGGTGATTATAGACACTTTTTCAAAATATGCTTGGGCGATTCCAATTAAACAAAAAAATAAGCAACAGGTATCAGAGGCGTTTAAAACAGTAATAGAGAAAGGACGAGTTCCAAAAAATTTGCAAACTGATCTTGGGAAAGAGTTTTATAATGATCAATTTAAAAGTGTTGTTAATAAGTATAAAATTAATCATTATTCTACTTATTCTACTAAAAAGGCCTCAATTGTTGAAAGACTAATAAGAACGTTAAAGAATAAACTATACAAGGAATTTAGTTTGAATGGAAATTATAAATGGTTCAACGGTATGTTAGAAAAAAAGTTACATGAATACAACAATGATGTTCATAGAACTGTCGGTCAGTCACCTGTTTCAATAAATCAAAGGAATAAAACAAATATACTACAAAGATACTTAGACACAGCTCAGTCTCGAAAAAAAGTGAAATGTAAGAAATTTAGTGTAGGAGATTATGTGAGAGTAAGTAAATATAAAGGATGTTTTGATAAAGGTTATTATCCGAACTGGTCCACCGAAATATTTAAAATAACAAAAATTCAAGGAACAAATCCAACAACTTATTTAATAGAAGATGGTAGATGTCGACCAATACTAGGCGCATTTTATGCACAAGAACTTCAGAAAACCAATCATCCGGACATATACCTCGTTGAAAAAGTTTTGAAACGAGAAGGAAAGCGAGTATATGTTAAATGGTTGGGGCTGCCGACCAGTGAAAATAGCTGGATTGATAAATCAAATGTATTATAACTCCTGAACAATATTTAAGCATTTTACAAACAATTATCTATTCACTTCCACTTTATTCTTAATGCAATAAAGACATACTTTATAATTCAGGTTTATGTAAAATAATTCTTAAAAAAAATATATATATATATATATATATAACAATGAAAAAAGCACGAGGACTATGTACAAGCAATAAAGAAATGGCTGGTTTATCATCTTTCAAAATGGGCAAAGTAACATCTGGAGCGGGTTTTAGAAAAACCTTTAAAAATATTATATCACATACCAAAAAACACATCAAGAAACTAAAACCTACCTGTAAGAAAGCATTAATGGAATTAGCCTGTACTACAGCTCATGAATTTGCATCTGATTTACCCATAAAATTACCCAGAATTATACCAGTACCTAAAACTGGAGGATTTCTTCCTTTAGTACCAATATTTGCTGGTTTATCTGCCGCTGGAAGTTTGGCTGGAGGTGCTGCTGGGATTGCGAAAGCTATTAATTCATATAAAACAGCTAAGAAACAGTTGCTTGAATCGGAACGTCACAACAAGCAAATAGAAGCTTTAATTATTGGAAAAGGATTACATCTTAAGCCTTACAAAGAAGGTTTAGGAATTTTTGTTACAAAGAAAAAAAACTAAATTGTCGGCTACCCAATAGAGCTTTAACTAATATTGATATATTGAAGCATTCAAATAGTATCCCATTCTTTCGAGGTGTATTTATGAGAGATGAATTACCAGATAACCCATTACCATTAGAATGTGGAGTGATTAATCTTGATATTTCTCAAAACTCTGGCACTCATTGGGTAGCCTATGCCAAAATATACGATCACATTGAATACTTTGACAGTTATGGTAACTTAAAACCACCTAAAGAAGTAATAAAATATTTAGGAAACAATATTCAGTACAATTATGAAAATGTACAACATGATCACTTGTATAATTGTGGACACTTATGTTTAAAATTTCTTAAGTTATTTTGGAAAAGTAATAAAGGAACTTATTAATTGAGTGATTTTTATTTCTTACGTCTCCAAATTTCGTTAAACTAGAAAAATATAAATGACATTGCTAGTTCATACACATGCATTCTTTGGTTGTTGGTGATAACAGTCACTAGTGTCGAAAAAGGATTTTTTTATTACCTATTTAAAGTAACCTCCTTCGTTTTATTCATACCAACATCATGCTTGTTCTTAATAAAACTCCTAATGAGAGAGGAAAATATAACATAAGACTACCAATATCCAAAGAAGTGAGACGTGTCAGTGCAGTGAGAATTAATAAAGTTTCAAAGGAAAACAAAAGATTTCTTCAAGATATCGGTTTTAAAATATAATATGCTTCACATTACAGATTTACCACAATATGATACCTCTATTGAGGGTTATGAGATCCATAGTTACAATCCATATAATAATAGCTTTAAAGAAAATGATGAAATTAGAATACCCATACAACAGCAAGATTTATATGTATTGCCATCAGGTAGTTCCATTTACATAGAAGGATATGTAAATGTGTCAACTAAAGATGCAGCAGGAAAATTATTAAAAAAAGATGTTGATTTTATAAATAATCCCATTTCATATTTGTTTCAAGATATTAGATATGAAATAAATGGTGTTGAAATCGATCGGATTAAAAATGTTGGTATTACAACCACCTTAAAATCGTATATCTCAATGAATGAAGGTGAAAGTAAAGCTGCAGCAGTCTGGGGATGGAACTTAGGTGGTACAAAATTAAGAAACGAATATTTTAGTGTTATCGTGCCATTGAACAGAATACTGGGATTTGCAGAAGATTACAACAAAATAATAATCAATTGTAAACATGAACTTATTTTACAACGAAGCAGCTCAGCATTGAACTGTGTGCTTATAGACAAAAATGATAACGTAGAAATAGATATACAAAAAATACAATGGCGTGTGCCGCATATTAAAGTTTCTGATCGTAATAAATTGTTATTGCTCAAAAGCTTGGAGAGAGATCGTTCTATACAGATAGCATTTAGAAATTGGGATTTGTATGAATATCCATTACTTCCAAAAACAACAAAACATTCCTGGTCAGTAAAGACAACTTCCCAGCTAGAAAAACCGAGGTTTGTAATATTTGGCTTGCAAACAGCTCGAAAAAATAATAAAACTAGAAGTTCTTCTATATTTGATCACTGTAATGTAAGCAATATTAAATTATATTTGAATTCTCAATACTATCCGTATGACTCACTTAATGTGAAATTTGATGAAGGTAAATATAGTATATTATATGAAATGTATGCTAATTTTCGTCAGTCGTATTACAACTTAGGCATTGATCCATTGCTTAGCTTAGACCAGTTTAAAGAAATTGCTCCACTTTTTGTGATTGACTGTTCAAGACAAAACGATTCACTTAAAACTGGACCAGTTGACGTGCGATTAGAAATTGAATGCTCTGAAGATATTCAAAATAATACATCTGCCTATTGTTTAATAATAAACGATCGACTGTTCGAATACAAGCCGTTGAGTAATATTGTGAGAAAACTATCATGAATATCATCGTAGATGTTCAAGGGTTTAAGAGTGAAGAAAACGAGTTTATTCCAAAAGAAATAGCAATAATGTACAAAGGACGTATACAAGTACTGTTGATAAAACCACCACGACCATTTTATGACTTGACGAGGAAAGAACGGTTACAAGTGGCTTGGATTGAAAAAAACAGAGGAATAAACTGGAACGAAGGCTTTGTACCATATTTTAATTATCAAGCAAACTTTGGTGATTTTTTAAAAAATAAATCTATATTTACGAAAGGAAACGAAAAAGTGTTATGGATAAAAGATATATTCCGAATTAATAATGTATACAATTTAGAAAGTAAGAACTGCCCGAGTTTGTTAACGTTATATAACAATTATTCAGATTCATCTGACATTATAAGTTGTATGTATCATACCAATATATGTGCCTTAAAAAATGTGTTTTGCTTAAATAAATGGTGTGAAGAAAATAAAGTGTTTTGTCAGTAAGATAAAATAAGAACGATACTAGTTTTACGTATAAATGATTATAGAATGTTAAACCTACTTATAAATCGAAGTGTGAATATCTAATCTACAAACTTACACATATTCTATTATTTAGGTTAGTGAAAATGTAAGTAATAATAGTGATGTAAGAAATGTATCATTGCATATAAAATATTTTTGAATAAAATGGTGTACTAAACAATATTTTTTATAATTATGTAGAAATAAATATTTAAACTTGACCTACTTGTGAGTTTTATTTCTAGACATGACTGACCAGAAAGTAATGAACACCAGTTCGTCAAAATCGTTTCATGCGAATGAAAAGAGCCGTCAGTGTAGTTGGGAGAGCAGTTAATCATCAACACTTATAGCGACAACATGTATCAGTTTATACAACCATCATATACTCCATCGATTCCACCCTTGCATTTTGAACTTTGCAAGTATATGTATCAAGTTTCCAGCCCTACGATTCCGTATATTAAAACATATTTGAAGTCATCAAATCAAATCAATGGATTACTGGAAGAGTGCATTGATATCGTTAATCGGGTAACATTAACTAAAGACGAGTGGGACATGATATTTATGGAAAACGCTTCTGAAATATCAGGATTCTTCACATCTGGTTCAATTCCTTTACCAAAGCAGCAGCAGTGGCGACGAGAACAACAAGTGATCAATTATATAAACCTGCCTGAACATGAAGAAGGAAGCAAAAAATACATCATAATTGACATTGGAACCAAATCGATCGTCATCTGTTGTGAAGAGTGGTGGTGTCTGAATCATTTACTGAATTGTCTTGATTCACGTTTACGTCACTTAACAAGGGTCAAGGGTTACTATGAGAACCGTATTAATTTCTTTAGAAAGCAGTTCAAGCTCACCCAACCGAAAACAATGTCTGAAGCCTATGCGATTATGGAAAATGTCTATGATGAAATGTCAACTGTGGATCAAGAAATCAAATGTTTTGCAATCGATTATTTATTTTTCTCATGCTTTTTATAAATAGTAATAAAATGTGTTACTTAGTTGATAGCAAACTTTGTGAAAAAGTGGTGGTGGTGGTGGTTTAACTGTGGAATATAGGGTTATTCAGATCACGATCGTGATCGTGTGATCTGAATACCCTATATTCCAACTACTACAATATGGGGAAACCAAACAAGGCCGCAGAAAAAGATTTCATTGTAAGTTTCATAATTATTTATACCGTCTCATAACGGATGTTTTCTGTTGTTTTAGTTTATCTTATTTGAAAGTTATTATCTTACAGTTGCGCAAAGGCTCAGGAGTTGTGATACCAACCTATGTCTTCCACCACGACCCTCAGTTCTTTCCTGAGCCTGAGAAGTTTGATCCTGAACGTTTCTCCGAAGAAAATAAACATAAAATTAACCCGCTTGCATATATGCCTTTTGGTGGTGGACCTAGGAATTGTATAGGTAAGTTTCTGGTCTGTATTGTACGGCTTTCAATACCAAAAATGACCTAACCTCTTGACTGCCCCAGTCGGATTAATACAAAAAATGTTATCGTGTGCCCGGGTCTCCTCAGGCCCTATGTACACGACAAGGATTCTTCACGGTACGGCGTATAAACCGCGCCGTAGAAAAAACGATCGTGTTTACACACGGCCAATAAACCGTAGTTTTTCACGACAAGAAAAACTTATGTGTACAGAGGGTTTCAGTCATACTTTTACAACAGAGAACCTATGTTCCATTTTTGTTTTTTATGTCATGCCACGACCCTATTCATCGTAGGTATTTATTTGTCGATGTATAAGCTGTGCGCTGGGGGCACGACAATTGATACAAAACCAAGAGGGCAATAGGTTAATTGATTGTTAAAATAAAGGCCAATGTTAACAGGGTCAAGATTTGCTCTCTGCGAATTGAAGGTGATGACGTACCTGCTTCTACGGCATATAGAACTCTCTCCTTGTGAGAAGACCTGCATCCCCGCCAAGATAGCTCCAGATAATCTAAATCTTAGCCTGCAGGGAGGACACTGGCTCAGGATAAGACTGAGGAAGTAGAACTGTCTGGAATCAGAACATGTACATACAGTGGAAATTAAGCATTTAATTAATAAGTATTAATCAATTTAAATGTATGTGTATATATTTATAGGTGTCATTTAAATTAATAATAAAGACCCTTACAAGATATATTTTTTTTTATTCCTGACGTACGCTTCCTGCATTTTATGATGGTATTTCTATAAAAAGCCATAAAGAATGATGCGGAGAATAAATAACATTATTGTGAATGCTTATTCAGTTGACATGTTTTCCTTCATTGTAAATCGGGAATAGAAACGCAACTAAAGTAGTAACTCTCTATACGTATACGGTTATAGCCGTCTACCGCTTTAAGTAAGCGATTTAATTTTCCATGATATTGTTGGTATGGTTGTGATAGTATTGTGATTTTGTATGAAACATTCCCTAATGAAGGACCGCGCCGGAGTGTTAACGCTACCAGAACAATGCTATTTTTAACCGACTTCAAAAAAGGAGGTTCTGTATTCGACCCGTATGTATTCAAAAACTAATGAACCAATTCTTATAATTCTTTCATTAATGTGATCTACATACTTTCAGGAAGGTGTTAGTATATAACACATTAGGTAACTATTCTTAAGTACGAAGTTATATGCATAAATGTACTGCATCTCCGGCATTTCTATGCGAATTTTGATGATTTTGCTAGTCGGTGTCTTCAATTATTCAATTCACTAGTGTTAATTAAAATTGTGTGGGGTAGGTCCAACTAAAAAGTGAAAAATAAAAACTTTTTTCCAAAAAAAAAAACAACCGACCTAAAAAAGAAAACACTACAAAGTGATAAATAACTTTAATGATTTCGGAAGTCGGTGTCAAAAAACGAAAATGATAACGACACCGACTTTCGAAATTAAAGTTATTTATCACTTTGTAGTGTTTTTTTTTGAAGTCGGTTGTTTTAAAGCAAAGTCCACGATCATGTCACTTTACAGGGTTATGGAATAAAAAGGTAAACTAGTATTTATTTACAATACAACAATTCATGGAATTACAATGTGTCCTTAGTGACCAATCGTATGGAGCATGAATATGGTTATGTTATAAAACATAGAATCCTACTTAGGTGAATACAATACAAACACAAAACTAGCTGATAACATGACCGTGACCGCTCCTTGTTACAATATTCGAACATCTGTTTTGGACAATGTTGGCCTTGACTGACACCACAGTCGGAATATTAACTAAGAGCGACGTCTGACAGTTTTTGTATGGAAGAACTGTCAAAAATTCAAAATTATTCCTCGGATAAAGTCATTTGGCGTTGGAAAAATCTACCCTAAATCGAATGATTGTTTTGATGCCTCGTGCCGGGCAGCTGACATAATTTTTATAGACTAAATTAATACTAAGTACTTAAATTGAATTATCAATATTAGAACCAAAACCCGGGGCTGATCATAAGATAGGTGTAATAACATTGATTTGCACGAGACTAGAAATAATCTGGAAATCGATCTTGACTCTTTATTGTTGTTTCATTGACTTTTAATTATTTTTTCACATTTTTTGTCTGCTTCCCGTATGTTTAGATGCCACATCTAAAAATACAAGCTTTTGATAGAGTTTGGAATAAGGGTTTGATATACAAGCTAAGACTAATGCTGCCCAATGATTTTGCCGATATCCTGCAATAATTATGATCCATCTGCTTCTAATATTAGAGCAGAACCAGAGACAGAGGACATGGTTTACTTACGAAACCACAAAAAAAAATGAACTCACAAACTGGAATTTACATTCTGTCGGAGTAAATATATTATTCAGAGTGACGTTACATCCTGTGTGGGCGCGTTTCCGCTTTAGCAGTCGTGTAGGTTTTGTCTATATTTTACCATTAGGTACTAAAAACATATTTCATAGTTTTAGGTTTGCGTTTTAGTAAATACGTTAGTCGACCTCACCACATACTACTTTCATTTTGGCGTAACTTGGTATATAATTGATAGATCTATTATGACCAGTGCAGCAGTGGAAATCAAAAACGTCATTTATTCAAACTAGGCTGAGAATCAGCACTTTTCGAACATCAAAATTACAAAAAACAGTCCCTCAAAACGCCCGCCCTTCACTACTTCCTAGTGCGGCACAGCTGTCTGTTCAGTTAGAAAATACTTGATTTGTATACAATACTATATAGGTATGCAAAGGATACAGAACATTAAATTAAATTATTTGCCATATTATTATGTTAGCTAGCCACGCCAATATACCAACAAATATAATAAAATTTATACGTACTCAAGCAAAAAAAAAAAATTTAAAAGTGTAAACAAAAACTTACTACCAAAATAAAAGCCTCCAGGTATAAAGGGCGTGACAGCTTACATATTTATTTACACATATTGCAATCTACTCATTAGAAAACATTGAAATGAGTAGATTATGTCAATACCAACATCTCTTTATCAAATTGTTATTTAAAAATCCATGTGTGTTTGCGATAATCCATCTGCGTTCGTTCCGGGTGACCACGCCGACCGTAATAATTACAGGTTAATTGCAACGGTGAATTATACCGGCCAATTACGTCACTTTACATAGTCGCACTTCACTATTTATAACTTTTGGGTGCACTAGACTGAAAAAAGGTTTTAACCTTGGTTTTAAAAGTTGTGACAGAAAAGGTCGAGAGTTTTCCATTGTTGTGATATGAACATAATTATGATGGATGGTATATTGAAATGGATGGATGGTGATGGCTGGCATGAGAATCATGTCAAAATCAAAATATTTTATTTCACTCAAACCTACATGGGCACTTATAAAACGTCAGAAGCTAGGTGCATGGTTTCAATAAATTGGTCGTGTTCTATGGAGAAGAGCCGGCAAGAAACTCCGCGGTTACTATGAAGAACAAAGAAAAGATAAAAGACGAATGGAGTGTACAAATAGTGTGCGATTTATTTATTTGAGTAGAATAAACAATGTTTCTTTCTTTTATTTTTCTTTTATATGAAAAGCCAAAGAGGAGGTAGATGAAGAATGTTAGAGTGTAAAAGAGAAAAACATAGTGTGTCGACCTTACAAATAGGCGTAAGGGCAGGAGGATGATCAAAAACGAATGTTGTACGTAACGAAGAAGTGTTCCTTAGTATACTGGTAGTAGTGCCTTTGAATTTGCTTTTAACAATCAGTTGCGATATCCTGACGTTATAGTTAGAGCAATTTTGCATTTGACCAATCACTATTAAAAGCTCAAGTCTACGGACTTATTCTATTATTGTTTTCTCGTATTTAAGGAAGAAAAAAATGCTCACTAATTTCTTTCACATCATCATCATCCCCCTGCTCACAGTATCTCAATTTATTTGGCGTTTGTCAGCCAGGCAGATCACGAGACATATATCACCTTTTTCAACAATATTATCATCTTACGCGTAATACATCCATCGTATTCTGCGTCTTCCTCCATTCTTATAGCCAACCACATTCATACTCTAAACGTCCTTCAAACAAACGATTTCCATACAAACTCCAAAATCTAAACTTCCATCATATCAATCAAATGCACCAAAAATGTACCAGAGTTTATCCTTTTATTTTGGCCACTGCTTAACTTAAAACTTCCACTGTCGGCCGGCAGTCTGGTATATTTTCGAATTTATTATGTAAATTAGCGGTCGACTGTTGCAACTAATCCGGTTGCTGCTTTGTTTTCTCTTACATTATTCATTTGTTTTAATCACGCTAATGACCCTTTGATGACAGTCTTAGTTTTTGGAAAATACTGCAAAGAATAATAATGTTACCTTGCATCGTAATGCAGAACAAAGAATCTTCTCATCAAGAGAAATGAGGACTTATAATCACCACACTTGACACTTGCTCATTTTCTTGCTTCGATTACAGACCACTTGGTGTAATCACTATGGTTTCCTTCACCTTTAAATTTATGGTGTCATAGTTTCCTACGTGTTCTAAATACTACCTAATCAGTAAGCTCATTTTAACTCATTTAATTAGAATATAATGCTCCTAACCAAATTTTACCATAATAACGCAAACATATAATCCAGTACAAATCCGCGGGGAGATGTATATTTGAATAAGTCCACATACGTGTCCACATATTATGTGTACAAAATTTACGATTCCCTGTACATTACTCGAACTCTCAACACGCAGGCACGAATAAGTCTTCTGAATACATTATCACGAGCGCCACAGTCTAGATTTGCAAGGACATTTTTTGTGGACATACTGTTTAAAACTTTACTTTTTTATGCTGTGGTCGTGTAGTATGTGGTGGATGTTGCACAGCATGTTACTGCGCCGCGACAGATTATTAATCACGCTGGTGACGTCACAAGCAGACTGACGCGTGTCATTCGCGTGGGCAATGCGTAGTGGACGATGGAGCAAGTTGGAGAAGGAAGCGTGTCGTGTGCGGGAATCCTGCCTTCTTTCTTTGGTCTTGTCCACACGAGAAATTTGACAATATCTAATGCAATATCTAGGAGCAGGGGTGGCCTCATGGTGGCCCAGTGGTAATGACCCCAACTTACGATTTCGATTCGAACCCAGACAGGCGCTTTATTTTGTATAAATAATTTCATCACCACTGCTCTCAAAACGGTGAAGGAAAAAATCGTGAGGATATACAATTCGAAGATATGTGACATCTACCAACCCGTACTGAGCCCGCGTGGTGGATAACAGCCCATCCCCTTTCGAAGAAGCAATCTTAAACAGATTCCCTACATAATCAGTAATACTCGTATTGATATTGGTAATAGGTTTCATTAGATACCCTGAGTAGGAACGCCATCATATTTATAGTTTTTGTCAGTACTTGGCACTGCACCGACTATTCTAATGATCATTTAACAGCATTTAAAATTAATTAATCTTAAAAAAGTTTAAAAACATACCCAAAAGCTAGATTCACTAGAACCTCTCCTATCTTGGAGCATCCACATATCGTTTATTTTACGTTGTACGCCGCCGCCGAACACAAATTCGCGACTAGTGACAACTCATGTCGTGCCTATGTCGCGCCGAACTGCTGTTGACTGTTGCGGGCAAAGAATTTAATGTATCTGTGAATAGTCAGACAGACACTATAACGATGATAGACATGTGAGAGCAGTCAGCGAATTGTATTTTGCACTAGAGTTTCACAAGGGCCTGATAAAAGTTAGTTTGAAGTATGTTCTTCCGAAGACGTGTGACGTGTTCGTTCTGGAAGACAATGTGTCGGTCGTTCGGCGAGGAGATGGGCGAACGATATTCTTGCCATCGCGGGGAGAACCTGGATGAGACTGGTACAGGAGCGTGGCGATTGGCACATGAAGAGAGAGGCCAGCGGTGGGTGAAGTCGGGCTGGATGATGATAATGTTTTTCCGAATTTAATCAAAATCAGTGCGGTAGTATATCTGTCAAGGGCCTGCGTACGGAGAGTAATGGGTAGCTCACCGTCCGATCAGGACCAGGTCCGTGCCGGACGGCGCGTACGTATTCCACGCGCGCCTTACAGAGATGTCAGCATAAAAGAAGGGGCCTGCTAGGGCCGAAGCCTGCCGGGGGTGCGGGATTGTCCGAAAGGGTTACCGCTACCCCGGAACATAAAAGGCTAAGGAAAGAACACGGATGGGTTTTAGTCAGTAAGAGTCTGACACTCCCTTCCGCTCCACCCAGAGCGGGAGGGGTCATTTGATGATTTCCCATCCATAAAAAAAAGAAAGTATATCTGTCAAAACTTAGGTAGGCACTAGCATAAGAGTAAATGTGTAAATGAGCTTCATTCATCTAACGATTGTCTGGCAGACGTAAAACAGCTATAACACCACCAAATTAAATAGTCATATTTCATGAAGACACATCCTTACCAGAATCACATATACAAACCTTCAAAACTCGCCAAAACATCTTCCAACGTCTCCATGAACAAATTCTACACAATGGACCCTAAGAACGTCGTCAATAGGCGTTAAGGGTCCGTTTATCGTGACCGGCACTATAGCCAAGTCCAATGAGCATACGTCACGAGACTCATTAGATGGAGGAACTTCGCCACCAAACTGCCACGCAATAGGTAGGTGCAGAAGGCTGACTCCACACTACGAGCGAAATCGCATGCACTTATATACACGCGTCTATGTACGGTCTGTTCTAAAAGTAAGTGTAAACAAGCCCTGCTCAGGTAAATTCCTACAGTCACTCACTAAAGGAATTAGGAACATGTTCATCTATATTTAGAAGGTACCCAATTTTGTCAAAAAATCCATACTTAATATTATAAATCCGAAACTAACTCTGTCTGTCTGTCTGCCTGTATGTATATTACCTTTTCACGCCTAAACCAATGAACCGATTCAGATGAAATTTGGTATAGAGATACTTTGAGTCCCGGGGAAGGACATAGGATAGTTTTTATCCCGATATTCCCACGGGATCGACGCTTATGCGGGTGAAACCGCGGGGCGCAGCTAGTAGTTATATAAATATAAAGCCCTGTTCTCTGTATCCGGCGAAGGCGGCCCAGACTACTCTCCTTTCCTTTATTGAGCACTTCGGTCTTGAAAACCCGGTCACACCTTGTACAGAAGAGATGATCATCATCGTCGTATGTGTAGGTATAAAAAGGCTTCGGGCGACTTTTGCAGCAATCATTATTGTTCAGACAAAACTTTTAATATAATTGTAATTGAAAAATTATCGACGAAGATTGAGGTTATAAAATTAACCTCCATTATAATAAGAATATCGGGCTTAAAACCTCCTCCTTGCTTGAAGTCGGTTAAAGAAGGTACGTTTTGCGAAAGGTACATTATGAGTAAGGTGCGTTATGAGAAAGGTGCATTTTGAGAAAGGTGCATTTTGATAAAGGTATCTACGTTTTGAGAAAGGTGCATTTTGAGAATGGTACATTTTGCATATGTGGTGCATTTTGCGAAAGTTACATTCTGCGACTGAACGAAGTATTCAAATAATCAAATAAAAGCACTCAGTTTGTAAGTGGCACTATAAATTGGCATCCACATATACGTTTGCCGATGTATTTGTATATTTTCATCAGATACTTTTGGAACATAATTTACAGCTACGGCAAGTGCACTCACGCATTCGTTTAAAATAGTTCGAGATCTCCGTTAGTATGCTTGTGAGTGGCCCTGATTTTAGTCGTTTTATAGAGCCTTCTGTACTTATTTATTTTGTGGAACTTCGCCACCAAACTGCCGAGATAAAGTTTGTACCTATATCGCTCCACTGATTAAAGGCAAGTTATTTATTTCCTATTCTTTGTTTTGTGAATTGTTTATTTGTATGGGATTTTGGTGGATTAAGTACCTGCAGTTAGTAAGCAAATGGTCGTTTTCATTGATGGTTTTATTAGGATTTTATTTCTTAGCTGCGCTTATTTTTCTGAGATTAATGTTCTTTAATTTTGGTTTTTACCCGACTGCGCCAGAAGGAGAGTTATGTTTTTCGAGAGTATGTATGTATATTTGTATGTATAATTGTTTGGCACGCTCTGCGGCCTGAACGGCTCCATGGATTTTAGCTTGAGAGGTGTCGTTAGATTCATATTTACTGTGAGAGTGACACTGGGTAATTATATCAAAATAAAAAATAAAAAAATGGCGGATTTTTGGCGCCACATTATGCCTTCAAATAATTTTCTTTTTCTCAAAACCTATTTAGCTTTTCAGTTAGTTTTAGTGCAAGGTTGCAGTCGGGTTTTTTTTTATTTTTTTAATTAAGTACTTTTTTTTATTCTATCAAAAATGTCTATAAAAATCTTTATCAGTTGCTAAATATTGCTGCCACGGGCAAGTGATGAAGAGATTTCTGCACTTTATACAGGTTGGCAGGGAGGACATCGACTTGCAAACTGTAACCATGAATTCAGCATATGATTCTGATTGCTGTTCCATACATTTTGACGATTTATTCCGGTCTGATCCACTGAACACCCCCCCCCCCCGCCACCCTCTGGATCCCCTGCTAGTTCTTCTTCTGTTTTAATCTCTGTCTTATCCATTTTATCCTGCATAGGTACCTATTGCACTTTTCTATCACACACCATCAACATGACGCCATTTCTGCATTCATATCTGGCATTTGTATGGTGTACTACATAATAAAGATTCTTCTATTCTATAACGTAACATCACGTCTTGTTTCCCCAAAGGATAACATAGAACTAGTTTACCAGATCTGTCCTCTGTCCTCCTCTAACTATTCATAAACTTTAATAAATTCTTTGTAAAACTGGAAGATCGTAATGCCTTGCGATGTTTTAAAATCGGGTAACTTTGGTATTAGCTCGGAAATCCACGGAGGCACACAAACACAGAATAATAAAAGTGTAGGAACAACTTTGTGGGAACAGCCGGTTTACGATGCGAGACCTCAGCCACACACGGGAATCAAGAACTTCAAGCCCGCTGCATGAAAAGAGACAGGGACTAGACAACAAATAGCTGTATTTTCTCAGTAAAAAGATAAGTCACCTTGCAATTATAGCGCCATGAAATTTGTCCAAGAAACCTATCCTTTTCAAAAAACATTGCTGTGTGCATTTTTACTAGTCGTAAGTAACCACATACAACACCACCACCAGTACAGTGTTTTAATAATTGTTTGCTGCACCGGACGACGTCATTACGGTCTACGTCAGCGCCGGCGGCGGCTGTCGCTGAAAACCAGCGCTGGGGTGGGTCCTGCATAGGGTCGCAGCATAATGCTAAGCGAAAGCCGTTTTGCGTGGATGTGACGCATGTTTCCCCCTACCTTTTTATTTTATTTTTTGTGTTTATGTTTTTTTTTGCGTCATTTTCACCGCAAATAAACGTATTTTCTTTCTTTTTTCTTTCACTTATGTCAGTATTCAATCGGTACCTCAACAACTACTGTAGCCATAGATATATCAAAGAAGACCGTTCATGTTGACCAAAGTAATAGAAAAGAATGCCTGCATCGAAAGTCATCAAACATGCTCTTCCATCTTCTTCCCCATATCCTCCAACTCCGCTAAGTCTGTAGCGCAGTTGATGGGAACTAATGTTGCAAAGCTTTTAGCCACACCCCCCGCGCCCCCCGCGCCCCGCACCTGTCCTCATACAATGCCCCTCATTACACGTCGCATAAACAACAAACGGTTGTTGGAAACTTCTAGAAAAATGTCTTGAAGACCTGAAGTTAACTAATTAGGTTTAGGACTAACGTGTTCTTGTCTTTTGGTAAGTACTTAGGAGCTATATATAAGTATATCAAACGAGCAGCAGTGGAGTTTCTTGCCCATTCTTCTCCATACGAAACTACATTTTGGCAAAAGTTTACAAAAGTGCCTTTTATGTGTCTACTATAGTCCGCGCGGAAATAGTTGGCCGCTGAGGTGGAGACAGGGGTGAGGCGGTGCGGCAGCGGTTCACATCGCACGTACTGAGTAATGCGCCCCGCCCCTCCGTCCCACCGCTCACATACCTAAGGCGCGGCCAACTAGTTCCGCGCGGACTATAGCTGACCCGGCGAACTTTGTACCGCCTCAGATTTTTTTTTTGTTATTTTTTCCCATGTTTTAATAATTATTCTGCTATCCGGGGCGAAGACAAATAAAACAAATATAAAAGATCATTAAAATCGGTCCAGCCGTTCTTGAGTTATAAATGGTGTAACTAAGTGACTATTTTTTATATTAATATACATTTGAAATAAAGGTTTTGATTTTGACTTTAAGGGACAAATTAACAGTGAACAGAGATATGTGAAGGCATATATTACTATTCCCACATTCCACCAGTTATTTTTAAGCCCTTTGTCTCCGGTCAGACTCATAAAACGACAAAAACAAAATGTTGATAAACAGGATAAGGAAAGAAAATGGACAGAATCGTATTACAATTATTTTCAAATGTGGTAGGAAGTTTTATCATGAAGAATGTGTAATCTATTGGTATTTTATCTTGATAATCAGTTTCGACGGAACCTATCCAGCTCGTCCATTTTGTCGTTGCTGTGTTGTTGCGTTGATTAAATTGCTACTCTTTAACTGCCCCTAACTATTCAAGACTTGCTACTGGATAATTATTACAACATTATAAAACAGAATCATCACACCTGTAATCCCTGAAGGGTTAGACTGTGGTGTACCTATAGTACAGACGCCAGCACATCAACCTACTACAATCTGTCAAATTTCTTTAATAGATTTTCAACTTTATCACTAAAGCATAAGGTTTAAAGTTCATTGGGAAAATTTGACAGTTTCGGGTAGGTTGATGTGCTGGCGTCTGTACATCCAAATTTCGCCAGCTATGTTAATTCTCTTGTACAGTATCTTTATCTTACGAAGCGACGCGCGCTTTTCTTGTGGCAACAAGTACAAACACGCAGCTGAGTACACGTGGTAACCTTAAGTAAAGCGCGCGTACCTTCGTTAGATAAAAAAAAGACGGGTTGCACTCCGGGAGTGCCGGCAGAAGTGAAAACTTGAATATTAACTTTGTGCATTTTTGATATTTTTCATTAATAGATGCACTTTGATCAATTTCCATATTTTAAACACTTTATATACACGAATTTTACGAATACACAGCAGTGTGGCCACTACACAGACGGTCGAGCCGTCAGCTGTCATCATCCATGGATGCGCGTGACACGCTGTAACATAAACACACACGAACATTCGCGCAAGCGCCCTGCACCGCCTAAACGAAACAGCCATAGAAAGAGAGAAGATACTTCCTCTCCTACGCCGCGCCGGCTGTCTACTCTCCATCCGTCTTACGAATTTTTGATCAGGTCACGTGTCCTGACGCGATGTCCTGACGCGAGCTTAACATTTTTTACCCATTACAAAAAAGTGTACAACGCCGCTAAAGAAGTTTTCACTTCAAAATACTATAATAGGCTGTGATCCTATTGCCATTAACCGGATACAAATCTAGACACCTTGCTGATACTGAGAAATCCCTAATGGAAAAACTACAAACAACTGAACAACAATGTAGGATAACTTCTGGAAGGCGCTTGCGCTACATACTCACCCAAAAACGAAATATCCCAAATACCCTTGCTATACTGCTCCAATGTATAAAGCACATGAGTCGTTTCAGCGTTGTCTCTGGCATCGAAGAGCACCTACGATGTCGATAAAAAGCGGTCACTACTAAGGTCACTAGTAACTAAAAACTTTTTGATAAACTGACCAACTGTTTTGCTAAGGCAACAGTTGGTCAGTGTTATCAAAAAGTTATCGCTTAAATTGTTTACGATAGGTAACTTTTTTGAAAAATATTATGTCAAAACAAACGATTTAAGGTTATGAAATAAGTATTCAAATTAATATTAAACAAACGTATTTAATTTCGTCCTTCAATTTCTGGTTAATGTTATACAATTATATTTTGAAAACACTTTAAATAGTATGGCAATAACATGATATTTTTGAAATCACTATTTTATCGTGTAGTCTTTGCTTATTTACAGCACAGTCCACAGGTCAGAAATAAATAATGAAAATTCAAGGAATAAATGTCATGTTTGATGGAGTGAATCTAACACATTGGCGCCAGTCTAATGGGTTCATTATTTTCCTGAACCCACACAGTCCCGGTGTCTGCAAATGTAAAGCTCTCCACAACAGCCTTCCCAATTGTCTCCGGTGTTTGCATTATTACTTCAGTCTGTATTACCTTATTGAAATCTTCCTTGTGCAACTCCCAAAATTTACCAGCCAGTATGACGGTATCGGTGAATCCAGGGCATATAGCAATAACCCTAACACCACTCTTTTCATAGTTATAAGGATGGCCCAACGATCTTGTGAAGCCCAACACAGCGTGCTTCGATGTCTTGTAGAATACTGCCCATGGATTGTACTCGTATGCAAAAATTGATGCTATATTGTAGATTGTACCACCACGGCCTCCTTTGTCCGTTCTCATGTATTCCCAGAACTTCATGCTCCATTCCACTAGAGCTAGACAGTTGGTTTCAAGAGTCTGCCTTATTGAGTCCTCGTTTAAAATTCCTGCATTGTTAACGAGAACATCAACTTGGTACGCTTGGATTATTTCTTCGGATACTTTATCTAAGTCTTTTGTTACGTCACATTTTATAAAAACTGCTTTGCCTTCACCGTATGTGTCGTTTAGTGTTTTGACAGCGTTGCCTCCAACATCTTCAATGATGTCCAAGATGATCAATGTTTTGGCTCCGTTCTTCAGAAACTGGTCTGCGATCGCGTATCCTATGCCTCTGGCTCCTCCCGTCACTACGACTACTTTATCTTTAGGATCACGCTCCATGTCGACTGGACTGCGAAGTGACCGCACATTGAGCTCGTAGAATACTAAATACTACAACTAAGCTAGATAACAAAATGAGTAGGTAATCTTTAAATTATTTGCTTTTTGCGGTCTATCATAAAAACAACCGATAATGATTTAGTAACGTTCATTTAACTTAGATAAGTTTAACCTAATGCTACTAAGGAATAATTCAATATTTCATCATATTTTAATTTCGTACGTCAATCGACCACTGTCTGGATCTTCGGTTTTTTTTAATATTTAGGTAATGCAAGAGCACGTTCACTTTTTTTTAATATTTTATGAAGATTGGTAAGATTTACAAAAATGGTAATTTTAGCTAAGCCTTTACTTTTTACCCGACTGCGCCAGAAGGAGGGTTATGTTTTCGAGTGTATGTATGTATGTACCTATGTGTGTATGTATATTTCTTTAGCACGCTCTGTAGGCTTAACGGCTTCATCGATTTCAGCATGAGAGGTGCCGTTAGATTCGTCTTAATTGTGAAAGTGACACTGGGTATATCAAAATAGAAAAAAGTGACCGATTTTTGGCGCCATATTATGTCTTCAAAAAAATTTTTTTTTCTCGATACCTACCGAATGGGGTATCAAAATAAAGGGTTTTAAAAGGTGATTACAATAATATATACAACTTATATGGTTAAAAGTAATTCGAAGTGACAAATTGTAAAAAACACAGTGTAAACTAAAAACTACTAACTAAAAAGCTGGAAATAAAAAAAAGTAATTAAAAAACCTAAAAAACCCGACTGCAACCTGAAATGAAAACTAAATGAAAAGCTAAAAACAAGCCCATTTTAAATTAAATAAAAGTTGGAAGCAGGCGGGGCCCATTTGAGTTTGAAAATATAATAATGGTATGGGTCCCGCCTGCTTCCATTTTTTATTTTCACATTACATAATCAGCTTATAGCATGCCCACTGCTGGGACCCAGGCCTCCTATATTCGAGAGGGAGTAGGCCGTAAACCACCACACGGGCCCAGTGTGGGTGGTAGATATGACATGTCTTCGAATGTTTGGTTTTAGGATATGCTGGTTTCCTCAGGATGTTTTCCTTCACCGTTGTAAGAGCAGTGGTGATGAAATTATTTACACAAAGTAAAGCGCCTGTCTGACCGTTACCACTGGGCCTCTACTGCTCTACAGCAGCAGTGGGACAGTACAGGCTAAACTAAAAAAAATGTAAAGTCTATTACTACATATGTAGTATAAAAGAAAGTCGCTTCCCGCCGTCTGTCCCTATATATGCTTAGATCTTTAAAACTACACAACGGATTTTGATGCGGTTTTTTTTAATAGATAGAGCGAATCAAGAGAAAGGTTTATATTTATAATACATGCATAATATAGTAGAGAAACACTGATCATTTTAGAGTTTTCTAATGTGATGTCGTAAATAAACACTTTTTTGCACTTACATTGCAAACGCTGGCTGAACCCTACGAGATAGATCAAAATAATGCACTACAGTATTGTACACCTTAAAAAGGTCTACAAAAAAGTCCGTGATGGTATGGCTATCTCTTATGGATAACCCACAATAACCATTTTTTATCCTTTAGTTTTTACGAGAAATAATGGCTTATTTACGAAGCGATTTTAAGCAATACAGCATTAATCCTCATCCAATTAAGTACCTTAAATACATTGTGCATTTAATATAGATCAAAATGGCCCTTTACAGTATAACATTAAAATGAATATCTTAGAAGATATTAGAGATTTAAAAAGCGGGGGCAGAGCGGCTGGAGGGTCGTGCGTCCGTTCAGCAGTGGTTGGCGGGCGCGGTGTGTGCCTATGTACACTACATTCCACCCGTGCGAAGCCGGGGCGGGTCGCTAGTATATTTATTATTTATTTATTTATTAACCCAACATCACTATCATGACAGGAATTTCCTAATTCAATAGTGTGGCCATAGTTACAGTTTCATCACACACCTATACACGCCATAACACGCCTAAAGGAATATGCAGAGGTGTGCTTCATATAAAATCTTAGTGAATGTTGTTAATATACATTAATAATAAATTACCATACGGAAATTTTATATTTCAACTTCAACCAACTCGTCTACTAACTGAGCCAAACCAGTTAATGGTAACAATAAAAAGTTCGTCTTTTTGTCCACAAAATTGAAAACAATAAGGAAGTATGAATAGATATTAAGTCTATCTCTTTCATACCAGAGTCAAGTTATTAAATATTGCAATATGCAACAGATAAGAAAGTTTAGTGTGTCATCTCGCAATGACGAGGGAGGGTCCTTCGCAAGGGCTCGAGCGAAATAATTACAATATAGTTAAAAATAGAGTTGGTAAAAAAAAATTGTGTCTGACAGTACATTTGATCAAAAATTGCTTTGAATTAAATTAATCGAATCGGGGGCGTCAGCCACAGGTGCCTCGACAACTGGGGGCCTAAGCCACGGACCCTGCAAAACAAACATTATGCCAGTAAAAGATGTCTTCGAACATACCTTCTGTTCGAAGCCATCTTTTAGCAAAACCTAGACGACACATAAAGACATTATGTGTACTTTACATAAATATAGTGAGATTTTTAAGATCGTTCCAATGTTAACAATATATTCTTCATCCTACTTATTATTAACGTGTTATATAGGATTAATGATTATGATGCAATTTTCGTTTGAATTCGCAAGATAGGTACCACCGCTGCTGTTAAATTATCTTATTTAACAGCTGAAGCTTAAGTTATAAATGTGTAATGTTTTAAAGACAGTACTTAAGTTAATAGGATATTAAAATAATTAAAATAAAAGCACATTTCAATAACAAAACAATATTTAATAATTACCAATATAATATTTAGTTACAAAAAGGGAATATCGAGTTACTTAGCACTTCGCAACTTCTACAATTGGCTTACCACCTTCAATGAGCCAGGCTGTGCCACTGGGAGCCTTCTGGTAAATGTCCACCGCAGCGTTGCCTACTGATTCCACTTTCTGCCATGCTTGAGCCTTCAGGAACTGGCCAAACTCCTTATCCTGTCCCATGTCCCAGGCCGCAGGCTGCTCCGTCAGTTTAGTTTCAGTAAATCCGGGACATATTGCCACTACTCTTACACCAGTCCTCTCGCAGTTGGCAACATGGCCCAAAGACTTTGTGAATCCCATAACTGCGAACTTCGAGGCTTGGTAAATCGGCAGGAACTGGTCAACTCTGTAGCCGTATATAGAAGCAAGGTTCATGATTGTTCCTCCATTACCGCCTCTGTCTTTTCTCATGTGGTCCCAGAAGGTCAGTCCCCATTCCACAACCGCAGTGACGTTGATGTCGATGGTCTTCTTAAGCAAACGGTCGTTGAGTATTCCGGCGTTGTTGACTAGAACGTCTACTTTGTAAGAGTCAAAAATCCACTTCGAAACAGTTGCTATGTCTTGTGTGACGTCACATCGAAGAAATGCTGCTTTGTTGTTACCGTATTTGGCTGTTAGTTTCTTCACCGCGTCAGCTCCGAGTTTCTCGTTGATGTCGAGGAGGATGGTGATTCGGGCTCCCTTTTGAAGGAATTTGTCAGCGATTTCGTAGCCGATACCATCGGCGCCGCCGGTGATCACGACAACTTTGTTTGTTAAGTCCCTCACCATGTTGTTAGTTTGTCGGTTGTACTTTAACGACTAACAGGTTTGCTAACTGACCGGGGCATTTATAATGTATTGCAATAATTATACTGAATGCCATAATTCCTGACAAACAAGCAATTAACTTGTTATTCATTTAATGTTTTAATATCATGTTGTTCAACCACTGATAGATAGTAGTTGAACTAAGCGAGGGACGCATAATAATGTGTTATCTATTCACTAGCTTCTACCCGCGACTTCGTTCGCGTGGAAATCGTAAGACACCACAATTAACTAAAATAACAGCCATCATCATCTGCCTAGCTTTTTCCCAACTATGTTGGGGTCGGCTTCTAGTCTAACCGGATGCAGCTGGATACCAGTATTTTACATGGAGCGACTGCTTATCTGACCAGTTACTAGTTAATACGATACCCCTTGCTAAGAAGACTGGTTGTCAGAGTTTCGGGCTTCTGACGAGCCATAACAACTGTCAAAGAACCAAGAATGATAGCCGGTAGCAACGGCATATCGTGCTTGTGTCGTGGTATCTCGTTGTGTAAAGATGGTCACCCATTCACGGACCGACCGCGGCAAACGTTGCTTAACCTAATCGGTCGACTCGGGCGGCCGTTATTTACTTAGCCATGAGCCCAAAAACTAAAATAACATCCAAATTTTTGTAAAACTGTCCAGTTTACCTACTAAGTTTGGAGTTATGGTCTCAGCAGCCAAAATATGAATGGAGTCAGGACTGATGACACGAAAGCAAGAGACGTACAGTTGTCCGTATGAGAAGCAGGTCGTTCTGAGGACGACACCTGTAGCCTTCAGTAGTAATTTTCCATTGCTTGCGAAGTTTTTTTCGTTTTTCGTTGCGTTCCTTTTCCTACCTAATGGCACACCACTGATACACTGACTGATGTTTTGTTACAGCATATTCCTGACGAGCTATCATCATCATCATCATTTCAGCCGAAAGACGTCCACTGCTGGACATAGGCCTCCCCCAAGCACCTCCACTTCGACCGGTTTTGTGCTTCTCGCATCCAACGAGTTCCTGCGGCCTTCACAAGGTCGTCGGTCCACCTTGTGGGAGGCCTTCCAACGCTACGCCTTCCGGTACGCGGTCGCCACTCCAGAACCTTTCGGCCCCATCGGCCATCTGTTCTGCGAGCAATGTGCCCTGCCCACTGCCACTTAAGTTTGGCAATTCTTCGGGCTATGTCGGTTACCTTGGTTCTCCTGCGGATCTCTTCATTTCTGATTCGATCCCGCAGGGAAACTCCAAGCATAGCCCTCTCCATTGCCCTTTGGGTGACTTTCAGCCTTCTAATAAGGCCCATTGTGAGCGACCACGTTTCAGTGCCATATGTCATCACTGGCAACACGCACTGGTCAAAGACTTTCGTCTTGAGACACTGCGGTATGTGAGACGAGAAGATATTGCGTAGCTTCCCGAACGCTGCCCAGCCGAGTCGGATTCGACGATTGACCTCTTTCTCGAAGTTGGACCTACCTAACTGGACAGTTTGTCCTAGGTAAATATACTCGTCCACGACTTCGAGTGTAGCGTCTCCGATCTTCATGAGAGTGGGTGTTACATGGGCATTTGACATGACCTTCGTTTTGTCCATGTTCATTTTCAGACCCACTCTTTCAGAGGCTCTACTGAGGTCATCGAGCATTGTACTGAGGTCCTCCATAGTCTCAGCCATGACTACTATATCGTCGGCAAACCGAAGGTGAGTTATGTACTCGCCATTGATGTTAATGCCAGCTCCTTTCCAGTCCAGAACCTTAAAGACATCCTCCAGAGCAGCGGTGAACAGTTTCGGAGAGATAACGTCTCCCTGTCTCACACCTCGCTGCAGAAGGATAGGTTTCGAGGTCTGGTCCTGGAGTCGAACTGACATAGTGGCGTTTTCGTACAGACACTTCAGCACCTCGATGTACCGATAGTCGATCTGGCACCGTTGAAGAGACTGCAGTACAGCCCATGTCTCGATCGAATCAAAGGCTTTCTCGTAGTCCACAAACGCTAAGCAGAGAGGCAGGTTATACTCTTCGGTCTTCTGTATAACCTGTCGCAGCGTATGTATGTGGTCTACGGTGCTAAAGCCTTTACGGAATCCGGCTTGTTCGGGAGGCTGGAAGTCGTCAAACCTGCGCGCGAGACGGTTCGTGATGACTCTCGAAAACAGCTTGTAGACATGGCTCAGAAGTGAGATGGGCCTATAATTCTTAAGAAGGGCATTGTCACCCTTCTTAAAGAAAAGTATCACCACACCTCTGTTCCATGCCTGTGGTGTTTTACCCTCGAGTATGACGGAATCAAACAGCCTCTGAAGGGCCTTAAGAACGGGTTTTCCGCCGGCCTTCAGGAGCTCGGCCGTAATTCCGTCATCACCCGGTGCCTTGTTGTTTTTAAGCTGCTTCAGAGCCATCCTAATCTCGTACAGGCTGACGTCCGGGATGTCTTCGGTATAGTGTCGGGTCAATCTAGCTCTTGGGTCGTTTGCCAGATTCGTAACGGGGTTGCTTGTTGACGTGTATAACTGTCCATAGAACCTCTCGATCTCTCTCAACAGCTCAGGTTTGGCGGATACGATCCCGCCATCATCAGTCTTCAGTTTCATAAGCTGGCTCTGCCCAATAGACAGATCTCTAGCAAAAACCTTGGAGCCTCTATTTTGCTCTATCGCTTCCTCAATACGATCTGTATTGAAGCGGCGAAGGTCGCTTTTCAAGGACTTAGAGATCTGTCTGTTGAGCCGCCGGTACTTTAGAACATCATCTGAAGACTGCAGGATCATCTCGCGCCTCTCCTTCATGAGCCGCAAAGTAGGATCAGAGAGCTTCTTTTTCGTATTCGTACGACGGGTCTTGAAGATCTTAGACCCGACCGTATGGACAGCTTCCACGAACCCATCGTTATATTCGTCCACGGAGCTCCCCAGGCACTCGAAACGATTCTGAAGTTCGAGCTGAAAGCTCTCGGGGTTTTGAACTTGGATCGGCGCTGGGCGGAGCGTAGACCTCATTAGTCGAGACCTTTCCAGCTTTATATTTAAGTTCAATGTGCCTCTTACCATGCGGTGATCACTTCCGGTTTTCACCGCGTTGATCACAGAGACATCATTGAATATTTGCTTCTTCGTCGACATAATGAAGTCAATCTCATTTTTAGTTGCACCATCCGGGCTCTGCCAGGTCCACTTCCTGTGCTCACGTTTTCTGAAGAAGGAATTCATCATAAAGAGGCCTTCCTTCTCCATAAAACTAGCCAGTAGGTGGCCCCGGTGGTTCCGTCGTCCAACTCCAAATTGCCCCATTCGCAGCTCATCATCGCTTCGTTTACCCAGTTTCGCGTTAAAGTCCCCCATGACAACGGTGAAGTGAGTTTTAGAGCCATGCATGGCTCTGGAAATATCCTCATACATGGTCTCCACCTCATCGTCGGGGTGTGACGAGGTCGGGGCGTAAACCTGTACGACCTTCAGCGAATACCTTGCGGATATTTTGAGTATAAGGTACGCCACCCTGGTCGACACACTCTCGATCTTCACCACGTTGCTCACAAGGGACTTGTGGACGATAAACCCGACACCACCTTGGGACTGCTGGTCGCCCTCCCGGAAATAGAGCAAGTTGCCAGATTTAAGGATTATCGAGTCCTCCCCCTCTCTTCGGACTTCAGATAATCCCACTATGCCCCATCGCAACCTGCTCAATTCTTCCTCGAGTTCGGAGATCTTCTCGTCGGTCCGAAGTGTACGCGTGTTGTATGTTGCCAGGTCCAGTTTTCGGTTATTTTGGTAGCCGGATCTCTTCCGGGGATTCTTAGCACCCCTTGCCTCACCGTGGCCTTGGCCGCTACCGTAGCCAAGGGTAGGCGGGCCGCCGGGCACTAGGGGCCAAGTATTTTTCGTGCTTGTCATTTGGGGGGGGATTTGCCATAATCGCCACGCTTGGCATGCGGGTTGGCGATCGCAGTATGATATTAAATGCATAGAGAACGCTGCTGCCCATTCTCCGATACGTCCCTTAGTCGCCTTTTACGACACCCATGGGAAGAAGGGGGGTGGTGCTATTCTTTAAGTCCGGCACCACACGGACACACGGACGAGCTATCACTAAAATAATACCCACCAAAAAGATTTTCACGTAAAATGTTGTCAAGACGAGACCATATTATATGGCTCGCACTGGCAAAAAGTAATCAGAGGGGCAATCCTCGTAATTTTAAGAACGTTCACAGTCTGATCTCAGTCTCAATCTGTCAAAAAAACCTCGAATTTCCCTACATTTTGATAAGTTTTTGACATTTGTTTGTCGCTGAGATGAGACTGCGACTAGATTTTGAACGTTTTGAAATTACGAGAATTGGCCTTCAGATCTCATGTAGAGCCAAGCTTCTAACTCTACACGCCCTAACTTCGCAAACTCTAAACCTTAGTCATAATATGAGGCTTCGCCGTTTCATTACTACAAGAACTATTGTATAACAGAAAAGTAATGAACAGTGAATACATTTTTCACCTTACGTGATGGTAGCGAAACGGCCAAGCCAAATATTTTTTCTGACCGACTGGTAGTTCCAGAGATTAGCCCGTTCAAACAAACAAACTCGCTTTATTATAAGTATAGATAAATAGATATGGAAAATACGCGCATTGACGTGTGGAGTTGCGGACACCGGCCCGTATTATCTATTACCTAGATAAATAGATAATAGGCAAGTGATGGTTTTGTTTGCGGCTAATACATGTATTTAAAGGAGGAAAGTGTTCCTTTTCTCATCCCTATATAGATAAGTGACCTTTTTTTTATGGATGGGAAATCATCAAATGACCCCCCCTCCCGCACTGGGTGGAGCGGAAGGGAGTGTCAGACTCTTACTGACTAAAACCCATCCGTGTTCCTTCCTTAGCCCTTTGTGTTCCGGGGTAGCGGTAACCTTTTCGGACAATCCCGCAACCATGGATAAGTGACCTGCACATCAATTTTGGAACACGAATTTCTAATGCATAGCTTCATAATGTTTGAACGACAACGTAAATAACGCAATAAATAGTGTCGAATTGTCGAAATGAAAGGCATATCAAATGTGTTACGCAATAATTCCGCTGATTTCTATAATTTGATAGGGCTTAAAATATTGATCATACTAGATAGATACCAAACAAAGAACCCAATATTGAAGATAACGTTTATTGGTGACTGTATGTGTGTTCTAGAAGTTTTATTAACTTCATTTAGGAGACCAAGGTATTTTTATTCTCGTACTTCAAACCGAAATCTCATCTCGGCGATAATCAATGTCAAAAACTTAAAATGTAGTCAAATTAGAGGTATATTTGTCAGATTGAGACTAATATTAGAATGCAAATATTAAAATGGTGATGGTTGGGCAAAGGTGGTAGTGGGAGGGGGTGTCTAATATAATGGGAGGGGGTGTGTAATATAGTGGGAGGGGGTGTCTAATATAGTGGGAGGGGGTGTCTCATATAATGGGAGGGGGTGTGTAATATAGTGGGAGGGGGTGTGTAATATAGTGGGAGGGAGTGTGTAATATAGTGGGAGGGGGTGTGTAATATAGTGGGAGGGGGTGTGTAATATAGTGGGAGGGGGTGTGTAATATAGTGGGAGGGAGTGTGTAATATAGTGGGAGGGGGTGTGTAATATAGTGGGAGGGGGTGTGTAATATAGTGGGAGGGGGTGTGTAATATAGTGGGAGGGGGTGTAATATAGTGGGAGGGGGTGTGAAATATAGTGGGAGGGGGTGTGTAATATAGTGGGAGGGGGTGTGTAATATAGTGGGAGGGGGTGTGTAATATAGTGGGAGGGGGTGTGTAATATAGTGGGAGGGGGTGTGTAATATAGTGGGAGGGGGTGTGAAATATAGTGGGAGGGGGTGTGAAATATAGTGGGAGGGGGTGTGTAATATAGTGGGAGGGGGTGTGTAATATAGTGGGAGGGAGTGTGTAATATAGTGGGAGGGGGTGTGTAATATAGTGGGAGGGGGTGTGAAATATAGTGGGAGGGGGTGTGTAATATAGTGGGAGGGGGTGTCTAATATAATGGGAGGGGGTGTGTAATATAGTGGGAGGGGGTGTCTAATATAGTGGGAGGGGGTGTCTAATATAGTGGGAGGGGGTGTCTCATATAATGGGAGGGGGTGTGTAATATAGTGGGAGGGGGTGTGTAATATAGTGGGAGGGGGTGTGTAATATAGAGGGAGGGGGTGTGTAATATAGTGGGAGGGGGTGTGTAATATAGTGGGAGGGGGTGTGTAATATAATGGGAGGGGGTGTGTAATATAGTGGGAGGGGGTGTGTAATATAGTGGGAGGGGGTGTGTAATATAGTGGGAGGGGGTGTGTAATATAGTGGGAGGGGGTGTAATATAGTGGGAGGGGGTGTGAAATATAGTGGGAGGGGGTGTGTAATATAGTGGGAGGGGGTGTGTAATATAGTGGGAGGGAGTGTGTAATATAGTGGGAGGGGGTGTGAAATATAGTGGGAGGGGGTGTCTCATATAATGGGAGGGGGTGTGTAATATAGTGGGAGGGGGTGTGTAATATAGTGGGAGGGGGTGTGTAATATAGAGGGAGGGGGTGTGTAATATAGTGAGAGGGGGTGTGTAATATAGTGGGAGGGGGTGTGTAATATAGTGGGAGGGGGTGTGTAATATAGTGGGAGGGGGTGTCTAATATAGTGGGAGGGAGTATGTAATATAGTGGGAGGGGGTGTGTAATATAATGGGAGGGGGTGTGTAATATAGTGGGAGGGGGTGTCTAATGTAGTGGGAGGGGGTGTGTAATATAGTGGGAGGGAGTGTGTAATATAGTGGGAGGGGGTGTGTAATATAGTGGGAGGGGGTGTGTAATATAGTGGGAGGGGGTGTGTAATATAGTGGGAGGGGGTGTGTAATATAGTGGGAGGGGGTGTGTAATATAGTGGGAGGGGGTGTAATATAGTGGGAGGGGGTGTGAAATATAGTGGGAGGGGGTGTGTAATATAGTGGGAGGGGGGGTGTAATATAGTGGGTGGGGGTGTGTAATATAGTGGGAGGGTGGTGGTGGTGATCAGTGAGGGCGACAGACTATCTTCTGGTAAATTGTGTTTTATCAGGGGAAAGTAGCACAATCTTAATTTTTTTTGCACCTGTTTTGCTCCAGAATCCACAGTCTCAATAGAGCATTCTCCCCTGGCAGCCTCCAAGCAACATGACGCCTGTTTTCCCTAAAGGGTTAGGCAGAGATGTACCTAATAGCACACTCTCATTTCACTAATTATATTTAAGTCTCATATAATAGGGGGCGAGCCTGTAGCCATCAGCCGGGCACAATCAAGGCTACTACTGGGAAAATCCTGATGGAAAAACCCACTAAAACTGTCCGAACTGGGAATCGAACCCAAGACCTCACGCTCAACAGTCGCGCTTGCGAACACTAGACCAACGAAGCAGTCAGTTCAGTGAAAGGTTCTGTTAGAAGATACCGCTTACTTATATAATTAGTTGCTTTAAAACTGCATTATCTTGGACATATAGCCCGCAATGTAAACAAGAGGTCAAATGTTGAGGTGTGTGTTTTCACAAACCAGTACTAGTAGCTTTATTACCGCTCTTCCTTATTTATATTAACGACTTGTGTACCTAATCTAAATATTAAAGACGGCAAAATAATATCATATGCCGACGACACGGCATTAATATTTAGCGTTAAAACCAGTAGCGAACTGTTCGGAATCGCTCAACTAGGTTTTAATACTGTCACTAATTGGCTACAAAGCAATTTACGAACATTAAGGGTCGGTTCACATCTGATGGAAGATGCGTTGCGTATTATCGGTCGCATAACGCCAGAACAGACAATTATTATGATAAAACATTCAACCTTTCACACTCAACCGATGATGCGTTAGTGCGTCGAGTGAATAAATAGACGAAATCGAAGTTACGCCCGACGCATTTTCCGTCAGATGTGAACCGACCCTAAATGCCGACAAGACAAAATATATTCACTTCTGCACGCGGAAGATACCCAATCAATCAATGTGCAAACCGTACCAAAAACTTTACTTTACAGGGTGTTACGGAAAGGGTATATCAATACAAACGGGGATAAAAATTTTATCTAAATTATTACCTTTGGTAGATACTCATTGTAGGTAGATAGTCATTGGTAGATAGTCATTTTAAATACTCTCACGCACTTTTATTCATCGAAATTTACATTAAAAAAAAATGTATAATTGATTCTAGACACCCCTTCTAAAATATAAAAATAAAATAAAATAATCTTTAATTCGGATAAGCAGCATCCATATGGGTTAGTAAAAAAACAAAAAGATAACTTATACCTATGTTAGTATGTTGGTAATCTATTTAGAAACAAGGCTGTTGTTCGAAATACATCTTTGAACAACATCACCTAATAGCGGAGACTCGCACCTCCACGCTATGGTCTTCAGGATGGAGTTGGAGCTCCCCCGCACTCTGCAGAGCAAAGAGGCAGATTTCCGTCTGACAATGGCGTGGAAGCCATCGACGTGTGCTTGTGCAAACATACCTGATGCACTGCAGAAACGGGGCAGCCCCATCAACATCCTGAACCCGTTATTATATTGGACCCGTAGGGCGCTGATAGCCCGCTGAGTATAGTTGGTCCACAGACTGCACGTGTAAAACACTTGGCAATAAGCTTTAAAAAGCGGTATCTTGACTGCCCTGCTACAGCGTGCAAACCTACGAACCAACATGTTACATCGGACTGCCAGCGCCCTACGTTCCCTCCCAATGTCCACTTGGTCATTAAGGCCGTCGGATACATAATGCCCCAAGTACTTGAATTGGTACACTCGCAATATTTCTATCCCATTAAGTTTAATCGGGGGCACATACTCAGGACATTTAGCACCGCCAGCCTTAAAGACCAAGAACTCGCACTTCTTAACATTATAAACTAGGCCATGCTCACGAGCATAGCCCTCGCAACATATAAGCAGCTCTCTAAGCGCTCTAACCGTAGGGCTCAGCAGCACCATATCGTCAGCATAGCTAATGTTGTTGACACTGACGTCATCGATGTGACATCCGATTTTCTTGCTGCTGAGCTCAACGATTAGATCGTCTATATAGAGGTTAAACAGTTTTGGTGACGTTATCCCTCCTTGTCTCACCCCGCACTCCAGCCCATACGACACAGACAGCCCATCGGCCCATCTCACACTGTTCGTCTGGTTGTAATACCAATACTGGAAGATACGCAACAGTTCCGCTGGCACTTTTCTCTCCCGCAATTTTTCCCACATAACCTCGTAAGATACAAGGTCAAAGGCCCGGGAGAGATCTAAAAAGCAAGCATACACAGGTGTTCGACGATTAGTGTAGTATTGCACCGTATGTTTGAGACCGAGAATCGCACTTTTAGTGCCAAGATCATTACGGAACCCAAACTGAGCGTCGTGTAATTTTAAAAAGCTATACAACCGTGCGTCTAGCTGACTGTCGAGTACCTTCGCGATAATAGTAGCCAGGGAGATGGGTCGATAATTACACTTATCAGAAACGTCACCAGTTTTATTCTTAACAATAGGCACGACAATAGTTTGCAAGAGATCACAGGGAAGGTACGAGTGACACATACATAGCGAGTAAAACATAGCGAGCACTCTAGCCAAGTGAGGGCCGGCATGTAATGTAAACAATATAGTTTTGTATGGAGAAGAATGGGCAAGAAACTCCATTGTTAATCATTTAAAAATGTTTTACAATATTTTGTACACATTAATTATATAAATATATGTGAAGACGATGCACCAAGAATAAAATTACATATATACTATATATATATAATTATATATATATATATATATGTAATAGGTAAAAATAATAAAAAAGAGCAATGCCAGGTTATGCTGTAAGATGTACATCAGGCCTAATTCCCTCGGGTTTACAGCATATATTTAGTATTGTAACATTCGTCCCCCATGGCGGCTTCTTCATGGAACTTGAGTTATTGGTTTGCCACCTTCAATCAGCCACACGGTTCCACTTTCGGCTCTAGTAAACACTTCTACAGCTGCTTTACCAACATCCTCAACCTTTTGCCAAGGAAACGAATTCGCAAATTCCACTAGACCTTCAGGCAGGGTCTTTTTAAGTTCTGCAGCTCGCAAATTTAATGTTAGTCTAGTTTCAGTAAACCCTGGACATAACGACACAACACGAACACCAGTTTTTTCAAAATTTTGAATGTGTCCCAAGGATTTTGTAAATCCATTTACTGCGAATTTGGACGCTTGATAATCAGAGGCATATGGTAGTGGTCTGAATCCAAATATTGATGATATTAATATGATGGTTCCGCCGTTTCCACCGTTATCCTTTCGCATGTGCTCCAAAAACTTCATGGACCATTCTATAACTGCTGTAACATTTACAGCAATCACTTTTTTGTGATCTGTCGAACTGGCAACGCCAGCGCTTACAACTACTACATCAACGGTTTTGTAATTATCAATTATAGTTTTCGAAACTTGTTCTAAATCTGTAGTCACATCACATTTTATGAATTTTACTTTACTCTCTCCGTGTTTGTCTGTTAAGTTTTTGCTTGTTTTGACTCCTTGGATTTCATCAATATCCAGCAAAATAACAGCTTTAGCCTCGTGCAGTAAAAACTGGTCAGCTATTCCACATCCAATGCCTTGAGCTCCTCCTGTCACAACCACTATTTTGTTCTTGAGCGATGTTGGCATCATTTTAGGTAGAACACAAATTGTGAACTAAACAGCGAACATTGATAAATACGTTATCATTAGAGTAAATTAGGACAAAAACAACTTACGTTTCTTTTGTTACAGCTCTTTCTGTATTTATCTTTTTCGATACTAAATTATGTAAACTGACTGTATAATGAAATACATACACGTATACCTACATGTTCATGAGTGTTTACAATAAACCATCTTTCATTGTGTTTAAAAAAAAATGTGTTATTGGGTTTTTTAACCAGGAGTTTCTTCGTAGCAATACTGAATGTGGATTCGGCCTATTGCCATCAACCCCCTATTATATGGAACTTAAACATAAATGCTGAAATGAACGTGTAATACAGATACATCTCTGCCTAACCCTTCGGGGACTGCAGGCGTGATGTTGACAACAAACCTTATTCTATACACAAATTAATATACTGTCGCAGATTGTATTGATCAATCAGTCAACATTCTGAAATGAACGTGTAATACAGATACATCTCTGCCTAACCCTTCGGGGACTGCAGGCGTGATGTTGACAACAAACCTTATTCTATACACAAATTAATATACTGTCGCAGATTGTATTGATCAATCAGTCAACAATTCTCGAATCCTAATTTTAAGAACGTTCATAGACTGAAGGCCAGTTCTCGTAATTTAAAACGTTCTAAATCTAGTCGCAGTCTCATCTCGGCGAGAAACAAATGTCAAAAACTTGTCAAAATGTAGGGAAATTAGAGGTATTTTTGACAGATTGAGACTGAGATCAGACTGTGAACGTTCTTAAAATAACGAGAATTGCCCCTCAGATCTCAGTCTCAGTCTGTCAAAAATACCTCTGATTTCCCTACATTTTTGACAAGTTGATTTGACATTGATTGTCACTGAGACTAGATTGCGACTAGATTTTGAAGGTTTTTAATATCGGGCATTGGCCTTCTGTTGTGTTTATATCTTATCCAGCTAAGTTAACACATTACGTTTAATCTTCGATCGAAGCGACCTTGATAGATAAATGTTAGTTGCTACTGGTCAAGGGAAAAAAATTGTCAAACTGAGTATGTATACCTCGCAATGTTTTCAAGGAGCATTGTAAAGTTATATTTTATTAAAACGTTTTAGTTAGTTACCATTAAATAATATAACGGAGAATCTTTAACCGTTCTTCATTTTATTAATTAACCTTATTAACTTCTAGTGAAGAACAGCAGTGGTAGCCCAGTGGTAACGGCCCCGACCTACGAGTTGAAGGTCGTGGTTCGAACCCAGACAGGTTTTTTTCTTTGAGTAAACTATTTTCGTCACCTCTGCTCTCAAAACGGTGAAGGAAAACATCGCGAAGATGACCAGCATGTCCTAGAACCAAAAATTCGAAGATATGTCACATCTACCAACCCGCTCTGGGCCCGCGTGGTAGATTACAGCCCACTTCCTCTCGAAGAGAGAAGGCCTGTGTCCCAGCAGTAGGAACATTATAGGCTTATTATAACGTCAAGTACCCCTTAGTAGACGATCGATATGGCTGCAAACAATTTAGCCTCCAACTTATTCCATGTGCCACAAAAGCCACATACGTCGCAAACATTGACATAAGAAGTACACGGAGTACATGAGCCTACAGTGAAAATATCCATCTTGTTATAGTTAACAAGCTCCCAGGGCACATGACGCGAACTAATTTACATGTAAACCGCTTACAACGACAGCCGACGTCGAGCTTAAAGACGAGAAATAAAATAAATGTGTATTGATAGGCTAATGTATTATTAGGAATGTGTAGTTGTTGAAAGCTTTTGTGCGTGAAATTAGGGTAAAGAATATTCTTTTGAGAGTAGTTACGTCAAACATGGAAATATGGTGTTTCGAAGTTATAGTATTAGGGCTAGTATCACACTATAATATTATGAAGGCGAAAGTTTGTGAGTGTATGTGTGTGTTTATATGTTTGTTACTTCTTCACGCTTAAAGGGCTGGACCAATTTTGATAAAATTTGGTATGGAGGTAGCTGACATCTTGGATTAAAATATAGGCTACTTTTTATCCCGATATTCCTACTGAATCGAAACTTATGCGGGTGAAACCGCGGAGCGCAGCTAGTCTGTAATAAAACATTTATGTTATTTTCACGATAACTCTTGTGACCCTAAAGACTGCTATAATCAAGAATATTGTTGAAAGTGTTGATAATAACGTCGTTTTATGAAAACGAACCGGTAGGTATTACCGGTAAAATGTAATTAAGCCCAAAACATCGCTTCAGCTTGACCCTTTCGCTGACTTTTGCGGTGTCAGTAGACGAGGGACATGAAAATATAAATAAGTAAACGCTGCAGTGTGAGGGTAGGTGTGATGCGTCGCTGATGCCGCAGCGCTTTTTCCGCTTGTTTGTTCTGGACACAAACATGTCATCGTTTATTGGATTAGGGTTGTTTTTTGTTAAATCTAACAGAACTTTGTATTGTGAAGAGTAGATAGCTAACCTAAAAGAATAATAAATTTCTACGTTACGATTCCTTACTGGAGTCCTAGTGCCTACAAACTGAGTCCATATTTTTTAAGAAAAATTCTACAAGTTTGTAACCTGATTTTTTTCGTCAAGTTTTATAATGCAGACTTCATTAAGGCTCAAGCAATACGCTGAAAAGTATGAAAAATAACAAAAATAACAAGGTGCTCAGATTATGACGAGTACACACTCGTTACTGTCAGTTTTAATTGCTACAGATAGATGTCACTACCTGTCGTAAGGTTCACAAAAAAAAAAAAAATTGTTTCCTTTAACATTTTTTGGTTCGGGTAAATGAATAATTTCTTCTAGAATGTTGGCGTTTTTCTTTTACATGAATAAGGTGTTTTTTTTTAATTATTTAAAAAGTGTGTAGGTAAATTGGCACATGAGAGGTTTGTAAATATGACTAGTCCCACTGAACAGCGTGGTGTACCTACTGGTGTGATAGGTTCGATTTCCGTTTCGGATACAATGATCATTTCACCAGGAAATTCTCAATAGCCAGAGCCCATATTTGTGGCTGGGTACTGGCCAGTTTTGCCCCCCCCCCATGTTTGGGATTAATAACATGTCCAACAACATGTGTATGAAGTATACTCTCCCTATCTCTCTAAGGAATACAGCGATGTTATATTTCATGTAATCTGCATTCGCGATTAATTAGCCAAAATTGTAAACAAATACGAGTTTAAGGAAAAATAACTTTAAATCCTACACAATAAAGTTCAGTTTACGCTCAACTTCAAACATTTTATAACTTTATCAATAATTCTAGTCACTCTGAAATCAACTTAATTTCAATTAAAATAAAGTTGATATTTGTTTAACTTGAAATAATATTAATTTGAAACATAAGTTTAAATAGGCCCTAGGTAATGATCAGCATGTTGATTAATGATCAACGAATGTTGAAAGCGATAAACAAGCTCAGTTTAGTGCTAATAATGTTTCGCTCAGCTTACACGATATGGGCCATTTATTATCGGAAAGGAATTGTACCTAAATAATGTATGCTGTTTTTACCTAACACACATTCAATACTTACTGAAAGTTTCCATTTCACCCAATTCTCTTGTATACTAATACTTAGTAAAGTACAAACGCCAGCACATCATACTATTACAATCTGTCAAATTTCTTTAATAGATTTTCAACTTTATCGCTAAAGTATAAGATGCAAAGTTGATTGGAAAAATTTGACAGTTTCGGGTAACTTGAAGTGCTGGCGTCTACAATTTCGCCAGTTACGTTATTAAGACCCATGCTACAGGGACGAGCTAACAGCTATTTATATAAGCAAATACATATCCAGGCAGAGCACTGGAAGCCCAGTGGTAGCCAAATGGTATAGGCCTTGACTTACGAGTCGATTCAAAACCAGGCAAGCGCTTTACATTGTGTAAATAATGTAATTACCACTGCTCTCAAAACGGTTAAAGAAAACATCGCGAGGAAACCAGCACACCCTAGAACCAAAAATTCGAAAACATGTGACATCTACCAACGCGCATTGGGCCCGCGTGGTAGATTACACGACGCCAACTCCCTCTCAAAGCGAGTCTATGTCCCAGCTTTGGGAACATTGTAGCTTGATTATGCTATTATAGTGGTATGAGGAACAGGGTGTAAAGTTCATTCATACTCTATAGAAAAGGGAGGATCCTCTGACCAGACCGGTGTTGTGTCTGACGGGCAACTGCCCGATGATTCATGTCGAGCTGTTGTGTCTATGCTAGTTGCGCGGTAAACTCTGCTTGCGAGATGCAGGATTTGCGTGACGTCAGATGACGCGTTGTTCGCATGTGGCGTTGTAGATACCGCTACACTATATCCAGACGCTGGGCTGCTACTGAAAAGCTTTTCATTTCGCCTGGAACAGGAATCAATCCAACGCCCTAATTGCGTAATACACTTTCAATCACAATCCAAGGGAACTTATTGGGTATTAAAGGAAACTCATTGCTTCATAGGTTTGAAAAATTCGTCTCCTCAACAACGTAAATAAAGCAATGAACATGGCTGAACTGTCAAAATGAAACGCATTGTTGTCAATTGCCAATTGTATGTGTGTTACACAATTACCCCATGCTTTGAAATACACACATCAAAAGTGTCTAGGGATCAAGCATTTTTATGCGGATTTCTTGAGATTGAGATGTGGCTTTGTAATAAATTTATGATTTTATAAATTTATATGGATCCTTTTTGGTGCATTTCATAATTTGAATCAGGAACTGTGAATCAAATTCGAGTAAAAGATGAAAATCAGCTGTCAATATTTTCCCTATAAAAACATACAACGCATTGAAGACATTATTAGTGCTACTGTTTCCCTACTACTGATTAAAACCAACGTTATTATGGAGCGGCGACGTCATTTAAGCAGGGAAGAAATGCTCAGAGCCGGGGGAATGATAGAAGCTGGTTCCCGGCAACGTACTGTGGCTTTAGCTCTGAATACAAGTCAGAGTGTTATCAGTCGACTTTGGACACGTTACCGAAGCACTGGTACCGTGGCTGAGCGCCATGGAGGACGGTATCGCTGCACCACACGGAGACAAGACCGATACATTCAAATCTTAACTCGAAGAGCTCCAACAATAACCGCCATGATGTTAGCCGTGAGGCTTCATCACTCTTCAGGGAACTTAATTAGCGACCAAACAGTCAGAAACCGCTTGCATGAAGTGAACCTTCATTCCCGAAGACCGCTACGGGTACCACCTATAGCAATGCACAATCGTAGGATTCGATATCAATGGGCTCTTGAACACAGAAATTGGGCAGAAGAACAATGGCGTTTCGTGTGCTTTTCTGATGAGTCTCGTTTTGGTATGAGACCGGATACAAGACGTATACGACACTGGAGAACCCCTGGACGCCAACAGCGATTAAAATCCTGCCAGGAAGTCCATCCTTATAGTGGTGGAACCATCATGGTATGGGCGGGTATTTGGATCGGCGGAAGAACTGAGTTGATTTGGATCAGAGGCAACCTCAACGCTCAAATTTATGCTGAGACGATTGTATCAGACGTCATCGTTCCTCTACAAGTGCAAATCGGTCCCTTATTTCAGTTAATGCATGATAATGCACGACCGCACACCGCAAGAGTTGTAAGACAGACTCTCGCCGCAGCTAACATCAATGTCCTGCCCTGGCCTGCTCAGTCGCCAGACTTGAACCCGATTGAGCATGCATGGGATATGCTACAGAGAAGAGCTCTGCCGAATATGGAGGGTATCCAGTCGCAAGAAGACCTTTTTTTGTTGTTGCAACGAACATGGGCGGCCATTCCACAGCGTGATTTGGATGAACTCATTTTGAGTATGCCAAACCGATGTTCTTGTGTTGTTAGTGTTCGCGGTAGAAACACGGATTATTAATTGTTTAAGTTACCCAATAAAATTTAAAGAAAACTGTTATTTCAGTCTTTTTTTCGAACTTTTGTGTTAGTGGTTCAAATGTCAAAAATCCCTTTATTAGGAAAATGGCAAATTTCTTTATTAATGCAAAGGTGACTTGGTTTATCGTTACTGTGACAAACGAAAACACTTTATTTGATGAATCCTTAAAGAAAATTTTAATTAATATCAATCAGGAGAAAAGTTATTGCAAAAATATATGTTGATCCCTAGACACTTTTGATGTGTGTAGTTCTTGCTATCACTGATAGAGGCAGAATATTATTACGGTCGAAATATCTATATTCGTTTTCTTCAAAAGTATTGTTGCTGACTCTACATGAACGTTATAAAAAACAACGAAAACTAACGAACTCCTCGATAACCACTTCACATCGATATGCGTCGAATCGCGATTCCTTTCACACAGAAAATCAAAATCATATTGAAAAATAAAAGCAGATTCTGGAAGTTTCAGATGTTTGAATATTAATTATTTTCAGTTGAGTTTTTTAGCCGTTTCCAACATTTTCTGGACCGAAAGTTTTAAAATCATAACATTATTATTTTATCTTCTACATAATATACTAACAAATATGGATGTAATCTGAGGATGAGTCTGAAATAAATTTATTATTATTATATTATTATAATAAGAACTCACTGACTGACAACGCATAAGCCTAACCACTGAGGCTAGAAGCATAATTTTCAATGTCATGGGGTCACTCTAAAAGGAGCCAGCCTTGCTCTTTATAGAACGTTTTCTTGGCAAAACCCAATTAAAAAAAAACGTGCTTCGATTTTAACTTAATTTAACCAAGATCTATGTTTTGAGAGTATTTTTACGAATATACGAATTAGTAGGTACCTACGCGAAGTCTTTTTGCGACACCCAGATTACATGGAGTCCTGCATTCTTCTGTTGCACAAAAGTTTCTTAACCAGTGAAGCGGCACGGTTCGCCGATCGGCGACGAAACAATAGAAAATCAATTGTGTCTCATTAGTGGAGCTGGACAGATTAAAACGAAGGTGAGCACTGAGGAAGTATTTTTGAAAAATCACCCTAACATAAAGGGGTTAAATATGGGATGAAAATTTGGATGGAAGTACGTCATTTTTAATGTTAGAAACATGGACGTTAATACTTCTTTACTGTTTGTGAGAGTTTGCAGTAGGTATCAGGTGGGACGTTGCCGATGGAAAGTCTCATCGGGCTCACGGCTTGTTTAATTTAATTATAACATTTATATATCATTAATAAAGATTAATTACCAAGAAATTATTACAGTAAGACAAAACTCAACTCGTTTTATAAAGATAATAAAATTAATCCATGGAGCCTAAAAACATTTCCCAAATAATCTTTAAATAAATAATAAAAATAAATATTAAGTACTCCGTTTTCATGACGTTTTGGTTCGCAAACTCTAGCCCAATTACTTTCCCCGCTAACTTATAAATAATAAACAAGAAATGTACAAAATAAATGAGATAGAAAAAGAAATTGAATTAAGATAGTTTTTCTTGGTGTCAAATATTCCAGGGCAAGTATTAGTTATCGGGATGTTTGCCCAGCATCACTGTCATTCGGCGGCCTCGGGCGGGGTACAAGTTACAAGAGATTTCTAGGAAATGGAATTTAGGTACTACTACGAGTCAAGCCTTTAAAATTGTACAGGGTAACATGGACATCGAGGCGCAATCAGCTACCATGAATTCAGTAAATGATTCTTGACCCCGCTGTGATGAATTTTTCGTTTTTTTGCTATCGTAAGTCCGACTTGAAAACTGGCGTGGCTCAGTTGTTCGAGCATTTGGCCTACCTCAGCTGCGACTTCGGCGGCTTCGGCGAAACGTAGATTGTTATGTAAACAAAATATTAATTAATAACTCTAGATTGCTCCCCAAAGAAAAATGCAATATTTCTTTTTTTAAATCTGAGAAAATAATGTTTACATTGCTACATAATATCTTTTAGCGCTTCATACAGATGTGCAATTGTTTTGTGGAATGTGAAGACGAAGAGACATTTTCCCAGCAGTGGGAAAATATTAGGCAGGTATTATTATCATTGAAAAATGAGACGGCGGTTCATTTTTTAGCCACTTGTCAAAAGATTCATGTACAATTGATATGCAGCTATTTGAAATTCCAATCAGTAAAAAGCCTGTAATATTAATACATGCAATCATTTACCGCTTGCATACACTTTGCTGTGTCTTACTTGTTTTAAAACGAGCGCTAATCCTGCCGACAAACCGAAAAAGAAAATATTACTTTAAGAGGTTCGTTATCGTTTTATCAGAGTGACTAATTTGGTGCGGGATTGTCCGAAAGGGTTACCGCTACCCCGGAACATAAAGGGCTAAGGAAGGAACACGGATGGGTTTTAGCTAGTAAGAGTCTGACACTCCCTTCCGATCCACCCAGAGCGGGAGGGGACATTTGACGATTTCCCATCCATAAAAAAAAAGAGTGACTACTTTGACTCAAATGTCCTTAAAGGTTTTACAGTAGTAGAAACCATAATTATAATTAATTTAAGCAATAATAAGTTTATTCTTAATTTTAACCAAATTAAAGTTATTAAAAAAAAAAAACATCGTTTGCTCCCACAGTCGCTTCTACATTTTTTCGTACCACAGCCCGCCCTAACTCCAGCAGCACCGAGATGAAGTTGATAAATGACACGAGGGTAATCCAGCTTGTAATCTCCGCCGGTGGGTCCCGTAATTTTTCACCTTTTTCTATCTTTTAATCCGGAGCCGATCGCGCAATGAATGACGCGTCGCACGTAATGAACGCGTAGGCGCGACTGGTAATGAGGAGGTCGGCTTACGCAGGCGGGGCGAAAGTGTATCTGAAGGTTTGTTTATTTTGAAGGAGGATCTTATTGGATTTTAGAAAGAAGTTTACTTTTTTTTTCAGTTTTATCGGTTTACGAATGTGAGGGAAACTCGACATTTTCTCATTTAATTTAAGGGAAGTCTCTCTTGACATAAGAGGCTATAGAACAACGAGAAACACCCTGCAATAAATCAATGGATGACATGTCGAGCAGATTTCCGTTTCTTTCGTAATAGTACCTACCTCTGGTTCTCGGCTAAAATGGTAGCTTTGCACGAAAATACAAATCAATACAATTGGTACTGCACTGTATTGATTTGTATTTTCGAAATAAAAAAAGTTGTTCATAATGATGATTACAATGACCCTTTAAAAGGATGCCCATGAATTCAATTTCAAACTGTAATAGTGTCTGTTTTTTCTTTTTAATAACTAAAATGAGCATGTCTGTTCATACCTTTAAGATAATCATTGGTTTATTATTACACTGCCTCGTTGCACTTTGGTCGCAAGCGGTACTGCTGAGTATAAGGTCTCGGGTTCGATTCCCGGGTGAAGCAATCAAATGTGATATTTGGTATTTGCAAAGCGAAATGTGGGTATACCTACTATAGGTACACCTCTACTTAACCCTTTGGGAAATACAGGGGTGATGTTATGTTTGTATTGGTTTATTATTATCATAAAAACATTCTTATGTGTCGTTTTAACAACTGTTGTGATAAAATAATTGCTTGTCTACCTGTGTGGGTTCAAACCCACGACCTGCTACAACTCGACTGAGGATATATTCAGCTCCAATTAACACCAGGTCTTTAATTATATGTAGCAATATTCCTATATTAATTAGTTTTCATGTAAAATCTGTCTAGACTGGATTCGATTCCTATGAACAATCATTTAAATATTCATGATCCAAATAAAACAAAAACTAGATCCCAATATTATTATTATTATTTCTACCTTATTTAGACATCTTCAAAACGCTTGTTGTAAAATAATTGCCTTGAGTTAATTGTAAGGAGCTTTAGATTCGTTATTGTAGGTATGTACGGTCACCAAAGGAGATAAGTAACCAGGGTCGTCGGATATACTTGAAGTTTAGTAAGAAACCGGTTCATATTTTCGAATAAAATTTAATTTCATAAATAAGCTGTTTGCTTTCTATTAATTAAATTAAATTTTATTCGAAAACATCCATCAGTTTCTTATTAAACATTAACTATATCCGACGACTCTGTTTACTTATCTCTTTTCGTGACTGTACAAGTTACTATGTAAATAAATAAAACTCAAGGCATTTTCAAAGTGAGATTTTCACAGAATAGATTCGCTGTACATATTTACGTATTAAGCTTTTCGTGTGTAACATAATATGACAGTAATTAGTAGGTACCTAGCATACGTAGAATGTAGATTTCATCCCATCACTAGAAACTGTTTGTAGGATTTCGCCGTTCGTGGAATCAGTATCAGAATTATTTATTTGTAAAACATAGGTTAATAAAGTTCAAGGTCTTATATGTATAATTGTATGTTGCGCTATGTTTTGTCATTGATGACATACAAATATCAGAGAGGATTATTATTATATAAAAATAAAGACAAACAAAATTCGCTGTCAAAAAAAAAATCAAAACAAAAGAAAAGAAAATATATGCATGCAATACATTAGATTATTAATAGGTACAGTAGTTGCAGTGTTTTATCAATGTGTGGAATAATAGTAGATTGTACAACTAAGGCATAAAAGAAGCTATTTTACCCCGAGACGTTTATATCCACCCGAGCCGCAGGCGAGTGTGGATAGTTAAGTCGAGGGGTAAAATGGCTCGTTTATGCCTGAGTTATACACTCTGCTTTTCACTTCGATTGCGAGAAAATGAAACAGGCATAAAGTATACAGTACATAATTAATCAAAAATGTTGCATCCATAGCTAATTCCCGCCACCACAGATAATACCGCCACGAAACTTTTTAAAAGTTTTTTTTTTTAATTTTCAACATTATTTTGTCATTCGACTTGGGTACTTCATACTGCCAAAAAATGAAAACGTTTCTTTGCCTTTTTAAATAATAAATGACAACTATTTTACCTAATTTTATTAAATTAACGATAGAAAACACGGAAGTGGTATAAATTAAAGAAAATGAAATAAATTACGACTTTAATCTGCGAAGTTTTATTGTGCGTGTGGCTGTTGGGCCTGATTACTTTAGTCTTAGAAAAAAAAATTACTTTATGCACTAGAACATAAAAAGCGATTTTATGTCGCCTAAGCACAACATAAAGACGGACTTTTAGAGCATGAGAAGTAAAAAATATATACTTACCTTTTTTGTTAAGTATTCATATTTTTAACAAATAAATGTAATTGTAACCACATGCCATAAGTGGAATATAATAACTTAGGCGCCGTTCAAATCGGTGCTCTAAGTGGAATACTTCAATCAAACTACCAGGCGCCCAGAAACCAAAGAAGTAGAAGTCCATTAATGACAGCAAGTATTTATTTTATCTTTGACGGAAGCGTAAAGAGATCTTTGACTTTGACTCAATTATAATTAATTATAATTAATACGTCCCAGTTTTAATTGATGCTAACTAGTAAGACGTGCATCCTATACATACGTTAGGTACACAAATGCCAAGACGAAACATTTTTTAAATTAGGACATACACACAACGTGCGCTTTTATAATTTCTAACGTGACGATATTATAGACGTCCACGGTCATAAAATTTATGGGAACAGATGTACGTTATAACGTTATGGTGGACGAAAATTTAAAAGCGTTTTCATATATTTCCATACATGGCATTAAATTTTTTTCTAAATTATTTCATAAACATCAGCCCCCTCCTTCATTTAGATACGGGAAACTTTGTCTCTACGATAGTTCATCGAGAAAAAAGTATCGATCCCGAATCATCACATCATCATCATGTCTGAGGTAATACGATACGATTAGTCTTTATAAATTGCAGTCATCATGCGTTCTTCACCTTGTCAACATCAGTAAAGAACTTGGTCACTGTGCAAGCAAAAATCGACTTTGTAGCACTTTGTTTGTTTGTGTTTGTGGCACTGTACCTATAGATATCCATCATGCAGCTGTAGATAATAGGTACATAACTAGCGACCCGCCCCTGCTTCGCTCGGTTTTTATAATTTGTCAAAACGGGGAGATTTCGTTATTAGATATCATTATGTAAGTTAAATATTTATCACACAAATCTTCCGGAATCTATCTTTCGCTAAACATATAAGAATAATTTATCTAAATGCTTGGAAAACGGCATCATAATCCGTTGCGTAGTTTAGAAGAACAACTCGGTCACACATAAAGACACGAAAAGCGACTTTAAATTATAACATACTAGCTGCGCCCCGCGCCGCGGTTTCATCCGCGGTAAAAGTATTATAGCCCTTGTTTATTGATTCCCTTTACAAATCTCCAACCCTTTTTACACACTTAAGGGATAATTTCGAGGATAAAAACTATTTTATATCCTTCCCCACAACTCAAACTATCTCTATAACAAAATTTCATCTAAATCGGTTCAGCGGTTATTGATTCCCCATACAAACGCCCACCCCCCTTTTCACCCCCTTAAAAGATAATTTCTGGGATAAAAACTATCCTATGTCCATTCCCTGGATGCAATCTATCTCTCTGCCAAATTTCATTTAAATCCGTTCAGTGGTTTAGGCGTGAAAAGGTAACATATAGACTGACAGAGTTACTTTCAAAATAATATAATTAGTATGGATGTATATAATTATTATGTATGTCCAGATAGCATACAACGACGTTATATCAGCTAGATAAAGATAGCGTATATAACTGGCGTTACAACAACACATTATAAAACCTGTACCGGTATCTATGTATTTACTAGCAAACGATATTTTTTATGTTTTACATTCCACAGGCGTCACCGGGCAAATTCACTCGTGTTTGACAGTGAGTCATGTTTTTGTATCTGAGTTAGTGAATTAGTAAAGAATACAAGTGTTTCATTTTTATTATAGTTCCGTTGTAGTGATGTGAAAAAAAAAGTAAACTATAAATGGTTCAATGTATCGAATTTATCGACAACGATTGTAAAATATGTGTATTTTGTCGATGATCCTACGAAACTACTACAATTTATACACCCAAGGTAACTTCCCGGCAAAGACGGACAGGAGATTGACTTTATTAAACTTTTCAATTTAGTTTAACTTTTCTCGATTTTCAATTCAATTGGTTTCTTAAATCATTCCAGTGCGGATATCAAGTTTGTCAAATGGTTGGCTTCTCAATTTAAATAATGAATCTGTTTATTTACTGTTACTTTATCTAAATCATGTTGTCATTGAGCTATTCATATTTATTTATTGCGTTATATGTATTATTATCCAACAAAACAAACTACTTATGTACACAATTGCGTTATCAATACTTCAAATAAGTGGACTGCCACCACTTCACATGTTCTAAAAACCATCCACTCACCACCACCGTCCACTCCGTCTCATCGTCCACTTATTTGAAGTATTGATAACGCAATTGTGTACATAAGTAGTCAATAAGTACGATGTTCATGATATCATTCGTCATCATCAATAATCATCAGACTTAACCCTTCCAGAATCCCGACTACGACCAAATCATACGTATTGTGTACTGTGGTCTTTGAGCAAGAAATACACTACTCTACAATGTCTAGGGAACAAGCTGACTACTCGTATATCAATTTATTTAAGAAAACCCTTTTGAAAAAGTACTGGCCACAATACATAATTGTTCGAAATTTAAAAAATTTAAACTTAAAAACAAAAGAATTTTGGAATAAAAAGGGAAAACTTTACTTGGTCGCAGCATACGGCGGCGCGCGGCGTTTTGAAAAGTAATGACTTTAGAGATTACGCCGCCGATGTAGAGCCGTCGCGAATGCCGTGAGAAGTCCAACAGATTATTAAAAAAATGCTAGGAATGATATTAATATTTAATGTTACCTGGGCGTTAGGTTTTCTTTATCTAACAAAAAGTTTTTTTTTTCGTTTGTTGTACAATTTTATATTTTCATTAAAAAAAAATACTGGCAACCCTTTTATTTTATCAAACAATTAAAATCTGTATTAAATTACGCTTCTATTGATATAAAATTTTATGCTACATAAAAAGTGTTAAAATTTAAAATAATTACTATGAATAATACCCATTGTCCCCTCGACTTTGTTGAGTAGTGTATTACTCAAACTCAAAGCATAATATATTTTAATTACTAAACGAATTATTAAAAATTAGGAGGCACTTTTGGCTTGAGACGTTTAGTATTCGGTTATTCAGTAAAATGAAGCTACCCATTCCAAATCATAGTAGGTTCCTATGGAAAAGAACGGGTAAGAAACTCTCATGGTGTTTTTTATACCCTTTGAAATTAAAATATGGCATTTACCTGTTTATTCCCAGATAATGATAGCCCTAATATGGCTCGGCGTGATCATCACAGCCGTGGTGCTGTACATGCGACAAGCCTACTCGCGGTTCAGCCGGTACGGCGTGAAACACTTCAAGATAGTTCCACCGGTGGGCAACCTGATGAACGAGCTGATGCGGAAAAAACATATCGCTGAATCGTTGAACGATATGTATCAGAGTTTTCCGGAAGAGAGGTACGTAGTAACTTTTGCACCCATTGGTAAGGCGATGTCATGGGTACCAATAAATTGGTGGACCACTAAGACCAATGAGAACAGGAATAAGACTACTGTTCTCATTCACACATTATTTTCGGAACCTGCCCACTCTTTTGTTGCTGCTATTGTCAAAGGCTGATATAGATTGAATATTGATAACGTTGGATGTTGAAATCGATTGAAAAGTATTAACATAGGTTAAATATTAATTCAACGTCACATAATTGCTTGACTAGCAATTCAGTGACGCTGGAGTACCTATATGTATGTACCTACATTCGTCTTAACTTCTTCGATCCTAAAGTCACATATAAACAAACTACCATTCAGCAAAAATGACAAAGTTTCATGCAAACTATCATCCCTATTAAATCTCTTAAGGGGATTGGAATTTTCATAGCTCACTTTCGCTATATGTATAAGGAACTCTCGTGCAAAGTTTCATACATTCTAGACCAAGAGGTTTTATCTGTGCGTTATATTTGTCAGTGAAAGAATGAATTTAAGATAATATTTATTAAGAAGATATCTGTCGACTAGCTTACCACTGATCTCATGAAAAACTTTTCTAGGTTCGTAGGCAGATACGAGTTCATGAAGGGTGTAGTAATGATTCGAGACCTGGAACTAGTGAAGAAGATCGCAGTCAAGGACTTCGAGCACTTCCTGGATCATCGCATGCTGGTGGACGACACTGTGGAGCCTCTGTTCGGCAGGAACCTGTTCTCTTTGAGAGGTGTGGGATTTACCTAAAATTTCAGACTGTAAAGAAATAAAGAAAATTGCGTATGCGTGCCAATGCACACTCAAAAATAAAAATATAACACTTTACAAATTATGTTTGTGCCAAAAAGGCCTCAACACAGCATAATGCCATATAGCAACAGTAAAAATTTACAACGTTGTGTATCGGTAAGCTTATTGTTGTTGAAGGTTTATATAGCTTCTATCATGATTGAACCAATGACTGAAGAAGAAGAAACTAAAACGTTAAGGAAATAAAAGTTAAAAAAAAAAAATACGTCGGTATGTGTTAGGAAGTCAGAAAAAAAGAAGAATAAAATTCAAGACAATTACATCTCCAATCATTTTGTACAGGTCAGGAATGGAAAGACATGCGTTCCACATTGAGTCCAGCGTTCACCAGCTCCAAGATGCGAGCCATGGTGCCTTTCATGATGGAGGTCAGCGACCAGATGATCGGATGGCTGAAGAAGCAGATCAAGGAATCCGGAGGTCAGTTAGCTAGTTTTAAGAGTTTTATGACAAATAACAATTGCCATTTTGTGTGGTGTATCAATGTTAGTAGTGGGAGTAATATAATTTTAACAAATGTAATTAGTCTTAAGAAAAAAAGGGGCTGCAATTAATAAAGTTCCTGCCCTTAGGCTTACATCTAGAGTTCTGAAATTGAATAATAACAATAATACTGTTATATAATTTTATTATACTAACGTCTGTTATTATGTTGTTATGTATTATACTGGCTTAAAGGGGGTTTTATTACTGAAACGACGGCTAATAAACATTTATGGAAGATAGGTAAAGACAAACTGCGTCGGAAATAAATTTGTGCCTATAAGTGTCCAGATATGTATATTGGGATAAGGGTGAACAAGATAATGGGGGATGCTGCAACCGCAGGAGCAGTAGTTGTAGCAGCTCTTGGAGAAACGAATAAAAATAAAGCCCTCTTCCTCTCTCCTGCTTTGCTTTGCCTGTCAAGGTCCACAATGATCATGTCTTTTTAAAACCTCCTACTTAAGTTCACATTGTGGAATGCAATAAATATACCAACAATATTAAGTATTGAGCACCTTAAGTTGACCTGGTCACTCACCGAGCCGCAAAAGTTCCGCCTTGGAGTTTGCCATAGAACGATGGAAAGCAGCATTCTGGGTGTTAAAAGACAGAACAGAATTCGGAACACCACGCTGCGTTCCAAAACGGGCGTACTGGATGTAGGAAAGAAGGCTGCCAGGCTCAAATGGGATTGGGCGGGTCACATCAGTCGTATGCACGATGACCGCTGGGCAAAAATCTCCACACAATGGGTGCCCGAAGATGGACGGCACCGCTGAGGCCGGCCTGCCATGACTGCCAAGCCTGAGGGCTAGTTTGAGGTGGCGCGGGAAAAGAGTTCCTGGAAGGATTTGGGGGAGGCCTTTGCACAGCGGTGGGACAGTATAGGATAACAAAAAAAGAAAAATTGTGTATTGAACTCTTCAGCAGTTAATGTCGTTCAACTGATTAAAAAATCCGTTGAACTCTACAGCTGACTACGTGGATGTGGACACCAAGGACCTGACGACGCGCTATGCCAATGACGTCATAGCCTCCTGTGCCTTCGGCCTTAAGGTCAACTCCCATGCCGAGAGGAACAACGACTTCTACTCTGTTGGTTATGAAACTGCTACTTCTGGCTTCAAAAGAATCCTGATCTTCTTCGGGTATACTTCGTTCCCTGCTCTTATGAAGGTGAGCCGAAATTATTCAATAAACTAGGAATATTGTGTCCCAACGAGTCGAGGCTACCCGATGAAAATTAATAAAACAGGGATTTTTTTTAAGTTGTTTCAATATTTGAACAAGAAATAGCCTATTTCATTTATCACAACATAATAATAAACTCTCGGGTTCCTAAATCGAGCTACCGTGCGGTTTCAAGGCCTAAATCATAAATCAATAAACATCTATGGTGAACATAATAAAGATTATTCTATTCTATAATGATGAGTCATCAGGAAAAGTTTTTATGCAGTACATAATTGAAGCAGACATACTGGCGAACATTTTGGTGTCATTATTCTTCCAAATTTGAATTCATGACTATTTCAATAAATAATTATTTAAACAGACCACATTTATTTTGACACTATTGTTTCTAAACAGTAAAAAGGTCGTTCCTATTCGAGAAAAAAGTACTTCCTACGAAATAGTTATTGATTGAAGTGCAACCATAATAAGCTTAAAAATCTACATAGATTTTAATAAGGCTAAGGGCTGATTTTTCCATCGCTAGATAACTTTTATTCCAGGGATAAAATTTACGTTTGACAGTTTTTGTATGAAATAACTGTGAAAATTTCAAAATTAATCGTCGAATAAAGTTATCTGATGATTGAAAAATCAGCCCTACGGGGGGTTAAATATCGAAGGTTATAATAAATATACTCGCGTCTCATGTGTAACTGTGTCGCATTTACATTTGTATTCAAATCAAAATCATTTATTGTTTGTCACAGGTAAAAAAAAAACAGTTCTAACAGCATTCATTGTATCTCTGCAACATACCCATGGGGTGTACAATATTATAGTAGTATGTCAATGTTATTGGCTATGTTTAAAATATTATTACAATTTCACTCTTAATTGATTGGTGGTTGTTATCCATTGCATTGGTTGTTTAGACGACCTCATTTTATATTAATTTTATTACAGTCATACAATTTACGTTTAATAGGAAAAAAAAATAATAATAATAAAAATAAGTTTAACATGTCAAGTTTTAATCAATTTCATACTAGATTTATTATTAAGCATAATTATTAATGTCACATAAGTTCCATTGAATAGGTTATTTTAATCAATAATTTGGTCATTAAGAAATGCATTAATTGAATAATACGTTTTACATATGAGAAATTCTTTTAGCTTTAATTTAAAAATATTTAATGATGAGATATTCTTAATATAGTTTGGGAGTTTGTTATAGATTTTGATTCCAATACCAAATACACTCGATTTAAATTTTACTGTTCTACATTTAATGCCTTTAAGCTCAGTTTTGTGTCTCGCACTTCTCAACGTTTCATACTTATCTATATCGCGTTTTATCATCATTGCCGCTTCAAATATGTATAATGACGGTAGGGTTAAGATTTTCAACCTTTTAAAAACTGGTCTACATGAATCCATCTGTCCAAGTCCGCATATGCTTCGAATGCACTTTTTTTGTGCTTTTAGGGCACACTCCCTTTTCGTTGAATTACCCCAGAATAGGATACATATCTTAGTATGGATGCTACATATGCATGGTAAACACTTAGTAAAGTACTCTCATTTGTAACTTTTCTTAACATGTAGAGGGCATATGAAAACTGATTTAGTTTTTTGCAAACATAGTCCACCTGTATTTTCCAGTTTAAACCAGAGTCAATATGTATGCCAAGAAATTTGGTGGTCTTTACTTCTTTCACAGTTTCGCCTTTGTAGTTTAAGTTTAGGTTCTTTTGTTTCTTATTTATATTAGCAAAGGAAATATAGCATGTTTTTTCTAAGTTAATTTTAAGATTGTTGACATTTACCCAATCTATGATGCATTCTAGGGAATTATTTATATTAGATTCGTAATTATTCTGCAAGGTAATATGAATAACTTTCAATGTCAGGAATTGAATATCGGTAGCCTATCGAACGATTTTCGATAAAATCACGGTTATTAGTGATCATGACAAACGTGATTACTTGTTCTATTAAGTGCAAAGAAAACTGTTTTGGAGATTTTCAAGGCTGTTTCATGAACCACGGGTACCCACGGCGACTTGTATCTATCGGCGTTTTTGCGGAAGGCTACATGACTCAGCACAATACGTCGCCGACCCAACGTAGCAAAAGATTTTGTAGTGATGTGTTTATTACGTTGGTATTAGTTTATTATTTTGTAAGATTATGTTGTCTATGAGCCTTAGTTGCCTGAACATAAAGCAACTATTATTATTCGATATTTGCAAATCTCAGGGCCATGCATAGAACTGGATTACTGCATTCCTCCAACGACGTTTGCTCTTGTGAATCTCCACTCAAGCCGGCCAATAAAGGCAAGAAAGACCTCTGTTTCTCGTCTGTTTTCACTCTAGCCGGTCAATAAAAGCAAGCCAGAGATGAGGATCAAGACATCTCCCGGGAGTTAGTAGGATTCGTTGGGTCGCTACTACCCAACAGCTCGTCACATACTGCCCTGCGGGTTTTGTATCCCTTGATCTAGCTCCACACCCTAGACCAGTTGTTGCAAAGTACCGGCTAGGTACACACCTGCAGAGAAATTGCGTAACACACTATCCGTAGTAATGGGTTTCATTTTGACAGTTCAACAACATTCATTGCTTTATTTTCGTTGTTGAGCAGACACATTTTTCGAACATATGGAGCAATGGATTAGCAATATGCTTCAAAATGATTCAAATTGGGAGTTACGCAATTGGGAGCACGCAAACCGCACCCCGACGTCAACGTACAGTCGCCAGCAAAATTGCATGGGTACCTTAGTGTCTATTTTCCCGTGAACGTTTGAATTCAAGTTTTCGAAAATAAACTAGATGGCGTTGGTTTCTTCACAACTATGACTAATTTACGAAACGTAAGTAAGGAGTTAGGAAGAAACGAAGGAATTATAAGGCTAATACATTTATCTAATTATTACATTACAATTACCAGCATACGTAGCTTAAATGATAAAAATAATAATAGAAACCGATAGGAATATATTTATTAAGCTAACGAGTGGGTATTTTAATAATTAATTTAATATTTGAATTGGTAGGTAGTTACTTAGCAACAGGAAAAAAGAGCAGATTCATCGCAGGTAAACATGCTCGCCTTGTGGGCTCGCAAAAAAAGACTACTAAAAAAAATTATAGAGGTTTATTTCTTACAGTTTATTATTCAAATTTAATAGTCAGTTTATTAAATATTATAGGTATAACATTATAATATTATGAAGTTATTGAGGCGATAGCTTAAGTATTCGTTTCCAAAATCGGAAAGAGGATTGAAGCTTATGTAACCTCAATAAAACAAACAGGAGACCAGGTTATTTTATTACAAAGGTCAAACGGATTAAATGGATACTAAATAAGTAGGCTAAAAACTACAAAATTGCACAAAAACATATCAAATGGTTAGTAGGCAACATAAAAAACTAAAAACTATGTTGTTTAAACTTAAAGTGTTCATAACTTTTTAAATTATTAAAAATACGTAAGTTATAGTTTATACACACATAACCAGGTCTCCAGTCAATATAAATAATATTATCTAAGTATAATTATTTAGCTCGTAGCTACGTAACCACTTGTGTATCGCGTATTATTTCGACGCCACAAACATAAGCGTCCGTGTTCACTGGACTTAAAAGTTTTTTCATCTGTAAAGATGACATTACTCCAATCTAAGTTTATGTGATCCAAAGCGAACTGTAATCTTGCCCCTTTATGGTTTTCCGTGAGCAAGGGTTTCACAGCATGCCTCCGCGGCACAAGTTTTGACGCGGCTCCGTGTCAAAACTTGTGTCAAATAAACCAGCATAGTGGTTCGGCGGCAGAAATCCATTTTCTTCATACTGCCTTATCATGGTTTGATGCTGCAATGTGTTTTATAAGTCGTGGTCTACCAGTTCTTTGATGGTGTTTCAAAGAACCCTCCTCTTCAAATCGTCGTACTCGAAGAACAACTGTTTTTCTCTGCAACAATAAAACAGAAATATATAATACCCAATAATGATTATAATGTAGTATATATAGTAACAAAAAAATAATGCAGTTTTTAATATAAAAGTGTAAAAATAAAACTACTTACGTTTACACCGGTCTCTGGCTATTTCTGACAAGTTTTTGGCTTGATTATTCAAAGCAATTATTTGAGCTCTTGTAACGAAATCAATATTATAACTCGTGCTCGTTTTGGTAAAATAAGTAATCCGCCTGATCATAAATAAAAACTGAACAAAAGGCACTCGAACGAGGTAATCGAAATGAACTTAGCGAACGATCAATTGAGCTGTCATAAATCTTCGATCTAAGTATTATTCATACCACCTACCAATTATTTATAAATCCATATTTAACCTACCCTCTCAAGTTTGAAAACTAAAACTTAGAAAATCAGATACCTACCTACTTATAAATTGATATTCAATTTTAACGTAGTAGGTTAATAATTAGGATCAATTTTCTTTAAAAGAAACTATTAATTATAAATTGTTTGAATGTTTGAAGAGACAAAAAGAAACTGCAAAAATATTTTATCCTATAAAGCAAAGCAACGCCATCTAATAACAGCATAATTCAATTTTGTTAGTCGTTAACTGGTTTTACGCTAGATGGCGTCATTTCTCGCTTCATACGATTTTGTTTCTGTACTACCCATGCACTTTTGCAGCCTACCGTACATAAACAGCGATGGGCATTATTATTAAATTCCTTTTTTAATCCATTTTTAGGCAAAAAAATCAGCATTGCCATTCAACGTGGTAAGTAATGCTGTCAGCCTTTTGGGCACTTTCCCATTGACAGCGATATGGGCAAATTTACTGATGGCCAATAAGCTCATCCCCTTTTTGATATACGTGTAAATGATATTATTATGTTTGTGTGTTAGCTTGTAAAAATATTGTTATACAAGTTTATATTTTTCTTTTGTTACAGAAATTCAACGTGAAACTGTTTTCTGAAGCCACGACGAACTTCTTCCAAAGCATAGTAATGGGTGCTATGGCCGAACGACAGAAGAAAAATATTGTCAGACCTGACATGATACATCTACTCATGGAAGCTAAGAATGGTATGTAAGGCATTCCGTTTATTTTGAAGCAATTAATGTCATGATAATCGAATGTCTAAAATATTTAACCCACTTCATTATTCATTCTTATGTGTCGCTTTTTTGTTTTTTTTTAATTGTTGAATGGGCCTTCTTTTGACCTAAATGACATAAAAAATGATGCACGAGTTCAAACTTCTTATTTTGTTTATGAAGTGTTCTTGCGTGAAGTTATATGTTACATTCTTTTATCATGACCAGTGGCGTGCATTGGTTTTCAGAATAGGTAGGCACTAGGCTGGGTCTAGTCTAGGCAAACGCGATCTCTAATTAGAAAAAAAAGTGAGGTCAAAAGTGTGGTTATTTGAGTAGGCTTGCCTACTTAAGGGTGATAAATTGCGAAAGTCGAACGTCATGGTATTACGCGTGAGACGTACGTATTTTTAATTGGTCAGTGGGTCGTCTTAGTTTGTTGTATTAACTTGAACGAGTAAAGACCAAAGACAATGTGCGAATAGTACGGGGGCCGAGTAGGCTGTCTGGCGACTGCCTACTGCCGCGCGTGTTTGTATGAAGATTTTATTTTTGTTAGGTATGATAATTTAGCGAGTTTCTTAATTGTGGGGCACACACACTAAAATGTAATTGACAGGCTTATGTTGATATATCGAGGTAGGCACTGCTTATATGCCTATATGCAATGCACGCCACTGGCTGAGAATCAGCACTTTTCGAACGTCATCAAAATTACAAAAGTCAGTCCCCCAAAACGCCCGCCTTTCACAACTTCCTAGTGCTTTCGCTGGGGAGAAGAAGTGACGGAACAAACTCCCTAGTAGGAATGTCCGTTAACGAGCCGAAACAAAACACCTACCATTTGCAAGTGCCTCGTGTCATAACTGGCCTTCATGTTATTATGATTAAGAAAGAAAGAAAGAAAAAATGTTTATTTGGACACAGTTCGTGAAACACAAAATACAAAATTAATAAAAAAATAATGTTTCTAACAACAATAGTGTGTGCCTCACGGCTGCGCCAAAAAGGTTCATTTCAGCATTAATGCCAGACAGATGCTGCCTGACGCTGGTTTTCTAATGAACCCTTAGGGAAAAGTGACGGAGAGTACACACAGTTTCAACATACCTAAGACATACTTATAAATAGAGACCGGATAATATGCATTTGCATATTTGCATATGCAATTGCATATTTAAGCCATTTTCAGCGCTAATAGCATATTTTTCCTAAGATCTAGTGATGATGCATATTATCGCTTTAATTTACAGTATTTTTCGAGCGCAGCGCACTCAGCAGCCGCGCGTCTTTTGTTTTGGTACGATAATAAAATGAAAGAGACAAATGATCGTCGCGCTCGCCTACCGCACTACTCCTTCCTCCCACCTATTATGCATGTTATTGCTTTCATTGTTGACGCGCGTGCTCATTGATCTGCAGTCAAAGTTTTTGTGTCAAATTGTACAATGCCTCCCGAAAAAAAAGTGTGTCTTCGTGGATAAGTGACTTTCCTGAAACATTTACTTTCGACGGAACTGTTTTGTATTGTCGAGTTTGCGTGAAAAATATTTCGTGCACTAAAAAGTTTCAAATAACAATAAACCTAAATCTAAAGGAATAATATTTACAAAACAAAAAAAAAATTTAGTCATTTCATGTTGCATATTCTGTCAGTTTTCGTGCATATTTCAAGCATTTTTCATGCATATTTGCATGCATATTTCAAGCTTTTTATGTTGCATATAATCCGGTCTTTACTTATAAATAAATAAACTAGTAATCACGTATATATCATTACAAATACAAATAAGAAAAAAAAAACAAAAACAAAACATCAAAGTCTCAGCAAAAACCTGTTTTTCTTTTCTAGATTAATTTAGATAAGATTGATCCGTGCACGGTGCACATTAACACAAACAGGAAGTTCCATGCCATACTGAGATTAATGACAGACGGATAATCAAACAGATTACGTATAGTTTTGCCAAATCACTTCAATTGAAAACAAATACACAAGGGCAACGTCGCCATCAGTCAAAATACAATTATTTTAACTGGTTGACGTTTGAGAATGTCGATGAGTGATCAATACGTGTATCTATGTATTAGTATTTATTCTTGTATTTTACATTAATTTCCGAGCTATATATCCTGTATATTCCACCTGCCATGTTTTGTCTCAGCATCACCCTAAGGTTGACTGGTAGAAAATGCCTCAGGCATTAAGTCCGCCTTTGTACAGTAATTTTTATGTAGATACTTGTGCATAGTTTTAATAAATAAATAATACCTACGTACACTTTTACTTAAGTGATGTAACCTGCATACCAAATGGCATGGACACTATGCACTGATGTGCCGTATTTTACGATTTCTAAGTCTGGTCTTTAGTTCCCATTTATGTTTTTGATAAATATGCATATTTATTTATTTCCATAGCAACTCGACTTAAGTAAATGGCTTTTTCTTTCAGGAAAACTGACTCATGAAGAGAAATCTGATGATAAAGCGAACACTGGATTTGCTACAGTTGAGGAATCGGATGTTGGAAAAGCGAATAATAATAGAGGTCAGTATGATTAGAGTTCCTGTGACCTAACTAACTTAAAACATAACACTTACCTTAATTTTAAACTTACTAGTAAATTAATCAATAATCTAAACCTACCTTATAATGAAAAGAAAAAAGAGCAGTGGTACCAGCTCTCAAGAGATAGTACACGTCATCCAAGATATTAACCAAATTGATGTCAACCAATCCGCACTTAACACAGCCCACTCCCTCTCACAGAAAAAAAGGCTTGAATCCCAGCAGTGTACATCATTATTTATTGTTAATTAAATCGGTAACACCAATTACATTAATTAACATATAAATTTATAGGTTACCATTTTGAAATGTTTTTGTATACCATACTATACAAAAAATATGGGGATGGACTCGAGCTTCACCTAGTTTCTCCACTTAAATACTAACATATTTTTATAGTAGGTATATTATTTATTTTCAGAATGGTCCGATATCGACTTGATTGCCCAAGCCATCCTATTTTTCGTTGCTGGCTTCGAAACAATATCGGCAGCGATGTCGTTCCTACTGTACGAGCTGGCTGTGCACCCTGACGCTCAGGAGCGGCTGGTGCAAGAGATCAGGGACAATGAGGCGCGGAACGGTGGCAAGTTCGACTTCAACTCCGTACAGAACCTGCCTTATCTAGACATGGTGGTTTCAGGTAAGATAAACTTGGGAGAGCAATAAAACTAGATGAGGTTGATGTTTCCTAGCCGACTATTCTAAAAACTAACACCGAAACAAAATCTGAGGTCAAAATCTACTTAATAAATAAAAAAAAATATTAATTAAAAAAAATCTTAATTAAATCTTAATTATTTCCGTGTGTTCCCGTTGTCCCCATTAACGCTGTCCCCATTGAATGGTTGGAGTTCAAATTAGGAAAATGAATGACAATAAATAAATAAATAATTAATTAGGACAATGAAAATTGAAGAACCCACGTCGAGGTTAAATAGAGAAACACGTTCACTGCGGATCACACAAAATCGGCCCGATACGGTGCTTAGTGCTGGTGCGCACGGTCAAAACTATATCTTTCTCGCTGGTGCGGAACGATTATCTACGGTATTTGTAGGAGTTCGACAAAGACCACCATCACACTGACGGTGAAAAACACCCGCTCCCTGCGGCGGCGGGCCTATTGTGGTATATGACCGTTGCCGACCTGTTGCCGCTGGTGCCCTGTCAGTTCACCAAAAATGTATTTACAAATTTTTACTTGACAAACAACGATTGGCAAAAACATGATTTGTCATTTCATCATTATACAACAACAAGTTTGCCAAATAATTCACTTTACAAAATATTCACCAAATAAACTTTTGTTTAATAACGTGTTATTTAACAAGCATTTCTTTTTTTATTAATTTTATCTCATAAAACAACATTTGGAATAAAAACGTTTTACATATTGACTTATCATTACGCAATTTCCTAAAAATGAAACTCATTCTTTCATCGACTTGCGCTAATAGAAAAAAAGAGATTATTTTTAGTGGGCTACCCGGAACCGAACTAGTTAGATTAGGTTAATTATTAAAAAAAAAAAAGGTTGGGTTAGGTCAGGTTAAAACTGTGACCCCTACGCACGAGCCGAGCGAGCGAAGCGAGCGGTGCCGCGGCAGCGGCCGGCGAGTGCCAGAAACGACTAGATTATTTAGAAAAAAATATTTGCCTGAAAATTATTTGACCCAAATGGAGAATACCGTCATGATCACTTTGTGACCGAAAATCTTTACATAGTATAAAACAAAGTCACTCCCGCTGTCTGTAAGCTTAGATCTTTTAAACTACGCAACGGATTTTAATGCCGACTGCATAAAAATCCAATATTTTTTGAATAAATTCAACTAACTATTTAATAAGAAGATTTAATACTATTTATCTTAAAACTGTGTCTTTATAGAGGTGTTGAGACTGTGGCCACCAGCTGTGGCTTTGGACAGACTGTGCACCAAAGACTACAACTTAGGGAAAGCCAATGCCAAAGCTGATAAGGACTATATTGTAAGTTTGAGAACTTTCTTTTGTTAATTGGGGACTAATTGAATAGCTTTTTTAAGGATCATAACGAAGTTAAAGAATGTGTTCTCCTTCAAAAACTGGTGAGAATTAGGTGTACTTTTTTAACTAGCAAGAACAGGACAGAAGTATTAATAGGTACTTTTGGATTGTCATGGTGCCGGTCAGTTGTTAGCAGGAAAGTTGAATCTAATTGCCCGTTCTAAAACGTAGATATTTATTGTGTACCACTGTTCCCCCTTCTTTTTCTAAATCTCACTATCTTTTGCGATTCCTAACAACGTCCATGTAAGGGTCTCCCCACATTTATCGACGCGGAATCGGCTAACACCGGTCAAAAAAGCCTTTATGTCTACGTAATAAGGGTGTTACTAATACCATTCGCATCGGCTCGGCTCGGACGACGCGTCGCGCGTCGCGACGCCGACCGACGGCGAAACCAGCCGTTTGCCTATTAGCTCAGCGATAAGTCGAGTAGTGTGGTAATACGCACTCGGCTTGAGCCGATTCCGCGTCGATAAATGTGGGGAGACTCTAAACATATCCATTGTAACTATCACCTACTTATTTTGTTTTTTTATTCCTCCAGATTCGTAAAGGAGAAGCCGCGAACATCCCAGCGTGGGCTTTCCATCACAACCCCGAGTTCTTCCCGGACCCCTACAAGTTCGACCCTGAACGATTCTCGGATCAGAACAAGCATAAAATTAAGCCGTTCACCTACTTACCATTTGGACTTGGACCTAGAAACTGTATTGGTAAATTTAAAATTAAATTATTGACATAATCTTTAGCGCAGAGCCGAATAGTTGGGAAGCAGTCTTTTCCCAACAGTGGGTTATTGTAGGCAAGACATAGAGAGAGGAGTATTGGTATGACGTTGGCCGCTCTCCCTATTCTCTGCGGCCGAAAATAGGCAGGCGGCGGGGCCAATGACCTGACCCATCGCAGGGGGACCAAGGGTGCCCAGACACGGGGTCGTCTGGCGCCCATGTGCTGGTTTGGGCCCTAGAGCACGGGCACGGTGTGCTATGTGTTCTGGTGCGCCGGTGATGTGGAATACTCCCCAGAGGAGGGTCCGGTGACGGACAGCCGCGGCGGGTTCACGGATGAGTGCTAACGCGTTCCCGTGTTCCCGCCGTAAGCGGCAGAGGAGGACACCGTGGAGTTTTAGTGGGTTAGAGTCCCACATAACTGCACTATCTCCCCGTGGTAGTGCAGAATGCATGAGCATTTCCCCACGATAAAAAAGGTAAGACATAGAAAAGATCATCAATATACAATGTGTATATCGATTTTGTAGTTTATAGACAAAACTGGATCTTTTTGCCAAACGATGACACAAATACTATATTTCAGCAACCGGATAAATTCACTATGAATTCCGTTTTATCCGCTTCAAGTCAACTACTCTCTTTGCCTAAGCCTTTATGGATTACTGGTTTCGCCCGACCTTCACCTGCCTTCAAGGTTAATATATCAAAGCTATTTCAGTCATACATATTCATATCAAATCCGAAGGTTACCTACCTTGAAAGAATTGAACTATTCAGAATTCTGACATGCGAAATTGGCATAGAACCGTCTAGGAGTGAGACTGTTTTAAATATGCATGTGTCTAAGCCATCCTTAGCGGATTTGGCGACAATATTTTAGATTCTGACTTAGTAATATATTCAAGCGAGGGAAATACTTACAGAGTTAGATATGAAAATGGTATTTTGATCGACGTTATAAGTATGTATTAGAAATTCTGGAATCTAGTTGTTTAGCCAATGTTTTGTGAATATCAATATCTGAATATTGAATGGCTATGGATATATTACGAAAATGGTTTCTAAATCTAGTAATAATATAGCAACAGCCATACCAAGCCAAGCGTGGTTATTCCATAACATCACGAATTATATCACTAGAAGGGGTAAAGGTAGAGATCATAGATAACTCCTCGTAGTGATAGTACACATATATTTCGTTCGTTATAAGTCTCATTTAGGTTACAGAAGGTACAGCTGAAACCGTTGCTCGGGCACAAGTTGAGATTCCGAGTCGTTACTGAACATTTCTTAATGGATAACCTGATAAAGCGATGACAGACATGGATTCGAACGTCCCCACGGTAGCGACCATTAGACTAAATGGTTAGCAGTGATTTTCATTTAACAATCGACATTCAAGCTCAAACGATAATGATTATTTTGTTTCCAGGTTCAAGATTCGCTCTCTGGGAGATCAAGGTGATGACCTACCAGCTGTTCCAGCAAATGGAATTGTCCCCATGTGAGAAGACCCAAATACCGGCCGTTCTGGCAAGGAACACCTTCAATTTGAAGATTCAGGGAGGAGAATACGTACGGTTCAGGGTTCGGCAGTGAAAAATTTTGAAAAATGTTTCGTTGACAGAAATGAATGCGTTTATTGTTTAATTCTATTATTAATTTAGTCATAGTATTAAATATATTTAAAAACACATGTAATATTAAATGCTCATTTGGTGACTTTTAAACACTTTGAAATTGCATCATGTTTTCTTGGAACCATGATTTTTGTGTCTGACAGTTTTTTTTAGCAAAGTCAAAGTCAAATTATTTATGTCAAATAGGCACATAAAAGTCACTTTTGAAAATCAAAATTTACAAAAAATTTAATTGATTCTAGTCGCCAATTCCAAAAGATAGTTTCGTATGGAGAAGAATGGGCAAGAAACTCCAAAGCAATTAAGTAACCTATTTTTCAACACACTTGCTCGTAAAATGGCTCTTAATGCACAGCTTTTAGATCCATAATGCAGTGTATTACAAACGCGTGCTTTTTCTTTACGTTACGGTACTTGTGCTTTATTTCCACAGATAACTATTTAATTTACTAGTCGGAGGTCGGAGAAGTGCGTTTTTTTTTAATCTCTTCAAAGAGATTTCATGCCAAAAAGAATCCGCGAGCCATATTTTACTTTTTTTATAAATAGTCTGAATTGTCCTTGGTCCCAAGATGAACTAAAATTTATTTACCTTAAGATGAATGCGCAGTTGTAGCCCACGAAATTAAATTTTTCTAACGTTTTTTGCAATTTTCAGGTCAGTGTCAGGTTGTATCTTGATCAAAATATGATTCGCGACTATAACAGATACGTATTTACAGAATTATAATCATTAGAATAATTAAATACATCTTTCTAAGTTAGATTTGTTCCATAAGAACAAATCTCTTATGGAAAAGTTCTTAGGGAACAAATCTAACTTAAATATATACTATATTAATGATTCTAATGACTATAATTCTTTAAATACATATCTATTATATAAATATACATTTTGATCAAGATACAACCTGATACTGACCTGCGAATTGTAAAAAACTTTAAAAAAATTAAATTTCGCGGTCTACCACTGCGCATTCACCTAAGGGTGCATCCACACATAGCGAGGCATGTGCCGCAAATGATTTTTTTATATGTACGGTTGCCTCAGGCTGAGGCATCTAACATACAAAAAAAGCACTTGCGGCGCATGGCTCGCTCTGTCTGGATGCACCTTATAATTTTCCGTCGTCCCTCCGTAACCAAACGGAAAAGACCACTGGCGTTCTATTATTGCGGATTCTCACTGAATTATTATTTCTCTATGCAAATAGTACTTTCTAATTCCATACTAACTAAACTACAATTTGACATACGACAACACTACGATCAATCTTAACATTATTTCGTGTTTATTATATTTTTTCTATAGGCTGTATATCGGTTTTGTCTTTGCCTTTAAGTAAATAAACGCGCACCGCGCTAGCAATGCGCGCGCAGGTGTAGGAATGACCATTACTTACTCTATGGGTAAACCTGCGCGCGCACGTCAGCGCGGCGCGCGGAATGACACACCCAGCCCGCCATTATCCATACAAGTTAATATTTAACAATACAAGTCTGTTTTTTTCCTCGCAAGTGTGTTGAAAAACGGCGTATGATACGCGTGTGCATTGATAATTAAACTCTCGGCTACCTTATCGCGCTCGCCTACGGCTCGCGCGAATAATACCGCCTCGAGTTTGATGATCAACATAGCACACATGTATCATAATGTACTATAATGTCTAAACTACAGTGTTTTAGTTCAAGTGTTTTATGTTGCATAATTGTATTAAATTAGCCTTCAGCATCCACTTAACAAAAAAAATAAATTCACTGACAGATAACGCACAGCTTTTTATAATCGCTCGGCTTAAATTTTGCACAAGAGTTCCTTTTATAACTAAAGTTAGATATTAAAGAAGGAATTTTGACAATTCATCCTCAAAAGCGGTTAAAAATTTCAAACTGGTAGCAAATATGACACAAGTAGACCAAATTGCTCGAAACTATGAGAGATAAAAAAAACCAAAGCCAACATCAAAACGAATCCAAACTTTGATATAAATCAAGGCCCAAAATAGCCCTCCTGATCAAAAGGTCTAAGTAGCTAAATGTCCAACAGCGCGAAATGTCTAATATGCAGTGTAAGTCTAATTAGCAAAATGTCCATATAGCAAAACGTCCAACTATCAGATGATCTGTATACCTTTTGATCAGGAGGGCAAAATAGTACCTACAATGTAAAAAACTAGAATCCTGTCTTTCATCTTTTATACAGATTTATTATAAACGCAACGTGCATAATTTAACTTCGTAACTTTCTGCGGCGGAGAGTAATTCCGAACTAATTTGCATGCAATTTTATAGACGTATTTAAATTATGGTCTGAAATGTGTGCGAATTAATTCTCGGGGTTTTAGTAACCGTTATTGGACATTAAGACTACTTTTACTATTTCTTGAGGAAGGTGAAGTTTACCTACTAATATTAGGTATATAGAGGTAACATTTGTGAGTTGGTATATGGGTGGTAATCTTCGGAACTGTTAATCCGATTCCGAAAATTCTTTCACTAATGGAATTTTTGACGTTCAAAAGTGCCGTTTATGTGCCTTTTTGAAATAAATGCTTTGACTTTGACAAGCTGCTGTATTGCCGAGTATCATAGGATATATTTTATGTAAAAACAAGAAATTTCACGCGAACGAAGTCCCGGGCAGAAGTTATCATGTATTAAAATAAAGCTTGTGAAACGATTCAAATATAAATACCTCGCACAATTTACTACATGCTTCATTTTTGGGTTTTTTAAATGTAGATTTTCCTGGGGGCGGATCAGCCGTTTTTTTTCATATCGAGGTTCAAAAACCCATTACGTTTTGGACCGGGAAAACAAAAAAAAAGCTTTTTAAAAGCAATTTAATTGTTGGTTTTGTGATAAAATATTGTTTTATCTTTATTCCTTAAAATAGGGTACTTATTTGTGTAACTTTAAATATTCGAATAAAAGGAAAGGATTATAGAAACAGATTTTCATTCGAAAATTTTACTGGAAGTCTCGCATCTACCACAATCGTATTAAATTAGCTCTAAACTAATTTCCACGAAGACCTCGACATTTACCATAATTTTCAAATTCAAATACGAAAACCAAATTCTCCATTGTACACCAAAGCAGACAATTTGAAGCGTAACAAAAGCTCCAAAATATATATTAGCGTCATATTTCAGCGTTTAGGCGGGCCTCACACTTGATGAGCTACCTAACATCAGTGGATTACATCTATTTACGCGACAAAAGCGGGTCGCGTTTCCAATCAAGCGTGTGTGGCCGCCCTTACACCGGCCCCAATAACTACGTTAGAGGAGTATTAGAGCTTGTGGTAAGACTCGATAATCCAACGGGTTGAGGAGCTACGACGCAACCTCTAGTAGCGATCGTCGCGAGATTGTTACGTAGCAGTTGCTCTTTGAGTTGTTACTGTTATCGTTAGCCTGTATCATTCCACTATTACACACACAATATTACAGTAATTTACGCGGCCTACCTAAATGTTCTTTGGTATTGTTCGTCGAATCGTTGAGCTCCTCAAGTTCTGAGTTGAGCTGCACGATTTTTGACAAATGCATGCACTGACTGGACAGGTCCGCTCAATCTGTGTGGTTCTTTCATCAAAAGACCATTTCAGACACCAATCTACATGGTCTTCACATGATCTAACCATGATTTTGTCTGGACTTTAAAAGAGACTGTGACATATGAGTTTGTTTCGGCCTTTCTTCTCAGAGTAGTCAGATAGGAAACGCCGACCTCATATAGCTTAAAAAAAATATGATTGACGTGTAAAAGTGTTTGTACAAACCTACTTACAGAAAATAAATCATTTATCATTTATTGGGCAAAGGCCTTTACCTGACTACTAGTGGTTGCGATCCAGGGCTAACGTGGACCACTGGTCGTTAGTTTTGTAAAGCTATTCCGGCATCTTTACGGGCGACGCTTTCTAGCTGCCTCAGGGCTCCACATAGTGAATTTGGCCTACAGCTCATTGGGTATGCGGCAAACGTGGCCAGCTTAGCAGTGCCTCTTCAACTTTAACTTGAGTTTAAGTAGATTATAAGTATGGTGTAAGTACTCTGTAGCTACGAAGAATCAAAAGTCTATAGCGACAAATTATTAGGAGAATATTAGACATTGGAACTATTACTCTCAATGTTTTAGCGAAGACTGTGAGGCAGTGATCTAATTAATTATACAAGTGTATTAAAAAAAACTCTTACTTAAACGATTTGTTGCTTTTATTTGACTACTAGAATGTCTGCAAATATAATGGCAGTGCGGACCTTTTCGTAAAATATATACAACACAAAAAATACAATATTGTAGCGGTCACAATAACTTTATTTCAAGAAACATTTTGAATCGTATTTCCCTAGCTTTAAATAAGAAAAACAGTACTAGTCGCTTGTTATATTATTCTATGCATCTCGTAAAATGTAACGGAGGATAAAGAATGAGATAAGATGTGATGCAGACAATGAAACTGCGACTAGACGCCATTTTAACTGGATTGCTGGTTGTTGCAATTTTCTTTATTGTCGTTTTGACCTTTGAATTGTATTAACATTTAGGAGGGATAGAAGACATTGTAGTGCAAAATAAATACGGCAATAATGATCGTGCCTTCTCTGTTTGAGAAGGACCTACCTAATAATACCAGCCTATTATAGTCCCACTGCAGGGTAAAAGCCTGCGCGGGCCTGCGGACGGAGAGTAATGGGTAGCTCACCGTCCGATCAGGACCAGGCCCGTGCCGGACGGCGCGTACGTGATCCACGCGCGCCTCAAAGAGATTTCAGCAAAAAGGAAGGGGCCTGCCAGGGCCGAAGCCTGCCGGGGGTGCGGGATTGTCCGAAAGGGTTACCGCTACCTCAGAACATAAAGGGCTAAGGAAGGAACATGGCTGGGTTTTAGTCAGTAAGAGTCTGAGACTCCCTTCCGCTCCACCCATAGCGGGAGGAGTCATTTGATGATTTCCCATCCATAAAAAAAGGGTAAAAGCCTTTTTACCCCACAGTGGGACTATAATAGGCTGGTATTATTACGTAGGTCCTTACGCCAAAAAAATATAGCATAAATATAAATTAAACGCTACCAGACATACAATGGGCGCCCATATCGCTTTCTGCAATCTCATCCAGGCAATCTTGGAATGGACAGTGATTGCCTGGACATAAAATGGGGTTGTCATTAGTGTAATTAAGAATTAACGATCTCTTTAATTTTATAATCAAGTTCAGCAATGTCTACATTCTGAATAGTTATGAAAATTGTGATGGCACACTCATATTTAACATTTTTTTAATAGAGTGTATATGTAGTTTCTTGCACGTTCTTCTTTATAGGAACCTACAACTTATTGAAAAGGGCAACTAACTTCATCTTTCTAACTGACCCGACTCCTTCGCAATTCAAATGTGCCTGTATAGGTGATGGTTTAATTTAAATAAATTCTTTGAGGCTGCGTTAGAGTTTTGAGTTTAACGAATTAGAGTAAAATGAGATCATCGACGGCTTTACCAGTCTGACAGCTATCTAAGCCATTTCGATAAATGATAACATAAAGGATAGTAATAAAAGCTCCGACAAAAAAATAAGAATTGTCCTTACTAAAAATATTAAATCTACTGCCTAAAATACTAACTTTCCGACTACTTTTGTCCGAATAAAAATGACAAAACGACCGAATGAGATACTGAAATCTTCGAAAAATAAACATAACTGTTTATTGCAATAATACTTTTCTACCAGCTTAAATTACGTTTTGATATATACCTAGGTAAAGGTATTTGTATTCTCATTCGCTCGCTCTTGCATCCTATGTCGACGGAGCCCCGCTTCATGGGGCTCCTATTTCTATGTAAAGGGTTTAAATTAACCTAACCAAACCGAACCTCGGGGTGCCCTTGACAAAACCTCTGTTGTCGGTAACTTAGTAATTTTGTCGGAGGTTCAGTATTTTATTCGGAAGTTTAGTTTTGTTATTCGAAGATCCATTTTTTTTAGTCGGCCACAGATCGCTGGAGATTAATTTGTTTTTCGGAACCATTATTATTTCCCTAACATAAACAATCCTTATCCTATCAATTTTCACAGTCAAAATCACAAAGCAATCAGTCGCCGTCGCTAACTACACAATCAATCGTTAGAGGTGGGTTGCTCTAAATTATATTGACGTGCTCTCATTCAACCGTCGACGTCGGGCTCTTGCCACTCTGCACAGATTCCCACAAAAAGGCCCCTGAGGGTCCCTTACACCACATAACGTTGTATTCAGGTGACGGGTTCATATTAATACCAAGTGAGGAAGCATTTATAATTTAATCAGGTGGAATTGGAAGCAGAAATCATAAGTTCATACCAAATTAAATATCTAATGAATGAATTAATTAGCAACCTGCCACTGCTTCCCACGGTTTTTTAATACTTGACAACACTTAAGATTTATTTATTATATTTAGTTAAATATTAATGTAATATACACACATCTTCCGGAATAAATTCTCTGAATGATGTTGAAATCTGCATTACAATCCGTTGCGTGGTTTAGAAGAACAACGTAGTCAGACAGACAGACACGTAAAGCGACTTTAATTTATAATATTATGTGTGGATGTGTCCTGTTTGTATGTGCATACGTGATGGAATTATATATTAAATTGTTTTTTTTTCATACTGTATGTGACGGATTATCCGATACCGATCCATTTTAATGGATTCAGAGAGATGGGTCAGTACGAGGAATGACTGACAGAATAATAATTCTATAGTCCATCGAGGTGTCCTAGATTTTGACAGGTCTGCGTGTAGGGTATTTAGTTGAAGGTTTAAAACTTGAAGGCCAATTTCCGCTATCGAAAACGTTCAAAATCAAACGAAAAATCAAAAAACGAAAATGCGGAACCAACGACATCGACTTCCGAAATTAAAGTTATTTTTTCACTTTGTAGTATTTTTTTTTGAAGTCGGTTGTTTTTTTTTGTAAAAAAGTTTTTATTTGAAAAATTATTTCAATGAGTAGGTAAACCAGTTACTTCGAGTACTTCCTAAATTAAAATATAATTACATACTTTCATTTAAAGTTACATTGCCGTAGCTTTAAAGTAAATATCGATATAATAACAGCATTAACTCACTCGACAAGTCTTAAACTATCGACAAGCTCCCGCTCATCTATTTCCTTTACTTCAGTTACAATTTGCGAGAAAAATGAGTGCAATTTCTCACAGATTCTCAATACGGAAACAAGATATATACTGATATTGTTCGAAGTACGTTCCGTTGATGCGGAAGTAAAGAGAAAATTTAAAATGTTTTATGGGAGCCACTTACTTGAATAGACAGTGGGGCTAGACTCGGAAGCCTTAAGGCGAATGGGTAGTTGTAGCCCGCGAAATTCAATTTTTCTTACGTTTTTTGCAATTTTCAGGTCAGTGTCAGGTTGTATCTTGATGAAAATTTGATTCGCGACTATAACAGGTACGTATTCACAGAATTATAATCATCAGAATCATTAATACATCTGTTTAAGTTAGATTTCTACCACCAACACTTTTCCATACGAGATTTGTTCTTAACGGTAGAAATCTAACTTAGGAAGATGTATTAATGATTCTAATTATTATAATTCTGTAAATACGTACCTGTTATTGTCGCGAATCATATTTTGATCAAGATACAACCTGACACTGACCTGAAAATTGCAAAAAACGTAAGAAAAATTGAATTTCGCGGGCTACAACTACGCATTCACCTTAAGCACTTAAGTCAAATCTTTTTGCATGCGAAAATGACTTAAGTTCTTATGGCTTGCACTTAAGTCAAATCTTTTTGCATGCCAAAAATATTTGACTTAAGTGCTTATGGCTTCCGAGTCTAGATATAAAAACTGAATGGATCCACCAATTTTGTCTATTCACATGTTCGTGAACGGGCGCCGTCAGTAGGGACTGGTCATCTCTTTGCTGCCATGGCTTATTTTAATTTATTATTTGAATTGTTGTTTTTTCTCATCTTTTAATTATGGACGCTTTTAACGTTCTGCATCGTTCTCACATGTATAATTTTTAACATGAATGATGTAACCAAGACTTTGTAACCACATTATTTTGATTTAAAAGAGTGTCCATGGAGTTTCTTGCCCGTTCTTCTCCATAGGTACCTACGCTTTAGAATGGGCAACTAGCTTCATTTTTTCTGACTTACTGACTTCTTGACAGTTCAAAAGTACCTGTAAATGGTTTAATTTAAATAAATGCTTTGAGTTTGAGTTCACAGTATATCGTCGCAGTAGTGATTTTTAGTTCTATATCCAACAGTGGAAATAATTATGACCAATGAAGATCAGCCGGCCGTTAATAATTATCAACAGACCTTTCAGAAAAAATGTGTCCTTCCACATACTTTGGTGCCAGATGCCCTACAAAACCTTATGACAATTTGATTGTGACTGGTAGCCACCCCGAAATAGTGGGACAGCTATATAAATCGGTCTGACCTTTAGAATCGATAGAGTCTAGTAATTGGATTGCAAATGTCAGAGGGTCTTTGGATCAAGACCGAACGCTAACCCCAGTATACTTGGAATGGTAAGACTGTCTCTCTCTTCCTGATTGTAAAATCAGGTGGTTCCTCACATGGTGGGAAAGATACTAACCGTAACTAATTATATCTAATATTATACATGCGAAAGTAAGTTTGTTTGTTTGTTACCTTTTCACGCCTAAACCACAGAACCGATCTTCCTGAAATTTTGCATATACGTTGTCAGGTGTACAGAAACGGACCCAAAAAGAGTGCTGGTTCCGAGGAAAACAACAATAACGTTATTATGATAATAGATGGCGACACGTATCAATCGAAACTTATGCGGGTGAAACCGCGGGGCGCTGCTAGAGAAGATTGATGATTGATTTTGGAGCCCGGCCCTAATTTCCACTTAGTTCACCAAAATGGACACCCAATTTTACCTTTTAGTTTAATTAAACCGAACTCAAAAGTACGAAACGTCACAATTCTACTGTCGATCTATCGGAATTAAATTTAAGAGTAAGCACCCAGGAGTAAAGGCGGCTAGATGCCAGAAGCATAGGACCGGTCGAGGTCAGTGAACATCTTTCGGCAGAAATGATGATGATGAATTATGATACCTACGGAAAGCTGCTGCTGCCGCTTGTTTACCCCCAATAATGACATAAATACTTATGAAAAACTGGACGCCAAAAAAACCAACTACCCTCCAAAAATTACCACAAAACAGTTTCCTCTCTCATACTCCGAAACAAATAGCAGCTATCTTCCATGCCGCTCGTCCGCTGGGGAGCGATACGCGCTAACATTAATCACAATCATTCAATAGCGAGCCAGATTCGTCTCGTTCGAATGGATGCGCTGCCGCAGCTCATTAATCCGCGTTTTTAACGTATATTCCCTTTAGCGTGGGGTGAGGTGTGGGGGTAGTGAGAGCGTTTATAACTTGGTAAGTGATAATAAGCCTCTCGTGAGTAATGAAGGCTGGCTTTCTGCGAGAACTCGGAGTGGAGGTGGAGTGAGCAAGGTAATAAATACACCATCTCAATCCCAATTGTGTCTATTGCTTCTTTCTGATTTTACTAACATAATCAACCTATAATTATACAACTTTTGGGACGGGTGTGTAATGTTTGGTATAATAACAAATGCACTAATTTCACTTGAAATAACGTTCATATAATATAATTTTCATATGCCATAATATCAAATAACCTAAACTCATATGACCTAATGTTTTATATCATATAATTTTCCTTTAATATAATAACATTTAGTATAACGTTCATTTTATATAATTTTCAATATATATAATATTCTTTTTATATAACGTTCATTTGACCTAATGTTCTTTTGACCTAATTTTCATGTTTATTGGTCACAGTTCTAACCTAACTCAAATGGCACTAAAACCAAACCTTAAAATATTCTTTGCATGGTCGTGGGTGGGCTTAGTCGACGGAGCTCCGCTTTGCGGGGCTCCTACTTCTGGGTGGTTTATAAAAACCACGAAGGGGATGGCAGGGTCTATTCGCTCGCTTCGCTCGCTCACACGACCCCGCCATCCCCTTGTAACCTAACCTGTCCGAGTCGGGGTGCCCTAAAGTCCAGATTGCATCCAGTTTCTCCTGGTAAAAATAGTTGAAGGTGGCAGGTGTATAGGGTATAAAGCATTATATTAAAAGTTACGTAGAGTTAATAAATAATATACTAAATGAATATTATGTCAAATGAGCATTATAGGAAAAGTTCATTATATCATAAGAAATTAAGTAAAATGAAATTATATCAACAATTCATAAGCTCAACTAATCATTATATTAAACTAAAGTATATTAACTAAAATTAGGTCAAGTAAACGTTAGATTTTTTGTTATTATATCAAGCGTTACACACCCTTTTGGGACACAGGTCTCCTAGCTTCGAGAGGAAGTAGGCTAATAATCTACCAAGCGGGCCCAGTGCGGGTGGGTAGATGTCACAATGTATTCATTGTGATTTTGTTGCAAACTAATTGGTGGATTTTGAATGAATGTACGTAAGCTCTGTCTTAGAACATATGTCTTGATGTTGCGAAATTCAATCTCTTAGTCGGTCTAGATGGCACATTTCCATAGCTTACACATATTAACAACTAACCTAATATTTAGCAGAGAGACAGGAAAACATCTTGGTTTAAAAATACATGCAAGCGGAGCATGGCAGCATTTTGGTCGCAAACCACAGGGTGAACTCGAAAACATGCGACCAATCGAAATGGGAGATTGTACTCATCATTATGAACAACTTTTAGTATGGGAACAAACCTGAAATCGCGAAAAAAAAATCAGATGTTCTCTACATTTATGTTCGCACAACTCGTCAAAATGTAGGGAACAGCTGATTTTTTTTTCGCGATTGTTCATAATGATGAAAACAATCTCCAATTTCGGTTTGTCGCATGTTTTCAATTTCAACCTGTATAAAACATTTAAAAACAATAATCTTTCCCAAGTCTCGCTCAAACTGCAGCCCCAATTCGTTGTATCGGAGGTTGGATGAGCCGCAAACAAAAACCGTCTGCTTGTAATACACGGACCGAAATTACGCTCCCAAAGGCACAGATTATATAATAAATATGCTGGTATAAAACATTGCATATTTCCACTCATATTAAACAGCTTTTCGTTTTTATGCAGTCAAGTTCGCTCATTATGAGTGGAAAGATTAAAGACTTAATGTACTTGGGTTTTAATATAGGTCAGTAACTTATACCAGGGCAAAAGCATGTTTTCATTTCGATTACCACTTATTACTGTCTGATTGATTTCCACAAAATTTTCCATTACACTATCTTAGAACGTATTATTTAACAATGAAAGACATATGGACACCCCTCCGTGTCTCGGAAAGCACGTTAAGCCGTATGTTCCGGCTACTATTCGTAGATCTTTGACAGTCATTACGGGTAGCCAGAAGCCTAGAAGTCTGACAACCAGTCTTATCAAAGGCTATCGTGTTACCCAGTAACTGGGTTGTAGAAGTCAGATAGGCAGTCGCTCCATGTAAAATACAGGTATTCGGTAGGGTCGGCTTTCAGTCTAGAAGCCGACCCTAACATATTTGGGGAAGGCTAGGCAGATTGATTGATTTTTATCTGGTACTAGCTGCGCCCCGCGGTTTCACCCGCGTAAATGTCGATCCCGTGGGAATATCGGGATAAAAAGTAGCCTATATGTTAATCCAGGGTGTCAGCTACCACCATACAAAATTTTATCAAAATTGGTCCAGCCGTTTGAGCGTGAAGAAGTAACAAACATATAAACACACACACACACACACACTCACAAACTTTCGCCTTTATAATATTAGTGTGATAGTGTGATTACTAACACTGCTAGAAAATGTCAATATTACTCTCTCTTCTCATTACCTTTGAACTTACTATAAGCCAGAAGACAAGTAAACATCAAAACGAAGTTGTAACACAAAACATGAAAACAACACAAAGGTATCTAAATAAACTTTAAACGGATTCGTCAGAGTTTCACAAAGTGTTTTACTTTCAACAAACAGTTTTAATATCACTCTTTAATTAAATTTAAAGGGGAAGGAATTCCACGAACGGGTTATTTATTTGTTTCATAATTTCCGACATTATTATCGTCATATTTTTATTTTGCTCGCTGTGGGACATTATATCCGATCTAAAAGTTGAGGGTAGTCGCTACCTGGCCACTTAGACCCGAATAGTAGTAATTTCATTTATTATTTCCACGATAATCGCTTGTGCAAGTGTTGGTTTTGTTAACCAAGGTTCCTTAATGTCAATTTTAGGGTATTTCTCTTATACAGTAGTGTGTTCTTGAAGGTCAATTTCCGTAATTAAAATTGGTCAAAATCTAGTCGCAATTTCATCTCAGCGACAATCAATGTCAAAAACTTGTCCAAAATGTAGGGAAATTAGAGGTATTTTTGACAGATTGAGACTGAGATCAGGGTGTGAACGTTCTTAAAATTACGAGAATTGCCCTCTGTTCTTACTTCCAGATAGTTGTCTTATGTCTTATATTATCTTATATCAAATACTCCAATCTCTTTGGAACTTATATATTTGAGCCGTTTGGGGTTGAAATACTAGGGCCATGGGGCCCGAGTGCCCACTTAGTATTTCGAGACATCGCCAAGCGGTTGGTCGACTCTTCACGTGACCAGAGGACTGGCCTATTTTTTGGCCAAATAATCAGCATTGCCATACAACGTGGCAATGCTGCCAGCCTTTTGGGCACGTTTCCTGTTGACAGTGATGCGGACGAATTTTTTCATGCCCTTTGATTATTTTCCCTCCCTTTTTATATACTTGTACATATTATTATTTTAAGATTGTTAGTTTTTTTAATTCTGAGGAGTTTTATTTATATCCTGTTGTCATAATTTCCTAAATCGTCTCTTACCTCCACCAGTACTATTAGCTATTCTGTGCCTCCACTGAGATGAATATTTTTGGAAACCAAAACTTCCCTAATTGATTGAACTTACAAAGTTATGAACAAATCGTAACCCGTCAAAGCTCAGGTACTCAAACACTGAGCAACAAAACCTGATACTTAAGCTACACAATTTAAACTTAAATAACGGTGGTTAAGTTAGCAAAGATAGTACAAGTTGGCAGTTCCGTTCGGTGAGTGCGGTGTTTGGACTACAGTTTGTTGTGTAAGGTTCCTAATGAACGCCCAAGTCTTTGTGAATAGGAGCCGGCACTTGTATTTAGTGGTTAGAGGTGATTAAAGACTTAGGTCTGGGGAGACGAAGCAAGAATCTTGGGAAAAGACATAAAAGATGCATCTGAAAAAAGAGTGGCTGTATTTCATATGCCTATCCATGATGCACTATAGGGTTCCGTGCTTATAGAATATATGCCTCCTTTTTGATGTATGCAATTATGCATATGTTACCTAAGGTTGCTACATGTAAGTAAATTTTGTAGGTGAAGATGCGTTTAATACATGTAAGTATACTACATTCAAATGAATGAAAAATGTCATATTATTTTAGCAAGTGAACCTTAAAAACTAGTGATTATAGTCTCCTTTTAAACAGATTAGCCTGTATTTGGAGACTCCGCTCTTCTATAGGGTGAAATTGAATTCATGGGCATCCTTTTAAGGGGTCATTGTAATCATGATTTTGAAGAACTTTTATTATGGGACCAAACCTGAAATCGCGAAAAAAATCAGCTCTTCCCTACATTTTGACGAGTTATGTGAACATAAATGGAAGGAACAGCAGATTTTTTTTTTCGCGGTTTTAGGTTTAGTCCCATAGTAAAAGTTATTCATAATGATGATTACAATGACCCTTTAAAAGGATGCCCATGAATTCAATTTCAGCCTGTATAACTTAAACAAGTATTTTCTATTTCTTTTTCTTCTGATCAAAGTCTAGCATTACTAGTAATAGAAGTCTAGCATTAGTCTACTGTCAAAGTCTAGCATTATGTTCATAACTTGTGTAGAGAAACTAAACTTTTTTTTAAATATATTAATCAACGACTTCCAAACCCGTCCGTTCTGGTAATTCTGCCACATAAATGACACATTAGGTGAAGTTATCAGGTTCTCACTGAACATATTATATAACAGATATCAATCCGACTTGTTATAGGTACAACAAGTTGGCGTTAGAATTTAAAACCATAACTAGTGCAAATTTATTCAAAAACATTAAGGATTAATTAAGGACATATTTATTGAGGAAGCCCCTATTATATTATTGAAGAGTTCATGAGTTGACAAATGACAATAATGTATATAATGTATTTACGTTTTTATTTTTTAACCGACGAATGTGATAATCATTTGCATTCTATTCAGTATTTCCGATTAAGTGACTATTAATTTTATTATTTTCATCTTTTGACATTATTATTTCTGATTAAACGACTATTAATTTTATTATTGTAAAAATGAGTTATATTATTTTTTTTTTCTTTATTTTTATAATCAATATAATATCAATATTTCTACACAATGTATTTTGTTAAGAAATAAATGACTTATGACATAGATTTCTATTACTTATTTTCTCACACCACTACCGTGAGTGAGAGTCTAGAGTAGGTCACCATAAAGCCTTATATCCAGGGCTAGTTTCCTTTATGCAGAGCCCATTAGCAGCCGGCTGCGTAACTCCGTGCAACCCTAAGTGCGTAATGACTTCCTCGCCGTAATTGTGTGTTTGCGCACGCTTGATTATAATCTAGACGTTGATTGGATGGCCGATTGTATCTTAGGCTAGGTTCTGGCTCTTCAATAAGGACGGGTTTTGTGTCAATTGTTTGGGGTAAATACGGTTTGGACATTATGGAAAAGGGAAAGTGACTGGGAATCTTATTCGAAAATCAAGGGCTAGCAAAAAAAGGCATGTAGGTATGCGTCATTTATCTAGATATATAAATAAAAATAAATGCTGTTCGTCAGTAAGCGCATCACTTGAGAACGGTTGGACCGATTTGGCAATTTTTTTGTGTAAAAATGTTCGCAATAGTCCAAATCAAGTTTCTATGGAAAGAAAAATTGGAAAAGTTTCTCGGAAAATCTTCAAATTCGGGGAAAAACGAATGTCCTTTTTTGTTCTAATGGACAAGACAACGTTTGTCGGGTCAACTAGTTTAATAAAACTAGTCTGGTATATATTTAGATAAATGACGCATACCTACATGCCTTTATACTCAACATTTCTTGGAGCGCAGTGGAATCAATGTATTAACATTAAAATTATTTGAACATTGGGTTTTGGAGCGCAGTGGAACAACCCTTTTGTAACCTCAACAAGCAACAAAACATGTACTTTCGAAAACCTTGAAGGAGAATAGTTCTCTCTGTTCGCAAAACCACCCAAACGAAACTTCAATTAATTGAAATCATCAACAACGTACCACACAGCTGATGTCACTTCTACTTCCCTTTTACTCTTAGAATCAACAAAACGTTAGATCTCAGCTTTATATTTATGAGACCTCAATCCTATCAGAAGCCAGCTTAGTCCCAAATTATTCTACACAACATGAGACACGAAAAATCCTTACAAAACATACCTCCCACATTGTCCCGAATCTCCAGAACAGGATTAGTATTCTCCCTTCACCCAGCTAATCTCCGCTGGTATCTGGCTCTCGGTCTCACAAATTCGGATCACTCGTCGCCGATACCATTATTTGCTCGTTCCGCATGTGATAACGGTGGCGTGGGAATTAGCTTTCCTATTCTTTTTTTATATTTCCTTCCACATGCGATTTCGTTTAGATTTGCGGGTGAAAAATTAATTGTTTTGCTGTGGGGGGTGTTTGTTGTTGTGAAGAAGATGGAAAGTGGTATCGTGTGATTTGGAGGAGGAGTTTTTTGTATCTATGCGAAGATGCAAGTTTGTATGATTACCTACCCCGTTGTACCGTATACACCATTGACCTGCACCATCAATGGTGCAGAGGAGACTAACTAGTTTCTGCATTGATAGTATGGTCTCATCTGCACCATTGATCAGCATTTTGTTAGCATGAACGTACTTTATAATGATCCAGTTAGATTTTTTATAATATTGTCTTTAGGCTCCTTCTTTCCATTTGGAACCCACGTAGACCCCATAGCCAAAGGGTAAACCCGAACTTATGCAAAATAGCCTGCAGTATTTTCAAAGAACTATTTACTTAAAACAACGACTGGTATACAAACTATCCGTTTTCGGACATAAGTGATGGACACTAATGTGTTTACCATACTTTGTAGCTACATTTAAATCTGCAAGTAATTACCGATCGCCTGTCTCGAACTACCGTCAACATTGTTAATGGCGGAAAAACGCGGGAATTCCGGCCATCTTGATTAAGCGTTTGTCAACCACGTAGCGCCGCTGCGACACATTGTGACGTCACCGCTAGGGGTGCGAACACTTGGCTTACATTACGGGATTTAGGGAAAACGATCTTCTTGATTAAGTGACGTTCCTGGGACATAGACTTGGTTTCAGAGTAGGAGTACAGACGCCAGCACATTAAGCTACCCGAAAATGTAAAATTTTCCCAATCAACTTTGAACCTTATGCTTTAGCGATAAAGCTAAAAATCTGTTAAATAAATTTGACAGATTGTAGTAGATTGATATGCTGGCGTCTGTACCTACAGATATCAGCAGCATTAGGCTCAAAACAAACTATGCCAGTAACTATATTTATGGGTATTTTAGTGATATTCGTATGTATTTATAAAAAACCGGCCAAGTGCGTGTCGAGCCACGCTCAGTGTAGGGTTCCGTAGTTTCCCGTCCGTCACAATAAGTGTTCCCACGTACAATTCGATAATACCCGACCCAATGTAATGTACCTACAGCGCCATCTCTCGGGGAATTGGGTTACTAATTAATACATAGACGTGCCAGAAGTTTTCGGTGGTAATTTTGGATTGCGAGAACCGATTTTAATAATTCTTTTTTTGTTTGAAAAAAGATACGTTCAGGATAATAAAATATGTAAACGAAGTTAAAAAAAAATGCTTGTATATACGATTATACTACGAACTTAGTCCAGAAATGATTTTGTACAACTTTTTGTCTTTTTTGTACAAAAACTGTTGTTTCTATCAAGTTCAAAATAATTTTCCTAGAAAGTCCTTATAAAGTTCTACTTTTCAGATTTTTTTCATATTTTCTAAACTTATGGTTCAAAAGTTAGAGGGGGGGGGACACATTGTTTTTTACTTTTGGAGCGATTATTTCCGAAATTATTGACATTATCAAAAAATGATTTTAGTAAACCCCTATTGATTTTTAAATACCTTTCCAACAATATATCACACGTTAGGGTTGAAATTAAAAAAAAAATCACTGCCTACTTTACATATAGGGGGGCTACCCTAATAAAACATTTTTTTCCAATTTTTATTTTACCACTTTGTCGGCGTGATTGATATACATATTGGTACCAAATTTCAGCTTTCTAGTGCTAACGGTCACAGAGATTAAGCGAGGACGGACAGACGGACGGACGGACGGACGGACGGACAGACAGACATGGCGAAACTATAAGGGTTCCTAGTTGACTACGGAACCCTAAAAAGCTCTTGGCTTGTTTGTGCCTTCGATTAAGGGTTGCAGTTAAGTCCGTACTAGTTGAAAGTATCCGTAATATTATGCTCGTGACATATCGTAGTCAGCATGCGTCTTCAAAATCCCGTTAAGTCACATCACTACCACGTACGCATCTACGACGCGAATATAAATTCGTGTGGCATATTTTTTCCATGTCGTTCGAGGGTTGGAATCAAGAAATATTCACCGATAAGATTGATGGCAGTCCTGACAGGTCGGAGGAACAGGCTGAAGGGAACACGTATGCTGATAAGGGGATAAAGCGGATGTATTTTGTTTATAAAAAGGAGCCAATTTTGGGGATAGAACGTAGGGGCTGCTTCATTAGCTCGGCTGTTGCCTTGACGGCTTTGACAATAATATTATATTCTATGCTCAAATATCAAAAACTATTGGCTAGTAACAAAACAACTGATGTTAAGTTGCGGATGCTACGGATTGGTGACCATTCCAATATCATCACAGTATAGTCTACAGTATCAAGTCTAGAGGCTTCATACACACTTTCAATATAAATGTGAGACGTGTGATCCCACATAAGGCTAATAGAGTAGACACACCTTCCAATATACAGGGTGTTACGGAAAGGGTATATCAATACAAACGGGTTGAAGAGTGTATCTGGTCTAGAATCTCTGTACAAAATTTCAGCTCAAAAGCAGTAACTTTGAAATTGCTTAATATTTTTTTATTTCGATAGTTTATTAAATTGAAATCATAACAAACGTGTCACCGCACTACGAGGGTCATTATCCATTATCTGTAGTGTGTCTGTGCGCCTAGTACACGCACATCACGCCGCCGCGCGCCAGTGCAGCGCCGTGATGTCGAAATAAAAAAATATTAAGCATTTTCAAAGTTAATGCTTTTGAGTTGAAATTTTGTACAGAGATTTTAGACCAGAAACACTCTTCAACCCGTTTGTATTGATATACCCTTTCCGTAACATCCTGTATAAATAAAAGGATAATAAACATATTATTGAAATCCTTAAACCGGACTTTCCTTTGGTGTTTCTCCATTAACCCTAACAGGTTATATATTTTTTTTAATATTATTAAAATTCCGTATGATGAGCACAGTCAATAGATATACGTGCCTAGTTTTGCTTAGGTGGATTGCCTTAGATTGAAAACCGTGCTGAAAACTGACCATAGCAACGGCTAAGGAAACAATTAGGCTGACTTTAAGTTCAAGCCCTAAACCTAGCATAAAAATACCAATGTACGTGTAAGAATTGTGTTGAAAACTTTTTCATCGCTTACCTTCCTCACGTGTTCTTGTAATAAATTACATTTCAACTTCCCATTGTAACATTTACGTCGTTTCAAAATGAAAGTATTCACTAAAACGTGTTTTGTGCAGTCTTTTGTCGACAGGACCATCTATCTATTTTGTTCTTCCCTTATTGTTGTGTGCCATTGTGTCCGACTGCTCACTAATGCCGCGTTCCCACGGCTCGCTTTGCACAGGCCGCGCCACGGCACACAGTGGAACGAATGTATGGGAGCGGTTGGACGTAGACATGTCCGAAAAAAAAGAGTAAAATTATGCCAAACTAATGATGCCATCTTATTCGATTACTTAATGCCTTCATAACTTGTGGTGATGAATTTCTTCATAACTCCCATATTTCGGGAGTAATTTGAGAAAATGTGAAATTTTACTATGAAAATGAGTGTATCGAGCTCTCTCCCTCCTGATTCCGGGCTTGTTTCAAGTAGCGGTCTCTAATATCGTAATGCTATTACTAAGAGCTATATTTAATACTAGGACACATAGTGCGCCAAATGTGCACTTTCTGGGATAAAAGGAAATGAAAATTTAAAAAAAAAAAACGTTTTTTCCCCATTTGTATTTACTTTAAACCGCAGACAGACTTATTAAGAGGTCTATAAATATATTATATATATACAGAAATATATATTAACAAAAATATTCACAAGAACTGATGAGAGTATGACTTTTAAGTAAGTTGATAATAAATTACCTAGTTTCATTAAAAGTACAATAAATAATTAAGATGTAAGCTCTAATTTACTAAGTTACACATTTTAAAACAATAACATCATTTAATTATCTTCGTCATCATCATCATCATCAATTAATTCAAATTCAGAATCGATGTCCGCTAAATCATTTATGTTAACAAATTCGATATCACTTTTCTCAGAATCCGTAAGCTCATAAAATTCCTTAAAAGAAGATTTTTTTACAAACTTATTTCCTTTTGGACGGATACTTGTAACAAGTGGATCAGAAGACAGTAAAAGATTGTGCATAATATCTTCATTGCATGAGATACTGCTATGCTTTCGAGAATGCCCCTCTCTATATTTTCTAAAATCTTTATTTCTAGCCTCAGATGCCTCTTCGGATAGAAAACCAATGGGCACAATTGACATGTTCTGAACTATGTCTGGCCCATGCATTAAAATTTTATGAAGTGAAGAAGGCATATAATACCATGGGTATAACTCCACGTAAAGCTTAGCAGTATCAAAGCAGAACTCTCGGAATTTAGTTACGTTGATCTTCTCTCCTGATGAAATACACTGCAAGATCACACAGATTTTTCTTAAAAGCATAGCATCTATTCCGGTCAGTTCAGCAGATTTAGTGTAGTTTTCAAAAAATCTCCTTGCCGAGTTGCCATTGTTGGTGGATCCACTGCCTTGTTTCACAACATCGAGAAGTAAGCCCGTTTCTCTTCTTACAGCCTCTTGAACTCTTTTCTTCCTGTCATCAACTTGCCTTTTTGCTATATCACCCCTTACTTGCCATGATTTTATGTCTAATTTGTAGGAAATGTGTAATAAGCATTCCATTGAGCGAATCCAAGCGTGAAGGGTGCTTAAGCCATATTTATACATGTCCTCGTTTGCGTGTTTATCTTTGATTAACTCTAAATTATTCATTTCTTTAGGACAAGCCTTGCATATGTCACACACTGAAGCTGCTGTATTGGATATAATGGAATGAATTTTACCATCAATCATTGTCAACAGCAGTTGGTGTTTGACACTAATTCCATCAGTGATGGTGGATGGAGTTAAGGCTTCAATCTCTGCTTCGATTTCAGCCATCTCTCTCTGCACATTTTCTTTGGTTTCCTTTATAAACTTAAACAATATTGGCCGGCAAAATGAAGTGGAAGATGGTCGCTCGTTTTCCCAAATTGTTACACCTTTTGAGACGAGCCGCAGTGGTACAAGACTAATCATAAAATTACTAGCAAGATCGATTTGCTCATCTTCACTCGTCCTTTGATGATAAATGCTTTGGCTAGATGATCCGTCAAAACCCCATTTGCTGGTCAATACGAGCTGTTGATTGGGATCAACAGGGGTTTCTAACGACCTAATAAGTCTTCTTGAGGTTAAATCCATCAAGGCTTGTAATTTGATTTTTGCAGAGCTCTCTGTAACTGTGAGATCTTCTTTGGCCGGATAGCACTTAATTTTTTCTTTAACCAACATGTAGTAACTCGGGTATTGAAGAGCTCCTTCTTGAGTGTTGAAATCCCGAAGAGTGTTATAGCGCCATTTCGATAAGTTCATCGATACATAAAGAGCCAATGCCTTCAAAGGGGATATTTCCCGTACCTGAATTGATTTACCTTCAATGAAGGCTTTGATTTTTGAGGCCTCTTCTGGATTCTCCGTCAAGTATTTCATAACATAAGCTGTATCGCTTTGTCCTGCCTTTTGAAGCGCCCTTTCGGCCGAAAACATAATTTCAGCGCTGCTACTGCTGCATGAAAGACTATCTTCAGTGCGTCTTCTTTTTTGCCGGTTACTAAGGTCCTCAAAAGATTTACGAGGACTAGGATGTGTACAAGTTGAAGCATCAGATTTAGCAGGAGAAATTATGGGCTCGATGACGTCACTTATATTTTCTGTAGAAGGTTCCATATTTTCATTCTGTAATTCCGGCCATTGAATTGCAGCCTGTAGCCAAATCTCATGTTTCTTCCGAAACTTATCTGTGCTTCTTCCAGACTGTGTCCATTTTGCATAAATGCGGTAGCAAAATCGACGACACCAGTCTTTTAAACTTGTTTCAGCACTTTCACATAACTGAACACAACTGTTATCTTTTAAAACACTGAACAAATAGTTAAAGTCGCGTAAATCTTTATGTGCGCGTGCGCATAAAGCAACGTGAATATCAAGATTTGTATTAAAATTTGGAAAATACATTGCGAGATTAGCTTGGATACAACGAGGTGTAAATCAACACTGATTTTAAAGTTACTAATAGTGACCTATTTATATAAAATCCAGGTATCCCAGGTATCCTTTGTTAAATATTGCAAGGTAATTAGTTATTGTGATAATTAGTAAATGATGCATGCTAAATTAGTGTATTAAGAGCCATTTAGTAATTAAATAATAGCAATGTTCTTATCAGTAATCATTAGTGCATCAGTTTTATATGTAAACCTTAAGTCCCTAATTATATATCCTAATTAGCTTATATCTTCTCTAATTGGCTGCTCAGAAATGTTATTGTAATAAGGTAAACCTTTAGAAAAACGGTTTTAATCAACAAAATAAACAAAAAATAAAAAAATTGTGTTATAAAATAAACATCACTCTTTATCCCAGAAAGTGCACATTTGGCGCACTATGTGTCTTAGTATTAAATATAGCTCTTAGTATAAGCATTATGATATTAGAGACCGCTACTTGAAACAAGCCCGGAATCAGGAGGGAGAGAGCTCGATACACTCATTTTCATAGTAAAATTTCACATTTTCTCAAATTACTCCCGAAATATGGGAGTTATGAAGAAATTCATCACCACAAGTTATGAAGGCATTAAGTAATCGAATAAGATGGCATCATTAGTTTGGCATAATTTTACTCTTTTTTTTCGGACATGTCTACGTCCAACCGCTCCCATACATTCGTTCCACGGTGCGGCAGGCCAGGCCGACCGGACGTGGGAACCGTCGCATTTTATGAGGCCTGGGACGGCCCGTCGCCGCTAGGCTGATCCGTCGGGAGTCGGTAAGTTCAAACTCGTGGCATGACGCGGCCTGTACGGACGCGCTTCTTTTTGCTTCATTTATATAAGAATGCATGGCACGGGCCGTAACGGGCCTCGACAGGCGTAATAACTCCTGGCGCGGCCAGTCGCGGCCCGTGGGATCGCGGCATTAGGAATAGGTATAAGAAGTAATAAAATAGCCTCTCTAGTACACAGTTACTTGGTTCTACTGCTGTAGAATAAATACAGATTGTAATATTAAAGTTGTGGAGTTATGTTGCGTTGAATGGAGTCTAAAATTGTGCAGTGCTTTTGTGTCGGTTCGTAAGTATGTGTACTGTTAGATACTACTACCCGGCCCAGGAGCGCAGAGGACGCGGTCACTGAAAGGAGGCTGCCACAGGCGGCGAGTCAGGCTCTCTGGTTCTTGTTTGGTGGTCTATGCTTTTTGACAGCGTTGCTTGTAAAAACACTATCTGTCAGCCGTTCGGTGTAATCTGGTATCTCGTTATTTCTTTAATATTTGTTTAGTGATGATTGTGTTCCTCTGATTGTAATTTTACTATGGTTGATAACTCTTTTCTTAATTCATGTGATTAGCTATTAGATTATTAAATAATTCTGTTATTTAATTGTGATTTCACTTCTGTCCTAACAGTACATTAACCATATTGTTGCTAAGAACCGAAAATGGAACACATAAGAAAAGAAAAGCCTGAACATGAGTCAGAAGTTCAGCTCTCAAGGCTTTGTACTTTTTAGATTAATTTCAACATTTCAAAACCTAAAAAGATCTGTGTTGTGTGCTGTATTAGAAAAATACTGACCACTTTTTACAAAAAATAAAGTTATGAAAATGAAAGCCAATTTAAAATTGTACTCCTTCACTAAGCGGAAATCTAAAATGTTAAAAGCTTCAGAAAAGATTTAAAACAAAAAAGCCAACAGCGAAACGGTAAAAGTACAATATAAACCATTAATTACTTCTTTTATTAAAGCAGTTTGAGTGAAATTATCAACGAAGCCACTCGGGCCAGCTTAAAAATAAGCTCACCTCCTCCACTCAACATTAAGCCTAGCAAATTCTTTAAATTCTTGCTGACTGGAGGTGCTTTAGCCCTTTTTTGTACAACCTGGATGCTAGAAAGCCTAGGTGACAGATTCTGTTCTAATTTTTTACTTAACTGTAAAGTCGCGATAATGTTTCATTATTTAATTTGCAATTAAAGTTGAAAAGTGTCAAAAAGCCCAATTTTGGGTTTTGTAGATAAATAACTAGTTATGTATACCTGTTACCATGGGTTCAGTACAGGATTCTTGACCCATAGTGTAGAATTTTTTTGTCAGATAACAAAAAAAAAAAAAGAAACTGTCGTAAAAAATTCCAATATCTACCCGATCAAAATGTATAGAAAACAGCTAAGCAAGCTACAACGTGGTTTGAGATGAATCTGCTTCCACTTTGGCTTTCAATTCATCGTTATCGACTTTCGTCTCCGGTCGGCCACGGGGCTCATTGTTGAGATCAAAATTTCTAGCACGAAAGCGATCAAACCAAAAACAGAACGTGCGTTCGCATGCGGTACCATGTCCATACACGTCGGTAATATTGCGTGCTGTCTGTGCTGCGTTGCATCGGTGCCACATAGGTACTCAAATTCAAAAATATCGCGCAATTTCGAATTTTCTATGGTTAGAGAAACAGCGATATTAAAAAAAAATCGAACGGCGGAAAAACAAGTGAACAACTGATTCTGAAAAACAAAATGTCATGCCATATTATAAAATTAATTTGAATTTGGAATTCTAAATAGAATTATAGATATCGATCTACACTATTAATAGCCAGTATCAAAAATTGGCAATTTCATGAGGCAAGGACCTAATATAATGTTAGAGATAAAGACTCTTTTTTAATGGTTATTTAATTTGTTCGAGCGCGGAGCGGCAATACTTCGGACTTGTCAGTGTTGGGCTGTCAGTGTCAACGTTGTATCTATCATTAGTGCGTTCGTTTTATATTGGGGTGATCTTGCTCTAGAGACAGCGCCTGTGTCGGTTGTGCGCACTGATTTATAAGAAATGCGACATGGCGGACACCAACAACGAACACATAGACGCTAATCCGTCCGAAGCCGCGACATATATTTAATAACTTATCTTAAGAATAAGGCTGTACAATGAATAAAGTAATATTTACTGCGCTGCGAGTAAAAGTACATACCATAGTGTACCAGTTATTGGTACTATTTACAATTTCTAGTTCAATTAATTCAACAACTTCATAAGCATTCAACCGATCGAGAGTGGAGCGGTATAATGCAGTGGAATCACGGTTTAGTTATACTATGAAAGCAGAGAACGCAGTAGTTCCCAAACATTGAAGTAGGTTCATCAACATGGAACATGAGGAGAAGGCACTTGTTCCAATAACTTCTGTAATCCTTATATCCATTTGTCAGATTGTCCGTGATTTTACAAAAATGATCTTTACTGACATTTAATTTGGTCATGCTCAAGTCCCCTCAACTGTGGCGGCCATATTGCGCGAGTCCTTAGATCCTTAGTCCTTGGATATCGTTTACTTTTAATGAAGGAAAATATTGAGGAAACTTGCATTGATCTATAATTACAAATACGGGATTAGTTTACCAATTAACTCTCGTTGCTTTGGCTAAAAAGACAAATAAATCTTTCTTTAACCAGGTAAAGAGGAGCCGAAACATAACGGTTTTTGAAGTGAAACTTCTTTACGCACGCTTGACTTGGGGAGTAAGCTGGCGAACGCGTGACGTAAGCGTTACGAAAAGTGTGGTCGGGCGAGGCGAACGGGAGTTGAGTGGGGGATATAAGCAAGAGGAAGCAGTGCGCGCGCACATTTTCTTTCTCTCTTCCTCTCATAGCCAAATACGTTTTTAATTATAATTTTTTTTCTGAATGGGCCCGCTCTTGACCTCGATTACGCCTGATGGAAAGCGATGGATGAGGTCTATGATGGAACGAGCGTGCCCAGAATATGCCTATGGCACTGGAACTCCTTCGCATCGACGAAACACAGCAGGCTGCTTGACGCCGGACTCCGGTGGGAGGGTGGTCGCAAACCAGGCGGGCGTTAGCCCTACCACTGCAAGGGAAGAATTGGCCTGTCAAATAAGGTGCTAGGTGTGACTGTCCAGGATGTGCCGAGCGCTCGGTTCAGTTGAGTAACTGGCGGAACAAACTGCGCTACACGAGGAGGCTTCTTCATGCATCCCAAAAAACTTACCAATAAGAACTAATAGAAATATATGTTTATTCATTTCCATCGTTCCGAGAATTTATCTCAAACATTTGTGTCGTGTACTGCCATTTAAAGTTTTCAGTGAACGCTGTTTAATGATACTTTAAGCAGTCGAAAACGAGAACGTTTCAACAAACGATATTGGAAGCTGTTCATTATTTACGGATATATTTGCTTCGTTCGTAAGCTTTGTGAAATTTCACAAATTTCTGTTGAATTCTAAATAACAAGCTCGTATGTTTTTTACGTAAAATATATATTTTATAATTGGAAGTAACTCTGTCTGTCTGTCTAAGTGTTTGTCTGTCTGTCTGTATGTTACCTTTTCACGCCTAAACCGCTGAACCGATTTTGATGAAATTTGGCATAGAAATAGCTTGAGTCCCGGGAAAGGATATAGGATACTTTTTAATCCGATATTCCCACGGGATCGAGACTTATGCGGGTGAAACCGCGGGGTGCAGCTAGTTATTATGTAAGGGTCTTATAGCTTAGTAATATAAGCCATACGGGTCGATCGATCAGGTTAAGCTACGCTTGCCGCGATTAGTTCTTGGATGGATGACCATCTTCACATACCAAGACCCCTCCGTGCCTCAGAAAGCAATTTAAGCCGTTTGGTCCCCGCTGTCATTCGTGAATCTTTGACAGTCGTTACGGGTTATCAGTAGCCCGAAAGTCTGACAACGTGAAAGTCTTACCAAGAGGTATCGTATTACCCAGTAACTGGGTTGTGGAGGTCAGATAGGCAGTCGCTTCATGTAAAATACTGGTATTCAGCTGCATCCGGTTAGACTGGAAGCCGATCCCAACATAGTTGGGAAAATGATGATGATGAAAAAAAAAAGAAAAAAAATAAGGAATGTTTTTAGTAGAAAAACAGCCGTTTTTTTTTACTCATATTTTGATCTAATACCTAATCAAAAACCGCTTACACTAAGGGCTGATTTTTCAATCATCTGATAACTTTATTGGAGGAATAATTTTGAAATTTTGACAGTTATTTCATACAAAAACTATCCAACGTCAATTTTATTTCTCAAATAAAAGTTATCTGGCGATGGAAAAATTAGCCCCGAGTCTAGCAACTAGTTTATTCCTTCCATATAAAATTAAACCTGATATTTATTAATTCTCTTTCTATCGCGCATAAACTCTGATTTTCTACGAAGTACGATTCCATCGAAGTTATAGAAAGTTTAGCAACCAATTAGAGTTTCTGACAGCTTCAGTAGAACTGACTCAATTATTAAAAGCCTTTGTTAATTAAACGATAAATGAACCATCCTAATGCATTGGCAATCAAGAAGTAGACAAATTACTTTAATTTGAACGGGCCAATTGAAAATATTAAAGTATCGTTTGTTTAACCCTAGCGTAGAGAATTGCAATAAAAAGCATTTTTTGCAGATCATAATACTTTGCAGACAAACTTTGTCAACAAGGCCTTAGACATAGGTATCATCTCTTATCAAAACAGGTCTGAGTACATGAATAAACAATACCATCCAACAAATCACATTAAAAACGAAACGGACCACAAAAATAACAGTACCGAAAATAATTCGCGAAAATGTCCTGTAATCCGTCCGTTGATTTAAACCTTTTTGTCGAAAAGAATAATTGAACGCGTAAAAGCTCCATTAATAATAGCATTTAGAAGAGCCGCAGAAAACGATAACTGCCCTAACTGGGGATGATTGCCCCTCAAGGGGCAAACTAAACTTCTACCCTCCCACGAACCGATTAAGGAATTTGGTAATAGAATAAAAAATTCTCCGCCTAAGTTGGGGATAAGTTGAGAATTGCGAGTGGCTGTAAATGTGCCACCTGCGCGTGTGGGATGTTGTTTTTGTATGAGAGTGGTTTGTATAAAAGTGTTTGTAACAAAAATAAACAGCTTAAATATGTAGGTGATAAGTGACCAAAAATATACGGATTATTTTTACCGTCCAACACTGATAGAAAAAAACTACTGGAGAATAATCAGGATTATAATCAGCCTATAATGTTCCCACTGCTGCGACACAGGCCTCCTCTAACAATGTGAGTGGGAGTGGGCCATAATTCACCAAACGGGCCCAGTGCGGGTTGGTGGATGTCGCAAGTCTTCGAATTTTTTGGTTCTAGGACTCACGATGTTTTCCTTCACCGTTTCGAGAGTAATGGTGATGAAATGAAATATACAAAGTAAAGTGCACGCCCGGGTTCGAACTCATGACCTACAACTAGGAAGTCGGAGCGTATACACCACTGCTCCCAATCTCTGTCTCGCTCTCAAAATCTGGAGTAAGTACCTACTCTGAAATTGTTAACACGTACTCCTGCTTTCTCGGTATGAGAAAAAGCTAAAAGCCTTTGCGGTCCTCAGTGAAACTTTAACAATGTATACTGATTGCCGATTGGTTGAGTTGATATACCTCTTGACACAGACGAGTATTAAAGGCGAGGAGTAACTCGAGTGATCCACTTACCGACACATCGGCTGAGTACGGCTGATTCATACTCGAGTGCCGCGGCACAATATAATGACCTCATTATAGATGAGGCTGAATACCGAAGACTTGGAGCTAATATAACCCTTGATAAACGCTGGAAAAAACATATGGGGTAATTCTCAACTGTGGTCTGCAAAATATTGAATGTAAAATACCTATGCGTAAATAATTGCAGTTTTAGTTGATCAAAGTATTTATCATCATCTGCATAGAGTTTTCCCAACTATGTTGGAGTCAGCTTCCAGTCTAACCGGATGCAGTTGGATACTAATATTTTACAAGGAGCGACTGCCTATCTGACCTCCACAAACCAGTTATTAGGAAATACGATACCTCTTAGTTAGACTGGTTGTCAGACTTTCGGGCTTCTGACGACCTGTAATGACTGTCAAAGATCCAGGAATGACAGTCGACACCGAGAACGGTTTAAAGTTCTTTCAGAGGCACGGAATTAACGATCAAAGCACTCATACAAACCATTTTCCTCATAAGCTATATCATAACAATTGACAGAGGTGAAACATAATATATTTCCTTTCACCTCGATGTTACCAAAACCTCAGCATCATTTATCTTGGAAATCATCAAGTGCGCCGGTGCGCGTAACATTCCGCTTGTTCGGCAAGTGTGACGGCGCCGCCAATAAACGCGGTGCGTACCAAAGCAATATTTCTGACACAGGAAGTACGCCCTAAATATGTTTCCAGAGCGTTACATGGTACAAGATAAGAGAGATAAGTTAAGCAAATTAAAAAATATTACCAACACAATGTTATGGAATTAGGAATTACATATACAACATTATTTTTAGTATATGCGAAACCTGAATATAGTTTGTTCAGAATAAGTAACTGAATCGATTCCAATAATTTTTACCCCATGTTATATTTTGGCCCAAAAATATTTAAAAAAGGTTAATAGTTGGACACCCCGAGTATATTATACTGTGCCCCGAGGAGCGACTAAGTAGGTAGTTATCTACCATACGCGCACAATGGCGCGGCGCCGGCGCACAGCGAGCGGGGCGGGGGTGCAGCAACCTCAGTCACCCGGGTACCACTGGTTGGCGCGCACGTGTCGCGTGGGTCCAACTGCATAATCGCGAGCGCGCGGCCGCCGCGGGCCACAGTTGTGTTTCGGTTGATCGTGTACTTACCTATCGTATGTAAAAAGTGTCGTGTAACTGGACTGGACGTGGACTTTCTCATACACATACGTCCAGTACACAGAAACAACGATAACAGTGATAACGTATCCCTATTCCCTGGCAGTGCGGCGGTACGAGGAGCAATCAGAGTATCGTGGAACACAATACTTTGCCGTGATGATTAACATTTTTAAACACGCCAAGATGGTTAATTGTAGAAAGTTATTATTTGTACCTACAGCCTGCTGTGGTTAAGTAATGCGATGTTTAACACTTTTCATCCACTTTGAACAAATCGCATTGACTACATTGTATCACTTACGGCTTACGAATAGATAAGTAATTACTTATTCGTAGCTTACGGCTGCATTTATTTACGAATAAAGTACATTATAATAACTACCTACACTTGACCATTACGACAGTCCAAAGCCTGCAAGTGTGATGGAAAATGTTATCACCAGTTAATTACAATACAATCGCCGCGCCGTACCTAACGGAACGCGGTGGGGGAGACCATGTTTTTGGACGGACAAACAGGTAACATAACAAGCTTATAACTTGGTGATTATTCATGATACAGTTTTGAAATTTTGTACATAGATTCTTTACATAAAAATACTAGACACGTGTTTCGGGTTTCGCATATACTAAAAATAATGTTGTATAGCATGTAAGGTTTTTTTTTTGTAGTTCAAACATATATAAATGTATTTTTATTAATCAAGATAATATATACATAATATAAGCTAACATTTAAAATAATAATAGATATTGTAAACAAGTGTATAATAACTAGAAAGGAAAAAAAAAAGAAAAAGACAGGAGCTCATTGGGCATCAAAAATTTTGTCCGCATCGCTGTCAATGGGATAAGTGCCCAAAAGTAAGTAAGCACATTTATTTTTATTAATATTGATAAAAATCAATGTCCTTATATGCAGTAGTTCAGTTAGCTGGCTTACTTTATTTTTATATTTTATTTCTACTTTCATTTTTACTTATCTTGAGCCTTGGACTGAGTTGTTGTTGATGTTATGGACTTTGAATCCTACTTGAACTTACCGCTAGTCTTACAACAGGTTTTAGGACAATTAGAAGTTGAGAACTTGTCAAAATCTACTTTCAATAAGTATAGACCGCGAAATACAAAATTTCTTACTTTTTTTTTAAAGAAATTTTGAATTTTGCAAGCTTTCAGTTAAAATAGAGTTTGACAAGTTTTTAGCTTCAAATTCTCAATTCAGAAACCGCGTGCATGCTTTGTTCATGGAACTTAGGACTAACTTTAACTTGTACTTTATCTTTTGAGTGACTTCTTCTAATCTTCTTTTACCTAGCTTACGCTTTGACACTTTGAGCGGAGCATCTGGGTATTCAAATGTTTGTTGCGCGGCGCACTATTTTCTCATACAAAATACGTAATTAGAATGTATGTGTGTGAATAGCCTTATAAAGTGAAAAAAAAACTAACGTGGAGTGGCGCTAGCAGTCCGAAAATTTAAAGTGATACGGCGCGATGACGTAGCTTGAAGGAATTGGTATAAGCTGCAGCCGTTTATACACGTTGTTTTAAGAAAGACATAGTTTTTGCTGACGTGATTAAACGTTGTGTCAAATAGCGTTTATCAAATTTTACGTATTATAACGTTGCTCCGCTCAAAGTGTTGAGATACTATTTGGAACCGAGCTGCCAATTGCAACTGACGACTGCACGTGGAGCGACTGACTACATGCAATCGGCTAAGATTACTAGCCGTTACCTTAGCCGTGGTTACCAGCTGTTGCACGTGCTGTCGGCAGTTGCAGTTGGCAGTTCGGTTCCAAATAGTACCTTTATGATCAGCATCGAGATATCAGCGTTAAAATACCACAAATCATTCTGGTTCAGTCCAACCATAGTTTGTGGTGCTGTTTCACAAACGATGGGACGCTTAATATCGTGCCCTACGTGTCCTGTCAGCTGCACGTTACAGGAACTGATGGACGCTAGTGATGGCGCCAAACAAGTGGCCGAATTCTGGGCGGAGTACATTTAGATTGCTATCGACACGCTAAGTCAGTAGGGACTGGTCATCTCTTTGCTGCCATGGCTTATTTTATTTTAATTTAATATTTGAATTGTTGTTTTTTCTCATCTTTTCATTATGGACGCTTTTAACGTTCTGCATCGTTCTCACATGTATAATTTTTAACGTGAATGATGTAACCAAGACTTTGTAACCATATTATTTTGATTTAAAAGAGTGTCCATGGAGTTTCTTGCCCGTTCTTCTCCATAGGTACCTACGCTTTGGAATGGGCAACTAGCTTCATCTTTCTGACTGACCGACCCCTTGACAATTCAAAAGTGCCTGTAATTGGTTTAATTGAAATAAATGCTTTGAGTTTGAGTTTGAGTTTGAAGTAGAAGACAGAAAGGTTACCGCTACCCCGGAACATAAAGGGCTAAGGAAGGAACACGGATGGGTTTTAGTCAGTAAGAGTCAGACACTCCCTTCCGCTCCACCCAGAGCGGGAGGAGTCATTTGATGATTTCCCATTCATAAAAAAAAAAACCTATATCGCCAATGCCTATAACTTATACCAAATCCCGTTCAACCACCACATCCGGTCGAGTGCCCTTCCGGCCCACTCATAGAATAAATAACTAAAGTATCGGCGCGGTCTCCGATTGGATATAAATCAGCGCAGTAAGACAATCACGTTTATGTTCAGCTTACTTGGGATCATAACCTTGTTACAGGCAACTTTGTGGAGGAAATGAGTATTCCAGGATCGATGAAATGGTTTTGTTGAATTGGGAATGAATTCAGTGTAGAAAACTCAACTACATGACTATGTTGTTGTGTCGCTTTCGATAAAAATGAGTAACAGGTAAAGAAATATGTAAAAAATAACAAATTGCGCAAAAAAAGGTAAAAATTATACATACACTTATAAACATATAAATTAAAGTCGCTTCTCGTGTAGCGTCTGTGTAACCGCGTTCGCAACAGATTTTGAAGTGGCCAAAGGAATTCATTCCGGAAGGGTTATGTGTATAATAGGTAGATACATACATTAATATTAAACTAACACATGAATTGAGAGCAGTGACTGTGGTGGCCAAGTGGTAACGGCCGCGACTTACCGAGTCGTAGATTCGATCCCAAACAGGCGCTTTACTTTATGTAAATTATTTCATCACTACTGCTCTCAAAACGGTGAAGGAAAACATCGTGAGGAAACCAGCATGTCCTAGAACCAAAAATTCGAAGACATGTGACATCTACCAACCCACAGTAGTAGTGGTAGGTAGTAAGTCAAAATCAATGTGTCAGCCAGCTGTAACAATAGATTTGACTGGTGATGATACCATACCATTGTGTCCAATTTTTATGAGTCATAATAAATTAAAGAAATATATTAAAATTAAGAAACTAATTAAACGGTCACAGAGAGCAATTAAAAAACAAAATCTTTTAAAATTAAATATTTCCCTTAGAAGGGAACGTGTTAACCTATCTAAAAGTTTAAATAGTTGTACTGCTGAGTTAGATAAATGTAGGGAAAAGTATGACATTGATACAAAGCTCCTATATAATGATATACTACACAAGGAGCACTTGCTGAAGGATATTTTTGAGAAATATGAGACTTCACAACAACAACTAAGTGAGCGATTATTTGAGGCTGGGGAACTACTGGAGTTGGTGAAGTGCAATGCCGAGAGTTATGAGTTTCTGACTAATAATCTCTCATGCAGCTGTGCCAACCAATCACCACCACCTCCTCAGCCTCAGAGTGACTTGTCTCCACCGGTGTTGGCTCTTCCAGCAGAGTCCTGTGTTAGTACACAGAATAATAAATCTATTTTTTTTAGTGACGAAGTAGGTTCAGGCTTTGGAAAAATATTAACTAATTACCTTAGCCATAGTTTTACCAATCATTGCTATCATAACATAAGTTTTAAACAAATGATTAAAAGAATTGCAAACACAAACCTAGACAATTATTCTACAATGGTTTTGCTACTAGGTAAAAGTACTGGTATTACCAGAGAGGACATAGTGGATGGTGTCAACACCTTATTAAAGTTAAACATAGGTAAGCTAATGTTGTGTGCTTTACCTTACTCTGATACTCTATCAGAAGATGAGAATAAATATATATATAAGTTGAATAACACTATTCACATGCTGACATGTTATCATAGTGACAAGTTATTGTTTTTTGACACTAATAAGTTTGTTAGTGGTTTTAAGTTAACTCAGAGAACTTTATCTCTGTCTTGGGAATGTAGACATATGATTGCTATGTTGATAGCATATAATATTAACGGTGTTATAGCTAATATAACAAATTCTAGTATTAGGGACGAGTCTGTGTTGTCTAGTCATACTAACAACATAGTGATGATTAATTATGAATCTTCATGTTGTACGAAGGAGGGTCCACCTACAATACCAACATCTTTGGAGGCCACTACCAGTCAGATAGGGTATTCTCTTCCTGCTGGTACTCATACGGGCTTCCTAGACACTTCAGTCGTAGTTGTGGAGGTCACTCCGGATAACTCTTTAAACTAGTTAGTAAGACAACAGAAGTTACCCCTTCAAATAACCTATTACTATTAGAGAATAATAAAAAGGTATCTTCTGGCAATATTACTCAGAATAATAAAAAACCAAAGGGAGGGCAACATGTTTTAAAATTATTTAACCAAAATATTCAAGGTTGCTCTTCTAAATTACTGGAAATAGAATTGTTTTTAGAAAATACCAAGTTTGATGTCATTTGTTTAACAGAACATTGGTTAAAAGCTCATCAAGTAATGTCAATTAATTATGAAAATTATTGTGTAGTTAGCCATTTCAGCCGAACATGTATGATACATGGTGGATCACTAATATTAGTTAAAAATTCTGTTAAATCAAAGGAACGAAAAGACATCGTCGGGCTGTCTGTTCAACACACCATTGAATTGTCCTGTGTTGAGCTCGATAAGCATGTAATAGTATGCGTATACAGACCTCCAAGTTACCAGAATCTATCTGTGTTTGATTCTGTAATGGAAGATGTACTAAAGAAACTTTCTACTAGTAGTAAGTCAATAATCATATGTGGCGATTTTAATATTAATTTATTAGAAAATAACTCAAATACTATCAGATTATTAAGTCTTTTTAGGTCATTTGACTTGTCAAATGTTTTTATTGAACCCACCCGAGTGACAGCTTCCTCTGCCACTTGTATAGATAATATTTTCTGTAACTGTGATTATTTACACAAACAAATTGTAAATAAGTTGCCATCTGATCACAGCGGACAAACAATAACATTTTGCTCCTACATGCCTTTACAAAAAACTCTAATAAGGTTTAGGCCAATTACATCTAAAAATTTAGAGAAATTAAATAATTCTTTGGCAAGTAAATTATGTGTTCAAAGTTTTAATAATTTATGTGACCCGAATGAGTTCTACGCCGAGTTCTTTTCACTATTAAACACGCAATTTAATGACACTTTCCCACTAAAGACTAAAAGTATTTACACAAAGTTCTTATTTAGTGATTGGGCGACTCCAGGTATTCGTAAAAGCAGGGAAAACCTTTTTGAACTTTATGGCCTAAAGCAACATATGAATAACACAAGCTTTCATCAGTATGTTGCAACATATTCTAAGACTTTTAAAAGTGTATGCAAAACAGCTAAAGCTCTTTATATTAGCAATAAAATAAAATCAGCCGATGATAAAATAAAAACTACCTGGCAAATAATAAATAATGAAACAGGTAGGAAAAAACAGCGTAATACTGAATTTAATTTAGAAACTGCACATGGCCCCATAAACTCAGATGTAGAAATTGCTCAGGAATTTGAAAACTTTTTTGCTAAGATTCCTATTAAAACTACTGAAGCTTTAAATTCCTCACCCTCGCGTTCTGCAGATTTACTTAGAAAGAATGTTAAGGCATGCCCCTCGGAGTTTATTTTTCAACATACAAACCCCCAGGCTGTTATAAAAGCTTTTAAAGATCTTAAAATTAAATCAACAGAAGATCTCTGGGGAATGTCTGTAAAAGTTTGTGGATCTATCATTGAAACGATTGCGCCCTATTTAGCTTTCATATTTAACATCAGTATAGACCAAGGAGTCTTTCCGGATCTCATGAAACACAGTAAAGTAGTACCTTTATTCAAAGCCGGTGATAGTAAAGAACTCAACAATTATAGGCCTGTGTCAATTCTGCCAGTTCTCAGTAAGGTGTTTGAAAAGTTGATGCTCAATCAAATGTTACGACACTTTAATAAAAATTCCATCTTTCATGAACAACAGTACGGTTTCACCAAAGGGCGTTGTACCACTGACGCCGGTGTCACCCTAATAAAGAACATTTTTAACGCCTGGGAGGAAGCACAAGATGCCATTGGAATCTTTTGCGACCTCTCAAAGGCGTTCGATTGCGTCAACCATGAGACACTTCTGCTGAAACTTGAGCACTATGGGATTAGGAATTTAGCTCTTGATTTACTAAAGTCGTATCTAAAAGATAGAAAGCTTAAAGTTCAAGTAAACGGCGTAAACTCATTGGGGTCTGAAATGGCAATGGGCGTTCCTCAAGGTTCGATATTGGGTCCATTCCTCTTTTTAGTTTACATTAATGATTTACCACAATTACTTCAAAATCAACCGAAGATGGTGTTATTTGCAGATGACACATCATTGATATTTAAGATAGACAGACGGGCACAAAATCTTGACGACGTGAATAACTCTATTCTTCAGGTCCAAGACTGGTTTACGGTAAATAATTTGGTACTGAATGAAAAGAAAACCAAATGCATTAGATTTAAATTACCTAATGTTAGAAGTAGCGAATGTGACATCATACTGAATGGAGAAAAACTAGAATTTGTTGATCAAACGGTTTTTCTGGGAATCACGCTAGACGAGAAATTACAATGGGGACCTCACATAACATCTCTTGCGGGGCGGCTTAGCTCGGCCGCTTATGCTGTTAGGAAGATAAGACAGTTAACAGACGTAGAAACCGCGCGTTTAGTCTATTTTAGTTACTTTCACAGCATTATGTCGTACGGCATTTTACTATGGGGTCGAGCTGCTGACATTGAATCCATCTTTATTTTGCAAAAGAGAGCTGTCAGAGCCATTTATAATCTACGTCGCCGCGAATCTCTCAGGGAACTATTTAAAAGGATTAATATTATGACGGTACCTTGCCAATTCATTTATGAAAACATTATGTATGTAAGAAAAAATCTACATCTTTTTAATAAAATAAGCGATAGACATAACTTTAACACAAGAAATAAAGATAAAATACATCAACCATTTTTCAGATTAGCCAAAGTACATACATCTTTTATGGGGTACTGTGTCAAATGTTACAATAAAATACCTTATGATATATTGCAATTAAATGAAAGAAAATTTAAAACTCACATTAAACGTACACTTTGTAAACAAGCATACTATAAATTAGAAGATTATATCCAAGATAAGAACGCTTGGAAACATGCTGGTCCTGCTCCATAGGACAATCTAGAGTCTAGACAAAATCAAACTGGTTGCTAATTTAATTGTAATTTTTTTTTTATTAGTTTTTACATTCATTACTCACACCCTGACTTATTACTTGTATTTTTTTTTTTTTTTTTTTATATAATAATCGTTTTGCTTGTACCATGTTTGTAAATATGTGAGCACCATGTATCTATCAGATAATTAATTTATATGTCATGGTTTCGTTTTTATTTCTTTTACCTATTGTGGTATAGTAATTTTATTTTAGGTGCATCGTCCTCACATGTTATTATATAATTAATGTACCCATGCAAAATATTGTACCTAAAACATTTTAAAAGAGTAACGGTGGAGTTTCTTGCCCATTCTTCTCCATACGAAAACTACCTTTTGGAATGGGCGACTAGAATCAATTCTATTTTAAGATCATTTTTGACGTTCAAAAGTGCCTTTTTTGTGCCTATTTGAAATAAATGCTTTGACTTTGACTTTGACTTTGACTTTGACACACTGGGCCCGCGTGGTGGATTACAGCCCACTCCCTCTCACTGAGAGGAGGCCTGTGTTCCCTAGCAGTGGGAACATTATATGGTGATTATGATGATAATAAATAAGTCCCGATGTTTTGTCAATTCGTAAAAAACCGTGTGACGCAGGGATAACAGTATAGTAATATTTCCGTTTGTTCAAGGCTTTATCATGTTCAGTGAATCAAACTAGTAACCCGTAATGCAGTAGCCATTCTTCAAAAATCTAATTTATATGCCGGTTCGTAACGAAATAAAGAAACACATTGTTTCCTTAAAAAGTTCTAATGAATGAATGAATGAAATGCACCGACCACAGCGCGGTTTGCTCAGAATTAACCCCAAGATTCGCACTAACCCTTGTAGCCTAATTTTTCATAATAATAATAAACTTTATTTTATTTTAAGCATTTTTACATTTTTGAGCATTTATAGCGTAGGACTTACACAAGTACACAGAGATTTGATCAATAACCCCCATGCTAGGTGGAACCTGTGTTACAGGGGTCATCCATCCAACCATTAAACAGATTACAGGTAAGTAAGTACCTAGTACCTACGCATTATTTAGGGGAGCAATTATGTGCTTATATCTAGTGTGTTCATGGTGTTTCAGAGGCCATTGCATATCATGGAGTAGACCGGGGGCACCGTAATGGTAGGGAAGACGGAAGACGTTCCCTTAGGATAGGGAAGGATTTAAAAGCATAATCACAAATGTAATTACATGAACCATGTGTATGTATTTACATGTCGGTTCGTAATAAAGACCTTGTTTCCCTATAAAGTTACAAAGAGTTTATTTTGTGTTCTATATTCTTAAACGCCTAAATTATTCACCGACGAACCACATTTACATTCACCGTCTTAAAGAAAATCAATATTATAATAAAAATAGGTAACATTCGACACTTTTATAGGGCATCTAAATTCGCAGGAAAATTAACTACTGCACGCTCCGATAAAGTGGTTTCTTTATGTTCTAAGCCGTTGCTAAATTTTGTATGAGAAATATAGGCGGCCTTTTAAGTAGCGATTTTATAGGGTCCTGCGTTTTTTGTTGGTCGTGTCAAAGTGTGTTAACGTTCGCTGAGGGTAGTTATTTAATGGCTGTTTTCCTTAGGGTTTTGTCCTTGGAAGATCTTTTTTAGGGTATCGTATAGAAAGGGTGACAATGGGACCCTATTAATAAGGCTCCGTTGTCCGTCTGTAGGGCTGTATCCTTTATAACCGTAATAGGTAGACACTTGAAATTTTCAGTGTGTAGGTATTTTATAGCCGCTATAACAACTAATAATAAAAATAAAATAATGTAAAAAAAATAATAATTTATCTCCATACAAGAAACATGTTTTTGGTTTGACGAACGTATTAAAAAAAATGTAGTGTTAAAAATTTTAAGGTGGTACGGAGGCCTTCGTGTGCGCGCCCGGCTCGCACTTCATTGCTTTTTTATTTTCGTTTAAGGATGCGTTTCTACCTGAGATGAACGAGGATGCGAAGCGAGGAATGTGTGTAAAACTAACCAGTACCAAAGCTTACTTAGTTCAAGCTATAGAAATCAAGCGATGTTGTTGGCTGGTTTCACACACATCCCTCGCTACGCATCCTCGCTCATCTCTGGTGGAAACGCAGCCTAAGGCCCGGACTCCACTGAAGCGGAGCTATGCGGAGCGGAGCGAAGACGTGCAGGAATCGTCCAATCACATACAAGACGAGTGACGCGATGAGGATTTCAACCATTGTGATTCTTCGATTCCTACACGTCTCCGCTCCGCTCCGCCCAGCTCCGCTTCAGTGGAGTCCGGGCCTAAGCCTCAGCTTTTTTGGATCTTGGGGGTTAGTGTCTGCTCGCAATCAATGCCTTAAAGTTCTTAAACAAGAGTGTCAAAATACTCACCCAGAATGCTGGAAGCTCCATCAAGACTGAAACAAAATCCAATCGAATGTTAATTATTTTCATGGTTGACTAAAACTAAATATTTGACTAAATAAACTTTCAAAAACCGGTGGATGATTAAAGTAAAGTGAAGCTAAAAGCCGGTTGCTACAACGCAAATATAACGCGCTCTCTGTTTCCTACATTTTCAATTATTTTTACACAAAGTTCTGAACACTAAAAAAGGACCCACAAAAACTACGAACAGGCATTAACATGTAGCATTACACGAAAACAGGGAAAACGGAACGTTCGAATCGTGCAGTCGCGGTACACTGCAGAACAAAAGTTAATTTAATACGGAAAGCGAGTCAAAGCGGGAGGACTGGCGTTCTTTGGCAAGTCAGCTCCGAGCGTACAGGCGAGCTCAAAACTTTAACAACTATTATTTTTGATTTCTGCTGTAATGAATGGTAAATGCAAGTAGTTATGCGAGTTATTCCGGTTTAACATTTACTCGAGTTTATTTTCACAACTTTTTGATCTGGCTTTGAGTTGTGGACGATGCTTTTTCGGTTAGATTTATGGTAATAGAATAATAATAAATATCTAATTTAGACACATGTCCTATTCTCTAAGACAAACAGTTGCCGAATAGCTTTGCTGACACACAACATTTTCTAAGTACTTAAATTAACTTTAAGACCACGCTATCGCACTAGGTATATACCTGTAATGATAGTTGTAATAAGGGAGATTTGGATAAATAAATAATAAAAAACTTTCTCAAAAAGAGATGGCTAAAAAAAAACCCAGAATCGCCAGAAACTTCATATATGCCATTTTTATAGGCATAATATGTACAACAAAAATATATAATAATATACTGCAAAAACGACGTGGTATACTAGATATACAGGTTAAATTTTTCAAGTGGGCGTGGATGGCCAAATCCGAAACTATGAGGACTAGCGAAAAGTACTCAAAGGAGTCGCGGGCTCGATTTTGATGAAAAACTAAAACTTCATCATTGGATTTTTGAAAAATCAATATTTCTAGCCAGGAATCGAACCTGTTGATTTTGAAAAAAAAACACACTGTATTATTACACCATTCGATAGTGTCGCTAATAAGGATCGAATTCTGGGAAGTAATGACATACGTCAAACTAAAATAAAGAGCTCATTTATTTTTTTTTTATTTTTTTTTATTTTTTTTCAAAATCAACAGGTTCGATTCCTGGCTAGAAATATTGATTTTTCAAAAATCCAATGATGCAGTTTTAGTTTTCATCAAAATCGAGCCCGCGACTCCTTTGAGTACTTTTCGCTAGTCCTCATAGTTTCGGATTTGGCCATCCACGCCCACTTGAAAAATTTAACCTGTATATCTAGTATACCACGTCGTTTTTGCAGTATATTATTATATATTTTTGTTGTACATATTATGCCTATAAAAATGGCATATATGAAGTTTCTGGCGATTCTGGGTTTTTTTTTAGCCATCTCTTTTTGAGAAAGTTTTTTATTATTTATTTATCCAAATCTCCCTTATTACAACTATCATTACAGGTATATACCTAGTGCGATAGCGTGGTCTTAAAGTTAATTTAAGTACTTAGAAAATGTTGTGTGTCAGCAAAGCTATTCGGCAACTGTTTGTCTTAGAGAATAGGACATGTGTCTAAATTAGATATTTATTATTATTCTATTACCATAAATCTAACCGAAAAAGCATCGTCCACAACTCAAAGCCAGATCAAAAAGTTGTGAAAATAAACTCGAGTAAATGTTAAACCGGAATAACTCGCATAACTACTTGCATTTACCATTCATTACAGCAGAAATCAAAAATAATAGTTGTTAAAGTTTTGAGCTCGCCTGTACGCTCGGAGCTGACTTGCCAAAGAACGCCAGTCCTCCCGCTTTGACTCGCTTTCCGTATTAAATTAACTTTTGTTCTGCAGTGTACCGCGACTGCACGATTCGAACGTTCCGTTTTCCCTGTTTTCGTGTAATGCTACATGTTAATGCCTGTTCGTAGTTTTTGTGGGTCCTTTTTTAGTGTTCAGAACTTTGTGTAAAAATAATTGAAAATGTAGGAAACAGAGAGCGCGTTATATTTGCGTTGTAGCAACCGGCTTTTAGCTTCACTTTACTTTAATCATCCACCGGTTTTTGAAAGTTTATTTAGTCAAATATTTAGTTTTAGTCAACCATGAAAATAATTAACATTCGATTGGATTTTGTTTCAGTCTTGATGGAGCTTCCAGCATTCTGGGTGAGTATTTTGACACTCTTGTTTAAGAACTTTAAGGCATTGATTGCGAGCAGACACTAACCCCCAAGATCCAAAAAAGCTGAGGCTTAGGCCCGGACTCCACTGAAGCGGAGCTGGGCGGAGCGGAGCGGAGACGTGTAGGAATCGAAGAATCACAATGGTTGAAATCCTCATCGCGTCACTCGTCTTGTATGTGATTGGACGATTCCTGCACGTCTTCGCTCCGCTCCGCACAGCTCCGTTTCAGTGGAGTCCAGGCCTTAGGCTGCGTTTCCACCAGAGATGAGCGAGGATGCGTAGCGAGGGATGTGTGTGAAACCAGCCAACAACATCGCTTGATTTCTATAGCTTGAACTAAGTAAGCGTTGGTACTGGTTAGTTTTACACACATTGTTGTTACGCATCCTCGCTTATCTCAGGAAATAAAAAAGCGATGTAGTGCGATCCGGGAGCGCACACGAAGGCCTCCGTACCACCTTACAATTTTTAACGCTACATTTTTTTTAAATACGTTCGTCAAACCAAAAACATATTTCTTGTATGGAGATAAATTATTCTTTTTTTTTATTATTATTTGTTGTTATAGCGGCTATAATACCTACACACTGAAAATTTCAAGTGTCTACCTATTGCGGTTATAAAGGATACAGCCCTACAGACGGACAACGGAGCCTTATTAATAGGGTCCCATTGTCACCCTTTCTATACGATACCCTAAAAAAGATCTTCCAAGGACAAAACCCTAAGGAAAACAGCCATTAAATAACTACCCTCAGCGAACGTTAACACACTTTGACACGACCAACAAAAAACGCCGGACCCTATAAAAACGCTACTTAAAAGGCCGCCTATATTTCTCATACAAAATTTAGCAACGGCTTAGAACATAAAGAAACCACTTTATCGGAGCGCGCAGTAGTTAATTTTCCTGCGAATTTAGATGCCCTATAAAAGTGTCGAATGTTACCTATTTTTATTATAATATTGATTTTCTTTAGGACGGTGAATGTAAAATGTGGTTCGTCGGTGAATAATTTAGGCCTTTAGGTTAATATAGAACACAAATAATAATTTAACTCTTTGGAACCTTATAGGGAAACGAGGTGTTTATTATGAACCGACATGTAATTACATACACATGGTTCATGTGATTACATTTTTGATTATACTTTTAAATCCTTCCCTATCCTAAGGGCACGTCTTCCGTCTTCCCTACCATTACGGCGCCCCCCGGTCTACTCCTTGATATGCAATGGCCTCTGAAACACCATGAAACATTAGGCTACAAGGGTTAGTGCGAATCTTGGGGTTAATTCTGAGCAAACCACGCTGGGGTCGGTGCATTTCATTCATTCATTCACTAGAACTTTTTAAGGAAACAATGTGTTTCTTTATTTCGTTACGAACCGGCATATAAATTAGATTTTTGAAGAATGGCTACTGCATTACGGGTTAAATTTTTCAAGTGGGCGTGGATGGCCAAATCCGAAACTATGAGGACTAGCGAAAAGTACTCAAAGGAGTCGCGGGCTCGATTTTGATGAAAACTAAAACTGCATCATTGGATTTTTGAAAAATCAATATTTCTAGCCAGGAATCGAACCTGTTGATTTTGAAAAAAAAACACACTTGATTATTACACCATTCGATAGTGTCGCTAATAAGGATCGAATTCTGGGAAGTAATGACATACGTCAAACTAAAATAAAGAGCTCATTTATAACAAAGTAAAAAAAAAAATCATTCTGTATAAAGATTATTAATAATAAAACATATTAAAAGATGAAGGGTATATTTTTTATATTATTTTAATATATTATCATAATTATACTAAAGAGATTGTGATAAAATAAAAGTCGAGTAATCAATGTAAGTATGAATAACATAAACACACAAAGTATAATAACTTTTATACTATATGGTTTAGGAGGCTGATTTTTTGAAACCGTACTGGGTTTACTATTGTGAACCCATTTGTATACATTTCGTTGCTGGCGATTCTGGGTTTTTTGTCTATGAACTTTTAGCCATGTCCTTTCTTTGTTTCTACTACTTGTACTTAGGTATACATATACTCCAAATTAGGTATCTCTTATTTCATCTCTATCTTTTATCTTATTTGTCTCACAAGCAGTAATAAAACTTTGATAACTGCCCCAAGTACCCATCAATACTTAGCTTAATTAGGAGATCTATCTCTAGGCACTTAAAGTTCTTAGTTCTTATAAGTTTTATTACGTCTTTGACACGAGTAATTCAGTAATAAATGTCACTTTATTACGTACTTGATGAAAGGCAAACCAAGTTGAAATAATATTAACATCGTTTCTACGAAGTTAATAGGCAATTTTCTTGTTTATGAACATTTTCAACATTAGAAAATGGTTTTCCAATTATTGTACCACTTCTAGGGCTTTATTAGTGGCTCTGATTTATTTAGGTTTAATTTTTAGAACAATTGCCAAGGGTATCTTGTTTTCCAGTAACTGGATTTTATAGTTCAGATAGGCATTCGCTCCGTGTCAAATTCTGTTATTCAGCTATATCTGGTAAGGCTGGCTAAGCTGGCTGGCTAAAAGGCTAAGTAGATGATAAATTTTGAAAACAATACTACTTATATACCGACTTGCAAGCGCGACCATAATTTATTACTTATTTATATTTCATCACAAAACCCAGCATAAGATTTAATCACATTCTTCGCACCTAAAATTCAAAGTCAAAATGAAATGCAGCGACACTCGAAACGAATGAGAAATGAAATCACTTCTGTCACCACCTGTACCGAACGGAACACGACTGCACGTACCGTGCAAAGGGAATACGAAAATTGTTATGTAAAAGATGAAGTGTACATCTGTGCGCCACTGTACTATGCCGACTCGAATCGTCAAACGATACATGGGCATCGGTCGGACTGGGAGCGGGTGATGATACGAGTACCTACACTATTCCAATTTATTGGCTACATAATTTACTTCCCTATATCATATGAATGCGGACATGATTTACCGTCAACGATTTTTTTTGTCATACAATAATGAAAATAGCAATTTGGTCCATAACAATTCCCAGACAACCGTGATATTTATTTGTAACTAGCTGCGCCCCGCGGTTTCACCCGCATAAGTTTCGATCCCGTAGGAATATCGGGATAAAAACTATCCTATGTCCTTTTCCGGGACTCAAACTATCTCTATACCAAATTTCATCTAAATCGGTTCAGTGGTTTAGGCGTGAAGAGGTAACAAACATATAAACACACACACACACTCACAAACTTTCGCCTTTATAATATTAGTGTGATAGTGTGATTATAGTGTGACAATAATTTCAAATGCTAAGATTTTAAAATAACTTGTTGATTAGGTAAGTAGGCCTTTTAATATTCTCAGAGTATAATTTGAACATAAGACAATTATAATTTATCATCATCATTCTGATGACCTCATATGGCCTGACCAAGATTGTACTGGACTTTCAAGAGTGACTTCTGAGTTTGTTCCGATATTTCTTCTCAGAGCAATCGGCTAGGAACTACTAGAAAGAACCGGACTCATCTAGTTTTAAAACATTTTTTTTTTTGACGCCTGCAATTGTTTTTTGAACCAGTTTACAGAAATACATATCATTTCCTTATCCTTATTACATTTTATTTAGGGTCTTTTTTGTTCCGTACTGCTCTCTAAGACCCTTTATACACGATACCGGTTACTTTACAGTACGGCGTACAAACCGCGCCGTAGAAAGAACGTGTCTGTCAACAAGCTTCCATAGCGATTCATACAACACAATAACCGTGCCTACTCACGACAAATAAACCGTAGTTATTCACGACAAGAAAAACGTGTGCGTACAAAGGGCCTTACATAAGACAGTCTTACCACGAAAAATATTTTATCTGTAAGGCCACGGACACGAAGTCAGCGGCGGCAGCGCGGCGCGGCGGTGGCGGCGCGGGGAGCGGCGCGTTTCAATGCATATATTTATATGGAACCGGCCTCGATGGCAGCGACGCGCCGCGGCGAGAGGCGTACGAGCGGTACGTACCAGTCTAGCGGTACCCGCGCGTCTGCATAAACGTAGTGTTGTTTTCTCTCTTTCTCATAACACAACAGTACGCTCTAGCGCCGCGAGATCTGCCCATTGGCTTCGAGACCAGAGGGGCAATTCTCGTAATTTTAAGAACGTTTACAGTCTGATCTCAGTCTCAATCTGTCAAAAATACATCAAATTTCCCAACATTTTGACAAGTTTTTGACATTTTTTTGTCGCCGAGATGACACCGCCGGCGCCGCTGACGTCGTGTCCGTGGCCTAAAACGTAATGACATTACCTGTTCTGAAAATAAAACCCGGTTGATAACGTGATTAGGCTAACTAGATCAATGTTCTTTCAAGACATCGACCTTTTAACGTTTTACAACCTTTTCACGAACACGCTATCCGCTGTCTCTCAAACCAAGTATCAATGGGAGACTCGACAAATAATTGATATTACATTTTCAATATTCAGTATCACAATATTGTGGCAGTACTTACGTTTGATTAGCTGAATATGTGCAATGTCAAATGATACGGTAAGGGTAACTAGCACAAATTGAAGATGTATTTCTGTGAGTGATACACTTTGATACTAATTTAAGGGTCGACACACATCTGACGGAAGATGCGTTGGGCATAAGTTCGTTAACATCCAATTAGTACTATAGTGGTATGAGGAACAGGGAGTAAAGTCCTATAGAGGAAAGGGATCTTTCCTTTCCTACGTAGGACTTTACTCCTCCTACCAGACGGGTGTTGTGCCTAGTGGGCTATTGTCCGACAATTCATGTCGGGGTTGGGGGCGGTAAATTCTGCTTGCGCGATGCAGGATTTTGCATGACGTCAGTATGATGCGTAGTTTGAATGTGGCGGTGTAGATGTCGCCACAGTACGCTTGTTAGTCGGGTGTGTAAGGTTGTATGTTTTATTATCTACTTGTTCGTTCTGGCGTTATGCGACTGACGACATGTGACGCATCTTCCGTCAAATATGGGACCATCTTAATGTTGAATCAGCCACTCGATCCACATACAATTTGTGTCCATAAATAACGTATTACCTGACGATATGATGTATGATAGTGAAACTTTCCTAAAGCACACTTTTTTATGATACTTACTTAATTTACCCAATGAATATTATAATTAAAAATCGTAGAAGTTGGAGTTGATTCTCATAAATAAGCGAAGTTTGAACAAGTGTTGCGACGGAACCGTTTAGCTCCGCGCTATAGTTGGCGAGAAATCCCTTGGACAGGCTTCGTGGGCTCTATTATGTAAAAACAACTGGTTGCTTTCAGGTTCGATCGTAAGAGTAAGAAGTTTTCGTCGTTCTACGGTAGGCGTAGTTTTTAAGGTCTGAACCCTGTATTAGCGTTTGTCCGGGGAAATGCTACCACCATACTATTTTTTACTGCTACAGCTATTTCTTTCTTTAAAGGTACAATAATTCAGTTCACCACGGAAGAACGAAAGAAAGGAAAATTGTTTTTATTGTCACAGAAACACGTGCAGTCGTGCATATAAGAAATATAAGTCAACTCGAATTAATTATTATTTCTAAAAAAATGCTTATAGTTTCGAGCAATATCTTGACAACCTTCTGCGAGATAAATCGAAAATGCTGTACTGGTCAAATACATGCCAGCAGCGGTCAAGTTAGTATGAAAACTTATATCTACCGTATAATTAAAAAATGGAAAGATTTTATTTAAATTTGGAACAGAGCGTTCACCTCGTGCGGGATGGCTACGTCGCATTTCTAGCGATTTTCCGTGATTATTTTATTTTTGTTCCAAAATACTATATTTTTTTTACAGCCAAGTACTAGACGAACCGAGGCAAAGCCGAGGAGGACACATACGTGAGTGGCCCACACTTTCACGTTCGTCCATCAATGCCTTTTTGCATGCCGCTGCAGTAATGTGCTAATACCTAAAACAAAACAAATTTATAACTATAATGAACACACAACAAAAATAGTCGTCTGGGAAGGCAGAAAGGCAAAATATGGTAATAAACTCGATGATATAATACGTGATGAGAATGTGTGTAATTTAAAAATAGCCAAATTCAGATAATAAATCAAAAAACTAGATACAGATACTAATTCCTAGCAATCCTTCCACAACGGTTGCACAATCGGTTGTTCCTGTAATTTAAACAATATATCTACGAAAGTGACGCCACAGTTTGCAAATAGTTGAGAATTCGGAGCGAAGCCGCGGCATCCGGCGACGGGACAAACGACGCGGACCACCCTTTGCTTTTTAAACTAAGACTCACTTCAGGAATGCACCAACTTTTGGTCAGAACCCGGGAGTTATCTGGCAAGATTAAGAGGTAAATACCTATAGGTAAATGATGTTTATCATGCAGGGTGGCGGGGACATCGATACAACCTATTACCATGGGGATTCAGTGCATGGTTCTGAACCCCTCCGCGTTAAAATTTTTGTTCGGTTATTTAAAAAAAATTCGCTGTTCTATACATTTTGAGAGAGCAGTGGTGGCCCAGTGGTATCGGCCGCCACTTACGAGTTGTAGGTCGTAGGTTCGAATCCCGACAGGCGGTTTTCTGTGTGTAAATTATTTCATCACCACTGCTCTCAAAACGGTGAAGGAAAACATCGTGAGGAAACCGGCATGTCCTAGAATCAAAAATTCAAAGACATGTGACATCTACCAACCCGCACTGGGCCCGCGTGGTGGATTACGGCCCACTCCCTCTCACAGAGAGGAGGCCTGTGTCCCAGCAGTGGGAACATTATAGGCTGATGATGATGATGATGAATGATGATACATTTTGACCGTCTAGGGATTGCACTTTTCTATAAAACAGCTGTTTTTTTGTTTTAGATATAAACCGACGAAGAATTTCTACGCCCCCTAGTGTGGAAATTTTCCGAAGGATGTTTTATAGAACCATGTGCTGAATTCATGGTTTCAGTTTGCACGTCGATGTTCTCGCCACCCTGTATAGATAGGACTTTCTAGATATTTGTAGTGATGAAATTCAACTGATAATTTGTGTACCTAGCTAGTTACTTGTAAGTGTATTCCGAACAGGACTCAAGCCCGACACGCACGTTGCGTCTTTGAGATATCTTTTGAAGTGAAACTTCTTTACGCACGCTTGATTCGGGGAGTAAGCTGGCGAACGCGTGACGTAAGCGTTACGAAAAGTGTGATCGGGCAAGGCGAACGGGATTTGAGTGGGGGATATAAGGAAGAGAAAGCAGTGCGCGCGAACATTTTCTTTCTCTCTTCCTCTCATAGCCAAATAAGTTTGAAGTTTCACTTCAGTCGTATGGTGATAAGCACACTCGGTTTTTTTTTTTTTTTCACTACTTTACAAGTGACACGTTGATGTCGAATGATGATGAATCGCGTCCGACTTTAAAACGTAATATCCATGCATCGCAAAGCCTGTGGCCTTTACAGCACTTTGTAAAAAAAGACTTTTAATTAATATGAGATGTACAACAAGATATTAATGCAAAAGCTTTCTTCACAAAGAAAAGCTTAATAGGCCTTTCTAAAAATAGTAGCTACCTACAATGTCTGAACCATTATTCTCTGCTACAAGCATTTTATTGTACATTAGTTCTTGTAGTCTGAACATTAACCGTGATTGTCAAAATCCTCCATTGTGGCATCATTTTATTTCATCAACACAAAGCTATCTAAACGTGGAATGGACCATTATAGCAAAGTTCCAGAGGGCTAATGTGTCCACTAAACCATTAGCGATATTTTATGTAAGTTGGGGATGCGATTAAGTAATCATTATAATAACTTTACTATTATTTTAATCTCTATTAGACTACTGTGGCGTGTTTATGTCGCTTCCATCGACTTGCTTGTAAACAAATAGAAAACGATCGAATGTATCGCGTGTTTTGCAGGTGTAGCGAGGTGAGGGAGTGTGCCATAATCCTCCAAGCGGGCCACATGCTGGTTGGCAGATGACATATGTCTTAAAATTTTTGGTTCTAGGACATGCTATTAAAACGGTAAAGGGAAACCGCCTTTACCGTTGTAATAGCAGTGATAATGAAATAATTTACACAAATTAAAGCGCCTGTCAGGGTCCAAACCCGCTACGCCGGAACATAAAGGGCTAAGGAAGGAACACGGGTGGGTTTTAGTCAGTAAGAGTCTGGCACTCTCTTCCGCTCTACCCAGAACGGGAGGAGTCATTTGATGATTTCCCATCCAGAAAAAAAGACGGGTTGCACTCCGGGAGTGCCGGCAGAAGTGAAAACATGAATATTAACGTTGAAATAAATCAATTATTAATTTAATTAATATTACTCATTTTTTTTCAATATTTCTGCGTCACTTTTTTCATTAATAGATGCACTTTGTTCAATTTCCATATTTTAAACACTTTCGGTCTTATTCATAACAAAAGCCTATTGAAGGTTTAAACCATTCATTAGTTCAAATGCTCAATAGGCCTTTAAAACATTCGATAAAATTTTGTATTCATAAACGCTTCATAAACGTTCTATAACTAGAATGTCCTACAACTTCTAAATGTTGCCATTATAATGAAGTCATCCAACAAATTGGCCAACACATTAAATCGGCATACGAGAATATCTGTCTACGAACCGAATATTTGTGTCCATAGACATTATTACGTATGAAAAACTAATTTATTGTCTACAGTTTCAACAGTTTTGACGCGACAACGTCATGGTCGTCATGGAAACAATATGAATATGTCAATGAATGAATTTGATATTGTATATGTCAAACTAAAAAACTTTTGAATACTTTTTTTGTATTTAAAATAAATGAAATTAAGACCGGAGACTAGTTGCAATAAAGGGCAAAGAATTGAATATTGGTTGGAGGAGGATAAGGTGTGTACCTACTGTTACCGCTAAAATGTGTTGAAAGTAAGTTATGTTTTGTAAACATTTTCAATTTCTTATACTTATGCTTGCTTTTGCTTCTAATCCTTAGATTTTTTGGAAGAATTGGTCAGGGAGAGGTCTCCATAATAGAAAATAAAAACACTGACACAAGCACTAACGCTAAACAGGGGCAGCCTGGCATGATTTACGAATTAGGTGCCTATCCAATTTACAATTTTACGAAGAACTTCGTTTGCCTGTACAAAACTCATTGTAACAAAAAAAAAAACCCGCCATAAGAATAATAATGACTGTTATTTTGATGCCGCTACTGATTAATTAAATCAGTATAAATAAGATAATGAAGAGAAAGAATTTATAACATTAGTTTTGTATTTCAGGTCAATAGGACTAGTAAAGATGGTGCTTCACTACGAATAGCAGAAAATAAAACGGCCTACAGAAGAGATGGCACAGATGGCAAATGAAAAGCAAACATTTTAAAAATTTTGTTCTGCTTGCATGAGTTTTAGAAGCCAAATTAGAGTTTAGAGTATTGTTCAGCCGTGAACAGGCAATGAGTTACATACGCCAGCGTCAGCATCAAGAGCGACATACATTCGTTCCACATAAATTAGTAATTAGTAAATGAATAAATTAGTCATCAAGCTGGAGTAGAGTTTGATTCATCTTCCATAATTCCTCTCACTATGGCCAAGACACCTTTAGCCATCACCAGTTCTATGAGACTGTGGGACCGGCAATGACAAAACTATTTCCTGTGTACACATTGCACGACGTACACAAACCCCTATTCCTACCCAAATTCTGTCTGTTCCCGTAGGTCTCCCACTATCAAAAAGTACTCTGTGAGGTCTCCCGTAGGCTTGTATGATAGGTTAGGGTGTTAGGATAACTAGGGTGTTAAGTAGTTGCTGTAGGTTTATAATCAGTAGGGTGAGGTAACCATAGATACCAGGCTCAATTGTTACAAACTTAGCCACACTGTATGCATTTGGAATAACAGCCGTACTAAGCTGCAAGTCCCGGTGCGTACAAGTATTATAAAAATAAACTGATATTTGTATACAAGCTTTTTATTAATGAACTACTCCCTAAATTTCTTCTCTTTTACTTTAGATCTTGTTGGCTCAAAATATTGCCACTTCCACGTTGTCGTCGGTGGCAGCGCAGAGGTCACTTTGACTGCATGTTTTGGGTAGGACAAATAAGGCAGGATAGGACGTGGAGCATGTTTTGCAACATAGCTTCACAGCCACACCCTACTGGAGCATCTCCCTGCAGAGTGTAAACTTCCGTGGTCGACACGGAAGCATTGTTTTCACACAAAAGCAGCAATGTCCCACAGTATTTCTTGTTGCTATAATGTGCTTCGTTATATTTTTCGTCGCTTCTATTTTGTATTGTAGGTAGGTATATAATAATAAACTAAATTGGTTAAACAGAAGTTCAAAATAAATTAAATACAACTGCGGCTCCTCGAAGTACTATTGTTTACGAAACTGACTTTTCAAACATTTGTACGTCAAATGTCATTTTCTTCGGCCATCTTTGTCGTGTCTCACTTGGTTCACTTCGGTTGGCGCCGCCGTAGAAAGAGATGGGGGGGGGGGGGGGGAATCTCTCCTGACGGTCACGTGTCCTGACGCGATGCCCTGACGCGAGTTTAACATTTTTTACCCATTACAAAAAATGTTCAACGCCGCTAAAGAAGTTTTCACTTCAAAAAAAGGGTTCAAACCTACGACCTACAACTCGTAAGTCGCGGTCATTACCACTCGGTCACCACCACTCCTAAGTCCGACCATTTTTATGACGTCAAAAACCATTTTACATTCCAGATTTTAACCCCACAGACTGATGCTTGAGAGTTTCCGTAGGTATCCAACCCCCAATTACTTAGTGTAAGTAATTAACACATTTTCATAATAATCAAACGAGTTAATTAACGAATTTCAAAGTTCTCGTGATTGACACTCGGGCTTGTTTTGAGAAAGATATTAAAATGTTTAATAATTTAGAGCAAAATTGTATTATAAATTCTTAACTTACCTCCCAAGGGCAAACAGAGTTTAGGTTAAATATTAGAATTTTCACCTGACGACTCACTTTTGGTATGGACAGCGACTAAGTCAATGGACACACTGCTACTTTTGAAAATCATCATCTAAAATTAGACAAGATTATTCGACACATTGTATTTCAGTATTTTATACAGGGTGAAATTTAATTCATGGGCATCCTTTTAAGGGGACATTGTAATCATCATTATGAAAAACTTTTACTATGGGACCAAACCTGAAATCGCGAAAAAAAAATCAGCTCTTCCCTACATTTTGACGAGTTATGTGAACATAAATGCAAGGAACAGCTGATTTTTTTTCCGCGATTTTAGGTTTTGTCCCATAGTAAAAGTTGTTCATAATGATGAGTAAAATCACCCCTAAAAAGGATGCCCATGAATTTAATTTCACCCTGTATAATAGCGAAGAGTTAATATTCTTAATTCTAACTCTAGCTCAATAATCATGATCCTCGATGGCTCGATGGTCTAGTGGTCGCAAGCACTACTGTTGAGCAGGATGGTCTTGGATTTTTTTTCCAGGTCGGGTAAAGTGTTAAGTATTCGGTTTATCCAGAATTTCTCAGTAGCAGCTCGGAGTCTTGATTCATTCCCCGTTGGTGGCTATAGGCTCGCCCCCTATTACTTGGGATTTAAATATAACTGGCGAAATGTGGGTGTAGGTACTATAGGTACACCTCTGCCCAACCTTTCGGGGGAACACAGCGGTTACTGACTGTACCACGTAGTGCCGCCTCAAATCGAGCGGTACTTTCATTATATCACAACGACGGTCGCACCGCTGATGAAAACTTTTCCAACTATCATAATCGACAGTGAGAGGCTTCTAATCCAGTATGAAAGGTATTTCGAATACCTTGTCGCAATGATGAACATATCCTTTATAGATATAAATATTTCGCTATATTTCGAGAGATTATAATAAATGATGGTTACTATTCATTGTTCAAGTTTATTTTATAATAAAATGGATTTGGTTATAAGTAAATTTAATATCTGTGAATATTGTCTCTAGGTATTATAATTAGCATATTTTTAAGGTATTAATAATATACTGAAGTAATTTTAGTGTCCGCAGTCCACACATGACCGAACGAGTTACAAATATGATTTATTTACATTTGCTTTAGATAAGTAGCGAATTAAGTTCAAGGTAGGCTAGGTAAGTTGTGTCAAACGTCAGTTCAAAAAGTGTCCGTTTTTTATTGTATAGCGTCAAGTAAAGATGTCAAATAATGTACGCACTGACAGGTGGCTTGCCTAGCACCTAGAGTCTAGCGAGTCACCTTGCGAGTAGCGAAGTGAAACGAACGCTCTAGAATCTTCGCAACTGGCCGCACTGCGCGTTTGGCGCCTTCGCTAGTCGCCCAGCGTGCATACAAGGAATTAAGTCAGCAAGCTACCTGTCAGTGCGTACGTAGTCTAATGTAAATGTTGCTTGACAAAACTCTACTGAAGAATATAGGTCATACCTGTGGTGAAAACAAAATCCCTGCACAACTGTCCTTCAGCATTACAAGATGGCACCCCTTGCTACTAGCACGCTAGTTTAACTAATCAAATCCCACGATACAGCAGCTCCAGGAAAATTTCGTGCATTTTACATGAAACACGTCACAGACTCACAGAAGCCTTCTAGTCAAACAACTCGGGGCAAAATCGATTCGATAAAAACGAAATAAAAATTCTGTTCGTCCCAATTTCTGCCTTACTTTTCGTACCTGAATGGTTATAGGTATAGGTATTCGAACAAAGGTTTTTAATTCTAATAAAGCTTACCTAGAGTTTATAAAATGAGAATTTAAGGTAAAAACTAGTTTCAAGTTTTTGGGGCGTACCTAAATCAGAAATGCCGACGTCACCCAAAAAACAGTCAAACTTAAGTGGGACTGTGCGGGATACGTTTGCCGCATGTCGAACGAGTCATGGACCAAATCTACTACCATGTGGGTCCCAGAAAACGTCTGGCGACTTCGAGGCAGACCCAGGAGATGATGGCGGGATGAGCTTGACGCCTATAGACAGGATTGTTCCACACTAGCTCGAGACAGAGAGGAGTGGAAGGAAGAAAGGGAGGCCTTTGCCTTGCAGTGGACAACATAGGCTAAAAACAAATCAGAAATAGAGTAAAACGGTCAAAGACTCAATTTCAAAGAAAAGAAAACTAAATCAAAACACCTTGCAGTTACAAGATACGATACTTAATTAACAGAAAAGTTTTAATTTAAATTAACGAGGTATTTTGTATACTTACGAAACTCTGTCGAACTAATTGAAAATATCTTCTGCCTGACACCTCATATTTAATAAGCTTCAGTTTCTCCTGTGTACTTTTTAAATAAAATACAGCCTACGATGGAAGCCTATATTTTGTTCTTAATTAAAAATTTCCTGACGGTAAATGTTCGCGAAAATCCGTCAGAATTTGTGGAACAAATAAATAGAAAAAATGTAATATGCTTCGTAATAGTCAAAGGATTAGGGAATATTATGACTGACAGGAATTGTTTTATCAAAATTCTTTTTTAAAGGTTTCTCACGAAATTGCTTATTGCGGGCAGAAATTGCCGTTTGTTTGGTAATTTGTGTGTTTTTTGAATATATTATACCTTCACAATGTGTGCCCTACGCACGACTAACTCATAATTTTTTGTTTCTAAAAACTGTCCATTTCTTATTTTGTCATTCAATCGACTCTTGTTATCAAAATCTTCATCTTATTATTTTATTATAAGCCTGTGTTGTCCCACTACAGGGCAAAGACCTTCTTTCCCACTTTCCACTTTTTCGGTCAACTACGACTGGGCCAATCCTATTGTATATTATTATTTACGCCCACAAACAAAACCTACCTACATTATCAACGGCCAACTATTTAAACTTTTTGCAACAAAAAAGAATAAATCACTGCATTCATAGTCCACTTCAAAAGCTCTACACGATTTAAAAAAAAAGCAGCTACATTTTGGCACGTAAAAAAGGTCCATTTATTAAAAAAGAAGGCCCATAAACTTGCAAGACATGCATTAAAACAGTGTACCGGAAAAAGTGGCTCGTTCATAAATATAGTGGTTCGCGTGTTAGCATCGCGTAGCATAGCTTTGTCTGACACGATCCTTTATGTGCACGTGCGGAGTTTAAGAGAGTAAATTGTCTTTTAAAAGACAGTATTTTTTTTTTTTTACTTTGAAACGTGGAAAGTGTTGAAACTTGGCATTCGTTTTGTGTCTTGGGGTATTGTTTTTTTCTCATAACTCGTCTTTAAATCAGTGTCCATTCAAAATATATATTTGGGAACCTAGATATTCTGTAATCCAATCGGAATAAAAACACACTATATTAAGAATATGTTTGACTTACAAATTATTTTGGTATTATGTTTGTATGAACTACGCATGCTCCGCCGGTCTCTTAAGTTTCATTTCGAGTCTTCATTTTATCTTAATAAAAAACTGAATTTAATTCAGTAAATAAGTTACCACAACATTTTTATTGATTCTGACACGGTACGAAGTTCGCCAGGTCAGTTAGAATAATAATAAATAATATTGACACCAAAAATATTTACGTTATAAATGACCATTGCCCACCATTTTTCTGGACCTATAAATAAATTATAAAACGTACATAGACCTCTTCGAAGAGCTTGTAAGCAAACTTAGTTACTTTTCCCTCCTGTTTTCCTTACTAAGTGCTCTTCAAAGTAAGAGTAAACTTTTATATGTTTATATTCAAGGAGGTAACTACGTCTTTTTTATGTGCGATGTTTAAGTTAGGTAGGTAAGTGGTCCGTGTACAAGGAAAAAACGATTTCTATCAATGAAGCAGATTACTGCCAAGAGTCTTTCAATCTTTGTCAAGCCTTCAACTCATAATAAATCAGTTCCGAGATGAATTGACTGGTAAACAACGCTCAGCCTGAGGCGTTTGTTTATAAGTGGGTTGTTGAAGCAGACTTTTGCTTAGAGGAGAAATTCAAATTTACTTTAAGTACGTTTTATTGCAATTTGCAGGACAGTGTCAGGTTTTATGTTGATTAAAATGATTATTTATAGAATTATTATAATTAAAATCCATACTAATATTATAAATGCGAAAGTGTGGCCAATTTAGCAATAAGAAAAAAATTGTGTCTGTGTCTGTCTGTTACCTCTTCACGCTTAAACCGCTGAACCGATTTAGATGAAATTTGGTATAGAGATAGTTTGAGTCCCGGGAAAGGATATAGGATAGTTTTTATTCCGATATTCACAGTACGGGATCTAAACTTATGCGGGTGAAACCGCTGGGCGCTGCTAGTAATATTATAAACGCGAAAGTTTATGAAGATGGATGAATGGATGTTCAATTCTAACTTAAGCAAGTGGTAGTACCTACCACGCCGGTAACTCTTTAACCAATTATATAACATTTATAATCGCGCCTATACTTCTCCGAAAGGTTAAGTTTTAGAGGTCTAGGCAGAGGTGTACGGTCGAACAAAACAAGCTATTTGGTATACAGGCAAAAATATTCATCTTCCCACTACACAGCCAATATTTAAAATTTATTTTGTGCGTTATAACTTTATAGAGTGGTATAAAAGAGTTGACTAACTCAGCACACCATTGTTTAAAAGTAGTTGCAAGTTAGCTGCCTGTATACCAAATAGCTTGTTCGACCGTACATTCATTTGACAGACCTGATGGTCTAGTGGTTAGTGACCCTGACTGCTATGCCGGAGGTCGTGGGTTCTATCCCCACCCAGGACAAATGTTTGAGTGATGAGCACGATCATTTGTTCTGTGTCTGGGTGTAATTTATCTATAATATGTATGTATTTAGAAATATATAAGTATGTTTATCAGTTGTCTAGTACCCATAACACAAGCTCTGCTTAGCTTGGGACTAGATGGCGTTGTGTGATAGTTGTAGAATATATTATATTATTACTAGCTGCGCCCCGCGGTTTCACCCGCATAAGTGTCGATCCCGTGGGAATATCGAGATAAAAACTATCCTATGTCCTTCCTCGGGACTCAAACTATCTCTATACCAAATTTCATCTAAATCGGTTCAGTAGTTTAGGCGTGAAGAAAAGACAGACAGACAGACAGAGTTACTTTCGCATTTATAATATTAGTTTGGAAAGTTTGGAAGTTTGGATTATATTATTACATACACATTACGCCAGTTACTTTGAAGTCCCATGTAATACTGGGCGAGCCCATTGACATCAACACAAAGCCATACTCTGAGCTGCTACTGAGAAATTCCAGATGGAAAAACACAGTAACACTTTACCCGACCCGGGAATCGAATCCAGAATCTCATACTCAGCCAGCTTATAACCACTAGACCACCGAGGCAGTCACCAATTTTACGTGAATGTAAAATGCAATCAGAACCTCACAGCTTCATAAAAAAAAAACTTAATTTCTTTAAACGAATGGCTCCTATCCTTAGAGCGACGTAAATCCAATCCCCGTTGCCCAGCAGTGGGAATTATCGTCTGTCGCATAATTGGTTCAGTGCATCTGCATATAAATGGCACGCCACTGTATGCTAATCATGTTTTTTGTCTCGCTCAACGTTTCGTGTAAGTGGAATTATGTTTTTATGTCTCACTCTTTCTTTGCTGTCTGACGTCTTGTGGTAATGTCGCGTCATTAGTAAGATTTAGGCCTTCTTGCGCCATCAATCATATAATACTATTAGCGCAAAAGTAAGTATTTAAATATCATTTTGTCTCTGTCATCTTCAAACGATTGATAGAAACAGAAGGATATTTTAAATTCAGTGAGTATTAGACCCTTTGTATACGGCACGGTTTCTTAACGATACGGCGTACAAACCGCGCCGTAGAAAAAACGTGTCTGTCGACAAGCTTCCATAGTGGTCTATACAACACTAACGACCGTGCCTACACACGGCGAATAAACCGTAGTTTTTGACTGCAAAAAAAAAATGTGTGTACAGTCACGTCTAAAAGTATGTATACACTTCAACATCATCATCATTTCAGCCGAAAGACGTCCACTGCTGGACATAGGCCTCCCCCAAGCACCTCCACTTCGACCAGTTTTGTGCTTCTCGCATCCAACGAGTTCCTGCGGCCTTCACAAGGTCGTCGGTCCACCTTGTGGGAGGCCTTCCAACGCTACGCCTTCCGGTACGCGGTCGCCACTCCAGAACCTTTCGGCCCCATCGGCCATCTGTTCTGCGAGCAATGTGCCCTGCCCACTGCCACTTAAGTTTGGCAATTCTTCGGGCTATGTCGGTTACCTTGGTTCTGGTCGCTCACAATGGGCCTTATTAGAAGGCTGAAAGTCACTCAAAGGGCAATGGAGGGGGCTAGGCTTGGATATCCCTGCGGGATCGAATCAGAAAAGAAGAGATCCGCAGGAGAACCAAGGTAACCGACATAGCCCGAGGAATTGTATAGACTTGGCTTTATTCAAAGGCGATTTTCTCCTTTATTTTTGAATGAAATTTTATGTTATTACGAAAATAGTATTTTCGAAGCCATAGGTTTATGTTAAGTGTCGTATTTCAACGTTGCATTCGTTATTTCACGAAAAAATCGCAATTGAAAATTGCCAAGTGCATACATACTTTTAGACGTGACTGTACAAACGGCCTTAGACTTATGATGTTTTGTCAAAGTCAAAGTCAAAGTCAAAGCATTTATTTCAAATAGGCACATAAAAGGCACTTTTGAACGTCAAAAAATATCTTAAAATAGAATTGATTCTAGTCGCCCATTCCAAAAGGTAGTTTTCGTATGGAGAAGAATGGGCAAGAAACTCCACCGTTACTCTTTTAAAATGTTTTAGGTACAATATTTTGCATGGGTACATTAATTATATAATAACATGTGAGGACGATGCACCCAAAATAAAATTACTATACCACAATAGGTAAAAGAATTAAAAACGAAACCATGACATATAAATTAATTATCTGATAGATACATGGTGCTCACATATTTACAAACATGGTACAAGCAAAACGATTTTAATAAAAAAAAAATAAAAAAAATAAATACAAGTAATAAGCCAGGGTGTGAGTAATGAATGACAAAACGAATAAAAAAAAAAAATTTTTACAATTAAATTAGCAACCAGTTTGATTTTGTCTAGACTCTAGATTGTCCTATGGAGCAGGACCAGCATGTTTCCAAGCGTTCTTATCTTGGATATAATCTTCTAATTTATAGTATGCTTGTTTACAAAGTGTACGTTTAATGTGAGTTTTAAATTTTCTTTCATTTAATTCCAATATATCACAAGGTATTTTTGAAAGTGTAAATGTGTTTTTTTTTTTCATAGTTAGGGCTAAGGTCTACTGAAGGGAGTACCTGAACAAACTGTGATACCCAATTCGTTAATAGATATTTCGATTGTAGGCATATCCTTATTAAATTATTGTAGCGTAACAACTGTCTTTGAGACGGTCAAGTTTGGTAATGAGGTTTTATTCCTAAGCTTTAGCCCAAAATTCTGACAACCAGTCTTACCAAGGGGTATCGTGTTTCCCAGTGACTGGGTTGTGGCAGTTGTTCCATGTAAAATACAGGTACCTATTCAGCTGCATCCGGATAGACTGGTAGAAGACCCAAACATAAATGGCAAAGGCTAGGGAGAACGAATAAGGCTTTATTCTTAGTCTTTCAAATTTGATTTCTGCTTTGACCACATGGAAAAAAACTTATTATTTTGATTTTATACCCTAACAAAATAAACGGCATTTGCATACCGCAGTATGTAGGACGAAGGTGCTGAAACATTGTTATGCACGTAATTCATAACGACTTTACATTTACATAACTTAATTCAGCATTGTTAAATTCCCTTCCAAGTTATACACATGAGTAATTCATTAATTAATGACGTAGACGGAAATGTATTACTGAGTTTATAGTTAATACAGAAATTAATTAAGTAGGTCAAAAACCAACTAGTAAAGTCTATCGTGGACTTCGTCTAGGGTAGCACTAATAGTTACATTTTTCTGCATTTCTTTCTATTTTACATTCCTATGTTTTTTATGTGTTAAGGCTATAGTTTCCACCAGTCTTTGCAGAAGAATATTGCGCGATCGCAATCAAAATCATCTATTTTATTTCACATAAATCTACATGGGCACTTATGAAATGTCAGAAGCTAGGTGCACGGTTCCAATTGGTCCTATCAAGAAGAGCCGGCAAGAAAATTCAATTGGTCGCGACCAATTCAGGATAATATCAAAATCCTAATAACCTATTCGTAAAGGTATTATATTCGGGATCCCTTTTTTTCGCATAATGTTCTTTTTCCTAATATACTTTGGCATAACTATTTTGGCATAATTTGTTTTGTCATAATAATACTTTGCCATTTTTTTTTTGGCATACAGTTTATGTTGGCATAATTATCTTGAAGGCTTATGTGTTTGGCATAAATTTAATTCGCATAATACTAAACGACTTCAGGGGCACCCCGAGGTTCGGTTTGGTTAGGTTACTTTAAACCCCGCAGACAGAAATAGGAGCGCCGCGCAGCGGGGCTCCGTCGACGTGACGTCGTTAGAGATAAAACGAAGCATGCTAAATGTATGCTTTAGAATGTTATGCTTAATCATTATTATGATTAGAGAAATTATGCTTAAAAAAATTATGCTTAAGCTGTTATGCGTAAATAATGTTATGAGAAAATATAATTAGGAGAAACAAAAGTATGCCAAGTTATATTAGGTCTTAAAATTTTATGCAAATGGATAGGGAACCGTTATATTCATAGTCCCAGTTAGTGCAATTTAGTTCTTGATCCCCCGTCCCTGAAACGTTCACAAAAAGCAACATAACCCCAATATCCTGCTGACTGGCTTTAAGTATTCTATTCAACGTTCGCTAAGTATGATTTTTTGTTCAAATTGCTCAAAGTTAAGTGCAAAGTCAAATAACGGAAGAAATCGCCGAGCATTCTTCTTTAGGGAGGCTGAGGCCAAAATATATTGTGGTTTAATTCCCAGGCCAAATACGTAGGCCTAATCTCGACGTATGAGGCTTATGAGACACTTGATTTTATTACGAAATTCGTGATAAAAATTGGAGTTTGTTTTTTTTAGTTATTATCTTTTTGGCTTCAGGGGTCTTGGATTTCAGAGGCAGCATTTTTGACATTTATTGTGATGATAATTATATTACGAGGAAGTTGAATATGAATTAACTGCTATTTAAAGGAAAGTTGGACAGCGTATATTAAAAAATTAAATCTAAATCCACTAGCGATACCATGAGAGTTAGGCTACAGTATTGGGGCTTTCACAAAAGTAACCAACATATTAGATGCGACACACGGCATAATTGTTCTTAATATTATTATTGTTGTTTGTTTGTTACAAATGAAGTTATTTTTCCACTCTGCAATCGGCATTCTATTTTTGTTTTCATTGTTTATCTATTTATTTAAATAAATTGTTGTTTGTTTGTTGTCGTTTGGCAGTGTCGCAACCATAGATAATAATACACTATGTCGCCATACAGATTAATGTGTACAGCCCGACATGAATCATTGGGCAGTTGTATATATGCTAGTTGCGAAGTAAACTCTGCTTGCGCGATGCAGGATTTGCGTGACGTCAGTATGACGCGTTGTTCGCATGTGGCGTTGTAGATACCGCTACATGTGTATTGTCTTTGGTCCCTGGCCGATCTATGGACTTACAACACTTACAATTATAAGTCCATGGGCCCGTCGGGCCCGTCACATCAAGCTATGGACAAGTTTGTCAACCTTTTATTCCTTGAATACGAGGCTTTTGGCTAGGTACTTTGTATGTGTATTTTTTTTTGTAATGTGCGTTTTGTTTCTGCAGAATAAACTCAATTCTCAATTCTTTATTGCGTACCATAATGTATATAGTTGGTAGAGAAATAATTATATTAATAGTCACAATTATGGACCCTGTCGGGCACAGCATAGATAGTAGGAGAGAGGAGGAAGAACACTGGGTGTTTATTATGATAAATTTTAATATTAGTTAAGTATTTAGTAAGTTATATTGTTTTTTGAATTTACGAATTATAATTATAAACTCATTACCTTTTACCTAACTTATTATTAACTTATTATTATTATTAATTATAAACTTTCTAGTAGGTATGTTAATTTCTGAAAATACTGGATAATCACTAATTAGTACGTCACTGTGACAAAATGGCTGACTAACGGCTGGACCAATACGCGCTAAAAAGACACGTAGACAGAACCGACAAATAAATAAAGACAGGTACTGTCTCAGAAACAGATAGTTACTGTAATGGTCATTGAGAAGAATCGATGCGAGAGTAAGTAATGGATTTGTTCGTAAATGTGTATGATACTGATACTGCCTCGTTTTACTGCTACTGGCCTCAAGCAAGACTGCTGAGCGTTGGGTTCTGGGTTCGAACCCCAAGTTGGTTGAAGTGTTATTGGGATATTCCAAACTTCCAAATTATACATAATCCTACTAATCACACTAATATTATAAAGGCGAAAGTTTGTGAAGTTGTTTGGATGTTTGTTACTCAACAACGCGTAAACCGTTGAACAGATTTGGATGGAATTTGGCATACAGATAGTTTATAACCAAGATACTTTTTATCCCGATATTTTCACAAGATCGAAACTTACGCGGGTGAAATCACGGGGCGCTGCTAGATTATAATAAATAGTAACGAAGTCAAAACTGTACATTGAATATGTTTGAAAAAAAAGTAATTGTTACGAAGTGTGGGAACGAGTCTGTTGCCGAAAATATAGTTTTTAGAATTTTTGTCCGTTTGTCTGGATGCATGTCCCGGATTGGCGCAACAACGACTGAAAAGATTCTGTTTGAAATTTGCATTGCACAAATATCCCTTGAAGGTCTGGTCATCGAATAGGCTATATATTATTACCCGGTTTCCTAACGACTGGCTGTCATGACTCATAAAATATGGCAACTTTCATTGCGAATTATTCTTATACAAAAACGAAATAATGCTAAATGGACCAAAAACTATTGCCAACCACCCACTAAGACTCATTTAAATAATTGTACCGTTTCACAATACAGAATGCTTAATAAGACTGTCAGTAGGGGAAATTATCAGGCAATTTCCTTGCATCGCTTGTGGCCTGGATAGTCAGATATATTGCATATTAAAATGCATTATGTACACCCGAACGGGAAGCCGGGCCATTTATATTGACAGCAAATATGTATTTGTGCAGTTACTGATGCATTTTTTATTGCCGAACGAATGGTGTTCTCTATTCGCTTGCCAATTATGGCGGTTATGGCGTAACTTTTGAAGATTTGTTTAGTAGGGCTTAAGAACATACCACTTTCTTAACTTGGATACATGTTGTCGTTCGTAACCTATACCGGGGGTCATCTGCTGGGCATACACATATTTTATGGCAAGATTTTCGTGATTAAATGAAGATTTATTTCATCATCATCATCATTTCAGCCGAAAGACGTCCACTGCTGGACATTGGCCTTCCCCAAGCACCTCCACTTTGACCAGTTCTGTGCTTCTTGCATCCAACGGGTTCCTGCGGCCTTCACAAAGTCCTCAGCTTTCATATTTAACACCTCCTTAGCTTTCATATTTAACATCAGTATAGACCAAGGAGTCTTTCCGGATCTCATGAAACACAGTAAAGTAGTACCTTTATTCAAAGCCGGTGATAGTAAAGAACCCAACAATTATAGGCCTGTGTCAATTCTGCCAGTTCTCAGTAAGGTGTTTGAAAAGTTGATGCTCAATCAAATGTTACGCCACTTTAATAAAAATTCCATCTTTCATGAACAACAGTACGGTTTCACCAAAGGGCGTTGTACCACTGACGCCGGTGTCACCCTAATAAAGAACATTTTTAACGCCTGGGAGGAAGCACAAGATGCCATTGGAATCTTTTGCGACCTCTCAAAGGCGTTCGATTGCGTCAACCATGAGACACTTCTGCTGAAACTTGAGCACTATGGGATTAGGAATTTAGCTCTTGATTTACTAAAGTCGTATCTAAAAGATAGAAAGCTTAAAGTTCAAGTAAACGGCGTAAACTCATTGGGGTCTGAAATGGCAATGGGCGTTCCTCAAGGTTCGATATTGGGTCCATTCCTCTTTTTAGTTTACATTAATGATTTACCACAATTACTTCAAAATCAACCGAAGATGGTGTTATTTACAGATGACACATCATTGATCTTTAAGATAGACAGACGGGCACAAAATCTTGACGATGTGAATAACTCTATTCTTCAGGTCCAAGATTGGTTTACGGTAAATAATTTGGTACTAAATGAAAAGAAAACCAAATGCATTAGATTTAAATTACCAAATGTTAGAAGTAGCGAATGTGACATCATACTGAATGGAGAGAAACTAGAATTTGTTGATCAAACGGTTTTCCTGGGAATCACGCTAGACGAGAAATTACAATGGGGACCTCACATAACATCTCTTGCGGGGCGGCTTAGCTCGGCCGCTTATGCTGTTAGGAAGATAAGACAGTTAACAGATGTAGAAACCGCGCGTTTAGTCTATTTTAGCTACTTTCACAGCATTATGTCGTACGGCATTTTACTATGGGGTCGAGCTGCTGACATTGAATCCATCTTTATTTTGCAAAAGAGAGCTGTCAGAGCCATTTATAATCTACGTCGCCGCGAATCTCTCAGGGAACTATTTAAAAGGATTAATATTATGACGGTACCTTGCCAATTCATTTATGAAAATATTATGTATGTAAGAAAAAATCTACACCTTTTTAATAAAATAAGCGATAGACATAACTTTAATACAAGAAATAAAGATAAAATACATCAACCATTTTTCAGATTAGCCAAAGTACATACATCTTTTATGGGGTACTGTGTTAAATGTTACAATAAAATACCTTGTGATATATTGCAATTAAATGAAAGAAAATTTAAAACTCACATTAAACGTACACTTTGTAAACAAGCATACTATAAATTAGAAGATTATATCCAAGATAAGAACGCTTGGAAACATGCTGGTCCTGCTCCATAGGACAATCTAGAGTCTAGACAAAATCAAACTGGTTGCTAATTTAATATTGTAAATTTTTTTATTCTTTTTTTTTTTACATTTATTACTCACACCCTGACTTATTACTTGTATTTTGTCTTTTAATTAAAATCGTTTTGCTTGTACCATGTTTGTAAATATGTGAGCACCATGTATCTGTCAGATAATTAATTTACATGTCATGGTTTCGTTTTTAATTCTTTTACCTATTGTGGTATAGTAATTTTATTGTAGGTGCATCGTCCTCACATGTTATTATATAATTAATGTACCCATGCAAAATATTGTACCTAAAACATTTTAAAAGAGTAACGGTGGAGTTTCTTGCCCGTTCTTCTCAATACGAAAACTACCTTTTGGAATGGGCGACTAGAATCAATTCTATTTTAAGATAATTTTTGACGTTCAAAAGTGCCTTTTATGTGCCTATTTGAAATAAATGCTTTGACTTTGACTTTGACTTTGACCTCGGTCCACTTTTTGGGAGGCCTTCCAACGCTACGTCTTCAGGTACGCGGTCGCCACTCAAGAACTTTCGGCCCCATCGACCATCTATCATTCTGCGAGCAATGTGCCCTGCCCATTGCCATTTATATTTGGCAATTCTTCGAGCTTACCTTGATTCTCCTGCAGATCTCTTCATTTCTGATGCGATAACGCTAGAAAACTGTAAGCATAGCCCTCGCTATTGCCCTTTGGGTGAATTTTAGCCTTCTAATAAGGCCCATTCTATGTTGTATTTCTGTTGTTGCATCGTTCAAAAATAAATCCACCTATTTTTTTCCAGAATATTTCTGAATATAAAGCTGGTATTTCACTATAATTCTATTGAAGTGTACTAGAGAACGATCGAGAACCAATCAACGTTTCGGGAGCAGATTTAGTACATAACGCAGCTTGAGTTCGCCTTTTTACAATCAAATGCACGGGATAAGTGAAAAATGCACGGCACAGCTTAATGCAATCAGTGCAGGCAAAGTGTCCGTGCACGAGATGAGGGGGAGAGAAGGGAGGTATTATTCTGCTTATAACTTATCTAGATTTATTTCGTTTTCAATCTGTGAAGGTTTTCTGATGAATACATTTTGACTAAGTGAAAGGAATTTCTGGGTTATAAATGGCTGATGAAAAGTAATCTTTTAGTATCTCTTTGTTTTTTATTGAATAGACCCGATACAGTAGGTACTAATTTGAAAAACACTCACGAAGTATCGTATTTAAAGGCAATACGTCGTCTTCATCAGAAGAGATCTTATTATCTCGAGATGTAAGAAAATAAAAGTCAATAGTATTCTAAATAGTAAATAATAATTTCACAATAAATCACTCGGTTTCTCATTCAATCTCCTCGATCTTTATTTGTTTTCCACTTTGATGGGCCGCCGCCTCAGTAGCCGACCCGGCGGGGATACGTCAGGTTGACAGCTATCAAATTCGTTCTAAAACTAACTCTGTAAGGTCCCACAAGACAAAAATGTATCATCGAAGATTTTTATCGTCCTACTTATTTTTTTTTTAAATTTACAACTTTCGACATTAGCAGATTGGTTGACATTGGCTTTGCTTGTCATAATTATAAATTTGAATAGAATCTGTAAGTTTAGCGTAGCAAAAACAATTCAAACATTACCGTCATGTTCACACGCCATCTGCATAACGAAGGTCTGACTAAAAGAAGTTAAGAGATCAAACAGTTGAACTGTGTCCACCCAATCTATTGAGTCAAGCATTAGTTGAAAAATAATTTGGAATGGTACGGTCACGGTTGTGATAAAGGGTATTTAAACCGTAAATTATTTTCCAATCCAGCTGTTTACATTTAAGTATACTTAGACAATTATTGAAGTCAAAAATTCTTTAGGCGCGTTGGACATTTTTTGATATAGTAAAAATCCATTGAACTTGCGACACTGTTACCGACACGTCGCGCTACATTCGGGCTGTCCTCGGGGTGGACTCGGTTTTAATGTATTTCCGACGTCACTGAGTTATGGCAAAGTATTCTGTTTATGTTTTGTTTATAATATGACGATTAAAAAAATACAAACGTAATTGTTCAAGTTTTGACTTCTGTCGGTTCTCCCGGAGTGCCACTTTTTTTCCATTCCAGTTGTTAACAGTTAAGTATATTTAGACAATTATTATTGAGATTATAAATTGCTGCATCATTAACCGAATTGAAATACAATATTATTCCGCCTACACCTTTTAATTATTTATTCATCCGTGTTGTTTTTGAGTTGGCGGAGGCTTGTGTTTGTGCGGGTATTTGAGCGTTACAGACAGCCTCCGTTCAGGGAGATGATAGGTAAGCACAGTCTGGACTGTGTCAACAAACAGCCGACTCCTATTGGGATGAGGAGGTTCCACGTGCAATAACTAAAGTGCTACAAGGATCTTTTGGCGCCTGAATGCCACCGAGGGGAAGGGAGGGGGGGGGGGTTGGTAAACATTTGTGAAATTGACCCAGAAATTGTATAGACAAAATAGGTTCTGCCCGCGACTTCGTCCACATGACATTTCTTGCTGCCCCGATCCACCGCGTCATATCGCATCGCCTGCCCCCCGCGCTATTGCTTCGTTTTCACTTAGCATTTTTTCTCGATTCCTAAGGGTCTTAGCGCGATGTTAAATAGCCTTTAGCCTTCCTCGAGAATTGGGCTATCAAATGCAAAAAGACTTTTATCAAATCCGACTGGTAGTTCCAGAGATTAGTGTGTTCAAACAAACAATTAACAAAAAAAAAAAACAACCAAACACTTCAGCTTTATACTTAGTATAGATAGATAAGACTGATGGCAGCGTTAGTTCCGATTTTGGCCACGCGATAAAAATAGCTCCTGGCGCTATGCTCTTTTTGTTAAATTTTGATGGATTTGAAAGAAAAAAAAAACGCTTGACGGAGCTATACTGCTCTCAAAAAAACAGTTTTACGCCACATTTACATAAAATAAGTATGTGTGTCGTATTCTTAAGCATGCACAGTATGTATTTGATGTTATAATCTTCCGATAAACATACGCTCTCACAGTAACAACATAATCAGCTTATAATGTTCCCACTGCTGGAACACAGGCCTCCTCTCGTTGAGCGGGAGTGGGCCGTAACCCACCACGCGGGCCCAGTGCGGGTTGGTAGATGTCACATGTCTTCGAATTTTGGGTTCTTGGACATGCCGGTTTCCTCTCAATGTTTTTCTTTACCGTTTTGATTGCCGTTTGCATTGGTGATTAAATAATTTGAAAAATTATATTATTGGTTTATTTAACAAGGTAACGTGATGAAAATAGAGCCCACATCTCACACACTATATACGTCTTCTATTTACGTGCACCAAGCTTCTGATGTTTCGTAAGTGCCCACGTAAGTTTATATCAAATAAAATATTTTGATTCGATTTGATTACATACCTTAACCTGTCAACATAACACATTACACTTGTCTAATTCGAAAGCCCTAAGGTCTCTCAAAAAATAAAGTGTCAACATATTGTTTTCATAAAAATGTCACGGACGCAGGGCGCAGGCGCGCGCCGGCCGGCCGGCTCTCAATTAAATATGTATTGCCAGATTTAGAAATGGTTTCCCGGAAATGAAGGGAAATGGAAAGAAAATTATATGAATACCATAGTGAGTGCAATGGAGTGTAAATGTGAAATGGTCGCGTGTTAGATGTAAGATTTTACCACTGACTTCTGTCATTCTGTGATGAAGGCAAAAGCGTGTGTTGAAAGAACCTGACGTCAGAATCTAGGGGAATCATACAAAAAACATTTTCGATTTCGAAAATTACGACTAAACTACAAAGTGAAAGTAATAAAAGTGAAATCCAAGGCTACCTGTATCAGCTACGATCTCGTAGCAGTCGTAGCTGCATGCTACGCCGTAGCCCCATGCTACGCCGTAGCCACCGCGTAGCCCTTTTCACGTATTTTCTCAAAATAATAATATCAGACGTTTAATTTCTATTAAAGATTTATAATAAATATGTAAGTTCTTAAAATCACACGAAAAATTCAAAAGTTCAAATTTTGAATGGTCATTGATAACCACAACTAATTTTAATACAAAAAAGTTTACACTACCTAGAATAAATTAATTCTAGGTATTTGCGCTTTACAGCTAGCAACACCAAGCCGGTATCTTATCATCTAACATCTGGCAGTTGACAACTGACGCGCGCACCGACCGCACGCCCCTCCGCGATCCTACGGCGAATAAACACGCGAGTTCAAAAGTAATGTGAAGTACGGAGTTGTAATACTTTGGTGAATGATTATAAGTTCTGAATAATGTGACAGAAATACAGTGCAGTGATACATTATTATTAACAATGTTGTTGTTATTAATCGGCATGTTTGTTGGTGAGTTGGGTAACTTTTAATAGATTTTAAAGGTGTTTGTTAAGCTTTTATAAGCCATTCAGTTATCCTAAACTGCTTTAGACTGGGTGATGCTTTTATCGTGTTTACAAGCAACTTTTATACAGCTCTATCAGATCCATGATATGGTCTAAAGATAATTAAGCTAATCCGCAAGAATGGTGGCGCAAATGACAGCTTAAGTTGATCGAAATGTAAATGGTCACTCCTCGCATCATTGAGCGAACCCTAGGCTGAGGTAAACGATTGTGCATTGTTTTATTTAACACCTATTCTGCAGCTTATGTAAATTTACTACTGAATCTCATCTGGATCTATAGCTTGAAATCTAGGTGGTTTACTTCTAAACAAAATGGAGACGACATTATAAATTGCTGCTAAAACAAGACCATATCAATAACCAAGTCTTTTTCTAAAAATAACAAAGCTTCCGCAATAATTTATGAGCCTCATTTTTTAACTATATTATCTAGACGATTATATGTGATAGCTGTTTTGATTGATTGATCGCTTTTTTTTACAAAAAAGAGGATTGCGGTTTTAAGTGATTAATGATAAATGGACGTTTGTTCCACTGAGCTGCGTTTCGTAGTAATCAGCTTAATGTGTTTAAGCCGAATAATAGCGGTTATTGAAACAGTGTCATTAATTTAATTTTGGGGAAATTACTAGTGGCTGAATATAATATTTAATAATAATATTTGATCGAACATTTTAATGTATTATGAAAAAGAACGCTTGGAAAAGCTACTGGTTCATGAAGACGCTAATGAAGGGTGATCTGCCGATCGCCCTGAAGTGCAAACTATGGTGCTCAGCGTCGCTCACCGAGTCGCAAAAGCTCCGCCTTGGAGTTTGCCAAAAACCGAAGGAGCGCAGCATTCTGGGTGTTAAAAGACAGGATAGAATTCGGAACACCACTCTGCGTTCCAAAACGGATATAATAGATGTAGGCAAGAAGACTGCCAGGCTCAAATGGGTTGGGTGGGCCACATCAGCCGTATGCAGAATGATCGCCGGGCAAAAGTCTCCACAAAATAGGTGCCCGAAGATGGACTGCGCCGCCGAGGTCGGCCCAGAATGCGGTGGCGGGATTAACTGGATACGGACCGCGAGGACTGATTCGAGATGGCGCGGGAAAGAGTTCCTTAGGACTCGGGGGAGGCTTTGCTCAGTAGACGGACAGTAGGCTAAACAAAACAATAAAAATTTAAAAAAAAATTAAATGCTGCGTTTTCGGTAGTTTTAAGGCTTAGGGGAGGCCCCTTTACAGTCTCCCCGGGGATGTGCCTTACAGGCGTTGCACGGGGGGGTTCCGGAATTGGTCTTTTAAGAGGAACCGGGACCGCCCCTATGTGCTGATGGTGATCACCGGGGTGGTTTTAGTGAGGTAAAAATCCCACACTCCCCGACCTTCCTCCCCGGAGGTCGGGTGCCTTTTGAAGGTTTCCCACCGACAAAAAAAAAAGGTAGACGGTGTTCAGTATGAATGTTTATGCAATAAATTTAAGCACAGATTACACATTATACCTAAAGAGACCACGACATGTTTGTTTCGGCATTTCTTCTCAGGGATCAGTCAGCTAGGAAAAGCAAGCGCCATCTTGATTTAAAGTATTGTCCAAAAATATCTACTTCTACTTACGAAAATAAACATCATCATTTCATTTCATTACATAGTCTGACTAATACCTGTATTCACAAACATTACTATGAGGTCTCACAGTGCAAGTGGTCGCACAGGGTTCCAAAAACTTATTCATAGACAATACTTGAGTTGCGATCGGCATTATGCGTCCCTTAATTTATATGAGTTTTAAGGCTTGTCATATTGAACGCATTGAGAAATGCCTTACTTCGCATAGTATTTATACTTTACTTAGACAAGTATTGTTTGTGAATATACAGGCTGTTACGGAAAGGGTATATCAATACAAACGGGTTGAAGAGTGTATCTGGTCTAGAATCTCTGTACAAAATTTCAGCTCAAAAGCATTAACTTTGAAAATGCTTAATATTTTTTTATTTCGACATCACGGTGCTGCACTACAGATAATGGATAATGACCCTCGTAGTGCGGTGACACGTTTGTTATGATTTTAATTTAATAAACTATCGAAATAAAAAAATATTAATAAGCATTTTCAAAGTTACTGCTTTTGAGCTGAAATTTTGTACAGAGATTCTAGACCAGATACACTCTCCAACCCGTTTGTATTGATATACCCTTTCCGTAACACCCTGTAGGTGTTAGCTGGATATAAAGTTAACGTAGCTTCATTATATTCGGATATTGTAAAGTCAACATTATTTACACGTTAAGAACAACATATAGCAAGCATTACCTATTTTATATTAACAAGTATTGCTTTTTCTTTAAAAGTCAATAAATCAATCTGCCTAGTCTTTTCCCAACTATGTTGGGGTCAGCTTGCAGTCTAACCGGATGCAGCAGAATACCAGTATTTTAAATGGAGTGGCTGCCTATCTGACCACCACAACCCAGTTACTGGGTAACACGATACCATAAAAGTAAAAAAAATACTAAAATTTTTATTCAATTCTGCACAATTACCTCTGTAATGATGATTGTGTAGTTTACAGGCCCGTCTCACAAGTTCGTAAAAACAAGTCCATTTAAGCCACACTATTTTTTCAATCAGGATATAAAACCACGACCTTTGACCCAAAAGTTCAATCGTTTCATCAGTAATCATTTCACTTCTAATATAAAACTTACTTTACGAGGAGCGATCGTATCAAACCTAATCACACTAATATTACAAAGCCGAAAGTTTGTGAGTGTGTGTGTGTGTTTATATTTTATATTTGTTACTTCTTCACGCTCAAACGGCTGGACCAATTTTAATAAAATTTTGTATGGAGTTAGCTAACACTGGATGTTAATCCAAAGTGTTAGCTACCTCCATACAAATTTTAGCCTATATGTTAATATAGGCTACTTTTTATCCCGATAATCCCACGGGATCGACACTCATGCGGGTGAAACCGCGGGGCGCAGCTAGTGTTTAGATAAAAACTGCTTTGCTAAAATATCGGCCTAACATCAAAGTTGTGATCTTCAAGTTTCCATCAAAAACGCGTAATTTTTTTGCCTTGTCTACAGTGGGTCTAACGTTCTATATAGATAGAGGGTAAGCAGAACTTATATAACATCTAATCTGTATTCTACGAAGATGAAAGAGTGGTAAAGACCCCGACTTGAACACAAGCAGGCGCTTTACTTTGTGTTAACTATTTCATCACCACTGCTCTCAAAACGGTGAAGAAAAACATCGTGAGGAAACCGGCATGTCCTAGAACCAAAAATTCGAAGACATGTGACATCTACCAACCCGCACTGGGCCCGCGTGGTAGATTACAGTCCACTCCCTATCGTAGAGAAGAGGCGGCGTGCGTTCCAACAGTGGGAACATTATAGGCAGAAGCGTTTAGCACACCCACAATTCACCAGTTTTGCAAAGCCTAATGTCACTAACCAGACAAAAAACGAAACTCCTAACTGCTGAAAAATTCCCAATAATCGACTAACACTTTGATTGATATGGAAATGTAACCCCAGACTCCACGTTCAGGGTAGCTCACCGTTCGATCAGGACCAGGCCCGTGCCGGACAGCGCGTACGTGTTCCACGCGCGCCTCAAAGAGATGTCAGCAAAAAGGAAGGGGCCTGCCAGGGCCAAAGTCTGCCGGGGGTGCGGGATTGTCCGAAAGGGTTACCGCTACTCTGGAACATAAAGGGCTAAGGAAGGAACAAGGATGGGTTTTAGTCAGTAAGAGTCTGACACTCCCTTCCGCTCCACCCAGAGCGGGAGGGGTTATTTGATGATTTCCTATCCATAAAAAAAAGACCCCACGTTCAGCAGTCACACTTTTGACCACAAAACGAATGAGGTAATCGAAAGAGATGGTAGGCAAACATTCAGTAAGATCGACTGGCTGGAATGTGTAATTTTATCAGTGTCAGTCCGTCAGCCTCCGTTCTTTCAGTCAATCACGTACTGAAACCATTTGAATCTTCCGCATAAATAAGTACTTGTATATTACTTCCATTGATTTCGAGCAAAAGATAGATAGTGGCGTATTAAAAGATGGATTGTGTGGGTTTTATTTACTGGTAAAAGGAAAATATAATCTTCATTCGTTGTGTATATTCTTTAAGGAATATAAAGTAGCTATACAACGTTGGTTGTTGTTGTTTTTTTATTAATTAGCACCTAATATACAATGTTCATAGTAATGTTTCATCATGATATATCGATGTACTCGTGCTGTTTTTTTATCACATCACACTAATATTATAAAGGCGAAAGTTTGTGAGTGTGTGTTTTTATATGTTTGTTACTCTTTCACGCTTAAACGGCTGGACCAATTTTGATAAAATGTATGAAGGTAGCTGACACCCTGGATTAACATATAGGCTACTTTCTATCCCGATATTCTTACGGGATCGACATTTACGCGGGTGAAACCGCGGGGCGTAGCTAGTTAATCTTAAGTATGTTGATGATGGATGATCTCGTTTTTAAATAAAACGCTATAAAGCTCTGACTACGGTGAGGCTAATTCCGGAATGCAACTGCGCGCATGTCAATTGTTTTACTGATTAGGAAGTCGACTACTCGCGCCAGTTTGAACCCCTAAGATTGTTTTAATACTCGTACAAGTTAGTTGACACAATTGGCGCGAGCGAATTTCGTTCAGCATCCCGTATCTCATTCGCTTCAATTAGGTCAGACCTTTAGAGTTGTGATGCAATAATTGAAAGTTTTAATTTATTGATAAAGCTATTTATTTGTGTAAATTGGCTCCAAAAACACATACGCGTCAGTATTAAATGACATTTTAAAAACTATATGAATTCGGTGTTTCCTAACCGACTACTCTGAGAAGAAAGGCTCGCTTCTCACTTCACTCATTGATGATCTGACTTTCAATAGCACGCTATCTAAAAAGTAAGATCTTAAAATGTACAGGGTACTTATTACTTATGCCTTTTAGTTTTCATAGATAAAAGCTTTTATCATTGCCTTTCCAGCGATGCGATAAATAGACCGAGGCAATTGGCTATGAAAATACTAGCACCACAGATATAGATAGACCTAGATAACGCAAGTATCACGAACTGTATGAAAACTAAGCGTGCCACTTTTTGACTACCTACTATGACGTCACAAGATCGCGCTCTCGCGCACGCTCACCCAGCCAGCAGTACGCAGGACTGAGCGCGAAAGTGGCGGCTTACGATTTTCGAACGTAAACTGCCCCCTTATTCACAAACACTCGATATGCTTCCGTATCTTATCGAACATTAATCATTGTTATCGTAGGAGTCTTCTCAATGCTGTTCACAAGTCCAAAACCCGAAAATTTTATCAGTTTAAATCAAATAGACGCCCGCTATTCTTCCAACAGCTATTTGCTGTTGAGGGGAAGTCAAATCAGGTTATCGAAATGTCAGGTTTTCGATACGATAGCCTGTCGTATGGTTGTGAATCAGGACTCTGATGCGATTTTTGGCACGCGAAGTAGTCGCTCTTGCGTTTTCTAAGTGTATCTATATCTGTGACTAGCACTTAGAAAATTATGAGGGTGCCTTATCACGGAGCAGAGAGAGTAGGTACCTAGGTAGGTAGGCTTCTACTCGGACTTATATAGTAAAAGGACTAGTTAACGAATTACGAGCAGTAACCCGATTTCTTTACTTAGCTTTTACACTTACTACCTAAGGTTTTATGTACTTCTATGTATATTCATTTTCTTCGTCTAGTCTGAGGAAGTTTACGATTTGGGCTATAATGCGAGACGTGCAGGATTCGTCCACGGTTGTGTAAAACGTACCGGGGTTTATCGTACGTGATTTACTGTTACCTCGTATCCTAAGTAAAGCGATCGCTCGCGCGAATACGCAATATTCGCGTTCATTGAGACGGTGACCTGTGAGTTTGCTTCGGTCTTTTTATTTATTTACTATGGATGACTTACAGCTAAAAAAAAAAACAGAATAAAAAATAGCGTGTGAGACTGACAGCCAATTACAAGTCATCACTTCTGAAAACAGATTTTTCTCAGAGTAGTCTGATAGGAAACACCGATGTTGTATACTTAATTAATTTTTTTATACTTACTTGCAGAAATAAATATAATTTACCATACGTCACTATAAATTATGTTTGGAAAACTGGGATCCGCCCCCTGTCGGCGCGATAACGCGTCCAGGTTCGCCAAACAAATGAATGTTCGCGACGATCGCTTTGGTTAGGACACGGCCTTATAATTTTAAATAATGTAGGTTATAGTACAGGTCAATTACCGGTAGAGTATTTTCGATTTCCGGCACTTGGAGTTATTTGCAATAAAATTTACTTTACTGATGATTATTTATTTACTCTTGCATATGATTAATTTGGTTAGTAATTAATCTGGTAATTAAACGTACCTACTTTTAAGATATTATCTGATTCATGATTAATTTATAATTGTGACCTCGTTACACTTTAAAGTTTTCTGATCATAATAATTATCGTGTTCACGGTGATTCGCTATTTTTTTCGAAACGGACATTTTGGGAGCTATTTTTACTCTTTTTTAACCGACTTCTAAAAAGGAGGAGGTTCTCAATTCGGATGTTTGTATTTTTTTTTTTATGTTTGTTCGCGCATAAATCCGTCTCTTACCAACCGATTTGAAAAATTATTTTCTTGTTGGAAAGGGTATACTTCCCAAATGGTCCCATGAAAATTGTATTGAAATCGGACAAGCGGTTTTTGAAAAATCAACAAAAATCTAAAAATGTATCTACATTGTCTACATTAACGATCTTTTCGTTTACTTTTTTGTGGGTTTGGTACAACTAAAAAGTGAAAAGTAAGAAATAAAAATTTTTTTACAAAAAAAAAAACAACCGACTTCAAAAAAAAACACTACAAAGTGATAAATAACTTTAATTTCGGAAGTCGGTGTCAAAAAACGAAAATACGGAACCAACGACACCGACTTTCGAAATTAAAGTTATTTATCACTTTGTAGTGTTTTTTTTTTATATCGGTTGTTTTTTTTTTGTAAAAAACTTTTGCCTTGAATACTTCTTCTTGTTGTTGCTGGCACGACATTATTTTAAATGCTGTTGGCCCAAAACTTCGCCATTTCCACGGCGTCGACAGTGGCAGTGCGGGGGTTACTTTGACTGTATGTTTTGGGGCACAGAGGGCAGGATAGGCGGTGGAGCATAGTTTGCGACTTAACTCCACATCTACACCCTGCTGCCGTTCCGTAGAGATAGCCCTACTATACCAGGTTGGAGTTACATCTTCCCACTCGGGTCCTGAGACGGTTCAGGGTCTTCCAAGAGGACCACAGAAGGTTACACTCTGAAGGGAGATACTCCTTTGGTGGTAGATAATAAGTAAGCCTCAAATAATAAATTGATAGAAAATACTTGAACAATTAATTTCCATTTTATACCTTTGTAAAAACATTGCCAATTTTCTAACTATCAATATCTACCGACATCTTGACTAACCCTACCGTGGAACCTTGACTTCGTTTTGTTATTGCGGACTTGTGCGAATTTTTAATATGCATGTTATTACATGGTCGAAAGCGAGTCAAGGCTGATGGGGAAAAGGGGGGTAAGGTGGGGAAAAGAGTTGAAGGCTCGACTATTGTTAGTAGTAGTATATACATATTTAATTACCCGTTTATAATCCCTCAAGGGGAACAGGTAGCAAAGGTCGGGCTCGAAACTTTGAGGCTTATGTGAAAGTGGACGTTTGTGGACCGGCTTTGAGGTGACAGGGTTAATATGCAGCTTGTAGCTTTGGTTTATGTCAGTGTCACTTGTTCCAGTGACTTTGCTGGAGACAAGGAATCAAAGCAGTTCAAGTACAACGCCACAAGGAACTTTTGGCACGTGGAGAAAATCGGTACTAACACCGAAATTTTGTTTAATCCGACAATTTCTGTGTCATTTTCTCAAATGTTTACCAAACACGTTAATGGCACGTCCCCCTGTCAAAGTCATTCAGGCGACAAAAGGTCCTTATAGCACTCTAATTAAGTTTACTACTAGCTGCGCTCGCGGTTTCACCCACATAAGTTTCGATCCCGTGGGAATATCCGGACTAAAAGTATGGTTTGTGTTAATCCTGATTATAAACTATCTGACTGCCAAATTTCATCCAAATCCGTTCAGTAGTTTTTGCGTGTAAGAGTCACAAAAATACATCCTTACAAAATTTCGCGTTAATATTATAATTAAGTAATTAATACCTATATTATAATTATATATCCATACTCTACTAATATTATAAATTCGAAAGTAACTCTGACTGTCTGTATGTTACCCTTTTCACGCCTAAACCGCTTAACCGATTTAGATGAAATTTGGTATAGAGATAGTTTGAGTCCCGGGAAAGGACATAGGATAATTTTTATCCCGATATTCCCACGGGATCGAGATTTATGCGGGTGAAACCGCGGGGCGCAGCTAGTATTTTATATAGTTAGTAGAATGAACCTCACAGCCATAGTCTTTACCTCTTTGTCAGAACACTAGATATCTGAGGAACAATTCTCCTAATTTTAAGAACGTTTACAGTCTGATTTCAGTTACTATTCTGTGCCTTAGTCAATCTGACAAAAATACCTCTAAAATTCCTACATTGATTGTCGCTGAGATAAACTTGTGACTAGATTTTGAAGGCTTATGCTTAACTTATCACCAGATAAAGTAAAATATAACGTCAAAAAAAACACATTTTACTGCCAAAAAATTACGTTTATTACCGTTGGATCCCGTTTTTTGATCCCGTTTTTTAGGTATTACCGATGGATCCCGTTTGCTATTTCCGTTGAATCCCATATTATAACAACATGTGTACATTTCAGAAGAAAAGTGATTTACCTTTATCAAACACTAAAAAGAGATTATTTTTAGTGGGTTACCCGGAATCGAACTAGTTAGATTAGGTTAATTATTAAAAAAAAAAAAACAATGCTAGGTTAGGTTAGGTTAAAACTGTGACCCCTACGCACGAGCCGAGCGAGCGAAGCGAGCGGTGCCGCGGCAGCGGCCGGCGAGTGCCAGAAACGACTAGATTATATAGAAAATGAGTTGTTTGTGAAATAAATAGTATACGAAACGTTGGTTGTAAACTAAAAATTTGGTGAAACATTAGTGAACCCCTCATTTTATTATAAACAATTTTGTTGTTGAAAATACCCGCATTCATATTTTTTTAAGCATTCGGGATCCAACGGAAATACTTTTCGGGATTCAACGACAATAAAACGTAATTATCTTGCATTTTTTAAATTCGGGATCCAACGGAAATACATAATAATGTTTTGCGGGATCCAACGCCAAAAATATTAAAATGGGATTCAAAAACGGGATCCAACGGTAATAAATCAAAAATTAAAACTCCATTTTATTGTAAAATACCTAGGTAAAGGTATTTGTATTCTCACTTGCTCGCTCTTGCATCCTATGTCAACGGAGCCCCGCTTGACGGGGCTCCTATTTCTGTGTAAAGGGTTTAAAGTAACCTAACCAAACCTAACCTTGAGGTGCCTAGCTAGAACTATTGTAATTTTAGACTAAATTTTTTGGTGTTTAGTATATTTTTTTTGGTGGTCATTATATCTAACCCCGATTTAGAACGTTTTTAATTACGGTCATTGGCCTTCTGAACTTCTATGTTGTATTTTAATTATACTGGCTACCAACACGTTTAGACTGGATAGTAGCATTTCCTGTGTTTCTTCTGCAGGACAAAGGAAAAACTGCATTACGCATCTGAGACTTTTTATTGTTTTGTCTAGGTGATCAGTGCTTTGCAATTAGGTAGGTGAGCCATAAGCAGGTGTGACCTAATCTACGTTCACAATTATTTGCCAAAAATGTAAACAAAAGTATGAATTAATGGAAAAATAACTTTAATTCATACACAATAAAGTTCAGTTTACGCAACAACTTCAAACATTTTTATAACTTTTTCAATAGTGCCAGCCACTCTGAAATCAACTTAATCGTCATTGAAATAAAGTTGATATTTGTTTAACATGAAATAGGGTGCGGGTGTGCAGTACAGCGCACTTTTACTATACATGGTATTTTAATATTGTGATTGCCAGAGATTAGTATTTCCAACAGCCATACGTTTCCGTGCATAAGAAAAAGTATGTCCAACATTTATTAATCTTTAAACAGTCCACTCCAAATTCAGTCCTTATAACTTATGTATTCACTTATGTTCGTACTTTGTGTTTCACTTATAAGGTACAATCACATACAGAACACTATGATGTGCTAAAGCAATCAGTCCTTAGCTAAACAGAGATGGCGATATACTTTCATAAAGCCTTGTCTCTTTCTTGCGTAGTACATCGCAAATGGGAGCTTCACAGTCCAGTAAGTTTTTATTATGTATGAAGAAGGATATTGTTCGTAGTCTTCAAAGTTTTTGTACGAGCGCCGTATGTACAGGGTGTTATATTAAAGTTGTTCGAGATTTTGTTGTTATTATAGATTTTGATTGTTTAGGCTCGTATGGGATGGTGTCTGTTTGTATTTCAACAATATTTGTTTCTTAATATAACAGTTTTTGGAAATGATGGATCGTTTTGTTTTGAAAGAAGAGTGCCATATTTTTTGTGATGGCAGATGTTTCGACAACGTTTGCATTAAGTTTTAGTAAACAAAAAAAAATAAAAAACCAAAGCATAGTCCTTTCTAAATTGTTAGAAATGCAATGTGTCGAGATAAATCATTGACACTATCAAATAGATAAATTCTAAATAAGTTATACCTCAGAAACCGTGCCGTTATATCCATTGATTTAGGAAAAACTTCATACCTGTGTATGCAAGCCTAGACATAAGTGACTCCGTACATACGCCTGCAATATTTACATACTCTGCGGTTATTCCCACAAGTGCTGCACTTAGCAGATGTGTAAAATGCAGCCAGGTGAGCTGGTGTCAACTAGCGGGAACTAACTTACACAGATGTGAGTCAGGGGAAGATTAGAGGTGACATTGCTGAATAAAACCTTGAGTACATAGATTTGTTTCAGGAGTATCATGATTATGTGATGTCATTGTTTAAGGAAATTTTCTTCTGCAGAAGCACGAAGGAAGTGCTTAAATAAGAAACATAATACACCGTGTTCTGTACGATATACATAAACTTCGACCAGATGTTCAGACCACGGAAATAAGCATTTTTCATTATGGAGACATTAACGTATCCTTATTTTTTGTCAATTTTCATACAAACTAAATCATCATCATCATCATTTCAGCCGACAGACGTGCACTGCTGGATATAGGCCTCCCCCAAGCACCTCCACTGCGACCGGTTTTGTGCTTCTCGCATCCAACGAGTTCCTGCGGCCTTCACAAGGTCGTCCTAAATACCTTGACGTAAATCACCCGATATGCATGCCTCTTTATCCGAATTGGCAACGACGTATTTTCAATTAGGCGGGCGGAAACTTGTCAAAACTAAGTTAAGACCCTTTCTTACTGCATACGAGTAGTTCAATTAAATTTCATTAAATGAAATTAAAAATATCTTTGTAACGAAGCCTTTATAAGTAGGTACTACTTGCTTTGTTAGATTTAATTTGTAAAAGCTATAGAAGCATTTGACAAAGTTTATGGATAACGTGGAGAACACGGTGTATAGATGGACTATGAAATAAGCCACAAAAGTATAAAAATATATTTTTAAGGTGTGATAATTATTTCTAAAGTCACAATTGCTATAGAAAACGCTGAAGATGCTTCCCATCCTTGATATTCCTTTCGTCAACAGCTACCATAACTACGTCAAGATTAGACGTAGCTGCCATTTTGCAAATGGTTATCCAAAAAAACACGTTCAATAAATAGGTAAATTTGAAGCAAAAAAAATACTAGTTAATATGTCTACCGCAACTTTTAAATTGACTTTTAATATTTTTAACATATTTCCTCAACTAGAGAGACAAAACCTTTTTCATAAAACACATCTCGTCTCGTTAGCCACAATTATTATTTCAGAGTACTCCGTTGTCACTATTTTGACATGCTAATTAAATTGAGCCAACCGTAGGCTGAACTTTAAAAATAAACACTAAAAACACCGCAACTAAATGTAAACTTTACCGCGAACATAACAAGATACAAAATTGAATAAACAACTTTTGTTAGAAGTGACAGCTCAATTCACAGGTGGCGTTGAAACTAAATTATGATTAGTTAGGGCTGTGCTCCATTAGTTTTTGGTTGTACGAACAGTCAGGGTTGCCCCCGAACAGCAATAACTTTTGTAGTTCAATTACCTTTGCTGGGTGTATACAGGATCCATCAAAAATTATGTGTGCGTACGTGTGGAATATTTTTGTGTTACTGTGTGTAATATTATGTATGTGTGTGGGTAACCTATGTATTGGGTTTCATAGTAAGCGGTACTGACCCGAAGTAGGGTAATACTTAAAGCGGGTAGTTCAAGACGTTTTTGGTATGCTTTTAGCTAAGTGTTAAGGAAATGTGTGTTTTTATGTTAAGGGGATTACATGACTTAAAGCGCGGTCACTGTCGGACTACATAGAAAAGAAAGAGAAGCGCGATGACACAACGCTGGTAATTTATTGCAAAATATCAAGCAATTATCTATTTACTATATAGTCCCATAGTGAAAGTTGTTCAGCTCAATGGTCTAAAGCACCTCTTAAAGTTTTTAAGGTTAATTTTTTAACACCTTATATAGGACTTAAACATAGCTGGCGAAATGTGGGTGTGCTTTAGGTACACCTCTGCTTACCACTTCGGTGAATACAGGCGTGATGTTAGGTTATCTTTGGGTAGTACTAGGTACAGACGCCAGCACATCAAGCTACTACAATCTGTCAAATTTATTTAATAGATTTTCAACTTTATCGCTAAAGCATAAGGTTCAAAGTTGATTGGGTAAATTTGACAGTTTCGGGTAGCTTGATGTGCTGGCGACTGTACCTACATACTATGAAATGCATTGCACCACTTATCGCAACTCCACAATATTTTTTAGATTGTTACTTAAAGACCCATGTCCCTTAAAAGGTCGCCTTGCGTAATGGACCGGGCACTCCGGGGAGCCAATAGAAGCAGCACGACCATCATGACATTCCATTACAGCACCTTATTTCATAGCAGTAAAGGCCTTTTTCGTAGTTCCATATTTTCTGCTGGGTAGACCATACCGAAACAATCCGTGAGCGCACACCGTGAAAACTGCTAGTTGACATACTAAGGGCTCGCAGCTCGTAAACTGAGCTAAGATGGAAGGAAACCATCGCAAAAATGGCTGACCTGAATCTCTTAGTCTACAGACAAAATTATTTAGTTGAAGTAAAAGCATATTAGGCTAGTCAAGGAGGAATAACCAAGCACCATGTATTAGGAAAGTAGAACCAGACCAAGAAACCAAATAAATATTATCTTATATACAAAAGTAAGAGATGATTGAAATTATTTATATAAAAAAGTCGTTTCTAGCAGCGATCGAACTGATATGCCCAAACATAAAATTCTGTATTTTATGACAAGAGTCGATAAAGTCTCAGTTAAGTCGAATAAGCTTCAAATAAATCAAATAAAAATATTTGTGAAACAATAAAATGCATCATAAAATGAACATAAATATTGAAAGTACTTAAAATAATAAAAATACTCCATTTAAATTTATTTAATACTTACGGTGAGGTTGACAAGATTCACAACCAATTTTTCTTAAACCAGAAAAGCTAAACGTACCTAATAAAATGTAGCATACACGATAACCTAGATTAGTTTTAAAACAAGGCAAATGCGAAGTTACGGAAGTCGTGTTGTCTATAAAACTCGCATTTCGTGTTACCAGCCAACAGTCGCCAACCGCACGCTGAGATCGGGAGCCAAAGCGGAATTTCAATAAAACTTTGATTACGAACAAGTTTTGTGGTACAGGGAATAATGAAATACGTGGATATCTTCAGTGTTTTGTTTAAGGATTTTTTTGGCAGAAAGTTTTAAAGACTTATTAGCATTTATGAGTTCCTTGTTAGCCCGAAGTTTATTTTGTTTTTAGTTAAAAAACAGGCTCCGTTTCCCACGGTTAGATTCTGGAAATGGCGACTAAGGTCATCGTTGTTTACGTCCTCTTTGCTTCAGCAGGTTGGGCAGTTGATGCCATCGTCAATCTGTCTGTCCGCTAAAAACTGATTGATTTTGGAAATTCTCCTGTGAGCGCTTATTGATCAAAAGATACCGAATAAAACTTAATAATGATGAGAACATCTTTTACAGCATAACCTAAGAAAAACCTAGTCATCCTAAGATCAATCACTTTAAATACCTTCTTTCTACAAGAAATTCTATCTCAAAAACAAACGAAAACCCAAAATTATCCAACAGACAATTACAGTACATGACACGCAAGACTATAACGATACATACATGACACTCACTATTACAGGACATGACGAGCCAATCCAGCTAGCATCAAATTCCACTTACGAAGGCAATAAGCCAAAATTTGCTAAAAACTTGTTGGAAATTCCCGAATATCCTGCGCACTGCTCACTCATGGCGATAAAAGCCTAAACAAGGGAACAATTCTATGCACAGCCGATCGTAAAATGGTTCGGACGGATAGGCTAGGTTCGTAAGCAAGTAGGGTTGCCAAATGCAGTCCCGTTATATAAAATTGGCAACTGGCGAGTTGTGGTCGTCCGATGCGGTTTGGAGGGTGCAACTGTCGATATATCCGGCATTTAAGTGTTGCGTAAGTCTGGCATTATAGCCGTTCGGTACGGATTGTTTTTAAATTACTTTCAAGGATTTTATCGGAAGAGAAAAGGCATTTACCTTTTGTACTATTTTTAGGCACATGTAGGATGTTATTTATTATTAGGTTTACTCGAAAACTCATTTATAATCTTTGGATGCTAACAATAGATTCATCCATACTAATATTATAAATTCGAAAGTAACTCTGTCTGTCTGGCTGTATGTTACCTTTTCACGCTTAAGCCGCTGAACCGATTTAGATGAAATTTTTTATAGAGATAGTTTGAGTCCCGGAAAAGGACATAGGATACTTTTTATCCCGATATTCCCACGGGATCGAGACTTATGCGGATAAAACCGCGGGGCGGAGCTAGTTAGTATATATATATGTATTTGATCTTGAAAGTTTGCTTGTAAAACGGAGCTACAGGCGAAGGCTATATATAAAACTGAACGGCTCAGTGCTTGAGCTATTTCTGATAATTATTGGATTTCTATTTCGAGGGTGAATGCCACCTAGTCCCTACCTACCGAATTCATGAGCGTAGAAGTTCAAAGTTCAAGTGGCTCCCCTAAAATTGTTCAGTCGTTAGTACTTAATGAGGCAATTTCAGCAATTAAGATTTTGTTATAGAAAATTGTTGAAAAATAATCACGTAGCCGATTAAGGCCAACTGTCGACGGCGATAAATCGACAAAACTAATTGAATTAATGACTTTACAAAAATGTTGGGCTATATTAAAGAATTAACGAGGCTCTGAAAGCCTGTGATTTAAAGTTCACTGGTGATTTACTGATTGGAATTATGGACTTATAATTCTTGTTGAAACTAGAAGCCCGAATAACTGGTCTTACCAAGAGGTATCGAATTACCCAGTAACAGGGTTGTGGAGGTCAGATAGAAAGTCGCTCCATAAAAAATATTCGTGTTCAGCTTTATCCGGTTAGACTGGAAGCTGACCCCAACATAGATGGGAAAAGGCTAGGCAGATGCATAATCAGCCTATAATGTTCCCACTGCTGGGTCACAGGCCTCCTCTCTTCGAGAGGGAGTGGGTTGTAATAACACGGGCCTAGTGCGGGATGGTAGATGTCACATGTCTTCGAATTTTTTGTTCTAGGACATGCCGGTTTCCTCACGATGTTTTCCTTCACCGTTTTGACTTGAGGCAGAAGATGATGTTGAATTCTAGTTGAAATTTAAGACAAAACTAAATATTACACAAGATATATTCCCTACAACCGAGGATCCCCTTTATAGCATAAACTAGACTCATAAAGTTCCCTACCCGCCAACCCGAACTGCGTAGTCTAATGCATAACGCATGTACACTATTACTTGCTCCTACGAAACAAAAAAATTGCGCAAAGCGAATATTTCTTTTGATCTCATAAGTACACTAGAGGCCGAAGAAAAGTATACATCGGGGATTAAACCTTTATTGCGAGAAAGGCACGTATTGTTGCGTATTCAATACGCGGAGGCCGAGAATAGGATATTTTAGCATTAGGCGTAATGACTTGCTTTTGCCCGCGACGTATCGTTGGTTTCAACTTAAGTGCCTACGGGTCACGAAACGCCGACTTTCGCCTTTTATTTTACGTTCCACTGCGTTTTTACAGCGTCGTTTTAATGTTAATTTTTGTTACGTTTACGGAATAATGACTTTTCGTGAGGAGTTAGGGAAAATCCTTTCGACATTTGAAGTCGGATTTAGTGGATCGTGATTAGTTTTATTAGTGAGCTTTGATAAGTTATCAGTTGAAACATTTTTATTTATGTTTTGTTGTTCTTGAAGCTAACATTCCTGCCTCAGAATAATTACTGTTTACTCGACTGGTTCTGCTTACGAAGGAATAACGACGTGCCCTGTTATTTCCCAGAAACTTCCGTTTAATTCAAAGTTACCCATGGAAGAGTAATGAAACGTTATGTCTTAAATCAACTAACTTTTAGCACCTAAAAGCTGTTCCATATCCAATCATAATTAATTTCTGTGTTGATTGTTCTGGGCATACATTTTAGGTACACATTAATACTTGAATAGAATATTAATTAGTCTTTATTGGCAGTAAATAAATAGACCATTGGGTTCATTCAATTTATGAACGTTGCTGTAAGTTAATAGATGTTTTGAAATCGACAAAAAATGTGTGGTTAAGTAGACGTTAATCATTGCTTAACTTAAAGCATCATCATTCTCCTGCCCTGCTAAAAAGCAACGTTTATAAATAAACCCCATGTTTTAGTAAATTACGTGTTTATATTAGAAAAACGTTACAATGATAGGGGCGAACAGTAATTATAATTATGTATAACACGCAAATAGATAAATTGAATTCAGATGAACACTAATTAACAATAAATTTGGATTTAATCTATCATAATAAAACAAACATTAATTTTACGTGGCGAAATAAATCTGTAGAACAAGTATTTATTTGTGCTGGGGCGGCTGCTGCAGGTGCAGAAAACCTCAAACGGCGAAAATATTGCAACCTGATTGGGACTTATATGTTCGAGCCGTTTGGGGTTGAAACACTAGGGCCATGGGGTCCGAGTGCCCACTTGGTATTTCGGGATATCGCCAAGCGGTTAGTCGACTCTTCACGTGACCAGAGGGCTGGCCTATATCTTGGTCAAAGAATTAGCATTGCCATACAACGTGGCAATGCTGCCAGCCTTTTGGGCACTGTTCCTGTTGACAGCGATGCGGATGAATTCTTTGATGCCCTATAATGATTGTTTATTTTTTCATATAATTGTACATATTATTATAGTTTATATTTTAGCTTATATTATGTAAATATTTAATTTTTGGAGAAATAAACTGATATCTTAATATGTTTTAGCACGATGGATGGTTTATTTAATATTTAATTTGTTGGTCAATTTTCGTGGTCGGCAGTGTACGTTGGTAAAGGGTTGTTTTGAATAAATTATAAGAAATATTGGTGCGCACGAACAAGTTAGGTTGTAAAGGTATATTTTTTGCGCTATTTCTCGTGTACTTTATTTGCAAAATAAACAAGAAGCTCCTTTACTACTGTACAGGCAAGTACCCAATAGTACAGACAGATGGGTCCCCAGATGGTAAGTTGTATGGCCCATTTCTTGTTGGTATAACCTTTTCCTATTACAATAATATTTCAATGCGAACATCGTCCTTAAGTATAAAAAGAGACAAAGTAGAAAAGTCTGATGCCTTTAATTTTACAAGCTCTTCAAACTCAAGCAGAGCTTTGAGAACAAAAAAACTTTTTTACAAAAAAAACAACCGACTTCAAAAAAAAAACACTACAAAGTGAAAAATAACTTTAATTTCGGAAGTCGGTGTCTTTGGTTCCGCATTTTCGTTTTTTGACACCGACTTCCGAAATTAAAGTTATTTTTCACTTTGTAGTGTTTTTTTTTTGAAGTCGGTTGTTTTTTTTGTAAAAAAAAAATTATTTTTCACTTTTTAGTATTAGTATGTGGGGTAGGTACAAACCTACCCCACATACATTCAATTAACACTAGTGCATTGAAGAATTGAAGACACAACTCGAAGAATCATCAAAATTCGCATAGAAATGCCGGAGATGCAGTACATTTATGCATATAACTTCGTACATAAGAATAATTACCTAATGTATTATATACTAAAACCTTCCTGAAAGTATGTAGATCACACTAATGAAAGAATTATCAAAATCGGCTCAGTAGTTTTTGAGATAATCGCGGACATACAAACATACATGCATACATACGGGTCGAATACAGAACCTCCTTTTTTAAAGTCGGTTAAAAAAGGTATAAAACAAATACTTCCCAAGACAAACTTTTATCCAAAAAGCTTTACTAAAAACACATACAAACAAATATTAAATAAGTTAGCAACATTCACATACTAAGTTTGTGCAAGTTAAGTTTCATTTAGACGCTGCAAACTATCCAAACTTGTAAACGAACTCGCTAAGCAACTGGTAACGTTTCGGAGAGGCTAGTATAATAACTAAACTAGACCAGGCACTATATTACGACGTCCACAGTTTGTAACTGCATTCCGAGTTCACAAGTTTTGTAATATAATATCGTTTGCGTAGTATAATCTGCTGCAGTATCGGCTTGCAGCGCGCATGGTTGTGTCGGACGATCACCGATCAGATTGGTTTAATTAGTAATTATAGTAATTACGAACGATAGTGGAATTGGTGTCGATATTTGGAAGTGCACGTTTGTTGATGCATTTTGCCTGAAATCGCCATTAGTGAGGAAATATTGTGATCATTGCTTGCACCGTCTCTGCTAGAGGAAAGATATACCAGGTTCCTTGCAGTTGAACCTCAACTTCGATTTATATTATTAAATTACTGACCTTCTTCTTTAAAAGTCTGTATCCAGAGAAGTTTTACCATCGATTTGGTAAGATTGAAAACGACCCCAAGAGTATTTTCTTCCAGTCCTTTCTGTCCCACCCAAACCTAAACAAACGTGTCCCACTGTTTCGTCAACATCATCACAATCAGCCTATAATGTGCCCACTGCTCACCCAGACCAGACCTCCTCTCGGTGAGAGGGAGTAGCACCTCGCAGGCCCAGTCCGGATTGGTAGATGTCACATGTCTTGTCGTGCCGGACGGCGCGTACGTGTTCCACGCGCGCCTCAAAGAGATGTCAGCAAAAAGGAAGGGGCCTGCCAGGGCCGAAGCCTGCCGGGGGTGCGGGATTGTCCGAAAGGGTTACCGCTACCCCGGATCATAAAGGGCTAAGGAAGGAATACGGATGGGTTTTAGTCAGTAAGAGTCTGGCACTCCCTTCCGCTCAAAATCAAATCATCAAATGATCCCTTCATTTGATGATTTCCCATCCATAAAAAAAAGGACATACCGGTTTCTCCACGATGTTTTCCTTCGCTGTTTTGAAAGCAGTGGTGATGCAATAATTTACACAAAGTAAACTGACTGCTTGGGTTTGAACCCACAACCTCGTAAGTCGCGGCCATTACCACTGGGCCACCACTGCTGACTACCATACGTCTATACTGCCATACCATAAATGCAAATTAAATGCAAGAAATTTCCTTTAACACTCCAATCAAAACTACTTATTACCGACATTCTCCTTCATACAAATCGCAGAACATTTAATTTTACTTACAAAAAAAAAAAAAAAGAAATAGCAAATTGCGTTTCCAGGTGTAACTGTGTCTTCTATGAATTTCTCAACGATACGAGCGCCCGGGCCGTTGGCTTTGACGTTAATGCATATTTATGCATTACCTCTTAGAGGAAACTGTTCAATAGTTAGTGCGCGTACTTATATAAGCTCATGTGTATATAAAATTTCAATAAGTTCCGTATTTCCGATTTGAAACGACTAAAAGCATTTCAAGATGGCGGTTATTAGATTCAAGAGGTTTTAATTTTCAGTCGACAAAATTTTTAAACGATTTTATTCTAAATTGCTGATTGCTATAGGTACCAGGTTTATGAGCTTTTTCAACTTTGTTTCAAAAGTCCACTAACAAGTTTAATTGTGCAAGTTTACTTTTGCAACTGGCATTGCGAAAGCGCTCACAGCAAGACAACTTTTCGAAAGCCATAAAGGTGTCACTTATTGCAATAAGTAAGGTGCGTTTTTGTCTATCTGAGACGGAATTTGAAGGTTGTTTCCGAAATTAAACTAACTTCCCACTTTGTAATGTTTTTTGGAAGCCGTTCGTTTTATTAGTAAGAGCGTTTTTTATTTTTCACTACTTAGTGCTCTACGAATTTGTATACCTAATCACACTAATATTATAAAGGCGAAAGTTTGTGAGTGTGTGTGTGTGTTTATATGTTTGTTACTTCTTCACGCTCAAACGGCTGGACCAATTTTGATGAAATTTGGTATAGAGATAGCTTGAGTCCCGGGAAAGGACATAGGATACTTTTTATCCCGATATTTCCACGGGATCGAGACTTATGCGGGTGAAACCGCGGGGCGCAGCTAGTAATATAATAAATTCAAAAGTAACTCTGTCCGTTTGTCTGTATGTTACCTTTTCTCGCCTAAACCGCTGAACCGATTTCGATAAAATTTGGTATAGAGATAGTTTGAGTCCCGGGAAAGGACATAGGATAGTTTTTATCCCGATATTCCCACGGGATCGAAACTTATGCGGGTGAAACCGCGGGGCACAGCTAGTATATAATAATTTTGTAAATAACCGTGATAGGAAGTTATAACATCATCAACATACACTAATGGAAAAAATAGATATACCTAATTAAAGTAATTAAAAAACTTCCCTAGCAAAGCAAAGTTAATAAATACAATTTATATGAGACAACTTTTCGAGCATCCTCTACCAAATGAAAATATAGAATCACGTGAATCGGCCCAGAAATCATGAAGAAATCGGTGTTCATAAAATTATGCTGCCGTGCTGCTGGGGAGTTTGTTCCGCCACTTCTTCTTCCCATCGAAAGCACTTGGAAGTGGTGAAAGGCGGGCGTTTTACGGAAACTGTCTTAATTTATGTAATTTAGACATTCGAGAAGTACTCTGATTCTCAGCATAATTTGAATAAATGACTTTTGATTTTGATTATTATTTTGATAACTAGCTGCGCCCCGCGGTTTCACCCGCGTAAATGTCGATCCCGTGGAGATATCGGGATAAAAACTATCCTATGTCCTTTTCCGGGACTCAAACTATCTCTATACCAAATTTCATCTAAATCGGTTCAGTGGTTTAGGTATGAAGAAGTAACAAACATATAAACACACACACACACTCACAAACTTTCGCCTTTATAATATTAGTGTGATGCATAACCACCTCCTGTTTTGAGGTCGGTTAAAAATTACAATATTTGATACACACGAGTACGATCGACACAGTGCGTTATGTATGTGCGAAGTAAATATCCTTATCATTTTCCCTCTCTTCCGCATCGAGGAAGTTAAAATTGGATTTGATATTACGTACGAAGCCTTGAAGAAGCCACATTTGATTGCGAGTTTACATATTTTATTACTTATACTTATGTATATTCGTTGTTGTTGTTGTTGAGGGGCTTCTGGCTAATAACAACCGCACGAGTCAATCGATCAGGTTAAGCTACGCTTGCCACGGTTAGGCCGTGGATGGGTGACCATCTTCACATACCAAGATCCCTCCGTGCCTCGGGAAGCACGTTAAGCTGTTGGTCCCGGCTGTCATTCGTGGATCTCGGACAGTCGTCAGAAGCCCGAACGCCGAAAGTCTGACAACCAGTCTTACCAAGGGGTATCATATTACCCAGTAACTGGGTTGTGTAGGTCAGATAGGCAGTTACTCCTTGTAAAATACTGGTATTCAGCTGCATCTGGTAAGACTGGAAGCCGACCCCAACATAGTTGGGAAAAGGCTAGGCAGGTGATGAGTTATATGTATATATATTCGTTCCTCGTTCACTTATATTTGTTTCAAGACAAAATTCAACGTCTTATGTTATGAAAATTGTATTTCTCGCAAAGTGATGTATCAAAGAATTAAAAGAAGAAATTGAATTCTATCGAAGTTATATTTAACTACTTTCAAAGCAAAGAAAGCTAAAGATGTTTCTAAAACTTAACATAATGTTTAGCAATTTTTATAACCTATACCTAACCTCCACCATAACTCAATTATCCTAAGATATCAATCCACTGAGTAAGCAGTGGGGGCCTAGGCCCAAGATTAACTAACAAAAGTGGAAAAGGGAGCTTAGCTATAGCCAAGCGAATCCCTGCTACATATAATAGCTATGTATAAGGAAATCCTGGAGCAGAGGTTGCGTCTAAATAATTCGTAGCACACCCCCTCCCCCCCACGATTACGACTCATTTACATGAGGAGAGAGCTTCAAGTAAGTCTAAGTCAATCCATTTATTTCAAGTAGGCACATAATTAACGGTAAAGTAATTAAAAGTAAGCAATGACAGATAAATTGATGATGCGATAGATACATAGTGCTCACGTATTTACAAAAATTGTAATAGTATATGATAAACCAAAACCAGCGCTGGGGCTCTGTCTTGCATAGGGTCGCAGCATTATGCTGAGCGATAGCCGTTTTGCGTGGATGTGACGCATGTTTCTCTTACCCTTTCTTTTTGTGTTTATGTTCTTTTTATCCGACTGCGCCAGAAGGAGGGTTTTTCGAGAGTATGTATGTATGTTTGTAAGTTTGTATAATTGTTTGGCACGCTCTGTGGCCTGAACGGCTCGATGGATTTTAGCTTGAGAGGTGTCGTTAGATTCGTATTGACTGTGAAAGTGACACTGGGTATATCAAAATAAAAAAATAAAAAAAACAAAATGGCGGATTTTTGGCGCCATGTTGCCTTCAAAAATTTTTTTTTTCTCAAAACCTATCGAGTGCGGTATCAAAATAAAGGGTTTTAAAAGGTGATTACAAAAATATATACAACTTATATGGTTAAAAGTAATTCAAAGGGACAACTCGTAAAAAACATGTATCAAGAACTAAATCGTCTGCGAAATCTTTCACAATTTGTAAACTAAAAAGCTGGAAATAAAAAAAAGTAATTTAAAAATTTAATAGACCCGACTGCAACTATAGACTAAAACTAACTGAAAAGCTAAAAACAAGCCCATTTTAAATTAAATAAAAGTTGGAAGCAGGCGGGACCCATTTGAGTTTGAAACTATAATAATGGTATGGGCCCCGCCTGCTTCCAACTTTTATTTAATTTAAAATGGGCTTGTTTTTAGCTTTTCAGTTAGTTTTTGCGTCATGTTCACTGCAAATAGACGTATTTTCTTTCTTTCTTCTATTTTCCTAAAAAAAATAACAAGTGTCTGTGTGTAAGTTAAAGTAATCACAGAATGTAAATCAATGTCATAAAAATAATAAATTTTACAATTAATCTGTCAAGCTCTGCTAATGAGACACAACTGATTTTCTATTGTTTTGTCGCCAATGGGCGACGCGCGCCGCTTGACCGGTTAAATTGGCAACCAGCGGGGCAATTGCGTAACACATTATCAATCGAAATCGGTTTCATTTTGACAGTTCAACAACATTCATTGTGTTATTTACGTGTTGAGCAGACAATATTTTTTAACTTATGAAGCAGTGGATTAGCAATTTGCTGCAAAATGATTCAGATTCCGATTGATAGTACGTTACTCAATTAGGGTGCAGTTTGATTTTGTCTAGGCGGGTATCAAAAGAAGTTGAAAAATGTGACAAGTGTGGACAGAACGTATGACTGTCTTATATAGAAAGGCAAGAATCGCTTTAAAATCGGCAGCGTCTGTTTATACAAAAGATCACAAATATAACGGTTTGACAAAATTACAGTTTCTGAAAACGCCTGATGATTCTCGTACGAGGAGTTTGTGTTTTTTTAGGGTTCCGTACCTCGAAAGGAAAAAGCGGAACCCTTATAGGATCACTTTGTTGTCCTTCTGTCCGTCCGTCTGTCTGTCTATCAAGACCCTTTTTCTCAAGAACGCGTAAAGGTATCAAACTGGAATTTATATCAAATACTCAGGTCTATTGTCCCTTGAAGCTGTGAAAAAATCAAACTTCTAAGCCAACGCAATCAAAAGATACAGCCGTTTATGCCCCAAATTTTCGACACTCGCAAGGGAATCAAAACCTACAGGGTACTTCCCGTGAACTCAAAATCTTGAAATTTGGTACAAAGCAACGTCTTATAGCACAGATAAAGGAAAATTGCGAAAACCGTAAATTTTTAGCTACATCATATAATAAAAATATTTTAAACAGGTTTGTACGGAACCCTCGGCGCGCAAGTCCGACTCGCACTTGGCCGGTTTTTTATTTTTGAGTCCGATAATTGCCTACGAGTCTCGCATGGTCATTCTCGCCCTACCCCGGGCGATAAATTATCTTCGTGTAAATGAGCCTTTAGCTACGTACCTGGGAGCCCGTACATAATTTCGGGAAAAAATCCGACATGACCATAAAATTAAGAGAAGTGCCGGCTGAATTATATCTGATATTAGCGCTGGATTTTTAGCTGATGTTCTTGTTGATTGGGCTGTATGAATTATGGGATTTTTGTGAGCCTTGGTTTATTAATATTTGGGTGTTTTGTGGAAAAAAAATGTGGGTTTTAAGTGCAAAAGGGAGCTTAATGTCTGTGTGTATGTCTTAAGGGAGCTTAGTTTGATGTGTCTTCATCAACTAAAGCAGTTTTATGTAATGGTCGTTAGTTGATAAGGACCATAAAGTGGCTCGTTACTGGGTTTCTGTAATCTGAACACCCCTTCAGGGCAAGCCATTAGGGGTGCCTGGGCAGAAAACCTCCACGTGTGCCCGGGGACTGGAGTTCCCTTCTGGATACGTCCGGGGGGAAGACCAGTGTTTGGGCCGGTGCATCCTGGGGTGCGGGCAGGTATACTGATTGCCCAAAAGATAGATCTCGGTTAAATTAAGATAAAAGGTAACCATTGTTGTGATCATTATCATGTCTTGAAATTAAGCATCTTAAAATACATTCTAATTATTAGAATGTATTTCAAGGGCCTACTCGAATCACGGAACTCAAGAACTTACGTCCACCGGAACCCACATGGATTAGCTTCACTAAAAATTCCTTTTACTGGCTTATCTTTTCGTCAAGGCATGAGCTTTCTTCATAGCAATATATCCCCAAAAAAAAAATGTGAAAAAAAAAACATTTTATGATCGACTGTTTTAAAATTAGTATGTATTGGACTACGAAAACAATTTCATACTTCATGCTTTATTTAATGATAATAACGTCATATTCTCTATTTAGCAACGAATACTCGGTTCCTATAAAAACAAAAAAAAAATAAACGAATGGTTTTGCTTACGAAAACGTATTTTGTTTGCTAACTGGGCATGTAATAGATTCGCAAGCTAATTTTACATGTGTTAGGTCCTTCCATATGGGAGAGCCTACTAAAGCTATGAGGTATTTGCTTCATTGTTGGTAAAGATAAAAGAGTTTTAATTTTAACCAATAACGGTTCGTAAATTGTAGGAATCAGTCATAACAAAGTAACATTTTAAAAATAAAATCAAAATGTAAGCCTCATAATCGCGAGCGAACGAGTGAATTCTTCCATACGTGAGCTCTTGTCACTAAATGGAAATGAAACTATATCGTGGAACAGTCCATATGGCTAATTCTACTTTAATGCACGAACGTCATATTAAATTTGTGAAATGTCAGGGAAATGCAGGTAAATTCTGGCTGTTTCTATTTTAGGAACCACAAAATCTGCAATATAGTGTCAGAAATTCCATTAGTTCCATTGTCTAATAATGTTCTAGTCTACCATTTAAATTAGGGAGTTTATTTATAAACGATAATTTAAGTTAAGTGACGTTTAAACGTCAACAGTGATGGTTAAACAGTCGCTAATCAGTACTTAATTTTAAGAAACGTTTATGACGAATAAAAAGGGCTGATCTCGGGCTCAATTATAATAACGTTTCTTCACAGATGTGTTAGATTTGTAAAGAAATTTTGAAATACTTTATAAGATTTTAGGTGCTAACAGTTAATTTTATTTGAACGATTCAAAAACAAAATATTTTGAACATCTAGCGCACTCAAACTCAAAACTATTCATAAGTTTGAAGCCACATAATAATATTCTTGAAGTTTTAACAAGGTTCAAAGTCTCTTAAAGTCGCGCATGCTTAGCAAAAATTTCCTGCGACACATAATTTTATAGCACAATGCCCCACGTACTATAAAATTATGCGAGTCGTTGGTTTTTTTTTTAAGTTTTCTCCCGTATTCCGCTCTAGTGTTTTATTTAATTTTTCTTAAAACTTATCTCAGGTTTTATGCCAACTTCAGATAAACAACGTAACACTAACACCATAGCTCTCCAACCCCGCCCGGTTCCATCAAACCTTAGCTCCGCGCGCTTTACAGATAAGAAGGATAAAAAAACCTCCCGACCATTCATTCCATATCGGTGGAAAATTCGCGACGTCTGTATTTCCCCGTTTTCTCGAATTTTCCGCCTGACATCTCCCCGGATTTATCTTGTTTACTATCTCGAAAAGTAAATCCTAAATAAATACGGAAACCAGATAGGAATAATTTTCCTCCGTAATTAAGGCCAAGAATCATCACGTCAATTCGTTTGGGTTTAAGTTGTTCATTGTGGGGAGATTCGGACAGAAAAAATGATTCTAATCCTTTGATTCTCGGCTTCCGCAATACACGAGATAGCGGAAATGCTTTAATCTGATAATAAATAACGTTTTCTGAACGATGTTTTCTGAGACAGGAGCTATCGGGGATTGAAGGCAAGGATTTGTGGGTGGTCTCGAAACATCGCTCTTGGTCGGATCAATCCGACTCGGACGAAACTGAACGACCTACATAGAAATTGGATTCTTCAGAAATTCTACTACTTCCCAGTCTTTTTCCCGGAACTGGTTTCATATTCTAAGTATAATGTGCTCTATTCCTCTCGGCGATATTGTTAGTCTATTCTTGCGAAGTATGCAGAGCTCGGGGCGGTGTCAATACCAAGTCATAAAAAGTTGCGAGGCGCGCGCTCCAGTTAGCAAACTTTGAATATTAAAAATCAATATAGCATCAAGTTAGACGCGAGTCTAACCCGAGATACATTGTTGCAGGATCAAGTTTTATATTGCTATACGAAAATAGATCTTAAAGCAGACATTCTAATAAGTCCACAATCCCACACATTAGTTTATCACCTACTCATTAAGAAGCGGTACAGTTTATGACGTGATACCACTGATCTATTTTCACCAAGAAGCATGCTAAAAACGCTGATTAAATTACAAGCACAGACCATAGTGTATAAAAAAAAACAATTAAAACTGAAGTACCTACTGCAAGTTTCCAATCACAACGATCGGGGACATCAACCGCTCAGTCAAAACCAAAAAAAAACGGCCATAAAAATAATGTTGTAGACCAATCAAACTTGAATCCGATTCCCAACACTGTCGCCACAATTTGAAAGAACAGACAAATGACAAAAAACATTTTAACAACATCATAAAATCCTTCCACATACTCTTAGAACTGGCTATAAACCCCTCGGAAGCAACTAAAGTAATATTTACGAGGGAACAGATTCATCGTGGTACATCCAGAATGGCGGTACAGAAAAGGGGATACAGAAGGCTAGTTTCATACAACGAGCAAAAAAGCACGCACACCTACCACGACTCGCTTGTCTATTTACATATTTAATTAACAATTAAAATTTTATCGAAATGCTTACGGCAAGTGCAAGTGTACTCGCGACAAGCATTCGTTTGTTAAACTTTGAGATAGCTGCTATCTTATATAAACGGTCGGTCGTAAAAGTAATAAAGTCTATGTTTTTAAAGAAAGAAAGAAAAATAGATTAATTTGTCACAGAAACAAGTGCATACAAAAAGTTAACTTTAAAAATAAAAATATTTACGAGCACAGAATAGAAATAGCGCCATTTGCATCGTGTAATAATTATAACAAGGTTTTAATTATGGTTACGGTTTTCGTTATTTGACCGTGCCGATCAGTCTATGCAGCTGGGGAATTTGTTGCGCCACTTCTTCTACCCAGCGAAAGCACTAGGAAGTGGTGAAGGGCGGTTGTTTTAGGGGACTGTCTTTTGTAATTTTGACGTTCAAAAGTGTAGACTCTCAGCCTAGTTTGAATAAATGACTTTTGATTTTGATATGCGAGTCTATTTTCATTTGTATGGAGTGATCCTTCTGTACCTGTCTGCACTATGAAGTCGCGTCATGTTTTCATTACGTTAAAATAAAAGTTGTTGTACTCCAGGGAGGCTACGGCTAGTTATTGATAGAACGGTGCAGCGAGCAGAAAATCTTCTTTTTCTTGAACACTGTTAGATGAGATTGCCGGCTTAGTTGGTTGCTCTTGTTCTTCTTTGCATTTTTATAGTTCTTGTGCATAATATTTATGTCGTATAGTTTTAATTAAGTCAAAGGCGAGGTGTAGGCATTAAGAACATAATTGGTGTCATCATCTATGGTCTTCGCAAATTTTAGTTTGATAATAGCTAAGCCTTTAATTTGTATGTCTATTTAATGAGTGATATTTTTCCTTTTATTATTTTCCCTCCCTTTTTATATACTTGTACATATTATTATTTTAAGATTGTTAGCTTTTTAAATTATGTAAATATTTGAATCTTTAATAGATCATGTTCTATGAGTGATATTAATCAAAGTGACATTCTTATCTTTAGCAACGTTCGAAGACGAAAGTCGTCTTAAAAATCTGTTAAAAATAAATTGATGTGTAAAATAATGTTGTTTTGAACTTTCGAAACTAGTGCGTCATATTAACCCCACTATAAGAACACATCTCGTATTAACACACTTGGGATCCCCTGCGGGAAATAACATATATTTCCATATCTAGAACTGCGAAAAGAAAAAGTATATATCAGTTGCTTATCTGAGCCGTAACTCGTGAGGGTCGACAGAAGGAATGGCGGTGTGGTGCTCCTAAATAATAGATGGAGGAAGGTACACGTTCACTTAGCTTTATGAAAATGGTCGGCTACGAAGGTTTTTTTGGTTTCTGTGAATTTTGTGTAAATGAGGCCTTTGGGATGTTGTGATTAATTACCGTAAGCTGTTGATGGTTTAAGTCGTTTATTGTGCAGGATGGTTGGGCTCTGGTGATTCCTCTTGGAGAAGGGTTTTGGAAGATGTGGTGTGGTGTTATGTGTGGTGTGGTGTGGACTTTGACAATGACTTTACTGCGCCCATTCAACTACTCCGACGCATGGGGTGTAGGTAGGCGGGCAAACGTGTGAGAGGGTAAACAGTTATTTTTTGTCAAAAAACAGGATAATATGCCTTAGGTTACGTGTTTTCCCCAATAAAGTATCTTTATAATTGCAAAATATCCTTACTAAACTTTTCTTCCCATAAACATTTCCGCCCTTCCCGTCCAACATCCATAGAGGATGTGCTGATAAAAGTAATCGCCACTCATATAGACCCAGTTGCAAGTTTAACCCTCCTCAGCCGTGTTCCGGGTGTGCACCTTTGAAACCCCATGCTCAAAGGAAGAGATTAGTATTCTTTCCGGACCCCTTCAAATCTGAGGAGTGTTATCAACTTGTTGATATGGGAAGTGTTTCGCGAAATCTTTTTGTGGTTGTGGTGTTGCCTTTTTTGGTTTGTAGGGTAGAAGTTACACTTTTGTTCCGTAAAACTTATAGATAGGACGGTGCAGGTCATACTAGCATGGGAAAGTTAAGAAATACCTTGGCAACACTTAATTTGATTCCATTGGGACTCTGAATGGCGGTTCTTGTACTTAAAAAACGTTCAAATTTAAGTCGCAATCTCATCTCAGCGACAATGAATGTCAAAAACTTGTCAAAAATGTAGGGAAATTGATTATATTTTTGTCAGATTGAAACCGAGATTAGAAAGCGAAAGTTCATAAAAATAAGGGAATTGTCCGTCAGATATCCATTTTACTTTATTCAAAGAGCAGAATATCTGAAGATTTGGTAGAAAAACTAGGCGAGAAGATTTATTAGCGTTCAGCTAGGTTTTATTATGATAATTTATTGAAACCAAAAACTTAAATGTAATTTATTGAAGTTACTCGGTTGCAGCTTCAAAAATATTCACGGCGAATAAAAATGTTTTACAGATTATTAGCATCGTTTTAAATTGATTAAACTCAAAAAATATAAAACCCAGTATCTAGCCACGAATTATTTACATCCACTTAATCAAAAACCGCTATTATTATTTTCAAACGATGCCAACGAATGATTGATTCGTCCAAAGTAAAAAATCCCGAAACGATCAAAGACTTAATTTTCTAGAGCAAAAACTTGTTACAGACCTTTACGTAATCCGAAGCTTTGTGGGCGCAAAAAAATTAAATTATTCGCTGAAGGAAAGCGCCGGGGACAAATAAAACTTGGTCCCAGTAAAGTATGAATGTTTGGTAACTAAAAAAAAAGTTTTAATAAAATCCCGGAGACCACAATGCTTGCAATCGAACTGCGGTTCTTGACAAGTTCCCGGTACTTTGAGTGAGTTTGTCGCCACATTTAGTTCTATTATTCAGTTTTTACTTCACTGCATAAATGTGAGAAAAACTAGCTTTTAACTGCATATTGTTGTGTGCGAACTCTGTTGCCGTTCGTGTTTTGTATTTCCCTTGCCGTTTTTACTACTGTTTTATAGTTTTATTCCGGCAAATAGTTTCCGGGAATACAGTAAAATAAGAATAGTGTTACGCCGAAAAAAACTTCAACAATTTTTAATAGAATCGTACAAAAAAGTAATGAAGTATTACAATATTAAACATGACTAGGGACGTGTAATCCTACCGGTATTCAAACAAATTTAAATTTTATCCGCACACATCGCAAACACTTATAAAAATATGCAAATTTTAATCGATAAAGTGATTTATAAAAATTGAAAGCAATAAAAAGCATGGAAAATATTGTTATCGATGTGTCAACGGGCGTAGTCAGTGGGCAGGCGAGTTTATCAATAACCGCACATTGTCGCGCCGCGCAGGGCCGCGCCGAGCCGCGCCGAGCCGGCGATGATCGCGTAAAAACGTCAGAGTAACAAATTGATAGCCATCGGGACGTAGGGATGTTACACGGAAATTATCGAGCACGTGAACTTGAACAACGGATATTTTGTCCGCAAGTTTCGGATACGGATATGATAAGTCATCGTCGCTTAAAATATTGCTGGGATTTTGATAGAATACAGTTTTAAACAAGTTTTTGATTAAAATTCATCACACTAAAGTTTGTGAGTGTGTGTGTGTGTGTGTGTGTTTATATGTTTGTTACTTCTTCACGCCTAAACCGATGTAGATGAAATTTGGTATAGAGATAGTTTGAGTCCCGGGGAAGGATATAGGATTGTTTTTATCCCGATATTCCCACGGGATCGGCACTTATGCGAGTGAAACCGCGGGGCGCAGCTAGTTTATCATAATGGCGATTGTGTTCCGGTTGTGATACTGTAAGTTTAGTTCTAGTTTTTTTTTCTTTAACGAAAGGGTAGGCCTATACCCAGCAGTGGGTGATTCCAGCCTGAAATGATAATGATGATGATGAAAAAAAAAACCCAGTGAGAGATACTTAATTTCTAAAATACAAATATAATAAAATATAATAAAATACAAAAAATATAATATTACAAAGTTTAAAAAGCAAGAAATAAAAGTTAAATTAAAAATTTAAAAAACCCCCGACTCAAACAAAAACCTCTAAAAAGTAAAATAATAATATATATTGGCCCTTTAACTTTAATATAAGTTGCAGGAAATATTTTGATCCAAGCGTCCTCACGTCGGGGGACGGCTAATGAAAATTGGAAGTTAACAGCAGTTATGTTTTCTACAATAGCTACATCCATTATTGCTGGGTTTAAGCCTCATCTGTTTGGCGTTTTCATTAGCCGTCCCCCGACATGAGGACGCTTGGATCAAAATATTTCCTGCAACTTATATTAAAGTTAAAGGGCCAATATATATTATTATTTTACTTTTTAGAGGTTTTTGTTTGAGTCGGGGGTTTTTTAAATTTTTAATTTAACTTTTATTTCTTGCTTTTTAAACTTTGTAATATTATATTACTAGTAAACATGCTATACGATCGACACGTGAGTCGCCGAAATCTGCGCAGCTGTACGTATTTTTTTACCACAGTGAAGCTAGTTAGTTACTCGTGGTCGTTGGCGTTCATTCCATACCTACTAAGGTATTCCTCTGTGAATTCGCCATTTGTAGTGGCGGCCATTTTGGATTTGAAATTTTTAATAGTGTATAGTATTCTACTAGTCCAGCCCTTTCATTTGATACCCATATTGAGGGAATTGTGAAAAAAAAAAATATAATTCGCCATTTTGTGGTGGCGGCCATCTTGGTTTTGAAATTTGTCATAGTGTTTAGTATTCTACTTGTCAAGCTCTTTTATTTGATACCCATATTGAGGGAGTTGTGAAAATATATGTAATCCGCCATTTTGTGGCGGCGGCCATCTTGGACCGATTTTCTTCAAACATAGCTAAGAACACTCGCGACTAATTCACCTTTCGAACAAAAAAAAACCAAATCAAAATCGGTTCATCCGTTCGGGAGCTACGATGTAACAGACAGACACACACACACACACACACACACACACACAGACACGTCAAACTTATAACACCCCGTCGTTTTTGCGTCGGGGGTTAAAAATACACTTTACCTACTCTTCGCAGTCTAAGATCTTACTTCATCGCTCGAAGGTTTCTATGTCAATACAGACACTTCTTATAAACAGAAGTCAGCCACGCGTATTATTTACCTAGTTTGGTACATGAATAATTGAATAATTATGCTAAGTATCTATCTTAAATAGAATTCCTGTTAAGTCTAAACCGTTTACAGAACTATGAAGCTGTCTCCACATCTATTATTATACGTATGTCAACTTATCATGTCTATGTGTTGTACAAATGCACGTGTGACGTAATACCTAACGATATACTATTATTACTCTCCACTTAAAGTAATACTGTGTCCTCCATCAGTCTTACCACTGTTTCTGCAACCATTTCCAACACATCAATCATTTCAATTGAAGTATAATATAAGAGATTAAGTCCACGTCCTTCCCATCTAGTTCGCACTAGCCCATTGTCATTTCGGAGCTGTAACACGAATACGTATGCAGATGAAACTCCCTGCACCTGTTGTGTGAATACGACCCACTGGTGCGAAAACGGGACGCTCATCTGGGGAAACAATTGATTCAGAATATGAACTATTCTGTGAATAGTAAGGAAAGTTCTGTAGTTTTTTTTTTTAAAGATGGGTGTCACCGAATGTTTGTCGGTACATTGTTATTGTTACAGTTAGTCTGCATCATCCTACTGCTGGACAAAGGCCTCTCCCCATGGCTTCCAGCTCCTTCGATCCAGGACTAAAGTGGACCACTAGTCGTTTGTTTTGTCCAGCTCGTCCCGCCATCTTCTACGTGGTCTGTCGCAACACCTTCTAGGTGTGTCCGGGCTCCACATTGTAAGTAAAAATATTAGTTATATCCTGATATCAGTGTGCTACCAAAGTGCTGACTAGCTAAACTTTTTACAAAGGCGTTATTGTATAGCTTTGTTAAAACCATGAAAATATACAATATAGACGCTACGTAGGCCTTTGTTTATCCATCACTCACATCATAAAAGAATACCAAAACATTTTTTATGTAAAACTACTCCACCAACTTTAATATCCGACACGGCACATCCTTAACCGCACCAGCGCGGATTTACGACGTCATTTGACATCAAAAACCCAGTAAAAATATTCGGATACTATACCTACCTACTTGTGAACCACCTGAGCACATCCCTAATCACAGCTTCGCAGATTTATGACGTAATCTGACGTATAGACCTTAGAGTGACGTGACGAGTGTTTTTATCACCAACTCCAGCGCTGTCACATATATTTGAGTGCCACATAAACGTACATCTTCGTTGATAGAGTATTGTTTAGATGGATTACGCAGTAAATTGTATTTACTTGACGATTCGGAGATGATTGGGTCTGTTGTTTGTATTTCTACTTATGGAGAAAAAGTGTTGGGTATCTCATATATCCATGTTTTCGTCTTTATTCTTGGGTTATTTGAGTTTTCCATACTAGTAATAAAAAGAGGTAAAATAAAATTGTTTGTTTGTTTTGTAAGTTTGTATGTAGGGGGTAATCTTTGAAACTACCTGGATTTAAAAAAAAAATCTTCATGCATTTGATAGCCCCAATTCTTGAGCAAGGCTATAGGCTCCTTAACATCACGCTATAATCATTAGGAGCATAAAGAAAAACAGTCAGAATGAACGCTTGGGGAAAAAGAAGTAATAGCGCGGGCAGGCGATGCGATGCGACGGGCTAGGTTGGAAGAACAAGACATTTCACGCGGACGAAGTCAACGAGGTAATCAATATTTTACCAAACAGGTTATATTCATTTTACTTTTGACCATAAGTCTGATAAACACTGCTTATTTTGAATATTAACTGGCCACTGGTACGTACCGTATCGCTTTCTCGAGGATTTATACCCTTAAATATAATAAGAATCTCGTAAGAATCTGTGGTTGAACAAGGCATGTAGTCTAGCAACTAAAAAATGCCTGTTTGGTATACAAACGATCTCTTATTCGTAATTTTTGTCAGCTCTTAACTCGACGTGATTATATTAAAGGCTAATAATTTGTTATTATAATCCGAAAAATGATGTTAATCCATACTAATATTATAAATACGAAAGTGTCTGTCTGTATGTTTGTTACCTCTTCACGCCTAAACCGCTGAACCAATTTAGATGAAATTTGGTATAGAGATAGTTTGAGTTCCGGGAAAGGACTTTTTATATTGATATTCTCACGGGATCGACACTTATGCGGGTGAAACCGCGGGGCGCTGCTAGTGATTCAATAAAATAATAATTATGCACATTAAGATTTTCTAATATTTGATATTATTATAACAGTTTACACCAAAAAGAAATTCAAAAGTCAAATTAGATTAATTATTTACGTAATATTTTAAAAGTTGTTTACAAGTAAGAGCCCACAACACTATGTCTTGAAACTCTAGACCATTCCCGCTTTCGGGGCTCTGTTTGCCAAACATACTCGTACTAAGTGCTGAAACAGTATCACCTGTGTGATATTATACTATTATCTTCTGCTCTAGTTTCATTACAAGCTGGATAAGACTAGCTCAAGTCACGGTAGAAGGATTATGTAGTAATAAAGTTATATTCGGGTGGAATATTATGCCTGGTGTGCATTGGACGTAACTACATATATTTTAAGAAAAGCGTATGCCATGCATAATGTGCTCCTTTATTTTATTTGTGTGTTAGTATAGTAAAAGCATTCGAATTCTATATACTTACCAGGCTGAAATATTAATATTTTTACTGACTAATGTATATTGTTGGAAGGCGTCCCACAAGGTGGACCGATGACCTTGTGAAGGCCACAGGAATCCGCTTGGATGTGAGAAGCACAGAACCGGTCGAAGTGGCGGTGCTTGCGAGAGGCCTATGTCCAGCAATGGACGTCTTTCGACTGAAATGAATGAATATATGAGATAAAAGATAATTATCAAAAATGTAATCAACCTGAACGCGACCCTCCAATAACTGTAAATAATCTCTGGAGAAGGAAAAACTGCAAAGTAATCCTCGTGATATTGTACCTAACCGCCATTTTATTAATTAAACACACTCATATGTGTCATAAGACTCAACTTTACTTAGACAGCGGTTGGTTTCTCGTTCTGCAACTAAGAGAGATAATAAAAGTAAAAGATATCTTATCCTTTTTCCTTTTATGTGTGTAAAAGATAAGAATCCAGTCTTAATCGGGTCTAGCGCACCTGTAAGCAAGTACTAACATGCTCGGTTTCAAATGTAATGGCGTCGTAACACGGGCTGTGTCTTTATTACCTACTTCACTTTATAATCTTGCTTATAACTAAGTGCAGTATTTTCTAATACCTATATCTACTTGTAAGCTAAAAAGATTTTCTTTTTGCTTTTTTGCAAAATAATAATAATAATCCTAGAATTGTGGATTGGCTTCTGAGGATGGTTGCAGTCTTGCTTGCATTTTGAATTTATGCTCAAAAACATTCACACTGTTTATACATGTGGGAATGAATGTTGAAGTAACAGAGGGAATGGAATGTAAGCGAAGGAATGAGTGAGTGAGTGAAAGAACGAATATGGTATGTCAGGATGACGTAGAGTACGGTGTTGAAAATCTTTTGTAATTTTAAAATACATAAAATAAACGTTCGTCTTAGCATAAAAGTGATTTTTATTGGTACTCGAATCCCAAACACTACATTCATATAGTGTGGCAGATAGTTTGGTGGACTTTGAGGGAGTGTTAGTAGTCACGAATATCAAAGTGGTGTAGTCAATGTAATGTTTTTTTTTAATATACCTAGTCGGGTGATAATAAATCTGCTGAAGCACGATATAAATGTATGAAACAGCCGACTTCTCTCACTGACTCATTATAAAAAGCTAAAGTACAATAGTCACGCGGCTCTTTCCAGAAGAGCTTTTCACAGGTTTTGGTTGCATTTACTCAAGTATAGGAGGTCTGATGGTTACCGGCAAGGTGGATGGTAAACGACCAAGAGGTCTTCTCTTGACACGAAATTTCATGATGCGCTTCACTTGGCCAAGGATAGACAGAGATGGCGAAACATCGTCAGGGAAAAGTTGTTTTCAAGGGAGGATCACGACCCTCAGTAATGAGGAGTACGACTTCAGGAGGAGGAGGAGGAGGAGGTCTATTCCCAGCGGGCATTTAGGGCCGATCTGACGTTTTCAGTAAGAATTTTAGTAATCAAACTAAATATTTAAATTGCTAAATTTTCCCTCACCATACTTCATCATCATCATTACAGCCGAAAAACGTCCACTGCTGGACATAGGCCTCCCCCAAGCACCTCCACTTCGACCGGTTCTGTGCATACTGAGAATATATTCTTATTCACCATCCTTAATCCCGCGAAAAAATGTCCATACTGAGAAGAGTGAGCTCACACGTAATTAAATAGCGTTTCCAGGACAATCAAGTCGAGTCATGTCATTGTATAACAGAGGTGTCAAAACGCAATAGAAACGCGGCTATCTTTTGATGCGGTAGGGCGAATCTAATGATTTAAATGTACTAACTGTACCCAGGCGCTTTACTTTGTGTAAATTATTTCATCACCACTGCTCTCAAAACGGTGAAGGAAAACATGGTTAGGAAACTGGCATGTCCTAGAACCAAAAATTCGAAGACATGTGACATGTACCAATCCGCATTGGGCCCGCGTGGTAGATTACGGCACATTCCCTCTTACTGAGAGGAGGCCTGCGTCCCAGCAGTGGGAACATTATAGGCTGATTATGTAACTGTACCCAAATTAAAGCGTCACCACAAAACTAGTTACCAAACGGAGGTAGTTGGAAACCATCAACTCGTGTCAGCTGTTTAGCATTCCGCGCAGGTCGTAAACTTGAGTAGGGAAGGGTTACTAGCTCTAAACGAAAGACGATGGTCTGACAACGTGGCATTATCTATCCACGCCAAACGATAAATAAGAAACGGCAGTTGAAGAGAGGCAATTTCATTGTTTGCCCCAATTTTACGTCGACTAAAAGTCAAGATTGTGTTCATTTGTCAATGCTGTTGTCGCGATTGTAATCTTCTCTCGAAATGGTGTGGTAATACTATTAATTAATAACCAGTTCGTTAAGATCGATCGATTTCGACTGATGGAAAACGAAGGATGAATTCTACGATGGAACGAGTGTGCCCAGAAGATGGCTGTTCACTCTTGCTTTAAAGGCAGTCGGGTTAGATGTGGAAGGTAACACAGACGCTGGCAGAGAGCCACACTTTGGCTGTGCACATAATAAATGTGGAGGGAAAGCGCTGGTCGGGATATTAACCAAGTATGTATATCCTACACTATGTCTGGTAGTCCGGTAGTGGTCGTATACATGCTGTTTTCTATCTACATGGACCTCTCCGTTTGGACCTCAGCCTCAACGGAAAACTTCTAAAGGCAAAACCATATCCAGTCTATTAGTCAAAATAACTTAAATACTGGTATTCAGCTTCATCTGGTTAAACTGGAAGCTGTCCCCAACATAGTTGGGAAAAGGCTAGGCAGATGATGGTCACCATAATCAGTCCAAGACCATAGATAATAAAATGAACAGTAAAAAGAAATCCTCGGCAAAAGAACTAGCACTCGCTATAAATGATTACCACAGGGATGTTGGAAATATATTCCAACAGATACCGACACGGGACCGTTAATTCCAGTATTTTGCATAGCACATTATTATCGCTGTAATAATCTCTCGCTTAAGTCTTGCTGCTATAGTCTCTTCATTAAAATGCATGCGGAAGACGACATTACTTTGTATAAAGAGATAGTGCGTTTTAACCCCTCAAGCGCCAAGTGTACACCAAGTGTACATAAGAGAAGGTGCTCGAAATGTCAACGGTACACCAAGTGTACACAACAGTGTCATTGTTCTATTTTCATTGTTATTGTTAAAACAATGACTGCGCCCATTCAACTACTCCGACGCGTGGGTTGTTTCGGCAGGTAGACGAGCAAACGTATGAAAGGTGAAAATCTAAACTGCTTTTTTCAGAATGATAAACTTACATGACATAAAATCACGCCGGATATCTCGCAGGGGTACCTAGGTGTAAAGTAGGGACACTCCTATTTTGCTATGTTATAAGTCCACCCTACACGGTTGAGTTGAGGAGGCTCTAGGTATATGTAAAGTTAGGAAAGCAATTATTAAGCTAATTGACTATCAACTCAAACTGTACGTATATTCAAATCACAATTGAATGACAGTTGTATGATATGACGTAGGGTGTCAATTTGCTTAAAAAATGTTTTCCTTGACTGTATCTTGATGTTTGGTTTTATGTACAAATCCACATTTTGATAAAATTATGTAAAGAGTTTGATGTGTATTTAGGAACGGACTAAGAGTACTTGGTACCCTTTTCGCTGAGCCGCAGGCAACACTCTAGTTTGTTTTACTAAAAAATACACAAAGGAGATCTAAGCAATATCTCATTTTTAGTTGTTTATCTTTGGTTAGGTTCTTGTGCTCTAGGCGTTTAGTAACGCTTTAATAAGTAATTAGGTATTACTACCTACTTACCATTTTTAGCAGACATGACTGCCTAAAATAATACTCGTACTCGTTTGTATACTAATTAATATGCCTATACAACATTATTTTTAGTATATGCGAAACCTGAATATAGTTTGTTCAGAATAAGTAACTGAATCGATTCCAATAATTTTTACCCCATGTTATATTTTGGCCCAAAAATATTTAAAAAAGGTTAATAGTTGGACACCCCGAGTATATTATACTGTGCCCCGAGGAGCGACTAAGTAGGTAGTTATCTACCATACGCGCACAATGGCGCGGCGCCGGCGCACAGCGAGCGGGGCGGGGGTGCAGCAACCTCAGTCACACGGGTACCACTGGTTGGCGCGCACGTGTCGCGTGGGTCCAACTGCATAATCGCGAGCGCGCGGCCGCCGCGGGCCACAGTTGTGTTTCGGTTGATCGTGTACTTACCTATCGTATGTAAAAAGTGTCGTGTAACTGGACTGGACGTGGACTTTCTCATACACAAACGTCCAGTACACAGAAACAACGATAACAGTGATAACGTATCCCTGGCAGTGCGGCAGTACGAGGAGCAATCAGAGTATCGTGAAACACAATGCTTTGCTGTGATGATTAACATTTTTAAACACGCCAAGATGGTTAATTGTAGAAAGTTATTATTTGTACCTACAGCCTGCTGTGGTTAAGTAATGCGATGTTTAACACTTTTCATCCACTTTGAACAAATCGCATTGACTACATTGTATCACTTACGGCTTACGAATAGATAAGTACCTAATTACTTATTCGTAGCTTACGGCTGCATTTATTTACGAATAAAGTACATTATAATAACTACCTACACTTGACCATTACGACAGTCCAAAGCCTGCAAGTGTGATGGAAAATGTTATCACCAGTTAATTACAATACAATCGCCGCGCCGTACCTAACGGCACGCGGTGGGGGAGACCATGTTTTTGGCCGGACAAACAGGTAACATAACAAGCTTATAACTTGGTGATTATTCATGATACAGTTTTGAAATTTTGTACATAGATTCTTTACATAAAAATACTAGACACGTGTTTCGGGTTTCGCATATACTAAAAATAATGTTGTATAAGGTGCTATAAAATATTTGCCACGGCTTCAATGGGAGACAGTATTCTGTATATAGATTACAATAGTATAGATACATTATTGATGTTATGTCATAATTTTTTTCATACAAAATTTGAATTGATTTAGTTGCATGAAACCGTCCCATAGTAATAAGCTGTTGCCGTACCGTCATTTCATGTCGCAAAATGTGACGAAGCGACTCATCGCGCGTAGTTTTTTACCACGTTATGCAGAATAGAGTAAATTTTTATTTAATTACTTTATTTTCTCAAATTGATTTAACTATTCCGGGGTACAACATTTCTTCACTACTGTAATCTATATACAAAATACTGTCTCCCATTGAAGCCGTGGCAGATATTTTTATAACACCGTAAGTTAATACCCCCAGACACGACACCCGTCTGATCGGAGGATCTTCCCTTTTCTATGGTGGATGAGTGAACTTTACACCCTGTTCCTCATGCCTCTATACTGGTGACCCCGACGTGATCAGTATGACGCCTAGTTCACATGTGGCGTTGATACCGCTACTAATGAATTGATTTTGATTGTGTACGTATTTTACTTTCTCTTCTATTCTTACCACACGCTGTCTACATCCCTTTATCTATTTTCCTATCGCAGGTATGCTGAAAGATATTTCTTTATGAAATAAGCATCACATCTGAACCTATTTTATGTTCTTTTCGTTTTCTCTGTTTATATTTGTCTAAAAAATAAGTTAAGTTTAAGTATTGTTAAATTATAACAATTTGATTGTAATCGCATAAAAAAAACACAAGCATGTCACTATTAATTTTGAACTTTTCTAGGTATTAGTTAAATTAATTATTATTAATCACAGGAAGGATACCTTTACAACACAATTAATAATGGTATTTGACATTAATTAAATAGAAACTGACCCTATCTCACTACAACCCATATCTATATTAATATCACATTGACATTTCAATTAACTAATGATGTGTAATCAACGATTGTATCTATTCACCATAATTGCACATACATTACGTAGTTATACAGGGCAGAATACATTTGCAATATAATAAAACGCGCATCGGAGCGTCGTGCAATTTTAACTAACACTGCGAATATTATGATAATTTGGAAAGGGGATTATGTATGCCACTGTTTGCATAATTCAACGATGCTGTGTGTGACGCTGCTGTATTAACCCAATTATTTAATAGGTGTATTTTTTACGCTTTTCTAAGGAAGCAATTAGTATTTTGATGTTGAGACGCGGTGATTGTAATTTTTTTTTGTAGTTTTGCCCTTTATTACAGCCAACATGTAACAATAATTTGCTCGTAAGGAAGTACAGTGCGCCCTGGTTAATATGCCATGCAATCTCTCTCTGTAGTCGGTCCCTCATGTCTGAGGATCGTGGTCAGCTTCGGAGTTGCATCTGGAGCGGATGATCCGCCTCCACCGGTTTCTGTCCAGCGAATCCCTTACCACCGTGTAGAATTTAGAGGATGCAATCAATTTGACTCAATTGCCAAGTATAATGTATTGTTTTAAAACTAGCACTATCTAAATGATAAATCATTTTATTTCTATTAGTAAGTTTGTACAAATACTTTTACACATCCATAATTCCATACTAATATTATAAATTCGAAGTAACTCTGTCTGTCTGTCTGTATGTTACCTTTTCACGCCTAAACCGCTGAACCGATTTAGATGAAATTTGGTATAGAGATAGTTTGAGTCCCGGGAAAGGACATAGGATAGTTTTTATCCCGATATTTCCACGGGGTCGAAACTTATGCAGGTGAAACCGCGGGACGCTGCTAGTTAATCATATTTTAAAAACTAGATGAGGTCGGCTATTTCTATCTGACTACTCTGAGAAGAAGGGTCGATATAAACTCGGAGGTCACAGTCTCTTTTAAAGTCCAGACATAATCTTGGTCACATAATTTGAGGACCACGTAGATGGTGTCTTAAATGGTCTTTTTAAAATTGCTTAAAAGCATATGGAGGTTATGTACTTTTTATTCAAAGTGGGAAACATACTCTCTACCCTTAGCGCAGAAGCACGGCCCACTCACTGCACTAACCAATTCCGGGCAAATATTGATTCAAGCTCTGTAAACTAAACACGAAATTCTACTCACCTATTGAAAACAATACAGTTACTGTTACGAATCCCGGAGCGGTAACAACACTAGCTTCGGAACACGCAATATTATTGGCTCTCAACTCCACAATACTATTAGTGAGATAGTGACAGCTTGCAAGCTTGTCTGCAAGTACCTTGCTGACCTATTTCCCGCAATCGATACAACTTGCAGAGAAAAGTAAAATTTTAATTGAATTTTGTGTCGGAATTGAAATATTTCAGTTGTTGGACTAAGAATTTCAAATGTTTCAGGGAGATTAATAACTTCACTGGCGTTGCAGGTACGCTTTACTGCTCAGCAGCTTAAATGAAACTTTTTTTTTTATTTCTTATATATTTTTTGCACTAACTCTACCGTAGACTATCTCAGTCTACTCATCGTTGAAGTGAAGCAAAATTTTTTCTCGCGTCGAATCTAGCAAACTTCCACGTCCGATCCCGTAGTTGATCTCTGCAGATTAATTCAATCGCAATTAACAGTATTTTGTAGATGAAAAATCTCATAACATTGCTTTCGTATCACACTAATATTATGTGTGTGTGTGTGTTTATATGTTTGTAACTTCTTCACGCTCAAACGGCTGGACCAATTTTGATAAAATTTTGTATGGAGGTAGCTGACACCCTGGATTAATATATAGGCTACTTTTTATCCCGATATTCCCACGGGATCGACATTTACGCGGGTGAAACCGCGGGGCGCAGCTAGTAGACTATAAAATCTCAAAGAAGTATTGTTGTCAATCAGTAATAATATTCTTGTCCATACAAAAAACCCAGGTGTATGCTTTGGCCACGCTTTGACCTGTCCCAATAATATTAATATTACCAGTGCCTTCAAAATATTGGATGTTCCTATTATTATAAACTTACTGCTATTGTGGAAATGAATCAACACGTCATAACATTATGCCGAAGGGTATTTCCCGAAGCGTAAGGCAGAGTTGTACTTATAGTACACCTACATTTCGCCAGCTTTATTTAAATACTATGTAATAGGGCGAGCCAATTACCATCAACGGGGCACAAATCCGACTCCGGGCTGCTGCTGAAAAATTCCAGATCGAAAACCTAGTAGCACTTTGAAATGAATCAAATACCTTTAAAATCTCACAAAGCTTCAATCTCAAATGGACCATCCTCCTTCCTAAGTGTACTTTCCATCCCCATTTTATTTCTCCTGTAACAGATAAAAAGTTACATGTTTTATGTTTACCACCCAAGATGTTTGTTCGCTGGATTGTTAAACAAGCAATATCGTGTTACTTTATCGCTACACTTGTTCTCTTCTAGTAAGTCAATAGGTTTATTTCTTTGCACTTTATGGAAGTGAGAGTGTAGTTGTGCAAGGAATTGCTACTGAATAAGGTTTACTCAGGTGGATATGAGCTTTGATAGCATTTGCGGGTCAGTATCCTCAGAAATGCTAACTAAAATGTCTTAGATGATGATGCTTCTAATCGAGTACTAAAAACTGGAATTTATTTGTGAAAGGTGGAGATATTGCTAGGTTTTCAGTATTGGATATTATTATCCCACGATGATTTCGGCTACGGTGACTATTTCTGTTTCTAACAACTATATAATACGAGCCATTAGAGCAGTGTTGGCCCAGTGGTAACGGCCTTGACTTACTACTTGCAGGTCGTAGGTTCGAACCCAGACAGGCGCTTTACTTTGTGTAAATAATTTCATCACCACTGCTCTCAATACAGTGAAGGATAATATCGTGAGGAAATCGGCATGTCCTAAAACCAAAAAAAATCGAAAACATGTAGCATCTACCAACCCGCACTGGGCCCGCGTGGTGGATTACAGCCCAGTCCTTCGCGAAGAGAGGAGGCCTGTGTCCCAGCAGTGGGACAATGTAGGCTGATTATTTACAGGCACACTGTAGGCTATACAAAATCAGCCTAAAATGTTCCCATTGCGAGCGTGTACTCCAATTTGGCTATTGGCTTTACTGAATACTCAACACCGTACACCAGAAATGTTTACTGGCAAGGGTAAGCCCTGTAGCATTAATTCCGCCTTATGAGCAACCATTGTACCTACACTGAAGTATTTAAGTAAATATTTATGATAAAGCTCAAGCAATTCACGTCTCGTTTTGTGTGAGTAACAGTTATTAAATTTCATGCCCAAGTATCTTTTGCGAAAACCAAAACGTAGGTAGTCATCGCTGCCACCTTGCTGCCTGCCTGGTATTTTTCGGTGTGAACTATTTTCAACAGACAATAGGTCTAGGTCTTCAGAATCTAAAACTGTTTAGATTTGAAAATAACTCTTGTCGTGGTAGATATAATATAATATTTGGCAGGAAATAAAATGGTAAACTGGTTTTTGGCACTGATTACTTCTACAAAAATATGAAAAAAAAAAATTCAGTCGCCTAATCGCTGTTCGAAACCAGCCAATGGAGCGTCCCCAAACTTTCTGCCATCTCATGCTCAAATCCAGTATCACGATGACGCTTCAGATCAGACCCTTTCTAATTTACCGCTAGGTCAGACGAACTTGGTTCAACGTCACCTATTCTGTCATGCCCGATCTCTTTTAACAGTTTCGTCTTGCTGGGACTAAGACGAAACTATTCGCTTCGGGATTAGCAAAGTTATCGCGTGGATTATCAAAGTTCCCGCTATGGATAAGCCGTGGATCGTTTCGCGATTTATTGGATCTAATAATTTTTTCTATATGGATTGTTGTACTGTATGAGCTCTGATTAAAAAACTTGTCTGCTAAGATAATTTAGGTTCCAGATTTAGGAATATTATTCCGTTCTATATAGGAATCTTAGAAAAAGTTGTTTGGACGCATATTTTGTTATTTCGGCTTCATAATTTTATTTATTGTGAGATAGGAAAATAAGGCTTTAACATATTACATAACATAATCAGCCTATAATATTCCCAATGCTGCGACACAGGCACACAGGACCACAGAGAGGATCCTCTGTGGTAGGAATTGGGTCATATGGGCCCAGTGCGGGTTGGTGGATATCAGATGTCTCTGAATCTTTGGTTCTAGGACATGCCGGTTCCCTCTCGACGTTTTCTTTTACCGTTTTGAGAGCAGTGGTGATGAAACCACTCGACCTCATTGCATTCCTAGTAATAAGTCATTGCATAGAAGAAACGCATAATGGTCCTTTCAGTGACTTTACCTATTCCAGAAGCTCGTCTTAGTAACTTAGAGTTTCTTCGTCGTTTCATGCAAGATTAGCTTCAAATTATTCATAGTACAAGTACGCCAGCAGCGTTGAAACTTAAACCTCTTACAATTTCACATCAGACCCGTCACCATTACACTCCGTTTTCAAATAGAATTGAACAAATCATTCCAATCAAACGAAAAGAAACGAAGATCTGCGAAAAACAAAACACTTGGAAAATTGCGTTTCGTAAAATAAGGAAGTTTTCATCCAATATCCCTTCACAAATGATGGGGCTCTAGTGGAGAGCCGTAAAACAGGCCATCTGTTCCGAACGGGACGGACCATTTTTACTTTTTTATTTTTTACGACTGTATTATTCGATGATATAATATCTGCAGATGAATAAGGTAATTTAGTAGGTACAAGTTTTAGCTGGAAGTATTATACTTAGCCGTAAAAAACACATTTCTAAATGAATTAAGGTACCGGAGTTAAAACAAACCTGATCACATTCCACTTATAAGTTTACTCAAATACTGCTTAGCAATACCGCCGCCGCGCTGTCTGTCGTCGTAATCCTGAACTCGTGCGTTCAATTACCTTTCTTACTAACAAAACCATTTAATTTAAACAATAAAGTTACAAAAACAACGACGCAACGTTCCTAACCTCTCCAAGCGCACTATAACCCACTTCTTCCTCATTTCCATCCGTCTTGAGGAAACAAAAATGTTCTCCATGTTTGGAACACAAAACAGACGACACGAAAGTAGGACACGCCAGTGCTTGTCGCGAAAAATTGCATCTGCCCCGAGCTAAGAAGGGGACTAGTTAATTTAATAAGGAAAGTATTAGGTACTTGCTGTCTCATTTTCTGTTTACAATTGCATTGGACTTGACTTGTTTTCGGGACACAAAGATAGCTTAGTTCTAGCTAGTCTTTGGTAGTTTTAAAGGTAACCAGGGAGAATTTATTTTGGTTGCAGAGCTCGAATTTTGGAGCTAATTGTGGACAACTGCAGTTTGAAGTAGTTCCTGCTTATCTTAACGGGTGGTTTTTAAAAGAAAAGTTTTAAAACCTGAGCTTGCAACGAACTACGACAAAACTGGGTGAGCGAGCGTTTGTAGAAAAAATACTGTGCAGAAAGTAGCAGAAAAAATAATTAAAAACAAGCTCTGAATCTTAAATATTTGCTGTTTATATGTATCAAAATAATAGAGTATTAAAACTTTAAAGATATTAAAATGATTTTACTCTAATATTCTGATACGTTGGCGTACCCCTACTATAGTGTTGTCTAAAGATTAAAGTTGAAATTCAAAAGATCATATGTGGTATGTGGACACATACAAGGTGAAGACGACAACACAACAATAAATTAAACTGCGTATATGTAATGACTTTTCTAGTCTGCTTACAAGAAATTTAATCAAATATAAGTATCCAATAGTTTAGTCACTGTAGCTAGTAGATTAGCGAAACCCATTGGCCCATCGCTACTATTTACTTTGTTTGAAAAAATCACAGTTTTTATTTTGATGTTAGGCTTTATTTAAATTTTAAATTTACTCACGCATTAGTGCTGCCAATGTTTCCATAAATTGTCGTATTTTTGTCTCCATATTGTATGTATAGTGTTGATAAAAAAAACACATAATTATAATTCAACAAACTGGGCCAATACAACTGCAGCTTGAAGGAAAGTAAAACCTTCTAAAATAGCACAACATAATTCGCAGAAAAAATAATTTATCCACCCTTCACACACTCTTTCAACAAAGGATAAAAGTAATACACCGCAATACCGGCCGAATCCATTAGACCTCCGCATTACCGTTTAAAACAACAACGCCTAACAGAATATTTTACAGCCCACCGCTTATTTATGCAAATCCAAGACACATTTCACTACACGCCGAATTAATGTTTTTTCATCGTTGTATCCCTGGACCGTATTAAAATTTATAGAGAGCACGTAAGAAGGGTCGCAGCGATTGAATGTTTTATTAAGCTGCCTCCCTCGCCTCGCTCGGATATTGTGGCGGTTACTTCGCAAGAAAAAGAACCCAGGAATTGAATAGTAATACTAATCTGTATCACGAAAGTAGATTATGAAAAGCGAAAAGACTTAGCGTATTCTTTCGAGGCTAAATCTCGATCGGGATCGTGTTCGAGATTACATTGGGAGTTAGAACGAACACTTTCAGATTTGTTTGTGTTTCAACGAACCGTTTTATCGGTTGGTAATCTTTTTATGTGTACACATTTTTTGCTTAAGCTTTTGGAAAATTGTGTGTAATGTAGAGGATTTACACAGGTGGTATTTTATACGAAGCTTCTGCTCGTGACTTTGTCCGCGTGAAATTTCTTGTTCCCCTGTCCCACCCCGTCGCATCGCATCGCCCACGTGCGCTGGTACTTTGTTTTTGCTGAGAGTTCTTTTTGACTATTTTCTTTTTGCTCTGCTCTATAGGGTTTTAGGGTGATAATATACAAATTTAAGGAAAGTATATATAAAGTATACCCCAATTCTTGAGCGTATAAAATACATAACTATAATATAGGTATTATAATATCACGCTCAAGAATTGGGCTATCAAAAACAAAAATCGCTTTTCAAGCTGGACTGGTAGTTCCACAGATTAGCGCGTTCAAACAATTTCTTCAGCTATATTATTAATATGTCGGAGAAATGATTAGTACGGGAGCTGATTTGACAACGAGGCGGAAGCGCTGTGACGACAACGCTTCGACGGAGTCATTCGTTTGACTATTCGGAACGCCAGCGCCATCTGGTGGTGCTCGACAGAGTCTAGCCTAAGTTCGTGGGGAGTAGAAGAGAGCATGCAACGTGGTGGAGCGGCTCTTTTGACCATTGGACATCATACGAACAATATTTGCTCAGAAACTGTCCCGCGTTCCGTATCTGGTTGTAACGTGTACCTATAGTGTGTGATTTGCTAGGGTGATTAAATTGTTCGTGAAATTATAATCTAATTTGAACTGCAAACCGTTTTTCTATAGCGCAATAACCAACACTATACCCATAGTTCGCCCACAGTAGTTAAAATATGGCTGATAATAACGAGACACACATACCTTCTCCGTCAAGTACATATTACTTTTGTGTATTACATACAAAATCTTTATTACTACAACATCATTAAAGTATGCCAAAAGCAACAATCAATATTCTGAAAGTCTGTAACTTGCCCAAGTCCAATTTGCCAGCAATTTCCCCCATACAATGTGCACAACGGACCTTGATCAGTGATTATAGGACAACTTTATATCACAATACGTTACACACATCAAACAGCGACAACTGTTGGTACGAGGGTCTGAGTGGCAGTTATTGGAAACACATCGGTTATAGATAATGGGAGACGCTTAATTTCGGCATCATCCTAAAATAATTTCTCACGACGAAGACTTGCCTTAAACTGCAAAATCCCCACTTTATATGCGTGGCCTTGTTTGCGTTTTATGACTATTAAATCAGTAAGGGTCGGGTTTAGACACAATATAGTACGTCAAAACGAATGACCTGATGGTTGGATTACAGCAAATACGTATCTACGGAATTACATTGTAAGATGTTGCTCAGTGACATAGTAACAGCTTAAGCTTGCGGTAATAAACAATAGATGGCGTTGAACTGAATTTGGTATTAAGATCTGAATCGCGCAAGTGAAATTTGCATGGCAGTAACGATTTCATTATACAGTCTGTTTCGAGTATTTGGTTAAACTATAAAGTTTGATGAAGCTATCTAGGTTTCCTTCTCTTTCCTCTGAATATTTTAGTTCTAATTAATCTTAGTTATAAATTAGCTTCGAAAATGAAGTTGGATTAGTGTTCAGAGTTTTCAACTTGAAGTTTGCTTTGTAAACTGCTGCTAACAATGAATATTAGTTTGTTGGGTTATTGAGAAACTTGCTCAAATGCTTATTAAATTACTTTGTTATATTGTTATGAAATTACATTAAACTGCCTAAAACTCTGTTAAGAAGACCTCACTAAACTGGTCGCTGCATGGCCACGATGATAAATCATATCATGTAAGTTCATCTGGGTTTAAATTATAACCATTTTTGCCATCAGTTCATAAACACAAAGTAACCTGATACTTTTGGGAATGACAAAGCACAATATTTATAAATATTAATTTGTTAATATTTAAACCAAACAACGCTAACACACTTCTTCATTTTACTAACCATAACAGATTCCAAGTAACGGAATGAGATTTATCTTTTATTCCCTACGTACACATTGAATGTTGGCTAGATGAAATTGAAGGGTCTAAGCCTCGCGGCTAAAAATAAACAACATCTGAAAGAAGATAAAAAAGAGCAAAAAGGACTCGGCGACGTAGAATCGTTTTTATTTGGAACAGTACAGCCTCGTAAATACGTGGTTAGAGGCATTCCATGAATAACTATACACCATTATTGCCTGTAGTGGGCAAGGGTCTAGGGGTCCTTCGTTGTGTCAATAAAACAACGATCTTAAGGAAAAAGTACTGTGTCGGGCAGACGATCAGATTTAAGTATAGATAAATACGAAATAAAAGCAAAACTTGTTGGAGTGTCCAAAGTCTCTAAACACCTGCACTTCTGAGGACCTGAAGAACGCCACTGATGACACGTGGTCACCAACTAGGTTCAACTAGGGCAGTGAACACAACTTTAGTATAACATAATATTTTTACCTTTGTCATCAACTCGAAAAAAAAGAAGGAGAGCAAAACTTATAAGTGAAAATTAAAAGATTTGGATCGTGTACTTCAGAAACATTTTCAGATAAAAACCCAATTTATGATATCTTACTAATGTCTATATCATAAACTAGCTTCAGCCCGCGACTTCGTTCGCGTGAAACTTCTTGTTTCCCCCGAGCCACCCCGTCGTATCGCATCACCCGCCCGCGCTATCACTTAACGTCCTTTTTTACTTTTTGCTCGGCTCCTAAGGGTCATAGCGTGATGTTAAATAGCCTATAGCCTTCCTCAAGAATTGGGCTATCAAATGCTAGAAGAATTTTTCAAATCCGACTGGTAGTTCCAGAGATTACCCCCTACAACCAAACTTACAAACAAATTTTACCTCTTTATAATATTAGTATAGAAGATTGGGCTATTTTCAACAGAAATTTCTCAGTAGCGGCCCGGGGCCTAAGTTTATGTGCCCGGTTGATAGCTACCCCACTCCCCCCTCTGTTACATGGGACTTAAAATTAACTGGCCGAATGTGGGTATACTGTAAATACACCTCTGCCTAACCTTTCAGGCAAAACAGGCGTAATGCTTGTTATGTGTACAAAGTCATTAAATTAGATGTTCTATTATTTAAAATTTCTGACAATTTCTTAGATTAAGAATACGCAACAAAATGTAGGTACCTACTCCAGCATTTTTAGGGTTCCGTACCCAAGGGTGCCAACGGGACCCTATAGTCACGTTCTTATCGTTCATAATCAGCAGAAGAAGATATTGTTAAAGCTCCAGCTTTAATAATATCTTCTTCTGCTGATTCTGATACTGTTAACCATTTAACGGGTGATATTATAAAAATCGGAGCTTACCAAAGCACGTTTAAACCCCTAACATCCCAGCAGTGGGAACAGTATAGGCTGATTATGAAGCAGATCCAAGAAATATCACCATTTAACTATCTCCAACTTTAAGAATATCTTCTTTATGAAGACCAAAAACACACATACAGCAAAGTTTAAATACAAAATAATCCAATAGCAAAACTAAAATCTGTTGAACAATTTGTTGTTTAATTACAGTATTGCGGTCTGCAAACTGTGTTAATGTTGAGAAACTATCGCTGGAAGTTCAGCCAACCAGTAATTGAAGGCAGCAAGAAACGATGAACGAAGATAAGAAATAACATAACGAACGAATCCGGTCCATTCAGATAGTAAATTGATCTATTCCAAGATAACAACTTAACTAACTTAGGTATACATTGAGCTTAAATTCCCGACATGTTTCTGCGAAAGTTGGTAACAAACTCGCATCAGGCCGGAGTAGGTATTCGATAACTTCATAAAATAGATGCGTGAAAATCTGCGTTTTCTCGAACGAGGCGACGATTTCTGCGGGTTTTGGATCGTTCTGATTCTGATGTGATATCGTTCTCAACTATACTCGTTTAAGGGATTATTTTACCAACGCAAGATAATTTTATCCGAGGAAGAATTTTGTAATTTTTGACAGCTCCTTCATACAAAATCTGTCAGACTTCAATTTTATTCCACGAATAAAAATTATCTGTCGATTGAGAAATCAGCCCTAAGTGGGATAGTTTTTTTGTTTTGATTTATCTAAATGATAGGCTCTGTCGGTTTTTGTTTTTCTTTACAAATGGGTTGATTATGTGTTGTAGATACTTATTTTTGATTTATTCCGGTTCGATCCCCTGAACCCCCCCCCTCCACCCCCCTTCCTCGATCCCCTGCTAGTTCGTCTTTGGGAGATTTTGATAAATAAAATAACGCGACTGTTTGCTACGTCTGTATTAAGACCCTAATGCTACAAAGTTATATGTTGAAAACTTTACGCAATTTTATGTTGTGATGACTTCTCGTGAATGTTTTTTTCTTTTTTATTAGAATAGACTATTGCTTTTTATGTTATTTTTATTTAGTTTAAAAGATCTTATTCATGAAAAATATCATTCAAATCGTATTTGCAACTATGAGCAAAGAAACGATGAACGAATACGCGGATTGTGTCAAAAAGGGAATGCATAATAAGATCATAGACTCCAAATAAATTGAGATAGAGACAGAGGCACGGATCGTATATTATGTTTTTAGTCATCGACATCTTTTGTTTTCGTTCCAGCTCGGAGTGTATCCCACACGATCACAACACTGGAAGTGCCCCTGTGGGCGGACCCGCGGCGCGAGGCCGAGCTTCGTTGTCAGTACATAAGGCAGCAGCACGAACCTCCGCTTCATTCCGTCAAGTGGTACCGAGACCTGGACGAGATCTTCAGATATACACCGCAGGTGGTGAGTATCCTAGTTTTAATTCGTACCTTCTTAGATTTATTTCCTGGCCATATTTTATCGCCTGAAACAAAGGTTTGATTAAACCTAGTTCGGGCGGGTCGCTACCTAACATTTTAATTCCGAACCATCATTACTGCACGTGTAATAAAAATTTTAGTATATTTTTTTGGCACTATAATTGTATTACTGTTGGAAAAAAATCCAGTTTTAGTAAACGTTTTATTACATATATTATTACTATTTATTTACAAGCCGTGTGGCCGAAGATATTTCGAATGAAGAACTTTCATGGATACGAACTTTCATCTCCTATTGAATTTATAGAAATCCTTCCTTACTAAAGAACTCTTGTGCAAAATTACATGCAAGCGATTTAGGCTAAGCCTTGCCGACTTCAAAATTTTTGCAAAAGATTTACATTATTTGGCCTGCGCAAAAAATATGATCACATTCCTGAATTTCGTACAAAGCTCAGGTGGCTTCCCATACGCCTTTGCTGGAATTCTCATATCTTGTTTCTGCTCTACAGTATTTTCTTTAATCCTACAACCCCCTCTTATCTTAAAGAACGATTCAAGTTCTTCATGACATACATAAGGGTCGTTATCATCATCTGCCTAGCCTTTTCGCACCGATGTTAGAGTTGGCTTCCAGTATAACCGAATACAGCTGAATTCCATAATAGAGAGTATTCTATTCTATTCTTACGCCACATTTACAAAGCTATGCAGAGCTAAAACAGTTGACAGTGACACGGTAACATGACGGGCTCCATTTGTTGATTTATTACCGTTGGATCCCGTTTTTGAATCCCATTTTAATATTTTTGGCGTTGGATCCCGCAAAACATTATTATGTATTTCCGTTGGATCCCGAATTTAAAAAATGCAAGATAATTACGTTTTATTGTCGTTGAATCCCGAAAAGTATTTCCGTTGGATCCCGAATGCTTAAAAAAATATGAATGCGGGTACTTTCAACAACAAGATTGTTTATAATAAAATGAGGGGTTCACTAATGTTTCACCAAAACTCCATTGACAAATTTTTAGTTTACAACCAACGTTTCGTATACTATTTATTTCACAAACAACTCATTTTCTATATAATCTAGTCGTTTCTGGCACTCGCCGGCCGCTGCCGCGGCACCGCTCGCTTCGCTCGCTCGGCTCGTGCGTAGGGGTCACAGTTTTAACCTAACCTAACCTAACATTGTTTTTTTTTTAATAATTAACCTAATCTAACTAGTTCGGTTCCGGGTAACCCACTAAAAATAATCTCTTTTTAGTGTTTGATAAAGGTAAATCACTTTTCTTCTGAAATGTACACATGTTGTTATAATATGGGTGAAGGCGATGTAAATGGACTGTATGTATAAATGGCTGGTGGAATGAAATAAAACTAAAGCTGCGTGTTAAAAACGTTTTAGTGAGTAAAAAAATTAATATAATAACATAAAATTGGAAAACAAACCTTTGACAGCCACGTACAAGAAAAAAAGCAAAAACAAAAGAAGGAATGTCATTAAAAATAAAAAATATAAAAATCTTCTAAAAAGTTCAACTCAACCAAGGAGTTCGCAACATTCCACCACCTTGTGCACGAAAGTGCACAAACTACTAATTGGTTTTAGGTGGAAAGCCTGACAAGCTTCTTGGTTGGCCGACGAAGCAGGCCACCCGAAGTGGCTACGTCCACCACCCTTACTATGCCATCCTTGCCAGGAAAGGTTGCAGCAACTCGGCCACGTGGCCAAGTCCCACGGGGTAAATTTTCATCAACTATGAGGACAATATCCCCAATATTGAGAGCTTGTTTCCTGCTGTCCCCAATCTGTCGCGGCTGCATAGTAGGCAAAATTTCTCTAGTCCATCGGTGCCAAAAATGGTCAGCCAGCCGTAGTGCTTTTCGCCAATCCGATCGTCTTAATAAGTCCCGATCATCCAGTGTTGAAGGAAGAATTTGATTGGACGATGAACCAAGCAGAAAATGAAAAGGAGTGAGCGTTTCTTGGTCTTCGTGGCACACCGAAACGTGACTAAGTGGTCGGGAGTTGACAATAGCTTCGGCTTCTAGCAAGAGGGTCACAAGCACTTCTTCCTTCGGTGCTCTTTCATGCAGTGTGGCATTTAATGCTACTTTTACGCTGCGGACCAGCCTTTCCCAACATCCACCAAAGAACGGAGCTGCGGCAGGGATGAAGCTCCATTTGACACCTCTATTTGCGGCGAAATTTTCAACTTCAGGGTTGTAAAAATCACGTAGAATTCGGTTCGCACCAACAAAACATGTTCCATTGTCCGAATATATTGTGTCCGGAGTGCCTCTTCTCGCAATAAAACGACCCAGGCTCATAATGGCAGAATCCGCTGACAGAGAATGCACCAGTTCTAAGTGGACGGCTCTGGACGTCATGCAGGTAAAAAGGGCAACATAACGTTTCTCTCTCCTTCGGCCAATGGAGGTGAAGATGGGGCCAAAATAGTCCACGCCAGTATAAGTAAATGGACGGCGATGGTGAGCAAGCCGTTGTTCCGGGAGATCACCTGTCTTGGGACTGATTGGTTTTGCTTTCTTTATTTTGCAGAACAAACATTGGTGGGCCACACTTCGGACAGTGCTGCGCATGCGTAAGATCCAGAATTTCTGTCTCAACTCATTAATCACAGTTTCGTTATTGGCATGACCTGCTTTGCGGTGAAAATATTGCACCAGCAAACGGGTGACATGGTGGCGGCCATCTAATAGAATGGGTCGTTTCACATCGGTGCTGACATTTTCGACTGCTCGAATTCTTCCATCTAACCGTAGCAAACCGTCTTCTCCCATTATGGGTGAAAGCTTTAATAATGGACTAGACTTGGGCAACGGAACGTCTTGCTTAATGGAATGAATTTCTACTGGAAACGATTCCGACTGTAAGCGTTGTAAAATATGCCTTTCTGCGGCTTCCATCAATTCAGCTGACAAGGGCAATAGAGTGGTGGACGCTAATATAGTCGCACAACGGCAGTCTCTAACAGCGGTGTTAGGGACAGTGAGTCTAATACGGTCCAAAAGTGAGCGAAATTTGGCCGCAGCCTGCAAAACGCGAGCAGTAGCGCGGAGTAAACGAAGCCAGTCACTAAAACGGACGAAATCTGCTGTGATAACCAGATGAGCAACCACAAGTTCGGGGAATCGTTTACGTTCCTCTTGAACCATAGGCTGGCCAGCTGGTTCTACAGGCCAATCCTCTGGATTTTCAAGAAGAAATGGTGGCCCCGTGAACCATCGGTGATTAAAATTTAGATGAGATTTCATACGAGTAGCGTCGTCTGCGACGTTCAAGTCAGTTGGGACCCATCGCCAATCTTGAACTCGTGAATTTTCCGTTATTTCCCCGATTCGATGGGCCACAAAAGGCTTGAAAGTACGAGCGTCACTTCTGAGCCAACCAAGGACTGTTTTAGAATCCGTCCAAAGAAATGTGCGGATTGGCTTTTTTTTGTGAAATTCCTTGATAGTGACAGCAAGGCGAGAGGCAATTAAAGCAGCTTGTAATTCTAGACGCGGAATTGATGTCGGTTTGAGTGGTGCTACTCTCGCTTTACTAGCAATGAGGGCGAGCTTGATGGTACCATTGGAATAAACGAAACGCCAAAAAGCAACACAGGCATAGGCAAGCTCGCTCGCATCGGCAAAAACATGAAGTTCCCTGTGTAAAGGTTCGCCATTTACGTTGGCGTACCAACGTGGAATTCTAAGAGTTGATATTTCAGAGAGCTCTTTAAACCATTCACCCCACCTCAAGACCTCTGATGGTGAAAATGGTGTGTCCCAGTCAATTTTTGATCTCCAGGCCTCTTGTAGTAGGATGCGACCCTTTACAACTATTGGCCCGAGTAACCCCAACGGATCATAGACTTTCATAAGGTGGGACAACACTTTACGTTTATTTAAAAAACCTGGTAACTTGCAACTTTCTAAACCAGTCCTAAAACCTATAGTATCTGATACCGGATTCCAGGAAATGCCTAATACTTTATTGCTAGTGTTGGAATCGTTACCAAGTTCGACTTCATTTAATTGTGCAGCACACAATTCGTTTGGTAAAAGATGCAGCGCTTCTGGATTGTTAGATATCCAGTCGCGTATTTCGAAACAAGCATTACGATGGATAGTGACTATATCAGATGACAGCTGGGCAGCCCTGGTGACGTCGTCCACACTATCTAGATAATCATCCATATAACTGCTGTGCACGCTAGCGGTGGCCGCTTCCGAATACAAATCTTGATGAAACATGGCATTTTTGTTTTTTACGTACAGGGCAGTAAATGGACTGGACGACGCTCCAAAGATAACGGCAGTCATTCGATACTCTTTTATAGGCGTTGTATCTTTTGACTCAACGTCGCGCCATAGGAAACGTAGCGCATCCCTATCCTGCTCTCGGATTCGTATTTGAGGAAACATTTCCTTGATGTCAGCTGATAAGGCGATACTGCTCTCTCTAAAACGAAAAAGAATTCCTAACAGGTTCTCTAAAAGATCAGGCCCTTGGAGAAGCAAGGTGTTCAAAGACACTCCTTGATTCGTAGCGGCCGCGTCATGTACGACACGAAGTTTACGCTTTTGTGGGTGATACACGCCAAAATGTGGTAAATACCACCTTATATTCGGCATCGACATGTCGTGATTAGTGAGTTTGTCTGTACAAATGGAATTACTATAATAAGTGCCCGGGTCACACTCCTCTGCATATCCCATAACAAGCATGTTTTTAACAAATTTATTGTAAGCATCGGCAAATTCAGGCTCTCGTAGCATGCGCCTCTCCAAACTTAAGAAACGTGAGAGTGCTTGCGGATAGCTGTCGGGAACACACTGAATATTGTCACGCCACGGCAGACCTACTTGGTACCTACCAGTTGGTAAACGTGTAGTAGTCGAGTCTAAAATCTCAATAGCACGCAAATCCTGTTTACTATGAAGAGTCTCACGCTTAGAAATACCTAGTGAATCAAGCTTGTACTGTTCTTTTATGAGTTGCTCCAAACGTTCATCTTCAGAAAGCTCGTCTTGACCTAACTGACAATGATTAATAAATTCGACTGGTTTAGTTTTACTAGAAGCCATTCCATACAATGTCCAGCCTAACAAAGTATGACAAGCTACAGGTTCATTGCGGCGGCCAGTGCGGGCTTCGTGAGTTATCGAGAGATGCCAGTGCTCGGCGCCGATAAGTACGGTCGGAGTAGCGTCTGTATGAACCAGAAAACCAGCTAAATCTTGCAAGTGGTTGTATAAGTCGACCGTTTGTTTAGACAGTGTTTGTGTGCTTAAGCTAAGAGAAGGCATAGCCCTAGCACGGTTGATCAAGTATTTCTTAGTTTCGTATTTTCCCTGTATGTAAAAATCAACATAAGAGATATTCGCTCTTTTCTGCAAACCACCAACACCGTTGACATTTATGAAGTTTCGTGGTCCTGACAACCCTATGCGTGCTGCTACATCTGAGTCAATTAACGTCGCTGTGCTACCGTCGTCAAGCAGAGCGAACGTTTCAAAGTCGCCAGCTGGGCCATATACGATAACTGGAACCACCTTTAGAAATGTGTTTGTCTCTGAATGCTCGTGTTGGATACCCGTATTTGAAACTGTTACCCTATCTTCCGGTGATATGTGCGGAGTGGCTGTAGACGATGATGTTGAGGGAGCGACACTTTTAGACGCAGCTTCACACACAGCGTTGTTACACGACCGTGTTTCGGGTGCATGCGATGTCGCTAACAACAAACCCTGCCTACCATGTAAAAGAGGATGGTGGCGGAAGGAACAACCGTCAATGCCACACGGGTTTACTCTGCATGATTTCCATTGGTGTGAATTACCCCTTAAACATTTATAACAGATTTTATTATCGCGTAACCAACGCCATCTTTCGTCGACTGACAATGTTTTTATTTCATCACAATTTTTGACGTTGTGATTCTTTTTACAGTAAACGCATGCTGTTTTTTCGTTACTTTTATTGTTATTATGTGACACAGAGTGAATGTTTTCGCGTTTAAAAGATGGGACCGGTACTCCTGCTTCAGGCGACAAGGAAAACTTAGTGTACCGCTCGTGTTCCCTGATTAGAAAATTAGATAGAATTTCCAGTTTCGATAGTGAAGGGCTTGATATGTCTGACGCGTAGTCAGACCATCTCAATTTTAATAATGGGTTTAGTTTACCTAGAATGGCATGAAAGATCTCAGGCGAATGTAAATATTCCCGATGGTTGAGAAATTTCATTGTTGCTAAACTATTACGAACCTTATTGGATATAACACCCAGCTCTTTAAGATCGGCACTTAGACGCGGCAACTGTTTGAGTACCTGTACTTCTCCGAAGACAATCATCTCAGGGCACGCAAAGCTACGCTCAAGGGCGCGCATGATGTCTTCGGGGTCCTCGGCAGAGATGAGCAGCGACGCGACAGCTTCGCGTGCAGGGCCGCGGAGCGCGTTTTGTAAACGCGCGACATTCTCTGCGGGGGTAAATGAAGGTTTGGTAACATCGAATAGCTTCTTGAATTGAAGCCACTGTGATGCATTGCCAGTAAATGTAAAGAGCTCTATTTTTGGTTTTTGTGGCTTATCTTGTGAAGCGGCCAAAGATTTAGCTGCAGCGGCAGTGTCTGCAATTGCTTGCAAAAGCAAAGGAGAGAACTGATTGCAAAGAACAGGCGCATTGCGGTGTTGTCCCTCGGAGCCCACGGCAGAGGGTTGCGGCTCTGTGGCGGCAAACCCGGGCACTTGGGGAACGACACCGGCCTGATAGTTGAGGTGTGCTGCTAAAGATGGAGCAGCAGCCTGAGTGCCCATTAAATGAGCAGGCTGTGAGACCTCGTCCGTGTTGTTTCCATGAATAAATGAAATATTTTTTACCCACTTTTGCGTCCTTTTTTGGCTCGTAGCGCTTTGTCTACTACCTTCATGCTCCGCCTCTGCATCCGCATCGATCTGTTCAAGCTCGGCGCGATACTCGGCTTCTTCGACCTCCGCTAGCTGTCGCGCGATCTGCTGGGCGGTTTGCTGCTGCGCCTCGGCGAGCGCCTTCATATTTTCATATTGACGGCGCTTGTAGGCGGCTTCCGCAGTGGCCCTGCGCACTTTCAGGGTCGAAGACGTGCTCGAGTTTGTTTGCGCGGAGCGCATACTGCTCGCGCCATCTTCGTCAGTAGCTTGAACTTTGGTTGCTGACGAAACTACATGCTCGTTTTCTACTAATGAGGATGACGAGGGTGGAGGAGAATGAGGCGGTGAAATATGAGGAGCGACGCTACGAGATGACATTGTGGTAGCTTTAGCTTTACTACGTGTATTCATATTGTGATACAAGAGAAAAAAAAATGCGGTGACTAAAATGAAAATTACAAACTTACGTGAAAATGAATGATGCAATTTACCGTCGAAGGACCAAAAATGAAGGCGATGTAAATGGACTGTATGTATAAATGGCTGGTGGAATGAAATAAAACTAAAGCTGCGTGTTAAAAACGTTTTAGTGAGTAAAAAAATTAATATAATAACATAAAATTGGAAAACAAACCTTTGACAGCCACGTACAAGAAAAAAAGCAAAAACAAAAGAAGGAATGTCATTAAAAATAAAAAATATAAAAATCTTCTAAAAAGTTCAACTCAACCAAGGAGTTCGCAACAATGGGATTCAACGGAAATAGCAAACGGGATCCATCGGTAATACCTAAAAAACGGGATCAAAAAACGGGATCCAACGGTAATAAACGCATTTGTTTGGGTCAGAAACTTGCGGCAGCAAGCCAATTGCGAATTGAAAATAATTTTGTGATCTCTCGTGCGCTCGGGTTTTGTAGGTTTTGAATAATCTTGTATATTGTGGGTGATTCGTTGTTATATTAAGTCAATTAATACTAATAATACCTCTGTTTCTACTTAGGAAGTGACGCTTAAAAAACAATGACGTCACTAACTATATCATGTGGGAACGGCAACAAGACAATAATTGAAACACTGCCAATAAACGGTGCTTAGGATAATTTTAAATTTGAAACCATTAAATACTTGCAAACATTAAAATTATTTTTAAAAAAATACCGGCCAAGTGCGAGTCGGACTCCCACACGAAGGGTTCAGTACCACCGTACAATATATAAAGGGCAAAAAAATCGCGTTTGTTGTACGGGAGCCCCCCTTAAATATTTATTTTATTTTGTTTTTGGTATTTGTTGTTATAGCGGCAACAGAATTACATAATTTGTGAAAATTTCATCTGTCTAGCTATCGCGGTTCTTGAGATACAGCCTGGTGACAGGCAGACGGACGGACAGACAGCGAAGTCTTAGTAATAGGGTCCCGTTTTTACCCTTTGGGTACGGAACCCTAAAAACAATCTAATAAATAATGATGAACCGGCTATGAGTTTTGCTAATCAGCCTTCTAGCTATAGTGACTAATGGGATATTATGTATTCAACTGATTTTTTATTTGAAGTCATTAGTTAGATATTCGATTCGAAGTCTAATTTAGTGTCGTAGGTATTAACGCCCCTACCTTATTTGTATAATTCTTGTAAAGATAAAAACATAGATATCAAGCTATTATTTAGGTCAGGTAACTTTTCAACAGCAGCTTCGCATAAGGAATTGCGCAGCATTGACGCCACGTAGCTACAGCGTAGTTACCACGTACCTACAGCATAGTCACCGCGTATTCGCCACGTTTTTTTTCCCCAAAAAGATTAGCCAATCAATTAAGTTGGCACGCTTGAGTACTAGCAACGATTGGTCAGACATGGGAATAGGGACATATCAATTAAAATGGAACCCCGCTGATCATGTTGTATTCGTGACCATATCGCTTCATTATCACGCTCAGATTGGCGCTGTCACACCGATTCGTTTGCGGTTCACTATTAATGTGGTGTTAACGTTCTGCATAGGGGTAATGAGTTTATATTTACTGTCGGCTCATTTCATATTGTATAAATTAGGTTTGTTTTGTTTACCGGGTTATTTGGTTTAGTTGTTGGCAGTTTAAAATTAAAATAATTCTAGTTCATTCTATATTGACCCTTCAGGGGTTAGGTCTTCGTTCTTCTTTTTCTTTTCGTATCGATGATACTTTTCCTCGTTATTTTTTTTATATTGTATGAGCCCAGTAGGTGGCCCCCGAATCCCGCACCCCCGACCGTAGGTAGAGGTGGAACACCGCGGTGGTTTTAGCCGGTAAGAGTCCGGCATGCCCCTCTGTCACCCCCACAATAGAGGAAGTTCATGAGGATTTGTAACAAGAACCAAAAAAAAAGTTGGCCCAGTAGGCGGTCTTCGTTAATACTAGTGGGATTGGATTTTATCATATGGAATTTCTCAGTAGCAGCCCGAAGTCTGGGTTTGTGCTCGGTTGATGGCAATATGCTTGCCACCTAATAACTAGCAAAATGTGGGTGTACTATTAAGTACACCTCTACCTAACTCTTAGGGGATTACAGGCGTGATAGTTTATTATGTGTTATGTTATGAAGTAATTAAAAGCAAAATATAGTGCTTAGAGACGTTTTCCCAGCAAGCAAGCCCTTTACCAAGTAGTACATAATAATATTATATAACCATAGGTTACCCTGTAATAAACCTGTAACCAAGACCCCGTGTCTCGGACAGCACGTTTAGCCATTCGTGGATCTTTGACAGTCGTTACGGGTCGTCAGAAGCTTGAAAATCTGACAACCAGGCTCTTACCAAAAGGAATCGTAATATTCAGTAACTGGGTTGTGGAGGTCAGATAGGCAGTCGCTCCATGTAAAATATTGGTATTCAGCTGCATCCGGTTAGACTGGAAGCCGACCCCAACATAGTTGGGAAAAGGCTAGGCAAATGATGATGAGTAACCTGTAATACAGGTTTTATCGCAAAAACCTACATTAGGCATCAGTGTCTTACAATGGTGTATAGTCGGTCATAAACAATGTGGTTTTTTCTAAGACAACCAACTAAGAAGAGAAAATAAATGACATAGAGTACATAATTAGGAAATTACATAATCCACAAGAAGAACCAGTAGGTAGGTACCAGTTTTATTTTCCACTTTCTTATTTGTGAGTTTCTGTTCAAGTTTTTCCAGAGTAAAATTCAGAATCGGCCTCATATTTGTGTTTAACATATTATAGTTTAGACGAATTATCACTAACTGCCATTGTTTCTCCCTGAGGCTATCAGTAATATCACTTTTGTTCGGCCACGTCCAAAGCCGACCTATGTGTGTTTACGTTCAGTGCGTCACTCCCCCGGATGAATGCTGTCAAAACAAGACCACTGCGGTGCGATCTGATCCGCACTGAATACAGCAAATACTAAAATGTTTGGTGTATTTTAATGTTTGATTAGGTAAATGATATATTATTTTTAGAACAGTAGGTGGATGTTTTTTCATCAATCTCTCATATCAGTGTTTATAAAAGATTTTTTTTTTATTTTTGCTCGCTCAAGTCAAGCTTTGGGCTATCAAATGCAAAAAAGATTTTTTTTAAATCCAACTGGTTGTTCCAGAGTTTAGCGCGTTCAAAGAAACTCTTCATTAGTATAGTCTAAATTTAAGTTAAAAACGTAAGAGAGTTACCGATTATATAATCTGTCCGAGTATTTTTTAAGAATATTCAAATCTAAACCTAAAAACAACACGAACACGAAATTATTTACAACACCAAATTAATTATAAACTAATTATTAAAACATTATTATGTAGCATGCATACGACAGTAACGTATGTTTTATTCGTTCTAACACAGGAGCGAACTTCAAACATTTTTGAATTTTCTGAACAAACCAATGTTCCGTTGGAAATTCAAGTTGCAATAGATTTTCTGGGAATACGACGTTAGAAACGGCCTTTGTATGCTACCAGTTTTAACTGGCAATTGACAATTGTGTGGAGAACATGGATATTGAGAATGTGTAGACTTCATCAAGAGTGTAAAACGGTTGCTTTATATCACGAACCTTTATGTCATGCTATCGATTCCTGGAAAGGTCTACCTAAGTGCTTTTTGTTATCAGAATTACTTCAAAGTTTGAATTGTGCCTGCAGGCTCGGACTTAGGAGAGCCTATAGTGGCATTTATAGTAAAAGCGACGTGTGCTGCACACCCTCCTCCCTATTTCAAGTTAAACAAATGTCAACTTTATTTCAATGATTTTTAAGTTGACTTCAGAGTGACTAGCACTATTAAAAAAGTAAAAGTTATAAAAATATTTGAAGTTGTAGCGTAAACTGAACTTTGTTGTTTAGGAATTAAACTTATTTTTCCGTTAATTCATATTTGTTTACATTTTTGGCAAATGAATCGCGATCGCAGATTAGGTATATTGTTTGTAACGTACCATAATATATGAAATGTTATTATTTATGTTCTTTAAAAAGTGCAGGGGCATGGTAACCAACACGCGTCTTTATATGAACGTGGGCGAAGTAAAAGGAGAATTTAAGAATCAAAACGTAACTATGGTGTTTAGCTAATTCTGCTTACCCTTGATAAGTTTAATAACGATGAAAAGTCAAAATGACACCCATTTTTCCTTAGAGCTATAAATAAAAAATGTAATGTATACAACTGTCCAAGGAATAGAATTTTAGGTTCCACGAAAATACAGAAATAAACAGGTCACGACGGAAACTTTGATGTATACCCGTAATACTGAAGGTACTGATTTATATCTTGTTTAGATTTAGTATTCAGTTCACTCTGTGAAAGAAAACAAGGTAAATAAGGATGGGACCGAAGCAGAACTTTAATAAAACAGGGTTCCCATCTGGAAATGTCCGCGGACACTGGGTGTCAATCCAACATTATTTATTTCATTTATTTATTAAAACTTTATGCACAAGTAAAAAACTGTACAAAGGCGGACTTAATGCCTTGGGCATTTTCTATCAGTCTATCTTAGGGTGATGCAGAGACAATACACAGTAGGTGCAATAACAGAAAAAAAAAGAAAATATTTATAACTAAGATATAATTTATCTTGTCTTCCTTCGAAAGTTTCTGTAAAATTTTGTGATTTTAAACTGTGTTGTGTAGTGCTCTAGTGAAATGATTGTGACAATTTCTTCAAAAGTTAATAAAAGATAAAAATCACCCTCAAACCTATATATTACATAGAAATGAAAACTATACAAATAAATAAAAATGAATTCTCTGTTTGTAATGACAAAATAACAGCTTTTTACTAAATGCATATAAAAGTAAGTATATACGGTTCTTAGAGCAGTAGTGGCCAAGTGGTAACGGCCGCGACTTACGAGGTGTAGGTCGTAGGTTCGAACCCAGACAGGGGCTTTACTTTGTGTAAATTATTTCATCACCACTGCTCTCAAAACGGTAAAGGAAAACATCGTGAGGAAACCGGCATGTCCTACAACCAAAAATTCGAAGACATGTGACATCTGCCAATCCGCATTGGGCCCGCGTAGTGGATTACGGCCCACTCCCTCTCACCGAGAGGAGGCCTGTGTCCCAGCAGTGGGAACATTAAAGGCTGATTATGTACGGTTCTTATAAAAAAACAATAATTAAAAAAAAATCTGTTTGTCTGTCTGTTTGTTCAAACAAAAGAAATAAATAAGGGTTTCCATTTCGGTTGTTTGCCGAATTCATATTTGCCATACTCAATCATGCTTTCACGCTTTTCAACAGTTATTTACATAATTTCGTGAAACTTTCCAATTTCGTTTTTCCTCACCTCAATTTTTCTTTTTCCTTTTCTGAGACATACGGTGAAAACATTCACTCTGACGAATCTAATAATCTCATATCTTAACCAGATTACTCAAACGTTCAGAATTTCTTCCACCCCCCATTGTCGTTAACTTTGTTATTACAATTCTCTTCGCGATACAAAACGATGCTTTTAACGTCCCTTCTAAAAGTCTGCGTTTTATTTCATACTGCCAACACTTTATTTTTATGCTATTGACTCTTGCCTTTTGCCCGTGACCAAAGGTCAAAGTGCGTTGAAGGGTAGGACCATTCTCACAGTTATTGCTTCAAGCCATTTCAAGTCCTATTAATATTGATTTAAAGCTAAAAATGTTAACTCTGTTGCAACTTTGCGTGTTAAGTTAAGATCGTTTAAGAATTTATTAATGTAATTTATTGAAATGGTTTTGGTTGCGGTTTCGTCAGCTGTTTATAAGTTAAGAAACTCTCATCATGATATGAGTGACATATTGTTTATATTGTAAAGTTGAATTAATGAATTGTTTATTAATTTCATTCTCAACATTTGAACGACAAACTCTCATCTACGAAATCAATGATATTATAAGTATCTAGCTGCACCCCGCGGTTGCACCTGTATAAGTCTTGTCTTGTGGAAATATCGGGATAAAAAGTATCCGTAATCTAGGTCATGTTCTACCCATGAACCAAATTTCATCCTAATCCGATTAGTAGTGACACGTCAAAAATAGGCTAATTAGCTAAGTTTTCTTGGTCTCGTCTCGTTTTCTTCCGATATTACGACATGCCGTTCGACGTCCACGTGTCTTGTAAGAATGATTTGGACATCATGTTGGGTAGGTACATAAGGTAAATAAGCATGGGAACGAAGCAGAATTTTAATAAAATAGGGTTCCCATCTGGAAATGTCCGCGGACACTGGGTGTCAATCCAACTTTATTTAAATGTTGGCTTCCTTCGAAAGTTTCTGTAAAACTTAGTGGTTTTAAACTGTGTTGTGTAGTGCTCTAGTCAAATGATTGTGATGATTTCTTCAAAAGTTAAAAATCACCCTCAAACCTATCAAACTAACATTATAAAGGCGAAAGTTTGTGTGTGTGTGTGTTTTTATATGTTTGTTACTTCTTCACGCTCAAACGGCTGGACCAATTTTGATAAAATTTTGTATGGAGGTAGCTAACACCCTGGATTAACATAAAGGCTACTTTTTATCCCGATATTCCTACAAGATCGACATTCACGCGGGTGAAACCGCGGGGCGCAGGCTGCTAGTAACCTCATAATGTTTGATGGAATAGTGATGATTTGGTTGACAATGAGGCGCGCTTGCCTAGAAGTAACCTATTCACATGAGATTTGACAACTATCCACTAATTGCAATAAATAAATAAAATAAAATTCATTTAATTCAGACAAAACCGTATTACATAAAATAAAATAATATTTAACAATACTGCAACAGAATAGAATAAAATGTCAATGCAATTAAAATAAACGAATGAGAAGGGCGGTACATATTTTTTTAATTTGTTAATTCTGTAGTCACAAAATCAAAATAAAAGCATCTAGGTATCTGTTCTACATTTTTTATAGATTTCCCTAAATATTAATTTGAAAACAACACCTACTCAAACCTAATTAGTTTCCTCGCAACTCCGGAACAATGTGTCCCTACTTCTACCTTAAAAAGTCTCTCAAAACTGGAAGATTAATTTCCCCAGCTAATTGAATAAAGTTCGCCTCTACAGGCATCAAATTAAAAACTGCTGCTTTATCTTTGTAATAAAAGAATCGCTGTGAATGGAGCGATCCGCGTAAAAATCTTCAATTGTGTGGTTAGATTAATGTTCATTGCGATAATTTAATTAATTGAAATGGATTCGGGTAATTAATTAGTTGGACACTGGTTTCAGATTCATTAATTTGTAAAGAGAGCTGTTTTTCATGTATTTGTGGATATGTTTATTGTCGCCTGTGGTTTAGTTACAGTCAAACTACAAATTAAAATGCTAATCTCATAATTACGTAATGTCGGAATTATCACTTCCTGACGAATTTGACGCTTATATGATCCATTAGTCCATATTAGCTTATGATCGAGTTTTGTGGAAAAAGGTGGGACATTACGGGCTACGTATTTATTTATTGACTAGCTTCTGCCCGCGACTTCGTACGCGGATCCTGTTGCTTTTGCCAGCGACAACGGGGTCGTCAAAATCGAAGATCTGAAACGTCTGATGTCGGATTCTATGAGCCCGGCGACTGGAAAACAACGGGATGCGCGAGATGATTCGAGACGTTCCAGATCTTTCATGTTTGTAAGTCAACAGAAAATGCCCATTAGACTAAACAACTTTTGCTAAGACGTCGTTCCTATATATGTTATAGTGTCGCTGGGCTTTGGAGTTCCAGAACAGGTGTTCCAGATCTTCAAATTTATTCTCACAGCAGAAAATACTCTTCACGTGGAATAATTTTTGTTATGGCGCCATTTTTATATCTCTTATACTTTAGCTGGTCTGTTGCGGTTCTGCATCAGGTGTTCCATTTTCCAAAATAAATTATAGCCTTTATGTTGCCCAGACTTAATACCTATACAACAAAAAAACTTTTCTTCTTTGTTACTGGAGCATTGTATCTGCCCCGATATCCAGTAGCGGGCCGTTTATCAGCATCAATCACAAATTTATAACTGTTGCTTTGTCCAGGGGGGATAGATTCTAATGCAGATTTAAAACTGTGTACGTAGGGATTTACTTCATGCAACATACTTTGAAGCAGTGTAATCAGACTTTTTCAATTGCGGAAAGTTTTGGTTTCTAATATTTGCCTGATCTTGATAATTGGATACGAAATATATTTGGAGAAACTTGGGGTCATTTTCAGGCAATAATGAACCAATGAGGTGGTAAACTTGGCTTTGCACTTTGAATGTTGGCATAAATGGGCCTTCTGAAATCTGTTTCGCAACAAAATATGTCATTTGAAAGGCATTATTGTACGAACGGATGTTGTCCAAGAAATGTTTGACTGTGGATGGTCACCGATTAGCAGTGATCTTAATATTTCTGGAGGATTTTGTAATATTTCAATATGTACTTTCTCACCTGAGCAACATATACCGTTTGTTTCTTTTTGCCATTTAACAACTTCACAAAAAGTACAATTTTGAAGCATACCTCCGATGGCAGAATATGTGGCGTAGTCAATCATAGGAGTATACGTAAAAGCACTCCGTTCCTTCAACCCAAGGAAGGTCGCCATGCCCTACGGCTATATCTTGAGACACATCCGATTCTTCAGATGATATCGACATTCTGTTCAGAGAATGTCGAAGTCGATCAGAATTCAAACGTTCGTTGCGCTCATCTTCTGTTTCTTCATGCCGTACTCCAGCAATTCTTTCTCTCTCACTTTCTAACTGATTATGAATATTTTGTTGTGTGCGTGTTCGGGACAATGTATGATAATCTCGATCAGCAGTTAGTCGCGCATCACGTTCATCACTCGTTTCAAAAGACCTGTTAGTAGATGTGCAAATACGCTGAGAACTCAAGCGTGATTCTGTATCGGTAAACGTTTCCGATTCGTGAGACAATGCATGTCGCTCACGATCAGCGGACAGTCGCACATCACATTCCGCACTTGTATCTAGAGACCTAGAAGCAGATGCGTTGATACGCTGAGAACTCAAGCGTAATTCTCTATCCGTGAACGTCTCCGACTCGCGAGACAATGCGTGACGTTCGCGATCAGCGGTCAGTCGCGCATCACGTTCCCCACTTGTCTCTAGAAACCTAGAAGTCGATGCGTAGATACGCTTGGAACTCAAGCGCAAGTCGCTATCCGTGGACGTCTCCGACTCGCGAGACAATGCATGACGTTCACGATCAGTGGTCAGTCGCTCATCATATTCTTCACTGGTCTCTAGAGACCTGGATGTAGATGCGTAAATACGCTGAGAACGCGTACTTCGCGATCCGAAGAGGTTTCCTTGGAGCGAGTTGCAGCCTGATGTTCTCGAACAGCATCAAGTCTCTCGCTCTTCGGTAGATTCTTGGGATCTTATGATCATCTATCTGTTAGCTCCTTTGGAACATTGGGAAAGATTTGACCTCTTTCTAGCCATGGTTATAGTTTTATTGTGAAGATACCTGATCAATTGAAATCTAAGTGACTGCTCCCCTGCGTTACCGGGTAGGCTACCGTGTCACGAAGATAAATGGAAAAGGAAATTAAACACTCAAATAACATAAGCGCGAAGGCATATTTATTCGATAAAATAAAAAAATAAATGGGAGTTTTGACCAGTAGAGTCAAATTTTCAATGATATACCATCGTCATCGAAAATGAGTCCTAAATTGTTACCGCCTTCACCGCGTGGAGGTACTCGGGTAGATTTTCGTTATTTATCGTCATTTACAGGTGTTATTAATATTATATTATTTATAATACGGCACCGCACCACAACCGCGGCACGTGTCACATCCCAACATATATTGTGTCAAACAAAATAACAAACGAATACCAATATACTATATTTTCAATGTAAGTGAAAAAACCAATGTAAGTGAAAAAAAAAACCAAAAAAAAATTTGTGCGATGAATGATGAAATGATGATAAATAACGAAAATCTACCCACTCCCAGCTTATGTTATTTTATAATTATACAGTGAAATTAGTGATAGCTTTGATTTCCACATCAGATGTTCCTGATCTTCGATTTTTTTAAGTCAACAGAAAATGCCCATCAGACCGAACAACTTTTGCTAAGACGTCATTCCTATATGTGTTATGGTGCAGCTGGGCTCTTGGAGTTCCACATCAGGTGTTCCAGATCTTCAAATTTATTCTCTCAGCAGAAAATGCTCATCACGGGGAACAATTTTTGCTATGGTACAGTCCGCTTCAAAGTTAGGGAACCCCTTTTGGGAATGACATTAAACCCATTTAAGTTTTTTGTAACGTATTGTATATGGCGTGTTGGTCTAGTGGTTAAGACAGCGGCTTAACAATTCGATGGTCTCGAGTTCAAATCCTCGGACGAGAAGTTCTTTTTTTGTTTCTTTTATAGGTTATTATGTGATTTTTGTTAATTATTATTTAAGAAATCAAATGTTGAAGTAGGTATGAGGTTTGTAAGAAAATCTAGGCATGTTGCATAAACAATATTCATTTATTTCTCTAATTACATTTCTAGGACTTCATGGAATCCACTTCACGGTTGAATATACAGTTTTCTATGTGTGTTAAATTGGGGTTATTTACTTAGAATATTAACTAAACACAAAATAGATACCGTGGGTGAGGTTTAGAATTTTTAACATTAGATAACGGTTCATTTATAGATTTTTCTAGAAACAACTACAATAATATTTATTCATTTAAAGTTGTGAAAACATTAATTTTTTATACTTTGTATGATCTTATCGGAAAAAAAGATTAAAAAATTAAATGTTGTCATTTGTGCCTGTGAATTACAGAGGAAGAACCAACATGCTAAACTATAAAAGTAGGTATAGCAATATACATCTTTCTCTTTTATCACATTTTCTGATAACCCTTATTTAACACAACATTAGAAATTATAAAAATATGTGAGGTCAGATGGTGCATCACACATTACAAGACTACTTGTAAACAAAAGCATCTGGATTGATAATAATAAAGGTTGTTTATTTTTGATTAACTACGAATTAATGATTCCACAAATATTGGGAATTATTAACACTTGCTCATACGTTCCAATGTAATTTTATCAGATCAGTTACACAATAAATCTGCCGAGTAAATTGCTTATTAATAACGGAGAGGATGGCCGTCACTGTCTATCACTTCTTGAAGTCACACTTGAACGCGTAGTTTTGAAGGGTGTCACTGAGTGAACTTCCACAATATTACGGTGTCGCCCCGATTCATTAGTGTAAACAATTATTGAGCGAGGGCCTTGGCGATCACATTTCACATCACCAGTTGCATGATACCTTTGTATCCATCTACGAACTGTTTTTCTCTGGAACGAAAATAATAATATTAGGAATACATAAAAAAATCCAACTTGTCAGTAATAATGCAACATGATTGCAACAATAAATACATATATGTGTATAACGTAAATCTTACCGTTATGGCCATATCTCGTTCTTTATGCTTTGTTCCTGTTCCCAGAGAACAACAATTTTAGAGTCCGCGTATCACTGGTCAGTTTCCCTCAGTCGTCAGTTTATTTAATTCTAGCCTTCAAAAAGTTATTAATCGAACAATACTATCGGTTAATATAATCAACTGTTCAAACACTTAATAAATTGGATAATATTTCGACGAAGATAATTACGCACAAGCGGATCGACACGAAAACGAAACGATTTGAAAAGTAATTATACCCTCAATCACAGTTTAGTAAATAAGGCGAAGAAGTATTCTAAATTCAACCTTAACTCGCAGTTCATACAGCTAGTTAAGTTTCTGAAGTAAAATTACGGTAGGTAGTGCAACAATCGGAATCAGGCACATTCTATTCAACCAAACAAGAAATCTATGCAAAATTCAACCTTATCTTTTAGTAAATTGAGGAGTTACGAATTGCATTTTGTAAAACAAGACGGTAAGGTGTTAGTATTTATAATACGTGGTGGAAGTTGAAATTTAAACCTTAATATCTAGAAGATTAGACCGTTATCAACCTTGTTCGATAAAAGGAGTAAAGCTATTCAAATTTTCGTTAAGATGGCTAACTGATTCAATAGTCTAGTGGTATAAGGCGCGGTCTATGTGATCGGCTGGCGCCTGGTGATGCGGGTTCGTATCCTCAATCGCACGGAAAGTGTCTTTTTGTAAGTTAAGTTATTCTTGGGATACGGTTCGGGCAACAAGCCGAAAAAATACCATATTATAATTATTTAAAAACTTGCAAATAATATTTGAGTGGGATCGGTGGATGCTCGGGCAGAGATGGATGCGCCGCGCCGCGCGGCAGCGGGGGAGGGAGCTGCTTGAGGCCAGAGCCACGTGACGCGCCCGAGCGCGCGCGCTCGAGCCCGCCATCGCTCGAGCGACGAGCGACGGCGGGCTCGAGCGCGCTCGGGCGATAATCTTTAAAGTCTTGGGGGGTTCCTTTTCTCTGAAGCTGTTCGTACCATTTTTGTATCTCTTATAGTTTAGGTGGTCTGTTGCGGTTCTGCATCAGTTGTTCAAGTTTCCAAGATAAATTAAAAAAATCATTCAAATCCGTCCGGCAGTTCCGAACATTAGCGTTTACAAACAAACAGACACACAGACAAACAGAAAGAATTTTTTTTTTGGATTCGTGCCCTATTACTGTTTCTAAACCCCCCGCAATTATTATTTTTTTAATATATTCAATGTACAGACAAAGTTTTTTTACTGTTTTATTATATGTATAGATATAATACTTCCTGTATCAGACAGCTATTAAAACTACCGTTGGCTCAATGTCACTTTCACAATTTAGACGTCCAATTCAAAATCAAAAGAATTTAAGTATTTGTATGTCTCGACACCCTTGCGCCATCCCATCTTCCTAGCACGTTGGGCTGTGCTAGGGCGGCTGCTGTAGGTGCAGAAAACCTCAAACGGCGAAAATATTGCAACCTGATTGGGAGTTATATGTTATGTTCGAGCTATTTGGGGTTGAAACACTAGGGCCATGGGGTCCGAGTGTCCACTTGGTTTTTTGAGATATCGCCAAGCGGTTAGTCGACTCTTCACGTGACCAGAGGGTTGGCCTATTTCTTGGCCAAAGAATTAGCATTGCCATACAACGTGGCAATGCAGCCAGCCTTTTGGGCACTGTTCCTGTTGACAGCGATGCGGACGAATTCTTTGATGCTCTATGATTATTTTGTTTATTCTTTCACATAATTGTACATATTATTATAGTTTATATTTTAACTTATTTTTTTATTTTATTTTTTTTATTGCTAAATGGGCGCGCTCTTGACCCCGATCACGCCTGATGGAAAGCGATAGATGAGGTCTATGATGGAACGAGCGTGCCCAGAAGATGCCTGTTTACTCTTGATTTGAAGGCAGACGGGTTAAATGTGGGAGGGAACACAGATGCCGGCAGAGAGTTCCACACTGGCTATGCGCATAATAAAAGTGGAGGAGAAGCGCCGAGTACGACTCATCGGGATATCAACCAAGTGCGGATGGTATGCTGCAGTACGTCTGGTTGTCCGGTGGTAAAAGGGCGATGGTGGGATCAGGTCGTGGAGCTCCTGCGCACACTCTCCGTAGTACAGTCTGTAGAAGACCGTCAGGCAAGCGACATTACGCCGATGAGCCAGGCTGGGAAGCGTAGCTACCAACATCTCGTCGCCTATAAGCTTTTTAGCTCTGCGTTCCACCGAGTCAAGTGCAGCAAGCTGGTATTTTGCTGAGCCATCCCACAAGTGGCTGCAATACTCCATACAGGAACGGACCTGAGCTTTGTACAAACTTAAAAGCTGTCCTGGTGTGAAGTATCGCCTCACCTTATTTAGGATGCCCAGCTTCTTGGCTGCAGTCTTAGCTTTTGATTCGATGGTTGAGATCTGATGTCAACTCCATGCCCAAAAGCTGAAGGCGGTCGGTAACCGGTACAGATGCACCTCGGAAAGCAGGGCATAACTGGAACTGGCTCCTTTTCGCAGTGAAAAGACACGCCTGTGTTTTTAAGGCATTGAATTTGACCAGATTGTCGTCACCCCACTGGGAAACGAGATTTATGTAAATATCTATACAAATAAATGAAAAAGTCCATACTGAATGGGAAGATAAAAAAAAAAGTATTTTATACGAATTAGGTTGAGAATCAGTACCTTTTGAACGCCAAAATTACACAATACAGTCATGCAGTTCCAAAACGCCCTGTCGGGCGTTTTTGTTTTCACCACTGCCTAGTGCTTTAGCGGGGAAGAAGTGGCGCAACAAACTTTCCAGTTAAGAACTTGATTAGTTACTTCATTTAAGACAAAGTAAATTTTAATATTCTAAACTTTACCATAAAGAGTAACTAAAATATTTACAAGACTTAGCAAAACTTTTATCAAAACAACAACAAACATTTTGAAAGCTTCCAACTCTTAAAAAATGCACGAAAGAACAAAGCTTCTCACCCCTAAAAGTTATTACAACTTAATGCCAACACTTAGTACGAAATTATCTTAAAATATCCGTCAGAGTCGCCGCGGTATTTAAGGCATGATATCGCTTACGCACATAATATTTTAAGCTCTGCAGAGCGCGGCGCAGTATTCATAAAACTCACTAAGGCTTGAAGAATAGACGCCATTTCTCATAGGGTTACCTTTGACTTGCTGCAGTCGTGGTCTTAAGATGGTAGTAGACGAAACTATTCTGCAACTTTGCAGTTTTATTACGGAAAAGGAAATCATTTACGAGTATGATCTGCTTCATGGTTAAGAGTAAGAAGAGAAGTTTATGTTAAGGGAGAGCAAATAATAACATTTTGTGGTTTGCAAGATTGGTTTTAAGGAAGGGACATATACTTTTTAGGGTTCCGTACCCAAAGGGTGAAAACGGAACCCTATTACCAAGACTTCGCTGTCTGTCCGTCCGTCCGTCTGTCTGTCACCAGGCTGTATCTCAAGAACCGCGATAGCTAGACAGTTGAAATTTTCACAAATTATGTATTTCTGTTGCTGCTATAACAACAAATACTAAAAACAAAATAAAATAAATATATAAGGGGGGCTCCCATACAACAGGCGTGATTTTTTTTCCGTTTTTTGCTCGATATTAATAACGGCAACAGGTAGACGCTTGAAATATTTACAGAAAAGGTACTTAGGTGTATATTCACTTTAAAAATAAATAATGAAATAAAACGCGATTTTTTATATTATGTAGTGTTAAATATTGTACGGTGGTACGGAACCCTTCGTGTGCGAGTCCGACTCACACTTGACTAGTTTTTTTATTAGATAACATTACGAGATATCCCCAAAAACGCCACTGAAGCCACAATCAACGTGGCCACCGGATCGGCGCCAAATTGTTCTAGTTAACTAAACGAATGGTGTATCATCAATATGAAAGGAACTAGATGAGTCGCTATGCTCTGTTTGATATATTATAACATCACGCCTTGGTTCCCAGAAGGGTTGGGCAGAGATGTACCTATAGTACACCCACATTTCGCCAGTTATGTTAAAGTCACATGTAATAGGGGGCGAGCCTATTACCATGAACCGGACACAATTCCAGGCTCAGGACTGCTATTAAAAAAATCAAATAACTCTTCGCCCGGAGCGGGACAAGAGTCCAAGATCTCATGATCAGCAGTAGCGCTTGCGATCACTAGGCGAGGCAATCAGGCTGTTTTATTCAGTAAAGCGAACATTTTCAAAAAAAGCGGAACAAGGATTCAATCAATTTCAGGAAGCCACAGAAATGAAACTTACGGCCTAATTTAGTGCCTAAATGTAATGTACAGACGCCAGCACATCAACCTACCCGAAACTGTCACATTTTCCCAATCAACTTTGAACCTTATGCTTTAGTGATAAAGTTGAAAATCTATTAAAGAAATTTGACAGATTGTAGTAGGTTGATGTGCTGGCGTCTGTACCTTCAAAAATAAGTCATTTACCATGAAAACAAGTTCACATCGCGTCGATCGAAAAGGTTTTAACAACGCAATCAGTACACTTCAACTATATCCAACAAAAGTTCCCGGAACAATAATACAGAAGCGCAATCCTGCAGAGTTTAATTAATCGGTTCTTGCGTCATTTGCAGAGCAGAGTCGCGTCACCGTGTCTGAACGTTTTTGTCCTTATTACTCACGACTTACACCGCCGTGACAAATGGACCTAAAGCCAACAAAATGCTTTGAAACCCTGACTTATTAGAGTCGAGAAATAATTCACACTTTCAGGGCATTTTGGAGTAAGTCTGCGTCGCGCGTCGTTTATATGAAAAAACCAGTCTGGTTTTAATAATATTTTGACTTTTTAGGGCGCATTAGCTTATAAGACCGTGATTGTTGAAATGGGTTAGAATTTAAAAATACAAAAATATTTTTTTCTGGACCTAAAACAGTTAAAGGAGGCTCTTGTAATAGGCTGACAAAAAAAAAAAACAAGTAATTGGGTCGATGGACAGCATGAGTCTTTGGTCAACTGGACCCACTCGAACTGGACCCGCGGGTCCAGTTGACCAAAGGAAAAAATTTCTATATTTTTATTGCATTAGAACCTGGGGGTCTGAAATTAAAACAAAATACTGTCTTGAAATTGAGTTGATTTTTAACCGACTTTAAAAAAGGAGGTTCTGTATTCGACCAGTATGTATGTATGTATGTATGTATGTATGTTTGTATGTCCGCGATTATCTCAAAAACTACGGAACCGATTTTGATAATTCTTTCATTAGTGTGATCTACATACTTTCAGGAAGGTTTTAGTATATAATACATTAGGTAATTATTCTTATGTACGAAGTTATATGCATAAATGTACTGCATCTCCGGCATTTCTATGCGAATTTTATTTTGATGATTCTTCGAGTTGTGTCTTCAATTCTTCAATGCACTAGTGTTAATTGAATTTATGTGGGGTAGGTACATCTAAAAAGTGAAAAATAAAAACTTTTTTACAAAAAAAACAACCGACTTCAAAAAAAAAACACTAGTGAAAAATAACTTTAATTTCGGAAGTCGGTGTCAAAAAACGAAAATGCGGAACCAAAGACACCGACTTCCGAAATTAAAGTTATTTTTCACTAGTGTTTTTTTTTTGAAGTCGGTTGTTTTTTTTGTAAAAAAGTTTTTACCATAACCAGTCTAGATAGGTTTCGATCTTGTTTTGTGTGGGGCAGTGAAAAGTTCTACAAAACGGAAGTTTGCTTTTAAACATACATATCATATAACGTACTCTCCTTAAACATCATCATTTACATCGTTACTAGCAGCGCCCCGCGGTTTCACCCGCATAAGTGTCGATCCCGTGGGAATATCGGAATAAAAACTATCCTATGTCCTTCCCCGGGACTCAAACTATCTCTATACCAAATTTCATCTAAATCGGTTCAGTGGTTTAGGCGTGAAAAGGTAACATACAGATAGACAGAGTTACTTTCGAATTTATAATATTAGTATGGATTTGCTCTTGTTTCTTGGTTATTATTGTATAACAGCTGTGCCCGCGGCTTCGTTCACATGACTGTGTATTCTATAGGCATTTTATCTTAATCGGAACGTGAAGTCTAATTCACTACAACATCGATTGATTTTGTTATTGTTATTAGGTACCAAATCATCACTTATCTGCCTAGCCTTTTCCCAACTATTTTTGGGGTCAGCTTCCAGTCTAACTGGATGCAGCTGAATACCAGTATTTTACATGGAGCGACTGTCTATTTAACCACCATAACCCAGTTACTGGGTAACACGAAACTCCTCGGTAAGCCCGGCTGTCAGACTTCCAGGCTTCGGACGGCCTGTAACGACTGTCAAAGATCCACGAATGACAGCTGGGACCAACAGCTTAGCGTGCTTTCCGAAGCACGGAGAAGTCTCGGTATGTATAGACGGTCATCGATCCACGGACCGACCGCGGCAAGCGTAGCTTAACCTGGTCGAACGACTCGTGCGGCTGTTACTACTTAGCCACGAACCCCATAATAAAAAGTATTCTAATCTAACAGCTGCGCACTGAATTGTATATTATAATATTGCATACCAATAACTAAACCGCCATTCGCATTTCTATGCAAACATTTTAATTAATGACAGTTCAACATCCGATCTGCTGGTCCAATCGGGCATCCTCTTGTGAAATGGGGCGGATGATAAGGATCCGTCCGTTACGCCATTAGACACGCCGCAGATTAGTCGCTGAATTGGGCCACCAGTTAAGATAGAACTGTATTTATTCATAGCTCTAAACCAGAACTATTAATCAATGTGATGCTGAATAAAAGAAATGGGAAAGAGGTTAATGGGTATAGATTGAATAATAAATATTGAGATTAAAATTTGATCTTGTTAAATTGATCTTACAGTGGTTGAGCGATTTTCTCCTGCACTACGGATTTTAGGTTCGATTTTTGCATGAAATATATTCAATAAATAAAGAATAAATAAAAACGGTCTACGAATAAGTGGTAGGGTTGAGAGTCACGATACAGAAGTTTATAAAACAACTAAAGCTCATTATAATTATTTCGAACAGTCACACGCGTGGACTCTAAACACAGTTGGCGGTAAACCATTTCCAGGTATGTCTTAACCTCAAACAATTGACAGAACTATGTAGAATAGAACTAAAGTACTAATTACTAGAGATTTAACAAGCAATCACTAGGATCATTTATTGTATTATTTCCTTAATTAACAAAAATAACAAAATTAAAACCAGCAATCACTTGTGTATTTGGACGCACAACTCGAAGCAATTTCGAAATAGAGTCAGAATATGGAAACTGACAAAGAAGTAAATAAACTACACTATTTTTCACACTGGACTCACTATTTTTCCTCAATAATAAATTCAAAAGAAAGAATTTCTGAAGTAAATATTCTCCTTAAAAAGGACTCCCCTAGTTTGGTACGTCACGGCAGAGCACTAATTTGAATAAATATATCGTCGCTAATATAAATATGTATGTTTCGGGAGCAAGGCAAGACAGTGTGGGCCTAAGATTCTGTTTATGCATGTGTAGGCACGCCTTAGACTTGCAGAGTAGAAACAATAGTTAAAGGGGTGATAGACTGACTTTGATGGCTTTGTTAGGTAGGCCTGAGTTTCGCTTCACTTTACCGACACAATGTACGTCTATAGTTTAACCAGAACAAACAATTGCAACCGGCCCTATTTCACATAACTAAAAAAGTAATTTAAAGAAATTAAATCGAAAGTCGGTGGCAAAAAACTAAAACTAAAAAAAACCGAGTGTGCTTATGACCACACGACTGAAGTGAAACTTCAAACGTATTTGGCTATGAGAGGAAGAGAGAAAGAAAATGTGCGCGCGCACTACTTTCTCTTGCTTATTTCCCCCACTCAACTCCCGTTCGCCTCGCTCGTAGCCCGTAGACATGGGTCGTACTTGCAAAATCGAGTACCAGGGCTTCCAAGTACGTCCACCTTAAGAAACCAGGGCCTAAAACCAGGGCTCGAGATACTTTCAAGTATTTTCTATCTGCATTGAAAATTGATCCATAACTTCATACAAATAAGAAGTACAATCGCGTAATCTAACAAAAGCCCTTTTGGAAGTAAAAAGTACTTGCATAGGAAATTGATCGGTGAATTCTTATAAATAAGGAGCACAATCGCGTTTACAAATAAATACTTTTACAAACCATTAAAGTAAAAATACTTGCATACGAAATTGTTCCGTAGACTCTTACCACACCTCGGACACTCCATACAACGCTCGCAAAATAATTACTTACCTATTACTACTACATAAACAAATGACGTTTGTATACGTGCAAATGTGTGCGTGAAATCTAGTAGCGTAAAAAAAATGGCGCGGAAAGCAATTTGTATCGGGGAACCGAACGACGACGGCGGCGGCGCTGCCCGAACGTGTGCATTATTATGAAGTGACCATGTAGTTCAATTGTTTATTTATATAGTCGGGTTTGAAATGAAATAAAAACACAAAAATAGTTTAGTTTAAGTGACTTATCTGTAAATAATCGGTTATTAAATCGCATGTTATTAAAAATGCGAAATCTTACAAACAGTTTATGTAAATACGAATTCGGAAAAGCATCACAATATAATATAATAATAATAATATTCCACAACTATCACACAACGCCATCTAGTCCCAAGCTAAGCAGAGCTTGTGTTATGGGTACTAGACAACTGATAAACATACTTATATATTTCTAAATACATACATATTATAGATAAATTACACCCAGACACAGAACAAATGATCGTGCTCATCACACAAACACTTGTCCTGGGTGGGAATCGAACCCACGACCTCCGGCATAGCAGTCAGGGTCACTAACCACTAGACCATCAGGCATGTCAAAATATCCAACCATCGTGATTAAAACTCAAATAAAACTTTTAAATCGCATAATTGTGTGTCAGCAATACAGCGCTGCGGTTCGCGAGCGCCCTTGCTAAAGAGTCGGCGACGAATACCTCGAAGTGCGGGGTGAAGTGCGGTATCTGATATGAGGGCGAGGAAGGGAGTGTCCTTTCTGTACGTAGTACTATTAAGTATTCCTGTGCTCTTACTGATAAGGAGTATGATCGCATTTGCGAAAACAAACGTGGTTGTTGAACTATTTCAGTATCTACGTACTCGAGCGTCGAGGCACGACGGAGCGAGATACTTTCAAGTATTTTCTATCTGTATAGAAAACTGATCCATAACTTCATACAGATAAGAAGTACAATCGCGTATTCAAAAGCCCCGTTGGAAGTAAAACTACTTGCATAGGAAATTGATCAATGACTTCCTATAAATAAGGAGCAAAATCGCGTTTACAAAATATAAATACTTGCAAACCATTAAAGTAAAAAAACTTTTTAAGAAAGAAAAAACTGACTTCCAAAAAAACACTACAAAATGAAAAATAAACTTTTTAAGAAAAAAAAAACCGACTTCCAAAAAACCACAACAAAGTGAAAAATAACTTTAATTTCGAAAGTCGGTGTCTTTGGATCTGTATTTTAGTTTTTTGCCACCGACTTCCGAAATTAAAGTTATTTTTCACTTTGTAGTGTTTTTTTGGAAGTCGGTTTTTTTTTTTCTTAAAAAGTTTTTATTTCACGCTTTTTAGTGGGTCTGCTTATAATTTATCTAAGTTACAATAGCCTAGTGATCATCGCCTTTTACAAACAAAATATTGCTTTTCCCGATGCAGGGAAGTTAATTGTTGAGGAGTTCTCCAGGTCCACCATCAGCTCCATATCACCATTCACATTGTGACGAGCATAAATTGCTTAGCAACCATATTAAAGTAATCGAATCGCAACTCGTGAAATACTTCTAAGATATTATTGAGTAGTTCCGGTGGCCATTTGTGGTCTTCATCATCAGTTCCACTTCACCAAATGGTGCTTTCCGAGAGCAAGTGCACGAGTTACTATAAAAAATACCCAAATCGCTATAGGTGTGCCTATAATATTTGAAGAGTTCCTTCGATTTCTCCAGGATCCCATCATCAAATCCTGACCTGATGTTTTTAGACTAGATGCTGATAATCCTGGCTGCAGCATCAGGCCAGACTTATGTCAAGATTGCATTGAACTTAAAATTTAGTCCTGTTTAAAATGAGCCCAAACACGACTACGGTGCTGTAATTTCAAGGTTGGTACTTTTTCTGATGCTCCTGGCTTCAGCATCAGGTCTTTATGTACTTCGGTGTTCCTCGTTAACAGTACGTTTATCCACACATCGAGCCCTTTTCAATAAGCGTAACCACGATATATCTGCTGTTAGTTGTCGAGGAGTTAGGTACTCTGCAGACTATCCTGACTGCAGCATCAGGTCATGACTTGATGATCATGAGACCAAATGTGGCAAATGCCCTATCAAACATCAAAACAATTTACTAAAACGGTCCTTGCCTGTTCGAGTAACTTCTTACTGTTAAGGAGTTGTACCTTCCATCATCAGCCGCTGGGCTGGGAGTATCTTGTGTATTTGCGTATGGTTGTCACCATCTCAGGTAGCTGTACCTGAGATGGTGACAACCATACGCAAATACACAAGATACTTCATAAAATATGCGAAAAACAATAAGTGAGCCTATAAAATTTGAGGGTTGCCGTCGATTTCTCTAAGATCCCATCATCAGATCCTAACATGGTGACAGTGGGACCACTTCAGAACTATCTACTTTGGAACAAAAAAATAATTTTGAAAATCCGTCGACAATTGGCGGAGTATTCGATGAACAAACATACAAAAAAAAAAAAAACATATAAACAGCCGAACATAATACCTGCTCCTTTTTGTGAAGTCGGTAAAAAATACTTGCATACGAAATTGTTCCAAAAGGAGCATGATCGCATTTGCGAAAACTAACGCGGTTGAGTACCTACGTATTTGAGCGAGTAGCCGTATAAGAAACTTAATAGTCTTGCAAGTATTTTGAGTCGGTACCCGGTGTGCGTACTTGGAAGCAAATACCTGGTGTAAAAACCCGGTCGCATATTCATGCGACCGGGACCGGGTTTTTACACCAGGTATTTCCAGCTATTTTTTACGTAACTTCCCTACTCGCGATCACACGTTTTCGTAACGCATTCGCCAGTTTACTCCCCAAGTCAAGCGCGCCTAAAGAAGTTTCACTTCAAAAATGCAGATTGCAAGACACTGACTTCCGAAATTAGAGTTATTTCATAATTTTGAGTTAATTTCTTTTTGAAGTAGAAAGTTTTTACGATCCGATTAATAGTTGTGGAGAAATGCATGGACAAACATACATACCTACATACATAAATCTATAAGTCGGTAAAAATGCGATATATTTGTCAAAAATTACAAAATCGACACAATTTCATGACAGGTAATAGAGGAGAAAATGTATGAGGTAACTTGTTAAATTGTGAAATTGTCCTCACGTCCAAATCTGAGAAATTTCCAATTCTTCCCATAAATGTATCATCTGTGGTCGTCCACGTGGCTTTTTCCCTGACTGAAGGAAATTGTCCACAATATTATATTATATATTGTGTAAATGGTACACCACAGACTACCTACAGTATTTGTCTGTCCTTCCCCTTTTTAATCCATCCAAAGGTTGTCTCAAAGATCGCTCTTAGCGATAAGACCGCCCATTGCGTCACCTATTGTAAAGTTTCTTTATTTATGTCTGTAATTTATATGGTGTACATAATAAAGAGTATTCTATTCTATTAAATCAACAGAAAGTTTATTGTTCGGTGTAGTCAGGGACATAGTGACTACACCGAACAATAAGCTTTCTGTTACTATAATATTGTAGTCAATTTCCTCGAACATCTGACGGCGCATGGTGCAGTTCAGGACAATCTGCACGCTCGGAAACACAAGTCAAGTCCGTATGTAATCACCCTTAGATGACAAGACACATATGTCTACACGGAACATGTAAGTTCACAGGTACAGTAACCTCTTGTGACGTGTCTACGTTAATATTATATGGATAACATTCCTGTTGCTAGAAGCTATGTACAGTCAACAAAAGAGATAAGTATGCAGGATCGTTGGATATAGTTGAAGTTATAGTAAGAAACATTCATTCATGTCAGAGCCATTTATAATCTACGTCGCCGCGAATCTCTCAGGGAACTATTTAAAAGGATTAATATTATGACGGTACCTTGCCAATTCATTTATGAAAACATTATGTATGTAAGAAAAAATCTACATCTTTTTAATAAAATAAGCGATAGACATAACTTTAACACAAGAAATAAAGATAAAATACATCAACCATTTTTCAGATTAGCCAAAGTACATACATCTTTTATGGGGTACTGTGTCAAATGTTACAATAAAATACCTTGTGATATATTGCAATTAAATGAAAGAAAATTTAAAACTCACATTAAACGTACACTTTGTAAACAAGCATACTATAAATTAGAAGATTATATCCAAGATAAGAACGCTTGGAAACATGCTTGTCCTGCTCCATAGGACAATCTAGAGTCTAGACAAAATCAAACTGGTTGCTAATTTAATTGTAATTTTTTTTTTTATTAGTTTTTACATTCATTACTCACACCCTGACTTATTACTTGTATTTTTTTTTTTTTTTTTTATAAAAATCGTTTTGCTTGTACCATGTTTGTAAATATGTGAGCACCATGTATCTATCAGACAATTAATTTATATGTCATGGTTTCGTTTTTAATTCTTTTACCTATTGTGGTATAGTAATTTTATTTTAGGTGCATCGTCCTCACATGTTATTATATAATTAATGTACCCATGCAAAATATTGTACCTAAAACATTTTAAAAGAGTAACGGTGGAGTTTCTTGCCCATTCTTCTCCATACGAAAACTACCTTTTGGAATGGGCGACTAGAATCAATTTTATTTTAAGATAATTTTTGACGTTCAAAAGATAAATGCTTTGACTTTGACTTTGACTTTGACTTTATTGTAAACCCTTCAATAAACTAAATATTAGACTTGGTAGACAAAACGATTTGACTACTATTATATACATTAAATCTATTCCCTAGGTACAATAAAAGAAACGGTACCTCCAAAAAACGTTTATCATAATATTCATAAAATTACGTAATAATATGAAAGCTGGAGGCTGTTGTAGATTACTCAAACGCCGCAAGATACGCGTGGGTGACCTGAAATTAAAATCAAACGCGTTTTGTAATTTCGTTGAGGATCTTATTGTTTCAGAGATAAGTAAACAACTTTACACGCCATAATGACAAATTACGTTATAATATTTTCACGGCTAAGCTGCCGAATGGTTTCGAAAAAATAAAATGAAAAGGTAAGAAAAATATCAATGCCCTCGAAATCGAGAGGTCACAAAAATACTAATGTGAGCCCGTAGCGGATTATACTACGCCATAGTGAATTGTGCTACGATTAGTTTAGCGATACTACAGACGCCAGCACATCAACCTACTACAATCTGTCAAATTTCTTTAATAGATTTTCAACTTTATCACTAAAGCATAAGGTTCAAAGTTGATTGGGAAAATGTGACAGTTTCGGGTAGGTTGATGTGCTGGCGTCTGTACATGGGCACGAAATTCCGTTTATGCTCACTAGTTCGTTAGATCCAAAAGTTCTCAGTAGTTCCTTCAAAGGAACTGCTAAAGGAACTATCTAGTCTCAGTAGTTCCTTTAGCTTTTGCAAAGGAACTACTGAACCAAAAATTCTTAGTAGTTCCTTCAAAGGAACTACTAAAGGAACTAGTTAGCATAAATGCGAAATTCAATTTAATTACCTCTATCAGTAAGCTAAACAATTTGTTTTTGGTTTTGTTACTAAAAACGTGCCTTATCGATTTATTCCAGTCAGATCCCTTGAGCCCCCCTTCCACCGCCTTCCACGATCCCCTGCTAGTTCGTCTTTTATTTTAAAATAGTGGTCGCAAACGAGAAAATTGTTATTGGGTTTTTACATTTCACAACTTTCAATAGCAGCCCGGAGTCTGAATTTGTGTCCGGTTGATAGCAATAGGCTCGCCCCTATTGCTATGGGACTTAAAGATGGCTGGCGAAACGTGGATGTACTATAGGTATACCTCTATTTAACCCTGCGGGGAATACTGGCGTCTTGATGTTACCAAAAACTTCTAAATTTTTCGTTTAATAAAATCACACTATATTTCTTATTTATTTTATTATTTATGTACACACACTAAAATACATAAGGAAATGTTATAATTATAATTTGAGTACAAAGGTACTGCTTATTTCTTAAGAAATTTCTTCCAGCAGACCTGCGAAAGGAGAAGTAAAAAAAAGAAATGTAGACAATAGTGTGCGAGAACAAGAAGAGAGAAATATGAATGTGTGAAGTCTAAAACTAAATTATTAAATAAACCTACACATATAATGCAAAATAAAATAAAAATAACATAAGTATACTTAAAGTATAGTTACTTTTTCTTACTTATCTTCTTTAATTCTGACCTGCATTTGCACATTCAAATACACTACTATGCTTCTCCATGAAAACCTACTTAACTGAAAATAATTCCATTATACGGGCATAATCTACAAAATTATAGTAACAGCTTAATCCGGCACTTCATCATGCTTAAGAGGATTCCGCAGTAACTTTGCAGTGTAACTTGTATAAATATGAGTGTAATGCAACCTCTGTGTGTACAGAATTCTCATTATTTTGTGAGAATCATGCAGTTTAGAGTTGTAGTGCGGGATATATTTTAAAAGCACCGCTAGAATATTATCTGCGGTGTAGTAAAAAAAATAAAAATAATGTACTTATTATTTATCAAGTTAACAATAGTAGACGAATCAAGCACAGGATGCGAGGTGCGCTCGCGCTGATTGTTTCAAATGTCTCCACCATCTACACGGCCACATGCGAACTACGAACGACGTTGCGCAAAATCCTGCATCGCGCAAGCAGAGTTTACCGCGCAACTAGCAAATACAGGAAGATTTCTTATCACCATCCAAATTTTTACAGGGTGTTCTACCCATGAATGTGAACAAATTTCACTATGGGACCAACTCTAAAATCACGAAAAAAAATCAGCTGTTTCATACAAAAGTTCAATACCTATTTGACCAAAATGTATGAATCAGCTGACTTTTTTTTCGTGATTTCATAGTCGGTCCCATAGTGAAAGTTGTTCATATTCATGGGTAGAACACCATGTAAAAATTTGGATGGTGATAAAAAAGTCCTCCTGTATAAAACGTCCCGACATCAATCGTTGGGCAGTTGCCCACCAGACACTATACCCGTCGGGTCGGAAGATCCTCCCTTTTCTATACAGTATGAGTGAACTTTACACCCTGTTCCTCGTATCTCTATACAAGTAACTTGTATGAAGGTGTTCCAACTGGCGTGAATCGTCACGTGACTTTTTAATCATTATAACAATCGAAGCGCGTAGTCGCGTCTCAAATTCCGCGTGGGTTGCGCCTAAATGTGGGTTTTGCCAAAATTGTATTGTTCGTCTTATATTTAGACCGGTGTCATATCTCCGCCGTGAAACCATAGCAGCGAAACCCCAGTAGTTCCATCATGACTTGCTCGTTGTACAACGACAAGCGAAACAGAAGTGAAACTGCCTGTTCTAACGCACAGATTTGATTATGATTCTATCTCTTTCCGGCGTGATTTCGCGGATCTGCTTGGAAGCCAGTGACACCTCCGCGCTCAGCCCGCTGTTTTGTTGCGGTGGCGCGTTTGTTTCGCACGTATCTGTGGCAGTCCACAAGTTTAAAAAGCGAAACTTATTTTTGAAGTAGGCCTACTGTATTTAGTAAGTCGAAAGCGAGAACATTTTGCTTCGATTGCTACAATTCAACTGACTCTCATGATGTTCCGCTGCTCCAATCGTGACATCATGTAGTAATATTTCTTAGCGGTATTCCTTAATCGGTTTTCCATCATTATTTTTACGGGAAACGTGTTCTAAGGCCCTCGGTACTAGATCTGCTCTTGTGTAGTCACATAGATAAGTGACACTAACCAAAACCAACTCGTTAAATTACAGCTGTTGAGCGAATCGCAAATATATTATTATGAGCAACAGTACTTCATGTAAAGGCAGTATGATCCGATGGAGGCCGCGCTTACTAGTTTTTAGAATTCATGGGAAACATAAGAAATCACACTATCACACTAATATTATAAAGGCCAAAGTTTGTGACTGTGTGTGTTTATATGTTTGTTACTTCTTCACGCTCAAACGGCTGGACCAATTATGATACAATTTTGTATGGAGGTAGCTGACACCCTGGATTAACATATAGGCTACTTTTTATCCCGATATTCTCACGGGATCGACATTTACGCGGGTGAAACCGCGGGGCACAGCTAGTAGTATTATAAAAATCTGAAAAAAAGATGTGTATTATTTTAGGATCTGGTGGACATGCAGTCGCTTTTAATAACACGATTAGATTAACTTTGCTGGATAGAAAATAATCCCAAAGTGACCCCTTTTCGTAATGTAAAATCAATCTCATAGCTACAAAACAAACGCTTTTTTAACCGACTTTAAAAAAGGAGTTTCTGTATTCGACCCGTATGTATGTATGTATGTATGTTTGTATGTCCGCGATTATCTCAAAAACTGCTGAACCGATTTTGATAATTCTTTCATTAGTGTGATCTACATACTTTCAGGAAGGTTTTAGTATATAATACATTAGGTAATTATTCTTATGTACGAAGTTATATGCACAAATGTACTGCATCTCCGGCATTTCTTTGTGAATTTTGATGATTCTTTGAGTCGTGTCTTCAATTCTTCAATGCACTAGTGTTAATTGAATTTGTGTGGGGTAGGTACAACTAAAAAGTGAAAAATAAAAACTTTTTTACAAAAAAACAACCGACTTCAAAAAAAAACACTACAAAGTGAAAAATAACTTTAATTTCGGAAGTCGGTGTCAAAAAACGAAAATGCGGAACAAACGACACCGACTTCCGAAATTAAAGTTATTTTTTACTTTGTAGTGTTTTTTTTGAAGTCGGTTGTTTTTTTTGTAAAAAAGTTTTTATTAACCGACTTCAAAAAAGGAGGTACTGTATTCGACCCGTATGTATGTATGTATGTTTGTATGTCCGCGATTTTCTTAAAAACCAATGAACCGATTTTGATAATTCTTTCACCAAAGTGATCTACATACTTTCAGGAAGGTTTTAGTATATAACACATTAGGTAATTATTCTTATGTACGAAGTTATATGCATAAATGTACTGCATCTCCGGCATTTCTATGCGAATTTTGATGATTCTTCTAGTCGGTGCCTTCAATTCTTCAGTGCACTAGTGTTAATTGAATTGGTGTGGGGTAAGTAGGTATAACTAAAAAGTAAAAAGTACAAAACTTTTTTATAAAAAAAACAACCGACTTCAAAAAAACATTACAAAGTGATAAATAACTTTAATTTCGGAAGTCGGTGTCAAAAAACTAAAATACAGAACCAACGACACCGACTTCCGAAATGAAAGTTATTTATCACTTTGTAGTATTTTTTTTGAAGTCGGTTTTGTTTTTTTTTGTAAAAAAGTTTTTTATTCTTGTTGCTCTTTCTAATGTAGAAAATGACAAGGCTTTAAACGACGTCTTCTCTCTACCAACCCTCTGTAAAAAACTTTTTCTTTGTTCATTTACACCAATCATGGCTGCTCACTTTACCAATTTATTTTTCTCCATGGCAACAGTCACAAAATACATCCTCGTTGTAAATAAGGAAAAAAAAATCCCAAGACCTATTGTATTAAGTCTCAAAATAGAATATTTTACTCAACAAACGCCGGTATCACGCACAAATAACTAAGGAAACATAAACGTAAGTACCTCGTGATCCTCAACACGGAGGAAGATCGTAGAAACCAACGTTTTAATAATAAATTCTCAGCACGTCTGCCGGTGTAGTGTAAGTTCCTATTTGAAATATACGGCAGGTTGTACAACGATAAATGTGTCGGTTGAGAGGAATGCGGAACACGGGACTAGCCTTAAATAATGTGCAAGGTAATGCATCGTCAACGGGCGAGGTATGTGGCGAAGACAAAGCCAAAGTGAATTTGTGCTTAAACTTTAGAATTCGGGAACAAATAGGTATTTCCTAGAATTTTTTAGTCTTTCTTGTGAACACATACCATAACACCTGTCTCCCCCAAAGAATTAGGCCAGTGGCGTGCATTGCATATAGACATATAAGCAGTGCCTACCTCGATATATCAACACAAGCCTGTCAATTACATTTTAGTGAGTGTGCCCCACAATTAAGAAACTCACTAAATTATCATACCTAACAAAATACAAAATCTTCATACAAACACGCGCGGCAGTAGGCAGTCGCCGGACGGCCTACTCGGCTCCCGTGCTATTCACACACTTTCATTGGTCTTTACTCGTTCAAGTTAATACGACAAAATTAAAAATACGTACGTCTCACACGTAATATCATGACATTCGACCTTCGCAATTTATCACCCTTAAGTAGGCATGCCTACTCAAATAACCACACTTTTGACCTCACTTTTTTTTTCTGATTAGTGACCGCGTTTGCCTAGACTAGACCCGACCTAGTGCCTACCTATTCTGAAAACCAATGCACGCCACTGAATTAGGCAGAGATGTACCTATAGTAAACCCACATTTCGCCAATTATTTTAAAGTCACATGGAATAGGGGGAAAACCTATTGACATCAACCGGGCAGAAATCTAAATTCCGGGTGGCTACTGAGAAATTTCTGACCAAAAACCCAATAACACTATGCTTCATTTGGGAATCGAACCCAGGACCTTATGCTCAGCAGTAGCACTTGCAACTACTAGACCAACGAGGTATTCAAATATAAGCGAAGTGAAATACAGGAGACTTTAGTTCAGTTTGATCTGTTGTCAAAACTCTTATTATTTTGTTGTTGTTATTTTGACCAATTGAATCACAGAAGTCAAAACTAATAATCACACTAATATTATAAAGGCGAAAGTTTGTGAGTGTGTGTGTTTATATCTTTATTACTTCTTTACGCTCAAACCGCTGGACCAATTTTGATAAAATTTTGTCTGGAGGTAGCTGACACCCTGGGTTAACATATATGATCCTTTTTATCCCGATAGTCCCACGGGATCGACACTTACGCGGGTGAAACCGCGGGGCGCAGCTAGTGACTAATTAAATCACGTTATGTTTATTCCTTTGTGATCATTTCTTTTGGAAAAACAAATAACTTTTAACTCAAATCGTAGATATCTTGTTTATACTGTCTGTACTATTTTCTATTTGGCAAGCTGAGATAAAACTTTCCTCCAACCTCTCCCTAGCTTCTACCTAAATCTTTCATGTATTATTCTTCTTATTTCATTTCTTCAGAATATTATATTGCACACAGATTTGAATACAAGAGGGGAAGATAAAAACATTCCCTGCAATCCTGTTTATCGGAGAGTGGCAGACACATTCTTGTATTTAAACCAAGAAGACAAATTAGTCGTACTTTTCTTACGACTGTAGCGCGTTAAAAATCGCAGGCCCGTCATATCTATCCGGTCCGTGATCCTCTGAACGATGGCCTTACTCGCGGTCTACTTAGTTTCTGGTCTAAAACACAAGTGACAGCGTTTTTACTCACAAGAAGAGACAAGAAAAGCCCTAGCGGAGCAGATTACGTATCGGTCTACTTTTTGAAAAAACATTATTAGGGCAGACGTTTTAATCCCAATCAGAATCAAGTTATAGCACAAAGGTTAGAAAAGAAATATTGTTTTGCGACGGCGTATTTTCAGTTGAAGTGACAATGTTTTTACGTAATTACAAAAAGTTAATATTTCAGGTAATAATTGGTTTTGCGTACAACTTTATAGCGTAATTTGCAAGAGTTGTTGATGTCACTTACACGATTGTCATTAACTAAGTAATATTGCGAAAATGCATTACAGTAATTACATGCCGCAGTCATTACCTCATACCATTTAAATTACTTTTATGCAGTACTAGTAGCCTTCAATAATAAAATACAATAGAGTAATCGAACTCTATTATAAGCCAGTTTAATCAACGTCCATTTTAGGAAAGTGCAGTTTTGAAGAGTGTCAATATGTCTTTTTCTTCCATAATTCTCATCATGATTGTACTCGTATTATGTAATAAAATATTTTCTGAATACTCGATTTAATACTCACACCGCTGTTTTCTCGTCACGTCTTACAAAAAGTAAAACCCGCTTTCTCTCTTAACTCGGACCACGCCTTCGAAAACTGTGCGCACAACTAGGAATAATGAGCGTCATTTTTTCACGCTTATGCGCATAAATATAGAGGTAAAATGTCGCAGCTTGCGGTACCAAGTCGCGTAATTTTCGCGTAAAAAGATTTGGCGCGCGGTCTAGCATGTAAAGTATGGAATTTGTTTTTTTTTCCTCAGGTGTTGCTAGCTTACAAGGTTTTTTCATAGCATGTATTTATTAGAATGAGTACTAGGTGTGGAAATCGCTTTTTTGTATAGGTAAGGTACACAAGGGCAATTCTGAGAATTTTGTCTCAAGACTTTACCGTAATATCTTGCAGCTTGGTTAAACGGTATTGTAAGTATTCTGTTTATGTACACACAGTGAAATACATTGAGATTCGACATATTACAAGGTTACTATTGTGTGCCTTTAACCTGTAGATATCGCAACACAAAACATCACCCTTAGGGTTAAACAGAGGTGATCCTAAGTACACGCACAGTTCGTCAGTTATGATGATTAAAGGCACAGATCCACCGCGGCGCAATAAGACGGACAGTCACTTTATTGGTGAAGTTCTTCAGAAAGTTCAGGTGCATAGGACTCGCTACCGGCGGCGTGCTTGCACGGTCGTAATAGGTGACGTTCTGAAGTTTCTGCTTACCCTCATGGGAAGGATTTTTTTAAATCCTTTATTTAAAAAAAGAATCAGTTTCTTAATAATAAATTACAATCTAGCCTATATAAGACTAATAAGCAATTTTAATCTAACTTAATTTTTTACGTGATAATTATTTTAAAACTTAGAATTTTACACAAGTCCGTTCCACTTGCTTATGGTCTGATATGATAACATAAACACTTTGTTCAGCTGTCAGAGCCATTTATAATCTACGTCGCCGCGAATCTCTCAGGGAACTATTTAAAAGGATTAGTATTATGACGGTACCTTGCTAATTCATTTATGAAAATTATGTATGTAAGAAAAAATCTACATCTTTTTAATAAAATAAGCGATAGACATAATTTTAATACTAGAAATAACACATCAACCATTTTTCAGATTAGCCAAAGTACATACATCTTTTATGGGATATATTGCAATTAAATGAAAGAAAATTTAAAACTCACATTAAACGTACACTTTGTAAACAAGCATACTATAAATTAGAAGATTATATCCAAGATAAGAATGCTTGGAAACATGCTGGTCCTGCTGCATAGGACAATCTAGAGTTTAGACAAAATCAAACTGGTTGCTAATTTAATTATTGTAAAATTGTATTCTTTTTACATAGATTTACATTCATTACTCACACCCTGACTTATTACTTGTATTTTTTTTTTTAATTAAAATCGTTTACTTGTACCATGTTTGTAAATACCTATGTGAGCACCATGTATCTATCAGATAATTAATTTATATGTCATGGTTTCGTTTTTAATTCTTTTACCTATTGTGGGTATAGTAATTTTATTTTAGGTGCTTCGTCCTCACATATTATTAGGTATATAATTAATGTACCCATGCAAAATATTGTACCAAAAACATTTTAAAAGAGTAACGGTGGAGTTTCTTGCCCATTCTTCTCCACACGAAAACTACCTTTTGGAAGGGGCGACTAGAATCAATTCTATTTTATGATAATTTTTGACGTTCAAAAGAGTCTTTTATGTGCCTATTTGAAATAAATGCTTTGACTTTGTGTTATTATGTGTGACATTGGCACTATTATTTCTACACTTTTCACACTACACTAACTCAAAAGGTTTTGTCCATTTTAGTCTTGGCACTATATTTGTTTGGTCTAACAGCTGAATTAAGTCTCGACGTTCACATGTCGGTGGAGTCAATGTCAAATTTTTGGATTAAATTATGTTGGTTCCATTTTTAGGTCACGATGGAGACGATGGGAAGACGGTGCGAGTTTACATATATAATGTAGTAGATTCTTTTACGATGTCAGGTGATTGTATCATGAATAAATAAATCAAGCCAGTCAGTCATGAGTATAAGCGTACGGTGAAGCCAAATATATAAAATGTCGATACTCCAATCGTGAATGCGCAATGGATCCGACTTTGGTTTATGTTGCGAGCAGTTGATGGAGTTCGTATTATCTTTGTTCGCAGGTCACTTCCCCCGCGAAGCATTATTATTAACATGTGAATTTGCTCGTTATGTTTACTTGGATAATTTGATGCCTTTTGTATAATATATTAAAGCTTTATATTATTTATTCGCTCACTCATTTAATCTCTTCAACCATAGATTGTAATATAGAATATTGCGTTTTCATTGGGTTTATGGCAAAAAGGGAGGTTTTGAAATTTCACCGTGTCAGTGGGGTTTGAAGTTTCAAAAAGAAAATAACCATAGTGGTCACGTTTCCGCACGGCAATAGCGGGCATTGACCCACCTACATTTTCTAGCATTATTTTTATACTTCAAAAACTGTGATGAAATCCGTTAACATGCTGAATCAATACAGAATGATTTTTTTTACCGGATCCGTAGTTTTACAGGGTGTTCTACCCATGAATATGAACAACACTATGGGACCAAATCTGAAACCACGAAAAAAAATTTGCTGTTTCATACATTTTGGTCAAGGAGGTATTGAACTTTTGTATTAAACAGCAGATTTTTTTTTCATGATTTCAGAGTTAGTCCCATAGTGAAAGTTGTTCATATTTATGCGTAGAACACCCTGTAAAAATTTGGAACTGGTAGAAAAAATCATCCGATTAATATCGTGATCTTTTACATGTGCCCATAACAAAAAAACATGCATAGTTTATTGTTTGGTGTCCTACGGAGAGATATTATGGAAAGAGTAACGTTTATTACCGTTGGATCCCGTTTTTTGATCCCGTTTTTTAGGTATTACCGATGGATCCCGTTTGATATTTCCGTTGAATCCCATATTATAACAACATGTGTACATTTCAGAAGAAAAGTGATTTACCTTTATCAAACACTAAAAAGAGATTATTTTTAGTGGGTTACCCGGAACCGAACTAGTTAGATTAGGTTAATTATTAAAAAAAAAAACAATGTTAGGTTAGGTTAGGTTAAAACTGTGACCCCTACGCACGAGCCGAGCGAGCGAAGCGAGCGGTGCCGCGGCAGCGGCCGGCGAGTGCCAGAAACGACTAGATTATATAGAAAATGAGTTGTTTGTGAAATAAATAGTATAAGAAACGTTGGTTGTAAACTAAAAATTTGTCAATGGAGTTTTGGTGAAACATTAGTGAACCCCTCATTTTATTATAAACAATTTTGTTGTTGAAAGTACCCGCATTCATATTTTTTTAAGCATTCGGGATCCAACGGAAATACTTTTCGGGATTCAACGACAATAAAACGTAATTATCTTGCATTTTTTAAATTCGGGATCCAACGGAAATACATAATAATGTTTTGCGGGATCCAACGCCAAAAATATTAAAATGGGATTCAAAAACGGGATCCAACGGTAATAAATCAAGAGTAATGACCGCTATTGCTAATATTGCCATGCTGAAACGCGACAACTAATAGTAAACAACGTTGAAGTGATTGCTTAAAACAAGTCCCACCCACTACCGATGACCCGTGGGGCCCGTGGCTAAATAATAACAGACGCACAGGTCAATCGATCAGATCGGTCTGTTATCTTTACATACCAAGACCCCTCCGTGCCTCGGAAAGCACGTTAAGCCGTTGGTCCCGGCTATCATTCGTCGATCTTTGACTGTCGTTACGGGTTGTCAGAAGCCCGAAAGTCTGACAACCAGTCTTACCAAGGGGTATTGTAGGGGGGGTTACCCAGTAACTGGGTTGTGAAGTTCAGATAGGCAGTCGCTCCATGTAAAATACTGGTATTCAGCTGAATCCGGTTAGATTGGAAGCCAGCCCCAACGTAGTTGGGAAAATGCTAGGCAGATGATGATTGAGCAACATTTAAAAGTGATTTCTCCTTCTGTGTTTATTGTAAACATTATTTTGGAACACATACTTATGATTGGTGAGGCGTGTCAATAGCCTGCACCTTTGTAAAGGTTGTTAGAAAGATTTGAATTAAGAACCTATGTTAAAAGTGCAATGGCGGACCTCAAAAAATAAAACCAATTTCCCCATTGATAAATCCTCGAGAAACCAATACCAAAGAATTATTAGCAGCAAAACATGCCTACGTACCTTGGCAATCCAGAGATCCCACTTAGATCCAGGGAGATGGGAAGATACCTCGTTCATGCGCGCGTGATGGCTTGTAGGTATAGACTGCCGGCCGGCGAACTAAATCTTCTTAAATCCGCCGGTGGAATGGTTAAAACTCCGAAAATCAACACTGCACTATAAGTTCTCAATGAAGCACAGATGCAGATCCATTTATTTTACGAGTATCATCAAGGTTTCACCAAAAAGGAATTTTTAAAAGACGGAGTCATGAGCACCCGCAATGTCCCCGAACGGCCGCGGGAAAAGAACTGCCGCTAATGCCATCTACCGGCCATATAGTAAGAAATCTCAAAAAAGTTTCGATACATGGGCGCTGCGCTGCGGCAACAAATATTGGTGCGAGGATTTATCAATTGAGAAGTTAAAATATTCAATTTGAAATACTAACATATTATAATATTATAGGAAAAGATCCTAAAATGTTATTATTTTATTTTTTACAATCTTTTATTTAACTTGCAATGTATGTATGTATGTAACTATGTTTGTTCGGGTGGATTCTTACAACTCAATTTCGAAGCAGATATCTTCAACCGATTGAGCTGAAATTTTGTATAAACGTTTAGTTTGGATAACAATGCATGGTTAGCTGTGTGACGTCATTCTAAATCCAACATGGCGGAACACCCAAGATGGCGGACAATTTTTAATGCACTTCTACAATATTATGGGTATCAAATGAAAGGGCTGCTACAAATAACTCGAAAAATAAAGTGACGTCACTCTAAATCAAATATGGCGGACTTCTAAAGATGGCGGACTAAGTTTTTTCATGCTTGCCTACAATATGGGTATCAAATGAAAGGTCTTGCTGAGAATATGAATCCGAGTTAAACCTCAAAAAAAAAAAAACCTGTCCAGCGATAACTAAAAAGTTTTAAAAGAAAAGTTTATTTTATTCTTTTTAGAGAATTTAACTAAAAGCTTGTTTTTAAAAAGTTTTTTACTTTTAATTTATTTATATTGAAAAACCGGCCAAGTGCGAGTCGGACTCGCCCATGAAGGGTTCCGTAGCAGCAAGTAACATAATATAAAAGTTCTTGTAGTTCGTTGTAACTTTGTGAAAGGTAAATTGCGGTTTTCGATTTATGACGTATTAAAAAAAAACTTCTTACTAGATCTCGTTCAAACCAATTTTCGGTGGAAGTTTACATGGTAATGTACATTATCTATATTTTTTTAATTTTATCATTCTCTTATTTTAGAAGTTAGAGGGGGGGGACACACATTTTACCACTTTGGAAGTGTCTCTCGCGCAAACTATTCAGTTCAGAAAAAAATGATATTAGAAACTTCAATATCATTTTTGACGACCTATCCATAGATACCCCACACGTACAGGTTTGATGAAAAAAAATTTTTGGAGTTTCAGTTGTAAGTATGGGGAACCCCAAAATTTATTGTTTTTTTTCTATTTTTGTGTGAAAATCTTACTGCGGTTCACAGAATACATCTACTTACCAAGTTTCAACAGTATAGTACTTATAGTTTCGGAAAAAAGTGGCTGTGACATACGGACGGACGGACAGACAGACAGACAGACAGACATGACGAATCCATAAGGGTTCCGTTTTTTGCCATTTGGCTACGGAACCCTAAAAAGGCATTGACGCTTCAATAATGAAATTGTTCTATACCTCAAAATTGCAATTGTTATGCCAAGAGAAAATCGCTTTTGTGTTTTGCTAAAGGTACGGTTTTCTAGAGCGGCCGCAGTGATGTCGTAAAAATTATGACGCCGGGGTTTGACTTTACGGTGTCAAAAACGCTCTCTGGGAAAACACACCTACTTACTTTCATAAAAAAACGTAAACTTTCATAAATAACGTTTCAGTGACGTCAGTAAATTGCAGACGCTATTTGGCGGCAATCGCTCGTATAGAAAACTGTAGCTTTACCCCCTTATTCATAAAACTTATCAAACCTATTTTAGTTAAAATGGGGTTTGTCTCTTTCTTACACACAGAAATGTCAACGTGACAGATAAAGACAAACGTTCTATAAACCTATTTTAGCTAAAATAGAGATAAAATAGGATTATGCATAAGGGGGTTAGTGTATACTTAATGGTGCTCCTGTATACATCCGATGCATCCAAGGCAGGTACCCAAGCTACCAACATAGCTGTCCAGTAGGTAACTCTTTTGAACACGGAGGAGCTACTCAATTCTTTATTGCATTCCATATGTATTACATAGATGGTGGAGCTGTTCTTGTACAGCCCGAACGATACAGGAAAAATCCTATTCCAGGATATTTACCAAAAAAAAAACGGCCAAATGCGAGTAGTTGGACTTGCATATAGATACTTAAAGGATTTCGTACCACAAGGCAAAAAAACGCCGAAAAAAACACGTTTTTTTTTCTAATTTTTTTATAGCGATTATATAAATAAACACTGTGGCAATTTCACCTGCCTACCAATTACGATTTATGACATACAGCCCGCTGACAGACTGGACGGACGGACGGCGGAGGCTTAATAAAAGGGTTCCGTTGGCACCCTTTGCGTACGGAACCCTAAAAAGAACGCAAGCCCCTATCGCGTCACAGCCCCCATCACCCGTCGCTATTTAAATAAATCGAGATAACGGTAATACCCACATATATTAAAAGTTCGCGAGACAGAACCGAAACCGGTACACAACCCGCTATCCGAATAAAAATCGCATTAAAAACGTGAAACGATCCAACTTTTGTAACTATCGTTATTTAATACGTATTCGGGTAATTTTTTGTATAAGAGTTATACATAAGGAGGGGTAGAGGTGTCTTTCAAAGGAGGAAGTTGTAGGAATGTTAGCAGTTTTGGAAAAATATGAAAATTGCGGCGGTTGAGTCTGTCTAATAATTTTCTAATCATTTACCGAAACTTCGCAGACGTGATTGGTATTTGAATATGATAAAAGGAAAAAAAAAACCGAGTGTGCTTATGACCATATGACTGAAGTGAAACTTCAAACGTGTTTGGCTATGAGAGGAAGAGAGAAAGAAAATGTGCGCGCGCACTGCTTTCTCTTGCTTATATCCCCCACAAGTTCGCCTCGCCCGATCACACTATTTGTAACGCTTACGTCACGCGTTCGCCAGCTTACTCCCCAAGTCAAGCGTGCGTAAAGAAGTTTCACTTCAAAAAATGTTTTGATTGTAATTTTTTATGGGGTCGACGACCTTAGGTGGGTTACGATAACCATCACGTGACATTCAATGTGATAATGTCTACCAGTTTAGATGACAATTTCACTAGATTCTTATTTTTCTTATGTCTCCTGACCGCCATAACGGATGCTACGTATTGCTAATTATTAATTACTTTACATACATAAAGGTCCAAGTTCTTGTAACTTAACAGACAGCTTTGCTGCTGGGGAGTTTGTTGCGCCACTTCTTCTCCAGCGAAAGCACTAGGAAGTGAAGCATGTCTTATGTAATTTTGACGTTCAATAAGTGCTGATTCTCAGCCGAGTCTGAATAAATGGCTTTTGATTGTGATTTTGATTTTGGACATAACGAATAACAAAAAATCGCACTCATAAATACTTTGTCAAAGACAAAGTATTTATTAGTGCGATTTTTGGTGAGGTCTTACAGATATTTTATAGAAACTCAAAATCTACCCATTCAGTATTAATTTAATAATGTTAGAAATGAAATAAAACATTATATACGATATACGATACAATTCTAATATTATAAATGAAAAGTCTTTAGATAAGAATATTACATTATAAATTATAAACACAGGATCAGTCACAAGAAGTTTTGTCAGTAAGAAATTTGTCAATGGCATAGTAGCATTTGTTTATTAAAAAATTATTTAGGTTGCGTTTAACTTGAGCCAAGCTTAAGTCTTTTGTCATTTGGTAGCTTAGTAAGATTTTTATTTATATAAGGAATATTGCCACGTTTCATAAGCGATTGCAAAGATTAAAGCCCTTTGTACACGGCACGGTTTCTTTACGGTACGCGCGTAAACCGTGCCGTAGAAAAAACGTGTCTGTCAACAAGCCTCCATAGTGATCCTAACGACCATGCCTACACAGAGCAAAGAAACCGTAGTTTTTCAAGGCAAGAATTATGTGTGTACAAAGGGCCTTACGAGCACCAAAGACAAGAGGCAATGCCCACAGAAGCATAGGTATTTCGTCAAATGAAACTTGACGGAAAACCTATGCTGTCTTTCCTTATATCCAAAAAGTTAAATGGAAAAAGGGTTTCATAAATGAATTCCCACAAACTATTGTTTTCGTAAGGCTTATTTATGATCACCAGAAAGAGTAAAATATAACATCAAAAAAACACTTTTTACTGCCAAAAATAGTAATGATCACCAAAATTAAAACTCCATTTTATTGTAAAATACCTAGGTAAAGGTATTTGTATTCTCATTTGCTCGTTCTTGAATCCTATGCATCCTTGCATCCTATTTCTGTATAAAGGGTTTAAAGTAACCTAACCAAACCTAACCCCGGGGTACACAGCTAGAACTATTATAATTTTAGACTTCATTTTTTGGTGTTTAATATATTTTTTTGGTGATCATTATATTTAATCCCTTTTCATAAATAGGTACCTAAAATATACTCACATTATTGCGCGAAAACTGAGCCTTTAATAGAACCCGTCAAAATATCCCACTTTCTATTCAGCTTCACATTTAAAATTTGTTGACAGGTATCCGACCCATCAAATATGATATTTATCTACTTATAATAACGCGTCAATAGTTAGTGAACTTCGTGAGCGTGCATAATGATGCGTTACCTTGTTTTTATTCGCCATTTGGTTCCGTACAGCAAAGGTTTTAATACAAAATGTGAGTACTTACTGGAAAAGTGTATTAGCGTAACAATTATTCAGTATTTAGATTTTGTATCTTTGGTTTAGATAGGTTTTTATTTTTATTATTTTAGTCCTTTATTTCATTATTTACATATAAATTATATTTTTAAATATTAGGATATAACATTTAAAAATATAAAAAATAGTAACCCACCGTTATCGGGAACAGGGTCCAAGCTACCGGTGGTCAGGGCTCCAGAGAGAGGAACCTCCTGACAATGCGAGCCGTGTCCAGAAGTACTGCTTTCTGAATCAAGCTCTTGATCCAGCTGCCCAACGAGAGCCTCCTTAGGTATATTTTAGTTATCATTAATAGATTATTTTATATTTTGTGAATTTGAGAACGTCGGAAGCATAGACTAGACTGTAAGATTTGTAGACCATTTTCTATTTTGTTATGTACCTGGTACTTGTTGACATGCCTGTGTAGGCAAAAAAGAAAACCGGCTCTTCTCCATAAAAACGACCAATTGGAACCGTGCACCTAGCTTCTGGCGTTTCATAAGTGCCCATGTGAAATGAAATATTTTGATTTTGATCATTTATGTATTTCTTTTTTTTTATTGTTGCATAGCTAGTTTTTACACTGCCTTATGGGAATTATTATTATAGTAAATAGCTTGTAGGTACATACATCACATAACAAGAAATCAAAATTTCATAAAGTCCAGAAGGCCAATTCCCGTAAATAAAAACCAGCCAAGTGCGTGTCGAACCACGTACAATGAAGGGTTCTGTAGTTGGGATGAATGATGTATCCTGTCTATTTATGTTTACAAAATGATTCAACTGCAAATGTAAGTTGGTCGACTATTACTCGTTAACCCATTGTGGCACTGAGCGAGACACAATAGAAGTTTTACTGTTATTACGTCTGGGGGCGTTTAGTGTCCCGCAAAGTGTTAACTTGTAAAGCCTACTTAGCTGTGATAGTTTTCCTTTTAACTCCGTTATCCATACTAATATTACAAATGCGAAAGTGTGTCTGTCTGTTACCTCTTCACACTTAAATCGCTGAACCGATTGAGCGAAATTTGGTATAGAGATAGTTTGAGTCCCGGAAAAGGACATAGGATAGTTTTAATCCCGATATCGACACAGCGGGTGAAACCGCGGGGCGCTGCTAGTATATTATATAGTATGCCGATAGTTTTTTACGTATCCGAAAACAACCATTTAGCTGGCAAACACTGTTGACTATAGGAAAAATTTGTTTGCTTTAAAGCTTAATATTTCTCAAACGGATCCCTGATAAGAACATGGTTTTCAGGCACTCGAACCCCTTTTTGAACCGCGTTTTCACCGACAACCCTTACCATGAGATAGACGAGAAAAAAAACACCCCCACGGTGTTCCCAACCACAATCAATTTTCCAAACTTTCATCACCTCTGCGTAGATACTCATCATCATCATCATCATTTCAGCCGGAAGACGTCCACTACTGGACATAGGCCTCCCCCAAGCACCTCCACTTCGACCGGTTTTGTGCTTCTCGCATCTAACGAGTTCCTGCGGCCTTCACAAGGTCGTCGGTCGGTCGTAGATACTATGTGGCCGAAATAGGAGAGAATGCATTGTTGACATATGGTTGACAAGCGGGTTTTTATTTGAAGCTGGGTTAAGATCGATGCATTGGTGCGTTTGGCAGTCCACGGTATTCTCAACATTCGTCTCCAGCACCACATCTCAAATGCATCAATCCTTTGTCTTTCCCGCGCCATGCATTGAAGATAGCGTTAGTCAAATAGGAAGTTACATATTAGTTTTCCTGTAACCTGCTGCTTTTAAAGGTGTTTGCAAACTAACCACTTATCTTATAAACACGACTTCTACTTATCCTTATTACCTTCTTCCCGCCACGTACTGTAAACTAAACGAGTTTCCTTTTATTCGTGTTGGCAACACTGAGGCTCGCGGCGAATTTAATTAGTTAATGGAGTCAGGTGTTGCCAGAGGAAAATAGACAGTAATTATGTTATAACATTTTATGGGGTTAGGATGTGGTACCTAGGTGTTTGTTTATGTCTTTTTTTTTACTTTTAATTACCTTAAGTTTTTGTGTAGTTTGTAGATATGAAAAAGTGTAACATTTTTTATGGTCGGGTAAAAAAGGGAATGCTACTATATAGAAACAAGTAACTTTGTAGTTGGTACAGGTTCTTTTAAATGGTTTAATGGTTGGTTATTTTTGGCTATATTTTCACAAACTATAGCACAGTAGTTACAGCATTTTAATTGGTTACTTATAAGTTACTCTTGAGGTATAACTAGTTAACTCAATAGTTTTTTGTTCATTAGGTTTTTGTTATTTTTTTCAAGTTTCTTTTGATTATTGTACAAATGCAGTGTCGTATTCTAAGCCTTCTCATCTGGTTTATGGTTGACCCTATCTAGTCATACAGGATGTCCTAATTCAGGGGTCGAGACCTCATGAATGAACGTGTACTAAAGTTTCGAAATAAAATTACTATGACCATAAAAAGATCCAACAAAAAGTTATTTCTCAACTCAATAATGATGCTCATCTCGTACACCTACCGATATAATTTGCTCATCAAACCAAGTACATATAATTCCCAAGGTTTATTTTGAATTTTCCGGCTACGTATTTAATAAGTGTTTCCATGAATGTTGGACACGTGTAAGTTCTACCGAAGCAAAGTTTAGTCCCACGATTTCCCGTTAAGTTCCTCTTTTGAGAAAATTCCTCAACATGAAAGCTCGGAAATTAAACTATGTAAACTTAGTCGAATTTGGTTTCCTCTCGATGTTTCTAAAACAAAAGTTTTGCAATTTACGTAAAATATATGGTGACAGGTCAAGTTTGGCGTATTATGTTGAAAATTTTCAAGAAATCTGCTATCTCTTAAAAGATGTGTTATTATATTATTTATTTATTTATTTTTCTGGGAAGATTATTTAAAATGTAGATATACTTATTTTTGTAATTTATTCAAACACAGAAATGACTTATCATCGGCCTAGCCTTTTTCCCAAATATTTTGGAGACGGCTTCCAGTCTAACCGGATGCAGCTGAATGCTAGTATTTTACATGCAGCGACTGCCTATCTGACCTCCACAACTTAGTAACTGGGAATACGATACCCCTTGGTAAGAATGGTGGTCAGACTTTCGGGTTTTTGACGTCCCGTAACGACTGTCAAAGATTTACAAATGACAGCTGGGACCAACAGCTTAACGTGTTTTCCGTGGCACGAAGGGGTCTCGCTATTTAAAAAACGGTCACCGACTGATGGTGGTGATCTCCGTAGATGGGTGGGTGGATAGGTCTGTACCTACCGTGGCAAGCGTAGCTTAACCTGATCAATCGACCCGCGCGGTTTTTAGTATGTAATAATAGCCGCACGGGTCGATCGGGTCTAAGTAGTCACGAGCCCTTTAAAATACAAAATTGACGTATCACAAGATGAAATTTAGTACAGGCGCCTGCACATCAAGGTACTACAATCTGTCAAATTTCTTTAATAGATTTTCAACTTTATTGCTAAAGCATAAGGTTCAAAGTTCATTGGGAAAAGTTGACAGTTTCGGGTAGGTTGATGTGCTGGTGTTTGTACTGATAGTAGCAAATGCTAAAAGGTAACATACCTTTATTCTAAAAAATACTACTATAAGTACTATATATAAATACTAAAAAAAAAAATTGTAAAGTCATATCTACCCTACGACCCTACTCACAACTTTAAATTAAAACAAAAAATATACTACAACACAACTGACATCAAACATATTCACCGGAAGTTTAAAATAAATAAAAGATTCAGAACAAAGCAAGCAGCAGTACATCAAACAATGGTGTCAAGATGACTTTCAAGTCAGAATCCCTTCTTTTTGAAGTCTAAATCCCCTTACTCCCCATCTTTTGAAGATCCCGCAAAAGTAATGACATGACAGTTCAAAACGGCTGCAACGTAATTTAAATTCCTGAGGGATAACATAAAAAAAAATATGCAAAACGTAATTTTAAACGAGGCGCCCCGGAATACGGTACAAATTATGTGAAAACGTCCGTAATTGAGTTTACATATTATATACCTGATGCTCGGGCTCCGCAGACAGCGGATTAGAAGTTTTATTAATTGAAAGTTTTATTTGTTGGAACATTCGCCAGTTAGTTTCTTTTGTTTTAATGAAAAAAGAAAATAAGTAATGGAACTTTTTTTTTTTGTAAATAGGCAAGTAGGTATGTGTATTTGTATTATTTTTTCTATTTGTATCTTCGGTTCATTTATAGGGTCTTGTGGGTAAATAATAACTGCCGCACGCGTCGATCAATTAGGTTAAGCTACGCTTGCGGAAGTTGGTCCCTGAATAGGACCTTTTTTGTCCGTTCTGTTATATTGTATAACTACTAGTATAACTAGATGGACTAACCCACCATCTTTACATACCAAGACCCCTCCGTGCCTCAGAAAGCACGTTAAGTCGTTGATCCCGGCTGTCATCGTGGATTTTTGACAGTCGTTACGAGTCGTCAGAAGCCCGAAAGTGTGACAACCAGTCTTAGCAAGAGGTATGGTATTACCCAATAGATGGTTTGTGGAGGTCAGATCTAGTACTTAACTGTATCCAGTTACACTTGAAGCCGACCCCGACATGTTGGGAAAAGGCTGACAGATGATAGATCTTTTGTTCATCACAATCATTAATTATCATCCAAAACTCGACTTCATCCACTGCGGGGCAACGGTACCTTCTAGTACCTCACCTATTTCCTTTCTTATTATATCTTTATCTGAATAACACGGTTACAAATCAAATAATACGTTTATTTGATTTGTAACCGTGTTATTCAGAACCGTATTATTAAAAATACTACACAAAGATCATCTTTTATTAAAACGAAAAAACTTTTCAATTTTTGCAGCCGCAAAACAAACCTCGCCACAAAGTTGAACGTTTTGAAACATTTAACGTGTATTCGTACCGGATCGTAATTCAGTACTGAATTATTTACAGCTCGTTGTTTTAGTGCCCCTACACACGGCCCGATGGCAGCGGTTACTACTTTCACGCGGTGCAGCATGACCGTTGTGAAACGTTTGTTTTGTAGTGTAGTTATTCTTTGCTTGTAGATGTAAGTTTTCCAACAGTATTTAGGTACTGTAAGAGAGGTAGATTAATAAAACAAAACATTTCACGTGACCCAAGGGCTGGCTTTTACCTTGGCCAAAGGCTAAGCATTGCCATACAACGTGGTAATGCCGCCAGTCTCTTGGGTACATTACCAGTCGACAGCGATGCGGATGAATTTTTCGACGCTATATTTTAGTTTTTGTATAGTTTTAGTTAGGTTTTAATTTTTGTTAATTAAGGATATATTATTATGTTAAAATAAAATCTTTCAGATAAAATCATTATTACGGAATCGTTTCACGTTTTTTTAAACATTTTCCTTCTCACTCGGCTTGTCAGCCAAATCTGACGCCTTCTGTTTTCTGCCTTCCAAATTCCTATTGGCGTTTATCTTATAATGATATGCCATTATATTTATTACCAAAAAGGTTGCATGCCACAAACCGTGCAAATCATAATCTCTACAGTACTCATGGATAAACTTTTTAAAGTAGGAATTTTGTTCAAACTTCTCACAGGTATTTTTAAAACGAATGAATTTATCACTATCTATCCAATCAGTTTCCTTAATTACTTATAGAATGTTCTAGGCATTTTTTGCACATTTCCTATGTAGTTTTATTTGTCGATTTCCAATAAAATATCGTCTTTTCATAACTAGAGCGATAGTGAATCGACAGATTACACGGTAAATTGAAACGCGATATCACGGCAATTCAGCGCCGAGGCTACATAATTGGTCGTGTATTTGGGCGCTTATATTCAAAGCTATGATTCATACCTACCGGGTTCATTTTTATTCATAAGGTTTCACCTGTGTATATATTTGTATCGTTCAGTAGATGATTCTGGGTTTTTTTTGCGTTATTTATTAAAATGTATCTTCGAAATGTAAAACGCAAGACGTAGTGTGTTACAAGTTTTTTAAAGTGTTGAAATTAATTACACGTACAATTATTGTTTCTTACTCACTTCTTACGAAAATAAAAAAAATCTAGAAGGTACAGTCAAACGGGGTGAATAGGGATGCAGGGGTGAATCGGGACGAAACTTTAAATGCGATTTTAACATTGAAATAATAATGGTTTGTTGCCAAAAAGGACTCTAATGTGTTTACTGTATTATAATTAACGATTAAGTGCCCTTGTCGGCAACAAACTATAATATTTTAACGCTAAAGTCGCATTTAAAGTTTCGTCCCGATTCACCCCTGCATCCCTATTCACGCCGTTTGACGATAACTGTCCTCGAACTAAATATTTCCTTGAGTTTCTTGAGACTTTCTCAAATTACACAGTTATCTAATTAGGTACTTACAATCATCATAATCTGCAGCCCGACTTAACCCACTGCTGGTCATAAGCCTGGATTTTCTTGTGCGAATCTCCACACTCAAATACCTGAGCCAGTCTCATAGAGGTTTTGCCCGCGATGGCAACAGTGTCGTCCACCCATCTCGCCGCGCGACGACCGACACACCGTCTACTAGTCCTTCGACACCACACATTATTTACAATACTTTGTAGAAATTACTGAACTGTATTTCAGACGTCAAGACTAAACTAAACGGCTAAAACATTTAGACTCCTAGCAAACACAACTACTAAGTCATCATCATCATCATCATCATCATTTCAGCCGAAAGACGTCCACTGCTGGACATAGGCCTCCCCCAAGCACCTCCACTTCGACCGGTTTTGTGCTTCTCGCATCCAACGAGTTCCTGCGGCCTTCACAAGGTCGTCGGTCCACCTTGTGGTAGGCCTTCCAACGCTACGCCTTCCGGTACGCGGTCGCCACTCCAGAACCTTTCGGCCCCATCGGCCATCTGTTCTGCGAGCAATGTGCCCTGCCCACTGCCACTTAAGTTTGGCAATTCTTCGGGCTATGTCGGTTACCTTGGTTCTCCTGCGGATCTCTTTATTTCTGATTCGATCCCGCAGGGAAACTCCAAGCATAGCCCTCTCCATTGCCCTTTGGGTGACTTTCAGCCTTCTAATAAGGCCCATTGTGAGCGACCACGTTTCAGTGCCATATGTCATCACTGGCAACACGCACTGGTCAAAGACTTTCGTCTTGAGACACTGCGGTATGTGGGACGAGAAGATATTGCGTAGCTTCCCGAACGCTGCCCAGCCGAGTCGGATTCGACGATTGACCTCTTTCTCGAAGTTGGACCTACCTAACTGGACAGTTTGTCCTAGGTAAATATACTCGTCCACGACTTCGAGTGTAGCGTCTCCGATCTTCATGAGAGTGGGTGTTACATGGGCATTTGACATGACCTTCGTTTTGTCCATGTTCATTTTCAGACCCACTCTTTCAGAGGCTCTACTGAGGTCATCGAGCATTGTACTGAGGTCCTCCATAGTCTCAGCCATGACTACTATATCGTCGGCAAACCGAAGGTGAGTTATGTACTCGCCATTGATGTTAATGCCAGCTCCTTTCCAGTCCAGAACCTTAAAGACATCCTCCAGAGCAGCGGTGAACAGTTTCGGAGAGATAACGTCTCCCTGTCTCACACCTCGCTGCAGAAGGATAGGTTTCGAGGTCTGGTCCTGGAGTCGAACAGACATAGTGGCGTTTTCGTACAGACACTTCAGCACCTCGATGTACCGATAGTCGATCTGGCACCGTTGAAGAGACTGCAGTACAGCCCATGTCTCGATCGAATCAAAGGCTTTCTCGTAGTCCACAAACGCTAAGCAGAGAGGCAGGTTATACTCTTCGGTCTTCTGTATAACCTGTCGCAGCGTATGTATGTGGTCTACGGTGCTAAAGCCTTTACGGAATCCGGCTTGTTCGGGAGGCTGGAAGTCGTCAAACCTGCGCGCGAGACGGTTCGTGATGACTCTCGAAAACAGCTTGTAGACATGGCTCAGAAGTGAGATGGGCCTATAATTCTTAAGAAGGGCATTGTCACCCTTCTTAAAGAAAAGTATCACCACACCTCTGTTCCATGCCTGTGGTGTTTTACCCTCGAGTATGACGGAATCAAACAGCCTCTGAAGGGCCTTAAGAACGGGTTTTCCGCCGGCCTTCAGGAGCTCGGCCGTAATTCCGTCATCACCCGGTGCCTTGTTGTTTTTAAGCTGCTTCAGAGCCATCCTAATCTCGTACAGGCTGACGTCCGGGATGTCTTCGGTATAGTGTCGGGTCAATCTAGCTCTTGGGTCGTTTGCTAGATTCGTAACGGGGTTGCTTGTTGACGTGTATAACTGTCCATAGAACCTCTCGATCTCTCTCAACAGCTCAGGTTTGGCGGATACGATCCTGCCATCATCAGTCTTCAGTTTCATAAGCTGGCTCTGCCCAATAGACAGATCTCTAGCAAAAACCTTGGAGCCTCTATTTTGCTCTATCGCTTCCTCAATACGATCTGTATTGAAGCGGCGAAGGTCGCTTTTCAAGGACTTAGAGATCTGTCTGTTGAGCCGCCGGTACTTTAGAACATCATCTGAAGACTGCAGGATCATCTCGCGCCTCTCCTTCATGAGCCGCAAAGTAGGATCAGAGAGCTTCTTTTTCGTATTCGTACGACGGGTCTTGAAGATCTTAGACCCGACCGTATGGACAGCTTCCACGAACCCATCGTTATATTCGTCCACGGAGCTCCCCAGGCACTCGAAACGATTCTGAAGTTCGAGCTGAAAGCTCTCGGGGTTTTGAACTTGGATCGGCGCTGGGCGGAGCGTAGACCTCATTAGTCGAGACCTTTCCAGCTTTATATTTAAGTTCAATGTGCCTCTTACCATGCGGTGATCACTTCCGGTTTTCACCGCGTTGATCACAGAGACATCATTGAATATTTGCTTCTTCGTCGACATAATGAAGTCAATCTCATTTTTAGTTGCACCATCCGGGCTCTGCCAGGTCCACTTCCTGTGCTCACGTTTTCTGAAGAAGGAATTCATCATAAAGAGGCCTTCCTTCTCCATAAAACTAGCCAGTAGGTGGCCCCGGTGGTTCCGTCGTCCAACTCCAAATTGCCCCATTCGCAGCTCATCATCGCTTCGTTTACCCAGTTTCGCGTTAAAGTCCCCCATGACAACGGTGAAGTGAGTTTTAGAGCCATGCATGGCTCTGGAAATATCCTCATACATGGTCTCCACCTCATCGTCGGGGTGTGACGAGGTCGGGGCGTAAACCTGTACGACCTTCAGCGAATACCTTGCGGATATTCTGAGTATAAGGTACGCCACCCTGGTCGACACACTCTCGATCTTCACCACGTTGCTCACAAGGGACTTGTGGACGATAAACCCGACACCACCTTGGGACTGCTGGTCGCCCTCCCGGAAATAGAGCAAGTTGCCAGATTTAAGGATTATCGAGTCCTCCCCCTCTCTTCGGACTTCAGATAATCCCACTATGCCCCATCGCAACCTGCTCAATTCTTCCTCGAGTTCGGAGATCTTCTCGTCGGTCCGGAGTGTACGCGTGTTGTATGTTGCCAGGTCCAGTTTTCGGTTATTTTGGTAGCCGGATCTCTTCCGGGGATTCTTAGCACCCCTTGCCTCACCGTGGCCTTGGCCGCTACCGTAGCCAAGGGTAGGCGGGCCGCCGGGCACTAGGGGCCAAGTATTTTTCGTGCTTGTCATTTGGGGGGGGATTTGCCATAATCGCCACGCTTGGCATGCGGGTTGGCGATCGCAGTATGATATTAAATGCATAGAGAACGCTGCTGCCCATTCTCCGGTACGTCCCTTAGTCGCCTTTTACGACACCCATGGGAAGAAGGGGGGTGGTGCTATTCTTTAAGTCCGACACCACACGGACTAACTACTAAGTACTATGCTGTATTTACTACGAGTCTAACCCCCTTATTCATAATCCTATTTTATCTCTATTTTAGCTAAAATAGGTTTATAGAACGTTTGTCTTTATCTGTCACGTTGTCATTTCTGTGTGTAAGAAAGAGACAAACCCCATTTTAACTAAAATAGGTTTGATAAGTTTTATGAATAAGGGGGTAAAATGTTTATTTACCTGTCCTACGGCAAGCCAGGCAGAGCTTTTAGCATGTTTATTCGAGGACTACACAGTCGCACGCAAAACCAAATTTTATTATTATTTGGTGCAGTTATAACAATATTGTCAAAGTCAACGCATTTATTTAGCAAATAGGCATTTTTGAACGTCAAAAATTACAATAAAATAGAATTGATTCTAGTCGCCCCTTCCAAAAGGTAGTTTTTGTATGGAGAAGAATGGGCAAGAAACTCCACCGTTACTCTTTTAAAATGTTTTACAATAGTTTGTATACATTAATTATATTATAATATGTGAAGACGATGCACCTAAAATAAAATTACTATAAGTTCCACAATAGGTAAAAGAATTAAAAATGAAACCATGCCATAGAAATTAATTATCTGATAGATACATGCTGCTCACATATTTACAATCATGATAAAAAAAACGCTTTTCATAAAAAATATAAAATAAAATAATTAACAAGTAATAAGTCAGGGTGTGAGTTAAAGTAATTACAGAATATAAATCAATGTCAAAAAAATAATAAAGGAGAACGAGTAAGACCGTACCCAGAGACAAAGTTAATTGTAGCATTATGGACTATGTCGGTATTTGTTGACCTCGTGGAGTAGTTTATTTAATCCTAAGACAGCATGTCTGAATTCATTTGGAGAAAAAAGATATTTAAGGAAGTTAAATTGGTTTGAGAAGACTGTACCCAGAGACAAGGTTAATTGTAGCATTATGAACTATGTCGGTATTTGTTGACCTCATGGAGTACTTTAATTAATCCTAAGACAGCATGTCTGAATTCACTTGGAGAAAAAAGATATTTAAGGAAGTTAAATTGGTTTTGAGAAGACCGTACCCAGAGACAAGGTTAATTGTAGCATTATGAACTATGTCGGTATTTGTTGACCTCATGGAGTAGTTTAATTAATCCTAAGACAGCATGTCTGAATTCACTTGGAGAAAAAAGATATTTAAGGAAGTTAAATTGGTTTTGAGAAGACCGTACCCAGAGACAAGGTTAATTGTAGCATTATGAACTATGTCGGTATTTGTTGACCTCATGGAGTAGTTTAATTAATCCTAAGACAGCATGTCTGAATTCACTTGGAGAAAAAAGATATTTAAGGAAGTTAAATTGGTTTTGAGAAGACCGTACCCAGAGACAAGGTTAATTGTAGCATTATGAACTATGTCGGTATTTGTTGACCTCATGGAGTAGTTTAATTAATCCTAAGACAGCATGTCTGAATTCACTTGGAGAAAAAAGATATTTAAGGAAGTTAAATTGGTTTTGAGAAGACCGTACCCAGAGACAAGGTTAATTGTAGCATTATGAACTATGTCGGTATTTGTTGACCTCATGGAGTAGCTTAATTAATCCTAAGACAGCATGTCTGAATTCACTTGGAGAAAAAAGATATTTAAGGAAGTTAAATTGTTTCAATAAAATAATAGGAAAGTTCATTATCTTTATTCATTATTGTAATTAATTACCATACTTATATTGGTTTCTATTCTATACTAGCTGACCCGGCGAACTTCGTACCCCCTTTAATTATTTTTTTTGTTGCTTTTTTCCCATGTTTTAATAGCTATTCTGCTATTCGGGGCAGAGATTATGAGCTATGTCGGTATTCGTTGCCCTCATGGAGTAGTTTAATTAATCCTTAGTCAGCATGTCTGCTGGCAACCGACAATGCAGCATAAAATGAGATACAAAAAAGAAATAAAAACAAAACACAATACAAGTTCTAAATCAATTTTAATAAATTTTTAATCAAGCTGTTAATTTTCTAAATCGCTGGAGCCTTATTGAACACGTTCACAAAATCAACAAAAAAAAAAAAATTAAAGGGGGTACGAAGTTCGCCGGGTCAGCTAGTATAGAATAAGAACCAATATAAGTATGGTAATTAATTACGATAATGAATAAAGATAATGAACTTTCCCATTATTTTATTAAAACAATTTAACTTCCTTAAATATCTTTTTTCTCCAAGTGAATTCAGACATGCTGTCTTAGGAGTTAGGATTAATTAAACTACTCCATGAGGTCAACAAATTCCAGCATAGTTCATAATGCTACAATTAACCTTGTCTCTGGGTAGGTACCGTCTTCTCAAAACCAATTTAACTTCCTTAAATATCTTTTTTCTCCAAGTGAATTTAGACATGCTGTCTTAGGATTAATTAAACTACTCCATGAGGTCAACAAATACCGACATAGTTCATAATGCTACAATTAACCTTGTCTCTGGGTACCGTCTTCTCAAACCAATTTAACTTCCTTAAATATCTTTTTTCTCCAAGTGAATTCAGACATGCTGTCTTAGGATTAATTAAACTACTCCATGAGGGCAACGAATACCGATATAGCTCATAATGCTACAGTCATCTTTTTTTTTGGGTACGGGGCCCATACAACTTTACCCATTGTTCTTTCACAATTAAATTAGCAACCAGTTAGATTTTGTCTAGTTGTTAACCCAATTACAGACGTGATAGAAATTCGAAATTGTAGAGACAACAGTCTCCTAAAATCTAATTAAATTATTTCGACTGACACAAATACTCTCGGGTTACATAAAATAAATTGAGAATGCTAGAATTTATATTCGTCTTGAATTCTGAATTAAGATTTATATATTTTGTATTTAATTACTTTAAAGTTTACCTTCGTTTGATAATATTGTTTTGTTCTCAATAGATTTTAATTTGGAGGTCTAATTAGTTAAAACAGGTGCAGGAGCAACTGCTTAACGTGTTTTCTGAGGCATGGGGATCACACCGCCAACTTCCAAACTCCGGACTATTACTAAGAAATTCCTAATGACAACAAAAACCCATTAACACCTTGCCCGACCTGGAAATCCATCTATCCATGTCTCCCCGGTCGTAGCGGATTGTGTGCCGACTCATCAGACTATGAGAGTGAGGGAAGAGAGAGGGCACCTGTGTCTGCGCACATACTTGTGCACTAAAACTCCCGCGCCGAAGGCTAGTCTCCGTTAAGATTGGTTGCCATGACCGAAATACGGTCTGGAGGACTATTAGTTAAAACAAATGGTTAGAACAGTATTTGGGATGCATGAAGAAGCCTCCTCGTGTAGCGCAGTTTGTTCCGCCAGTTACTCAACTGAACCGAGCACTCGGCGCATCATGGACAGTCACACCCTTATTTGAGTGGCCAATTCTTCCCTTGCGGTGGTAGGGCTAACGCCCGCCTGGTCTGCGACCACCCTCCCACTCACTCTCAGTCTGCTGTGTTTCGTCGATGCGTGGGAGTTCCAGTGCCTTAGGCATCTTCTGAGCACGCTCGTTCCATCATAGACCTCATCCATCGCTTTCCATCAGGCGTGATCGAGGTCAAGAGCGGGCCCATTCAGCAATTAAAAAAAAAAGTATGTCAATGTGAGTGACTATTTTAATTTGTATTTGCTAACCTACACTTATGTGATCTTTTTTAACCCAAGGCCAAACTAAGGTAGCTCACTGAATAAGTTATTGTAAGTAATGTCTGAGTACAACAATAGGGGCTTGTGGCTAAGAAATAACAGCCGCGCGTTCGACCGATCAGGTTAAGCTATGCATGCCGCGGTTGGTCCGTGGATGGGTGACCTTCTTTACATGCCAAGACCTTGGTCCCAGTTGTCATTCGTGGATCTTTGACATTCGTTACAGGTCTTCAGAAGCCCGAAAGTCTGACAACCAGTCTTACCACGGGGTATCGTATTACCCAATAACTGGGTTGTGGAGGTCAGATAGGCAGTTGCTCCATGTAAAATACTGGTATTCAGCTGCATACGGTTAGACTGGAAGCCGACCCGAACATAGTTGGGAAATGGCTAGGCAGATGATGATTATCTGAGCACAACTTTCTACGCTCACAATGATTACTGTTTCATCAACTCCAAACGTTTATATAATCTCTGTTACCTAATCAAATATTTATTAGTCAGTTACTAAGTCCTTTGAGCCAAGTAGTCAAAGCCTACTTTAAACTGTTAGCATATTAAACTATGTACTATTTACCTGCTAATACACTGTTGAGCATTTCCTAGTTTCCCAATGACTTGTAGCAATATCTATAATGCCACATGCGAACAATGCGTCATACTGACGTCACGCAAAATTCTACATCTCGCAAGCAGAGTTTACCGCGCACATGAGTCATGACATGAATCATCGGGCAGCCCGCTAGACACAACACCAGTCACATATCTGGTCGGAGGGTCCTCCCTTTTCTATGGAGGATGAGTGAACTTTACACCCAGTTCCTCATACCTCTATAGGCTATTCATAGTCCAATGATGGTATAATTACCACACTTGGGAGCAGCATTGACAGATTTCCTCTCGCCATTATGATTCTTAGCCCTCGTGCACACGGGCGATATTTTCCCGCGACGATATTTTATCGAACACTGAATTTTCAACTCTAGGTGTTGAGTCGAGTATTGAGAATACAACAGAGCGCATCCACGCGAGTCAAAAAAAAATCACTGTTGTATTTTCAACCCTCCGCACTAAGCAGAACGTCAAAATTTCAGTGTGTGATAAAAAAAATCGTCACGGGGAAATAAGCCCTCGGGCTTACACGCGATTCACTGACACCTACTGACAGATGTCCCTTTTTTAGATGGGTCAATTTACTTTAAATCCAAATCCCAAAAAATCCGTACAAAATTACATTTTATCTGCCTGAAGGACCTAGGCACAATTAAGGAGGCAGAAAATGAAATACGCGAATTAGCCTCTTTTGTAAAGCCTTAATGCTCCAACATGAATTTTAATATGATTAGACTTCTTAAAAAGCTCTTAGCCGTGTCCGATTTTTGTTGGAACTGTTGTACTGTAATGTCTTAATTTGAATATATGACTTTCTTAGCTTAATCAGTCTTCATAATTAAAAAGGTATTTTCATCTTTTTAATATTTCTGTTGCTTCTTCTAGGGTCATTTTTCAAAGGGAAAATACTAAATTACCCTAAATTTTTGAATGAAAAAACCGTTTGCCATACATTTAATTGAGCTCTGTTTTCATTTATCTGATCTGTTTCTAAAAACAGCAGGTTCTCAATTCGGTTTGTTTTTTATATATTTGTTACCTCAAAATTCCATAATTTATAAAACGATTTGAAAAATTCTCCTTTTTTATAGGGTGGTATACCTATAAGGTGGTGCCATATAAATTTGGTCAGGTTCTAATAACTGGTTTTTGTGTTAGCTTCAATAATACGTATTTTTTTCCAGTTAGTGTTTGTTAATGATGTTATAATAATAACTTCCTATCACTACGTAGCAAGGTATACTAATTTGTGTGGGGTAAGTACCACAACTGAAAAGTGAAAATAAAACTTTATTATATTTTTTTTAAATACAACCGACTTTTAAAAATACACTTCATAAGGAAAAATAACTTTAATTTAGAAAGCCGGTGGCATAAAGCGAAAATACGATACCAAAGTCACTGACTTCCGAAATTAAAGTTATTTTTAAATTTGTAGTGTTTTTGGAAGTCTTGTTTTTTTTTATAATAAAGTTTTTATACTGTATATTAACCCGATATAAAATGAAGTTACTTAGAAGATACAGCATGTGATGGAGCAATCTTCTTGGTATAAGGTCATTAGTGCACTATTGTAGCCTTCTTTTCACTAGCGACAGCGCGGCGCGTGAAAAAGCTCCCGGCGAATAGTTGACCCAAACCGCAACGTATCACACTTTTTGCTATAATCAAGTTGCCGTCACGTTTTCCTTATTTACAAAGAACATTTTTACCATGACATATTTTTTACACAACTGCATTTTTTAGGTTACTGCAAGCGTTGGTTTATGGTACTAGTTTACACATTTTTTAAACGAAATTCACGCCAACGTTAATTACATTGAGTCCTATCTACGTAATTTAAAAAAAAAGCCCCTCAATGAACGAAAAGCGTCAAAAAATATATTTTCGTTTCGGTAGCGTCCGTATATTGCACTCATCACGCGGACCGCCTGAAAAAAAAATGTTTGTACAAGAAAAACCTGCACGCGGAACACGTATATAACATTTTATAAACGTTATTTTAAAGTGGGGAATGTTTTCCCCTGTTATGACCACCTTTTGAATCTGCGACTTGGAAATATTTTACGGAATGAGGTCGAAGTGAGAGCTCTGAAGACTGAAGAGCCTTTCAACAGCTTTTAAAACCCGTGCTGGTAATCTGCGAGATGTATTTTATTATATCTATGTAGCCGGAATTTAAAAGGTATAATTAGGTGTGCCCGTTTGTGGAGTCACCACTTTGCCCCAATATTACAAATCCGAAAGTGGTTTTCTATTTCTATTTGGGTCTGTGTCACCGCTATTCCTATGAATGAATAGATTTCATGAATTTATTTAGAAAAATATTTTTAAAAACTAAAGCTAATTCTTAAAATAATAATATGTTCAAGTATATAAAAAGAAGGCGAAATAATCAAAGGGCATCAAAAAATTCGTCCGCATCGCTGTCAACAGGAAAAGTGCCCTATAGTCTGGCAGCATTGCCACGGTGTATGGCAATGCTGATTCTTTGGCCAAAAAATAGGCCAGCCCTCACGTGAAGAAACTCAAAAAAAAAATTATTTATAAGCAAGTTTTTTACACACACCCATAGTATCAGAAAATTAAAATAAAATAGGATATAGACATTGAATTAAGTTATTGTTATATATTCAGATAAATTATAGTTTTCTTATAAATGTCAGGTTAAAAACAATAGAATAGAATACTCTTTTATGTACATCATAAAAATTACAGACATAAATATAGAAAAACCCGGAAAACGTTTTAACTTTCACGACTACAAAGCCGCAGACACAGCTTTATGTTAACTCAGAAATCAAACAAACCTCGAGACAAGAACTATGCTTACGTACGTAGTTACAAACAAGGATATATTGGCTTTTTGTCATCCCGCAAAAGTCGTAAAATTCAAGTGTGAGAAAGGGTTATCTGTTCAAACGACGCCCGCGGGAAATAAAATGGCATGATCTATTCGCGGCGGAGAAGAAGCATGGCCGTCTGCGAAGGCTCTTACAGATGCAATAATAATTTATTCGAATTGCATGATATCTAAAAAATATCCAGCCAAAATGATCTCGTAACTTCTTTACTTTTTGACTTAAATATGACTACTTATTATGTATTGCAGACAGTTGACATAAGCAAAACCCAACCTGTATGCAATGATGTATCCCTTGCTGCAAAAGACACCCAAACTCGCAATGGCTTCCGTCTTGCTTCCCTCCCATGCCATCAAAACTTTCACTACCTCCATCTAATCATACATTTTGTCCACAGCTAGAAACAAGAGTATTCAACAGCACAGACATCTCCGTCACAAACAGTTCGTGTGACATTGAGGCGTGCGTCATCACGGTCAGGCCTGAGAGAGGGACTGCGAAGTACACGTGCGAAGTATCCAGCGAAGGACCTCGGTTCGCTGTTGACAAGCGATCCGCGAACATGACACTGGCTGGTGAGCATGCTGCCCTAGTAACTTTTGTTTTAGGTCTGAAGATTTATCACAGATTATGTAGATTATGATTTCCTGGACATAAGAATAGACTTATCTTAGACCATAGAAGTGTGCCTATTTCAGTCTCGATTGTTTAACGAGGATATAACTAAAAGATATACATGGTACCCTAGTACCCGTAAAAGGAAGAATTTATCATCATCATCATCATCATTTCAGCCGAAAGACGTCCACTGCTGGACATAGGCCTCCCCCAAGCACCTCCACTTCGACCGGTTTTGTGCTTCTCGCATCCAACGAGTTCCTGCGGCCTTCACAAGGTCGTCGGTCCACCTTGTGGGAGGCCTTCCAACGCTACGCCTTCCGGTACGCGGTCGCCACTCCAGAACCTTTCGGCCCCATCGGCCATCTGTTCTGCGAGCAATGTGCCCTGCCCACTGCCACTTAAGTTTGGCAATTCTTCGGGCTATGTCGGTTACCTTGCTTCTCCTGCGGATCTCTTCATTTCTGATTCGATCCCGCAGGGAAACTCCAAGCATAGCCCTCTCCATTGCCCTTTGGATGACTTTCAGCCTTCTAATAAGGCCCATTGTGAGCGACCACAATGAAGAATGAAGCGAAGAATTTATAATTTCAGCGAATGATGTCAGGTCAAAAATCATGACCAAACCCTAAACTATCAACAATACTCATAATCAATATACACAAAAAGCATTTTTACCATAATTTAGTATCAATACACAATCCCACATAAGATAATAATCCATACGGACAAATATTATTAGCTTTACCGAACATTATCTCATGAGCCCAGTATAACCATCATTCTACACTGGAGATTATCGTATGGAAGCCAGAATCTACGTTAATGGTACTAGGGAGGCAGGGCGCGGAAATGGTATTAAATCTAACATTTCAGATGTAGTTTCCCCTCGACAAAGACCTTTTTAAGGGAGATATGATTTCGGAATAAAGGAGGAAATGGAATACAAGTGATATGACTGATGGATGTTTTTTTTTTCCCGAAACTAGCAGTGTGGCAACACTGTCAACCTTCAACATCATTTTACAAATTAACCTTTCTATGAAAGTTCCGCCCCATCAAAAATTGCTCTAAATAGTCACAGATATCAAATGTTACTATTATTTTATTCTTTTCGGGAAACTTACAGCTAATATAAACAGTGTTCTTAAACAATGTGCAATTGAAGGCCATTTAAACATTTCCATTGATTTGATAAACACATAAAACAAAATAAAAACAACAAAAAAGTTCGGTACAAGATACCTATAACATAAATTAGGAAATAAAATTACACGATCGACTAATCACACTAATACGAGTATTGTGAGAGTGAAAGTTTGTGAGTGTATGTGTGTGTGTTTATGTGTTTGATACTTCTCCACGCTCAAACGGCTGGACCAATTTTGATAAAATTTTGTATAGAGGTAGCTGACACCTTGGATTAACATATAGGCTACTTTTTATCCCGATATTCTCACGGGATCGACATTTACGCGGGTGAAACCTCGGGGCGTAGCTAGTACAAACTAAGAATCATTTAGACGCAAACAATTACTTTTCCGAAAAGAAGCTTTTCACCAACAAATGCTTAAGCCGAGAAACACTGGTATTGAAAATATCCAAATTATGTTCACTAGTCAGTTTATTAAACTTGTTAGAAAACATGATAATAAAAATAGTAGGTATGTTTATTCAACATAAAACCAAAAGCAAAATTGTAAAACAGCACACATTTTTGTCGAGTATGGATGGCTATGCATGCAAAGTAAACAATGTACAAAATAGTTTTGAAAAATCCATTACATTCCCTACCTTTATTTCTGGTATTTTAATAGCTGACAGCAATTTCGGATATTGCAGTAGTTTGGTCTAGTTTTTCACGCATACAGCAACCTACCTCTGAATACCGTGAATGTAAGAATATAATAGAACTAGCTGCGTCCCACGGATTAACCAGCACAAGTCTCGATCCCATGGGAATATAGGGATAAAAAAATGTCTTATGTCCTAATCTAGGGCATAGTCTAACCATGAGTCAAATTTCATCCAAATTCGTTCAGCCGTCTTAGCGTGAAAACGTACCGTCAAACGGGGCGAATAGGGATGCAGGGGTGAATCGGGACGAAACTTTAAAAGCGATTTTTACATTGAAATAATATATTTTGTTGTCAAAAAGGACTCTGTGTTTACTGTATTATAATTAACGATTACGTGCCCTTGTCGGCAAAAAACTATATTATTTCAACGCTAAAATCCATTTTGAAGTTTCGTCCCAATTCACCCCTGCATCCCTATTTACCCCGTTTGTAGGTAACAAACTAAAAAAAAATCAAATCATTTCTCTTTATTATAATATTAGTTTAAATGAATATAGTAGGTATAGGTAAGTCTACCCAAAATATATTGGATATCCCTTGTTACGCTCGTAACAATAAAATAACAGGCCGAGTTAAAAGTTAGGGCAAGGGTTTCTCCACAAGCCGTCCACTTTAGTATTGATTAATTGGGTTTACCCTCACTTTCATAACTTGTAAAACGATAAAGAGGGATTATGGATTTGTATTCTTTACATTTTATTATGTATATACCATAAGTATGGGCAATAAAATCATAGTCTCGGAGGTAAATATTCAGAATACATTTTTTATTTATTTTATCTACTTACATCATCCATGACAAGATAACTCAATGCGATAAATGCGCTTATCCTTTTGTTTTTTTCGCTGAGAAATGCATTACGCATCCCCGCTCGTGGGGGACGAGACGGGGTATGTGGGACTCCTGTCGGAATTACACCGACAGTATACCCACTAAAACTCAGCGGTGTTCCCACATCGCCGTGATGGGAGGGCCATGGGAAACCGGCTCAGCCTTTACTTCCACAACCCTCCCGAAAAATGCGCTTATCCTAACTTAATCTTACTAAAATCAATAAATTATTAGAAACAATGCATTCCTGGTGAATTCACTCAGAGGATAACAGAATAGATAAGTCCGTCTTATGAGGTTGAGCGTGCGGAGTGCACGCGTCACTCGTCAACAGTGCCTCGGACATACAACATGATTGATATGTAATTACATTATGATGATTTGACCATGACTAACTAGCATTTAGAACAATCAAGCTGTAATTACAATAACCCGACTACGTTAGCCGTCAAACCAGCCCTTCCGCAGACGTGTTCTTGAATCGAGCGAACTTAGTGTAGGACGCCCTCAGGCTATGTGGATGGATGGAAATTATTTATTGTACAAGTAATACAGTAACCAGGTTCATAGATTAAGACAACATGAATAACTTTTAATATAAAAAAAATATACTTACGGCTAGGTTACAAAGTATAATTTGCTAGTGAGCCCCAAAGACAGTTTACTGTATAGAGGTATGAGGAACAGGGTGTAAAGTTCACTCATACTCTATAGAAAAGGGAGGATCCTCCGACCAGACGACTGTTGTGTCTGGCGGGCAACTGCCCGATGTTTCGTGTCGGGCTTTCTATGCTAGTTGCGCGGTAAACTCTGCTTGCGAGATGCAGGATTTGCGTGGACGTCAGTATGACGTCCATGTTGTAGATACCGCTACAACTGTATCTGGCACTTGGGGTACGATTGCAAGAGTGGAGACTGAAGAGGTGATTTCTAGTGTGGTATAGTATGTGTTCTCTGAACACATACGAAGATAGTTTAGTATAGGCTTGACCCCAGGCAGGCGCTTCACTTTGTGTAAAATATTTCATCACCACTACTCCCAAAACGGTGAAGGAAAACATCGTGTGGAAACCGGCATGTCCTAGAACTAAAAATTCGAAGACATGTGACATCTACCTACCCGTACTGGACCCGCGTGGTGGATTACGGTCCAGTCTTTCTCAAAGAGGAGGCCTGTAAAGAAAACTTGAATTATTTCTCTATTTCAAGCCTCGATTCTGATAGTGATTAATACTTTTCTTTTCCACCAGTAATGCCAGAGTACGACCCGTTGATCACGGGTCTACCAACGTTGGTACAAGTCGGGGAGCAGGCGCTGGTCAACTGCACCTCGGACTACTCCCTGCCAGCAGCAACCATCGACTGGTTCGTCGATTCGGAGCCTCAAGAGGTAAGGAAAACCTTAAAATAGAATAGAATACTCTTTATTATGCACACCATATAAATTACAGATATAAATATAGAAACTTTACAACCAACCAAACCAACTTTATACCAACCAACCAACCAACCTTACCACCTAACATTAACCTTTAATCAACCTTAGTTATACATTATTAACAGATAATCGTTTGGGTTATTAAAAAAAGATAAAAACATAATTTTGCCGAAATCAAACATTGTATTTATGAGGCCTAAAATGCACCCATGGAGCACGCCTTACGACAGTCAAAAAACAAATCAAATCCCAGTAACAATAATGAAGGACCATGTGATCAAACTCCATATGTAACACCGTCATGTCTTTATAAATATCGTGTCAATAATATGGTGACACTCCTCTATAAAAAATGCTGTCTTGTCTTAACAGACCCCATGACTGAACACTGACCCAAAATACAGGCACATATACTCCGTAAGAAAGAAAGTAAATACGTTTATAAGTATGAAATCCGTAGCTTCGTCCTACGAGTAAGTCATAAGAATATTTTGGAGCTAACACGATTTCACAGTCGTCCTTACTCTTGATGTGTTTCTGCCCGTGCGAAAAAGTTAATTAATCGGCAGTAGGGTTCATTCCGATGTATCGAACTGCTTTCAAACGGGGCCCCATATCTTCATTGATCGACTTAGTAGACGGTCGGCCCCGTGCTTTGGAAAAAAGACTCCCGTTTTCTTTGGTAAGTATGTCTTTCATCTGAAACGTTACTTGACATAAAAGAAATAGTCCAAGTACTTTATTTCCATTGCCTATAAATAAAAACATTCTGAAACCCAACTTTATTAGGTACTTGGCTCTAGACGTCTTAGCCCGCAGAATAACGACTTACATTCGTGCTTAGCTCTTATCGATTTCCAAATAAATATAGGTAGCTCTCAGTTCGTAAAAGCTGAGTTTACAGGTATAACTACCAACGTGCTTTATTTTATTGAAAACCTATAGGTACTATTCTCGTTGAAAAGCTGACGATACCTGATGTCAGCCGAATGGCGAAGTATAACCTGGATTGTTGAAACTTTATGTTTACTTTAGAGGGTTTTATCCTCGTCATCACGGCGTGCAATGAATTCGGATCTATTTTGTCATTCGGCTCAAAATTGCTTTGGGTTTTTTATGATATGGATTCATCATCATTATCAGTTCTTTCGCTGAATATGATTTTTCCCATTCCATTGGAGAAGTTAACCTGATATGCAGAGAGCAGACTGGTGGCCTGGTGGTAACTGCCCAGAATTGCAAATTGTAGGTCGTGGGTTCGAACCCAGGCAGGCGGTTTACTTAGTGTAAATAATTTTATCACCACTGCTCTCAAAACGGTAAAGAAATACATCGTGAGGAAAACGGCATGTCTTAGAACTAAAAATTCGAAGACATGTGACATCTACCAACCCGCACTGGGCCCGCGTGGTAGATTATAGCCCACTCCCTCTGTGTCCCAGCAGTGGGAACATAAAAGGCTGTATATTACTTTTTATGTAGGTATTATAACCTAATATTATGTCTGTCAGATTTCCTTTAAAGACGTTTTCTTTTAATTACCTTTGAAGACTTTTCCTTTAAAGATTTCTCCTCGTACCTCTGACATGACAATATGTCGTCTAGATAATACGTAATAGATAAATAACAAAACATCTGTAGTAACAAAATCGTTCATCAGACGAAAAGCCTCAGTTCGGACACATTTATCAAACAAATTACACGATCTATTCACGGCTCAAACGACCTGTTGTGCTAGAAATTATTTTAATTTCTCCTTTCCATTGTTGGGCTAACGATTTTTCCTTTCAGAACTCCGTATCGGCGTCTACGTTCGCCTTTTGTCAGTTCCAACGCTCGAAAAGCCGGTATATTTGATTCCGTATAAAAGAATTTGGTGATATATTTTTAAAGGCAGGAGTCCGTTAAAGAGAGGGCTCTCGAGCCTCGACTGCGGTGAGATTTTACTTTAGAAATGGAGCTTTGGAATGAAAGGTGATGTCGTGATTTCAAATGCGATGTTGTCTATATCTCTCTTGTATCGCGTATTATGTTTATATCCAGCCTTTTTTCAAGAAAAAAAACTTTGAAGTGCTAAATATCGCAATTTGACCAAAAATAGAAATAAATCTGTTATTGCAAAGGACATGAAGATTGAACGCATAACCCATGACCTAAAAGAAAGTTTAACTGCTACAATAGAATGTTTAAAAATGCTAGATAATGTTTTTCGTCGATACATTGCCATTGGGTTTGCATGTAATTTTTTGTCGTTTTAGTTTTCACTAGCGTCATACCATCAATATACTTTATTAATATGTTCGCGATATAATGTGAACATTTTAGGACTATTTATCTTTTGTTTTGTATTGCTTTTTACCGTCTATATTTTGATACGTAGATGTTTTTTTCACTTGCTGTCAATATAATATTTCTATACGGAATGGCTATGTATTTCTTATAAAATATAAGAAATCCAAACTAAGCCTAAGCAGTCGGTAATAGATACATGTGTCTTTTATTTTGTACGTAACTGTACGTTGGAGATAACAAATTGACACGCTGTCGAAACAAAAATCTGACGAAACGAAAATCTGTCTAAACGGAAACAACCCTTTCCTAAAACTTAGTTTTTCGCAAATGTATCGTCTGTCTAGCATTTTCTCAACTTTGTTAGGATCAGCTATTAGTCTAACCGGTTGCAGCTGAATACTAATATATTTCTTGGAGTAGGTAACTGCCAACCTAACCGTTCCTTCCTGTTATGAGCTTCACATCCCAGGAATCGGATAACACGATACCCCTTGGTAAGACTGTTTGTTAAAATTCCGGACTTCTGGCTACTTGTAACGACTCTCAATATTATAAACAACAACGACGCTTCAAAAATGTTTCAAATATCTCGAAAACTATTGAATCTCGGCCATACATATGGGGGGCTCAATTTGTTGCGAAACATTTTTGTAGCGTAAAATGAAAATATTGGTAAGATGTTATTCTTAAATGGCTCATCATGTTTAATTATTTTGTTGAATTAAGTACTTTTAATTTTGTTAATAGCTTAATTGAAGTGCCAGCTACAATATATTTTTTAATGGTACGGTCGAACAAGCTATTTGGTATACAGACAAAAATATTCATCTTTTCACTATACAGCCAATACTTAGTTTTATTTTGTGTATCCTTAATTAAATAGAGTAGTATAAAATAATTGACTAACTCAGCACACCATTGTTTAAAAGACGTAGTTGCAAGTTAGCTGCCTTTATATTAAATAGCTTGTTCGACCGTATGTACCCATTCAATGTTTTTTTTTTAACTTTATTTGGAATTATATCGAAAAACCCTTAAAATTCAAATATCTCGAAAACTATTGAATGTCGGCCATTCATATGGGGGTTGACTTTGTTGCATTTTGGCCCCCCTATCAGCTCCTGACGGATATACGTCGAATTACAAGTAAAACAACAGTTGAATACTTTAATATTCTCTTTTTCTACGACATGACGTATTACGTTTCTACATCGTTTGAAATGTCTTAAAAATCTTCTCTTGAGACGGAAATTGTACTCTTGGCATTAGACACAGACAGCTTCAACAAGCTTAACAGTCTCGTAATAGTCTTACAAACGTATATATACATCTTATTCTTTACTCCATCTTTTCGTGCCTAATGTATTTCCTAGAATTATTTTCTTTACTTCTCTTGTAAGGTTGTAACTATAAGTAGTCTACTTCGCGACACGTGTAACCTTTGTCGTCTATTTGTTTGAATTATTTTTTGACCATTAAGGTATGATTCCGATCTCGGAAGCATGCAGCAGTGCTGCCGCAGCACTGCTGGTCCCCATATATTCTCTATAGGAATTTCGCGCAGCATTGCTGCCGTGCTCGGAATGTAATCTCATATAAACCCATAGAAAATGTATGAGGACCAGTAGTGCTGCGACCGCACTGCCGCGGCAGCACTGCTGCGTGCTGCCGAGATCGGAATCATACCTTTATTATCATTGTCATACATCTTCATTTAGGTACTTTAACAAAAATTTCATTAATTCCGATGTTTCCTTAATAATTTACTTATCTACATAATGAAACTTATTAAATAATACAATATAATGATGACGAGTCAACAATAGAACACTCCATTAATGAATTATTTGTCTGGAAAAACTGATTGTTTTACTTAGGTAAATATTTACGAGACAATTATTGAAAATCTTGTGACAGGTTGTCTACTTCTAAATCATAATAATCAATTTTTCTTTGGCTCTAATTCTTCACTTCCACAGTGACAGTATAGTTCAGCTTATAATGAATATGAATTCTCATATCAATTCATTTATTACTTCATAGCAATCAATTATTATTTGAGGAGTCCTTTAAAGTCTGTTGCCAAATCCAAAACACGAAAACTTTGTCAGTTTAAATAAAAAAGATGACCACCATTCTTCCGACAGTTATTTCCTGTCGAGGGAAAGGCAAATAAGTAATAGAAAATGTGTCATTTTCGATACGACAGCCTGTCAAATGGTTGTGAATAGCTATGCAGGTCTACCAACAACCTTACAGAAACTTTTTCTTAGAATAATTGAATTGTAGAAGGTTGGAAAAGGAAAGCCTATCAAACAGGAAAGATAAACAAACGTAACTTTATAACTGTGGTAAACGTTTGTTAACTTTATGACAATCCTCAATGGGCTTCAAGTAAATTAGATTTTGAAAGTCCGAGAGGAGTCTTATTTCTTGAGTCATAATAATGTTCATGATTTTTGTTGCGGTCAATTTCACCGTCGTCGATTTCATTGTCGTGCAAAATAAACAGTAGTTTAATTTGCACGACAAGAGATCTTGAAAGGAATTTATATTTGTAGTATTTTCCCTCGCTGCTTTTACCTTAAATTTTTGTTATGTAGGTCACCTAAGTTAGAATTAGGCTTATCCTAAGTGGCTCGTTTTGCCAGTAAGGGTCTTAACCTAAAGTAATCCAGGCAATTTTGCACAGACCATTGCCAGTAACAACAATGTAATTAAGATTTAAAGATAACTTTTAATTGAACTTTTCAAAAGAGACTTTCGTTCCGTCTATATGGGAATACATTTACTTTTCATGAAATGTCAAAGATTGAAGATTAACAATGTTTACATTAGTATTTTTTTTTAATCCACAATCACTACTTATTTTATTTCTTATATATTTTTTTTTGCTTTTTTTTAAACTAATATCTCAAACTCCAAATTTCAAAAGTACATGTTTCAATCCGCTATAACAATATGTGTTTGTTAAAATACTTCGTTCTCGAAACTTTACTCCCTCTAATGCATTTATCTCCTGGTTTGTGTTGTTTACAATCAAGTTAGGTGTACTAACTCAGTCTGGGTCTAGACCTAACCTGATTAGCTACCTATGTCCCGCTGGTGACGTAAGATTATAGACACGTCGTGAACCGAGTTTATGTGTGATTCAGTTAAAAGGTTTATTTGTGGTGTAGGTTGGATTAAATTATTTAGAAGCGTTGCTGGTTGTCAGAATTCAGATAGCTATTTAATTTATTTAATCCCACTTCTCTATTATTATTTCTAGTGAGTGGAACTTCAGAATTTTTTTTTTTTATTGGTTAAAACTGCCGCAAACTAATACATTTTCAGTTTCAGCGAATTTCGTTTGATGAAAATGGGATAAGTCATTTCCAAAAATGTACCAACGGTAATTCGTTACATAACATAATCAATCTAATCTATAATATTCCCACTGCTGTTGCACAGGCCTCCTCTTAGTGAGGGAGTGGGCTGTAATCCACCACGCGGGCCCAGTGCGGATTGACAGATGTCACATGTCTTCGATTTTTTGGTTCTAGGACACGCCAGTTTCCTCACGATATTTTCCTTCACCGTTTTGAGAGCAGTGGTGATCAAATAATTTACACAAAATAAAGCGCCTGTCTGAATTCAAGCCTACGACCTACAACTCGTAAGTCGCGGCCGTTACCACTTAGCCACCACTGCTCTCTGGTAATTCGTTTGATGCAACATATTACTAAGCCAACATTATGGAACATTAATCGTACGACTCCTTCACAATGCACTTCCTTCTTCCCCTCCATTAGTGGCACAGTATGTACTCCTGGTAAGCACTCGCGTGTACATTCCACACACACAATTTATCATTCTTGAAATTAAAACAGTAAGCTACGATGTATCATTAATCTTCCAAAAGTAAGGATATACAAACCGCACGCCGCCGAACAGCCAGCCACGATGCAAAATAAATAACACATGCAATTTAATCCAGTTTCCGGCTCCCGTTTTCAACCCTCTTTGATTGAGGTCTGTCGTAAAATATATATGTCTAAGACTCTATATGATAATTTTTTATGCTCGTCACATCTTCAGCCAATTTTAGGAGTTCACATTCAAATGTATGTGTATGTCATTGATCGACGGATAGAATTTGTTTAAGTTATGTATGTGATGAGTCGCGGCGTCTTCTCTCGCGCCCAGAATTTTGATACGCGGATTTCCGTCTCAAAGTGCGCGAATGTCAAAGTCACCGACAGCACATCGATTTTTCACGATCCTCTGAAAGGTGATGTTCAAAGACTGAAAAATATCTGAATATTTTTCTTAGAAATTCTAGCGGAAGTGGTATTTTTTTGCTTTTAGGGACCTCATCCGTCATCATTAGACTGTATTTTCTGTTATTCATTTTTGTATTACTACGTGTACTGACGGGCCGGATCTATATTAATACGTTGCTTGCGTAAATAGTTCTTTTTTTTATAAATAATGCTATGAAACGGAAGCACGTTAAAACTGCGGCCATTTTGAAGAAATAAAAGCATGGATGAAGTTAAAATTGTTTTATCGTACTAATCTGTTGTACCAATATGTAAAACAGATTAGTACGACACAGGCAACTGCAACCGTCGTCAGCTACCGCCAACACGCATCGTCCGTTACGCGGTGTCCTACGAGAGCGACGAATACGACGCGACGCGACGCCGCAAACGCGACGAACGCGACTAACTCAACGGCATACCCTGCTTGCGGCCTATATGACAGTCTGCGGCGAGACACGACGTAACGCATACTTGTTTTGAGAGCGACCAGACGCGACACCACGAACTACGTATGAACTTTCCGTCTGTTCCCGTTGTCCCCATTCGGAACTCAATAAAAATAATTAAAATGTATTCCCGTTGTCCCCATTGACGGTTTCCTGTTAAAATTGTACTGTACTTCTCCATGATTCGAGAAGTAATGACCAAAATCACGTAGGACATTTGTCGCGTGTAGCATCGCGTCACATAACGTCGCGTCTTGTTGCGTCGCGTCGCGTCGTATTCATCGCTCACGCAGGACACTAAGGTACTAAGGACGCGTTACACTAAGGTACCACGAAGCCACAAGATTTCCTTAATTATCTACCTCTAAATAAAGTCTTATTTGCAGCCATTTCAAAGAACTAAAATAATTAATTTAATGCAAAACGAAAACCACTAACTGCAAGTTAGTTTGTTATTGTTTTTACATGGAAATAGCTCGGATGTAGTTTGTTTCATAAATTCTAGGTACTGACTTATTGAGAGCATTAGTTATTAAAGTTTTTGCTGAAACTTTCAATAAAGTCGTAACCATGTTAGTCTGCGAGCATCGGAAGTGCTTTAAACATTTAATTAGGTACTACTTATCAAAAGTAAGTTTTCCTATGCTCTCTATATGTTAGGCAAAATTGTGAACAAGACAGCGCTCCTAGCAGCTTATCACGGTTATGTCGCCTCTGTTTTGCGGTATGGCCTTATATTCTGGGGCAATGCGACTAAGGTAGAGGAGGTACTGATAGCACAGAAAAAATGTATTCGGGCTATATGTAAATAAAACGGACGGATTCATGCAAGCCACATTTCCAAAACTTAAAAATATTGACTGTGCCATCACTTTATGTCTATGAAGCTTGTATCTTTGTTAAAAACAACATGTTTTTATATGAATTTGTAAAAAGTCAGCGGCGCTCAAAAAAGTTGCACCCGCTTTACACTAAAACCAAGTTTCTCTATAATAGTATATATGCAATGGCTCCAAAACTTTATAACAAATTACCTGATCAAATTGTATCAAGCAACAACATGAATGAGTTTAAACGTAAGCTGTTTAAATTATTGAGTAACAAGGCGTATTATTCGGTTAATGAATATCTTAATGACAAATTAAAATAATATTTGTATAATTTTATATCGGTTCATAATTAAAACGTTGCTTTCATAAGATAATGATAATATCCATGGACATTTTATGTATTGTATACGAAATTGTGACTAATTACCTATTTGTTTATGTGCTGTTTTAATTTATTGACATATTATTATTAACTATTGTTTGAAATTGTGACATCTACTTACCTATTGACTTTATTTTATTTTTTTACTTGAAATTCGATTACCTAATGATATTTTGTATGCCTTTCGGCGGAACATAGCATGGACCAACATTTTATTATTTATGTAACACCTGTATATTGTACCCTATGTTCACAAAATGAATAAAAAAAAAAAAAAAAAAAAAAAATCACTTCATAGATGAATTTGGTTAAGTGCTTTTACTATTACCTATACGCTGGTTCGTTGGTATTGTGGACGCAAGCACTACTTCTCACCATGAGGTCTTGAGTTCGAATCCCGTGTCGGGAAAAGTGTTATTAGGTTTTTCCAACTGGAATTTCTTAGTCATCATCTGCCTAGCCTTTTCCCAACTATGTTGGGGTCAGCTTCCAGTCTAACCGAATGCAGCTGAATACCAGTATTTCACATGGAGCGACTGTTTATCTGACCTCCACAACCCAGTTACTGGGTAATATGATACCCCTTGGTAAGGCTAGTTGTCAGACTTTCGGGCTACTGACGACCCGTAACGACTGTCAAAGATCCTCGAATGACAGCCGGGACCAACGGCTTAACGTTCTTTCCAAGGCACGGAGGGGTCTTGGTATGTGAAGATGGTCACCCATCCACGGGCCAACTGTGGCAAGCGTAGCTTTAGCTGGTCGATCGACCCGTGCGGCTGTTATTACTTATCCACAAGCCCCTAGGCCGGGCTGTTTATAGGTAGCCATTCTAGAATTAAATGAACCTAAAAGCCGTTAACGTAATTGTAATTTTCTTTTCAATCAACCAAGAAGCGAAAAAGTCACAAAAATTTAATAAATTCGACAAACCGTCCTCAATTTTACGCCAAAACAACCCCATCAGTCAACGTAACATTAATGAAACAGCCAATCATCAAAAAATCTCATTAATTTTAGAGACTTTTTGTTCGGATTATGAGGGCGCGGCCCCAATAAAGGAAATTAAACCGTACTACGAAAAACGATCATGAGGAATTTGCTTTTGTACCCTGTAATGGCGCGCTTGTGTTTGATTATTTAAATGAACTGAAAACAATTAGAATTACGTTCGTCGATGGCGGCTCAGGAAGTGTGCCGCTGTGCCGGACATCGGACTCTAAGTCATTACTTGGGGAATTGTTGCCTTATTCGGCTCAGCGTCCACTGAACCGGTAAAATGGGATTTTGTTATTTTTCCGCCTTTTCCTAATAGAACTTTAGTGTAGGTTTGAGCTTTGGAGGAGGAAATCAACCTGAAAATCAATTTGGAGATAACAATTAAAACGTATTTCGTTTTCTTAGTGTTTTTTTAGGGTTCCGTAGCTCAAAAGGAAAAACGGAACCCTTATAGGATCACTTTGTTGTCCGTCCGTCCGTCTGTCAAGACCGTTTTTCTCAGGAATGCGTGGAGGTATCAAACTGAAATTTATATCTAATACTCAAGTTTACTGTCCCTTGGAGCTGTGAAAAAATCAAACTTCTAAGCCAAAGCAATCAAAAGATACAGCCGTTTATAACGCAAATTTTCGAAACACGCACGGGAATCAAAACCTACAGGGTACTTTCCGTGAACTTAGAATCTTGAAATTTGGTACGAAGTAACATCTTATAGTACAAATAAAGGAAAAATTGCGAAAACCGTAAATTTTTAGTTACATCATATAATAAAAAATATTTTTGAAAATTTTAAAGTTACTACTTCTTTTCTCATGAACGCGTTGAGATATCAACTTTTACATATATACCTACAGGTTTGTACGGAACCCTCAGTGCGCGAGTCCGACTCGCACTTGGCCGGTTTTTTTTTTATGGTTCCGTAGCTCAAAAGGAAAAACCGAACCCTTATAAGATCACTTAGTTGTCCGTCTGTCTGTCTATCTGCCAAGACCATTTTTTAGGAAGGCGTGGAGTTGCAATCCTTTGAAGCAGTGAAAAAATCAAACTTCTAAGTCAACGCAATAAAGAAATACGGGCGTTTATGTTTCGGAATCAAAATCTATAGGGTACTTCCCATTGACCAGAATGATGAAATTTGACAAGAAGCAATTTTATGTAGACCAAATAAAGGAAAATTTTTGTTACATGCCTACAAATGTGTACGGAACCTTTGGTGCGCGATTCCGACTCACACTTGATCGGTTTTTTGTAAAATGATCAGTTGTGGGTTGTGATCTACATCGCCACATGTAACTACGCATCACATTGACGTCACGCAAAATCCTGCATCGCGCAAGCGAAGTTTACCGCGCAACTAGCATAATCGGGCAGTAGCCCACCAAACACAACACCCATCTGAACGGAGGATCCTCCCTTTTCTATAGAAGATGACTGATAAATGAATTTATTTCTATAAGTAGGTTTGTACACGTCAAGTAAACTTATCACCCTGTTCCTCATACCCTGTCACTACTGACCAGGACATCAGACAGAAGTTACAGCTCAAGAACTATTTATTCAACCTTCAAAGGGATGTTTGGTTCTTTTCACCACGGCACCGTGCGGATACCGGGACTTAGTCTTTAAAATATAACATGCAGTGACAAATCGGTATGTTTTTTTTAATATGAGCTGTGTCCATTGAATTGCGCCTCGGCAGCGCGCCGATTACAGGCTGATAATATAAACCAGTCGTTCTTCTATAAAAATCTCAACAAGAAAACATATTACCTATGTGAAGTGTATATACGATCAGCAACAAAAGTCGATTAACACTTCAGTTTCTTTAATCTTAGTTATTGAGCAAAATATTTGTTCAAAATTACATCAGAAGTTTTTTTAGAATATAAACTCTTTGCTATTATGCGAAAAGCTAAAAAGCAGTTTATTGAAAAAAAATGTTTGTAAATTTAATAACAAGTAAAAATGAAAAACGACCGCGTACCGGAAGACGTAGCGTTGGAAGGCCTCCCACAAGGTAGACCGACGACCTTGTGAAGGCCGCAGGAACTCGTTGGATGCGAGAAGCACAAAACCGGTCGAAGTGGAGGTGCTTGGAGGAGGCCTATGTCCAGCAGTGGACGTCTATCGGCTAAAATGATGATGATGAAGAAAAATGACAGTGTTAATCGACTTTTGTTGCTGACTGAACCTACTGCGTGACCATCCCAATCACTTCACCTAAATTTTTAACGATGAAATTTTTACTAAATAATGCTTTCAACTATTACTTACATCATTCAAAATCTCCCCTAATGAACGTCTAGCCTTAGACAAAGTCGAACAACTCTTACAAACGTATAATCTGTATTCGGACATGGTCGTAAAATTATTTAATTTAATTAAAGACGTCCGGAACTAAAGTTTACTCAAGGATCAAGTAAGGGAGGAGATAATTGTTCCGCTGTGAGGGTCCTTAAACGGTACTACAGAATAATGTCTGTTTGTTACACTTCTACTGCCGGGAAAACTCCTTTCCCTATAGCATTGATTGCTTACTCCACCAGCTCACTGCGTTTAAGGATTTCGGTTAGTCATATTCAGGTTTTAGTAAGACAGAATTTCTGACTGTCCAATATTTTTACCCTAAAGCAAAGAAGGTTCAGGTTATGGTTCTGCCATGACATCATCATCTGTCTAGCCTTTTCCTAACGATGCTGGGGTCGGCTTCCAGTCCGAATGGATGCAGCTGAATAGTCCAGTTATTGAGTAATACGATACCCCTTGGTAAGACTAGTTGACTCTTTGGTAAAAAGATAATTGCTTCTTATTTTGCAATAAATTACCAGCGTTGTGTCATCGCGCTTCTCTTTCTTTTCTATGCAGTCCGACAGTGACCGCGTCTTAGGTCATGTAGTCCCCTAAACATGAGCAAACCATCAAAGCATACTCTTTCAATTATTCAAAAAATTACTTAATTTTTTTTCTAATTAATGTATCAACTACGAGTATGTTGTAGTGCTTTAGCTCTTCATAATAATAAATGTTTCTAATGGCCTTATGGCCGAAAGCCTCGGCAAAACATCTATCGAGGCTCTCGTTAGGCGGTTGGATCAAGGGCCTGATTCAGAAGGCAGTACTCCTCGATACGGCTCGCATTGTGAGGAGGTTCCTATCTTTGGAGCCCTAACCACCGGTAGCTTGGACCCTGCTCCCGACACCGGCGGATTACTATTTTTTTATATTTTTAAATGTTTTTTATACTTATTTTTTATATGTTAAGAAATATTTAAAAGTGTAATTGAATAATATGTACATAGATAAATAAACGGAATAATAATGTTTCTAACAAATATCATACTCAAATAGAACCTAATTACCAACCAGGGTGCTTACTCTTGAACTTAATTCCGATAGATCGACATTGGAATTGTGAAATTTCGTACTCTTGAGTTCGATACTAGCGCCAAACGGTTTGTAAAGGTGGGTGTCCATTTTGGGGAACTAAGTGGAATTTAGGATCGGGCTTGGCGTCGGGTAAACGGTACTCTTGAGTGTATTTTGACAGCTGTGTATTGCGTCAATATTGCGTGGGAATAGTTTGTTGATAGTGATTTTTCCAATAACAAAAGTGTAACTTTTTAGAAATTGTTTTGCATTTTAAGTGGTTTTCAGTGAGTTATACGAGTAAAATATGGCACGATTAGCAGTTGTATACAGTGTTTTACATAATTCACATAAAAAACAATTAAAACAAAGACGAGATGAGCGCCGGATCATGCGGTATACGGACAAAGCGTTTTCGATGAATGAACACGAGTTCAAAGCAAACTATAGAGTAAGCAAGGATTTGTTTGAGGAAATCTACGAAAACATTAAGCCCCTTATGCCAACTCCTAAAAGAAGAAGTGATATATCACGAAAATATAAGGTACCTATGTTGTCTTTGATATATGAATTATGATGTGATATCAATGATAATCATGACTTTTTTTTGGAAGATCAATAGCATAATACTATTATAATTCTTGCAGGTTTTAGTGGCATTGTCCTTTTATGTGACTGGGAGTTATCGTAAACTAGTTGGAGGCACCTATGGGTCCCTAATGTCGCAGCAATCTGTTTCTCGTACTATTAGAGTTGTAACGGCTGCTCTTAACCATCCAATAGTACAAAATAAATGGATTAAGTTTCCTCAAACTCATCAGGAAAGACATGCTTTAAAGAGGAGGTAATGCTAATGACAAATACTTAAGTACTTATCTAATTTTATTTATCCATTTAAATAATTTATAGTTATCTAAAATTCCTTGTTTTATAATAACCATATACTATGTTTTATGTTCCAGGTTTTATGAAACATTTCACATACCATCTGTTATAGGATGTATTGACGGCACTCATGTGGCTATAATTAGACCAATAGAAAATGAAGAGAGATTTTTTAATCGCAAACATTTCCATTCAAGAAATGTTCTGATTGTAAGGCAATACTTTTAATTAATATTTAATTGTAATACATTTCATAACAAATTAGTTAAATGTCCTTGATTTATATGTATTTTCAGATAAGTGATGCAGATTTAAGAATTTTGTCAGTAGATGCTTCATTTGGAGGAGCTTCACATGACAGTTTTGTCTGGAATCAGCATCTTGTGAAACAACATTTAATTAATTTAAATAATAATGGAGAAAATGTGTTTTTACTAGGCAAGTGAATGATGTAATAAGTAGTTGGATCAGAAATTTTAGATTTTCTGATTGTGAACATATTTTAATTAGTTTTACTTTTCAGGTGATTCTGGATATTATTATGCCCAGAGGGAGTATATGATGACACCTATAGTAGACGCTCCTGAGGGCTCCCCAGAACAATACTACAAGTCACACTGCTCTGCACGAAATACAGTGGAACGTGCCATTGGTGTACTTAAAAACAGATGGTGGTGCTTACTCGGGCATAGGGTGCTACATTATCATCCTGATACATCAGCCAAAATAATTAACGCATGTTGTGTATTACACAATATGTACTATTCCATTAACTCAAGACAATGTTTATGCTCTTACTCCAGAATTAGCTTACTGACAGGTTATTTGTATTCATATAATTGCTTTTTATTTATTTTTCAGTTGACTATATAAGTCAAGTTACTTTAATTTTATTTTAATTTATTATTGACATTATCTACTCATTTCAATGTTTTCTAATGAGTTGATTGTAATATGTGATTAGCTAGTGGGAGACTGTCTACTGTAATTTTGATGTTCCAAAAGTGCTGATTCTCAGCCTAGTTTGAATAAATGACATTATTTGGTTTGCTATTAGTTAAAACATTTTACTTTTTTCTTTGATAATGTATTTCATGCAGTTTGTGACATTATGTGTGTGTATTGTGTTATTCTTGTTTATAACTTCTTTATTCCTAAATGTTATATTGGTTCCTGTAATAGGAAGCAATATAACAGGGATTAAAGACCCGTACTACATACATTTTTCTTGATGAAGAACTCAATAAATTGTTTTATTTTATTTTAATGTACTTTTATTTAGTTACTCATAAAACTATTAAGGACAAACGTTAACATTATAAAATCAAATGAAATAATAAAAACAAAACATATTTGTAGTACAACGCAAGCATTTAATCAATACTTATTCAAAAACATTAGCAATATATAAAGCTTTGACATTCATTGCTAATGCATTTTGAATAATATGAACAGATAGTGCCATACACTAAAACACGCCCCACTCTTCTTCCTAATCGTTAGTGAATCCTGATATCACAACTGGTGACTCAGTAGGTCTAGTCTGAAACAATGAAATGATTGTTATTATTAGATAAATAAAATATTTTGTGTCAAATAAATATCATAGGTATGATAAATTTTTAAATATTAAAATATATTACTGTTTGAGGAAATGGATTGACTATCAATCTTGTACCTCCATTCGCAAACTCTTGTCCACCCATCAACGCCACCAATCTATTTTCTAAGGCAGACAATTGTGGCAAGTTGTTTGCCGTCCCACCACCAGTGATGCTGAGAGTTGTGCGCACTGCTTCTTTAGACCATGTTTCTTCTCAGTACAATACTAAAAACATGCATTAATATTAATGAAATTGCTGTAAGTATATAACGATTATTATCACCTACTTCATTATTTTGATTTACCTTAGCCCAGCCTTGACCATTTTTAATTGCTCCTCCGAGAGAATTTAAAGTAGTTGCCAAATTTTCCCATTTCCTCTTCATTTCTAATTTGCCTTGAGCGGTCCGAAGCAAACCTTTGGCTACGCCTGGGTTTTTCTCCAAGAATTCCAATAAACCTTCTAATTAGGCGTAACTTGGACGATGTGTCATTGTAACTAAAATTGGAAATCTTTTATGAGTACAACATATCATTTTATTGTATAAAACATAGACCAAGAAACTAACTACATTGACAATACAAAAATCTCAACAATGTAATTAATAAAGTATGTAAAACATTGCTTTAACTAATAAAGTAAGTACCTATGATGTATATTTACGTATACCATTGTACCACGCACAAAACTTTATTAGTTTATAACATAGAATCCGTGGTTTATAACGATCACAAAAAACAACAACAAACATAGTTCAAAAACCACTTGACTTACCGTTTTTTTTGTAGTGTAGGCAACGATCCTACCGCATGCAGCCAAAGTCATGGTTAATTTTATGATTTTAATCGTTTTCTTACGCTCAAATGAATTTAATACGTTAAAAATAATCAATTACACAACTATTTATATCATATTTATTTATTAGCCTTTTTATTTAAAGGATAAAGCATTTTAAAGCCCTATTACCGGTTTATCGTAATGAATTGAACCACACTATTGCAGCCCGTAACATAGCTAACTTCACGTATAACAAAATGATCGCGGATCAATGTCAGTTTCATTTCAATGTTGACAATATTGCTTTCAAGAGTACCGAATCACGTGACTGTAAAATTAACATCTGAATTATATTAGCATTAAATTAGAATTAAAATTAGTTTCAAGAGTAAGCCCCCAGAGGATTAAACGGGTACGCGGCAAGTTATAGCTCTTCATACAATGTCTAAACTTTACTGCTAACTAAGCTAAACGATTTATTCGTTCCCGGGATTACTAATATTGCTTACTCAGTACTTATGTAAGAACTTATTTCTGCTTTAATGTTAGCCGAGTTTTGCATGCTTTACAAAATCCTGGAACTGGGAATGTTATCTATACATTGAAGACAAATATTATGTTTTGTCCTTCGTCTAGTCGGTGTTCGAGTAGGTAGCTGTTTAAGAAACCTTTAAATATTCATCAAAACATCTGTACTACTTTGAATATTTACTAGCTACAATAGTATTTTAATAAATAGCACCTTTCAAAGGTAATTAAAAACATGTAAATTAAATTAGCTTTTATATAAGTACTTAAGACAATCTGTTAAGAACTTGGTGCTACTAAGTATTTTTAAGTTTATATATGTATTACTTTGTAAAAGGACCTAAATATATATTTTTTTTTCATAAATATTTGGTGTAGCACTGTCAAATAGCTGGCCATTCAAAAAAAGTGGCACTCCGGGAGTGCCGACAGAAGTGAAAACTTGAACAATTACGTGTGTATTTTTTTAATCGTCATTTATAAACTAAACACAAACAGAATGCTTTGCCGTCACTCACTGACATATCGGAAATACATTAAAACCGAGTACATCCCGAAGACAGCCGAACACATCCGAAGCGGTGTCGGTTACAGTAACAGGGGCGCGAATTCATTCGTTTATTCCCATCTCAAAAAAAAACCCAACTCGCCTAAAAAAGTTTTTCTTCAAAAACAATTTATCCAAGACCCTATTTTATTTATCTTAAAAAACATTTTTCCTAGACTACTTTTATTCCTTTTGACGTAATCGAAAGAAAATCCAGACAGATAGACACTTTTATTTCCATTTCTAGGTACTCTTAAAACATCATTACATTTGAATAAAAGTTGTCAGGGACGTATCGGAATCAGATTAGTGGCGGGTGACGCGGCCGCGGACCCGAGCAGATCCGACCGGACCCGAGCGAAACCGACCGGATCCATTCCTCATGGATGCTATCAGATCCGATGGGACTCAGACGGACGAGTCCTGTGTAACAGATAGGAGTTTGAAAATAAAGTTTCACTTCGTTAGTATAATGCGATGGGTCTTTATCAGGTTTTAATGGGATTAGTCTCAAGGTATTCGTCTGAGGTCCAAGATTATAATTAGCTAATTACTTAACGATTCGTGTTTAAAGAGGAAAGGGATCCGATAAGAAACTGTTTCTCTTGTTCACTCAATGAACTGGTGTAATCGCATCGCTGAGCCTACTAATAAATATTCAAACTTATTGCAATGCTTGGCTCAATTAGTATAATTTTAATGAAAATTTTGCATGCCTGCACAGTGGACTGCGCATCCACTTGACATCTAGAAATGTATTTTATGTATTGTGTTGAGCAATAAGCAATTTAATTGAAAAAAAAATTAAATTGAATTGCAACCTTAAACACTACAGTGCAGTATCGCTTTTAAATATTTCTGTTATGTCACTTAAGAGGAAATGCGGTCGGAGAAACTTTTGAAAAAGTCAAAATAAAAAAAGTCATAATTCGCGCTTTGGCTCTCGCCTATTTCCTCCTCCAATATTGGACCAATTTAAAAAATATTTCATGAACTGAATAAGAAGGATATGTACTGTGGCCTTTTTTTTTCATTAATAGTTGTCAAATTTGTACACTAAGCCTCTGTTGACAGCAGTTTAAATCGCAATTTTTTGAGGGTTCTAGTGCTTATAAAATAATGTATCATCAAAAAGGAAAACATAGGGACATACAAGTAGTTAATATGTATTATTCTGTAAAAAATCATTGCTTTATGGTCATTAACCACCAAGAAAACAGGCGAGAGCGTTTCAATAGAGAATAGACCACCCGCATTTCCTCTTAATACTCAATCATTTATTGCATTCCACTTTGTATACTTAGGTGATAACTTATGGACCCTGCCGGGCACAGCAAAATATTAGGAGAGGGAAAGTTTTGAAACTTAACTTATCTATTCATAACCTATATCTAATGACATTAGGGTTTTCTTTTTCTAATATAATTTATGAATTTTAAAATAAATATATAGGTAGAACTTATAGTTTATCGCTTATATATTCTTTTATTAGCATATTTTTTGCTATTTTTTTTTTGTTCTTCTTTTGTATGAATAATTCAGGTGGTTTGTTAGATCATTTGAAATTATATTATGGGACTTGTAGAATATTACCCACTATTGTGATTTCATGAATAAGTATACTGCACAAAACGTGGTGACACACTCTTTAAACACCGTGTACAGTCACGTCTAAAAGTATGTATACACTTGGCAATTTTCAATTGCGATTTTTTCGTGAAATAACGAATGCAACGTTGAAATACGACACTTAACATAAACCTATGGGTTCGAAATTACTATTTTAGTAATAACTTAAAATTTCATTCAAAAATAAAGGAGAAAATCGCCTTTGAATAAAGCCAAGTGTATACATACTTTTAGACGTGACTGTACCAAGCATACCAATTTTTTTTCCATTAACCAAAAACACCACCATCGCTGCTCACCTCTTCACGCCAACCATACCAACATCTCGACACGTCCTTAAGTGTCCGACAAAGTGAGTCGATGTATGGATCACATTTATTTGCATATAAGGGGCACATCCACTGAATACTAACCATTTTCTAAGGGGTCCGGAACGCTACCTGACTAACAAACCTTACCTTTGAATGTGGCCAGAGTTGAATTTTACAGGTATTTTATTTCTTTTTTGACTGCCGTTTTGGTCTTGTGGCCTCAAGGGAGACTGCTGTGCATGGGGTTCTGGGGTTCTGGGTTCGATCTCCAGGTAAAAGTGTTGCTGGATTTTTCCATCAGAAATGTCTCATTAGCAGCCCAGGTTCGACGGCCGGGCGTGCGGAACGCGGAGGACAGGGTGTTGTGATGCAGCCTGGGAGAGGCCTATATGTCTAGCAGTGGACTGCGATAGGCTGAGTTGATCGAGCCTATGAGTCTAGATCTGCGCCCGGTTCATGGAAATTTAAAAATAACTGTTGAAATGTGGGTGAAGGTTTTCGGGGAATGCAGGCGTAACGTGTATGTTGTTTTATTTCTTTTATGTTTCCATTTCCTTCTCTTTGAAGAAAACACTTATTACGCTTAATTTACCCTACTGGTTTCGTAGGGTAAATTGGGCCTCTAAGGCATTTCGACTTGGAAGCCTCCACATCTGCCTAAAAATACGCATGTATTTTCAAATTTCAAAGAAATATTTACGAGTAGGTACGTGGGTTATATAACCGGCAAGCATTCTATTACACGTACTTGTCCGTATTTCTATAGAAATTTGCCCCGCTCAACGATTTCTATTCCTGAAAATAATTAGCTATAAGAACTAGAAATGAACGTGAATATGAAACCTAATTGCTTAATTATGTTTCTTCAGAAAATTGGTATTTCGAAGTAATAGGTACAATTATGTGAAATCCATACTAATATTATAAATTCGAAAGTAACTCTGTCTGTCTGTCTGTTTGAATGTTACCTTTTCACGCCGAAACTGCTGAACCGATTTCGATGAAATTTGGTATAGAGATAGTTTGAGTCCCGGGAAATGAGATAGGATAGTTTTTATTCCGATATTCCCACGGGATCGAAACTTACGCGGATAAAACCGTGGGGTGCTGCTAGTTAATTTTATAATTTGCATCACCATGAACTTAGGCAGGTATCGTGAGCAAATTGTTAATATTTTTCTTGCTATTGAATGATATTTTTTAAATGTGACTGCCTGCCTGTATGTTCACCTGAAAGATACCCCCCCGCTCCTCTCCCTACCTAATAGCGTAGAGTCTAGGTAAATATTATGTGGCCGCATTGTTCACTATGTCAACATAAACAAACCTAAATCAATTCTCGTACAGTTCCTATGTTCTGCATCTTATCGAGATTCAATATACTCTAGTCAGACATAGTCTATTATCTTCAAAGGCTAATGGTCAGAATATGCTTGCGTAAACCTGTCAAAGGAACTGACCATGTTCTCATTAGCTGGCTTAGAAGCCGTTCCTTTATTCCAGGCACCATTATGAGACGTTTTTGGATTACTATGAAACCGTACCTTAACTTTTGAAGAGATTAGGAATAAGATTTTGTTAGAAAATCAAAATCAAAAGTCATTTATTCAAACTAGGCTGAGAATCAGCACTTTTCGAACGTCAAAATTACAAAAGACAGTCCCCCAAAACGCCCGCCCTTCGCCACTTCCTAGTGCTTTCGCTGGGGAGAAGAAGTGGCGGAACAAACTCCCCAGCAGCACAGCTGTCTGTTCAGTTAGATAATTATTAATTTTATACAATACTATGTATGCAAAGTAATTAACATTACAGGACACAGAACCTTAAATTAAATTATTTGCCATAGGTTAACTAGCCACGCCAATATACCAACAAATACAATAAACACTATACGTACTCAAGCAAAAAAAAAAAATTAAAAATATAACCAAAAAAAAAAAAAGTTACTGACCAATTAAAAGCCTCCAGGTATAAAGGGCGTGACAGCTTACATATATATGCAATGCTGGGTTCTGTTTACATAGCTGTCACTTGAAGTCACAAATGATAAACTAGGACCATCGAAGTAAAATAAATAAACAAGTTATTACTACTAATAACAACAATAAAACCATGGTCAGCAAGACGACCAGTCACCACAAGCAGCACCCGTTCACGAGCATAACGCAAAGATCAGCCATTACCCCCCTCGCCATATTTGAGGGAAGGAGGCAACCCGACCCCCGACGCTACCGCAAGCAATGACATCTAAGGGAGCATGACGAACTTGCTGCCGGTTGCTCAAGCAAGAATAATAATATGATCATTCGTAGAGGTCGCTAGCTAACCACATATTGCAATCAACTCATTAAAAGACATTGAAATGAGTAGATTATGTCAATAATAAATTACAATAAAATTATACCGAATTGACTAAAACTCTCAACTAAAAAAAACAAAAAAATAAAAATAAAATAAAAACAATTATATAAACTCTTATAACCTGTCAGTAAGCTAATTCTGGAGAAAGAACATAATAATTGTCTTGAGTTAATCAGGGCGACCAACTATTCTTATCGTTTAAGTAGTCGTTGATGGAATAGTATGCTTTTGAACAAAGGTTGGATTTTACTTGAGCTTTAAATCTATTAAAAGGCAAATCTAGCAAGGAAGAAGGTAACTTGTTATAAAAGGTTATACCAAGCCCAACAAATGAGTTATGAACCTTATGAAGCCGGTGAAAGGGAGCACGTAGTTTGTCCTTATTTCTAGTGTTAACATTATGAGTATCACTGTTTTTAGTGTACTTGCCTAACATATAAGATGTTGGCAAAGATGAACTGTGATGCAACCGTGAGAATACCAATATCTTTAAAAAAATCTCTTAGAGAAAATCTGGCGCCTAGCTGGTAAATCGCTCGAACAGCTCGTTTTTGCAGGACAAATATATTTTGTATATCAGCGGCTTTGCCCCACAGCAGAATACCGTAGGACATAACGCTGTGAAAATAACTAAAATAGACTAAACGAGCTGTATCAACGTCAGTGTATTGTCTTACTTTCCTGACGGCATAGGCAGCCAAACTGAGCCTTCCTGCTAGGCTTGATATATGTGGTCCCCACTGAAGTTTGGCATCTACTGTTATTCCCAGAAAAACTGCCGAGCCCACTGTTTCAAGCACCACTTTATCTAAGACGATGTTGGGTCCTAGATTTCTAACATTTGGTAAGGCAAACTTTACACATTTCGTTTTCTTGGCATTGAGAACTAGGTTATTTGACGTAAACCAATCCGTAACTATTGATAGTGCACTGTTTACGTCGTCAAAATCTTGTCTATTCCTGTCAACTTTAAAAATAAGAGATGTATCGTCTGCAAACAGTACAACGTCACAGATGCCCTTTAAATGGAATGGTAAATCATTAATATATACTAAGAACAAGAATGGACCCAGTATTGAGCCTTGTGGTACACCTAACTGAACTGGTAGCCCGGAAGATTTTACACCATTAACATCTACACATTGGAACCTATTATGTAAATAAGAATTTATTACGTTGAGAGCTTCGTTTTGGACACCGTAATGACGTAGTTTACGTAAAAGCGTGTCATGGTGCACGCAATCAAAGGCTTTGGAGAGATCACAGAAAACTCCAATAGCATTTTGAGATTTCTCCCATGCATTAAATATGTGTTTCAGCAAAGCAACACCCGCATCTGTGGTTGAACGACCTAGAGTCGAGGTGTTTGTTTTTCGCCTGATAAAACCTCCCGCCCTCAGGAAAGTTACAGCCTCAAATTGACAAATATACTCAGAAGTTTAAGTAATAAATCATTCAATCCAACTCCACAAGAAAAAACACTTGCAAAACTACAACACAATAAGATAATTCAATCAATCGTGTCTCGAAAAATACTGAATGTGGGTCAGTTGCTAGCGACATAAGTTAGTCGCTCCAGCGAAAGTTTTAAGAGATGAAATTGCCCGTAAGTGCACAGTTTGCCGACAAACAGACACAAAGACTAACTTTCTGTATTCGTCGGCAACAATAATAGCAAACTATTGCGGCTTCGATGAAGTATTTGTAAAGGAACTACGGTTTTGTGGTAGATTTTTATGAATTTATAAGTGCTGGCCCGAGTTGTGTAAGTAAGTAAGAACTTGGTAAATTGAGTGCATGCTTCGTAAGTTAGAGGGGTGCGGAGACTGTGCTCGGGTTTGTGGAGTCTTTTAAAACACTTTTGAGACGACGTTTTCTAAATGAAATTTCAGCAGACGTCATTCCGCTGAATATAATATGATGATAGTTATAGGCAATAGCCTACTATCACTATACCAAGATATCTCTTATTCTATCACAGTCGTATAGTTCAATATTTAGTTTCACAGATACTAATGCTAATCTTTAGAGATACCTAATAATAGAGTACGTTTTAGCCAAAACTCTACCGTAGGTATCAAGAAAGGGCTAAGGAAGGAACACGGGTGGGTTTCAGTCAGGAAGAGTCTGACACTCCCTTCCGCTCCACCCAGAGCGGGAGGGGTCATTTGATGATTTCCCATCCATAAAAAAAAGGTATCCAATATTTTTGACAACACAGCGTTTTCTACTTTTACCAGTGATATTTGTAGGTGCACTCCATTTGTCACAACAGTGAGGTCGCTCCGCGAAGCCTGTGAAGCCCCCAGGAAGCTTCTGTGCTTTTGGGCGGAGCTAGGCTGGCTATGTTAGTCAAAGTCAAAGCATTTATTTCAAATAGGCACATAAAAGGCACTTTTGAACGTCAAAAATTATCTTAAAATAGAATTGATTCTAGTCGCCCATTCCAAAAGGTAGTTTTCGTATGGAGAAGAATGGGCAAGAAACTACACCGTTACTCTTTTAAAATGTTTTAGGTACAATATTTTGCATGGGTACATTAATTATATAATAACATGTGAGCTGTTAGCCAGGACACGACGTACAACAGACCGAATGCAAATTTAAGACCGGACAAGGAAGTCCACTTATGTAGATATCCCACTAACAATCTTCCTTTCTTCCACCAGGATCCTCTAATAACGCCGGACACGGTAGTCTCCGGCGCCGACGGCGACGGTCTGCGGGCGTCATGGCGGACCCTGCACGTGTATCCGGACGACTACCCCACGCACCGCGGGTACCTGGCGCTGCGGTGTCGCGCCACGATACCGACGCGGCCACCGCATGTGCGCAGCATGTCTGTCCGGTTGTACGTCGCCGCAAGACCGCATATATCTTCGTATATGTTTAGTAAAAATAGTAAGTATTTTTCATGTTTAGTTTTTGTTGAATTATCGATTCATCCTACATGCAGTGCGAGTGCGATGCTCCTGAACAAATCATGTCCCCAATGTCCGTTGACCTACAGCAAATTTATGCAGTTGTGTGTATACTGTTCTCAAAACGGTGAATGAAAACATCGTAAGGAAGCCGACATGACCTAGAATCAAAAATTCGAATACATCTGTAATCTACCAACCCACACTGAGCTCTCCTGGTGGATTATGGCCCACTCCCTCTCACCGAGAGGAGTCCTCTGTCCCAGCAATAGGAACATTACCGGCTGATTATGTATGTGCATAGCTACACGGTTAATTATCAGCCTTGATTCAAAACCTCAAATTAGATGATTTCGAATCAAGATGTAGCGGTATCTACAACGACACATGCGAACAACGCGTCATACTGATGTTACGCAAATCGCGCATTTCGCAAGCAGAGTTTACTGCGCAACTAGCATAGATACAACAGCCCGACTTGAATCATCGGGCAGTTGCCCGCCAGACACAAAACCGAGTATGAGTGAACTTTACACCCTGTTCGTCATACCTCTATAAAGAAATTGCTGTTGAAGTGTAAATGATAAGAGGGACAATTTGCGTATTTTTAAGAACTTTCGCAATCTAATCTCAGTCTCAGTCTGTCAAAAAAAACTTCTAAGATACCTACAATTTTGTCAAGTTTTTGACTTTGATTGACGCCAGGATGCGATTAGACTTTGAACGTTTTTTAAGCACGAGAATTGGCCGAAAGGTCTCTTTTCGTTAGTTTTGTGAAACCTCGTGTGTATCTCAACAACCGTTACAATTCGAAGTGATTTAGTGAACAATACTGCTGCCTCAAGTTTTAACCACAGGGGTAGAGGCGGTCACCTCCTTCTGTGAAGCAGTCATGCTAGCGAAGGAGGTGGCGGAACGGCTGAGGGAGAGAGCCTCACGTCCCAGCCGCCGCGGGAGACGCTCCGGGCGTCGGGAGCCGCGTGACGACTCCCGGCCAACATAGGCGCGGGCCTGCGGACGGAGAGTAATGGGTAGCTCACCGTCCGATCAGGACCAGGCCCGTGCCGGACGGCGCGTACGTGTTCCACGCGCGCCTCAAAGAGATGTCAGCATAAAGGAAGGGGCCTGCCAGGGCCGAAGCCTGCCGGGGGTGCGGGATTGTCCGAAAGGGTTACCGCTACCCCGGAACATAAAGGGCTAAGGAAGGAACACGGATGGGTTTTAGTCAGTAAGAGTCTGACACTCCCTTCCGCTCCACCCAGAGCGGGAGGGGTCATTTGATGATATCCCATCAATAAAAAAAAGGGGTACGTGTATTTGAATCAATTGTGTGCACGCTTAGTTTTAAATTCTTGGCTTACAAGATGATAATTTTAAAGTGGCGTTAAAGAGGTGTGAGGAACAGGGTGTTAAGTTCACTCATCCTCAATGGAAAAGGGAGGATCCTTCGACCAGACGGGTGTTATGTCTGGTAGGCTCCTGCCCAATGATTGTATAAGCTGACGCACGGTAAACTCTGCTTGCGAAATGCAGGATTTTGCGTGACGTCAGTATGATGTGTAGTTCGCATGTGGCGAGGTAGATTCCGCCACAGCGTCATCAAAGACCCACAGAAAACCATTTTGGCTTTTACCACTGTTTTTTGCCGACCGCGGCGAAACCCAAAAGAATGTAATATTTTGTATCTACTAAAATGGATTTTTCAATACATCGAGTATTCGCCTAAACTACAAAGGGCGTTCCACGTCCACAAAGCGAGAACTTTTAGAAACCTTGTTTTTTGAATCTGACACAAAATTGAATGAACAAAAAAGTTTGGAACCCTTTTGAAAAAGGATCGAGCGACGTCACCACTCACATGTCAATAGATATGGCTACGCATGTTATCAACTGCAGTAAGGTATGTGGCAGAGGTATTGATATTATCTGCGGTCCTTTGATGTCGCAATATCTGGCTGTTTGTGTAATATTATGTGTGGGTATTCAAAGCTGTCAGTGACAAATCAAGAGCAAGTGTGTTCGTAATACGAATAATTACATTTCGGCATTCAGGCATTTAGGATTTTGGCAAACATGTTACATGGAGCCACTTCTACTTCCTAGTTAAAGCACTAGAAAAGCCGCATCTCGTGTCTGTTCGTGTGACCACGTTATTTTTACCCGACTACGGCGAAGCAAAAAGGAGGGTTATGATTTTGACCGGTATGTATGTATGTATGTATGTTCTTCTATTCCCTCATAACTTCTAAACTCCTTGTAATAATTGGATAAATGAAGTATCGTTAGAAGCGTCTTGATCGTCCGCTGGTTATAGGCTATGTGACGTCACATTAAATTGAATATGGCGCCCTCTAGTGGACAAAAAGTCACGATCTAATATTTTTTTTAATCATGCCTTGTTGGGTATCAAATGAAAGGGTTTAATTAGCACATTTCATAAATATAAATATTACTGATATAAGCCCCAAAATAATTAAATAAAAAATAAGTTTAAAAACTAAAACCCGACTACTGAAGGATGAAACAAGAAAGTATCTTCCCGTGGTCGTATGCTATCATAGCTTATATGTTAGTACAGCGGCATGCGACCACGGGAAGGTACTTTCTTGTTTCATCCTTTTCAGTAGTCGGTTTTTTTCTAGACTGCGCAACGGATTTTTCACCATCATCTAGAAAATTTATTCAGGAAGGTTTATGTGTTTAACACAATAATATTAAATTTACATATATTAAAGAAATCTCGATGTTTTGTCAAGTCGTAAAAGCCGCGCGAAGCAGGGCTCGGTCGCTAGTCCCCAACACAATTATGTCATCATTGATACGACAAGCATGTCGAACGCCCACATCCATGTACACTACGCTAAACAAGTTATTTATTGCGTCACATTCATTAGGTTTGCATTTTAACTAGATACACAATAACACAGTTTCAAACATCGAATAATAGCTACTGTAGTTATTTCAGCTGCTGCTTCTTTAAAACATTGATTACCCAGTGGCAACAAGCTCAACTTACGGGTTGTAGGTCGTGGGTTTGACCCCAAGCAGGCACTTTATTTAGTGTAAATTATTTAATCACCACTGCTCTCAAAACGGTGAAGGAAAACATCTTGAGGAAACCGGCATGTCTTAGAACCAAAAAATTCGAAGACATGTGACATCTGCCAACCCGCATTGGGGCCGCGTGGTAGATTATAGCCCACTCCCTCTCGAAGAGAGGAGGCCTGTGCCCCAGCAGTGGGAACATTATAGGCTGATTATGCTGTATATTATTATCTAAAACTATGTACTACGTATTTTCGGAAACAATGGTGGGCGCCTGTTTCAACCCAAAAAGAGTAAGAAGGGCAAACACAAACAATACTGGTCAACCAAATCTACGTATTGTATGTATAAATTTCATTAACAAAGCGTTATGTTTGACCATCAAAGGCGGAAGTAATAACCATCCGGTTAGATTAAAACCTTTTCCCTTTTATTTTAAATCCCAGATTGGTTAACCAAAACATGGCGCGAAATGTGGCCAGAAAGGAAAAGATTTTTTTATTTTATTTAGAAATTTGGGACTTAAAATTCTCGTTTATGGAAGAGCCTGCTTTTAACGGAATCCGTGGAATTTCGCACAATTTGCGGTTTTAAGGAAAAATGTAATTTAATAAGGTAAACTCGAAAGTATTTAGAGTTGCCTTGGAATATACTTTCTGTCTTACTCTCTGAAAGACGAGAATGCTCCTAAATTTCTAAAATAAATGCAAACAGCTAGATTTGTATTGAAATTGTCTCATGAAACCTATGCAAAGAATCAAATAAAGTCACAGTTAAAGGAGGTTAAGCTACGCTTGCCACGGTTGGTTCGTGGATGGGTGACCATCATTAAATATCAAAACCCCTCCGTGCCTCGGAAAGTTGGTCCTGGCTGTCATTCGTAGATCTTTAGCAGTCGTAACGGGTCGTCAGAATCCCGAAAGTCTGACAACTTGTCTTAGCACGGGGTATGGTATTATCAGTCGCTTCCTGTAAAATACTGGTATTATTATACCTACATATACTGTCCTGTCATCCTGTCTTTGGAGAAAGTAATACCCAATGTGATTCGAAGTGAGGACGGAGCTTACTGTTATAAAATAAGAATTAGGTTAATTTACATCTGCACCCTAATTGCGTAACACACTATCAATCGGAATCTGAATCATTTTGAAGCCAATTCCTAATCCATTGCTTCATAAGTTCGGAAAATTTGTCTGCTCAAGACGTACCTAAATAACGCAATGAATGTTGTTGAACTGTCAAAATGAAACCGATTCCTGTTGATAATGTGTTACGCAATTGCCCTGTGGTGTAAGTTATTTGCTAAACTTTACAGAACACGGCCTGCACGATAATGGCGTGTGCCGATGCCAACTTTAGAGAAAAAATTGTACATAATGTCTCATGTTCCTTTATAAAATTTCACTAGTACCTAACCATTTCTTTGAGACTAGGATAATTTATGTCCTAGTACGCTAATGGCACTGCTTATATCGCTGGTATGATAAGCTTTATCGAAAGCTGCTAATAATATTTGCATTTATAACCCAAGTCAAGTTTTACTTTGCCGGTGAATAATAACACCTAGCTATTATTATTTAAATTTTGTATACAATAATGTTTATTTTACCCATTCCAAGCTATCAAAATCACTTATAAGACCTACCCTTTCAAAATTTTACGGCTACATTAGCGAATCCGCATAGGTGTATGTTACCTTACTTTTTATGGGATTCCTACACACACGAAATTCGTACATTATAGCCCATAAAACTACACTCCCTGGTGACAGCGCGAATATAAAACGAAAAAGTTTCGCCGATGTAATTATCAAGTTGTAAAAATCGCGTTTAACTGAAACCATTAAATAAAGAGAAGTAGAAGGTCAACATGACGGTCCCACTTTATTACCACGCGACGAAACAAACATATTTTTGTTTATTTTTATTCAGACAAAAGTCCATATATTTGGTCTCGTAATAAAACTGGTAAATCATTACCACTTTTGACAAAAACATTCTGAAAATCGAAACTTTACTATGGTTCAGTTAAACTGACGTGCAATTGGCATTCAAACATAAGGTGGCAAAACAATAAACAACGAGATTGACGATACCTAAATAAAAAGAAAATTTAATTCAGATTTATTATAATCTAGGTATGTTGGCTCTTTTTATGGGTTCTTACAATATAAGACTTAGATAAAAATTAAAATTATTTGTTGGACGTGGCGCTGAGAGCTGATTAGATACCTACTGCATAAACTTGTCTCAATTTATAGGGGAAGGTAACTGAATCAGCCATGACGTAGGTAGCACTTTGTAAAGAAAGAAAGAAAATACGTTTATTAAAGGTAGACACGACACAGACAAAGCACACAAACAAGAACAAGTTGAAAGAAAATATACGTCACATCCATGCAAAACGGCCGTCGCTCCCCGTAATGCTACGACCTTAAGCCACAGCCACATTAATGTATCGTGTTGTGTCGTGACTCGGGATACACCAATCAAACGAATCTGTCCAGCGGGGCAATTGCGTAACACATTATCAATCGGAATCGGACCGATTCCGATTAATGAAAGCGATTCAATCGGTTTCATTTTGACAGTTCAACAACATTCATTGCGTTATTTACGTGTTGAGCAGATAAATTTTTCGAACTTATGAAGCAATGGATTAGAACTTTGCTTCAAAATGATTCTGATTCCGATTGATAGTGTGTTACGCAATTAGGGTGCAGGACTATGTCAAATCTCAACGAATTTTCGTTGGCAACACTGCGTCAGAAGGCGTCACGACACGATACAACACAGTAATGTGAATCCGGCTTCATGCAAGACAGAGCCCCAGCGCTGGTTGTCTGTAGACAGTATAGATAATGGTACACCTATACTCTTCACACATTCACTAAGACGCGTCTATCACACTAATATTATAAAGGCGAAAGTTTGTGAGTGTGTGTGTTTATATGTTTGTTACTTCTTCACGCTCAAACGGCTGGACTAATTTTGATAAAATGTTGTATGGAGGTAGCTGACACCCTGGATTAACATATGGGCTACTTTTTATCCCGATATTCCCACGGGATCGACATTTACGCGGGTGAAACCGCGGGGCGCAGCTAGTCACCCATAAAAAGAAGAGTGACGTGAAGAATGTACGGAAAATATAAGTTAGCCTTCTGCTTTTTCTTACTAGTGCTACTTCAGAATTTGTTATGTAAATGAGTTTGGGTTCCGTCCCCGATCGTGACGTATCTACTGTATGTGACGCGCGCGATATATCTGAGTATAATATTAAGTTTAATTTTCAGCAGATATTAGGAAAATTCATGCCATAATGACTTCGGATGGAGGGAGCGAAAATCATGTTTACTCTTCCGATACATCGTTATATTTCTGAGTATTTTATAATCAAGTGTCTCCTTAGCTAAAAATATAAAGCTGTTTTTGACACCTTTTAGCAGTATATTGAGGTGCATTTAAATTGCTTCTTACAGATATTTCAAAGAAATGTAAGACGTATGGACTAATAGGTACTTATCTTTTTAATAAATGCAAATTGTTCAAAAGCAATTTGCGAGTACGCCTTCACTTAGGATATCCTAGATTTTATCTGAAAATTAGGCCTCACGATATTGGCACAGCTTTTGTTAAAAAAAAAAACCAATTGAACCCCGATCTTGGCATCGTTCCCAAAAGAGAAAATTGATAAGCCAGCCGGCCATTTAATCGGATCAGTAATCGTTTATTGAATAAATAAGTTAGACCAGATGCTTACACGTCATTATAGAAAAGCTAACGTCATTTTATGGATCACTAGCTGCTCCCCGCGGTTTCACCCGCGTAAATGTCGATCACGTGGGAATATCGGGATAAAAACTATCCTATGTCCTTTCCGAGGACTCAAACTATATTTATACCAAATTTCATCTAAATCGGTTGAGCGGTTTAAGCGTGAAGAGGTAACAAACATATAAACACACACACACACTCACAAACTTTCGCCTTTATAATATTAGTGTGATTAGTGTGATATATAGTGTGATTATTAAAGTAAAGGGTATATTTTGATGTACCTACTTTGGTACTCAACTTGTCTTTTCCCAACATTACTGGGGTCGCCTTCCCTGAGCTGAATACCAGTATTTGACATGGAGAAACTGGCTATCGGACATCCACAACCCAGTTACTGGGTAACACGATACCTCTTGATAAGACTGGTTGTCAGACTTTCGGGCTTCAGACTACCCGTAACAACTGTCAAAGATATACAAATGACAGCTGGAACCCTCGGCTTAACGTGCTTTCCGAGGCACGGGGAGGTCTCGATTTGTATGGAAGGTCACCTATCCACGGAACGAGCTCGGCAAGCGTTGCTTAACCTTGAAGATCTACCCTTGCGGCTGTTATTATTTAGCCACGAACCCCTAGCCCCTAGTTGTCAACCCATGACACCCAAGAGATGACCCTACTGATGGCGCCCGTTGTTGCGAATGATGGCTCAGTTGCGAATGTTCGCGGTGAGTACGGACCTAATGACAAATGTCTAATGATCCCCTTTGTCTCCAGATGCAGTACCGAGCAGTAGTTCCCGGCTGCGCATAGAGACAGCTGTATGGACGTTGTTGTTTTTAGTGAGAAGACAAGTGCCTTCAATTGTGAAGTAAAGTGCTAGTGTAGTGTGACTTACGGCCAGACAGGCGAGAGCGTGTATTGTGACGTACAGACAGACTAGCGAGTGCTGTGAGTGTTACATGTTAAGTTGCGGAGTCTAAGGGGTGTCTGCGTTGGAGAGGTTCGAAGTACTAGCAATGGGGACAGGGAGGATTTGTCAAACATTTCCTCTTTTTTTTTATTTACTGTTTTTTGTCATGCGGCGTGATAACCAGTAGTACTATAAAAATATTGGTGGCAAATCTCATCGACGACTCGTGACAGCCATTTAACGAGAACATTATTATCTGAACCCATAATTTAAGAAAATTGATTAGACTAACAAAAGAAGGGCGGGCGTTTTGGGGGACTGTCTTTTGTAATTTTGACGTTCGAAAAGTGCTGATTCTCAGCCTAGTTTGAATAAATGACTTTTGATTTGATTTTGATTTGAAGAAAAAAACACGTCTGTTATAAATCCATTTCTGGTTTCAATGAACCGACAATCACTAAGAAAATTATTTGTGAAAACGGGCTTCAAATAATTATAATTTGGAGATTTTAATGAAATAGCTAAGTAAGTATAATCCGTCATCAACAGTGTTGCGTGGCGATAGTAAGTTTAAATCCAACCCAATTAAGCTGCTGCGGTTTACCTACTCAAACATGTTCAAGTTAATAAGAGCGGGTTGCTTAGTTATTCAAACAGTACTACGCCTTAACACTTTGAGTTTAATTAATTGTTTCTATGAAATAATAAAGTAAACATAGCAAAAATATTGTCAACAATAAAATAATTTCATATTTTTTTGGCCTCACTGGGCGCAGGGCTTTGCCCAGCAATGGGACATAAACGGCAAACAAAAAAAATAAAAATTTGGCCTTACTAGGCCAAAAATGTTTGCCACCCAGGCCTAACATAAAATGGATGAGCCTTGGCTTGTTTTAGGTAGGTTATTTTCATAATACAAATCAAAATGGGAGATTGTACTCATCATTGTGTACAACTTTTACTATGGGACCAAACCTGAAATCGCGAAAAAAAAAATCAGTTGTTCCCTACATTTTGACGAGTTTTGCGAACATAAATGTTGGGAACAGCTGATTTTTTTTTCGCGATTTCAGGTTTGGTCCCATAGTAAAAGTTGTTCACAATGATGAGTACAATCTCTCATTTCGATTTGTCGCATGTTTTCAATTTCACCCTGTATATTTGCGTGAAAAAAATAACTATAGTTTATATTATATTGGGTCTAATATTTATACAGGTAAACATTGCTAGTATTCTTCAAAAATAAATGTAAATAGATTCGATCAACGTGGACACTTCTATCATACAAGTTATGTAAAAGAAACTTATTTATATTCTGCTGTGAGATAATCCGTTATGATATGTAAAGAAATAATATATTTTCATGAGGCTAATAAAAATACACTTATTTAAATCTGTTTAATATGAGCACGCAAACTCTAACATTCTAAATTAGATAAATTACAAAAATATATCAAGTCCTTTGCTCAATTGTTATTTATTATATTAATTGTTTTTAAGGGTAGCACCGTTCGCAAAATACGCGCATTGACGTGGAGTTGCGGACACCAGCCCGTATTACTTATTAAGGGTAGCACTGCTTTCACTTCATACTTTTACACGTTTCCTTTGTAATAAATTAACCGGCTTAAAACAAAAGTTGTGTTCTGGAAATATAAAATAACAAAATCCACTGATTAAAACAGAAAGTTGGCCCAGACCAAGTCCTCGCTAAAAATGAACTAGAATAAATGGAAAAGTTTGTTTGAAGGCATATTATTACAAGGTGAAATTGGTCATTGGAACTACAAAATGCCCCGATTCGGCCTATTTTATGCCACATTCTACGTAACAAAATGCCCATAATTATTCTGAACTCGTATATTATTATGTTGTTTCTTGGATGAGTTGCCAAGCCACATAAAAATGTTACTACATCCATATACTTACCGTGGCTGAAGTCTTGCCAGTATTCTAGATATTACTCTTTAGTTATGTAAGGCTACTTGGCTGGGTACCTACTTGTGTTTTTCGCTTAGAATGGTTTTACTTAGACTGATAAGTTGTCTGTATCTAATCTAGATAGAAACGATAAAGTAGGTTAGGCAACAGAACAAAGTACGACGGGCTCGTAATAAAAATAAAATCCAACAACAAATTTTTGAAGTGAAACTTCTTTACGCACGCTTGACTTGGGGAGTAAGTTGGCGAACGCGTGACGTAAGCGTTACGAAAAGTGTGATCGGGCGAGGCGAACGGGAGTTGAGTCGGGGATATAAGCAAGAGAAAGCAGTGCGCGCGCACATTTTCATTCTCTCTTCCTCTCATAGCCAAATACGTTTGAAGTTTCACTTCAGTCGTGTGGTCATAAGCACACTCGTTTTTTATTAAACTCTAGGAAATAAATTCGAGCTAAAACACGCATGTATTCTTTAATGCTAAATGCAGACTTATTTTTAACCGACTTTAAAAAAGGAGGTTCTGTTTCAGTAGCATTTTCTCCGCAGAACAGGCAACAATCAAAACAAAAAGGAATTTCCGTTCCAGTTACAATACTAGAAATCTAAAACGTATTTCGAGTACACTTGTGCACTTTAAATTCTCCCATTTCAACAGTTTCTATACACCTATCGCGCCATTCTTGAGAAACGGCTTTAAAAGACCACAGTGTCGTGAAACGTGACAACACTGAGCTGAAACCAGTGCTGGCCTTTGTCGACACCCCACAGACTTGAAGTCGCCTCTAGGTAGAATATAATTGTAAATAAAAATCTTTAGGAACTACGAAGAAACGAGATTAAACTTTCTTTGCGATCCACTGCGTTTTCCAATTACCGTTCTGTTAATTAACTCGTATAAAGCGAGCAATGGACTGCGCAAATTAAATTAGAACTTTTGTGTCTACTATCGTTTTAGGTTGGTATGTTTTGTTAGCAGAAGCAATATAAACAATGTTATAAATATAAAATTAAGGTATTAAAGTCAACACGGACTCAGTTTGCGGTTGACGACGATGTATTTATGATAAAAGTGAAAACAGACTGTCGTTTGTGGTTTTGTTATGTTGGCACAACTTTGAAGTTTGAAGTCGCATTAAGGCCACGGAAACATCTAAAGTAACCACAGTGTGACATAAAGCAACCACAACACGACTCCGAGGGCAAAAACGACATGCGTGGTAGAAAGATACACGGTGTTATAATTATATTTTTTGCGATAACTTATGCAACATGTATGAGAAAAACCTTCACTTTAGAGTTTGAGAGCAAAACGTCAAATGTAAAACACTACATGTTTTTTTAATCGATTTTATAGCTGGTTCTATAATAGAAGTTACATTCCATTAGTGTTTTCCTAATACTTGATCTTGAATCTTGTAATCAACCACAACTGTTAACAGACTGAGTTATCAGAGACCTTGTAATTGCGTAACATACAAACTGTAGGCTGTCATTTTGACAGTTCAACCACATTCATTGCATTATTTACGTTGTCGAGCAGACATATTTTTCGCACATATGAAGCAATGAATTAACAATATCTTGAAAGTGTGTTAAGCAATTAGGGTGTGGATCTCCCTTACAGAAACCTGTGGTGAGGCTAATGTTATAACCAATTAATTGAACACTATCTTCTGCCCGCGACTTCTTCTGCGTGAAATTTCACCCTCCCCCCGTTCACCCTCTTAGGGGTGAAATTTCGACAAACCCTTTCTTAGTGGATACATACTCTTCACAAAGAACACACCCTCCAAATTTCATGTCTCTAGGACCAGCGGTTTAGGCTGTGCGTTGATATATCATTCAGTCAGGACTTTGAATTTTATTTATATAGATTTACCTACTATCATATAAATAGGCAGTAAACGTGCCCAAAATTAATATCTATTCTAAATGCACGCGGACATGAGCAGGCAATATCAAAATGTCTGTCATTTTGAAACCGATTGACCTTTCTAACACGCATTTGTATCTAACACAGTGTGATAAATTATTGTACATGTACATTTTATTTGTAAATATAATTAAGTGGACGTGCCAATTTGTTAATAAGCTACAAATCACGTTATTATTGTTTTAACGCAAATTATTTATTGATGTTTTCATATTTTGCATAAATGTTGTCAATTTTAAATTATGTTGGCGTACTCCCCGATTCTGTGTCAATATGCCTTAACAGATTGAACGAATATAATTGTAGGTGTGAATTTAATTAATTTCAGGGTCTGGTAAAATTTATAATTAAGTTGTTTTACGACTGTAATTAATTGTATAAATTATGTAAATAGCCTGTTATCACTCGACAATACTTACCTTATTTATAACCTTACAATTACATTTGTGTGTTTTAAATGCTCTCGAAGACATGGAAGACAAACAACATTAACACTAAGGTTAAGGCCAAACGGGCGTAATTTTTTGAGCTGTGAGTCGCGTATTTTGAGTATCGCAATTTACGTTCAACTGAAATTCGGTTAGGCTGCCAGACGGACGGACGTAACTTCGGTCTCATTCTGTAACATAACTGACGCTTGCCTCGCTAACCTCCCTCACCCCGAGCGCAATTCGGTTAAAATAACGCGCGTGAGTCAGCAGACAACTCATTTTGCGTCGCCGTGTGGTACAAACAGGACTTTAGTATGAAACCGATTGCAGCGTAAATTCCGCGACTCATTTTACGCGACTCACGGCTAAAAAAAATACGCTCGTTTGGCCTCAGCCTAAGAGCTGGTCAAGTTGTTGCTTTCACAATCTGCATCAGGTTTACATGTCAAACTAGGTTTCAAAACGACAGAACGTGTTTATACAGGGTGGCAATTTTTTCGTCTGTTGTTTAAAAGAAACCGCTGTTTCTTACAAAATTGCAATACCAACGCAGTCAAAATGTATGGAACAGCAAATTTTTTTTTATTAACAACGAAACATTTTAACGCAGGTATGTTCAGAATCATGTCCTGAATCCATGGAATCAAGTTACGCGTTTCACCGATTTGATTTTTAACTACCAACAACTTCGCTATAAAAAAGTAACACTAGCATTACATAAAAGAACCCATGTGTATCTATGTGGCAACTAGCACCTCCTAAACATGAGCTGTCGGAGTTTTATCATACATAAAATGACATAACCGATAAATACACCCCTGGGAGTCAATTTACTATAGCTCATTGGAAAAGGCGACATGCCCATTCACGACTCTTAAACTCAATTGGATGCAGGAGTCGTCAAAGAGCCAGGACCACGTACCTTGCTCTGCATCAGATAATCCGATCGGGTTCGTTACCGCGATCTAGGTCTTATGAACACAGTATCGTATCGAGACTTACTGGTTAATATCTAAATGTAAAGGATCACCTAGTATTTAGTGGTCTTTAGGGCATAAATTGTTATACAGTTCATGTTTACACGACCAAATAAAGTTGATATCAGACGCTTCACTTGAGTGAGTGTTTATTCTTGTTTCAATTTCCCTTGACATGACGGCGGCAAAATGATCGTAGGAATGAACGTTCATCTGCTTATTTAATTACATCAATCGATTATTCGGCAGGCAAGTGGAAGATGCCAAACGTGCCGAAATCCAACATCGTTGGATCGGTTAACTAATTCATTAACACTTTGAGCGGAGAAATGTTATAATACGTAAAATTTGATAAACGCTATTTGACACAACGTTTAATCACGTCAGCAAAAACTATGTCTTTCTTAAAACAACGTGTATAAACGGCTGCGGCTTATACCAATTCCTTCAAGCTACGTCATAGCGCCGTATCACTTTAAATTTTCGGACTGCTAGCGCCAGTGCCACGTTAGTTTTTTTTTTCACTTTATAAGGCTACTCACACACATACATTCTAATTATGTATTTTGTTTGTATGAGAAAATAGTGCGCCGTGCAACAAACATTTGAATACCCAGATGCTCCGCTCAAACAGTTAAAGATTTTTCACTTCTAGTGAAAGACAACGTGAAGCCTCTAACATCTGCTTTACCGGTTTTATTAACTTCACGATGATTCGAGAAAAGAAAAAACAATAGGTACTTTTATTTAGTCTTCAGTCTCGTATTCATCTCACAGACAGTTATATACATACTAAGAAAATAAATCAAAATAGACCGATCCTTCTTACAATTATATGAAATATAAGAATTGCTATAAATAACGGCATTGTATCTAAAACATTTTTCTTAACAAGCAATTAAATTGTGGGTTTTGTCTTATTTTATTATATTTTATAAATAGACTGTCTTCTTGTTTGTTTTAGTTTAATTTACATCTTTGCCTTGTCATGTCAAGGGGAATCGGTATCGTATTCCCCAGTAACTAGGTTGTGGAGGTCAGATAGCGACTGCCTATCTGACCTCCACGACACAGGTAGGTGGTGGAGGTCAGATAGGTAGTCGTTCTATGTAAAATACTGGTATTCAGCTGCATCCGGTTAGACTGGAAGCCGACTCCAACATAGTTGGGAAAAAGCAGGTAAATGATGTTTTGTCATGTCATGTTTCTACATTTTATTGTAAGTAGAAATAAATTCCTAACAAAAACATGTCACAAAAATCGCAGGGAGTACGCCAAACGTTATAAAAATACATTGTATATTGTACAGAATAAATTGAAATGTCTGAATGTCATTAATAAAAACGATTCCAGTACACGATTGTGTTATTTGAACCTCGACGCATACAGTTTATATCAAATGTTGGTAGATTGTATCTCGCCAATTTATTTGGATTCGACGTAAACTAGACTCGCCTGGGAGGACTTGTCAATTGATGGGACGTTGTTTGATAGTTTCAAACTTGTTTTAACAACTGCTATTACTGTTGGAACGAGATTTTTATTTACTACGGTGAGGAGATAAATAAAAATCTTGTGCAATAAAAGAAAAGATTTCTTTGAGAAATATAAATGGTTTATATTATCAACCAACAATGTTTACAAGTACAGACTGATGATTTTACAACTGGTATTGCCTCTCTTAAAAGATGCACACATCTTAAACAGGTAAAGGCTACTTTGTGACAAAACTGTTGTAAAAAATGATATTATATGTATAAAGAGGTAGACAGACTACCTAGCGAGCAGTGGTGGCCCAGTGATCATGGCCGCGACTTACGATTTGTAAGTCGTAGGTTCGAACCCAGACAGGCGCTTTACTTTGTGTAAATTATTTCATCACCTCTGCTCTCAAAACGATGAAGAAAAACATCGTGAGGAAACCGACATAACCTAGAATAAAAAATTCGAAGACATGTGACATCTACCAATCCTCACTAGGCCCGCGTGGTAGAAAACCCACTCCCTCTCGAAGAGAGGAGGCCTGTGTCCTAGCAGTGGGAACAATATAGGCTGATTATGAGGTTACCTACCCAGCATTCGATCTTCAACAACAGCACAATGACACATTATTAGATGGCACGTGGAAGTAGGATAGCATGTCGTAATTTTCGAGAGCGAAACGAGACGAAGTAAACTTGGGCTATTTAGCCAAGTTTTTCTAATAGTGTGACATTGTGCCATTTTTGAAGCTCGAATATTGGGTAGGTAAACCATCTTCGTCTTTTTTACTATAATATCATTGGTTGTAAATATTAAACAGTCTTCCATTTCGAGTTTCCACCAAAAATACGTAGACAGTAGATACATTTTCACATAACACAATATAATATCGACGGCGCCGCCGTACTTGAAGACGGAACACCTGTCGTGTCACCTTAGTTTGCAGGCGTAAGTGTGAATTTTATATGAAATTATGTCGCGTCATGTGACGGCTCTTGCCAGTGCAAATATTTTATGTGAGAAAACATGTTTTCTTTACGTGTACTATGGAGTCTGTAGACTGTCTTTATGCTGATGATTTTAGGTGAAGATGTTGTAAAGAATTTTATTATGCCATAGTATAATCTCAAAAATTACTAGCTTAATAGTAATAACAAAATCATCTTTTACGTGAAAATACGTTCTTGTTTATTAAACGACTTCAAAGAAGGAGGTTCTGTATTCGACCCGTATGTATGTATGTTTGTATGTCCGCGATTTTCTCAAAAACTAATGAACCAATTTTGATAATTCTTTCACTAATGTGATCTACATACTTTCAGGAAAGTTTTAGTATATAATTTATTATGTAATTATTTTTATGTACGAAGCTATATACATAAATGTACTACATCTCCGTCATTTCTATGCGAATTTTGTTAATTCTTCTAGTCGGTGTCTTCAATTCTTCTAATTGAATTTGTGTGGGATAGGTACAATTAAAAAGTGAAAAATAAAAACTTTTTTACAAAAAAAAAAACAACCGACTTCAAAAAAAAACTACAAAATGATAAATAACTTTAATTTCGAAAATCGGTGTCAAAAAACGAAAATGCGGAATCAACGACACCGACTTCCGAAAAAAGTTATTTATCATTTTGTAGTTTTTTTTTTGAAGTCGATTGTTTACAAATAACAATGTCTAGCAACACGCAGACAGAAAAAAAAGAAAGTTGGAAACAAAAATACGCTTATTGGCATTACAGCAAAAAAAAAACATTATTTTAAAAGTACAACTTTATCGACACTCAATCTATTTTATATAATACTAGCTTTTGCCCGCGGCTTCGCTCGCGTAGAATTTGGTCTGCCACATTAAGTTACGTGACATTTTTTTTAAAATACTGATATTTTTTTAATGTACCTTCACATCGTACATCCCAGATTTCTAATTTCAAAATTAGTTTTCATACAATCTTTGAACTCCTATACCTAATATTTAGAGGGTATCTCTTGAGGGTGGAATTATCTGAATTCCTTTCTAAGTGCTCATTATTTTAAGCTATAATAGAACTCTGCAAATTTCAAAATGCTAAGTCCAGTGGTTTCTTCATCAATCTTTACCTGTATGGTGTGTTTATAAAAAGTAGGCTTGAGATTATCCTATCCAGCACAAACGGATTACTAAACACTGACAACTAAACAGGTCGGACCAATGTTACTTGCATTTAATCACTACATAGTATAAAACAAAGAAGCTTTCTTTTTCCTTATGAATGCTTAAATTTTTTAAAACTACGCAACGGATTTTGCTGCGGTTTTTAGGGTTCCGTACCCAAAGGGTAAAACGGGACCCTATTACTAAGCCTCCGTCGTCTGTCTGTCTGTCTCCAGGCTGTATCTCATAAACCGTGATAGCTAGAAAGCTGAAATTTTCACAAATGATGTATTTCTGTTGCCGCTATAACAACAAATACGAATAAGAATTAAGTACATATTAAATCCCATACAATAAACGTGTTATTTTCGCCGTTTTTATAGACAATGGTACGGAACCCTTCGTGCGCGAGTCCGACTCGCACTTGGCCGGTTTTTTTTAATAGATTTTGTAATAACTAAAGAATTATGTGGTACGTAATTGGAATAGGTGAACATCTGTGTTAATTTATCTGTGTTTTTACTGCAATATACTCCTGTATACTATGTTATTTGATTTTTTTTGTTCAGCGTAAATAAGAAGATTTTGGGATTTAGAAACACGTGAGCAAGCTACGTAAAGCTGCCCATGGGAAAAACAGGGCCTGCCTAAATGTATCCCCGCTACTTTCAAAGTTTGCCCTTGCGATTTATTGATGGTCATAGAAAATGCAACTTTAAGTGGAAACTGTAAACGTTTGAAATTAAAGGGTAAGTTATTGGGTATTATTGGGATGCGTGGAATAAGAACATTTTCACCCTTAGCTTCTCCAGTTAAAATTGTGGCCTTAACAATATGCCTGCCTAGTTCCCTGACTCGCAATCTAGTGCCAAGTAGGTAAGTACTTAATATTTTTATTTGCTACTTATAAAAACTATATGTATATCTAAATAACGAAATCCTATATTTAAACAAACAATAAAGAACAATTTCTTATACGACTGAATTAAAAATCGCTAATCGCTATCTAGGATAAACGACGAAGAATAAATGACATGACAATAAAAATGCATAGAGATCACAACCATCAATGACGTCTGCCCTCACGCGTCTGCCCGCGTTCGGGTCGCGCACTCGGCCATGCCTCGTCATTGCTTGGATTGCATTGTTCGCCCCTCCCCCGCGACTGCGACGCCGCATCGCGCTCCGCCCGTGCTGCGGCCGCCGCCGCTGCGTTAGAGCTCTTACACACGAGCGGCATGTTCCCAACGGCAGAGGTAACTGCAGCCGTCGACGCGCGCCGGCGGCAACCGTGGACGCGTCGACGGCAACCGTCGACGTGTCAACGGCAGCCGTCGACATTTCGACTTCGAAGATATGGGTCGACGGCTGCCGTCGACGCGTCAACGGTTGCCGTCGACGCGTCCACGGTTGCCGCCGGCGCGCGTCGACGGCTGCAGTTACCTCTGCCGTTGGGAACATGCCGCTCGTGTGTAAGAGCTCTTTAGGCGCTCCGTTCAAGTCAATCATATCGTGATAACTTTTAAACTATTCGGCCAAATTACTTAGTGTGAAAGACAAAGTTTATCTACATTAAATACTTAATGCGAGAAATGTATTCATTTTGATAAGAGTTTGATAATTATATACTAAATGTGCATTGTAAAATAGTACCAAATTTAATTAGATTTATGGTTCACAATTTTGGTTGTACTGGCTTGCACATAAAAGGTAGGTATATGCTGTCGCGGACTTTTATTTAGATCTACTTAAGACAAACAATCCTGCGGTACATCATCTTTATGAAACTCCATTGGTTTAGGCAGCGCACGCCAAGATAGCTCTCAGATGGAAGATTTTTTTCCGACTTAATTGACACGTATCGTTATATTATGACCAAAACTACATAAAATCATTATAAATTGTAGCCTATGTGTTATTCTGATGAATAACCTATATTACTGTAAAGTTTCATCCAAATCCGTTCAGTAGTTTTTTCGTGAAAGAGTAACAAACATACATCCATCCTCACAAACTTTCGCATTTATAATATTAGTAGGATTTGATCAATAAAAATATCAGGTGATATTTTTATATTCACCGACGTTTTACCTCTATCAATATTTAGGATGGACAGGTTCTATAAAGACTACAAATATTTGCGTAAAAAGGGATTCTGTTTTCTTTGCATACTGTATACTCGTCTCAAGTGTTTGGCAAGGATGGCGGGTCTCTCGGCAAGTTGGAAAATAATTCTTGCGATGTGTATTATAAACTTAGAAGATCGGTTAATAAAAGATAGGTATACTAAATTATTATTAATATAAGAAGAAGTAGATATCAATGGAACTTTGAAGACTGGATAAAGTTATGGTAAAAAGTCTAAGAACAGATAACATGACATTTGAGGGGAGAATGAAAGAAGAAAAAGAGTCTTGATAAACAGACGTTAAACCGACAAAAAAAGTTGTAAAAACCAACGATCTCTTGGTTTCACAATTATGGTTAAAAAGTAAGAAAGTAAGTAAACCTAATAAGTTATTGCACCTACTGTGTATTGTCTCTGCATCACCCTAAGGTAGACTGGTAGAAAATGCCTAAGGCATTAAGTCCGCCTTTGTACAGTTTTTACTTGTGCATAAAGTTTTAATAAATAAATAAATAAATAATAACTCAAGCATAAGTCCCAATCTTATCACAACTAACTTTAAACTCGTTCTAACTTCTGCACAACCACAATTTTACTGATTTAATACTTTAAGTTTGTTACTTACATCACTCGGCTGCGAAACTACAAGCTTGGGGTTATATTTTCTTGGTTTTTGTAAGACATTACCTTTTTCTTTTTTTTTACATCCTTTTTTGACGTAGGTTGACCAATAAGTATCTACATATTCGTAGGTTGTCTCGCAGAAATCGCCTAAAGCTAAAAGGCCGTCCATTGTATATTATATTTCAGTCTTTTTGTTTTCATTTAGGTAGGTATTATTGTACTAACATACATATCCATATTTACTTATACGCCGCGGCCGAAGCGAAACAAGAAAGAGGTTAATACCTCATAGAAATACCCAATTTCGAAGAAGTTCTTTTGATAAATGTGGAAACAGTAGGTACTATAAAAATATTTTTGAGTGGGCAGTTGTCTGATCCCTAAATAAGTTAAAGTTCACACCATTTTGACCTTTACTTTAAACCTATGAAACGAAACTAAATAAAAGCTTGTAAAAATATAAAAGGAAGCAAAAATGGATTTGTTACTTTATGATAAATCGTAAAGAAAATGTTTTTAAGAAAGAGATTGATAGGATAAAAATAAAACAGCCTCCGTTCCTTTGTAACTTTACAATCTATGACTTGTATCAGGCTACAAAGAAATATTTTACGACGATAAATTATGTTTTTATGAACAACTAAAGGCATGTATTTCATCTGATGGCAATTCACAGACGCACAAACTTCAGTCTGTGACGACAAAATGAGATAATTAATACGTTACCAATGTTTCAGAAAGTGTTAACGTTAGTAACAATAAAAAAAACCTCCGAGTGACGAAACTGATGGTGCGTTCGGCTCAACTAAAGGCCGAACCCTTTTTTCTGTTTTTTTTTTTTTTTTAAATCGGTTTGATTTTGACTGTTGTGTAGGTCAGAGGTGACAGAGACAAAGTCGACGATGGAGTGAGCTTATCCAGAAGAACTCTCACTTTGAAGAGATTCGGGTTGTATGCGCTCGGAAAAACAGACGCAGGTAGAGAGTTCCACTCTTTTGCTGTGCGCATTATAAAAGACATTTGAAAACGTTTAGTGCGAATTAGTGGAATAGCAACTAGGCAGGGATGATAATTTTCAGTGCGTCTGGATGTCCGAAGGTAGAAGGGGGCCGATGGAATGAGGTCGTGGAGTTCTTGATAATAGGCAAGTCTTTTTACAACGCCATGGACCATCATCACCCAACACGAAAGATGAACAAGAAGTCCCTTGTCGTGTGTGTACGGAAATCTCCCTGATTGCAGCCCAATCTACATTTTCATCGTACGTGGGAAAAATCGGCATAAACATCCTGAGTTGTACACAATTTTAATTTTAAATTGACCTATATTTTATTTAGCCTGTACAGTCAACTGCACATGAGTGTCTAATGATAAATGATGTTTACTTCTGTAAGTAGGTTTATACAAACACGCTAAGGGGACTACAGGACCGGAAAAAACGCAAGTTTTATAATGTGAAAAAAAAATCATGAAGATACCTCTAAAAACTTTCTTTTCACAATAAAAACCATACTAATATAGTAGGTACATACTATAATTCTGATTTTTTGTCAGATTATTCTACAAGCAATATACTAAAGCAAAATCACACTATCACACTAATATTATAAAGGCGAAAGTTTGTGAGTGTGTGTGTTTATATGTTTGTTACTTCTTCACGCTCAAACCGCTGAACCGATTTAGATGAAATTTGGTATAGAGATAGTTTGAGTCCCGGAAAAGGACATAGGCTACTTTTTATCCCGATATTCCCACGGGATCGACATTTACGCGGGTAAAACCGCGGGGCGCAGCTAGTTAATAATAATAGTCAATAATGAATAATAAGTCAATAATTGAATGTTTTTTATATTTTAAGAAATATTTAAAAATGTAATTAAATATGTAAATAGATAAATAAACGAAATAATAGTTAAAAATAGTTAATTTTTAGGCCAAACAATAGATTTATTGTAAACTATATAATTGCTTCATATTTTGCAATAAATTACCAGCGTTGTGTCATCGCGCTTCTCGTTCTTTTCTATTCAGTCCGACAGTGACCGCGCTTTAGGTCATGTAGTCGGTGCCCTGTCAGTTCACCAAAAATTAATTTACAAATTTTTACTTGACAAACAACGATTGGCAAAAACATGATTTGTCATTTCATCATTATACAACAACAAGTTTGCCAAATAATTCACTTTACAAAATAATCACCAGATAAACTTTTGTTTATTAACGTGTTATTTAACAAGCAATTCATTTTACATTCATTTTATCTCATAAAACAACGTTTGGAATAAAAACGTTTTACATATCATTACGCAATTTCCTAAAAATGAAACTCATTATTTCATCGACTTGCGCTAATAGATAAAAAGAGATTATTTTTAGTGGACTACCCGGAACCGAACTAGTTAGATTACGTTAATTATTAAAAAAAAATGGTTCGGTTAGGTTAGGTTAAAACTGTGACCTTCTACGCACGAGCCGAGCGAGCGAAGCGAGCGGTGCCGCGGCAGCGGCCGGCGAGTGCCAGAAACGACTAGATTATATAGACAAAAATACTTGCCTGAAATTTATTTGACCCAAATGAAGAATACCGTCATGATCACTTTGTGACTGGTTTAGAAAATCTTTACATAGTATAAAACAAAGTCACTCCCGCTGTCTGTAAGCTTAGATCTTTTAAACTACGCAACGGATTTTAATGCAGTTTTTAATGCAGTCGCTAGTGTCTCATAAAATGATATTTTGTATAAACGTTATTTTTCCAAAAGAATCTAAATATTAAATGAAAAATGTATAAATGATTAAATATCATCCGTAACATTTGTAAAAAGAAGCATTTGCCAAATGAATGTTTGTGAAGCGAGTGTTTATAAAATAAAACTTTCGCGGAATGAGTTGTTTGTGAAATAAATAGTATACGAAACGTTGGTTGTAAACTAAAAATTTGTCAATGGAGTTTTGGTGAAACATTAGTGAACCCATGTAGTCCCCTTAATAATATTTTAAAAATTGGATGAGGTCGGTGTTTCCAACTACTCTGAGAAAAAACACCGAAACAAACTCAGAGGTCACAGTCTCTTGGTCAGATATCTAATAGATTAATATCTGAGTAAGACTCTTGAGAAAAGAACCACACAGATTTGAGTGGCCCTGTCCAGTCAGTGCTCGCATTTGCAAGTAACCGTGTAACTCAACTCAGAACTTAAGAATCTCAACGTAACAGTTTGCACTACGAAAACCGTCCTTACTGCTACGACATAAAGGAGCTGCTAATTTCAAATTGTCAGCAATGATGTACGGTGGACTGTACCTCCGCACTATTTATGCAGCTCGATATGCAAGTAAAACAGTGAACGTTTCTCATTTGCTCGCAGATCTACCTGGAACTGGAACCCTTCTTGAATGTAAATAGGTTTTTTATAAATTTTTCAGTCTTATATCTCTGCAGTGTCACGGATGTCATCGGTATGTCAAGATGGTGCATCCATATAGATTGTGGGGACTTCCGAGGTAAAAACTTCTGGTATGAAAATAATACTTTTCTTGGAAATAAAACGTGTCTTTTTTACACAGGTGGTATCTTTTGTTATAATATTAAAACATATAACATTAAAATTGTTATATACAATATACGGGTCAAATTAAATTTGCTAGCAAAACTACGCGGACGTGATGGGTATGGATATCTGAACACGACAAAACTAAAGAAACAGATTTCCTCAACTCATTCTTCAAGTAATAACACAACCAGCGGTTTGTGAACCCAAAAAAAAGCGTCCAAGTGCAAGTCGGACTCGCCCATGAAGGGTTCCGTAGCAGCAAGTAGAAATCAAATGTTTTTTTTTTATTTAAGTTGTTTGAATGAAAGGTAAATTGCGGTTTACGATTTTTGACGTATTAAAAAAAAACTACTTACTTGGTCTCGTTCAAACCAATTTTCGGTGGAAGTTTACATGGTAATGTACAGTCGCCAGCAAAATTGCATGGGTACCTTAGTGTCTATTTTCCCGTGAACGTTTGAATTCAAGTTTTCGAAAATAAACTAGATGGCGTTGGTTTCTTCACAACTATGTCTAATTTAGGATTGGATGACCATTCGTCACATTGGCCATTTCGTCGCTATCCCTAATAGGTCACTTTCACTAATACGTCACCTTGTGCATCTTACGAAACGTAAGGAGTTAGGAAGAAACGTATTAAGTAGGATTGAGCAAGGAGTTACAAGGCTAATACATTTATCTAATTATTACATTACATTTACCAGCATACGTAGCTTAAATGATAAAAATAATAAAAGAAACCGATAAGAATATATTTATTAAGCTAACGAGTGGGTATTTTAATAATTAATTTAATATTCGAATTGGTAGTTACTTAGCAACAGGAAAAAAGAGCAGATTCATCGCAGGTAAACAGGCTCGCCTTGTGGGCTCGCAAAAAAAGGCACTATAAAAAATTATAGAGGTTTATTTCTTACAGTTTATTATTCAAATTTAATAGTCAGTTTATTAATTATTATAGGTATAATATTATGAAGTTATTGAGGTGATAGCTTAAGTATTCGTTTCCAAAATCGGAAAGAGGATTGAAGCTTATGTAACCTCAATAAAAACAAATAGGAGACCAGAGCCCTGATTCACAACCATACGACAGGCTATCGTATCGAAAACCTGACATTTCGACAACCTGATTTAACTTCCCCTCAACAGCAAATAGCTGTTGGAAGAATAGCGTACGTCTATTTGATTTAAACTGACAAAATATTCGGGTTTTGGACTTGTGAACAGCATTGAGAAGACTCCTACGATAACAATGATTAATGTTCGATACGATACGGAAGCATATCGAGTGTTTGTGAATAAGGGGGCAGAGCCCTGATTCACAAACATACGACAGGCTATCGTATCGAAAACCTGACATTTCGACAACCTGATTTGACTTCCCCTCAACAGCAAATAGCTGTTGGAAGAATAGCGGGCGTCTATTTGATTTAAACTGACAAAATTTTCGGGTTTTGGACTTGTGAACAGCATTGAGAAGACTCCTACGATAACAATGATTAATGTTCGATACGATACGGAAGCATATCGAGTGTTTGTGAATAAGGGGGCAGGTTATTTTATTACAAAGGTCCAACGGATTAAATGGATACTAAATAAGTAGGCTAAAAATTTACAAAATTGCACAAAAACATCAAATGGTTAGTAGGTAGGCAACATAAAAAACTAAAAACTATGTTGTTTGAACTTGAAGTGTTCATAACTTTTTAAATTACTAAAAATACGTAAGTTATAGGTTATACACACATAACCATGTCTCCAGTCAATATAAATAATATTATCTAAGTATAATTATTTAGCTCGTAGCTACGTAACCACTTGTGTATCGCGTATTATTTCGACGCCACAAACATAAGCGTCCGTGTTCACTGGACTTAAAAGTTTTACACCAATCACACTCCATCACTCTCATTACTCCAATCGAAGTTTATGTGATCCAAAGCGAACTGTAATCTTGCCTTTTTTGGTTTTCCGTGAGCAAGGGTTTCACAGCATGCCTCCGCGGCCCACTATGAAGAGCACAACGGACAGTGTCAAAACTTGTGTGAAATAAACCAGCATAGTGGTTCGTCGGCAGAAATCTATTTTCTTCATACTCCGTTATCATGGTTTGATGCTGCAATGTGTTTTATAAGTCGTGGTCTACCAGTTCTTTGATGGTGTTTCAAAGAACCCTCCTCTTCAAATCGTCGTACTCAAAGAACAACTGTTTTTCTCTGTAACAATAAAACAGAAATATATTATAATACCCAATAATGATTATTTTGTAGTATAGTAACAAAAAAATAATCCAGTTTTTAATATAAAAGTGTAAAAATAAAACTACTTACGTTTACACCGGTCTCTGGCTATTTCTGACAAGTTTTTGGCTTGATTATTCAAAGCAATTATTTGAGCTCTTGTAACGAAATCAATATTATAACTCGTGCTCATTTTGGTAAAATAAGTAATTCGCCTGATCATAAATAAAAACTGAACAAAAGGCACTCGAACGAGGTAATCGAAATGAACTTAGCGAACGATCAATAATTGAGCTGTCATAAATCTTCGATCTAAGTATTATTCATACCACCTACCAATTATTTATAAATCCATATTCAACCTACCCTCTCAAGTTTGAAAACTAAAACTTAGATCAGATCAGATACCTACCTACTTATAAATTGATATTCAATTTTAAGATAGTAGGTTAATATTAGGAACAATTTTCTATAAAAGAAACTATTAATTATAAATTGTTCGAATGTTTGAAGAGACAAAAAGAAACTACAAAAATATTTTATCATATAAAGCAAAGCAACGCCATCTAATAACAGCATAATTAAATTTTTTTAGTCGTTAACTGGTTTTACGCTAGATGGCGTCATTTCTCGGTTCATACGATTTTGTTTCTGTACTACCCATGCACTTTTGCAGCCTATTGTACATCATATATTTTTTTTTAGTTTTATCATTCTCTTATTTTAGAAGTTACAGAGACACTTCCAAAGTGGTAAAATGTGTGTGTCCCCCACACACACATTTTACCACTTTGGAAGTGTCTCTCGCGCAAAAAAATGATATTAGAAACCTCAATATCGTTTTTGAAGACCTATCCATAGATACCCCACACGTATGGGTTTGATGAAAAAAAAATTTTGAGTTTCCGTTCTAAGTATGGGGAACCCCAAAAATGTATTGTTTTTTTTTCTATTTTTGTGTGAAAATCTTAATGCGGTTCACAGAATACATCTACTTACCAAGTTTCAACAGTGTAGTTCTTATAGTTTCGGAAAAAAAGTGGCTGTGACATACGGACGGACGGACAGACAGACAGACATGACGAATCCATAAGGGTTCCGTTTTTGCCAATTGGCTACGGAACCATAAAAAGCATCAAATCTTTTTTGCTGTTATTTTACCATCTTTAGATATAGATACCCATCACGTCTGTGAAGATTACACAATAATAAGCTGTCTGCAGAGTTCTGCTAGCTTATTTAATTTGACCATGTATAACACAACTAACTATTTGCACTAGGTACTGTAGAGGTTGTGTAGCCCTACCTTTATTATTAGTACAGGCCGGTCATAATTGACGGCATCTAATGTTCGAACATTCAAGCAAGCGTCAAGTATTTTTACCCGACTACAGCGAAGCAAAAAGGAGGGTTATGATTTTGACCGGTATGTATGTATGTATGTATGTTCATCTGCTCCCTCATAACTTCTAAACTATTTGTCATAATTAGACAAATGAGGCATAATTGGAAGCGTCTTGATCGTCCGCTGCATGGTATAGAAGTATATAATTGTACCATGGTCCGCTGGTTATCGGCTATGTGACGGCACATTAAATTAAATATGGCGCCCTCTAGCGGACATAAAGTCATGCCGTGTTGGTTTTCAAATAAAGGGGCTTAATTAGCACATTTAAAAAATATAAATATTACCCAAATAAGCCCCAAAATAATTAAATAAAAAATAAGTTTAAAAACTAAAACCCGATTACTGAAAAGGATGAAATTAGAAAGTACCTTCCCGTGGTCGCATGCCGCTGTACTAATATACATATAAGTTAGAGTAGCATGCGACCACGGGAAGGTACTTTCTTGTTTCATCCTTTTCAGTAGTCTGGTTTTAGTTTTGAAACTTATTTTTTATTATGTACTTTTCTTTGGTTGAGTAATTGACTAGCTTTAACATGATAATTATTGTAAATTCTTCTCCTGATATATCTGATGAAATCATATTGAAGTTTGATTTAATAAAAGTGCTCCCATCTGGAGCACTACAACAGTACCTACTAAATTAAATAACTAACTGTACAAATAAATACACAAACTAAACTGACACTTACAAATTATGAAAATGTATGATGACTTAAAATAGAGGGCGTGTTGTTTATTGTGCTTGATTCAAAATCAAAATCAAAGTCATTTATTCAAACTAGGCTGAGAATCAGCACTTTTCGAACGTCAAAATTACAAAAGACAGTCCCCCAAAACGCCCGCCCTTCGCCACTTCCTAGTGCTTTCGCTGGGGAGAAGAAGTGGCGGAACAAACTCCCCAGCAGCACAGCTGTCTGTTCAGTTAGAAAATAATTAATTTTATACAATACTAAGTATGCAAAGTAATTAACATTAGATTGATTGTGTTTTTAATGTTCTTTTTTTTTCTATTCCCTATGCGTGTCCAAAATAAAATATGTTCTTTCTTTTTACCTGACCGTAATGTGTTCGCGGATAAATGGAAGACGATCTTGTCAGTATGTCCTGATTTCTGCCTTCTATTCGAGTGAGAAGCAAAAATAAAAATAAAAATTATATGATACTTCTGAGTTGGGCCCAGTAGGTGGCCCCGCCGAATCACGGCATCAGTGACGATTTTTACGTCCTCTGTGGTGCAGGTGTATGGACGCTTTGGACACAGTTCCATGTTTTAGACAAGAGGTTTATGTGAGATGATTGTATCACGGATAGTCGTTTCATGTTAAAGTAAAAAGAATGTATTAAATATATCATCTGTCAGTAGTAGATTATGATGTCAAAAGTAGAATCTTTCAAATGTTGACTTAACGGATAATTTGTTTGTTGAATCATAAATAATTTTTTTGTAAATATACAATTTTTTTTGCAGTTTGTACTGTAAAATTTTTGGAGCCAATGGGAATGATTTTATTTAATAATAATAAATTTGGATTTATTTTTGGAGCCGTTGGGAATAAAATTTTGGAGTCGTTGGGAATAAGCCGAATAAACTACTGAACCGGTCAAGCGGCGCGGTTCGCCGATCGGCGACGAAACAATAGAAAATCAATTGTGTCTCATTAGCGGAGCTTGACAGATTAAGACATGTCTTAAATACGTCACAATCGACAAGTAATAGGAACATTTTATAAATGGTCATCTAATATTGTGACATAGATTGGTGACCGCAGAACGATTTTGTTAGCACAAAGGAGGACGCTGCCGGACCTCTTGACATTATCCCTTATTCGACAATTTATAACCTCCACGAAAAGACAGATTAGGTACCTAGTACGCTGTAAGGTACAGTCAACAGCAAAAATAGATGATGAAAATCAGAAATTCAATACTAATGAACGGAGTTCGCGTCAGACCTGTGTGGCGTCGAAGTGATTCAAAAGTATGTGATTGTAAATTATAGCAAACATTTACTACTAGTACAGCTGCCATATATGACGCGAACTCCGTTCATTAGTATTGAATTTCTGATTTTCATCATCTACTTTTGCTGTTGACTGTACTTCTAAATACCTACAACTTATATTACGTTTTTGGTCGAGTGCCAAGTGCCAATATTAAGAAGTATTTAAGTTTTAGAGAATTTTTTGAAATTAAATAAGTTTTTGAAGTACTCTCATGTCACTTAGATGCCAATAAGAAAGTGAGGGTGTGCCCTCACTTTCTTATTATTACTTAAATAATCTGTTTGTAAAGACAAGTTTAAAGAAGTTTGATTTTGTAAATAAACTTTATTAATAATACTTACTTTGAAAAGATATTTACCTATATATTATTTGTTTTTGATTTATTAACTTTATTGACGAATGTAATTTACTTAGTTTAGACAGTTAGCTTTTGCTGGGGTACACGAAACTCGAAGATAATCTAAGACTTTGACGCATAGTTTACGCGAATGGTTGCTACATATCTAGAGTTTTGATTCACAGCCGAAAAATAAATTGATTTATCTTATACAAATATACATAGACATTATAAATAAAAATAAATAAAATTGAAATGTCAAAATAACAGCTTTTTACTAAATGCATAATATGAAAGTATATATGGTACTTATAACAAAAAAACCTTTTTTTACATTTTTGTCTGTCTGTTTGTTCCGGCTAAAATCCGAAACGGCTGAACCGTTTTTGTTGAAATTAGGTATTGCGATACTTAAACCCTAGGAAACGACATAGACTACTTTTATCGTCATACCATGCGGCCAAAGCCACAAGCGGAGGCTAGTATTTCATAAAATAGCCAGATCATTAAATAGGTTTTAGGTTGACGCGAACTCGACATTGGTCAAAAGTGTTTGTTAATTTTGATCCTTGTTATCAAGTAACTCAATATACTTTTCTATGCAATAGTCTGCTCATTGCCGTAGGTTCAAAAGGTATTAAGTCTCCCAGCTTGATAAAGGAAATAATTTGAAAACCTACAAAGACATGAAAGACTTGAATGAACAGCAGTCTTCATGAATGGTATAGCAAGATAATAGTAAGTATTCAGCCCATTATGTTGATCCCTTTTTTACGATACGAATACCAACAACGTCAGATTGAATGAACCAAATGAACCCAATGATGTTCCGTTCTTCACAAATATAATAGGACTTATCGACCTCACAGGTAGCTATTCTATTGTGGGCCTCCACCGACTATGAAATCTATCAAATTCTTAATTAAACCGAGTTAAGTATTATTGTTTAACGGCATTGTGACATTCAAGAAGTCATAAAGATTTTTGTTATTGTCTATAAGTCATGAAATCAATACTATATTTTTGTATTGACGAGGTTGTGTGTATGTTGTATAAATAGCCCACGGGCTATAAATACGGTTGAGCTATTTAAACAACCAACAATATAAAAGATGTTTTTTCACTAATAAAAACGAAAAAGTTCACAAGCAATGGGAAATTACTACTAAAGACAGCGGGGTGTCGACCATAGGACATCCTGCTTCTCACATGGACCACTGTATGCCGTTTGCTCCCGCATAACCAGTCCTGACTTTCTTCATATTTTGGCTGCTGAGACCAAAACTACACACGTAGACAAAATTTATAAAAATGTGGCTCTTATTTCAGTAAATTATGGTGTCTCCACGTGAACGAAGTCGCAGGCAGAAGCTAGTATATGGATTAAAAGACAAGTCACATTGTAGCTAGCTAGTTATTGAACCCTAAACCAAAGTTCAAAAAGATCTATTAAACTCGCCAACCACGACTTTAACAAACTAGCTTTTAAAATGGCACATTAAAAAAAGAACTTGTGAAACTGAAGAGAGGATGCAAGAAGTTTTCTCATCTAAAAGCATTCAGTTAAAATCATTGGCTCGTCACTAACTTAGTTAGTATCGAGCGGGACTCCTGATAGTGAAATATTTTAAGACGAGCTTATTTACATACTTTGTATTTTAAACTGGATTCTTTGTAAAGACTTCTTTCTTGAAGTAAATGCATTCAATGTTTGTTTTGGCGCACAAAAAAGCGATGTTTTATATTGGTAGGTACTAAGAGGTTTTTTGTTTCTGTATTTTTGTACTTCATCGATATAGTCTGTTGTTGTATAGATTTTTTTTAACGAGCAATGGAGCGCGGTATACTAGGCGTTAAATTAACGGATCGTGTTCGAAACACAATACTGCGCTCCAAAACAAAGATAGTTGACGTGGCTCAAAAGGCTGCTCAACTTAAATGAGACTGCGCAGGACATGTCTGCCGCATGCCGGACAAACTGTGAGCCCGAATAGCGCATAATTGGTGCCCTGAGACAGTGAGGCGGGGTCGCGGCACACCACGTAGGAGATGGCGGGACGAGCTGGATAGGTTCCGTCAAAACTGGAGGGAGGACGCGCGGGCTCGCGATAAATTTAAGGAGTAAAGGGAGGCCTTTGCCCAGGAGTGGGACAGCACAGGCTAGTTAAAAAAAAATCGTTTAAGAGTTTCATAGCAAAATTTGTTTAAAATGAAGGGTAGAATCACTCCCTTGACGGATGACTAAATCGCCACCTTATATAACATACACTAAATGGTATTGGGTACCTACCTCCCACCCAATAAAATACTTGGCAACAGGCTAACTATTGAATACAGGCGTACGCACGCAGACGACTATTGAACGTAGTTGTAACACAAACGTAAGACTCGTGCCTGAATGAAGCACTACAAAAGCTCATTTGACAGTTTGCCAATCACGCTACCCAGTCCCAATAGGTTTGATCAGGCCAGTTTATCGAGCACCGAGTCAACTGCGCCGCTGTAATTAGGACATTTGCGAGCAGATCTAAGTCAACTGAAGAAATATAGTAGTCTGAAATTTGAATACCGCACCGTTTTTTTTCTTATATACACATTGACATTTATGTATTTTATATATAAAATGACATGAATATTTACTTTGTAAAGTAAGTTTGAGTAATTTACGCGGCCTACCCAAATGTCCTTTCTTTGGTATTGTTCGTCGAATCGTTGAGCTCCTCAAGTTCTGAGTTGAGCTGCACGATTTTTGACAAATGCGTGCACTGACTGGACAGGTCCGCTCAATCTGTGTGGTTCTTTCCTCAAAAGACCATTTCAGACACCAATCTACATGGTCTTCACATGATCTGCCCAAGATTTTGTCTGGACTTTAAAAGAGACTGTGACCTCTGAGTTTGTTTCGGCCTTTCTTCTCAGAGTAGTCAGATAAGAAACGCCGACCTCATCTAGCTTTTTAAAAAAATACGATTGACGTGTAAAAGTGTTTGTACAAACCTACTTACAGATATTAAATCATTTATCATTTATCGTACAGAGATATTATAGTGCACAAGTGTGTGCGCAGACAAAGGTGCACTCTCTCTTCCCTCACTCTCATAGGCCGTTGGGAAGACACGGGATCTGACATGACCAGAAAGAGATCGGGCACAAGACCCGTGCTTTCCGAGGCACAGGGGTATCACACAGCCAACTTCCAAACTCCGGGTTGTCACTGTGAAATTCCTGATGGAACAACTTGATAACGCTTTGCCTGATCTAGGAACCGAACCTATGGCCCCACGGTCAGGAGTCGCGCTTGCGACCACGAGACCAACGCGTACCTAAAGTATTACTGTTTTATTCAAGACGGTATTTAGTAGTAGAGCTGCTTGTGGAAGGACAACACCTTACCTATATCTGACATCAAGCAGCGTCTCTGTGTTCTTGTATGAAGAGTAGGCGGTGACCGCTAACCGTCAGGCTATCAGGGTTTGCGTTTATAATGAAAACAAGTAACTATTTTAATTGTGTGGAGTTATGGAAGACTTACATCACTTATTGATGGACTGTGATCGATATCAGTCTCATAGAAATGCTCTGTTTGGGGTCTTGAGTAACGGTTAAATTTGTTTCTTAACTATTTTAGCTGTTACTTGAATAAGGAAACAGATTTGCCGTAGTATCAGTAAAGGTCAAGTAAAAGTCAATACTTTGAATGATTGCTTTAGTTGTTGATAAAGAAACTGGCCGGTCCTTCCATAAAATTCTGTCTCAACCGAATGATGTTGATTCGAAGAGTCTGTTCAGACCCAAATGTTATCCGTAGCAGTATGTATTCAGGATATGATAGAACTGTCATACGCATTGCGGAATAAAAGTTCCTAATTAAATAAAGAATTAAAAAAACCAACAGGTCGGCCATCTTGCTTGCCATCCCATTAAAAGACAACAATGAAACCACAATGCACCGTTACTTCTTAAGTTTCTAGTTCATCAATTTATTCTAATTACTTAGACGTAATTTTTTCAAGTGGTTTTTCGAAGCAAGTGTTTTGTTATGAATGGCCTGGATTTGGGTCAATTTGTCCGAGTCCTTACGAACTAGGTCTAGGCACTAAAACAGTAATTAATCCGGCAGTTAATTATCTTGTAGATTGAGCGTGAATGTGTGATATCTGGGGCTCCTTTACGATTTATTGCTTTAATGGCTTGCGGTTCAAGATGGAGGATAAACTATTTATTAAGTTATGTGGGTATGAGAAAAGCTGTCTAACTGCCGCACTCAGAAATGTCATTTAAGAGACATGGATACTCTCCTTCCTCGTGTGCACAAATGTTTTTTTTTAATCTGTTTTGTGAGAAAATTGCTCATCAGAAGGTAAAACATTAGTTTTTACATGACCGCCCAAAAAAGAGTGTAATATTATATATTCAGGGTTAATGTATGTTTGTATGTATGTGAGTTTCTTTATTCCACCATAACTTTTAAATGCCTGAACAGATTTGGATGTATGGGGTATCGTTAGAATTCTTACATCATCCCAAGTAACACTGTCTATATTAAAAAAAGAATCAATATGGCAGCAGCTGTATGGCTCCATTTTGAAAAGTGGAAAAACATTTTTTTCTTCAATCATTACAATATGGGTATCAAATTGAAGGCCTTGATGAGAACATTCCTAATATATATAATTTTTGGGCACCAGTTTTACTTAGTTACGGTGTTATTCTGATGTATAAGCCATATTACTGCAAAGTTTCATCAAAAACCGTTCAGTAGTTTTTGCGTGAAAGAGTAACAAACATACATCCATCCTTACAAACTTTCGCGTTTAGTAAATTAGTAGGAAGTAGGAGTTTGACGTTCAAAAGTGCATTATAATGTGCCTATTTGTTGAACAAAATGCTTTGACTTTGACCAAAGCGTGGTAGGTTCCCCTGGAAAAGAATGGGCCAGAAACTCCATGGAGACTGTTAAAGAAAATTCAACATAAATATTAAGCATAACTTTTATTTGTCATTTTAGTAAGTTTCATAATTGTAATCGATTACTAAGTCGTTTATTAAGTTGCAACACTGTAATTAAGCTAGGTATTTTTGATGTCTGGCAATACTCGAGCTCTCTGCACTCATGCTTCCAACCGGCAAGTCCATTTTTTTCCCTACTTTTGTAAATTCTAAGTAATAAATTCAATACTTTCCACGCATGCGTTTTTATAAAACAGACACTGTTATATCAAGATATTTTTATTGGTTACATCATCCATGTTGGTAACTATGCAAATAAATATCCTTTCAATCTTTTATTTAATCAATACCATACTAGCTAAGGATTTCAGAGTGCTCCTTTTTCTATCAACATAGAACTCTCTAATTCCAGAAGAAAATGCGTCAAAGCCTGCAGGATAAAGTCCGATCGCAAGTTAGTTAGGAGACATCTCTGTCACTGAAATATTCAAGTTGCACTTATTTACTTTGTCCTTGACTGAGGTCAACAAGCTAAGGAAATGTTCACGTTGGAAGCAAGTAATTTACGTCTAAACTAGCTGCACCCCGCGGTTTCACCCGCATATGTTCCGATGCCGTAGGAATATCTGGATAAAAACTATCCTATGTCCTTTCCTGGGACTCAAACTACTCTATACCAAATTTCATCTAAATCGGTTCAGTGGTTTAGGCGTGAAAAGATAACATACAGACAGGCAGAGTTACTTTCGAATTTGTAATATTATTACTAGCTGCGCCCTGCGGTTTCACCCGCATAAGTTTCGAGCCTGTAGGAATATCGGGTTGAAAAGTAGCCTATATGTTAATCCTGGGTGTCAGATACCTCCATACAAAATTTTAGCAAAATTGGACCAGCCGTTTGAGCGTGAAGAAGTAACAAACATATAAACACACACAAACTTTCGCCTTTATAATATAAGTGTGAAGTATGGATATTTTAGGAACCCCTGTAAGCTTGATAAAGCCTCTGATCAGTAATACCGCTGTCAATTGATTGGTTGAACAAAGTTCAGTCCGCTCACAGTAAAGTTATTTTACCTCTGACGGCAGCAAGCTAACATGCAGCAGCCTTATTATGACGAGAATAAAGATCACAATGATTTTTGACAGGCTTGTCAATGGCACCAACCCAATAGCAGTCTTATGTGAATGAGAATAAAGATTACTATGATTTTGACAGACTTGTCAATGGCACCAACCCAATAGCAGTCTTATGTGAATGAGAATAAAGATTACTATGATTTTGACAGACTTGTCAATGGCACCAACCTAATAGCAGTCTTATATGAATGAGAATAAAGATCACAATGATTTTGACAGACTTGCCAATGGCAGCAACCCAATAGCAGTCTTATATGAATGAGAATAAAGATTACTATGATTTTGACAGACTTGTCAATGGCACCAACCTAATAGCAGTCTTATATGAATGAGAATAAAGATCACAATGATTTTGACAGACTTGCCAATGGCAGCAACCCAATAGCAGTCTTATATGAATGAGAATAAAGATCACAATGATTTTGACAGACTTGCCAATGGCAGCAACCCAATAGCAGTCTTATATGAATGAGAATAAAGATCACAATGATTTTTGACAGGCTTGTCAATGGCACCAACCCAATAGCAGTCTTATGTGAATGAGAATAAAGATTACTATGATTTTGACAGACTTGTCAATGGCACCAACCCAATAGCAGTCTTATGTGAATGAGAATAAAGATTACTATGATTTTGACAGACTTGTCAATGGCACCAACCCAATAGCAGTCTTATATGAATGAGAATAAAGATTACTATGATTTTGACAGACTTGTCAATGGCACCAACCCAATAGCAGTCTTATGTGAATGAGAATAAAGATTACTATGATTTTGACAGACTTGTCAATGGCACCAACCCAATAGCAGTCTTATGTGAATGAGAATAAAGATCACTATGATTTTGACAGACTTGTCAATGGCACCAACCTAATAGCAGTCTTATATGAATGAGAATAAAGATCACAATGATTTTGACAGACTTGCCAATGGCAGCAACCCAATAGCAGTCTTATATGAATGAGAATAAAGATTACTATGATTTTGACAGACTTGTCAATGGCACCAACCCAATAGCAGTCTTATGTGAATGAGAATAAAGATTACTATGATTTTGACAGACTTGTCAATGGCACCAACCCAATAGCAGTCTTATGTGAATGAGAATAAAGATTACTATGATTTTGACAGACTTGTCAATGGCACCAACCCAATAGCAGTCTTATGTGAATGAGAATAAAGATCACTATGATTTGGACAGTGGTGAAAAATCACACGTAAAATAACTGTTAAGAACTGTAAAAGCCAATTTAATTACTTGACAATACATTTGACAACATTAAACTACTGCTACAAAAAAAAAACTAAAACTAGGTACTAAAATATACCTACTATAAACCTAACTTAACTAAAACTATACACAAACTAAAATATAGCGTCGAAAAGTTCATCCGCATCGCTGTCGACTGGTAATGTACCCAAGAGACTGGCAGCTTTAATTTTGTTATTTTTTTTTAATTAAGGATATATCTAAATAAATATCTATAAACTAGAAAACATGATTTGTGAAAGAATAAATCCAAAAATTAAATTGATACATAATTTCCAATGACTAACAATTTATTATATATGGATAAGAAGCGATTTATAATTTCATTTTTCCCTAAACTCCATAGCGTGTGAAAATCTAAAATACATGTTCAAACCGGATTCTGCATAAATTTTCCTTCAGATATATTAAACGTGACCTATTTGTATGACACTTATATGAAATATAGGCATCCGATAACATGTAGTTAAATATGTCTTTGGAATTAGCTGTAGGGGTCGTTATGAGCTATCGATTTTCGAGTTTAATATGGCAATTTCACCCCGAGGGAACAGAATTTCGGATTACTTAACGGTAATTTTTAATTTGGTACTAATGTTTTTGAGAGCAGTGATGACCCTGTGGTAATGGCCGCGACTTACAAGTTGTAGGTCGTAGGTTCGAACCCAGTGAGGTGCTTTATTTTGTATAAATTATTTCATCACCAGTGCTCTCTAAACGGTGAAGGAAAACATCGTGAGGAAACCAGCATGTCCTAGAACCAACCAAAAATTCGAAGACATGTGACATCTATCAACCTGCACTGGGCCCGCGTGGTGGATTGCGGCCCACTACCTCTGACAGAGAGGAGGCCTGTGTCCCAGCAGAACAATATAGGCTGATTATGCTTGTTGCTGAAAATATATTTGAAAAAAAAGTCAGACGTCAAAGTACTTGGAACTATTTTAATTTCTTCTACTGCAAAGGAGGATGGGTAAAAATGTATGGAACGCGTCCCGAGCGACCAATAATAACCAAACATAATATGTTGTTGAAAAGCTCTTTTCATATCTGTCACTTTGTTTTGGCTTTAACTTTTTTCCCACACTGATTTGAGACTGACCGCCATAGAAACAAATGACAGTCATGAAAAGAGCTTTCCAACGACATACGTCCGGTCGTTATTGGTCGCACCATAAAGTTTGGTCAAAGAGACCAAACTTTTGTAAGTACCTAGTGTAAGTCCCATTCTACTGATGGAACTGTGCAGGCTTACTGAGTAAAACACAGATTGCGTAGAAATATTTGTATTTAATCCGTTCTGTTCGACCGCTGAATATGAATTTAGCTACTCAAAATGAAATATGATGAAATGCAATGTACATAATACAATAGTAATATATAAGTTATAACGACATGAAAAAACCTCACTAAGTATTATATTATTAGGCTAACACTACGAATAAATTTTCTATGGAAAATCTGTCAAAAAATCCAAACTTATTCTAAGGATATAAACAAGGTACAAAAGTTTGGTCGAGTTCGCCTTAAAAATAATTATTTATATTGGTTTAAAACAGATGCATCAATTATTTAATTACCTCCTTACTAATAAACTTATGTCAGATGAATAGTTACACACCGATTTCTCTCTTTCAGTCGTCAGTAATTTGACTTTAGAAGAAGAAGACTTTAGATAAGAAGACAAAGCGTTGTGTAACTATACAGACGCTATACAACTTTTATTAGTAAGGGGGTTAATGTGTAACGTTACGTCAGCCTATAACATTAAGAATCATTGAAAATAGTGGCACTCCTGGAGTGCAGACAAAAGTGAAAACTTGAAAAATTACGTGTGTATTTTTTGAATCGTCATTAAACAAACCACGAAAAGAATACTTTTCGATCACTCATTGACATATCGAAAATACATTAAAACCGAGTACATCCCGAGGACAGCCGAACACATCCGAATGTAGCGCGGTGTCGGTAACAGTGTCGCGAGTTCAATGGTGTTTTTCCCATCTCAAAAAATACCCAACGCGTCTAAAGAAGTTTCCACTTCAAAAATTTATTTAAAGTTATCACGTCAATATAAACTTGCACTTTTAAAAACTGCTGAATAGTTAGAAGTTAATTTAGTCGCTAATGTGCAACACCCCTAACTTTTCTTTTATCCTACAACGTAATTACGCGACAATGTTAACTTTTAGCTTTTATTTTTAGCTTTCTTTTGGCTATTTTATAAAACAATATGAGCGAGTATCAAAGGTCTTTTGTGCTGTTTCTAACGTTGCTCTGCTAGCAGAACGGGTAGAGACATTGTTATGAGATTATGCTGTTTGAGTTTGCCTTTATTTCATTTTGCAAAAGTTTTGCTTGTCCCATCTATACTAATATTATAAAGAGGTAAAATGTGTTTGTAAGTTTGTATGTAGGGGGTAATCTCTATAACTACCAGTCGGATTTGAAAAATTCTTCTTGCTTTGATAGCCCAATTCTTGAGGAAGGCTATAGGCTATTTAACGTCACGCTATGACCCTTAGGAGCCGAGCAAAAGCGCTATGGGGAAACGAAGTGATAGAGCAGGAGACGCGGGCAAGTGATGCAATACGACGAGATGGGTCGAGGGAATAAGAAATTTCACGCGAACGAAGTCGCGGGCAGAAGCTAGTTTTTTATAAAATTAGAAACTGTAGATTTTTCGTCATGGAATATTCATCGGGTTTTTAAATAAGTAAGTGGACTGTTACTTGTTCTATGATGATCGACGAATAAGGAACTGATTGACGGTTGTTAAAATCAGCCGCGACTTACGAGTTGTAGGTCGTAGGTTTGAACCCAGACAGGGGCTTTAGCATAATCAGCCTATAATGTTCCCGCTGCTGAGACACAGGCCGCCTCTCTTCGAGAGCCTATAATCTACCACGCAGGTCCAGTGCGTGGGTGCGCGGGACAGGCGCTTTACTTTGTGTAAATTATTTCATCACCACTGCTCTCAAAACCGGTAAAGAAAAACGTCGTGAGGAAACCGGCATGTCCTAGAAAACATGCCGATTTCCTGGAGAATTCAAAGACATCTGACATCTACCAACCCACACTGGGCCCACGTGGTAGATTACGGCCCACTCCCTCTCACCGAGAGAAGCCTGTGTTCCAGCAGTGGGAACATTATGGGCAGGTTGTGTATGTTAAAATAAGTTCAAAACAATGCGCTGTTGTAAATCATTGCATTTTTTTTTTCTGAATAGGCTTGAGCTCCTTCATGCCTGATGGAAAGCAATGGATGAAGTATAGGATGGAACGAGCGTGCCCAGATGATGCCAGTTCACTCTTGCTTTGAAGGCAGACGGTTTTTCGGCTGTGTGCATAAACGTGGAGGAGAAGCGCTGAGTACGACTGGTACGAGTATTTTCTTGATAGTTTCTAATGACATTGACGAAAATTAATCGTACTATTATATCGCACACCATCTAAACAGCAATTAAATAAAAAAAACACTTTTTCAGAAAAGTTGAAAAACTGATTACCGTCTCCCTGTGCACTACAGGAGTTTGCTGTATTGATCAATACTTTTTAAATGCAGAAAGAACAATGATGTTATAAGTTTTTGCATCTGTTTTGTTGGTCGCTAGGTAGTGAGTTAAGGAATTTGATGATATGCATACCTCAAAATTTTAGAGTTAGCTCTCTTTAGATCTAGGTGTGCGATATATATCTTGCTAATGGTAGTGGAATTGCTGACCGCCATCCAGACTTGCTTGGTCAGCATTTTATAACTTAGAAACGATTCTCATTCGGTTTGCAAGTCAGTTTAGCCAGAAACTCGGTACGGGTCGGAAGTCCTAAATCTTACTGTTTCCATTGTTAACAAATTCTAGTTCCAAGTTCTCTATGTCAATAAACTCTGTTTCATATTAATCAATAGTTTCTTTTTTTTTAAAACAAGATTCCGCGTTCTCTATAATCTCTTATATTAGTACGTAACCAATTTGGAAAAAAACTACACATCACTTGCATTGTATAATATTGTTAAGTATCGTTATTTTTTTTATTGCTGAATGGGCCCGCTCTTGATCTCAATCACGCTTTATGGAAAGCGATGGATGAGGTCTATGGTGGAACGAGCGTGCTTAGAAGATGCCTAAGGCACTGGAACTCCAACGCACCGACGAAACACAGCAGGTTGCTTCAAACTCAAACTAAAACTCAAAGCATTTATTTCAATTAAACCTATTACAGGCACTTTTGAATTGTCAAAAGGTCGGTCAGTCAGAAAGATGAAGCTAGTTGCCCATTTCAAAGCGTAGGTACCTATGGAGAAGAATGGGCAAGAAACTCCATGGACACTCTTAACGCCGGACTCCGGCGGTTTAATTTTCAGAAAACAGAATAATACGCGTGTAAAAGAATTCGTTAAAATAATAATCCGAACGTCAAACATTTTAAGCTAAAAGATACACTTCACTGGCGCACAAATAATGACAGCTTTATCTAAACAATACACGAAACATATTGTTTCAATTGGAATATCATTTCGAAATGTATTGTATGTTTTAATATGAAACGGATTAAAAGTAGACAAAAATATCACTATCGCTGCATGCAGCGCTGTTATTTTAAATACGGGACATGTCGGGTAAATAGCGTGTGTTAAAGTATCAAAAAACAAATAAATAAACATTCAATTGACTAATGCACAGTCATATTTCCTCATTCTAATCCATTCTCCCATTCCCATTCATCCACTTCCTTCCGGGTTCAAATCAATCCTTTACCAATCATTCACTCTCTCCGACACTCTGTCACGAACTAACGAAGAAAAAGCGCGGTCATTTAACCGGCTTCAATAATCAACCATATCAAACAAACTTACCTACCTACAAAGACTATTTTTCTAACAACTCTGTGTTAGTGTTAAGTGCCAAATAAAGGGACGTCCCTGGACTGTGTAGTGGAGTGGCGCCACGGATCGTTGTCGACGACGAAGACCTGTGAGTACCTTTCCCCTCAATCCTATTTTTTCCACGTGATTGTGCATGACTAAAGCTCGCCTACGGACATACAGTTCTATCGAAGGTTTCATCTACCAACCACCACAACATTTTGGTCCTGCGAGCCGGGTTTATATACATGTACCTCAAATTTTGGTCGTAACAATACACGTGCGGCGTCCATATTTGCCATTTACACTTAACATAAAACACGATATACATAACAATATTCAGTGTTCTAACACGTATTAACATATTAAACAAGCATCATTTCATCATAGCAAGTGGTTTTTAAGTTTTCATCAACTTCACTTCGAAGTTTGAAATCTTGAACCAGTTTTGACCGGTCGGTGCAGGTAGGTAGGTATTTAGTTCGTCCGTTCCAACAGGAGCGCGATTTTGAACGTTTCAAGCATTGTTTTAAAGTGTAACATATAGCACTAAAACATTACTTATAACATAATCATTCATTTAGCGTATTTTTCACGTAATTTTATTTGCATACGTAACATGTAACGTTGCAATAAACACTATAACATAATAAATCATTGTTTTCTTTAGTCGTGACATTTATAAATAACATATAATTCATAAATACATACATAACAATACATTTATAATTAACATAATATTTGTATTTCATCATAAGGTCCTTCGAAACAATTTATTTTCGCAGAATTTGCAGTTCTTTTGATTGCTAATGGCGACATCTAGTATCCAGTAGCGTAACAAAACAATCGATCCTTCACTCACATTTCACTCAATCTTCAGTGTTGTCAGCTCTAAAATATTACCATACTTAGAAAATTACTACTCTTTGGTAGTTTTAGCGTAATTTTCAAGTGAATATTTTCTACCACTGCTGTCAAATTACGTAATTAATATTTACGTCATCAAACAATATTTTAAACCATTTGAAAACATTATTATAACTTATTGTTGTAACGATAAGATACTTTAACATATTTTACTGAGTAAATTAATTAAAATTCATCATGAGTGAAGCTATGGCAGCTCATCATGAATCAAAGCGCAACATTTCTCACAAGCGATTAACAGATGCTGTTGTCTGCGCTCGCAAATGCATCAATGATTCAAGCCTTTTACCGCGTTTAGAAACATGGGGTTCGCGGATAGAATCACTTATGGAAGCATTTAATGATGCTCACATAAAACTTTTGTGTGAATATAAAAGCCTTGATATCAGTGAGGAACAAATGCTCAAACAAACAATATACCAAGAGCAAGCAGATGACATGTATTTTGAGATATTAGAAACTATACGTAAACTCTTACCTGATCATAAAGCAGATGGGGTAAAGGTTTCCACATCCTCAATAGAAAACAGGAAGCCTACTAAATTGCCTGCAATAAAGCTACCTACTTTCTCAGGTCAGTTTAAGGATTTTCCTGGTTTTATTGATTTGTTTAACACATTAGTCCATGACAGGGCAGATATATCAAAAGTAGAAAAATTCCAATACCTTGTAACTTCTCTTTCAGGGGAACCAGTTAATCTTATCAGAGCTTTTCCAATTTCTGAAGCTAATTACATTAGCGCTTATAACGCACTTGTTAATAGATATAATAACAAGCGATATCTTTCATTTTTATGTTGGGAACAAATATGCAACGTTAAACCAATCAACACACCATCTGCTCAAAGCTTGAGAAATCTTCTGGACACATTTTCGGAAAATCTTTCAATGTTAAATTCATTAGGTTTGCCAACATCCAATTGGGATTTTGTTTTATTTCATTCACTTTTGGTAAAATTAGATAAAATGTCTCGTGAAGCTTTTGAACTTTCTTGCAGTGGTTGTGACTTTCCACGGTTTGATCAGTTAAAGACATTTTTAGTAGACAGATGCAATGCATTAGAACGCTCATCTTTAACAAATACTCCATCAGTGGCTTTGCCTAATACCAATAATAATTCCAACAAAAATAACAACAACTCATCAAATCGTACTCAACATAAGAATCAGACATCAACAAATCAAGCATCTACTATGCTTTTGGCTCAAACGCCTCAATTATCAAATTGCATCATTTGCAAAGAAAATCATCCTCTTTTTTCATGTAATACTTTTCTTGCTAAATCACCTCAAGAACGCTTTCAAATTGCAAGGCAACATAAACTTTGTTTAAATTGTTTGCGTTCAAATCATACCACTTCTAAATGTTCATCAACCCATGTGTGTAAAACATGTAATCAGCGTCATAACAGCTTATTACATTTTACAAAGGGTACACAATCAGACCAAAGTCACCAGAATAATAATTCAAATCAACAAAATTCATCACAAGTTCATGTTGCTGCAAACCAGGCTAGCACTTCTAATGCAGTTACCCCGGGCATCACACCGGTTACAACTTTATCAAATATAACAAAAGCATCTACTCCATCTTTTGTGTTGCTTGCCACAGTGCAAGTTGAAATCAAAGATGGGCATAACATTTATCAAAAGGTTCGTGCCTTGTTAGATCCAGGGAGCCAAAGTCATATAATTACAAATTCTTGTGCACGGAGACTTGGTTTGAGTCGGGTCAAATGTAACACTCCAATGTCAGGAATAGGGGATGCTCCTGCTTTATCGGGTAGTAAGGTTTTTCTGGATATTCGTCCACTGGGAAATTCTCATACATCATTTACAGCAGAAGCGGTGATTTTGGACAAAATTTGTAGCGATATGCCTACACATGCAATAGATATCAATGATTTCAAACATATATCAAATCTCAAGTTAGCAGATCCTGATTTTCATAAATCTCGTTCTATAGACATGTTGATTGGTGGAGAAATTTTCCCTCAGATTATATTACCAGGCAAAATTGAGAGTGATAATCATACAGCAACAGCAATTAACACTATATTTGGATATGTACTCATGGGTAGGACACAAGCAGCCAATCCCATTGAGTCTGTTCCTGTATCAATCAATCATGTATCAATGGATGCTAATTTAGATATTGCAGTCCAAAGGTTTTGGGATACCGACAACATGCCATCGGAACCAAAGCAAGCAGCCTCTGCCGACGACATTCGTTGCGAGGACATTTATCAATCTACATGTAAGCGTGATGCTGACGGTCGTTATATCGTGCATCTACCGTTTAGAGATTCATCATTACCATCATTTAACAATTCGTATACTATTGCGCTTCGGCGATTTAATCAGCTTGAAAAACGTCTTCATCAAAATCCGACCTTCGGAGAAGAGTATAAATCTCATATAATGGAGTATCTATTAAGTGGGCAGATGGAACTTGTCCCACCTAATGAGCGTCAATCATCTTCAGCATATTACATACCACATCACGCAGTGCTAAAACCAAGTAGCGTTTCTACACGTCTGAGAGTTGTCTATGACGCCTCAGCTAAGGATAGACAGGGTCGATCACTTAATGACACATTGTTAACAGGCGCTAAGTTGCAAGCAGATATCAATAACATCATTTTACGATTCCGACTCCATGCAGTCGTATTATCAGCCGACGTACGTCAAATGTATCGTCAAATCATCATCACTCAGGATCATCGGGATTATCAGCGTATCCTATTTAGATTTTCACCTGACGAATCAATTCAAGAATATAGAATCAATCGCGTAACATTTGGAGTGTCGTCCGCGCCATTTCTGGCCATACGTACCATGCATCAGCTGGCTCAAGACGAACAGGAGTTCTATCCTGCTGCAGCAGAGGTGTTGCGAAAAGACCTTTACGTAGATGACGTAGTCACCGGTTGTGATAACATTCAACAAGCCATTCATTTACAACAAGAGTTAGTCAAAATCATGGCTTCCGGTGGTTTTGAGCTCAGGAAGTGGTCCAGCAATCATGCGTCTGTACTGCAAAACATACCTGAAGAACATAAGATGATACCAGATTTGACGTTCGACAGTGACACCAACTTTATCAAGGTTCTCGGCCTTGCCTGGAACGCTTGTCAAGATGTTTTTAATTATCAAGTTAATCAAATTCCTCGCGGCTGTACAAAGCGGACAATGCTTTCTGAGCTTGCCCGTATCTATGACCCTATCGGTTTACTTACACCATTAACATTTTTAGCAAAATTCCTTATTCAACGTCTGTGGTTACTAGGGTCGTCTTGGGATGAACCAGTACCCGATGACATTCATCAAATCTGGACGAAGTATACGCATCAATTATCAAATCTTTCTCAATTACGTATTCCAAGACGTATTACACATGATCAAGCAGCATCTTATCAAATTCATGGCTTCTGCGATGCTAGTGAAGCTGGTTATGCGGCAGTAGTTTATCTTCGTTCCAGTATTTCTCAAGATCAACATCAAGTCTGTCTGGTGAGCGCAAGATCACGTGTTGCTCCCACCAAGCGAAGAACGCTGCCGAGACTCGAGCTCTGCGGTGCATCATTATTAGCAGATCTCATGAGTTATATTATAAACATATATTCTAACATCATCAACATTGACGGCGTCTTCGCATGGTCTGACTCCATGATAGTGCTAGCATGGATCAAATCAAATTCAACCAATTTTAAAGCATATGTTGGCAATCGTATAGCAAACATTCAAAGAAAATTAGCAAATGCTACCTGGAAACATGTGCCAGGCAAGCAGAACCCAGCTGATTGCGCAAGTCGTGGTTTATTACCAGATGAGCTCATCAGCCACACCCTCTGGTGGACTGGACCGGAGTGGTTATCATCAAATCATAATCAATGGCCTAACGAGCCAATAAATACAGAATCTCACTGCATCACTGATAATGATGTAGCCTGTGAACAACGTATCACAGTGCTATCAAACAGCTTAATGGATAGTAACCCTTTAGATAATCTCATTAACAAATTTTCATCATTACGAAAAATTCAACGTATTTTAGCATATTGCTTCAGATTCATTAACGCTTTACGCAAAAACAAAACAACTAATCATTTAACAGAAGCTGAGCTAAAGAATGCCCTTATGGCGCTTGTTAAACACGTACAACATATTGAATTCAAAGATGAAATCAAACAGTTATTAGCAGGAAAAGTTTTACCTAAACCCTTTAGGAAACTTAACCCATTTATAGACCACTCTGGTGTTTTGCGGGTGGGGGGAAGGCTCTCTCGTTCTGATTTAGAATTTGAAACAAAACATCCATCTTTGCTTCCTCGCAAACATCTTTTGACTCAGCGTATCATTGAATCTGTTCATAACGAAAACATGCATCCAGGATTACAAACACTTCACTTTTTAATTCTTCAAAATTTTTGGATTTTGTCCCCAAGACGGGCAATTCAACAAGTTTTATCAAATTGTTATCGATGTTTGCGTGTCAAGCCAACAACACTTGAGCCTAAAATGGCAGACTTACCAAAATCACGTATTACTCAATTAAAAGCATTTCAATCAGTTGGTTGTGATTATGCAGGACCTTTCAATGTAACCCCCGTCAGAAATCGTGGCTCTCGTGTTACGAAGGCGTACTTGTGTCTTTTTGTGTGCTTTGCCACAAAAGCGCTCCACTTAGAGTTAGCATCTGACATGTCGTCTGCAGCATTCTTAGCGGCATTACGTAGATTCATTGCTCGCCGTGGTAGATGTAACATTATCCATTCAGATTGTGGAACAAATTTTAAAGGTGCTCAATCAGAGTTGGCCAATATCATGAAGTCTGCCTGTGAGACCGAGCATATAGCATTTCATTTCAACCCTCCTGGGGCCCCCCACTTCGGAGGACTCTGGGAAGCTGGGGTTAAGTCTGTAAAGACGCACCTCTATCGTGTGATAGGTACACAAATCCTAACATACGAAGAGTTAAATACACTTCTTATCCAGGTGGAATCCTTACTAAACTCTAGACCATTATGCTCAGTTAGTACGGATCCCAATGACAGCACAGTACTCACACCAGGCCATTTTTTAACATTAGCACCATTAACAACATTACCAACACCAAATTATACAGACATACCAACTAACAGGCTGACACGTTGGCAACTTTTGCAACGAATGCATCAAGACTTTTGGTCACGATGGCATTCTGAATATTTAACCAGTTTAACGCAACGCTTGAAATGGAATAAGTCCTCACGTGACGTTCATGTCAATCAGGTAGTCATTATCAAAGACGAATGTTATCATCCGTTACGATGGCGGTTTGGTAAGATCATAAAATTATATCCTGGCCGTGATGGGATACCTCGTTCGGCTACGGTCAAGACTGCTCAAGGTACTATTGACAGACCATTAGTAAAATTATGTCCTCTCCCTGATAGGCATGATTAAATTTTCACTACTAAACATCAAAAAATATATCATTAAATCATAATTTTGTATTGTAGGAGTATTCATAACATTCACATCATAACACAATTTAACACCAGTTTTTGGTTAATATGGACGCAGCCTTCATTGTAGAGTTCTGTCTCCATAATTTCGCCAGCAGGGGGGAAGAATGTTAAAGTATCAAAAAACAAATAAATAAACATTCAATTGACTAATGCACAGTCATATTTCCTCATTCTAATCCATTCTCCCATTCCCATTCATCCACTTCCTTCCGGGTTCAAATCAATCCTTTACCAATCATTCACTCTCTCCGACACTCTGTCACGAACTAACGAAGAAAAAGCGCGGTCATTTAACCGGCTTCAATAATCAACCATATCAAACAAACTTACCTACCTACAAAGACTATTTTTCTAACAACTCTGTGTTAGTGTTAAGTGCCAAATAAAGGGACGTCCCTGGACTGTGTAGTGGAGTGGCGCCACGGAGCGTTGTCGACGACGAAGACCTGTGAGTACCTTTCCCCTCAATCCTATTTTTTCCACGTGATTGTGCATGACTAAAGCTCGCCTACGGACATACAGTTCTATCGAAGGTTTCATCTACCCACCACCAGAACAGCGTGGAAAAATATGATAAAGATTTCAATGTTATGGCGGATTATGACAATATGACAATTTTCAATCAGTCTGCGTAGCCTTTTCCCAACTATGTTGGGGTTGTCTTCCAGTCTAACCGGATGCAGCTGAATACCAGTATTTTACACGGAGCGACTGCCTATCCGACCTCCACAACCCAGTTACTGGGTAACACGATACCCCTTGGTAAGACTGGTTGTCAGACTTTTGGGCTTCTGACGACCCGTAACGACGGTCGACTGAAGATCCAAGTATATATGGCAGATTATGACCAATATACAAAAATAAAAGTGATACTGACTAAGATCAACATGGAATTACTACATTTTCAAAAGCTACCACGAAGGTGTTTTTGCGGAATAGGTAATTGAGTACCTACATTTATAGCAGAAAAATCTATAATTTTCAGAAAACTGGTTACATTTCAGCCGAAAGAAGTCCAATTCTTCAAATTATCACTCAAAAAGTAAATCCGAAAAGAGAATATTGCGAAAACGACTTACGCCACATAAACATATTTTTATGAAAGTGAAAAGTACAGGTGCATATATACCAATTTAGCTCATTTGATTACAACACTAAAACACAAACGCAATAATTGATGCAATCGTATTAAGGCATCTTAATTTTATTGCCTACACTTTGTAGCACATACCGCGTAGCACCGTAGCTCGCTACGGCGTAGCATTGTAATCACGTAGCGGTAACCGAGAAATGCCGCCTACGCGGCTACGCTCGTAGCACATGGAAACGTTGAAGTAGTACTTCCAGCAACACATGTTTGCATATTTCTTGAAGTTGGAAGTATTTTTAAGAAATTTCTGTGTAGTTTAAAAGTTTTGGTGACTTGGAGGAGAGATTTTCATATAAACTGGATTTAAGATTTATAAGGGATCGGAGATTAGTCGTAATTTCGTTAAGCAGTATGAATAAGGAACCACTGTCTTAGGTTGTGTTCAGACTTAGACAAAACAGTATTGTCTATTATTGACCAAACCCTTCTGAGACACTTGTTTTAGTGTTGATAGACTTTTGTGTAGTTGTGTAGGTCTGTGCACAGCCTAAAAAAGAAACCGAAGTAATTTACTTCAGTAATTATTTCATCAGATACATTCGACTTCTAACAGGTAATGCCTAATATACAATAGTAAATAATAATTATAAAATATTTACTTCAAATATTTAATTTCCATTTGTGCAATATTTGAACAAAACCTTTATTTTATTTATTACATATTATTATTTTATTTACCTAAGGCAAACAGACGTACACAAATAAACCTTAACATGTAATAAAAGCAAACTTCAAATTACAATATTAAATACCCTGAACAATTTACCCCCCAATAAGTATCACATTGTTTCACAAACAGTATAAGGTTTCTGTGAAAACCGACTCTGTTGGTATTACAAGCCCGAAGGTAAGAGGATGCGATTCCTGATCTAAAGTTCTCAGATTCGATACCGGGAATTGGCTTTACGTATATCTCTACTAGCTATATATGTGAGGAGTTAGATGGAATTGGGTATATCGTCCATCTTCAGTGGTTTATAGAAGCAAGTATCAATCAATTTTGTAAAGGTATTGTGGTATTTAAAGAAAAATCGAGTATGTGGTATTCAGAAGTTGGATTGATATTTCTCAAAAGGACAGCAAATAGAAACAAAAAAAAAACATTTAAAAAATAATAAGAATAAGCCGTGGCAACTAAGAGATGTCCAATTGTCCAGTCACAACTGACGGCGCCCGTTCACATCCATGACGCAAGGACCAAAACCATTCAGCTCAACCATGTCGAAGGGAGCTAAATGATCCACACCAAGATCCTATGTACACTCAACAAAAGAGATAAGTATGCAGGATCGTCGGATATAGTTGACGTTTAGTAAGAAACCGATGGATATTCTCAAATAAAATTTAATTTTATTAATAGTAAACAAACAGCTCATTTATCAAATTAAATTTCAGTCGACAACATCCATCGGTTTCTTACTAAACTTCAACTATATCCGACGATCATGTATACTTATCTATTTTGTTGACTGTACCTGTAATTATGTATATTTATTTGTGCTTATATTTATATGTAATTAGGTTTATATTAGGTCCTTACATATGAAATTGGCGTTTTTCGTACTGGCCACTTTAATCACGAATTTCTCCTCTTTGGTAAGGAATTCCAAATTCAAATTTGTACAGCTATTTACTCATGTATTTGTGCTTCGATGACCGTCATTCATTTGTTTTTTTTCTTCTGTTTTTTCTGTTTGCGTCACTCATTTTACAAAATGGAAAATTTAAAATATCACATTATTTACGAGTACGAGTTCCGCCGTGGCACTAGTGCTGCGGAAACGACTCGAAGGGTGAATGATATGTATGGCGGTCATGTTGCAAAAGAAAACACAGTTCGTTTTTGGTTCCAACGTTTTCGTTCTGGAAATTTCGACCTGCAGAACAAGCCCCGTGGACGGCCTGAGACCCAAGTTGATAATGGAGAATTGAAGGCTATTGTGGAAGCGGACCCATCGCAAACCACGTCCGAGTTAGCTGCAGGCTTCGATGTTAGTGATAAAACTGTTTTAATTCACTTGAAGCAAATTGGGAAGATCCACGCCACTGCTGCTTCACGACAACGCCAGACCACACACTGCGCAACAGACGGCTACCAAATTAGAAGAGCTTGAATTGGAATGTCTTAGACATCCTCCGTACTCCCCGGACCTTGCTCCAACAGATTACCATTTTTTTCGCAATTTGGATAACTTTTTGCAAGGGAAAAAATTCAACTCCGATGGGGCAGTCCAAATCGCCTTCAAAGATTTTATTGATTCCCGTCCGACTGGTTTTTTTAGTAAAGGGATCAATGAACTACCTATAAGATGGCAAAAGTGCATTGAAAACAATGGTTCATACTTTGATTAATTAAATATATTATATTAAAAAATATTCGACTTTTTGTTCCTTCCATACAAAACGCCAATTTCATATGTAAGGACCTAATATTATATTCATAGTTTCAATAAGTTTATGCGTATCTTTACGAGTTAGGTATTCCTCAATTTTCATGATTGGACCTACCACTGTTTGTCTCTGCATCACCCAAAGGTTGACTGGTAGAAAATGCCTATGGCACTAAGTCCGCCTCTGTACATTTATGTGCTTGAAGTACTCAATAAATAAATAAATACCCGACATCTCTCTCTCTCTCTGAACTTGTGAGTGCCCTGACAAGATAGTGTAAACACTAATAAAACGTCTATAAGTCTATAAAAGGACTGAACCTAATCGTATACAGTGAAGATTTACAATCAGACCTACTGATAAATCATTCAGTTTTATTCCACTACTAGAACAAACCTGACAAAGACCTACACTACACCCTCTATCGAACAGCTAGCAAACACACCGAAATCGAGTAGGAAATAGCCGCCAAAGAGAGCGATAAATTTCTCCGCGCGCGAATATTAAAACTAGGGAAGATAAAGCAATAAATTGCCGAGTTCGTTGTCCGGTGCGGACGATAACAGACACCGACCGGTCGCCGGACGGTAGCCGGACGGTAGCCGTACGTATACCACGACCATAACTCAAGAGGCTTTCCCGTGCGTATCGAAAATGAAAAGATTTTCTTCGGTCTGATGATGTAAGGATTCTTGTGACCTTGACAATGGTTTTAGCTTCTGTTTGTGGCTTTATATTTTGCTGGGTTTCCATAAGATTGGGTAGGAGATTTTGGGGAACTAATCTTGGATTATTTTTCAAAAGTAAGCTTAAAAGAGTGACCTTACAAAAGTCTTTTAAAGGCCTTTATATGATGTATCTTAAAATCGATTGAGAGTTTAGATCCAACAAAGGATTACACATTTTATCCCCATTTTTCAAATTTTTTTTTGTGTAAACAACGACAGACCTTTACTTCGTTGGTCTATTCATACTAACAAATACCTAGACAAGAATGCTTCTGCTCTGGTCCTGGTTCTATGTTCTCTTAAGTTGAAGAAATATTTTGCTATAATTTCCTTTTATTTTTGCCTTTACTTTTATAGTTTCCTTTATTTCAATAAATACATATAAATTATATTTTTAAATATTAGAATATATAATAAATATAAAAAATAGTAGCCCGCCGGCATCTGGACCAAGCTACCGGCGCGGCGGTTAGGGCTCCAGAGAGAGGAACCTCCTGACAATGAACCTCCTACTTTTATCATTATTATGTGTTATCAATCACCTTCTAAGTGGGTGATTGATAACACATAATAATGTAGGGTAACAAGTAGGTCCTACTTCAAAAGTGCTGGTAAACCTGTATGTAATTGGCGACTGTAAATCGGAAGCTATTTTACCCATAGTACTAATATTATAACATCGAAAGTATGTCTGTCTGTCTGTATGTTACCTTTTCACGCCTAAACCACTGAACGGATTTAGATGAAATTTGATATAAAGATAGTTTGAGTCCCGGGAAAGAACATAGGATAGTTTTTATCCCGATATTCCTACGGGATCGAAACTTATGTGGGTGAAACCGCGGGGCGCAGCTAGTACTAAATAAATAGAATATACGTTTGATCTAAACCCATTTTAAAAAGCAACACGAATTCTTTCTACTCTCTTCTAAATAGACCAATTAAGCACTATGTGCCCATGAATTTCAGAACCTAGTTTTCATTTTTATTACGTTGGTACTTTCGCTCTTCGCCATTGTTATTCAGTATTCCGTGCACTCTGTATTGTAATGCACGTACTCGTAGGTACACAGTGTTCACGCCAGCTAATTGCCAATTATAATCGAAGGCAATTTAAATCCGGTATAGTGAACCTGTTTTGTTGTCCCTCTTCTAGCTGGTTTAATGCCGAGCAAGTGTTTTCCATTACACTAACATTGTTACGAGGCAAAATAGCCAGTGGTGGGTAATAAAAATAGTATACAACTTTAATTAAGTCGATACTACATTTTGAACATTTTAAAGTAAGAGAGTTGGCCTTTGTTGTTGCTTAAGCTAAATAATATAATATTTATCACATAATTTTATTTTATTGCTTCATAACAAGTAACTAAATATACACTAGACACTAAAATAAATGACTAACTAACTTACAATACAAATAAATAAAAATAAAAAAAACAAAGGGCACTTAGGCGTCGAAGTATTCGTCCGCATCGCTGTCATCTGGAAACGTGCCCAGAAGACTGGCAGCATAGCCCCGTTTAATGGCAATGCTAATTCTTTGGCTAAAGAATGACCCAGCCCTCTGGTCACGTGAAGTATCGACCAGCCGGCGAGAAACCTTAAAAAGGAGACGCGCGCTCGGGCCCCATGACCCGAGCGTTTCGACCCCAAACGGCTCAAAGCTGTAGTTGCCCATAAGGTTACAGTATTTGCGCCGCTTGAGGGTCTCAGCAGCCGCAGCAGCGGCGCCAGCAATATAAATCTTTAACAAACAATGGACTCGAAGTTAAAAAAACAATTCCCCGCAACAATCTAACATTAATATTATTTAAAGCTCTTCATTGACCTTCCATCTTGGTACGAAACTTGATGCCCGTCTAGACGTCGCAAACCAGTACAAAGGTACATTGTATAACTTAATCAAATGCTTTCGAGTGTCCGTTCACAAAAAGAAAGGGTTTTTAGAAAAAAAAAGAAAAGTAATTTGGTAATGGAAGTAAAACAGTGTTTGAATTGTATTCATTGTTGGGTTTGTCGGGTTGCGTAGAATAACGATTTTTTTTTTACAAAAAAATTTAATTCGAAAGACTGCTTTGTAACAAACGAAACCGCTAAGCATGCGATCCTGGGTTCGATCCCCAGATCTGACAAAGAGTTATTGGATTTTCCATTGATAAATTGCTTTTTATTTATTTTTTTCTTAACTTCCGGAGTCTAGGTTTTAAATGCCCAAGGATGGCAATAGGATGTCCCCCTGTTATTATTATTATTTTTTTTTATCTAGACTGCGCTGTCCCACTCCTGGGCAAAGGCCTCCCTCCACTCCTTCCATTTTTCGCGAGCCCGCGCGTCCTCCCTCCAGTTTTGACGGAACCTATGCAGCTCGTCCCGCCATCTCCTGCGTGGTCTGCCGCGACCCCGCCTCACTGTCTCAGTCTATTATATGTGACTTAAAAAAATAACTGGTATATATTGTGGGAATACTTATTATACTGTTCTGCCTATCCTTTCAGGGAAAACAGGTTTAATGATTTATGTAAGTCCATAGTCTTTGTCTATTTAACATATCATCTACATGTATTTCTTCAGTCAGTCATAGGACAGATAGATTAGTATATAACAGGTACTTAGAATGAGGAGATCCGCAGGAGAACCAAGGTAACCGACATAGCCCGAAGAATTGCCAAACTTAAGTGGCAGTGGGCAGGGCACATTGCTCGCAGAACAGATGGCCGCCATCGGCCTTTCAGCCCCATGGCCGAAAGGTCTTAGAGTGGCGACCGCGTACTGGAAGACGTAGCATTAGAAGGCCTCCCACAAGGTGGACCGGCGACCTTGTGAAGGCCACAGGAACCCATTGGATGCTAGAAGCACAGAACCGGTCGAAGTGGAGGTGCTTGGGGGAGGCCTATGTCCAGCAGTGGACGTCTTTCGGCTGAAATGATGGGGCACCTGCAGATTGAAACTATCCAATCATCTAATGTAAACGTTTTGTGAATTTCAATGCTCAATACAGCGATACTGCGAAACCTGCAGTATTCACAAACTTAGCTTATGTTTAGACTCAGAGCGCAACTCCGATACAAGTTTAAGTAACTTGTTAGCTTAGCTATTTGTGCTGCTTAGGTAGTCTACTTGCGAAAAACAACTAGGAAACACTGATTAATATTGTACTTTGGAGTACTTATAATCACAGAACTTGATTAAAAATGTTATCATAAACATCATCATAATCAGCCTATAATGTTCCCACTGCTGGGACACAGGCCTCCTCTCTGTGAGAGAGAGTGGGCCGTAATCTACCACGTGGGCCCGGTGCGGGTGGGTAGATGTCACATGTTTTGAAATTTTTGGTTCTAGGACACACGATGTCTTCCTTCACTGTTTTGAGAGCAGTGGTGATGAAATAATTTACACAAAGTAAAGCGCCTGTCTGGGTTCGAACCTACGGCGTAACTCGCGACTCGTAAGTCGCGGCCGATACCACTGAGCCACGACTGCTCTCCGATCTCGATTAAAAATGTTGATTTATAAAAACTTTGAAATAATTAATAATATTGAGGTGTTTGTACAAACAGCGAGGAATATCTTGTAGCTATCAATGATTCTGGGTAAGGATTTTAATCACGGTATTGTAAGGTTGCCTTAATTTTATGTTACCAACGTAGAAAATGGAAGTAGTATGCCCTCCACACCTTTTAATTACCTTCAGACTTTCTTCCAAATGAATCAGACATCATTAACAGCTTTGGGAAATCTAGTTTCATTGGAAACAGAAGTCAAATTTAATAATACCAGTAGAATAGTTATTGGAGTTACAGTTAGTAGTTCATTAGGGTTGAATTTTATTTATTTATTAACTAGCTTCTGCCCGCGACTTCGTACGCGGATCCTGTTGCTTATGCCAGCGACAACGGGGCCGGGGTCGTCAAAATTGAAGACCTGAAACGTCTGATGTCGAATTCTGAGAGCCCGGAGACTGGGAAACAACGGGATGCGCGAGACGATTCGAGATGTTCCAGATCTTTCATTTTTGTAAGTCAACAGGAAATGCCCATTAGACTAAACAACTTTTGCTAGGACGTCATTCCTATATATGTTATAGTGTCGCTGGGCTTTGGAGTTCCAAAACAGGTGTTCCAGATCTTCAAATTTATTCTCACAGCAGAAAATGCTCTTCACGTGGAATAATTTTTGCTATGGTGCCATTTTTATATCTCTTATATTGCGGTTCTGTATCAGGTGTTCCATTTTCCAAAATAAATTATAGCCTTCATGTTGCCCAGACCTAATACCTATACAACAAAAGGACTTTTCTGCCCGTGATTCCGCAGCGGATCCCAAGGGTACACTGAATTAATTGCACATAACTTAAAAAAAAAATTCTTTATAAACTATATTTTCTTGATAATTGGATACGAAATATATTTGGAGAAACTTGGGGTCATTTACAGGTAATAATGAACCAATGAGGTGGTAAACTTGGCCTTGCACTTTGAATGTTGGCATAAATGGCCCTTCTGAAATCTGTTTCGCACCAAAAGATGTCATTTGAAAGGCATTATTGTATGAACGGATGTTGTCCAAGAAATGTTTTGACTGTAGATGGTCACCGATTAGCAGTGATCTTAATATTTCTGGAGGAATTTGTAATATTTCAATATGTACTTTCCCACCTGAGCAACACATAGATACCGTTTGTTTCTCTTTGCCATTTAACAGCTTCACAAAAAGTACAATTTTGAACCATACCTCCGATGGCGGAATATGTGGCGTAGTCAATCACAGGGGTATACGTAAATGCACTCCGTTCCTTATCAACCCAAGGAAGGTCACCATGCCCTACGGCTATATCTTGTGACACATCCGATTCTTCAGATGATATCGACATTCTGTTCAGAGAATGTCGAAGTCGATCAGAATTCAAACATTCGTTGCGCTCTTCTTCTGTCTCTTCATGCCGTACTCCAGCAATTCTTTCTCTCTCACTTTCTGATTATGAATATTTGGTTGTGTGCGTGTTTGGGACAATGTATGATAATCCCGATTAGCAGTTAGTCGCGCATCACGTTCATCACTCGTTTCAAAAGACCTGTTAGTAGATGTGCAAATTTCTTTTTCGATTCTGATTCTGATTCTGTATCGGTAAACGTTTCCGATTCGCGAGACAATGCATGTCGCTCACGATCAGCGGACAGTCGCGCATCACGTTCCGCACTTGTCTCTAGAGACCTAGAAGCAGATGCGTAGATACGCTGAGCACTCAAGCGCAATTCTCTATCCGTGAACGTCTCCGACTCGCGAGTCAATGCGTGACGTTCACGATCAGCGGTCAGTCGCGCATCATATTCTTCACTGGTCTCTAGAGACCTGGATGTAGATGCGTAAATACGCTGAGAACGCAGGCGTGCTTCGCGATCCGAAGAGGTTTCCACGGAGCGAGTTGCAGCCTGATGTTCTCGAACAGCATCAAGTCTCTCCTGACGCCCTTCGGTAGATTCTTGGGATCTTATGATCCTCAATCTTTTAGCGCCTTTGGAATATTGGGAAAGATTTGACCTCTTTCTAGGCATGGTTATAGTTTTACTGTGAAGATACCTGATCAATTAAAATCTAAGTGACTGCTCTCCTGCGTTACCGGGCAGGCTACCGTGTCACGAAGATAAATAGAAAAGGAAATTAAACACTCAAATAACATAAGCCCGAAGGCATATTTATTCGATAAAATAAAAAAATAAATGCGAGTTTTGGCCAGTAGAGTCAAATTTTCAATGATATACCATCGTCATCGAAAATCAGTCGTAAACTGTTACCGCCTTCACTGCGTGGAGGTACTCCCAGCTTATGTTATTTTATAATTATACAGTAAAATTTTATAATTATACAGTAAAATTAGTGATAGCTTTGATTTCCACATCAGATGTTTCTGATCTTCGATTTTTATAAGTTAACAGGAAATGCCCATCAGACCGAACAACTGTTACTAAGACGTCATTCCTATATGTGTTATGGTGTAGCTGGGCTCTTGGAGTTCCACATCAGGTGTTCCAGATCTTCAAATTTATTCTCTCAGCAGAAAATGCTCATCACGTGGAACAATATTTGCTATGGTACCATTTTTGTATCTCTTATAGTTTAGCTGGTCTGTTGCGGTTCTGCATCAGGTGTTCAAGTTTCCAAGATAAATTATAGTCTATATGTTGCCCAGACATAATACCTATACAACAAAAAAAAATCATTTAAATCCGTCCAGCAGTTCCGAAGATTAGCGTGTACAAACAAACAGACACACAGACAATTTTTTTTTTTTAGATTCGTGCCCTATTACTGTTTCTAAACCCCCCTCAATATTTTTTTTTTAAATATATTGAATGTACAGACACAGCTTTTTTACTGTTTTATTATATGTATAGATAACCAACTCATATTGATAGTTTGCACCACACATACAAGTTATTGGTCAATATTAGTAATTACACATGTCATACAATCATAAAATTAGGTTAAATCACATAATACAAAGATGAAATGAAATAAGTGAAACAAAATTGGTCAAAACTAGATAAAATTAGATAGACATTAGGATAAATTGGAATAGAATTATTAATAACATATAACTATTTTATAAAAAAAAATAAAAAAAAAATATTTATTTACTCCAAGGAGATAGTACTGGGAGTGGCAATGGACTCTAGGTATCCAGGTATTTTTGTTGTAATTTTCTTATCTGTGAACAATTTTAGTCATCAGGATTAAAACTGCCGCAGCATAGCATCTATCAACAAGCCTACCGCTTGCTAAAACATGCAATACTGCTGTAAAAAAGGGTAAAAATATTCAGAATTTACTATGATAAAATATTGTTATTGCAGTGGCCATCGCCGCTACGTTTTACTAACAAAAACACAATATTAATATCGTTGTTCTAGCTTGTCTACACTAATTAATGCAGTTTGAAAGCATTGGCACGATTAAAATAATTAAAAAATAAATTAAATGAACTTTATGTCACACCGTGCATCTCACGTGCACATAACAAGAAATAATAATTAAAAACATAATAAACAGATTAATAATCCCACTAATATTATAAATGTGTTTTGTGAAGATGTTTGGATGTTTGTTACTGAATCACGCAAAAACTGCTAAACGGATTTGAATGAAATTTGGCACACATATAGATTATAACCGGAATTAACATATAGGATACTTTTTATCCCGATATTCCGACGGGATCGACACTTACGCGGGTAAAACCGCGGAGCGCTGCTAGTATTTAAATAATACTTTCCACTATGTACACAATACAATACCAACCCGCACTGGGCCCGCGTGGTGGATTACGGCCCACTCCCTCTCACAGAGAGGAGGCCTGTGTCCCAGCAGTGGGCACATTATAGGCTGATTATGATGACACAATACAGAGTATTCTATCTACGTAAAATCTATCATCACCTATTTTTAGAACGCCATTTAAAATGAAAGGCCGTACATTCAAGGGATACTTCACACAGAGAAGTATTCCCATTTGAGCACCAATCAATATTTTATCGTGGTGCTCAAGGGGGAACAGTGAAAAATATACAAACACGTAAGACAGCAGCCAGCCAATAATACATTAAAACTTACTAGAACTTAGCAATCGCAATAGACGATGAATATTTAGCTGTTGCTCCAGAGTTAGTGTTGATGCGCTGGGAAACTGGCGGCAACTTTCTTGTGGCGCTGTGTGAACTAGAATTTAGAAGCTATTTGTGGAAAATTTGACTAAAAGCTTGACGATGGCAGCTAGAGTTTCTAGCAACTAATTCTTTGGTTAGTCAAATGTTTGTCTACTAGTTAATATCACGAGGTTTGCATACAAATATCTGCCGTTGCTTAGGTTTGGATTGCAAGTTAAGTACTTATTGAAGTGAAACTTCTTTACGCACGCTTGACTTGGGGAGTAAGCTGGTGAACGCGTGACGTAAGCGTTACGAAAAGTGTGATCGGGCGAGGCAAACGGGAGTTGAGTGGGGGATATAAGCAAGAGAAAGCAGTGCGCGCGCACATTTTCTTTCTCTCTTCCTCTCATAGCCAAATAGGTTTGAAGTTTCTTTTCAGTCGTGTGGTCATAAGCACACTCGGTGTTTTTTTTTTTTTGGAAATAGTTAGCTCCCTTGTTTAAATAATTCATTGGTCCCTTGAGTAGCGAATAATAATCGCAGCCTTTTCGTTAATTACAATCCAAATTACTCCTCGTTTTCATTAAAGTATAACTTGTTTGGGAACAAAATTAGCGAGCATCAAGTTTTGTGAAAATTGACCCGTTAGGCTCTTTGTACACACACGTTTTTCTTGCCGGGAGAAACTACGGTTTATTCGCCTTGTGTAGGCACGATCGTCAGTGTTGTATGAATCACTATGGAAGCTTTTCGACAGACAAGTTTTTTCTACGGCGCGGTTTATACGCCGCACCGTAAAGAAACCGTACCGTGTACAAAGGGCCTTAGAATAAGTCATGACCACAGATATAGATACACCTAGATAACGCAAGAGCAACTACTTCGCGTGCCAGAAATTGCACCAGCTTACGTACAAAAATTGTAAGCCGCCACTTTCGCGCTCTGTCCTGCTGGCTGGGTGAGCGTTAGCGCTGGCGCTAGGCCCCGGGGGTGGGGCGAGACGGGTGCCGCACGCGGCGGCGTCTTAGAATCGATTTGATTTTCCCATCACTAATTAATGCTTGTGACTTCATAGTAGGTAGGTAGTGAAAAAATGGCTCACTCGGTTTTCATATACACACATCAACACGGTCTAGGGATATTTTTAAAAAAGCTAATTACTATCAATGTGTTAATTATTTATATGACATGTATATATTTAAAAGATACGTTATTTAATATTCTACCATTTTTTAATAATGGTTAAGGTACTTAGATTAAAATTTCAGGATTTTATGGAAAAAAAATGAAGCATAGACGGAAATCGTATATGAATGAACTTTTAATTTGTGAGTAAAAACTGAAAAAAATAGAAAAATCATTTAATTTGTGTTTATAAACTTGAAGTTAGTAGTCTGAGAAAGCGCCCATGATGTTCATAACACATCGGCAACGATTCGGCATGCTCAAACCAAGGTTGTCAATGTCTTGCTGCGGAATATTGTCCCATGTCCTTCTGAGGTGCGCTAAAAGTTGATCTTCTGTAGCCAGATTTTCAGGAACTTCCTTCAAAGCTCTTCTTTGCAGCATATCCCACGCATGCTCAATGGGATTTAGATCTGGCGATTGAGCAGGCCAGTCTAACGCCCTAACATTATGTGTATGTAACCAAGCTGCTACCGTTCTCGCCGTGTGTGCCCGGGCATTGTCGTGCATGAGCAGGAAATCTTGCCCCATTTGTGTTCTGTGGGGCAAGATTACGGGCCCCAGCACCTGTTGGACGTATCGTTCTGCCGTCATATTGCCCCGCACCCAAACGAGATCCGTCCGTCCTCCAAGACGAATTCCTGCCCAAACCATAATTGTTCCTCCTTGGTATGGGTGAACTTCCTGAGGGTTCTGGAGACGGCTCCATCGTCCAGGAACTCGCCAAACACGCGTCCTTCGTGAATCTGGATGGAAGCCGAACCTGGATTCATCCGTGAACAGCACATTGGACCATTGCTCACGGCCCCAGTCCACGTGGTTCCGAACCAATTCTAATCGTCGTCCACGATTGCCTCTCCGTAAAGGTGGGACCCGGAGTGGTCTACGAGAGCGTAGATTGCTTTCATGCAGTCGCCTTCTTACAGTTTGGTCACTCACAAGCACTTGGTGTTCCACTCGCAGCCTTTGGACCAATTGAGTCGCCGTTGCATTTGGTTGTGCTCGCGCAGTAATTTGCAAAAATCGGTCTTGTCTGGGGGTAGTGATGCGACTTGGCCCCCGGTGTCTCTCCGCTACTTCACCTGTGGCACGATAGCGTGTCCACAATCTTGAAATTACATTTTGATGGGTCCCTATGGCCTCAGCAACATTACGCTGAACAGATCCAGCTTTCAGCATTCCCACAGCTCGTAACATCTCCGCCCTCGTCAAATGTCGGCGTTGCATGGCTACAATACCTCAATTTTAACTTTATCTTTCGTTTAAAAATGAAAAAAAACTGTAACTAAACGTAATTCGTATTGTTTTCTAAATTTCGCACAAATGAAAATTCCCTCTTCTATACATCAAGACATTTTTTGCCACCGAAACAAAAGAATTTTCAAAAATTTAAATTTTGAATTAGTCTGAGATAAATTACAAACAAATCGGTGTATAAAAGATTCCAATGCGGCCAGTACTTTTCGAGTTATTTAATTGAGTATGAAATATCCCTAGACCGTGTTGATGTGTGTATTTCGTGATACTTATCTAGGCTAGGTCTATGTATCTATGAACATGAAATTATTATGTGAGTCACAGAACAATACAAAATGAAGGTAACCACCGTCTGCCATATTCTACGGCTTTGTTTATATAGCTCCTCATATTATTTACAGTTTAAACATTGCTAAAGGATTTCATTGCTATATCAATATTTGGATATATCTGAAGATCTAGTCTCGTTCACACATCATACTCGTATTAATTGATGTTAGTTATAATTTTAAGTCTAGTATTTAACAAACAATGTTATTAATACTACTTATTCTTATATCTTAACTATAATTCGAGTATTATTTAGTTAGAGATAATAACCTATTTAGACGCTTGTCTTAAATAGCCTTTGTAATTTCGTCTAAAATAACAATATTATAGAGGTATGAGGAACAGGGTGTAAAGTTCACTCATCCATACTAATAATATTATAAATTCGAAAGTAACTCTGTCTGTGTCTGTGTAATATTAAATTTTCACGCCTAAACCGCTGAACCGATTTAGATGAAATTTTGTATAGAGATAGTTTGAGTCCCGGGAAAGGACATAGAGTACCTTTTTATCCCGATATTCCCACGGGATCGAGACTTATGCGGGTGAAACCGCGGGGCGCAGCTAGTACTCTATAAAAAAGGATCCTCCGACCAGACGGGTGTCGTGTCTGGCGGGCAACTGCCCGATGATTCATGTCGGGCTGTTGTATCTATGCTGATTAAACTGAGGCCGACTCCAATGTAGATGAGAAAAGGCTAGGCAGATTGCAGATTGATGTGTTTTAATTGCTGAAAAAACCGTATTTTGGTGTTGACCGGTATGTTTCGGATTCTAAAGCGGCCGCCATGAACACCAAAATAAACACGTATATTCACTGAAAACAATAATTAATTTCAACGTTTTTGGCTCCAATTAAATTTCCTTTGAATTTGTATGGTTCCAGAATGTTTGTTCTATTAACAAAACTTCATTATAGACGATTGTATGCATACAAACATTTGTACGTGGACAGTACATGTGACGAAAAACTCAATAGAAAATCGACACATATTCTACAGGTCTAACAGAATTATTATGCCTCTATGCCTAAACAACCTTTACAGGTCAAAAAAACATAAAATAGTACTCTAATTCAGTATCCAGCTTAGTTTATATTCTCCTTAATATCCCTATTTTAGTAGTAATAATTTAACTACTGCACCTTCATAAGGTAGACCCTGAAGTAGCCTGATCCCGCCTCCCACGGGTCCCACAACAGGTCATATAATTAAATAATTACCCTACACGGTACGGGTACAATCATCATTTACATTTACTGTCGACATTGTGAATATTAGGTAGGTACGGCTGGGTATATAAATATGACAATTAATTCTATTCAAGCAAACTTTTATCTACATTAATTGGTTTAAATCATAAAGTTCTTGACTCCTGGTACAGAGAAATTCACCATTCTTAATTAGCTATTTCTAGCCTGTGTCCCAGTAGGGTATTTTACTCTATATGAGAAAAAATCTAAAAATATGTTATTGAGATAGTTTAGGCAAAAAACAGTCGGAAAACGTTAGTTTTAGTTCATAAAACACCAAAGTAAATTTTAAAATTCAATTCAAAGTTTTCAGCTTTTTTAATCTGTTTCATAACACCATTAAATGGTAGTCGCCATGTTATTAGTTTATTACGTCATACGGCTACATAAACTTAGAAGTGTCAACTGTGAACTTCATTTGTTTATATAGCCAACTGACGTCATGACCACAGAGCAATATGGCGTCCACTGCGTCCAGCGTTTTCGTCAAATGTAAATGCAAAATTAAATTGCATTTTTATGGCACTTAACGATTAAATAAAAATTTTGTGAATTTTCTAGTGGTTCATTAGCATTATAGAATCTAATTGAGACCTTTTCAAAAATGGGTGTAATACCCTATTGTCAATTAGAATGTTTGAAGAATTGATTGGTTTTACATAGCGGATGTAAGCAGGTACTATAATTATTTATTTTCTGGATAATCACTTATTACTAAAGCGAAACATTTCATTAATAACAAACTCCAGTTGAAAGTTAGCAGGGCCATTGTTAGTCAAGTACGAGTACAAATCTTCTTGTCTGTAGATCTTCTTGACAACACAACTCCTTATAACTCTCAAGGATGAAAGGCTGCCGAGGTACTTTTACCCAAGACAATATCTCTCAACTTCACTCATACATAATTAATTCTTCATACTCCCTCAAATCGTCTTCGGGAACATTCAACGACAGATTTTTAGTAGGACGTTTTAACGGGACTTGCCAAACACTTGGTGAAAGCTAAAAAGTCGCTTGAAGACTCCATTTCCGAGATGGAAATCCTACTTAATTGCTCGAGCTCTTTTATAGAAATTCTTTGAACTATCTTAGCTTCTTACTTAATAAGTTTCCTTTACTTTAGTAAAAAAAAAAGAAGATTTCTAGGAAAAACTTGTTCGTTCTGATGTTTTTGTGCAAATTAAGTTGAAAGTTGTCATTTAAAGTAAATTCGAACGTTTTTAATCACAGTTGTATTTACCTTGGAATATGGAAATAAAAAAATCTAGTTCAAATTTCAGACGTCGTCGGACTAAAATAATATTTTTTTATAATCTCTTGACTATTCTCGGGTTTCTGGGATGCCGGACCTTTGGAAGGCGTACGAGGGGCCGAAGCCAACTCGCAGGGGCCCCGCGTTGCAGGAGGGGGGGGGGGGGTTAGTTTTTAATTTAGACGATTATCTGTGTATGCACTATGCAAGTGCACCCAAGGAAAACCCCTGGTTGGTGTAGGACTATGGAAAGACTATAGCTCCACCCTGACCAGTGTTTTATATAAATATTACTTTATTAGGTAAAGGAATTTGAAAGCCCATCTTCTAACATCCGCCTCGTATTAAATTGTCTTCAAATGTCGCCGAGCCAATCAAAAGGCGGAACGTGGGTTGCTTTCATGGCTGTGTACGTGATTCGAGACCACGGCCCGCCATGCGTGTCACCCGGCACCGAGGTGGAACGCGACTCGATTTGTAGCGTTTTATTATTAATAATAATAAATTACTAGCTTTTGTCCTCGATATTGCTTGGTAGAAAGCCATGGAAAACAATGTGTAAAATAATAATAATAATATAAGTATATTCAATAATTGTTTACAATGATACACATACATCTTATAGGCTATAATTTCTTCTTACAAATGAATTAGACATCTGTAGCCGAACTAGGCGAAAGCCTGTATTTCGGCTATCAGCGCCCAAACCCTCAAATAATAAACACATAAAAATAGCCATCAAGTAGAGATGTTAACAATTTGTAGATAAAAAAAAGATATATATTGAAAAAGTAATCATCAGTGACATAATAAATTGATACAATAAAATAATATGACCATTAAAGGCAATAATTATTTTTAGAACCTTCCAAAAATTAAAATTAAATTAAGTAAATAAATTAAATTAAAAATAAAATAAAAACTGAACAGTGTATGTATCCTCTCTTTAATAGATTAGTACTTAAAAAATCGTTTACAATAAGTTCGAAATAAATAGGTATACTTAGGTATGCTATAGACACAGTCATAATAATAATAGTCCTCCAGACCGTATTTCGGCGGCGCGGAAGATATCATAGTGCACAAGTGTATGCGCAGACACGGGTGTACTCTCTCGTCACTCACTCTCATAGGCCGATTTGACGGCACGGTAAATGGTAAATGATTTATTTTCTGTAAGTAGGTGTGTACAAACACTTTTACACGTCAATCACATTTTTTTAAAAAGCTAGATGAGGTCGGCGTTTCCTATCTGACTACTCTGAGAAGAAAGGCCGAAACAAACTCAGAGGTCACAGTCTCTTTTAAAGTCCAGACAAAATCTTGGTCAGATCATGTGAAGATCATGTAGATTGGTATCTGAAATGGTCTTTTGAGGAAAGAACCACACAGATTGAGCGGACCTGTCCAGTCAGTGCACGCATTTGTCAAAAATAGTGCAGCTCAGCTCAGAACTTGAGGAGCTCAACGATTCGACGAACAATACCAAAGAAAGGACATTTGGGTAGGCCTCGTAAATTACTCAAATTGTTAGATCATGATTAAAACTAACTAAGAAGAAAAAAAAAGAAATGACCCACATAGTCCTCACATTCACAATAATTAAACAAAGTAAAAATACTTTACAAAGTACATTACATTACAAGGTACATTGAAGATATACATCCTTAAAGCAACTCTTTCTGATTTCAACTGTCACTTCTGCTCACCCTGCAGTACTATGCTAGCGTGAACGAAAATCTCCTCCCACCATTATTAGTTTCGCAGGAAATCGCTACACTTCGAGTAGCTACATAAATAGTTGAACTACAATCGTTTACCTGAGTAAACAGAACGTACTTTGCAGTTAGGTACTTCAGCAACTTTGCAACGAGCATCCGGAAACTCTTCACGTTGCCTCATGAACTAGTATTTAAGTTAATTTTATCTGTAATATCGGGAACTGTTTATTGTTGCTTCTTAAACAATTTCTTTGACATATTAACATTAGTTTGTTATTGATTAATTACCTTAGTGTTTTTGAAGTGAAAACTTCTTTAGCGGCGTTGCACACTTTTTGTAACACTGGTAAACACTGTTTTTGTCACACGAACTTTGTGATGATTTTTGTTCATGTTAGTGTACCCTCATTAACAATATATAATAATTTTTTTTCAATCACGTCCAGTTTTTTTGTGACAGCTACATATTCATTTCTGACCTCATATAAGTGTCTTTTTTTTATTTAGACGACTGTATAACTATTGCATTCAACTTACATCTTATATACGTTTGTTACATCGTAAACATGCCACGAAAGTGTTCTAACAACCCCGACAGTTTTTGTTATGTGTGTGGAGAATTAACTTTTACATCTCAGCGTCGAAATTTCGCATCAATAATTGAACAGTGCTATTTAGACTATTTTAGATTTCCTGTGAGGAATCAAGATAAATCCTGGGTTCCACATAAATGTTGTGTAACGTATGTGAGACTGCTATTAGGTTGGGCTAAACAAGAACCCAGACATATGCCATTTGCTATACCAATGATTTGGATCGAACCAAAGGATCATGATTATTTTAACCTGACGTGTCAATTTTTTTCCAATCACATATTATTGTTTGGTGGCCCTAGTACATTCAAAATTTGATGTAAGTTTTCATGTGACAAAAAAAAGTTAAAATTTTGTTAACCAGTGTAATGGGTAAAAAATGTTAAACTCACGTCAGGGCATCGCGTCAGGACACGTGACCGTCAGGAGAGATTCCTCCCCCCCCCCCTCTCTTTCTATGGCGGCGCCAACCGAAGTGAACCAAGTGAGACACGATAATGGATAGATGGATGGATGGTGATGGTGATGGTGATAAGGTGTTTCAAAAAATGGAAATTGAACAAAGTGAATCGATTAATGAAAAAAGTGACGCAGAAATAGTGAAAAAAAATTAGTTACATTAATTTAATTAATAATTGATTTATTTCAACGTTAATATTCAAGTTTTCACTTCTGCCGGCACTCCCGGAGTGCAACCCGTCTTTTTTTTTTATGTAATACGTTAAAAAAAATATAATTTCACTGTGTCTGATTTCCATTTTTCCATCACAGATTGACACACACACACAAACAAAACCGAAATCAATGATGGAGTCTTTGTGAGTTTATAAGATTTGTTATTTAATTAATACAAAAATCCCGTAGAAAACGGCACTTTTTGTTATTCCAGAATTTTCCGGCTTTCCCATTTTTCTTTCTCTTGAAACTTTAATCGGGCTATTACGAATATTAATTCAATACAAATATAGCAAAATCGGTCCAGATGATCCCAAGTCATGCGCTTACCAACGAACAGCATATTATTATAATTTCAATATACAGGATGAAATTGAACACGTGCGACAAATCGAAATTGGAGATTATACTCATCATTATGAACAACTTTTACTATGGGACCAAACCTGAAATCGCGTAAAATAAATCAGCTGTTCCCTACATTTATGTTCGCATAACTCGCTAAAATGTAGGGAACAGCTGATTTTTTTTTCGCGATTTCAGGGTTGGTCCCATAGTAAAAGTTGTTCATAATGACGAGTACAATCTCCCATTTCGATTTGTCGCATGTGTTCAATTTCACCCTGTATATATATAGACTAGCTGTGCCCCGCGGTTTCACCCGCGATAAAAGTATTATAGTCCTTTTTTTATTGATACCCTTTACAAATTTCCACCCCCCTTTTTGCACCCTTAAGGGATAATTTCGGGGATAAAACTTTTTCTATATCCTTCCCCACAACTCAAACTATCTCCATACCAAATTTCATTTAAATCGTTTCAGCGGTTATTGATTCCCCATACAAACTTCCACCTCCCTTTTCACCCCCTTAAAGGATGATTTCTGGGATAAAAACTATCCTATGTCCTTCCCCGGGATGTAATCTATCTCTCTGCCAAATTTCATCCAAATCCGTTTAGTGGTTTAGGCGTGAACAGGTAACATACAGAGTTACTTTCGAATTTATAATATTACTAGATGCGCCCCGCGGTTTCACCCGCTTAAATGTCGATCCCGTGGGAAAATCGGGATAAAAAGTATCCTATGTCCTTTCCCGGGACTCAAGCTCTCTCTATACCAAATTTCATCTAAATCGGTCCAGCCGTTTGAGCGTGAAGAAGTAACAAACATATAAACACACACACACACTCAAAAACTTTCGCCTTTATAATATTAGTGTGATAGTATGGATGTTTGATTTTTATCTCCGGAAACATTAATTCAATAATTAGAGGACAAAACCAGCAGTTTCTAATATTAGTAGATCGCTGAACTCATTAAGAACAACTTAATTTTAGAGTTGTTTACACAAAACCGGGAAGTGAGCAAACTTCTGCCTTCTTCCGAGAAGTTCAGAACTTCTTCTTTGACCAAGTTTTTTGTTTAACGTGGAATTTCAATGGTCTTGCTAAGCGGTAAGCTTGAGAGTTTTTATATGCCTTTTTTTTCCCAAAGCATTCTGAATGAAACCTTCATAAAACTAAGTTCTGCCATGGGTCATTGTCCCCAGTTTCTTATCTTCAGTGATGATTTTTGAATTGATTAAGATGTTCCAAGTTTATCTTTTTAACCGACTTTAAAAAAGGAGGTTCTGTATTCGACCCGTATGTATGTTTGTATGTATGTTTGTATGTCCGCGATTATCTCAAAAACTGCTGAACCGATTTTGATAATTCTTTCATTAGTGTGATCTACATACTTTCAGGAAGGTTTTAGTATATAATACATTAGGCAATTATTTCGGAAGTCGGTGTCAAAAAACGAAAATGCGGAACAAACGACACCGACTTCCGAAATTAAAGTTATTTTTCACTTTGTAGTGTTTTTTTTTGAAGTCGGTTGTTTTTTTTGTAAAAAAGTTTTTTTTTTCCATGAAAACTTTCTTCTGAGATTGACGGATAGATAGCATGTTTGTTCTTGCCTGGTAATGTAACGCCACCTAACAACCCTGTCAGTGTTACCTGCGTCAATAACACCTTTACGTTCTTTCGGAGTTTTAAACAACGAAAACAATAGAAAACCTTCGCATTCCCAATTAACAAATACCTCTTATTCCATTACTCATAACAATCAGTTTTAAGACCAAAACAATATCTACAAAGTTATTCCAAGAGTCTTCAATATCCTGCTGGAGATCGCAATTCATCATTCAAATGTCATGCGGCCGATAAGACCCTGTTGTTTGCTGACCCCCGCAGACGCCCCGCAGACGCCCCGCGGACGCCCCGCCAACGCCCCGCCAACGAACGCCCCGCGGACGCCCCGCCGAGCCACCGATGGATACAATATTATTAACAGCCACAATTGTGAGTTGGACCTTTTCTTAAAGGAGTCTGTACAATAATTGGAGATCGCATTTCGGTTTCGTTTCTGAGTGTTGGAGAGGAATGGTTACCGGTGTTATCGTTGTTTTTTAATTGCGTTCCAAATATTACCTTGGCGAGTTTGTTATTTTGGTAGATTGACTGAAAAACTGTTTGTGTGTAACTGGGACTGTGTGAATGATGACATACACACATCAAAAGTGTCTAGGGATCAACATATATTTTTGCAATAACTTTTCTCCTGATTGATATTAATTAAAATTTTCTTTAAGGATTCATCAAATAAAGTGTTTTCGTTTGTCACAGTAACGATAAACCAAGTCACCTTTGCATTAATAAAGAAATTTGCCATTTTCCTAATAAAGGGATTTTTGACATTTGAACCACTAACACAAAAGTTCGAAAAAAAGACTGAAATAACAGTTTTCTTTAAAATTTTATTGGGTAACTTAAACAATTAATAATCCGTGTTTCTACCGCGAACACTAACAACACAAGAACATCGGTTTGGCATACTCAAAATGAGTTCATCCAAATCACGCTGTGGAATGGCCGCCCATGTTCGTTGCAACAACAAAAAAAGGTCTTCTTGCGACTGGATACCCTCCATATTCGGCAGAGCTCTTCTCTGTAGCATATCCCATGCATGCTCAATCGGGTTCAAGTCTGGCGACTGAGCAGGCCAGGGCAGGACATTGATGTTAGCTGCGGCGAGAGTCTGTCTTACAACTCTTGCGGTGTGCGGTCGTGCATTATCATGCATTAACTGAAATAAGGGACCGATTTGCACTTGTAGAGGAACGATGACGTCTGATACAATCGTCTCAGCATAAATTTGAGCGTTGAGGTTGCCTCTGATCCAAATCAACTCAGTTCTTCCGCCGATCCAAATACCCGCCCATACCATGATGGTTCCACCACTATAAGGATGGACTTCCTGGCAGGATTTTAATCGCTGTTGGCGTCCAGGGGTTCTCCAGTGTCGTATACGTCTTGTATCCGGTCTCATACCAAAACGAGACTCATCAGAAAAGCACACGAAACGCCATTGTTCTTCTGCCCAATTTCTGTGTTCAAGAGCCCATTGATATCGAATCCTACGATTGTGCATTGCTATAGGTGGTACCCGTAGCGGTCTTCGGGAATGAAGGTTCACTTCATGCAAGCGGTTTCTGACTGTTTGGTCGCTAATTAAGTTCCCTGAAGAGTGATGAAGCCTCACGGCTAACATCATGGCGGTTATTGTTGGAGCTCTTCGAGTTAAGATTTGAATGTATCGGTCTTGTCTCCGTGTGGTGCAGCGATACCGTCCTCCATGGCGCTCAGCCACGGTACCAGTGCTTCGGTAACGTGTCCAAAGTCGACTGATAACACTCTGACTTGTATTCAGAGCTAAAGCCACAGTACGTTGCCGGGAACCAGCTTCTATCATTCCCACGGCTCTGAGCATTTCTTCCCTGCTTAAATGACGTCGCCGCTCCATAATAACGTTGGTTTTAATCAGTAGTAGGGAAACAGTAGCACTAATAATGTCTTCAATGCGTTGTATGTTTTTATAGGGAAAATATTGACAGCTGATTTTCATCTTTTACTCGAATTTGATTCACAGTTCCTGATTCAAATTATGAAATGCACCAAAAAGGATCCATATAAATTTATAAAATCATAAATTTATTACAAAGCCACATCTCAATCTCAAGAAATCCGCATAAAAATGCTTGATCCCTAGACACTTTTGATGTGTGTAGTTAGAAAAGGGATGACTATCGAGATGACAACTAATAGAGAAGTATGGAAGAAAAAAACAACCGAGTTCAAAAAAAAAAACAATACAAAATGATAAATAACTTTAATTTCGGAAGTCGGTGTCGTTGGTTCCGCATTTTCGTTTTTTGACACCGACTTCCGAAATTAAAGTTATTTATCATTTTGTAGTGTTTTTTTTTAAGTCAGTTGTATTTTTTGGAAAAAAAAAAAAAAAAAAACTTTTTAGTTGTACAGTCGCCAGCAAAATTGCATGGGTACCTTAGTGTCTATTTTCCCGTGAAAGTTTGAATTCAAGTTTTCGAAAATAAACTAGATGGCGTTGGTTTCTTCACAACTATGACTAATTTACGAAACGTAAGTAAGGAGTTAGGAAGAAACGTATTAAGTAGGATTGAGCAAAGAGTTACAAGGCTAATACATTTATCTAATTATTACATTACATTTAGGTACCAGCATACGTAGCTTAAATGATAAAAATAATAAAAGAAACCGATAGGAATATATTTATTAAGCTAACGAGTGGGTATTTTAATAATTAATTTAATATTCGAATTAGTAGTTACTTAGCACCTACTTATAAATTGATATTCAATTTTAATATAGTAGGTTAATAATTAGGAACAATTTTCTTTAAAAGAAACTATTAATTATAAATTGTTTGAATGTTTGAAGAGACAAAAAGAAACTACAAAAATATTTTATCATATAAAGCAAAGCAACGCCATCTAATAACAGCATAATTAAATTTTGTTAGTCGTTAACTGGTTTTACGCTAGATGGCGTCATTTCTCGCTTCATACGACTTTGTTTCTGTACTACCCATGCACTTTTGCAGCCTATCGTACCTACCCACACAAATTCAATTGACCCACACAAAGAATTGAAGACACCGACTAGAAGAATCATCAAAATTCGCATAGAAATGCCGGAGAGGCAGTACATTTATGCATATAACTGCGTACATAATAATAATTACCTAATGTGTTATGTACTTAAACCTTCCTGAAAGTATATAGATCACATTAATGAAAGAATTATCAAAATCGGTTCATTAGTTTTTGAGAAAATCGCGGACATACACACATACATACGGGTCGAATACAGAACCTCCTTTTTTGAAGTCGGTTAAAAAAGACAAGTTGCGCCGACCACAAATAAGTTGGGATGAGGGCAGAATAATGATGACTGTGATGATGAATGATGGTGATGATGAGATAGACTGAAAACCCGATAAATGACGTGATAACCAATCAGCACAAAAACGACTACAACTAAACTAGACTATTGGTATGAATAAATGAATAACATCGCTTCGGTTGTGACTGTGTAAATCCATTTAATTCCAATAATTTACATGTTTAGCAAAATCATAATTTATTATGCTGTTAGAAGTCGAACAAAAACGATGTTTTCACGTCCTTCATAATCATAACTTTATGAAATTTCATTGGTAATACATACCTTTTTGAAAAAAGAAGTCAAAAGTTAGCGAAGTTCATTCCCCTGGCCCGAGTACCCTGGCCGATAATTGGGTTTTTCTGTCGATAACTTCTCGCTTAGCCCGGATTGGATTTGAACCAGATATATGGGCAATAGGGTCACACCTATTCATGCCTTAATCAGTGAACTATTTTATCCGTTCCTGATGTTTGTGACATTGTATTACATTTTTCTATCGCAGGATAACTTTGTGCAACGTTGCGTTCGCGGACAGTGAAACGCTTTTTATGATTATACCTCAGTCATAATTTATGCACTATTAGATACCTGGGTTAGCCTCGTAAAATTGGAAGCTCTTTAACCCATTTCGAGGACGGTTAATGGTCGACCAGTATTAATAACTGGTATTAGCTCACAGAATATAAATATTTTTATAACATCGTCAAAGCTACAATGAAGACCCTAGTTTTTATATTATCTGGACTGATTACCCGACTAAGGCGAAGCAAAAATGAGGGTTATGATTTTCACCGGTATGTATGTAAGTAAGTATGTTCATCTGTTCCCTCATAACTTCTAAACTCCTGGTAATAATTGGATTAATAAGGTATCGTTGGAAGCGTCTTGACCGTCCGCTAGTAATAGGCTATGTGAAGTCACACTAAATTCAACATGGCGCCCTCTAGTAGATAAAAAGTCATGATCTAAAAAAATTTTTTTTTAATCTTGACTTGTTGGGTATCAAATGAAAGGGCTTAATTAGCACATTTCAAAAATATAAATATTACTGATATAAGCCCCAAAACAATTAAATTAAAAAAAAAGTTTAAAAAGTAAAACCCGACTACTGAAAAGGATGAAACAAGAAAGTACCTTCCCGTGGTCGCATGCTACCATAGCTTATTTAAAACAGCGGCATGCGATCACGGAAAGGTACTTTCTTGTTTCATCCTTTTCAGTAGTCGAGTTCTAGTTTTTGTACTTTTTTTTAAATATTATCTGGACTGATATACTTACCGGTTTAAGTTTAAAAGGACTCAAGGCCTCATCATCACCATTCTCCTGTCCTTATACCAATTTATTTGCGATCGACAAAACATGTATTTTCCTTCCATACTTCTCTATTAGTCGTCATCTCGGTAGTCACCCCCTTTCTAACCATATCATCATTCACACAGTCCATCCATCGTTTCTTTGGTCTTCCCCTACTCTTGTAGACATTGACATTCATTCTAAAAACTTGCCTCATTCCTCCATATCGCATGCCCCTATACTGGCAAATTACTAAGAGTTATTATTATCCAAACTTAATATTATAAATTCGAAAGTAACTCTGTCTGTCTGTCTGTATGTTACCTTTTCACGCCTAAACAGAACAGAACGGATTTCGATAAAATTTGGCAAAGAGATAAATTACATCCCGGGGAAGGACAGGATAGTTTTTATCCCACTCACACTTTAGGAATCGACACTTATGCGGGTGAAACCGCGGGGCGCAGCTAGTAATATTATAAATTCGAAAGGAACTCTGTCTGTCTGTATGTATGTTACCTTTTCACGCCTAAACCACTGAACCAATTTAGATGAGATTTGATTTAGAGATAATTTGAGTCCCGGGAAAGGACATAGGATAGTTCTTATCCCGATATTCCCACGGGATCGGAAATCATGCGGGTGAAACCACGCGGCACAGCTAGTTCACCATAATTATAACTGGATAAAATATAACTGCTGCATTTTATTCACTATCCACAGTTACAAATAAAACCTAATACGGTTTCGTTTGCTTGCTTATCACACATAACCTTCAAAAATTATATTCAAACTCATTGGCTACCTATCTAAAATTTTTAAAGACAGTTTTCACTGCATTGAACGGGTGCAGTTTTAACTGAGAAAGCGAAGTGTACGCTGTAGGTACAGCGAACCGACCGTCCAGGGTACAGTTGTAACAGAAAGTGCACCTTACAGTTTACCTAGATAAAGTTTTATTTTCCAACCTAGGTATTTGTTTCAGACAGGCACGGGCCGAGGGAAGAGTTTCATAGCTGAAACTTAGAAGTTACTTGTAGAAGGTTTTTGCCGATTGCAATTTGAGCATTTTGTTAAAATGTAGGTAAGGTTTTGAAGCAAGTATCTGCTGAGATTTTTTTTTTCAATAAGTAATAAATTCTTTTTCTACATCATAAAAAATAATCTGAGCTGTTATTTAGTTAGCAGACGAGTCCCAATCATTAAAGCTTGAACTACAAAATCCAAATAAGTATAAAGCAACATGATCGTGATTTTGTCGTGTCGAACGCGAACTATCGGTCATCATTCGTCAGCATACTCAAAACAACCTGAATATACCTATCATCATCATCATTTCAACCAAAAGACGTACACTGCTGGATATAGGCCTTCCGCCTTCCTTAAACACCGCCACTTCGATCGGTTTGGTGCTTCTAGCATCCCTCGGATTCCTGCGGCCTTCACAAAGTCATCGTACCATCTTGTGGGAGGCCTTCAAACGCTACAGTCTACCAATACGCGGTCACGACTCCAGACCATTCGTTCTGCAAGCAATATGCACTGCCCACTACGACTTAAGTTAGAATATACCTACATGACAAGACGAACTTTATGATGATAATGCAACCACAATCTATGACACAATTATTCGATTATTATGAACACCTTGACCAAACTTAGAACATTGTCGTGTTACTGGATGCAAAGGGAACTCGGAAATGTCTCATCAACGATGTAATACATAAGTGATTAAGACAGGTACATCAAATGGCATCAGTAATACAGTTAATACTGCGGCGCAGGAGCCAGGGAGTTCTATCATATTGTATACACAGCTTGTGTCATTGACAACACACTAATTGCTTAACACATTTTTAATCAAAATACGCAAAATGTTTAAAGGAATTGCTCATCCAAACTGTGTGTGTGTGTGGGGGGGGGGGGGGGGGGGGTGTGTGAGTGTTACTGTGTCCAAATAAACTTTTTTCTTTCTTTTCATCCATTGCTTCATGTGTTTGAAAAGTTCGTCAGCTCATCAACGTAAAAAACGCAGTGAATGTTGTTGATTTGTCAAAATTAAAGGCATTTCCATTGTTAGTGAGTTACGCAATTGCTCAGCTGGTTTGAATGTCAGAAAACTCCAATAGTGATCAACGGTTTCGTCTGGTGATTGTATAAGTTGCTTAACAATAAGATAACTGTGAGAGATGACCGTGAATTATGATCCCGGGGACTCGGGGACAGCGACCGAACGGTTGACAAAACACTAGATATCCCCCGTCAATATTTAGCGAGGCGAGACCCCCATCTTAACCTAGATTAAATTCAAGACAAAGATAACTCGTACAAATATTTAGTTTGATTTAGCTTTGATGAATTTATATTCAAAGGTTCAATTTGCAGGCGCTACTAAGGTAAATAAATTAAATATGGATGGTTGACACAATAGAAGATGTGTTTTGTATTTCGTATCCATCTTATAAATTTATTAATTCACTGCGCCCCACGGTTTCACCCGCATAAGTTTCGATCTCGTGGGAATATCGGGATAAAGAGGAGCCTATATGTTAATCCAAGGTGTCAGCTACCTCCATACAAAATTTTATCAAAATTGGTCCAGCCGTTTCAGCGTGAAGAAGTAACAAACATATAAAACACACACAAATTTTCGCCTTTATAATATTAGTGTGACAAATGATATAAAAATCTTTTAGGCTTTAGCGTACCTGTATGTAAGCTACCAGACAAAAATTTTATAATAATTGAACAACGTGACCTCCTTAGGTTACGTCCAAGCCATAATATGAACATTATGTTTATCATAGACAACTTTACTTTCTACCAAAACAAAGGGTCAAATAAATCATATTACCCTGTATGAAAAAACCCGCACACGTCGGTAAACCGTCATCATGCCGGATCAAAGCGATGTTTGCTTCGTGCCTACTCTTCAAATATATGATATTCTTCAGGATATATGCTAGGTAGATAGTGTGTTGAAAACATAATACTTACAACTTATTTGGTTTGGTAGAAAAAATCATGAAGATACCTCTAAAAACTTTCTTTTTACAATAAAAACCATACTAATATACTCGTACATACAATCATTATGTTTTTTTGTCAGATTATTTTACAAGCAACATACCTACTAAAACTCAAGTGTTTTAATTTTTTAGTCCAAACAATAGATTTTTCGTAAATAGATAATTGCTTCATATTTTGCAATAAATTACCGGCGTTCTGTCATCGCGCTTCTCTTTCTTTTCTATGCAGTCCGACAGTGACCTCGCTTTAGGTCATGTAGTCCTCTTAAATGTAAAACATGGACATGATATAGTCATCAGAAATTAGGCTTCTATTTTTTTATTGAAATGAAAAATAACTAAACAATTTTTAACTTTATTTTATTTGTTGTTATAGCGGCAATTATAGAACTACATGCTCTGCAAATAAATTTCAAGTATCTACCTATCGCTGGCAAACAGACGGATGGATGGACAGACGGACGGACGGATTGACGGACGAACGGACGGACAGAGGAGGCTTAGTAATAGGTTCCCGTTGGCACCGTTTGGGTTCGGAATCCTAAAAAATAGTTTTCATTTTCAAAACTTCATAATCGCTTTTGATAAAAAAGAAGGGTGCCAAGTAGGTAACGTAATTCGGTGCGCGCTATCGAATGGCTTTCGATAAAATAAAACGTGCCAAGAGCGTGTAGGTATTTGTCTGCTCGTCAATCTAGTCGCAGGCACTGGCCCGGCAGGCGTGAGCGCTTGAACTGCTCAATATCGTGTAATATTTGTTCTTAATTAAAAAATAAATAACCCTAGATAACGCAAGTATCACGAACTGTATGAAAACTAAACGTGCCACTTTTTGACTACCTACTATAACGTCACAAGCTCGCGCTCTTGCTCACGCTCACCCAGCCAGCAGTACGCAGGACTGAGCGCGAAAGAGGCGGCTTACGATTTTCGAACGTAAGCTGGTGCGATTTTTGGCACGCGAAGTAGTTGCTCTTGCGTTATCTAGGTGTATCTATATCTGTGAAATAACCACTTATATAAAAATCTTCCTTACCCAGCGCTAGAAAATATTAAAACCTATCTTTTGATATATTACTTAGATGGTTTCGTAATATAATTTTTTACTAAGAAATACGTTCGAAATATCGATTTATTGTCATCTTTGCGATTTTTTTTTTATTGAGCTCACTATTAGTCATTACATTTCCGTCTTAGCGCTTGACCGTATGTTCAATTTTGTTAAAATGATGTTTATTTAGCGCAATAGTTACAATAATTGGAAATAAATAGCTACTAGACTGTACGCACCTATCGTCCTCGTAAAGAATACGCAATGTAATGTAGGTATAGCGACTGAAAACCAAGTACAAGCCAATCAATGACCCTTCAAGTAATACTGCCATAACTATCTACCAACAAACAAGGCACATAGTACTGCAGTCAGAATAACAAAACCCATTTCAGAACCAATTCCTTCATATTACTTCCACAGTAATGTACCATAAACAATACTACGCACTCCATTGTGTTGGTAACGAACATACAAACGTTCAGTAACTACCGTATAGTGAATATTTAATACAAAACATTCGGTAGCACTACCAGGCCGCAGGTGTTCGGTTCTCGGAAGACATCGTTTTTATTTCAACCGCCGTGCACATTGTTAAATGCTTTCTCAGTAGTATTTATTTATGCTTCACTGTTTCTGTGAACTCCTTGGGTTTTATGCGAGCCTGGTATGTTGGGGTGTGTAGCGTGGTTGTTAGTTGCTTGTCGCCTCGTTGGGGCTTGGGGTTGTTAGCTGATGGAATTCTTGGGAAGAAACATAACAACAAAGAAATACTATCCTACCCAGTACATTCTCATTCTGCTTGACAACACAAATAGAATACTTTGCCATCACTCACTAACATAATTATGTATACTAATATTATGTGTAAAGAGGTAAAATTTGTTTGTAAGTTTGTATGAAGGGGGTAATCTCTGGAACTACCAGTCGGATTTGAAAAATTCTTCTTGCATTTGATAGCCCAATTCTCGAGAAAGGCTATAGGCTATTTAACATCACGCTATGCCCCTTAGGAGCCGAGCAAAAAGAAAAAAAGTCAAAAATAACGTTAAGTGATAGCGCGGGCGGGTGATGCGATACGACGGGGTGGCTCGGGGGAAACAAGAAGTTTCACGCGAACGAAGTCGCGGGCTGAAGCTAGTCGGATATACATTAAAACCGAGTACATCCCGAGGACAGCCGAATACATCCGAAGCGGTGTCGATTATGGTAACAGTGGCGCGAGTTCAATATTGTTTTCTCATCTCAAAAAATGCTTAAGAGGAGGCTCCCTAAATTTTACGTTAATTTGCATTAATATTCTGAAACAGTCACACATACAATCAAAATGGAACTTTAGTATATGATTCATTGGATCTTTTTCTTTCCATGTACAAGACAGTTACGTAGTTGTAACATTTTCGCTCGATTCATATTTTATTCAAAAATCATGTCTTTTTTAAACATTATTACTTTTTTTTTCAAGATTGCTTGGCCTTTATGTCTAAAATAAATGTTAACAGTAAGAAAATATAGTTTACTATCCAGCCACAAGATATTTTTTCTCTAGATCAATTATTACTTTAGTTATAAACAAAATAAGAATTGAGACTTACGACATTTAGTTTCGAGCTCGAACGCGATCAAAGAGCGCACGCGGTATTCAACCTTATTACGGCTACGTTAGCGTCTTTCACCATAGCGGTCTAACCGGTCTCTCATCTCTCTCTCTCATGCGTAGAAATTATTTTAGAGTGCCTGGTCTTAACGCGTCTAAAGAAGTTTTCACTTAAAAAAAAAAAACAAATAGGTATACAAATATAACATAGGCTAGTTATAACGTAGGCTGATTATACCTAATAGGGTTTGATTAAACTTTCATCAGGAGCTGCCAGGTAGGTACTATACGCCTCTGCCCCATGCAGATCCATCTGACATAATATTTAACCCCTCATGACACATGCAAGATTCCGCAGCCGTTTCCTCATGGCCGAAGTTACGACTTACAACCCACTAATATAATGAAAAAGGGTATAAAGAGGTATGAACCGGAACTCTGATGCGCCATGACGATCATAAAATATTCTCGTCGTCGGGGCGTGCCCGCGGGGTGCGGGGGCGGATAAATAAAATTTATTACCGCTTCGAACAAATTCACTAGTTTTATTACTGAATTTCGATTCGGACCGTGAAATAAGTGTCGTTTCATTAAGACGAAGCCCTCTCGGGACATTGAGGCATCTACTTTTTATCTGATTCTTGAGTCCAATTTTTTCGTTATGAGGTGAATGAACTTTGAAATAATTTATCCTACATTGACGCGTCTTCTTGTTACATTTTTGCTAGACGTTTTTAGAACTTAGTCTAAGAGACGGCACGCTACCAGTTAAATATTTAAACAAGCTTAAATTGGATTCAATGATCAACGTGTAGAGTTAGATAAAAAGCATAGTAGCGTAGTAGCTCGTACAACTAGCTGCTGCCCGCGACTTCGTTCGCGTGACAATAATACTTTTTTCTTTTTCTAAGCCTAAGTTACTCCTTATAACATCAGCTATCTACCAGTCAAAGTCCCGTCAAACTCGGTCCAGGCGTTTCGAAGATTAACAGTAACTAACTGAAAGGCAAAAATTAAAAAAAAAATGTTTTTTGCTATTAGTACCGCATATACTTTCATAATTATGTATTGAGTAAAAAGCTGTTATTTCGACGTTACAAACAGACACTTCAATTTTATTTATTTGTAGTATGTAGTACGTATAGATTTGCTTACTCAAAAGCTTCTTTAACACAACACCAGTGTAAGTATTGGTATGAAGAAGTATTTGTAAACACACACAAACTGGACCACAGGCTTATCATAAGACCAGGAACACATTAAGATAACACAAGATCTTATCTCTAACATTCACCGCATCCATTGTCTCAATAAATTCACCTTTGGAACTCAACCTACCCTTAAAAAGAACTTGTTATCTGTCGCCAGCGCGCTCTCATTGGCAATCGAACAAACTTCCCGCCCTTACTTCTGTGTTATCTTCTTTATGGCACTTTTACAGGTACCTGAGTACGTACGCTCTCATAATAACTAAGGAATAAGAAAATACTTCTTGTGTTTCGTGGCAAGATTGTTTTATAACAAACGTGTAAAAGTTAGGAGTGAGGAAAATGTGGTGAAACTTTTATGTACTGTTTGTTAGGAACGTAAAGATGATAATTATGAAACAGCTGAAAAGGTAAAGCCTACATCTGCGACTTAGTAAAACCTCAACCATAGAAATGTAAAAAACAGTTATCTATGACCTCAACTTTCTACTTCATAATGTGTAACTGCATTAATGCGCATTATGCGAGTTGTTTGTTCAGAATCGTTTACTGAGTTTTTAATATAGCTAATTTTTATTCCAAAAATACATTAATTACAGTCACACTTCCGCTGTACAGTGAAAACAAACCAAAATGAACGAAGCACCTAGTAAGTTAGAACCTTATACCTGTGCGTGCGTAGATTTGTAATGTGACCACAATTTCATTCTTGTACACTACGCAATCTTGCACATAGGGGTGTGCTAACCTAACTAATTTAATAAATAAAAAATGTTTTATACATGATAGTAAAAATTCAGTATAATATACTGAATTCAGTATAAATTATTATGATTATAACATACTATTCTAATTGGGGTTTTAAGTGATGTCTGTTAATTTCGAGTCATGTTGTACAACTTTAAAGAAATATAGGTACTTTATTTTCGTCCTTGTCTGTCATTTCACAATAAGAGACCGAAAAATGAACCATTAAAATAAAAACTGTTGTGTAGCTACACACACCAAATAAATTTTGGCACAAACAAAATCCGCTGCAATGGCATGAGCACCTAAATCACTGCGGCGGTCAACATGCACAGTTAAAACAGCGCCAAACCACTGCCACGGCTAGAAACCGCGATTTGGCATTAATATGGCTGGTTAAAAGATAAAATAGCTCTAAATAGGCCGAGAACACAATCCACACAGTTGTGGACCGCAGCCCAAAAGTGTGTCGTGACGTACGATGCAGCGCGAACACGTGCGTTTAGTGACGGTACGGTTTAGTGGCGGTGTTCGTACGTACCACAACATTAGGTAGATGATTTTGTTTACTTTGTATACATGTGTAGTAATTATTTGTATAGATATTTATCTACATAATATAAGCTAACATATATATATGTACAATTATATAAAAAAATAAACAAAATAATCATAGGGCATCACGGAATTCGTCCGCATCGCTGTCAACAGGAACGTGTAGTAATTGGTATTGGTACATAGATATTTTTGTCGTGCCTCCGAAAGCACGTTAAGCCGTTGGTCCCGGCTGTCATTCGTGGATCTTGGACAGTCGTTACGGGTCGTCAGAAGCCCGAAAGTCTGATAACCAGTCTTACCAAGGGGTATCGTATAGGAGGTCAGATAGGCAGTCGCTCCATGTAAAATACTGGTATTCAGCTGCATCCGGTTAGACTGGAAGCCGACCCCAACATACTCGTAGTTGGCATAAGGCTAGGCAGATGATTGTATGGCCACAATTTTAGGATCAAACAATTTACGCTATATAGGAGATTAATTCTCTATTAGCGATACAAAGTAAGGGTCATTGGAAAGCTCGTTTAAAGTAGTGTATGTATAAAGACGAAAATCATAACAAAACAAAGTTTTTTTTTTCAATAACACAAGTCAATATTGTGAGACTATCGCTCGGGTTGAACCTCAATAATAATTCCACAAGGTGACCCCGCTATATTGATAGAATTAAAACACTGCACACATCGTTACCCCCAGGCCAGTTTACTCTCGTATATATTAGAGAGCGGTATATTAATTATTTATAGCTAAGTTTGGATCGTGGTTTCACTCAATTTAGGCCTGGGTCACGCGCATAACTTGCCAAAATTTAAAGGCTTAGTAAATAATAATTTTCTTTGGTAGCCAGTTTAATCAAAAGTTTCTCAAATGTAAAAATACAGCCGTTTTATGACCATCAAAGATTTTTTTTACAAGCGATGAAATGTTTTTGGAACAAAATAAATGAATTAGAAACTCGTGGAAATTAAAACGTTCAAGTTAGACGTCGTATTATACACGGTCAAATTAAAATTGTTAGCGATACTGTAGACGTGATGGGTAAACGTAAATATCTAAATACGATAAAATTAAAATAAAAAAAGTTGTACCTAAAAGCTATTACTTCTAAATATTTGGTCAGAACTTAACATCCATAGGTACTATTATTATAAATTCGAAAGTAACTCTGTCTGTCTGTATGTTACCTTTTCACGCAACTACTGAACCGATTTCGATGAAATTTGGTATATAGATATAGTTTGAGTCCCGGGAAAGGACATAGGATAGTTTTTATCCCGATATTCCCACGGGATCGACACTTATGCGGGTGAAACCGCGGGGCGCAGCTAGTGACTTTATATATCAGCAAGTGCGTAACATACAGAAACCGCTCAATGAATAATGAATATTAATAAATAATGTTCTCTCTATAGACATAACGAGTACTTCTCATTAACAGCCACGTCTGAAGGTTGCCTCACACCAATCAGACTGGGCACAAATATTTGGATTAGTGTTCAAATATTTAGAGCTCTGAAGCCTTTAGTCAACGCCCTTGATGTCATAGTCTACTAGCTACCAATAATACTATATAAATTTTTGAAGGTTTATGTGTATATACCTTCCGGAATAAAACCTCTAAGTGTTGGTGACACGCACGAAAGAGTCACACAAATGCACACACGAAAAGCGACTTTAGTTTATTATACTCGAATTATTATAGAAGTATGGACTTACCTATCTATGTATGTAAGACCTAGATTGGTATACAGATGTCATTTTCTAGTAAAAAAATGTTGATGTCTTCTAATTTCATATTCTATTGATCTAAATAGCAGTCCGAAGACTAAATTTGTATCCAGTTATAGACATTGTTGCTCCCTTTGGCTTTCCGTATTACATGGGACGAATAAATAACATTCCTGGCTAAAATATGAAAGATAAAAACTGCGCAATCTTGGGCAGAATGTATGGCTCAACTTTAATTATTCACGACCTTACTTGTAAACTTACCTGCATTCTAGCAAATAAATAATATGATTTGATTTTCAGACGTGACGGTATCGATATCAAAAGAAAAAAAAACAAAAGATTTTCTAAACTTATTAATTTCAATAGTGACTACACGACGTGTGGCCATTGACCCCGCAGACAGCTTTAGTTAGTTTCTTTAAATTAGGAGTTTAGTTTTTATTTATAGTCATAAGCTATCGATACCCACGTCTGCTGGTATCGAATTTGAGCCTGTATCTCTGCTTACTCCATCGGGGTATTCGGGCGTGAAGTTATATTGTGACAAGTCAAATAAAACCACTCGGTGTATGTGCACATTGCTAACAATGTTTCGGTCGCTTTGTATACAATTTGGACCCGTCTCACAATATTACAAACAGATTGCAGTTGTGTGCAGACGGACTTCAAAGGTTATGACAAAATTAAATTACACTATTTCTAACAGTGATATTTTGCTGTATGTGTTTTTATAGCTTGTCTGAAGGGAGCAATGTGTTATACTTGACGTCAACTTATTTTGTTTTTTAACTGTGACCACAAAGTAACAGAAAACGTTTAAAGAAAACGAAAAATGCAGCCAAGTACCTAAGAGTCGGACTTAAAGGGGGACACTCTTATTAGCTTCACTTGTATCTAACTAACAATGAAACAAAATCTTAGAAGTCAATTTTAGCCTACTTCTAATGGTCGTATCGAAATTAAAGTTTGTATGTGTATGCAGTTAGTAAGACAAAACCATAATTTGGTATCTTGGAGCTAATCTGATAATGGAGCCAGGAGGTGGATAGTGGAACTCTTCAGTGACTACTAGTTAACCCTTTGAGTTTAGGCGCATATGATTTGTTTTGACGAGTCCAATAGATTTCATTTGGTGTCGAGGGTCTGATGATGGAGCCAGGAGGTGAATAGTGGAACTTTTTGGAGGCTACTTCTAAACTAGCTGGAGTGCCTCCAGAGTTGATAAGCACTTTTAAAAGCTGGTATGGAGGCCAGATCAATCAGGTGCGCTGGGCAGGGGCTTTTTCGGAGCCGTATAGGTTGGAGTGCGGGGTGAGGCAGGGGGGGTTGACTTCACCCACGCTCTTCAATCTATATGTCAATGAGCTGATCGAGGCGCTTAGCAGAGAGCGTGCCGGCTGTTACATTGACGATGTGTGTGTTAACAACATTAGTTACGTTACGCCGATGATATGGCGCTGCTGAGCGCCTCGGTTTGTGGGCTTAGGAGGTTGGTAACCATCTGTGAAAAGTATGCATTGGATCATGGATTGGTATACAACGTCACTAAAAGTGAAGTCATGGTCTTTGGTGTCAGCGGTCGATGTTCTGATACTATGCCCCCGGTCAAGTTGAATGGGGTATCGCTTAGTAGGGCATATAGGGTGAAATACTTGGGACATATCTTGACTGCTAACCTCAAAGATGATGATGATATTGAAAGAGAAAGAAGGGCGCTGTCGGTGAGAGCTAATATGATCGCTCGCAGGTTTGCACGTTGTTCTAGAATAGTTAAAAAAACCCTATTTCGTGCATATTGTACATCGTTTTACACGTGCAGCCTGTGGGTAGATTACACTCAAAAATCGTACAGCGCCCTTCGCATTCAATATAATAATGCGTTCCGGGTGTTGATGGAGCTGTTCCGCTTCTGTAGCGCTTCAGGGATGTTTGCTGAAGCTCGTGTCGATTGCTTCTACGCTACGATGCGAAAAAGATGCGCTTCCCTGGTGCGCCGGGTGCGGGCCAGCCCCAACATTATATTGCGGTGTGTCGCGAGCAGACTGGACTGCTTATATGTGAATCGCTGCTGCAAGCTTTCCACATCAGTGTTGAGCTTGTAGCAGGGATTTGCATTAACCAGTATTGCAGTGTTAGGTTAAGTGTGTAGGTTAAATCTACTAACGTAGTTGTTAAGAAATATTGTTACTAACATTTTTTGAGTCCTTGTTACTTGTTTTTGAATATAAATATATAAACCCCTCAAAATTTCTAGTAGCCCGTAATCGTCATAACTTTGTTGACTTTATACTAAATATACTAAACGCAAAAGCTAAAAATATTTAGTTTAATAAAACCTAAGAAACACTTTTATCACGCATTTAAAATTATAAAATAATTAAAAGGACTTCAATTGAATGGACTAAAAGCGCGGAGCGCAATTATAAATAAATTAAAAATACTTCACGCTTTTAGAATTCAATTAGTAACTAGCTTTTTTAAAAAAAAAAATTTATCTTTACCTACTATTAAATTATTTGTTGTTAGGCGTAGTACAGTGTGTGAAAATTTCAAGTGTCTACCTATTACGGTTCAAAAGATACAACCCTTTAACAGACGGACGGACCGACAGACAGCGGAGCCTTAGCAATAGGGTCCCGATAGCACCCTATGGGTACACAGCCCTAAAAAAACAATGTTTACTTCTTAGTGTTCGACATTGTTATTGATTTAACTATTGTTCTTGACGCGAAATCGAATCCTTGATACATCAAAAGTTAATTACTATTTTAATCTAGGGACATACCTAGTCTGACAATCTTCTGACTACCTTTTCTGTGATGGAAAACATAAGTTGGTATCCTTCACTGTGTTTAAAGAAGTCTTTGCCCTTCAGTAAAGGTGCAAAGCTGAAATAATAATGTAGGTAATCATTTCAATGGTGAAATAGCTACAAAACCATTACCCACAGTAATATTTAAACATGTAAGTTATTTAATGCGTTAAATTAATTTAACTTAACCAGACCATGACACACATGCATGACTAATTAATACTTTAAACACATTGACCTAAATGCTACAAGCTCATTAGGCAAAAACCTGCAATTACTAGTACCAGGCTAGCATGACATCAAGGTAGTTTGCTGCGTGCCGCGACTAATTTGTAGTGAAACTATGTGCATTTGCATCTACGCTGGTAGAGTACCGCTTTTCAAAGTTATTTACTAACTACCTGGGCCTAGTGGCGTTAGCTTGATTAGGTACTGTATATAAGGGTTGCTTGGATTCAATCCTAAGGGTACAATAAGATATAGTATTGCAATAAGATCTCCCTTTTCACATAGTTTAACTTAACTGACGAAACACCACTGCTCTCGTATTTACAGTAGGTACTACTAGGTAGGTAGGAGAGCAGTGGTGGCCCAATTGTAACAGGACTTACGAGCTGTGGGTCGTAGGTTCAAACCCACCCAGGCGCTTTCATCGTCATCATCATCATTTCAGCCGAAAGACGTCCACTGCTGGACATAGGCCTCCCCCAAGCACCTCCACTTCGACCGGTTTTGTGTTCCTCGCATCCAACGAGTTCCTGCGGCCTTCACAAGATCGTTGGTCCACCTTGTGGGAGGCCTTCCACCGCTACGTCTTCCGGTACGCGGTCGCCACTCCAGAACCTTTCGGCCCCATCGGCCATCTGTTCTGTTCCCAGGCGCTTTATTTTTTAAGCTATTGCATAGCTTTTCTCGCGGGCTTTTAGCGCGGCGACCGAATCAAGAAATTCCAAATTAAACCTAACACCCGCCACTCCGACTGGCACAGCGGTGCGGCGTTGAAAGCCGTGCATCGTCTAACGTCGTTTCAGTTCGGCAGACTTCGGCACGGTGTTTGTGTGCGTGCGACTAGACGTATGCGTGTAGACTGTATTTTATTTTATTTTATTTCTTCAGGATAACAAACAATTGCGCAATGCTTAATATTAAGGTACAGGATTTTTATTAAAAAAAAAGTAATCACGCAACCAGCATCGTTATCCACAAATTAATACAACTGTAAAATTAGTTCCAAGCAAACTTAGCAAACAATTATTTTCTATCATAGATTAACTGGGTACGGTGAAATAACATGTGACAAAAACTAAATGTGCAAATATAACAACTAACACTATGTGGTATCTATTTGAATAGGTTTTTTAGAAATACTATTTTTAAACTGTGCGAGTGACAACGCAAATATGTCAATATCAGCAAAATTATCGTTGTAACTTATCATTAGTCGACGCAAAGGAGCTCGTTCTCCTGCGTTGGTCCTGCACCGCTTCGGCGCGAATAGACTGTGAGTGTAAGTATCACGAATACGTTGGGAGCGACTAGGTATGCGAAGGTATATTTGGTTTATTAGGCTATTACAATCAAATTTACTGTGACAAATCTTGTATAGGAACGCTTGACCATGATACAGTCTCCTTTCTTTAAGAGTTGGCAAAGAAAATGTATCCAGAAGAGTGTGATATGATGACCATTTCTTAAATAATTTATAGTTAAGAAAGCTAAGATATTTACGCTGTACTGATTCCAATTGGTCACTATATTTATTGTAGAAGGGGTTCCAAACACAAGAGGCATATTCCAGTTGAGATCTAATAAGTGTTTTGTACAGTAATAAGAATGTAGATGGTTTCTTAAATGGGTTGCAGGTCCGCCTTACAAAGCCATACAGTTGAAAACCCTTGGCTGTGATGTGATCAACGTGTGCATCAAAGTGTAACTTTGAGTCAAAGAGTACACCTAAATCTTTAATTAGGGAAACTTTTTCCAGAGGAGTGTTACAGAGAGAGTATGTGAATTGAGTGGTGTTGAGTTTTTTGGTGAAAGAAATATACTTACATTTTGATAAACTTAGATGTAATTTATTTGAAGACTGTACGAAGCTCGCACGGATAATGTTAAGTATTGTTTTGTTTGATTATGCATTTATTAATTAATAAATGCATATACATAATTAATTTGATATTAATTACAAAGTGTAACTAAATACAAAGTGTAATTAATATCAAAGAAAAAAAAATATTGCATAAATATTATAATTGCATAAGTTGATAAAAAATGCTATGCAATAGCTTTACCGCGGCAGTCCCCGAGTGCCACATGTATTTTTTTTTTATTATTTCGTCACCACTGCTCTCAAAACGGTAAAGAAAAATATCTTGAGGAAACCGCCGTGTCTTAGAACCAAAACTTCGAAGATATGTGACATCTACCAACCCACACTGGACCTGCGTGGTACATTACAGCCCACTCCCTCTCGTAGGCCTGTGACGCAGCAGTGGGAACGTTGTCAGGCTGATCATGCATGCTGTAAATTATACCTGTTAGTTAGAAAGACGTGAATTCAAACCGTGGCAAATAGCACTGATTATCTCATTGCAGTCTGTGCTAGTCATCTTAAACATAGATTGCAATCTCTCTGAGTCTATCGTCCAAGTTCTGAAACAAGCTTTAAGTTCAAGTCACGTTGAATTATTAATTTAGCTTGTTTTTCTAACTGCATGATGTGATAGAATAGAATACTCTTTATTATGTACACCATATAAATTACAGACATAAATATAGAAACTTTACATTGGGTGGCACAATGGGCGGTCAATGGCGATACTACGCGTGAATCGTGTAAAATAAACAGTGGTTAGTATGTTCCACAACAAGTAGCTAACGATTTGCATGTCCAGGTCTACCTTATTTTTTTATGGTTTTTACAGCACTAAATTACATTTTCTAAGCACTTCATAAATCTAACGCTTTGTTATGTTAAAATTTTATGAGTAGCATTTCAAGTATTTATACCAGGAGTGAAGAACATGAAAGAGGTAGTCCGCAGTGCTATAAGGTAATTTGTAAGGGCACTAACCGTCACCCTACTTGTAATTATAAACGTGTAATTATACACAATACTGACATAAACATGGGACCTACATAATACTATACTTAATTAAATAAGTGAGGAAACATGTGTATTTAATTAATTGAAAAATTGTGGTCACAGAATTATTTGATTTCATGTTCCCAACACAATGCGCTCAATCATGATGATACTATTAATTAATTAGTGCTTTGCATTTCACAAACAGCACCTTTTTATCTAGACAGATGTAATTTTAGTCAGTTGCATTTTTACAGTAAGCGTGAGTTTTTACATAATATATAAGCTTACAGACTTAAAATAACAATTTGTACATGTATACAGAGTCCCATTAAAACAGATGGACAAATTTTAACACACCGCTCAGTACGTCTAACCAAAGATATCCAAGCAAAAAAAAAAACACTGATTAAAGTGATTTTATTTTGACCTATACTTAATAATAAATTGCCGGCACATTAGTATATTTTCGCTAGCTGATTATTTTTCTTGTGAGTATCTAATGCGTTTTTCTTTTATACTTTTTACCATCGTCCTTATTTTGGTGGTCTGAATGTTTTCTAAAAGTTTGTCCATCTATTTTAATGGGACCTTATATAAAACAAAACAAGGGTAAAGAATCATAGGGCGCTTTCAGCGGGAAAAGTGCCTAAAAGGCTGGCAGCATTGCCACGTTGTATGGCGATGCTGATTCTTTGGCCAAAAAATAGGCCAGCCCTCTGGTCACGTGAAGAGTCGACCATTTTTTAACTATACTAAAAATCTCCTAACAATACAACCAGGATACAATGTGACCACACACGATTTAATCTGCATCTCTCACACGGTCCTTTACAAAACGAAAAACAAAGATTCGCTAGATAAAGTCACTCAAATGGAGTCACTGTGTCCAAACTGACAGTTAAAAAGGTTCCAGTCAAAACGGGTCTCCTTTGTGGTGTTATACAAACAGACAGTAGAGGCAACGGAATCGTGCGTCTATGTCACGGTGGAATATTTTAAACCCAGTTGTAAAACGTATATATGTCTCGAGCAAACATTATAGAGTGACACTGCCAAAGTGATATAAACTCTGTCTAGCTAAAGTTAGAATTGAATTTTGAAGGCAGTAAAATAAACGAATTATTATATGTAGGATGTAAAACACATTCGATATGACATGTATTGTGGACAATGTTGTGATATTTTCTTTGTGCCTCGAAGGATTTTAAGGTAAGCTTGATCCGGAGAAATGTATTGTAGTGTTTCGACGTATTATATTCAGGTACTTGGAAAGATAGGGAAAGGTTCCAGCTATTACGGGGTTTCTTTTGTAACAATGACAAAAAGAAATAAAAGCTTGAAGATATAATAATGATAGCCGGTTGGCGTCAGCTGGAAATAAACCTCAAGTGTGGTAAAGTTTTCGTTTGTAAGGTAAAGGTTAAATGTAACACTGATCAGGTAGATTAAACATAGAATGGAAATATTGTTAAGGTGTGCCGACACCGCGAGCCGTCGTTCGAGGGCATAGTTATATGAACATTCTTTTACGCACTAGTTCGGTAAGTGATTCAAAAGGACATTGCTCGTTGTAAGATCTTCTTTGTGATGCTCATACCCTAATGCTCGTAACCCGAATGCTCACTATGCATGAGTGATATGATGTATCTTTACCTGTAGAGGATAATTCAGTCTTTGGAGTAAACTTTGTCATTTCTCCTTAGAATAACAGCATAGCTATTCACAAACACTCGATACGCTTCCGTATCGTATCGAACATTAATCATTGTTATCGTAGGAGTCTTCTAAACGCTGTTCACAACTCCTAAACCCGAAAATTTTGTCAGTTTAAATCAAATAGACGCCCGCTATTCTTCCAACAGCTATTTGCTGTTGAGGGCAAGTCAAATCAGGTTATCGAAATGTCAGGTATTCGATACGATAGCCTGTCGTATGGTTGTGAATCAGGGCTCAGGTCTTCATTTAATTTGTCTAGGAAAGATCGAAAGTAATAATACTCCATCAAACAGGCTGTACGTTTGTAAGTACTCTTTGACCTGGACGTTTTGAAAACCCATGTCAAAAGATTCTGACTTCAGTATCTATCTACGCATCGTCATCATGGTATGAGCCCACTACTACTGGACGTCACGAGTGTAGTTCCGAATTCCTCCACGCGCGGCGCCTCAGTCATTCTAAAGGCCATGATCGACGGGCGAGTAAAACCGCCGTTTTATGGCTCGTCGGTAAAGCTCGCCCGTGGATTATTGCAATACTCAACGAGCCCGGCTCGCGGCTCGTTAGTTACCTATGTTTAATTTTTTGCTCGGCACGCTGCGCAAGACCGCGTGTCGATCACCACTGACGAGCCGAGCTGACAGTTTTCCGCGACAGCGCTAGCAATTCGCGGATCAAATGGGTATGCGACAACTGTTGTCTTCTTTGAATCGAACTTTTAACCCAAACTTTAGGGCGTCTTCGCTTTTTTTTATTCATTTCGTGGTATGCTATAGGTACCGAGGTAACACAAAACGTCAATCTTCGAACAAGACATATTGCTTCATTTGCGGTTCACACTCGACTGTTTTGCTCGCTAGTCGATCAGCACCTACGAGGCACGACTCCGCGAGTAAAAACCGTCGTCTCCAAAACCGCGGTATACTGCTCGCCCGTCGATCACCCACTTAAGAATCTACGAATCGACAAACGCACACATAAAATTTTAGCGTATATCACGCTAAAAATTTTAATCAAAACCTGTAATTATTGATTATACACAGAAAAAGATTTTCATTTATCTCCAGATACCTTCCTTAATATTTAACGAGAGTTGAAAATTACATGGATTGCTAAACAAACGCAATCTTTTTTGAATGATGAAAGGAAGTACTTAATGGAGTATTTTTATTGTATATTGTAATATTTTGAACGAATTATTAATATTTTCATCATCTCGGCTCTTCTAAATTAATGCTTTGCTGGAAGCAAAATAATTTGGGAAAAGAATAAACACTTGATTGAGTATCAAAACGGTTTGTGTCATCACTATCATCATTGGCACCCTTGTTCCACCCACTGCTATGTAGTGAGCCTCCTCCTTTTGTGCCATGCTGCCCTGGTCCGTGGGAGTCTCTCTCAGATACCAATATTTATTTGTATTCGACTTGTTTTGCTGACGCAGAGCCAACCGTCTGCAGTCGAAACCTTCTAATAAAAAAGAAAGAAAGAAAAAGTATTTATTGTGACTCGTACAGGAAGATCACAAACTAAACTAAACACAGTAAACAAGATAAAAACCAAGTTATATAAAAAAAAGTAACAAAAAGAAAAATTAAACAGAAAGTTCTATACAAGGCCAAAAGGCTCCTATCTCAGCATGATGCTGCGACATTTAAAAAATAAATGTCACAGCGCTGGTATTCTGATAGGGCCAGCTGTGATGTCACGGGTGTAATAGACGGTATCATATTCATTAGAATCGAAGATCTAGCACTAAGAAGTTGAAAGTTGGTCGCATATGAATCCTACATTAGTTTACGTATGATTGATTTGATTTTGAAACTAACTATTACTAAAAATCATATAGGTACTTTTAGGAACAGCCTGTATCGATTTTAAAACTCTCCACTACTTTTTGACGGCCGGATTGGTCACTGATGTGCACTGGTTATACTGGTAATTAGCTAATATTTCGCTTATACTCGTTGTAATTTGATTATTTGTTTTGTTATTGTTGTTACTTTTTACCTAAGTACCTACCTACTTAAGTGGTTATAATTCTCTAAATTATGTAGTCGATGATTTTGGTGCACGGTAAAACTCTAATGAGTTTATGTTGGCACCAACTTAAATGTATTAAATGTATGTGTACTACTGAATAAATAAATAATAATAAAAAAAAACTACTAGTGGGTAACCAATAAAAAGAGTGTGCCTCAGGGGATCAGACAGAATAAATCAAAATTTCAGGATGATCGGTCCAGTAGTTTAGGCGTGAAAAGGTAACAAACAAACAAACTTACTTTCGCATTTATAATATTAGTGATTAAAAGTTAGATAACACACACACAGCAGCGCTGTACACAGAGAATAATAATATTCCACAACTATCACACAACGCCATCTAGTCCCAAGCTAAGCAGAGCTTGTGTTATGGGTACTAGACAACTGATAAACATACTTATATATTTCTAAATACATACATATTATTGATAAATTACACCCAGATACAGAACAAATGATCGTGCTCATCACACAAACATTTGTCCTGGGTGGGAATCGAACCCACGACCTCCGGCGTAGCAGTCAGGGTCACTAACCACTAGACCATCAGGCCTGTCAAAGAAAGAATGTCTGAGAAAGAATATGAGGGTTTCAGTGAGAAAATGGTCCAAATTCAGGTTTATTCCCATCTCGGCACCTTCCCATCTCGGCACCCATGAATTTATTTATCTTGTCTACGAAAAATTCCCATTTCGGCACCCTCTCATGAATCATTTTAAGGTACACAAAAAGAAACGGAAACACAGTATCAGTATAGTAAGTAAATCAACTTTATTATTTATTAAATAATTTTTGTTTCTTTTTAAATTACCATTTTCACAGACAAGCCCTTGAATCGCTTTTTAGAGGCTCCATTATCTCTGCCTTGGCTGTAACATAACAAATTTTAAAATACACACATCAAAAGTGTCTAGGGATCAAGCATTTTTATGCGGATTTCTTGAGATTGAGATGTGGCTTTGTAATAAATTTATGATTTTATAAATTTATAGGGATCCTTTTTGGTGCATTTTATAATTTGAATCAGGAACTGTGAATCAAATTCGAGTAAAAGATGAAAATCAGCTGTCAATATTTTCCCTATAAAAACATACAACGCATTGAAGACATTATTAGTGCTACTGTTTCCCTACTACTGATTAAAACCAACGTTATTATGGAGCGGCGACGTCATTTAAGCAGGGAAGAAATGCTCAGAGCCGTGGGAATGATAGAAGCTGGTTCCCGGCAACGTACTGTGGCTTTAGCTCTGAATACAAGTCAGAGTGTTATCAGTCGACTTTGGACACGTTACCGAAGCACTGGTACCGTGGCTGAGCGCCATGGAGGACGGTATCGCTGCACCACACGGAGACAAGACCGATACATTCAAATCTTAACTCGAAGAGCTCCAACAATACCCGCCATGATGTTAGCCGTGAGGCTTCATCACTCTTCAGGGAACTTAATTAGTGACCAAACAGTCAGAAACCGCTTGCATGAAGTGAACCTTCATTCCCGAAGACCGCTACGGGTACCACCTATAGCAATGCTCAATCGTAGGATTCGATATCAATGGGCTCTTGAACACAGAAATTGGGCAGAAGAACAATGGCGTTTCGTGTGCTTTTCTGATGAGTCTCGTTTTGGTATGAGACCGGATACAAGACGTATACGACACTGGAGAACCCCTGGACGCCAACAGCGATTAAAATCCTGCCAGGAAGTCCATCCTTATAGTGGTGGAACCATCATGGTATGGGCGGGTATTTGGATCGGCGGAAGAACTGAGTTGATTTGGATCAGAGGCAACCTCAACGCTCAAATTTATGCTGAGACGATTGTATCAGACGTCATCGTTCCTCTACAAGTGCAAATCGGTCCCTTATTTCAGTTAATGCATGATAATGCACGACCGCACACCGCAAGAGTTGTAAGACAGACTCTCGCCGCAGCTAACATCAATGTCCTGCCCTGGCCTGCTCAGTCGCCAGACTTGAACCCGATTGAGCATGCATGGGATATGCTACAGAGAAGAGCTCTGCCGAATATGGAGGGTATCCAGTCGCAAGAAGACCTTTTTTTGTTGTTGCAACGAACATGGGCGGCCATTCCACAGCGTGATTTGGATGAACTCATTTTGAGTATGCCAAACCGATGTTCTTGTGTTGTTAGTGTTCGCGGTAGAAACACGGATTATTAATTGTTTAAGTTACCCAATAAAATTTTAAAGAAAACTGTTATTTCAGTCTTTTTTTCGAACTTTTGTGTTAGTGGTTCAAATGTCAAAAATCCCTTTATTAGGAAAATGGCAAATTTCTTTATTAATGCAAAGGTGACTTGGTTTATCGTTACTGTGACAAACGAAAACACTTTATTTGATGAATCCTTAAAGAAAATTTTAATTAATATCAATCAGGAGAAAAGTTATTGCAAAAATATATGTTGATCCCTAGACACTTTTGATGTGTGTATATGAAAAATTCACGGTTCGTAGGAATAATTGTTTTAAAATCTTTCCAGCAATTATGTAAAAACATATTACAAAAATCAACAGTTATTATGTACAATTAACGTTTAATCAGTATAACCGGGACGTAGGCAAAAGGGCGTCCATACTTTGAGGACTTTCATACTGGTACTAAATGATACGAGTAGGCTTGATTACGCGTTCACTGTACAGTCATAGCAATTAGCGATCCCCCTTTGCAATTCTTTTATATTTTATTTACTTCGCTCAAATAAATAAAATATAAAATTATTGCAAAGGGGGTCAGCTAATTGCTATAACTCGCTGTAGGTACATTCATTTTCAGTCTTAATTATCACATAAATCGGAATTGTATGTACGAGGCGAAAGAGATAGCCAGAAAATATGACACTTACTTGCTTACTTATTATTACTTGCGTATTTTTTCTTAAGTCCCATGAAAATATATTTTACTTTGTCCACTAAACACTAAAAATTTAAAATTAAACTTATTTTATAGGTACTTTTTTTTTACATTTTTTAGTTTTGAGTCAATTTGATTTACTCACTATACTGATACAGTGTATCCATTTTTTGATGACTGTACTTAGTAACGACTAATGACGGAGTGCCGAGATGGGAATTTTTCGTAAAGATGATAAATTAATTCATGGGTGCCGAGATGGGAAGGTGCCGAGATGGGACTAAACCCAAATTCAGATGCCTATAATGAGGACAGATTAAGAAGGGATTCTATAATAACTACGTCAATATTAACTTACGTAATGTAATATCCAATTACTACCAATGTGAGTTATATCTCATAATAACAACAGATAACCAACAAAATCACACGATAGTTAACACTAACGAGGTAAATAGAGGCGCAATTAGTTGAATACAATCAAGGCTTGGTAACATGTATGGAATTAATATGATTGCTTTATAGGTTTAGTGGGTGCAAAGGAAGATTCCAAGTGTGAGGTATCTGCGGGGTAATTACGTAACACACTATCAGTTGGCTTTCATTTTGACAATTCAATAACATTAATTGCGTTATTTACGTTGTCATCATAATCAGCCCATAATGTTCCCACTGCTGGGCGTCATGTTCGTGAACGGGCGCCGTCAGTAGGGACTGGTCATCTCTTTGCTGCCATGGCTTATTTTAATTTATTATTTGAATTGTTGTATTTTCTCATCTTTTCATTATGGATGCTTTTAACGTTCTGCATCGTTCTCACATGTGTATAATTTTTAACATGAATGATGTAACCAAGACTTTGTAACCACATTATTTTGATTTAAAAAAGTGTCCATGGAGTTTCTTGCCCGTTCATCTCCATAGGTACCTACGCTTTGGAATGGGCAACTAGCTTCATTTTTTCTGACTGACTGACTTCTTGACAATTCAAAAGTGCCTGTAAATGGTTTAATTGAAATAAATGCTTTGAGTTTGAGTTTGGGACACAGGCCTCCTCACTGTAAGAGGGAGTGGGCCGTAATCCACCACACGGGCCTAGTACGGGTTGGTAGATGTCACATGTATTCGAATTTTTGGTTCTAGAACATGCCGGTTTCCTCACAGTTTTGAGAGCAGTGATGATGAAATAATTTACACAAAGTAAAGCGCCTGTCTGGGTTCGAACCTACGACCTACAACTCGTAAGTCGCGGCCGATACCACTAGGCCACCACTGCTGCACCTTTACGTTGTAGAACAGACAAATTGTTCGAATATACGAAGTAATGGATTTGCAAAATCCTTGAAAATGATTCGGATTTTGGTTGATAGTGTGTTAGGCAATTAGGGTGATGGTTCCATTCATAATTCTCTAGTAGCGTAGTTTGTTAAATTATGCCTAACTAGCTGTGCCCCGCGGTTTCACCCGCATAAGTTTCGATCCCGTGGGAATATCGGGATAAAAAGTATCCTATGTCCTTTTCCGGGACTTAAACTATCTCTATACCAAATTTCATCTAAATCGGTTCAGCGGTTTGAGCGTGAAGGAGTAACAAACATATAAACACACACACACACACACACACTCACAAATTTTCGCCTTTATAATATTAGTGTGATAGTGTGATAATAAAAAAAGGATCCATACACCAGCCCATCCATGAACAGCAGTGGAAGTCGTTAAGCTGAACTATGATCACGAAAAGTGAACTTTTCGTGATCATAGTTCAGCGTAGCGACCAATAATACCCCCCGCCAAAGTGAACTTTGGCGGGGGGTATTATTGGTCGCTACAACATTAAATTAAAAAGCGGCCAAGTGCGAGTTGGACTCGCATACGAAGGGTTCCGCACAATATTTACCACTGTATATTTTTAACACGACGTTTCTTCTTCGTAATAGTAGTAGTACACACTCACTGATTTTGAGAAGGAGGCTAACAGAAGAATTCAGCTGAGCTGGGCAGCGTTTGGGAAGCTTCATCGAGTCTTCTCGACGCGTATTCCACAGAGCCAAAAGACTAAGGTCTTCAATTAGTGCGACCTGCCAGTTATGACTTACGGAGCCGAAACGTGGACACTTACGGTACGGCTGGTCCAAAAATTCAAGGTCGTCGCTCCGCGAGCTCTGAAGCGGGCTATGCTTGGAGTCTCTCTGAAGGATCGAATGCGCAACGAGGTGATCCGACAGAGAACCAAAGTAATTGTCGACATAGCTCACAGAATAAGCACGCTGAAGTGGCAATGGGCTGGCCATTTTAGTCGTAGAACCGATGACGGTTGGGGTAGAAGTGTTCTTGAGTGGAGACCACGAACCGGCAAACGTAAGGTAAGACGCCCTTAGGCTAGGTGGAGCGACAATCTTCGCAGGATGGCTGGTAGCAGCTGCATGAGAGTTGCCGTAAATCGAGTTGAATGGCGTGTAATAGGAGAGGCTTATGTCCAGCAGTGGACTGCCGTGGGCTGATTATGAATATGATGGCGGCAGCTGACATTAAGTGTAAGAAAGAGACGGCGATATCAAGCGCTAGCAGCACGTGCACCGGACGTTATCGCCCCTACCTACCTCCCACTACCCTGGAAGAGTATAAAACAGGCCGATCCGTGGTGTTGGCACGCATTTCTAGCGGATGCGTCTCGGTGCACGGACTGCTGTCTCAGTACGAGTCTCTGCCTCCCTCACTGCCATTAGTCGGTACTCTTACTAACTATTTGGCTTGTGTAAAACTCTTAATTTACTGTGTGATCTATTTTTTGATTGTGTGTACTATAAAATTATTGCTAATTTAGTGTTGCCTTATATAATAAGTAATTAACAAGGTTTAAATTAATAAAACAATTTATAAACCGTACCTATCCTTGTGTTTTACTTCTGATGTCTGGGCCATTTCCGACAAATATGTCCTCTTAGGGCGTCCCCTCCACACCACCACAATCTCCCGCCGTGCTATATAACTTCTTATAATATAAATTCTTCTTTCACATATTTTCAGATCTATCAGATAAAATGACATCACATCTATTTGCTTACAATATCCGAAAATTTCGGTACAATAAATGCCAGAACTCGTAAGATAAATCCGACCTTTGTATCGTCGTGCAATAACAATAAAAACAAAAGCAATCGAAGGGAACCTTTTCACGTAATCCTACAAATCCTAGACCTGTGTCATGAAGCACCAGGAATAAAGTTTAGTGCCTAGGTTACGTCGTAAGGGTGGGTTTGATTCAAAGAGCTAGGTCCTATATTTTCCGAGCTAGCATATATTGCAAAGAGTGTGATTTATTTGTCAAATTCTGTGAGATCTGCAATAGTGATCATAGTCTGAAAAAGTATCAAAACTCCGATTAAAAATTCATACATTCAGGACTCAGATATCTTTAGAAGGCTTTTTTGTATCTAATCTCCCGAGGGCAACCTCTTTTTCATCTTTTTTGGCTATCATGTCAACTAGAAGATACTTTTAAAGTCTGTGAACTTTTTTATTACAGAAAGTTTATTTAGTTTAAGTTTGCGTTAACCTCATTTATTATTCTGCGATTACATTTAAGCAGGCTTGTCTAGGTCATATTTAATACTTAATCACCCAGGACTTAAGGACATAATCTGCTGACCCCACTGAACACACCGAACCTTCGTTATAATTTAAGCAAAAATAATGCTGATCCTTGTGAACAAACAAGGGCGAAGTATATTTTAATTATCCCGACGTAAAGGCGGGCTGTACCAGGATAACATAAATACAAAGGGACAGGTTTAGAGGTTGTAGACACGCAATTAAGCAATCATGCTGCGGTTTGCGGATGATTTGAGAAGACAGGACTCAATGTGTGTTTTTTGAAGGTGTTATTAAATTAGCAAAAAGGATTCTATAGAATTATTTGCAGATATTATATGAAACGATATATCGGATTATTAGGGATTATCTGAAACGTGGTAGCTCACGATGGGCCTCATTAGAAGGCTGAAAGCGACCCACAGAGCAATGGAGAGGGCTTTGCTTCGAGTTTCCCTACGTGATCGAAATGAAGAGATCCGAAGGTGTACCAAGACAACCGACACAGCCCGAAGAATTGCCAAACTTAAGTGGCATTGGGCAGGGCACATTGCTCGAAGCACAGATCGTTCTGGAATGCCGACCGCGTACCGGAAGACGTAGCGTTGAAAGGCAATAAGGTGGACCGATGACCTAGAGAAAGCCGCAGGAATCCGCTGTATGCGAGAAGCACAAAACCGGTCGAAGTCGCGGTGCTTGGGGTAGGCCCATGTCCAGCGGTGGATGTCATTCGGAATTGATGATGATGATGGTGACTTGCAGATAGTGTCATTAAAATGAAGTTAGCTTTAACACAAAGTTCTATTGTAAACCGGTTTTGAATGAATAGTTCTGCTAATGAATGCAAACTTTTTGTAATACTAGGTACTAGTTAACGCGTCTTAACAAGCGCTAAACTAGACATCGAAATCATCTTTACGATTTTGCCTAAGATACGGGAGGTAGGACAAGTTCTAATCTCGCTAAAATGTCGATAACCAGTGGTGAAATTCTCGTAATATTAAGAACTTTCACGGTCTGAGGGGCCATTTTCGTTTTAAAAACGTTCTCAGTCTCAATCTGTCAAAAAATCCTCTAATTCTCTATATTATTTTTGACAAGTTTTTGACATTGATTGTCGCTAAGATGAGCGAAGTATATAATTGTACCATGATTGCGACTAGACTTTGAACGTTTTTGATTACGGAAAAAGGCCTTCAGGTTTCTTACCAAGCGTTAGCATTTCACAATCCATAATAAATTATTTGTAATATTATAAATATGAAAGTAACTCCGCCTGTTTGTTACCTTTTCACGCCTAAACCACTGAACCGATCGTGAAGAAATTGAAAGATAGGGATTTGGAGAAGCCTGTATGAGTGGCGCGCGGAGGCACTGAGCCGGGGGGAAACTCCGCTTCCGCGGCAAATCGCGGCGGAGCGGACAGACCTCCGGCGCGATCTCATGGTGGCATGGAAGGAGCGACTTTCGCAACCCAGCGCAGGGCACGCCACGATAGTGGCGATAAGACCCCTCTTTGAGGAGTGGCTAGAGAGGCGTCACGGCGTCCTCACCTATCGCCTGACGCAGGTCCTCACCGGACACGGATGTTTTGGGAGGTTCCTGCACATCATCAGGCGGGAGGAGACGCCCGGGTGTCACCACTGCGAGGATCGCCCAGAGGACACGGTGGAGCATACGGTGGAGGTCTGCCCCGCATGGGCGGAGCACCGCCGTGCCCTCGTAGAGGCGATAGACAGCGGCGGCGACCTCTCGCGTCCGGCCCTGGTTCAAGCCATGGTCCGGGGCGAGAGGGAGTGGGAGGCGGTCACCTCCTTCTGCGAAGCAGTCATGCTAGCGAAGGAGGTGGCTGAACGGCTGAGGGAGAGAGCCTCACACCCCAGCCGCCGCGGGAGACGCTCCGGGCGTCGGGAGCCGCGTGACGACTCCCGGCCACCGTAGGCGCGGGCCTGCGGACGGAGAGTAATGGGTAGCTCACCGTCCGATCAGGACCAGGCCCGTGCCGGACGGCGCGTTGTGTTCCACGTGCGCCTCAAAGAGATGTCAGCAGAAAGGAAGGGGCCTGCCAGGGCCGAAGCCTGCCGGGGGTGCGGGATTGTCCGAAAGGGTTACCGCTACCCCGGAACATAAAGGGCTAAGGAAGGAACATGGATGGGTTTTAGTCAGTAAGAGTCTGACACTCCCTTCGCTCCACCCAGAGCGGGAGGGGTCATTTGATGATTTCCCATCCATAAAAAAAAAAAAAAAAAGGGATTTGGAGAAACTTATAGGCTACTTTCCACCCTGGACATTTATACATATAATAATAACGGCTAGTAAAAAAATTAAGTGTGAACATGCGGAGCCTAACTGTCGTACCTAATTAAATTTGCCCCAACTTCTAGATATATTACAAACCTACTTTAAACTTGGTAAAGTAACAAAATATGAAGTCATAAGCGAATATAAACTGTCATACTCCCGAACTCATCCCAAACTTGTCTTAATGTAGATCTTGTAAGGATTGTTTGAAGTACAGTCGAACAAACAGTTTGATGTTCAGGAAAAAAAAATATGTTGCCACTACATTTATAGTCTACAGGGTGACGGGGAAATCAACGCGCACTATTCTGAATCCCCCAACGTTAAAATTTTTCATAGGTTATTAAAATAAAATATGCTTCTCCATACATTTTGACCGCGTAAGTATTGCACATTTCTATGAATTAGCAGATTTTTTGATAACCGAGGAAAAATTTATAGAATCATGTGCTGAATTCATGGTTTCAGTATACAATTAATTGTGTACATAATAGCTTTTTACGGAGTGTGGAGTTGTTGAAAACTCACATCACTTATTGATGGATTGTGATCGTCATGAGTTTGATAGATTAAATTGATTTGGGGTCTTGAAGTTAAACAAACTTGATTTAGGCACATTCCATATAAAATACTGTCTCAACCTATGATAGAAATGATCGATTTGGGGTCTTGAGGGTAAACAAAATTGATTTAGCTACATTCGTTAGAATTCTGTCTGAGCCAAATGGTGCTGATGCAAAGATTCTCTTTAAGTTCAGGTCCATTGCCGAAATATAATCTGTAGCAGTGTGTTTGTTTAGGGTATGAGGTGATTGTCATACGCATTGCGATTATTAAAGTCCTTAATTAAAGAAAAGAAAACCTTTTTATGCTGACACGCACATTACACGCCGATTCATTCATCAATCATAAACGAATGACTGATGTATGGTTTAAATTAACCTAGATAGGGCGGGTCGCTACCTTACATTGTAAATCCGAACCATCATTACTTGCAACTGTAATACAATATTAGTTTTAATTTATTATAGGCACTATAATTGTATGGGAAATCATACTACTATTGGCTAAATGTATATTTTTTGTAAACGGTTTATTCAATAAAATATTATTATGGAATAAAAATTACATAGATGCAAACACCCGTCAAACATGTGTTAGTCACATGAAAGTTATGACCTATCTATCACCTAATGTAAACTGTACAAAGATCTTTTGGCACCTAAATGACATTGACAGGCGGGCGTTGTAAATACACATTTGTGAAATTGTCACAGAAATTATATTAACAAAAAAAAAATAGCGGCATTAGTTCAAATTTTAGCCACGTACGTGCCAAAAAAAAACTTATAACGTTTTAGCTACCTATTGTCTAATTTGCCCCTTGAAAGAGTAATGTCAAAAACTTGCTTACTCAGCAACTCGCAACATTGTTAAAACACAGTTGCAAGTTTGCTGCCTGTATACCTATCTCATTATTCGACTGTACGTCAAAATCCTACGCATACAAGGGAATCCTCCCATACACACCTGGAATACTAATCAGACTATTCAGGTCATCATTTATAACCGCTGTGATAACATCTGACTTCGGAAATCTGGTTGGTTACTGAGATAAGGTGGAGGGGGTCCCGCAAGATTTTATAGTTGATTAATATTAATTACCGGTCCAGCGAGTCATGACCAGCATGCAAAAATAAAGTGCCTGGAAACGCTGCCAGGTTTATGTTTGGATACAAGAAAGACCTTGTAGGATACAGTGGTTCACTAGTAGATAATTCTTCAATAACGTATAGGTATAGGTACGTACTCGTAACAAGCTTACAAGATTTGGTTCAGGTATTATAATAATTATTATGAGCTGCGCCACGCGGTTTAAAAAGTAGCCTATATGTTAATCCAGGATGTCAGCTACCTCCTTACAAAATTTTATCAAAATTGGTCCGGCCGTTTGAGCGTGAAGAAGTAACAAACATAAACACGCACACACACACAAACTTTCGCCGTGATAATATTAGTGTGATAATTATCATTTTGGGTGAGATCACCAGTCCGACCGCTAAGCGTGTATAACAGTTCGTCTTTGGAAGTCTTAGTTCAGTGCTATTGACTAACAATAATTTGTTTAAAACATACATTTGCGTAAAACGATACATCTGCCCATATTATAGCCACGTTCAGAATAAACAATATTAAAAAAAAAAACTAACAAAGACCAGCAACCGCCATTTAAACAAAAACATCTACCCACATCTCCTAAACAAAAAATAAAACAATTGTTTCCAAATAACTTGATCTAAACAATTGAGTTTCATTTTAATACAAAATTGTATAATTACCCGCCCACAGTAATTGAAAAACAACGGATAACCGAGCCGTGAACATTACGTGGGAGAAATTTACACTTGTTTGATAATAGGTTAGAATTGACGGGAAATTGCGTCTTTTGACCCTTTTATTCATGCACATTAAGCTATCCTAAACTGTCAAATTTTCCCAATCAACTTTGAACCTTATGCTTTAGCGATAAAGTTGAAAATCTATTAAAGAAATTTGACAGATTGTAGTAACTTGATGTGCTGGCGTCTGTACATCAAGCCAAAGTGCTTGTTTATTTTCTGAATGTTTAATAACGGAGTAAAAATTATTATTATTGATGTGTACCGGTTACAAACCATTCTCTTTCACTACACATACCCTACACCTACACACCACATACACACTCACGCACATCCTACACTTACTCATTACATACACATACACACACACACACTCGGACCCTACATTTATTCACCTCAGCACACAGTTAAAAGGTTTTCTTTTTGTGTTTTTCTTTAATTAGATTATAATAAAATTATCCTGTTTTCTTTTAGACCATTTGCTTATTGTTGTAACGACCCGTTTTTATTTCCTATGGCTTTGTCTTGATTGATATGGAGAATCACTGACTCCTAAGACACAGGCACATACACCTAGTTTAGGAGTCAGGGAATTAAAATGATGGTGTCCTGCCTTATAAATATGTACTTAGTTTTTGTTTCTTGTTTTGTGATAGCTTTTGGTCAAATAAAGAATTTATTTATTATTAAAAAAAAAAAAAAAAAAAAATATTATCAAACATCAAGCCTGTATTCCCCGAAAGGGTAGGCAGTAGAATAAAACACACCCACATTTAAAAGTGAGAGAACAGAAGTACCTGCGTTTTCCAGCAGCTTGACGATGCATAGGTACCTTGTTCCTTTGTACAAGAACATGCCATTCATCCTGCGACGCCCAGGTCATGCAAGCGTTCACTGAAATCTTTAACAGGCAATAACTAACATGATTGTACTGACGACAGCACATCAAGCTACCCGAAACTATCAAATCCCAAACAACTTTGAACCTTATAATTTAGAGATAAAGTTGAAAATCTATTAAAGAAATTTGACGGATTCTAGTAGCTTGATGTGCTGGCGTCTGTACATGAATAACAACTTATACATAATTGATTATTACAAGTTTTTATCAGTCTGTTAAAATACCTAATAAAATAGGCAATTTCACAAAATATAGAAAACTGAATTTTTCAAACAAAATAAATACCCGTGATAAATACCTTAAAAATTGGCATGACATAAACCACCCTTGGTAATATTAAGGCACTAGACACGCGGGGCAATGGTATCAACAATTCAACACAAACTATAAGATGTTGTAACCAAATAATCACAAATTAAGTATAATGTTGTTTAATATTAAAGCGAAAAAAAGATCCCACGGATAGAATGTTAATTGTTATTAATTATTTTGATTGTGTATGTTTAAAATACGTAATTTTGTAATAACCTAATCGCCAAACTTTATAGTTCTGTTTCCTAACTTAACTAAAACTATTAGCAAAGTGAAATATGGCGTCAAAACATTCATCCGCATCGCTGTCGACTGGTAATGTACACAAGAGACTGGCGGCATTACCACGTTGTATGGCAATGCCAAACATTATTTTTTATTTTTTTATTAATTTTGTATTTTGTGTTTAACGAACTGTGTCCACATAAACATTTTTCTTTCTTTCTTTCAATGCTTAGCCTCTGGCCTTGGCCAAGACCACGGGAAGTGTTAACAATCCGTTTGGAGATTTCCTTAAATAGACCATGAGCTCTCGGACCCCACGGCCCGAGGGTTTCAACCCCAAACGGCTCGAAAATATAATCACCGTAAACTTGGAAACCAACTTGTTTATTGAAAGAGGTCGTTACAAAGGCCTTGAACTGAGACAGATTGCCAATAATGATGCTTAAGACACGTACAGTCAACAAAAGAGATAAGTATGCAGGATCGTCGGATATAGTTGAGGTTTAGTAAGAAACCGAAGGATGTCCGACGATCCTGCATACTTATCTCTTTTGTTAACTGTACCTATCATAAACTTATGTAGCCTTCGTTACACCCCGTTATAACTCCATCATTATTACTATTAGACCAATGAATCGAGAAAATACGGATAACATTCCATCAAATTGGATTGGTCGGTGAATGGTGTACGTCATGCAGAGATAATTATCGGGAAATGGCCAAACAAATGCTATTGATAGTAAATATTATTGGTTCGAGTGTATGGGATCCTGGTAGCTACGGGCCAATGATTTGTGATTAGGATTAGTTTGGACGATTATGTTGGATGGTCCAATAGGTAAATGGAACTTAGTTAAGTTGGATAGAGTTAATTTTTGTTTTGCTTGTAGAAGATTAAATATAAAATTCAAAGTCCTGACTGACTGACTGATATATCAACGTACAGCTTCAACCGCTGGTCCAAGAGACATGACATTTGAAGGGTGTGTTCTTTGTGAACAGTAGGTATCCACTAAGAAAGGGTTTTTCGAAATTCCACCCCTAAGCGGGTGAATGGGGGGAGGGTGAAATTTTACGCGGACGATGTCGCGGGCAGAAGCTAGTATAAGATAAAAATTCAGATGAAGATAATGTAACAAACTAAAATAATATTATGTACATGACATATAAAACAAAACATGGTTAAAGAATCATAGGGTATCAAAAAATTCGTCCGCATCGCTGTCAGCGGGAAAAGTGCCTGAAAGGCTGCCAGCATTGCCACGTTGTATGGCGATGCCAAAAAATAGGCCAGCCCTCTGGTCACGTGAAGAGTCGACCAACCAATTGGCGATGTCTCGAAAAACAAAGTGGACACTCGGACCCCATGACCCTAGTCTTTCAGCTCCATGTAAATAATTAAATGGTTATGGCAACCTTAATTATGAGATAACCGCTAACAAACTGGACAGAAGATATCCATAACGAATCGATATCTTATCAATATCATCTCAGTTTCTTATACCTAACAATATTGGTAAACCATTAGAGCCTGTGAAATAAAACACCAAAATCTATTGGGAAAGGTTCTACCGTACTTAGACGAGGCGTGAACCTTCATTTCATAAATTGAATCTAAATATTGACACGCATATGACCAACTTCGCTAATCTAATTCAGTTGCTTATCTGGGCTATTTACAGTGGAACACTCACTATATTAAAACTATGTAGATTTATGTTAATTTTACGTCCAAACAATTCTGGAGCCATTCGGGTAGTTGTTGTTATGCGCTCTGAATTATAATTTGTAGTTTAGAACTTATGTTTTCAAAGCTGTTTTGAAAGAAATATTATTTATTATGTTAATGAGGTGACATCTATAACTATCATGATTTCTCTCAATGAGGCAGATCCTCACAATGAATACCATTTCATTCTAGGGGATTAAAATATCGCCACTTATTACGCCACTTATTACAAATATCGCTAAAATGCATACCTACTACTTGTTAATATTATAAATTCGAAAGTAACTGTATCTGTATGTTATATTTTCACCAATAAACAGATTATATAAAAGGACAATGCCAGAAACTCTATAGAACTTTGCCCCGGTCAATAAAAGTAATTTTTAACCATGCAATATGCAGAATCTTATTGCTTATTTATTACTGATAACTAAACATTTGTCCAAATGCCTGCAGAACTTGCGGTTTCTGTTTAAATTTTAAAACAATAATGACATTGATGTAGGTTAGGTGCAGTTTATAATATGTTTGTTTGTTGAGAGATGTCAGCACTAACTGATGGGGTCCGCTAGGGCCGATGGCTGCCAGGGTCGCGGGTGTTTGAAAGAGATACCGTGACCCCTGGCACAGGCAACTGAAGGAACACGTGTGGGTTTTAGTCAGTAAAAGTCTGACACGCCCTCTCGCTCCGCCCAGAGCGGGAGAAGTTATTTGATAATTTCCCACCCAAAAAAAAAGGTGAAGTTTATAATTGTTAAAATAAATTATTGATGTGTTATTATTACAGTACTATCCCTAGGAGGGCATTCTGCGATTACAGAAACTAGGTACTAACTACTTATTTAGGGTTAGTCCCTATCCTAATAACATAGCATGACTAGAATTATTCCATCAATTAATGCTGTTGGAACCTCTTGGTCTATAGGTGGAGGCGGTGATGGAAGCCTGGTATTATTACTCGCTAAGGTACCAGCATTTGTTCTGGTCCAAATGAAGTCAACAACAGCCGTCAAACCTTTTGATGTCTATTTTACCTGTTGCTACAATAAATTGCTTGAATCTTGAATTATAATAACGGCAATTTATCTCAGCCAAAACAACTTCCTATCTCGATTTCCTAAAAATGAAATAACTCCCCTTTTACTGTCCCTTTTCTAAATATAAAACAAACTCCTCTTTCAATACTCCGTCATGAAGGATACACCCCACCTTTTATCGATCATTTAATCCCGAACCAGGATTATAAGCGGCGATTAATCCAAGCACCTGATTGGCTCATATCTAGTTTCCCTAAAGGCCAACGCATACCGGCGGACAGCGAGGGACGACATCAAAGATTATTTAGGAGAAAATGATTTATTCTGTAAATAGGAAATCACTTTAATAATAATTGTTTAGCTCAACTGCAAACTTGAGGAGCTCAGCTCAATTTGCCGCCGGCCAACTCATACTGATGATTTGCGATGCCGCTGATCTACGTCGCCACATTTGAATTACGAATCATACTGACGTCACGCAAAATCCTGCATCGCGCAAGCAGAATTTACCGTGCAACTAGCATATACGCATCAATCGTCGGGCAGTTGCCCATCAAACACAACACCAGAGGGGCAATTCTAGTAACTTTAAGAACGTTCACAGCCTGATCTCAGTCTCCAGCTATCAAAAATACCTTTAATTTCCCTACATTTTGACAAGTTTTCAATATTTGTTTGTCACTGAGATGATACTGCGACTAGATTTTGAACGTTTTAAATTACGAGAATTGGCTTTCTGTCTGGTCGGAGGATCCTCCCTTTTCTATGAAGGACGAGAGAACTTTACACCCTGTTCCTTGTATACCGCAAGTGGCCGCCGGTGCACTGTTGGATGCTGCGGCATGCCGGCAGCGCACACAATTTCAGCCGAAAAACGTCCACGGCTGGACATAGGCCTCCCCCAAGCACCTCCACTTCAACCGGTTTTGTGCTTCTCGCATCCAACGAGTTCCTGCGGCCTTCACAAAGTCGTTGGTCCACCTTGTGGGAGTCCTTCCAACGCTACGTCTTCCGAAACGCGGTCGCCACTCCAGAACCTATCGGCCCCATCCTTAAGTTTACTACGAGGGAAACGTGGAGTGCACCCCGGCTTGCACTGCCACTCTCCCACAATCATATGCTAGCGGATTCTCTGCTGTTACCTCATGCCGCGGTATCCAGCGTGCTCTTCAACACCGCAGAGAGAAATCCCCATTTGGTGCTCCGTGGTCGGTCTCTGAGCTTTGGAATCGGACGAACGAATTTACGTTGGTAAAATTTAAAATACCCCGCCTCGCCATCCGCCGATGTACGCTAGCCTTAACTCGCTGGACCAATGAGCTGATGAGGCTAAATACTTTCCGAATGAATGATTTTAATAGTACGTGTTTTCACGAACATTTAATTTGCGAACTTTGTGATAAGGGTTTCCATGTGGTTAGCCCCAAGTCTGATTAAATTAAAGATATCTGACCTCTGATAGGCGGACACATTCTACTAGAATTAGTAGCCGTTCGATTGGATTATATAACGCTTATTGAAGAGATAAATGTTTATGGGATCATTTTTATTGGTTGTTAAACCATTGTATAATTATGACAGAAAGTTTGGCATTTCGCTTATTAGCACACCAATCTCTTATTAATTTAGTCATTCAGATCAGATCTCAAATGCGTATGCGCCACCTCCTTACAGACAATGGTCCACCTTCCATCCTGCGCCGCATGCCCTGTCACCTGTGCATTTGATGATCTTATGACTGCGTCCGTGAGCGGAGTTCGCACAGCTGAATTTTGCGCCAGAGATGTTTTAACTTTTTGCCTTCGATACGCTAAGAAGATGAATAGTAATTCCTACTCTGAGTTTCGTGACTCCTTAATTCTAAACATTTTAATACAAATCGGTATTTTCTATTTCACTTTATACATCATTTTATCAAAGGTTTCTTCAAATATAACTCAATTACGTTATCATAAAAGTTATCCATTCATATTGTTCGCAAGAAGTTAAATTAATATACTTTTAGTTGTACAAAGTAAATTTAATTAAAATTTCGATTACTGTAAAGTGAATTCATCACATTTTAATTAGCTTGATGAACTTTAAAAGAGTTCATGATACAAACAAACTTTGGAATATTATATTTGGTGTTTATCAGAAATCCCTACGTTAAACATGGTCTAAAAAACTGAACTATAATTTTTTTTTTTTAGATCAACTAATATCGAAATTTTTGTATTAATTCACATAAACGCGTAGCTTCCTCGTTGGTCTAATGGTAGCATATGGTCAATATAAGTGAAGTCTTGCATAACTTACAGGAAAGCGATACTGAATGGATTGATGAATGAAAGATTCGAATCATTGACGTCAAGTTAACTTACTACGAATAAAGGCGTATTCAGATTAGGTAGTAACAGTAGGTGAATTTCTTTATGAATAGGTTTACTCGGGGAACAGGTTTACCGCAGTAGCGTAATATTACCTATTGTGACAACCAACACGTGTAGCAGTGTAATTCCGGTTTGTTGAATGAGTACGATGCATGAAGTGTTCAAAGTAGGCAACGAATAGTCAATCAAATGAAGACTGGATGGACTGCACTGTTTGTCCCAGGTACAATTTCATGGCATAGATATTGACTGCCGTATGTCTAGTGGTCGCAAGCGCTATTGTTGAGCATGAGGTCCTGAGTTTGATTCCCAGGAAGGGTTAGGCATTTCGCAGTAGCAGCCCGGAGTCCTACCGTTCCTTTGCTTAACCCTGAGGATTACAGGCATGATGCTATGTGTGCGGCCGGGAGACGCTGCCGTCAGGAACGAAGTTCCGTATCTGCGGACCATTTTCAAAAATTACGACTGAGTTCACTATTGAAGTTATACAATGCTCGTCTGCTGGAATCTCGATACTCGCACGCACACACACACTCGTATCTAATAGAAAGAGACAGAGAGAGAGAGAGAAAGTCTCATGATTTCGTTACGTGACAATTTCTACCCGTCAACTTCTTACGCAAGTTACGTTAATCTGTCAAGCTCCGCTAATGAGACACATTTGATTTTCTATTGTTTCGTCACCGATCGGTAAAGCGCGGGGCTTGACCGGCTTCGTTCCGCATAACTCTACTGAGGTAATTAAAGATTTCACTATATTTTGTAAATGACATCAAATATAATTTTTGTATTAATGGGAAGCTGATGAAAAATAATCTGGGCTGTTATTTAGTTACCATACGAGTGTCAATCATTAAAGCTTGAACTGCAAAATCCAAATAATTATGAAGCAACATGATCGTGATTTTGTCGTGTCAAACTCGAACCATCGGTCATCATTCGTCACTCGCGTCAATTAACATTGTAACAGCATACTCACAACAACCTGAATATACCTAGCATCATCATAATTTGAGCCGAAAGACGTCCACTGCTGGACAAAGGCTTCCCCGAAGTACCGCTACTACGATCGATATACCTAAAGAAATTTTTTACACTAAATACGCGAGAGCACTCAGCTTTATCACTCTTAACGCATTCCTTCACTACAATATTTCCTGTAAACTACCGCCGCATACATCAAATTAAATATCCCAACGCGTTTGAATGTTGCAACATTTTGAAATATCTCTCTGACGCTATATCGAGCGCACGCTCTGCGCTCACGAATGATCGAGTTTCGAAACTCCTAGTGTATGTTGGTACAGAAATTTTCTAGATTTCATTTTCTTCAAAAGAAATTCCAGTGAATGGAGTCACGTGTTGAAAACATTAGTTTATTTCGATTGAATAAAAACGAAAACTGCTTTCTGTTTGTGCGAAATGTATTTGGGAATTGGTTCTGTGTTTAGAATGCTTTTATTGAAATTGTATTGTATTGTTGTTGCGTTCGATTGCGTTTCAGATATTTTTGAAGTTTGTATAAAATTTTCATAAACATTCTTACCCAATTTCTGTGTTGTAGTTTGCAAATATTGGTGGCCTGTGAAAATTAGATTGATTTCACAATGATTGAAATATTTATTTATTTGTCTTGAAATATTTTGTATTTATTTGTGCTTATATAAAAAGATATATTACATTTATAGTTTTAATTGGTTTATGCATATCTTTATATTAATTTTTCCTCAATTCTCATAATTGCATCTATCACTGTTTGTTTCTGCATTACTCAAATAACTGGTAGAAAATGCCTATGGCATTAAGTCCGCCTCTGTACATTTATGTGCTTAAAGTTTTAAATAAATAAATATTATTTTGTCTGCAAGTGCTACCTACCACATGTTATGCAAATATTATGCAACAAGCAACGACAACAAACATCTTATAATAAATATAGTTTAATTTATTAATGATAATTTGTGAACAGTGCTCTGGGCTACGTTATTACTTCTGTTACATGTTTTTCTGTTTCTAATATTGAATAATGTAGCTGTTTGTTGTTCCTATTTAATTAAAACAAAAAGAACGCTTATTCTGCTTCAGAGTTATACGAGGGTAATAAATGTCCCGTACATAATTATCTTCATGTAGAAAAAACGAATCGGTACTGTGGTATTATATCGATTCCCTACAACCACGAACGACGTATATCATAAGCATAATCAGCCTATAATACTTCTTTATAAAACACTTGTAAGGTCGATTCTTGAATATGCTTCAGCGGCGTGGAATCCCCAGTATGCAGTTTATATAGAACAAATCCAAAAAGTGCAAAATAAATTTACTAAGCACTTGAATTGGCGATTTAACTTTGGAACTGATCATTTACCTAGGCTTCAGAAACTGGAGGAACGTCGTGCAGAGCGAGATCTAGTTTATTTATATAAAATTATTAGAGGCCAATTGGACTCCCCTTATCTTCTCAGCAAAATAAGTTTTGGATGTCCACGCTTAAATGCACGCAAAAGAAGTCTTTTCCAAATTGGTTTCTCCCGAACCAATTATGGCAAGAATACTTTTATTAAAAGAGCATGTCGTCTGCACAACGACACGATTTCATTAAAAGCAAATCAAGATTTAGATATTTTTCAGCTTTCTCTACCCAAATTCAAATTTAGTAGAAGAAATATTTTGGCATCGAAATTTAAATAATAATAATGTTATATGTTAATATTAAATTGTAAATTTTGTAAACTTTAACGGTGTGAATTTCTGGATGTTGTTACACTTAGTCACATATAATTTACTTGTATAATAATCTGTGGAAAGTGTTTCTGGATTGTGTTGAACTAATTGTATATTTACTTATGTTTGTTATTGCATCTGTTTGTTTCCCAAATAAAATAAAATAATTTTGCTCTCCTGGGACACAGGCCTCCTAGTGGGCTGTAATCCACCACGCGAGCCCAGTGCGGGTTGGTAGATGACACATATCTTCGAATATTTTTAGGACATGACGGTTTCCTCACGTTGTTTACCTTCACCGTTTTGAGAGCAGTGGTGACGATCGACGTCTGGAGTGTAGTATTACGAAAAGAATATTTCTACTACACATTCCCTGCCTAAGTAGGAGTGTGTTGGAGGGTAGACGCACAGACCTTGTAGCTGTAATGTTGTGAACTAAGCTTTTTACTGTAGTTATCATCCTTACTATTCAAACTCAAACCCAAAACTAAATTATTTTACTTATTGTTTAGTCATGTTGTGTGATTACGCTTTAGGTGATAATCTGAGGGGCAATTCTCGTAATTTTAAGATCGTTCACAGTTTGATCTTAGTCTCAGTCTGACAAAAATACCTCTAATTTCCCTACATTTTGACAAGTTTTTGACATTGATTGTCGTTGAGATGAAATTGCGAATAGATTTTGAATTACGAGAATTGGCCTTCAGGTCGAAACCTATAATGTGAACCTAATGATATACTTAATACTTACTTAATACTTTATTTGCATTCCACAATGTGTACTTAGGTGGTAAGTTCATAAGAGAAAGAAATAATGTTCATTATGGACCCTGTCGGGCACAGCAAAAAGTGAAAAACACAAATTTATGTAGGAGAGAGGAAGCTAACCTAAATCTAAAATAAATCCAACAATACCATATTAGGGACTCTTTATTATACTTTGTATTTTATCGCTTAAATATTCGTTTAGACTGTAATAGCATTTTTTAATTAAAAATTGTTTCAGTTTTTTTATAAATAAGTTTATTTTATCTTCTTTTTTTATTAATTCAGGTAGTTTATTATATATTTTTATGGACATTACATATGGACTTGTTGAGTGTATTTTTAGTCGAGAGTTTGGAATGTTTAATCGTGATTTGTGTCGGAGTGTGTAACGTGATTGTATGTCCTCGCGCTTTTTATAAAATTCTTGATATTTACGAACAAATTTGCAAGTTTCTAATATGTATATACTGGGGAGTGTTAAAATATTATAATTTTGGAAGTGAGGTTTGCAGCTGTCAGTTTGATCGATGTTTACGAGGATTCTAACTAATTTTTTCTGAAGAGTAAATAGTGTTGGTGCGTCCGTGCTATTTCCCCAAAGGGTAACTCCGTAGCTTAGCCATGCGTAAGCATACGCATAGTAGGTGGTGAGCGCTGTTTGGAGACTGGTGGTTTTTTTTATTTCATGGAGACTATACTGTGATCGTTACCTGTTGTAGGTGCTTTGTGAATAAATAAATTATGTTTGTAATATAATTAATATTTGTAATTTAATTATATAATATGTAGTTTATTGCACGCACTTCCTATGTTCTTTGCCTCACTTTAACTTCACTAATACAAACCCGTACATTGCTCCCTCAGCACGAACATGATAAACGAAAAACGATTCAAGTAAACACAAAATCGTGTTCACAGACGCAGCAAAGAAAGTAAAGTTGGCCCAACATTTGATTAACTATACCTATTTGTGTTGCATGTTGGGTAGTCAGCCTTGTTATTGCTTTACCACTTTTGACAAAAATGGTCAGTAAATTAAAATTTTACTAAAGCTCCTGTCCCACAGCCAACAAGGAAGCGACTAGCTATCATCGACTTTCTCGCTCAAGAAACCTACAAACGATTGTGTGTCCAGTGTAAGTTATAGATATACACATATTATACGAAAACTATCTTTCGGAAGGGGCGACTAGAATCAATTCTATTTTAAGGTAATTTTTGACGTTCAAAAGTGCCTTTTATGTGCCTATCCCACTAATATTATAAAGGCGAAAGTTTGTGAGTGTGGGGGTGTGTGTGTATTTATATGTTTATTAGGTACTTCTTCACGCTTAAATGCCTTAACCAATTTTGATAAAATTTTGTATGGAGGTAGCTGACACCCTGGATTAACATATAATTTTTATCCCGAAATTTCCACGGGATCGAAATTTATGCAGGTGAAACCCCGGGCCACAGCTAGTTTGAAATAAATGCTTTGACTTTGACTATTTATTGGTCGCTGACTGTTTACACCGCCGGTACCTACTCATTTGTCGCAGCAACCAGAGTTATCAAACAGAGTACTCGCTCGACGACCCGCGCTTGGCGGGCAGGACATTTATTAAGAGAATCACACTTGGTGTAATTATACGTATACCAGCAAGTAATAGCTCGTCGCCGTCGCGCACTCGCTGCTCGTTTCTCGCCAACTCAATTTTAGTTGCAAGCTCTACTCGCTTTTCGATAATCGCCGGCGGTGGGGCAGGTGCCTAAGGTTCAATCTATCCAACCGTCACATTCATTGGTTGAAAGACAAAATAGACCTAGTCATTTGACGTTCAACCTTGTGGTGGTAAAGTAACTAGGAGGCCGACTATACCCAAGCATTGTTAAATGTTGGCCCAACATTTGATTAGCTATATTTGCGTTGCATGTTATGGAAACCATCGCGTGTTTCAGTTAAACTAATTTATTCCTCCGTTATGTGGGGTTTAAGTTAATTTATAACATTATATAAAGTTCGCACTTTACTATTTATTATAACGCGTGTTAGGCGTGTCGTAATCTGAAGGTTGTATGGAAGGTTTTGTTTTATGGTTTTATTGTTGCGATGTAAACTAATTTTATAATTATGATTGTAAGTATTCAGTGTTCCTTCTAATCGACAACCATTACGGGTAGAAGCCCGAAAGTCTGACAGCAGTCTTCTTACCAAAAAGTATAGTGCTACCCGGTTGCTGAGATGGGTAAAATAGGCGCTGAATTCGGTTAGACTGGACGCCGACCATAATATAGTTGAGAAGAGGCTAGGCAGATGATGATTACAGTGTCCCCACGAACATGTCATAGGACTATGTAGGTACAGACGCCAGCATATCAAGCTACCCGAAACTGTCAAATTTTCGCAATCAACTTTAAACCTTATGATGTTTTGATAAAGTTGAAAATCTATTAAAGAAATTTGACAGATTGTAGTAGCTTGATGTGCTGGCGTCTTTACCTTTGTATTTTCAAAGTCTCACATTTTTCCCAATAAAAATTATTGACATCTGCCATTGATGAAGGAAAGATTTAAGGGCCAAAGCACACACGCTACTTTTTGCATCGGCGATCGGCGATTCAGCTGCTTTTTAGAAGCTCGATACAGCGGCTGAACGCTACACTCCGCACACATTCGGATGCCGGTCGCAGTGATTTGGCATTTACGCCAGCATCGTAGCAGTCGCTAAAACCCGCGCTTCCGATAAAACGTCCGAACGCAGAGAGTCGCCAAAACGCGATGCAGCAGCGGAGCAGTCGCTAAAACGCGCGATTCAGATACCGCTTCCGAACGCAGAGAGTCGCCAAAACGCGATGCAGCATCGATACAGCCAAAAAATCGCCGATCGCCGATGCAAAAAGTAGCGTGTGTGCTTTGGCTCTAATTCATACCATGTATTCTAAATTGAGAGTGAAAGAGCTGTGGTGGTCCAGTGGTAAAGGCCGCGACTTACTAGTTGTAGGTCACAAAGTAAAGCCGTTTGTCTACTCATGTGGTAAAGCGTCTAAGCTGGGTTCAAACCTACGAACCCAGTTTGGCGCTTTGTTTAAATTATTTCATCACCACTTTGTGTGGTTTCCTTACGATGATTTGTTTTTGTTTTTCTTTTTTTTTTTTTTGAGAACTGCGATCTGAAAATTCGAAGACATGTGAGATCTACGAACCCCCTCTGGGCTCGCGTGGTGCATTACTCCCTCTCACTGAGAGGAGGCCTTTGTCCCAGCAGTGGGAACATTATTTTCTGATTATACAGGGTGAAATTAAATTCATGGGCATCCTTTTAATGGGTCATTGTACTCATCATTATGAACAACTTTTACTATGGGACTAAACATAAAATCGCGAAAAAAAACAGCTGTTCCTTGCATTTATGTTCACATAACTCGTCAAAATGTAGGGAAGAGCTGATTTTTTTTTCGCGATTTCAGGTTTGGTCCCATAGTAAAAGTTGTTCATAATGATGAGTACAATGACCCCTTAAAAGGATGCACATGAATTCAATTTAACCCTATATTGATTCGAAATTGAATAAACTAACAAGCCACAAAATTCCCGGTAAATTCAATATAACATATTAACAAGTCTGACTGCCTGTAAACAGGGTTCAGTTCACGTTAGCCTTATGGTTAATTCAGGGCTACTAAAAGTGTAGCCCGATAGCCGCGGCGGCTACCGGTAGCCTTGCTGTGGCCATGTCGCTTCAATATTAAAATAGCGATCAACAGTCGGCTGAGAACAATTCGCTTTACCCTAACGATGTCTTGAATTAGTTAGAACCGAAAATGATGGAAAATTGAAGGAAGGGCAGGAAGAACGCACTTTTAAACAATATAGTTAATTACGATAAGCGACTTTTTAAGCAAAAACTTTTTTACAAAAAAAAAAAACAACCGACTTCAAAAAAAACACTACAAAGTGATAAATTTAACTTTAATTTCCGAAGTCGGTGTCGTTGGTTCCGCACTTTCGTTTTTTGACACCGACTTCCGAAATTAAAGTTATTTATCACTTTGTAATGTTTTTTTTTTGAAGTTTTTTTTTTTTGTAAAAAAGTTTTTATTTTCCACTTTTTAGTTGTACCTACCCCACAAAAATGTAAACGAAAAGATCGTTAATGTAGACAATGTAGATATTTTTTTAGATTTTTGTTGATTTTTCAAAAACCGCTTGTCCAATTTCGATAAAATTTTCATGGGACCATTTGGAAAGTGTACCCTTTCCAACAAAAAAAGAATTTTTCAAATCGGTTGGCAAGCGACGGAGTTATGCGCGAACAAACATTAAAACCTCCTCCTTTTTAGAAGACGGTTAAAAAACGAACTTAGCATTTTTAAATAGACGTTGTTGGCGGATAGATAATGCCTTATGACATGACACCCTTTTTATGTAGTAGCTGTACCACCACACATAAAAGTATAAATCTATACTACTTTCGCAATATTTAACACAACTATTTTTTTTTCTTTTGTTTAATGCGCCCGCTCTTGACCTCGATCACGCCTGATGGAAAGCGAAAGATGAGGTCTATGATGGAACGAGCGTGCCCAGAAGATGCCTAAGACACTGGAACTCCCACGCATCGAGGAAACACAGCAGGCTGCTTGACGCTGGACTCCGGTGGGAGGGTGGTCGCAAACCAGGCGGGTGTTAACCCTACCACTGCAAGGGAAGTATTGGCCAGTCAAATGAGGTGTTGGGTGTGACTGTCCAGGATGCGCCGAGCGCTCGGTTCAGTTCAGTGACTGGCGGAACAAACTGCGCTACACGAGGAGGCTTCTTCATGCTTCCCAAAACTATTATTTAACAATTATTCACTAATGTACTAAATTAAATGACTAACTATACAAATAAATACAAAAACAAAAGGACACTTAGGCGTCGAAGTAGTCGTCCGCATCGTTATCATCCGGAAACGTGCCCAGAAGACTGGCAGCACTACTCGTACCACGTTGAATGACAATGCTAATTCTTCGGCCAAAGAATAAGAACATTATAAGCAGGGATAATTTGAGAGTTTGTATGTAGCGATAATCTTCGGAACTATTGATCCAATTCCGAGAATTTGGGAAGCTACAGTAATGCCTAGTGTCATAGGATATAATTTATTTAAACAAAAACACGCGGAGTCGCGGGCAGAAACTAGTAAGTAAATAAATTTATTAAATCTGGTAAAACTGACCTTCATTTTGTTTCATGAACTAGAACTAATAGGTTCAATTTTTTTCAAAGTAATATGCTAAGCACCCGTCAACGGCTTTACACGCTCCAAATAAACTCGTCCAACCTTTCTTAGAAAACCTTCAGTTGATTTTATCACGATAAATTAAGCGGTTTCTAATATTAAGTCGGTAATATTAACGCGATCATGAACATTTTCATTTTATGATTAGCTAAATTGGGTTTTTTAATTGATTGCATTACGTTTCTTTGTTATGTAATGTTAATTACTTTACATACTAACCCCCTTATTCATAATGCTATTTTATCTCTATTTTAGCTAAAATAGGTTTATAGAACGTTTGTCTTTATCTGTCACGTTGTCATTTCTGTGTGTAAGAAAGAGACAAACCCCATTTTAACTAAAATAGGTTTGATAAGTTTTATGAATAAGGGGGCTATTGTATAAAATCAAGTAGGTACTTCTATCTTAAAAGACAGCTGTGTTGTTATGGAGTACTAGCAGCGCCCCGCGGTTTCACCCGCGTAACTTTCGATCCCGTAGGAATATCGGGATAAAAACTATCCTATGTCCTTTCCCGGGACTCAAACTAGCTCTATACCAAATTTCATCGAAATCGGTTCAGTAGTTTAGGCGTGAAGAAAAGACAGACAGACAGACAGAGTTACTTTCGCATTTATAATATTAGTTTGGAAGTTTGGATAGTTTGGATGGATGTTGCGCCACTTTATAAACACAGACTTTGAATAAATAAAAAGCTGCGAAGAAGTCTTTTTATTTATTCAATAAATAAAAAACTTCTTCGCAGCTAAAGCATTAGCAAGTGGTGACGGGCGGGCGTATTGGGGAACTGCCTTATGTAATTTTGACGTTCAAAGAGTACTGATTCGAAGCCTCATTTGAATAAATGACTTTTGATGTTGACTTGTCTTCAATATAGGATGGATGGAGCTGCCGGTAACTCAATCCAAGCAGATTACACCAGATAAGTAGCCGTGAATATAAAAGTACGTCGCGTTGTAGCAATAGTTAAGTTAATAGGCTTTCTAGAGCATTTTGTCTGTCACACTTACCTACCGAATTGACAGTTTCTTCCTGAAACTTGTTGTGCCATCATAATCAGCCTATATTGTTCCCACTGCTGGGACACGGGCCTCTTCTCTTCGAGAGGGAGGGTTTTTGGTTCTAGGACGTTTCCTCACGATGTTTTCCTTCACCGTTTTTTGAGAGCAGTGGTGATGAAATAATTTAAACAAATTAATACGCCTGTCTGGGTTCGAACCTACGACCACAACTCGTAAGTCGCGGCCGTTACCACTGGGCCACCACTATTTTCATCGCTGTGCCATATCGTTACATAACAAACTCAGCCTATCGCAGTCCACTGCTGATCATAGCCTCTCCCAGGCTGCGCCACAACACCCTGTCCTCCGCCTTCCACATCCTTTCAAAGGTTATCGGTCCAGCTAGCTGTCCCTACGCTTGCCAATACGCGGTCTCCACTCCAGGACTCATCTGCTGCACCCGCGATCGGTCCATCGACAAACATGGCTAGCCCACTGCTTCTTCAGCTTGCTTACTAGAAAGAAAGAAAATACGTTTATTTGCGTTGAACATGACGCAAAAAAGAACATAAACACAAAAAAAGAAGAAGGTAAGGGAAACATGCGTCACATGCACGCAAAACGGCTATCGCTCAGCATAATGCTGTAACCCTATGCAAGACAGAGCCCCAGCGCTGGTTTTCAGCGACAGCAGGCGCTGACGTAATGACGTCGTCCGGTCCAGCACACAATTATTATTACAACACTGTACAACACTGTACAAGCAAGCTATGTCGGTAACTCCGGTTCTTTTCCGTATAACTTTATTTCATTTGATCCTATCCTTCAAAGACACTACGAGCATAGCCCACTCCATGACGCGCCGAGCGACCTGGAATTAGTGGATCAGCCTGATTGCCAGTGTCCACGTTTCTGAACAGTATGTCATAATGGGCAGAATGCACTAGCTGAAGACCTTAGTCTTCAAATACTGCGGGATTGGCGACGAGAAGACTTGACGAAGTTTTCCGAACGAACGTTTGTCTACCAAGACTGACTCGGCCTAGGTATGTATTCTCTTTCATAGCTGTGACCCTTCATCTTTGATGTAGATAAGACCCGGCAAGACGCACGTGTACTCTGCCTAAATCGCTGGGAAACTAGGACACACTCAAACAAGTGTTACCCAGTTATCAATACACAAATGGATTGTATCCCGAACACCTAGCGTAAGCCTTTAGTTGTTTGTAACGACACGTACGCAACGTGATGGAATGGTTACCAATAACAAACAACAAAACGATTGCTAAAGTTAAATAATATAACTGTTACTCACTGTTATAATATATTTATATGGAAAATATTTCTCTTGAGCAGTAAAATTGTTTAAGAAAATTTTCCGTTTTATAGTCTCCCAAGCTATCTTCAGGTGCTAGAAGTGAATTTGTCCTTGTTAGGCTGATGTTTTTCAGAAGAAGAGAAGAAGATTATAAGATTGCTTCATCGGTCTCATTGGTTCGGGGATCGATTTCCTGGTCGAGAAAAGTGTTATTGGGTTTTCAGGATATGTGCCCGGTTGAAGGCAATAGGGTCGCCCCTATTACATGGGACTTAAACATGACTGGCAAAGTGTAGGTGTAAGCTGTAGCTCTGCCCAACACTTCGAGGAATATTATGCGTGGTGTTATGTTACAAATTGAATCACACTAATATTATAAAGGCGAACGTTTGTGAGGGTGTATGTGTGTGTGTTTATATATTTATTACTTCTTCACGCTCAAACGGTTGGACCAATTTTGATAAAATTTTGTACGGAAGTAGCTGACACCCTGGATTAACATATAGGTTACTTTTTATCCCGATATTCCCACGGGATCGACATTTATGCAAGTGAAACCACGGGGCGCAGCTAGTTATTTCTATAATTTCCTGAAAGTCATGACATGGCAAATCAAATTGTTGCTGCAACTGCTTCTAAAGAAAAAGGTCCTCTGGCACCATAAGACGGTCATGAGATGTGAAAATACGGTCTCTGAAAACACACTTCTCCACAGAAACACATAGGAAGATGACGTCACAAGAAGTTCTAACACCAATCTTCCCATCCCCCTTGATATCTCCACAATTCGCCTAAACAAACAGACCACTTGATCGAAACTTTGACCAAAAACAAAAGAACGTTGGGCCAATAAAAGTTTTAATAAAAGACGTCGGGATTTCAGTGCGATGCGATGCCAAATACTTATTCAGCTGCATGGCACCACAATTTGTACCCGTGTCAGTTGTATGCAGCCGGAATCTGGCATGCCAATATCGATAGTTTTTCCTCACAGAATTTATATATTTGTACCAGTTTTTCGGTTTTATAGCGGTCATATTTTTTAAGAATTGTTGCTGCATTTACATACGGGTTGAATGGGGTTTTAAATAAAATTCTCAGTTGCTATAAAACATTGGGATTATGACCTATAAGAAATGTATTTATTTGAGCTTAGTAAATACTTTGGGGTTACAATCGTAAATCAAATAACCCTTTAAAAATGGCGTTTCTAAAAATATCGCTGAGAATAATATTCTGCTCACACGAAACGCGAAATTGGACTTGTAAATATATCAAATACCTACCCTATTATGATATTTACAATTCAATAACTTGTCTGCAAAACTGAATAGAAATGAGAGTCTAGATACGAGTTTTATTTGCAACGAATCACTCACACGCATCACGTCGCCTTGGTACACGTTTTCTTTATTTATATGTTCTTTTATTTAACATCCCTCACCAAATCTTAAGAAAACTCTATCTTCGAAGTCTAACTTAAACAAGCTAGATATTGGCGCCGATTCCCTTGTTCACAAACTAAACTAAATTTAAGTTCAGTGCATCTTTTTCTTTCTATTTCATTAAGAAAAGGACAGAAGATAAATATTAGTTTAGTCCTGTCAAATTAAGACACTCCATAGACAAGTTTAGACGCGATTAAAAAATTGGCTACTAAAAATACGACACTTTATGTTAGGCGCTGACTAATTTGACAGGACTAAACTAATATTTATGTTCTGTCCTTTTCTTAATGAAATAGAAATAATAAGATGCACTGAACTTAAATTTAGTTTAGTTTGTGAACAAGGGAATCGGCGCCATTGTCCCGTGTAGCTATGGGAACTTATAACAAAAAACTTGGAGGATCTCCGATGCTCCCAATTATTCAGGAAGAAAGGCCTTTTGGTCAGCATGGGTTATACAAAAAACTGACCCAACGAATAAGATTGGTGAACCTTAAAGTTTTATTTATTCATTGTTAATTAAAACGGGACAGCACCATTAATTAACGTAGAAACATAAAAGGTACCTACGTAATGTTGGATAACCTTACTGGTTGGTTTAACTAAGCAGGGTTGACTACACCTTTTGAAAACTTCAGGAAACAGCTAAATGTGAGCAGTGCAGGACCAATCATTAAAGAAATTTATAGGACCGAGGCCTTTTTGTTTTGGTTGAAATAATGGACAGTAGGTATGCGCGAGACTCACAAAAGCACACAAAAATATAGAGACACCTGCTTTTAAAAAAAAAGTTTCTTTATTGATTTTCGTTTTTAGTTTTTTTAGTTGTACAAAAACACTTATCTAAACACTATGCAGCGTTACAACAAAGGAAAAGAGTGATTTCGATGAACTCTGGCACTCAAAATAAGATCTAACTTGTGTTTAGGGCGATAAAAGTATTATAGCCCCTTTTTATTGATTCCCTGTACAAATCTCCACCCCCCTTTTTACACCCTTAAGTGATAATTTCGGGAATGAAAACTATTCTATATCCTTCCCCACAACTCAAACTATATCCACACCAAATTTCATCGAAATCGGTTCAGCAGTCCTCGCCTATAATTTGAACATAGTATATTATTGTTATGATAACTACTTAAATGCATAGATGTGGCCTATTACGCCTATAATTTGAACATAGTATATTATTATTATGATAACTACTTAAATGGATAGATGTGGCCTATTAAAGTACCATATATATCGATTGAGAAAGGGATAATATGGTGAAAACTTGTGTTTATGTAATCCTGTATAAATATAATTATAAATATATGACTTTATTAACTACACTAGCTGTGCCCGCGACTTCGATCGCGTGGATGTTGGAACTTAACAATATATTTTGTGTGCGTCGGTATCCTGCGAAGATACCGATTCAAATCTTTATTTTTTATTTATGCTAGTGCTTCTCTATAAACAACATTAGCTGTGGAACCATCTGGAGCGTACACAAAAAGGTTATTGGGGTTGTTTACGCGTGAAAGAGCTACGTATAGTTGACCATGGGAAAAGCATCCAATACTTAGGTCCACCCCCGCAACTCACTTCATGTTCTTCTTCTGATTCCTGGGACCTACTTAATCTCGCCCTTTTCGCATCTCGGCTACGCTGCGAAAGGTTTGTTTTTTTTTTTCTAGAAGGCATTTTCAGAAAAAGAACTAAACCAAACAAATAAAATATTGAACAAAACACAAACTTTCAAAATGAGAATGAAGACAAATAAAATTTCAAACTACGAAGTAAATAAAACTACTTGACTCAAATTGCAAGTTATTATTTACTTCGGACTTTAAAATTTTGTCCAAAATTTACAGTTATCTCTATCAATGTTACAGGCAACCCTCTAAATTACTTTATAAAGACCACCTTTTGAAATCAGCAGTTGGTTGTCAACAGGGTGACCCTCTTGGGCCAGTCATTTTTAGTTTGGCAATAAATCCAATTATTCGACAACTAAATTCTAAATTCAACGTATGGTATTTGGATGACGGAACCCTAGGAGGTGATGTAGACACAGTCTTAAAAGATTTACAGTTTTTAAAAGAAAAATTCAGTTCCATTGGCCTTTCAAAATGCGAAATTTATCTTCCGCAAACGACTGACAGACAGACAACCATTGCAAAATTTAATACAATAGCTCCAAATATCAAAATTATGGAAAGAAACTCTCTTCACCTTCTAGGGTCCCCAATTTTTGACGAATCCTTTCCAACGTTCATTGAGGAGAAGATACAAAATTTTAATGACTTCTCGGAAAGACTTTTCAAAATTAATATTCATTCGGCCTTCACGACTTTTCAAAATTAATATTCATTCGGCCTTCACACTCATTCGGTACTGTTGTTTTGGACCAAAATTTACTTATAGCCTTCGCTCCTCTCATCTATGGAAGCATCCACAACTTTTAGAAAAATTAGACCAAATTATTAGAAACACATTAACTTCCATCCTAAATGTGGCCCTGGACGACCGTGCGTGGCAGCAAGCCACACTACCCATTCGCTTGGGCGGTCTCGGCGTCCGCAAAACTTCAAGTAAGTTTACCAGCTTTCCTCTCCTCGGTCCACAGTACCGATAAATTAACCAGGAACATTTTATCTTCCTCACTGGTCGATTTTGAAGTGCCGTTTTTGACCGATGCGTTGAACGCTTGGAAAATGGCTTGTCCCAATACGGTTTTGCCTGATAACCCGTCTTCCCAGAGACAGTGGGACGTGCCGCTCTACAGTATTATACGGAATACCCTTGTAAACACGTCACGTAATACTGTTGAGCGTACCCGTCTGCTGGCTGTGGGAGAATGGGAGTCAGGTTTGTGGCTTCAGGCGCTCCCGTCATCCACCATAGGCACAATGATGGATGACTCATCGTTTCGGCTCGCTACGTGTCTCCGCTTGGGCGCACCTTGTGTTGCTACGCATCGATGTCACTGCGGTGAAGCTGTCGACAGTCTCGGACACCATGGCCTGTCCTGCTGCAGGAGCGCAGGTCGCATAGTACGGCACGCCAGCATCAACGATATTATTCGTCGAGCTCTTGTCACCGCCGGCGTACCAGCGGTGTTAGAACCAAACGGCTTGGTACGTGATGATAGGAAGAGACCAGACGGCATGACGTTGTTGCCTTGGAAGGTGGGTAGGCCTCTGGTGTGGGACGCAACATGTGTCGATACCCTAGCGCCATCTCATGTTCCTAGCACTGCGGGCTGTGCTGGCGCCGCTGCTGCAGCTGCTGAGACCCTCAAGCGGCGCAAATACTGTAACCTTATGGGCAACTACAGCTTTGAGCCGTTTGGGGTCGAAACGCTCGGGTCATGGGGCCCGAGCGCGCGTCTCCTTTTTAAGGAAATTTCTCGCCGGCTGGTCGATACTTCACGTGACCAGAGGGCTGGGTCGTTCTTTGGCCAAAGAATTAGCATTGCCATTCAACGTGGCAATGCTGCCAGTCTTCTGGGCACGTTTGCGGATGACAGCGATGCGGATGAATACTTCGACGCCTAAGTGTCCTTTGTTTTTTATTTTTATATATTTGTATTGTAAGTTAGTTAGTCATTTTGTCCATAGATGGCGCTGTTTTATTATTTATTTCTGAAACACTTATAATTTTCTAATTTACATTTTTTAGGTGTGAACTGATTACGATGAAACAAAAAACTCAATGTTACTTCAATTTATATAATTATTAACGCAAATATATATAAACGTGAAGTTATGAGACCAAGTGCACATAACACACGTTAACTAATTTTTCTTCTGGAACACTTTAAATTCAAAAATCTTTTGATAGACTGAACCGATTGCAATGAAACAAAAACTAAATGTTACTTCAAGTTACGCTAAATCGTTGTGTATAAAAGTTATCTACATTGATTTCGTACATTTTACGTGATGCTCGGATAACTAAACATACAAACAGACAAACAGACAAAAATTCTAAAAATGCTGGAAATGGGTTCTATTGGTTGTCCTTTAACACCCTGGCTATATTTTTTTTTTTTTTTTTTAATGTACAAAAACTTCTTTTCTACAGTTTTATTATATGTATAGATTAGGTTAAGCGAAAATTTCATGAAAACATAAAGTTTATGGCAGCAATAAACTAAAATTGAAACCTCACTGTGAGATTATCAACCTTTTAACACCAATAAACAATATAATTAAGGTACCTCTAGCAAATAAACGATTACCTTCGTGACTGAACTTAGGTGAAAATAGCTCCCTAACTACATGTTGGATAAAAACAAACGACAAATAAATCGCCTTGTTTGTTAATTACATTACACAACTTGCCAGGCGTGGTTGAAATGAAAATTAGGGGTAACCCTGCGTGTGACATACCGAATACAAACTTAAACCGATCACCGACAAAGAAAAATAGCACTTGTTAATACGGAAATAAAAGTTATGTGAAGTGTAAAGATAAGTTTGTGACATTGAAGTAGTGGTGGGCAAGCTATAACTCATAGGGAACGAGCAACGAATTTAAAGTTGGACTTGAAATAAAATTCGTTTTCTGAGTTATTTATGCGATATTACCCTGGAACGAAAGAGTGCTAATTCTTCAGCCGGGGCAGTTAGTGCGAATTTAATTAAGACTTGTTTTCCGCTTCTTAATAGGTAATTTCGAAGTTTTGATTACTTAACGTCACTGTTTGAAATGCTTAACTGGTACTTAGAAAAAATAAAGAAGCAATAATATATACAGGGTGGCAGAAACATCGACGCGCTATCAGTATCTACGAATTCAGTAAAAAAAAAAATATAGTTTATTTCGTATCATTTTGGCTTTCATTGCATGACGAGGAGTCTCCATTTAGGCATAGAAAATGCCTGTAGTTGAAGGCTCCGCTCTTCCCTTACATTATAAACATACAGATAGGTAAATAACGACAATAGAAAAAAAAATTAAACGATCAATTGTGTGTGTGTGTGGGTTAGAGTGTCGGGGGGTGTGTGTGTGCATGCGTGGGAGAAAGGGAGACGGATTGTGAGTGTACATCTGTGACTAAATAAGCGAATAACCCCACTCTATATAATTTATTATTACGTCACACGTTGCAAAAGTAATTGTGCAACAGTACAAATGATTCTAGACCTTCCTAGCGTAGAAATTTTTCGTAGTTTATGGTAGGATAACAGTTTTCGCGTCGAAGTTCACCCTATATTTGACCTAGGCTATGAAAACTAACGCTTTGCCGCGCCAATAGGTGAATAATTATGTAAATGACTATTAACCGTTCCCAAATCATAATGTTTTTTATTTTATTTTGTATGTACTTCTATGTCATAGTCTTCTCATTATTCACCTACAATTCTAACTTTAACTCTTTATTAATAATGCTTTTGTGGACAGAATATTAATTTAGATTTGTTACTGTAATGGCAGTGGCATTTCGTTTAGTAAATAGGTTTTTATATTTATAGATAATCTTCTATTTCGTGAATGTGAGAACGCTGTAGGTATTGTAGACTAACAGATGATTATATTTTTTGACCATTCTATTTTGTTAAGTTTGGCACTAAACTAATGACAGGCCTACACTGCCCTCAATTCTCAATTCTTTATTGCGTAACATAATGTATATAGTTGGTAGGGAAATAATTATATTAGTCACAATTATGGACCCTGTCGGGCACAGCATAGATTAAGCCCTCCCATATCTATCAACACTGTAATTTGAAAACATTGGGCGAAGGCAAAGAAACGAGTCCGCATCAATTAAAGCAATAACGGACAGTAGGTACGTCGTAAGAAATCAAGAATTGATAAAAATATCGCCACAGGGTTTCATTTAGCCGCTGTAATTATCCCAGAAGCAAACAAAAATATTTCGAGCCTCGGGAAATCTTGAGCCACAGATTTTTATCGATATTTCGAGCTGCAAAAATATTTAGGTACTGTATCAATACTTCCTCTCTGATTAAAATAATCCAAACTTATGTGCTAAAGATAACTTAAGGCAAATACCTTTCTACATTTATGAACAGTCAACAAAAGAGATAAGTATGCAGGATCGTCGGATATAGTTGAAGTTTAGTAAGAAACCGATAGATGTTGTCGACTGAAATTTATTTTGATAAATGAGCTATTTGTTTTCTATTAATAAAATAAAATTTTATTCGAAAACATCCATCGGTTTCTTACTAAACTTCAACTATATCTGACGATCCTGCATATTTATCTCTTTTGTTGATTGTACATATATTGGTCGTTTCGGAGACTAACAAAGACATTTGCAAAAATAAGTTCGTCCCACATTCTAGTGGAACAAACAAACACGCTGGCTTCTACTTTTAAAGTATTTAAATTTAAGTTGGTTGAAGTTTCACGATGGTTACTGATTAACATTTCAATCCATCTAAAACAATTTCCGAGGACCTTGACTGTACGAGTATTTACATAATATATAAGCTAACAGTACCTAGTAACCTACATAATGTATACTACAATACAACACTACATAATATATGTACTTACTTAATAAATGTACATGTATATCAAACAAAATAAGGGTAAAGAATAATAGGGCATCAAAAAATTCGTCCGCTTCGGTGTCAGAGGGAAAAGTGCCCAAAAGGCTGGTATCAATGCATGCCACGTTGTGTGGCGAAAATTGATTGATTGTTGAAAATAATATTGGCCTGAATAAAGATTTATTTCTATGAAAGTACTTTGATTATTAAATTTAGTTCTAGGTAACTGTAATAAAAATCATAGTTGGAAAAGACAAAAAAAAATACAAAGAAACGGACATTTCTCAATTTACTCCTATTTTTTGTCGACTGTTGCTCACTATTAGCACTTTTATTTTCCTTCTCTTTCATTTATTCCTTTGTGAAGCTACAGGCTGTTTCATTCAGCTTTGAACAGCTACAGGGTGTTGTACTAAGCTTTCCACTTGAAGTACAATCACAAATCAAAGCCAGAGACGTGACTCCTTAGTTCGCATCGCCTTAAGGCTTGTTCCAGTGGCTTGTGACGTAATACACGCTTAGGCAAATGTCTCCCTGTATAGTAAGATTATCTTAAACTGGAAGTTAGTAATGGGATCTGTATTTAATAGTTTGTATGGTCTTATAGTTGTGAGTTTGTTAAGCTACTTCTGCCTGCGACTTCGTCCGCGTGAAATTTCTTGTTCCGCCGACCTACCTCGTCGCATCGCATCGCCCGGGCTCTCTATTTGTTTTCGCTTAGCGTTCTTTTCCTGACTTTTTTTTCTTTTTAGTCGACTCCTAAGGGTCTTCTCCAACATTGGGCTATCAATTGTTGTCAAAGTGTAATATTTTTTCAAATTCGACTAGTAATTCCAGAGATTAGTTCGTTTAAGCAAACAAACAGTATTAGTATCAGGGCTGATTTTTCAATAATCATATAACTTTTATCGGAAGAACAAATATATCGGTTTGACAGTTTTTGTATGAATCATAATTATGTCAAAGTATTATTTATTCTTCAGATTAAAACTATCCCCATCCACTGCCCTGCACTCATTATAATTATTGTGGGTCTTTCCTCAAAAGACCATCTCAGACATCGATCATAATTTTGGTCTGACCAAGATTATGTCTGGACTTTAAAAGAGACTGTGACCTCTGAGTTTGTTTCGGCCTTTTTCTCAGAGTAGTCAGAGGAAACGCCGACCTCATCTAGTTTTTAAAATATGATTGACGTGTAAAAGTGTTTATGCAAACCTACTTACAAAAATAAAATCATTTATCCGACTATTAAGAAATCAGCCCTTAGTATTATAGATAGGGAATCGAAAGCCCGGTTTATCTGTTAAAGCCGCTATTGGAATGTATGGGCTAAATACTAACAGCCGCACGAGTCCATCGAAGCGATCGGTTCGGGATGGGTGACCATCCATTACATATCGAGACCTCTCCGTGCCTCGAAAAGCGCGTTAAGGTGAATGGGTAGTTGTAGCCCGCGAAATTCAATTTTTCTTACGTTTTTTGCAATTTTCAGGTCAGTGTCAGGTTGTATCTTGATCAAAATATGATTCGCCACTATAACCGGTACGTATTAACAGAATCATAATAATTAGAATCATTAATACATCTTTTTAAGTTAGATTTCTACCGTTAAGAACAAATCTCGTATGGAAAAGTGTTTATGGTAGAAATCTAACTTAAAGAGATATATTAATGATTCTAATGACTATGATTCTGTAAATACATGTCTATTATAGTCGCGCATCATATTTGGATCAAGATACAACCTGACACTGATCTGCAAATTGCAAAAGACGTAAGAAAATTTAAATTTCGCGGTCTACCATGGCACATTCACCTTATGGCTTTGGTCCTTTCTGTCATTCGTATATCTTTGACAGTCGTAAAGGATAGTCGGAAGCCCAAAAGTCTGACAATCTATATTACTAAAGTAACTAGTAGTAACAGTAACTGGTGGTAGTAGTAGTAACTGGGTTCCGAAGGTCAGATAGGCAGTCGCTCCATGTAAAATTACTGGTATTCAGCTGCCTTCGGGTAGACGGGAGGCTAAAACCAGCATTGTAGGGAAAGGCTAGCCAGATTGACAGGTTAATGTGATTTTCCTATGACCGTTAAAAATTTTTGCTACACGAAACATTTTGCGAAGTGCACATTTTGAGAAATGCACATTTTGCGAAGTGCACATTTTGCGAAGTGCACATTTTGCTAAGTGCACATTTTGAAAAATGCTCATTTTGCGAATTGCACATTTTGCGAAGTGCACATTTTGAGAAACGCACATTTTGCGAAGTGCACATTTTGCGAAGTGCACATTTTGAGAAATGCACATTTTGCGAAGTGCACATTTTGAGAAATGCTTATTTTGCGAAGTGCACATTCTGCGTCAAACCCCTTATTTCGATTCACTTTAAACGTTGCCCACCTCTAAACACAGACCCATCACTATAGCTTATCCTTTGACAACGACATCGCTCTATAACATTTCAACTCCCCAAAAGCCACGATTCCCCATCATTTACGAAATAACTCGGCAGGTTCGAATCATTACATCAAATACCTCAATGGGATCCCAATCCTTCGAAATTTATTTCCTTGCTAAGCAAATCCACGATTGGAAATGAGTCAAAGGGCTCAATCTCGGGCGAACGTTGCATTACAGTAGAAATATGAAGCAGTATCTCAACTTTATTTATAAACGTTCCTTAGTATATAAGTAATGATTAACGACTATTTAAGAATACTACATGACCTAAAGCGTGGTCACTGTCGGACTGCATAGAAAAGAAAGAGAAGCGCGATGACACAACGCTGGTAATTTATTGCAAAATATAAAGCAATTATCTAATTACAAAAAATCTATTGTTTGGACTTACAAATTAAAACACTAGTGCTTTAGTATGTTGCTTTTAGAATAATTTGACAAAAAAATCATAATGATTGTACGTATGTTAGTATGGTTTTTATTGTGAAAAGAAAGTTTTTAGAGGTATCTTCATGATTTTTTTCTATCGTATCAAATTAGTTGTATTACGTTTTCATTAGACTATCTAACTAGCATATATCCTGAAGAATATCATATATTTTTATGATTTTGTTTACTCTAGTCGATCATAAATATACTTTTAGGCATTATAAAACTTGCGTTTTTTCCGTTTAGGTCCATTAGTCCCCTTTAACCGTACATTTTCGAGGTTTAAACGTCTCTTAACTTTAAGCTACGTTTATAAATAAACCCCTTAGTATCTACGCTCCATCGGAATGTTAGGGCTATCACCCATTAGAGAGAACAGAAAATCTATGCGTTGCTACCTGCCTTTATTACTAACTAGCTTCTGCCCGCGACTTCGTTCGCGTGAAATATCTTATTCCCTCGACCCATCTCGTCGTATTGCATCACTTGCCCACGTCTCCTGCTCTATCACTTCGTTTCCCCATAGCGCTTTGGCTCGGCTCCTAAGGGTCATAGCGTGACGTTAAATAGCCTATAGCCTTCCTCAAGAATTGGGCTATCAAATGCAAGAAGAATTTTTCAAATCCGACTGGTAGTTCCAGAGATTACCCCATACATACAAACTTACAAACTACCTCTTTATAATATTAGTATAGATTTATTCATGTACATAACAACCACTACATAGGGAAAAATATATAAAGACAAAACAGAAAAAGGTACTTTCCTCCTTTATGTGACAGCTATAGTCTTACTGCATTGCTAATCCCATCCGTCCATACTAGGATATTATCCTGTATGATGGGTCACCAGGCACGCACCCCGAATTAAAACGAATTAACCTTACAGTGGTAATTTTTCAAACCACAGTCACAAAAGATTTATTGATCAAGGGAAAAAACAGACAGTTTATGTCACACGTAATAGGGGGCGACAAAGACGAGTTCTCAAATTGTTCTAAAATCAAAAACAAAATAAAGCTTCCTACTCACTCCTGTTTGGATTTACAACAAAGAAAATATAAAGCGTCCTACTCAATTATTCCTTAATGTCTTTGTGAATGCGTCGATCTAGACATTTCTTCGTAGTTGTTCTACTGTTTATTACAATATACTGTGGTTAAATCGTGTAGGGATCCCGTAAGACTGCCGTAATTAAATGGCCGTGTTCTTTGACAATTTTGCCGTATGCACAAGATTCGTCAATGGCATTCTGCTCGGAAATCAGAGGAGGAATTGAATCAGGTTTGATTTTGGTATTCAGTAGAATTAGCTTTCTAAAAAGTCAGAAATAGGGCATTGCACGTGTGGTTAACAATAAAGCTGTTTTGTTAGTTGCAATATTATCCCAATCTTTCGTCCTGTATTGCATAAGGCGTCCTCCATAATTATCTTAATAATAACCTGCAAATTAATCGTCGGGTTTCCTTGAAACACCCGTTAACGGTAGCGAAGCAATTTGATAACGCACGACAAATCCTTTTCCGATGATCACGACATAGATTTCTCATTGCGACAAATCATAAAATTCCTAATAGGGGAAAGTTTTCCCGTTGAACTTGGCGGCAGTGAAGGGGTTGAACACTAATGGCAGTGATATACTGCAGTTTTATCAACTTTGAACCGTCTATGTGCGTAGTGTAAGTTATTAACTTGTTACTTGAGCGTTAAATGTTTTAAGAAGTCGCACTTTTCGGAGGTCTGATAAGAAAATGTCAGATGTTTTATAAGGAAAAATCTTATTAGAAACGTCGACTATATTTCAAGGACTCGTGGGTTTACTGTTGCTACAAGATTGAATCATTTGTGGCTTACTAGGTACTTGTTAGACAATGAACAGCATTACAACCATTAAACAATGTTAAACCGAGATGATAAATCTAAATACTATAAAAGTTTTGAGTATGAATGTCGATGGCTATAACAGTTGAAGAAGACCAAAGAAACGATGGATCAACTGATACCTCGAAAACTATTGAATTTCGGCCATACATATGGGAGGGGGGGGGGCAGTATTTGTCTGTCCTTCCCGTTTTTAATCGATCCAAAGGTTGTCTTTAAAAGATCGCTCTTAGCGATAAGACCGCCCATTGCGTCACCTATTTATTTGTGTTTATTAAGTTTCTTTATTTATGTCTGTAATTTATATGGTGTACATAATAAAGAGTATTCTATTCTATTCAGTTTGTTGCATTTTGGCCCCCTATCAGCTCCTGTCGGATATACGTCAAATTACAACCCTGTATATCATCTTTTATAACTAGATCTTGACGTAATATACTCCCATTCTTTCCCTTCAAGTGATAGATAGCTGAATAATTACTAACTCCAGCCACAAGAAAGTAATAAATATTAATAAACTAACCCCCAGTTATCTAGGGCAACCGCCGAGAAACATGCGTTAATTTAGGCTGGGTAACTGAACGATGTTACTGTAATTTGAATTTTTTAATTGTGTGATAGAGTTTATTTTTGTGCTACGTATAATGTTTTAATTTTTCTACATTAGCAGTGAATAGTCGCACTTGATGTGGAAATGTGAGAGAATGTTCTTGAATGCACTAGTTTTTTCGGTGGAGATAATATATCCTTTAGAATAAAAATAATTTAGAATAATTTTAGGGGACAAACTGGAAGACTGTTAGGCAATTGGCAGATTTTTAACTTTACGCAATGAAGTTAAGAAAAATGTACACGTTTTATAATATTTAACTCATATCACTTTTGTGCGCTAGTGTCCTTTTTTCTATACTTTATTGCATCAAATTCAAAATGTGCCTTTTGTCTACTATATATTTCTGGAGTTGTCGACCCACATATAAATTAACTTCATGCGAGTCGCCTAGAAAAAAAAAAACATTGGCACTCCGGGAGTGCCGACAGAAGTGAAAACAAAATACTTTGCCATCACTCACTGACATATCGGATATACATTAAAACCGAGTACATCCCGAGGACAGCCGAACACATCCGAAGTGGTATCGCTTACGGTAACAGTGGCGCGAATTCAATGGTATTTTCCCATCTTAAAAAAATTTTTACTTCAATAATATTATATAAAAGTGACGATTCACCTCTTTCGCGTCGAAATTCGTGCGAATCGACTGATAAGCCTAGACGCCAGCAATAGTTGGGTTCCCACACGAATAGCAGTACCACAACGCAAAGGGGTAATCAATTTACGCACACCAAGCATGTATGTCCGTGTCACAACTCTACGAAGGAGGCCTGGTGTTATATTATATTAATCAAGCCTATCCCAGACATATGCAAATAGCCCCGAAACTGCCCGAAAGGCACAAGTTTAGAAGGGCAAATGCATGTGTTTAACGACAGCTGGCGTTCCATCAAGTAATTCAGTTTTTTGGACCCCCTCCGGGCAGCCATGTACCATATGTTGCATATAATTTGCATGGATTCAGGAGTATGGATGTTCATAAAAAGTTGCATATTAATTCTTCACTTTAATGAGATGCTCGTTATGAACATATTTTATGCCCCGGTTCTCATACTTGCCAATGGTAACTGTTCACTGCTAAACTGGACGGGTCATATTGCTTGCTTAAGTTTATACTAAAACTAGGTTCTATTAATAAATGTGCTAATTAATAGTAAACTAGTTGCTGCCTGCGACTTCTTCTGCGATCCAGGATGAAAAGAAGCCTATGTCCTTCGCCAGGCCTACCATGGCCTACCAATGCGTAAAATTTCATCCAAATCCGCTCAGCCGTTTTTACGTGAAAGCGTAACAAACAAACTTGCTGTCGCATTTATAATATTAACTAGCTGCGCCACGCACTTTCACCCACGTACATATCGATCCCGTAGGAATATCGGGATAAAAAGTAGCCTATAGGTATGTTAATCCTGGGTGTCAGCTACCTCCATACAAAATCTTGTCAAAATTGGTCCAGCCGTTTGAGCGTGATATTTGTACTTACAAACATATAAACACACACACACAAACTTGCGCCTTATAGTGTGATTAGTATAGTTAGGAAGTTAGGATACAAAATCTTACAAAATAGGTTACTGAAATATTTGTTCTAATCACATTGATGCCTTCTAGACTTTCGTTAAATATTTTGCCAAAGTTTATGTTGAACTTTATTTATACACACTGTTTATGAGTCTTTTAATAACCGAAAGTTATAAAAATATCATTTCTGAACAATCCCCTATAATTTACTGTTGCTCATGACGGCAGCATTTTATTTAAATTTTCCAAAGCCGCACCGCTTTAGCAAATACCAGGACTTCAGATACAGCAAAGAGTTGGCTCCGAACTGAAAGGAACGAAATCCGCTTTCTTCACAGTGTGTGCCTTTTCACTTCACTTTCAATCAAGAAACGAGAGACTTTCTATTCTCAACTTTCGTCGTTTTATTTCGTTACAGAGTACAAAGAAAATTTTAAAATGTTTTATAAGAACTTGGAGGTGACTGGTGGAATTTTATAAAGAAGTATTAAGTATCGAATCAGATTCAGAATTGATTAAAGTATACGTTGGTAAAAAGGACACCGCTACCGCATATCATCAAAATATCTGAATAAGAATCATTCGGTAGAAATATCAAATACTCTTTATTGTACACGCTAACAATTACAAGAAACAAGTCATAAATGTCATCGATGAACTACAAATACAGGTCATAACTTCAAGAACCATTACAACTTTTTGAAAAAAGTAACAAACAATCCTTGCACGAAAAAACCTCGTTCGATCATGATTTACACGCGCATACATCAGCGTATACAAAAGTACCAAAACCCAATACAAGTACCATAAAACCGAGTAACAAAAATGTATAGGATCTACTTGTTGAAGCTTCAAAAATGCACTTTCGTCCGTAGTCACGTAAGTTGCGACCGACCCCTTACTAGGACAATAGCATGGCCGACAATGGGCCGGCCCCCACAATGACCGCGATCAAACGACTGAATACTCGGCCAAAAGCATTTTATATCTGGCAACGAGCACAATAACACGACAGCCAATTTTGTCACAACTCATTGGACCTTATCTTGACCACGAATCCGACCCCCTACTCCCAGCCATTATATTAGGCAAAAACCGCATTGTTACTATCGAAATACATTGCTTGTTCCCCAAACAATAACTTTTAAGAGCCGCAGTGTAAGGCGTAATGTATATGTGACCCGCAAAAAGGGTAGTGATGTAATAAGAGGCTGGAAAAGCGTGCCAAGGAAAAAAAAAGCCCATAACTAGACAGCGATCGTCGACATAATGCCATGTTATTTATTTCTTAATAGCAAAGAAAACAACATTTCAGGGTAAACCGTGCGGGATTTCAGCTGAGATGTATGAAGGACGTAAATAGCGCCTAACTCGTGACGAAATTGCCACATTTAGGCACAACTAAGGCCATTCAAAGATATAGTTTCTCTTGTAATTTTAGCGTAGGATGGTACTTCAAAAGTTTGAAATTTTCTGAGAAAGGTTGTCTAAGATTATGAAGAGAATTTGTTTTAAAGATATATTAAATATCAGTATCGCTAAAACAAGACAGTTTCAAAGATTGACCTTTGAATTTATAACTGTTACTTTGGTATTCATTTTAAGGACTAATTTGTTGCCTAGATTGTTTGACAACAAAAGTTTCAGTGAAGTGTTTCTTACTTCTTAGCTTTATCAAGTTCTAGGAAATTAAATAATGATAATATTATACTAATATTGTACTCCTCGATACAGCTCGCACTTTGAGAAGGTTCTTGCCTCTGGAGCCCTAACCAGCGGTTGCTTGGACCCTGCTCCCGACACCGGCGGACCACTATTTTTTATATTTTTAATTTTTTGATATTTATTTTTTTCTATTTTAAGTAATATTTAAAAATGTATAAGATAAGAAACTAAATAAATAAACAAAATAATATAATATAACAATATAATCTTTTTTGATGACGAGATTTTATAATACATATATTTATTACTAGCTGTGCCCGCGACTTCGATCGCGTGGATGTTGGAACTTAACAATATATTTTGTGTGCGTCGGTATCCTGCGAAGATACCGATTCAAATCTTTATTTTTTATTTATGCTAGTGCTTCTCTATAAACAACATTAGCTGTGGAACCATCTGGAGCGTACACAAAAAGGTTATTGGGGTTGTTTACGCGTGAAAGAGCTACGTATAGTTGACCATGGGAAAAGCATCCAATACTTAGGTCCACCCCCGCAACTCACTTCATGTTCTTCTTCTGATTCCTGGGACCTACTTAATCTCGCCCTTTTCGCATCTCGGCTACGCTGCGAAAGGTTTGTTTTTTTTTTTTCTAGAAGGCATTTTCAGAAAAAGAACTAAACCAAACAAATAAAATATTGAACAAAACACAAACTTTCAAAATGAGAATGAAGACAAATAAAATTTCAAACTACGAAGTAAATAAAACTACTTGACTCAAATTGCAAGTTATTATTTACTTCGGACTTTAAAATTTTGTCCAAAATTTACAGTTTTCTCTATCAATGTTACAGGCAACCCTCTAAATTACTTTATAAAGACCACCTTTTGAAATCAGCAGTTGGTTGTCAACAGGGTGACCCTCTTGGGCCAGTCATTTTTAGTTTGGCAATAAATCCAATTATTCGACAACTAAATTCTAAATTCAACGTATGGTATTTGGATGACGGAACCCTAGGAGGTGATGTAGACACAGTCTTAAAAGATTTACAGTTTTTAAAAGAAAAATTCAGTTCCATTGGCCTAGACCTTAACCTTTCAAAATGCGAAATTTATCTTCCGCAAACGACTGACAGACAGACAACCATTGCAAAATTTAATACAATAGCTCCAAATATCAAAATTATGGAAAGAAACTCTTTTCACCTTCTAGGGTCCCCAATTTTTGACGAATCCTTTCCAACGTTAATTGAGGAGAAGATACAAAATTTTAATGACGTCTCGGAAAGACTTTTCAAAATTAATATTCATTCGGCCTTCACACTCATTCGGTACTGTTGTTTTGGACCAAAATTTACTTATAGCCTTCGCTCCTCTCATCTATGGAAGCATCCACAACTTTTAGAAAAATTAGACCAAATTATTAGAAACACATTAACTTCCATCCTAAATGTGGCCCTGGACGACCGTGCGTGGCAGCAAGCCACACTACCCATTCGCTTGGGCGGTCTCGGCGTCCGCAAAATTTCAAGTAAGTTTACCAGCTTTCCTCTCCTCGGTCCACAGTACCGATAAATTAACCAGGAACATTTTATCTTCCTCACTGGTCGATTTTGAAGTGCCGTTTTTGACCGATGCGTTGAACGCTTGGAAAATGGCTTGTCCCAATACGGTTTTGCCTGATAACCCGTCTTCCCAGAGACGGTGGGACGTGCCGCTCTACAGTATTATACGGAATACCCTTGTAAACACGTCACGTAATACTGTTGAGCGTACCCGTCTGCTGGCTGTGGGAGAATGGGAGTCAGGTTTGTGGCTTCAGGCGCTCCCGTCATCCACCATAGGCACAATGATGGATGACTCATCGTTTCGGCTCGCTACGTGTCTCCGCTTGGGCGCACCTTGTGTTGCTACGCATCGATGTCACTGCGGTGAAGCTGTCGACAGTCTCGGACACCATGGCCTGTCCTGCTGCAGGAGCGCAGGTCGCATAGCACGGCACGCCAGCATCAACGATATTATTCGTCGAGCCCTTGTCACCGCCGGCGTACCAGCGGTGTTAGAACCAAACGGCTTGGTACGTGATGATAGGAAGAGACCAGACGGCATGACGTTGTTGCCTTGGAAGGTGGGTAGGTCTCTGGTGTGGGACGCAACATGTGTCGATACCCTAGCGCCATCTCATGTTCCTAGCACTGCGGGCTGTGCTGGCGCCGCTGCTGCAGCTGCTGAGACCCTCAAGCGGCGCAAATACTGTAACCTTATGGGCAACTACAGCTTTGAGCCGTTTGGGATCGAAACGCTCGGGTCATGGGGCCCGAGCGCGCGTCTCCTTTTTAAGGAAATTTCTCGCCGGCTGGTCGATACTTCACGTGACCAGAGGGCTGGGTCGTTCTTTGGCCAAAGAATTAGCATTGCCATTCAACGTGGCAATGCTGCCAGTCTTCTGGGCACGTTTCCGGATGACAGCGATGCGGATGAATACTTCGACGCCTAAGTGTCCTTTGTTTTTTATTTTTATATATTTGTATTGTAAGCTAGTTAGTCATTTTGTCCATAGATGGCGCTGTTTTATTATTTATTTCTGAAACACTTATAATTTTCTAATTTACATTTTTTAGGTGTGAACTGATTACGATGAAACAAAAAACTCAATGTTACTTCAATTTATATAATTATTAACGCAAATATATATAAACGTGAAGTTGTGAGACCAAGTGCACATTAACACACGTTAACTAATTTTTCTTCTGGAACACTTTAAATTCAAAAATCTTTTGATAGACTGAACCGATTGCAATGAAACAAAAACTAAATGTTACTTCAAGTTACGCTAAATCGTTGTGTATAAAAGTTATCTACATTGATTTCGTACATTTTACGTGATGCTCGGATAACTAAACATACAAACAGACAAACAGACAAAAATTCTAAAAATGCTGGAAATGGGTTCTATTGGTTGTCCTTTAACACCCTGGCTATATTTTTTTATTTTTTTTTAATGTACAAAAACTTCTTTTCTACAGTTTTATTATATGTATAGATTAGAATTACATTATAAGGTCAGGGTAAATGATATATTGACACAATATTAAATATGTATATTCGAAACAACATGATATTTGCAACAATCAGTCATTCATAATCAATCACAGACGTCATGACCTCCTTAGGCACCTGCCCCACGGCCGGCGATTGACGAGAAGCGAGTGCGCGATGGCGGCGAGCGATTACCTACTCGCTGGTATGGTTATGTACCAATCGTAACTCTCTCAGCTAGTGTTCAGCCCGCCAAGCGAGGTCACTGAGCGAGTACTCTCTTTCATAACTCTTGTTGCTGCGACAAACAAGTACTCGCCGGCGGTGTGAGCAGTCACAGCGATCAACAGTCGATTCCGTGGGAATATCGGAATAAAAAGTAGCCTATATGTTTATCCAGGGTGTCAGCTACCTCCATACAAAATTTTATGAAAATTGGTCCAGCCGTTTGACCGTGAAGAAGTAACAAACATAAATATATAAACACACACACTCACTCACAAACTTTTGCGTTAATAATATTGCGTGATGTGTGATACTGGCGTTTAGGTTATCACATAAATAGTACAGGGGTCACAAGTTTTTATCAGTCTATAATAAAATAAAGAGTAAAAATAGAAAACTGATATTTTCAAACAAAACAAATTGTGTATAAATTGGCACGAAATAAACTACCATTGATAATAAGGCACTAGACTCGCGCGGGGCGATGGCATCAACAATTCAACAGACACTTTATGGTATTGTTACCAAATAATCACAAATGAATTCGTTTTTTTTTATTGTTTATATACTTATATCAAAAAACAGTTTACAAGCATTTGTTAAACATACCACAATGTATATTGAACGAAAAAAAAGTCCCACGGCTATAATGTCAATTGTTATTAATTATTTTAACTGTACATCTTTAAATTACGTAATGTACGTTACTTGAGCGAGAAAATCGTCAGCTAGCCGCGTCCTCGTGGTCGGTGGGACGAGTGCCATAAGCAGCTTCATCAACGCCTACAAATGTTAACAAGCCGAAACCCCACTCTATCAGCATTAAACAAAACAAGACATGCTCCAGTGAAACAAGTATAATTCGGACGTCCCAACGAGCCGGAACTATCTCTCACTCAAATAACAAGCGCTAGAGGAAATGCGCCAGTACTTGGCAGGACACCAAAAAATACCACTTTATAATTAAGTTGATATAATGTGCACTTTAATTAACTAGTAATACTCAAAAGATGTCGTTCAGAAGGTAAACTTTATAAAAAACACTATAACTGTGGTCGCGTGGCGATTTAGTTAGCTTAGGGCCTGTGCACCGAACACTTCCGACGTTTGGCCCCCAAACTGGAAAGGACCGGGGCCGCCTTCAAGCGGCTCCTGCCCAACCTGGGGGGGCCAAACACCTCCTGCCGGAGGCTTTACGCGGGGGTCGTGCGGTCCATGGCCCTATACGGGGCCCCGGTGTGGGCGCGTTCTCTGCGGCGGCGAGCCGCCCACTATCTGAACGCGCCCCAAAAGGTGGTAGCCGTAAGGCTGATCCGGGGGTACCGCACGATCTCGGGCGAGGCGGCAAGCCTCCTTGCCGGACTGCCGCCATGGGATCTGGAGGCGATAGTCCTAGCGCGCCTGTATGAGTGGCGCGCGGAGGCACTGAGCCGGGGGGAAACTCCGCTTCCGCGGCAAATCGCGGCGGAGCGGACAGACCTCCGGCACGATCTCATGGTGGCATGGAAGGAGCGACTTTCGCAACCCAGCGCAGGGCACGCCACGATAGTGGCGATAAGACCCCTCTTTGAGGAGTGGCTAGAGAGGCGTCACGGCGTCCTCACCTATCGCCTGACGCAGGTCCTCACCGGACACGGATGTTTTGGGAGGTTCCTGCACATCATCAGGCGGGAGGAGACGCCCGGGTGTCACCACTGCGAGGATCGCCCAGAGGACACGGTGGAGCATACGGTGGAGGTCTGCCCCGCATGGGCGGAGCACCGCCGTGCCCTCGTAGAGGCGATCGACAGCGGCGGCGACCTCTCGCGTCCGGCCCTGGTTCAAGCCATGGTCCGGGGCGAGAGGGAGTGGGAGGCGGTCACCTCCTTCTGCGAAGCAGTCATGCTAGCGAAGGAGGTGGCGGAACGGCTGAGGGAGAGAGCCTCACACCCCAGCCGCCGCGGTAGACGCTCCGGGCGTCGGGAGCCGCGTGACGACTCCCGGCCACCGTAGGTGCGGGCCTGCGGACGGAGAGTAATGGGTAGCTCACCGTCCGATCAGGACCAGGCCCGTGCCGGACGGCGCGTACGTATTCCACGCGCGCCTCAAAGAGATGTCAGCATAAAGGAAGGGGCCTGCCAGGGCCGAAGCCTGCCGGGGGTGCGGGATTGTCCGAAAGGGTTACCGCTACCCCGGAACATAAAGGGCTAAGGAAGGAACACGGATGGGTTTTAGTCAGTAAGAGTCTGACACTCCCTTCGCTCCACCCAGAGCGGGAGGGGTCATTTGATGATTTCCCATCCATAAAAAAAAAAAAAAAAAAAAAAGGGCCTGTGCACACCACGTTTTTCAAACGCGCCGTTTTAGAAACGTGCGTTGACGGCGCGCTTTTATCTTACAGAAGGTCTACAGGCTGCGTCTGACTCGCGTGCATTTCGCGTCTGTATCGCTACAAACGCGCGTCAACGGCGCGTTTAAAAAACGTGGTGTGCTCAAGCCCTGACATATACAGGCTGTCCCAGAAGTCAACGTCAAGCCGGAATCGGGTAATAGGCCAAGTCAAAATAGTTGTCAGAAAAATAAAAAAAAAAACTAAGTTGTGTATTTTTTTTTAATTCTTGACATTTAAAAAAAATCGAGAAAATCTGCATCCTGTGACAGTCTTTTCACTCCTGTTGCTACAAATGTTAACTTTTTTTTATTTTTTTTAGACATACTTATTTAAAGAATTTATTTGTATAGGTATTTACATAATATAAGCTTACATATAAACTATAATAATATGTACAATTAAATGAAAAAATAAACAAGATAATCATAGGGCATCAAAGAATTCGTCCGCACCGCTGTCAACAGGAACAGTGCCCAAAAGGCTGGCAGCATTGCCACGTTGTAGGGCAATGCTAATTCTATTTAGACATCCTGAATAATGTTTCTGTAAACTCTTGACTAAAATGTAAAGCCAACTGCTCCAGCTTGGAAGAAAATGTCACTTTTTGCCAAACCAAATATTCTTACTATTACAAATATTAATACTTCACCCAACTTTGAGTGACTGTACTGAAAAAAAAAATGTAATAATCGTGTTTGGCAAGTAAGTAGTTTTTATTTTCTGATAGTTATTATGACTATTACCCGATTCCGACTTGACGTCGACTTCTGGGACATCCTGTATATAAAGTAGTTTCAGTTAACTTAGGCCATTCTAGGGAAAATAGATTCCGCGATGACTCACTGGCATCCCCTGTACATATTCTCCTTTGTTAATAAACATTGCTTAATTTAGGATTCCGATTCCATCCTCCCTCTCAACTAATTGTTTAAAGAAACTTTTGACTGTTGTGTTCTTATCAACTAAGTTTTTTTCGTATGTGCAAAGATAGTTGACGTGGCTCAAAAGGCTGCTCAACTTAAATGGGACTGGGCAGGACATGTCTGCCGCATGCCGGACAAACTGTGGGCCCAAATAGCGCAGAATTGGTGCCCTGAGACAGTGAGGCGGGGTCGCGGCAGACCACGTAGGAGATGGCGGGACGAGCTGGATAGGTTCCGTCAAAACTGGAGGGAGGACGCGCGGGCTCGCGAAAAATGGAAGGAGTGGAGGGAGGCCTTTGCCCAGAAGTGGGACAGCACAGGCTAGATAAAAAAAAAAGAGTGCTGAATGATCTGAGATTTTTGTCTGTAAACGCAACCGCGATATAGTATATTTAACTCACAAAGAGACGCACGCTTTACATGCAGTAACCAAATGTTGAAGACGAGTAGCGTCAGTACACACACACTTCCAACTTCGCCATTGTCGCGGATGGTATCGAGAGCTCCTGCGCTTACACACACATTTACAGCATGTTTGTACACGTGGTAACCACAAGTAAAGCACGCGTTGCTTCAAGAGACAAAAATATTATACCTGATGCTAGTCAAACTCAAAAACTCAAAGCATTTATTTCAATTAAACCAATTACAGGCACTTTTGAATTGTCAAGTGTGGGGGGCACAGAGTGGAACTTCTGTGTTTAACCATTACATATTGTTATGTACTTCTGTCAGTAGTTAGTGGCTATATTTCTTGTGTGCTGCAGTTTTGTATTACATTTAGAACAGCACTGTCTTTGTCTGCGAACTCCGTGGTCGGGGTATTAGAGCTAATTTTGATAAATGTGAGTATAACCAGAATATATTAACTTCGTATGAGAAGTGCGCTGGCTGGTGTATCGGCTATGAATAATAGACTGTGCTGTGATTTCCCGTAGGTGTCGTAAGAGGTGCATAAAGGAGTGTTAGGAATCGTAATCATATGTTTTATGAGTAATTGTGGCATCCGCCAAAAAATTGCCTTACCCAGGAGAATCGTAAAAAAAGACTTGTTGTTCTTGGTCGTTTGGGCTCGTAATATTCAACAGCCTATTAAACCTGGTAAAGTAAGGGTGCGCTGTACACCTCTGGCTAAACGATTAGCGCATATACCGGTTGATGAACGGAGTAGAAGCATATAGCACAGTTTTTTTTTTTTCACAAAATAATTAACAAAAATCTCTTTTTTTATTGAATTTAGCTACGAATTCATTGATCATTACTGTGCGTGGAGAAGGATGCCTTTACGTTGATTTTTTTTATATTATTTGTCGATTTATTCATTACTAGCTGCGCCCCGCGGTTTCACCCGCATAAGTCTCGATCCCGTGAGAATATCGGGATTATACTATGTGTCTTTAAACTATTATTTCGCGGACATTGGTGTGGGTTACACGTTTACATAGTTTTTAATTTATTTTGTCACACTAAAATTGTAATGTGTAACTGTTTTATGTCCCAATAAAGTAAAATAAAATAAATAAAATAAAAAGTATCCTATGTCCTTTCCTGGGACTCAGACTATCTCTATACCAAATTTCATCTAAATCGGTTCAGCGGTTTAGGCGTGAAAAGGTAACATACAGACAGGCAGAATTATTTTTGAATTTATAATATTAAGTATGGATTCATTATAGAGTAGACACTCCATTCACCTTTTATACCCCGTTTTTGTCCAGACGGTAAATAAAGTTAGCCGTTATGTATGATGTTTTATGACAAGAGTATTAATAAAAACACTAAACTGTGATTACCGATACATTCTACCAAGACTGGTACTTAACTCAATCAGTTGTCCTCTGATAGTTCATTTGATGGTTCATGTTTAATAGTGGATATTTATGGACAGATTTGTAGTATTAAGGAAAATGGTACTGTTATTACATCCAACAATATACCTAAGAACAAAGATTCAAATAAAGATATACTGCTGCTGTAAATCTTTCTTAGCTATAATCAAAAGACAGTTCTGTTCTAATGCGATGACTGATTTCATATTTTTAAAGAAAGACCATTTCTTATAAAATCTGCCGGGTCATGTAATCCTTTCAAATCCTATTTTTAGCTGAGAGGTAACGTCCCATCTTTAATTTTAAGGATTTTCGCTCGGTTGGCAGATTATAAGCCCTCGAGCCTGTTACAGCTCGATCATTTCCGACTCTCTGCCATTTGAGGAACTGAGAAGATCCATCAAACCATGTATTTACACGCCCTTTATAATTCCCTCTTCAGAGTAAATATATGTACGTACAGTCAACAGCAAAAGTAGACGATGAAAATCAGAAATTCAATACTAATGAACGGGGTACACGGGGAACGGGGTATACGGAGTTCGCGTCAGAACTGTGTGGCGTCGAAGTGATTCAAAAGTATGTGATTGTAAATTATACCAAACATTTACTACTAGTACAGCTGCCATATATGACGCGAACTCCGTTCATTAGTATTAAATTTTTGATTTTCATCATCTACTTTTGCAGTTGTCGTCATTTTTTGTGTCATTATTTGCGTTCCTATGTCGTTCATATTTTCCACGCTTAGTTGAACAATTTGTGTAGCTGGTGACGTTTTCTAGTTCCTGCCAAAAATGCTTGAGTTTATGTATGAGAGCATGATGACAAGAGACTAAGGAAGGCAGCCTGAAGTTGCCATTTCTTTGGATGTAAGAAGTCTGTTAGTCATCTAAGTTCCAATTCAGGGCAGAGGTGAAATCAAATGAAACTTGTTCTGGTTTCCACCTACCTCATCTATTAAAATTAGGTAGGTCACATTGTTAACCCGGACCGAGGCTAACTAAAAGTGCCAACAGTTTCAAAACATCAATACCAACTAATTTATCTATACAAATTGCCCAAGCAAATTTTCGAGGAGGCCGGAAAGTTTCCAGATAGATAATCGAGTTAATGAAGTTCCACATAATGGGTATTGCAATCAAAACCGGAGGCTGCGCTAACTAATGACCAGGAGAATTGAGGCAGCATAAACAAGTGGTGGTTGGAATTATATTGCTTGTTATAAGTTCGTTAGTCTAATGATTTAGGGCGCTGCTAAAGACCCGCTGAAGTTTATGTTATCCTGGTATCCCAGGTTAAAAGAAATTTTTATGATTTTTTTTTATAACACAAATGGATCTAAGCTACATGGCAATAATATAGATAATCGTAAATAAAAAAGACCGACTTTTATACACCCGGAAAATTGCAGTTTTCCGGGTCCTGGTCATTCGAATGGAAATGAAATATTGGACTGATAAAAATAAAAATGTGTATTAGCTAACACACATGGGGACTCCACATGAAATATTAGGCCATAGCTAAAAATTGACCTATGTATCTCCTCAATTTATCGAGGATTCGGAAAGCGCCTTTCATTTGTGAAGTCTCAAAATCCTGTGATATTTTTAAATGTTTAAATGACATTAATCATGACAAAGGACTTATAACTTTATTATTTCCTAAACAAAAGCTTGTCCGTCATCGTCAATTAACCCAATTACGTTTGTAATTCAATAATTATTTAAACGAATACCTCCTGAAAGCTAGCTAACAAATAACTGGGACTAAAGAAGTGGTTTAATCTGTCGAGCTCCGCTAGTGAGACACGATTGATTTTCTATTGTTTCGTCACCAATAGGCGACGCGCGGTGCTTGACCGGTTTAACAATTTTTACCCTTGTATCTTATCTACACGATCTAGCGTCAGAGGCTTTGTTATGATGCTGGGTACATATTGTAGTTCAAAAGTTACTAATCTATCGTCGCCTATCTGGCCTTATATCCCAATTGTTATAAGGTATGGGTCGGCGAAGCAAAGTCTTTTTCTTCACCACGTTTTTATTAGCCGCCATCTCAATAGTCAGACCCTCATTATTTACTCAATCCTTCCGTCGTTTCTTATCTTGAAGCCATAGTATTTTTATGGACTTCATCATCATTTCAGCCGAAAGACGTCCACTGCTGGACATAGGCCTCACCCAAGCACCGACCGGTTCTATGCTTCTCGCATCCAACGGGTTCCTGCGGCCTTCACGAGGTCGTCGGTCTACCTTGTGGGAGGCCTTCCAACGCTACGTCTTCCGGTACGCGTTCACCACTCCAGAACCTTTCGGCCCCATCGGCCATCTGTTCTGCGACCAATGTGCCCTGCCCACTGCCACTTAAGTTAGGCAATTCTTCGGACTATGGACTTACTACAATCAAATCAACATATTATGTTACCAGAATACATTAAAACGTACACTATTTTTAGTCTGCTTCGTAGTTCCAGTGTTAGCAAGCGCTACAGCCGAGCAAGTGGTTCTGGGTAAGATTCCCAGGTCAGGCAAAGTGTTATTAGATTTTCTCAGTAGGAGACCGGAGTCTGGAATTATGCCCGGTGGATAGTAATAGACTCACCTCTTATCATGGTACTAAACATAAATGGCGAAATTTGCGTGTACAGTACTGCCTAACGCTTTGAAAAAAAAACATAAACGATGTAATGTTAAACAAACAAAACCTTTCGCAGCAATTCGGATGAATTTTGTTCATCAATTAGGGTTGTAATGGGATCGTTACAACCCTAATTGATGAACAAACACTAGAGGCTAGCTAACAAATGACCGTGGCTAAACAAGTGATCTAAACAATGTGTATCACTAATCGGCACAGTTAATCGCCTCAGTATTAGGGGGTTAGACTCGGCTCACGTCTATCGGCATGACTCCACCACAGACTAGATAGGTACAGAAGGCTAGCTCAAATAACGAGTGAAAACAGGGACACGCACACAGAGACGCGTACTAACGGCGATCACAAACAAATGCCGGTCGCGAGTGCACTTGCACTCGCTGTACGTGAAGCATGTCTATGTGTGCGCGCGTTTTTGCTCGTTGTATGAAGCCGAACTTCTGTATCTATGTTTTTTATGAATGCTACTATTTCGGGTCTATGAGGCGATTGAATTTAGTGGCGTGCTGCGTGTACAGGAATATTTCACGTGAGGTTGATCACAGTTTGTAAGTGATTTTCTGGAATTCAGCTTATTCAGCATTGGACATAGATTGAAGGGAAATTTGACTGTAAAAGATAACGTATTAATTTAAACCATTCAAAATAGACTTGATTTATTGATTTGTTAAAACAAAAAGAGTTAGTAAATGGTAAAGTAGGCATGTTGTTGTGACAGGGGCTACAATTTTATGAGGGCGACAGCATTTAGTGTTGCTATACATTGTTCAGGCATTTTTATGTAAAAGCTTGGCTAACAAACCGGCTGCCTGATGGAAGTTTCCGCCCCTATAGTTACCATCAACACAATCTAATGGTGTTTGCGCGTTGCCAATCAAGAAGCGAAGTTAAAATTATGTTTTATTAATTTAAAAATTGTCAACAGTACAATGTAATTTGGACACAAATCGAGGTACCTGCATATATTTTCCTTACAAGCCCATTCACAAAAAGTACCTGATCTTTAAAAAAAACAATGTTACTTCCTTTGTTCACCAACCTCTTCAAACTATCCTATCATTCACTACCCCAAAGTAATAGTCTGCCATTCCATGACGTAGCTGCACTCTGACGTCACTCCGGAAACCGCCACCGCGTCCGGCACAGCTCCGGCACCGGTCCGGTTTGAACCGCGCCGGATCGGAGCGGGCCGCGCTATGTATCACATCCCTAACACCCGTTTGATTTACAATCGGCCGCGTGACACACGCACACGCCGCAATCGGCATTTATCGTGCCGTAAATAAACCGGAAAGGGTAGTTACGTTTAAATCTATAGTAATCTCGGATTTGGGAGTTTATTCGGGGTGATCTGAAGCCACGGTCACGCTCAGTATTTATCGTGATCCGATTCCGTTCGGCTATCACAATCAATACAAGGACCCATTATAGTCAATACATATATGTTCGTGTGTGCTGCTTTTAATTTAAATGGAAAATATTGCTTGTTGAAAGCGTTTTTACAAAAGTGCTCTTATTTTCAGAGCTTTTAAACGGGTTAATTGGACTTTGGAGAAGCTTTTTGAAATAGAACAACAATTTTATTTCGCGATACATAAAATTCACATAACGTTCACTTGCCGACGGCATTTTTGTGTGTCATTTCGCAGTGTTTTGATAAAACGGCCCAGAGTATCGAAAATCCCAGTGTTAATTACCAGTATCTATTACAACACCATATTGTACACAGAATATTTATCGCGTTAGTTATTGAGTAGCGTTCTCTTACAGGAATGCCTTTATCCAGCGGTAAGTGGCTATAGAAGCCAATACTGAACACTACAAAGAAAATTCCTTACAGATTAGAATTTCCTAGGCCTTTCTATCTCGATTGAACACTGGACAAAGGATGCCGAGATGTATTAGGTTACATAGTTTCAAGCTCATGGGTAGGATTAACTGAGTGCTTGGCATTGACTTATACAGGGTGAAATTAAATTCGTTGGCATCCTTTTAAGGGATCTTATTGTACTCATCATTATGAACAACTTTTACTGTGGGACTAAACTTAAAATCGCCAAAAAAATCAGCTAATCCTTGCATTTATGTTCACATAACTCGTCAAAATGTAGGGAAGAGCTGATTTTTTTTTCGCGATTTCAGGTTTGGTTGAATAGTAAAAGTTGTTCATAATGATGAGTACAATGACCCCTAAAAGGATGCCCATGAATTCAATTTCACCCTGTATATTACTAGCGGCTCTTGGTTAAAACTGCCTAACGAAAAATTATAGATCACTTTCTTTTAATAATTATGATCAAAATTATTTCCATTGATAGGTACTGTGTATATTAAGCTTATTTGGTGCTTGTGATAAATGATTTTGTAAGTAGGTTTGTAAAAACACTTTTACACGTCAATCATATTTTTAAAAACAACCAAAAAGGGAACCTCCTCATTTTTTAAGTCGGTTAAAAACTAGACGAGTTCGGCGTTTCCTATCTGACTACTCTGAGAAGAAAGGCCGAAACAAACTCAGAGGTCACAGTCGTGTTTAAAGTCCAGATATAATCTGGGTCAGATCATGTGAAGACCATGTAGATTGGTGTCGGAAATGATATTTTGATGATTCTTCCATGTCCAGTCAGTGCACGCATTTGTCAGAAATCGTGCAGCTCAACTCAGAACTTAAGAAGCTCAACGATTCGACGAACAATACCAAAGAAAGGACATTTGGGTAGGTTAAATGCATCCTTTATGAATATTTTGATAAGACGATGGCATAATTAGGAGACAACCATTGATAGTTGACCCGGCAAACGTCGTACCGCCTAAAAATTAAATAATGTGACAAAGTTCAATAGACACGTGGCGCCATCTATTATCATAATAACGATATTGTTGTTTTCCTCGGGAACAGCACTTTTTTCGGGATGAAAGCTACCCTATGTCCGTTTCTGTACACCTGACGTATATGCAAAATTTTAGGATGATCGGTTCAGTGGTTTAGACGTGAAAAGGTAACAAACAAACAAACTTACTTTCGCATTTATAATATTAAGTTAGGAAGTTAGGATAGCAGAAAAAAAGAGTATGAGTCAGACTGTCAGATTAGCTGACAAGCGGATGTGATAATATAAAAATACATTAAACGTAGAACCGTTCTTAGAAATAATTAAGGATTAACTACAGCTTTGAGCCGTTTGGGGTCGAAACGCTCGGGTCATGGGGCCCGAGCGCGCGTCTCCTTTTTAAGGAAATTTCTCGCCGGCTCGTCGATACTTCACGTGACCAGAGGGCTGGGTCGTTCTTTGGCCAAAGAATTAGCATTGCCATTAAACATGGCAATGCTGCCAGTCTTCTGGGCACGTTTCTGGATGACAGCGATGCGGACGAATACTTCGACGCCTAAGTGTCCTTTGTTTTTTTATTTATTTGTATTGTAAGTTAGTTAGTTTTTCATTAAGAATTAAAGTTTAATATATTCATCCTGGTACCGTAAGTTCTTAAAGAGCTCGCAGTACTAATACATACGCAAAACGAATAATTTTTTCATGGAATCGGTCGCTGAAACTTGTTTTGAAGTTCCTATTTCTTTATAGGAAGTTCATTCTTCATCGTAGCACCCCGGCTGATTGCCAAGTTTGCTTTAAAGAATGGAACAGGCGCTCATTTCCTTCGTGTTGACTCCGAATACCGAATGTTCAATATTTCTGTTAATCAAATCAAAAGCAATTGCTGTATAGAAATCCTACTTTGTAACACAAATCATTTATTATTGTTTTAGACAGTGACTGACAACACATTACATGTCGATACCTTAATTGGCAAACCAGCCAACTCCATAATTATGAGCAAATTTTTCAGGAGACACTTAAAACTGTATAATATTATTTTTTGTAGTCGCAAACCAAATCAAAAAATATTTTTGACGAAATTTGGAGTTGGCTGGTTTGCCAATTAAGGTATCGATGTGTTAAATTTGTGGGCGGAAAATATTGTTATCGCTGGCTCTTGCACATTTTTTTCAGGTTTGGGAAAGGAAAACATCGGTAAATAAAGTAGGTTCACCGACGTACTGTCTATGATATTTATACATTGTACCACAGACTACAGATACTAATTAGATATACTTTATTTTACAATGTAATAGTACATAATATATTTCCAAAACGTTAGTACCCGGCTGAATGCTCTACGCGAAGTTGTTTGCTCACCAAATGGCCGAGCAAACATCTTCGCATTTTCTTCCAAGCTGCTTACATCAGCCAAACTTCGCAGATTACAAAGCAACATCCACTCTAAACAAGTTAGCCTCAACAGCTCAGCTCAAACTTTTAAAACCAACGATTTTTCATCATAACTGCGTCTGACATAGTGTCCGCAAGCTAAATGAGCTCCCATTGCGGCTGCCTCATTAGACCCCACATAACAAACTCAACAGCGACCGTAAACTGCGGAGTAAATGCATAAGCCGTGTCGGGAGTCCCGCTCGCCTTAGATGATATCAGGATAAAATGTTTTAAGTAACTTACCATGTAGGTTTTCGGCATAAACCTTTTGAGGTTGTAAAATGTAGATGTGGTATTTTCTTGAATTCAGAAAAATGGAGTCATGTGTGTAAGTGGTTTTAGTGAGATTATTGTCTTCTTTATTTTATTACTAGCTGCGCCCCGCGGTTGCACCCGCACAAGTCTCGATCCCGTGGGATTATCGGGATAAAAAGTATCCTATGTCCTTTCCCGGGACTCGAGCTATCTCTATACCAAATTTCATCTAAATCGGTTCAGCGGTTCATACAGACAGACAGAGTTACTTTTGAATTTATAATATTAGTATGGATACGTATAATAGAAGGGAAAGACTACATAGTTTCCTGGGCCCAGGTGTTAACTCAATCAAACTAGCCTTATTTGTAAGTGGATATAATAACATGGCCTCACTGAAAATTTGGTGAAATTTGGCTATCCAGGAATCAAGTTATATGAAATATAGTAAAAGTGAGGTTACATTATGACATTGTAGTTTTTTTATGCACTTTGCTAAATACAAAGACATTAAAATGTTATATGTACAAATCTTAAATCTCTTTGGCTAAATATTTTTGAATGTTTTTGGCTGTATAATGGTTTTATGTATAGAGTGCAAGTAGAGAGCCTCCATGTGTGACGTGTTGAAGATCCTGACACGTTTGGCACGCCCTGGACAGTCGCTACAGTCGAAGACATGTCTCTACATCCAATATCCTGCACTTAGAAGCAGTAGGTACGTTTTAAAAAAGGGAGAATAGAAAGTAAAATAAAACACCAATTTATGTATAAAATATTTATTATTCGTCTTCAATAATTATGAGAATATCATCTAAAAAGGCTTCAATCGGACGTCTCCCAAGAACCACAATCATCTTGGGCCAAGTTCCAACATGCTTGGCATACATAGTTTTCACTGGTAATCTGAAACAAATTAACTATTTGAATCTTGTTCAACCATAATCAAGCTTCATTACATGTACCTAATCCTAATGCATGTTCAACTAAATCGCTACGTCCCAGCCGAGACTGAAATGGCCCCAATAACAGTCAATACCTCAAAGCAGCAAAGCCTGGGACCGAATCGGTCCCACCGGGACTTGACGGTTACTTACACCTTTTTTATGAGTGTTCCATAGATTCATATGGCTAATTAATCAACTAATTAGGTATTAAGTAAGTATTGTTTTAATATATGCTATCCAACAAAAAGACAGCCGACAGACATGACGCTGGAGGCCGTAAACAGTAGGTACATTAGTCTGGTTTTGTTCGCTTGATAGGCTAAAAGCTCGTTTTAAATAGGTACTTACAGGTTGATATTCACGCCACTGATGAATAAGTTATAAAATCGCCTCATCGTCCAAGACTCTTCTGCCAATAGAGTTACTGCGACCAGTCGCAATGGTACAATTCACACAGGGATCCATGTCGTCAATATCCGAACGATAGGCGTAATCAGTTGTCCAAAATAGAGAGCCAGGTAATTCAAAGTAGTAAGATCCGTCGAATAGTCCTTTATAATTTATAATATACAAAGCCAAGGTCGTAGGATATTCAATAAAACATGGAAAATACGTGCGCACTAACAACGAAAGAAAACGAACGAATGCCGGTCACAGAGTACTTTTTTATAGGCCGGCATGGTTTTTTTCTACCTGTCATCTGTCAGTCGGTGACAGCACAGATTACTTTAGACTATACTGAGTGACCAATGTTGCTAACAGAAGAAAAATAACAGGAACTCGATTCGCTATGAATCGATTCCACGAAAAGATTGATAAGCATTTGTCACTCGATTTTCATACATATTCTGAGATTTTACCGATTTTTTCACTATCGATTACTTTGAATTCAGGCATGTACTCAATCGATTATTTAGTTTCATAACTTAATTTAACTTTTCTCGCTTCCTAGATAGAAACATGGTACTGTATTTGGTGATTACCTTTAGAAAAATATAACGGTTTTTTTAATATCCATTTCAACTAGTTAACTGCTGGGCCCAGAATTCCCCGTCTCCAAATGTTTTTAAATATTAGAATATAAAATCTAAACTAAGGTAAACTTGAAACTAGAAATGTCGATGCATTTCGCCAGCTTCTATGATAATTTTTTTACAGTTCAAGCATTAGGTTATGGAATACCTTGCTCGTGTGGACAAGGCGCCCCAAACTTTGTCTATTTTTAAAATTATGATAAAATACATCACCTCTCTACTTAAACACCATTTTCCTTGTTCTTTGCACTTGTTTCATAGTTTAGTATTACAACGGTTAGTATCCGGTCTCGACGAGTCTTGCCGAAAATTCGGCCTAAAGATCAATGTCAAGAAGACGGAGGTGATGTCTTTAGACATTAATGGACAGGAGACACTATCCATAAGACTCGGCGAGGATGAACTAAAGCAGGTCGATAAATTTCGATATCTGGGGAGCACGTTAACATCTAAGTGTGACCTTGATGCAGAGATCAACAGCAGAATTGGCGCTGCAGCTGCAGCCTTTGGTAAGCTGGATACCAAGGTCTTTAGGTCACATGACTTAAAATTGGCTACTAAGGTCTCAGTATACATGGCGGCCGTGCTGCCGAACATCTTATATTCAGCCGAAACCTGGACCGTGTACCGCCGACACATCCGCATGCTGGACCGGTTTCACCTTCGATGTCTTAGGAGAATACTCAGAATCCGATGGTCGGACCGCGTGCGGAACACCGAAGTACTGCGCAGGGCCAAAGTAGGTGGTATTGAGTCTTATCTCATGCGGCGACAACTTCGGTGGTGCGGACATGTGTCACGGATGGCGGAGCAGCGAGTGGCGAAGCGCATCTTTTATAGCGAACTTGAGGAGGGCAAGCGCAAGCATGGCGGACAACTCCTCAGATATAAAGATGTGCTAAAACGTCACTTTAGGAAATGTGACTTAGAGCCGTCTCGGTGGGAGCAGCAAGCCGCCCAAAGGATGGAGTGGAGGTCTTTGATAAAAAACAAAGTCCGAAATTTTGAATTCCAGCGGCACGCTGAGTAAGTAAGTAAGTAAGTAAGTAAATTTTATTTGTTTAAACATGGTGTACATATGATAAATTGCATGCAGGATAATAATGGGGTACATAAAAGTTCAAACATGTTCAGCCGCATATCGTGGCGTACAAATTTGCAGGAAGAGATGGTGCATAAACCGTGATAATATAGGTATTCATCAAAATTACATTTCATCATTATTCATTATAAAAATCAAAGTAGTCATTAAATAAATTAGTTAATAAAATTATAAATTACTGTCATTAAAAATTTCAATTCCAGATTAAATGTCAAAAATACAACATTGTCATCTTAAAAACGAAGAAAGTTGTCCTCTTTCATAAATTCTGCTATACTGTAATATGCTCTTTCAGTTAGTAAACTCTTCAATTTAATTTTAAGAGCAGATATATTTAATTCTTTCCATGATTTTGGCAATTTATTAAAAATGGTCGGAGCCATGCAGAAGATGCTCTTACTCATAAGGGCTGTTTTAGCGCCGTGAACACAGAGTTTGAAATTATCACGTCTATTCCTAGGGACAGCATCAGACAAACGCTGAAATAAATGCGAGTTGGATTTAATGAACATTACTGTTTCCAGGATGTATAATGAGGGCAATGTCAATATCTTACGTTCGATAAAATAAGGTTTACAGCTGTCAGTTGTTTGCAGTCTAAACATCGATCTAATGCACCTTTTCTGTGCCCGAAATGCTATTTCATTGTCCGTGCTGTTCCCCCAAAAAATGACTCCATATCTAAGAGTTGATTCGGCTAATCCATAGTAAGCAGTAATTAGCGCATCTGTGTTGAGAACCACAGCAAGCTGTTTCAGAGCGTAGGCTGCACTACTCAATTTTTTACTAAGTGCCTCTATTTGAGGTTTCCAATTCAATTTAGAGTCTATTATTAATCCCAGAAATTTTGTAGTGTCAGCTTCATTGATATTTATATTATTAAATTGAATATTAAGATTGTTGCAAAGCGTGACCAACTGAAAGCCCGACCACCTGCGGCGATCAGTTATAATTATATCGATGGTGTGCTCACATGCCCGCATTGTGCGCGGATCTTTGCAAAAAAGATTGGATACATAAGCCACATGCAAGCACACGAACGGCAACTACAACGGAGCTGAAGCAATCGCCCTGGCCGAAATCGGTCGGATCGCATCATCATCATTATTGTATATTTTTAACCGACTTCAAAAAAGGAGGTTCTTTATAGATAAATATAATACAGTATTTTAGGTATCATAGTGTATGTATTTATAGTACCTATATAATTATGTAAATGGTACACCACAGACTACCTTTAGTATTGTCTGTCTTTCTGCCCTAATCCACTTAAAGGTTGTCTTTGAAAGATCGCTTTTATCGATAAGACCGCCCATTGTGTCACATTTATGTCTGTAATCTTTATGGTGTACATAATCACACTAATATTATAAAGGCGAAAGTTTGTGATTGTGTGTGTGTTTATATGTTTGTTACTTCTTCACGCTCAAACGGCTGGACCAATTTTGATAATATTTTGTATGGAGGTAGCTGACACCCTGGATTAACATATAGGCTACTTTTTATCCCGATATTCCCACGGGATCGACATTTACGCGGGTAAAACCGCGGGGCGCAGCTAGTTGACAATAAAAATAACTTTACGACACCTATCTTTCTTCGGGCAAACTTTTTACGAAGTTATTAAATTACGTTGATGTACAGATCGAATTAAAGTAAAAGTAGGCTATCATACAATATTTTATGTTATTTTTATGTCTTTCAAGTTATAATACGTCTTCAGATATTTTAATTCAATGTTTTAAGTGTATTAGTTTTCTTTTCACGAAACACAAACTTTGATAGATGACTGTAGTTTCAACTTAGTATTACTCGTATATACCACTCATTGCAATATTCGAGTATTTTTTTAAATAATTTTAGCTTTTATATTTTTTTTTTGTGGTCATAAAAGATATATAGGTATGTTTTAAGATTTCAAAAACAATAGAAGTTTTAATACTGCGTAGTCAGTTATTCTAAAAAGCTCCTTAGCTATATTTTATTTTATTAAAATGACCAAACATCCCAAATCAAAACATGAAAAATGCATAAAAAAATAACCATTAGGTACCTAAATATTCATAATTTTACCATTACCCAACACGAAAACAAAAAACATAAAAATTTAAACACAACAAACAGCTATTTTATTAATCAAAACTCGCCAATTACAATAAAACCAATATTATGTAGATATTCTAAACTCATTCGATAGGAGAAACATTTAGTCGAAATTTTTACGATTTAACCAAGTTCATTTTTACTGGATACGGAGTGCTTTCAAATTGACACCACAAAATAGATAAGTACAGAAAATCACCCTCTATTAAATGACCGAAAACAGGCGCATGCATACGTAGTGTATGTAACCTCTAAATATTTCAGTCTCATTTCAAAACAGGTTTTATCTCTAAAATCAGCATCGAGTCATTTTTGAATTTTATTATAAACACTATTTCGGAAATGTTACAGTTCTAAATACAAAAACTGATTATAAACCCAGTTCTAAGTTGTCAATTTTGCATTAAGAACTTACGACAGTAAAAATAATGATCGAAATACAAAAAACTGCCAGTATGTAAAGCTTGGAACTCGTTTTCTAATGAGACGGTCCTATAACTATCCGAAACAAATGACAGTCGCGAGTACACTTGCACTCGCTGTACGTAGATGCGTGTCTATGTGTGCGTGCATTGTGGCTTGTTGTATGGACCCAGCCTTCTGTACATTTTTACTCTGTGTCGTCGATCCCAAACACTCTAGGGGCGCAATTAGGAAGTTCGTTCGCAACGACAGGTCAATAAACAAGAGACGAGAAGGGCTAATAAAAGGTGTAATGATTGACAAAAGGTTCTCCTTCTCTTTTATCTTTAGATCGAGGCTTTCGTGAGGAGTGTCGTGAAGTTGAAAATGAATAAACAGCTGCCTCTTTTGTTGGGGTCGTACTTAAAATGCTGGTCAACAAAAACTTTTCTGGTCCGGGTCTGAACTTTTTTCTATTGAGATTATTAAACTCAAGAGGCCGAAATTAAACCGAACGAATACTCAGGTCAGGAACGAATGGTTCCAGATTTTATACCTACCTAGAGTATTTGTACAGGGAAGAAACAAAGTCAGTGGAGTAGGAAAAATTATATTTTGTTTTTAAAATAACTGATAAATGTTTTTATTTCTGTAAGTACCAATCGAAGTGGAGGTGCTTGGGGGAGGAATACGTCCAGCAGTGGACGTCTTCCGACTGAAATGTTGACGAAGTAGGTTTGTAAAAACACGTTTACACGTCAAACATAAAAACTAGTTAAGGTCAGCGTTTCCTATCCGACTATCTCTGAGAACGCCGAAACAAATTCTGAGGTCACAGTCTCTTTTAATATCAAAACATAATCTTGGTCAGATCATGTGAAGGCCATGTATGTGTCTGAAAGGCTTTTTGAGGAAAAACCCATACAAGGATAACTTTCTTCTAAAATCAATGTAATTTTCCTCAATTACATAACTGGACTGGACCAAATCAATACTCAATATCTTTATCGCTTTACCATAATGTGTACACATTAGGTGGTAACTATATAATTTTGATCATTATGGACCCTGTAGGGCACAGCGAAAAGGGTAGGAGAGAGAAAGCCCTGTTTTTGGAGATAATTAAGTTGTTTTTGTGGGAACAAGTTGTAACTTACTTAATTATAATCAGAGTCAGGAGATCACGAATAATAAAAACATTTCACTTATCTATTATTTTATCTGCAAGATGTACTTAAATATTTTAGATTATTTTATATACCTGTATTATTATTTTATGCACTATAATTGTTTTTCTTTGGGTAATTATTATTGCTATATTATTTAATATTTTGTAATTGCTATTTTATATAATTATTACTTATTTTTGCTATATTATTTATTCTAATATTTATTCAGTCAAACTGTCAAAGCTTATTACTTTATTCCCACTTAACCGTCAGAAGCTAATGTTAACATGTACCTAAATAAAAAATAAATAAAGTCCTCCAGACTGAATTTCGGCCATGCGACCAATCTCACCGGAGATCAGCCTTCCGTGCGAGTGCGCAGACATCATAGGTGCACTTTCTCTCGAGAATCGATCCCAGGACCCCACGCTCAGCAGTCACGTTGACACAAACCACACATGCATGTGTGCGTGTACCTATTGTGTAGTTAAACTGCGGTCTACATACAGTATGTTACATTGACTCGTATCTAAATTACTGGAGCAATTTGCGTTGTTATCGTGTCAATAACCAAATAGTCGGGTGAGCTGCGTCAATTACACAACTGTAATTTGTACGGAAACCGACAGTTCATTTGATTTTATCTGGTTTAGTGTATCGCATGTAATTTTTCATTGGGTTTCATGACATAAAATCAATTTTAGTTACGCACTGTAGATATATGTATATGTATACAGGAACTTCAATAAATTATGTAAGTCATGTACAAAATAACTCAAGTGTGATAATTTCTCAAACTTACGTACAGTCACCTAAAGAGATAAGTTACCAGGGTCGTCGGATATAGTTGAAGTTTAGTAAGAAACCGATGGATGTTTCCGAATGAAATTTAATTTGGTAATGAAATGTTTGTTTTCTATTAATTAAATTAAACTTTATTCAAAAACATCCATCGGTATCTTACTAAACTTCAACTATATCCGACGACCCTGGTTATTTATCTCCTTTGATGACCGTACAATAACTTCATTTTATTATATTCTGTATAGCGCCAATCCTATACAATACGTTGCCAAAATATTGGAGGGAATATAGAAAATAAATATTAAGAAATAGGTTAAAAAACCTTCTGTTTGAGAAAGCCTATTACAGCACTGACGAATCTCTGACTGATAAATCATTCTGACTTGTGTGAAATATCTAGATTTTGTTCCTTTTTACTTCTATTGCTATTGTATTATGCAATACATCTTTATTTCCAAGGAAGATGAGTAGGCCTTTAGTGTGGGACGCAACGTGTGTCGATACTCTTGCGCCATCCCATCTTCCTGGCTCGGCGTGCTGTGCTGGCGCTGCTGCTGCGGCTGCGGAAAACCTCAAGCGGCGAAAGTATAATAACCTTATTGGTGATAACTATTTTCGAGATGTTGTTAGCCGTTGAGCCAGGTTGAAACCCTCGGGCCGTGGGGTCCGAGTGCATGGCTTATTCAATGAAATCTCAAAATGGCTGTTTGACACTGGCTTTTACCTTGGCCAGAGGAGAAGTATTGCCATACAACGTGCCGCCAGTCTCTTGTGTACATTACCAGTCGACAGCGACGCGGAGGTATATTTCGACAGCATTATTTTAGTTAGGTTAGGATATAATATTTTTGTTATTAATAGAAAAATAATTAATTTTAATTTAGTTAAAATAAAGTACTTATATTTAATTTTCTTTAATGTATTGATGACACTATGCTGTAGTATGTTTTAATCTTTAAGTTCTAATTTGTAATGTTAATTGCTTTGAATAATGGATACGTTTATATTTTTTTTTTTTGCTGTGATTTAATGTAATGTAACATCTTGCATGCCGTACTCATACTCATGTTTTGCACAAATAAATTATCTTACCTTATCATACATGAAGTTTCAATTAACTAAGTGCATATTTTAAAAATATATACAAAGTATGTATACCTGGTACCTTAGTTCCCTTTGCAAATCTAGCGCGAAACCGATAATCCTGCCTGTCACTAACCTAGGGAGCACCTTGACCGCAAAGTTATTCTAACTATTCAGCCCCTGGCTAATGGTGCGTCTTCACACTCTTAACTTGTCCTCAAAAGTTTGTCAAATCACTGTACAGACGCCAGCACATCAAGATACTACAATCTGTCAAAGGAGAAGGGAAAGACTCCATAGTTTCCTGGGCCCAGGTGTTAACTCAATCAAACTAGCTTTATTTGTAAGTGGATATAATAACAAGACCTCACTGAAAATTTGGTGAAATTTGGCTATCCAGGAATCAAGTTATATGAAATATAGTAAAAGTGAGGTTACATTATAAAATTGTAGTTTTTTGATGTTATTTGCGAAATATTTTTGAATGGTTTTGGTTGTATAATGGTTTTACGCATGGAGTGCAAGTAGAGAGCCTCCATGTGCGATGTGTTGAAGATCCTGACACGTTTAGATTGAGAACGGAAAATACGTGCGCACTCACAACGAAAGAAAACGAACGAGTCGGGTCACAGAGTACTTTTTGATAGGTGCTGGTTTTTTTCTACCTGTAATCTGTCAGTCGGTGACCAGCACAGATTACTTTAGACTATACTGAGTGGCCAGTGTTGCTAACAGAAGAAAAATTAAAGGAACTCGATTCGCTTTGAATCGATTCCACGAAAAGATTGATAAGCATTTGACACACGATTTTCATACATATTCTGAGATTTTACCGATTTATTCAGTATCGATTACTTAGAATTCAGGCATGTACTTTATCGATTATTTAGTTTCACAACTTAATTTAATTTTTCTCGCTTCCTAGATAGAAACATGGTACTGTATTTTGTGATTTCCTTTAGAAAAATATAACGGTTTTTTTAATACCCGTTTCAACTAGTTAACTGCTGGGCCCAGGATTTCCCTTCTCCTTTCTTTAATAGATTTTCAACTTGGGAAAATTTGACAGTTTCGGGTAGCTTGATGTGCTGGCGTCTGTACTTTTAACTGTCGACAACCATCAATCCAATAATAGGTAGAACTGGCCTAGCGTAGAATAGTTTCAATCGAATCAGAGTTATATGCCGCATACTATACCCAGCGCAAGTACAGCTGACGTCACAAGAAACAAAACACTGTCTACGCCTGTTCTCATATATTCTAAACTACATCCCGAACATTCGAAATACGTTGAAAAATATTCCTTTCGTCAAAGACTACAGAGCGACATAGCTTCACAATTTTATTGTAAAAGCGGCCGCGGGTGACGCAACTAAAGTGAAGGCTTTCAACCAATTCAAGACAACCTTTTACGATATTGAGATGTTACAGGACAGATGAAAAGCCGTACACAGTAATATTTATTGGAGAAATTCGTGTTCTTGTAATTTTAATGTCAAATGTCAAAATTCCACTCAAATAGAGTGGGTTTTGACATTACAAATGCTCAATCTGCGTAAGTGTGTAATTTGGACGATAGGGCAAAAATCCGTAACTATGTAAGTTCTTACGTCAAAGAATACGTGAACTTTATTTCAGAGAAAATTAACACGAAATTGCTTTGTAGGTAGTGATGTTGCTGCAAAAACGAACATAATCCCTTCGTATAACGTACTTCCTTACATAGTATAAAACAAAGTCGCATAAATGTCTGTACGTGCATAACTTCCGAATGACCTCACCAAATTGGATAATTCTTTTTTGTTGTGTTCGGTATTGCCAGGACAAGTTTTGTATGAAAGAAAATATCGGAAATTCAAAAAAAAATTGCACCCGTGCAAAGCTGGGGCGGATTACTAGTCGAGTAAGGTATAACCAAACCATACACGTCAGCTGGCTAAGTTACAAAAACCCGGCCATCGCCAGTACGGGAAATGAGCTCCTAAACACACAAATACCATAGTTCTCATTACTATTCCTTCTAAGCCCTCCAAGTCAACCCTCCACAAACCTATTTAACGTTTCAGCCAGGAGAGGATTAACAAACAATAGTTAACCAACTAAGATTTGAACTCAGACTCAATCAATCAAGGGCTTACCTACCCTAATTGCCAACACTTAGAAATAAGACCCCAAATACACAAACAAAAAGTACCCGTCATTAAATCCAAACCGTCGCATTCCAATATTATATTTCAAAAATAAATTCCGCGTTCCAACTTCGATAATGTTCGTAATTCCGATGATAGCCGAACATGACGTATCGAGGGTCGTAACTTGCCGAAGTTACACGATCGTGCTGTGACGTAATGGCGGCCTTGTAACATTATTTTTTATCTGCAACTTCGGTTGTAAATCAAATAAAAAAAAGTATTTCTTTCTTCCTGTGAGCCCATTTCACTTTTTCAGTTTGTTTATTTGTATGAGTTTTTACGATGCGAAGTTGTTAAAAGATAGAGTTTTAGTTTGGATTAAGACTAATAAAATAATCTGGGACTAGGTCATGGCTATCAATTTCCTACCACTGCTTGTCTTTGCGTCACCCAAAGTTTGACTGGTAGATGATACCGATGGCATTAAGTCCCGCCTCTGTACCTTTGTGTGCTTAAAGTATTAAATAAATACATTTGACAACGCTTAGTTGTGCATATCTAAGAGTATACACCGTGTTCTTCAAGATATCCATAAACTTTGTCAAACGCTTCTATAGCTTTTACAAATTAAATCTAACAAAGGAAGTAGGTAGTACTTAAAAAGGCTTCTTTACAAAGATATTTGTAATTTCATTTAGTAAATTTTATTTAGCTATGCAGTAAGAAAGGGTTTTAAGTCAGTTTTGACAAATTGCAGCACGCCAAATCTTATGAATGAAAATACGTCATCGTTGCCATTTCGGATAAAGAGGCATGCATATCGGGCGATTTACGTCAAGGTATTTAGTTTATATGAAAATTAACAAAAAATTAGAATTCACTTCTTCTTCTTAGCGTGTCGATGGCAATCTAAATGTACTCGGCCCAGAATTCGGCCACTTGTTTGGCGCCATCACTAGCGTAGAATTCACTAATGTGTCCATAATGAAAAATGCTTATTTCCATGGTCTGAACACCTGATCGAATTTTATGTATATCGTCCGGAACACGGTGTATAATATCATATCTCTGTCACCTTTGACCTAGACTAGAGTCAATAGCAAGCCCATTTCAAATAAAAAAAAAAAAGTTATCATATTAATCGCCATGCTGTAAAAATGTACCCAATATGGAAGCATTCACTTTCAACAGTATCCAGGCTAGCTTCTACACAATGCCCGTATTACAAACCCATGTCATTCGTACAAATCTCTGGTTGAAATGAAGGGATATGAGCTTGAAGCACGGGATTACATCGTGACCACGTCATGTCCTTGAGAGTAAGTTGAATTTGCATTTTGCTTGACCGACGCGACGTTACTGTACCTCTTGGCTTCATACTCGTACTACTTGTATTTTCACTATTGTCGAGAAATTGTAAAGTTAAAGATTTTAAGAGATTTTAAGTATTTGAAAAGCGTTATAGGAATAGAATTCTTTACAATTCTACAGGCCCGTATCACTTCTTATCTAGCTTATCTTCTTCACTAGCTGGGCCCTGCGGTTTCACCCGCATAAGTTTCGATCCCGTGGGAATATCGGGATAAAAAGTAGCCTATATGTTAATCCAGGGTGTTAGCTACCTCCATATAAAATTTTATCAAAATTGATCCAGCCGTTTGAGCGTGAAGAAGTAACAAACATATAAACACACACACAAACTTTCGCTTTTATAATATTAGTGTGATAGTGTGATGTGATCAGTGTGATAAGAAGTATTACTTTATCGTACAAACGATTTCAAAATATGCCACTTACAGGCGGGCGTTATATTAATTAGTCACCCGCGTGGATGTCGGATATTGTCCCACGGAAACGTGGTACCGGGACAAAAAGTAGCCTATGTCCTTTCCCAGGATGTCATCTATCTCCTTGCCAAATTTTATCGAAACCCGTTCAGTGGTTTAGGCGTGAAAAGGTAACATACAGACAGAGTTACTTTCAAATTATAATGACACTAGCTGCGCCCCGCGGTTTCACCCGCGCAAATGTCGATCCCGTGGGAATATCGGGATAAAAAGTAGCCTATGTCCTTTCCCGGGACTCAAACTATCTCTATACCAAATTTCATCTAAATCGGTTCAGCGGTTTGAGCATGAAAAAGTAGCAAACATATAAACACACACACACACACACACACTCACAAACTTTCGCCTTTATAATATTAGTGTGATAGTGTGATACATATTAAACACAAAATAACAATTCTCTGCACCTCATTATGTTTCACAGGCAAAATGACCTTTTCTATTGTTTCGTCGCCGATCGGCGAACCGCGCCGCTTGACCTGAAGTAGGTCGTATTGTCGTAGGCAACTTAATTAATAATAAATCACTAAAATAGCCACTTCAGACTGAAATCCATCGTTACAAAACTGTCCCAGATTTATCCTAGTTAAAACCCAGCGCTGCACTTGTCTCCCGATTCTTTATTAAAACCGGCTTCGAGATGCAAGTCGTTCGACTTTGGCGGCGTTTCCGTCGGCTTCCATTAGCCGAAGCCGGATATTGGACCCGATACGTGACCCACCCCCGAGACTCCTCACGAACACACCGCCTTCCAAAAGCTTTCGAAGATATATCTCGAATCGGTGCGGGTAATTCATTCTTTGTTTAAATGTTTTTGTTGATTGATTGAAAATAAGAACCTATTGTTTGTATATTGCAGGGTTTCAGTTCTGTCATGCTGGTTTAAAAATATGTTATATTTGTCATAATTACATTTATTCAAAGTCAAAGAATTTATTTTAAATAGGCACATACTCGTAAAAGTCACTTTTGAACATCAAAATGTACATAAAATAAAATTGATCCTTCCAAAAGCTAGTTTCGTTTGGAGAAGAATGGAGAAGAATGGACAAGAAACTCCACCGTTACTCTTAAAATGTTTTACAGTATCTTGTATACATTAATTATATTATAATTATATGAGACGATGCACTTAGAATAAAATGACTACACTACAAAAAAAAATTAAAATGAAGCCATTTCGATTCATATTTATAAAGAAGGTACATAGAGAAGGCGCAATGCCACAAGAGACTTTCTCTGCTATTAGACCTTTGCGTTAAAAAGAAACACATGTTATTTTGTTTTTATATTTTACGAAATCGGTAAAAGTCTTGACGTGAGTTATTTTGCCCCTGAGACTGAAAAAATGCCTAAATAAAACCAGTGTTATATTTTCTAAAATACAAGACAGCTTTTTATGAACCAAAGACTACAAGGCGATACTACCTATTTCACCAATAAAGAAATACGAGGAAAAACTAAATTCTGAAAATTCAACCAAAGAATTCAAAGAAATTCGTACCTACGTCCAATAAATGCTCGCTTTGGTGGAAACTCTCGCTTCTTTTTAAATTTTACTGCAAAGTTTACAGCTTTCAGGAGGAGCCGACACGCTGTACTTCAACAAATCTAGATTTTATAAGAACCGTAAAAAATATCATAGTGGCAATATTGAAGAATTTGGCTTTGAACATTGCAATTTGGTATGACAAACGATTTGAGATTGAAGTTTATAGGTCTTGCATTTCCTTTATTTATTTCTTCAAAGAATATTATTAATATTTTTGCATTCAGTTAGGTCTTAACTCATTTTAAATATTTTGAAATGGGATCGAAATAATAATTACTTTATGGCTTTTTTGAACAAAGACAAATATTATATAACAGGAAATGTGGGTGGTCTTGGCTGGGGCCCGTGGCTAAATAATAACAGCCGCACAGGTCGATCGATCAGGTTAAGCCACGCTTGCCGCGGTTGGTCTGTGGAAGGGTGACCATCTTTACATACCGGGACCCCTCCGTGCCTCGGAAAGCACGTTAAGCCGTTGGTCCCGGCTGACCTTTGACAGTCGTTACGGGTAGTCAGAAGCCCGAAAGTCTGATAACCAGTCTTACCACGGGGTATCGTATTACCCAGTAACTGGGTTGTGGAGGTCAGATAGGAATTACTGGTATTCAGCTGCATCCGGTTAGACTAGAAGCAGACCCCAACATAGTTGGGAAAAAGGCTAGGCAGATGATGATGATGATGTGGGTGGTCTTTTCTCCATAGAAACGCTCTCGCCTGTTTTCTTTCTGGTTAATGACCATAAAGCAATGATTTTTTACAGAATAATAACTACTTGTATTTCCCTATGTTTTACTTTTTGATGATACATTATTTTTATAAGCACTAGAACACTAAAAAAATGCCAATATAAACCGCTGTCAACAGAGGCCTAGTGTACAAATTTGACAACTATTAATGAAAAACAAAATATAGGGACAGAGTGTATATCCTTCTTATTAAGATTATGAAATATCTTTTAAATTGGTCCAATATTGGAGGAGAAAATAAGCAAGAGCCAAACCTCGAATTATGACTTTTTACTTAGGCTGTTTCAAAAGTTTCTCCGAAAGCATTTCCTCTTAAAACTACCTAGTTATAATGAAATCTATGTTTGAATGCGCTTATCTCTGGAACTACCAGTCGGATTTGAAAAAATCTTATTTGAATATGATAGCCCAATTCTTGAGGAAGGCTTTAGGTTACTTTACATTACGTCAGAACCCTTAGGAGTCGAGCAAAAACAAAAAAAAAGGCAGAAAGAACACTGAACACTGAGCGCAGACGAAGTAATAGCGCGGGAAGGCAATGCCATATTGTGACGGGGTGGGTCGGGAGTACATTAAATTTCACGAGGACGGAGCCACGGAGTCACAGTTTCATCAGAGTACAACAGGAGACATCATAACGCACCAGAGCCCTGATTCACAACCATACGACAGGCTATCGTATCGAAAATCTGACATTTCGATAACCTGATTTGACTTCCCCTCAACAGCAAATAGCTGTTGGAAGAATAGCGGGCGTCTATTTGATTTATAAGGACAAAATTTTCGGGTTTTGGACTTGTGAACGGCGTTGAGAAGACTCTTACGATAACAATGATTAATGTTCGATACGATACGGAAGCATATCGAGTGTTTGTGAATAAGGGGGCTGGTCCGAAATTCTATCTCCAACTCGATTGTCCGAAAGGGTTAACGCTACCCTGGAACATATAGAGCCAAGGAAGGAACACGGATGGGTTTTAGTCAGTAAAAGTCTGACACTCCCTTCCGCTCCACCCAGAGCGGGAGGGTTCATTTGATGATTTCCCATCCACAAACAAAAAAAAAAAGGCAAAGCACAAACCAATAAGTATTTCCTGAATCAAACATGGTCCGTTCACACAAAAGCACATCAACCAAATCCATATTAACAAGAAATGCATTCACTAGCCTGCATAGTTTACTTGCTCTTCTTCCAATCCTCCACCACCTTCCAAACGGTCCCAGACCAGCGGCACGGCGTATTCGCCTTTTGATGTCCTTGCCCGAAGACACAAAGGCAGACGCGGGAGCACTCCAACTGATTGTGTCTGGAACGTGTCTTTGTTAGCGTCCTGGTCCAAGAAGCAGGTGGGCACAGAAGTTCTAGAAGGTGGTTTATATTCAGTGTCCCGTACTCACTACAAATATTATTTTTATTTGTATAGATATTTACATAATATAACCTAACATATAAGCTATAATAATATGTACAATTATATGAAAAATATAAATTGTTATCACTAATGGACTGTTGCCTGTGCGTACAAAGTGCTATACCAAACCATTTAGAATATGCCAGCTATGTAAAGTAATTTTGAAACCAAAAAAAAAAACAAACAAAAGTTTAGTAAGACGCTAAAGGTTATAGCACACATATCAACTAGGAAAGGGATCGTCACCGTATCGCCTTTCGCCTCGCCATCAAACAGGCGTCAACCTAACGTAAGCACGTAACCAAAGCGGATCAGCAGCTCCGATACGTCGACTCAGCTACGGCTAGGCGACGCCGCGCTTACGGTTCACCGACCGCTGGTTGATGATGCTGCAAGCAGGCCGCGGGAGGGGTGAGAGGGGCAAGGGTGGACGAAGAGACGTAAACTCGGGTACTAATGGAGAGACGTAAGCGCGGGGACGACGAGCCGTAGGCGCAGGAACTGCAAATTGACCACAAACCGCATTGCGGTTCGTGAGCTTGTCCCGATTCGAGGCGATTACGTTACGATTCCGATTAGTATGCGTTGCAGTAGGGAGTTTCATACAAAGAATACTGAATGGCTCGAGTTGATACGGTAACGATCCCTTTCCAAGTTGATATTGTGTGCTAACCTTTAATCAGTAAAACCATTGTCGAAAAACAATTTTCTTTGACAGCGCAGCCACAGTTTCTCCTATTCCTCTCTAGATCCAAGTAGAGCTTCTGCTCTTTCTTACTTAGTGCAACCATCGTCAGTGTTAGCCTCAGTGCCTTAGTGCCAGCGCCGGCGTGTTTGGTCATACAATTCACTTAGCTCGCAAATAAACAACTTCCTTTGGGCCACACTAGGTAGAATGCGCTTTTGTTTTCGGTTGCCGTTAGTTAAACATTGATGAAAAAATACAAACATATAAAGCAAGTTAATAAAAAACGTAATAAATAGGTTATTGATCATAGATTTAACCCCCTTACTAATAAACGTTGTATAGCGTCTATAAAGTTCTTTCGAAAGTCAAATTACTGACGACTGAAAGAGAGAAATCGGTGTGTAACTATTCATCTGATATAATACGTTTATTAGTAAGTGGATTAGTAAATAGTGTGGCGATTGGGTTATCACAGTAATTGAACCCACGTATTTCTCATCATCATCTGCCTAGCCTTTTCCCAACTATGATGTGGTCGGCTTCCAGTCTTACCGGATGCAGCTGGATATCAGTATTTTACATAGAGCGACTGCCTATCTGACCTCCACGACGGGTAATACGATAACCCGTGGTAAGACTGGTTGTCAGACTTACGGGCTTCTGACGACCTGTAACGACTGCCAAAGATCCACGAATGACAGCCGGGAACAACGACTTAACGTCCTTTCCGAGGCACCGAGGGATCTCGGTGTATACAGATGGTCACCCATCCACAGATCAACCGGGGCTACTGTAGCTTAACCTGATCGATCGACCCGTGTGGCTGTTATTAGTTAGCCACGAGTCCCTCAAACCACGTATTTCTACATTACGTATTTTTAAACATACGCAGTTTAAATATTTAATAACAATTAACATTCTAGCCGTCGGGATTTGTTTTCGTTTGTGTATATAACAACAATAAACTTAATATTTGTGATTATTTGTTTACAACACCATAAGTTTGTGTTGAATTGTTGATACAATCTCCCCGCGCGTGTTTAGTGCTTTATTATCTTGAGTGGTTTATGTCGTGCTAATTTTTAGGCTAAGTACCTATTTATTTTGTTTAAAAAAATCAGTTTTCTATTTTTAGTAAAATTGTTTATTTTATTATAGTAACAGACTGATTACAACTTGTAATAACCGCTGTACTCTCGCTCTCTCACTCACTGCTGGCCTAGACGTTATGGGTATTTTTTATGTATGAGGAGAGAATGTTTTGGCTGCATGATAAATGGTATATATTATTTTGTCTCTGTAAATTCTTTCAAAAAAACATTTTACACGTCAACAATAAAGTATGTTTTATAAGTAAATGAGTTCGGTGTTTCCTATCCAACTAAAATTAGAAGAAAGACCGAAACAAACTCAGAGGGGCAATTCTCGTAACTTTAAGAACGTTCACAGTCTGATTTGTCTCAATCTGTCAAGAATACCGCTACCTACCTCCCTACCTACTTTTGACAAGTTTTTGATATTTGTTTGTCGCCGAGATGAAACTTCGACTAGATTTTGAACGTTGTAAATTACGAGAATTGGCCTTCGGGTCACAGTCTCTTTTAAAGTCCAAACATAATCATAAACAAGGTTAGAATATTAGCCAAACAGCATTATGAACTTACCCTGTAAAGCTCGCTCTTGCACAAAAGAACTAACAATTTGAAAGTCGAACGCTTCGATTCGAAACAAAAATACAGGATGAAATTGAAAATTTGCGCGAAAACGAAAAAGGAGTTGCAGTTACTGATAAGCAATCCATTCATCACTTCCACGTTCCTACGAAAAAAAGGGCGCACGACGACGTTGCCAAATCGCTTGCCTACGCGCAAGTATGTGCACCCCTTTCCTTAATGACATGCTCTAAATGTTCTTTATAACACGTTGGATTATTTTAATTTGGCGCACCTATTCAATTTCACCCTGTAAATTAGCAAAAAAATAATTTTGCCATAGTCTAAAACCCTGGCTTTTGTGAGTACAGGACTACGACCATGCGTTTAATATCCTCTTAAACAACGCACATACACAAATACAGGCTTAATCCTGAACTGAATGTTTCTATCCTGTCTCTAAGCACTGGCTTTAGTGTGTAGTTCCAATGAAATTATTACTGGTATTGGTGGAGCAGGCTAAAATGAAATGGACGCTAAACGCCATTCAGGCGCATTACTTGATGGCGTTTCAATGTACTCGTATGTATGGATTGTTCCTGTTTTGTATTGTTGAGCACGTTATTGGTTTTGGCTTTGTTTGATTATTGTTAGGTTAAATAATTATTTTATTGTCGGTAGAAAGTACCATGCAAACTCGTATTCAATTCCTAATGTTGAAATGATTTTGTTGTATGGATGTACAGACAGAGCAGACTAATATTTGAAAACAAAAAACCGGCCAAGTTTATCTCAAAAACATACTTAATATTGTACTTGAAAAAGTATGTTTTCTGATACAACAATATACGTCACGATAAATTCAATTAATGTAGGTAAGTTTGTAAACACAAAAAAAAAATGTATAAGATAAAACTATACATATCGTCCCCGTATTTGGAAAACTAAATAACTTCGTTTTTGGCGATTTTGTCTTTTCCCTATTTTTAAATAATCCAAAAGATGACGCATGTTTGAGTCTTACAGGAATTTACTTATCTTATTCCGTTCCAAAAATATAGCCATTTTTGTCGTTCAGATGGAATAATGCATAATTATAAAATTACCGACAGTAAAATTGTCTCAATTTTTTTAACAAATGAACATTAATTGAAAAAAAAACACTAAATCGCGTTTATCTCAAAACTGGAAAATCGGAGTTATTTAGTTTTCCAACTACGGAGACGATATATTAACAATTTTCGGACTTTCTCCTTTACTTGTGCTGTAAGACCCAGCTTCTTGTACAAACTCCATGATTCTAGGTCAATGGGGAGTGCCATATAAGCTTTGATTTATTAGCGATTGTCAAAAAATTTTGCATAAATTACCGTATTTGTTTAATGCGTTGGCTTACCTACGTATTCGATATTAATTTCAACTTGATACCTCCACGCGTTCCTGAGCAAAGGGGTTGATAGACAGACAGACGGAAAACGAAGTGATCCCAAAAGAGTTCCTTTTTTCCTTCCCTTTTTTTTTGAGGTACGGGTCCCTAAAAATATACAAAGAAAATAACCTCTGTAATAATATGATTCTGTATACACCGAAGTATACTGTACCCTCATTACGCCAACTTATCAAATAATAATTAAAAGATAAGAATCATGTGAAGGCGGGAAAATTAACATCCACATCAACAGCGTAAGTACTGATACTTAGCATAATTTATACGCAGGATATCCTCCCGTTACCTGTCGGCTTATTTATTATCTACATCAAAATATGGGCTCGAATAATCTTCAGGTTTCAGCAAACGAGGTTTAGACTAATATATAATAACTGTGTGTGAGCACTAATGTACAGTCAACAAAAGAAATATGTATGCAGGATCGTCGGATATAGTTGAAGTTTAGTAAGAAACCGATGGATGTTTTCGAATAAAATTTTATTTTATTAATAGAAAACAATCAGCTCATTTATCAAATTAAATTTCAGTCGACAACATCCATCGGATTCTTATTAAACTTTAACTATATCCGACGATCCTGCATACTTATCTTTTTTATTGAGTGTAGATACTACAAAGCTACCATTTACTGGTACTTCTTTCCTTAATGTGCCCTGGCGGCTGAGAGTATGTCATGCTCACTCTAATGTCTCGCTGATGGTGGCGCATGTGTTGGATCATTTAGCTCCCTTCATATTGGTTAAGCTGAGTGGTGCTAATAATTTAATTTAATTATTGAATTGTCTAAACTATATTTTAGATGTTTTTAACGTTCTGCATCGTTCTCACGTGCATAATTTAAACATGAATGATGTAACCAATATTTTGTAGTTCCATATTTTGATTTAAAAGAGTGTCCGTGGAGTGGCTTACTCGTTTTCTCCATAGGTACTTACTACGCTTTGGAATGGGCAACTAGCTTCCGATTTCTGACTGACCGACCCTTTTACAATTCAAAAGTGCCTGTAATTGGTTTTATTTGAAACTAGCTGCGCCCCGCGGTTTCACCCGCATATGTCTCGATCCCGTGGGAATATCGGGATAAAAAGTAGCCTATGTCCTTTCCCGGGACTCAAACTATCTCTATACCAAATTTCATCTAAATCGGTTTAGCGGTTTGAGCGTGAAAAAGTAACAAACATATAAACACACACACACACATTCACAAACTTTCGCCTTTATAATATTAGTGTGAAGTGTGATAAACACTTTGAGTTTAAGTTTGAGTTTGTATTAGCTATTTTGTTGCTCAGCATGGTAACTAACATTTTAGGGGGGGGGGGGGGATAAAAAAGATCTAAGCTGACAAAGTAAAAACGCTAGAAGCCATCTTTAAAAATTTATAAGGACAATACATTCTGATACCTTCACACATCCAAAAGCATCTTTGTACATTGAACAAAAGGCAGCTTAACAAAAACGTGTTTGATAAAAGACATCTTTCGTAAACTCAGCCCCCAGAGGCGCGCAGATATTATCATATTTTGTACAAATATAAACAAAACTGCCCCCCTGGGCTCTATTCTATGAAAAAGTAAATTGGTGTAGAGGACTACGACATTGTTAGGATAGAACTACACTACAGTTTGGAAAATGGTCGGGATAGAAATCGTTGGAAATCGTAAGAGTCGACTGGAGGGAAAATCTGATATTGGATATGGAATGTTTGAATGAAGTACGTAATTTCCAATGTCGTACCAAGAAAAATAAATAAAAATCTTTGATTGCTAGCAAGCATACCCATTGGAAACAAACTGCCTTGACTAACGTCTTCCAATGTTCTTTAACGGTTGAGAATTGAACTGCGGAATGAGTATAGAATAATTTTATATATTACTAGCTGCGCCCCACGGTTTCACTCGCGTAAGTCTCGATTCCGTGGGAATATCGGGATAAAAGAATCCTATGCGCTTTCCCGGAACTCAAACTATCTCTATACCAAATTTCATCTAAATAGGTTCAGCGGTTTAGGCGTGAAAAGGTACTTCCACAACCCTCCCGGCGCATGCCCGCCTAGCTGGCGGGCCGCGCATGCCCCCCAGGCTGGGGGGCTACGGGAATAGCCGGGAGCACCTGGCCATTCCCGTCCAACACTGATGGAGGCCTGTGCAATACAGGCAAAGGTGCCCCCGCACCTGTTGCCTGCTGGCCTCCATCTGGGAGGAGTCGGAGATGACTGTCAAACTGATGTCTTCTTCGACCCCTCCTCCGCCTTCGGAGCAATGCCGCGTGAGGATCTTCCTCCCGCGCGCGCTCCGCCGCCTTATTCTGGGACATGACGTGTTCGCAGAACGAGGCGACTGCCGCCCAGGACCTCTCATCCCTCAGCATGGCGTTAACCAAGCCGGGGAGTGATAGGTCCGGTCCGATCACCGCGATGAGACTGCGGCGCGGCTCGGACCACGACGGGCACACCTCGAGGGTGTGCTGCGCCGTGTCCTCCGCCGCGCCACAGTCGTGGCACGACGGCGTCTCCTCCCGTCCGATTCGGTGCACGTACGATCCGAAACAACCGTGTCCGGACAGCACCTGCACCAGCCGGAAGGAGAGGAATCTATGCGACCGCTCGAGCCAGTCTCGCAGTACTGGCCCAATCGCGTCGAGGGTTCGGTGGCCGAAGGCTGCGGTGGCGAGGTCCCCCGTCCAATGGACGACGATGGCGTCCCTCGCCTCCCGCCGGACGGCCTCCCGCTCTTCCTGGGCTGGGCGTTCTCCTCTCGCCCTCCGCCCCGCCGTCCATTCATATACTCTGGCGAGCACCCACGCCTCGAGTTCCCAAGGAGGGGTCCCCGCCAGAGCATATGCTGCCGCGAAGCCCACCGTGCGGTAGGCCCGCGCCACCCGCTGGGCTATGGCAGCGTTCTCCCTCCTATGGAGGGAGTCCTCCCAGATAGGGGCTCCGTAGAGGGCCATACTCTTCAGGATGCCGGCGTAAAGTTGCCGGCATCGTGCGCTGGGCCCCCCCCAAGTTGGGAAGCAGCCACGACAGCGCGCCCGCGGTCTTCAACAGGCGCGTCGACAGCCCGCTAAAATGCGGACCGAAGCGCCACCTGCTGTCAATTACGAGACCCAGGTACTTCATCTGGGCCTTGACCTCAATTTTGACGCCGTCCACGAAGATGTAAAATAAGTAGACTGAATGTTTCTTGTCTATGAAAGTGGCTTTTTTGTCTTTTATGAGAATAAATGATTTAAACCTTGATTAAATAATAAAAGCAGCGCAGTGTTACCAATTCTTATGTCTATCTTTCGACAACTCTAGAAGTGTACCTAAGTGAAACAGATAAATGAAATGGAATAGTTTATTTACTAACTTACAATAAATACATAAAGTTATGTGTGTGTGTCAATGTGTTTAACAATTTACTTTGTACTCGTTTTACAACGGTCAAGTGTAATTTAAATATCTCGTTGTCAGATTCTTACCATCCTCGCTGCAGGCTGAGCATTTGTAGGTTTTGTTATATACAATACTAGCTGCGCCCCAAGGTTTCACCCGCGTAAATGTCGATCCCGTGAGAATATCTAAATAAAAATTAGCCTATATGGTGTCAGCTACCTCCATACAAAATTTTATCAATATTGGTCTAGACGTTTGAGCGTGACAAACATATAAACACACACGCACACACACACACACAAACTTTTGCCTTTATAATATTAAAATATATAGTGTGATTAATATTTAAGAATAATTATCGTAAGTATCTCTTTTCAATTAAGAATACTCGCCCAAAAATGGAAACCATACAATTTAATCAGAATGAAATACCTGATAGGTACTTCAGATTCCATTGATAGCAACAATATTCATTCAGAAATTGCCCATATCCTTTACATACAAAATTGGAGTGTTCCAGTAAATAATGAGGAATCCGTATTGAAGTACATTTTCCGATCATTACGGAAAAATGAGAAATCCGGCATTCAGGCGCAGAAGTGAGATTTAAAGCGAGCGATCGGATTCATTATTTATTTCTAGAGTCAATGATCGAGAGGGAAAGGCAGACTGGATTTAATTATATATTGTATGATTTAATGACATTTTTTCACATCTCTGGAATATGAAAAGCGAACTGATATTGAATTGTAGCCTTTTTGGGGTGCAACAAAATATTATACACTAGTGACAACATAATTGCATTTGGAAACCTTTTTTTTTTGTGGATGGCAAATCATCAAATGACCCCTCCTGCTGTGGGTGGAGACTCTTACTGACTAAAACCCACCCGTGTTCCTTCCTTAGCCCTTTATGTTCCGGGGTAGCGGTAACCCTTTCGGACAATCCCGCAACCCCGGCAGGCTTCGGCTCTAACAGGCCCCTTCATTTATGCTGACATCTCTTTGAGGTGCGAGTGGAACACATACGCGCCGTCCGGCACGGGCCTGGTCCTGATCGGACGGTGAGCTAACATTTGGAAACCCTGATGGGAATTCTCGTAATTTTATGAACGGTTACATGCTGATCTCTGTCTCAATCTGTCAAAAATACCTCTAATTTCCCTACATTGTCGACAAATTTTTGGTATCGATTGTCGCTGAGATTAACTTGCACTACATTTTGAAAGTTTTTAATTACCCTTGGCCTTCTGGTGAGTAGCCTGGCGAGTTACGAAGCTCACAACGAACCTTTTCATTAAAGCATAGTGTTATTCTCATCGTGCCTGAACGAAAATTTCAATACTTATTTTAAAAATGTTACTGATTTACAGTAACTTTACAAAAGGGGCACACGACGGCTCTTTAGTCTGTATTATAAACCAAATGTACAAAGCCAAAACACCTTTTATCATAACTGAAGGCTTTAAAGCACCTACAAAAGACTGACAGTTCCCTCCCTCACAAAGACCTTTGTCCTTTTAAAACAGACATTGACTTACACAACGCCTGACGTGCGCTGACGTCGGCTGACGTCGCGCGTGACGCCGGTGTGATATCGGCCTTAATCCTGTGTCCCAACGCTATGATCCTTTGGAAAAATAAATGGGAAATAAGTTAAGCATGACTCGGCTTAAAGTAACATGACGTGAGGAATATGTGTGGACAAGAGGATTTGGGTCGATTGCCGTTGGAAGCAAAAAGTTTTGTTTTTGGGACTGTGAGGACTCATTTACTCTAAGGAGTGGTTTCCTCTTTTTGTTGGTGGAAACAATGCTGAGATCCGAAGCGTAACTACAGCGCGGTACAGTCAGCATCAAAAGTCGATTAACACTATCATTTTTACATGTTATTAAATTGACATCAACTTTTTTCAATAAACTGATTTTTAGCTTTTCACATAATAGACAAGAGTATATATTCTAAAAAAAATTCTTCTGCTGCTATTTTGAACAAATATTTTGCTCAATAACTAAGATTAAAAAAACTGAAGTGTTAATCGACTTTTGATGCGGACCGTACTATATCTTAGTGACCTAACAAATCATATTGTCCTGTACGATAAGTGCGTCAACAAAAACAGTAATTATTTTCAAGAACATGTATTGTTAAAACTCATACAAATGATTGTTACGTGCATGCACGAATCAAGAATAAAATACTCTTTATTATGTACACCATATAAATTACAAACATAAATATAGAAACTACAATGGGTGACACAATGGGCGGTCTTATCGCTAAGAGCGATCTTTTAAAGACAACCTTTCAACTGTGACCTGTTTAGCTAAGAAACTAATCGCTCAGATCCGTACGGAAAGTTCAATTGAAATCGAATCCACGACATGGTACTCGTAACGCAGAAACCAATTGCACAGCCACTGCCTTTAAATGATAAATGATTTTATTTCTGTAAGGGTTTGTACAGACGCCAAGCACATCAAGCTACTACAATCTGTCAATTTCTTTTAATAGATTTTCAAATTTATCGCCAAAGCATAAGTTTCAAAGTTGATTGGGAAAATTTGACAGTTTCGGGTAGCTTGATGTGCTGGCGTTTGTACAAACCCTTATACACGTAAATCATTTTTTTTAACTAGTTGTGGTCGGCGTTTTCTATCTAACTACTCTGAGAAGAAAGGCCGAAACAAACCCAGAGGTGACATCAGTGTCTTTTAAAGTCCAGACATAATCTTGGTCAGATCATAAAAAGTCCATGTAGATTGGTGTCTGAAATGGTCTTTTAAGGAAAGAACAGATTGAGCCGCTTATCGACCCAAAAAATAATTCAATCCATCCAACGTCGTCGCTTCATCACAGTTTCGCCAGTACAGTCGGAGCAAAACACTTCATATAAAAGAAACTCAATCCAATATCCATCGCAATGACAAACGACATCCCAGACCATCCACATCCATCCTTTAGTCATTTATTTCCCAGATTTTCTGAGTTATTTGTTATTTTAGGAGAGTTCTATCCCGTATATAGCCGCGATCTTATCAAGATAGATAACGCCTCAGAGACCTGAGGTAATCTTCAGCCTGTCACCCATAGATAATGTCGCGGGTAGTTTATCGAGGTCATGTTGAAAGCTATAGTGGCAGTGCTTGGAAAGGAATAAAGTTTTGGACATGAGGATGTAGTGTCTAATATGCCATTATATACAGGGTGAAATTTTAATCACCGTTTTCCTCTTGGGGGTCATTGTACTCATCATAATGAACAAATTTTACTATGGGACCAAAAATGAAATCGCGAAAAAAAACAGCTGTTCCCTACATTTTGACGAGGTATACGAATATAAATGTAGGGAACAGCTGTTTTTTTTTTCGCGATTTCAAGTTCGGTCCCACTGTAAAAGTTGTTCGTAATGATGAGTAGGTACAATGACCTCTTAAGAGGTTGTTGGTGTTTTTCCAATAACTTTGTATACATACGAGGAAAATATTATGTTACATGCACAAATACGCATTCTAAAATTAATTCTAGAAATGTACCTATTACCTTCATGACTCCTTTTTAACACTAGTAGGTAAGTCAGTATATAATATATAGCCGTTTTATCTAGGTATGTACCTATCTGTTAATGCTCATAGTGCCAAAACCCGGCCATCGTGTATATGCTATAAGAACTTGAACTTATGCAGCGCCATCTAGTGTTAAAATATTACTTATATTTAAAAGTGTCTAAGAAGTTCTATCTACTTACATGAATAAACATTTTATTTCATATAACACATAAATCGTTACTTTTTACTAAAAATTTGGAAATACGCGAGGTTTTAATATTTTTAATACCCACCTAGCTATCAGACTTCGTATAGGACCACAATCTCACTTGCGATCGGGTTTAAAAGCCCTATTAAATTCAACTGGCTGCATAAAAATATTGAGCCCGTTCAAAGTTAGATGCAAAAGCTTAGTTTGCCAAAATATAGTCATTAATGTGTAGTTTAGAAAACAACTAGTAGTCCAGCAGTAAGCAAAATAAGTACCTAGATATGTTTGTTTCTCAACACTTGGCAACCAATGAGAAAAATAAATATGTCGGAGACATCAATAGTACGGGAACTGACTTGACAACGAGGCGGAAGCGCTGTGACGACAACGCTTTCACGGAGTCATTCGTTTGAATATTCGGAACGCCAGCGCCATCTGGTGGCGCTTGACAGAGTCTTGCCAGAGTTCGTGGAGAATACAAGAGAGCGTGCAGCGTGGTGGAGCGGCTCTCTTGGACATCGGACATCGTACGAACAACATGTGCTCAGAAACTGTCCCGCGTTCCGTATCTGGTTGTATCGTGTACCTATAGTGTGTGATTTGCTAATGTGATTAATTTGTTCGTGAAATTATAATCTGATTTGAACTGCAAACCGTTTTTCTATTGCGCAATAACCAACACTATACCCACAGTATTCGCCCACAGTAGTTAAAATATGGCTGATAATAACGAGACACACATACCTTCTCCATTAAATAGAATACCAAATACCAACCAAAAACTTACAATATTTTTTTGGAAGAGTCGTCGAAATAATATAGATTCTCTCATACGTCCAAATAAACGTACACTCGACATATCAACGGTAAAATCACTTCTCCAGCACAATGAATAATATTAGGACGGAATATTAGTTCCCTGGCAGTATAATCCGGGCACGGATCGCGCTAGATAGACGAATTCGGAACGGGGTCCGAACATACCTCAGTGTAGTCATATTAAGTTTTGTAAAATATCTGCAAGCGATGAATAATGTCGATGTTAATTGAGATATTTAGAAATCATAAAATTATTTAAATTAGCATTCAATAATACTTGAACATTCTACAAAGTACCTATTGTATTATATAGGGTGGTGGAACATCAACGTGCAAAATAAAACCATGAATTCAGTACATATGTCTTTTTTTTTTATTGCTGTTCCATACATTTTGACCTCGTAGAGTGCGCATCGTCGCACGTTTCTATGAAATAACAGTATTTTTTAAATAACCGACGAAAAATTTTAACCCAGGGGAATCAGAATCATGTAATCCATCGTAACAAGTTGCACGTCGACGTCCCTGCGTGCATGTATTTTTTACAAATTGCATTCGTTATCTATCTTTACACTTTAGTAACAAAACGCTGATGAAATGTTAACGAAAACTAGACAGATTACGTTTCATGATATCTAAACAGTAAATGGAATACATAAGTCCTCTACTCCATCTCGAGAACTTACTATTTCGTTTTTTAATAAGTAATTATCCATACTTACTAATCATCTGCCTAGCCTTTTCCCAACTATTTTTGGGGTCGGCTTCCAGTCTAACCGAATGCATCTGGGTACCAGTATTTTACATAGAGCGACTCGCTATCTGACCTCCAGAACCCAGTTACTGGGTAATACGATAACCCTTGGTATGGCTGATTGTCAGAGTTTCGGGCTTCTGACTACTCGTAACGACTGTCAAAGATCCACGAATGACAGCCAGGACCAACGGCTTAACGTGCTTTCCGAGGCACGGAGGGATCTTAGTATGTAAAGATGATCACCCATCCACGGACTATTATATTAAATATCATTTAATTCAATTATCCGTACTTATCTTCATACAAAACATTCAATTATACAAACTCGCTATCTACAGGTTGAAATTGAAAACATGCGACAAATCGAAATGGGAGATTGTACTCATCATTATGAACAACTTTTACTATGGGAACAAACCCGAAAACGCGAAAAAAAAATCAGCTGTTCCCTGCATTTATGTTTGCATAACTCGTCAAATGTAGGGAACAGCTGATTTTTTTTTCGCGATTTCAGGTTTGGTCCCATAGTAAAAGTTGTTCATAATGATGAGTACAATCTCCCATTTCGATTTGTCGCATGTTTTCAATTTCACCCTGTATACTAAAATTAAAAATGTCATCATTTCATATTTTATTACATTGAGACCCGAAATGAATTCCAGTTGGTACCATTCAGCCATTGATAAATTAAATATACAAAACCTATCTAAAAATAATAGCAGGTGAATGCCTTTCAACACACGTATTACCAACGGGATCCCCACGAAATTTCCACAAATAACACTAATGGATTTCCTTCAATTTTTCCCTTTATATAAAGGTAATGGAAGCTAATGAAGGCACGGCAAGCCTACAATACCGACAGTTAAACCATCTATAACAACCGCAACACAATTTCTACCTTATCACATCACGTTTAAGTTGAGAATAGCTTGGATGATTTTGTGACACGTAGACACGCTTTTCATTTTGCCTTCTCAGCACGACTGCTTGGTATTTTGACACGCAATGTTAGTAACACCATTGTTGGCGGCAGATGATGTTGGAACAAATGTTGGATAAAGATTTTGGGACAATCAGCGAGGAAGTGACTCGCGCTAATGTCAGTGTCATGACTGTATATTTTTTAGGCCTTGTAGACTGTAGACTTGCAGACCATTTTCTATTAGTACCTGGTGCCTAGTTGTTGACAGGCCTACACTGTACTCTGTTAACACTGTAATTTGAAAACATTAGCATCGGCTGATACTAATGAGCTAGAGCCAGTTCATCAAATGTTGTATTAGACGCATAGTTATCATAGTTGACTGCGACATATACATTGGCGCCGATTCCCTTCTTCACAAACTAAACTAAATTTAAGCTCAATGCATCTTTTTCTTTCTATTTCATTAAGAAAAGGACAGAAGATAAATATTAATTTAGTCCTGTCAAATTAGTCAAGGCCTGACGTAAATTGACGTATTTTTAGTAGGCAAGTTTTTAATCGCGTCTAAACTTGTCTATGGAGTATCTTATTTTGACAGGACTAAACTAATATTTATCTTCTGTCCTTTTCTTTTAATGAAAGAGAAAGAAAAAAAGATGCACTGAACTTAAATTTTGTTTAGTTTGTGAACAAGGGAATCGGCGCCATTGTTTGTTTGTTAAATTAGTAATATTGCTGGTAAATTTTGGTCATATTACAAATCTACGCCCTCACACAGTCGCACACTTATAAGGGTGTAGCGTAATAAGTACAAACGACAGCACATCAAGCTACCCGAAACGGACAAATTTTCCCAATCAACTTTGAACTTTTTTGCTTTAGCAATAAAGTTGAAAATCTATTAAAGAAATTTGACAGATTGTAGTAGCTTGATGTGCTGGCGTCTGTACTTCGTCCATTTTGGTTTGGTTTGTTTTGACTGTACAGCGGAAGTGTGACAGTAACTTACGTAGTTTTAATTATTTTTGGTATAAAAAATTACCTTTACTTAAAATAACAGAAATCGATTTAGTAAACGATTCTGAACAAACTGCTTTCATAATGTGCATTAATTGAGTTACACATTGTATACTATTAATAGTTTATAGAGGTATGAGGAACAGGGTGTAAAGATCACTCATACTCTATAGAAAAGGGAGGACCCTCCGACCCCACGGGTGTTGTGTCTGGCGGGCAACTGCCCGATGATTTATGTCGGGCCGTTGTATCTATGCTGGTTGCGCGGTAAACTCTGTTTGCGAGATGCAGGATTTGCGTGACGTCAGTATGACGCGTTGTTCGCATGTGGCGTTGTAGATACCGCTACAAGTTACACACCAATTTCTCTGTTTCAGTCGTCAGTAATTTGACTTTTGAAAGAAGAAGACAAAGCGTTGTGCAACTATACAGACGCTATAGTATTGTATTCAACTATCAAATCTTTTGAAACACAGTTCAAAGTTACACGTGGTTCCCAATATACGAAACCAGAACGGAATCGGACAAGAAAACGAGCAGCGTAACGTTTTAGCCTTTTATTCTAAACAGAACTAACTTTTTAAATGCACTGCCATGTGCTTTTATACCCTTTTACATTTAAAAAAACGGCCACCAGGTGGCCTGCTAAGCAACTTCCGGAAAGTAAATAATTATTTTGAATCCAGTTTGCAATGACTTCCGTTTATTGATCGGAGACGGTATTTTGAGCACCGGAAGTCAGTTGCAAAAAGTCTTAAATAATTTACACAAACATTTACAAAATAATCTGCATCCATCAGTAATATTTAATTATAAATGAAAAGCTAACACCAAGTTCCTTGTTTTAACACGGAACCCTAAAAGGGGCCTTCCAGGCGTGTTGTGCCCTTGGCCATGACTTATCGAGTCTGGCGGCATACGGTGCCGGTTCGACCCCTAACTTATTTGATGACGTTATGGCTTGCCGCTTCGAACCCTCTAAGCGAATCTGACAGTTTATAGTATTACTGAAGACTAATAGGCAGTTTTTGTGTCTGAAAACCGATCATTTGTCTTTCTGATAGTTACGATTAGGTATTTATCCTATGGTAAAGGGTTTAATATAATATAAAATACTGAGGGTAATTTTCCTAGCGAATACTTTTAAAAGCTACTCGAAACTTTCCCCTGCTCCGCGCGGTTTTTTGAAAACTGTGAAAACATATGTGAACATATGAACATGTGAACATATGTGTGTGTGTATGTGCTGTGATTTCTTTATCATATATATTTTTTTTATACATATAAACCTTCCGGAATAAATTCTCTGCGATAGTGGAAACCGCATCGAAATCCGTTGCAGAGTTTAAAAGAACAACGCAATCAGACAGACAGACAGGAAAAGCAACCTTCATTTTTAATATCTCATTGTTCAGAATAGGTGTTTTCTATGGGTATGAAGACTACAGGGTGAAATTGAATTCATGATCATCCTTTTAAAGGGTCATTGTAATCATCTTTATGAACAACTTATACTATGGGACCAAACCTGAAATCGCGAAAAAAAAAACACCTCTTCCCTACATTTTGACGAGTTATGTGAACATAAATGCAAGGAACAGCTGATTTTTATTCGCGATTTTAGGTTTAGTCCCATAGTAAAAGTTGTTCATATTTATGAGTACAATGACCCCTTAAAAGAATGCCCATGTATTTAATTTCACTCTGTATACAACGAATATACAAACGGCCATAAAACAAAAGTTAAAACTAAGTTCGTTCTCCTATCTGAACATGGGTAAACAATTGAATACAGTTCATCACTTTACAAAAATAGGTCAGAAAGTTATCTACTAATTGATCTGCTCGCTCAGGTGTCTGCCAGCTTGGTAAAGAATTTAAGAGACCCGGCTCCAATCTGTTTCAATTATTTACGACCTACATAGTCGGTTGTCAATTAGAGCGGCTCGTGGCTAAGTAATAACAGCCGCACGGGTTGCTCGACCAGGTTAAGCTACGCTTCTCGCAGTCGATCCGTGGATGGGTGACCGTCTTTACATATCGAAACCCCTCCGTGTCTCGGAAAGCACGTTAAGGGGCCGGCGAACTACGTATGATATTGCGTAGTTCATAGAAACGTAATACCAAAATAATTTGTAAATCAAACATATTCTTAACCTTTTGAACGCCATTGTCACATATATGTGACAAACGAAATCTTACCCTGAACGCCAACGTCACAAATGTATGACAAAATACACGTCGCACGGGTCGCACCATATTATGAAATAAACAATTTATTCATTACTTTTGTGTGTTTTTATTTATATAATTTAAAAGTTTAAGCTTCCGTCTATACTGTAATCCATGAAACTAATATAAATAAACCACCAATATCGAGAAATTTGTTGTTTTAAGTGTGTGTGTGTGTTGTTTTGTTAAAGTGGCCTGGCGTCCGCGTCAGGGGTACGGCGATACGTTTATACTCTGGCGTTCAAAAGGTTAAGGTAGTGTGTATTTATTCCGATTGGATAACAGAATATATTTTGAAAGGACTGTTATAAAGACGAGATATGAGGAATTTAAAATGTCTATAAAAAAACTTATTTTTCTCATAGCTCGTCTTTAAATCAGGGTTTATTCAAAATATATATTTGGGAACCTAGATATTCTGTAATTCAATCAGTATAAATATACACTAGGGCGACATCTTCAAATTGAACAAGCCCCTTTAAATAAATAGAGAAAAAATATATACACTACAATCATTAAGAATATGTTTGATTTACAAATTACATATTTTGGTATTACGTTTGTAAGAACCACGCATGCTCCGCCGGTCTCTTACGTCGGTGGTCCCGGCAGGCATTCGTATATCTTAGATAGCAGTTACAGGTAGTCGGTACTAGTATTCATCTGCATCCGCTTAGACTGGTCGTTGTGAAAAGGCTAGGTAGATTAATAGTACTTATTTTTTCTAGCAATTCACACTAACGAGCACAGCTATTTAAAAGTGAATCTTATCCATACAACTGATTAATAGCAATTATGGAATTAAGAAAAGCAAAAGTAATGAATTGTTAATAAAAATGTTCAGTTAGGTACTTAAAACTTTCCAGAGTCGTACCCCACAACCAAAGACCTGAGGGGCAATTCTCGTAATTTTAAGAACATTCACAGTCTGATCTCAGTTTCAATCTGTCAAAAATACCTCTAATTTCCCTACATTTTGTCAAGTTTTTGACATTTGTTTGTCGCCGAGATGAGACTGCGACTAGATTTTGAACGTTTTAAATTACGAGAATTGGCCTTCAGTGCGAGCTACGTCGTAGCACGTAGCAAGCTACGCCGTAGCCCGTATAGAGATGCGAGCGTTTAGTGCGATAACGGTATAGATTTTTCAATTTTTTCGAACAGTGCACATATGGAAAAAATATTCAACCGAATCGATAACCTCCTCCTTTTTTTGAATTCAGTTAAGAAAGGTCTTGTCTATCGTTTCATAAATACAGGTAAAATAACCCAATCACTTTGCATATGCCCGAAAGAAAAAAATTAAGAAAAAACCTCTTCTTTACATTATTATTTTGTTTACAGACCATCATAGGCACCTTCAGTCCCATCAGATTGCGCACCTACCAGCGCTCTGATGGAAATTGTGCAAAAGAACTCATCAGCCCGGCTCGTCTAACATTGTATGTACTATCAGCGAGCGGCATTAAACGTGTAATGTCTAGAAATGGCTCCAAGTATTCTGAACTGTAAGCAAAGCGATGTCCAACGTTATTCGCCCTTGTGTACCTACATAGTGTACCGCAAGACAGTAGGTTCAGTTGTACAAGTTTGTTTGTTGGAGTTGTTCAAGTGAAATGATATAAGGTTTGCGAATGACTAAGTACTAAAATTAAGCAACATTTTGGATAAGCGTAGCATGATCAACCTATAATATTCCCATAGTAATCATAATATTTAAGGTTGCTCAGTGCGCTATGGAGCGAGCTATGCTCTGAGTTTATTTGAAGGATAAAATCAGGAATGAAATTATCCGGAAAAAACCGGATTTACCAACATAGCTTGGCAGTGGCTGGCCATGTCTATCGAAGGACCGATGGCCGGTGGAGCAGACGAGTCCTGGAGTGGAGACGGCGTGTCGGCAAGCGTAGTGTGGGACGTCCCCCAGCTAGATGGACGGACGACCTAAAGAAAGTGGCTGGGGTAGACTGGATGCGGAAGGCGGAGGACAGGGTGTTGTGGCGCAGTCTGGGAGAGGCTTATGTCCAGCAGTGGACTGCAATAGGCTAAGTTGATTGATTCATTGAATATTCCCATGCCTGAGACACAGGCCTTTTCTCTTCGAGAGGAAATTGGCTGTAATCTACGCGTGGGCCTAGTATGGGTTGGTAGATGTCACATGTCTTAGATTTTTTGTTCTAGGACATGCCAGTTTCGAGAGCAAGGTTTGTTTTGAGAGCAGTGGTGATGAAATTATTTACACAAAGTACCTAAATCGCCTGCCTGGGTCCAAACCCACGACCTACAACTCGTAAGTCAGGGCCGATACCACTGGATCACTACTGGTCTTTAAGGATCGTGTGGTGGATGGATTATTTGTATTTCCTGAAAAATTAATAAGTGAATAAGCCCGAGAACTTATTACTAGAGATCGTCTATTCGGATGCATATTCACCTAATGTTGAGATGTTGGCTAATACGGAATGCGCTTTTGTATCTATCGTAAAAATCCCGCGTTTCCGGAATGTTGTGTTTTTTTCTGACTATAGAATCGGATGCATATCTACCTACCTAATATTGTAAAGTAGGTAGGTAAATACCAAAGTGCAACAGCAAGCAACAACAATAACGGACTACATATATTTAGATAATTTTATTTATGTAGTTCCTTCCTTCCATACTATACACCGGACTAGTTATGATTTTTTTACAGAAAAAATATTATAAGAAGCCGCTTCCATACTTTCATAGCAAAAATTAACTTTAGGTAAATATGCCTCCGAATATCCGATCTCTAGTAATAAGTTAGCTGTATGTTTTCAAAACATTAAAATAAATAAGCATAAAACCGAGGCCATTCATACAAAAAATAAGTAAGTACATAAGTTTCGGATTTAATAGTTCAAAGACCCGATTTCTAAGAATAAAACAACAGAATAATAGTTACAATGCCAATTATTCAAAGGTATTAGGAAATACTCAGAACCGTCTTCGGTGATGTAGGCTTGATAATACGAAATGTAGCTCTGTCGTGAAGGAATACAGGAACGGTATTGTTATGATATTCAAAGACTGTCGAGACCCAGTCTATTTAATCTATACTAATACTATAAAGTATATACACCATGCTGCGTTCCAAAACGGGTATAATAGACGTAGGCAAGAAAGCTGCCAGACTCAAGTGGGACTGGGCGGGTCACATCAGCCGCATGCAGGATGACCGCTGGGCAAAAGTCTCTACACAATGGGTGCCTGAAGATGGACGGCGTCGCCGAGGTCGGCCCAGAAAGCGGTGGCGAGATGACTTGGACGCGTACCGCGAGGGCTGGTTTGAGGTGGCGCGGGAGAGGAGTTCCTGGAAGGACTTGGGGGAGGCCTTTGCCCAGCAATGGGACAGTACCTACAGGCTAAACAAAAAAAAAAAAAATACTATAAAGAGTTAAATTTTAAGTGTACGAGTTAGTTTGTACTTAGGATCTTACCTCTAGATCTACCAGTCGGATTTAAAAAATATTTTGCATTTGATAGCCCAATTTTTGAGAATGGCTATTAAACATCACGCTAGGACCCTTGTAAGCCGAGAAAAAATAAAAAAAAATTAGAAAGAACGCTAAGCATAAATAAAATAAAAGCGCGGACAGGCGATGCAATGCGACGGGGTAGGTCAAGGGGGGCAAGAAATTTCACGCGGACGAAGTCGCGGGCAGAAACTAGTGACAGATAAATCGCTAAAGAGCATTGCTAGACTATTATTAGTAGTATTGCGAGACTACTGCTGAGCGTGAGGTTCTTGGTTTGATTCCCGGGTCGGGCAAAGTATTGGGTTTTTAAAGTGAAAACTTCTCTAGGCGCGCAGGACATTTTTTGAGATGAGAAGAAATCCATTGAACTCGCGACACGTTACCGACACCGCGCTACATTCGGATGTGTTCGACTGTCCTCGGGATGTACTCGGTTTTAATGTATTTCCGATATGTCAGTGAGTGATGGCAAAGTATTCTCTGTTTGCGTTTTGTTTATATGGAATTTTTCAGTAGCAGCCCGAAGTCTGGATTTATGCCCGATTGCTGGCAATAGGCTCGCCTCTTATTACATGGATCGTGAACATAACTGACGAAATGTGGATGTACTATAGGTACACCTCTGCCTAACCCTTCGATGTATACAGGTGTGACGTCATGTTATGAGTCTTAACTTCTAAAGAAAGAAAGAATAAAGTTTATTTGGACACAGTTCGTGAAACACAAAACTTTTTAAGAAAAAAAAACCGACTTCCAAAAAAATGTGAAAAATAACTTTAATTTCGGAAGTCGGTGTCTTTGGATCTGTATTTTAGTTTTTTGCCACCGACTTCCGAAATTAAAGTTATTTTTCAGTTTTTTTTGGAAGTCGGTTTTTTTTTTCTTTAAAAGTTTTTATTTCACGCTTTTTAGTGGGTCTGCTTATAATTTATCTAAGTTACAATAGCCTAGTGATCATCGCCTTTTATTTGTAAAAATATTGCTTTTCCCGATGCAGGGAAGCTAATTGTTGAGGAGTTCTCCAGGTCCACCATCAGCTCCATATCACCATTCACATTGTGACGAGCATAAATTGCTTAGCAACCATATTAAAGTAATCGAATCGCAACCCGTGAAATACTTAGATATTATTGAGTAGTTCCGGTGGCCATCTGTGGTCTTCATCACCAGTTCCACTTCACCAAATAGTGCTTTCTGAAAGCAAATGCACGAGTTACTATAAAAAATACCCAAATCGCTATAAGTGTGCCTATAATATTTGAAGAGTTCCTTCGATTTCTCCAGGATCCCATCATCAAATCCTGACCTGATGTTTTTAGACTAGATGCTGATAATCCTGGCTGCAGCATCAGGCCAGACTTATGTCAACATTGCATTGAACTTAAAGTTTAGTCCTGTTTAAAATGAGCCCAAACACGACTACGAGGCTGTAATTTCAAGGTTGGTACTTTTTTTGATGCTCCTGGCTTCAGCATCAGGTCTTTATGTACTTCGGTGTTCCTCATTAACAGTACGTTTATCCACACATCAAGCCCTTTTCAACGAGCCTAAACACGATATATCTGCTGTTAGTTGTCGAGGAGTTAGGTACTCTGCAGACTATCCTGACTGCAGCATCAGGTCATGACTTGATGATCATGAGACCAAATGTGGCAAATGCCCTATCAAACATCAAAACAATTTACTAAAACAGTCCTTACCTGTTCGAGTAACTTCTTACTGTTAAGGAGTTGTACCTTCCATCATCAGCCCAGCTACCTGAAATGGTAACAAACATACGCAAATACACAAGATACTTCATAAAATATGCGAAAAACAATAAGTGAGCCTATAAAATTTGAGGGTTGCCCTCGATTTCTCTAAGATCTCATCATCAGATCCTAACTTGGTGACAGTGGGACCACCTCAGAACTATCTACTTTGGAACAAAAAAATAATTTTGAAAATCCGTCGTTAATTGGCGGAGTATTCGATAAACAAACATACAAAAAAAAAAAAAACATACAAACAGCCGAATATAGTACCTCCTCCTTTTTGTGAAGTCGGTAAAAATACAAGATTAACAAAAAATATTTCAAACAACAATAGTGTGTGCCTCATGGCCACGCCAATAAGGTTCAATTTAGCTTTAATGCTCTTTGAAAAATCTCAATACCCAACGAAGCTGCCTCTCTGCTCCCCCGTCACTACGGCATGGTGGCCCCTCGTGAACCACTTTGTCGGCGTTATCTCGACGCCAGATGAATGCTATCTCGCTCTTTTGTGTGCTGCCGGGAAATTAACACGTTTTGCATTTTAGCAAAACAATTACACACGGCCATTGTGCGATACTGCGGGCAGCAACGTTTGTACAGCAAGTACATAGGTAGGTAGGTGCGGGGTATTGTTAGTACTGAAAAGATGTTGCCATTCAAAGGTTATTGTTTAAAGGTTCATTCGCTTTGACGTGACGAGTGTATTTTGAGGTTTGATGTTTTTAAAAGGTCATGTGGTTCTTTCGTTGTAGGTATCTACCGTGGTGATTTTCGGTTAAGGCGCAGATATACGACTTCTAATGATTTTAAATTCAACATCACGTCTAATCGACCGGACTGATTTCTTTGAAAAAAATAAATGTTATACTAGACCATTTGCTTCGTAATTTGATATGTGAATATTTGCAATTATATTTTTTTAACATAGTGTAATTAATTTGTAAAGTAATGTCTACCGCGGACATAAAAACGATAATCACGCAAACACTATCGGGTGTATTTTCATAAAACTTTCACCATCTAAAAGACAATTTAATTCCCCGAATTTTAGTATACGGTTTTTATTTGTTTGGTGTTTGAGAGTTTTTGTAAATAGATAATTGCTTCATATTTGCAATAAATTACCACGGTTGTGTCATCGCGCTTCTCTTTCTTTTCTATGCAGTCCGACAGTGACCGCGCTTTAGGTCGTGTAGTCGCCTTAAAGGATAAAGTTCAGAGGATCAGCAGTGTTAGTATTATTTTGACGACTTCATGATCACCAATCTACTTCTTCTTAGCGTGTCGATAGCCATCTAAATGGACTCGGCCCAGAATTCGGCCACTTGTTTGGCGCCATCACCAGCGTCCATCAGCTCCTGTAACGTGCAGCTGACAAGACACGCAGGACACAATATTAAGTGTCCCATCGTTTGTGGAACAGCACCACATTTACACTCCAAGGAGGAGTCGTCTTTGATACTCCACCTGAACAGGTTTTCCTTGCTTCAGCCAACCTGGGTCCAGAGTCTGTTTAACTAATTATCGCAGTTGCTACAAGGCCCATATATATCAGTGGACATAACAGAAGATCGTGCTATAGAGAACTCTTCTTCTATTTATCTTTTTTAGGGTTTCCGTTTCCGTACCCAAAGGGTGCTAACGGAACCCTATTACTAAGCTTCCGCTGTCCGTCCGTCTATCTGTCTGTCAGGGGCTGTGTCTCATGAAGCGTGATAGGGAGACTGTTGGAGTATAGCAAAAACAAATCGATCCTACTTCAACACTATCGTCTTTCTCATTCTAACTCATAAATATTATTTTAAGTATCCGAACCTGCCCTTACCACTTGAACGAAATCCTTACTTTTGCATAGTGACACTACTACTCTATTAGCCTTGTGTGGGATCACACGTCTCACATAATATTAGTAAACACACCTTCCAATATATAAATAAAAGGATAATAAACATATTATTGAAATCCTTAGAACGGTCTTTCCTTTGGTGTTCCTCCATTAACCCTAACAGGTTATGGGCCCAGAGCGCTAAGCCAAAGTGCGAATAAATAATATAAAGTGAAAGTGATTGGACACTAAATAATTAATAAAAAGTTATTTTAGTGCGAGTGTTTAAAAATGGATTTAAGATCTAAAAGGAACAACAAACAATTTGATGGAGAAAAGTATAGTGTGTGGAAATTTCGAATTCGCAATCTATTAAGTGAACTTGGAGTTTTGAACATTATCGACGATGAACCTCCGTCAGAGAGAAGTGCTGAGTGGCTTAAAAGTAATGCGTCAGCTAAGAATACGATGATAGAATGTTTGTCAGACTCATTACTTGGCCTGACTACAGAACAAGACACCGCAAAACAAATTTTCGCGAAGCTTGATTCTATCTTTGAAAGAAAAAGCGTGGCGACGCAGCTGTCTCTTAGAAAAAGGTTGTTGAACTTGAAATTGGATAGTGATACCAAATTATTCAAACATTTCCAAATATTTGATGAAATTGTCACCGAACTTATGGCTGCTGGTGCGAAATTAGAGGAATCCGATAAAGTGACCCACCTTTTCATGACTCTACCGAACAGCTATAACAGCATCGTCACAGCAATCGAGACATTGACTGAAGACAATATAACTTTAGCTTTTGTAAAAACGAGATTATTAGATCATGAAATCAAATTAACAAGCGAAGGACATGATCTAAGTGTAAAAGTACTTCAGGCTGAAAGTTCTAGACCACCTTCAAATATTTCAAGAAATCGTCATCAACAAAAGCAAAAGTCAATAAAACCGTTCACGAACAATTTTAAACACAAGAAATGTAATCACTGTGGCAAAAAGGGACATTTTAAAAAGCATTGTTTTTCTTACAAAAGAGCTATTGAAAACAAAAGAACCAAAAATAAAACGGTTCAGATGGTGAGTTCAAAACCACAAAATGCTGGATTTGCTTTTATGACGGACAGTGATACAAATGACAGTAATGACGGGCAAAACAATATTACTTTTGTGTTGGATTCTGGAACCTCAGATCATTTGATAAATCGAGAAGATTTGGCCCTAAACTTTACTGAGCTTGAAAAGCCTATGAACATTTCTGTAGCGAAAAATGGCACGTTTATACAAGCGACAAAGAAAGGTGATCTCCCCGTTACCAGCAAGATGGGCGTACCAGGTATACTACAGGATGTACTTTTCTATTCTGATATTCCCTACAACCTGCTATCGGTAAAGAAAATGCAGAATGCGGGAATGACTGTCGTTTTTGATAAAAACGGTACCTAGTGTTGTTGTGTACAACGATGGTAAGCCGGTAATAAAGGGTGAGTCTTTGAACAATCTAATCGGCATTAACTTTCTGCTGTCTAAACATGCTTTAAATAGCGAATGCTCATTAAATAGAGTCGTAAATAATAATTATGAATTGTGGCATAAGAGGTTAGGCCATATAGGCAAATCAAAATTTATGGAAATAAAAAGAAAGAAATTATTTTCTGATATTGATAAAATTGATAATATTATGCCTAACGATAAATTGTGTGAGGCTTGTATTTATGGTAAACAATCATGCCTGCCATTTAACAAATCGAAAACAAAAGATTTGAAACGACCTCTATTTAAAGTGCACACAGATGTTTGTGGTCCTATAACTCCTTCGTCTATTGATGGCAAAAATTATTTTGTGATTTTTGTGGATGAATACACTCATTATTGTGCTACCTACTTGTTAGCTCGTAAATCAGATGTTTTTGTTACGTTTCGGGATTATGTAGCAAAAAGTGAAGCACGCTTTTGTTTGAGAATTGTTAACTTATATTGTGATAATGGAGGGGAATTTGTATCCAATGAAATGAAAGAGTTCTGTGCGAATAAAGGTATTAGTTACCACTTAACAGTGCCACATACTCCGGCTTTGAATGGTATTGCCGAACGTATGATAAGAACAATAACAGAACGAAGTCGTACAATGGTACAAGGGTCTAAATTAAATCAATCGTTCTGGGGCGAGGCTGTGTTAACTGCTACTTATTTAATAAATATCAGCCCCACGAAAGCACTGAGGTTAGATAAAACACCTTATGAGTTGTGGCATAATACTAAGCCGCAACTAAAGTATTTAAAAGTTTTTGGTTCAACTATTTATTTTGTTAATAAAAGTAGAAAAACGAAATTTGATAAGAAATCATTAAAGGGAATTTTCGTTGGTTATGAACCAAATGGTTATAAGGTGTGGGATGTGGTAAATGAAAAGTTTGTGAGAGTCAGAGATGTGGTAATGGATGAGATTAATTTCTTATCAAATAGGCCAGTGCAACCTGCGCCCGAACGGATTATGGCTAGAAATAGCAATAACTCTGTGGTTGACAACTCTATAAGAGATGTGGAAATGGATGAGATTAAATTCTTATCAAATAGGCCAGTGCAACCTGCGCCCGAACGGATTATGGCTAGAAATAGCAATAACTCTGTGGTTGACAACTCTGTAAGAGATGTGGAAATGGATGAGATTAAATTCTTATCAAATAGGCCAGTGCAACCTGCGCCCGAACGGATTATGGCTAGAAATAGCAATAACTCTGTTGTTGACAACTCTGTAAGAGATGTGGAAATGGATGAGATTAAATTCTTATCAAATAGGCCAGTGCAACCTGCGCCCGAACGGATTATGGCTAGAAATAGCAATAACTCTGTTGTTGACAACTCTGACTCTGTACAACCTTTTGAAAAGAGGTGTGAATCTCATAAGGATCAATCAGATTTTATGAGTAAACAAACGGATGAAATACCTGTAAATAAATCTGTTCATGAAACAGGGGAGCACTTGAATCGGTCTTCATATCACAATGAAAATGAATTAACTTTATCTCAAAACAATGATACATCACATAATTTGAGACGGAGTAATAGGGTCCAAAACATGCCAACTGTTTCTTATAATGAAAATAATGAAGACAGTATTTATGACAACTACTTGTTGTGTGCAGAATCTTTGATATTTCAAATTCCTCAATCATACACAGAAATTAAAACCAGGGATGATAAGCATCTATGGGAAAATGCTATCAAAGAGGAAATTAATTCACTTATTGAAAATGATACGTGGACTTTAGTACCAAAGCCAGATAATAGAAATATTATCGATTGTAAGTGGGTATTTACAGTTAAAAATGATGAGTTTGGAAAACCCTTGAAGTATAAAGCGAGATTAGTGGCTCGTGGATTTAGTCAAAAATATTTGATTGATTATAACGAGACGTTTGCACCTGTTGCAAGGATCGCCAGTTTTAGACTAATATTAGCTTTAGCGAATCAATTTAATTTGCTGGTTCACCATATGGATGTAAAAACAGCATTTTTAAATGGGAAACTAAATGAGGAAATCTATATGAAAATTCCCGAGGGTATCCCGGCTGGAAGTAATATGGTTTGCAAATTAAATAAGTCATTATATGGATTGAAACAGTCTGCACGCTGTTGGTTCCAAATGTTTGAGCAAGCTTTGATAAAAAGGGGTTTTCAATACTCATCAGCGGACCGGTGCATTTACATTTTTAATGCAGGTCATGTTTTAAAGAATATTTATGTTTTACTTTATGTTGACGATCTTGTGATTTCAACTGCAGATATAAATACTATGAATAGTTTTAAAACATACATAATGAACACTTTTAAAATGGTAGACTTAAAAGAGATCAAATGTTTTCTGGGAATCAAAATAACCAAGTCAGAAAACAAAGTTACTTTGGATCAGGAATTGTACATAAAAACAGTTCTTGAGAAGTTTAACATGAGTGACTGTAATTCTGTCACTACACCCCTTGAAAGTAAACTAGATTACGAAGCATTAAATTCGTGTGAAATCACAAGTGCCCCTTGTAGAAATGTTATTGGGTGTTTGATGTATATCATGCTGTGCACTCGACCTGACCTAAGTTTTTCTGTTAACATCTTGAGTCGATATGCAAGCAAAAACAACCATTCATTATGGTCACACTTAAAAAGGGTCTTGCGTTATTTAAAGGGCACTAAAGATCTCAAGTTAACATTTACACGAAATGATTACATGGCTCTATATGAAGCAGTAAAAGAAACTCTGTGGTTAAAGTCATTAGTAACAAGTATTGGCATTGCGATACCAGATTCTATTTGTATTTATGAGGATAATAATGGATGCATAAGCATCGCGAACAATCCTACTAGTCACAAAAGATCTAAACACATTGACATTAGGTATCATTTTTCTAGAGAACAGGTTGAGAAAAATGTGATTAAAATGGTTTATGTTTCTACAGATAACTAGCTGGCTGATATCCTGACAAAATCATTACCCGCGGTGCGTTTCACCGAGAAACTCGGGGTGTCGTTGTAATTATATTCAACGTGGATAAATAAAATGATAAGGATATGTTAATTATAAGAGCTTGGTTATAATATGTAGATGAATAACATAAATAGTATCCAGTAATAATGGATAAATTGATTGATAATGGTTTGATTAGGTTTTTCTGGGTTTCCCTAATCCTGCGCAACAAATGTTGGACCATGATGATTGTATTCCCAGACTGAGAGATAAATTGGAGGTGTGTGATTTTGTAATTGTATAAAGATGTTTGATATATGTTTGATATCTTATATCGTAATTAAAAGGAAAAGGATTTATTTTTGAGGGGGCGTGTTGGAGTATAGCAAAAACAAATCGATCCTACTTCAACACTATCGTCTTTCTCATTCTAACTCATAAATATTATTTTAAGTATCCGAACCTGCCCTTACCACTTGAACGAAATCCTTACTTTTGCATAGTGACACTACTACTCTATTAGCCTTGTGTGGGATCACACGTCTCACATAATATTAGTAAACACACCTTCCAATATATAAATAAAAGGATAATAAACATATTATTGAAATCCTTAGAACGGTCTTTCCTTTGGTGTTCCTCCATTAACCCTAACAGAGACAGTTGAAATTTTCACATAGAGTGTATTTGTATTGCCGCTGTAAAAACAAATAATAATAAAAACTTTTTTAAAAAAAGAAACAACCGACATCAAAAAAAAAACACTACAAAGTGAAAAATAACTTGAATTTCGGAAGTCGGTGTCGTTGGTTCCGCATTTTCGTTTTTTGACACCGACTTCCGAAATTAAATTTATTTTTCACTTTGTAGTGTTTTTTTTTGTAGTGTGTTGCTTTTTTTTTTTTAAAAAAAGTTTTTATTTTTCACTTTTTAGTTGTATCTACCCCACACAAATTCAATTAACACTAGCGCATTGAAGAATTGAAGACACCGACTAGAAGAATCATCAAAATTCGCCTAGAAATTCCGGAGATGCAGTACATTTATGCATATGACTTCGTACATAAGAATAATTACCTGATGTGTTATATACTTAAACCTTCCTAAAAGTATGTAGATCACTTTACTGAAAGAATTATCAAAATCGGTTCATTACTTTTTGAGAAAATCGCGGACACACAAACATACATACATACGGGTCGATAAAGAACCTCCTTTTTTGAAGTCGGTTAAAAATACAATAAAATTAGTAAAAATCAAAGGAGGTCGTCCATACAAGAAACTTTTTTTACAGCGTTTTTTGCCTTGTGGTACGGAACCCTTCGTGTACGAGTCCGACTCGCACTTGACCGGTTTTTTTATTATGTATTTCACCTTAACACCTGATAGCGTATTTACCACTATGTGTCTTCAAAAACACCGTCGGATATTTTTTAGAGACAGTGACTTTCTCCCCTTATGATTCTTTAGTTTAATAAGAAGTTATGAGGGAACAGATGAACATACCATACATACGAGTACATATGTACCGGTCAAAATCATGAACCTCCTTTTTGCTTCGCCGTAGTCAGGTAAAAGAGAGCTTTCCTAAGCCACCTTCATCTTTTCTCAATTGAGCGTCATTTCACCGCTGCATACATTTCCCTTATCTACCCTCATTTAATATTCTTGTCCTCACCATTCTTCGACTGCGCTTATCAGCGGGCGCGTTGCCAAGGTTACTGCAACCAGATAACTTACATAAACACTTGACTACCGTATCTATTTAACTCGAGTTCTTGCACGCTCTCTGAGAGACGCAGAAAAGCGTTAAATGCAAACGTGTTGATAACATCTGCAAGGAAAGGTAAGCGGTTTCTTAGAGGCAGGCATTAGTTCAAGCTCCTCGACTTTTCAACAAGATTATTTAATTTAGTTTTCTATTCAACTAAATGTCTCTTTAGAAGCTGTCTCCTGTATTCGTCATTACGTCTTTCGAGAGGTCGTTGCGGTAATTTATTATTTCAATACTTCTGCCCGCGACTTCGTCCGCGTGAAATTCGTACTTTCCTCTAAAAGTTTCGAAAATGTATGTTGGTATGATCTTTATAATTAATTTAGATAAATAAGTATTCGGGCCAATTTTTAAGTTTATAGAACAAAGGAATCAGATTTTTCAAATAAACTGTATCCCCGCTTTTCACCCCCACAGGGGTGGAATTTTATAACTTGACTCAGTTTATTTATCCTCCCTTTCACACAGTTAGGGGTAGATTTTCGAAAACCCCGAATACATTTTATTAATTATTTTTAGTCCTTAGTATAAATACTGAGTTTCAAGTTAATCGGACAGGGCGTTAAAATTCTTCCATACAAATTTTGACACCCCCCAATACCTCTTTAGGGGGTATTTTAGAAAAACGAAAAATTCCAAACTTCATAATTTACTTAGATAAGTATTCGTGCCAAGTTTCAAGGTTATTAACTCAAGAAATAAGATTTTTCATACCAACAAAATCCCCCCCTTTTCACCCCCTTAAAGGTTTAATTTCCAAAAACCCCTTCTTATTCGATACCTACTCTTCACAAAGAACACACCCTCCAAAATTCATGTCCGTAGGAAGGACCAGCGATTTAGACTGTGCGTTGATATTTCAGTCAGGTCGTTCATCCCCCTTTTGGAGGAGAAATTATCAAAAACGCTGAGACACGTATAAATTAATTTTCAATCGTTAGCCTAAATACAAAATTTAAAGATCCTAACTTTTAAACTGACGGACTTTCATACACAACTTCATCCCTCTTTTAACCCTTTGGGGGTAGAATTATCAAAAACGCTGAGACACGTATAAATTAATTTTTAGTCGTCAGCCTGAACACAAAATTTGATGATCCTAACTTTAAAACTGACGGACTTTCATACAAACTTTCATCCCCTATTTAACTCCCTTAGGGGTTGAATTTCAAAAAATCCTTCCTTATTCCTTGTCTACACAACAAAAAAGAAATGAAAATAAAGCTGAAACGCCTGTGCAATACTATCTACCTATACCTACTTCACTTAAAAATAATAAATACTTATAACTACTTTAATTAATAAAAGTACCTACGTTTAATAATTTTTAATTTGAACGAATATTTAAGCACTACCAAAACAACTCATACCTATTTTACAAAATAACAACAAAAGAAATTCAAATAAACTATTTAAAGACTAAAAGTCGTGCTGATAAGCACGGTTTCTCAATATCAATTATTGTCTGTCAATAAGGTCGAACGCTCTGACAACCGTTACACAAAAATAATCCTTATAGCATGATTCAGACGTGCGACGGCGCGATGGCTTATTTCATGTATAAGTTTGGTGTTTCTATACCGATTTCTATGATTCTTTTTTTATTGAATAGGTAATAATGTTAATTTTTTTAAATTAGGGATGAGTAAGAGTATTATAAACGTAAGAGTAAACAAATATAATCAGAATGCTCCGAACTGCTAAGCTATCAGGAGTTACACGTGTTATTGTGAGTCAACCATAAAAGATAGACATATGCTGTTGAAGGATATTTTTTAGACAATTTTATGTAGAATATTTCCGTCATACATGATTTCTATGTAACTTTAACCATTAAGGCTGCACACGCGACGGAAGCTTAAAAAATGGAGTAACTTCTCCCGTTTTCCCAACATTTCCCTTCACTACTCTGCTCCTATTGATTGTAGCGTGATGAAAAGTATACTATAACCTGCCCAGGAGTATGAAGAATAATTGTACCAAGTTTCGTTAAAATCCGTCGAGTAGTTTTTGTTTCTATAAGGAACATACAGACAGACAGACAGACAGACAGACAAAAATTTTACTGATTGCATTTTTGGCATCAGTATCGATCACTAATCACCCCCTGATAGTTATTTTGAAAATATATTTCATGTACAGAATTGACCTCTCTACAGATTTATTATAAGTATAGATTAAAAGCACTTTTAAAGTTTCATCCCGATTCACTCCTGCATCTCTATTCACCTCGTTTCACGATACTAAAAGTTGATATCTGACCTTGATATCACTTCTTTTTACACCTCCATATGTTTTCCCGACATTCTAATGACACATACGCAACCCATAACAAGTAAATCACCAAACGCCCACGATACGCGTTTGAATAATACGCTGAATGTGCGCTAAACTTAGAGGCTGCTTTGTTCATCATACTTAATGGCAGCATTGTTCTGATGTGTGCCAAAAATTTATGTTGCCAACATAATGGGACGCGAGTTAGGAAGGTCGGTATGATGCTGACTGAATCGTGAATTGTGGGGTGTGTTTGTGAAGTGGAGACAGATATATTGCCTGTACCTTGATGTGGTTAGGTGAGAGATGTGGAATAATCATTATCAACCTGTTGCTGTAAGCTGTCAGTGGCGTGCATTGGTTTTCAGAATAGGTAGGCACTAGGCCGGGTCTAGTCTAGGCAAACGCGGTCACTAATCAGTAAAAAAAGTGAGGTCAAAAGTGTGATTATTTGAGCTGCTTTGGGAAGTACCTGTGTCGTATAGGTCGGGAGCAGACGCCGGTGTGTCACCACTGTGCGGCTTGCCCTGAGGATACGGCGCAGCACACGTTGGAAGAGTGCCCAGCTTGGGCAGGGCTGCGCCGTGACCTCATCGCGGCAATAGGCGGGAGCGATCTCTCGCTCCCGGCCGTCGTTCAATCGATGATCGAGAACGGGAGCGCATGAGACGGAGTTGCCTCCTTTTGCGAGGATGTTATGTCTGCAAAGGAGGCGGCCGAGCGGGAGAGAGAAGCCGCATCCTCTCTCCCCTCCCGCAGGAGACGCACCGGGCGCCCGAGAAGGGTGCAAAACGATCTGCGACCTCCATGAAAGGTGGCCTGCGGTCGGCGGACTAGGGGCGTCCGTCGTCCGATCAGACAGGCCCGAGTTGGCGCTGGCGCTGCAGTGTTCCACGCGCGCCACTCGAGAGTGGGTGCGGCCATTACAGGAATGGGCGCACGGGGAGGTGGGACCCGCTGAGGAACAGCGGGTCGACGCCTGTCGGGGGAGCGGTGAATGCTGTTGCGAATCCCGCACCCCCGGCTATAAGTAGAGGTGGAACACCGCGGTGGTTTTAGCCGGTAAGAGTCCGGCATGCCCCTCTGTCACCCCCACGATAGAGGAAATCCATGAGGATTTCCACCGCGAGAAAAAAAAAAAAAGGCATGCCTAACGTCATGGCATTACGCAGGAGACGTACATATTTTTAATTTTGTCGTATAAACTTGAACGAGTAAAGACCAATGACAATGTGCGAATAGTACTGGAGCCGGGTAGGCCGTGCGGCGACTGCCTACTGCCGCGCGTGTTTGTATGAAGATTTTGTTTTTTGTTAGGTATGATAATTTAGTGAATTTCTTGATAGGGCATACACACTAAAATGTAATTGACAGGCTTATGTTAATATATCGAGGTAAGCACTGCTTATATGCCTATATGCAATGCACGCCACTGAGCTGTTCCTATGGGCTTCCTTGTAAATTATTACAAAGAACGGGCAGTACATAACATAATGACAAACTCAGCAACTACTGTCGTACCGACGACAAGAAGAAGAAGAAAAATGGTTGCTGGCACAGTAATGCACTTTTACTTGCAAGGTTTTTTTTTTGAAGTGAAACTTCTTTAGGCGCGCTTGACTTGGGGAGTAAACTGGCGAATGCGTTACGAAAACGTGTGATCGGGCGAGTAGGTAAGGTACGTAAAAAATAGCTGGAAATACCTGGTGTAAAAACCCGGTCCCGGTCGCATAAATATGCGACCGGATTTTTACACCAGGTATTTGCTTCCAAGTACGCACACCAGGTACCGACTCAAAATACTTGCAAGACTATTAAGTATCTTATACGGCTACTCGCTCAAATACGTAGGTACTCAACCGCGTTAGTTTTCGCAAATGCGATCATGCTCCTTATCAGTAAGAGTCTACGGAACAATTTCGTATGCAAGTATTTTTTACCGACTTCACAAAAAGGAGGAGGTAGGTAAGTACCTACTATGTTCGGCTGTTTGTATGTTTTTGAAGTGAAACTTCTTTAGGCGCGCTTGACTTGGGGAGTAAACTGGCGAATGCGTTACGAAAACGTGTGATCGGGCGAGTAGGTAAGGTACGTAAAAAATAGCTGGAAATACCTGGTGTAAAAACCCGGTCCCGGTCGCATAAATATGCGACCGGGTTTTTACACCAGGTATTTGCTTCCAAGTACGCACACCAGGTACCGACTCAAAATACTTGCAAGACTATTAAGTATCTTATACGGCTACTCGCTCAAATACGTAGGTACTCAACCGCGTTAGTTTTCGCAAATGCGATCATGCTCCTTATCAGTAAGAGTCTACGGAACAATTTCGTATGCAAGTATTTTTTACCGACTTCACAAAAAGGAGGAGGTAGGTAAGTACCTACTATGTTCGGCTGTTTGTATGTTTTTTTTTTTTTTTGTATGTTTGTTCATCGAATACTCCGCCAATTGTCGACGGATTTTCAAAATTCTTTTTTTGTTCCAAAGTAGATAGTTCTGAGGTGGTCCCACTGTCACCAAGTTAGGATCTGATGATGGAATCTTAGAGAAATCGAGGACAACCCTCAAATTTTATAGGCTCACTTATTGTTTTTCGCATATTTTATGAAGTATCTTGTGTATTTGCGTATGGTTGTCACCATCTCAGGTAGCTGGGCTGATGATGGAAGGTACAACTCCTTAACAGTAAGAAGTTACTCGAACAGGTAAGGACTGTTTTAGTAAATTGTTTTGATGTTTGATAGGGCATTTGCCACATTTGGTCTCATGATCATCAAGTCATGACCTGATGCTGCAGTCAGGATAATCTGCAGAGTACCTAACTCCTCGACAACTAACAGCAGATATATCGTTTTTAGGCTCATTGAAAAGGGCTCGATGTGTGGATAAACGTACTGTTAATGAGGAACACCGAAGTACATAAAGACCTGATGCTGAAGCCAGGAGCATCAGAAAAAGTACCAACCTTGAAATTACAGCACCGTAGTCGTGTTTGGGCTCATTTTAAACAGGACTAAATTTTAAGTTCAATGCAATATTGACATAAGTCTGGCCTGATGCTGCAGCCAGGATTATCAGCATCTAGTCTAAAAACATCATGTCAGGATTTGATGATGGGATCCTGGAGGAATCGAAGGAACTCTTCAAATATTATAGGCACACCTATAGCGATTTGGGTATTTTTCATAGTAACTCGTGCATTTGCTCTCGGATAGCACTATTTGGTGATGTGGAACTGATGATGATGACCACAGATGGCCACCGGAACTACTCAATAATATCTAAGTATTTCACGGGTTGCGATTCGATTACTTTAATATGGTTGCTAAGCAATTTATGCTCGTCACATGTGTGAATGGTGATATGGAGCTGATGGTGGACCTGGAGAACTCCTCAACAATTAACTTCCCTGCATCGGGAAAAGCAATATTTTGTTTGTAAAAGGCGATGATCACTAGGCTATTGTAACTTAGATAAATTATAAGCAGACCCACTAAAAAGCGTGAAATAAAAACTTTTTAAGAAAAAAAAACCGACTTCCAAAAAAAACACTACAAAGTGAAAAATAACTTTAATTTCGGAAGCCGGTGGCAAAAAACTAAAATACAGATCCAAAGACACCGACTTCCGAAATTAAAGTTATTTTTCACTTTGTAGTGTTTTTTTGGAAGTCGGTTTTTTTGTTCTTAAAAAGTTTTTTTTTTACTTTAATGGTTTGCAAGTATTTATTTGTAAACGCGATTTTGCTCCTTATTTATAGGAAGTCATTGATCAATTTCGTATGCAAGTAGTTTTACTTCCAACGGGGCTTTTGAATACGCGATTGTACTTCTTATCTGTATGAAGTTTATGGATCAGTTTTCTATGCAGATAGAAAATACTTGAAAGTATCTCGCTCCGTCGTCCCTCGATGCTCGAGTACGTAGGTACTCAAATAGTTCAACAACCGCGTTTGTTTTCGCAAATGCGATCATACTCCTTATCAGTAAGAGCACAGAATACTTAATAGTACTACGTACAGAAAGGACACTCCCTCCCTCGCCCTCATATCAGATACCGCACCTCACCCCGCACTTCGAGGTATTCGTCGCCGACTCTTTAGCAAGGGCGCTCGCGAACCGCAGCGCTGTATTGCTGACACACAATTATGCGATTTAAAAGTTTTATTTGAGTTTTAATTACGATGGTTGGATATTGTGATGCTTTTCCGAATTCGTGTTTACATAAACTGTTTGTAAGATTTCGCATTTTTAATAACATGCGATTTAATAACCGATTATTTACAGATAAGTCATAACTAAACTATTTTAGTGTTTTTATTTCATTACGAACCAGACTATATAAATAAACAATTGAACTACATGGTCACTTCATAATACACACGTTCGGGCAGCGCCGCCGCCGACGTCGTTCGGTTCCCCGACACAAATTGCTTTCCGCGCCATTTTTTTTACGCTACTAGATTTCACGCACACATTTGCACGTATACAAACGTCATTTGTTCATGTAGTAGTAATAGGTAATTATTTTGCGAGCGTTGTATGGAGTGTCCGAGGTGTGGTAAGAGTCTACGGAACAATTTCGTATGCAAGTATTTTTACTTTAATGGTTTGTAAAATTATTTATTTGTAAACGCGGTTGTGCTCCTTATTTATAGGAATTCACGGATCAATTTCCTATGCAAGTACTTTTTACTTCCAACAGGGCTTTTGTTTGATTACGCGATTGTACTTCTTATTTGTATGAAGTTACGGATCAATTTTCGATGCAGATAGAAAATACTTGAAAGTATCTCGAGCCCTGGTTTTAGGCCCTGGTTTCTTAAGGTGGACGTACTTGGAAGCCCTGGTACTCGATTTTGCAAGTACGACCCATGTCTACGGGCTACGGGCGAGGCGAACGGGAGTTGAGTGGGGGATATAAGCAAGAGAAAGCAGTGCTTGCGCATATTTTCTTTCTCTCTTCCTCTCATAGCCAAATACGTTTGAAGTTTCACTTCAGTCGTGTGGTCATAAGCACACTCGGTTTTTTTTTTTTTGCTTTTGCTTGCCATTGTGTCACCCATTGTAAAGTTTTCTATATTTATGTCTGTAATTGATATGGTATACATAATAAAGAGTATTCTATTCTATTTTATAATTTCGGTTCTCAAGCAAACGAAAGTGCATTAGGTACTTATATGATTTCACTAGCTTCTGCCCGCGACTTCGTCCGCGTGAAATTTCACCCTCCCCCCATTTACCCTCTTAGGGGTGGAACTTCAAAAAACCCTTTTTTAGTGGATACCTACTCTTCACAAAGAACACACCCTCAAATTTCATGTCTCTAGGACCAGCGGTTTATGCTGTGCGTTGATATATCAGTCAGTCAGGACTTTGAATTTTATATTATAACTAGCTTCTGCGCGCGACTTCGTCCGCGTGTTTCACCCTCCCCCATTCACCCTCTTAGGGGTGGAACTTCGAAAAACCCTTTCTTAGTGGATACCTACTCTTCACAACGAACACACCCTCCAAATTTCATGTCTCTAGGACCAGCGGTTTAGGCTGTGCGTTGATATATCCGTCAGTCAGGACTTTGAATTTTATATCATAAATAGATAAAATATAGATATGATTCTCATATGATTATATCGGCAGTGAGAAAACCTGCCCTTTTCTTTGCCAAAAATCGCATTGACAATACAGGATAACATCCCGGACTCAGGATAATATATAAAAGTTGACATTATCATCACGACAGGTTCTGTTTATTAAATCAGAAAACTATGAAAAAACCTTACAAAATAAAATTGTCGGAATGTCAATGTACAATCGTCATCTTTTTGAGGAGATATCTATCCAGTTCATTATCAACAACTGCCTAGCGTTTTCCCAACTATTTTTGGGGTCAGCTTCCTGTATAACCGGATGCAGCTGAATACCAGTATTTTATGTGGAGCGACTGAGCATCCAGTTGTCGAATGCGGTGTTACATGCGACTTAAGTGTTTGGCCAGACTGGCAGCGTAGGCGCGGGGCGGGCGCGGGTGCGGGAACGCGCGCGATCTGCCTGTCCGCAGTCGAGCGCGGCTGCGTTCTGCGTGTGGTCGTGTCCAGTGTTCGTCAAAATACATATAATATGGATGAAGAAGACTTGTTTTTACTTACTAGAAAAAAGGTCGAACTATTTTGAGAACCCCAGTCCCCGCGCGGGCCGCCCGCGCAACCACTGCGGCCACTTATATGAACGAGCTATGGCGTGAGTTGGCCACGCGCTTCCCGCGCCGAGCAGCCCGCGCCATTCACCGCGCCCGCGTGCGCACTATGGACACTCAAATGAAGTTCTTATGTTTGAGTACACCGCGCCGCGGCCGCCCCGCGCCCACGCTGCCAGTCTGGCCAAGCACTTAATGTAACTGGCGGAATGTGGGTGTACTATTTGGTACACCTCTGCTTACCCTTCGAGGCTTACAGGCGTGTTGTTTTGTAAATGCAGATAGGTATAGGTAAACCTATATTTTGCCATCCAAACAAAGATGAAAGAAAGCCCGGTCTAATTGAAGACTCCCATTACGCAAAGTAATCTTATTCATCACGATATTATAATGTCTGTCAGGAGGTCATGCGAAAACCCTTCACTCTATGAATTACTTTCGAACCCTTAAAAATTGGAAGTAAAACAGGGGTTGCAAACCTTTGGAGCGTGATAAAAAAGGAAGGAACGAGATTTATTTATATTCTGAAAACTGCTTACTCTAGAGTCTAGAAGAATGACGTTTTTGTGTAAATCATAATGAAAAAGTTCTCGTAGCGTCATGATCAGGAGAATATATAATAACAGATGTACGGTATTAAGTTTGCCTCGTTACAAAAAAATACAAATCTGAAATTAAACCACTGAAAAATTGGTGATTTTATAAATCTCCCCTTCACCACGACAAGTCACGTATAAAATTCTTCTTCGAAACTATCCAGTGGTTTACAACCCCTGAATTTTGGTTCCTTATTCGACGGGTCACGCTTTTCACAACTTTCAATAGGTACACGTGAAGATCTTATAATGTTAAGAAAGTTGAAAAGGCAACATTTGTGACTCCATTACTAAAATTACTTGCGATTTCTCCGCAGAAAGTTATATTTATGTACTCGTATGTACTATCATATTAATATTTCTACCTTACTTCTATTTTATTACCTAAATACTTAGTTTATTTTTAGCGACGCTCGTAGCTTAACCCGGGGCTCGTGACTAAATAATAACAGGCACACGGGTCGTTCTTCAGGGTTAAGCAACGCTTGCCGAGGTCAGCCTGTGGATGGGTGACCATCCATAACATACCGAGACCCCTCCCTGCCCGGAAAGCACGTTAAGCGGTTGGTCCAGGCTTGTCTTTGCAGCTTGTCATTCGTAGATCATTAACAGTCGTTAAGGGTAGTCAGAAGCCCGAAAGTCTGACCACCAGTCTTGCCAAGGGATATCGTGTTACCCGGAATGTAGTTGTGGAGGTCAGATAGGCAGTCGCTCTATGTAAAATACTGGTATCCGGCTGCATTCGGTTAGACTGGAGGCTGACCCCAACATAGTTGGGAAAAGGCTAGGCAGATTCGTAGGTACTTAGTTTATCTAAGACAAAAATAACGAAAATGACATACTAATTAATACCCAGTGAGTTAGGTAAGTCTAGTGATTAAAATTACATTAATTACATTACATGTTGATATTATGTACTATCACCAAAAGAGATAAGCAACCAGGGTCGTCGGAAATACTTGAAGTTTAGTAAGAAACCGATGGATGTTTCCTAATTAAATTTTATCTGATAAATGAGCTGTTTGTTTTCTATTAATTAAATTAAATTTTATCAGAAAACATCCTTTGATTTCTTACTAAACTTTAACAATGTCCAACGACCCTAGTTACTTATCTCTTTTGGTGACTGTATGTACATACTTCATGTGGTTTTTAAAGTTCCTTCCGTACCCTTAGGATGCCAACGGGACCCTATTACTAAGGCTCCGCTGTCCGTCCGTCCGTCACAGGGCTATATCTAAATAAAACGGGGCCCATACAATAAATGTATTTTGTCAGCGTTTTTTTTTAAAAGTGGGTATTTAAAAATAGTATGTAGTGTTAAATATTATACGTCACTACGAGTCCGACTCGCATTTGACCTTTTTTTTATTATAATTTAAGTACCTATTCATGGATTTTCATTGGACACATTAAACTATCCCGAATACGGCTAACAAACGGATTTCACAACAAAATTATCCTTAACATCAACCGTATACATTAACAATCAACATCCAAGCAATCAACTCAAAGGAAACTATGACACCGTTCTAAGATTATCTTTAGTTAGTAAATACAGTTACGTGTCATCTTACCCAATGATAACACTACATAACTCTCACACGATTATAAACTTTAACGAGAAAGCTATAAGAAAGATAATGGCGTGAAAACTTCTGTCCATTTGGGGCAACATCTGGTCAACGGTGCAGTTAGAGTCTTGAACCTTATTATCTAATGAGCTGTTGTTGCTAATTGTAGAACATAGTCGTACACAAACTTAATAGGGTTTAGGAACGACAACTGGTACTTACCAACTTAGTTTTTATTAAAACATGTTAATATTTTTCGCCAAGGTAAGTAGGTCTTTTCCCGATTTGTGGAAAGTCATACCGAAAAAGCACTAAGGTGCAATTAAAATTATAATCTTCTTTCTTCTGCGTATTATGATACAACTGCTTACGAAGTTAATCAGTCCTTATAAAATATTAATGGAATAAGTGAATTAATAGAAATATAAATACATAGTTAATAGAATAGAAAATATTTCTAACTTTATTTAAACAAGGAAAATTAATGAAGCGCTCTTCCTCTCTCTTACTTATTTAAAAAATTGCTGTGCCCGACAGGGTCCATAATTGTTTCTATTATTTTATTTAACACCTGTAATTGTACATTATGGATTGCAATAAACAATTTGACATTCAAAAAAACGTTTGTAGTACACAAATAATACAAAAAACAAATTGCTACAAGGTTATACTCACCATAGCGTAGGTGTCGGCGCGTATAACCACAGTTATAGATAGACCTAGATAAGGCAACTATCACGATCTATATGAAAACCAAGCGTGCCATTTTTTGACAACCTACTATGACGTCACAAGCACTACTTAGTGATGAAAATCACACCGATTCAAAGACGCCGCCGCGTGCGGCACCTGTCTCGCCCCACCCCCGGGGCCTAGCGCCAGCGCTCACGCTCACCCAGCCAGCAGTACACAGGACTGACCGCGAAAGTGGCGGCTTACGATATTTTTTGTACGTAAGCTGCACGCGAAATAGTTGCTCTTGCGTTATCTAGATGTATCTATATCTGTGATAGCCACGTATTTAAATTAACATTAAATTAATCAAATGCCAACGGGCGCGGCGTCTCAGCTTAGTATTTGCTAAATTGGTTTCAAGTATCATGCATTATGTTAACAAGATGATCTAGATTAAAGTGCGCTAATCTGAATGTACTTATTAAGTTCAATCAGATCTTCATTAAGCTGTTCATTATTAGTACCGAGTGATAAACCTCACCCGAAGTTATGTAGAAATCTAAAATCATTATCTTATTAAATGTAAAATTACGAAGAAAACCGCCACTGAAAACACAGTTAATTTATTAATATATACGCAAAATACGCGCATTGACGTGGAGTTGCGGACACCAGCCCGTATTACCTATTACCTAATTTATAACAGAAACTTACGCAGACTGTAATTCTTAATCCATAATATAATATTATAAATGCGAAAGTGTGTCTGTCTGTTACCTCTTCAAGCTTAAGCCGCTGAACCAATTTAGATAAAATTTGGTATAGAGATAGTATCTATGAGTCCCGGGAAAGGACATAGGATAGTTTTTATCCTGATATTCCCCCGGGAAACTTATGCGGGTGAAACCGCGGGGCGCTGCTAGTTAAAAATAAACTTCCCATCTATAGATTGAATTTTTATTTTAGTTTTTATTCTGTAGTGTTGGTTTATACCACAGATATAGATACACTTAGATAACGCAAGAGCAATACTTCGCGTGCCCAGCTTACGTACAAAAATCGTAAGCCGCCACTTCCGCGCTCAGTCCTGCAGTACTGCTAGCTGGGTGAGCGCTCGCGCTGGTGTTAGGCCCCAGGGGTGGGGCGAACGTGTTCCACGCGCGCCTCAAAGAGATGTCAGCATAAAGGAATGGGCCTGCCAGGGCCGAAGCCTGCCGGGGGTGTGGGATTATCCGAAAGGGTTACCGCTACCCCGGAACATAAAGGGCTAAGGAAGGAACACGGATGGGTTTTAGTCAGTAAGAGTCTGACACTCCCTTCCGCTCCACCCAGAGCGGGAGGGGTCATTTGATGATTTCCCATCCATAAAAAAAGGGGTGGGACGAGACGGGTGCTGCACGCGGCGACGTCTTTGAATCGATTTGATATTCCCATCACTAAATAGTGCCTCTGACGTCATAGTAGGTAGTCAAAAAATGGCACACGCTTGGTTTTCATACAGATCGTGATACTTGCGTTATCTAGGTATATCTACATATGTATATCTGTGGTTTATATAGCGCGCCGCTTTAGTGGCGACATTAATTTAACTCACGTATGCGGTTTCGCGTAGGTATTCGTTTTATGCACAAATTTGAATTGTATTAAACGTTAATATTTATTTACAATTTTCTATGAAAGCAAAAACAGCGTCTTGGAGCAACCTGTGTTTAAAGAGCTGTAGCGCAAAGGTCTTTTGCCGGGGTCACGGAATATAACATCGCATCAATTAAATTAAAACTAATAACGTGTAGAGAATAGCCGAATTGAAGGAAAGAGAGAGAGTGGTAATTTTCAAATGTTGTTATAATTTCTATGATTACTAGCCGTATGGGTAGCCGTGTGTCACCATTGTAGCAGCACGTTGTATTGGGATCCAACGAAAATAAATCCGTTGTATTTACCAGAATGCCGAAATTTGTTTAAGATTTGTGATAAGCACTATATATTATAGATATCTATGGTCTATACCTATTCAAACAGTTGCTCTGACTAACCCAACCTTAATCTTACATCAAAATCTCCCAAGCAAAACCCGCTGACATTCAAATAGCCAAAAAGCACAATGAATATCATAAGATTAATCACAGAAATAACAGATGCGGGTCTGTTGGCCGAATGGGCCGAATCTTGGCATTGTCGTGTGATCTACGGGCTTGTCCGGCCAACGCGCCGCTGGCTGCGCGATAACCGGGTTTAAAAGTGTCGCATTTGCAGGGTTATGTCGCGGGGTTCCAGATTTAAATGTTCATTCGATTATGCACGATTGGGTTTAGTTTTGGGATCAAAGGGTTTAAACTAAGTCTCTTATACTTTGCCCGTGGCTCCACCCGCATATAACGTTATATATTTTCTGGAAAAAAAATTCCAAGCAATCAGTTTTTTTTTTCTCTAATAAAACAAGACCAACTTGGCCGGAGATCGCACAAGACAGGGAGGTTTGGAAGGAAAAAGGGGAGGTCTTTACCCAGTAGTGGGACACAATATACGCTAACAATAAAAACTTTTTTCCAAAAAAAAAAACAACCGACTTAAAAAAAAACACTACAAAGTGATAAATAACTTTAATTTCGGAAGTCGGTGTCGTTGATTCCGCATTTTCGTTTTTTGACACCAACTTCCGAAATTAAAGTTATTTATCACTTTGTAGTGTTTTTTTTTAGTTGGTTGTTTATTTTTGTAAAAAAGTTTTTATTTTTCACTTTTTAGTTGTAACTACCCCACAAAAAAGTAAACGAAAAGAGCGTTAATGTAGACAATGTAGATATTTTTTTAGATTTTTGTCGATTTTTCAAAAACCGCTTGTTCGATTTCGATAAAATTTTCATGGAACCATTTGGGAAGTATACCCTTTCCAACAAAAAATTTTTCAAGTCGGTCCAGGCGTTTTTGAGAAATCGGGGAACATACTTAAAAAAAAGATTCCGATGAATTGAGAACCTCCTCCTTTTTTTGAAGTCGGTTAAAAATGTCTACCGAAGATTGTTAAAATAACACTGTTGTTTCACAATAAGATGTAATCAAAAAGTTGATCTTCTAAGTTTCATTCACATTCTATTATTTCACCCCTAAACACAATAATATTACAAAACAAGGTAAGTAATATACCCATTAAATTGCGAACAAAGACAACCAAATGCATGAAATAGGTTAAACACGAAAATTGTGGACATACACCCCGCTATCGAGCGACAGAACAATACTGTTTTCAAACAATAATAAATTCATGACGGGGAGGGGGGGAAACAATATCATAACGTATTCAGGGCCCGACTGTACTCCGTACTCCGGATATTTGGTGGTATCTCGGTGTCAACGAATCATGGAGCGTGGTGGTGAAGCCATTGTGAGTGGTTCGCGGTGGTGGAACGATTGTTGTGCACTTCCGTTGGGAGTAGGCGTTGAAGAATGGACTGGAAACTTAGGTGTCAAATGTCTGTGTGCCTAGGTTAAAAGCTAGACAGCAAACCTGAATTTCTAATAACTGTTTGTTAATGTTGTTGCTCACCGTTGAGCATTTAAGCACCGACATAACTATACATTCTTGTTATATTTTCCTGACCTTTTCTCCTACGTAGGTGGCTACGGCTTAAGAAGATTAATGGTTTTAGGAAGGTAATTAATGTAACAGGTATGTTGAAACCCGGAAGAGACATATTACAACCTAAGTACTACTTCTATTAGTACTTAATACTCATTGTTTTAATTGTTATTTTACTAGAGCTTTCTAGATTCCGTCAAAACTAGAAGGAGGACGCGTGGGCTCGCGATAGATGGATGGAGTGGAGAGAGGCATTTGCCCACGGGTGGGACAGTGTATGCTAGTAAAAAAAGAAAAAGCTTTCTACTAAAAAGTGAATGGTTTTATATTCTTTGAAACTTTTCAGTTCCAGAAATATTTAAAACTTCGCGTGGAAACAGCTCTTTAACACGTTTTTTTGTGGTTTAGGTATAGCAGAAGCCCCCGCATTAAAATATGCCAAAATGTTGAGGTGAAAATAATTCCATTTGCACAAATCTTTTAAAATCACACATAGCAACCGTATTTCTGTGAGGAGGCCATGTGGGCCATTGTTTCGAGAAGTTAGGTTCAGTACCCAAAATATAGCCTAATCCTCTTAGCTGATGAAGAACTCAAGTTATGCTTTTGTTACAGCTATATTTTAACCCGATAAATTCAATTTCCTTTGAGTGCTCATAAAAAAGTAAAAGCTTCTCTATGGCTATAAATAGTAATGGCACACTACCGTACCATGTACGATCACCATAGTGTAGATGATATAAGTGAGATAGCTCATTTATATCACAGCATTCGTATTGTTAAAGAAAATGAATGGTTCATTTACGAATTATAGGCGTTTACACAAATTACTAGTATTTCCCAATGAAATATCCTTGACCGAATTGTAACACGTACTTAGTAGTAATTTTATGTTATTTTAATATGTAATTTAATTAAGTTATTTTTATTTTTTAATGTTAATGTTATCTATTAATCTGTTTTTTTTTTAATTATTTAAAATGTAATTGTTGTTATTTTTATTTTTACGCAAAGATTACCAAATAATATTGAATAAAATAATATAATTGTAAATATAATTTTTGGCTTTGTATTATTATGTAAAACCATAAATAGTGCATGTCATGTTAGCCTGTAAGTAACATGACATGCACTATTGTTGGACTTATTGGTAGTGTTGGACTTATAAATATAATATTTAGGAAAATATCTGTTAAATGTATTGTGTAAACAATTGTTGTTGGCAAACCTAAATAAACACAAATCGTCATTCTTGGTAGATATGTTGCAGTGAAACAATTTGTATTAATTCACGTAACATAACAATATCAGGCTATAATGTTCCCACTGCTGGGACACAGGCCTCCTTTCTTCGAGAGGGGTAGATCGTAATCCACCACGCGGCTCCAGCGCGGGTTGGTAGATGTCGTGTCGCATGTTTTCGAGTTTCTGGCTTCAAGACATACCAGTTCTTCCTCACGAAGTTTTCGTTCACCGTTTTGAGAGCGGTGGTGGTGAAATAATCTACACAAAGTACCGATACCTGGCTGGATTCGAACCTACAACTCGTAAGTCGCGGCCGTTACCAATGGGCCACCACTGCTAAGCCTGCTGCTGCTAATTGAGAAGCAAACATGTTTTTTGTGATTAGTTTAAAGTGAAAAGGAGACAAATACGAATATACCTAACTGGCTGAATATTAAACGGGACCAGTTCTTGAGAATATCATAAAGCAAACGACTATAGAAACTGTTTCCTAAGGTACGGTTTTTACAGTATGATCTATATTTATCGACCAATAGCAATAACAAACTTATGCAAGATACTGCAAAAATACAAAGATGAACTTCACACATTATATGAACTCGTGAAGGTACTTGGAATTTTTCGGCCATGTAGCGAGAAAAAATGGCAATAACCTCGAACAACTGATGGTTACCGGCAAGGTGGATGGTAAACGATCAAGAGGTCGCAGCCCTTTGCGATGGTCCGACCGGATAAGCTCTTCTCTTGACACGAAATTTCATGATGCGCTTCGCTTGGCCAAGGATAGACAGAGATGGCGAAACATCGTCAGGGAAAAGATGTTTTCAAGGGAGGATCACGACCCTCAGTAATGAGGAGTACGACTTGAGGAGGAGGAGGAAAGTACTTCCATATCCCAATAATCAAGTATCTTCTTCAACAACGTTACTAGGTGCTCTCATAGTTATTGTTATAAGTACCACTAACTTTTCAACCCAGCCCCGCCTAACTTTTAACTTGGCAAAATATAGTAGAGAGGAACCTATTATATTTAAAAGTTTAAGTGTTTTGCGAAATATGGCTTGGATTATAATACTTTTCATACAGAAGAGCTCTTCGTGGAGGAGCTTGTCCAGTGAAGTAGGTAGGTACTCGTTCTGCCGCCCGGCACCGTCGCTGTTGTAATGTGTTCCGGTTTCAAGAATATTATAAGCTGGGCCTTATTTATACATGACGGCGCGACGGTAGGACGGTCTTAATAATAACAGCCGCACAGGTCGATCGATCAGGTTAAGCTATGCTTGCCGCGGTTGGTCTGTGAATGGGTGACCATCTTTACATACCGAGACCCCTCCGTGCCTCGGAAAGCACGTTAAACCGTTGGTCCCGGCTGTCATTTGTGGATCTTTGACAGTCGTTACGGGTAGTCAGAAGCATGAAAGTCTGACAACCAGTCTTACCAAGGGGTGTCGTATTACCTAGTTACTGGGTTGTGGAGGTCAGATAGGCAGTCGCTCCATGTAAAATGCTGGTATTCAGCTGCGTCCGGTTAGACTAGAAGCCGACCCCGATATAGTTGGGAAAACGCTAGGCAGATGATAATGACGGCGCGACGGTAGCACCACCTTCAATTTCTGGACGAGAATGACAGATTACATATTGTCATTCTGGCGGAACGTCAAACGGGCAACCATGATGCACTTTTTCAATGGAGTGCGACAGAGGTTGCACGTCATCGACGAATCGCCTTTAATCTGCGTCAAATTACGTTTATACAAGTGTTAATCGATTTGGATCGATTATCCTTTTGAACTTCATTGCCACATATACATAGGTATGTGACAAACGAAATCTTACCCTGAACGCTAACGTCACAAATATATGACAAAATACACGTCGCACGGGTCGCACCATATTATGAAATAAACAATTTAATCATTACTTTTGTGTGTTTTTATTTATATAATTTAAAAGTTTAAGCTTCCGTCTATATTGTATTGCATGAAACTAATATAAATAAACCACCAATATCGAGAAATTTGTTGTTTTAAGTGTGTGTGTGTGTTGTTTTGTTAAGGTGGCCTGGCGTCAGGGGTACGGCGATACGTTTATACTCTGGCGTTCAAAAGGTTAAACAAGTGTGTGAGAATCATATTCCGCCTTTATTCTTGATCTTACCTGCCCATATACCCACGCAAGATGGACCCACCTAATGATGACGGTACAGAATTGCCGTTATACATACTTACAACTGACAAAGTGACATATAATATTTGTCATCAAAAATTACATAATTGCCACAATCATTTTTCCGACAGGTGCTGTTTAATAAACCAGAGAACTATGAAAAACAAACTTACAATTTTGGCAGCCATCGGATTGTCGCCTGTCACTTGCCTGTCGGTTTTATTACAAAAGGCCCTGGTGTATTTACCTGCAAGCACAAGAGACACCTTCGATGCCCCTCTCGACACAACAAGGTTGAGCAACAGGCCTAAAAAAACAAACTTAAACGTTTAATTGGAAGCTCGTGGATCCTGCCTGGATTATTCATCGCTCTTGCTAGTTCTGACGGCGGCACGACACGACGCGGCACAGCACGGCACAGCATACCATTTGTATGGCCACTCCTTGTGACGATATCAACGAAATATGAGTGAGTGCTATGTGTATAAAAATAAGATTCAATATAATTTCCGCTTACGAAAATCTTTTACCAGATGTGCGGCATGGAGAGCGCCAGCTTTTAAAAATAAAATAAAAATCTTTTATTTCGAACCCATAACGTCCATTTGGTTATTTATTACACACACAACTTACAAACTTGTGTTAGTACTTACATCTTTCAGAGAATCGACATAAACTATGTATATTTATTACTACGCCACAGTGGAATGTACCTAGTCGTATGCAATGTCCCAGTATGGGGCTGTCCCATTTACCTGCTATAGCATTATCTGATTGACTTTAAAAACCACTTCTAAGAATACCTAAGTCACAATACTATTAAATTAAGAGGAGGCTCCCTAAATTTTACGTTAATTTGCATTAATATTCTGAAACAGTCACACATACAATCAAAATGGAACTTTAGTATATGATTCATTGGATCTTTTTCTTTCCATGTACAAGACAGTTACGTAATTGTAACATTTTCGCTCGATTCATATTTTATTCAAAAATCATGTCTTTTTTAAAGATTATTACTTTTTTTTTCAAGATTGCTTGGCCTTTATGTCTAAAATAAATGTTAACAGTAAGAAAATATAGTTTACTATCCAGCCACAAGATATTTTTTCTCTAGATCAATTATTACTTTAGTTATAAACAAAATAAGAATTGAGACTTACGACATTTAGTTTCGAGCTCGAACGCGATCAAAGAGCGCACGCGGTATTCAACCTTATTACGGCTACGTTAGCGTCTTTCACCATAGCGGTCTAACCGGTCTCTCATCTCTCTCTCTCATGCGTAGAAATTATTTTAGAGTGCCTGGTCTTAACAGATGTGCTGAACTTCCCCCTCTCAGGTTCAGGTTCTCGAAATTCTAAAAAGGCGGAGTAGAAAACTACACTTGACAATTTTATTACGATGTCTTTTCGCCTCGAATGGCTTCAAATGGCTTTACACCTGTGATCAACCGGTCAGGTACAACAGTTATGCAGGTAGCCACGAGTATCTATTAATACAATCAAGTTAATTTTCTGGTGACTTTGAGGAACTGGTAATGACGAACAAAAGGTCGAGGATAGAATTTTCAGATACATATTATAGACCTTTTTGATTTTCTATTTAAAAATTCTTAATTAGTATTCATCTCGTATTAAAAGCAGTGGTGGCCCAGTGGTAACGACTCCGACATACGAGTCGTAGGTCGTGGGTTCGAGCCCAGGAAGGCGCTTTATTTTATGTAAATAATTTCATCACCACTGCTCTCAAAACATCGTGAGGAAACCGGCATGTCCTAGAATAAAAAAATCGAAGACATGTGACATCTACCAACCCGCACTAGGTTCGCGGGGTAGATTACAGTCCAGTCGCTCTCAAAGAGAGGAAGCCTGTGTCCAGTGGGTGTGAGCAGTTCCCACTGGGAATGTTCCCACATTATAGGTTGATTAATGATTATGCTTATAATCAGCGGCTAAATGGTTATAACCAGACACGATCACACGGGTGTATAATACTCGATATCATTTTGTACAAGGAAACTATTTTATAGGTATAACTAAAGTATAAGTTACAATACCTAATCCATTAAGCGTTGGGACCACAGATATAGATACACCTAGATAACGCAAGAGCTACTACTTTGCGTGCCAAAAATCGCACCAGCTTACGTTCGAAAATCACAAGCCGCCATTTTCGCGCTCAGTCCTGCGTACTGTTGGCTGGGTGAGCGTGAGCGAGAGAGCGCGAGCTTGTGACGTCATCGTAGGTAGTCAAAAAGTGGCACGCTTAGTTTTCATACAGTTTGTGATAGTTGCGTTATCTAGGTCTGTCTATATCTGTGGTTGGGACTATGTGTCGTTAAAGATAATTTAATTGATCTAGACTTATGTTGTCTACTCAAATCTGCGAAGCTATCTCAGGCAAATACATAAATTAATATTAACAAATATATAAATCAAGGGATCCAAAAGTGCCAGATTAAGATAACGAGATAGGTACCTCTCAAGGGTTTACTAATAATAATCGCTTTACACCTGTTAACTCTCCGGGGATCAAAGACTATAGCAATAAATCTTATTTTAATCTAGAAACATTTTAGTATTATCGTTAGATCATGTAGGTTCTATCAGCAACAATTATCACATCACACTAATATCGATACCGGAAATATGAAATAACGTAAGGGACATTTTGTCGAAAATGAGTTATATATATCATTGGATTCGAAATTTCTTGCTCTATCGATTGGTATATTTAAAATCTCAATATCTCAAAAAAAAATGTCCCTTACATTACATATTTTCCGCAGGTCTAGACCATTATTCTTATAAAAACTGGTTGTATAGGACGTTTTAAATTAATATTAAAAAAAAAACTAATGTAAGTCTCTTTACTCATAGTATTTGGTATTTACATTAAAAAAAAATCGAGAACATTTTACAACAGGTCTCATACATTAGTGTTCCCTGAGTAGGTGCAAATACCATGTCCCTTACGTTAAATTGTGGCTCGAATTATCATAATCATATTGACCCATACGTTAATTTGTCAGCATCGAAAATAATTGACCTGTCCTTTACATCTAAAACTTATCTAAACGAATATTATTACATCTCTGTCACACGCAAAACGGTGCAACATGTCTGAGCTAGATAGCAATACGGATTTTGTGTTTGATTTTACCTGCGCGGTCGTGACCCTTTCTTAGTATTTCGCAACACTGTTTGTGACATTACACATCTTCATTTAAGTAATACATCATCGTTTTCATTGATCTAACTACAAGTACCTAGTGAATGTTTTATCTGGATTCTAAACATGAGTGATGAAAAGTTATCTTCACTTCTCTAGCCCGCAGGCAAAAATTTATGGACATTATAGGAATCACATAAACAGGTAATTATTTCTTACCACTTTTGGTAAATTATTGTTTAGTCATAAATGGAGTTCAGTAATTAAAAAATTGGTCTATTTAGATGGAATAAAACCTTGAGTCCTTGCTGAAGAACTATAGACCCATCTCACTTCTGAGCCACGTATACAAGCATTCTCGAGGGTCGTCACAAACCGTCTCGCCAGAATACTTGACGAATTCCAGCCGCCAGAACAAGCCGGTTTACAAAAAGGCTTCAGCACCGTAAAACACATCCATACTGTTCTGCAAATTAAACAGAAGACCGAGGAGTACAATCAGACGCTGTGTATGGCATTTGTGGACTACGAGAAAGCCTTCGACTTCATCGAAATATGTGCAGTTCTGGCCTCTCTGCAACGATAACGAATTGACTGGCGCTACATCGAAGTGTTGAAATGTTTGTATGACACTGCCATGATGTCTGTCCAGATCCAGGATCAGAAAACCAGCCCCATCCAACTGCTCAGAGTGGTGAGACAGGGGGATATTATATCCCCTAAATTGTTTACAAATGCGTTGGAGGACGTCTTCAAGACGCTGGATTGAACTGGACTATCAACGTGAACGGCGAGTACATTTCAGATCTTCGATTTGCCGATGACATCGTCATAATGGCAGAGATGCTGGAACAGCTAAACCAAATGCTGCACAGCCTAAATGTAGCTCCTCAGCGGGTTAGCCTCGGCATGAATTTGGACAAGACGAAAGTCATGTACAATTCGCACGTCTTGCCGAGTCCAATCTACATCGAAGGGTCGCTGCTCGAAGTTGTGAAGGATTATGTAGGGCAAATAATCCAGCTCGGTAGACACAACTTTGAGAAAGAAGCCGACAGAAGAAGCCGTCAAGTCTTCTCGTCGCCTATCCCGCAGTGTTTGAAGACTAAGATCTTCAATCAGTGCGTTCTGCCCGTCATGATATATGGTGCCGAAACGTGGACACTGACGCTCGAGCTGGCCTACAAATTCAAGGTCGCTCAGCACGCTATGTACCGAGCTATGCTTGGAGTCTCTTTGAAAGCTAAAACCAGGATTGAAATTTTCCGGAAAAGAACCGGAGTTACCGTCATAGCTTGCAGAGTAAACAGTTGCCACCCCACCAGCCTCACACACACAGTGGGCTGGCCATGTTTATCGAAGGACCGATGGCCGGTGGAGCAGACGAGTCCTGAGTGGAGACCACGTATCGGCAAGTGTAGTGTGGGATGCCCCCCAGCTAGATGGACGGACGACCTAAAGAAGGTGGCTGGAACGGACTGGATGCCGAAGGCGGAGGTCAGGGTGTTGTGACGCAGCCTGGGAGAGGTCTATGTTCAGCAGTGGACTGCAATAGGCTGAGTTGATTGATTGAGATAGAATAATTCGAATCCTACTAAAAACATACCTTCCATTAGGTAAAATATTGGTAAGTATGATATATAATTGTGTGTAGTAAGTAGGTCATGTAAAAATTACAACTTATTAAGCAGTTAACGCAGGATGAATAGACAGCATGCATGTTATCATTCAAAAGGAGATTAAAAAACTGATGGTTTGGGGACCTTTCCAGTGGCCATCATTTATGGAATCAGCCAAAAAAAGTCCTCTTGCTGATCGAGCAATTATGTTGTACTTAGCACTAATTTATGCGAGTTATTTGAGTTTATAAAAGAGAATTAGTGAGTACAAATAAAAGTTTTAATCTATTTTATTCGTTTATTTTTTATCCTTTTATGTCAGCAAGTAGCTTTAACGTAAAGTATATTGATAGGCGCAGTAGGTCATGGATGTATTAAATTATATTTTTTAAATTTATTAATAACAGCATAAGCAATAAAGAGTACACCATTAAGAGACCTTTACTTTGAAAAACACTAAATGTTTATTTCCTATAATGTCCCTTACATCAAAAAACATTATTTGTTTATTTCCTATAATGTCCCTTACATCAATGCTGTTCATTTACATCTCAAATTTTGTTAACGTATGTCACCCGTATTCATTATTATTTAACGTAAGGGACATGCTATCTTTAAAACTATAGGTTTTAATCAATGTTTGCTATTTTAGCTTAAAAGAATGAAGAAATCTAAGAAACTTTGTCCTAGACACTTTTTACATAAAACAAATAGTTAAAAAGTTATAGTCAGTTTTTGTAAAAAAATATCTTATTTTTGCTCTCCTGTAAACCTTAGTTTTGTCCCTTACGTTATTTCATATTTCCGGTATCGATATTATAAAGGCAAAAGTTTGTGAGTGTGTTTGTTACTTCTTCACGCACAAACGGCTTTATCAATTTTGATAAAATTTGGTGTGGAGGTAGCTGACATCCTGGATTAGCACATAGAATATTTTTTGTCCCAATATTCACACGGGATCGACACTTATGCGGGTGAAACAGTGGGGCGCTGCTAGTCTATATATATAAAAATGAAACCCGTTTTCCGTTGTCACGACATAACATGAAAACGGCTGGACCGATTTCGATGAAATTTGGTATAGAGATAGTTTGAGTCCCGGAAAAGGACATAGAATAGTTTTTATCCCGATATTCTTACGGGATCGACATTTACGCGGGTGAAACCGCGGGGCGCAGCTAGTTATTCATAAAAATAAAACAAAGGTAGTTGACATGGCTCAAAGGGCTGCTCAACTTAAATGAGACTGGGCAGGACATGTCTGCCGCATACCGGAAAACTGTGGGCCCAAATAGCGCAGAATTGGTGCCCTGAGACAGTGAGGCGGGGTTGCGGCAGACCACATAGGAGATGGCGGGACGAGCTGGATAGGTTCCGTCAAAACTGGAGGGAGGACGCGCGGGCTCACGAAATATGGAAGGAGTGGAGGGAGGCCTTTGCCCAGGAGTGGGACAGAGCAGGCTAGTTAAAAAAAAATAGACGCTATCTTAAAAATAAAAATAACAGGTGAACAACAAACTACAGCTGGTCTATCAATATCTAAGGTGAAAACTTGGTGAACTGCCCCCTTATTCACAAACACTCGATATGCTTCCGTATCATATCGAACATTAATCATTGTTATCGTAGGAGTCTTCTCAACGCTTTTCACAAGTCCAAAACCCGAAAATTTTGTCAGTTTAAATCAAATAGACGCCCGCTATTCTTCCAACAGCTATTTGCTGTTGAGGGGAAGTCAAATCAGGTTATCGAAATGTCAGGTTTTCGATACGATAGCCTGTCGTATGGTTGTGAATCAGGGCTCTGAGCTGTCGCTCCACCTGATGCTAGGGATTAACACTATTGACAGCTCACTTCAAGCTCACTTCACCCTTGCAGGGGATCGAGGAGGGGTGGGGGGGGGGGGGGCTCAGGGGATTTGACCGGAACAAATCTAAGTTTACGGCGTGATTTTCACAGAATAACACTATAGAATTTCAATACAATGCATGAGTGTCACACCACGCATTCAATCGAGCAGATTGTACCTACCTTTGTGAATACATAAACGAACCTTCGTAAATACATAATTATGTAAAGCTTACACATGTACCTTTGTACACTTAGACCCTCCGTGTATTCTGATTAAAGCCTTCGTTCCATACAATATTAATATACCGTAAAGCTCAAAATTTCAACACAAAAAGAACCATTATATTATTTAAATCTAAGACTTTTTGATTACTTAATGAAAAGAAATCTGTCTTATTCATCTAAACCTCCAATTCAATTACGAATAAAGGTTTCTTTAGCTTTTCACTTTGAGATAACATTTTCGAAGGTTTTTGTGTGTACTAGGTCTTCGCTATGTGTCTCAAGGGGGAAGAGAAGACAAAAGCTGTGATAAAATCTGTAAACGCCATAAAACGTGACGCTTTTATTTATTTTCCCCAAAAGACCCGCTCCGGCAATATTGATTGCCTGAAAGAATACTTACGATAACGGTAAACCACTGAGCTTGAATTTGGGATAAACAAAGTACTGTTAGAACCCAGTTTGGATCTACCAAATAGGCACGGAGAGCAGCTCTTAGTAATGGCGCCGATTCTCTTGTTCACAAACTAAACTATATTTAAGTTCAGTGTATCTTTATCTTTCTATTTCATTAAGAAAAGGACAGGAGATAAATATTAGTTTAGACCTGTCAAATTAGTCCGTGGCTGGCGTAAATTGACGTATTTTTAATAGCCAATTTTTTAATCACGTCTTAATTGTCTATGGAGTATCTTAATTTAACAGGACTAAACTAATTATTATCTCCTGTCCTTTTCTTAATGAAATAGAAACAAAAAGATGCACTGAACTTAAATATAATTTAGTTTGTGAACAAGAGAATCGGCGCCAATATCAGTCATTTTTCTTTTTGGTAATATTTTCAAGAGTTCATCTGGATCTATTGTTCAATCAATCATTTCAGCCTATCGCAGTCCACTGCTGGACATAGGCCTCTCCCAGACTGCGCCACAGCACCATGTTCTCCGCCTTCCGCATCCAGTCTACCCTAGCCACCTTCTTTAGGTCGTCCGTCCATCTAGCTGGGGGACGTCCCACACTACGCTTGCCGGTACGCGGTCTCCACTCCAGGACTCGTCTGCTTCACCGGCCATCAGTCCTTCGAAAGACATGGCCAGCCCACTGCCACTTCAGTTTGCTTACTCTGCAAGCTATGTCGGTCTATTGTTGGCAGAAAGATAGCATATTTATAATACTTTTTCTCCCGGAAAATAGAAAGTTTACACGCGCACAGTTTTTTTTATCTTACGAAGCGAAGCGCGCTTTACTTGTTGTTACCAAGTATGCAAACACGGATGGATGTGTGTTTAAGCGCAGGAGTTCTCGCTTCGTAATGGCGAAGGGGAAGTATGTGTGTCTGTGTGCGTGTGTGTGTCTGTGTGCGTGTGTGTGTTATGTGCTCTTCACGCACACATTCATAGCGTGTGTCTATTTACTATACGATGAAATAAGTTTCGTCTTACCTATCATGAATTGACTAGTCTTGCTTGGCTTACTACCTTAAAAAAAAAAATTAATTAATGTAAATCACTGTAATGACTTCCTAATGAGAGAAATATATAACACACTAGCTGTGCCCTGCGGTTTCATCCGCATAAGTCTCGATCCCGTGGGAATATCGGCATAAAAAGTATCCTAAGTCCTTTCCCGGGACTCAAGCTATCTCTATACCAAATTTCATCTTAATCGGTTTAGCGGTTTAGGCGTGAAAAGGTAACATACAGACAGACAGACAGACAGAGTTACTTTCGAATTTATAATATTAGTATGGATTAGTATGGATTAGTATGGATATGGTTATATTTTCTTACTTACCCAAACATATCTATGATGAGCTATGCTAATTAGGACGTGACAGTTTGTAGTACATAGTTACCGATCTAAAAGTAAACATACGTAGGATATTAGCATTGTTAATTTTCATATTTACTGCGAACTCTGTAATATTAAGTAATTAATAGACGTACCTAGTTATTTTGATAACAGAGCTAAAATCATAATAGTATGCCGGCAGTAAACTCAAACTCAAAGTATTTATTTCAATTGAAAAGTATGTATTTCGTTTCAAAGCATTTATTTCAATTGAAAAATATGTATTTCGTTTCAAAGCATTTATTTCAATTGAAAAGTATGTATTTCGTTTCAAAGCATTTATTTCAATTGAAAAGTATGTATTTCGTTTCAAAGCATTTATTTCAATTAAACCATTTATTACAGCTGCCAGTTTTGAATTGTCAAGGAGTCGGTCAGTCAGATGAAGCTAGTTGCCCATTCCAAAGCGTACGAGTAGTAGGTTCTTATGGAGAAGATCGGGCAAGAAACGCTATGGATACTCTTATAAATGCAGCACAGGGCCTAGTCGTTCTGGTGACTCTTGGGAGACATAATTATGTAATCCACTAGGTATACTATTTTAATTGACGACGGATATACTTACTCGTAAAACATATAAAAATTCCTTTTCCTAACGAACTACTGCAAAATATGTAGATATACAAACCGACCATAAGGGTGTACCCAAATTTTTCGACGCGGAATCGGCTTAAGCCGAGTGCGTATCACCAAACTACTCGACTTATCGCCGAGCTAATAGGCTAACGGCTCGTTTCGCCGTCGATCGGCGTCGCGCCGCGTCGTCCGAGCCGAGCCGATGCGAATGGTATTAGTAACACTCTTATTACGTAGACATAAAAGCTTTTTTGACCGGCGCTAGCCGAATCCGCGTCGATAAATGTGGGAAGACCCTAACGCGCTCTTAAAAGCTGTAGGTAGTAATTGTCATATTAATCACATCGTACCTATGTCCTGCTTCGGAGGTCGTTTTTGGCTGATGTGATGAATCATTATAAATTACCATATTAAGGCTCAATCTCGATCAATATCTACGAGTAGAAATCTAATATCGCAATTCATAAGCCCCGTAACTAGGTCAAGTGAGCTCGATTGGGCTTTAGACGGGTTTCAATAACTATTTAAACTGTAAGTGTACTTGATCTACTATCCTGCTGATCCCCTAGAAATATATCAAAATCGTAGCGTTCAGTATTATTAATTACTAACTGCGCCCCGCAGTTTCACCCGCGTAAATGTCGATCCTGTGGGTATATCGGGATAAAATTAGCCTATACAGGGTGTTACGGAAAGGGTATATCAATACAAACGTGTTGAAGAGTGTATCTGGTCTAGAATCTCTGTACAAAATTTCAGCTCAAAAGCAATAACTTTGAAAATGCTTAAAATTTTTTATTTCGATTGTTTAAAACTTAAGGAACACCTGGTTGCGTTTTTTTTTTTACTAAAAAAACGCAAGATAAAAACAGTTGAGTAATAAAACAGTAATCGCAATTTTTTATTATGCCCTAATGTAGGTACGGTTATTGGGTTAAATAATATTACTTTGTTGTCTTTATTGTTAATGTAATGTGTGTAATATGTGTGTAATAATATTGCTTTATTTATTTTTTGATTTAAAAGAGTGTCCATGGAGTTTCTTGCCCGTTCTTCTCCATAGGTACCTACTCTTTGGAATGGGCAACTAGCTTCATCTTTCTGACTGACCGACCCCTTGACAATTCAAAAGTGCCTGTAATTGGTTTAATTGAAATAAATGCTTTGAGTTTGAGTTTGAGTATTGTATGTTAATATATAATAGGCATCTGTTACTTTAGTATTGCTTTATATTAATGCCTTTGTATGCACTATTGGTGTACCAAATAAATAAGACAATGATTGCTAGCTGAGTCTGCGATTTCTGCATCCAGATCATTATAGCATCCTGGTTTTAGCACAATATTTTTTTCCACCGGAAAAACAACAGTGTCAGAGGTACAAAAGAAATAATACTGTGAAAAATAAACGACGTTATAATAATTTAGTCACATTTCTGAAATGAGCCGTTTGTGAAAGGTTGCGGAAATGTCACAGTCGTCTGTGGAAGTACCTACTTCCTGTCTCATAAAAATTTCTGCCGCCAAGCATTGCTGTTTCAGTTTAAAAGGTGCCAATAAATGAATAGAAAGAATACTCTTTATTATTTACACCATTATAAATGTAGAAATTTTAGATAGGGTGACACGATGGGAGGCCTATGTCCAGCAGTGGACGTCTTTCGGCTGAAATGATGATGGGCGGTCGTTAAAAGTGAGCTTTTAAATACAGCCTTTGAATCGATTAAGGGAGAAGCAGAGCCAGTACTGCAGGTAGTATGTGGTGTACCATTTACATATACCTACTAGATAGGGTGTGTGAATAGAAATATTGAAGTTGTATTAAGTAATGAAGTTTCTAATTTAACTTTAACTGTAAAAACACCTTTGCATTTGTGAATAATAATATTGTTTAATGATAAAATAATTAACCGGGCTTGCCTCGCGAGGTGACGAAACAATAGAAAATCAATTGTGTCTCATTAGCGGAGCTTGACAGATTAATGAGCATTCTAGCATTGTTTGTAAGTTTTGTTGAGTAGTTGTATAGCAGTGTTTTCACCCACTTTGAGTTAGGAACGTGTGCCGTGGTATCGGTAATGTGAGAAATAAGTCGTGCGTTGTAAACTTAAGAAAAATTGCTAATTCTAAAACAAGTATACAGGGTGTTACAGAAAGGGTATATCAATACAAACGGGTTGAAGAGTGTATCTGGTCTAGTATCTCTGCACAAAATTTCAGCTCAAAAGCAGTAACTTTGAAAATGCTTAATATTTTTTTATTTCGATAGTTTATTAAATTGAAATCATAACAAACGTGTCACCGCGCTACGAGGGTCATTAACCATTATCTGTAGTGTGTCTGTGCGCCTAGTACACGCACATCACGCCGCCACGTGCCAGTGCAGCGCCGTGATGTCGAAATAAAAAAATATTAAGCATTTTCAAAGTTAATGCTTTTGAGCTGAAATTTCGTACAGAGATTCTAGACCAGATACACTCTTCAACCCGTTTGTATTGATATACCCTTTCCGTAACACCCTGTATACTTATAAAAGTCTGTTGGGTCAGTATAAGTGTATGATTCAACTACCTACTACCTACCGGATGCGCTGATATCGGTCGAAAATAACGGACATTGGCTACCTGTCTTGCCATGTACGTATGTTATGGACTTCTCATTTGAGGGGTATAAAATCAAAGGCGCTTTATTCACAAAACGTCTAAATTGAGTAATTCAAAATTTTCTACTGTGTCATAAGAAATTGTTATTTTTGTAATACTTTATGTTATTGACACATTCATTATTACTTTTATGATAAGCAGCAGTAACTAGGATTAATCAAATTTACATCGGTTCCATAATAATTAAGAAATACTTTAGGACTAAGGTGTGTTTGCATTTAAGTATTGGACTGAAGCACGTTTGCTTTTTATTGCTTTGGAGCGAAGCTAGTTTGCACCTCACTATCTTATCTTATCTATCATTTTCCTACGAAAAGTAACAGATTCGCCATCTTAGAACTTTTGAAATGGCGCCTTCTAATTGGTCGATTGTGACAGAGGCGGTTTTGCTTCTAACAAATTTTGGATCAAAGCGTTTTTGCAAGTAAACGCTACTTTTAAAGTAGATTTACCATTAACTAAGGTGGATTTGCACTTTATCGTATATGGCATAATGTTGCAGCTTTCCAGTACTTCAATTTGGTTATACTAGTTTAAAAAATTGCAATTTTGGACTGAAGCGGTTTTGCTTTTATAGCCCTCATTTACTCTAAATAATATTCTTAACTTCCTAATTCACTGACCTGCCTACATAGCCACGAAAACCACCTCTGATTATGATAATTATTAATATCCCAACACGCCAGCCCTAGCGAGCCATAATTCGCGCAAATAGAGAGAGATACCGCGGCGTCGGTCGTTCAATTTTAATTATACTTGCAACGTTGTCGCGCAATAATCGTTAGGAACACGCCGAACATCGGCCATAGCGTTTATCCGTTTTATGAGAACAAGGGACCGGGAATAGGTACCGATGGGGGTTGTGAAGTTGGTGTAGCAAAAGGTAAAGGTTTTATGGGAATTTGACTAATTAAATGTGGTGTAGTAGTGTGGGTGTTGGATCAGCGGGGCAATTGCGTAACACTTTATCAATCGGAATCAGTTTCATTATGACAGTTCAACAACATTCATTGCGTTATTTACGTGTTGAGCAGACAAATTTTTCGAAATTATGAACCAATCGATTAGCAATTGGCTTCGAAATGATTCTGATTCCGATTGATAGTGTGTTACGAAATTAGGGTGCAGACACAGTAGACATATATTTATACTGTGGTGCAGACCTGAATAAATCGGATTGATTGCTATAAACGAGAACGTCACATGTATTGAATTCTTTTATAGTTTTTTATGCAACTGTTGAATAATAAGGGGTATTAAAACACGAATGTGGGTTTATCACATGAGTGTTTTAATACCTAATTATGTACAGTTGCATACAAGACTTTTATCTACACCCATGATATGAATCCTCTATAAAACAATCTGAAACAGTTTTTTTTGCAATATTACGACCGAACAAAAATGGCGGCCGGCGGGATACGACGTGAATTCGAATAACCTATAAGTCCTTTTTTTAAATTACGGCGCTGTGGTAGTGAAAACCGCGTTCATGACAATGTTCTATTTTTGAAAACGAGTCGCATAATTAAATTTAGTATTACATTATAACACTCGTTTGAATGATATTATAGTTACTATGTAAGCTCCTTCTTAATTCACTTGACGTTGTACATAAGTGTTCAGATTTATTTTTGGTTAGTTGTATGTATAGAAATTATTGACTAGCATCTGCTCAGATATTAATGAAGTAATGAATGTTCAGATATTAATGGTAACTTGTAGTGTATGGAACTTATTGACATTTATAGTTCGGAAGTATTTGGTCACCTTGCCTGTTACAATATATCTGACGGCGACTGTACCGTAAGTATACAATATGTATGTTACTTAGTAAAGGGCGAAAGTCAATGATCAGAGGGCAATTCTAGTAATTTTAAGAACGTTCACAGTCTCAGTCTCAATCTATCAAAAAAACCTCTTTATTTTCTCTACATGTTGACAAGTTTTTGACATTTGTTTGTCGCTGAGATGAGACTGTGACTAGATTTTGAACGTTTTAAATTACGAGAACTGGCCTTCAGGAGTTCAGGATACGGTGTAAAACCTAACACTGAAATATAATTTAGGTAACCTAATTGTATACTGTATAAACGGTAACAGAAATCTAAATTTGCGAGCGTATTTCATTTAGGTATTGTTTTTACTTTAGCAAAAAATAGCAATAAAAATGTCTTTGTAGTCCTGAATGGAATAAATATTATAATATTATGAAACACAGAAAGAATACAATTATTGCAAAAGTTTTATCATAAATGTACGTAATATTAGTATCCGTCTCTTAGAGTCGAGACGGAGTACCGTCGAGCACAGAAGTGAAATGAAAATTAACTGTTTTGCTGGAATTTTACAACTTCCCGTCCAAATAAATTGTTGATTTGGTAAAAAAACGTGAGTCTGTACGAGCTTTATAAAAATACCATCAATAGTGTTTTGAAAAAATAAGACTGCTCGATAAGAAGGTACGTACAGACGCCAGCACATCAACCTACCCGAAACTGTCAAATTTTCCCGATCAACTTTGAACCTTATGCTTTAGTGATAAAGTTGAAAATCTATTAAAGAAATTTGACAGATTGTAGTAGGTTGATGTGCTGGCGTCTGTACATAAAGGCTCTCGATATTAAAACTGACATGCGCGTAGTGGATTACAGCCCACTCCCGAAGATAGAAGGCCTGCGTCCCAGCAGTGGGAACATTATAGGCTGATTATGCTGTGAAAGCTAACATAAAAGTATACCTACATTATATTGCGCCATTATAATTTTTCAAAACCGCAAAACAACATATTTACTTATGTACATACCGTATTCAAAAGCAAAGTGCACATGTATTTCATTAATAACTTTTAATAAAATAAAGGCTGCATTGTAAAATAATTGAATTCAGTTTCAGTGATCGTTATGGATGCTTGCCACATGATATTCATTAATAATTTACATCCATCAGTTTGATGACGTAGTATTTTATAATTTTTTGCACGCTCATTGTAACAAGTTCATTCGGTTCCTGACCTGAACGTCAATTATCATGTCAGTATGAAAAATATTACTGCTGAAGTGTTTCTTTTAAAATGTGCCATATACATACATTTGGTCAACCATCAATCTGTTTGTGCTGATAATGACAAAATTCACGATTTGCCGACACCGATTAATTGAGGCATTATTTTAGGTATTTACAGCAATGCCAAGATTGTATCTAGGAATTGTCAGCCATTGTACAATTTTAACGGTAAGTAATAATAGCGGGTCATAGCATTGCGAATACAGATCATAGATATCGAGATTTTTCGTTCTTGTTGATACGGTAAAATAAAATATTCATAAACACTTGTGTACTCCACAACACACATTTATAACTTTGTCTGTACTCATTACTAACGTTGTGCGCGTTGTACAAAATACATAAATTATTCCTCTCTGATTACGAACGTGTGCTAATAATCTTAAGTATGTCTGTGTTATTTTGTTGAATGAAACATAATGTTACTTACATACTACAAATGTACACTAGCTTTGAAAATTTAAGACTATTTATTTGAAATTTTAAGATTATTATTATAATTATAGAAATATGAGAATCATGTAGCCCTGTAACTAGGTAAAATACACACGTATTTATTATCATTTACTTCTATATACAGCAGGCTGTTCTCCAGATTTTTACAATTGAAGTTTTATTAGCAGTCACATTCACTCATAAGATAACATAATTAGGCTATGGGTGTGTATTGTAGATTGATTCTTTCACTAAATGATAAATGATTTTATTTCTGTAAGTAAGTTTGTACAAACACTTTTACACGTCAATCATATTTTTTAAAACTAAACGAGGTCGGCGTTTCCTATCTGACTACTCTGAGAAGAAAGGCCGAAACAAACTCAGAGGTCACAGTCTCTTTTAAAGTCAGACAAAATCTTGGTCAGATTATGTGAAGACCATGTAGATTGGTGTCTGAAATGGTCTTTTGAGGAAAGAACCACACAGATTGAGCGGACCTGTCCAGTCAGTGCACGCATTTGTCAAAAATCGTGCAGCTCAACTCAGAACTTGAGGAGCTCAAAGATTCGAGCTCAACATGTTGACATGACATGAAATGTCATGAATTAGACTGGCAACTAACCGACCCAAACTTCTAAGTTCAAAGATCTAGGTGAATCACACATCCCACAATATCACACCCATAATATCTCCCACATATCAAAATCTACAAGTTATCAAAATGATTTATATTTTTCCAAAAGATAAATCATTACACATAAAACAATACACACGAACCGCAGACAAAGGGCTCAATATCGTGTCGAATGCTCTAATACAAGTCTATAAATAACTTTTCTTTTATATAACAAATACCAAGGTTTGTGGCCGTTTCTTTCATTGTCAGCCGTTTCATGCCCTTTGTTCTAACACATATTTCATAATTCTGCTTTATTTTTTTTTCTTAACCTCAGAATAGCGTTTGTGTTAAAAAAACCTCTCAGGTTGTCCGATGAGATGTTCTTCTGTCAGTATATTTTGTTCTTCTCTGTTCTTATAAGTTTTTGTTTACAAGGTTTTCTGTGTTACCTTTACGTAGGTTTTTGCAAAAATCACGATTTTTTTTTTATTTTTTTCTCCAGTTGCGTGTTTTCAAACATTACAATACATTAAGCCTTTCGTCCTATGTAAACCTTACAATATTAAATAAATACATTGTTAGAATGGCACATGTTAAATTAATATGGGAACTTTATCAAAACGCTGGTATTTCCTCTGTGCTAGGTTTTGCAATTTGCAACTTGTGTGTTAGAACTTTGTTTAATATCACAGTGGCCGCTCCGTGCTCCGTTTAGTGCGTCCTGACAAGTTTGTTAGTCATTGTACCTACGCCTGCGCGGCTGCGTGTGCTTGCACGCCATTTTGTATACCTAACAATAAAACTGGGAACATTGTCAAGTACAACTAATATGCTTGCTATTAAAGTTGATAGCAAATTAATAACAAGCATAATCAAGCTATAATGTTCCCACTGCTGGGACACAGGCCTCCTCTCTGTCAGAGGGAGTGGGCCATAATCCACCACACGGACCCAGTGTGGGTTGGCAGAATTAATTACAAGTCTTATTTCAAATATTATTTCTACACGAAGAGAAACCTAAATTAGTAATTACATAATTTTCAACAACATTTTGGGAGAAAGACGCCTTTGTCTAAAAACAGAAATTAAACTAAACCGTTTCGTTAAAATGAGTTTCTTTGCACGGCACTACAATGTTTAAACTGTGTTCAGTGCTTTGTTTTTCAGTATTCATAATCATAGTCAGCCTATAATGTTCCCACGGCTGGGACACAGGCCTCCTCTCAGTGAGAGGGAGGGGGGGGGGGTTGTTTTTCTGTAGGTACCTATGCTATCACCTTTCTATTTCAAATAATAGGTAAGCAATATAAAACTTCATTTTATTTCCACACTTTCGCCATAAAGCACGAACCCCAAAAACAATACGAACTGAATAAGACCAGAAAAACCTCACGTTTATCTCTCCGTAAACACACCTATCCTCTATGCATACTAACCTATAAACCTGCTTATATAGGGAGACGTGAACCATTTGTCGGAGTCCGTCAGACTCCATAACATACGGAGCGTGGACCTATAAAATGAGCACTCACTGCTGGCTAGTTTACGGCCCCAAGTAATACCAACCTCCATTCGCCATTATGAAGCTCAGGACTCAGGTCTTGGACCTCACATAAGTGGAGATCTATAAATCATGGCGTAGGTTTGTGTGTCATGACTTTTGAAGGGCAGACGTATTTGATACTTGAACAATATCACGTCGCTCAATCTTCTTAGATTGAGTGAAAGGAGTCTTTCTACCGAATTGTTTATGGATTGTTTATTTTATCTCTTCAAATTCCCTTTGTTTATGGTTTGATTATTAGTTTTGTATGTATTGGATTTTCTCATCTGAACTAATCACACTATCACATCACACTAATATTATAAAGGCGAAAGTTTGTGAGTGTGTGTGTTTATATGTTTGTTACTTCTTCACGCTCAAACGGTTAGACCAATTTTGATGAAATTTTGGTAGCTGACACCCCGAATTAACATATAGGCTACTTTTTATCCCGATATTCCCACGGGATCGACACTTATGTGGGTCAAACCGCGGGGCGCAGCTAGTAATATTATAAAAGGAAAAGCTTAGATTTTTGTATATTTGTTTGTTACGCTTTTACGCTAAAACGACTGAACAGATTTGGATAACATTTGGCACACGAACAGACCATTCGACTTAGATTAGAACATAGGATGCTCTTTATCCCGATATTCTCACGGGATCGTGAATTATGCGGGTGAAGCCGCGGGGCGCAGCTAGTCTTCTATATAAATAAGAACCTCCTTTTTTGAAGTCGGTAAAAAATGAAATGCTGTTCGTTGGTAAGCACATCACTTAAAAATAGCTGAACTGATTTGGCAATTTTTGGATTTAAAATGTTTGTGTAATAGTCCGAATTGGGTTTTTATTAAAAGAAAAATTGGAAAAGTTTCCCGGAAAAGTTTCAAATTCGGGAAAACACTGAACGTCCTTTTCTCTATGAGATTTTTGTAAGAATTAAATTATTGAAAGGACCGAACAACGTCTGTCGGGCCAGCTAATAGTAACCATTCAAATCTATTCGTGTATCCCACACGATATTTAGATATAACTGTTTAAAGGAAATTCAATTACCCTTTAAAATAAAAAGTCAAACCAGCTGCACTTTACTGACATCGAGAGCCAGCAAGTGATCTCATCAAAGCAATAGTTTATAAGAGTTCCGTATCTTCCTCGAATTAATACGAACCCAACTTGACTCAACAAACTCGGCCAACTCCGAGCAATGTCGGACTGTCGGTTCCTGATCGGAGTAATTTAATTACGTTCAGGCGGCCGCCATTTTTCTTGGTTTTTGTTTTCATGTGGTTATGGTCTTTTAAAATAGAGTGATAGACTGGTAGAAGCCCGGAGTTTGGATATACGCCCGGTTAGTGCTAATAGGATCGCCCCCTTTTACATGGGACTTGAACATAACTGGCGGGATGTGTGTGCACTACTAAGGTGCACTTCTGCCTGAACCTTAGGGAAGTACAAGCTTGAAGTTATGTGTGTTAAGGTCAAATTACGCTGCCATCTTTGAAATTGTAGCAGTTTTAATATAAGTGTCTTTAATAATGTCATTATAGTACATTACGATACGTGCGTCTTGCGGTGAATGCTTATGCGAATCCCGCACCCCCGGCTATAGGTAGAGGTGGAACACCGCGGTGGTTTTAGCCGGTAAGATTCCGGCATGGGGCCTCTGTCACGATATAGGAAGTCCATGAGGATTTCCACCGCGAGAAAAAAAAAAGTATTAATTTCACGCCGTGCAATAAAGGACTACTTAAGTCACACGTCTCCTATTTTATAGTTCGCGTGACCTAAGCTCGCAATTATGTCACACTTTTCTATGTAAAAATGGACTACTTAAGTCACACGTCTCCTATTTTATAGTTCGCGTGACCTAAACCCGCAATTATGTCACACTTTTCTATGTAAAAATGGACTACTTAAGTCACAGAAAACCGTGACTTAATTGCGGGTTTAGGTCACACACTGCTATAAATGATACTTCAATATTTTTTCCTAATCTACACCTACAAAGTTGATTAACTTAGGGGTTGTGGACAAGCAATGGTGCCGATTCCCTTGTTCACAAACTAAACTAAATTTAAGTTCAGTGCATATTTTTCTTTCTATTTCATTAAGAAAAGGACAGAAGATAAATTTTAATTTGGTCCTGTCAAATTAATCAGCGCCTGACACTACTCCATACAAGTTTAGACGTGATTAAAAACTTGCCTACTAAAATTACGTCAATTTGCATCAGGCGCTGATTAATTTGACAGGACTAAACTAAAATCTATCTTCTGTCCGTTTCTTAATGAAATAGAAAAAAAAAGAGGCACTGAACTTAAATTTAGTTTAGTTTGTGAACAACAGAATCGGCACCAATGAGTTGCATTTAACTCTCCATCCTTAGACAATGCTATAGCTAAAATCAATCAACCATGTCTATTTGTCTAACTAAACATGGGTAAAGTTTAACCATCGATATTCAATCAACATATCACACGTCAAAACCAAATCCATCGAACACGAAACATATCTGTATCCAAGACAGCCTATTCAACCATCAAACATTCTTAATTGATTGATGGCAGACATTCTAGCAGCTGCATGAGTACAAACACGCTGCCAATTACTGGCAATTAAATCGAGCCAGTCGACAGCACGCGAATGCGATTTCATTGAATAGAAGTGACGAATTTGCTTCAAAAGAATAATTTCCGTCGCTGTTGCTAGGAGAACTGTGCTTGCCTTGATGATAGGTCCTTTTGAAGTTACGTTGCTCGTTTGCTTTTGAAATTTTGTCGTGTTGTGCTTCTGCAGTTGCAGCAATTTGTAAACGAATTGTGCTTTGGGCTTTGTTGTGGGGTGAAATTGTTTGTCGTATTAACTTATTAACCAGTGCTATTGTGTTTCATTGCCTGTGTCTTAATGAAATTAATGAAAGGTCGCTTCATTATGCTTCTAGGCTTTTTTTAGGGTTCCATACCTCAAAAACAAAAATTAACCCTTATTGGATCACTTCGTTGTCCGTCCGTCTGTCTGCCTGTCTGTCTCATGAGACCTCATTTCTCAGGAACGCATGAAAATAAATGAAATTGTTTATTCTGTAAACTGACTGACTGGATCCGGAAAGCGGAGGACGGTGTTGTGGCGCAACCTGGGAGAGGTAGATATATGTCTAGCAGTGGACTTCGATAGGCTGAGTTGATTACATGAAGACGTGAAGGTATCAAGTTAAAATTAATATAAATTACGTATGGAGCCCTTGGAGCTCTAAAAATTCAAGTTTCTTATTCAACGCATTAAAAAAAATACGGCCATTTATGTGACATATTTTGATACTCCTATATATATAAAAACTTATAGGGTACTTCCCGTTGACCTACAATCATGTAATTTAGCAAGAAGCAAGGTCTTTTAGCACAAGTGAAGGAATCAGTCCAAAAATTGTTAACTTGTAGTTTTGTATCACATAAAAAATATTTTTATGTGATTACAAACTTAAGTACATTTGCAGTTGGAGGATTGATCGTGACATAAGTGGATGTATGGGAGAACAAGATTTTCAACTACAATATTAAATTTGTTTTTGGGATAAGTTCATCCCAACTACGGAACCCTTCACTGTGCGTGGTCCTAGACGCACTTAGCCTTTTTTATATTGGCTAGCGGTAATGCTGCTATTCTGCTTATATTGTTTGGGTCCAGTGAATGGCCATTGTGATTGTGACCTGAGTGGCGAGACACATTAATTCCTTTCTCAATATTGTGCCCAAAGCTGTTACTGTAATGTGGTGACTAAAGCATCCCTCACACTGGCAAAAATGTCGCTCAAAATTTTCTACAAAAATATTGGGCTCAATTTTTGTACACAATTTTCAATGATCGTGGACCCCTCACACAAAAATTTTGCATATATCAGTGTCGATTAATCTATTCGCAATGGTTAAAAGGCCTCGCCTTGGACTCAGCCATAGCTGCCTACGTCGTTTTACCCAGGTCTGACCTGCATAGTTATTCACAAACACCCGACACGCTTCCGTATCGTATCGAACATTAATCATTGTTATCGTAGGAGTCTCCTCAACGCTGTTCACAAGTCCAAAACCTGAAAATTTTGTCAGTTTAAATCAAATAGACGTCCGCTATTCTTCCAACAGCTATTTGCTGTTGAGGACAAGTCAAATCAGGTTATTTAAATGTCAGGTTTTCGATACGATAGCCTGTCGTATGGTTGTGAATCAGGGCTCTGGAGGTTGTAAGTTTCGTAGTTGCATTGTGTGCAGCGTTGATGAAGACTTTTAATAATTAGAAGAAGAAAAGAATGTGGGTCAGGAATTGATTGAAGAATCGACCGACTCATGGTCATCGTAACCTACTTTGTGAACTAAGTCGGGGGAACCTTCACTTTATAAATTTCCTAACGATGATTGAGAAGAAGGTAGTTGAGAAAATATTAACGGGTGAGCAAATTTTTTTTTTAACCTTCAGAAATCTTTTGAATGCACCACAAAATATTGAATACCCGTGTTTTTGCGCAAGATTTCTCCTCACACTTTCAACATATTTGCACAAAAACGACATCTCCATAATTTTTTGCAACATTTTTGCCAGTGTGAGGGGATGCTTAAGACTAAAATTATTACCCTTGTTATGGGAATGTCGCATAAACTTCATTACTCTAATCTATAGCCGTGTTAAAGCACGCTTGAAGACTGTTATACTAAATAGTCATTTTATATTCCAGGGAAACATTTCCATTAAAAATAACTTCGTTTACCTTGTAAACACAAACTGCAGTATAACACGATGGCCCAACTTTGCCCATACATACATCCATCTAATCATTAAATTTTTAGAACGTAATTACGCCCACAATTTCCGTAATTTGCTCAAAGTTGAGTGGTTGTGTGGCATCGCTTTTTACTGCGGTATCATTACGCTGAGAGGCGCGCGGCCGGTTTATATCGCGACACCCTTGACAACGACGCCGACGTTGCAAAAGTCACGTCGACTGGTTTGGTGGAGTTAATTTGTCGATGTGTAACCTAAGTGAAAAGAACACAGGTAAAACTTTGCGTTTGAAGCTTTTTCGCTGATTACGACAAGAGCCCTAGGCTCTTGTCTTACATGTACGTTAATGAAAAAAAAACTAATCTATATACCTAATCTATATTATACAGGGTGAAATTGAATTCATGGGCATCCTTTTAAGGGGTCATTGCATCATTATGAACAACTTTTACTATGGGACCAAGCCTGAAATCGCGAAAAAAAGAAAACAACTCTTCCCTACATTTTGACGAGTTATGTGAATATCAATGCAAGGAACAGCTGATTTTTTTTCGCGATTTTAAGTTTAGTCCCATAGTAAAAGTTGTTAATAACGATGAGTACAATATCCCCTTAAAAGGGTGCCCATGAATTTAACTTCACCCTGTATTATATTTAACCTGTAGGTACAGTCAACAGCAAAAGTAGATGATGAAAATCAGAAATTCAATACTAATGAACGGAGTTCGCGTCAGAACTGTGTGGCGTCGAAGTGATTCAAAAGTATGTGATTGTAAATTATACCAAACATTTACTACTAGTACAGCTGCCATATATTACGCGAACTCCGTTCATTAGTATTGAATTTCTGATTTTCATCATCTACTTTTGCTGTTGACTGTACAACATAAAAGGTAAAATGGAGAATTAACTATTTGGAATTTATGTAAAAAGAAAGGATAACCCTTTCTTCTTTCTTGCAACAGTAAGTACACGTGTATAATATTAAAGAAAGGTATTACGGTAAAGATAAGGGTCACCTACATTTCAAAAATAAACAAAATACACAAACATTGACAGATCGGAATAACATCCAAGGCATATCCAAGGTGCCTTTTTATGTCATAGCGACAGAAAATGAGATACGAAATCATATTTGCCTTCACAGAACAGAACATGTTGGTTTGGGAATACCTGTCTGTGTGTGACAGTGATCGATATAGTCACTTGTATACGAATGTTTTAGACAAGTTGGGACGCAAAAAGTTGGCAAGATGTTGTTGGGAACTTGGGACAGTTTGAGCGAAGTTTTGGACCTTAATTTCCGTTTAGAATATTAATAAGCTATAGCTTCTAAGAAGCGTTTTGGCGCAGTTTTTAGGAGTAATTTGCCTAATAGATTACTTATATTCTAAGAACGGAAGTTTCACATTATGAAACGTACACAAGAGCCCATCCATATAAATCCATACTAATATTATAAATTCAAAAGTAACTCTGTCTGTATGTCTATATGTTACCTTTTCACACCTAAACCACTGAACCGATTTAGATGAAATTTAGTATAGATATAGTTTGAGTCCCGGGAAAGGACATAGGATAGTTTTTATCCCGATATTCCCACGGGCTCGAATCTTATGCGGGTGAAACCGTGGGGCGCAGCTCGTTATAAAATAAACCAAGTTAATAAAGTTCTCCAATCTAGGTCCTACTCCTAATAAGAGCTTGTGGGTAAATAACAATCGCGAGAATCGATTTATCTTTGGACTTAACCTGTGTTTGCTGCAGTCATATCATGGATGGGTAATCTACAGACATTCCTCCATGTTTCGGAGAATACGAATCTCCCTTCCTACTCCAACCGGTTGATGTCGTCACAGATAAGTTATCTGAAGGCAGCACATACGTGTCAGGAAGCCAACTACAACATCCTCTGGAAAGCTCAACGCTCTAATCTCAAAACAACAAAAAACACCGGTTCTCTATTTAGCGTTTAGCGTAGTGTTTTGTCTAGTATGTCATCCAGGATTATGAAGCTCCACAAGGGTTGGTCGAGCGTGGCCTCTGTCGGCGTCCCCCGGCCGACAAATGACGCGCATTTACGAGAATACGCGGGATGGAGTTGACCTTGACTTACGCGATGAGGTGGTTAGTTATGGTTAAGGGCTAAATTGGAGTACATAAAACATGTTGGCACATACTTTTTCAATGGCAATGAACGCGATATTTAAAGTGCTTCGGGCCCGCTTGGTGGATTACGGCCCACTTACAATGAGAGGAGGCCTGTGTCCCAGCAGTAGGAACATTATAGGCTGATTATGCTAAGCATCCTTTTTTTATGGATGAGAAATCATCAAATGACCCCTCCCGCTCTGGGTGGAGTGGAAGGGAGAGCGCTCTTACTGACTAAAACCCATCCGTGTTCCTTCCTTAGCCCTTTATGTTCCGGGGTAGCGGTAACCTTTTCCGACAATCCCGCACCCCCGGCAAGCTTCGGCCCTGGCAGGCCCCTTCCTTTTTGCTGACATCTCTTTGAGGCGTGCGTGGAACACATACGCGCCGTCCGGCACGGGCCTGGTCCTGAACGGACGGTGAGCTACCCATTACTCTCCGTCCGCAGGCCCGCGCCTACGGTGGCCGGGAGTCATCACGCGGCTCCCGACGCCCGGAGCGTCTCCCGCGGCGGCTAGGACGTGAGGCTCTCTCCCTTAGCCGTTCCGCCGCCTCCTTCGCTAGCATGACTGCTTCGCAGAAGGAGGTGACTGCCTCCCACTCCCTCTCGCCCCGGACCATGGCTTGAACCAGGGCCGGACGCGAGAGGTCGCCGGCGCTGCCGATCGCCTCTACGAGGGCACGGCGGTGCTCCGCCCATGCGGGGCAGACCTCCACCGCATGCTCCACCGTGTCCTCTGGGCGATCCTCACAGTGGTGACACCCGGGCGTCTCCTCCCGCTTGATGATGTGCAGGAACCTCCCAAAACATCCGTGTCCGGTGAGGACCTGCGTCAGGCGATAGGTGAGGATGCCGTGACGCCTCTCTAACCACTCCTCAAAGAGGGGTCTTATCGCCACTATCGTGGCGTGCCCTGCGCTGGGTTGCGAAAGTCACTCCTTCCATGCCACCATGAGATCGCGCCGGAGGTCTGTCCGCTCCACCGCGACTTGCCGCGGAAGCGGATGCTAAGCATCCTGACTGACATTGACAGATGACGTTGTTGACACAATTATGACACATTTGTGAAACTAATTTTGTGACATTGCATGGAAAATACAAGATGGCGGCGTTAGTTTAGATTTTTGACAAGCGCCTAAAGATCCGTGTATTTACAGTTGTACACTTTCTAGCTTTAGATTCAGGTATTAGAGCGGTTCTGCACTACATCCGATCCAAATCCGAGAAATGATGGTCCGAAGTGACACCATAGTCTTATTTGTATGAGGAGTTGCGCACTAGATCCGAACTCTATCCGTCCGAATTTAGAACATTCCCAATTTGGATTGAAGTCGGATCTTTAATTCGGATTCGGATCGGATGTAGTGCAGAAGCACTCTTCCCGTTGATCGGTGATTTACTACTTAAGTAAAGTGTCTCAACCAACAAGATCTTATTCGCACATGAAATAAATCTTTGTAGATATTGTCTACTGCTAGAATCTTATTGTCTAGAATCTAGATATTTTTCACATACACAAAAAGAGATTTCTTCTAAAATCCGATAGGAAACAACGACCTCATCTGTTTTCTTTAAATGAATAGGGAAAGTCGAACTTAAAACTAACATAAAAATATCATCATCATCATCATTTCAGCCGAAAGACGTCCACTGCTGGACGTAGGCCTCCCCCAAGCACCTCCGCTTCGACCGGTTCTGTGCTTCTCGCATCCAACGAGTTCCTGCGGCCTTCACAAGGTCGTCGGTCCACCTTGTGGGAGGTCTTCCAACGCTACGCTAAAAATATAATTAAACAAAAATGTTATCAGCCTACAGTAATATCAGTAGAAACAGTCAGATGTGGACATATTATTTTTGTGTAAAAGTGTTTGCATATATGCAAATAATCTTGCAAATAAATTTCAAGGAAAAAAAAATTTAAGTACCGTCTTGCCTAAAAGAATATTGTCAGTGCCTCGACACCCTTCAGTGTAATCAAAGTTTAATAAATCTTTGAGTACCGGCTTAACTTTGACCTTGGCTGTCAAAAGACCTTGGAAACTAAACATTCAACAACCACCAACAGCTTCAAGTTTCAGAGGTCGTTGACCGCGTAGTATACAATCATGCATGCGTTATGAAAGCGCCAATACAATGGCTTGAGGCGTAAATAAATCTCAAGATTAGGGTGCTGGTTCCTGTATATGACCCGCGATTGTCGGGATGGGCCAATATGGCTCGGGTAGCCATGCTGGCAATTTTTGTGGACAATTTTTTTGCTGGCCAGTATCAATGTCTTGTTTGACCAGTGCGATTTATTGAATCAGTTAATATCTGCCGTTCGGAATTCGGCTTAAAGAAATTTATTTCTCAAAAAGAACATACATAGTTCACTTAAATATGAGAAACTAAACAAAATATCTTAAGTAATAAACATAATTGTCGTTCAATCTATCGAGTACATATAGTAATGATTTATTATTGTTGGTTATCCAAATACAACTTTAACCTATTCTTAAAAATGTTCACTGATGAACAATCTCTTATTTCTTTCGGTAAATTATTATAAAGCTGCGCTCAATCAAACTGAATAGTTCTTCTTCCGTACAAAGTCCTAACTGAACGCAGTTCTATACTATCCGTATTCCTGGTGTAGTAGTGGTGAGTTTTGTGTTTGAAGGTGATTTGTGAGTGTATTTCGTTTGTTAAAATTTTCTTTATTAGTATGCATGTGTGGTAAATATTAGGTCCTTACATATGAAATTGGCGTTTTTCGTACTGGCCACTTTAATCACGAATTTCTCCTCTTTGGTAAGGAATTCCAAATTCAAATTTGTACAGCTATTTACTCATGTATTTGTGCTTCGATGACCGTCATTCATTTGTTTTTTTTCTTCTGTTTTTTCTGTTTGCGTCACTCATTTTACAAAATGGAAAATTTAAAATATCGCATTATTTACTAGTACGAGTTCCGCCGTGGCACTAGTGCTGCGGAAACGACTCGAAGGGTGAATGATGTGTATGGCGGTCATGTTGCAAAAGAAAACACAGTTCGTTTTTGGTTCCAACGTTTTCGTTCTGGAAATTTCGACCTGCAGAACAAGCCCCGTGGACGGCCTGAGACCCAAGTTGATAATGGAGAATTGAAGGCTATTGTGGAAGCGGACCCATCGCAAACCACGTCCGAGTTAGCTGCAGGCTTCGATGTTAGTGATAAAACTGTTTTAATTCACTTGAAGCAAATTGGGAAGATTAAAAAGCTTGAAAGGTGGGTACCTCACGAATTGACTGAAGCAAACCGGCAAACGCGCGTCGACTGCTGCGTTACATTACTTGAATTGGAATGTCTTAGACATCCTCCGTACTCCCCGGACCTTGCTCCAACAGATTACCATTTTTTTCGCAATTTGGATAACTTTTTGCAAGGGAAAAAATTCAACTCCGATGGGGCAGTCCAAATCGCCTTCAAAGATTTTATTGATTCCCGTCCGACTGGTTTTTTTAGTAAAGGGATCAATGAACTACCTATAAGATGGCAAAAGTGCATTGAAAACAATGGTTCATACTTTGATTAATTAATTATATTATATTAAAAAATATTCGACTTTTTGTTCCTTCCATACAAAACGCCAATTTCATATGTAAGGACCTAATATATAATTTTTTAAGGTTAAATAGTTTAGTTTTAGCATAAATGTCTTTCGTTGGTGTTAGGTAATTGTAATTAAAAAGAACTTTGATTGCCTTGTTTTGAGTTACTTGTAGGTCATGAAGATGTGTAATAGCGGCCTGTCCCCACACTTGGATTAAATAGTCTAGATGCGGTTTGACCAGTGTATTATAGATTGTGTAGCGTAATTTAAATGGCACACATTTAGCAATATTTCGCAGAGCTCCAGTCAACGGAATCAATCTACTTCAAATATGTAGTTCATCAAGGAAGCTTTAGAGAACCCTTATTGATATTTCTGAGAAGCAATTCTCGTAATTTTAAGAACGCTCACCGTCTGATCTCAGTCTAAATCTGTAAAAAATATCTCTAATTTCACTACATTTTTGACATTGATTGACGCTGAAATGGGATCGCGACTAGATTTTGAACGTTTTTACTGACGGAAATTGGCCTTCAGGTTAACGGTATAACATGCGTTAGATTGGCACGAATGTACAGTCAACAAAAGAGATGAGTATGCAGGATCGACGGATACAACTGAATTTTGGTAAGAAACCAATGGATGTTCTCGAACAAAATTTAATTTTTTATTTTATTAATAAGAAAACAAACAACTCATTTATCAAATTAAATTTCAGTCGAAAACATCCATCGGTTTCTTCCTAAACCTCAACTATATCCGACGATCCTGCATACTTATCTCTTTTGTTGACTGTACACAATAATGTACACAAATAATACAGGATGTGGCAGGGGGTGGCGGGGGTTGTGCGTAATTCAGGGTGGCAGAAATGCAGCATGAATTCAGCACATGATTCTGGACCCCTAGCGTTGTAATTTTTTCATCAGATATTTAAAAAAAAAATTGCTGTTTCATATACGTATTTTGGCTGCATAGGTTTTGCATTGCACTTTTGTAGGAAACAGCAGATTTTTTTTATAACTATCAACACAGGGGCGTCCAGACAGGACAGGTTGTGCGTTGACGTCTCTGTCACCCTGTATATTAATCAAACTGATACTTTTTCAGATCATATTTTGTTCTCCGATTAAGTGAGATGATTCTGAAAGTTTAAAGAATACCAGCCTTACATGGATATATAAGTTTATACAACATATCCACTCTACTAGGGTAAACGTGTAGTTACAGATCGGTCGTAGGGTAACGGCGATAGTGGTCGTCCGTTCCGGCTAGTATCGTCCGGCGATAAAACCGTTATTCTGTTTACGCGCCGCGGTATCACCCACTCATATTTTTACGCGAGATAGAACGTGATTACAATAAAACTGCCTGGAACGGCGTGCGTGTGGCGATTCCCTTATTTTTATGTTTATTTTATTAGATTAGGTTTTGTTTGATTCCGGGTTTTTTGTTTGGTTGCTTTGTTATTCGGAAGTGACTGTCTACGTACGTGCGAACGATATTCTACTAATACTTACATAAAAGGCTACTGAGGTATACCAACTTCTTTTAAGTGAAGCACCACTGACGCGGACACTCCGCACTCTCAACCCCATAGATGGTGGTCATATATGTATGGACCTATTCTCTTGTTCTCTGAGTGAATTCATAAAGAATGCTTTGTTTGTTATAAGATAAAAAATGATATTACCTAATGTCTAAATAGGAGTAAAATAAGTACACTATCGCATTAGGAAAAAACCTGTAATGATGAGAGAGGTGGATAAATATTTTTTTTTTCAGACAACCAGGGCCCATAATTTTTGCAGATTAATGAATCGATTGAACACAGCCGCGTCCAACCTATCTGCTATCGTTTTCAGGATGCTGTTGCTACTCCCCCGTACAGCTTTCAAGACTGACGTGGTTTTCTTCCGCATAATTGCATAGAAGTCATCTATATGCGCGTCCGGAAACATACCTGAAGCACTACAAGAACGTGGGAGCCGCAACAGTGCCCTGAGAATGTTATTGTATTGAACTCTGAGGGCATTGTAGGCTTCCATTAATATCCCATTAATCCTATAAATAACTTAAACTTAATGACAAGAGTAGATATAAGCAGACGCGGACACTCATTTGCAGATAGGTAAGTACCACCTACCAGTTACCACTACACTACCACAGAAGGTCACTTCCCGTAATTAAAAACGTTGAAAGTCTAGTCGCAATCTCATATCAACGACAATCAATGCCGAAAACTTGTCAAAAATGTAGGGAAATTAGAGACATTTTGGACAGATTGAGACTGAGATCAGAGTGTGAACGTTCTTAAAATTACGGGAATTGCCCCTCAAGAATGCTAACTAGCTACTTTTGTACTTCACCGTTCAAGTTCTTTATTTTAATCCCAAACGAATGACATCGTAAGCCAAACTATGATAAACAAAACAAATCTAGCACGTCATCTACAATTCAACTACTTGAACATTCGAGATAAAAGCCGGTACAAGTGAAGACAGCTAAATAACATATGAAGTTAATCTGTCAAAGGCACGCCGCTCTGTCTGAACGATGTCTGATCTCTGTTGGTCTAGGGGTTAACGATCTGTACCCTCACTAAGCCTGGAGTCACTAGATGAGTTTGCTCAGAACTTTGGTTGGATCATTGTCTGGGTAAATATAACGCTTAAATCTGCGAATAAATATAATGTACACAACTCCTAAATTATCTAACAAATTGCAGCATTCAACGGTTAAGATTTTATTGGAGAAAATGAGTGTAATTTAATACCGTCATAGATTGTGGGCGTGTGATGTAAATAAGATACTACTTTTATTTTATTATCAACAGCTAGGCAAGCAATTCAGTGTTTAATAACACAAATAAATATGGCAAATTACAATTTTTCACAATAGTTATTAAGTAAATATGTTTAAGTTAATAGGTAATAGACAGTGTTTTTAATATACGAAAACAAATTTAAGACAGTTTTAACCCGTTGCCATTACCATCATAATCCTCCGGCGTTACCCTAATTTATTTGAAGAAAAAGGAGACATGCTGTCCATGTCTCCTTTTTCCATCTAGCCGTCACTTCCCCTTTCTAGTCTTATCATCTTTTATACAATGCATCTATCATTTCTTAGGTTTATGACCATCGACATTCATAATCAAAATTTCCTTCACAACATACTTCATTCCCCGAACCAGACCAAACCTTTTCAAATCTTCTTTTGAAAGACCAATGAAGCAATCTGATTCATAAATAAGGGTCACGTTCTAAAGCAGTCAGGTTCGCGTATTCGTTCAATGTTTCATTCTCACTGTAAGCCGGGCAGCGGGTCAACTTAGCTTATATCCTATATCCAAGCTGTAATTTCTCTCTGAACAAAGTTTTCATTGGAATTTCTTCTGAAATATTAAGGACCTTATTTGTAAACTGATGTCGGGTTACAATTTTTTTTGTAGACGGGTATGCAGTATTTACCAACATTAACATGTTCACTTGAGTACTACGAGGCCTTACTGCATGCATGCTCTTATTAATTATGCTAATCTACATGCACATCAAACTGTATACTTACCCCCCTTACTAATAAACGTTCTATAGCGTCTGTAAGTTACACAACGCTTTGTCTTCTTCTTTCGAAAGTCAAATTCCTGACGACTGAAAGAGAGAAATCGGTGTGTAACTATTCATCTGATATAATACGTTTATTAGTAAGAGGTTAGTATATAGTACTAGTATATGGTCTGCAGAATGTTTCATTAAAATGCTCCCAAGAGGCTAGCATACAATTAAAAGGGCAACTATTATTATAAATAATACATATGCATACCGTAAGCCAAAATTCAATATAAACATTTCCTCCGAAACTGGCAACAAACTTGCAAAAAAGCACAAAAAGCGCCATCCACCGCTATATCATTAAAATCCTCCAAAAATAGACCATCGCTAGTAAACACTGAACATTAAACATTTTAATAAAGCTGCTGAATTTACAACTACTCGCCTAAGGCGGGGTTGCCAATAAAATGTTTTATTCTTAACATAATTTGTAACGACAGACTTGAAGCGGCCTTTGTGCAGTCGGTAGTGAAAGATGGCGCTAAACACCGCCTTTACCAGTAAATGTTTAAAGTTCTGGTTTAATGCAGGTAATGCTTAGGTTACAACTGTTTTATGTTGTTACAGAATTTTAACCCTTCCGAGGTTTACTTTGATACTTGGTCTCTTAGAGTATCGCCGACATTGTTTCAGCCCAAAATTGAGGAACGAATATAGCTGGTTTCTGACCGCAAGGTCGTCGTTCGCGTGGAAGGAGTTAGATACACATATTATTTATAAAACTCCCCGTCGCTATTGCTTCGTTTTCGCTTAGCGTTCTTTCTGACTTTTATTCTTTTTGCTCGACTGCTATTGGACCCAGCGTGATGTTAATATGTTGTTATATATAGCCTATGGCCTTCCTCAAGTATGAGGCTATCAAATTAAAAAAATATTTTTTTCAAATTAGACTGGTAGTTCCAGATATTGGCGCGATCAAACCAACAAACAAACAAATTATTCGATATTATCAGTAGCGTCCATGAGTTGGTATCAGGGCATACATAACACAAAACATAATCAGCCTATAATGTTCCCACTTCTGGGACACAGGCCTCCTCTCTGTGAGAGGGAGTGGGTCGTAATCCACCACGCGGGCCCAGTGCGGGTTGGTAGATGTCACATGTCTTCGAATTTTTGGTTCTAGGACATGCCAGTTTCCTCACGATGTTTTCCTTCACCGTTTTGAGAGCAGTGGTGATGAAATAATTTACACAAAGTAAAGCGCCTGTCAGGGTTCGAACCTACGACCTATATCTCGTAAGTCGTGGTCGTTACCACTGGGCCACCATTGCTCTATCAATGATCAGGACATGCTAAATGATAAATGATTTTATTTCTGTAAGTAGGTTTGTACCAACATTTTTACACATCAATCATATTTTAAAAACTAGATGAGGTCGGCGTTTCCTATCTGACTGCTCTAAGAAGAAAGGCCGAAACAAACTCAGCCGTCACAGTCTCTTTTAAAGCCCAGACATAATCTTAGTCAGATCATGTGAAGACCATGTAGATTGTTGTCTGAAATGGTCTTTTGAGGAAAGAACCACACAGATTGAGTGGACCTGTCCAGTCAGTGCATACATTTGTCAGTAATCATGCAACTCAACTCAGAACTTAAGACGAACAATACCAAAGAATTTGGGTAGGCCGCATAAATTACTCGTCCCTTCTACAATGCACCTGTTACATCAGCACTCCGTCTGTCTGAGCAGGTTTCTTGTAAATATGTCTTCAAGGACACGAGAGGGAGGGTCTGTATGTGACTTCAAGGTCAGCCAATGATATTAACGTCTAGAATCTTCATTAGGTAGGACGAATAGCGTAGAAAAGAGATTAGTAACTCGCCACAGCCAGTGATAATATCCATACTATACAGGGTGTTACGGAAAGGGTATATCAATACAAACGGGTTGAAGAGTGTATCTGGTCTAGAATCTCTGTACAAAATTTCAGCTCAAAAGCATTAACTTTGAAAATGCTTAATATTTTTTTATTTCGACATCACGGCGCTGCACTGGCGCGCGGCGGCGTGATGTGCGTGTACTAGGCGCACAGACACACTACAGATAATGGATAATGACCCTCGTAGTGCGGTGACACGTTTGTTATGATTTCAGTTTAATAAACTGTCGAAATAAAAAAATATTAAGCATTTTCAAAGTTACTGCTTTTGAGCTGAAATTTTGTACAGAGATTCTAGACCAGCATAGCTATTCACAAACACTCGATACGCATCCGTATCGTATCGAACATTAATCATTGTTATCGTAGGAGTCTTCTAAACGCTGTTCACAAGTCCAGAACCCGAAAATTTTGTCAGTTTATATCAAATAGACGCCCGCTATTCTTCCAACAGCTATTTGCTGTTGAGGGCAAGTCAAATCAGGTTATCGAAATGTCAGGCTTTCGATACGATAGCCTGTCGTATGGTTGTGAATCAAGGCTCAGATACACTCTTCAACCCGTTTGTATTAATATACCCTTTCTGTAACACCCTGTATTACTATATCCATACTATTATTATAAATTCGAAAGTAACTCTGTCTGTCTGTCTGTCTGCATGTTACCTTTTCACGCCTAAACCATTGAACGGATTTAGATGAAATTTGGCAGAGATTGCATCCCGGGGAAGGACATATGATAGTTTTATCCCAGAAATCATCCTTTAAGGGGGTGAAAAGGGGGGTGGAAGTTTGTATGGGGAATCAATAACCGCTGAACCGAATTAGATGAAATTTGGTATGGAGATAGTTTGAGTTGTGGGGAAGGATATAGAATAGGTTTTATCCCCGAAATTATTCCTTAAGGGTGTAAAAATTAGGGTGGAGATTTGTAAAGGGAATCAATAAAAAAGGACTATAATACTTTTATCGCGGGTGAAACCACAGGGCACAGCTAGTATAATATAAACCATAAATCGCTATGCTATGGGAGTGTTGGTTTGCAAAATAAAAATACGTCCATTACTACTCTGGCTTCTAAAGTTAACTCCTTATTAACTAACAGTACATTTTAGTCAGCTTACTTCAGCAGGAAACTTAAAGCATTTATTTCAATTAAATCATTTACACGTGGAAGCACTGTAGGTACAGTCAAGAAGTTAGTAATTAACTATCTGCGCCCCGCGGTTTCACCCGCATAAGTTTCGATCCCGTGGGAATATCGGGATAAAAAGTATCCTATGTCCTTTCCCGGGACTCAAACTATCTCTATACCAAATTGCATCTAAATCGGTTCAGCGGTTTAGGCGTGAAAAGGTAACATACAGACAGACAGAGTCACTTTCGAATTTATAATATTAGTACGGAAGTATGGATTTGTTTTCAAGGCGTAGACCAACGGGTTCTTTCGATATAACATATATTTAGCAATATACCTACAGGATGGAAATACAGGAAAATGTCTCCTTGTTTGGTACAAGGGGGTCATGGAGTAGTGGAGTAATCGTCCGATTAACGTCCCATGACCGATGTACTGGTCCGAACCATTGAGTTTGAGAGCCACTCTTGGTATTTAATTTATTGCTTTGCTGTTCAAAGGGAGAATGTGATTTTGTTTTATTTCGTACTAGCTGAACTTTGTACCGCCTCAGTTTTTTTTCCCATGTTTTAATAATTAGGAACCCCACGGGCGCCCCCAGAACACCCTACCAAAGTTTCATCACAATCTAACCAATGGTTTCGGAACGCATAGAGGACAAACATGCATTGATTTTTATTTATATAGACATGATCAAAAACTTCCACGGGAAATGCTGCAGGCATCTCAAAAACTTTTGGTACTACTACACCACCATAATTCTGGTCCCCGTTTATATTTAAAGTTACAAATTAAATGCTCATCAAAAAACTCATAAAATGGTACGAACAAAAAAATCGAATATTAGGTTGAGTGAGGTTTGGTTCGGTTTTTTCGTGAGCTTTATCCTTTTTGGCAGTAAATAGGTAAAATTTTAATGAAAACTTTATACCATAATTAGGAAAATAGGTCCTTATTTCGTTCCTGCTCAAACCACAAATTAATTGTAAACACAAAGACGCGACCTACCCTTGTCGCTAAACTCAGTCACCTAATTACGTCAGGAACAGTAACTAAAATAATTAATTTTAAGTACATTGATTAGGTAAATTATGGGCTTCCAAGCTAAAAGGGTCCAGTAGTGGGGTATTGATAATAAGGATTAAAAACATACATAACTACAAATATATGATTTTCGGATTTTTTCCTTTACTTGTGCTACATGACATTGCTTCTTGCCAAATTTCATGATTCTAGGTCAACGGGAAGTACCCTATAGGTTTTGATTCCGGAACATAAACGCCCGTATCTTTTGATTGCGTTGACTTAGAATTTTGATTTTTGAGTATTTTATAGGTATTAATTTCAACTTGATAACTCCACGCGTTACTGAGAAAAAGGGTCTTGACAGACGGACAGACAGACGGACAATGAAGTGATCTTATAAGGATTCCGGTTTTCCTTTTGAGGTACGGAACCCTAATAAATATTCAAAAACTGGAACATTATTTTTTATCATACATTTGAGCTTTTTCAGAAAAAGCATTTCCAAAGTTTGATTGAAAAAAAACACTTCTACTTGCTTGTTACATACATTTTGATTTATTATTTTAGATATGCTCACCATGAAATCAACGTATAATTTATTATATTTGTAACATTACAAAATAAACAATAATTTACCATCGAAATAAAGGATTGATACATAGTTTAAACTAAAATGAAGTATTCTTAATCTATTTAGAAACTAACAAAATGACAAGACCAGATTTTTTAATTATTATTTGAACAGAACAATGAATATTTTAACTACTGGTACCTTTTATGAAATTACATAACCAAACACAAAAATTGTTCTAGCTGGGAATCTAACATAGATGTAACTTACGTTTCGGACAAAAATAAATTCCTCCTCGTACCTGATTCCTATGATCAACTTGTTGGCAGTACGAACATGTTGGTTTTTGTCGAGTACCTACTCTTTTCAGTTGTTTGTTTCTGAACAGATGTTGTTGGCACGGAATTATTATCTTTAGGAATGCCAAAGGACCTAGGTTCGTTACCATTTGGAATGGATTTCGGGCATAAAATATCTTTAGATTCTTCACTAAAGAATTCACGAATTTTATTATAAAGATACGATTTTTTTTCGTAAGTCATGCCTGCGGGGCAATTTTTGAAGGAAAACCGTATACCTTTTTCGGGTTCAAAACCTTTGCTACAGTTCGTTGACTGTCAGTATTTTTTTCGCAACATAAAATGTGCCCTCTATTATTTTCATTCGTTTCAAAATGACAGAAATCCAGAAGTTGGTTAATGGTTACAGAATCAGGTTGAAAAAAATTTGTCCAGTCCAGTTTTCACCATAGAAATGTAAAAAACAGGTTTTCACAAAAGTTTCTGCTTTTTCATCACTAGTAAGAACAGCTACTAGTGATTTTGTTTTCGAACAAGCTTGAACAGTACGATACCTTAATCCGCAAACCAGCCAACTCCATTTTGCTATAGTTTACAGGAGACACTTAAAACTTTCTAGTTTTTATTTTGACTAACGACATCATAATATTTTTTTTGACAAAAATGGAGTTGGCTGGTTTGCGGATTAAGGTATCGTAGCTGCAATAACATCCTTTAAATTATTACATTCCTTTTTCCTGAAACTTTTTGAAGTGAAAACTTCTTTAGCGGCGTTGAGCACTTTTTGTAATGGGTAAAAAATGTTAAACTCGCGTCAGGACACGTGACCGTCAGGAGAGATTTCCCCCCTCCACTCCCCCCCCGCCTCTCTTTCTACGGCGGCGCCAACCGAAGTGAACCAAGTTTAGTGACACACGACAATGGATGGATGGATGGATGGATGGATTGGATGGAGTGGAAGTGGAAGCGGAAGTGGAAGCGGAAGTGGAAGTGGAAGTCGAAGTCGAAGTCAAAGTCAAAGTCGAAGTCGAAGTCGAAGTCAAAGTCGAAGTCGAAGTCAAAGTCGAAGTCAAAGTCAAAGTCAAAGTCGGAGTCGAAGTCAAAGTCGAAGTCGAAGTCGAAGTCGAAGTCGAAGTCGAAGTCGAAGTCAAAGTCAAAGTCAAAGTCGAAGTCGAAGTCGAAGTCGAAGTCAAAGTCGGAGTCGAAGTCAAAGTCGAAAGTCGAAGTCAAAGTCAAAGTCGAAGTCAAAGTCAAAGTCAAAGTCAAAGTCAAAGTCGGAGTCGAAGTCAAAGTCGAAGTCGAAGTCGAAGTCGAAGTCGAAGTCGAAGTCAAAGTCAAAGTCAAAGTCGAAGTCGAAGTCGAAGTCGAAGTCAAAGTCGGAGTCGAAGTCAAAGTCGAAAGTCGAAGTCAAAGTCGAAGTCAAAGTCAAAGTCAAAGTCAAAGTCAAAGTCGGAGTCGAAGTCAAAGTCGAAGTCAAAGTCAAAGTCAAAGTCAAAGTCGGAGTCGAAGTCAAAGTCGAAGTCGAAGTCGAAGTTGAAGTCGAAGTCGAAGTCAAAGTCAAAGTCAAAGTCAAAGTCAAAGTCAAAGTCGAAGTCGAAGTCAAAGTCAAAGTCAAAGTCGGAGTCGGAGTCGGAGTCGAAGTCGAAGTGGAAGTGGACGTGGACACACTGCTGTGTATTCGTAACATTCGTGTATATAAAGTGTTTAAAATATGGAAATTGAACAAAGTGCATCTATTAACGAAAAAAGGGACGCAGAAATAGTGAAAAAAAATGAGTTATATTAATTCAATTAATAATTGATTTATTTCAACGTTAATATTCAAGTTTTCACTTCTGCCGGCACTCCCGGAGTACAACCCGTCTTTTTTTTTTAATAGACTGAAATACACGGAATAGATAATTATCTGTTCCGTGCTGAAATACATGTCGGAAGCAAACTTGGTATGACCCACGGGGAGAAAAGACATGCGGAAACTTCGGTGTCTGCCTGTTGAAACTCGCCATGTTGCATATTGCATGACAAAGTTATTTTTAATTTAACCAGCACAATTTATCTGCGTGACAAACGACTTCTTTTTCGCCTACTACTCGTATACCAAAATTTTGGAAAAAATTATGTAGGATTGAAATTATTAGATACAATTGCTCCCTTCCCATTAGCACAGGATTCAAGAATTACGTACAATCCAAATTTTTGACTGACTCTAAATCCTGTCAAGAAATACAGTAGCCCGATTTGTTAAGAGCTATACGGTAAATGTATCCGTTGGGAAAAATCGAAAGAATAATGCATGACGACATCGTTAGAACACATTTAATAATTTTACCTTGTAGTAAGGTAATAAGGTAATAAAATTAAATCAGAACTAAATTAGTGGCCAGGTAATCGGCCGCAATGCTTGACAGTTTTCATTAGAAAACTGTCGTATAAAAGTAAATTCGTCTGATATAGTTTGCAAATTAATACAATTGTAGCGACACCGCTGTCCATGTCCATTTTATTCTAAAAAAATTGGCATGCCGACCACTGGTACCTTTTTAACCGACGAAAAAAAACGGAGGAGGTTCTCAATTCGACGCGTATATTTTTTTTTTTTTTTTTTTTTTTTTTATGTATGATCACGCATAACTTTTTACAGAGCAGTCCGATTTTGATCATTCTTTTTTTATTAGAAAGGGTATACCCTGAAGTTGGTCCCATATAAATTTGGAAAAAAAATTCCAACCCTAAGGGTTAGAAAACAGGGGATGATTGATTGTTCACTCACTGATTGTAATGTATGACCACGCTTAACTTTTTACAGAGTAGTCCGATTTTGATAATTCTTCTTTTGTTGGATAGGACATACTTCGAAGTTGGTCCCATGTAAATTTGGAAAAAAAAATCCTACGCTAAGGGTGGGAAAATAGGGGTGATTTATTGTTCATTCACAGATTTTAATGCTGAGCTTTGTATTACAATTAAAATAATAAAAGGCCTATCTATGTTGGTATATAAAGCCTGTTTTTTTTAAGTATTACATTATATTATTTAGTATTATATCACACAAAAAATAATAGTTAAAGTAGGATTATAACAGTTAATGTCTAAAGTAAGGTAGGTATTTTAAAAGTAATCAAACATTAAGCATGTAGTAATTAGTAAATTATAGCCTCAAAAAATTATAAAATAAAAACTTTTTAACAAAAAATTAAACCTCCGAAAAAACTGAAAAGCAAAAAATAATAAACTTTTTTTATTTAACCTTAATAAATAAGTTCTTAAACTAATGCAAGTATACCTAAGTAATTTTGAGTCGGCGCCAAACAATCAATGAACAAAGATTACTAAATTACCTTAAATTTAAAGAAATAAGCAACGTGAAATCTATAGCGATAAACATTAACATTTCAAACAAAAAATGCGCTCTCCGCACGACCACTCGCAACGAATTAATTTGCTTGTTTGGCGCCGACTCTAAATTACTTAGGTATACTTGCATTAGTTTAAGAACTTATTTATTAAGGTTAAATAAAAAAAGTTTATTATTTTTTGCTTTTCAGTTTTTTCGGAGGTTTAATTTTTTGTTAAAAAGTTTTTATTACTAAACTTTTCTCTTAAAATTTCTGATACTTATAAACATCATATAAAGTCATTTACTATATTTATTTATTTGAACTTGTACATAATTGAGCATTCATTAATTATCAATTAAAATCGCGAAATGCAATTTTTTCGGGTCCGTGGCTTAGGACCCCAGTGGTCGAGGCACCTGTGGCCGACGCCCCCGATTCGATTAATTTAATATCTTCATTTTTTTGTGCTTTTTCACTTAGTTACAGTAAATGAGAAAAGTGTTTCACCATAATAATAAAGTATTTTTCCTTGCTAAACAAAAGTTATCTATCAAATAGCAGAGAGAATAGATCGCCACTTAATCTTATCCTTACACACCTTTTTCCCCAATAAAAGCATATTTATTATGTACAAACATCCAAAAAAAAATAGACTTCTATAAAATGTTGTTAATACTTATACATTTATAATAAATTACCATATGGTAATTTTATATTTCAATTTCAACCAACTTGTCAACTAACTGAGCCAAACCTAACAATAAAAAGCCCGTCTTTTTGTCCACAAAAATGTATATCTCTTTCATACCAGATTCAAGTTATTGAATATTGCAATATGCAACAGATAAGAAAGTTTAATGTGTCATCTCACAATGACGAGCGAAGGTCCTTCGCAAAGTCTCGTGCGAAATAATTACAATATAGTTAAAAATAGACTTGGTGAAAAAATGTTTGTGCCTGACAGTACATTCGGGGACGTCGGCCACAGGTGCCTCGACCACTGGGGGCCTAAGCCACGGACCCATTTTTTCACCTAACTTTACAAAACTGCGTATATCGCGGAGACTAAATTCCGAGAACTGGATCCTTTTTGCTTGGACGCCCACAATTAGTTTTCTTCTCAAGTGCCTCGTTACCAATAATATCATTACTAAACGTAACTAAACTAAATTTAAATAATTTGAATTCAAAACTATCAAAAAACAAAGCATCGAACAAAGATTCGATACTTTATTTGATAGTTGAATTCAAATTATTTAATTTTATAGATAAAATGGACGAGTAGCCTGAAAAAGCTACTCGTCCATTGCGGGTGCCTTTATCAATTAGGAATCCTGTTACGAAAGTTGGCAACAACGTCGTATAATAATATAATACCTTAGTAAGGTGGTGACCAAACCGCCTGCAAGGAACGCTGATAACGACTTTATCCCCTACAAGTGAATGGCTAGTTCATTACAGTAATGGTAAAAGCTGCCAGTCACAAGTCGAACAAAAGAAGGGAACAAAAATTACAGAACATAAAACGAACATGTTTAGTCTTCCCCTTTTCGTCCAGTCTCAGCTCATAATGAACCTAACAGACAGCAATCACGACCTAGCCTTGAAGAATAAACACTAACCAGTACTAAACTAGCTCAAACAAGTTACTGTTTGACTTAGTTTGTTAGCTAGTAAAATATAAACCAACTCGGCCGGGATCTCGGGGACCATAAATTTTGCCAAATTATAATTTACGCGCGAAACTTGTGCAGGCATTAGCCCATAGTTCATAACTTTGTTGTTTAAAAAGGAAAGATTTGGGGTAATCTGAGATTTGAAATGAAGTTCAAGGTTAAGTAAGATAGACAACTGAGTCGGGAAACAATGTTATGTGACCGACTAGTAATCGGTTCTGGGCGGTTGGTTAGGAAGCATCTTGATGAACTATCGATTGATTTATATCGGCCTGTAATTATTTCGTTAAACGAGTATAGTCGTAGGTACATGGTATGATATTAAAAGCGTTACCTATACAAAAAACGTAAAAGTTTGTTTTTGCATCGCACTAATATTATAAAGGCGAAAGTTTGTGAGTGTGTGTGTATGTTTATATGTTTGTTACTTCTTCACGCTCAAACGGCTGGACAAATTTTGATAAAATTTTGTATGGAGGTAGCTGACACCCTGGATTAACATATAAGCTACTTTTATCCCGATATTCTTACGGGATCGAAACTTATGCGGGTGAAACCGCGGGGCGCAGCTAGTGTTTCATAATTTATAGGTACCAAACATTCCAAACAATCAACAAAAATTGCAGCGAGACCAAATTAGAGCATATTTTCATACAAAAATGTGTTGTGCATGATTTAACACACTTGCTCACGGACAATTACAATTTTTAGAATTTCAAATACGATGTAATGTTTTTCTGGGTCATGATTTTATTAGTACAATATAAATCCATCTATGAAACGTCAAAATGAAATCCTAATTCCTTCTGAGAAAGGTATAACATAGGCTTCGTAAGACAATACAAAAAAACTTTTGTGCCGTTTGCTGTGAAGAACAAAACAAATTATTTTTTCCCTTTGTTCTTCTCCCTTTGAGTACATCTTAAAGAAAGTATGTAAGATTTTTTTATCGCATTCCCTCAGGGAGCCAGCTAAGAGGATCTTTCTGAAATATATGCAGTACTTATGATTTTAGTACCGAGACCCCGCGAATATGAAAGAACACTAATTCTGATGTACGATGGACCAGGGAAACATAAAATAACAGAGTCATTTTAATATTCTTATTTACTAATTCAAGAGTATTTTTTGGGGAACAAAATTGTTGTGTTGCTATCTTAGGAAGAAATATTGGCGAAGAGTACCCGAGATATCCTCCAGTGTATTAAGATAGGCGCTGAAATTGTGAAGGTAACCTATAATACGATTATAATGTAGGTACTGTTTTTGGTATCATTCCGTTGACATAATTATTTTTACATAAGATTTTCTCTTTATATTTAACTAGCTGCGCCCCGCGGTTTCACCCGCATAAGTGTCGATCCCGTGGGAATATCGGGATAAAACAGGGTGTCAGCTACCTCCATACCCAATTTTATCAAAATTGGTCAAGCCGTTTGTGTGTGAAGAAGTAACAAACATGCAAACACACTCACAAACTTTCGCCTTTATAATTTTAGTGTGATGACACACATACACAGGGTGAATTTTCCAAGTGGGCGTGGATGGCAAAATTCTAAACTATGAGGAATAGCGAAAAGTACTCAAAGGAGTCGCGGGCTCGATTTTGATGAAAACTAAAACTGCATCATTGGATTTAAAAAAAATCAATATTTTTAGCCAGGAATCGAACCTATTGATATTGAAAAAAAAAAACACACTGTATTATTACACCATTCGATAGTGTCGCTAATAAGGATCGAATTCTGGGAAGTAATGACATACGGAAAACTAATGGAAAGAGCTCATTTTAAACAAAATACTTTTTTATTTCTTCAAAATCGAGCCCACGACTCCTTTGAGTACTTTTCGCTATTCCTCATAGTTTCGGATTTGGCCATCCACGCCCACTTGAAAAATTCACCCTGTATATAAGTAACAATGGACTCAAAATTTCTTAACAACTATATTAATAAATTTAACCTACACACTTAACCTAACACTGCCATATAGTTATGAGAACCCCTGGGACAGCTCAATACCGATGTGGAAAGCTTGCAGCAGCGATTCCAAGCAGTGCGGTCTGCTCGTGAGACACCGCAGTATAATGTTCCACCAGCACTATGTTCCATGTCTGACCACTTAATTTACTGATGCTAAACCTAGAAAGCAGTGGTGGGGTGGTCCAGTGGAATCGGCCGCGACTTACGAGCTGTAGGTCGTAGGTTCGAACCCAGACAGGCGCTTTACTTTGTGGAAATTATTTCATCACCACTGCTCTCAAAACGGTGAAGGAGAACATCGTGAGGAAACCGGCATGTCCTAGAACCAAAAATTCGAAGACATGTGACATCTACCAACCCGCACTGGGCCCGCGTGGTGGATTACGGCCCATTCCCTCTCACAGAGAGGAGGCCTGTGTCCCAGCAGTGGGAACATTATAGGCTGACTATGAAACCTAGAAATAACCTATCCGTTATTTATTTTAAGAATATAGGCAGCAGCATCCTCCTATCTACAAATAAAAACATAATGAGATCTCTGCAAAGCCTACGACCATAAAGGACATGGATTTTTTGTGGCCTTGTACGGAAAAAAAGTTAATAATATCTAAAAAATAACTGATAATATTTGAAATCCCACCACAGCTTTCGTTACTTGGCAAAACTTTGCAGAAAATATTTCAATTTAAAAGATTATTATTTTGATTCAAGTATTTGGGGAGGTCTTTATGTTGCCAGTTTTGGAAATAAGATGGTAATTGGGACATGCTTATTGTAAGAATTGATATGATTTCATGAGTATTTTTAGAATATAGAATATCAAAACTGTATTTAAAGCGTATGGAATAATAATTACACTGAACTGAACATGATATTTCATAATTGATTAATGTATCAATTTCATTTTTAAAACAAATAGATAAGTCCAGTCTTTAAAGTATGTCATGGCAGCACCTTCTTTATTTTTCATAATAATTGTCACTAACCGTCATTGTCATGTATGACATAATGTCATTATGCTTTACATAGAGTTAAAACTAATGTAGAGGGGGCATTGAAAGATAAAAAATGCTATGCAATATTTTATTTTTTTTCTATACGAAATATTCTGTGTGTTAGAAAGAGTACCCTTTACTGCTTATATATGCCATTATTTATTTTTGACGATCCCAATTATGTGACGTCCGTAAGTGATTGTTGCACTGTCTCATACACACATTTGCATGTCATGTTTAGCATAAATCAGTGCTTACACTGAACAATTGCTTACAATTGTTCGTGAACCAATAAAAATAAATAAATGACCGTGGTGACCCCAGGGTCATAAGTAATATTTTTGAAATCGTCTCATAAAACAAAACCAACCAAACCCTTCTTGTCAGCCGGGTTTGGTGCTTTCTATTTTATTTATAACTCTGTGGTGCCGCATGTGACAGCATCATGAATGTTTTGTTGTGATTTCTTGTGAATTGTTCAAACATATAATTGGCAGTGTTTCTGGTTATCTTTTTGCATTTCTTAGTGACTTCGCCTTTCATGGACTATAGATTTTTACATAGAAGTTTACCTTGGCTACAATAACAATCCCTGTAACTCGCATCTCGGACAACTCTGATGTTGCCTGGTTTCCAACGGAGATCCAACGTTCTGTAAACTGGGGCATTGCGAAAGAATCATTTATGATACATTCGTTAGATTTGAGTGAAATTCAATCTGTTTGAAGACCGTGAATTACTCCGTGATCGACAGGTTTGAATTTAATTTTTTTGACAGGTTTGAAATCATCAGATTTGGGAATGGTCTTGTAGCCCTTCACCAACTTTTAGGACGAACAAAAATATACAGGGTTTTGAAACATTATTATTGCTTCATAATACATTTTGTTTTATTTGTGTCCATTCTGGACCAAGCTTGTATGGGACAAAAATCCATCTCCTTTCAGCAGTCCCATATTTAGCAGAAAATACGAATTCCAGCTTTAATAAAAGCTAATTTACCTACAACCTTTTATTATCCAGCCACAAATAATCTTAATTAAATACCCAAAATGAAATAAACTAGTATTATGAACGTCCCTGACAAATATATTATGATTGACGTAATAAAGTTTCAGTAGCATAGCTATCAACGTAAACGCGACCATATTAAAATTAGTTTCCGTTTATAACACACGATATTGAGCACGGTAAACAAACGTGACTGAATTAAAAGTGGAATAATTATCGTATTTTAATGAAGTTGTAATAATTATAGACGAGTGTTTTGATAGCGAGTTTTCAACCACTCAGTATCAAAAAGCTGAAAAATTGCATGAAATGGTCTTTAATAATCGCTACCAATGCACATTTACAACACAAAAAACACCCTGTTTTAGTTCACCTGCGAATTGCCTTAAGAACATCGTAAAAACTTTTCCAAAGCCTCGTAAAGGGCGTTATTCGGTTCATTTCACACGAAAATATTTTAAGGCGCGTTTTTATTTAGACGATTTGCGTTGAAGTGAGCCTTAACCACAACCCGAGCAAAACGAAGCCAAAAACTTTCAGTTGTGACACACACTCCGTCGGTCAATATTCGGGACATCCACCTTATTATAGAGCCTTGTTGTTTGACGTACATTATCGCATCAGTTCCATTTTCGAATGCATTGGTCTACTATAACCAGCAATGTACGTCAAATTGGCCGATGTTGCCGCAACGTTATAGGGTGAAAGTCCCACTTAGACTTAGCAAAAGACGGGTGTTAAATTATTCATAGACACATGTATCTCGCTTAGAGTATAATTTTTCCTTCAGGTCGTTACTATAGGTAGAGAAAACGACCTTTACGCGAGGCACGTAATCTTAAGCTCGGGTGTACGATAATGTATGAGTGTCAGCTACACACACCGTACATGCTGCCTTCGGAGTTATCTGATGTTTTATTTAAATACCTTTACTTAGAGGGAATTATGGTACCTACGAGGTAGGAATGTTCGCGGATGGTATTATTATTTTCAATTAGCAGTAACTTGGTGCTTGTGTGAGCCGCTTTGTTTGATGACGTGCGCGGAATAGGTACAGGCATTAGGGCTGGCATACATTGTCGCTTATGAGGCGACGTTTTGCTAACTGTCAGATAAATTGTTAGCTTTAGTGCTTGGTGCTAATTTAGTGTAATTTTGTCATAACCTTTTTTTTTTTACCCGACTGCGCCAGAAGGAGGGTTATGTTTTTTGAGAGTATGTATTTTTAGGGCTGGCATACATTGTCGCTTATGTTAGATAAATTGTTAGCTTTAGTGCTTGGTGCTAATTTAGTGTAATTTTGTCATAACCTTTTTTTTTTACCCGACTGCGCCAGAAGGAGGGTTATGTTTTTTGAGAGTATGTATTTTTAGGGCTGGCATACATTGTCGCTTATGTTAGATAAATTGTTAGCTTTAGTGCCTGGTGCTAATTTAGTGTAATTTTGTCATAGCCTTTTTTTTTAACCGACTGCGCCAGAAGGAGGGTTATGTTTTTTGAGAGTATGTATTTTTAGGGCTGGCATACATTGTCGCTTATGTTAGATAAATTATTGTTAGCTTTAGTGCCTGGTGCTAATTTAGTGTAATTTTGTCATAGCCTTTTTTTTACCCGACTGCGCCAGAAGGAGGGTAATGTTTTTCGAGAGTATGTATTTTCTTTTTTTTTATGGATGGGAAATCATCAAATGACCCCTACTGCTCTGGGTGGAGCGGAAGGGAGTGTCAGACTCTTACTGACTAAAACCCATCCGTGTTCCTTCCTTAGCCTTTTATGTTCCGGGGTAGCTGTAACCCTTTCGGACTATCCCGCACCCCCGGCAGGCTTCGGCCCTGGCAGGCCCCTTCCTCTATGCTGAAACTATTTTCTACGAATTTTAGATGGGTAGTTTTTTTTCTGTTTTCAGATATTGCACTCATCGCTAGGATTTTCATTAACATTATTTAGTCTCCATCTTGTCGAAGGACTGAAGATGTAAACAAGTAGGAGTGAATTAGGTAGCAGAGAGCCTTTGTCAAATATCTTAATTATACAACCATCAAAGGGATTCATTTGCATTATTCATATTTTACAGATTGAGTAAGTCAATTTTCGTTAGAGTATTCACAGAATGAAAAGAATTTTCTTCAGCAAGAGGACATCGTATACTACTGTTTGGCAATGGTTTGTCCAACAGTGCCCATAAAATTGCCTATAGCCAGTTTGGTGCGGGGGAATAAAAACATATAACTATCAAAATTGACAGTAGAAATCTATACATAACCTCTTCACAAACACTTCAGCAAACAGCATCTATACAAACTCTTCAGTTAAAGCAGAAGAAAAAAAAATCGGCCAAGTGCGAGTCGGACACGCACACGAAGGGTTCCGTACCACCGTCCAATATTTAACACTACATTTATAAAAAAATAACATTTGTTCTATGGGGGCTCCCTTATTTTTTTTTTATTTTAATTTAATAGAATAGAATAGAATACTCTTTATTATGTACACCATATAAATTACAGACATACATATAGAAAACTTTACAATGGGTGACACAATGGGCGGTCCATTATGTATTTTTAAAGTGAATATACAACTAAGTACCTACTCTGTAAATATTTCAAGCGTCTACCTCTTGCCGTTATCAATATCGAGCAAATAACGGCAAAAAAACACGTTTATTGTATGGGAGCCCCCCTTAAATATTTATTTTATTCTGTTTTTAGTATTTGTTGTTATAGCGGCAACAGAAATACATCATCTGTGAAAATTTCAACCGTGTACCTATCACGGTTCATGAGATACAGCCTGGTGACAGACAGACAGACGGACAGAGGAGTCTTAGTAATAGGGTCCCGTTTTTACTCTTTGGGTACGGAACCCTAAAAAGCTAAAGCTGAAGAGTTTGTTTGTTTAAACGCGCTAATCTCTGGAACTACCGGTCGAATTTGAAAATGTATTTTTGCATTTGTTAGCCCAATTCTTGAGGATGGTTAACCTTTTGAACGCCAGAGTATAAACGTATCGCCGTACCCCTGACGCCAGGCCACATTAACAAAACAACACACACACACACACACACACACACTTAAAACAACAAATTTCTCGATATTCGTGGTTTATTTATATTAGTTTCATGCAATACAATATAGACGGAAGCTTAAACTTTTAAATTATATAAATAAAAACACACAAAAGTAATTATTAAATTGTTTATTTCATAATATGGTGCGACCCGTGCGACGTGTATTTTGTCATATATATCCATTTGTGGGACGTTGGCGTTCATTAGATTTCGTTTGTCACATATATGTGACAATTTAGATTTCGTTTGTCACATATATGTGACAATGGCGTTCAAAAGGTTAAATATAGGCTATTTAACATCACGCTAGGACCCTTACGAGCGAGCAAATGGAACGAAAGTCAGAAGGAATGGTAAGCGGAAACGAAGTAATAGCCCGGACGGGCGATGCGATGCGACGGGGCGGATCGCGGGAACAAACAATTTTTCGCGGACAAAACTTGTATTAACATAATTATTTATAATAATATATAGGACATACTAATTCCGATGCGGCGTTGTATTACCAACTGAACTGTGTCAGGGGCAGTTATACTAATTTCGTTTGTTTTGTTAGCGGCCGCCATTACCAAATTACTTCAATTTACATTCATTTTGGCAGTTTTATTTTTTCCTTTTCTGGTTGGAATTATTTGGGATACAAGGTAATTCGGTTTGTGGTAATGCGGTATAGTGGTGGTTATATTATGGTCTTCCTACTTATCTGAATCGAAGGCACTCTTGAGACACGCCTCTTCGTGGAATCCATTCAATTTGGGTTCGAGGTTATTTGTTAACGACGATGTTGCTCAGAATTCTCGGTAACAGATATTGGTTGTTGTACGGACAGCGTCAGAGAAAAGGAACCCCCTTTGGTAATGAGTCCCCTTTGGTAAGTAACCAAAAAGGACTCATTACCGGGGGTTGCTTTTCTCTGACGATGTCTGTACCTACATCACGTTTTCGTTTGAACACTCCTGATAAAATATTTTTTTTTGGAAAACAAGAGCAATGTAATACAGTATGGACGTAATCTATTTAAACCTTTTCCCATAGCTACAACGTTAAAGCCTTGAATTCTTTCCGCTCTATTAACCATACAGCTTGATTTTCATTACACACAGGTACTTTCAATCAAGCAACTTTAGTTCCTAAAATTTGTCACACCTATTTCAACGGCTTCTCATCTATTCAGGCCGTTCAATAGGCACTATTACCGAGAGTGGACGGAATATTGAGTGGGGTCCGTGAGGATCGATCACCGTCACACTTCTTCGCATATCCAATGACCAGGAGACACTGATTGATTGCGTGTATGGGTATCCAATTAGCGGGAGCAGTGATTGTTGGGTATTTTACTATTGCAACACCAATATTTTACTATTGCAACACCAACATAAAAAATGTAATCCAATTTGTTTTCTGTGGCAACACGCCCCTTCCAACTGCGACACTGGTCGAATACACACGTGAACCGAAATTGTCCGCCGTTTTATTTATCTTCCGTGGCACCACGCTACCAGCACCTCATCAGCACCCAACACCATTACACCGCTGCACATTGGTCCTTCGAGGGAGAACAGCGGTGCTGCGGAAGAAGCGGGCTACCTACAGGTTTGCCAAGTTTTTCTCGTCCGTGTCGCAGCCATTTTGGTTGGCACAGGGCACTGCAAGCGGGCTCTGCATCGCCTGACTTCGTTGTCGCAACACGCCTATCGATTCGACAAGTCTGAAGAACAGAAGTCTGGCAGTATTCTTCAAGAGAAGGAAGCAACCCAGCAGCAATCGGTAATCATTCCATCGATCGCCTTTGCCGTCGTCGCCGGAGTCACCTCTGCAGGTGTGAAGAGTACAGCTGACAGCACAAAAGGTATTCCGCAAGAAGAAGCGAGACGGCACGCATCGCAATATTCTACAATTCTGCATTTCTTCAAACCTGAAACGCACGATCCACGCACGCCGTGCGTGCAACAGACAGCGAATTACGCACGAGCGCAAGAGGGACAGCAAGCGACGCCAAAATCGTCGAAGCGAATTTCCGGTTCCGACTTCCGAGCCGACATTTTGTAGCTTCGACTCGTCCTCAAGATCGGTCCACGCGCATCAAAGAATTTTCAACTAATTAATTACTCTATTCATAGTATAAAGTGTATATTTGTGGTACCTATAGTGACAATATTAAGTTTTTATATAAACAAGTGCACTAGAAGTTAAAAATGGAGGACGAACTAAAACGTAAAATCGCCTCACGTGGCTATGTTAAAGGTACGATTACAAGATTACTTAAGTTCGTCGAAGTTTCTGAATTATGTGAATTAAGTTCCAATGAGCTAGTCAACAAACGTGATCGACTCATAACTGCTTTTCAAGAATATGAGTCTTTATGTAAAGATATTCTTTATCTCGATCCTGCAGACAAAGAAAATGTTGAGCAAATAGAAAATAATTACTACAACATTTTGGCATCATTGAGCGAGCAAATAAAGACCCACGAGATTAAAGGCCCCTCCGGTCGCTCCATGCATTTAGATGCAGACACACATAAAACAAAGTTGCCACCAATTTGCATAAATACATTTGATGGTAAGTTTACCGAATACGTACCATTCATTAATTTGTTCGACTCATTGATTCACAATAACACTAGCCTTGACCCTATTCAAAAGTTTTATTATTTGAGATCGTTTCTAAAGGACGAACCATATAATTTGATAAAAAATTTATGTTTAACCCAAGAAAGTTATAGTGAAGCTCGCAAACTGTTGCAAAATCGCTATAATAATAAATATAAGATTATAAATGATCATATAGGTAACATTTTAGATTTAAGTAACATTGTTAAGTCAACTGCTGGTAGTTTAAGGGACTTTGTGTCATTTATTAGGCAACAATTGGCTGCAATTAAAAACCTTGACTCAAATGTTATATACTGGGATGCAATTCTGTTATGTGTTCTTTCTCGGAAACTAGATGGAATTACTGCACGAGCTTATCAGCTAGACCGAGATCCCAGCGTACAACCTAACCTCGAAGATTTCCTGCAATACATTGAGAAACGAGCTCTGGCACTGGAGAATGCCGGACAGGGTCTTCACTTGCAGCAACAATCAACTAAAGTAACAGCAGTCGCCACTGCAGGAGCAACATGCATCTTCTGTAAGTTAAATGACCATAAATTATACAAATGTAAAAAGTTTCAACTATTGCCAGCAGACAATAGACTGACATTTGCCAAAGAACAAAAACTGTGTGAGATTTGTTTGGGTATACATGGTGGCAAATGCAGGTTTCACTTCCGGTGCTCAGAGTGCAAGAAGCCTCATAACACTCTGCTCCACTGCAATTCAGGTGAAACCACACCAGTTGTCACCTTGTCAAGTAATGTTAATAATAATGTGCTTCTACCTACAGCTAGAATCAAAGTTGTAGCAAGGAATGGCACCGAATACATCATCAAGGCGTTACTGGACAGCGGATCTCAGGTTTCCTTTATAACTGCAAAAGTTGTTCAGCTATTAGGTTTAACGCCCTTGCAAAGTAACACTTGTATTGTTGGAATCACTAATGAAAAAAGTAATGTAAAATATAACATTCCCATTGAAATTCATTCATTAAAATCACCATACAAGACAACGGTAACTTGTCATGTGGTAAAAAATGTAACATGTAAATTGCCTCAAAATAAATTTGATGTCTCTAGGGTCATAATACCATCCAACATCATACTGGCAGATGACCAATTTAATGTGCCTAGTGAAATACATATGCTATTAGGGGCTGATGTGTTTTTCCAGACCCTGTTGCCGAACGAGCAGTGCACAAGCATCGACCTGCCAAGGCTCAGCGAGCAGTCATCAGCTCTGCCCCAGAATGCTGCTCATCTACTGCAGCAGCCTAGTAACACACAACTACACATCTTTAACACATACTTCGGGCACATTGTAGGAGGAAATCTGCCACCCAAGGTATCTCAACAGACATGTAATAGAGTAGTATTAAAATGTGAATTAGGTCTCAATGAGACACTTGCCCAGTTTTGGACCAATGAAAAAGTTCCAGAAATATTTACTGAGCAAACATCTGAGCAAGAGCTTTGTGAACATATTTTTCAAAGGTCTGTTAAATTAATTAATAATCAGTTTGAGGTTCCTCTGCCTTTAAAATTACCTTTATTAGATGTAAATGATACTCTTGGGGAGTCATTTCACCTAGCTTTAAAAAGGTTTTTAAATTTGGAAAAGAGATTGCATGCTGATCCTGATTTATTCATGCAATATAAAAATTTCATCCATGAATATCTAGCACTTGGTCATGCTCATTACATTGATATAGGATTGTATGATTTAAATAAACATGCAGTGTATTTTCTCCCACACCATGCAGTTATTAATAATAACAGTAAAACCACAAAGCTTCGAACAGTCTTTGATGGTTCAATGAAAACAAACAAGAAGGTTTCTCTAAATGACTTACAACTCAATGGACCTGTGGTTCAAAAAGATTTATTTGATATAATTTTATTATTCCGCGTAGGTAGATATACATTTACGGCGGACATAAAGCGTATGTTTAGGAACATTAAAATAGATCCTCAATACACTACCCTTCAAAATATTTTGTGGAGGGACAATCCTGACGAACCAGTCAAGTGTATTAGATTAGATACGGTTACATATGGCTTGAAAAGTTCAAGCTATTTAGCAACTCGCTGTATATATGAGCTAGCAAATAGATATGAGTCATTATATCCACTAGCATCATCTATCATAAAAAATAATCTTTATGTTGATGATATTATCTATTGTAATAATAATTTAGAAACTACTATTGCTGCCAGAGACCAACTTCGTGATTTGCTTAAATTAGGTAGTTTCCATACTCATAAATGGTCATCAAATGATGAAAATGTTTTGAACAATATACCATTAAATGAAAGACACTTCGATAGTTTAGAATTACAAAAGGATAATTATAACATGAAAGCCTTAGGACTTCAAATCAATGTAAAAGATGATCATTTTATTATCTCTAGTCCAGAACCGTTCAATAGGAATAAGGTTACAAAAAGGAGCATACTTAGTTATATAGGTAGATTCTATGACCCAATGGGATTCGTGAGCCCAATTGTAGTCACAGCAAAGGCCATAATGCAAAAATTATGGCTACTGGACACAGGTTGGAATGACAGTCCTCCTGCAAATGTTCAGCAAGAATGGTTTCAATTTACCAATAATTTAGCTGCAATGCAGCCAATCCTATTAGATAGGAACATTAGAATTTCAGAAGCAGACTCGGCAGATTTAATCGGCTTTGCAGACGCTTCGAGTAAGACAGCCTACGGATGCTGTGTGTACCTGCGACTCACAAACCAATCAGGTACAACAAAATTGCATCTACTCTGTTCCAAATCACGAATCAACCCTGTCCAAAAGAAAGGCATGACTGTGCCAAGGCTTGAATTGAATGCAGCACTATTGCTATCGAAATTAATTGTGAGGACTCATAATACACTCAAAGTTAAATTTAATATAAGGCATGTCTGTTTAGTCAGTGACTCACAAATTGTCCTTGCATGGCTAAATACTGAATTAACAAAACTTCAAGCTTACATATCAAACAGAGTAAGTGTAATTCGTCAAAACACAGCTGGATGTAGTTGGCATTATGTCAACACAAATGACAATCCTGCTGATCTCATAAGCCGAGGCGTCAATCCGAATGAGCTGAGTAGCTGCGATATCTGGTGGAATGGGCCAAAATTTCTGCAAAACAGTGAGTACAACTTTCCTGCTTACAACTCTCCCACTGATTTGCTTGCAGTGGAACCCTGCTTGGCTCTTTCCAGCAACTTGGTTTGCCAAAACCCAAATTCGCTTGATTATGTGTTCAAGCGCTTGTATAATTACTCTAATATAAATAAAATAGTAAGGCTACTATCATACATATTGCGATTTTTAAACAATGTTAATAAAAATAAAGTTAAAATAAATACAGACTTTTTGCAAAGTTCTGAGTTAGATGGTTCATTAATGTTATTAATTAAACATGAACAAAATATATATTTTCAATCTGAAATCAAAACCTTAAACAATAATAGCAATATGAAAGGAAATCTATCCGAATTGCATCCCTTCCTCGACAACCAAGGTCTTTTACGCGTTGGGGGTAGGCTACATTATGCTGATATTGCTTATTCACAAAAACATCCTGTCATACTGCCTAAAGGCTCTTTAATTACTAGCTTGCTTATACGGTGTGAACATGAAAGGTTACTGCACGCAGGGCCTAAGCTGTTACTCTCGCATCTTAACCAAAGATTTTGGATTGTTAACGGATTATTAGAAGTTAAGAAAATAACCCACAAATGCATTGTGTGTTTCAGACAAAAGGCCTATGTGGCCAAGCAGCTAATGGGCTCCTTGCCAGCTGCACGTGTAACAGCTACCAGCCGCCCATTTGAGAAGGTCGGCGTGGATTTCGCTGGGCCAATTGATGTAAAACTCTCTCGCGTAAGACGATCCTTAATAGGTAAAGGTTATATCTGTGTATACGTATGTTTCGCAACAAAGGCCGTTCATTTAGAACTTGCGTCAGACTTGACCACGGAAACCTTTCTAGCATGCTTGAGGAGATTTATCTCTAGACGAGGGTTGCCCACCGAAATTCACTGCGATAATGCAAGTACTTTTAAATGTGCAAGGAGTCAATTAGTTGACCTTTACAAACTGCAAGCTTCTCAGAATCACCAAATGCAAGTTCAAAGATTTACCGCCGAGCGTGGGATTCAATTTCATTTTATACCTTGTTACTCGCCTACATTTGGGGGGCTCTGGGAGGCGGCAGTAAAAAGTACAAAGTTTCACCTAAAAAGAATATTGCAAAAAACTGTCTTAAATTACGAACAACTTAATACTGTATTAATTGAAATCGAAGCAGTGCTTAATTCCCGGCCGCTCTTACCGTTATCTTCAAGCACTGATGATTATTGTTATCTAACACCTGGCCACTTTATTATAGGTTGTGCAATGTCAATGTATCCTGAAAACAATGTATGTAACATTCCACAAAATAGACTTAAGTTTTGGAAACTGTGTACTTCTCTAAAACAGTCCTTTTGGAAAGTGTGGTATCAATATTATTTAAATTTGTTACAAAATAGACCTAAGTGGCGTGATAATATACGTAATGTGAAACTAGGGGACTTAGTTATATTAAAAGAGGATAATACTAGCCCTATGTCGTGGCCCATGGCACGAATTGTTAATTTGTTTCCAGGACATGATGGCAAAGTTCGGGCAGTAGAGGTCAGAACCCCAAATGGGAAAACTCATTCCCGAGCCATCAATAAAATTTGTCTATTACCAATAGAATATGATGATAGTTCTTAAGTATTTTCCTAACTGTTAATGTTAAACATCTTTTTTTTGATTTATCAATAAGTTGTGTTTGTAAAACCATTTAATCTCTATTTCTATATAATCTAAATAAACAATTAATGTAAGCTTTGAGTTTATATACTTAACTGAATTTTATGTAACTTTTTACAAAATGTAAGTTCATTGTTATTTTAATTCTGTGAGGCCGCAGCATGTTGGGTATTTTACTATTGCAACACCAATATTTTACTATTGCAACACCAACATAAAAAATGTAATCCAATTTGTTTTCTGTGGCAACACGCCCCTTCCAACTGCGACACTGGTCGAATACACACGTGAACCGAAATTGTCCGCCGTTTTATTTATCTTCCGTGGCACCACGCTACCAGCACCTCATCAGCACCCAACACCATTACACCGCTGCACAGTGATGGTTGGATGTTTACCTGTGGTGAGCAAAAGATGTGGTGGAAGCAATGAATTTATAAGTCAATGGGTGGAAGCTATGATACAAACTAGCGCTGCGGTAACACTTTCATTGTGCGTACCGCTTAGGAGTGGACCTCTCTGCCGAAGTTTGTATAACCTAAAAGACTTCAAATCTTTAGCTGGCTTACCGTCGGGTGAGAGAGTGCACAAAAACCGGTTATCGCGTATATAGTGATCAATACAGTCTGCAGTACCTATATTTTTAGATGGCATCACGCGGAATGATGGAAAAATTTCGCAATACAGGAAGATTTTTTTATCACCATCAATTTTTTACAGGGTGTTCTACCCATGAATATGAACAACTTTCATTATGGGGCCAACTCTGAAATCACGAAAAAAAAGTCAGCAGTTTCATACATTTTGGTCAAGTAGGTATTGAACTTTTGTATGAAACAGCTGATTTTTTTTTTCGTGATTTCAGAGTTGGTCCCATAGTGAAAGTTGTTCATATTCATGGGTAGAACATCCTGTAAAAATTTGGATGGTGATAAAAAAATAAGCCTAGTTTTAGATGGCATCGCGCGGAATGATGGAATTTCGCAACAAATTATTATGATATTCGACATCCAAGTGAGCAATTAAGCTGCTAGTTTGCTGTATAATACCTATCGTTTATTAAATGTTTTCAGAGCAGCGGTGGTCCAGTGGTAACAGCCGCGACTTACGAGATGTAGGTCGTAGGTTCGAACCTAGACAGGCGTTTTACTTTGTGTAGATTATTTCATCACCACTCTCTCAAAACGGTGAAGGAAACCCGCACTGGGACTGCGTGGTGGATTACGACCCAGGCCCTCTCACCGAGATGAGGCCTGTGTCCTAGAACATTATAGGCTGATTATGATGTATGCATATTAAATAGTTCATTACAGTATAAACCATTAAAAACGTGAAGTTTCTGGATAATAACCTCATGTTTTCAATGGTTTATTGAGGAAAAATAAGTCTTAAAGGGTGAAGGGATGAAAGCGAAACGAAAGGGGAAAAATTGGGGTTAAACGTTTGTATGGGAAAATTCACTCCCGCCACCGGGTGGTCAGATAAAAGGAAAATCTGATTCTAAAATCTATATTTTAGAAACACAAGAAATCAGATTTTGGAATCGACACGGACGAAGTCGTCGTTAAAATTCCTACTATATAATCTATTTAATTTGATTTAATTTGTTCTTGATTTATTTTATGTTTTTTTTATTAATGTATGATTGGTGACGGGTGTTATTTACCTGAAATTAATGTATATGATACATATATTTAAAAAAATTATATAAGTATTATATGTATATATTGAAGTATGTTTAGATGTTTGTTACTCAAAAACGGCTGAACAAATGTGTACGATTTTTTTTACACAGATGGTATATAACCTGGATTAACACATAAGATACTTTGTATCCCGGTCTTGTATGTTCACGTCGGATAATTTCCAAAAACCACGCGGGCTAAGATTTTCCACAGCAAAAGGTTATTGAATAAATAAAGTAAGTTTGGTGTTGTTCGATATAATTACTTTTTCTGTTTGTAATAAATAGCCAAGCAAACGACCTTTTGATTCTTCAAATATTTTTGTTGTATTCCTTTTGTTCACATCACAACAGGAGGTCGTTGACCCTCAATGAATGCCTTTACATCAAAAGATTAAATAAATGGCCTACCTGTTCTTTGTCTGGGAGCTCTAGGTCCTCCCATTGCCAAAAAGGGCTGGCAGGTTTAATAAAATGTTGTCTATTTTCAAGCAGATAAGTAATATGAGTAAGGATAGTTCACACCGAGACGTAAAGCGACGTGACGATGTTTTACCCCCGGCGACGACTTTTGGCTTAGCGGCAAGCGGTGCGGTTTCTTTTGTCTAGCGTTGACGCTGCGAGCGGTGCGTCGTCATGGCATGGTTAAGAAAGAAAGAAAGAAAATACGTTTATTTGCAGTGAACATGTCGCAAAAAAGAACATAAAAACAAAAAAAAAAGAAGGTAAGGGAAACATGCGTCACATCCACGCAAAACAGCTATCGCTCAGCATAATGCTGCGACTCTATGCAAGACAGAGCCTCAGCGCTGGTTTTCAGCGACAGCCGGCGCTGACGTAATGACGTCGTCCGGTGCAGCAAATAATTATTATAACACTGTACCGGCACAGCGTACTCAAAGAAAAATACTTAATTTAATTTAAATGTGATTATAAAATAATATTAATTAAACTAAACAGGATGAGATAGTTCACACATTTTTGTATATTTGTTTTTACCGCTCGCCGCCCCGCGCTAAGCTGGCGCTGATAACGGCAAGGTCGTGGCCAGACCGTTAGGCGGGTATCACATCTCCACCCCGAAACCATAACAGCGAAACCGCAGCTGTAGTTCTGCCATGATATGTCAGTTTACAAGCGAAACTGCCTGGTCTAACGCACCGATTTGATTATGATTCTCTTTCCCGCGTGATTTCGCCGAACTGCTCATGATGTGATTTTGTTGCGGTGGCGCGTTTGTTTCGCAGGCATCTGTGGCAGTCGACAAGTTTATGAAGCGAAACTTAATATAAATGTTGATTTTACGGAAAAATAATGTTAGATGTCGAACACGACGATATTATGATCCGATTGCTACAATTCAACTGACTCTCATGATGTTCAGCTACTCGAATCGCCATATAATGTAGTACCTAATCTTTCTTAACGGGATTCGCTAAGCAGTTTTCCATCTTTATTTTCATGGCGGTGGTGTGCTAAGGCCCTGAAGACACCAGTTGTGTCGCGCTGCGTCACGCGGCTTTGCAAGGCGCAGCACGGGCTAAGTGGTTTCTTGTATAGTTAGCGCTACAAAAGATGAGACTTGACCCCGCCTCCCGTGCTCTTTCCGCCGCCGCGCCGCCCCTATGACGTCCGGTCCCGTCCCGCGCTCAGACCTCATACCGCTAAAGAAACTTAAAATCGTGTACTGCGCAAGTCAAACCACGTGGTGTGTCAAGTCTCATCTTTCGTGGCGCTAACGCGGTGTCCTACGTGAGCGACGAATACGACGCGACGCGACGCTGCGAACGCGACGAACGCGATCAACTCAACGGGATTACCTGCTTGCGGCCTATATGACAGTCTGCGGCGAGACGCCACGTAACGTGTACTTGTTTTGAGAGTGACCAAACGCGACACCACGAACTACATATGAACTTTCCGTCTGTTACCGTTGTCCCCATTCGGAACTCAATAAAAATAATTAAAATGTATTCCCGTTGTCCCCATTGACGGTTTCCTGTTAAAATTGTACTGTACTACTCCATGATTCGAGAAGTAATGACCAAAATCAGAAATAAAAAGAAAGAAAAAGAAAGAAATGACCAAAATCACGTAGGACATTTGTCGCGTGTAGCATCGCGTCGCATTACGTCGCGTCGTGTTGCGTCGCGTCGCGTCGTATTCGTCGCTAACCAGGACACCGCGTACTGTACGCTACATCTCAGCACGGCTGCGTCCTGTGTCACACTGCGTCGGTGTCTCGTACGCCGCCGTGTTCGTATTCGAATTCTCTCATTGTAAGGTAAACATTTCATTTTGTGTAGTAAATTAAGTTCTATATTAAAAAGTGCGCGCCCCGTCGCGTCTCTTTGTGCGCTGATCCTAAACCTTGTTTAGTCCTTCTACCTACAGGATTATTGGTCGTCCATTAGAAACGAATATATTCTGGTCAGGTCCTCCGAACTGATCCGTCGTTAATAAAATAATTAAAGATTTATATCAAAGAGGATTATTTTGGAACGGAACCGGAATATATTAAATCTGTAATGAATTTATTGAGCACACAATATTTATAGCCATAAAATATGGTTTCTTGTTAATAATGTCACTCACACACCTCTTTACTAGCGACCCACCCCTGCGTCGCTCGGTTTTTACGACTTAAACATAAAACATCGAGATTTATTAGTCATATTTAAGTATATCTATTATGACTTTATTATGCACATAAACCTTAGGAAATAAATTATCTAAATAGTGGTGAAAACCGCATCAAAAACCATTTCGTTGTTTGAAAGAACTAAGCGATCACGTACAGTTCGTTCATAGTTATTTTACCCCTAACAACAGCAACGCAATAGCGACCTTAATATAATGAGAATAAAGATCACTGTGATATTAACAGTGGTGCAAAATCAGAGGTACTTAAATGAAGTAGGTAATTAGCTGTGAATGGGCTAGACATGAAAAGCTTCTTTGTTTTATACTATTTAAAGAAACACAGAATCTAGAAGATATAGATACCAGGAAAAACCGTCCATTGTACGCTATTTACTTTCTAATTAATTACGTATTTTTCCAGTTACACAATAAAGAGAATTGTCTGGTATCACTGTTTGTGTTCGCATTGTCATGACATCAATACTAATAACTATTTTAAGGTAATTTTTGACGTTCAAAAGTGCCTTTTATATGCCTATTTGAAATAAATGCTTTGACTTTTTTTGACTTTTTTTTCAACAAACAAATGCGAAATAATACAGGAAGATTTTTTTATCACCATCCAAATTTTTACAGGATGTTCTACCCATGAATATGAATAACTTTCACTATGGGACCAACTCTGAAATCGCGAAAAAAAAATCAACTGTTTCATACATTTTGGTCAAATAGGTATTGAAATTTTGTATGAAACAGCTGATTTTTTTTTCGTAATTTCAGAGTTGGTCCCATAGTGAAAGTTGTTCATATTCATGGGTAGAACACCCAGTAAAAATTTGGATGGTGACAAAAAAACTTCCTGTATTTTAATAGATATTAGGTATAAATGCAAAAATAACTCTATCTATCTGTCTGTTACCTTTTCACGCTCTAACAGCTGAATGGATTTCCATAAAGTTCGGCACACAGGTAAACAGTGACCTGACCCCTGAGTTAGGACTATGGGCACTTTTTATCTCGGCAGTTCGACCTCCACGCGTTCGATGGCGCGGGCAAAAGGTTCAACTTTTATCTGAAGAATAATTATGACAGTTTGACATAATTATTTTCTATACGCAAACTGTCAAACCACAATATATGTTCCTCAGATAAAACTTATCTGACTATTGAAAAATCAGCCCTCAATACAATAAACAAAAGATATCCATTACAATATAAACCACATTAATTGTCCCATTGAGTCCCGTAATGTTTACCATAATACATGGATGACATTTATGGATTGCGCTGATTGGAATCTGCGGAGCATGTGCCATTGCTTCAGGACAAAGCCGTATTAACTGGTGATGCATCGATATTACATATTTGTGTATATAGACGTGTTGGAAGAATGCAAATAAAGAGGGGCTTTGTTGTAGCGAAATACAGGGTGTCCCTGGAAGTATGGATCAAATCGAATAGGGACGTGGGCAAGGTCATTTCCAAACGTTTTAGCAAAAAAAAAAATACTAAAAATAAACTATAAAAAAAAATACAAAAAAAAAGAGAAGAAAGATCTAATTCGTGAAAACTATCAGGGCTATCAATTTATTTTTTTTAGATAGCCCTGATAGTATTTTTTTATGATTATTTTCTTTGAGCACTAAGCGATGTGATTGAAAAAAAAAATTAAAAATCGGTCATAACTTTCGAACCGTAAAAAAATTCACTGACATTCTCAGGGTTAAAAAGTTTGGAAATGACCTTGCCCACGCCCCTATTCGATTTGATGCATACTTCCAGGGACACCCTGTATAATATTTTCATAGAATATAAATTATTTTATGTTATGTTAAATTTCACGCAGACAAAGTCGCAGGCAGAAGCGAGTTGCTAAATAAATTTATAAAGACCAATTTCCCATAATTTAGATACATACATGCGAGACCTACATTATGACAAAGACTTTTGGGTTAATGTTGTGTATGTGTTTTGTTGGTAAGCCTTTATGTAAATAAATAAATCATTTTTTTTTTTATGTTGTTAATGCACTGTTTTAAGCAGAGAACTGGGGGATCCATACTATAATATTATAAATTTGAAAGTAACTCTGTCTGTCTGTCTGTATGTTACCTTTTCAAGCCTAAACCGCTGAACCGATTTAAATGACATTTGGTATAGAGATAGTTTGAGTCCCGGTAAAGGACATAGGATAGTTTTTATCCCGATATTCCCACGGGATCGTAACTTACGCGGGTGAAACCGCGGGGCGCCGCTAGTATGCTATAATTTTAGGAAGAGCCAATATCCACTTGAATCTGCGAATCAAGCAAAAGAACACAGCACAAAACTCCTGTTTTTCAAGGCTTGCGTTTCTCTACTGTGGTCTATGTCAAGGCATTTTCGTCCAAAAACTAGATCTTGCCAACTTTGACGTACAGCCCAAAAACTTGAGGGTTACCAAACAATTTAGAGCATCTAGACAGTTCTAGTTAGTAATTCCTAAGACGATCAAACCGATACACTCCCCGCCAACTATGTGTCGCTTGACTTGTTCGGGAACAACCTCCAATGATCTTAGCAAGTCATTGTGAAGTTCTGTGGCCAAACTTGTGGGTTCGCGCTGAACTTCGATTATTATCCAATCTTAAGTTTTAATTAAAGCGTTTCCATAGCGAATGTGAGGTTTTTAGTGATGCTGACGGAACTGGAGTTGGTTGTTGTGCGAGGTTTTTGTGGCAGTTTGTTGCACCGTTTTGTTATTGATAGTTTTATGACGGAGAAAATTAAGTCCAATTTTGTGTAAGCGTCAGTTTTAGAGGAGTAAATATTTATACATTATTATAAAGCTGAACCAGAGGAGCAATTCCCGTCATTTTATCTCAGTCTCAATCTGTCAATAAAAACTTTTTTACAAAAAAAAACAACCGACTTAAAAAAAACACTATAAAGTGATAAATAACTTTAATTTCAGAAGTCGGTGTCGTTGGTTCCGCATTTTTGGTTTTTTGACACCGACTTCCGAAATTAAAGTTATTTTTCACTTTATAGTGTTTTTTTTTTGAAGTCGGTTGTTTTTTTTGTAAAAAAGTTTTTATTTTTCACTTTTTTGCTGTACCTACCCCACACAAATTCAATTAACACTAGTGCATTGAGGAATTGAAGACACGACTCGAAGAATCATCAAAATTCACATAGAAATGCCGGAGATGCAGTACATTTATGCATATAACTCTGTATATTAGAATAATTACCTAATGTATTATATACTAGAACCTTCCTGAAAGTGTGTAAATTACAATAATGAAAGAATTATCAAAATCGGTTCAGTAGTTTTTAAGATAATCGCAGACATACAAACATACATACATACGGGTCGAATACAGAACCTCCTTTTTTAAAGTCGGTTAAAAAGACCCATAATTTCCCTACATTTTTGGCAAGTTTTTGACATTGATTGTCGCTGAGATGATTGCAACTAGATTTTGTACGTTTTCAATTACTTACGAGAATTGGATTTCTGTTTTTTTTTTTTTTTTTCTGCAGAATTAAATAATTGTTAGGTAAGTGCTTTAACAATAAAAAATAAAAGGATAGTGACTAATGATACGACATTAGAAAATCTGGCCTTTAAAACCATTCTTCGTACTAGTTCAACCGTCTCGTTTCTTAACTTCATGAGCCCACCACCACAACCACACCACGACCAAATAGAATCTGGTGAGCTGTTATGTACGTTATTAGTTCCTAGCCTCCATGACGTCACGGCGACGTAATGAATGAAGTAATCTATCTCCGAACCAACTCGCCCATACAACAGGCCGCCCATCACACCGACGCGTAATAAAAGCGCGCGGAAAATTGCCGCAAATTAATCTTCTCGCCGTCAATGGACTTTGGAAGTGAATGCCCTGTAATAGTGGGTTTTGGCCGGGCGAATAGATGACTGCGTTACTACTCGACGGTGTGAGAGGTGATTAGGGAACTTTGTGATCGAATTCAATTTGTTAGGTTCAGTGGGTTTTTCGGAGCTATTGTGTGGAGGATGGATTTGTTAAGAGTAAATTGGGTGTGGTTGTTGTTTATGCGAAAGCAGCAAAGACGTGGGTAAGCACCCATGCCTCTGATGTTCCGCTTTATCACAGTGATTTTTGTTCACTTACGTTAATAACGTTTATAACCACATTTTATAAAGCTTTATAAAAAATGTGGTTATAAACGTTATTAACGTAAGTGAACAAAAAGGTAAGCTAAGGTTGTAGGTAAGCTTACCTAGTGATATATAAAAGATCATTTATAATTTATACAGATTCATAAATAATAAAACGTCAAGAGTTTGTTGTAGGCGGCGAGACCGAGTCGCTTCCCCCGCCTCTGTTTATATTAATTAAGTCTTTTATTAAAGTACATTGTCATTATTACGCTTATGAATAAAGATGGGTTCATATACATACACAAAGGGCGTCTAAATAAATATGTTTAAACAGTATGTTGGATCAATGTACAACCTAGTACCTACTGGTGCTATTTGTATATTATATTTTTTTATCTGAAGGACTACATAATAATTCATAGGCCGAAAAACGTGTAAGAAGACATTTTTACTATTCTAACAACAACTAAATTCGCCTAAATCACCTAAATTTCTGTACAGCAGCGTGGTGATTACTGAAAAACCTTCCGTGTTATTTTATTGTTATTGTAGCGAGCAAAGAGTAAACAGTTGCAGAGATCACTCAAGTCAGGGAGGTTTGGAAGGAAAAAGGGGAGGCCTTTGCCCAGTAGTAGGACACAATATACGCTAAAGATCATTAAGAAAAAGATAATAATTATCGAGCACTATTCTCATAACTGCGACGACACGGTTGGCGCAGTGGTTAAGCGAGTGACTGCTGTGCTGCGTGTCGCGGGTTCGAGTTCCGCACGGAACAAATATTTGTATAACCTATAAGTAGTTGTTCCGGGTCTGGCTGTCTGTGCATGTGAGTTTAAATGATTGTAAACGCACCCACAATACAGGAGAAATTCCTAGTGTGGGGCAACGTTTTTTTTAAAAAAAAAAAAGCTTGATTTTTGTGATTTTTTTTTAATTATTTAGAATGGGATTTTGTTATTAGTTCCATATTAAAAGGCAGTCATGTTTTGTTTATTTTTTCTCTAAGTGTAGATAAAAATATTTTATCGACATAGGCACATCTACCGAGAACAACGATCATAAAATTAGTCCATAACGTCATATTAGATACAAAAGCTTATCAAAACACAAAAAGTTAAATAACAATAAATCAACATCATTAATACACAAGCCACCTTCGACACGCAACGGTGTGACACACAGCCAGTCAGCATGCCAAGGGGATAGGTGTGTGCATTTAAAATTAGCTCAATCTGGCCGTGGTCCGCTGATTAATGCCCGTGTTATACCGGTTAACTATCGTAGGCTCCTCTACCTGATGCAAGCTTAGAGCTAGCACCGATTTATGGGAAAACTCGAGTGAAACAGACCACAGCAACTCCAAATAAAGGACTTTTGAAAGTCAGTCTTTTACCTTTGTAATCTTGAATTTCGTCGGGGCTTTGTGGATCTAGGATTCTTCTTGGAATCATCTCTTGTACGTTTTTTTGAATTCATGTTTGAATAGCGATTTATATATATTTTGAAAAAAATTGTTCGAGAATTCTGTCTGCGCTGACCCAACCGGTTGACTGCCGTAATTACTGACGCAATTAAAAAGCCATTGTGTCTCGCGTGGATCCACGTTTAAGCTCTAGATTAAGAGTTCATAACCAGCCATATGTGTACATGTATTTTATTTACTTATTAAGCAAGGCACAAAAACGATGTATTTACAAGGATAGTAAGTAACAATAAGTAATACATCACTTGCATGCACAATATTTTATTAAACGTGACCAATTATTCGATTCAATTTTAGAACTATACAACCATACAAAATTACAATAAAATATTCGCACAGATGGTAACAAAGCTGAATATGGAATAAAATTAAATAAAGGTAAGTATTTTGACGTGATAAAAATTAAAAGAGAAAAAAGAAACCACAACTACATGTGTTATTGTGACGTTGAGTTATGAATGTAGACCCAACTTTCTTGGGTGATTTACAATAAAGGAGAAATTAAGAAACTGCGGATTTAACCGGTACTGGCCCGTGTCCCCCTGTCTAGTCCCCGTTGGGGTACCACGAGCAAATATTTTTGCCCGTGGATCACCCTGAATAACAATCTTATTATTAATAAATATATTTTTATTGCCCGTGGTACCCCATCTCAAACAATTCAATTTGAAATAAGAAAAACATTTAAAAGACGAACTATTGCCTGACAAATAAAGAAATACTTACGGGGACTAGACTGGGGGACCACGGGCAAGTACCGGATTTAACAGGTTCTGTCTGAGAAGAGAACACAATAAAACAATCACAATATCCCATAATAAATGGGACATGCGAGACTTTGAATGGGTTCATCTGAAAATGCCATCAAGAAAGCTGTCACCGATGTTCGCCCCTTCTGCAAATGAGAGGAGGGTTTTTACCCTCCAATAAGACAAAGAAAAGCTAAAAAATATATTTACCATTTTACTCTCGCCCTAATTTGGAGTGAAGATAATAAATAATTCCCTTCTATGATATCAGGCTCCCAAAGCGAATTGCTTATCGTCAGAATAATATTTCGGGTTATTTCTAGTGCCCCGAGAAATGGTAGCCGTTCATTTTATTAGTATATTTCTATTTACATTGAGATGAATAGAAATGGGGAGCCTGATTATTGCAATATTGCCTACAGTAATAGACGAGGCAAACGATATTGATTTTTGTCTAAAATTGAACGAATTATGAATGGCGAGGTTATGAAAACAGTAACAACAAAATGTGTAACAAAGTTGCCACGTGTAGGAATTAAATGTTTTTTTTTTAGCTTTAAAATTGTGACTAAGCGCAACAATACGCAAACAATTAGCGTTACAGATAGCGCCATCGATGAAGACGCGCTCCACGCTTCTTCCTAATCGTTTACAGTACAAGTGTGCAACATTCCGCTAGTGTTTTAGTTTTGTCGATACACAGTAATTACTTATTAGTGGGTAATTAGTGTGTATCAAAAAACTAAAACACTAGCGGAATTAACTAGCGATAACCACTAGCTATTAGTAAGAAGAGTGGAGCGCGTCTTCGTGGATGGCACTATCTATACTTCATATGCAACTGTACAATAATTATACCCACTGTGGATACATACTTATTGATGGATGACAATCATTAGGACTTAAATCTGTTTTTAAATTATTTTATTTATAGCCTATGTAGTCCCACTGCTGGGTAAAGGCCTTGCCACTCCTCTCTGTCTTAAGTAGGACCAAATCTGTCTGTAGACGTCAATCTCGTCTTGCCATCGTCCTGGGCCTGCCACGATATCGCCGGATGTTTTCTGGGACCCACATGGTGGTAGATTTGGCCCATGACTCGTTAGACATGCGGCAAACGTGCCCCGTCCAGTCCCACTTAAGCTTGGCTAGTTCTTGGGTGACGTCGGTGATTTGTATTTTGTCAGCACAGAATGCTGCGCTCTATTGCTCGCTGTATTTAAATAACATTATTATCATTACATTTGATCTTAATTCTGCTTTACATTCTAGTCTCATAATTATATTCACAACTGAATTCTCGTGATCTTTACTCAAAAGTAGCCCTAGGCAAGAGTACCACCACATCACAAACTACTTAATATAGGCGCTTAAGTAGAATATGACGTAATATTATAAAGGGAATGAGAAGCTATCCATCCCTGCTACGTACATTTTCATTGCAAAATAAATAACACAGAGAAGTAATCCTTTAGAGCATCCTATAATTTAAAAAAACCGAGTGTGCTTATGAACACACGACTGAAGTGAAACTTCAAACGTATTTGGCTATGAGAGGAAGAGAGAAAGAAAATGTGCGCGCGCACTGCTTTTACACTCAACCCGTTCGCCTCGCCCGATGACATTTTTCGTAACGCGTTCGCCAGCTTACTCCCCAAGTCAAGCGTGCGTAAAGAAGTTTCACTTCAATAAAATAATAACACAGGTAAAACTACAGGACACGTCTAGTTAAAACGGATTCCTAGTCAAATAGTGTTTTCATTATATTCTGTCAACAGCTGAATGTTTACATCAGGTGTAGTTGATCGTGTAAAACGAACGTAAACATAGGTATATACTCACTTAGCATCAGATTCAACGCTATCCTGACTACAGTTTGTCAATGAGCGCTCACTAGCGGCTAGAGGAGATGCTGTAGCATAGGAGCTACGCGATAGATATGTCGCAGACAACTCAATAAATTAGCCGTTCAGTTAACCTGTTAGCCTAGCCTTTTAACTAAACGGCGCCGTTCAACTAGCTACCCGAATGATATTCAGCCATTCAATCAAACCGCTACGCAAATTACTTGGATCAATAACGTTTAACTACCTGCCTAGCCCAGACTTTAAATTTAGTTCCATTTTCTGCCGCCCTGCCGCTGAAACCCAATCTGTCAATACGACGTCGACAACCTAACCTCAAAGCACGTTGTCAAAACAAAGTTGCTTCTGCAACGTCTCCGGCGCTGCGGGAAGTGCAGCCCCTTCACCCTTACGTAACAAAGGATAGGCACTCATGGACAACATGGACACACGGTAATATACATACACATAACATGTACTTTTCTGAAATGGAATTTAAATTGGTAAAGATTGAAACTCCTATTACATTGAATTATTTTCTGGAACGTAGGTTCATATTTTGAACGAATATTAATTTGAGTTATAGTAAAAGAGGAAATTAATTACTATTAATGTACTCTGAGTAAGTGAGGTATTCTCGGAAGCGTAGAAGAAAATCAACACTCTGGTCGCCTACATTTTACATTAGGTAGACGTAACAAATGTACAAGGTGAAGTAAAATTAGCTAACGAAACTCGGCAGACGATATCTAACCATAATAATGATGATGATGTTGACAAACACTCATTACAATATACACACTCAATATACACACTCCTAGATCTACAACCACAATCATTCACTCCATTTGCTGTGTTAACAACCACTGTAAAGCTAACAGAAAAGTCACGGTTGTCTATACTAATAGGTATTATAAAGAGGTAAAATTTGTTTGTAAGTTTGTATGTATGGGGTAATCTCTGGAACTACCAGTCGGTTTTGAAAAATTCTTCTTGCATTTGATAGCCCAATTCTTGAGGAAGGCTATAGGCTATTTAACGTCACACTATGACTCTTAGGAGCCGAGCAAAAGCGCTATGGGGAAACAAAGTGATAGAGCAGGAGACGCGGGCAAGTGATGCAATACGACGAGGTGGGTCGAGGGAATAAGAAATTTCACGCGAACAAAGTCGCGGGCAGAAGCTAGTATTATATAAATTGAAGATGCAAAATCTCCGACTCCTAAGATACAGGTCTGCGTACCTAGTTCAGGAGCCCGGAAAGCTGACAAGAATTTTAAACTTGGTAGTACAAACGCCAGCACATCAAGCTACTACAATCTGTCAAATTTCTTTAATAGATTTTCAACTTTATCGCTTACCTAATTATAAGGTTCAATCTTGATTGGTAAAATTTGACAGTTTCGGGTAACTCTCACTGTTACCATATGTTTCCATATCGCACACCTAGATCTAAAGAGAGCTAACTCTAAAATCTAAAATGTTGAGGTATGCATACCATCGAATTCCTTAACTCACTACCTACACTATTTACGCTGTAGCATGGTGCGGGTGACAGTTTCAGTAACATTTCGTTTCACTCTTGAAAGTTGCCGCGATTTACAATTTATGACTTAGTATTTCAGTTGTACCACATTCGTAATATATTAAATAATTAATAACTGTAGTAAATTAAATTAAACCCAACCAGAATGTTCTAATCAAGAAATAAAATCAAATTGAATGAAAAATTAAGCAAAGTGTTATGCGTATAACGTAACGCCATAGACGTATTTAGTGATGGGATGTACTGCTACGATGGATAGTCGATATTTTTTATAATAAAAAACGTATATTGTGCGTAGGTCAATTTTTATTTTTAAAAGGTCTAATTATACAACAGAACATTTATAGGGTAAGGTTGCTTAAAAGGTTGCTAAAAAAAAATACATGTTATTCGTCTAAACCCATATCAGAGTCAGGAACATCTGAATTGTCACTCAATTCATCATCTGAATCTGTGACGGATATTATTAACGATGACTCAATTATGTTGTCAATATGTATGTCACGATCCCAATCAGACATAATGTCCCTTTTTGTTTTATTCACGACCTTCGACCAGTCTTCAGGTTGAACATTGTTGATGGCCTCTTGTAATAGGGCCAACATCTTATTTGCCGTAAATGGCGGCGAAGTATTATTTCTTGCGGCGTAACCTAAAATTAAACGAACTTATAAAAAAAAGTATTCAAATAATCATCAATCAGCCTAATCTAGTATCTGGTAATGTTTTTAAACTAGGTACATGCTACGATCGGAAAGCTGATTTTTTTTATAAAGCTTCAAAATGGGAATTGAAATTAAAAGCATACCTTTTATTTGGGCCCAAATCAGCTCAATAGCGTTATACTGGCAATGGTAGGGTGGTAGTCGAAGGACCTGGTGGCCTTTTTCTTTTGCCATCTCGTCCAGAGCATAGGTAGGAGTTGGTGGCTTATGGCGTCGGACTAAGGCAATAAGCTCCGTCTTTAACATTTTTATATCTGCTGTAACTCCGTTTTCACTCAGCCACTTCACCAACTCGCTTTTGCGGTTGGATTGGTTTGGGGGTTTATTAACTTGCACCGAATGGTAGGGTGCGTTGTCCATTATTATGGTCATAGGCTCTTTTAAATTGTTTAATAGACCTATGAACCAATCTTTAAATTTTTCGTAATTCATCTCCTCATGATACTTCGTAGTTTTTTTTTACTTAAAAGCCAGCAAACAATCAGGGACGAATCCACTTGCTGTACCTGCGTGACAAATAATAAGGCGTTCGCCTTTGCCTTCCGGCACTTTGGTACACAATTGTGCCGTATCGTCGGTCCAACTTTTACCCACTGTGTGGTTGGCGTTTAGCCACGTTTCATCCAAAAAGACAACTTTGCTCCAATCACTTATGTTTTTGGCCTTCCTTAAAAATCTACATCTTGCTAGGGCAATGTCAGTCCTCTCCATAATAATCTTTCTTTTGTTAACTTTTTTGTAAACAAAGCCAATATCTTTTATAACTTGCCGTAGCGAAGTAATACCTCCTTTGAACAAGTCAGCTTCTTTTAATGATTTTAGAAGCTTGAGCAATGTGGGTAGCTCCATTCTTCTATAATAATCATAAATATGATTTCTAATAGCAACCTTAGCAAAATCATCCAAATCTGTGATTGGCTTCACCTTGGTCCGCTTTTTGTTGGGTGTCGATAATTTATTTTCAAACATCCCATCTTGGCCAATTTTCTCACGTGTTATACGCGAAACAGTATTGCGGCCAATATCAAGAGCTTCGGCTACTCGTTCTACAATATGATTCAATGGTAACAACGGTCCATTATTTTGTTGTTCTCTTTCAAAGTAGTCTCGGAGGCGAACAACAAGCTCCCTGGCCTGACTACCCAAAACAGTTTTTTTTGTATGCTTAGGCATGGTAATAACAACAAACTCAACAAACTTATAACAAATAACAATTTAACAAAAATGAAAACAAACAATGAAATCGTAATACGTATCACATTAAGTCACAATATAACGCGCTTGCACTCGTACTCGCACTCACAGCATCGCACGGGTAAACAACATGGCCGCCGCGCCGATGCACCATAGAGCAAAAATGTTGTCACGAAAAAAAAAACATAAACCCGATTTTGATTATTTTATATAAGTACAAAGATAATTATGTAGCCATAAAACATTTATATTGACAAGTTTATACACGTAGCACACACGTAGTTACACTGCACAACTGAATAATACACTAATTTTCATAACAATATTAAAGAGAACTAGATTCACGCTGCGAGTATCGTTAGCGATAAAAATGAATTGCATAACCTCACATCCCTAGTCATGTGGTACTGACAAATGTCAACGTCATACGGGCAACTGTCACCCGCACCATGCTACAGCGCAAATAGTGTAGCGACCAACAAAACAGATGCAAAAACTTATAACATCATTGTTCTATCTGCATTTAAAAAGTATTGATCAATACAGCAAACTCCTGTAGTGCACAGGGAGATGGTAATCAGTTTTTCAACTTTTCTGAAAAAAGTGTTTTTTTTTTTTGAGTTAATCGCTGTTTAGATCTAGGTGTGCGATATGTATCGCTTACAGTGTGTTACAAAGCCTAGGTGACGGCAGGCGCGGATTGATTGGAGTGCGACAGAATGTAATCTGTTAGAGCAAGGGATGCAGCAATCATACGTCCATTATTAATTGAACCGCGACATACAAGATACTCATCATACGACAAACGAATCAGAAACTTTAACCGTACCTACGACGTGGTATATAAAGGACTTTAATTAATTAAGCGATATAGCGACAAATATATTTTACAAAAAAAAAAATACATAGGTACAGAATCAAGCTACTGCAATCTGTCAAATTTCTTCAATAGATTTTCAACTTTATCGTTAAATAATAAGGTTAAAAGTTGATTGGGAAAATTTCACAGTATCGGGTAGCTTGATGTGCTGGCGTCTGTACATAGACTGCTAATAAGATAGCCCTTCCTTTTGGCTTTGCTGTTATAAGGTAAAAACGTTATATCGCAGTATTATTCAAGACTAGCTTTTGCCTGCGGCTTCGCCCCCGTGCTTGTCAGAATATGTCCGACAGGAACACGTACTACACTGGATAAAAGTTCCCTATGTGTTAATCTATCTGTGTGCCAAAATTTCATCTAAATCCGTTCAGCCGTTCTTGCGCCAATCAAGAATATACATTCAACAAACGGACAAAAACTCTAAAAACTATTCTATAGGCATCAGACTCCTTCCAACATCTCGTAGCAATTACTTTTTTTATAATATTCAATGTACAGTTTTGACTTCATCAGTATTTAGGTATTTGCTCACAATGTAGGTATTTACATTAAGGTGGTTATATTAATATTAAAGAATCCTTGTACAGACGCCAGCATAGCAAGCTACTACAATCTGTCAAATTTCTTTAATAGATTATTAACTTTATCGCTAAAGTATAAGGTTCAAAGTTGATTGGGAGAATTTGAAAGTTTCGGGTAGCTTGATGTGCTGTCGTCTGTACATTCTACCATATTGGCATGCAAACATATGTATAGAAGACATGACAAGTGTAAAACTGCACAGTATACAAAATTGCCCGAAAAAAACACGCTAGAATTTGCGTTACACGACCCAGTTTTCCGGCTTTCGCATCTATTTCAAAATAACATAAATCAACAAAACAATGACATTCAGTATTCAGCACAACGCTAATAGATTGTTTCAGAACGTAATATGAAACAATTAGGCATGAACGCCAAATAGCAGGTAACGCTAAATGTATGTTAAAAGCTTAATGAGCCTCCATTTCACGGTGTAAACACGCGAAATGTCAATAACTACACAAACAAACGTTGTATACTTAAATTAAACATTAATCGGGCCAATAATTCGAGCTTCTAACTTCCAAGGCCAGGGTCTCTTTAGTAAAAGTGAACTGATTTGGAATTTGGGTGGGGGCTTCCTAGAAGGCCTCGTGGCTAATCACCTCCACGTGGATCGTTTTCTAATATACCATTTGGCACGTTTTCTCTGAACCGAGGTTAGTGCTAAACCCTTACTCGGCCTGTTATGTTTAACAGAAAGCGAGTATTTGCCCACGCGTCATGTTCGTGAACGGGCGCCGTCGGTTGCCAAGGCTTATTTTTAATCTTATTTTTTGTATTATTTCCTCACTAGCTTCTGCCCGCGACTTCGTCCGCGTAAAATTCGTACTTTCCTCTAAAAATTTCAAAAATGTATGTAGGTATGATTTAATCATTTATTTAGATAATTAGTAATAATAATTAGTATCTATAATCTTAATAATTAGTATTCGGGCCAATTTTTAAGTTTATAGATCAAAAGAATCAGATTTTTCAAATAAACTGTATCCCAATCGTTCGTGACGTGTTCATAACTTGACTTAAAGAACCATACCCATTTTCGAGTTAATGGAAGCAAGCAGTAATATCCACCCCTTAAACTATATTACTTACCCTTTTCCACCTTGGTAAGAGTCGATTTTTGAACAACCCTAAAACACATACTTGTTTTATTTATTGTTTTAGTAGTACCGAGTTTCAAGTAATCCGACAGCGAGTTACATATTTTTCTAACCTATCAACTTTGTCACCCCCTAAATCCTCTGTAAGGGGTTTTTTGAAGTGTAAACTTCTTTAGCGGCGTTGCATACTTTTAGTAATGGGTAAAAAATGTTAAACTCGCGTCAGGACATCGCGTCAGGACACGTGACCGTCAGGAGAGATTCCCCCCCCCCCCCCCTCTCTTTCTACGGCGTCGCCAACCGAAGTGAAGTGACACACGGACACAATGGATGGATGGATGGATGGATGGTGATGGAAGTGGAAGGTGAAGTGGAAGTGAAAGTGGAAGTCGAAGTGGAAGTCGAAGTCAAAGTCGAAGTGGAAGTCGAAGTGGAAGTCGAAGTGGAAGTCGAAGTGGAAGTCGAAGTCAAAGTCGAAGTTGAAGTGGAAGTCGAAGTGGAAGTCGAAGTGGAATTCGAAGTGGAAGTCGAAGTGGAAGTCAAAGTCGAAGTGGAAGTCGAAGTGGAAGTCGAAGTGGAAGTCGAAGTGGAAGTCGAAGTGGAAGTGGAAGTCAAAGTCGAAGTTGAAGTGGAAGTCGAAGTGGAAGTCGAAGTCGAAGTGGAAGTGGAAGTGGAAGTCGAAGTGGAAGTCGAAGTGGAAGTCGAAGTGGAAGTCGAAGTGGAAGTCGAAGTTGAAGTTGAAGTCGAAGTGGAAGTCGAAGTGGAAGTCAAAGTCGAAGTGGAAGTCGAAGTGGAAGTCGAAGTCGAAGTGGAAGTCGAAGTGGAAGTCGAAGTGGAAGTCGAAGTGGAAGTCGAAGTGGAAGTCGAAGTGGAAGTCGAAGTGGAAGTCGAAGTGGAAGTGGAAGTGGATGGATGGATGGATGGACAGCTGATGGCTCGACCGTCTGTGTAGTAGCCACACTGCTGTGTATTCGTAAAATTCGTGTATATAAAGTGTTTAAAATATGGAAATTGAACAAAGTGCATCTATTAATGAAAAAAGTCACGCAGAAATAGTGAAAAAAAAATTTGTTATATTAATTAAATTAATAATTGATTTATTTCAACGTTAATATTCAAGTTTTCACTTCTGCCGGCACTCCCGGAGTGCAACCCGTCTTTTTTTTTAATCTAAGAGTGACTATCTTTATTATTTAATGACCCAAATATTGCCAAGTTTCACCAAATAAGTAAGATTTTTCATATAAACTGTATCCCCGCTTTTCACCTCCACAGTGGTGGAATTTCGTAAAATCGTTTCGGATGTGTTCATTACTTGACTCAAAGATTATTTATACGAATTTTCGAGTTAATAAAACCACGCAGTAAAATCCTCCCCTGTAAAATTAACTACCCCTTTTCACCCCGTTAAGGGTAGATTTTCGAAAAACCCTGATACACGTTATTCTTTATTTATGGTCTTAAGTATAAATGCCGAGTTTCGAGTTAATCGGACCGCGCGTTAAAATTCTTCCATACAAATTTAGACGCCCCCAATCCCCCTTTAGGCGGTAGTTTAGAAAAACAAAAAATGCCAAACCTCATAATTTACTTATATAAGTATTCGTGCCAAGTTTCATGTTTATTAACCAAATGAATAAGATTTTTCATATTATACACTGTATTCCCGCTTTTCACCCCCATAGGGGTGGAATTTCGAAAAATTGTTTGGGATGTGTTCATTACTTGACTCAACGATTATTTATACGAATTGTTGAGTTAATCAAGCCACACGTTAAAATCCTCCCCTGTATAATTAACTACCCCTTTTCATCCCGTTAGGGGTAGATTTTCGGAAAACCTTGATACACGTTATTCTTTATTTTTGGTCTTAAGTATAATAACCGAGTTTCGAGGTAATCGGACCACGCGTTAAAACTCTTCCATACAAATTTTTACACCCCCCATCCCAATCCTCCTTTAGGGGGTAGTTTATAAAAACAAAAAATGCTCAACTTCGTCATTTACTTAGATAAATATTCGTGCCAATTTTCAAGTTTATTAACCAAATGAATAAGATTTTTCAAATAAACTGTATTCCCGCTTTTCACCCCTACATGGGTGGAATTATGAAAAATCGTTTAAGATGTGTTCATAACTTGACACAAAGATTATTCATGCCAATTTTCCAGCTAATAAAGCCACGCAGTAAAATATGACCTTGCAAAATTAACTACCCCTTTTCACACATTTAGGGGTGGATTTTCGAAAAACCCTGATATACGTTATTCTTTATTTTTAGTCCTTAGTATAAATAAGTACTGAGTTTCGTATTAATCGGACAGCGCGTTAAAATTCTTCCATAGAAATTTTGACACCCCCCAATACCTCTTTAGGGGGTAGTTTAGAAAAACGAAAAATGCCAAACTTCATAATTTACTTAGATAAATATTCGTGCCAAGTTTCAAGGTTATTAACTCAAGGAATAAGATTTTTCATACAAACAAAATCCCCCCTTTTCACCCCCTTTAAGGTTGAATTTCCAAAAACCCCTTCTTATTGGATACCTACTCTTTACAAAGAACACACCCTCCAAAATTCAAGTCCCTAGGACCAGCGATTTAGGCTGTGCGTTGATATCTCAGCCAGGTCGTTCATCCCCCGTTAGGGGTGAAATTATCAAAACCGCTGAAACACGTATAAATTTATTTTCAATAGTCAGCCTTAACACAAAATTTGAAGATCCTAACTTTTAAACTGACGGACTTTCATACACAACTTCATCCCCCTTTTTAACCCTTTGGGGGTGGAATTATCAAAAACGCCGAGACACGTGTAAATTAATTTTCAATTGTCAGCCTAAACACAAAATTTGATGATCCTAACTTTAAAACTGACGGACTTTCATACAAACTTTCATCCCCTATTTAACTCCCTTAGGGGTTGAATTTCAAGAAATCCTTTCTTATTCCTGGTCTACATCATAAAAGAAACCATCGTGTAAAATTTCAGCTTTTTAGGTCCAAGGGTTTGGGCTGGGCGTTGATGAGTCAGTCAGTCAGTCAGTCAGGCCTTTTGTTTTTATTTATATAGATTTGTGTGTTTTTTTACATTGTTCTCACATACAGGCTTATTTTTTTATCAGCATCCAAAGGAGATGGCAGTTTTTGGCATTGCTAATTTTGGAAAGGTACAGAATTCAAAGCTATTTAAAAAAAAAGCGCTTATTTTTATGTATTGATAGCCAGATTAACTTTATTATTGAGAATTGGGATTAAATCTCGTTAAATATGAGTAAGTTGAGCAGCCGGAAACAAGGGTTTTTGGACTTGTTATACTATATGACAGTGTTGTCATGGCAAACAAACAAACATGACTCTTTAGAAGATAACCACAGAGTACTTTTTGATAGACTAAGATGACACACAAAACTTCACAAGTCACATTCGCTCGCTCGCTACTATTTTGTGCTGGTGTGAATGTTTTGTGCGCCCAAAGTTTTACGTGGATTTTTACAACGACCTGGTTTGCTTTTGGATTTCGAAGACTCCTACCTTTCTGAACGACTGTTGCTAGACTTGGACCTCGACGTTTCCTATATGCTTAGATTATTATTCTTATTGATTATTATTATTCCTATTATATGCTTAGATTCCGATAAGTGAGTCTCTAGAGTCTCCTGAGTTTTCTGTGACTACTGAGTTTAATTAAAACTGACCGAGTACCTACACTTGAAACTGTCATTAGGTCTATGATCAGTGGGTAAATCATTGAACTAAACAAACTTTAACAAGTAGTTATTTATCATTTTTGAAGTCATTACAAAGCATAATTAGCAATAATTATGTTATGCATACAATAAACATTTATGCGTTAAAATAGTAATAGAGGTAAAATAACCTATTAAAGTACAAACATTAATGCACTTAACCTCACTTTTACAAAAATTAAGATTTCTCTTTAACCCCATTGTTATTATTTTTTATTTATGTTTTTAACAAAAGCTCATAATATTCCCTATCAAACCATGCCACTTTTATTTCTGTGGAAACTAAAAAAGTTTAATGCCAGCGTTCTATGAACTTCTGCCATTCTCCTTTTTACAGGGTGTTCTACCCATGAATATGAACAACTTTCACTATGGGACCAACTCTGAAATCACAAAAAAAAAATCAGCTGTTTCATACAAAAGTTCAATACCTGCTTGACCAAAATGTATGAAACAGCTGATTTTTTTTTCGTGATTTCAGAGTTGGTCCCATAGTGAAAGTTGTTCATATTCATGGGTAGAACACCCTGTAAAAATTTGGATGCTGATAAAAAAATAAGCCTGTATAGAAGCAACAAGAATAATGTACCCAGGATTTTGTAATATCTTGATTTAAAAGAGTGTCCATGGAGTTTCTTGCCCGTTCTTCTCCATAGAGATCTACGCTTTGGAATGGGCAACTAGCTTCAAGTTTCTGACTAACTGACCGACTATTTAATTTTGACAATTCAAAAGTGCCTGTAATGGCTTAATTGAAATAAATGCTTTGAGTTTGAGTTTTGCCATGGGCATAAATCTAGACTTCAAGCTGCTACTGAGAAACTCCTGACGGAATACCGCCATAAGGGCGGTTTCGCACTACGTCCGATCCGAATCCGAGAAATAGTCCATTGTCCTATTTGTTCGGATCTAGTGCGCAGCCCCTCATACAAATAGGACAATGGTCACTTCGGACCGGCGTTTCTCGGATTCGGCTCGGATGTAGTGCGAAACTGCTTTAACAAGTTTCTCAGCTGTGAATATAGAAACCATCAAACATTTATACTTTACTAGTTTCTGGCAGCGACTTCGTCCGCGTGATATTTCTTATTACCCCGATCCATCTCGCCTCTTTCTGATTTTTTTAATTTTGCTCGGTTCCTAAGTGTCCTAAGCGCGATGTTAAATAGCCTGAGAAAGAAAAATTGGGCTGTGAAATCACACTAATATTATAAAGACGAAAGTTTGTGAGTGTGTGTTGATATGTTTGTTACTTCTTCACGCTCAAACGGCTGGACCAATTTAAATAAAATTTTGTAAGGAGGTAGCTGAAACCCTGGATTAACATATAGGCTACTTTTTATCCCGATATTCCCACGGGATCGACACTTATGCGGGTGAAACCGTGGGGCGCAGCTAGTGCAAAAATAATTTTTTCAAGTCCGACTGGTAGTTCCAGAGAAACTCTTCAGCTTTATAATTAGTATAGATATTCTTGTATAATTTATAATATAATTTATCTAAATAATAATTTAATTTAATATCTATTTCAAATTTAATTTAATTTCTTTTTTATTTTTGATACTATGGGTGTATGTATAAAAACTTGCCTGAAATAAACGAATTTTATTTCTTTTTTTTTTTTTATAAATGTTTGGTGCCACTTACCGTTTGATTTGAGTACAGAATAATCGTAGGAATATTGCACTGATCTATCCTCCATTATGTGCAAGGTCAAGGTATTTTGTCGACTACAAACACCTCTTAGTTCTTTGATGAGTACAGACGCCAGCACATCAAGCTGCTACAATCTGTCAAATTTCTTTAATAGATTTTCAACTTTATCGCTAAAGCATAAGGTTCAAAATTGATTGGGAAAATTTGACAGTTTCGGGTAGGTTGATGTTCTGGCGTCTGTACATACAAAACGTATATAACTACTAAAGTGCCTACTGCCCCATCTCGTTAAAGCCCCTACATTAACAGAGAGCTTAAGACAATTCCTCGTTCCCTCTTTACCCGGCACACAAAATAATCAGAAAGTACGAGTATTTGCCTCAAACAATTAACATAATTAGAACGGAACGGAAAAAAACGAAGCAGACACGAAGCAACTACGGACTCGTCTCATCAGTATTTCATTGCAAACGTTTACAATTTCCATTTGGACCCCCCCTCCACCCCCCTGCGCGTCTAAATAGGATTTGTAAGCGCAGTAAACTCATTAGAGCCAAGCTTTGTCTACAATCCGCGCAGGAAATAATATCGGACTGTGCTTAGGGACATAGAAGCCACGATACTTTTTAGCATGGGCGATTAGTGATTCAGCTGCTTTTTTGAAGCTTGATAAACTCAAAACTCAATGCATTTATTTCAATTAAACCAATTACAGGCACTTTTGAATTGTCAAGGGGTCGGTCAGTCAGAAAGATGAAGCTAGTTGCCCATTCCAAAGCGTAGGTACCTATGGAGAAGAACGGGCAAGAAACTCCATGGACACTCTTTTAAATCAAAATAATATGGTTACAAAGTCTTGGTTACATCATTCACGTTAAAAATTATACATGTGAGAACGATGCAGAACGTTAAAAGCGTCCATAATGAAAAGATGAGAAAAAACAACAATTCAAATATTAAATTAAAATAAAATAAGCCATGGCAGCAAAGAGATGACCAGTCCCTACTGACGGCGCCCGTTCACGAACATGACGCATGTATTAGCACCATTCAGCTCAACCATTTTGAAGGGAGCTAAATAATCCAACACATGCGCCGCCATCAGCGAGACATTTGAGTGAGCATGACATACTCTCAGCCGCCAGGGCACATTCAGTCAATGAAAGACGTACCCAGTAAATGGTAGCTTTATAGTATGTACATAGTACTCAACATGTGCTATGCAATTATACAATACTAGGAGATCGAATTTATACAATGCAAAGATAGACTTACAATCTTCAGCAGCTCCAACAGCATTTTTAAGTGTTAATCAAATAGTTGTGGTTGTGGAGCAGGACCAGCATTGAGCCAGGCATTTTTATCAGCGATGTAATCCCCTAACTTATAATATGCCTGTCTGCATAGTGTGCGTTTAATACAAGACTTGAATTTTGTCTCATTCAGTTGAAGAATGTGGGGAGGTATTTTATTATAACATTTTAAACAGTACCCCATAAAAGATGAGTCTACTTTAGCTAGTCTAAATCCTGGTTGAACTAATAGGTCCCTATTTCTAGTACTATAATTATGTCTTTCACCTCTTTTACTAAAAAGATGTAAATTTTTCCTTACATACATGATATTTTCGTAGATATATTGACAAGGTACCGTCATGATGTTAATTTCTTTAAACCGTTCCCTTAGAGAATCGCGCCTGCGGAGATTATAAATGGCTCTGATAGCTCTTTTCTGCAGAATAAAAATAGAATCGATGTCTGCAGCCCGTCCCCAAAGCAAAATACCGTAAGACATGATACTATGGAAGTAACTAAAATAGACCAGTCTCGCGGTATCTACATCAGTAAATTGACGGATTTTTCTCACAGCATAAGCTGCTGAACTTAGCCGTCCTGCAAGAGATGTTAAATGCGGACCCCATTGTAGCCTTGAGTCTAGCGTGATCCCTAGGAAAACAGTTCTATCGACGAATTCAAGTTTCTCTTGATTCAATATTATCTCACAATCACTACCTTTGACATTCGGTAAAGAAAATCTTATGCACTTAGTTTTTTTCCCATTTAATACTAAATTATTAGCAGTGAACCAATTTTGGACCTGCAGTAGGGCGTTATTTACGTCGTCAAAATTTGTAGCACGTCTATTTGCCTTAAAAATTAAGGAAGTGTCATCAGCAAATAACACCATTTGTGGTTGATTTTTTAATAAATGGAGTAGATCATTTATATACACTAAAAAGAGGAAAGGACCCAAAATCGAGCCCTGTGGCACACCCATTTTTACAGTTAAACCGTGTGAATTGACACCATTTATTTGAACTTGCTGTTGTCTATCATTTAAGTAAGAACTAACTAAACTGAGCGCAAGTTTTCCAAGTCCGTAATGCTCAAGTTTCAAAAGCAAGGTTTCGTGATCGACGCAATCAAATGCCTTGGAGAGGTCACAAAAGATTCCTATGGCGTCTTGGGCCTCTTCCCACGCGTTAAAAATGTGTTTTAATAAGGTTACACCGGCGTCGGTCGTACAACGTCCTTTGGTAAAACCATACTGTTGATCGTGAAGGATTTTGTTCGTGTTAAAATGATTGAGCATTTGATTAAGCATTATCTTTTCAAACACCTTGCTGAAAACCGGCAACACGGATACGGGTCTATAATTATTAGTGTCTTTACTGTCCCCGGATTTGTAAAGTGGTATTACCTTACTGTATTTCATTAAATCGGGGAAGACTCCTTGATCAACACACGAATTAAATACTAAGGCTAAGTAAGGCGCAATAGTCTCAATTATGGAGGTACATACTTTAATAGACATTCCCCAAAGATCTTCGGTCAATTTGATCTTAATTTGCTTAAAAGCTTTTATTACTACTGCAGGGTTAATATGTTTAAATTGAAATTCAACCGGGCAGGCTTGAACGTTCGCTCTTAATAAATCAATTGATACGCCGGGTGAGGAATTTAAGGCTTCCGTCGTTTTTGATGGTATATTAGTAAAGAAATTTACAAATTCTTGAGCTACTTCTAAGTTAGAGCTTATGGCACCACGTGAAGTCTCCAACGTGTAATCTGTGTTTCGTTTTTTATTCCTACTAGTTTCGTTATTTATAATTTTCCAAACCGTTTTTATTCTATTTTCTGCCGATTTGATTTTGTTGCTAATGTACCGGGCTTTGGCTATTTTGCAAGTATTTCTAAAAATTTTGGAATATGTAGCAACATACTTGCTGAAAGTATCAGTATTAATGTAGGGCTTAAGGCCATACAGCTCGAACAGTCTCTCCCTACTTATCCTAATACCTCTAGTTGCCCAGTCACTAAATATAAAATTAGGGCAAATGTTTTTTGTTTTCTTTTCAAAAGTTTTATTGAATTGAGTCTGCACTACTGAAAAGAAATCCTCGTACAATTTATTTGCGTCATCCATATCATGGCCCAGATCATTTAACTTATTATTTAGAGTACTATTGAATCTTTTTAGTTTACCAGTCGTTATTGGTCTAAATTGTATTTGCACTTTTTGCAAAGGTGTTTTAAACTTAAAAGTTACCGTTTGTCCACTATGATCAGACGGCAGATAATTTACGATGGCTTTATCTAAATAATCACAATCGCAAAAAACATTATCGATACAAGTAGCAGAAGTTGGAGTTACTCTAGTTGGTTCTGTAAAAACATTGGATAAATTGAACGATTTGAAAAGGCTTAATAATCTACTGCTGTTTGAATTATTTTCCGAAATATTAATATTAAAATCACCACAAATAATTACGGCTTTGTTATTGGATGCAAGTTTCACTAGAACATCCTCCATTATTGACTCAAATACAGAAAAGTTCTGATAATTAGGGGGTCTGTAAACGCACACTACAACATGCTTATCTAGCTCAACACAAGACAGTTCGATGCAATGTTCAATTGATAAATCCACTATGTCATTTCGTTGCTTGAATTTTAAACAATTTTTTATTAAGATTAAAGAACCTCCACGCAGCATAGATTTACGGTTAAAACAACTGCCTACACTATAGTTCTCATAATTAATTAACATTTGGTAATCCTTTAACCAATGTTCAGTAAAACAAACAATGTCAAACTTTGTTTTTTCTAAAAACATTTCAATTTCTAATAATTTGGAGGAAATGCCTTGAATATTTTGATGAAATAACTTCAAGGTATTCTGCTGATCTCCTTTTTGATATTTAATTATTTTAGAGCAAGAAGATACCTTGTTGCTGTTAGGTATTAGAATATTATTACTGGTACCTTCTGTTGTCTTACAAACTAGTTTAAATGATTATCCGGAGTTAATCCCAAGACTTCAATGTCATCACCAGGCAGTGAGCTCATAGTGCGTGAGGGAAATGGAACCTCCTTCGTACAATTTGTATACATATTTATAGCATTTGAGCTACATTCATTTAGGCAAACCACCTTATTATTAGTATTATTACTAATTGTTGTGGTGTTAATAATACAAGACTTCGACATAATACTTATGTCTGTGTTTATATAAAAAGCTAATAGCCTTGCTATTGTGTGTCTAAAACTAACAGGCAGATACACAGTACCCCTAGTCGACTTTAAAGTTTCTACAAAACTGTTAGTGTCAAAATAGACAAGCTTGTCACTGTAATGACTAACTAAAAAGTGCATTTGCTTATTAAGCATATGAATATAATTGTTTTGTCTATTTGTCAATTTTTTAAAATATGGGAAAGCACACAATATTATTTTATTACAATTTAACTTTAACAACTCAGTTACACAGTCAGTTATTTCATATTTTTTTACTTTAGCACTGTTACCTACAAATACAGTAATGTTGGTTTTAGGATTAAATACATTTCCTGTTATTGATGCCATTATTTCTTTGTAGGTTGACCCTGGCATACAATTGTTTTGAGTAGAATAACTCAGGTTGTTACTAATTAATTTACCTAATCCTCTTCCTATACTATCTGAGAACATAACTGAATTATAACAATCATGACTACTGAACGATGGACAACTACTAACCTCAAGCTGTACCACTGGGGATAGATCCTGTACCATATCAGATACATCTGGGTTAAGGATACACTCTTGAGACAAACACTCAGTCTGGGACGGGTCCTCCGTTGCCTCAGGCTGGACAGCAACAGGGTTTGAAACCTTCTGACAAGTACACTGACACATAACTAACTCATTAGCAGCAAGAATATGTTCTTTAATTTGGTTCTGAGAACCCACATATTTAATGTAAAGGGAACTAAGTCTGCCCTCAAGTACCTGTATGTCAGACTGTAAGCGCTGTGTATCAAATTCATATATTTTTGTGCTGTCTTCTAATTTGATTTGATAATTATTTAATTTATTAATTAGATCAATACGTTCTTTCCTTAGTGGAATATTTTTAGAAAAATGTTTTTGTTGTTTCCTAAATTGATTACATTTTTTAATTATTCTATTCATTCTTGCATATTTTTTCATTTTGTTATGACTCAATTTATAACTATGATTCTGTTTTAGCAAGGAATCTTCAGTAAGGTCAATAGTTATTATGGGATGAGGGTTACAGTGACTGAACGTAAGATTTTGGCGCCGATTCCCTTGTTCACAAACTAAACTAAATTTAATTTCAGTGCATCTTTTTCTTTCTATTTCATCAAGAAAAGGACAGAAGATAAATATTAGTTTAGACCTGTCAAATTAGTCCGTGCCTGACGTAAATTGACGTATTTTTAATAGGTAGCCAATTTTTTAATCACGTCTAAATTGTCTATGGAGTATCTTAATTTGACAGGACTAAACTAATATTTATCTCCTGTCCTTTTCTTAATGAAATAGAAAGAAAAAGATGCACTGAACTTAAATTTAGTTTAGTTTGTGAACAAGAGAATCGGCGCTTTTGTGAGACTTCAGATATCTGTGGAACACAGCTCTACCCTCAATTCTTTACCGCGCCCGAACGCAAATGGTCAACAAATTCAATGCAGCATTGACGCAATTACAATGCCGCTGATCGCCGATTCTATAAGTATGGTGTCTGCTATCACCCTTGGATATATAACTAGGTAGTCCAAGACTTTAATATCGGCAGGATTGTGGACAAAAACGTGATTAGCATCCTTATTAACGAGGGGAGCCGTGGTTTCGAGTTTGGCACTTTTTAATTTACTTTTTTGGTGGATTTCGGGTAGGTAGATCGTCTTTGTCAGTGATATGATAATTGCTGGAGTTTTGAGGGATTGGTTTCATGATAAATGGTGGTATTAACGTTTTTATATTGAGCTGCAACAATGGGACATCTGGATTAATTAATTGTGTAGCAACATCATTATTTAAAGTAACATCAGAAATGCATATTTAACATCATGCACATTTGCCGTTAGAAATCATTAGCACCTACAATAATAGTTTTAAAGGCAAGAGCGAACCAGAGATTGACCATGCAAAGTCAAATTCTACACAGTCAATATAATGCCGTACCTAATTCCCTCATAAAACAAAAACTAATTTGCTGTTGAAAGCACGAATTTCCACAGCAGACTAAAACTTAGTTCCAAAATAGTTCACAAATTACTAGTTTTGATGCGCAGCATATTGCAAAGTTAGCTTAATTAGGAGCTGTACTATGAAATACTGATAAGAGTATATTGGCTGTAAAATTAATTGTACCGCACAGCAGCATTGGGAAGCAAACATTGCATAAACAAAGCCGAATGGAAATTTCCATCTGATACGCGGCCTCGCTAATTGCTAAACACTACGTCGGAGGTGCGGCGATGGTAAATTGAGGTGTAAAGCTTTGTATGGAGTGATGACTTTTGCGTGAGACTGTGAAAAGGTTTATTTTATTTACTTATTTATTTATACAGGGTGTTACGGAAAGGGTATATCCATACAAACGGGTCGGAGAGTGTATCTGGTCTAGAATCTCTGTACAAAATTTCAGCTCAAAAGCAGTAATTTTGAAAATGCTTAATATTTTTTTATTTCGATAGTTTATTAAATTGAAATCATAACAAACGTGTCACCGCACTACGAGGGTCATTATCCATTATCTGTAGTGTGTCTGTGCGCCTAGAAGACGCACATCTAGCCGCCGCGCGCCAGTGCAGCACCGTGATGTGCGAAATAAAAAAATATTATGCATTTTCAAAGTTAATGCTTTTGAGCTGAAATTTTGTACAGAGATTCTAGACCAGATACACTCTCCAACCCGTTTGTATGGATATACCCTTTCCGTAACACCCTGTATAGGTACACCAACAGCTTCTGTATACAAAATATCAAATAACAGTAGACAGTTATGTGCTTATACAGTTGCCAATAACAGGTGAACCAAAATTCTCAAATAAAAATAACCTAAGGTAAAAACGAAATGAATAAAAATTAAGTAGTAACAAACTATGTAAACAGATATATAAAATGACATTTATTAACATACTAGATGGCATACTAGATATAGGAAAGCAGGCTGCCAGGCTCAAATGAGATTGGGCGGGTCACATCAGCCGTATGTACGATGACCGCTGGGCAAAAATCTCCACACAATGTAAAAAGTACGGCGCCGCCGAGGTCGGCCCAGAAAGAGATGGCGAGATGACCTGGACGCGTACCCCGAGGGCTGGTTCGAGGTGGCGCGGGAAAAGAGTTCCTGGAAGGATTTGGGGGAGGCTTTTGCCCAGCAGTGGGACAGTATAGGCTAACAAAAAAGAAACACGGTTTTGTTAGCTTCACTTGTAAGTAACTAACAACCAATGTAATAAAATCTTAAAAGTCAATTGTAACCTACTTCTGATTGTCTTATCGAAACGAAACTTTGTATGTATATGTAGTTCGGATGACAAAACTATAATTTGGTAACTTGGAGCTGATCTGAGGATGGAGTAAACCCTTCGAGTTTGGGCTCATACGCTTAGTTTTGACGAGTACATATTTTATACTTATTGTTCAAATAAATCAATGATCGATGCTCTTTTTGAAGTGAAACTTCTTTACGCACGCTTGACTTGGGGAGTAAGCTGGCGAACGCGTGACGTAAGCGTTACGAAAAGTGTGATCGGGCGATCCGAACGGGAGTTGAGTGGGGGATATAAGCAAGAGAAACAGTGCGCGCGCACATTTTCTTTCTCTCTTCCTCTCATAGCCAAATACATTTGAAGTTTCACTTCAGTCGTCTGGTCATAAGCACACTCGGTTATTTTTAGCTTTGCCCAGTTCTTCATCTAGTTTAAATATTCTATATTATAGTTTCAATATTCTAGTTTTAATATTTATCTGTGACTTTGGCTCTATTCTCAGTAGGTTTATACAAATAAATATTGCACATACATCAGGATCCCTTATTTATTTATTTTATTCCATGTAGGAATCGAACCGTAACCCGTAGCACAGAAGGCAATCATATAGAAACTGCGTCAACCATTCCATTACATATTTCAGCCGCGTATTTTAGCCTAAAATATTTCAATATCACGCTATTTGCCTCCATTAATTGCCATCATTATGAAACCCAAATTAACTGAACACGCGCTAAATCTATTCATGGGTAAAACCGCATCAACTTGGAATTTATGTGGAACTAAAACTAGGCTTGGCGCTGTAAGACTAGCGTATATATTTTAAGATGGCCTGAAACCATTACCTTCAGAGTTCTATTTCTGACTGTTATCACATATTTGTCATACCATAGTTTATATCCAAATTATTATACCTAAGCTTATTATAGGCCTAAATTAATATATACTACTGAACCATATGTACACTTTTTGTAAACTTATGATTTCAATAAATTTTATTATTATTTATTATTATTATAAGATAAAATTTCAAAGAGCAGTAGATATAGTGCATAATAAGTAAATTCCCTTTTAATGCATTAGTAAATATCTAAGCCAACTTTCATCTCGAAATTATACATTTATATGGAATTTGACCTTAGACGTAGTATTAGCATATTTTTCTCATTGTAAAAGGCAAAACTTTTCACTAAACAGAGCTACATTTACATATTTAAATTGTTTTTTCTTGTAAACGATTTTTTGTGACGCGTAAATCTTGTCGATAGGACAGTCGTGGAAAATGAAAGATTTAAGATTTGTGGAACGATCACTTTGGGTCCGAGCCTCCGCGCCGAGCAAGTTCAATGTTATTTTGTTGTTTTTATTTATTTCAAGGGCAAAGTTGAAGCAACGCGTGTTTGTCGTTTATGTGACTACAGGGGAAAATGAGAAAGTTGAATTCTTAAATAAACGGATTTTTGAAGTGAAGAACTTCTTTAGGCGCACTTTGCGCTTTTTCTGAACAGTGTACGAAACTGAACCGTCTCACATGATGAAAAAACATTTAAAGAAACAAAAAAGAAAAAATAATGAGGAAAATAATTACTGGTGAATTGTAGGTGTACTTGCCGTTTATTATCGTTGGATCCCACTTTTGAATCCCATTTTTTAGGTATTAACGATGGATCCCGTTTGCTATTTCCGTTGAATCCCATATTATAACAACATGTGTACATTTCAGAAGAAAAGTGATTTACCTTTATCAAACACTAAAAAGAGATTATTTTTAGCGGGTTACCCGGAACCGAACTAGTTAGATTAGGTTAATTATTAAAAAAAAAAAACAATGTTAGGTTAAGTTAGGTTAAAACTGTGACCCCTACGCACGAGCCGAGCGAGCGAAGCGAGCGGTGCCGCGGCAGCGGCCGGCGAGTGCCAGAAACGACTAGATTATATACATAGAAAATGAGTTGTTTGTGAAATAAATAGTATACGAAACGTTGGTTGTAAACTAAAAATTTCAATGGAGTTTTGGTGAAACATTAGTGAACCCCTCATTTTATTATAAATAATTTTGTTGTTGAAAGTACCCGCATTCAGATTTTTTTAAGCATTCGGCATCCAACGGAAATACTTTTCGGGATTCAACGACACTAAAACGTAATTATCTTGCATTTTTTAAATTCGGGATCCAACGGAAATACATAATAATGTTTTGCGGGATCCAACGCCAAAAATATTAAAATGGGATTCAAAAGCGGGATCCAACGGAAATAAATCGTACTTGCGGCCCTGCCCAATCTTTTGAATGGATACTGAAAAACGACGCTAAATTCGGTATACTTCGCACCAGTCAGACGGTGACGCTAAATTTGGTATACTTCGCACCAGTCAGACGGTGACGCTAAATTCGGTTTACTTCGCACCAGTCAGACGGTGAGGCTAAATACGGTATACTTCGCACCAGTTAGAGGTGACGCTAAATTCGGTATACTTCGCACCAGTCAGACGGTGACGCTAAATACGGTATACTTCGCACCAGTTAGAGGTGACGCTAAATTCGGTATACTTCGCACCAGTCAGACGGTGACGCTAAATTCGGTTTACTTCACACCAGTCAGACGGTGACGCTAAATTCGGTATACTTCACACCAGTCAGACGGTGACGCTAAATACGGTATACTTCACACCAGTCAGACGGTGACGCTAAATACGGTATACTTCGCACCAGTTAGAGGTGACGCTAAATTCGGTATACTTCGCACCAGTCAGACGGTGACGCTAAATTCGGTATACTTCACACCAGTCAGACGGTGACGCTAAATACGGTATACTTCGCACCAGATAGACGGTGACGCTAAATTCGGTATACTTCGCACCAGTCAGACGGTGACTCTAAATTCGGTATACTTCACACCAGTCAGACGGTGACGCTAAATACGGTATACTTCGCACCAGTCAGACGGTGAGGCTAAATCCGGTATACTTCGCACCAGTCAGACAGTGACGCTAAATCCGGTATACTCGGCTCCAGTCAGTCGAAGACGCTGAATCGGGTATACTCGGCACCAGTCAGACGGTGACGCTAAATCGGGTATTCTCAGCTTCAGTTAGACGGTGAAGCTAAATCCGGGGTACTTGGCACCAGTCAGACGGTAACGCTAAATGGGTATAGGTAGTCGGCTCCATTCGGCTGGTAACGCTAAATCGGGTATACTCGGCTCCAGTCAGTCAGTGTCGCAGAATCAGGTATATTAGACGCTGAAGCGGATATACTCGGCCCCAGGCGTAAGTTTTCGCTTGTATCGTGTGTTCATAAGCACGCACCCTATTATTTCTGTTAATAACTACGTAATAACTTCAAGTACCTACGCCAGAATTATTTAGCATCGTCGGGAGAATTTAATAATAAAATGTTCTTAAAACATTCATGTTAAAAACGGTTTTCACTTAATTTCAGTATAATATTTTGTCCCATTTCTAGATGACCATGTATCCCGGATTATCCGTACACCCAGTTTCATCTTCTTTGAGGCTTTCAACGTTTTTTAACCGACTTCAAAAAAGGAGGTTCTGTTTTAAATTCTGTTCCTAAAGTAACCGAGCCACAAAAATAATCCCTTTACAGTCTGACCAAATACAAACTGTGTTAGATGAAGCCGAAAAAATGTGTAGGAAAAGTTTAAAACTTTTGATTAAATTATTTTTGGAAACGGTTATACATATGTACTGTAAAGGTTGTCTGCAAAAGTCGACCTTATGTAAAGCAGGTTGGCAGTAAAATAGCTATGGTTGCATTCGGCAGTCAAGCGAATTTAGAATAAGCTTTCTTTTTGTATTAGGTTTTTGTTTGCAAAAACCAGTGACGGTTTTCGTTCGTGTAAACACGTACCTACGCTTGAAAAAAATGCAGTAAATAAACATAACGTTGTATGATTTTAAGGCGGCCCGTACACAGTCAATCTCGATCGTGATCGTTAAGCTTTGATCGTGATCTCGGATCACAGGATCTCGTCACAACATTACACAGTCAATCTTGATTTCTTCAGTCCGTGTATCGTAACTGCCGCGTTAACATCTGTCGTCATGGATTTAAATAAAGTTAAAGCAGTAGTGTGGATATAAAAAATATATAAAAAGATTTTTTGAAGATTTTATTATTATTTTATTATTACTATTAGACGAGGGGCGCGTGTCATCATCGTCCATTTTCAAAGAGCGCACAGCGTGTACTGACGCGATCTTGCGCTTACACGTTCAATCTTGATCATGATCAGCGGATCGCAATCTGGATTTCAAAATATCTAGATATTTTGTGATCAGATGCATCAATCCGTCAATCTAATTCGTACATTACCAATCTGGATCACGATCATTGATTTTGATCGCGGATCGCGATCGAGATTGACTGTGTACGGGCCGCCTAACGCCACGGCACGATATTCCACGCAATACACACATCACAGTCCCTACTACCTACGAGTCATGTGTTTGCCGACTTTGTGACTTTTAGCCTGGCTATCATCAAATAATTATACACATACACAAACACACATACCACCACCACCTCTTAAACATAACTGGCGAAATGTGGGTGTACTTCTGCCTAACCCTTCTGATATAACAGGCGTGATGTTATGTGTACTATCCAGTGATGGTCTTCTCTGAATTCCCGAAATTGTCAAGATCTTATATTCCACCATAGACATACTCTTCCTGCCCATATTATGCTAATTTAACTTGAGTTCCGTTCAGCACGATTGACTTTGTTTTCTATACATCTCAAACACAGTCTATCCATATTTTCCTTTATATTTCTTTATTCTATAAGCCATCCATATCCCTTGGCGCTTTCCTCTTACATACTCAAAAGTAAAAACTGTGAATAGTAAATATACAATTCCTTTTCGATAAACGACTTCATTTGCTTTCAATGAATGAAATCATTGATTATAAAATCAGCTTAGACAGGAACTTATGTACTTAATAGTACATATATAAAGGTATGCATTTTGCCTGGGCGATCAAGTCGTGACCACCACAGTGACTCGGACAAAGTGGGTTAATTGATTTTAGAGACCCATTAATATAGGTCCATTGATTTAGGCATGTGGTGTTAAATTACTTTGGTATAGGTCCATTACATATGTATTTTGTAAATGCCTGATAACTATTATTTTATTTTTACACGCTATTGTACCCAAATGTACCTATTCGATCAGGGAATTGTTTTTTTTAACATTTTATTTCACTGTATTTATGAACTCTGCAATAATTGTTTGTAAAAATAAATATTTATTCGTTTGAAAGGGTCGTTGAACAAAAATTGTTTGTTGAAACGAGTTTACTCAGGAGCAGCAAGAGCTACATAATCCGAAATAATGTTCCCACTGCTGGGACACAGGCCTGCTCTCGTCAGAGGGAGTGGGCTGTAATCCACAACGCGGGCCCAGTGCGGGTTGGTAGATGTCACATGTCTCCAAATTTTCAGTTCATGCCGATTTCCTCACGATGTTTTCCTTCACCGTTTTGAGAGCAGTGGTGTTGAAATAATTTACACAAAGTAAAGCGCCTGTCTAAGTTCGAACCTACGACCTACAACTCGTAAGTCGCAACCGTTTACCACTAGGCCACCACTTCTCCGTGTTACTCACAAACGAGTTTACTCAGCACTTTAAAATAAATCTTAAATATGAAACAAGTTGTTGGATGTCCCTATTATTATACTAATGGTTGTCATCACTTTGGAGCCTGCAAAAAATAAAATAAATGACAAAATGTTCTGCGACCTTGTTAGACGAAATAACGCCGCGGCGGCGGCTAACATCGTAGATACCAGTACCAGCAAAGGAGATGTGAACTAAATTATGATCAAACGCTTTTACTAAACTAAAACACACGTCCGAACTTAAACAAGCAATCCGTTTGAAATATTATCCCAATCAAATCCGTACATACGTCAAAAACGTCACGAAGTGCTGTAAATTTACAAAATGCAATATGGCGGATGTCTAGCCTATCAGAGGAGAGTGATCGATGTGTATGTAGCGATCAAACGGAAACACAAACATGAAGCTGAGCCTAATAGACGACAGGGTGGGTTAGTAAGCACGGGGTAATTGCGTTTATGGTAAGCAAGTAGTGCTGTTAATCTGTAGCTTAATAGCCTTGGTGATGTTGTAGTCGTGAACGCGATTTCTGAGCGCGGGGTCCGGAGTTTGAAGCACGGGTAAAACAAAGTGTTTTATGTGTATATCATATGTTTAGGTATTCACATTAGGCAGCCCGAAGTGCGAACTGTGCCTGGTTATTGATAATCACTTTCTAATACATAGAACTTATAACTGGGAAAATGTTTTTACGTAATATTGTAAGTATCGATAGTTAGTCACAATAAATTATATTATTTTATTTCTGTAAGTTTTTGCATATTAATATTATATATCTTTTATTGTATGTATAGTTAACTAACTATTTACACTGATACTATATTAAATGACTAACAAAATTAAAATACAAATAAATACAAAAAACAAAGGACACTCAGGCATCGAAGTATTCGTCCGCATCGCTGTCATCCGAAAACGTGCCCAGAAGGGGATCCCTTCTTTTCGCATAATGTTCTTTGTCCTAATATACTTCGGCATAACGATTTTGGCACAATTTGTTTTGGCATAATAATACTTCGGCATAATTTTTTTAGGCATACATTTTATGTTGGCATAATCATCTTAAAAACTAATTTGTTTTGGCATATATTTGATTCGCATAACGTTAGTAGGTCTAATGACTATTAGCATATCGTTAGTAGGCCTAATGACTATTAGCATAATAATATTTAGGCATACAATTAATATAATTTATACATAAAATTATGTAACTTAAACGATTTTTCAATCGCGAGATAACTTTTATCTGAAGAATATATTAGATGTTTTGACAGTTTTTGTATAAAAAAATATGTCAATCAGTTAACTTCTATTATGAGAAATAAATATGGCGGTTATTCCTCAGATAGAAGTTAACTGATTGAAACGGGAACACCCAAATACTCCGAAATATTTTATTCCGAATTTCGATGTACCGATTTTCAAAAGTCCGAATTTCATAATACCTAAGAATCATAATGTCTATTATTAAAAATCACGAAATTTATTTTACCGAAAGTCATAAATGCGACTTGTTTGTTTTCCGATTTTCATATATTCGAAGAATCAAATGCTCGATGGGTTCGCGGTCCGAAAAACGACATTCCGATTTTCAATACTCCGAATTATTTCCGTTACCGTTACCGCACCCGAACTCAACGAACGCAATAGACGACGTAGGATGCAAGAGCGAGCGAAGGGCACCCCGAGGTTCGGTTTGGTTAGGTTACTTTAAACCCTTTACACAGAAATAGGGGCCCCGCGAAGCGGGGCTCCGTCGACATAGGATGCAAGAGCGAGCGATGGGCACCCCGAGGTTCGGTTTGGTTAGGTTACTTTAAACCCTTTACTCAGAAATAGGGGCCCCGCAAAGCGGGGCTCCGTCGACATAGGATGCAAGAGCGAGCGCTTGAATGCTGCATGCTGCATGCTTGCTTGCATGCTGCATGCTTGCTTGTTTGCTGCATGCTTGCTTGCATGCTGTATGCTTGCTTGCTGCATTCCTACAGCGAAAAAATAAAAATATGTTTTAATATCATTATGCGTAAATAAATTTATGCTTTAGGATATTATGCTTAAAAAAGTTATGCTTTAGAACTTTATGCTTAATAAATTTATGCTTTACAATATTATGCTTAATCATCATTCATTATGGTTAGAGAAATTATGCTTAAAAAAATTATGCGTAAGCTGTTATGCGTAATTATATTATGCGAAAATATAATTATGCCAAACAAAATTATGCTAAGTTATATTAGGTCTTAAAATTTTATGCAAATGGATAGGGAACCGCCCAGAAGACTGGCAGCATTGCCACATTGAATGGCAATGCCAAGTCTTTGGCTAAAGAACGACCCAGCCCTCTGGTCACGTGAAGTGTTTCTGTAGGTGCCCTGTCAGTTCACCAAAAATTAATTTACAAACTTTTACTTGACAAACAACGATTGGCAAAAACATGATTTGTCATTTCATCATTATACAAAAACAAGTTTGCCAAATAATTCACTTTACAAAATAATCACCAGATAAACTTTTGTTTAATAACGTGTTATTTAACAAGCAATTCATTTTACATTAATTTTATCTCATAAAACAACGTTTGGAATAAAAACGTTTTACATATTGACTTATCATTACGCAATTTCCTAAAGATGAAACTCATTCTTTCATCGACTTGCGCTAATAGATAAAAAGAGATTATTTTTAATGGGCTACCCGGAACCGAACTAGTTAGATTAGGTTAATTATTAAAAAAAAAATGTTAGGTTAGGTTAGGTTAAAACTGTGACCCCTACGCACGAGCCGAGCGAGCGAAGCGAGCGGTGCCGCGGCAGCGGCCGGCGAGTGCCAGAAACGACTAGATTATATAGAAAAGAATACTTGCCTGAAATTGATTTGACCCAAATAGAGAATACCGTCATGATCACTTTGTGACTGGTTTAGAAAATCGTTACGTAGTATAAAACAAAGTCACTCCCGCTGTCTGAAAGCTTAGATCTTTTAAACTACGCAACGGATTTTAATGCAGTCGCTAGTGTATCATAAAATGATATTTTGTAAAAACGTTATTTTTCCAAAAGAATCTAAATATTAAATGAAAAATGTATAAATGATTAAATACCATCCGTAACATTTGTAAAGAGAAGCATTTGCCAAATAAATGTTTGTGAAGCGAGTGTTTATAAAATAAAACATTTGCGGAATGAGTTGTTTGTGAAATAAATAGTATACGAAACGTTGGTTGTAAACTAAAAATTTGTCAATGGAGTTTTGGTGAAACATTAGTGAACCGTTTCTGTAAGTTAGTTTGTACAAAAACTTTTACACGTCAACGTCACATCAACTAGATTAGGTCGGTGTTTTTTTTCCGACTCCTCTTAGAAGAAACGCAAACTCAGAGGAAAGTCTCTTTTAAAGTTCAGACATTGTCTTGGTCAGACCATGCAGCACCAATAGAACGCTTGTAAAGTTAAGTGATCGCAAAATGATCCTATCAAAAGTATCTAACTGGATGCTTCCGCCCTTCCGGGCATCGACAAAACTATTTAATTAGGTCAACAATGGCTTCCCTGTCAAACTCCCGAACACCCATTCAGTGTATAATGAAGTGCAAATTACTAAGTGTGACTGTTCCTAAATTGACCCTAAGCTGATAAAATTTTCGTTTTTCCTAATTATGTTAAATATTAGTGTTTAGGTCGGTTCCCCCTAATGGGGAAGAGCCGCACCCCGCCACCGTACGACTCTGTAGAGCTCGTCTCCAGACTGGACACTCTCCCACCGATAGAGATTAAATGAATTCCAAATGTAAAGTCCAATGCCTTGTCTCATTAATAGACAAGGAAAGGATTGAAAGAAATGTTAAATAAAACTTAGGAATTCAATAGTTATGAACATACATTGAAAGTGGTTTTAGAAAGTTAGTAATAATAGAGGTATCCAAATATGTTATTATTATTAAATTCTGAATAACCCATACACTAGTGTAATAGGTATTTGATCAGTCATTACTCACACGATACCTCACATCTACACCTGGAGTACTCAGAGCAACGCTTCCATATAGTGACGCAAGCGGCTTTCCAGCGGCATTGCGTCGGCATCATGCTCTTTTGGAGACATGGTCCCTAGCAGTTCTCTCGAACTGATAAACGTGACGAAGCGGCTTTTCCTGCGGCAACCGAGCGACTGTCCTTGTCTGACTACGGAGCGGCTAGTTCCAGCGGCATTGCGTCGGCATCATGCTCATAAGGAGACATGGTCCCTATCAGTCCTTGGACTGAATATGAAATATATGTGGTCACCCAATCCCCTGGAAGTTCACCCTTTGCACAACAAGCATATCTGCAAGACACGTGTTCATGTCAGTCTGACCGAATTATTGGTCTGAGATATAGAATATGACATTCAAGAATTACTAGGTAATAATAAAGTTGAGATTCGAAACTCACGAATCATCATTCAATAGAGCTTTGGATAATCTCTCCTAGAGCGCTCTTAATAGCCGGAGGCAATGAACACAATGTTCAGGAATTTATAGTACTAGGATTTACTAGATACTAGAGTAGAGAATGGCTAATTAGGAATTACTAATCAATAGAGTCGTGGATCAACTCTCTTGAAGGTTTATAGACAGCCCAAAGCGCCCATCCTTCACCACTTCCTAGTGTTTGGGCTGGGGAGAAGTGGCACAACAAACTCCCCAGCAACACGTTTCTGTCTGATTAGTTATATGACTTTAATAACTCTATCAGCCCAGGATAATTATTATAATAAAGGACTCACCCAGTCACACCAACAAACACACACACTCACCACTTCTAATAGTTTAGTCTAATCTAATCTGGGTTTCAACCCAATTACATTTAACTTAAAACCTAATACTCGCTATACTGCGACAGCCCACTCGGACATGGCCTCTTAGTGTTCCCTAAATCTCCTAACTTAACTAGCCTGGACTCGCAAGTCCGTATCCTAAAGCGGGTCCACCCCGACTGCCTCTCCGTCCTCGTCCTCGTTATAATTTCTCACATCCCACATCACCATTCCCAGAGCCGCTTTCCCTCGTTTCTTGGAACATCGGCTCAGGGCCATATTTACGATAACCAGATGTTGGTGATGGGTTTGGGTCGTCCTTAGAATTCGTACAAAATACTGCATCTTAAGTGACGTAAATTGCTCATAAAATATAAATGGAATGAGTCTCCAAAAGGTTCACTATTGTTTTACAATTTTAAAGAAATAGGATATTTTGTTATTGATCAGGGTAACTTGTTAAGCTGTTAGCCCATACAATTTTAATGTGTTCCAAGAGCCATGTGACGGTTTTAAAATAAATATAATATTTTATTATAGGTTTAAGTGACAGATAGTCACATTCCCCCCTCTGAAAATCAGACGCGTGACGCAGTACAGCGGATGAGCTTTCACAATAGGATACACTAGGCCTCTCCTTCAAAATGTTACAGATTATATACCCATACCTATCTGATACATTTATCTAATTCAATAATTGTAAGTATTCTGGTAGGAACACAAATCTAACAAGATCCTAATAGGATGCAATGTCTGCTAAAATTTTATTCTGATTCGCAGAAGTACACAAGCAATTAGCTGCTTTATAATATCCCTTTATCTTTATTGCAAATACTCTTTCCGTGATAATTTAAACAACATTACTGTACCTCAGTTCAGTTCAGACAACCTGTGCATGCTTATAATGTAGTTTTACATACCAGGGTCTCTTCAAGAGTATTTGTGCTAACGAGGCACGCTACCTACGGTGCTCCATCGTTCTAAACTTAGCTTGTTGCAGTTGCCGCTGGCAGAGGCCTCTCCCAGGACAGCTTAGTCTGCTGCCCGCAGTCGTATCCAAAAGCAACTGAAATAGTCCGCACATAAACATATTAGACTTTATTCCAAATAGTCACCCCCCTCTGATCCTAAGAGGTTAGAGCAGTTTTGAATTTTAATAAGAGTTTGAAAGATATACCGATTGGAAAATATAAGCATCCTAGACTGTGCAATCAGTTATTGACTTACCAGCACATAATGCTGTTAACTATCCCCTCAGATTATAAAAGTGTTGACAAGAACATTCTCTGGTATATTTGAACACTATAAAGTCCATTCAAACTACGCTTCAAACCAATATTATTTCAAGTTAAGCAAACATCAACCTTAACACAATGGTAACTAAGTCGATTTCAGAGCGACTAGCACTACTGGAAAAGTCACAAAATGTCCGAAGTTGCAGCGCAAAGCGGACCCCACTGTGCAGGATTTAAAGTGATTTCTCCACAAACCCACATTCGTTCACACTTCTGGCAAACGAATCGCGAATGCAGATTAGTATCATTGCCACATGAACCTATAATATTTGTGAGATAAAAATCATACCACGTATGTAGCTACGGGTAACGCAATTGTCTAATAAAAGTGAAACTTAGCTTCGTAACTGGAGTCACGCTACAGCAGTCAGCCGATGTCAGCTGTTTTTGAAGGAACTTCAAACCAAGCGCAACTCACAAACCAATGGTTCAGACATAGCGTAGAGGCAGCCGAGTGAAGACTTAAATATCCTGGAATTTAAAATAAGGCCAAACGAGTATCTATTCAATTAAACGACATACGTCGCCGACTTCAGAAATGGAAAGATATAAGATTACTTCTTATGATTATAGTTAATGTACCTTCCTAGTAACTTAACTGTCATTTATAAGCTTCACGCTTCGTACGTCTTACTGACTAATAATATTAGATTTACCCATAATAAGGGCGTGTCTTATACTTAAGCTCACTTCACACACACACATATCAATTTAAAACGCACAAACACATTTCATATCCACGAACTATTAGATACAAAACTCACATTTGCAGGGAATCGAACCCTTTATTGCAGTAACACAGTCATACCTACTGTCATATACTAAACTCACGTGTGCAGAGAGTGGACCCTATTATTACCGTAATCACACATACTGTCAGATACTAAACTTACGTTTGCAAAGAATCGAACCCTTTATTGCAGTAACACAGGAGTCCAAGCAACAATCATACCATTACCTACTTAAAATACGTCAATGCATGTGGGGATATAATCCACTATTAGTAGCGTCGGAACCAAATCCCTACCATTAATGAGGGAATTGAACCCCCAAGCCGTGACACAGGAATTCCAAGCAATCATAAAACAATACATCTGGCGGGAATCGAACCCAATAGCCATAGCAATGGAATTTAAACGCTTATAAACCAATAACATCAGGTGAACATTGAACCCACTATGAGTACCTACTTACAGAATTCAACGATCATTACCAAATCGTAACTTAATTAGACATAAGTTATTGTTTCAACCAATAACATCAGGCGGGAATCGAACCCAAGATTAATGACAATAGAATCTAAGCACATCAGCAAATAAATCATACGGGAATTGAACCCGCTAGCAGTAGTTGAATAATTCAACCACCATTATTATTGTGCAACATAACCATTCACGCGTCCCGGAGTCCAGGACGTCGCATGGAATGTCCCAGACCATTTTTTTTTTCCGGCGCGCCATTAGGCTCCTTTCAACTTATACCTACACAAAAGATTTTTATGAACCCTATAATAAACTAAGTTACTATAACCGTTGTAACTCGTTTCTTTAACAAAATAAAACCTCCGATCAATAATTACTGATCGCAGAATAGAACCATAAAATTACGTTGTGTTATTTTTGTATACGTTGTGTTATTTTCATAGTAACCCATATTTTGTTCTTTCTCGTTGCACTGAAGTGAATCAGTACATTTAATGACGAGAATCCTGGTCACGGCACCACATGTGACTGTTCCTAAATTGACCCTAAGCTGATAAAATTTTCGTTTTTCCTAATTATGTTAAATATTAGTGTTTAGGTCGGTTCCCCCTAATGGGGAAGAGCCGCACCCCGCCACCGTACGACTCTGTAGAGCTCGTCTCCAGACTGGACACTCTCCCACCGATAGAGATTAAATGAATTCCAAATGTAAAGTCCAATGCCTTGTCTCATTAATAGACAAGGAAAGGATTGAAAGAAATGTTAAATAAAACTTAGGAATTCAATAGTTATGAACATACATTGAAAGTGGTTTTAGAAAGTTAGTAATAATAGAGGTATCCAAATATGTTATTATTATTAAATTCTGAATAACCCATACACTAGTGTAATAGGTATTTGATCAGTCATTACTCACACGATACCTCACATCTACACCTGGAGTACTCAGAGCAACGCTTCCATATAGTGACGCAAGCGGCTTTCCAGCGGCATTGCGTCGGCATCATGCTCTTTTGGAGACATGGTCCCTAGCAGTTCTCTCGAACTGATAAACGTGACGAAGCGGCTTTTCCTGCGGCAACCGAGCGACTGTCCTTGTCTGACTACGGAGCGGCTAGTTCCAGCGGCATTGCGTCGGCATCATGCTCATAAGGAGACATGGTCCCTATCAGTCCTTGGACTGAATATGAAATATATGTGGTCACCCAATCCCCTGGAAGTTCACCCTTTGCACAACAAGCATATCTGCAAGACACGTGTTCATGTCAGTCTGACCGAATTATTGGTCTGAGATATAGAATATGACATTCAAGAATTACTAGGTAATAATAAAGTTGAGATTCGAAACTCACGAATCATCATTCAATAGAGCTTTGGATAATCTCTCCTAGAGCGCTCTTAATAGCCGGAGGCAATGAACACAATGTTCAGGAATTTATAGTACTAGGATTTACTAGATACTAGAGTAGAGAATGGCTAATTAGGAATTACTAATCAATAGAGTCGTGGATCAACTCTCTTGAAGGTTTATAGACAGCCCAAAGCGCCCATCCTTCACCACTTCCTAGTGTTTGGGCTGGGGAGAAGTGGCACAACAAACTCCCCAGCAACACGTTTCTGTCTGATTAGTTATATGACTTTAATAACTCTATCAGCCCAGGATAATTATTATAATAAAGGACTCACCCAGTCACACCAACAAACACACACACTCACCACTTCTAATAGTTTAGTCTAATCTAATCTGGGTTTCAACCCAATTACATTTAACTTAAAACCTAATACTCGCTATACTGCGACAGCCCACTCGGACATGGCCTCTTAGTGTTCCCTAAATCTCCTAACTTAACTAGCCTGGACTCGCAAGTCCGTATCCTAAAGCGGGTCCACCCCGACTGCCTCTCCGTCCTCGTCCTCGTTATAATTTCTCACATCCCACATCACCATTCCCAGAGCCGCTTTCCCTCGTTTCTTGGAACATCGGCTCAGGGCCATATTTACGATAACCAGATGTTGGTGATGGGTTTGGGTCGTCCTTAGAATTCGTACAAAATACTGCATCTTAAGTGACGTAAATTGCTCATAAAATATAAATGGAATGAGTCTCCAAAAGGTTCACTATTGTTTTACAATTTTAAAGAAATAGGATATTTTGTTATTGATCAGGGTAACTTGTTAAGCTGTTAGCCCATACAATTTTAATGTGTTCCAAGAGCCATGTGACGGTTTTAAAATAAATATAATATTTTATTATAGGTTTAAGTGACAGATAGTCACACTAAGCTACTAGTTTGTTGAGGCAAGAGAACCATTTCCTAGTATCTACTGTCCACTTTACTTAACTACATTATGTACCAAAGTAATTTTCTTTTATTTCGTCTGCCCATGTCTTTAGTAGAAGGAATTTCGTGTTTAAAAAATAAATGTCACCGTAATTACGTTTGATAATACCGTTCCTAATTAGCGTACCAAAAGACATATCATATAAAAGATCGAAAATAAAAACGTTTAACAACTCTGAAACAGGATAAATTAAGACTTACCACGGAGCGAAAAAGTTACTCAGTAAGAATAAGTTATTTCTATTCTATCGATAATAGCAACAAGGTAACGCTTTAGGTGGAAAACAATAAAAGAAAACTTATTTCTCTATCTTTCAATTTAGGAGGAACAGCACCAAATAATTCGCAAAACTCGACACGGAATCTAATTTAGCCGGCTCCTAAACACGTGTTCCAACTTTATCTCTTTTGGCTAGAATCAAAGTAGCAATTCTCTTTCACGACAGTTTGCATCGGCGTTAGATTTGTCGTCGAAAATTCCATTAAGCGCTGTGTCGCGCTGTGTAAAGTGTTAAATTCGATAAAACCGCTTTCATGGCGGCACGGTGCTACGAAACGAGCGTAGGTATATTATGTTACTTTGTGTACCAGGAGAGTAGTTTTATGCCTACATATACGGATAGTGTCTCGTGAAAATTAGGTTTAGGTAATCAAGATCGCTTTGGCAAACGGCAAACGTAGAATAGGATGTCCTCAAGCTAGATTTGAAGGGTGGCTGATAGCAGTTGAATGGGATAGTCGAGGATTGAGTTAAATGGTGTGCAATTGGAGAGATCAATGTCCAATGACTAAATATTTTCAGATAATTATTTCTTTATTTTGTGATCTAGATTAGATCACATAAGTTTTATTAAACACATTAGGTTAGTGACTAGATAGATCTGTCACAGTCTATTCGTTATTGTATAAATCATCAATATGGAACTAAAAGCTTAGTAGAGCATAATTAATTTTCAATAGATTAATCTACACAGATTACCAATTACCTAATTAGGAGAACATGACTGAAAGGCAGGCGCTGAATGGGCTTTGTGTGACTAGTTCACGTATCGAATACTCAGACGTGAACAGTACGTGGGTACCAGGGCGTCATAAATCTACAGCTGGTTACTGATGTATGATGTTCTGTTTTGAGAACAATTGATCATAGTGTGGGGTTAGTGATTGCGATTTTCTGTCGGTTGAAGTAATTGATGTATGATTTTATTATTAATTATTGTTTCAGAGGTGAGAATAAATAAATAATAATTCCTCCAATGTATTGTTTTACTCAACGTTTTTTGGAGAACAATATTTTTTCCGTGTCTCTTGTCTTTCGTTAATCAAAGCCTTCTATTCTCGAGACGACATCAATTCATGAGAGTAGCTAAAGTTGGTGTGGTAATAATATCAGGCAATCAGTAAGGAGACCTGTCTGTGAAATAAAACATCATGAAAGAATCATCTTTTAAAAACGATCAAATAACCAAGACCACCCTGGTTCCCTTCTTTAAATGAAAAGAGGTATATATCGTGTAGTACGACAAATATATAAGTGACTATTATTGTATACTTTGAGAGTTTCGGAATGACCTGACCTCCCTAAACTGTAAAGGTAATTTCATCTTCTGCCCACAAATACTGAATAAAACCCACAAGCCGTCATACAAATATAACGGTATTCTGGAGTTGTTATGTCTAACTGTCTAACTGCCCGTGTTTACAATATGCAAATGGTTTATGCTCCACTTTATCCATGGCGTCAGATGTAAACATTGTATCCTAAGGAAATGGTTCGTTGGTATAATTATATTGGTATATTTTGTGATAAAGCTCTAGCATATAACTCCATGACAATAATTTTTCTGCAGCAACTGTTTCGTGTTTTTGTTTAAAATTTTTGTCAAGTGCTGTGCTGCGTGTGGTCTTGGACTCTAATCCAAATCCTACAAAAGATCTGAAGGCCAATTCTCGTAATTTAAAACGTTCAAAATGTAGTCGCAGTCTCATCTCGGCGACAAACAAATATCAAAAGCTTGTTAAAATTTATGGAAATTAGACGTATTTTTGACAGATTGACACTGAGATCAGACTGTGAACGTTCTTAAAATTACGAGAATTCCCCTTTTTTGCGGACGAATGGACGAAGTTTTTGTCGGCATGTCAGAAGAACTGTAAGAGGGATTTATGAAAGCGTTGTTAACTTTTTTACCTGAACTGGATGTCTTTATACTTTCTCTTTTATGTGTATGTAATTGGTTTCATACCGTTTTAATTAAATAAATAAATAACCTAAAAATCAATATTCGTCTTCAGAGTTATTCTTCTCGCCCGCAACACGCATCTACGCCTAGTGAATTGTTCAACGATGAAGAGCTCTAATCGGCTTCCTGTGCCGACATATACGAGTATTTTATAGAAGATAATCTTTCTTATAATATTTTAACTACGTGTTGGGTACGTATTGGCATCTTATGGGTTATAGACATCGAAATAATATTCCATTGAATGCGTAGCCACATTACAGCAAACAAGAATCTATATACATAAATAAAAATTAAAGTTACTTTTCGTGCCTGTATGTGTGACCGCGTTTTTCTTTTAAACTACGTAACGGATTTTGATGTGGTTTTCCCATAATTTATAGAATTTATTCCGAAAGGTTTAGTTGTATAAAAAGTACATTAATATTAAACTAACATTGAAGAAATCTCGATGTTTTTACAAGTCTTAAAACCGTGTGAGGCAGGGGCGCGTAGCTAATAAAATAAAGAGCTAATAAGACAAAGCGACCCACATTATTACCAAGCGCTCAAAAGGCTGCGGTACTTTTATAAATGTACCAAAAAAAAAACTCTTTCACGTTTACACAAAACAGTTTTACATGCAATATAAACAGTTAAAACGGACCAGTGGTTCAGAATTACTCGCTCCGGACAAAAATATCAAATTACTTTTGCTCTTAAAAATTTCCTTTGTCTAGCTGTAATAATTTTCTTTAGGCTTTCAACGAAACCCTTAAAAGTGAGCGAAAAATTCGAACAAATCTATTCTCCACTTAATATTTTGCTCTTTTGTTATTTCGTTTCAAGAAAAAAGCACTTAGCTGTAATTTGAAAATGGTTCAACACCATTTTTGTGCCAGTGAACTGTGTTAGTTCTTGTGTTCTTGATTTTTTAATTAAACATTTTGCTTTCACTTTCCGGATCATTGGAAGTTGTATTAGCAGAACACAGATGAGAGGGCTTTTTTTATTTATCTAATTCCAGGGTAATCCTAATCACAGTTTTTTTTTTTCATTTATTCTACTATAGTTTCAATTTTGTTCATGATTGTATTTTCCCGTTCCGCCACAGCTCCCACGGCTCTGACGAAGGCCACAATCCTGCAGACAGACGGATGATTTTATTACGATGTCAGTTTTACTACTTCTCAATATTAAATAGCTTAGTTAGGGCAATAGCAGAGCGATTGGCTTTCAAACTTCGGATAGATTCCCAAAATAGAAGTAATATTTGAACGGTCTACGAATTGTAAATGAGAGATTGGGCGTCAATGCAGATCGAAATTCAAACATAATTTTTTTGCAAATTGCAGCGTTGTTTTTCTTTGCTTGTTGATCAAAATTAAATACATGGCAATTATGATAAAATTATTAGGTACTTAATTATAATCATTTGAAACATAATATAGGTCCCGAAATTATATTTAAATGGAATTAAGACAATGTCAAGATCTAGGTATATTCAAAATTAAGCAATTATTTCAAGAAATTTTGTAATACGAAAACACCTTAAAACGCATACACACGAAATATACCTAGAACATAGCAACCTTAATATTTTTAAGTCCGCTTTTAATTTTTTTCATTCTTTCGATAAAAGTTTTCTACTTTCATTGGCAAGGGCACAGTTATTTCATTCATGACTCGAGTTCCTCCCCCGGAGCGACAGCACGACCTTTAGAGAGCCGAGTTTTTTGTAACATCATTTAACGGCCATTATTTAAATTGTAACGTCTACGCTCTGACACCTTTGTACTTCTACCTGAGTATTGTTACGGGTGGACTTAAAAGAAAACTGAAAATGTTTTTCTAACATTTTTTGCTTTTCTTTAAGTTGTAGATATTTTATTTAAAAAAGGCACGAAGTTTTTTTTTGTAAGTACAAAAAGAGTAAATAAAACTATTTTATAAAATAACTAGTTGCGCCCCGCGGTTTCACCCGCATAAGTTTCGATCCCGTGGGAATATCGCGATAAAAACTATCCTATATCCTTTCCCGGGGCTCAAACTATCTCTATACCAAATTTCATTGTAAATCGGTTTAGTGGTTTAGGCGTGAAAAGGCAACATACAGACAGACAGACAGACAGACAGAGTTACTTTCGAATTTATAATATTAGTATGATATAGACCTATAATGTTCCCATTTGCACTGCTGGGACACAAGCCTCCTCTCTTCAAGAGGGAGTGGGCTGTAATCTATCACGCGGGCCCAGTGCGGGTAGCAGTGGTAGCACAGAATACTTAAAGTACTACGTACAGAAAGGCCACTCCCTTCCCCGCACTAACATCAGTTACCGCACCTCACCCCGCACTTCGATGTGTTCGTCGCCTGCTCTTTAACAATGGCGCTCGCATACACAAGAACCGCAGCGCTGTACCTACCTACTGCTGACACGAACACATTATTTTTTTAAAGTTTTATATTTTGTGTTAATCACGATGGTTGTATTTTGTGCATTATTTGGATGCTTATCTTCATCGAGGAACGATAAAGACAGGAGTTTCTTTCGGTTCCCGAAACATGAAAGAAGGTAAGGAACAGCAACTCAAATATCCTTTAAACCCATAAAAAATAAAAGCTAGTATATTACAGACAAACAAGTTAAGCCAGTGTTGTGATAATTTATTTTCATAATTTTCTCTATTATTCATTTATTTTCCAAGTTTTCTTCGTTTTCTAACAATTAAAACTTCCGTAATATTAACATACTAACTATTAAATTATTGCTCTCTCTCTTTATTGTCTTAGTTATGTATCTTTCTTTCACGTTCTATTCGTTCTTCGACTTGAAAAGTAGTACAATAGAAATGTTATTAATTAGATTTCTGTGAGTACCTAGTCTCGCGGCGCGCGGCGCCCCATTGTTGCATACGTTCGGGCAGCGCCGCCGTCGCCTACGCACTACTGCCGAGTACTGCCAGCCAGCCCTACTAGATTTCACGCACACATTTACACGTATACAAACGTCATTTGTCAATGTAGTGGTAGTAGGTAATTATTTTGCGAGCGTTGTATGGAGTGTCCGGGGTGTGGTGGTAGATTACACATATCTTCGAACTCTTGTTTCTAGCACATGCCGGTTTCCTCAGGATGTTTTCCTTCACTGTTTTGAGAGCAGTAGAGATTAAATTTATCACATAAACTAAAGGACTTGGTTCGAGGTGGCGCGGGAAAAGAATTCCTGGAAGGATTTGGGGGAGGTCTTTGTTTAGCAGTGGGACAGTACAGGCAAACTAAAAAAAAAAAAAGAGTTCGAACCCACGACCTTCAATTCGTAAGTCATGACCGATTCCAATGGGCCACCACTGCTCCTGTAAAATGATAATGATTATAAAACTAAACGTAAAGCCATGATGTTGTACTTTGTGAAATCCGTTTATGAGTTGTGAAGACATTCGTAATTATTGAAACAGCCACTTAACAACAAAGTACGTTCCGAATAAAAGAGTAACCGTGGAGTTTCTTGCCGGTTCTTCCCCTCAGGAAACGATCAATTGAAACCGTGCACCTTTTTTTTTTTTTGTCGGGTGGAAACCTTTAAAAGGCACCTGACCTCCGGGGAGGGAGGTCGGGGAGTGTGGGATTTTTACCTCACTAAAACCACCCCGGTGATCACCATCAGCACATAGGGGCGGTCCCGTTTCCTCTTAAAATACCAATTCCGGAACCCCCCGTGCAACGCCTGTAAGGCACATCCCTGGGGAGACTGTAAGGGGGCCTCCCCTGAGCCTCGATATGCACGGCAGCACGTGACCACTGTGCCACCGTCTTCCCTGGGGTCACTTTGTGGGCGGACAGAGTCCCCACTTGGTTCGCCCGCGACCCCAAAGGTCCACCTACCTTATTTGGTAAGCGGGTTTCTGAAACCGTGCACCTAGCTTCTGACGTTTCATAAGTACCCATATAGGTTTATGTGAATTAAAATATTTTGATTTTGAATACAAGATGCCATAATAAAATCTAGTGTACCTATTCAGGGTGAAATTGAAAACATGCAACAAAACGAAATGGGAGATTGTGCTCATCATTATGAACAACTTTTACTATGGGACCAAACCTGAAATCGCGAAAAAAAAATCAGCTGTTCCCTACATTTTATGTTCGTATAACTCGTCAAAATGTAGGAAACAGCTGATTTTTTTTTCGCGATTTCAGGTTTGGTCCCATAGTAAAAGTTGTTCATAATGATGAGTACAATCTCCCATTTCGTTTTGTCGCATGTGTTCAATTTCACCCTGTTTAACTAACGAATAACTTAATAATGTAGCTCATAATTCCCATTCAAAAGTTCTAACAATTTAATACGAAAATCACTACAGCCAAACCAAAATTGAAGTGCAATTCAAATAAAATAAGGAACTTCAAAGGATCCTTGAACGTCAAAGATAGCGACAGATTTGTTTTAATATAACCCTCCCGTGCCCCTCTATTGGTTCCAAAAGGACCAATATTATTTCCAATATTATTTAATTTGATTTCGAAGATGTAATTGAAATAACTTGAGGGTTCAGCGAATATTTCAGGCAGTATTTATTATTGGTGGTTTAGATTAATCGGTGGTGTGGTACGGTTTCCGTTTGATCAAACATCTTTCAAGTCAGAAGCTTTCAATTTAATTGTACACAGTGGTTCTATATTTTGCCAGTCTTCTGGGCACGTTTCTGGATGACAGCTATCCAGACGAGTAGGTACTTCGACGCCTAAATATCCTTTTGGTTTTGTATTTATTTATATTGTTAGTTAGTCTTTTAATTTAGTATCTAGTGTAAATAGTTAGTTAGTAGATTATGAAAAGTATATTTTGTTCGTTTTTCGTTATTATTTGATCCTTATTTCTTCTTGGTCCTGTTATAGGTGACTAATTTTAATAGCACATTACGATACCGTATCGTACCCATACGTATTGTATTCAATTTACAGCTCATGTGACCTAAATCCGGATTTTTTTTTTTTTGGAAAGCGTTTTCCTTTGTAAAAATGGACTATTTGTGTCACTTTTTGGGATGCATGAAGAAGCCTCCTCGTGTAGCGCAGTTTGTTCCGCCAGTTATTCAACTGAACCGAGCGCTCGGCGCATCCTGGACAGTCCAATTCTTCCCTTGCGGTGGTAGGCCTAACGCCCGCCTGGTTTACAACCACCCTCACACCGGAGTCCGGCGTCAAGCAGCCTGTTGTGTTTCGTCGATGCGTTGGAGTTCCAGTGCCTTAAGCATCTTCTGGGCACGCTCGTTCCATCATAGACCTCATCCATCCCTTTCCATCAGGCGTGATCGAGGTCAAGAGCGGGCCCATTCAGCAATAAAAAATTAAAAAAAAAACTGAAAAGCGTAACTTAAGTGCGGGTTTAGGTCACATAGTGCTATAAAAGTTATTTATGCAATGTGGGTTCTACATGACTTGTGTCCCAGTTAACCCAAATAAGCTAAATGTGGTTGTGTTAGTGGAGGGTCAGTGGGTGTGGTGGTGGGTGGTGGCTATATGCACACATCTGCCTAGCCCTTCGGAGATTACAGGCGTGATGTTACGTTTATGTGTGTGTGGGGGGGGGGGGTGTAGAAGAAGGTTCAATTCAAAAGTGAAGCTTAACCGGTGAGTTTCTCGGCGGTCCTGACGGGCTATTATCGTTTAAGATTATAAGACAAACTTGCATCATCCACTTTGATTGAATATTTTGTTTATATTACTTCAACATTCCCTTGTGGCAATAGGGATGATGTCAAGTTTTTGTTTGCAAATCGTGCAAACAATACTATAAAAATTGTAAAAGCTTAAAAAAATCCCAAGTTACAAATGTTTTTATAACTGAGCACCTCGACCTCATCTAGTTTTTAATATATGATTGACGTGTAAAAGTGTTTGTTGGCCTGCTTACAGAAATAAAATCATTTACATTTTAAAACAACTGCTAGACAAAGACGGCGCTATCACAGAAATGATTTCACGACTATGTTTCTGCATACTAGCGCCATACATTGTCCGCGCCATGCGACAAGGACGGGAATAATCTCCTTCAAAAACTTTTAAAGCGTGCAGCTTCTTCATATTTCCATCAATTCTACTGATTTTTTCGATTACGTCATTCTACTATGTCTTCTTGGAAATCACATAATTTGTTCGTCATCATCCCTATTGTTTGTCTAAGGAAGCCTCGCTTGTATTACTACATGAAGGCTTTAATGTGTGCTATATCTCAACATACCTAACACCAAAAAAAAAAACAACAAAAAATTAACATCATCAGTAAAGAAGAGAAAGCCCCGACTAAACCTAAGCTTTAACACACACGAATATTTCAGTACCTAAGCACACAGCCCCAAGTTATATCTCACGGAATGATTTACCGTGCAAAAACTGTAACGTTTCGAAATAAATCGAGCGCGAAAAAGAGTAAAAAGTGTTATGAGGCACGTCGGTTTGATGTGACGTCACTGGCTAATCTTGAAACATGCCTGTCATGTGTTGTAGCTGACGTGGCGTGGCAGGAATATTCGAGGAGACAGGTGCCATGTCGCTACGGTTACGAGTGAGAAAAAGATGGAAAAAAATATTCAAGAAGTCTTTTGTTTCGTTTTTGACCTTTGCCTAACCTTTCGGGGAAATCAAGATTCAAGATTTTTTATTTGTGGAAACATCATTATACATACAGAGCATGCAAGTTATTACAATTCATTATTAGATCAGTCATGTTTGGCCTTAATGGCGTGCAAATATTTAAATGTCAGTAAATAACATAATAACTGGATAAATTAATAAATTAAAACAAAATAGTTAAATGTCAATTTTGAAGACAAAAAAAGAAATAGTCATAAATACAATTACAATTTTATAATGTCAATTAAATTATTAGTCATAGTTATGATTATGTCGAAGATGCATTGATAATATTGGTTACACGATATTAAAATGAATACTGTAATATGCTTTCCCTTCAAGAAGTATCTTTAATTTATTGTTTAAGCTTGATGTTTATGTTAATTTAAGTGTAGGTGTATTGTATTAACGATTAATATGAAGCAGGATCGTAGCAAGTAGCTTTCTGTAGTTTCTGCCAACCCCTAATAGGAAAGAACGTGTGTTTATGTAACAAGTAAAATTAACAAACTAAACCTCATTGCTTACAACCCTTATAAAAAAGAATCAGTCTCCGCGGCTTAGCATAATAAGCCTTTATAAGGAACACACCAACAGGAATGGCTTTAATTTTGATTTTGACAGTTCAACAACATTAATTGCGTTATTTACGTTGTTGAGCAGACAAATTATTCGAACATATGAAGCAATGGATAAGCAACGGATAAGCAATATCCTTCAAAATGATTTAAATTGTGATTTATACAGGGTGAAATTGAATTCATGGGCATCCTTTTAAGGGGTCTTTGTAATCATCATTTTGAACAACTTTTACTATGGGACCAAACCTGAAATCGTGAAAAAAGCTCTTCCCTACATTTTGACGAGTTATGTGAACAAAATGGAAGGAACAGCTGATTTTTTTTCGCGATTTTATGTTTAGTCCCATAGTAAAAGTTGTTCATAATGATGATTACAATGACTCTTTAAAAGGATGCCAATGAATTCAATTTCACCCTGTACAGTTCTGCGCAAATGTAGGGTGCAGGCTTAAGTCCGTTCGATGATCATCCATCATGTCATAGTTTAGTTTTAAGTTACAGATCTTTGTTTTAGGCAATTACGCAGGCCTTCTAAGATCTGCGTCAGTATGTTAGACTACAAATAGGCCTCACAATGACCGCTACATTTAACTATCAAAAGCCAAATTAGCATAATCAGACAGACAGATTAATGACCGCAGTTTGTAATAGCAAACAACAGGAAGCTGCTGGTTATCTTCTAAACGTAATCCCTAAGTCGCAATCCACGACATCCCCAGGCAGGTAAAGGCTGGCTTTTTGAGATAAGTCTATTTATTTGTTTATATTGTGATTGCTGAATGTGGGCATAATAAAATAAAGAAAAAAAACCGAGTGTACTTATGACCACACGACTGAAGTGAAACTTCAAACGTATTTGGCTATGAGAGGAAAAGAGAAAGAAAATGTGCGCGCGCACTGCTTATATCCCCCACTCAACTCCCGTTCGCCTCGCCAGAGCACACTTTTCGTAACGTTTACGTCACGCGTTCGCCAGCTTACTCCCCAAGTCAAGCGTGCGTAAAGAAGTGTCACTTCAAAAATACTCTCTTGACCTCGATCACTCCTGATGGAAAGCGATGGATGAGGTCTATGATGGAACGAGCGTGCCCAGAAGATGCCTAAGGCCCTGGAACTCCCTCGCATCGACGATACACAGCAGGCTGCTTGACGCCGGACTCCGGTGGGAGGGTGGTCACAAACCAGGCGGGCATTAGACCTACCACCGCAAGGGAAAAATTGGCCAGTCAAATAAGGTGTTGGATGTGACTGTGCAGGTAGCGCCGAGCGCTCGGTTCAGTTGAGTAACTGACGGAAATAACTGCGCTACACGAGGAGGCTCATGCATCCCATAAAGAGTTAAGAGTACAAGCACACCCCACCAGCCCACCTAATAACTAGGAGTCACCGACGCCCATGGATATATTTCGCATTAGTGAAGGCTTCAAAGCGTTTTCAACCCCATAGAAAAAAAACCGGTCAAGTGCTAGTCGGACTCGCGCACCGAAGGTTCCGTACAAACCTGTAGGTATATAAGTAAAAGTATATTTTTATTATATGATGTAACTAAAAACTTACGGTTCTCACAATTTTTCCTTTATCTGTGCTATTCGTATCAAATTTCAAGATTCTGAGTTCACGGGAAGTACCATGTAGGTTTTGATTCCTTTGCGAGTGTCGAAAATTTGCGGAAATTTGCGGCATAAACGGCTGTATCTTTTGAATGCGTTGGCTTAGAAGTTTGATTTTTTCAAAGCTCCAAGGGACAGAAGACTTGAGTATTTTATATAAATTCCAGCTTGATACCTCCACGCGTTCCTGAGAAAAAGGGTCTTGACAGACAGACGGACGGACGGACAACAAAGTGATCCTATAAGGGTTCCGTTTTTTCCTTTCGAGGTACGGAACCCTAAAAAATTGGGTAAGGGTGTTAGTATTATTTCAGTAACAAGAGTCACTAACGCACGGGATCACAGCACAGCAGTGCTGTTCAGCGATACAAATAGGAGTGGTGGTAGCTAATCCCCGGACGAGTCCTACTACTGGCAGGGTAACTGCATAACCCACTTATATGCCTTTCATTTGGACAGTTCAACAACAGTCATTGCGTTACTTACGTTGTCGAGCAGACGACATTTTCAAACATATGAAGCAACTAGCTACACCCCGCAGTTTCACCCGCGTAATTGTCGATCCCGTGGGAATATCGGGATAAAAAGCCTATATGTTAATCCAAAGTGTCAGCTACCTCTACACAAAATTTTATCAAAATTGGTCCAGCCGTTTGAGCGTGAAGAAGTAACAAACACATGTGATGTCCATAAAAATATATAATAAACTACCTGTATTAATAAAAAAGAAGATAAAATAAAAGTATTTATAAAAAAAAAACTAAAACAATTTTTAACTAAACAATTCTATTACAGTCTTAACGAATATTTAAGCGATAAAATATAAAGTATAATAATGAGTCCCTAATATGGTATTATTGGATTCATTTTAGATTTAAGTTTGGTTATTTAAAGCTTCCTCTCTCCTACATAAATTGCTGTTTTTCTCTTTTTGCTGTGCCCGACAGGGTCCATAATGAACATTATTTCTTTTTTTTTTTAACTTACCACCTAAGTACACATTGTGGAATGCAAATAAAGTATACAAATAATAATAAAACATAATAAAAAAGACAGGAGCTCATTGGGCATCAAAAAATTCGTCCGCATCGCTGTCAATGGGATAAGTGCCCAAAAGGCTGGCAGCATTGCCACGTTGGACGTGGCAATGCTGCCAGCCTTTGGCAATGAGCCGTGGCAATGAGCTCCTGTCTTTTTTTTTATTATTATTATTTGTATATAGTATACAGGGTGAATTTTCCAAGTGGGCGTGGATGGCCAAATTCTAAACTATGAGGAATAGCGAAAAGTACTCAAAGGAGTCGCGGGCTCGATTTTGATAAAAACTAAAACTGCGTCATTGGATTTTTGAAAAATCAATATTTCTAGCCAGGAATCGAACTTGTTGATTTTGAAAAAAAAAACACACACTGTATTATTACACCATTCGATAGTGTCCCTAATAAGGATCAAATTCTGGGAAGTAATGACATACGGCAAACTTAAGGAAAATGTTGAATTTTAATAAACTGCTTCTTTTTTAACCGACTTTAAAAAAGGAGGTTCTGTATTCGACCCGTATGTATGTATGTATGTATGTATGTATGTATGTATGTATGTATGTATGTATGTATGTATGTATGTTTGTATGTCCGCGATTATCTCAAAAACTACTGAACCGATTTTGATAATTCTTTCATTAGTGTGATCTACATACTTTCAGGAAGGTTTTAGTATATAATACATTAGGTAATTATTCTTATGTACGAAGTTATATGCACAAATGTACTGCATCTCCGGCATTTCTATGTGAATTTTGATGATTCTTTGAGTCGTGTCTTCAATTCTTCAATGCACTAGTGTTAATTGAATTTGTGTGGGGTAGGTACAACTAAAAAGTGAAAAATAAAAACTTTTTTACAAAAAAAACAACCGACTTCAAAAAAAACACTACAAAGTGAAAAATAACTTTAATTTCGGAAGTCGGTGTCAAAAAACGAAAATGCGGAACAAACGACACCGACTTCCGAAATTAAAGTTATTTTTCACTTTGTAGTGTTTTTTTTGAAGTCGGTTGTTTTTTTTGTAAAAAAGTTTTTTTCATACCTTGTTCGAAATGATGCTCAATATTTTTACACCCGAAACACTCGTAGCGAAGTCACCTTCACAAAATTATGTTCTAAATTCAAATTTTTAATTGCAGTACAATCCTTGAGACGTCAAATCCAGCTATGTATTCAAAAACAATTGTCATAATTTTGAACAATTAATCAGTTAAGGTTTAATAGGTATAGGCCCGAGACGGCGGCGCGCCGTGTTCCGCGCGCGCCTCTCTCTAGAGGAATGGTGGCCGCAGGCGCGGTCGCAGCCCAAGATTTTGGGGGGGGTCATCATGGGTACCGAGGAATATTTTAAGGGAGGTACATTTCCTCGTTGGTCCAGTTGTCGCAAGCGTTACTGCTGAGCATGAGGTCCTAGCTGGGTTCGATTCCTAGGTCGGGTAAAGTGTAAAAGGGTTTTTCCATCAGAAATTTCTCAGAAGCAGCCTGGAGTCTGGAACTGTGCCCGGTTGGCGGCAGTAGGCTCGCCCTCTATGACATTTCACTTAATAACTGGCGAAATGTGGGTGTATGTACTATATGAAGGTACACCCACTGCCCAACCACCACCACAGCCAGCTCCACATTACTTATGCTATTCAGGGACGCAGCTTTTACATAGGGGGTGTTACTTAAATGCTGCCAAATTCGCCATATGTATTAGAACGGTAGATTGCGGAGGGTGGGGAGAGCGAGCGAAGCGAGCTCGAAAATTTTAACAACCCGCCTCTGTTTGATTAGGTTTTGTTTTATATTTTCAAGTAGAAATAGGAGTTACATTGTCAACTCGTGCGGGCAAGCTCAAGCAGCTAGCAGAATCTAAAATGCAAGAGCGAGCGAAGCGAGCTCGAAAATTTTAACAACCCGCCTCTGTTTGATTAGGTTTTGTTTTATATTTTCAAGTAGAAATAGGAGTTACATTGTCAACTTGTGCGGGCAAGCTTAAGCAGCTAGCAGAATCTAAAATGCAAGAGCGAGCGAAGCGAGCTCGAAAATTTTGCACACTCTCGGATAGGTTCGATTTTCTTTCGAGTTTCGATCATTCCAAAAGGACTAGGAATTACATGCTTTGTCGACTTTTGAAGACAGCTCAAGAGCCAATGTACCTAAATTGCAAGAATGAGCGTAGCGAGCCTGAAAATTTTAGCACCCCACCTTGAATAGTCTCCGTTTTCTTTTACCCATCATACAAAAAGAGAACTTACTTTCTCGAATTATGAAGAAAAGCTTAAATTCGTTTTACAGCAGTTTAGGTTTTGGAATCTGGCCTTGCCTAAGCCTTTCAACCTTACGTAAGAGCGGGGTGCCCAATATCCCGAGTTTGCTTCGCTCGCTCTTGAATCCTGGATTCTATATTTTTATAACAGGCTTTTTAAAGGAAAATATTTACTAGGCGCGTTAAAAAACCCACTATCATTTCATAGTTTTTACTTCAGTCTGCCGATGTTATTAATGTTTTTGAATATGCTAATCGGGGTTTTCGTGCCTCGGGTACATTTTTAAGTTAGTAAGGCAAGTAAATCATTCAGACTCTCGACAGCTTGAATGATTTTGGGGGGGGTCATGACCCCCACGACCCCCCCCCTCGGACCGCGCATGGGTGGCCGTTAGCGGCCGCTGAGGGTGGCGGGGTCCGCATGGGTTCATGCGGGCCAACACCTGGCCGGGGGAGCGTGATGAAATGCGCAAGCACTCCAGCACCCCGGCTAAAGGTAGCATCAGGACACCGTGTGGTTTTAGTCAGTAAGAGTCTGACAGACCCCTCCACCCACCCCAGGGTGGTGGACATCCATGAGGATTTCCACACGATAAAAAAAAAAAAAAAAAAAAAAAAAAAAAAAGGTAGCATAAGAAAATAAAAAAGTATTTTGATAAAAATGAGCTCTTTCCTTTAGTTTGCCGTATGTCATTACTTCCCAGAATTTGATCCTTATTAGCGACACTATCGAATGGCGTAATAATACAGCGTGTGTTTTTTTTTTCAAAATCAACAGGTTCGATTCCTGGCCAGAAATATTGATTTTTCAAAAATCCAATGATGCAGTTTTAGTTTTCATCAAAATCGAGCCCGCGACTCCTTTGAGTACTTTTCGCTATTCCTCATAGTTTCGGATTTGGCCATCCACGCCCACTTGAAAAATTCACCCTGTATATATATTTTAGTTTGTGTGTACATATGTAAGTAATTATTGAAGATAAAACACACACACACACTCACAAACTTTCACCTGTATAATATTAGTGTGATGAATTAGGAATTTCCTTCAGTTGTGATTGAAAGTCATCATCTGCAGGTGGGCAGCTGAATGTCTGCTTATCTATTCTGTCAAAATCTTACCGTGAAAACTTAGGTGTAGTGAGCTGTCATCCCATCTCACGCTACGGATTGACACTATTGACAGCACACGTCAACCTCACTTCACCTAAGTTTCACCGTCACAGTTTTACAGAATAGCACGACAGTATTTTACATGAAGCGACTGAGATAGATAATGTTTACACCCTGTCCCAAACTTCAACGATGAGTGGACACCAGAGGGTGGACCTGCTCATGACTACTCGAGAAAAAATAATGAAAAAAAAAATATCTCAAAATTTTTGGTAATTACAAAAAAAAAAAACTGAAATCCTGCGAAAAATGACACCCCTTAAGATATTTTTAACTAACATGACCACAATTTTTCAAATATTTCTGTTTTTTTTTTGTGTCGGCAACCTAAGTAGCACTGCTATTCACCACAACCCTTAAAAATCCCAGAATGCTTGTAGTTTTTACACGAAAATCAATCGAAATTATTTTATTCCCTAATATTTTCAAAATTTTCTTTCAGTGACTCATCGTGGTGTAAAAAAAATTATAGATATTTTTTATCATTATTTTTTCTTGAGTAGTCATGAGCAGGTCCACCCTCTGGTGGCCGCTTATCGTTGAATTTTGGGACACTTTGTATACTGGGTGAAATTGAACACATGCGACAAATCGAAATGGGAGATTGTACTCATTATTATGAACAACTTTTACTATGGGACCAAACCTGAAATCGCGATAAAAAAGTCTGCTGTTCCCTACATTTATGTTCGCATAACTCATCAAAATGTAGGGAACAACTGATTTTTTTTTCGCGATTTCAGGTTTGGTCCCATAGTAAAAGTTGTGCATAAAAATGAGTACAATCTCCCATTTCGATTTGTCGCATGTGTTCAATTTCATCCTGTATATAGTATATGAGATATATACTCCTTGTAACACTATTACACAATATCAGTAACAAGGATATCAGAATACCACCTGTGTCCGTTAAACTTGTTACCCGTGATTAGGAGCGGTAATTGGTTGGAATTCCGACCGACACATGCGTTCGATCGAGCGTCAATCAAACGCTATGCGTCGCACTACGCGACGACACGCATTCCATATCGACAGAATTAATGGAATTAGTTGTTTAGTGAAGGAATTAGCGGTCGAATGGAATTAGTCATTGAGACTTGATAATTTTGTGCGATCGTGTGTGAATTAGGTTGTAATTTTGATAGGTACATTATTCAATTATTTATTGGTGTGTTAGGTGTGGATAAACACGTAAGCTACAAGAGTACATTACTTGAGATATTGTTTTGGTATGGATCGGACGCTTTACCTTGTGTAAACATTTTCATCACCTTTGCACTCAAAACGGTGAAGGAAAACATCGTGAGGATACCGGCATGTCCTAGAACAAAAATTCGAAGACATTTGACATCGGGCAGGCGATGCGATGCAACGGGGTGAGTCGGAGAAAAAAAAAAATCACGCGGACGAAGTCGCAGGCAGAAGCTAGTTACTTATAGAAAAGTAATAATCCAAAATGAATATTAAATTCATCATAAGAATGAACACCATTATGATTATGTTTTGCCAGTGAATAATTTTATTTGTTTTAGCTGTATTTAATAGCCTTTTCTCTTGTCCGACTTACCTAACGTATGTTTGAATGCTTTATTTAAACTTGACAGTATGTTATTGTTTACTTTCCCTTTCTTTTTGGTCAGCGAACAAAACGATGTTTATTTCTGTAAATAGGTTTTAAAAAAACAATTTAATACAGATTTCTATAGGACAGTTTTTTTTTTTGCGATTACGATGTTGTTCCCATGGAGAAATATTTCAGTTCCCTGGTCTATGACCACACCTTTCTGATGCAAGCTAATACAAGCAATCATAATAAGCCTATGATGTTCCCACTGCTGGGACAAAGGCCTCCTCTCGGTGAGAGGGAGTGGGTCGTAATCCACCACGCGGGTCCAGTGCGGGTTGGTGGACGTCACCTGTCTTCGAACTTTTTATTCTAGGACATGCCGGTTTCCTCACGATGTTTTCCTTCACCGTTTTGAGAGCACTGGTGAGGAAATAATTTACACAAATTAAAGCTCCCGTCTGAATTCAAATCTACCACCTACAGCAATACAAGATACAAGCAATAGCCTACTTTAGTCGTTGCATAACTAAATCACAACCATTGATCCCATTTGAGACGACTTAATAAAAGTCATAATAAATGCCAATAACATTCCTTCATCGACATCTGTAGCTGTCTCATACATAACACATACCTAATGAGCTATCATTATATAATAATACCTTGCTAATCGTATTTCTAATCGCGTGCAATCAGCCGTGAGCATTGGTCATTAATTAGTGCAATGATTTGTACTGACATATCGCCTGTAAGGTTTTATTGGTAATAATAATAATATATTATAATAGTGGCTAGTTGTTCCAGGAGGTAGACGGCATGTTTCGGCGCGTTATTGCTGTTTATAAGATTGTATACGTTGGCACTTACCTACTAACTAGCTCAGTTCAATTTAGTATTTCATTAGGATTTAAAAGGGGGAAGGATTTAAATGATCACAAAAAAATATACTAAACGCCAAAAAATTCAGTCTAAAATGACAATATTTCTAGTTGGGCACCCCGAGGTTTGGGTTGGTTACTTTACACCATAGGATGCAAGAGCGAGCAAATGAGAATACAAATACCTATAAATTAAAACTCCATTTTATTGTAAAATACCTATTACAGTAAAATGGAGTCTCAATTTTTGTGATCATTTACTATTTTAGCAGTAAAAAGTGTTTTTTGATGTTATATTGTACTTAACTGGTGATAAGCCATTTAAAAGGACATTATGGTAGACTCATTTGACTAATATCGACATAAATGTACAGTGACTTTATTGGAAAAATTTTTCGCTCCACCATTCTGAAATAATCCTTGTTGAATCACCAAATAAAAAGAAGAAATAAAAAGTTATTTTGTTTCAATACACAACGCGTACCGTAGGACCAAGATTCAGAACAATCAACTCAGCCTATCGCAGTCCACTGCTGGACATAGGCCTCTCCCAGACTGCGCCACAGCACCCTGTTCTCCGCCTTCCGCATCCAGTCTACCCCAGCCACCCTCTTTAGGTCGTCCGTCCATCTAGCTGGGGGGCGTCCCACACTACGCTTGCCGGTACGCGGTCTCCACTTCAGGACTCGTCTGCTCCACCTGCCATCGGTCCTTCGACAGACATGGCCAGCCCACTGCCACTTCAGTTTGCTCACTCTGCAAGCTATGTCAGAACAATATCTAAGTATAAAAACCAAATTTAATACAGGTAGTTTTACTCTCCTCAGACTGAAACTTTATAAAAGCATCAAAAATTAAAATAAATTGGAATGGAAGGTAACTAGGTAGGTACTCGGCTAAGAACCCCCACTTAGCATAGTTAGCATAATGTTTCACCGTATTAATTTACAGCTCTTCTTAGATGAGATCTTGAGGCGAAGCTCTTGGGAGCCCTCGCCGCTCAAACTACTCCAAGTACTTCGTAATAAGTATACCCATAAAAAATATGCTGGAATACTCTTCCGATGAAAAGGTGTACTGGGAACCGTTTCATTTTATTTTGTTGCTCTGAACGTGGAAATTATTGAAATGAGGCCAAAGCTTACACTATTTTAAGAAATAGGTATAACAAGATCTTTTGCGTTTTGTTTTTCAAAGTTAGATTTTATGTGGACCTAAAATAAATGAGATTTACTTAAATCTTATAAAAGTATACCATTTCGATTATACTTTGATCATTGCTGAAATTAAATTAGTTACGTGCCAAATTGGAACTTAATCCTTACTTTCTAAACCCGCTATCAAAGTTTAAACATTCAAGGCCAAAAATCACAAACATTTTATTGTCCTGCCAAAAATCCAAGACCACTCTGAACTCCAACATACAAAACTGCGATAATATATCGCAGCTCTGTCTGAAATACATACCCGAGCCACTTACAAATATGTTACAAACTAGAACATTTGGGGATTAGGACCAAGTTTCATTCCCAGCTTTAATTCGCTGGATTCGCCTAGGTACGCCTACGGGAGAATTATTATGCTCAAGATTTTCTCTCGTATACAGGGTGGTCAAAAAGTCGTGGATCAAACGAAATAGGGAGATAAAGGAGATAATTTCTAACAAAAAATCTTTCTACAGTATGGCCATAATTCAATTGCCCTAAAAGTTATGAATATTTTTGTATACCGAGCTCTTTTACAATTAGACTAATTAAAAAAAAAATGTGATATAAAACAAAGGGTATTGTATTATTACTAGATAATGTATCAGCACTACAAAAGTTCTATTGCGGCTCTGAGTACCAAATTCAATCAAGTCAATTCAAATCAAGAGCAATTAATGTTTCCAAAAATTCTGAAGCGTTACCAAAAATTATTTCTCACTTTAAAAGCGTTAAGAATCTAATAAAATAAAGAATTGCTCATTCCGTTCCAAACATATCTAAGCAGTCAGCAAGACGGTAGCGTGGCTGCATTAGCCAGGGTGAAGGTTAACGCCTCAAGATGATGACCATTGATATAATTCGGTATGATTACCTTTCAGAAACTCATGCGGCCCTGGTAATTTACTCGAGAATATATCAATTACTAGCAGCGCCCCGCAGTTTCACCCGCATAAGTTTCGATCCCATGGGAATATAGGGATAAAAAGTATCCTATGTGTTAATCCTGGTTATGAACTATCTGTGTGCCAACTTTCATCCAAATCTGTTCAACGGTTTACGCGTGATTGAGTAACAAACATCCAAACATCTTCACAAACTTTCACATTTATAATATTAGCAGGATTACCGTCCAAGAACTCCTCAACGCATAAGTACTTACAATAAATGCTTAATATTATCCCCTCAACATCATCTACCTTCACATCTTAATGCTGGGCATAGTCCTTTCCTTCGCACGCCATTAACCATCTCCCCATACAAACACTACATAAACCAGTCGTAATAATCGTCCATCACATTTTTATTCAAAAATTTCCGGCGGTAGTGTTCGCAACGCGGCAAATCCGTAATTTAACAAATTCGCTGGTCCCCTGGTTCCCCTATTTGTTCGGCTTACGACACCCGCGTCCGGGTTTCTTAATCCGTACGGCGCCATTTATCACCTTTTTAGTGTTCCGCACCGAATTGTAAAACGGTACCCACATGGAAATGCCACCGACTGACTGAATACCGTCGGCAACACAGATTTTGTGATAGATGCTTATGAGAGTAGTTGCAAATTAAATCTAGTGTCATTAATGTAGGTAAAAACTTTTTATCAATAAAATTTATAACTGATTTCTGGGGTTTCAAATAGTCTGTCAAAATCTGCTGTCAACTCTTACGGTAACTGATTAGGTTTTTATCATTCAACAACTCACATAATATTTACAGCAAATTCACTGATCCATGTCTTACTTGACTCACTTAGGTTCATACGTACGTATGTGAAAATATCAGAATTTCATATTTTCTGTGTACAGAGGCCAGCACATCAAGTTACTCCAATCTGTCAAATTTTCCCAATTGAATAATAAGTAATTGAGTAATAACTCCGTATTAAAGTTGACAATCTATCAAAGAAATCTGACACATTGGGGTAGCTTGATGTGCTGGCGTCTGTACATTCAAGCTGGCTGAAGGACTGCCGAGTACACAATATTGGGAACACTGTAGTTATTACCATACATAAAAATACAAATGATCACAATTGGCACAAATCTGACTAAAGGAGGATTCAGTGAAATGAAAAATGATTTCTATATCAGGGTCAACACACGTCTGTATAGAAAAGGGTAGTCCTAAAAATATATTCTTAAATTAACCACTCGAGCCCAGCGTGGTACGATATCGGCCCATTACAATAGAAAACCAATTGTGTCTCATTAGCAGTGATTAAATGCTTCGAATGAATATTTTCGAAAACCTCCTTGAGTGCACGGGAAAATGCCTTCACACTTGTAAAAAAAAAGTTAATATTGCCATTATTTTCCTATTTGTCTAGCACAAACGTACCAACAAACTAGATACAGAAAGCAATCTCCCCATAAAACATATTTTATTTCTACTTTTCTTATATCTGTAATTCATTATGGGATACGTAATAAAGAGATTGTATCTATATGTCTCACGCATTTGTCCTACTAGTAACCAAACTAAAAACCTGACACGCGATAATCGTCGAAGTGACCCCGAAACAAATAATGACAAGACTATCAAGAATGTGGGTTTTAGCATTACTTGAGCATGTATAACAATCCACAGCACGAAGCCAAGTTAAAATGTAAAAGAGTACAAAGAATGTCCTATATTCCTCACAAACGGTATCCACCTCACAGTATCCCAATCACGAGAACCCGTTCTTCATAGTTATGACAGTGTAACGTATTAGTATTCCTCCCGAGTAACTCTCCGATGAAAAATCTATATGATCGTCGAAACCTACTATTTACTGCCTCAAGAGGTCAGAATAGTCTATGGTTAATACGAGACACAAAGAGGCTTCAGTTCGACGGTAAAAGTGCTCCAAAGTTCGGTGGAGCGAATCAGTGTTCGGTTTCAAGATCGAATCATCGAACTTAATATTATTGTGTTCCTCTGTCGAGGAGTTCTTGGAGAGTTAAGGACTTGTATGAGGCACTTTTATCAGCAAAACGTCGATGTAGTAGGTAATTAGCAGATTGACATATTATATGACTGATAAAGAAAGACAGTTTTGATTTGAATAAAATATAAATTGTTAATTAATTTAATGAGCAATCCGTTTTCCTGACTGTACAAAAGCTTTCATAAAATTGGAATAGTCACAAAAACGCAATCTAAAGAACTGATTTCATAAAATTTTTTCTATCCTATTCTATTCCATTCTTTATTTCCCAGTTCCACGTTCCTTAAGCCGATATCAGACGCTTTGCTTTCTGTTAATTTTTGACTTTCGTTCGGCATCTTTCACTCGAAGTGAAACGTCTAACACAAAATGAATCAAAAGTGAAAAATTAACTCATTAGTGAACCGATCCAACGATATTGGATTTCGGCGTTCGACATATTTAAGTCGCCTAAAAAAAAAGAAAAATGTACATGAATATTTATCATTATACCTATATCATTCTATACAGTGTGGCGATTAGGTTATCGCAATAATTGAAACCACGTATCCCATTACGTATTTTAAACAAACACAATTTAAATAATTAATAACAATTAACATTTTAGCCGTGGGACATTTTTTTTCGTTTTACTATTTAACAACATAATTAATTTGTGATTTTTTGGTAACAACACCATATGGTTCGTGTTGAATTGTTGATACCATCGCCCCGCGCGAGTCTAGTGCCTTAACACCAAGGGTAAATATTCCGGGCTTATTTTTACGCTATTTATTTTGTTAAAAAAAAAAAAATTAAAATTTAAAACTTTAGAATAAATTTTAAATTTTTGGTATCATTTTTTATTTTAACAAACTGATAACAATTTGTAATAACGGCTGTACTATTCATCGTGTGAACCTCAAGTTTTGAGTTGAGATACACGATTATTGAAAAATGCTTGCACTGACTGGACTGGTTCACTCAAATCTGTGTGGTACTTTCCTCAAAAGACCATTTCAGATACCAATCTACATGGTCTTCACATGATCTGACCAAGATTATGTCTGGACTTTAGACTGTGACCTCTGAGTTTGTTGCGGCCTTTCTTCTCAGAGTAGTCAGATAGGAAACGCCGACCTCATCTAGCTTATTTTTATCTTTTTTGAAGTGAAACTTCTTTACGCACGCTTGACTTGGGGAGTAAGCTGGCGAACGCGTTACGAAAAGTGTGATCGGGCGAGGCGAACGGGAGTTGAGTGGGGGATATAAGCAAGAGAAAGCAGTGCGTGCGCACATTTTCTTTCTGTCTTCCTCTCATAGCCAAAAACGTTTGAAGTTTCACTTCAGTCGTGTGGTCATAAGCACACTCAGTTTTTTTGAAGTGAAACTTCTTTACGCACGCTTGACTTGGGGAGTAAGCTGGAAAACGCGTGACGTAAGCTTTACGAAAAGTGTGATCGGGCGTGGCGAACGGGAGTTAAGTGGGGGATATAAGCAGGAGAAAGCAGTGTACATTTTCTTTCTCTCTTCCTCTCATAGCCAAAAACGTTTGAAGTTTCACTTCAGTCGTGTGGTCATAAGCACACTCGGTTTTTTTTTATAATATGACGTGTAAAGTTGATTCCGATATCCTTTTTACAGAATAAAACAAATCATTTAATTTCAACGTGGAATAAGAAAGCAACATTCGCTTGAGTGAAGCGTCTGATAGCGGCTTTAGAACTAGTCCCGGACCGCACAACACTATTAAAATATTCGATCCCACCCCTTACGTCGCAATAAATTGTGGGGCAGGTATAAAAAGGATACTACATAAACATAAAGCCAGTAGTTTGTTATTTCATCAGTATAATCTGGATTAGCACTGATTTCAATTATAGTGAACGGTTCGCGAACTAATTGGTCGTGTGAGCGTTTACGCGTAATATTTGTTTATTTGATTTTCATATTCAATTATTTCGGTGCCCTGTCAGTTCACCAAAAATTAATTAACAAATTTTTACTTGACAAACAACGATTGGCAAAAACATGATTTGTCATTTCATCATTATACAACAACAAGTTTGCCAAATAATTCACTTTACAAAATAATCACCAGATAAACTTTTGTTTAATAACGTGTTATTTAACAAGCAATTCATTTTTTATTCATTTTATTTCATAAAACAACGTTTGGAATAAAAACGTTTTGCATATTGACTTATCATTACGCAATTTCCTAAAAATGAAATTCATTCTTTCATCGACTTGCGCTAATAGAAAAAAGAGATTATTTATAGTGGGCTACCCGGAACCGAACTAGTTAGATTAGGTTAATTATTATTAAAAAAAAATTAGGTTAGGTTAGGTTAAAACTGTGACCCCTGCGCACGAGCCGAGCGAGCGAAACGAGCAGTGCCGCGGCAGCGGCCGGCGAGTTCCAGAAACGACTAGATTTGTTTAAAAATAAATTTACTTTTACACAAAATTTGGGTGCCAGAAACGACTTGCGCTAACATAAGATAAAAATGAGATTATTTTTAGTAGGCTACCCGGAACCGAACTAGTTACATTAGGTTAATTATTAAAAAAAAATGGTTCGGTTAGGTTAGGTTAAAACTGTGACCCCCTACGCACGAGCCGAGCGAGCGAAGCGAGCGGTGCCGCGGCAGCGGCCGGCGAGTGCCAGAAACAACTAGATTATATAGAAAAAAATACTTGCCTGAAAATTATTTGATCCAAATGGAGAATACCGTCATGATCACTTTGCGACTGGTTTAGAAAATCTTTACATAGTATAAAACAAAGTCACTCCCGTTGTCTATAAGCTTAGATCTTTTAAACTACGCAACGGATTTGAATGCAGTTTTTAATGCAGTCGCTAGTGTATTATAAAATGTTATTTTGTATAAACGTTATTTTTCCAAATGAATCTAAATATTAAATGAAAAATGTATAAATGACTAAATATCATCCGTAACATTTGTAAAGAGAAGCATTTGCCAAATAAATGTTTGTAAAGCGAGTGTTTATAAAATAAAACATTTGCGGAATGAGTTGTTTGTGAAATAAATAGTATATGAAACGTTGGTTGTAAACTAAAAATTTGTCAATGGAGTTTTGGTGAAACATTAGTGAACCAATTATTTCAGTTTAATAAAGGTGTAGTGTTTACAAAATGTCACATGGATTTCCTTAACAAGTTATCAAAAGCATAAGGGTCATCCATACAATATATACTAATATTATAAATTCGAAAGTATCTTTGTCTGTCTGTGTGTATGTTACCTTTTCACGCCTAAACTACTGAACCGATTTAGGTGAAATTTGGAATAGAGATAGTTTGAGTCCCGGGAAAGGACATAGGATAGTTTTTATCCCGATATTCAAACGGGATCGAAACTTATGCGGGTGAAATCGCGGGGTGCAGCTAGTCTCATCATAAATACAAGTGAAGATGTTATCAAAATACCTACATTGCTTTACTTTTCTAAAAGTCAATTCTTATATCTTGCCCCCTGCGTTGAATCTTATGCTGAATTCATGCTCACAGGTTGCGAATCGATGTCCCTGCCACCCTAATCTAATCTAACTAGCTTATATTGTCCTCTCTCCCTTTTCCACACAATTCTGTATTTCGCGAGCACCGGCCAGTCTTATCGGTAGGAGTCAAGCTCGTCCCGCCATCTTCGTCCCGGCCTACCGCGATGGACCCGTGCGTTTAGTGGGGCCCAATCGGTGGCTCTTAACCTAATTGTCGTCTAACATGCGGCAGACACGTCCGGCCCAGTTCCACTTAAGGGGAAAGCGCTAATGTAGCCCGCGAAATTCAAATTTTCTTACGTTTTGTGCAATTTGCTGGCCAGTATTACGTTGTTGTTGACCGGTCAAGCCCCGCGCGTTACCGATCGGTGACGAAACAATAGAAAATCGATTGTGTCTCATCAGCGGAGCTTGAAAGATTAAAATATGATGTAACAAATATGTATTTACAGAATTATAATCAACAAATAATTACATAATTATTGTAATTATTTAAAAGGATAGTTTACTATAAGGATATTAAATTATCCTTGTAAATATTATGTCGCAAATGTGGCTTGAAATTTTGAGCTGCTAACTATGCTTTAACCCTTCTTTTACGATACCTGATAACAAATAACATAAACCTTTAAGCACCTACCCAAAGACCAAAAACGAAGGCCAGTAAATTCCTTAGGTACCCGCAGGTTAATAATGAATGAAGGAATATAAATGACATCGTGACAGGAGACCTCGTAAAAAATCGTAACAATAAATCATCATATTAATTAAAACCAATCCATGTCCCTACCCGTCATAAAAAGTAGCTGATATTACAATATTCTTCTCTAGACTACTCATTTAACGCGAATCAATTAAAACCAGTAATTAAAAAGTCGTCATTAAGTCGCGGGGGTCTGTTACAGCGAAAAATGTCCCCTTTCATAATAATAAAACGTTATGGGCCCGTCCGTCTGCCTGTAAAACTGTTTAGCACCTATCAAACTTGTGCAATAAGTTTGACATTTCACTTTGCTATTTAAAAAGTAGAGAGAATTTGTATCTAATGCCGAAGCAGTTTTAAATGACAGTACATAGTTGTAACGTAAGTATTTTGTTCAAGTCAATACCAGCGCTGTGACATTTATTTTTTTAATGTCGCAGCATCATGCTGAGATAGGAGTCTTGCCTCGTATAGGACTTTCTGTTCATTTTTCTTTTTATTACTTTTTTTTATATAACTTGGTTTTTTTTTTTTACTGTGTTTAGTTTAGTTTGTGATCTTCATATACGAGTCGCAATAAATACTTTTTCTTTCTTTCTTTCTTTGAGTCTCAAATAATATCTACGCTTTTGTAAATCAAATGCTCAATTTTATATTTTAGATTCATATTTCATCTTAGAGCAAAAGCGTCCTATGCGAATACAAATTAAAAAAAAAAGAATCAGCACTTTTCAAACGTGAAAATTACATAGGTAAGGCCAAATCCGCCGGCCATTCATTACTTCCTCGTGCTTTCGCTGAGAAGTGGCGTGGCGCAACAAACTCCCCAGCAGCACAGCTGTCTGTTCAGTTAAAAAACTTGATTCTATACAATAGTAGACAATTAAAGTAATTAACATTACGAGACTCGGAACATTTTTAACTATAATTTGCCATATATCAGCTAGCCACGCCAATATACCAACAAATACAATGGAAACCATACTCTCCTTGACAGTGTTATAATGACGGTACTACGGATATCAGAAGGCCAATTCTCGTAATTTAAAACGTTCAAAATCTAGTCGTAGTCTCATCCCAGCGACAAACAAATGTCAAAATATAGGGAAATTATAGGTATTTTTGACAGATTGAGACTGAGATCAGACTGTGGACGTTCTTAAAATTACGAGAATTGCCCCTCTGATTATTACAATTTGATAGAAACACGTTTATTTACGTACTATCTGTAATCTGTTCAAAATATACACTATACTAAATAAGCTCCCAAATAAGCTTTAGCAACTAATTAAATTACAATACGCTCCATTTGCGAACAAAAGCGGATAACCACGCCACCACAGCCACCACCTGATTACAGATTATTAAATTAGTTGATTCAAAATCAATTGTATATTATTATGAAAACTCAAATTAATTTGATTCGTTAGTTGACTGCCTTCGTAAACGCGACTGCTGAGCGAGAGGTCGTAAATGTATTTTCATTCAGGAATTTCTCTAAACGAAAAATGGTGAAATATGGGTGGTAAGTACCTCTGCCGAAGATTACGGAATAGAGGCGTGATGCAATGTTATGAAATTCTCAGTCGCATCACGGAGTCATGATTTGTGAATTTGTGCCCAATATTAACTAATACACCTACACTAACATTAAAACTACAGCTATACAAATACTTTTTTTCTCAAACATGCTTGGAAATTTGAGCATTATTTTGACAACCTTCTTCGAGATAAATCGAAATTGCTGTACTGGCCAAATACATGCGAGCAGCGGCCGGCAAAAGTTGTATGAGAATCCATATCTGTCGTGGTTTAGCGGCCAAATAAATTACATAGTAAACTCATATCTGTCGTGTAATTTAAAAAGCGAGCGATCTTTTACTCCGAAACATGACAACCAAGGAGGTTACTTATCAAAGGTTTTATTAAAATTTTGAACTGGCTTGCAAATAGAAAGCTGTTTATTGAAAAAAACATAAGCCAATGAACACTTTAATGCGGGAAAAATGATTGAATGATTTGTCATTGATTTTGAAAAGTAATTGTATTTGACATAAAGATTCTGCCTAGGTACTACTTAATTTTAATTTCCGCGCATTATTTGAGAAAAGTACTATTATTTCTTTCTTTAAATAACAATCATGGTACTCATAACTGGCAAAATGTAGGAATTTGCACTACTTACCTCTACCGACACCTGCAGGAAAAACAGCCTTGATGTTACGAAATAACTAAAATACCGTTAGGAACAGTAGTCACTGAGTCGTAGAATCCTGTCTAACGCAGGCTATCTGTGTCACGGTTCAAGTGTCACTCTGCGCCATTGTGCGTCTATTGTGTGGCCGATCGGCTATCATGGCCTACTCGCTGCTCAGTGACTGTCTCGGGTTTAACTCGATGCCTTCCCGAGTACCCAAGTGCGAAGGTTTGGTAGATGTCAAAATATATGTAAGTATGTGTATTTGTACTGAGGTGATTGAAAATTACAAAGAATTTTATAATAGAAATGAACTATATAAAATGATTAAAAATTACGTTATAATTGTGGCTTTAATTTTGTTAAAAAATCTTTTTAAAACAGGGTCAAAAATTTATTTACCAGAAGTACGTAAATAATTTCGTGTCATAATGTATTAAGTACGACGAGGATATAATTCGTTCATAATTTCTCGGCTATAAAGCATTTGTTATACTTCTTTACGGAAAAGTAATTGTTTGCGTCTAAAGGATTTTTTGTTTGTGTTAGTCGATTGTGTACTATTCTGTTCCTAATTTATGTTATAGGTATTTTGTACCGAACTTTTTTTTTTTGTTTTATGTTTAGTGTTTATCAGTGGAAACTTGTAAATAGGCCTTCAATTTCATATTGTTTAATAACACTGTATAAATAAGACGTAAGTTTCCCGTGTAAAATAAAAATAAAAAAGACAAAGTAATTTTACATCTAATTCTCAACAACGCCATAACTCAAGACCCTTCACAAAAATGCGTCACTTAAAAACCTCGCACCACACTTTAAAATTCCGGAACTCATTAAAAGTTTAAGATGATAATAAACGGGCGGACCCGGTATCAAAGTACTAGCAACGAATATAACAGATATTGCGGTCCGTAATCCGGTTGATTCCGGTTATTACCAGACCGATATTACTGCCTCCAACCGGCTTGAACCTGGTATTAAATTAATACCCGGACACGATGTGTTGGACACAGAGATTTGCTTTTTCGTGAAGTTTTGGTTATTAAAATCAAGTTTCAACAATAAGTTGGTAATATTTTTTATTTTTTGACTGTTGCTGGTGAGAAAATATTCTATTGTAGTCGTACAGGCAAGACTTTATCACTCGACTAAGAATGAAATTCCTTTTTGAAGTGAAACTTCTTTACGCACGCTTGACTTGGGGAGTAAGCTGGCGAACGCGTGACGTAAGCGTTACGAAAATTGTGATCGGGCGAGGCGAACGGGAGTTGAGTGGGGGATATAAGCAAAAGAAAGTAGTGCGCGCGCACATTTTCTTTCTCTCTTCCTCTCATGGCCAAATACGTTTGAAGTTTCACTTCAGTCGTGTGGTCATAGCACACTCGGTTTTTTTTTTAAATGAAATTTTTTTCCTAGAATCCAGCTGCAGTATCTACTATCCCAAACATTGACAACTCTGAAAGAACCCGTTCCCGTAACTTCAAACATTTGTATGACTTATTTTTATTCGTGAACTAACTAAATACAGATTTACGACGGAAGTATTTCCACAGCGTCCAGAAAGAGGAAAAAAAAAGCAAAAAGGAAACAAGAAACAGACTCGAATAAAATCTTATTGCGTGACGTCGTTAACTTTATTATTATCTATAGACTTGTACATTGTCTTGTGTTCAGGACATTTATCTGGAGACTATTGCTGAAATATCCCGAAATAAATGAGATTTGATTTTTGCAAAATACTAAATTCATGTGTGATTTTATGAGAAATATGTTGAGCAGAATCTTTTCTTTGAAACGTAACGTTTTCCTTAACTATGCAGTAATTTTAGGAATTTTGTAATCATGAGTGTAATTATTTCTAGAATCATGAAAGCTTTTTCGGACATAATTCTCGAAAATATTAACTGTTCCCGGTATGTAGGTGGAGTATTCCCGTTTGAGCACCTATTTTCAGAGCACCAAAGGTATTCCCATTAGAGCACCAATCAATATTTTACCGTGGTGCTCAAAGGGGAACAATAAAAAATATTCAACACTAGCTGCTGCCCGCGACGTCGTCTGCCTGAAGGCTCTACAGCACCAAAAATACCTAAGATGCCAGTGTCGCTATAGCATTATAAGTAAACAAATTTTAAAATAGCATTAAAATATAAGTTTTTTTTGCAAGCGAAGCAAGTGAAGAGAGTTATATGGGAGTCCTGCTGAGTTCAGTGTGGTGTGGGGGATGTGACTGAAGGAAATATAGAAAACAATGCAGGAATACATTCCAGGACACAAAAGAGTAAAAATACGTACAAAGGCATCATACCTTAAAACACTTCCCTATAAACAACGTTGGTAGTTATGCTGCCAGGAGCCAAAATGTAAAGAGAGTCAGGACTGGTGACGCGGGAGCAAGCGACGTACAGTTGTCCGTGTGAGAAGCAACTCGTCCTGAGGTCGACACCCGCTGCCCTCAGTGTCTGCCTCTATTGATGGTTATCGCGAAGCAAACACTCACGGGGAACTGTACGCGCTTGAACTGGAACGGGAAGATATGAGGTATGAGGGGAATGCGTGGTATAAATACTGCCTCGCCAACGCCACAACCCGTAAGAATTTCCGCCTCAATGGTGTGTCTGTAGAGCGAAATGACTTTAGGGTGGGTCCCGTTACACAACTTCAGAGGAGATAGGTTCCGAAGAAGCATAATCGGGACACCGACCTTCAGCTTGATGGTATGCGCTGGAAGTCCACTTGCTGACAGGGAGTTCAGAAATTCCACGGGATAATGTGTGGCGTCATCTTGCTCGACAACAGTGTTTATCGAGGTATAGACCACTTCATTCCCCTCAATTTCCGAGAGAATGCATTCGTTAATTGCTGCAGCCTGATCATTTTTGGACGTCAAAATGGCCCGCTCACACACCCAAGAATTCTGCAGGTGCAGTATACGACTGATGTCCCCGTACACACAGCAAATGAGTTCTTCTAAGCTGGATACCACTCTACCGAGAGACTCTGGAAGCACCACCTGTCCACCTCTCTCTTCTGGTAGAGTGCCTTCGCCAAGATTTAGAAGGACATTGGAGAATTCTTGAGCACGTGCATTGCCGCCGAGCAGAGCTCTCATATTAATGGTCAAGCGCAGCGTACGAACTCGTGACCACAACGAAGATAGTTTCAACGAAGCATTCACCTCGTCAGCCCTCGATCCCCGTGTCACCACGGGAAGCGTTTGCCGGAAATCGCCACTGAACAGAACAGCTGTGATACGACGCATCAAATGTTCGTTCCTGCGGATGTCCTGCAGGGTTCCGTCCACGGCCTCAACTGCCTTCCTATTGGCCATCGTACACTCATCCCATACGATCAAAGAGCAATCCTTGAGCACGTGTCCCTTATCGCTGTTACGTGACACACCACAAACAGGCGTTTGGCGCTCTCTAAATCGATAGGAATTTTAAACATGGCATGTGCTGTCTTGCCACTCGGAAGCAGTGTGGCAGCGATTCCCGACGACGCTACAGCAATAGCAATTTTGCCTTGCCTGCTGACCTCTGCAAGTATGCAAGTGGTAACAAATGTTTTTCCTGTTCCACCAGACGCATTCCAAGAAAAACATTTGACCCTGGTTTTTTCCCAACGCTTTCAAGGACGGTGTCATAAATTTGTGATGCGGTGATGATTTGGGAGCTGGTAACCCATATTCGATCAGTGGATTGCCGCCGATAGAAATGACCACATCTTGAAGTGAACTGAGACAGGTGTTCAGCACGCGTTCATCAGTTACTCCGACTTCGTCTCCAGTAGAAACATAACTTTTTTGTAATACTTAACACCGCATTTTTTTTTTAATTGTCGTCCTCAACTCTGCTCAAGATTTTAAGGGTTTTGTTGGAACTTGAATTTGTCAAAACGAACTATACGATACAACTTTTATGAAGAAAATGCACATTGCCATCTATGAATTTTAAGAATAACTAACTACTAACCTCGCCAACATGTTCAAATTTAAATTATTAATTTCCAAAAAGTGTCAACATGTAACTTGATTTGATTTTTATGAAATCTCATAGATGGCGCTGCTTCAAAATTTTCTTTATACTACTAAAATTCATTAAACTATGTTTTTTCTGCCCAAGTTACTTAAATGGCGTAGTTTTTATAGTGTAATTATAGTGTAAAGCTAGATAATAGCATGGCTTACTGAAAAACAACATTTAAATATGCGTCGTTAGTTTACACGCTGTCACAGAATGCGTAAGAAAAATAAAGATTCACAGCTCCTCCCCCATAGGTGATAGCGTGATAATATGTAGCCTATATGTTGACCCGACCTCTTAGTAATATTCATGCAAAATTTGAAGTAAATCCATGCAGTACTTTTTGAGTTTATCCCGGACATACATACAGACAAACAGACAAACAGACAAAAATTCTAAAAACTATATTTTTGGCTTCGATATCGATTGTAGATCACGCCCCAAGTATTCTTTTAAAAAAATATTCAATGTACCGTTTTGACTTTCCTACGATTTTATTATATGTATATAGATTATTCCCTTTAGAGCACCTGCGGTAGCAATAAATGCTGTTTTGTTAAAACACATTCCGACTTATTTCAACGTCTTGGACACACTGTTACGTTTATCACAAAACATCCTGATAGACTGATTATTCCTCCAATGAAAAGCCTATATCGCAGAAGTTGCTTTCCAGTGGTATAAGGTGTACTACCAAAATCATATATGGAACCGCCGATCAATCGTTTTAAAACAGCTTTATTCAAATGGCTTATAGGCAAATCATTTCGTTTATTTTCGTTGGATCCCACTTTTGAATCCCATTTTTTAGGAATTAACGATGGATCCCGTTTGCTATTTCCATTGAATCCCATGTTATAACAACATGTGTACATTTCAGAAGAAAAGTGATTTACCTTTATCAAACACTAAAAAGAGATTATTTTTAGTGGGCTATCCGGAACCGAACTAGTTAGATTAGGTTAATTATCAAAAAAAAAAACAATGTTAGGTTAGGTTAAAACTGTGACCCCTACGCACGAGCCGAGCGAGCGAAGCGAGCGGTGCCGCGGCAGCGGCCGGCGAGTGCCAGAAACGACTAGATTATATAGAAAATGAGTGGTTTGTGAAATAAATAGTATACGAAACGTTGGTTGTAAACTAAAAATTTGTCAATGGAGTTTTGGTGAAACATTAGTGAACCCCTCATTTTATTATAAACAATTTTGTTGTTGAAAGTACCCGCATTCAGATTTTTTTAAGCATTCGGGATCCAACGGAAATACTTTTCGGGATTCAACGACAATAAAACGTAATTATCTTGCATTTTTAAAATTCGGGATCCAACGGAAATACATATTAATGTTTTGCGGGATCCAACGAAAATAAATCAATCATTTTATTCTGTGAATGAGCATCTACATATATACTTTAAAAATTCACACTGACATATTCATATTCATTTATTGCATTCCATATTGTCAAGATGATGTAAAAATATGGACCCTTACAGGGGCAACACAACACAGCAAGATGATAAAATAAAATAAAAAAACAAAACATACCGTTTTCCTATTATAATTTGATGAATGCTTCACATAATATATATAGTTATGTTTTATGTCCCAATTTTATAACCTTCACTTGTTTCATTAATTTAATCAATAATTTTGTATGCTAGTTTTAGCGAATTATTTCAGAAAGTCTTTAATCTGTAATGGACTACAATTCTTGAAAATAGTTCATTCGACTATCCTTTTCCCAACTATATTGGGGTCGGCTACCAGTCTAACCGGATGCAGCTGAATACCAGTATTTTACATGGGGCGACTGCCTATCTGACCTTCACAACCCAATTACTGGGTAATACGATACCCCTTGGTAAGACTGGTTGTCAGACTTTCGGGCTTCTGACTACCCAACGACTGTCAAAGATCCATGAATGACAGCTAGGACTTTCCGAGCCACTGAGGGGTCTCGGTATGTAAAGATGGCCACCCATCCACAGACCAACCGCGGCAAGCGTAGCTTAACCTGATCGATCGACCTGTGCGGCTGTTATTATTTACCCACGAGCCCCTCGCTACTGCTTAAGTCACACGTATCATATTATGCATATACTAATTATAGGTCATGTGACATAAAACCGCTCTTAAGTCACGCTTTTCTGTGTAAAAATAGACTAATTAAGTCACAGAATAGCTTGACTTAAATGCGGGTTTCGGTCACACAGTGCTTTAATAAACATTTAATTTCATTCAGACCCCAAAAAGAGATGAGGTTGTTTATTTCTAATTTCGAATAACAAGATCAAATGTTTATAATTTATACAGAGTGAAATTAAATTCAGGGGCATCCTTTTAAGGGGTCATTGTACTCATCATTATGAACAACTTTTATTAAAATCGCGAAAAAAAATCTGCTGTTCCGTGCTTTTCCGTGATTTTTTTTTCGCGACTTCAGGTTTGGTCCCATAGTAAAAGTTGTTCATAATGATAAGTACAATGACCCCTTAAAAGGATGCCCATGGATTCAATTTCACCCTGTATATATTTCAAAATAAATAACATTCATAAAAAATCCCGCTATGAACCATCCATTTACACAATACATGGCAAGTAAAATGTAAAACAGTATCTTCCAATTGACTCCTGCATTGTCGTCCGTATCGAGTGATGACGTCACACATTCCTCGGCAATCATGCGCCGAGATCGACTGCTATTGGAACGATATCGGTTTCCAATGCACTCGGGAGTTGAGCGCACTTCGGTGGAAAAATTAAAATGAATATTTTTTGCTGGATTGATGTGGGACGGAGGGTTGTAATGTTTTTCTTGTGTTGATTTATTGCTGACTAATTTGAAATTGAATTCGTGGTTGTACTTGTGGCAGATAAGTGTGAAGTCTTGAGTTTGATTTCGAAGTTGTACAAAGTATTTTTGTAGGTACTGTAGAGATATTGCAACCTTTATAAATACCTTGAAAAGCCATCATCATCATCTGCCAAGCCTTTTCCCAGCTTTGTTGGGGTCGGCTCCCAGTCTTACTTTCTGCCATCTACTTTTCAAAGTAGATGGCAGAAATACGAGACAAACATTGATTTATAAAAAGAACTAGCAGCGCCCCGCAGTTTCACCCGCATAAGTGTCGATCCCGTGGGAATATCGAGATAAAAGTATCCTATATGTTATTCTGATGTATAAGCTATAAAATTGTAAAGTTTCATCAAAATCCGTTGAGTAGTTTTTGCGTGAAAGACTAACAAACATTTATCTTGGATGCATCGTTATAAAATTTCGCGTTGCCGTGCGATTCTGTAACCGTCTCACCGTGAAAAGTTAGGCGAAGTGAGCGTGGAGTGAGCTATCAGTGTCATCCCACCTGATACTAGGGATTGACCAAGCATACATTTACAATCATAATCGAGATTTTAATAATAGATTTTATGCTAAGTCTATTGATCATTTTATATATCGAGCCTTTTCAGGAAGAAGATCGTAACCGCCATTTTGCATATTTTACAGGAGAAGGTTTTTTTTAAACATTTTCAAAATATTTATAACATCAATATGAAATTTTTACTTAGTGTTTTAAGGGCACCTCCCTATTAATTCAAATGTTAAGATCTGGCGGTTAATATATATATATATAATCAGTTGATCTGGCTGTAAATATGAAAACAGTGTTTTGGGATTTTTGGCGCTTACGATGTTCTTCCTGAAAAGGCTCGATATTTTCAAAGCTAGTATTTTAGTGGTCAAAACATTAATATTTCGTGGGGTTTTACAATAAAATAGCAAAACATAAACTTAGCCAGAAACTCAATGTTGTTTTTTTTTTTCTTTTTTTCCTAGACTGACTAGTCAATACAGCCTGAGGCGCGAGCGCGTCACGCAAGTGTTCACTTCACCCGAATCACGACATTAAATGTCGAGAATCGGGTGAAGTGAACACTTCACGCCACGCTTGCGCGTTAGTCACTGTCATTATCACATAGAAGATTATTTTGATGTGGATTGCGTGAAGTGTTCACTTCACTCGATTCACGACATTTAATGTCGTGAATCGAGTGAAGTGAACACTTCACGCCGCGCTTGCGCGTTGGTCACTGTCATTATCACATTGTAGATTATTTTGATGTGGATTGCGTGAAGTGCTTGCGCGTTAGGCGCTGTCATTAATATTAAATTCAGTTTTTATTTATTTATTTCTATAATTGACGACCATGGTCGTAAGCCTGTTCGTAATCGAGTTCAGAAATTAGTTCCTATTTATTTCAACGCTTTTAGATATTATGTCTAAATCCAACCGTGTTTGTACATTTAAAAAGTCAGTTGTGTGCATTTTGTTTTCAACAATTAACCAGATTTTGTATTAACTAGTTACAGACTACTTATTTAACCTGTAACGCGTGCAAATATAACATTATTGTAGATAGATACTAAATAACTAAGATCCGTATTTTTCATGCACGGTCAAGCGGCGCGCGTCGCCCATGATTGGCGAGTGGCGACGAAACCGTAGCCAATGAGCGACGCGCGCGAAGTGATGTTGCCATGGTTACCGTGGAGTGAAATATGGAACATTCCGAATCGCACTGTAATCGATTACAACGTGCTTACACTTTGACCCCAATTATTCTGTATGGTATAAATTACCTATTATTCCCCGCATAATCTTACCATGCCGTACGGTTGTCAAGAGTGGTATTTTGACAGTTCAAACCGGTTTCGTTAAACTAACATGGCATTTTCGAAATTGTGTTTCCGGCTACAGTCGCCACCTTACCAAAGGATAAGAAATTCGTGGTGTAAAAAAACAAACAAATAAATACTATAATCTAACCGTGAGTAAATAATCAAGTGAAATAGTTTTGACTCTCAGCTGCCATAGTGGTGATTTATCTAAATGGGAACGCAAATTATTTATGTGAGAGTTGTGGGCGATGATGGCCTAATTCGGAATGATCCATATTTCACGCGGCGCACTGCGCATGCGTGCATGCGTGTCAAGCGTCGTAGTTGTTAGTATCAAGTGAACTTTTTTTTTGCTTTCATGCCATTGACGACCATGTACAACTCGTTTATAGAGAGTAGTATATTCCTTGATGTAGAATGTACATAAGCCTGTACGTATTCGAGTACAGTGACAATAATTAGTTCCTAATTATTTAATGCTGTTAGAGATTTTAATGTCTAATGCCCGGTTTCTGAAGAATTCTTAAACGGAGTTTAAACTTTCAATAGTTGTTGATTCGACATATTTATCTATTTAAGCGAATTCCTTCCTTATGCTCGGTTTTTGAGGTTCTCAGATAAACCCTCGATAATAATTCACTCGACTTTTAAGCTAAATTCTTCCTTAATGACGTGTTCAGAAACACGATATCGAACCAATAATCACTATCGAATGGATAAACTCCGTTTAAAAACCTCAGAAACCGACCATAAATCCAACTGTTTTTGTACATCGAAAAAGTAAATTTAGTCAGCCTACATTTAAGATATAACATGAGAAATTGTGCTAAGCAAGTACCTATTCAGTGATTGGTGTAATGTTCGTATACATAAGTACATAATACGTAAAAGCACATATAGGTTTTTTTTTATATCATCTCTAGATAAACTACACGTACAATATACAAACCTTATACCATAAATATTTAGGCATATTATTAATCTAGTGACGATTGCTGTTAGGACACACAAATTGCATTATTCATGTATACGCATGTTTTGGGCTGTCTAATTTTAGTTTTACTGTATACTGTTTACACACTGTGTCTACATTTCTCAGCCAACTCTCCTGTCGCAGATCTGCTGAAAGAAATTACTAAGTAAATGATGAAAGCAGTTCCTCTATCTTTATGTAGTTTACTTTATTATGTATTTAGTGTGTATATAAATAAATATATTACATTTTTTAATTTGTATCACATTAAAAAAAATTGCTAATACATTTTTTCTACTGAGTCGGCTGCTTCCTGAGATGCAACTTCTTAATGCCGGGAACGGAGGGACATTGGATGTGTGTCGGCTGCACCCCCACTGCAAAAAGCTGGAAATAATGGTAATAATTTGTTACTAAGTATTTGATTTATTTAATTCCTACACATCAGCACATCTGCAGCTAATGTATTTACTTTCAATAAGAATAGCGGTATGATTTATTAAGAACAGCGTCTGATCAAATAAAATCAATTGAATGGGCCAATATTATTACTATATATTTAGAGCACAACGAGTTTCTACATTTCTTAATTCCATGCTCCGTGCCTGTCTGTGTCCCAATTTATTTGTTCCCTATTGTGTTTATCAAAAATAGTGTGTGAAATAATGAATACTTGCCTCAGACCGCCACGCATGACACAGCCGGGAGCGATGTGATCAAATCAAATAGAGGCAGTGTTCTTTTATTGTCTTCTGTCCCTTTAATGACTTAGCAACTGCAGGGTCGATAAGGCTCATCTGCTGAAAGGTAGAATATATCAGATTAATAAAATTCACTTGCTTTTGTGTGCCTATACTTTTGTGTTTTTATTTTAAGTTATCCTATGTTGTCCCACAGCTGGGCACGGTCTAGTCATATTGAGTTGTTTCTAATTAAAAAAGTGTTACTAGGATACTACATAAACCTTTATTGACTGATAACTACCTATATCTTGTAAAAATATACCACTATAATTGTAAAATCATAAGATTTTCTTGAAGTACTTACGTAAAATTTTCTTTGACGATTTTATTTCTCTGTGATGTTATTTCGTGCAAATATTATCTACAATATTATTTACAAGGACGTATAATATGTTATAAACGAATATTCATCCACTTAACGTCGATTTTACACAAAAACTATTAAAATAAACAACATAGCATCATAACAAAACAGCACGCACTGTAGCTGCCATTAAGAATCGTAAAGTCTATTTTTAACTTTTTTTTTTCCAATATTGCCAACCCATATTTTTCGTTTTGAATCATTTAGTCGATTAGTTTATCTACCGGACCATAGACTCAAACTGCTGCACAGGATATTAGACCGTATTTATCAGTAATAATAGAGGTTGAAGCCGCATGAATCGGGTGGTGACAAATGGTGTCGCTCGCCCCTGAAGGGTGCGCGCCGGTTGGTGACAAATGGGTACGCTCGCCCGTGAACGGAAAGGAGACGTTCAATAAATGTATGGGGCTTGGTACTAAAATAATTGAAAATTTAAACAGCCTTCTGAGCTTTATGAGCTGAAAGAGGGTAATTATTTTGACGTCTTTGGGTATTTAATTTTTTTTTACAGCCCGCCGTTTTTTTTTAATCAAGTGTTGAAAAATAAAATGCTTGCATCACTAACTACAAACATTATTATATTTTAGTGTTAGCAGCCCTGTGAGAAATGACGTGACAATGACAATGTCAGTCAGCGCGGCTGTCATTGTCATTTCTCATCGTCAATTATCATAGAAATAAGTGGCTATGTACATACTTATACTTTATAATTAAGAACATTAATACATTTGTTGAAATATTTTTCTACATATGGACTTGTACCAGTGGTTATGGTTTTAGTGGTTAGTGGTTATTTTAACGTCATTCTGACATTTACAGATTTGACCTTTTTCGACACGTTTTGATATTGCATTGTCATGATAATCAATATTTTCTGTCTCAATTTCATGGAGCTGCAGCTAAAATTATAATAAAATCTCAAAGTATTTAATAGAAACAGAAACTTTAGCCACATTTAAAATAATTATATTCCATAGAAATGAATAAATAAAGGCTACGTGCGTTTCGTTGTACTGAAACATTTTTCACTTTTTTACAAAAACGGGCGCCTGAAAAAATCATATTTAACTATAATCGAGTAGCTTAATACATAAGCTTTCTAATAAGGTACATCACATTAGCGTTTAAAAATCTTCGGAATTTAGTACCACTTTTGACCTCTCCTTTGATTTGATTTTTTGATTGTAGTAGCTTGATGTGCTAGCGTCTGTTCGTCATAATATTTACCTACCAATTTAAAATGCTTAAGACCTCATATTTATAATAACATTGTACTTACCTCATTTTTGCAGAATTCACTGTGTCAATTTTTAACATTTTTAAAAGGGCTAATTCGCGCGTCTTGTCAGTTGTCTAACGAAGAAGACATTAAAAAAAAATCGCGGCTGCTCTTTGGTCGCACCTTCGGTGCAACAAAGTCACAACAGCTCATTTTTAAATTATTTTGTTTGCTATAGTTTTACGTTAATAATCTTATAGTTTACAATTTGGCATACTTACCCCAATTTTGCAGTTTTGCCTATTTGTGACTTTGTTGCACCGAAGGTGCGATTTTATCATCTGTGGTGAACATGTGCTGTCTACTGCTGTCTATGGGGCTTTCCGATACAAAATAAACTTTTTGTCTGCAGTTTCAAAATAAATAATTGTAAATAAACAAATGAAAGTTTTATCTTAGCACCTACTTTGAATTAGTTTTTCAGTGACAATGGCTAGCACGATATTATAATGGTGAATGTGATAGTAATATGACATAATGTTGGCATGTACCTATTGGTGAAAGTTTTTCTAATTTAAAAATGAATTCCTCTACCTACTCCACAGTTCCTGTGTTACTGTTCATAATTAGATTCACCACCGATCGGTGACGACCGGCGCGCACCCGTCAGGCCCCACGGTCACCGATCGGTGACACCCGATTCACGCGGCTTCAACCTCTATTATTACTGTAAATTCCGTGGCTGGCGTGAACAACTTGACATCTCGAGTTGTATGATTTTTTTTTTATTAGCTTAATACGTTCCCCGCAGTATGAATTTATATATAAAAAATTCACAGCTCAAAGTATACATTATTTTTTGAGTACTTACGGTTGATAGTATGTGGACATCTTGCAATTTACCGTCTCTAATTTGGCAAATCTACATATCAAGTTATAAATTAACTTTTTTTTGTGAATGAACATTGATATATAGTTATGTCAACTTATACTTAGCTACCATGACAATGTTGGTTACTTGATATCTCCACTTATACGCTTATACATTTCTGATAGAAAGTAAATTAAAACTGACAAATGGAAATATTAAGTTATGGCCAACTGAATTATCTGTTTGAATTCTGACATATTGAGATATCAAGTTATGGACAGCTGACAACCTTAAATTAAATCATGATAAGTTAAGATGTCAAGTTATGAACAACTTGAATATTTCTGTTTAATACGTGACATATCGAGATGTCCAGTTATAGCCGCACATCCCTAGCCCGAAAGTTAGTAAACAAACTGAAACAAACATTCAGTCGCCCGCGCACGACCCCCGCACTCGCGCGTCAGACAGGCATTGCGTAGGTACGATTGATTTGTCTTGTTTTTGTTTTGAGCGTCACATCGAAAGTTTGTTACTTACGACTCCGCTACTGAATGTCGAAGTTTGAAATGTCGACGTATGTTAGTTCTAAAGTAGGTACAGGATCTCGATGTACGCCAGTTCGAAAGTTCACTGGAGCGAAGTATGCAAGGCCGACGTATCGTTAGTTAGAAAGCATACGAGTGCGATGTACGCCAGTTCGAAATTACCCTGTCACGAAGTATGAAATGCCTCCGTACTGTTAGTTAGAAAGCATACGGGTGCAATAGGACTATTCGCACTCGTATGCTTTCTAAGTTCGATACGCTATTGGAACAATAATTGTAATAGGAAATAAACAAAACATTCATAAATAGATATATCTTTAAATTATTAAAAAGAAAAAAACAAATTAAACCAGAACCAAACAAAAAAAAATGCGCTTGTAGCATTACATAACATAATGTTATTAAAAACACCATTTAGATTAAATATATATTATAGGATCAGTAATTTAATTTATTTCAGTTTTGTATATAAAATTAAATCTTCATATACGCTATGTACGCAAGACCACTTATGTATTCTTTTAAATCTACGTTATCCTTCTTTAATAACTGTTCTCTGATTTTTAGGATATGGCATGATTTTTTGTATTTACGTTTCTTTATATTTGCATTAATTCTTTCAATCTCCAAAATTGTATTTTTTTGTTCTTTTTGCAATTCTTTCATCGATTTATAGATATTGAATTTTTTCCTGTTCAGCAAGTTATTCCAACGATTATGCCAATTTTCAATATTGTTTTGGGTAGTTGGGATATCAGCGTTCACACAATCTAATACGGACCATATCTGAGGCGGAAATCTTGGGGCCGACTTCCTCAGCTGTAATTTCAGTGTTGACACCTTCTTTCGATTAGTTAGTTACACGTTTATAAATTCCATGAACATAATATTCAGAAAACCAGTCAGTCACTTTTTTTGCTTCTTCGGGTATAATTTGCTCGCGAATAATTTCAAATGCGGATGGTATCTCAGTCGGATCTAAAAAAGCAAGGGCCGCTAGATGGCGCATTTGATGCGCAAAATTACTGTCGCTAATATACTTTTTTGATAATCCTTCCTTTTGGATATGCTTCCAAATATTTTGGGACAAATGAAAATAACAACATTTGTGTTTTGCATTTGGGAAAACACTTTCACTAGCTCTTATCGCAGCTAACTCAAAATCTGTGATAATGAAATCCGGGTCGAGATTAATATTTAATTGATTGAATGTAAATCGCAGTACAATTTGTAAAAATATGCCATAAATTCTTTCAGATTTACTCGACAAAAATCCATAAACAAGTGGTAGTACCTGCTTGGTATCGTCGTTCTGGCCCACTTGCCCATGTATCGAATACAATTGGTAAAACAGACTTGGACAACATTGGAACGTGCCATCCATAATCCAAAATTGAGATTTATCCAAAAGGCGAAGATTTGTTTTTGTACTAAACACAAGAATTGTATCGGTCTCATCAACGTAATGGCCAATTAAAAATTGTTCACCTTCAAATTTGGTATACTCGTCGGGTATGACAATATCATTCAATGATTTCGGTAGTTTTGGTTCATTTCTCATCCTTTCTCTATGAATGATCAAACGCATAGCTTCTTTTGACGGCATAAAAGGAGATGACGTACTAGGCACGTCCTGTATACTTTTTTGAATAATTTGCCCAGGCCTATCAAAACTGTCGGCAGCTTTTCTTTTTAATGAGTGCCTGACGGTATTTGCTTCAGCAGTATTCGAATCTGGTTCATGAAGATGAAATATATTGTTAAATTTGTGTACATAATGATCATCACCATTCTTTCTTGTAGTTACCGTGGCGCCACAACTCGACGACTTTTTTCTCACGCAATTCCAGTAGAACACATTATCACACTTTTTATTAATCATATATAGAAACCCATCAAGAAACAAAAGATTATTATTTTTATGCGACATAACAAACTCACATTTACTGTTCTCCATTTTTACGAATGAGTTAAAATGATGAAGCGATATCACTGTTGTAGAACAACAAATTAATTAATGACACTTGGAAAAATACTATCTACCCTCAAAATTTCTATAATTTTGCAATAAATATAGTACCTGGTAAACTTAATGTTTTTAAAATGCATTGCCTATTTGTAATGTAAAATAGTAAACACATAGTGTTATTTATCATTGTTGCGTTAAACTTCCGTTTAAATATATTTATCATAATAATAGGTACAAACAATTACTAATATCCGCGTCTGTCCCTAAATAAAAAATGAAGTAAATATATTTTTACACAAATTTGCTAATTATAATGTTGTAAGAGTACTAGTAACAGTACGGAGGCATTTCATACTTCGTAACAGGGTAATTTCGAACTGGCGTACATCGCACTCGTATGCTTTCTAACTAACGATACGTCGGCCTTGCATACTTCGCTCCAGTGAACTTTCGAACTGGCGTACATCGAGATCCTGTACTTTAGAACTAACATACGTCGACATTTCAAACTTCGACATTCAGTAGCGGAGTCTGATAGAATCATAGCATCTCATTTTAATATTCATCCAATCTTTTTCTTTTTTTTTTTTAATTTTGACATGGATGCAAAAATAATACGTACCCTCCCCCCCTATTGTAATAACATTGTTTACCTAAGAAAATAATACATATTTTTATGGCGCATAAGTTGATAAATACTATGAACAAGTTAATAGCTGCTGAGAACAAGTTGATAACTCGGTGAATAACTTGATAACTCGTCGGTGAACAACTTGACAAGTCTAATATCGCCAAAACTGTAAGGATTTTGCCTAATTTACTGTAATAGATTTGAAGTTGGCATAAAATAATAACTAAAACAACACAGACACTTACGTTTAACTAATTTACCGATTTACCAAAAACGGTCAAACTTTCAAATGGCTGCCCTCTAAAATTGACATTTTAGACTTGTCAACTTATTCACGCCAGCCACGGAATTAAGGTCTAATATCCTGTGCAACAGTTTGAGTCTATGGTCCGGTAGATAAACTAATCGACTAAATGATTCAAAACGAAAAATATGGGTTGGCAATATTGGAAAAAAAAAGTTAAAAATAGACTTTACGATTCTTAATGGCAGCTGCAGTGCGTGCTGTTTTGTTATGATTTTATGATGCTACGTTGTTTCTTTTAATAGTTTTTGTGTAAAATCGACGTTAAGTGGATGAATATTCGTTTATAACATATTATACGTCCTTGTAGATAATATTTGCACGAAATAACATCACAATCAATCGATAAACCTTTTTTTTTGGTCAAACAAAATTTTACGTAAGTACTTCAAGAAAACCTTATGATTTTACAATTATTATAGTGGTATATTTTTACAAGATATAGGTAGTTATCAGTCAATAAAGGTTTATGTAGTATCCTAGTAACACGTTTTTAATTAGAAACAACTCAATATGACAAAGGTTGCCTGAAGACAAGGCGGGCGTCGTCACTGACACGTTCCTGACCAATTGGCCGAAGAAGGCACAACATAAGGAAAACTGGAAAAGTATGGGGGAGACCGTGCCCAGCTGTGGGACAACATAGGATAACTTAAAATAAAAACACAAAAGTATAGGCACACAAAAGCAAGTGAATTTTATTAATCTGATATATTCTACCTTTCAGCAGATGAGCCTTATCGACCCTGCAGTTGCTAAGTCATTAAAGGGACAGAAGACAATAAAAGAACACTGCCTCTATTTGATTTGATCACATCGCTCCCGGCTGTGTCATGCGTGGCGGTCTGAGGCAAGTATTCATTATTTCACACACTATTTTTGATAAACACAATAGGGAACAAATAAATTGGGACACAGACAGGCACGGAGCATGGAATTAAGAAATGTAGAAACTCGTTGTGCTCTAAATATATAGTAATAATATTGGCCCATTCAATTGATTTTATTTGATCAGACGCTGTTCTTAATAAATCATACCGCTATTCTTATTGAAAGTAAATACATTAGCTGCAGATGTGCTGATGTGTAGGAATTAAATAAATCAAATACTTAGTAACAAATTATTACCATTATTTCCAGCTTTTTGCAGTGGGGGTGCAGCCGACACACATCCAATGTCCCTCCGTTCCCGGCATTAAGAAGTTGCATCTCAGGAAGCAGCCGACTCAGTAGAAAAAATGTATTAGCAATTTTCTTTAATGTGATACTAATTAAAAAATGTAATATATTTATTTATATACACAGTAAATACATAATAAAGTAAACTACATAAAGATAGAGGAACTGCTTTCATCATTTACTTAGTAATTTCTTTCAGCAGATCTGCGACAGGAGAGTTGGCTGAGAAACGTAGACACAGTGTGTAAACAGTATACAGCAAAACTAAAATTAGACAGCCCAAAACATGCGTATACATGAATAATGCAATTTGTGTGTCCTAACAGCAATCGTCACTAGATTAATAATATGCCTAAATATTTATGGTATAAGGTTTGTATATTGTACGTGTAGTTTATCTAGAGATGATATAAAAAAAAACCTATATGTGCTTTTACATATTATGTACTTATGAAAACGAACATTACACCAATCACTGAATACTTGCTTAGCACGATTTCTTATATTATATTATATTGTCTGAAATGTAGGCTGACTAAATTGACTTTTTCGATGTACAAAAACAGTTGGATTTAGACATTAAAATCTCTAACAGCATTAAATAATTAGGAACTAATTATTGTCACTGTACTCGAATACGTACAGGCTTATGTACATTCTACACCAAGGAATATACTACTCTCTATAAACGAGTTGTACATGGTCGTCAATGGCATGAAAGCAAAAAAAAAGTTCACTTGATACTAACGAAACGACTACGACGACACGCATGCGCAGTGCGCCGCGTGAAATATGGATCATTCCGAATTAGGCCATCATCGCCCACAACTCTCACATAAATAATTTGCGTTCCCATTTAGATAAATCACCACTATGGCAGCTGAGAGTCAAAACTATTTCACTTGATTATTTATTCACGGTTAGATTATAGTATTTATTTGTTTGTTTTTTTACACCACGAATTTCTTATCCTTTGGTAAGGTGGCGACTGTAGCCGGAAGCACAATTTCGAAAATGCCACGTTAGTTTAACGAAACCGGTTTGAACTGTCAAAATACCACTCTTGACAACCGTACGACATGGTAAGATTATGCGGGGAATAATAGGTAATTTATACCATACAGAATAATTGGGGTCAAAGTGTAAGCACGTTGTAATCGATTACAGTGCGATTCGGAATGTTCCATATTTCACTCCACGGTAACCATGGCAACATCACTTCGCGCGCGTCGCTCATTGGCTACGGTTTCGTCGCCACTCGCCAATCATGGGCGACGCGCGCCGCTTGACCGGTTAAGGTGAATGTGACATGGCAGACCGCGAAATTTAAATTTTCTTACGTTTTTTGCAATTTGCAGATCAGTGTCAGGTTGTATCTTGATCCAAATATGATTCGAGACTATAATAGACATGTATTTACAGAATCATAGTCATAGTCATTAGAATCATTAATATATCTCCTTATGTTAGATTTCTACCATAAACACTTTTCCATATGAGATTTGTTCTTAACGATAGAAATCTAACTTAAAAAGATGTAGATTAATGATGATTAATGATTGTAATTATTATTATTATTTTTGTGGTGTACAATAAAGTATATATAAATAAATAAATAATAATAATATTAATGTTTTGACCACTAAAATACTAGCTTTGAAATTATATAAAATGATCAATAGAATTAGCATAAAATCTATTATTAAAATCTCGATTATGATTGTAAATGTTTGCTTGGTCAATCCCTAGCATCAGTGGGATGACACTGACAGCTCACTTCACGCAAGTTTTCACGGTGAGATTTTTACAGAATCGACCGGCAGTAGGATAAGAGAAAAAAAAAACAACCGACTTCAAAAAAAAACCACAAAGTGATAAATAACTTTAATTTCGGAAGTCTGTGTCGTTTTTTCCGAATTTTCGTTTTTTTGACACCGAGTTCCGAAATTAAAATTATTTAACAATTTGGATATTTTTTTTAAGTCGGTTTTTTTTTTAATTTTTCACTTTTTAGTTGTACCCACCCCACCCACAATTTAATTAACACTAGTGCATTGAAGAATTGAAGACACCGACTAGAAGAATCATCAAAATTCGCATAGAAATGCCGGAGATTCAGTACATTTATGCATATAACTTCGTACATAAGAATAATTACCTAATGTATTATATACTAAAACCTTCCTGACAGTATGTAGATCACACTAATGAAAGAATTATCAATATCGGTTCATTCGTTTTTGATAAAATCGCGGACATACAAACATACATACATACGACTCGAATTCAGAACCTCCTTTTTTGAAGTCGGTTAAAAACAGTAGGCGTCCGATTTGGCTGACAAGTCAAGACCATTCTTCTAGGAAATTTATTGAAATATATTAAATAAATGACATACTATGGTTTTACATACTCGTCGCAGTACTAAGTAAAACTCTCACAGTACCTAGTTCTAAAAGATCAATAGGGTTTATTCATGCTCAATAAATAAAAATTATTTCTATCGTAAATAACCTTCAGATCCTGATCCTTTACGGTTTTTAACGCAAACTTTGTGGTAATTACTTTTTATTTTCCTCGAATTAATGCTGAAACGTTTTTCTCAAAAACTCATTAAGATTATTTGCGCCATTATTAGCATTTGGCTTCTAAATTATGAGTTCTTAAAAAATATTTATCACTCAATAAGTTTGTATAAGTACTGAAAGCGTTCGTATTTGTTTATTTTTTTTTCTAATAATCGCAAGATCAGTCGGTTCCTGAGAACCTGTTTTGTTTAATCAGTAGGTATGCAGTGATCAAATCTCACTCTGAATTTCATAAGATAATGTTGTAATTTTCGTCAACCAATCAAATAGTTAAAAACATCATTGACATCTGAGGGATATAATTCCCGTATGTTTAAATCTATCTCAATCTGTCAGAAATCCCTCTAATTTATCTACAATTTTGACAAGTTTAGATAAGATTTCAGTACGAGAACTGACCTTCAGGGCCCAGACAAACGTTTCATTGGCTTCCCGATTGTTTTATGACAGATTTGTCATGCAAATTGTGTCAAAATATACAATTAAAAGATCACTCAAACTAAGCCCCTCAAGCTCACTAGCCCCAAGTGGTTAGACCCAAAATATAGATCATATTAAGTTCAACTGCAGCATCGTAGATTTTCATCGTTTTATCTTTTAATTTATAATAAGGCACACTTGCTTTTCCAATTCACTTTTGACATTAGCGGAATAGTCGACATCGGCTGTACTTGCCATAACCCATACTACCTATCACACTAATATTATAAAGGCGAAAGTTTGTGAGTGTGTATGTGTGTGTGTGTGTTTATATGTTTGTTACTTCTTCACGCTCAAACGGCTGGACCAATTTAGATGAAATTTGGTACAGAGATAGTTTGAGTCCCGGGAAAGGACATATAATACTTTTTATCCCGATATTCCCACGGGATCGAGACTTGTGCGGGTGAAACCGCGGGGCGCAGCTAGTTAAAAATATAATGACAAACGTGTGTAAAGTATTAGGTAAGTTGGTTAGGTATTAGTGTGTGTGCACTAGGGTCCAGCGGGGTTACTGCGTAACACATTTACAACGGCAATGCCTATCATTTAGACGGTTCAACAACGTTCATTGCATAATAACGTTATTGAGCGAATAAATAAAGAATTTTTCAAATATATAAAGCAATGAATACGCAGTGTGTTTCACAATTGGGGTGCTGATAAATTGACTACTGATCTACACACCTAATCAGACGACCTGTTTGAGTACAATCAGTCAATTTGTCGTGTCGTGTGTAACAGTGGACCCGCGCCGATCGGAACAACAATGCCAGCTGATGAGTTCACGCGGACGTATCTTCAGTTGGCGGGAACCCGGCGCAGACTTATTACTAGCACTGTTCACGTGGCGCTGCTTGCGTAATGTAGGTGAAAGGTTCGAGTCAATCATTTCTTGTTAACTGCTTTTGAAACAAATAGAGGTAACGCAGGACTTTGTCTAGTTTTCCACATAAACTCAAGATGATTATTTTATAAGTAGTAGTGTAGTGGTAGTTTTGTGATTTCAGTCGACAACATCTATCGGTTTCTTACTAAACTTCAACTATATCCGACGATCTTGCATACTTATCTCTTTAGTTAACTGTACATAAAACACTACAAAGAAAATCACACCTACAAAATTATAACTACAGTCTAATATAACTACGTTTTCTAATTAGCAGACATTTTCTACAAAGTACTACAAAGCAAACAAAACTAGTACGGTATTACTACGCGCTACGAGTTGTCTACGAAGTGCTACAATTCACACGACGTTGCTACGATGTTGCTACGGCGCTACGCGCTACGACTTGTTCAAGCGAACTTTGTGTTTGCCAAAGCTCGCTTGAACTGTCATCCATTCTTGTGACTACGATGTAGGTGGTCATTAAATTATATTGAAGGAGGTAATAGTAAAATACATATACAGGGTGAAATTGAATTCATGGGCATCCTTTTAAGAGGTCATTATAATCATTATTATGAAAAACTTTTACTATGGGACCAAAACTTAAATCGGGAAAAAAAATCAGCTCTTCCCTAGGTTTTGACGAGTTATGTCAACATAAATGCAAGAACAGCTTATTTTTTTTTGCGGTTTTAGGTTTAGTCCCATAGTAAAAGTTGTTCATAATAATGAGTACAATGACCCCTTAAAAGGATGCCCATGAATTTAATTTCACCCAGTATACAAAAAAAGACGGGTTGCACTCCGGGAGTGCCGGCAGAAGTGAAAACTTGAATATTAACGTTGAAATAAATCAATTATTAAACACTTTATATACACGAATTTTACGAATACACAGCAGTGTGGCTACTACACAGACGGTCGAGCCATCAGCTGTCCATCCACGTCCGCGTCCGCGTCCACCATCACCATCACATCACATCACATCACATCACCATCGCCATCGCATCACCATCGCCATCACCATCGCCATCACCATCAAAATCGCCATCGCCATCCCCATCACCATCGCCATCGCCATCGCCATCGCCATCACCATCACCATCCATCCCTCCATCCATCCATCCATCCATCCATTATCGTGTCTCACTTGTTTCACTTCGGTTGGCGCCGCCGTAGAAAGAGATGGGGGGGGGGGGAATCTCTCCTGACGGTCACGTGTCCTGACGCGATGCCCTGACGCGAGTTTAACATTTTTTACCCATTACAAAAAGTGTTCAACGCCGCTAAAGAAGTTTTCACTTCAAAAAAAACAAGGCCGTTATTAATAAACTCGGAGTAAAATTATGCCAAACATAGACCATGACTGGAGTCAATACTAGTTATAACTTTACTCGGCGTTTATTATTAAAGAGATATTGTATAACTATAAATCAAGATGGTTGAAAAAAGGTTTACTTTTGAATTGTCCTATTAGCAAGGGTTTAGGTAACTTCAAACATAATAAAATAAGAAAAAATTAAAAAGGGTTTTTAACATTCATATTTTTTTTTTTTACATTTTTACATGGTATTATGTATGTTAATACAATGTAATGATTCAAAGAATAATTGAAGAATAGTTGTTGCTATCATTACATAATAATTCATTAATAATTTCCATAATATCCCTTCAATTTCATTTCAGTTTACGATAGTAGTTAAAAAAAATTAAAATACAACAATAATAGTTGAAATGTATAAAAATATATAATTTTTTATAATTCAATTTGAGTGAATGTAATTTGTAATATTTATATCAAACATAATAATAAGCTTATAATGTCCCCACTGCTGAGACACAGGCCTCCTCTCGGTGAGAGGGAGTGGACTGTAATCCACCACGCGGGTCCAGTGCGGGTTGGCAGATGTCACATGTCTTCGATTTGTTGGTTCAGGCTATGCCGGTTTCCTATACAAAATCGCAGTTTTACAAAATTAGAAAGTGACTGCATGGTTATATCGTTAAAAATGAATTCATCAGTGTGTCCTGGTGTTGCTATTAACATTTTTCATAAGCTAAACATTCCATATACAGGATAATTTTTTATGCATTGCGCAAATTTTCACAGGATGTTCTACTCATAAATATGAACAACTTTGACTATGGGCTCAACTCTGAAATCACAAAAAAAAATCAGCTGTTTCATACATTTTGGTCGAGTAGGTATTGAACTTTTGTATGAAACTGCTGATTTTTTTTTTGTATTTTCAGAGTTCGTCCCATAGTGAAAGTTGTTCATATTCATGGGTAGGACAACCTGTGAAAATGTGCGCACTGCTTAAAAAAATATCCTGTATACACGTGAACCACATACTTATTTTTATCCAAAAGTCCCCATTTATGTTAATACAATAGTGACATACTGGTAATTGATACACCATATCTACAGAATTTTACACGTTGACAATAGATTGTGTTGCTCAGTCTGTCTGTGTAGAATAATTAGCAGCTCGCGGCTGCGGCGAGCGGATAAATATGAGGATTAAGACGACTCGGTAATGTACGCGCGGCGGAAACTAGTGCGTCGGTACTAAGGAAACAGCACCCCAATTGCGTAACACACTATTAATCGGAATCTGAATCATTTTGAAGCAAATTGCTAATCCATTGCTTCATAAGTTCGAAAAATTAGTCTGCTCAATACGTAAATAACGTAATGAATGTTGTTGAACTGTCAAAATGAAACCGATTCCGATTGACAATGTGTTACGCAATCGCCCCGCAGGTTATAAAGTGCTGATCAAGCGGACACTTGGGGTTAAAAGGCCTTAGAAAGTCAGAATTTGAAAATATCAAAAAAAAAAAATCTACTATTTTGAATTTTAAAGTAATATACTTTATTAGTAATAGTCAAAAAGTTCTGGATGTTATTTCCCGCAAGGAAGAGTATTTTATGATCTGGTTTTAGTTTTTGGGTAGAAAATGTTCGACGCCTGAATGATCTCCTTTGCACTTTCTATTGTCTCAATTTATCATGGATGAACACTAACAAATTAACGCCAAAACCGAATGGCACATTCGGATGTAATTACGATAGTTATTTATCTAAACTATCGATTGTTCATAGATTGTCCACAATTTATACGACACCCTGTATTGGCAATTATATCCCAGTCAGAGATGATTAACGAGTCACGTGCTACGCCGTAGCGCGTAGGCGTCGTAGGCGGCTACGACGCGACTTGCTACGGCGGCGACGCTTACAGACCGATATCTGTGTTCACAGTAATGAATAGATCGATTCGTTAATTGTGTTATCGTCTTATTGATAGTAAACGTTAAAGGTAACGTTAACTCTTTATCAATGCTAATAAGAGTAGAGATAAAACTTGTTTGAGGTAATAATACGTGAAAACATCAAAAATAAAATCAGAATTAAAAATAAAAAAACCCAACTGCAACCTTATACTAAAACTAACTGAAAAGCTAAAAACAAGCCCATTTTCTCTATTGATAAACTGGTTTAGTTTATTGCAAAGTCGACCAGCTTTTAATCTTGACCTTCCTTACCTGGTGGAAAGCGATGAATGAGGTCTATGAAGGAACCAGTGAGCCCCGATGATTCACTCATGCTTTGTAGGCTGACGAATTATACGTGGAAGGCATGGAAGGGAACACAGACGCTGGCAGAGAGTTCCACACTTTGGCTGTGCTAACTTCCTAATCCTAACTAATATTATTAATGCGAAAGTAAGTTTATTTGTCCGATTGTTGCCTTTTCACGCCTAAACCACTGAACCGATCATCCTGAAATTTTCTATATACGTTGTCAGGTGACAGAAACGGACATAAAGGTACCCCCTTTCATCCCGAAAAAAGTGCTGTTCCCAAGGAAAACAACAATATAACGTTATTATGATAGATGGCACCACGTGTCTATTGAACTTTGTCACATTATTTAATTCTGAGGCGGTACGAAGTTCGCCTGCGGGGCAATGGCGTAACACATTATCAATCGGAATCGGTTTCATTTTGACAGTTCAACAACATTCATTGCGTTATTTACGTGTTGAGCTTACAAATTTTTCGAACTTATGAAGCAATGGGTTAGCAATTTGCTTCAAAATAATTCAGATTCCGATTGAAAGTGTGTTACGCAATTAGGGTGCAAATCAGCTAGTAAATGATAACTTTAAGGTGCAGATTTCGTTGAAACTTCCAAAGCGCGCACCTCTATCTAGCGAACAGCCTGCCCTTATATTTGTCCTGTGTTAGGTAAATTCGTCGCGTTTTGTCTTAAGTTTAATTAACGCGGCTAACCCTATTAACACAATAAAATTCAGAGTGAGACGTCTTGGAACGTCTCTGTCATCACAAATGACTAAGTTTGGGCAAAAAAAAAAAACAAAATGGTGGCGGAGAATTTCATTATTAAGGGACCCGTGGCTCGTGGCTCGAAAGGGTTCGCCAGTACCTACAGTCGTTCATTGAATTGCTGATAAAGTTAATGTCAATACAAAGCGAACTGTGTTTGTGTTTCGAGATACTTTCGTGGTCTGTCTCTGCCCTGATTTTGGAATTAGGAATCTTTAGCAAGAACCTACAAGGAATACGTTACTAGAAAGATAGAAATAGATCAGAATATAAATTAAGGAAGGCCCAGAAATCAACGATGTCTTATAGTAATTATTTGCAGGGGTTAGGTAACAGCTATGCTAGTGAGTGCCTCATGGTTTAGGTTTAAATACTTTATTCTCAAAAAAGACAAAAGAGCCACTTACATGAGAATGTAGCAGTATCTACAGCGCCACATGCGAACAATGCGTCATAATGACGTCATGCAAAATCCTGCATCTCGCAAGCAGAGTTTACCGCGCAACTAGCATAGATACATCCTCCCTTTTCTATAGAGTATGAGTGAACATTACACCCTGTTCCTCATACCTCTATAAGAATACAAGATAACATAATCTAGGTAACATGTTCTAGGTAACGGTCACCGATACAATACAATAGACTTAACATTATTTTGGTTTTAAATTGGTATGGTTTAACTTTCAACGGTTTTGTTCTCAACTAGTAGGCTTACATTGTAAGTGAGTGGTCTCAATGATGTAATTTGATGTAGTTTTGATTAAAAACCGCTGAAAGAGCTTACATTTTTTATATTGGATGGTAAATTATTATAAAGTTATGCTCCTTCTTATGTGATATTCTTTTTAGCATAGTTTCTACGTGTCTTTGGCAGGACAAGTAAACATTAATAAGAAGGAAAGAAAGAAAGAAAGATTTTTCTTTCTTTCTTTGGCAGGACAAGTAAACATTAATAAGAAGGAAATAAAGAAAGAAAGATTTTTCTTTCTTTCTTTCTTCTTTCTTTCTTTGGCAGGACAAGTAAACATTAATAAGAAGGAAAGAAAGAAAGAAAGATTTTTCTTTCTTTCTTTCTTCTTTCTTTCTTTGGCAGGACAAGTAAACATTAATAAGAAGGAAAGAAAGAAAGAAAGATTTTTCTTTCTTTCTTTCTTCTTTCTTTCTTTGGCAGGACAAGTAAACATTAATAAGAAGGAAAGAAAGAAAGATTTTTCTTTCTTTCTTTCTTCTTTCTTTCTTTGGCAGGACAAGTAAACATTAATAAGAAGGAAAGAAAGAAAGAAAGATTTTTCTTTCTTTCTTTCTTCTTTCTTTCTTTGGCAGGACAAGTAAACATTAATAAGAAGGAAAGAAAGAAAGATTTTTCTTTCTTTCTTTCTTCTTTCTTTCTTTGGCAGGACAAGTAAACATTAATAAGAAGGAAAGAAAGAAAGAAAGATTTTTCTTTCTTTCTTTCTTCTTTCTTTCTTTGGCAGGACAAGTAAACATTAATAAGAAGGAAAGAAAGAAAGAAAGATTTTTCTTTCTTTCTTTCTTCTTTCTTTCTTTGGCAGGACAAGTAAATATTAATAAGAAGGAAAGATTCTTCTTTCTTTCTTTGGCAGGACAAGTAAACATTAATAAGAAGGAAAGAAAGAAAGAAAGATTTTTCTTTCTTTCTTTCTTCTTTCTTTCTTTGGCAGGGCAAGTAAACATTAATAAGAAGGAAAGAAAAGAAAGAAAGATTTTTCTTTCTTCTTTCTTTCTTCGGCAGGACAAGTAAACATTAATAAACAAACACATCTACTATAGTTACATAGAAATATTTCTCTTTCCAGATCCCACAGCCATTACATTCCATGCATGTCCATCAAAGTCAAACAAATCAGATTTTGCATACACTCCTAACCATTCAAACTTCCATTTTAACAACTTATTACATTAGGACCATACGCAAAAACTTTCCATCAAATTAAATCAGAAAGTTTTTACAATATAACTCGCAAGCGCGAATTAAAAGTTAGAAACAGAAGGTTGACTCCGTACAACAAGCGAAAACGCACGCACACAGCCACGCTTCTACGTACAGCGAGTGCAAGCGCACGTCGCGGCTGGCATTCGCTTGAGATTTTTATGTAGATACAGCACAACTCTTACAACATTATTTAAAAGTATTACCAAGATGACTTTATTTGACTGTACATATACCTAATAATAAATATAATATGTATAATCTAATGATAACATATCCTCTTTCTTCTAATCTGTTCCAAAATTATCTGATTAAATTGTAAACAAACCTTGTTTAGGTTAAATTCTTACGCAATTAATCACGTAAAGGATTTCATAATACCCTTATCATCTGCATTTAGAAGGTTTTAACTTTAAATCTCATCACTTTTTCCGACCATTATTGTTATGTTTTTTTAATAAATTGTAATAGACATAAAGTGGATAACCCAGTGCTTAAAACAGAAGACGAACTAGCAGGGGATCGAGGAGGGGGGACGGAGAGGGGTCGGAGGGGGGCTTAGGGTATCAGACCGGAATAAATCGAAAAATCAACGTCGAAAATCGCTGTATATTCTCAAATGAAAAAATCTTCAAGCTGGTTTAACTGGCACTATGAATATTGACATTCACAAGTACATTTTCTGATCCATTTGTTCTCATTTTTACGAGATACTTTTGGACAGACGTGAGCCGGTTTCCGTTCATTGTAAGGAGTTGACCTTCTGTGCTTATCTATTTAGTGTCGTCAGTTCACAGATGTGTGCAGTCAGCAGTTTGCACAGTTTGCAGCGGGTGGTAACTGCCGCGCCGGCAGGGGGCAGCACTTTACAACACATTTGTTACCTTCCTGAAATCCTGCGGTAATTCAGTTGGCTGCAGTCAGGACGTATTTCAGACGAGATTTCCGTGTTTTACGAGAACGTAGTAGTGATGTCCTGTGATTTTGCAGGTGTTAATAATGTCCTCAGATATTTTATGTCCGCATATTTGAGAAGTTATAGCCTGGAAGTTATTACGGTAGGTGCTTCTCGCAAGCAATTTCACAAGCTTTTCGAAAACTGTTTACAAAGTGAATAACATATGGAACCTAGATTTACTTTAATGAATAGGTGTTTACGTTCTATCGTTTTATCGAAGTGGCAGTGGGCTGGCCATGTCTGTCGAAGGACCGATGGCCGGTGGAGCAGACGAGTCCTGGAGTGGAGACCGCGTACCGGCAAGCGTAGTGTGGGACGTCCCCCAGCTAGATGGACGGACGACCTAAAGAAGGTGGCTGGGGTAGACTGGATGCGGAAGGCGGAGGACAGGGTGCTGTGGCGCAGTCTGGAAGAGGCCTATGTCCAGCAGTGGACTGCGATAGGCTGAGTTGATTTCGTTCTATGATCTATCCATGGCCAGTCCAACACCTTATCCACCACCTTCCATTCTACCCCACATCCTGTCACCTGTGCACTTGATGATCTTATGACTGCGTCAGTGAGCGGACCTCGCGCAGCTGAATTTTGTGCCAAACATGTTTGAATTTTTTACCATCGATACGCTAACAAGAAGAAGACTATAGAGCTTTCTATTACAACGCATATACTCTGTTACGTTTACAATTATAACTTACTTGGTTTTGCCTGCGGCTTCGCCTTTGTGGGGGTGGGAAATTATCATACGTAAACGTACTACCAGGATAAAAGTATCCTATGTTACACTGGGCTTAGAACATTAGGATACTTTTAGAACATGATCTACCTAAGACAAACAAAGTTACTTTAGCATATAAAATATTAGTATGAATGGATGAATGAATATCGAAAAACCTTTATCAGAAACTAGCTGCGCCCCGCGGTTTTACCCGCGTAAATGTCAATCCCGTGAGAATATCGGGATAAAATGTAGCCTATATGTTAATCCAGGGTGTCAGCTACATCCATACAAAATTTTATCGAAATTGGTCCAGCGGTTTGAGCGTGAAGAAGTAACAAACATATAAACACAAACACACACTCACAAACGTTCGCCTTTATAATGTTAGTGTGATGTGATGTTTGATAAAACTCTAAAAATAATACGTCCTTCAAATACCGGAAAATTCCGAATATCGATAAAGCCCTTCATTATTAGGTCAAAGTAGAAGATAAACTTTAACAAACAAAACAAAAGAACTTCCCGAGAACCGAGTGTGGAAGAAACAACTAAACTGAGCAACAGTTGTGCGTGTTCTCACAGAAAGTATCGAACTTAGCTTGAGGAAATATGTGGAAGAAATGATTTAATAAATATAGGTTGCTTTTCGTGGAACTTTTGATAAAATCTTAACAAACGAACTAGATATGAGTTAAGTTTACATTGTGTCAGTTTACATTTTATATCAATGACACCCCCACCTGTCTAGCCTTTTCCCAACTATGTTGGGGTCGGCTTCCATTTTAACCGAATGCAGCTGAATACCAGTATTTTACATGGAGCGTCTGCCTATCTGACCTCCATAACCCAGTAACTGGGTAAAACGATACCCCTTGGTAAGACTGGTTGTCAGACTTTCGGACTTCTGACGAGTAACGATTGTCAGAGATCTACAAATGACAGCCGGGACCAACGGTTTAACGTGCTTGCCGAGGCACGATGGGGTCTCAATATATAATGGATTCACCCATCCACGGATTGACCTCGGAGAGCGTAGCTTAACTTTAGATCGACCCATGAGGCTGTTATTATTTAGCCACGAGCCTACAATTAATTGAAGCTTATTCACTAGTAAGCCAAGGCCATATATTGGTAGTAGGATATAATACAATAGAAAAAGAGTATGTGTACCTATATTTTGTATTTTTTTTATTTGTAATTACGAGAATAATCGCCCCCCTGATCTCAGTCTCAATCTGTCAAAAATACCTCTAATTTCCCTACATTTTTGACATTGATTGTCGCTGAGATGAGATTGCGATTTGCGACTAGATTTTGAACGATTTTAATTACGGGAATTGGCCTTCTGGTCGTTTTTATTACATAACATCACGACTATTTACCTGGAGCAGTTGGGCAGATATAGTACAGTCAACAGCAAAAGTAGATGATAAAACTCAGAAATTCAATACTATTGAACGGAGTTCGCGTTAGAACTGTGTGGCGTCGAAGTGACTCAAAAGTATGTGATTGTAAATACCAAACATTTACTACTAGTACAGTTGCCATAATATTCGTGATCAGTTTTGACTCCAAAAGCTATAAACTCAATTCGTCATCTACTTTTGCTGTTGACTGTACACCCACATTTCGCCAGTTATGTTTAAGTCCCATGTAATAGAAGCCTATTTATTATCATCAACCGGGCACAAATACAGACTCCGGACTGTTGCTGAGAAAATCCTGATGGAAAACCCAATAACACTTTGCCAGATCTGAGAATCCAATCGAGGACCTCGTGCTCACCAGTAGCGCATGCGACCACTAGACCAACGTGACTGTCGTATTTATGATTACCAAATCACACTAATCCTACTTCCTACTTATCCCATCCTACTTCCTACTAATCCTACTATCCTACTTCCTACTAATCCTACTATCCTACTAATATTATAAACGCGAAAGTTTATAAGGATGAATGGATGTTTGTTACTCTTTCACGCAAAACTACTGAACGGATTATGATGAAATCTTACAGTAATATAGCTTATACATTAGAATAACACATAGGATACTTTTTATTCCGATATATAGCGCGGGGCACTGCTAGTCACATCACACTAATATTATAAAGGCGAAAGTTTGTGCGTGTGTGTGTGTGTTTATATGTTTTTTACTTCTTCACGCAGAAACGGCTGGACTAATTTTGATAAAATAAGGTATGGAGGTACCTGACACCCCGGATTAACACATAGAATACTTTTTATCCCAATATTCCCACGGGATCGAAACTTATGCGGGTGAAACCACGGAGCGCAGCTAGTATATAATATGCGACACACATCATGCCTGTATTTATCGAAGGGGAACCACACCGAGGGGTGTTGTGTTGACTTTGTATAAACACCTATATTTGCCGAATATGGTTAAATACAAAGGAAGAGACTGTTTCCATTTATCACAATTTCAAAATAACAGAGGGGCAATTCTCGTAATTTTAATTAAGAACATTCAAAATCAGAAGGCCAATTCTCGTAATTTAAAACGTTCAAAATCTAGTCGCACTCTCATCTCGGCGACACACAAATGACAAAAACTTGTCAAAATGTAGGGAAATTAGAAATATTTTTGACAGATTGAGACTGATATCAGACTGTGAACGTTCTTAAAATTACGAGAATTGCCCCTCAGATCTCAGTCTCAATCTGTCAAAAAATACGTCTAATTTCCCTACATTTTGACAAGTTTTTGTCATTTGTTTGTCGCCAAAATGAGACTGCGACTAGATTTTGAACGTTTTCAAAAGGCGAAAAAACGGAGGAGGTTCTCAAGTCGACGCGTACATATATATTTTTTTCTAAATTACGAGAATTGGCCTTCTGATATCAAGAGCTTTGTTTTTTCTCAAATTCGTGGCTTTATTAGTCAGAAACAATTCTAACAATAATTCTTACCTTACCTTACCTATATCTTATTTTACCCATGACAATAAGTCCCCGTATTGCCTAACTTAGGTATTTTTTCCCAAAACGGCATACAACTATTGAACTATGTATTTTACTCGACTTCGTCCACGTGAAACTTGTTGTTCCCGACCCACCACGTCGCATCGCATCGCCTGCCCGCACTATTACTTTGTTTTCGCTTAGCGTTCTTTTTCTTTTTGGTCTTTTTGGCCTAGTGGCCATACCGTGATGTTATATAGCCTATAGCCTTCCTTAAGAATTGGGCTATCAAATGCAAAAATAATATTTGAGATGCGACTGGTTCCAGAGATTACCCACAATAAACTTACGAACAAACAAACAAATTGTACCTCTTTATAATATTACTTGCTGCGCCCCTCGGTTTCACCCGCGTAAGTTTCGATCCCGTGGGAATATCGGGATAAAAACTATCCTATGTCCTTTCCCGGGACTCAAACTATCTCTATACCAAATTTCATCGAAATCGGTTCAGTAGTTTAGGCGTGAAGAAAAGACAGACAGACAGAGTTACTTTCGCATTTATAATATTAGTTTGGATTAGTAAAGACATTATTATGTCTCTCAATCAGCACATAACATACTAAAAGTCTACAACATTATATAATATATGATGTTGTGACTGACGACTTTTAAGGAATAATAAATCTATACATATAATAAAACTGTAGAAAAGAAGTTTTTGTACATTAAAAAAAAAATAAAAAAATATAGCCAGGGTGTTAAAGGACAACCAATAGAACCCATTTCCAGCATTTTTAGAATTTTTGTCTGTTTGTCTGTTTGTATGTTTAGTTATCCGAGCATCACGTAAAATGTACGAAATCAATGTAGATAACTTTTATACACAACGATTTAGCGTAACTTGAAGTAACATTTAGTTTTTGTTTCATTGCAATCGGTTCAGTCTATCAAAAGATTTTTGAATTTAAAGTGTTCCAGAAGAAAAATTAGTTAACGTGTGTTAATGTGCACTTGGTCTCACAACTTCACGTTTATATATATTTGCGTTAATAATTATATAAATTGAAGTAACATTGAGTTTTTTGTTTCATCGTAATCAGTTCACACCTAAAAAATGTAAATTAGAAAATTATGTGTTTCAGAAATAAATAATAAAACAGCGCCATCTATGGACAAAATGACTAACTAACTTACAATACAAATATATAAAAATAAAAAACAAAGGACACTTAGGCGTCGAAGTATTCATCCGCATCGCTGTCATCCGGAAACGTGCCCAGAAGACTGGCAGCATTGCCACGTTGAATGGCAATGCTAATTCTTTGGCCAAAGAACGACCCAGCCCTCTGGTCACGTGAAGTATCGACCAGCCGGCGAGAAATTTCCTTAAAAAGGAGACGCGCGCTCGGGCCCCATGACCCGAGCGTTTCGACCCCAAACGGCTCAAAGCTGTAGTTGCCCATAAGGTTACAGTATTTGCGCCGCTTGAGGGTCTCAGCAGCTGCAGCAGCGGCGCCAGCACAGCCCGCAGTGCTAGGAACATGAGATGGCGCTAGGGTATCGACACATGTTGCATCCCACACCAGAGGCCTACCCACCTTCCAAGGCAACAACGTCATGCCGTCTGGTCTCTTCCTATCATCACGTACCAAACCGTTTGGTTCTAACACCGCTGGTACGCCGGCGGTGACAAGAGCTCGACGAATAATATCGTTGATGCTGGCGTGCCGTGCTATGCGACCTGCGCTCCTGCAGCAGGACAGGCCATGGTGTCCGAGACTGTCGACAGCTTCACCGCAGTGACATCGATGCGTAGCAACACAAGGTGCGCCCAAGCGGAGACACGTAGCGAGCCGAAACGATGAGTCATCCATCATTGTGCCTATGGTGGATGACGGGAGCGCCTGAAGCCACAAACCTGACTCCCATTCTCCCACAGCCAGCAGACGGGTACGCTCAACAGTATTACGTGACGTGTTTACAAGGGTATTCCGTATAATACTGTAGAGCGGCACGTCCCACCGTCTCTGGGAAGACGGGTTATCAGGCAAAACCGTATTGGGACAAGCCATTTTCCAAGCGTTCAACGCATTGGTCAAAAACGGCACTTCAAAATCGACCAGTGAGGAAGATAAAATGTTCCTGGTTAATTTATCGGTACTGTGGACCGAGGAGAGGAAAGCTGGTAAACTTACTTGAAATTTTGCGGACGCCGAGACCGCCCAAGCGAATGGGTAGTGTGGCTTGCTGCCACGCACGGTCGTCCAGGGCCACATTTAGGATGGAAGTTAATGTGTTTCTAATAATTTGGTCTAATTTTTCTAAAAGTTGTGGATGCTTCCATAGATGAGAGGAGCGAAGGCTATAAGTAAATTTTGGTCCAAAACAACAGTACCGAATGAGTGTGAAGGCCGAATGAATATTAATTTTGAAAAGTCTTTCCGAGACGTCATTAAAATTTTGTATCTTCTCCTCAATGAACGTTGGAAAGGATTCGTCAAAAATTGGGGACCCTAGAAGGTGAAGAGAGTTTCTTTCCATAATTTTGATATTTGGAGCTATTGTATTAAATTTTGCAATGGTTGTCTGTCTGTCAGTCGTTTGCGGAAGATAAATTTCGCATTTTGAAAGGTTAAGGTCTAGGCCAATGGAACTGAATTTTTCTTTTAAAAACTGTAAATCTTTTAAGACTGTGTCTACATCACCTCCTAGGGTTCCGTCATCCAAATACCATACGTTGAATTTAGAATTTAGTTGTCGAATAATTGGATTTATTGCCAAACTAAAAATGACTGGCCCAAGAGGGTCACCCTGTTGACAACCAACTGCTGATTTCAAAAGGTGGTCTTTATAAAGTAATTTAGAGGGTTGCCTGTAACATTGATAGAGAAAACTGTAAATTTTGGACAAAATTTTAAAGTCCGAAGTAAATAATAACTTGCAATTTGAGTCAAGTAGTTTTATTTACTTCGTAGTTTGAAATTTTATTTGTCTTCATTCTCATTTTGAAAGTTTGTGTTTTGTTCAATATTTTATTTGTTTGGTTTAGTTCTTTTTCTGAAAATGCCTTCTAGAAAAAAAAAACAAACCTTTCGCAGCGTAGCCGAGATGCGAAAAGGGCGAGATTAAGTAGGTCCCAGGAATCAGAAGAAGAACATGAAGTGAGTTGCGGGGGTGGACCTAAGTATTGGATGCTTTTCCCATGGTCAACTATACGTAGCTCTTTCACGCGTAAACAACCCCAATAACCTTTTTGTGTACGCTCCAGATGGTTCCACAGCTAATGTTGTTTATAGAGAAGCACTAGCATAAATAAAAAATAAAGATTTGAATCGGTATCTTCGCAGGATACCGACGCACACAAAATATATTGTTAAGTTCCAACATCCACGCGATCGAAGTCGCGGGCACAGCTAGTTTACATAATATAAATACACAAATAGACACGTCCTTCGAAAGTCTCGCACAAGTACAGACAAGTTACAATCCTGATTTGAAAGTACCGAAATTGTACTGCCAAAGATGAATAACTCACAAATTTATTTAATAAAGAAAAAAGGAAAGAATTCTGAGCTTCAATATCGAATAATACTACCAAAAAATAAAATTTTCGGAGAAGTTCGGATTGAAGAAATCCGTAATGATTGCTTTAAGGTACTTATGTTATGTTACATAACGTTACCATCACGCTTGATGTGATTAAAGGGAACAGTAGAGATCTTATCACATTCGATGAATACGTAGATTTATATGAATTACAACAAACAAAGCTTTGTATACAAATATTTTCTACATAAACCGCTACTATAACGCATAAGGGTATTCAGCTGAAGGGGTAAGTAGGTACACAATACAAGACACGTGAACTAGAATAACTACAAGACATGCGAACTAGAATTTGATGTGATATATGTATATAATAAATACTTGTTGTAACCTTATCTTGCCAGTAAATCAGTTACTATTAAGAGCTACGTATTTGTAAGAAACGGTATATTTATAAAGTTGGTTCATTAGTGGAAGAAGCAAAAATAAGCAAGCGAATTTATCATTATAAATGTAGCCGGCCCATTTTACATTCAAATTTTATAAATGAAAAGATGTTATGGCAACGTTCGTAAATTAATAAATTTTTGTTTTAGACTTATTTGATTGTATTTCTTTGCGTTTGCGACATGTATTTCCACCAGTGGCGTGCATTGGTTTTCAGAATAGGTAGGCACTAGGCCGGGTCTAGTCTAGGCAAACGCGGTCACTAATCAGAAAAGTGTGGTTATTTGAGTAGGCATGCCTACTTAAAGGTGATAAATTGCGAAAGTCGAACGTCATGGTATTACGCGTGAGACGTACGTATTTTTAATTTTGTCGTATTAACTTGAACGAGTAAAGACCAATGAATGATAATGTGCGAATAGTACTGGAGCCGAGTAGGCCGTCCGGTGACTGCTTACTGCCGCGCGTGTTTGTATGAAGATTTTGTTTTTTGTCAGGTATGATAATTTAGTGAGTTGCTTAATTGTGGGGCATACACTAAAATGTAATTGACAGGCTTATGTTGATATATCGAGGTATCAAGCGGATTCCTGCGGCCTTTACAAGGTCATCGGTCCCCTTGTAGGAGACCCTCCAACGCTACGTCTTCCAGTACGCGCTCACCACTTCAGACCATTTTGGCCATCTGTTCTGCGAGTAATGTGCCCTGCCCACTGCCACCGAAGTTTGGCAATTTTTCGGACTACATAGTCCGTTACATAGTTTCCCAACAGGAGAACCAAGGCAACTGACATCAGTTACCTTGGTTCTCCTGCAGGGAAACTCCAAGCATAGCCTTCTAATAAAGCCCATTGTGCGACCACGTTTCATTGCCATGGTCATCACTGGCAACATAAATACCTACTGGTCAAAGATTTTCGTCTTGAGACACTCAAATTAATATTTACAAATAACATTTAACTTTTAACAGCTGACAAACTCGTTGTAGCAATATCCTTCATCATTTATCACTCGAACGTACCAACCTCATATATCTACAATATAGGTACATAAGTATATGCACTGTATGTATGTGGGTTGTAGTAATATTATTCTTCATCATAAATTTTAAGACATTCTACTGAAGTTACTTGCTGGAAGACTACCTAAAACTAAATCTTACTTGTTATATTTACTGTAAAAATTACGTTTATTTTAGTACGAGATTTTTGTCAAGGTTGAGTCTGAGTTATATTTCTTTATGTAGAATACTTAAAAATAAGTTACAGACCAATTTGTCAAGTTTAGCCTTGGTTAAGTTAGGTTTGTATTGGGACCAGATTTTACTTTAGCCCAATGTAAAAAATTCAAGGGCGTCTGTTCCACTTTACGGATTATTGAAGCAGCAAGCCTCATTGGTCTAGTGGTCAGACAGAAGCGCTACTGCTGAGTATGAGGTCCTGGATTCGATTCCCGGTTTAGGCAAAGTGTTATTAGGTATTTCGTCCTATTGAGATTTGTGATCCGTTGGCGGCAATAGTATACTCAAATTTCGGTATAGTTGGCCACACTTCTGCATAAGGCCCTTTGCACGGCACGCTTTCTTTACAGTACGGCGTATAAGCCGCGCCGTAGAAATAACGTGTCTGTCGACAAGCTTCCATAGTAATCCATACAAAACTGACGACCGTGCCTACACACGGCGAATAAACCGTAGTTTTTCACGGCAAGAAAAACGTGTACACAAAGGGTTCGAGAAATTCAGGTGTTATATAATGTTATGTTATGAAGCAAAATTTTGAATTCAAACAGCCATCATCAGATCTGGCACAAATCGACCTTCCCACACACATACATAGGTACACCAGTCACAATGTACCCGTCGGTTCATTAATTCTTAAGCACTTTGACATTAACTGATGCCTGTTCATCATAACTTTGAATAAGGATTACACATCAAATGAATTATACAGTAGATCCGAATCCATTTATAAATTAATCAGTATCTATGTATTACTTATAAATTAATCAGTGACTTTGAATAAAGCTTTACAGATTTATGCTGCCCTGGTACCATTGATGTGATTGTGGCATTGAAAATTTATGCCATTTTAAATGAGATAAATCTGCGTTGTACTTATGTACATTATTAAAAAAACAATAGGGGAAGGAATCGTAGGTCATCAAAAAATTTGTCGGTATCGTTATTAACAGGAAAGGTGCCTAAAACGCTGGCAGCAATGCAGCAGCCGATCGTTAACGTGTGCCGTCAGTAAGACATGCAATAAATAAAAAAAGCAAAATTAAAATTTTTTAAAAAACCCACGACAGTTAAATGTAATAGGAAAGGGATAAAATAATTTAAAAAACCCCGACTTAGAGAATTTAGGTAACGAGACCACCAAAAAAACCACCACCAATCAAATCCAAACCTATCACTGAAAACCGCATCAAAATCAGACAAGTAGTTTTGGAGATAAATGGCACCATTGGTTTGCACAAACAAACAAACACACATCCTCTCACCCCCAACGCATAAGTATACCGTCTCCGTACCGTCGCGGGTAAAAAGGTATCTCACGCACGGGTTTGTCATAAGGTGCAATTTTTTCTTGATACTTCGCTAGTGACATTCAGCCTTAGAGTGAGTATTTAAACAAACACACACACATTAAGCCCCGTATTTGTGGTAAACATTTGTTTATAAACCAAGTTTAATCAACATGTTGCTGAGTCGCTGGCAACACTGCGTGTTGGGGAGCTTTATGTACATAAACATCCTCATTAGTTCGATTCAGCAACTCAGGGTAAGCTTACCATTTCGACCCGACCACAGCTTACAAAAAATAAATAATAACTACATAGGTACTGGAGAAACTACTGGGTAAATGTGTTACATTAGGGAAGCAAATGATAAATAATTTTATTTGCGTAAGTAGGTTTGTACACGTCAATTACATTTTAAAAACTAGATGTGGTCGGCGTTTCCCATGATCCCATCTGACTACTTTAAGGAGAAAGGCCGAAACAAACTGAGGGGTCACAATCTAACTTAAAGTCCAGACATAATCTTAGTCAGATCATGTGAAGACCATGTAGATTATGGTGTCTGAAAAGCGGCTATGAAGATTTTTGCGCTTATAGTAGCTTCGCTTTTTCTCTATTTTTTTAGGTCATTCGATAGCGCACACCTAATTACGTTAGTTAGTACTCTTATTTATACCAAAAGCTACAGACTATGAAGTTCTGAAAATAAAAAAAAAACCGAGTGTGCTTATGACCACACGACTGAAGTGAAACTTTAACGTATTTGGCTATGAGAGGAAGAGAGAAAGAAAATGTGCGCGCGCATTGCTTTCTCTTGCTTATATCCCCCACTCAACTCCCGTTCGCCTCGCCCGATCACACTTTTTGTAACGCTTACGTCACGCGTTCGCCAGCTTACTCCCCAAGTCAAGCGTGCGTAAAGAAGTTTCACTTCAAAAACAACTTTTTCGCTTATTTCTCTCTATTTTGATTCCCTTCGATAGCGCGCACCTAAATATGTTAGAGTTGGCTTTCTTATTTATATCGAATGCCACTATGAATTTTTGAAAATGAAAGCTACTGTTATTTCGCTCTATCTTTGATGTCATTCGATAGATGCTTTAATTTTACCGGACCTAGGAAACGTGGTCTCAAAATGTGACAACCTAATCGCCACACTTTAAATGGTCCAGAATCTGGCAACAGTGGGCGCCTTACAACGCTCTTGTAACTAGCAATAGGCCCCTGCTTCGCACGGATTTTACGGCCTGGCGAATCATTGAGATTTATTAATCATAAGTTAGTTTAATAGTAACATTCCACACACAAAAACCTACCGAAATAAATTATCTGAACGATGGTGAATACCACTTTAAAACGGTGGTGTAGTTTAGAAGATTAACGCGGTTATACAAACAAACATGAGAAACGACTATCATTTCCTATAATATGTATAGATTACCAAAGTACCTATAGTTATTTTGAATAAGAACTGTAATTCTTTAACGCTAGATTTGTATTATGAAAAATAATAATACATTTTTATGGTTACAGAAGATTGTATCGCTCTCAGACGGCCCACTTTTATAATAATACGTTGAAAAAGTTTACAAAATATTTCGTTGTTATTCATATCAATATAAGATGCCATCATTAATCATCAGTAAGTACTTATTTATTTTGAGCATTTTAGATAAAACGTACGTAAAAAGTAAGGTTTGGTAAAAATTTTCATTGGGTACCTAGGTACCAAATTGCTTAGTTATAAATATTGCCTCAGTAAAAAAGTTTTATTTAAATGGATATTTTTTTTGCAGTAATAAAATATATTTACTTAATCCCAAAAATTAAATATTTACATAATATAAGCTAAAATATAAACTATAATAATATGTACAATTATATGAAAAAATAAACAATCATTATAGGGCATCAAAGAATTCGTCCGCATCGCTGTCAACAGGAACAGTGCCCAAAAGGCTGGCAGCATTGCCACGTTGTATGGCAATGCTAATTCTTTGGCCAAGAAATAGGCCAGCCCTCTGGTCACGTAAAGAGTCGACTAACCGCTTGGCGATATCCCGAAAGACCAAGTGGGCACTCGGACCCCATGGCCTTAGTGTTTCAACCCCAAACGGCTCGAACATATAACTCCCAATCAGGTTGCAATATTTAAATTAATGGATACTCAGGTAACACTTTTGTCTGAGTACCAACTTAAATAAAACTTAATTGTTGTAATCATTTAAGAGAAAATAAATTAGTAGAAAATAAATCTTTTCTTGGCATTATTTTTAGAACTTTCAAAGAAACTTTTTAAAGGTTTCCTTTTTTTATTGCTACAAAGCCACATAAATTTCGAACTTACGCACTGCTATAAGTACATAATTATACTGGTCAGAAATTATTGCTGCTGTTATACAGGGGGGTGGCAGGTTTATGATGCATAACCTGTTAATCCTGTTATCATGAATTCTATTACTATGGTGGAAAAAAAAATTGGTGTTTCATACATTGTGATCGCGTAGGTTTTGTATCGACGCAAAATTACTAACCAACGCAAAATTAATAACCAACGCAAAATTCGCAGGGGTCCAGAATTATGTACTGAATCCAGGGTGACATGTCCCTACCATCCTGTATACAATACCCGGCACGTAAGTTGGCAAGGTATTTTGTAGTGGGGGAAGTTCGCGCATGCACAATTTCATACATTTTGACATGCGCGAACTTCCCCCACTACGAAATATCTTGCCAGCTTACGTGCCGGTAACTGTACTAACATCTGCAAAATGTGCTAGGTATATAAAACTCCTCCGCATGCATAGGTACAGTTGCAGTCAACCCGCACATTTTATCCGATACATATTTTTAATTGTAATAATATATTTCATGTATGTACAGTTTTATTAACAGACTTCAAAAAAAGGAGGAGGTTCTCAATTCGACGGTATGTTTTTTTTTTTGTATGTTTTAATTGACTAGCTTCTGCCCGCGACTTCGTCCGCGTGGAATCTTTGGTTCCCCCAACACATCGCATTGCATCGCCTGCCCGCGCTATTACTTCGTTTTCGCTTGGCGTTCTTTCTGACTTTTTTTCTGCTCGGCTCCGAAGAGTCGCAGCGTGATATTAAATAGCCTATATCCTTGCTTATATCCTACATACATACAAACAAACAAATTTCACCTCTATATAATATTATTATAGATTATTATCTTCGTCGTGTGTGATAGTCCATTGAATTGTATGGCGAGCGATATTGTATCTTAAGATAAAATATTATAGTATCTTAGCCGTGTGCAGCACCCCTTAGTGAACTCCACTGCGGGTGACGAAACCTACGACAAACTTATTATTTGCGGTTGGTACAGTAATCGGGTCTAGGGATCGAACCGCAAAATGAAGTTTGTTTTTTATTGTATATACTTTTCCGGGATAAAAAGTACCCAGTGTGGTGCCCAGGATATTAAAGAATAATTATACCAAGTTTCATCGTAATCGAACCAGTAGTTTTTGCGTGATGCCTGAACAAACAGACAGACAGACAGACAAAAATTTTTTTTAATCACATTTTTGGGTTCGGTGTCGGTCTAGTAACACCCCTGCCATTTATTTTTTTGATATATTCAATGTACAGAATTTTCCCTTCTACAGATTTATTATAAGTATAGATATAGGAAAAAAAGTGTTTTCATTCCAAAGGACCCACAGGCCGCCATCCTAAAAGCAAGCCCCCTTGAACAGTTGTTGTTTGTTTTTCAATCTGATTATATTCAAATTCTAGCTTCTGCCCGCAACATCGTCAGCGTGAAATTTCTTAATCCCCCGACTCTCCCCGACGCATCGCATCACTTTGTTCATTATTATTGCATTACTTCGTTTTGAGAATTGTGAGTTACAACTGGGCAGAAATTCGTAGTCCAGGCTGTTACTGAGAAATTCCGGCATCTTATGGCATGCCCCGCAGTTTAAGACATTTTGTTTGTCGCCGAGGTGAGACTGCGACTAGGTTTTTAATTACGAGAAATTAGCCTTCTGGTATCTCCCACACTTAACAGTCTCGTTTGCGACTACTAGACCAACGAAGCAATTTGTTTGCATAAAGTAAATCTGGAAATACTGATCTGCGGGGCAATTGCGTAACACATATTATCAATCGGAATCGATTTCATTTTGACAGTTCAACAACATTCATTGCGTTATTTACGTGTTGAGCAGACAAATTTTTCGAACTTATGAAGCAATGGATTAGCAATTGGCTTCGAAATGATTCTGATTCCGATTGATAGTGTGTTACGCAATTAATCCGATTACAAAAATCTTTCAGTGGTAGAACCCTAAATTTATCCCAAGTGACATAAGACACTTTTTATACCTGAAATGCCGAAATGCAGTGCCTGAGGGAAACTCGAACTTGAAACGGCGCGGCGGTGGGGCGCAGCTAGTCGCCCACACTTACTCCCCATAGATTACGTTAGTCCCAGTCGTCGCCACTAATATGGGAAAGTTTCGACTTTCGCCCGCGGCCGCCACTGCTCTATAGTTGAAAGATAATTACTCTTTGGTTGGTTAAATATGAATAGCGGTCTCGCTTTGCCAGAGTTTAGAAGTTTTTTGGTTTAGTTAACTTTTGGCTACATGGCTTTATGGGGAATATGAATATGCAACCAACCGATTATCCTTTAAAGTTAAGGTTCGCGAGCACATTCGCAGGAAGCTGGCAGTATCATCACAACGGTAATATTTTCTCATTGTTTGTCTTATTGTTTCTTAGTTAGTTAGTAAGTATATTGGTGCATTTATGTATATTTATTTGTGCTTATATTTTTATGTAATTAGTTATATTAGTTATATTTTATATTCATAGTTTTAATAGGTTTATGCGTATCTTTATATTTAAAATATTTATTCCTCAATTTTCATGATTGCACCTACCACTGTTTGTCTCTGCATCACCCAAAGGTTGACTGGTTGAAAATGCCTATGGCAGTAAGTCCGCCTCTGTACATTTATGTGCTTGAAGTATTAAATAAATAAATATGAGAATAGTGTGTTAAAAGAGTAGTTTTTTTTATTTCGATTTCAAAAGATAAATAGATCACAGGAGTACCAAGCGGATAGGCGAGTTAAATACTCAGGAAGGCGCTACACCACAAGATGCCAAACTTCGATAAAACATGACATAATGATGAACATGAAACATGACGGTGTAAAGTGTAATGTGCTGGATTGGCAAAAGTTGTCGAATTGTGAAGTGGGGCATGGTGTCACGCCATGTATGTTATTACTGTTTAACTGGAGTACGAAGTTTCATAAAACTTTTTTTCGAACCTGAGTGGCAATTTTCGTAATTTTATGAACTTTCACAGTCTGATCTCGGTCTAAATCTGTCAAAAATACCTCTAATGTCTCTACATTTTTAACAAGTTTTTGTCTTTGATTTTGAGCGTTTTTAATTACGGGAAAGATTTCTTGAAGAATAACAAAAGGTTAGATGATGAAGGCATCAACATGACCATTAATTATGGCTGACCCAGTCCAACAAGAAATTCAAATAGAAAATATGTTGTAACATTTTTCCACAGAATTATTAAACCCCGTCGGTGCTGCTACAAAACATCACAACTACCATATTTTAATATTAAAACGGACTATTATTAAAACCCTGATCCGCTTACTTTAATATAAGTCCAGCCGTCGCGGTATTCCCGCGATAATATTTTTTTATATTCCCCCTAATGAAAAATGACGATCGTCTATGAGTGCGACGACGGGGAGCTATTCCGAGCTATTACTGTATTACAAAATAAGACTTTATGAATATTGCTCCGTGTTGTTTTACGAGCGTTCGCTTATGAATTGCTCACGTGTAGCTTAATATCGTTTATGGCAGTTTGAGTTAATAAAGTTAAAGATGAAGTGTTTCTGCCAGGTACAAGATAAGTTAGGAATGATATTGGGAAATAGAAAAAGGGATTAAATATAATGATCACCAAAAAAATATATTGAACACCAAAAAATCAAGTCTAAAATTACAATAGTTCTAGCTGGGTTACCCCGAGGTTAGGTTTGGTTAGGTTACTTTAAACCCTTTACACAGAAAAAGGAGCCCTGCAAAGTGGGGCTCCGTCGACATAGGATGCAAGAGCGAGCAAATGAGAATACAAGCACCTTTACCTAGCTATCTATACTTATAATAAATCTGTAGAAGTGAAAATTCTGTACATTGAAAATATCAAAAAAATAAATGGCAGGGGGTGTTACTAGACCGACACCGAACCCAAAAATGTGATTTAAAAAATTTTTGTCTGTCTGTCTGTCTGTTTGTTCAGGCATCACGCAAAAACTACCAGTTCAATTATGATGAAACTTGGTATAATTATTCTTTAATACCCTGGGCACCACACTGGGTACTATTTATCCCGGAAAAGTATATACAATAAAAAACAAACTTAATTTTGCGGTTCGATCCCTAGACCCGATTACTGTACCAACCGCAAATAATAAGTTTGTCGTAGGTTACGTGGAGGGTGTGTTCTTTGTGAAGAGTAGGTATCCACTAAGAAAGTGTTTTTCGAAATTCCAACCCTTTTTTTTTTTGGGTTGGAAATCATCAAATAACTTCTCCCGCTCTGGGCGGAGCGAGAGGGCGTGTCAGACTTTTACTGACTAAAACCCACCCGTGTTCCTTCAGTTGCCTGTGCCAGGGGCCACGGTATCTCTTTCGAACAACCCGCGACCCCGGCAGGCTTCGGTCCTGGTTGACCCCGTCAGTTAGTGCTGACATCTCTTTGAGGCGCGCGTGGAACACGACGCGCCGTCGACCGGGCCTGGTCCTTACCGGACGGCGAGCTGCCCATTGCTCGCCGTCCGCAAGCCCGCGCCTACGGTGGCCGGGAATCGGCTATCGATTCCCGACGCCCAGGGCGTCTCCTGCGGCGACTAGGGGCGCGAGGGCGCCAAGATTGCCTCTCCCTCACGCGCTCCGCCTCCTCCTTCGCGAGCATTACTGCTTCGCAGAAGGAGGCAACGGCTTCCCATGTACTCTCGCTCCTTACCATGGTCTGGATCAGGGCCGGACGCGAGAGATCGCCGCCGCCGATCGCCGCCGTGAGGACGCGGCGGTGCTCTGCCCAAGCTGGACAGGCTTCCACCGTATGCTCCACCGTGTCCTCCGGGTGATCCACACAATGGTGACACCCGGGCGTTTCCTCCCGCCTTATCCGAAACAGGAACCTCCCGAAGCAGCCATGTCCGGTGAGGACCTGCGTCAGGCGGAAGGTGAGGACGCCGTGACGCCTCTCCAGCCACTCCTCAAAGAGGGGACTTATCGCCGCAATTGTGGCGTGCCGAGCACTGGGTTGCGACAGTCGTACTCTCCATGTCGCCATGAGATCCCGCCGGAGCTCTGTCCGCTGTGCCGCGATTTCTCGCGGCAGCGGAGTTATGCCCCGGCGTTTTGCCTCCTCTCGCCACTCCCATATGTGGGCGAGGACTTTAGCCTCCAGATCCCATGGCGGCAATCCGGCAAGGAGGCTCGCCGCCTCCCCGGAGACCGTGCGATATCCCCGGAAAAAAAAATTCCAACCCTAAGAGGGTGAAATTTCACGCGGACGAAGTCGCGGGCAGAAGCTAGTTTTACAATAAAATGGAGTTTTAATTTTGGTGATCGTTTACTATTTTTGGTAGAAAACAGTGTTTTTTGATGTTATATTTTAATTTATCTGGTGATAAGTTAAACATAAGCCATAGAATAAAAACTTTTTAAGAAAAAAAAAACCGACTTCCAAAAAAACACTACAAAGTGAAAAATAACTTTAATTTCGGAAGTCGGTGTCTTTGGATCTGTATTTTAGTTTTTTGCCACCGACTTCCGAAATTAAAGTTATTTTTCACTTTGTAGTGTTTTTTTGGAAGTCGGTTTTTTTTTTCTTAAAAAGTTTTTATTTCACGCTTTTTAGTGGGTCTGCTTATAATTTATCTAAGTTACAATAGCCTAGTGATCATCGCCTTTTACAAACAAAATATTGCTTTTCCCGATGCAGGGAAGTTAATTGTTGAGGAGTTCTCCAGGTCCACCATCAGCTCCATATCACCATTCACATTGTGACGAGCATGAATTGCTTAGCAACCATATTAAAGTAATCGAATCGCAACCCGTGAAATACTTAGATATTATTGAGTAGTTCCGGTGGCCATCTGTGGTCTTCATCATCAGCTCCACTTCACCAAATGGTGCTTTCCGAGAGCAAGTGCACGAGTTACTATAAAAAATACCCAAATCGCTATAGGTGTGCCTATAATATTTGAAGAGTTCCTTCGATTTCTCCAGGATCTCATCATCAAATCCTGACCTGATGTTTTTAGACTAGAAGCTGATAATCCTGGCTGCAGCATCAGGCCAGACTTATGTCAACATTGCATTGAACTTAAAATTTAGTCCTGTTTAAAATGAGCCCAAACACGACTACGGTGCTGTTATTTCAAGGTTTGTACTTTTTCTGATGCTCCTGGCTTCAGCATCAGGTCTCTATGTACTTCGGTGTTCCTCATTAACAGTACGTTTATCCACACATCGAGCCCTTTTCAATGAGCCTAAACACGATATATCTGCTGTTAGTTGTCGAGGAGTTAGGTACTCTGCAGACTATCCTGACTGCAGCATCAGGTCATGACTTGATGATCATGAGACCAAATGTGACAAATGCCCTATCAAACATCAAAACAATTTACTAAAACAGTCCGGCAAGGACTGTTTTAGTAACTTCTTACTGTTAAGGAGTTGTACCTTCCATCATCAGCCCAGCTACCTGAGATGGTGACAACCATACGCAAATAAACAAGATACTTCATAAAATATGCGAAAAACAATAAGTGAGCCTATAAAATTTGAGGGTTGCCCTCGATTTCTCTAAGATCCTATCATCAGATCCTAACTTGGTGACAATGGGACCACCTCAGAACTATCTACTTTCGAACAAAAAAAGAATTTTGAAAATCCATCGACAATTGGCGGAGTATTCGATGAACAAACATACAAAATAAAAATAATAATGATGATAATAATAATAAAAAACATACAAACAGCCGAACATAGTACCTCCTCCTTTTTGTGAAGTCGGTAAAAACACGGGGTACCAACTTACTATATTTTTTTGATCATTTTTGATGAATGATTGTTCAAAGGCAGTGATGATTTCCCATTCTATTATAGGTATTATAATAAAAAGTCACGGCATAAAAGTGTAGTTGTTCTATTGGTCGCAAGCGCTACTGCTGGTCTTGGGTTCGAGTCCCAGGTCGGGTAAAGTGCTATTGGTTTTTTCTATCTGAAATTCCTCAGTAGCAGCCGAGTCTGGACTTGTGCCCGGTTGATGGCAAAAGGCTCGCCTCTTATTACAATAACTGGCGTAATGTGGGAGTACTATAGGTACACCTCTGCCCAACCCTTTAGGGAAACAAGGCGTGATGATATGCAAAAAGTCTAGTCCGTACTCCCTCTGCGCAGCGGTGTAGTGTTGGGTGCTGATGAGGGGCTGGTAGCGTGGTGCCAATAAAACGGCGGACAAAATCGGTTCATATGTGTATTCGACCAGTGTCACAGTTGGAAGGGGCGTGTTGCCACAGAAAACAAATTGAATTACATTTTTAATGTTGGTGTTGCAATACTAAAATACACAAAACCCTCTAAAAGGCTTTCTATAATACTCGTACAAAATTGTAACAAGAAAGGTCAAATCCTACTACAAGAATTAGAGCAAAGACCACAGCCTGCAGCCACAGTTCCAATTACTAATCCAATAAGATATTAGCAGACACCTGAGAGGAACTTGGACGCTCACAACTAACACCACAATTGCGGTTAGCTGCCCGATAAGTGGCTTGTATCCGTTCAAAGTACCGTGTATTACATCTGTAGGTAGGTACTAATATTATAAATGCGAAATTGTGTCTGTCTGTCTGTTACCTCTTCATGCTTAAACTGCTAAACCGATTTAGATGAAATTTGGTATAGAGATAGTTTGAGTCCCGGGTAAGAACATAGGATAGTTTTTATCCCGATATTCCCAGGGGATCGACACTTATGCGGGTGAAACCGCGGGGCGCTGCTAGTTACTTATACATAATTATTACCGTGTGGTAGAGAAATACCTGAGGGGCACTTCTAGTGATTTCAAAAACGTTCAGTCTGATCTCAGTCTCAATCTGTCAAAAATACCTCTAATTTCCCTACATTTTGGACAAGTTTTTGACATTGATTGTCGCCGAGATGAGATTGCGACTAGTTTTAGAACGTTTTTAATTACGGGAATTGGCCTTCTGTTCTCTTTTAGTTTAACAATTTGATTACCGATTAAAGGCGATTTGGGAGCAGTTTAAAAATTTGAACCATCAAAACATTACTAATCAAAAAACAAACTTTTTATTTTATCTGATGTCCTATGTGATTATTATTCCTTGCTATTGATCTAATAGAAATACGTAAATGAGGGTTTTCCATCACATCTCATTTTCAAGATAATAAATAAAGTCGTCCAGACCGTATTTCGGCCACGGCGGCCAATCTCAACGGAGACTAGCCTTGGGCGCGGGAGATACTCGTATTATAATGCACAAGTGTGTGCAGACACAGGTGCCCTCCCTCTTCCCTCACTCTCATAGTCCGATATGACGGCAATGCGACACAACCGGAGACAGATCAGGCGCGGGACCAACGGTTTAACGTGCTTCCGAGACACGGGGGGTATCACACCGCCGACTTCCAAACTCCGGGTTGTTACTAAGAAATTCCTTATGGAAAAACTCAATAACACTTGGCCCGGAAATCGAGCCCATGACCCCACGCTCAGCAGTCGCGCTTGCAACCAAAACCTTGCCAGACACTCTTTTAATTCATAAAATTGTTACAAATTATTGGTTACCTACATCATGCATGTTGATATTATGGAAAGCAGTGGACACTCATATAAGCATAATGCGTCCAAAGAAAAATCAAACACATGTAATATCAGCGGGATTGTCCAAAAGGGTTACCGCTACCCCGGAACATAAAGGGCTAAGGAAGGAACACGGGTGGGTTTTAGTAAGTAAGAGTCTGACACTCTCTTCCGCTCCACCCAGAGCGGGAGGGGTCATTTGATGATATACCACCAAAAAATAAAAGCACATGTAATATTCAACTTGAACAAGTATTCAGCCCACGTTAGTGAGATAAAAACACTCGTTATCAAGTCCGTGAACGTTTATGTTAACAAAATTGCTTTTCCGCATTTTAAATTATTTAAATAGACATGTACCAGCTATAACGGACGTGACTATTTCAGGAATATTTTATTTTAAAAACATGTTCAAATTAAACTAAATATAATAGAACTGCTAGGTAGGTATTTCGATTTCGGAATTGACAACATTTCAAACCTGACACGACCTTAAAACAAAAATACTATTTCTTTATTTTCGTATCCTGAGTTCAAATATATTTTTATTTTATTTTTTTATTTCCAAATTTCTGAGAAAAAATATAAAAATCAAAAAACATGTGATGACGTCACATAAACGGCGAAATGAGGTAGTTAGTTACCTTTACGCATTCCAATGTCTTTGATTGAAAACATTACATCAAACAAGACATGTCAATGTCACCTAAGAAGTGTAACTAGAAAACAACTAAAAAACTGAATTGAATTCAACAATATTTTTTCCTATCAACTCGACACGCTGCTTACTGTTAATGTTATAAATTTTTGATTGATATTTCGCCAACAAAATGGATCCCAATGAAAAATATACGCCAATGAAGAAACCAAAACAACGTCTGAGACAAGTGACATCTAACAGTTTTTTTGACGGGTCACAATAAAGCAAAGGTAATATCACAGTATAATATACAGTAAGTTATCTAAGGCCGCCCGCCGAGTTATTAGCCTACTCTTGCTTTGATCCCCAGGGTTGTCACTTTTACTTTTAGTTAATTTTTTCGAACAAGCAGCACTTGATCTAAATTTATGAAATAAAAAAGCATATTATGATTGAATATTTTACCAATTTATAAATTTAGTAAAAATAAAAAGCCTTTATTCACATAACATTTATAATACTAAGTTACAAATTTGATACCGAGAAAATTTTTCTCCTGTTTCTGCACGTCCGGAACGATTTATTATTATTTGTTAATGTAAAGTAAATTCTTATTCTTATGTAAAGTTTTTGTAAAAAGCTTTTGGGAAAGCATGGACAGGGCATCTTAAATTCTATATCATTCAGTTGATCGTAAATTTACCGGCCAATTTTAATGTTGATGTGGTCCTTTTCGAACGCTTTGCGAAACACCTGCTCCATCCTTTCTACATTATCGACAAAATCATCAGGTGGGATCATGAGTAAATTTCGATCTTTGCCGTAATTCCTGTAATGGGTGTATAAGACACCATATTTGGATTGAACAACACATCAGACAATAGAAAAAATAATAATTTCAATAGTAATTAATTTGCAATATTAATTATTGTGAAATTGCCCTTATTACATCTATACGCGACAAATACGTTTACCTAAACGATGTTTCGAACACAATCCTCTGTTTTATAGTAAAACTAGACTTCTTAAAATAAACTTTAGCTCAAAACATAGTATTCAGAAAGTCAATTTGGGAATACATTTATATGGAAAAATGCGACTCGGCTACGCTCTTAATAAAGCAAATAAACTGTGAAATAAACAATACAATACCACATTTTCTAATAATATTTAAGTATAAGTAGGTACTTACATTTCTGGTTGAGCAGGAACTATGAAGAATGATAAGTCCGGGTTTGCGAAATCATTATTGAGGCACCCGAAAACACTACAATATTTGTTTCCCCTTTTTGAAGTCATGATACTCGTAATTTAAGTGGCCGCCGCCGGCGAGAGTTGACGAACGCAAGCGGTCATGTAGCGTACGCGCGTGCTCACAGTCGCGCTGCACAGCCCGCACTGCCGCCACCTTATTCCCTCATATATTATGCTAGCGTGTGCGTGAAATCGCGTGCCGACATGGCGCGCGGCGCGCACGCACACATTCAAACCGAGAGCGGCACGTTTGTATGAAGATGTTTTACTGTATATTATACTGGTAATATCGCCGTTTTACCGTAAGGCTGACGTCATCTGGCACTTACGTCTTTTTAGAATACACCGAATTTCAAAGTTAAAATTATGAATAAAAAGTACATAATTTCGAAAAACGAAAAAATATGGGTGCCCTAGATTTGAATTTACTTTTTCACTTCTCATGCTCTAAAAGTCCGTCTTTATGTTGTGCTTAGGCGACATAAAATCGCTTTTTATGTTCTAGTGCATAAAGTAATTTTTTTTTCTAAGACTAAAGTAATCAGGCCCAACAGCCACACGCACAATAAAACTTCGCAGATTAAAGTCGTGATTTATTTCATTTTCTTTAATTTATACCACTTCCGTGTTTTCTATCGTTAATTTAATAAAATCAGGTAAAATAGTTGTCATTTATTATTTTAAAAAGGCAAAGAAACGTTTTTATGACTTGGCAGTATGAAGTACCCAAGTCGAATGACAAATGTTGAAATTAAAAAAAAAAAACTTTTAAAAAGTTTCGTGGCGGTATTATCTGTGGTGGCGGGAATTAGCTATGCTGTGCAATATTTTTGATTAATTATGTACTGTATACTTTATGCCTGTTTCATTTTCTCGCAATCGAAGTGAAAAGCAGAGTGTATAACTCAGGCATAAACGAGCCATTTTACCCCTCGACTTAACTATCCACCCTCGCCTGCGGCTCGCGTGGATATAAACGTCTCGGGGTAAAATAGCTTCTTTTATGCCTTAGTTGTACAATCTACTATTATATAACGTAAGAATACATGCAGGTTAAAAATATGAAATGTTGTCAATTGTTAAATGTGTTTAGGGAAAAAATACACATTTCTGTTATTTTTTCATTTAACACGCGACGTTAATTGGCAATTTTGGATCTGATATGTTCACTAAAATGTTATGGAAAATTCATTCATAGAATACCTATAATTAGATCCTTCATCAAAAACCTCCACCTAAGTAGATACCGAAATTGCGTAACAGTTTCGTTCATGATATTTAAAATACGAATCCCAAGGCGATCGAAACTCACCCTTACATCTTTTTCTTTTATCCTGGTAGTTGCGTTTTAAGCATAAGCCACCCCTATCCCCCTGCACAAAAGGAGAAGTCGCTTATGCATTTTTCTTTGTTACACTTTTGCGCGGTTGGGGTACCCGGTCAGTGAGAGTGAGGCCACACGATGCGGCGACGGTGCGGTCCGGCGCCGGAGCGGTGCCGCAACGTCATCCTACATACAAATCACTATGCCATGTCATACGATGCGTTGGGCCGCCGCCGTACGGCGTCGCACCGTAGACGCGCCGCGCTTGTGACCTGCGAGACGAGGCGTGAAGGGGTGATGCGCTCCGACGCACGCCACGGTAAACAGCGGTATACTGCGGTACCGCATCGCCTGTGTGGCACCCTATAGCTCGAATTAATTACAGTGCGGTGCCGCACCGCACCGTTAACGCATCGTGTGGCCTCGCTCTGAGGCCGGGGCTTCCGATCAGCGTGGTAGAGGCCCCTGATCAGCTTAGTAAGCCATCGTTCCTATCCACTATTTATTTGCTAGACCTTACTCCAAAGGCTTTGACTCTGAAGCTAACGCAATCTCTGCACAGCTTTATGTTTTCCCTTTGAACAGTTGCGACAGGCTACGTGTAACGGGGCGGTATATATTGAGTTTTGAATGTGACTGCACAACATGAACGGTTGTAGGTAACGGAAAATATTGAATGTATGTAGAAGTGAGAGTCAATTCATTTCAATCTATGAAGATACCAGAAGATACAGAGGGGCAATTCTCGTAATTAAAAATGTTCAAAATCTAGTCGCAGTCTCATCTCGGCGACAAACAAATGTCAAAAACTTGACAAAATGTAGGGAAATTAGAGGAAAGTATTTTTGACAGATTGAGAATGAGATCAGACTGTGAACGTTTTTAAAATTACGAGAATTGCCCCTCTATTTAAATACTAGGAATTATTTTGAGAGCATGATAACGAAACTAAGTACTTAGTTATTTTAGTGTGATGTGAAATTACTTCGTGCGCAAACTACATATATATAGGAGGCGAAATCCTTGCCCTTTGCATGCTTTAACCGGTTGAATGCCATAATTACAGAAACAATTAAAAAGCCATTGTGTCTCGCGTGGATCCACGTTAGAAGGGTTATAGCATCAAAAACCAGTACCATCACTGATAAAAAGGAACTTATTACATTCTATATTTTTTAATGGTCACAGTTTATACAAGGAAGTCCAAAGAACCGATAGATGGACTGTGTGAAAGATGATATGGCAGATGATATCGAAAGAGAGTGACTACCGAGATGACGGTTGATATATCGCACCTTTAAAGACAAACCGTTACTAAACGATTTTTTCAAGAATTGAGTAATATGCCTAATGCCATCTTTCTTAAAATTAGGTACGTAAACTATTCGATAAAAACACTTCTATAAAAAATCCACTTTTAGAGGCAGATGGCTGATGATTTTTGAATTGTTTTTTAATTTCTATTGCGAAAAAGGCGTGCATTTTTTTTTTAATTTAAGCTCCTGTGTAAAATTTTATATTTTCGTTTAATAAGGGTTTATATCTTTAACCTTTTGAACGCCAGAGCATAAACGTATCGCCGTACCCCGTACGCCAGGCCACTTTAACAACACAAACAACAAATTTCTCGATATTGGTGGTTTATTTATATTAGTTTCATGCAATAAAATATAGACGGAAGCTTAAACTTTTAAATTATATAAATAAAAACACACAAAAGTAATGATTAAATTGTTTATTTCATAATATCTGACGACGACGACCGACGTGTATTTTGTCATAGGATACAAGGTGAAATTGAACATATGCGACAAATCGAAATGGAAGAATGTACTCATTATTATGAACAACTTTTACTATGGGACCAAACCTGAAATCGCGAAAAAAAAAATCTGTTGTTCCCTACATTTTGATGAGTTATGCGAACATAAATGTAGGGAACAGCTGATTTTTTTTTCACGATTTCAGGTTTGGTACCATAGTAAAAGTTGTTCACAATAATGAGTACATTCTTCCATTTCGATTTGTCGCATGTGTTCAATTTCACCCTGTATTTGTGACGTTGGCGTTCAGGGTAAGATTTCGTTTGTCACATATATGTGACAATGGCGTTCAAAAGGTTAAAGGTGCGATATGTAGAAGTATGGAAGAATAAGACAAGTTTCGCCAACCCGAACGAAAATGATGCTAAGCTCACCCTTCACTCAGTACAATAAAAACAACCTAATCAAAACACACCATAATTCACGTCCAAACTCTGAACAGTTTACCAGGATTTACGTCAATTTATCAACTTGCTAACTTAATAACTTTTTCTCAAATTCGCAAACAATGGCTAACGTACTCCGCAAGTAGTTGAACAATAAATTGCCCAATTTCTATATAATTCGACAAAGTTTAGCCTCACAATTGTGGATTTAATAAAAGAAATCTAAGTACGTGACCGAAGAATAATGAGATAGAATGCAAAAAGTCCTAACTTTTATTAGTAAGTTTAATAAATTAATCTATGAAAGTTATGATAAGAAATAAATTAAAGTTGAGCAGGCAGAGTTGAAGTTGGAATGGTAATATCTATTTCTCAAAAATGCTTGGGAATCCGAGCATTATTTTGATAACATTCTTCGAGATAAATCGAAAATGCTGTACTGGTCAAATACATGCGAGCAGCGGCCGGCAATGTTAGTATGAAAATCCAAATCAGTCATGTATAGCGGCCGAATACATTACTATGAAAACTCATATCTATCGTGTATTTTTTTTCTTTGGGATCGTGTAATTTATAAATGGAACGAACTTTTTACTTCTAAACTTGGCAACCAAGGAGGTAACTTGTCAAAGATTTTATTTAAATTTCGAACTGACTGGCGAATAGAGCGTTCTATGTAAAAAAATAAACAAATTAACATATTATTGGTGCGTGAAAAATTATTGTTGTTTGTCATTCATTCTGAAATTTATAATTTTCAAATAAAATGTTCATGGGTACAACTTACTTTGAATTTCCGCGCATTATTTAAGGAAAGGCAAGCCTTAATTGGCCGTAACCAGGCCATTATTTTTAATTACCAGTCTTTAGCAACAATACAAAGATAAATTGAAAATTAACATAATTATCGTCTTTCTAGCTATAGATGTATGTAGGTAGGCATTATTTGCAAGGTTTTCTTATAAAACCATGCTGAAGGAAAAATAAATATCGGTTATTGACAGTAATTCAACTCGAAAAACAATTAACAAAATAAATTACCTTAAGTGTTCAGTTAATTATGTAATCACGAAGAATCTACATCACATAATTTACATTAACTATCCTATTAAACGGGTAAAGTATCGTTTATTTTTACCGCGCTTTGTAGGGGCATCGTAAGTCTGGCAACACCGGACAAAAGCAAAGAAAGCTGAGAAATTAATGAGATAGAAAGACAAACACTCACCCGAGCGGAGCGGATAGGAGCTGGAGCGAAAAAAATAAAAATAATAAAGTAAGTAATTTAAATTCAACCCGTTTGAAGCGAAAGGTGCACTGAAATATTGTAGCTACATTCAAAAGCGTAAATTAGCAACGCCGATGTTTTTAAAATAAAGCTGTTCGGACTTTTCGATATTTTAAAAATTTAAATAAATACTTAGGAAGTCTCGATTAAAGCAATGAGTTTTACTTTTCATTACTATTATCTATGGCAGGAAAAGTCAACAAAGCCATAAACAATCTTCTACAGACGAGACAATTAAGGTGACTTTCTCTCCTCTTGAAATACTGAAGGAAGGAGCATAGATTCCTCAATTTCAGTTAGCTCAACTTATTGTTACTGTTACCCTGCATCACCCCACTGCTGGGCAAAGGCTCATGACTTACAGCTCTTTCGATCCAGGACTAAAGTGGACCACTGGTCGTTTGTCTGGCCGCCGTTCCGCCGTTCGTTTGTTTGTTATCCCGCCATTTTCTACGGGGTCTGCCGCGACGCCTTCTAACTGTGCAAAGGCTCAGGGCTTCACGTAGTGGTTATTTTGACTCACGGCTCTTTGGGCATACGACAGATGTAGCCAACTCAGTCCCACTTCAGCTTAGCGGCATTTTGAGCAACGTCAGTAATCTGTATTTTGGAGTGCAATGTGCTGTTGCGAATATGATAAATGATTTTATTTCTGTCAATTTGACGCCTAGAATACTGCAATCCATCACACGTTGGCAAACCTTGAGTTTAGCTTGAGCTCAACTTAGAAATACGTTATTACATTGAAAAATTCTCATTACTCCAGTGTTTATTTAAAAAAATCCTAATCCAGGTATAAATACAACATTCACACAAATCATACACAAACATAAACCCACGCCTTCATCCCGGGTACATGGCAGAAACTATAGAACACAAGCTGCGCCCCGCGGTTTCACCCGCATAAGTGTCGATCCCGAGGGAATATCGGGATAAAAACTATCCTATGTCCTTCCCCGGGACTCAAACTATCTCTATACCAAATTTCATCTGAATCGGTTTAGTGGTTTAGGCGTGAAAAGGTAACATACAGACAGAGTTACTTTCGAATTTATAATATTAAAAGTATGGATTGTCTGCTACGTTCCTTACATACTTACATCTTTTGCTTTGTTTACATTTTTACAACTGGTCACTCACGCACCCCGGATGCGAGTACTACGCACCTGACTTTCCAAAAGAACACCACTAATGCAATGAGATCACTATAATGTAGCAAATGGGACCCATCGTTAATACCTTATAGAAGTATGAGGAACAGAATGTAAAGTTCACTCATACTCTATAGAAAAGGGAGGATCCTCCGACCAGACGGGTGTTGTGCCTGGCGGGCAACTGCCCGATGATTCATGTCGGGCAGTTGTATCTATGCTAGTTGCGCGGTAAACTCTGCTTGCGAGATGCAGGATTTGCGTGACGTCAGTATGACGCGTTGTTCGCATGTGGCGTTGTAGATACCGCTACAACCTAAAAAATGGGATACAACGAAAATAAATGTGTCCTTTTAGTGCGTTTCCACTCATTTTCAATACCGTTTGTTAGTCGCCTTTCATTAAAATCGTCTCAACACGACCAAACTAGAAGCATACTCTTTTCAATTTTTTTCATTACATCTTCATCACAACACAACACAAAAACATTCAATCTATCATCAAAACTAGGATCAAAGCATATTATTAACATAAGAGAAAACTTCACTACTGTACGAAAACCAGATCGTAAGTAAGGGGCCACTTTCGATTATAATCAGAAATCGTGAGGAATCCAATTAAATTGTCGCACCGTAACCCAATGATCTAGGTTAGGGCACTGGTGTAAAGTGGCGATAAGGACACAAAAGGGTTCAATACGACCAACTCAAGGTCAGATTGCCCCAACACAGCTATTTGGTAAAACGATACGAGTGTCATATTATTATACGGTTTATTTTTCAAAAACATTAGACGACGATATTAAATATCGTCGTTTTTAGGGTTCTGTACCGAAATAACCCTATTACTAAGGCTCTGCTGTAGGCTCTGCTGACCGTCTGTCCGTCTGTTTGCCACATTGTATCTTTTGAACCATAATATGTAGATACTTGAACTTTTGTGTTTGTACAGCTATGGCGGCTATAACAACAAATAATAATTATGAAGTCGGTTAAAAAAGATGATAAAGTTATAAATTGAAAGGGGTGTGGTGGATACCTTCGTGTATCTTTTTTCAACACGCTTTTTTACAAGGCCTTATTTATTAATTTTACTCACATACCTATATTTATTTTGGGTATGCCCGATTAGTTTCGATCTCAATAGTCAATGGTCATCACGCGGCGAAGACACGAGTTATTGTCTATCGTTGGACAACAATGGATTTATCTTGTAGTAAAGTCAAGTGCAAGTTACACAGTCTCTTAGGTTATAGAGTGACAAGCCGTACGTCCACCTTATGGGATTTCCTATCTGCAAAATTCCGGAAGAATTTTCAAAAATCACGTTTGTCATAAGGAAATCTTGTGCCATGCTAGACCCAGTGGTATATACTGCGTAGTCTGTCAGTGGATGTAAAATTATTAAATACTAGCTGCGCCCCGCGGTTTCACCCGCATAAGTCTCGATCCCGTGGGAATATCGGAATAAAAAGTATCCTATGTTCTTTCCCGGGACTCAAACTATCTCTATACCCATCTAAATCGGTTCAGCGGTTTAGGCGTGAAAAGGTAACATACAGACAGACAGAGTTACTTTCGAATTTATAATATTAGTATGGATTTATTAAGTAGCTGTTTATACACACGCACCCTTGGCCTAAATCCCTGATTCAAGAACAACTATCTGTGTATTGGCCGTACCTACTGCAACAAACCATAAAGCATGTGTCATTAATTCACTGCCGCTAGTTATGCGACTAAAACACAACATAATCTCAGCTTAACATCAAATTAATCGCACGTACTGCCGATAAATCTCAAACTTAAACGACATAACGTATCTCTGAAATCCCCACCCCCCGTACTTCCCCCTCGTCTGTGACGTCACGATGCGATGCCATGTCATGTTCCCCGCATTCCTCTCTGTCAGGTCTATCTCTCCGAGCGCACGTCGCAAGCATTTTTCCACTCCTTACAATATCCCTTTGTAGCGTCTCAACAATCTTTATAGGAGAATGATCGTGTCACGTACACTTTTGACAGCTTTCCTGTCTTACCGACCAGAAGTTACGCCATTATAGCCATTAACGCGTACGAATAGAGGCTAAAATGGTATTAAATCGCGAAGTTTTTCTTTGAATGGCTCGGTTCGGTAGCTGATGGAGTTCGGTAGGCACGAATGTTTTGCGTAAGGAGGTATTTCAGCGATCAACATTCTTGTTTTAATTAAAAGGGTATACTGTCTTGGAATCTGTTCGATTTCAGCCTATTTGTGATAATGTTGAACTCCATTTTCAACAAAATACATTGTTATATAAAATACTAGCTGCGCCCCGCGGTTTTACCCGCGTAAATGTCGATCCCGTGGTAATATCGGGATAAAAAGTACCCTATGTCCTTTTCCGGGACTCAAGCTATCTCTATACCAAATTTCATCAAAATTGGTCCAGCCGTTTGAGCGTGAAGAAGTAACAAACATATAAACACACACACTCACAAACTTTCGCCTTTATAATATTAGTGTGATGATTTATAATATTAGCATCCATGTGATAGGATGCCTACATAAACGTTGGATTGGTTGAAAATGCCTAACCTTCTGCTACTTTTGCATAACGTTAAAATCAATTAAAACATTTTCAGCTACTTCAACTAAAAATTATCTCATTAATTAAAAACTAAAAAACATAAACAGCTCACGAACTAAATGCTGAAACTAGCTGTTCAAGCTATTCAGTACATTCGAGCTATTGAACGCACTAATTGCTTTACTTTTGTTTACAAAGCTACTAATTAACTTCACACGGATTATAGGAACAACTGGACTAATGGAGTTGTGTTCAATTAAAATGCAAAAAGGTTCATTGAATATACGAGCAATGTTCATTGTTGATTACCAAATCGCGTTAAAATTAAACTAAAACTAGGTCCGATAAAATATTGCCACTTGTATGTCCACGGATGTTCAAAAGACACACTATCAATCGGAATCAGAATCATTTCGAAGCCAATTGCTAATCCATTGCTTCATAAGTTCGAAAAATGTGTCTGCTCAACACGTAAATAACGCAATGAATGTTGTTGAACTGTCAAAATGAAACCGATTCCGATTGATAGTGTTACGAAATTGCCCCGCAGCTGCCGTATGCGAGGGCCCGTGTTTAATTTACTTGAAGAGAAAATATTTTTGGGATATCGAAAGCTTGCAAGTGATCAAACTCAAACTCAAAGCATTTATTTCAATTAAACCATTACAGGCACTTTTGAATTGTCAAAATTAAGTAGTCGGTCAGTTAGTCAGAAAGTTGAAGCTAGTTGCCCATTCCAAAGCGTAGATCTCTATGGAGAAGAACGGGCAAGAAACTCCATGGACACTCTTTTAAATCAAGATATTACATAATCCTGGGTACATTATTCTTGTTGCTTCTATACTTATGTGAGAACAATGTAAAAAAACACACAAATGAAGAAACAATACAAGAAATAAGATTAAAAATAAGCCTTGGCAGTTAAGAGATGACCAGTCTCAACCGACGGCATCCGTTCACGAACATGACGCATGGATCAGCACCATCCAGCTCAACCATTTTGTAGGGAACCGAATGATCCAACACACGCGCCACCATCAGTGAGACATTTAAGTGAGCATGACACATTCTCAACTGCCATGCTCTTTCAAGTCAACATCAAAAAATCATAATAAACGGATCCATGGTTCTTACATTTACAAAATTGAAAAAATGCTTCTAAATGATACAAAACTATAGATTGCAATTTATTTAAGAGATGAATAACATTTTTAATACCAAACAGGAAAAGGTGTTTAGTATTGCAGCATTAAACAATTAAAACATGATTGAATAAAATAAAAAATAAATATTAAGATCGTAATGTCAGAAACACTAAAAAAGAAAAAGGGAAGCACCTCTTCCAAATATTGAAATTTTAACTAGTGAGCTCAAGTGCCTGTGGAGCAGGACCAGCATTTAGCCAAGCATTTTTATCTGCAATATAATGATCCAACTTATAATATGCTTGTCTACATAGTGTGCGTTTAATGCATGTTTTAAATTTCATAATAATGATGATGCAAATTAATTAATAAGTAGAACAATGGTGGCAGTGGTATCGGCCCTGACTAACGAGTTGTAGGTCGTTGAGTTCGAACCCAGGCAGGCACTTTACTTTGTGTACATTATTTCATCACCACTGCTCTCAAAACGGTGAAGGAAAACACCTTGAGGAAACCGGCATGTCCTGAATCAAAAATTCGAAGGCATGTGACATCCACCAACCCGTGCTGGGCCCGCGTGGTGGATTATGGCCCTCTCTCTCACAGAGAGGAGGCCATGTCCCAGCTGTGGGAACGATATAGGCTGATTTTTTAACCGACTTCTAAAAAAGGAGGAGGATCTCAATTCGAATGTTTGTATTTTTTTTTTGTTTTTTTTTTTATGTTTGTTCGCGCATAACTCCGTTGCTTGCCAACCGATTTGAAAAATTCTTTTTTTGTTGGAAAGGGTATATTTCCTAAATGGTCCCATGAAAATTTTATCGAAATCGGACAAGCGGTTTTTGAAAAATCAACAAAAATCTAAAAATGTATCTACATTGTCTACATTAACGATCTTTTGTTTACTTTTTTGTAGGGTAGGTACAACTAAAAAGTGAAAAATAAAAACTTTTTTACAAAAAACAAAACAACCGACTTCAAAAAAAAAAACACTACAAAGTGATAAATAACTTTAATTTCGGAAGTCGGTGTCAAAAAACGAAAATGCGGAACCAACGACACCGACTTCCGAAATTAAAGTTATTTATTTATCACTTTGTAGTGTTTTTTTTTTGAAGTCGGTTGTTTTGTTTTTTTGTTATATAATGTCATCAACGAAACATCTTAATAAGCTACGTCCAAAAATCTCTGGAAAAATGAGACGATTCTGACGTTAGATAGGAGCCTGTGTAGATTTATGTGAAATAAAATACCTATATTGGATTTGACGATCATAGTTTGATTGTTATACTGTATATAAGTAGGTTTGTACAAACACTTTTACACGTCAATCATTTTTTTTTAAAGCTAGATGTGGTCGGCGTTTCCTATCTGACTTACTCTAAGAAAGGCCGAAACAAACTCAGAGGTCACAGTCTCTTTTAAAGTCCAGACATAATCTTGGTCATATCATGTGAAGACCATGTAGATTGGTGTCTGAAATGGTCGTTTGATGAAAGAACCACACAGATTGAGCGGACCTGTCCAGTCAGTGCACGCATTTGTCAAAAATCGTGCAGCTCAACTCAGAACTTGAGGAGCTCAACGATTCGACGAACAATACCAAAGAAAGGACATTTGGGTAGGCCGCGTAAATTACTCAAACTGCCAGATCATGATGAAAACTAACTAAGAAGGAAAAAGAAATACAGAAAAAAGAAATGACCCACATAGTCCTCACATTCACAATAATTAAATTAAATAAAAATACTTTACAAAGTAAATATTCATGTCATGGTATATATAAAATTCATAAATGTCAATGTGTATGTTAAAAAAAATCCGGTCATAATCTTTGAGGACCATGTAGATTGGTGTCTGAAATGGTATTTGATTCATCACTTTTCAATACACATACTATGTACTCGTACACAATAGTGATGGGCGTTGAATCAACGAACTAGTTGAATCAACGTTGATGTCTCTTCAACGGGATTAACGTTGACCATAAACAAATCAACTCGTTGAATTCGTCAACGAGTTACGAGACAACGACGTTTATGAATTCAACTCGTCGAAACGAAAATATGAACTCAACGTTTTGTTATTTTCAACGTACGTAAATTGTATTTATATTTACAAAACTCCCGCTACGACGCGATAGTCATGACTCAAATTGTTCGTAAATTAACAGCGTACGTTAATAAAAGCATTAAGGCGTTTATCGTTCATGCAACTTGACGTTCGTAACACGTTAACTCGTTGACGAAATTAAATAGTTGATCAACTAATTGACAAACGCAATTCAACGTTAACGTTTCGTTGACGGAAAAACCTTCAACGACCCATCACTAGTACACAACATTTCAATTTCCATACAAATACCAAATAGACATGAGATACATAATTCCGAACGGCGTCAAAAACTCAATTTGCCGCACTCCGCGTGATGCCATTTATCCACGCGCTCAGTTCACTGCCTTCTGATCTAAATAAGCTAATCCATCCATTTCCATAGGCGGCAGAATTAACATAGGTTACATTATTAATTAACGTGTGTTCTATTTAAATAGGGGTGAAGTCAACGAACCGACGTACCATGCTTTCCTGGATGTTAAACATTAATTTATGGTCCAGGATCAGTACCGTAAAATGTCATTAACGCCTTAGGTTATTTGTTAGCAACATTAAGGGAACGACCACTGCGTGTCCTAAAGACAAAGTGAAAATTAATATCACGACCTGACTGTGGTATTACCTCTGGCTAAGCACTCTACTAAAATAAAAAGGCTTATGTTTAACTTATCACCAGATAAAGTAAAATATAACATCAAAAAAACACTTTTTACTGCTAAAAATAGTAAATGATCACCAAATTTTTTTTGTAATCTCATTTGCTTGCTCTTGTATCTTATGTCGACGGAGCCCCGCTTCGCAGGGCTCCTATTTCTGTGTAAAGGGTTTAAAGTAACCTAACCAAACCTAACCTCGGGGTACCCAGCTAGAACTATTGTAATTTTAGACTTCATATTTTGGTGTTCAATATATATTTTTTGGTGATCATTATATTTAATCCCAAATAAAAAACAGTGGCACTCCGGGAGTGCCGACAAAAGTGAAAACAAAACACAAACAGAATACTTTGCCAACACTCACTGTCAAATAAACCGAGTACATCCCGAGGACAGCCAAACACATCCGAAGCGGTGTCGGTTACGGTAACAGTGGCGCGAATTCAATGGTATTTTCCCAAATGCCCAACGCGCCTAAAGAAGTTTTCACTTCAAAACATAACCCTTCTTTGCAATCGAGTAAAAGGACGTCGGTAAACAGCATCCAGATTGCATAACATGCTATCAATTACAACCCGAGAGTTTTGAAGGATATTTCTAATCAATTGCTTCATAGGTTTCATAAATTCGTCTGATCAACAATTTAAATAGCGCAATGAACGGGACTGATCTGTCAAAGTTAAAAAAATTGCGATCAATTGTCATTTGATGTGTGTTACGTTACCCGCAGGTAGCTTGGTTGATACAAACCCACAAATTGATCGTATAGCTACCTGACTCTTTCCTACCAACTGTTTTCCAGTGGATTGTGATAAACTACCACCAACTAACAACATGCACAATCCCTAAGTAATTCCCGCCACTTCAGTTGGGGTCACGGGGTCGCTCGATTTAAATTCTAAAGCAACGTCTACTTATATTTTTATTTTGGCAACGAATTCTTTTGGAGTGCTCGCCTGTTCGCTGCCTGTGACAGGGCGAAATTAAATCCTATTCGGGGGTAGCACTTATTAAAATCTGCCCGAAAAACTGCTCTTTTAGACCACAATGGGTAATCTAGCGGCCGCGCGCTGTGGATGCAGGTGGCTGTGGTACTGGCAGAAGCGGACAGCGGTTTTAATTTATTATTCGTGTAAGATTTGGCTAATAACTAGTGTTTAGTTTTTAAAATTGGCGAGTGGCCTTAATAAATATAGTATAAGGGGTTTTCAGTGCGACAATTCTAATAGTATCAATTTCGCAAAACACGTGTTTATAGCAAAGTATATCTCATGTTTAGGGGTGCATGAAGAAGCCTCCTCGTGTAGCGCAGTTTGTTCCGCCAGTTACTCAACTGCACCGAGCGCTCGGCGCATCCTGGACAGTCACACCCAACACCTTATTTGACTGGCCAACTCTTCCCTTCCGGTGGTAGGGCTAACGCCCGCCTGGTTTGCGACCACCCTCCCACCGGAGTCCGGCGTCAAACAGCCTGCTGTGTTTCGTCGATGCGTGGGAGTTCCAGTGCCTTAGGCATCTTCCAGGCACGCTCGTTCCATAATAGACTTCATCAATCGCTTTACATCAGGCGTGATCGGGGTCAAATGCGGGCCCATTCAGCAATAAAAAAAATGAAAAAATTGAGGCACCAATATCTAAGAAATGCTATCTGATCTGCAAGCAACATTATATATTTTCGCATAGGCATAAGTCATTTATAGCTGTTTTCCCTCCGGAACCCGCTTCCTCCTTCAACTTAAACCTCCCACTTTCATATTAAACGTTGTATTATTAAATTAATATCCGGATGTGTCGTGCGAATCGAGACGTGAAATACGAGATTGTTCCAGATAATATTGTTGTTTTATACGTTATCTGTAACGCCGGTATCACCGCGTGCTACTAGTACGCCCCTGAGGCTCACAACTTTCACGTTTATTACTGAAAGCCGGCTGATGAAATTACTAATGTTGTAACAGATTTTCGTACCTACTATTGTATAGATGCAACTGTTTCTAACTGAACAGACAGTTGTGCTGCTGGGGAGTTTGTTGCGCCACTTCTTCTTCCCGGCGAATGTCTTATGTAATTTTGACTTTTGAAAAGTGCTGACTGTCAGCCTAATTTGAATAAATGACTTATTTTAATAACGAGCACATAATCGTTATTATTTGACGTACGTATGTTACGTTAACCAACCGTTTGAAACAACCAGCCCCTAATGCACCATGGTTACGTTGCCACATAGCTACATTATGAACAGCATGCCACTAATTACCATTTTACGTCCCAGTTTATTAGCTCTCACGTCATTACTGCCTGCACATATTATCATGCTTGTAATTAGTTCCGAAAGTTTTCTATTTCCGGCTTGATCTAGTTTGCAATATAGCTCTGTATGTGGGTTAGTTATGAGCGAAATTTTAGGCGAGATAAACGAAAATAGCTCGCGATATTGCGTATTGTGAAAGTTGGATAAGCAGTAAGGATGGTAGCAGATTCGTCTGCTGGATGTATTTGAGTAGGTTTCAATAGTGTGTCCTGCAAATAATTATTAAAATGTTTATGTTGATTTTACGCTTCAAAATCTCTCTTTAGGCAGTTTGGGTCTACACAGTAAGACAGTGCTCAGATGCCAGGCTTTCCTACACCGTTCCTAAATTAATTTGAGCCTTTTCTGTGTACTAGGCGTATTAGAAAGAAGACCCAATGGGTGTATTTATAGTGGTATTTTTAAATCATGAAAATGTGGATTTGATATGCACATTATGTAGGTCTATTTTGTAAACATTTCACCGTGAAAATAGGTGACGTGAGCTTGAAGTGACCTGTCATTTCATCTGGTGAGAAGAAAGAAAGAAATAAAATACATTTATCGGTGAGGGTTTAGAATACACCGACTGTTGACCGATATTAATGTGTACCTTCTACCATAACCTTAGCACGAAAATAAGAACCTACCATCATCCATCCCACCATCGCCGTTTTACTACCGGACCACCAGACGTACTGCAGCGTATCATTTACACTTGGTTGATGTCCCGACCTTTCTCCTCCACGAATAGTATGCGCACAGTTAAAGTGTGGAACTCTCTGCCGACGTCTGTGTGTTCCCTTCCACATTTAACCCGTCTGCCTTCAAAGCAAGAGTGAACAGGCATCATCTGATCTCATCCATCGCTTACCATCAGGCGTGATCGAGGCCAATAGCAGGCCCATTCAGCAATAAAGAAAAATACACATGCCATGCAAAATATAAAAGGGCACCCTTTTATATTTTGCATGGCATGTGTTTTTTTTACATACCGTACATAAAACGTCTATCCACACTTAACATCTCCTTAAATTTCTGCAACTCTTCCGTATTCCCGATAATCCTGACAACATAGTATATTATATCCTAGGAATATCGTAAATATAACATGTTTTATACCAACTTGTTGGCATATAAAATTTTGTTACGTCCAAACAAGTTCGAGTACGTTTCCAATTTACCATATCGAAGCTGTAAAAATGTTAATACGTTTTTATGTACAGACAGACAATTTGAGAATTAGAAATAGATAGGGGTGCCTTTGTGCTCTGTGGTTTGTTACGCCACTTCTTCTTCCTCTTCCTAGTGAAAGCCCTGGGAAGTGGTGAAGGGTGGGCGTTTTGGGTGACTGTCTTAATGTAATTTTGACGTTAGTTTGAATATATGACATTTAATTTTAATTCTAATGTCACGTGGGAAGTTTGTAGTTTATTTGAAAACAAGGAAATTGTGATTGGTTCCTTTTTTTGTGTAGACACATCTTAAATTTGTTCTCTTTGCCAAAAAGTGAATAAAAGACAGGTAACGAAAAAGTTGTTTATTATTTTAGATTATTAATTTATTATTTTAGAAAAGTGGTTATTTTTATGTAAGTAAATCATATTTTGGACGATCGTTAAGGCCTAAAAGCTATATCAACTTAATTTACCTGCCATTCCAAGGTATACAATTTCTCTCTTGTCTTTTTTTTTAATACTACCTCTATCGTGTGGCAACCCTAGCCCGGTGACGTGTGTTACGTGACTCGCCGTACGAATATAATGTTCAGAGTTATTTTTCATGCGACATTTTTATTATTTCTAGTAAACCGTGTACCCATCAATGTTACAGATGGCAGGTTTTACAGTTAAAATTAACTTTATGGTTTTATTTTATTTCGTGCATGATGGTTATGCGAAAAGAGAGTAATATTTGAGAAGGCGTTTTAATACTCGTAGCTTTCTGAGGAGTTGCCATCATAAAACAAACATAAAGGGTAACACGCTTATTTCGTCAAGGTGGTTTGTGCCATCACCATTTGAAAATTTAATGCGATGCCATATCACTTTCGAAGATGTATATAAGTGATTGATGTGTTGAATCAAACCATTACATTTACTTTCAAATCATACTATTGTAATCTCATTATCATAATTCTCTCACCCTCTTTTTTATGGATGTGAAATCATCAAATGACCCCTCCCGCTCTGGGTAGAGCGGAAGGGAGTGTCAGACTCTTACTGACTAAAACCCATCCGTGTTCCTTCCTTAGCCCTTTATGTTCCGGGGTATCGGTAGCCCTTTCGGACAATCACGCACCCCCGGCAGGCTTCGGCCCTGGCAGGCCCCTTCCTTTTTGCTGACATCTCTTTGAGGCGCGCGTGGAACACGTACGCGCCGTCCGGCACGGGCCTGGTCCCGATCGGACGATGAGCTACCCATTACTCTCCGTCCGCAAGCCCGCCCCTACGGTGGCCGGGAGTCACCACGCGGCTCCCGACGCCCGGAGCGTCTCCCGCGGCGGCTGGGACGTGAGGCTCTCTCCCACAGCCATTCCGCCACCTCCTTCGCTAGATCCCAGTATTTGGGGTTGGCGCAACTTGCCTTTTTCTTTCATACTTCTCTAATACTTGTCATCTCGCAGCCAGGTCGTTTCTAGCTTCAAGCTTACTGTTAGTCAGCGGGATTGTCCGAAAGGGTTACCGCTGCCCCGGAACATAAAGGGCTAAGGAAGGAACACGGGTGGGTTTTAGTCAGTAAGAGTCTGACACTCCCTTCCGCTAGCCATAGCGAGAGAAGTAATTTGATGATTTCCCACCCTCAAATAAAAAAAAGCTTACGGTTACGACCAAACTGATAAGGTGATCTGATGACCGATTCATGTGCAATGGTCGAGTTAGCCAAGCTTTCAAATCACCGCAGTTTTTTGTGCGCTTTTGTTCAATAACCGTACTTACTTTGTTGTAGACACTAGTTTTCCATTACTAGATGAACCGCTTTCCGAATGAGTATTATAACTTGTTTATGTCTGGTTAAAACTGGGCAGAACTCTCTGTTAGCATTAATTTTCAGACAGCTAAATAGTTACCCTGAATGTTATTTTCTTAGGAAACTCGTTTATAAAAACGCCTTTCGATTTTATTTCTTTTCCGATTCCTCCGCACAGACTTGCTATTTGTTTTTTTTTTTTTTGGAAAAAGTTTTTGTACCTACACAGACATTAAAGCCATTGAAGATCTTTGAATGCCTTACTTACAATGACTGCAGTTCCATTTAATAAAATTGCAAATACTTTATAACCATGAGATAAGTCTTATTACAATAAAGTATAAATTAAAATGATTGCCGTGAGTTTGATAAAAACTCTTAATTTTTTTTTTATGGCTAATAACGTCGCGGCAGGCCCAGACGGAGATGGCGGGAGGAGCTGGACTCCTTTGATAAAGATTGGGCCCTGGCAGCTCTGCGGGGCAATTGCGTAACACATTATCAATCGGAGTCGGTTTCATTTTGACAGTGTCACAACATTCACTGCGTTATTTACGTGTCGAGCAGACAAATTTTTCGAACTTATGAAGCAATGGATTAGCAATTTGCTTCAAAATGATTCAGATTCCGATTGGTTGTGTGTTACGCAATTAGGTTGCTGGACAGAGAGATATGGAAAGAGATTAGGGAGGCCTTTGCCCAGGAGTGGGACAGCGCAGGCTATATAAAAAAAAAAAAAATAAAAAAAAAAACACATCATCATTCATTCATTGTTTCATTTTGACCGACACGACACTTGTTGCGTAACCCAAAGTGTCGTGACGATCAAAATGTTACACTTTTTTCGGTCCAGCTCTCATTCGCCAAGTGTGCAAAGGCGAAAGGAACTTCGTTCGAACCAGGTGTCCCACAATACCTCTCGTTTTTTAACCACTTACCATGTAGTAATAGTTATTACTAGCAGCGCCCCGCGGTTTCACCCGCATAAGTTTCGAACCACCCGCATAAAAATCGGGATAAAAAGTATCCTATGTGTTATTCTAATGTAAAAGCTATATTACTGTAAAGTTTCATCAAAATCCGTTCAATAGTTTTTGCGTGAAAGTGTAATAAACATCCACCCATCCTCACAAACTTTCGCGTTTATAATGGCGAAACAATAGGGTGGCATTGGGGCAAAATGCCACGGGCCCCCGGCCAGAGGGGGCCATGAGCACACGAGGATCTTAACATAAGTTTATAAATGCAAACTTTTTGAAAATGTGCAAAAAAGGACATTGTAGCGACCCTAGCGATGCGATTTGCTGAATTGCATTTTTATATTGTAAAGGGACGCCAGAGCCGGGCTCGCTAGTCGCTTATTTACCTTCGCCCAGCCACGTCCTATTTTACTATAATAATATAACCGAGTAATAATTGTGAACCTTTATTAAACTTCTATAATATTCAGTACAAACCAAATTTGCATATTATTTACTCTGGACCCTATACATAACACGCACAACAACATCACTAAAAAAAAAACTATAACGTTCCTTGAGCTTCTATACATTGAGGGAGGGCCCCATCCCTTGAATTGGGCCCTTGAATTGGGCCCATGGGCCCCAAACGGTATAGTTACGCCACTGATAATATTAGTAGGAAGTAGGATTTGTGCCCTGTCCCTGCCGTGTTAAACTTTGTCTCTTAAAAACCCTCAAATCCCATTCACATCACAGCAGAACCTTCACTCAAAATAACTTCAGAAGCGAGTCATGTTATGAATTGACATACCTAACTAACTCACGAACCCTTACTAACGTAGATACTAGAACAAAAAAGGGTTACCATCTTGAATGGAGGTGACCCTTCCACATAACTCGTAGGGTTAGGAGATAGCCTCGATACTCCACGAGGAATACTAATGGGAATCGACTGACGTGATCATTGATGAAACGGTATATGGGAAGTGGGAAGGCAGATAGGAACATGTTCGGTTGTCGTTATGTCAATTGGATTGATTTCTTGAATGATTTTTTTTTTACGTTGTTCGCGCTCCACAAATTCAACTCCCGCGCGTGAGCGCGTGATTTTTTGTATGTAAAAAATCACGCGCGGGGGCGCGTTATCTGCTCACTGCGTCAGAGCGCGGTGCAGTGTAGAAGCAACAAGAATAATGTACCCAGGATTTTGTAATATCTTGATTTAAAAGAGTGTCCATGGAGTTTCCTGCCCGTTCTTCTCCATAAAGATCTACGTTTTGGAATGAGCAACCAGCTTCAACTTTCTGACTGACCGACAATTCAAAAGTTTTTACATGGTTTAATTGAAATAAATGCTTTGGGTTTGAGTATTGTAAGTGAACAAAGTAGTTTCTCAGAAAAAGCTTTTTCTGATGAAACTGTTTGGGCTTACTATGATACTAATAACAGATGCAACATACTCTCAAGACCACACTTTGCTATAAGTAGGTTATGGTGTAGCGCGATTGCTGAGCGTGGGGTCCTGGGTTTTTCCGATTCCCGGGTCGGGCAAAGTGTTATTGAGTTTTTCCATAAGAAATTTCTTAGTACCTGCCCCGAGTTTGGAAGTTGGTGGTGTGATACCCCCGTGCCTCGGAAAGCACGTCAAGTCGTTGGTCCTGCGCCTGATCTCTGTCCGGGCGAGTTGGATTGCCTGCCATCCCATCGGACTATGAGAGTGAGGAAAGAGAGAGTGCACCTGTGTCTGCGCACACACTTGTGCACTATAGTAAATCTCCCGCGCCCGAAGGCTATTCTCCGTTGAGATGGTCTTGGCCAAAATCTGTAGAACTATGTATTATTAATAATGTAGCTCCTAATAAAAGTGCACAAAAGGCAAAAGGACACAAGTTAGATAAGATCTTGTTTTTATCTCTGTTAACTCCATTCCAGTGAGTATTTTCTATAATTTGAGTAAGTACATAACAGCAAGTATTTTTAGCAATTCCTTTCATATTTTGAAGTCTAAACTATTCACAGTAAACTGAGTGTAACTATAACTTCTACGACATTCGTATTATCTTTTCAAAACTCCATAAAACCAACTCACGTTTTATATAAACTTATCTAGTTTTAAACGAGTTTCCTAAGAAATAAACCGGTTTATTTTACTTGTCTGTTGAGAAACAGCTTGAAAAGCTGAAGTCTGTGATTCTAGAACAAAAAGAGAAACATCTACTTCACATTCAGGGAAATTAATCGTGTTTCGTAAAGTAACATGGAAAATGCAAGACTTTTAAATTCTTGGAAAGAAGACGGCGGTAATATACTAGGTAGTCGATTGATATGTCGAAGTAACTTGCTAGCAATATTATAATTTGTAAATAAAAAATGGGTTCAATGAGATGTCGCGAACATACGAGACGATTTTTGTCCCATGCTGCAAGAAAGTATCGCGGAAAAATGCAGAGTCTGTAATTTACTTCGAGCGGCTGACATATTTTTACAGTAAGTATATATCAGTATAGATTTATAGGTATTTATAAAGAGTATTATAGAGGGGAACATTTTAACCAGTGTGCAAAATGTAACGATGAATTCAGCATATTGATTCTACCCCCTAGGGTAGAATTTTTTTAACAGTTACAAATCGAAAGTATTAGTTGTTCCATACATTTTGACCGCGTAAGTATATTGCACTTTACTATGAAACAGCAGATGTTTTTTTTTCATAACCCAACCGAATTTCTACAGCAGGGGATCGAGGAGGGGGGGTGGAGGGGGGTACAGGGGATCATACCGGAATAAATCGCTAGAATCATAATTATGCTGAATTCATGATTACAGTTTACACACTGGTTAATTTTTTTTCTGTATCTATTTACGTATCTACAGGCATGGCTACGCAGAGAAAAATACCGCAATGCTGCTACGCGCGTAGCTACGTGGCTACGCGTGTTGCTACGCGCCTACGCGGCTACCCCCAAACAATGTTATGTCATGTAGGAAAATCCGCGTGCAGCGATGTGCAGACATGTCGTGTAACCGCGAACACGCACACACAGATGAGAGTTTCACGGTGAAATAACTGTAACGTGTTAAAACATGGCGAAGTTTAGTGTGAAAATACCACGTATCGTGTAGCCTAATTAACACAAAGGTTTTGACTGGAGAGAAGGTCTCAGAAGGTAAGTTCGGCTTTGTAATTACCTACGGACAGACGCCAGCACATCAAGCTACCCGAAACTGTCAAATTTACCCAATCAACTTTGAACCTTATACTTTTGCGATAAAGTTGAAAATCTATTAAAAAGATTTGACAGATTGTAGTATCTTGATGTGCTGGCGTCTGTACATGGAGTACAAATAAATAAAAAAATATTGAAAATGTTTTTCACACGAAATATGTGTTTCAGCGGGTGACTCGTTCATGTTGATATTTTTAATTGTTTCTGAATTCATACGATCTAATTGCTTAACTCAAAGTAAACCGTGAAAATGGCACAACCTTTGAACATTTGAACTTTGTTATTGCAATTAAAAGTAAACAGATGACAATTGTAGGTTTTAAAGAGATACTAGCTGCGCCCCGCGGTTTAACCCGCGTAAATGTCGATCCCTTGGGAATATCGGGATAAAAAGTATGTTTAATTCAAGGTGTCAGGTACCTCCATACAAAATTTTATAAAAAATGGTAGGTGTCAGGTACCTCCATACAAAATTTTATAAAAAATGGTCCAGCCGTTTGAGCGTGAAGAAGTAACAAACATATAAACACACACACACAAACTTTCGCCTTTATAATATTTGGTGTGATAGTGTGATTTTCGTGACCTCTCACACATTCACATAAAATTCTTCTCATAAATAATTTCAAAGTGCTTTCTGCCAACAGAAAAATTCACAAAAAAAACTTACCCTTGTACCAATTTCCTAATACATTTCCAGAGATTTCTCCGCAAGAATGTAATCTCAGCCGGATATCTATGATATGACGGTTGGGATGCTCGCACTCTCCACGTCAATCCGATCTGCCAAGTATTGGCAACCTATTGAATCTTTGAACAGAACAATATTGTCTAGACATATATATCTCGGAGCTTTTCTTTGTGAAGGGTCGTATTTTTCAATGGGAACATTATTGGGCGAGCAATTTTCATAATATTGCTTGTAGGTATTATTAACACGTTCGGCCCAGCGTGCAGCGCGGCTCTCGTGAGGTGCGCACCTTATGACACAATATTTTCCTGTACAAAATAGACATACGTTGATAAACGTTCTGCTCTTCAAGTATCCTAAAGTATTATAAGATTAAACGAAAAGTCAAAATATGACTGACGTTGCGTAGGTATGTGTGCGTACGCGCTTGCGAATGTATAATAGACGACAACAATATGGGATTTGTTGTGGCTTCTAGAGCCACAACATAAATGTTTGACACTTGCAAGTGATGTGGCCCAAAAGTTAAAACTACTGATGTGTGATAATTTATTGTACTTGAATTTTTTTAATTATTATTGATTTTATTTACTTTTCGAAATGTATTTAATGAATTTTATTTTAATTGCAAATGTAATACGTTATTTTTTTTAAATTTCAACACAATGTATTTATATTGTTATGAAATAAATGACTTATGACTTATGACTTATGACTTATGTGGCGTAGTCCACATAAAGCAAATGATTAGTTAGACGTTGCGTTAACAATAAATTAACTAAAACTAAATAGACGTTCCTGGTCCGAACGTTTTAACAAATGAGGCTTGTAATGCGGCGGAGGAATGAGGAAAATGTTGTGAAAAAAGTTTTGAGTATGAATGTGGATGCTATAAGAGTAGGGGAAAACTAAAGAAATGATGGATGTCTGCGGAAGATATGACTAGAAAGGACGAAGGCTATGACGACTAGAAGTACGGAAGGAGAAGATATGTTGCGGCGACCACAAATAAATTGAGATATGGGCAGGAGAATGATGAGTATTACCAAATGAACCGATAATTAATCAAAATTATCTCATACTAACTTCTGCCTGCGACTTCGTCCGCGTGAAATTTCGTTCCCCCGATCCACCCCGTCGCGTCGTATCGCATCACCTGCCCCCGCTGTCACAGTTTTCGCTTAGCGTTCTGACTTTTTTTTTTTTTGCTCGGCTGCTAAGGGACATAGCGTGATGTTAAATAGCCCATGACCTTCCTCAAGAATTGGGCTAACGCATGCAAAAATATTTTTTCAGATCCAACCGGTAGTTCCAGAGATTAGCGCGTTCAAACAAACATACAAACAAACTCTTCAGTTTTATCATTAGTATAGATTTTGTGAAGTCTCTCTCGGTATCAGTATCAATAGACAACATCGTCATTCTGCCCTGATCCCAATGTATTTGGCGTCGTCGGCGCGACACGTGTTTTGCTTCAATAAACATAATAGCAGTTACCTCAGAATTCACTTTCTTCCAAGCCATTATCATCTTTCACACAACCATTAGTAACCCTCTTTTCTTAAAACCCCAACACACATGCACACAAATTCATCTAAACTAATATTATAAAGTGAAAAGATTTGATTTTTTGTATGTTTTTTTGTTGCGCTTTCACGCTAAAACGGCAGAACGGATTTTGATGAAACTGTCACATGGGTAGACCATGACCTGGGTTAGGACTTACGATACTTTTTATTCCGATATTCCCACGAGATCGGGATTTATGCGGGTGATACCGTGGGGTGCAGCTTGTTCATTATATTCATAATCATAATTACCACTATCTTTGTCACATGTTTGTCTCAGCTCAGTGTCAAATAACTAACGTTTCATTATTACATGTAACTTAGTTCGCGTTGTACAAACTGAAAAGGTTAGCAACATGTCCGCGTGTTCCGAATTCGAATTTAAAAAACTATTCGTTTGAATTTGGAACACGCGTGTTGGTAACCTGACGTCACAAACTACCCGCAGACTGTAGTATAACTCTCTTTCAGTTAGCGATTGAATTTGTTTTTTTAAAATTCTGCAGGGATAATTAATATAACTCCTAACTCCCTTGTAATTCCGTATGTAATTTATGTATGTCTGTCACAGGGTTATGGTCAATTTGAATTTTTTTAAGTTCTTTGTCGGCGTTGGGCATTTATCGAGATGGGAAAAAACCATTGAATTCACGCCACTGTTACCATAACCGACACCGCTTCGGATGTGTTCGGCTGTCCTCGGGATGTACTCGGTTTTAATGTATATCCGATAGGTATATATGTCAGTGAGTGATGGCAAAGTATTCTATTTGTGTTTTGTTTTCACTTCTGTCAGCACTCCATGGGCCCTCTTGACTCTATCACGCCTGATGAAAAGCGATGTATGAGTTCGATGGAACGAGTGGGACCAGAAGATGCGTGTTCACACAAATGTTGACTTCTTATTTGAGAAGTTCCTAAGTCCTAACACTAAGCATCTCCTCTGCATGATAAAAGCTGACATGCTCTTTTCACTGAGCTGAAACCCTGTACCTCGTACTAGAGCTTCACCAAAAGAAAAAAAACCGAGTGTGCTTATGACCACACGACTGAAGTAAAACTTCAAACCTATTTGGCTATGAGAGGAAGAGAGAAAGAAACTGTGCGCGCGCACTGCTTTCTCTTGCTTATATCCCCCACTCAACTCCCGTTCGCCTCGCCCGATCACACTTTTCGTAACGCTTACGTCATGCGTTCGCCAGCTCCCCAAGTCAAGCGTGCGTAAAGAAGTTTCACTTCAAAAAAAAATTACAAAACTAAATCTCTGTCTGATTTACCATAGATGAGGTTCAGAATTCTCTATCAAAGTTTGTAGTTCCGCTGGCTGAATCCATATTTTTACAACAACAAATTCTGCTGCATTTCATATTTGACTACGGATCCCTACATTCGCGTAGTTCAACACAACTTGGCAAAGGTTTCCGTATTTGTTTTGCGTACCGTGGCTAACAAATAAATCGAACTGCACTGCGGCGTAGTTTTATATCGTACAGCTGGGTTTATTAGAACCTTTTGATAAGCTACATTTATGTATTACCTAACCTAGTGATTGGTAAGTTTAATCTAATTGATAACTATATAAATCTATATTGGAAGTTCGGGTTCGGACTCCGGGTTAAGATCTTTATAAACGTCTGAATACAGGCTTATCTCATTTTAAGGCCTTAACACATGAAGTGGGAGAGCAGTGGTGGCCAAGTTGTAACGGCCCCGACTTACAAGTTGTAGGTCGTGGGTTCGAACCCAAGTAGGCAATTTACTTCATGTAAGTTGTTTCATCAGCCTTAAAACGGTGAAGGCGTAAGGAGACTAGTCATAGAACCAAAATTTCGAAGATATATGACATCTGCCAACCCGCACTGGGCCCGCGTGGTGGATTATGGCCCACTCTCTCTCACAGATAGGAGGCATGTGTCCCAGTAGTGGAAACATTATAGGCTGATTTAGCTAAATGAACAGATTAAACTAAACAAGCTAAACTTTGCCTGATCGGCCTGTTTATAATTTTTTTTTACGTTTCTGATTAAAACTAACAATATAATAAATAGGTACTTTTTTTTTTTTTTTTTTTTTTTTTTCGCTGAGAAATGCGTTACGCATCCCCGCTCGTGGGGGACGAGACGGGGTATGTGGGACTCCTGTCGGAATTACACACCGACAGTATACCCACTAAAACTCAGCGGTGTCCCCACATCGCCGTGATGGGAGGGCCATGGGAAACCGGCTCAGCCTTTACTTCCACAACCCTCCCGGCGCATGCCCGCCTAGCTGGCGGGCCCCGCACGCCCCCAGGCTGGGGGGCTACGGGAATAGCCGGGAGCACCTGGCCATTCCCGTCCAACACTGATGGGGGCCTGTGCAATACAGGCAAAGGTGCCCCCGCACCTGTTGCCTGCTGGCCTCCATCTGGGAGGAGTCGGAGATGACTGTCAAACTGACGTCTTCTTCGACCCCTCCTCCGCCTTCGGAGCAACGCCGCGTGAGGATCTTCCTCCCGCGCGCGCTCCGCCGCCTCCTTCTGGGACATGACGTGTTCGCAGAACGAGGCGACTGCCGCCCAGGACCTCTCATCCCTCAGCATGGCGTTAACCAAGCCGGGGAGTGATAGGTCCGGTCCGATCACCGCGATGAGACTGCGGCGCGGCTCGGACCACGACGGGCACACCTCGAGGGTGTGCTGCGCCGTGTCCCCCGCCGCGCCACAGTCGTGGCACGACGGCGTCTCCTCCCGTCCGATTCGGTGCAGGTACGATCCGAAACAACCGTGTCCGGACAGCACCTGCACCAGCCGGAAGGAGAGGAATCCATGCGACCGCTCGAGCCAGTCTCGCAGTACTGGCCCAATCGCGTCGAGGGTTCGGCGGCCGAAGGCTGCGGTGGCGAGGTCCCCCGTCCAATGGACGACGATAGCGTCCCTCGCCTCCCGCCGGACGGCCTCCCGCTCTTCCTGGGCTGGGCGTTCTCCTCTCGCCCTCCGCCCCGCCGTCCATTCATATACTCTGGCGAGCACCCACGCCTCGAGTTCCCAAGGAGGGGTGCCCGCCAGAGCACATGCTGCCGCGAAGCCCACCGTTCGGTAGGCCCGCGCCACCCGCTGGGCTATGGCCCTTTGGGGTGCCCGCAAGGCGGCAGCGTTCTCCCTCCTATGGAGGGAGTCCTCCCAGATAGGGGCTCCGTAGAGGGCCATACTCTTCAGGATGCCGGCGTAAAGTTGCCGGCATCGTGCGCTGGGCCCCCCCAAGTTGGGAAGCAGCCACGACAGCGCGCCCGCGGTCTTCAACAGGCGCGTCGACAGCCCGCTAAAATGCGGACCGAAGCGCCACCTGCTGTCAATTACAAGACCCAGGTACTTCATCTGGGCCTTGACCTCAATTTTGACGCCGTCCACGAAGATATGGGCGTCAGGTGGGGGGGCGCGCTGCCGAGGTCCGTGGAAGAACACGGCCTCGGTTTTGTGCAACGCCACCGTTAAACCTAGGCGGCGGATCCTCCCTGCGACCAAGGATCCGCCCGCCGAGGCCAAGTTGGCCGCCTCCCTGAAACTCCCCCCCCGGGCGGTGAGGAGAGTGTCATCCGCGTAGCACACGACACTCGTGCCTCGAAGGAGAGTTCCCCGCAGGAGCCAATCATAGCCGACGTTCCAGAGGAGAGGTCCTATGACTGACCCCTGCGGAACGCCGGCTTCGACGGCGTACCGCCGGACTTGGCCAGTCCTATTTACCAGAAGGATCGCCCGATCCTCCAGGTAGCTGGCCAGCAGACCGCGCATGTATCGAGGCACTCCGTGAAATCGGAGCGCCTCTAGGATGGTGGAGTGGGGAACGGAGTTGAAGGCATACCGTAACTGGTATTAAATAAATATTAGCTTATCAAAACGATGCTAAAATATGTAGTTCCATGTGAGAGGATTTATGGAAAATATGTAACCGAAGTTTAGTTGCGATGCCTTAGAGACCGGTGAGCGGGTCGCCTGCCCGGGGCGACGCGCGACGCGTCGAGGAACTAGCATTGTCTGACATGTGGACTTGCTACTAAAGTCCGACCGCGCCAAAATTTGCCAAAGATGTAAACAATAATGGCCGCTCGAAATTTAATAAAATCGATAAACAAGAGTTATTATAAATAAATCTCCGAGCTAACTAGACGAAAACAAATAAATACTCTTGTTTATCGATTTTATTCAATTTCGAGCAGCCATTGTTGTTTACATCTTTGGCAAATTTGGCGCGGTCGGACCTTACACGTTTATATCCAGAATTAACAACTTTTAGCTTTTGACAGGGAATAAAAACATCTGGCAAAAATAAGCCGGTCGCCTAAAAGTTACCTGAATTAAATGTAAGTAAGCGTGTATTTGCCGTTTTCAGTAACACTAGGAGACACCTATAGTATAAAAGCGCGCTGTTGGATTTTCAATAATCGAATCAGTTGGATTTAATAGGTGTTAGGTTCGATCTCGGAAGACTGATGTTCAGTTCTCCAATAATAAAAAAAAACAGTCTGGATTGGACTGCAAGCAACCCGAAATCGGGGTTTACGCCCGGTTAATGGTATCATACATAACAGGCGAAATAAAGGTGTTTTACTACTTGTTGAAGTCCTCGATACAAACCTCGCATAAAACTAAGTATCCACACACCTACTAACTGTTATGCTCTCCTGGTAGGTAGCACACCGATGTAGGTACACTACCTACCTACGTACGTAAGCTCTACCTACAACTACACAAACGTGCACTTCCCAGACATCATATCGCATTACCAGCTCATCAAATCCTTATCGACCTACTTGATAACCACTGTCATAAGACCTTTTGCCCAAAACCCTGCGATGTAAGGGATCCGCCATTTGCACAACCGCTTTTATAAACTACAAAATGCAACAGGATAATAATATTCTTTTGTAGCAATAGTTTCACAGTAGGAAATCCTATCTTGATCTAGCGTTATCTCGATCTCGATCCAGTGCGGTCAAAATCTCGATTTCGAGACTGAGCGCGCGCGACTATTCTTGTTGCGAGGCCATTTTCAGTGTAATAATAATTATAGTAGTGTGCGTGATGTGTGTGTACATGTTTTGTTGCGTTATATATGGTGCAGATGATTATTACTTACTTATTAACCTTTTAACCGCCTACGTCGGATTAATCTGACAAATATTTTCGTGCCCATTCCGCCAGAGTCGTATATATACGACCAAATAACACATTATTATATCATCACAGCCCGTTTCATCGGTATTTATATTACGATTTTTTTTTCTCGGGCGCTGGGGGCACTACAACTGATATAAAGTCGGGCGGTTAAAAGGTTAAATAAACGTTGACTTTTTTGTTTCGAGATTCGATAAAAAAAATATTTACAAAATATAACGTGAGTAGATATAGTTTTCATTTTAATTATGTTATAGAATTTTTAATTAAAAACGCATTATTTCGATAAGTCAATATTGGAAACGAGTGTCTCGATCTCTATGGTACCAGACTTAGTACGCGAGATCTCTCGAGTTGCCGATCTCGACTCGAGATTGTATTCGCTCCCCACATGTATATATACGGTACAGGTACCTGTACCTATGTAGGTAGGAAGGTACGTAAGATCATGGGATAGCCAACTCCCTTGCGGGGTTGTCGGGTCGACCGAGCGCCGACAGCTAAGGGAATTCCACAATTCTTTTGTTTTATCAACTTTCATAAAATATGTATTCATGAAATATCTCCGCAGTTTGAGGACTCGCCATCTCACCTTTGTGCTTTTGTAAGAATTCAAGGTCACAGGTCTAAAACAAGATGAAGTATGAAAATGTCTCTTTTTTATTCATTTTGTACTCATTAGGTAGCCTAGCTTTTAGGAATTCTGTGAAAGTTATGAATATAAAGTGTATGATCTAGCAATCAAAACAAATCAATCGCACACTCACTTTTAAAAGTACCTACCACAGAGCATGTAACCGTACCTACATATAAATTGTGCTAAAGATGTGCTAAAGTCATTGTGTATCACGATAGCTCTTTGTGACGTCAGCAAGCTGGCACGCCGGGATTTATCAAGGTACCTACTACCTAGCTGTACAATTCCGAATGGGGCAGTAGGTATTAGTCATAGATAATACAGTTAATAGCTGTGTTAGTATCACCCAACGGCACAATGACAGACAGACCAGAGACAATGGTTTGATTTGGAAAGGCTAACTGGTTTCTATGTCTATGTACAGACGCCAGCACATCAACCTACCCGAAACTGTCACATTTTCCCAATCAACTTTGAACCTTATTCTTAAGTGATAAAGTTGAAAATCTATTAAAGAAATTTGACAGATTGTAGTAGGTTGATGTGCTGGCGTCTGTACCTACGTATTTTATAAAAACGCTTTCGTAGATGATCACAGTGCCGCCTGATGCGCTCACCCGACAGACGTTGTGCTGTTAAAAGGGGTTTGAATTGAAGATTTTTGTATGGAGGGTGGCCCTAAGGTCGGCCGCCATTTTGATATTTTTTCAGAATCGCGGTGCACAACAAAAGTTATATATTTAGATAGAGGACACTTATACAAACAAAAATGTAGTATAACATAATATCCTAAAGCGTCAGGTTTCGGAGTTACTCACCAAAATATAAGTCGAAAACAACAAGGATTTTTTTTTTGTTTTTTTTTCCTTCCAGGTAAGCATATTGAACTATTAAGGTAATAGAAATGTTATGAAACCTTTATGGAGAAGAAACAAATGAAGAATAGACATTTTTTAAATAAATAATAAACACGGCAATTTTTAGTTGGTTTTTAAATCCCAGAGACTAATCTGACATTTAAATCTTTTGTGTTTTCGATTTTTTAGTACAGAAGTTTGACATTACACTTGTCAGATTAGTCTCTGGGATTACAAAACCAACTATAAATTGGGGTGTTTAATTATTTATTTAAAAAATGTCTATTCTTCTTTTGTTTCTTCTCCATAAATGTTTCATAACGTTTATATTACCTCAATAGTTCAATATGCTTACCTAGAGGGAAAAAAAAAAACAAAAAAATCCTTGTTGTTTTCGACTTATATTTTGGTGAATAACTCCGAAACCTGACGCTTTAGGATATTATGTTATATTACATTTTTGTTTGTATAAGTGTCCTCTATCTAAATATATAACTTTTGTTGTGCAACGCGATTCTGAAAAAAAATCAAAATGGCGGCTGATTTTAGGGCCAAAACCTTCAAACCCCTTTCAATATGGTGTTGTTGAGTTCATACAAAAACCCCATAGAAAAAGAAGTTTTTCAATTGTTCCAGGAAACTTTTCATGCCATAAAAACTTAATTCGGACTATATAATACCTAATCATTAATTTTAAAACAGTAAATAGTTCAAAGGGAGGGGAAAATAGGCGAAACGGCGAATTTCGCCAAACTTTTATCCCAAGAGGAAGTCTTAAACTACGAATAAATTTTGAATTTTTGACAGTTTATCCATATTGTCAGACGTCAATTTTATTCCACGGATAAAAGATAAGTAAGTATTTGACTTTGGTAAAATCAGCCCTAAAAGGTTTTTTTTTGTTTTTTTTTGTTATTTTTCGCTTATCAGATTCCTTTTTTGTCGGTTTTTGTTAAAGTATCTACTTATTCTATTCTATTTTTATTGTATTGTATCGTTGGCAACACTGCCTTGAAGTAAACATTGGCTCCTTGTTAAAATACTTGTTAAAATATAATAAATACTGATTATTGACTCATTGTAAGTAAAAATCTGGACTAAAGTACACAATTAGTGAGTGCTAGTGTTATTGGGACGATATGTTATGTGAAACGCAATATTGAGAACTATCTTTATGTGAGTTGCAGAGAGACATTAAGTGAGAATTAATCTAAGTATTCGTATTGTGAATCAAAAAACTGCCTGGCGAAAGCTCTCATAACATTTGGTAGCAAGAATTGTCATGGAGAAACGATATTAAGTATACGGAAAATCTGGAATATGAGGTTTGGTGAGTCCGTTTTTTATTCAAGGTCAGTTCAAAATCTGAGAAATCAAAACAAAACTGCAGCATACACATACTGACCAATTGGAATACAGTAAAAGTCGTGACACAATAATTATCGTTCGGAAATAAAATCTACCATCTTGGATACGAGTCTTTTCGGACAGAGTCAAGAACCATAGATAATCGACTATTTTTAGAAAATCGACTATTTAAATGAATAATTTTTTATTTTTATTTTAATAAAATATCAATATAATTTAATATTAATAATCAATATCATATAATATAATAGAAAAATAATATAATGAACAATTTCTTGGGAAATATAACATTCCGAGGTAAGCGCGTCCGTACGAATTCGGACCCAATTATGGATGACCATGACAAAGACTTAACATCACAGACTCTAGAGTGTACCTCTAATAGCTTACCAGACATCTCAGAGGATGAAGACGATGTTAAAACATTAAGAGAAAAAATTCTGAACCTTGAATCGGATTTAAATAGCGCTCATAAAGAAATAGAATTATTGAACCAAGAAAATACTAAACTCAAGCACTTAAATGAAGACTTGGTTAAAAAAAACCAGCTTTATAAAAAAGTGACATCAAATAGCCCTATAAAGTCTACCCGAAGTACACCTAAGAAAAATCCTCTCACAAACCTTAAGACAAAGCAGACACAAACTGATAGTTTAACAATCCAAAAAAATGACAGTGAAACTCGGGATAAGCAAAAAGACAACAAAACCGGCTACGCACAAAAAGTGCGAAATAATAATACATTAATTAAAAACAATAGTAATCAAAGTACTCAATCAACCTGTAGAAAGAAGAAAGTATGTATACTCAGCACGGAAAAGAAATTCAATATTTTAAACATTGCACAAAATGCATTATTAGAAGATCAAGATGAAATATGTCACTATCTAACACCGAGAGTAGGAATAGAACAACTTCTCAATGGAATTGATTCAAAACTCTCTGACTTCACAATTGATGACTATTGTATAATACTAATAGGACCAGAAGATTTTAAAGTAACAAATGACTATCATAAAATTATTGTCTACATTAGAGATGCCCTAAGCAAAATAAAACATACAAACTTAATTTTATGCTTCCCTACATATGCATATGGAAACCACAATAGCATATACAACTGGAGGGTTGAAACATTTAACAATTTACTCTACTTGGATCTACTGACCCATGAACATGCTTACTACCTAGAGTCAAATCGAAACCTTAAATGTGACTATAGTATGTTTCGCAAAACATCGGGCTTAATAAATAACACTGCAATGAGAACAATTTTTGAGGATATAAAAGCTCTTATCAATGACATCAAATACATGAATAACTTTAGTGAAACTGACAGCAATGCATTTGCTATTTATGACGAAGTTTCTGCGGATAATAATAAAAATGACACCATTAATGAGCTATCAACAAGTTTTTTTCGTAACTAAATATTTACACATAATGCATCAAAATATTGCAGGATTGTTATCAAAATCAGATGCAATAACAGTGTGCCTAGAAGAGTTAGCAGATATAAATTCATGTGTGGACATACTATGCATTACTGAACATTTTATTATGAAGGGCTATGAACAGTATCTAAATATACCTAGTTATCAGCTTGCGGCGTGCTACACTAGAGAAGAAAGTAAAAGAGGTGGCGCATGCATACTTGTAAGAAACGGACTTCAATATAAAGAATTGAAACAAATTACGAAAATGTCAGAAACCGGTGTTTTTGAATGTTGTGCTATAGAATTAATCAGCTATAAGATTGTAATAGCTTGTATTTATAGAGTTCCAAACGTTAATAATTTCAATTTGTTCATGGAAAAACTTCAAATATTTTTACGAGTGCTCACAAATAAATCTTTTCAAAATATTGTGATAGCAGGAGATTTTAATGTAAATATCTTAAAAAAATCTTACCAAACTTTAGACTTTGAATGCCTCTTGCTAAACTACAATTTAAGATTATCTGTTAATCAGCCCACTAGAATTAAGAGTCAAACATGTATTGATAATATTGTGCATAACTTTAAAAAAACCTGTAAAGTAGAAGTACTTGAATTCGCGCTTTCCGACCACACGGCGCAATTAATAAAAATACCCGTCAAAAACTGTTGCACTCTAAAATACTGGCGTATGAATAGGCGCGATTATAAATCTGAATATATTTCAAAATTTCAAAATTGCCTGCATATGTTATCATTCTCTGAAATATATGAAACAAGTGACCCTAACATAGCTTACAATAGTTTTATAGAAACATTTTCGCTGTTCTACAATCTATGCTTTCCCGAAGTATCTGTAACCATACATACGGCAAAAAAATCAAAGTGGGTATCACGTGGTATCAAAATGTGCAGCAAAAAGAAGCGACAACTTTTATGGCAATACAGACGTAACCCAAATGGAACTAATAAATATAACTTGACAAAGTATTCTAAATTATTTAAAAAGATTATGAAACTAACGCAATATGCTCAAAATAATTACAAAATAAAACAATCAAACAATAAATCCAAAACCAGTTGGAAAATTATCAATAACTCAAGGCATAACGTACCTCGAAATCCTATCACAAAAATAAAAGTAAACAGTGACACTATAACAGATCCCCAGAAAATAGCCAACGAATTTAATAACTACTTTGTTGAAAAAGTAGTCCCACTTGTTGAGTCAGGATATAATGTCACATCAAAAATTTCAAATAGAGAAAAATCATTTTTTATGCCCCCTTGTTTACCACAGGACGTGTTCAGAATAATTAAACTATTGAAAAATACGAACAGTGTGGGTCATACGGTATTTCAACAAAAATAGTTAAGTTAGTTGCTTCAGAAATTTGTACGCATTTAAGCCATCTGATTAACTTAAGTATAAGTACTGGCATATTCCCTGATGCTTTAAAAAAATCCATTGTGAAACCTATATTTAAAAAAGAAAATAGAGAATCCATGGAATTTTACAGACCTATTTCTATAATTAGCGTTTTTTCCAAAATTTTTGAAAAGTATATGTACAAAGAATTAAGTGGTTACTTAGAAAAACACAATATACTAGTAAATGAACAAAAAGGATTCAGAGAAAACCGAACTATAGATATGGCTATTTATGATTTCCTACATAAAGTTATGGAAAATGTTGATAGAACCAATCCTGTCTGCACCATATTCTGTGACATGACGCAGGCGTTTGATTACGTCAGGCATGATATACTAATAAATAAGTTGGAGGCATACGGCATAAGAGGCAATGTCCTAAAATTAATAGAAACATATCTTAATAACAGAAAACAGGTTACGGAAATATCTACGATAAATGCTAATACTAAACGTGAAGAAATATTTCATTCACACGAACAAGTAGTTAAGTATGGAGTTCCCCAGGGTAGTGTGCTAGGTCCCCCACTATTCATAGTATATATAAATGACTTACCTAAACATTTAAACCAACCAGTTACACTATTTGCTGACGATAGCACTATCACAATTCAATGTAATTCGAAAGATAGCTATAATAATGACATCAATAATTCTCTGACATCAGTAGTAAATTGGATGAATAATAATAATCTAAAAATTAATCTTAATAAAACTAATGTAATGCACTTCAGTCAACGTTTATCTACGATGACTGATCTTAACGTTCAGTATAATAATAGAACTATTACAGAAGTTGACGATACTAAATTCCTTGGGGTGACGATTGACAAAAAGCTTAACTGGAAAGCACACATAGAGGAACTAAGTAAAAAAATTAGTAATTCCTGTTACGCACTGTTCAAACTGGTTCCGGTGCTTAACACTGAATCATTACTCACGGCTTATCATGGTTTAGTTTCATCACACCTTAGATATGGAATCATCTTCTGGGGCAACTCAACCGACAAGGACATACCCTTTAAAGCCCAAAAAAGGTGCATCAGGACCATGTTTAAATTACAGTCAACTGAAAGCTCTAAACCCTATTTTAAAAAATATAAAATACTGACTCTGCCTTGCCTTTATATTTTAGATATGGTAATGTTTGTTAAATCTAATCGACATTTATTTCCACGTCAATCAGAAGTGGTCGATCGCAGCCATAGTAGACGTGATTACAGTATTCTCTGTCTACATAGATCTAGAACAATATTGATGCACAAAAGTGTTTTCTGTATGGCCCCAAAAATTTTCAATAAACTCCCAAATACTTGGAAGGAGCTTGATGTTCGTCAGTTAAAAAATAAATTAAAAATACTACTAGAAGGGAAGGCATATTACAGTATTTCAGAATTTCTCAATGATAACTTCTAATGCCATGTAGAACCCATGTTATCAGTGCATCTTTGACATAATCTGAATCTAAAGCAAACTATTAATGCTATGACCAATGTTTTGAGTTGACATTTAATATTTATTACGTAATTTTGATCATATTGTATTTTTTCTCTTTTGCTTTAAATTGACATTTAATAATTTTAGCCATGTATTGTATATATTTTTTTTTTTTTTTCTTTATTGATTTAAATTGACATATAATAACTTTTACGTAATTTTGACCATAATATATTGTATTTTTTCTTGTTTGCTTTAAAATGACATACTTACTGCTTTGTTCTTATGAAATAATTTATCAATTAAATAGTTAATTTACTGACATTTAAATATTTGTACGCCACTAAGGCCAAACATGACTGGTCCGAAATTATAATTTATCTCAACAACTTGCATGCTCTGTATGTGTACTCATGTTTTGACAAATAAATAATCTTGAATCTTGAATCTTGAATTATAAAACGGCAAGCAAAGCCGATGTCGACCATTCTGCCAATGTCAAAAGTAAGTTGGGTGTGCATGATGAAATAAAAAAAAACAACTATAAGTAAGTAGACACAAATACAATTCTTCGATTGATGATTGAACACAATGTAGATCTTGTTGGGCTTGGGGACTGAGACAACCAAAAAAATAAAGACATTTAACTAGGTACCATAATAATCGTTTACACTTACGCCGACCACTACTTACCTATTATTGTGACGAAGGTCTTCAGCGCCACAAGCAGTTCTGGAGATAAATATGTTATCAAGGTGCGGGGAGCACCTTCCTTACATAATTATTCCTCTAATCGGGAAATTAGTCGGAAGAGGGATCTTAAATTTAGGGAGACGGAGCAATCAACGAAGATCAATCAAGGTGCTACCTTTTTTCGCTTTACGTAAGTAATTTTTTTTTTTTTTTTGCGCTGCTTCAAAATTAGTCACTCACTTAGGAACATTAATTTTGGAGCTTATTCAGGCTAAAAGGTTAGTTTTTTATTTTTCGCTTTTCAGATTATTTTTTTTGTAAAAGTTTTAAGTACGTACCTAAGTACTTATGTGTTTCATTTTCCGTTAATATATTTTCCATAAAGTTCTCATCAAGATGAATGAAATAAGCCAGAATAATGTTTTTTATTAGTCCTATCGCTGGGCAAAGGCTAGGAACTCTCGTTCCACCTTTCTCTGTGCTGAGCTGCCAAGGATTAATCTTTGTAAAAGGAGTCTTATCTTATGACCCTCCCAAACACGATGCAAAAGCCATCGACGAAAATTGAAGCAAGGCGATGGTGATCGGGTATATGTAGGTAGGTACCTATATTAACAATCAAATCAAAGCAAGTGGGCACTACAAATTGGCGTCTACAGGAATGTTTTCTGATCCATTTGTTTACAATTTTCTCAGATACTTTTGGAACAGACCATACATACTTACAGCTACCTAGCTAATGGTTCTTCTTGTAACGATACTACCTGGTGTTCAACTGTAGGTACCTACTGTAGAGACTGGCTGTAAAGCAAGCCTGGCTGAAAAGCAACACCTCTTTACAGGACTGGCTGGTTATATTTGAAGGAAGTTCCATTCGAACGTTCAAGCATATGTCATTGAGAGTCGTAGGTTTGACGTCTAAGTAATAAGTCGATAATTATATGAATATGATAAAAGACTCCTAAATAATATATATTAGACTCTAACTGGAGTTTAATTCAGTAATATAGATCCCCCCGTGGCCTAGGCGCCACATATGGTGGAGTGCGCCGTGTGTCGCCGGATTTTCGCTAAACTTGCAAATAGTTTTTTTTTCAGCACTCGTAGAAGTGAAATATTATAAAAAGCGAGACCTCTCGCATGCTAACCGGAGAAGGAGAGTGAGTATTAAAGAGACGCGGAGAAACGTCGCCAGGATAATAAAAGCTAAGTGGTTAAATGTTTTTTTTTTATAAAGAGAGTAAGATGGCTCAAGTTTTTACGGGCACGGGCGGCGTATGCCTGGAAGACTTTCTTAGGCGATTTAAGGTTGTTGCTGCCTATAATAAATGGTGTGAGAGCGACTGGGCGCTGATATTAAGTGCATATCTCGAGGGCGCTGCCCTAGCAGTTCATAGATGGAAATACCATGACGACATGTCATTTGATGCAGACACTCAGCTTAAGTTGTTACCAACTTTGCTAACGGGCATAGCCTTTGCAAAGTGTGTTTGGTTGACACATTTGGTACAGCTTATGTTTGAGGACCCACAGTTTCATCAGTATTGACTGATAATTAATGATGTTAGAATTTTTTGTAAGTACGGAGTAGGATTTTGAACTTTTCCTCTGGAGTACGGGCATATGTTAGTTTTCTTCAATGAACCCTGGCCTCTTAAGCTTTTCCCTCCCTCTGGCTCAATCCCGGCCGATGGAGTTAAATGAATCTGATGCTAAGATCGTATAATTTTCTTAAACCTCTTCCAGGTCGATGTGAACTTTCACATCAATAAATTGTTCTTATTAGGAGGCCGCGTCGCGCCTTTTAGTCGGGTTTTGACATTGGCACATATAAAAGTTAACTTACCTGACACTTAGCGTGGTGTTGGATTCGCGTTTCGTTCGTCCTGACTTAACGCAATGAATGTTGTTGAACTGCCAAAATGAAAGCCATTGCTACTGTTATTGTCTTAACGTAATTGCGTAACCTGGAGCTTCTTTGCATGTGCTGAAGAATAAGTCAGAAAAAGTACCTAAGGGAGTCTCATAAACAATTACTCTAGAAAGTCCTGATACCTCGGAGGTACTACGTGTACCTATTTAGGTAGGTACCTACTAGCGGCATTTCAGGATGTCGAAAGGTGTACTTACAGGTAAATAGTAAAAGACAAATTCAAGCTAAAATGGTCTTTATTATAATCGTACATAATTATGAATTCTTTAATAGCAGGGTCCAAAATAGCCAATACGAAAAGACCCCGATCAATAAAATATAATGCTATCTTTATGAGGTATTTATTCGTTAACAACTTCTACCATAATCGAATTTGACTTATAACAATATAATTATTAAGGTAATGATTGCTTATTTTGGTGTAAACTGTTATTAATCATCACAAATATTTAGTTAAATATGTAAAATCTTAATGTGCTTAATATCGTCCTTTCCATCGGCTATATTAATATTATTTTATTGAATCTCATATATCATGTTGCAGATTATAATAACAAAAAGCTAGCGCTATTCTAAGAGTTGTTTTAAAAATCTGTATCAGAATTATTAGTCTTTAATCATAACAACCGTTTGGATTCTAAGTTGTGCCAATATTCTAGATAGTGCAAAAAATACTATGGAAGATTGAAGAACTTTTAATGTGTTATTTTCATTTTTAAATTACATTATTGCGGTTAAATTTCTCTCTGACGAATTATATAGTTTAAGTATGTCTAAGGTAAATTGTCACAAAAATTATTTGAAACTCCTACATCTAGCTGTTTACAAAATAAAAATCTTACCTTCTCCAAAATCCAATCGTCTACTTCTTCTCAGTACTACGTTAATAGCTAGACTTAATAATAAGTATTTGTTTGATTTCTTCGATACTTATAGGCATTAGGATTTCTCTTTTTACTATCACAATTTTATTTTTAAACATGTTTAAGATAGAATAAATACGTCAAGCAAAAGTTTGCAGACATCTAACTTAATGATGATACTGTTTTCAAGAATTTTTTTTAACTGTCACAATAAAATTCACACAAAGGAAGAATAAGCGTGAGTTCGACAAAGGACGATTTATAAATAAATAAAATTGAATACTGCCCATATTTATGTCCGATGTACTTTTTGAATTATCTGCAACTACAACAAAATTAAGAAGACATAAATTAAGATTAAAGAAAGGAATCAGAACTTCAGATAGAAGTGAAGAAGAAAAATAAAACAAAAATAAAATAAATTCAAAAAAGAATTTTACTAACATACACTACTAACATACACGCGACTGAGTGCATCAGATATAATATATACATAATACATTTGTTTGTATACCCGTTTAGTACAATCACTTGACATGTCGGCCAACACATGCTAACGAAACACACATTATAAACATAATTGACATAATTTTTACTACTTATAGATACACGCCATTCGTTTTATTACCGTAGGGAACAATTGATTGATTCTACTTTCTAATAATAACAGAGGATATATCAATTATTTTGCTGTGGTAATGGTACCTATAAATAATTACCTACTTTATTGCATATTATGAAATAAAGTTCAAAATGTCGGACGAATAATCGGCAGTTGTTTGTCGAAGCTGTATTAAACGTTTTGATTGTGATGTGCAAAGCACAATAATGCTTATCGCTGTTGACTTTGGGAAGCATTTCCTTTTAACCACTTTCAAAATAATACAACAATCAATTACTACGTTATTTCTATTAAATTAAACTCATCACTCCCACGGCAAACGGGGCCACAAACCGATTCCAAATATAATTATATTCGTTGATACATGTATTGTAACAAAATACACTCTAGACTCCTAATTCGAGCCAACCTGCACTTTTTGTATAGAAGTTAATAGCTTTATAAATGGCCGTGAATTCAAATGCGGAACAATGACGACACAAAAATTATGGCCAGTATGATCGGCATCAAGACGGCATAAAAACTTTTTCTTTGACTTATCATCATTTTGATGTTTTAAGCCTTGATACCTTACATACATACTCGATTTCGAAGACCGGTTGTGTATTACATACTGACATGCAAGGTGCCTCAAAACAGGACATGCTTTCGCACACACTACATTTATTTTGGCGATGGCATACCAATTAAGATTAAAAACTTACAAAAATTAATTTATATTGTTAATAACATAATTCACAATTAGTAATTATTTGCATTCGAATTGTTTGTTTTGCTATTAAAAAGTATGATATTAATAACATTTGAATACTATTCTAGAGTCACGACGGAAAGTTATGGCTCCAAGTTTCGAAAGCTATTATTTTCTCGTTCCGATTGATAATATTGAACGAATTACTAAGACTCGTCAAAATAATTGGACAAACGAAAACAAAAGTGCAAAAAAATCGACGCGAGAAAATACAGCACTAAATATCATTATTAGTAAAAATGGATAATAAAAATGTAGCACTGAAATACTAAGATTATTTATTTGTGTCTTTTAATAGCACTACATTATTATACAAAAGTTACTGGTCTTATAAAGGCATCTGGTAAGTATCATATAGGTACATCCTGCGGTTATAATTTGAAAAGGTTCACTAATTAATATGATACAGTCGCTAATTGTTAGCGTAGAAGGCATTAACTCTAATATAACACCTAAGACTACACAAAATACAAACAAAGCTACACAATAACATTTTTTTGGTACATAATTTGTTTATTTTTTCCTCGAATCTTAACTTATAGACTATGATCATTCGATTATAAATCCGTGTTTTTAAAGGTATTCGTAGTATTTGTTTAGGCGATACTAATACATTATAAAGAAGATTCTTTCACTACTGTAGGGCGCAGATAACTCTTAAGGCTATAAAAGTTTTAATTAATCATCACATTCGTTTTGGGAAGATGTATCTGAAATTATATACAATACTTTACGCTTATATAACGTAATAAAAAAAACAGATAGAAACACTATTGGCATAAGCTGAACAGTCAATACCTTTGCCAACCATAGACTCACGACGAGTAGGAGCAAAGGAGTTTACTATTCAGATTCTTAGTTCTAAGAAAACTACAGGAAGATCTATATTTTCTGGTTTTTATCATGGGCAGTCTTTGATGATACAATTTTAAAGTTTCTAATTCCTTATTTATTGATTTTTCAAGTTTAATATAAAGCCCGGATTAATCTTACACGATTGATGAAGTAAGTAGCATTTAAAAATGATTCTATTCTGTTTCATACACTGCCAAAGTCACATTGTTGAGTCAAATATTATTTTGGCTTAATGTCTAAGGCTTACGATTAGTAGTGGGTATTGTAGCACTCTTTGTTAAACACATAATATACCTCATTTCTACAAAACATTCTCATTTTTAATAACAACGTTCTTTGACAGTGCAAAGACGTATCTAATGGGTTTTACAATTTCAATTATCCTTATAATTACGACTAATTAATAAGAAACTCGATTTTAATTGCTACAAGTGCTTCTAAGTCACAACTTTGTTCTCAGTAATCTGTTATTTCAAGTACAATAGTATATTTTTGGGTTCCACTCGATGGGGCCAAACGGTCTTAAAATTAATTTGTGAGCTCCCATGATAAGGAACGCTTAGTGCCGAGTCTCACATCACAAATTCGATTCATATTCTTTCCACCGTAACTAGAAATCACATTGCTACCTCCATTATATAAATAACATTCAGTTAACACCACAATTGCTACACTAATTCACTTTCATTAAAAACATTCTTCAATCAAAATCTATTAAGGGATGCCTCATTTGATATTTAGTTACATTTCGGTCGCCGAGAGAAAGCGTTCTTGACACCGATCAGTTTCATACAAACGAATACGTTTTTTGCGAATTTGATCTTTATTAGTTACTGTCACACTGACAGGTGTCAGGTATGCACTCTCTCGACGGTCGCACTGTAGCTGACACTAGGATGTAGAAATACTAGAAATACTTACGTCGCTATAATTGTAAGGAAGTCCGAACATTGAGCGGAGGGACCTTGCGTCTTTAGCCTATCTAGTGTATCTTAGGCATAGTTTCCTGGCTGTATCGTTAGCTATGTCCACTACAGTTAGATGTGTCTTGATGATAGTGATCCATTAATGATTTTTATTACATTGGAATCTTTTTCGTCTGGCAAAGTATTATAGATTCAAATGTATATTATTTTTAGTGTCTTAGTTTACTAAAAAAGAATCGATTTTAAACAACAAAAAAAAAAGAGAAAAAGATAATAAAACAGTACGTAATAAAAAAGAGTATGATTTTCAATATTGGACTGAAAAATTATTCGAAAATACTCGTCATTGAGGAATACAATTGTACAAAATCAATCATTCTTTTTTTGCTTAGTTATTTTTGCATAACCAGGCATTGTTTTTACCGGATCACAGTCCCATGTATTATTACGGCCATCGCTAATTGTTTAATTATTGTGTCCACATAGCGACAGTGAACCTGTCAATAAAAACGCGATTCAAAGTAGGTACTGTCTCATTTGGCTAGATTAGCCAATCAACAGCTCTCTACCACTTTCATTATCATAGAACAGATTCCAATCACCTTCTCTTGCCTACACCATAAGCTTCCCGTTCTGCTTGATGTCTCCGTTAGGTTTATCTTCAAGCTGTTCGACGGGCGCCGGTTTACGTGCGCAGTACTTCACGCAGCGGATGAGCGGTGTTACGAACAAGACTAAGCCGGACACGCCGATGAATACTCCCGCCAGGTAGAAGGAGAGGTCGTAGGATCCTGTGACGTCGTATACCCAACCTGGAAAGGAGAAAGAGTTTTGATAAAATTGGTGCCAGTAATGCTTTTGCCTCTCACAGAGGGGAGGCCTGTGTCCCAGCAGTGGGAACATTATAGACTGATTATGATAATGATGTTTCTGATAAGTGACTATGATCTCCCTGTCTGAGCCTTCGGAGAAAGCAGGCGTAATGGTTGTGTGTTCTGGACGAAGAATCAATCATTGATTCTTTGTTAATTATATAGGTATTGATAATTAAAATTGCAGACAAATAAATAAAAAAACAATTGTTAAGTTGACAACGCCAGATGGCGTTGCCTTTCAGACCTACACACAATTTTCTGTTCTTCAGAGCAAGTTTATATTTTTTATAGATTTTGCAACAAATCACATTTAGTATAACGATCACAACTGATTTTCTGATTACGCACAGCTGTTTTAATAGTTCTGTTAAAAATCTCAGTTTCGTGGTATAGTAACTATTACAAGACGGGGTGATTTCACCAACATCAGATATCTTTTACTTATAATATATAGAAAATTTACACTTTTGTTTAAAAAACTGTCAAAAATTCAAAATTATTCCTCTGTTTTTTTCTGTTATATCAAGCGTTGGTTAAATCCTAAATGCACGCAATTACTTAAAAATGAAAAACTAACCAGCCAAAGGCGGTCCAACCAAGTTGGCAACTCCTTGAATCAGCAACAGCAGTCCGTAAGCGTTCGTAAACTTCTCGAGCGTGATCTGTTGCACCAGTATGATGCTGGTCAACGAGTAGTTCGCCGCGATGCAGGCCCCGAAGGCGCCCGAAGCTGAGGCGAGCCCGACGTAGGTCCCGAGTAGAGGCATGATCAGTGTTACTATGCCACAGGCTACCATGCAACCAGCGTAGACTATGCTGGCATTCACCCACTGGAAGTCTCCCACCCAACCTAGTAGGATCTGGAATGTAGAATTTTTTTTTTTTTATAAAGATGTAAATATCGAAACCCCGCGGAAATACGTACAGGTCGAATACAGAACCTCCTTTTTTTGAAGTCAGTTAAAAAGGTTCAGAATCAGTGTTGTTCCTGTTACAATGATAGATAGATCCGACGACCTCGTTTGATTGTAGATTTTTACCAATGTTGCCACTTACTACCTACTTTACTGAGGTCATTGATCAAAAAAGTATTTTCTTATTCCGGTACTGACTACCAACAACAGTAAATGGACTATTACTATTATAATTTCTTAGTACTAGCAATACTTTAAAACATTTTGAGTTTTACCTGAATCGTGGCATAATTAACTAGTGCTGTGTAGCCGACGACATGCTTTTAACTGTGTATAAAAATGACTACCTCATCACAATCAGTTGTTTTTTTTTTAATTGCTAATCTTGAATGAAGTATTTCTTACTTATGTCAATTACACCACAATCTCCACACATGCAAATACCGATTGCGTAACAATCGTCTCGCCGTTATCTGCTGAACGGGAGATGATTTAAATGGGTCAAGTTTGTTGGCAAGTAGGAACGCAAACACATTTCCCACTAAGTTGGCAACACTGTGTTGTCTCTGAGCTTGTAACCTCTATGGAAACAATACACGCAATTTTTCTAGTAACTGTTTATTTCATTTTATTTTCCACCAAAATATCATCATGGTAGCAGAGCGTGGTTAATTGCAAAGTAAACGCAGTGAAAACTAAGAAAGATCCCCAGGCGCAGTGAAAACTGAGACTGGCCGGCGTATTTTGTCCGTCATATTTTTGAGGTTAACCGGCGCGGCGTGCTCGAACAGAAATCACGTAAAAATCTGAAATACGCTTAGAAGATGTCAAATACAGGTCACAATCCATTCCATATCGACAGACTAGTCGGAAGAGATAACTATGCCAGTTGGAAGTTCGCAGTCCAAGCATATTTCGAACTCGAAGATTTGTGGACATGTGTCACCGGTACCAATACAGATCAAAGGAAAGAAACCAAGGCAAAGTCTAAGTTAATTTTATTACTGGACCCAATCAATTACGTACATGTTCAGACTGCAAATACATGTAAAGAAGTCTGGGAGTGTTTGGAACAGGCTTTCGATGACAGCGGGTTGTACAGAAGAGTAGCCTTGTTGAGAGATATGATAACAACTACATTGGAATCTTCCCGAAGCGTAGAGGACTATGTGAATAAAATAATGTCGACCGCCCATAAGCTCAGGAATATTAAGTTTGATATTGATGATGAATGGTTAGGTACACTGATGTTAGCCGGCCTCCCTGAAGCTTATAAGCCCATGATCATGGGATTGGAGAGCTCTGGCATCAAGATCAGTGCTGATTCCATCAAAACGAAGCTCCTGCAGGAAGTTCAATGCTCAGATAATTCAGCATTCTTCACAAGGAAAAAGGCCATTCAAAAGAATCAACAAAATAAAACAAAAGTGTCTAAGGGACCCCGATGTTACAACTGTAACAAGCATGGGCATTTTGCAAAGAATTGTCATGCTCCGAAAAATAAGAATGTAGAAAACACGGATGAAACTAAAGGCTTTGTTGCAGCATTTTCAGCATCTCCTCAGACAATGAATCCGGACCTGTGGTATGTGGACTCAGGTGCCTCTATGCACATGACAAATAGAAGTGACTGGATGTATGATGTTTCAAGTCCACCGATACCCACCATAACTGTTGCCAGTAAGACACCGCTACCCGTAGAAAGTATGGGAAAGGTCAATTTATTGTTAAATGGTAATAAGGAAAGTAAAATTCAGGTAAGACAAGTCTTATATATACCTAAGCTTGCTGCAAACCTCCTATCAGTCAGTGCTATGGTGAAAAGCGGCTGTAATGTGAACTTCAGAGATAAAGGCTGTGACATTTATGATAAAAATGGGAGGCTACTATGTTCAGCTACATTAGTAAATAATTTGTATTTATTAAATACCCACAGAGAAGTATTTTCTAACCTGTCATGTTCAGATAACTTAAATGATGTTGTACTGTGGCATAGGCGCATGGGACACCTGAATTTTACAGATGTTAACAAGCTACCGGACTGTGCTGAAGGAGTCCATCCATTTACTGAAAATAGTAAAGGTCCTATTACCTGTGTCACCTGTCTCTCGGGAAAACAGACCAGACTACCCTTTAATAACATTGGTTCAAGATCTTCGCAACCACTGCAGCTGGTCCACACCGATTTATGTGGACCAATGGAGCAAGAATCTCTAGGAGGTATGAAATATTTTATCACCTTTATAGATGATTACACAAGACGAGTTCATGTTTATTTTTTGAAAAATAAATTGAATGTTGTAGAAGTTTTCAAAGATTATAAAAATAAAGTAGAGAATGAACATGATAGAAAAATAAAAGTAATTCGTTCTGACAATGGAAAAGAATATTGTAATAGAGAATTTGAAAGCTTCTTGACCAATCATGGGATTGAACATCAAACAAGTACTCCGTACTCACCCCAGCAGAATGGTCTTGCAGAAAGGATGAACAGGACCCTGGTGGAAAGAGCAAAATGTATGCTGTTTGATGCTCATCTTGCAAAACAGTTCTGGGGAGAGGCAGTAGCAACAGCAGCTTATATAATTAATAGATCACCTACAAAATCCATTCATGGTAAAACTCCTATGGAGATGTGGACTGGTAAGAAACCGAACTTGTCTAACCTAAAAGTATTTGGCTGTGAAGTAATGACACAAGTACCAAAAGAAAAACGCCTTAAATGGGACTCCAAATCCAGAAAATTATTATTTGTTGGCTATTGTGAATCAACTAAGGGGTATCGAATACTTGATCCAGATACAAATAAAATCATAAAAAGCAGAGATGTAGTATTTTTGGAAAATGTGGAAAAATATGATAATAATGTATACTTACCTTGTTCATCTGACAGCAGCAGTCCAGGGATACAGCCACCTAAAGAACCCTGCAAAGAAGAATTAGAGGACGACACAGATCATTCTTCTAGTGAGGACTATCTGTCTGGCGATAATAATGATTCATCTTACGTACCAGAGCAATCAATTGATCTCGAGTCACCAACACGAATTATAAATTTGCGCCCGCGAAGAGCTGTTCAATATGCAGAAACAGATAACCATGATGTAAGTTACTTCTGTCCAATACTTGATTTAAATGATCCACAAACAGTGGAAGAAGCATTGTCATCTTCTTATGCCGACCAATGGAAAAAGGCTATGCAAGAGGAGTATGACTCCCTGATTAAAAACAAAACTTGGTCACTGGTAAATGTACCATGTGGTAAAAGAATCTTACCATGTAAATGGGTCTTTAAGACTAAAACCAACGAAAAAGGAGAGATTATTCGTTTTAAAGCAAGATTGGTTATCAAGGGGTATGCTCAGAGAAAAGGAAGTGACTATGATGAGGTATATGCTCCTGTTGTAAGATATACATCTATTAGATTCTTACTGTCACTGGCTGCTAAGTATGACTTAGAAATGTTTCAAATGGATGCTATAAGTGCTTTCCTTCAGGGTGACATAGACACTGAGATATACATGTCACAACCAGAATACTTCAAAGAAAATGACCAAGTATGTATTTTGCATAAATCAATTTATGGGCTCAAACAAGCTAGCCGGCAATGGAATCTTAAGTTGAACAGTATTTTATTAAAAATTGGCTTACAAAGATCACAAATGGATCCCTGCATCTATTATTTAATAAATGAGGCAACAATAATATTTATTGCAGTGTGGGTAGATGATTTATTGATATTCACAAATAATAAGGATAAAACAACAGAGATTAAGGAAAAATTAAAAGGAGAATGCAGTATGAAAGACCTAGGTGAAATGAAGCAGTGCATCGGCATAAATATAAATAGGAACCGAGAGACAGGTGTAATTATGATAGATCAAGAAAAATATATTAACCTAGTATTGGACCGTTTCAATATGTCTCAATGCAAACCAGTTAGTACCCCGATAGAGGTGAATGCAAAATTTGATAAAAATCCTGGAGATGCAAACGATAATATCCCATACAGGGAAGCGGTGGGATGTCTAATATATCTGGCACATGTCACGAGACCTGATATTACCTTTGCAGTCAATAAGTTGAGTCAGTACTGTAATAATCCAGGAAATCAACACTGGCTTGGAGTGAAAAGAATTTTGAGGTATCTTCAAGGAACCAAGACCTTAAAGCTATGTTATACCAAAGATGACTCAAAGGATATAATTGGATACTGTGATGCTGACTGGGCTAGTGACCCAGTGGATAGAAGATCTTGTACGGGTTACTCTTTTCTGTTTCAGAATGCTTGTTTATCTTGGAATTCATGTAAACAGCAAACCGTGGCACTCTCTACGGCAGAGGCCGAATACATGGCGATGGCGGCGGCAACCCAGGAGGCTCTGTGGCTACGGCAACTGCAGGACGAGCTCGGTCAGGGCGTAGACAGCGCGATACTCATCCACTGTGACAACCAAAGTGCAATAAGACTGGCATCAACAGACTCTTATAAACCAAAAACTAAGCATATAGATATTCGCCTACATTTTCTTCGAGAAAACATTGCTAAATCTAAAGTTAAATTTATGTTTGTTAATGGTTCTAACATGGTAGCTGATAATTTGACTAAGGGTACTACATTTGAAAAACATTTGTTTTGTATAAGTAAAATGGGTTTGCGTTCTGTGGGGAGTGTTGGCAAGTAGGAACGCAAACACATTTCCCACTAAGTTGGCAACACTGTGTTGTCTCTGAGCTTGTAACCTCTATGGAAACAATACACGCAATTTTTCTAGTAACTGTTTATTTCATTTTATTTTCCACCAAAATATCATCAAAGTTAAACAATGCCTGTTGCTGATAAGGGCTTCAGTAACCATACAGTTTCTTGCCGGCTTATCTCCATAGGAAACGACCAATTGGAACCTTGCTCCTGGCTTCTGAAGTTTCATAAGTGCTCTTGTAGTTTATGTGAAATAAAATATTATGATTTTGATTATGAAGCAGGTAATCTTGTATTGTTTTTATTATAATTACTGTAGTTCTCAATTTTAGCAATAAGGATTTATTGTAGCTGTACTTCAACTATCCAACTTCAACGAGTCCATCCTACGCGAGCTCAGAATAAAGACCAGACTCTCTACGACCTGTCGCCGCAGAGTTTTAGAATTTTTCGGTCATATAGCGAGGAAAGATGGCAATAACCTCGAACAACTGATGGTTACCGGCAAGGTGGATGGTAAACGACCAAGAGGTCGCAGCCCATTGCGATGGTCTGGCCAGATAAGCTCTTCTCTTGACACGAAATTTCATGATGCGCTTCACTTGGCCAAGGATAGACAGAGATGGCGAAACATCGTCAGGGAAAAGTTGTTTTCAAGGGAGGATCACGACCCTCAGTAATGAGGAGTACGACTTGAGGAGGGGGGGGACTTCAACTATAACCAGAGCAGAGTCCTGGGTGCGATAAAAAAAGGAACATCAAACTCACCTCGCCAAACATATTCAGTATCCCGATAATCGAGATCAGCATACTAGACTGCGACTCGTTGAAGCCCATGCTCATACCGTTGTCAGCGATGTACACGTAGGGCACGTCATACCACATGTACAGCAGAAAGTTGGAGACTGCGAATATTAGGAAGGCTGGGTTCGAGAAGTGGGAGAAATCCAGGACATCCACTACGAGGTCCCAGAAGTCCCAGAGACCGGCGTACCATTGGACCTGGAAGAGTATGGAAAGTTTGCGTTATTTAAGGTGTTATTTAACATTGTTTATACCGTGTGGTTAGGAGGGATTATTTTCGCTACCACTGCTGGACTTAGTACTCTCATTATTGGCGTTATATTTCTTGACCTTCCGCAACTGATCTGTTCAATTTATAAGACGAAATTAGGTCGCGTTTTATAAATAATGCGGTTTGCGCCTAACTAACAAAAAAATCGAGTTGAACCTCAGAGTTGAACGCCAAATAACGGACATCTGTTGACTCTCACATTATAACACCTTCGGCGCCATGTGCATTTTTTTGTCACACAGTGTCTGGAACATTGTGTATCCAAAAGTATACACATCTTTCTACTTAGTAAATCCGCTGTGTATCCTTTAGGAACACGTTTTCTATACATTTTATTACGCAAAATTAAAAGCCCTGGCCTGACGCATTTTTTCGGTATAAATGGTCGTGGAATCGGTACAAAATAAAAATAGTCAAAACTTGAAAGAACGGCCACTTAGGGTCTGGCGCTAGGTGCTTGCACAATATAAGATTTTCAAAAAGCGAACTTTTCCGAATACCAAGAGTGCCTGTTTAAGCAATAATGATAGTGCGGTTAGTGGAAGTGCTCAGGTGCGGTTCGGTCAAGTGATGTTGAAAGTGGAATACCCGAATACCTCATAATTTTGTATCTAAAAACAAAAACAAGAGTATACGTATGAAAATCCTCACCTTTTCTTTAGCAATGGTCGTCATGGAATTCCTGAAGATGTTGGGACAAGAGGACGCCCTGAGCCGGTACCGGTTGATGTTCAGCATGGCGCCTCTGTACGTCAGCGATTTGCGATGCACGCGCAAGTCTTTGAGGAAGGCCGGCGGCTTCTTAGTGGAGCCTGTCCCGGCCTGGCGCCGCAACCACAGAGACAGGGCCGCCTTGTCGTTGATAGGTGCTGAGCTCGGTTCTGGCGCCCGTGGCGTGGTAGGTGACAGCGGCCCTCCCGGTGAAGGCGCGCCCGGCGACATGAGCGCGCGCGGCGGCGACTGCTCGTGCAGCCGGCCGCTGTCACTAAAGCTCCGTGAAGGTAACATGACTCCGGGGTAGTTCTGCGCGAGAATCGCGTACGCCCGACCCCTGTTCGACATTAGCTCGAACACCTCAAGCGACACCCCCTCCCCGCCTGTCATAAACGTCGGTAGGTCTACTAACGAACTAAACTGCGGTACGATCGGCGATGTCACAGTCTCTATATCGGCGGACTCGTTCCCTTTCGTCGAGCCCGCAGGACTACTTTTAGTGTCCGAAACGCTATCCGCCGATGCCGCTTGAGCCGCTTGGTAACGTCTCAACCGATGTAACCGTTTCTTTTCTCTTTTCCGTTTCCTCTCTTTCGCCCTCTCTTCATTCATCGTGGTCGTCCACGGCAGGTCTCTGAACAACAGGCCACACACTGCCATATTTAGAAATAAACCAGCTAATATTAATGTGGTGCCTCGCCACCCATATTCATCTAATAATACATAGGTCAGGGGTGCGAACACGAATGTGCCGATACCGCTACCGCAGACCGAAATTCCTGTGGCTAAAGAACGTTTCTTCTCAAAGTAATACGCGACTATAACTACCGCTGCCACGTAACACAGACTTAATCCGAATCCGGCCATTATGCCGAACGTCAAAAACAATGTCTCCATATTATCTACGAAGGCGGAAATGACGAATCCTATGGCGGCTAGGATCGAGCCGAATATCGTCATCCGCCGACAACCGTATCTATCCGTAAGGAAGCTGGCGATGGGGCCGGACAGCAGCGGCATCGCCATGAAGATGCCGGCGATCCAGGCCGTCTTGCCTTTGCTCTCGCCGAAATACTCCAGAAAGTGTGGGAAGAAGACACCGAAACTGAAGGTGATTCCATCGGCGATGAGGTTGACCATGAAGGAGGCGAATACGACGACCCAGCCCCAGCCGCCGTCGGGCGGGCGCGCCTCGGCGATGGACACGTCCTCGTCGTCGGACGAGCTGGAGCTGCTGGACGACAGCGAGGCGGGCGCGGGCGGCGACTGCGCGTCGAACTGCACGTGCAGCGGCCGCCCGTTGTGCTTGCGCAGCACATTGTCACTGATGGCACTAACACTGAGCGGCTCGCGGAGCAGGGGCTCGCTCTCGGGTATAGAAGCTAACGCGCGCGGCGCGGGCCGCGGAGTCTCTGGTTCGTTTAAGGCCTCCGCGGGCGGGGCTGCGGTATCGATGGTTTCGCGGGGTCCTCCTTGGAGCGGCCGATGGTTCGCGCAGTCCGGCGGCGACGAGAGGCGCGCGCGGTCCATTCCGGCAGAGCGCGGCGGAACTGCGCACGCAGCGTGTGCACGTGCAGCGCGTGGTCAGCAGGCCGCCGGGCTTCCATGCGGACACCACACCACCGCCGTGACCTCATGCTGGAACAACACAACATACATCTTAATACTTCACTAATATTCTACCAATGCTAAATTCTAGTCGCTATGACTCTGACACATGAAATCACCTATCACTAAATCCACAAAAAACAAATGACATCTCACCACTTCACAGCGATTTGAACTATCACAGCACAGAGATATTTGATTTATTTCCAAGCAGTGACTTGTCACCTGACCTACGCACATACGAATAAGCCGAGCTCCCAGAGCCGTCTCTAATTGGCTCTTTTCTATCTACTGAAATAGGAAACGAGTATAATGGACGTTCGTTCATCTGCAGCGGATGCTCCAAGTGCTAAATCGTCGATCTGCAGACAACGCTGATTGGTGGACAATGGTCGCGCCAGGAGGCCGTGCAAAGAGCGCTTCTTGTATTTATAGATGTGAATATGAACAACTTAAAGAACATTCAACTGTCGTTTATTGTATTAGCTATATACACTTGGGAGCAAATAAATCGAGCCACTTGCTTTTTTTTGCACGTATAATGGTTATTATTTTTGGTATTATGAAACGTATCAATTCGAAATATATATCGCCTAAGAGCTTATTTAATAACCTTTACAATGAGGGTAAATCATTGAATAATAACCTTATTTAATGATACATTACTGGCTCTGAACGAAAAACGGTAATTTTGATAGAATATTGTAGGGTTAAAACAGTCCAGAAAATCAATCGAAATCCGGGCGCGGGGGGGTAATACAAGATATTAAGAATAAGTTTATACCATAATTTTGTTTTTAATTGTTTTTTTCTGGACTGACAATTTTCTATCAAAATTACCGTTTTTCTTTCAGAGCCAATAATTTATCATTAAATAAGGTTATCATTCAATAATTTACCCTCATTGTAAAGGTTATTAAATAATCTTTTAGGCAATATATGTTTCGAATTGATACGTTCCGTAATACCAAAAATAATAACCATTATACGTGAAAAAAGGAAGTGGCTCGATTTATTTGCTCCCAAGTGTATATCAACGCTGTTACACAACTTTTGTAAGCTACCTTTTGGAAAAGGTATAGCGAAACTAAATTCAAACAGGTAGCACAAAAACATGATTTCCATGATAGAGATTTGATTGATTGAAAATCAGTTTACAATTTAGTTAAAATATTGTTTAATGGCAGAGGTTATGACCTTTCCCCTGCGACACAGTTGTCAAATCATGCTAGTCATAACCCGCAGATGACAAGATCGCCTCTGCGTTAATACATCCCACATCTTACATCTTACATAATTACATTTTGAACATATGGCGTCACATTAACAAGGCACTCAGTCTGCTCAGAGATTTTCATCGTCGCGATATCGTCCCAAATCTTAATTAAGTCGACCTCTGCCACTTCGTCTTAATTGTTTTACTTCAGGGTCGGTAATTCAGTAGCCTGTACAAGTGTACATGTTGATTTTAATAATAAGATGGCTAAAGACATTCACAAACGATGTTAAAATGTGAGTCCCCCAAACTGAAACATGATCATTTCTCAGAAAACAAAAGGACTCCAAGATGGTTCCCTTCGCGACCCTTTTTTTCTTTTTTTTTTTTTGTTTGGGTTGGCTTCTCTTCTCTCGCCCTGGGCGGAGCGGGAGGGGCATGTCAGACTAAAAACCACCCTTGTTCCTTCAGTTGCCTGTGCCAGGGACACGGTAATTCTTTCGAACAACGAACAAGCCGCGACCCTAGCAATAGAACACACTTTTATGCCCTTGAGGGAAAAATCTGAGTAAAGCAAAAAAGTGATCCCTTGTCAAAAGTAACTTTGGCGCAAATATTTGAGAATTTTCAAACGTCGAAAGCTTTTCGGACACGTCTGGCAATGGCGTCAACCTGCCTATTGTTTCGACGACCTATGAGAACAAAGAGCACTTGTGGCCTTTTCGCAATGAACCGTTGAAGTTCGCCCGAAAGGCCAGCAACATCACTGTATTTTACAGTTAAGTCCACAGAAACACTTTAAAATTACAAAAGTTCGGACGTTGAAGGTAAACTTTTGTGTTGAATTAAGCTGAAATTATCAAACTTTGTAAGTTGGGAGCAATAACAGGTTTCGTATAAATAATTGAGTAACTACGATAGTTTCAGTAAACAAGAAGCTTTGAATTAGTATTTCGATACCAGCAAGTACATCGTGTCATGCGTAATGAGGGACGGTACTAAATAAAGGACAAATAAACGAATGGGGAGGTTCGTTACGTGGTGCTAATAAACTAATTAGTCCGTCACCTTCGCAGTAATGCAAACTCCTGGGACCGCCGACCCCGAGCCTATCACTTTGTAGTCCCTCTCACAGCAGGATTTAATAGCTTGTTATATTGGCTTTTGTTTTGAAGGACCCGCTTCACGTTTTTCTGGGACGTGAGCAGTTTTTGTGACAGGTCCAGGTAAGAGAGGATGGGCCTGAGCCTGACAGGTTTATTATTACAACGTTATAGCGACCGATCGTTACAATTAAACTCCACAAGTTTACAGGAAAGGTTTGTATAATAAATACATTTCCAAGGGTTTGTAATTTGAATGATAAACGTAAAATTTTCCTATCGATATCAATGGGTCTTAAGAAATAAATTATTCCAAGGGATTTCGAGTTACGAACTTCTTCGCGGATAACATCTTCATCGGTAAATCCGGGAGTACTTTTAGAACATTCCCAGAAGCGCCTTGGCTCTATTTTTGGCAGCGTATTGAAATATGTATTTCATAGGATTTTCATATCTAGGCGTGTGTAGTGTAGTGAATCAGCGGGCTATGTCCTGTTCTCCCGACTGCATTGCACCATGTGTGGTGTGACCTGTTTCGGAACAGGGTCACGTACACCGCCAGCCTGCATTAGCCTATTTCTCTGATTAGCCTGCATGTTCAAAACGCGTGTACAGGTTGCTGTTGCTTAGGTGAGATTAAAACGTGTCAAAGAACACCGAGCCTGCCCGATAAAAAATTATGCGTTCTAAACAAACGAAGCTGCATATTTAAATTTTAAACACGTTTGTTTCGTTACTTATGGACTAGCTTTTACACAATCTGGATTATGAGAATGTTTTCAAAGAAAGTGAACATTATTTTTTATGTTCTCCTTTTGCGTAATCAGTGTGTTATTCAATTCGGCTTACAACACAGGGTCACAAATAACAAAAAGTAACTACAAAAGGTCACCGAAAAACATGTTTACATTACAACTTTTGTGGTTACGAGTATTCGCTGTAACAACTCCAGTTATACAAAAGTGAACAATTTATAGGACACAATTCGTGCGATGCGTTGTTCATTCCAATGTATGAGAATTTCGTTTTTCACTGAAAACAAAACAACATGGCAGCTCGACTGAAAGGCAAAGGGATTAATAGAGCGAGGGTGACCACATAACTGAACACTTTTATTTTTCAAACTAAATTGAGTGATGTTTTCAGTTTAAAACGATTTATTTTGCAGACCTTTCTAATGAAATAAACTTTTGAACTAAACATTAAAGGCATGTGCTTGAATATTCTTTTCTAAGCATGATCAATCTTTAACAGTCCCCCTATGGATTAAGGCTCTTTTAATTGCACATTTATAAGCTAAATGCTTGGCCTTTCTAATCCAAATTCGAAGATTATGGCTCCACTTCGCCGAAGTGTCCTTCACAGCCATTTCAGAGCGCTTGTGATGTTCACTAAATAAAACGTTTAGGTTGAAGTTTTCTGAGAGGAAATCATGGTGAGTTATACGGCTTATATGGCCGGCCCATTGCCAATTGGCCACTTTAGGTCTTGTGGCCAATGGCTATCTTTAAGATCAGATTTTGTTTCTCGAAAGTAGTTGTTTACTTTAAGCATTTATAAATCATGAAACTAAATCTAGGTACAAACCGTGCCAACGAGTAAACAAACAACAACAGAAGCGACACTTTGAAGTTTGTGCCTCATACCTACGGTTGTTATGTCGCGTTTGGTGACCGTGGGCCGTCACGAGAGAGTGCACATCAAAATAACAGAACAATTACAGTGTGAAAGCTTATCTAGTGGAAAATATGGGTGTTGTATAGCATTGTTATGTAAAATGACATTACCATATGTACCAATCTGTCCCTGAACAAAAAAAAAACTACTAATTACATAGAAGTAACAGCAAAACATACTACCTTCAATAAAAAAAGACTGAAATGGAGATGGGCTGGTCATATGCTCTGGGATAGGAACTATAAGTGGTCTAAAGGGCAAATTAGAGATGGATCTAAAAGAAGTAGAAGAAGACAACGTAAACGCTGGGACGACGATTTGGGCTAGAGATGCACAAGACCATGAGGAGCCTGCGGGAGGCATATACGTCAGAGGACTTGCTGATTGACGAAGACACCGAAGTGTAATATTTAAATGTTGCTTAATTTACTGATATTATAATAATATTTATTTACGTTGTAATCAAGGAAGTATTTAATTATTATATTATACAAAACCAGCAGTTAATTGATATCAAGGCACAGTTCAAGAGCACAATATCCAAGTACCTAACGCTTTAAAAATACAATATTTATTTGGGTTCCTTATGGACCAACATTAACTTTCTTATTCTTTCCAAAACCCGGGTAATAAGATATTAAAACTTTACGAGCATGAAAAATAAATGCAGTAGAACCTAATGTAATATGGGTTTGGAGTCGGACTTGCCCTTTAAATATTTAACGTTTCCTGGCCGAGGGAATGTTCGTAACTACACAACTAACTTCATTTCCCCAGTTTGTAGGTGGAATGGATAGTAAATTGAATTTTCAGGCTGCGAATGGCTTTTCTTACTGACTAAATTCATGAATAATGGGCGTTATATTGATAATGAATATGATCATAGGTAGATGGTTTTTATAAGTGTTTTTTTGATTGTTAATTTTGTTATTTTCTCGTGTTTAGATGTATATTTTAAATTCTATTTAACCTAACCTTACTTATGTAGATAGGTATATATCACATGTATAATACATTTAAAAAATAGTTTGTGAATTGCACTATACAACGCCTTAAGATTCTTTATTCTGTAACGTTGTAGGCTTAAATAAATAAATAAAAAGGTAAAAGCCATCAAGGGTGCATAGTATCTTCATAATTATTCTTATTTGATTTCGTCTTAGTCCACAAAAGACAATCTTGGTCTTTTGGTACTTAAAACTTAATCCTAAATTATTAACCTTTTCTTGGAGAACCCTTAAGTAGAAAGAAGCTACAAATTTTATCACAACTAAAGATAATTAAGTAATCAAGTTCTTGTAAAAGCTTAGGTATAAAGCTCCAAAGGTCAAAAAACTTCTCAAAACAATTGCCTGCAATTAAAACATTAAGAAACATTAGTATTTACTACATCTCCATTACTGAGAATAGCTAGAATAAATTGTCTGGAATTAAACCATTAAGCACCTATTAGCATAATGGGACTAATTAAGACTAAATAAGCAATCTGTTCGTGGGTAGGATGAATCCATTCGAAAGTGATTAGAAGAAATTGTTTTTGATTTTACTTATCTTAATGAAATCGTTTTTCAGACGACAAATGATTTATGGTTTCTCATTAGACTTAATTATATTTTCTTTTTTAGTACCTATATTATCTCATTTGATAGCCCATGACTAGATCTATCACATAATCTGCAATCTGGCTCCTGACCTACGAATATCTAAAGTATCTATAAAATTCAAAGTGATTCTGACTGATTCATCGCATAGTCTAAACCGCTGGTCCTAGAGACATGAAATTTCGAGGGTGTGTTCTTTGTGAAGAGTAGGTATCCACTAAGGGATTTTCGACATTCCACACCTAAAAGGGTGAAAGCGGGGAGAGTGAAATTTCACGCGGACGAAGTCGCGGGCAGAAGTTAGTAAAACTATACAGCCCATAGTGCACGTGCCCGTAGCTTGTACAAAATTATACAAGTAGCATGCGCGCAAGCTGATAAGATTTGCCACAACAACTTTTGATCTGTGAATGGCACAATGGCATGCAAGCGACTTGCATGTGTATAAATTTATTTAAAATTTCGGCCTATACGATATTTCCGTTTTTTTTTTTTTTACCCACCAATTTTTTAGTCTATGTCAAAATCTTTAGGAAAAGAGTAAGTACAAGACAAGACTTTTATTGAATTACTTAACTGCAAAACATTATCAGTGAATTCTAATATTGAGATAAACATTATGATCTCTTGAATATTGTAGTTACTTCTCCAAAACGTTGTAGATGCGTCTAGAGCGCCTTGCTCTAGACCTTGGTCTGGAGGTCGCTGAAGTAGTAATTTTTATTTTAGTATACACATACTAAACTTCCTCAAAGATGTTTTTAACGTATGTAAAAGCAGTGTTATTTATTTCAGTTTTTGTGTAATTGACAACATCTGACTGGTATGTACTGTAATTGTTATCCAAATCGCCGTCGTTGTGAAAAATTGATCAGACAACATGGTAATAGGAATATAAAAATAACTGATTCTATAACGTAAATTAATCAACTAATAACAGGAATTCAGCACGATAGTTAGCACCCAAATTGTAAGAAAGCTGAGGAAATATTTAACGAACGTTTAAAAACAATTAATCTTCAAGTACGCCATAAGAAACCGGAACAAACGGTCCAAACAACACCAAATTCTCACGTGTACACATTTATCTAGAAATCTCGCAATAATGGCGCTAATTCCGAACACATGGCACGAGACACATGACAGACCGACTGGCCATCTTCCAGACACAGTTTACGTCAAATACTATAAATAATACGAGTGTTTGGCAATACGAGTATCGCGTGAGAATCCACCCACCTTGGTAGGAAGATTGCTGTTTTTTTTTTTTTAAATATTGTGGAAAAAAACCATCTGCAAAGTGGAAATCAACAATGTAGCTAAAGTGCAAGAAGAAGCTCAGACAACCATGTCTGCATTACATAAGAAGTATATTACTAACAACATTTGTGTAAATTGTAACATTTGAAGTGCACTACAAAATGTGATCAGAGAAATTATTTTGTAGATCCCTTCCCTTCTTAGCCATTAAACGAACTTGGAACATTTTCGTATATTTTCTCTTGGGGCTAAGTTTATGTTTTCTTTTATCTTTCCGTGACTAAAAATCAAAAGTTATTTATTCAAAATTAGCCTGAGAATCAGTGCTTTTCGAACGTCAAAATTCATAAGACAGTCCCCCAAAACGCCCCCCTTCACCAATTCCTAGTGCCTTCGCTGGGAAGAAGTGGCGCAACAAACTCCCCAGCAGCACATAAATCTATTAAGTCTCTTTCATTGAGCAATTCTCTTTACATGGCTTGAGTATTCAACCTCTTTCGAGACCATCACAGAGTTCACCGATCCTAAACAATAACATGTTGATTTATAAAATATAATAAATCAACAATCAGTCGCGCCAATTAGTATGTTACGTACACGGAAAACAAATACTTTAACCTTTTAACCGCTTACGTCGGATTTATCCGACAAATATTTTCGTGTCCATTCCGCCAGAGTCGTATATATACGACCAAATAACACAGCTCGTTTAATCGGTATTTATTATTCGTTTTTTTTTTTTTTTGTCAGGCGCTGGGGGCACGACAACTGATATAAAGTCCGGCGGTTAAAAGGTTAATAAATCTAAACTCTTAAGTTCATGGAGCTCTTGGATAATAGATACTATGGAGTGGTTAATTAAGTCCAATGAGAATGAATAAACTTCAGGGGAATGTTTAACAGAAATCACGTACTTACATGAGATTATGTAAACAGTGGAGGAAATCCCCGGACTGTATGAATCGGCATTGTTTAGTTTAGAATACAGTGTGGCTGCCAGCAGCCTACAGAAAATAATTCAGCAACAAAAGAAAGTTATGAATGAGTTCTGTTCATTTGTTAGAAACAAAACGGAACCATTGTAGGAAAATAATAAAAGGGAATATTTGATATCGGCGCTGTATTGTTCTCGACAATGGGTACCATACTAACGTGAAATCCTTTTTCAAGATATGCTACGCGTCAGGATTTCAAATTCTTATATCTCTATATTTTTGCTAACATTGTCTATGCTGTCTAATTTATATCTAATTATCTCGCGACTTCGTCCGCGTACGTCGGAAAACAAATTGAATTAGATGGAATTAATTTTTTTTACGCGGAACCTTCTCTCCTCCTTCCCTTTTCCTTCCTTCTCATTTTCTTCTTCTTCTTTTTATAAAATAAACGCGTAGGTTACTCCTTATAACATCAGCTATCTGCCAGTAAAAGTCTCATCAAAATCTTTCAGCCGTTTCGGAGATTACCCGGAACAAACAGACACACAAAGAAATTAAAAATTGTTTTTCTTTTAGAAGTACCTTATACTCTTTTATATATAGTTAGTAAAAGGCTGTTATTTTGACATTACAAACAGACACTTAAATTTTATTTATTTATTTTGTATTAGATTATTTTGTATACATATAGAAATGTTTGCTAACATTGTCTGTCCTAATTTGTTTCAATGTTCAAGATGAACAGTATCATCGTTAAAATTAGCTCTACTCGTGCCAACAATTTTGCTGAAGGTCGTCAGTGGAAAAGCACCAGAAGAAGCCGTAGCAATACACAGAACGGGCAAATTGAATTGCTTATTGTATGAAAATTCAATAATTACTTTTCTTTATCTTCAATATACTTTACATTTACCAATTTATTTTAATAGGTTACTTCGTTTCTACATTCGGAATTTTCCTGTTTCTTTTCTCGCTTCCACAAAGTCCGTTACACGGAATACTTGGAACTCCTGGTCCTCTATAAATCAGCAGGTACTCAGGAGTACTACAATTGAGTGACAACCGGCGTCCTGTCGCGCGGGAGCTCAATTGATAACGATCCTTAAAACAATCAGGATAACCGCAGCGCCGGCGTTAGAGAGGCAATCCAATCTAATAGACATGTTACAATTGGGCACTTGTCTAAACTTATTCTGGTCATAAAGTGGTTTTTTCTTAAGACCCCATCCCAAATGGGGTTTCTCTATAAAAGTTGTTTAAAGTTCAGAGAAGATTAAACGTCAAAAACTAATAATTACTTTAAGCAACTTTTTTTTAATAAATAAAGGGGGGCAAATCTCCAAATAGTTTTTGATAAAATTTTTGAATACCTACTATATATATTTTTTCGCCAAAGGCTCCCACAAACAGGCGTGAAACGACGCGCGACGGTCCGACGCAATTATGCTAGAATAATTTCCATGAAGTGTTCATAAAAATTGTCGCGTCGCGGCTGTCTGCGGGAGCCTAAAAACGGAAAAAAAAGATCCAAGGACCAAAAAACCGTTAGATGGTGTTTTCGTCTTTCGATCTGCTTTGCCTGACGGACAATATTTTAATAAACCATTCTTCAGTAACATCTTAATAGTCGAGCAATATACATACTTAGCGCAAATTGAACGTTTCCTCTCGCCTGGCAGAAGATCGATCGACATGTCACGTCAACTATAAGATTGAACACGTAGAAAATTAACTTAGACTTTATTAGATCAACAACGTTTAGGATCTGAGTTATGTTAAGATGTGATGACTTGTTATATTCATTAAATTTTAAGAACTGAAGAAAACTTTTATAAAAAAATACGTGTTAATTACTAGACCGCGACTTCGCGTGTAATGTCTTGTTCCCCGACCCACCTGGTCGCATCGCATGCCCACGCTGTTACTTCATTTTCGCTTAGCGTTTTTGGCTTCTAAGGGTCCTAGCAGCTAGCTATAACCTTCCTCAATTGGGTTATCAAACGCAAAAATATTTTTTTAATCCGACTGGTAGTTTCAGAGATTAGCACATTCAAACAAACAAACTCTTCAGCTTTATTATAAGTATATGTATAGATTATGTTTTATTAGGGAAAGACGGAAGGGAGGCCTTTGCCCTGCAGTGGGACATAACAGACTCATAATAATAATAAATAATATCAATCTCGATTAGACGTCCCTCATTGATGAACAGTCATCTTCTAGCGAAAAGTTAATCGAGTCCTTTTCATGGAAACCTATTCATATTCCATATTTACATTAAACTATACTTAGATGCTATCATATCACTATTCCAGAAAATAGTCCCAAAAACAGCTATAAGAATAGATTAACGAAAAAAGAGGCACAGTTCTCAGCACTCTTGATTTAGTGTAGACATTAACATTTCAGAATCATTTACCCCTGAACAATAGTGTACAAGATAAATTATACCGTAGAGGGGAAGAAATAAAGGTCATATCCTGCGGCATGAAAAACTTGGGCTGGCTTTGGCACCGTGCCAGGTTAGTCGGGATCTGCGGATATGTTACATAATGGTTACGAAGGCTTTTCTCCAACTTAGTCTAAGAGCACTAGCATTCGTTAAAAACAAACGATTCCCTTCGACACCAGTAATTGCATTCTTGAGATTAACATCTGCGTTATTGTCCATAAAACCGATATTTCATAACGTGTTCTCATGCAATATTTCAACTAGACCATGTTTATATCGTCCATTGTTTTATTAATTAAACAAATTCCTGTTCTCAACACAATTTGTAGTTCACATTATACAGTGCCCTTCAAGAGTTAATTGACATTTTTACACTTCTGCTGTGATGCCACATTATGATTTAAAATAATGAGGTACTCCCTAAGCGATTACTTGATTACTAGAATTTTATGCCTTTAGCGATCAGATTGTAGTAGCTTGATGTGCTGGCGTCTGTACATCAAAAATGATCACGTACCTATTAATTATATTATCATAGCTGTGAAAAAAACTTAAATGCTTGATAACCGATATTAATAAAGTGGTACTTAAGTAATAAAAATTCACAATCTCGAGTCGAGGGTCATGCTGATAAGTTATCGCGTACTTGCAAACGTCATGTGATGCGGTTCGATGGACAAGTTGAATGAATGGCTGAGGTGACGGAAACCATTAGTGCTAATGTACTGTTCACTATGGTAATTTGTACGTCTAATATACATATATACAGGATTAACAAATGGCTTTATTTGAGAGTCCAATCCGCACAACGCAACGCTGTCAATATCGATCAATGGGATATTCATACAGGTTTTTCTGTCATTTAGACCTGCGGGGCAATTGCGTAACACTTTATCAATCGGAATCGGTTTCATTTTGACAGTTCAACAACATTCATTGCGTTATTTACGTGTTGAGCAGAATAATTTTTCGAACTTATGAAGCAATGGATTAGCAATTGGCTTCAAAATGATTCGAATTCCGATTGATAGTGTGTTACGCAATTAGGGTGCTGGATCTTAAACAAGTCAATAGTACATAAGCTAGTCAAAACTCATTAATGTAGCTAGGTAACCCGGAACGGTTTCACAAAGGGGAAGAAATCATTAGTGGCGGAAATATTGAAGCACATTGTACAACTAGCTGGCCCGGTTTATGGTATACCTACAGCACAGAGCAAAATGATGATTGTCCGTTTCCCTATCTTACACTTATTTTGAAGAACTACCATCCTTGTGTTCTCGAATATCCTTAATAATGACGTTTTTATGAAGACTTTCTTGTCAGCAATTTTCCAAGGAGATTTTGGGAACCTGACAAAAGTTTTGATTGTCTAGGAGTGCTATTCAATAAACAAACTTTTTAATTTGATTTCTACTTTGGAGTTAGAAGTTTAACACAACAGTGTTAAACTAGCTGAACGTTACGCAGATACTCAGCTTGATGTACGTAATACCCTATTGTCAATAAATAATTGGATGATCATTAAATATGTTAGTGTTTACACGTGCATCTGTTTGTCTATAAAACAATGATAATAAACCACGCCATACTATCGTGGAAGTTTTGGCCAAAATTATCATCAGCACAATTCAAGATGAAAATGGAAGTTTAACCCCCGACACCTCAGTAGATATTAATGTTTTGACAAGATAGCCGGATGATTGCGACGTATTGAATGACTAAGATACTTAGGCATAATTATTACATATTTGTGGTGATAATGTTCTCGTTATAGGAAACGTCACAAGACGTAAAGACCTGCATAGCTCCCAAACAAACTTACTTACAGTATTTACTTTTATCGACAAGTACATATATTTTCATATGTTCAATCTGATTTAGAAAATTGCTAGACAATTACTCAGTAGCTAAAATTTTGGCACAATCAGACAAACCAAGATACCACTGAAGATAACAGCCCAGGAACTAACTGCTATCAGCTTTAAAATATCGCTCAGTTTAAAAGGGCAGCTAATATATTAACTGTAATTAACTGTGATAAACTAACGTAAAGGAGGTTGATAAATACGAGTGCTGTCAGAAAAGAAATATTTTAAGGCTGCTATCACAGTTTAGCTAACCTCTTTTCCAGAAAATGTGTAAGAATATGTGAACAATTCAATTATTTATAAACTTGACAAAGATTTGCGGTAAGGGGTCAATACAACATTGTGTGATCCTGATAAGTGATAATTTAATCAAACAATAATATATTGACTTATTTCCTCAATGAGTACTTACACTTACGCAGAAAATGTAGATTATTATGAAATCGTTGAATGCGTAGTAATTAAAGAGACAAGCTGAAAGTAAATTATTTCCCTTGATTACAGCAGGAATCATTTGCGTAAAAACGGCAGTAAACCCGAAAACTTTATAGCTAAAGTTGTTGGGGAGCGAGCAACGGTCAACGCGTTTATTTGCCATAATGCTGTAGATAGAATAAAACGTACCCAAAAAGACGATAGCGTAATATTTGTTGATTGCAATAACAAAACCTAATGAGCAAGCTAAAGTTTCCATGATAAAACTAAACGTTTCCCAAAACTGAGTCATAAAATCTATATTATCAGCATGTTTTGTAAGAAACAAGCGAACGAAGACGACACTGTTGTAAATGGTTGTAAGAGAGCATGGTAACCAGCACAATTCCACAAACTGTCGCCGTCGGAAACAAAGTACTCACGAAGAATGCCAACAGCTTGATTGCTTACTCGCGCATTCCTCGTATACACTCGATTGTTTCTAGATCAAGTTTTTGGTCCTAAGAGACGGTTGCTAATGAAACCGTAAAAAATTGGACTAAGGAATAAGGAGTCTATTTTAAATTTTTTTGCAGTGGAATTCGATCGATACAAATGGGATCGTCGTTGAAGATAATAAAACGACCTTCGCAGTAACGGCATTGGAGAGTTGGTTGTCACGTTGGATTATAGTGCCGTTTACAAGGAATATAGAAAAATCGAACCAAAAATACTAAGTCCAAACACAACAACAAGCAATGTAAATAACAACAACACGCACCTCTGATTGCGCCGACATTTTGGCACTCTCTTCGTATAACGCGTGCTTGCCAAATCCCGGTAATTTCAATGTATACAACCACATTTCTCACGAAAGTATTATCTAACAGTTGAATTTGCACATTTTGTCCTAATCACACTGGTCCACAAACACGGTATTTTTAGCGACAGAGTTATGTTAGTTTACGAGTTCACTAATATTCGTCACTTTATGGGATGAGTTCGAAAAGTATTTCAAGTCCAAGATGTATTTGGTGTCAAATGAGATATGTGAACGCTCGACGAGCGTCCGTCTCCGAACTAGCGCGGGCGCACTTGCGAAGTGGTCGGCAGTACGCGCGCTCCCGGCCGCTCATTATTTAATAGTCAGATAAAAGATTATCTATTGAGACGTCCTCGGTCAATACGACATTAAATTACGTATTTATCACTGAACACCACCTAGTTACATGACCGCAGAGGTCATCAAATAGTCCTCACCGAATTCGCGCCATTACGATTGAAGTTTGCGAAATTAAACAGTAGGTAAAACAAGGGCCGAGGTTAAAAGTGAAAACTGGTGTGATGTCTATTTCTGGACGGAGTTGATAGCAATCGGTTTCAGACATACAACATTTGGATTAAATATTGGATCTCCACTGCACGATGTAACGTAAACAGCACTTAAAACTCCCCGAGTAACAGAATCACTTTTTAATGTCAAATTCCGACTGAGCGCAAAAAATAAAATAATAGATAAATAAAATTAAAACACGGACACAACTTAACTTATTAATTGCCGCGACGAAACTGACAGTGTTATATCAAAAGGTCTGTACCCGGCACACATCGGAAAGATAAATGTCGTCAACGGAGATAACGTGGCAGAAGTAACCAGAAATTGGGACCTTTAATAACAAAGTATTAAAAGAAAATGTCGCGAATCGTCGACATGTTGGCGGACACTCAAATGAGAGTAAATGTGGTGACGAATAAAACGGTGCCCTTATTGATTGGACAAACATTTCGTCTGATTGGATGCGTTTCACTGAAGTAAATTGAAGACTGCTAGAAACCCAAGATTTTTTTGAGAATGAATTTGAATAAAACGGTGTCATATATGATCATCGTCGACCAATTCTATTTTGCAGAAAGTATAAATCATTCCTGGACTGAAAAACTCAGTTAAAGAAAATGATTCCAAAAGATAAACATAAATTGTATGTTATCTTGTTTTTCTAGGAATCTAATAACTCCACGTGGTATTTGTTATAGCATTTATATAACGGAACACGAGTAGCATGGAGTCGTTAAGATAATTACAAATAACTATATCTGATTAAGTTACAATGTATACGTAATTACTATGAACTAGGTACCTTTCTTTTTGTTAATAGGTTTCAGTTTTCACAATGAGGGTCTGTGTACTGTTAATGTGACAGTTTAGAGTGAAGAGCTTGTTACGATATCAAAAGTACCTACTTTGCGATAAAACGATTTACGATACGATTTGATCATAATGACAATTTTATCTATGACTAGCTGCGCCCCGCGGTTTCACCCGCGTAAATGTCGATCCCGTGGGAATATCGGGATAAAAACTATCCTATGTCCTTCCCGGGACTCAAACTATCTCTATACCAAATTTCATCGAAATCGGTCCAGCCGTTTTCATGTTATGTCGTGACAACGGAAAACGGGTTTCATTTTTATATATACAGGGTGAAATTGAACACATGCGACAAATCGAAATGGGAGATTGTACTCGTCATTATGAACAACTTTTACTATGGGACCAAACCTAAATTGGCGAAAAAAAAATCAGCTGTTCCCTACATTTTGGCGAGTTATGCGAACATAAATGTAGGGAACAGCAGATTTTTTTTTCGCGATTTCAGGTTTGGTCCCATAGTAAAAGTTGTTCATAATGATGAGTATAATCTCCCATTTCGATTTGTCGCATGTGTTCAATTTCACCCTGTATAGATTAGATTAGTATAAATAAAAGACAACGTAAATAATAATCAATGGGCCTTATTAGAAGGCTGAAAGTCACCCAAAGGGCAATGGAGAGGGCTATGCTTGGAGTTTCCCTGCGGGATCGAATCAGAAATGAAGAGATCCGCAGGAGAACCAAGGTAACCGACATAGCCCGAAGAATTGCCAAACTTAAGTGGCAGTGGGCAGGGCACATTGCTCGCAGAACAGATGGCCGATGGGGCCGAAAGGTTCTGGAGTGGCGACCGCGTACCGGAAGGCGTAGCGTTGGAAGGCCTCCCACAAGGTGGACCGACGACCTTGTGAAGGCCGCAGGAACTCGTTGGATGCGAGAAGCACAAAACCGGTCGAAGTGGAGGTGCTTGGGGGAGGCCTATGTCCAGCAGTGGACGTCTTTCGGCTGAAATGATGATGATGATGATGATGAAATAATAATCTGTCGATAAATCGGTTTTATCCGGAAATCTAACAGACGAAAAAGCCTTGAAACATAGCTTATTAGTCTCATTGGTCTCATGTATTTAGTCGATTAGCATCTTATGAAATATTCCTAAATAATTTGGATTTTAGGTTGTTCGTAATACAGTTAATTATGTTTTCTATATAGAATGTTATTCCTCCTCGTGTACCTACTTCCTAAATTAATCTTAGAATCACTAGGTGACGGTGATGAAAAGCATCGCGACATATAATCGCGCTAGCACCGAGAGGCGTTCATTGATGGTATACAATACAAAATCTACTAAACAATAATTATTCACTGCATTTGGGGACAAAGCACTGATAACGTTACCCGCGCCAGCTATCGAGGAAGTGGCGCGTTCATTATATTTCTGTCATCTTGTACTCATTGCTGGAAGTCTACATTACTACACATGCATATGAAATTATCTTGCGAGATATTAGGCCATATTTTATCTTCATGTGGTGGTACAGAATTCAAACGAAATGGCAACAGTAATTCAAGGAATAGAAGACGCAAAGCAAACCTATCCGCATTAGAGGCAGACATAAAGATTGTATGACATTGACGAAGAGCACAACTTTTTTTGAAAACCACTTGTTTGCCACTGATTTTAGCTGGCCCGCCGCTACTTAGATATATTGATTAATAAGAGGTTCGTGTTTATCGTCTAGTTCCAGATCTGTATGGAAAAGATTCCAGTGCCAACCTTTTTAAAGCCACAATATTATACACGAATGAACTCTTCCCGAAGAGTTATCAGTAATTTTTTGGACCGAATTTTCGCAATCATGTAACGATGCCAAAAATAGTGTATTGCAGGGGTTCCAACGTGAACATATTTCACGTAGAGTAATAGCTGGTTCCGATTGGTTATTTGGTACTGAATAAAAGCCTCAATGCCTCGTTTGTGGCTTTTTACACAATTTGTTTTTACTTTATTGACATTGCTGAATTCTATCTTTATTTAGCGCCGCATTTTTTTCTTATATACGAAACGCTACAATTTCACAATGAATCGCAGATATGACTTAGATCATTTTTATTTACGAGAATTAACACGTGTTTTGGCTATCGCCATATTTGAATCTTAGCCACATTATAAATTCTAGACTATCTCGTAAAAACCAGAAATAAAATAATATGCAAATGACTCACGTGGACAGCGGACATGTGCTGGTGCTACCCGTTAGGTAATGATATTGTGACCAGTTCCATCGTTCAACTGTCTATTGTTTTAGCCTATGGTTTATACAGACATCATATTGTCGTCACGTTTAAATACATAAGACTATTTGTTTGGACTGAATTTGTACGTTTAAATAAATAATTACAATGCTAGTACGTCTTAATAGAGATGCTTAATATTTACCTTTGAATAGTTGTTATGGTATATTAAGATATTGAAGTTATTTATAATTGATTATGAAATCACATATCAGTAGACTGATCTCTGAATGAAAAGAACTCTGAAGGCGGAGATAAAACGGCTGACAAGAATCGTTAAGATATTATTTTCAAAAGGCTTTGACCAAATAATATCATAATCATTAACAATAAAGCCATTTAAATCATTCTACGTCACGAAAATAAAACACAAAATAATTTACAGACGATTTAATGCAACAAAAACTCATACTAAAGTCTGTGCTCAAATGATGGATGACTCTATCTTTCTGCTCAAATACATTTGGGAACGATCGATGATCATTATTCACTTTTCTCTAATATCCACGCTTTACTAAGCGAAGGATTTGGTATTAAATCCATTGAGAAATATAACAACAAAAGCTTTTAGTGTCCATCACTTGATTAAAATAAAAAGGCATTAAGGCAGTGATCCAATTGAAGAAGGCAGTTAAAGACAGATATACAAACCTTCAAATGAAGAAATATGCTGAGAAGTGGATGAAAGTGGCAAGACAAGAGGTGTTGTAGTTATAGATTAAACGAAACGTAACTAAAAACGGTAGTGTATCTTAGCAACAGTATTGGTATGGTTATGGTTCGATGTTGACTACAGTAGTCAACATCGAACATTGCATTGAACATTTAACACTTCTACATATAAGTATATCGATAGAGTCACTAACTAAAGTCGATATCAATGGCACAGTACAAGAACCGTTGAGATTGGAACGGATCGTAATAATATGGAAAGAAATCGCATCCGCTCTAAGGTCTAAAATTAAACGCTTAAAAATACACAATTTTCTTCCGATTCGATTTGTAACAAATGGAGCATACAATTTCCATTAAGAGAAACAGTTTTCAAATTAAATGCATGACGAAGCTAAGTAACCACGGCAGAATAATGAGCTCTAGAATATTCTAGATGTTCCAGAGGTCGACGGACTGCAATGAAATGCACTCAGCCATCAGCTGGGACTGACATCTGTGGAGGCAATCAGACAGTCACATCTAGAAAACTTTTACGTATAGTAAACTGTTGAAACTACATTTAAGAGACATTTTAGAACGAAATACTCATGAAAGTTTATATATATTTTTGGTATATATATTATTCAGTAAGCAATCTCGTGTAGATTTCAAGGAGCTAAATATACTCCATTTGCCGCGTTGAACTCTTGATTATTTTTTTCGAACTAAAGTCAAGGAGCGACCGATTGCTTTATCTAAAGAAATGCGCATTTGTAACTACTTACAAATGCGCATTTCTTTAGATAAAGCAATCGGTCGCTCCATTAATTGGAGCTACCTCCAATTAATGGTAAAAGGAAATAATTATAACAGTTGCACCCCATTAACTGTTCAAAGATAACAGAAATAGATCTGGTGCCGATAAATACAAGTTGGCGTGTATTTTTAGATACAAAGAATCGAACAAAGACTAATATAACGCTAAATGTAAATCATAATGCTAAATATTGCAATGAAGTCACGTAGAGTATAAAAGGTATAAATATAATTTAACATGACAAGTTCCAAAAGCCACAATGAATAGCCGAAAATTTGTAACATTTACTCACAAAACCCTCTTGGGAAAATAGCCGTCTCAGCTCAAATATTATCAAGAGAATAAATAATCAAATCTTGCCATAACATCTCAGAGGTCTCTTTACTTTTCTGTGACAGTAGACGTTGAATATTTTACTGCTGAATTTCCGAACCTTTGGGCACAAGGCGAGGGTAACGACACATGGCTCCGAGACAATTGACATACAACACACGTGTGACCTTCACAGGGACAAGTAAATCGCGGCGCCATATCATAAGCTCCCTCAGACGAGACCCTGAATTTGTGCCGACTCTGTGTCTTTTCAAAATCGATGAACTTTTTTTTGAATTAGTACAAGTGCACATTCATTTTCTATTGACTCTACTCTTATTAACCTCATTTTGAGTGATCTGTTAACGCCTCATGACATTCAAAGCACCTACATCTAATATTGATCCAAGCAATTTAGCAAGCAAAAAGGTTCCCGAAAAATGAAAATGATTACACATTTTAGGTCGGGCGATGAAAAGCGGGGCTGGCTCTATTGAGCGCGTCTAAATACTAAAAGCCTGTACAAACAATATCCCAGTTTATGAGGCTTAAAGATTATGTTGGCATATTTAAAATTGACGTAAACAGGCAATTTTGCGCAGGCACAAACGGGATAATGAGTTCTGTAAGCTGAGCTACCAACATTGAATGTCGGTGTTAGTTGTTTGATGTCTTCTTCTGGGATAAGTACATGAATTTCTGGTGTAGAAGTTTCTGACGCCCATAATTAGAATGTATTTATTTAAAGGCCTTAAAAGAATCAACTTTCGTATCGTAAATCACCTAAATACCTATAACCACTGAACGTCCAAATATTTCTAATGCGAACATTACCGCAAAGTTAGCAACACATCTCCTTACAATGGACCTTTGCACTCTATTAGCATAATGAGTGTTTTTTACAACATAGTCGTCTGTCAAGGGGTACATTTTGAGCACGAAGCTCTAAGAGCAGCCCTGTTTGGAGCACCATTACGTGAAAGTCAAGGGCGACTAGCTCAAGGACAACTTTCTAAGAACCACTAAGTGCTCCAGCCCGAAATGCTGAAATAATTAGTCTAAATTAGTGAGTTGGGAAATTCGGTGTACTTTTACGGCGTTCTTAGAGTGTAGTATTAACAAGAAAAAGACTAATAGAGCTCTACAAATTTGCTTTGCATAAAACGTAGTGTTTTAATGATGTCCTATGCCAAGTGTTTCTATTGTTAGCAATGAATATTTAAAGCTATTCATTGTCCGTAGGTCGCTTTCAAACCCGACCATGAATGATTTAATTTTAATGTCATTCTCTAACACAATTGTTTTAAAGTCAATTATAAGTAAACGTTTGAAACACAAACGCTAGCAAGCGACTATTGTGCTCAAATAATGGTCCTGTTTCATATCCAATATAAGCACTCAAAAATAACGGCTTCTAAAATTACTATATTCTGGACAAAACATTTTTCGCACATGTATTAGGATAGAGGCAAAAAATACCCTTTTACATGACAACCAAAAACACGAAAAACTCCGCAGGCTTCTAGGTTTAATGAGAGAAAGCCACAAGGGAAAACCTTTTGCGTATGACAGAAAGAGGTATAGGTAGAGGTCAAAGGCGGCCCCCTGGAACAAAACACTAATATTATAAAGGCGAAAGTTTGTTAGTGTGTTTGTATGTTTGTTACTTCTTCACGACGCACAAACGGCTGAACGGATGAATTGAAGATGAATTGATTGGATGAAATTTGGCACACAGATAGTATGGTTATAAACTATAATTATGTGTGCCAAATTTCATCCAGGATTAACACATAGGATACCTTTTATCCCGATATTCCCACGGGATCGACACTTATGCGGGTGAAACCGCGGGGCGCAGCTAGTGTGAAATAAAAATATCTGCTAAACTCAGACTAGCTATCTTTTGCTCCATACCGATGAGCAAATGTCACGTGCCTAATCAAGCGTGTAACATATCAAACCTCTATGCTAATCGCATGTTTTCTTTCGCATATTTTTGCCTGTGTAACGACGCGGCGCCAGAGATTCAAATAATTTATGAATTTTTCAGACATGTTTCCATGTAGATCCATTTTAGGCCGTCGGAAATAGACAAAAAAAGTGGCTAAATTCGCAAAGCGTGATGTAGTTCTGCATTTTTGGTATGTTGTATAGGTTTGTTAGGGTAGTGTAAATTCAAATTTGCAACTTCGAAAAACTTGTGGAAACTGAGAAAATCGAGAAAAACTTCGAAATTTTGGGACTTTTTTCACTATTTGCTCTCCAGGGCCAAAACTATGCATTTTTTTGCGAACAATGTTCCGTACACTTATAAACTGTATTAAATTACCTACAATTTGAGCCCAAATGCAGCTCTATTGACCCCAAAGGAGCCAAGCTATGGCACTTCGAAGATGACCAATTTTTCTTGAAAATTTAAATTTTCAGGTTTTCCACACTTATTTCGCGAAATATTAGCAAAACCACTTGCCCTACGAAGAAAAGTTACTGAAAATATTTTATAGTACATTTATTTAGCTTTTATTAGAGCCCAAAACGAAGTCTGTGAGACTAGCAGTTCACTCACAATCTCAAAAAAACGAAAAGAAGGTATAATGGGTTATAGAGGCAAAAGACTCAATGTACACAGGGTTATTGGAAATTAGACCGGAATCTTATAAGGGGCGATGGGGGACATCATTTGCAACAATATTGACCCCAAAAGTAATATAACCTCTCCGTCCATAGCAAAAAGATTTGTAATTCGTAGAACTTTTTCTTTTGTCTTTGTTGTGTATGGATGTCGATTGATGGCGTTAAGTTCACTAATGTACCATTGAAGTTAACTTTAATGGTTAACATTTTTTAATTTTAAGTGGTTATTGCAGGGATACGTTACATTTGTCTCGATTATTCCATTCCGAATATCAATAACATAAGCTGAGAGTACCTCCCCGCGGTGAAGGCGGTAACAGTGTAAGCAGTGTAAGCGTGTAATGCAAACACTTATGTAGTCGTTGATGGGGGATACCTCTTGCATACTATTTTTGGCATCGTAACTCATTTGTACAGGCAATTATAGATGCCTACGTCACGTATACGTTGAACCGCTTTAACATAACATAATCAGCCTATAACGTTCCCACTGCTGGGACACAGGCCTCCTCTCTGTGAGAGGGAGTGGGCCGTAATCCACCACGCGGGCCCAGTGCGGGTTGGTGGACCGCTTTGGCAGGAACGTATCAGTGGTGTTTGACGGGTACCCGGGACGAGAGTGCCGATCGGAGCACAAAAGCTGCCGAGCGATTCAGACAATATCTTGATTCTTCAACTGAAATTATTTTTGACTCCTCCACGATTATAAAAGTGCCCCAGGAGAAGATGATGTCGAACGATCGAAACAAAGAACGTCTCATTCAACATCTCTGCTCTGCATTATGTCTCGAAGGAATTGAAACGAAGACAGCGACGGATGATGCAGACCGCGATATTATTCTAATGGCGTTAGAGAAAACCAAGAGCCACGCCCATGTGATCGTAATGGGAGAGGACGTAGACATGCTTGTTCTCCTCTGTGGGTTGGGTTCTAACATCCAGAACTTGCGCTTTCAGAAACGTGGACGTAACAGAAATGAGGCCGGGTGCATTCAGTATACCACTAGCGCGTTTAACCAAGGAGAAGTTGAAATGTCCAATGGATTTAAACTGTTTATACACGCTTTTACTGGGTGTGATACCACGTCCGCCCTTTTCTGGCAAGGAAAACAGAAAATGTGGGGTCAATTTCAAAAGAGGCAAGACCTAGTAGACTAGGGGCGCAATTGCGTTCCACATTATCAATCGGAATCGGTTTCATTTTGACAGTTCAACAACATTCATTGCGTTATTTACGTGTTGAGCAGACACATTTTTCGAACTTATGAAGCAATGGATTAGCAATTTGCTTCAAAATGATACAGATTCCTATTGATAGTGTGTCACGCAATTAGGGTGCTGGCTACCATCTTCCTCCAAACAGATGCAACGCATGCGGATATTGCGGAAGCTGGCGTAAAGTGTCTGGTGGCTCTTTACGGAGGCGTTGCAGGTACTCAGACACTGCAAGACCTGCGGTTCCAGTTGTTTGTGAAGACAGCGGCAAGCGCAAAAGTGAATCTGGCACGTTTGCCCCCTACTACCGAGGCATCCTCTTTTCATGCGTTTCGCACCTACCACCAAGTGCAAAAATGGCTGGGGGTAGAAAAGGATCCCACCGAGTGGGGTTGGGAAATTAGCTCCCGCGGCCTAATCCCGATCACAACATACAAAGAGCCAGCTCCCGCACAGCTTCTAAAAATGATAGCCTGCAAATGCAAAAGGGGATGTAGAGGGGCATGTAGTTGTTTAAAAGCTGGGCTGAAATGCTCGGCTCTTTGTTTGAATTGCGGAGGAAAGTCGTGTAATAACGTCGCGTTGATTTCTGTTGACGAAGACAGCGACGATTCAGAGCAAGATGAAGAAGGACTTCTTCCTCAGAATGATGAAGAAAGACACGAAGAGGAAGAAGAACATGAGCGCATTCTTTTTCATCTTTCTCAAAATGAAAACCATCCTGATGAAAGGGAATCCCAACCAAAGAAAAAACGACGATTGACTAAGAACAGTTCTTAGTCAATCGTCGTTTTTTCGGTTTGATTTTTTGTTTTTTTTTTAATTCGGTCATTGATTTTGTTTTGCCTAGAACTTAGATTTCAAATTTTGATTTCGAGCGAGATTATTGCAAGTGACCTCCCACCAAAATTCCTGTCTAATTTCCAATAACCCTGTGTACATTGAGTCTTTTGCCTCTATAACCCATTATACCTTCTTTTCGTTTTTTTGAGATTGTGAGTGAACTGCTAGTCTCACAGACTTCGTTTTAGGTTCTAATAAAAGCTAAATAAATGTGCTACAAAACATTTTCAGTAACTTTTCTTCATAGGGCAAGTGGTTTTGCCAATATTTCGCGAAATAAGTGTGGAAAACCTGAAAATTTAAATTTTCAAGAAAAATTGGTCATCTTCGAAGTGCCATAGCTTGGCTCCTTTGGGGTCAATAGAGCTGCATTTGGGCTCAAATTGTAGGCAATTTAATACAGTTTATAAGTGTACGGAACATTGTTCGCAAAAAAATGCATAGTTTTGGCCCTGGAGAGCAAATAGTGAAAAAAGTCCCAAAATTTCGAAGTTTTTCTCGATTTTCTCAGTTTCCACAAGTTTTTCGAAGTTGCAAATTTGAATTTACACTACCCTAACAAACCTATACAACATACCAAAAATGCAGAACTACATCACGCTTTGCGAATTTAATGTCTTTATCCGACGGCCTATTTCTAAAGTGTAATATAATTCGTATCGCAATTACTCAGCGGGATGGAACGAGATTAAAAGGAATTAATATCTCTCTGGGGCTTACTTAAAAGGATCTTTATTCGGGGATGGAAACAGAAGATGATTCATACCAATCGTATTTCGCGACGAAAATTTTGTAACGACGGAGGTCAGTTTCTCAAATGATTAAGGACAGAAATTACTCAAAGACGTAAAAAATATAGTCTTGGAACGTCATCAGAAGCTATAAACAAGACAAATGAACGGAAGAGTGGAAATTACACCGACATTTATGAAAATATGTTCAAGGAAAACAAAGCAGTTGAAATCACGAACTAGGTCATAATCATCATTCCACATGTGGGTTATCAATAGGATAATAATAAAGATAGGAACATTGGAAATTCTGATAAGACCAGTAAGGTATCACAGACCGATAATAACAATAGGACTACAATAAAGCTAAGTATGTATTGTGTTTTTATAATAAAGAGACTTTGGGACGACTATCTACGACAGCAATGTACACGTGTTCCTTTTATAAACAAAACTATGTGCAAACTGAATGTTACTCAGCGTAAGTTTTCCTTCATATACTAGCTGGAAGCAATCAATTATCCGATTTATGAACCGTTTAATAGAGTGCAGAATAGCGTGGTTAATACGTAGTTTAAATGTCGGTGTGCGAACGTTATCGCATTATGCAACAGTGTTGAGTATGCGCAATAAATATACGGTGATGAACTTTGGAGGAGAAATGTAGAAAGGTGTTATTTGGCGTGAAAAGAAAGTCGCATTCTAAGGCTGGAACTCAAACATTATCTTTTTACATTCCTCAAAGATCTAAACCATGAAGAGTTACGGGAATCATCGCCAATAAAGTGTAATTTGAATTGCATGTTCTTGTCAAATGGCCTGTATAAAATCATTTCAATGTCGCCAACTCGCCACTCGCCAGTAGGCTTCAACTTACAGAACAGCTATAAGCCTATCTTTGACGATGTTAAGTAAGAATCTCTTAGGTACTGCCTGGTGTAAAATGATAGGGGCTTGTTAGCAGTTATACCAATGTGTTTTAAGAGCCCTCTGCAAACTAGCCAGATACATAATGTGCTCTATTAATAAAATTGATGTCCTCCTCATATCGAACATGCATCTAAATAGGTTTAATAAAGGCCCATGGTACTACTTAAACGGATTACTGGATGGGCCGGTCCAATACGCTCGGTATTCGGTTCAATTGGGGTCAGCTGGCTATTTTGAACACGCACGATGGAATATTCTAGTTCACTGTCAAAGAAGATATGGACAGTTTTGACTTTTCGGCTTACTACTAAATAGTTATTTATGGGCTTAGTTGTCTTGGCAACAGATAGTACCACCATCTATTCACTTCCTGGACATGTCGTAAGAGATGACTCAAGAATTATATATCAGGAATTAAGACTGCATTTTAAATTACCTACAGGTTAATAATACTTTGGATCTGTTTAAACTTTGAAGATTGATGCCGAATGGCCGAAGATTCTGCCATCATCGTGTCAGATGAAATTATTATGTACCGACTATGTAGCTACGTAAGTAACACTTTCGTAATCTACACTGACGAGCGAGTATTAAAAAAAAGCCACTAACTTATAATGAAACATAAAATTTCCGAAACCACGCAAGATAGTTTCTTCAAGTGAAAAGCAACATTCAAATGTATTTAATACCGCATTAAAAAAACCCAAATTGAAAAAAAATGTGTTAAAGAAGGAAAAAACAAAATAGGGCCATTTGGACAAAAAACAATTAACTCTTAAAGTAGGTTTATGAAATTGAAACTGTTATTGAATTGACTTAATTTTTGAATTATCCAATATTTCGTATTGCCATTTGCCTCTGCGTGCTCTCAATACAGCTTCTACATGATTTAGCATGCGGAACACCAGATTTCTCAGCGTATGCTGAGGAATATTCTCCCGTTATTCAATAAGTGCATTTTTCAGGGCATGAAGTGTCACTAGAGGTGGATTGCAGCTTCTTACACTTTTGCCAAGCTCGTCTCAGGTATGTTCGACAGGGTTTAGGACTAGGTCAGGGCTTCTTGCTGGTCACTCCATTTAATGGATTATATAATACTGTTTCCAAGATTTTTGTTACTGCATGACACTAACTGGGGAGATATTTATATTTCTGTAGGCACTTGGCAAGTGGCCTTTTTATATTGCTAGTATATATCCACTTGACGACAAGCCTTCAATTGATTGAAAATGCTGTTACGAAACTACTCCTATTAACTATGTAGCCTTAGTACAGTTATTGTAAACATTATTGTACGGCTTACTACACACATTGTGCATATTGTAATACTACAATTATTGATAAACAAGAATAACCTCTAGAACGTTAACAATAACATCTTTTCAAGTTATACAGGGTGTTACAGAAAGGGTATATCAATACAAACGGGTTGAAGAGTGTATCTGGTCTAGAATCTCTGTACAAAATTTCAGCTCAAAAGCATTAACTTTGAAAATGCTTAATATTTTTATATTTCAACATCACGGCGCTGCACTGGCGCGCGGCGGCGTGATGTGCCTGTACTAGGCGCACAGACACACTACAGATAATGGATGATGACCCTCGTAGTGCGGTGACACGTTTGTTTTGATTTCAATTTAATAAAATATCGAAATAAAAACATATTAAGCAATTTCAAAGTTACTGCTTTTGAGCTGAAATTTTGTACAGAGTTTCTAGACCAGATACACTCTTCAACCCGTTTGCATTGATATACCCTTTCCGTAACACCCTGTATATACCGAAACCCGTGCCGAAACTGAGACAAAGTATTATTCAATTCGAAGTGTGGCACGCGATACGGTCCCGTTCACTTTAATTAACAATCAACGTAAATATAAGGTCCTATTCAAATAAAACTATGGGAGACAGCTGAAAGCGCGCCTGACCCACATAGTCAGTCGCTAGACACCTGATACCGATGCTAAAAGAAATATAACGGATAATCTATAGGACTGAGCTAAGCCGGAAATCGATTTATGTGGATGGGATTACCGTAGGATAGTAAAGCGACTGACATAAGCCAAGGGTGCTGCATATATAGTGCCCTGCAAAAGTTAGTTGACATTTTCCATTTCAGCTGTGATGCTACCTAGTTTCAAATTTTTGACCTATGAGTTATCATAAAAAAATATTCAGGTAATTCCTTAGGATTATCAGGTGATCCCTTAGGATTATCAGGTGATCGCTTAGGATTATCAGGTGATCCCTTAGGATTATCAGGAGATCGCTTAGGATTATCAGGTGATCCCTTAGGAATACCAGATTTTTTGTGGCATCACAGCTTAAGTATAAAAAAGTCAACTAACTTTTGGAGAGCAATGTACATACAGTATACATACCTAGGCTTAGCACTTTGAATTAGACAGTAGAGACGATGATGATGAACGTATTTGTATGACGTGGTGTCAACAAAAGAGAATCGAATGAACAACGATAGAAAAACTTCCACGGTCATTTGGAAGAAAAGAAAGAAACATCAGTTATTGGCTGCTTATGCCAAGTTAGCCCCAAAAGTTATCCGAGGAAAGTTTATTGCTTAATCACTATTGATTGCTACGTGGACCAATACATTCCTTTTCCGAGAGAATCAACCTATTTGACGTACCAAATAAAGATTCTAGAGTTATTTAGCTCTAAATTAAGTTGAGAGTAAGTCGTCAGGGATAAGTGTATTACTAAGTAAAAGGGTTTTGTTCGCTTCTCGACTGATCCAATATTTTATGTAGGACAAACATTAAACATAATCCCTCGACGATGTTAAAGCCTAAACGCACACTTCTGTATAGCTCATTACACATAATGATGGCTCAATTTCAAGAATATTGGCTCTACTTGTATAGGAATATAAGCTTTATTCCCATGTGGGCGGTCGTTAATCGGGTTACTGATGTTCGATAAATTAGATCAGGATTTGAAGTACTTGAGTCCAATCCTCCATTTAGCTGAAAGGCCAAATTAGAGAAAATGGACTTTCTGTTTTATTTTACTATATGAAATACGAACAAGAAACAGCTATATTATGCAATATTACAAACAGAAAAACATGTAAGTAACATAAGTAACAACGTAGCCTACAACTCTGTAGATTGTTTGGGATATCATTTGGTATAAAAGGTAAAACGGCCAATAAACACCGTACATACATCACGAAAAGCTTCATAATATAAATCACTACATGGCGTATCTCTCCACAACGACATCGAAACAGCTAATTAAAGTCAATTGCCCGTCATTGACATCAATTGATTGATTGCAACAGTACAAGTTTCCCTTGTAAACAATCAATATACTGACCAGGCCTAGGTGTAATACCGTTAGTGCAACTTCCTGCAAGTTGTGCGAGAAACTTCGAGAGAAACAATTGCACGAAGTTAAGATCGGTTCAAGAATCAAGTTGGACAGTTAAAAGTTACGGAGTGCAGTGCTTGTTCCTTAACAAACTAGTCTCTTTTTGTGCTGTTTTAACATTTAATTAGAGTCGAAATTGATGGTTTTTATGTAGCTGAGTTTATCCGGGTTTTCTTCATTGTTAACTCCTCTTGCGATTTTAAATTATCTCCCGCATCTCTTTATCAATTCTTTCCTCCGATGTTGGCCAACCATCTTTGTAGTAGTTGAAGTTTTGCCGCTGACCCTCAAATTTTCAGTTCAGGTAATTGGTGTTGTAGGTAACTAAATTCAAAGAATTGCTCGAGTGCTTAAAATTCCTCGTTAGTAATTCCCGAATACTTCCAAACTAGTTAAGGCTCGTTGAACCCGAGATGAGCCGCACTGCGGGTGCCGCATCGATCGCCAGGCCTATCCCGAGCCATCCCGGAAACCACCGCGCCATTTAACCTGGCTGGAGGCCGAACATGATCCTCCTACACGAAATGCTCTGAGAATTATTGTAGACGGGAAATAGGACGGTTACGGGACATCTTATCGCTCCTAATATTGCCAAGTGCTAGAGGAAACAGGAACTACGTAGGTTAGCTCTTGTTAGATTCTGATCATGAAAATAGATCTTCAAAACCTGGTACGCAGGTCTGCATTAGGTAGTGATTATGTTTTCACGATTTTATGACAAGTAAACCTTTTCTTTGTCAGAAAACACTTGTTTAATTGAAGTATTAGCATGTCAGTCGTGAGCTAATGACGTCTTATTTTAACCAACCAAGTTAGTTAACCACCATTACCTACAGAACATCGAGCCAGAACGTGATCCGTGGCATTGAATATTTTTCATTATTTTTAATGCCATACTTGTAACAACCGGTATTGCCACAAAAGGCATGCTTGCCTTTGGCTTTGAGATGATTTAGTTTATTGCGAGTCTGAAGTATGCATTAACAGCGCTGAAACCAGTCGGGTGCTGAAAATATTTAGGGCATATTAACAAATGTTCAACGTAAAACCCCAAATCAACTGAATCTTTAGAACAAGTCTTAAAACAGGAACTGAAGATGTTTAAAACCGAAACAACAAAACCAACAGAAACAAATCTACCACAAAGCAAAACACGATAGCTAAATATGCAGAAAGTAATCCAACTTCTGTTAGAGAGCAAACGTCATTACATTTCCCTTTCATGGCACTAGTTCCCGTCGGGATATTTGTCGCAACTTTTACTGGCGGATCATAAAATAAATCAGGCTTGTCGTCGCCAGCGAAGCGATACGTTGATTTACGTCCGATAGAATTCCAGAAGTCACGAAAGGATTTCGCCCGGATTTGGGAACTGACCTCATTCTGAAGTGAATCTTGCTGAAGTGTTTGGTAGGACTTATAGTTTTCTGCGCGAGAACTGCTCGGTGCTAAGTTTTCTAGTGTCTGGTACGCCTAAAGTAACTATGGTTGTGTGTGTACCTAGTCATATGGATTTTTTTTTTTTGTTTTAACGCAAAGACACTGCTTATTTGGACTTAAAATGTATGGTTGTGACTTTATACAGATTGCCTGATTTAATACTTTCATTCAAATTCGTTTGTTTTACGGTTACATAAACAATTCGCTTCCAGCTAGGGCATGCAAAACCGGAAAGTCATCAAAACCGGTTTTGAACATCGTTTTTTTGGGACCAAAACCGAAAACCGGAGCTAGGTCCGGTTTTAGCAAAAAAAATCGAATGTAGTATAATTTAAAAAGAAACACCATTTTTTTTAAATACCCACTAAGTCTACAAATAAAACAAATTGTATGATACATTTCTTTTTACCCGACTACGGCAAAGCCAAAGGAGGGTTATGATTTTAACAGGCTATGTATGTATGTGAGTATGTTCATCTGTTCCCTCATAGCTCCTAATCTACTTATCGGAACTCGACATATGAGGTATCGTTAGAACCGTCTTAATTGTCCGCTGAACATAGGCTACGTGACGTTGCACATAACTCGATACGGCGCCCTCTAGTGGACAAAAAGTAATGTGTTAAAAATAAAAATTGAGATAAATACGCCATGTTTGGTATCATTTGAAAGGGTTTCACTTGTACATTTCCAAAATATTGCTCAAATTTAAAGCGACGCCCTCTAGCGGACAAAAGTCATGTGTTAAATTTAACACCAAAATTGTTTAAATAAAAAAAAGTAAAAAAACTAAAACCCGACTACGACAAAAAAAAAACGACGCTGAAAAAGTATGAAACAAGATTTTCATACTTTGAACAGAACAAAAAGAAAAACCGTAGTCACACGTTATAGGTACCAACCGAAACACTTTAATAACGTGTGACTACGGTTTTTCTTTATGTTCTGTTCGAAGTATGAAAATCTTGTTTCATACTTTTTCAGCGTCGTTTTTTTTGTCGTAGTCGGGTTTTAGTTTTTTTACTTTTTTTTTTTAATCCAAACCATAATAATTGTACAGATAACAATGAACTTATAATAGTATAAAGATTAATTAACTGAGATCAAATCAACAACAAGTAAGTTTTTGGTATCTTTGGTACCTATTAAGTCTAAAACATAGAAAACACAATCAGCATCTTCAAATATTAAACACAGCCACCCACAATAACCAAAAAAATCAACATTTTTGTAACTTTGAAGACGAACTACAAAATAACATTACTTCGAAAAAAATGTTGACAAAACCGGAGCTGAGCTCCGGTTTTGGCTCTCAAAACCGGTTTTCAAAAATCGTTAAATTTTGGCCGATTTCCGGTTTTGCGCAAAACCGGAAAACCGGTTTTGCATGCCCTACTTCCAGCCTTAGGGTGAATTCCACAAAACTTTTATACCTAGAATAAGTTTTATCCTGAGAATAAATTTTGAATTTTTGACGGATTTTCCATACTAGAACTGTCAGACGTCAATTTTATTCCACAGATAAAAAAGATACCTGATTTTGTTACCAAAACTGACTGATTTTACAATCAGTCCTAAAAAGGGTTTTACCTGTTCAGAGTGTAAAGATTTCTAATTACATACCTGCCTATTTCTATGAATAGGTATGTAGGTATTTAATTAGAAATCTCCACAACAATTTTCATTTTTGTTAAAATGACAAAACTAAAAATGACTATTTTATGATTTTACTTCAATCCAATTTACTTTATAAAAGAAATCCTTATTACAAAATGGTAGTCTTAGGTTTTCTCCGACGTTTCTGCCTAAATACGACTCAATTTGGAGCCGAATTGATTTTTATTCGTTCTGGTGGATTTTTAAACGTTCCGCGACGATACATTTGCCGTGACGGGCAATGGCCTTCGCTTATTGGTAAACAGTATCGCGTTAAGTCATTGCACACGTGATCCGGCTGGCATAATAATACGAAATACAACGCGATCATTGTTCCAGCTCTACACCCGCATTCGAAGACATTACAAATTGCAACACACCTTTGTTACAATGACAATGTTTGAAAGACGAGAAGACAAGAAGTGTTGGATATGTACCTAGCTTTCGTCCGAGACTTGGCCCGTGAGGAACGGACGGCCTCAAAGAACACTAAAGCCCTTGGGAGCTAAATTCAATTTCAGAGTAAAAAGGTTTGTATTAGATGAAGTTTGAGATGAACTCAGCTTTGATTCATTTTCGGGCATTGATCTTTACTCGATGGAATCATAATGGCCCGTTTTCGAAATCTGAAAGTGGACTTCTGACCACGGGGCTCCTATCAGAAACTTAATAAATATATTTTCGATGTTCTATCGTCATGCTCAAAAACCCTCTGAGCTTACCATAATTCAATCTATCTGATCTGTATTGTTCATGAAGAGTGTTGGACATTGATAGTACGCAGGAATTTACATCAAAAGTTAGATTTGATCGTCAAAGGCACCGTGAAGGTCAGGATGATTTCCACCAAACGGCTTCATCGCATCGGATCGGAAAGGATACGAACGGATGCGGCGACAGCCGATCGCGTCCGGCAGGATGTCGACGCATACGATCGGCTCCGTACCGTCGCTTGCGAACGTATCCGTTTCAGCGCCTAGTCAAATAGTTTCATTCCTACGATATTCAATCTACTGATTAGGTAATCCGTTGACAGTAAATACAATTGATTAAGCCTACCTAGCCTTAACGATTTATAAATTCCTAGAAAAGTAGAAACCAGTTACCTAACTAAATATGTACATTTATTGTGGTATCAGGTTAGGTGGACTGATCATCGCAGGGTGGCTAGCGGCAGCTGGATCAAGGTAGATGAGGATTGAGTTATGGCAGGTGATTGGAATGGCCTATGTCCAATTGTCCAGTTATAATTTGCTATACTCTAAGTATGATGATGTGTGAGCAGTTTGGTACGTGGTCTTATTTTCAAAGAAATATGTCGATTGCTTTCCGTTAGTCTTATCAGACACGACGTAATATTCAGTCAATGGACACGACCTACAGAATTAACACCATGTTATGTCGTGAAATCGTGAGTCTTTGGACCTCGCATACACTACTGTCGCATGTTTGGCAAGAAATTAAACGTGGTAAGTAATGGGTGTAATGACAGTTGATAATAAACTATAGTTCTCCTGTAGAATGATCGTGAGTGGCAGACGAAGCGAGTGAAAATCTATGGTCATGGAAAGATGGTATTTTGACCAAGTTTCAGTTGTAATTAGTCGCAACGGGGTGACGGAAGAGGCACTGTAGCGGTAACGTTAATTGAAAATATTTGGGACTTATCGAGAAAATGACCGCGCTAAATTCGACTTTTCGATTTATCGCCGCATGTAATTTGACAGTAAGGTTAATAGCACGTTGTGTCGCGTGACTATCTGGTGCTAAATACGAACGCATACTTGCGCGTAAACGCGTCACACGGCCACGTCACGAAGTCCGACCTGCGACGGTGTTCCAGACTGTACCAAAACAGAAATAAAATGAATAGTCTGTTGGATGAGGGAATCTAAAATCGCGCCAAATGCGCAAATGCAAATGATAACCGCCGAAAATTCGAGCCATGTTCTAAAATTGAGTATCGAAGGAAATGTTCTTGATTCAAATTGCATGCTTTATTGCATGTTTTATTCATACCTTCATAGAATACATTGATTTTGTCGAAAATTATGTTTAGTTATGGTTTAGTTGGTGTAGCTGGTAAGCTTGCATTGGTAGTATATTCATGTAAAAAGCAAAAAAGTTCACAAAAGACATTTAGTAGATACATGTTTAGGTTTCCTTAATTTTCGCGAAATAAGTTATGATAACTATAAGGGTAAAAATAACTAATGAGTTCCATCAGATTAAATATAATACTTAAAACATTTTCTATAAAAAAATTCAAAGAGAATTTTATTTTTAGTTCTGCAGAATATAATTATCAAAAAAATAAATTATAATTATCATTCTTTGTAATGTGTCATTAAAGTGCTAATTACAACAAATTATAGGTGAAATAGTGGTCTGATTGTGATATTAATACTAAATATTATGTACACACAGTAGCTATGTACGTATGTATAGCTGGGACCAATAACAGTCCAATTACAAACAAGGTACAAGATAAGCTCTAATTAACTCATCTGCCAATGAATCATGTTTCTAATGTACCATGTACTTTAAATAGCTTTTAAGAAGGAATTTAGTTAATTAAAAATCAAAAATATCTGGACAGTCTTTATTTTTTTTTAACCAGAAAAATGAGTGTTCCTTGAGATATGTTTAATTAAAACTTTACTAACTATAAAATGAAAATTGCAGAACTATAAAAAACACTAAATAACAATGAAGAAAGTAAGGATTCCATGTGGATCTTACAAACATATGTTTGAGAACAGCTAGCTAGCTAAGCAACCTTCACATAGTTAGATTTAGAAAGTGCAGAGCACTAGCACTTGTAGCAATCCTATTTTCCTTATATATTATTTTATTTATAATTTTATTTGAATATACACACAAATAATATTCTGGTAAACAATTTAAACAATAAAATAATCAGAGATTACCTATAAGGACTACTTATTATATAAAATGTACCTACCTAGATATACTAACTTATTACTGCCAAATTAGGCAGGCTATTGAGATTTAACTTACCTACTTAAATTCCAAATACTAAGATAGAAATATTCAAATATAGGTACCAAGTCAGCTGTTCGACCTAGATACAAATCAGCCAGGTGTTACACAAGGACATGTGTCTTGCAATGCCATCATTGCTGTAACTTAGAATTTTTGGGGGTTATGTCTATAAAAAGTGTTCTATTGCAGCATTATGAATGAAACCTATTCTTAAACTTGTCATTTACGTCGTGAGATATTTTAAGATCCATATTTTTTAAGGTGAATGGGTAGTTGTAGCCCGCGAAATTCAATTTTTCTTACGTTTTTTGCAATTTTCAGGTCAGTGTCAGGTTGTATCTTGATCAAAATATGATTCGCGACAATAACAGGTACGTATTTACAGAATTATAATAATTAGAATCATTAATACATCTTTCTAAGTTAGATTTCTACCGTTAAGAACAAATCTCGTATGGAAAAGTGTTGGTGGTAGAAATCTAACTTAAACAGATGTATTAATGATTCTGATGATTATAATTCTGTGAATACGTACCTGTTATAGTCGCGAATCAAATTTTCATCAAGATACAACCTGACACTGACCTGAAAATTGCAAAAAACGTAAGAAAAATTGAATTTCGCGGGCTACAACTACCCATTCGCCTTAACATAGAGTACATCATTTTCGTAATATCTTTCAATTTCGAACAAGTTACTGTCAAGGCGTTTTATTGTCTAGCGTTAGTTTCGGAGAGCAGTAACACGGATAATTTAATTAAAATTCATGCATGGCTGGTTTCACATTTACCTCATTTCTACCAAAAAAGAATATAGTTAAGCAAAAACACTTACCAAAATACTTTACTCGACTGGGCGATGCTAGAAAACAGCTCGGATCATCGCAATATTCGCGTAAAATCACTAAACACCAAACGAAAACAAATGAAAGTCGATAAATTATGGAAACAACAAAAGATTGTAAAATGTTAGGCACTTGGTTTCGTTTTTGATCGCTCAATCGAGAGGTAATGAACTACTTATTAATATTATTATAACTGTAGTTACAACGTTAAATAGAAAACGTTGTGTATTTTAGTGACAGTTAACTTTATCAAAGTTAGATTGGGTAAAATCCAAACAACCTAAAATCCGCAAAATCTTTAAAACTCCGACGAGCGATTCTAGAGAATGGAAATGAAATAAATAAAAAAGGACTAGAGGACAGCACAAAAAGAACTGTGCTGGTGTGAATGAATGACTCGCACTCGATTTTGTGGATGAACAACTCGATTCCTTCATGTTCGATAAAAAGTAATCGATATTCACCTAATTGACGTGAAAAACTTTAAATAAACTGCTCCTTCTAATTAATTATTTGTATACGTCTTTAAATATGGAAACACTTTTTCAACATTTATTATTAATTATTGAAATCTCATTATTTTGAACTTCTGAACTACAGTCGAGAATCTCTTCCAGAAACGTCATCAGACGTTTCGTTATGCCGTTGGGTAAAGAAAGTAATGAATGAAACAACAAGATTTTCTGATTTGACAACCATGATCTGTTAGCTAACTAAACGTGGAATATTGTCATTTGAATCAAATCAACGGCTGTCTGTTTCTGACTTTCTGTTACTAAATACTTCCAAAGTTCCAAATAAAAATAAATATCCCACAATGACCAAGCCTGTACTAGAAATCCCAGGCCCACCTTTATACTTAGTTGAAGAAAGAATAAAAACCTTTAAGAACTGGCCATTTAATGACAAAAATAAGTGCAACGTGCGTAACATGGCGGAGGCCGGATTTTATTCGGTAGCGACGGGTGACGACGATGCTGATGCTGCCAAATGTTTCCTCTGTGGCAAGGAGTTGGATGGCTGGGAAGCTAGCGACGACCCGTGGGCGGAACATAAGAGCCATGCTACGCAATGCGCCTTCGTGCAGCTGGGAAAAAAAGAAGATGACCTGCTGGTTTGTTTATAGTAAAAGTGTATTACTAGTTTTAATACTGTTCGTAGTACTGTTAGGAGTACACTTTATGGAAGAAAAAGCTATACTTTTCAGTGCTTTAAAAATATTTGCCAAAAAGCCTATCCTTTATGCATTCAAAGTTTTTGGCTCAATAATGCAATGCTATGATAACAAATCCAGCAACTCACAGTTACCTCTATCTACAATATTCTCTGTCATTGTGATACTTTGTGGGGGTTGCATATACTACATCCAAAAAGTCTGTCATTATTTCTGCAGCGCTTCGCATATGTTCACGGAAGCCTATATTGACGACTTTCATGCCATTATGAGGAAGAGAACAGCGTCAATAATGGGTAGGTTGTGCGGAAGCTCCAACAGCATCCTAAAAACATTATTAGACAAAGTGGGCAGTCCCTTTATAAGGCACTGGGTACGGGGAGGCACGTGCCATTGTGTGTTGGGCCATGTCTTTTTCAGTTGTATTAGTTTGTAAAGGTTTACTAACATAGTTGTTATTAACATTATGTGGATTATGTGTAGTCTGAAATAAAGAATATATTATCATTATTATGAAATGTGGGAAGTAAGTGGTAAACCATAATGTAAGCTATCTGACTCTTCCTAAGAGCCTGTGCACACCACGTTTTTTAAACGCGCCGTTGACGCGCGTTTGTAGCGATACAGACGCGATACGCATGCGAATCAGACGCAGCCTGTAGACCTTCTTCTGTAAGATAAAAGCGCGCCGTCGACGCACGTTTCTAAATCGCGCGTCAACGGCGCGTTTAAAAAATGTGGTGTGCACAGGCCCTAAGTTTCTAGATATCCTAAAAGCTATTGTTTGTGTATAACCACAACATTAACTTTGTTATTTTGTTCCAGCTCTCAGAATATCTGTCAGTATTAAAACAGTACATGATAAATGAAATGAAGCGGGTTGCTGAGGTTAACAAAGACCAAATTGATGAAAAAGCAAAGTCAATCCGCAGAAGATGCCTAGGACGGAAAATGGCTTAAACTAAAAAAAAGACGTTGACTATTGACAGCGGCCGCTCTGGCTTCTTTAGAAAATAATGGCTTAGATTAATTAATTCTAATGTATTGACTGAATGTATGAGTGTACTAATAAAATGTTTATTGATCTATACTTTTTGCTTTATTTCGATTGGTGAATATTAGCCTGAAGATAATAAAATGTGTGGTTGAGGGACCTGTAGAAAGAGACAGAGAAAGTTGCATGGAGGGGGCATAATGCTTTTTCAGCCTGACCATTACTACTAGTCAACTTCCGCACAAAGACACTGAGTATTAACAAAGTTCATGTAGATAAATAAATAAATTACAACTTGTATCATATTTTAAAATGAACGTCAAAACCTATACAGTATTTCATGCATAGTTAAATTTAAAGTCTCGCCAAAGTTTTCAAAAACCTGACTCTTCTGACTTTTAAAAAAAGGAGGTTCTGTATTCCATATGTTTGTATGTCCGCGATTTTCTCAAAAACTAATGAACCAATTTTGACTAAATAAATTTGAATTCATTTATTAACTAAAAGTAAAAAACAAACTTTTTAGAAAAATAAACAATCGACTTCAAAAAAATACACTACAAACACACAAAGTGAAAAATAACTTTAATTTAGGAAGTTGTTTTTCGCTTTGTACCGAGACGAAGAACGCACATATGGTACGTGTTCTTTGAATAACTTCATGCACCTTTTATTTGGTAGAAGAAACTGTATTTTTTTGAAGTTGGTTGTTTTTTTTTGTAAAAAGTTTTGCTCATAAAGTTTGGTTCACTGAACGATAGATAACCTATCTATGCAGAGGACAGCCATCACAAAAGAGTATGTTTACATGTTGCCTAGCAACCATCACAACAAACACCAAGTCTTCTGAACTGACAATACACATTTTCTAAATACCTATTTCTTATTTTGTTATACAAATATTACTTATTATATTTGACAATAAGAGAAAAGACTGAAGTTTGTCGAAAAAGATGGGTGACGTGAAGAATTTGGAATCTTATGCTATCATTGGATTTGATGGTAAGAACTATTTGTAGATAACATTTGTGTTTGTAAACTTGTGAAGTTAACTTTTCACACAACTTTGGAGACGATAACCTACCTTCTGAACCATGCTGCCTTTCAATGCATGTTGTGCCTGTTTAAAATCACTTAATTAACTTTGAAAATACATTTGCATTCAAATAAGATTGCTTTATATTTGCGAGCCGAAAAATTTGTTCCATTATCCTACAGGATCCGCCATCAGAAGCTTAAAAGTTCACCCAGACTCCGAGCACATTGTCTACCCGATGGGCAACAAGGTCTGCATCCAAGAGTGGAAGACCAAGAAGATGTACTTCCTCAGTGGCCACACCAACAGCGTATCGACGGTCGCTCTGTCTCCTAAAGGCACCTTCGTGGGTTCAGGACAAATAAACCACATTGGATTCAAATCTTCTGCTAAAGTGTGGGACTTTAAGAAGAAGATACTACTGGGCAGTCATGAGTTGCATAAGGCAAGTCAATTCAGCCATTGTTTTTGTTGTATTATTTCCTACTTTAAAGGTACTTGTTTATGAGAGCCGTGTAACGGAAGCCCGGAAGGTACTACATGGGTCATGGATTGCTGATCTGCTGCAGGTCACAAGGTCGGGAAGCACAGGAGCGGTTGCTGTGGTAATGCTTTGGGAAAGCCCTTGTCCAGCAGTGGACGTCTTGCCGCTGAATGATGATTTGGGTATTTATCGATCGAAGAAGATCGCTTATTTGGCACAGTACCAAAAGGAACTCAATGGAACAGAATTAAAACTAACATAAAATTAAAACATAGGATAATAATTTGGCCCAGTTTCTCGAACGAAAATAATCGCAATATCAATGTGATTTATCAACAACCAATCGCAACAGTTTACACGTGCACTATAATTGTGTGTCTCACGACCGCGCCAAGTTTCATTACCCGACTACGGCAAAGCCAAAGGAGGGTTATGATTTTAACAGGCTATGTAGGTAAATTTATGTATGTGATACCGCTAATGTGCGTAAATCACTTGCCGATTAACTAGTTGATGTACAGATTATCTGGTTGAGTCGACTAGAGGCCTTTTACACAGAAATAGGAGCCCCGCGAAGCGGGGCTCTGTCGACATAGGGATGCAAGAGTGAGCGAATGAGAGCCTATTCGAAACTGGTTCATCCTAAAATCAGGTTTGGCCGGTAACATATTTCACACTTTAACGGATTGTACCCGGTAATTTGCAGATTACCTAGTTAATGCGTATATTAACGTATTCCGTATTCTAACGGTAACATAATGCATGTTTTATGTTCATATTACTTTGACTCCGGATGTTTTTTTAATTTGTCTGACTGTCTTGTTTATTTGACGTTCTTTTCGTAGTTGGGTTTTCATTTTTTTTTTTCAGTAATAATGCCATACAAATGCCTAACTTGCTTCTATTTGCCGTCCTCAGGTCCGCATAGAAGCGCTGACATTTTCCTCAGATGAGCGCTACATGATATCGCTGGGCGGTCGTGATGACGGGTGCGTGGTACTGTGGGACTGCATCGGGGGCTCCGCTACAGGCACCGCAGCAGCTTCTAAGCTGACTACGGGAGACGCCATGACGTTGACTGCGCTGAATTTGAGATCCAATTCTTTTGTAACGGGGGGTGATTGTAAGTACCTATTGGCAATGTGGTTATTTGTATGTATACTTATTGGTAGATACCTATTACAATTGTAAAAGTAACTCTGTCTGTCTGTTACCTTTGCACACCTAAACCAATGAACCGATCGTTATACGAGTAAAATTTGCCAGATAGGTGGCTACCAGCTATCTGTAAAAATTTTATAACAATGGGGTGGGCCTCGTGGCTAAGTCCTTAATAGCAGCCGCTCGGGTCGACCGATTAGGTTAAGCTATGCTTGTCACCCATCTTTACATACCGAGACCCCTCCTTGCCTCGGAAAGCACCTTAAGCCATTAGTCGTTACCGCTCGTCAGAAGCCCGAAAGTCGGACAACCAGACTTACCAAAGAGTATCTATCGTATTACCTACCCAAACACTGGGTTGTGGAGGTCAGATATAGGCAGTCGCTTCATCTAGAGATACCTATTCAGCTGCATCCGGTTCGACTGGAAGCCGACCCCAAGATAGTAGGGAAAAGGTAGCTTGATCGGGGTGGGCCTTTCAACCTGGATAATTGTACAAAATGGAAAAATACTTACCAGCTTTTACATAAGTAATATAATAACAATGCTAAATATAAGTCGGGCGAACCCTGCTTGGACCTTCAGCTCGCTAAAAACCAATCTTGCTGCAGTTACAGCATTTTGGTAGCTTGTAGGCTTGATTTAACCTACATTTTACTTTACCAAATTATTCAAGTCATGTCCTATTTGTGAATGCCCAAACCGAATAGTTTCGTACGAAAGAAAAAATTAACTAGGTATATTTGAAAAACCACATAAAGTTACCCTTAAATCAATTCAGACATTTCAGTTATGCACAAAAACTGATTTTTAGGGATTAAATTAAACAATGTTTTCACTGATTTGAGTACTAATCTATGGGGAATAAGTTGATAAGTCTTTGGTGGATAAGTTGATAAGTCTAATATCATAGGTACAAAATAAGATGATTTTACCAAATACGTAAAATAATTTAAAAGATTGCATAAAATTATCCTTAAATCAAGCTTTAAACGAGTTCAAGGTAAAAACGGATTTTGGAGAAAAAGTCAAACTTTAAAATCACGGCCCTGTAATTGGTGGTACATAATAAAGAGTATTCTATTCTATGATTTTACAAGTTATGTATTCTAAAACAGACGCAAAATAAAATGGACATAATATGGCTGCTTGGTCAGATAATCAGCCATGAGCAGGCGCTTTCATTTTTATTTATTCTCAAAAATCAAAGTGACAATTCGTCGCATTGTCATTATGAACCATGAAGACGCAGTGACTGCAGTCGAAAGGGCTGTGGTAGAGAACCCCAGGTAAGGGAAGCGATACCAGGCAAGATCGGAAGATTCTTCCTTTTCAATGAAGGAGTGGCAATCACACCTTTGCTAAGCGACACATTATTGTTTTCCGACATCCACGCGAACGAAGTCGCGGGCATAGCTAGTAAATAAATAATAATAATTATTGTGTTCAAGCCAACCTCAGAGTGTGGAACATTCGAGCTGAGAGCAAGAATCTGGACGTGGTAGACGTGTCTCTGGGGAAACTGCGGCGCACCGTGCGCTGCATAGCTATCAGTTCCGACGACTCTTACGGATACGCAGGGACAACGTGAGTCATTTCTTATTTATTAGGTACAGACGCTAGCACATCAACCTACTACAATCTGTCAAATTTCTTTAATTGATTTTCAACTTTATTACTACAGCATAAGGTTCAAAGTTGATTGGGAAAATGTGACAGTTTCGGGTAGGTTGATGTGCTGGCGTCTGTACATACCAGGCAATCGGTCCGTTTCAAAAGTACTTATCCGATCGATGAAAATGTAAACAAATGGATCTGAAAACATACCAGTATCCTTTCCTGGGACTCAAACTATCTCTATACCAAATTTAATCTAAATCGGTTCAGCGTTTTAAGCGTGAAGAGGTAACAGACAGACAGACACCAGCGGAGCTTTTCAGAGCGTGATGCTCGAAAACTGATTAGAATTTAGAAAAAGTGTGACAAAAGTTGTAGAAGATTTTATTAACTTCTTCTTCTTTTTTTTTCCCACCAACTGAGAACGCGGCTAAACAGTACCTCATGTACACTTTTCCTAAATTCTAATCAGTTTTCGAGCATCACGGTCTGAAAAGCATACCAGTTGTAGTAGCTCCGCTGGTGTCGGTCTGTCTGTTACCTCTTCACGCTTAAAACGCTGAACCGATTTAGATGAAATTTGGTATAGAGATAGTTTGAGTCCCGGGAAAGGACATAGGATAGTTTTTATCTCGATATTCCCACGGGAAACTTATGTCGGGTGAAGCCGCGGGCACACAATAATAGTACAAGCCGCGGGGTGCTGCTAGTAGGGGAGCGGGGGGCACGTTGTTACAGGGGTAAGAAGTTACACGCGTTTTTTACCGGGATTTTAAACTCTTTGATGGACATAATTGGACTCATTCGTTTTCTTATATCATCGTGCATTAGATAAAAACAATCAGTGACCCGCCAAGCGCTGAGCTGCTAGGTTGTGTGCATGTGTCCCGATTTCAACCAAGTAAGTAAAAAAATCCTTTACGAAATTTTTGATTCCTGATGACTATATTTTTTATTTTGTCAAAATTTTTAACCTTGGACGTTCATAATATATCTACCTTTAATTTACAATACTTATTGTTTTATTCTACTATCGATATCCATTAATAATGACTTTAATTTATATTAAAAAACGTGCCATGGGGCAAGTAGTTACAATTGTTTGGGGTAAGTTGTTACATGTAACAACCACCTTAATCGAACACAGACAGCCTAGATGTATAATCATCCAGGAAAAACCATGACGATTCATGATCTTCCTGCCGTGGTGAAAGATTCACTGCCTTTGGCCCTAAATCCTGCAAATATCATGAGTGGATTCAGATCAACAGGGATATGGCCCTTCAATCCTGACATTTTTCAAGACAGTGACTTTGCGCCTTCTTATGTCACTGATCGCCCTAATCCAGAAACAGATTGTCCCATGACTACGCAGAACATCTCCAATTTGACACTAGACCTGGAAAATCCAGAATTGTTAGATTCTGCACCTCAACTGAACATAAGCACCACTGAAATCATACAGGCAATAGAAACAGCAACAAATCCAATGCCTGACACTACTAAAAACATTCCTGTTTCACCTTGTCGGAAAAAAACTTAAATAATTACCATAATAGAAATTATAATTACTCATAAATGTTAGAAGACTGTATAAAGCGATCTCTATTATTTATATCGTTTTGAAATACTAATAAAAAAATATGCATCACTGATGATTTTGTTTATTTATCTACCGTAACATCGTGCCCCGATGAAGTAACAACTAACCCCAATTCCGGGGTAAGATGTTACAATCTAGGTACTTGTTTAGTTAAATTCTCCATTGTGAAAAAATTACATAAATTTTAATAATTTTTCAGTCATATTTTAATAGCTAAATAGACATACTAACATTACAAGTAATCAAATGTATAATTTATTTGATAGCTTTTGTCATATTAACAACTATCTAAAAATTGTAACAACGTGCCCCCCGCTCCCCTACATAGATAAAAGTTTCGATAACTCAACGGCTGAACGGATTTGGATTTGGTAGGTAGATAGATTAGGACCTGGATTAACATATAGGCCATTTTTTATCCCGAAATAACGCGAACGAAGTAGCAGGCAACAGGTAAAGTTTGATAAATGTCGTTTATTTTTTCGAAAATTTTCACTTTTCCGGAACGTGTAGTTCGAAAATGGGTAGGAATTCGAAAAAGTGTCTAGATGACAGTTGTAGAAAAGTTTATTATCTTTCATTTGTGAAACCGCGGGGCGCAGGTAGTAAGACAAGCTGCGCCCCGAGGTTTCACCAGCATAAGTTTCGATCCCGTAGGAATATCGGGATAAAAAGTAGCCTATATGTTAATCCAGGGTGTCAGCTACCTCCATACAAAATTTTATCAAAATTGGTCCAGCCGTTTGAGCGTGAAGAAGTAACAAACATATAAACACACACACACACACCCCCAAACTTTCGCCTTTATAATATTAGTATGATTATGTTGATCTTCTAGGACGGGTGACATGATAAAGTTTTCAATAAACTACCCTTCCGACCCCATGGCTTCGGTCGCCATGTACAAGCCTACGCTGATTGGCTGCCTCGCTAAGTGCGGCCCTTGGAAGAAGGGCAAGAGACCGGAGTCCCTCTGCTATAGTCAAGGTTTGTTCATGTTGCCGGTCAATTTACGAGATTTTGTACTATTTACTTATACAGGGTTATTGGAAAAAATCTGCTGTTCCCTACATTTTATGTTCGTACTAGCTGCGCCCCGCGGTTTTACCCGCATATAAAAGTACCCTATGTCCTTTTCCGGGACTCAAGCTATCTCTATACCAAATTTCATGAAAATTGGTCCAGCCGTTTGAGCGTGAAGAAGTAACAAACATATAAACACACACACACACACACTCACAAACTTTCGCCTTTATAATATTATAACTCGTCAAAATGTAGGGAACAGCTGATTTTTTTTCGCGATTTCGTCGTGTCGTGGAATCATTTCTGACAGCCACGCGGGCGAAGCCGTGGGCAGAAGCTAATCCTAACTAATATTATAAATTACAATCCTAAACATTATTTGTTTTATCTACACTCATGCTATAAATCTTAACTTCCTAACTAATAGGTATTAGATATACCTAAATGCGAAAGTAAGTTTGTTTGTTTGTTACCTTTTCACGCCTAAACGACTGAATCGATCATCCTGAAATTTTTCATAATATACGTTGTCAGGTGTACAGAAACGGACATAGGGTAACCTTTCATCCCGAAAAAAAAGTGCTGTTCCTGAGGAAAACAACAATAACGTTATTATGATAATAGATGGCGCCACGTGTCTTTTCCGAATTGATTGTCAAATTCTAAATTAACGCGAGTGAAGCCGCAGGAAAAGCTACTAAACAATAAAATACAAATAAAGTCTGCCAAGCTGCATATTGATTTACCCGAAAATTAATATTGCTATGCATTATTAATATATTATTTTATTAATATATCCTGCAATATCAAAATTGTTATTCATTAATTAAACGAGAATAACATAACCATTTTGATATTTTTCACTTCTCATGCTCTAAAAGTCCGTCTTTATGTTGTGCTTAGGCGACATAAAATCGCTTTTTATGTTCTAGTGCATAAAGTAAAATTTTTTTCTAAGACTAAAGTAATCAGGCCCAACAGCCACACGCACCATAAAACTTCGCAGATTAAAGTCGTGATTTATTTCATTTTCTTTAATTTATACAACTTCCGTGTTTTCTATCGTTAATTTAATAAAATCAGGTAAAATAGTTGTCATTTATTATTTAAAAAGGCAAAGAAACGTTTTCATTTTTTGGCAGTATGAAGTACCCAAGTCAAATGACAAAATGTAGAAAATTAAAAAAAAAACTTTTAAAAAGTTTCGTGGCGGTATTATCTGTGGTGGCGGGAATTAGCTATGGATGCAACATTTTTGATTAATTATGTACTGTATACTTTATGCCTGTTTTATTTTCTCGCAATCGAAGTGAAAAGCAGAGTGTATAACTCAGGCATAAACGAGCCATTTTACCCCTCGACTTAACTATCCACCCTCGCCTGCGGCTCGGGTGGATATAAACGTCTCGGCGTAAAATAGCTTATTTTATGCCTTAGTTGTACAATCTACTATTTACATAGATATGTAATAGTAGATGTGCAACTATAACTTAATTATGCTTAGTAAATAATAAATATGTATACAGAAAAGCAATGTATAATAAATATACAATCGGTTCAAAAATCACATTTTGCACCCCTGGACAATAGTCCAATCAATCTGCCTAGTCTTTTCCCAACTATGTTGGGGTCGGCTTCCAGCCTACCCGGGTGCAGCTGAATACCGCTGAATAGCGACTGTCAGACTTCCACAACCCATTGTACTGGGTGACACGATACCCCTTGCTTGGTAAGGCTGGCTGTCAGACTTCCGGGCTTCTGACTACCCGTTACACCTGTATCTACGAATGACAGCAATTGTCATGGATGCAAAATGCGAGGCTTTGCTAAAAAAATAGCTAATACCCGCGTGTAGTTACATAAATATTAATTTGAGGATTCTTTTAAGCTGAAGGCAATTAATGTCTTGCAGGAATCGAATCAATTATCATTATGGAAGACGGCTGCCTCATCGTAGGTTCTGGAGACGGCACCATCGATATCCTGGACGAGATCAACTGGAAGGGAACCTTTCCTAAAGGCAAGATAATCGACCCCAACAAGCCGCATTTCAAAGCTGTGAGTAAGGGTCTTCCCACATTTATCGACGCGGAATCGGCTAACGCCGGTCAAAAAAGCCTTTATGTCTACGTAATAAGGGTGTTACTAATACCATTCGCATCGGCACGGCTCGGACGACGCGGCGCGACGCCGATCGACGGCGAAACGAGCCGTTTACCTATTAGCTCGGCGATAAGTCGAGTAGTTTGGTGATACGCACTCGGCTTAAGCCGATTCCGCGTCGATAAATGTGGGTACACCCCAACATGAATCTTGGTTTCTTTCGGACTTTCCGGTAGGATACGAGGACTATTAATTCTAAGTAGCAAAATAGAAAATTAAAAACACAGACAAACAGTTAAGTATGTAAATCATCATCATCTGCCTAGCCTTTCCCAACTATGTTGGGGTCGGCTTCCAGTCTAACCGGATGCAGCTGAATACCAGTATTTTACATGGAGCGACTGTCAACGCAGTCGCGCTCCATAACGCTGAAACGCTGTTATGTAAGTATGCTTACCTAAGTCTTGAATAAAGATTTAAAGAAATATGCGCTTTTATCATTTCTTCTTGCGTCTTCGTAACATATCTATTTTAAGATAATATTTGACGTTCAAAAGTGCCTCTTATGTGCCTATTTATTTGAAATAAATGCTTTGACTTTCACATATCCTGGACGTGGGTGTCCACAATCATATCGTCACTTTAGAAATTATAAAAGCGCACATTAAGGGTGCATGGGAAGCCGTCACCTCCTTCTGCGAAGCAGTAATGCTCGCGAAGGAGGATGCGGAGCGCGTGCGGGAGACGCAATCTTTGGCCCTCACGCCCCTAGTCGCCGCAGGAGAGGCCCTGGGCGTTGGGAATCTAGAGCCGATTCCCGGCTACCGCAGGCGCGGGCTTGCGGACGACGAGCAATGGGCAGCTCGCCGTCCAGTAAGGACCAGGCCCGGGTTGACGACGCGTTGTGTTCCACGCGCGCCTCAAAGAGATGTCAGCTCTAACTGACGGGGTCCGCGAGGGCCTATGCCTGCCAGGGTCGCGGGTTGTTCGAAAGAGATACCGTGGCCCCTGGCACAGGCAACTGAAGGAACGCGGGTGGGTTTTAGTCAGTAAAAGTCTGATACGCCCTCTCGCTCCGCCCAGAGCGGGAAAAGTTATTTGATAATTATCCACCCGTAAAAAAAGGGTAAAAAAATGTGTCAGTGCGTTAAATCCATTTCCATTACCTATTTTCTGAATGTTTGTCCTAGCATTACATAATGTATATACCTTACCTTACCTTATCTAACTTTAGGGTTATCACATAAGTACTTAAATCAACCATTTCCAGCTAAGATCTACAAAGCTCCAGGGCAGCATAACTTCCCTGGAGCTGATGGAGTCGCCGTCCCTGCGCGGCAAGAACCGCCTGCTGCTGGCCGGCACAAGAGGCAGTGAGATCTACGCTATCAACGTTGCCACCTTCAACCCGGTGCTGGTTGTGACCTGCCATCGATGTGCCATCAATGACATCGCGTTTCCGAAGTATGGTTCTAAAAGCTTTATTTCTTTATTTAGATTTTAAAAAGTTTGTGTACAGAAATTACAGGAACCAATAGAAAATAAAGAACTAGGTACCTACTTAAATGTAAGTAACAAATAATTAAAGGTAAATACCTACAGCATTTTTTATTATTATTTAAAGATAAGTAAAAAAGACTCCAAAATGTATGGCAAAAGTTTTTTGTGATTTCTGAGTTTTAAAACCGCAGTTGGTCCAATAGAGTTTTTTTACAATACTCAATAAGTACTTTATTTGATCCTTTTATGAAACAGGATCGATTGGCATCAAGAAAGTGTTTGTGAAAATGGCCCATTTTCTTGCTGACTGTAAATTTTGTTTCAAAATCAGTGAACAGGGATCAAAATTTCTCAAAAAAATAAGGATTGTCTTCTAAGACCGTTTTTCTGTACCATAAGCACTTTTCCATAAGAGATTTGTTCTTATGGTACAAATCTAACTTAGAAAGATGTAAATGATTCTAATGATTATAATTCTGTAAGTACGTACCTGTTATAGTCGCAAATCAAATTTTGATCAAGATACAACCTGACACTGACCTGTAAATTGCAAAAAAACGTAAAATAATTTGAATTTCGCGGTCTACCACTGCGCATTCACCTTAAAAACATTTCAAATCATTATTATCAGGGGCATGTCGGGCGTGTTCGCCACGGCCGGGACGGGTGACGTCAGAGTGTGGTGCCTGGAGACCTGCCAGGAGCTGCTGCGCATCGTGGTGCCCAACTTCACCTGTTCCACCGTCCTGTTCTCCGGGGACGGCAAGTCTATTGTATCGGGTATGTTAACGAGACTGCTGACTGAAACCATTTCGAGCTTACTTTTGTGTAATAGCCAGGAGTTTGGAAGGCGGCGGTGTGACAGCACCGTCCTTCGTGCCGCGCGCAAGTGGCGCCTGCGCCTGCTGGAGCGAGAGCGAGTGCCAGAGTGTCGTATGAGAGAGAGAGACGAGAGAGTGCCCCTGTGCCTGCGCACACACTTGTGCAATATGTCGATGGTTAGGCTTCGCTGAGACTGGCCGCTATGACCGAATTTCGGTCTGGAGGACCATTGTTTACAAGTGAAAGTACGAGTAGTACACCAAATTAAACAATTTTTGTTGTGCCATTTGTTCCTCCTTGTATTATATCTACATTCTACAACCTTCACTTATCCTCCTCCTTGCTATTCTTAATTTCTTCCAGCTTGGAACGACGGCAACATCCGCGCGTTCACTCCTCTCACCGGGCGCCTTATCTACGTTATCTTCAGCACACACAACAAGGGCACCTCGGCGCTCGACATGACGTCTGACGGCAGGACGCTCATCTCTGGTGGTTGTGAGGGACAGGTGACTAGACACAGATAATAGAACATGTAGTTATACTGACAAGACATCTTCAACGAGAGAAATCTTCGTAACTTAGAAAAAAATAAAGGTGAGTAGGTAATTTGATTCTGTTAATTGGAAATCAGAATCACGATTACCTACGTCATGTTTAAAAAAAAAGTTAGATGGAATCGACATTTCCTACTTAGCCCAGGAAAATAAGTTAAATTTAAGACAAACTTACAGAAAATATCTTATTTTCATATTTTCCTGGGCTACATAGGGCTGGGTTACGAAGATTTGATTTTTGTCATTTATTATTTCGTTCAAAGTTACGTAACCTTTAGTGCGCGAGTTCGACATGCACTTGGCCGGTTTTTAGGGTTCCGTACCCAAAGGGTAAAAACGGGACCCTATTACTAAGACTCCACTGTCCGTCTGTCTGTCTGTCACCAGGCTGTACCTCATGAACCGTGATAGCTTTATGGTGCCCAAGACACAGGCTGTGCCTAGTTTGGGACCAACGATACCTCCATATTGTACCACCGTAAATACATAGGTACGGCGGCGCTCAAACCTGATCTTTGGCGGTTCAGCAGAGGTTCAAACTTGAGGTTTGCCAGCGAGCAATGGAGCGCAGCATTCTTGGAGTCAGACCGTGTTTGGAACACAGTGCTGCGCTCCAAAACACACATTGCTGACGTCACTCAAAAAGTAGCCGAACACGTTTGCCGCATGTCGAACGAGTCATGGACCAAATCTACCACCATGTGGGTCCCAGAAAATATCCGGCGACATTGAAGCAGGCCCAGGAGAAGACGGAAAGACGAGCTTGACGTATACGGACAGGATTGGTCCATACTAGCTTAACCCTTCGTATGCTTAGACGTGGATCCACGCGAGACACAATGGCTTTTTAATTGTGTCTGTAATTACAAAAAAAAAATAGTAGTCTCTATTATCTTCAAACGATTGACAGAAATAAAACGATGATTTCTATTCGTTTAACACTAAACGTATTTAGCGATTTGTGCCGCAAGAGGGCCTTAGACCTCAAAATGTTAATAGCGTTTTCTAATCTACCCCAGGTCCGCGTGTGGGACATAAAACCAGAGTACCAGACCCTGAAGAAGGTCCTAAAAGAGCATAAGAGCCCCGTGTCGGCCATCCAGGTGTCGCCCAACGACACTGAGGCCGTCAGCGCCGGGACTGACGGCTCCTGCATCATATGGGATCTAATGTGAGTACTGACTCCTTCCACTCGTAGCTAGTAGAAGAAGGTCCATCCAGGTGTCACCCAAACAACACCGAAGCCGTCAGCGCCGGGACTGACGGCTCCTGCATCATATGGGATCTAATGTGAGTACTGACTCCTTCCACTCGTAGCTAGTAGAAGAAGGTCCATCCAGGTGTCACCCAAACAACACCGAAGCCGTCAGCGCCGGGACTGTCGGCTCCTGCATCATATGGGATCTGATGTGAGTACTGACTACCTTCCATTCGTAGCTAGTAGAAGGTCCATCCAGGTGTCGCCCAACGACACTGAGGCCGTCAGCGCCGGCACTGACGGCTCCTGCATCATATGGGATCTGATGTGAGTACTGACTACCCTCCACTCGTAGCTAGTAGAAGAAGGTCCTTCCAGGTGTCGTCCAACAACACCGAGGCCGTCAGCGCCGGGACTGTTCTTAACATTATTCCACGACGTTAAAAACCTATATCTTTATATCTTCTGAGCCCTGATTCACAACCATACGACAGGCTATCGTGTCGAAAACCTGACATTGCGATAACCTGATTTGATTTGCCCTCAACAGCAAATAGCTGTTGGAAGAATAGCGGGCGTCTATTTGATTTAAACTGACAAAATCTTCGGGTTTTGGACTTGTGAACAGCGTTTAGAAGACTCCTACAATAACAATGATTACCCAACTGGCAAAAACATGTGCTATACCTAATAGTGGAGACCACGTTCCTGTTTCAGCTAATAGTTCAATAAGGGTGCTGTAATATGCGATTTGGGCACAAATTATTCGACTAATAGTGCTATGAAAGTCGTGTTACTGTGGAATAAGGAACATAATTGTGAAATAATTATCGAGTAAAAGCAAAACTGGAACTGAATGAACTAAATGCGCTAATAAACGCTTTTATACCACATTGTGGTTACTACGTAGCTACTACTCAACATTTATTCGATCTGTAGTCGAATAATTCATTAATTCTACGACTGTTTTGCTAGTTGGGTAATGTTCGATACGATACGGAAGCGTATCGAGTGTTTGTGAATAGCTATGCTGTAGACACAATTATTCTTATATTCCACAGATCACTATCCCGTCGTCAAGTGATGTACGGGAACACGTTGTTCATGTGCGTGTGCTTCGAGCCGCAGGGCTGCCAGCTACTCACGGGCGGCTCCGACAGGCGTGTGGCGTACTGGGAGACCGGCAGTGGCAACCTTGCTAGAGAGGTAAGGGGATTCTTTTAAGGTGAATGCGCAGTGGTAGCCCGCGAAATTCAAATTTTCTTACGTTTTTTGCAATTTTCAGGTCAGTGTCAGGTTTTACCTTGATCAAAATTTGATTCGCAACTATAACAGGTACGTATTTACAGAATTATAATCATCAGAATCATTAATACATTTTTCTAAGTTAGATTTGTACCATAGCAACAAATCCCTTATGGAAAAGTGCATAAATGATTCTAATGATTATAATTCTATAAATACGTACCTATTATAGTCGCGAATCAAATTTTAATCAAGATACAACCTAACACTGACCTGCAAATTGCAAAAAACGTAAGAAAATTTGAATTTCGCGGTCTACCACTGCGCATTCACCTCAAGGGGATGCGCTAAGGTAGCCCACGAAATTAAATTCTTCTTACGTTTTGTGCAATTACTGTATGTAGATCAAAATATGATTGAGAGAGTTGGATTGATGAATTTAATTATTATAATTATGTAAATATATATTTATTGCGGTCCAAACGACACATATGGTCCAATCGACACATATGGCATCTTGTCGATATTATTTTGGTGCTTCCCGCATCCGCCGACTTCCCGTGACATTCACCAGATCAGTGGCGGATTTACATATTTGCCGCCAGTAGGCTATTAAAATTTTGCCGCCCCTACCGACCTCTACAGTAATGTCCCATGTCTTTTGTATACTGCTTCGCATTTTCTTCAAAATGCTTAAAATGTTCTCGTTCATCAGCTACGAAACACTTGCAAAGAGATTTGTAAAGATCGGCAACTGTGATAAAATCTACGGTAAAAGCCTGAATTTGAGCATTCGCTTTGTTTATTCTTTCCAAAAAAACATGGTAGGTATACAGCGTGTTACGGAAACACAGTTAAAAATTAGGTTAGCTCCAAATTTGCCGCCCTAGGCTCCAGCTTACTCAGCCTATTGGTAAATCCGCCACTGCACCAGATCGTGGGTCCATCTTGTAGGAGGCCTGTACCACAGGCCTGTACTTACACGTTTGTTATTCCACAGCCTCATCGGCCATCCTTACCTAGTAGTTTTTTTAAATAAACAATTTTTCAGCTCGAAGCAAGTAAAGTTGGTGCCGTCAATGGAATTCATATCACATACAATGGTGAACTGTTCGTGACGGGAGGCAACGATCAAACGGTTAAGGTGAGTTGCAGACAGCATAAAATCATTGGAAACAGCACCCTAATTGCGTAACACTGGCGCCGATTCTCTTGTTCACAAACTAAATTTTTCTATCTATTTCATTAAAAAGGACAGGAGATAAATATTAGTTTAGTCCTGTCAAATTAAGATACTCCATAGACAATTTAGACGTGATTAAAAAATTGGCTATTAAAAATACGTCAATTTACGTCAGGCACGGACTAATTTGATAGGTCTTAAACTAATATTTATCTTCTGTCCTTTTCTTAATGAAATAGAAAGAAAAAGATGCACTGAAATTAAATTTAGTTTGTGAACAAGGGAATCGGGTGCCACTATCAATCGCAATCTGAATCATTTTGACGGATATTGCTAATCCATTACTTCATATGATCGGATTTGTTTGTCCGCTCAACAACGTAAAACGCAATGAATGTTGTTGAACTATCAAAATGAAAGCCACTCCTTCTGATAGCGAGTTACGCAATTATCCCGCAGAAGAGTGAGAGAGTATGCACAGTGTAACATCGAGCTTAAGACTCAGCGCAGACAGAACGGAGCACAGCGGAAAGGATTTTATTAACGCACTTGAAAATAAATTTTAAAATTATTACAATAAAGTGCATAAATGCTTGAACCTGACAAAAAATGCTCGCGCATCCTCGAAGATACGCGGCAATCCCCGCGCGACTTTATTGTAATAATTTTAAAGTTTATTTTCAAGTGCGTTAATAAAATCCTCTCCGCTGCGCTTCGTTCTGTCTGCGCTGACCCTTAGAAAGACACTCGCACAAGTATAGTGGCAAAGATGACAAAAATTCCTTACCTTTTTAAAAAATTGGTGTTGCTAAGTGGGCATAGGTATTAGCTGTCGAGTAATGAACATTATAATTTTTCAATGATTAGGTATTGACTTGTTGATATCCATTGACTGCCTTGGCGGTGTAGTAGTCGCATTCGCTAATGCTGAGCATGAGATCCATGGGTTCGATTATCAGGCCAAACCAAGTGTTATTGTGTTTTTCCTGGAATTGTGCCTGGTTGATGGCAATAGGCTCTCTCCCTATGACATGGGACTTAAACATAACTGGCGAAGTCTGTCACGCTGGTTTTCACTGAAGATAACCAGATCTTCGAAGGTAACAGGCGTAATGTTATGTTATTAAACTTCAACGGTTTCTCCCTCAGCTGTGGAAGTACCAGGAGGGCATCTACACGCACATGGGGCTGGGCCACGCGGGCTCGGTGACGTGCGCGCGCTTCAGCCCCGACGCGCGCTACATCGTCAGCTCCTGCGCCGCCGGCAGCATCATCGTGTGGCGCGTGCCCGAGGTCAGTGCCACACTACTGCTACCAGGCGCTCAGCTCACACCTAGATATTGCAGCTACACTGCTTTAAGCAAGGATCTTTTGACGCCTGAATGACATTGACAGGGCATTGTTGGCAAACATTGAAACATTTGAGAAATTGTATTAAAACAACGAGATGGCGGTGTTAGTTCCGATTTTGGTCACGCGCCAAGATATCCTTGGAACGTTGAAGTATTAGATAGGGTCGGAAGTCACTCACGTCGAGGGAAGTCAGCATGTATTAGCTAAGCTGGTATAAATTGGCGAAATGGCAATCATTCATAATATGTATCCAACCGGTAAGGGCAATAAACAGATAATTTGAACGTAGAATCTTCACTTTCGAGAGGGAAGAATTCACTTAAATTCAGACGCATTTTAAAGTTATTATAAAATCTGAAAAGATCAAGTGACATCTCTGGCTATGTGACATAATATCTTATTAGAAACGGTATTTAAAATTTCGTGGATTTTTCCTATGCAACTATGTGTATACTTTACTGCTTTTAAGAATAGACAAAGTACTTTGTACTTTTCCAATAATACAAAAAAGAAGAAGAAAATAAGCAGAAGAATTCTAAAATGTGTGCGCACTTCGCGGCTATCGTTCGTTAGATCTATTTATGCTTATAGAATTCAGGCTTTGAAGACAATTATTGAACACCATCTTTAATATACTTGAGCAGCAATACATCACCCCCTCGCCGCCCGCGCCGGCCCCGGGCGGTGCGCGCACGCTCGCGGAGGAGCTGCGCCTGCCGCTCGCCGACAAGTCGCACAAGGCGGCCGGCGACCGGCCCTACGTGCCCGCTGCGCCTCACAAGGTATAAACGCTTACATAATCTCCACAACTGACCCTGACTATCATGATTCATTCAAGTGATAGGTGATCATCTTCACATACCAAGACCCCTCCGTGTTTAGGAAAGCACGTTAAGCCGTTGGTTCGGCTGTCATTCGTGGATCTGACAGTTGTTACGGGTCGTCAAAAGCCACCACTGGGTATGGTACGAGTATTACTCAGTAACTGGGATGTGGTCAAATAGGCAGTCGCTCCATGTATAATATTGGTATTTAGCTCCTTCCGGTTAGACTGGAAGCCGAACCTAACATAGTTAAGAAAATGCTAGGCTGGTGATGATTGAAACAACTACCTACCTACCATTAAATTACTACTTATCACCGGTTTTCTTATTTTGGCAGCACAAAGGAAAATCCGTGAATAAAGGTCAAAATACACGTATTAACGCGTATTTTTTTGACCTTAATTCACGAATTTTCCAGTACTTATGCACAGCACAGGATCGGCATCACCTCACCTCATTTTGAGGCGATGTCGTTACAATGCAGACATTTTTCATAGATTATTAAAAAAAAAAATAGCTGTTCGATACATTTTGACCGCGTAGGTTGCACTTTTCTATTAAACAGCTGATAGTTTTTTTTTTAAACATATTAACCGGTCAATTAAGCCGAAACAATAGAAAAGCAATTGTATCTAATTAGCGGAGCTTGGCAGATTAAAGAAATACAAATTAAAATGCCCTTGTATCAAGTACATGACTAATGGGAACAGACTTTCATAGAACATCAGACATCACACACTAACATTTAGACTTTAGACTTTTTATTTTACCATGCAGAGTATGTTGTGCCTTTTAGTCTATAGTGCTAAATAAATGTATTTTTTTACTTTAATCCCAGACGGAGAAAATCGAAGCAATGGACACGACACGCGGTAGTGTGCTCGCGTGTTGCCCGTGCGACGAGACGGCTCGAAGTAACACCAGTAAGAAAAGTTCGGAGAAACCAAGTCCCAAACCGAGTTACAAACCCAGTCCCAAACCCAGTGGGATGAAGTGTTGCAGACCTCCAGGTGAGGATAGGGCTGAATGAGCAATCTGCTGATCTAATATTATCTACATAATGGTTTATAATAAACTAGCGACCCGCCTTTTTCGCACGGATTTCACGACTGATAAAATATACGAGGTTTCTTTATTTTAAGTAAATTTAATATCAATATTTTATACACATAAACCTTCCGGAATTAATTCTCTAAAATGGTGGTGAACACCTCATCCAAATCCGCGTAATTTAGCATCATAAGCTTAGTCTAAAATGGTGGTGAACACCTCATCCAAATCCGCGTAATTTAGCATCATAAAGAACAACGCGTTTACAAAGGCAGACATGAAAAGCGACTTTTAATTTATATTAAGTACAGTAACCACAAGTAAAGTGCGCGTCGCTTCGCGAGATAAAAATGCTATACAGGGTGTTACGGAAAGGGTATATCAATACAAACGGGTTGAAGAGTGTATCTGGTCTAGAATCTCTGTACAAAATTTCAGCTCAAAAGCAGTAGGTAACTTTGAAAATCTATACTAATATTATAACGAGGTAGAATTTGTTTGTATGTAGGGGGTAATCTCTGGAACTACCAGTCGGATTTGAAAAATTCTTCTTGCATTTGATAGCCCAATTATTGAGGAAGGCTATAGGCTATTAACATCACGCTATGACCCTTAGGAGCCGAGCAAAAAGAAAAAAAGTCAAAAAGAACGTTAAGTGATAGCGCGGGCGGGTGATGCGATACGACGGGGTGGCTCGGGGGAAACAAGAAGTTTCACGCGAACGAAGTCGCGGGCTGAAGCTAGTGCTTAATATTTTTTTATTTCGACATCACGGCGCTGCACTGGCGCGCGGCGGTGTGATGTGAGTGTACTAGGCGCACAGACACACTACAGATAATGGATAATGACCCTCGTAGTGCGGTGACACGTTTGTTATGATTTCAATTTAATAAACTATCGAAATAAAAAAATATTAATCATTTTCAAAGTTACTGCTTTTGAGCTGAAATTTTGTACAGAGATTCTAGACCAGATACACTCTTCAACCCGTTTGTATTGATATACCCTTTCCGTAACACCCTGTATAGACTTCGAGTTAGAGTGACACTGGTGATTCCAGGCGACTGCTTAGCGTTAAGCCCTTTGTTTAATATCACGGTTGGCCAGTGTTATCAAGTTACCATTGCGAATTTTTTGTCCGTCTAATATTAATGGACTTTCTATTGGGTCATAGCCCATTTCCCATACAAAAATGCCCAGTGTTCTTTACTATAACAAAATTACAATCGGTTACCATGCAAACCATCAGCCTCAAAAACTCGATATTTCTTTCTCAGATAACCTACCGACGCGGACGACAAGCAAAGAGTATGTAAGTGGTAGCGGCGACAAGAAGTAGGCCTACAGTTCAGTTTTATAGTGTGTTGTGACTAAGTATTCATCACTACCGAATTATATTTATTATGTCTTCGTAAATAAACGTGTTTTAGTAATTACACTCTGTTTCATTTTTCTTATACGAAATTAGAATTTCTCATATTAGACCTATCCCTGTTCTCAACGTGATTGTCCATTTTCAGATGACACAGTACTAGAGGAGCCATAAACAACGATATTGGAATTTTTAAACATCTCATAAAAAAATCTTCGATCATTGAACTTTCAAACTAGGTAAACTTGGAGCGACTGTCTGTTGTTCAAGGCAGGCACTAAACACTGAAGTTACTACCTGTCACACTTGGTGTGATTGCACTAGAATGGGTAACATCTTTTAAATGCAATAGAACAACCCAGTGCAACCCATTGCTTGTTGTTCTATCGCAGACGGATAATGGTGACATGAAGAGGGAGTGTAGGGGGTTTTAAATGTCATCACTCATTAAAATAGCACCACTCCAGCGCGTAACCGGCACCGCCTCGAAACATTCCACCCGCTTGTCGCCAACGCGCCGTCACGTCAGCAAGACGACCGCTCGGTGCTGGCACACCACCAGTGAGGTGACAGCTTGTTGTTCACGCGCCAATTACGAGTTGATAGCTCATCATCAATGGCTAGTTTTCAGCTTATAGACAGGTTTGCGAACATTTTATTATTAGCGAGTGTGAAGATTTGCGGGCGACGGGGGGACAGCCGTGCAAACGGCGCGAGGACCACGCGCGGACGGCAAGGAGCAATGCCCACCACTTGCAGGTGTTTCTTCGCCGGGGAGCGGGCTGCTTTCTTAAAGCGCGCGGTCGGCGCGACAATACAGAGTTGTGGACAGTTCACTGTTCTGTATTGTCATCAATTGATTTAAAATCCTAACTTGAATGACAAGTTATTTGCTATGGTCGGAGCGGTGCTGTTATGTGCAGTGAAGACATTTAGTTAGGAGCAAAATGTTGATTCTGAACTACTGAACACTGTAAACCTACAATAGGTTTACAAAGTGTTCATCAGTTCAGGGGTGTAAAGCTACTCTGTTTAGGGCATAATGCTAAGCTTTTTACACCTGCAGTCTACAGGTCGACTACACGCAAACGGTTACTAATATTAATAAATAATGATTGAAAAGTAGAGATCAACGCAAAAAAAACAGTACTTACAAATTGTTAATTATAATTTTATTTAGACTTACAGTTACGTAATATCACAATACAGATGCACATTCATAAGCATTCTTTCAAGCATTTTCATTATCTTTAATAAGCCTCAAGTCTCATTTTACGGAAATGCAAAAAATTCTGAGTCCAGTTTGACTTAGTGTAGCAGCCTCACTTAGATCTTTCATACCTTCATACAAATAATAAAAAATGATACAAATTATTTAGTGAAGGTTCATATTTCAACTGTATATTGACGAATAGTTATTAAGTACTAGCTGCTACTCGCGACTTCGTCCGCGTGAAATCCTGTCCTAACTAAAAGTAAGTTTGTTTGTTATTTTTTCACGCCTAAACCACTGAACCGATCATCCTGAAATTTTGCAAGTACGTTGTCAGGTGTACAGAAACGGACTTTGGGTACCTCTCATCTCGAAAAAAAGTGCTGTTCCCGAGGGTAATAATATACGTGGCGCCATCTATTATCATAATAACGTTATTGTTGTTTTCCTCGGGAACAGCACTTTTTTTTCGGGATGAAAGGTACCCTATGTCAGTTTCTGTATTGTACTCCTGACAACGCATATGTATACAAATTTTCAGGATGACACCGATTCAGTGGTTTAGGCGTGAAAAGGTAACAAACAAACTTCTTTCGCATTTACAATATTAGTTAGGAAGAATGTCATGTGGCTTGACATGGTGCAAATGCCAGATGATTGCAGCAAAAATGTGACACAACAAATAAATTCTTTCTTAGCACAAAAGTAATATACAATGACTAGAAACTAAAACAAGTTTATATATCAGCACATATTCAACACACAAAAATATATCTCTATTGGTTCATAGACCATTTCTTATACAACTCTGCCCAATGTCCTTTCATCATAAATGGCTGTTATTCTGCCATTAAAATGTACCATACAAAAAAAAATTGTGGTAGTCCACATTGGAATTCTTTACATGATTAAAACATAAAATCAACATCTCTTACTTTTAAAATTTTCTTATAATATTTGCCGCACCTCGGTTCAGTCCAGTATGAGGTACGGCTCAGCCCCACGCTTGGCTCTTACAGTAATGCAATACGAGTTTGCCGTCAGTTCCAAAACACTCATACAAGTTCTTCACTAACTGATCTGGTGAAGGAGCAAAGGTCTGGTTCACGTAGAGAAACTGAAAAGGTAAGATATGATAAATAATAATTATGATAAACTAGCGGCCCGCCCCAGCTTCGCACGGGTGCAATTTTTTTTTTTCGAATTTCCAAAATTTTCTTTCATACAAACCTTGTCCCGGCAATACCGATCACAACAAAAAAAGAATTAACGAAATCGGTCAAGCCGTTTTCATGTCAAGTCGTGACAACGGAAAACGGGTTTCATTTTTATATATATAGATAAAGTGATGGCACAATTTCTATAGTTTATTTTGCTAATTAAGTTCTTCATTCATTAATCATTGTGGAGTCCTGAGATGCGATGTGTGCCGGGAATCCTTATGTGTAATGTGGAAGAAAACACCGACATGTGTAATTAACCAAGCAGCTTTATTGAACTGACATTAATTACAGTAATGCGTATGTAATCCTACTAGTCCTACTTCCTACTAATCCTACTAATATTATAAACGCGAAAGTTTGTGAGGATGGATGGATGTTTGTTACTCTTTCACGCAAAAACTACGAAATTAATTTTGATGAAAACATACAGTAATATAGCTACATACATCAGAATAACACATAGGATACTTTTATCCTGATATTACCACTGGACCGAACCGCGGGGCGCTGCTAATAAGTACTTGTGATTGTGGGCATCAGCAGAAAATTGTTGAGAGTGCTCATACAATCATTATCGTCATCATCTACAGTCTGATGTCACCCACTGTTGAGCATAGGCCCTTTTCTTGTGCTAACCCCACCCTCCTATGTCAGCCTTAACCTTGTTCTACTTACAATGATAAATAATGTATAAGCTATGTTAATTCAGTTTGAAACACATATTTTAGAATGTCAATGAGACGAAAATTATAATGAAGAAGATACCTGAGGGCCAATTCTCGTAATTTTAAAAACATTCACAGTCTGATCTGTCTCAATCTGTCAAAAATACCTCTAATTTCCCTACATTTTGACAAGATTTTGACATTTAATTGTCGCTGAGATGAAACCGTTACTAGATTTTGAATGTTTTAAATTATGAGATTTGGCCTTCTGATCGACAACCTAATCCCACAAAAGCAGAGATCACAAAGAGCTCTACTGTTATGCCAACTTTTCCAACACTCCAACACTCTTCAGAAAATTGTGTGATAAACTAGGTCTCCTCAACTTCGATTACTTATGATGTTTAAAACTAAATTCATAATAATACCCACCAGTTTCTCATCAGCTTCTAATTTAAGATATTTCTTCACAAACTCCATGATCCATCCAATTGGTTTCTCTGCATCTACAGCCCACTTCTTTTTCTTCATAATTGGAGCATTCCCAGTAGCTTTCAGCAGGATATCAACTGGAATAGAAATAAAAATGTTTTTCATATTTGCTTATACATGTGTATTTAGAAAACAATGGGCTAAAATTTCCATTAAAGGACCATCGATTTGGAAGTTCATTTTTTTTTTGTAGATAGTACTCATAAATAGAAAGCTTTTTACAAAATTTCAAACCGCGGAGTATCACAGTTTACGAGATATAATTTTTTAAAGTTTCCATACAAATTGGAAAATAGCTCGCCATTTGCAAATTTTTAGGTTAGATAAATTGTCATGGTAGACGTCAAAGTTGACATTTCACGTTCCGTTGACGGTAGAGGTGTATTTAATTCAACTTTATGTCATACTTTTTATTTAAATTTTATTTTATTTTCATATATTCACATATTATATTTGGTGTGTAATTAATGTGCACAATAATCGTGCTGTATTATGCAATTACATTCGACTTTTTTACACAAAAAATAATTAATTTTTGTTTAAACTGTGGAATGGAACGTAAAGCGACGCCAAAATTTCTTGTTTTTTATTCTCATTATATGAATATCCGAAAAATACCCAAAACCGAATCAGAGCACCCCACTTTCCACGTGGTCTTGTCTGCCCTACCCCTAGAGTGTATATAAAAAACCGGAGGCGCGGAGGGAGAGCAGCCCTCGCCCGCTGTGACACATTAGTGACCGTGCTTCGTCACGCAAGGACGGAAGGGCTGCTCTTCCCGCAGCGCCGGAGATAAGGCGGAGTCAAACTAGGGGAAAAGGGAAGCTCTCCCCCAAGTTTGACTAAATAGCGCTATTCTAACCTAAAAACTTCAACCATGGATATCTCCATAACCATGGGGTTCTGCGGGATGGGGATGGTATAGGGGGGTAGCCGGGCCTTCCTGTACCATAATTCGATGGACATTTATGGAATTTTTTATTCTAACCTCAAAACTTTAACCATGGATATCTCCATAACCATGGGGCTCCGCGGGTTGGGGGTAGTACAGGGGGCAGCCACCCTCCCCCCCTCCCCCTTCCCCCCCTCACCACCCCATAAATCAATGGTCCTCTAATGGAAATTTTAACCAAACAATGAGAACTTCTATAAATATAAACAACTCCATGCCACATACTTACCACTAATTTAATTTTAACTGAACACAATGTTCATGACTGACGGGGAACTGGAGAAGATTGGAAGGGGGAAAAGAAAATTTGGATGAATTGTGTGACGAATGTTAAGAAGAAACATTATAAACATACTACGCCGACCCCGAAATAACATGGGACCAGGGCATGTAGAAGATATTTAATGCAGAAGGTATTAAGTACTATTATTTGACATATTCCGAAAACATGGGGGGACCAGGGCATGCAGAAGATCAGAAGGTATTACTATTATATGACATGTTCCGAATCATAAGCGCTAATATATAATTGATGATTGAAATACGTGGAATCCTTGAAATCATGGATGTAAAAATACAAGAATCTTACTTTTAACTTTGTCCGATTTCGAGGCATCTCCATTCTCTTTTTGGTCACCTTCAATTTTTAAGCTTTCTGTTGCATTAGACAAGTCCGACTGGACATCGTCACTCTGCTTTTCGTCTCCCATTTATGTAAACCGACAAGATTTTTGCGAAGATGTTAGAGAAAATAAACAAAGATTTCTTATCACAATCACAACCAAGTCAACCAACAACCAACCTAACCTCAATTCAATGGTCTATGTATAAATAGTAGTCTATGGGTCTGTCTATGGGTCTGTCTGTGAGTCTGTCAGTGTCACTAGTGTCTGTCAGCTTACTCATTCTGTCACTTGTGAGGGAGTAGTAAATATTCCTTGTTTGTGATTTGTCATTGTCAAATGGCGAAAACGGAATCAAATTCGTCTGAGTTTCGTCACTGTCGATCCGTCCAAAGCAAAGACATTATTTATATGTATGTTTATATGTACCTATCTTAAATCTCTTTGGTCCAAAGACTACAATAGTATACTGGCTAATCCCTCCATCCGTCCGTCCTGTGCGTCCGTCTGTCCGGATGTTACCTATACAACCAATTTTACCCTCAGACTATTTGCCATTTGCAGTATATCGATGAAAATTGGAAAAAAGGGTTTATTTATTTTTGCACCGCTAAACAATGGTGTAATGAAATAACACAAAAAGCAATTAGGGGTCGCTCTCCCCCAAAGAGATTTAAGATTTGTAAATAAATAATTTATTGTCTTTGCTCCCCCCCAAAGAGCCCATACATGATGTAACAGAGCGATGAAAAAAAGATACGTGTAGCGAAATATCGCTTTTGATTTTGTGAATACAGGTCTACTTCGGACCACTTGGATTACATTTTCCGTAAATCAACATTTTCGTAACTGTGTCCATACTGGATTGTGAAATAACTGAAATTAAACCACTTTGTGTAACAAGGTCGTATAATCACGGTAAACATGCAAAATGGCCCCACGTTGGGCGCCATTTTCGTAACTGTGAACATAATTGTGATCGTGTAACAATGCCGAAGACACGGAGTAGGCAATCCCTCAGTGGTTCGCATGACGATGAACTCAACGACAGCGAATCGAATGCGGATATCTGTGAGCGTATGTTAGAGCGCCTGTCGACAATCACGTCCCCTCTGACCGCTCAGTCACCGGCGCCAGCGCCGAGTGCGGCAGAGAAGACCGGCAATTTCTCACGATGCTCGTCCAGATTCTCCGGAGCGGCGAAGGAAAACGTCGAAGCGTTCATCGATGCCATTGAAGCATTTAAAGAATGCACGAACATCTGTGATGATGTCGCTATTCGAGGCATGTCTATGCTACTTACCGGCGAAGCAGCGACCTGGTGGCAGAGTATCCGCGCGGAGGTCACATCCTGGAAAGATGCAATACAATACCTTCGTGACGCGTACGGCGACCGCCGTCCTGAATACAAAATATATCGGGAGTTATTCAGAGACGAGCAGGGTGAAAACATACGAAAACATCCACTTTCCAAAAAACTCGAAGTTCTGCTTTATGAACTTATCGACTGCTACAGATACGTGCGAAACAAATCGCGGCACCGCAATAAATTGCAGGATTAGCGCGGGGAGGTGTAGCCTACTTTCGAGCGAGGAAAGAGAAATAATCTTTAACTAATCTGTACGTTAGAACAGGCAGTTTCGCTTCTGTTTTGCTTGTCGTACACACGGCTAGATATCAAGCTATACATAACCAGTATAAGCTGACTACTGATTGTACGAAAAACATATACAATGCGAGATCAGCTAAAGCTGGAAAGTATATTTTAATGTGCCGTACTTAAGTACGGCACATGGTTTAAACCATAGCATGGTTTCGCGGCGGAGATGTTATACCCGCATAGTCAAAAAGTCGGGGTCCAGTCAAGTCAAGCTCCAACTACTCTTTTTACGTCTGTGCTCCAACCATTGGCGGACTATGCCTGTCAGTACAAAGCTTTTTTTACTTCAAAAAGCTATCGGGAAAACTGTGCTGTTCCCTGTTTTCTCGTCGGACACTCATTGTATCAAAATATTTTATTTTACGTAAACCCTGGTACTAATAAAGTCAGAAGCTAAGGTATACGGTCTCAAATTGGTCGTTTCCTAAAAAGCAGCGATCAGCGATCCATCATCACATAATAATTTTAGTAACAGCACATTGCGTGTCGTTCCTGCATGTGTGGCGAACACGTATGAGTACGTGGTACGTGGCCACATCATAAAAAGTATTTATTTCATGAAAATCACCGGCTAGAAAAATTATCTGTAGTCGACCTAGACACATCCCAGGAGGTCATGACCCCCATAACTCCTATTGGATCCGCCTTTGTGATCCTAGCAGGTGGCGTTCTGTAGGTACTGCCTACCCCTATGGGAAGAAAGCATTATAATGTAGTAGTACTTACTAATTCCATGCTTACCATAGAGTTAAAAAAGTAATTGAAGTTGTCATTGTCAAATTTTGCAAATTTTGCATGCATTGCATTTCCAAATTTCCAATTTTACGGTTTACGTTTACCTTTCAGATCTGACGGCTGGCCCCTTTTCCCCCTATAAATTAGTTTAAATATTATTTTACTCTGTGCGGCTGGCTAGCTAGTAGCTAGTGGCTGATTCACATTTCCGTTGTTCTTGTTCATTTCACCGTTGTTGTTTTCGTTTCGCTCTACTCACAGATGAGACATTAGTCACATTAGTTAGTAGCAAGCTAGCTCTGCTCCTGCTCAGACCGTCAGACGTCAGTGCTGCTCAGTGTGCTCACAGATCAAGGTTTACTTCCTTTCTCTCGTTCGGTCTGGTACGGTCTCGTTTTGCGTTTGATTAAATTGAAAATTGCATTTTGTTTGTTTATTGTTGTAGTTTGGACTGAGTTGACTCAACTTTCACTGGGGTGTTTAGAGGGTTTTTCCACATTTTCTATTATTGGTGCCTTACCAATATTGAGGTCCACTTGAAATAATTATTTATTAACAGGTAACGTTAATAAACAATTTATTAAGAAACAACTATTTACACCATGTCCTTCGATGCAAGTGTCTTTTTGTTTTTGTATTTATTTGTATAGTTAGTAACACATTGAAACGTTCTATTGCATAATCAAAGAAAAAAATAATGTCCTACAATAATTAATATTTGTTTCTAGAGCAATATGGCTTATGTGAAGACTTGGTCGACGAAGGAAGAGGTGCTAAAAGACCTTGCGAAAGCTTCTGGTAGGAGAACAAGGAACAAAGACGATCTTGACAGTGATTACCTGGTGATTGGAGATGTCCCGCCTCACGTGATTCCGGAAACTGAAGGTAATTTTTATCTTTGTTGGTAAAACTGAATGTTTTGCTAAACCTAGTCTTTTTTTGTTACTTAGGTGCTGAGGTTAAACAGTTATCATACTAAGGGTTGTCCAGTCAGATATCTTATTGGTGGAATAAAACTGCCATCTGAAAAACTTTGCCTAGAAAAACTGTCTAAATTCAAAATGTATTTCCTAGATAAGACTGTTACATACACAAAAAAGTTAAGTTGAATTTACCCTGACATCATAAGCTTTTAAACACTTATCTACAATTCTATTTCTGGTCTGGCATTATTATGTATAATGAATGTCTAGTTGTTTGAGGAAAATTGGGTTCTATTTTATTTGATGCAATATTTCCTTTTGTACCAGTATTTTCCTGTTGTTGTACCCAAACAAAGTTTTTTTTACATAAACAAGCCCTGTACATTTTGTACTGAGATTTCTGCTGATGCAATGCACTCCACATAAATTTTTCTGATATTGCCATTTTGTAAGAAGGCAATGTTTTGCTTGGTACAGCATTCATACATAATGCATTCTCATCATTTCATGTTACAACATGTATAAACTTGATCAGTTATCCTGCCTAAAAGTTATTAGTCATACAGGTCAAATAACATTGTTGTTTGTTGCTAACATTGTTGGTTTTTATGTATCTAATCTGCCTATTTTATAGTTAGTTTCTTTATGAATAACCTACTTAACAATTACAGACTTTGGTTGTAGCGCCCATTTAGCTATAGCGACGTTAAATACAAAGCTCATTTCAGAGCCTCGTTATACATTTATAATAACATAGTACAGCAAAGTGTGAACATGTTCTAAATAAATGTATGGCGAATGATGTTGTTGTGCTATAAACTGTATGCTATTATATTATAGAGTAGTCTGAAATGAGCTTAAGTCCCTTGAATTTAAAGCATACTTTAGTACAGAATTCATGTGGCTATAGCGACTCAGAGTAACAAATGTGTTTATGGTTGCCGCTAGATGACAGACTTCCAAAGGAAAGTCACTCAAAATTATGAAATACTTTTCTTTAATTCCGGAAGTCAGTGTCTTAGGATCTGTATTTAAGTGTTTTCCCACCAACTTCTGAAATTAAAGTTATTTCATTTTTGCGTGATTTTCTTTTTGATGGCAATTTAATTTTTTTAATTATTTCGTAATTTTTATTTTTAGTTTTAAACTAGCTGCGCCCCGCGGTTTCACCCGCGTAAATGTCGATCCCGTGGGAATATCGGGATAAAAACTATCCTATGTCCTTTTCCGGGACTCAAACTATCTATATACCAAATTTCATCTAAATCGGTTCAGTGGTTTAGGCGTGAAGAAGTAACAAACATATAAACACACACACACACTCACAAACTTTCGCCTTTATAATATTAAGTGTGATAAAAACTGGAATATTTGTTTGTAATAGTTTTGGTGTAAATATTGCACTAGAATTTGACCAAGGTTTCCCTTTGACACTACACACGTAGCTCGTATTAATAGTTGCGGAGAAATGCGTGGACAAAAATACATACATACATCTATTAAATTTCGTATATTTGTTTGGAAGCCCTAATAGATTGTTATATGTGAATATATTGCAGTTCTAATAATTATTACATAAGTACATAAGTGTCGAATTGACAACCTCCTTTTTTGAAGTCTGAAAAAATGTGTCTGCTCAACAACGAAAATAACGCAAGGAATGTTGTTGAACTGTCAAAATGCAACCTGATGACAGTGTCACAGTATAATTAATATACAGTAGAACATCTTCATACAAACGTGCCGCTCTCGGTTTGAATGTGTGCGTGCGCGCCGCGCGCCGTGTCGGCACGCGATTTCACGCACACGCTAGCATAATATATGAGGGAATAAGGTGGTGGCAGTGCGGGCTGTGCAGCGCGACTGTGAGCACGCGCGTACGCTACATGACCGCTTGCGTTCGTCAACTCTCGCCGGCGGCGGCCACTTAAATTACGAGTATCATGACTTCAAAAAGGGGAAAAAAATATTGTAGTGTTTTCGGGTGCCTCAATAATGATTTCGCAAACCCGGACTTATCATTCTTCATAGTTCCTACTCAACCAGAAATGTAAGTACCTACTTATACTTAAATATTATTAGAAAATGTGGTATTGTATTGTTTATTTCACAGTTTATTTGCTTTATTAAGAGCGTAGCCGAGTCGCATTTTTCCATATAAATGTATTCCCAAATTTACTTTCTGAATACTATGTTTAGAGCTAAAGTTTATTTTAAGAAGTCTAGTTTTTAGTGTCCTTCACCACACAATCCTCACTTTTGAAAACTTCTTATAAATCAATTTTGAGAACGCCAAAAAATAGTCAAGAAATAGTCATAAATAGTCACCAAGGTCAAAAAATTAGTCGCATTATGATTCCAAAGTTATAGCTATAGGTTGGTGAGGATTGTGTGGTGAAGGTCTCCACACAATCCTCACCTCTAATGCAACCAAACGGCTGGGAGTATTGACTTGGTTTCAATTCCAAAAAATAGTCAAGAAATAGTCGTAACGCTATGCCAAACCTCGAAAATAGTCAATAAGTGATTCCAGAGATATAAAGGTGCCTTGGTGAGGATTACGCGGTGAGCCTTTCTCGCCACAATCCTCACCTGATTACCGCGGAACGCTTAGGTTTTTGAATTTGAATTTGGTGTCAAAAAATAGTCAAGAAATAGTCGTCTCCAACCATGATAATTTCGACCTGGTTTACTATATGGAAGTATGTTAAATATCCACGTGAACTTCTACATACATTTTCGAGTCAAGTACAGTCGAGCACAAAATTATTAAGTACTTTTTATGGTCATCTTATTTTTTGGTTGTATTAAAAACGGTATAATTGTTGGTTATGTAGCTATTTTGGGTAGTTATTTTATTTATTTATTTTATTTATTTATTCTTTACTAATAAATAAGGGCAACAAAGGAGCTAAATCAATAATAAATACAAACTGATGAGTTACTTGCTTGATATTATTTTGAGAGCTTGTCACATCACATCACTCAGAACTACTTACTACTGAAGTCTCTTGTGCGAGATCTAAGCCGGAACTGATTAAATACACAAGCAAACTATCAAAGACATATTTTTATCAAAGGGTGCCGACAATTTGGTTTACAATACCAGCAATAAAACATGTTGAGAATAATAAAACAACACAATGAATTTTAGTTTTGGGAAAACCAATAATTACCCTGTGTCGCCCCAGCACCGTGGGAATTCTGCGTGATCATTATTTCAAAATTGCATAAAATTGGGTTTCCCAACCACCGAGAGTAAAATTAATGAAACTAATAGGTCGATCGTCCTGCACACTAGGTATTTTATTTAGTAATATAGTTAAGTAGGTAGATAGTCTTAATTAAAATAATAGGTGATAAATATTTTTTACATATTCGCGAAAATACGTATGGAACTCTCTATTTATTTCACTTAACCAATTTGTTTAATTGTTTCAGACGCTTAAAATTGGTAAAATATTCAATCATAATATGCTTTTTATTTCATAAATTTAGATCAAGTGCTGCTTGTTCGAAAATATTAACTAAAAGTAAAAGTGACAACCCTGGGGATCAACGCAAGAGTAGGCTAATAACTCGGCGGGCGGCCTTAGATAACGTACTGTATATTATACTGTGACAGTGTGTTACACAATTACCCCGCGCAGGTTAAATTCTTACGTGATGATTCACTAAAGGGAATTAGTAACACATTCATGTGTATTAAGTATTAAGAAGATTTCAACTTTATATCTCAACACTTTTTCCATCAATTATCGTTTGAATAACATTTAAAAAAAGTACTTAATTGAAATAATATCATCGACAGACAATTTTTTTTATTAAACCTATTTAAAATTAAAATTTCGGGTTTAGCACCAGGGGGAAGCACCAGGATAGCCCACGACATTCAAATTTTCTTACGTTTTTAGGTCAGTGTCAGGTTGTATGTTGAACAAAATATGATTTGCGAGTGTAAGAAGTATGTATTTGCATATAATTATAATCATTAAAATCATCAATACAAAATCAAATTCATCATCTTCATCAATAAACAGTCTTTCAATCACACTAATATTATAAAGGCGAAAGTTTGTGAGTGTGTGTGTTTATATGTTTGTTACTTCTTCACGCTCAAACGGCTGGACCAATTTTGATAAAATTTTGTATGGTGGCAGCTCATACCCTGGATTAACATATAGGCTACTTTTTATCCCGATATTCCCACAGGATCGACATTTACGCGGGTGAAACCGCGGGGCGCAGCTAGTAGGATTATAATTATGAACTTAGGAAACGTAAGAAAATTTGAATTTCGTGGGCTACCTTAGCGCATCCGAAACAAATCGAAGCACTCGGTTTGTAAGTCTTGTGACACTACAAATTGGTATCCATAGTTACGTCTTTTGATCCATTTGCTTATATTTTCATCAAATACTCAAGCAAAGTTAGTAACATTTAGATGGGGACCACCGACCACCCCTAAGGCCCTAAGGCGTACCCTAATTTACCCTATCCATTAAAAAAAAAAAGACGGGTTGCACTCCGGGAGTGCCGGCAGAAGTGAAAACTTGAATATTAACGTTGAAATAAATCAATTATGAATTGAATTAATATAACTAATTTTTTTTCACTATTTCTGCGTCACATTTTTCATTAATCGATGCACTTTGTTCAATTTCCATGTTTTAAACACTTTATATACATGAATTTTACGAATACACAGCAGTGTGGCTACTACACAGACGGTCGAGCCATCAGCTGTCCATCCATCCATCCACGTCCACCATCACCGTCACCGTCACCGTCACCGTCCCCGTCACCGTCCCCGTCCCCGTCCCCGTCACCGTCACCGACACCGTCACCGTCACCGTCACTGTCACCGTCACCAACACCGTCACCGTCACCGTCACCGTCACCGTCACCGTAACCGTCACCGTCACCGCCACCGTCACCGTCACCGTCACCGTCACCGTCACCGTCACCGTCACCGTCACCGGCACCGTCACCGTCACCGTCACCATCACGTCACCGTCACCGTCACCATCACGTCACCGTCACCGTCACCGTCACCGTCACCGTCACCGACACCGTCACCGTCACCGTCACCGTTACCGTTACCGTCACCGTCACCGTCACCGTCCGTCCGTCACCGTCACCGTCCGTCCGTCACCGTCACCGTCCGTCCGTCCGTCCGTCCGTCCATCCATCCATCCATCCATTATCGTGTCTCACTTGGTTCACTTAGGTTGGCGCCGCCGTAGAAAGAGGGGGGGGGGGGGGAAATCTCTCCTGACGGTCACGTGTCCTGACGCGATGTCCTGACGCGAGTTTAACATTTTTTCCCCATTACAAAAAGTGTGCAACGCCGCTAAAGAAGTTTTCACTTCAAAAATTAATCGATTTACAATTGCCGGAGACATCGCGTAACACACATACAAAAAAAAACACAGTCGAATTGAGAACCTCCTCCTTTTTAAAGTTGGTTGAAAATAGCAATTAGTGCAACTTTGAATTTCGCTCTTCAACAAAGTTCTTACATACAGATGCGACCGAGCTGGAAATCCGATATGGGGGAGCAGCAAGCGGAAAGGAGATACACACTGAAGAAGATGCCACTCCAGATCTGGCAGGCATCCAGCATATGCTAAGAATGGTGAGTTACTTGCTTTAGTATTAGCTCTTTCTTATCTTCCTACCTGAAACTGAGGTCTGCCTATAAAGTGAAATGATTACTGAAAGAAGAACTCTGGACTTTTTTGCAAATGTCCGCCTTTTGTCAGGACTTTATAAATTTCGTTAAGGTAGCGCTAGGTAAAAGGGAGTGCACCTGTATTTGCGCACACTGTTCCACACTTTCTGTCTTTCAAATTGTAAATAGGAATAAACTTCAAATGTTTCACATAAAGTTTCTTTTGCGTTACCAATGACGTACGGAAGTAATGCTTTTGAAAAGGAGAACACTGGTGATCAGTAGTGTCTCCTTCTCGCACAATGTGGTACTGTTCATTAATCTACTGAACTATATCACTTAGTAGTATTCCCAGTCATATGTGAAGGTACGATACGGTAAGATAAACATTAGGAAATGGAAATCGCCTACCTACCACTGTCAAAGTAAACATCATCATCATCTGCCTAGCTTTGACCCAACTATGTTGGGGTCGGCTTCCAGTCTGACCGGATGCAGCTGAAGACCAGTATTTTACATCGAGCGACTGCCTATCTGACCTTCATAACCCAGTTACTGGATAATACGATACCCCTTGGTAAGACTGGTTGTCAGACTTTTGGGCTTCTGACTACCTGTAGCGACTGTCAAAGATCCACGAATGACAGCCGTGCGGGACCAACGGCTTAACCTGCCTTCCGAGGCACGGAGGGGTCTCGGTATGTAAAGATGGTGACCCATCCACACACCAACCGCGGCCAGCGTAGCTTAACCTGTTCGATCGACCTATGCGGCTGTTATTATTTAGCCACGCTCTTGTTATTATTTAGCCACTGTCAAAGTAAACATTAGCACCCCCGGGGGTGGGGCGAGACGGGTGCCGCACGCGGCGGCGTCTTTGAATTGATTAGATTTTCCCATCACTAAATAGAGCTTGTGACGTCATAGTAGGTAATCAAAAAAATGGCACGCTTAGTATTCATACAGATCGTGATACTTGCGTTATCTAGGTCTATCTATATTTGTGATTAACTCAAATAATTATTTGTCTGACATCAATATTTGAGAGCTGTGGTGGCCCAGTGGTAACGGCCGAGACTTACGAGTTGTAGGTCGTAGGTTCGAACCCAGACAGGCGCTTTACTTTGTCTAAATTATTTCATCACCACTGCTCTCAAAACGGTGAAGGAGAACATCGTGAGGAAACCGGCATGTCCTAGAACCAAAAATTCGAAGACATGTGACATCTACGAACCCGCACTGGGCCCGCGTGGTGGATTACGGCCCACTCCCTCTCACAGAGAGGAGGCCTGTGCCCCAGCAGTGGGAACATTATAGGCTGATTATGTAAATATTTGTCCTGACCTGGTCACTCACCGAGTCGCAAAAGTTCCGCCTTGGCGTTTGCCAAAGAGCAATGGAGCGCAGCATCCTGGGTGTAAAAAGACAGGACAAAATTCGAAACACCATGCTGCGTTCCAAAACGGGTATAATAGACGTAGGCAAGAACGCTGCCAGACTCAAGTGGGACTGGGCGGGTCACATCAGCCGCATGCAGGATGACCACTGGGTAAAAGTTTCCACACAATGGGTGCCTGAAGATGGACGGCGCCGCCGAGGTCGGCCCAGAAAGCGGTGGCGAGATGACCTGGACGCGTACCGCGAGGGCTGGCTTGAGGTGGCGCGGGAAAGGAGTTCCTGGAAGGACTTGGGGGAGGCCTTTGCCCAGCAGTGGGACAGTACAGGCTAAACAAAAAAAAAAGTAAATATTTGAGATGTTTAAACGTCAAAAAAGTTGTGGTTAACCAGATGTTATGTTAATCATATTATTATAACTTAGCTTTAAGCTATTTTTCTATTTTTTTTTTACTATTTCCCCCTTATTTAAGAAAAATAGCTAAACAGCGATGACCTCTATATCTGATGATATCTATATCTGAGGTCATCGGCAAACTTAAAGACATGCCACATGCATTGCTTGCAGATGCATTCCATAAGCTTCTATGACTAATCCATAATAATAATGAGTTGCTTGTGTCAGTAAGGCGTGCTCAAACGTTGTCTACTTTTGAAATTATAATAAACTAGCTTCTGCTCGCGACTTCGTCTTCGTGAAATCAATCCATTCCTATACACCGAATCTATTGTCAAAATTCTAGGTGCAGTGTGATCTAATAAATTTTGAAATTTTACTATTTTTGCACTTGTGTTTGTAATTTTAATAGCTGAAGATGGAAGATAGCAAGTTTTTTTTTAACTTTTTGTACTTTGTAACAAAACATTTTCGTTCGTTTGTTAAATTTCTCAAGTACAAAATATTGTGCTTTCGTTAAATCCAAATCAATAAATACGCTCAATGCTTCTTGATCCGTTAACATTTTATTCTGCCTAGCGTCTTCTATGAGACTCGAGAATAAGGTCTTATTTTCACTGTCAGCAAACCTTAATGTATTCACATGTTTTGCTTGTGTTCCTTCTCTTATCGAACGTAACCCTTGAAGATATGCATTGTAGATTGTAGATGTGCTCAAATCCATATTCATTAAGGGGATTACAGGACCTAAACGCAAAAAACGCAAGTTTTATAATGCCTAAAAGTATATGATCGACTACAGTAAACAAAATCAGAAAAAAAAATGATATTCTTTAGGACATATACTAGGTGGATAGTTTGTTGAAAATATAAAATATAACTAATTTGATACGATAGAAAAAAATGATGAAGATACCTCTAAAACTTTCATTTTACAATAAAAACCATACTAATATACATAGAATCATTCTGATTTTTTGTCAGATTATTCTACAAGCAACATACTAAAGCACTAATGTTTTAATTTTTTAGTCCAAACAATAGATTTTTTGTAAATAGATAATTGCTTCATATTTTGCAATAAATTACCAGCGTTTTGTCATCGCGCTTTTCTTTCTTTTCTATGCAGTCCGACAGTGACCGCGCTTTAGGTCATGCAGTCCCCTTAAGTAACATAGTATTTTTTTTTATTTGTGAGGAAAACTTTATTGTTCGCCGTATCTTCCGTGTGGTATCGGCCGCGACTTACGAGTTGTAGGTCGTAGGTTCGAACCCAGACAGGCGCTTTACTTTGTGTAAATTATTTCATCACCACTGCTCTCAAAACGGTGAAGGAAAACATCGTGAGGAAACCGGCATGTCCTAGAACCAAAAATTCAAAGACATGTGACATCTAACAACCCGCACTGGGCCCGCGTGGTGGATTACGACCCACTCCCTCTCACAGAGAGGAGGCCTGTGTCCCAGCAGTGGGAACATTATAGGCTGATGATGTATCTTCAGTTCCCATGAACAATAACAATAGTAACGAGTTTTCCGATTAGGTTGTGACGAGTCTGTATAAAATACGCACGGTCTCCCATGTTTTCCAGAAGAAGTAGATGGTGTGGAGTCGGTTGTAACGTCTTCAGAGTTCGGAAAACTTACTGAATAGGTATTTGGATTCCAACCAATTACTGTTTTTCATTAAAAATATTTCCTTTTTTCCGTAAAGCGGGAATAATATGTCTTTGAAAATCACTCAGCATGAAACATAACTTTTCTTCAGATACATGATAATTTTCTTTCAAAATTATTGTTGATAACGCTTCAAATGTTTTTCCTCCTTCGATATACTTCATCATCATCAGCCTATAATGTTCCCACTGCTGGGACACAGGCCTCCTCTCTGTGAGAGGGAGTGGGCCGTAATCCACCACGCGGGCCCAGTGCGGGTTGGTAGATGTCACATGTCTTTGAATTTTTGGTTCTAGGACATGCCGGTTTCCTCACGATGTTTTCCTTCACCGTTTTGAGAGCAGTGGTGATGAAATAATTTTAGACAAAGTAAAGCGCCTGTCTGGGTTCGAACCTACGACCTACAACTCGTAAGTCGCGGCCGATACCACTGGGCCACCACTGCTCTCTCGATATACTTAGGAAAGTATTATTTCACGTTTAAAACACTTAAAAGTAGACATTTTGAAGATTTAACAAAACACGTAAAAACTACGTATTGTACTTATATTGTATTCGTAACAATCAAGCGTCTGTTTTGTTATATGGGATTAAATGTAACAACTGTTTATATATACTATTTGAAATATTTGTATAGGGTAGTATAAAGTAGTGTGCATCTTGTCGATTAATTTTTTTACACGCAACATGAGTGCAAACAAGATAAACGCCCTAATAGCAATGAATTGTTAGTAGTAAATTACAAAACATACCGCAAACTAATGATATAAATAGTCTACATTTGAAACCGCAGTTAGATAGCGGTTTTCCGTTTTCTGACTTTTATCACATTTTTATTATTGATAATAATGCTAGGCTACAAATCAACATTTTAAATGTAAACGTGTGTATAGTTAGCGCCACGAAAGATGAGACTAGACCCCGCCTCCCGCGCTCTTTCCGCCGCCCCTATGACGTCCGGTCCCGTCCCGCGCTCAGACCTCATACCGCTAAAGATACCTAAAATCGTGTGCTGCGCAAGTCAAACCACGTGGTGTGTTAAGTCTCATCTTTCGTGGCGCTAACTATAACTGCCAAAAGTCTCGTAGAACTTAAAAAAATCTCTTTTTTTCAATAGGGCCATAAACGGACGTTTCGCGTAGCAGACGTAATGCGACTCCCTCTTCCTAACTTCAAACTTGTATGTTTACACTCAGCATTATTACGTAATTTCCCACACTTAATCGGGGAAGTTATAATAGGTACACGAAATTGTTTTGTAATAATTTATATTTGCTTATACTTTTATCGGCATTGGCTAAGTAATAACAACCGCACGGGTCGATTGATTAGGTTAAGCTACACTTGCCGTGGTTGGTCCGTAGATGGGTGACCATTTTTACATACTGAGACCCATCTGTGCCTCGGAAAGCACGTTAAGTCGTTGGTTCCGGCTTTCATTCGTGGATCTTTGACAGTCGTTACGGGTAGCCCGAAAGTCTGACAACCAGCATCCTAATTGCGTAACACACTATCAATCGGAATCTGAATCATTTTGAAGCAAATTACTAATCCATTGCTTCATAAGTTTGAAAAATTTGTCTGCTCGACTCGTAAATAACGCAATGAATGTTGTTGAACTGTCAAAGTGAAACCGATTCCGATTGATAATGTGTTACGCAATTGCCCCGCTGTCTTACCAAGGAGTATCGTATTACCTACCCAGTAACTGGATTATGGAGGTCAGATAGGCAGCCGCTCCATGTAAAATACTGGTATTCAGCAGTAGAAGGCGACCCCAACAAAGTTGGGAAAAGGCTCGACAGATGATGTATATGTTACCGGCCAAACCCGATTTCAGGACAAACTAGTTTAGCCTAGGCTAAACTAGTTCCGTCGACATAGGATGCAAGGGCGAGCGAAGGGCACCCCGAGGTTCGGTTTGGTTAGGTTACTTTAAACCCTTTACACAGAAATAGGGGCCCCGCGAAGCGGGGCTCCGTCGACATAAGATCCAAGGGCGAGCGAAGGTAATCCTATCGCGTATAGGAAGAACTAGTTTAGCCTAGGCTAAACTAGTTTGTCCTGAAATCGGGTTTGGCCGGTAACATATACATTGATCTCTGTCAAGTGCTATTCTGCCACTTACTGCCATGACTTTCATTCGTTCTGTGTTGCAAATAATTTTGCGACTACCTAGATAGAATCAATGTTTCTCTTCTCATGTACCTTTCTCTATACAATGTTTGAACTCTATTTCAGGTGCAAGGATATAACAGCGGAGATGGTGACAATACCGAGGACGCTGTCAGCGCGAACAATTGTGTAATAGCTATTACCAAAGTTAGTAAATTAAATCCTAATGTCGAAGAATTCAAACCGAAAGGTTTCACTTCGCCTAGTCCCAGTAGGAACAGTAATAAATCCAGTAATTCGCCTAGAAAGAATAATATTAGTAGTTGTTTGAGTAATAAGGACATTAACTCAAATGTTGTTGTACAGACTGTTGATGTAAAAACTGAAGAAACGCAAACCGAAGACAAAGGAAAAGAAAGTGGCGATAGTAATCATTTAGACGTGGCTGTACACGCCGATGAATACGATAATATCGCCACGACACTAAAAAATCAAATAAGTGATGCGGCCAAATCAGATTCGTACGAGTTTAAAAAGCAGAAAAACGTCGCTATTGCAACTCTTTTGAGGCTTTACGCGAAAAACAAGACTGAGGCAAAATGTGCAGCGCCATTAAAATTAATTAAACCAGAATATTTTGAAGGCAAAGTAGAAATTCCGGCCGTAAAGGTCGAAAAACCGTTAGACATCGTATCCACAGCGACGTCCTCTACACCGGAGCCGAAAGATAGCTCTACGACCTTAGCATCCTGTTCGACCTTCAGTATTAGTTCGAGTACCAGTTCTCCAAAAATAAAATTAGACCCCGAAATAAAAAGATCAGTCGACAAGGTAAACAAGTGGCTAGGAGAGCCAACAAAGAGTAAGTCCCCGGCTGTGTGCCTCGGACCAATAGAATTTAAAAGAAAAGAGCCAAAAATTAGCTGTAAATCTCCTGGCAGCGGCGACTCCACCCCAAGGCCTCCGAAGCCTGCTGTCCAAAGTCAAAAATACCAACCTTCAAAATATGCTGCGGACCTAGAGAAACAATACCTAGAGAGACGCAAAGAGAAAGAATTGAAACAAAAAGAGGTAACGTGGCATAACTTAGAAGATGTCTTAAAAGAAAAAGACTTAGCTATCAAAAAACGTTTGGAGGAACAGGCTGAGGCACAAGCTTCAACAAGTGATACTTAGAAAAAGTAACAGCGAGTTGCATCATAATGATTACGATACCTTTACGTTATAAGTATGCAGAGCCTAGCTCGACGAACAAAATGTCGCCGCGATTTTAAAATTGTATTTATCACATTTTGGCGCGACTGCTCGCGACGCGATTATCTCAAAAGCAAATTGCAGCAAGTTGTATGGCCCCGCGCCCACTGTGATCATAATAAACATTTTCTACCATAATAATCGAATCTGATAGCGCATCAAGCGGTTGTGAATAACTGTGCAGATCAAATAAACGCTTATCGTAAAACGTAAAAAATCTTGAAGTAACCAAATTATCAGTTAACATCTACTCAATACGTCTAACGAATTCATAACTTGCTTGGTTTTGGTGCAACCCGCTGTTACTAGTATTGTGTGTAAATAAGGACGGGATTTTGTGTAAATAACGAATTGACTGACATATCTTTTAAACCTAAGAAATGCTTATTTACCTAGTTCTCTTTTAATAATATAGTAGGCTATTAGAAAAAGCAAAGTTTTATGACTGTAAGAAAATACTTTATATGAAGTTTATATTTATTTAAATGAAATTATTATTTTAATTGTAAAGTTCGTATTCTAATATATTAATAGTTCGTGAAGCTTTTAATATAATAAATAGTTGGAACCCTGGGGGGGTTGAAACGAACAGAATCACCACTTATGATATTTTTCAATATTTCGCCTGTGGTGTTCAAATTATAGTTGAGTGGTTTAGTTTGACGTATGGGATTGTTGTATTCTTAGAATAAAATAATGGCACACTTGAATATTTAAACCACTCACCATTAAGAACCATGTTTTGTAAAAAAAAAACGCCCAAGTGCATGTCGGACGACCACGCACAATGAAGGGATCCGTAGTTGGGATGAATTTATCCCAAGAACGAATTTAACATTGTATTTAAAAACATGTTCGTATGGTCGTTGTGTTCTCCCATACATTCCAACTGCAAGTGCGAGTTGGTACGCACGATATTGGGATTTACCATGTTATTTTAAGACCATAGACTTCTTATAGGTTTTTCTGTAATTTATGTATAAATGTAGAACTATTTTCAGATTTTTTTTTCGTTACTTTCGTAGGAAGGGGCGAGTGGCAAAATATATTTGAGACCCTCGCTGTAAGCCCTTTTATTTGATATGTCACACGGTACAGTTTGTAAAACTTTTTAATTTCATGTTTGCCTCCCAAAAGTAACCCACATAATATTAAAAATTCGTTTATTTACGCTCATATGTGTACCAAATCTTAATTAATCGGTGCAGAAAATTGGCTGTGACAGGCGGACAGAAAGACGCACGAGTGATCCTATAAGGCGTCCGTTTTCTCATTCGGGCGTACGGAACCCTAAAATTGTAGACGTAAATCCTCAAGTCGAGTGTTTTCAAATTCCTGACCTGTGATAAAGGGAACAACTTTTTGAATGTTGTAGGATTTTAAGGTGTTTTTGTAGACTAAGCCCTTTTTCTTACATCACAAATCTTTCACACGTGCATAACTGAGCGATATCATTCGTTAAGGGACTTGCGCTGCATTCCTTTGCTTTTGTATTGTTTTTTTTATTTTGTTAGTTTCATTATTTATTAAATCTCCTAATTGTTATAATAAGGGTCCGTCCATGGTATCCGTCGAGCGTGTACGAAAGTCTATTGTTCTATGGCGCCGCGTTTCAGGAGCGTTTGGCCAGCGTGCACATGGTTTTTTTTTTTATTTTCTTGGCCACTCCAGGGAAAAAGCTTTCCCTCCATGTGCGAAACCGTGCTTTTTATTTCAAGGTTTTTAAGGAATCCATCCAATTCTACCGCCATCTCTTTCGTGGCAGGTCACGATCCAGTTTTTCCGTCTCAGGCCACCAGTTTCTTTGCTTTTTGGACCCATTTAAATTGGGCTGTCTCTTGTACATCGGCTTTTTATTTTGGTGCGCATAATGGTTATTAGTAGCTTCGAACTTCTCTTTCATTGTAATTTTAGGTGCCTATGAAGTCCTGCAGTTTAACCATCTAGAATACTGTTTAGTTATATTCTTTCGGTCTGTTCTATCTCCATTAGCTGTTGAAAGACCTTGACGACTTCTCGAAGACAGACTGTGCGCTATAAGTTAAGGCTTGGACAATGCACCGTGTCTTCTCCATAAGAAACTACCTTTTGGAATGGGCAACTAGAATCAATTCAATTTTCTTGTAAATTTTTAAATATAAGTAAAGCATATATCTGCTTATAATGTAGGTATTATCACGTTAACACGTTACCATCATTATTTTTCATTATTATCATTGACATTTAATGCCCTTTTTTATGGATGGGAAATCATCAAGGTGGAGCGGAAGGGAGTGTCAGACTCTTACTGACCAAAACCCATCCGTGTTCCTTCCTTAGCCCTTCATGTTCCGGGGTAGCGGTAACCCTTTCGGACAATCCCGCACCCCTGGCAGGCTTCGGCCCTGGCAGGCCCCTTCCTTTATGCTGACATCTCTTTGAGGCGCGCGTGGAACACGTACGTGCCGCGCCGTCCGGCACGGGCCTGGTCCTGATCGGACGGTGAGCTACCCATTACTCTCCGTCCGCAGGCCCGCGCCTACGGTGGCCGGGAGTCGTCACGCGGCTCCCGACGCCCGGAGCGTCTCCCGCGGCGGCTGGGACGTGAGGCTCTCTCCCTCAGCCGTTCCGCCACCTCCTTCGCTAGCATGACTGCTTCGCAGAAGGAGGTGACCGCCTCCCACTCCCTCTCGCCCCGGACCATGGCTTGAACCAGGGCCGGACGCGAGAGGTCGCCGCCGCTGTCGATCGCCTCTATGAGGGCACGACGGTGCTCCGCCCATGCGGGGCAGACCTCCACCGTATGCTCCACCGTGTCCTCTGGGCGATCCTCGCAGTGGTGACACCCGGGCGTCTCCTCCCGCCTGATGATGTGCAGGAACCTCCCAAAACATCCGTTTCCGGTGAGGACCTGCGTCAGGCGATAGGTGAGGACGCCGTGACGCCTCTCTAGCCACTCAAAGAGGGGTCTTATCGCCACTATCGTGGCGTGCCCTGACATTTAAAAGCCCTAAGGTATGTTTGTTTGGTGGTTGGTTGGATATGGTTGCGGTTTTCTAGTAAAGCGGTAGCCGCCACGTAACGGCCGCAGTGACTGCTATTGCACCGGGACCGGCACCCTAATTGCGTAACACACTATCAATTCTATCGAATCATTTTGAAGGATATTGCTAATCCATTGCTCTATATGTTCAAAAAATATGTCTGCTCAACAACGTAAATAACGCAATGAATGTTGTTGAACTGTCAAAATGAAATCCATTGCTACCGATATTGTGTGTTAAGCAATTACCCTACTGGTTTTCTTCAAACCCCAGTGCCATCATCTTCATGACAGCGCTCTACTAGGAAACCATACATGGGATTAGTAAGTACTATAGTTCAACTGGAACGCTTACAAGCACCGAAATGTCGGTCTTGAAAGAGAAAACTGAACTGTAGTGTGCCCTTTTCTAATAGGGTAATCATACTTTCACTGGAAAAGTAGTTTACGATGGAAAAGCTAAGAATTTATTTTGAATTTTTAACGGGATGTAGGATATGGAAAGAATTTGAGTTTGAACTTATAAGAAATTACCAAAAAATTAAAAAAAAACACAAATATAGGTATGAAAGTACAATATTTGCAAAAAAAAATCATCGTATTTTTAAATGAAGTACCAAATTATTTGAAGGTACAGACGCCAGCACAGCAACCCACCCGAAACTAATATTTTCCCAATCAATTTGCTTTAGCAATAAAGTTGAAAATCTACAGGGTGTTACGGAAAGGGTATATCAATACAAACGGGTTGAAAAGCGTATCTGGTCTAGAATCTCTGTACAAAATTTCAGCTCAAAAGCATTAACTTTGAAAATGCTTAATATTTTTTTATTTCGACATCACGGCGCTGCACTGGCGCGCGGCGGCGTGATATGCGTGTACTAGGCGCACAGACAAACTACAGATAATGGATAATCACCCTCGTAGTGCGGTGACACGTTTGTTATGATTTCAATTTAATAAACTATCGAAATAAAAAAATATTAAGCATTTTCAAAGTTACTGCTTTTGAGCTGAAATTTTGTACAGAGATTCTAGACCAGATACACTCTTCAACCCGTTTGTATTGATATACCCTTTCCGTAACACCCTGTATAAAGAAATTTGACAGATTGTAGTAGCTTGATGTGCTGGCGTCTGTACATGAATATGTAATTTGTAGAGTATTACATTTTAATTATTATTGTGCATGTGAGGACTATTTGGGTCATTAATATCATTATTTTTAATTTAGTTAGTCTTAATGATGATCTGGCAGTTTGAAAGGAAATTACATTTGGGTAGGCCGCGTAAAGTTATGCGGCCTACCCAAATGTACTTTCTTTGGTATTATTCGTGGAGTCGTAGAGCTCCCTAAGTTATGAGTTGAGATACACGATTACTGACAAATGCGGCTACTGGCTGGACAGGTCCACTCAAATCTGTGTGGTTCTTACTTCAAAAAATCATTTCAAACACTAATCTATATACATGGTCCTCACATCTAACCAAGATTATATCTGGACTTTTTAGATTCTTTGAATTGGTTTCTTCTCATAGTCTGATAGAAAACACCGACCTCATCTAGTTTACAAAATATTATAAACGTGTAAACGAGTTTGTATTAACCAGAAATAAAATATTTTATTTTAAGCGATTTTGTAATGCCACTTCCCAACTATAAGTACTTGCTTTCATTTTTAATTTGCTAGACCAAAAGCTGCGGCTGCGATCGAATTTTTTTTTGTCATGTTGACAAAAAAGGTCGATCGCTGCTGTCATTTAAATAAACAATCACGAATATATTATTTATATTAGTAGTGGTTGAGGCCTGGCTTTTTGGGGTTTGTCTTATGTAATAGTAGTATGTAATTATCAATTCAATATTTGTAACTGTACAATGATGTAACTAATATTTTTGTAAAAATATAATTTAAAGTGTCCATGGAGTTTCTTGTCCGTTCCTCTCTGTAGGTGGTTACCTACTACGCTTTGGAATGGGCAACTAACTTCATATTTTCTGACTGACCGACTTGACAGTTCAAAAGTGCATGTAAAAGGTTTAATTGAAATAAATGCATTGTGTTTGAGTAACTTTTGATGTTCAAAAAGTACTGATTTTCAAATGTTCTCAACCCTATTTGAATAAACGATTTTATATTTTTAATATTTGTTTCATTGCAATTTTTGTAATCATGATATTTTTAAGGACTGTCATTCGTTTTGGGTGTAGTAGTTGTCAGACAGAAGCCCAAAGTCTGACAACCAGTTTTACCAAGAGGTACTGTGTTACCCAGTAACTGGGTTGTAGAGGTATGCCATGCCCACCCTAGAATGGTCTCAGATTATTATATATGATTAGACGGCCCGGGTTCAAACGCATCGGCAACCGGCCATACAGGCCGCGGCATGGGTTGCGCAGGTTGTTGGAATGATCCGGCGTCTGGGTCTCGAGGTGGCTTTGCACAAATCTGAGGCCCTATGTTTCCATGGGCCTCGGAACAAGCCACTACGCGATTTACATATAGTGGTAGAAGGCGTCCGCATCGGTGTCGAGTCGACGACCAAGTACCTAGGACTTGTCCTTGACAGCCTGTGTGACTTCGGGTCGCACATTCAGCGGTTGGTCCCCAGGTTGATGAGCGTTGCAGCTGCTCTTGCGCGATTGCTACCCAATTTGGGGGGGCCCAACGCCTACTGCCGGAGACTGTACATGGGGATTGTGCGGTCCATGGCCCTGTATGGGGCGTCCGTGTGGGCGGGCGGACACTGACAGCCCGCAACTTTCCAATATTGCGAAGGCCGCAAAGAGCGATCGCTGTTAGGGTGATAAGAGGATACCGTACGATCTCCTACGAGGCAACAACTCTCCTGGCCGGATCAACGCCCTGGGATCTGGATGCGAAAATCCATGCGTCCCTATATCGCTGGCGGAAGGTGGACCTTGCGCGTGGTCAGCCTCCGGTTCCTCGGGAATTCGAGCCACGAAGGACCGAGCTTCGTCAGATCCTAGTTGCTGAATCGAGGGAGCGACTTGCGCAACCCAGGCGGGAACTCGCCACAATAGTGGCGGTAAGGCCTGTTATCCGCTTGGCGGCGCATCACCCCAAATGGGTGGAACAATTTTGACAGGCTTGGCGGCGCATCACCCCATATGGGGTGATAGTACTGTGTCGTCATATTATTGCTTATTCCCTTTAACCCACCACTGTGTTTTGGATCGGTTTTCTCTTTTCTATTTGAACGATCGAGAATATCTGCCTTAAAAAATGCAACACTGGCCGTCAAAAATGTATCTGTGGTTAAGAAATTATTTGTCAAAGTCAGTCTGTGAATTTGCGACGTCACACGTAACATCTGTTCCAGAAAAACTTTAAGGCGTAAATAAATATTTTTTTTACTATGAGGTGTGTTTGTATTTTTTTTCGTATGAAGATAGAACCCTTCCACCAATAAAAGCCATAAAATATATATGGTATCGATTTACTTTTTGAAATAATAATGTTTAAAGTTCACATAATGTTTTTTTTTTTTTCAACCATAGTCAATATTTACCAATGAATATAATAAATTAGAGACGAAATGTCAACAAACACTTAATACCACCCGAAAGGGACATTCATATTATGCTCTAATAAAAACATAACTTGAGATTACGCCCGTCGCCAACTAGTAAACAAAATAATGTTTTGTTCAGTGCGGCCATCTGGCGCGTGGCGATACGTCATCGCGTGCGCCGCTGGGCGTTGGGGAATTTCGATGTTCTAGCGCCGCTGAGCGGGTATGAAAGAATGTCTGGAGAAGCAGCATGACGCCCTGAGTTTCCGGCTGACGCAGGTGCTTACTGAACACGGATACGGATGTTTCGCGAAATACCTGCGTCGCATAGGTCGGGAGCGGACGCCTGCTTCTCATCACTGTGTGGACTGCGACGAGGACACGGCGCAACATACGTTGGAGGAGTACAGCTTGGGCCCAACAGTGCTGTGCTTTCATTGCGACACTTGGTGCGGGTGATCTGTCATTTTCAGCGGTGGTTTAGTCCATGGTCGGAAGCGAAAACGCTTGGGATGTTTTGGCCTCTTTTTACGAGGAGGTGATGCATGCAATAGAGGCGGCGGAGAGGGAGAGAGAGCATACCTCTCATTCCATCCGCACCTTCTAGAGCAGCCGGGCGTCGAAGGGCGATTAACGATCTCCGGCACGAAAGAAGGGGCCTGCGGGCAGCGAAATTGGGGCCGAGTCGTCGCTCGAGCAGTCGGGCTCAAAGAAGTGGCACGCAATATGCGCGCTTTATTAATGGAAGGACGTGCGGTCGTGGGTTCGCCCGCACTTGGAGATGGGGCCCGCTGGGCATGGCGAGCTGATACCAGTCGGGGGTGCGACGAATGTACAAGTATCTCCCGGGCCCCCGACCTATGGTAGTAGAAGGAACAGTGGGGTTTTAGTCGGCAGCAGTCCGACATAACCCTCCGTTCTTCCCGGACGGAGGGTATTCATGAGGATTTCCCCACGAGAAAAAAAAAGGTTAGGGGCCAGAAAAAAGTCCTAGATACGCCAATGTCTATGAGTCCGACTTAGCTTAATCGTTGTTTGTTTTTTATATAATTCGTTGGACTTGGGTAGTGCAGCATTAGTAGTTACTGCATGTTGATTATTTTCGCCATTCGTCCTTCTTCAACATTATAATCAACCTTTTTTGTATGTACTGGCCCTATCAAAAACCTTTATTTTTATAATAATTTTGAAATAATTTCTTTTACGGCAGATGAGATTTTTTCCTGGAGACATGCTGGAGACCATGGTACAATTATATCTGGAGACATACTTCACTTGTCTCAATTTTCTCTCATACGACGTCCGGAATTTTTATTTATTGTGAAAACTAACAGCCCCTACAGCATGAGGAAGCTGAATGGCTTAACTGTGCCACCTGTGATCTTCGACAACTCAGTCATCCCGTTTAGCTCTGATGTGAAGAATCTTGGTCTGCATGTCGACACTTGTCTTGACTGGCAAAAGCAGGTCACGACTGTTAGTCAGAAAGTCACCGGAACGTTGCGGTCGCTCTATCGATTGAAAAACCTTCTCCCTTCACACATAAAGGCAATGCTTGTACAGTCCCTAATATTTCCCATAATTGACTATGGTGATGTGTGTTACTATGACCTGAATGCAGATCTCCTCAATAAACTTGACCGTCTTCTCAATAACTGCATTCGATTCGTTTTGAATCTTCGTAAGTATGACCATGTTTCCGAGCACCGGCGGCTTTTAAAATGGTTACCCATTCGCCAGCGTAGAGAATTGAGGGCGCTGACTACGTTGTTCTCTATTCTTGACAATCCTACTGCCCCTTCTTACATGACTTCTCAAATTCAATATTTATGCTCTGCCCATACTAAAAATCTTCGTTCAACCAACAATCGCCTTCTACGATGTCCTTCTCACCGTTCTGGTTTCATTCATTCTTCTTTCTTTGTCCAGGCGGTCTTTCTATGGAATGCGCTCCCTCTGAACATCAGGACGGCAACCGGTCGGTTATCTTTTAAAGTGAAGGCACGTGAGCATATTCGGCAGAAGTTGGCCGTAACATCCCAGCGCTGATTTGCTGGATTCGTTTTCTCCTCTACCGATCATTTTTCCCCTGAGAGTTCATTTGGTTTATATTAGGTCCTTACATATGAAATTGGCGTTTTTCGTACTGGCCACTTTAATCACGAATTTCTCCTCTTTGGTAAGGAATTCCAAATTCAAATTTGTACAGCTATTTACTCATGTATTTGTGCTTCGATGACCGTCATTCATTTGTTTTTTTTCTTCTGTTTTTTCTGTTTGCGTCACTCATTTTACAAAATGGAAAATTTAAAATATCGCATTATTTACGAGTACGAGTTCCGCCGTGGCACTAGTGCTGCGGAAACGACTCGAAGGGTGAATGATGTGTATGGCGGTCATGTTGCAAAAGAAAACACAGTTCGTTTTTGGTTCCAACGTTTTCGTTCTGGAAATTTCGACCTGCAGAACAAGCCCCGTGGACGGCCTGAGACCCAAGTTGATAATGGAGAATTGAAGGCTATTGTGGAAGCGGACCCATCGCAAACCACGTCCGAGTTAGCTGCAGGCTTCGATGTTAGTGATAAAACTGTTTTAATTCACTTGAAGCAAATTGGGAAGATTAAAAAGCTTGAAAGGTGGGTACCTCACGAATTGACTGAAGCAAACCGGCAAACGCGCGTCGACTGCTGCGTTACATTACTGAACCGGCACAACAATGAAGGTATTTTAAACCGAATCATTACCTGTGATGAAAAATGGATTCTTTACGATAATCGGAAGCGCTCAGCGCAATGGTTGGATCCTGGCCAGCCAGCCAAATCCTGCCCCAAGCGAAAATTAACCCCAAAAAAGTTACTTGTAAGCGTTTGGTGGACTAGTGCCGGTATTGTTCATTACAGTTTTCTCAAATCTGGCCAGACTATTACAGCTGATGTCTATTGTCAGCAATTACAAACCATGATGGAAAAGCTAGCGGCTAAACAACCAAGGCTGGTCAATCGCTCCACGCCACTGCTGCTTCACGACAACGCCAGACCACACACTGCGCAACAGACGGCTACCAAATTAGAAGAGCTTGAATTGGAATGTCTTAGACATCCTCCGTACTCCCCGGACCTTGCTCCAACAGATTACCATTTTTTTCGCAATTTGGATAACTTTTTGCAAGGGAAAAAATTCAACTCCGATGGGGCAGTCCAAATCGCCTTCAAAGATTTTATTGATTCCCGTCCGACTGGTTTTTTTAGTAAAGGGATCAATGAACTACCTATAAGATGGCAAAAGTGCATTGAAAACAATGGTTCATACTTTGATTAATTAAATATATTATATTAAAAAATATTCGACTTTTTGTTCCTTCCATACAAAACGCCAATTTCATATGTAAGGACCTAATATGTATGTATGTATGTATCTGTGTATATATTGTATTTTATATTCATTTCCTAGCTAGTTCTCCTGTATGTTGCACCTGCCATGTTTTGTCTCTGCATCACCCTAAGGTTGACTGGTAGAAAATGCCTCAGGCATTAAGTCCGCCTTTGTACAGTATTATTTTTTTTTTTACTTGTGCATAAAGTTTTAATAAATAAATAAATAAAACTAAAACAGCAAATTATAATTTATTGGATCGTGCATGTTCATCGTGTTATTAATTATTTGATTCGGGGTATGTATTTTTTATCTTTTTGGCCTTTCATAGCCTTTCGTCATGTTTCAATATATTAATCCCATCCGTTCTGTGCTAAAGGTTTCCCCACATCTTCGACGGAAGACTACCTACATTTCACGTTTTGATTAAATCCTATTGTCTGGTATGTATAATTGTACGTTTTTTTTTTTTAGGGTTTAATGAGATCTGCTTGCAACTCGGGATTCTTATGGTGATAATTTTTGCCCCAGATAGAAGTCCGAATTTTCTGCGAGCCGATTTATTCGGCTCCATCCACCCACCCAGACATCTTGTATTTGGACTCCTGACCGGTTGGCTGCTTTTCGACCACCCGAGCCACAGGCCGCAGTCCGCAAGTATTCCAGGACCAAGAGATTCCCCAATTACCTACCTTTTTTTACCCTGTAGTTATAGACCTTATATTTTTTCCTTTAACGCTATAGCAGGTTGTTATCTTTTTGAGGACTTATTTTCAACCACGTTGGCGTGGATCAATATTGATTGCAATCGATATTAGACTCGTCGCGTCGTATTGAAAACCTAAATTTTATTTTTGATACTAAAACCTAAATGTAAAGTGTAATGCAATAGTTTCTTATTATTATAATCACACTATATCACACTAATATTATAAAGGCGAAAGTTTGTGTGTGTGTGTTTATATATTTGTTACCTTTCGGTCGGGGTTAGTGTTCTGTGCATAGAGTAAGTAATGTTCATGTTCTGTGGTCGGGACTAGGTTAGCTTGCTACATATTATTAATCTGTATCTGTGACTATGGAGGTTTCTTATTACCTGCATAAACAAACAATAAACAATGTAGGACGCAATAAATAATATCATAGTAGCTTGCTCCCTTTAAACTGGTGTCCATACCACACCCACAGTTCTTGGTTACTAGTAAATTGCAAGAACGGCTTAATGTGTTTTTCTAAGTTATCCAAAGAAGATTCCTCTTTTACTGAGCTTTTTGTTTTTAGGGAAACTAAAAGTGTTCAGTAACTATGTCTACTCCCAAAGAACCGCAAGGAAGGGAAACAAACTGTGAAATCAACCTTTCTTTTGATTTAACAAACCCTTTTGTTTTATGGTAGGATGGTGACTTCTAGAATAAAGCCATAAGTCATCAAGAATTTACACTGAAGTAGAAATAAACATTCACAATGTGTGATTGGACTAACCTGGAAGAGATAATGCAAGATCTGACAGTGGCACAGGGATTTGAAGTACCTGCTGCATCCTTGGAGACGTTTGGTGCTGTTGGACCACCACTTTTCAAAATTGAGGAAGAAGGTATGTCAATAAATCTGCCTAGCCTTTTCCCAAGGCTGGCTTCCAGCCTAACCTGATGCAGCTGAATACCATTTTTTTTTATTTGGAGCGTGTAGGGGATCCCTACACTATGCCGGGGCGATTCTATGGGGATGATGATGAAATAAAACCGACCACAGCGAATGTCCGTTGAACACTTGACATTGAATTAATGTATTTATACAAATTACCTTTGCTAGGTACAAAATGCTGAGCGCACAGAATGCATGGCGCGTGAGTCTTAAACTAATGTGCGGTTCCGTACAGAGCGAGTGCCTATCTGACCTCCATAACCCAGTAACTGGGTCAGTGGGTCGTCTTAGGGGCAGACTGGGTAACACAATAGCCCTTGGTAAGCCTGGTTGTCAGGCATTTGGGCTTCTGACTGCCCATAACAACTGACATAGATCTTCAAATGACATCTGGGGCCAACAGCTTAAAATGCTCTCCGAGACATGGTGGGATTTCCATATGAGGCTGCTTGATATCTATGTAAGCAACAAGATCATAGTAATCTTTGTTCATCATGAGGCACCAAGCTACCGTTCTGCCAAAATAAACGGATTCTTTTTCTATGGTATTGATTTTCTTTATAAGTATACTATAGTCATTGAGGCTTATTATTCCACAGAAAGTGCAGAACAATCTTACTATGCATCTCAACGTGGAGGGGGAGGGGACTTTGCAGGACCCGATTTGAATCTCATTCAAGACATGCTCAACATGGTATGCTTAGTGTTTTAAAATCATTAGAATACTGAGCAAGTAAGAATATTCACTGACATTTGAGGACTTTAAACAAGCTACATTTGATATTAAAGTTCTCAAGTCAGTGATCCTCCAGCTCCTTTAAATTCTCCTTGTTCCTTGCCTGTCTAGTCAATGTCTTTCCAGCCTTCCTCACCAAGTCATCCTGTCATCTTCCCCTCATAAGGGTACCATAGGGTTACTTTTTTGTTCCATTCTCTCTCTTGTCCTCCTCATTTGATTACATTTGATATTAAAATTCTCAATGATTCATAAAGTCAGTAACAAAAGTTGATTAACACTTCAGTTTGCACAAACAATTTTTGAGTACAATATTTAAAACAACTTAAAAGAAAAAAAACTACAAAGTGTAAAATAACTCGGCTTAGGAAGTCTGTGCCAAATACAAAGAATCAAACAACCAAAACCACCTTTTTTTTTTGTAAAAAAGTTATTTATTTTTCAGTTTTTTGTCGCGGTACCTACTGAGAATAATATCTATCTATATACTAACCCCCTTATTCATAAAACTTATCAAACCTATTTTAGTTAAAATGGGGTTTGTCTCTTTCTTACACACAGAAATGACAACGTGACAGATAAAGACAAACGTTCTATAAACCTATTTTAGCTAAAATAGTGATAAAATAGGATTATGAATAAGGGGGTAATAATAAAGCTAAAGAGTTTGTTTGAACGCACTAATCTCTGGAACTGCCAGCCGGATTTGAAAATTTATTTTTGTTTTTGATAGCCCAATTCTTGATGAAGGCTACAGGCTAATTAATATTACGCTAGGGCCCTTAGGAGCTGAGCAAAAAGAAAAAAAATCAGAAAGAATGCTAAGCGAAGTAATAGCGCGGGCAGGCGATGCGATGCGATGGGTCGGGGGAACAATAAATTTCACGCGGACGACTCGCGGGAAAAAGCTAGTGTGTAATAAAATAGATAATCAATTATTATTTCGCACACCTAGAGCTAATTCTAAAATCTAAATATTTGAGGTATGCATATCATCGAATCCCTTAACTCACTACCTAGCGACCAACAAAACAGATGCAAAAACTTATAACATCATTGTTCTATCTGCATTTAAAAAGTATTGATCAATACAGCAAACTCCTATAGTGCACAGGGAGATGGTAATCAGTTTTTAAACTTTTCTGAAAAAAGTGTTTTTTGAGTTAATCCCTGTTTAGATCTAGGTGTGCGATTTGTAGTTGTTTAATAATATCATAATTATATTGTTGACTGCAAAACAATAATTATAAAGGCTTCTACATATGTTTTTTTCAGGTGAAGGAAAAGAAAGATGACCAACAGGCTGATAACCCTGCAGATTCAAGTGATCTTGACCCACATAACCCAAAGTATATAACACAAAATATTCAAAAGAAAATCAAAAGAAATGTGGCTTTAGAATCAATCATGGCAGCTAAGAAAGCTGAACTATCAGCCATACCGCCCATGCCTAAAGGTATAATTCCTTTAATGTTTAAGAAGAAGTCTCTGAAACGTACCCCACACCATAATATCGAAGAGACCAGCCAGGATGTTCCACCTTCACAGACGCCGTCACACTTCGTCAAACGGTACACACCATCTGCTCATGCTAGTGAATATTATACGAAGTATCTACAGAAAAGTGAGTTAAGGCAAGAATTGGAAGAGGACATTTGGGCTAGGGCTGAACGTCAGATGATAGAGGCGGAAGTTAGAAAGTAAGTATATTTAGAGGAGTCTTTAAGCGCTTTGCTTACTTTTGCTGACGAGGGGGAGGGCGGGGTTAATAATTGCAAAAAATCTGCTTACGTAATACTTGAATGGCCCCCTAGTGTTTATTGCATTTATGTAGGGTAGGTATAACTAAAAAGTGAAAAAATAAAATCTTTATTTCGGAAGTCGGTGTCAAAAAACAAAAATGCGGAACCAACGACACCGACTTCCGAAATTAATGTTATTTATCACTTTGTGTTTTTTTTTTGAAGTTGGTTGTTTTTTTTTTGTAAAATCGTTTTTTGTGATGTGACCAAAGAATGAATTCATTCAATTCAAAATCGATTGCGTAACACACTATCAATAGCAATGGGTTTCATTTTGACAATTCAACTCGTTCGTTGTTGAACAGACACATTTTTCGAACATATGAAGCAATGGATTAGCAGTATCCTTCAAAATGATTGAGATTGATAAATATGTGTTACACAATTAGGATGCAGTTCTCCCACGACACCGCTGGACTTTTTTGACATTGTCAATATTTCTGTTTCAGGAAACGGAAAGCAGAGCTCGTCAGTCCGAAAGAGAGCGTTAATGAGTCTCCTCCAGGTGATGCATTTGGTGCGTATATGTTGTTTTTACTTTTTATCACCTTAAGTTTGTCTGCTTTGTTGCCTAATGCATAGGAAGAAGAGTCCTACAGTTGCATGCGCTGCGAGCTGAGTGTGCGGTTCTGGTTTAGAAGTGTTAGAACCCCAGGTGGGGCACTGTTATTTGGTTTTTACTGAGGAAATTTTCATTAGCAGCCGGGGTCCGCATATGTGCCCTGTTGGCTGTTGATGACATTAAGTTTATTTTTAATTTGGTAAAAGAAGCTCGCGCGGTGGCCCATATGAATGTTATTAAGTTTGCTTTGGTAGTTTTGGAGTTAGCTTTAATATTACGTATTAAATCCACAGTGTTTATATTGTTGATTATAATACTTTCTGTCACTGTTGTTTACATAGCCAGTAGTAGTATGCGAATGTGTGTGGGGTAGGTACAACCAAAAAACCAAAAAAAGACACCATAATGTAAAAAATTTCTTTAATTTCGAAAGTAGTTGGCAAAAATAATACTGAAGATACCACGAATTCCAAAGAAAACACTACAAAGTGAAAAAAAAAACGCCTTTCATAAAATAAAAATTTTTTGGATGTTTGTTTTTTTTCTAAACTGGTTTAGAGTGTCTGCGCATCTAATGTGGGTTGAGGTTGCATTGACGCCGCGTAAACGCTGCGCTAGCTATGCGTAGACATGCTGTGTTATCTAATAGACGCTACGATGCGTTCTACGAACGCATACTCTAAATGCGAAAGTTGTCAAAGAGAAATACTGATTTGCTGTCATCCAGTATCCATTATAAATAAATAAATCCATTGAGGAGTTCTATTCTCTAACTCCGAAGATCTTCTGTATTGTACGGCTGAATAAATGGGCATTTATTATGTGCCCTAATAAAAAACGTCGATATCGATTTAAAAATGTAAAAAAAAAATCGTCGTATTAAAAACTTGCCCCTGTGTATTTAAATCTTAAAAACTAGACTGTTAACAAATTGTTTTATTCCTCAGCTTTATTCGGCTTGAACCTGCCAGAACATCGACATCTGATGCTTGGTGACTGCATCGTGTGCATCGTTGCAGCGAAACATGGATACTACTTGTAACCCTGATGAGGTTCCGACACATGCATGTACGGTTGACTTACAGAAACCTTAACCATACTTAAACACCTGAGGGGTAATTCCCGTACTTTTAGGAACGTTCCCATTCAAATATCAGTCTCAATCTCAAATCAAAACCTACAATTTACGCAGGTTTGTGGCGACATCTACAACGCCGCATGCGAACTACGCATCACACTGACGTCACACAGGTCTTGCATCGCGCAAGCAAAGTTATCCGCGCGATTAGTTTAGATACAATATCCCGACGTCAGCCGTCGTCAGGCAGTAGCCCACATTAACATTATAGGAATTGCATCTTAAGGCATGGGCTGTCGAGAAGGGGGGGTTTACTCGATAATCCTTAAATCCGGGAATTTGCTCTATTTCCGGGAAGGCGATCAGCCCCCTTATTCAAAAACACTCGATATGCTTCCGTATCGTATCGAACATTAATCATTGTTATCGTAGGAGTCTTCTCAATGCTGTTCACAAGTCTATAACCCGAAAATTTTGTCAGTTTAAATCAAATAGACGCCTGCTATTCTTCCAAAAGCTATTTGCTGTTGAGGGGAAGTCAAATCAGGTTATCGAAATGTCAGGTTTTCGATACGATAGCCTGCCGTATGGTTGTGAATCAGGGTTCAGCAGTCCCAATGCGGTGTCGGGTTTATCGTCCATAACTCCCTTGTGTGGAACAGGGTCACCAAGGACTTTGAAAGAAATCTGTCTATGGGCAAAGATAGCTTGCGAAACTGAAGACCGATGATGACCGTTTAGTATCCGACAAACCATGAGAGACGTCAAGAGATTTTATGGACAGTTATACACGTCAACCAGTAACCCTGTTACGAATCTGGCAAACGACCTAAAAGCTATATTGACCCGACACTATACCGAAGTCATCCCGGACGTCAGCCTGTACGAGATTAGGATGGCTCTGAAACAGCTCAAAACGAAACGATGACGGAATCCCTATACAAAGCACAATTCCGATCCTGCATGGAGTATTGCAGCCACCTTTGGGATGGCTCAGCGAAATACCAACTTGCCGCGCTTGACTCAGTGGAACGCAGAGCTAAGAGGCTCATTGGCGACGTAAAACTGGTGGATGCAAAGCTTCACAGCTTGGCTCATCGCCGCAAGGTTGCCTGCCTGTCGGTCTTCTACAGACTGTACTTCGGTGAGTGTGCCCAAAAACTCCACGACCTCATTCCACTGGCCCCCTTCTACCTTCGGACATCCAGATCCACTGCAAGTTACCATCCCTTTCTGGTTGCTATTTCACCAATTCGCACTAAGCGTTTGCAAATGTCCTTTATAATGCGCACAGCAAAAGAGTGGAACTCTCTACCTGCGTCTGTTTTTCCGAGCGCATACAACCCGAATCTCTTCAAAGTGAGAGTGAACAGGCTTCTTCCGGGTAAGCTCGCTCCATCGTCGACATTGTCTCTGTCACCTTTGACCTAGACTAGAGTCAAGAGCAAGCCCATTTCAAATAAAAAAAAAAGAATTACCGCCGAACTCCTGAAGGCCTTTAGTACTTTAGTTCCTTTAAGTCACATAATTGGTGTGCTGCCGCTTGTATATACTTTCCACAAATGATCACGTATATTTGCCGTCATATATTAATAAATTAATCATGAAGAAATCAGATATGATTTTCGAGCTGTCTAAAGCACGTAGTAGTAAGTAGTAGCAACAGAATTCGTTTAACGTTTGTAACTTATATGTGGTTTAAACACAATATTATTTGATACACAAATTTTCAGCATTTTAGGTTTTAGCTAGTTGTTTGTATTATCTGAATTTAACAACTGTTTTCTTTACCGACTTCTAAGTAGTCTACCAGACATAACACCCGTATGGTCGGAGGATCCGATCTTTTCTATGGAAGATGAAAGGCTTTCCACCCTGTTCCTCATTCTTTAAGTTTTTGACGTTGAGTGTCGCTGAGATGAGATTGCGATTAGATTTTGAACGTTTGTAAATATGAGGATTTTGTTGGCCTTGTCATATTATACCATGCAAATGGCGACGTCAAAAATGTGTCGCGCCAACGAATGAGTTTTATGTGAGTTTAAATGAAGTGCTGATGCTCAGCCTAGTTTGTATAAATGACTTTTGATGTTGTGCCAAAGTCCAAAAGTGATTAACGTTTCCGTAAAGTGATTGTAAGTACTTACCTACAGGTGTTATTTTGTATTTGTGAAGTTGATGGATGTAACGGTGGAGTTTCTTGCCCATTCTTCTCCATACGAAAACTACCTTTTGGAATGGGCGACTAGAATCAATTCTATTTTAAGATAATTTTTGACGTTCAAAAGTGCCTTTTATGTGCCTATTTGAAATAAATGCTTTGACTTTGACTTTGATGTTTTAAACTATAGTCTATAAATAGGTATCATACCTAAACATGTTTCTTGTTCTTTACTTGGCCGTTAATATGGCAAGTTTAATTTAAGATAAAAGTAAAAGTTTATTTTGGCGCGTGGCTAAAATCAGAACTAACGCCGCCATTTTATTTCTCGAACACATTTCACAAACCAATTGCACAAATGTTTACCAACTGTCAACGTCATTCGAACGCCAAAATATACTTGTAGCAGTGTATACAGTCCATTCATAGTTATTTTACCTATGATTTTGCATCACTGTAGACTTAGAGAATGGACCTGAGCGTTCACTATCTAGCTGTAAAGTAAATACGGGCAGAAAAGTGTGAGAGAGACAAAGCGATCGTGCGGCCAGTAGTTGTCTTTTTCTAGGATTTTGATTGGTCCACGGTGACGTGGACAATCAAAATACAAGTACATACAATTCATCCGCCGCTCCTGCAAAGCTGTGAAATTGTATACTTCATGCAGACAGAGATAGGTATTGGCCGCATGATCGTTTTATCTCTTTCTAGAGAGTGGTCAATTTCATACGGGTATTGCTCAGTCCATTCTCTAAGTCTATGCAATATCACAATGATCTTTATTCTCCTAACAATAAGGTTTCTGTTGGGTTGCTGCGACTATCAAGTCTGTCAAAGTCACAGTGATCTTAATTGTTGTTGTTGTAATAAGGTTGTTGTTGGGTTGCAGCTGTCTGGGGTAGGAAAGGCCTGTAACCAACCTGTGTGACAGTCTTTAACATTTATTTTTGTCCTATAGTGCCATATACACGACCGTGTACTGTCACGATGTCACATATTTGTGCTGTAATCTTGACGACATAATATATTAATGATGAATCATGAAATCAGACATCGCCGAGCTGTCCATAGTAATTTATGTATGCTTGTGACTGTACAGTGCTATCAAACTAATTCAAGAATATTTTCAAGTATTCGACCATATTTTATTGAAAAGTAAAGATTTACTGCGCTACTGGATTTTTGAGACGGTTCTTGAGATGAAACCCAAAACTATGAGAGGTAGTCGAAGAACGAAGAAGTAGACTTCTGATATTCCACATAACATTTATTGGCCGTTTGGTTCGTAACGGTCTGTGGTATAGAAATAGTGTTCTAGTCATCAATTTCGAATTTATTGTTTTATTGTAAAGTATTTAGTAAGTCGTGATTTCTACCAGCTATGCTTGATGCCAAAAATCAATGTAAATGAGATAAATCAGTGGATCTGTCAATTATTTTCAATGCTATTGTATAACGCGTCCGCACGAACATGCGACTTAAATGTACTTTGAAATAAGGTTTTAATTCATTAGCTTTGGAGTCCCGCAGGGGAGTATACTTGGCCCAACACTATTTACTATATACATAGACTATATACTGAAGGGGCTTGTAGCTAAATAATAACAGCCGCACGGGTCGAACGATCAGGATAAGCTACGCTTGCCGCGGTTGGCCCGTGGATGGGTGACCATCTTCACATACCAAGAACCCTCCGTGCCTCAGAAATCATGTTAAACTGTTGGTCCCGGCTGTCAGTCGTGGTTATTCATTTTGTGTACTTACATATTATTTTTTTAAGTGTTTTTAGGTATTGATAAAAAATCCTTATTAAAATGTAAACAAATATTTACATAGTACACACTGGTTTTTAGGCTGTCTATTCATTGGAGTGGAGATGTCTTGAGAGTAATTGAGAGTCGGTGCTTAACGATTATCATGCATGAAACGTATTTTTGTAACGTATACTTAGTACAGACTGTGACCTGAGCTATGCAGAATGGCAGGTACATCGACACTCAACCTGTTCGTGTTAGTACACACGCCAGCACATCAAGCTACCCGAAACTGTCAAATTTTCCCAATCAACTTTGAACCTTATGCTTTAGCGATAAAGTTGAAAATCTATTAAATGCATTTGACAGATTGTAGTAGCGTTATGTGCTGGCGTCTGTACATGATTCTTCACCCTGCTTTGAAATTTCTCGTCGCTTATAAAAAAAAAAAAAATTGTTCTTCCATACATTTTGAGCTCTATGTAGAATCATGAACTGAGTGCCTAGTGTGAGTTTGCTTTACGTTAACGCAATCGCCACGTTTATGACGTCCGGCGCTCCGATTGGCCCGCTCCAAGCTCTTAACCAATCACAGAGCCAAACGCGGTAAACGTTTCGATCGCGTTTGCGTAAAAACAACTCTCACTCCGCGCACAGAATTCATGTTTGCAGTGTGCGCGTCAATTTGTCTGCCATATTATGTATGTGCCTATCTTTATCCACCTCACCAAGTGAACTGTTAGGTAAGGTGGATTCACGGTGCACGCATGCGGCCAAAGTGTCTGATGAAAGAGTAAACAAATCCTGTCCACGTTAACTTCTTACGTGATCGCTCACTAAAGGTAATTAGTAACATATTAAAATGTACTTAGAAGGTTTCAACGTTATATCTCACCTTTTTGCAACAGTCATTGTTTGAATAACATTATTAAATTGTAGTTGAAAAATCATCGATGAAAATTGAGAGAAGTTTAACTTGTTTCATGTTTAAGGTGATTTTAAAAACAAAAATTCGTGTTTAAATACCTATACACAAATAAAAAAAAAATTAATAAATCCGAACACTCGATTTGTAAGTGGCATTAACATGTATACATTTTCTGATCCATTTGTTTACATTTTCATCAGATAGTTTTGCGATTTGTATTTTATGTTTAGTGATTTGTATAAGATCGGAGAATGCAGGGATTTTTCTAAATTATTTAAAACTTGGTACTGAGTAACAAGTAAATTGTTAGCCATTTTTGGTCTAGGATTAAAACGAGTTGAATAGCGGTTTTGGACTGAATTTAAAAACTTTTTTTTTTTTTTTGATAAGACAGCCAAATGTAGAAATTAAATTAACATGTATTTACTTATAGAAATTTGTGCCATGTCTTGGTATTTTATATCCTATAAATTATATATTTTTTTAAAGAAGTAGATATGTCTGTGACCACTGGCTTTCAGTGGGCCTAGCACGAACGCGCGTAGTAAACATGACGCTCTTTGTATAATGAGCGTTTAAGTTTTAAGACTTTATTCAAATACAGGATGTAAAACGACCTATTACGTAGCCGTTTGTACGCGTTCTGTGCATCAATCCAGGGCCTCTCTGGTAAAGCGTTTGACGTGCAAATACGCGCTTAGCCAAGATACTTGGAGCCAATATAATCTCTTCACAAAGCGCGAGTGCAGGTATGAGGTGCGCCTTGTTGAGTTCTGTAAACCTGTAATCCTTCCAGGCAGGTAGGTATTATTCTAATAGTAAAAACTTAACCTTTTGAACGCCAGAGTATAAACGTTTCGCCGTACCCCTGACGCCAGGCCACTTTAACAAAACAACATACATACACACACTTAAAACAACAAATTTCTCGATATTGGTGGTTTATTTATATTAGTTTCATGCAATACAATATAGACGGAAGCTTAAACTTTTAAATTACATAAATAAAAACACACAAAAGTAATGATTAAATTGTTTATTTCATAATATGGTGCGACCCTTTTGTCATATATTTGTGACGTTGGCGTTCAGGGTAAGATTTCGTTTGTCACATATATGTGACAATGGCATTCAAAAGGTTAAAGTGATATATATATATATATTACCTACATGTGAGTTTCACATTTATAATATCTTTGTTTATATTATTTGCGCACATATAATGTGTTACTGTTTGTTTGTCCCAAATAAATAAATAAATATATGTCTGTATTTACTAACAACTTCTATTTATGTGTATAATTAATAATTTAATAAGTGTTATAATGTAAGAAACTGTCATTGTTATATTATAAGTAGTAAACTTTGAAAGTACATGAATTTTAAAAATTCACATTAATACTTGCTTGGTTTTGAACCCTCTTACGTGTCTGTCTGTAGTTATGAACAACATCAGCACCCTAATTGCGTAACACACTATCAATCGGAATTTGAATCATTTTGAAGCCAATTGCTAATCCATTGCTTCATAAGTTCCAAAAATGTGTCTGCTCAACACGTAAATAACGCAATGAATATTGTTGAACTGTCAAAATGAAACCGATTCCGATTGATAATGTGTTACGCAATTGCCCCGCTGGATAATTTATGATGATATGTGGATAATTAGTATTCAAATTATTATATTATAAGTATTAAACCCCCGGGGGTCGCGCATCTGTAACTCAACATAAGTGAGGTTGTAGATAAACTTGAATGTGCTTGGTTTTGAATCTTCATGCTTAAGAAGTGGATGCTTTAACCTCTAGGTCAGCACAACACGTTGTATTGTAACCCCGCGTTTACAACAATGTTTAAAACATGTTGTGTGTCTACTGTTTTTATTTATAGTTGCACCTAAAACAAGCTGTAAAGACTAGTTGTATACAAAACTTGTCAAAGACTTAAAAGTAGAACAATAAATTAATTTCTGAATGTGTTACAAAATTACTTTCTTCTTTATTATATTATAAATAATTATACCTGTCCCCGTCCCCTCATGCATCCTTTTCCGATTAAACCAGGCTAACCTGCTTAAGGCAAGTTCAACCTTGCTGTATTTGCTGTCACAGAAATAAAGTCGAAAGTAGATTGATTGGTTTTAGGCTGAATATTGTCGAGATAATATTCACCAACAAACCTATCAACCTTGCTAGAAGGTACCATATAAATAAACTACTTAGATTCTGCCCGCGACTTCGTCCGCTTGAAATTTCACCCTACACCATTCACCCTCTTAGGGGTGGATTTCGAAAAACCCTTTCTAAGTGGATACCTACTCTTCACAAAGAACACACCCTCCAAATTTCATGTCTCTAGGACCAGCGGTTTAGGCTGTGCGTTTGATATATCTGTCAATCAGGACAGGACTTTGAATTTTATGTACTTATATAGACACTCGTTTTTAGTGTCGTATACCATCAAACGCACATCACGCTTTAATAACGAAAATCAAACCTTACTCCTTACAAAATAAAGCCGCAGTAATATCACACTGTTTCCAATGTCCGTACGAGTTGATAAATATGTGTCCACAAAATAAACTACGTTCGCGATACATCGCTAATCAGACTGTTTCAATATACCGCTCTCTGTAGGTATGTATGTGTGATTCTCTTAACTTTGCTCATTTAATTGTCACTTAAAGACAGCACAAAGTCTGTCTCTTCAACCGTCGGTGGGCTCGCGTTTCTCATTCCTTATCAATATCATTATTGTGACTAGGCTGTGTGTGGTGTTTCCTTGTGATGTGTTTGATATTGTGAAAAAACAAATTTTAGAAAAGGTAAGTTTAAAAAATATTAATTATTTTGTTTTAAAAGAATAAACTTCTGCTGTTTAAGTTCATAAATCTCTCATTCACAAAATCTGTGGTTTACAAAAAATATTTTTTAATGCATGGATCTAGTCATTAACACTCGATACTTTGTACAGATATTTTCAGGTTCAGTGAATCTATCTAAGTACCTATTTAAATAGACAGGCTTCAGCCAATTTATGGTTACCTTGCTTGATACATGTATGCATTTGTTTCAATACTAGATATTTAATTGAAAGTGCTTTATTTATTTCAATTTTAGCCGCAAAATGGTCCACACGATTGATATAACAAACATCCCGATTGGACTCGAAGGTGTCATTCACTCAGTAAGTTATATTTTTATTGATATTAAAATTAATATTGAATTTTATTAGTTGAGCTGCTAAGCTGATATTATGTAGAGTCGAACGCAAAAATATGTGAACATTTAGCGAAGTTCAGCACCTAGTTCTTCCTAAAGTATTGATGCTGTGTATATAGCCCTACTCACACGTAGGTTTTATTTTGTAAACTAGCTGCGCCCCGCGGTTTTACCCGAGTAAATGTCGATCCCGTGGGAAAATCGGGATAAAAAGTAGCCTATATGTTAATCCGGGGTGTCAGCTACCTCCATACAAAATTTTATCAAAATTGGTCCAGCCGTTTGAGCGTGAAGAAGTAACAAACATATAAACACACACACACAAAAACTTTCGCCTTTATGAATTAGTGTGATGTGATGTGATAGTGTGATTGTATTAGGTACATTCCAACAGATAAACCGACTCGACGATTCTACGCTTCGAGAAACTCGCATTTGGATTTTGTTCAGTGAATATATATTTTTGTCCTTGACTGTACCTACTACCTACCTACTCGTAATGTACTGTAATGCAATTCAAACACGATTTGACTTCCTATTTATCGATTTTGTGACATGTTGTTCATAATATATTAAATACTAGCTGCGCCCCGCGGTTTCACCCGCATAAGTCTCGATCCCGTGGGAATATCGGGATAAAAAGTACCCTTTGTCCTTTCCCGGGACTCAAACTATCTCTATACCAAATTTCGTCTAAATCTGTTCAGCGGTTTAGGCGTGAAAAGGTAACATACAGACAGACAGACAGAGTTACTTTCGAATTTATAATATTAAGTATGGATTACTAAAGGAATTAATAATTGTATGCACTTACAATTTATTTATTTTATAGATTAGTGGAGCTTAGCATAATTATTTACATTTTCAGTTTGGAATTTCCACTGTAGGTGTTAGTAGGTATGTTCCGCAAAGTAAAGCCGCAAACAATAAATGCATTTATCATCACGCATATTGAAAGGCATTCTACATTTCTACCTACCTGACTCTTCTTTCGCGTATTACGCACATATAAAGGATAAAATCCAAAAACCATAAATTTAAGTTACATCACATATATTTTTTTTTATAATTATAAACTTATTACCTTTTCCTCATGAACGCGTAGAGATATCAACTTTTGGTGCGCGAGTCCGACTCGCACTTGGCCGGTTTTTTTTACTTCTCCTTTCACACGTCTGCTGGAAGAAATTTTTAAAGAAATAAGCAGTACCTTTGTACTCAAATTATAATTACATATGTCATATCCTATGTATTTTACTGTGTGTACATAAATAGACGACTGGATTCTTCAACGACCTTACGTAGAGGTATGCAAAACTTATAGGTGCTGTCAGTAGATAGAGGAGATTATGTAATCCATCTCTTTTCAAGGGTTCTTCATAAACTATTACGTCCTCTTCAATTTACTTCTTCATCTATCATAATGTCGGGCTGGATAAGCACTATCTACCAGATAAAATATGTTTATGTGGACGTAATTATCTACCAGATACATTAACTGGGGGTTATCCAGAGCTGGTAAAACAAGCCATGAGTAGGTATTAACATCTATCATCATCCTTCTGCCCCCACGAGCATAGCCCCACATTAATTGGATAGGTATCTACCTACATAATACGTATGCCAATTAATTTGAGGTCGGCGCAGCATGTCCTATTCTTCCATACCCACCTACCTACCTACATCTCTGTTAAGCGTAATCTCAGAGTATAATAATATCTATGAATTCAAATGTTTAGTCCGGTAACAAAACTCCTTCACGGTTGTGGCCCTAAAGACATTGGCAGAGGAGTTATAAAAGTCGGAATTTGCCAGTAGCGCGATTCTCTTGTTGCTACCGAGCGATGCTAATTGTATGCATTCTATTTATGGGATGTTGGCTATGACAATCGAGCCAATTTGTTATAGAACTAATTCAATAATGTTGTAGTAGTCGGTTGGTGTTTGTTTACAAACACTCATTGCATTTTCGGTGAACGGTTGAAGATTATTTTTTAATTCTTCACAGAACCAACAGTTTTGAACTTTGTTCAAACCCTTCCGTAGTGTCAGTGAAAAAAACATTATTTACCTACTCGTACATTAAAATTCCTATTCTAGTAAGTGTCCTATCACGTTTTTGACAGACTTTCTGTAAGGATTATTATACCTTTTTAAAGTGAACTAAGTATTTTAGAAGATATACTACTACTACTGCTACTGAAAATTACTCTTTCTAATTTTATTGAATGAAAATCCAGGTGAGCAAACTCATTCGTCATTCTAATATTTCAAGATTAAAACTAGTTTTACTAAGTATATCTACTAAGTAGTAACCGTGACTTCTGAATGGTCATGCAGTTTTCTACGTCACGCCGTTAAACTGCAAGCAATGCGTTTCATTCGCTGCAACAACCTCACACATGGCGATAATTTCGCCATTAAACCTCTCAGTTCGGAGTTATAACCTTAGATATGAGTCAGTGTCAGTGTTCATACAGTATAGTTAGCACTAAGGTAGGAATTTTTTATGACGAACTTGTGATTATGAGTTTAATTAAAGTATTAAATAATAAGTATTGGTAAGACACATGGCAGCTAGTCAATTGTTTTGACCACACGTAGAAACGGTATTGTATTGATTCTCTCATGTTGATTTGATGTTTCATAATATTGCAGTACTCTATAGGTATTAGCCTGAAGAAAGAATGCCTCCTGTATCTGTCAATTGTACGCAAACATACTGTAGGTATGTGGAGTCTTATTTATATGTGCGGTGGTTTTGTCTTATTATAATAGGTTATATGCTGGTGCTAATTAAAATGCAAGTGACAGATCAGAATCAGAATCAGAATCAGAATCAGAATTTTATTAGCTCAAAATGTAGGTACAGTATAAGATGGACATAGGTAATTATATTATGAGATCAGCTACATTTTACCTTACGGCGTGCAAATTGTACAGTAATTGATATAATGTTAAAATTAAAAATGTCAGCACTTAAAATCAGTTACTTACAATAATAGATAAAATAGAAAAATTAAAATTGTCAACGATAAAAAAATAAAAAATATTCAGACAATTATCTTACAAAATTATTGCATGTCAAATAATATGTAATTAATAATTTCAGTCATTCGTTATCCAAAGTCAAATCATTCAAAAAGTCCTTCACTGAATAATTCCTTCACAGATAAATCATGGGTTAGGTTTTACTCTTATAGTTAAGCGGATAGGTCAACTTTAGTATAGTTTTCCAGTGTCGGTGTGGATTGTGTCGTCTGTTTAATCAGCCTAATGATTTTATAAAACATTGGGAAAATTTTGCACCGTTAGTACCTGCATACTATGTAATATAAATAATCACAATACTGAACTGTTTGCATTCAGGGTGGCCAAGCCAATAGCCAAACACTAGATCATTAGACTAGACAGAGACATAAATGGGTCCTATAAAAGTAATGCTATATCTAACTAGCTATATGTATAACTGATTTAACAACAGTTAATTCAACCATTGAATCTATCAAGACTGTGTATCACATAACCTAGCTACCTATGATTACCTACCTAGGTAGTATCAACATTTGATACTACACATACTTTTGTTCGTTTGAGGAAATCGCCACGACCTCGACTCTATGTACTAAGTATTTATTTATATCCAACTTAATAAGTTTCGAACACGTTACACTTACTTGTTAGTAGATTTAACTGTTTAGGTACCTAGGTTGGTAGGTAGGAAGGTACAGACGCCAGCACATCAACCTACCCGAAACTCTCAGATTTTCCCAATCAACTTCGAACCTTATAGTTTGGTGATAAAGTTGAAAATCTATTAAAGAAATTTGACAGATTGTAGTAGGTTGATGTGCTCGCGTCTGTACTTGACATAATGATGAACAAATTCACCAATATTTCATAATAGATTAAAATAATGTAAACAGGCGTTACTTTGCGGAAAACCATGACTTAATTAATAAAACATATTTTTAGGTAGGACTTTAGGGTTGGTTATATTTTAGCGTACAAGATCATTGGAAGTGGTGCTTGGCTAAACTATTTAATATGAGGTTTTACAAAAAACGAAAAAAATATTTTTACCCCAAAAATGGAGCTTATTCTCATAGGACTTCCATTTTCAGGAAAAAATCACAATTTTGCTTTATATTTATCAAAAAATTCTCTTTACGTCCTGAAGTATATTTCATCTTAAAAAACAGGTTATACTTAAACCTAGTGTGTAAATTTCGCTAACAATCGTCAAAGCGTTAATTATACTTAATAATTATGTTACCACAGGTACCTGAAGGAGATGGCGTTCAGGATGGCGAGAGAAAAGGCAATGTCACATACGGCATCGACGACATACCGCCCTGGTACCTCTGCATCTTCATGGCTTTACAGGTGCGTACTACGAGTTGTAGCTGATTGAGATAATTGAAAACCTCCTATAATTTCCTATAAAGGGACAACAACCCCACCTTGTATTTATGGATGAATCCGATGACTATGTACGCACGACAATATATTAAGCTATGCATTTCTAATATAAGCTGACTACTCAATGTATGAAAAACCAATACAATATCGCGAGGTCAGCTAAAACGGATAGCTTTGATATGTCGCCGTGTGTACTATATTATATACTTACCCAAATTAAATGTACCTAACCTTTGTAAATTGTACCTCTATGAAAACCTCGATGTTCTTACTATAGGTAGTTACCTACTAGAGCAAATCTGAACGTTGTATCAATTGTAGTTGTCCGTACAACAATATATAACTACCATATGTAGGTCACAGTACCTAGGTACATCGTAGTAAACTGTGTATATAGTCTATACACACAGTCAAATACAAACATCATCTATACGGTATAAATGATGTTTTCAAATTCCAGGAATATCTACCTTATCGTTGTAAAAAGTTCCTTCTGCCTAAATAGAGCCTCGTTCGTTTCTAGATTCCTCTTTGCATTCAAAGACCCTTCCTAACATCTTCAAACACTGAACCAAAATCTAATTGATTCAAACTCTTAGATGTTGGAAGTAACATCATGTTACGAAATAAGTTAGAGTGAGATGGATGTCACCAGAGGACTCAATTAATGAATGTTTTGATTAAGTTGTCTGATCTGATGAAGACAAAGGCTTAATGAGGTCTGTCCGTGATTGTAGCGGACAGGACCGCCCGCGGCTGACCGTGCTCAGCCATGCAATTACCTGACGCAGGTAGGCAAGTTTACGTAAGAAGGGCGCTTTTCCTTAAAATTAAACGAGGGGACTTTATGGGGTTGTTATTTGGCTTCTCTGTTAAGCCATAGAAAAGTTAATTGTAATTTAGGAATCTACTTGTACTATTTGGGGGATTGCCTTAGGTATCCGTTAATAGCTATATTATGTTCTTCATAATATTTTAGGAGGTTCTTATTTTACTTATTTGCGTACGTACTTCTTAATAAACAATTAACTGAAAAATACAAAAATTGAGATTTTAAGTCTAAATGAAATCCTCAATAATTTATGCATTTTAAATCAATGAAAATACATTCGTCGAGCCTTTTCATAACGCAATAATTGTTATTATTCTTTGCCTTTGCTCTACCGCAGTCAATCGTGTGCATATTTCGGTTTTATCCGAGATTCTGAGGACTGATGCTCTTTGGGAGGCTTCACATTCGTTCGGGTCGGCGTGATTCGGCCCGACCGGGCGGCAGAATCCAATATATTTTGCTGCCCGGCTGTGCCGAATCATGTCGACCCGAACAAGTGTGTAGCACGCCTTATAGATAAATTCTGCTACCATGCTATCTTATTGCATTTCTAGCACTACCTGACGATGATCGGCGCCATAGTGGCGATCCCGTTCATTCTGTGTCCCGCACTGTGCATGGCGGAGACCGATCCCGACCGCTCCAACATCATATCTACCATGATATTCGTCACTGGTATGTAAATTTTGCTTCTTTTCTCGTATCTACTGGTATTCTGATTTAAGGGCGAGTTTCACCAAATTTTTGACAGTTTTTCTATACTAGAATTGCCAGACGTCAATTTTACTTCACTGATAAACGTTCTGACTTTGGTAAAATCAGCCCTTAGTATCAGAAGTTGATGCAATGCGCAGCTTAGCCTGCCGCTACAGCTAGTGTTGCCTAGGAGTCCGTAATACCTACTAATGTTTGTTTGTTGTTTTGATGTTTTGTGTAATTAGTACACCACAGACTACCTACAGTATTTGTATGTCCTTCCCCTTTTTTAATCCATCCAAATTCCAAAGGTTGTCTTTAAAAGATCGCTCTTAGCGATAAGACCGCCCATTGTGTCACCCATAGTAAAGTTTCTATATTTAATGTCTGTAAGTTATATGGTAGGTATACATAATAAAGAGTATTCTATTCTCTATTCTATTCTAATGTTTTCTTTGAGCCAAACTTAGACGAAGCTTTCTTAACATATAGGTATTGTATTATACGCTGCGGCGATAGATACTTGCTCCTCAAATATGATTATGTGGTTGGTTTAGTCAGTTGAATCCTTGTGAGAGTGATGTATAAGATGACGACGGTCCGGGGAATGAGAAGTAGCTCATTTTGTTTTAATAACTAAAAAACAAAATGCGATCACTAATAGAGCTACCCAAGTCACATGAAAATACCAAGTTTTCCGTTTATTGGGAGGCCTATGTTAACCACTGGATTTTAATGGGCTAACAATATAATTAGTTGAGATTTTAACTATTTTGTAAAAGAAGTTAATCTTGCTCTTGAAATTAATATAATTCCTGCTGATAAAACAACGATATGAAAGATAGCAGTGGTGTATTTAATGCTAAGCAACTGTACGTAATTTATAGGGCCATAAACTGACAATAGTGTCACTTTACTATCTACTTGTTATAACAAGGAACAAATAAAGATGATTTGTTTAGCTGTGACTATTTTAGTTTAGTTGCGACGAGGAGATATTGGCATTTCCGTATCTGTAAACAGGGTTTGATGAAAGGATTCCAAAAGTGTGAGTAGTTAAATCATAGGTTCGTATTAATAACTTCAGGCAATTTTTCTTTTCGTGTTCAGTATTTGTTGAAGCATATCAAATACCTGTCCATGTTAGTCTTGATGACTAACATGGACAGGTATTTGATATGCTTATGATATGATATAATGATCATCTACCTAGCTTTTTCTCAACTATCTTGGGGTCGACTTCCAGTATAACTCGGCTGCAGCTGAGTACCAGTATTTCACATAACATATATTTACATAATACCTATTGATTATTTCGATATTTATGTCATGCAGTCAGGACATACAATAGATTTTAACATTTCAATAAACCCTAATTGAAGTATTTTCGCTTTCATGATTCCCCGCAATGTTTTAATATTTCAGGGAACAATTGGTGTTTAATCAGAGTGAAATACGTTTTGTTTCACCCTGATTCACAACCCTTGTTCTACCGACCACTGGACACAACCACAGAATATTAAACCGTAACTATTCTCTTTAAAGTTCGTATATTGCAAACGCCAGTTGCATATAAATAACTTGGAATCTCACATGCACATCTAATCTGTACTCGTATATATTTTATATGCCACAGAAATAACAATTTCATCATGCAAAAGCTAATCAAATCGTTTCAATTCTCCGCTTCGAAAAAAGAATTCTCAGAACGCCTGCGCCAGATACAATAGCAACGTGTAGTTGGATGCAAGTTGCTTGCTCTGAACTTACAATACGATAATTAGCTCGCGAACGAAGTAAAATTACTCAACGACAATAAATAATGTTCATTTTTATTGTGCAGGACCTACAGACGTACAGTTCGCCGGGTTTATTCTCGTAGTTTCACTGAAACGATCTGAAACTTTCAGTTTTCATAGTTATGGCTGAACATTTTAATAGGAATAATAAAATGTGCACTCCAATGCAGCTGGACATTGTTCAAGGATACTGAAAGTTTTGACGAGTTTATTATAATTACGAGTTATAGGAGTTACTTTAGGATCCAAATAATAAATAATGAAAATATTGTACACAATACCTAATCAAAATTCTAACGCTAGGTATAAGAAGATATGAATGTGAAACGCCTACATAAATATCAATAGGAATAAAAACAAAAGATTCATCTTTGGAGGTGCTGGGATTTGAACCCAGGACTTTCAGCATGCGAAGCAGACACTCTACCACTGAGTTACACCCCCGACTGGTAATAATTTCATAAAATGTGTTTGATATAGGTACGTTGCTTGCAAGTATTTTGTATTCTGCTAGTGACTTTACTTTCACTGCCGCGGGCGAGGTAAACTTGTGCACGTGTTTGTCAACTTGATAAACTTTTTTTTTGTTAATGTAGTACCTACTTTATTTTTTATGAGAGTTAAGTCCAAGGGCTCGGCAGGATTTCAGCCAGACAGGTTCGTCGCATGTTGAAGTAATCAATTCAGCAGGAATTTCAAACAGATTCTTGTCATTAACTTATTGGAAGGTGTATGTCTGCTGGTAATTTGGAGGCTTGAGGCACTTAAGGATTAAACACTTAAGGTTAAGCTTCGCTTGCCGCGGTTGGTCCGTGGATGAGTTACATCTTTACATAATCAGGATCCCGCGCTTGTCTCGGAAAGGTCCCTGCTGTCAATCGTGGATCTTTGGCAGTCGTTACGGGTAGTCAGAAGCACGAAAGTTTGACAACCAGTCTTACCAAGGGGTATCGTATCACCCAGTAACTAGGTTGTGAAGGTCAGATAGGCAGTCGCTTCATGTAAAATACTGTTATTCAGCTGCATCCGGTTAGACTGGAAGCCGACACCAACATAGTTGGGAAAAGACTAGGCAGATGATTTTATTCTCGGCAATTTTCTCGGGAAATGATCAAAAACTCTTGAGGAATAGGTACCTATGGATCGTAGCTCGTGACGTTCCGTAGTAGCACAGATAATATAATAATATAGTAGTTAACCTTTGGAAAAAGGCGTTAGTTCATGTATTTATTTTAACTTTATGTACAGTAGTGAGTGGTACATAGGCATTAATGTCATAAGGCATTCCTCATCAGTAAAATTTTGCGTTAAAAGATCAACATTGTGGTAGGTGTACCTTGCGGTTTCACCCGCATAAGTTTCGATCCCGTAGGAATATCGGGATAAAATATGTCCTGTCCCGGGACTCATACTCATATAGTGGTTTAGGTGTGAAGAGGTAACATACATACATACAGACAGACAGACAGAGTTACTTTCGAATTTATAATATTAGTATGGACTAGCTGCACCACGCGGTTTCACCCGCATAAGTTTCGAACCCGTGGGAATATCGGGATAAAAACTATCCTATGTCCTTTCCCGGGACACAAACTAACTCTATAGCAAATTTCATCTAAACCGGTTCAGTGGTTTAGGCGTGAAAAGGTAACATACAGACAGACAGACAGACAGATATACTTTCGAATTTATAATATTAGTATGGATGGATATTAATATATTAGTACGGATATAAATAAGTAATAGGGTCCCATTAGCACCCATTGGATACGTAACCCTAAAAAGCTTTTTCTTTACGACCTAAAGACTTTACTTATTTTTTCCTTCCCCAGGCCTAATAACCTGGCTCCAAGCGACCTTCGGCTGCCGCCTGCCCATCGTGCAAGGCGGGACCATCTCTTTCCTGGTGCCGACGCTGGCCATCCTCAACCTGCCGCAGTGGCAGTGCCCTGCAGACGAGGTGCTGGACGCCATGACGGATGCGGAGCAGCAAGAGGTCTGGATGAGCAGGATGCGCGAGCTGTCCGGGGCTATAGCTGTGTCGGCGCTGTTTCAGGTGTTTCTTGGTGAGTTAGCAAATATACCTAGGGCCAATTTCACCAATGAAACTGAACGAATTTAGCCAAAGAATCTAAACCACCTTCAAGTGTTCCACAGCAATGATGACACTGACGGCTCTTGAACGCGGTTTAGATGTACTGACCGCGATTCATTAGTGAAATTCGCTCTTACTACTTCTGTTATCGATGAAGGTAATGCTTAGCTTTGGATTTTTAATCTCCGCGTCTTTCTAAACACTTACTATATTCGGCCTCCATTCCCATGTAGGTCATGATGTCACAATGGTCCTCATAATATGATCTAAGCATTAAGTGCGTTGCAATTGTATGGTCTTTAAAAAGACTTTGGCGTCTTAATTAATTTCGGTGTTTTTTCTCTGAGAAGTTAGTTAAGATACACCGATCTCATCTAGTTTTAATCAAGAACGTGTAAAAGTGCTTTTATAACTATATTTTTTTCAACCTGTTTTGTCCTGCTACTGGGCAAAGGTCTCCCCCAAAGCTTTCCATTGTTCCTTATGCGTTGCCTTTTCCGACCATAGTCCCGTAAATGTACTCACTAGGACGTCACGCCAGCGTTTCCTTCCCAGAGGAAGAACTATTTTTTTTAAATAATAAATTATTTATCAACATCAAACTAAGTTTTAGAAATACCCTATTAACTAAAGACTAAACTCACAGGCAATAATAAAATCTAGGTAAAATGCTGTCCCATAACAAACTCTCCATCAAGAATGTAATTAACCCAGAGGGGACGCATTTTTTGTTCACAAAGTACTTAATAAACTAATAGGCTTTCCCGAGCAAAGAGTTTTTACTATACCTATCAGCCTCCGTAACTAAATTATCTCTATGTCCCCGCGCATGCGCAAACCTCCGCAGCGCTTTGATGCAAACTTTACTTTTTAAAAGCGCACTCTCATTTACCGTTGCCTAGTTTTTTTTTTTAAACAGAACTTTGAAAGACTTTCATGTTCTTCATCATCTAAGTGCATCATAACATCGTTATTAGAAAAGTGTTGTGGTAAAAGGTTGTGTTATTTAATTAGAAACTTTGTTCCTTTTCATTGTTATTTTCATTATTAATAATGTCAAAGTGGAAGTAGCTTTTCTTTGTTTACTTATTCCGTTTTCAGGGCAAAATCCTGAACATGTTGATGAAAATCAGTCTTATTTTTGTACAAGGACATAGGGTAGGTATTTTAATTCGGGAAAATAAAAAACTTTTCACACAAGCTCAGGCACGGATCACATTTTTGTTTTGTTAACTTGTATGTGAAAAAGTGTCATTATAACACGATAATAATTATGTACAAAAAAAAGGAGCTACGTCTGCCAACAAACTGCTTTGCAGTTTGGCAGAGGTAATATGTAACGTTTAAAACTATTTATGTGAATAAACACTTTTTCATTTTTTTTTTTTCAATCCGTAGTGGAAGCTGTCACTATATCTAACTGACGTATGGACCTAAGGACTAACTTTCTCCTGTGTTCTTGTCTCCATGAGTTCTAAGCCGGCTTGCAACGTCTAGATCAATCAGGTGACCTAGATAGTCAAGGCGCCCTATATTCACTCCTATTAAAGTTTAATATTCCAGTATTCGCAGAGCAGCATGCAATCTTGATATAATCGATATGATGAGTAGTGTGGGACAGCGTCAAAGAGCGATTAGAAACTTGAGATTTGTAGAGTAGGACGAGGTTACTTATATCGTTCTCTCTCTCGTTTTGTATTTTGAAGTGAAACTTCTTTACGCACGCTTGGCTTGGTGAGTAAGCTGGCGAACGCGTGGCGTAAGCGTTACGAAAACTGTGATCGGGCGAGGCGAACGGGAGTTGAGTGGGGGATATAAGCAAGAGAAAGCAGTGCGCGCGCACATTTTCTTTCTCTCTTCCTCTCATAGCCAAATACGTTTTGAATTTTCACTTCAGTCGTGTGGTCATAAGCACACACGGTTTTTTTTTCTGAGATGGCTTCTAATTCTACTGCACTGAACCAAACACCTATATGAGTTATCTGAACTTACTCAAGAAAACATTGAATAAAGAACAGCCAACAAAAGCTAGGAGGTTGTGAAGGGCGAGCTTTTTGGGGGCTCGGTATATCTTAAGTAACTTTCAACGTTCATGAAGTGCTGATTCTCTGCGTCTGAATATTTGAATAGAATAGAATACTATTTGTTATGTGCACCGTTCTTCTTCATCTTCGTGTCGCTGGTGTCTTAGTTCTTGTTGGCCCAAAACTTCCACAGCGTGATTTGTGGCAGCGCAGAGGTCACTTTGACTGCAAGTTGTGGGATACAGAGGGCAGGATAGGAGGTGGAGCATGGTTTGCGACATAGCTCTACATTCACACCCTGCTGCCGTCCTGTCGAGGTAGCATCACTTTACCAGGTTGTAGTTACATCTTCCCAGTTGTGTCCGGAGACGGTTCAGGAACTTCCAAGTGGACCACGACGATGTACACCGTATGAATTACAGATATAATGTAGAAATTTTACATAGGTGACATAATGAGAGATTTTATCGCTAAAAGCCATCTTTTGATGACAACTTTTGAATCTTAATCGATTAAAAGTTGTCTTCAAAAGATCGCTGGGAGAGGGAGAGACACTACTACAGTTGGCAGTCTGTTTTATGGTATTTCCATTTGTCCAGGATACTTCGGCGTGATAGGCTCGTTGCTGCGCTTCGTGACCCCCCTGACGATAGCCCCGACAGTGGCGCTGGTGGGGCTCACCCTGTTCGAGCACGCGGCCGGCGCCGCCTCGCAGCACTGGGGCATAGCGGCCGGGTGAGTCTAGTCTTGTTCAACTACTAGCTTTGACCTGAAGCTTCGTTCCCTTGGTCTTTTCCACAGTAATCGTGATTTTCGGGATAAAAATAGTGTATGTCATTCTCCGGTCCAAAAACTATCTCTAAGCAAATAGACACGTCCATCTATTGGTCCGTTGCTGCGTCAAAGAAGGACAAACCAACAAACACACTTTCAATAATATAATATTTTGAGATTAAAGGATTTGATTTACAAGAGTCTGTATGAGGTACCGTCAAACGGGGTGAATAGGGATGCAGGGGTGAATCGGGACAAAACTTTAAAAGGGATTTTAACATCAAAATAATATAGTTTGTGGCCAAAAAGGACCCTAATGTGTTTACTGTAATATAATTAACGATTACGTGCCCTTATTGACAACAAACTATATTATTTCAACGTTAAAATCCATTTTAAAGTTATTTCGTCTTGATTCACCCCTGCATCCCTATTCACCCCGTTTGACGGTACGATACTAACTAAATACACTACAATCATAGCCTTTCCTAAAAGCTACAGCCAGTCTTTCCACAGAAGCCATGCTGCACCTCAATACCAATTTGGAGGTCTGGACATAGAACTACTCGTACTATATGCAGCTACTATTTCTTTATTACTTTCGGGAATCGAACCTGCGATCCGCAACTATTATGCTAACCGGGCAAACTCGTGACGTCGAAATGCGTGTTAACTTTTACTTCCTGTGCGGTTGGGGGCGCATAAAATATGCTCAGACACAATGTATAATTAAATTCGTCCCGAAAACTTTGCCACAGTAACCTACTTCCCGAAGTAGACGGTCGTAAGTTGGCGACGTTGACTGATGTCAAATTGACGTTTTCTTCAAACCAAATTGGCGTTCTCCAAACCCGTCCGTCCTAATTTCGGTAAATTATATGTATTATGCAGTTTCAAAGCGAGATCTCCTTTGTAACTTTGCCTTTGACGAGTTTTGCATGTCTCTGTAAGATGTAAGTCGTATTGAACCCCACACATTTACCATTTAGAGTGTAACTCTTGTAAGCTAGGATTCACAAAACAAAGCAATCACGCTCAGGGAATGGGAATCACAGTATCCCAGGGAACTCGTAAACTGTTCCGGAACTCGCGACAAAATTAAATAGAAGCGCTTCCGAAAGGGCTATGTTTTACTTCACTCTGAGGCCGCCTCAAAAGGATTTATCTATTGTTTGCGTTTATTTCAACTATTGGAACAGATTTGACGCACAAGGATTATTATTTCGTAGTATGGACAATTGAAATAAAGATGAGATCAGCAGTGGGACAGCACAGTATATTCATTCGTGGTTAATATTTTACAAGCAAGTTACAAAAAGTACAATAGAATATAAACAACCCGTAACTAAGCTTATTTAAATCAATGACAGCAATGTGTTACATATGATTATTTCTCGCAGGCCAGTATATACATATAAATATACGACCTCCAATACGGACAAGTTCGTGTGACAAAACAAATTCGTTTTTTTTGCTTACCTATCCCAATTTCTAGGTACGTTCTTATGTAGGTACTTACGTCTTTTTCGTCCATTGTCATCTCAGTTCTAGCTTCCTTCCTAGCCATATCGTCTGTCACATATTTCTTTTGTTCAGCCATTTTAGAAATTGGTGTAAACATAACATGTAAGTATGTCAGGTGAGTTTCGCAGAATTTGTACCAGGCGGCCAGCAAAATGTCAGAGGTGAACGCACTAGCTTGCAGCTCCATCGATCCGTATCGGGATAGTTGGCACTATCCCGCTCAGATATAGGCCAGTCGACGTGTCCCGCGACTTGTTGATTGATATGTTGAGCAGTTGAGCCGAATGTCAATCACTGGAATTAATCTTTATGCAATATATTCATTTGCATGGCAACGGGTTTTTGAGCTGCAACCCCGCCCATCAGGGAGAATTGTGTCAAGTATTTTCCGATAGGCTCAGTAAAGGTTTTCCTATATGTATGTAGTTGGTAAACCTTTGTTTCGTCGGTCATAAGTTCCATGGAAGCGAGGCTATTGTTATTTACCGAGCACAAATAATGGGGTTGAACCTAATACGTTCTGCAATCGCGTTTGCGACCATTAGAAAATCGAGACAAAAATTAAGAAAGCGGTGGTGGCCCATTGGTAATGGCCGAGACTTGCGAGTTGTAGGTCGTGGGTTCGAACCCAGATAGGCGCTTTTATACTATGTGTAAATTATTTCAACACTACTGTTTTTAAAATGGTCGTGAGGAAACCGGCATGACCTAGAACCAAAAATTCGAAGAAATGTGGCATCTACCAACCCGCACTAGGCCCGCGTGGTGGATTATGACCCACTCCCTCCCACAGAAAGGGAAGGCCTCTCTCCCAGCAGTGGGAACATTATAGGCTGATTATGCATGAAGAAAGTACCTATAAAAAGCCATTGGAGTTTTAAAAACACTGTAAAAGTATGAAGTCTCTATTTTTGTCAACGAAACTAACTTATGAAGAGGGTCCACGAGTAGTCCCGACTAATAGATTATCCGGGACAGGGGCGACAGAGTAGCGGCGAGTCGGGGCGGGTAACCCTATTAGCGTCCCGGCTAATGGAAAACTTACTTTCACTATACTAGAGTTTACTATTTATTAGAACTTTGTATGTTATATACTAGCTGCGCCCCGCGGTTTCACCCGCATAAGTTTCGATCCCGTGGGAATATCGGGATAAAAACTATCCTATGTCCTTTCTCGGGACTCAAACTATGTCTCATCTAAATCGGTTCAGCGGTTTAGGTGTGAAAAGATAACATACAGACAGACAAACAGAGTTACTTTCGAATTTATAATATTAGTATAGATTATACAGGGTGAAATTGAATTCATGGGCATCATTTTAAGGGGTCATTGTACTCATCATTATGAACAACTTTTACAATGGCCTAAACCTAAAATCGCGAAAAAAAATCAGCTGTTCTTGCATTTATGTTCACATAACTCGTCAAAATGTAGGGAAGAGCTGACTTTTTTCGCGATTTCAGGTTTGGTCCCATAGTAAAAGTTGTTCATAATGATGAGTACAATGACCCCTTAAAAGGATGCCCATGAATTCAATTTCACCCTGTATTTTGTATAACACTGTAAGCAATAATATCCTTTTTCGTAATTTAAATATACCGGGACGCACTCGTCTTATATGAAACGTAGGTAGGTATAGAAAGAAAAAACGTTTATTTGCGGCAAACATGACACAAAAAAAAACACAAAAAAGAACAAGTTGGGGGAAAATATGAGTCGTATCAATATCGTACCTATGTGAATTTGTTATAAAAAAATGTGAATGCGTTTGTCATTCTGATTGTTCATCAAAATAATATATAATATTTGCTATTAGCCATGGAATTTCACAGGGATACCACTTTTGGTTCAGGTTTAAAATAATAAATACAATTAAATGGAAACCTCGTTTCTATCTGCTATCTAGGTATAGTTTGTTTTCTTAAACCCAGATAGTAATCTGACATTTCAAGTCCTTGTATGTTTTAGTATAGAAATTTGACATTACAGCTGTCAAATTACTATCTGGGTGTAAAAAACAAACTTAATTAGGTACTTAGATTCTATTTCCAAGCGCAACTTTACAAATGTTATGAGTGTGACTGTCACAGTCAGCGTAGAGCTAGGTATTTTAATCTGCGCCTTTCCAGGGCTAAAATAGTTTTACACGTAAATGCATTTAAGCTACCACCAGAATTTTTATGTCACAATCCTATTTCAAACTGCAGCTGGACTAGGATAATTATGAGTGTCGTATCAAGTCCACAGTTATTTCCGCCCGCTTCTCCTGCAATTTCGAAAAATTTATGAAAATTGACTAAGGGCTGATTTTTCCAACGCCAGATTATTTAATCCGAGGAATAATTTTGTTTTTTGACAGTTCTTCCATGCACAATTTGTCCGACGACAATTTTATTCCACGAATATAAATTATCTGTCGATTGAAAAATTTGCCCTAAGTTGAATTACATAACATTTACATAAGTGATACAATGCAGATCCGTGTAATGAAATAGAGTATTATGTATGAGCGAAGTACTCTTACTAATTTGTACATTCCTTTAGGTATACTTTTTTTCCCTTAATTATTTGTAAGTCTATTTGTGTGTACATTTGGACTTGTAGTCCCGATGTGGCTAACTAGCTTAATATTTCGTATAAAATTATCAAAATGTTGTGCCATTGTAATGGTGCCCAAGACACAGGCTGTGCCTAGTTTGGGACCAACAATACCTCCATATTGTAATTTTGAAATATGAAATAAACGATTTTACTTTTACTTTTTACTATTGGTCACTATAATTTAGTTCAATCCATTAATTCAGCCTATCACAGTCCACTGCTACTCTGGTAGACATAGGTCTATCCCAGGCTGCACCACAACACCCTGTCCTCCGCCTTCCACATTCAGTCTCCCCAGCCACCTTTTTAAGGTCGTCGGTCCATCTGCCTGGGGGGCGTCCCACAGTAATTTAGTTAGGTAATGAGTAGTTCTCGGGTCAAAGTTGTTCCGGTCACTAAGTAGGGTTATTAATGTTGGCAACAAAATGGCCACTTGTTGACAGCGCACGCAACGTTGCCTTAAAGACGTTGTTGTCTTGTTAGGGCCGAGTTTGGCAATCTAGAAAATGGTTTCAATTTCCTTTCTAACTTTTCGTTATTGAAACTAATTTGATTTGTTAGAAGTTTATGGCACAGATTTCTAAATATTTACGGTTATTTGTAAGAAACTGTTGGTACCTATAATAAAATGATCAGTATTAAGTTTCCTACTTAAAAAAAAGTGGCACTCCGGGAGTGCCGACAGGACTGATTGAGGAGCTTTTAACATAATATGAAAGGGTAATTAATATCGTAAATACGCGTTCTAATTGTTCTTAAATCCCCATTATCAACGTTATTTATTGTATTAATGGCTCGAGAATACTCGAGATTTAAAATATTCAGCTTCAGTACGAACATAAAAACATTTCTTAAATGACAAGATTTCGATGTTCCAGATTTTCCTTAATTTTAAAATAATCGTTTCGAAATATTCCTCGAAGCTTTGCCAAATAAACCTCTTTGTTCCCGCGCCCGGTACCAGGATATCATAAAGGTCGAGCGAGGGGAGCGGTCGCCATGGCAACTGGGTCGCCGGCCGCGCGGCCTCTCCCGGCTGCAACAAGTGCGCTCTATTGATTTCATCTGCATCCCGCCCCGGCCACTAACTACTCGTATGTTGTATTTCATGTAACGCAGCGAAATTATTAACCAGGGAGCATATTAAAATATAATTTTGTAGTAAGAGCAGACTCTTCAGCATGAAAAGTGGTTTGTTGTGTTTTTGGTTCATTTCACTAGCTGACATTAACGTAGCTTATATTCTTTAGAATTATTTATTAATTTTCCAGGATTAAGGTCTTACAGGAAGTAGAAACGACTAAAAAGATGAAAAATAACCCTCCTTTTGGCGCAACTTCGGGTAAAAAATTGACAATCTTTCCTCTAAACGAATTTCAGGGTATTCTCAAATCTTCTTTCGTTCCTGTGATCCTAGTCCTTTCGCTGCTGTTTTTGCGTGACTTTTAATATAAAAAAAGCGGAAGCAATCACGAAAAGATTTTAGTTTCATGACAAGTAATAATTAAAATCACTCGCGGTTTAACCCAATTAACTTTTGAATCGGAAGTTCACCCCGCCTGATTTATTTTAATTGACTTTCCTCAGTTAGTCGACTTCATTTTGTAAATCTACTAAAGAGAACTCGAGTGATGTCAACGTCCGAGCATTCTTACTGGCAACGAGAGAATGTTCTAGAATTTTAGACGTTCATATTGGAATGTTCCACTGCGAAACAAAGAATTGCGCTTGTAAAATATGTAACAATGAAATATATACTTAGCATTGCACTTTGTCTTTCTTCGGACTGAATCACAGTTTACTTTGACAGTATTAATCCCTGGACTGTGAATCCTTTATCTTTTGAATAAGTAAGGAATTCTTTGAAACTCAATCGCATTTTGGTCTTAGCTACCTACTGTGGGTTCTCATTGTTTTCAGTACCTACTTTAAATTATGATGTCATATGTCATGAAAATATTGTCTAACCCCCTTACTAATAAACGGTGTATAGCGTCTGTATAGTTACACAACGCTTTGTCTTCTTCTTTCGTAAGTCAAATCACTGACGAATGAAAGGGAGAAATCAGTGTGCAACTATTCATACGTTTATTCGTAAGGGGGATAATCAGCACTGGATATCAAACCATTACTTATTAAGGTCATTATAATTAAAAATCGACTCAACATAATGTACAGTCAGGGAAATTATATTTGTTAAGCAATTTGACACATTACGTCAATTTGTCGTGCTATAGCCATTTCATATAACTGTCAAAGAATAACAGTAATTGTGACTTTAATGTACTGACTGACGAAGTTGGTGGCCAATTCGCTTAATAATTAATTTCCCTAACTTAACTTATACCACACCCCGGACACTCCATACAACGCTCGCAAAATAATTACCTACTACTACTACATTAAAAAATGACGTTTGTATACGTATGAATGTGTGAGTGAGGTACTTGTGTTTGCGAGCGCTCTTGTTAAAGAACTGCGACGAATACGCCGAAGTGCGGGGTGAGGTGCGGTAACTGATGTTAGTGCGGGGAAGGGAGTGTCCTTTCTGTACGTAGTACTTTAAGTATTCTGTGCTTATACCTAAGCTAAATTATAATTTCTGCCCTGTCATTAAATGTATGAATTATGAGCCGGTTATTAGCTATCAAATACGCCGCTAATTAACTGTGGTGTGGTGACACTATTGACTTACGGCTGCTATCAGTTAATTAGGGGTATAATGGCTAGGTTTTGGGAGGCTAATAACTATTTATGTTGCTATGTCAGTTACGAACGTGAAAGTTAGTACCTATATAGTACTGTTTCTGACATAGAATGACCATTTCTTTACAATGTGAGGATATACGAGCAGTAATATCGCAGTCTACTTAAAAAAATAATTATGATTACCACAGTCAATTCTGTCAACAGTAATAATGTATATCATTGGATAGCCTATTTTCTATGCATATGTGTTGTGTTGTCGTCCGCGTGAAATTTCACCCTCCCCCCATTTACCCTCTTAGGGGTGGAATTTCGAAAAATCCGTTCTTGGTGGATACCTACTCTTCACAAAGAACACACCCTCCAAATTTCATGTCTCTAGGACCAGCGGTTTAGGCTGTGCGTTGATATATCAGTTAGTCAGGACTTTGAATTTTATACATATAGATTAAAATAAGGTACTTAGGTAGGTATAGGTGTTTATCCTGTACATATACTTTATTGTACACCAAAAAATACATAAAAAACGATAGTAGTAGTAGTCTAGTCCAATGCTCAGGAATCTAGAATACAAATACCTACTAGATTGTGTGATAGTGAAGTGCATAAATCTTAACGTTTCTGTTAAAGAAACACTTGAACATTTTAAATGGTATAATAACAAAAGTTCTTTAGAGTTTAAAATAGAAAAGTGTATACTTTGCATAGAAATGTATGAAACGAGGGTACATTTACCCCTCAGCTTTATTCGGCTACGTCCCAACTCAACAACTTCCAATTTGACAACCTTATTATACAGGGTGAAATTGAATTCATGGACACCCTTTTAAGGGGTCATTGTAATCATCATTATGAACAACTTTTACTATGGGACTAAACCTAAAATCACGAAAAAAAATCAGCTGTTCTTTGCATTTATGTTCACATAACTCGTCAAAATGTAGGGAAGAGCTGATTTTTTTTTCGCGATTTCAGATTTGGTCTCATAGTAAAAGTTGTTCGTAATGACGATTACAATGACCCCTTAAAAGGATGCCCATGAATTAAATTTCACCCTGTATTCACTCGAGGTGAATCATTAATTTGAGCGAAGTGTCTGATATCACCTTTATGAAACCTAATTCAATTCACTTTTTTTTTATTCTAACACTGTTCCCAAAGGTTGCTATTCAGCATTGCAAACTGGGAGGTAGCCTCGTGTTCGACGCGGGAAGACATTTCGCAATTTGCTTTGACAAGTTTATACTCTCAAGAAGTTTGGATGCGAAATACGGGAAATTGATATTGATCTTAAGATAAAATTGTTTCTAGATTTAACGCTTTGGAGATTTTATTGGAATTTTGAACCATAGAGGATGGAAAATGTATTTACTCGGTGTAGAATTTCTCGGAAACTTTTCAAGTTAAAAGTGTTTGTTTTCAATCCGACCCTTTTGTATACGAGTACTTACAGGAACGTTGAAATTCTGGAGGTTTGGTCAACTTATAATTAGTTGCCTATGTACATAGAATTAACACTATAGGCCGACCGCTAAACTGAGACGTTGCCTGAGGTAGCAGTACAGTGCGGGAGGGGTGTGGTGACGTGATGCGAGAGCTCAGTGATTCGTCAACTTGTGACAACTATCACCCCTCCCGCACCGCGCAGCTAGCTCAGGCAACGTCTCAGAACCACATACCATGCCCGCACCATGAATCGCTTAAAGGCTTCCGCAGACAGCCGCGACGTGACAGCGCGACGTGACTACTAGAACGAAGAAGTCCATATAGCTCCATGAAGTTTTCATAGAAATTGTTCTACTAGTCACACCTGTCTGTCGGAGCCTTAATACGTTTACCGTTAAACATATTTAAAACATTGCTCTGTTTTTGTTAATCGTTTGCAGATGGCAGGCATAGTATGATGTTTGAAATATGTTTAGAGCATTTCTCCATTTGTGGTGTAAGCAAGCCTTGGCAACTCATAATTTTCGATTATCGACATGTCTAATGGAGTCAGTCCTTTTCCTACCTACGCTAAATTGATGGATGAATATTAACTGAAAGTCCTTGTCGACGTCATGTACACAATAGCGCCTGAAACTTCAGCCAACTTCCATATCGCACTGCTAACACAAGACTGTATCAACTGAAAATGAAGCTTTTTTCAGAAATGATGGAAAACTGATTACTCGTTTCCAGTTAAAGATTGTAAAAAGTGAACACTGTTTTAAAATTACTGATAAAATTAAGGGGTTTCTTTAATTATGAGTAATTTCAGAGATTGCAGGTTATCAAGTATGAAGAATGACTTATCTCGAATTTGTCTTTTTTTGAGTTGATACAGTCTTGTGTTAGCAGTGCGATATCCTCATATAACACAGTATACTTCCATCCAGCTCCGTGTACTTAATTCGAACGAGTTCGTTTCGGATTACCCTTCCTTTGATATTCCCCGTGTAATCGGCGCCATTTTGTAATTAAACGCAGTTTGGCGGTAACCCGGTTGTTGCCTGCTTGGATTTTAAACTTTCAGTGTATGCGGGTAGGTCAGGTATTTGGTTTAAGGATACAGTGTTCGGTAATCCGAAGCAGGTATCAGATAAATAATTAAGATTCTGATCTGATCCTTTGTTAGGAACTTTATGGATAATTGTTAATTTTGATGTGAAAATTTGATTTATGATAAGAAAGTGTTCATTGTCAAAAATAATTGGTTTAATAAAAATTCACGGCCGATAATACCTTCTGTTGGCTAGGAAAAATATCTTGCGGTATTCACTCATCTGCAAGGAATTTTCAGAAAATGTTTGATGCTCTTAGAACGTTCAAGATGACAGGTCGTTCGTCACGGCGGTATTCAGTTAACATTCATTACACAGTAACACTCGATCAAATACTATGTATACGTGGGTAGGTACCTGACCTATATCAATTTATTTCATAACTGGCTGCGCCCCGCGGTTTCACCCGCATAAGTGTCGATCCCGTGGAAATATCGGGATAAAAAGTAGCCTATATGCTAATCCAGGGTGTCAGCTACCTCCATACAAAATTTTATCAAAATTGGTCCAGCCGTTTGAGCGTGAAGAAGTAACAAACATATAAACACACACACACACACTCACAAACTTTCGCCTTTATAATATTAGTGTGATTTCTGCCTGTTTTCTCCGCAGCGATAATCAGAGGTTTCCCCAGTTCAATAAAATATGCCATTCAGTCCAACACCGGGCGATCCAATATCCTATTGCTTTAATGAGAAATCGAAATGCAAAAACTCATCCCCTGCCCCAGAAAGAGGAGTTCGACCCAGCATAATCATTTCCGCAAGAAATTCTTATAAAACGATCAAGAAAATAAATCCCCTAAACAAAAAAGGAACAGTGCAAAGCCACAATGGTTCTACAAATCGTATAAAACTCCTGAAGGAGGAAAGTTGATCCACTTAGTTTGCGCAAATTTTACATTATCCGCAAACTCGATTGAAATCGCAATGGATTTGGCGCGAATAAGGTTATTTGAGTAAAAAATGCAATATGAAGGCTTCCTCGCTTCGTAATATAGATAAATTATGAAAAGGGAACAAGCGAGTGATGTTATTTATGGCTTTTCACTCACGGTATATGGTGCTACTAGCTGCGCCCCGCGGTTTTACCCGCATAAGTGTTGATCCCGTGGGAATATCGGGATAAAAAGTATCCTATGTCTTATTCTGATGTATTAGCTGTATTACGCCGGCTGGAGCGATTTTTTCTCCTATGAATTTGCCTTTGAATCGCCTCGATATGCTACACTCGAAACACGTTACGTGCGGTACCTACATAATCAACCCAATAATGTTCCCACTGTCGGGATACAGGTCTAATAATCTACCACGCGGGCCCAGTGCGGGTTGGTGGATGTCACATGTCTTCGAATTTTTGGCTCTAGGACCTGCCAGTTTCTTCACGATGTTTTCCTTCCCCGTTTGAGAACAGTGGTGATGAAATTATTTACACAAAAAAAAAAGCGCCTGCCTGGATTCGAACCCACGACCTACAACTCGTAAGTCGGAGCCATTACCACTGGGCCACCCCTGCTCTCCTTGCGTTACCTATAATATCATGGTTTTCATAATTTTTTTCTTGACCCATTCCCAAGTGACGATCTTCGCAGGATGGCTGGTAGCAGCTGGATGAGAATCTGTTTCCGAAAATCGAGTTGAATGGCGGGCAATAAGAGAGGCCCATATCTGGCAGTAGACTGCTGTAGGCTAATGATGATAAGGAACTTGGAATCACTACACACAAAAGCACCACACATTCTTACACCTAAAAAGCAGTGATACCTACTCCGGGAGTGCCGACAGAAGTGAAAATACAACACAAACAGAATACTTTGCCATTATTTACTGACATATCGGATATACACTAAAACAACCGACTTCAAAAAAAACACTACAGAGTGATAAATAACTATAATTTCGGAAGTCGATATCGTTGGATCCGTATTTTCGTTTATTGACACCGACTTCCGAAATTAAAGTTATTTATCACTTTTTTAGTGTTTTTTTGTAAGTCGGTTGTTTTTTTTTTGTATTTTTCTCTTTTTAGTTGTAGCTACCCCACACAAATTAAATTAACACTAGTGCATTGAAGAATTGAAGACACCGACTAGAAGAATCATCAAAATTTGCATAGAAATGCCGGTGATGTAGTACATTTATGCATATAACTTCGTACATAAGAATAATTACCTAATTTATCATATACTAAAACCTTCCTGAAAGTATGTAGATCACATTAATGAAAGAATTATCAAAAACGGTTAATTAGTTTTTGAGAAAATCGCGGACATACAAACATACATACATACATACGGGTCGAAAACAGAACCTCCTTTTTTGAAGTCGGTTAAAAAACCGAGTACTTCCCGAGGACAGCCGAACACATCCGAAGCGGTGTCGGTGACGGTGACAGTGGCGCGAATTCAATGGTTTTTTCGCATCTCAAAAATTGCCGAACACGCCTAAAGAAGTATTCACTTCAAAACTAGAATTTCACAAGAAGCTTTGACTCATCCACTCATCTCACATAAGCCACACCCCGGACACTCGCACTCGCAAAATAATTACCTACTACTACTACATTAAAAAATGACGTTTGTATACGTATGAATGTGTGCGTGAGGTACTTGTGTTTGCGAGCGCTCTTGTTAAAGAACTGCGACGAATACGCCGAAGTGCGGGGTGAGGTGCGGTAACTGATGTTAGTGCGGGGAAGGGAGTGTCCTTTCTGTACGTAGTACTTTAAGTATTCTGTGCATAAGCTTTAAATGTGTGACAATTCCCAACTACCCACTGTGTCAAAGCTTATAACTCCTATACTAGTGAGTTTGTGATTGAAGTGGGCGTTCAGTGCGGCGATGCAGATTATGCAAGCGCTCTGCTTTGTCCGCGCAAACAATGCTTGCCTCCACAAAGGGGCTGCTAACATGGCGGCTATGCATTCGATTTTTGATTCTCAGCAACACATGAGCTTGTTAGATATTAATAAACTATTTCCGTGGATTTTTCCGGCAGATTTTATCAAATATCTGGGTTGAAGAACACAGTAGGCACAAAGCTCAAATCGTGCATGTGTCGTAGAAATATCATCACAGTTTTGTAAGCCTAATTTTCTCAGAGTAGCTTCAAAAAAGGTGTATGATTTGAGTCAATTTTTTGATTTTCATCTTTTTACCCAGCTATATTTTTATTTGGGGTCGGCACAGTACCTAAATCTTTGACTGGCCCTAACACGTTTTCACTTTTAAATATGTATAAAGAGATCACACTAATATTATAAAGGCGAGAGTTTGTTACTTCTTCACGCTCAAACGGCTATACCAATTTTGATAAAATTTTGTATGGAGGTAGCTAACACCCTGGGTTACCATATAGGCTACTTTTTATCCCGATATTTATTTATTTATTAAAACTTTATGCAAAGTAAAAAATGCTGTACAAAGGCGGACTTAATGCCTGAGGCATTTTCTACCAGTCAACCTTAGGGTGATGCAGAGATAAAACATGGCAGGTGCAACATACAGGATAACTAGCTAGGAAATTACTATAAAATACAAGAATATATACATAGATACATACATATAAACCAAATGAACTCTCAGGGGAAAAATGATCGGTAGAGGAGAAAACGAATCCAGCAAATCAGCGCTGGGATATTACGGCCAACTTCTGCCGAATATGTTCACGTGCCTTCACTTTAAAAGATAACCGACTGGTTGCGGTCCGATGTTCAGAGGGAGTGCATTCCATAGAAAGACCGCCTGGGCAAAGAAAGAAGAATGAATGAAACCAGAACGGTAAGAAGGACATCGCAGAAGGCGATATAGCACACAGAGGTCGCTAACGGATTTAAAATTCAATTTATTTCATCGGAACAATGGAATGGGATTGCGTGAGCGGTGCAATCTCGTGATTGGAAATATTTGCCTGACGACGCCGACGGTTCCGCAGGCGTGCGCGTGGCGGGGACGTTCTACATATGTGCGTCGTGTCTATGGACGGAGACTGAGGAATGGCGTAGGATCACTGTTTGAGAAAAACTTTGGATAACCAATTGAGAAAGGTTGGTCTTTGCACCACATATACAGGGTGAAATTGAATTCATGGGCATCCTTTTAAGGGGTCATTGTATTCATCATGGTGAACAACTTTTACTCTATGGGACTAAACCTAAAATCGCGAAAAAAACAGCTGTTCCTGGCATTTATGTTCACATAACTCGTCAAAATGTATGGAAGAGCTGATTTTTTTCGCGATTTCAGGTTTGGTCCCATAGTAAAAGTTGTTCATAATGATGAGTACAATGACCCCTTAAAAGGATGCCCATGAATTTAATTTCATCCTGTATAATTCTAAGAGTTTCATATGAATTCATAGATAAAGTAAAATAAATACAGTAAGTGCCTTCCTTCCCGATCACACGTGCCACAACTACGACGACACCACGTGGACGGGCGCTAATTTGTATGAAAATGAAGAGTCTACTCACACGAACTACATTTGGCCGTCAAAATTAACCGTGTGGGCGATACCGACCACATCAAGGCCACGTCGCAGCGACAACGCAACCACAAAGTTTTCGACGACACTGTCACAGCCGAAGCCGATCTGTTTGCGAACACGAGCCACAACGCATTGCAACTACAAGCGACAACGCAACCACCTCGCATTTTTTGTAGTTACTACAACGCATCTGCAAGAAGGTGCAGCGACACTATTAACACGTAACCACTGCGTACACACATTTTGTCGCTGCGATGTGTTGTAGTTGTGTTACGTGTTTTCGGGCCCTAAATCCATATATGCTATTCATACTTAATATTATAAATGCGAAAGTAAGTCTGTACCTATGTCTGTCTGTTTGTCTGTTACCTCTTCACGCTCAAACCGCTGAACCGATTTAGATGAAATTTGGTATAGAGATAGTTTGAGTCCCGAGAAAGGACATAGGATAGTTTTTTTGCCCGATATTCCCTTATGCGGGTGGAACCGCGGGGCGCTCCTAGTCTACATAATAAAAATCTTAAATTCATTCAACCCTGTATAACGAAAGTGAGCAATAAGGAAGGAATTTAAAATTCATCCCCTAAAGCAGTTTAAAAGGGAATGTGAAAGTGAAAGTCAAAGCATTTATTTCAAATAGGCACAAGGCTAATTTGAACGTCAAAATTTACAATAAAATAGAATTGATTCTATTCGCCCCTTTCAAAAGGTAGTTTTTGTATGGAGAAGAATGGGCAAGATACTATACTACGCCGTAACTGTTTTTTTTTAAATGTTTTACAATATTTTGTATACATTAATCATATGTGAAGAATGTGCGTGTGGATTGAGAGATCTTTTCGAAAAACTCTTCCAATCCCAACCAAATTATAAGACGATTTAGGAAATAATTGTGAAAACTTCATGGTAAGGTATAAAATTTGTGAAACCTAAACAAAGAAAGTTAGAACTCATTAACTGGATCTCTCAATCTGGACAACTGAAGAAAAAGCCATAACGCGTATCCAAGAATATACTGCCTATGTGTTTATAATTTGCATTTTAATTAATTGTGAAGAATTTGTGAAAGCTGCTAAACAAAATTTCGATTCGTTTCAAAGCCACGTTTAAGATTTATAACGGTTTATATGGATCTCTCAGAGTGGACAATTTTCAACTGAGAGATCTTTGACACGACCTAATACTGAAAAAGTATGAATAATTATCATGTTTATTGCAAATTATACTTCTGGGAAAATTTGTGAAACAAAAATCGTGATTAAAATCTTACTGGTTCAAGAGAAAATGAAAATCTTGTTTTTTGTCGATCGTCCCAACTGAGAGATCCTTATTTTGAACTATATTTAATAAACCAAAACTTATAGGTAGAAGGTAGATACATCAGAAATTGTGAAATATTGTACTAAAATTTGACGAATCAGTCGTCCCTGTAAGTGTTATACTTAAAAAGATAAATCATTTTTTACAATCCTTGAGGAAAACGTTGAGTAGGGTGACCATATCGCCGGTCGGAATCATTACCGGTACAATTCAAATTATGATGCACTTTAAACGTTTTTATACAAGTAATTTGTGTCTGTTTTCACTGCATAATTTAAATAATATAAAATTACGTTTTTAAATGACAAGTTTCTGCAAAGTTAGGTACTGTAGGTATGTGTAGTGCTCTTACTAATGAATTCTAAGTTCGTAATTCTAAGTAATTCTTACACACAAAAAGTTCAGAAATTTTAATCCCATCAAATCGTCATAACAGACTATTTGGTCGTTATGAACACCATGTCCTCTGTAGTGGCCAATATTATCGGGACTCAATATAAATTCAACACCGCCTAACAATTTGTAGCATCTGTATATTATCTACAAAACTTGTATTTGGTACATCTTTCAAATAAACTTTTTCATATGTACGTCCTTTTTAATATGTACCACATTTAAAAAAAACATTAGTGTGACATAAATGTACTAATGATAATGACGGATTGAATATTGAATAAGATACTTACATTGTTATTCACTATCACTAAACGGAAACACTGATTATGTTATTATTAATTATAGCACAATACTATTAAAAAAACTTGCATTAAATGCACTGCACAACGCCAGCTTCGCAAATCGCAATGAATATACACAATGTTAGAATGAATAGGGTAGTCGAAAAAAAAATCGGACAAAATAAAAAAGTATGTTTACCCTACTCAACGTTTTCCTCAAGGATTGTAAAAAATGATTTTTCTTTTTAAGTATAACACTTACAGGGACGACTGATTCGTCAAATTTTAGTACAACATTTTTCACAATTTCTGATGTATCTACCTTCTACCTATAAGTTTTAGTTTATTAAATATAGTTCAAAATAAGGATCTCTCAGTTGGGACGATCGACAAAAACAAGATTTTCATTTTCTCTTGAACCAGTAAGATTTCAATCACGATTTTTGTTTCACAAATTTTCCCAGAAGTATAATTTGCAATAAACATGATAATTATTCATACTTTTTCAGTATTAGGTCGTGTTTTACAAGATCTCTCAGTTGAAAATTGTCCACTCTGAGAGATCCATATAAACCGTTATAAATCTTAAACGTGGCTTTGAAACGAATCGAAATTTTGTTTAGCAGCTTTCACAAATTCTTCACAATTAATTAAAATGCAAATTATAAACACATAGGCAGTATATTCTTGGATACGCGTTATGGCTTTTTCTTCAGTTGTCCAGATTGAGAGATCCAGTTAATGAGTTCTAACTTTCTTTGTTTAGGTTTCACAAATTGTATACCTTACCATGAAGTTTTCACAATTATTTCCTAAATCCTCTTATAATTTGGTTGGGATTGGAAGAGCTTTTCGAGAAGATCTCTCAATCCACACGCACATATGTGAAGACCGTACCATAATAGGCAATTGAATTAATAATGAAGCCATGACAGATAAATTAATTATGTGATAGTTAAACACATCAAACACACATATTTACAAACTTTGTAAAAGTAGACTATTTAAAAAAAATAACAAGTAGGTAATAAGTTAGTGTAAGTATGAGATAAAGTAAGTAGTACTTCACAAAAATAATAAATTTTACGATTAAATTAGCAACCAGTTTGATTTTGTCTATACTCTAGATTGTCCTATGGAGCAAGACCAGCATGTTTCCAAGCGAATGAAAGTTTGTATGGAAAGTCACTTTTGCCGATGGGACATCCCATTGGGCACACGGCTTGTACTGACATTAAAAGAGCAGTTTTTCAAAATGACAAGTTATAAGTAACTTTAACTGTGAGCTGAAGGCCAATTCTCGTCATTAAAAACGTTCAAAATCTAGTCGCAATCTTGTCAAAAACTTGTCAAAAATGTAGGGAGAATTAGAGGTATTTTTGACAGATTGAAACTGACATTAGAATGCGAACGTTCCTAAAAATACGGGAATTGCTCCTCTGATCAATAACATTTTGTTTATGACGTTGTAATAATGTGTTTATGACAAAGGTAAGCTAACACATTTCCTATCTTTCTCCAAACAATCCAGTCAATTGATTGAATTACGTGAGGACAGTAATTCAATAACAGGTTGTCAGCCCCGCAGCGCCTAGCTCCCCAGCCCTAGCCAGTGGCGTAACTATAGGGTAGCATTGGGGCAAAATGCCACGGGCCCCTAGCCAGAGGGGGATCTTAAAATTATGAAGTTTATAAATACAAACTTTTTTTGAAAATGTGCAACAAAGGACATCATTCAGGTTTCGAACATTTTGTATCTTTTTCCCATTGTTTGTCTAGTTTTTTGGACAGGACCTCATGCTCAGCAGTAGCGCTTACGACTACTAAACCGACAAAGCAGTCAAGTGTTAAATTTTGTTGGGGAAAATATGAAATCTACGCGGAAGAAATCGCGGGAGAAGTGCTAGTAATGAAATAACTATAACGTTTGTTGAGTTTCTTTACATTGAAGGAGGGCCCCATCCCTTGAATCAGCCACGGGCCCCAAACGGTATACAGGGTGAATTTTTCAAGTGGGCGTGGATGCCCAAATCCGAAACTATGAGGACTAGCGAAAAGTACTCAAAGGAGTCGCAGGCTCGATTTTGATGAATATTTCACGTATTTCATTACTTCCCAGAATTTGATCCTTATTAGGGACACTATCGAATGGTGTAATAATACAGTACGTGTTTTTTTTTTCAAAATCAACAGGTTCGATTCCTGGCTAGAAATATTGATTTTTCAAAAATCCAATGATGCAGTTTTAGTTTTCATCAAAATCGAGCCCGCGACTCCTTTGAGTACTTTCGCTATTCCTCATACTTTAGAATTTGGCCATCCACGCCCACTTGGAAAATTCACCCTGTATAGTAACGCCACTGGCCCTAGCCCGCAGTGCCCAGCCCCCCCCGGCCCTAGCCCGCAACGAAACGAGCGTGTGATTCCTCTACCACATATTTATTTCAAGCGTTAAGCGGAACAAATAAATACAAACGTACCTATCTTAATAACTCGTTACACGTGTTTTACAGGCGAAACAACTTTGTTATTACAAACAGTCTTATTTAGCAGTTACTTTATTCATAAGAAACGTGAACGTTCAGACGTCACATTTTAGGGTATTATTTACGATGTACTTTATTGAAAAACATCACTTTATGTGTAGGTTTTGTCTCGTTTATGGGTTAATGCCTATAACGGTAGGTATATAGGTACGCTTCGTGAAAGATATGAATGTGTCTAAGAATAGTATTGAATCAGGTGGCTGGCTACAAAAGGATCTATACTTGTGTAATCTCTTCACTTGAGCGAACCAGTGGCGCGTTCAAACGAAACCTATTTTCAAGACTTGTTCAGACGAAGTTGACAAAAAAAGTGCTTTGAATAAAATGGAAGATTGATTTTCATGCTACCTACTTATTCTTATTTCTATCTTACATTTTTCATTAAATATCACTTCTAAGCCTTCGTGCTTAGTCACGTTTTCGAAAAATAAAGCAATAAGTAAAGCGTTTTATGAGAATTACTTTTGTAGCTATCGATGCTTGTATAAATAAATGGCGTGTGCCTATGAATTTGAATATTGATAAATACTAAATGATTATGACCAATCCTAATCGCCGCGCGTTGGTTGCTAGCACCACCCAAATTGCGTAACACATTTTCAAGCACAATGTGAATAATTTTGAAAGATATTGCTAATCCATTGCTTCATATGTTCGAAAACTGTCTCCTCAACAACGTAAATAACGCAATGAATATTGTTCAACTGTCAAAATGAGTTAGTTTGTCGGTGTGTTACACAATTACCCCGCTGCTTGGCTGTCCCTCGCACACTCTGAGCGCTCAACGCTTTCTTGGACGCTAAGCCTTAACTGTGATGTGTTCGCGGATGAATGGAAGAAGATCTTGTCAGTATGTCTGGAGTATTGAGATGAGTGTATGACTGTCAAGTAGTTTTATATTTTTCTTTATTGTACTTAACTTATTTTTGTGTCTTTAACTAATATGGCTTTGGCAGTTTTATGTTAAAATAAGTAAATAATAATTGGTTCCTAAAACACTTAGGACATTTTTGAAAATGTTTTAACCGCCCAAGCGGCGCGCGTCGCCGATCGGCGACGAAACAATAGAAAATCAATTGTGTCTCATTAGCGGCGCTTGACAGATTAAATTACCCGTAATCATACACACTGCGGACTCAACTGTTTAATAATAAAACTATCAAGCATTTAGTAGGTAAGTACAGCCAGTCGACATCAGTGGTAACAATTTGACATTGACAGCGCCTGTATGTCGTTGCACTAAGGGCGATTTTCTTAGTGGAGTTTTCGTTGACTGTACTTCAGGGAGTTCTAATCTAAAACCAGTTATTTGTTGCAGGACATTCACGTTGCTGACAATATTCTCACAATGCATGACCAACGTGACCATACCGACCCTGACGTGGAAGAGGGGCCAGGGCATCACCATAGTATGGTTCCCTCTCTTCAAACTGTTCCCGGTAAGACGGCTACAGTACTTCACAGTTATTTTACCTCTAGCAGCAAGAACCCAATAGCAACCTCATCATCATCATCTCAGCCGAAAGACGGCCACTGTTGGACATAGGCTTCCCCCGAGCACCGCCATCATTGGTCATTGTTGTTGGTCATTGTACTCATTATTATGAACAACTTTTACTATGGGACCAAACCTGAAATCGCGAAAAAAAAAGACGGGTTGCACTCCGGGAGTGCCGGCAGAAGTAAAAACTTGAATATTAACGTTGAAATAAATCAATTATTAATTTAATTAATATAACTAATTTTTTTCACTATTTCTGCGTCAGTTTTTTCAATAATAGATGTACTTTGTTCAATTTCCATATTTTAAACACTTTATATACACGAATTTTACGAATACACAGCAGTGTGGCTACTACACAGACGGTCGAGCCATCAGCTGTCCATCCATCCATCCATCCATCGATCCATCGATCCATCCATCCATCGATCCATCGATCCATCCATCCATTGTCGTGTGTCACTTGGTTCACTTCGGTTGGCGCCGCCGTAGAAAGAGAAGGGGGGGGGGGGAATCTCTCCTGACGGTCACGTGTCCTGACGCGAGTTTAACATTTTTTACCCATTACAAAAAGTGTGCAACGCCGCTAAAGAAGTTTTCACTTCAAAAAAAATCAGCTGTTCCCTACATTTTGACGAGTTATCACACTAATATTATAAAGGCGAAAGTTTGTGAGTGTGTGTGTGTGTTTATATGTTTGTTACTTCTTCACGCTCAAACCGCTGAACCGATTTAGATGAAATTTGGTATAGAGATAGTTTGAGTCCCGGGAAAGGACATAGGCTACTTTTTATCCCGATATTCCCACGGGATCGAAACTTATGCGGGTGAAACCGCGGGGCGCAGCTAGTGTGAACATAAATGCAAGGAACAGCTGACTTTTTTTGGCGATTTTAGGTTTAGTCTCATAGTAAAAGTTGGTCATATTGATGAGTACAATGACACCTTAAAAGGATGCCCATGAATTCAATTTCACCCTGTATAGATAGTGGCATCCACGAAGACGTGCCCCACTGCTCTTACTAATCGCTAAAGGATTCCATACTCTTGTTATTTATTGAAACTGTGTAACGAACATCATAAGATTTCTTAAAAGAACCCTTTCCGAGAAATGTCTTATTTCTGTACAAACGCGATCTCCGTCGTTCCTAGAAAATATATGGAAAACAAGGTATTATTTACTTTCATAGCTATAACTATTTGTTCGTAGGTATTGCTAACAATAGTAATAATGTGGGCGCTGTGTGCCGTGCTGACTGTCACTGACGTGTTCCCGCTCGAACACCCGGCCAGGACTGATGTCAAGCTCAAGATCATTGAAGATGCGCCCTGGTTCAGGGTGCCTTATCCTGGTGAGTCTTGTTAAAGGTACCTACAGGCCATTATGATATCAGCCTGTTAAATTCATCTAGTGAATAAAAGCCTTCCAATGATCCTTGGAGGTGACTCCTTAGTAAAACAGTAGATATTGAAATATCGTAACATTTGAAGATGATGTAGTTTTACTTGAGAGGTAATTCTCGTAATTAAGCTAAGCAAGCTGTAAGCTGAGCTGTGTGATAAGCTGTTGAGTTTCCAAATAAATAAATAATTTTAAGAATGCTAACAGCCTGCTCTCTGTCTGAATCTTATTATTTATTTATTTTATTTATATTGCTGAATGGGCCAAACTCAAACTCAAACACAAACTCAAAGCATTTATTTCAATTAAACCATTTACAGGCACTTTTGAATTGTCAAGAAGTCAGTCAGTCAGAAAAAATGAAGCTAGTTGCCCATTCCAAAGCGTAGGTACCTATGGAGAAGAACGGGCAAGAAACTCCATGGACACTCTTTTAAATCAAAATAATGTGGTTACAAAGTCTTGGTTACATACATCATTCATGTTAAAAATTATACATGTGAGAACGATGCAGAACGTTAAAAGCGTCCATAATGAAAAGATGAGAAAAAACAACAATTCAAATAATAAATTAAAATAAGCCATGGCAGCAAAGAGATGACCAGTCCCTACTGACGGCGCCCGTTAACGAACATGACGCATGCATCAGCACCATTCAGCTCAACCATTTTGAAGGGAGCTAAATGATCCAACACATGCGCCACCATCAGCGAGACATTTGAGTGAGCATGACATACTCTCAGCCGCCAGAGCACATTCAAGTCAATGAAAGACGTACCCAGTAAATGGTAGCTTTATAGTGTGTACATAGTACTCACACATGTGTTATGCAATTATACAATACTAGGAGATTGAATTTATACAATGCAAAGATAGACTTACAATCTTCAGCAGCTCCAAAAGTATTTTCAAGTGTTAATCAATTAGTTGTGGTTGTGGAGCAGGACCAGCATTGAGCCAGGCATTTTTATCCGCGATGTAATCCCCTAACTTATAATATGCCTGCCTGCATAGTGTGCGTTTAATACAAGACTTGAATTTTGTCTCATTCAGTTGCAGAATGTGGGGAGGTATTTTATTATAACATTTTAAACAGTACCCCATAAAAGATGAGTCTACTTTAGCTAGTCTGAAACCTGGTTGAACTAATAGGTCCCTATTTCTAGTACTATAATTATGTCTTTCACCTCTTGTACTAAAAAGATGTAAATTTTTCCTTACATACATGATGTTTTCATAGATATATTGACAAGGTACCGTCATGATGTTAATTTCCTTAAACCGTTCCCTTAGAGAATCGCGCCTGCGAAGATTATATATGGCTCTGATGGCTCTTTTCTGCAGAATAAAAATAGAATCGATGTCTGCAGCCCGTCCCCAAAGTAAAATACCGTAAGACATGATACTATGAAAGTAACTAAAATAGACCAGTCTCGCGGTATCTACATCAGTAAACTGACGGATTTTTCTGACAGCATAAGCAGCTGAACTTAGCCGTCCTGCAAGAGATGTTAAATGAGGACCCCATTGTAGCCTTGAGTCGAGCGTGATCCCTAGGAAAACAGTTGTATCGACGAATTCTAGTTTCTCTTGATTCAATATTATCTCGCAATCACTACCTTTGACATTTGGTAAAGAAAATCTTATGCACTTAGTTTTTTTTCCATTTAATACTAAATTATTAGCAGTGAACCAATTTTGGACCTGCAGTAGGGCGTTATTTACGTCGTCAAAATTTATAGCACGTCTATTTACCTTAAAAATTAAAGAAGTGTCATCAGCAAATAACACCATTTGTGGTTGGTTTTTTAATAAATGGAGTAGATCATTAATATACACTAAAAAGAGGAAAGGACCCAAAATCGAGCCTTGTGGCACACCCATTTCTACTGTTAACCCATGTGAATTGACACCATTTATTTGAACTTGCTGTTGTCTATCATTTAAATAAGAACTAACTAAACTGAGCGCAAGTTTTCCAAGTCCGTAATGCTCAAGTTTCAAAAGCAAGGTTTCGTGATCGACGCAATCAAATGCCTTGGAGAGGTCACAAAAGATTCCTATGGGGTCTTGAGCCTCTTCCCACGCGTTAAAAATGTGTTTTAATAAGGTTACACCGGCGTCGGTCGTACAACGTCCTTTGGTAAAACCATACTGTTGATGGTGAAGGATTTTATTCGTGTTAAAATGATTGAGCATCTGATTAAGCATTATCTTTTCAAACACCTTGCTGAAAACCGGCAACACGGATACGGGTCTATAATTATTGGTGTCTTTACTGTCCCCGGATTTGTAAAGTGGCCCGCTCTTGACCTCGATCACGCCTGATGAAAAGCGAAGGATGAGGTCTATGATGGAACGAGCGTGCCCAGAAGATGCCTAAGGCAGTGGAACTCCCACGCATCGACGAAACACTGCAGGGTGCTCAAAAATACCTCGTAATTTCCCTAAATTTTTGACAAGTTTTCGACATTGATTGTTGCTGAGATGAGACTGCGACTAGATTTTGAACTTTAGACTAGATTAACCACAGATATAGATACACCTAGATAACGCAAGAGCAACTACTTCGCGTGCCAAAAATCGCACCAGCTTACGTTCGAAAATCGTAAGCTGCCACTTTCGCTCTCAGTCCTGCATACTGCTGGCTGGGCGAGCGTGAGCGAGAGAGCGCGAGCTTGTGACGTCATAGTAGGTAGTCAAAAAGTGGCACGCTCAGTTTTCATACAGTTCGTGATACTTGCGTTATCTAGGTATATCTATATCTGTGAATTAGACTTCCTTATGATTACTTCCAAACAGTTGACTTACAAAAATCGGGCTGGAGCCGTATATTGTACCTAGGTATAATTTGTGTTAGGTCAATGGGGTGCGCCGACGGTGAGCGTGGCGGGAGTGCTTGGCATGTTGGCGGGCGTGCTCGCTTGCACTGTGGAGTCCATCAGCTACTACCCCACCACGGCCAGGATGTGCGGTGAGGTCACATAACACATAACACCATGCCTGAATTCCCTAAATGGTTAGGCAGGAGTGTAGGTGCATAGTACACCAACATTACGCCAGTTCAAGTCTTTTTTAAATTGGTCTCTAAGAAACTAAAGCAGTTTTATGTAGATTCAACTGTTGTGGTAGTTATTACGTCATGTCTGAATACTAGTACCACAGTTTGTATTACATTGTGAACAGTGGCAGGCCTCAGAGGGGATTTGTTTCTACAGATCAGAATTAGGAGGTCAGGATTGGAGAAAAGGAAGCTATTGCTCCAAAAGGGACGATCCCGCAGGACGTTTTCTTGGACCAAAGCTTATTTCACCTAAGTTTTTATGGAAAGATTTTTATAAAATAGACCGGCTGTTTTAGTAAAGTTAATCCAAGTTCGTCTCCTACAGCGGCCCCCCCGCCCCCCCTGCACGCCATCAACCGCGGGCTGGGCACGGAGGGTCTCGGCACGGTGCTGGCGGGGCTGTGGGGCTCCGGCAACGGCACCAACACCTTCGGGGAGAACGTGGGCGCCATCGGAGTCACCAAGGTACAGTGCTAATAGGTTATTGTGGCGCGAGGCCAAAATAAAGCCGCCATCTTGTTTCTTCTAGTAAATTTACACAATGACAGTGACAATTGGACAAATGTTTACCAACAGCACCCCCTGTCAACGTCATTCGATCGCCAAAAATCCTTGTTAAAGATCTCAAACTGTATCGGTGAGATGCATGGTTTTGATGGTTTTGACATGGAACTACAACAGAATAATGAACATATGGGCGACAGAAACTGTCAAAGGGGTTCGAAGTATAAAACTTGGATAATAAATGTAAAACCGTTTTTTTTTGGAATTCAAAACAATCTGCTAGACAAATCTGATTGGACTTTTAATTTTTGAAGTGAAACTTCTTTACGCACGCTTTAGGGTGCGTTTCCACTGAAGCGGAGCGGAGCGAAGACGTGCAGGAATCGTCCAATCACAGACGAGACGAGTGACGCAATGAGGATTTCAACAATTATGATTGGTCGATTCCTGCACGTCTCCGTTTCGCTCCGCCCAGCACCGCTTCAGTGGAAACGCACCCTTACTTGGGGAGTAAGCTGGCGAACGCGTGACGTAAGCGTTACGAAAAGTGTGATCGGGCGAGGCGAACGGGAGTTGAGTGGGGGATATAAGCAAGAGAAAGCAGTGCGCGCGCACATTTTCTTTCTCTCTTCCTCTCATAGCCAAATACGTTTGAAGTTTCACTTCAGTCGTGTGGTCATAAGCACACTCGGTTTTTTTTTTCTATTTTGTTTATATCTGAATCAAAAGATATTGAAATACGCTCGAAATACTTGCTGGATTTAGGTCCTTGCCATTTTTTTGAACAAAGATTTCTGCACCAACGCTCTGAAAGTATACAATATAGACATCATTGTAATTTGAAGTTATCATAACGTAGCGCATAAAATTTGATTATTTTGCGTTAATTATACGAAGGACAGTGCAAACGACAGGTGCCGGCGGCGAGCGGCGGTGCAGTTGTGTATTAATACTTACAAGTTGCGGTAGCGCGGCTGAAAGCATCGGGCGGGCGGACCGAACTGTAGCGCGGTTTTAATTACTTTACGTGGTTTGCACAAATATTGGGAGGTTTGCTGTTAAATGAGCACGTTTCACTGGGTTGTCATTATGAAATAGTGGCAGTGCCCCGCGGTTTCACCCGCATAAGTGTCGATTCCGTGGGAATATCGGAATAAAAACTATCCTATGTCCTTTCCCGGGACTCAAACCATCTCTAGACCAAATTTTTGCATTAGTATGGATTGATTAGCTACCAGCTGAACCCTATTGATCCAGAGAGGATGACATCATATACACCACCTTATTGCTCATCGCGTTGTATACGCTCATCATCTTTTAAGTTTGAATATTTTTCTGATGGAAGGCTCTCTAGGTTTCCAAAAGGTACCCAAAGCATCTGCCATCTAATCTCTTCACCACCACTTGGTTGACTGGTAGAGAACAGTGGCCTGCATTGTTTTTCAGGATAGGTAGGCACTAGCCCGGGTCTAGTCTAGACAAACGCGGTCAGTAATCAGAAAAAAAAGTGAGGTCAAAAGTGTGGTTATTTGAGTAGGCATGCCTACTTAAGGGTGATAAATTGCGAAGGTCGAACGTCATGGTACTACGCGTGAGACGTAAGTATTTTTAATTTTGTCGTATTAACTTGAACGGGTAAAGACCAATGACAATGTGCGAATAGTACAGGAGCCGAGTAGGCCGTCCGGCGACTGCCTACTGCCGCGCGTGTTTGTATGAAGATTTTGTTTTTTGTTAGGTATGATAATTTAATGAGTTTCTTAATTGTGGGGCACACACACTAAAATGTAATTGACAGGCTTATGTTGATATATCGAGGTAGGCACTGCTTATATGCCTATATGCATGCACGCCACTGGTAGAGAATGCCTAAGGCATTAAGTTCGCCTTTGTACCTTTTTGTGCGAATTTAATAAATAAATAAAGGGTACCAGGGGGGACCCTATTCCCAAGCTTATGCCGTCTATTTGTCTAGATTTTCTCCCTTTAAAGCGTCCCTAATGTTAAAACAGAGGATGTGCGCTAGTTAATTAATGCAGCCTATCGCAATGCACCGGAGATTACTACCAAATTGGATTTTGCTCGTTAGTATGTAACATGAGCAATCTCCAATGTGTTACAATCCAATTACATGTTACAAGCAGAATTTTGTAGAAGATGGCGTTTTGATATGTGAAAATAATTATCAAGGCAGATAAAAAATGCCTGTATTTTCAAAGTGATACTTACTTTAAAGTGCAGATACACCTTAAAAACATAATATCTCGTTTGGTCCCAAGTAAAGAGGACTAGAATGACGACAAAAAACACATTGGTCCAATGTGACCAATGTGGTTACAAAATATTGGTTTCATCATTCATGTTGAAATCATGCATGTGAGAACGATGCAGAACGTTAAAAGCATCCGTAATGAAAAGGTAAAAAAAACTACCCCGGTATCCCGTGCAGGTGGGTTCCCGTCGCGTGGTGCAGTGGGCTGCCGGGCTGATGGTGCTGCAGGGCGTGGTGGGCAAGCTGGGCGCCGTGTTCATCATCATCCCGCAGCCCATCGTGGGGGGGCTGTTCTGTGTCATGTTCGGAATGATCGCGGCTTTCGGTGAGTTTCATCACTATCATCAGCCTGTAGCGGTACTCTGTTGAACTGCTCTTCCATCGCACTCCGTATAACTCACAGATATAGATTCACCTAGATAACGCAAGAGCAACTACTTCGCGTGCCAAAAATCGCACCAGCTTACGTTCGAAAATCATAAGCCGCCACTTTCGCGCTCAGTCCTGCGTACTGCTGGCTGGGCGAGCGTGAGCGAGAGAGCGCGAGCTTGGGACGTCATAGTAGGTAGTCAAAAAGTGGCACGCTTAGTTTTCATACAGTTCGTGATACTTGCGTTATCTAGGCATATCTATATCTGTGGTATAACTCGATCGTGAGTTACTTTCATCCAGATGCTTCCAGCCACTCTGCAAAGATCAGCGGTCCATCTAGCCTGAGGATGACCTACCTTATGTTTGTCGATGCGCGGACTCTCCTCAAGAACACGTCTACTCTAAAGGTCCTCGATAGGTACCACAACCAAAGTTGCCGGTCCAATGCTACTTCGGCTTGCTTATGCAGTCTGGTCGTAGACCCTGTTGTTTACGGTCGTGCATAGGTTAAAACTACTAACGATTTCTAAAGCTTGATCAGTGTTTCTCAAAGTTTAGAGCTGTTGCTGTTTATTGTTTTGAACAAACTATTTACATACCCTGTACGCAATGGAGGGAGCACGAATGTGTGGAGCCTGTGACGAATCTATGTCGGATGGGGTGCCTTGCACGGTATGTGGTCGTGAATTGCATTTTCAATGCGCAGGCATTACAGAGGCCGGTTACCGGAAACTTGGTGATAGAAAACTCACTTGGAGGTGCATGAACTGTAAGCAGACAGGAGCTGTTCGTCCACCTGACGCAGTTCCAGTTACTGTCAATCCGACTGGCGCACCTCGATCACCTATGACAATTGAACCGGAATTGCCAAGACAGGACACGGAATCCACAGTCTTACAAGAGATAAGAGCGTTGGCTGCGAAACTTGCTCCTTTGGATGGTCTAAAAGAGGAGATTTTGGCACTAAGAACTGAATTCGCTGAACTAAAATCGTCCTTACACCAGCAGTTTGAAGACACGGTCAATGAGTTTCGGCATAAAATCTGCGAAATGGAACAGCGTCTGGTCGTGATGGAAACAGTTAAGGAACAAGTGAATCGACTTCAAGATCGTCTGGACAAGTTGGAAGAAGAGTCTGATATTAGGGATCAATGGTCGCGATCGAATAACGTTGAAATAAAAGGGTTGCCACAAGTGAATAATGAAAACCTATTTGAAATTATTACCGCAATTGGAGCCAAAATAAATTATCCCATTACCAAGACACAAATCAACTTTGTTACCAGGGTGCCGGCGAGAGAAAAAGATCGTACAAAGCCAATAATAGTTTGTTTCTGTAATCGCTATGTGAAGGAGGATTTTGTTGCTGCTGCGAGATACGTTATCAAGACTTCGCCTATAACGGCAAGCCAATTTGGTTTATCTGGGAATCAAAGAGTATTCATTAATGACCACCTTACAACGAAAAATAAGCTCCTGTTATCGAAAACCAAAAAAATGGCGGCGGATATGGATTTTCAATACGTATGGGTCAAGCATGCAAAAATCCACGCGAGGAAAATGGACACTTCTCCGGTAATATTTGTCAAATCGGAAAAGGATCTCACGAAAATTGTATAACTCAGCTGGAACACTCCATAAAGTGCTTAAAATATATTTCATTGCATGTACAGTTTGAGAACCACATTAAACAGCGTGCTATTAGTGTTTTCCTAATGACATTGTGTCATTGCATAGTGCTAATGAGTAAGTCTTTTAAATATTATTTTTACGTTTATAATTTGTTCCAATGTAATTATGATCTTTTGCTAACTGTGTTACGGCATAATTTTGAATGTAACATCGTGTTTGTTAATGCCGTTTGTCCCGGGCGTTTCTTATCTCATTTGCGATCGTCACCTTATGATTCTATTCATAAGGCGATCGGTGTAAATTTAAACATACTATTTGTTGGACACTGTGCATTACAGTGCCTATTACATTATTGCGAGTCATTAGCTTCTACCTTCTTAGTTTACTTATTTCTTATGGTAAAAACAATTTTTGCGTTTTTACTATACAATTTAATAGTTTTTAATATCTACTTTATTATAGTTAGATTGCGAAATGGCTACTCTTAATATATATTACCAGAACGTGCGTGGCTTGCGCACGAAAACGAACAATATCTTTCGTAAAATACTACTTAGTTCATATGATGTTATTGTTTTTACCGAGACGTGGCTGGTAGGTGATATATTCAGCAGTGAGATGTTTGATGGTCGATACATAGTGATGAGACGGGATCGTGATTACTCTCGTACTGCTCAGCAGCGCGGTGGGGGTGTTTTAATAGCGGTGAGAAGCGAGCTTGCTGTAGTTGAGAGACGTGATTGGTGTAGTTCTGCTGAGGACATTTGGGTATCGCTTGCTCTCAAGAGGTCTCGACCGGCTATTACTTATAAGTTGCACATTTGTGCCCTTTATCTTTGTAAGCAGAATCTTGGCAATTCATATAGCATTCAATTAAATAATTTCACTGATAACATGACACATTTAATTTTAACACACCCGTTGGACAAATTCATAATATTGGGTGATTTTAATTTCGGAAATAGTGTAGACTGGATAGTGAGTGCTGACGCTGGTAGCAATGAATTGATTTCGCAAAACGTTAAGTGTCAACACCTGAGTGACTTTTTTGATGCCGCCCTTACTTCGAACTTGTCTCAGTATAATGGTGAGAGGAATATTAACGGAAGGGTATTGGACTTAGTTTTTTCTAATGACTCTCTGAGTGTTAGTGAATGTCATGATCCATTAGCTTTGCCAGTGGATTCACATCACAAACCGCTATCAATTAGAGCTGATTTTGTCGAAATTCATAAATTGGCGGACAACATAACACGACGATATATATTTTCTAGGGGTGACTATGTGGCCATTAGATCTGAATTGGACAAAATAAACTGGACTGACCTCTTAAATTCGGAGTCAATGGACAGCGCTGTTGAAATATTTTACAGTAAATTATATGAACTTAGGGACAAGTACATCCCTCTTAAGTGTGTTACAAAATCTTCGTATCCACTATGGTACAGTTCTGCTCTAATAAAAGTATTGAAAGAGAAATATAAGTATCATCGTAAGTATAAAACGTATGGTAATATCTCTGATTTTCATTCTTTTTCTGTCTTACGGAGTAGAGCTATTAACTTGGAAAAAACATGTTTTAATATATACATGGATAAAATAGAATCATCGATAGTGAAAAATCCAAAATCTTTCTGGTCTTATATGAAAAGTAAGAGAATCTCTAATGCAATGCCTAAGTTCATGCAGTATGGTGACGTCACCGCGAGTAGTGGTGAGGAAATCAGTAATTTATTTGCGGCGTACTTCCACTCCACTTTTCCAGGAACCTGTTCCAGTCCCTTGTACATCTTCGCAGACTTATACTGGTGTTGATAGTGTTGCATTTATCAGTACATTGGAAATATCTCATTGTAGAGTATTGAAGTTGCTCAAGTCCTTGGATCTTTCTAAATCAGGTGGCCCGGATCTGATACCCCCGGTGTTTATAGTACAATGTGCTGATAGTTTGGTTGCCCCATTATGTATCCTATTCAATCGATCTATTTCTGAGGGCATAGTTCCTAAAATCTGGAAATCAGCATTCATCACCCCTGTTCACAAGAAAGGAAACAAATCTGATGTTACGAACTACCGCCCGATATCTAAATTATGTCTGTTCTCAAAGATCCTTGAGCGTATAGTGTATAATGATGTATATGCGGCTATGGAAAGTAACTTCGTGGAGGAACAGCATGGTTTTCTTAAAAAGCGATCCACTACGTCTAATTTGGTGTTATCGCATGAGTTTATATCGGGTGGTATGGAGCAGGGCGCGCAGGTCGACGTCATTTATACTGACTACAGCAAGTGCTTCGACCGTATTGACCATCGTCTGCTGCTGGAGAAGTTGTTCAAAGCCGGTATACGTGGCGACCTATATAGATGGTTTTCGTCTTACATTGAGAATCGGAGTCAGGCTGTGGTTCTCCAAGGTTACACTTCGGGTTGGACCTCGGTCCCCTCGGGTGTACCACAGGGTTCAGTTTTGGGGACCTTGCTTTTCACTATGTTTATTGCTGATGTTGTAAACTGCTTCAAGCACTCTTACGTGTTGCTATACGCTGATGACATGAAGGTTCATAAGATTATACGTGATATCAATGATACTAACCAGTTGCAGGCTGATCTTAATAGGTTTGAAGAATATTGCAAACATAACTTGCTACAATTGAATGCCTCTAAATGTTTTCAAATGACCTTCACGCGCCAGAAGACTATAGTAAATTCAACCTATAGTCTCAACCAACTAACCTTGGGCAAAGTTAACAGCATTAGAGATTTAGGTGTTATACAGGATAGCAAATTACTATTTGATCAACACATTGACAGCATTGTGGGCAGGGCCTCGAAAGCACTAGGATTTATAATCAGAGCCTCAGCCTGTTTCCGTTCTCTGAAGCCGATCAAGGTTTTGTACTGTTCTTTCGTGCGCAGCCACTTAGAGTATGCATCGCAAGTCTGGAACCCTCACTATGGGATCTACAATTCGCGCATTGAAGGTATCCAGAAAAAGTTTCTGAGATATCTTGATTACAAAGCGCATCAAGTATCCATAGATTACAGTCACCGTTGCAAGAGGTACCATTTTCTGCCATTGGATCGTAGGCGACTCATTAATGATGTGTGTTTTTTGATTAAAATAGCGAATGGCTTGATTGACTGCCCTGAACTATTGGCAAAGCTAGCATTTCGCACTAACACTATTGGATTACGTAAAAGGCCGCTTCTAGGTGTGCCTTCTGCCACTACTAATTATAGGAGTAATGCTTTTCTTATGAGAAGCGCTCGAGGTTTCAATGATGTATCTTCTGAACACGATGTTGACTTATTTTGCACTAAGATAAGCACAGTAAGGACGCTATTAGCCAAATCATTTTTTGCGAACGATACGCCTTCTAGTAGTTCTTAAACTCATATGTAGTAACATAAATACAAAAAATAATTAATTAAACTAACTTAACCTACTTACTTGTGTAGGTACACAATGTACTTTAATTGTTAGGCTTTAAGTAATCGATATGTTATATATCTGTGGAGGCTTGTTATTAGCAACTTGATAATGTGTTGTTGTTACCTATCAATTGTAATTAGTCTGTAAGCCTTCTTAAAAGTAATAAATAAATAAATAAATAAATAAATATTCTGTGGGCTGCGGCAGCTACTTCTTTCTCTGTTGGATCACCTTTTGTGGAATCCATAATTCTTAGAGAGCATAGCCCTTTTAATAGGTCGCTGAACGATTATTTTTTTAGAAACGACCTTATACACTATCAAAAGACCCATCACATAGCCGTTATCTTTGCATTCTGTACATTAAACTAAGTATCATGAGCAAACATTTTTGCTGGGACACGACTTTTATTTTTGGCGTGAGAAACCGCTGCTTATGGTAGCGCGCAATGTAACGTACGCAACACATTGTGCTTATAATATAATTATACGAGTAATTAAATGATCTTCAATATCTGCGTAACCAGAAGTTTCCCAGGCATGGTCCAGTACAATAAAAAAATAACAATGGCGGAGAGAGCAAGTGACTCTCGGCTTCTCGGCTTGGCTAAGCATCTTTTACACCCTTCTCGTTACCCAGGTCTGTCAGCTCTCCAATACGTGAATCTGAACAGTTCTCGCAACTTGTACATCATCGGGTTCAGTATCTTCTTCCCGTTGGTGCTGACGCGCTGGATGGCAGCGCACAGCGGGGCCATACAGACAGGCGCGGGAGCCCTGGACGCCGTGCTGCAGGTGTTGCTGTCCACGTCTATACTGGTGGGCGGCATTATCGGATGTATGCTGGATAATCTGATACCAGGTGAGAAGATCGCTTTCTTTCTCAACTCAAACTCAAAGCAATTATTTCATTTAAAACAATATTACAAACACTTTTCTATTGTCAAGGAGTCGGTCAGTCAGAGAGATGAAGCTAGTTGCCCATTCCAAAGCGTGGTATGTTCCTACGGAGAAGAACGGGCAAGAAACTCCACGGACGCTCTTTAAAAATCAAAATATTGTTATAAAGTATCTATTGGCTACATCATTCTTCTTCTCCTTAGCATCATTCATATTGATGTTCTTCCTTTCATCATCATTTAGCCGAAAGACGTTTGCTGCTGGACATAAGATTCCCCCAAACATTGCCACGACAGGTGGTTTTCGGATGCATGAAGAAGCCTCCTCGTGTAGCGCAGTTTGTTCCGCCAGTTACTCAACTGAACGCTCGCGCTCGGCGCATCCTGGACAGTCACTACCAACATCTTATTTCACTGGCCAATTCTTCCCTTGCGGTGGTAGGGCTAACGCCCACCTGGTTTGCGACCACCCTCCCACCGGAGTAGGCATTAAGCAGCCTGCTCTGTTTCGTCGGCCGCTTTCTAAAACTTGTAGCGATATCTGCGTCATATGCGAACAACGCGTCGTACTGACGTCACGCAAAATCCTGCATCTCGCAAGCATAGTTTACCGTGCAACTAGCATACAACGGCTCGACATGAATTACCGGGCAGTTGCCCGCCAGATATAACACCCGTCTTGTCGGAGGATCCTCCCTTTTCTATGGAGGATGAGTGAACTTTACACCCTGTTCCTTATACCTCTATAAACTCTATGTACTACCGACCCGGTACTGTGGATGCTGCACATTGCTCTTTCATTAAGCATTACTATTGGAACGTGGACATTGCATATAATTGTATCCATCACATATCAGGCACGGACGAGGAGCGTGGACTAGCAGCCTGGGCTAAGGAGATGTGCCTGGACGCGGCTGGCGGGTCGGAAGAGGGCGACACCTACGACTTCCCGGTCGGAATGGGACTTATACGGAGGTGAGAACTATAACATAATAATTATGCCTTTTGAATTTTTTCAAGGTCAAATCAAATTTGCTAGCACAACTCCACAGAAGGGTATCGATATCCCAGCATGATAAAACGAAAAAAAAAAATGTTTTCACTTCTCATGCTCTAAAAGTTCGTCTTTATGTTGTGCTTAGGCGACATAAAATCGTTTTTTTATGTTCTAGTGCATAAAGTAAATTTTTTTTCTGAGACTAAGGTAATCAGGCCCAACAGCCACACGCACAATAAAACTTCGCAGATTAAAGTCGTGATTTATTTCATTTTTTCTTTAATTTATACCACTTCCGTGTTTTCTATCTTTAATTTAATAAAATCAGGTAAAATAGTTGTCATTTATTATTTAAAAACGCAAAGAAACGTTTTTATGACTTGGCAGTATGAAGTACCCAAGTCGAATGACAAATGTTGAAATTAAAAAAAAAAAACTTTTATATAGTTTAGTGGCGGTATTATCTGTGGTGGCGGGAATTAGCTATGCTTTGCAACATTTTTGATTAATTATGTACTGTATACTTTATGCCTGTTTCATTTTCTCGCAATCGAAGTGAAAAGCAGAGTGTATAACTCAGGCATAAACGAGCCATTTTACCCCTCGACTTAACTATCCACCCTCGCCTGCGGCTCGCGTGGATATAAACGTCTCGGGGTAAAATAGCTTCTTTTATGCCTTAGTTGTACAATCTACTATTTCAGTTTCGCTAGTTTTATATTGACCCAGTATAATGGCAGACTTTTAGGTTAGGCAGAGGTATACAGTTCCCCTACATTTCACTAGTCTAATCTAACTCAATCACTAGTCTAAGTAATCATGATAGAATTACTTTTACATACCAAACCTCTAGGACTCTGTCTTATTTAAGTTGAGAAAAGGTCCAGAATTACACTCTGATTTTTCGTTGTTATTGTTTGATGTTTATTGTTATATTTCTAGGTGGACGTGGACCCAATATCTGCCATTCATGCCAACGTACCAAGCTGGGAAGTTCACCGCATTGTTTACGAAGAAAGAGGTCTGATGACGTAGTGGTTGGTAATTTAGTTAAATCAATTGTTAAGCAATCATTTAGTAATCAGGGTCCAATCATAACTGCACCAAAGTGTAACAAGCACAGTTGTGTGTTACTCGTATTCATGTAAACTAAAGTTATAGGGTACTTACCTAATAATTAATTGTTAAATAATACATTTCGATTGGCTTGTAGAATAGTATACCCTTTATTATGTACAGTCACCACAAGGGGTCGTATATTTATGAATGAATAGAAAACAAACAGTTAATTTTTATTAAATTTTATTTTATTCGAAAACATCCATCGGTTTCTTACTTAACTCCCAACTATATCTGACAACAAAAGTTACTTATCTCCTTTGGTGACCGTACACCATGTAAATAAAAGATATATGTATATGTAGAAATTTTACATAGGGTGACACAATGGGCGGTCTTGTCGCAAAAATTTTAGAGACAGGCTTTGGTTTGTGATATAATAAAGTAATATTTTGTTTGAATGTTCATAATTTTCAGTATTTCTTATTTAAAATCAACAAATAAATTGTTTATTAAAGTACCGCGTAAAACTCCCAGCGAGTCACGCACGGGCCACGTGACGTCACAAGGTAATAAGCAAGCTGTCAATTCGTTACGAGTTAGAAAAGAACCGTTGTTTGATAACTGCCTTGTGACGTCATCTGCGATTCGAAGGACGCTTTGCAGTCTCGTGAGCAAAGATGAAGTAAATGCTTTTTATTTTCCATTTTATAGACAATCAGGACATTATTTCGTGATTTCTGTAAAGAAATTTTTGAAAGAAAAAACTAAGATTACGTCAGCACGATCGATTATATCTGTATTTTATCTTCTTCTATATAAATAGAAATGAAATGTTGTTTCTTGGTCGCGCATCACTTGAGTACGACTGGAGCGATTTGTTTATAGGTCGTAGGCCGTAGCACACGTATCAAATCGGAATGGGATCGGCATCGTATCGCCTTTCGCGTCGCCGTCGAACAGGCGTCAACCTAACGTAAGCACGTAACCAAAGCGGATCAGAAGCTACTATACTTCGACTCGGCTACGGCTAGGCGACCGCTGGTTGATGTTGCAGCACGCAGGCCGGAGGGGTGAGAGGGGCAACGCTGCACGAAGAGACGTAAGCTCGGGTACGGAGACACGTAAGCGCAGGGACGACGAGCCGTAACGCACCGCATCGCGGTTTGTGAGCTTGTCCCGAGGCGAGGCGATTACGTTACGATTCCGATTAGTGTGCGTTGCAGTAGGGAGTTTTATACAAAGAATACTGAACGGCTCGAGTTGATACGGTGCCGATCCCTTTCCGGTTTGATGCGTGTGCTACGACCTTAAACATGTTCACGATAGTCCGAATAAGGGAAAACAAAAGCTTTCCGAAAATTTTTTAAATTCGGGAAAAATTGGGCGTCCTTTTTTCTATGGTATCTTTATATGAACTTTTGGACAGGACAACGTCTGTCGGGCCAGCTAGTTCTAAACACAGTACCAATGAAAAAACAAAACGTCTATAGTGCAATAGTTGAGTTTCAAATTCGAACCTTTCATTCGGCGGTCCGACGGCCTTTGAAACATCTTGTGGATAATATACAGCGTGTCAGGCACATCGATGAACAAACTGTCAACATTAATTCAGCACATGATTCTAGTGAAGAAACTGTAAGTCGGTTATAAAAAAAAAGTGACACTCCGGGAATGCCAACAGAAGTGAAAACTTGAACAATAACGTGTGTATTTTTTGAATCGTCAAATAAACAAAACACAAACAGAATACTTTGCCATCACTCATTGACATATCGGAAATACATTAAAACCGAGTATATCCCGAGGACAGCCGAACACATCCGAATGTAGCGCGGTGTCGGTAACAGTGTCGCGAGTTCAATGGTTTTTTTTAAATGCCCTACGCGCCTAAAGAAGTTTTCACTTCAAAAACAGCTGCTTATAACCGACGAAACATTATAACGTTCAGAAACATGTACTGAATCCACGGGACCTGGTTGTGCCTCGATGTCCATACCACCCTGTATACTCCCGCTAGTTTTTATTAGTTTTCAATAAATTTCCTACAAACGAATCTAGATTATGTAATTAAATCAGATTATTCAAGCTATTTTGCATTATTAGGCTAATTTTCATTAACCCTTACTTATCTAAGATTGTAATTCTTGTATAAATACATACTTACATTATAAATTTAAGTATCGTTAAATTAAGTAGAAACATGTAAATATAATGAATTATTGTTAAAATAAATGGCGATAAAAAGCGATCTAATGAGTTTTTGATTATTCTACACATTTTTATCGTTCGTCCGTGAATCGTGTTAGGAAGTGGTAGGTACCTATATTGATTCAGTTCTGTTGTAGACTGCAAATAAAAAGTGCGGTCGGGATACTTAAGATTGATGAATGAACGTCTTTACGCTAATAAGGACCTAGAAAGTTGTGTTATGTTGTGGTGGGATACCAGTCTAAATATAGGTTATTGGCTATAACATAACACTGCTGGGACTCATGCCACCTCTCTATGAGAGGGAGTGGGCCGTAATCCATCACGCGGGCCCAGTGCGGGTTGGCGGATGTCACATATCTTCGAATTTTTGGTTCTAGGATATGCCGGTTTCCTGATTTCCGCACCATGTTTTTCTTCATCGTTTTGAGTGATGAAATTAAATACACGATGTAAAGTGCCTGCCTGGATTCGAACTCACGAGTTCACGACATACAACTCTTAAGTCGCGGCCGATACCACTGGGCCACCACTGCTCTAGGTAGATAAAGGTATTTTTAATTGAAAAAGAAGAGTGTACTACGTGAGCTCGACAAATGGATTTGCGATTAACGCTTATGCGACAAAACTGTACTGCGACTCACCATAGTACGAATGCACGCTTGTGCGACACACTGAAGATCGACATCACGCTAGTGACAAACGATTGCGCGACAATAGTTCGACACTACGGTAGTGCGACAGTACTGTAATTCGACAGTACGTTGGTGCAGTATTACAGTAGTTTGACACTACCCAAGAACCCCTATGGGAAGTAAAGTAATAGGATGAGCATCAATCATCAAGCGAGTACGACCATAGTGAACAATAAACTGTATCAAACCGGTGTTCCGATACCCTCAATAACTTACAATATAGTGGGAGGCTGCGGCGGTCACGTCTTTGAAGCTATTTTAATATCCTGAGACCTCGCCGCGCGGGGCTCGCGGGCGCAAGACGATATACCTACCTACACCCTATACACTAGGTAGTAAAAGAAGTGGCCTACTTTAAAGTGTTTATCGAGAAACAGCGAAAAACAAAAAGTGCCTTTACAATAACTCATCACTGTAGTGTCCGACCAAACACGATTTACGTCTTCTAGTTTCGGCCGAAACCGAAATTGAAACCGTGAAAAAGTTAGTTAAATAAATGATTGAATGAAGACCCTTCATTTATCGTAGATTTGTTACAAATATTGAGAGATTTAGCAATTAGCAGATTTCTTTTATCCAAAGATAAAAATGACTTTTGCCAGATTTTTTGCGAAAAGTGTAAACATTTCAAAATGACTATTAAAACATGAGTACTCACTTAAATAAGGGCCTTAGCGTATTCGAGTATGCTACTGTTAGCTATTGCGATTAGCGATTTACCTACTATTTTTTCAGATGCTCGATTGAACTGTAAACACCGCATAATTTTAGCATTAGCAATCAGCAATCTTATCGCTTTTCGGAAACTCATCTCGCCGCAAAACAATTTAAAAAATGCATTTTTTAATCCGTACTCCAACGGAACGAGTTGGCAAAACGCGAAGCAGCGACGAAGTATGTAACTAATCGCTGAAACATGCGATTTTGCTATTGTGACCGAACGCCCAGTCGACACGATGCATCTGCTGTTGCCCTTACAGCTTGTATCAATCATCTAGAAAGCGAGTAAATCCCTACTCGCTGGTACTAAAGGCAGCATGTCTGCTAAGAACTTTGAATTCTATTTAAAAGGAAACACTTATTTTTTTGGTTTTGTACAAAAAGGGTGAAAACGGGACACCATTAGGTACTAAATCTACACTGTCTACCTGTCAGTCGTTCGTATTCTATCAAAACCGACAGCTCACGAACACCTCGCGCCCGTTTGGGTCGGACCGATGATTCGGCTACTTTTTTGGCGGAAACTGAAACTGCGGCCGAAACCTGAATTTTTGGCTGAAACTGGCCGAAACCGAAACCGAACCTTCGGTTTGTCACTATTTATCAAGCACGACAAAATGCTGGATAAACAATTATCACAAAAGACACTACTTAAGGGGTAGGTACACACATGTTCGGGGGCACATTCGATACTGCAGTAGGTATTTGCCGATCGGCAAACTCAGTTGGCTCTCTACACTCGCTTAATCATAACGACAGTAATTCATAATTTTATTAACTAATTTATTTAATGACTACTTTGATTTTTATAATGAATAATGATGAAATGTAATTTTGATGAATAATATTATCACGGTTTATGCACCATCTCTTCCTACCAATTTGTACGCCACGATATGCGGCTGAACATGATTGAACTTTTATGTACCCCATTATTATCCTGCATGCAATGTATCATGTACACCATGTTTAAACAAATAAAATTTACTTACTTAATCATGTTCGGCAATGTAAACTTTTGGCAGCTCGGAACAGGAGGCGAGTCGCTGGTCGCTGTGCACAGTAACAGATTCACCTGTCAGCGGGAGTGATGGGTGAGGTACCGCGCAGCGAGTATCGTACCTCTGAGCTGGCTTTGCCGAATCATGCCGAACTGAACAAGGGTAACACTCTTAACACCCACTGCAAGAAATGAAGTGGCCAGAATAGCAACCAAGCAAAATCATAATACTACTTAAACATGTACCACATATCCTCCCGAGCATGTCGTCCCGTAACACCATTTATACAGGGTGTCTGTGGTCAGAGGACACTAATACTCATCGATTGAACCCCCATGTATGTTCCGCGATATTGGCGCCGATTCCCTTGTTCACAAACTAAACTAAATTTAAGTTCAGTGCATCTTTTTCTTTCTATTTCATTAAGAAAAGGACAGAAGATAAATATTAGTTTAGTCCTGTCAAATCAAGATACTCTATAGACAAGTTTAGACGCCATAAAAAAATTGGCTACTAAAAATACGTCAATTTATGTCAAGCGCTGACTAATTTGACAGGACTAAACTAATATTTATGTTCTGTCCTTTTCTTAATGAAACAGAAAGAATAAGATGCACTGAACTTAAATTTAATTTAGTTTGTGAACAAGGGAATCGGCGCCATTTTGTAGTTTTCGAGAAATATTTTTTTTTGTTTTATTTCTAGATTTTTTTAATTGTAGGCGGTTTTAGTCAAAACTTTTTCTGACTGGTGTTTCTTTGAGATTTTTTTGTCAGTATTATGGCTAGAATATGTATTCACAAGTTGTAAAACACAAAACACTCAAATTCTTGCTACTAGAGCTCAGAATTAGATCACAAGGTTAAAATTTCTGTTGGAGAGAAATTTATAATTTCTCGAAAACTACAAAATATCGCGGAACATACATAGGGGTCCAATCGATAGGTATTAGTGTCCCCTGACTACAGACCTTCGCTGGTACAAGTTTCCTGAGACATCCTGTATAGAATTTCTCTTAGGCGACGACGTAATAGGATAAAAAAATGAGGTGAGCCCAGACTACAAGCTCAGGAAACCTGGCTTACGTGGGGATCTTAAGTAAAAGGGACTATCCCTTAATGCTAGCCTGTTTTATGAGATGTATTGATAAATCTATTTGTGGGATGGACCGATACCGGATTATTTGGTGTAAGCTTGTTCCAAATACACGTGAAGGGAAATAAGTAGCTAATCTCATATCTCTCCAGTATATTTCCACACGTCCGTTTTATTCAATATCAGTATTTTGTGTTAGTAATCTCAGGTGTCTGTATTATTTTCGTGTATTATTGTGGGGTCAAGACTAGTTTTTTTGTAAGAGCATCTTTAGTTTTGGTTCTGTTAGGGTAACGTGCCGTTATTGTGCCGTTTGTTTTTGCAACAGTTAAGTTTTGCGTCTTCAAGCCTTTGAGCGTCTAGGTAGTCTTTCTTACCAAATAAAACCTACGTCAAACGGGGTGAATAGGGATGCAGAAATGAATAGGGACGAAACTTAATCGTTAATTATAATACAGTACGAGTAAACACATTAGTCTTTTTTGGCAACAAACTATTATTATTTCAATGTTAAAATCGCATCTAAAGTTTCGTCCCGATTCACCCCTGCATCGTGAATACGGATGTAGGGGTTTGACTGTATAGGCTTTATTGTGTGTAATTTAATTTTTAATTTGATTTTTTGTGTGAATTCAGATACAAATTATTGTTAACCCTTTAACCGCCCGACTTTATATCAGTTATCGTGCCAACAGCGCCCGAAAAAAAAAAAAAAAAAAACGAAAAATAAATACCGATGAAACGAGCTGTGATGATGTAATAATAATACAGATTAAACGAGCTGTGTTATTTGGTCGTATATATACGACTCTGGCGGAATGGACACAAATATTTGTCGGATTAATCTGACATAAGTGGTTAAAAGGTTAATGAATAAATTACCATGATGCTAGAGGGCACAGTCAGGTTTCGACGTCTCCTATAATCAATTTTTTATCTCCAAAGATACACTCCTAGAGGCAACAAATCTTCGAAAATAGAGTTGTCACTAAAAGTACGAGTATATATGAGTAAAGAAAAGATTCCATTCCATTGTGCTATTGATTCAGAGTCATCAATAAGTGTCGTCGCTATAATTGACACAGCGCGTAATGGAACGCGAAATGGAAAAAGAACTTCAGCAAAATTCGGGCAATTTTAGAGACATTGTAACCATTTCTGCAGAACCGAATGATATCACAAATGTTTTTTATCTCTGAGATTTTACGGATCATTTTCATGGTCAGTTTTGCTTAGGGACTGACCGTGACTTTTTCAATTCATGTTTTGTGGTGATTTTGTATATACCTATATACAAAATCAATACGGTTGACGTTGTGTGGGCGAGCAGTTTTCAGCGTATGGTTTCTGAATGCGTTTCACGGAAACGTCTTTGTGACTTACAGCCGATGTACCTACTTATTCTGTAAAAAAAACTCACCGTGAAAACTTAGGTGAGCTGGCCAGCCATAGCGTCAATTTCAGTAGCATCGGGTGAAATGACAGGTCACTGCAATCTCACTTCATCTAATTCTTTTTTTTTACATTGTTCTCTCATATAGAAGCAACAAGAATAATGTACCCAGAATTTTGTAATATTCTTGATTTAAAAGAGTGTCCATGGAGTTTCTTGCCCGTTCTTCTCCATAGAGATCTACGTTTTGGAATGGGCAACTAGCTTCAACTTTTTGACTAACTGACCGACCATTTAATTTTGACCATTCAAAAGTGCCTGTACATGGTTTAATTGAAATAAATGCTTTGAGTTTGAGTTCTTCACAGTGAAATTCTTACAGAATAGACCGGCTGGTTAAACTGTTTTTTTTTAAGGTGTTTTTACATGTAAGATTATACTTGTAACAGCTTTCACGAAAAAGGATAAATAAGAAAGTTTCTCTACTTTGATTGCGTAATAAAATCGCTATTGGTTTGGGAATCGCTTTTTCCTGTACGGTTGTGATTGCTTTCGTTTTAATAACATGAATAACGGTACCGTTACCTCATTAGAAGTATGTTGCCGGAAGCTAAAAGAAAACAAACATTAAAAAACGCACTTTGTTGAAGTAAAAGTCATCATTATTTATCTACCTACCCTACCCGTTAACTCAAAGCGTCTATTATAAATTAACCGATCAAGCGGCTCGCGTCGCCGATCAGCGACGAAACAATAGAAAATCAACTGTGTCTCATTAGCGGAGCTTGACAGGTAAGTTGCTTTTCGTGTGTGTCTTCGTTGTTGTTCGACACTACGCAACAGATGTTGATGCGGTTTTCACTACCGTTTAGAAGATGTATTCTGAAAGGTTAATGTGTATAATACATTAATGTTAAACTAACATTATAATACAGATAAGTATCTCGATTTTTTCATGTTTGTCAAGTTGTAAACCGTGAAGCAGGGGCGGGGGTGGGGGGGTCGCCAGTGTACTTATTATATTGGAAATGTGACATATTGCCAAAGATGGCGCTTCGCTGTAAGTTAGGTACCGGCACAGAGCATGTAACCTTTTAGTTACCGGTAGCCGGTGTTAGGGGGAAATGGATTCGAAAACTTGTAAAGCTTCAAGGTGGATTCATAAAGTGGAAATATTTGCACAACACTTTCCGACATAACAGCAGAAGGCCAATTCTCGTAATTTAAAACGTTCAAAATCTAGTCGCAGTCTCATCTCGGCGACAAAGAAATGTCAAAAACTTGTCAAAATGTAGGGTAATTAGAGGTATTTTTTGACAGATTGAGACTGAGATCAGACTGTGAACGAGAATTGCCCCTCTGGTCTATTCTGAAAGAGTATAACCGTAGAAACTTATGAGAAGTGAGCTTGAAGTGATCTGTCAATCCAACTGATGCTAGGGACTGACACTGTTGACTGCTCACTTTTCACAGTGAGATTTTTACAGAAAACATAAAATTTCGCAGGAAACATAAACTAAAGAAGGATAATTAGAAGCAACACCACAAATTGTGATCTTTCCTTCGTTGCCATTTTTAATTTTTAAGGTCGGTTTTTTATCAATTATCATTGTTTTTACTAAATTGAGTAAAAGTATCTAAAGAAAGAAGAAAGAAAAAAAAATTATTTATTCTGCACAAACAAACGCACATTACAAATAAAAAAAGACATAAAATATACTTACACATACAACGTAGTCAAAAGCCTCGTACCTCCCTCTCGTTTCCGTGATGAATTGTTATTTAATCTGGCATTTATTTCAGCCAGCGGAAAAAATGAGAACGAAATTATTATTATTTTTCTAAACTATGTATATCGTTATTTGACGTTTTTGAGGCCTATGTCCAGCTCTGGATGTCTTTCGTCTGAAATGATATGATTTGTCTCAAGTAGAGGGATTAACTACCCTTGAAATGATTCAAAAGTATCTAATACTAGCTGCGCCCCGCGGTTTTACCCGCATAAGTCTCGATCCCGTGGGAATATCGGGATAAAAAGTACCCTATGTCCTTTCCCGGGACTCAAGCTATCTTTATGCCAAATTTCATTTAAATCGGTTCAGCGGTTTGAGCGTGAAGAAGTAACAAACATATAAACACACACACTCACAAACTTTCGCATTTATAATATTAGAGTGAAGAGTGATAGTGTGATTGTTAGAGTAAGGTATACTTCTATGTCCTACGAGTCGAGTATTATTCATGTAAGGGCTTCTAAGTATTCAATGTATTGGTTCTAGGTAGACACGTTTTTAATAATTTCTGAATTAGTCAGGAATTATAAAGACACTGCAATTAAAACTAAATATACATTTTATTGATATATAATTTCCATTGGCGGAAACGTTCACTTTTATGAAAACCAAATGTCATGGCTGCGTTCCAAGTTGAGCCAATGTTTAATAGACAACAATAAAAGCGTTGTGCCCCGAGTGACGTCATGTCCGGGCCATCACGGGCGGTATATAACGCTAACAGTTGTGGTGAGCGCCAAATCACGTCGTCAAATACGATGACTGTATTTGATGCGGAGATTGAAACAGCTGTTGTGTCATCAGATTAATTTGGAGCTTATAATGCAAAATGCAAATATACGTGATGACTATGACCTATATTTCCAGATCTACCTACTAGTAAATTCGCCCTTGGGAATTAAACATAGTAACTGGCGAAATGTGGGAGTACTATAGGTACACGTCTGCCTAACCCTTTGGGGATTACAAGCGTTATTATGTTATGTTACTAGCAATTTGACACTACGTCAATTTGCAGTGTTATATTCAAAATGACAGTTGTGATTCAAATCACACTATCACACTTATCACACTAATATTATAAAGGCGAAAGTTTGTGAGTGTGTGTGTGTATTTATATGTTTGTTACTTCTTCACGCTCAAACGGCTGGACCAATTTTGATAAAATTTTGTATGGAGGTAGCTGACACCGTGGATTAACATATAGGCTACTTTATATCCCGATATTCCCACGGGATCAACATTTACGCGGGTGAAACTGCGGGGCGCAGCTAGTATAGGAATAATTTAGAAAGAAAAGGAAGAAAAATTGTTTATTCTGTACAAACAAAACGCACATCTACATATCTGTATATCTTATCTTTAAATAAATATAGTTTGTATGAAAGAAAATTACAGAAATAAAAACGAAAAATTGCACTCGTTCGAAGCTGGGACAGGCCGCTAGTTACATATAAAAAATACATAAAACATACACATACAAAATTCAAGTCAAGTTAGATTTAAGCTACAATTTAAATTGATAGTAAATTTTCTTAACCACGAGGTTCCATTTATCCCTACCGGTAGCGATAATTGGAAAAAATCTCCAAGTATCCCTATCAGTGGAGATATATCAGTAGGGATATAAGGAACAGGGGACAATGAATATCTTAGATTTTACCACATTTGCTAATAAATAAAAGAAGAACGAAACATACGAAATCCTGGCCCGGCTGATTATGATAAGTGTCTTCACCTGCCACGTTGGCAACGAGCTATCACTACGCAGGCGCAAGTATGTGATCCAGATTTTATAAATATTATACTACACCTGCCAGTAGACCTACTTACCCATTAGATTTTTTTTTAAGTGAAGAAAATCTGAAGTATCCACTTGAACATTTTAAGGCCAAGGCAGTTTAGAGGTATGAGAGACAGGGCGGTCAGTTCCTCATCGTCCATAGAAAATAGAGGATTCTCTGAATAGACAGGTGTTGTGTCTATTCAGAGACGATAACGACATTCGACAATTGTTGTCGGGCTATTGCATGTATACTCACTTCTCGGATAACTTTGCTTGCGCGATGTAGTATTTGTGTGACGTCAGATATAGTTCTGATGTGGCGGTATAGATGTCGTCACAACAGAAACACTTTATTTCCGTATTCTGTACAGTAATGAACCGAAACATACAAAACTCATAAAAAGGACCTCAGAAATTAATAAGAGAAAAAAATACTGCCTCCTTGGTCTAGTGCCTGCAAGTTCAACTTCTTTCTGAACGTGGGGTATGATTCCCAGGTCGGGAAAGTGTAAAGTGGTGCAAGCTGGCAGAAAAGTAACTCTGGTGATAGTTTTTGTCAGAAGTTGACGAATCACTGAGCTCTCGCATCACGTCACCACACCCCTCCCGCACCGCGCTGCTACTTCAGGTAACGGGAATGAGAAAGCTTATAGTGGATAATACAAAGTTTAAAACAGAAGACGAACTAGCAGGGGATCGAGGGGTGGGGGGAGTGTGGGGGGGGGCAGGGGATCAGACCGCAATAACTCCAGTTAAGCGGTAGGCCTATAGACGCATTCGAACCGTCAAGATGAGCAAATCAAATTATTTCTATTAGGTTTTTATTTCGAAAAAAAAACAGTGATAGAATAGGCGCGTTGATGTAAACACGTTCGCTTGGAATTATTATTATTATCAGCCATTTCTGTCCCACTGCAGGGCAAAGGCCTCCCTTCCCTCCTTCCACTTATCCCTATCCAGTGCTGTTACACGCCAATCCTTGTGGAAAGAGTCGAGTTCGTCCCGCCATCTCATTCTGGGCCTGCCGCGTTGCCGTTTGCTGCTGTTTGGTTACTCATTGTGTGGTTACTTTAGCCCATAGCTCCTCCGGCATGCGACAGATGTGACCAGCCCAGTTCCATTTTAGCTTGGCAGCCGTGTGACCTACATCAGCAATTTGAGTTTTAGAACGCAGTATCGAGTTCCTTATACGATCAGTACCTAAGTTTAACTCCAAGGATACTGCGCTCCATTGCTCGCTGACATACCCCGAGTGCGGACTTTTGACGATTAGTAAGTGACCATGTCTGCGCTCCATAGGTGAGGGTAGGAAGGAATCGCTTGGAATAAACGCAATAATTTATTTAAATTATTGCGTTTATTCCAAGCGATTCCTCCATATCCAATGATACAACATTTGTTGTATCATTGGATAGACCCGTACAACATTCATGACAGTACAGGTTTCCCTAACCCATCAGGTAATAATGATGGTTAAGTAGTTTACTCTCCACTAAATGGATTTCATTCCCATATAATTATTTACGTAATTCATTACCTCTACTCACACAAACAGTCAGACAGTTCCACAGAGCACACGATCGTTCCACAAAAACGGTATTACGTAGTATTTATCTGTGTGAGTTAAACTGTGCACACATACACGGGCAATTTTTCCAGCAATTACAGCCCGGCAACAGTTACCGTAGGCCACGACTCCACGAGTCAACTAATGGGGGACCGCGGTCCGGGTCACAGAATATATATCTAATAGTTCCGGGTCCGGACCGCCGACCTATTTCGTGCGGGCTTTAAGTAATATCTACTACTATAGTAACTAAAACTGAATCTAAAAATATCAAAATAGAAATGTGGAGTTTTAGCCTGCACCAACTTTAGCCTGGACTTCAGACAGATAGTTCATAGAAAAAATTATTGCTTACTTTGTTATTTTTACCCGCGACGGTACGGAGACTGTTAAAAAAACTCGTTTACTCGTTAGATAAATTCTTTAAGTCGGGGGTTTTTAAATTATTTTATCCTTTTCCAATTACATTTAACCGTCGTGGGTTTTTTCATTTTGTGGTTCATCAGCATCACATAGTATTTGTTTGTTACTGTTTCTTTTCGTTTTATTTCTTACTTGATATTTTTAATCTTGGTTGCTAATTCCTGAAGTAATCGTTTACCAAACGGACCGCGACAGTCATATTATTTTTGAAAACGGACCTCCAACAAAACTAATTGATGAACCCTGCCGTACCTAAGCAGTAGAGCATTCTTAAAAATTGCTTTAACTGTTTCGGCTAAATTACTCGTACCTAAACCATATTACTCAATACGATGTAGCGGTATCTCTACTGGCACCAATTGACAACATTTCAAACCTGACACGACCTTAAAACAAAAATACTATTTCTTTATTTTCGTATCCTGAGTTCAAATATATTTTTATTTTATTTTTTTATTTCTAAATTTCTGAGAAAAAAAATAAAAATCAAAAAACATGTGATGACGTCATATAAACGGCGGAATGAGGTAGTTACCTTTGCGCATTCCAATGTCTTTGATTGAAAACATTATATCAAACAAGACATGTCAATGTCGCCTAAGAAGTGTAACTAGAAAACAACTAAAAAACTGAATTAAATTCAACAATATTTTTTCCTATCAACTCGACACGCTGCTTACTGTTAACATTATCAATTTTTCATTGATATTTCGCCAATAAAATGGATCCCAATGAAAAATATACGCCAATGACGGAACCAAAACAACGACTGAGACAAGTGACATCTAACAATTTTTTTGACGGGTCACAATAAAGCAAAGGTAATATCGCCATTCTACAGTCATCTGGCACTTACGTCTTTTTAGAATACACCGAATTTCAGAGTTAAAATTATGAATGAAAAGTACATAATTTCGAAAAACGAAAAAATATGGGTGCCCTAGATTTGAATTTACTTTTATATAACGTAATAATACATGCAGGTTAAAAATATGAAATGTTGTCAATTGCCATACAGGATGTTAATTCATGGGCATCCTTTTAAGAGGTCATTGTACTCATCATTATGAACAACTTTTACTATGGGACTAAACCTAAAATCGCGAAAAAAAACCCAGCTGTTCTTTGCATTTATGTTCACGTAACTCGTCAAAATGTAGGGAACAGCTGATTTTTTTTTCGCGATTTTAGGTTTGGTCCCATAGTAAAAGTTGTTCATAATGATGAGTACAATGACCTATTAAAAGGATGCCCATGAATTCCATTTCATCCTGTTTATTGGCATCGTAACTGCTTGATGTTGTCGTGACGTCATATTTTAACAATATCGCCCGGAGTTGAGCAATTTAAGTTGCCCGTGTGCATAGCTTGAGCCCTGCCACGTGGAATGTCCAGGAAAGTATAAGAGGGGGAGGGAATGAAAAGGTCAAGCTAGCATTGTCGGAATTCTTAAACGGTGACGCAACGATACCGGTACGGCACCTGAGACCGGGCGGTATTAACATGGAACCGGGAATTGAAAAGCTAGTGCCTTTGAGTGCTCTGGGATCTTTGAAAACTGTCTGGTAAAGCATTGATAGTCCTGTAATGCCGTGAGATACTCAAATTAAATATCGTTGTGTTTTTCCTAGAAAATAATATGATAAATAATCTTTTAAGACACCTACATATTTCAAAATATTTGGGTAGACTTTTTATTTACTTTCAATAAGTAAACCTAGATAAAACAAATGCTAAGAGTCTTAATATGTACAAGTATATAAAAAAGGGTAGGTATTTATAAAAAAATTCGTCCGCATCGCTGTCAACAAGAAAATCGCCCAAAAGGCTGGCTGCATTGCCACGTTATATGGCAATGCTGATTCTTTGGCCAAAGAAAAGAGCCAGCCCTCTGGTCACGTAAAGAGTCGATCAACCGTTTGGCAATGTCTCGAAGAACTAAGTGGGCACTCGGACCCCATGGCCCTAGAGTTTCAACACCAAACACGCACCTATCTTAAATCTGTCGTATTGTTCACAGAAAATATCACGGTAATCTGTACACGCGGGTGTTTTAAGAGCGACTTACAGAGTACAGAAGATCCTGACAGTCTGCTCTGACTAGTTGTTGGACAGTTTCGTTATCCTGGGGAGCAGTGGTGGATCTTGGGTTCGAACCCAGGCAGGCGCTTTTTTATGTGTAATTGTTATTGTTGTTGTTATTGTTTTTGTGTGTGTAATTTCATCACCACTGCTCTCAAAACGGTGAAGAAAAACATCGTGAGGAAACCGGAATGTTCAAGAACCAAAAATTCGAAGACATGTGTAACGCGCACTGGGCCCGCGTGGTAGATAATAGCCCACTCCCTTTCGAAGAGGGGTGGCCTGTGTCCCAGCAGTGGGAACATTATAGGCTAATTATGCTTCGTTATCCTACGGACACCAATATAGCAGACAAGGGTGGTAGTTTCTAATGTTTATTGGGTGGCCCACGCTAAAATTTCTTTAACAACTTGGCAATCTTGGCATATAAAAGGCCTTGACAGCGTTCTCACTACAAATCCAGACAGGGTGAGTCAGCCGTCTTGTGACGTTTTTGGGCATAAAGTTTTTTCAGAACTGCTCATTCTCTGCCTACGCGGTGGTGACGAAGCTTGAAGTGTCTTCATCCATCATCCTGAAAATTCCTAAATGTGGTAAACAGACTTCATGACTAATTTTGACTCAGAAGCTACTCCCTTCTTCGTGTATGAGACAAGGTATTTTAACAATACATATACATACTTAGTAGCACGTTAAATTCTTGCATGTTATCTGGCAATATACATGCTGCCGAAGCCTGCAGGATTGTCCGAAAGGGTTACCGCTACCCCGGTACATAAAGGGCTAAGGAAGGAACACGGGTGGGTTTTAGTCCTGAGTCTGACACTCCCTTCCGCTCCACCCAGAGCGGGAGGGGTCATTTGATGATTTCCCATCCATAAAAAAGAACAAAAGAAAAAAAAAAAGGTTACTGAAAAAATTATCCCGATGTCTATGGACAGATCCCGCTATTATTACCATAATTCTCGATTAACATAGTACAAATAAAATGGCGCTGGGCAGGCAAATCCGTCAGATGTCCGCGTTGACACGAAACGCTTCGCTCCGCTAGTACCCTGGTACTGATGGCTATCACTTGCGGGAGGGCGATAATGTCCCATTAATATTGTTAATTACGCTACCAATAGGAGGGTTAAGTAATTACCGTTTTGATTGAATATGTGACGCAAAGATTTTTGATACTTTCGTATCTTTCTATTGGCAATATTTTTTAGTGATATGAATATAAATGAGACCCTTATTACACATAACCTCTGCATAAAGCTTCGAGAAAACAAGCCGTGATGTTATGAATAATATTACCTATAAATATATGTGTTCAATAACACACGTCCTTAGTGTTATATTTAGGAATACCAATAAAAATTAATCGAGGGTAGGTAAATAAACTTGTTTTTAGAAGATTTTCTAAAAAAACATTTTTTTTATCTACCTTCGCTTCGCGGCCTATGTATTCCCGCAGCAACTTCGAGTACTTAACTATTAAGTACTTAGTCAAAGCCTTAAGTGTTATACAATCCAAATTCACATTAAAATACCGATCTTTCGTCGCACATTTATAGTTGTAACTTCTACCAAACAGTCAATGTCATTTGTAAAATTGAAACGTAACATAAAAAACTGTAACGGTTCACTTACTTTCAGTAATTACAGAGCGTGTGGACTCACCGCTGGGAACTATACTCATTGATATGTTCTGCTGTCCTGACACCTTTATCTGTTGTGGGGTACTGAAAGACAATCGTTTTGTACGTCATGCTGTGCTGCGAAATTGGGAGGCAAAAGGAATAAGGGTGTCAGGAGCAAATGAGGACCGAAGAAATTTATATCTCGCCGGATCAAGTATTTTGCATAGTGTTTATGGGATACTAGCTGCGCCTCGCGGTTTCACCCGCATAAGTCTCGATCCCGTGGGAATATCGGGACAAAAAGTATCCTATGTCCTTTCCCGGGACTCAAGCTATTTCTATACAAAATTTCATTTAAATCGGTTCAGCGGCTTAGGCGTGAAAAGGTAACATACAGACAGACAGAGTTACTTTCAAATTTGTAAGATTATATATATAATTATATAGTATGTATATACTATGGATATTGTTTTTGTTTCGCCTATACTGTCTCACTGCTGGGTAAAGGCTTTCCCCAAGTCCTTTAAAGAACTCTTTTCCCGCACCTCGAACCAACCTTCGCGGTACGCGTTCAGGTCATCTTCAGGCACCCATTGTGTAGAGAGTTTTGCCCAGTGATCATACGGCTGATGTGACCCGCCCAATCCCATTTGAGCCTGGCAGCCTATGAGATATAGGTCAATATAAATTGAGTTACGTTTTTGGTTCTCCATTTCCAACCCAAGAAATCGTTCCAATGAAAACACACGATGGAAAGCTCCGTTATAATAAACCTCATTAACATCCCAAAAGCTGTAGCGGGAACATTTCAAAGTGGGTGCAAACCTTGCAGTTGACACGGACCAATACGGATTTAGGTCCATTAGTGTTGAGTTGCACACGAGTGAAGAAGTGTTTACATTTCGGCGCACGCATACTAACCTGTTGTGCGCGTATCGACCGGCCGGCCGCCGACCGGGGCGAGGCAGTCTCGGCCGCTCTTCCCTCGCCGGAGCCCGTGTCCGTGCCGCGCCAGTGAGTCCCGTGCCCAGTGCAGTTCTTGTGAACATCGACATGCAGTTGCCGGCAACGGGCCGGCCGCAGTGAGAGAAACGCTTCAGGTGAATATGAAACTTATTTTATTTAACGGCAGTTTGGATTTGACATGTTTTGGTTGTGATTAGGTGCGTTAATTGAGTCAGGACCTGAACATTTCAGGTGTGATAGGTACTTCAAGGGTTTTTTGAATTAATAGTGTTATATTAAGAAGTAGGTACTTAAATACGAGAATTTAAGGGGAAAATCTTCAGTGAAAGTCTTTTTCAAGAGGGAACAATAGCAAACGACTTTTCTCAAATTGACAACGTTTTTGCGCGTCTGCGTCCGAATTTTACTTCGCAATTTTAAAGGGAGGGTGTTTTGCAATTTTCTGTAGGATGAATACCCACCATTTGTTTAAGTTAACCTTGCGTTCTTTTGCTAATACTGCACAGGCAACTAATAATGTCCAAGACGACATTTTATCGTGAAGCGTCATTGGCCGCGACTAAAAACTTATAAGCTTAGCTTTTCAATTGAACTTTTACCGATCAATTTACTACTTAAATTGTTTCGAAACATACTTAATTCAAAATATTTTCAAATACATCGACCTTCCTTTGTTGCCCCGCCAACCTAACGACGCAAAAGAAACACATTTTCTATTAGGAAAGGAGCGTTCCTTTGTTAGATCGTCCTAGATCAGTCGCTGTTAGACTAGGCATGCCTGCCGACGAGTCCCGGTGACTCACAAGATTTATGAGCCCCGTGTGATCAGCAAGTTAATGTTCATTTATTATATTTTGACGCACAACGTCATCCGCACGGCGCGGCGTTGTGTATGAAGATTATCGCATTCCGCGGCCACGCGCGGTTTAATGCGCTCTCCAAATATACGACGTCTGTTGTGTAAACTGCGTATAAAATAACAATGACAGGATTTAAGATGGAGATCATTCGATTCACAATATTCGGCTTTATTGGCTAAAAGACGAAATAAATTTCGGAACGTCAGAAAAATGGGATTACAAACGGTTTTATCGCTAACAGCAATTTTAACATCATCTTTTACTCTTGGTTTACTTCTCATGAAACAACATGAAAAATATATATATTTTCCTGAAAAGCAATTGAAAGTTTTTGGCGTGAATCTCAGGTAGGAAATTGATATCTTATTTTATCGCATCTCCTGAAATTCAGGCCTGCGTAGTGCAATACAAATAGTCCTGTCAAAATCGCGCCTGCGTTGTGCAACAGGGTTCCATTTGAACTCTAGACCTTTACGGCGAATCATATTATGCGCAATACAGCTTTTCAATCAATTTCATCGCCCACTACACTTTTCATCCTCTCTTTACCTACTAGAAGTTTTCGTTAGTTGCTGCTTGAAAAAGGGACCTTATAACTTAAGATAACCTTTGGGGAACATCCATCTTATTTTGAGAACAACAATAAGTCCGTATTACCAAAAACTATCTTTGCCAAATACATTTTAATTTTATTAAAAAAAAAATGCAACTTGCTTTCTTTTCTCTGACTGACTGGCTCTTTTGACAATTGAAAAGTGCCCGTCATGGACTTATTATATTACCTGTGCCCGTAAATGGTTTTGAGTTTGACATTAAATACCTACACCACAATTTTTAAGAAATGTCATGTGAAAACCGCGGGCTTACGTGTGTGATTGACAAGACTTACCTATTAGTTTTTGACCTCGTTGTTAGAGGGAAGACCTCCGACTTAACTTGATAATAGCAGTAACATTTTATAGCCAGGTTTAAGGCTTTAGCTCTGATAAGATGGCTATTAACCGGTCAAGCGGCGCGGTTCGCCGATCGGCGACGAAACAATAGAAAATCAATTGTGTCTCATTAGCGGCGCTTGACGATAAAGAAAACATGAATTTAGAAATTTAATAGGAAACTCTTTATGAAATACACCAAATAAATTATAGATGTTAAGTATATATATTTTACATAGGCTGACACAATGAGCGGTGTTGTCGCTAAAAGTGATCTTTTAAAAACAAACTTTGGATGGATTAAACAGAGGAGGCAAAACCTCAGGTAGTGTCCCCTACCAATTACAAACAATAAATATACATTTAAGGTCCAGCCGCGCTAAATTTGCCAAAGATGTAAACAACAATGGCCGCTCGAAATTGAATAAAATCGATATACAAGAACATTTATTTTAAGTAATGCTTGTTTTCGTCTAGTTAGATCGGAGATTTAGACGAAAACAAACATTACTTAAAAGAAATGTTCTTGTATATCCATTTTATTCAATTACGAGCGGCCATTGTTGTTTACATCTTTGGCAAATTTAGCGCGGCCGGAGTTTACATATAACACATATACTGGCATGTATATGACATAAATACTTGCTAAATGCTTTCGTAAAGATGTACTAAGATTGAAATATCATCCGGGCACCATGGGATCAAAATAGACGGAACCCTCGTCTTAGAAAGTTAAAGGTGCACGATCAATAGGTAAACCTTTAGTAATCTTATCTCTCCACGTTGTACGTAACTGGTTAAGTTGTAGCAGTATCTACAACGCCACATGCGAACAACGCGTCATACTGACGTCACGCAAATCCTGCATCTCGCAAGCAGAGTTTACCGCGCAATTAGCATAGATACAACGACCCGACATGAATAATCGTGCAGTTGCTCGCCAGACACTACACCCGTCTGGTCGGAGGATCCTCCCTTTTCTATACTGTATGAGTGAACTTTACACCCTGTTCCTCATACCTCTATAAAGACAAATGCACTGACGCAGTTACTATCAGGTTGTTAACTCGCCTTTGTGTTACAGTTAAGTAGATAACTAAAACCACTAACTACTGGTTGAACCACAGTCGGATAATATAGGTAGGTAGTTTAGTGGTAGTTAACATTTTGCAATTAGTTCTACCTTGCTGATAAGGGTCTTGAAAGGAAATGCGCCAGTTTATTATCTTTTTCGTGGGATTTGAGATAGTCGTGTAAGCCTGACTTACACCTTTGTAAAATATAATTATTATTTAAATTATGTTCTTCCTTTAAAGCGTTCAGTTTATCACACTAATATTATAAAGGTGAAACTTTGTGAGTGTGTGTGTTTATATGTTTGTTACTTCTTCACGCTCAAACGGCTGGACCAATTTTGATAAAATTTTGTATGGAGGTAGCTGACACCTTGGGATAACATATAAGCTACTTTTTATCCCGATATTCCCACGAGATCGACACTTATGCGGGCGAAACCGCGGGGCGCAGTTAGTTAACTATAATTATCTTATTTGTGCCGAGAGGGTTATGTTTTTATTATTATTCATTTATTAATTCAAGTTACAATGATTTATACACAATGTTCGATACATTACACACACAACAACAATACAATAGAAAGAAAGAAAGAAAAAGTATTGTAACTCGCACAGGAAGACCACAGACTTAACTAAACACAATCATAAAAATCTAAATTATAAAAAAAAAGTTATTGAAAAAACTAAAAAACCCGACTGCGGTAAAAAAAACTTAAGTAAGTACGTTAAAAAAAAAACTGAAGAGCTAAAAACAAGCCCTCTGGCGCAGTCGGGTAAAAACAGAAAGTCACGAGGCCAAAAGGCTCCTATCTCAGCATGATGCTGCAACATTTAAATAAGTGTCGCAGCGCTTGTATTCTGATAGGGCCCGCTGTGATGTCACGGGCAATGACCATGACAATACAGTACAGAACCGCTCGGCTGTTGCATTTAATTATGATTGATTCATGCATGTCAATTGTCGGCATGACCATATCTACAATCTAATACAACAGGGTACCATCCGCACTTAATTGATATCCCGACCAGTCGCACTCAGCGCTTCTCTGCCACATTTATTATTAGTGAGCCACTCTCTGCCAACCTGTGTTCCCTTCCACGAATAACTCGTCAGCCTTTAAAGCAAGAGTCTGATAAATATCTTCTGGCATGCTTGTTCCATCATAGACCTCATCCATCGCTTTCCATCACGTGAGGAGAGATCATCAAGAGCATACCGGGTAAAATAAAATAGATTATTCAAAATTTTGTAGGAATGTGGGTCCTTAAAAGCCCTTTCGTCACTGCAACCTATACTGATAAATTGCTCACAACCACAAGCTTTCAATTAAACAGCATTGAGTAAAAATATAGAGAACTAGCTGCGCGCCGCGATTTCACCCGCATAAGTCTCAATCCCGTGGGAATATCGGGATAAAAGTATCGTATGCCCTTTCCCGGGACTCAAACTATCTCTATAGCAAATTTCATCTAAATCGGTTCAGCGGTTTAGGCGTGAAAAGTTTACATACAGACAGACAGACAGAGTTACTTTCGAATTTATAACATTAGTATGGATAGAGCAGTGGTGGCCAAGTGGTAACGGCCGCGACTTACGAGTTGTTGGTCGTAGGTTCGAACCCAGACAGGCGCTTTACTTTGTGTAAATTATTTCATCACCACTGTTCTCAAAACGGTGAAGGAAAACATCGTGAGGAAACCGGCATGTCCTAGAAGCAAAAATTTGAAGACATGTGACATCTGCCAACCCGCACTGGGCCCGCGTGGTGGATTACGGCCCACTCCCTCTCACCGAGAGAAGGCCTGTGTCCCAGCAGTGGGAACATTATAGGCTGTTTATGTGTTATGTGAGTAAAAATATCTAATCAGATCAGTACCTACAATTTCCGGTGCTAATCAATTTGCGCCTCTAACTAATTAAGTGCTCGGAAAAGTTTGCCGCTAAAAATTAATCAAGTTGATTCACTGATTCGATTCCCCGTAACATGAATATCAGAGTATTTACGAAGAAAAGTAAGTAAAAGGAAAAGTAGGTAATAAACACAACAACTGTCAACTTTGCTGTTTTGATTCAACAAATTCTTTCGGAATCACTTCCGAGTAAGTTATGTTAAGTCATTTACATATTGCTTATTTTCTGCTTATTTGTGTTGATGATTCTACTTTCATCCTATCCTACTAATATACAAAGTGTAAAAAAATGAACCTTAAAAACTTTAAGAGGTGCTTTAGACCATCGAACTGAACAGCTTTCACTATGGGACCAACTCCGAAATCACGAAAAAAAAATCAGCTGTTTCATACAAAAGTTCAATACCTACTCGGCCAAAATGGCTTATTCCACAAATCCCCCCTAAAATCCCCCCTGAGGGGGATAAGTGGAATCTATAAAAAAAAGTCTATAATTCCCCCCTGAGAATCCCCCTTAGGGGGGAAAAGTGGAATCGAAAAAAATACTTATTCCACAAATCCCCCCCAAAAATGCCCCTCGAGGGGGAAAACTGGAATGTTAAAAAAACAAAATCCAGAATTCCCCCCTGATAATCCCCCTTAGGGGGGAAAACTGGACTAAAAATAAACAACGTCCAGAAATCCCCCCTAAGGTCTTAAAATTGGCTCTGGTTGCCAAAATATTTACCGCGGGCCCTGCCAGATATTTTACCTAGATAACCTAGAATACAGGAGCGGGCGTAACAAACTCACTTTCGCATTTATAATATTCAGCGACCCGCGGTTTCACCCGCCCAAGTAGCGATCCCGTGGGAATATCGGGATAAAAAGTATCCTATGTCCTTTCCCGGGACTCAAACTATATACCAAATTTGATCTAAATCGGTTCAGCGTTTTAAGCGTGAAGAGGTTACAGACCGACAGACATACTTTCGGATTTATAATATATAATTATTGTAGTATGAATAGCTGACCCCGCAAACGTTTTTTTGCAAAAATATTTTATAAAATAGCCTGCGACCTATTCTCAGACCTACCAAATATACACAAAAAATTTCATGAAAATCGGTCAAGCCGTTTCGGAGGAGTTTCTTCATTGAATTTATTATTGGTGATTAGTGTGTAGTATTTACTATTTAGTATTAGAAGTATAGTTGAACTTTGTTTTGTTTATGTGCCTGTGTAGTGAAAATACGTTGAAAATTGGTATTTGGGGTAAGTAGATAGTTATTAAGTTGAAATTACTTATTTAGAGTAAATTTTTTAGGATCTTTAGGATGGCATTAATAACAGTAAATTGTTGATTAACGGATTATTTGCTTTATGAGGAAACATGGTTTTCAAGGTTATGTTTTGAAAATAGGAAACACATTTACCTAATGAGTTAGGCCGTGCTGTGTTTACTTTTCTCAGATTCTAGTAGTTTATGGAATAAAGGGGGTTTTACAGATATTAATAATCTGACGAATTCATATTATAATAAGCAGTTGTTTAGCATTACATGAATTGGGTACTGTCATTTTTCGCAGATTTGCATGAAGCTTATACCTTAGAAAAGTAGATCGAAATAGGACCCAATTTCATGAAACGGTTTATTGACATTTTTTTTTTGTTCCGGCTTACCTCAGTCGTAAATACACCCTTCACCACTGGTAATCTGTCTAATTACTAGTCAACCGTGTCGTCTACAAGTGATTGTTTTATATTATATTTTCTTTTTATTATCTATGTACTTCATTTTTACTTTCTGCAAATTGCCGAAAAACTTGAAAATTGTTTTATATTTAAGTAAGTGATGCTTGCTATTAAGGGAAACTTTCAGGGGGATTATTATGCTAAATAATTTAGTATTTCTAGGTAGGTACTTTGTTTAAACTGTTTTAATTATTATTTTGGCTAAAATCAACCGATTTCCCTCATCGCTGTTTGTCTGTGTTTGTTTTTACTCTTCATCACATTTTATTAACAAGGTTCTTTGAAAAAAAAGACTGATAAGTATTACAACTATTATATTGTATTGTCGAATCACTATTTTTGTTTTAATTTACTTTAAGAGCCGAGCGTAGAAACTAAAACTAAAAATAAGGGGGAAAAGTGGAATAATCAAAAATGAAAAGGGGGATTTGTGGATCTGTTTTACATTAGAGTCCAGTTTTCCCCCCTGAGGCAGATTCTCTCAGGGGGGAAAAGTGGAATAACTCAAAATGTTAAGGGGACTTTCTGGACATTTTTTACATTAGAGTCCACATTTCCCCCCTGAGGGGGATTCTCTCAGGGGGGAAAAGTGGAATAAGCCGGCCAAAATGTATGAAACAGCTCATTTTTTTTTTCGTGATTTCAGAGTTGGTCCCATAGTGAAAGTTGTTCAGTTCGATGGTCTAAAGCACCTCTTAAAGTTTTTAAGGTTAATTTTTTTACACCTTATATAATAACCTGGATTAACAACACATAGGATATTTTTTATCAGGGTAAACCGACATTCGCGCGGGCGGATCCGCGGGAAAACTCAAAGCATTTATTTCAAATAAACCAATTATAATTACACTAAAAACTAATGCACACGAAGTGTCTGCGTTGTGTTTCGCTGACTGGTGTCATGTAACCGGCCACGAAACCGGCGGTACACAACACCCTTCGGCCAGAACTCTTCCTTGCCCTTCTTTGCTTCTCTTTCATGCTTTCTTTTTCTTTTTTACAGTATTGTATCTGCTTTCTTTCTAAATCCATCCTCTCTCTCTCTCTCTCTGTAGTCGGTCCCTCATGTCTGAGGATCGTGGTCAGCTTCGGTGTTGCATCTGGAGCGGATAATCCGCCTCCACCTGTTTCTGTCCTAGGTTGTCTTTAAAAGATCGCTATTAACGTTAAGATTGCCCATTGCGTCACCCCTTGTATAATTTCTAGATTTATATCTGTAATAATAATTATGATGTACATAACAAAGAGTATTCTATTCTATTTTAATAACCTTGTCCCTAGAAACTTAGTAAACTTTACGATTTCCGCATAATTGCTATTATATGTATTTAAAAATCATGATAGAATATTGACTGGGGGAAGCTGCCAATCGTCATAAACATATGTACGTACATATGTATGTATGTATGTTACTACTACATATCACCCAAAGTCTTAAAACGTAAATACTTCATTTATTGAAAACAAAAGCTGAATGTGAACATGACTAATTCTCCACAATTGTTCTTGGAAACGCAAAGCTTAATGATTTACTTCCTTTCGTTCAGTGGACGTTCAAAATGAAATAACAAAATTAGTTTATTTTATTATTTCCTTTCTCAACAAGCATTTAGAAGGTATTAGTCAGAAAACTGTACAGCGGGGTAATTGCGTAACACACTATCAGTAGCAGTGGGTTTCATTTTGACAGTTCATCTTCAAGATTCATTGGCAGACAAATTTTTCTAACATATAAAGCAACTAGCTGCGGCCCGCGGTTTTACCCGCATAAGTTTTGATCCCGTGGGAATATTGGGATAAAAAGTAGCCTATATGTTAATCCAGGGTGTCAGCTACCTCCATACAAAATTTTATCAAAATTGGTCCAGCCGTTTGAGCGTGAAGAAGTAACAAACAAATAAACACACGCACACACACTCACAAACTATCACCTTTATAATATTAGTGTGATGTGATGGATTAGCAATATCCTTCAAAATGATTCAGATTGTTATCGATAGTGTGTTACGCAATTAGGATGCTAAACTGGCGAAATGTGTGTACTAAAGAGGTCTCTGCCTAATTCATGTATCCAATTTGTGTTATTTCTAGTTAAACAAATATCAACTTTAGTAAAGTGAAAATTAAGTTGATTTCAGAGTGATTAGTACTATTGAAAAAGTTATAAAAATGCTTGAAGTTGTAGCGTAAACTGAACTTTAATGTATTGGTATTAAAGAAACTTTTCCAATAACTCATATTTGTTTACATGTTTGGCAAATAAATCGCAAACGCAGAGTAGTCAGAAAATCGTGAAAATCTCTAACGCGGCCATTGAAGGGATTAGCGACATGTATAATGGCTCATTTACATAATTATATTAGACGGGCAAGCAGATGCGAGCTGGAGGCGCCATGTTGTCGCATTATAACATAGCTTGGCAGTGTACCCTGTGTTTGCTTTGCAGGAAAAAAATGGGGGAAAACGTTTATTATCGTAACGGCATTTTCTAATGTCCGGACAGCATAATCACGGCAGAAGGGCAGATAGGTCGCTCCATGTAAAAACATATTGGTAATCAGCTGCATCTGGATTGACTGGCCGCCGACCCTAATTTAGTTGGGATTTTTTCCAACTAAATTAGGGTCAGCGGTCAGTCAAACCGTCGCCGTCCGTATGCCGTAAAGCACATCATCTTGCTAAACTTTTGTTGCTGCACTGCAGGGCAAAGGCTTCCCTTTCCGTTTTCCACTCAACTCGATCCTGAGCCAAGTTGGACCAGTCCCTCATAACTAGGCGTTAAGTTGGCAATTTCGTCCCGCCATCTACGCTTGGGTCTTCCGCGATGCCGTTGAACGTTTTCAGGAACCTATGCTGTGTCGTGGTCTCAACCCACCAGCATTTGAAGGAAAGTTGCGTATGTTACCCCTTGAACTATGCCCTTGAAACTAAAACCGGACAATTTATATTCGACATTACAGTAACGTTTTAATTGTGTAACATTATGTAACATGAACTCTGCCCAATTCACGAGTCAAGAGCGTCAAAATACGTTAATCCTATTTATCGGCAAGCTCGTCCAACCAACAACCAGACCTATAGTATCTATAGGTAGTATAGTGATGTACTAATCCCGCTTTTTGCAGACTTATCTACTTTACTAACGTGTCTCCGTTCCGGGATTTAGCGGTGAGATAGTGAAGTGACGTGTTTTAATGAAAAAACCTGTTCGATTTCGGCATATTGTGGAAGTATTTTAATATTAGGTCAATGATAATAGCATAATCAGCCTATAATGTTCCCAATGCTGGGACGCCGGCCTCCTCTCTGTGAGAGGGATTGGGCCGTAATCCACGACGTGGGCCACATTTCTTCAAACTTTTGGTTCTAAGACATGCCAAACTGCTCTCAAAACGGTGAAATTTTCCTTTACCGTTTTTGAGAGGAGTGGTTATGATAATTTACACGAAGTGAAGCGCCTGCCTAGGTTCGAACCTACGACATAACTCGAGTCACGTTCGTTTCCACTGTGCCACTGATAATAGTATTTTTTTTATATTAAGTCACTGATAACGGCTTATATGTCTTTAGGTCTATGATCTAGAATAATCTAGATGCTATGATCTCCGCTCCGACTACTTGAGTTTGTCTGACATTTTAAATCACATAGATTAAAACAATTGAAAATTTAAATGGATTACAGTACATTTGGACTTACATTAACGTCACATGGATTTAAGTGTAACATATTACATTAAAACTAGTTACAAAGAGTGAGGAGCCCCGAACCCAAATGATGGGAAAAGGGACGGACAAAGAAGACAGGACAACACAATTAAACACATTAAAAGCGTTATAAAGGTTGGATACATTAAAAGGCTAGGCAGATGAGCCTAGCCTTTTCCCAACTATGTTGGGGTCGGCTTCCAGTCTTAACTGGATGCAGCTGAATACCAGTATTTTACATGGAGCAGCTGCCTATCTGACCTCCACAACCGAGTTACTGGGTAATACGATACCCCTTGGCAAGACTGATTGTCAGACTTTCGAGCTTCTGACTACCTGTAACGACTGTCAAAGATCCACGAATGACAGCCGGGATCAACGGCATAACGTGCTTTCCGAGGCACGGAGGGGTCTCGGTATGTAAAGATGGTCATCCATCCACAGACCAACCGTGGCAAGCGTAGCTTAACCTGATCGCCCTCACATTACATCAAAAAGACACATTAAAAGTCTAACCTGAAATAACACCTAAGAATTAGCTACTAATTTTTAAGACCAAGAATAGTGGCACTATAAAAGATAATCGACCTTGCAAGTCGCCATAACAAAGAAATACCAGAGACACATAAGTACGCATAGTGTCTGCCAAGCCATGATCCCGACTAGCCGCTCCATTACCGCTGTCTGTCACCGCCGGCAGTGAAGGTCATCCATCATTATGACATCTGACCACGCTGAGGAGCAATACCAGACGTTGGACATGATTATAGTCATTAAGGTTTTGTGGGCTATGAAGTGGTGAAGGGCTGGCGTTTATGGCTATCTTATCTATACTAATATTATAAAGAGGTAAAATTTGTAAGTTTGTAAGTTTGTAAGTTTGTATGTAGTGGGTAATCTCTGGAACTCATAATCCAATTCTAACAATTTTTTAACTGGCAGAAAGCTACATTATTCCTGAGTGCTATAGGCTATAAATTGTTTCTATAGCATGTATATTAACCGAGCTATCACAACTTTTGTCTAGCAAGTCGGAAAAAAATACCACATAAAACAGAATTATTTGCGTGCGCTGCCTAAACAGTTGCTTAAAATGAAAAACAATGTATGGCTACCTGGTTCGTCTTCATTATTTCTACAAAAAAGTCCTCGATACCATATCTCTATCTTTTATATTTTATCTTTTATACTTCTTTTATTGCATTAAAAAAATTTTTTTTCGGTATACTTACGTTTGGTTGATTATTTGAGCAACAAAATATTAATTCTTATGACAATAAATTATTTCAGTATCACAAGAACATCATACAGATAAGATTTGCCATTTACAGTATATCAATTGGTCATACAGTTTCGGAGATAATATAAAATTACTAAAACGCAAAATGCCCCTAGCATAACTTTCATTGTGCAGACGTTTTACCTATTTGCCCATAGATGGCGTTCTGCAAATACGTCATTTTTCTGAATCGCGGTGTTAAGACTTTCCGTGGATTGATGACCCTCTGGAATTTTTATGTCCACGTTGTCGTTAGTTGGATTGGAGTTCCATACGAACGACGATTCGATTAAAATCGATTATGAGCACGGAGATTATGAACATGAAGTATCCAATAGTATCTATTAGATACCTCTCATATTCGAAAATATCGTAATTTCGTTGTACGTTTGATTTCATTGTTTTGTATGTTCGTAGTTTCGTACTTCGTTCTATCGTAATAATCGATACGAGTTATTCGATATTACGATTGTTTTGTTTTGTAAAGGCGGACGGTGTTCGGGTCGCTCTCCCTTTGTTCGTAATTGTTTTCAAGTCTGTGCGTAGTTTGTCGAGAGCATGCCTAAAAGGAAATCTCAACTGTCCCGGCAGACATCACAGACAAGAGCCGCTCGAGTACGCCGTACGGAAGAATCTGCCCCTGAAAATGAGCAGCGCCTCTCGAGAAATAGAGAAAATATTTCGCAAGCACGCGCTAGAGAATCTAGCTCCGAGCGCTCACAGGGCCTCGCTAGCCAAAATGTGAGGACGTCGCGGGCCCGTGCTCGAGAAACTAGCGCTGAACGTGCGCAGCGTCTATCTGAGTTAAGGCAGCATGTCTCTGAGACAAGGGATAGGGAGACTGGCGCTGAGCGCTCGCAGCGGTTCGCTAGGCAAAATGCCATAACATCACAGGCCCGCGCTCGAGAATCCAGCGATGAACGTGCACAGCGTCTATCTGTTTTAAGGCAGCATGTCTCTGAAATAAGGGATAGGGAGACTAGCGCTGAGCGCTCGCAGCGGCTCGCTAGGCAAAATGCCATAACATCGCAGGCCCGCGCTCGAGAATCCAGCGATGAACGTGCACAGCGTCTATCTGAGTTTCCAATAAAAACATCATTTGCCCTGACTATTAACAAGTCCCAGGGACAAACATTCTCTTTGGTTGGCATTATTCTGTTACCGGAAAATAAAACAACCTCAAACATTGTATATAGAGAAGCTTTAAATTAAATAGATACCTAACTTAAATAAATAAAATAAGTAAAAGGCGACCAAGGGTTAAGTTAAGTACCTTGAGCAGAAAAGAGAACTTAGGTAATCTTTGAAGTTACTGATCTGATTCCAAACAATATTTTACTAATAAAATTAAATACAGTAATATCAATCGAATGTTATCTTATGTTAAAACAAGAAATTTTCCGCGGACGAAGTCGCGGGCAGAAGCTAGTGTAGTATAAAGTGCTGGTTTTCAGCCTAATTTGAATAAACGATTATTGATTTTCGTGGTCTAGCTAGGATGTAGATTTATTAAGAAGTCATAGGACTGTTTTAAATATGTATAGTTTGTTGATATGTACCTATGCCTAAAAGTGGACATCTACAGGGTGTTACGGAAAGGGTATATCAGTACAAACGGGTTGAAGAGTGTATCTGGTCTAGAATCTCTGTACAATGTTCCAGCTCAAAAGCATTAACTTTGAAAATGCTTAATATTTTTTTTTATTTCGACATCACGGCGCTGCACTGGCGCGCGGCGGCGTGATGTGCTTGTACTAGGCGCACAGACACACTACAGATAATGGATAATGACCCTCGTAGTGCGGTGACACGTTTGTTATGATTTCAATTTAATAAAATATCGAAATAAAAAAATATTAAGCATTTTCAAAGTTACTGCTTTTGAGCTGAAATTTTGTACAGAGATTCTAGACCAGATTCACTCTTCAACCCGTTTGTATTGATATACCCTTTCCGTAACACCCTGTATGTACGGTCAAACAGAAAATTTTGATCAATTTCAAACGAATTTCTTTTCAACATGGCGATCCTTTACCACTATGGGCGCATGCCAAGTTTTCATACTTTCATTTTCATTCTACATTTTGGCAATACGCAGCCGGAAGAATAATATGCTGCAAGTAACATTTGCTTTCCTTGACTGTTGGTAAAATCAGGGAAATTAATTGTTAAGCAAATTGACTAGCAACTTAAATTGTCCGTATTTTCCAATCATAACGTCATTCTTTGACAGCTGTATGAAATGGTTATAAGCCGACAAATTGACGAAGGATGTCAGTGTGCTTGACAATTCTTTGCCGTGACTAGGTCTACATTACCATATCTACTAAAGATAAACAGTACATTTGTTTAAAATATTAATAACGTCCTGTCGTCAATCATTAGTAAATTGAGCATTTATGTAGTTAACAAGAATAAGCGAAATAATGAAACTAATAGTTTTTTGATCGCACAGATCAGCAGAGCAATTGCGTAATACACTATCAGTAGCAATGGGATTCATTTTGACAGTTCAACACCATTCATTGCGTTATTTACGTTGTTGAGCAAACACATTTTTCGAACATATGAAGCAATGGATTAGTAATATCCTTCAAAATGATTCAGATAGAGATTGATAGTGTGTTACGCCATTAGGGTGCTGATAAAGTCAGTGTTGAAATTACAAATAGGTACCTTATATGAAGACATACACAAACTAATGAGAGTCGCCTTGAAAATAAAAACGTGGATATGTTTTCATGAACTGAAACTGAATATAGTAACACTACTGAACGGTGTTTACGGTATTTAACTACACGAAGCTATAAATAAACTAGTTTTAATTACGTTTCTTTCAGTACTTTAATAATAATAAATCGTTCTGCTATTTTAGTGACTAAAAGTTTGTTTATTTTTCACGGATTTATGAATAGAACTCATTTATTTTGAAACATTAATTTGTAGCTTTAAGTTATAAACGAAAGAGTTTAAATTCTTTGACGTTATTATCAAAAATGTATATTAGATTTTACATGCTTTACAATATAAACTTTTCTTTATAGAAGAGAATTACACAACAATTGAAATCCATCCGATCGATAGACCCGTGATTCAGACCCCCGACTTGATTTCACGAGGCGCTACGACGTAGCGTCTACGTCGTAGCCACTGCGGCTCTATAGCCGCCTACGCCGTAGCGTTATCTTTTGTAGCCTGCATTATAAGTTATAACCTTCCTATCTGGCATTTAGGGTCCAATGTTATGTTACAAAACTTCGTACAAATAATACTTGAGCTTATAAAAGAATGGCCTATTGTTCTAGATTTAGTTCGGCGATATTACTAAAAATAATATTTTAATTTTTTGTGCATTTTTGTCTTTTAGCCGGTCAAGCGGCGCGCGTCGCCCATTGGCGACAAACCAATAGAAAATCAATTGTGTCTCATTAGCGGACCTTGACAGATTAATAACTAAACGGATTTTATTGTCTGTATTCGTCGTCCGCAAGAGCACTTGTGTCCTTACCCGATTGCGGCGTAGCCCTAAAAGATGGTAGGGCTAGGTATTTTAATAAGTAACAGAGTCAAAAACTGAAAAAATCTTGTTTTGGTATCTACTTATAATTATTTCTGGCTTTAAAATCGCATAAATAAACAACATCATGGTAGGGGAGCCCAGAGGGTTTTTGAGCAAGCATATTCAGGGCGAGAAGTTGATAGCTGAGTAGGTCTGGCATGAGGAGAGAACACCGAAAATATATTTAAAAAGTTTCTGATAGGAGACCCCTGGTCAGGAGACCACTTTCAGATTTCAAAAAAGGGCCGAAATTAAAGTGATCTTCAGAGGCGTTGGTTTTGGCATGATCGGGTCTGGCCTAACCCATAATGACTTAAATAGGCAAATCTGACGGAGAAATTGTGGGCTTTCCCCAAATCTGACGACTTTGAAAACTTAGATTTGGGCCATTTCTAAAAGGATATTCAGGGCGAATGAAAGTTATTCTGTGCAATAGTGTTACATGTCCTGTTAATGAATATATAAATATCTGACGGGATGATGGAGCCTATTGGCAAATATGAGGAAATTTCATCAATTCAGAAAATTACCCAAAAGTGGCCATAATTTTGCATTTATCCCTAAATCAAGGAACCTAGTAGCTTCGATTGCTGTTTGCATTGGAAGGTGACACGTTTGTGAAGATTTCTCCATATTCAGATGTTTGAAAAAACTAAACACTTGAACGTAATGATTAAAAGTTAAGTAGCAAAATTAAAACATCGACGGAGTACACCATAAACAAAGTTGATTATTTCAATATTTTACTACTAGCTTCTGCCCGCGACTTCGTCCGCGGAAAATTTCTTGTTTTAACATAAGATAACATTCGATTGATATTACTGTATTTAATTTTATTAGTAAAATATTGTTTGGAATCAGATCAGTAACTTCAAAGATTACCTAAGTTCTCTTTTCTGCTCAAGGTACTTAACTTAACCCTTGGTCGCCTTTTACTTATTTTATTTATTTAAGTTAGGTATCTATTTAATTTAAAGCTTCTCTATATACAATGTTTGAGGTTGTTTTATTTTCCGGTAACAGAATAATGCCAACCAAAGAGAATGTTTGTCCCTGGGACTTGTTAATAGTCAGGGCAAATGATGTTTTTATTGGAAACTCAGATAGACGCTGTGCACGTTCATCGCTGGATTCTCGAGCGCGGGCCTGCGATGTTATGGCATTTTGCCTAGCGAGCCGCTGCGAGCGCTCAGCGCTAGTCTCCCTATCCCTTATTTCAGAGACATGCTGCCTTAAAACAGATAGACGCTGTGCACGTTCATCGCTGGATTCTCGAGCGCGGGCCTGTGATGTTATGGCATTTTGCCTAGCGAGCCGCTGCGAGCGCTCAGCGCCAGTCTCCCTATCCCTTGTCTCAGAGACATGCTGCCTTAACTCAGATAGACGCTGCGCACGTTCAGCGCTAGTTTCTCGAGCACGGGCCCGCGACGTCCTCACATTTTGGCTAGCGAGGCCCTGTGAGCGCTCGGAGCTAGATTCTCTAGCGCGTGCTTGCGAAATATTTTCTCTATTTCTCGAGAGGCGCTGCTCATTTTCAGGGGCAGATTCTTCCGTACGGCGTACTCGAGCGGCTCTTGTCTGTGATGTCTGCCGGGACAGTTGAGATTTCCTTTTAGGCATGCTCTCGACAAACTACGCACAGACTTGAAAACAATTACGAACAAAGGGAGAGCGACCCGAACACCGTCCGCCTTTACAAAACAAAACAATCGTAATATCGAATAACTCGTATCGATTATTACGATAGAACGAAGTACGAAACTACGAACATACAAAACAATGAAATCAAACGTACAACGAAATTACGATATTTTCGAATATGAGAGGTATCTAATAGATACTATTGGATACTTCATGTTCATAATCTCCGTGCTCATAATCGATTTTAATCGAATCGTCGTTCGTATGGAACTCCAATCCAACTTACGACAACGTGGACATAAAAATTCCAGAGGGTCATCAATCCACGGAAAGTCTTAACACCGCGATTCAGAAAAATGACGTATTTGCAGAACGCCATCTATGGGCAAATAGGTAAAACGTCTGCACAATGAAAGTTATGCTAGGGGCATTTTGCGTTTTAGTAATTTTATATTATCTCCGAAACTGTATGACCAATTGATATACTGTAAATGGCAAATCTTATCTGTATGATGTTCTTGTGATACTGAAATAATTTATTGTCATAAGAATTAATATTTTGTTGCTCAAATAATCAACCAAACGTAAGTATACCGAAAAAAAATTTTTTTAATGCAATAAAAGAAGTATAAAAGATAAAATATAAAAGATAGAGATATGGTATCGAGGACTTTTTTGTAGAAATAATGAAGACGAACCAGGTAGCCATACATTGTTTTTCATTTTAAGCAACTGTTTAGGCAGCGCACGCAAATAATTCTGTTTTATGTGGTATTTTTTTCCGACTTGCTAGACAAAAGTTGTGATAGCTCGGTTAATATACATGCTATAGAAACAATTTATAGCCTATAGCACTCAGGAATAATGTAGCTTTCTGCCAGTTAAAAAATTGTTAGAATTGGATTATGAGTTCCAGAGATTACCCACTACATACAAACTTACAAACTTACAAACTTACAAATTTTACCTCTTTATAATATTAGTATAGATGACAGTAAGAAAACCAATTATTTCAAAAACATCCTCTTCTTATGGGCTATCTAACGAACTAGTAACGTTCTAAAAAATATTGAGAGATGCCCGTCAATTGTTTGTTAAAGCTGGCAAAGGTGGAAAGCCATACTTACTAAAATTAACGAAAATATTAAAGTAACGACTTGTTTACGTCGTAATACTTTTCTATTCGAGGTTTTATTGTAACTACGAACCTCTGCGCTCGATATCGTTACTGATATCGCCTCCAATTCTCAGTGATAGTTCGTTATGAGAGTTTTGTTTAATAAGTCTCAACACTTCTGCTTAGGCCGCCAGCTGCTAGTTAACTAGATTAAATGACAGATCATGAGATACAAATTTATTTCTAACCGATTTCTAAAAGAGAGAGGTTATTAGTTCGTCTGTATATACAGGATGAATGTTTCAAGTCATCATCTGGATGACCAAATCCGAAACTGTAGGTAATACTGAAAAATTCTTAAAGGAGTCACGGGGTGGATTTTGACGAATACTAAAACTGCATGATTAAATTTTTGAAAAATTACTTGCTCTAGCCAGGAATCGAACTCGTAGATTTTGAAAAAAAAAAACACTGCCTGTTTTATTGCACCCGCCGATGGTGTCGTTAGTAAGGATCAAATTCTGGAAAGAAATGATACACGCCAAAGTAAAGGAAAGTGGACATTTTTAAGATTAACTAAAATCAGATAAACAAATTGATTAATTATGGTTTAACAATGAATTCAAAATAAAATTTATTATATTAAAAACATAAGTTAACGGCCAAATAACTACTGCTACAGTGCAAACGAACAAATCACTTACGTTCTAGATACTTAAAAACTGTTACTATCTTAAAATAATTGCTTTTTGTTAAAATGCGCCCTTTAGTGTACTTTGTCGTATATCATTTCTTTCCAGAACTTGATCCTTATTAGCGACACCATCGGGGGATATACGGCAAAGTAAAGTAAAGGGCGCATTTTTAACAGAAAACAATTATTTTAAGATAGTAACAGTTTTTAAGTATATAGAATGTAAGTGATTTGCTCGTTTGCACTGTAGCAGTAGTTATTTGGCCGTTAACTTATGTTTCAATATAATAAATTATATTTTGAATTCATTGTTAAACCATAATTAATCAATTTGTTTATCTGATTTTAGTTAATCTTAAAATGTCCACTTTCCTTTACTTTGGCGTGTATCATTTCTTTCCAGAATTTGATCCTTACTAACGACACCATCGGAGGGTGCAATAAAACAGGCAGTGTTTTTTTTTTTTCAAAATCTACGAGTTCGATTCCTGACTAGAGCAAGTGATTTTTCAAAAATTTAATGATGCAGTTTTAGTATTCGTCAAAATCCACCCCGTGACTCCTTTAAGAATTTTTCAGTATTACCTACAGTTTCGGATTTGGTCATCCAGATGATGACTTGAAACATTCATCCTGTATATACAGACGAACTAATAACCTCTCTCTTTTAGAAATCGGTTAGAAATAAATTTGTATCTCATGATCTGTCATTTAATCTAGTTAACTAGCAGCTGGCGACCTAAGCAGAAGTGTTAGGACTTATTTAACAGAACTCTCATAACGAACTATCACTGAGAATTGGAGGCGATATCAGTAACGATACCGAGCGCAGAGGTTCGTAGTTACAATAAAACCTCGAATAGAAAAGTATTACGACGTAAAGAAGTCGTTACTTTAATGTTTTCGTTAATTTTAGTAAGTATGGCTTTCCACCTTTGCCAGTTTTATCAAACAATTGACGGGCATCTCTCAATATTTTTTAAAACGTTACTAGTTCGTTAGATAGCCCATAAGATGAGGATGTTTTTGAAATAATTGGTTTTCTTACTGTCATAGTAAAATATTGAAATAATCAACTTTGTTTATGGTGTACTCCGTCGATGTTTTAATTTTGCTAATTAACTTTTAATCATTACGTTCAAGTGTTTAGTATTTTCAAACTTCTGAATATGGAGAAATCTTCACAAACGTGTCACCTTCCAATGCAAACAGCAATCGAAGCTACTAAGTTCCTTGATTTAGGGATAAATGCAAAATTATGGCCACGTTTGGGTAATTTTCTGAATTGATGAAATTTCCTCATATTTGCCAAAAGGCTCCATCATCCCGTCAGATATTTATATATTCACTATCAGGACACGTAACACTATTGCATAGAATAACTTTCATTCGCCCTGAATATCCTTTTAGAAATGGCCCAAATCTGAGTTTTCAAAGTCGTCAGATTTGGGGAAAGCCCACAATTTCTCCGTCAGATTTGCCTATTTAAGTCATTATGGGTTAGGCCAGACCCGATCATGCCAAAACCAACGCCTCTGAAGATCACTTTAATTTCGGCCCTTTTTTGAAATCTGAAAGTGGTCTCCTGACCAGGGGTCTCCTATCAGAAACTTTTTAAATATATTTTTGGTGTTCTCTCCTCATGCCAGACCTACTCAGCTATCAACTTCTCGCCCTGAATATGCTTGCTCAAAAACCTTCTGGGCTCCCCTACCATCAACTTAAATTAGCCTTACCAAAATACAATTAGATTTTACGGGAATATTGTTTCCTAGCAACACCGCCATAACTTCCGCGCCAGTCGGTGTGGCATGTCGTCCCCTACTTAGCCATGCACGTCACATCGTCAGCTGATCCATGGCGTGAGGATAACCGCTGGATGTCACGTCGCCATTTTGGATGTTAGGCTAATACTACCATTACTTGTAATCGATTGTAGGGGCACGTGTACATACTTAAACGAAAAAAAAAACATCGTTTGCATAACATCCTCCTTTTTTTAAGTCAATTAACAAAATAACGACCGCAATAAGACTATATTTTGTTTTGCTAAATAGCACAAGTATTAAGGCGACTACACGACCTAAAGCGCGGTCACTGTCGGACTGCATAGAAAAGAAAGAGAAGCGCGATGACACAACCGTGGTAATTTATTGCAAATATGAAGCAATTATCTATTTACAAAAACTCTCAAACACCAAACAAATAAAAACCGTATACTAAAATTTGGGGAATTAAATTGTCTTTTAGATGGTGAAAGTTTTATGAAAATACACCCGATAGTGTTTGCGTGATTATCGTTTTTATGTCCGCGGTAGACATTACTTTACAAATTAATTACACTATGTTAAAAAAATATAATTGCAAATATTCACATATCAAATTACGAAGCAAATGGTCTAGTATAACATTTATTTTTTTCAAAGAAATCAGTCCGGTCGATTAGACGTGATGTTGAATTTAAAATCATTAGAAGTCGTATATCTGCGCCTTAAAGGTACCATTTCTAGTTGCTCTTGGCGGGCTGGAGCCTGAATGATTAAAGTGAATATTTGTTAGGTAGGTACTAAACTACTAAAACGTTACAACGATAATTCTTCTAAAATTACTAAAATATTTATATAATTGCTGTTTACATTTGTGGATTCAGCATGTTTATAAAAATCTATCATAAATAATTGCAGTCTGACGTATTGGAGTAAACTCCTTTTATCTTTTTATAACCCACAAGTGTTTAATAAACATTGTAAGTATGATTTATTTTGCTAATCAGATGTTTATTTATACAAAACCTTACACAAACAGTTTTCATTCCTAAAATTATCAGTACTAATATTAATACTAGACATTTTAAGGAAACAATCAGTTGTTTACTGACGTATATTTCATTTAATTGCTAAGAATGTAATCCGGCTCGAAGGACCAAAAATAACTTGAATACTCACCTTAAACGACTGATTTATTTATAAAGCCAAATTCTCACACAGTTAAAACAACCACACTAGTGCGTTTATAACACTACTTACTTTAAATACAAATGTAAATGCGATGCGGTCTGTAACGGAATGCGTCAGCAATAAACACTCCGTACGGAAGCCCCAGACACATGTATGTGTACATAAATATGCGTAAACATATATACATAAATACTTACGTGTATCTGGCACCTTAAGAAATACATATAGGATTGAAAAACATACGTTATATTAAATATTACAGTCACTATTTCACAGGAGTTTGTTTTACTTTTAAGAATGAGAATTGTTTTTTTTCTGTTAATTTATTTATTCTGGTAAAATCTGGGTAACCTATCGATTTATCTCTGCCCACTCCTTCAGTTAAACTAGGCGTGATATTTTTATTTTATCTTAACGATTATAAGGTATTCTTCTCGTTTTGAGTTTTGACTCGGGTAAAAGACGTCTTAGAGTAAAGGAATTCAGAAAAGCATACTTGCCTAAATTTTTAAAATCTTGTTCCGGTAGGTATTTGCTAGTTTTCTGGTATTTCGTTTTTCCTTACCGTGTATACATGTATGTCCACGCGTACTGGTCCGTAAAGCTGTCAGAATGTTTACACTGTTAATTATGTAATATGCTTCTGTTTTGACAACATCATTTTATTTATTTGATGCAATTTATTTCGAATAAATATCCCGGTTAACTCGTTACAATTTTATGGATTTTCCTTCGTTTTGAAACTGATGGCTTGATGTTTTATGAGTACAGATTCTGGGTATCGATTTAAAATAAGGAGTGAGGCTAAAAAGATTTTAAAATGTTAGCTGATTTATCTTGAAAGCGATTTAAAAGATTATATTATCGATACCATTTTAAAAGAACATTATGTAAGGATGAGTAATGATCCGAGAAGACTTGAATAATAGACTTACTTTAGATACCCACTAAATAATATGAAGGATGTTTTTTTAGTGTAAGGTATCACAAAAGATATTGGTCCTACAAGCTCAGGAGTTAAAAACAAAGGAAAAACTTCAGTAAAACAAAAATAAGCATCTACCACACTAAACTCATATGATAATTAATTATTCGCCAACAACGATATGTCCTATAAATTATAAATAACCAGAGCGCCATCAGTTACGAGGGGCCATTATGATTGGAATCAGTGTCACTCGCGGTGGGCGTGCAAATAGCGCGATGGGCTCGCGGCTCGAGGGCTCTCCAAACAATTGATGTGCTACACTCTATGTTATCACTATGAAACGCGATGGGAACTCTTTGTGTTTATGCAAGCCTGGTACTTTTTGTGTGTACGGGAAGTTGAGGTTTTTTGTTTCAAATGATGCTACAAATAATGAACGCTTCGTTTCTTTTAGTAGATAGATATTGGTGCGGATTTTGCCAAACTTTTTTACCCCAACATTGAATATCCTACAAAAAGCATTTTTTGACGTCGGAGCCTGGAGGGCCCCCAAGCAATTCTATTTTGACACGCGCTGGGCCTCTTCGTGTTTATGCATGCCTGGTTAATATTTTATGTAAGGTTTTTTTATTGAAGAACAATAACGTTGCTTTTTACAACATACATACGATGTTTTCGTTTCTTTGTTGTGGGTTAATAAAATGGTAGGCGTTTGAAGTAAAATAGTGTCTTGTTAGCAGTCACAAAAGAAAATATTCGGTTCCAATATTGCGCTGGAGCTGTCTGGAGTCACGAGCTTTTTGTTTATTCAACAAATCAATTTTTGTTTCTATCAAAATATGATCCTAATCTTAAAACTTGTGAAATATCACAAAAACTCGATTGTTTTATGTTCTCAATAAAAAGCTAAACTTTTTGCTCCAGTTGCACACAAAAAATAATTTGAACGGCAATACAATATTAAACGAACCGGACTCCCTTAATGTGTAACAACCGACACATTTCCGATCCACACGGCCGAACCGGGTTCCCTCTATCTGGCAGAATCTTGATGCTCCGAATTTTTTTTGGCATAACACACTTGGCATAATCTTCTTTAAACGAATATTTTTAAGGCATAAAAATTATTTAATATAATTATTGTTTGACCGAATGTTTATATGTCCGAATTTACGATGGCATACTTTTAAGATGTCAGAATTTTATCTGGTATAATTAATTACCTTTGGCAGAGTTAAAATTCCGCATAATTTCGTTTAGCATAACGTTTATTTAGAGCGGCGATTATTTGGTATAATTTCACTTGGCATACTATGAAGATGGCAGAATTTCCAATTCTGGATGAACCGTCGACCTGCTGACAGAAAACCTAACCCTAGACGGTCGACGTCAGGGGCACCCCGAGGTTCGGTTGGTTAGGTTCCTTTAAACCCTGCAGGCAGAAATAGGAGCCCCGCGCAGCGGGGCTCCGTCGATCTGCTGACAGAAGCCCGTTTCATCCGGTTCATCCATTAGGTAAAAAGGAACCCTTATGGTGAGACTTCGTCCGTCTGTCCGTCCGTCACTACGTCCGTTACTTTCTGAGATATGATAGTTCTGCCTTTTGATGATTATCGATATGAAATGTATGCCAAAAGACGATTCTGACTGTGAACTTTCTGCGATATGATGGTTCTACTTTTTAATTATTAGGGATATGAAAATTATGCCTAAAGATGATTCTGACTTACAAAATTATGAGTTTTGAATGTATGATAAATGAGTGTATGTCAAAAGATTTTCTGCGAAATGAAGTTTATGCTACTCGCTGTTATGCAAAATAATATTATGACATAAAAAGTTCTGCTATAAAGGGTGTACCCGGCCGAACCATATATATATAAAGTACTCTGTGGGCCGAACCACGCGTGTTACGATTGCGCTTTACAACCGATCGCGCGTTTGTTGGCCGCGTATAATCGCACTTATGTATTGAGGACGATTTCACGCGTTAGATGACCTGTTTTGCGATTATCAGCTATGGAGGTAACTGTCGCGTTCGGTTGGGTGAGCACGGAGAGGTGAGGTCATTGTTTCGAATCGAAGACGGCTAATAAATTATTTAAATATTACACGCTATGAATATGACATACATTTTCTAAACGGAGAATATTAATTAGGATTCCCACATGAAGATTACTATTTTTCAGCAAGGCAAAACAGTTCCGTTAAATGCTGATATAATGATTCAACGTGCGGTAAAAAAAAAATGAACAAATACCGACCGATTTTAGATATTTTTTCGAGTCACGCCTGCCTTAAAATTGTCGAGGATCGTTATTCTTGACGTCTGGGGGTTATTTTGACCTCTAGCCTGTGACTAGGTAGTCTACATTTGCTCACTAAAATTCTATTTTCGAATTGCCCGAATAACTCGAATTTTCGCCTACATGCGACTAACAGCGAGTGGGTGAAACCATTCGTCAAATAATCACTCACATATCAACATTACAAAATGCTGTAAATTGCGGGTAGGTTGCTGTTGGTTTGACATTTGATATAGGTATAAAGTTGTTCAGGATATCGTTACAATTATGCTCTCATTTAAAACTCGATATACACGTCTCTTTGGAGTTTGGACATTTAGCTTAAACAATTATTTAACGATGTGCTATTTTTACGGGTCGAGATACTTATTAGTTTGTTAAAAGAAACAGAAAGTAGTGACAAAGTATTGCAGCCAAGTTCACCAGTTTTTTTAGGAAAAAAAAAATACTTTTAAAGAGTTTCTGTTATCCAATATTATAACAGTGCAGAGCAGTGGTGGCCCAGTGGTAATGGCCGCGACTTACGAGTTGTAGGTCGTAGGTTCGAACCCAGACAGGCGCTTTACTTTGTGTAAATTATTTCATCACCACTGCTCTCATAACGGTTAAGGAAAACATCGTGAGCAAACCGGCATGTCCCAGAACCAAAAATTCGAAGACATGTGACATCTACCAACCCGCACTGGGCCCGCGTGGTGGATTACGGCCCACTCCCTCTCACAGAGAGGAGGCCTGTGTCCCAGCAGTGGGAACATTATAGGCTGATTATGTAATATTATAACCAGCAATTTCCAATTAAAAAAAAATTAAGTACAAGCTTTCACCTAATAATCCCAACGTAATTTGTATTTAATTCTTGATAAACTTTCTACAGCACCTTTTTATCAAAATACCCTCATAGACGCGAATTATACAAAAACGGCGTAAGGTGCAGGCGCGACGCAGGCATCTTGCCGCTTCAAAACGTTTCAATACAAAATGTAGGCAGGCGACACGATGTGAATTATACTCAAGCGGCGTGGCGCAGGCGCGTCGTTTCGTCGCCTGTTCCGCGTCGCTAGCAGTCGCGACTGGAGAGGCGCGCGAGCAGCACGACTTTTGTTTATACAGTTGGTGCAGAAAAATGCGTGACGATAGTGAGTTTAATGTAGAGTTTAGGCGAGATAATTGAACAATATCCAGCTCACACACAGCTCATACACTGTAGGAAAACTATCAGGATATTCGCATAATTTTTCCATTATTTTAAAATATCTATGCTCTTGTGACATTTTCCACACAGGGTGCACCCAATATCTTCGGTGTCAATGCACATTAATGAGTTGCAGCAAAGCAAGCGCATCTTCGTCGTCTGAAGAGGAAGACATGCTAACACGATAAAAAATAAATTAAATAATGACTAGTTGCGGCGTCTCTTCGCCTCTTTGATATAATTTAAATCGCGTCCGTGCCTTATCTGTTCCACGCCTGCTCTGCGCCTGCGCCGCGTCTTCACCGTACGCCGTTTCTGTATAATTCGCGGCTTAGATGTCATTATTTTAATTAGTTATTCTGTGCTTTAGGCTAGTGTCTCACCGGACAAAGATCGTACGTCACGACTCGCGCAACACCATTTGACACTCGACACCGGACCCGACACCGCTGACAGTATAATGTAGGTAACAGATTGTTTATAATGTGTGCAAAGCCTCATATTGTTTACTAGCCAGTAAATTGTAGTTTATGGACGAAATAGTTGGCTTTTGTTTATTTATTTGTTGATCTAAGAATGGATGTGTATGTGTAGTTTGTTATTTTATTTTATTATTCCGTGAGAATGGTAACAAAAACGATTCTAATGAAATGAAATTGTGATATATTGCTGTATTTTTGTGGTTCAGTTCGTAAATATCTTCCTACCACTGTACATCGACTAGTTGATTGATTGCAACATTTGCTACAATAGAATCGGTAATATAAACTAAACAAACCGGTCAAACACCGCGCGTCGCCTATTGGCGACAAAATCAATTGTGTCTCATTAGCGGAGCTCGACAGATTAATCTACCAAACAGACGCATTCTATCATCAAGTTCCTTTTAAAATATGATTGACGTGTAAAAGTATTTGTGCAAACCTATACTTACAAAAATAAAATCATTTTATCATTTAAATGGAGTTCTTAGGGCCAATGGAATGGCTGTCTGCAGACGTCTGGTGTGGTGTATACCAGACGTCTGTAAGACAGTAAAAAACGAAATTAAACGGCAGGAGTGAAATATTAGACAGTAAAACAATTGAAAATTAAAAGTTAACAATTCAACAATCATTATTTTCATTAACTTTTTAAACACAAACCTCTTGTCGATCTTTTTCTCGACTAACTCAGATTTACGTATGATAACATGATAAGAATTTTCTCCTGTAATCCATCTCTGGATACGTTTGTAATAAATCGGAGAGTGTATGGCTTGTTACAATGGCGTTTGTTTGCGGCGCACGCGCACTGATCGCCGACACTAACCAGAACCGCGCTAAATATACTCGCGTAAGGGACGAACCACACATTTGCACAAGTGTATCGAAGTCTGCTTCAAGTCTTACGTAGGTAGCTGTAATTAATGTTTTTATATGCTTGTAAAGATGTCGCCGTAAACTAACATACCAGTAATTTAACCTTAGCATGTTTTATACAGAAAGCAGAGAAGGTTGACTTAAAAAGAGGCCTTATAGGTTAAATTAAATTAGATTAAGAAAAATTATCTATCCTTCCCTAAGTATACCTTTCTTTCCTTTTTCCTTCTTCTTCTTAATGAACTATTTAGGAACAGTGGCTACGTTTGAGATGAGTGATGAGTAGGTGTACCTACTCGTGTATCGCGGTACACTCACTGCACCTAAGTTATATCATCAAATCAATAAACTCAATCTCAAAGCATTTATTTCAATTAAACCATGTACAGGCACTTATGAATTGTCAAAATTAAATAGTCGGTCAGTTAGTCAGAAAGTTGAAGCTAGTTGCCTATTCCAAAGCGTAGATCTCTATGAAGAAAAACGGGCAAGAAACTCCATGGACACTCTTTTAAATCAAGAATATTACAAAATCCTGGGTACATTATTTTTGTTGCTTCTATATGTGAGAACAATGTAAAAAAAACACAAATGAAGAAACAATTCAAAAAATAAGATTAAAAATAAGCCTTGGCATTTAAGAGATGACCAGTCTCAACCGACGGCGCCCGTTCACGAACATGACGCGTGGATAAATCTACATTATATCAAGCTAATAATTACAAATATCGCACTCAGCTACAGTCCCAAATAGGCACACTGAAATAATCTAGGTCATGTTGTCCAACTTTCAGACTTCTCCTGACAACTGTAACAAATAGAGTGCAGAATCCAATACATATTACTTGGGCCTAACTTAGATGACTAGGCTACTAGGCCAACTCACTGGTCTAGACTTATAAGTTATTCTGGATCCAAGACTACCTTGAATCAACTGAATGCTGTAACTAAAAGCGAAACGCTGTACAATTTAAACGGTTTTGTGTTATCAGGTCACTGTGTTTATAGAAACAAAAGTTTTCTTGCACTTCTTCCGTCATTGCAAATATTAGATAAGAAAAATATTATTTACTAGCTGCGCCCCGCGGTTTCACCCGCATAAGTGTCGATCCCGTGGGAATATCGGGATAAAAAGTAGCCTATGTCCTTTCCCGGGACTCAAACTATCTCTATACCAAATTTCATCTAAATCGGTTCAGCGGTTTAGGCGTGAAAAGGTAACATACAGACAGACAGACAGAGTTACTTTCGAATTTGTAATATTAGTATGGACCATCATTGGAGACTCTGACAGACAAATATTGCTGTGATACTGATAAAATAGGCTTTTCTGCACACAGAATAAAAATTCCTGCAATCCATGCTTAATATTATAAATTCGAAAGTAACTCTGTCTGTCTGTCTGTATGTTACCTTTTCACGCCTAAACCACTGAACGGATTTCGATAAAATATGGCATAGAGATAGATTGCATCCCGGGGAAGGACATAGAATAGTTTTTATTCCGATATTCCCACGGGATCGACACTTATGCGGGTGAAACCGCGGGGCGCAGCTAGTATTACATATTGTTGATCAATAATAAAGTCACAGTAATAACAGCCATTAAAAGAAAACATTTAATTACTTCATAAAACAATAAACAGAAAACAAACTTTGTACCAGAAATCATGATACCAAACAATTTTAGGACATCGATTTTTCGATGGAACTTGAGTGAATAATTTCAATATCAGACAGGATAGAATAGTGAGGGCCACGAGAGGCCTTGCCCTCCCCTTTGTATTCATAGCATTTACTGAATTTTTATAGATTGTATCGCTTGTGCTAATGTCCGTTTATTTCGACTCATTGCCTGCTCAATTGTGTATGTAACTGAATGAGCTTGCAGATGCAACGAAAGTTAGATATAAAAATAAATGTTATCTCTGTCTTGTAATTAGATTGCCTAACGACAATGCCTTGCAATATACTCTTGCTGTGCACCCACGTATTGATTTTATTTAATTATTTATGTACAGACGCCAGCAAATCAAGCTACTGCAATCTGTCAAATTTATTTAATAGATTTTCAACTTAATCGCTAAAACATAAGGTTCAAGGTTGATTGGGAAAATTTGACAATTTCGATTAGCTTGATGTGCTGGCGTCTGTACACACATATCTATTATAAACAGACAAGAAGAAAGGAACAGAAAAATACGTAAAAGGCGATGCTACGGCTATGCATACATACATTATTTCTAAAGATACGGATGACAATACAGGTCAACAAGATCAATTTCTGTCGATCAAAACACATTCACTCACGTCATAACATGATTAAAAGTTACTTATGTATTTATCGCGGACATAAATCGGTAAAATCTGACGTGTGATTATCACTGTCAAGTGTCAACCAACATTAATGATTAATGAAATCGTTTCAGGAAATCAATCGATTAAAATAATAGGCACCCAAATTAGTTTTGATTCAGTTTTGCCTTATTGGCTGGGTCTCTCTCCGTTTTTTAGGGTTCCGCACCTCAAAAGGAAACACGGAACCCTTATAAGATCACTTCGTTGTCCGTCTGTCTGTAGGTCTGCCAAGACCCTTTTTCTCAGGAACGCGTGCTTTGACACACGGAGCATTTCTTCTGTATCCTATGTGTGTTTACAAACACAAATCTTTTAAGAGTACTCAAATACTCTGACCCGGAATAACAAGCAGGTCTATACAAATAATGGATTCAAACCCACGACACGTAGAGCATCGTATCGATCGTACTTATCTACTCTCGAGACACGAATACCGTAGTTTTGGCCGATGTTACGGGCGATTACAACTCCAGATCACCTACGACCATGAGATTAGGGCGGGTCCTAACTAAGAAGGAATGACAACACATTTGACAGTTTCCTTACTCCTGACGTATTTTTGCCCGTCCGAATAAGTTCATAGATCGGGAATAGGGTTAAAGTTCGAAGTATCGAACTGAAGGCCAATTCTCGTTATTTAAAACGTTCAAAATCTAGTCGCAGTCTCATCTCGGCGAAAAACAAATGTCAAAAACTTGTCAAAATGTAGGGAAGTTAGAGGTATTTTTGACAGATTGAGACTGAGATCAGACTGTGAACGTTCTTAAAATTTCGTGAATTGCCCCTCTGATCTCAGACGGGCCCGTATCTTCGTTGATGGACTTAGTCAGTAAGCCCCAAGTATCATACAATGCCTACGTTCTTTCAGCATATAATCCCGTGATGCTGTGATCTATATTTACGCATTTCGTTGTTATTTCATCGTTTATGTCCAAGGCGTTTCTGAATAGATCGGCGTGATCGCACGTCTGTATGTTTGTTTGTCTTGCCGTATCGGTCTGTGGGTGATCGGGATTCAATTGGCAGATAGACCAAGGTTAAGTGTAATTAATTTCAATTTGAATGTGGACTTCAGTGAGTCAAATATAGAGAATCAGGTGTTTGTTTGTTTGGTGATGCAATGGGGATAACTTTGTAGGAGACTCATGTGTCTTTATTATATTCTATTTTTTGAAATGTGAACTCAATTTTGAAATTAATGTGGGTCATTATTGCAACAAGGAAATAATATATCTAATGATTTAACTACGATAAACCAAGTAGGTAAATTAGAAAGCTAAGAATAAAAAACAAAATTGTATCGGCGGGGTAATTGCCTAACATACGATCAGTAGAAATTGACAGTTCAGCAACATTCATTGCGTTATTTACGTTGATGAGCAGACACATTTTTGATTTTCATTTCTTTTTTTTGTTTTTTGGCAACATATGAAGCAATGGATTAGCAATATCCTTCAAAATGATTCAGATTGCGTGTTACGCAATAAGGGTGCTGATATTCGCGACGTATTATTCAAGCGCCCGACGCTATACATTCATTGGACTAGTACCTACTAATTTCTGATTACCTAGTAAGTATATAGGTCCAAGTGCAACAAAATAATTATTTAAAACGCTGTTGTCTCGATGTAAAAAACACCAGAGTTCACCAGACACCCACGGGCACGGTATAAAATTGTTCATTCATGAATAAAAATACATAATTTAATGATATCATAATATATTACAAACTCACATTAAAGGACGATCATTACGATTAGCGACACGTTACAGTTACCAAACGTAACACAACATTGTACAATGTCATAACAGTTGGGTGGTTCAGTTTTACAAGCTTTCGCTAAAGGAAAATGAGTTTAACTTGCATTAATATGCAGTTTAATTAAAAATCTGTTTAAAAATTCATAGTATTTTTCGATCTAGTTACAGCTGTCCTCCCATACCTGTTAACACTGTACTTTGAAAACTTTGTAAAATCTAATTATTTTTAAAAGAGTAACCGTGGAGTTTCTTGTCGGTCTTCTCCATAGAAAATGACCAATTAGGACTGTGCACCTAGCTTATGACTTTCCATAAATGATTTTGGTTCCTCCTGGATAACCGAAACTTTCCCCGCAAGATACAATGACACCTGTTTAAAGTTTTATTGGTAGCTATGTGAATCGCTTGTAGAATAAACATCTTAGATGTAGTTCAATAGGTTTAGGATGGCAGTTTTACATAATCATTGCAGATGCCTTTCGAAATTAACTCTTTTTAATCACCCTCTAAAATTCAACAACAATATTTATGCTGAAAATTGCGACCTATTTAGTTCGACATATCCAATCCTAAAATTGTAATGTTAAACCAAAGTAATAAACCCATCTGTAACTAATAATCATGTCTATTTCATATTAGAGGCATGTACTTGATAGAAAAATAAACTAATCGTAAAAGTTTGGCAGTAAATCATGCGCGGGAGTTGAGCAAGAGTGCAGTGACCCAGTTCCGACAGCTGCTTAGGGTTGCCAGATGAAAATATAAAATTAAAAGCGTTTTACTGGCACTTTGGTTAAATTTTGCTTGAAAAGCGGAATAATTGCTCGGCTGTAAACTTTTATGATAATAGATGTATGTTTCGTTTGAAAATCTTAACAATCGGGAAACTGTTTTTCCATAATTTTCAGCTACGTTACTAAAAGAATCGCTGCGATTTAATTTTCAATGTTTATCTTTTATAAACATTGGTATGATACCTTTATTATATTACACACGTTTGATAGTCGTTATGGGTCGTCAAAAGCCCGAATGTTTGACAACCAGTCCTTACCAAGGGGTATCGCCTTACCCACTAAAGTAATCTTATTAATACCAGTTCTGGGTTCTGGAGGTCAGATAGGCAGTCGCTCCATGTAAAATACTGGTATTCAACTGCGTCCGGTTAAGCTGGAAGCCGACCCCAACATAGTTGGGAAAAGGCTCGGCAGATGATGATGAAGTAAAACGAGACCCAAAACATACAGCTTTATAAATATTAATTCATTTTAAAGAGTAACAACCAACGTTAACACAAAGCAACTGAAATCAACCCTAATGGTCTACTAACGAACACCGCGTGCTCAACATTTGCGTTCTACCCGCGTATTACTGGCGTGCGCTGGCGTTTTAACAGCGTGGCCGCAAATGCATGTGCAGTGTGTGTTACGAGTCATTAACGGCGGCAAATGAGGCTGACCTGCTTCGTGGCTGTGGACCCTTTATTGTTTTAAAGATGTTTGCGTGTCTGTTGGGATGGATTTGTCAGGAAATGTGTATGTACCAAATAGCAACTTTGAGAAAAATAATTTGTTGGTTTTAGGGTTCCGAACATCTAAATGAAAATTCGGAATGCTTATAGTCCCTCGTGTGTCTGTCTGTCCGTGTAAGTTAAAATTTGCTACACATATAAATTGTGATCCAAACACGGACGCGGAACGTACCTAAATAAATCATTTTTGAAAATGGGAGTCACTTTTGGGGGCAAATTAGAAAATTACAAAAAAGAAGTTTTGCAACCCGTACCGTATGATTTATGTATGAAATGAAAGGGATTGTTATGAGGGTCTCAAGAATATTTTTTTTATAATCTTGATGCAATTAAGAAAATAGATGAAAATTGACTATTCCACCATTATCTCCGAAAATATAGAGCCTAAAATTTTGAAACATTACTGAAAATGGTTCTTTATTTATAGATTACAGGAAAACCGAAGAAGTACGGAACCCTCTACACGCGAGTTCAATTCGCACTTGACGGTGTATGCTTTTTTTTGTCTTCTTAAATTACTTCTTAGAAAAAAGCGTGCTGTACCGACTACAAATAAATTATACAAAAATAGAAGGATGTTGATGATGCTAGCGTAGAGTAGAGAAACAAGTAATAAAAAACTTTGTTGAATTTTGCAGTTAAAGCTGCCACTGTGTAAGTTTGAATTCAACATGTTGGTAACGTAACGTTTGGCTCGGTTCGCGATCGGCAGAAGCAGAGAAAGCGATCACTTATCAAAGTTTAGCGAAATAACTCGAGAGACCCACTTTAGGTACTAATTTTATTTGGCGAATCTGTCCAAAAGTTTGGCAATACGATATTTGAGATCGAGAGGAAACGATACCCCAATTAGAATTAAAAGAGAAGACAAAGCAGTACCTAAAACAGTTTGTTATAATAAATAACATAACATCACGCCTGTAACCCTAAAGGGTTAGGCAGAGGAAGTGTTTGTTATATGGCCGGTTTAATTCAAGTTTTCATTCATAAAGCGACAAAACACAGAAACTTTGTGCCCACTATTTTTTTATTAATAACTAGCTGCGCCCCGCAGTTTCACCCGCATAAGTCTCGATCCCGTGGGAATATCGGGATAAAAAGTATCCTATGTCCTTTTCCGGGACTCAAGCTATCTCTATACCAAATTTCATCAAAATTGGTCCAGCCGTTTGAGCGTGAAGAAGTAACAAACATATAAACACACACACACACACACTCACAAACTTTCGCCTTTATAATATTAGTGTGATAATTCCATTTATTGCAGACTAATTACATGTCCATAGTTGTTAGTAACAAAGGTTTTAAAATTATGTTAGTCAATACTACAAAAAAAATAATCAAAAACAAAACATCATTCCAAAAAATAAAATAAAATAATAATCACAAAACCATAAATATAAAAAAAATCTAAAAATAAATAAAACTCATAAGTAGTCATCTCGTCACATGAAGCTGGATGAATCTGCCCAGCACTGCAGACTCTGGCCTCTCAGCAATCATCCTCAGGACTCCGTTTATTGCTGCGTGGGCTCGCTCTTGACCTCGATTACGCCTGATGGAATGCGATGGATGAGGTCTATGATGGAACGAACGTGCCCAGAAGATGCCTAAGGCACTGGAACTCCCACGCATCGACGAAACACAGCAGGCTGCTTGACGCTGGCCTCCGGTGGGAGGGTGGACGCAAACCAGGCGGGCGTTAGCCCTACCACCGCAAGGGAAGAATTGGCCAGTCAAATAAGGTGTTGGGTGTAACTTTTATTTTACATAAAAAACATTGCTGTATTCAGAAAAAATACTGCCGCCATTTTATATAAAACTTTGTTAACCGTATATATGAAGAGTGCTTCACAATCTCTCGGGATGCTGCGAGCGCGAGAGGCGCCGTGTCAACAGAGTGGGATGCTGCACAAATATCGTTACTCTTTCACGTTTCCATGCAATGCAGGGTAAAGTTCTCATAAGGCTTGTTAGAAGTCGCTTCGTGACTTGAGTTAGCACGGAATTTGAAGTTAAATTGTAATATTTGTCGTGAAGATATTTTAACCAAGGTCCGGCCGCGCCAAATTTGCCAAAGATGTAAACAACAATGGCCGCTCGAAATTGAATAAAATCGATATACAAGAACATTTATTTTAAGTAATGTTCTTGTAGGTATATCGATTTTATTCGAACGAACGATGTATTCTTCTGCCTAGCCTTTTCCCAACTATGTTGGGGTCGGCTTCCAGTCTAACCGGATGCAGCTGCATACCAGGATTTTACATGGAGCGACTGCCTACCTTTCCTCGTTAACCCAGTTATTGGGTAATACGCAACCCCATGGTAAGACTGGTTGTCAGACTTTCGGGCTTCTGACGACTCGTAACGCTTGCCAAAGATCCACAAATGACAGCTGGGACCAACGGCTTAACGCGCTTTCCGAGGCACGGAGAGGTCTCGGTATGTAAAGACGGTCACTCAGCCACTGACAGTCGCAGATATCGAGCTTCCAAAAAGCGACTATGATCGCTGATTCTTAACATAGCAAGTTTCCTAAAGACTCTTTATTGTTGTACAGTCAACAAAAATGATAAGTATGCAGACGTCGAAGTATTCAGTAAACATCTCAAACACACAGCAGTACATAGCCTAAAAATAGTATGTGTAAACCCAACACAAATTAATTTGTACCTAAACATCAAATAAGATTTCGGGCGAGAGCGCTATAAATTGTTTTCAAAAAAACTATTTCAAACGCGTTAATTAACGTTTCGAGCGAGCCGTAAAATGTTCCAGAATCGACATACTTAGCTGAAAATTACAGTATTTTATAATTAAAATACGCTAGCGGAGCGCACCGCCTTTGCTTGCAAAAATGTAGTTTTTCAGTAAAAAAATATAAGCAATTTTTGCATTTTCTGGGTAAGAATTTTTCTTTTCCTCTGGGTGCCATAAAAGGAGATAAAAATATTGCCCTGAAAAGCTATTTAAAGCAAGTTTTTTTGCATCGCCGATGCAACATAGTAATTTAATAGAAGTTTCGCAATGGTAATTAGTGCAACATCTGCATTTCCTGACATATTTTATTGGAGCAGGCAGCCTCGCTACCAAACTTGCTAGTTTTTTACCACTATGGCATGAGTTATCCTCAGATAGCTCGTACCGACACGAAATAAGAAAAGTAGTGGTTTATTTAGATGTCCATGTTCAGAGATTAGTTCACTTTGACCAGGAAATAACTTCCCAAAATTGGTTTTCTAGTTTTATAAACACAAACACAAGCCGATTGACTTCCTAAACGATGTTAAGCCCGGGAAATTAATTGCAGTTTATCAAATTGACACACTACATTCATTTGCCGTAATGATAGCTGTGATTCGAATACACGGACAATTTAATTTGGTAATTTTGACAAACATAAACTTCTGAGTTTACCTTTAGACAAAAACGCCACAAATTCGTCGGTTCATTGTGTAATAAAGCGTACAGATCGGTTCTGGTGATTTACGACAACTACACGTCAACAAACTGGAAATAGCTCGTTAAAGGCGCACACAAACATACGCTTGCGCAAGGGGGCTACGTCACGCAAGTAAAGTTAGCCCCCTCCCACACGACACGATGCAGGTCCCCCGTACTTGACAACTTAAGTCCCTTGGTGGCCAACACCTGGTACCCTAATTGTGTAACACACTATCAATCGGAATCAGAATCATTTTGAAGCCAATTCCTAATCCCTTGCTTCTTAAGTTCGAAAAATTTGTCTGCTCAACACGTAAATAACGCAATGAATGTTTTTTACCTGTCAAAATGAAACCGATTCCGATTGATATAATGTGTTACGCAATTGCTCCGCAGGTTCTCAATCAAGTCTCTTAACAGTTGAATCTAATACAGAGTCAAAAGTGAAATGTCCACGTTCATCTCATCATCATCATGACCTAGCCTTTTCACAACTATGTTGAGGTCGGCTTCCAGTCAAACCGGATGCAGCAGAATAACAGTATTTTACATGGAGCGTCTCCCACGTTCATCATCATTCAGCCGAAAGTCGTCCACAGCCGAACATAGGCCTCTACCAAGCATCGCCACAAAGATCGGTCCTGTGCTTCTGTCATCCAGCGGATTCCCGGGACCTTCACCGCCATCGGCGTCGGTCAAACCAGCTTCACATGACGTGAGCTCTTGTGATTGGATGTCTTGACAAATGTGAATGAGTTGCATAAACACTACACGATACATAAATCCATGTGGCTGCTCGTGCTCATACTGTAGCCAAAAATACTCCAACTGCACGTGTCCCATTGTATCGCGCGATGTCGTGCGACACAACATGTCTCCAACCCACGTTTGACAAGGGACAAACTGTGACAATAGTCGTGTTAGTAGGGAGTTGCCCAGTGATTAAGAGGTTGTGGGTCCCAATGAACCCTTTTCCTATTGTGGTAACATAAACAAACAATTACACAAGTAAGTTCCTATTATTATTATAAGCACGTATCTGTATAGGGAAATGAGATTAACTGGATTATTGTAAATGGTACAGTCGAACAAGCTATTTGGTATACAGGCAAAAATAATCATCTCTCCACTACACTGCCAATATTTAGTTTTATTTTGTGCGTTATAACTTTTTCAGCTTATGGCATCTTTAATTAAATAGAGTGGTATAAAAGAATTTACTAACTCAGCACACAATTGTTTAAAAGTAGTTGTAAGTTACCTGCCTGTATACCAAATAGCTGGTTCGGCCGTACAGTAGACAGAATTATGTCAGTTAGATGACAGTAAAAAAAAATTTAAAATGAACTCCTTATATTTTCGTTTCGACTATAACATATAATAGGCCCCTGGTGTTTTATCAATGCAGTTTTTAGCATAATTGTGGGTAGCTTCGTGTCTAGTCATATGGTTCTCCTTAACACTCGAGGGGCAATTCTCGTAATTTTAAGAACGTTCACAGTCTGATCTCAGTCTCAATCTGTCAAAAAATACTTCTAATTTCCCTACATTTTGACAAGTTTTTGACATTTGTTTGTCGCCGAGATGAGACTGCGACTAGATTTTGAACGTTTTAAATTACGAGAATTGGCCTTCCGATATTCTCACAATCCATTACTCATCCACCAGTTAACTTTCAATTAAACGATTACTTGAACCAACACGCAGTACATAACAGGCATCGTTCTGAACCACTTCATTTTGAACGTGCTCGCGCGTCGATGGAAACGATTTGACGCTGATTTATCGTGTCGTATTCATGTCATAGTAGATAGAAGGGTATTTTTGATCGATCACGCGGGTAAATGGTTAATGGTTAATGCTTCATGCTTGGTATTGCGTGCTGGTATTTCTTTGCTTATAAGCTTTGCTTTAATATCTTTGTTAGTATGACAAGCAATTTAGTGCGTGAAAATAGTCTTCGAGTCCATCTTTATACCTATCTATACATCTATGCAAATAAATAAAATTGGAAGTGTCTGTTAATAACAGCTTTTACTAAATGCATATGAAAGTATAATACGGTACGTATAATAAAAAATCAATTTTTAAAATGTTTGTCTGTCTGTTTGTTCCGGCTAATCTGCGAAAAAGCTGGACCGTTTCTGACGGGACTTTCACTGGCAGATAGCTGATGTTATAAGGATTAATTTTAATACTTTTATTTTAGAAAAATAAAAATTATACCCATGTAATACAATTTGTTTTCCGACGTCCATGCGAACGAAGTCGCGGGCAAAGCCTATTAACTACTCACTACTATTACAGCCAGATAGTTTTAAATATTTTTTAAAATTTAACTGTTCGTAAATCTAAATCAATATTTATGGTAATTTAGGTGTTAATACGGCAAAAACAGCCTACGATTCTACCACAAAGCTTGCCCTGTAAATAAAGCCTCCGTTCTACGATTATTATGAAATAAGCTGCTTTCCACCTCCTTTGTTTCCCTGACAATGCTAAGGCGATTAAGGATTATGTTAATTGGATGCACAGCAGCATTGTACAGCTCAGTACTCAGCTCAGGTCCCTAAGGGCTGATTAGAAGTCAGATAGGACTTAGTAAGACCTAGGATATCTTTACCAATTTCTTTTAAGCTTGGCTGTAAGTTGGAAAAATAATTACGATGTCTAGAAAGTATTCCATGTTACTATTGTATAAAGCATAATTTGACGATGGCACTTCGATTTTTTTCAAAGATTAGGAAACTTTTTTTTAAATTGGCCAAAACCTAAGAGTTTGGTAACAGTAGGACTTTTAACATATATTCAGGGTGAAGTCATATACCTACCACCATATTATAGGTACCTAATCAAATGATATCACTGTCTTTTTACACAATAAAAGAAATACGGAGATTATGACGACATACTTCATGACTTAAAGTACCTACTATAAAAAAAAAACCGAGTGTGCTTATAATATGACCACACGACTGAAGTGAAACTTCAAACGTATTTGGCTATGAGAGGAAGAGAGAAAGAAAATGTGCGCGCGCATTGCTTTCTCTTGCTTATATCCCCCACTCAACTCCCGTTCGCCTTGCCCGATCACACTTTTCGTAACGCTTACGTCACGCGTTCGCCAGCTTACTCCCCAAGTCAAGCGTGCGTAAACAAGTTTCACTTCAAAAACACTAAATAAATAAACATTTAGCCCAATTGTCCTCAATATGACATAACATATTTGAGCCTAATAAAATGTAGCTTCTCTCCCCGATCCCGTGATAGGCTATGAAACTAAGTTTAACGAGTCGTTTATTGTGCGCATTCCCATATTTTTACGAGTCATCCGCGTGGCTCACTTCGCTTTCTGAGCTCACTGAGCTCATTGTTGTTATGGAGAGAAAGTATCATTGTTTAATGGCTTGTATCGCGATTGTCTCGAGGTCAAGTCGCACGATGTTATTATTTATTAGGACATTAATTTCAAGGAGACTTCTTTGGCACGTGTCCTGGAACAGTGTTCTGCCAAGGCTAGGCAACATCAGAGTCCCACAGTTTTTTTTACAAGCTTTTTATTAATTTGCTTCGTTCTTATGTTTCCGGTTACAGATGATTAAACCATTTTTATGTTTAAAATTTTAAGTATTACTAAATAATATGGCCTGGGGGGCAGAAATAAATGATAAATTTTATTATTCATGTTCATGTTCAATGCAATAAATAACTGAGAATTAAGTTTTTGTTGTGTAAAAGCCTTTTCTGAATTACGCTAGTTTCATAAATCTCCGACTCGAAGGTCCCACTTGTTTCAAGAGACCATCTAGTTTACCAGACATATTGCCCATCATATTGAACAGATGGAAGATAAACATAGTTAGTAATAGATTTTTTTCCAGAAAAACCAATCATTGCTGTGTTCATTTTTTTGCTACACGCTTGAAATGATAACGTTTTAGATAAAACTATAAGTACATGCCTACTTCACAATTTTCTCTTATCTAAAAATAGTGGAACCCATCTAGTGGTACTAGGATGACATACTTCTGAGGATTGAAAGTTAAACACACCTGTCATAATGAACTACGGGCAGTCGCTTTAATTAACTACGAAACTAATAATTAAGACAGAATAAAATATGTTAATATTTCCTTGAAATAAAAAATAATACTTGGCAAGATTCAATTAAACCTTTGAGGCAGAAGTTTTTATTCTACTTTTTTATTTATTTTGAAAGCTAAGCTACCCTATACTTGGAAACTTCGATATAGACTATTTTGTTCAAGCTAAAACCGCGTAGAAGCGGACAAAGTAAGAACATAAAAAGGCTTGTTAGCCGCAAGGCAGAAACGTGACCGTCTGCATTCACTTAGCTTCAACAAACAAAATTCTATCAGCGGGAAGACTCAAGGCTTTGCAGCTTGCAGTTATAGATTGACATTGTATGCTTTGTCTGAATACCTAGTTCTTATAAGTACTTCTAGTACGTAGGAATATCTGGCCATTAATATCCATTGCTTTCTTGAATCTTTATTAAAGTCAAGTTATGTAAGTTTATTTTCGAAAAGAGTGTATTGTTTAAAAAAGAACAATAGTTAACAACGTTACAAGAGTAAAATACTACAATACTTACATCGAAAATCTTATGTAGGTACAAGTCATTCAAACAAAAGCATTGTTTTTTATTGTACCCATTCTCCAGTCGGGCCTTTGAGCATCACGCGGCTCGAAGCGCACACTCTTCACAGCTCGTAAAGCACCTTTGTGGAATCTGTTTAATGACTCTCGAAATCGTAGCATCATGGCGGATGAAAGAAACAATTAAATAAATATTTACAAATACTACCTACGTTTTGGGCTAGTTTGTAAGTCGAGTTGGTTTTTGCTCAGATAACATAATGAACATCCTCGGCAATTCTCTTGTAGCTGCTACCAGGGACCGATAGGTACTAGGTACCCATAAATATGATAGAGGCTCAGTACACTTCTGTCTCTAGGGATAACAGGTGTGCAGTTAGGCAAGTCTGGAGTAATGGAACAAGTTTCATGAATAGTTCCACACTCTCTCAGCAATCGACAGAATCCTCGCTTGCATGTTTAAACCAAATGGAATTGTGTATAGCCATGTATTGCCTCCAATTAAAGCCTGCAATTCTATAGCAGGATCATTCTGTGTGTTTCTAGCGGATATGCGTTTTGAAAAGCTTTCCTCTTGCATTTTCGTGTGCCGTTTTGGGAATGCGAATGGTAGATAGGTTACCTTTTTTTCTGCATTTCGCCTTGTTTTTGTTTTCAACAATGAAGTTCACTGAAAATCAGTTTTAGCTACTTATACAATAACACCTCAATGAGCATGAAATGAACAATCTAGTTACAAGATATAGAAAATATATCCTAGTTTACTTTATAATTTAAGAAGTCTCTTGCTTTTTCGTTTATCCACTCCAGGGATTGAATATCTCTCAACTATTAATATTTAGAGAGCATTCCCTCCGACCACTTCAGAGAAGAATTTATTCTATCAACTGTTCAATCATGGCATACAAGACTGGTTTGCGCGTTTGCGCACGAATCATTTAATAAAAAAAAACTTTTTAAGAAAAAAAAAACCGACTTCCAAAAAAACACTACAAAGTGAAAAATAACTTTAATTTCGGAAGTCGGCGTCTTTGGATCTGTATTTTAGTTTTTTGCCACCGACTTCCGAAATTAAAGTTATTTTTCACTTTGTAGTGTTTTTTTGGAAGTCGGTTTTTTTTTTCTTAAAAAGTTTTTTTTTCACGCTTTTTAGTGGGTCTGCTTATAATTTATCTAAGTTACAATAGCTTAGTGCTCATCGCCTTTTACAAACAAATTATTGCTTTTCCCGATGCAGGGAAGTTAATTGTTGAGGAGTTCTCCAGGTCCACCATCAGCTCCATATCACCATTCACATTGTGTCGAGCATAAATTGCTTAGCAACCATATTAAAGTAATCGAATAGCAACCCGTGAAATACTTATATATTATTGAGTAGTTCCGGAGGCCATCTGTGGTCTTCATCATCAGTTCCACTTCACCAAATGGTGCTTTCCGAGAGCAAGTGCACGAGTTACTATAAAAAATACCCAAATCGCTATAGGTGTGCCTATAATATTTGAAGAGTTCCTTCGATTTCTCCAGGATCCCATCATCAAATCCTGACCTGATGTTTTTAGACTAGACGCTGATAATCCTGGCTGCAGCATCAGGCCAGACTTATGTCAACATTGCATTGAACTTAAAATTTAGTCCTATTTAAAATGAGCCCAAACACGACTACTGTGCTGTAATTTCAAGGTTTGTACTTATTCTGATGCTCCTGGCTTCAGCATCAGGTCTCTATGTACTTCGGTGTTCCTCATTAACAGTACGTTTATCCACACATCGAGCCCTTTTCAACGAGCCTAAACACGATATATCTGCTATTAGTTGTCGAGGAGTTAGGTACTCTGCAGACTATCCTGACTGCAGCATCAGGTCATGACTTGATGATCATGAGACCAAATGTGACAAATGCCCTATCAAACATCAAAACAATTTACTAAAAACAGCCCTTGCCTGTTCGAGTAGGTAACTTCTTACTGTTAAGGAGTTGTACCTTCCATCATCAGCCCAGCTACCTGAGATGGTGACAACCATACGCAAATACACAAGATACTTCATAAAATATGCGAAAAACAATAAGTGAGCCTATAAAATTTGAGGGTTGCCCTCGATTTCTCTAAGATCCCATCATCAGATATTGAAATGGTGACAATGGGACCACACGGGAAGCACCAGCTTTCAAATAAAAAAAGAATCATGAAAATCGGTTCACCCAGTCGCAAGTTATGAGGTAACAAACATAAAAAAAAAAAAAAAAAAAAAAAAAAAAAACAGTCGAATTGATAACCTCCTCCTTTTTTTTGAAGTCGGTTAACAAAGTAGAAACACATGAAATTTATGAAAATTTATGGAAATATGAATCGGGACAGTGAAGGTTAACCTGAGCGGTTGTAGGCGTTGTAGCTAAAAGAAATGTTGTTTTGGATGAGTTTTGTAAAGACATTAAGTTTTGACCTATTAAAGCAATAGTTGGTATGATAGTCTCCTGAAATCTGTAATATTTAATTTAAAGAATAAACTTATTAAATAATCGGAATCGATTGGCATCAAGACAATATTTGTGACAATTGCCCCCTTTCCCGATAAGTGTCAAATTATCGGTTTTCTGCAGCTATGTCGGTTAATCTAGTTGTCCTCACTACTCCGTCTCAAATTCGACCCGTTATCATATCTAAACCATGTGATACTAAATCACTGTCAGAAGAATATTTTATATGTGTGTGTATGTGTTCGTTTGCGGAAACTGAACACAATATTGAAAGTAACTGTTGCATTTTATCTGCCGGTTTATTTTACGATTTATTTACGAGAGTCGGTGTTTGAATGCGAAATAAAACGGGGCTAGTGTGAGTCTTGGCAGCACGACAACGAACAACAATGTGTTGAGATCTAATAGAAATTAAAGAAACAAATTAAACCAAATTGTGGTTTTGTTTCAACTCACTCTAGACTCGCGTCGAACAAGTTTTACAATAAACAAAAAATATTCCAATATTATTGGGAGTTACTTATTATACAGGGTGATTGGAAGATGGGTGCAAAGCTTTAAGGAGAATATAGTACAGACAATTTAGAACCATTTAAGCCATGGTTGTCTTAGACGAAGTCTTACCAATTTATTTTACCTTACTTTTATGTTTTTTATGTCTAATGACACAGAGGCCTTAAACATGTTTTGCTAGATTGCTTACACATTACTTTAATTAAATTAAATAAAACTGAATTAATTTATCTTTGAGTATGGCCATAAACAAGCAGCTTACTCAAAGTTTTGGGAGTTTTATAAAACAAAAAAAAAATTGGTAAGACTTCGTCTAAGACAACCATGGCTCAAATGGTTCTAAATTGTCTGTACTATCTTTGCCTTAAAGCTTTGCACCCATCTTCCAATCACTCTGTATATTCAAGCCGTTTGGGGTTGAAACACTAGGGTCATGGGGTCTAAGTGCCCACTTGGTTTTCTGAGACATTGCCAAGCGCCTGGTCAACACTTCACATGACCTATTTTTTGACCAAAGAATCGTAGTGTCGCCATACAACGTGGCAATGCTGCCAGCCTTTTGGGCACTTTTCCTGTTGACAGCGATGCGGACGATTTTTTTTTGCTTCTTTTTTATACACGTACTTACATATTATTGATATTATTTTATGTCAGATAGATGGCGTAATAATATGTATTGTGATATTGTTTGTCATTCTCTTTCCATTGCTAATTTCAACTACTTTTACGCTAATAAAACATAACTAATCACCAATCCGTGCCCTACGTGGTTACTGTGGACATATCTGTAGTTTTTATGTTCGTGTGTTAGCAATACATGAAAAACATCCACTAAGAGAGATTGAGCCTATATTATATTCAACAAACAATGATGGTCGACGCATGACGATAAAAGAAAATCATTAATATGCATTTTCTTAAAAGCTTCGTCTGTTGTACGTGCCTCTGCATGAATACATGAACTAAGCTATCTATCTGTATAGATTACAATATTCTATCAATATTTATGCAGTGGCAAAAAGGATATTTGAAGGTCTTTTTATTTTTGCTTGCTTCGAAAATAGAAATTAGTCTGGAAACTAGACTCTAAAACTCATTTTACATTTTTCATTTTATAAATCAATGCCGACAAATTATCCATTTGTTAGAAAACAATTTTATTATGTTAGGCAGAGAGTAGAAATTCGTTGACGTAGTTAACTTCGATGATTTCATGAATTTAATTTTAGTTAATTTTTTTTTTTTCACCAAAAAAGAATTTATGAACCACAACGAAAGGAGCGGACAAAAAGAGTTTGCGTCATCATCTCAACTGAAACATTGCTACTGAAACAATACATTATCGGCATGTAAACCCCGGTACACACTCCCGATAATAGCTCGTTTCGCTCATTTCGCTTTATCCGGAAAGCGTGATCGCGGCGCTGTGATATTTCGCTTCCGTTCCGCTCCGGTCCGCACGGTATCGTTCCGATCCGGACGTCCGGCGTGGCAGCGACCGGATTTCACGGGCTTATCGGAAAAATTTGTATGAATATAATTATTTATTAAATAAGTTGTGAACTGTGTCCGGCACGATTGTGATATCTTGATGATTTATAAAGAGTTAATGCAGCGCAAATATTGTAAAAGGAAGATAACAAAATACACATACGTCAAAAAGTACATAGTGCAGTGAAAAACTGATTCGGAAATTTATGGGGTTCGACTAGATTCAGCGCATATTTTTCAGCAACTCACTTTTCCTCAAATTGATGCCCACACATATGCACTAGAAAAAAAATAGGTTGTATCCGCAGAGATCAAGCTACAATAGGTAGGTATTTAAATAAAAACTGGAATTTAATGGGAGCAACATTCATGTATAGCAACTAGCTTAATGTTCCTAAAAGCCTATTTATTTATTTACAAATTACTTAGTTGTTTCATAACTAGGATTGCAGAAAGCGGGTCGGTCGTTGTGGGCGGTTACAACACTCCCTAAACATAACTACCTTGCGAACTTTTACCTGAAAACTCACGTTTTAGGAGAAAGGTAAAACCACTTACATAATATGGAAAAATTCCCTTATTACAACTCATATAAACCCCATCGCAATTTATATGAGCAAACATTCCATAACTTAAGGGCTAGCCGGCTAGGGAAGGTGTTCGAGCTGGTTCAATATTGACCGACGCGCCTGTGAGCAAACACCTTTATTTACGTCATCCACAGCATTGTATCGATCGACAAATATTTAGGTATTAGTTAGTACCTAAATAAAGTGTTCCCATTTAGGTTAACCTTTAGGTTTAATAGTAAACATTGTAAGGTTAGTAAATGTGTGTTAATGATCCATTAAAAATATATGTATTCGCGCCATGACGTCAAACCAACAAACCCATTCATTTGTTCCTACAAATAGTTCTTCGTTATATTTCAACAGCGAATTGCAGTTCAGCTGAAAATGGAGCCGCAATTCTTTTTGTTCCGAAAATGGAAGTAGAAATTGCACGATACGACCTAGTTCAGTTATAACATTTAACACCCAATTCGATCCGTGTGAACAAAGTGCACGTGCTGCATTCACAAATAAGAAAAATTGTTGGTCCTTTATTCCTACGTATTTCTGGTCTTATTTTCAGGTTATTTTAGAGTGCTTTATAATCTAGACTCTATAGATAGAGAGAGACACAGATTCCGGCTCAAAAGAGCACACTATCCCGTCCGTCAATTGTTTCGTAATAAACTCGATACCAGGGCATCATGAGCAGTTAGCGGTTGTGACATGTAAACAGTACAATCGTCGGTGGTCAATCGCTATTCCTGAACATTTGCATTCCATTAGTCCCGTGTACACAGGAGGTATTAACACCAAGCTCTGACACGAGAGAAATTAATCGGTTTTGTTGTAAACTATTGGAACTGAAGATGAAGAGCGTTCAAGGTTGAAGCTAGTTTTAGAACGGAACTGAAGCTTCGATGGATTGACGGACTTTGTTTAGAACTTTGTCGGCTTTGGACGTGCGATGCTGAATGAAAATGGAACTACTTCTAAGAATTAAGCTACCTTTAGATGTGAAAGTCAGACGAAGGCTGTGCGAAGTCAAACCCTTTCATTAAGTGAATGAATAGGACAAATACAGATAACATTTTATTCAGTAAAGTACAGACAATAAAAATATAAGAGAAGTAGAAACAAATATTATAAGCTCGTAATTTCAATAAAATGGTAAGCAATTTAACTCGTATAGATTTCACAAATCTAAACTGAAGTCATTTAAGTACCAGATGTTCCTTAATGTCTCTATCAATCATTTCAAATAGAATTAATATGACTGTAACAAGCACTAATCGCATCTAAACAGCTAATGTAGATGCTAGTCGATTGACCAAATGCCCGACATAGGGAGACTCTCGAAGTCTTGGCTCATAATGATTTAATGCAAAGTTTAGCGCAAATAACCAAGTAGTTAAATACATACAGGGATATTTTTTTATCAGCATCCAAATTTATACAGGGTGTTCTACTCATGAATATGAACAACTTTCACTATGGGACCAACTCTGAAATCACGAAAAAAAATCAGCTGTTTCATAAAAAAAGTTCAATACCTACTTGACCAAAATGTATGAAACAGCTGATTTTTTTTCGTGATTTCAGAGTTGGTCCCATAGTGAATGTTGTTCATATTCATGGGTAGAACACCCTGTATAACAAATTACGCCTGTATTCAGTTAGTCAGAGGTGTTTATAGTACACCCACATTTCGCCAGTTATGTTTAGGTGCCATGCAATAGGGGCCGAGCCTATTGCTTTGAGAAATTGCAGATGGAAAACCCAATATCACTTTGCTCGACACGGGAATCAACCCAGGACGTCATGCTCAGCAGTAGCACTTGCGATCACTAGACCAAAGTGGCTGTTAAGAGGAAATGCGGTCGGAGACACTTGAAAAATCCTAAGTAAAAAGTCGTAATCCGAGGTTTGGCTCTCACCTATTTCCTCCTCCAATATTAGACCAATTTGAAAGATATTTCATAAACTGAATAAGAAGGATATATACTGTGTCCCTATATTTTTCTTTTTACATTAATAGTTGTCAAATTTGTACACTAGGCCTCTGCTGACAGCGGTTTAAATCGGCATTTTTTAAGGGTTCCAGTGCTTATAGTAATAATGTATCATCAAAAAGGAAAACAGCTACACACAAGTAGTTAATATTAATTATTCTGTAAAAAATCATTGCTGTATGGTCATTTACCAGAAAAAAAACAGGCGATAGCGTTTCTATGGAGAAACGACCACCCGAATTTCCTCTTAAAGAGTTCAATTTAGTGTAAATAGTTAGTTTGTAAAATAGTATTCTATTGTATACATCAAAGATAAGTTTTGTAAGTAAAGTAAGATACCTTTAATTGGTGTCATTTAAATTTCTAAAAAAAGAGTAACAGAGTTAATTAGGAATACTAGCTTCTGCCCGCGACTTCGTCCGCGTGAAATTTATTTTTCCCCCGACCTACCAATTTTGATAATTCTTTCACTAATGTGATCTACATACTTTCAGGAAGGTTTTAGTATATAATACATTAGGTAATTATTTTAATTCTACTGGTAGTTCAAGAGATCAGCGCATTCAAACAAACTCTTCTGCTTTATTATCAGTATATACAGGGTGTTACGGAAAGGGTATATCAATACAAACGGGTTGAAGAGTGTATCTGGTCTAGAATGTCTGTACAAAATTTCAGCTCAAAAGCATTAACTAGAAAATGCTTCATATTTTTTTATTTCGACATCACGGCGCTGCACTAACGCGCGGCGGCGTGATGTGCGTGTACTAGGCGCACAGACACACTACAGATAATGGATAATGACCCTCTTAGTGCGGTGACACGTTTGTTATGATTTCAATTTAATAAACTATCGAAAAAAAAATATTAAGCATTTTCAAAGTTACTGCTTTTGAGCTGAAATTTTGTACAGAGATTCTAGACCAGATACACTCTTCAACCCGTTTGTATTGATATACCCTTTCCGTAACACCCTGTATAGACTCCATAAATGTCATGGAGCAATCTAATCGCCGATGTTTACTCAAAGCATAACAGAAAACAAAATGTACTCATTATCTTTATTAATTATTTCACAACCGAAGCACACAACATTAATTAGGGTAGGTAACTCTTTTCTGATTTCACCCCATTCTAAGGGTAATGAACCAAACCACGATTTTTATGAAGTTCATGAATGTTTCGATAGCAATGTCACGTTTTTTTTATTACACTCCTGTAATGAATTTTAACTGTTATATCCACCCCTCTCTCGCCCTAATTCACCCTTATTTCCATTGTTATAGGGCTCTTTATGAATAACTCAGCAATAAACTACGTTGCTATGCTACCTAATCACTTTTCATTTAAACATATTTTTAATTGAAGTTAATAAACCTTAGGAATTGTACTGTACTATAAAATTTATTATTTAATACTCTGTAGTTAATTTTAGCCTTGAATGAAGTAGTTCTTGGAGGCATGAATAATTGATGGATACCGTACTTTTTCGATTCGACGATCGATCTCCCTTTCCTGCCTGTTTTCGAAAGAAAGTAACTGGCCCAAGTAGACATACTCATCGACATAAATTATTTCCTGCCAATCTACCTTATTTTTATTTTATTTTTTTTATTGCTAAATGGGCGCGCTCTTGACGTCGATCATACCTGATGGAAAGCGATGGATGAGATCTATGATGGAACGAGCGTGCCCAGGAGATGCCTGTTCACTCTTGATTTGAAGGCAGACGGGTTAAATGTGGGAGGGAACACAGATGCCGGCAGAGTCCCTCGACCCTACGCTTAATGCTGTTGGTCATTAGTTGGGTTTTAGACCGATTCATCGCAAGCCCCACCTTGAAGCTAACCAGCTCTTGGAGCATGGTCTGGAGCTCTAAGAGCTGTGGGGGCAAAAAGGACGATATCATCGGCGAGGTTTACCAGCCTCTTTTTGCCGACGACAATGCCCTTGGTCTTCCATGATGCTGCCAGTGACTTAAATATCTCCTCAATCCTTTGCCCAGCAATGGGACAGTACAGGCTAACAAAAAACAAACCGTTCTTTATGGCTAAGTATGACTTCGAAGGACCTATAGGACCTATTTTAAGGCACCTCAGAATAAGCTACTTTTTCATGACACTTTCTTGGAACTTATTTTTCTAGTTTATGACTCTGCTTTGAGATATGGTACCTCTCGAATTACTTAAACAGCTATTTGAAGTCTTTCTGTCCATTTAAACTTTGTTGTATCAGCATAGGGTTACTATCCCTCCGGGTTTCCTCGGATTTGTCCTAGTTTGGTGGGTATCCGGGGAGCGTCCGTGCGGGGATCTTAAAAAGTGTCCGGGTCAAACCCGGACACTTTCTGTGTTAGGGAAAATCTGACTTATGATTTGCAATAAATAAATTAAAGCATAAATCATAGTTAAAGATTAGCCGCGCGGCAAATATACCCGAGCGCTCGTGACAATTCATAATTTGCTTTTGATTTATATTTTTTTTTAATTTTCATTGTTTCCAAAAAGAAAAGCGTTCCTAATTATTTTTGTTACCAGTATACCTCTCACATAGAGAAGTGTATAATTGATTAGCAAACTAAGCATTTTTTTTGTATTGTTGAGGTTTAAGTTGATATTCCATAGATAAGAAAAAAAATATGATACTTAACGATGTTTTTATTTTATTGTAATTTTTTTTTTTTCGTGGGAGTCCTTGGAGTTTTTTTTTATTTCACCCAAATGTCCGGGGTTTTTGAAGTTTTTATCCTTGGTCCGTAATTTACGTGATGGCAACCCTATATCAGCATAGCAATTCACAAACATTCGATACGCTTCCGTGCCGAATCGACGACAAAAAATGTTATCGAGGGAGTCCCCTAAACGCTCTGTTCACAAACCCGAACATTTTGTTAGACGACCGCTATTCTTCCGATAGCTAATTACAGTCAGGGGCAAGAAAAATCAGGTAACCGGTAATGTGTCATTTTCGATAAGAAAGCTTGTCGAATGGTCGTGATGTGAATAGCTATGCGGAACTGGGAATCGAACCTTCCGTAACTTTGCAACTTTTTATTTATTTATTTATTTATAATAAGCACACCAACAGCACAGTCACTTACAATTCATAAGAAATATCAACTAAAATTAGCATTACAGTAACCATCCAAATAACAGGAAATAGTGTGTCTAGTAGATCTTCTAGAACACTACAAAAACAAACCAATTTAAGCTACATAGACGTATTTCTGCAGATCTTGTCGATGTTTTCACATATTTTATTCTAGGCAACCAGTTGGATTTATAACCTCTTAGAAAAGATTCTACGCGCGAAGGCCTTCGCTCAAATAGAAACGTAATTTAATTCTTACCCTAAAATATCCATAATTCTTTGTTTACTTAAATCTGTAACTAAAATGCCCTTAATAGTGGCTGTGTGAGGGGGCAGGCAGTAAACACGCTTTGTTTTCATAACAGCAGATTTGAGAACTTTTCAAAACTTCGTTAATTTGTGTTTGGTCTAGGCCGGGACCAAATTCTGCCTGTAGAGTTTTGCGTGTGAGTTTGTATTTTTTACACGACTGCCCAAAAAAAGGAGTGTTTTACTTACTCATAAGACTGGTATAAAGTGTAAAACAAAAACTGGACCCCTAGATAGGTCTGGGAGAATTGAATCGTTGACCACATTCAACGGTTAAAAATCGTGAACACTGAATATTGTAGCAAGATAATCTAATAACCATACCTACTGTTAATGTATTTTTTGAGTTATCATCATACACAATCCTAATTCACCTACTGCTACGCATAGGTAGGTCTCTCTTTGCTTATGCATTGGCATAAGCAGCTTGCATTGCATGCAAAGATAGATTGGCATTGGCAGGACCTTATAGATTGCTCCAAGTTCCTGTGCCAGTCAGTCAGTGCCCGATAGCAACAATGATGAATACTAATGAGAAAATAAGTTTGGCACAGATTACCAAAGTAAGCTAAGCAGACAGATGATTGGATGACATTCAGAAGATCCCGGGTAAGATCTGGTTGAGAGTCGCACATACCAGGGAAACATAGCACAAAAGGAGGAGGAAGCCTATACTAACAAGATAATACATAACCTACTAATTCAGAGAATTGTTTGACAGTCAATTCCTGTTTCTTTGATCAACAGTTTCTTGACTATTTACAAAGTAACTTATTATTTTTGCTACGTATAAACTATTATACGCTTGGAAGTATTTACACGAGTCGTTTATTCCAAAACTGTTTGAAGCAAAACTTTGCAGTGTAAAGAATTTGTTTACGTATTCTTTTGTTTTCCAACTGTTTCAATGTTTGCGCAAAGAGGTCAGAGGATTTGCTCTCTGAAACAACTTTTGAGTTGTTATTTTTTTCAATTATGTATTGCGTTTCTTGTGAATCTTTAACACTCGTTGATTTTATATTGACTCATTATTATTCGAGATTGTTAAAGACCGATTTTTGGAAAATTCTTCCTGAGTGTCAGCAACGTTTGCAGCAGGGCTGATTTGAGTAACCGGGTGCGACAGACATCATCTATCCGTATTAACGCATGAAAATTAAATTACCTATACTTACAATAAATTCGATTCTAGTATTTACAAATTCCCATTCCATTAGTCGCAGTAACCTAGTTCTAAACGATTATAATACTAAGAACGGAAGCTGTAGCTCTTGAACAACTGAACAGCATGTTGAACAATGTTTTAGTTTATATTATTGGTTAGGCGTGACGTGGTACTGACCGAATTTAGATGGGACGCCATTGATCGGTGCGGATGTGGTCTCAGTTGTACATAGTTACTGCAACAACGCACATAGTTGCACAAAGTTGCTCTCGGTAATTTTGTACCCAAATATAAATAAAATATTTAGTCTGTTGGAAATGATAATGGTGGGTCGTGCGATCCTGTAAATAGGGGACAGTGAACTTTAGTGAATTTTTGCCCTTTGGTGACGTTAATCTAATTGTAGAACATATACGTATTTGTGGTGTATTGCCCCCAGTTGGACCGATGAACAGGAATCTTCGTATTGTGTAAGTATGAAACGTTGCAGACCGTACCAGGGGGCCTAAAAAGGCCATTTTGGCAGAATCATAAAATAATAACATAAAATAATAATTATGAATCATAATAAAAGTTGTAAAATGGTCACAAACTGACAATTCATAATATTATTTGCGTACGATTTCATATCAAGTAATTCATCTGTTTGACAGTTTTGTATGAGATTCGTAAAATGGTCCACAAAATATTAATTGCTTTAATGTCAAATAATATCATGAATTGTCAGTATGATTCATAATGTTATCCTTTTATGATTCTGCGAAAGTGGCCTTTTTAGGCCTCCTGTGTTAATGTTGTGGTGATTCGTAGTTTGAATCCTGGGTCGTTTAGATACTGAACGTAATTGCATGATGAATTTGAAGTATTTAAGACTGGAAAGGTTTGCTATTTCACATTTATCGATAGTGGAGTTTAGGCTGTACCTATTATTTGCAGTAGCTAAGGCAGTAACAGTATTTACTGTATTTAGACTATAAATTATTAAATTATATTCGTCCTGAATCTAGTGTCTTACTTTTAGTAACAAAGTATTTTATAAAAACAATGTTTTCGGTCCAAGCGAAGACATGTCCGTACCAACATTGTCTTGTGTTCATTACAAAATACACAACCCGTTTTTCCTTTTAGTTATCTTTCTTTATTTTCTTTCCTTTGTTGATTAACTGTCAGCTACCAATTATAGTATTTCACCATATTTGTTTTGTCCAAGAGTGTTAGTTCTAGAAATAATAAAGACAGTAATATGGAGTTTGCTGTATTGATTCTGCTTTATTTCAATGATTAATCATCCTCCTTGGATTAGTTGCAGTACAAAGGTAGGTTAGGTTACCTAGGTACCATTCTAGACTGTGAGACTGTGGGCCAAAAAATTCGAACGATTTGGAAAACTGATAAAATACACGTTTCGCACACAATATTTAGGAATTTAATTTTAAAAGATTATACATATCTATGGCTGCAGGTCGCCAAAGAATGAACCAAAATTTTATAGGATAGTTGTATTTTCGACTCAAAAATCGTTTCGAAATAACGTCTAGTTTACATTACGCGATTGTATACAGGCCATTGGATATCTGTTAAATACCTATCAGATACGTAATTCGTACATTAGTACCTATTCTATGTAGATAATATTGGCAGTTAGTATGCTGGATATGGCTGGGATGTATGTACATACGATCAACAACGGATCTTGTGTAACGCGTAACCGAAGGGGACGCCGACCTTAATCGAATATTATTTATAATGTCTATTTGTCGTTTGTAGACCAAACTGTAGCGACAAGTGGGGTCACGCCTCACGAAGCAAATCAAAATGAAATATTTGACTATTTTATACCATTAGTTATGTCTATTTTTTATTTTATTTAGACTAGCACATACCAGGGAAGCATCACAAAAGGAAGCCCTATACTCAACTCAATGATGATGAAGTATATTTTTAACTTCAAAAAAAGAACACAACATACATCGCTATTAGACTGGGGTTGAAAAGTCTATAATGCTACGGCTATATTGTCGCGATAACACGAACTACATTTCTCGCGCTCTCTCTCGCACACCGTTCGAGGTCTCGCTGTACTACAGATTACTGTACATTTCTTGTAAATGAGGGTTCAAGCCTTATGCATCATCTGGACACGCTCGTTCCATCATAAACCTCATCCATCGCTTTCCACCAGGCGTGATCGAGGTCAAGAGCGGGCCCATTCAGCAATCCTAATCTTACCTTAATATTATAAATGCGAAAGTAAGTTTGTTGCCTTTTCACTCCTAAATTACTGAACCGATCATCCTGAAATTTTGCATATACGTTGTCAGATGTACAGAAACGGACACGGGGTACCTTTCATCCCGAAAAAAAGTGCTGTTCCCGAGGAAAACAACAATAACGTTATTATGGTAATAGATGGCGCCACGTGTTTTTCGAAACTTATGCGGGTAAAACCGCGGGGCGCTGCTAGTAAAAAAATCAATTTAAAAAACATACACCCCGTTTAAACAATCATATCTGAACTTTATCTGTCTGTATTTGTCTTTTGTCTTTGATCTGTTCTTTTTCTTTATTTTGAAGTCACATACATCTAGCTCATGCAAATTCTCGAATGAATGAATGAATGAATTGCACCGATCCCAGCGTGGTTAAACCAGACTCGATTAATCGAATGAACCCCAAGATTCGCACTAGCTCCTGTAGCCTCATTTTCATGGTGCTACAGCGACCATTGCATATCAAGGAGTAGACCGGGGGGCGCGGTAATGGTAGGGAAGACGTGCCCGAAGGATAGGTAAGGATTTAAGAGCCTACCGGATATGCATCCTAGAGCAAGCATTGGACTAGTGGAGAGATAGGTAATTATATCTTTGGATGGGCATCTTTTAACGACCTTGCCGTCAGGCTGGTTCAGGTCGAGCTTCATCGTTGAGTCTTTTGGCGGGGTTCTACTGCTTTCTCGGTTCTTTTGTATGTCGTTGCTCTGTTGTGTTGTGTTGGATGTTGCTGTTTTCCATGTCATCGTCGGATGTTTCGCTACTCTCCTTTTCCGGCTTTTTTGTGAATCTCACTAGCAGCAATCTTGATCTTACTTCTGTCTTCCGCTGTATTCATCCAAAAGTTGATTTCCTTGCCAAAGTACTTCATGTCCTGTTTTTAATTGTCGTTCCATGTGTAAATAGGTCAGCCGACTTTCCTGGATTTGGCCTTGTACTGCATTGCTGCATGTAGCACATCCTGTGGTTCTTGACGCGTTTGGTTGCTGTTTTTCCGTCTAAGATTTCATGCATTTTCTTTTGTCTTGGTTTATTCCTAGATTGGTTAATCAAGTCTCTCATGATAACTCGCTCATATCTTCTGAGTTTTGACCTGTTGGCTTTGTTAAGTGCCGATATTTTCAAACCATGTATCATGCACGGTACGATCACCATTCGATGCGTCTGTATCCTTTTTTCTGTTAACTAATTCAATTTGGGTATCTTTTCTAATTAGAATCGCAAGTCCCCGGTGTGCTTTACCTGCGGTTCCATAGAGGTGCCATGCGTAGTGGGTAGAGTTGTATGCTCTAGAGTTCATACCTTGTATGCAGGCTACATGAATGCCCCTAATTGAAAGTTCAGCGTCTATTTTATCTTCTTTGGCCGGTTTTGAGGCCCCACGGACGTTCCAAGTTGCAATACGCAAGTCTGGGCAAGTTTTTATTGCGGTAGACGGCTGATTTCTAAGTATTGTGAACCCAGTAACATCTGCGACTACGTCTGATAACTGTGTATACATTAATGCTTGTCGTTCATACCGTGTTAATGAGCTAGCTAATTGGGGGCTGTTCGTTTGAGACTGGGGTTTCGTGGGTTGACCTTGCTCTTCACGTGGTATTGGTTAACTAAAAGCTTGTTATGTTGTGTTGTTTTGACGTTGTTTGTTTCTTGTATTAGATCTATCAGGTTGCTGTTGTAATGTTCGCCGTCGGCCGTGACCCAGCTATCATAGTGCTGGTCCTTGTAGAGGATGTGTATGTTGCCGGGTACTGGTTCGCCGGTAGGTGAATACACAAGTGTGTCTCTTGTATCCGTATGCACGTGCAAATTTACAAGATAGAACTCGGCCGCGGTGATAAGAATGTCCTCTCCCTCCCTAGAACGTCTTGTTAAACTGGGTGGTTATGTATTTTGTTATCCTTTGTTCCTGGGATAGATTGCTGTTATGGCGAAATTCTTGTATATTATTTAGAAGTGCTAGGTGAATTCTGTCGTCATCTCGATGCTCCAAAACATATGAAGCGAGGTCTTGACGGACAGCCGCGTGATCAAAAGTTAAACCCATTAAATTATTTATTTGCTCTAAACGAGCAGTTCCCGTGTTTTGTCATACGCACAATTGCCATTTTAAAAACCCTTTTGTTTTTATGTTATTTCAAGACCTTCTCGGCACATGTGTTGGGTTTGGGAACCACTAAAGCTGACAGGCGAGCGGACCGCGTGAAATTTATGAACTTCGCACTTATGAAATCTTTAGAAATGTGTTTTTTGTTACTTAACCTTTTTTTTTGAACTTCGAGTCCAAATTGACGCGCTTGGGTATACAAACTTGACTTACAAGCTATGCAATAATTTGGTACAATGTTAAATTAAGGAAATCGTGAAGTACGAATTCTAAAGCGATACCGTATTTTAGGCGAGAATAATAGAGTGTATTAGTTCATCCCACCCTCCGACTATATAGGTACATATAATTTGCAAACGTTTCCCTAAAGCTTAGCTATTTATAGCTTACAATGATGTTAAATTCGCGTGGCTTCAAAAGTCCAAATTATCAAACTAAAACGCAGCCGGATACAGCTTCCAATGGAGATCCCTGAAATATAAATATGGAAAGATCTCACCAGATTTCCGACGTCACCAAGATCCTCGATCGGCAGGCCTAGACCTCGGGCTTGCAGATCTCAGGAACACACGTATGCCACTTTACCACCTTTTTAAGGTGTTTTAATTTGCACCCACTGCAAACCACAAGTGCGGCAGCGTTCGTATTTCAAATTCGAGTTTCAAACTCCAAGTCCTCCACGTGTGCACATTGCATCAAGTAAAAACCAAAAGCGGGACACGACACGTCTGTCCCATTCGGCGGTCACTATCCGAATCCATGACCTATAAATAAACGAATAGTGCAAAAATCACTAGAACACGTAAATCACAGTTCAAAGAAATTGCAAAAACTGGATATTATGACTACAATCGCATGAGACTGTGCACGCAACATGTCGCTAACTCCATCTAGCTCATGCAAATTCTCATAGTTAAATCATGAATTGGTAAAACAAACAATTAACTCTCGCTTAAAGTTACACCACTAACTAACCTACTTACAAAATGACGAGGGAACAGTAACTATTTCAGATAATGAACCACAACGCGAGGGTAGTTTAATATTCTTTTCTTTATGCTGCATAAGTTTGTCTTTGCAAAGAAAAAAAAACTGTAAGTAGTGTTGACTTGCAAAGTTGGCGAGCGTTACAATGTTTTTTAAAGAGTAGCTTGTAAAACCGAGGGAAAACTATTACTTTAGCTTTTTTATGCGGGGTGAGCCGGGACAGAGGAATAACTTCTTTAAAGTAGACATAAGGTCGGTTTGCGAAGAAACTAAAATATACATGTAGCAACTTAAAATATTTAAACATTATGTTATTACTGCACTTGTAGAATCCTGTTGATTCCGTATTTATGTTGAATATTATCACTTCACTGGCTCACTATATAAAGCCTGTTTCCCGCCATTCCTCGTTGCTGTCGCTTATGTCATTGACTGACAGATGACATAATTTTTTTTTTTTTTTAATTTATTCATGACCATGGATACATGTCCTTCAGTCGTAGTCACTAAACATTTTTGTTTTCTTACGTAATTGTCATTAGAATGCGGGTGCAACCCATTCTAACGACTTTGAAGTATTTGGCAGCAAATGTATCGAGTCAGCCTTCTCAGTAAACTTCGCTGAGGCGGCCAAAACCACAATAAAATTCTCAGCTCCGTTTTACCGAGATTGCGCCTGTTTCAATGATTCCACATATTGTCCAGTTGCGCAGACACTTGAGATACAAAACTACACCAATTTTACATCACAATATCCACTAGGAATCAATTTGCGAATAATTAAAAAAGCCACTGAACTTCACTCGAAGAAATCCCGCCAAAAACTTCCAGATGACATAAATGACAGCAGTGTTTACATATCTATTTAATGGATACAACATCGATCGTCATTTTTTAATATAATTATGAGGATCATAATTAAGTATTTTGAAAAAGAAAAAAAACGTTTGTGGGGGAGACCCCCGTCAGTCAGAAATGAAGTTTCGCATGCACACACACACACACTGGTATATGTATGATAGAAAGAGAAAGAGAGAGTGTCGTGTGGAGAAGGCACAACGCTTTTTCCTTACGTAGGTATCGATTTCTACCAGTCGACTCCTACCGCAAGCCGCGATAAGGAACTTCGTTCCAAAATTATTGTTGATGATTCGAAGAAAATTGACTTAATTCTGCCATTTTCACAGTACCGCTACGTACCGCATCATGAAAACTGCAATTAAAAATCTATACTTAATATTATAAAGAGGTAAATTTTGTTTGTTTGTATGTATAGGGTAATCTTTGGAACTACCAGTCGGATTTGAAAAATTCCTTTTGTATTCGATAGCCCAATTCTTGAAGAAGGCCATAGGCTATATAACATTACGCTATGAACTTTAGGAGCCGAGCAAAATGAAAAATAGAAAGAATGCTGAGGGAAAACCAATTGACAGCGCGGGCAGGCGATGCTGATGCTATACGACGGGGTGGGTCGGCGGAACGAGAAATCTCACGCGAACGAAGTCGCGGGCACAAGCTATTATTTAATAAAGAAACCCATTGTGTAACGATAAACGGCAACATAGCTACATTGTATGGTTATGGACGCAACCGCGGCGCGTTTGATGAAACCTTAATATTGATAGGAAAGTGCAGAAAATCCACGAGGGTGTACAATAGGTAACTTATGTTTCTGTAAGCAAATCTTGGAAACTAGAGTACATACGACTGTAGCAGTACAAAACTTTTCGCGTGCTCACAATTTCCTGATACTTAAATGGCAGGTAATTTCATAGGTACTTAATTAGATAGGGTTTATTTATCTGGTAAAAAGTGCACATTTATGTACGGTATACCTTTATTTAATTAATATACTTACCAATAACATTTTTGAAATAATTATGTAAATATTAAAAAAATATAATGAAAATTGTAGCCTACCTGTATCGAGAATAGGGTCCAGAGATCCCGAACCTCTCCTTATCTTTCTCGGCTTTCACGAGGTTCCTGTCATGCGGGACGGTTATGTCAACAATCAATGCGCGCCGTAGATACACCTAGATAACGCAAAAGCAACTACTTCGCGTGCCAAAAATCGCACTAGCTTACGTTCAAAAATCGTAAGCCGCCACTTTCGCGCTCAGTCCTGTGTACTGCTGGGTGAGTGAGCGTGAGCGAGAGCGCGAGCTTGTGACGTCATAGTAGGTAGTCAAAAATGGCACGCTTGGTTTTCATGCAGTTTGTGATACTTGCGTTATCTAGGTCTATCTATATCTGTGGCGCCGTCCTATTCGAACCACACTATATTATATCAGGCTTATTGGCAACAATAGTCCTGTTAGTGATGATAGATCGATTCCAATACGAGTACAATACAACGTGATAGTGCCATTTTCTAGAACTGGGTCGAGTAGTACGTCACTTCCGATTCCACAAGGTTGTATTTCAGAGCGAGTTGCCGATGGATAATCCTGGCTACAAGAATAATCTTCTAGCTAGGAGATTTATTTTAGTACTTGCATAGACACAAGTCCTATGCAAGTACTGAAAGTGCAATTTTTGAAGTGAAACGTCTTTACGCACGCTTGACTTGGGGAGTAAGCTGGCGAACGCGTGACGTAAGCGTTACGAAAAGTGTGATCGGGCGAGGCGAACGGGAGTTGAGTGGGGGATATAAGCAAGAGAAAGCAATGCGCGCGCACATTTTTTTTCTCTCTTCCTCTCATAGCCAAATACGTTCGAAGTTTCACTTCAGTCGTGTGGTCATAAGCACACTCGGTTTTTGAAGTGAAACTTTTTTTTTTATTATGGACTGAGAAATAGATATGCCTACAACTGTTACATTGTCGATTACTTGTGGTTTTTGTGATCGTGTATTATTAAAAGTAAAACTTCTATTACTCTCTGTATTGTGGTAAAAGTAATACGGTTCAGCTCATTATTTTTATTAACGTATCAATAGTATATTACATCGTATCTTATCGCCGATGTTATTGGCATCGGATATTAGATGGCTATCATCCAGCGGCGGCATTGTTCAAAGAAACATATTTCATGGTTAATCGTGTATCCAGGGGGCAATTGTATTTATTAAGGTTGTTTCGAAGAGCTATGCAAAATTCATGCCTTTCTGGTAGCGTATCAACCGAAGTGGTCTCAAAAATGATTTGTGATCCCTTCATAAAACAACATAAACCATGTTCCCATTTCATGCTTGACGGGTCCAACTATCTTTGCCCTTATTTCTTCCAAGCAACTAATTCCTTGCTTATCTCCGTCAAGCAAGTTATTACAACTTGGCAGCTTCGGTCGAGTGGCCAAGACACGGCTTGGCAGCTCGGTAGTTGAATTATTACGTACTATCTCTGCTTGGGGTTAACCCGATGTCGAGTATCTCACCTTTATAGGTAAGCTCTGGTGGTTTATGAGTTCCTGGTACCGGCTGTAAATGGAATAAGTTATGTGGTACGGAATAGTAAGGCTCAAAAACATTTGGAAAATCATTTGATCGAATAAAAAAAAATTATAAAAAAGAGTAGATTTTAGAATACATTCTACCTCTTACTATTTATTTTTATAATTAAACTACTTTGAATAAAAGTGGCATTTTCAATGGGTTCCTCCTGCGGGTGAACGTTTCACACTTGATTGACGGGAGTTTTTTTAGAAATATTTCGATGTATTTTTCGTTTCTAGGTACTGCATTAAATACATTTTTGAAAAGTACAGAATTATATCTAAACTAATCCAAACTAATATTATAAATGCGAAAGTAACTCTGTCTGTCTGTCTGTCTGTCTTTTCTTCACGCCTAAACCGCTGAACCGATTTAGATGAAATTTGGTATAGAGATAGTTTGAGTCCCGGGAAAGGACATAGGATAGTTTTTATCCCGATATTCCCACGGGATCGACACTTATGCGGGTGAAACCGCGGGGCGCAGCTAGTGGTATATAAATTAAGTAGGTTCTCAGTAGGTACTAGCAGGAGTATTACAATAGAAAAATAGAAATAGTTGCAGAAAGGAGGCAAAAACTTTTTCGATCCTAAAGCACTCTTAATACTTCACATTATGAGTCGTGCATTAAGGTTGAGGAACATGGGTACTTCTTCGTAAATTATTTAGGAATACGAATGCATACGGGTGAAAAGTGAAGTATGGAAGAAGACGTGTTTCGTCGACTTCAAATAAATTGGGATAAGGTCCAGAGAATGATTATGAGGGGCGAAAAGTGACCGTTTATATGATGTCCTTGATGAAATTATTGATGTACGAAAAGTGATGTTACTCAGCCTAATTTGAAATGTTACCTAATAGTTTCAATTCAGTCACAAAATACCAATAATTACTCGTTTAAAATATTGTGGACTTTATATTATATGGCAAGGACAAATAATGTACGTACTTACCTGTAAAGAAACACAAAAAAACAAGACAGAAAATACATACATACATACATACAGCCCAGGACGCTGATAAAAGCGAGTAATCTCAATCCAAAAAGGTTCATTTACTTAAGCTGTGACAAAAAGTGGAATATTATCTCCATTACTATAATATTACTTATGTGACGCTTTTTGTTCATGTGAGCGGATTAGTATTCATCTCGCGTGCCGGTTTGAACCGCAGTCTCTCTCATCTTTCATCCGCTCTTATCGCCGCTTTGCATAATCTATACCCAATCGGAGACTTGTTTCTTTTGCAGTATTATAATGCACTGTTTTGGTAGCTTGTGTTTATATACCTAATTAACTTATTATGGTTAAAGTTAAGAGTTAAAAGTCAGCAGTTACAGTTAATTTAAAGATAGAAAAAAAAAGAAATTGTTTACTTAATAAAATAATAAAAAAAAAAAAAATTGCATTGGATTTTTTAATTTCTGTATGAGACATGGTAATTTGCAAAAAATGTGTTTTTCCGAATGACGTTTCTCTTTTTTGTAATGAGTATAATGACTTGTTGACTCTTATCATACAACCATATCGTTCGTTAGTTCGTCTGCCCTGAACGTCCTAGACAATGTTCAATATTTTCGTCGAACGGTACACAGGTATGACGTAGGTACCTACACAGCCTATAAGAAACATTAACATGGCAATTCATTGTTAAGGAAATTAACAACCAACTTTAATTGTCCGTATATTCGAAACACAACTGTTATTTATTGATAGTTGTATGAAATGCCTATAACTCGGCAAATTGTCGTAGGAGGTGAATATGTTTAACGATTAATTTCCCTGACTGTATAAGAATAGTAGACAACAATAATAAATAAACTTTATTACTATCATTAGGATAGAAACCAGGAAGAAGAAATTTAATTATATTGTCTCCAATTCCGATCCTCCGGCATTCATAGGTAACTGCCGAAGAATCGATGGTCATTTAGGCAGACTCCGCAATGGAGACAGCGACAGAGAGATTTAAATAATCCACCATTTACTTTTTGGTTTTATTAAAAGAAGATTAATTATCGACATTAGACTTGCAAGTACTGATCTTTATTTCAGGCCTTTTAGTTATTTTGAACTCTATTAATTTTCTCGTTGTTTCGTACAGTCGATAAAACGTGTCGCATCACTCATTCACTGTTATCGATACTTTTATCTAAACTATACTGTTCACTGAAGTGTGCAATAAAATAATAAAGGATAAAACTTTGATGACCTGTTCAAAGTGTGTAATGAAAGCTTGACATACACTTTCATATATTATATGTAAGTATATCGCCTATTTTTATTAGCAGACGAAACGACTCTATTGCCATTGTTATGTCATAAGTTATGTGTCGCTAATTTTCTTCTGATTGCTAATATTAACATAAGTAGAACTGAATCCTACGGAAATGTCATGGTAGGTATATTAGATAATTATTTGTGACAACATCAATATCTTCAAGGCTGATAGCCTCCTTACCAGTACCAGGGTACCAGAACCCACAACAAGTCACACTAGACCTTCATTGTAAACTTAAACTATTCGTTATGTAAATTCCACACAGTACAATATTTTCTCTAGTCGTTACATAGTTGACATTCGCCCCGGAACCCGGGACAATCGGTCGTTGACCTCCCCCCGGGACGTTCACGCTATTTGCCGAAAGCCCATGTATTTGCCAGCTTTCGGCCGCTTGATGAAATAAATATTTTTGTTAAAGCCCAGTTAACGTTTATTCTAGTCAAAATGGCGGTTTCTGGTTGAATTTGAATGCGTGATAGAATGTTTATACATGCACGTGACGTTGATTGAGCTCTGACGGTAAAGGGAATCCGGAATGCCAGCTCAAAGCAAATGGAATAGTCTGATGTGTTACATTGACGTATCTGGCTTATTCGCATAATCCTGCAGCGCAGCGCTTTGAAGCGATGGACGCTGAATACTGGCTTACGGAGCTGTGTGAGTCATGACGCTCATGAGTTACAAGATAAGAATGTAAAAGCGCTTTATTGAAATGTCTACAAAATTTGATCGCTCTCTCAACTGTGTTTCAGTTCAAATTTGGCAGATTCCAACAACTCTTCGATTCTTCTTTAGCCCTGGTAACAAAGATGGGTATTATTTATGATCAGAAAGACCGGGTAATGCTATCTCAATACCGCTTATCGTCCGTCACAGCCCGCTGTCGTCCGCAGCCGATCGACTGCGGACGATTGCGATCACCTCCAAGCTGTTATCGCGCGACGGCGGGCAATTTCCTTTATCTATGGGCACCGCGGCAATGTTGCCAGCTTTCCTTTGTAACCAGATTACAAAGAGTGTAAAATGTTCTTTTTTACGTTCTGCGGTTTTTTTTTTGTAAACACAAAATCTCGACGTTAGAAAGTTATCTAAAGAAATTGTTTGAAAATGAAAATTTGTTTTAAAAATTACAACATTTTTCGGTAATTTCATTTCATGCTTGAAAAGGTTTTGTTGTAACTCTCTTATACCTTGTAATAAAGAGTGTTGGGTGCTTTCAGTGTTCAAAGAAACATAGATGTCGGCAAATGTAGGTTCAGCCTGCAATTACGTTTAGTGCTGCATTTCAAAATGTAGTCGCAATAGTAAGACAAGCATAGTCGATCATAATGAAAACAGTTTACTTTTCATTCCTTTATGTACTTATAGTAAACAACCTGTGTCTTATTTAGTAGACTTTCTAGGGTCTTAGGGTGTTTTTAATATCGTGCGGATTTCATCACGCACGCGGGATTGCCCCGCATGCGTAACACCCGCAAGTGTCCTTTTTATACAAGTATTTATTGTAATGCGTGGAATACGCACGCGGGACGCGGGGTGTGATCCGTGGCAACAGCCCCGCGCGGGGTCTCCGCGCGCGTGAGCACTTCTATGAAAATCAGTGTGCGTTTTACTGTCATGCGGGGTGCACGCGCGCGTAGTACAGTCACATTTAAAATGAAAATTGACACAGAACGTGTTATAATTGAAGTGCATCTGCAGCCGTGCTTATGGGATAAATCCCATGAATTATATAAAAACAGAGATGCTAGAGACGCTGCCTGGAAAGAAATATTAAAGGAACTAGCACCAAATTTCGAAAGTTTGAGTATATGATCAATAATTTTCCGAGTTTGTCGTTCATTGTACACAACCACAATGCATGGCAGCCCGCAGAAAACTAAATCGTGGGGTTGCGTGTCTCACGCTGCGTGAAATTTTCCGCATGCGGGCCAATCCCGCGTGCGTGATGAAATCCGCACGATATTAAAAACACCCTTAGACTTTCAGGGTGAAATTGAATTTATGGGCATCCTTTTAAGGGGTCATTTTAATCATCATTATGAACAACTTTTACTATGGGACGAAACCTGAAATTGCGAAAAAAATCAGCTCTTCCCTACATTTTGACGAGTTATGTGAACATAAACGCAAGGAACAGCTGTTTTTTTTCGCGATTTTAGGTTTAGTCCCACAGTAAAAGTTGTTCATAATGATGAGTACAATGACCCCTTAAAAGGATGCCTATGAATTTAATTTCACCCTGTATATCGTCATATACCGCGTGTTGGCAATCGCTCCATGTAAAATACTGGTATTCAGCTGCATCTGATTAGACTGGAAGCCGACCCCAACATAGTTGGGGAGAGGCTAGCAGATGATAATAACCTAACTTTAATGACATCAACCGATGGTTACTGATTTCCATCTTTATTTTACAATTGCTCTGTTTGAAATACGTCATATACCACACCAAAAAAGAAAAGAATACTTTGACATATTTATAGTTTATTATTTTGCATTCATAGCATAGGCCTCCAGTGGTCTCATAAACCATCATCTAACACAAATCATTTTACTCACATAAACGTTAATCATTGCCGAGTCTGCTCGCCAAACAAATTTTATCCCGGGTAATATGAATTGATGAGGTCTGTACCCCCGCGGCCCCGTGGCGTGGACACCACAATGTCGGACGTAGCACTGTGATGGTATACCTACATATTTGTGTTAGGTATTTATTTCAATTCGTATGTAGTCAGGGAAAATATTTGTTTAGCAAATTGACTAAATTGTCCAAAAGAACAAATCACAAGATATTCTTTGACAGTTGGTACACAGCAAAATGATAGTGTGTTAATATGATAAACAATAAATTTCCCTGATGTACAGACGACAGCACATCAAGCTACCCGAAACTGTCAAATTTTCCCAATCAACTATGAACCTTATTCTTTGGCGATAAAGTTGAAAATCTATTAAAGAAATTTGACAGATTGTAGTAGTTTGATGTGCTGGTGCATGGCGTCTGTACATGTACGAAACTTATAAAATAATGTCAGGAATTCAGGATAGAAAAGAGTCAATGGCTTTGCGAAAACTTGCTCAGCGTAGCACTTGTTTGTCGCTTTGCGTCAGACAATAGATTTAATTATTTTGTAAAAGTTCCGTAGACAGTTTAAAAAACATTTCGTTTAAAAAATAAAAGAACTCGTACAAGTACGCAGTGCAATATTAATTTTATGTGGGGTAGCGTCGAGCTCACGCCGAGGGATCTCAGCCACGCTCCAATTGGTTTTAAAACGTATCCCCGCGGAAATGTGCCGAGCTGCCGCATTCATCCCCTCATACTCATGCGACCCTGGTACTTTAACGCTGTGTATGTTAATTTTAAATCTATGTTTTTAAGGGAACGATGTAACAAAATTCTAATTAACATGGAATGTAAAAAGCAAGTTTTTTTTGCGATATAGTAATTACAATCAAACGCTTTTCCTCATTGTTTCGAATTCATTAATTTACAATCTGGCCATCGCCATCTTTATTGCAAAGCTGCAATGCGAGCTCATAAAAAGTGAAGTCAGTTCGACTATAAAGCACTTGCCATCAAAGTTGGAACACGTGTATGAAGTATAGGAGATAAGGATATAACGGAATTATATGTCACTGGCACGTTTATGTCACCCGGATGTGTTTCCAAGTACTTGTCTATGTCCTGAACAGCGGACGTTATCTCTCCGAATCAAATAAAGGCGTGGATTTCGCTGGTTTAGTCTTTAGTTTTGTTGACAGCGCGATGGAATGGCGTGGAATTTATCAAGACGTATCGAATTAGCGATGACATTTTACATCACTGCGCGGTCAAAAAACATAACCCTATATTTTTATGTAGGTTGTACAGTCAGCCGCACTTACATGGTATAAGTTTGACTTTGACCGCGCCTTTATTTTGAAGTAAAACTTCAAAATAAAGGCGCGGTCAAAATGCGGTTTTCGTAAATCAAGTGTTACTTCAAACATGGACAATAGCTCGTCTGCTATAAATCGGAAATAATGATGAATGTTTTATTTGCATCAGGTTTCGCTTTTTCTACTACTCTATAAGTAATCCTTCTTATGACTTTACAAATTCATGAATTCAGTCTTGAATAAAATAAAATAAAATTTTATTCCTTTATTTTTCTTTATATCAAAAGCACGAGCTCCAAGTTATGAACATCCAATTAATTTATGTTTTCCTGGTACTTCTTTCACTAAACTGCCTTTGGCGCAGCGAGTATTTCATCTGTGTAGATTGAGTAACTATGAAGGTAGTTTGAAATTGCAATTTATTAAGCTTCCTACCAATATTATTATTATTTCCAAGTATTCCTTGCACTGAGCGCATTCACAGAATACCTAACTATAATGTTCAAAGGACGGTACTTAGAAATTATTAAGTACCTCCTAGATAATTATGTTGAAACCGTCCGCAACTGGTATAAATTCTAAGCCATGAAGCCGTATGGTTTCCTACATTTTATAAAAACTTTCACTCTGACATTCACATCTGTAGTCGACTTTGTAAGGATTTATTTAATTTGAAATTTAATCAAAGACCAATGGAGCGGAATGAAAATAAATCGTCGCGCAGTTTATTAGCTGCTTCTCGGAATTGAAATTGGAGATGTTCACCGCTTTGTAAAAGAAAAATATAACTTACAAAGGCTTCAAAGTTTTAAAGTAACTATGTTAAGATAATTATGAAGATAGACAGCGTCGTCGCTGAGGCCGGCCCAGAGAGAGTATGACACAATGAACGAAACCGCGCGAAATGAACCCGAAGTTGGCGTGACTCTAGCTAAGGAATTACCGTGGTTTTATTCGAGTAGTCAGTGAATTAGGGCCCTGGATGCGTTCCGCGAGAGCTGCTTCGAGGTGGCGCGGGTAAAGAGATCCTAGAAGGTACTTGGGGCAGGCTTTTGCCCAGCAGTAGGACAGCATAGGCTAAATAAAAAAACCGAGTGTGCTTATGACCACACGACTGAAGTGAAACTTCAAACGTATTTGGCTATGAGAGTAAGAGAGAAAGAAAATTTGCGCGCGCACTGCTTTCTCTTGCTTATATCCCCCACTCAACTCCCGTTCGCCTCGCCCGATCACAGTTTTTGTAACGCTTACGTCATGCGTTCGCCAGCTTACTCCCCAAGTCAAGCGTGCGTAAAGAAGTTTCACTTCAAAAGATAATTATTTGTTTACGCCTTTTTGTAACTATAAAACACAACAACGCATACTTACCCCGCGTTTACACCAAGTATTATAAACTCAACTAAATACCGAACATATTTTCACACGGTTTTCACTAATGGACCGAGTGATTCATGAGGAAGGTTTAGGTGTATAATTCATTAAAGGTTTTATTTAAATTGGCTGAAATATGACATGACAATGATTGTTGAAGATGTGTGAAAAATTCGACTGGGACCCTTACTTACATGCACCAAGTAAACCAATAGTCTTATGAAAATAATGGTAGTACGTTCCCGCGGGATATTTTCCGACATAGGTACCCGCTAGGCGAAACCGCGGGTTATACAATTTTGGTGTACTTTCACACTAATATTATAAAGACGAAAGTTTGTGAGTGTGTGTGTTTATATGTTTGTTACTTCTTCACGCTCAAACCGCTGAACCGATTTAGATGAAATTTGGTATAGAGATAGTTTGAGTCCCGGGAAAGGACAGAGGCTACTTTGTATCCCGATATTTCCACGGGATCGACACTTACGCGGGTAAAACCGCGGGGCGCAGCTAGTAAAGAATGTAAGTGTCTGTCCAATCTTATTTCCGCTCCCATTTCTACAATTTCACCACGTGTAGTAAGGCCCTAACGACCCAGTTCCACTGTTTACAATACAACACAACGCGGAAGCACAGTGACGCACGGTTGGCACACATAAACAGCGATGTAACGCGAACATTTTATTGTATCGCTGCTAGGTTGAAATTATACGCGTATAAATAGTTTGATGGTTTAACATGGTTTAACAGTAAAAATGGGTGTGCCACAAGGCTCGATTTTGGGTCCTTTCCTCTTTTTAGTGTATATTAATGATCTACTCCATTTATTAAAAAACCAACCACAAATGGTGTTATTTGCTGATGACACTTCTTTAATTTTTAAGGTAAATAGACGTGCTACAAATTTTGACGACGTAAATAACGCCCTACTGCAGGTCCAAAATTGGTTCACTGCTAATAATTTAGTATTAAATGGAAAAAAAACTAAGTGCATAAGATTTTCTTTACCAAATGTCAAAGGTAGTGATTGCGAGATAATATTGAATCAAGAGAAACTAGAATTCGTCGATACAACTGTTTTCCTAGGGATCACGCTCGACTCAAGGCTACAATGGGGTCCTCATTTAACATCTCTTGCAGGACGGCTAAGTTCAGCTGCTTATGCTGTCAGAAAAATCCGTCAGTTTACTGATGTTGATACCGCGAGACTGGTCTATTTTAGTTACTTTCATAGTATCATGTCTTACGGTATTTTACTTTGGGGACGGGCTGCAGACATCGATTCTATTTTTATTCTGCAGAAAAGAGCCATCAGAGCCATATATAATCTTCGCAGGCGCGATTCTCTAAGGGAACGGTTTAAGGAAATTAACATCATGACGGTACCTTGTCAATATATCTATGAAAACATCATGTATGTAAGGAAAAATTTACGTCTTTTTAGTAAAAGAGGTGAGAGACATAATTATAGTACTAGAAATAGGGACCTATTAGTTCAACCAGGTTTCAGACTAGCTAAAGTAGACTCATCTTTTATGGGGTACTGTTTAAAATGTTATAATAAAATACCTCCCCACATTCTTCAACTGAATGAGACAAAATTCAAGTCTTGTATTAAACGCACACTATGCAGGCAGGCATATTATAAGTTAGGGGATTACATCGCGGATAAAAATGCCTGGCTCAATGCTGGTCCTGCTCCACAACCACAACTAATTGATTAACACTTGAAAATACTGTTGGAGCTGCTGAAGATTGTAAGTCTATCTTTGCATTGTATAAATTCAATCTCCTAGTATTGTATAATTGCATAACACATGTGTGAGTACTATGTACACACTATAAAGCTACCATTTACTGGGTACGTCTTTCATTGACTTGAATGTGCTCTGGCGGCTGAGAGTATGTCATGCTCACTCAAATGTCTCGCTGATGGTGGCGCATGTGTTGGATCATTTAGCTCCCTTCAAAATGGTTGAGCTGAATGGTGCTGATGCATGCGTCATGTTCGTGAACGGGCGCCGTCAGTAGGGACTGGTCATTTCTTTGCTGCCATGGCTTATTTTAATTTATTATTTGAATTGTTGTTTTTTCTCATCTTTTCATTATGGACGCTTTTAACGTTCTGCATCGTTCTCACATGTATAATTTTTAACATGAATGATGTAACCAAGACTTTGTAACCACATTATTTTGATTTAAAAGAGTGTCCATGGAGTTTCTTGCCCGTTCTTCTCCATAGGTACCTACGCTTTGGAATGGGCAACTAGCTTCACTTTTTCTGACTGACTGACTTCTTGACAATTCAAAAGTGCCTGTAAATGGTTTAATTGAAATAAATGCTTTGAGTTTGAGTTTGAGTTTGATGATTTGATGTCCATTACTAGGATAGTAGGTAATCTTGGAACTGATCTGTTCCGAGAGACTAGCAGGCAATGTCGATGAATGACAGCTAAAATGGATATAGAATATTCCAGAGCCATTGTCTATAAGAATAAGGAACTTTGTCTTATTAGGTATGTTAATTTATTAATGGTTTTAAAATTGACTTACTGTCTTCGTAAATTGACTTAAGGTGAATGCGTAGTTGTAGCCCGCGAAATTCAATTTTTCTTACGTTTTTTGCAATTTTCAGGTCAGTGTCAGGTTGTATCTTGATCAAAATATGATTCGCGACTATAACCGGTACTTACGTATTTACAGAATTATAATAATTAGAATCATTAATACATCTTTCTAAGTTAGATTTCTACCGTTAAGAACAGATCTCGCATGGAAAAGTATTTATGGTAGAAATCTAACTTAAAGAGATATATTAATGATTCTAACGACTATGATTCTGTAAATACATGTCTATTATAGTCGCGAATCATATTTGGATCAAGATACAACCTGACACTGATCTGCAAATTGCAAAAAACGTAAGAAAATTTAAATTTCGCGGTCTACCACGTCACATTCACCTTAAGTACTTTACGTATCTTCCATTTTGAATAGTTAGAATTATTTTCAATACGATCATTATCATCATCTGCCTAGACTTTTTCCAACTATATTCAGGTCAGTCTTCAGTCGATGCAGCTGGATACAGTATTTTACATGTAGCGACTGCCTATCTGAATCTCACAAATTATCTTCTTTGCAATCCAATAATTAAATAAAAACTGTTCCAATAAGGAAATTTAATTCTATACTTACTACCCAGAGAATTTGACTATGCGGAACTTTACTTATGTAAAAAGGTTGGTTGGCGTCATAGCCAGCCCCTAAAGTCGTTACCCTTCCTCACAACTTACGATGCCAAAGGGATAACATGGGATGAAACAGGCTATCTTCATCCGAAATCCTCCACATGCAAACTGTATTATGTTGTACGCTGTACAACAAAACGGTGAGATAAACTGAATGAATGCCACAGAATATTCCTCAAATAACCTCAAATTCTCGACTGTGACATCGTTGATTCGCTTTTGTTTTGTTTAATTAATCTTCTTGTGCAACACTCACACTGAGATTCTTCGTACTTCATTGTGGTATTTATTAAGAGGAAATGCGGTTGGTCTTTTCTCCATAGCGCTCTGTTTTCTTTCTGGTTAATGCCCATAAAGCAATGATTTTTTACAGAATAATAAATATTAATTACTTGGATGTCCCTATGTTTTCCTTTTTGATGATACATTATTTATTTATATAAGCACTAGAACCCTCAAAAATGCTCAAAATTGCCGATTTAAACCGCTGTCAACAGAGGCCTAGTGTACAAATTTGACAATTATTATTAATGAAAAAAGAAAAACAGGGTCATAATATATATCTTTCTTATTTAGTTTATGAAATATGTTTTATATTGGTCCAATATTGGAGGAGGAAATAGGCGAGAGCTAAACCTTGAATTATGACTTAGGCTTTTACAAAAGTCTCTCCGACCGCATTTCCTCTTAAGTTCCTCGTGAAATTAACTCATCTATGAAAATATACTCTAGGGTAGTTTTCTATTATTTCTCCGAGATTTCTTTTTTTGTTTCATTGCGGTTCGGAACTGTTTCTGCGAAGGGAAGGCAAACCCCCTAGTCTTGCAGGTTTTCATAGGCAGCTGTACATACTTACAACATTAGATGCGCTATTCAGCTGCATCCTCACGTACCTAGTAGGGAGAAGACTAGGTAGAAGATGATAAGGTGAGCCATTGATTCACATAGGTCCGCATACCAATCTGTTATCTCGTTCTCATGTATGTTAAATGTATATACGTAGAGGTTTCAGCCGTCAGCCGGGATCTTATACAGGGTGTTACAGAAAGGGTATATCAATACAAACGGGTTGAAGAGTGTATCTGGTCTAGAATCTCTGTACAAAATTTGAGCTCAAAAGCATTGACTTTGAAAATGCTTAATATTTTTTTTATTTCGACATCACGGCGCTGCACTGGCGCGCGGCGGCGTGATGTGCGTGTACTAGGCGCACAGACACACTACAGATAATGGATGATGACCCTCGTAGTGCGGTGACACGTTTGTTATGATTTCAATTTAATAAACTATCGAAATAAAAAAATATTAGGTAAGCATTTTCAAAGTTACTGCTTTTGAGCTGAAATTTTGTACAGAGATTCTAGACCAGATACACTCTTCAACCCGTTTGTATTGATATACCCTTTCTGTAACACCCTGTATATATATAGAGGTTTCAGCCGTCAGCCGGGATCTTATACATATTTTCTAGCTCGATACTAAATGTTCGACAGTTCATCAGAGAAAATCGATGTCACCCACTGCAACATTAAACATGTTTGTATATTAAATATTGGAGATCATAAATGTATCTGGTGGTTATGTGTCTGGTGAATATAAACAATCCACTCGAGTTTGAATCGATCAGCCGGACCGGGTTGTGTTGTGACTCAGTTTTGATCATTCACCCGACATTAGGGCTGCCCCTAACATCAAATATTTATATCTGATCCGGTTATGGATTTAGGCCTGTTTTTTTGTACTAAACGTCGAGTTTATTGACGTGGAAGCTATATAATTTGATGTCTAATTTTGGCTTGTAGTTAAATTAGTTTTGGCCTGGTTATTTGTGATGAATGATCGAAACAACAATATAAGAAATACTTTGTATTACTAATAACAAATATCGGCTCCATGAGTGGCGTGCATTGGTTTTCAGAATAGGTAGGCACTAGGCCGGGTCTAGTCTAGACAAACGCGGTCACTAAATCAGAAAAAAAAATGGGGTCAAATCAAAAGTGTGGTTATTTGAGTAGGCATGCCTACTTAAGGGTGATAAATTACGAAGGTCGAACGTCATGGTATTACGCGTGAGACGTACGTATTTTTAATTTTGTCGTATTAACTTGAACGAGTAAAAACCAATGACAATGTGCGAATAGTACGGGAGCCGAGTAGGCTGTCCGGCGACTGCCTACTGCCGGGCGTGTTTGTATAAAAATTTTGTTTTTTGTTAGGTATGATAATTTAGCGAGTTTCTTAATTGTGGGGCACACACACTAAAATGTAATTGACAGGCTTATGTTGATATATCGAGGTAGGCACTGCTTATGTGCCTATATGCAATGCACGCCACTGGGCTCCATTATGCGAAATTCTATCATAATCAATTGGTTTAACTAACCAAAATGTACAAAAAAACTACAAATCCCAATTTTATTATGAAACGTCAACACACACACACGTGTGACGCATTTTAATTAAAAAAATGGGTTATTTTAATTAATTCGGTGCATGTTCTTGTTGCTCACTCACCACCCGACGTTCGTTCTGAAACTGAAAGGCAAATATTAATTAATATAAAAATGTTTACTAACATTTTCGGTCACGTGAAATTTGGGAATAAAGCCGTACGCATGTTGCTGTTTTTATGTAGTAGTGTTTTCGCAATGAAAAGTAGACAATACTTACCTTTTTCAGAGAAGCAAATGTAAGTACCCTTGATTTCCATATTCACCACTCACAATCCGTCCGAGAGGCTTTTAACACCATCCCTATTTGTCCCTGTCTTTAGCCATCAAAGTTGTGTCACCCACAAATTAATAAAGACCCCAAAATATTACTTTATATTTTTGGAATACATTCGAAACGAAGCTATCACACACAAGAGGAAAACCATTGCGATAGGCACTAATCGACATCGAATCTGGCAACCGATATATAAAACCCACTTCCATCTGTTACCGTTCCGATAACCTTATTAAAACCACTCGACTAGCCCGCTGTACTGGCCCGCACAGCCCTGTGGTGAGCACTGTCTTGGCAGTGGGCCAACGCCAGCCAGGCGTGCAGCGCCACCTGTCGGCGACACCGGGTAGAACACACCTGACTGGCTACTGAATACTTTACATCCATTACTCTTGTTCACGTAATACTTTGGTGCACTTTCATGTTTTAAAATTGTATAAATTACCTGCAGAAAATAGGAAATAAATTTTGTGCCTGCCAAGAAAAGTTATGTTTTTTACCTGCGTAAATCATTATGGCGTGTTCGCTTTGTCTATGGTATTTGTCCTGCTTGATGATGTATGATGATGACTACGAAAATCACACAGCTGTCCAATGTTGATACGAATAATTAGGTACCATTTATAAAAGAGCTGCAGTTAAAGGGTGTTTTCCTCGAAGGGTTTCATCTTACACCTTTTTTTTTATGGATGGGAAATCATCAAATGACCCCTCCCGCTCTGGGTGAAGCGGAAGGGAGTGTCAGACTCTTACTGACTAAAACCCATCCGTGTTCCTTCCTTAGCCCTTTATGTTCCGGGGTAGCGGTAACCCTTTCGGACAATCCCGCACCTCATCTTACACCTTGCCGATGCCATCAAGGTCTGTTTTATCCGTTTTAGAAATTTCAGTCATGCTTTCTTCAGTTATGCAGACTAGCTTAAATTATCAGGGAATTAACTAATGCATGGAGCTATTTCTAACTTCTCCACATGAGACGAAGCTCGTAACTTGCTCCCAATACCTATTCAAGTTTAATCAGCCTGTAACCAGAGTTGCCAAAACTTCGTTACAACGGTCCCCAAACTATCGTCAAAGATTATCCGACACTATGTAGCTGAGTCTAAGGTACTAGGTTTATCTAGGCCGCAGTGGCGAAGGTACCATACAACTTGATTCCCACCGGCTTCCCTTCGAAAATTCAGAACATAACCACACTATAGTCAACTCATAATTAAAATTTTTTTTGTCATTTTTTTTTTCTCCGGCTTACCTTTGTCATAAATTCACCCTTCGCCACTGGTAGGCCGAATAGAAGCCGTGTAAGAGTAACAGCATTGAATCGCAGTGGTAGATAAGCAGTCACCATTAGATCTTTTATTGTGCAGTCAATATAAAGACGGTAGCAGGTACTGCTATACAACTAAGTATGTCCTAGTGACAGTGCCGGCTTTAGGAGGGGGCGACCGGGGCGGCTGCCCGGGGGGCCAGATCCTACAGGGCACCGCGCGCGCCAGCTCAACTTAACCACTTAATTTGAATACCTATTTTTATCGATCTAAAGGAAAACTAGACTCAGCGTATTAACTTTTATGGACTTACTAGCAGCGCCCCGCGGTTTCACCCGCGTAAATGTCGATCCCGTGGAAATATCGGTATAAAAAGTATTCTATGTCCTTTCCCGGGACTCAAGCTATCTCTGTACCAAATTTCACACAAATCGGTTCAGTAGTTTAGGCGTGAAGAAAAGACAGACAGACAGACAGAGTTACTTTCGCATTTATAATATTAGTTTGGATAGTTTGGATAGTTTGGATTGGATCTCGTAGGAGTGAGTATATCTATGTCTAACAAACACGAGCTGTCATTTTGCCGCTTGTTGTAGGCATCTCTCACTAGAACGAAATAGAGGCGATAGGCGAGAAATTGCAACTTGTATTAGCCCCCCTGCATTATACATACTTTTCTTAATTTGCTTTCTACATAGGTACGCGTAAGTTCACAAGCAAATCAAAAAACCTTTGTACAAAACTCAAAAAAAAACTCATAGCATTTATTTCAATTAAACCATTTACAGGCACTTTTGAATTGTCAGAAGTCAGGCAGTACATTATCCATAACTTACCTAAGAATTATTTATTTATGTACAAATTCAAAATAAGTTTTTTTTTAATATAATGAAATAAGTATACCTACCTAAAAGGGCGCCAAAGGCATGACTCGCCCTGGGTACCTAGATGGCTAAGGCCGGCCCTGCCTAGTGATTGTTTAGTTGGTATCTACAGTTATCATCATCATCAGTCCACAGCTGGACATAGGCCTCTCCTGCACGCCATTCAACTCGATTTTCCGCAACCCTCATCCAGCTTCTATCAGCAATCCTACGAAGATCGTCGCTCCACCTAGCCTGAGGGCGTCCTACCTTACGTTTGCCAATTCGTGGTCTCCACTCAAGAACACGTCTACCACAACGGTCATCGGTTCTACGGCTAATATGAAATTTAGAACACAAGCTCTTCCCATTTCTCGTTTGAAAGCCGCACGAAAACACTTGCTTGGACCAAATGCATAAACTGCGGTATACTTCGTTAGACTGTGGCACACTCGTAGTAAGTATACATACAACGTTTAAAATTAGGCGTCCCACAGTCTGAGTGCTCAGCTATTTCGGCGCACAGTTGCTTGAGATTTTTCGTATGTTTACACGAAACAAACCGTTCATCTTGCTCACTAATAACTATGATTGATTATGTTCTGCTTTTATTTAATGGACTCATTGTTTAAGGAGTAAGTAAAGTAAACGGTTGGAAAACCGGTGTTTGAAAGTTAAATTGTTTATCGTAATCAATAGTTAATTGGAAACTGGCAGCTCAGTTAAAACTTTGTTCGATTTCCGTAAATTAAACGTTCACTTGTCGAATGCGGAAGACAGGGGAGTTATTTAAGACAGGGGTGTTCCACGCGCGCCTCAAAGAGATGTCAGCATAAAGGAAGGGGCCTGCCAGGGCCGAAGCCTGCCGGGGGTGCGGGATTGTCCGAAAGGGTTACCGCTACCCCGGAACATAAAGGGCTAAGGAAGGAACACGGATGAGTTTTAGTCAGTAAGAGTCTGACACTCCCTTCCGCTCCACCCAGAGCGGGAGGGGTCATTTGATGATTTCCCATCCATAAAAAAGGGGAGTTATTTAGTGACGTAGCAGATACGAAATTCATTAGTAAAACTGTTTGTTAATGCTTATTATTATAGGGTAATATACAATGAGTACCTGTAGACATGTCAATTGCAATGGCAAAATTGTTTAACTAATTTAAAACTACATACTACTTATGTCATATATGAAACACCAAACATCTTACAAGATACAAACTCCATCCTATTAATAGCACAATGTTATGTAAACAACTTCCAAAAATACATTTTGACATTTTCAACAAGCTAAAAATACTTGGCGAAGCTTTTAACGAGGTCGATTGATCACTAACCGAATTCGATACTTTAGACCCACTTCGCTCCGGATAATATCACAATTGATTATCTACAAATGCTTTGAAATCCGCCCTTTGCGCGAAGGCTCGAGTGTTGTTAATTGATGGGCCATCGAGGGCTAATGAGTGCCGTCAGTGGGGCCCACTTCATTACAAAGTGGATGGCTATTCTGACTTTTATTTCACGATGCGATGCCGCAAAAAGGACTGTCATTTGTTTTAGGGGTTCATGGTATGAAACATGCATAATGCGCATAATGGTGCGGATTATAGTTTAATAGAATAACTGAATTACTTATAAGTTTTTTCATCCATACTATAATCACATCACACTAATATTATAAAGGCGAAAGTTTGTGAGTGTGTGTGTGTGTTTATATGTTTGTTACTTCTTCACGCCTAAACCACTGAACCGATTTAGATGAAATTTAGTATAGAGATAGATAGAGTCCCGGAAAAGGACATAGGCTACTTTTCATCCCGATATTCCCACGGGATCGACATTTACGCGGGTAAAACCGCGGGGCGCAGCTAGTAATATTATAAATTCGAAAGTAACTCTGTCTGTCTGTCTGTATGTTACATTTTCACGCCTAAACCACTGAACGGATTTAGATGAAATTTGGCAGAGAGATAGATTGCATCCCGGGGAAGGACATAGGATAGTTTTATCCCAGAAATCATCCTTTAAGGGGGTGAAAAGGGGGGTGGAGATTTGTAAAGGGAATCATAAAAAAGGACTATAATACTTTTATCGCGGGGGAAACCGCGGGGCACAGCTAGAAAACTATAAATATGTAAAAGTTCTTCAACAAAATATAGAAACCTTATATACCTAACCTTAGATGAAACCACGTTATGACCATATGTTTTCGAAAAAAAAAACCGACGAATCGTTTTTATATCACATAATAGTCCCTTTTAAGAATTTAAGAATTTCTGCATTGTAGTAGAGCCGTTAAAAACAATACGCTTTGGATCCCCGCCAACTAGGCCATTACCCTAGTGTGTTAGGAACAGGGGAAGCCTGCATTTCCATTTTGTGCTGAACGTAGGGAAAGGCGTGGTTGACGATGGATTGTTTGCCAACCCTTGTACAACAGAAAACTAAGTATTTATTTAGAACACGCACAGGAAATATTACCAAAAAAATATGATAATTTACAACACACATGACTGAAACTGACGTATGAAACTGATGTATGAAATGGTTGCTGCAACACTATCTCCCTCAGTTACGCAATAATATATTTGTATTGTTAATAGTATAATTACGTGTAACCATTAGTTAGATTTTGCCAACCCGCACTGGGCCCGCGTGGTGGATTACGGCCCAGACCCTCTCACTGAGAGGAGGCCTGTGTTCCAGCAGTGGGAACATTATAGGCTGATTATTAGTTAGATTAGGGTATGATGAGGCTGGCATACCTTTGTAAGGTAAAAGCCTCTAAATAAATAAAGATTAAAAAAACACACAAGACTAGACGACGTACAGAGAGAGATATACAGGGTTATTGGAAAAACATTAACAACCTCTTAAGAGGTCATTGCACTCATCATTATAAACAACTTTTACTACGGGACCAAACCTGAAAAAATCAGCTGTTCCCTACATTTATGTTCGTATAACTCGTCTAAATGTAAGGAACAGCTGATTTTTTTTCGCGATTATTAGGTTTGTCCCATAGTAAAAGTTGTTCATAATGATGAGTACAATGACCTCTTAAGAGGTTGTTGATGTTTTTCCAATAACCCTGTATGTTGCTGCTACTTTAGGCTGGAGGTTAGTGAACGTACTTGTATCCATTGGCTTGTGTTAACCAATCAAACAAGCCTAAACTGATTCTTCCGTTGTATCTTAAATATCCGAGATCCCAAGTCGAACAGCGTTACTATTGGCTCGCATTCATCCAGCAGAAGCCAATCAGAACGTTCTGGCTCGAGCTCTGTCCAATTAAAACGTAGAAGATAGACTGCATCTTTCGCGCGCTATCAGCAACGTCTCAACTATGTACATCCGTCAGTAATTTCCCAGTTCCGATTGAACAGTTACACAAAAGACTTAATATTGAACACTATTTCCTACCCATCACGATTTATGATAAGTCAAAGGGCTTCAAGTGCATTCCGCTTCAACTTGACTATACAAAGGCGTCCGTCCGTCTAGACAGATATTAGATACACCTCCTCTCCCCCCACCCTCTATAGGGTATCCCTGGGACTCGCAACAGGCTTCAAGCTAAGCCTCCGAGGGCTGGCAGCGTGCCAAATGCTGTTGCCAATAAGATAAATCCGTTTGTGACATGTTGGGGACAGAATGTTTAATGGAAGTGTTTATTTTATTTGTCTGGTTTCGTTTTTGTATTGATTGGCTCGCGTTTGACCTGATGGTAAGCGATGGATGCCGTCGACAACGGTGCACACACAGATATAGATACACCTAGATAAGGCAAGAGCAACTACTTCGCGTGCCAAAAATCGCACTAGCTTACGTTCAAAAATCGTAAGCCGCCACTTTCGCGCTCAGTCCTGTGTACTGCTGGCTGGGTAAGCGTGAGCGAGAGCGCGAGCTTGTGACGTCATAGTAGGTAGTCAAAAAATGGCACGCTTCGTTTTCATACAGTTCGTAATACTTGCGTTATCTAGGTCTATCTATATCTGTGGGTGCACACTATATAAGTAACCCATTTACTCGTAATTTTAAGACTCCAGGTTAAATTGTGCTTTATTTATAAGCGTTATCATGCCTGTGATGAGGCAGATAACTTGCCGCATTAAAACAAGCCCTTGCACTCGATAAAATCTAAACAGAAATTTCAAACAAAAGACTCATGAACATAGAAACGCTAGAACACTCTGCCAACCGAACCAACGAAGCCAGGTGCTCACCTAACACAGCCGGTTGAAGATTACACCCTAAATTTCCACATCTTGGCAAACCCGCAGAGAACAGACCTGCATGTTCCTACTTTATCTGTAACAAAGGACGATCTTACAACCTTTTGCACCGGTCTTTGTTTTACCTACTCCAGGCAATCCCTCGCGCAAGTATCTCAAAAAGAAAATAAAGAATAAAGTCTTCTGTTTCGCAAAGTTTTAAAGTGGTATTTACATAGGTCGACTTTAATTGCGCGCGCCGAGCAAGTTGCCTGAACTTACCCCACTGTGCGGCAAAGGCGATGAGACTCATTTGCACAGCGGGATAAAATTGCTTGCTTTGTAGTCAACGGTAGATAAGTTTGCTTTCAGGCCGCACGTGTGATGTTACATTTTAGAAGGTTAACGTGTAATGTTACATTATTCAGCTTTCGATTTTGAGCTAGACAGTAAAATCAGGTGTACAAACACTTACCTACACGTCAATCATATTTTTAAAAACTAGATGAGGTCGGCGTTTCCTATTTGACTACTCTGAGAAGAAAGGCCGAAACAAACTCAGAGATCACAGCGATGGTCCAGTAACGTTTATGTTTACGTTTTTTATTTACCACCTGGTACATTATGGATTGCAATAAACGATTTGAGATTTGAACGTGCTACTTCTTTTGTTTAGCGATCGTTTGAATAATTAGAGCGGGTTGTTTCACGTCCACTTGACGCACACGTATACGTCAACTTATGGCCTTTCCGTACGTCAATTTATAACGAGTACGTAATCGTAATTATTTGACGTACCTATGTAATTGTAATTTGAAGCTACGCTTTTTTTGGTTTGACGATAATGAGCGCCATTTCTGATGTATGCGTATGCGTCAAGTGGACTTGAAACAACCCGCGCCTATAGTTTGAACATTAAAGTCACTGTCAACATGATAATTTATTGTATTTTTTGATAGTTTTGATGCTAGAACAATTTCTTTTGTAATCAATCGACCAAAAGCTTTACAATTCGATACATAGAGGATAACAAGCTCAAATTTGGACGTTGAATTACGAACATCGAATTGTGTGGCAAAACTAGCAAGTCCCTTTGACACAACATATCAACTATTGCAGTATCTAAACTTACTCCATTATAAAATACGGTTTCCTAGAAGACCGCAGGTCGGCCCATAGCGTCCGCACCGGGCGAATGACGTCACTGAAACGTAATTTATGGATGTAAGTTCATTTGTTTCCCTATGAGAGCGTTTTTGACACCGTAAAGTGAAACTCCGCTGCCTTCATTTTCCGTTATGTGTCGGCCATCGTTCTTATAGCAAACCGTAGCTTTATAAAGCTAACTACAATGGTACAGGAACCTTTTGGCGCCGTCAGCGAAAGCACTAGGAAGTGGTGAAAGGCGGGCGTTTTGGGGGACTATCTTTTGTAATTTTCGACGTTCGAAAAATGCTGATTCTCAGCCTAGTTTGAATAAATGACTTTTGATTTCGATTTTGTCTTCTGACGCGGCCATCTTGTTTTGTTTCAAAACTCACAAACGTTTACCAACAGCACCCCCCCCCCCTGACAATGTCATTCAAGCGCGAAAAAATTCTACAGCTATACTAGTATCAACATTCAATCAGCGTTTGAATCGGAACTTTTCTATGCTAGATAAGTTTGCACCCTTATATTTGCCAGGTCAACCAGTAAACTAGCTACTTGTATTGATTATACGGTATCCTATGAAGCACGGACTTTTGAAAAGCAAGTTGCAAGACTACGGAAGAGGTATTCTCTCTAGTAACTCTGTGGATGGCATGATAAGAGGCTTCAGTGTTCTTTGTTTGTTTCCCAATTAAGGGAAATCCTGCTTCAATGGTTGGTTTGCTGTTTCTAGAATAGTTGCATTCGTTGCGCTATGATCATTAGAGATAAAAATGTGTAATGCGATGTTGAATGTTAGCAAATTGACACCCTACGTCAATTTGCCGTGTTATAAACATTTCATACAACTGTCAAAAAATCACAGTTCTGATTTAAATAAACAGGCCATTTAAGGCGGTACCCCGACCAAATAACCTTGAGCATTCGCGACAAAGACAGAGAGCGACACGACTTCGTCGTACGAAAGGGATGCAGCGCACCCTGCGCACCCCCTTTATCATAAAACTCGCAAAATTTTTGGAATTATCTTAATAAAAAAAGAATAGCGATCTTTTGAAATAAATTAAAACGTGGATTATTTAGATTTTTAAATTATCTAATACCTATCTATCCATTGGTGAAATCCTCAAATTAATAGAACGTCAACTTTAGCAAAAGATGCATGCAATCAATAATTTTAGTCACTTTTTTAAAAGGAGATTTTTAAATGAAATAGTAACATATAAAAACAAATATTAACAGGCAATGTGATGATAGGATATCGAACATTAATAATGTGCTTTCAGATGTAGATTATTTTTGATAATTATTGAGTTAATAGCCTCTGAATAACGAAGAAAAACGTGGTTTTGGTCGGGGTACCGCCTTAAGTTGGCTAACTAAGTCAGAATCTCTTTGTAGCTGGCCTATTTTAACGAGTTTTCTGCATACAACACTAAAACCTTCAGCTTTCAGCCCGTAGTGAAAAGCCGTCTAGTTTCAAAGGGAAAACAAAAGTTTCACGATATAAATGAATTTATTCCTAAAGGAACTTGAAGAAAGTACGTGACCCAAAAGCATAGAAATGTGGCCTACTAATAACATTTTCTTGTACCCACCTTGTTGTGCTGTACTGAACAGATACGCAAAACAAATGACTGCAGAGTTTAGCGATCGTAACAATTCATTCGCGGTTCTAATTTATGCATAGAAATGATTAACGGCCCTGTAGTGATTGGCGAGGATCCAGGGCACTGCTGGTGAACGGGCAAGGGTCAGAAATTGATGCCTGTAGCCTGTGAATCAGTTATGTTTCATTTACAGCCAATAGTTTTAGATGAATTGTTGAATTGTTGTCGAAAGTAATAAAAAAGTTCAGCTCAATCGGAAACCGGGAAGTGGGTCAATTTGCAAGATTTGATTATAGACACCGGGACAGGTGAAACTAAATAAAAGTTTGTATAATAGAAGTTTATTTTTTTTATTTTAGGTGTTTTGGCATTTCTTGTGGTTATTTTCAACTTCATAGTATTAATCCCATGGCTACAGTCCGGGCTCAGTTTAGAAAAAAAAAACCGAGTGTGCTTATGACCACACGACTGAAGTGAAACTTCAAACGTATTTGGCTATGAGAGGAAGAGAGAAAGAAAAAAGATCCCCCACTCAACTCCCGTTCGACTCGCCCGATCACACTTTTCGTAACGCTTACGTCACGCGTTCGCCAGCTTACTCCCCAAGTCAAGCGTGCGTAAAGAAGTTTCATTTCAAAAATAATCTCTTAGGCCAAAGCTATCCGAATTAGCTATGGTAACCTATGATTTTCCATGACAGTTGATTTAATATCGAATACCGATCATAGTCACTGCACGATTATGTGAACTCAAAATATTACTCATTTTCTATTACATCATTCATTATCTTTTACAAAACAACTTCAACTAAATTAATTACAAGCATAAAAACTAAGCCCTTTACATCGTCATGTTTATTCAAACATTTCTGCCAACATTATGAAATTCAGGCGCTTTCAGGCTTTTAGTCGAGCCTCATTCAAGCCTCGGCATTCACTGGGACATTTCAATGTGTCGTACTAGGAGAGTAGAAAACATAGGTACTTTTGTGCGAGCTGCACGAGTTTCTGTGACGTCACACCAACGGTTGGTGTTACAATATAGCACAAGTATCTTGTAGATATGAACGAGGTTTTGTTGAGAACGTGGTTCTAAAAATTGTGGACTAATTAATTTAAATAAAATGTTCTTAATATGGCCTAAAAGTGAATAAATAAATATCGTATAAAACCGAGTGTGCTTATGACCACACGACTGAAGTGAAACTTCGAACGTATTTGGCTATGAGAGGAAGAGAGAAAGAAAATGTGCGCGCGCACTGCTTTCTCTTGCTTATATCCCCCACTCAACACCCGTTCGCCTCGCCCGGTCACACTTTTCGTAACGCTTACGTCACGCGTTCGCCAGCTTACTCCCCAAGTTAAGCGTGCGTAAAGAAGTTTCACTTCAATAATTATATTGCGTGTGCAAGCTGAACTTATGACCCCAAACTGGTAATTGTTTTGAGAAAATTGATCATGACTTCATGAGCATCATGACAATTGCGATCATAGACTTGTGATCGCAATTGTAGTAGTAGTTGCAGCCATTGTTATGAGTAGAGGTTCCTTAGGGCTAAGTTCCTTAGTAACCAAGACAGCAAGAGAAAAATGTACTAGACTATACCTAGGCCCGTTTCAACAGACTGCTGTTGCGGTAATAAAACAAGCGGGAATGGTATAAAAGGAAAGGTGAAAAAGTCTACCGTTCGTCATAATGAAACTAAGATCTAGCAAAAGTTTAATAAAGTTCAGTAACTAAGTACCTTTCTTAGTAACAAAGGTAATTCGAGCCTTTAATTTTGAGAAAATCACCAAAAACGAACTATATTAAATTCTGTAGCTAAGACGGCCTGTAAATTATATTTCCTCTTGATGTATATTTGGACATGCTCGAAGTTTTCCCTTCCACGAAGACCCGCGAATTGAGGACGCCTCTGTGAATAATTGAACAGGGGACCATCATTTGTGACCCTCTCAAAATTTCCTACAAATGTAGGTACTTTGTACAGTGGCTCAGCGAAAACTTATTTAATATTTTAGAGCAATTTTCGAATACATTAACGATGTACTCTGGTATGATTCTGATGTTTTACGACGTGACACGGTTGTTGATATTAATGAAAATTATCTGATTATTATGTGTGACACTATTCAGCGATGTTATCTCTGTGTTAAACTGTTGTTGTTGTATAACTATGTGTGAATAGGAACGGACTTGATGTTAAACTTAAGTAGTGCATTGTATCCATACGGCGGGCGCTAGTCTAAGTTGTGTTTGTACATTTAATAGAATTTCTCTCGTCAGCCGCTGCACAGTGGTGCATAGTTGTGAAGCACTCGTCAAGTTCCTTCCTCCATCATCCATGTTAGCGGCTCGGCACGGGCACGGGTCGGCGGTCACGTGCGGCCCCCGCGCCTGCGGCCCCCGCCCCGCGCGCCGCACCCGCACCGCCCCGCGCTGCGCGTGCGACGCGACGTGACCACGCCACTCACCCGTGCCCGTGCTTGCAGGATGCACGCGGTGGGCCTGCACTCGGCGCTCGCCATCCGCCGCGAGCGCAAGCGCCGCGCCGAGCAGCAGCGCGCTCGCGAGCGCCGCTACTCGCTACAGTCCTCAGAGTCGGGAGTCACCTCCCCTCACTGCTCCACCGGCAGTTTGGAGAGGCGCCGCTTCAGAAAGCCGCACCCCACCGAGAATGAGGTCGTGTCGACGGTCGGTATGCTCCACCTCGGGGTGGTGTTCCTCGTGCTGGGCCTGTTCCTCCTCGGCTCCGGCTTCCTGCCCGACAACGTCACGTCGTGGAGCACGGTCGGCTCCGTCAGCTGGTTCAACGAGCTGGTCTGCTCGGGGATGTTCGCGGTCGGCATCGGGATTTTTCTGATAATTTTGCACAAATACTTAATGAAAAGTGAAGAGGACGCGCTGGAGGATTATGTTCAGAGGCAGCTGACGAGGTCACGCTCGGGACACCGACTGGAGAGAGACGCGGAGACGGGCGGCATGCGCACGAAGAACGCGCGTCGAGCGCGCGCTTGCGAGGCGGAGGCAGAGGTGGTGACGGAGACGTACAGCGAGCCGCCACCCGAGCGCGCACACGGCTTCGTGAACGCGCTGGCGCTGAACGGCGACGCGCTTCGCGAGCTGCCGCTGGAGCAGATCGTGGAGGAAGAGGTGTCCGTGACGTCAGAGGGCGGCGTGAGGCTCGGCAAGTTCAACAAGGACACGTACTCGTCGCCGTCGGTAGCGCCGTCGCTCAGTCCGGGCTCGCCCTCCGACACGCGCGAGCTGCTCGCCGACGGCCGCTACATGATCATGTCGCGCATGTGAGCCACCTAACTCGACAACTCGCTGATTCCGAGCTCTTTCGCCTAATATGATTATTGTTTCTGTAGCTAAATGTTCTGCCCCAAACGTTGCGCACGCTGCTGTGTGGCTATTCGTGTGATTTTACTAAAATAAACTTTGCACAAAGTAATATAGCAAAGAGAACACACCCCCAAATCTCTTTTCTGCCTCGTAACGACGATAGACAAAGTGAAATCCATTCATATAAACTGTAGTCCACTTTATATAACACGTTCTCGTTCCTCCAGCGGTTCGGGAGCTGTTACAGTTAGTGCTTCCGTTCTTAAATCTCAAATATGCTCGGAATCAGAGAATTGTCGAAAATTGCCTCCTTCGCCTCTTATATGTGGACCGCGGGAAAGTGAACTGAACTCTATGTCTCTTGTGATTGAGATCGTATTTCTACTACCGCTACTTTCGTTAACAAGACTTCTATGTAACTGTCCTGCTAGTTGGTTAAAGCTTCGATGCTTCGACGTATCAATAGATATTTGGTTTGTGTTCGGGGATCGCTCCTCTACTCTATATTTTAACAGACGGACCAACTCTTTGGTAGACTTTAGCAGTAAGTTGTATTGTGAGCTCGCTTAGAACTGCAGTAGGTAGTTAATGTGAAACGTGGTCGTTAGTGAGATCAATGGCTCTTTTCGCGTGACGCAGAACTTTTCTTTTATGTCGGCGTTTTGTTGTGAAAGAACAACAAACGTTTCGACTCCTAGACATTCCCTGTCGGCGGAGGTAGAATGTTTATTTGTAAAAGTTAAAATAAAACGTGGCGTGTATACTACGTGGTCGTCAAAATAATTATCGTTGTCTTTCAACCTCGATCGGGACAAACAAACAAGAAGCCGTTTCTTTGTTTCCTTTGTTTCTATAGCGACTGCAGTTGTGAGCGAGTGATCGTGTATATTTAATTAAATTAACATTGGAATTCCGCATGTATTGGCTTGAGACTGATTGTTATATACTGTTCTTGTATACCTGACGATTTTATATAATATTGTATGTTTGTTTGTCTTCTATGTAACTCTATTACTAATTAGTTGACTGTTTAGGTACACGGGAGAGATTGGACTAGCAGATTATTGTCAAATACGAGTAACGTAGATTTTTTTATCTCCCTTACAATCAAATAGAGAAATCTGTAAGTGATTAGTCCAAATGTATCATAGAATACTGTCAAAGATTTGAATAGAGTAACATTTAGTTACTTTTAAGTAATAGAAAAATCAAAATACTATTTAAATTAGATACTTCATAACTTCCATTTATAAATGAGGTCACGGAATTGCAATAAATTGCACTTTTGATAAATGACACGTCACTCAGAGAAGAAAGTAGTTAAATCCTAGACAGATATCTAGATCCAGATGAAGATGAATGTTCCAACTCAACCCAGTGTATCTGAATAGTGCCTTAAATATATTATCATTATTTATATGTACCTATAAGTAAATACCAAATATCTTAAAGCACTCACTGTGCACTTTGTTTCTTTCTACAGATGTGTGCCAAAAGTTTCATGGCAATGTTATTTAATGTTTGTTTGAAATAGTCAAAGATTTTAGTTTATTGCAAGTAATATTATGTTAAAATTGACCGAATATTCATAATTCAAATTCTTTATTGCAAACTAAGGGTACAGAATTTTAAAGATGTTTGTTAAGGCATTGCAATTTTTCATCGGATGTTCTTTTCCAAACATTTTCTAATGTCTATAACGAAAGATTTGAGAGGTATAAGAATGTTTGCGTTCAATTCATAATTAGATTCTTAAATGCAGAAGAATTTGGTCAATTTTAAGATAAATGTATGTTTCACTCAGAATGTTATTTTCGTCCCACCGTTCTATGTTGTAAGTATATCTTAGTTGTCGTTAGGTTTATTTTAGTTGGGGCTGTGAAATATTTTCCATTATAATCGAGATGTCAAATTATATAAATATGTACACATTATTAAACATTGATATTAATATTAAGCTTACACACACGAGCTTAGCTTCACAATGCTCAAACTTTACATTATTAGGTTTACACCCCTTTCCATTACTACTCGCCTAGTACTTTTCTCTTTTACTCTTCCCTTATTATGAGACAATTTGATGTTCTTTGTCAACATTTTCCTAATTGTACTAAATTAAAGGGTAAATCAAAAACAATGTTAAAACTTCAGTGGCTAATTAGACAAAATTTGACGAAGAACAGCAATTTCACTAATTATTTCGTACCTACTAGCGGGTATCTAATATCTGTCTCTAACTGTAAGTGCTGTCTATAAAACATTGCCTTATTAAATAAATATTTCACGAATATTAATATTGTGTATTTGTAATGGCACAATTTTCGGTAATTTTTGATAAGTAGGTGTAAGGTTCATTAGAAGAATACTGAGCTAAGTAAAAGAGAGGGACAACTTCTGTCGTTGTAACAAGAGCCTACAAAGTGAACTGACAGGAGAATATATAATAAAAAGTCTCTGTGCAATATTATGTATACGAAATTAGTATCTGTAACATCCATTTGCACAAACATCTTTTGAGAGTTTTTATAAAGCACAAAGGTAGAGTGATATACATAAGTATCGTAACTACAAATTAATTATAGTAATTATGTAACGGCCATTTAATCAAAAGAGAAAAGACATATCTAATACTTTGTTACAACGACAGTCCGAAGTGAAACGGTGGGCAAATACAGGATTGACAGTTTTACAAAATATTTCCTTTTCAATTATGAATTAGAATCAAATATAGTAAAATAAAATAGGAATGTTTATGGATGTGTAAAGTGTTAAATAGTTCAAGTATTCTCTTAATGGGCATTAAATATAATTGTGTATTTATATTCTGTCGCCTGAATGTCTAGAAAAAGCTAGCTTCGTGTTGTATTAATTAAGGGAAATCGAAATGAATTGAATTTTACTTCTTGTGCACGTTTTCCTTTAACATTTGTCGAGAAAGATATTGGTGACAGTATTATTTTGTAAAAAAAAATATAAAACATGTTTTAAAGTTTCATTATATTAGAAGAATTAAAAGTTTAATAATGCATTGTTATTCGCGGGTATGATTTATACAATGTTAGGTTCTCTATAATAATATGAAAATTTGTCTATTGTTAATCACAGTATCGAAAGCCAACTGCATTATGTTGGCTGTTCATTTTGCCGCATAATGTAACGCTCATTATATTTATTGCTGTAGTAACCATTAGCTGAAACCGTACTCAAAGAAAGTCAAGCTGTAACAATGCATTACGAAGCACATAATTTAATAACGTTTAATAATAATTAATTACTTTATTGTATACTACATTCTGATGCACATTACTATAGCGCAAAATATAGTGTTTGCACACGTTAATTATGAAATTTCCTGTGCCTATACTTTTATATTTAGGTAATTTTGATAGGATAATTCAATTTAAATACTTGACTGTAAGTGTCATATGTACATACCATGCGATCATCCTCAATGTTCTGTTACGTAACAATGCCTTCGACAGTGATGACTAGAGATCGGATATTCGGATACATATTTACCTAAAGTTGAGACGTTAGCTAATATCGTAGTACTATTAAGTATTCTGTGCTAATATGGAATGCGCTTTTGTATCGAAAAAATCCCGCGGGTCCGGAATTTCGTGTTTCTTTCAGACTATTAAATCGGATGCATATCTACCTACCTAATATTGCAAATTAAGTAGGTAGATACCAAAATGCAATAGCAAACAACCTCAAGATAAGATATCGGACTACATATATTTAGAATAATTTTATTCATGTAGTTCCTTCCTTCCATACTATACACCCGACTAGTTATGCATTCGCGGTGTTCCTGGTATCCCGGGAATTTTTATAGAAAAATATTTTCAGAAGCCGCTCCCATACTTTCATAGATAAAAATTCACTTTAGGTAAATATGCATCCGAATATCCGATCTCTAGTGATGACTCACTAGTCTTACAAGATAAACGAATTCAGAGCACAAGCATAATAAAGCGCAACAGCGCTTTGCTAAAAGCTTGAAATATAAAATCAACATATAATAACAACATTCCTAATTGTGATTTGTAAATGTCTAGTTGTTACGTTGTAGCGTTCGTTTCGTTGTCCAAATGTTTTGGTGTCGTGTTAAAGCTCAAAACGTGTTAGTTGTGATTTTTTTATGCCATTTCGGTGTCGTGGAGAGACTTTTATGAACGCTTTTGCGCATTTTTTAAATAAAACTATACACTTGTAAAGCACATAAATGTATTTAATCGTGACGCGTTTTGTTTACAAACTACAGTGCCATACAGCAGTGGCGAAGGTAACATACAATTAGATTCCCACCGGCTTCCCTTCGAAAAATCAGAACATAACCACCACTATAGTCAATTCATAAGTAAAATTTTTTTTTGCTCCGGCTTACCTCTGTCATAAATTCACCCTTCGCCACTGCCATACAGTTAGGATTTATTTTTTGAATCACCTACATACCAAGCAATAAGTAATGTACTTAACTGAAGTTTTTTAAACGTTTTGGTGTGGTTACAACTTTTTGAGAGCAACCTCTATCAAGCATTAATTTATAAATCTTTACCTAATCGTCGCCATTTTGAATTTCATTGTTTGAGTCCAAAGTAATACTGGTTGTTGTTTTCGTCACAAAGTGATATTAACTATAGGAGAAAATCTGCAATACAAAAAAAAACACCAAAATATACGTTTATAAGAGTATAACACTAGGTTGAGAATCGAATAGTAGTCCTAACTTTATATTAAAGAATTCGAATTTGTCCTACTCGACTCGATACAAATTTTTAATGAAATTAAGTAGTACTAAATCTTTTCTTTTCAATCTAGCCATCTAATAAAGTATGAATTTAAAATTATGTAAAATTTAATAGTTTTCTGTAAATTAAACGAAGTACTTTTGTATTAATGATTTCACTGCGGAGAAAGCGATTCATAACTAGACCTCGTTTTATTTAGATATACTATAATAAACCTTATTAAACATTAATTCTATAAATCAAGGAATTAAGGAATATTTACGGTAATTTTGGAGTTTATTAGCTATTAACTTGGAAATTATAAAACCTTACATGGGTCGCTTTCCCCACGGGGAGGCGATTTTATCTCGAGTCACAAATCATTCCACGTTAGGCAAACATTATTTATTTCACTCGATTTATTACACATTTATTATTAAATAAACTAATTATGACAAAAGCTGGAGTATTTTATTACATTTTTCCTTTTTCTATGAATCCCATTTTGAGCAATGAATATTGGCAGTTTGATAATTATGACGAACTAGCTGCGCCCAGCGGTTTCACCCGCATAAATGTCGATCCCGTAAGAATATCGGGATAAAAAGTAGCCTATATGTTAATCCAGGGCATCAGCTACCTCCATACAAAGTTTTATCAAAATTGGTCCAGCCGTTTGAGCGTGAAGAAGTAACAAACATATAAACACACACATACACACACTCACAAACTTTCGCCTTTATAATATTAGTGTGATTTGGTAATATTTAATCTATATATATATAAAAATGAAACCCGTTTTCCGTTGTCACGACATAACATGAAAACGGCTGGACCGATTTCGATGAAATTTGGTATCTATTGAGATAGTTTGAGTCCCGGGAAAGGACATATGATAGTTTTTATCCCGATATTCCCACGGGATCGACATTTACGCGGGTGAAACCGCGGGGCGCAGCTAGTTTGAAATAAAATTACAACTCAACAAAGACAAACTCAAGATAAAACTTGTCAAATTGTGCTTCATAGTAAAATCTCCTAAACTTCAAAGCATCACAGTTTTTCAAAACAGAAATTCAAGTAGTGTTGTCGTTATGAATACATAAAATTCAAAATATGTAAGTATAGGTTTGCCCAAAATCAATTGATACAACCTAAGTGGTCAACGTAATTATACCACACAGTAATTATTCACTAGTAATTACACAATAATTACAACCAGTCTGGGTTCTATTACAAATGATTTTACTCAAATCAAAAATATAGACAAAACCCAAGCAAAATAGATACCTCAAGAAAAAAGAGAACCTTCCGTCACTCACATGTCAATAACAATGAGGGTGTGAGTCGGTCACATGTTTTATGCGTAGTCATCCGACCCTCGTAGCGGCGCGCGTAGCCGTCCGACCCTCGTAGCGGCGCGCGTAGCCGTCCGACCCTCGTAGCGACGCGCGTAGCCGTCCGACCCTCGTAGCGATGTAGCCATCCTGAACCTCGTAGCGGTGCGGCGTAGCCCGTAGTCTCGTAGACAATATCACATAGTACGAGTATTTTATTGCCAGAGTTGGACGGTACGGGGAAATTTGAATAGCACGGTGAACAAGTTGAACGGACACCCTCTGAGTTTATTTCGGTGTTTCTTCAGAGTAGTCAGATAGAAAACATTTAGTTTAATAAGTATATTGAAAGCCGAATATGAATACAGTCCCAGATGTAAACTAAAACTAACAGAAAAATAAATCATTTATAATTAAACTTATCATAGGTAATTTAATGTTTTCAAATCAGTGTTAATAGACCAGGTACTAACAATAATAAACTTTTTAATTTATAAATTATTATGTACGTAAAATAGTGTTGTAAAAAGTAAAAACAAAAAAAAAAGGTCAAACTCAAAGCATTTATTTCAATTAAACCAATTGCAGGCACTTTTGAATTGTCAAGGGGTCGGTCAGTCAGAAAGATGAAGCTAGTTGCCCATTCCAAAGCGTAGGTACCTATGGAGAAGAACGGGCAAGAAACTCCATGGACACTCTTTTAAATAAAAATAGGTAAAGTAGCACAAATCAATTCATTTTATAACTCGAGGATCATCTTTTTTTTGTCCGTTTAGGTATAGATATTGGTTAGATATATAGGTTTACATAATTTTTCAATTAAACCATTAAAGGCATTTTTAAATTGTCAAGTTGCCAATTTTTACGCTTTCGTGCTAAAAATGCTGAAGGAATTTAGATAAAATTTGGCACATTGGTAGACCATGACCTGGATTAAGACATAGCATACTTTTTATCCCGATGTTCCCATGGGAACGAGAGCCTTGCGGGTGAAGCCGCGAGGCGCAGCTAGTAGTTAATAAAAGTAATCACAAACCGCAGCTCGTTATTCTATGGAGAACTTTGAAGATACTACTTCACGTACTAAAAGTTTAGTTGAGAGATAAACCTTTCCAATTAGCCATCCGGAATCATGTACACTACCTAGTTGCTTCGTTAGGTAAGTAATTAAAGTTTTAAATTTCAACCGACGTCTGCTTGTAAGGTTTGGGACACCTAAGGAAATAGTTGGTCTTTAAAACGTCTAGGATTTTCAAGACCGAAATGTACAGGCAAAATGAAATGCTATAAATAATGAAACTACTTACTCTTAAATTCTGTTTATTTATTGAACACTAGGTTCTGCTCACGACTCCGTCCGCGTGAAATTTTATAAAATATATCCTATGACAATACTGTAGCTTCCCATTTAGAATTTTCGGAATCATATCAGTACCTAGTTACGAAGACTTACCCTCTGCAAGGTAGATTATTAGTTTAGATTAATTCTATACTGCGCACATCCAAATACCATAAATAAGGCTTACAAAGAAAAGAACAAGGTACCTATTTCAAAACTGCCTCTAAAATATCACACTGAAAAACCCTGAAAGAGCTTTAATGTGACGTATAAATACATACATAGGAAGTAATCAGCCAAAGGGTTCAAGTTAGGGGCTAAATGTCAATATCCTGTCCGGAACGTAGTCAGCACTCATAAAGTAGTCATGAGGGGTGACGGTCGTGGTGACAATCACTGTTCGGGAAATAACATCCAGAAGACGGTTTTAAAAATAATAATAATAGTGCAAATCGAATGCATCACCCACGGTCATCGGTAATGAGGTTGTATATCCCGCGAAAGTGTGGGGGTCGAGGGTTTTTAAACGCTAAGACCCTCCACAATCGCGAGACATGCAATCTCAGGGAATACTTCCAAGAAACCGACGTGGGGATGCATCGAGATGTAGTCATAGTGGACAAGGGCCTCACCCCGCTCTCCTTGGCTAAAGAGAACTGGCGCAAACCAGTAGTGCTTGACACTAATGATCGCATGGAGGTATGGCAGAGTAAGGAGCTTCACGGACGCTTTTTCCGAGCCCTTCATGGACCGGATGTAGACCTACTAGCGTCCGTAGCCTGGCTACGTTGCGGTGATCTCTTTGGAGAAACCGAAGGTTTTATTTGTGCAATTATGGACGAAGTTGTGATGACGAACAATTACCGGAGATTTATTGTGAAAGACGGCACGGTTGACATCTGTCGGGCATGCCACCGACCGGGAGAATCAATCAGGCATATTATCTCCGGGTGTTCTCGTCTAGCTAACGGAGAATACTTGCATAGACACAACCTTGTAGCCAGGATAATCCATCAGCAACTTGCTCTGAAATACAGCCTTGTGGAATCGGAGGTGCCGTACTACAGGTATGTGCCCGACCCAGTTCTCGAAAATGGAAATATCACATTGTACTGGGATCGATCCATCATCACTGACAGGACTATTGTTGCCAATAAGCCTGATATAGTGGTGATGGATCGATTAGAGCGGCGCGCAATGATTATTGACATAACCGTCCCGCATGATGAGAACCTCGTGAAAGCTGAGAAAGATAAACAAATCAAGTATCTTGACTTGGCTCGCGAGGTTGTCGACATGTGGGATGTTGACTCAGCAATCATTGTGCCGATAGTCGTCACAGCCAATGGATTGATTGCCAAGAGCCTCGACCAACACCTGAGGAGGCTCACGTTGGGCAGCTGGATCAAGGGCTTGATTCAGAAAGCGGTACTTCTGGACACGGCTCGCATTGTCAGGAGGTTCCTCTCTCTGGAGCCCTGACCGCCGGTAGCTTGGACCCTGTTCCCGATACCGGTGGGCTACTATTTTTTATATTTTTAAATGTTTTTATATATTTTTTATACTAATATTTAAAAATATAATTTATATGTATATAGTGAAATAAAGGAAATAATAATAGTAACTTGCTATGTCCCCAGATACTATACTTCATAGGCTTAGGCAAAGTAAATAAAGGTAAACAAAAAAACGTTACAGCTGTACTCTTCAATTTAACAACGTTATAATTTATAACGTTGCTAAATTGAAGAGTACAGCTATAACGTAGCATTACAACTGAATAGACTGGTACTTATTATGTTTAGTCGGTTAACTAAGTCACGTGGTTCTTATGTTTACCTTTATTTAACTACCTAAGCCTATGGAGTATAAATAAGCGCTTAATAAGATTTGCAATAATAGGGTTGACGCTGCAATGCATTGCCGAAAAGATAAAAATATATTTTACACAAACACATCACACTCACGCCTTGTTCCTTTGGGGATAAGCAGAAACTAAGAACGCCTGCTACGAACCTTACATACTCAATTTTGCTTTGTTTGCGTTCATACATCTGAAAGCCAATTCTCGTAATTTAAAACGGTCAAAATCTAGTCGCAGTCTCATCTCGGCGACAAACAAATGTCAAAAACTTGTCATAATGTAGGGAAATTAGAAAAATGCAAAACAGTCATATTATGTGCTTTCTAAAACACACAGTGTTGCTGGGTGAAGAAGCTGATGTAAATTTGCCTTTATATTGATATCTATGGTTAAAACTTACCGAATTATCCATGGTTTTATACCTGTCTCTCTCTCTCACCAGCATGCGTCCTTTTATAATCCAGAAGGACGCTTGGCGCGAAGCTGTCAATGTCATATCATTTGTAAATTTTGCCGCTAAAATATTGAAAATTTTCAGTTTTGACTGATTGAGACTGAGATCTGCGGTGCTATTCTGTAAAAAGATCACCGTGATAACTTAGTGAAGTGAGCTTAAAGTGAGCTGTCATTCCACTTGATGCTAGGAATTGACACTATTGACAGCTCATTGTAAGCTCACTTCACCTAAGTTTTCACGGTGAGATTTTTACAGAATAGCATTATAGATTGTAAACGTTCTTGAAATTACGAGAATTGTCCCTCTGGTCATACACGCACGCCAGTTGCGAGGGATTACTTGCATGTCATCAGAAACGCAAGTGGTCAAATACGCATTTCGTCATCTCTCAGGATAGACCCGCAACAGTACTACGCACCTGAACTTTCTGAAGAATATCACCTATAAAGGCACTAAACGTCCTTCTAAGGCGTTCCCTATATCATTTAACTACACGCAATTTTCGTCAGTCATTGTACCTAGACACACTTTTGTAGGCTTTAGCTTATGTAAACCTGCCGTAAAGCCATGTCCATACATAGGTTCTGCATTATAAACGCTATACAAACGCAGTATACGTACTTTATTAAATCGGAAACCCCTTAGGCCTCATTTACGGAGACGCGGGGCGTCGCGCGTTGCGTTGAGCGGCGCGGCCCGCACTGAATTCAAATATATGGCGTTGTATGAGTGCGTTTACGGAGAAGCGATTTTAGACGCGATTGTTTGAATTAGGGCGTTTTTTGCGGCCGAGCCCGCGGATGGCACCGACGCGTCCCACGCGGCGTTTATCGCGGCGGCGCACGCAGCGGCAATTCTCGATGAAGCTATGTCCGAGACTTCGCCGCGGGCGCCGCGGCGAGCACCGCCACGCTTCCCGTCTCGCTTCTCTATGAACATGGTCGTATATTGCTATAAGTTTGTGTTTACGCGTGCGATGATGCGTGCCGCTTCACGCGCCGCCCCACCGTAAACAGAAAAAAACGTCCGACGCGCCGCGAGACGCCACGCCACACGCGACGCGAGACACCCCGCGTCTCCGTAAATGAGGCCTTAGCGACAGCCCAAGGGCGTGTAATATGGCTGAAAGGTACCAAGATCGTAATGTGATATAGGTACAGAAGACTGCACGTCATTGTAACACTATGATATTGTGTTGGCCTAGCATAGTTAGGAGTTTTAATAGGACAAGGGGCCAGGTTCCACTGGTTTTGTTACACTGTCGTGCGGCCCACTTTACCTACTTTAAGGAGGAAAGCCTATAGCCACTTCCCATAAGAGTCTGCCATGGTTTAGTGATGTTAAGTGAGAGGTATACTATGCAGCTAGGCCGTGTGGTTTTGAAGAATAGGATACTTTGTTGAAACTTTTGGGTGTCTTGTAGGACGACAATAGGGTTATTTCAAGAGACTTGGACGGTAACTTTGTCTTGTTAAGGTACCTGGAACAGATCATCATGAATTTATGACTGTAGTATTGTAAGTATTTTCTACATGATAACAGCCGAACAGGTCTATCGATCAAGTTAAGCTACGCTTGCCGCGGTTGGTCTGTGGATGGGTGACTATACCTATTTACATACCGAGACACCTCCTTGCCTCGAGAAGTCCGAAAGTCTGGCAACCAGTTTTACCAGGGGGTAAGTCCCAGTAACTGGGATGTGGGGGTCAGATAGGCAGTCGCTCCGCGTAAAATACTGGTATTCAGCAGCATCTGGTTAGTTAGACTGGAAATCGACCCCAACATAGTTGGGAAAAGGCTAGGCAGATCATGAGTTTGAATTGGTGTCAAATAAAATGGCAATGGAGATCATCAACACACCAGCACAGATTCAAGCATTCTTCATTCATATTATCTAGAATCGAAAGAAAAGAAAGAAAATACGTTTATTTGCGGCAAATATGACGGAAAGAGAGAACACAAACACAAAAAAAGAACAAGTCGGGGGAAATATGATACCTACTTTATCGACACTTTTAATTGTTGTTGTCCACATTTTTCACGATTGAAAAACGATACATAGTTTGTCGTTCGGATTCCTACAGCGAAACATTAGGGAAAGGGTCAATGACCGCGCTTTTGCCACCGTATTTAGCGCTAACTGTAGCAGGAATAGTAGTGCCTGTATTTACCTATCTTTCATATCTATAACGCACCAACAACACAACAAAAATTCTTCCTGCACCACACTACAATTATTTTTGTTTCAAAATATCTTGTCTCACAAGTGGCACAAAACCACATTTATTATCCCGAGCACAATTTCACTTTATCGTCCGGTTGAGCCCCTGGAAACAAAAGACGACCGTCGTGCAATCATTCCACGGCCATCGCGCGGCACAGTTGTACAGCCGAACGAGATATTTGGTATACAATATGGCGATTAGGTGAAACCACGTATTTTACCATGCATTTTAACCTTTTGAACGCCATAGTATAAACGTATCGCCGTACCCCTGACACCAGGCCACTTTAACAAAACAATCCTACACACACACTTAAAACAACAAATTTCTCGATATTGGTGGTTTATTTATATTAGTTTCATGCAATACAATATAGACGGAAGCTTAAACTTTTAAATTATATAAATAAAAACACACAAAAGTAATGATTAAATTGTTTATTTCATAATATGGTGCGATCCGTGCGACGTGTATTTTGTCATATATTTGTGACGTTGGCGTTCAGGGTAAGATTTCGTTTGTCACATATGTATATGTGACAATGGCGTTCAAAAGGTTAAACATACACAATTACAATAATTGTGAACAATTAACATTCTAGCCACGGGAGCAGTTTTTTCGTTGTTGTAATTAACAACATTAAACTTAATTGTTGATACCATCGCCTCGCGCGTGTCTAGTGCTTCATTATTAAGGATGGTTTATTTCTTGCTATGCTGTTTATTTTGTTTAAAAGTATTTTATTTTTAAAGTTTTAGTAAAATTGTTTATTTTATTATTTTAACAGACTGATAAAAACTTGTAATAACTAATGTACTATTTAATGTGATAAACTAATCGCAACTCTATACAGGGTGAAATTAAATTCATGAGCATCCTTTTAAGGGGTCATTGTACTCATCACTATGAACAACTTTTACTATGGGACTAAACTTAAAATCGCGAAAAAAAATCAGCTGTTCCTTGCATTTATGTTCACATAACTCGTCAAAATGTAGGGAAGAGCTGATTTTTTTTTCGCGATTTCAGGTTTAGTCCCATAGTAAAAGTTAATCATAATGATGAGTACAATGACCCCTTAAAAAGATGCCCATGAATTCAATTTCACCCTGTATTGGCAACTAACTTGCAACTAATTTTAAACAATGCTGTGTGAGTGTCAATACTTTTAAATCACTCTCTTAAGTACCTACGCCATAACACTTAAAAAGTTATTTCGCACTCAATAAAAATAAATAAACTAGACTATACTGCCTTGTCGGTCTAGCGCTACTGCTGAGCATGAAGTCCTGGGTTTTCGGACATAGTGTTATTGGTTTTCTATCTGGATTTAGTAGTCAGTGGCAGCCCAGAGTCTGAATTTATACCCGGTTGATGGCAATTGACTCGCTCCCAATGACATGGCACTTAAACATAACTGGTGAAATGTGGTTGTATTATAGGAAAACCTCTGCCGAACCCTTCGAGTAATACAGGGGTGATATTATGTTTATGTAAAAATGATTATTGGCAATTTTTGAAGTAAAAACTTCTTTCGCGGCGTTGTACACTTTTTTTGTAATGGGTAAAAAATGTTAAGCTCGCGTCAGTACATCGCGTCAGGACACGTGACCTGATCGAAAATTCGTAAAACGGATGGAGAGTAGACAGCCGGCGCGGCGTAGGAGAGGAAGTATCCCCCTCTCTTTCTACGGCGCGGTGAAAATGTATACCTGCTGTTTCGTTTAGGCGGCGCAGGGCACTTGCGCGAATGTTCGTGTGTGTTTATGTTACAGCGTGCCACGCGCATCCATGGATGGTGACAGCTGATGGCTCGACCGTCTGTGTAGTGGTCACACTGCTGTATATTCGTAAAATTCGTGTATATAAAGTATTTAAAATATGGAAATTGAACAAAGTGCATCTATTAATGAAAAATATCAAAAATGCACAACGTTAATAATCAAGTTTTCACTTCTGCCGGCACTCCCGGAGTGCAACCCGTCTTTTTTTTTTGTTGCTCATTTTTGCCTGTATACCAAGTAACTTGTTCGCCTGTACATTAATCCCATGCTGTTATCCGTACGAAGGGGACAACTTTGTCGAACGCGTTCAATTTCTTCGCTCCAGGTTTCTCGCTATATCGTCTCGTGTTACACCACAACATTATTTATGTCGGGTACGAAATACGATATAAATGTCACGAGTCACAAAAATGTGTCAGGAACTTGAAATATGATGAAGGCAGTACCTATTTGATATTTTTATTTACACGTATAGAAATAAGGTAGGATAGGTAATTTTGAAACATACATGCATAAACTGACGCCTTCCTTGCAAGGGGACAGACAGAACCTACGGAACACCACTTGCTTACGATCCTTTCATAATTATTTTGCTTCGTTCGTATATTTTTAAAGTTGTTCTAAATAAGTAACTATAAAACACAGACATGAGAAAATCTCACACCCTAATCAAAGGATTAGCCAATGCACGATGTTGGTATCAGGGTTGAGCCAATATGTACAAGGTTCCTTTAATATTTATTTATTTGGAAACTCAACAGCTTATAATTAAATTACATGAGTTACCTATGAATGTTCACCCCACTATCAATGAACCACTCAATGCAGTTGCGTCAAAGTTACAGCATCTTACAGTCTGCAGACACGGCTCAATGATAGCGAAAGGATGACAAAAACAAACACAAACATAATTACATTTAAAAACTTTTGCATGTCGGAGGAGCAATGGGCAAAAACCACCACTCAGTGGATTCCAAATAACATGAAGCGACTACGTAGCAAGTACCTACAGAAAGAAATCACGGAATATTTTGCCCTGCAGCAGGACAACAGAGGCTTATCATAATCAGCCTATAACGTTCCCACTGCTGGGACACAGGCCTCCTCTCTGTGAGAGGGAGTGGGCCGTAATCCACCACGCGGGCCCAGTGCAGGTTGGTGGATGTCAAATGTCTTCGAATTTTTGGTTCTAGGACATGCCGGTTTCCTCACGATGTTTTCCTTCACCGTTTTGAGAGCAGTGGTGATGAAATAATTTACACAAAGTAAAGCGCCTGTCGGGGTTCGAACCTACGACCTACAACTTGTAAGTCGCGGCTGATACCACTGGGCCACCACTGCTCTCACACAGAGGCTTATAATAAATACTAATAATAAACGTTAGTACTAGACTGTATGTCTCTGCAGATAGTCGTAATTTCTCAAGCCAGTGATTCAGCATCGTGTTCACATTCCCGATAGTAACCACTTATCGCTTCTTCCAGCACATTCCTCACAGACTAGGTAATGTTGAGGACTTGCCAATTCTAATAAAATATGTTACTATTGTAATACAAATACCCCCTTACTAATAAACGTTGTATAGCGTCTGTATAGTTACACAACGCTTTGTCTTCTTCTTTCGAAAGTCAAATTACTGACGACTGAAAGAGAGAGATCGGTGTGTAACTATTTATCTGTTAATACGTTCATTAGTAAGTGTGGGTATCTGTTTATTTCACTGACTTGGTTTTATTTCCTGATCATAAAAATGGGTCTTACAAAAAATCTGCCTAGCCTTTTTCCAACTACATAATTGTATTTATTTATTTATTCATTTACTTCAGGCGACACAGGCCCATAGATAAATACCTTAACCTAAACATACATAGTTTTATTATAAAATTGTGCTTCACTTCACTAGCTTGTACTTGTGCTGTTCTGTGGTACTTGTCCGCGGAAGCGACAGAACACCACGTCCTGCGGCCAAAAGTTTTCGTCCATGACGACGGGCAGATAACAATTCGGTACGCGCACCACGAACGCCTTGAAGTTGACGTTGCGGTGCGACTCCAGTAACTGCACCCTCGGCGAGTACCTCGTCTTCTGGCGCACGTACTCCACGATGTTCTCCGCCTTAGTGGTGTAGTGTAGGCGGGAGATGTACACCGGTGTGTTCGGCTTTGCGGCACGCAAGGTGATTTCGGGCTCCGTAGGAGCTTTGCCGCAGCGGTTCTTGTTGGGTCGCGATCGGCGCTTCCTCCTTTGCACTATCACGAAACCCTCATCATCAGCCATATTCGATGCCTTTTCTGGCATAGGCTTCATATTTGGAGCACCTGGGGCACTCGCTGTGACGCTAGCGGATCCCTTTTACAAGGGCTTCGCCAGGGCTGCAGACGGCAGCGGGACGGGGCGAGGGGCTCGGGCGGCGCTGCGTGGAGGAGCCGCGATGACGGGCGCTGGGCTGAGGGGCGCGCGGCCGGGGCGCTCTGCAACCTCAGCAAACGACGGGTGCGCTGGCGACGAAACTGCTGACGCGGAATTTGACGACGATACATCGAGGCCGGTTCCGCGACACATGTTTACGTTAGGTGCATCGACTGATAACCTAGTTACCGCCACACTGTTGCGCAACTCGCTAAATTCTTTGCGCAAATCGGCGACAGTGTTTTGGGATGCATCTAACTTCGCTAGAACATCCGCGAGGCGGGCCTTCAGAAAGACAATGTCCTTCAGAAGGCTTGTTACATCGACGTGGTCGAAGGTGACGGGTGGCAGCTTGTGCAGCTCCTTCGCCACAAACGTCGGCACGTCGTCCGGGTCGGTCTCCTTGAACAGCGTGATTATGTCTTGCAGGCTTCTCTTAGTCCCGTCTCGCCGGCGGGACACCATCTGGTCGCGCTTGTTTAGCACACTGAACAACAATAGCTTGGCAGCAGCTATGTCATCCTCGCTGAAGTTCGTTGCACAGATTTGGACAGCGGATACCTCGTCCATCACATCCAGCTTCTGCTGCAGGAACGCCAGCAGCTCATTCGCCACAAGTTCATTACTCATAGCGATAACAAAAATACGAGCGACAGCTTACGCTGCGCTAGTCAATACACAGAATATGCAATCACGTGCGCATCGGAACGCGGCACAAGCAAGACTCATCCGGCGGTCGGCATCCAGTCTAAACGCATGCAGCTAAATACTAGTATTTTACATGGAGTGACTGCTTATCTGACCTCCATAACCCAGTTACAGAGCGTTATAATTTAGCCAGGAACCCCTCCTCAATGTTATACAATGCTATGCTATATCTCAAGGATCACCGTGTGGAATACTGTAGGTAAAAATTAAACAGAACGCAGACAATTTCTAATTAAGTACCCTATTTCCGTAAATAAATAGCTCACGTTTGCTGAATAGTTGAAACTCCAATAAATCAATAACTAAATACCAACAGTTTAATTTAAAATGGAAAACGGCTGTGGAAAATTTCCCGGCTATTTAAATGAAATACAAAAGTTCAGGAAAACGGTATTAAATTGTTTTACGTTGAATTTAATATTGGAATAATATTAGAATGAAACTGAAACGAATTGAATATCACACTGAACTACAACACACCTACATAGATACGTTTCATCGAGTGTTTTTTGTTTCGATCAAACAAAACGAATTCACGTTTTCCATTCGAATTTTAACTGAAGCTTCGACATTTTGCAAACAAAAACATGTCTGTTCCTATTTGAACAGTAGATCGTTTCTGGGAACGGACGCAATACTTATAAATAAAAAACCGAGTGTGCTTATGACCACACGACTGAAGTGAAACTTCAAACGTATTTGGCTATGAGAGGAAGAGAGAAAGAAAATGTGCGCGCGCACTGCTTTCTCTTGCTTATATCCCCCACTCAACTCCCGTTCGCCTCGCCCGATCACACTTTTCGTAACGCTTACGTCACGCGTTCGCCAGCTTCCTCCCCAAGTCAAGCGTGCGTAAAGAAGTTTCACTTCAAAAACGAACAGTTGCTTCAGGACCGAACGGTCGAACAATAATTTCTATGAACATCAAAACAAGTATTATTTAGGTATTTTCTTTTCGAGATAAGGTGAGTACATACCTAATACAGTTTCAGATTGTTTGTTTACAGAGTGCATAAAGTACCTAGTGCTTGTTACGCCCCAGGATCTATCTTAACGCCAGCTAGGAAAAGGGTAAACAGAACAAACTTTTCAAAGTCCACTTCTACACAGTATGGTGAACATCGCACTGTTTGATTTGATAAAAAGATCGAAAATGACAAGCCACGTTTTACAGAAGTCTACTAATTTATGGGAAAGATCCCATGAATAAGCAATACGAATTCCTTTTCATGCAATGGGAGACTGCCTTGGTCTTTCGATCCGGAATTTATTATTGCCATGCTTATAACTAGGTTATTTTGGGGCAGTAAAATGGAAACCTTTAATTTATAACCTAAGATCTCTGTTCTATAAGTAATTAACACATAGTGAGTGTATATATAGGTATAAAGGTTATAATATATTGGAATATACCTAAAAAATCACTAATTGTGTGTAACCAGATGCGCCATTGTAGATGACAGGTACCTCTAAAAGACAACAACTTTGCATAAGCCAACAATAGCGAAATCATGAAGAAACAAATATATATAATTATTAATAAAACTGAAGCTAAGGCCATAATACAAGCGAGGCACATAAAGATGGTTTTATAGCTAATTTTATACGAGACGCTCAACGTTATATTGTTCCGCCCGACGCCATGTTGCACCACTCGCTTGACTTCGAATTGACATTTCATATTTTTAACCTGCATGTATTATTACGTTATATAAAAGTAAATTCAAATCTAGGGCACCCATATTTTTTCGTTTTTCGAAATTATGTACTTTTCATTCATAATTTTAACTTTGAAATTCGGTGTATTCTAAAAAGACGTAAGTGCCAGATGACGGTAGAATGGCGATATTACCTTTGCTTTATTGTGACCCGTCAAAAAAACTGTTAGATGTCACTTGTCTCAGTCGTTGTTTTGGTTCCGTCATTGGCGTATATTTTTCATTGGGATCCATTTTATTGGCGAAATATCAATCAAAAATTGATAATATTAACAGTAAGCAGCGTGTCGAGTTGATAGGAAAAAATATTGTTGAATTCAATTCAGTTTTTTAGTTGTTTTCTAGTTACACTTCTTAGGTGACATTGACATGTCTTGTTTGATATAATGTTTTCAATCAAAGACATTGGAATGCGCAAAGGTTTAAGAGGATTCCGCCGTTTATGTGACGTCATCACCTGTTTTTTGATTTTTACTTTTTTTCTCAGAAATTTAGAAATAAAAAAATTAAATAAAAATATATTTGAACTCAGGATACGAAAATAAAGAAATAGTATTTTTGTTTTAAGGTCATGTCAGGTTTGAAATGTTGTCAATTGCTTGTTGCAGATATGCTCCAGTCCTTACTTCAACCAAGAGATACTCAGCGGTGTAAGTATACCTAACAGTTATTGTGTAGGGACATCGCTTTAAATGTATTCTGTAGCTTTATGTTGTTTGATAAAATTGAAAGGAGTATGAAAGGCGGGAGTGAAAGAAACGTATAACAAAGGAATAAAAGATATTATATCGAAAGCAAAGAAAAGTCTATTGTTTCCAAAGCAAGTTTATTTCAAGGTCTATTTCCTTGTTATTTTCGAATCAGATTTACACCTTCCTGTAGCTACAAAATTAGTTTCTGCAACCTCAATGTCTCATAAAAGTTACTTCACGTCTCCTGAAGGAAAAGTCGCGAACAATATATTAAAGTACCCATATTTCTGTATAAAGATAAAAACGCCTGAGGCCCATATTTTCTGTTTATGCCCACTAAAGTATGACAGCTGATATACGTGCGTTTTAGTGTGTGTTCATGTACCTAAGTGAGGCAACGGGGGACTTGGGGTTCGGTTCTAGTTATTGCACAGCGTGAATGATGGGTGGTTTATGAATGGTAGGCCCGAGAGGTAGCCAGGTAGGTTATGTATCAAGCTTTGTTGCTTATATTGTGCTCCAAGTCAATATGACATCAGTGCAATGTACTAGCCTGATGATCACAATGTTTATGCTTGTGTGTATTATGACAACGAGCTTCCCCGTCTTTTTACATCTCCAATCAAAGTCAGAGCTATCGCGGTGGGGGTTACGGACTATGATAGAGGAGGCCTTTAACGGGGTATGAAAAAACTCTAGTATGGATCTAAGGGAAATTGATATGGAAACACAATAGGCGTAAAGGCTAGAGAGAGACCTTGAGCAACTATGGCAGAATTTATCTAGATCAGTTTTTTTTATACATTACAAAATAACAACAAGGTAGGATATATTAAAATGTTTAATAATGCGAAGAGTGGAGGAGGCCCGTGTTTAAAAGCATGACTTCTAAGCATGGGCCTCCATCACGCCTCTGAAGGCCTGGTGTTGTACAGCGAAGATGATTGGTGCTATGCCAGCGGTGGCGGTTCGCCATGAGAGACGGCGCAATGAGAAGCGCGGAGGAGGGGGGCGGAGACCATCGCAGCTGCCTCTGCAAATCGGCCGCCCCCTCGACGCTGATGCGACGCCCTCGCCTGACCATCACCGGCTGAGAAATGAACTTTACGTTTGTGGCAAGGTGAGCTACCAGTCTTGCATATTTTTAGGAGGTGTCCGTGACAGCGCGGGATGAAGACCTTGGGATCAGACAGAGGGATCGGAGATCCTTTTAAATTACCGTGTGGCTTCTTCCCGTGCTGTTGCGTCTTTGATACTCTAGTAATTTTCCTTAGAGCATGCCCAATTAACCATTGTTAACTAATCAGAACGTTTAAAATAGGTACTAAATCATCTCTTTTCGGATTGATGGCTAAACTAGAAAGCTTTAAAATTATAAGAACATTTGGAATGTAGTTACTTCGAGCTGGAGCTCTGGAGAGGCCAGAAGGCATATTTTTATTTAACATAATAAATGTTGCAGTAATACAGTCCGACCCTTAAATGTCTTTGAAAATTTATCAAGAATTCATGTAGCCATTTAAATGGCTCGTGGCGGGCAGCAACGTCACTAAAAAAAATTTGATTACCATAAATATTCTGCAGGATTAGAAAATTATTTTAACTTTATTGCATGTTTAATAGGTTAAAAATAATGTCGATGAAGGTGATAGGAGTTGGCTCTGCAAAATCTTATCTAAACTAGCAGTAAGATCATTATATCCAGGCTCTAAACTGTTGGCTTCTATGGGAGTCGTGTATGTTGACAGCGTTGACCGTGGCAGGAATCTGTCCCGTGCTACTAACATGTTGCACTGACCACTAACAAGGTAACAAATACCCTTTGCATGATGTATCGTCATCCTTCTCTTGTGTGTGTTGTGTGGGTCACCTTCCCTCTCTTTCTGAAGAAAGTACTCTCACGGATCATTGCTCTTACCTTATCGAGTAATTTAAAACATATATTCAGGTAAAACTGACAGTTTTATTTGAAGGTCTGTGGTGACTGTCAGTTATCCTGACCCGTAAGAGTACTTCTGTAGTATCAGGAACACTGTCCAAGTATCTGCTATGACATTCTTCTCCTTCCTTCTTCCCTCCTTCGTAATTGGTGTTATTCTAGAGGAGATCAATGTTTAACACACTTATCTTTAAAGTTTCTTCAAATGTTATTAGTATGCGCAGGTGGCAGCTCTCCATGCGGTAGTGGGATCCCTTCTCCTAGGGATCGTGGTGTTGGTGGTGGGGCTGGTGCAACTGTCGCCAGGAGCCGAGGCCGCACAGCATCGCTACTATCTGATGGGGGCTGGCGGTGCGTTGGTTGGAGCTGGCATACTTGGCGCTGTTTTGAGGTGGGTACCAGGATAACATACAATGCAAAGAATACACAGTCCGGCATCAAAATGTATACTTCTGAAATTAAGTATTCTTTATGAAAATGGGGTTAGACTGTTCTTAGATTGTACCTGAATGATATAATATGTAGATTCAAAGTATCCTAATTACAGATACCTAGATCTAGCGAAAGTATTGAGTAAATCAGTAAATCTAACATCTAAAGAGAGAAACATGAGATCAATAAACATTGATTTACATGAATATTATACTCTTCTATACAGACAGACAGACTATAAAGAATACATCAATTAGAAATACTTGTTTCTGACTGACGACATTTAAAGGTCTCTGGGCACGGATATCGTCTCTGGGTCATTTCCTAACTAATACACGCGTACGAAGCAACGAGTGTTCCTCAGAAATAGTAAATTAGTTAGCTAGAATCAATCGGTAGTAGCTTCATTATAATATTTTATGCTAAGTTTTCTAACGTGAAGCATGAACAGCTGTGTGGCGTGTGGTTTGTTGTGACGTAGACAAGCTATACTCAAATGGTTACTGCACGTTGTACCAATAAAAATGACAAATTTAAGAGTATTTTAAAAATGTCGAGTATAAAATATACTTACTGGTTATCTTTCAGTCCGGCCATCATCGGGAGAATGCATTCCTGACAATTCTAGTAGCTAATAAAGATCAAATTCGCAAAACACGTATTCGTGTGTATGAAACTGACAGGTGTCAAGAACGCATTTTCTCGTCATATGATACGGAAGGCTGAGATTAGGGTGTTATGGCGAAAAGGTTTAAGGTCATAGCACACGTATCAAATCGGAAAGGGATCGGCACCGTATCGCCTTTCGCGTCGCCGTCAAACAGGCGTCAACCTAAGATAAGCACGTAACCAAAGCGGATCAGAAGCTCCGGTACGTCGACTCGGCTACGGCTAGGCGACGGACGCCGCGCTTACGGCTCGCCGACCGCCAGTTGATGGTGCAGCACGCAGGCCGGAGGGGCAAGGCTGCACGAAGAGACGTAAGCTCGGGTACGAAGAGACGTAAGCGCGGGGACAACGAGCCGTAAGCGCGGGGTACGACCTGGTACGACGAGCCGTAACGCGCGGTGCGTTACGGCTCGTCGGTTTGTGAGCTTGTCCCAAGGCGAGGCGATTACGTTACGATTCCGATTAGTGTGCGTTGCAGTAGGGAGTTTTATACAAAAAATACTGAACGGCTCGAGTTGATAAGGTCGTTCCGTTCCGGTTTGATACGTGTGCTACGACCTTTAGCAGTGTACAGTAAAAGGCTAAGTTCACGATAGCAAACGTTTTAGTATTTACAAAATGGAAGACTTACCCACAACTCAGTCACGTGAAGACTACAATTAAAGTGGGTTCACTTAGGAAAATTAACGATAAACTGGCCCCAGTCAATTAGGCAAATGAAACACACGCCGATCACAATGGTTTTAATTCTACCTGAAAGGTGAGTACTGAAGTATCATGGGTCACAGAGGGTAATGTTTTATAGCGTAATTAGGAGTAATTTCCATGAGGACCTAGTATCCAGATATTTGTTTGTTACTGTAATCTAGTACCTTACTCGTAGGTGTATAGCAGAGCTCATTGATGCTAATATCAAGGGTATTATTGAAAAGGAATTGAAAACGGCAGAGACAGCAGCCGACAAAATATAAGACTTTTCCTTAATTCTACTCCAATAACTTCTAGCGATTATTATATATCCTACCGCTGCAATGAGCAAAACATTTTCCCTGGTCCGCTGTTTTTGCCAAGGACGCCATGGGAAAATGTCCTAAAGATAAGAAAGTTATTACGGTAGTGTCGCTCGTACAAAACTCTTTCTTTTCATATTTGCCTGGTATCAGAAGCGACCCTGTTCTCACATTTATGAGATTAATGGCTTTATCCGTGTCACTATTTGATAGTTACATTGTTTGGGTGATATTTTTACGATTCGATAACCAAGGATCAGGTTTTGCGTGTTAGGATGGAAACTCTGTGATATTTCTAGCCACCTCTATCTACTGATATAGTCTAACATTCTGTATCATAATCAAAGAAGAGGATTACAACGCCTTGTCTTAATTATATGAAAAAACAGAAATTGGATCCATTTATAAAGAAAAAAAAACGCTTTAATTTTGCAATTCAAAACACCTACAAGAAAAAAATTCTCGTAATCATTTCGTTTATAAACATTACAGATGGGCGTTTTTTTTCTCAAAGCCTTTTCGTTTATGTAACCTAAGCATGATATTTTTAATATAAAATGGTGGAGGCCGTTTTGGTGTTGTTAATTACGTTTGAATTAAAAGGCGGGCTATAGGCCGACCGCTTAACTGAGACGTTGCCTGAGGTAGCTGCGCGGTGCGGGAGGGGTGATAGTTGTCACAAGTTGACGAATCACAGAGCTCTCGAATCACGTCACCACACCCCTCCCGCACCGCGCTGCTACCTCAGGCAACGTCTTAGTTAAGCGGTCGGCCTATAGTCACTGCCACTTCAATCTTTGCCCGGCTAAGGGGTCGTTTTGGAAAACAAATAAACAAAGAAACTCCAGCCTGCATTGTTTTTCGCTAATAGCTTCAGCTGTAACTGATTGCCCTCATTTTTATTCTTAAGGCGTTTTTGCTATATTATTTATAATTGCCTTGACTTTAGCCTGAGCCATTCACAGAGGCTTCTAACATAGTTCATACGCGAAGCCTTGACCCGACGATATTTTTAGATACTTAACTACTTTTATACCAGGTAGAATAAAAAGAAAAAACTAAAATTAGCTCCACGCTCAACTTGTCATTTATCAGACGGCTAGTTTTTTCGCTTGTATATTAAAGTCGGTAATTTTATCTTTTTCAGATGCATATGCCTACACTGGTACAACCGTAAATTCCGTGCGGACACCGAAGAGGACCCTGAACCAACGACCCACAAGAACGGAGTCAGCGTGGTCGAGGGCGGGCCTGATCACAAGGCCGGCCATCACGACCACAAGTCTGGACATGACCACAAGACCGGACATGACCATAAGACCGGACACGACCATAAGACCGGACACGACCACAAGACCGGACACGAACATAAGGCAGGACCCGAACACAAGACAGGACATGAGCATAAGGGACATGATAAGCATGGCCATGATCACAAGGTTGTTGATAAGCCAAAACTGAAGACTCAGGCCAGTGTGGGACGCGATGTAGACCTGATCAAGCAGCCGTCAGCCACCAGCGACACCTAAATTAAGTCTCGACCACTAGAGTAACGTATCCTAAGCGTTCGTGTACCGCTGTTTGATGTAAGGGAACCCGTGGGCTTCAGTATAGCCCACATCATTTACTCGTATACTTTTCGATGTCGCGGCAATGTTGGTTGTTTAATCATTACTCAATATATTAGATTTGTGTCTCTTGACAATAGTTCTCTGATGTCTGTCGAACCCGCTGCGCAGATGCGCGTCTATGCTGTACCTGTCTTCTTTCAAATGTCTTGTCTCATGTATTTTCATAGCAGTCAGTTTCAACACTGAGATCACAGATAAGATTGTGTACTTATTATAGTTTCTAAGGGTTATCTCCTACATTATTCTGAGGATGAATTGATAACTGTACTTTAACCTGAAACTTCCCGTACTTAACGTGACCTTATCATGTAACTTATTCATACACTACGCCGTTGGTCGTACTTAAATTCCCAGTCGCGTTTTCAAATAGTTTCATGAGTACCCTTCACGTCTACTGACGTCAGACTTACGTTCAACAAACAGTAAAAAACACTTAACTAAATACACAAGTATTACCTAAGTACCTAAGATACACAGTTTATTTTCTTATAACGTCACTTGGAACATTCTAGTATTTAGATTTAGTAGTCTACTAAAAGTAATTTAAATATACTTACCGTATAATTTTAAATATACTGTCATGTATGGGGTATTAAAATGGACTCGCCGCCATTCAGAGTGTCTTTAGTAGAGATTCCATCGCGTGAATGAGAGTCATGTCTGTCATGTTATACATTTAACGACTATTCTTCAATGTCCTTACAGTTATTTTATGTCATAGAATCTTCCAGTCTGTTCTCACTTATCCCTTACTGTAATTTAACTTGTAAATATTTTGTAATGTGTCTACATAATTATTGTCTTTTGTATGTAAAATTATGGTATATATACAATGTTAGTTACATATCATTTTAATTAGGACCTACCATTTATTCACATGTAGCGTTCACAAATCATTTTATATTTTAAATTACTTGCTTCTTTATTCTTAACTCGTCAAAATTTTAGATTCGGAATATGTATAATTTCTGAGTAATATATTTTTGAAAAATTTACAACCTGAACTCAAAATTAAAATTAGTGTTGTTAATTTTCACTTTTAGTGACCCCTAAACAAAGTTCTCAATAAAAGCGATCTGTAAAAAATAATAAGAATAATCATTCTAAAGCCTTACCGTCCGTGCGTACTGAATGGATTTAATTAAATAATAAAAACTGCAGTTTTACTTAACAATAAACTTTATAGAACACATGATTATGACCATGTACTATAAGTATAGTTGATCTGATTGCATGCAGTAAGTATAAAAGAGCTTAGTAATGTATTCAAAAACATATACAATATGTAGAATCTTTTCGTTTATCACTCACACCTTCCAAACTTCCTTTATACCTCATGTATATGCTCATTTACAATGTAAGAACTAGATAATTTTAAACGCGACTTATATTCATCCTAACAAAATTTCAAGTGAACTGACTGGCGACACTTTCTAACATTAATAGATGGAATAACAGGCCCATCGGCTACAGCGACTAATCCTCGTAAACCATCTATTTTTCTTCCTGTTCCCTTACTGTTCCGTGTGTTTCCTGTGACACTAGATACCAAGCTATCTGTCTTCAGATATCTGACCATCTCTTCTTCAGTATGTGTCCCAGACCCTGATCTATTCTATATAAGTAGAGTTACAATTACATAACATTTTAATCATTATAAAGAATATTAATACAATATCAATACAATAGCTGTTCGTGTTTACATTTGATGTTGTGTCTCGATGTTTTATTATTAACGAGGATAATTAAATAGACCAATGTATCATCATCGTATAATATAGTGCCAGTATACTATTGTGTGGATTGTGGGATATCATATTCATGTTACTTCACCGTTTCTCATTAGGGTCGTTATATTTTACTTTCGATATTTTAGAAAACCTTGGAATTTTTAAACCCTAAGAGACTGAGAAGAGTGTTCTATAATAAATTTCAAAGAAATTATTATTTAGTTTTGATGATTTACCTTCTATGGTGTAATAATTTGATAGTCATCATTTACACAACCATTTCATTTTTAAATAAATATTTTGGGGTACGGATTGAATTCATTACCATCGTGGGGTCCAATGATTGGTCCAGAATTAACCAAATATGTATTGGATTATGAACGCTTATTAGTTTTGAAAGAAGCACTTTTAACTTATTTTCTGATATTAAATTGATTAGGTATTAAGTATTATTTTTTTGTAAAAGTTTACTTTCTGGGGTATGCTGGTGTGCATAAGATCTATGAACTGTCACTAGTTTAACGATGAACACGTCTCATACATTTTTGATGTCCACATGGATATGGGCTCACAGTGCTTCGCGCTGTTTTCTATTATTCGTATGTTTCTTGACATTGTATGTCAGAAAAATGCTGGAATTGAGTATAGGTGGAATGTAAAATGTATGAGTTGGAGTTATTAAGAGTCGAATGTACTGTAATATCGAAAGATACTTCATTGAGAAGAAAGGAATTACTGTTATTATATGTTTATTGATTAGGAGTAATAATGAAGACATTGTATGTTGTACTGGTATCAATGTTTAATGAGTGTTTATTTAAGTTATGGGACCGACTGGCGAACGCTTATGGACGTTGTGGATGAGGAAGAAAAAGTTGGAATTATTTGGGCTATTAACACACTGAGACCTTCTACCATTATACTGAAAGTTTCAGTTTTTATTAATTGCAACATAAAGTACTCATCTTGAATACAATAAACTGATGAGTTGTCTCAAATGTATAACTCAAAGCGTATGTAGTGATTGTATTTCCATAGTGCTCCCGGCCAGGCGTTTGCCAGTCGTTCCCACAAAGTATTCCATATTATACCTAATGATATTACGTTCGTTGATGTGTTAGATTAAGAACAAACTAGTGTATTGTATTATAACTGGTAATATAGTCTGTAATTATAAAATATTATTTTAAATCTTCATTATGAGCTTTAGCGCCTCGATTTCGCTTAAGAAACGTTGCCAAAGATATTAATTTATTTTAACACGCTTTATTATGTTTCACCAACTAAATGCTTGGATTAAAATATAGAAAAATATGTATAGTAAGCTGTAAATCTTGATATGTCGACCATACTTTGAAGTTTCCAGTTGAAGATCTGAATTTTAATCCAAGCATTTCGATTGGCCAATCGATCATAGCCGGATTAAAGTGGTTAAAGAATGCATATATTATATAAAATATATAACTTTTGTTAAGCTGTTAGCCTTTAGTTGAAATAAATTGCCGTGCCAAAGTTAACGTGGTTTATCCATATGTATTTTAGGGAAATGTTTTATTTGTTAATTAAATAAATTAAATTATATGTATGTATATTAAAGCTTTATCATACAACTGTCGGGAATTGAGAGTTTTAATTCATGGAGATTATAGGAGTTATATGTATATTTGATGTTAATTATATATTTTTTGTTAGTTCTGCTACATAGGTATATGTTTATATCAAATGGTGATCCGACAGCTTATCAAGCGAGCCACCACTGACTGATTCTAAGGTTCATTATGACATCACACCGGTTAAATTCTAGCAGAATTAACTTTAACTGAAAAATTATACGTAATTACTTTGTATTTAATTTTATCCGTCACGGATGTACTTAGGATTTAAGTTATTATTTTGATAGTACTTTTATATCTGTATTAAATTATATAATTATGGACGCTATAGATAGATAATGCTATGCTATTATAAATGTTCAAGTAGTTCTGATTGGTCTGTTTTTGCAGTCCATCTTGTTTTCTTTGACAACGTATTGTATGAGACATTCCGCCGCTTTGTATGTTTCAATTGATGGTCATATATTAAACGTATATAATAATGTGAAATGCATTACTTAGTTAGTGTTAGGATATAACAATATATTATCATTAACATACATATGTAATTAATGTTACCATATCCGTTGTTATGACACGGTATATATCTGTTCTTGACTAAGCCCCACTTTAGGGGTTTGCTCTCGACACCCTACATCCACTTTTAATCCCCACACCTAAGCTCTATTCACTGTGATAAAATAATTGTAAGATTAAAAGTAAAAATTTAAATTTAAAATCAATATAAAATGTTTGTATAATTTTTCTATACTTCCGTCGTTTACGGCAGATTTTTCGATTGACGAATGAAAAATTTTATAAACTTTAATAATATCACAGTGAATAAAATATTTAATTCTATGCCTATTATCCAAAATACCATTTTAGATTTAATTTATTAAGTTTTCATTTATATTGTATCTTCTGGGGTCAGTTTTATTAGAAAATTTGTATTTTAATTGAATTTTAATTTCCAAAAACTGACCTCACTCGATTAGCCCACGTCTCAATAAAAATCTTACACTTTAAAATGTTGATTTTAATATATTGACGTGTTTTATATTATCGTATATTATGATATATTTTAATTTTATCACGACTGTGCTGTTTTATATCTCATATATTTTATACCGATGTCTCTAAATAAAATGTGAACAGAATGTAGACTTTCAATATCCTTTCAAGATCCAACAATCCCGCATCACCGCATGCAACTGGCTACACGTTTATATCATAATATTAACTGATCAAGAACAAGAAAGGCAACACCACCACCATAGAAACGGGTTTTGTCGACGGAATGATACCTAGACATAATGACAGATACGATACACAGATTTCTGTCATTTTGTGCAGAGGTATTGTTCATAAAAAATAGAAGAGCCGGGTTAGGCATTACCTACGTAAGAATACAGCAAAGACAAACAAATGTAGTGGCCCGAGAATGTCACCCTGTGACACAACAATTATATACCGAAGTTACTTATTATAAGATTCCATACAGTTTGTAGGTAGCTGTCTGAAAAACTTCATGGGACCTAAACGCATTCAAAGGCCTCACACAAGATACACCATACTTTTAGAAGCATGGTAATCTTTACAGACGTTGATTATTCATTTTGTTGACAATCCTGATGAGAAATTCTAACCCAATACTGGAATATTCTCTGAATTTTATAAGGTGTTGCAGCAGTTTGCCTGATAAAATAAACATGGCAAATTGTTCATCACACGCTTTACTAAAGTAGTACAGTAGGTACAACATTATACTATACTACTATATGAAAAAAGTCAGCCTCGTTATGCACCTAAAACCATAAGCTGGTTTTCCATTAGGGTCACATGAGGAATAGAAAAAGCACATTGTAGGTAATATCTTCATCGTGACTCAGAAAGGTGAAGCTGTCTTTGTTATTCTACTACGAGAATGCAAGAGCGAGTGAAGTCAGCTCGAAAATTAAAGCATCCTGACTTCAGAGTCAGTGACTTAGGTTAGATTTTCTGTGTGATTTTACTAAATGAATGCAAGAGCTTGAGAACTGACCCGCGCCTGTAGCTTGAAGCCTAAGCCATAAACAAATTCCGTTTATTTTCATAATGTCATTCGAGATTCATTCATTACGGGCCCCTATCAATGTGAATTTTAGGTGTGGGATATTCTACGAATGTTTGCTTACATACGTCAAGGGGCCCCTTTAGTTTAGCCTCCTCGTATCATTGAAACGGCTGATAGAGCGGTAGCTACGCCCCTGGGATCTAGACCTAGATATTGAAAGATAGAAAAGAACAAAATGGTTGGCCACATTTGGAATTTCGCCTCAGATAAGTACAACTTTAGTAGACTAGAAACTAGGTAGATAGGTAGGTACCTTCGATCAATAATAGCAAAGGTAGGTACCTACAGATCTATACTTCTCATTAGGTTAAGAGTGTGTTGATTTCTAAGAGGATAAGCGGTACAAAACAAAACAATGGTCCATATTCGCCTTGGAGTGAAATAGCTGAAAGTCAACCAATGGGGCATAGAGTACATTATACATACGCCTTGGAGTATCCAGTGAAGACTGTTATTGAAGTGTTATTTTATAAATAGATTCCCGACACGACCTCTACCGGCCAAGTAATATACTTATTGGTACTTTTTAGTCGTGTATACTATAAATGGCACTGTATCAGCAACTACTCGTGCGTACTCTGTGAACATATTAGTTATTCCTGTTTTCACTAGATGTCGCTTTTACAAAAGAGGCCAACAAAGTTTTTGGAAGTCTAAAACTTTTTGGTGATAGCAATGATATCGATTTTGTAAATCACAGCCATAGATCCACAGCCTAGCTTGCTACCTTGCTACTGTATAATTATTAATAATCTGTGTCACAGCCTGTCAAACAGTCAAACGTCTATTTCACAGAGTACTTTTTGATAGACTGAAAAAGTGTCTATAGGTATAATTTGCATCTCAAATTCCTTCAAAAACATATTTTTTTTAAATACTTTTTCTGATAAAGTTATTATACCTACTCGTTGGTTTTCTGTCTGTGCGAATAGGTACCCACCACAAAGGTAATAAAAGAAGGAACAACAGTTATTTTTTCACTACCTACCTAACCTAAGCAAGTAAGAATACACATAATTATTTTGCATTCATTGACGAAATACATGATTGTATTTTTGCATTTTACACAATACATTTCTTAGTAATTTGATTCATTCATTAGTAATGTTTTACGAATTATGTAGTTCGGTAAATGATTTGTTTGATTGATTTGTTGATTGTTGAGATTGCCGATGCTCCGGTACTACCTACACGTAACACGTAGTCGCCCCGCGTTGCGATAAACCGCGTTTATTCCAGCACAGCGCGGCAACGTCGCGTCGCGTGATCGCGCGCCTCGCTCGACGTCTTGGCGCGTCACAGTCCCAGTTCACACGTAGCGGTTAATCAATCATAAATCGTTATTTAGACATTTCATTTATATGTATAATTTGTGTATCGTTCGTATCAGATTGTGTTTTCTGGAATTCTTTAAGTGATCTACTTAGTGATTTTTGCGTTTTTTTTTTGGTTAAGTACCTGCTATAAATTTTTATGTAGGTAAGTACATTCTTGTGAAAGTATTTAAACACTGGAATATAAGCGAAATGTAGGTATATTTACTAGACACAATAATGTATGTCTGAACATGATAGGGAGTAGGTAAAATTAGGGTCAGTGGGTCGTCTGTTAATGCCTAGTTTGTCGTTACTTATTTATTGTGAACATCCAACAGCCAGCGGGGTAATTCCGTTATGCGTAACACACTAGCAGTAGCAATGGCTTTAATTTAAACAGATCAACAACATTCATTGCGTTATCTGCGTTGTTGAGTAGAAAAATTTTTCGAACATAATACGAGTAAATATGTTCGAAAACTTCAAAATAATTCAGATTGTGATTGAAATTGTATTTTACGCAATTCATTAGCAGGTTATTTATAATTATATTATACTTGTAAATAAAAGAAGTGGGTTTCATCATGTCAACATCTATATTTATAAAATTCAAAGTCCTGACTGACTGACTGATATATCAACGCACAGCCTAAACCGCTGGTCCTAGGGACATGAAATTTGGAGGGTGTGTTCTTTGTGAAGAGTAGGTATGCTCTAAGAAAGGGTTTTTCGAAATTCCACTCCTAACAGGGTGAATGGGGGGAAGGCAGAAAATTCACGCGGACAAAGTCGCGGGCAGAAGCTAGTTACCTATAATAAGATAAGCCATTAAAGAGAAAAGCAATTCAGTTGAAGCATTTAATAAAATAATTTTCCATACACTTCAAAACTTTTCTTTAAAATACATAAAACACATTTTGTATAAAATAAAAAAAATCATGAACCATCAACAGATTTTTATGATTTCAGACAGTCGCAAGAACGCTACGTTTGTACCCACCCTTACCATACATTGATCGTTCGTGTCGCTCGCCCGGCCGCTAGACGCCAGTTGCCGCGGCGTACCCTAGCCGCGCGGACTAAACCGTTGCGACGCGACGCGATTTAATTTCAAAAAGTTTCGTCAACATGCCTAAGAAAATGGTGTTATCTGATCATTCTTTGAAGAAACTTGTAAAGGAAGTTAGAAGGAGAGAGTGTTTGTGGAATCCGAACCACGATAGATACAACGACAGGTATCAAATGGCCAAAGCTTGGAAGGAGATAGCGGAGTTGATGGATCTGCCAGGTTAGTGTGACATGTTTATGTACCACGTGGTCTGTCCGAACTGCTTAGTGTCGCCGTCAGAATATAGATGGCGGTAGTAGTCTCGAAAGTCATGCTAAGTTTCTATTACTTGTCCGTGTGTATGTACGTGTTTGTGTGAATGATTTTGTAATTATAAAAAAAATACATGACTAGGTAGGTATCTTTACTGGATGCAGTCCTGTATTTTTTATTTATTACAATATTAAGTAATATAAATGAGTGGCAAGTTAGGTATTATAAACATGATTAAAAGTATACCTACTGAGACTGCAAAATTTAGTTTGTATTAATTATCGTTACTTGTAATCAACCTAAATAAGATTAGCTGACTCACTTTTTGGTAGCCTTTTATTGCAGCCGTAGCTGTGCGCATTTTTTTTTTCTAAAATGATCTTTATTCGTATCATGCACTCCTGGTACTTACTCATAGTAATCCGCTGGCACGGCCGTTAAGTTCCCCTATTATTACTGCTAACTAACTAAAAAAATATAAGTGCGATTCAACTCGGCCGGTTATTTTACAATTACACAATTGTCCCGCATTAGATCTACTTAATGATAACATTGATTCTAGTATAGATGACACGCCCGATAGATTCATAAGATCCTCCGCTAGACTTAAGTAGGAAATATGCATTTCAAGTTTATTACCTACTTTAGGAACTAAGTTTTTCATTGATTTACCTATTAAAACTCCATAATATTTTAAAAGAATATTGTAACTACGTTTACATTGTTATCCCAGTGTTATCAACGAACACATCCAAGTCACACATTAGTTAATTTCTTATTTTTAATTAATGGTATTAGGTAAAAATGTTTCAAGGTTTGTTATCTCTTTTCACAGAAGAACGTCTACGAGTAAAATGGAAGAACCTCCGCGATCTTTTCAAAAAAGAAATTAAGAGGTTCGGATCCGAAGAACAATACACGGGGAAATGGCGGCATTTTGATATGTTGAAGTTTATTAACACGCCTGACTGTACAACCAAACTTAAAAGCAATGTTCTTAACAAAACCAACGGGAATGACGAGACCAGTGTTGAAGCGAAGGAAGAAATAGAAGAAATAGAAGATGAAGAATATGAATTCGAAGTGGAAGAACAAGAAGCAGAAGAAGAGAATAACGAAGTAGAAGTGTACCTTAACGAAGCTTTTGAAGAAGACCCCATACCGGACAAGATAGCGAAACTGTCCTCTGACGCCGATTACGACGTGATGTTCCTGAAGTCTTTAGCACCATATTTTAAGCAACTGGACCCGATCAGAAAGCTGGTCGTGAGGAGTAAAATGCAGGATATGTTGTTGAACGAGATCGCGGCACAGGCGTCAGCTAGCCAGTTCAATTCGAAGAAGAGTTAGCTATATTATAACTAGGCTGACATCGAGAAGAACAGTGAAGTGAGTGAAAATGTGAATAAATAATATAAATTGCATAATATGATGGGAGATTCTAAATGAGACGGTAGGGGATGTCAGCGTTCAGTAGGTAGGTATGCTATTAACAACGTACTATGACATTAACCCTTTTGCCAAGTGTGTTTATGATCATGGCCATATCTCGAGGAACCCCGAGTGGTACTGAGTTCTTCCACGGCACTAATTAACACAGTTTTCACTCTGCCTTACTCCCGTCTGTTATGTCAGTTGGTGTCAGTTAAAAAGTGATTAAAAGATTACTCCCGGTTTCTGAAAAAGCTATTGTAAAATGTCATGTCAAGTGATTCGATTTCCTGTGGTTGTTGACATGAGATTCAACTGCGTATTCGTTATGGGGCCCTAGTACCTAATATGACAAGACTATACAAATAAGTCGGAAACCCGGGGGTAAAATGTGCAGTGCTACCTATAATTTATCAAAGACTATTGATTAGTTATTTAAAGACAGACAAATAAGTGAAATGTCAAACTGAAGGGTAAAAAGAATTTTGCGTAATGAAGACTGACTATGCTTGTGATTGTAAAATTTCGTCATTGTACTGAAAGAAAACAATTAACTTCCCGGTACTGACGTTAAATTAAAGAGAAGTTAAAAGCTAAGTTTTTAGAACTTTACCTGTGGCGAAGGATGAAAGTTTTCCTTTCCAATTTTCTTGTTCCAAAACTGGCTATTGTAAAACTTCGACAACTTACCAATTTTTTATCCGGCTTCCCCTTAGAAAGACTTTTACCCTTCGTCACGGGTACCGCAAGTTGTTTCCGAAATTCGGAACTTTTATACAAAATATTAATATGACTGTTATGTTAATGTTTATATAAGTACCAAGAAAACCTGACCCTTCCGTCCTCGCATACGAAGTTATGACACAGTAAATATACAGTAAAATATCTTCATGCAAACGTGCCGCTCTCGGTTTGAATGTGTGCGTGCGCGCCGCGCGCCATGTCGCACAGTGGAACGAATGTATGGGAGCGGTTGGACGTAGACATGTCCGAAAAAAAAGAGTAAAATTATGCCAAACTAATGATGCCATCTTATTCGATTACTTAATGCCTTCATAACTTGTGGTGATGAATTTCTTCATAACTCCCATATTTCGGGAGTAATTTGAGAAAATGTGAAATTTTACTATGAAAATGAGTGTATCGAGCTCTCTCCCTCCTGATTCCGGGCTTGTTTCAAGTAGCGGTCTCTAATATCGTAATGCTATTACTAAGAGCTATATTTAATACTAAGACACATAGTGCGCCAAATGTGCACTTTCTGGGATAAAAGGAAATGAAAATTTAAAAAAAAAAAAAACGTTTTTTCCCCATTTGTATTTACTTTAAACCGCAGACAGACTTATTAAGAGGTCTATAAATATATTATATATATACAGAAATATATATTAACAAAAATATTCACAAGAACTGATGAGAGTATGACTTTTAAGTAAGTTGATAATAAATTACCTAGTTTCATTAAAAGTACAATAAATAATTAAGATGTAAGCTCTAATTTACTAAGTTACACATTTTAAAACAATAACATCATTTAATTATCTTCGTCATCATCATCATCATCAATTAATTCAAATTCAGAATCGATGTCCGCTAAATCATTTATGTTAACAAATTCGATATCACTTTTCTCAGAATCCGTAAGCTCATAAAATTCCTTAAAAGAAGATTTTTTTACAAACTTATTTCCTTTTGGACGGATACTTGTAACAAGTGGATCAGAAGACAGTAAAAGATTGTGCATAATATCTTCATTGCATGAGATACTGCTATGCTTTCGAGAATGCCCCTCTCTATATTTTCTAAAATCTTTATTTCTAGCCTCAGATGCCTCTTCGGATAGAAAACCAATGGGCACAATTGACATGTTCTGAACTATGTCTGGCCCATGCATTAAAATTTTATGAAGTGAAGAAGGCATATAATACCATGGGTATAACTCCACGTAAAGCTTAGCAGTATCAAAGCAGAACTCTCGGAATTTAGTTACGTTGATCTTCTCTCCTGATGAAATACACTGCAAGATCACACAGATTTTTCTTAAAAGCATAGCATCTATTCCGGTCAGTTCAGCAGATTTAGTGTAGTTTTCAAAAAATCTCCTTGCCGAGTTGCCATTGTTGGTGGATCCACTGCCTTGTTTCACAACATCGAGAAGTAAGCCCGTTTCTCTTCTTACAGCCTCTTGAACTCTTTTCTTCCTGTCATCAACTTGCCTTTTTGCTATATCACCCCTTACTTGCCATGATTTTATGTCTAATTTGTAGGAAATGTGTAATAAGCATTCCATTGAGCGAATCCAAGCGTGAAGGGTGCTTAAGCCATATTTATACATGTCCTCGTTTGCGTGTTTATCTTTGATTAACTCTAAATTATTCATTTCTTTAGGACAAGCCTTGCATATGTCACACACTGAAGCTGCTGTATTGGATATAATGGAATGAATTTTACCATCAATCATTGTCAACAGCAGTTGGTGTTTGACACTAATTCCATCAGTGATGGTGGATGGAGTTAAGGCTTCAATCTCTGCTTCGATTTCAGCCATCTCTCTCTGCACATTTTCTTTGGTTTCCTTTATAAACTTAAACAATATTGGCCGGCAAAATGAAGTGGAAGATGGTCGCTCGTTTTCCCAAATTGTTACACCTTTTGAGACGAGCCGCAGTGGTACAAGACTAATCATAAAATTACTAGCAAGATCGATTTGCTCATCTTCACTCGTCCTTTGATGATAAATGCTTTGGCTAGATGATCCGTCAAAACCCCATTTGCTGGTCAATACGAGCTGTTGATTGGGATCAACAGGGGTTTCTAACGACCTAATAAGTCTTCTTGAGGTTAAATCCATCAAGGCTTGTAATTTGATTTTTGCAGAGCTCTCTGTAACTGTGAGATCTTCTTTGGCCGGATAGCACTTAATTTTTTCTTTAACCAACATGTAGTAACTCGGGTATTGAAGAGCTCCTTCTTGAGTGTTGAAATCCCGAAGAGTGTTATAGCGCCATTTCGATAAGTTCATCGATACATAAAGAGCCAATGCCTTCAAAGGGGATATTTCCCGTACCTGAATTGATTTACCTTCAATGAAGGCTTTGATTTTTGAGGCCTCTTCTGGATTCTCCGTCAAGTATTTCATAACATAAGCTGTATCGCTTTGTCCTGCCTTTTGAAGCGCCCTTTCGGCCGAAAACATAATTTCAGCGCTGCTACTGCTGCATGAAAGACTATCTTCAGTGCGTCTTCTTTTTTGCCGGTTACTAAGGTCCTCAAAAGATTTACGAGGACTAGGATGTGTACAAGTTGAAGCATCAGATTTAGCAGGAGAAATTATGGGCTCGATGACGTCACTTATATTTTCTGTAGAAGGTTCCATATTTTCATTCTGTAATTCCGGCCATTGAATTGCAGCCTGTAGCCAAATCTCATGTTTCTTCCGAAACTTATCTGTGCTTCTTCCAGACTGTGTCCATTTTGCATAAATGCGGTAGCAAAATCGACGACACCAGTCTTTTAAACTTGTTTCAGCACTTTCACATAACTGAACACAACTGTTATCTTTTAAAACACTGAACAAATAGTTAAAGTCGCGTAAATCTTTATGTGCGCGTGCGCATAAAGCAACGTGAATATCAAGATTTGTATTAAAATTTGGAAAATACATTGCGAGATTAGCTTGGATACAACGAGGTGTAAATCAACACTGATTTTAAAGTTACTAATAGTGACCTATTTATATAAAATCCAGGTATCCCAGGTATCCTTTGTTAAATATTGCAAGGTAATTAGTTATTGTGATAATTAGTAAATGATGCATGCTAAATTAGTGTATTAAGAGCCATTTAGTAATTAAATAATAGCAATGTTCTTATCAGTAATCATTAGTGCATCAGTTTTATATGTAAACCTTAAGTCCCTAATTATATATCCTAATTAGCTTATATCTTCTCTAATTGGCTGCTCAGAAATGTTATTGTAATAAGGTAAACCTTTAGAAAAACGGTTTTAATCAACAAAATAAACAAAAAATAAAAAAATTGTGTTATAAAATAAACATCACTCTTTATCCCAGAAAGTGCACATTTGGCGCACTATGTGTCTTAGTATTAAATATAGCTCTTAGTATAAGCATTATGATATTAGAGACCGCTACTTGAAACAAGCCCGGAATCAGGAGGGAGAGAGCTCGATACACTCATTTTCATAGTAAAATTTCACATTTTCTCAAATTACTCCCGAAATATGGGAGTTATGAAGAAATTCATCACCACAAGTTATGAAGGCATTAAGTAATCGAATAAGATGGCATCATTAGTTTGGCATAATTTTACTCTTTTTTTTCGGACATGTCTACGTCCAACCGCTCCCATACATTCGTTCCACTGTGTGTCGGCACGCGATTTCACGCACACGCTAGCATAATGTATGAGGGAATAAGGTGGTGGCAGTGCGGGCTGTGCAGCGCGACTGTGAGCACGCGCGTACGCTACATTACCGCTTGCGTTCGTCAACTCTCGCCGGCGGCGGCCACTTAAATTACGAGTATCATGACTTCAAAAAGGGGAAAAAAATATTGTAGTGTTTTCGGGTGCTTCAATAATGATTTCGCAAACCCGGACTTATCATTCTTCATAGTTCCTACTCAACCAGAAATGTAAGTACCTACTTATACTTAAATATTATTAGAAAATGTGGTATTGTATTGTTTATTTCACAGTTTATTTGCTTTATTAAGAGCGTAGCCGAGTCGCATTTTTCCATATAAATGTATTCCCAAATTTACTTTCTGAATACTATGTTTAGAGCTAAAGTTTATTTTAAGAAGTCTAGTTTTACTATAAAACAGAGGATTGAGTACGAAACATCGTTTAGGTAAACGTATTTGTCGCGTATAGTTGTAATAAGGGCAATTTCCAATTGACAACATTTCATATTTTTAACCTGCATGTATTATTACGTTATATAAAAGTAAATTCAAATCTAGGGCACCCATATTTTTTCGTTTTTCGAAAATATGTACTTTTCATTCATAATTTTAACTTTGAAATTCGGTGTATTGTGTATTCTAAAAAGACGTAAGTGCCAGATGACGGTAGAATGGCGATATTACCTTTGCTTTATTGTGACCCGTCAAAAAAACTGTTAGACGTCACTTGTCTCAGTCGTTGTTTTGGTTCCTTCATTGGCGTATATTTTTCATTGGGATCCATTTTATTGGCGAAATATCAATCAAAAATTGATAATATTAACAGTAAGCAGCGTGTCGAGTTGATAGGAAAAAATATTGTTGGATTCAATTCAGTTTTTTAGTTTTTTTTTTTTTTTTTTATAGTAATGGCTCCATCGTTTTAACGATGATTCTGCCAATGTCAAGGTTAAGGGAAACAAAGTGTATTCGTTGAGGTTGACCAGTTATACTGTCTTTAGTACGATTTAGTTACAACTGAAACTGTTTGAGTAGCCTTTGAGTTGCCATGTTATAGTTTGATGTTATTTAATAATATAAATTTTTTAAGTGAATTAATTAATGGGGACTCAACGAGTGTTAAGAGGAATGGGATATTAATAGGTCTGGGAAAATTAGGAGGGAGAATATCGGGACTAAGTTTTTTAGTTGTTTTCTAGTTACACTTCTTAGGTGACATTGACATGTCTTGTTTGATGTAATGTTTTCAATCAAAGACATTGGAATGCGCAAAGGTAACTACCTCATTCCGCCGTTTATGTGACGTCATCACATGTTTTTTGATTTTTATTTTTTTTCTCAGAAATTTAGAAATAAAAAAATAAAATAAAAATATATTTGAACTCAGGATACGAAAATAAAGAAATAGTATTTTTGTTTTAAGGTCGTGTCAGGTTTGAAATGTTGTCAATTGGCAATTTCACAATAATTAATATTGCAAATTAATTACTATTGAAATTATTATTTTTTCTATTGTCTGATGTGTTGTTCAATCCAAAGGTGTCTTAATCATAATATTAACTTAACAAAATTATAGTAACATGTGACCGACTAACGCTTAGGGTTGCCACCACTTTTACTTTTAGCTAAATTGTTGCGTAGAATTTTATTTATAACCTTTAACCCCTACGACGCGCGCGACGACAACAGCAACGCGAGGTGCATTTGAAATAATTGACGCTATCCGATTATATAAACAATTATTACACGTACCCATATAAACAATAATTATAATTGTATCTCAGAAGCTAATGAGGCTAAAAAGTTTTGCGGTTTTATTAAAGTAAGGTATCATGTATTGAAAGAAAAATAATAGGTGATAAATATTTTTTTACATATTCGCGAAAATACGTATGGAACTCTCTATTTATTTCACTTGACCAATTTGTTTAATTGTTTCAGACGCTTACAGTGGCTACGGTTAATTGATCGCGAAGACTTATCTAACAAGTCAAACCATAATGAACGAATATGTGAAGTACATTTTAAAGCAGAAGACATTTCTATGAACTCTCAACGAAAACGATTAATGAAGAATTGTTTACCGTGTTTACGTTTGCCTAAAAATAAAGAAGATAAAGGAACTCAAGTTGAAAAAACGTCAGTCACCACTTCAACCCAAATTGATCTTCCATCATGCAGTTCTTCATGCCAAACAGAGAAGATCAGTACATCAAGCAACACAGAAGTTCAAACTGCTGCTTCGCTTTCTGCTAATACTCCGCGCAAAAGAAAATTAAAATCTGATTTGTCTAGTGTAAAAAAAAGGTTAAAAGTAAATGAAACAGGACAGACTTCGGGTGATTCGCAAAAAGACATGTTTTTTAAGCTATGTGACCGCTTTTTATCAGAAAAATTTGCCGATATTGTAAAAGTGCAAGTAGATCAAAAGTCAAGTTATAAAGGCAACAGATACACTCTGGCTTATAAAATGTTTTGCTTGAGTTTGTATTACGCAAGCCCACAAGCCTACCGTTTATTACAAGAAACTCTTTGCATGCCATGTAAAACTACGTTAAATAAGCTGTACATTCCTATAACTACACAGGTCAATGAGGATTTAATGGCAGTTCTTAAATTAAAAGTAAACAGCATGTCTGACAAAGAGAAGCAATGTACATTAGTAGTGGATGCAATGAGCCTTAAAACAAATCTCTTTTATAATATTAAGGACGACAAAATCATTGGTTTTCATGAAGTAGATGGCGTACAATCCCCACTACCGGCAAAACACGCTTTAGTTGTGTTAGTGAGGGGTATTTTTGTAAAATGGTCCCAACCGATAGGATTTGCTTTGTTATCAGAATGTAAAAATGACAATAATATATCCAAATGGATCGACAAAATGATACTTAAACTCTTTGAAGTCGGGTTGAAAGTTAGAGTGTTTATATCTGATCTTGGATCAGATTTATTAAATGCGGCTAAAAAAAGGGGAATATGCGTGGAAAAAACCTATTTCACTATTAATGATCATAAAATATATTACATTTTTGACGTACCTCACTTAATTAAATTAGTTCGTAATAATTTGATGACATATCATTTTCATTTACAAAATGGCAGAGTTGCAAAGTATGAGCATATTCTTAAATTTTATGAGCAAGATAAAAACAAAACATTTAAACAGGCATATAAGTTAACAAACAGCCATATTAACCCTACCAATTCAGAAAAAATGAAAGTCAGATATGCGACTCAACTTTTGAGTAGGACTGTTGCAGTTAGCTTATTAACGTACATAGATTTTAAAATTATTGATGAATCTGCAAGACCAACAGTTGAATTCATAAAAAATATGAATGATTTATTTGACGCACTTAACTCTTCGACGCGTTATCATAGCTATGCTTACAAAAATGCGTTTTGCGGAAATGACAATCAAATAGAATTTTTTAATAAAATGTTAATACTTTTTCAAACATTAAAGTTATATAATCCAAAAAACGGTAGTGACGTTACGAAAACAGTCAAGTTTATTGATGGCTTTCAAATTACTATCAAATCTATATTACAGTTGTTTGATGATCTTAAACAAGAAGGGTTTGAATATTTATTGACAAGACGCCTTAATCAAGAAGTTATTGAAAATTTTTTTGGAAAAATACGGTCAAAAAACGGGATGGCTACAGAGCCAACCAGTAGGCAATTCATATCTGCATATAGAAAGATTTATTTTACAAATATTACAAAGCCTCCAATAGATGGTAATTGTTCTGAAGATATCACAGAATTTTTGATTAGTTTAAAAAATCACAAACATTTCGAAACAAGTGCCTCAGTAATCGACAAACATCTGACCAGTAGCAATCAAACACAAGGAAATGAAAATGTTTTGTCGGAAATCTTACGTTCTGACTATGTACCAATACAACATGAGCTACCGGAAAAAAATGCATTTTTTTATGTTTGTGGCGCTTTGTTAAAAAAATGTGTTGATTACCATAAGAATTGCGATTTTTTAAATAATTATGTCGACGTTAATCAACGAGCGTTTAATTTAAGTGTAGAATCTAGATACACACATTACAGGAATTACGGCAAAGATCGAAATTTACTCATGATCCCACCTGATGATTTTGTCGATAATGTAGAAAGGATGGAGCAGGTGTTTCGCAAAGCGTTCGAAAAGGACCACATCAACATTAAAATTGGCCGGTCAATTTACGATCAACTGAATGATATAGAATTTAAGATGCCCTGTCCATGCTTTCCCAAAAGCTTTTTACAAAAACTTTACATAAGAATGAGAATTTACTTTACATTAACAAATAATAATAAAGCGTTCCGGACGTGCAGAAACAGGAGAAAAATTTTCTCGGTATCAAATTTGTAACTTAGTATAATAAATGTTATGTGAATAAAAGCTTTTTATTTTTACTAAATTTATAAATTGGTAATATATTCAATAATAATAATAATATGCTTTTTATTTCATAAATTTAGATCAAGTGCTGCTTGTTCGAAAATATTAACTAAAAGTAAAAGTGACAACCGTGGGGGTGGGGATCAACGCAAGAGTAGGCTAATAACTCGGCGGGCGGCCTTAGATAACTTACTGCTATCTAACAATAGTTAGGTACTTACTTTATTTGCATTGTTATACTCGGTGACACCTTTTGTTTTGTGTGTTGTCCTGGTACTACTGTTCCCTGCCTTTTAGTCCGACACAAGCTCACCGCGGATAGTATCTTAAAAGTTGACTTGTAATCTTCTAATACTTAACTAGAAGGTATTTGTAACGACCATCCATTACGGAGACTCTTCTGCACGTGAAGCCGTTGGGCGGCTGGCATTTGTAGATCTTTGACAGTCGTTACGTAATTCTGACAACCAGTCTTACCAAGGGATATTCTGTAACCGAGTAACTGGGTTTCTGAAGGTCTGCTAGGCAGTCGCTCCATGTAAGTAAAATACTGGTATTCAGGTGCATACGGTTAGATTGGAAGCTGACTACAACTATGTTGGGAAAAGCTAGGCAGATGATGATGAGGTGTTTGTAACGAGTGTAACGACGTGTTCAAAAACATACTGTTATATTGGTTAATCTTGAAAAACTTGCAAAACTGTGTGGATAAGGCTTGATGCTTGATGAGCACTTCTTAGTAACTTATTTATGTAAGCACGCAGTTTTAACGCATTTCTGTATTATTAATAGCGATCATTGGAAGGTCATGGTTATAATGTTTAGTTGCTATACGTTACCAAAAGGTACCTACTATGTTAAGATTTGTTACATTTAGGGCTGATTTTTTAATAGTTAAATAACTTATCTGAGGAATAAATATTGCGGTTTTGTATACAAACCCCCTTATTCATAATCCTATTTTATCTCTATTTTAGCTAAAATAGGTTTATAGAACGTTTGTCTTTATCTGTCACGTTGTCATTTCTGTGTGTAAGAAAGAGACAAACCCCATTTTAACTAAAATAGGTTTGATAAGTTTTATGAATAAGGGGGTTAGAGAATATGTCAAGCTGCCAGATTTATTTTTTAGATAAAAGTTATCTGGCTTATTGAAAATGAGCCCTTAGAAGAGGTTATACTCTTATTCAAACTGGCTTTGTTTTCTGCAATATTTAAAAAGCATGTGATAATCACAATACTCGTTAACATATGTTATAAGCTAACTGTTTTAAGGCTCCCCGCAGACAGGAACAACGCGACGCTAGTAGAACAATTTCTTTGAAATCTTCAAGCAAATTGTTCTATCATAATCGCGTCGCGCCTGTCTGTGGGAGCCTTTAAGGCCCGCGTGCACCACAAATCAATACATAATTTAAAACTTCGTTCTGTTTCTGTCAATCGTTTGAAGATGACAGGGACAGATTAAGTGTTCAAAATTGGTTTTGCGCTAAACGCCTTTAGTAATTTTTGGTGCATGTGGGCTATAGCTAAGATTTCTTAGAAGAACGATGGCTGTCACGTAACGGCCGCAGTGTCATGAAAATGATGGCAGCGTGCTTTGACTTTACGGTGACATAAACTCTCCCTAGGAAAACACAGCAACTTACTTTTATAAATAACGTTGCAGTGACGTCATTCGACCGTAAACTGCGGACGCTATGTGGCGGCCGCCACAGTCTAAGAAACCTTAGCTTGTGTATAAGTAAAGTGATTCAAGTTAGAGTTAAGAATAAGTTTGTATAGAATTGTTCTAAACGCGACACTAAGCTACCTTTATAAGAATATATTATAATTTATACCTATAGTCCGGCGTTTCTAAATTTGGCAAAGATTTTCGAAAGAAAATCGAGAGAAAATCGATATACAAGAACATTTAATTTACAAAAATAAATGTTCTTGTATACCTATCGATTTTATTCAATTTCGAGCGGCCATTTTTGTTTACATCTTTGGCAAATTTAGAAACGCTGGACCTTATCTAGTTCGTTAAATGAGGGTTCATTATTTTGTTACTTGATTACTTCATAAAATGTGAGCTGAGCTGAAATTAAAAAAATACTACCTTTGTTATAAACTGTAGTTTTATTTGTAAACCCAAGTTGTTACTTCGAAGAAGCAGTGGCGGATTTACACATTTGCCGGCAGTAGGCTATTCAAATTTTGCCGCCCCTACCGACCTCTACAGTAATGTCCCATGTCTTTTGTATACTGCTTCGCCTTTTCTTCAAAATACTTAAAATTTTCTCGTTCATCAGCTACGAAAAACTTGCAAAAAGATTTGTAAAGATCGGCAAATGTGATAAAATCTACGGTAGAAGCCTGAATTTGAGCATTCACTTTGTTTATTGTAGTTTAGGTATATAAATATTAATCTCTTTAATTTCAGTAACGCAATTTAAAAAAATGTTAGCCCCAAATTTGCCGCCCCTAAAATCTGCCGCCCTAGGCTCCAGCCTACTCAGCCTATTGGTAAATCCGCCACTGCGAAAAAGATTGCATGTAGCGGAGATGAGGATGTTCAGATGGATGTGTGGAGCGACAAGACTTAATAGAAGTAAGAAATGAGGATATTAGAGGAAGTTTGGAAGTCTGCATCAGTTACAGAAAAGTTGAAAGGGAATCGTTTGGCTAAGTATGAACATATGATGAGCAACGCATGTCACTAATATAGTGACTAATATAAATGTTGATGTATTTATGTATGAAAAGGTAGAAGCAGACCAAAAATATAATGGATGAATTGTGTGAGGGATGATATGAAAGAAATAGGAATGATTCATCACCACTGCTCTCAAACGGTGAAGGGAAACATCGTGAGAAAACCGGCATGTCCTAGAACCAAACATTCGAAGACATGTGTGACATCTACCAACCCGCACTGGGCCCGCGTGGTGGATTAAGAACCACTCCCCCTCACCAGGAGGGGAGGTCTGTGTCCCAGCAGTGGGAGCATTATAGGCTAATTAGGTTCCCATCATTTCGGAACCTGCTTAGCGACAAAAAGCAAGAGAAGTTTGTAGTACAGATAACGCCATCCACGAAGACGGGCCCCACTCTTCTTCCTAATCGCTTACAGTACAAGTGTGCAACATTCCGCTAGTGATTTAGTTTTGTCGATACACAGTAATTACTTATTAGTGGGTAATTAGTGTGTAACTATCAACAAACTAAAACAACAGCGATATTATTATGTAAGAAGAGAGGGGCGCGTCTTCGTGGATGGCACTATCTATAGGTAAGCAGTAGTTCCCCGGACGAGCTTCTTCAGAAAAAGGACTTCAGCAGTCCTACATAAACTAAGTAGATGGGTAGGTAAGTAAATTCCTTTTGGAGCCGAAGGTAAGTATCCCTACCAGTGGAGATATATCAGTAGGGATATAAGGAACAGGGGAAGGTTTTGACCTGAATGTACAGACGCTAGCACATCAACCTACCCGAAACTGTCACATTTTCTCAATCAACTTTGAACCTTACGCTTTTGTGATAAAGTTGAAAATCTATTAAAGAAATTTGACAGATTGTAGTAGGTTGATGTGCTGGCGTCTGTACCTAATCAATAACATGAGCTTTGGACTTTCGTTAGCAGTTTATTCTTCCGTCTCTCTCATGCATGACTGTATGGAAAACGGATTGTGGAGTAGCAAAATTGTCTCCAAAAACTTTTTATAAGTCCTTACCTATGAAATTGCCGTTTTACATAGAAAAATCATTTTTTTTTCTTTTCTTAAGAAAATTATTTAGGTATTTCATTTATCGAAGTATTAACCATTAGTGAAGATACACTTTTGCCATTTTAGTGGGTGTACGTTGATAGCTATGCTATAAAAATCCAGGGGACGGGAAATCGATGCAACTCTTTAGAGGCGTTTTTCACCACCGCGTTAGATAAAATTTTTCCTGTAAAAAGTTATACAAATTCCGAACAAAAATGGAAATTTTTTGGAGCAAGCTCTGGTGAGTATGGTGGCTGACGAAGAGTACAGTCGTAGGTAACTCTTATAGTTTTGAGGCGGTCCGTTGTGCGGTGCTTCGATTCGATGTTGTTGTTCAGTGAGTTCATACTGTTCCCACTTTCCGAACTTTTTTTCCAATTTGAAGTAAATGAATCAGTATCGATTTATCACTTAGGTACGTTGAAGGCTGCTGCAAGTTCCAATATGGTTTGAGATGAATCTGCTTCTACTGACTTGATGACTTTCAATTCATCGTTACCGACTTTCGTCTCCGGCCGGCCACGGGGCTTGTTGTTAAGATCAGAATTTCCAGAATTGAAGCGATTAAACCAAAAACGGACCGTGCGTTCACATGCATTACCATGTCCGTCTGTGCTAAGTTTGTGCCCCGACGGATCTCATATTCGAAAATAGCGCGCAATTCCCACTTTTCCATGGTTACAGCCGAGAAAACTGGCATGTCCTAGAGCCAAAAATTCGAAGACATGTGATGTGACATCTGCCAACCTGCACTGGGCCTGCGTGGTGGATTACGGCCCACTCCCTCTCACTGAGAGGAGGCCTGTGTCCCAGCAGTGGGAACATTATAGGCTGATTATGGTTACAGAAACAGCGATATTAAAAAAAAATAACGGCGAAAAAACAAATGAACAACTGATTTTGTATAAAACGAAATGTCATGCTATACATAGGTACTTATTAAAAAAATAATTTTAATTTGGAATTCTTATAATAAGTCCATGTTCTAAATAGAATGAAAGTTATCGATATTCACAATGGCCAGTACCAAAAATCGGCAATTTCATAGGTAAGGACCTAATATAATAGTTTAGAGATTCCTAACAAACTATTAGTAGGTAGGTAAGTTTAACGAAGCACAAGTTAATCAATATCTCGCCATTGACAGTGTGAAATAAATAGGTCACGGTCATGGGACGTATGCACGATGCAAGTTGGCCCAACTAGAGAGGGAACCGAACCGCCCGCGCCTCCCCTAGTCTAAAATACACTAGTCACGAAACACGTGGAAATAACTCAAGTTAAAGTTACCGAAACTATGCTATAGTCTGAATAGTTTGTGTATAGTAAAGGGAGCAAAAAACTTGCAATAGTTGCGGTTGCCTTGCAGTAAGTTAGGTTTGAAACTTTTTATAACGATGACGTTTGGCGGGGCGCGCGGGGGGAGAGCGGCGCGCGCGGCCTGTTGCCGCTGCATACAACCCAAACAAAACACGCGCGACAGAGCGGCAACGTCGCCGCGGCTCCGCGCCGGGAATCGATTCCTCTCCCGCCGCGCGCCGCCGACAGGTTTTACTTTGCAATAGTGAAGCACTAAAAGCTTAATTACCGTAAATTACCGATTTTTCATTAGTAAGTGACACTTTCGTGTTTTGGATTTTATTGTTTTCGCTAAATGCGGCCTGGAACGATGCTTGCTTTTGCTGATTTTCGACAGATTAATTTACATTTATGTTTTCCGAAGCTCGTCCTTGTTTGAAAGTGAAATTCTATTTGTTTCAGTTCTCACTAACAATGATCAGATTCTAGGCAATCCACAAAACGCGTGAAAATTTACAACGCTAATTAAAATTGGTTTCAACTTCAACCAAAAATAAATATCCAAAACATCGACTTAATTGGCAAAATAATGAACTACGAAATAATTCGGTGGCGGCACGGTGTTACGTAGTATTTCTAGTAATAAGCCCGAAACAGAGCCCCTCCGAAATTCCGTGAAACAAAAAAAAAACATTGACAAAAAAATGCGATTGCCACACATCGCACTACAAGTTAGGCTAGGTTATGATTTGTTTTGATTAGATATGAGAAACGTCGACACCGTAATTTGTTAAGTTCTGATGGAAACATTTCCCTCGTGCAAACAAATGATGCGTGTTATTATGGTAATATATTAGCTTTTCATGCCGCGAATCGCGGGAACTGATGAAAAAGTTTTCTGGAAACTTTCCGGCAAGCTGGTTCTTTTCTATTTTTTTTCGAAGTTGGATCAAAAGTTAAATTAACTTGATTGTTATATTGACAGAGTTAGATGCTTAGATATTATGGTTTGTTCAAATACTGGAACAGTAATACTGAATACCTAATAAATAAAATTGTTATCAACAACTCTGTAAAATACAGACTGTATATTCATGGTAAACCGATTTCGAAATATATTTATGGAAAGCCGCTTAAAATGGCAATGTTATAAACATTGAATGCATTACTTTAAAGTAATAGAATCACAAACACCCATTGTTCCACTCTTACTTACAAATAAGCAAAAATATTGCTTTACATTAAAACTATTATATGGGTAGTGTACTCTATTTTGCTTTCAGTTGGCGTAATTTGCTCGAAGCGATAATAAAATATTCGCTTTACTTCTTCCTTTTCCTTATTTCATTCAAGTGGACGTCTAAAGAAATATAAATCTTGTACTATAAAACTACTTTTATTTTTATCATTTGAAATTTGATGGTGATGTAGGAGTGTTAGAGTCAGACTTGAGCTTCCGGGTAATTCATTATTTTCTTCGGTCATTCTTTATCTTGATAACAGAAAATATTAAATAATCAGCAGCCCTCGCCATCAAATAGCAAAGAATCCCAACATTGCACTTAATTAAATAACTATAACGAGATATTACCAAGGGGGATTCCCATCCCGTAACGGTGGATCCCGGGAATCGCTGAGGGGCTATTCTTTGATTTGTCTCGCCTTTGTCGGCAACAATAGTCGTCAATCCGTCACTCATTGTGCGTCCCGGACCCCCAGCCCGTTTCCGAGCATTTCCACGATTGTCACTTGCAACTTGTATATTAGGAGAAGCGGCTGATTCATCTATTGTGGTTTTTGTTGGTGTTATCTTGGTGTTTTTTGGTCAGCAGTTTTGGTACAAACAAAAAACTTAATGAGATGGAGATAAGGTGCTTTTAAAAGGATTGTTGTAATATGCTTTTGGTCGGTCGGTTCGTGTAAACTTATCTCTCTTCATTTGTGTAACATCAGGTAGATCGTCACAGTCACAGTCAGTCGCTAAGCATTCTGTAGGTACCTGAAGTTCTTGTTGTAATTTCGTTAGTTTGTGCTCTTTCATGCTAAGCTATAGCTTGGAGAATTTGCAACGATTTTTCTTTACAAACTTACAATTCCGCGAATGTTAAATGCTGAAGGGATATTTTTTATTGTCACACAAATATACTGGGTCCCGGATTTTTTAAAATTTAAATCTAGAATATCATTTCATATTAAATAACGGCCGGCACTTGCAAAAGACAGAATTGTGTGGAAAAGGGAGAGAGAGGGCTTTGCCCTGCAATGGCACAATACAGGCTTGTTAGATTAGATCTGTTATCTAACTAATCTAATATAGCTAGTCTGTAAATAACGGTAACTCATCCATCACAAAATTGATAAAGTAATTTCTTTTCAAATGCATATCTGAGAGGTTCACTTGGCTTAGAAGGAGCTCCGTCTGTGTATTCTGTGCCAAATCTATTTGGAATCGAACCAAGGGAAAAATGCTTCCACATCTGGTTTCTTCAAAACCATTTATATTCAAGGCCCAGAATAAGTCCTTCTATTTCAATAGCTCACGCTTTCAAAAACAACAAACCGAACAATTCTAAATTTCAGACTAAACATAACACCAAACACTTCAACATCACGTGTTTATTTCACAAAACAAAAGGTATCATTTATATTTGTACAATCGTACCTCGTAATGTCTAGCTTTCATCCGCTTTGTAAGAATTCTCGGTACAACCTGTTGACATTCTATTCTTTGGAAGAAAATAACCGGTTGTTTGAACTGGAATTGACGTTAAACTGTAGAATTACGTGTCAGTTACGACTCGTCGGTGGTGACAATTTGATTTTTATTGAATGAAACGACCATTTCTATCTTTGATTCAGTGTGATTACGCTTTGAGTTTGAGTGTGTTCATTACTGTTATTGTGCAAAGCTGAAACTCGGTTTGATAATAAAGCTGGGGTTTCATTACAACATAGATCATGTTCTGTTTGTATTTCTATTGTTTTGCTGTACACTATGGTCATAATATGGTGAAGATGATGACATATATTGCGAATTCATTTAAGTATCTGTATTTCTCTCTTCCTCTTTGTTGTTTGATTCATCCTCGAGAGATTAATTTTATAGTCTTCAGCATCGTACAATGACAAGTGTGTCAAGAATCTTGGGCATCAACAAACTATTCATATGTTGATACACTAGATCCATATCTTCAAGATGATATATCTACAGAAGAGGACAGATTTTGATATGTAAAATTTACTGTCCCCAATTGTTGAGCAGGATCAAAATCCGTGTACCCACGAAAAGCCCACGAGCTCCTATAACCCCCTTGTGTCCTCCTCTCCGCAGAACTGTCCTTGGTGGTAATTCTCCAATCCCCGCCTATGTAAATTATTAAACAGCTGCAGTGATCTTGTTGATGTGCACTCTGACTCAATTGGTAAGTTTCGAAGTATTACGTACAAAAACTTGTAAAATCATTTTAGTGTACTTACATAAATTTAATTTTAATTTAAGTGTTGATTTTGATTTTAATTTTATTTTAATTTTGTTTTTAAAATCGCATTTGGATTTTAATTTTAATTATGAAAAATCATAATTAAATCATATATTTCAACCAAATTCTTAATTAAAAAATATAGAATTTGGTTGAAAACATAATTATGTTCGGTAAATATAAGAACTCATCTAATTTTAAGTAGGCGCTCAAAATCAATCGACAATTATGTAATGCATGATGTGCTTACCACAGAAAGAAATTGGTAGGGTAGACCGGGGACAAAAGTAACACTTTTTGTTAAATGACCTATAACACAAAATCTACTCGCTTTATCCAAAGTTTGGATCATTTGGTAGTAGGTTATTTTCATTGTCTTTAAGCTTTTACTTTTGAATTACACTTAAATTGCATTTATCGTACAGAAAATCTAGTTTGAATTCGAGGGGTCTCACTGCTACTATTGACCCCTAGTATGGGTCAATTGTAACAACATTTTAAAAGACAATAAAATACAGAGTTGGTTAATATTATCACTTTTATTTACTTATATGTGTAGATTAATTACTTATTTATCAGTCTCAATTATAAGGAACCTTGTTTTCATAAACTTGTTCAATAATCAACATGAAAGTTTAACAAAATTAAAATAGATTGTTCGTAGCTTTAAACAAAATAATAATTAACTTTAAGTAAACACAGGTTCGCTTTGGGCCAAAATCAAATTTTGAGGATTAATATTAGTTGAATAACGACAGTAAAACGTATAAAAACACTATTTTTCTTTTTTGTATGAAGTTACAAATGCCCCTGTTACAACCGTCCCTGAATTAAAAAAATAATAAATCGAAAATGGACTTATGACGAACATGATTTGCTCATTAAGCAAACGGATCACTCTCAAAAAATATGCACCATCAGGAGAATGAAAGTCGAAAATTTGACTTTACGAATTTTGCCTTTTTTGCCTCTCTTTCTCTCTGTATGTATATATATATATATTCATGTATTATACCTATATATATATACATAATAATAATTAAATATATATTTAGAGTATAGAATAATTATGTTATTATTCATTTTTTATTTAATTAATTAAATAAATAAATATCCCTGGACAATTCACACAGCGCCATCTAGCCCTAAACTAAGCAAAGCTTGTGCTATAGGTACCATACAGCTAATATACTACTTAAATACTTTTTTTTTTGTAAATACATACATAAAAAAGAAAGAAAAGAAAAGATTATTCTTCCAATAATTGTCTAACTAATTTCTTAAAAATATGAAATTAATACGTGTTGGGTCAATTGTAGCACGGGGTTGATTGTACCGTTACAATTGACCCCTTCCCTGCTGTTACAATTGCCCTCAAGTAGTACATTTGACAAAATTTGAAATTTGCAAGAAACCTATCGAAATTTAGCAGCGGAATTATCACAATTATGGCAGCCAATCATCTTAGCAACAGAGTGATTACAATGATTTGGCTATAAATCCTTCACTAACTACAAAAAAAGCGCGTAATTCAGAGTAAAAAACTTTCTTTTGGTGGTGGAAAATCAAAAATTCCCTCTGAGCACGTCCGTTTCACAGCGAGCGCGCCGCCGACTGGTGAGCAGGTCTAGACACGTTAGACGCGTGATCTGGCGGACGCACACATTTAAGCGTTGTATATGTGTGGAAATATCGCCGATGTTACTATTGCCCCTTGTTACTTTTGTCCCCGGTCTACCCTACACTAGTCTATAAGTCTATTGAATGAATTTTATCTGGAGAGCCTAATTAAAATATTAGTTCTTCAGCTTGATTGCTCTACTCGTGGGCGCTTTAACTTACTAAATAAGTAATAATCTTATAATGCTTGACAAAACAGTCGATTTAGAACCCCCGAGAATTTCACAATTACTGATTTTGTTTCCAGTACGAAAACTCGAAATTAAACCTGTATTTATTTAAATACTAGCTTCAGCCCGCGACTTCGTTCGCGTGAAACTTCTTGTTTCCCCCGAGCCACCCCGTCGTATCGCATCACCCGCCCGCGCTATCACTTAACGTTCTTTTTGACTTTTTTTCTTTTTGCTCGGCTCCTAAGGGTCATAGCGTGATGTTAAATAGCCTTCCTCAAGAAATGGGCTATCAAATGCAAGAAGAATTTTTCAAATCCGACTGGTAGTTCCAGAGATTACCCCCTACATACAAACTTACAAACATACAAACTTACAAATTTTACCTCTTTATAATATTAGTATAGATTAAAGAGCAAAGCTCCGCAGCAGTGCTATCGTGTTTTCAGCGCTTTACCCTCAAACAACGTTGCTAATATAATTAATAACAAAGGATCATGCAGCTATTTAGTTACGCTGATAAAACTGGAACATGGGACCATTGTATGAGCTTTAAAACCTACGAGGGCAAACCATGGAATACTTACTTAGTATTTTCAAGCTGACCAAAAATGTTTAGTAACTTAACTAGGTATTAGTCTCAAAGGTTTCATACATAATTATGTTCCATGCATATGCAGGAATAGCTCCAAATTTTAATTAAGAAGTTGTTAGAAATACAAATATTGTATGTACAAGGTAGGGAAGAGTAAAAACTTTATTTCGCAAGTCGTTATTGCTGCAATAATCACCCGCTAAATGCAAAGCAGGATTAAGTTTGACAGATGTGCTATTTGTTGAACAATAAATTGTTAGATTTGCAAACCAGCGCAGCTTTTGCAATGTAACCTACGTAATTTTGAAACGAACATGATTTGGCTAATATTATTTAGCTGTTGTGAATTTGTGACTTCTGTTATCCGGTTTTAATACTCTGCCAACAAGGATACAAGTGATAATTTATGATAGATCCAAGACCAGTGAACTCATTGATATAAAAAAATACAACGATTACGTATCCTTCCAACACATTCTATGATTATTGTGAGGATTCTATTTCCTCAATCATGTGGGGAAAAAACCAATCTCTTTCCAAGTCTGAGTATATCTCTTGAATCTTTATTATCTTGTGGACCACAAATCACTGGCAAATGGAGTTTGGTTTTGTTTTAGCGTTGCATGTGAATTGACTGGTTTTCCAAAATAAGGCTTCTTTTTAGAATATCTGGCTTTATATGTTTAATTAACCCCAAGTCTAATGTCTATTATTTCATCCGGTCTAATTGTTAATTTATTCAGAACTGGGTTTTGCACGCGGTTTCGTCCACGTAGATGTTGGAAAATATCCTACGGGAACATACTACCGGGAATCAAAGTATAAACTATTTGTGTTCCAAATTTCATTCAAATCTGTTCAGCCGTTTTTGCACCAACCTGGAACATACATCCAGACAAACGGACAAAAATTCTAAAATGAAGTGCAAGTCCCAGAACACCCAATTACAGAGGTGTCACGATCTACACAATATATCTTCACAGCTTCAACCAATACTTCATTAATAGGTTCCCATACGGAAAACCTGTTTCGGGTTAACTAATTAAAAAAGTTTAATTTCCAAAATGCTGATCAACAGCATCTCCCGCTGTCGAGGTCAAGGGGAACAATATATGTATATTTGTCTCTTTCACACAACCGTGATACAGAACCCGCGACGAAACTTGATATGGCAATAAATAAAATAAATCGCACCGTCTCTTTTTGTCCTAGGGAGCGAGCAATTAGGCTGTCCCTATCGGAGCCGAGTCTATCCGACCTCTTGGAAGTTCGTTTATCGCTCTTCAAACACATAGTTTAGAAGTTCCCTTCTAACCTTGAATGTTGGAATTCTACTCAGGTCGTGGCAAATAATACCTGCCTGATTGTCGTGGTGGTGACTGCGACGTTTATGAAGCTAACACCAGTTGGGGATATTTATGTTGCAAACATAACTTTACTGATTGTAGCAAGGTGTGAATGAGTTACTTACTTACTAATTAATTGGAAACTCTATACCTTCAACTCGATTTTGGTTCAATTAGCAGTAATATAGACGTCTAATGCGGATGCCGTCGAAATTGTTTGTACGTGTGCTTCCTTGTTTATGCTTTTAGGGCTTGTCGTCTCGTCTCTTACAGAAATGTTATTAGATTTAATTTCGTGTGGTTAACCTTGATGACAGTCCTATTTCCTTCTTCGGTCTTCACTGGGGACTGATTGTCGAGTAAGCTTGTATATTTCGCTATTTTTCACTATCCGAATCTCCTGGACTATGTGGAAAATTTAAGGATAATTATATGGAATAGGTCCACCATTCCGCATATCATTAAATTGCATATGGATTATCTTAGAAGTAATATTATCTTATACGTTCTTTTGGTTTTAATGACATTTATGGTGGACACAGGTGGGACTCCGTGGGACTCGGGTGTAAGTAATTATAATTTTTCAATTTTAAGTATAGCTTATTTATACTTACTTGAATAGTTTCTCGTCATCATCAGCGCAATGGAGTTGTTAATTGCATAAATTATTTTCAGAGCCAATATGTAAAGACCCATGTCAGTGCGTGTTTCAGCATTTTTACAAAAGTAATGGGTTGGTATATCCTGTTACGTTCTTGGATTTTGAAGTTTCAGCGAAACCTTATACTTCACAAGTTTAGAAAGACCGTTGCCTCGTACGAAGAATGGCGGAATCCTTACAATGCAGGTTGTATACAAAACTTGTTTGACCAGAATTGAGAAAAAAAGTGGCGGGCAAGTTCGCCTACAATAGCATTCCGCTGGCTCGGGCCCGCCCGCGCCCCGCCCCCCGCCCTGCCCGCGCGCCCCGCGCCGCCGCCGCCAGTCCGCGACCGAGCGCGACCGCGTGCGCTGTGCAGCTCTCAGATGTGCTCACAAAAGAATCACCATCATAAACAAAACAAAAAAAGTGGTTTTTAAAAGCACATACTTTCCCTAGAAAATTTCTTCGTCCTTCAATTTACCTATCTCCTTCAACGAATCTTATTTCGAATTAAATAATATCACTAAACCTTATTTTTACAACTGTTACAGTGAACACATGCATTATAAAAGAATAGTGAAACCGGTAATCTGTGTTGTGAAAAAGTTTTGTGGTGTGTAATTACGGTTGTCCTAATCCGGTAGTTATCGATTTTTGGACGTCACTAGTCCCGAACAGCTGTTTTGGGGATGCGGAAACGATTCGCTGTTCCGGCGTAGTTGTTTTAATTTTTCCTTGTGAGACGAGATTTTGGTGTCGTATTAAATTACGAACTCAAAAATACTTTAAAAACATGAAATAAGCCGGTTCCGGTTTTAAAGATTTTCACGAAATTTTCGGACTCAACGCGCAGTGGTCGAAATTTTGTGATTCATAGTGAAAATAAAGTGGATTTATCTTGTGTCTTAACAATTCCGGGTTAAAAAATAAACAAAAACAAATCGTTGGAACGATTGCAGTTCATAGCAGTTCATTGCACTCGGTGCATGTGTGTTGGTTCAAAATTCAGTGTATAACTGTGTTTTATCAATTGGATTTTTTTCGACGAACTGGATTGGGACCCGATAGTGAGGTAAGGATGTAATTTTATTCGTACTTGATTGTATTATTAGCTAGTTAAATTCAAGTTATGAGCGGCGCCTGGTGCTGGATGAGTACAGCGGTGCCCGCCAGACTGTAGGAGTGTAGGCCTAATCGTGCACCCGCGTACTCTCTAGTTGCGTTTCCGTAAACATTTGTACTGGTCCTCATTAGGCCATAGGTGCCCAAAGAAATTTTAAAACAATTTTAATTTGTTTAACCGTTTCGTTAGATTGATATTCGGTAAAACTATCAAGTTCAAAACTTAAAAATAAGCCGTGATCCAAGTCGCAAGTTTGCGCAAGATTCCGAAACATTGTTTTGAAGCAGTTTCTACATTTAGCACACAATGTTTCTCGAATTTAAAAAGACGAACAGTGCAACGAAAAAGATAAAAATCTTTTAAAAAAGTTAGCTCATCGCAGAGACTAAACTTTGTAATAATTGTGGAGTTTGAAGGTGACGTCAAGACCAAGACTGGTGATGTTACGTGTCTATGGCAGTGTGTGTAACCCTGGTACTGAGCCTGGAATCATGCCAGCACGCAAAATAGCCAACGTCAGCTTCAGTAGGCAACGCAGCGGAGGTATTTTTGGAAGCCGGCAAGCAAAGACAACCGTGCTGGGTAGACCCGGGAAAAAACAAGCTTGGAATATACCGAAATGGAATCATTATGAACTCTGTTAGTTCCATCATTACTTTGCTACCCTAGTAGGTATGCTTAGATAGGGATGCATATTGTAGATAATTTCGAAAATGATAATTTCTACAGCAATCCGAATCTCTTGGCTTAATCGGGTTGTTGCGACAAATTAAAAGTGAAATGTCGGTTTCACGCTTCGCAAAATTACTAAGTATAGAAATGTTACGTCATTTAAACAAAGTAAACCTAACTTACTTTGTGTAACAGAACAGAAAGACTTACTTTGTGAACAAACTGGCCGTATCTAGGGATGTGTGCGTACACTACCGGCATCGGCATAGTAAAGCTCTTTGTTGTACCGCTATTTTTAAACACACGACAGATATGGAAACTATGCAATTATTTATCTCCAAACACTATTCTCAGATGAAATTCGTATCGTCAGTTCTCTTTCCTGCTAAGGACCAAATTCTGTGTTTATAACAGTGGCATCGCGTCAGTAACCGCAGGCTGATAATAAAAACTTGAGTCATTTAAATTGAAACAAAGAAAAAGAAAGAGGTTCTGTGAACCAGTTAATAGTGGGCTAAGTATGTGTGCAAGACCTATGTTGACGACTAGATGATGCGCTAGAAGACAGAATTCAGAAACATCAATTCTTTTAAGTGCACCGAAAGCACACTTCTGGACTATACGAATATTTCCGCCAATCCAAATGAAGAGGTTAAAGGCTTCAAGACAAAAAGTACTTTAAAGACGAGTATTTTAAAGAAACAATGTTAAAAAGACCAGCTTGATATAAGCACTTTTCTGTATGAAGCTGCAGGAACAAAATATCTGCTGGATGGCATCAAAAACATAAATGAATGTGCCTAAAAGTTTAAAGGGAAAGAAAGTAGTTAGATACATTACCTAATACTATGTACTTAGAAAGGGTTGATACAAAAAACACTCCAGGAAGATGGCATGTTACTACCATAATTGCAAAATTTAAAAACGTATATGTGCGGCTTTCCTTTGCTCCTTTTCATTTTCAGGAAAACCTCTCCACAAGATTCGAAAGGTTCTAAATAGCTTGAATCTTAGCAATTTGTACCTTCCGTTCATTTCAAGCTGTCTTTTGCCCTTTTAACCTGAATTATTTTGTTTGGTCCTTACTTTTCGTTACAAATCAACTAACTGCTGCTTGTACGTTTGAACGGCCCTGCAAACAATCATTCTCCTGATGCTTAGTAACTAAAGTATAGTTGCAATGACTTGTAATATTTATGAATCCTAGATGGAGAAGGAATACAGACTTCTAACTAACGGGAATATGTATCTTGAAAAGTTCATCTTTCTGGGACTATATTATAAAGATAAGGCATATGTTCGATAGTGAGCAAAAGACATATTTAGAGCTAAGTATTTTTCATGCAGAAGTTTTAAAAGAAGCAAAGGCAGTAAACGTATCATGTATTAGCCGTGCCTACGCAAAGAATTCACAACTCACAACCAATCACTGCACGTGCAGCCAACGACCTTTCGATGCAATACTCAGTGTTGCCACATGCGGCAATTCAATTAACGTTACATAATCGAGATGTAACGCTATGATTTGACGTTGGGAAGACTAAGTATACTGTAGATAGAGGTCCTGTTTCGAAGGCGTATTGAGAATAGGTCTTCGATTTTGGATAGTAAGAAAGTAACTTGGAAACTGTAAAGTTGGATTAAGGCACATTCATTGAACGAATTAGACCCAAAGGAGTAAACTAATCAAAAGGCCTTGATTAACTTAGCGCGATGAGTGAAAACATCCCAAATATTCCCTATTCCTGAACCGTTTTAAGTCCAAAGTTCATCTTATTTCAGTTCATTCATAGTAAAGGCTCTCACGGTCGCGTTATTATCGGTTGATAATATCAGATGCGTTATTATTAGAGCCTTAAAGTAACCGTTTTTATATTTTGCGGCCATGTCTAAGTTTCGCAGTAAGAATTAGAGCGAGCACTCAAGGCGACTTCTGCACTTAAATCGATACTCCTTAATTTCCGGTGCCCAGGCAGCAGCCTTAACTTCGCACACAACTTCTTAATACTGCGACAGGAAGTTAAGAAATAGAAGAAAAAGCCAGTAACCTCCAGACCAGTGTTGCCTCGGGCAGATAGTTAAAAAAATAAAAGTTCCTGAGACGAAGACGTTTTAATTTTATTTCCCCGAGATGTTCTCGGAATAAAAGACAAACATAAAACGACGATGCATATCAGCGTGCTTATGAAACTAAAGGCAGCAAAGAATTGATTTCTTGTCACGAAAGAGAACGCTTAAACATCGCTCATAGCCTATTGTCTGTGATCAGAATTTAACAAGAAAACTGTAGCTCAAATGGCAGCAAAACTTCAACAAACTTTCTGGTTCCTCTTTAGTTTAATAAATCCCAGAATATATTTGCACACTATTTTTGGACCTTCTCTGAACATTTAAGCACGTCTCGTCGGTTAGCCTAAACATCGAGTCTTCAAAGTACAGCAAGAAATAAAAGTTATTTTCTCGCTACATTCAAAAGCGTCTACTGAAGCAAGCATTGAGCTTCGTGTACACATATCGCTAAATACAGGCACGCCTGTGAAGCCGACTGCGCACTCCCTACCAGTTCTGCTCCCCTCGTACACGCCCGGCTGCGAATGCTATTGAACTGGATCGGAAACCACACGTTCTGAGAGAAACAAAGACATCCCGTGAACAAGATAACATTTTCAATTTATAAATCCGACGCTATATAAGCATAGTAATGATATAAGTCTACAATTTACTTACCAGATGTTTTATTGCAGATCTGCAGCAATCAAGTTCAAATCTTACAAAGACTTTTTGAGTACCTTAAACGCTTGAAGACTCGTTCTCAGGTTCATCTGTGTCCAAAAACAAACAAAAAGAAAAGCTTTTAACCCCAAATTCCTACCTATCATTGCATTAAAGTCTCAGAAAATGAACAGAAAAATACCTCACCTCGATGTGTGTAACTTGGAGATTTCGCAGAAAACCTCCATCACAAGAAATCGCTTGAACTTGCTCGTCTTAAAAACTGGAATAAACGGTAACTTTTTTGTGATTGCCCATTACTACAGCACGCTTCTAATATTGCTAATCAGACGTGTTCGTTCCTGGCGTGATAAGGTTTTGCGCGTTATCTAGCGATATAGCGCTTCAAACGGAGTTCCGGTACAGTAGCCATTTGTTATCTACGCTTTATGTTTTTTGCAAGTTTGCTAGAAAGGAGAATGACCACTTGAAGCACTTTTTGCTCGCGGTTTCACGGGCATTCTTGTACACTAGGCTTTATTGCACAATTGAGATGGTGTGTAAGAATAAGAACACAAAAAGCAGACAGTTTCCTATCATGATGTTCAAGAAAATAGATTGACAATGAATTGTATGGTAGAAAAAGAAGAAAGTCAGTAGTGTTTTATAAAATGATACTTGTATTACGAATTCAACACTCTTTACTTTTTGTTATTTCCATTAAGGAGTAAATACTTGCACATGTTAACGAGCATGAGTAGTAATATGGCAGTCGAGAAGATTTATAACTGTGAAAGTTGGAATGAGAACCAAGCGTACAAATTCATCGTTAAAGTGAACTTTACGGTATGAAGTGATTTGAGACAGGCAAATATTGAGTATGTAAAGGGAACTATATTTTCTATCACCAAAATTTATATTTGTCATCAAGTTGTATCACCTAATAAATAGATCTATCGCCACGAAATATTTGTATCACCTAATAAATAGATCTATCGCCACGAAATATTTTCGTTCTCAGATAGCGGGGCTCCGTCGACATAGGATGCAAGAACGAGCGAAGGGCACCCCGAGGTTCGGTTTGGTTAGGTTACTTTAAACCCTTTACACAGAAATAGGGGCCCCGCGAAGCGGGGCTCCGTCGACATAGGATGCAAGAGCGAGCGAAGGGCACCCCGAGGTTCGGTTTGGTTAGGTCACTTGCATTGTTTGGTGACTACATTTTGGTGACAGATCTACTATTTGGAGGACAAACCCTATTATTTAAGAAACACAAAACTAATTAAATTGGTGATAGCTTAAATGATACCCGTATGTAAAGGCAGTTATAGCTGTGACGAAAATCTCATAATGTAGAAGCTCGATAAAAAGTTCCCACAACCCGTACAATATAAGTTGACTCACAAAATTGCGACACATTGTAAAAACGGAAGTCGAAACGTCATAGTCATACATGTGAAAGATAACACGAACACAGAGGCATTCTAAACTTGAGAGTATACCTACTGTACTCTACCTAGCAATCTAGAAGAAGAGTAGAACAAAAATATAATAAAATACAAAATAAAAACATGTGCAAAAAAGTTATGCGTGATCAACTGATCAAACATTAAAAAAAAAAAAAATACGCGTCGAATTGACAACTTCCTCCGTTTTTTCGTCGGTTAAAAAAGAGATAACAGAAATACATCTCTGCCATCTTATTAAAGTTGATAACGACCACGCTTTACTGGTTCCCAGGGGAGCAAACAAAGTCCGAAATTGCAGCCACTCTCCCCTTGATGTTATATTAATAAGAGGAATTGAGTAAACACACACATTCGTGATTGTGACAGTTGGTGTGTGTGTGTGTGTGCGACTGATGCAGATTGACAGCGGATCCCACTGGAGTATTAGAAAAAAATATTTCGGTAACTCAAACTTAAACATATTCCGGTAAAACATACGATTCGTGCAGGGAAATCGTTGCATCTAGCTTGCATAATCAGCCAATAATGTTCCCACTGCTGGGACACAGACCTCCTCTCTTCGAGAGGATTTGGGCATTAATCTACCATATCTAGCTTAGAAAGTCTTTTTATTTGTAACTAGCTTCAGCCCGCGACTTCGTTCGCGTGAAACTTCTTGTTTCCCCCGAGTCACCCCGTCGTATCGCATCACCCGCCCGCGCTATCACTTAACGTTCTTCTTGACTTTTTTTCTTTTTGCTCGGCTCCTAAGGGTCATAGCGTGATGTTAAATAGCCTATAGCCTTCCTCAAGAATTGGGCTATCAAATGCAAGGAGAATTTTTCAAATTCGACTGGTAGTTCCAGAGATTACACCCTACATACTAACTTACAAACAAATTTTACCTCTTTAAAATATTAGTATATAGATAGATGTGGCCAATGTTTCTGGTTATATTTCCAAAAGCGAATAGTAGTTTAGGATACCTAGATACAACTAGAATAGGTTTTTCCTGTTAGACGACTCGTGGAAGCCACTTTTACCTGATGATGTCAGTTACCAATTTGAGAGACTACCTACGGATTTGAAACTACGCAGGTAACATGCCTACAAAACTCGTATTACTTTAAAGAAAAATTATTTATTGTGATTCGTACAGGAAGATTACAAAATAAACAAAAAAAAAAGAGAAATCAGATAATATATTAAATTGCTTTAACCCTCACCACTCTTTATACTTGGCTTGAGAAGACAAACCTCATGTATGAACTGTTTCTAAAATGTATGCAACATCTGTGTCTGTAGTTACTGATTCATCTTTATAAACTTATAAACTAGCTTCTACCTGCGAGTTCGACTATGACACTTAGCTATACTGTAGCTTCCCAATAAATAGTGAAAGAATTTTCGGAACCTGACCAGAAGTTCCGGAGATTACATACAAACTCACAAATTTTACCTGTGAATAATATTAGTAAAGACTAACATCGAATAGTTTTAAAACAGTAATTGAGTGATGGAGTAATATTCACACCAACTTATATAATGATGTGAATGATCATGACTCAATAGTTTCCGGAGCGACGGTTAATATCGACACGTTTCCGGCTAGAATCCTTTAATACTAATGTCGAAATTGCCGATAGATATACATACATGGATCTTGTCAAATAAATAATATTTCCTACTGATTTGGTAAAAACTTCACGTACAGACTTCGATAACGCTGAACATGAAAATGAATTCCAAAATATAGAACATGAAAATAACTTATAATGAGGTAAACATTGGAATAAACGTATGAATAACAATTTCAAAATAGTTCGTTAGATTGTAATCGAATAGTTAAAAGCTTTACTTTGCTTAGCATGTTTGCATGAGTAATTAATCCGTGAGTAATTTCGAACCACATAGGTACTATTATTTACGATTTTAGCCACATAAATAACTGTAAACTACAAATAAATCCTTCGTCAGTTATTATAAACCAAAAAGATTTTGTCATATTAAGTTGCATCTTACACAAGCTGGAAGAGGCGATATTTTAGTATGCAAATCTCATACTATCATTTGCAAAGGACTTAAAGATACCAGGTAGCCATAATATCGCGGGATGTCCCATTTCATAAAATTTCTTCGACGTAGCCCAGGAATCTTTTCCCAGAACATTGAGTCCCGCATTCCAGAAGCCCTTTTTAAAGATCTCCAAACACAATGACCGTATTTTCTAAGTTGCAATGCAAATTCTAAGGAATGGAATTTGCTGCTGGCGTCTATATTGTCAAGACAAAAGAATATAAACAGTCAGTCTCTAAGGTAGAAAGCGATTTTCAAGTTAACGACACCTATAGATTTGTCTAAAGGATATTATCAGATAGATTTGTCCAAAGGATATTATCAGATTTGGACTAGCCTGTGTTTCGTTAGTGTTGGTACCTTGAAGTATTTGATTGAAATGTTGTTTAATGACACCAAGAAAAAGTCATTGGACAGTTCGACTTCGGTCACTTTCTGCTGTACATGGTACTTTTGATCTTTTCTCGTATTATGGACGACTGCATCCTCTCACACTGTACTAAGATGAAACAAAAAAGAAACAATTAGCCAAGCTGATTCATCGTTAAAGTTTCCTTGACACCAGTAAGGAAGCTTACGACATCCAATTCTTACGTCAATCAATAAAATCGTCGCATATTCATATTACATCATTATAATATAGCGCGCATTGCTAGAAGGTCTACGAACTCGCAGCTTTACCATCAAAAGCCCGTCAACCAAAGCGCACATCTATTGTTCAAAATTCCTATAACCAAGCTTACGGCGTACGGCGTATGACAGATCTGTATAATGAAAACAAAGTATATTGCCATACAATAGCGTATTTGGACAGAATTCCTGATTACGCATGCAAAATGCAAATGAACGAGGTATAGAAAGTCTTGTCACGGAGCTATATTGATGATTTGTTCGTCGTGTCAACATACCCGTGACGTGACGGAACCTCGTGTTATCGGGAATATCTCCTTGTTACTACGAATGACGAACCAGACGAATCATGAGCATTAGAAGAATTGAGTTTGTTCAATATGCTTTGGTAGAACTAAATATTGATCTTTGTTTTTGTTTGGAATTTAACCTCAGCAGCTATGGAATATTCAATGTATTAGATGTTTCAAGATCAGTCCATAAGCTTACAACAGTTACAACCCTAAAGGAGTGAAACTGTAACAGTAACAGGGGTGATACCAACACCCTTTTTGGGCCAGACAAATTCAATCTCGGGTCCGTTTGATTCATAATTTATCAACATTCAGAAGCACTACACTTTGAACAAGTAATATTACTGTTTGTATCAGCAGCCAATGACTTTTACAATCTAATCTCTGATCGAATAAATGGAAACACTTTGGAGAATTGCAGTGTTACTAGCTAGAGCAATGAGGCAATTTCTTGAGCTTCCACCACTTATACTGTTCCAGGCATACAGTCACGTAGGATCCAGTTATTCTAAGTAACTTTCATTTGGTCGTAATGGGATAGTTAATTACAAGAGGACTGGGGACATAAGTAATGCTAACGTCAAGGATGCGACTCGAAGAATTGCAATATGTTGAAATAATACGAAATATTATCGATTTTAATCTTCCAGTGCTGAAGTTTCTAAAATAAATCTTTTGATAACTTAACTGTATCGAAATATAGATTATACCAACAGAAACCTAAACGAAAACAGAAGGATAAACTGGACATAGTAAGTGAAGATTCGGTTGTACTGGTGGCAAAAGTTAGAAGTGGCTCAGGTCCGGCCGTACGAAGGGTTTGTGGCGACAGGCTAAGTAAACTGATTGATTGATTCAGCTTATGGTCCGACTCGATCAACTAAATTGTTAGGCTGCATAAATACCTCAGGCGAAATATTTGGATGAAATGACGGAGTACAGATCATACAGACGATTGTTTGCGGTCTTTGGAGTTTGGAATCCAATTCTATTATTCGGACTACTGTTTGACCAACGACTGTTGATAATACCGTGATAATACTACTGTTTTCGGCTTCGTAACTTAGAGCATATTAACATCATAACCACGTGCGCATTCTACGTTGTCTATCAACTTTGGAGTGAATGTGACTAGAATTTCCAAGCTTTGAATGTTTCGGTTCCTTGGAATAGTTGCTATATTATGTACCTACTCCTTATCCTTCTCCTTATTATATAGTCATTGTGAATTGTGGAACTCTCATGCCGTTTTAAGAGCTGGAACCAGGCACTAAATTATTAGAGACAGATCTATTGTGCCTTGTTTTTGGGAAACAAAAGGTTCTAACACTGTGATCTTTAAGTATTTGGTTTAGTTTTAGTAACGTTATTGAATGTTTTGTGAAGCTTAAAGAAAAAACGCCGGGTACCCTAACAAAAACTGTATGAAATTCTTTTTCATTCTTTGTTGTACTTGTAGTTCCGAATGAGTTATTTTATAATACACAAAAAACGTTGCGTGATGCGAACAATCTTCTCTGGAGGTGGTCTACGAACTACTTCTACATCACCACGTTTGTATACTTACCTACCTCGATACAGTAATACCACTTAATTGAACATTATAATTACTTATATTAATAGCTCTACTTATATTAACAACACACCTCATTATATAATCATTTCTACTACATATTTATTCTGTAATCAAAACATGGATGTTTTATTGAATCACGGAGCGTAAAATCTCGTGTGTTTCTTGCCTGTAACACCGTAGCTGAACAATTACGGACGATCCATCTTCTCGTACGAAATATTCTCATTTATTAGCCAGCGGAGCCGAATGCAGCAGAACTTGATCGCTCGAGGCACGCACCGGCCTCCAACCAAGTGAAATGCACAAAATCCATTCTGTTTTATCTCGTTAACAGTCCCAAACGAGCAAAAACTAGCCGTGTGCTCCGGTGTTAGAGTCCAAATTTTATGGCACTACGTATTTTATTCTGGAGGTGACGTGGATGGGGGAAAAGTGAGCAAACGATTTTAGACCCATCTGCTGTATGTTAGAGTTGAGAGTTGTCTAGAGACACTTATATTAAGGGTCGTTTGGGTGGGGGCATGGGACATTAGAGCCTGAACTGGTTGGGATAAGGTTGAAATTTGGCTGGGGATTGTTTTATACGATTTTTTATGGTGGTCGGTTGGCAATCAGCTGTTTCGGCACGCGCTCTCAGCCCCCTGGGACAGGATGATGTCAGCCTCGCTCCCCGAATATGCGAGAGCTAGATATTTCTATTAAATTTTCTCTAAAATTTTGCTGTAACTTAATTTTGTGGAATATGGCTCATAGAAATTTCGGGTTCAGGTAAAATTTTATTAAATGTTTTAGTGGATATAGTGTTACGTAAATACCACGCGATTTACTGTAGTCTAAACTAATATTAATAATATTATCTAACTTTTTCAGACAAAGTTACACAAAAAATAACAGAAGAGAACACTAAGTTCTAGACAGCTGTCGATGTCTTAATGCTTCTAAGCTTTCAACTCAACATATTTATACCCAAACACATCGAGTAACCAAATAGTATGGTTTTTGATATTAATGGTTTTGAAGATTGGAGTATGTCCTTCCGTTTTAGGAGACAGAAAAAATGAAAACCCAATGATGGAATGTAGTTGGCTGGCAAAATGCAGGTTACTTTTTGTTAGCCAACTACATAAAGACAAGAGACTAGTCATCATTAAGAGGACTACATGAACTAAAGCGCGTTCACTGTCGGACTGCATAGAAAATAAAGAGAAGCGCGATGACACAACGCTGGTAATTTATTGCAAAATATAAAGCAATTATCTATTTACGTAAAATCTATTGTATTGACTAAAAAATTAAAACACTAGAATTTTAGTATGTTGCTTGTAGAATAGTCTGACAAAAATCATAATGATTGTATGTATATTAGTATGGTTTTTGTTGTAAAAAGAAACTTGTTAGAGGTATCTTCATGATTCTTTTCTATCGCACCAAATAAGTTGTATTATGTTTTCAACACACTGTCTATCTAGCATATATCCTGAAGAATATCATATATTTTTTTGATTTTGTTTACTGTAGTCGATCATATACTTTTATTGTTTCGAAAACTTGGGTTTTTTGCGTTTAGGTCCAGATGATAGCAACTAAGGCCTGCTTGCGCGGGTTTAAAACAGTGCTGTTTCTGTAAATCGTTTGAAGATAACTGAGACAGAATTATGTTTTCAAGGATGTTAGCGATTTGTGGTGCAAGTGTGCCTCAGTAAATCAAACCTAATGCTATTGCAGACCAAGCCTTACTATCTGCTTGGCCTTTTCGCAACTATTTTTGGGTCGGCTACCAGTCTAAACGGGTGCAGTTAAATGCCAATATTTACGTGGAGCGACTGCCTATCTGACCACCACAGCCTATTTACTGGGTAAGACGGTAAGACCGGTCAGACTTTCGGGCTTCTGACGACCCGAAACGACTGTCAAAGATCCACGAACGGCAGCCGGAACGAACAGCTTAACGTGCTTTCCGAGGCACGGAGGGGTCTCGGTATGTAAAGATGGTTACCCATCCACAGAACGAAGCGTAGCTTAACCCGATGCTTAGTTGTGGCTCACCTAATCCTTCACATAGTATTGTTACTTTTTGATAAATAAACTTATTATTATTATTAACTAGCAGCGTCCCGCGGTTTGACCAGCATAAGTTTCGATCCCGTGGGAATATCAGGATAAAAACTACCCTATGTCCTTTCCCGGGACCCAAACTATATCTATACCAAATACAGACAGAGACACACTTTCGCATTTATAATGTATGGATTAGCCACGAAGCCCTTACTTAGCAGACCAAGCCTAAAACTAACAAAATCCTGACAGAAATTCTTGATGTGTCCAACGATGGAATCTTACCCAGTGCCTTACTCCACGTATTAAAGTGTCCGTAACCGAATCCTATCTCTGCTACCCCCCCTGCAGTACAGATAAGCGGCCTAGTGTAAATAATAATGGTGATAAGGCAACTTTTCAAGCGTTCGCAGTAAACACGAGAGCTCCATGTTTCTTAGAAATGAGCCTCGTTTGTAGATTACTGATTTCTGTTTGCGTTACGTATCTTATTAAATCATTTGTCTTCGTCTAACTGGTCTTTCCTGGACTGTTTTGGGCCCTTGAATAAGTTTTTAAACCAGATATTGTTCCAAAAATATGAAGAATGCAAAGCGAGGAGCAAGATATTGCTTTAAAACTTGCAACCACCGTAATATTGATGGTATTCGCGTATTTAAAGCTATGTCTGACGCTGCCAAAGAGACTTCCCGTTTTCTTGATAGTGAATATCTAAATGTAAGTGCAGTAAAAGTAACAACTAACTAGCTATTTAAAAAACTGGCAATAGAGCCTCAAAAAGTTGGGAAACTCTTTTTTACAAGCATTTGAATCCCAAATTGAAATGTATATCGTGAAGAATGAAAATAGAACCTACTTACACTAATTAATCTTTGCTTGTATAGATTTAATCTACATTTTTTTTTCTAAAGTTATATTGTAATTTTATAATAAAGAGTAAGTATTCTATACTATCTCATTTTAAATATCGACATAGTTATCAGTAACATAACATTATCTTGCGTCCGTTTTCCTGGTTTTTGTATTCTTTACTTTTTAAATATTGTTATTTGTAAAGCAATTAGAGAAATTGCGAAGACACTTGCCCGTCACAAGAATTAAAATTAAAGTAACGTGTAATTAACTCTTTAAACTGTTACTAAAGAAACGCTTTTTTGTGGTTTTGTCTTTTATTATTTTAAAGTAACTAAAAGCCGCAACGAAACATATTTTATTTTCTAGATAAGATTACCACATAAACTATTTATTAACGATAAAATATTATCGTACAATTTCTTCTACGTATCGTAAATAAACAACACTATAAATTGTTCATTCGCTACGGACTAAAAGGAAATTAAAAGAATCGCATCGCATCGATACCTGAGTGTTATTGCCAAATTGAAAGGAATGTTTTTATATTAAAAAAAACATTTTAGCATATTATAGCTATTATTTAAAAATATCGTGAGAAACAACAACTTTAAGTTTACAAAAATATGCAAAATCGAGACGAAATAGTGAAGTGAAAAAGTAGAAGATGAAGTTGATAAAAGTCATATACAGGGTGGGAAAAAATCGTCGATCAAACGAAACGGGGCGATAGTTGGGGTTATTTGCAGTATACAATATCTCTGTGGCAGAGCCCTAACTTGATCTCCTTATAAGTTATGACAATTTGAGTTTTTTTTGGTAGTAATTTTTTTTTACAGTAAGGTTTATATATAGGGTCATAAAAGCACTTTTGTAGTGATGATATATATTTTTTTTTTATTGCAAATAACCCCATATATCGCCGTTTCGTTTGATCCACGATTTTTTACCCATCATGTATATTCTTAAGTTATGTATAACTTAGCTAGTTCGACTGTACAAACATGTGTCTAAGATAATACTGATACTTTGTTGTAAGTACAAATTTTTGGTTAGTAGGTGTTAGGTGTGGTCCGTGTAGTGTGAAACATTGTTGGTTTTGACATCGAGACGGTTGGAATAACTTCGCGCTATGTTATTGTGCACAAAAAATAATTACCTTGTTTCGTCTTAAAACGACACTTTAAATAATCTAATTTCATTAGTCTGCTTTTTAAATCAGGATTTGCCGCAACAGACTTCGAAACTTTGTCAATCTGGGGCTATCAAATACTGCGACTACAAAACTACATATCGAAGGATTCTGGAACCCACTAGAAGTGTTACATCTCAATCCTCATCTTGCAGGACCAGTTGCAATTCTTCCATTTAGAACAAATGATAGAAAAAAAAATATATACTACAGTTGCGAAGTAGAATTTGCAGCCGGTATCGCCTTTGCGATGGCGTCTTCAAAACCATTATTGTCACACACACCACATCTACGATTGCCATCAGACAAGACTATCATACCTCTATATATCTTTCAGAAAAACTCAATACCCAGCACGACTTGTAACTCATACTGTCCACATGTTTGTCGCGAGCATCTGCTTACTGCCTTGTTTTCTCCGCAAATGACGCGTTAAATTGCACTCAAATAGTCCCCCTAATTGCTTCATCGGTTTTTACTCGTGTTACTGACATTTCTGCTAGCGTGACGAGAAGTCACTAAATAATAATCGTAATAACGTAGTCTTTACTATATGAATAACTTCTTTTTTTCACCGACAAACGTTGAATGGCCAATTCGAGAACTTCTTCTTAGATATTTTCCATTGCTGGCTTCAAACGCAAAAGCTTGATGCAAAGTAGTAGATAAAGCAGCGGTGGGTGGCAGTCGTTCCTCTTGACCGACGACCAAGTCCGTTGCACCATATTTTGAGTAAACAAAATGTGCGTATGTTTTTATTGATAAAGTGTTATCAAGTCTTTGGATAAATACTTGCGTCAATCACATCACACTAATATTATAAAGGCGGTGAGTTTGCAATTTTATATGTTTGTTAGGTAGTACTTCTTCACGCAAAAACTACCAAACGGATTTTGATTAAACTTTACAATAATATAGCTTATACATCAGAATAACACAGCATACTTTTTATCGCGATATTCCCGCGGGATCGACACTTATGTGGGTGAAACCGCAAGGCAATGCTAGTAAAGAATATATTGACATCACTTGTGGGCACGGTTTCGTAATGTTTTTTCTTTACTTCAGTTTTGAACCATACTGAATTTAATTGTATAGTAGATAATTGCGTACGTACTTATTGTTAGTAGGTACGTACACTTGCTCGCGATTTTTTTTCATATTCACTAAATTCATTGATTAAAAATATCTTGGAGTATTCATTTCTTTGAACAGCGAACACATACAAGTTCTTCAGAGGATTTTAATTTTATTATATCTACCTAAATTATAATTAATTTCTACCTAGAAGCAAATTGAAACGGTACCTCATAAAATATATTCTCAAATCTCATTATTAAATTATTAAATTTTAATTTTATCATACAAAATATTCTATTACATTTTCGATCATACAACTCCCGCCACATTGGAATCAAAACGTCAAAAGCCATTTTAATCTCATTGATTGCTTTATGAGGTCACTACCTAGGTACTAGGCGAGCAGAAGGCGCCAGGACGCTGGCTAGTATAATTGGAATCAGTGTGCATTGTAGCTTGTATCGAGCATCCCTAATCCATAGGAAGTGATCCATCAGCGGCTTATCGCGCAGGAAACATGGCGTACATAACGTCCACTGGGTTTTTTATTAGACGCCTTCTCGCCTCCTCGGATAACTCGTGAAATATACCCGTTTCCAAGAATACGGGGATCCTGCACGATGTTGAATGGCTCTGTTTTAACATGTGTGATTATTTGAGTTGCATCCAGCGAGTTATGATATTCTGGTACCTAGTGCCAAATCTTGAATGGTTTATGGTTAAGAAGATAGACAAACATGTCTCTTATATTTTTAACCGACTTCAAAAAAAGGAGGAGGTTATCAATTCGACTGTATTTTTATTTTTTTTTTATTTTTGTTACCTCATAACTTGCGACTGGGTGAACCGATTTTCATGATTCTTTTTTTATTTGAAAGCTGGTGCTTCCCGTGTGGTCCCATTGTCACCATTTCAATATCTGATGATGGGATCTTAGAGAAATCGAGGGCAACCCTCAAATTTTATAGGCTCACTTATTGTTTTTCGCATATTTTATGAAGTATCTTGTGTATTTGCGTATGATTGTCACCATCTCAGGTAGCTGGGCTGATGATGGAAGGTACAACTCCTTAACAGTAAGAAGTTACTCGAACAGGCAAGGACTGTTTTAGTAAATTGTTTTGATGTTTGATAGGGCATTTGCCACATTTGGTCTCATGATCATCAAGTCATGACCTGATGCTGCAGTCAGGATAGTCTGCAGAGTACCTAACTCCTCGACAACTAACAGCAGATATATCGTGTTAAGGCTCATTGAAAAGGGCTCGATGTGTGGATAAACGTACTGTTAATGAGGAACACCGAAATACATAAAGACCTGATGCTGAAGCCAGGAGCATCAGAAAAAGTACCAACCTTGAAATTACAGCACCATAGTTGTGTTTGGACTCATTTTAAACAGGACTAAATTTTAAGTTCAATGCAATGTTAACATAAGTCTGACCTGATGCTGCAGCCAGGATTATCAGCATCTAGTCTAAAAACATCAGGTCAGGATTTGATGATGAGATCCTGGAGAAATCGAAGGAACTCTTCAAATCACACACCTATAGCGATTTGGGTATTTTTTATAGTAACTCGTGCATTTGCTCTCGGAAAGCACTATTTGGTGAAGTGGAACTGATGATGAAGACCACAGATGGCCATCGGAAGTACTCAATAATATCTAAGTATTTCACGGGTTGCGATTCGATTACTTTAATATGGTTGCTAAGCAATTTATGCTCGTCACAATGTGAATGGTGATATGGAGCTGATGGTGGACCTGGAGAACTCCTCAACAATTAACTTCCCTGCGTCGGGAAAAGCAATATTTTGTTTGTAAAAGGCGATAATCACTAGGCTATTGTAACTTAGATAAATTATAAGCAGACCCACTAAAAAGCGTGAAATAAAAACTTTTTAAGAAAAAAAAAACCGACTTCCAAAAAAACACTACAAAGTGAAAAATAACTTTATTTCGGAAGTCGGTGGCAAAAAACTAAAATACAGATCCAAAGACACCGACTTCCGAAATAAAGTTATTTTTCACTTTGTAGTGTTTTTTTGGAAGTCGGTTTTTTTTTCTTAAAAAGTTTTTCTAATTCTTTGTCGAAATATAAGATACCTTGATGACTTACTTTTAGCATAGAAGTAGAATGGAAGCCTGGAAGGTGACGAAAACATCTGCAAAATAAATGAATCAGTTTGCAACGCGGTGAACAGAATAACCTCATCAATCCAGCATTCGGACTAAACTAACTACTAGTACTTCATAGATAAAAATCAAGCACCACAACATGCTTCTGTTCAATGTTGTTGCTAAATACTTATAAAAACTGTATTATAGCAGATATCGATTGTAATAGGATTGCATAATTAGGTAGCTGATCAACTTTCATCTGACACGGCCATCGGCCTCTAAATTCTCAATGCAACGTTTACAAACATAAAACGTGTTATATAATTTACTCGTACAGTTTAGATAAATGAACTAACAAAGAATCTCGAGCGTGATAAATCGTTAAACTCTGTGAAACTCAAGTCGGGCCTTTTTAGTGTTCCGTGTTCCGCGGCAGAATTGGCAGTGTGAAAGCATTTCATTATTTTCGTCGTCCGGCAGGGAATTTCAAATTAAAGTTGATTTTTCACGAGTTCCCATATTATGTTTCTGTTACTTAACACTTTTAGATTTCATTATACTAGTAATGTGAAATTGCGCTTAACAAAAGGTTTTCCAACACCGGATATGAAGGCTATCAACGAAAACTAACGTAGCTTTTCAATGCATATAAAAACTCAAATTATGCAAATGAAAAGAAATATAGTTACTTATAATTATAATAATAAAAATATACAACTAATTAAAAATGGGTACCTACACAAATAAACGGTACTCAGTGTAACTAAGAAACTGAGAAGTAGGCGAGGGAACTATTGGGCACAGTGACGGAAACAAAACAAAATGACTTAATAACAACATGTTGTAAAGTTGGGCAATCCGTCGCGTCGGCCCGTAATAATACGGTGCGGTCCGACCGATGCGGGCGACGGGGCCTCCGCCACCAATTTTTAGTTTAAAACGCGGTGCAAAGCATGAACTTATTGCGACTTCGATCTAATCTTACCAGACAATGCATTTTGAGCTTTAAATTGGAAATGGAATGGTCTTCTTTGAATTTGTAAAAACATATAACAACACTACAGTCTATGTATTTAAATTTATGAACTTTATTACTAGTATTTTTCAAAGTTTTTCTTTTTGGAGTCTCCTAACACAGGCTTATCTGCTTAAAAAGAAGTTCCAATCACTAGTTTTAAAGGTTTACTTGTTAAAATAATAAACCATTTTTTTTAAACGCTGATAAATTAAGTCGCAATCATTACATAATGGTACCTATAGGTTTCAATAAGATTCCCTAAGTACCTAGTTATTTTTCCGAACTACAAATCAAAATCTTTGACACACTTTGTAAGTTCACTTGTCACAATATCTCATCGTTCCCATTAATATGATTGACGTGAAAAAGCATTTTAAAACGCAATCGATTCAAAACACAAAAAAACCTGTTCCCTCTTCGATTGGTTACTTTCATTTAAACTGGTCCAAATCTACGTGATCTCCGCTGGAATGTGCCCAAATTAACCTCTTGACATTAACGACTGGTCTCGATTTACCATTCCAGCTAACTTGTATTTAATGGTTAAATCGTTCTGCAATTATTTAGTCCTATCTTTTCTAAGAATTGTCGCAATATTTTATGATACTAATTCAAAGATTGTTGCTTTACTGTCAAGGAGTAATTGGATGTTAATTTATTGTTCCGGGTTGGATTTTACAATAATTTCTAAGAAGATATCTGGTGTCTTGCTGCTACAATACGTTTTTATTACTGGAATTCGCAACACATTGAAGTGACATTAATACTAATATCTTGCACAGTTAACTTGGCTCTCCCCGCTCCGCCGGTCGCTCCTCTCATGCCTTGCACCACATAACCACCAGTAAATAACTTCAGAGCCCCGACTGAGCACTAAAACGCTGAGCTGTAAAAACGTCCATTCGCTTTACGTCCACCATTGGCAGCTGCAGCGGTATTTCGCATACTTTAATACCTAATATACATATTAGTGGTATCGTAAATACATAACAGGAGAACGAAATGTGCGGATGAAATTTTGGCTCGCTGCAGTTTGACCAAATCTATTCAGAAATGTGAATTTAGTTTGCTTGCTGTTTCGTGCCAGGATTCTATCCAATCAAAGAGCGCATTATAAAATAATTTTGAATAGATATACCTACACACTAGAAGCACGAAACTGGTCGAAGTGGCGATGCTTGGAGGCTTATGTCCAACAGTGGTCGTCTTTCGGCTGAAATTGTAATGATGCACCCACTACTTAACTTAATTTTCCAGTATTCGATCGATATTTTAAATGCTGTTCCAACTGCGAAACTCCATTGTTGATTTGGTATCCCGGTACAGTAAGAATCCAACAGCTCGGCTTAGAACTCCGACTATCCTTTCAATTTCATATGACCCTGGTACCCAGACCTCCCGCGTTACATTCGAACTGTCATATAGATGACGCTATAGCACGTTATAAAAGTGCGCGTCATGTGCGCTTTATATCTCGTAAGTGCGGCACACATCTGGCCACCTCGTTACTGCGTCTTACGGAGATACTCTCCCGTGAATTATGGCTTATATTACTTGCCTTGTGACTTTTATTAAGTGTTGTAGTCACACTGAAAAAAACTCCAGACAGGATGGAATATAGAACATAACTCCTGGCTGCTCCTGAGAGCAAATGGAACTAAATCAATGTACTTAATCTTTCGCTCCACACCTCCGTTTCGTGAAGGTAATCAATCCGCATAGTTAGACCGCCGAGTGAGTTCGCCAAATACGTGCTCCAATTAATGTGACTTGTAAATCACTAATCAATATTAGACAAAGATCAACAAACTAGACGCAGATGCTCTGTTTCTATAAGGAATCGCTAATTAAATGGTATTTAAAGATAGCAATTAGCTGTGGGTCAAAATAACCACTGGAGCCTTGACACGGCCAGAAGTCGTCGCGACAGCCCCGCAGAAGATGGCAGGACGAACTGGAGAAAACATATTACCAGTGACCCACTTTAGGTCTAGATCGAAAGAGCTGGAAGTCATGGGGGGCCTTTGCCTAGCATTGGGATGATGCAGGCTAACAGTATCAGTAACGATAGCAATAGTGATCCTTTGTTCGTTTGTTGATCGACGGTTGCTAATAACGACAATATTCTAGTCCGTGGACGCTGACGTGGCAGGAATGACTATGAAGCTTGAACATCGCAATGTTTTGTTTTAAATGTTTTTTAGGCATTCAGACTTGCCAATACTGCTCTTAGATGATACACTCTTTTTACCGACTTCACAAAAAGGAGGAGGTACTATGTTCGGCTGTTTGTATGTTTTTTATTATTATTTTTATTATATTGTATGTTTGTTCATCGAATACTCCGCCAATTGTCGATGGATTTTCAAAATTCTTTTTTTGTTTGAAAGTAGATAGTTCTGAGGTGGTCCCATTGTCACCAAGTTAGGATCTGATGATGGGATCTTAGAGAAATCGAGGGCAACCCTCAAATTTTATAGGCTCACTTATTGTTCTAAGTATTCATGATCTAATGACATTCTCCAAAAGGATGTCTGAAAATGCAATTTCAAGTTTTAGTTTGTTAATCATTCATTTATCTAAGCTTATCATTACTCAAAATAACAACAGAACCAATGTTGCTATTCCGAAATCGTAACAGGTTCCAATGTAAATCATAAATACTCCGTTACAAGTATTTCATCTCAATCAACTGGTGTTTACGATAAGCGACTCCTCAGTTGTGAAGATATATCCTCCGTGGGTGGCAATGTAAAAAGATTTCATCCGATAGTATTGTTAGCAATTGTTTACTTTCAAATTCGATATAATACGGCTATTACTGTAAAGAAAACAACACACTTCTAAGAAGTTAATCATTTCTACAAACACATAGTTAGTGTTCCAACGATAATTTCTTGGAACTCGGTGAGCAGACATCTGCCCCGGCGACTGTTGTCACGGCTATTCTTCAATAACTATAAATCTTTTGCGTGTAACATCGTATTAACGTATTATAAACATGATCGCGCTTTCATAATTTTATAGCGTAAGAATCTATTAATGTTCAATGATCAAAGGTTCGATGATGGCAACACCGTAACGTGTGCTAGTCACCACTCAGCATTCGTTCTCCACATTGATTATCGTAGATTGCATCGAAAATAAACACCAACCAGTTTTGAAGTCATGACTATGTCTTTTTCTGAGAATTTCGTTATCTCGAAAATGTTTAACTATCCGAGGTTGTTTTTCCAGTAGCTAATTTAACAGTAATTAAGCTTCATACTGTTAAGCGGGAAAACAGCCACTTATCTTCGTTAGAGACGTAAAAATGGCTGAATTTAAATCTAGTTTTGCAGGACCAGGGACGCACATTACTGCAATTTTTCGCAAGTTTTCTAGAGAACTAGTTGTGAGTGAACTGCGGCTAATGTATTGCTTAATCCCTAATTTGTCGTGTCGGCTCCACTCTCATACCAGATTTTTCTAGCTCGATCGTGAGAAAGTCCCATAAACAGTGATCTACGAAGTGGCTCACTGTAGATGGGAGTCCAACATCCATTCACTGCTTTTCCCAAAGAGCGAGCATGTTCAAACACTCGTTCATTTTTCTTTTGAAACAGGTTTCTCTGCGCAGGCTGTTGCGTCGTGACTTAGTTTATAATTTATTGTGAATTGTTTACTTGGATACTTTTCCACTGCGATCTGTTGGGCGAGCTCTAACTTGCTGTCACTAGTGTGTCAGACCTCTTCAGTCGAGCACTATCATAATTCACATCGTCAGTTTCCTAGACGATAAAGTTTCTAGACGTGGTTTTTATCTCATAATTATCACTGATTCACAGAAGGCTGTGTAAATTGCGGCAATTCTCATTTCTCCGACGACTTTATTTATACGTGTTCGTGGAAAATGTGCGTCGTTGTAATGCGTGGCGGGTGTCGATCAGCGGCCAGCGCGCATGCGCGCAGCCAGCCGTAGTAATGCGCGCTGCGCCCGCGCCGACCCCACCCATTGTATGGAGATCGGGAACAACATAGATCAGGCAGTAGATAGGTCAGTGCTATGGGTGCGTGGGATGCCTAATAACTAGTTTATGTGCAGTCAATGAAAATAATTGATCAGTTTGCTTCTACAGAAGAACGAGCTATTGAACGTCATCAATCAGCTTGCAGTACCTAAGTATATGGCATGATTCGATCGGATGAATCGATAGATGGATTACGATCAAATATTAATTTTGTCGTTTATAATGTTTAGCCTATAATGTTCCCACTGCTGGGATACAGGCCTCCTCTCGGTGAGAGGGAGTGGGCCGTAATCCACCACGCGGACCCAGTGCGGGTTGGCAGATGTCACATGTCTTCGAATTTTTGGTTCTAGGACATGCCGGTTTCGTCACGATGTTTTCCTTCACCGTTTTGAGAGCAGTGGTGATGAAATAATTTACACAAAGTAAAGCGCCTGTCTGGATTCGAACCTACGACCTACAACTCGTAAGTCGCGGCCGTTACCACTTGGCCACCACTGCTGCTACCAATGTACTCTTACCAATGTTGCTATATGCCTAAGTCAAAAACTGCACCCAAAATAACGTACAATCCGCATATTATGTTACCAAACCAACAACTACACAGTGGCGAGAAAGAAATAATTTTCAAAGAACTCTATTCAGATTATGCAACGTAGGTCCTACACAAGCTTTCCAATAAAGTCGAAATACTGTCAGTAAGATTATGCAGTTCGATCACAGTGACGAGCTCATACGTATTCTCTTGGACAACGGAACCATTAGGCTTTATAGCCAAAAGCTACGATAGAATACCTACATACAATCTACATTCACAACTACCAGTGGTGCATTTTAAATGTACGGCCGATGGCGTATGCATGACGTTAAATTAAGCTATAAGCACTTTCATCAAACATTTTGGAAGAAACATTACTTACTGCCTTTTCCAAAAGTTTCATTAAAGGGAATTTGCCATACATTCCTCTGAATTTAGAAGGTTTCAACTTTATTTCTCACCAGTTTTTTTCATCAATTATTGATTGAATAGGTAATTGAAAAATCATCGACGATAATTAAGGTTATAAAACTAATCTCAATTGTCAAATATATAAATTCTTTAAGGTGATTTAAAATTAGTATCAATAAACGAAATCTAAGCACTCAATTTGTAAGTAGCAATACAAATTGGCATCCACAGGTACCTCCTTTCTGATCCAACTTTTGTTTACATTTTCAATTGATTGTTTTGGAACAGACCATTATCCATACCAATCCATACTATCCATACTAATATTATAAATTCGAAAGTAACTCTGTCTGTCCGTCTGTCTGTCTGTATGTTACCTTTTCACGTCTAAACCACTGAACCGATTTAGATGAAATTTGGTATAGAGATAACTTGAGTCCCGGGAAAGGACATAGGATACTTTTTATCCCAATATTCCCACGGGATCGAGACTTATGCGGGTGAAACCACGGGGCGCAGCTAGTATCTATATAAGCTGATCTCTTATTGTACGGAAAGCAAGATGCGAGATCAGCTTATTCTGGATAAGTATAACTTGACGTGTCGTCACTTGGCTCACAGAGGGAGCCAAGTCTTAGGCATAATACTGGCAGCCTGTTGACAACTTACTGATGTACCTGATAGATATGCGTTGGTGATAACAGGGAGGTCGGCGTGCGATGTGTGTTAGATTGGTGACGTCAGATATCCTTAGCGAGGTCTTGAAGTTTTAGGCACGATAACCACTAGAGCACCCTGACTTCAACGCTTGATTAGTGGCTCTTCTGAAAGATTCACCACAATTTCGTTAGTATATCAGTTACTTTTAAAGACCATCAAACAGGGGTTGGTTAGTTCAGCACCCAAATTGCACTAATGATGACAATTCGTTTCATTTTGATAATATGGCAAATCTATTACTGCGAACATTTTTTCAAACAATTATAACGTGCATAACAGGTTTTGTTTTATTGACAGAATAAAAAGGATCAGGGGGCGGCAGATTTTATTGTCTTAAATTACTTTTTTTTTTGTTGGTAAGAGTTTGCTCAAGTAATGATAGTTTAAAAGTAATTTAATTTTAAAATTTAATTTTTTTTTTTAAATTTTTTTTTTTTGTTAAAAACTACATAATAATATACATATTCTTTTTGTATAATATCAGCTTATCAGCTCTTAATTTCCATAAGAGTGTATAAGGTCCTAGTGGCAGTAGAACACTGACTCCTAAGTTACAGGTATTCCTAGTTTAGGAGTCAGAGTTTCAACTTTTGTGCGCCTTATTATTGTGATTTTGTGAACTTTAGCTAAGGTCCGGCGTTTCTAAATTTGCCAAAGATGTAAACAACAATGGCCGCTCGAAAATGAGTTGAAATTGAACGCCGGACTATAGATATTAAGCATATTGTAAGGACTTGTATCTACCTATTTATTATTAAGTAGGTATGTCTACAGGACAGTCAGCGCCGCTGATGGCTATTTTATTCACCACGGCATTAGGCTATTTATTGTATTGTATTGCATGCTGATTTCAGAAAAGTCGAAGGAAGAGGTTGATGGCATATTCACCAAAAAAGTTACCCCAAGTACCTACCTAATGTTGCCGCAAAAACTGTCAACTTCCACATTATGCATTAGACGAAAGTATAATGTCCATCGCTCCACTTACAATATATTTACGGATTTTCACAAGTTACAATGATGCAGTAGGTAGGCACTGATAGATAGGTACCTATGCACTGCTGATAACAAAGCAGTCTCTATGCACAGGCCACTAAAGTGCTGACGTCATCCGTCTTCAAAGAGGTCGCTTGGCGTTAGGGACTTCACAATCACCATAGTTTAAAATGAAATGTGTTCGTTCACCATAGTGATCGTTTATGGACCACGCTATAGATATGTCGCAACCAACTGGTTTAATTAGCCGTTTAGTTACCCGTCTAGCCTTTTAACTAAACGCCGGCCGTTCAACTAACGGCCCGAATGATATTCAATTATGGTTTAGGTTGGAACTGTAACCCATCACGCACGAGCCGAATTTAGTCGCAGTAACTAAGCCAGGGCATCCTGACCAAATGGGCTAGGTTAGGTTGGAACTGTGATCAACTGCGTGCGAGCCGAGAGAGCGAAGCGAGGCGAGCACTACTTTCAAAGGCGGTTAACTAAACGGCTAATTTAACCAGTTGACTGCAACAGATATATTATGTGTAGAAGAAAAATAGGGTACAGTCAACAGCACGTCATCGTCAGTAGTAACACCAAATATGTCACACGCATTGCAATTATTAGTCACTAATGAAATAAAGAAAACAAAAACTTCTTTCATCATCATCATCATTTCATCCGAAAGACGTCCACTGCTGGACGTAGGCCTCCCCCAAGCACCTCCACTTCGACCGGTTTTGTGCTGCTTGCACCCAACGAGCAGGCAGTGGGCAGGGCACATTGCTCGCAGAACAGATGGCCGATGGGGCCGAAAGGTTCTGGAGTGGCGACCGCGTACCGGAAGGCGTAGCGTTGGAAGGCCTCCCACAAGGTGGACCGACGACCTTGTAAAGGCCGCAGGAAAACTTCTTTACTGAAATTTAATTTGATAGGTAAATGTGCTGTTTGTTTTCTATTTAATAAAATTAAATTTTATTCGAGGACACCTATCGGTTTCTTACTAAACTTAAACTATATCCGACGATCCTGCATACCTACTTATCTCTTTTGTTGACTGTACATAGAGACAAACAGACATGAAGAAAGAAAAATACGTAGGTATGATAAGCGTAGTACCTTTTTTTATCGTGTGGGAATCCTCATGGATGTCCACCACCCTGGGGTGGGTGGAGGGGTCTGTCAGACTCTAATACTGACGGTGTCCTGCTGCTACCTTTAGCCGGGGTGCTGGAGTGCTTGCGCATTTCGTCGCGCTCCCCCGGCCAGGTGTTGGCCCGCATGAATCCATGCGGACCCCGTCACCCACAGCGGCCGCAAATGGCCACCATTCCTCTAGAGAGAGGCGCGCGGAACACGGCGCGCCGCCGTCTCGGGCCTTTCACTGTTCAGGCAACAAACTCTCCAAGTCTGTTGCCTGCAAGCTTCACCCTAAGGCGGCCGGAGAGTAGTACCTACCTACTTAAGAAGGAAAGCCGCTATCCAAGTCAAATTTTACAACAGACGTGCCGTGATTTCAGGTACACAAAAAGCTTTCCCAGCATTTCAGGCTGAAAAGTTATGTTGCCTATACCTTTAAATAGAGAATCCCTTTTCGTTCACATTTTGGGATCCTAAAATCAGTCTCATTAAATATATATTCTCGTCGCAAAAAGGTACGTTAGCATTGCGGGGTTTAGAACCGTGTTTAATATGACTGGTATCTATCAAGGGACATAGAAAAACTTCGTCTGTATTTATTTATTTTACTTTCAATTTAAAAACATCGTATGAACGACGATTTCAGGAAGCAAAAATATGAGTGAAACACCGTACAAACTGATTCCATTAGGTACGGTCAGCAGCTTAAATCGATTAACATAACACTGTTGCTTTTACAAATCATCTAAATTGGCGCAAAATTATTCGTTAGCGTTACACTGCTTTCAACATTTCATGTAAGTTAGGTACTTACAGTAAGAGTTTGTGTTATTTTAATTTTACATTCGTCCCGTTTTTATGGTTCCGTAATACAAAGAAACCTTATATTTTTATTAAATATTGTGTTCATTATTATTATGATAAAAAAACTGAATTGTTATCGATTTTTTTGCTGACTGTATGAATTACTCTTCGTGACATGACTAATTTTTTTTAACATGACACTAAATACCTACAAACAAAAAGTTCCCGACATAAATCTGTTTGATATTTAAATATAAAAAAAAACAATACGTTCGTTTCTATCACATACAGTCAACACATAAAACTACTTTACTATGTACATCCACTATGATAGATATGCGCCAGTGATAGCGATGCGGTCACAGTCCGAATAGGAGGGATGACGTCACTAACCTCGCAGAGCTTACCGAACAGTAGGCAATAAACTCGATCATAGAACAATATCCTTTAATAAACACGTTTACTACTGGCTTCGTATGATAGCACTTGAGGGTTAGAAGTTTTGTAAATATTGGCAGCTAAGTGTATTGAATATGGGTCATGTTGGGTGATGCCGGAAGGGACATGTCGTGAGAAAAGTTGGGGTATGAATTTGGTGGGTTATAAAGAAAGACCGCAAGAGTGAAGGTCGCAGGAATCCGCAGGATGCGGGAAGCAAAGAACCGGACGAAGTGGTGATCCTCGGGGGAGGCCTAATGACCAGTAGTGGACGTCTTTCGGCTGAAATGATGATGATGAAAGACCCAAAGAAACGTTGGGTGGATTGTATGAAAGATGCTACGGCTAGAAATGCAGACAACTGATGACGGAAAGAAATATATGGAACAAGACACTTCGCCAGACATAAATGTGTGGGAATATATTATATACCCCGGATTCTCGAACTACGCGATTTTCTTTTCAACGGGATGTTAAAAGAAACGCTCTTGTGAATTAAGACTTATAAATTCGAAACGGTGAAGGAAAACATCGTGAGGAAACCAGCATGTCCTAGAACCAAAAAATCGAAGACATGTGACGTCTACCAACCCGCACTGGGCCCGCGTTCCGGATTACGGCCCACTCCCTCTCTCAGATAGGAGGCCTGTGTCCCAGCAGTGGGAACATTATTGGCTGATTATGCTAACATAGTTCGCCAAATGAGTAAACGATAGCTTTGATGAAACTAAAGACAAAAAGTGACGACGACTAGGGAAAAACTGTTCAAACTTTTCGTCAGATTTTGAGTTAAATATGCAAATACAAGAAGATATGGGAACGGCAGGTATTGCTGAAGTTATATAGCATATTGATATCACTAACGACTTCGTAACTAGAACCCATACTAATATTTTAATTCGAAAGTAACTCTTGTCTGTATGTTACCTTTTCATGCCTAAACCACTGAACGGATTTCGATAAGATTTGGCAAGGAGATAGATGGCATCCTTGGAAAGGACATAGGCTACTTTTCGTCCCGGTAGCACATTTCCGTGGGATAATTTCCGATATACACGCGGGCGTAGCCGCGGGACAAGCTATTGATACATATCATACAAGCGATTGATACATTTTTTGCCAACCAAATAAAATGTATACTTCAATTTCGCAATGTTTTTTGATGCTGCTGTTCGTACCTATGTGTGTTCAAATCTACCAACGAGTGCTTTGTTCTGTGGCCAAATCAATAAAAGTAATTAATAGTTACATAATACCATGTATCAAAATACAACCTCAAACAAATTGCTGTCGATGTGAAATCCGTATTACGAGAGTGCGAGAGTGCAATTCACGCTTGACAGCTTTTTAATTAAACGGCAAACTAAAAATAGTAGAGCCGTGTTGATAAATAAAAAGGTGTAAGCAGAAGGCTTACTGGCGAACAACTGATTAAAGAAATAGAAGTTGCAGACCTTGCAGTTCCAATCCCCGCTAGGAATCACGTAGCACAGGCAATGACATTTGAAAGGCCAAAAAGTTGTGTATTTGCATACATTGAATAAGTTTTTGAGTATATCTGAGGGGCAATTCTCGCAATTTTAAGAACGTTCACCAGTCTGATCTCAATCTGTCAAAAATACTTCTAATTTCCCTAGATTTTGGCCAAGTTTTTGACATTGATTGTCGCTGAGATGAGATTGCGACTAGATTTTGAACGTATTTAATTACGGAGATTGGCCTTCAGATTTTATCTAGTATTTTCTTAGACTGTTCGTATCATCGGCGTGCATTGCATATAGGCATATAAGCAGTGCAGTGTAGTAAAATCTTCATACATTGTATGAAGATTTTGTTTTTTAACCGACTTCAAAAAAAGGAGGAGGTTATCAATTCGACTGTATTTTTTTTTTTTTTTATGTTTGTTACCTCATAACTTGCGACTGGGTGAACCGATTTTCATGATTCTTTTTTTATTTGAAAGCTGGTGCTTCCCGTGTGGTCCCATTGTCACCATTTCAATATCTGATGATGGGATCTTAGAGAAATCGAGGGCAACCCTCAAATTTTACAGGCTCACTTATTGTTTTTCGCATGTTTTATGAAGTATCTTGTGTATTTGCGTATGGTTGTCACCATCTCAGGTAGCTGGGCTGATGATGGAAGGTACAACTCCTTAACAGTAAGAAGTTACTCGAACAGGCAAGGACTGTTTTAGTAAATTGTTTTGATGTTTGATAGGGCATTTGCCACATTTGGTCTCATGATCATCAAGTCATGATCTGATGCTGCAGTCAGGATAGTCTGCAGGGTACCTAACTCCTCGACAACTAACAGCAGATATATCGTGTTTAGGCTCATTGAAAAGGGCTTGATGTGTGGATAAACGCACTGTTAATGAGGAACACCGAAGTACATAAAGACCTGATGCTGAAGCCAGGAGCATCAGAAAAAGTACCAACCTTGAAATTACAGCACCGTAGTCGTGTTTGGGCTCATTTTAAACAGGACTAAATTTTAAGTTCAATGTAATGTTGACATAAGTCTGGCCTGACGCTGCAGCCAGGATTATCAGCATCTAGTCTAAAAGCATCAGGTCAAGATTTGATGATGGGATCCTGGAGAAATCGAAGGAACTCTTCAAATATTATAGGCACACCTATAGCGATTTGGGTATTTTTTATAGTAACTCGTGCATTTGCTCTCGGAAAGCACTATTTGGTGAAGTGGAACTGATGATGAAGACCACAGATGGCCATCGGAAGTACTCAATAATATCTAAGTATTTCACGGGTTGCGATTCGATTAGGTACTTTAATATGGTTGCTAAGCAATTTATGCTCGTCACAATGTGAATGGTGATATGGAGCTGATGGTGGACCTGGAGAACTCCTCAACAATTAACTTCCCTGCATCGGGAAAAGCAATATTTTGTTTGTAAAAGGCGATAATCACTAGGCTATTGTAACTTAGATAAAGCAGACCCACTAAAAAGCGTGAAATAAAAACTTTTTAAGAAAAAAAAAACCGACTTCCAAAAAAACACTACAAAGTGAAAAATAACTTTATTTCGGAAGTCGGTGGCAAAAAACTAAAATACAGATCCAAAGACACCGACTTCCGAAATAAAGTTATTTTTCACTTTGTAGTGTTTTTTTGGAAGTCGGTTTTTTTTTTCTTAAAAAGTTTTTTGTTACGTATGATAATTAAGTGAGTTTCTTAATTGTGGGGCACACACTAAAATGTAATTGTTTATGTTGATATATCGAGATAGGCACTGGTTATATGCCTATATGCAATGCACGCCACTGGTACGTATTAATCTAAGAACGTCATAGTGATCCGTGACCATGGTTACATATACTGACCCTAAAATCACCTTCCGCTTATACCTTCCTAGTGTTTCGCATTAGAGGAGGAATGTGGAAAAAAGCTTCACGACCACTGATTACTTTATTAAATACTCCATGTTGGAATAGTAAACATTAAATACTTCTTATATGTACACTTGGGAGCAAATAAATCGAGCCACTTCCTTTTTTCACGTATAATGGTTATTATTTTTGGTATTACGGAACGTATCAATTCGAAACATATATTGCCTAAAAGATTATTTAATAACCTTTACAATGAGGGTAAATTATTGAATGATAACCTTATTTAATGATAAATTATTGGCTCTGAAAGAAAAACGGTAATTTTGATAGAAAATTGTCAGTCCAGAAAAAAACAATTAAAAACAAAATTATGGTATAAACTTATTCTTAATATCTTGTATTACCCCCCCCGCGCCCGGATTTCGATTGATTTTCTGGACTGTTTTAACCCTACAATGTTCTATCAAAATTACCGTTTTTCGTTCAGAGCCAGTAATGTATCATTAAATAAGGTTATTATTCAATGATTTACCCTCATTGTAAAGGTTATTAAATAAGCTCTTAGGCGATATATATTTCGAATTGATACGTTTCATAATACCAAAAATAATAACCATTATACGTGCAAAAAAAAGCAAGTGGCTCGATTTATTTGCTCCCAAGTGTAGTTTACGAACAAATTAAAAGATTGTCTTTGATAAAAAACTGTCATGTCACTGTTATATGACTTACCGTGCAATAAACGTTGTTCAACTATCTATTTGAATTTACAATTACTTTTCCACAGGTTATGGGCCCAGTTAACGTCCCGTAAACCTAAATAGGTTCAAAGTTTAATATGTATTGTTATAAAGTAAAGTACAGTCGCTAATATTTATAATTTGCGAATACTTCATCAAACGTTTCGGCCCGAGAAAAATGGCTCCGTCGAACCTTCATATTGAAAGATTAGCCGGTCGAGAAAATTATTCTACGTGGAAGTTTGCAGGTAAATCATATCCAGAACATGAAGGAGTATGGGAATGTGTCGAACCCGGCACCGATGTTGACGTGAATGATATAAAAGCTAAGTCCAAAATCATTTTTTTGGTTGAACCAAACAATTACTTTTCCACGCTTCATATTGTTTAACCCCTTTACTAATAAACGTAGTATAACGTTTGTATAGTTACACAACGCTTTGTCTTCTTTCGAAAGTCAAATTACTGACGACTGCAAGAGAGAAATCGGTGTGTAACTAGTCATCTGAAATAATACGTTTATTAGTAAGGGGGCATAACTATAAATTTAAATTCGTATTATTTCACTACGTATTTCAACCTTCCCCATATTCTTTTGTATCTGTAGGCATAATATACAAAGGCACAAACGAAGCTTCTACCTCTAACAAAGTTAAGCTTAAGACTGCTACGAGCAAAACAAAGTTGGTGTGAACCTCTCAAGTGTTACACACAGACGTGGCTCCTCCTTGCCGATACAAATTTTTTGATTCTCAAACAGTTTCTAAAAGTTTACGATCCGAAAATGTTAGGAAAATAGTCGTTCATCCTTCATGTTAGAGGTAGCTAGGGAATCGGGGACTATTTTGGGTATAACTGTTAAAGCTTATTGTTTTGTGAGAATCGTCTTTACAACACATTGCACATTAACTTCATGCTTCGTTTTTCCAAGAGCCTAGACTCTATCTATGGGACTCTCAGAATGAATAACTGAAAATCGAGTTATAAGATTCTACTTGTTCAAGAAATCTGTAGCTCTGTATTATTGTCCGATAAAATAACTCTTTGGTACAGTGAAAGATAACTTTTTTATCTCATTTTCACATTTTTCTAAAATAACTCGACTACTTTTCTATAAATTTCGAATCCAGTAGGATTTAGGAACGTTTGTCATTGGGATCCCTATTTTTTCTAAACGACATTAACAGTTTAATATAAACTGCTTTTAATAAGTCTCATTCAATTATGAAAAATCTAGATTCTAGATAAATAATCTGACGAGAAAAATAGGAATTGCCAAATCGAGTTTGAAAGTATTTTATATCCTCTCCTCAGTGTTATGTTATTGGTTCTCATTTTTATTAACCGACTTAAAAAGGAGGTTCTGTATTCGACCCGTATGTATGTATGTATCGGTTGTTTTTTTTGTAAAAAGTTTTTCTATCATGCACTTTGTTCTTTTATTTCTTTCGATCATCCACTCTTAAAACTTTTAGATGCACTGTACTTACCTACTTGTAGTTTGTAGAAGTGTGCGAAATTGTAACTTCTGTTAAATACTGTTTCGCGTACACCCAGATTCAAAGCTCCGTTAACATAAACAATTGGTACTTAAGCTTTCCTCCAAGTTAAGTTGTAAGAAAAACAATCGGAAGTAGCGAGAAAGTCAAACAGTTCCAACTTCCACTCGAAACAATGTTCGGAATTGGGATGTTCAAAGCAAATCGTGATTTGGTTTAACTTACGAAATGGTAAGTACCCAATTGAATGTCAAATAAGTGGCTATACACAATGTGTTTCAATGAAAGAAAACACGTTAATACACACACAAAGAAACACACTAACAGTAGAAATGGCTTTGATTTTGACAGTTCAACAACATTCATTGCGTTATTTACGTTGTTGAGCAGATAATTTTCGAACATATGAAGCAATGGATTAGCAATATCCTTCAAAATGATTCAGATTGTGATTGATAGTATGTTACGCAATGAGGGTGAAGGTATTCTCCTGAACAGTTACTTCACTTAGTATAAATCAATCAATCAACTCAGCCTATCGCGGTCCACTGCTGGACATAGGCCTCTCCCAGACTGCGCCACAGCACCCTGTCCTCCGCCTTCCGCATCCAGTCTACCCCAGCCACCTTTTTTAGGTCGTCCGTCCATCTAGCTGGGGGGCGTCCCACACTACGCTTGCCGGTACACGGTCTCCACTCCAGGACTCGTCTGCTCCACCGGCCTTAGTATAAACCGGGCCATTATTATCGCTGACGCTTTCATTAAAAACCACTTCTTCAGGAGTCTCTTCATCATTGATTTTAATATGGCTACTGTATTCTTTAACTTCCAACGGCCATAAATAAACCTCTTTTATTCACCTGTCTGTATTCTCAGCCTTTCGTTCAAATTCTTTTCAATGCGCAGCTTGAGTCCACTGACCTATGTCGCTAGACATAACTATAATCCTTCCAACCCAAACAGGATGTTTAAACTAATACTATGCATATTATTAAAGGCTATATATCCACAAATGCTTACAAAGTTTCCTTAATGAGAAATTATAAACAGCTTCAATACTGCGCAATAATACCGTTGAAGAATCTAATAAGGAATGAAGCAGATACGAGTATTTTCCATTCTTGTGTTATGATAACATTTGATTGAGGCAGGACGTAGACAGTTCAAATGTCGTCAGTTCTTTGTGATTTTCTATAGCTATTTGATGTCATTCTAATTATAAATGAAAGGCTAGCTTAGGTAATAATGCATAGAAAAGGCCTCTTCTAGGAGAGAGGAATGTACGTTAATCACCAAACTTGCTCTCCGGGCCTTACTTAGATATTTCAAGGCCCTCACGATATTTTCATATCTAATATATATTTTCTATCTTTCTATAAATCGCATAAGCGGTAAAGCAGCGGCGATATAGTGACCTTAGGGCCAAAGCACACACGCTACTTTTAGCATCGGCGATCGGCAATTTGCCGCTTTTTAGAAGCTAAATGCAGCGACCAAGCATTCCACACCGTACACTTTTAAAAAAGCCAAACGCGGCGATTCAGTCGCTTTTCGGAAGCTCGACACAGCGGCTGAAAGCTACACTCCGCACACATTCTGATGCCGGTCGCAGCGATTTGGCATTTGCGCCAGCATCGGAGCAGTCGCTAAGACGCGCGATTCCGATACCACGTCCGAACGCAGGAAGTCGCGAAATCGCGATGCAGCATCGGCGCAGTCGCTAAAACGCGCGATGCTAAAAGTAACGTGTGTGCTTTGGCTCTCATTGGTGATGTTCATCAGAAAGTTCAGGTGCGTAGTTCTGGCAACCTGAGTGTGTGTACGGGAATAACTCGACCAGATGTATGAAATACTAGCTTCAGCCCGCGACTTCGTTCGCGTGAAACTTCTTGTTCCCCCGACCCACCCCGTCGCAACGCATCACCTGCCCGCGCTATCACTTAGCGTTCTTTCTGACTTTTTTCTATTTGCTCGGCTCCTAAGGGTCATAGCGTAAGGTTAAATAGCCTATAGCCTTCCTCATGAATTGGGCTATTAAATGCAAAAAGTATTTTTCAAATCCGACTGGTAGTTCCAGAGATTACCCCCTACATACAAACTTACAAACAAATTTTACCTCTTTATAATATTAGTATAGATGAATGTAAACGAAGCAAAAGGAGAGTATGTAAGGATCGCAGCTGGTTTGTCTGCAGTTTCTGCCTATCCTCATGAGAAGACGGCGTGAGTGTATGTATATATGTATGTGTGTGTAGTAGTAATAATGAACTGATACTAATGTCTATTCAAACTTATGTTTCAAATTAATATTATTTAAAGTTATACAAATATCAACTTTATTTCAATGGTAATTAAGTTGATTTCAGATTGACAGCACTATTGAAAAAGTTATGAAAATGTTTGAAGTTGTAGCGTAAACTGAACTTTATAATGTAGGATTTAAAGTTATTTTCCATAAACTCATATTTGTTTACATTTTTGGCAAATAAATCGCGAATGCAGATTATATACCTCTCGGCTATATTATGTCCCCCTTTCTAATAAACGTTGTACAGCGTCTGTACAGTTACACAACGCTTTGTCTTCTTTCGAAATTCAAATTACTGACGACTGAAAGAGAGAAATCAGTGTGTAAGTATTCATCTGATATAATACGTTTATTAGTAAGGGGAACGTATTTAAGCCTCTTTTTCAACCTCAATGAAAAGCGTGGATCACGCATACGGAACCTACTCTGCATTTAATTTCTTCTATCTCTGGCTAAGTAAACGCTCTGCAAGGGTTCTTTGAAACTACCCACCTTATTGGATTGGTATATGTCTGCAATATTAAAATGTAAACAAAGAAGCTATTCCTTAATCAATTTTGCTCCCCTTTTTGTTGGTAGAGGCTGGGCTTTGTGCATCCCTGGTACCCGACTACCCTCTTATTGGGTGGCTTTTAGACGTAATTGCGTCGCAGAGAAAAGATAGTGTTGACTGGAATTATTTTGGAGAATTTATGAGGCGTTCGCTTTGTGTCTATTGAGATTAATTTAGAAAATTATAAATTGTGCTTAAGTTTTCAAGCAATAAATATTGACATGTTTCGAAAGCGTGGGGAGCTAAAGAGCCTACGTAGTCATACATTTGGGCTATACTCTTTCTCCTTTATATCCTCCTATAGTCCATTTACTATAGCATTAGACAGAAGTTAAAAAAGGCTCTTTTAGGGGCACACTTTGTAACAAAAGTACAACAAACATTATTACAGTCATGATTGATGTGGAGTTAAATATAATCAATTTAAATAACAGCAGTCACACTTAATTGTACTTATTTAACCTATCTACCTTCTGAAATTACAATGCTTTTATTTAATATTATTTAGTTTTTACATAAAATATTGTCATGTCAATGTTTAAAATCTAAAAGAAGCTGGGGCGGACAGTACCGGTAACGTTTTTCATGTCACTATAACTCTATCAAATCTAAAATGTTCCCTATTCCCTTCATAAGTTGTGGCAACACGTGTTTTTTTTTATTTTGTCGGTTTATATAAAGTTGTTTTTAATAAACTGATTGTTACTAAAAATTGTTTTATTTCATGTACCTATCCAAGCATAGTGACGTGTAGATAGAATATGCTTTATTGCATGCCATGCATTGTTACTTACAAAAAAAGCACATAACTTATTTATTAAAATTGTTTGAACTTAACTTGAAAATAAAATGTTTCGTACTCCTGCTTCTGCGAGCCTCTTTTTTCTAATGTTATAACAAATGGACTATAGTTGCGGCACGCGGTTTCACCCGCATAAGTCTCGATGCCGTGGGGGAATATCGGGATAAAAAGTATCTTATGTCTTAATCCAGGTCATGGTTTACTTACCTGGTTATGTGCAAAATTTCATCCAAATCCGTTCAGCCGTTTTAGCGTGAAAGCGTAAAAAACAAACATACAAATAATCGAATCATTTCTATTTATTATAATATTAGTTTAGTCTACAGGGTGAAATTGAATTCATGGGCATCCTTTAAAAGGGTCATTGTAATCATCATTATGAACAACTTTTACTATGGGACTAAACCTAAAATCGCGAAAAAAAATCAGCTGTTCCTTCCATTTATGTTCATATAACTCGTCAAAATGTAGGGTAGAGCGGATTTTTTTCACGATTTTAGGTTTAGTCCTATAGTAAAAGTTGTTCAAAATGATGATTACAATGACCCCTTAGAAGGATGCCCATGAATTCAATTTCACCCTGTATACAGTTTAATGGTAATAAAACTAGAATCCTTGTTACGGAATGTAAAAAATCGGCGCAATATCTGTTTGTCTGCGCCTTCCTTGACACCTACAAATCTACGTCTTTTATTGATAATAGAAACCATTGACAATTATTTAGACTTATTACAATTTCAGCAACTCCCAAGGTTTGGAGCTGCCACTCATTTGAATTAGCGAAGGTCGGTTTCATTCACGTCCGTGTAATATTTACATTCGGTCTCCTACGGCGACTGTACCCAGACGACCGCGGCGTATCGAATGTTGTTATGACATCAGCCTGTGGTTATGACCCATTTCCCACTTAGTTTGACACTGTCCCACGTTTCCGCTAAGTCACGACCAAATGTGGCACAGAATTCAACGTTATCTGCTTGCAAAATATATTCATTCCTAAATGAGAAAATATCTCTTCTTTAACGTATATATCCCCAGTTGGTAGCAAGCTTTCAACGAATGTTTTTCGACAAAAAGGCTTAGTATTCTTCCTCCTTCAAATAGAACCTACAATCCGAGATGCTTATCACGTTGTTTCCATCACCTGATCACAACGTTCCGAATAGGTGGCCGCAGTTTTGCATAACATCTACGAAGGGTTATAAAGAAGTCAGGAAACTTAGTCTTCGCGAAATGGAATCTTTTCTTTATGTCTCTTGAGCTAAAGCTCAGTTCTCTGCAGCAGGAGTTTTGCGCACCGTTAATGTTGTTGGTTGGTTGCATGCAGACCTGGTTCGCAGTGCGCATGCGTGTTGAACCCAGAAGGAGCACCTGAGGTCTACGGTTCAGTAGCCGTCCCTGAGCGGAGGGGAACGCACGTCTGTTGCGGAAAGAAATGCTTTGGGCGGAACTTTCTAGATCAATGTAGGCGTCCGCAACTACGCCATATTTAGGAGGTTGGATGTTCGTTTTGTCGAGAGACAAATCTGTTTTTGATTATTGATTTATTGAAGCTTTTAAATGGAACCGTGTGTAAATTAGGTCATAGACTCGTCACAAAATTACGGTACAGCAAAGTTCAATAACTTTAGAATATTGAAACGAGAGGTCATCCATAACCCTGTTTCTTTCATAAAATTAATGCATAGACTTTCATTTCGCTCGCTATCTATTCTAACTATACCAATATCACTGGGCTTCAACATGATAATAGAAAAGTTTTTCAACCATCACACCAGAACTATCTATAAGTATAAATACACATGTTTAATATCTAAACAACGGAGAGGCCGGATGATAACAGGAAGACGTAGTACACACGTTACGCAAATTGTTTTGTTCAACAATGTGTTATGAAATAGTGTTCATTCAAAACATTATAATTTATACGAACAATCACGTTACTTATGTAGGTCACAGCGATAGTAAGGACACGACATATTCATTCAAATTAAAGACGGTGACGCATTTCATTTGGACTTGTTTTCGTTTCAGTCTATAGGCAATTTTCGGGCCGTGAATCTATGATCAAACGTTTTAATGCCCTCTTTACATCATGGCGCGTAATATTCTTCTTTATATTGTACCTTTCATGGTTCTTCATTATTAATTTAGGCGTCTTCTTTCTTCCTTTTAATTTAGATCCCATCATCACGTTCTTGTAAGAATAAGTAGTCCAATTTAAATAATTCTTTTGCATTGAAATCATTATCTGTATTCTAGTTGTTGGCTTAGTACCAGTCTTTGTTCTGCCGAACGAATTCGTAGATTTTGTGAGTTTTTAATATTCATTCTCCTTAGTAGACATTAGTCCTCTTTACATAAGAATCTAAAATGTTACCCTCGGGTATCAAGTTACTTAGTCTAATTAATTAATATTTTAAAATTGTGTTTTGTGTGTAATATTTTAAAATTTTATTTATGTAGTTATAAGTCGATGTTAAATCTTTTGCATGCCTACGTGGTAAAATATGGCTGTACTATTATATGTTTTTTTTTTGTCATCGTTATATCTTACCCATATTTGCAAAATAAAATTATCTTTATCTTTAATTAAAATCTTTACCGTATCTGAATCTAAGACTGTTTCGCAATGAGGTATTTTGACAAAAATATTCATAGATATAATACATTCACCATCAGATACAGGGGAGACTTACTTATCATACGTACGCTTGACTTTATCAATATACTATACATATGGCGGACTACAAAGTTACACAACTGGTTCAAACCGGATCGGAATAATTAAGTTTGCAGTTCTTACTAGTGCTGTCAAGCTTTCAAGGAATGCAGGACGAACTTGAAACTTGAAATACAGTTGAATTAAACGTTAAAACATTAGTAGTGGTCTTAATATGGGCATCAATGAAGTTGTGAATGATATTGGTGTTAATTATGATTTAGTAGTGATTCGGAATAGAAAGGAAAATAATATTGTAAGTCTTGGACCTATGTAGCTAAAATTGTAGACTTGTAATAATAAGATATAATAAAAGCTAGATAACAATAAACCGTCTTTTATAAAACAAATATCAATACACAATGCATAATAATGAAATTCTTGAGTTGCGATAAACGTGATTTAAAAACGAGTTTATTTGTCAACCCCGTAATAATTGTATACCCATGAATACAAAATAATTATGACCGTTAACAAAAGCAGTAATTCTACCTTCCATCTTTATAATATCTAGACTTTTACGACTGGCGAACTGCTTCACGTGGGATTGTTTCTTTATCTTTTATCTTTACAACGAATATCTCAAGCCAGAACCTTCAATAAATTATTAGGAGAAGAGTTTTCGAAATTATGTTGGAAGAAGGCTACTTTTTGCTTGGCTTTACGTAAATAAATGTAGTAATATGAAATTTTCAAAAAACTTATGGTTTATTCATATAGCACTGTCATTGATCTCTTAAGTAACTGTCACTACGGATGAAACTCTCCGATATGAAGGATTAATAAAACTAAAAAGGTGTGATTCATTAGTAGTTCCGAAAAAATATATCGAACAACCCTTACATACTACAGTCTCATTGATTATATTTCCACGATCCAATTCTACCCCACTTCCATGAACCACTTCTTATCTTTTATTAACACTTCAGTGTAAAGTCTCGCTACTAGTCGACATTTCACGCGAAAACTTTTTGTGTTGGAGTTGTATCCAAGTCCTTACGGTCACGTAAAGCCCGCGCTGGGAACGAACCAACTGTCCATGCAATCGTAATGAATTGTTGGAGGTGTGGAAAGAACACTGTCATCATTTTATGTGCATTGGTCATTCTAGGAAGGGAAGGAAAGTAAATATTTTGCTTTATGCATTATGCAGCCCTGGTATCATTAGCTATTGAAATTATATTAGTTAGGTAGGATTTCGATACCGTCTTAACAGTTTTGGTTAAACTTTCTACCTGAGCAAAATTCAGATTCTGTTCCCTTTTTAATCTGTCTCTCATTTCTAATTATCTTTATGACAGTGCCTGTTGTAGTCTTTTTTCTTTTATTCTACACTCAGGTAAGCGGTTTGGCGTTCTCAGAGCCAGTCCTTGCCCTGATAAAATCGTGCCGCTACATAAATAGGATCAAATCTATAACACGCTCAAGGTGTCTATGCTAATTCTCGACTGCAGTAGTAAATTACACAAGTATTTATTGCTTTGTTACCGTACCGCATCGGACTAAGATTTACACAGCGCGTATCATAATTATTCTTAGCAAGCTCACTTTTAATTGGCATCGTAAATATCCTTCACAAAAAGTTCTAATTGCCCGCACTGTTTTTAATCCTTTGTCCACCTTTTGAGATACGGAGGTAATGTTTTATATGTGGCTGATGGTATTACACTGATAATTGGTAGAAAGCATCCATATACAACAAAAAAATGAGTAATGGAGGCTTAGAAGGTTAAAATTCCTCATTACGACTATCTCAAGATCAGTGATCCAAAACCATTGTTCGCGGGAGGAGGCGCGCCTCTAACAAACCGGGATCTAAACCTGCCCACGCATTAGACGTGGGATTCCGAAGACACTGCCTTTAATTGCTGACAGACTTCGAATTTATTCTGACCTTAATCCCAGCCCGAGTTTATGGTGGAACATAAAAACTTAATGGATAAACGAAAAGCGAAAATTTTAGTGCTCTGTTACCAACGGATAGGCTTCTAAACCTTGAAAGCCTGGCTTTTAGCTATATGTATATACTAATTTTAGGCAAGCAGTTTATGTTTCGTTGTCTAAAATAGGTTTAACCAAAATATGGTAATGTTTTTTGTTAGTAAAATGAACATATTCTCGTGAAAATATTCCCATTTTCTTGGCCCCGCTATGGCCTATATTCATTCATTCTCATTTGGAGGCGCACTTAGGGTTCTCGCTTCCAGAAAAAACGACAACGCTCGGCACATGTTTTATATACTGTAGCTAGATGTTAGGACGAAAAAGTGTAGCTATTACTGCTTTCAGCCTGGTATTATTAATCCCAAATTTTGCTAAACTCATTTAAGCTTCTTTTTTTTGCACTCCAGCGTAACAGAGTTCCTACTAACTCGATAATACATGTACTTACATGTACTGATGGTACACATGTTAGCACAACCCGTACATTTGCGCCACGTATTCATTAGCCGCTAATAAGACAATAGCTAAAGCTGACGGGGCAGGCGACTGGATCCAATTACGATAGCGAAATCTGCGCTGACGCACATTCGTGCACTTACGTCATTTGCTGGAAATACTAGTTGATAAAGTTTTTCTAATGCTCTTTTTTCGCCAATACGACAAAAAACTAGGTATTGTTTATAAATATTTCTTTCGTAAAATTCCGCCAAGGAATGGTCATCGGAGACTTTACTTGTATTGTCACCAGTATTTATGCTAATGCGATCGATTTTGTTCTGTCCCCTGTCCGTGTCTATCCCTCGGTTATCGCCTAACCGCTTTTTGTATCACAGAAAGGGTTGGAATGGTCCCATCCGCCCAAAAATCGCTTTGTCCTCGAGTAGCGACTATAGTTACGTGATAAAAAGGTTGTTCCTATGTTTTTTATATCAGTTTAACGCCTTGGGAACTGGTATCATTTTTTATTTTATGGTCGTTGTTAAATGGAAGTAAAATAAAATCATCAAATATACAAAGTTACCCCATTACCCACCCAGAATCGTGGATTTGTGGGAGCAGCGAGTAAGTACAGTGAAAATTTACTATTTGTCAGCTGGGAGCCTAGGAACATTAGTAAACTACATAAAGGTATGTCCTATGTACTTACAATTGGTACAAAGTTACAAACCCACTGCCTGTTATCGTAAGACTACACAGTAGCTAATAGTTGCGGCAACAGCAGCAGCATCGCATTGTGCATAGACGACTACATTCAACCTAGTGGTTAACAACCGACAACTATTGAAGCAAGCCTGCATAGCAGTCTGTGGGCTGCAGTGCGGCTGAACACAAGACCTGCAATCGTCATCATTGCATATTGTGTTACTGAAATGTTAAGACGATGTCTTTGTCTATCAATGTGTGTAATCTTATAGGGTAAGCATAATTATGAATATTAGTGTTGAAACGATGTCAAAAGCCTTGGATACGACAGCCTTGGTACGAATTCTTTACAATTTTATATATTAAGGTGTTGTATTGATTATTTATGGAGGTTTGTTGGATACTAAAGAATAGGTTTACTATGACGTATCGATATAATCAACGCCTACAAGGAATAAAGTAAGAAACCCAGACAGAATGGAAATAAATTGCCACCTACACTACATGCCATCCTGGTAAGATGAAAATGCTAAGTTTATTGCCAACCACTTAATCAAAGTAATATTGGAGCCACTCGTGGTACGAGTATTTAATTTCTCTGATAGATCCTATTTGGAACAGTGATATGTCTAAAGTAGTTATAACATCTTTACCAAAATGATAATGTTATAAGACCAATAATAATTGTAAAGAGCCAGTGCATACAAAATACACACATACCTATCGAAATATGGAAGTGGACACCATTGATACAAACATGACTAATTGCCTGACGGAGGTTGCTAGTCATGGCGATCTATTTTGACAAATAACGCTTTCGTAGACATAACTAGACGGACGGGACTGCACTTCCAAGGAAATACTCCCACATGAGAGACAGTCGCCATATTGTGTACTCATATAAACTTATCGTAGACCAATAAATACCAAATGACGTCGAAATGGAATCTGTTCGACGAATACTGATCGTAAATGTCGGAAAGACCTACATAGTTGCATCTATTTCAGTCAAATAGCTGTTGCAGATAGATGAGCAGTAGAAATAAATGCACTTCATCTTTGTTAGTGTAATGAATGTCGTTTGGATTCATTATGATAGTTTCATTAGATGAACAGTCTACCTTGTCAAAATCCTAAGACATGGATGAGACTCCTAAGGCAGACACGATGAGTTACGTATGTTTCATGTCAGACTGTGGGAGAAATAATTAACAAGATATAGTATATGTAACATATTATATTATCACCATTGCTCTCAAATCGGTGAAAGAAAACATCGTGAGGAAACCGGCATGTACTAGAACCAAAAATTCGTAGACATGTGACATCTACCAACCCGCACTGGGCCCGCGTGGTAGATTACGGCCCACCCCCTCTCACAGAGTGGAGGCCTGTGTCCCGGCAGTGGGAACATTTTAGGCTGAGTATGTATATGTAATTATATTTTTAATGAATTTTGGACCAAACTTTCAATTTTAGCCATCTAGCACATTCGCAAGACCAAGGTATTAAACAAACTTGAATTTGATGCAATATTTCAAACGCGTGTATCGATTAAAAGCTTCGTTTCAACCAAGATTGATTAATTCGATCAGTTACGAGTTTCCCAAGACTAAAAAGTGTTCGGGCTTTCGCAGTCCAAATAGAAACGCGTAGTATTTGGATCGTGTGTGTAGACAGGGACAGAGGTACTGTTGTCCCGCTCTGTCCCAGAGGCGCACTTGACCGATGAGTAATGTCGCGTGGTGGCGGGACTACGACGAGCGCCTCGGGACCAGACGATGGTGGTGCAAGTTAAAAGAGCAAGTGGGAGCTGAGAAGTCTGATATGAATAGAATACGCCATATAAATTACAGATATAAATGTAGAAATTTTACAAAGGGTGCCACATTGGGTGATCTTAGAGCCAAAGCACACACGCTACTTTTTGCATCGGCGATCGGCGATTTTGCGACTGAATCGCCGCGTTTGGCGTTTTTAAGTGTGTGGTGTGGAATGCTTGGTCGCTGCATTTAGCTTCTAAAAAGCAGCTGAATCCCCGATCGCCGATGCAAAAAGTAGCGTGTGTGCTTTGGCCCTTATTGCTAAGAGCGATCTTATTTTCGTGCCTTAAAAGCTATCTTGTCTCTCAGTTGCACCTAGTGACAAAACTAAGGACAAAAGCATAAAAATACCAAACAAGGAAACCAATTAGATTGTGTTAATCAGACCGCAGTTTTGTTAAAATAAAATTTTAATGATACATAAGTATCTAAACGATGCGGACGAGTACTTTGACGCCTAAGTGACCAAAAAACAAAAGGGGTTTACTTTATTTATTTGTATATTTAGTAAGTTATTATGTAAACCCAGTCTTTACGAACTTTTTTGATGCTTTTGACGATTCAGATATGGTGTGCGCTTTCTAAGATCGTTTGTCAGTGTACGAAAAAAAAAACCGCTTTGCGTTCACAACTTGTGTGTTACCGCCAGTGGTGAAGAAAACTGGCGAAATGATTGCGGTGCTTAAGACGCGTCGCGGTGATGTGTCGCCTCGGTAATTGTCGTGCCGCGGCGGGACAGCCCTTTGCGAAGCAGGCAAGTGACGACACTGCAAATGAGAGAGTTTAAAAATTCAAACAGATGCTTGTGTAGGACTGCTTGAGAAATTATCCAGGGTGTAGAGTTTTGTAGTTAGCTTAAAACTGGTGGAGAAATAGATAAGCTCCACTTACATTATGTAAGATTATTAATCCCGTTATCATTGCATGATTGGAACTTGAAACTGATATAAAATGCAACCATACTATTAGTATTTTATGTGCTGAGTCATTCAAGCTCATCTATTTCAGTTACGTGGGCTAGAATAAAACAATGTAAAAGTTCTTGATTGTTGAACTTAACAACTTTGTGTTCGGTAGTAACAGCTCCAAATTTAAATGAAAAGGTTTACCAAACAATCATTCTATTTAAGTTGCGCCCACTGTACCAGGACCCCATATACCCAGACTAGTGCAGTAGTGCCCATAGTTACCGGTCATAAAGCAAAGCGACGCGCCGGCGCCCGCGCTTAAAAAACAAATAAAACGTTAAACAGCTCTAATGTGTGGGTAATTCGATTCGCCACATGTGCCCCTCTCTATTATGGAGTCCTGGTTTTGTTGCCGCAGTAACGATGGGAATTATATGTGCTGGAAGTACACACGTATGTACGGACATCTTGGTTTTATTGGACTGTTAAGTGTGAACTCTGTATTATGTGTTCTTGTCTGAGTTTGGGCGTATACGGTTTCCTAATACAATTCACAAGATCTCAGGGATCTTGAAACAAGGTGGATTCTTACCTTTTCTCCTGAAAAATGTACCTTTCTGATCATAATAATTATGACACAACAGAATAACAAATCTTGCTAACACAACAATCCGTTTCTAATTTTCAATTTATTCTGTTTCAGGTAAACACCATGATCATAGTTAACCAGGATATACATTAAGCCCTCGTAAGTTACTCCTAAAACTCTAATTCTCCATTAGGGGGACTGTAATGAGATTTCCGTCTCCCCTTCAAAATTTTACGGAGTTAATAATCTCTGGGCTATGCATTTTGGCGAGATCCCTGATCCCCTTTGTGCTCTAGACATCAGATATTACTAAAACCTCATACATGTGTAGCTGTAGACAGGAACGTATATGAATATCTACGTAATTTCTATTACCCATATTGAATTCTACTCGAAATATGCATGCAGGCAGCATGCTAAAATAACTGCCGCCTTCCGGGATGCTGAAATTTACCAAAAAGCAAACGACATTAATTTATTATGCGCACAGCCAAAGTGTGTAACTCTGCCGGCGTCTGTGTTCCCTTCCACATTTAACCCGTCTGCATTCAAAGCTAGAGTGAACAGGCATTTTCTTGGCACGCTCGTTCTATCATAGACCTCATCCATCGCTTTCCATCAGGCATGATCGAGGTCAAGAGCACGCCCATTCAGCAATAGCAAATTATTTTAAAAAAGAAGTAAAATTTCAAGAGCTAGAAGGACTCGTCCCTAGTTGATATGACGACACAAGGAATGGTCCTACAAGATTATTACTTGGCCTTAGCAAATAGGCTACTCTTAGCATCGGCGATATTGCGACTTCTTCAATTCTGCATTGCGTTTTGGCGCTACATTAGATGGAATCAAAATTGCGCGATTTAAATTGGTCGCTTTTCCGTCAGCTGCTGTATGCAGCTTGCGTCTAAGTCGCTGATTACCGATACGACAGCTATATCATGTCTGCTAAGGCCCTTAGTCTGTTTAGTGTGCGGCTGGCGTAGGGATGTCTTAAACGTTAGTCATGAATGTGAACGCTTGACATTCTGATAGTAGCACCGGCTTATGGCCATCGTGATGGCGACCACCTATAGTCCTTCTTAGGCAATACCTACGTACATGAGTGATACTTGTGTAGGATTTCCTCTAGACGTTTCGCAGGTGCGAATTTATCATCAGTAGGGAGATTCAGCGAAAATTAGAAAATTTATTTCCTATTACGAATTACGCTGATTTAAAATAACTATCAAAGAACTTAGCACAACCCTTCATGTTTGCGTGAAAGTTTTAGCAAACCTAGACTACAATACTGCTTCAGTCACACAATTTCTAACGTTTTAATTATAAATAGGTAACTTTTCTCCTCTAACCAAAACAAATCAGCTTTAAGAATACAAATTTTCCAATTTCTCGGCAACAATGAGTATTGCATTAGTCACAAAGAGTACAATGTTACACTAATGGACGGAAATAGCAAAGAATCGACTCAGTGGCACTAAGTGCACCTAACCTAAGTGAATCACGCGCAGCCGATACGGGAAACGTGGCGTACTAGTTACTAGTAATTGACTGGTTTCTTTAAATGTCACTGCTTAAGTATTCCCTTGAAAAAAGGTTAGTTCTGTACCATTGCAGTCGCTTGTGATCCTCTTGGAAAACATACACGCAACGATAGTCAGGTTTTCAGTTGCGTGTAATCTTTCGTATGACTAAGGTTGTATTTCACTGATGTTGTTATCTGATTGTAACTTTGTAAGCAAGTCTTTCAGTGATCTAGCCGCTTATTTTTAGGTTACATACATAATCAGCCTACAATGTTCCCACTGCTGGGACACAGACCTCCTCTCGGTGAGAGGGAGGGGGCCGTAATCCACCACGCGGGCCCAGTGCGGGTTGGCATATGTCACATATCATCGAACTTTTGGTTCTAGGACATGCCGGTTTCCTCACGCTGTTTTCCTTTACCGTTTTGAGAACAGTGGCGATGAAATAATTTACACAAAGTAAAGCGCCTGTCTGGGTTCGAACCTACGACCTACAATTCGGTAAGTCGCGGCTGTTACCACTTGGCCACCACTGCTCTCCTTAGGTAACATATTCCTCCTCATAAAGCACAATTCGAAACCTAAAACTTGTTCAGGCTCGCCACTAATTCTTGTGGTTTTACGGAAACTACATTGAAGTTGCAGCTTTCTACTTCAACATCCTTAAAGTAAGACAATGTTCTTTTTTCTCTCGTTACAACTAGTTGCGACATGTGTGAAACCTCTATGACGTGGGTACACATATAGTCCATAACTGCAGCGCTTCTAAACTTTTAATTGCAATTACAGTGTTGCGCGATCAGTCTTGAGTCGGACCCTTCGTTATTTTCTCTCTCACTACTTCTTCATATATCATCTCACTTATGATCCCCTGATGAGTTAAACGGACTGCTACGAACATTTAGTACCGCCATCCTTTGCGTGTTAGTTGCTTATTAAAAGTTTGTCTCGTTTGTAAAGTCAGTCTTGTGTGATGACAGGCTTTCACAAAGTATTGACTACATGTCCAGCCTGCCGATTACTCACAGTTTTCCTTTAATCAACTTCTTCTACGTGCATTGCATGACACGTAACCGATACATTCCTTGTTTTTATCCGCCATCATCGTTAATGATGACTATTCATATTAGTTACAATGTTGTCAACATTCTTTTCGCAAACCAATCGGCCATTTTCTTTTCAAACTGTCACTCGTTCGAAATCAGGCAAGTAATCAAGTAATCTCATGCATGGATTCGGTTAGCATGTTGCTATGTATTATTTCATGTGGTAAAGCTAGAAATTATTCTAATTAGAGTGCCTACATTTTTATAGCAACAAGTCCGAACAAGCCTGGTTTCCGGTGCTGTGAAGTAAATGCAAATGCGGCGGGCAACTGAGTTGCCTCGGGCAATGGGTACGGGGCTACGATTACTACTTTGTAGTTGCGGTCACTTGCGACTAGGGTTCCGTTGAGGACTGAGACTAACAATTCTCCTTTGTGACGCAGGAGACTTTCGAAGCCGCAATGTGTTCGTTGTTGTTTTTGATAATAATTACTTACCTACCGAGGTTCATGGTTTTTTTAACAGACTTTAGAGGAGGTTGTCGATTGACTGCATTTTTGCACCCATAATACTGTTGTATTTTTAAGCGGTTAGGGTTGATTCTCAGGTGGCAGATTTTGTAACTTTTCTTTTGATAACGTCAAATTGAAATCAATCATTGTTGAAGGCACTTTTTATAGTTTAAGCTATTTATATTTTTCTTCCAATCGTCGTGGTTACTGCTTACGGCGTAGGCGTTCTAGCCTTAGCCTTTATAGCGTTAGCATAAACAAACAACTACCTTTAGCCTACACCTTCTAATCTCCTGTCACGATAATCGTGACACTGCATTCGTTAGATAGATTGCCAGGGCTTTGTGCATCGCTAACTTTATCACAGAGTATTTGTGACTTCCCTGTCAGACTTTGTTCTGGGATCGATCTCGGGCAACCGCTGGCGGCCGATAAGGAAGACGTGTGTGTGGATGGAGAGTCTCGCGACATGGACCACGATTCAAACGATTTAAGATATTTAAAATTTTTAGCCTAAAACGCCATGATGGCTAACGTTCTAAACTGTATCCATACTTAATATTATAAATTCGAAAGTAACTCTGTCTGTCTGTCTGTATGTTACCTTTTCACGCCTAAACCACAGAACCAATTTAGATGAAATTTGGTATAGAGATAGTTTGAGGCCCGGGAATGGACATAGGATAGTTTTTATCCACGGGATCGAAACTTATGCTGGTGAAACCGCGGGGCGCAGCTAGATTTTAATAAATTAATTATTCTTCTGAAACTAAACACTTTTAAAAGGAAACTTCATGTGAGTTTATACACAGGTTTAGCTGAAGCAAAAAAATAAAAACTCTTGGGTCCAGTGCACACGAAGCCTATTCCTATCAGACAGGACCTGTGTATTAAAGGAACACCTGGTGTTCCTTTAATAAGTATTAGTGTACAACGTTGTAAACGTAGCCTGCTCGTTATTAATTGATACTTTATCAAGCTTAATCGGATGCCTGATATTTGAGCTGGTGCAGCCGATGGGGGTACACGCCCGCAGGTGGGGAATGGCTAAGCATACAACGCACACTCGGTAATTTTTGAGTTATTACATAATAGTACCATTATTATTTGATATCCTGCTGTAATTAAAGGAAGCAAAAACGGACAATCTTAATTGATCTCGGACTTTTTTGCAAATAATTTATTTTACTTAGAACTTGTAGCTAAATTATGAAGTTTGTAGAAACACATTTTGCATTTTTTTTTGTATTTTGCAAGTGTTTTAATGTAGTTTTAATTAGTGCTTTGGTATTGTGGTTAAATATATAGCTTTGTTTAATATTACATATATGTCGTGTTTGTAATTCAAAAGTTTTTAATCAGTTTAATTGGATGCGTTTGTCTATATTAGCTCAACATGCGTAGGATTGTCGGATTGTAGCGGTTTTTGTACGTCTGTGGCTAACTTTAGGTTTATTCTTAGTAATTGCTTAGCTTTGTCACCGTTACTGAAGTCATACAAGTGCAAAACTAATTACAGCCGGTCTCGCAGTAACCACAAACGCTTGGAGCTCTTAAGGTGAATGCGCAGTTGTAGCCCGCAAAATTCTACCACTGCGCATTCACCTTAAGTCATCGTGTCTTATGCAAGCTGGCTTTACTTCTTCTCCGTAGATATTAATTAGCAGTAAATAGTAATTAAATATTACTTTATGTTTTGATGTTTTGCAACATTATGGGCGTGTGCCTTTGGAAATCGGTACGACAAAATAGCCGATTCATAATATGTCAAATTATCGTAATTTTATCAGAAATGACGTCACACCATAGTAGTAGAGTAGGTTTAATAATTTTTCATAACGGAAGGCATTCATTTCGTTATCGAAAAATGAAAATTTGTGGTTAGATTGGTAGCTGGCTGCATAGCTGGGAGTACTAGGAGTCCATATTTCAGTGCACGTATTATAAAGGCATGTAGTTTGTACAATGGGCAGCGCTGAACAGCGGTGGCCCGGGGCGAGTACATTACCATAAAAAATGCACCCACCATCGATCTTGTAGCCCGACCCCGCTGTTTTCAACTTTTGTGCAAACCCACGCAATTTTTTATTGCCCCTACTGTCGTGTCGATTCGGGAAATGGTTTCATTTTCATATTTTGGCGATAAAATTCTGAATTTCTGACCATTGTCGAATGAAATGTATGGAAATTGGTTAAAGGCGATTATTTTATATTTGTATCAGATAATATACTGGTAATTCAAAAAAGGACTTAAGTAAGTTTCACCTTTAAAAAACGTCTCTGAATATATATATTTATAGCCGTCCATGTCTATAACGCTCTAGCAATTTTAATTAAACAAGATTCACCTTTGACAAGATTCCAACGCCCAAATTAACGGTACCAGGCGCAAAGGAATTGGGTAGAGATTCCTCACAATCCTCACTTATCAGTTTTGACCGAGAGCACTTCAGTCAAATATGTGGAGTGTCAACATCGACAGTCGTAGGACATCGAGTGACGTTCGATGCCAGTGTCAGTCAATAGACGAGTTAACAGCTTGCTGCGAGCGGCCCTTTGATCTGCACTTAATCAACACACTCCACTGTTTAGTAGATAGCTTGTTTGATTAGGTAGGTATTGGTACCTATCGTGCTTTAGAAGATACCTATCTATAGTTACCTAATGATATAATAAGAAGGTGCTCCTTAGATTTAAAAACCGGCCAAGAGCGTGTCGGGCCACGCTCAGTGTAGGGTTCCGTAGTTTCCCGTCCGTCACAATAAGTGTTTCCACTTATGAGTTTTAAGGTGGGTATCCATTATGTTCGCGCTCCAGCAGCGCTCCGCGCTCTTCTTCAAGCAAGAAGTTAAAAAAAAATGCTTGCATATACGATTATACTACAAACTTAGTCCAGAAATTATTTTGTACAACTTTTTGTCTTTTTTGTACAAAAACTGTTGTTTCCATCAAGTTGAAAATGATTTTCCTAGAAAGTCCTTATAAAGTTCTACTTTTCAGATTTTTTTCATATTTTCTAAACTTATGGTTCAAAAGTTAGAGGGGGGGGACACATTGTTTTTTACTTTTGGAGCGATTATTTCCGAAATTATTGACATTATCAAAAAATGATTTTAGTAAACCCCTATTAATTTTTAAATACCTTTCCAACAATATATCACACGTTAGGGTTGAAATAAAAAAAAAATCACTTCCCACTTTACATATAGGGGGGCTACCCTAATAAAACATTTTTTTCAATTTTTATTTTACCACTTTGTCGGCGTGATTGATATACATATTGGTACCAAATTTCAGTTTTCTAGTGCTAACGGTCACTGAGATTAAGCGAGGACGGACAGACGGACGGACAGACAGACATGGCGAAACTATAAGGGTTCCTAGTTGACTACGGAACCCTAAAAACCGTAAACCAAAGCGCTTCTTGTCAAGCGGGACTATTTAACATCATACTAGGACTAAATAAGTCGGAAAGAGCTCTAAGCGAAAAGGAATTAATAGCGCGGACAGGCGATGCGATGCGATGCGACAGGCGGGCCGGGTGAACAAGCAATTTCACGCGGATGAAGTCGCGGGCAGAAGCTAGTAATTGATAAATCCCCGATAAAAAATGTCCCAATTTGCTAAACAAACCATCATTAATTCAAGAAATCGACAGTTACCTTCAATAGATCATTAATTGAGAGACGCCGGAAGATGAATAACTTACAGACTAATTAGTCTGTGAGTTCAGTAATTACTGGACCTACTAGGACGTTAGAATTATGGGGAAATAGCTAAATCACTGGAAAGTTAACAGTCACGCGAGCCACGGAATCTAGGTTTTGCCGGTAGGTACTACAAAATAATAACCGAGCGGTTACCCTTTTCGTGTTAACCGTTCATAAACAACTGATTATTAAAGGAAATTAAGGATTCTTAATAACTGCGTTTTGTTAGTTTTTAAGTACGCCTAAAATCTATTTGTTGTTGTCGGTCGAAGGTCCGTAAGGCGCGTCGCCCACACGAGCTAGAGTCGAGGCAGCGTCGAGGCGCGGGCGCACGTTTTCTATAGGAATAAATATAGGTAAATATAGGTATGTATTTATTCCTATAGAAAACGTGCGCCCGCGCCTCGACGCCGCCTCGACTCTAGCTCGTGTGGGCGACGCGCCTAAGAACCTCACTCAAAACTCAAGCATTACTTAAATGTCGTTTAAAGTCATTTGATTGGTTGAAACTAGTTTTAAGTAATGCTTGAGTCTTGAGTTAGGTTCTAATAGGTAGGTAATACGGGCCTAAGTAGAGTAGCGTACCTAGCTATAGTGAGGCGTAGTTCTAAATAGTCTTTTAGTAAAACATTGTTTGCTTTTCGTGTACATTAAAAATTGGACTTAGTGGCTCCTATTCTCAGCAATCCTTTTAAAATATATATATCTTAAAAAACATATCATTGTATAAATCACAACATTTCTAATGAACAATATACACAATATCCAACAAACCTACATATTAAGGCAAGGTTCACATAGGGAATTCGGCGCGTTGTCGCGGCGCGTTTATCGCAGTTATCAAGTGTCGACGGTTCCCAGAAACGCCTACCTATGGAGAGCCAGGTAGCGCCCTAAGCCCCACAAAAAATATTAGGGATGTGTGTCGCGTGTCGAATGTGTCGATAACGATATGTCGCCCACATAATTTATGTATAGGTATTCCACTTCCTACTTAATTCTCTTCCATATAATAAAAGAACGTTCCCGACTGTGTTGGAAATAATTTCCTGATGAAGTCTTCTTGTCTGTAAAAAATATATAACGAAAACTATTGGTACAAAAATTTTTTTTTGATAAAAAAAAATAACAATTCGAATGGTTAACGATTATTTCCCTCATTATTAACATCACTTCAAAGATTTGTAGCAGGTTTTAGAGCATATTTTATAAGCGCATAGATTTAAAATCTATCCAAAAGCTCGTCTAACAAAGTAGTATTTTAATTCAATGGGTATAGCCAGAAGATCAGTGATCGCATATTTCGAGAAATCAGTTTGAATTCAACTAGCTATCCAGTCGTACAGGTATAGCGATGTAAAAAATGTTGAATGATAGTAGCAAGTTCAGTTTTTGCATACTCTCAACTTGGTTCGTCGTAAATCAGATCACTTTTTATACAGTTATCGATAATTAAATCGATATGTCTACTGATGCGTTTTTAAATGACGGCTTTTAAAACTCGATATTATGGGAAAATCATGCAAATAGTTTGGCTTGAGGTTTAATTTGGCCTGAGAACCTTACATTACTGCTTACATGGAAATACTTATTTAACTATTTCAACAGACTGAAAGGCAGTCTATACTATCTCTTTCAGTTCTGATTTCATTTCAAATATTATTGAAGGACGGAGAGGCGGGAGAGGGGAAACACATATTTAATATTATAAAGAATCGAAATATTTACTAACAGTCCGATGTAAAAAGAATTTAACAAAGCATCATATCGTACCTATATTTTATAAACGCTGAATTCATGCAGCAAATGAAAGCTATTGTTAAAACTAACATAACACACACAACAGACATCAATACATTCCTAAAAGCTAGCAACACACATCACTAGTTCGCTATTCCCACTTCCCACCGCCACGATAGGTTTTTTCTATCGCACGAATAATAAGTATTGAATATTTTTTATGAAGGACTTGGAAGGCCGCGCTATCGGCCGCTCCTATCCTAACGCGATGCTTATGAATTTGAATTAAGTTTTTAGTTGAAGTTTTGGACACATACCGAACGGAGCTTGGGCACAGCTTCTTCTAAATTTATATGATTAATTTTTATAACGCTTACTGCTTCAAATTCTCTCTTGACTATTGAACTTTCTTTAGCTTTCCGATGTATAATAGGGACATCTGATTCTTAATGTAAGGCGTTTTATATACTTATTTACCTACCCGAGTTCATACGTTTCTATACTTTTTAATGATTTTCCTCATTTTCGCTATTGCCGTTTTCAATAGATTCTATTTTGGATTTCTTTGCAAATTAGTAGGTACCTAGTTTAGGCAAAACATTGTCGTTTGACATGGTTTCAAACCCGGCTCATCGTACCTACAACTCCCGCTGTCAAAATGACAACTAAATTACATCAAACCTCACTTTTATCCCGCTCAAAAAGCATTAAATGAAAACAATTTAACTCATTTCCGCTATCTGGAATCCGGCTGACGATCAGACAGAATTGTATTGGAATAAACCCGACTCCAGCCAGCACAATATAATGAATAATGACGCGGGACAGACAGATTGCTTCATTAGCTGCCCCGACGCTACATGGCGCATTAAAAATCGTTAATGTACAGGACACGGAGGAGGTTAAACATTGATGAATAAGGAAAGGGAGATGAGTGTGGTTCGTGTAATGAGGGCTTTAGGTTCTGAGAGACTTTTTTGTAATGATGTAAAGAAAAGGGAGACTTTTTGATGGTGGGGCGATATGTGCAACGAAAGATTTACTTGCCTTGAGTACCATCATCATCCATCCACCACCATCATGAGTACCATTCGTCATCGTCATCATCATTCTCCTGCCAATTTATGCGGTGCAGCATTTCTCCTTCTTTCATACTTCTCTATTAGTCGTTATCTCAGTAGACACACTCTTTCTAGCTATACCACACAGTCCATCCGTCGTTTCTTTGGTCTTATCCTGCTCTTATAGCCATCCACATTCATACTCAAAACTTTTCTTACAACAATTACCTCATTCCTCCAGTTTAAAGTAACTTAGTTCATTGTGTTTCAAATGTTATTGTATTTATTTGGGTTGGCTTAGGTTTGTCAGAAAGCATCAGATTTTCGCTACGATTAACACATTTCTCTTAATTTAGAATACACTGTATAAACTTCTGTAGAAAATAGCAGCAAAATTGATATTACAATTCGACGCGTCTACGAATTGCTTGGTTATTAACGTTATTATTTAGATGCTTATCAAAAAAAAATTAACATATGAAATTGATTATGTATGTAAATCTCTCCGATGTTTTTTGTGGTTGTAAAGGGTATTTTGGTTTTTTCCCGTTTTTGCATATTTTATTTATTTATTATCAGTTTTGTTTGATTTATGTTTCAAGCAGTGATCAACAAGTGTTTATTTTACAAAAAAGAATATACATTTTTGTAATTTTGAAGAACTAATATAGGTACACTTTTTTTTTAATATAAAAATTCCAGAATAACGTACACATATATTTACTATTTCTTAAGTTTTCAGAATCATAGAAGAACTAAGTTGATGAGTAACGTTCCATCTTAGCTATTTAAATTGAAAGCTCAACTTTGGTACTAAATGAACTAACAAAGCCATTTAACGAGGTAAGCACAGTAACTGCACTTGTTCTGTTCGAAATATTTGCAACAATTATATAAACAAATGTACCAATGTATATTATTTGTGATAGTTTTAATTCGTTGGAAGTTCAAAACGTAAAGTACTGCACTGATTGCCGAGCCGAGCGCGTTGGGTAAATGCGGGGCGGAGTTTCACAAGGCAGCGCTCTTGGACCCCTAAGTTTTAAATTCTTAGGCTTTCTTTACATTGTTTTAAAGTGTTTCTATTACATATCAGTTGCTGTAGATAGATAAAACTTTGAATGTTAAGTTTACGGACGTGGCTGTTGTTGACCATAGAATTGTTAAGTGTTGCCGTTTTTGTTAAAATAATCCTAATGCTTACATTCCAATAAACTTTTGACGTTAACTTACTATTGTACAAAATGTTAACATGTTATTACTTTGAGTAGTTCCAGGAAACATCCAGACAAGCAGAAATACCTAAGGCGTAACAAACATATAATAAAGTGCTGTACGTACGGCAAACGGCAAGGGGACAGCCCCACCAGATATAATATAATTACGGGAGCGAGTACCAGGGCGGTATAGGCGCGCAGCAGTAGGTAGGCAGCGTCTGGCAGGAAACCCTAAATAAACACACAATTATGTATAATCCCACTCCACTCTCACTGCGCTGAAAAACTACGCGGGGAGGCGGTAACGTTTGCACACAAACTCTTGTTTTTATTTTCCTCTCATATAAAAAGTGTAATTGCATTATTTTCACACGTTTTCAGAGAATTTACGAGTTCAAAGAGGTTTCTCGTAAACTTGATTTAATGGTTAAAATTTTAACTGTTATTCACGGATTCCAAATGTCCAATGAGAAAGAGTCGTTATTTTTTATTAATAATCTTATCTTAAATCAAGAATAAGCTGGTGATAAAATGAAGTAGCTGAGCTGGGTCCGTGGCTTACGCCCCCAGTGGTCGAGGCACCTGTGGCCGACGCCCCCGATTCTATTAATTTAATTTAAAGCAATTTTTGATCAAATGTACTGTCAGGCACAACATTTTTTTCACCAATTCTATTTTTAACTATATTGTAATTATTTCGCACGAGCCCTTGGGAAGGACCTTCGCTCGTCATTGTGAGATGACACACTAAACTTTCTTATCTGTTGCATATTGCAATATTCAATAACTTGACTCTGGTATGAAAGAGATAGATATAATATTTATTCATACTTCCTTATTGTTTTCAATTTTGTGAACAAAAAGACGGACTTTTTATTGTTACCAATAATTGGTTTGGCTCAGTTAGTTGACGAGTTGGTTGAAGTTGAAAGATAAAATTTCCACAATGGTACCTAATTTATTATAAATGTTTATTAACAACATTCACTAACATTTTATATGAAGTACTTATTTTTGATTTTTTGGATGTTTGTACATAATAAATATGCTTTTAATGGAGAAAAAGGTGTGTAGGGTTAAGTGGCGATCTATTCTCTCTGCTATTTGATAGATAGCTTTTGTTTAGCAAGGCAAAATACTTTATTATTATGATGAAACACTTTTCTCATTTACTGTACTAAGTGGAAAAGCACAAAAAAAATAAAGATATTAAATTAATCGAATCGGGGGCGTCGGCCACAGGTGCCTCGACCACTGGGGGCGTAAGCCACGGACCCGCTGAGCTAGGTTCAAGTAATCAATAGTCGCATTACTGAGCGATTTTCCTGCCAGAAGCTTCACTAGTTTTCAACGATACTGTAACAATTTTAATAAAACTGTCATTTCTATCTAGAATTATTGAATCCTATATCTTCTGCTTACGTTTATGATTCTTACAAGAAGACGCATAATCGTAAATATCAAGTATTTCCAATAAGAGTACATCTACTAGGTAAATGTTATGCCCTTAGGAAGAACTGTACCCTAATTGCGTTACACATTATCAATCGGAATCTGAATCATTTCGAAGCAAATTACTAATCCATTGCTTCATAAGTTCGAAAAATGTTTCTGCTCAACACGTAAATAACGCAATGAACGTTGTTGAACTGTCAAAATGAAACCGATTCCGATTGATAATGTGTTACGCAATTGCCGCGCAGTATACAATTAATATTTACAATTTATAGCTCGTTATGTTCCTTTACTGTACTCCATATTATTTCTTAGTAGCTTCTGCCAGCGACTTCGTCCGCGTGAAATTTCGTTTCCCCGACCCACCCCGTCGTATACTTAGCATCGCCCGTCCGCACTGTTACTTCGGGTAGTATTCTTTTTGACTTTTTACGTTTTGCTAGGCCCCTTTCCTAGCGTGATGTTAAATAGCCTATAGCTTTCCTCAAGAATTGGGCTATCAAATACAAAAGATCTCTTTCAAATCAGCGTTTTAAATTTCAAATTAGCACGTTCAAACAAACTCTTCAGTTTTATTATTAGTATAGGTTATTGGAAAAACGGAAACGACTGTACAGATTGTCTCATGCTTTGAAGGTTAACTTCAGTATCTCAGTCATCATTATTTGAAATGTCAAATTGTTATCGTCTAAGTGTGGAAGTATTAGCTATCTAAAATAAAATACTTATGTGAAACAAATAGTGTTTCTCGTGGGGAGCTTTAAACATTTATGATTTAATAGCATTTTATACAAGATGAAATCCACCTATTAAATAGTGAATTGAAATATCAAAGCAAACTTAATCTGCTGACCGTACTCCCAGTAGCGTAGGTAGGTATTCGAATTATAGCGTAGCGAGGGACTTTCGCTCGTGTCTCGCCGGTGCTTGGCTATATCTACTACTAGGCTCACAGATACATATAGAGGTGTACTTCGCCTCTAGTAGTGTGTTCGACAGACGTCTTGTGTGCCTAGGAGCCTAAAGGAAATGAGTTTCCTTCTTCAGCAAGCAAAACGATATTAAAAGATAGGGGAAAAAGGAAGGATACTAGTCTTCTTATAAGAATATGTTAATATTGATCACTTTTAAACAATGAATAAATATAATAATGAAATAGCTAGGGAGCTACCAATCTTTCTGTAACAGAATTCCTTAATAAGTAGTTGTAATGATGATCGATGCGATGTCCACAGCAAGTGACCGCAACATTTGTCATACTCATAGATAATGAAGTAAGCATGAACATCTTTCAACTTTAGAATATTCTGGATCATATAGAGCAGTGGTGGCCCCGGTAACTGCCCCGACTTACGAGTTAGGTCGTGGGTTCGAACCTAGCCAGGTGCTTTACTTTGTGTAAATCATTTTCATCATCAATGCTCAAAGAACGGCGAAGGATAATATCGTGAGGAAACCGGCATGTCCTAGAACCAAAAATTCGAAGACATGTGACATTACCAACCCGCACTGGGCACTCCTTCTGGAAGAGAAGAGGTCTGTCACTGTGTCTCGGAAGTGGGAACATTATGGGCTGATCATGCTACGTTAATTCACAGACGTATCCATAGTATGTTCCATGGTAAAATGGCTGTAGGCAGCTTTTCATTAAGCATTGAAATCTGATTCAGTATCGAGTAACTCACATCAGCAATGGAACTTTGAGCCTCGTTTTAATTATAAGCTTGCAAGTTGATATTTTCGTTAATACCTACATATCTACGTACATCAGCAGTGAGTGAGCACGGAGTAAGAATATATGGAGCGCTAACTCTCGGAATGACGATGTCAATCTCAACAATGCAGAAACAGTGTATTCAACTAGTGCATAGTCCACAGTGACAGTCGATATTCGGTCGCATTCGACAAACACTTGATTTCTAGTTCTTCATACATTTTGAAAGAATCACGTTCCGAAGGTATGATTATTAGCTGCATAGTAAAAGGCATATGGTACAAATCACGTGTGTCGTATCTTTAGACCTTCGCATAAACTGGTGTCATTGCAATGAACAGTCGCACACAATAACCGCACTTAGCTAATAGATTGGTTATCGCAATCATTAGGTATGTTGTTATTAGAGCTTAAATCTGTTCTTCATCGGGCTCTGAGCTGAGTGTCTATAAACTTCTACAATTTCTTTCTTAGCACTCCATTTAGTAAACATGATGGCTGTTAGTGGAAATTCGCGGTATCTATATTCTGATACTCGGGCGCGTTCTCGAGTGTCACGCATTCGACTCACTTAATATTATATTACTGCGATACTATCACCGCAGGGCTGTCCGGCTCTTTGGAACGTTTTATGGTCGTTATCAATTAGGGCTGCGACTTCTTTGACAATTCATTAAGATTGATTGATTTGTGTAAAATGGTTCATCGACAAGACAGTAGGCAATTCATCATCATCATCGTCATCCAAAGCCCGACTTCCTTCACCCTCTTCACCTTCTCTGAGCATAGGCTTCTCTTTTCTTGTGCCAATTTAATTTCCACAATTTATAGAAGTATTCTAGCTTAAGTCGCCTATAATAAAATAATAAATCGTTTATGTATTTATTAAAATGGGATACGTTTACAATTAAAATAGCGCACAGTTGCTAATATGCCTGCACTAGGTTGAACCTGTGCTTCAGGCTAAAAAGTGCATAAATACTTAATGTAATAAATTAACAATGAGTCTATCGTAAACACTAAATTAAGAAGAAGAAAAAATGAGAAGAGAAGAAGGGAAGAGAAATAAAATCTTTATTTACTATTCAAATTATTCTAAAGTCAATAAAAAAGCAAGTATATTATTACAGGCAGTTAATTTTTGTGAAACAACCATTAACATATTTAATTTAGGATTTATAAAACCACACAAGAAGTCAGTATAAAACGACAAGAAGAGACACAGAAGAAGAAACAGTTTCTTATCTATCAAAGTCTATTTAAATTGTTGTAACATACCTACTAACTAATAAATAAAAACATAATCACAAACACGCGGCAGCCCTGTCTGATAACCGTTATCACCGGTTCCGGGAAAGCGATAAATAAATATTATTGTTAGTCGCAACGTAACCGACGCGTATGTATCCGTGAAATAATAAATAATGTACATTGTACCTATTAGTTATTTCTGTTACAGGAATGGCTGGCGCATATTTTTGTGCGATTTTGTGAATGCTAGAAACGTAAATGAAGCCGGTGACATTGCCAGAATAATATTGATTTGTAACTTTGTTTGTCTATTGGAGAAGTTACATAATTAGGTCAGGTACTGGAACTATTTCAATGTTTAACATTACATACGAGTAGATCAGAGGGGCAATTTTTGTAATTTTATGAACATTCACAGTCTGATCTCCATCTCAATCTGTCAAAAATACCTTTAAATTCCCTACATTTTTGACATTGATTGTCGCTGGGATGAGATTGCGACTACATTTTGAACGTTTTTAATTACGAGAATTTGCCTTCAGTTATCCCTGTATTAAACAATCCATATGTAATATCTATAATAATTCTAATAATATAGCTGAAGAGTTTGTCCGTTTGTTTGAATGCGCTAATCTCTAGAACTGCCAGTCAGATTTCAAAATTTTTTGCATTGTATAGTTCACTTCTTGAGGAGGGCTATTTTAGGCTATTTAACATAACACTAGGACCCTTAGGAGTCCAGCAAATCGAAAAATCTCAGAAACAACGCTAAGCATTTTTATAAGCCTGTTTGTCCCACTGCAGGGCAAAGGCCTCCCTTCCCTCTTTCCACTTTTCCCGGTCTACTGCGATTGTGGGCCAATCCTTTAAGAAGGAGTCCAGCTCATCCCGCCATCTCTTTATGGGCCTGCCGCGCAGTCGTTTCCTGCCATTGGGGATCCACTCAGTGTTGGCTTTTGCATATTGCTGCTCCGACATGCGACGATGGTGTAGATGGTTGATATCTGTCACCCTACATCCACCTATTACCTGTGTGAATACAATCTGACAGATTCTCACTACGTTTAGCCATCTATGGGCTCGGAAACGTATTTCTTAGAGGCCTAAATAGAACAGTCGACATCAGTGCAGGATGGCGACTCAGGGCGCTAGCAGACGAACGTCACGTTTGTCAACAGCGGTGCCCAAAGACCCAGTTAGGTGGGTTACTGCGCACCCACCAACCCGCATTAGACAAGTGAAACCCCTTCCCAATATGAACGACACGCTGAGCATAAACGAAGTAATAATGCGGGCGGGCGATGGACGGGGTATATATGCGAAAGTCACTCTATCCGTCTCTCTATATGCTACCTTTTCACGCATAAATCACTGGATCGATCGTTATGAAATTTGAAAGATATATATAGCGTTGGAACTGAAGAAGGATATATGCTACTTTAGACAGGCTACTTTTCATCCTGATTGCAGATGAAGTAGCGGACAACAGCTAGTAATCTAATAAATTGATCTCTCGGTATTCGGCATTCTCCGATTATAATCATGAATAAGAAACTATAAAACAATCATGTTTTCAAATGTTATACCCATGCATATATCTCCATCTATATATTCCCTTTCATAATACACCAATATTTCATCTATAAATAATCCAGCACCGACTTACCTATCATTCACGATATTACAAGTTTTTCTTCCATTTCAACTTCCTGAAGTCATCGACAGGTCTTAGGTAGTCTTTAAGAAGCGATATTGGACCTAAATCCTTAGATATTACTCTCGAAACGACCATGTCTAAATATCGCCAGTCGTTTATGAACAACGCTGAATGTCTGAATTCCAATTTTGTGTCACCCTTTGTGAAATTTCTACATTTATATACATATCTGTAATTTTTATGGTGTTCACAATAAAGAGTATTCCATCTAAATATCCAATAAGACTAGGATTTTTACTATTTTTATAAACATTTCCTGTTATCATCTGTCTTTCTTTTTATATCCTGCTTCTTTGTGATTCAGTTAGAGTTATTATTTCTATCACTCGCAATTTTCAGTCATACAGTCTATTTTTAACAACTGACGCAAAAACAGTGCTAGGGCTTTAGGTTTAGCTTCAATATATTGCGGACTTGATTGCTTTTCTGTCTGTCCACAATATTTAGTGTCTAACAAAGCTTGACTTTGTTCCATTTTCAACTCAGAGGATATTTTTACACTTTCTATAGCCATTCATCGCCAATATCAATCGATCTAATCATTTAATTCATGTGAAGATTTACTATTCTTTCCACCCATTGTTTGAAATATATTATACGTATTCGCCCTTACTTCCCGGAACCTATAGTTTCAACCTACACCATACTTTTAAGTTAAGAAATACTTGTAAAGTATTCGTAAAGTTGCTGGCTGTGTTGACTTTAACTTGGTTCCGTTGAGTCACGCTCATAAATTCCGTTAATGTTGAACTGTAACTTTTCTCCTCGAGTGCAGTTAAAATGTTTGTGGTGCCAGACAATGGGAACTTACGATGACTGGTTCAAATCTGCTGGTACCTGTGAAACTGGAGTTCTTACATTGTTTGCTTCTTTTTTGTCATCTGTAACATCATTATTGAGAGCATCTTTGGATGTAAGTGGATCTTTACCTCTATACATAAAGTATTTTTCTTATCCTCCTGTTAGTTTACGCAATGTCATCCGTTTACGACATTTTCATTGCTCATCTTGTCATCTCCGTCAAATATCACCATCACTGGTCAAAAACATACCTAGTTCATACTTAGGTAGGTATCTAAAAGGGATAAATCCAGGCAAATTTTGGAATTCTCTCTCTCTCTCTCCTCAACATTCGTTCCGTTCTGACTTCTGGTGATCGTGACCCTTCTATTAAATTTTATTGAAAAAAAAAATTTGCTTCTGGATTCCTGGAAAAAGCAGATAGAGCGTTAAACATTGAAATAATCCGAAACAAAATGAGAAACACAACCGCGTGTAAAAGCAAGTATAACAATGACGCGCCACCCCCGGCTATAATCAAGTAATTATATTTAATTGACGCTAAGCAAAGTGTGAATTAACCAATTGAGGTTAAACGGCGTCACAATTGAGAGCGAGCCTGTGATGATGAAGCTCTCTAGTTTCGATACCGTCCATGTGATATGTCACGCGAAATTGATCAGTAACTGCAGTTGGGTTGTTTGTGTTAAATTCGGATTTCCGATCATGTTGATACAAAGCGCAAATGTAAAGACTATGGGATACCAGTGAATAGCAGCCAAATTTAGCTTCGACTACCGAAATACTTAAGTACTATTTGCTATCAGTAACTTGGGTAACCTTCAAGTAACTTTTTGTGAATCCATGACTAACCTTTATTAATTAATTATATGTCTTTATCGAATGTAGGTAGGTATCACTATCTTGAAGGTTTCACCTAGCCAAAGTGGTAAAAATATAGACAACTTACTATATAGTGTTTGCATTAAGCTCTGTGTCAGAGTTAGCAGCTCAATCAACGACTTCCTGTAGACCATTTTCCAAAATTTGCCTTCTATCCGAAACAGCATTTGACAAGCCCACTATCAAATGTTCCTTACTATCGACATATTCAAAACCTATATTAAGATGACACAGTTCCTAATTTAACTCTATGTGGCTAGTGTTAGCCACATAAGTAGTATTTATTTTTACCCTATGTATAAGTATATACCGTATATAAGGATACACCGTATATAAGGACATACCGTAAACAACGCTCTTTGACTCAAGATAACACTGAGCGATGACGCTCAACGTCTAGCAGAAATCGTGTTTGGAATCTGCAACGAACTTGGAAAAATATTAGGTCCTTACATATGAAATTGGCGTTTTGTATGGAAGGAACAAAAAGTCGAATATTTTTTAATATAATATATTTAATTAATCAAAGTATGAACCATTGTTTTCAATGCACTTTTGCCATCTTATAGGTAGTTCATTGATCCCTTTACTAAAAAAACCAGTCGGACGGGAATCAATAAAATCTTTGAAGGCGATTTGGACTGCCCCATCGGAGTTGAATTTTTTCCCTTGCAAAAAGTTATCCAAATTGCGAAAAAAATGGTAATCTGTTGGAGCAAGGTCCGGGGAGTACGGAGGATGTCTAAGACATTCCAATTCAAGTAATGTAACGCAGCAGTCGACGCGCGTTTGCCGGTTTGCTTCAGTCAATTCGTGAGGTACCCACCTTTCAAGATTTTTAATCTTCCCAATTTGCTTCAAGTGAATTAAAACAGTTTTATCACTAACATCGAAGCCTGCAGCTAACTCGGACGTGGTTTGCGATGGGTCCGCTTCCACAATAGCCTTCAATTCTCCATTATCAACTTGGGTCTCAGGCCGTCCACGGGGCTTGTTCTGCAGGTCGAAATTTCCAGAACGAAAACGTTGGAACCAAAAACGAACTGTGTTTTCTTTTGCAACATGACCGCCATACACATCATTCACCCTTCGAGTCGTTTCCGCAGCACTAGTGCCACGGCGGAACTCGTACTCGTAAATAATGCGATATTTTAAATTTTCCATTTTGTAAAATGAGTGACGCAAACAGAAAAAACAGAAGAAAAAAAACAAATGAATGACGGTCATCGAAGCACAAATACATGAGTAAATAGCTGTACAAATTTGAATTTGGAATTCCTTACCAAAGAGGAGAAATTCGTGATTAAAGTGGCCAGTACGAAAAACGCCAATTTCATATGTAAGGACCTAATAAATTGTGAGAAAGGAAAGAAAAGACGTACGGGCACTAGGCAAGCACGCTTTGAAGTGAAGATGACATCATGTCTTTTAGACCAGCTGCATAATCAGCCTATAATGTTCCCACTGCTGGGACACAGGCCTCCTCTCTTTTTGAGAGGCCACTCCCTCTCAAAAAGAGATGAGCCCAGTGCGAGTTCGAATTTCAAGTCAGGTAGGAAGCATCTCTAGAACTATCTGCAAAATGTACGCAACTAGGTACTTATTAGGTAATGTTCTAATGCCCGTTTTCACTACACGATAATATCTATTAGAGAGGCATATATCCAGCAGAAGACTGCTGTAGACTGATTGATGATAATGCGACATCTAAAAGAAGCCTAAAAAAAGCGCTCTGTTGGATTAACAACGTTCGGCTCAGCGACGAGGGTTGAAAATCCAACGATGCAATAATATTCAGGCGTTGATTTAGGTGCTGATTCGTGCTACTTAAAAAAGTTCTCCTTTAAAGCCATCGACGTCATATCATCATCCCTTTCGCGATTTGGTACTCAGTGTTTCACTTAAATTGACCTGTCCTAGATTAATAAAATTAACCAATAAGTAACTATAGACGACAAAATTTTCCCCAAGTACCTACGAGTCTTTTGTCATAAAAAGATCACAAAAACAAAGTAGGTAACGATATTTCTAAGTACTCTGAGAAATAAACAAATAAATAATGCTCGCTTGGACAGGGGTGCCACAGGGGTCGGACGTGGGCCCCATGGGGGTTGCATAGCAACCCCGGACAGACATCTCCCGCAATTTGTATTGCCGAATTAATCGATTTTCGGTATTATGATATTAATAAAAGCTTTTATGAGTTTCATGCTTCCCTGGTGTTTACCTATGTCATCGTGCATTGTTAATGCTAATAGAATGGAAATTATCGAATCGGAAAGAAAACATTAAGTAGTAAGTATAGCTGACTACAAGGATATTTTGGCGCGTGGCCAAAATCTGAACTAACGCGGTCTTGTTTTTTGAATACATTTTCAAGTGACATTTCACAAAACATGCAAAAATGCATGGAATTAGTATGTACCATTCAGGTGTCAAGACCCGTCACGAAGCCGTCATTTACGCACTCTGTACATCAAACCATCAAACTAAAGAAACGTACGCAAAATATTGTGCTTATGTGTTTTCTTTAAAAAACATCAAAAATAAGTTGTCACTTTGACCTTCGATATCTCCGTAACCAGAAGTTTCCCAGGAATGGTCCAGTACAAAAAGTTAATCAAAATAACGGCAAGAACCAGTGACTCTCTGCTTCGTGGTGAGTATGTTACAGGTCCGTTTAATTCAAGCGCCAAAAGATCCTTGTTGCAGCTTTAGCTTTGATAACAAAGTTTATCAAAACTTCCTCCTAATGCACATCACCTCCACAAATTGCTGCGAGCTTGGTCTCTAAAGTAAAGTTAAAAGTTTGTTTAATGCGCTTGCTTTATCCTGTTTATATTAACAGTGTCTACTAGGCAATGACTATATTCTCTTTGCTACTAGGGTTGACAAACCTACTACTAATATAATAATATTAGCCTGCTATATTGGAGGTCTAAATACAATCCCCCTTACTAATAAACGTTGTATAGCGTCTGTAAGTTACACAACGCTTTGTCTTCTTCTTTCGAAAGTCAAATTACTGACGACTGAAAAAGAGAATTCGGTGTGTAACTATTCATCTGGTAAGGGGATATATACAGTAGGTGAAACTACTATATTTTTATTTCTATACAAAATGGCGAGATGTGTATTACTAGAACAGATACTTATAAAAAATAAAATCCCGTAAAATCGCTTTCCATCAGGCGTGATCTGGCCATCTGGGTCAAGAGTGGGCTCATTTAGCAATTAAAAAAAACAAAACCCATAAAGGCTCAAAGTAGCAAAAAAATTTGCATTTATAAAATAAAATGATTTAGGTATAAAAAGGTGATAACCCTAGTATATCTACACATATTTGAGAGCTAACAAACTTTTAATAAAGGCCCGATAACGCGACTATTCCGACGAATCTTCAAATATTGTATAGGTAATGTAATCTATACTTACACGATATCTTGCACTTTTCGTGTCTATCTATGTGTTGTTCTTCTAAACATCGCAACGGATTTTGACCATAATATAGAGAATTTATTCTGGTAGGTTATGTGTATAAAAAATTAATATGTATTAAACTTACATACAAATAGTAAAGAATTCTCAATGCATTGTCAAATTGTAAAAAACAGTGGGAAGCAAGGGCGGGTCACTGGTATCATATAAAAAGCTAACATAACAACATTTTGGTACCTAAATAGTAAAATCCAATTTAAAAATATTATAAAGCAGGCATTCTAAATAAAATAGGTGGCCACAATGTAACTATTCGTTGCATATGCAGATGAATTCGACGGTACACCAATTTGGTCCAGTCATTTAGGCTGTACCTACGTGACAAAATACATGCATACATAATTTCCATCTACATATATATACCACCCAGGTGTAACGTATTAAAAGGCTTTTAAACAACATTCATTCATAAATACATAACTTAAACCTCGTCAAGTTACATAAAAGTAAACGCAAAGTTTGTTTACGTACTCGTAGCAACCGATAGAAATATTTACAATTTTTGCAGCTGTCCAAGCATTTTCCCTTTGCTGCCAAAGAGTGCTTTCGTTTCCAACTGCGGAGAGGACTTATCATTTCCATGCAGTACTTTTGAAAAAAAAAAGAACAAACAAACTCTTGGTAAATAGTACGAGTCTACGAGGCGTTTTTATTTAGCTAGTTTTTGTAGAACCTGCAGAATAGTTGACGTATTTTTTCGCTGCAAATACCTTCCGTGTAGTCTTTATGATTTTCGTGGGCCCACCGTGTTCCCCCTCAGTAATAAAGGGCGCATTCCCGGGATATCGCCCGTCCCTGGCTGTAATTAAAATGAGTTCGCTTTATGTGTGTCCCTCGGCAAGTGTGTAATGGAGCCGCATTTATTTCGAGACTACTCGTCGAGTCCTGATTTTTGCACAACTTTGCGCAGTTTTCAGTGGCGGAATATCCCTGTTTCGAGTAATTTCTGCAATTTATTCAAACTGGTTTTAAGTGTCCTGTCCTTATAGAGGAAAATTGAGTAAATGATTAATAATTTTCCAAGTAATTACGTGGAAATAGAAACAACTTAGAATTATAGACTCATCCAGCATTTAACCATACAATACACGTAGATTTTGAAGACTGATGTCATAGTCAACAAGCACGCACCGTTAGTGCATGCTTGTGATTTCTTCGGTTATGTCTTCACCAATAGATGTTTTACTTACAATAGGTATCATTGGTCTTCACCATTTTCTTCCAAACAAAAAAACCGAATACAAAATATTTGACACCTCATTCTAAACCGCTTGACTGTTCGAATGCGACTAGAGTTAATTTATTGCCAGCCTGCACTACATAAGGTCGACTTTAGTGGACAACCTTTACAGTTCCTACCTATTGCCATTTTTAAGAGCGTAAAAAGTAAACCCTACTTTCACGTAACAAGCTAGTTACCACGACTGGTAAGCTGTCGACTAATCCAATAGCAACAGTGAGTGAAGAGTTCTTTGTATCGAAGAATAGGCATTTGAACATTTACGAGGCACTCCGACCTAAGCGCTAGACCGCACGCATTTGCATCCGTTCACATCTTCACGTCTCCTGGCCTCCTGGTCACCGTTTATTAGAGCCTATTGTCCGTTCTATTGTCTCGAGACATAAACGCGAATTACGATATACGTAGTAAACTTTTTAGTGCCAGTTTTGTTAAATTAATATGTCTACGTGTCCTCTTAAGTTGTAAATGGACCACCTTGGAACGCAGGTGTCAAATGCGAATGAATAAAATTCTTGTGATGGAAAGGTGATTAGCAGAATCCACGCGTAATGCATATCATCTTTCTCGATTAACGTGCATGGTGACACCGAATGAAACCAACTGCAGAAATATTGCAACTAGAATAAATATATATTCTCTTCCAAAGTTTATCTACTTATCAAATGATTTGAATGTATGTAATTCAAAGTTGCTTCCGATTATATTTGCTTTGGATTAAGTATTTGTTTTCACAACAATCGCGTTGCCCTTCATATCATTCATTAGTGCATAAACCCACACGCGATAATATCGTGCGATCGATCGCGTGGAGATCTTGGCGATAATTATAATTGATCGTGCGATACGGAATACGCTGAGCAGTCCAAATTATAACTAGACTGTTTGGGGAGATTTTGCTGTGGATATCAAGATTATGGTCACAGTTTCCAATATTCATGAGAAATAATAAACTTTAAGAGATATTATCGTATCCGCAGGATGCGCGATCAATCAAGTAGCATTTATCTTAAGATCCCGTCGTGGTCAATCTTTGGATACTTTTGTCGTATAAATGAGAAAGTCCTGAATTCATATTTATATCTCTTTTTGAGAGGATCCTTAGCCTTTGGCTCTCAGTCAGGAAATTAGAAAATACCTTTAGGAATATTTGTGAGGAGCGATCTCATTGTGATTCAGTTCGCTCGCGCGTGAACATGATATAAAGGAGGCTTTTAAATTACGGCCCTGATCTGTTCAATTCATCGACTTTGTTGGCGAAAAACTTTTGTTCATAAGTTTTTTCTTTTAAGTATAAATATAATGGATATGAAGATGAAGTAACTTAGTAAGTACTAAGTGCCTACGATTGTTTGTGCTAGATCTCCTACTTAGTACCAAAAATTCGACGTCATTGTGTCATCTACCAACCCGCACTGGGCCCGCGTGATGGATTACATTTTACCCAGAGAGGAGGCGTGTGTCCCAGCATCGAGAACGTTATAGGCTGATTATGCAATGCAGCAGGAAGTTCAGTGGATGAAAAGAGAATGGAACTCATAACTAAGAAACGCAAAGAAGCTTATCGGCATCAAAGCAAGTACCTAAACAACAAGATAACAAGACACTTGAAACTCCCAATTCTGGCGGAAAAACAAGCTACGCAAGATTTCAGGCGCAGTGTTGCAAGATCTCGCCATTCGTGACAGATCTCCGAATGAAATGCGCACACGCCTCTAAACAGAGACACGAACACTTAAATTAACTTCACGAACTATTCTAAAATGGTATTCTAATGCCGCTTCGAGAGCTGCGCCGGATTCCGGGAAGGTCCTAATACCGGCCTTTTATGCGATGCCCTTAACTTCCCAAATGGGTTAGCATAATTTATCCTCTGCATCTCTCACTGTTTAATAGGACACCGTGTTTTTTTTGTTACGTTTTTTTCCCGTCTCGTCCAACCGTCCCGGGCCGCGTCCGACTGTTAAACGAAGGACATCCGTGCTTTTCTTATTTCACAATTTCGAATGATTAGTTCTTTTAATCCGTTTTTTGTTACGTTCGCGAGTTAACAATCGTTTTTTGTTAATTGAACCTTGTGGAGTTTATTAGCTTTGTTTAGAAAACGGAGAGAGATGTGGTGAATTGGACCAATCGCGCCTAAAGGGTTATGTTGCGGATGATTTTCCGGATAGTTAGCTCAAACTGACCAACTCTAATGGCTTAACACAGTATTAATCTCAATCTGAATACTTTTGAAGGATATTGCTAATCCATTACTTCATATGTGCGAAAAATTTGTCTGCTCAACAACGCAATGAATGTTGTTGAACTGTCAAAATGAAACCTTTGATACTGATAGTGTGTTACGCAATTACACCGCAGAACAATTGAATATACTGCTTATTTGAGGAGTCAATGCACGCACTGAATCGATTGCATATACGTACCCAAGTATGCCGCTGCAAACATAATTAAATTGCCGAAATCGGGCATGATCGATTCACCAAACATCCAGTGGTGGTCGAGTGGTAACGGCCACGATTTACGAGTTGTAGGTCGTAGGTTCGAAATTATTTACACTAGTAAATAATTATCCCGACTGCTCTCAAAACGGTGAAGAAAAACATCGTGAGGAAACCGGCATGTCCTCGAACCGAAGAATTGGAAGACATGTGACATCCACCAACCCGCACTGGGCCCGCGTGGTGGATTACGGCCCACTCCCTCTCACCGAGAGCGAGAGGAGGCTTGTGTCTCAACAATGGGAACATTATAGGCTGATTGATTATGCTTATGCTAAACATCCATTGCGAGTGCGGTGTTCCTGAGCAATTTTTGCCCCATCTGCAGTGGCGTGTATTGCATATAGGCATATAAGCAGTGCCTACCTCGATATATCAACATAAACCTGTCAATTACATTTTAGTGTGTGTGCCCCACAATTAAGAAACTCACTAAATTATTTTCATTTTGAACTTAGTTCCAGCAGGAGGTCCCCCGATCACTCGTGTTAATTTTTCTGATTAGTGACCGCGTCTGCCTAGACTAGACCCGGCCTAGTGCCTACCTATTCTGAAAACCAATGCACGCCACTGCCCATCTGTTAGTGTCCCAAATGTCCGCTCACCTGCACCCTTGACGATACGAACAACGCCTCTTGACGCTGCAATAAACGGCCACCTACTGGGTTCAATCAATGCCTATATGCAAGATAGATGTACCGTGAAAAGGAGACGAAGGAGAGGAGTTTTTTTGCGCCATCACGAAACTTACTATCGAATTGACTTTGTTATTTAAAACTAGCTGACTTGGCGAACTTCGTACCGCCCCAGAATTTATACTTAAATGTTGAATTAACTTAGGTATTAGCTGAATTATATTCAGTTTTTTCTGAAGATGAAATGAATAAATACACAGAATGAATTACGTTCAATAAATGTATAGAAAAAAAAATGAAAGATATCATCAAGTTCTGAGTTGAGCTGCACGATTTTTGACAAATGCGTGTACTGACTGGACAGGTCCGCTCAATCTGTGTGGTTCTTTCCTCAGACACCAATCTACATGGTCTTCACATGATATGACCAAGATTTTGTCTGGACTTCAAGAGACTGTGACCTCTGAGTTTGTTTCGGCCTTTCTTCTCAGAGTAGTCAGATAGGAAACGCCGACCTCATCTAGCTTAAATAAAATATGATTGTCGTGTAAAAGTGTTTGTACAAACATACTTACAGAATATAAATCATTTATGATTTCTCAAAAAAGCCGTTCTATACAAAATGCATGAGAAAATGAATTACCTATCTTGATTCTTTTTCGTGAATTTTACCCGTTTTAATAGTTATTCTGCTATTCGGGGCAGAGACAATCCCAACAAATCAAAAATCATAAAAATCGGTCCAGCCGTTCTTGAGATATAAATGGCGTAACCTAACCCGACTGTTTTATTAGGTGTATAGATTTTCTGTCTTCAATACTAGTCCACGAGACATTTTCACGTTAAACACGCTGAAATACTGTTTTAGAAAAGAGCATGCATTTACTACTTAGATTAATCTAAATCCTGCAGTATTTCACTGTCACAGTATGTCAAGACCAACATAGTCGTAATTACTGTAAGTATTCCATAATTTTGTGCAAGTTTATGTGGTCGTGACATACCACGGTGGGCGGCTCGCCGAACTGCCACGATATATCTTAGGAATATCCACTTAATATGATAATTAGTAGAAACATTTTACAACAATATAATTCTAATATTTCATATTCATAATTATATTTATTTGCATTCGATAATGTTGTAGAGGTGTTACAATGGCTTAAAGCTAAGGTACAATTATGGACCCTGTAGAGCACAGCAAAAAACCGAGTGTGCTTATGACCACACGACTGAAGTAAAACTTGAAACGTATTTGGCTATGAGAGGAAGAGAGAAAGGAAATGTGCGCGCGCACTGCTTTCTCTTGCTTATATCCCCCACTCAACTCCCGTTCGCCTGCCCGATCACACTTTTCGTAACGCTTACGTCACGCGTTCGCCAGCTTACTCCCCAAGTCAAGCGTGCGTAAAGAAGTTTCACTTCAAAAATATAAAATTTAAAATAATTTCATACGAAAACCGTTACGTTCCCATAGTATCTGGGAGTCCACGGAGCAATTAGTAAGTGGAGCGCTTAGGTTTGTAGAGTGAAATATAAAGGTGCCTACCTACGCAAAGTTAGATATGGTTAGAAAAGCGATACATTATCGAAATAAGCATTATTTCTTAATGAATCTACACACAACTTTCAACCAAACCCGAACACATTTGTTGGAGCTGAAGGCATTTACAATTCACACCTCACACTCGCAAAACACTTTTTCCACTGCTTATATCTTTTGAAGTTTTGCAGAAAGATAATGTCGAACAAACGTGGTTTTATTCCTGAAAATTCGCAGTAATTTCTGCGGTCGTTTTACCGATCAAGCGTCGCGGTTCGCCGATCGGCGTCGAAACAATAGAAAATCAATTGTGTCTCATTAGCGGCGCTTGACAGATTAAAACGTCTTATTTTTTGCGATATTTGTTCAGTCATCGGTATTGTTAACGTCATTTGTGGGTCATTTATCACTCCATTTCTTTCCTACTCCGTGCCCGCGTAGTTTTGTTCCGCTAGGCGAGTCTCCCCTTATTAAATGATAATTTAATTGCTTTCAAACTACTCATAATGTATTAGGGTCCGTTCACACAGACCGGCTCGGAGAGCATCGGCGCGCATTTTTCTTTTCACACAGACCGGATCGTATACACTTGGAGTTGGTCGGAGCGGAGCCGCCAACAATTTCACATAGACCGGCTGGAAGCTATCTGAAAGCGGATGCGCTCGGAGCCGGTCGGATGCGCTCGCAGCCGGTCGGATGCACTCGCAGCCGGTCGGATGCGCTCGGAGCCGGTCGGATGCACTCGCAGCCGGTCGGATGCGCTCGGAGCCGATCAAAATGGCGGTCGGCGTGCACGCAATCGGAGCCGATTGGCTGCGCGAGTGAGAAAGAGCACGCAATCGGAGCCGATCGGCTGCGCGAGCGAGAAAGAGCACGCAATCAGAGCCGATCTGCTGCGCGAGCGAGAAAGAGCACGCAATCGGAGCCGATCGGCTGCGCGAGCGAGAAAGAGCATGCAATCGGAGCCGAACAGCTGCGCGAACGAGAAAATGTACACGATCGGAGCCGGTCAGCTCCTCTTATTATTTCACACCAAGCGCGTTCAAGCATTCTTAATGACAAAAGCAGTGCACATGCAAAAATAAACCTTACTACAAATACTAAAAACTCTGTTTTCAACGTGATAAGAATCTGCTCTCCTCTCCGAGCCGGTCTGTGTGAACGGACCCTTACTTTGTTTTGAAGAAGAATGTTAAGAGAAACACCTCTTATTATCGCTTAACGAGCGACTGTGTAAAATTGAGCGGAAAAAGATTAATTATTATCGTTTTTTGTTGAGTTTATTGTATATTTTCTGTTTTTTTTATTGCATCTTTTTAGTTTATTTTGAACGGGTGGTAATGGAAATCTTACGTTTTGTTTAGATTTAGAGCTAAGAAGGTAAAGTACTACTTAGTTGATCACAAATAGTTACTTGTATCATTTAGTCTTAAAGTTCAAATTAAAAAAAACTGCGCGTTGTTATTTAAAACTAGCTGCGCCCCGCGGTTTCACCCGCGTAAATGTCGATCCCGTGGGAATATCGGGATAAAAAGTAGCCTATATGTTAATCCAGGGTGTCAGGTACCTTCATACAAAATTTTATCAAAATTGGTTCAGCCGTTTGAGCGTGAAGAAGTGACAAACATATAAACACACACACACACACACACACATTCACAAACTTTCGCCTTTATAATATTAGTGTGAATTTAAAATAAAACTAGCGGTAGGTACTAGTAATTTCAAATAGGTAGGTGATAGGTAGTAGACGACACGGATTTGACGTAAAGCTGAGCTCAAACCGTTTCTACTAAAGCCTGCAGACGAAGAGCCATGACAGGCTATAGCCTACTGGCAAGGCAATTAGTCTTACCCAACAAATGCTACCAGCCTATTATACTGGGTCATTTCATCTACAAACGAAATAGTACCTAAATCGAAGACAAAGCATTTCTGAAGGCCGATTCTTGTAAGTAATAAAGTTGGTTAAAAACGTTCAAAATCTGGTCGCAATCTCATCTTAGCGACAATCAATGTCAAAAACTTGGCAAAAATGAAGGAAAATTACAGGTATTTTTGACAGATTGAGACTGAGATCAGACTGAAAATTACGAGAATTGCCCCTCTGGTTCCACAATGTTGTTTATGAATAAATGTTGCCTCTGATTCATTCAACTTTCATCAATTTCGTAAATAAATTGAATTGTCAATCACTTTACTCTCCTAATCTCCTAGTCCTTCTGTCTCAAAAGTCAGCAAAAAAAAAAACAACGCGGTTTTACACTTTCTATTCACTGTTCGTGTCCGATATCTGTGACGTCATAGCGATCAGTGACCGACCTCACCAAATTGCTACCTCTTATCGTTACTGTTGTTCTGGTGTATTGGGCTCTGTTGGTTATGGCGACTCGGACGACCTTACATATTTTCAAGTAAATTATTTTTTTCTTTCCTGTTGTTTGGTTTACCTACGACACAGATAATATAATACTCTACGTCCTACGAGTATTTTTTAAAATAATCCAGACATAGTCACTCATCAATGGAGTTTACACCTGCAGTTATCCATAAAATTACCAGTCCTTTTAAAATTACATAATGTAAGTATTATTAGGTAATTATTGTAATGGAGCATGCACACATAGCGTTATCCGGACGTAGGTACTCGTATTATCTTTCAATATTCTTCTATAGAACAGAAAAGTAGTACCTCACCTAAGTACTTCTCTTTTGTTGAAGTCTTCTTTCTGTATGTTCTATACCTACTTTTTCGGGTTAATTTTTTTTCTAAAAAAAAACAAGTATTTTCTTTAATACTAACTTAATAATATTGTGTTGATTTGATAGAATGGCAGCAAGAGTAAAATCTAAATACCTACCTAGGCCTGCAATACCTAAACCTCAAATATAAAATACATAATTGAATTAGATAGGTATTATTTACATTATTAACAAAAATAAAACTTCCAACTTTATGGCGCACATCCGAATTTATTCTTTTAAATTTGAAAGTGAACGAAGATTCTGTGTACCAAGGCAACAGATATCAGAAGAGCAACATTATTAAATTCTCAATGTATTCTTTCTTGGCGCTCAATGATGATTCACTGCGAACTGCTAAATTAGGCAATTTTATTATCAAAACAGTTTGTGTACAATTCATGAAGTTATTGTTACAGCAGCGAGTTAATTCAATTCATATAATGTAATAAGTAATAAACGATTGATTCGAGTTCTGTTTTCGTATCAACAATAGATATATTATATTATTTGTTAATCAGTCTGCTTAGGTACCTAATCTAGTTATTCAACTAAGTTAAAATTACAAGCATTGTTTTCAAAACATTAAAACTAGCTGGGGTTAAATCAATGACGTAGTTAAAGAATTTCATAGGTATTTCAGAGTTTCAGGCGTAATTTACTTTTACAGGAAACTTTTAGAAAGGTATTTTTAACTTTTTACCGGTTCTGTCGTTAATTAAAGTGACTGTTTGGATATTTTCATGCCTTCCTGTAATATTTTTTTTGTAAGCATAACGGTATAAAAATGATGACGTGGTGGTATGTTCACAGGTGGTGAGGTGGTTCAACACGAGAGGCGATGCTGGGCGGGGCGGCGGGGGGCGCCCGCTCCCGCCCGCCCACTGATCTCCAGCAAGGTATGACAGCCTAGTAACCTCGGTACTAGAACTCTAATATTTTTTTCCTTTTGCCCAAAATAATGTTGCACGTTACTTCTGAAACTTGCTGTAAATCCAGCTGCAAAGAAATAAACGACGACCTTAGATAAAGTGGATAAGACGAACTAGCAGGGGATGGAGGGGCCGGGGGGGGGGGGGGGGTCGAGGGGGTTCAGACCGAAATAAATCAGAAAAACGCAACTTTTTTATAAATATATCAAAGGAATGCCAGGTAACAAACAACATAAAATAAGTAATAATATTAACTTAACCTTTTCTATAATTAATTACTTCTTTGTTTGTCTCAATTTGTAGTAAACGTTAATTACCTACGTTCTACTCAATTTATATGATTGCTGTAAAACAAACACAGGTCTACAGTACGGTAGTTAAAATAAATATTCTTCCACAGGTGTGGCCCGGTTCCCGCTGTACTCGCTGTTCCCGACACAGGCCGGTAACCGACCCACGATACACAAAGGTGGGTTCAAACTGCACGGTTCTGCTTAATTGTTAACTAACTTACCTTGCCTTACTTAGGTTTTATTCATAGGACATTGACTCAGCGTACTGCTGTGAATGAAGGCTACCTTTGTGTTAGTTTTAAAACAAACCTAAGCGCGCTCTGAAATACTGAAATAAACTTGAGGTACCTACCGTACCTTTATGTTATTCGAGTGTTTTGAAAATGCACATTCGCCACGGTTAAAACGAAGGCCGAATCTAGCAAGGACATGTCCAATGTTACATACAATGCAAAATTGATCTTGGATTACCAGGCAAACATAAATACATAGGACATCATACCGCATATATTTTAACACAACAGCACAACAGAAACAAAACAAAGAATGTATGAGTTAATGTTGTTCTCGTAACCGGGTTACACATCGCGTGATGCCTGCCTGCGCCCCGGGCGACAGGCGTGAGGATATGTTTGACGTGACGTTTCTGACAGACGGCTCACCGGTGGTTTAGCCGCGATATAACATTATGTTTGGAGTGTAAACGCTCCTGAGGGCAGAGATCGTCGTAATCAGGGATGCATAACATTCTTGGAGAAGTTTAAACTATAATAATTTTGAATGTGATTTCTTTATATCACGAATTCACGTTATTCACGACAGCCTTTAAACTTTTTTGTGGATTTTATCTTGACTTAAGTAGGTGGGGATTCCCAAAGATTCAACTGTTTATCCCTTTGATAAAATTTTAATGATTGAATAAGTTTACACCTCAGTCCTCGTAGAAATTAACGTAAAACAGAAACGAATATATCACATATACACAAAAAAAGAACGTATCCAGCAGATTCATCGAATGTTTGTCCGTCCCACGTAAAATCATCATCTTCCTGCCCTTATCCCATGTTACTTGGGGTCGCGTCGGCGCAACACGTTTTCTTCTTCCATTCTCCTCTGTCAACCGTCGTGCTATCATTCACTCCCTTCTCTTTCTTATCATTCCTCACACAATCCATCCATCTTTTCTTCGGCCTTCCTCTCCCTCTCCATCCATCAACATGTATATTCATCACTGTTTTAGTCACATGCGTTTCGTCCCTTCTCATCACATGTCCATACCAAGCCAAACGATTTCCTTTCAACTTTTCTGTCACTGGCGCCACTTTTAAACTTCCTCTTATATACTCATTTCTTACTTTATCCATTCTCGTTACTCCACACATCCATCTCAACATTCTCATCTCCGCTGCATGCAATCTTTTTTCATCCGTCTTCTTCACAGCCCAGCATTCAGACCCATACAGTACGACAGGCCGTATCACAGACTTATAAATTTTCCCCTTTAACTTAAGGGGCATCCGTGGGTCGCAAGTTGTTCCTGTGACCTGTCGCCATTTCATCCATCCTGAGTTGATCCGGTGCGTTACGTCTCGGTCCGTCCCACGTAAAATGTTAAAAAAAGCCTGAAAAAGTATATCAATCAAAATACTTTCTGTTAGACAGAGCTTAAAATTTTAATAAGACGTAGGCGTTAGGTTGACCTTTGATTTCATACAAAATAATTGTTTTGAGTGAGGATTGGGCTCCGTTTTTTTCTTCTAAATGTGGAATGACATCTCGTACGACTGGCATTTGACTGATTTTTCAACTTATGTCGTGTTAAATAAGTAAACAAGCCGTGGCAACGAGTGACCGTCCATAACTTTGTTCGCGCCGATGTTGTCATTAAATCTGGAGGACTCTTAAATATCCACTGTTGACCATAGGATTCCTTTAGAAATAGGTACCGTAGGTATGACTAGTGGTCTAACTAAAGTCTACAACTAACTAGAGTTCTAGAATTCCCTCTAAAGTCCTCCCCATAGATATATGAAAGACATTTCTATGGTCCTCCCCATAGAATCATATCCTCCCTATGAGAGAGGTAGTAAATATAGGAACACGCAATGGTCACCACGCTTGCTTAGGCACAGCTGCACCCTAATTGCGTTACACACTATCAATCAGAATCTGAATCATTTTGAAGGATATTGCTAATCCATTGCTTCATACGTTCGAAAAATGTATGTGCTCAACAACGTAAATACCGCAATGAATTTTGTTGAACTGTCAAAATGAAAGCAGGTCTTCTTTCATACATCTCTATTAATCGTCACTACATTGTCACGTCATCCCCTTTCTCCTTATGTCATTTTATCTATGATATTTATCCTCCGGAAGATATCCTCAGCGAGCCACAGGGCGTAATTTTTTTCTTTCCAACCGTTGCAGTCATATATGATTGCTTAGCCTTTCCCTGTTACACTTAAGTTCTAGGAACCCCAAAACTTAAAGTTTGATATTTTTTCGTATAAGACATGCGTATAAAATCACGGCAATGCTTTGAAGTTCCGAATTAAGAAGATTAGTTACGCGGCGCGGGAGTGACACCCGTGAAATGGAGGACAACATACCAAACACCAACCGGCTTACAAACGAAATTACTTATTTAAAAGAAACATTTATCTGATAGGTATAGTCGGGGGCCCTTGCATGTATAGGTTATTAATTCAGGAAAAAAAAAACGGTTTCCTCCTATAACCGTATGTTTGCCTGGTAATTTAGTTCAACCTGTTCAACTCACAGTGCAACTACAAAGAAATTCTATTCGTTTGATGTTGATTGCTCAAATTTGTTCAATTGTATAGAATAACCTACTAAAAAGTTTTATTCGCTTGATTTTTTGTTCAACTTTATTCAATTGTATTGAAAAAATACAGATTTTCTCCTACAACCTCATGACTGCCTAGTAAATTTGATGTACTATTTGGACTAAATTATTTTTTAGTTCGATTCCTTGAGCAAATAATACAAGACATCATGACTATCTATTTTGAAACTCCAGGGTGCCACTGCCAACAGTTACGCACGATATCTTTCGTTTAGTTCGTCTGTCACACTGCTCAATTAATCTCAGTAACGGCCCAATCATTACCATCCTCAAGCCCTACCTAATTTGTTTCGGATCGGTTACCTAATATACTACTCGTAGAACAAGAATTAGCTCAAAAGAAAAACGATATTAATGCAAAACATGAAGCCATAAAGAAACTTTCAAGAACTTGAAAGAAAAGTTTCTTGTTATAACTGAAAAGTTTTTCAGGATTTTGTAAAGATTGTTTTTACCTACCTTGGTCTTTCAGCATAACTACTATATGCTTGTTGTTTATGCCTCCTTGGTCTACTGGTTGCAAGCGCTATTGATGAGCATGATGATGAGGTCCTGGTTTCGATTCTCGGGTCGACATAACTGGCGAAATGTGGGTGTACTACTAACATAGGTACACGGTTAGGCAGAGATGTGCCATTACCCGTCTGCCTAACCCTTCTGGGTATACGAGCGTTATGTTATGTTTTATGTCATTGCCTAATGCGTATACGATCGTACATGACAAGTCTGCCGGTCTGCGACATAAATATGAACACATGTGTGCGCAGGAGTTGCCGGCTGTCGACTGACACTCAGTAATTAAGGTCTTAGATCCCTTGGGCCTCGACAGAAATAGATTCTTTGTTCGCTAATGCCCAAAGAGTTTATGTTTAGTTTATTTTGTTCGTCGCTGGGCCGGTTTTAGCTCAAATTTTTAAAGACTGGCTTTGAAGAGCGTACGGGAAAGTTGTGTGTGCAAAGTTGAACTAAGCAAATATTTGAAACCTTTCGTATGTTTAGCTGTAAGTAGGTACTTTACGTCTACATGTGTACGCAATAAATTTTAGGTAATTTCTCTGACTCGGAAGATTAATTGTTACAAAGGGATTCATATTCATAATTAATAGAATGTTAATTAACGTCTGTGGATCAATTATTATGCCCCCCAGGTTCAAATGGGATTTATAAATACCTAACTAGCAATGTGTGGGAACTATACACCTCTGCTTACTCCTTTCGGGTAACACAGGCATCATGTTATGTTGTTATAATAATAATTACTTACGTAATATCCAGTTCATAATATAAACAAAACAAAACACGTAACATGAACGTGCTATAAACGCCTGCTGGTTAGAGCGAGATAGAAATACCTCAGTGCTTATATGAAAGACCTAAACTACTAGGATATCAGTCCTCATTCATAGTTTAAGCACTAAAATACTAAGTTGTACTAAGGTCACATAACTCAAATGGTTAATGAATCCAGTTGTTCCAGTGACGGAGAGTCTGTTCTCGACGTCGCTGTCTACGTTCGGCGTGCCGACTCCTCCGCCCAACTCCCCCTATTCGCCGCTGCAACTGGAGTTGCTCAACTGCTCGCAGCGAGTACTCCTTGCCGACAAGTAAGTTTAAATGATGACATGCTTTTGTGATTTAAGTAAGGACTTTTACTTGCAAGTCGTGGAGTCGAATGACGCGTCTGCGATTTGTAGATAAACGCAAATTGGAAACTTGATTGATGCGGCAGACTCCGCTAGGTGTGCATCGTGATGCACTGTTTGATTTGGATGGACCTATTATATCACTCGTCTGGCAATTGTTACGAAATTCTCTTCAGATTTTCCAAATGCTTGCCATTGGCGTAGCAGCAAATGTTTACAGTTATTTTTACCTTTTTTTAAGTTATACGCAATGCAATTTTGCAGAAGGATAGGACTAGTTAAATTTTTGAGCATCCATTATCCATCAAAACAGGATTACTGTTGTTGTTGGGATATTCAACGATTGGCTACTGGAAAATAAAACATGTTGCATTCTTCACGTGCAGCTACTGAAAATGCTTTATTTATTAATACTTCAGACTGCCTGCCTAAATGTTAAGAGCTATTCTTTTCTTCTTTACCAAATAGTAATTATTTTTTTTTATTTTTCTCATGGACAGGGATCATAATAAAATGGAAGAAGCTAAACTGGGCAAAGCTTGTCTTCCTGATTCTTTATGTTGTCCCGGTGACCAGCGGCAGATGCTGGACAATATCGGCGTTATGCAGCCGCTAACTATCAAGACCGAACAGGCAAAACGGTCATGCAACAGTTGCCTCACAAATTCTCCTAAAAAGGTAGCGAAAATGGATATCAATACTGCTATATTTTTTGTAAGAAACTATTTTATTTTTTTATAGCATAGGATTTATTTTTATTATTTCGAATGCATCGTAGATTAGAACTATTTTACTGATGAATCAATTTTCTCAATAGGTGATGCACGCCGACAGTGGATGTAGTCGAACAAATCCTGTAACCTGGCTTGGGGTTGCGGGACAAAATGTGCAAGTTCAGGTGAAACGGGAACCGCAACATGTCCAAGTTTCAGAACTGGTTGCCGTCAAGCTTGAGCAAGCGTCGCCTGGTAACAAACCAGACCACCCGCCTCCGGCGATACCGGCGTCGCTAAACAACGGTAAGCTTCTACGGTTCTACCTTCTACGATGTAATGCTCGCCTAGTACATTCGTACCGTATTATGCGAGACAGCGATGAAAATGCTACCATCATCATCGCGCCATTTTCTTCTGTGGTTTTATTAGGAACTAGCTGCGCCCCGCGGTTTCACCCGCATAAGACTCGATCCCGTGAGAATATCGGGATAAAAACTATCCTATGTCCTTTTCCGGGACTCAACCTATCTCTATACCAAATTTCATCTAAATCGGTTCAGTGGTTTAGGCGTGAAGAAGTAACAAACATATAAACACACACACTCACAAACTTTCGCCTTTATAATATTAGTGTGATAATAATAAATAAATAAATTACCTCAATAAAATAAAATCTAGCAAAATAAAATAGTTAAAATCTTAATTTTGTTATTTCTTTGGAATGGATTTGGCATCTTGGTTGATAGACAGAATTGTCTTAGGAATCCCTTTTTTATAACTTTGAATTTTTATCGCAGGTTCAATTCCCGTCGGTATCGCGGTCGCCCGACAACGAGTAGGCGATGCCGGTCTCCTCGCAGCGTTGTCTCAAAAAGACAACCAACAGCGCATGCACGATATCGGTAAGTTGTTCTTTATGTAGACAAAAGATAAAGACTCAAGTTTGCAGACACAGATTGCTATTTCCTTCTTATCACACGACGAATATAAAACACGGAAAGATATACCTAGGTACGTACTTACGTATGCGTAGAGTTGTAGAAACAGTTTTATCTTCACTCTCTGTCATTGGCAGACAATATCGATAGCGCCATCGACGCCCGCTACAACCTCTTTGCTGTCTCTGTTGGCCTGGTACCACTATGTATCTACCAAGATGCGCTTGGTAATGAAAAAAAAAGTAAATTATACTTTATTGAAGGCCGTATATCCAGCTATTCGATAAGTGAGCTTAAGACTTTCGTGCTAAAGCTCAATATGGTGTGTGTTGATTTAACAAAATTACAGGTTGCTCCACTTTTTATTACAATTATTACAAAGGCTTCCGTGTTCCGTTATTGTTTGCTCGTAAATAAAATTCGAATAAAAAATCGACGTAGATTTCGCTCTGCTGAAACCAATAAAAACAAAATCGAACGTTCGGACTCGTAAGTCAAATGTCTAGTTTAATTGATTGCGCGTTTGAAATGAAATCGCGCTGTTATCGCGGCATCGCGCCGAATCGCTTCGATCACGCGAGCACAGTTTTTGATACTACCTTGAATTATAGCTACATCCAATGAATAAATAACAACAGTCGCTGTGCCTAATGTACATTATTTATGTGCAAGCATAAATAATAAGGCGCTACATTGTTGCAAACTTATATTAGAAGCTTGCCTTTTAAAGTAACTTGGAACAGAATTGTTATTGTGAATATTAGGATGCTATGTTCAGTTTGTTTTTGGGTCTATTTATTTTCGTTATTAATCGTTATAATGTACTTACCTACTAAAATATCATGATACTGACAGCAAAGCTTTCAGTGCGATAAACATGGTAGGATTTAATTCTGTGTTTACTATTTTGAATAGGTAAGCATACGCATTGTACCGTCATCATTTCAACAAAAAACAGAACCTTAGCAAACCTGACGTTGTTGAAAGACAAATAAATCTTTTTTCACATAATTTGATTCGGGGATCTCAATTTGAATTCGGCATTTACATTAATCGCATGCTACCGTTTTGAATGGCGCCGTCAGGCATCGACGTCGGACATTATCGATCGAATGTGAAAATCGTAACGTATTTGGGAATTTGAATCGCCATCATTTCAAATTAGCTTCTGTTCTGCCACCGTTTTCGATCGCGTGTTGGACGTTGTGTTTGTAGAGCTACTATGATTTATTATTTACCTACATCTGATCAAAATTTCGTGTCAGTTTTATATTTAAATAGATTAGTATATATAACTTACAAAATTTAGCTTGTTATCACTTGAGTTGCGTCGGTCCGTGTTGTTTTGGTAGTTAATTTTAGAAGCGTGGGCGTTTCTACGACTTCAAAGAGGTATCGGCGTATATTCAAAAGCCTTAAGGCTGGTAATAACTTAAATCTTTTGGTAGAGGACGTCAGATATCAGCTTTAACTTAAATACATGGTTCCATTGCTTGTCATTATTATAGGCTCCTACATCAGTTTCTAGTCGGACGAGAAACCGACCCCAATACTATGTTTCGCATAACTTAAACAATGAAAAAACCATGCAAAAACTGTCCCAAACAGGTTCTATTCCTAACTCATGAAATGCAAATGTATTTCAGAAAGTCGTTACATCATAACAGGCTATAATTTTCCCGGTTTATAATAAAAAACTTACATACTTGCCCGATCATGTCGAACGCCATAGCGACGTATGTAAGTGAGGTTTTCCTCCACAGTTCCACGAGAACATAACTTGACATTTTATTTATGGTCAATAAGTATAGTTATAATTATGTGTATGTGCGTATCGGCCTTTGTAAAGGAGATTTATGGCATAAAAGCGCGTCTGTATCCGACAATTATATGCTAATCAGATATTGCAGGCTCGTTTGTAACGAATGCAACGAGTTCTATTTTGCAAGTGGCCACGAGGTATTCTTGCGTTTTTACTCGACATCATTAATTGTTTAGTAACGAGAATAAAAAAATGGAAATGTCTTTGTTTAGAAAAACTTTAAGCGAGCTTAGTTGATTTTTAAAATGTTTGATAGAGAACAAAAATCTATGATGATACAAAGTTAATTCATATTTCTTATAAAAACCCAATTTGTTACTGATTAAGCTCATTAAAATATGCATTAACTCTTCAAGCAGGTGGTTTTTCAATAGTTACAATGTATCGGACGATGTTTCGGCTGTAAATTGCAATTATTATATGAATATTTAATATTCTAGCGGCCCTTATTATTGTAAATAGCTTACCTTAGATGGTATCGTGGACGATGGACAATCGTGCACCGAATATATTAATAATATTTTACACGCAGTAAACTTTATTGCAAATTGAAACTTATAAAATCTAATATGATGATTCAATTATTTCATCATTACTTGCGTCTGAATAGTTCTCATAAGTAATGCTGTTTATTAGCATGTAGGTACCTATTACAACGTGATAGCGCATAAACGTTATCTTAGAGGAAAGCTTATTTTTTCCATAACACAAATACAAATGCGTAATATACGACAATTTTTACTTTCCAACAGAGTATCGTTCTGCGTTTTGAGACACCTCGACACATGGCGACCCAAATATGCAATAAAAAACTACTAAAACGTGTTCAAAGAATAAATTTTGATGAAATCTTTACAATATTTGCTTGTTTTACAACCCAGTACAAAATAAAGTGGCAATATAATAAAAATATATCGTATAAAACTTACAAATACGCCATTGCATGACCAGATCGATACGAAGGGGTTGAGCAGTGAATAAATGTAGGATGTTATGCCAACACCTGCCGCCGACGTGAATGCTTAAATTATTGACGACGTAAACGACGTTTGTTAATTCAATGGCTAAATTACGATCAATTTTATGACTATTTTGGCTTGCAACTGCCTTCATAAGCCCATAGTTTTATTTTTATGTTATAAAATTGCTTTTATTTCTTAATAAACTTTTAAACGTACAAGGTTTTTCAATTCAGTCGCACACAAATTACTACCTATATTTAGCATGAAAGTTTTTATAAATATTTCGATAAAAAGCGTACCATTAGACTTGGTTCAATATATTTTATTTTACTTATCTACTCATAATATTTCACTTAAAACACTATTGCAAATGCTACTTAAGCATATGAAGTTATTTGTAAAATGATAATAAATTGTGTGGAGTACCTTAGTAAATTGTGAGAGCTTGCCCGTAAAAAACCGGACAAGAGATTCTACCGACGTAAATAATTGTAACCAAGTAACAAGTATTAGGGGTAACGCGATAAGCGATACATCGTTAAATTTTATGTTACACTTAACATTTTGACTAGCACTTTTACGACGAAGGTGTCCGTGACACAATAAAGCGGCGTTTGAACTATGTTAATTAACAACTTACCTTTATTATTTTGTACTTTCAAGAATAGATAGATACCTAGCAAGTATGTAGTATGTACCTCTATTAACAACTAAAGTATTGATCTTAATTTACATAATCGCTATAATTTAGTTACCTATGAATAAAAATGAGCTAACTCTTTTTTACAGCTAAAACTTTTGATTTTGTTAAATAATCATAATACACTTCTTAAAAATCTTACAAAAAAACTAATTTTTCTGTAGCTAACTACATTATTTGTACCAAAGGAAAAATAAGCTTTATAATGGAACAATATTTTTACGAATACGGACCTCGCTCCCGTTCTACACAGTCCACAGATAACATCGCGAAAACGAGCGGATATTATCACGTTCAAAATTATTAACACTGCAAAAACGCACCGGGCTCAACCAATTACATGCTAATCACAGTTTTACAATTACTGTAACTGCGCTCGCGGTGGCTTTTATAATACATGAATGAAACAATAAAAAATATTAAATTTTATTTTGTTTTGTTTTTATTCTTTGAGCACGCTGTATATGCGTGGTAGTCGATGTGTGTTCGACATGCGACTTTCCAAATTACGTTTCCTTTTTAACCGACTTCATCATGTTACGTTTTGAAGCGGAATAGCATTTGCATTAAGTACACAAACGGAATCATCATCGTCCTGCCCTTACCGATGTGGAATATATGCAAAGGGGAGGAATCAGGAGATTACTTTATTTTAGGTACTTAAATGCTTAGGTTATTCTAGATACTAGACATGTGTTAACATAGCTGTCGTCCGAACTCTATAACTTAAAGTAAGCAGTTTTCCATAAACCTAAAACAAAATCATATTTTTCTCTATTTTTTCGTCTCCATAATAGGCTTTTTCGTATTATAGAAATAGATTTAAATTAATAATCAATACTTTGTTACACCCCTAAACTTTACTTACTCTTGGCAATATGCATGAATCGCCGTTTGTTCTCCTCCCACGAAATGAGATTTTGTGTCGCAACTACAAAGTTGACTTTCATGTACCAGGGCACCACGAATTTGAGAAGTAGTCATAAGTTACGTTATAGTGAGATTGATGCACATTTAAATTAATCGAACATATAAAATTCACCCTTACGGAAATTAGAATAGAGGTTATTTTCGCTTACAAAATATTCCAGAACGATTAGATAAATAAATGCCACACAGCAAGTGGTCGAAAACATGTGGGCTAACTGTGACGATCATTATGAATTCCTTGTATTTGATACGTTCAGTGCTAGGAATGCTGAAATGAAGTGGTTGTGTATTTACCTAATTGGCATTTCAAATTAGGGTTGTCGTCATTGTTTATTTATAAATAGTCCGGTTTTTTGTACTTTGTTACAAGTTACAACAGTAGCTGATGATGAATCATATTATTATTTTGTAATAGCGATCAGTAAACAATCCAAAATTCGTCGCTTATTTTTAATGACGTCATTTGTGTGGTAGTATTACGTGGTATTAAGGGCGCTACACACGGCTAAGATACTATAATATTTTATCTTAAGATACAATATTGCTCGCCATACAATTCAATGGACCATTACACACGACGAAGATAATATTTATTTCATATTCCATTGAATTGTATAGCGAGCCGATATTGTATCTTAAGATAAAATATTGTAGTAAGTATCTTAGCCGTGTGTAGCGCCCTTTACGAATTAGAATGTGTTCCAAGAAACATTCATAGTACCTAGGTAGGTAATCATTTATTAACGAGAACATAAACTGTCTTACCGTAGGTAGGTATAGGTATCACTTAATCAACGATTTTACCTGAGAAGCTAGCAATAGTGCCGGGTACCTAATGTAAAAGACTACGTAGCTTCCATAAGAATATGGGAAATATTATTTGTATAGGTAATTTGTTTATATTAGGTATAGTACGTAAGTGTCGTAGACTCGTAGTGTCGTAAAATAATACATTAAGTATATTTAAGACACCTAGGTATATAGCTACTAAGCAGGGTAATATAAGCTCTGCGGGGTACTTAATTTCGTAATGTACTATCAGTAGCAGTGGGTTTCACTTTTACAGTTCAACAACATTCATTGCGTTATTTACGTTGTTAAACAGACATATTTTTCGAATATATGAAGCAATGAATCAGCAATATTCTTTAAAATGATTCAGATTGAGATCGTTATTGTGTTGCACAATTAGCACAATATTAGGGTGCTGAGGGCCTACTTTCTAACTCCGTTAACGAAGATGTACGGGCCCGTCCAAAACTAGCTAGAAACTTCGAAGTGAATCTTCATACTCATAATCAGCCTATAATGTTCCCACTGCTGGTACACAGGCCTCCTATATTTGTGAGAGCGAGTCGGGCCCAGTGCCGGTTGTTAGATATCACGTCTTCGATTTTTTTAATTGTATAGGTTATGCCGGTTTCCTCATAATGTTTTCCTTCATCGTTTCGAGAAAAAGAAAGTGAATCCTACACCCGATTAACTTTTTAATTAACTTTTTTGGACGGGCAATAACACTTCGGGAGTAGGGACACTAGGGACAGCTGTCAAAAGGTGGTGTCATTCATCCCCGAAATAAATCTAAATCAACTAATCTTACGTCCGTAAGTGAAACCGAGTATGAAACTATGAAACGCCCGTAACTACGGACTTCGTGCTTAGGTAGGAGTTAGGACTACTATCTACGATTTTAGGTTCTTATTGGAAAGTTTAGCAAATTCGATTCTCATCAGGATTACCTACTTACCTGATGATGAAACATTGTTAAAATATATCCTTTTTTATTACTTAAGTATTTCGAATTTTGTTGTACCTACAGAGTTCGATTTGATTTCGTCTATTCTATGTAAAAGGGTAGAAAAACATTTTGGAATTTCTGCATCATTGTTTGTTAATCACAAACTTGTGAATGTTTGGTTGCGGATTGGGATCGGACTGGGGTATGCAATGTAAGAAATTGTAGGAATCACAAAGCCCGAGGTTGTCTTCATCGCCAGCGGCTGGCGTGTTGCAGCCAACGAGTAGAATATTTCTAATCACGTCGTGGCAATTCGGCCCCCGACCGCCCCCGTCACAAACATTTGGCGCGCTTCCCGCCAATCCCTGGGCCAGGGCTGGCGACGCCCGCCAATTTATGACATTGCATAGATTTTTGCTAGCCACGCAATGGTAATTGGCAAATAACATTACTTACTGCGATTTCAGTGATTTTTCGGTATCTTATTGTTCATGTAAAAATATTTTGTGGTGGAAATAGTGTAGGACTGTAGTTTATACGTTTTATGACTAAGTAGTTTAGCTGTTATGCATAACTTTATGATAATCCTGGATAATCCTGCCTTTCTTATTGATAAGTCGCAATCAAAGGCAATTTTTGAAAAATAACAATTTGCAAAATACAACTATTCTAAATTCACATCGGAAGAGAAATAACCAACAAATAACGCGTAGTACTTGACAAGTGACAACCCTTAAAGTGACTTAGAAGACAGTCTCCCTCGCACTGCGACCCTCACTCGACCCTAGCTGGCGACTAGACTGTCGAGCGGATCGCATATTATACCGCCTGCCCGCTACTGCGCCCCTGGTACATTTCGTGACGTTTCTATCCGTCCGTCTACGTTGCGTACAGTCGAGACTCGACACGATCGAGAGATAAAATCGAGTGATAGATAACCGGGTGGGTAGGGATGAAAACGGACAGGTTCTGATTTGACGTTATGATTATTACGTTAATCATTATGAATTTATGACAGCACGATTTTTGGTAGGTATCAAAAATAAAAATTTCGTTAGGAAATACACAATGTAATAAAATCATTGGTTTTCCGCGACTCTAATTACCTGTGCTATAGTTTCTAGTAAGTATCTCCAATTTCCCTTCTGCATTCGCGATTTATTTGCCAAAAATGTAAACAAATATGAGTTTATGGAAAAATAACTTTAAATCCTACATTATAAAGTTCAGTTTACGCTACAACTTCAAACATAGTCACTCTGAAATCAACTTTATCATTTTTAAAATAAAGTTGATATTTGTTTAACTTGAAAGAATATTAATTTGAAACATACCTACTTACATTTGAAAAATGCATGAAAAATGTCTAAAACCGTACATTTAATAATAATATTCTTGCAAACAGCAAACTTACTAATTGGCACATGATACATATCGCTCATTTTGGAGAAACATCGACGTAACTGCTAGTCTGCTACTTTTTTTTACCCGACTGCGCCAGAAGGAGGGTTATGTTTTATATCTTTGCTTTCCTTACGTAAATACGCTTTCTAAGTGCTTTGTCATATTTAACTAATTTTTGGGAAAAAATACATTTACGTCGAATCGTCGATGTTTCTCCAAATGAGCGATATATTGGCCACTAAGTATTTTGCTGTAGATATACTTACCTACATACATACATAATCAGCCTATAATGTTCCCACTGCTGGGACACAGGCCTCCTCTCTGTGAGAGGGAGCGGGCCGTAATCTACCACGCGAGCCCAGTGCGGGTTGGTAGATGTCACATGTCTTCGAATTTTTGGTTCTAGGACATGCCGGTTTCCTCACGATGTTTTCCTTCACCGTTTTGAGAGCAGTGGTGATGAAATAATTTACACAAAGTAAAGCGCCTGTCTGGGTTCGAACCTACGACCTACAACTCGTAAGTCGCGACCGTTACCACTGGGCCACCACTGCTCTCGGATTTACTTAGGTCGCATTTAAAAAAAAAATTATTAGAAATCAATACTTACATAGACACTATACTAAGATGGCGTCTGCATAGCTGTATCTGTGAGTACCTACATTTCAATGATTGAGCATGAAAACGCCAAGACATTGATAACGACCACATTTGGGTCAATAAAGAAATACTTAATTCACGGTGTTTGAATAAATTACTGTTACGAATTGTGTTTAATAATAATAAACAGACGGACACCCGCCAGTTAACTGTACTAATTTAGCTCTCAATGCTACTGCATCAATCATAGTTTAGAGGTAATTACTTGGTTAATAGCTCTTGACTAATCATGTTATCCCAATCGAATTTTTGCTGTATGTAATATCTAGTTAACTTATTGACAAAATAAAATATCTAATAAAAATCAAATGTAGGTACTTAGGTAAGTAATGTTTGCCGCGAAATAAATTATTGAATTTCTAAGTACAGACGCTAGCACATAAAGCTATCTGTCAAATTTCTTTAATAGATTTTCAACTTTATCGCTAAGTCATAAGGTTCAAAGTTAATTGGGAAAATTTTACAGTTTTGCGTAGCTTAAAGTGCTGGCGTTAGTACTTATTTGATCTCACTCATATACTGACATCGGTATTATAGGTGTCGATCTATTCTGTAAAAATCTCATTGTGAAAACTTTGGTGAAGTGTCCGCCTTTGTACCTTTTTGTGCGAAAAGTTTAAATAAATAAATAATAAATAAGTGAGCTGCCATATCACCTGCACCAACCTTTCAACTACCAATCACAATTTAGAATAGAATAATTTTTAAGGATATTGCTAATCCATTGCTTCATATGTTCGAACAATGTATCTGCTCAACAACGTAAATAACGCAATGAATGTTGCTGAACTGTCAAAAAAAAAAGCCATTTCTACTGTTAGTGTGTTACGCGATTACCCGGCTGATATTGAAGTTAAAATGATAATAGCGTCATCATACCTAAGTTTAGGCATCATCGATCTTACAAATACATGGATACATATTTTAATATTTAATTGATACCGACCATAAAATGCGATATTCTAACGAGCATGTAATCAAAAATGAATGTGCCCGCTCAATGGGCGATTATAACAATTTATTGTCGAGGAAAACTAAGTATAAGTAATATGCTCTTATTTAGCAACGTTAACATTCTGATACAACAATAATTTACAAGATTATGTTGATTAAAAGGTATAAACTTGACGATATATCTTTTTCAAGAACTATTTGACTACCTACTTTATCACAAAATGTCCGCAAATAAAGCAAGATAAATAATTCGGCGATATCCAAGGAACATCGACGAGTAACCTGTTAGATACCAAAGATTCAGGACATGATGCTGTACCGCCTGCGATTTAATTTTTTCGCCGGCTGTTTAAAAAAATGCTGTTCTATACATTTTAAACGCGTAGTTATCTATAAAACAGCAGATTGCTTTTTTTAATTTATTGCCATTTATTTCGGACAGAATCCATGTAAGTGTTAGTAACAATTTTCTTAAGATCTACGAGTATGTTAGTAGGTACTACCTTTGTAGCCTTACATTTAATAGTACAGGCTGGTCATAATTGACGGTGTGTTCCATTCGAACGTTCAAATAATTTTATTGGATATCTACCTATTTTTCTTTTTTGTTTAGTAGAGTCAGTGCCACAGAGTAAAGTAATCTTTATGTCAGTGCTAGCTTTAATATGGTAATGTAAAGTCTTTCTATGAATACAGCTTGAAGTAAAAACGTCTCGCTGTTTAATTACATTGTGAAGCGCCCATCTGGAGCTTCACAGTAAGAAGTAGGTAGATACCTAATACAAGAAAGTAACATTTTTACAATTACAATTTTCACGTAACCATTCCCATCCAGTGTGCCTGTGTATGGGACAGTCATATCGGGATGCAATCATTAATTTAACAACCACCTGCAAACTATGCTTCCCTAGTGTAGAAGTTTGTTTAGAATCATGTGCTAAATTTTATTCACCATTGAAGTTTGCGGGTCGATGACCCGGCCACCTAGATACCTATAATATAGATAGGTACCTACTACTTTCAGAAGTACTACCTACCAACCCTTTTCTCTCCTATAGTATAGGTACCACCCAAGTTCTGCATACCTAGTTAATTTATGTAAGCCATAAAAAACGAAGCAATTTATCATTGTAACCAACTTCGTAAAACTGTGTAAACTATTTATCGAAAATTTGCACTTCCATAAAGTTTTCAATTCCGTAAATGCAAGCCTAAAATTTTCAAATACTTAAACTAAACGACCCCCTCTTAAACATTGTTGTGTAATTGTATACCTTAATTCGGGGTAATAAATGTTATATTTCAACGGAGTATTGTGCTAAGAGGGGTGGCGGTGGCGCAAAGAGGGTGCCATATCTCACCCCAGCCCATGTTGTTTGGATATAAAAATGTTGACTTTGCTATTAAATGTGCATGTATTGTATGCATTTATTTGTATTATATTGTAATTTTTGTTAATCTGGTCCCTAATTGCCATTGGGGAAAGCATCGAACTTTATTTGTATTTGTAAAATATTATGAATTCTATAATTCATGTAAAAATTAATTAAGTAAGTGGTTCTGATCCATTTATTATTTGAAGACTTTTTTTTCTATGGCTTAAATAAACACTATAAATATTAAATGCCATTATAATTTTATTACATTCATGCACTTTTCTGAACTTTTAACTTAAAACCAAATAGGTAATTTGGATGTGCGAATTTGTACCTTTTTGTTGGTATCAATAAAGTCTATAATATTATGTGCTTGAATCAACGGAAGCGACAAGTTGTTCGGCGCGCTAATACAAAACCAAACTCCACGCATTTATGTTGCCCTGGTAGATTTTTGTAGGAGTTCGATCGGCGTTCGCTCACTCCCGAAATGCGATCGAGACGGATCGACTTGAACTTTTCGATTTAAATATTTTTGTAATTGCGTTTTAGTGGGAGCATAAATAAATAAAAAAAAAAACCATTAGTTACTTAATATTTTCATTTGAAATTATATTCAAAGATTGCATACACTATCGATTTTGTAGATTTAAATTCAAGGAGTCTTCTTTATTGATACCGCTTACCGGTGAAGTAATAGAAACCTAAGTTCTTTCTAGGAACTCCTTCCTTTGAATTTACATAATAAAGATACGCGGTTGATAGCAGCATTAGCAGCTTCTTCAAAAAACCTCATTCTGGCGGTGTAGGAGGGATTGGGACTTGGGAAGTTGGGACCGGTCAGTGAGCAATGTTTATTTATAAACTTAGACAAGTATTATAAGATGTAGGTATAATGTATTTAAGTTACTATTTAACTGTCCCAATGAATTTTTTCTCACAAATAGAAACATTGAAATTGAAATTAATCCGCAAAACACAAGCAACTAGTTGTCTGAGCAACCACAAGCGACGTCGCGTCAGTCTATTTACGCTACGCTTCACTACCGCTGACCACGCAATGCGACGATGCGACGTGCAGCTATTTTAATTCTAGAATAGGGACACTATTAACAGTGGCCTAGATTTCCTAGTGTGAAAAATAATGTAACGAACCACTGCAATTTTTGCCACAAAAATTCCAAACTTAGCAAATTTCGTGTGACATTCACCTGTAATATTATCAATTTACTTTAAAAAATAACAGAAATAAAAATAAAAAACTCGTTGATTTTTCTACCGGAAAATAAAGTTTGTGTCGCGAAAAACTAAATAGTTTCTTTGCTCGGAAAATCCTAGTTGCATCCGGGTCATTCGGCGTCGGATAAACCCTTTTCTTCAGCGCGCGTGATACTAGGCTCTCAGTAAGCACGAGGAGTTATACGGAGCGCCGCGTCGAGTGTAGCCGTAGGAGCGAAAGAGACGCGCTTGTGCTTGGAATGCTAGCGTTAGACAGAGACGTTACGGTGAAGGTCAACTGATAGGATACACAGTGTAATTCAAGCATAGAAGAAACGTACACGTCGTATCAAGATTATTGACGCGATAATGTAAATGGATATTTTATTTAATAAAATAAACTGGTGGACTTTTTGATAATTTTAGCATTGATTTTCTAATTTCATCAAGTTTTTCTCTGCAAATAGAACGCTAAAATCATAATTTCGATTATAAAAGAGCATGAACTTAACAATCACTTATTTCTTAAGGGTTAATTAAATAAATAAACAGCTATTTCTAGTAAGACTGACGGAGTCAACATTTATTTGTATTACTCTGTAGTACGATAAGTGATAGACTAGGACAGCGCTATACATTGGAGCGAGACAGAAGTACCAGCACGTGTTTCCTTTCATAATTTTCTTTTTGGCTCCTCGCCCCGCTGCTACTCCGATATTTCATCTCATTGTGGGAATTTGTTTCGTGAGAAATAACAGTTATTTTTTAATTTATTTTGTTTCTTGTTGATAAGCGAATTCCATTAAAATAATAAAATATGTGTGAGTTTTTCGGATAAATTACATTGTCTTTGTTTATTTGTAGTTTTTTTATATTAATATTATGTTACTTAACAAAATCGGACAGGGAAATACACTATCTAAAACTCGAATCAGTCTTGAAACTTGTTTTTTTCATAGAAAGAAAGACGAATTATCCTGTAGGTACCCAAATATACATATCGATACCTTAATCCGCAAACCAGCCAACTCCATTTTTGTCAAAAAAAATATTATGATGTCGTTTTTTAGTCAAAATAAAAACTAGAAAGTTTTAAGTGTCTCCTGTAAACTATAGCAAATTGGAGTTGGCTGGTTTGCGGATTAAGGTATCGATATGTGATTATCCATATCAGTCCTCCATAGCTTACAAAATCTATTAATAAATAAAAACTTGTTCAGGAAACCATAATCAGGAATAGATCGAATCTTACTGAGTTATAGGTACGTTTACTTATAACAAATACAGGTTACGAAACAACAAAACAACACAATTCCTCTTCTAGGAAACGAATGGGCTACCAAGACTTGTTAGTCCACAATAGCCGACTAAGGGCCATTGGGCTGTAATAACGAGTCCAAATGAATTACAATATAAATTAGTCGGGAACCGGCCGGACCGGTTTGCGATCAGCTGGGCAGCCCGGTCAGGTCACATACCTACTACTACAGATATTATGTAGGGCCACGTCCGGTAGTCGGCAAGAATCTTATACGGACGGACGGATTTGGTTTAGTTCACGTGGAGATCTACGCTTTAGAACGGGCAACTAGCTTCAATTTTCTGACTAACTGACCAACCCCATGAGTGCCTGTAAAGGGTTTCATTGAAGTACCTATAGGTATGCTTTGACGTAAACGTAAGATTTTAGACTATTTTAACTGTATTATTTAGCACACTACCGGTTCTGGAGTAGAAAGCATATTAAGCTAAATACGTAGAAGATAAAGAATTTGAAAGAAAAAACTCCGAACTGAGTTTGAAATCTTTACTGCACGTTGGGCTTCGGAATCTTTGTCAGTATTTGTTGCGTTATTTTTAATTAAGTGGATTCGCTTAATGAATGAATGATACCTAACTTATCAAGACAAATTGTTAAATAACTTGAGCGAATATGGAGCTTGTTATTTCACTCTATCAAAAGAAACCAAGAATTGAACTGACTTGGAAATTAACTCAGCATTCCAAAATGACATACATATCCAAGCGAAAAACAACTCAATCGTCCGTTCTCTATAAGCTTCGGAAAGTATTGGTATTACTTACACGATTTACAAGTATTTCATTGTATTCTTAAACGTTTCTTCCTTCAAACTTGAAGACCATGGCTACTTCTTCCCCTTAGATTATCATCATCATCATCATCCAAACTGGGCCCTAATTCACTATCCTCACTCGAAACGACGTCAATTCCTTAGCTAGTCCCAAGAATCTCGCGTCCATTTCGCGCGGTTTCGTTCATTGTCTCATAGAGAATAAGGCCCCTGATCGTGTCGACGAGTTCTCATTGAGAGAAGATCTGCTTCTGTATGACACATTCCCTGTATTCATATAGGTATGGCATGTTTCTGGTTTTCCGCTGAGTGAATGCGGTTTGTTCGACCACGACACCCCTTTTTCTGCAGTAAATCGTAACAATGGGGAGCACGTTATTGCTGTCCATTCGCCTGATTTTAATCCTTTAATCAGCATTCGCCATGAAAGCAGATGGGGTGGCTCCAAAAGTTTTACGATTCCCTTCGAATTGTGATACTATCAAGCATTGTTCATTTTAATTGGTTGATTTATTCGTTTTGAAAGAAAGATTGTTTCGTTCGTAAGTTTTACGAACTTAGGTAGGTAATGATTTTGAGAGTTTTGACGGCTTTGCAGAGAGTTCCATAACATCTTTAGCTATTCTGATAATCATTTTTAAGTACCTACTACCACTACATCTATGTTAAGAATGTGTGACTCCTACGATGTCCAACGGTGGTATCGACTCTTCGACGTAAGAAATACCCTTGGTCATTTGGTATTATTAATCAATTTGATAAGAACATGCTGACGACTATCTTGATTTACCTATATCGTTAAATTAAAACGCATTCTTTATTTAGAATTCATTTCAATGATACCTAATCTACCTATGTCATTTGATCAATGATTCATTCTTGATAAGGGGTTTTAATTTCTTTGATAAAATTCTCTGGAAAACAAACAAGTTTTTAAAGCAATTGAGTATTTAGGTATATGTATGTAAAGAAGGATAGACTACTTAGATAAAAATCTACAGATTTCAGTAAAGTGTTGGTACACGTGGCATATCAATCTATGTATATACATTTCCAGTTTTAGCTGACCTCGCATTGTATAGGTTTTTCGTATAAATAATCAGAAATCAGCATATACAAAACATTTTAAGAGGCGGTGAAATTCTGCCATCTATAGCATGAATATATTAAAGAAGGATCATTATGAATGAATTTTCAATACCTACCTAATCTTCAACCTCAACAGCTTAAACTTTTATTTTCCAGTTTGCAATCGACTTGTAGTCTGCTGTGGAGTCTAACGCAACCTAATCCCATACCAATATTCTAGATAGAATCTAGTCATAGGTACTTACTATAGCTGCTTACCGCATTCATTGTTCGTTCCCGCTTTGCCATCAGTCGAACATCATCTTCATCCTCTTGCATGTGCATATCCTATTTCTTTGGTCGGCTTAGCATGTTGTCTTCCTCTTTCGTATATATTCTATCTCTGTTAGCCGTCATCGCAGTAATCGCACCCTTTCTACCCGTATCATCTTTCACATCATTCACGTCGTTCTCTCCATCCATAAGTTTCTATGCCATCAGACGAACCGCATCACCACATGGATATCTAGGACTAGACCTGCAGGCATTTTCACTATCACTCGGTTAACCCGCCGATTGTAAGTAGGTACCTGTGTGCAGACGCCAGCACATTAAGCTACTACCTACAATCTGTCAAATTTGTTTAATAGATTTTCAACTTTATCGCTAAAGTATAAGGTTCAAAGTTGATTGGCAAAATTTGACAGTTTCGGGTAGCTTGATGTGCTAGCGTCTGTATAATTGATTGGTTAATAACTGATTGATAATGCTCTTTATTTACTTACTTAGAAGGATTTCGACGACATTCACCATACCTAATTATTGTATCAGGACGAATTTTACCTACAAAACTGAAGGCGTTCAGCATGTGTAAGTAAACCGCGTGACCCGAGCAAGAGCCGTCAGCACCTGTCCGTGTCATACCTAATTGTTGTGGAATATTGCCACTGACAGTTCACGAACGCGTTTTAGACGTACTGATCGCTTTTAGCTTCACTGGTGGAATTCGCCCTAAAAGGTAGTTGGTAAGGCGTTGTCAAGCAGAGATTCCTTGTGATATCGTCCTGTTTTTTATGACTATGTCTAACTCATTGATATGAGCCACATAGGCAATTCAAGTTCTTGTGTCTAGGTACGCATAATTAAGAATTTTTGAAGTGAAACTTCTTTACGCACGCTTGACTTGGGCAGTAAGCTGGCGAACGCGACGAAACGAAAAGTGTGATCGGGCGAGGCGAACGGGAGTTGAGTGGGGGATATGAGCAAGAGAAAGCAGTGCGGGCGCACATTTTCTTTCTCTCGTCCTCTCGTAGCCAAATACGTTTGAAGTTTCACTTCAGTCGTGTGGTCATAAGCACACTCGGTTTTTTAAAACAATCGCGCACGCAATCTGACCGTCTCAGTTAGAATCGTTTCATAAGAAAGCTGGTTTTACGAGTGCGTTTCTCGTGATCATTTGCATATTAATTAATACGTTAATTGTGTCTTTCATAAAAAAAAACCGTCTAGTATTGTATAAGTAGGTACAGCAAACGCTGATATACGAAAACCTTTTTATGTTCGTCTGGTTAGAATTATAAATCTAGTAATGAAACGTGATTATAGAACATTTATAAGAACCATATTCATTAAGGTAAATCATCGTTATTACCAAGTGCCTGTCTACCTTCTTGCAGCTTGCAATAAACTATTGAATAGGTACTTACAAGTATTGAGTTTCTATTGAAACATAAATCTATCTTAACCCTTTTATTTATAAACATTGCTTAAAGTTAAGTAGGTACTGATTACCAACTGTTTAACCGTACATTTTTGACGTTTGAACGTCACTTAGGTACAGACGCAAGCACATCAAGCTACTAAAATCTGTCAAATTTGTTTAATAGATTTTCAACTTTATCGCTAAAGCATAAAAGCACAGAGGAATGTAGGGATAATTAAAAGAGGAGAGTGTAGAAGCACAGAGGTCGTCGACTCCAGATCGTCACAAGTATAAACTAGTGTCAGATGTTTTGCGAGAAGGCGGTGAGTGGAAAAATGAGTCGCCAAATGAAGGTTGGGTTAAGATACAACGGAGACGATTGAGAAATCGTTTTGTTGGGTTGAAGGGCAAGGCAGATATACTGCCACAGTGTACTTTTAAGGCAGCAGATGTTAATGTTCCTTTTTACATCTATAATGTTAACAATGATGCAAAAATGGAGGACATTGTTACGTATATTAAGAACAAAACGAATGTTGAAGTTGTATTACGTAAGATAGATATGAAAAGGAACAAGGGGTACGCGGCTTATAAATTTATGATACCTAAGCAGGAGTTGAATGTTTTTATGGATGTGAACCTGTGGCCCGCTGGGGTATCTTTCCGTAGGTTTGTTTATTATAACACCGCAATCGAGCGGCAGCAGGGGGACCTGCAGCCAAGTGATAGTACTTTTAATAATAAGTCTCGTTAATGGATAGCACACTGATTGAGGATAGTAATAATTTATTCACTAAGTTTCTAAGCTATAACTGTAAGTCTCTAAAGAGGTCAACCGTGTGTATACAAAATCTGTGTAAGTCTGTGGATGTCATTGCGTTGCAGGAAACCTGGTTGTTGCCGCATGAGTTGACAATACTTGGTAGTTTGGATGACAACTTTGGTTATTTTGGAAAATCTGCGGTGGATGCATCGGCGGGGGTATTGAGAGGTAGGCCATATGGTGGGGTGGCGCTTTTATGGAGGAAGTCGGTATTTACGTCCGTGTCAGTGATACCTTGTAGGTGTGATCGTATCGCGGCTGTCAAGGCGACTTGCGCCGATCGCACGTTGTTATTGTTTAGTGTGTACATGCCGACTAACTGTATCGATAATTTAAATGAATTTTGTGAGTGCCTCAGTGAAATTGCCGCTATCGTTGAGAGTGCGAATGTGGAGTATGTGTATATGCTCGGAGATTTTAATGCGCACCCGGGGGAAGTATTTAGTCGGGAATTGTTAAGTTTTTGTGATGAACAGAGTTGGCGCTGTGCCGATTACATTAAGTTTGGTGTAGACTCTGATACGTATACCTTTGTCAGTGATGTATGCGGGAGTAGACGTTGGCTTGACCATTGCTTGGTGTCTGAAGCAGCATGGAAAACACTTGGAAATGTTGAAGTTTACCATGATATTTACTGGTCTGATCATTTTCCACTTGCCATTCAAGTTAACCTCGGAAGGGTTAGGCCAACGTATCCCTCAGCTAAACAGGGGAATAAAGTGGTTGATAAGGCTAGATGGGGTGAAAGAGATGCAGCACAGATAGACTGTTACTATAGGTTATGTATGGAAAAACTTAGAAATGTAGACTTCCCATCTGAACTCGGAAACTGTTGTGATCATTTTTGCCATAACAAGGAACATTATAAAGTAATTGATACATTGTACAGTAGTATTGTGACGTCGCTTCGGGAGGCGGCAGAGGGCAGCTCTAGCTTATTAACAGAAAGGAAGGGTCGGCGCACAGTGATTGGGTGGAACAGGTATGTCAGGGACGCTCACGGGAACGCGAGAAGGGCTTTTCTTAACTGGGTGTGGCATGGAAAACCTCATACTGGGCAGCAGTTTGTGGAAATGAGAGAGTCGAGAAAAGTTTTTAAACAAAAGTTAAAGTTTTGTCAGGATAATGAGGAACAAATTAAAATGAACATTTTGGCAACAGAGCATAAGAGCAAGCATTTTCAAAAATTTTGGAAGTCCACACAAAGATTGAGCCCAAAGCCTGCGGTTCCGGTGAGCGTCAATGGCATGACTGAGCCTGGGGAGATTGCGGACATGTTCAGGAGGCATTTTGGAGTATCGTCGCGGCTTCAATCGGAGGATCGGGGTTATGTCGCTGAGAGTGGATTGTCTGGTGTTCCGATTAATATCTCATCAAAAGAGATACGGAACATCATACAGTCAATGACCAGGGGCAAATCTCCGGGTCACGATGGTCTCAGCATAGAACATTTTCAATGTGCCGGTCCGCATCTCCCAAGAGTCCTATCTATGCTGTATAATCTTTGTGTGAGGCACTCGTATCTACCAACTGATCTCATGAAGACGATAGTTGTGCCCATAGTCAAAAATAAGACCGGCGATGTCTCAGACAAAGACAATTATAGGCCAATATCGTTAGCAACTGTAACAGCAAAGGTTCTTGACGGTGTGCTTGAGCGGAGAATTACTGGGCAGCTAAATCTACATGATGCACAGTTCGGTTTTAGAGCTGGGCTGTCCACTGAAACTGCCATTCTGGCGCTCAAGCACACGGTCAGGTACTATACTGACAGAAACACCCCTGTTTATGCTGCCTTCTTGGACCTATCCAGGGCGTTTGACCTGGTTGATTATAAAATCTTATGGTCGAAATTGGGTGAGCAAGGTCTTCCAAATGAGCTCATTAAGCTCCTAGACTACTGGTATGGCCACCAAATCAACCAGGTCAGATGGTCGGGTGCTCTGTCGGGGGCGTATGGGTTGGAGTGCGGGGTGAGGCAGGGAGGTTTGACTTCCCCGGCGCTTTTCAGTCTATACGTCAATAATTTGATTGAGGAACTCAGCAGCACTGGTATCGGATGCTCTATTGATGGAAAAATTATTAATAGTATAAGTTATGCAGATGATATGGTGCTGCTGAGTCCCTCGATCGATGGACTCAGACGGATGCTTGAGATATGTGAGGGGTACGCCACGGCTCATGGTTTAGTGTACAATGTGCGGAAGAGTGAACTTGTGGTGTTCAGGGTGGGTACAAAAAAGCCTGAGACAGTTCCTCCGGTATGCCTATATGGTGTACCACTAAAAAGAGTGTCGCATTTTCGGTACCTTGGCCATATAGTGGATGAGGATTTGAATGACGACAATGACATAGAGAGGGAGCGAAGAGCGTTGTCGATCCGATGTAATATGCTGGCCCGTAGGTTTGCACGATGTACCAAAGAAGTGAAACTGACTCTATTCAAGGCGTTTTGCCAGTCATTTTACACGTGCAGCCTGTGGGTTAGACATACGCAGAGGGCCTACAACGCTCTTCGCGTACAGTACAATAACGCTTTTAGGGTGCTGTTGGGGCTCCCGCGGTTCTGTAGCGCATCGGGCATGTTTGCTGAAGCGGACGTAGATAGCTTTCAAGCAATTATGCGAAAAAGAACAGCATCCCTGTTGCGAAGAATTCGGGGGAGTACCAACAGCATTCTGAAGGTGATAGTGGATAAGCCTGATTGCCCGTTCCTGGGGCACTGGACCCGTATGCACAGCTGCAGGTCGGGTGCAGCGGGAAGCGGACATAGTTATAGGTTTTTAAATTAATTAGTTATATTTTGATTTTTATTTTGATGAGACATTTCATTTAATTTTGATTTGAATTTGAATTTTGATTTTAATTTTGATTTTAATTGTGATTTTAATTTTAATTTTAACTTTAATTTTAATTGTAATTTTGATTGTGATTTATAAACAATGTTACTAACATTAGTTTCTAAGTGTTACTAACAACAATATGAATCATTTGTGTTCGATTTAAATAAATAATAATAATAATAATAAAAGGTTCAAAGATGATTGGGAAAATTTGACAGTTTTGGATAGTTTGACGTGCTGGCGTCTGTAGGTACCTACTTTAATCATCGTTTATAAATATAAACCCATAGATCTCCGAGGTTAACAGAGACAGTCAGAGGTTTCTTTAATGCTTAATTAGAAGTATTTAGTACCTACTTACGAATTACTTAACTAGGTAAGTTAAGTCTTTGTATTTATATGGTGCACATAATAAAGAGTATTCTATTCTTTCCCAGTTTTTCCTACTACCTACGTGGGACCTACTATAACTTTGTCAGTTATTTTTTGCATTTTAAGTCATCTTTTGCGAGACGAATCCTATCGCTCAATGGTATTACTTTCGGAATGATAATCCTTTTCATTTTAACTTGACGATCTACAACTTTTCATACGTTTGAAAACTTCGTCTTATCGACTGCAAATAGGTATATAGCGATCGATAATTGGATACTGCTATGCAATTATGGGTGCTGGTTATCTATAGATAGTATATTTTTTCAAGCTAATATTTTTTGTGTCCACAAACTTGATGTCTTGCCTACATTTTTAGCTAATTTTAGGCTAGTCTAAGCACTTGCATCTCATCGTAAGGAAAGCTAGCAACGATCAATTCCAGCATTCACGTCATGACTTAGAATCAAGCAGCATTGACTTGAATGGTTACTTCAAATTGCAATTTCTGTTTTTATCGAAGATTATAAAATGCTGTTCAAATTGGACAGCATTGTCCAATGAGACGACGTCAATATGACGTTACTTCTCTCTTCTTTTTTAAATAAAAGCATGCAATTAGATTAGGAAAACTAGGAAGCCAGGTTATAGAAGAGTTGTAATTATTTTAACGTGTGAAGTAATAATAATTCATGTGTTGTACGCGTGTCGCGCGTTGCAGCCGCCACGTCACTGTGTTGTTGTGCAGAAGCGGCGCAGGCGGCCATGACGGTCGGCGTGGCGAACGTGCTGTGCGACGAGCGCCCCGCCCCCCTGGCGTGGCCGGCCCCGCCTCCAGCCGCGCCGCCCGCGCCCCTCTGGCCCTACCCCGGTGAGTCACCTCCTACTGATATCTGCGACCCTGGTAGCTACGCGCCAACTGCATTGCGAGACCGCCGTTTCAGCGACATCGGACCCCGGCCAGAAATGAAAATTTAACACCGGGCGACGCACTAATTCCTAAACCGGTATATCTATCTCTTTCTTTATTCAAAAACTAAAAAGAGATAGAAAATAGGTCTAAGGAAAAAGGCGCCTAATTCTGAATGAGAATACCGTCCGTTTAGATATACCACCTCTTCAGTCATGTTGCTTTGGTAGCAGCATTGCAACTGAACTCATCCGGTCAATAGTCGTTGTTGACCGGTTTCGGTACCTAAACCGACAAAGTGATAAGACTGCTTGCTTCATTGGATCGCGTGAAATAAAATGTCTGTTAAAATCGGTCGGGTTTTATAATGACGGCAAATTCGCGCGTGGCTACGTTGGCCACGGTCTTTGTTTTTTTTTTAGGGTTTCATTTCGGCTTGTGCAATAAAAAATAACTTAAAAAAAAATGTATTTGATTCCAATTAGGACTCTAGGTAGATAAATCAGGGTCAAACTTCAGTTAGGCTTCGACTAGGTACCTACATTAACAAAAAAAGGACTCCACAATTCTTACCAAAGCAACAAAATTCCAGTTTAGCGTGAGCATATTTACTTAGTCTGTCGTAAAATACGTAGTACTTTAAGTATTCTGTGGTAAAATATAGAATTCTAGACAACTTATTTTTAAAATATGTAATTAGTGCATTATTATTTGTAAAATAATATCCAAAATTACCAATCTATCAGAATTCCTAATTTAATTACATAGATTTGCATCTGAGCCAACTGGCTGGGTAAATAAAAGACACCTAGATGGGGTTACCTACCTATATGGTAGCCACTTTTATAAATCATTCAAATTCTTGCGAATAGGTATTTGATATGTCCATTACAAACCGTTTTTAACCATAGTGTAATTTATGCGGAACCACGCATACGGTGCACACAACAGCCTCCCTCCGTAACCGGATCGCGTTTATAATGTCGATCGGGCCACATCGGGTCTTTTCAACGGGACCGAACTTTTTTATCTCTTTCTCATCATTAGGTATAAATTAATGAAATCCCTTTGCCATTAAAACGACGGCGTTGAATTTCGCACTCACCTGTACTGATTGTACTGTTGAATGAATGGACGCAGGTACGCTCGACGACAAAAGTTAATTGGTGAATGTGACGAAATACGATCGAGTTGAATGAATGGAATTCAAAATTTCATTATGGAATGTGGTTTCTAATTGCACGATTCACTACTTGGTTAACATTAATTTGGTGTATTTTACCTTAATACGTAGATGTTTGAGGGGAGGGATATGAAAGTTGGCTTAACTTAGGATCTGCAAACCTTATACTTAAGTAGCTTAACATAGGTACTTTCTATCACAATCTAAAGGTTTTTAAATTAAATTCCTAATACATTGCTTCATATATTTGAAAAATTCGTCTATTTCACAGCGCAAATAACGCAATGAATGTTGCTGAATTGTCAAAATGAAAGACACTGCCATTGTAAGTTTGTTACGCAATTACCCCGCGATCTCTTATTTCTGACGTCAAATTAAAAAGCCCAAGCTTCGTCTAACTGCTCGTTGCATTTGCCAAATTAAATCGTCCGGCCCAAGGTGATATTATATTATTTCACACATGGTGAATGAAGGAATGATTACTCAGCTCATATAATAATATGATAATTCACAAGTGGTAGGTAATTGCTGTTGAACCTAGCAATTACCCTTTAGTCACCTTTTACGACAATCTGCAGCTGAAATATTATATGGCAGCTGAAGCATGCGGCTAACGCACTTGACGATGTTAAAATTGGCTCTTTGGTAGGTAAATGCCTAGCTTTGCTATCAAAGATGAGGTGGCTCCTCCAATGTCCTCCATTTCAAACTTTTTTACAACATCCTCAATTTCTTGCGAGCCTAGTCCTTATTCTGCTTTATGTCGAGGTTCTTTTACTAGGTAGGTACACCTTTTCCTTTTTACTACATATTTCTAATGCAGATGGTATCAACACCTGTCTATGACAACATAGTAATTAATACATAGTTTCTAGGTATATAAGCATTTAATGTTAATGGCTTTATTTGCTTAAGGAGGTATTATTTGTATTAACTTTATAGAAACCCGTTCATTCTTTACAAAATAATTATAGTTTGAGGGAGTTAAGTATTTAGCCTACATGCTTATGGTCATACGGAATACTTTTTTTATGAAAAAGTTCCTTGTTTTTGCACGATCTTTTACTGCGAACTCGAGGCATTGGATTGGGGTAGCTTTTTGCAAGGACTTATTCTTAGCTAGATAGTTATTTTTCCAGGGTAGTGGTAATTAGTGGATGGGTATGGACGAGAATCGAGCTAAGTATGTGGCGTACGTGAGCAATAAAAAAAATGGTCTAAGTACTTAGGTTACCTACAGGAGATCGTAATGGTGACCAAATCAGTATAAGCTGGCTTCTTATTCTGTTGAAACTCCGTAGATAACACGTTGAGGCCTGCCAGGGCCGAAGCCTGCCGGGGGTGCGGGATTGTCCGAAAGGGTTACCGCTACCCCGGAACATAAAGGGCTAAGGAAGGAACACGGATGGGTTTTAGTCAGTAAGAGTCTGACACTCCCTTCCGCTCCACCTAGAGCGGGAGGGGTCATTTGATGATTTCCCATCCATAAAAAAAAGACCAACTTAAGGTCAAAGCGTTACCATCACGTGCGGTCGCCTGTACATCCATCAGTGAACTTGTGGTACCTATTACCCAGCTTGACGATGTTGATTATCACGCCATTTTTATGCTCTGATCGTGATAGTAATCAAGATAGAAACCAATCATGATGCGATTGATATTCCCTACAATACCTGTCCCACTTATCAATTTGCGATCAATAGTCGTACCTACTTAGGTACATTAGATCAGCAGGGCAATTGCGTAACACATTATGACATTACCTATCAATCGGAATCGGTTTCATTTTGACAGTTCAACAACATTCATTGCGTTATTTACAGGTTGACAAACAAATTTTTCGAACTTATGAAGCAATGGATTAGCAATTTGCTTCAAAATGATTCAGATTCCGATTGATAGTGTGTTACGCAATTAGGGTGCCGATTCCAGAGAGTAGGACCTAGGTATGAAGGTCCAATAAATTAAGATACAATTGCATGGCTAATCAATTCAATAATTCAAAGTTTATCCCTAGCACCAGCGGCAGCAGTCCGGTTAACGGATTAGAAACTAGATAAGTTAATGGATAATAGAGAAATATTACCCATAGACATTTGAATAGTATTTATGACTCTGGGTTGATTCATCTTCATGTCGCTTGTTGAATAGAATGACAACGTTATCACTTTACATTTGCAATGGGCAATTTAGTGTCCTACGTAGGTAGGTACCTAACCAGGTAGTTTGGGACTTGGGTACCTACCAAACTCCCAAGGCATTTGTATGTTGTCGAATTGAGTGAATATCATTAGGTTGGTTTGTAAGAATAAGTGCAAAAAAAATTAGTGAATAATTAATACAGAATTTTGCTGTTATCTATATTTACCTATGTGGGTAGTTATGAATAGTACCTAACACCTAATAGGTAAGTAATTGTCCCCTAGTTCTAAAGAAAATGCATTCATATGGCCATAAGACAATCTGCGGGGTAGGTGCCTAATTGAGTAGGTAACACACATAAAACGACAATTGGTCGCAATGGATTTCATTCTGACAGTTCAACAACGTTCATTGCGTTATTTAGGTAGGTAGGACGTTGTTTCAGCATACGAATTTTTCAAACCTATGAAGCAATGGATTAGGAACTTCTTTCAATACCCAAGGATTGTACTTAATTGAAAGTGTGTTACGCAATTAGGGCCCTGGAAAGCAGAAAAACTTAGAGACCTCTTCGTCACTCGTATCTTTAATCATTTGCCGGCAAGAACGCTTCAACTCTCAAACAAAAAAATAAACCGGTTCTTAACAAACCACTTAAAAATTACGAACGCGTAAACTAATACTCGCGATACAGTAATCACCGAATATTTCTCACATGTTGACCACTTTAAAATAAGTGACGTCACGCGTCTTAGGACGAGGTAAAAAACTATATCGTCCGGATCCATCGCTCACCCGCATCCATCCGCTAAATCGTTCCCCACGAACGGAACTCTGTCACTTCCACGCCATAAATTATAACACCATAAAAAAACATAAAAACTCATTTATCGATAAAACTGGAGTCGACTTACGTGCAGCCCTAACGTTTATCGCTCCGCCCACAAGACTCCGCCTTCTCGGCGTCTCGGCCAATAAGAAGCCGTCGCGCCTCCAAAGGCAGTGCTTCATCTTCGCCGCCTCGATCTTTTTAGTGTTGTAAATGACTTTTTTGCGTTTATGTTTTTCTTGTAATAACAAGTGGTGCGGTAATGGCGATTTTTGCCGCGTCTTGAACGCACGCCGCGCGTTTGACACCTCACGCGACCGTTGAAGAAATAACGTTCGCAGCAATGATTGATGGCACCGTAATTGGTTGCTTTGATACATATCTGATAGGGAAATTAACCGAAATTATAATTGAATAGGTATCTAAGTACGCGATAAACAGGAAAAGATAATAATATTTTGATAGAGTTAATAATGCCTAAGTATGCACAATGATTTGACTAGTTACGAGCACCTACCTACCGTTCTTCATAAGTTTGTTTATCGGGTATTATGATTGACTTGTTATTTCTTATGATAAGTGAATAGTATTATTTTTGAGAAATAAATGTCTTAAACCGTATTTCCGAGTTCCAAACTAAGTAGGTCCCTAGGTACCTACTTACCTCCTAGGTACCTACAGACGTCACTTTCCAAAAGGTAAGTACCTAGGTACTACCTACCTAATCTTGATGGTCTGCTCAGTTAATACCTAGCCTTACAAGTAGATACTTACCTAGGTACTTAGGTATCGATGCTGATATCGAGATAGGCGCGAAAAACTGACAAAGCAACCTGTCAAGCTCTTTGCTTTTATTCAATCAATCAATCTTCTCCGCTAGCAGCTCATTGTACCTGCCTCTAGGTATCTCCTGTTGCCCTGTTCATCTGGTAGACGTTAATGAATGATTGATAGGTACACGTAGATTGTAACTGATAAGACACTACACGTAAAAACATATAATTGGCCTTATCTATTACTTACTGTAGATATCTGTTTAGCTGTAACTTTTCCTAAAAATAAATAAATAAAACCGCACTGTCCGATGAATATCCTTTCTTGATTCAAGAGGAGGTAGGTAGGTACAGTGATAGGTAAGTCATTTGCTTAAGAATTTTATGGAATTCGTTCAAAAGTTGATCACTTGCCACGGAGTAAACAGTGAAAATGGAGTGATCACTATTTCAGACTAAATGTCTGTAGGTACCTACGTCACGGCTTAAGGCAAAAGCGCCAGGGTAGCCCGCGAAATTATTTTTTTTTTTAACGTTTTTTGCTATTAGCTGATCAGAATTAAGTTGTAGGTACGTTGATTAAAAATGATTCATGACCGTAACAAAAAAGTGTATTTACAGAATTATAATCATTGAAGTCATCAACACAACTCTCTAAGAGACCAAGTAATCCTACGGAATGACTATTTCATGAAATCTTGACATTTTAGGATTATAGGTAGGTAGGTAGGTACCTACTAACTTAACAAGTTGTATTACTGATTCTAATCATTATAATTCTGTAAATATGTACATGTTTGTTACGGTCTCGAATCATCTTAATCAACGTAAAAATTAATACTGACCAGCAAATTGCAAAAAACGTAAGAAAATTTGAATTTCGCGGGCTACCTTAGCGCTTCCTCTTTAAATCCGATTGTCGACAATCGGAGTTAAGCCCCGTAAATAGTATAATATATAAATAGTAGGTAGGTAAGTAATTCCCGTAGGTGTTTAAAAACGTTCAATTTAAAATCTAGTCGCAATCTAACCTCATCTCAGCGACAATGAATATTAGGTAAAAACTGTTCAAATAGGTATGTGGGGGAAATACTGGCGGATTGACAGGCGACACTAAGATTATAAGTACCTATGTGACCGTTGCGTCCTTTAAACTACGAGAATGGCCACTCTGGTATCATCAAGTAGGTTTAACTCCCACTCAACCCAAAACACCCTCAAGATGACGAAAAGAGTAAGAAACGATTAAGTATCTTTGGTTCGCTGGAACTCGTTCGTCGTTCGAGACCTAGGTAGAGAGAGATGTACCTAGTTACTTATTTTTCCAAATTGGTATTTTGTTGGAATGAAGTGAATTCTGTTGTACCTATGGGATTATATGTGGGTATAAACCATCATCCAAATAATTGATGAAGTGACAGCATTTTTGTAAAAAAAAAATTGGATATCTAGAATTCTATTTACTTTGGTTTGCTATTGACGGCAAACTGGGATTAACACAGTTATAAATAATATAAAATTTCCCCTACAAATGGTCGTTGTGATTTCAAGGAGAACTTGCGCATAATCAGCGTATAATGTTCCCACTGCTGGCACACAGGCCTCCTCTCGGTGAGAGGGATTGGGCCGTAATCCCCACGTGGGCCCAGTACGGGTTGGAACTTGCGTAGTCCTACTTATTTTACGTTTCGAAACCGTCGTGTCGATGTTTCTTCGTAAACACATACCTACCTACTTGCTTAACTACATATCTGTCGAAATGTAGCAATCTACCAGACTCGGCTGTCGTACCTACCTAAGAGAAAATCTCCTCTTTAATAAGGAGGTTGGGCTCAGCATCCAACACTGTAATGTCTGTAATACTACCTCCGGGCCATCACGTATATCTCACTGCTTTATAAAATGGTCATTGTGTAAATTGAAAACCTGGTTTCAGAATGGCTGCTTTGCGAAATTTTGTAAGCTGTTAGATATTGAGACGAGATCAGTTTAAACACTTGTTTTGGTCATAGGGATATAAAGAAAACATGTCTTTTTCTGTAAAAAGAAGGTGATAGCATAGTGACGTTATGCAGTAGCACAAACTAAAATGAAGTACCTAATCCAACTTATTTGTCAAAAACCGTTAACATTATGAATCTAATCAGAAGTAGCATTGTGTCTCAGATATAGGTATCACGTCGAAGTACAGCATGCCGGAGTAGAGTAGGTACGTCGAAATTGACTCATATCGGAATAGCATTGTTGTCGAAGAAGCATGTCGTCGAAGTCGCATCGTTTCCTAGTTATGTCATGTCGAAGAAACGCTTTGTCGTACAGTAGTGTCGGACTTAAGGTATTTCGAACTAAAGTATTGTCGAAATGAAGATGTGTCGGAGTTTCATATTGTCGAAATGAAATCTTGTCGTATCATGGATTGTCGAAATTCAGTTCGAGTTCTTAGTTATGACAACTAAACCTCAATTCCAAAAACTAAGTAATAAATCGATCCACAAACTTTCATCAAGGCGCCTTCTAGTTAAAAATACTTCACATCGTAAATATCCCGAACTATTTCACATTCAACGCATCACTCGATTTAAACTAAATCTAAACTATTTAAAAAAAACCGGCCTCTTTTCAGAAACGTTTAAAATTAAAGCGATGCTAATGGTTTCGTTCTGCCTCTTTTTAACGCATCTATTTTCTGTATGCACCATCTCGTTCCCTCTCAGTAGGGATGTGAAGGGAATAATGGATTAATTGGAACAGTAAAATGCAAGTCATTAAGATGTGTTTCGACGCAGAGCTGGGCATTTCAAAATGAATTTTAAGCAATCAATGGGAATTCTTAGTTGTTTGTTTTTTTATTGATTGGTTTACGTTCCGATTTTGGTAATGATTGTGTATTGCTGCGCTTCTGTAGACATGGTAATATAATATGCTTCTATTCTGATGTTAATTCGAAACAAAGTCCACTTAGTATGAGCAACAACTTTTATTTTGCCACGTTTGGCGTACCTATTAACGATCAAATTAATTTTACATTTGTGAAGTTTTTATAACGAGTGTAGTTACTTACCTGTACTTAATTGTTATTCATTATAAAATTTTAATTACTGTTTTTATTATTTTCCTGCGTTTATTTTAACTACACATAAGGTAATTTATTGTGATATCTATAGGAACAATAGGTAGGCAGGCAGACATTAAGGTCTTACACATTTTATGTAAATCGCTACAGAATTAATGAATTATGAATGAAGTAGGTAGGTACCGGTAAAAAATATTAATTATCTGTATGTAGATTAATACATAGGCAGGAAGGCAATGTGTCACAAACATAATAGACGACTTTAAAATACGCAATAATTATGAAAATAAGTCGTAAAAACATGCAGATTGGTAATTTTCGTTCAATTTTAATTTCTTAATTCCGTGGAATATTTTTCCTATATTTACTGCCACTGGAAACACGACATAAAGAGTAATTTCCCACCGAAAACATTAACATTCCTGCTCGTCTCCGGAAGCGCGGCCGCTGAATATTAAACAATCGGCTCGTATATATTGTGACTAAGTGATGAGCCATACACACGGACGACTAAATAAACTAATGGAGTATTACCTAATATGCTGACGAATGTTCGCCTTTTGCAGACATCGTGTGTTGTGTGTGGCCGTACACATGATAACGCTTGATTCTCCAGAAATTAGAATTAGAAATGTGCATATTGACACTCCATTCGTTCACTACTCCGGGGTCCTAGTCATTAATACAACGTAGATGTCGGCACTCGCTTTATTGTTATGGTGTCTTGGTATTCATAAAATAATATGACAATGGCATATTAGAATCAGTAATGCCCAGTTAAATCCATACTCCATGTACTTTTATTTATGGTTTGTTATTTATTCGAAGGCCTGCTTTAACAAGCAAATTCTGTTTCCAGCTCAAGTGTCAATGGAAAGCATGATGGTGGGTGGTGTCGGCGTCGGCGGCGTCGGCTCCGTGGGGGGCGGCATGTCGGGCGGCTTCCAACTGGTGCGCGAGCCCACCTCCGGCGCGCTGCTGCTGCTGCCCGCGCCGCCCGACCTGCCGCACGCAGTGGTCTGGGGCGGGATGCCCTACCAATCAGCACCGCTGCTCCTTCCTCAAGCGCCGCACCCCTCACACCACCTGCAACTGCTACCAGGCGACCTCCTCGCCAGCACTGCGACGTTACAACACACTCACACGCACTCTACGCGTCTAGTAACCCTCGCGCCTGCGCATCAGCCACAACCCCACCCTTCACACACAGCAGACAAAAGAAAACCAATCATGCAGCCGCTCATCACGCCACATTTAATAAAAATCGAACCAGAACCACAGCATGAAAAACCACAACCGACTTATGCACCCGAACCGGTTCAGCAGCCGATGATCACGACGCACTTGTACTATCAGCCTGACTACTCAGAGCAGGCGTGTCGGAGTCAAGCGACATCACCAGCTGCTCCGCCGACGCCACCTCCTGATGCTCCTGAGCTCCCGGCACACAGGGACGCGTCCAACCAAACTGATCACATCGACGAGGAGGATGAATCTCCAAATCATGCCGATGAAGATGAAAGGGACGTAGCATGTGTTGGGGTCGCACATTACCCTGAAGACAATATGATGCAAAGTCACACGCAGTTGTTACATCAGGCCCCTATCGATCATGTTGAAGAATCTTCTTCGGAAGGCCTGACGACTGTCGGAGGTGTGGAAAAAGCAATAGATTCAATAGAAAGAGACGATGGCTTAGACAACTCAAGTAGCAATGCTTCTAATGAACTAGTCATAGACACGGCTAGAACGACGCCAGTTCCACATCTTCCACAAAACACCAGACCACCGGTAGATGTAAGTGGCTTAGAACTTCTGTCAAACAGTATTGAACAGTTCGAACGTACTACACCAGGAACTAGCATGCCATTGTTGGAACCGGTACCATTGACCGTCGATACGAGAACACCAACTAAACTAAATATTTTAATAAAGACATCACCCAAATCACCACCGAGAACTGAAGCAGAACCTCACAGGCGGTTCGAATTTCCTCCAACAGATCCCAGCACCAGTGAACAAGGCAAGCCTTCCCTTGACGGCTTGGGCTTATTATGTGCTCTAGCAGAACAGAGGTTTATGGAGGAAGTAGTCGAAAACCCTCCAGCAAATATGCCTCTTGCATCCCGTCCCTTCATTAAAACTGAACCCTTATTAAGTCCTACCGATAGAAGTCGCTCGGCAGATTCTTCTGCAAATAAAAAAGACAGACATAGACATAGAGACGGCGATTCTAGTGGCGAAAGAAGAAAAATAAGGAGTCATGACCGAGAAGAAAGGTTACGACACAAACTGGAAAAAATGCGTCGACACAAACGAGATAGAGAACGAGACGAGGGGAGAAATAGTGGAGGAGAGTTGGAGACAAGTCTGAGACGCGTCACGGCTTGTTCATGTAATTCTGTGACGTGTACGCATAACACTAACGTCCGGTCAGCTCATGCGCTCGCCAGTGCAATAGAAAAAGACATGCGTGAGAGACTGTTAGCATTGGAAAGACAGTTTGATGAGAGAAAAGCCCAGTTGAAAGCTTTAAACCCGCCTTTACCCACATTATCAGTGTCTCCGGCACCATCCACTCCAGCATTGTCACCTGACTCTGACAGAGGATCATCCAAGAAACGTAAAGTTGGAAGACCACGGAAGGTCTCAAGTCCGGACTCCACCGAGACAATAGTAGCAAAGAAGCCCAAATCTAAGAGTAGTCTTGTTGGCTTTCTTTTGGCAAAGGGCAAGCTCAAAGGTGGCATATTATGCACGAGAGGAGAGCCATCGAGAGAGGAGGTCAACCGGACAAGCAAAGTGCGTCCAAAGTTGAAAGCTGAACCAATCATGAAGGCATGTTCTGATCCGGAGGAAGCCGAATGGGCGCTGAACCGGTCAGCGAGCTCTTCTATGGAGAGTCTCAACGAGGTCCGACAGAAGAATAGAGAGAAAGTGGACCGCTTAGCTCGGAAACATTCGCGGGATGACATACCCGAGCTTGAGTTCGCGCTACGACGTGCTAGTGCTTCAAGTGATAGCGACAAGGAGAAGCGGCGTGCGAAAAAGAGACGAAAGAGTCACAAATCAAAAGAGAGGACTGAAGAGGAAGCAAAGGAAACACCCGCAGAGCCGGCAGCACCACCGCCCGTATCTAAGTGTACCTTGACAGAAGACAAAGTAGATCAGTCGCCTCGAGTACTTACTGCCATGGGAGGGCTATTCTACGCAGGGAAACTGAGCGCCGTGACCGCGCCCGACGTGTATGCTATCACCCTTGATGGAGAACGCGGGAACAAACCTCATATCATGTCAAGAGAAGAAACTTTGCGTGATGCTGTATGTTTTTGATTCCAAAGATATTTAAAAATTAAATTTTACTAGTCAGAATAACTTATCTAAATCAATTTTTCGCTCATTTCAGATCTTGGAAGTAAGCCCTACATCAGTAACAGAACTACCGTCCGGTACGCGAGTGTGCGCGTATTGGTCACAACAGTACCGATGCCTGTACCCTGGCACCGTGGCAGTCTCATCTCCAGACCCTCATGATGATAAGTTTGTCGCCGTAGAATTTGACGACGGAGACTCGGGCAGGATAGCTATCGAGGATATAAGGTTCTTGGAACCAAACTACCCTGTTGTAGGTCAGTACCTATCTTATCTCTCTTGTTAGTTATATTACCCTAGTACTTAAAGTTCTGTGTTCTATGTTTAATATTGTTTTTATATTTTTCAGAATATGAAAACCCATTGTTCACTCTTGGTAAAAGAAGAAGAAATACCAGTGTTAGCGGTGTCAGCACAGAAGAGAAGAAAGTCGCCGTTGTTTCTATCGTACCTCTTACGGCAAGTGCAAGTACTGAAGTTAAACCACCAGCAACAGAACCGGTGGTCGCAACTCCGAAAGAAGATGACGACCGAAAAGACAGGAAGAAACTTAAAAAGCATCGAAAAGACAAAATAAAGCGTCATTCTAGCGAGGATGATCCCAACTCAGTGGATTACGTGAAGAAGAAAAAGAAGAAACATAAATGTTGCGAAGAGCACTGCAAACATAGGAAACATCATAAGAAGCACCATAGAAAACACAGGAAGAGACATCACTCAAGTTGCAAGGAACATTCTAGTTCCTCTGGTGATGATCAGCAAAGAGTCAAGTCTTCCTCTGACTATATTGACTCGAACAAATCGAATGAAGACTCGGTTGACTCAAACGACAGACTTTCCACTCTCATCGCAGTGGAGAAGTCCCCACAAGACAAAATGAAGACTGTGATAAAGAAGGCGATATTGTCCAAGAAGAGTTTGGTCAAAAACGCCGTTTTGGACTTTAGCAATTTGGGTAAAGTCACTTTGAAGAAGGAAGAGGAGAGTAAAGACAATTTGAAGGATAGTGGAATAGGATTAGAGGAAGTGGCAGCTACTGCTTCTACGAGTGAAGCTAAAAAGGTACGCGATGTACTAATTTTCTTTATAATTTCGTCAAACCCTAAAAAAATAATCGCCTTCCAGTTTTCCTCATACAAGTTCACTGAGTTTAGATAAATCGTCTCTAAAGTGAGCTTTGGGGCCTTATTCTCTATGATACAATGAACGAAAATGAACAAAAGGAACGCGAGATTGGCACGCGAGATTGGCCTAAGGAATTAACGTGTTTTCGAAGTAAAGAATCGACAAGTGGTCATAGTGAATAAGGGCTTAGGGCCCTGAATTCACCTGTCAAATGTGATAATAATGTAAAAAGGCCAAAACAAGAGCTGTAGCATTAATGTACTTTTCAACACACTTGCTCGTAAAGTGGCTCTTAATGAACCGCTTTTAGGTCCATAATGCAGTTTATTAAACCCGCGTGCTTTTTACTTTATGTTACCGCACTAGTGCGATAACGCCACAGATAACTGTTTACTAGTCGGAGATGTGCGCTTTTTTTAATCTCATCAAAGAGACTTCATGCCAAAAGGAATCCGCGGGTACTTTCTTTTAAATAGTATCTCGAAAACTATTGAATTTCGACCATACATATGGGGTTCAATTTGTTGCATTTTGGCCCCCCTATAAGCTCCTGACGGATATACCTACGTCGAATTATAAGTAACCTTATATTTTTGATAATTATCTAGGCTGTTTAGCGGTTTTGCCAGTGCCTTTATTTACACCGGTGCGCGCATTGCTAGCGTGGCGCGCGGAAAAACAAACCGCCGTGCCATTTTCCATAAATATTGGTTAAGTAATTAATACAAGTCTTGTTTTTTTCCTCGCAAGTGTGTTGAACAACGTCGTATGAAACGCGTGTGCATTGATCATTACACACTCGACTCCCTTATCGAATAATACCGCCTAGGGTACAATGACCAATATAGCACACATGTATCATAATGTACTATTTTTTTTACGTGATTCATTGTTGGATCATGATCGACTGCCAGGCACAATATTCATCCTTGTATCTTTGAATTTGTCTTAATATTTATTTTGTTTTTTTCAAATTTTTGTAATATTTTCCACAGAAGGCGAAGCGCCGCACGGTGTCGGCGACATCGTCGGAGGGCGGCGGCGCGGGCGTCAGCAAGATGGCCGCCTTCCTGCCCGGCGCGCTGTGGCGCTGGGCCGGGGCCGCCTACCGCCGCACGGCGCGCCCGAGGCATCGCAAGCTGTTCTACCGCGCCATACAGCGCGGGGAGGAGGTGCTCAATGTAAGTACACAACTAAACGGGTTAACATTTCCCAGTGAAAACTTACGTAAAATGAGCTTAAAGTGTGACAATTCCGCCTGATGCTGGATTGACATTATTGATTTAAATTTTACTTCAAGCACACCCCGGACACTCCATACAACGCTCGCAAAATAATTACCTACTACTACATTAAAAAATGACGTTTGTATACGTATGAATGTGTGCGTGAGGTACTTGTGTTTGCGAGCGCTCTTGTTAAAGAACTGCGACGAATACGCCGAAGTGCGGGGTGAGGTGCGGTAACTGATGTTAGTGCGGGGAAGGGAGTGTCCTTTCTGCGTAGTACTTTAAGAATTCTGTGCTTCAAGACTCGTTAGAACGGCTGATTACGTTCCTCATACTATATGGTATCGAATCAAACTTTCTTATTCATAATAGAAAGACGTTTTTTAGGGATTTTATTACGCCCTTTTTTCCCAGTGAAAACACTAGAAAGACGTAAAGGGCGGGCGTTTTGGTGGGTTTGGAATTGGTCCCTAGTCCCAGTTTTGAAGTGGACGAGCTGCCCCCTAACTCGTTTTGGTGTATCTTTGTAACATTTGACCATAAAAAAAATGTGATTCTTCAGCCTAATTTGAATTAAAAAAAAACAGTGGTATTCCGGGAGTGCCGACAGAAATGAAAACAAAACACAAACAGAGTAGGTACTTCGCCATCACTCACTGACATATCGGATATACATTAAAACCGAGGACAGCCGAACACATCCAAAGCGGTATCGGTTACGGTAACAGTGGCGGGAATTCAATTGTTTTTTTTTTTCATCTAAAAAAAATGCCCAACGCGCCTTTCAAAAATATCATTTTCAATGTGATTGATCCCATCTGACTAATTGAAGTTATACCTACTTGCGAACCTTACTTAACGACTTTACTACTATCTTCATTCCAGGTTGGCGACGCAGCAGTGTTCCTGTCCACGGGGCGGCCCGACCGGCCGTACATCGGCCGCATTGTGGCGCTGTGGGAGGCGCGCGGGGCCATGGCCGTGCGCGTCAAGTGGTTCTACCACCCGGAGGAGACCGTCGGCTGTACCGACCAGCTTCACTACCCGGTATGTCAACGCGGTCTTAGCAAATCTACATAATACCTAAACTAGCTGCGTCCCGCGGTCTCACTCGCGTAAGTTTCGATTCCAAAAAAATTCTGGAGGGCCACCATTATCACCTAGGGGTATTAAAAATAGCCTACGATCTATTATAAGACCTATTAAATATACACAAAAACAATCATAAAAATCGGTCAAGCCGTTTTGGAGGAGTTCGTTAACAAACACTGTGACACGGGATTTTTATAATATTGAATGTATATTATATTGTATTACCTACTCTGTAGGGCACGGGTTCGTCCTATTTTCGACTTGGTCTGTCGTGACGTCGTCGCCTAACCTTCAATGGGCTCGATGGTTCTTTTAGACCATAGCTCATCTGGCAAGTCCTGCCTTTAGGGTATACAAGTAAGCGTCTTTTGGGGTTTAAAAAAATAAGACAGAATAAAAATAAATATTCAATCCAAAAAGCACGAAACTTACAAATATGCTACAATAATTCATTTTCCTTACTTTTCAGGGTGGCCTGTTTGAATCTCCACACACGGACGAGAACGATGTCCAAACGATATCTCACAAATGCGAGGTGTTGCCGCTTGCCCAGTACAAGGAGCGCATGGGCGACGACCCAGTCAAGTACAGCACAGTCTACGACAACAATGACGTGTACTACCTCGCAGGAAACTATGACCCAACGCCACAAACCTTGCGAATGGAACCAGACATACCGTTCGCGAACAAAACAACCTCCTAAACGGAGCTATCTCCCTAGTACTTTGACACCAACGTCATTGTAATCGAGTGAACGAAAAATGTAATAAATATTGCAAGTTTAATTTTACAGAGTGCAATAACGATCTTGATCGTTTAATGTTTTATTTTCTAAAGTCACAGTACAGTCACTGTATCGTGGCGCCGTAATTTAAAAGTACACATTTTTATCTATCTCGGTGTTAGCGTGTTTAAATAGATTTTTGCAATATTAATGTGTTTCTTCTATTAAACCGATCGTAGCTTGGAGATTCACGTAATACAAGGTCTTAAAGTACAATGTAGATTTTTGAGGCTCAAATTGTGGCAATTTTTTCACATTCACCCGTCCTTAGGAGACGACTTATATTGACGTAATAAAACTCGAATTATCTTAAAAAGTTACCCTCGTTACGTTATATTTAGTGGTATCCATTTGGAATGTTGAATTATTCTGGTTTGTGGGCCGAGTGTGAGGAGATGTTGATCTGTGTGAACTGTTGGTCGACTGAGTGCGACCGAAGGTGATGACATGTGATTTTATTTTTTATACGTGTAACGCTGTAATCTCAGTGTACCTATAGTTGTATTTTTCATGTATATTATTCAATTAGATTTTATGTATACGTAGTTTTCCTTGGTATAAAACTAAATGTCTATTATCTTAAAATGCAATACTTGTTCAGCTAGTCCCCTCTTTTATTAAAAACAAAATTAGCAGTGAATTACATTAAGTCTTATTTTGGATAATTTCGGAGAAAAAACGAAAATAATGTCTTGCATGAGGTTGGAGCTGTTTGTTATATTATTGTTTTTGTCAATGATTTTTATATTTTTCTTGGTTGATTTTTATGTTGATTGAAGTATACTTTTATATCGAAATGGTGCTAGACGCTTGATGCTACTCGTTTACGTTTCGCCGTAGTCACTTAAGATTGTATATAAATAAGTTTGGAAAACTAGTTGGTATGTGTAACTTTACGATTCGTTCTGAATTTTCATTTCATCTGCTTGTACTCCTAAATGTTGCCATTTTACTATAAAACTTTTATATATATTTTTAATTAGTACATAACCATGTTATTTCGACAGGGTATGATTGAGCCCTTCTTTTGATCCTTTTATTCATATCTTGAAGTTTAAGGGACTGAAAAGACAGGGATGTAGGTAGGTCGACCAAGGGTAGGGCTGTAGGGTAGGTTTTGTACGAATTGGCCAGGAGGTTTATAAGAAAGTTACAGGAAAGTAGGAATATTGTTATAGAAAAAACTCAAACAACAAAGGAATGGAATTTACCTATCGGAGAATGTGGCCAAATGAGTGTAAGCTGGCAGTTAATTAAGATTGAAATAATCAAGTCTCCAATTTATTTTAATTAATAACTCAATTTTATTTTATTTGGCGTGCGTCGTACTTTTGTTAACGAATAATTAGCTTTAGATGTAAGTTTTGTTGTAAGATTTAAGTTAATTTCTTTATAATTTTGCATACTGACAAAAAATGAAATATTGGTGACAAAAATTGAGACAAATATATTAGAGAAACAAAAGTGCGAATTTCGGTAACAATATTGTAAAATGTGGTATTTTTATATTAAACGTAAAAGTAACAATTTTTATTTTTAAACTATGTGAAGCGAAGTTATTATTACAATAAGTACAAACTTGTTGATGAAAGATATTTGGCTCGGCCCAGTGTACGTATACTAACACTGGTTTAATTCATTAAAAGTTTAAAACAGCCTTAGAAAGCAATAAACGGACGATATATTGCATGCTACAATATAAGACTGTTGTAAATTTTATGAATTATTCCTATCAATTTTAGCGTGTAATAGAATGGGGAAAGCCATAAAAATATTAGAATTAAAGATTAATAATATATCAGCATTGATAATATAAAGATTATAAATACGCTTAAATAAAATATTTTTGGCTGAATTTGGTGTTTTATTGAAACCACACACATAACCGCACCAGACTTTATTGTACTTATAAAATTGTTGTTAATACATGTCTGACTTTAACAGTAAATCAAATTAAATAAATTAAAATACACAAATACATAATTATTTGTCAACTTTAGGCAGAAGAAAAATAACAGGTACCTCGATAAGTTATTTCGTAAATCCTTAATACCAGACCGTTACAGCTATTGAAAATGGTAAAATCTAACGTAAATTATAGACTAACACTAACTTATGACCTATAAACTTAGTTCTCTGTTTGGGCTCAACAAATAACTTCCCGTTTCCCATTACTAATGATCTCGTAGGTGTCGTCATCGATGATCTTGTACACATCTTGCCGATAGTGTTTCAGGTTGTGGAGGAACCTTATCGAGCTCTCATCCCTGATCTTAGTCATCACTGACGGCAGGGTTTTTGTTTTCGCTTCCGTTGCTAATGAGGCGTAATATTTTTCCTGGAACAAGTATAAAGAAACGTTGTTATAAATAAAATTTGGTTTTAAACAAAGGTAAAAAATACAGTCTAGAAATAAGGGAATACTTTTTAGTCAGTGAGATTATAACGATTTTAAACGTAAAACGTAAACCACCTAGGTAAAGAATCTGTTGAAAAAGTTACCTAATAAATACTTTAGGTACACTAAAAACAGGTTAACATTGCATAAAAATATTAAAAAGGTAAAACATACACCGATAAAACGGTCATAACAATAAAAGGAAACCATAAACATTAACAAATGACCACTACAGAGGAAGTACTCGGCAAACTTGGTCGGTTAACATACTCTTGTTTTGATTATAGCTAGGAAGACGCATCGATACTCGCAGTGAACGATCGAGCCAAGGCAAACATTCGATAACCTCCAACTAGGTTGAACTAAAGTACCGCAGAATAAACTTTCTTGAAGTAAATGGCAAGTCAGTCAGTAGTGCGAAACAAGTGCCGATTGTATCAAGACGTGGCGCACGGACTGTAGTAGTTTAATTGAACATTCTGCAATCGCTTGCGGTTTCTGAACTCCTGGTATTTGTATATAATTGATTGCTGTGTATATGAAAAATAAATAACTGTTTCTTTTGTTTTTTTATTGGAATAAAAATAACACTAACCTTTCAATTAGGTAAGTTAATTATTATTCAATCATTTATTCATTTATTGTGGAATAAAATAATACATAACACAACAATACACACACACAACACACAGGACACACACATAATACATAACACACATACGTAATATATAATAATATTAGATAGGTACTAATATTTCGATTCTATTGGATGAATTTGTGCGAATAGTCAAACCATTAAAATCAATTCACACATCGATTGAATTGCGAATGAATCTGATCTGTAAGTATATTACATTGCCAATATCTCTTCTCGTGTGACACACACATACCTACACACACCTATCATCTTAGTCTTGTACTAGATTCTGGGACTGCCGAGCCATTAATGCTTCGCGCATTGTTGAAGAAAAGCCGTGCAATTTGAAAATGTATATATTTCGACCGTGGGCAAGAAAGCGATACATAGGTACACCCCGGTAGAGATTTGCGTTGTTGATAAAGGTAACAAGGTAACATAAGTAACAACCAAGGTATTCAAGACATGATCATCGCAGAAGTCCGACAACTGCGAGCCAGAATGTCTGATGACATAGTTGAGACCACAGGTTGAGACAGGGATGCAGAGGAGCCAACGTTTGACTAGCTTACAACAAAATTGGTAAGTATAGGTAGGTATACTTAGTCTTAAAAAAGAAAATGGCCGATAGGTAATTTGTTGAGGTAGATAAATCGGTATGGAAAGTAAAATATGCCCCTCACAAAGTGAACGGATGACCTGGTGAAGCTGATGACGATGGATTCGGGGATCAAAGGTCCCGTCGTTGTTGCGATGGATAGGGAATGCCTACGTCTAGCAGTGGAAGTCTGTCGGCTGAATGATGATGATAGCCATTATGTATATTCAAACGGACCCTGAATCCGTGATACAACTGGAGAGCCCGAGAATTGACAAAGGATGGAGGTAGATGGGTGGAACACGGAACATGCCGTTGCAACACTTGCAACTGATGTCAAAGATCGCGTGTTGTGTGGATTGCAATATTATTTCGATTAGCAATAAAACGCAGATAAGCGTTTTGCTAATCGTTACAGCTTGATGATAGTAGGTACCTAAGTATCTTTGAAAATCTCCAGAATAAAAATTATATAACCTAAAGTACGGCTTGTATTTTTTTTTTTACCTTAACTTAAAGGCAATATTAGGTAGTTGCAAAAGCACTGGGTATGTTGAGATAGAAATGTAAAAATATTCAGTTTTACAGTCTGTCTAAATTCAGGGTAATTTGGTGTCCTATAGTTGCATTGCTTACTCAGAAAATATGCTCGTTGTGTACTCTAAAAGGAAACAAAATCGTTCAGGAAACTTTTATTGTTTCGTATTCTATGTTTAATTAAAAAATATGGGTACAATCACTGGAAGGTACGAGTATATGTTTGTATATAGATGCTTACGTTTATGTACTTAATTACTTCATGATAACATCATCATCAATATGCTTATTCATAGGTTAAACGAAGACAGTAAAATATTTTTTAGAATCCCTACATTAAATATGGTAGCTTTGATTAAATATTTGATCGAAGGTTACGATAATATTACACATCTCAGTAACAGATAAAGTTATCATCATCTAAGATACAATACACATCATCCCTATAGTCTGTGAGGTTATCCAGGAATTTTTGGCTGCTGTCATTGTGCACTTTGGTGAAGACAGGTGGCAGGGGGGCTGTGCCAGACTCTTGGGCCAGGGACACGTAGTAGTCAGCCTAGATTATGGATGAAGAGGTTTATAGATGAAGAGCACAGGGAATGCCTTTCGCAAACGCTCATTTAATACGCCAAGCAAATGAATAAGTTGTAGGGGGATCCCTTCTTTTCGCATAATGTTCTTTTTCCTAATATACTTTGGCATAATTTGTTTTGGCATAATAATACTTTGCCATTTTTTTTGGCATATAGTTTATGTTGGCATAATTATCTTGAAGGCTAATTTGTTTTGGCATAAATTAAATTCGCATAATACTAAACGACGTCAGGAGCACCCCGGGGTGCGGTTTGGTTAGGTTCCTTTAAACCCTGCAGACAGAAATAGGAGGAGGTCGACGTGACGTCGTTAGAAATAAAACGAGCATGCTAAATTAATTATGCTTTATAATGTTACGCTTAATCATTATTATGATTAAAGAAATTATGCTTAAAAAATTATGCGTAAGCTGTTATGCGAAAATATAATTAGGAGAAACAAAAGTATGCCAAGTTATATTAGGCCTTAAAGTTTTATGGAAATGGATAGGGAACCGTTGTAGGTACCTTCCTTTTATTTCCAAAATTGTAAGTATTATGCCGTGTTTCCTGTCTACATTTCCCGTGCGCCAAAAATTTTAGGTGATTTATTTTATTTATAGAATGATATATACATACATACATAATCAGCCTATAAAGTTCCCGAATGATATATATTTTCGTCAATATCAAAGCGTAGCCTTACATCATCATTGTTTAGACTCACAACAACCCTGACAGACAGTTTTTAGATCTATCGGACATTTTCTAGACAAGCCTACGAGTCCAAATTACAACACCTCTCAGATATCGCCTTTGGCAAGCAGGTTCTATTTTACGACGACCAAGTAAAGGTTGCATTTCCTTTCACATGTACTCCCTACTCCCTACCTAGTACACACGGCGACACATCAGGCTATAGATTTCTAGTTTTAGTTGACCTCGCATTGTATAGGTTTTTCGTACAATCAGGAGTCAGCTTATACTGGTTATTACTGCTTGATGTGTAGCCGAGCGTACCTAGCCAGTATATTATATTACCTAGTTAGCCTTTACATTGCTTATGACGCAATAGGGCAGTTTACGACCAGGAGATAAATGCACAACTGTTTCGAATGTCAAAAGCCAAGATATAAATAAGCCTCGATGAATGATCAGGAGGTAGTGAATTGTTTTCCTTGTCTGTATGATAACTGACTAGTTCCAGATGGAGAATTGTTACTGGACAGACAGGCCTATGGACACATTTATAACACCAACTTTACGTTATGACGGAAGCACTTATAACGTTGAAAACTCAGATAGGTACCCTAAACTGGAACGCAGAAATTAGAATTGTGGTAGTACATGTAGCACTTTCACTAGTGGGTAAGAACCTGAGTGAGGCAAACGTAACCCAGTATAATTTGCACGGCTCTTGCTCAAGATTTATCGTACGACTCGATACTCGATTTACTTTTGCTAGGAGTCATGACGGCTTATACACCATCTTCTGGCCTTCTCCTATGTTACTTGAGGTCGATGCTACACCATATCTTCTTCCATTCTCCCCTGTCAACAATCACACTATTCTTTCATATCGTTCCTCACAGATTCCATCCATCTTTCTTTGGCTTTCGTCTCCCTGTCCATTCATCAACATGTATATTCTTCACTCATTCAACTGATTTACCGATGGCGACTTCCAACAAGGCACCTGCTTTGTCGCCAGCCTATCTAGATCTACTGATTTCTTTTGTTTTAAATCAATAAATCGGCCTGGCCTTTTCTCAACTATATTCGGGTCGGTTTCCAGTCTCTATGGATGCAGCTGAATACCAGTATTTTACATGAAGCGTCTGCCTAGCTGACGTCCACAACCCAGTTATTGGCTGGTTGTTGGTTCTTTTGTAAATGAATGTAAATGACATAATTCGTTGGTTTTTTACCTGATCCGGCCCCATCATATGCGCCTGTCGTTTGGTGTACCCCCTCGCAGCTCGATCTCGCTTCTCCTCTTCCCAATGCTCAGCCATCTCCTTGGGAGTCGGGAGACTGAAGGTGCCGTTCATTGAGCGCACGTAGTAGCGGACCTGGATCATACGGGTTCACATTTAAATGAGGTTCTGCTGTGTATTTATCTGCAGGGTACCTAATTGCGTAATTCAGTAACAGTAGACTAGCAATGGCTTTCATTTTGACAGTTTAACAACATTCATTGCGTTATTTACGTTGTTGAGCAGACAAATGTTTCGAACATATGAAGCAATGGATTCGCAATATCCTTCAAAATCATTCAGATAGTGATTGATCGTGTGTTACGCCATTAGGGTGCCGGCCTCAAATGTTCCAGAACAGATTTTGACATTCAATAGAAACTAGCGTGTCATCACTTCCATTATCCTTTTAGAAAACAGCTATTTACTGTTACCTAGCTAAAGTTGCATGCTTCAAAACATTTGTCTAATGTATTTGATTCGGATACGTTCATTAGGATACGAGATATGAAACTAGGAATGGTGGTTTTTAAGCTAAAGTTAATTTCTTCCAAACAACAGTTGGATGGAAATAATCACAAGGAAAGTATAAAGGACAAGAAGGAAAAGTATTTAGTGTTATCATAGTTTACCTGTAGATCGAACATGGAGAAGGCACACACGTAGTAAGGGACGCCGATGAAGCACATGGAGGGATGGTTCATGTTGACCACGTGTTTGTACAGCGGCTCCACGCAGTTCTCCTCCACCACGATGTCGCACGACTCGTGGAGGAATGGGAAGTTATAAAGGTAACCTGGGAGAAAAAGAAATGGTTATTTAAAACGATCACATCTACAATTTTTTTATACTAGGTTTAATATATAAAATGAAACAAAAATTACTGACAGCTCGTTTCATATCTAAGAGAGAGTAAATTTCGGGAAACCAGTATTGGCAATACTACAGACTAAAATAATGTAAAAGTATTCCATTAATTTTCTTGCAGATAGTAAACATTATAAGGATCTATACCTACCTTCTAACGGTATGAGTATTAGAGCTACCAAATTACGTCGAAATAAATCTATCAAGCAAGTTATCTACGTTAAAAATCACCCTGCAAGTTAGCCAAGTTGTAGGTAATATTATGATATATTATAATTAATATGGTATCTATATTTCTCTTTTTATATAGGTATATTTCCCTTCAATTAATATCTACCTAACTAAAAATATTGAACTTTAAAGTAATAATGGAACTCACCAGTACAAAGGAACACGACATCAATTTTATCTTCACTGCCATCAGTGAAGCAAGCTTTATCGCCATCAAGCCTTTCTACATCAGGTTTCTGTTCTAGATTCTCGGGGAACACTGTCCGAGGGTGTTCCTTTAAATGATGGCTGAGGATGACTTTCTTGGACACGCTGGTCAGCTCCAAAGCGATGTCCATGCCTGAAGGTCCGGCACCGATGACCAGCACCCGTTTGCCGGTAAAGACATCAGGCACTCGGTAATCGTGGCTGTGCATTACGTCACCTGTGGAATATTTTGTCTTTTAAAACGTAGATTGTTTTGGACTTGAATTAGATTTTTGCACGATGTGGCATTAATAACGGCTGCTTTTTGTGTCTTCTAGTGCAGCAAAAGACTTTCAATGCTTACGTTACTGCAGATCTATCTTTTTGAACATTAAATCCTGACAAACCTTTGAATTCCTTCAGCCCTGGTATGCGTGGTATAAACGGTGTATTGTAATGCCCGTTACAGACGAACATGTAGTCGTATTCCCTGGTCTCCGTGACTCCAGTGATCATACTCTTGAAGGTTACATCCCACAGCTCCTTCCCGGAAGGACCTTGTTTCGGTATGACTAGTTGCACGTGATGGCTGAACTGTAAACGAAAACCAACATTAACATGGGTTTTGAAACTGGGCTGGCGAGAATGGCTGGAAACTACTTAGTGAAGGACAGGTCTCCGCAAGTAAATAATTTTTATCAATGAATGTAATTTAAGGATTTTGTGGAATTCTGTAGTTAAACATCTCTGACATTTTCCTTCAAGTTTTTAAATATAATTTAAGCAAAATTGATGTGATTTTTACCTTGATTTTCTCCGTGACTCCATGTTTATCAGCATATAGCTTCAGAAAAGCCAGCATGTCTTTAGCAGGCAGGTAAGACTTCTCACTCTCCGGCACCGGGAAGTCGGGGAAACCCATTATTTCTTTAGGAAGGTTAGTCCTGAAATACAGAAAGAATTTTAACATTTGAAAGACGTTCTTAGAGTTCTTAGATCCAACGGGTTCATTTATATGTATTTAGTTGTAGGTATGTCGTCCTTTGTTTATTGGATCTAAATTTAATTTAAAAAAAAAGACGGGTTGCACTCCGGGAGTGCCGGCAGAAGTGAAAACTTGAATATTAACGTTGAAATAAATCCATTATTAATTGAATTAATATAACTCATTTTTTTTCACTATTTCTGCGTCCCTTTTTTCATTAATAGATGCACTTTGTTCAATTTCCATATTTTAAACACTTTATATACACGAATGTTACGAATACACAGCAGTGTGTCCACGTCCACTTCCACTTCGACTTCGACTTCGACTTCGACTTCGACTTCGACTTCGACTTCTACTTCGACTTCGACATCGACTTCGACTTCGACTTCGACTTCGGCTTCGACTTCGACTTCGACTTTGACTTTGACTTTGACTTCGACTTCGACTTTGACTTTGACTTCGACTTCGACTTCCACTTCCACTTCCGCTTCCACTTCCGCTTCCACTTCCACTCCATCCAATCCATCCATCCATCCATTGTCGTGTGTCACTAAACTTGGCTCACTTCGGTTGGCGCCGCCGTAGAAAGAGAGGCGGGGGGGGGGGGGAATCTCTCCTGACGGTCACGTGTCCTGACGCGAGTTTAACATTTTTTACCCATTACAAAAAGTGCTCAACGCCGCTAAAGAAGTTTTCACTTCAAAAAAACCTATGAGAGAGTGCTTGCATGACGAAGTCATGATGGTCTTCTGAAAATCATGTAATTGACACCTGTAACCCCTGGATTTCAAACGTCATTGAATAAATTAATGCTGACTGAACTTTGGCCTGTGGTAATTTTTGACGTTCAAAAGTGCCTTTTATGTGCGTATTTGAATTAAATTCTTTGACTTTGACTTTGTGAATGAACAGATGCACTCTGAGATAACAATTTCACGGAACCCTATTAATACGAACCGTACGTTAGTTAATAATAATAAATAAATTACGTAGCATTCGGCAGCTACAATGTCGTAATCAGAGCTACCAGGGTTGTATGAACAGACAGGAGATACAGGTACGAAGCGGATCAATAACTTGTGGACTGTTTACAATGATTCTCTTTTCTTCACTACTGCTGACCTCTGGTTGTTTGTCGTATTATCTTCGTAAAACTGCAATTAACGCATAATTAATATGACACAAACAATCCTGAGTCAGTAATCGCTACCTTGAACCACGTGGAATCGTCAATAAATTTCGATAAAGTGTATGTGAATATTTACGGAACCGTATATTATGGAAATGTTTAAACGGACGTGGTCAAGTAAACATTTGAGTTTGTGTATGTTAGAGCTAGGTACGATACCTAACCCTGTCTTGCAAATAACAAAACACTTACAAAACTGTCACTAAATGCTACTACGAGTATCTATACAAAGTGTAAAAAAATAAACCCGACAAACTTTAAGAGGTGCTTTAGGCCATCGAACTGAACAACTTTCACTATGGGACCAACTCTGAAATCACGAAAAAAAAATCTGCTGGTTCATACAAAAGTTGACCAAAACCTACTTGACCAAAATGTAATCAGCTGATTTTTCAACACACTGCTTAGCGCCGAGGGTTGAAAATCCAACTGTGTGTTTTTTTGACGTGCTGGGATGCGCTCTGTTGGACTCTCAATGCTCGGCTCAACATCGAGAGTTGAAAATTTTGTGCGCGACAAAATGCTGTCGAGTTAATTTTGCGCGCGATAAAACGCTGCCGAGATTACTCTGTGCGCGGCAAAATGCTGTCGAGTTAATTTTGTCCGCGACAAAATGCTGTCGAGATAATTTTGCGCGCGATAAAACGCTGCCGAGATAGTTCTGTGCGCGGCAAAATGCTGTCGAGATCATTTTGTGCGCGACAAATGCAGCCGAGATAATGTAGTGCGCGACAAAATGCTGTCGAAATATTTTTGTGGGCGACAAAATAATGCCGAGGTAATTTTGTGCGCGACAGTATGCTGCCGAAATATTTTTGTGGGCGACCACATGCTGCCGAGATAATTTTGTGCGCGACAAAATGCTGCCGAGATAATTTTGCGCGCAACAAAATGCTGCCGAGATAATTTTGCGCGCGACAATATGCTGCCGAAATATTTTTGTGCGCGACCGAATGCTGCCGAGATAATTTTGTCCGCGACAAAATGCTGTCGAGATAATTTTGCGCGCGATAAAACGCTGCCGAGATAATTCTGTGCGCGACAAAATGCTGCCAAGATAATTTTGTGTGCGACAACATGCTGCCGAGATAATTTTTTGCGCGACAAAATGCTGTCGAAATATATTTTGTGCACGACAAAATGCTGTCGAGATATTTTTAAGACTTCTTAAAAACATCTGAACATAGGGCACCTGAAATTTCTCCTTTGAAATGGTACATTCAGTGGTACACAATCCTCACGATAATAGAAAATAGAGCCCTGTAACCTAATCACGTTTCTAAACATACATTTCTAGAATGTACGAAATGCTCGTAAATAAGTCCCAGCGAGCTATGCCGCCCTGATAGCCTTCGACCCTCGATAGGAACGTGTCGTAAGCTGAGATCTTATTGTTGTTGCTATGCTGGCGTCGAGGAAGAACAAATAAATAAATTACGATAAAAATTGTTTTGTACAATGGAATGGAAATATCCTGATAACGTAGACAGACAGACTGCCAGACAGACAAAACAATTTAATTTGACGAATGCTTGGCAATTTGATTGCAGTTTCAGCTTGTTATCGGTCTTTATTAGGTACTATTGGAGCTGTTCTGAAGGTTCTGCTCTCTCGGCCGCTAAGATATTCCACAGTACAGCTAGGTATATACGGAATCTAAAGTATTAATTGTCAGGCAGCTGTATGTCCTTCAGTCAATGCTCCGTAAGCACCCTACTCGTCCGTCCTCAGAGTCAACAGGCAGAATTGAACATACGGTTTTCCATCAAGAGTCGCATAGAACTTCGTTTGCCAAGAGACACCGCTATGTCACCAGCACGAAACTTTATGACCAGCTTAATAAAGTACAAAAAATTGATCCCGATTCTGAATATCAGTTTAAATCTAAGTTACAGGAATATCTTCGAAAACTAACTTATTGCAACTGTTCTAACTTATCGGAGGATCTTCTGTTGGGAAATTTTAGAAATATAAATAAATAGTGTTTTCTTTTTCTTTTTTTATTTCTCTTAGACTTGCCATAATGGATTATTGTGTATAATGTGTGTCCTATTTTCTATATTATTTGGTTTATTAGAATATTATTAAGAAACAACATCATAGCAGGTTGGTAGCAAAATTCTGAAGGGATTAGGCAGAAGTTTAGGTACGCTAGATAATATTTTGGAACCACTCATACGAGTAGATCAACGAGTGTAAAATACAGAAAGTGATGAAACTGACCTCAAACTCTTGTACATGCTGGTGTGAATGGGCAGCCCAAAGTCATCGTATCCAACATCCTCAGTGTAGACCCAGGTGCCTCCGAGCTGCGGTGCTTGCTCCAGGATGTCCACCTGGCTGACGCACGACTGTTCCAGGAGGTGACGAGCTGCGCACAGACCCGCCGCACCCGCTCCGATTACGCATACACGAGCCATTGCTGAAAAGATTGTAAGTGCTATGAGGTCTTGGTACCTTTCCTTAAAATATAAAAGTAGGATGAAAGTTTTTCAGGCTGACTTTTTAAAAAAATTGACAGATTTCAAGGAAAAAAAAAAACGTGAACGCTGATATGTTTTTGTTGACGAGTATTAACAAACTTCTGACAAAAATGGGTCCAAGGCGCCATCTTTAGCCCATTTGGGTCATTTCACGCAGGCTCAATTTTTTACTAATTTCGGTGGAATTTTTTATTTGTAGGTTTTCGGATGAAAAAATAAACTTGTCTTATTCTAGAACACATTAGTATTCTAGATATTTTAGTAGGAAACAATCAACTGTAGTTGTTTTGAAAATATGACTGCCACCGAAATTGCCAACCCACCGAAATTGAAAATTGTACACCGAAATTGCAAATCTTACATTGAAATTGCAGCATCACACCAAAATGGAATTTTTGTATTGTATCATGACAGTTATTAAACAAAGAACAACTTAGCCGTTGGCAACATTATGTAGCGGCTGCACAGGCGGGTATAGCAGGTGTAAAATACGTTTATTTGTCTGTATTCGATACTGCGTCTTTTGACATGGATCATAGACCACATTTAGCAGATTTACTAAATTAACTTTAATTCTGCTAAATGTGATATGTTGAGGGTAATGCTAAATAAAATGAAGTTATGATGAGATCTTCGTTTATTTAACACTTAAGCAAATAATTAGGGTTTTTTTATAAAAATTCTACAACTCGTAAACAAAAAAACATAATAAAATCTCAAAAAACTAAAGTGAACAAAACAAAAATCAAAAAATATTAAAATCACTGTCAGAGTCATTTTCGATATAGGTCTAAATTTGTGCTGTAGACGATTCAGCTAATATTGATTCCATTTTCTTTTCAGTTTTGCCATCTTTCTTCTAATCGGTTTCAGGTACCTATTGAATTTTCAAATTCCAAACACATTGCGCTGTCAAAGTTTTCAAAAAACGACGTGGAGGGGATGATATCCGAATCAACATTTTCAATGCTCAGTGAGTCATCTAATGTCGCCAATGATTTTGATGAAATGGTTGCTTTAGAAAGTTTCCTGATGGATGGCTTGACTAAGTCAAATCTCTCAGAAGCTTTAAAACGTTGCACGCTTAAAATCTGAACTTTAGACTCAGTGCTTCTTGTGGAATATCGTTGAAGGTCAAGTTGTGTCATAAAACAATCTTTTTGGTCTCGTGCTTGCGAGTTATCATTGCAGGCAAGATTATAGAAGCCTAAAAATGTCTTCCATGAGGACATACAGTTGCCTTAATCAAACAGTCAGGATGTGTACAAGACAATGATCGCAAAGCTAATCGTCGTGGTTCTTCTTTCATCCAAACTATCTGGTGTACCTTTAAAGTACCCGGAAACGTTTTTAATTGGTCAGGAAGAAGCCAGTCTTTTACGATTATTTTGTAATCTTCTACTACTTCTATTTTTACGCCTTTAACTGAAGGTTTGAGGTTCTGAACTAAAGTGTCGAGGTCGGCGATGTCTTTTCCATACGCAACCAGCTGGTCAGCAGTTCTTTTTAGTACTCCGCCGACACCGTCTGGGGCTCCTTTACCATGGCCGCATTCTGTATAATGCCACATAGACCTACAATATATAAGAATTTTAAAATTTCAACAATATTTTTTCATTAGTTCCTTTTTTTAAAGCCGGTTAAAAATGTTTTTGTAAAATATGTACTACCTACTTACAATACTACCCTCCAAAGTTTGTCCAATTAATTGTGTTACCTTTTAGGTGTAAATATCTTACCAAAGTCACATGAACCCACAGCCACTTTAGTATTGATGCAATATCGGTGGCAATAAACTTACCACCGAAACCACCGATATTGCACCACTGAAATTAGAAACATGAAGAAAAAATTAAATAAAAACAAAACTATTTATGCTTCAGTCATTTCAAATGTATGGTCGCTAAGGGTACCCAATATCACATAACATACTCGTGTACCGTACCGTAAAAAAATAACATTCATTCGTACAGTAACCCACCGAGATTGCATAATTTCGTATTCCCTCTTAGATTCAAAAAGTATTTACGTATTGGCGCGAAACCTCGACAGGATCGGACACGTCACTACTGCGAGAACGCAAGAGCACGACTGGGCCTCCGTGTGCGTAAGGAGGTAGTTCGTTAGAATAGACTTGTTTACGTTATAGATCGATTTCAACAAAACACACCGATATTGCACTTTTGGCGTGGACATTCCTTATCACAATGGTCCTGATGTCTGTATGATAACAGAAGTAAAGGAAGTAATAAATATGGTTGCTTTATGCATAGACCAACATAATAATGATCAATTTCAGTACTAAATTTCCATCACAACGTATTTAAAGAGGCAAATGCGCTTAAAAGTTAATCACGGACATACCACCGTTATTGAGAAACAGACATATTTCATTTTTTTTTTAATTTATATTTAAGAGATTTTTATTAATACTAGTGCCTTCATATGAGCTAGTTTTCTTATTACACGAAAAAATATAAAATGGTCTTATATAAACATTTTACACAGTGATTTCACGCGAAGAACCTCTAAAAACGCTGTCGGTAAAACTACCCATTTTACTTTTATTCATATAGGGGAAGTAATCAGGAATGAAAACAATTTATTTTATAATATAGCAACAATATTTACACGTCCATCCATATTTTATCAAGATCAGTCTCGATCTGAGGAAAATTAAAATACTTTTAACATTACAAAAATCTAAGACGGACAGTTTTCAGGACAGGAGTCTTGACCTAGCAGCGTGATAGGTTCTTTGATACTTTCCTCAAAGTTGTTTTTGATCTAAGCAGAGTCTTAAGAGAAGCCTGGCAACCCTTAACATACTGTAAACACGTATCATTTTCGTGCACAAATAACGAAGGATTCAGAACTAGTGTGGCACTATTAATTTAATACTCATTATTGTGATTAATAAAGTAGGGACAATATAAACATCTCCCACTCATTTTTAAACTCATCTGAACTCAAATAATAATAAAATCAACAACAATATCGGGTCAGTGTCTCCCGACAAACAGATTTGAAGAATTATCACTTCACTTAAATGGGTAGATATCGTTTCTCGGATTTTGTTGAATCTTGAATGAATGATTCTGTTCTAAGATATCCTATGTAGGCGTATAATTTATCTAGTAACTTTAAAAACTCAAAATTTAAAGACATGAGAATATTTTTCTCTGAACGTATATTGTTTGTATTTTTTTATGAAAAGAACCGGATGTGATTAATTAGCCCTGTTTACAAACAGCTTCCGATGTGAAGCAACTACTGCCAATCCAAATAAAGGCGTAAAGGAAGCATTCGTAATGTTAAGGTCAAATATCATGCATATTGCATTTACTGGCGATGCATTATTTACTATGGAAAGATATCGCATGGCACATCAATGGTAATAAATTCTTTAGTATACATTACACAGATTAATACACGTCATCAATCAAATGATTATCTACTGGTTTGTGTTACTACACGTGCAAAATAATAATATCTTGATTTTAAATGACACTCAGAAATCTCTCTTTAGTTGCAACATAATCTGCCTATAATGTTCCCATGCACTGTTGGGACACAGGCCTCGGCTCCTCGAGAGAGAGTAGTCTGTAATTCACCACGCAGGTCATCGCGGGTTGGTAGATGCCGCATGTCTTCGAATTTTTGGTTCTAGGACGTGCCGGATTCCTCACGATGTTTTTCTTTGCCGTTTTGAAAGCATTGGTGATGAAATAATTTACACTCTGACATAACTTAAAATAAGCTTCAAAAAAACTAATTAACTGGAAAATAAACGAAGACATGCAATGATTTTCGATATCAATGTCGTGGCAACGATCCCTTACAATTTGGATCACTGCCGCCAGAATGACGAAAGATGGGTGAAGATATTGTCACACGTCTTAATAAGGAGTGACAAACTTGCAGTGGTCGGGTATAAGTTCATTGAAACAATGTGAGTGAGGAAACTATGATAAGGAGCGAACTGAACTAGTTATTGGCAGAATAATAACGCATCCGCGGATTGCGTCACTGATAACTATGATAACTGCAGAAAGTATTTGTGTTGTGCATTCCCTCACACTTATTTATATTTAAACCAAATCTTGTATAAGGTTTGGTTTTTAATCTACGAAGTTCTAAATCAACATCACCCTTGCTCCACCCACTGCTGAGATAGGTCTTCTCCCTTTTGTGCTTCCCTGGTATGTGCGAGTTTCAAATCTTGCTCCTATGAATCTAATTAAGCACTTCTCGGAATAATCACCCGTTTGCCACTTCTTACTGACTTCAATCAATGTAGTTACCTAAATTATCTAGTATTTAGGTAACTTAAAATGCCTTGCGAAATTCAAGTTGCTAGCTATAACTAATCATAAACAAGCTTTACTCAACCATAAATTTTAGATTGCTTTCAGTGTAGTTTGCAAAATTAATCAAGTTTCCTACGATTACAAATATTTCGTAAGTAATGATTACCTGGGGTGAGGTCCTAGAACTGTGCCTAGATTATCATTTGCCGCTCGAGTCTAACTACAAGTTATTGGACGCTCAGCAATCAACACTAATTCCATCTTATACCCACAAATTACATTCTGTTTCCTAAATATGCCTTATGCCTCTCATATCGTAGAAAACGTGGAAAAAGTTGCATGATCATCAGTCAATTAAAGCCAAATTTTCGACTTTTCAATGATCCGATTGTTTTCGTTTGGTGAAAAGCCTTTTTCTTCACTTACGAGTTGAGTTCATAGCTCCATCAGATTGCTATACACCGACTTCCTGCTGTCCTGGTCCCATGTTACTTGGGGTATTCGATCTTTTCTTTGGCTTCCTCTTCCTCTCCATCCATCAACTTTTATATGCATCACTTTTATACCTAGTCACCTGCATTTCCTATAGGTTTATTTCATAGCTACACAGATACAATAATCACGCTGTCACCTTTTGTTTCGTATGTCTACTAAAAGTCCTCCAGACCGTATTTTGGCCACGGCGGCCAATCTCAACGGAGACTAGCCTCCGGCGCGGGAGATATTATAGTGCACAAGTGTGCGTGTGTGTCTAATCTACTATCACCTTACGCAACATACAATAGTTCTGGCGACCTCTTTCCCAAGATGAATGTTATGTACCCAATTAATATTTATTGGGGCTTGCGTGATAACGATGTATTAGATAAGGAGGAAGATGCGGTCATGTCTTGGTGAACATATTAAAGCTATGTTTGGCCCCAGCGTAAAGCACAGGGGCTGGTGTTAATAAATAAATGAACATCACTGGATGAGACTCCCGTCTCACAGACCAGGGAAGCATAACACAAATGGGACGAGGAATTTATTCAGTAGCGGGTGGGATAATAGCTTTGTGTTAGCTTACAACATTTTGCGAGTATTTAGTTATTGGAGTTGTTCATTTTAAGGTTGTTGAATCTACCAATAAAAGCTAAAGATGTTATTAATAAAACTTTGCGATCCAAGTTTGGCAATAAACACAAATTAATGATCATCTGGCAAAACAGGTCCGTAGGTTCAAACCTATGGACATTCTTAGGTAAACGAAAGGTCAATGACCTCGTAAGTTTAAAACAAACATTGCACGTAAGCATATATAGCATAATCAGTCCTATAATGTTCCCACTTGTAAGACACAGGTCTACTCTCTGTGAGAGGGAGTGTATCGTAATCTACCACGCGGGCACAAAGCGTGTCCGGTTGGTAACATTTCACATAATAGGTATTTATGTTGCTACCCGTTTGACATAACAGATTACGAAAAAATTAATTGCATGATGATGCTTGATAATTCAGTCGAGTACAAAATTCGCTCACATTTTATTTTCAGACTATTACGTACTATTAAGTATTCTGTACTATTACTAGTATTAAACGTGACGATGGAAAATATGAGATATCCAAGTTAGGGCGCATTTTACCAAACTTTTATATCTAGTATAGGTAAGTCTTATCCTAAGAATTTTAGAATTTTTGGCAGTTTTTCCGTACTAGAACAGACGTTAATATTTATTCCACGTTCATAAGATATCTGACTTTGGTAAAATCACAGCCCTTATACGTAGGTATAAGTCACCTTATACTTAGGGCAGACACCTTATACTAGACAAGTGTCAATTGATTTCGCTTTTCTTTTGTATTTTTTCAACAACTTTCACATTATCTTTTCGTCAGTCCCCCTGGCTTGCATTTTTGACTTTTCAATCATTGTTATCGCTGATAAAATTTCACTTTGTCTATGCCTCTGGTCACCTCCTACTAGGCCCCCGGTTAAATCCTAAAACATCGTGAGGAAACCGGCATGTCCTAGAACCATAAAAATCGAAGACATGTGACATCCACCAACCCGCTCTGGGCCCGCGTGGTGGATTATAATAATAATAATTTATGACCTAGGTTAAAATGGGTCATCTCGACAATTTTATTAAAAACCTCAATCACGTGTTCGGATACTGTTCACTATGGCCTGATTTTTCCAACACTAGATAATTTTATCTGAGGAATAATTTTGAATTTTTGACAGTTCTTCGATACAAAAACTGTCAAACGTCAGTTTTATTCCAAAAATAAAAATTATCTGTTGATTGAAAAATCAGCTCTACATCTAGTTGAGATATGTCTAGAATTCCGGATGTATCCGCACACAGCACGACAGACTTTCCAGCGTAAGTTTCCGACCATGTGACCGTGTGTGAGATGACCTTGTGAACTATCAATATAGTCACAATATATGAATCACATCACGCCAATATTGTTGGAAGGGTGTTGCTTTTACTCAATACTCCACAATGAGTAGACACGGTACTTAGATCGTAACTTAAAATATATTGAGATCACTATGGACTCTGTTGGGCACACCAAAGTAGCAGGAGAGAGGAAGCTTTTAAACTTAACTATTAATTTATTTTTTCATATACTTAATTGTACATATTATTGTAGTTTTATGTTAGCTTATATTATGTAAATGTCTATAGTCAAATCAGTTGTAACAATTTGACATTGACAGCGCCTGTATGTCGTAGCGGTAAGGGTGATTTTCGTAGTGCAAGTGTTGCTACTACTCATGTCGGTTGACTGCACACTAACATTTTTTATTAATTGTTTGTTTAACAATGTATTGACCGGAAAATACGTTTTTTTGTAGCTTTCGATGCAATAATATAGCTCGCGCAAGGACAAGCGAGAGATGGGTAGGTCGGAGTTAATGGAGTATATGTTGATTACCTACTATTTACTGCTATAGGGTGGGCAACTTGGAGGTATAAAACTTATTTTTGCCGCCATTTTGTTTTGGCGGCAAATATGACAGTTGTTTCATAAAAAAATATTTTGTGTAGATACGGCAAATTTGGTATGGAGCATTTTACGACTGAACAATATGTTTTAATTATTAAAACATTCTACTCAACCCAATCATGTATTGCGGAAACTCTAAGAAAATTGCGGCCAATTTTCGCTTAGAAATCATTTACCTTCGTGGCTAACAATAACTCGTTTGGCGAATAAAAAAGAGCAGCATGGCATCGTAACAGATAAAGCAGTTCTTATCGTGTCAGAAGGGCTCGTACGGAGCAGAATATTGAAATAGTTCGTCAAAGTGTAGCCGAAGAACTCACGTTGTCTACCAGGCGACGTTCTTAACAACTCAGAATTAAGATGACTTAACTATACGGACAATTCTGAAGAGAGACCTTGGTTTGTTTCCATATAAGGTTCAGATAACTCAAGAACTGAGAGAGAGAGACCATGGACGGCGTCGTAACTTCTGTAGTGTTATGCTAACTAAGCTGGAAAGAGACCCAGATTTTCATCAAAAAATCATTAGATATGAGTGACGAAGAAGAAAAGAAAGAAAGAAAGAAAAATGTTTATTTAATGTTTATTTCGTGAAACACAAAATACAAAATTAATAAAATAAAAAATAATGTTTCAGACAACAATAGTGTGTGCCTCACGGCTGCGCCAAAAAGGTTCATTTCAGCATTAATGCCAGACAGATGCTGCCTGACGCTGGTTTTCTAATGAACCCTTAGGGAAAAGTGACGAAGCTTATTTCGACCTCAGTGGATTTGTTAATAAACAAAATTCTCGCTATTGGGGCCAAGAACAACCTTCGTTGATCCACGAACGACCACTGCATCCACGTCGAGTAACAGTTTGGTGTGGAATTTGGTCAGGAGGAGTAATTGGGCCTTATTTTTTTGAAGATGCTATGGGAGATGCTGTTACAGTGAATGGAGATCGGTACCGTGAGATGATATACATTTTTTTTCTTACATTAAGTCAATCAGTTGGGCTTAGGAAACATGTGGTTCCAACAAAACGGGGCCATAATTATGTCATACGGCACGAGCCATTATCGAGACATTGAAAAGAACGCGGGTTGATTAATTTCGAGAAACGGTGACATTGATTGGCCCCCAAGATCCCCGAAATTAACAGCTCCTGACTTTTTCCGTGGGGCAATCTACAGGAACGTGTCTATGCTAACAGGCCAATGAACTTTCAACGATTAAAAAAAATATCCGAGACACAGTCATTGAGATAACGCAGGAAATGTCATTGTGTGAAAATGTCACGAAAAACGCAATGACAAGGGCACATCTGCCATGCTGCTAGAGGTGGACATTTGTCTGACATTATTTTCCATAGGTACTTAATTGCCGGCCCTAAATACTGTATAAAAAAACACTAAATAATTTTTATATTTCATAGAATAAAATTAAAAAAAAATAAAGTGTACCTATACCTGTTATTTGCCCACCCTGTACATGGAAAATTTAAAGAAAGTTAATTTTCTTCTAAATCGGCTTCGCAAACGGAGGATTATTTAATTTTTGCATGCTTACAGTCAAATAATGATGGATGGAAATTAATTGGGAACTTAAAGAAAAATATTAAACCTACCTTTTTCTAGAAATAATCACTGGTTTAACAACAAAATAATATGAAACACTGAAATGTCAAAAACTGAAACTGTGACGCGTATAATCACGACCTCACTGGGCAACGTTTGGTAAGCAAATGCGGTTGACGCATGCGCGATGCGGTTTTATTTGCCATCAGCTGCACGCGCATTTCGCGCTATTATTGTCAATAGATTTCAGTATAACTAGGAATGCGTTATTTAATACTAAGTGCATTTAACTTTATGTACTTAAATTATTTCATCACCACTGCTCTCAAAACGGTGAAGGAAAATATCGTGAGGAAACCGGCATGTCCTAGAACCAAAAATTCGAAGACATGTGTGACATCTACTAACCCAGGCCCACTCCCTCTCACCGAGAGGAGGCCTGTGTCCCAGCAGTGGGAACATTAATATAGGCTGGTTATGCATGTAACTGTCATGAAATATGAACGCTTTTAACAAAGTTACAAAGGTGCAACCTCATTAATTTATAATTGTGTGTCTTCTTTAAATAATTGGGACTCACTGTCCCAATTATTGAAACAAACAAACTGATAAAACTATTTTTCTTAGCACACAATCTTTTTTATGTAAGTACGTTACTTTGTTGCATTTCGATGATAATTCAATGATGACCTTCTGAAATTGGGCCTTTTGCCTCATTTTGAGTAAGTCTGAAATAGACCGATATACAGGGTGAAATTGAACACATGCGACAAACCGAAATGGGAGATTGTACTCATTATTATGAACAACTTTTACTATGGGACCAAACCTGAAATCGCGAAAAAAAAATCAGTTGTTCCCTACATTTTGATAAGTTATGCGAACATAAATGTAGGGAACAGCTGATATTTTTTCGCGATTTCATGTTTGGTCCCATAGTAAAAGTTGTTCATAATAATGAGTACAATCTCCCATTTCGATTTGTCGCATGTGTTCAATTTCATCCTGTATTATGCACTTTCTTATTTCAATACTTTCAAACCTTATTAACTTATTTCTAACTGAACAGACAGCTGTGCTGCTGGGGAGTTTGTTGCGCCACCTCTTCTCCCCAGCGAATGCACTAGGAAGTGGTGAAGGGCGGGCGTTTTGGGGGACTGTCTTTTGTAATTTTGACGTTCGAAAAATGCTGATTCTCAGCCTAGTTTGAATACATGACTTTTGATTTTGATTTTATAACAGAATCTCTACTTTTTGTTTTCAATCCACTCACTTTTACTGTGAATATCTTTGTATTTGTTTTCTTGGATCCTGTTCATTACCCTTCTTTCTTATACATATTTTGTTTTAGGCATAACTTGGCAGTTCAGTTAATCTAGTCGTAGGACTTCATAAATAAACAACAATAAACATTAGAGAATTTCGTAAAAGGGCGAGCCTACTGGCAACCTCGTGATCTGTCTGACTGTCCTAGATATTGCTGCGAGCCTAGTAGCAATTTTAACAGGACCTCTAATATTATAGGGTTTCGGCTAAATATGCCTATAGATGGGAGTTGCGAGGGACCTGCATAAAGTGGACGCTTCGTATGACGAAACAAGCCAAGCGCCTTGCATAGACGCCTTCCGGTGTGAGCAAGGTAGCAATATAAACAATAACGCTGTCCTTATCTTGTGAATTAGGTTTGTTCTACAGTGGTGACAATTTTCACACGCACCTTTATTTACAAAACGTGAAAACGATTCAGACCCATTTTAGTCTTTTGGTAAGTAACTAAACCAACATTGCCTACATTTGAACGAGTACTTAGATATTTTGAGTAATTATTAAAACTCGAGAGGATGGGCAGCAACCATTTTTATGTAAATCTTAATACCTAGAATCCATACTTAATATTATAAATGCGAAAGTGTGTCTGTCTGTCTGTTACCTCTTCACGCTTAAATCGCTGAACCGATTTAGATGAAATTTGGTACAGAGATAGTTAGATTCCCGGGAAAGGACATAGAATACTTTTTATCCCGATATTCCCATGGGATCGAGACTTATGTGGGGAAAACCGCGGGGCGCTACTAGTTTTACAACAAAAGAAAATACTAATCCAAGTTTCACCAATACTACGTAGTACTTTAAGTATTCTGTGCCAATACCTACTACCTAAAGTCAAACTTAATAATAACCCAAGCCTAAGTCCCTTTAGCATTCTTTTAAATTGTCAAAAATCATTGATAATCTAGCATTCCTATAGATTTGTTATAATCTGATGAAATAATCTATTGGTTTACAAGAGGCGTGTCGAAATGCTAACAAATGCGTAAAGTGAAGGCATTCATGTTGTGATGTCGTATAAATTTGTTGATTAGGAGCAAACAACGTGACTGACGCAACATGGAGACGCCTTGCATTAGAAAGAGAAAGAAATGGCCTTTACTTAATAGATTTTTAGTATTAATTTATTTGTAGGGAGGGAGAGGTGTTATTAAATTCAGTTCGAAATTATTTTTTTATTTAAGGATATACAGGGTGAAATTGAATTCATTGGCATCCTTTTAAGGGGTCATTGTACTCATCATTATGAACAACTTTTACTATGGGACCAAGACTGAAATCGCGAAAAAAAAATCAGCTCTTCCATACATTTTGACGAGTTATGTGAACATAAATGCAAGGAACAGCTGATTTTTTTCCGTGATTTTAGGCTTAGTCCCATAGTAAAGTAGGTACCTATACTTTATTGTACGTAACAAAAATACATGCTTAACAAAAAATAAATCAAACAATACAAAATACAATGGGCGGCCTTATTGCTACGAATTAATAAAATAAATAACCTATTCGGATTTGAACCAAAGTTTTGAAAATATTTATAGGGTAATAGGTATCTAGATCTACAGAGTTCAGAGTAGAGGTTTCAGCTGCATCCGGTTAGACTGGAAGCCGACCCCAACATAGTTGGGAAAAGGCTAGGCGGATGATGATTATGATGAGGTATCTACAGAGTACTTACGAGTACCAAGGTGCTATAGACTCTAGCTAGAGTATTAGTTTGCCATACGAACATCACCCCTTTTCAGCCCTTAACGGGATTCTTATTAAATCATACTTAATTGAATGTTACTTCCCGTTTTTCAATTAATTAGTATGCAATAAACTTCATAGGTAACGGAGGACCGTTAATTATTCCTTACTAGCAGCGCCCCGCGGTTTTACCCGCATAAGTTTGGATCCCGTGGGAATATCGGGATAAAAACCATTCTATGTCGGATGTCCTTTCCCGGGACTCAAACTATCTCTATACCAAATTTCATCTAAATCGGTTCAGCGGTTTAAGCGTGAAGAGGTAACAGACAGACAGACACACTTTCTCATAATTAGTACGGATTAGTGTGATTTCTTGTAATGTACTCAGAAGTTAGAACATTAAACTTACCAAAACTGAACATACTTACCTACGGGACATACGAAGGTGTGTACCTACAGGTACTTCGCAAGGTTTAAAGTTAAAGATTTTAAGTCAGCATGTAAACTGACTGAGTTAATAGACTAGGACTTCAACAAAACAAAGCAAAATGTGTGTATAAAGGTGCACCTCTGAGCCTGGCTACACCATCGGGTAACAAAATACTCGCCGTAAAGATAAATTGTAATTCTAAACCTTATTTTCCTTATTTTGGAATACTATAACACCTTATTTTTTTTTCCTGTATTAGGAAAACATAGACGGGAGTATAGTATACATATGTACCTGGTGGGTTACGTGTGTGTCTCTGATGTAACACACGGAACCTTTGCACCAGGCGTGCAGCGAACTGTTATAACCCTGACTCGCTAATAAATTAAAAATAAATATTTAAGAGAAGCGCATCCTGCACTTCTCAGCATTCCAATCTCAAGTATCACCGTTAAGGGCCTGTCGCCGTCGCCCAATTTTGAGGACACTTACAACAGTCTCACTCCGTCATCCTAAAGAGTCACACACGTCCTAAGTCCTAATTTTGTATGTTATTTTTAATATACATACATTAAGTAAAACAGTTTACTTATTTTAAAACCCTCCGTAAATGCACGGCCTAACATTGGTGGCAGCTTAAGGGATTTAAAAGTTAATCCCATGGTCCGTCTCCGTCCCGCCGAAGAATCACTCGGAAAAACCTGTGAAAATCAGTGAAAATCAACTAAAATCAGTGAAAATCTCATGAGAAAAGTGCAAGTGCCATTATAAGTGCAAATAAAACAAGTGCTACATCCATCCAGCCGTCACTTAGATGACCTAGACGGCACGATCAACAATTCCAGCACGCAGCACGCAGGAATGCAGCTAGCCCTCGCGCTCGCCTGCCTTTCGTGAGTCCTTCAAATATTATACAACGACGCTACACCGCATCTTCACACTAATACCTCATAATATTATGCGCAAAGCTCTGAAACCCGAAAAAATCCAGGAATCCCTGCAAAAACTAACTCCAGAAATGGACCTCAACAGCCTGTTCAAATTCGTCAAGTCATACGACGGAACCCGGGAAACACTCAATTCATTTATTACCAACTGCAATAACGCTTATCAACTTGCCTCAGAATCACAAAAACCTATTTTGTTCAAATATATCCTAAGCCGACTTGAAGGGAAAGCGGAAGTTTTTTGCTCAATAAAAGAGTTCAGTACCTGGGAACAATTAAAAGAATTTCTTAAAACCCAATTTTGTGACAGGAAGCACTATGCCCATCTTCTTACTGAACTCCAAGAGAGCAAACAAAGTCCGCAAGAAAATGTTAACGAATTCGCTTTGAAAATCGAGACATGCCTCTCACGTCTGCTTACAGAAGTGTCACTATCCACTGCTAAAGCCAAAGAACTTCCCGGCCGTACAGCGGCAATGGAAGATTTAGCTCTCCATCATTTCACGATGGGTCTACTCCCGCGTATCTCTAACATGGTGAGATGCAGGTCTCCACAAACCCTAAACGAGGCCGTAAATTACGCTATCAACGAAGAGCGCATTCAACAGTCAATGTTCAAGAGAACTCAACCTACGGAAAACAAGTTTTCTAAACCAAATAAACCTGTCCCTCCGTCCCAACAACATCGTCCATCTAGTAATAACAGTCAACCCAATAAATCCGATATCTGCCGATACTGCAAATTCCCGGGGCACTTAATCGAAAATTGCCGTAAACGCGAATATAATAACAATCGTTTCCGTAATAATGAACTACCTTCTACTTCCGGTAACAAACCACCACAACGAGTAAATTTCGTTGAGGAATCAAACGAACAAGAGGACCCTGAATTCAACGATAAAACCGACAATGACCCAAAAAACTATTAAGTGGCTCGTATCGGTGTCGTGCGAGACACCACATACCACATCCATTAGACACCGCATCTACTAAATCCACTGAATCTACTAAATCTACTAAATCCACTGAATCTACTAAATCCACTGAATCTACTAAATCCACTGAATCTACTAAATCTACCGTATCTACTAAATCGACTGAATCTAATAAATCGACTGAATCTACTATATCCCCTGAATCTACTAAATCCGCTGTATCGACTATACCTACTGAATCTACTAAACTCACTGAACCTACTATATCCATTAAAATCCCTAATTTTACTAAATCCAAAAACACCGAATCTGATAAACAAAAAAAATCTGCAAACCCTAAAGAAATATTTGAAATTACCACTGATCCACGAAGAACCTTACTCCCGCATCTCCTTATCAACACTTCCGTCTCAGACTTACCATTATGCCTTTTAATAGACTCTGGATCAGCAATTAGTCTCATCAAGAAAAGCTGTATGCATAATATCCCCAAACTCATAGCCGAACCTATAAACCTAAAAGGAATAGAGCCCGACCAAGGAACCACGGTAACCTTAGGTCATTTAACACTTAAGTTACAATTATCCGACTCGCCTCGAAAGCTCGTAAATCACAAATTCCATGTAGTAGATAAAATACATCTCCCTTATGATGGCATCATCGGAAGCGATTTGCTAAACGCTTTCGGAGGTAACATCGATTATGTTAACCAAGAGATCAGATTTAATAAATTACAAATACCAGTCCAATTTAACGAACCTATTTATTATATTCCAGCCAGATCTGAAATGGTAATAGAATGCTCCGTCTCCAATCCTGAAATAAAAGAAGGGTTAATCCTCGATCAAACGCAACACAAAAACATATTGATATCAAACTGCTTAGTCAGAACAAAGAAAAATAATAGAGTCAACATAACTGTTGCTAATATATCTGACTCCCTTATACCACTTAAATCCAATTTGAATCTTACTCTGATTCCAGTTGAAATGCCCTCTGAATCCGTTCAATGTGACGAATATCCTATCAATACTATATCGCCTCAAGATACCTATTCCCGCACTAAAGAAGTGCTTAAACAACTCAGAACGTCTCATTTAAACTCCGAAGAAATTAACGTCCTTCATCAAACCTGCTCTAATTACTCAGACATATTCCATCTACCCGGTGACCCATTGACGACAACGAGTGCGCTACAACATGAAATCAAAACAACAAGTAACGCACCGATCCACGTTAAATCCTATAGATTTCCTGAATGCCATAAACAAGAAGTTCAAAAACAAATTACTAAAATGCTGAACGAAGGCATCATTAAACCTTCTATGTCCCCATGGTCCGCACCCATTTGGGTCGTTCCAAAAAAATTAGATGCTTCCGGCCAGCGAAAATGGAGAGTTGTCATAGACTACAGGAAGTTAAACGATGTCACAATCGGAGATTCTTATCCTATTCCCAACATCACTGAAATACTAGATCAACTTGGAAAATCCAAATACTTTTCAACTCTAGATCTAGCTTCTGGATTTCATCAGGTCAAAATATTACCTGAAGACGCAGCTAAAACTGCGTTCAGCGTACCACAGGGACACTTCGAATTTGAGCGAATGCCCTTTGGTCTGAAAAACGCCCCGTCAACATTCCAGAGGCTCATGAACTCCGTCCTATCAGGACTACAAGGAATCCGATGCTTTGTCTATCTCGACGATATCGTTATCTACTCCTATGACCTAGATTCCCACATCAAAAATCTAGAATTAGTGTTCCAACGTATCAGAGAATTTAATCTTAAACTGCAACCCGACAAATGCGAGTTCCTTCGAAAAGAAGTTTCCTACCTCGGTCACCAAATTACTGATGACGGTGTAAAACCCGATCCTGAAAAAATCAAAGCCGTATCCAATTTTCCGAGACCTAAATCCGCGAAAGACATAAAATCATTCCTAGGTCTCATGTCCTATTACCGAAAATTTATACCCGACTTTTCTAAATTCGCTAAACCACTAACATCCCTCCTGAAAAAGGACATTCCATTTGTATGGCAAAATGAACATCAACTTGCTTTTGAAACTTTAAAAACTAGACTCATATCCCCACCTCTACTAGCATATCCAGACTTTTCTAAACAATTCATACTCACGTGTGACGCGTCTAACTACGCGATAAGTGCTATACTCTCTCAAGGAGAAAATGGTAAAGAGAGACCTATAGCTTACGCGTCTCGTACCCTTAATAAAAGTGAAATCAATTACAACACCACTGAAAAAGAATTACTAGCAATCCTCTTTGGTTGTAAAACCTTCAGGCCATACCTGTATGGTCGCAAATTCCAAATCGTTACCGATCACCGTCCATTAAAATGGCTCTTTAATCACAAAGACCCCGCCAGTAAATTACAAAGATGGAGATTAAAACTAGAAGAATATGAATACGAAATTATTTATAAGAAGGGAAAACTTAACTCCGCTGCAGATGCACTATCTAGATATCCAATATGTACATCAGCCCCTGTAAATGCAATAAAAACCGAACATTTAGAATCCATCCCCGTCCTTCCTGTATCAAATCCCATAAATATTAACAATCCTACTTCCCCGAAAGCAGGCACCTCACGTGCTAATCCTTTAGATTCACCGCTCCCGCCTAGTTCTTTTAATCCTGACCGTCATAACTTACAAAACCTCGAAAACTCTGAAAACTCGCCCATAAACCTACCAAGTACTGATGTGTATGAAAATTCGTACTCCGATTTCCTGAAAGCTACATCTAATAAAAAATATACTTTCAACACTATAATACACGAGTATACAAACCCTCTACTATCTTCAAATTCAAAAGTCATCATTATTCCTACATCCATTGATCTTGACGAGTCGAATCCTTATATTGAAGAAATCCTTGCTAACTATAGCGACGCCTCTGATCTAATGAATAGAGAAAGAACACTGTATTCCTTTCAAAACCTCAAATCTAAAGGTAAATCATATTACTTAATTTTCACTAAAGTACATCACTTTGATGACCTTCCATATCCAGATTTATTCAAATCTTTGAAAAACCTAAGAAACGAATTATTAGTAGGATGCGATGAAAGTCCCAAAGAAATTGCTATTTCAGATTTCAAAGATTCCTTCGTCAAACTTTCATACGCTAAAACATATAATATTCTAGCTTATGTATTCCACAATACGAATATTAAGATTAATATTTACAAAAATACTATTATCTTTCCAGTCCCAAGCGAAATTCCTAAAATCCTAAAACAAAATCATGACTTACCCGTAGCCGGACATGTAGGTCAATCACGCATGTACAATCGTATCAGAGAACGGTACTATTGGAAAAACATGAAAAGCGACATACAAAATTATGTGAAGAAATGTTCCCAATGCCAACTCAACAAAGCTCTTCGCCAAACCAATCGAGCTCCTATGCAGATAACTTCTACATCAACTGCGCCTTTTGAACGCATTAGCCTCGACATCGTAGGTCCGCTTCCTGAAGCTGGAGAATTCAAATTCAAATACATACTAACCCTTCAGGACGACTTGACAAAATTCTCCTTTGCTTACCCCATCTCTAATACTTCAGCCGAAGAATGTTGTGAATGCCTTGTCCACTTTATCTCCTTATTCGGTATCCCCAAAACTATATTGACTGATCAAGGTACTAATTTCACAGCTGATTTGTTTAAAAAGACCTGCGAATTCCTAAAAATAAAACAACTGTGGTCAACACCCTATCATCCCCAAACACAAGGAGCTTTAGAAAGAAGTCATTCCACTTTAAAGGAATATTTTAAATCATATGTTAACAACGACCAAACCGATTGGCATAAATATGTTTACACAGGAATTCTTGCATACAACACTAACGTCCATACGACTACTCAATTCACGCCCTATGAACTACTGTTCGGTCATAAACCTTATTTACCAGATTCAGTCTATGAACTAAACCCTACTAACACCTACCACGACTACATTAAAATGTTAAGTCACCGTTTGAAACTGTCCCATAATAAAGCTATAGAAAATATAACTAAATCCAAAGAGACGTCGAAAGAATATTACGACAAACGGTCCCGACCTGTCACTTATAAGGTTGGTGATATGGTTTACTTAAAAAACCACTTAAGAATGCGGAAAGCATTGTCACCTGTGTGGAAAGGTCCCTACAAAGTAGTAAAAGTCCATGGGAACCACACACTTTCTCTACTAATCAATAGAAAACATGTCAAACATCATTACGATGAAGTAAAATTAGCTACAAATATAGATATCACCTAGGTTATAAGTAATCCTATCTTTCTACTTTTATTTAGTGTTAAATTAGTTAAGGACTTATATATGCATAAATACTCTCTTACAGTGTGACAGCATTATGCTATGGTTTGCCAAACGCTCAGAACATAATCAATATTTCAAGTACTAATATGAGAATGACAACAAACTCAGAGAAAACACTCTAATCTGTAAATCCACGATCTATAGCTTAAATAAGTCAATCATAAAATTAATAAAAACTAGAAAGCCCTCAACACAGTAACAGAAAACCTTTCTTCCCACGTTGATAGTATCACAGCCGTTACAAATGTTTTAGCACTTAAAGCCACTCTATAAAACTCGTTAAATGTGCTCTAGTCAAGCGTTTTAAGCCTCTCCTATAAATTAGAAGATATTGTTAACTCCATCCTGTTCGCAAACTCGAACACTCGATACACCCGTCAGTTCTATCACCAAAAAAAATCTGTATTACGACCTGGTCGAAAAATATTAAGAACTTGCCTAAATACACAGAATTCCCAACGGAGCTAAGTGGCTTAAACACTTAAATAAATCTGTCAGAAATTTAAGTTATATTTTAGATGATAAGCTTGTATTCCTTTAGTTTTGATAAGCCAATACAGTTTGTATAAGAATGTTCCTGTGCGTGTACCTCATAATGTATCTAAATCCTGTGCACTAATTTTCTACATAGCCACATACATAGCTTTATGTAAAGATAGATCTAAGTTTATAACGCTAGATAAATTAAGTGTTTGTAAAATTGTTACTAGTTTGTACACATTTGTAAACAGATTAAAGAACTTAGTACTCAAGATAACCCCATTTGTGAAAGCAAAATATCCGAATATACTATCCTAGGCACATGTATACTAACACTAAGACCTAATTGTAAAGGATACTGTAAAAAAAAATATAAAACTAATAAGTATGAAATATCTTAGATCAATTCTTAATTATATTCACTCCAATTTTAACTTAATCCATGATTCATGTTGTAATATGTCTAATTTTAATAAACTTAATTATACCTAATCAGAATCTACCGAAGATTCCTAATGTGAATACCGATAACCTAGATATAATTAACCATAGGATTGCTAACATCCTAAAAATAGCTAAGAACTTTAACATTAATGAAACACCTAATGTATTTCCATCATACTCTATTGTTTTATATACATTTATGTTTACATGTATTTTTGTCATGTTTTTATTGTACCATTACTGTAATAGGAAATGTATGGCTCTTTACAAGAAATTTAAACACAGTCAAATATTAGATGAATCTAAAATTAATAATTACAACACCGATAACCCGACCGGCGAAAACATAATTCAATTAACACGTCATACGCCGCGTCTGACAACAAATTAGAAACCATTTTTTTGTAAACTTCGCTTTTAAGAGGCGTAAGTTTCCACTTAAGCAGGGGGTTGTTATAACCCTGACTCGCTAATAAATTAAAAATAAATATTTAAGAGAAGCGCATCCTGCACTTCTCAGCATTCCAATCTCAAGTATCACCGTTAAGGGCCTGTCGCCGTCGCCCAATTTTGAGGACACTTACAACAGTCTCACTCCGTCATCCTAAAGAGTCACACACGTCCTAAGTCCTAATTTTGTATGTTATTTTTAATATACATACATTAAGTAAAACAGTTTACTTATTTTAAAACCCTCCGTAAATGCACGGCCTAACAGAACGAAGGAGGTGTTTTGTTTGTGTTAATGTTTATGACGCGATGTGATCTTAGGGGTCACGTATGCATTTATACTGGCCGTATCTTTAGTTATTTGATTAGGTATGTGACAAAATTATTTCCTCTCTATTTTTTTTATCTACATAAGTACATACCTAATGTACCATCAGTACCCATAGGTGGCAGGTACCTACACTAACACCCGGTTTCTGATTTGAAAATTTGAAGTTGAGAACGTCCTAATCTGTACTTAAGTATAACTTAAACATTTTTTCGTTTCCGAATTAAGTTTTTTTAAACTCTAATCAAGATTTGAGTAATTGAACATCATTTACTCAAATTTGACAGAAAGTATGCTTAACTCATGCTTAAGGTCGTCTGTTGCGTTTCAGAACTAAGAAAAACGTGTTTGACAATACTCAAAGCATTATCAACGTCAAGATAAGTAGTTGAAAGTTGACACACCAATTTCGGCTACTCAAACTGTAATCAGTAAAGTAACTAGTGATTTTGTAAGTGGTTTTTCTTCAATTCTTCATAATGAGTGACGACGATACTTCCCTGCCGTCTTTGGAGATGCCTCAACGCAGACAACCACGCAGAAGAATTGCAGGACATCGGCCTAACTTGTTTATCACGCTAAGCGATGAACAATTTAAGAGTCGGTTCCGCTTTACGAAGCGGTTAGGTATATTTTTAACAAAATAAAGCCTTTTTTTTATGGATGGGAAATCATCAAATGACCCCTCCCGCTCTGGGAGGAGCGGAAGGGAGTGTCAGACTCTTACTGACTAAAACCCATCCGTGTTCCTTCCTTAGCCCTTTATGTTCCGGGGTAGCGGTAACCCTTTCGGACAATCCCGCACCCCCGGCAGACTTCGGCCCTGGCAGGCCCCTTCCTTTTTGGCGACATCTCTTTGAGGCGCGCGTGGAACACGTACGCGCCGTCCGGCACGGGCCTGGTCCTGATCGGACGGTGAGCTACCCATTACTCTCCGTCCGCAGGCCCGCGCCTACGGTGGCCGGGAGTCGTCATGCGTCGTCAACTTGTGAAACGCAAAAAACTTAAGCACATACTTATGTATTTGAGAATAATCAGTTGAGATTTGCTACTTTGCTCAAATCAGAAACCGGGTGTAAGTATTTCATTCTAGTAAAGTAAGTACCTAATTCTTATGATAACCTAGTAGACATTAAATATATCTGTGGCTAAATAATAACAGCCGCACAGGCCGATCGATCAGGTTAAGCTACGCTTGCCGCGGTTGGTCTGTGGATGGGTGACCATCTTTACATACCGTTGGTCCCGGCTGTCACTCGTGGATCTTTGACAGTCGTTACGGGTTGTCGAAGCCCGAAAGTCTGACACCAGTCTTACCAAGGGGTGTAACTGGATTGTGGAGGTCAGATAGGCAATCGCTCCATATAAAATACTGGTATTCAGCTGCTTCCGGTTAGACTGGAAGTCGACCCCAACATATGTAGTTGGGAAAAGGCTAGGCAGATGATGATCATTATTATAGAAGTGGGCTTAGTAAGCTCTAAAAATGTGATAATTTTTTGACTGAAGGAAACTTGTAGAAGAATTTTCCTAAACAAACAGGAGTTTGTTAAATAACAAAAACAAACATGTTTGTTATTTTATTCTGCGATAAAGGCCGCTGAGTCAGTGTAGCCCTCCTAACTATTTATTGATGAATTGGTTGAACTATTAGATAAATATCAGTAAATCAACAAATCTATTAGGTAACCACAAATAGACGACAGTCAACATTTCGTAACCGAAGCATGAAAAATAAAAGTCAAAAGTTTTATTAAAAGTTCAGTAAAATTAAAGTCGTCCACTTTACTGTGCTAGTGTGGGTACCTATCGGAGTCTCGTCTAGATGTCTAGGTACCTACCATCATGACATCGGTATCGTGAACATCGTCGTGAGTCGTGACAGTGTAAATTCCACGGAAAGCAGAAATGGAGAGGTGTACCTACCTAGGCATAAATATAGTATAGTATCTATAGTACCTACCTGGGTTAGGTCTTGCGTAGGTGTGGCGAGTCATGGCAAATTAAAAATTTAATGAGATTGGTACTAGGTTTCTATGTATAGGTCTATATGCCACCCGAAATGAAGTTATTATTATTGTTATTTTTGTCTTGACACATCTCGGGACCCTGGGGTCCCGGACTTTTGGAAGGCTTACGAGGAGCCGAAGCCAACTCGCAGAGGCCCGTTAGACTTATTATTATTATTATAAGTACCTAATGGTAAAATAGCTAGGAAGGTATGACCATGCTAAATGCCAATAACACCACTATGTTTTTTTAATCTTGGCTAACGCTTTGCGGATCACAATATTATTTACCTAAGTAGGTACCTACCTACCCACATTATTTTTATCTCACGAAGCGACGCGCGCTTTACATGGGGTAACCAAGTGTGCAAACAGCTGTATTGTAACTTGTTATGCTTAGCATGGTACAGACATCAAGCTACCCGAAGCTGTCAAATTTTCCCAATCAACTTTGAACCTTATATTTCAGCGATAAAGTTAAAAATCTATTTTTTTAAAAATTGAATTTTTGATGTGGTGGCTTTGTACGCATGGCTATACATCAAGCAATACGAAACCAGTATAAGCTGACTTCTGATTGTACGAAAAATCTATACAATGCGAGGTCAACTAAAACTGGAAATATATTAAAAAAAAAAATATTTCTCAAAATATTTGTCTAAACAGAGTAGTGATTGGAGCCTCACTTTATGCAAGTAATGCCTGTATTGGGAGACTCCGCTCTTCCATACCATTTATACTACTTGGATAACAAAAAATTAAAAAAAAAGTTAAAAAATAAGTACAAAAAAATAAAAAATACACTATTTGTGTGAGTATAGCTTGATGTGTCGCCGTGTATACCTACCTAGGAAGGTGGCCGATGATGCATATTACGTCAGTTAATTTTATTGACGTTCGTTCGTATGACGATTATGACGTTATAATAACCAATTTAATAACATAAAATAACTTATCATTTGTCCTATTTCAACAACAAAATATGCAAGAGGTCACTTGTTCTATTTGACTGTCCTAATTAATTAATGATAGAGGCATCTTAGACCTTGCACAATAAGTAAGTAGCTACAAAATTCTGCTAACCGTTGAGTCACTGCCCTTATCCAATCAAATAAGTATCAATTTATTTGGGGTTGGTGCTAAGGTGTAGGTGCTATGGCTTCTCCTTAAAATCAAAAGTCATTTATTCAAATTAGGCTAAGAATTAACAGCACTTTTCGAACGTAAAAAATACTTAAGACAGTCCCCCAAAACGCCCGCCCTTCACCAGTTCCTAGTGCTTTCGCTGGGAAGAAGAAGCGGCGCAACAAACTCCCCAGCAGCACAGCTATCTATTCGGTTAGAAAATACTTGATTATCCTAATTATAAATAAACCCGCGTAGTCCTGTAGCGTAGCCCACCCATAAACAGTAACATTTAACATTTCGGAGACCTCACGCTACACTTACGCCTCTAGCGGCGAATTCATAAGCGATACCTATCTCTAGATAACATTATATAAAATTAGACAAAATTAGATAGAATTGGGAAGATAGATCTTCTAGAAAAGAAGAAGAGTAAACAATTACTCTCAACAATAAGTTTGCACATTGCAGAAGAATCAGGTGTACAAATTCACAGTTAAGCAGATTGCGGTAGTTAAAAGATAAGGCGCTTTTGATTAAATGTATGGTTTGTTAGTTTCTTGGCCTCATCAATTAAAAAAACCGGCCAAGAGCGTGTCGGGCCACGCTCAGTGTAGGGTTCCGTAGTTTCCCGTCCGTCACAATAAGTGTTCCCACGTACAATTCGATAATACCCGACCCAATGTAATAAGTACCTACAGCGCCATCTCTCGGGGAATTGGGTTACTAATTAGTACATAGACGTGCCAGAAGTTTTCGGTGGTAATTTTGGATTGCGAGAACCAATTTTAATCATTCTTTTTTTGTTTGAAAAAAGATACGTTCAGGATAATAAAATATGTAAACGAAGTTAAAAAAAAAATGCTTGCATATACGATTATACTACAAACTTAGTCCAGAAATTATTTTGTACAACTTTTGTCTTTTTTGTACAAAAACTGTTGTTTCTATCAAGTTCAAAATAATTTTCCTAGAAAGTCCTTATAAAGTTCTACTTTTCAGATTTTTTTCATATTTTCTAAACTTATGGTTCAAAAGTTAGAGGGGGGGGGACACATTGATTTTTACTTTTGGAGCGATTATTTCCGAAATTATTGACATTATCAAAAAATGATTTTAGTAAACCCATATTCATTTTTAAATACCTTTCCAACAATATATCACACGTTAGGGTTGAAATTAAAAAAAAATCACTTCCCACTTTACATATAGGGGGGCTACCCTAATAAAACATTTTTTTCCAATTTTTATTTTACCACTTTGTCGGCGTGATTGATATACATATTGGTACCAAATTTCAGCTTTCTAGTGCTAACGGTCACAGAGATTAAGCGAGGACGGACAGACGGACGGACGGACAGACAGACATGGCGAAACTATAAGGGTTCCTAGTTGACTACGGAACCCTAAAAAGGTGCCAACCAGACGATAAACTATAGTTACCTACCTGATTGTGTAAATACTCATCTACGTTTTCCGGTTTTCAGGGAGTCGTCAATGATTCAAGCGCCTACCTAAACCTAAAAATATAGAAGTGCATTCAGAAAAAATAATAATTAAGTAACTGCGTCTTCGTGCTCTAGTAACCCCAGCATGTCACAAGTTGTACATCAAAATAATCCAGTAATAATCAGATAAACTAGTTATTTCAATCCTTTAACCAGTAAGACATCCAGTTACAGTCGGTAGAATGTGACTTGAGCCTAGGTAATAGGTTATCTACGAGCAGCATCCAGGCCTCACGTACGACCCACTTTGAGATCATTGCTTGCTAAATAGATGTTTTGATTGTTAACTAGGTATTATATTTTAATGGCATAATTAGACAAATTACATTATTTCTGTGCGGTTATCGTTCGTTGGGTTATCAATATTACAGTCACAGAGACATATTAGACTTAAAAGGGTTTTAAGCACCAACCTAAAATAATAGAATTTCTTAGCTTGACAGTCTTAAAAAAAAGAGATTTATTTTTAATAGGTACGGCTTTGCTTTTCATAAATTTTTTATTAGGTATCCAAAGTTTTCAATTATAAAACTTTCCAAGAATTAAAGAACTACTCATAAGGATTCGTTTGTGAAGAAAGCATCGTACCTACTTCGTAAAATATTTTCATCTTTTCTTGTTTATGATACGCGTTGATTACTGAATTCTAACATAATATTTCTATCAGATCTTCAAACTAATAACATATACTATTAGGTCCTTACATATGAAATTGGCGTTTTGTATGGAAGGAACAAAAAGTCGAATATTTTTTAATATAATATATTTAATTAATCAAAGTATGAACCATTGTTTTCAATGCACTTTTGCCATCTTATAGGTAGTTCATTGATCCCTTTACTAAAAAAACCAGTCGGACGGGAATCAATAAAATCTTTGAAGGCGATTTGGACTGCCCCATCGGAGTTGAATTTTTTCCCTTGCAAAAAGTTATCCAAATTGCGAAAAAAATGGTAATCTGTTGGAGCAAGGTCCGGGGAGTACGGAGGATGTCTAAGACATTCCAATTCAAGCTCTTCTAATTTGGTAGCCGTCTGTTGCGCAGTGTGTGGTCTGGCGTTGTCGTGAAGTACCCACCTTTCAAGCTTTTTAATCTTCCCAATTTGCTTCAAGTGAATTAAAACAGTTTTATCACTAACATCGAAGCCTGCAGCTAACTCGGACGTGGTTTGCGATGGGTCCGCTTCCACAATAGCCTTCAATTCTCCATTATCAACTTGGGTCTCAGGCCGTCCACGGGGCTTGTTCTGCAGGTCGAAATTTCCAGAACGAAAACGTTGGAACCAAAAACGAACTGTGTTTTCTTTTGCAACATGACCGCCATACACATCATTCACCCTTCGAGTCGTTTCCGCAGCACTAGTGCCACGGCGGAACTCGTACTCGTAAATAATGCGATATTTTAAATTTTCCATTTTGTAAAATGAGTGACGCAAACAGAAAAAACAGAAGAAAAAAAACAAATGAATGACGGTCATCGAAGCACAAATACATGAGTAAATAGCTGTACAAATTTGAATTTGGAATTCCTTACCAAAGAGGAGAAATTCGTGATTAAAGTGGCCAGTACGAAAAACGCCAATTTCATATGTAAGGACCTAATATATTTCTTTTTATTCTATGTTGACATCGCTGCTCCGCACGAATATTTTTACTGTCGAAGAAACTACAAAAATGAAATGAAATATTTTTAGTTTCTCTGTCTACGTGAAATATCCAAACGCAAGCTGTCGTTGACCTGTCAAACGTCAATGTCACTTCGGTGACATTGGTTTGTCAAATAAAGGCAATAGAATGGTATCAATCGTAAACAATAACAAAATAATAATGTAATTCTATCAATTTAAGTAGATAAGATTATTCAGATGACATAAATGTGCAAGTATCACGTGTAGATACAGAGATGCTATAGTGAACTGAAAATGGATGCTGACGACCCTCGGAGACCACTGTTAGGTTCGTAAAACTTTCTTTATTAAAATTTGAACGTTGACTAACCCTTAATCCCTAGTATAAATGAATTAAATAAACGCAATTATCATCATTTTTTAACCTGCTTCTGCTTTGTGTCTACTATCAAATAAACGTGCTCTTTGTCCTACAAGTCTTTATAAAATAGAATCAAAGTTAGAAACGATAGGTAGGTACCGGCCTCTTTTTTATTTATTTTACACTTCTCCGCTGTTTTTATAACTTTCATATAGGCATTAAGAACATTTCAATAGAGATTAGTCAGAATTATTGTGTCTGTTTATGGATAAGGTCACAATAGTGACTTCACTTGCACGGAAGGTACCTATGGTAAGACAATGGTCCTGTCTACTGTGCCTATACCTAGTGCGTCTAGTCTAGAACATGAGTTCTAGGTGAATACCTACAAACTATATTTTAAAGCAGAAAAAGGAATGATTAAGAATTATTAACTTAGATTTTAGAGCATAGATTCTCAATCTTATTTTGCCCACTACCCACTTTGAGTATATTTATTTTCTAGAGCCCCCAATTTTTTGTACTTACCATCTGTCACGAATCTGAAACAGCTATTGCCATGATAATATTTAATCGGTCAAGCGGCATGGTTCACCGATCAGCGATGAAACAATAGAAAATCAATTGTGTCTCATTAGCGGCACTTGACAGATTAAACATGCACTAATATATAGTCATAATATAGAATATATGTTTGTATATAGTTTTCTTTGGGTCTTTTATTAAGACCTCAACCTGGAAGCCTGAAGCTCCCACAAGAGGGTGGAGCCTTAGTTGAGAACCTATGACTTAGAGGTTACTACAAAGAAAGGCCAAATAATACTTTAACTCTTGATTGGTGACAGTTATTTATCTAATTATACTTTTATGTGAGGTGTTGTGGTGCTTACATAAGGAAGCCAAGGCTTCACACCATGAGACATTATCTACAGGCCAACCTTCCTGTTAAAAAGAAGTGCCATTAGAATCTATAAGAATCTTTATGAAGCCGAAGAGTTTGTTTGAATGTGCTAATCTCTGAAACTACCACTTGGGTTTGAAAAATTCTTTAATACAATACCCCTTCTTAAGACTGGTTGTCAGACTATTAATTAGGCTTCTGACTACCCGCAACGACTGTCAAAGATCCACGAATGACAGCCGGGACCAACGGCTTTACGTGCTTTCCGAGGCACTGAGGGGTCTCGGTATGTAAAGATGGTCACCCATCCACGGACCAACCGCGGCAAGCGTAGCTTAACCTGATCGATCAACCTGTGCGGCTGATATTATTTAGCCACGGACCATCCACGGAAATCTACTAAAAATATATTGATGTGATTAAAGGTGAAAACTAAAGGTATGGCCAATAATTGAATAATCAGCCTACAACATCCCCATCGCTTGGACACGGGCCTCCTTTCTGTGAGACAGTGGGCCATAATCCACCATACAGGCCCAGCTCTAGTTGATGTGACCTTTAGAGAAACTTTTATCTGTAGTAATAATTTGTTTGTTTGTTTGAACGCACTAATCTCTGGAACTGCCAGTTGGATTCGATTTTTTTTTTGTATTTGATTGCCCAATTAGGTTATAGGCACATAATTAACCTCACTCTACGACCCTTAGGAGCCAAGGAAAAAGAAAAAGATTCAGAAAGAACGCTAAGCGAAAACGAATTAGTAGCGCGGGCAGGCGATGCGATGCGACGCGGTGGTTCTGAGGAACATGACATTTCATGCGGATAAAGTCGCGGACAGAAGCTAGTATTCATATTATATTATACTAGCTGCGCCCCGCGGTTTCACCCGCATAAGTCTCGATCTCGTGGGAATATCGGAATAAAAAGTATCCTATGTCCTTTCCCGGGACTCAAACTATCTCTATACCAAATTTCACCTAAATCGGTTCAGCGGCTTAGGCGTGAAAAGGTAACATACAGACAGACAGACAGAGTTAATTTCGAATTTATAATATTAGTATGGATAATATAGATATTTTCCATGCAACTAAGTGTAGGCTGGTCTCATAACGGTGAAGGAAAACATCGTGAGGAAACCAGCATGTCCTAGAACCAAAAATTCGAAGACATGTGACATCTACCAACCCACACTGGGCCCGCGTGGTGGATTACGGCCCACTCCCTCTCACAGAGAGGAGGCCTGTGTCCCAGCGGTGGGAACATTATAGGCTGATTATGTTATGTGTGTAAGTGTAGGCTGATGATGAAGTAACAGGTAGGTACGCTAATAATAAAACGTAGAATTCTTCACATCGTATAAATTATAATTACTTCCGTTTCGCGATAAACCTGTACGTGTATATTAGCAATAATGCGCAGATTTAATTACTTAACACATATGTTTATAGCCGAGAGTAGGGTAATATTGGGCATTCTATGCCACTGTCGGCAAGTAGCTCGGCTAGTGCGCCTCGCTACGCGCCAGTGGCATAGAATGCCCAATATTAAACGATCGACTCGACTGTGTAGTAGATTACTGTATTCACCTGGACATCATGTGAGTTATACTACTGGCCGCCAGTAGCTGGGCGAGTTCACCTCGCTGCGGACGATGTTATGGATCATTTTGACATGCGTTTCGTTGTTAGAAACGACTTGATGATTAGTGATACGCGCTTCAAATGGTAGAAACGACTTGTTGGTTTTTTGTAATGCGCTTCAGCAATGGAAACGACTTGATTAATTTGGCACATTCAGTATTAGAATCGACTGGTATTACTGTACTCATACAAAGATCATGAGAGTTATACCACTGGCCGCCAGTAGCTAGGCGAGTTTGCTTCGCTTCGGCCAGTGGTGACAACTATCCACACGATCAATGATTAAGATTTAATTTACTCATTTTGAAATGCGTTTCGTGGTTAGAAACGACTTGATGATTTTGACATGCGCTTCAACGGTGGAAACGACTTGCTAATTTGGTCATGCATTTCAGTATTAGAAACGACTTTTTGGTTTTTTGTAATGCGCTTCAACAATGGAAACGACTTGATGATTTGGTCATGCATTTCAGTATTAGAAACGACTTGGGTTTTGTAATGCGCTTCGTGAGTGGAAACGACTTGGTGTTTTTGACATGCGTCTCAATATTAGAAACGACTTGTTGGTTTTTGTAATGCGCTTCGTGGGTCGAAACGACTTGGTGTTTTTGACATGCGTCTCAATATTAGAAACGACTTTTCATCTCACTGCTTTGAAGTAGATCTGCATAATAAACAAGGTACATTATTATATTTAGTTTATTTTTCGTAAAACATTGGTTTTTCTAGGAATAAAGTATCTACCGAGCGCACGAACTCTTGTAGTTTTCGCCACTGAGACGAATCCGCGTCGGTCTGGAACTTGAGTCGCACAAGCGCCTTCTTCCACAGCTCTAGGGAGTCGGTGTGGCGTGCGTCGTCAGCCTTGTACACCTTGCAGTCGATGTAATACTCTCCGTTGATGCTCGCTGTGCGCCGCTCGCAGCCGTTGGCGACTCGGTTAACGAAGAATGATGATAGACATGTACTCGATGAATCGTCTTTTGGCACGGTGTCAGACCCGTAGTTGTTACTGATACCGAATACATCATTATCAGTATTGGTTTTTTTACTGAAACAACATCGAAAGCTTCTATTAGTTCATCATACACACACAGAGTACATTTACCGTTTAGATACGCAAAGGAAAAAAATACACACTCGGTCAAAATAGGTACTTGCAGAACACGAGAGACGTACGAATAAAAATGACTGATGATTTTTAACTGGTATGGCGAACTAAATGATTGAATAGTTTGTTTACCTCGAACGATTTAAATTCGTTGATGGTGGGTGCGACTTGCGTTTCCTATTGTTGTCTGCAGACGGTTTGCGGCCGGGTTTGGTTTTCTGATCGGCGATCGGAGCTTGTTGAAAGTACTCGCACTCAGAGTCAGACCTGAAATAAAGATACAACAAAATAATAGTCAAACATAATTATTACAATTAGTACATCGGGTCAGGTCTCTGAACTATGTACCGAGTGGAATGTTTTATACTTACATTTTCCAATTATGTCCAATCGATATGGCAGGCTGGCAGGCGTAGTGACTGACGGCAGCAGGCAGCGGTTAGTTATCAACACTGATATTGATAGGATAACTTAACTTTAACTTTTAATTTTGTTTTTGTTTTTTTGTTTTTTTTTTTGTTTTTTTTTTTCTATAATTTTCGTGTATTGTATTGTGATTTATTTTAATGTGTTCGTCCTTGTCAAACTTATACCTAGATATTAAGTGAAAGATGTGGTCGCCTATAATTGGAGGCGCACACTTTTATTTGTCCCTCTTCATGTTGCTATGAATGTAACTGTGTAGCCTCTGTTGGCGATCCAAATAAATAAATAAATAAATAAATAAATAAATAACGCAGCAGGGTCGCAGAACACTTCTTGAAGATTACTTCCACACTTGTAGACTTCAGTTAGTTTGTACCGAGTACTTCGAAAACATGTAGCTTATAAATCAGAAAACGAACGATAATTCACTATGTTAAAAATGACAGCAACCGTTCATAAAATATTGTGTAAAACAACTTTTTTCCTTAGACGCATTATACTTGATCAAAAAGTGAAGACTAAGGATGTTTGAGGTAGCATCGATTGACGACACTGCGAAACGACTTAGGGTTGACAAAACGTTGACCAGTAGATAAGTTATCAACAACGCTAATAGGGAATATTCTTGCTTTAATTATTTGGCAATCTAGAGACAATCATAACATTAGTATTTATCATGTTATACATCCCAGTTTTACTTGTTGTGATACTTTTATGCTCGAGTGAAGTAGGTACAGGATATAAGTTAACTTGTAACAGTAAGAAATTTTAAATGAACTTAATTTTTAATTCTCTTCTTAAGGTTAGAAACCTATATTCTTACTACATTTTATTTATTTCGTGATAGTATACCTAGTTTCTGATACTTATCCGTACCTTAATATGTATGCGTGACAACCTTGACTAAAATAGCTTACTGTTGCGAATGCAACTTAGCTGACGAATAACAAGAAACAAGGTTACACGTGTAATGTTTTACGCAATACCAATTATTTTAACCAAATATTTTATTGATTTTCGGGAATTGATCGTTGATCGTATGACTAGGTAGTCAATAACGAATACTTCGTTAGTTAGTAACGTTTAAAAGTCAAAAAACTAAAAATTAATTTAACATTATCTCAAAGCTACGACGCGTGACGGAGTGTAAATTCTTTAATCATTTAAAAATATATGGATTCACAGCGAATGTCGAAATAACTCTTATAATACCCGAAGCAGCTAGTACCTGACGTTTAATATTGTGATCTGAATACACCCTCACATTTGAACTACATAAAATTGGAACATTTATGTACAACATTAAGAACAAAAAGGTAATTATTGAATAAATTCGTATTTTCGTTTAAAATGTTGTTGATTTTCACTAAAAATAGGTACTAAACGATCTTTCTTTTTTTTCAGAAACACATTGATACCTAACCAGATGCACTGGTTGATGAATAAGTAATCATCAAACTTGGAAGACGTATGCAGACCAGTAGGCTTATTCACAAAGCTACGATACGGCTTGGTACCGTATCGAACGTCAATGTTATCGACGAAGTCCTATAATCGCTATTCACAAATCGGAAACCGTACAATTTTGACAGTTCATATACGGTATGAACACATCAATTCTTCCGACAGATATTTGCTGTCGGAAACGTTATCGAAACGAAGAATTATTGTTTATTAAAAAGTAATTAGCAGTTAAAGGTATAGTTTTGACCGCTGCATACCCAAGTTAGTATATTTATATAATTTTAAGTGGTTACATACGTATCTACGAAACACTTAAACTCGTTCTAGACATTTTTTAATTATTTGGTAGATGGAGTACGTGATTTTAAGATCAAGAGATATTTTTATAACACGCACTCATCAGCCGCAATCCCAGTAGAATTAAAAGTAAGTATCTAAGCAAAATTACTTCTTAGTACTTGCCATCATCAAAACATCACTCTTGAGAAGAGTTACGAAGAGGTGGTTTAATACACCCACTATTATTATTACATATACTATTGCCATCAACCAGGCACAAATTCAAATAGTACTATTCTAACCTTTTATGCTATCTTTAATTTTTATGTGTGATAGAGAGGATCTAGGTAAACCTTCAATAATTAACAATAGGTACCTAGCAGCGTTTATTCACTTCACAATAATATCTTTTTAGTTCAAACCAAAATGTCGGAAAAACAATTATTATTCCCGATTTCCAGGTTTGACAGAAACTTAAGTTTACGAAGCAAGTTTAATAGAAATCAGATAAATTTTATTTATTAATAAAATCATTGTTTACTATATTTTATTTGATAAAAGTTACTCAATGCATAATTTATAGTCGACCTTAATGAAATACTCGAAAAAAATCATTTATGTACCACTTAAAATTTTCTACCACGAATATCTATTTACTACCATTTTGTAGCGTTCCCCGTACACACACCTATAATCGGTTGGAAATAAACCCTGCCACACGGATCTCTGAATAGCGTTTTGCCAGTCCTTCGGTTCAGAAATCAGGTTATCGAATAAGTGTCATTGTCGATACGATAGTGAATCGTATGCTTGTGAATAGGGGGGCTGGTCCAGATTAAACAATTTGATAATTTCGACACACTACACTTACTTCGATTGTTCATTAGTCGGTATACTTGGGTAAGATCGTTTCATTGCGAGTTTAGCGTCTATACCTTTTGGGAGATAATTCATTTCGATTAGTAAAATAATGCCCCACTGTTCGGTTTGCAACTTATTTGTAGATAATCGTCAATGGTCTGGTCATTTACGTAGTAATGTTCATAAAAACAATAGTGCGACCACTATTTTTGACAATGTCGCAATTATTAATTCTGCGTTTAAAAAACGAATTGTTAGTTACAAGATCATCGCAACTGGCGAACAAATAAATAATTTTCCTGAAATGTTTCTCAATAATATTAGTGAACAAGTTAAAACTCTAATAAACCGCTCATTATTGAAACATACAGCTGTGAAAATAAATTTCGAACTTTTTTCTTTTTTTCTTATGTTTAAAAATGATCAAAAGGAAATGAAATCCTTCGCTACAAAAAACATTATTATTAACTTTAATTACGATTTTGATTCAATTTATAAAGCAACGGTTGATTCACTGTTAAAGAAAATTGAAGAGTTTCAGGAGAGAGATAGTGGTTGGACATTTTCGAGCAATTCCCATGTAGAAATAAATATTAACAAATATCAACCTCTCGGCGGATCTAAATTTATAACCTTACCAAAATGTTTAAAAAATAAAAAAGCTTGTTTGAATATTCGTAACAATGATGAGTATTGTTTTATATGGTGCGTAGTGGCGGCTCTGTACCCCACCAACCAACATCCCGACAGAGTTTCATCTTATCCCTACTTTCAGGATGTTTTGAATGTTGATGGTTTGACATTTCCAATAACATTTTCGGACATAACTGTCTTTGAGAAGAATAATCCGTTTTTGAATATTTACGTGTATGGTTTAAAAAATGAGAAGACTATCATTGGACCTTTGTATTCAACATCGAATCATAAATCTAAGAGCATCCATCTATTGTTCTTAGAAAATAATACTAATACTCATTATTGTCTTATCAATGATTTGCCTCGTCTAGTCAGAAACCAGATAACCAAACATCATGGTAAACTGTACTTTTGCGAAACGTGCTTATTGTTTTTTCCAACGCGCAGCCGAATTGAATCTCATCTGTGTGGAGGGATTGCCACAGTATTACCAGAAAAAGGAACATTTTTAAAATTCAAAAATTATGATAGAAAACAAAACATTCCTTTCGTCATATACGCCGATTTCGAAACGATACTCGAACCGATTTCCGGCGATGAATTCAACACCGCTAACACGTCATACTCACATCGTCACGTGGCGGCCGCGTTCGCCTATAATGTAGTGTCATCATTTAACGATAGGGTTGGCGGCTATAGAAGTTATCGCGGAAAAGATTGTGTTTCAAAATTTATACATTTACTGACTGAAGATGCTAAAGCAATACACAAAATTCTAACTAAAAGCGAGCCTATGATATTCACAGAAATAGATGCTCTTGATTTCAAACACGCTGTTAAGTGCTACATTTGTGAAAATTTTCTGTTGACCGATAGAGTAAGGGATCACTGTCATATTACAGGCCGGTACCGAGGTGCAGCACATCGACACTGCAACCTACAACACAAAGTACCAAAATTCATCCCAGTATTTTTTCATAACTTATCTGGATACGATTGTCATTTATTTATTAAAAAGTTAGGCGAAATTCCAGGACAAATTAAAATAATACCCAAGACTAAGGAAAAATATATATCGTTTACAAAGTTTATTTCTATTGCTGATAACGAGTTTATACAAATAAGGTTTTTAGATTCCTTCAACTTTTTAGGAACTAGTTTAGACAAACTTGCTAAAACATTGCAAGAAGACGATTTTGTTAACCTTAAATCAATTTTTACTGATGAAACACAATTTAGTTTGCTGACTCGTAAAGGTGTGTACCCGTATGACTATATGAAAGATTGGAAATGTTACGATCAAAAGTCATTACCATCTAAATATTATTTCCATAATTCTTTGACTAACGAAGGTATTAGCGATGAGGATTATACTCATGCTCAGAATGTTTGGACTGAATTCAATATTAATGACCTAGGCGAGTATACAGATCTATACTTAAAAACAGACGTGCTTTTGTTGACAGACATATTTCAAAAGTTTCGGAAAACATGTAAACAATATTACAAACTCGATCCTGCCTTTTACATAACTGCACCCAGTTTATCGTTCGATGCAATGTTGCTAAAAACAGGTGTTCAGTTAGAACTGATTTCGGATTTAGCTATCGTCAGAATGATTCAAAGCGGTATACGAGGGGGTTTGTGCATGTGTTCCCATCGGTATGCAAAAGCAAATCACAAATACATGCCGGAATATAATGCATCACATCCTCAGAGTTTCATAGTATATCTAGATTGTAATAACCTATACGGTTTTAGCATGTGTCAGTATTTACCATATTCTAGTTTTAGATTTCTTGATGAAAATGAAATAACTAATTTTCGTGTTGAAAATGTCGAGGATAACTCTGAGTGGGGCTTTATATTAGAAGTAGATCTTTTTTATCCTGAACATTTACACAAACACCACAATGATTTACCATTTTGTCCTGAAAAATGTATACCTCCAGGAGGTAAAACGAAGAAACTAGTTGCAAATTTGCATAATAAGTACAACTACGTAATACATTACGTTCATTTAAAAAAGTGTTTAGAACATGGCTTAATATTACGTAAAGTTCATAAAGCTATTACTTTCAGACAAAGTCCCTATTTAAAACAGTACATAGAATTAAACACTCGATTAAGGCAAAAGGCAAAAAGTTCTTTCGAACAAGACTTTTTTAAGTTGTTAAACAACAGTGTTTTTGGTAAGACATTAGAAAATACTGAAAATAGAGTAACCGTTCATTTAGTTAATCAATGGTGCGATCAATCTAACCGAACTAAGAAATTTATATCCTCCGAGAGACTTGTAGCCAACCCCTATTTCCATAGCGCTTCTATTCTAACTGAAAACTTAGTTGCAATACAAATGAAACCTGACCAAATTATTTTAGATAAACCTATTTATATTGGATTTACTGTATTAGAACTTTCTAAGACACATATGTATGACTTTCATTACAATATTGTAAAACCTTTTTATGAAGACCGAGTGCAGCTGTGTTATACAGATACCGATTCGTTTGTCTATAAAATATCCACGTTTGATTTTTATCATGACTTGAAGTATAATTTTTTGCAATATTTCGACACCAGTAACTATGATGATAAAAATGATTTTAACATACCAATTATGAACAAAAAAGTTCCAGGTTTGTTCAAAGACGAAATGGGAGGAAAATATATCTCAGATTTTGTTGGTTTGAGATCAAAACTTTACTCAATAAAAACAGTCGATAAAATCATTAAAAAAGCAAAAGGAGTAAAATCAAGTGTAGTAAGAGACTTAAATATATCAGATTATGAAAATATTTTATTAGATGGTGGAATTATTCGTAGAAAAAATATTATGTTTAAATCCATAAAGCACGAAATATTTACTAAGAGTGTCAACAAAATTGCCTTATCTCGAAATGATGATAAACGGTCAATATCTGTAGATCGAATATCAACGCGAGCCTGGGGTCACTCACTTATTTTAAAGAGCGAAAATGAATTTTAAAATTATGCTAATTAGTAATAGAGTTCGATTATAATTAATGTAACTTATGTAATATAATCTTAATATAGTTCTTAAAAATATACCTAGGTAACTTTTTAATGTATGATAAATATAATTCTTAGTTTTAAAAACCTAAGTTAATGTAAAAATGTAAATAAAATGTGAATATTATGAATACTTGTTTAATTTATGTTTTAAAACATCATCCTCCTTTTTTGTAGTTGGTTAAATAAAATGAAACCCGACCAAGATTCAATTTTCAACATGAAATGCATGTTGAAACTTGTCGAAGCTTGTTGAAACTTGTCGTTCATTTGTCAGAGGTAAAATGTATTTTGTACGTAAGGGTCAGTTCACACCGCGACGCGCAGTTTTCAAGATAGCAATACAATTATAGACCTTACCTGCTACACAAAAAAGTACATAATTCTGTGTGTCTACTACGTCGAGCTACGCCGCGCGGCCCTCCTCACTGTTGTGTACCTTTTTTGTGCAGTAGATAAGGTCTATAATTGTATTGCTATCTTGAAAACTGCGCGTCGCGTCGCGTCGCGGTGTGAACTGACCCTAATACAATAAGACTGATTATACAAATTTCGAAGAGCCATGTTTGCGTCAATTGCATAATGCTGATCATACAAACACACAACAGTGCATTGCCCTTACAAATGCTTAGTTAACATTATAATAATAAACCAACGTTTCATTTATAAATTGTGAATTCATGCGATGGTTTTATTATTTTTTTGCCATTTACGAAATAATACTCATCTCGAGTACTTGTATTAAGCACACAGTGTCGTACTTTTTGCGGGCATGTCATCGGTAAGTTTCCTAATTTATTTTTATATTGTTTAGTAACTAGAGATTGAATTCGCAGCAATGTTGGTCACAGTTATTAGTGAATCTGCTATGAATATTTTAACCCGCAGACAATTCGTTTTTGCACCACGATATCAACATGAGTGTCTATTTTTGTTCCAGATTACAGAATCAGAGATTATGTTTAGCCAGTACGCTCAAAATCCTTATGAAGGATTCTCCGAAACGCTTCACAACGAACCCGAGCACATCAAACAAGTGACGAAAGAAAAGAAATCAAAACAACGATGCAGGGAAAAGTCGAAGAAGCAAAATCCAACTAAATCTTTTGTGATGAGTAGATTACAGCGACGAGGGATCAAATTAATTAAAATATCAGTCGTAGATCTGTGCAATAACAATCCGCAAACCAGTGACAGTGACAGTGATAGTGAGAACGTTATTATAAGTGCTCAATACATTGTTAAAGACGCTATCGACAATGTTATGGACGAAACTGAATCTTTAGTTAAAAAAATATCTAAATCTTTAATAGATAGTGATTTTTAATACTTAACTGTTTGCGTAAGCAGTTCTTTAGGTAAATTCTTAGTGGTTGTTTTATTTGAAGATGTGTTGGGTGTTTAACAAAATAAAAGCAGTTTTACCATACAAATTATTTTTTATTTATAAAACCAATAACCTTATAAGTAGGTACACATTTATAACTCTAAATACTTTCTTATACATAACACCTTTTTAAGAGCACAATGCTTTAAATGTTTATTACAATTTAAATTAGTTCTTCCTTCACAGTATCTTTTATGTAAAATAAAGAAGTTAGGACATTTTTCAGTACCAAGGTCTGATACTTTACAGTTCTCACAAAGTTCCTTTATCCACTTTACTTTCTCCAAACCATTAACAACGATTTCCTTATTTTCTAGATAGGGAACGATTATACGACGAAATTCTCTATAGTCGATGTACCCTTCGTTCCAAAAAATACCTCTGTTTCTTTCCAGCCATTTAACTTGCCTCTTTTCATCGCTTGTTAAGTGTTTAAACAAGTATGGTGGTTTTATTAAAAATGTTTGGGTATAATCACGGGTAGCAAAAGCTAACTCTTTTATTATAAAATTATTGTACTGGTCTTTAAACCCTTGAACATCTACTATGACAGTATCCGGATTCATGATATTTTCCTCACAGTATTACTTAAAGGTTTATATTCAATAATACAGTCGTTCAATATAAGACAATACGCAGAAGTTTGATCTGGTATTTCCGAATCACTCTCAATTTCCACTCTTACGTCCACAACAGGGCCTGTCTTTACATTATCAGCTTGTCTAGAGCAATCGATGACAAATAGTGGTGCCAAATCTTTAAATTGTTTTTCACTTAATAAGGGCTCCGGTCGACGTCCGTAATAAGACTGTTGAAATCTGACGTATTGCTCGTATAATAAAGCGATTCTATTATTCGCGAAACTCACATTTAGGTTTTCATACGGGAAGTAAGTAGAGTTGAGGTACACTCTAACATCACGAACATGACAATGATCGAACTGAGACATATCAGAACTGCCATTGTTTTTTCTATTTGTCTGTAGTCCCATAATAATGTATCTTGGTTTCTCTATTTGCGAGGATGTTTTGATTGACCAGGTATGTTTTGTAGTTTTAGGTAAAGCCGGATATTCGTACAGATCCCAATTTCTGAATATCATCTGGAGTGGTCGATCTTTCTCTAATAGTTTCAGCAAATTTATTTTCTCTTTGTCAGACACTTTAACGTGCGGTACACGCCAAATGATTTTATTTATCTGAACGTCTTCTACAATTTCACCGGTGTTAAGTTTTACAGCATTCAGGTTAGTGTTACTTCGTAGCAATATCAGTTCGTGCCTGCTATTTATAACGACTTTCTTGAAATCCTCTGCGAAACCGATGATTTTACAGAGTGGTATAGAAGCAGAAAAATTACCTCCGTCAATGTTTTTTGTACCATCGATATTCCAGCCCCACGAATTCGATGTCTTTGATTCATTCTCATTCATTGATATTAACGATTTCATGGTGGTAGTTACGCCAGCATTTTTTATTCTATCAATTTCCACTCCGTTTAGCTCGTACCTTATGTCTTGAAACAAGTAGAGTAGAGCATTATTCGTGAATTGAACACTAGTGGCTTTATCTTTCATGTCCTTTTTGCTAACAATAACGGATCCTTCCAAATACAAGGTACTCGCTGATGGAAGGATGTACAAGTCCTGTTGGTTAATAGGTATGCGAATTTCATCGTTTCTGTTGAAACTAGTCACATAGGGCTTGTAAGAATGAAATTCAATTCCTTCAACCGTAGTATCATAAGTCGGAGCGGATAAAACGTCTAAGATATTCATTTTAGCAAACCGATCACTTTGAGAAATGCCTTGTTGTCTTTGGTTAATTTTATTTTCTTCTTACGGCGAGCTCTTATTTGGTCGGATGCTTGAGCGGGACTGATATTTTGAATTTCTTGATGCACATATTTATTGTAGTCAATCATTTTTTTCTTCTAAGATGCAAATAAAGCTGCACTTCTTCACCACGTAGATTTATTAAGCGGTTATTTATATCTATCAACCGGATATGTATGCAGCTTATGTTGTTTTGGTTGATTGGAAAGTATATTGCGTTTTTCGGAATTTCTATAATCCTATAGCCAGGAGGTACGTTAAGTGCGAATTCGTGAATTATGTGACTCGGTTTTCCATTTGTGTACGAGCCGCTTACGATATCACATTCGATCCTGATCACTGTCGTAGGTAAAATGTTGACTGGAAACTGAGACACATGCCATTTATTTGGTTCCAAGATCTGCTTATTAAAACCTAATAAATTTCTGATAGTATCTTCTTTACTAAAATTTATGTTTTTTGTACAGAATACAGTAGTTTTTAATGTATTGTTATTGCACTGCAGTTTGATTGATGCATCTTTAATTTTAGATTTTAGGTAATCATTAATATCTTGCAATTCGTAGGTGCCTTCTGGTATTTCAATTACTTCGTTAGAACCATAATAGAACTTATTATTCGTTTCGTCAATGTTTGGAATAGAATTAAATGTTGAGAAATGCAATAAGGCACACTCATACTGTTCATTTAGTTGCAATGTGTTAGGATAGTACGTAGATAAAGTTGACGAGTTTCCAGTTATTGACAATGTGAGTGACATCTTGCAAATGGTTGAAATAAAAGAAACTCATAATTTTTATACATTTTTATTCCAAAAAGTCCTTAGATATTCTAAACATAAGTGTCCACAGTTTTCTGTGTTAAATTTCTGATATCTAGTATAGTTATAAAAAACATTACATTTCTTAAAATATCGCATTAGTTCCAATGGAGGTTTCAAATCCCCAAAGCTATCAAAATATTCACAATAGTTGTTAACTTTAACATAAGCTACCCAATGTGTCCCAGCATTCTTATAATTATCCAAGTTAACGACACCACATTCAATCCGTTTTGGCATCCTTGGTAATTGATCCTTCATGTAGACTCCTCGAAAGTAGGGAATGTTACGTGCATCCTTTTGGATATCTACATTAGTTAGAGGACGATTAGGTAGCTTATTTCTTAGTTTTTTGAAGATTTTATAAATAAACCTTTACCATTTTTATGTGACTTAATGTATAAACCTTTGCCTAACTTTAAAGACTCCATAGCCTTATTGTGTCGTACTGTTTCTTGCAAATTTTGCTGACCAGCTTTGTAATCGTTAACAGTTTTTGCAATACCCGCCGCACCACCAGCTAAAGTTCCTAAAGCCGATAAACCAGCAAAAATTGGGATTAATGGTAGAATTCCTCCAGTCTTTGGTAACGGTATCACTCGCGGTACTCGAATTTTTGAGATTTTTGGAAATATTTTTTTTGCCGCTGCGTAAGCAACGTTGATTAATGTTTTGCTATCCTTTGGGTTCAGTTTCTTGATCGTTGATTTTATTTTTGACACGAAACTTTTAAACGTTTTAACACCGGAACCAGATTTCAGTTTGGCTTTCATAACTTTGCTCACTATCCATGAACTCAGTTTTTCACCTTTTCCAGCATCTTTCGACTTAAGTCTTTGTTTAGCCATATTTAGTAGTTGTAAATCGGCTTTGTGGCGATTGGGTAAGTCTGTATGGTTTGCATAGGCAATGTCGTGATGCATACAAGCTTCGTCTAGCTTATTCACACCGCGATCACCTCGTTGTAATCGTTTCTCGAGTTTTGTTCCTGGTCCGCAATAATTATAACCAGGCAAATGAAGTTCGAACGGTAGATTATTAATTAATGTATTAACCAGTTCACCACCTTGCATTGTCCGAATTGTAATGATGGAAATAGTGCAAAAATAATGTTTATATTAATATTATTTTTAACCTACGATTGCAGTTTTGTTAATCCAACTGTTTTCTTCATTGTTTAGACCCAACCATTTCACGAAAATTTTTGATCCTTTTCTTTTTAAAACTCTTTCTATCAAATAAACACCAGGATATTTCGATTTTTGAAGTTCTTGCTCGTAAAAGGTTCCCAATATAGCTTGCTTTCGCTGATCTTCTAAATGATACGTTACAGGTATGGTAAAATTAATCTTTTTTATGGCAAATATTTCAGTTGACCAATTAGGTGTATATCCTTTCTCAAACTGGTGTTTGTATTTACTGATCCGAACAAAATCACCCACTTTGAACTTAGGTTTTCTACAAATAGGTGCATGTTTAAATGATTTTTTTATATTTTCTTCTATAACTGACATATTAGCTTTATTCACTTCGTTAGGTTTAACTCTAATTGTTCGATGCTTTGTGTTGTTATATATCTTTAATGTATGTTGTAACGGTAAATCTAACCATTTATAGTTTCCATTCAGACTAAAATATTTATATAATTTATTTTTAATAGTTTTAATCAGCCGCTCTACAATCGAAGCTTTTTTGGTAGAAAATGATGAATAATGGTTAATATTGTAAGACTTCATAAGCATCTGAAATGAGTTGTTATAAAACTCTGTTCCCATGTCCGTTTGTAAATTGTCAGGTTTACGTTTGCTGTTAATCAATATTTGTTGAAATGCACGAGTAACATCAAGTTTATTTTTTGTTTTTAGTGGCTCTGTCCAAGCATACTTTGAGAAGCAGTCAATCACCACTAAAATGTAACTGTAACCCTTATTATATTTCTTTAGGTTTTGCATGTCCATCAGATCAGCTTGCCACAAGTCATCAATTCCCTTTAGAATGACAGGACGTCTAAGGAAATTTCTTCGTGCTGCTTTGTGTATTTCATTAACAATTTGCTGTTTTGCCATTACTGAGTTTTTTGAAGGAATTTATCAACCTCTGCTTTAGTATAAAACTTATCTTGCAAATGACGTAAAGTCGCAGCTATCTCGGCTTTTAAAGTAACCTGAACTGTTTCCCGTGCGTCTTTAATACATTGTGAACGCAATGTACCAATAAGTGTATTAAATTCTTTTATCATATTGGCACTCAATCGATCTACATAATCCTTGTTCACTGCATCGGCAGCTTCTACTGGATTTTTAATTCCTCTCAGTCTTGATGTTTTTAAATCAAAATCTCCGTTTTCTGATTTTAATAATGTATTTTCATTGATCTCAAATAACTCTGATAATCGCATTCTTTTATGAATATAATGTCCGAATTTATCTACGTTCATGTTTAAGGTGTATTGTGTTGTGAGGTTTATAATAAAATGAACACACATTTTTAAATACATAGGTGTTTTATTTATTGATAATTTTACTTTCACGTAATTCTTCAATGATAGATATAATTTCATTATCTAATCCTGTGTTACCAGCATCTCGAGATGCAATTAATAATTTTAACCTATCCACCAGTTCATTTGGATCGTCCCAATATACAAAATCGACCTTTTTCTTCCACATTTTTGTCAAGGGTAGACCTTTTCCCTTCGATTGAGGGGTCTGAATTGTACTTTGTAGTTTGAAAAGAGGCTTAATAACTTGCATATACTTTTGACCTTTATTACTTTTTATTGGTTTATCCGGTTCATAGTCTCGTCGATGTGCGTTTGTATCGAGTAGCATTGACTTATAATGCTGCATGTCACTCTCTGTAACCATGCTTAAATCTACGTTCTTCTTCAGTAACAACTGTTTCAAACCAGACGTATTTCGGTATTTGCGTCCAGCTACAGTGATAAACTCAACGCTGATCGTTATACGAGCAGAACCTAACATCAATTTCCCGTTCTCTACTCTGACACCGAATGGAATATCTGACAGTGCTTCTGAGGATACTGACCAGGATGACGTGTCACGACCTGGGTTGTTTTCAACTAATGATTTATATGAAGAATCACTTTCGATATCAGATTCATATTCGTTTGTATTGTCTTTGTTATTATTGGCTTCTTCATTCTGCAAAGTTTTATCAATAAACGGAAGTTCTTCATTTTTTGTAGGACTCGGGAAAGACGTCTGTTTACTGGCATTAGCAATCTGGTTGAGTGGTTCTGTTACAGGCTTGAAAACTGATTCCAATGTTTGCTGATTGTTAATCTCAACATCTCTCATTTTTCGTACTTTTTTCTTAACAGCGTCGACAGCAACTACTATTTGTCTTTTTAGCGATTTTTCCATTGCAGAAAAACGAACCGATAGTGATTGATTAAGCGATGTCTGAAGAATAATAATATCACGAAGGTAACGGACTTAAATAACCATATTCTTAATCAAAGACTACAAAGGTGTCAAATTTGTTTCTATAACATCCTTTATTTTTTAAACAATCTTTATTAATTACTACATAATTGAAGGGCTCATTCCATATTTTGGAACACATTTCACGAAATTCAGTCCATGTCATATCAGTGTTGACATGTTCTTCATAAATATGACGCAAATTAATGTCATCTTGCTTAAAAAGTATGATTAAATTCGCGTTGTCTCTTACTAACTGCTTAGGGATTTTACTATAAGTTTGATTTAGATAAAAACAATCGATGAACTTGTGTCTTCCCATTGCGAAATAATCACGCATGCTATCTTGATTTTCGCAAGCAACATCATCAAATATTATCACAGAGTTAGGTTTAGCGTCTTGAACTCTTAGCACTTCCTCATTTCCATGATATTTCTGGAGTGAAATACCTGGCACTCGCTGTAACACTTTTTCTAAAAAAATGTATTTGGGTTGGTAAAGAGTTTTCGAATAAACATAAACATTTTCAAATCTTAATCCATTTTCGTGTATGAGAAGACCAATCAATAAATTGGTTTTTCCACAATTGGATGGTCCGCAAATGATACATCGAACTGAGTTAGGTAACAATTCTCCATGACGAAAACTAGTCTTGCAAACATCCTCGCAGATTGTTTTAACATGCAGCGATTGTGGTTGCTTTACAAACTTCATGATTACACTTGGTAACAAACTGATTGGCAATGAGTAAATGTATTTGTTACATTAATATTTATAAACAGAAACAGTACCGCAATCTTTTTCGCGATAGAGCGATCGTTAGAGCGATTACAGACTCGCATGATCATTGGTTGAGTGTAGGAATAGGTATGGAGGCGATCGTTCATTATTCGGTTTTCTACGCTACAGTCATGTAGCAAGGCGAACTCGCCCAGCTACTGGCGGCCAGTGGTATAACTTGCATGATCTCTAGGTGAGTACAGTAATTTACTCTGCAGTCGAGTCGATCGTTCAATATTGGGCATTCTATGCCACCGGCGCGTAGCGAGGCGCACTAGCCGAGCTACTTGCCGACAGTGGCATAGAATGCCCAATATTACCCTACTGCCGAGCGACAATGGCTTAGTGGTGCCGGCCCCGACTTGCGAGTTGTAGGTTGTGGATTCGAACTAGGTAGATCACTTTACTTTGTGCAACTTTTTAGTCCTCATACGCTATACGATAGCTCAGACAGACTTCATGAGTAAGTAATGAAGAACCATGACATTATGAAAATGTATGATAAAGTGAAGATAATTTGTACTTTGGGCCTCATCTTATAAGTTTACAATCTTGAAACAGATTTCAGTTAACCAGTGATGGTTATCTCCTTGGAACAATTTTGTAAATACTAAATATAAACATTTAAAATTTATTTAAAGATTGAGAAAGCAATGGCTTTGTTAAATGATGAATTTATGACATACACAATAATATGTATGTCATGAATTCCTCATTACATTTTAGTTTAAAAGTCGTGTCTACATGATTTACCTTTCCTTTTCCTACCTTCAAAATTAATTGAAACACAACCATGTGTGCATTTAGGAATTTACAGAATTACCCAAAATATTTATAAATGTGCATTTACGAAATTACTTCCTAATGCTTACTTTGCCAGTATATCCCACAATGTCATGCTTGTTGATTTTTTTCATATCTGAATTGCCAGACAGGCAGGTAAACAGATTTAAGCAAATAATATGAGATTACAAAGACCAGATCATTTTATAGCAGGCTTAAGTTTACATGGATAAGGTGTTTGTACTGTAGTTTAGGATTTACTTATATTATATATTTATTTAATCTACAACTACGAAGGTTTATTATATGAACTAGCTTCTGCCCGCGACTTCGTCCGCGTGAAATTTCACCCTCCCCCATCTCCATCTCCCTCTTAGGGGTGGAATTTCGAAAAACCCTCTCTTAGTGGATACCTACTCTTCACAAAGAACACACCCTCTAAATTTCATGTCTCTAGGACCAGCGGTTTAGGCTGTGCGTTAATATATCAGCCAGTCAGGACTTTAAATTTTATATATTATATATAAAACTAGCTGACCTGGCGAACTTCGTACCGCCTCAGAATTAAATAACGTGACAAAGTTCAATAGACACGTGGCGCCATCTATAGTAACGTTATTTTTGTTTTCCTCGGGAACAGCAGTTTTTCAGGATGAAAGGTACTCTATGTCCGTTTCTGAGAACGTATATGCAAAATTTCAGGACGATCGGTTCAGTGGTTTAGGCGTGAAAGGTAATAAACAAACAAACTTACTTTCGCATTTATAATATTACCTAGTTAGGATTCAAAGTCCTGACTGACTGATATATCAACGCACAGCCTAAACCGCTGGTCCTAGAGACATGAAATTTGGAGGGTGTGTTCTTTGTGAAGAGTAGGTATCCACTAAGAAGGGTTTTTCGAAATTCCACCCCTAAGAGGGTGAATGGGAGGAGGGTGAAATTTCACGCGGACGAAGTCGCTTGTAGAAGATAGTGTTCAATATGAAAGTAGGAATGTCCTTGAATTTAGTATTCTGCAATTTCTACGACATTTTATCGTGGGGAAAACCTCCAGGATTCTGTCCTTCTTGTGATAGAGAAAATGCTTCGATCAACAATGATTTGATCATGACATATATGTATGCAAGTTTCCAGAAGTGATTTGCAGCAGTTTCAGTATCGTCTTTTGCTTTATTGATTAAGTTTCATAAAATCAAACAATCTCACGGTAATCTTTTTGCCAATATGGCTAACATTTAGTGCACATCATCCACGCTGCATTTGTTTTCAAATAGATGGTCAATCAAGTAAGCAATAAGGCGATGGCCGTATGTTGACGTTAGTCGACCAACACTTATGCCGGAGCCACACCAATGGGAAACGCCGGTAATTATCGCGATAAGTCGTGGCGGCACCTTCGATTAACGCCCGTCATCGCGATAATTATCGGCGTTCCCCGTTGGTGTGGCCCCGGCATTTGACTAACTAAACAAAGGTTGGATAATCAAGACGCGATGGTAACCGGACCGGCTTAGTATGTTTTGAACCTCCAAAGAAGGCGGTTGTTTGTTCCGTCGCGGAATTTTCTAACGATTTATCGTATTTTTACGACTTGTTGAAAATGGTTTTCGAAATGTAACGCGTTAACATTCATACAGTTTGATTTGTGTTCAGTTTTATGTGAAAATGATTGAAGTTATCGGTAATGTGTGAATTGTTTCATAAATGTTATTGTTTTCGACAAAAAATGCGGAAATTACAGGTTATGAATACAGTGCTTGGGGCTGATTTTAAATAACAGATAATTTTAATTCGTTGAATAAAATTGACATCTGACAAATTTTGTATGGAAGAACTGTGAAAAATTCAAAATTATGCCTTGTATAAAATCATCTGGCGTTGGAAAAATCAACCCTTAGCCTGGTTTCACAGCTGTCTGGGAGACCCGTATGGGCCGACCGTATTTATTTATTTATTTATTTATTTATTTATACGGGAGACCCGTACGGGTAGTACCCGCAGTGCTCTGAAACGATGATTCAGTACGATACGGTTGCTAGCAGGAGACAGATGCGCTGTACGGGCTCAACCCGGAGCGGGTCGTGTACGGATCAAGCCGCGTCGCTGGGAAACGATGTTCTAGCGCCTAACATGTGCTCCCGCTCCGGGCGCCCGTACTGACAGCCCGTACGGGTCTCCCGGATAGCTGTGAAGCCAGCCTTGCATAAACAGAAGGCCAATTCTCGTAATTTAAAACGTTCAAAATCTAGTCGCAGTCTCATCTCGGCGACAAACAAATGTCAAAAACTTGTCAAAATGAAGACGAACTAGCAGGGGATTGAGGAGGGGTGGGGGAGGGGAATCAGACCGGAAAAACTCGGATATTCAAGGTTTTTTTGACAGATTGAGACTGAGATCAGACTGTGAACGTTCTTAAAGTTACGAGAATTGCCCCTCTGGTATCAAAGGAAAATCTTCGTTTTATTTGGTTAAGTACCTACCTGTTTAAATTTTTCGATAACATGTGGGTAGGTAATTATCATCAAAGATTTCGTTATGGTATTGGCAAATCTTAATACTTATAATAATTTCCTCCCTTTTGTTATTTGCCGATGGTCGTGGTCGTCTTAGCTTAAAGGATCAGATTACTTAAGTTTTTTATCAGCCACTAGCTTCTGCCCGCGACTTCGTCCGCGTGAAATTTCATCCTCCCCCCATTCACCCTCTTAGGGGTGGAATTTCGAAAAACCCTTTCTTATTGGATACCTACTCTTCGCTAAGAACACACCCTCCAAATTTCATGTCTCTAGGACCAGCGGTTTAGGCTGTGCGTTGATATATCAGTCAGTCAGGACTTTGAATTTTATATGTATAGATTAATGTCTTACTGCTGGACAAAGCCTCCCCTACTCTCTTTCCATCTCTTTCTGCCCAAAGCTGCTAAGGACCAATGTTTATTAAAGAAGTCTATCTCATCCCGCCATCTCCGTATGGGTTTGCCGCCGCGATGTCTTTTGCGGTTACTGCTTGACTTGAAGTGGGTAGCTATAGTGTCGTCATGAATGACTTTTTCTTACAACATCAACAAGAAATCACCATGACCTAGGAAGCTGATTTGTCTCAATAAAAACTGCTGCAAGCTAATGGTCCGTAATCAATTCTAAGTATTTTTATTATGTCACGTACCAACATAAGTATTTGCTACTCTCAAATACAATATCACTTGTTTTGTTTTCCTTGAAATTAGATCGAGACATCGGTTTGTAGATTTGTCTGTAGAAAAATTTCGTCAGGTATGTTTTGAGTATGAATGTGGATGGTTATAAATAAGAATAGGAGAAGAATAAAGAAAAAAAAGACGGCTTAGGCGCAAAACGTCTCTTTCGCAAAATGTCCCCTGGTCGTAAAACGTCTCTTTCGCAGAATGTCTCTTTCGTAAAATGTCTCTTTCGCAGAATGTCTCTTTCGCAGAATGTCTCTTTCGCAAAATGTCGCGCCAGGGACTTAAGAATAAAATTTTGATTTTCAAAACAAAAAATCATTTATTAAAATTATAGTGCAATTATGATGTTAAAATTTTGGTACTTAAATTTACTTAAGAATGTATTCCAAATTAAAAAAAATATTTTGATACAGTTAAAAATAATATTTTGGTACAATTTAAACTTCAGTGATGGCATCATTTATAATAATATGCGAGGGTAGTTAGAAAAAAACTTATAAATGTATGTGTCATTCATTATTGCCGAGCTGTGTGTGTTTAGTGAATATGAGTTTTAATATGGATCAAGAAATCGAATACATTCGTAATCAAAAAGGACATAGAACACTTATACATTGTGAGATTTTCTTTTTATCAATAATGTTATGTTAATCATTTATGAAAATGATTAATTTTTTTTTAATGCAATACTTGATAATAACTCAAGGAAATTATAATGCCAAAATTTATTTATTTGACATTTTAATATTAAATATATATTTTTTAATCATTTTAAAAATGGTATAAAAAATATTTTCATTTGCAATACTTAGTTAATGTTTAGTTACTATTAGTAATAGCTCCTATTATATTATCTGTGGATATGTTTACTAACAGTATTGATTCCTTTGATCTAAATTTTGAATGTGTGTAAAATGTTTGATACCTATTGATATTGTTTTTATTTGGAATACATACTTAAGTAAATTTAAGTACCAAAATTTTATCATCATAATTGCACTATAATTTTAATAAATGATTTTTTGTTTTGAAAATCAAAATTTTATTCTTAAGTCCCTGGCGCGACATTTTGCGAAAGAGACATTCTGCGAAAGAGACATTCTGCGAAAGAGACATTTTACGAAAGAGACATTCTGCGAAAGAGACGTTTTACGACCAGGGGACATTTTGCGAAAGAGACGTTTTGCGCCTAAGCCAAAAAGACATGCTGCGGCAACTGCAAATCAATTGGGATGAATAGAATAGAATATATTTATTTGCTTTAAAACATGGTACATTAAGGTCTTATAAATAACGTGTTGATCTTACATGTTTCGCCATGGTCTGGCATACAAATATTTAAACAAGTTAAATGTAACTTGCATGTAATTTGTTAAAATTAAAACATTTTTAATAACATTGGTTATTAGGGTTTCGTATCTATTTGGACACATAAGAATAATAGGTATATCTATCTATCTATATATATAAAAATGAAACCCGTTTTCCGTTGTCACGACATAACATGAAAACGGCTGGACCGATTTCGCTAATTCTTTTTTTGTTGTGATCGGTATTGCCGGGACAAGGTTTGTATGAAAGAAAATTTTGGAAATTCGAAAAAAAAATTGCACCCGTGCGAAGCTGGGGCGGGCCGCTAGTAAAGCTATATAATTAAATCTCGGCATCATATCTTATATGTATTTATCAGCTACTTTTTTATCAAAAAATTCTTTCACACTATAAAAACAATTACCAATAAGCCAAACGTTTTAGAGGGAGTTCCCTTATTTCTTTTGGAATATTGTTGAAAATTTTAATTGCTGTGATAAAGCTATTCTTATGACATAATGTGCTTTGATGTGAAGGAATTCTTAGCCGTGTTGGTTCTCGACGGGTATATTTAGAATGTAAGTGAAGGAATGATGATCCTGTCCGTTTATTCTGCACGATTCATCTGATATCACAATTATTTCGTTACAATTTTACAAGTGACGTTTGTTTATATATTATACTTATTGAAAGCTATCTTATGCATGTTCGCAGTATAAAAAACACACTTGTAACCACTTCACGTATTCAAATCGTTCTATTGTGTATTCCCCAAGGAGTTGACACATTCCGCGTTAGTTTTCCTAAACGCTTTGTGAAATGATACGTTGTGTGATAAAATATTGTTTATTCTGAAAACGTTTGAAGCGGATTTGTGTTAATCTGATATTGTTTTAATGCTATAGGATGGTAAAGTGGTAACTGCCGACTGAGAATATCTGTAATACCAAAGGCATCGCAGGTATGTTTTCCACGATAGAGAAAATTCAAATGTCTCATGTGCGTCAGTGCCTGAATTCACACCGACATCCATGAAACCCACAAGCATGTTACAGCGTCCTTGCTGCTCCTGCTTCGGAAGCAGCCAGGATGCTGGTTGTACAGGCCCGTACACATTGGCATTCATCGCATACTTTTTTGCTACCTCATAATGTGTCTAGATTAAAACCCTTTTTAACCGACTTTAAAAAAGGAGGTTCTGTATTCGACCCGTATGTATGTATGTATGTACATATGTATGTATGTTTGTATGTCCGCGATTATCTCAAAAACTCCTGAACCGATTTTGATAATTCTTTCATTAGTGTGATCTACATACTTTCAGGAAGGTTTTAGTATATAAAACATTAGGTAATTATTCTTATGTACGAAGTTATATGCATAAATGTACTGCATCTCCGGCATTTCTATGGGAATTTTGATGATTCTTCGAGTCGTGTCTTCAATGCACTAGTGTTAATTGAATTTATGTGGGATAGGTACAACTAAAAAGTGAAAAATAAAAACTTTTTTACAAAAAAAACAACCGCCTTCAAAAAAAAACACTACAAAGTGAAAAATTACTTTAATTTCGGAAGTCGGTGTCGTTGGTTCCGCATTTTCGTTTTTTGACACCGACTTCCGAAATTAAAGTTATTTTTCACTTTGTAGTGTTTTTTTTTGAAGTCGGTTGTTTTTTTTGTAAAAAAGTTTTTTGAATATTATTATTCTTATAAGCCTGTGTTGTCCCACTGCAGGGCAAAGGCCTCCCTTCCCTCTTTCCACTTTTCCCGGTCTACTGCGATTGTGGGCCAATCCTTTAAGGAGTCCAGCTCATCCCGCCATCTCTTTCTGGGCCTGCCGCGCAGTCGTTTCCTGCCATTGAGGATCCACTGGGTGGTGGCTTTTGCATATCGCTGCTCCGACATGCGACAGATATGGCCAGCCCAGTTCCAATTTAGTCCAGCAGCTATGCGGCCAGCGTCCGCTATTTGTGTTTTGGAACGAAGTATAGAAGAAGAAAAAACCCACAAGCCATAACATAGCAAATGATGCTAATCGGCAGAAATAGGTACCTACGGTGATATAGGTATGGTGGTATAGAATGTTTGTGTATGTGCGAGCTCTTTATTTCCCATAATACACAGGGTGAAATTGAATTCATGGGCATCCTTTTATGGGGTCATTGTAATCATCATTATGTGACGAAACATGAAATCGCGAAAAAAAAATCAGCTCTTCCCTACATTTTGACGAGTTATGTGAACACAAATGCAAGGAACAGCTGATTTTTTTTTCGCGATTTTAGGTTTAGTCTCATAGTAAAAGTTGTTAATAATGATGAGTACAATGACCCCTTAAAAGGATGCCAATGAATTTAATTTTAACCCTGTAGAGTTCAATAAAATTATTATTATACTCTTTTACTGTGTTATGCCTAGAATTATAGCAAGTTAGTAATTTGCAGCATTCAATATCACCACAGAGTTTTAAAACAATTATCAATTATCTGGATACTTATTGCTAATCCTAGTTAAACAACATTGTTTATTTAAGTTTAGCCTAGGTTTCTACTGATAATTAACAATGTTTAACTTTCCCGCTGACAAGTTGATAGTCATTTTATAGATTTACTTTGATTCTTATTGCGATTGTAAAAGAAGGAAAATATAACGGATTGTTGATCCGTTTTTCTTTTACATGATAAGAGGTTGGTGATAAGAGGTTGATAGTCTTTTAATCAGAATAGCTATGGGCTATGTGTTCCTAGTACGTATACCTTAGACGTATGCACATTAGCCAGCACACAATTGCGTGACACACTGATATTAATCTCAATCATTTTGAAGGATATTGCTACTCCATTGCTCCGTATGTTCGGAAAATTTGTCTGCTCAACAACGTAAATAACGCAATGAATGTTGTTGAACTGTCAAAATGAAAGCCATTGCTACTGATAGCGTATTACGCAATTTTACCTCGCGGTTACTTCATAAATCTTCAAGATCGGCTATTGTTAGTTATCATTGGTCTTCAGTTCGTTTTATGTTACGTAATGTAAATATCTAGGAAATGCGCCACCACCATTGGCCTTGTACGGGAACTACTATAATTAAATACTCGTAAAGTAGTAACGACACCTAACTACCTATGAAATAACTAGCTGCGCCCCGCGGTTTCACCCGCGTAAATGTCGATCCCGTGGGAATATCGGGATAAAAAGTAGCCTATATGTTATTCCAGGGTGTCAGCTACCTCCATACAAAATTTTATCAAAATTGGTCCAGCCGTTTGAGCGTGAAGAAGTTACAAACATATAAACACACACACACAAACTTTCGCCTTTATGGTATTAGTGTGATAATATTTCGAATTTCATACCTTTGCATATAGTTTAATTGTAGGGGCTCGCCGCACGGGTCGATCGATTAGGTTAAGCTACGCTTGGCGAGGTTGGTCCGTGGGTGACCTTCTATACCCTCCGTGACTCGGCAAGCATTGGTCCCGGCTGTCCTTCGTAGAGCTTTGACAGTCGTTACAGGTCGTCAGAAGCCCGAAAGTCTGACAACCAGTCTTACCATAGAGTATCATATTACCCAGTAACTGGGTTCTGGAGGTCAGATAGGCAGTCGCTCCATGTAAAATACTTGTAATTTAGCTGCTTCCAGTTAGACTGAAGCCGACCCTAACATCGTTAGTAAAAGGCTAGGCAGATGATGTATATTTTTTTATTGTCTTTTTTCTGTGATTATAATTCATTTTCTTATATCATACCTTTCTTTATTCAGGAAATGTCCAGCAGACAAATAGCAGATTACGACGGGTGTCCTCAAAGCTCTGTAGCATGGAGTCATGGAAGAGGAGGTTGCCCGTCACAATATGGCTGCCGAAGTACAGCTTCGAGTTCCTACTACGAGACGCCATTGCTGGTGAGATACACTTTCTAATGTCTATGGTACCCTGGTAGGTACGGCACTCGACAGTTTTAGTGAATCCGTTCATCCATCGATGACACGAGCTTCACCTGCATCGTGGTGCCGCCATCGTCAGTGCCACGTGTGTGCTGTATGCTTATGTGATCCTGGTATACCAACTCAATATCAAGTAGGTAGGCGTTATGGAAACTCAATGTTATGTATCTAATGTAATCTTGGTAGCTTCAACATAATGGACCCCTATAGTTTTTAGTGGGGCCCCATTGGGTCCTGACCGTCATTGATATTTCTGCAAGATGCAGCAAGCACTGCAACAGCGATGCACCGTCTTGCGCTTATTAGATCCTGGTAAGCTGTGGGTTTAATTACTCCCCTATTTGAGGAGTATAGGTACATTTGCGTGTTTTATTTGCATCCAATAACTGGCCACAATTAACCACGGCTGTAACTAAGAATTTTCTAAAAACCTTATAAAACTTGGCATTGTTCTCCCGGATATGCATGCTAATTTAATCACCGTGTTTTATTTAGCATACATTTTGTAACTAAAGAGAAATTGAGATTCAGTGAACAGCGTCTTGTTAAGAATGACTCAAAGATGCTTAGTAGGAAAATGTGTCCTAAATACTCGTATTGCAGAAACCTGACTGAAGATTTTGGACAAGGACATACGAGTGCATCAACATAGAAGCAGGTCTTTACCTTATATGAATTACCTGAATGCCCGAATTCGTTCGCCGTCTGACCGATAAATAAACCGGTTCAGTGATCTGATGACATAACGTTCGATAACCTGCTCCAATGTTTCCGTTTTTGTAATTACATTCGCTTCGATTGTGTATCCGATAATTTAATTGGAGTTAGTTTTGCATAGAAGAAATGAAGAATATAAAATTCGAACCACATTAAGGCTGATAGATAGTTTTCTGTCTGGCGCATTTTTAGGTGCGATAAATGCTTCCAAGCAATAAAAATACACCACTTTTTGGAAATCGGGCAATCCCCAGTACTCTTGATAATTTAGCTCGTGTTGAGCTGGTGTTTAATTTTCTTTTTCGTGTTCGCCCTGATGTGCACCAGGGTCACAGAAGTTCAAACTACACTGTTTTATTCAAGTGAGAAAATAATCAACACGTTACCTCGTTAAGTGCCAACTAATAACCGTAATATCCTGTGCGTTTAGAATTTTAATTGCCTATTTATGATGTTAAACCTTAGCTACGTAAACATGCCGTGGTTGTAAAGTAAGCACGTCTGGGATTTATAGATAATCTCTGAATGAAATAGATGTTATCTTATCTTCCCACGGAATTGTGGAAACAGAGTGTTTAGGATTGATTTAAATCCGGCTCTTTAGATAAATTCAATCTGGTGTGAAGCGGATCTGAGGGTGTAGTAACATCTTTATATTTGGCACTTAATATCATGTACCTATGTAGGTAGGTGCCTATTTCTTGAGTCAAGACCTGTGATTCATGGTTCTTGAGTTAGGTAGGGGCATCGACCTTATGGTAACAATGAGAATGGAAATCTGAAGGACTAAAACTCTTCTGCAAAACCTGATGAAGACTGTTAGAGATAGAATTGCAGGCAAAACTCGTTTTAACTACAGTTAATTTGTGAGTCATGCTTTCAAACGACGTGCGTGTATGAGGTAAAACATGTATATGAGGATCGTCGCAGGTGGCGTTCTATAGTGTTTGCCTACCCAGGGTAGAAGGCGTGAGACCGTGACTTTATATATGTCATGTATGTATGATTGTCTTATGTATATCATGATTTAATGAAATACAGTAAGGTAATACCACTTTACAAATCCGGGGACAGTAAAGACACCAATAATTATAGACCCGTATCCGTGTTGCCGGTTTTCAGCAAGGTGTTTGAAAAGATAATGCTTAATCAGATGCTCAATCATTTTAACACGAATAAAATCCTTCACGATCAACAGTATGGTTTTACCAAAGGACGTTGTACGACCGACGCCGGTGTAACCTTATTAAAACACATTTTTAACGCGTGGGAAGAGGCTCAAGACGCCATAGGGATCTTTTGTGACCTCTCCAAGGCATTTGATTGCGTCGATCACGAAACCTTGCTTTTGAAACTTGAGCATTACGGACTTGGAAAACTTGCGCTCAGTTTAGTTAGTTCTTATTTAAATGATAGACAACAGCAAGTTCAAATAAATGGTGTCAATTCACATGGTTTAACAGTAAAAATGGGTGTGCCACAAGGCTCGATTTTGGGTCCTTTCCTCTTTTTAGTGTATATTAATGATCTACTCCATTTATTAAAAAACCAACCACAAATGGTGTTATTTGCTGATGACACTTCCTTAATTTTTAAGGTAAATAGACGTGCTACAAATTTTGACGACGTAAATAACGCCCTACTGCAGGTCCAAAATTGGTTCACTGCTAATAATTTAGTATTAAATGGAAAAAAAACTAAGTGCATAAGATTTTCTTTACCAAATGTCAAAGGTAGTGATTGCGAGATAATATTGAATCAAGAGAAACTAGAATTCGTCGATACAACTGTTTTCCTAGGGATCACGCTCGACTCAAGGCTACAATGGGGTCCTCATTTAACATCTCTTGCAGGACGGCTAAGTTCAGCTGCTTATGCTGTCAGAAAAATCCGTCAGTTTACTGATGTTAATACCGCGAGACTGGTCTATTTTAGTTACTTTCATAGTATCATGTCTTACGGTATTTTACTTTGGGGACGGGCTGCAGACATCGATTCTATTTTTATTCTGCAGAAAAGAGCCATCAGAGCCATATATAATCTTCGCAGGCGCGATTCTCTAAGAGAACGGTTTAAGGAAATTAACATCATGACGGTACCTTGTCAATATATCTATGAAAACATCATGTATGTAAGGAAAAATTTACATCTTTTTAGTAAAAGAGGTGAGAGACATAATTATAGTACTAGAAATAGGGACCTATTAGTTCAACCAGGTTTCAGACTAGCTAAAGTAGACTCATCTTTTATGGGGTACTGTTTAAAATGTTATAATAAAATACCTCCCCACATTCTTCAACTGAATGAGACAAAATTCAAGTCTTGTATTAAACGCACACTATGCAGGCAGGCATATTATAAGTTAGGGGATTACATCGCGGATAAAAATGCCTGGCTCAATGCTGATCCTGCTCCACAACCACAACTAATTGATTAACACTTGAAAATACTGTTGGAGCTGCTGAAGATTGTAAGTCTATCTTTGCATTGTATAAATTCAATCTCCTAGTATTGTATAATTGCATAACACATGTGTGAGTACTATGTACACACTATAAAGCTACCATTTACTGGGTACGTCTTTCATTGACTTGAATGTGCTCTGGCGGCTGAGAGTATGTCATGCTCACTCAAATGTCTCGCTGATGGTGGCGCATGTGTTGGATCATTTAGCTCCCTTCAAAATGGTTGAGCTGAATGGTGCTGATGCATGCGTCATGTTCGTGAACGGGCGCCGTCAGTAGGGACTGGTCATCTCTTTGCTGCCATGGCTTATTTTAATTTATTATTTGAATTGTTGTTTTTTCTCATCTTTTCATTATGGACGCTTTTAACGTTCTGCATCGTTCTCACATGTATAATTTTTAACATGAATGATGTAACCAAGACTTTGTAACCACATTATTTTGATTTAAAAGAGTGTCCATGGAGTTTCTTGCCCGTTTTTCTCCATAGGTACCTACGCTTTGGAATGGGCAACTAGCTTCACTTTTTCTGACTGACTGACTTCTTGACAATTCAAAAGTGCCTGTAAATGGTTTAATTGAAATAAATGCTTTGAGTTTGAGTTGAGTTTGATCTGGCAGTTTGAGTAATTTACGCGGCCTACCCAAATGTCCTTTCTTTGGTATTCTTCGTCGAATCGTTGAGCTCCTCAAGTTCTGAGCTGAGCTGCACGATTTTTGACAAATGCGTGCACTGACTGGACAGGTCCGCACAATCTGTGTGGTTCTTTCCTCAAAAGACCACTTCAGACACCAATCTACATGGTCTTCACATGATCTAACCAAGATTTTTTCTGGACTTTAAAAGAGGCTGTGATATCTGAGTTTGTTTCCGGCCTTTCTTCTCAGAGTAGTCAGATAGGAAACGCCGACCTCATCTAGCTTTAGAAAAATATGATTGACGTGTAAAAGTTTTTGTACAAACCTACTTACAGAAATAAATCATAATAAGGAGACACAAGATTTTGAAATGAAGGGAGTAGGTAATATAGAAAATAAAATAGAAAATGCTTATTAAACAGAAAATGAAACAGAAAACGCTTATTAAACAATCCAGTCGATGTTGTAGGTAAAAAACTAAATAATTCTATAAATTTAACGAGCAGTGATTCAATTTAGCAGTTTTATGAGCCGTATCTGAGTGACGGTGTACCTGCGGTGGTTTATATTATGTTGATGTCTAATTGATTCATTCAAGGACTTGCATGCGTAAAGGTGCGTCCACACTGTCTAACATAACATGTTATTAAACATAGTTATATACCTAACATGTTTCTATAGAGAGGTTAGCAATGTTAAATAATTTGGACGTCTTATACAGGGTTATTGGAAAAACACCAACAACCTCTTAAGAGGTAATTGTACTCATGATTATGAACAACTTTTACTATGGGACCAAACCGGAAATCGCGAAAAAAAAATCAGCTGTTCCCTACATTTTGACGAGTTCTACGAATATAAATAAATGTAGGGAACAGCTGACTTTTTTTTCGCGATTTCATGTTTGGTCCCATAGTAAAAGTTGTTCATAATGATGAGTACAATGACCTCTTAAGAGGTTGTTGGTGTTTTTCCAATAACCCTGTATAACATAAGTTTATGTGTTATATAACATAATCTAGACGCAGCCAAACAGAACACTTCTGTGTACAAAATTTCGCGCAGGTTTTCTTTTGTTGATGTTTGTTCATAAGCGTGATTGCCATCATAAATTATATGCTTTTATTAGTTCGTTTAAAACACAAATGGCAGACGCTGGCGCACAGCTCTTGGACTAAAGTAGAACTGGCCTGGCTACATAATTATGTCGCATGTTGGAGCAGCAATACTCAAAAACTACCCACTCAGTGGATCCCAAATAGCAGGAAACGACTATAGGATGAGGTGGACTCCTTCTTAAAGGATAGGAGTAGACTTGGAAATTGAAAAGGGGGAAGGTGGGCCTTTGCCCTGCAGTGGGACAACACAGGCTTATAATAATAATAAAATCACACTAATATTATAAAGGCGAAAGTTTGTGAGTGTGTGTGTGCGTGTGTGTTTATATGTTTGTTACTTCTTCACGCTCAAACAGCTGGACCAATTTTGATGAAATTTGGTGTAGAGATAGCTTGAGTCCCGGAAAAGGACATAGGGTACTTTTTATCCCGATATTCCCACGGGATCGAGACTTATGCGGGTAAAACCGCGGGGCGCAGCTAGTAAAAAATAATTCGTTTACGAAAATACAAGAACGAAGACTAGAGAAGGTGATTTTTTCTGCAAACCGCATGTAATCCGTAATAATATTATAAATTCGAAATTAACTCTGTCTGTCTGTCTGTATGTTACCTTTTCACGCCTAAACGACTGAACCGATTTAGGGTCAGTTCACACCGCGACGTCAAAGTCAAAGTCAAAGTCAAAGCATTTATTTCAAATAGGCACATAAAAGGCACTTTTGAACGTCAAAAATTATCTTAAAATAGAATTGATTCTAGTCGCCCATTCCAAAAGGTAGTTTTCGTATGGAGAAGAACGGGCAAGAAACTCCACCGTTACTCTTTTAAAATGTTTAGGTACAATATTTTGCATGGGTACATTAATTATATAATAACATGTGAGGACGATGCACCTACAATAAAATTACTGTACCACAATAGGTAAAAGAATTAAAAACGAAACCATGACATATAAATTAATTATCTGATAGATACATGGTGCTCACATATTTACAAACATGGTACAAGCAAAACGATTTTAATTATAAAATAAAACAAAATACAAGTAATAAGTCAGGGTGTGAGTAATAAATGTAAAAAAAAAAGAATAAAAAAATTTACAATTAAATTAGCAACCAGTTTGATTTTGTCTAGACTCTAGATTGTCCTATGGAGCAGGACCAGCATGTTTCCAAGCGTTCTTATCTTGGATATAATCTTCTAATTTATAGTATGCTTGTTTACAAAGTGTACGTTTAATGTGAGTTTTAAATTTTCTTTCATTTAATTGCAATATATCACAAGGTATTTTATTGTAACATTTAACACAGTACCCCATAAAAGATGTATGTACTTTGGCTAATCTGAAAAATGGCTGATGTATTTTATCTTTATTTCTTGTATTAAAGTTATGTCTATCGCTTATTTTATTAAAAAGATGTAGATTTTTTCTTACATACATAATATTTTCATAAATGAATTGGCAAGGTACCGTCATAATATTAATCCTTTTAAATAGTTCCCTGAGAGATTCGCGGCGACGCGCGACGTAGATTATAAATGGCTCTGACAGCTCTCTTTTGCAAAATAAAGATGGATTCAATGTCAGCAGCTCGACCCCATAGTAAAATGCCGTACGACATAATGCTGTGAAAGTAGCTAAAATAGACTAAACGCGCGGTTTCTACATCTGTTAACTGTCTTATCTTCCTAACAGCATAAGCGGCCGAGCTAAGCCGCCCCGCAAGAGATGTTATGTGAGGTCCCCATTGTAATTTCTCGTCTAGCGTGATTCCCAGGAAAACCGTTTGATCAACAAATTCTAGTTTTTCTCCATTCAGTATGATGTCACATTCGCTACTTCTAACATTTGGTAATTTAAATCTAATGCATTTGGTTTTCTTTTCATTTAGTACCAAATTATTTACCGTAAACCAATCTTGGACCTGAAGAATAGAGTTATTCACGTCGTCAAGATTTTGTGCCCCAAGATTCCTGTGGCATCTTGTGCTTCTTCCCAGGCGTTAAAAATGTTCTTTATTAGGGTGACACCGGCGTCAGTGGTACAACGCCCTTTGGTGAAACCGTACTGTTGTTTATGAAAGATGGAATTTTTATTAAAGTGGCGTAACATTTGATTGAGCATCAACTTTTCAAACACCTTACTGAGAACTGGCAGAATTGACACAGGCCTATAATTGTTGGGTTCTTTACTATCACCGGCTTTGAATAAAGGAACTACTTTACTGTGTTTCATGAGATCCGGAAAGACTCCTTGGTCTATACTGATGTTAAATATGAAAGCTAAATAGGGCGCAATCGTTTCAATGATAGATCTACAAACTTTTACAGACATTCCCCAGAGATCTTCTGTTGATTTAATTTTAAGATCTTTAAAAGCTTTTATAACAGCCTGGGGGTTCGTATGTTGAAAACTAAACTCCGAGGGGCATGCCTTAACATTCTTTCTAAGTAAATCAGCAGAACGCGCGGGTGAGGAATTTAAAGCTTCAGTAGTTTTAATGGGAATATTAGCAAAAAAGTTTTCAAATTCCTGAGCAATTTCTACATCTGAGTTTATGGGGCCATGTGCAGTTTCTAAATTAAATTCAGTATTACGCTGTTTTTTCCTACCTGTTTCATTATTTATTATTTGCCAGGTAGTTTTTATTTTATCATCGGCTGATTTTATTTTATTGCTAATATAAAGAGCTTTAGCTATTTTGCATACACTTTTAAAAGTCTTAGAATATGTAGCAACATACTGATGAAAGCTTGTGTTATTCATATGTTGCTTTAGGCCATAAAGTTCAAAAAGGTTTTCCCTGCTTTTACGAATACCTGGAGTCGCCCAATCACTAAATAAGAACTTTGTGTAAATACTTTTAGTCTTTAGTGGGAAAGTGTCATTAAATTGCGTGTTTAATAGTGAAAAGAACTCGGCGTAGAACTCATTCGGGTCACATAAATTATTAAAACTCTGAACACATAATTTACTTGCTAAAGAATTATTTAATTTCTCTAAATTTTTAGATGTAATTGGCCTAAACCTTATTAGAGTTTTTTGTAAAGGCATGTAGGAGCAAAATGTTATTGTTTGTCCGCTGTGATCAGATGGCAACTTATTTACAATTTCTTTGTGTAAATAATCACATTTACAGAAAATATTATCTATACAAGTGGCAGAGGAAGCTGTCACTCGGGTGGGTTCAATAAAAACATTTGACAAGTCAAATGATCTAAAAAGACTTAATAATCTCATAGTATTTGAGTTATTTTCTAATAAATTAATATTGAAATCGCCACATATGATTATTGACTTACTACTAGCAGAAAGTTTCTTTAGCACATCTTCCATTACAGAATCAAACACAGATAGATTCTGGTAACTTGGAGGTCTGTATACGCATACTATTACATGCTTATCGAGCTCAACACAGGACAATTCAATGGTGTGTTCAACAGACAGCCCGACGATGTCTTTTCGTTCCTTTGATTTAACAGAATTTTTAACTAATATTAATGATCCACCATGTATCATACATGTTCGGCTGAAATGGCTAACTACACAATAATTTTCATAGTTAATTGACATTACTTGATGAGATTTTAACCAATGTTCTGTTAAACAAATGACATCAAACTTGGTTTTTTCTAAAAACAATTCTATTTCCAGTAATTTAGAAGAGCAACCTTGAATATTTTGGTTAAATAATTTTAAAACATGTTGCCCTCCCTTTGGTTTTTTATTATTCTGAGTAATATTGCCAGAAGATACCTTTTTATTATTCTCTAATAGTAATAGGTTATTTGAAGGGGTAACTTCTGTTGTCTTACTGACTAGTTTAAAGAGTTATCCGGAGAGACCTCCACAACTACGACTGAAGTGTCTAGGAAGCCCGTATGAGTTCCAGTAGGAAGAGAATACCCTATCTGACTGGTAGTGGCCTCCAAAGATGTTGGTATTGTAGGTGGACCCTCCTTCGTACAACATGAAGATTCATAATTAGTAATCACTATGTTGTTAGTATGACTAGACAACACAGACTCGTCCCTAATACTAGAATTTGTTATATTAGCTATAACACCGTTAATATTATATGCTATCAACATAGCAATCATATGTCTACATTCCCAAGACAGAGATAAAGTTCTCTGAGTTAACTTAAAACCACTAACAAACTTATTAGTGTCAAAAAACAATAATTTGTCACTATGATAACATGTCAGCATGTGAATAGTGTTATTCAACTTATATATATATTTATTCTCATCTTCTGATAGAGTATCAGAGTAAGGTAAAGCACACAACATTAGCTTACCTATGTTTAACTTTAATAAGGTGTTCACACCATCCACTATGTCCTCTCTGGTAATACCAGTACTTTTACCTAGTAGCAAAACCATTGTAGAATAATTGTCTAGGTTTGTGTTTGCAATTCTTTTAATCATTTGTTTAAAACTTATGTTATGATAGCAATGATTGGTAAAACTATGGCTAAGGTAATTAAGTAATATTTTTCCAAAGCCTGAACCTACTTCGTCACTAAAAAAAATTGATTTATTATTCTGTGTACTAACACAGGACTCTGCTGGAAGTGCCAACACCGGTGGAGACAAGTCACTCTGAGGCTGAGGAGGTGGTGGTGGTTGGTTGGCACAGCTGCATGAGAGATTATTAGTCAGAAACTCATAACTCTCAGCATTGCACTTCACCAACTCCAGTAGTTCCCCAGCCTCAAATAATCGCTCACTTAGTTGTTGTTGTGAAGTCTCATATTTCTCAAAAATATCTTTCAGCAAGTGCTCCTTGTGTAGTATATCATTATATAGGAGCTTTGTATCAATGTCATATTTTTCCCTACATTCATCTAACTCAACAGTACAACTATTTAAACTTTTAGAAAGGATAACACGTTCCCTTCTAAGGGAAATATTTAATTTTAAAAGATTCTGTTTCTTAATTGCTCTCTGTGACCGTTTAATTAATTTCTTAATTTTAATATATTTCTTTAGTTTATTATGACTCATAACAATTGGACACAATGGTATGGTATCATCACCAGTCAAATCTATTGTTACAGCTGGCTGACACATTGATTTTGACTTACTACCTACCAGTCGATAAAAAAGGTTATCGGTGTTAGCAACCTGTTCACTGGCCTTAACAGACTCTGAGAGAGATAGGGCCTTATGGGCATCACATAATTGCTGTTTAAGTTCTGCAATATGGTTCAAAGCCAGTTCGTGGGTGTCACTACACTCTTGAAACATTGACACTTGATCTTGTAGTCGACTATACTGGTCGGTTATGTCCATGTGTTGAATGTGTAGCTCAGCCAGCCCATTTTTGAGGAAGGTGTTCTTTGCAATAATGTTCTCCACTTCCACCTCGCTGTCTTCCCTTTCCTGGAGTAGTTGTTTGCGTTCAGCTTCAGAAGCTTCAAGCTCTTTTAAAGTAGCTGTCAGTTTTGCTTCCATCTCCTTGATTGTAGCTCTGCGGGTCATCATTTTGGATAATTGTCACTCACCTGGAATGTGTGAAATTATGCAGATAAATGACAGTGCAAGAAAAGATGTTCTAATATGTGAATAAGTAGGAGGTAGTTAGGGGAAAAAGTAAATAAAGTAATTTGTTGAGAAATAGCTAAGTATTACATTTAGATTAAGTAAGTTAATTAGAGTTAGATTGGAAAGTTAAACAGAAGAGAGATACTATAGAAAACACTGCTTTCCTTGTTTTTATCTTCAAACTAGATAGTACAATATAAATTGATTTTATGTGAAGAGTTTGAGACACATTACAGGCTATAATTTAGTATACATAATTATAATAGCAAGAGCTCTTAATTAGCTTATTTTGTACAGTAAAATATGTAGTGTTTATTGTCTGGGCGAATGTTTTCGTCATCGATTTTGCTTCCACTAGTTGTCAAGCAAAAGGAGACATAAACCGTGCCAGTGTGTGATGGACGTAGCTCAGAGACCTGAGCAGTATTTTGTGATGTTCTGTGGTCTGTTAATATTAACTACAATCACTTAAATAAAACAAAATACTCCCCGGGATTGATGATATTTTGAAATCCGTCACCGTTGGTGCGTTGAGTTGACAGCCGGTTTTAAATCCTTTTTGTACGAAGTTTTCGCGACAAAAAACACTTTCTAATCACTGTATTTAATACTTAATTTCTAGGTTCGACTATATTACACTAATTTAACATATTTATAACACTTTTAATAATTTATTAAAATAATTAACCTAGAGACCGTTTTTTTGACGACCGGCTACCAGTGTTGCCAGCCTAAAAACACGTGACGCGGCTCGCAGTTTTCAAGATAGCAATACAATTTATAGACCTTACCTTCTACACAATAAGGTACACAAATCTGTGTGTCTACTACGTCGAGCTACGCCGCGTGGCGTAGCTTATCAAAATCCGTTCAGTAGTTTTTGCGTGAAAGAGTAACAAACATCCTCACAAAATTTCACATTTATAATATAGTAGAAATTAGTAGGATTACCTAGTAGTCAGCCTCTTTTGGTATTCAAAATTAACGCTTTATAGGCATGACTGCATAATGACTAGATGTTGTCCTTTTTTAGATGTTTTTTTTCCATACCTTTATCTGATTTGCATGGCTTGATGAGGAAAAGAAATTAGTTATTTACTTGACCTTGTGTGCGGAGGAAAAACGTTGAAATCCTTAAGTCATTGCCAAACCTGATCTTTTAAAAGGAAATTTTTATAAAAATATTTCGTTGTTTATGTTTTCTAAAAGACCTCAAACAAAGTTAATCTGTTTTTTGCAGGTATCACAGTGGGTCTCACCTCAATACCACAGGGCATCGCATATGCTATGGTAGCAGGTTTACCTCCTCAGGTAATTTTTTCATTTTATTGCTTTGGCCTTTTCATTGTTGGCTTATTGTAAGGTTTGAATTACTGGTCTGCATAGCTATTCACAACCCTACGACAGGCTATCGTATCGAAAACCTGACATTTCGATAACCTGATTTGACTTCCCCTCAACAGCAAATAGCTGTTGGAAGAATAGCGGGCGTCTATTTGATTTAAACTGACAAAATTTTCGGGTTTTGGACTTGTGAACAGCGTTTAGAAGACTCTTACGATAACAATGATTGATGTTCGATACGATACGGAAGCGTATCGAGTGTTTGTGAATAGCTATGCTGGTCTGGTTATGCGGTTTTTAAGGATAGCTCCAGGCAGCATCTATCTTTTCAGTTTTGGATCTTTTAATCCAATCCATGAACATAATAAGCAGGCATAATAGTTTTGATTAGTTATTTGGCTTCAGTAACAGTAAAACATAACCTGGGAGATACACCCTACAGGTTTTTAAATTCAAACAAGTTACACAAACAAATCCGTTTAACAGGCGGGCAAATGGTTGAGCCATTTAGCGGTTGACAAAAAAATCTTAAAGTCAAAACCGCCTTTCCATCCTCCGTCCATCACCAACATTCAGCCTTAACAAATCCACTGCTGGGTAAAGGCCTCTCTTAAGCACCGCCAGATCAAATTGACCCAACGACAAATGCGACCAAAGCGTCATACTGACGTCACGCAAAATCCTACATCTCGCAAGCAGAGTTTACCGCGCAACTAGCACATATACAACGGCCCGACATGAATCATCGGGCAGTTGCCCGCCAGATACGACACCCTGGTCGGAGGATCCTCCCTTTTCTATGGTGGATGAGTGAACTTTACACACTGTTCCTCATACCTCATAAAATTCTTTGCCCCACCATACCCATATCAACTATTTACGCTTTTAAATGTTCTAATATTCTTTCCAGGTCGGTCTATACTCCAGCATATTCCCTGGCCTCATGTACATGCTGTTCGGTAGTTGTAAGGACGTCACAGTCGGCCCCACCGCCATCTTGGCTGCCTTGCTGGCCAAGTATGTCGCCAAGTCAGCTGACTTCGCGTACTTGGCGGCTTTCTTGTCAGGATGCGTTATACTACTGCTCGGGATACTCCAGCTAGGTGAGCTCATAATATATAAGGTGTAAAAAAATTAACTGCAAGAACTTTAAGAGGTGCTTTAGACCATCGAACTGAACAACTTTCACTATGGGACCAACTCCGAAATCACGAAAAAAAAATCAGCTGTTTCATACAAAAGTTCAATACCTACTCGGCCAAAATGTATGAAACAGCTCATTTTTTTTTCGTGATTTCAGTTGGTCCCATAGTGAAAGTTGTTCAATTCGGTGGTCTAAAGCACCTCTTAAAGTTCTTGCAGTTAATTTTTTTACACCTTATTATACATCATACTATGCATACTTTTTTTTTTGGATGGGAAATCATCAAATGACCCCTCCCGCTCTGGGTGGAGCGGAAGGGAGTGTCAGACTCTTACTGACTAAAACCCATCCGTGTTCCTTCCTTAGCCCTTTGTCTTCAAACTCCATACTAATATTATAAATGCCAAAGTGTTTCTGTCTGTATGTTACCTTTTCGCGCCTAAACCACTGAACCGATTTAGATGAAATTTGGTATAGAGATAGTTTGAGTCCCGGGAAAGGACATAGGATAGTTTCTATCGAGCGGGGCAATTGCGTAACACATTATCAATCGGAATCGGTTTCATTTTGACAGTTCAACAACATTCATTGCGTTATTTACGTGTTGAGCAGACAAATTTTTAGAACTTATGAAGCAATGGATTAGCAATTTGCTTCAAAATGATTCCGATTCCGATTGATAGTGTGTTACGCAATTAGGGTGCTGATATTCCCACGGGATTGACACTTATGTGGGTGAAACCGCGGGGCGCTGCTAGTATTATAAATGCGAAAGTGTGTCTGTCTCTCTGTTACCTTTTCACGCTTAAACCGCTGAACCGATTTAGATGAAATTTGGCTTAGAGATAGTTTAAGTCCCGGGAAAGGACATAGGATGGTTTTTATCCCGATATTCCCACGGGATCGAAACTTATGCGGGTAAAACCGCAGGGCACTGCTAGTCTATACATATAATAAAACTGTCGAAAAGAAGTTTTTGTACATTAAAAAAAAAATAAAAAAATATAGCCAGGGTGTTAAAGGACAACCAATAGAACCCAATTCCAGCATTTTTAGAATTTTTGTCTGTTTGTCTGTTTGTATGTTTAGTTATCCGAGCATCACGTAAAATGTACGAAACAAATGTAGATAACTTTTATACACAACGATTTAGCGTAACTTGAAGTAACATTTAGTTTTTGTTTCATTGCAATCGGTTCAGTCTATCAAAAGATTTTTGAATTTAAAGTGTACCTACCAGAAGTAAAATTAGTTAACGTGTGTTAATATGCACTTGGTCTCACAACTTTATGTTTATATATATTTGCGTTAATAATTATATAAATTGAAGTAACATTGAGTTTTTTGTTTCATCGTAATCAGTTCACACACACCTAAAAATTGTAAATTAGAAAATTTTAAGTGTTTCAGAAATAAATATTAAAACAGCGCCATCTCTGGACAAAATTAGTTAATGTGTGTTAATATGCACTTGGTCTCACAACTTCACGTTTATACGCAACAATATTTGCGTTAAAAATTATAAATTGAAGTAATATTGAGTTTTTTGTTTCATCGTAATCAGTTCACACACACCTAAAAATTGTAAATGAGAAAATTCTAAGTGTTTCAGAAATAAATATTAAAACAGCGCCATCTCTGGACAAAATTAGTTAATGTGTGTTAATATGCACTTGGTCTCACAACTTCACATTTATACGCAACAATATTTGCGTTAAAAATTATAAATTGAAGTAATATTGAGTTTTTTGTTTCATCGTAATCAGTTCACACACACCTAAAAATTGTAAATGAGAAAATTCTAAGTGTTTCAGAAATAAATATTAAAACAGCGCCATCTCTGGACAAAATTAGTTAATGTGTGTTAATATGCACTCGGTCTCACAACTTCACGTTTATACGCAACAATATTGCGTTAAAAATTATAAATTGAAGTAACATTGAGTTTTTTGTTTCATCGTAATCAGTTCACACCTAAAAAAAAGACGGGTTGCACTCCGGGAGTGCCGGCAGAAGAGAAAACTTGAATATTAACGTTGAAATTAATCAATTATTAATTTAATTAGTATAACTAATTTTTTTTCACTACTTCTGCGTCACTTTTTTCATTTTACGTCCACGTCCACGTCCACGTCCACGTCCATCCATCCATCCATCCATCCATCCATCCATTGTCGTGTGTCACTTGGTTCACTTCGGTTGGCGCCGCCGTAGAAAGAGAGGGGGGGGGGGGGGGAAATCTCTCCTGACGGTCACGTGTCCTGACGCGATGTCCTGACGCGAGTTTAACATTTTTTACCCATTACAAAAAGTGTGCAACGCCGCTAAAGAAGTTTTCACTTCAAAAATGTTGGCTCGAATAAGGAACCAAAGTAAATTGCCCTTGCTGTCGCCTCTTCAGGGATAGCAGCCACATTATTGCCTGGAGGAAAAACGGCACACACAACATTTAAAATTCCTATCGACTTGGACCGTACGGAAAGCCTGGTTTGCAACATATCACGAAATAGCGATAAAGCAAAGGTTTTACGCGATTGTGTTTTAATTATTAGGGATGAGTGCACAATGGCAAACCGCAAAGCTGTAGAAGCAGTGAATAGAACTTTGCAGGACATAAGGCAAAATGACCGGCCGATGGGAGGCATTACGGTACTGTTCTGCGGTGATTTTCGGCAGACACTCCCGATAGTACCCCGAGGAACGAGAGCCGATGAAATTGCTGCATGTCTGAAGAGTTCTGTTTTATGGCGCAATATATCATCTACACACCTGTAGTAAATATGCGTGCACAGTTAGGAGGCTGCGAAAATGCACAGGAGTTTTCCAATTTATTGTTACAAATAGGCGATGGCACATACCCCGTACAAGAAGATGGAAAAGTTAATTTGGTCGCTAATCTCTGTTCTTGCGTTACATCACAACAAGAGCTAATTTCTTCTGTGTACGGAGATTCCACAAATATGGGAAATCAAGCCGGTTTTTGGCTATGTCAGCGAGCTATTTTGACTGCGCAATGACCAAGCTGCGGCAATTAATTTAAAAATATTGATGCATGTGTCCGGGAATAGTAGAGAATACACCTCTATAAATACAGTTATGGAAGAAGATGACGCCACGCACTACCCGGTGGAATTTTTGGATTCCCTCAACACACCCGGACTTCCCGCCAACAAAATAGTTTTAAAAATCGGTGTTCCAATAATTCTCCTCAGAAATTGATGTCCTCCCAAACTTTGTAACGGCACTCAGCTCAAAGTCACAAATCTGCAGCAAAACATTATCGAAGCTGAAATATTAACCGGTTGCGGTGCCGGTGATATTGTTTTTATTCCAAGAATACCTATTATTCCTAACAACTTTCCTATCTCTTTCAAACGAGTGCAATTCCCAGTCAGTCTTTGTTATGCCATGACGATTAATAAAGCTCAGGGCCAGACATTATCCGTTGCGGGGGTGGACCTAAGTATTGGATGCTTTTCCCATGGTCAAATATACGTAGCTCTTTCACGCGTAAACAACCCCAATAACCTTTTTGTGTACGCTTCAGATGGTTCCACAACTAATGTTATTAATAGAGAAGCACTAGCTTAAATAAAAAATAAATATTTGAATCGGTATCCTCGCAGGATATTGTTAAGTTCCGACATCCACGCGAACGAAGTCGCGGGCACAGCTAGTAAGTAATATAAATTAAAGTCGCTTTTGTGTCTGTTTGTTATACAGCGTTGTTCTTCTAAACGACGCAACGAATTTTATGTTATTATATGTTTACATACATACATAAACATCACGCCTTGTTTCCGCGAAGAGTTAGCAGAGGTGTACTTATAGTACGCCCATATTCCGCCAGTTATGTTTAAGACCCATGTAATAGGGGGGCGAGCCTATTGCCAGCAACCGGGCACAAATCCAGACTCCAGACTGCTACTGGGAAATTCCAGATAAAAAAATGCAATAACACTGCCCGATCTGGGAATCGAACCCTAGACCAACGAGGTAGACTATGTGTTTATTATACGGTAATATTAAACTTAACTAAAATTAAACAAATCTCGATGTTTTTTTAACTCGTAAAAACTGCGAAGCAAGGGTCGGTCGCCAGGAGATCATAATTTAGGAGGTACATTACACGGTGACTTCACTTGGCTATGCGTGGCGACTTTTTTGAGGAAAATGCCTCAAGATAATACCCCACCCACGCTTAGGAGTCGTCATACATGTTAAGTATCGCAGCATGATTTATTAGCAAGTATGTAGTTAATGTAGTATAGCCATCCCACTCACTCTGACAGAGAAGACGCCTGTGAGACCAACAGTGGAACATTACTTAGAGGCCGATAATGTTTTGCTAAAAATAAAATTCAATTCATTGAGCATCAGAAGGCCAATTCTCGTAATTTAAAACGTTCATAATCTAATCGCAGTCTCATCTCGGCGACAGAAAAATGTCAAAATATAGGGAAATTAGAGGTATTTTTGACAGATTGAGACTAAGATCAGACTGTGAACGTTTTTATAATTTCGAGAATTGTCCCTCTGATCAAATCTTCTCTCATCAAATAACATGGAAAACACAATTAACACACAATTTACAATACACAAAATTCATCAATTTACCTGTAGTAGAAAACTCATCGAAAACAACTGAAAAATGAAAAAGTGTTTATTCACAGAGATAATTTTTCACAAGACATATTAACCTCTGTCAAACTGCAAAGGAGTTTGTTGGCAGACGTAGCTCCTTTTTAGGGTTCCGTAGTGAAATGGAAAAAACGGAACCCTTATGGATTCGCCATGTCTGTCCGTCCGTATGTATACTGTTGAAACTTGGTAAGTAGATGTATTCTGTGAACCGCATTAAGATTTTCTTACAAAAATAGAAAAAAACAATAAATTTTGGGGGTTTCCCATACTTAGAACTGCAACTCAAAATTTTTTTATTCATCAAACTCATACATGTGGGGTATCAATGGATAGGTCTTCAAAAATGATTTCTAATATAATTTTTTTCTAAACTGAATAGTTTGCGCGAGAGACACTTCCAAAGTGGTAAAATATGTCCCCCCCCCTTCCTGTAACTTCTAAAATAAGAGAATGATAAAACTAAAAAAAAATATATGACGTACATTACTATGTAAACTTCCACAGAAAATTGGTTTGAACGAGATCTAGTAAGTAGTTTTTTTTTAATACGTCAAATCGTAAACCGTACGGAATCCTTCGTGTGCGAGACCGACTCGCACTTGGCCGGTTTTTTTGTACATATTGACTTACTAATTTATGCAATGTGCGTGTAATAAAATGTATGGAAATATGTGCACCTTATAAAGTTACACAATATGGCGTTTCCTAATATGCGAAAAAGTTAAATATGAGGTCTTATTTGGTGACTGTTAAAGGTGTTAATCTATCGATGTATTTATTACGAAACATGCTAACACAATTTCTTAATGGACTAGAAAACTGTAGTTACTGTAACGGTAACGAATTTACACTGTTATCAGCTCGTTATCACTTTGGAAAGCTATTGATGTCAAGTATATTCGTATAGGTACTGTTGCAAGTACTCTTGGCAATATTTTCCTAATAATGCAAACTCACATGGGTCTCATGTCATAGTTACGCAACATTGTAACCTAATTTAAGTAGGTATAGCTAATCGATCATCGTTTTTTCAACTAACAATTTGAAAGGTTCATTAATTAAAGTCGAAGAAAATTTGAAGAAATGGAATGGCAAAATCTTATTTCGAGAATTAGTTTTTTTACTTGTTACCAAAAAATATCTACGTTTCCTTTTAAGCTAAATTATAGAAGTGATTGATTGTAATCTATACATATAATAAAACTGTAGAAAAGAAGTTTTTGTACATTAAAAAAAAAAATTAAAAATATAGCCAGGGTGTTAAAGGACAACCAATAGAACCCATTTCCAGCATTTTTAGAATTTTTGTCTGTTTGTCTGTTTGTATGTTTAGTTATCCGAGCATCACGTAAAATGTACGAAATCAATGTAGATAACTTTTATACACAACGATTTAGCGTAACTTGAAGTAACATTTAGTTTTTGTTTCATTGCAATCGGTTCAGTCTATCAAAAGATTTTTGAATTTAAAGTGTTCCAGAAGAAAAATTAGTTAACGTGTGTTAATGTGCACTTGGTCTCACAACTTCACGTTTATATATATTTGCGTTAATAATTATATAAATTGAAGTAACATTGAGTTTTTTGTTTCATCGTAATCAGTTCACACCTAAAAAATGTAAATTAGAAAATTATAAGTGTTTCAGAAATAAATAATAAAACAGCGCCATCTATGGACAAAATGACTAACTAACTTACAATACAAATATATAAAAATAAAAAACAAAGGACACTTAGGCGTCGAAGTATTCATCCGCATCGCTGTCATCCGGAAACGTGCCCAGAAGACTGGCAGCATTGCCACGTTGAATGGCAATGCTAATTCTTTGGCCAAAGAACGACCCAGCCCTCTGGTCACGTGAAGTATCGACCAGCCGGCGAGAAATTTCCTTAAAAAGGAGACGCGCGCTCGGGCCCCATGACCCGAGCGTTTCGACCCCAAACGGCTCAAAGCTGTAGTTGCCCATAAGGTTACAGTATTTGCGCCGCTTGAGGGTCTCAGCAGCTGCAGCAGCGGCGCCAGCACAGCCCGCAGTGCTAGGAACATGAGATGGCGCTAGGGTATCGACACATGTTGCGTCCCACACCAGAGGCCTACCCACCTTCCAAGGCAACAACGTCATGCCGTCTGGTCTCTTCCTATCATCACGTACCAAGCCGTTTGGTTCTAACACCGCTGGTACGCCGGCGGTGACAAGAGCTCGACGAATAATATCGTTGATGCTGGCGTGCCGTGCTATGCGACCTGCGCTCCTGCAGCAGGACAGGCCATGGTGTCCGAGACTGTCGACAGCTTCACCGCAGTGACATCGATGCGTAGCAACACAAGGTGCGCCCAAGCGGAGACACGTAGCGAGCCGAAACGATGAGTCATCCATCATTGTGCCTATGGTGGATGACGGGAGCGCCTGAAGCCACAAACCTGACTCCCATTCTCCCACAGCCAGCAGACGGGTACGCTCAACAGTATTACGTGACGTGTTTACAAGGGTATTCCGTATAATACTGTAGAGCGGCACGTCCCACCGTCTCTGGGAAGACGGGTTATCAGGCAAAACCGTATTGGGACAAGCCATTTTCCAAGCGTTCAACGCATCGGTCAAAAACGGCACTTCAAAATCGACCAGTGAGGAAGATAAAATGTTCCTGGTTAATTTATCGGTACTGTGGACCGAGGAGAGAAAAGCTGGTAAACTTACTTGAAATTTTGCGGACGCCGAGACCGCCCAAGCGAATGGGTAGTGTGGCTTGCTGCCACGCACGGTCGTCCAGGGCCACATTTAGGATGGAAGTTAATGTGTTTCTAATAATTTGGTCTAATTTTTCTAAAAGTTGTGGATGCTTCCATAGATGAGAGGAGCGAAGGCTATAAGTAAATTTTGGTCCAAAACAACAGTACCGAATGAGTGTGAAGGCCGAATGAATATTAATTTTGAAAAGTCTTTCCGAGACGTCATTAAAATTTTGTATCTTCTCCTCAATGAACGTTGGAAAGGATTCGTCAAAAATTGGGGACCCTAGAAGGTGAAGAGAGTTTCTTTCCATAATTTTGATATTTGGAGCTATTGTATTAAATTTTGCAATGTTTGTCTGTCTGTCAGTCGTTTGCGGAAGATAAATTTCGCATTTTGAAAGGTTAAGGTCTAGGCCAATGGAACTGAATTTTTCTTTTAAAAACTGTAAATCTTTTAAGACTGTGTCTACATCACCTCCTAGGGTTCCGTCATCCAAATACCATACGTTGAATTTAGAATTTAGTTGTCGAATATTTGGATTTATTGCCAAACTAAAAATGACTGGCCCAAGAGGGTCACCCTGTTGACAACCAACTGCTGATTTCAAAAGGTGGTCTTTATAAAGTAATTTAGAGGGTTGCCTGTAACATTGATAGAGAAAACTGTAAATTTTGGACAAAATTTTAAAGTCCGAAGTAAATAATAACTTGCAATTTGAGTCAAGTAGTTTTATTTACTTCGTAGTTTGAAATTTTATTTGTCTTCATTCTCATTTTGAAAGTTTGTGTTTTGTTCAATATTTTATTTGTTTGGTTTAATTCTTTTTCTGAAAATGCCTTCTAGAAAAAAAAACAAACCTTTCGCAGCGTAGCCGAGATGCGAAAAGGGCGAGATTAAGTAGGTCCCAGGAATCAGAAGAAGAACATGAAGTGAGTTGCGGGGGTGGACCTAAGTATTGGATGCTTTTCCCATGGTCAACTATACGTAGCTCTTTCACGCGTAAACAACCCCAATAACCTTTTTGTGTACGCTCCAGATGGTTCTACAGCTAATGTTGTTTATAGAGAAGCACTAGCATAAATAAAAAATAAAGATTTGAATCGGTATCTTCGCAGGATACCGACGCGGACGCACACAAAATATATTGTTAAGTTCCAACATCCACGCGATCGAAGTCGCGGGCACAGCTAGTTTTAAATAGACCTCTATTCTATCTAAAGTATTTGAAACTACAATTATTAATATGCACTTAGAAGTTGTAACATTTATAAATATATGAACCGGTTTCATCTCAAACTGAAATAAAAAACCAAAGCTTTTTCGAAACAGCAGTGAGCAGTCATTCGTTAATATCGTACCGACTTTTTATCGAATAGTGCCGATCATATTCAAATTTCTCTATTAGCATAACATCTATCGCATGATAACAACTCCTTCGGCATCTGTCGCCCTGTTACGTGAGGAGAAAGTGCTGTTTATGCTAATGTATGCAAGACACTGAACTTCTGGCGTTCATTGTTTTTGTTGAGAAACTGTGTTTACTAAAGTATTATGGGGACAGTACTCTAGCATGAATAGTTATAAGGTCCGACTGCGCAAAATTTTCCAAAGATGTAAACAACAATGGCCGCTCGAAATTGAATAAAGAACATTTATTTTATATAATGCTTGTTTGCGTCTAAATCTCCGAGCTAACTAGACAAAAACAAACATTACTTAAAATAAGTGTTCTTGCCTATCGATTTTATTCAATTTCGAGCGGCCATTATTGTTGTTTACATCTTTGGCAATATTAGCGCGGCTGGACCTTAAGTAGTACCTATAGTCAACGATAAAACTTTTCTATTACCTTCGTTAGTAACTACAATAATGAATTCGTGTTAAGGTTATTCAGAAGAATTGCAAATAAACCCTTTTACATTATACATCATACCTACACGAATTTTTTAACATACTATGTTTTGGAGTAAAAAATAATATGTGGCCAAAGCAAATGTCCTGCAAAACTAGTAGCGTTGACCGACGGGTCGTTGAGCTCCCCAAAAACAGGTTCAGCTATACGATGACCGGGCAACTGGACATAAATTATTATGGTCAATTTAAAGCTTTAATGCTTTCTTCAGAAGGACATTCCAGTTATAGCAAACATAGTAAAAAAAAAAAAAAAGTATATATAAATAATAAATAAATAAACATTTTTTTTAAGTGAAATTTAGGCGCGTTAGGCATTTTTTGAGATGGGAAAAAACTATTAAATTCGCGCCACTGTTACCGTTACGACACCGCTTCGGATGGGTTCGGCTGTCCTCAGGATTTACTCGGTTTTAATGTATATCCGATATGTCAGTGAGTGATGGCAAAGAATTCTGTTTGTATTTTGTTTTCACTTCTGTCGGCACTCCCGGAATGCCACTGTTTTTTTTTTATTAGTAGGGGCCTTTGCCCACTGCTGGGCAAAGGCCCCTACTCTCTATCCACCTCTCTGTCCAGAGCTGCCAAGGACCAATCTTTATTAAAGGATTTCAGCTCATATGTTACATTTTTAGACTGATATATCGTTGGATATAATGTTATACCGCAATGTAATAATGAAACTAATTTGCTTGTTGTAGTTTACCGTTTTTATTCAATGTTTTATTTAAGTCTAGCCTTTTACTAGATTACCGAGAGCTACCTATTGTTAACATAGCCTTGAACTCAATTAAATCAAGCAAGAGCAAGGCCGTGCATTCATCCGTGATGTTACAATGTTTTTTTATGTTGTTTACAAAGTCACAATAGGAAAGGAGCGTTTTTAATTTTGTTGTTTTGTATTTGTTAATGTTAGGTGTTAAGTTTACTTTCATTGAGTTGGATGATCTTATGTAATAGGAACTCAGCATACATAAGAACCGCACAAACGGCGGATTTGTCGCTCAAACAAGTAATTCTAACTTTCGAAATCATGTTAATGATTTTGGCTACCTTGAAAACAGGCGTGAATTTAACCATGTTTTATCATCATTATCATAATTTCAGCCAAGAATGTTGTTTCCAGGTTTTCTTTTAGACTTCATATCGAAGCCAGTTATCAGCGGGTTCACGACAGCGGCTGCGCTTCAGATCAGCGCTTCGCAACTGAAGTCACTGTTCAGGATAGAAGGTAACAGCCCTTATGTATTAGGAGTACATAACCCGGGCGGAAATACATCACATTGAATTTAAAAAAGAGACTATCACACAGGTACCTACGCGTGGCAATGACGATGTTTTTCACAGACGAACTTAGTAATTCGATGCCATCTTAACAGCCACGTTGATACTTAATGTATTTATTCATTGAGAGAATATCAATCATTTCTGTACTTCGGAGAGTGTACGCAGGAGCTCCAAGACCTGATCCCATCATCTCCCTCTAAATACAGGACTACCAGACGTACTGCAGGGTACCATCCGCACTTGGTCGAAATACCGACTAGTCGTACTCAATGCTTCTAATCCACATTTATTATGCGCGCGGCCAAAGTGTGGAACTCTGTGCCAGCGTCTGGGTTCCTTTCCACGTATAACTCGTCAGCCTTGAAAGCAATAGTGAACAGGCATCTTCTGGGCACACTCGTTCCATCCTAGACTGTATCCATCAGTTTTTATTTTTGAGAAGAAAATGTTATTGTGTCAAAAAGTGTACCTAGATGTTATAATCATATCGCACCTTCGGTGCAACAAAGTCACAACAGTTTATTTTTAATTTTACAGGAGAGGACTTTTAATTATTTTTTCGCATTTATTTCCTCATTTCTGGATTACTATTTATAGTAAGTAGGTTTGAAATCTTTATAAAATTAATAGTTTATTTTGTTTGCTGTAGTTTTACGTTAAAAATCTTATATTTTACAATTTGGCATACGTACCTCAATTTTGCAGTTTGGCTATTTGTGACTTTGTTGCATCGAAGGTCGGTCGGTACTTCACCTATGAGACCCTGAGGGGCAATTGCGTAACACATTATCAATCGGAATCGGTTTCATTTTGACAGTTCAACAACATTCATTGCGTTATTTACGTGTTGAGCAGACAAATTTTTCGAACTTATGAGGCAATGGATTAGCAATTGACTTCAAAATGATTCAGATTCCGATTGATAGTGTGTTACGCAATTAGGGTGCTGGTTTGGTTTCGTATTGTATAGGACCGAATACCTACTTAGTTTTGTATATTTTTCCAGGCTCATCGGGTAACACATTCTTCGATGCTATCATCAACTTCTTCAAACACATAAAGACGGTACAACTATGGGATACAGTGCTAGGTATTAGCACCATCATAGCTTTATTGTTACTGAAAGTGAGTATTAATTAACTGAACTTCACGCCTGTGTCATACAGGGTCGACAGAGGTGTATAGTACACCCATTTAGCCAGTTATTGTTTAAGTCTTACCGGGTACAAGTCCAGCCTTAGAGCTGCTACTGAGAAATCTATCTTCTGGGCCAACATGAGCTCCTAGTCTTTCTTTAGAGTTTTCTTTTAAAGTTCAATCAATCTGACTAGTTTTTTTCCAACTATGTTGAGGTCGGCTTCCAGTCTAACCAGATGCAGCTGATTACCAGTATTTTACATGGAACGACTGCCTATCTGACCTCCACAAGTCAGTTACTGGGTAATACGATATCCCTTGGTAAGACTGGTTGTCAGACTTTCGTGCTTCTGACAAACCCGTAACAACTGTCAAAGATCCTAGAATGACAGTTGGGACCAACGGCTTAACGTGCTTTCCGAGACACGGCGGTGTCTCGGTATGTAAAGATGGTCACCCATCTACGGACCGACTGCGGCAAGCGTAGACCTGATCGATCAACCCATGCGGCTGTTATTACATACCCACGAGCCTCTCTTCTTTTAAAATTATTTTTCCTATATATTTAAATTAATATTTTCTTATCTTATTTACAGCGAGCCACAATAGCCGTATCGGACAGCACATCTCGGTCCCGAGCACGGCTGGCAGGCTGCTGGCTCAATGTTGTGCGCGCACGAAACGCTCTCGTTGTGTTCGCAGCCGCCATACTTGCCTTCGTGCTCAACTTAAAAGGAATCACTCCGTTTGCTCTCACTGGTTAGTAAATACACCTCCTGTGATTGTTGCAATCCTGGTAACAAACGGCACGTTGGTTCTAGGGTTTCATATTGAATGGGGGGGAGTTGTGGGGTCGGTATTGATGCCATCATTATTCCAGTGCGAGAGAAGGATCGAGTTATACATAACTTATAGCGCCATTCCTTTTTCGCAATGGGACACGGAAGCGGTCTATGGATTGTTATCCCTGAACTAGCTCAATTTGCATACCCTTTAATGTCACTAGGTCAGTGAGTGCACCACCCGTATTTGCTGCGCTCCTGGTAGCGTGGTGTGGCTTTATGGTTTGGGCACGCGAATTGCCTGCGCGTGGCGTGCGATGCACGTTGCACGTGGGTTACTCATCATCATAGCCTTTAGCATCTAATGCTAGATGTAGGCCTCTCTAATCGTAAGCAAGAGATTATTTTGCTGTATTCATATCCCCTTTCTTATAAACGTTGTATAGCGTCTGTATAGTTACACAAAGCTTTGTCTTTTTTTTTCGAAAGTCAAATTACTGACGACTAAAAGAGAGAAATCGATGTGTAACTTATTCATCTGATAATACGTTTATTAGTAAGGGGGTTAGTTTATAGCATTCGACTGCTGTATACAGGGTTATTGATGAACAACTTTTACTACGGGACCAAACCAGAAATCGCGAAAAAAAAATCAGCTGTTCCCTACATTTTAACGAGTTATACGAACATAAATGTAGGGAACAGCTGTTCATAATGATGAGTACAATGACCTCTTAAGAGGTTGTTGGTGTTTTTCCAATAATCCTGTATAGGCCTGTCCAACGTCTATGGAGCCCAGAGTTAATTTTCAATAAACCATTTGTCCCACAGGTACCATCCACGGCGGCCTGCCCAAGTTCGGGCCGCCCCCGTTCCACACGACGACAGGTAACGCGACGCTGAACTTCCCCGACATGCTGGGCGTGTTCGGGGCGGAGGGGATGGTCATGCCACTCGTCGCCATACTCGAGAGCATCGCCATCGCTAAAGCCTTTGGTAAGATTGGTTACTATTGATAGATTATTTTTGACAGACACCTTTTGACATGCTTGAACTTTTATATTAGTATTTCTGTAAGTAGTATTATTATTCTCATAAAATTTAATAATGAATGTTAGTGAACCAGTCTTTAGTCTTTGGTTTATTGAAGTAATTATTTGATTTTTATATAAAAAAAAAAAAAATACTTGCGCTTCGTCAGGCAAAACATATACGGATTTATTACCTATATTATTTAAGATCTATATTATTTGTATGTAAACGCATGTTTGACAAATAAATTATATTACGTTTGACAGGCTAATTGTCAAACGTAGACACAAACTGATCGATGGGCTACCAATCTGTGGTTAATGGAACCGCAAAAAGAAATCGCATATTGTGGCATTACAGAATAAACTAAAATTGCGCGCACCTTGGCTTGTTGGTTTCGGTCCCCAAATCAGTCAAAAGTGTTATTAGTTATTCCAATAGGTACGAATTTCTCAGTGGTCTACATTTATGCTCGATTAATGGCAATAAGCTCGGCCCCCTATTAAACAAAATCGGCTGAATGTACTAGGAATACAGACTTGATGTTATATTTTCTTGTTTATAGCCGGCAGCACGACAGTGGACGCGACGCAGGAGATGCTGGCCATCGGCATGTGCAACTTGGTGTCGTCGTTCTGCCAGAGCATGCCATCTACTGGCTCGTTCACTCGCACGGCACTCAACCACGCTAGTGGAGTGGTCACACCAGCTGGCTGCTTCTTTAAAGGTAATTCACCATATAACTCTGACTGCTCGTTCGGGGAATATTGGCGTTATGTTTACTGGCTTACTATTAGCTGGTTTTAGTTAGCAGAATCATACTACGTACTGACAAGAATATGATTAATAACCTCAATGGATGAATGGTGTTTTCATGATTTTCAAGCGATTTGGTTTTGCGAAATAAAAATCTCAGATAGCGACAACTTCATGAGAGCTTCTAAAAACGTATCTAATCTGTCAAAAATGTAAACAAATATGAATTAATGGCAAAATAACTTTAATTCCTGCACAATAAAGTTCAATTTGTAGCGTAAACTTCAAGCATTTTTATAACTTTTTCAATAGTGCTAGTCACACTGAAATCAACTTAAATATCATTGAAATAAAGTTGATATTTGTTTAACTTGAAATAGGGTGGTATCGCGTAAAGAACTTCGTTTCTGACGGTGAGCCTTCGACCTTCGTTTTTTACAAGCTTTTATTTTCTCGCTCATGAAACGTATCACTTTTCCTGACACGGGAGCCACAGCTTACTGCACGTTACATGTTGTTATGTCGCCAGCGATGCTGGTGCTGCTGGCAGTGACCCTGCTGGCGGACGCGTTCTACTTCATCCCGCGCGCGACGCTGGCCGGGATCATCATCGTGGCGATGTTCTCGCTCATGGAGGTCACGATTGTGAAGAGGCTGTGGCGGAATAGCAGTGAGTAATAATTTAGTTTCATTTTTTCCTTTTGGAATAGTTAAGGCTACGTACGCACTGGGTGGCTTGCTTAGCGCCTTGAGCCTAGCGAGTCACCTTCGAATGGCAAAGTGAAATAAACGCTCTAGAATGTTCGCAACCGGTCGCACTGCGCGCTTGGCGCCTTCGATAGTCGCCTAGCATGTATCGAAGGATGTTGAGTCACTAAGCTCTAGGCACTAAGCAAGCCACCCGTCAGTGCGTACGTACCCTAAGAGTTACACAAAAATAGATCTATTTTTTTTTATTATCATCCGAAACGGACAACGAATCCAAAATTTGGTTCAAGTTCTAAAGGAAAAAGTATATCGAGGGGTTTTTTAGGTTAAATACACAAAATAAAGTTAAACAGTCGCCCTTTTAATCAACCAATTTAAAATATGTTCTATGTTATGGGTTTGGTTTCCGCACTTAGTCCTTCAAGTGGACCATTGTGCGTGATATAAAATATTTTAGATTATCAATTTTTTTATTGAAAGTTCATAAAACCAAACCAATTTCAAAAAGAGTACATTAGCTCTGTGGCTTTACAAGGTTTCCTTCGTCGAATTACCAATAACTCAAGCAGTTCACTTATTTTAATTTTTTTAAATATAATTTACTTTACTCTTCTGTGAATAGATATATTATGAACAGTCGAGATATAGTCGAGAGATATAGATATATTATATGGTTAAAATCTCACCATGAAAACTTAAGATTCTTGACGTGAGCTGTCAACAGTGGAATGATGGCTGACTTCCAAGTCCATTTCACCTCAGTTTTCACAGTGAGATGTTTTATAGAATACTCTGGCTGGTGACCTATACCTCACCCGTGTTGTGTCCCACAGAGATCGAGCTGCTGGTGTACCTGGTGACAGTGATAACAGGCGCGGCGGCCGGACTGGAGTACGGCATCGTGTGCGGCGCGGGCGCAGACGCGGCGCGAGCACTAGCGTACGCCGCGCGGCCGCGTGTGCGCGCGGGGGGGTTCAAGGTGACGTGACTTTCCGAGTTGTTGTCAGCATTTTTTTTTCCACTACCTGCTCGCTAATGGAAAATTATTTGTCATACAAACCTAACCTAAAGTGACTCATAATAACCCGGGGGTCTAGCCGGGTATATTGTACTGAATTTAATTATAGCTCGCTGATCAACAATAACGTAACAACTAAAAATATATTGGAGAATAGATTCGGCCCTTTTTAGAACAAATCAAATGTCTAATTAATTGAAGACTTTTAGCATCTTCATCACCTCGAAACTATCTAACATCTTAACACACATAATAAACAAAAATCTCACTTTTCAATATTTAAGTGAATAAGTACTTAATTTTTGCACTCGATCCACCCTAAGGTTGAATATCACTTGCACATCATAAAACGACAAAATCTATTTGTGTATGTGCCAGTTGGATAGTCGCAACCTTGCTGAACTTTCAGTTTACTAGGAATTGTTGTCAAAAGTAAAGTAAAACACTTACGAAGTCGACTATACCAGTTACCCAGTACAAGACAATGGCCCCTTTCTTCTGCCATTTGACCCGCATCTATAAAAAAACGTTCCATGTCGTTAATAAGGGTACACCCTTTATAGCAGAACTTTTTATGTCATAATATTATTTTGCATAACAGCGAATAACATAAACTTCATTTCGCAGAAAATCGTTTGACGTACACTCATTTATCATACATTCAAAACTCATAATTTTGTAAGTCAGAATCATCTTTAGGCATAAATTTCACATCCCTAATAATTAAAAAGTAGAACCATCATATCGCAGAAAGCTCACAGTCAGAATCGTCTTTTGGCATACATTTCATATCGATAATCATCAAAAGGCAGAACTATCATATCTCAGAAAGTAACGGACGTAGTGACGAACGGACAGACGGACGAAGTCGCACCATAAGGGTTCCTTTTTACCTTATGGATGAACCGGATGAAACGGGCTTCTGTCAGCAGATCGACGGAGCCCCGCTGCGCGGTTTAAAGGAACCTAACTAACCGAACCTCGGGGTGCCCCTGACGTCGACCGTCTAGGGTTAGGTTTTCTGTCAGCAGGTCGACGGTTCTTCCAGAATTGAAAATTCTGCCATCTTCATAGTATGCCAAGTGAAATTATACCAAATAATCGCCGCTCTACATAAACGTTATGCTAAACGAAATTATGCGGAATTTTAACTCTGCCAAAGGTAAATTATACCAGATAAAATTCTGCCATCTTAAAAGTATGCCATCGTAAATTCGGACATATAAACATTCGGCCAAACAATAATTATATTAAATAATTTTTATGCCTTAAAAATATTCGTTTAAAGAAGATTATGCCAAGTGTGTTATGCCAAAAAAAATTCGGAGTATCAAGATTCTGCCAGACAGAGGGAACCCCGTTAGTAAATATAATCATTGTAATTATCTTTTTTTTCCATGCAAGTTGGTAGTCGCGAAATTCAATTTTTCTTACGTTTTTTGCAATTTTCAGGTCAGTGTCAGGTTGTATCTTGATCAAAATATGATTCGCGACAATAACAGGTACGTATTTACAGAATTATAATAATTAGAATCATTAATACATCTTTCTAAGTTAGATTTCTACCGTTAAGAACAATTCTCGTATGGAATAGTGTTTATGGTAGAAATCTAACTTAAAGAGATATATTAATGATTCTAATGACTATAATTCTGTAAATACATGTCTATTATAGTTGCAAATCATATTTTGATCAAGATACAACCTGACACTGACCTACAAATTGCAAAAAACGTAAGAAATTCAAAATTTCGCGGTCTACCACTGCGCATTCACCTTAAACACCATTGTTAGTTATTAGTAATAATTATACATTCATCATCATCATTTTAGCCGAAAGACGTCAACTGCTGGATATAGGCCTCCCCCAAGCACTTCCACTTCGACCGATTTTGTGCTTCTCGCATCCAACGAGTTCCTGATATTTATACGTTTCACGTTATAAAATGTCCCCCACTCTCCCCACAGGTGGGCAACCAAGACTGCGTGTCCATCGCGTTATCGGGCGCGCTATCCTACTCCAGTTCGGAGCACATACAGAAGAAGATACGTCGCCACGTGCCCGCGTACATCGCCACAGTTGTTCTCGATGCAAGGCAGCTGTATTCCATGGATCTGGGAGTCGCTGAGGTAAGCATAAACTATAAATAGGAACAACAAAAAGTCTGCGACTTTACCAAAATAATACCTTTTTGGATAATAATGTCTTTAAGGGTCCGGCGGAGCATGCGTAGTTCATACAAACGTAATACCAAAATAATTTGTAAATCAAACATGTATTCTTAATGTAGTGTGTATTTATTCCGATTGGATTATAGAATATCTAGGTTCCCAAATATATATTTTGAATGGACACTGATTTAACCGCTCAAGCGGCGCGGTTCGCCGATCGGCGACGAAACAATAGAAAATCAATTGTGTCAAAAGACGAATTAAAACACGTCCGAGCTGGGCTTAAAGAATGCATCCTTTTCAGTTGTTTTGTGCTACAAGTACGACAAAATGTTGAGCGGGGGTGACAAGCTGCTCCTGTAGTTTCTTGAAATAATTAATGACTTTACAAAAAAAAAAAGAAAAACTTTGGAATACAAGTTGTCTGTGAAGTTTCTTAAAAAAAAACGAGTGTGCTTATGATCACACGACTGAAGTTAAACTTCAAACGTATTTGGCTATGAGAGGAAGAGAGAAAGAAAATGTGCGCGCGCACTGCTTTCTCTTGCTTATATCCCCCACTCAACTCCCGTTCGCCTCGCCCGATCACACTTTTCGTAACGCTTACGTCACGCGTTCGCCAGCTTACTCCCCAAGTCAAGCGTGCGTAAAGAAGTTTCACTTCAAAAACAAAACACTTTCTAAATCAACTTGATTAGAATAGTTATCTTTCTCTCTCTAATCGCACTTTATCATTTCTTTCCAGAACTTAATATCTGTGATATTAGATCTAGAGAACGAAGGCCACAAGTTCCTGTGCTGGAACTTCAAGGAGGGCCATCAGCAGTTGATGGAGGACATCCATCGAGGGTTCCAGAGCCGCTTTGTGGACGGACCCAGTATTGATCAACATGTATTAGGTAAATATATGATTAAATTGTGATTTTCTGTGACATTTTTCATGGTGGTGGTGGGGTGGTATCCCAGATTAACGTTGTTCTTACCTTATGCCCGAAATTAATTTTGTACCTCAATCCCAATCATGCTTTGGCGGCTTGCGGGGTAATTGCGTAACACACTAACAACCCCCCCTACAACCCCCGTAACCCCTCTCTAACTCCCCCCCCCCCGTAACCCCGCCTACCCTTACTAATAAACATTGTATAGCGTCTCAAACTTAAACCCAAAGCATTTATTTCAATTAAACCAATTACAGGCACTTTTAAATTGTCAAGGGGTCGGTCAGTCAGAAAGATGAAGCTAGTTGCCCATTCCAAAGCGTAGGTACCTATGGGGAAGAACGGGCAAGAAACTCCATGGACACTCTTTTAAATCAAAATAATATGGAAACAAAGTCTTGGTTACATCATTCATGTTAAAAATTAAACATGTGAGAACGATGCAAGCATCCATAATGAAAAGACGACAAAAAAGCAATTTAAATATTAAATTAAAATAAGCCATGGCAGCAAAGAGATGACCACAGATAATTTCTGTATAGTTACACAACGTTTTGTCTTCTTTCGAACGAATGAAAGAGAGAAATCGGTGTTTAACTATTCATCTGATATAATATGTTTATTAGTAAAGAGGTTTAAATGGTTTTCATTTTGACAGTTCAACAACATTCATTGCGTTATTTACGTTGTTGAGCAGTCAAATTTTTCAAGCAATAAATTAGCAATATCTTTCAAAATAATTCGATTGTGATTGATCGTATATTAAGTAATTATGGAGCTTGTGATTCGCCCTCCCAAATATATACAATTGATTATTAATTTCGGGCATTAATCAATGTTTTAAAACTTTTTAACCATAGATTTTCATCACATAGTCTATTCGACGCTTTGTACTAGGTACTAGGAACACATAAAACCTTAAAGTGCGTTACAAACTTGCTTCGCAACTGAGACCTAACTGTGACTCCCGACCCCTCACACTTTGTTACATTTTGTTTGTGCAGACGCCAGCACATCAAGCTACTGCAATCTGTCAAATTTCTTTAATAGATTTTCAACTTTGTCACTAAAGCATAAGGTTCATAGTTGATTGGGAAAATTTGACAGTTTCGAGTAGTTTGATGTGCTGGCGTCTGTACATCCATGTTCTTTAAGCACAGTATTTGAGCAAAATACTTTCTTATTGCCTTTAAGCAAACAATCTAAGTCACATGACAATTTCCTTACGACATTATAATACCTTTTTTCAGTTGCCCCAAGTAACTGCAATGGACACACTGATGTCCCCCCGACAACTATTTCGAGACTGTGATAAACGTAGGCTAACCTAAGTATGTCTGGGTGGACACCCAGTGATACCAAGATACCAGGATACCAGGGCCATAGACTGGGTAAGTGTGGAGAGTGTAGCGGAGCTTTTCACATACAAAACTTTGCGTAACTGTTTGTCTCTGTCTCTTTTCAGCTTATGCTTGTCTTAGCTTGATATTTCAATTGACAACAGTAACTCTGCCCTCGTAACAGCAAATGCAGTACTAGCAAAATGGTGGTTTCGTTTTTTTTTTCAATTTCATCATGTTTCAGCCATAGTAAAAAAAAAAAAAAAAATTCTACGTATAGCTTGAAGTCTCCCCATGTCATTTTTGGCAAAAATGGGAAAATCGTAAAAATGTCGATTACTGCATTTGCTATTACGAGGGCAGAACTGAGGTCGATGACCCCACAAAAAAAAAACATCAAATTAATTTCTATTTCGTTGTTTCGTGTCTGGCGAATTTTGATAGCTAATTTAATTTAACTGAGTTCGTAATTTTATTTTCATACCAACTTGTACAGTCAACAAAAGAGATAAGTACGCAGGATCGTCGGATATAGTTGAAGTTTAGTAAGAAACCGATGGATGTTCTCGACTGAAATTTAATTTGATAAATGAGCTGCTTGTTTTCTATTAATAAAATTAAATTTTATTCGGGAACATTAATCTGTTTCTTACTAAACTTATAGAGCTTATAGAGCAGTGGTAACAACCGCGACTTACGAGGTGCAGGTCGTAGGTTCGAACCCAGACAGGCGCTTTACTTTGTGTAAATTATTTCCTCACCACTGCTCTCAAAACGGTGAAGGAAAACATCGTGAGGAAACCGGCATGTCCTAGAACCAAAAATTCGAAGACATGTGACATCTACCAGCCTGCACTGGGCCCGCGTGTTGGATTACGGCCCACTCCCTCTCACCGAGAGGAGGCCTGTGTCCCAGCAGTGGGAGCATTATAGGCTAATTATGTTACTAAACTTCAACTATATCCGACGGTCCTGCATACTTATCTCTTTTGTTGACTGTACACAAATATTTGTTTTTGGAAAAAAAAAACTAAAATACCTACAAATAAAGTTAAATGATAAATGATTTTATTTCTGTAAGTAGGTTTGTACAAACACTTTTACACGTCAATCATATTTTAAAAACTAGATGAGGTCGTCGTTTCCTATCTGACTACTCTGAGAAGAAAGGCCGAAACAAATTCAGAGGTCACAGTCTCTTTTAAAGTTCGGTTTGCACAAAAACTTCGTATATTTTAATGTTTTTTTTTTTAAAGTGAAAACTTCTTTAGGCGCGTTCGGCATTTGGGAAAAAACCATTGAGTTCGCGCCACTGTTACCGTAACCGACACCGCTTCGGATGTGTTCGGCTGTCCTCGAGATGTACTCGGTTTTAATGTATTTCCGATATGTCAGTGATTGATGGCAAAGTATTCTGTTTGTATTTTGTTTATATGACGATTCAAAAAATACACACGTCATTGTTCAAGTTTTCACGTTTGCCGAGTGCCACATTTTTAATTCTAAAATTGACTTAATTTTTACTTTCATGAAGTCGATATTCGTTTAACGACAATGACAACGTTTACGTTTTTCGATGGGAATAACCACAGATATAGATATACCTAGACAACGCAAGAGCACCTACTTCGCGTGCCAAAAATCGCACCAGTTTACGATCGAAAATCACAAGCCGCCACTTTCGCGCTCAGTCCTGCGTACTGCTGGCTGGGTGAGCGTGAGCGAGAGAGCGCGAGCTTTTGACGTCATAGTAGGTAGTCAAAAAGTGGCACGCTAAGTTTTCATACAGTTTGTGATACTTGCGTTATCTAGGTATATCTATATCTGTGGGAATAACATAAATTGAAAATACTTTTGAATAGACTTCAGATATTTTTCGGTTCTCTTCACATAATGTTGTTCTTTACCGCTATATCTACTCTCCACGCTTACCTTCGTTCTTTTGCTACGGTCTTATGAAATATGCTGGGTTTCATAATTATTTTTTTGTTGCAGGTTTGGATATCACTCGATAAGTACGCTTCTGTCGAAACAAATGCTGATGTTCCTGCGACGAACGGTCAGAATCACACCATAAGTAACATTTGAACTACGAAAACACCAGTGGCGTGCATTGGTTTTCAGAATAGGTAGGCACTAGGCCGGGTCTAGTCTAGGCAAACGCGGTCACTAATCAGAAAAAAAAGTGAGGTCAAAAGTGTGGTTATTTGAGTAGGCATGCCTACTTAAGGGTGATAAATTGCGAAGGTCAAACGTCATGGTATTACGCGGGAGACGTACGTATTTTTAATTTTGTCGTATTATCTTGAACGAGTAAAGACCAATGACAATGTGCGAATAGTACGGGAGCCGAGTAGGCCGTCCGGCGACTGCCTACTGCCGCGCGTGTTTGTATGAAGATTTTGTTTTTTGTTAGGTATGATAATTTAGTGAGTTTCTTAATTGTGGGGTACACACACTAAAATGTAATTGACAGGCTTATCTATACTCATATTATAAAGAGGTAAAATTTGTTTGTAAGTTTGTATGTAGGGGGTAATCTCTGGAACTACCAGTCGGATTTGAAAAATTTTTCTTGCATTTGATAGCCCAATTCTTGAGGAAGGCTATAGGCTATTTACCATCACGCTATGACCCTTAGGAGCCGAGCAAAAAGAAAAAAAAGTCAAAAAGAACGTTAAGTGAAGCGCGGGCGGGTGATGCGATACGACGGGGTGGCTCGGGGGAAACAAGAAGTTTCACGCGAACGAAGTCGCGGGCTGAAGCTAGTGTTAATATATCGACGTGGGCACTGCTTATGTGCCTATATGCAATGCACGCCACTGGAAAACACTTACTGCTACGTAATAAAGACGCTGTCAAAGTCAAACTGTCACTATGTTTAAGTGAAAGATCTGTCATTTTTTTAAGTTTTTCTCGCCAGTGATATTTCGTTTCTAAACAAGAATAGGAAAGAAAATATTCCTTTTCTTAGTTGTTAGACTTAATTGAACTAAGTCCCGTATTATACTTTTAAGGCGCAGATATACGACTTCTAATGATTTTAAATTCAACATCACGTCTAATCGACCGGACTGATTTCTTTGAAAAAAATAAATGTTATACTAGACCATTTGCTTCGTAATTTGATATGTGAATATTTCCAATTATATTTTTTAACATAGTGTAATTAATTTGTAAAGTAATGTCTACCGCGGACATAAAAACGATAATCACGCAAACACTATCGGGTGTATTTTCATAAAACTTTCACTATCTAAAAGACAATTTAATTCCCCAAATTTTAGTATACGGTTTTTATTTGTTTGGTGTTTGAGAGTTTTTGTAAATAGATAATTGCTTCATATTTGCAATAAATTACCACGGTCGTGTCATCGCGCTTCTCTTTCTTTTCTATGCAGTCCGACAGTGACCGCGCTTTAGGTCGTGTAGTCGCCTTAATGTGCTCATTAGTTAATATTCCATTAGCAGGACAGGTCAAGTTTAACTATCTGGTGAAACTTCACCAGTGATGGGTATAAATAACTAGAATAACAGCATAATCAGCCTATAATGTTCCCACAGGTGGGACACAGGCCTCCTCTCTACGAGAGGGCGTGGGCTGTTGTCTACCACGCGGGCCCAGTGCGGGTTGGTAGATGTCACATGTCTTCTAATTTTTGGTTCTAGGACATGCTGGGTTTCCTCACGATGTTTTCTTTCACCGTTGCCACCGGGTCACCACTGGTCTATATAAATACCTAATAGTGATTAAACAAAAACAAATATCATATTATAAAGGCGAAAGTTTGTGAGTGTGTTTGTATATTTGTTACTTCTTCACGCGCAAACGGCTGGACCAATTTCGATAAAATTTGGTGTGGAGGTAGATGACACACTGGATTAACACATAGAAAATACATTTTGTACCGATATTGTCACGGGATCGAAATTTATGCGGGTGAAACCGGGGGGCGCAGCTATTGATTATATGAAATTCTTAACTCGTAATTTCATGTACGGTTGATTAATTATTATGAGTTCAACGGCCACTGCTTCCCTGGTAGTTTAGTTACTTGAGTTTTTGCTTTATCATCATCAAACTAGCGGCTCTGTATAATGGCGCCTGCGACGTCTTACAAATTATAAAAATACAGCTTAAACATTCGATAAATTACAATTCCAAGCGGTACGTAAACATTACGGCCCGTAGGTTCAATGTTTAATGGCGATTCATCATCATCATCATCATTTCAGCCGAAAGACGTCCACTGCTGGACATAGGCCTCCCCCAAGCACCTCCACTTCGACCGGTTTTGTGCTTCTCGCATCCAACGAGTTCCTGCGGCCTTCACAAGGTCGTCGGTCCACCTTGGCGATTGCGATTGTTTCGTAACATTTATATAATGGCGATTGTTTCGTAACATTTATCTGTAAATGTTAACGGAAATTCATAAAAAGGTGTACCTAAATGTCACAAGCCACCCATTGTAAATATTGATACCCATCAAAGCTGCGAAGTTTCGTTAATTTTTTTAATTTGTCCTTGTATTTCAGACTTGTAACGAATTTATTTTGTACATAATTAAATGTTTTAAATGTAAGTGATAGTGATACTAAATGTGATAAAAGTATAATCATTATGAAATGTTACTTGAATCTGATCATGTTATTATTCTTCTAATTATTTTTAGTGTACTGTCTTAATAAAACTATTATTTTATAGTGTGAGTTCAAATCGACGGGCCCGAACTTAGATAAAACAACTTTTTGAATTTGATAATTATTATTATTTAATACAATTTGTTGATATTTTGTAAATATGGTTATTTTATTATGAAGTTTTAATTAAATATTTAAATAATTATTTGTTGTTTTATTGTATTTGGATATTTTTTTAGAGGAACAAAGCAACAAATGGCTAGCATAAAGCGGATAAGCCAGAGATTAAACTTTTAAGCGTTTGGCTAAATATCAATTGCCGTGCCCCTAGCGCGCGGCTACAAATTGATAAAATAATAGCTACAATAAATAAGGAGGAGAAATCGTTGTATCGATTAAAAAATAGTCGAAAAGTTTTTATCTCTATTTAATAATGGTTTTCGTTGTACCACGCAGTTAATAGGACGAAAATAGAACGAAAAAATCATGCATCGATGCCTTAGAGTGAAAACCTCTTAAGTGTAAAAGGAGTAATTTTTCAGGAGGAAGATACAACTGCGTGCTGTACAATTTTAGTACGGCGTCTTTTAGGTTTTTTCTTGTTAATTTTTAGGTAAATTTAACCCGCTTTCATATCCAGAACAGCCATATTCTCGAAGATTGACCGAAATGCATTAAATGCTACTGACAAGGTATTCATACAAAAAACTATGCAAATGCATTCCCGAGGTTTTCACTCTAAGGCGACGGCATGTTCTCTGTCGCAGACATACGACACGAGCGGTAGGGGCACGGAAATATGTGTCGCATAAATGCGACACAAGCGGTTAAAGGTTACGGTTAAAACAGAATAAGAACTACCAGAGGATCGAGGAGGGGGGGGTGGGGCTCAGGGGATCAGACTGGAATAAATCCCCTGGACTAGGGAAGTAAAGGGTCGAGAGGTTACAAATCAATGCCCTTTTATTGATAAACGTTGCTTTAAGTTAAGTAGTGATTAGCGATTATTTAACCACACATTTTTGACGTTTAAACGTCACTTATCTTTAAATAAACCCCATAGTGACTAGTTCTCAGTTTCATCCTTTTACCTTCGAACTACAAAATCCCTCCATTTTAGACTGACGTACCTACTTATACAGTATTCGTACAGTTTGTATGAAAAAACTCATTTCTTCGGTTTAGAAACTTTGAACTTGGCACAGATACTTTTCTAGAAAAATAATAAAGATTGTAATTATTAATTTTCCATAACTACCCAGATAAGGAAAAAAGAAATGAGTTTTTTTATACAATTGGTATACTCTTATTTGCCCCGAGTAACGAGTTATTTTGTTACATAGTATATCCATAATTCTTACGTTAGTCTCACGTTACTATTGTATGGAACTTGAACATAAATGGCGAAATGTGGTTGGACGACACACCTCTGTGCATCCCTTGGAAAAAACCGGCGTGATTGTATGTAGATAGAAAATTCATCATCATTCTGGGCAAATATGAGCTCCTAGTCTTTCTTTAGAGTTTTCATTTAAAATTCAATCAATCTATTTAGCCTTTTCCCAACTATGTTGGTGTCGGCTTCCAGTCTAATCGGACTCAGCTGAATACCAGTATTTTACATGGAGCGACTGCTATCTGACCTCCACAACTCAGTTACTGGGTAATACGATACCCCTTGGTAAGACTGGTTATCAGACTTTCGGGCTTCTGACTACCCGTGACGACTGTGAAAGATCCACGAATGACAGCCGGGACCAACGGTTTAACGTGCTTTCCGAGGCACGGAGGGGTCTTGATATGTAAAGATGGTCACCCATCCACGGACCAACCGCGGCAAGGGTAGCTTAACCTGATCGATCGACCCGTGCGGCTGTTATTACTTAGCCATAAGCCCCTTCTACCACACTCCTCTGTCCATCCCTTGGAAAATATATGCGTGATTGTATGTAGATAGAAAAGTACAGTCATGAGCACTAATATGTCAACACTTGGCAACTTTCAATTGCGATTTTTTCGCGAAATAACGAATGCAACGTTGAAATACGACACTTTACATAAACCTATGGGTTCGAAAATACCAAGTTCTTAATAACATAAAATTTAATTCAAAAATAAAGGAGAAAATCGCCTTTGAATAAAGCCAAGTGTATACATACTTATGCTCGTGACTGTACCTAATGGTGTTGAATTCGGGAAGGAAACAATGTCGATGTCAGTATCGCCTCATCGCTAGATTGAAGTAAGCCGTCGTCGTCGCGCAGGGTCTCAGCCGCGAATCCCAACCATTTATTTCAAATCGTAAATACCGAAGCAAGGCTTTTGTCTCGGTGCCTCGTTTACACGGTTCATTTAGAACAAACGTAAATTTATTTATTTATTTATCCTCCTACTGGAACGCCATACAGCAATTACACCAACGGAGCAAGAAATTACTTCATGTGATGTCTTCATCCATCCTGTGCGCGGTGGACATCGAACGGGCGGCGATGGAACTCACACGCTCACACAGGCTCCACAGTTCTATACTACTCCATCCAAATTACGCACATTCTTTGAGACCCATTGAATTTTTCAAAATAAATACATTAAAATTACATAAAAACGGTCAATTTGACAATTGACGTAAAATACATTGTTCTTTATCTTAACAAGGCATGTGCTCGATTGGATTCTCGTCGGAAAAATGACGAACTTTCATCCCCTATTGAACCCCATTTATCATCTTCATCCCTTGTCCCATGTTACTTGGGGTTGGCGCAACACGTTTCTTCTTCCATTCTCCCCTGTCAACCGTTAATCCTCATTACGGGATCAAAAATCCTTAGTGCTCATTTTTGTTAAATAAGTAGGTCTCTTGTGCAAAATTTCATGCTTGGTAATAAAATTGCGTAACACACTATCAGTAGCAATGGGTTTCATTTTGACAGTTCAACAACATTCATTGCGTTATTTACGTTGTTGAGCAGACACGTTTTTCGAATATATGAAGCAATGGATTAGCGACATCCTTCAAAATGATTCAGATTGAGACTGACAGTGCATGTGTTACGCAATTAGAATGCAGGTAGCGGTTTAGGTTGCGCGTTGTCTGTCAGTAAATGAATTATTTTAAGATTTTTATTAAGTAGTCGCCTTGTTGTTGTGCCTATCTATTTACCACAATTTTAATTGTGAAATAAAAATTATTCTCATTTGCATTGCTTCTTGGACTCTTTTACAGATGTGTCAAGTTTGCCACAGCAGTTATTGGCACAATTTTAGCGTCTTTTCAAAAATAACTCTTGAAATAATAAAAACCCACTTAACGTTATTGAAATGTGTCTTACTAAACAATATTATGGTATGAAGTAACCTGTAATCCGTCATACCGTTCACAAGTTGAACTGTATCAGATACTTGCTCAAGTAACTGGCATACAGTCAACATAAACGTGAACGAGCCTTAAAACTAAATCCCAGTTAAAATTCAGCGAGTTAAGCCTATCTGAGTAATGGATAACGATTTCGATGTCACAGAGCTTTGAGTAAATAAATAGACAAATGTACATAATTTACGCATTACCAATTAGTTGGTAATCCCTGTTGATTGGAGCGTTATAATTATCACCATCGTTCATTTGCGGCTCTTCGGATCAATATCCTAGTTAAATTACAACGTAGGTACGAAACCTACCAAAAAAAACAAATTGGAAGAAGTCAATGTTCTTCCAATTTGATTTTTTTGGTTCCTACCTAGCAGCCCCAATTTGTGTGGGAATTGGCTTGCAACGTATACCTATTAGGTAAATAACAAATAAGGACTTTTTCGAAAAATAAAGTCTATTTAAAGCACAATAATGTCAGTAGCTAGGTACTTAATTATTGAAGTTGGTTTTCTGTAAATCATTGAAGCGTAATGTGGGTACTAATTTGTCTTGCATACCAGGATAGCAATAATTCAAGGAGCTTTAACTCGATCCTTTTGTTAGGAGTGTACGGACGGTACCAGACGGAAATAGTAGCCTGTGCATAGCTTGCTATTTGCTGGTTTGCGCTATAAGCTTTATTGTTGTGTGATGTCCTGGTATCTTTAATTAGTAGGTCATTAATTTTATTTAAAATAAAGATGACTTTTATTAGGAAGAACCGCAAATTTCACTTACCTATATTTATATTTCATTTTTTCCGAGAATCATCCCAAAATCCCAGCAAATAACCGTTAAGGTTACCATTTTGTTAGCAACAAGATCATCCAGTGTAATTAACGATGCTGCCATCCATCAATCAGGTTCAGCTCGATTTCCCAACTTAATCAGATGACATGGCGTAAATATGGCAGTATCGTGCGCCGGCGTAACGACGTCTATCCGGTTGCTGTGAAATATTACGCGCAATAAAAAAGATACAGGGCTTTCTGTGTTACACTTAACAGGGGAGATAGCAGAATATACACGTGGAATATTTAATTATTAATATCAAACATGATGATGGGCAAAGATCGTCACTCACTGGACGCCTGAGGCAGGACATCGCCGTCGAGGTAGACCAAGACGAAGGTGGCGTGACGATCTAATATCATTCGCAGGGCCAACATGGCCAGAGATCGCACAAGACAGGGAGGTTTGGAAGAATAAAGGGGAGGCCTTTGCCCAGCAGTGGGACACAAAATAGGCTAACAAAAAAAAAAAATCTTAAACATAAAGATTTTTAACAGTAAGTACGTTGCTAGGTAAAGTTTTCATAGGACCTCTTCAATCTAGGTTAAATTAGGTTTTATACCTACCCACGTGTACATTAGTTTCACGTTATAAATATTCGTATGCCGCTATTAGCGGCGGATGTGTTGAACTTATCCATTTGTACCAACCAACTTTGTATCTACCATATCCGACGAATAAATGTCTTTGTAAGTATATTAATAACTAGCTTCTGCCCGCGACTTCGTCCGCGTGAAATTCGTACTTTCCTCTAAAAGTTTCGAAAATGTATGTTGGTATGATCTTTATAATTAACTTAAATAAATAAGTATTCGGGCCAATTTTTAAGTTTATAGAACAAAGCAATCAGATTTTTCAAAGAAACTATCCCCGCTTTTCACCCCCACAGGGGTAGAATTTTGAAAAATCGTTTAATATGTGTTCATAACTTGACTCAAAGTTTATTTATACCAATTTTCGAGCTAATCAAGCCACGCAGTAAAATCCTCCCCTTTAAAATTAACTACCTCTTTTCATACAGTTAGGGGTAGATTTTCGAAAAACCCTGATACACGTTATTCATTCTTTTTAGTCCTTAGTATAAATACTGAGTTCCAAGTTAATCGGACAGGGCGTTAAAATTCTTCCATACTTATTTTAACACCCCCCATTACCTCTTTAGGGGGTATTTTAGAAAAACGAAAAATTCCAAATTTCTTAATTTACTTAGATAAGTATTCGTGCCAAGTTTCAAGGTTATTAACTCAATAAATAAGATTTTTCATACAAAAAAAATCCCCCCTTTTCACCCTCTTAAAGGTTGAATTTCCAAAAACCCCTTCTTATTCGATACCTACTCTGCACAAAGAACACAACCTCCAAAACTCATGTCCCTAGGACCAGCAGTTTAGACTGTGCGTTGATATTTCAGTCAGTTCGTTCATCCTCCTTTGGGGGAGAAATTATCAAAAACGCTGAGACACGTATAAATTAATTTTCAATCGTTAGCCTAAATACAAAATTTGAAGACCCTAACTTTTAAACTGACGGACTTTCATACACAACTTCATCCCCCTTTTTAACCCTTTGGGGTTGGAATTATCAAAAACGCTGAGACACGTATAAATTAATTTTTAGTCGTCAGCCTAAACACAAAATTTGAAGATCCTAACTTTAAAACTGACGGACTTTCATACAAACTTTCATCCCCTATTTAACTCCCTTAGGGGTTGAATTTAAAAAAATCCTTCCTAATTCCTTGTCTACATTATAAAGGGAACCATTGTGTAAAATTTCAAAATAAATACCTATAACTACTTTAATTAATAAAAGTACCTACGCTTAATAATTTTTAATTTGAACGAATATTTAAACACTACCAAAACAACTCATACCTATTTTACAAAATAACAACAAAAGAAATTCAAATAAACTATTTAAAGACTAAAAGTCGCGCTGATAAGCACGGTTTCTCAATATCAATTATTGTCTGTCAATAAGGTCGAACGCTCTGAACGCATCAACAGCCAAATATTGAATGAAGCTCGCTCTGACGCTCTCGGACCTCCCGCCTTTTTATACACTACCGCGACCAGTGTCGAGCGCGGCAACCGTTACACAAAAATAATCCTTATAGCATGTTCAGTCTTCAAGTGCGACGGCGACGGCGCGATGGCTTATTTCATGTATAAGTTTGGTGTTTCTATACCGATTTCTATGATTCTTTTTTTATTGAATAGGTAATAATGTTAACTTTTTTAAATTAGGGATGAGTGAGAGTATTATAAACGTAAGAGTAAACAAATATAATCAGAATGCTCCGAACTGCTAAGCTATCAGGAGTTACACGTGTTATTGTGAGTCAACCATAAAAGATAGACATATGCTGTTGCGGGATATTTTTTAGACAATTTTATCTAGAATATTTCCGTCATACATGATTTCTATGTAACATTAACCATTAAGGCTGCACACGCGACGGAAGCTTAAAAAATGGAGTAACTTCTCCCGTTTTCCCAACATTTCCCTTCACTACTCTGCTCCTATTGATTGTAGCGTGATGAAAAGTATACTATAACCTGCCCAGGAGTATGAAGAATAATTGTACCAAGTTTCGTTAAAATCCGTCCAGTAGTTTTTGTTTCTATAAGGAACATACAGACAGACAGACAGACAGACAGATAGACAGACAGACAAAAATTTTACTGATTGCATTTTTGGCATCAGTATCGATCACTAATCACCCCCTGATAGTTATTTTGAAAATATATTTCATGTACAGAATTGACCTCTCTACAGATTTATTATAAGTATAGATATATTATGGGCCTTATTAGAAGGCTGAAAGTCACCCAAAGGGCAATGGAGAGGGCTATGCTTGGAGTTTCCCTGCGGGATCGAATCAGAAATGAAGAGATCCGCAGGAGAACCAAGGTAACCGACATAGCCCGAAGAATTGCCAAACTTAAGTGGCAGTGGGCAGGGCACATTGCTCGCAGAACAGATGGCCGATGGGGCCGAAAGGTTCTGGAGTGGCGACCGCGTACCGGAAGGCGTAGCGTTGGAAGGCCTCCCACAAGGTGGACCGACGACCTTGTGAAGGCCGCAGGAACTCGTTGGATGCGAAGTCAAAGTCAAAGTCAAAGTCAAAGCATTTATTTCAAATAGGCACATAAAAGGCACTTTTGAACGTCAAAAATTATCTTAAAATAGAATTGATTCTAGTCGCCCATTCCAAAAGGTAGTTTTCGTATGGAGAAGAACGGGCAAGAAACTCCACCGTTACTCTTTTAAAATGTTTTGGTTACCGGTTTTGTGCGAGAAGCACAAAACCGGTCGAAGTGGAGGTGCTTGGGGGAGGCCTATGTCCAGCAGTGGACGTCTTTCGGCTGAAATGATGATGATGATGATGATGATGATGAGATATATTATAAAGGTTTGTTTGGAAGTTTGCATTTGAAGCCCAATTCTCGAGGAAGGCTAAAGGCTTTATAACATCACGGTAGCCGCCGAGCAAAAAGAAAACAATTCAGATCGTAAACGAAGTAGGTACTAGCGCAGGCGATGCGATGCGACGAAGTGCGGGCAGAAGCTAGTACTAAGTATAGGTAGATATTTCATTTTTTTTAATCACATAAATATATTTTTCGTGTAGGTATGTATTTTTGTATTCTCGTTTCATTAAAACGCTGCATTTTCGGCTTTCGGTGAATGAGGTCCCGCAGCCTAATTGCGGAACGCCAAATCGTCAAATGATTCTGATCAGTTGGCTTCATTTCTATCACAATTGGCTTCATTTTACGATTTTCGAATTGCGAAACTCTGGTTTATTATGAAACCAATTATGAACGTTAAGGCCCTGCGCAGAAACTAGAGTTTCGCAATTCGAAAATCGTAAAATGAAGCCAATTGTGATAGAAATGAAGCCAACTGATCAGAATCATTTGACGATTTGGCGTTCCGCAATTAGGCTGCCGATTAACTTAAAGTCTCATTCTGGGAAATAAACGAGGCTTTTAAAATTAACTTCGCTTTTTGTTGACTGAAAGGCGTGAAAGGTAGGTCAACCATTTATAGGTGCTATAACATGGTACCTACCTATTATATCTAGAACTATCTCAGTACTAGATACCTATAGACCGTACACGTCCTTGGGATTCCTTGAGTAAAATAATTATCATGATAAAACTACAATTTGTTAGAGAACTCTTGCATCATTGTTTTACTGGCTACATGTAGGTAGGTACCAGGAAAACATAAAAGCAAAACTGTTACCAAATTCATAATTGTGCAGCCCAGCCGGTATACATAATATTACGTTGTTTACACGAAAAACTCGATAGCCAATTAAAAGGGGTAAATATGGTAGGGGAAGCAATTTAAACCAATTAGCGACGTTAAAATATTCACGGCAGAAGAGCTTGTGAAAGGTTCTTTTGAACCACTAGCGTAGGTATCATCAGTTTGTATTAGTATGCCGAGACACGACTGCGTGCCACCCGGTAAGTGGCAAGTATCGATTTATGGCTAGCGTAATTGAAAATTTTCTTATATTTAAAATATATCTTTTAAAAATACTAGTTTTTTGTAGTGCATATCTGTGGCATATCTTCAGCTTTCTCAGGATTACTGAGTATTTTTGGAGGAGGTAACTATATTATGCAACTTAATATCACTTGATGTCTGTCTAAAAAAAAAACAGCAAGGGCATGTCAACCTCTGGAAATGCTTTCAAGTTTATTTTCTTGGATAAGAAAACCTAAGATAAATGTTTAAAATGGTCAGTTAATTTAGTTCTAAATTAATAAATTCTGCCAGAATTTTATAAAAAAAAACAGTTATTTTAGCGTAACCCACGCACGGTTTTTTCACTTGACAAAAAATAGAAGAAGAAGAAGATAAGTATCTCTTTATTATAATTAAGTTTCATAATTATTATGAATGGATTATTTATTATTATTATACACATATTTTCCAGAATAATTACTCTAAGTATGATTGTGCAAAAAGTTTAAATGGTGGCGAAATCCGCATCAAATTCCATTGTGGAGTTAGGAAGATTAAAGCGCACACATACAGGGTGTTACGGAAAGGGTATATCAATACAAACGGGTTGAAGAGTGTATCTGGTCTAGAATCTCTGTACAAAATTTCAGCTCAAAAGCAGTAACTTTGAAAATGCTTAATATTTTTTTATTTCGATAGTTTATTAAATTGAAATCATAACAAACGTGTCACCGCACTACGAGGGTCATTATCCATTATCTGTAGTGTGTCTGTGCGCCTAGTACACGCACATCACGCCGCCGCGCGCCAGTGCAGCGCCGTGATGTCGAAATAAAAAAATATTAAGCATTTTCAAAGTTAATGCTTTTGAGCTGAAATTTTGTACAGAGATTCTAGACCAGATACACTCTTCAACCCGTTTGTATTGATATACCCTTTCCGTAACACCTTGTATACACGAAAGACGACTTTGTTTTATACTAAGTAGGTATACATAATAGTTTTAAGTAATAATTCAACTGTTTCCCCCAAATATAGTTGTATTAAAAACAGTTGATTAAACAAGAGCTCTGCAGTACCCTTACCAGTTACCACTGGAGTCGTTCATAAAACCACATTATTATTGAATTCTCTGCTGGCTGGCGTTGCGTAAAATTTCCAATAGTCTGTGAATGAGAGGCTTGTAATGAGCTCCTTGCATTCAGTTACGTTTGACATAGATGTCGGCTGCATCTCTATTATTGCACGAGCTTTTGTGGGGAGGAACGGTTCAATGACACTGAATTGTCGCTGTTTTATATCATGTTGGATGGAATTAAGTATAGCTTTTTGTGTCGATCAGACAAGTTTGTTACGAGAAAAATAAAAATGCAACTAGCAGGCTCTGAGTGAGGACTTTCTTTTTAGGGTTTTTGAAAAATAATATAAAAATTATATTATAATACCTAAGTAATATTTTTAAACCGTGTCTTGTACGGTCAGCATCAAAAGTTGATTAACACTTCAGTTTTTTTAATCTTAGTTATTGAGCAAAATACTTGTTCAAAAGTGCAGCAGAAGAAATTTTTTAGAATATATAAGTACTCTTGTCTATTATGTGAAAAGCTAAAAATCAGTTTATTGAAAAAAGTTGTTGTCAATTTAATAACATGTAAAAATGATAGTGTTAATCGACTTTTGATGCTGACTGTACCACACCAAGGCACTGAAGGCACGGTTTCTTGACAGTAGGTAGGTACGGCGTATAGGTAAATTGCACCGTAAGAAAAACGTGTACAGACGCCAGCACATCAAGCTACCCGAAACTGTCAAATTTTCGCAATCAACTTTGAACCTTATGTTTTAGCGATAAAGTTGAAAATTTATTAAAGAAATTTGACAGATTGTAGTACCTAGCATGATGTGCTTAGTGATCCAAACGTGTGTGTACAAGGGGCCTTAATATAATAAGTCAATACCACAGATGCCTATTATTTTAAATCGTTAAATATACTTTAGAAAGGGCTGACGTAGACAGGTAGGTACCTACATCAAAAGTATTTTCATTTCTCATACTCGGAAAGTAGTGTTTGTTTGATCCAAATAGCGGGTGGAAGACGCTGCTTCCCACCACAGGGCGGGAAAGACTCATAGTAATTACTTCCCTCTTTAGGGTGGGAATGAATTTTAAAAATAGAACTGTAGTCAGCTACGAATTTTTTTACATACCTAAATTAAGAAAAATGCTGCAGTCTTGTGAGTGTATAAACAGCCAGTGTGAATTAAAAAAAAAAACCTATTAAGCGGGACAGCCCGCGGCGATGACGCGGTGTGTTTCATATTTAAAATAAAAAAAGACAATAGTATTATTTGGCGGGATACTAACCCTGTTAGCTGTACCGAAATTCAAAAACTTTGCATGTGATTGTTATCAATAAATATTTTAGAAAAACTACTACTTTTTACTTTCCTTGAATTCGAAATGAAAAGTAGAGTGTTTAGCACGGGTGAAAGTCATCAATTCCTACTCGGGCTATAGCCGCCCTCGCTGCGCTCGGGCGTCTAAATGCCTCGTACAGGAATTGATTCCTTTCGACCCTTGCATAACAATTTACTATTCTTCACCTACCTGCCTACATATAGCATTAAAACTATAGTTTGGAACTATGTCACAAAGTAATGTTAGTTGTGAAGGAAAGTCAAAAGCTTTTAAGGCACTCCGAAGGGGAAAGTAGTTCTAAGTTCCATGTTGTGTAGAACTTTCTGGAATGATGTCACGCGGAAACCTGTATCGTCTGTTTGTCTCGTTCGTGGAGCAGAAATTCCACCAAATTATTATATCTAGAATAAGTCTTCCTGAGATTTTAAAAAAATATTTGACAGTTTTTCATAATAGAACAGTCTGTGAAACGTCAATTTTATTCCACGGATAAAAGATACACACTTTGGTAAAATAAAATTAGCCCTAAGAGATGGAGCATTACAAAACGTAAGTATAATTATAGCGATCCTCTTTGCACTAAAATAATGCGACATAATATCTCCAATGGACTGGAATTAACTTCAAAAGAATGAGTTCGTGGTAAGCCCTGAGGACTCCTAACCCGCGTTCAAAGAGACTTAGTACCAGGATAGCAGCATACCTAAGTAGTTCGCAGATGCATAAACAAATCAAAATGAAGTCGTGTTACAGAAGTTATAGAACTTACACAAGAAGTAAGCGAGTAGGTACTATCGTAAACAAAAAGCCCGAGGCGAAGTGGCTGTTTAAGTGCTGGTTAACTTTCTCGTTAGTTGGTTAGTTAGTAGATAATTGTGCACGTTCTGAACTGGGTTCGAGTTCAACTTGTGATTGAGTGTAGCTCGCGAGGGCGGGCTAGCCGCGGCGTAAGAGTTGGAGAGAAGCGAATTTGATGAGGAAAATTAAAAAAGTTAAAATTGAAAACATATTTATTATTCTGCTAGCTTCCTCTTTGGAGTCCTACACTCCTAGTAGGTACGTGCTCTCATACTTTGTAACTATAAATAACACAACAATGCTTAGGACTGACAGTTTGTTATTAGGTTGTCAACCAAAGGAAATCAATTACCGTGAGTAGGCATATGCGGGTACCATTTCTTATTATTTATTTATACCTACTGCTAAGCTCTTTCTCACGGAGAGGAGGCCTGTGTCTCAGCAGTGGGAAAATTATAGGCAGATTATGTTTCTAAGCTGTGTAAATTGGGGGAAAAGGTTATGAGGTCAGAGGTGACTTTGAATAAAACTGAAGACTTGACTTCATTCATAGAACCTTGATAGATATAATGCTTTTCAGCAATATGTAAATTAGTTCATGTTATTTAAATTTTAATTCGGTTACCAATTTTCTTTAACAAATTGTTCACAAATATTGACAGGCAAGTAGGTATTGCTGCCGCATAAAGGCTCTCCCCCACAGGCGCGATAATATTGGTAGATAATATCGGATGCGTTATTGCGATATCTGTTTTCAGTACATTTTGTATTAGAACGGCTACGAAGTTACACACTGCTGCGATAATAACGACGCAATAGAAGTAGAACGCTTGCTTTCTGTAATGCAGGTTACACGCACACGTTAGAAATATCGGACGATAAAAACGCAGCTATATGGCAAGGAATCGGGACACATTAAAGAAAGAAAGAAAATACGTTTATTTGCGGTGAACATGACGCAAAAAAGAACATAAACACAAAAAAAAAGAAGGTAAGGGAAACATGCGTCACATCCACGCAAAACGGCTATCGCTCAGCATAATGCTGCGACCCTATGCAAGACAGAGCCCCAGCGCTGGTTTTCAGTGACAGCCGGCGCTGCCTAATGACGTCGTTCGGTGCAACACACAATTATTAAAACACTGTACCGGCACAGCGTACTCATTATTGCCATAACGCACACGATATTATCGATCGATAATATCGCGTCTATAGGGGAGAGCCTTAATGCACCAATCGCATGAATACACTTCTGATGACAACTAATTTAATTTTGTCCATCCCAGCTTTAAGTCCATTAGTTGTCACTTCGTAGAGCCTTCGTACGAGAGCTTACCAACTCATCAATTACTTAAATCACACTTATTTAGTCTCAAAGAGAAATCTAGTGAATTGTATCTATAAATTCATATGGCAACAGCCCCCTGAGTTTTAATATACTACTAAACTATTACATCGACAACGTTCCGAGCTCCCGTATGAAATATACAATACTTTCATATGAAAACTTGTATTTTCCTCTTCAACGGTTTGAGGGGCACAGACATTTCATGAAAGAAATATTGTATTTTTTCTCTCTGTCCGCGCTCTGCCATAAAAGGGATAAAGATAGCGCACGAGGCAGGTTTTATTTTCTCTGAGAATTTCATATGATACGTTTTATGGAGGGCAAAGACTGTTGAAAAAATGTCTTCACTGTTTGTGATGCGGTGTCATAGATTGTGTGGTTCAATGTCAGTTTTCGGATATTATTATTCTTATAGTGTAAGAGTGAGAACTGGCGATGGAAAAGCCCTGAAAATATATAGGATATATACGAGTACATATGCCTACAAAAGCAAAAAAGAAGAAACAAACTAAGAGAAAAATCTATTTTATATTACAGAAGTAAACACCGCACTAAATACAGTATACCAGGAGTATATATCAATATATTTCATGTTTCTGAAGGCGTAGGTATACAGGGTGAATTTTCCAAGTGGGCGTGGATGGCCAAATTCTAAACTATGAGGAATAGCGAAAAGTACTCAAAGGAGTCGCGGGCTCGATTTTGATGAAAACTAAAACTGCATCATTGGATTTTTGAAAAATCAATATTTCGAGGCAGGAATCGAACCTGTTGATTTTGAAAAAAAAAACATACTGTATTATTATACCATTCGATAGTGTCCCTAATAAGGATCAAATTCTGGGAAGTAATGACATACGGCAAACTTAAGGAAAATGTTGAATTTTAATAAACTTCTTCTTATTTTAAAGTATTCATACCTACACTACGTACCTTGTTCGAAATGATGCTCAATATTTTTATTAACACACCCGCAGCGCAGTCACCTTCACAACATTATGTTCTAAATTCAAATTTCTGTTACGATCTTTGGAAAATATTCTAATGGATCAATAATATTGTAATGCTGGATGCAGTACAATCCAGACGTCGAATCCAGGTATGTATTGAAAACAATGGTCATCATTTTGAGTAATGAATCAGTTAAGGTTTAGTAGGTAGGTAACACAACCCGGGCCCGGCTAAATAATAACAGCCGCACAGGTCAATCCATCAGGTTAAGCAACGCTTGCCGAGATTGGTCTGTGGATGGGTGACCATCTTTACATACCGAGACCCCTCAATGCTTCGAAAAGCACGTGAAGCCGTTAGTCTCAGCTGTCATTCCTGGATCTTTGACAGTCGTTACGGGTAGTCAAAAGCTCGAAGGTCTGACAACCAGTCGTACCAAGGGAAAGGGGTATCGTATTACCCAGTAACTGGGTTGTGGAGGTTAGATAAGCAGTCGGTACATGTAAAATACTGATATTCAGTTGCATCCGGTTAGACTGGAAGCCGAACCCAACATAGTTGGGAAAAGGCTAGGCATCTGCCTAGCCTTTCATCATCTGATGATGAGGTAGGTAGGTAACATAAGAAAAATAAAAAAAGTATTTTGTTAAAAATGAGCTCTTTCCTTTAGTTTGCCGTATGTCATTACTTCCCAGAATTCGATCCTTATTAGCGACACTATCGAATGGTGTAATAATACAGCGTGTGTATTTTTTTTTCAAAATCAACAGGTTCGATTCCTGGCTAGAAATATTGATTTTTCAAAAATCCAATGATGGAGTTTTAGTTTTCATCAAAATCGAGCCCGCGACTCCTTTGAGTACTTTTCGCTAGTCCTCATAGTTTCGGATTTGGCCATCCACGCCCACTTGAAAAATTCACCCTGTATAATATATCTATTCAGCCGAAAGTAATCAACTGTACAAGCTTCTTTGAAGTATTTTCCAATGTTGCCTCCATTACAACTGTCGGCAATTTCCCTGTAAATCTAGACGACTACTTGTAAATTGTGTTGCCATCCGTAAAATTAGGTTTGTGATATTGAATTGTGGGACCCGAAATGAGAAGAAATGTTGCGCCTAAGGGCTCACGAAACGTTTTGATCGATCGGTTCGTTTTGTGAAAGAACTCGCTTCAACATGAGTTCATCTAGAACATAATTCTAACAAGTATTAAGTGAATTATAATTGAAATTCCTAAGATTGTTCTAATGGAATTTCGATTGCTTGTAAGTTTTAGTTATTACAAAAATATTCTACGAAAATTTTCTAGTCGCGCCCATCGTATGACCAGTCCAGTCTACAACCACAGAGCATATAACCTTTTATCTAGGTCAATTCAACACTAAGGGCCTAAAGGGCCGTCTCCACAAGCGAGAGTCTCGCGGCAATATTATCGTCGTGCACTCGTGCCACGTATTTCTATACACTCACTTAGAACGTGTCTCCACACGGCGATATTATCATCGCGGCGAAAATTTGATGGCACGGCCGCGGCGAGACTATCGCCGCGATTCTCTCGCTCGTGGAGACGGCCCCTTATGTATAAGACCCAAGTAACTTTCCTGCAAGTTATGAGTACTTATCCCTTATTTTTAAACCCTGAAAGGTTTTCTTTGTGTGGCTAAAACCAAATTGTATTAGGTAAGTTAAGATTTTTAGAAGTCTTAAATAATTCCGTAATACATTAAAAACACAATCTGAATCATATTGAAGGATATTGCTAATCCATTGCTTCATATGTTCGGAAAATTTGTCTGCTCAACGACGTAAATAACGCAATGAATGTTGTTGAACTGTCAAAATGAAAGCCATTCCTAGTGTCAGTGTCTTATGCAGTTACCCCTCTGCAATTTGTTTGTACCCACTACTTACAACAACTATAATCAGCAGCTTGTGCAAGTAAATCCTCTTTGTTTGCCAATCCTAACTAAAACCCAAAATCATAAGTAGGAAGGGTTACTCTTTTCGCCCTCACAGACATAACACAGATCTATATACAAGTACATATTTACGAAAGTGCCATTCAGGTTTGTTGAGAGCGAGTTGTTGAGATACACTGGGGGTCCTTCACAGTTGTCATTGTAACTGAGAGGAGGAAGGGGGGCTCAAGAGTCAAGAGTGGAGGGATTAGGACCCCTGAGTTTTGTGTGTCAGAAGGTCAGGAGTTTATGACGTCACAGTGTTTTTAGAGAAGTCTCCAGGAAAGTAAATCAATCCTCGAAGCGTATGTAAAGGATTTTCAAGAATTTCGCATTTGCAGCCTGGAGTCGGGGGCCTATTCTCTTCGACCGTCAATGTAGATACGGGTCCGCCAGAAAGAAGTTCAAAACTTCGGAATGAACCCTACACGCGATTAATTTACTTTTTTTGACGGGGGAAAACACATCGGGAGTAGAGACAGCGGTCAAATCGTGTCATTCTTAGGTCTCATCTTAGGTAGGGCCTAGGGTTGCCAACTTTTTCTAGAAGAAGTAGAGTATATCTGACAAAGGAACTACGAGAAGGAACTAGTGAGCATAAACGGTTGGAGAAGGTAAATAAAGAGTACAGATTAATAAAAAAGAGTACCATTTATTCAATTTAAAAAAATATATTTTTAGCAGTTTTTGCGGTACGTACATAACAATTTTTTATTGTTTTTAAAAGAAATGTAGGACTCCAAACATATTTGTGTATATAAACAATGAAAAATTGTTATTAAACTTTTTACCGACTTCAAAAAAAGGAGGTTATTCAAAGATTTTTTTGACTTTTTCGAAGATGATTATTCAATGGGTTTTAATTTCTGTTTCGTTGTATAGCCAATATATTGGTCAGTGGGTCGTCTTAGGGGCGGATTTTTAAGAGATTATCTTCGTCATCCATATTAAAAGTCATTTTATGTAAAGAGTATTTTAGCGTACTCTATTAGTGTTATAGATTATAGAGTACATCTATAAGAAAAAGATTAGAATACTCTATTTTAGAGTACGGTTGGCAACCCTAGTAGGGCCCTATGTCCATAGGTGCCATTTCGGCCAAAACTACGGATTTCGAGCATAGGCCGTGGACCTCCTGGGTTTGTGCTCGATTATTGGCAACAGCTTCGTCCTCTTATACAGGCCATAACTGGCAAAACATGGGTGGCACAATCACGAGTAAAAATATGTTACAGTTACGCAAAATTCAAAAGCGTTTTTCTCGTGATATAACAATTGTAACTTTGAGAAAAGACCTATTTCATAATAGGTATGGTTTCGATAATACTATGTCCGTAACACCATAAAATACGTATCTATCAATAGTTTAGAAGAGCATTGCTCCTGAGGTATGGCATGGGGGGGTATGGGGCTCATTATTCTAGACCCCCTCCCCCTAGCGTAGAAATTTTTCTTCGGTTATCAAATATAAATCATATTAAAGTATATATCATAGAAAAGTGCAATTCTACGCGGTCAAAATGTATGGAACAACAATTTTTTTAAATTTTAACTTCGAAAGAAACATTTCGACGCAGGAGGTTCAGGATCATGAACCCCTGGTAACAAGTTGCACGTCGAGGTCCCTGCTACCCTGGTAAGTATATGCTCGTCACTGTAATTTCCACCTCGGCCTACCTTCGTGAAGTACCAGACATGATGTTAATTATGTCGTGTTTATGTATCAGGAATACATAAATAATGGTACGCTACACGATACCCTACAGGACCGTCACGTAGCAGGTCATAATTGTGTCGAGTGTTGGTACGTGTCACGGGTGAATCCGTGACCGAATTATATCCCACAATGGAAGGCCTATGTCTCGCATCGCTCCAAGCTTATACGTATGTTTATTACAAGGATTTTCAGATAAAACATTCAGGACACCACTTTCAATTAGGGCTATCGCGTATGAATTCGCCGCTGGAGGCGTTAGTGTAGCCTGAGGTCTCCGAAATGTCAAATGTCTCTGTTTGTGGGTGGCCTACGCGGGCTTATTTCTAAGGACCAAAGCACACACGCTACTTTTAGCATCGGCGGTCGGCGATTTTGCGGCTGTATCGATGTTGCATCGCGTTTTGGCGACTCTCTGCGTTCGAACGTGGTATCGAAATCGCGCGTTTTAGCGACAGTTCCGATGCTGCTGGCACAAATGCTAAATCGCTGCGATCGGCATCCGAATGTGTGCGGAGAGTATCGTTCAGCCGTTGTGTCGAGCTTCTGAAAAGCGACTGAATCGCCGCGTTTGGCGTTTTTAAGTTTGCGGTGTGGAATGCTTGGTCGCTGCATTCAGCTTCTAAAAAGCGGATAAATCGCCGATCGCCGATGTTAAAAGTAGTGTGTATGCTTTGGCCCTAATTCTAATAATGTTGTGAAGTTTCTGCAATAGAATAATTGTGGCAATTATATGAGTTACGGGTCAATGAATGTCTGTGCTATAAAAGCGGAGCTAAGAAAATGAAGTGTAAAATTAAGCGGGTTGAAAGAACAGCTAATTCAGAGGTTAGTTTGTTAACCTACTGTTTACAAACATAAGTATGTTTTGTTTGTTTAAATATGATTTAATTGTAAACTTTTTTTTCACGCTCGTAATAACAAACTTTGAGAGCTACTTCAGGACCTCACTCAACAGCCACTGTTGAACACAAAAACTATAGCCCTCATTCTGTTCTGTTTGAACACCTTCCATGAGGATTTCCAAACGATAAAAAAAAGGTCTTGCGATATAATACCTACTTTTGGTAAGTTTTATGAATGCTGATACAGCAGCTCGCTCACTTTCAGTCAGAAAGTTGAAGCTAGTTGCCCATTCCAACACGTAGATCTCTAAGTATGGAGAAGAAACTCCAAGGACACTTTTAAATAAGATATTACAAAATCCTGGGTACATTATTCTTGTCGCTTATAATAATATGTGAGAACAATGTAAAAAGTTAAATTAAGAACCAATTCAAAATATAAGATTAAAAATAAGCCCTGGCAGTTAAGGTGTAACCAGTCTCAACCGACGCGACGGCGCCCGTTCACGAACATGATGCGTGGATCAGCACCATCCAGCTCAACCATTTTGTAGGGAACCGAATTATCCGACACGCACCACTATCAGTGAAACATTTAAGTGAACATGACATACCTACTCTCAACTGCCATGCTCTTTCAAGTCAACATTACATCATAATAAACGGGTCCATGGTACTCACATTAGACCGTTCGCCAGTGAGTAGACGGACACACTTAATGAAACCAAACACTGCAGTGCAAACATTTAGTTCAGACATCGTATAACATCGACAACCATGCAGAGAAAATGTAAAATACGTAGAGAAACGAAGTAAAAAGAACTACAATTGTATGTAACAACGATAATTTTTAGTACAAACTTTAGTTTCGCAACAGTGCCCCTAACATTCACAACTAGTTTAAACTGGCTCGGACCGGTGTGCAACTTTAAGCGGGAACGCTATTTACACATTTTGCCAGCAGCCAGCAGGGTCCCGGGTACTGGGTGTAGTTGTAATCACGTTTCTTGTTTCACTAGCCCGATGGACTTTTTGTTAAGAGATGATTATATAGACAGAGATGCTGTATTGTTAATATTAAACAGAATCATTTATGTTTCATTTTCAAATCATCAGATAACCTCTGACTGAGAATCGAGCAGCAACCATCACCATTGTTGTTGATTCTTTGAAATATGTTACGGTTTTAAAAATTTATGAATTAGCTTTTATACGTATAATACGAGTATCATCCAGAACTAAAACCCTAAAGCTACGTATGCACTGACAGCTGGTTTGCTTAGCGCCTGGAGCCTAGCGAGTCACCTTGCGAGTCACCTTGTGAGTAGCGAAGTGTAACGAAAGTTCTAGAATCTTTGGAACCGGCCGCACTGCGCCCTTGGCGCCTTCGCTAGTCGCCCAGCGTGTATGAAGGATGTTAAAGTCACTAGGCTCTAGCACACCTCGGACACTCCATACAACCCTCGCAAAATAATTACCTATTACTACTACATAACGAAATGACGTTTGTATACGTGCAAACGTGTGCGTGAACTCTAGTAGGATTGGCTGTCATGCGTAGCGTAAAAAAATGGCGCGGAAAGCGATTTGTGTCGGGGAACCGAACAACGACGGCGGCGCTGCCCGAACGTGTGCATTATTATGAAGTGACCTTGTAGTTAAATTGTTTATTTATGTTGTCGGGTTCGTAATGAAATAAAAACACTAAAATAGTTTAGTTTAAATAACTTAGGTATCTGTAAATAATCGGTTATTAAATCGCATGGTATTAAAAATGCGAAATCTTATAAACAGTTTATGTAAATACGAATTTAGAAAAGCATCACAATATCCAACCATCGTGATTAAAACTCAAATAAAACTTTTAAATCGCAAAATTGTGTGTTTGTGTCAGCAGTACAGCGCTGCGGTTCGCGAGCGCCCTTGCTAAAGAGTCGGCGACGAATACCTCGAACTGCGGGGTGAGGTGCGGTATCTGATATGAGCGCGGGGAAGGGAGTGTCCTTTCTGTACGATTCTGTGGCTCTAGGCTCTAAGTAAGCCAACTGTCAGTGCCTACGTAGCCTAAGTAAACTAAACTAAATTACTAGGCATATTGTTATTCCAAACACGTTAATTGTGGAAACGAAAATAAGTTTAGTTTTATGCTTGGTATGTTTCGCTTTCGCAAGGATAAACATAATTATCTAAATAAAATAGGTATAATATAATATTTCTTGATACTGGAATCATAGCGGCCTTGGGTTCGGTCAACAATAGCACTGCTGATCGAAGGGCCTTGGTATGTACAGACGGACCAATCTTTTTGGTCAGTTCGTGTCTATAAAATATCGTGTCATCACAAAAACTATTCTTCCGTGAAATTTCATCTGAATCAATGGTGATCCTGAGGAACTGGGAGAACATGAAACAGAGGGGAGTTACGATAAATCTACACAAATAGGAAGCTAGGCTATTTACTAGATAGGAGTATTAAAATTCTGAAACAAAATGTAACTATAATGAATCAGTGGCAATTCTGAGGAACTGGGAGAACATAAAACAGAGGCAGAATAAATCTACACAAATAGGAAGCTGGGCTATTTTCTAGTTAGAGTATTAAAATTCCGAACCAAAATGCAACTAAAATAGTAAAAAGGTCACACTAAACAACATAAAACTTTTTGAAACATGATCGCCAGTTTCCAATTAAACAAGCTATCAGATTAATTGCTTTTTCAACAAACCTTAAAATCCGGAAGCGAATTAATTACATTTGACAATTTGTATATTTTTTATTTGTCAGGTTTATAATATGATGTATGATGAACGATGGTTGATCGCAAAAAGCCATTTACTTGTGTACACGGGAAATGTGAATACATCAGTCATACGCGATGGAAAGTGGGAGTACGCGGTACAACTATCGTAATGTCGGGGTGGAAATGCACTGTCAAACCTTTTGATTATGTAGTAAGAGCCTAAAGCCGTGTTTTCGCTACTCTGCCGCGCGAACATTTTGTTTTGAGCAAATGTTTGCTGTACTGCCGATGTTCGCTCAAAACAGAAAACATCAGAGGGGCAATTCTCGTAATTTTAAGAACGTTCACAATCTGATCTCATTCTCAATCTGTCAAAAAATACTACTAATTTCCCTACATTTTGACAAGTTTTTGACATTTCTTTGTCGCCGAGATGAGACTGCGACTAGATTTTGAACGTTTTAAATTACGAGAATTGGCCTTTTGTTTTCACTACAACGAGAAAACGGACACTAAAGTTCGTTTTGCAAACCCAGATAGTAAATTGAAAAGTAAAATGTCAAACTCCGATACTAAAAAAGCAAACACGCAGAGATATGAAATGTCAGATTACAGTCTGAGTTTAAAAAACGGACTTCAGTTCTAAACAAAAGCTCGTAATGCTAAAAGTTCTCTAGCGCAGCTGCGTTTTTTGCCCAGGTATTTTTTCCCACACTGGATTTTCAACGCTTTGCTTACCGCCGAGAGTTGAAAATCCAACAATGCACAAATGCACTCTGTTGGATTCTCGGCTCGTGAGCTTATCCTCACTCGGTAGGTATGAACGAACATGACGTTGAATTTCTTTGGCTAGTGTAGCGTTTGCAATAGTGTAATTTTATTAAAAATACAGAACCAAAAAGATGATACTGGCTGTAATTTCTTTTAAACACGGAGGAATAAGAAATGCCAATATATTAACGGAGCTGAGTGCTCATTCCAAAGATGGACGTTTTCGTTTTCAATTAGTTGCAAAGTTTTTTCTTGATTCTATTCCATGTTCGCATAGAATATAAAAACAGGGTTACACATCTACCGAGCACGTCCAACGTCGAGCGAACGCGCAGAGCAAATGCTCACTCGCCGGTCACGTCGCGACGTGACCGGCGAGTGAGCATTTGCTCTGCGCGTGAAAACCAAAGTGAAAACCAAAACGACGCGTCGTTTTGGTTTTCACTAAATGAATGAGCGAGCGAGTAATTGTTCGCCGAGTCCAACCGATCACCACGGAACAAAAATGTTCGCTCGCTTAAGTGTTTTGATTTACCGGGCGAACAAACGTTTGAGAACTGTCAGAATGCTAAGTGAAAACGCAGCTCTAGCTCTAGAGGCTTACTAATTACGATGAATTAAACCGGCAAATATAAAAGTATTTCATTTGTTTAGCCATTTTGATTAACGAAATGTTACCACAAATTGTGGCGTAAAATATCGGGATTCAAAGATGAATTTTAATTAATTATTATTTGTAATGTCACCACGATTTGTATGAACAAAACGCGTGCGTGGGCAGACAAACATTCCAGAAGTACTAGGCTAACATAAAGGACCAACACTGCGATTTGCTAGGTGTAGAGGTGATGTGGAGCACTCGGCTTGCAAGACTGTTAGCATACTGAACCTTAAATATTACGGTTACTAAGGTTGCATGAACAGACAGAGATAATAATAATGTACATTGCGTTGAACTGCAATGCACCCAACAGGTGTATCGGGGTGCTTGACGTAGCGTTAATCCGTTCAGTGACGTGCCCGACTTGCACGACGATAGCACGTAAATATCATACAATTTTGTAGTATTAAAATTAAACTATGGTTGTAAGTTGTTATGCTGTGAAAGATATGAATAATTGTAAACCACATAATTTACTTTTGGAGTAATATTTCCTGCAATCGCTATGGTTTGCGCTTTTCGCCTTTTATTCGACTGCCAAAAGTGTTAAGTTTTTCACATGTATCTCTTTTACTAGTTTTTTAAATAGCCTGAATTTTTGATACTTAACGGATATTTTGTAATGGATTTTCAGGTTCAAAGAAAACGTTCGTTATTTTATTTTAATATTCATCGGGGACTTCTTGCGCCCAAGAAAACGCAAGATCACGAAAAGTGGATATGTATTAGCCAAGGTATGGGACTGTTCTTCGAGTGAGGATTCGTAATTGAATCTATTAAAAAATGTAATATATCTATTTATGTTATTTAACATTTTGTGTGTATATTAAATACGTGTAAAACTCTAAAATCAAAAGTCATTTATGATTCAAATTAGGCTGAGAATCAGCATTTTCGAGCGATAAAATTACATAAGACAATCCCCCAAAACGCCTGCCCTTCACACAACTCTGAACATTTTGAAGAAAAAAAAAGACGGGTTGCACTCCGGGAGTGCCGGCAGAAGTGAAAACATGAATATTAACGTTGAAATAAATCAATTATGAATTGAATTAATATAACTAATTTTTTTCCACTATTTCTGCGTCACTTTTTTTATAAATCGATGCACTTTGTTCAATTTCCATATTTGAAACACTTTATATCCACGAATTTTACGAATACACAGCAGTGTAGCTACACAGACGGTCGAAACATCAGCTGTCCATCCATCCATCCACATCCACGTCCACCATCACCGTCACCGTCACCGTCACCGTCACCGTCACCGTCACCGTCACCGTCACCGTCACCGTCACCGTCACCGTCACCGTCACCGTCACCGTCACCGTCACCGTCACCGTCACCGTCACCGTCACCGTCACCGTCACCGTCACCGTCACCGTCACCGTCACCGTCACCGTCACCGTCACCGTCACCGTCACCGTCACCGTCACCGTCACCGTCACCGTCACCGTCACCGTCACCGTCACCGTCACCGTCACCGTCACCGTCACCGTCACCGTCACCGTCACCGTCACCGTCACCGTCACCGTCACCGTCACCGTCACCGTCACCGTCACCGTCACCGTCACCGTCACCGTCACCGTCACCGTCACCGTCACCGTCACCGTCACCGTCACCGTCACCGTCACCGTCATCGTCACCGTCACCGTCACCGTCACCGTCACCGTCACCGTCACCGTCACCGTCACCGTCACAGTCACCGTCACCGTCTCCGTCACCGTCATCACCGTCACACCGTCACCGTCACCGTCACCGTCACCGTCACCGTCACCGTCACCGTCACCGTCACCGTCACCGTCACCGTCACCGTCACCGTCACCGTCACCGTCACCGTCACCGTCACCGTCACCGTCACCGTCACCGTCACCGTCACCGTCACCGTCACCGTCACCGTCACCGTCACCGTCACCGTCACCGTCACCTATTGGAACGTTTTTATAAACGAATACAATTTAAAGAAATGTCACTTGAGTTTGAAGTGTGTGACATACGAACTCTGTCATGGCTTGCTAAGAAAATTATTGTACTGTTCTCTTGATTAAATCTTATTCAATCAGTTGTATTGAGCTTCTTTTACTTAAAACCATCAGGTTATGGGCCCAGACTAGTAGCGAGTTATCATAAATCAAAGAGATTTAAAATAATTTTAATGTCTTTGGACACAATGAACATGGCTGCTATGGGACTGCAGATTGAGAAGCTGCGAGGCATCGAAGACTATAACCAATGGAAGTTCATGCTAAAGAACGTTCTTATGCACGAAGATCTATACGATTGCATAGAAACCGAGAAAGGGAACGTAGACCCTAAGAAAAATCAAAAGGCGTTGGCTAAAATTTGCTTATCGGTTGGTCCGTCCGCGTTGCCACATATTCGTAACGCGAAGACGGCATATGAAGCGTGGAATAGCTTGCAACGCGCTTACGAGGATAAAGGTTTGTGCAGGAGACTAGGATTGCTAAGAGCGCTGTTTGGTGTGAGGCTGAGTGAGGCGGAGAGCATGCAGAGCTACCTAACTAAAATAACTGAGCTTGGGCAGCAGCTTACAGACATTGGGAATGCATTTGATGATGAGTTTTTAGCTGTTATTATGTTGAGCGGTTTGACCCCGGACTTTGACCCCCTTATCATGGCTTTGGAGAATGCTAATACAAAGTTGACAAGTGATATGGTTAAGTCTAAGCTTTTACAGGAGCAGCAGCGACGCGATGGTAAGCGTGATGATTATCAAGAGCTGAATGCGTTGGCGGCAAAGAAACCTCCAAAGTGTTTTCGCTGCAAGAAAAGCGGTCACATAATGAAAGATTGCCCAAAGAAAGCTGAAAGTAAACAGAAGATGACTCCCAAGGCAGAGAAGTCATTGTTAACAGCGTTATCTGTGAAACTGCAGAGTGATATCTGGTATGTGGATAGTGGGGCGACCAACCACATGACCAATAACAAGGAGATCATGCAGGATTTTCAGTGTACTAAATCGCTTGAAGTTAACGTGGCAAATGGAGAAAAAATCATGACTGAAGGACTTGGTAATGTGCAAGTACAGTTAAAAAAGGGTTTAAAGACAATAAGTAATGTGTACTATATTCCTAAACTTTCTGCAAATTTATTATCAGTTAGTGAATTGAATAGGAAAGGTTTTAGTGTAATTTTTAATAAACAAGGTTGCAAAATCTTGGATGATAATGAGGTTATAGCTACTGGTACATGCTATAGCGGTGTTTATCAACTAGACACTGTACAAAATGTGAGTTGTAAGGTAAGATCAGAGAGTGCCATGAACTCAGTCTGTGAGCAGGTTCAACCTGAGAAGTTGCCAGTGCACGATGAAGGCATGACTGCTTTAGTGTCTGCCGGCGGTTCTGTCTCACATGAGATTTGGCATAAGAGGTTGGGTCACCTTAACTCGAGGAGCATGAATGTTATGAAAAATGGATTGGTCAAAGGTATACATTTTGATAATTCTTTGTTTAGTCCTTGCGTAGCTTGCATAGAAGGAAAGCAAACTAGACTGCCATTTCCTAAGAAAAGTCACAGTAGGTCAACCAAAATATTAGGGTTGGTGCATACTGATGTGTGTGGTCCTATGCAGGTTCCATCATACAGTGGATCGCGTTATTTTGTAACATTCATTGACGACTTCAGTAGAAAAACATTTATTTATTTCATAAAGAAAAAGGATGAAGTGTTTGAAAAATTTAAAATATTCAAAGCACTAGTTGAAAATTATACTAACAAGAAAATAAGAACTTTAAGAAGTGACAATGGCGGTGAGTACATTAATTTGTCTTTTCAGGAGTACTTAAGAACTTGTGGAATTAGGCATGAAACTACGGTTCCACACTGCAGTGAACAGAATGGTGTAGCGGAGAGGGCTAACCGGACAATTATGGATAAAACCCGTTGTATGCTGCAAGATGCTGGACTGGGAAAACAGTATTGGGCTGAAGCGGCTAACACAGCGGTTTACCTAAAAAACCGTTCTCCCACCAAGGCAGTCATGGGTACGACACCTGAAGAAAAATGGACATCTAAAAAGGTGAATGTTGCACATTTACGTATTTTTGGATGCATAGCATATGCAGTTGATGAAAATGCCAGGAAGCTGGATCCTAGAAGTAGGAGATTTATTTTTGTAGGATATTGTGAAGAAACTAAAGGCTACAGACTCATAGATCCATCTTATCCTAGGAAGATCCATAAGGCGAGGCATGTCACTTTCATAGAAAATATGTTTTTACGTAGTAAAATTGTGTCACATGATGAAAATAAAAATACTGATGTTAAAGTAATAGATACATCTGTGTTGTTGAGTGAAGACAGAACTGTACAACCAACTACAGTACAACTATCACCAATAGGAGTATCTGAGCCTACTCAGACTGTCCAGGGCGAACAGTTTTCCCGAGTAAATACCTCTATAGATGACAATTCACCTTCTGATGGCACAAGGAATCCTCGTAGGCAAACTATGTTAAGTTTGGATGATGAAGAGGATTCTGAGGGTGCAGATTGTTTTTCGTCCGATGTAACATACTATCCAGGGAGGTCGAGTCTTGATTCACAGGACAGTGAGCAGTCATTGTTTCAAGATGTTCCTGAAGCAGAGTATGCTGGGCTCACAGAGATAATGGTAGAGGAGCTGCCGACTAAGCTGAAGGAGGCATTGAGTGGCAGTGAGGCTAAACACTGGAGTGAAGCTATAGCAGATGAGTATAACTCTTTCATAAAAAATAAATGCTGGACCCTAGTTGACTTACCTGTGGGGCATAGGCCAGTAAAATGCAAGTGGGTCTTTAGCAAAAAGAGAGGATTGAATGGTGAGTTACTCAAGTATAAAGCTCGCTTGGTGGCGAAAGGATACACACAGAAGTATGGAATAGATTACCACGAAACATTCGCTCCAGTTGTAAGGTATTCAAGCATTAGAATACTACTGGCTCTGGCTGCTCAGTACGACATGATAGTTGAGCATCTTGATGTAAAGACTGCATTTCTCAATGGAGACCTAGAAGAGTCAGTCTACATGGAACAACCTGTAGGTTATGTGGAAAAAGGATGTGAGAAGAAAGTTTATAAGCTACATAAAGCAATTTATGGCTTAAAACAGTCGGCGAAAGAATGGAATAAGAAGATTAATGATGTTTTAACCCAAAAATTGAAATTTAACAGGTTATCTTCGGAATCATGTGTTTATGTATATAGTCATGATGGTGAAATCATGATTATTGCGCTGTATGTTGATGATATAATGTTGTTTACATTAAAAACATCACAACGAAGGAATATTATAAAGAAGAGACTAATGGATGAATTTGACATGAAAGATTTAGGTACAGCCCATCATATTTTAGGTATGAAAATAGAAAAAACAGCTGATGGGAGCTTCACCTTGGATCAGTCAAGTTATATAAAGAAAATATTAGAAAAATTCAATATGTTAGATTGCAAACCAATGAAAACTCCTATGGAGGTTGGAATAAAGTTGCAGAAGGAAAATAGTTCAAAATGTAACTTTGATTATAGAAGCCTTATTGGTTATTTAATGTATTTATCTGTATGTTCCAGGCCTGATATCGCTCACAGTGTCAGTTTCCTTAGCCAGTTTAACAACTGTTACGGTGAAAGTCACTGCAAAGCAGCAAAAAGGGTTTTAAGGTATTTGAAAGGAACAGTAGATTATAGTCTTATTTTTCAGAAAGGAGAAATGAATATTGTGGGTTTCACTGATGCAGACTGGGGTGCCAATCAGGTGGATCGTCGATCTTACACCGGTTACATATTTTGTGTTGGAAAGTCCATAGTTTCATGGGAAAGCCGTAAGCAGCGTACAGTGGCACTCTCTAGTACAGAAGCTGAGTACATGGCAATCTCTGATTCTTGTAAAGAAGCTATGTTTTTGAAAACATTTATTTCCGAATGTACTGGCATTGTTTGTAAAGTTTTAATGTTAAATGACAATCAGTCAGCACATAAACTTTGTAATAATTCTGTATTTCATGCGAGGTCAAAGCATATCGATATAAGACATCACTTTGTAAAAGATTTAGTAACAAAGAAACAGATTGATTTAGAATATCTTTGTACTGATGAAATGTTGGCTGATGTTTTAACAAAGCCTCTCACTGCCGAAAAACATTTAAAGTTTGTGTCTCAAATATTAAAATGTTAACTTTGTACATTGTCCATTGTTATGTTATGTGTATTTTCAGATACAGTTATATTTATGTTATGGGGCCTAGTATTTTTTGCTTAATATTGTATTAGTTTAAGGCCTAGTATTGGAACGTTTTTATAAACGAATACAATTTAAAGAAATGTCACTTGAGTTTGAAGTGTGTGACATACGAACTCTGTCATGGCTTGCTAAGAAAATTATTGTACTGTTCTCTTGATTAAATCTTATTCAATCAGTTGTATTGAGCTTCTTTTACTTAAAACCATCATCACCGTCACCGTCACCGTCACCGTCACCGTCACCGTCACCGTCACCGTCACCGTCACCGTCACCGTCACCGTCACCGTCACCGTCACCGTCACCGTCACCGTCACCGTCACCGTCACCGTCACCGTCATCGTCACCGTCACCGTCACCGTCACCGTCACCGTCACCGTCACCGTCACCGTCACCGTCACCGTCACCGTCACAGTCACCGTCACCGTCTCCGTCACCGTCATCACCGTCACACCGTCACCGTCACCGTCACCGTCACCGTCACCGTCACCGTCACCGTCACCGTCACCGTCACCGTCACCGTCACCGTCATCGTCACCGTCACCGTCACCGTCACCGTCACCGTCACCGTCACCGTCACCGTCACCGTCACAGTCACCGTCACCGTCTCCGTCACCGTCATCACCGTCACACCGTCACCGTCACCGTCACCGTCACCGTCACCGTCGCCGACACCGTCACCGACACCGTCACCGTCACCGACACCGTCACTGTCACCGTCACCGACACAGTCACCGTCTCCGTCACCGTCATCACCGTCACACCGTCACCGTCACCGTCACCGTCACCGTCACCGTCACCGTCGCCGACACCGTCACCGACACCGTCACCGTCACCGTCCGTCCGTCCGTCCGTCCATCCATCTATCCATCCACCCATCTATTATCGTGTCTCACTTGGTTCACTTCGGTTGGCGCCGCCGTAGAAAGAGGGGTGGGGGGGGGGGGGGGGGAATCTCTCCTGACGGTCACGTGTCCTGACGCGAGTTTAACATTTTTTCCCCAGTACAAAAAGTGTTCAACGCCGCTAAAGAAGTTTTCACTTCAAAAATCTGAAAATCCATACTAATATTATAAATGCGAAAGTGTGGCTGTCTGTCTATCTGTGACCTTTTCACGCTTAAACTGCTGAACCGATTTAGATGAAATTTGGTATAGAGATAGTTTGAGTCCCGGGAAAGGACATAGGATACTTTTTATCGCGATATTCCCACGGGATCGAAACGTATACGGGTGAAACCGCGGGGCGCTGCTAGTTATTAATAAAGTAAACACACTGGCGTATAAAGTTACGTCCTCGACCCGTGGGTCGGGCGGGATGCCTCTCGGATGTCGACGACAGGCTACAGACAGGCGCAGGCTATCTAAAATGCCCCAATGTTCACAATATAGCTAACATTTATTTACCCTCAACAAAATACAGGGTACACAACACACTGGTCCAGTGTTCGATATGTCACCGAGGTTTACTTTGCTTGTTAAGAACATGCTCGGTTTTCTATGACCAAGTAAATTGTTCTTTCCTGGATTCGTAGATTTTGTAGCAACATAGTAAATTAGATCATTTATAGTATGAGGGGCTTGTGGCTACGCTAAACGCTTGCCGCGGTTGGTTCATGAATGGGCGACCATATTTACATACCAAGATCCCGCCATGCGTCGAAAAGCACGTTAAGCCGATGATCCCGGCCGTCATTCGTGGATTTTTGACAGTCGCTACGGGTCGTCAGAAGCCTGAAGCCTGACAGCCAATCTTACCAAGAGGTATCGTATTACCCACTGGGTTGTGGAGGTCAGATAGGTTGCGTAAAATACTAGTATTCAGCTGCATCCGGTGAGACTGGAAGTCGATCCCAACATAGTTGGGAAAAGGCTAGGCAGCATGATTGATCATTTAAAGTATGATTGTAGATGATGGCTTATAGAAAAGCGTAGCGAATAAGTATACCGATACAAAGATGGATAACCATGCGTCATGTTCGTGAACGGGCACCGTCGGTTGAGACTGGTCATCTCTTAACTGCCAAGGCTTATTTTTAATCTTATTTCTTGTATTGTTTCTTCATTTGTGTGTTTTTTTACATTGTTCTCACATATAGATGCAACAAGAATAATATACCCAGGATTTTGTAATATCTTGATTTAAAAGAGTGTCCATGGAGTTTCTTGCCCGTTCTTCTCCATAGAGATCTACGCTTTGGAATGGGCAACTAGCTTCAACTTTCTGACTAACTGACCGACTACTTAATTTTGACAATTCAAAAGTGCCTGCAATGGTTTAATTGAAATAAATGCTTTGAGTTTGGATATATAGTGTGAAAACGGTGAATCACAATGGCGGCTGAGTGATAGAGATCATAATACTTTGTAGAAATATAATTAACTACTTAGCGTCTTCCCGAGTCTTCGTCCGCGTGAAATTTTTTGTTCCTCTGACCCACCCTGTCTCATCGCACTGCTTGCCCGTGCTAATGCTTCGTTTTCGCTTAGCGTTCTTTCTAACTTTTTTGGTTTTGCTCAGCTCCTAAGGGTATTAGCGTGATGTTAAATACCCTATAGCCTTCCTCAAGAATTGGGCTATTATATTCTAAACCACAACCAGACCCCAGACCAGACCAGACCAGAGATTAGCGATTAACAAACAAATTCTTTAGCTTTATTATGATTAGGTATTTAAGTAAATATGTAGATGTAAGTAGGTATGCAAACCAACAATGGTGTTTGCATACCTACTTACTTTTTATTAAATGTAAAAGTTAAAGCGTTTTTTTATTTCGGTGAAAAAACATGTTCGATTACGAAATAAAGTAATCTGTCGTACAATCTTCAATGAAAACTAATAAAATATCAGTCAGCAGCTACCAGGTCGTCATAACTAACAGTCGTTAATTTTAAGCGGGGCTTACATCCGCGGTATAAAATTACACCCATTTATATCCATGGCCGTGTGAAATTGGATTGCTTTACTTAAATTGAAATCTCTTTGTTAAGGCCCTGCGAACGTGGACAAATAGTTTGTGGTTTTATCTTTCATTTGTATTTATGATCCTTCAGTAAAAGGGTTCGAGGAAAATTTTCATCTAACCTATTTATTGAAATTATTTAGGTAATTTGGTGTGTTTATTTAGAAATTCAGCAATAGTGTTTTATTATGAGAAATTTGTTGTTTTGGGGTAGGCAATGCCATCATTTTCACGTACTAATATATCTCTGTTTTCCTGTGAACTTTTGAATCAAATTCTTCCAACTTTTTTTATTTATTTTTTGCTGAATGAGGCGGCTCTTGACCTCGATCACGCCTGATGGAAAGCGGTGGATGAGGTCTATGATGGAACGAGCGTGCCCAGAAGATGCCTAAGGCACTGGAACTCCCACGCATCGACGAAACACAGCAGGCTGCTTGACGCCGGACTCCGGTGGGAGGGTGGTCGCAAACCAGGCGGGCGTCAGCCCTACCACCGCAATAAACAGATAACTGTGCTGCTGGGGAGTTTGTTGTGCCACTTCTTCTTCCCAGCGAAAGCACTAGGAAGTGGTGAAGGGCGGGCGTTTTGGGGGACTGTTTTTTGTAACGTTGACGCTCAAAGAGATAAAGATAAATATCATTAGTTTGTCCAAACCATGACTGGCTCAAAACTGTTTCTCAGCCTAGTTTGGATAAATGACTTTTGATTTTGATTTTGACAGGACTTGCACACTTTCCAACAAGTAGAATGAAACAAATGTTTATACTCATTCTCATTAAAGTTAAGAAGGAAATCGTAGCCTTAATTACAAAAGTTAGGACCTCCGACATTCGTTACTCGGGTATTAATATTCACAAATCAAAGTGGGTCGAGTTCGCGAAGAACGCGATAACTTTAGACAGATTTAATTGACTTCCGAGAAACTCTTACAATCTTCCCTTTTTTAACACTAAGATACTTTGAAATGCGGGAAATTGATTACTAAGGAGATGAATTTAAGGTTCAGACCTCGCAGAGAGAAATTTTTATGATTGTTTTTTTGTCTGCTGTTTTGTATCATCAGAATTTCTTTTATTTATTCTCCTGTCCTTATCTCAATTTTATTAAATTTAATTCATCTGAGGGCCGATTATTCAATCGAAAGATAATCACACTAATATTATAAAGGCGAAAGTTTGCGAGTGTGTATGTGTGTGTGTTTATATGTTTGTTACTTCTTCACGCTCAAACGGCTGGAACAATTTTGATAAAATTTGGTATGGAGGTAGCTGCCACCCTGGATTAACATATAGGCTACGATAGCGCTACGATACAATTCTACATGACTCAAGTTTTCGAAAAACCATTCTATAATTTGATCGAGAAACCTTAATTGCTTTTACAAGTATAATATACTACTTGTGCCTCGCGGTTTCAACCGCATATGTGTCAATCCCGTGAGAATGTCGGGATAAAAAGTATCCTATGTGTTAATCCTGGTTATAATCTATCTGTGTGCCGAATTTCATCCAAATCCGTTCAGTAGTTTTTGCGTGAAAGAGTAACAAACATCCATCCATTCGTCCACACAAACTTTCGCGTTTATAATATTAGTAGAATTGTGTTACCTACCTGCAAACCTGCCCAATACCTACTTAGTTTAATCTGTCAAGCCCCGCTAATGAGACACAATTAATTTTCTATTGTTTCGTCGCCAATCGGCGAACCGCGCCGCTTGACCGGTTAAGCAAACGAAGAAAACTAAAATCAGTTCCGCATGCTAAAAAAAAAAATGTACGCGTCGAATTGATAACCTCCTCCGTTTTTTCGTCGGTTAAAAAAGGTATACTTGGGCCACCTCGCAAATACAAAGTAGGTTAAAAAAACTCATGAAAAGTAAACCAGTTCTGATATTGGCTAGATAATAATGAAACTATGCAAGCGCTGAATAAAACCGCGTAGTAAATGGTTATTGCGGGTTCAATACTATAGCGTTTCGATAACAAGCCTAGTTATCGGTTTTATTTTACGAAGCAAATCCGTTTTTATGATAAAAACTGTTTTATGAACTAAGAGCGAATTTTGCCAATGACTCAACGCGATCAGCTCATGCAGGGTCAGATTACATTAGCTAGGTTAACTACGGTAGAGTGATGGGTACCGATATATTATAAAAAAAACGGCCAAGTGCGACTCGCGCACCGAGGGCTCCGTACAAAGTAGGTAGGTATGTATTTTTTTTTTTTGTAATTTAACTACAAAACGGTTTACGGATTGTTTCCTTTACGTGTGCTACATGACATTGCTTCTTGCCAAACATGATTCTAGTTCAACGGGAAGTACCCTATAGGTTTTGATTACGGAACATAAACGCCCGTATCTTAAGATTCCGTTGACTTAGAAGTTTGATTTGTTCACCGCTTCAAGGGATTGCAGCCCTGAGTATTTGATATTAATTTTAACTTGATAACTCCACGCGTTCCTGAGAAAACGGGTCTTGACTGACGGACAAACAGACGGACAACGAAGTGATCTTATAAGGGTTCCGTTTTCCCTTTTGAGATACGGAACCCTAAAAACACAAATTTGATGAAATTTTTATTCGCGGTCAACGACTGTAGATAGTGCGGTTACTTGAACTAAACTTGGCGATAAGTATCGATATCAAAACACGATAAAACCAAAAAAAATGATTTCAACTCAACTCATACATCAAGTACTTAGGTAACTAAACTAACAACGCTCGCTGACCCCAAAACAAAACATCATGTTTTTTTTTGCATTTTCAGATATCGATAAATTAGCTAGCTTTCGCTAGCTGTATAAACCGCCTGCCTTCAAGAGCTCTCACTGTCATCATTGTTGTAGAATATTTACAATGACAGCCCTTGAACGCTGTTTAGGTGTGCTGATCGTTTTTAGTTTCATGGGTGAAATTGAAAATGATAGATAGATGTATTGCATTGCATCTATAATATCTATTTATGCTTTAACCTTTTGAACGCCAGAGTATAAACGTATCGCCGTAGCCCTGACGCCAGGCCACTTTAACAAAACAACACACACACACACTTTAAACAACAAATTTCTCGATATTGGTGGTTTATTTATATTAGTTTCATGCAATACAATATAGACGGAAGCTTAAACTTTTAAATTATATAAATAAAAACACACAAAAGTAATGATTAAATTGTTTATTTCATAATATGGTGCGACCCGTGCGACGTGTATTTTGCCATATATTTGTGACGTTGGCGTTCAGGGTAAGATTTCGTTTATCACATATATGTGACAATGGCGTTCAAAAGGTTAAAAAATACAGTCTAATTAGCTAAACCTATCTTTCTACCTACCAGGGTCATATAAAAGAATAGAGAAAACTGAACCTATATTTGCAATCAAAATTGCGGCTACAAACACAATCAACGCGGCAGTGTCAATACGAACAGTTGCGTCGAGTTTACACAGTTCATTCCTATAGTTTTAATAGCGAAACGACAATCTAAAATTGAAAAGCTCGATAATGTTGAACTGAATTATTTATTGTCTTGTCATCGGTATGATTAACTGCCACTCTCTGATACTCTTGTGATCCTGGTAACTTACTTGAGAAACGATTTGAAAACCAGTATTTCTGTAGAGATGAACAGTCTCGTTAAAACCGAAATACCGCCTTAAAAACTTGAAAGGTACTAGGGAGGTACTAAAACCTATGCCAAGAAAACATACTAGAATGAACAAGAAGGGCGCATATTTATTTAAAACCAGTTTATCAGCAAGCGCACTGAAGTTCCTTGGGACCATACCACAGCAATATAAATCTACTTAGCGTCAAACTAAAAGTTAATAAATAAAAATTATGTTCAAAAACCTACCCGACGAATGACTTGCCTCCCAGGAACTCCCAATGGCCGCAACTACTGAAACTTTTCATTTATTCAACACCCTACATTATTATAAAGTGGAAACTTGGTAAAAATTTCAACCCTCTGCGTGGTGCGCCTCGTACGTAATTAAGTCACTTAATTAAAAACAGAATATTATTTTCTTGTAAGTTTCTGTTTAAAATTTCGTAATATTAAGAATTTTGTGGTTAAAAATAAATAATAATGTTACTAGGGGATAATAAAAAGTAGCGGCTGCCCAAAATATAGATAGGTATATCTATTCCTTATTACCTACTGTAAGATATTTTAGTATTTTTATCCCACGAAGCGACATGCGCTTTACTTTTGTTTACCAAGGCCAAGGGTACAAACGCGCTGTGAATTTGTGTGTAAGCGCAGTAACTCTCGGTACCGTCCGAGAATGTCTGTGTGTGCGTGTGTGCGTGTGCGTGTGTGTGTGTTATGTGCTAACGCTACTCTTCTTTCTGCACACCACTCTCACAGCGTGTTTGTACACTTACCACAAGTAAAGCGCGCCTTGCTTCGTGAGAAAAAACACTGTGGCCGTTTTAAATCTTAAAATTAATTAATATTTGACAGATTAAAATAAAAACTACTTAACTAATATCAATATTTTAATGCTAAAGATACAAATACGTATCAACATATAAAAATAATCGCAGTCACAGATCTCCACTATTATTAATAAATTTTATTACATAACAATTACCAAAAAGTTTATTGTAGTAACTCACGTAATTCACTATTTCAAATAGTAGTCAAACATAAAAACAAAAGTAGATACCTTAATAAATTGTTCGCTTGCTATCTATTATGTCTGATAAATCCTACTTATTTTATTATATTATACATATATTTTATTATCTTCTTATATAAATAAAACAAAGTCGGGTTAGCTAAAAACCACTTATAACTCAAGAACGGGTGGAATGATTTTATGATCTTTGATTAGTTGAATTTGTCTCCACTCCGAATAGCAGAATAACTATTAAAATATGGGAAAAATTCACGAAAAAAAATGAAGGTAATTACAAGAAAGAAAATACATGTTTTTCTCACACATTTTGTATGAAACGGCTTTTTTATATTGATTCTGAGGCGGTATGAAGTTCGCCGGGTCAGTGAAAGTTTGTGAGGACGGATGGATGTTCTTTACTCTTTCACGCAAAAACTACTGAACAGATTTTGATAAAATTTGACACTAATATAGCATATACATCAGAATAACATATAGAATACTTTTTATCCCGATTTTCTTACGGGATCAACACTTAGGTATGCGGGTGAAATCGAGGGCGCTGCTAGTACATTTTATAAATTCATTAACGTGACTGAAGACAGTGTGGGTCAAATGCAGCGTTTAGAGCTGAAACATTTACAATACAGCATGACGATGGCAACTTAAAAAAAACACTTTCATAAATATCATTCTCTCTTCTGAAATTTGACCCATGTTCCATTCAAGGCCCTGATGTTAAAGTTATGAGGCCTCAATTTGATCGGGTCCAAAGTCTTCTCAGTCTTCACGATGGTGAAGTTCAGCATTATTTGGTAAATGAGGACTTTCAGCTCCATCATCGCGAACCTCATTCCTGCGAAACAAGCCTCCTGTTAGGTTATGCATGCCTGGTACAATATTTTTCTAGGAAACAACTTTGCGTTCTAGTTTGACAGGTTACTAAAAAAAATTATTTAATAATAATATAATATGGTGCAGTTGTGGTCATATTATGAAAGATGTTCTAAATTTAATTATGGATGTATGAAAGAATTAAAGAAAATATGACTTACCGATACAAATCCTCGGGCCTCCTCCGAAGGGCGAGAAGGTGCATGGTTTAATATTGTGTTTGTTCTCTTCAGAAAACCTCTCAGGATCAAACTTATGTGGGTCAGGGAAGTAATGTGGATCCATGTGCAGGCAGTTCACCATGTTGTAGACAAGGTCACCGGGTTTCAACTGTCAAGAGTTAGTAATAAATAATTTATTTTATTATTATTGAAACACGTAGGTTTCTTCACCTTCCAAATGCATAATGCGCGATTCCTACTAGTCAGTCAGGATAGCAATCATTGTGTTAGGAACCCAAAAGAACGAAAAACATATCAATACATTTTGTACATTATGACTTTAATTTTCGTGCCATCGACACGAAGATGAACAAGAAGACTTACAGTGTAAGGCTGCCCCCCCTCCCTTGGTGGAGGTAGCTCATAGGTCTTCACACAGGTCCTGTCCATGAAAATAGCTGGAGACCACTTCCTTAGGGTTTCTGAAAACATTTTAAATATAGGGTGTCCGATTCGACGGTATACAACTTTAAATTAAGATAATTTTTATTACAAACGAAAATTACCAGATCAAAAAATTATGTAAAAAATCTTTTTTTTTTTTTACACACAGTCCTTTGATCGAAGGCGGCCGATTGCTTCAATCAAAGGATTGAATGTCGCTACCAACTCATTGATGTTTCCGCCCATAGAGTAGGGGCCTCTAAGTCATTTTTTTTATTATTTGTTATTTATTCGTTTTTTGGTTTTAGTATGAAAAGTTTACTTCAAATAAGTAATATTATTTATTCATAGGTTAATTTCATTTTAGGTTTTTGAAGAAAGATATTCATGACGTGCATCTGTCAACTATTCCTGTTTTGTGCTCGTGAATACAATAGATCTATTTTGTTTTTATTTTGCTTAGAGTAAATTGTCTTTTTGTACGTTTATTTCCGTTGGATCCCAAATGTAAAAAATGCAAGAGAATTACGTTTTATTGTCGTTATGCACATGTTTCTGTGACAAATAAATCTTTTTATCTTTCTTTTCTTTTAAATTTCTGTGCCTACTCCGTTCACCTGTTCACCACCCCGATTTTTTCCAATTGTTAAAAGATTCAGTACGTATGATACAGGCTTGGCAAGTTCATCTTTTTGCTGGTTTAAAATGTGATCGCTTTTCATCGAGTTTTTCGACAAATTAAAAAAAAAAATTGTCGTTCATCAATCCGTTAGGATATAACTAATGAAATGAATGCAGAAGTCAATGTCTTATAAATGGTGCATAACAAATTTGCCACATTTTAACTAAATAGTGGATATAATATTACCGTAAAATTTGTCGTCAAATGAAAATAGTGGCCAAATAAAGTTGTATACATTCGAATCGAATTGGCCACCGTATATGTAGTCTGAAAATTTCAGAGAGTTGATAATTTCATAGAAAACAGAGATTATTTCCAACTGCAATCTGTCTAGTTTGAGTTTATATTATATTATAAAATAATTGTGTTAGTACAAAGTTAAGTTCGCGTAACTCATAATTTATTGCTTGTTGAGTTATTTTCGGCCAGAATTTACGAAGCAGGTTTTGACACTTGCCATATTTTTAAACCTAAAAACTTAACAAATTGGATTTTCACGGTAAAAGTGTGCAAAGTGACCTACCGTGTATCACACAGTCCAAATATTTGAGGTCGCTGAGACTATCGAACTTCAGTCCTTTGTCCTCTTTTAGCTGTCTGCACTCCTGGTACAACCTCTCTTGGATTTCGGGGTTTATGGCAAGCTCGTGGATGGTCATTACCAGAACAGATGCTGTAGTGTCAAAGCCTGCAGCGAAGAAGATGAATACTTGCCCAGTCAACTCGTCTGGAGACCATTCTGTGAAGAGTAATAGGAATTAATTAAGAATTACATGTCCCACTGCCACTTCAGCTTGTAAATGTCGGTGACTCCGGTTCTTTTCTGTATAATTTTCAAATAATTGTCGGGCATATATCACTCAATACTTACTATGTGGACAGCTAGCCCAAGTGGCACCGTATGTCGGGCATCTATGAGCAGGGTGCACTGGTTGAAGGCAACGTAATAATAATATAGTTTCTGCCAATATTTTCAATTTTTTTTTTAACTAGCCTGCACTGTCCCACTCCTGGGCAAAGGCCTCCCTCCACTCCTTCCATTTTTCGCGAGCCCGCGCGCCCTCCCTCCAGTTTTGACGGAACCTGTCCAGCTCGTCCCGCCATCTCCTACGTGGTCTGCCGCGACCCCGCCTCACTGTCTCAGGGCACCAATTCTGCGCTATTTGGGCCCACAGTTTGTCCGGCATGTGGCAGACATGTCCTGCCCAGTTCAATTTAAGTTGAGCAGTATATTTTCACTTACTCGCAAATTTATACTATGCTAGATAGTCGTGCAGATATTTACCTCCTTTAGCCTCCATGAGCAGTTGAATCATATCGGGTCGCTCCTTCGGGTGTTCCTTCTTCCTATATTCCATGGTAGAAGCGACAAGATTTCTGAAGAAGTTGTACGTCTTCTCGGGGAACAAACGCATACCTAGTTTCTGTATAATATGGAAATACATTAGTTTACCATACTTGTAGAACCTATGGGTATTGATCGACTGCGACTTTCAGTCTCGTTTAATTTTTTCAAAAGTCTCGTTATTCCCGAGACCGAAAATATCAATCTCGAGTCTCGAAAATACCTAAAAGTCATCGAGACTCTCAAAATTTTCGAAACCGAGATTCGCGGGACGAAAGCGTGAAACATTACATGACACTTACCTACCTTAGTAAATTCAGGATACAAAGTAGCTAAAATAAATAACGTTCTCTGTTTCAGGTTGAAGTCAAAGATTTTGTTTCCAATTCTGTAGAACTCATTGTCTCGATCCTCTAGAGAGTTGATCTTGAGGCCGAAGCCAGCTGATGCGATGACGTCATTGGTGTACCGACGCATCAGGTCGTCCACTTCGATGTTTTCAGATTGATGATCTGAAAAATAATTAGGAACAACTTTATTTTCCGAGAAAATTAAACGTTCTGAGATCTAGTCTGCAGTTATTGTAAAACTTGTTACAAATACCTCGTTACCTCGTTGGTCAAGAGGTCGCAAGCGGTACCGATTCCCAGGTAAAGTTGTTATTTGATTTTTTCCATTAGAAATGTCTCAGTAGCAGTCCAGAGTCTGGATTAGTGCTCGGTTAATGGCAACAGGCTCGCCCCCTATCACTTGGGACTAAAACATCACTGGTGAAATGTGGGAGTACACCTCTGGGAATTACAGGCGTGATCTGATGTTACCTTGTTACAAATTCCATTCATTTTTAGAGTTATTCCGGTCGGATCTCCTGATCAGAGGGGCGATTCTCGTAATTTTAAGAACGTTCAGAGTCTGATCTCAGTCTCAATCTGTCAAAAATGCCTCTACCTACATTTTAACAAGTTTTTGACATTTATTTGTCACTGAGATGAGACTGCGACTAGATTTTGAACATTTCAAATTACGAGAATAGGCCTTCTGATCTCCTGCAAGTTATTCACCCAGATTTACATTTATACATACCATTAAGATACTCAATAATATTGTTAGAGTTTTCTACAATTAAGGGCAGCATCAATTTCATTTTGGAACTAGTGAATGCTGGGCTCAGGGTGGTCCTCATCTCTCGCCATTTCTCAGCTGAAAATATACATTTTCGTATTCATATATTAATTTGCATTTCATAATGTTGTAGAGGTGTTAAGGCTTAAAACTAAGATACAATTATGGACCTTCTACGGCACTATTTACATTAACTAATGAAAATATTCTAACAAAAGAAAAAAGAATGAAAGAAAATAGGTTTATTTGAGGTAAACATGACGCAGAGAAAGAAAAAAGGCCAAGTACGAGTCGGACTCGCAAACGAAGGGTTCCGTACCACAAGGAAAAAAAACGGCAAAAAAATCACGTCTGTTGTATGGAAGCCTTCCTTAAATATTTATTTTATTCTGTTTTTAGTATTTGTTGTTTTAGCGGTAACAGAAATACCTACATCATCTGTGAGAATTTCAACTGTTTAGCTATCACGGTTCATGAGATACAGCCTGGTGACAGACGGACAGACGGAAAATGGAGTCTTAGTAATAGGGTCCCGTTTTTACCCTTTGGGTACGGAACCCTAAAAAGAACATAAACACAAAAAAAGTTACAAGTTTGGGGATAAAATGCGTACTTGACCTCTTGCGGTTCTGACGACATGCAAATAATCCGTCACGTCTACGCAAATGGCCAACCATAACGCATTACGTAACCAGTACGTTATAAAGAAAGAATACTTCATATTATAGATCTCTTACTAAAAGCGTCCCAAATCGGTAAATTAGGGACTCATCATGTTTCGCGTATGACAGGGCTAGACTGTATCGGGTGCTATCTTCTCGGGTATCCGGGCACAATCGAGTTGATTGTATAACTCTGTAATTTATAACAATCTGACATTGGCGCAGTTTGGGACGTGGTGTAATGACCAATAATTGGAGGGGAGCTGCAATAACACGATCATGCATATGAGTCATGCGCGCAACTGCGCACCCAAATGGGTCAAAGTCATGTCACACACATATACAATGTGATGCACACCAAGCAAGTAGTTTGTTCAGAATAACTGAATCGACTTATGTCATCTTTAATTTAGGTAATTTCTTATCCCAAAAATAATTGAAACTACGCAAATAACAGTCAAACTTCCGCTGTCAAAACTAACCAAAAAAAAAAACAACCGACTTCAAAAAAAAACACTCCAAAGTCAAAAATAACTTTAATTTCGGAAGTCGGTGTCGTTGGTTCCGCATTTTCGTTTTTTGACACCGACTTCCGAAATTAAAGTTACCTATTTTTGACTTTGGAGTGTTTTTTTTGAAGTCGGCTGTTTTTTTTGTAAAAAAGTTTTTATTTTTAACTTTTTAGTTGTACCTACCCCACACAAATTAAATTAACAGTAGTGTATTGAAGAATTAAAGACACCGACTAGAAGAATCATGAAAATTCGCATAGAAATGCCGGAGATGTACTACATTTATGCATATAACTTCGTACATAAGAATAATTACCTAATGTATTATATACTAAAACCTTCCTGAAAGTATGTAGATCACATTAGAGAAAGAATTATCAAAATCGGTTCATTAGTTTTTGAGAAAATCGCGGACATACAAACATACATACATACATACATACGGGTCGAATACAGAACCTCCTTTTTTAAAGTCGGTTAATAAAGTCGGTTAAAAATGGACAATACGCTAGACCCATATACGTGTGCGAATTTGTGTTTGCGAGATCAATTGTAGTGTGTGAGATTTGTAATGTGGCCAAAATTTTCATCAGTGTAACTAATTTAGTAAATAAACCATGTTTCATACATAATAGGAACAATTCAGTGCAAGTATTATGATTATAACATGATAATGTCTCATTTTTCGATTTTTTTGGTTCTAGGACATGCCGGTTTCCTCAAGATGTTTTTCTTCACCGTTCTGAGAGCAGTGGTGATGAAATGATTTACACAAAGTAATGTGCCTGCCACAAAGATAGTTGACGTGGCTCAAAAGGCTGCTCAACTTAAATGAGACTGGGCAGGACAAACTGTGGGCCCAAATAGCGCAGAATTGGTGCCCTGAGACAGTGAGGCGGGGTCGCGGCAGACCACGTAGGAGATGGCGGGACGAGCTGGATAGGTTCTGTCAAAACTGGAGGGAGGACGCGCGGGCTCGCGAAAAATGGAAGGAGTGGAGGGAGGCCTTTGCCCAGGAGTGGGACAGCGCAGGCTAGATAAAAAAAAAATGTGCCTGCCTGGGTTTGAACCCACGACCTACAACAACAAAACTAAGAAATACCGACATCTCTTATCTTATTATTATTTAATGCTTACTTTATTTTTTGTAATTCAATAGATCGATTAGTATTTTAATTTCTAATTGATGGCAATTTACTCATTCTAGAGTTAATAAATTGTTGTTGTTTGTTGTTATATTACTAAGAATAGAGCACCGCCACACCATTTTGAGCGATATGGAGTAACTTAATGAACTTGATTGCTTCATTACGCACCTCTGGCAACTGTTGCCAACAATAATTGGTTAACCAATTGCGGATAAGCGCAGTTTGAGAAAGATACCGGGATAATCTTTAGAAGACGATACTTTTAAGTAAACTAGTTCAACAAAAAAGAAACCTATCTTATTCTGCATTCTCTAAAACCTACTCCGTGCTCACAAAACTCAATCTCCATTAATATTATCAAGCCAATTTCAAAGCCAATTTCTCAACCATCGTCTGAACCATGTCAACCAAACACAATTTTATAAGGGTATAACCCTGTTAGCAAAGGTCTCAGCCTAGACCGAATGTCACCCTCCCATCTAGGAAGGGGAGGGGGCACAGTTAACAAAACTATATATATTATTATATGGTTTGTTATTAACAAAACTTATATTGTTAGTTATTTTATTACCTTTCATTAGTAGCAGACTGCCAGCGAACAGGGGATCCGACTCTTCGCTGAAGAACTCCCTGTGGTCAGTGAAGTGGTCGAAGTCTTTGACTGTAATGTTTTTGATCAGGTCAGGATCCCGTATCAGGAGTACCGGCAACGTGAACTCCAGGAAACCCACGTATCTGAAAATATAAGACAGTGATTATTTTGCGCAAGGACCAGGAGAGCATTGCACAAAAGGAAGTACGCCTCTATACTCAACAGTGGGTGGAACATTGCTGCTGTTTTTTACTCGGACATAAATTAAAGATACATTGTACCTTTATGATTGCTGCGCCCCTGGTATGTACACGTGATCGAAGTAAGGAAGACGATAATCGTCTTTCCAAGGATGTAAGGATCGTTACACGTGGTAATTTGTAGTTCAGTCTATTTCCATAGGAACATGTCTGTGGTTACATGCAGACGCCAGCACATCAAGGTACTACAATCTGTCAAATTTATTTAATAGATCTTCAACTTTATCGCTAAAGCATAAGGTTCAAAGTTGATTGGGAAAATTTGACAGTTTCGGGTAGCTTGATGTGCTGGCGTCTGTACATAGATGTTTAAGTAACTACTTGTTGACAAGCCTCCACTGTCCTCCCATACCTATTTAACACTGTAATTTGAGGTAGCGTGAAGTTTCTTGCCGGCTCTACACCTTAGGAAACGACCAATTGGAAACAATATGCACCTAGCTTTTGACGTTTCTTATGTGCCCATGTAAGTTCAGGTGATTTTTATTTTGAAGGCTATGTTATGTATACACCAAAAAATTACTCACTTTTCATCCGGAAACGCATCATGTATAGCTTGAATTTCATCCAGAAAATGCTTTTTCAAGAACGTGGAATGATACATATTACCGAAAAACGGCACGCCTGGGAAACATTTCACACCGCGTCGTTTGAAAAAGTTGTTTATTTGTCTATAACTGTAGATGTAGTATACTACGAGGGTAGTAAGCAGAAATAATAATATTTCGAGTATCATGTTGATATGTGTCACGCGCCGGGAGCCGACTGTGATTTTAGACTGCGCACGGGCATACAGACGTAAGTGAAGAGGAAGAGGGACTAGGGTGTCATAGACCGTTAGTATGACATTTATAGGTAATATAGTTCGTAGTAAACTTGTGTATTCTTTCAAGACTAAGGCCGTCGTTCATACCATGCGGACCGTCATGACATACGGTAGAAACGCGGACACTGACGGTCGGGCTGGTCCACAAATTCAAGGCCGCTCAGCGCGCTATGGAGCGAGCTATGCTCAGAGTCTCTTTGAAGGATAAATCAGGAATGAAATTATCCGGAAAAAACCGGAGTTACCGACATAGCTTGCAGAGTAAGCAAACTGAAGTGGCAGTGGGATGGCCATGTCTGTCGAAGTACTGATGGCCGGTGGAGCAGACGAGTCCTGGAGTGGAGACCGCGTACCGGCAAGCGTAGTGTGGGACGCCCCCCAGCGGGCAGGACGGACGACCTAAAGAAGGTGGCTGGGGTAGACTGGATGCGGAAGGCGGAGGACAGGGTGCTGTGGCGCAGTCTGGGAGAGGCCTATGTCCAGCAATGGGCTGCGATAGGCTGAGTTGACCCGTGAGTTGGCCCGTCGTTCACAAGGCTTCTAAAAAGTGGCCAGTTACAAACTCAAATAACTAATTAGTAGCCAAAATGTCTTAGCACTAGTATTTCAATGGCGGTCTTTATACGATACGACTTACTAATTTCATTGGTAATTATTATTATGACTGAGTTCGAAGCCACGACCTATAACTCGTAAGTTGGAGTCATTACCACTGGGTCATCTGGGCGCGTTACTTTGTCTAGGTAATTTATTTCGTCACCACTGCTCTTAAAACGATGAAGGAAAACATCGTAAGGGAACCGGTATGTCCTAGAACCAAAAGTTCGAAGACATGATATCTACCAACCTGCACTAGGCCTGCGTGGTGGATTACGGCCCATATCCTCTCAAGAGGCGGCCTGTGTACCAGCTGTGGAAATATTATAGGCTGATTATGTTATTCTAAAACTAAATCAAAAGTAGGTCTTTGGGTCCCCATATTCCCCATAGCTGTCTCTTTTTTATAATTTGAACTGACAAGGATATTTTCATCAATTAAAAAAGTAGACGATTTCAAAGGCCAAACTCATTTACCAAGCAATTTACCACTTTATTCTTTAACCAACAGAATACATTTTCGATCGTCCGTTATGGAGCAGATATTGTTTATATCTACAAAATGATAACGAGGGCATTGCACGTGAACGCAATCATAATAATAGTCTGTTTGTAAACAGGTTTTTTGATAAGATACCTATCTCTTATTTCTCAAGAAGGTCGATATTGCCTTGTCATTGTTGTTATTAAAATAAGGCTATGTATAACTGGAGTAGAGCAGTGGTGGCACAGTGATCACGGCGTAAGTCGTGGGTTCAAACTCAGACAGGTGCTGAACCTTGTGTAAATAATTTCATCACCCCTGCTCTTCTCAAAACGGTGTAAGAAAATAGCGTGAGGAAACCGGCATGTCCTAGATCTAAAACTTGAAAAAAAATCCAATTCAAACCACGCCATTTGTAGAAAATGTCGTGATTAACTAAGGAATTCTCCCCCACGTTTTCTCATATTACATCTGACATTGGCAGAATTGTCGACACCGGCACCATTGCCATAGAGAAAAATAGAATAGAATAAAACTAAAGAATTGACGTGGTTTTGAAGTTTTCAGTGCTCATAGTGTGTGAGGGCCCAGCACCCTGGAGCACACCATAATAATTTGTAGGGCAGCTGATGTGCTTGGCAAGTCTAGTAATCGTTGCACTGCACATGGTAAAAAATCGCTTTACACTTTACTTTTCGTCTAATATTGACCTGCTATAGCTCTGTGGCAGCAGTGGTGGCCAAGTGATAACGGCCGCGACTTACGAGTTGTAGGTCGTAGGTTCGAATCCAGACAGGCGCTTTACTTTGTGTAAATTATTTCATCACCACTGCTCTCAAAACGGTGAAGGAAAATAGCGTGAGGAAACCGGCATGTCCTAGAACCAAAAATTCGAAGACATGTGACATCTGCCAACCCGCACTGGGCCCGCGTTGTGGATTACGGCCCACTCCCTCTCACTGAGAGGAGGCCTGTGTCCCAGCAGTGGGAACATTATAGGTTGATTATGTATAGCTCTATGGTTACTTGGTAACCCTCAGAACGCGATATTATATTATAAAACTAGTGGTGCGTTCCTTCTATTAATTATTTAGGTTAAATATGTGTTTGTTACAAACCGAAGCAGAGTTTACCCTGCTTCATTATATGTCGCTGAACGGCTGTTTATACAGTTACCAAGTTAAACCATGAAAGAGTGAGTCGGGCCCTTTGATAAAGTTTCACCACAATGTCTGTTATGCCAACACTTCCTTGGCATTATGTGACAATCATACGCACTTTGTCGTTGTAAATTAGACTGTGTGTTATGTTGGTTAATTTGCGGTTCAATAACAGATAAGGTACGTACCTACAATTACAGAGAATTGTATAAAAAAGAAAACATTTTTATTTATGTATCAAACGATGATTGAGACTAATAAAATGACTGGAGTGGGTACTGTGAAATAATTATTTTAATTTTGTTTTAGGTGCACTCTACTGTTTCACCCGCATAAGTCTCGATCCCGTGGGAATATCGGGATAAAACGTGTCCTATGTCCTGATCCAGATCCACCCATGTGTCAGATTTCATCCAAATCCGGTCAGCCGTTTTAGCTCGAAATAATAACAAACAAACATACATACAAAAAACCAAATCTTTTCTCTTTATAATATTAGATTAGATTTCACAAAGACAAGAGGCCTTTCCAGGAGACTTGTAATTTAAATTCTGGTTTAGACAATAAACGTTTTTAACAACATAAGCATCTAACGTTTGAACTAGTCTTACTAATTTTTATTTTAGGGCCAAAGCACACACGCTACTTTTTGCATCGGCGATCGGCGATTCAGCTGCTTTTTAGAAGCTAATGCAGCGACCAAGCATTCCACACCGCACACTTGAAAACGCCAAACGCGGCGATTCAGTCGCTGCAGCTCGATGCTGCGATGCAGCTCGATACAGCGGCTGAACGCTACACTCCGCACACATTCGGATGCCGGTCGCAGCGATTTGGCATTTGCGCCAGCATCGGAGCAGTTGCTAAAACGCGCGATTCCAATACCACGTCCGAACGCAGAGAGTTGCCAAAACGCGATGCAACATCGGAGCAGTCGCTAAAACGCGCGATTCCGATACCGCGTCCGAACGCAGAGAGTCGCCAAAACGCGATGCAGCATCGATACAGCCGCAAAATCGCCGATCGCCGATGCAAAAAGTAGCGGGTGTGCTTTGGCCCTTAGAGCTTATGCACGAATGCTTAAGTGTCCAAACACACTATGCCGAAGGTACGTGGCCGAAATTCCGCGGCTGATTTTACTATACCTACGCTATAACGCAATGTAATTTCGGCATAATGTGTCGGCAGTAATTCAAATAGTATTGCAGGCGTAATCATACCGAACTTCGGTCTCGTACCTTCGGCATAGTGTGTTTAGACACTAAGGCTACGTACGCACTGAAAGGTGGCCTAGAGAATAATATATGCTAGGCGACTAGCGAAGGCGCCAAGCGCGCAGTGCGGCCAGTTGCGAAAATTCTAGAGCGTTCGTTTCACTTCGTTAATCGCAAGGTCTCTTTCTAGGCTCTGTGCGTACTGTGGAGACTGGCTGTAAAGCAAGGCTGGCTGAAAAGCCACACCTCTTTACAGGACTGGCTGGTTATATTTGAAACTATATTCCATTCGAACGTTCAAGCGTGTGTCAAATATTCTGTTAGTGTTTTTTCTTATTTTATAAGCAGTCTTAAACTTGCCGTTGTACGATAAGCTTCTTAAGCAATAAATGCTATACAAAGCTTAACGCCTTTTAATTATTTGTCGTCAGCACGTCTGTTGCTACGACGCCCGTGGCATAATTGCTACACTTGGTGGAGGCGCCGGGTAAAGCTTAGCCTTAAAGTTCTAAGAAGATTTTCATATGTTAAAGGTCACCGCCAACCCTTGTTTCACATTTTAGCAAAACCTTTTTAGCTCTATCCTATTTTTAGAAACGGTGAGTGGCTGCTACGAAATAAGTTTCGGAACAGTTTATGATATATTTTTTAGGCGTCTAGCTCTTACCTAATTTACTTAGAAATATTTAGGTCTTAGGCTATTTGAGAAATATTTTAGTTGTTAAGCTTTGAAATACAGAGTTTGTTGACTTGACTACCTTCAGTTTTTTGACAGCGTTATTAATTATTGGCATATAAATGTATTCATATATCTATGATTATTGGTCTTTGTACTTTATGTATTTTTTAATTGAGTCTTCTTGAAACTGTGTTAATGGGAAGTTTTAACGTTCTGTGATGAATCAACAGTGGCTTGCAAAAAATAACTGTTATGTGATTTACATTATAAGTTTCATAAGTTAAACAGATTTTTGGTCCGGAACATTAAAATCTTTCCAAATCTATATGTTACTTACTTACAATGTTTGTTTATACTTTTATATCTTTCCTATACGGCCATAAACATCGCATGCATATCTAAGTCAAATAAAACGCGAAACAAACTTGTTTTCGTAGATTTAGTGACATTAAAACCATTGAATATGAACAACTGTCATAAATACAAAGATAAAAGTTCATCCAACTTTGTCGGGTCGTAGTGCCCAACGAAATATTTTGACAAGACTTCAAAAGTCGCCGACTTTGGAAGTCGAAGTCTTAAGTCTGGCCTGTGGAGTGTTAAGAGTATCTTGTTCTGTATTTAGTTTGAAAGAATAATGTTTCCGTTTGAGTAATATTGCGGGGAAATTATAAAGTGAAATTGGGGAATTCAACCACAGCATATTTTGGGTCGAGGGATTGTGGAAGATGGGGAACGTATTATGACGCAACTTTGACTTTTGAGCAGCAGCGAACATCTGTTTAGATACTAATAATAATGCTAAAGTCTTTGTTTGAAGGCACTAATCTCTGGAACTACCAGTCGGATTAAAAAAAAATCTTTTTGCATTTGATGGCCTAATTCTTGAGGAAGGCTATAGGCTATTCATCATCCCTTGGAGCCGAGCAGAAAAAAAATCACAAAACAAGTAGATTATTATTATGTTGACATTGGTAATTGTGTGTTAGTACGTAAATAATTGTGTGTTAATAAGCATGTAAGTCATAATCAGCCTATAATGTTCCCACTGCTGGGACACAGGCCTCCTCTCGGTGAGAGGGAGTGGGCCGTGATCCACCACTCGGGCCCAGTGCGGGTTGGCAGATGTCACGTTAAGTCGTTGGTCCCAGCTGTCATTCGTAGATCTTTAAAAGTCGTTACGGATAGTCAGAAGCCTAAAAGTCTGAAACCAGTCTTATCAAGGGGTATCGTATTACCCAGTAACTGAGTTGTGGAGGTCAGATAGGTTGTCGCTCCATGTAAAATACTGGTATTCAGCTGCATTCGGTTAGACTGGAAGCCGACCCCAATATAGTTGGGAAAAGGCAGGGCGATGATGATGAGCTGACCTCGCATTGTATAGGTTCTTCGTATAGTGAGAAGTCAGCTGATATTAAAAATGTATAGCTTGATATGTCGTCTTGCGTACACATTGAGCTAAAACCTAAGCTAAGAGCAGTGGTAGCCAAGTGGTAACGGCCGTGACTTACGAGTTTTAGGTCGTAGGTTCGAACCCTGACAAGCGCTTTACTTTGTGTAAATTATTTCATCACCACTGCTCTCAAAACATCGTGAGGAAACCGGCATATCCTAGAACCAAAAATTCGAAGACATGTGACATCTACCAACCCGCACTGGGCCCACGTGGTGGGTTACGGCCCACTCCCTCTCACAGAGAGGAGGCCTGTGTCCCAGCAGTGGGAACATTATAGGCTGATTATGTATGATGATTATGAGATAAAACCGCTATAAGCTGATGATTATGCAAACTTTTGGGCAACTGCGTTTAAACAGCATGAGAAAAAATTATTTGTAGCAATGTAACCCGTCTTTTAGTCCTTACAAAGCACGCCTCTTTCACATAAAATTACATTGTAACATTACAAGCCATACAGATTGTCCCTCCTATCCTCCGCCCCTCTTTTTATCCTCTAAAAGAGTAACAACGTCATCCCATCGATTTTATTAGCAACACTGGTCGGCATTCGAACCTCTCGTGAAACGGCTCCGTTGTGATTTACAAAACCCTTTGGACAATGAACGAAGAAGAATTTTAAGGGGTTCCGATCCCAAAGGATGCGAACGGGATCTATTATACTAAGGCTCTACTGTCCGTTCGTCTGTCACAGGGTTGTATCTTTTGCATAGTACATAGGTAGACGCGGTAGCGCTATGTGATGTAAATTGTTCCATGACAAGTTGTTTAAAATAAATAGTTACATTTTTTTTTTTGACTCTTGAAATTTTCACAGTGTGAACTACTATGGTCGCTATTACAACAAATGATGAAAATAAAATAAATTTTAAAATTAAAGGGAAGGGAGGGCTTTACAAGAGCCGCGTTTTTTTTTTCAAAATTTTTATTTGTTTATATGTATCTTAAATATTGTACGGTGGCACAAAAACCTTCGGGCACTTTTTTTTTTCAAAGCTCATTGTTTTTTTTGGTATTACGAGTATCTACCGTCACTTGGCTTGATAAACAGTGGCTATACATAGACCTCTTATTTTTTGCTACAATTAACAACCAAAGGAAAAACACGGCTTCTGAGAAAAGTCTTCGGTGGAAATTATAAAGGGTTTATTTTTAATTTTTAGGCCACTTTTTTATTAGATCAGTTCTTTCAAATTTTTTAATGAAACATAATGGAAAATTCACTCTAGAAAATCGTTGACATAAAAAAGAACTAAGAAAAGTTCGTATAAGGTAATGTTTTTAGCTTAAGTAGAACTTAGCTTGAAAAAAAAAGACGTTATCTGGAAAATGTATTTTTCTTTTAGCCTTTATTAACGATTTTTAGATTTAGCCTTATTTATACACGATGATTAAAGTTAAGTGACGTTTAAACGTCAAAACTGTATTGTTAAACAGTCGCAATTCAACTGATTAAATTAGCCGTTTAGTTAACCGTCTTTGGAGGTAGTGCTCGCTTCGTTTGGCTCTCGGCTCGCACGCGGTTGATCACAGTTCTAACCTAACCCATTTGGTCGGGGTGCCCTGGCAGTTACTGCGTCCAATTCGGCTCTACAGTTACAGTTCCAACCTAAACTATAATATTGAATATCATTCGGGCCGTTAGTTGAACGGCCGCCGTTTAGTTAAAAGGCTAGGCGGTTAACTAAACGGCTAGTTAAACCAGTCGGCTGCGACAGATATTTAAAACACAAAATACTCTCATCTTCATCACCATTATTACAACTCAAAATCACCCACAGCTGGGTATAGGCCTCTCCTTTCTTCTGCCGTACTTCCCGGTTCTGTGCATCTTTCATCCAGGTATTTCCTGCGAACAAAATAACTCTACTCCAAAAAAACCGAGTGTGCTTACGACCACACGACTGAAGTGAAACTTCAAACGTATTTGGCTATGAGAGGAAGAGAGAAAGAAAATGTGCGCGCGCACTGCTTTCTCTTGCTTATATCCCCCACTCAACTCCCGTTCGCCTCGCCCGATCACACTTTTCGTAACGCGTTCGCCAGCTTACTCCCCAAGTCAAGCGTGCGTAAAGAAGTTTCACTTCAATAACAAAAGACACCAGAGACAAGAAAGGTTATTATAACCCATAGATATATAACCCAACCGTTAAGCACAACGTTCTATCGAAATGTCAAGTAAAAATATAGGTATTCTTAATGAAAAGTATAGCAAACAAAAAAGTATAATTCAGGCAGAGAGGCGTGCAAACGACAAAACATTCGCTCATCATAATAGAGTAATGGAAGGGTAACGTGGGGAAAAGTGGAACACAGGCGTGTTTCCGTTCATGTTCGTGTATTGGGTCTTAATTTTTGTGTTCAATCAACCCAGTCTATCGCAGTCCACTGCTGCGCATAGGCCTCGGTATACGTGCTGGGTATTTTTGTGTTACTTTAAAGAAATCATGCGCCATTTGTCAAAGGTTTAGAGAGTCTGTTCAAATTTGCCGCTTCTTATAAAAATTTAGCTGACCGGACAGACATGGTCTTGTCTCCTAGAACTCGATCGCAGCGCCACCTACTGGGTCCAATTGTGGATAAACCAATACGCGAAAAATTTAATCATCATCGGTCCAGCCGTTTAGGAGTTCAGTGACATACACATTTACAAAAGAATTATATAAATATAGTTGAAGGTACAAAATTGAATAAATAATGTTAGAAAATTAAAATCATGTACAAACACGAGCAACGGAGACAAACAAGATATTTCTGTTGTACACAGAACATTCTTGTCTTGAGGAAAAACAGTTTTCTGTAGAAAACTACAGGATTAATCCATACTAATATTATATATTCGAAAGTAACTGTATGTCTGTCTGTCTGGTGGTTCAGTGGTTTAGATGAAATTTGATATAGAGATAGTTTGAGTCCCGGGGATGGACATAGGATAGTTTTTATCCCGATATTCCCACGGGATCGACACTAGAAACCGCAGGGCGCAGCTAGTGGTTGATTACCATTAAACGACAGCAAAGAAACCCCACTCTAACATAGTCCCAGAAATGTTGTAGGCGCGCAACTTAATCAATAAGATGTGTGATACCTTGTCAAACGCTTTGTTGAAGTCTGTACAAGTAACTTCAGCTTGATAGCCTGCATAAGAAGTTCTGTAAAAGGTACAGACGCCAGCACATCAAGCTACCCGAAGCTGTCAAATTTTTCCAACCAACTTTCAACCTTAAGCTTTAGCGAGAAAGTTGAAAATCTATTAACCTTTTAACCGCCCGACTTTATATCAGTTATCGTGCCCCAAGTGCCCGAAAAAAAAAAACGAAAAATAAATACCGATGAAACGAACTGTGATGATGTAATAATAATATAGATTAAATGAGCTGTGTTATTTGGTCGTATATATACGACTCTGACGGAATGGACACGAAAATATTTGTCGGATTAATCCGACATAAGCGGTTAAAAGGTTAAACAAATTTGACAGATTGTAGTAGCTTGATGTGCTGGCGTCTGTAGTAGTAGAAAAAAAATATTTTCTTTAAAAAAAAAATGGGATTTTTTATTTAAAGCGGAAACTTGATATCAAATTAAAAGAACCACGACCTTAATCTAAGTACCTACATACACAACTAAAGGCAGGCACTAAATGAACGGAAAATAAATTACAAGGCAAAGACAGCCGGAAAAATCCATTATTTTATACTTATCTTGATAACAAGGCTTTAAATCTGTTCGATTGAAATCTTTTCAAGACATAATTTTCCCTTTGAAAATTGGTAGATACGGGAGACAAGCTTTTGTGTAGTTAAGATATATTTTAGAGCTGGCAATAAATTTTATTGTGACTCGTAGCGGACGGGGTTGCTGAAATTGCTATGAGGTCGAATCTTTACTTATAGGTACTTAGGTATATGTTAAGAAAATGTTGTGATATTGGTAATTCAAACTCAAACTCAAAGCATTTATTTCAATTAAACCAATTACAGGCACTTTTGAATTGTCAAGGGGTCGGTCAGTCAGAAAGATGAAGCTTGTTGCCCATTCCAAAGCGTAGGCACCTATGGAGAAAAACGGGCAAGAAACTCCATGGACACTCTTTTAAATCAAAATAATATGGTTACAAAGTCTTGGATACATCATTCATGTTAAAAATTATAAATGTGAGAACGAAGCAGATTTAAAATTATGTCTGACTTAATTTATGACCATGACTCTTGCATTCGGGGAGGGGCCCGTGGCTAAATAATAACAGCCGCACAGGTCGATCGATCAGGTTAAGCTACGCTTGCCGCGGTTGGTCTGTGGATGGGTGACTATCTTTACATACCGAGACCCCTCCGTGCCTCGGAAAGCATGTTAAGCCGTTGGTCCTGGTTGTCATTTGTGGATCTTTGACAGTAGTTACGGGATGAAGCCCGAAAGTCTGACAACCAGTCTTACCGAGGGGTATTACCCAGTTACTGGGTTGTGCAGGTCAGATAGGCAGTCGCTCCGTTTAAAATACTGGTATTTAGCTGCATCCGGTTAGACTGGAAGCCGACCCCAACAGAGTCAGGGAAAAGGCTAGGCAGATTATGGACTCTTGCATTCTGTTTTTTTTGTTGTTGTTCTGTTTTTTTTTTTATATTGATGTTTTTACAGAATATTTATTTTGATTTTGGGTAACAATTAACTAAAATATGTATATGTAGATTATAATAAAGCATACCTAGGTAATTTATAGTAATTTCCCGCTTGTTATATTTGACCTTTCAAGTAATACACAGATTTTGCAAAAATAATTGTGCACAAAATTGTACAATAAGTCTTGTGTTCACCAACATTTAAATCAACTGATTAAATATTTAATCTGTTCTATATTTAAAATTTCCTTAGGAAATTTGACATAAACCAGCTGTTTAAATACCTAACCGGTGGTTTGAATCTTGGTGAACTCAGGCCTAAGTATTTAAACAGCATCTAACGTTTTTGCATTAATCAGAATACCGCATAACCGACATACTAGCATAAAAAACCCTGTAGGTGAGAAAAATGCAGGAAAAACTGTAAGTGGGGGACGCAGATGCGAGCCGACAATGTTGCGCCTGTCTCTTTCACACATATGCAGTTTTGCATGGAGTGAATGAGAAGGCAATCAACTTTTTGTATTAAAAAGTGGTTGTTAATTGCAGTTGCTTAGGTATTCTTTTTTGTACACTGTCTGGAGCGTTCCGAGTGTGCGCTTAAAGAATATTGTGTTAATAGATTTTTGTTTTATTTTTGTGTTGGTTTTATGGGAATAACGATTTTGTAACCTTTATTGCAATGCGACAATATCTATCCATCGCTTGTTCTAACTATGATTTATGAAAACATTTTCTTTCACTTCGTACCTACAATCTTGAATGAATTCTGCTTCAAGTACTACGCTGATGTTGTTTCCAAATTATACAAGCTTTTAAAATCCGAAATGCTAATCCTTAGTATTATTGTAAAGTTAGGTTGAGGCCAAACGAGCGTAATTTTTTGAGTTGTGAGTCGCGTATATTGAGTATCGCAATTTACGTTCAACTGAAATTCGGTTAGGCTGCCAGACGGACGGAATTAACTTCGGTCGCATTCTGTAACATAACTGACGCTCTCCTCGCTAACCTCCCTTACCCCGAGCGCAATTCTGTTAAAATAACGCGCGTGAGTAACAACTAATTTTGCGTCGCCGTGTGGAATCGTATGAAACCGATTGCAGCGTAAATTCCGCGACTCATTTTACGCGACACACAGCTCAAAATTTTACGCTCGTTTGGCCTCAGCCTTAATGCTTTTAGGTAAGCATGAAAATTCGGAACTTACTTAGAATTCTGGCTGGATGCATCATTACGTCCGACAATTACCTACTAGGTTCACATGTAACATAGGAGTCGTCTATAAACTCAAGTGTGATCGTCATACTTACATAGTTCTCCTCAATATGATAAGAAGTCTTTACCCTGCACATAGAAAGAAAAAAAGAAAGAAAATACGTTTATTCGCGGCGAAAATGACGCAAAAAAGAACATAAACACAAAAAATAAAATAAAAAGGTAGGGGGAAACATGCGTCACATCCACGCAAAACGGCTATCGCTCAGCATTATGCTGCGACCCTGCGACTTGTGAATTCAATTATTATTGTGTTCTCAATCATTATCAAATAATCCGGGCACTTGACATTGTATGTTATGTATCATATGACATGTTGCACAACGGGTGTAAAAACACCCTTAGAGCCCACACGCTACTTTTTGCATCGGCGATCGGCGATTTTGCGGCTGTATCGATGCTGCATCGCGTTTTCTGATCCCCTGGTTACGGAGGTATTGAGTTTTCCAACTTTTCTTGATTTTATGAAAACAAGTTTTAAATGTTATTCCCTGTACCGTTGCATACAATAAGCATAATGTTTTGCGTGCTTTACATTGCACATACAGCGAATTTTCACACCAAAACTAAAAGTCGTTCCCCAGCAATTATTTTAGCACAAGGTTACTTAGTTTGACGTATAGAATGCGTCGATCGTCATCGGTCTTTTTACAGCCTGTATATTCCTGATATCCTAGTACCTAATGCAAATTTCGCTCAGTATAATGACCACTGATGCAATTCCAGACGTGTACGGCATAATATCGTGTTATCTACATATATGCCATTCAATTACCGCCATTAAGGCACTAATGACTTATGCGAGTTATCGGAATCTACTAAAATATTATTATATTACCATCTAAATGCTAACGTGAGTGGCTCCAATCTATGTAGGTTGGATTTCCATTACATATGAGTGATTTGATTATGGTAGAAACATAATGTTGTCAAAAGAAAGCACAATGGGTTGTTTCAGCACTAAGATAATTACAGTATTTATATCTTAGAAGGTTTATTTATAAGTTATGATTATCGCCTGCTTAACCGGTCAAGCGGCGTGCGTCGCCCATTGGCGACGAAACAATAGAAGATCAATTGTGTCTCACTAGCGGAGCTTGACAGATTAAGGTCATAGCACACATATCAACTCGGAAAGGGATCGTCACCGTATCAACTCGAGCTATTCAGTATTCTTTGTATGAAACTCCCTACTGCAACGCACACTAATCGGAATCGTAACGTAATCGCCTCGCCTCGGGACAAGCTCACGAACCGCGGTGCGCTGCGTGGTCAACTTGCAGTTCCCGCTCACCCCTCCTCCGGCCTGCCTACAGGACCATCAACTAGCGGTCGGTGAGCCGTAAGCGCGGCGTCGCCTAGCCGTAGCCGAGTCGACGTATCGGAGCTGCTAATCCGCTTTGGTTACGTGCTTACGTTAGGTTGACGCTTGTTTGACGGCGAGGCGAAAGGCGATACAGTGACAATCCCTTTCCGAGTTCGAATCCAAACAGGCACTTTACTTTGTGTATTTAATTTCAATACCACTGCTCTCAAAACGGTGAAAGAAAACATCGTGAGGAAATCGGCAAGTCCTAGAACCAAAAATTCGAAGACACGTGACATCTACCAACCCGCACTGGGCCCGTGTGTTGAATGACGTCCCCATCCCCCTCTCACAGGGAGGAGGCCTGTGTCCCAGCAGTGGGAACATTATAGGCTGATTATGCAAACATCTCTTAGGCAACCTTTTATAAAGAAACCCCTTTATTCTTAATCTGAACTTCAAGAATGTTCTTGAAATTCAGCTTAAGAATAAATTATGAAACCGAAATAGGTACCAATAAATCAAAATACAGTCAACTCGTTCTGGCAAACTGCAGTGCTGTGGTGCGCGTATTGTCAAATTACGGCACGAATAATGTACTGTTTTATACCGCGTTATTTGGCGAGCGCTGAGCCAAACTAGACTTTATTTTAATATATGAGCTCTCGTAGAGGCATAACATACGTCAGCTTAAGTTGTAAGTGGTGAGGCGTTATATTTTTATTTTGAAAGAGTTATGTAATAGGATGGTTTATTTGGGTTTATTCAGTGTGCGAACACAACAACAAATTGCTAATGAACAGCAGAATCTGAATCATTTTAAAGAATATTGCTAATCCATTGCTTCATATGTTCGAAAAATTTGTTTGCTCAACAACGTAAATAATGCAATGAATGTTGTTGTTGAACATCATTCATTGCATTTTTTACGTTGTTGAGCGTTGTCGTTGTTGTTGGGGTCGGCTTCCAGTCTAAACACATACAGCTGAATACCAGTATTTTACATGGAGCGATTGCCTATATGACCTCCATAACGCAATTACCGGGTAATACGATACTCATTGGTAAGACTGGTTGTCATACTTTCGGGCTTCTGACTCCTCGTAACGACTGTCAAAGATCCACGAATGACAGCCGAGACCAACGGCTTAACGTGCTTTCCGAGGCACGGAAGGGAATGTAAAAATGGTCACCCATCCACGGACCAACCGCGGCAAGCGAAGCTTAGCCTGATCAATCGACCCGTGCGGTTGTTATTAGTTAGCCACGGGCCTGGAAATAATAATCATTTATTGTAGAGATTATAAAATCCAATTTGCAATAGGGTGGGTAGAATTCTTCTTATTTGAACATCATCAACATTTTCCTTCAAAGAAAACAAAAAATTAAAAAAAAAAAAACATTTCGAAGAAAATGCCTGCCGCGTTGTGACCTACGCATTTTGCTGTTGTCCAAGAAATCCCCATAGATCGCTTCAATAATGGCTAATGGATTGCTGGGATGTTTTAAGGGGCTTTTACGCAGGTTCTACATTCGCAATAAATATTAGAAATTCGTAAAAAAATGATGAAGTTGGCATTCGTTTTTACGATATCCACGAGAAACCTAATAGTTGTTTCGGAGCCAACAGCACACGGCATGTATACCGCAAGCCACATTTATCATTGTGTGTTGTTAAAATACGGTACAACTAATGGATGCAGGCTTTTATAATATTTAGTGCGCTGACTCCAATTAGGCTTTATTATAAAATATGTGCGTTCGCATGTTGGAGGCATACGGGCATAGTGCATGTCAACTGCTTTTGTACTTTAGCAAGAGAGACGGCTTTAAAATGTATAAATTAATTTCCACTAGGTCTGGTTTGCGAGTGGATACAGCTTTTCAAATTAGTTTTTCTGCGTAATTAGTTATTTTCGAGTAGTAATTAAAGTTTTGCGTTTCAGATGAGGTTTTGGTTTGAAGTTTTAATTGTTGAAACACATTTATTTAGTTTGGTTTTTCGTGGAGCTGAAGACATCTGCATTTTAAATTGTTTTTTTTTTTAATTAAAAACTCTGGATAACCAAAACATAGCACAACAAATGAATTATCCATGCGCAATATTTTTGTTTCGAATTTAGTTTATCATACAAACAAATTTCCGTAACAAAGTGAACACATTTACAAATCAACATTTATCATGGACAAATTCCGAAACGGTAATATACGATAGTTACATGCATATTTGTAAAAAACTTTACCAACCAACGATTTTTCAACTTTTTTGCCGATGCGATTCATTGGTAATATGTCAAATATCGTGACAAATCGTTGTACGGGGACAATTCCAGATTTATTTACGGGAACAGACAACAACGTGTAAATTATGTATGTTTATGTTTACTCTATGGGAAAAAATGTTTGAAACTAACTATTTGGTTTGGGATATCGTTATTTTGATGAAGGATTTGTGAAATAAATTCGGGATTCAATAAAAAATGGTTTTAAACTTGTAATTTTTTTTGCTTTAGTGTAGTTCCAACAAATCTTAACAGACAAACAAATCCTTTAAAAATCCTTTCCTAAAATGTTATTATGCCTCTCATACGCAGGTGTTGCTTCTCACCTTATAAAAAGCTCATGAAAATTTCGTATTTGATGCAAAAAGGTGTACAACGTACATTAATCGTAGGGGAGAGAAAACTGGCAGAAGGATGTAGATAATACGTTTTGTAAAAAAAGGAAGCACGGTAAATTGATATTTTACTGAAGTTTTATCTACATAAAGGAAAGACTCGTTTAGATTATCTAATAAGAGGCGCTAGGTACGTATCTATTACGCGTTTATGTGCACGCTTGAAATAAGCCATTATGTAAGGTTCATTCGCTAAAGACGGCCATAGTTTTAGAAGCTTCAATAAAACTGAAAATATTGATATCATAATTAAGCTGTAAGTTTTAATTTTTTTTTTTTCAAATTATCGACAGTTTTTAAAAAAAATCATCATAAATATCCATACTAATATAGCTATACTAGTAGTATTATAAATTCGAAAGTAACTCTTTCTGTCTGTCTGTCTGTACCTTGTGTGTTACCTTTTCATGCCTAAACCACTGAACCGATTTAGAAGAAATTTGGTATAGACATAGTTTGAGTCCCGGGAAAAGACATAGGATACTTTTTATCTCGATATTAGAAACCACGGGGCGCAGCTAGTATATAATGTAAGAAACATACACATTAAAATTATAATTAAAAAAAGAAACTTAACTGGCCATCTCTTCCGGCCATACTCGGGAGTGATAGCCGTAGTATTTCGGGACAGACGGCCGACACTAGTTTTGCCTCTGTCTTTCCTTGATTTCTAGTTGCTGGAGTTCCTTTTTCTTCTTCTGTCCTCATTTAGAGCACATGTCATCAAAAGGTGTACACTTCTCATATACCTACAGATTACAGATTTTTCAATGTGATGGGTTTTATAATCATTTTCAAATGTTTTTCTGTGGTGGCGCATGATTGCACAAAGCGCACAGCCCCGGGAGTGGGCTGTAATCAACCACGCGGGCCCAGTGCTAGTAGATGTCACATTTCTTCGAATTTTTAGTTCTAGGTAATGCCGGTTTCCTCACGATATTTTCCTTCACTGTTTTTAGAGCAGTGGTGATGAAATTATTTACACCTGTCTAGGTTCGAAAAACCGAAGAACTCTCTCGTACGGCCACTAACGAATTTACCCTAATCAAGTAGATGCTGTTGTTTTGTTTTTCGTAAAGTCTGGCAAAGAAGTATGACAGTTCCGTTACTAAGCATGCAAATCAGTTGTTATGTTTACGAGTAAGTCCGGTCATGTCCGAGTTTGTTTAAAGATAGAACTGATCCTGAATGGTAGTATTTATACTACACAAACAAAGCTGGGTTTTTAACTACATCCTACTCTACAATCAGCGTCTCAATGAAAACCAACTAAACTCAGTTCAGCTTAAAAAGAGTTGTTTAAATGACGCGTGTGTTGCAAAAGTATATGCTCTGTACCTGCACCTACCAGGACGACAGCACGGCACATTAGTCACGCGGCTGCAAATGGAGACATACATCTTTGGCGGTTACCTGTAGGGCTACCTCTGTCCCTTTACAGATGCAACAGCGACTAAATCGCAATCTAGTGGAACCTTAATTGTTTAGGTAGGAACTCTAAGTTGGTCTTGTGGTCGCAAATGCTACTGCTGTTCATGAGGTCTTGGGTTCAATTCTCACATCGGGCAAAATATTATCGGGTTTTTCCATCAGGAATGATAGCAATGGGCTCGCCACCTTTTACATTGGATTTAAACTTACTTAACTGGCGAAATATGGGGGTTACTATAAGTACACCTCTGCTGGACCCTTTGAGGATTACAGGCGTGATCACAGATATAGATATACCGAGATAAAGCAAGAGTACCTACTTCGGGTGCCAAAAATCGCACCAGTTTACGATCGAAAATCATAAGCCGCCACTTTCGCGCTCAGTCCTGCGTACTGCTGGCTGAGTGAGCGTGAGCGAGAGAGCGCGAGCTTGTGACGTCATAGTAGGTAGTCAAAAGTGGCACGCTTAGTTTTCATAGAGTTCGTGATACTTGCGTTATCTAGGTATATCTATATCTGTGGGCGTGATATTATGATGGTATGAACTTTAAGCTTTTGTTTATCAAGAGTATGTATATGTAATTGATAGAGCATATTTTTTGCCAAGCATTTACAGTCTATCTCTTTTAGTATACTGTTTTTACCCGACTGCGCCAGAAGGAGGGTTATGTTTTTGCTCAATTGTTACCATGCTGGAAAAAACTGGAAAATATACAGTGGGTGCAAATGGTGCAAGCAGATCTTACGGGGTGGCAGCCCTAGGCACACAAATAAGGTAACACACGGCAGGTAATCCGCGCCAGTGAGTCGGTTACACACGTGTTGCGCTGAACGTTTTCGTTCAAGTTTCGCACTTTCGTCTAAAGGCCACCGCGCATGGTCAGATCCGTCAGATCTGAACGAAATCCGTGCCGTGTGTGGCTGGCTGTTCCGTCCTCATGATCGAAAGCTTACGAACGACCATAAGGACGTGGAAGCAGAACATCTTATAAAGGATCACCATAGTCTAAATAGTCATCCTCTGTAAAACCACATAATATTTGGACCAATTGGGGACGTTTTCCATCACACCTACCAAGCTGTATTGGCGTCAGCGTGGTGGATTAAAGTCCATTCCTTCTCAGAGAGAGGATGCCTGTGTCCCAGCAGTGGGAACATTATAGGCTGATTATATAATTTCCATCAGGTACTCGTTACTTATTATTTACTAAATACTCAATACTTTATTTGCATTTATTTACATCAACAACCGACTTCAAAAAAAAAAAAAACGCTACAAAGTGATAAATAACTTTAATTTCGGACTGGACCCGCGGGTCCAGTTCGAGTGGGTCCAGTTGACCAAAGACTCTCAGTGTCGTTGGTTGCGCATTTTCGTTTTTTGACACCGACTTCCGAAATCAAGTTATTTATCATCACTTTGTAGTGTTTTTTTTTGAAGTCGGTTGTGTTTTTTGTAAAAAAGTTTTTATTTTTCATTTTTTAGTTGTACCTACCCCACACAAATTCAATTAACACTAGTGCATTGAAGAATTGAAGACACCGACTAGAAGAATCATCAAAATTCGCATGGAAATGCCGGAGATGCAATACATTTATGCATATAACTTCGTACATAAGAATAATTACCTAATATTGTATACTAAAACCGAAAGTATGTAGATCACATTAGCGAAAGAATTATCAAAATTGGTTCATGAGTTTTGAGAAAATCGCGGACATACAAACATACAAACATACATACGGGTCGAATAAGGAACCTCCTTTTTTGAGGTCGGTTAAAAAAGGCTTTATTTTATATCTTACATAAAAACTGCCTTGTCAACTATAACTTTACTTAAAAATAATCCCATAAAATCTTATCCTAACATAGTTTCTGGTTCCGTAACTGGAATATAAATAATATAACGCGTTACTGGGCAGGTAATCAAAATGGATGACGCGCATATGGCGGATAACGTCGAGGTTTACCGCAGGGCTGAAACAATGGCGGCCAAAGTGCCTTATACAGCTGCTATATTACTTACTTCTCACTAGAGTTTTCTTCCTGTAAGGTCAGGGAATATTGGGGTAACATAAAACTTTATGATGACTACGTCATTAGGGTGTAGCCTTTTATGGGCTGTAGGGATATCGTTGAACTACAGTGTAGTTCGTATGAATTTTCCTGCATGATCAAGCTTTTATTTACGTCGAAAAAAAATATGTTTTCCTACTTTAAAAAATTGCCTAAATGCTTAATTATACTTTGAATCCAAGTAAGCACAAAATTTAACAACATCGATCGTTAAGATTAAGAAAGTTTAACTTCAAACATTAGGTGCTACTGGTGCTAATGAACTTTGTTTAATCTCATATTTCATTGAAAATGAAAATTAATCCCTATTGCTCCTGCTTTCCTGGTAACTCATAGTTACTCGGAAGATTACTTTACTTAATTACTTTTAGTTAAATCATTGTTAGTTTCATGAATTATTAAGTTCCTAATTGGTATCGCAATTAATGATATTTATAATGCGAATCTACAAGCAGACAGAAAAACTTTCACATACATTTATTAAATTCAGACATTATTGTTTACTCCTTATTTCTTTTTATTATTCAGATATTCGAAAGGACAATAAACTGCATTCGCAGCCTCGTTGCGTATTATTTCATCTTCGTGGAAGTCCTACGCTTTGTGAGTGCGACAGAGGATTGGCAATGCAACGTTTTACATACTAAGTACTTACTCGTAACTCAACATTTTTGTCTGATTGTGATGCAGATAAAAGCGTTTTGCAATTTTTATGTTGTCCGTTATAGTGAATGCGTTTGCAAAATTTTCTTATTTGAATTTGAAAGCATCCTTTTTGTATTCAGTTTCACATCCAAAGACAGATGCAGTATTCTTTTTTGTACCTATTGCCAACTCATAATAATTCGCAGTCTTTGTGTACAATTTTCCTTGCATCACACTGCCCTTCTGATATGATCTCTCGTCGTGTCGTGTTATTCGCTTTGTTCTTCGCACAGCGTTGATTATGACTGATGGTACGTTACTTTTTTTATCTCCTCGCGTGTTCTTGTCGCCTGGTAGTTAATTTCTGGCCGCAGGCAGGCCCTTTAAGGGATTTCCGTGTCCACCCGTATTGTTGTTTACTACCTATGCCTTTTAAAAAGTCCATTGTTCTGATTTTAATTATGTTTGTCTTTGTTTGGTTTGTTTGTTTTTTTTGCTGTTGAGCTTTCTTTGAAGGTTGAACAATACGGTTACACGTCATTATTATCGTCATTATAACTTATAGAAACTGGATTATTTTAGCCAACTTTATCTTAATCGTTTGGTTGAAAGTTTGCATTTGTCTTTTTTTTTTTTAACCGACTTCAAAAAGGAGTTTCTGTATTTGACCTGTATGTACGTATTATGTATGTTTGTATGTTCGCGATTTTCTCAAAAACTAATGAACCGATTTTGATGATTCTTTCATTAATGTGATCTACATACTGTGAGAAAGGTTTTAGTATATAATAAATTAGGTAATTATTCTTATGTGCGAAAATATATGCATCAATGTACTGCATCTCCGGCATTTCTATGCGAATTTTGATGATTCTTCTAGTCGGTGTCTTCAATTCTTCAATGCACTAGTGTTAATTGAATTTGTGTGAGGTAGGTAAAACTAAAAAGTGAAAAATAAAAACTTTTTTTACAAAAAAAAGACAACCGACTTCAAAAAAAATACTACAAAGTGAAAAATAATTTTGATTTCGGAAGTCGGTGTCAAAAAACGAAAATGCGGCACCAACGACACCGACTTCCGAAATTAAAGTTATTTTTCATTTTGTAGTATTTTTTCTTCTATCAAGTCGTTTTCTACCTACTTACTATTTTTTATTGCTTAACGTGCCACCATTGAGCATACATACACTGAATATTTCATTTATAAAGAACATGAACTTGCTACAATTTTCTCGAGCAAATACAAAAGTAGCCACAAACATACACGCTACAGTTACAAGATGAGCTTTAGCTCATGTCAGCTTATCAGGGTTTAACTCGCTACCATTTATTATTTCTACCAAGACTTTGATCCTGCCTGGTTTAGTGGTTATATATCTATGTACTTACGTTGAACGCCTGTTGTAAAGGAAGCAACGACCGCTAGCGATTGGAAATGTATCAGAGAATATACAAAAGGGAAATTAAATACAAATACTAACTTAGAAACTCTTGAATTTTGATCAAACCTACTTGAAAATAACCATTTCTGGCTATGTGCGCTCCCTTTACCACCGTGATAAAGCGGGATGATACTTCAGTGAATTTTGGCCGGGTTATTCTTAAGGGAAATAAAGTTAAATCTCATCCCAAACACGAAACATACGCCTCGGGTTCATAAAAAAAAAAACTAAAACATCCCTGAAACTCTTAAACTGCGCGTATACCGGTGATTTTTTTTACCGGTTCTAAATTTTTACAGGGTGTTCTACCCATGAATATGAACAACTTTCACTATGCGACTAACTCTGAAATCACGAAAAACAGTCAGCTGTTTCATACAAAAGTTTAATACCTACTTGACCAAAATGTATGAAACAGCAGATTTTTTTTTCGTAATTTCAGAGTTGGTCCCCATAGTGAAAGTTGTTCATATTCCTAGATAGAACAACCTGTAAAAATTTGGAACCGGTAAAAAAAATCACCTCTATAATAAAAAATAAAAAATCAATACAAAAAATTCAAATTTCATTCATCACAAACTTGGCTAATTAAAATTCAGAGGCGTCACTCTGGTAAAAGCTAAGCGACCGCGAAGACGATATTTTCCGCGGAGAAAAAAACGTGCCTGGATAAGTCAGCCGGGTATAAGCCACGGGCCGATGACGTCACGGGATTCGACGTAATCCCGGGACAATCCCCCGCCACGGACGGAGCCAGTGTTGAATTTGAACGAGCCTCCGCCCTTGTCGATGAGTAAGCGGTAAGTCAACTGTAATAAATTCGTTAGTGCGTGAATTTTTGAAGCTGCCGAGATGATTTTATTTTATGTTGAATTGATGAATTCAATTACTAAAAGGGTTTTGTGAAAATCGGTTTATTTATTATTTAAAAAGTTATTATTTCATCTTGATGATCAAATAACTCAGTACTGCAGAGGTTCTTTCTCTTTTGAAATACAGACTGGTCATATTTGAAGGCATGTTCCATTCGAACGGTTAAGCGTGTGTCATTCAATGAGATAGGTTTGACGTGTAAAAATAAGATGGGCTAATTTTATGTATTTAATGTGAAAAATCCTAAAATAATTATCTTATGAAATCCGATAGGAGTTTCATTTAAATGAAAGAGCGCCCCTCTGTAGTTAACCCTTAGACTACCTACCCAGTTGTTTTAATTGGGCCCTAAAATATAGTAGTCTCACTCCTGATAATGTTTAGTAAAGTATGAAAACTTCATATATCATCTGCCTAGCCTTTTCCCAACTAAGTTGGGGTCGGCTTCCAGTCTAACCGGATGCAGCGGAATACCAATATTCTACATGGAGCGACTCATGCCTATCTGACCTCCACAACCCAGTTACTGGGCAACGATACCCCTTGGTAAGACTGGTTGTCAGACTTTAATCTCCTTAATCACCGAACTACAAATAATATGCTATCGTTAACAATAAACAATCCACTATTTTACAAATCCCCTTGACAAAATCCGTTCGAACAAAAAATAATGCCGTACAATATTGTAGCAGTTTGTTCTAAAGATAACACCTACACATAATATGTTATGCAGGTTATAAAGTTGTAGATAACAGCATGCAACTGCGTGCGTCATTGGCACTGGTTAATTGGTATAACTTTTAATTGGCCACGCCGCCGCCGTTTAGTTTTCGTCCGAGGCCAAAAAACTAGCGCTGTAGGGTTGTGGATTCATTTGTGCTTATCCCTGATTGCAAGCCGTGCTCTTAAATTTACGATTGGAATGTGCTTGAGTGTTTCAGGAAGTGTTAAAAGTTAAGCTTGTTTGGGGAGTTAGCATTGCTTTATTACATTGGTTAGAACATGGAATTAGTGCTTCATAATAAGTAACTAACTATAGACACTAGATACTAAAATAAAATACTAACTAACTTACAATACAAATAAATAAAAATATAAAAAAAAACAAAGGATACTTAGGCGTCGAAGTATTCGTCCGCATCGCTGTCATCCGGAAACGTGCCCAGAAGACTGGCAGCATTGCCCCGTTGAATGGCAATGCTAATTCTTTGGCCAAAGAACGACCCAGCCCTCTGGTCACGTGAAGTATCGGGAGTTATAGTTTGATTTCAATGATTCGATAGATTTGTTTTACATAGACAGCTATAAACAATACCTACTTCCCTTCACCATATTAAACTGTAAATGTAATATCAGCTTGCTGTAACAAGCCTGCGGAAGTGCGGACGTCTAGCGTAATGAAGTCAATTTTATTTAATTATGCACCCTCGTTCTGCGATTAATTTTCTTCAAAATTTTTCCATTTTCACCTATTAAAGAAACTTACAACATAGTTCTCAGTACTAAGGTCTCATAAGAGGACCGTAAACTATACATAACAAATCCATTAAAATCCTTTTACTGCCGCTCAAGATCCGGACAAACATACATTTACAAAGATAAGCGTATCTCCTGCTGTACCGCATTCTTCATGGCCTAAACTATTCAAATACGAAATAGCAAAATCAATTACTACAATACCTACCTTATCCCTATAACGTTAAAGTTTCGTATTGTGTAACAAATCCTGTAATAAATTAAGTGATAAATTTCACCGGGGTTCTCTAGTTAGCGCTAACTTTGCGATGTTCGGCCATTGGTCAGTTTAATTTTAAATTAAAAACAGACGTCATGTTGTGTCCCGGTTCACTGTAATATTGATACTGTTAGACTACGGATGAAATATTCTGGATAACAAACACCATTGAATTCTATTTGTGAAGAAATAACACAAAGCTTTTGAGGCCTATCAATAGGTCTCGTTTTGCTTTTACGTGGACAATTTTGTGTTCCACTCATTCATATGCGATCAATTTGTGTGAACAAGGCCATTTTTGTAAACTTTTGCAGTTTGATGGCCATCCAACCGTTTAGTTGTGTAGATTGAAACGAATGAAACTCACATTCACGTTTTTGTCCGGTTATTTTTGTGAATATTTTTTCTATCATGAATTCCATTTCTTCCTTACATCGTAAAAGATCTAATTTCTGTCAGATCCCTTTCCTGTTTAATGACAGTCACATTCCATTCACTCCTGTAACGTATCAAGATTCATGAACCTTATAATGTTTTCTGCGTCCCAATTTAAAAATGTAAATAAAAATTTCACACACAAACTTCCTATTCATAAGCTCATAAAAAATCCTTACAAATTGTCCACATTCAACCCATTGCCGTCATTATCCTCATTTCCACGGCGATATTTCCCGGCAATATTTCCACGAAGATTTTTCCACGACGATTTTTCCACGAAGATTTTTCCACGACGGTATTTCCACGGCGTATTTTGCACACGCAAGTAAGGGCACGACTCATTCATAACAAACTTTGTATTCATTTCGTCTGATACGACAGCTCTGTGGGAGGTGTCGGGCGCGTCATAAATTCAGATTAAGCGAGAGTTGACTGATATTCTTGGTGTTGTTGCTGATTTTGATACAGTTTATTTATAATATTTTGTAGATGGGGCCGAAAATTTACGAGTGGCAACCCCGTACTGGTGGTCACGTGGTTCACAGGAATTCGTTGGATGCGGGAAGTAGGTATAGGACCGGTCATCGTGCAATATTTTAATGAGGCCTATGTGTCCAGTAGTGGCGAATGATAATAATGATGATGATAGTATTTTGAGACGATAGGTTCGTTTTTAAAAGTGAAAAAAATCTTCTACGCACTTGTACCTAGAATAAAATTCTGTAACGAACCCTTAACTTTCCTGTATCTAACGCCCCGTCCTTACTGGAACTACCCCAAGCAACTAGGAGCAGTTTATACAGTAACATGTACCCACACGTCTCAGGAACTAACTTCCATCAACTGTGATTTAAGCGAATTTTGATTAAACGCTCTCATACACAGCGTGATTTATTCACCGTCGTGTCTTTCATCACCTCCACTCCTTTTATTTGCGCCTGGTATATGAAGTGAATGTTTGCTTATTGTACTTGAGAAAAGGGGCGGTATTAAACGAACGTGCAAGAGGTTTGAAGAACTATTTCTTCCTGTTGTTCTATCTCCGTTTTGACGTCGGTGTATTATTTTCAAGGCGACTTTTTCATGTTAATTTTCTTTTCTAAGATACTTCTGCCTTTCTTTCATTAAAGGGCCTGATTTCGCCCACAATTTGTGTATTTGCTTTAAAAATAATTTATAAATAAGAAAGGGTTGTCTATACAAGCTTTACAAATCGTCTCCTCACAGATCTTATCGATCTAAAACATACTGAGTAATCAAGACGTATTTTCCTTAAGTAATCTTACTGGATAACTTTGTCAATAGCGTCTGTGAATTGAACCAACTTGAGAGTTTGTGGCAACTGGGCTAGCGTTCAGTCAGATGGATGTAATGTAATATTGAGTTCCTTACTGCTATGATACCCTGGTACATTGAGTTAAATAACTAGAGAAGCAAACCTCAATAAAATGTGTCAAAAAAGTGTAACCACTATTTAAACGCGACGACGTAGCTTTGAAACCACTAAACATTTAAAAGTAAACATATATCTGTCTCGCTTACACAAGTCGCAAGAATAATACCGTCACTTAGATTAGACAAAGACCGCAATATAAACATGCAATGGCGGGATGGGGTTGCCTACCCATGCCTACCATTTTACCCAACTTTTTAAGCCATAAATGACGTTCAAAAAAAACGTTAGGCCAAATTATTTATAAAATATTTGAATTATGTATTTCTTATTCGATGTGTATTAGAAGTTTATAACTAATGAAAATAATTAAGACATTTTCTTTTTGAATATTTTTTATTTATTCAGTTAATCTCTTTTCTCAGCAATCTGATTATTTCCACCCATTTATCACGGCGTGCTGCATCTATAGGCACCCTGCAACGTTGTTATTATTTAAAAAAATATTTAAAATCACTTATTCCATAAATTAAAAACTCCCATAAATGTGGGAAACTAAAACTAAGTTTTTAGTGGTAACACCGAACCTAATTTAAAAAAATTCTGCATTTTATTTATTTTACGTTGATATATACACAGAAACAATAAACTTACGTGTGGAAAGTAATTCAGGTTCATTTATTATGTTTTTGTGATCTTGAATCGCACTCTTTCACTACGAATTTACCCATTTTGGCGACATTTTTTGTCGTATGTCACTTGGTTTACTTCGGTTGGCGCCACACAGAGCACTGAAGTGACGTTAGCTACGCATAAGGCTGTGGCCTTATGTCAAGTGGCAACGCCTTGACGCGGTAATTACTAATCTAGTGTAACATATATATCAATGCCCTGGTATCTTTATCTATGTTTACTACGTAGTAAGAAGAATAAACTAAAATAGATACCAATTTGTTTCTTAGATGGTAGTTTAAATGGATATTTCTGGTACACACTGGGCCATTTTGGTAGCGATTCATCAATTTGAAGGTGACATCGCAGTCATTAACTGAGGAGAATGGCGCAGTTATGCCTGGAGGGGCTTGAAGCTAAATCGAGCCAAGGCAATTCGTTCTGGATCTACCGGATCGAGAGCGCTCCTTGTTGCTCTGTGACCCTGGCTGTTATGTCAATATTATGTGCTTGTTTCCCAGACCTATTTTCACTGGGCCACATTTGAAAACCGAATCCTGCATTTTTTTAGAATAAAAACTAAGATTTGTCTTTTTGGACGGATCTCACAGCACAGCAGTTTTAAAAATAATACAATCAACAAATTGGCTGTTCTGTGGAAAAAATAAAATTATAAAAAAAATTACAAAGTATTTTCCGAACGGGACAATGGGCTTTTCTGGCGCACGTAACGCCCGGTAGTTCCCAACTAAGACGATAGGTGTCGTTACCGGTACCGCAGCGACAAGGTAACTGTCGCGACATTTACATATTTACACCATCCTAGAGGAGCTGGATACCTCGTTATAAAGTTGAGCGCTTGATACTGCGTCGCTCGTAAAACTCACTTCATTACCTTGAGAGGTCGACAAAGGTCCGAGGTAAATAATACGTACCTACGTATCTTAAATATAACATCACGCTGTATTCTCTGAAGGGGCAAGTAGAGGTGTATAGTTTAGGTTCAGTTAAGTTCCTTGTAAGGCAGAAAAATATAGACTGAAAAAAATCCAATAGAAAAATAGAAATTCTTAAAAGAAAAATCCAATTACACTTTTCGACACCTGGGGATCGATTCCAAGACCACATGCTCAGCATACTTTAACCAGTCAAGCGGCGCGGTTCGCCGATCGGCGACGAAACAATAGAAAATCACTTGTGTCTCATTAGCGGAGCTTGACAGATTAAGCACCACTTCTAAAATATTCGTGAGTTTTGTGACCATACATATATACTAGGCATGCAGCTACGACAAGAACTATTAAATATAATTATAATAATTAAAAAAATAAACAGTTTGTCCTCCCAAAAAGACAATCTAACTTGTAAGTGTGTATACGAACAGCTTGATTCCTGAGAATCAATCATATTATCACTATGGAGAATATCAAACATGAGCAATTTAACGCTTAAGTACCCAAAGTAAACTTGTTAGTGTATAAACGACGCAACAGATGACGGAGATCGTGGAGAGCCTACTAGCAACTACGTCATTTAAATATTCTACAATCGCCCTAAGGAAGAGAACTGGATACTTGTTATGAACTCATGTTTCCTTGGTACTTTGTCGCTCGTAAACTGAACTTTATTACCATGCCAAGGGCCGATGAACTAGGTGCTAAAAGATAATTTATTAATAATAAATACTATGTATGAGCTTAATCTGGGTAAGGTTTCAGTTTAATTGGTAATTTCTTTCATCTTCATTAGCCTATTTTAATATGAACGCCCATTATAATAAGCGGCGCGCTTTGGGCAGTTCTTGCCGACTAACTCATAATATCAAGGCATGAGCTTTTCTGGTAATGTTGTACAGATGCCAGCACATCAACTTACTACAATCTGTCAAATTTCTTTAATAGATTTTCAACTTTATTACTAATTCATAAGGTTCAAAGTTGATTGGGAAAATTTGACAGTTTCGGTTAGGTTGATGTGCTGGCGTCTGTACCAATCTATTGTATACCAATAATAAAACTGAAGAGTTTGTTTGTTTGAACGCATTTGTCTCTGGAATTACCGGTTGGATTTGAAAAGTTATTTTTGCATTTGATAGCCCTGTTCTTGAGGCAGGTTATTTAATCATCACGCTATAGAATAAAATAAAAAAAAATAAAAGTGTTTATTACAATTACATACAAATGAAAAACACATTACATGGAGATCGCCTTTTAAGCAAGAAGATGCTTGTGTTAGGTGAACTCCGCTCTTCCACTTATCATGATAATAAGTATGCAATTGAAAAGCCAAAAAAAAATAAAAAACAGGAAAATAAAGTTAAAAGAAAAATACAAAAATACAAAATCCTTTCTCACCCATCCATCCATTTCTCTCTCCATTCTCTCTCTCTCTATCTCTCTCTCCTCTCTTATGATCCTTAGGAGACGAGTAAAGAGAAAAAAAATCAGAAAGAACGCTAAGCGAAAACGAAATAATAGCGCAGGCAAGTGATGCGATGCGACGGGGTGGGTCGCGGGCAGAAGCTAGTCAATAAAATAAAGTCGGGTTAGTTACACCATTTATAACTCAAGAACGGCTGGACCGATCTTTATGGACTTTCATTTGTTGGATTTATCTCTACCCCGAATAGCAGAATAACTATCAAAACATGGGAAAAAAAATAATGAAGATAATTCATTTTCTCATCCATTTTGTATGGAACGGCTTTTTTGATGATATCTCTAGAAAGGATTGACAGATTTCGAGATTTTTGAAGTGAAACTTCTTTACGCACGCTTGACTTGGGGAGTAAGCTGGCGAACGCGTGACGTAAGCGTTACGAAAAGTGTGATCGGGCGAGGAACGGGAGTTGAGTGGGGGATATAAGTAAGAGAAAGCAGTGCGTGCGCACATTTTCTTTCTCTCTTCCTCTCATAGCCAAATACGTTTGAAGTTTCACTTCAGTCGTGTGATCATAAGCACACTTGGTTTTTTTTCAGTATGAAGTTCTCCGGATCAGCTAGTACTTACAAGATAAAAGAAGAACAATATAAAAGTTAACAATATACCTACTAAGAAATGCAATACAAATACGAACACAAGATAGGGTGAAGTGTACAATTGCCGTCTCAAGACTAAATGGATAAGTAACTCGCAGAGTTGGAATTAGCGTTCGGCGATTGGTCGAAAGTTTTAATTAGTACAAGATCCAGTTGCAGCACAGTTGGAGCTTTTGATGCTTTGCCGAGACCTCGGGAGAGGATTTTGTAAGTCTCTCCATATTGAGACCACTTTGGAAATGGGATTAGTTAATTATAATTACTATAATTTCGTTGAATGGTCTTCGAAACGAGGGAATTGAAGGTACCTAATATTGTGGATATGCGGAGTTCGTTTTCTCATATTGTTGTTGCTATTTATTTATTATTTAATACTTTAAGCATATCAAACTCAAACTCAAACTTGAAGCTAGTTGCCCATTCCAAAGCGTGGATCTCTATGGAGAAGAACGGGCAAGAAACTCCATGGACACTCTTTTAAATCAAGATATTACAATATCCTGGGTACATTATTCTTGTTGCTTCTATATGTGAGAACAATGTAAAAAACACACAAATGAAGAAACAATACAAGAAATAAGATTAAAAATAAGCCTTGGCAGTTAAAAGATGACCAGTCTCAACCGACGGCGGCGCCCGTTCACAAACATGACGCGTGGATCAGCACCATCCAGCTCATACACGTACAGAGCTGGCGTACTTTTAATGCCATTGGCATTTTTTTTATCAGCCAGCCTTACCATCACCACCTTACACCACCTTTTTTTTTACTAGCCTGCGCTGTCCCACACCTGGGCAAAGGTCAACCTTATCTTGCCCATTTATTGTGCGGTAAATAAAAATTAAAAAAAAAAACAGAAAAAAAATACAACGTACAATAAAAATGTTAATTAACAAACTTAATTCATGACCAATTTCAAACAGCAACAAGAAACCAAGTTTTTCTTTACTTGAACAAAAACTTACACTACCACAAATTGTGCTCAAGACAAAACAATACTCGCAGAATTAAAAAGGCAAGTGGCTCCAGTTTCAAGCTAAAAAGTCTTTAATAAAAATAAATCACGCTTAAGTGGAGCAAATTAGGAGCATTCACCCTTTTTATTGCTTACTATCGACATTGAGAGAAAAACCTATTTGTAAGGTCTGACGAGATTGTAAAAAAACCTGCCAAGTTCGTGGCGGATATACGTTTGGGGTTCTGTACTTGAATATAAATGTTTTTCCATGATCATTTTATTGGGGAACTATATTTTCTATCACCAAAATTTATATTTGTCATCAAGTTGTATCACCTAATAAATAGATCTATCGCCACGAAATATTTTCTTTCTCAGATAGCGGGGCTCCGTCGACATAGGATGCAAGAACGAGCGATGGGCACCCCGAGGTTCGGTTTGGTTAGGTTACTTTAAACCCTTTATACAGAAATAGGGGCCCCGCGAAGCGGGGCTCCGTCGACATAGGATGCAAGAGCGAGCGAAGGGCACCCCGAGGTTCGGTTTGGTTAGGTCACTTGCATTGTTTGGTGACTACATTTTGGTGACAGATCTACTATTTGGAGGACAAACCCTATTATTTAAGAAACACAAAACTAATTAAATTGGTGATAGCTTAAATGATACCCATTTTATTGTTCTTTTTGTTTCGTATCGGTAAGCACGCACTACATAAGATTAGCTAATACTGGTATCAGTCAACCCCACCAAATATGTATAACTAGCTGCGCCTCGCGGTTTCACCCACGTAAATGTCGATCCCGTGAGAATATCAGGACAAAAAGTAGCTTATATACTAATCTAGGCTGTCAGCCACCTTCATACAAAATTTTATCAAAATTGGTCCAGCCGTTTGAGCGTGAAAAAGTAACTAACATATAAACACACACACGCACACACACACTCACAAACTTTCGCCTTTATAATATTAGTGTGATATAGTGTGATTAGTGTGATAGATTAACAGTCCATTGCTGGCTGAGTTTTATGCCCGTTCTTTTTCATAGGTACGTACTACGCTACGGAATGGGCAACTAGCTTCATCTTTCTTACAGGTTTATTTGAAACAAATGCTTCGAGTTTTAGTTTGACACTATTTTACTCGATCCTCGGCTACTTTCGGCCAGTTTCTACCAGCCATCCTGCAAAGATGAACTCTCGAACTATCCTTAGGGGACCTACCCTATATTTGAGTATATGCAGTCTTCACAAAAGTTGCAAAAGAATAATAGAAAACCGTGAAACCGTCACGGCTACCAAGTCAATAAACTGGAGACAAAAAGCTGTGTAGCCCGGGATTGTTAATAAAATGTGTTATATTAATATCCTTCAAGAATTTCCTCAATAGGACTAGGGACACAGAGTATATGGGCGAATGACAAAACTATTATTCTATTCAAGACGCTCGCTCAGTTACTAAGGAACGCTAAAATGAGGACTTTAAGACCTATCATTTAAATCTCCAATATCTGAAGTCCTAGTAAGACCATTGTTCCAGCTAGGCTATAAAGAAGTGACGTAGTGGGGTTATTAGTTGGGTAACTTAGGACTTATTTGGTAGACGGTTGAAGAAAATCAGTGGAAATAAATTGACAGTGAGGATTTTTTTGATACCATAGTCTATTTTAAAAACTATTTGGAAGTAAGTAGTAGTACTTCTTGCAAAGGAATTCGTCGGGGAAAGTGCTACCTCCCTTTCTGCCGCCAAGCAGTTTGCAGTGTTCCGGCTTTTAAGGCACGAGCGGTGGAAATCCAGGCATAAAACTAGACAACTACCGGAAACGGATCCGTGCCTCTTGAGATAGCGATTCAACATAATATAGTGTTTTGGAAATTGTTTGAAATTTCAACATTTTGTTCACCTATGTTTGGATTTTTCTTAGACACAATTTCGGGCTGCATAAACTCATGTTAAAGCCCCATCTTCCTGTCTTGGATTACTGCGTAATTCCAAACAAAATAAAATAAATCTAGCTTTAAAACACGTAATACGATCCAAAACCTTTACATTTCACTTTAAGGGACGTAATTTCCTGTTATTTTTTTTCGCAAAAGTGACGCAAAGGCATTCAGAGGCGTTAGGTACTTCAAGAATCGCTTCCATAGTTTAAGTCCATGGGATTCGGCTAACGATCCGCGTTTAAGTTATAAACTTATGGCCTAAACAGGATCTTCTAAAGAGAGTGTTGTTGTATGCTTATTTTTATATTATTTTTGTAACTGGCAATTATTTTACAGACCTACTAGAACGGCCCATTCACGACCTTGCCGCGGTGAGCGGCGGCTAAGCGCGGGGCGGCGAGCAGTAAGAACAAAGGTATGAAAATGTTTGAAGCACGCCACGAGTCGCAGCTCATAGCGAAAACGCGCGCGGTTTTGTCGGAGCGAATCGCTGCAGCGGCGCGCGGTGCGGGGAGCGGCGAGATCAAAAGTACAAGCGAATGAGTGCGACGCCACGAAATATTATACTGTGACGAAACAGAGCGGCGTGGATAGCGGTGTAGGTGTGACGGACTCGGCGGCGAACTTATAAACAAAAAATTTTAGACGATTTTGTGGCGGTAATGGATACCGAAGGATTTTATAACTGAAATTTCAAATCGACCCCCTATATGGATGTCAAAACATCCCCAACACAAATACAAAAACGTTATAAAAAGGTTGTGGGAAGAAATAAAACAATGTTTTCCGGAAACATAGTACCTAGTCCTAGGTACTTACAAACGAAGCTACCAATATATTGGCGGTAGGTACCTACAAACGAAACTACCGGTATGTTTGAGTAACGTATGTAGTTGACAAGTAACTCTCTGTAAGTAGGTACTTACAGTCCAGAGACAATAGACATAGTTCTAGTATGTTTAAATAATGTAGATAGAGGACAAGTTTCGAATTTAGTGTAACTTACATGCCTATTGGATTATTTACGAAATAATTTCTGTACTGATCGCGAATAGCGTTGCACGTAATGAAACTCGATTATTCCTGTATTTATAGATAGATGTTTTCTGTAATCTTCGTATAGATCACAAAATTCGCCATTTAAATATCGATCTTTATTCAGTTCGTGCACTCCTCTCATATTAAGAATATCTTGTTTTAAAAATATATTGCTTTCTAAACACAGAAGTGATAATTTTGATAACGCCATAATTTTGAGCACGTTCTGACTACCTAAATACGTCCATCTCGGCCGCTGCCGCTAGCCGCTACTGAGGGTACGTGGCGTGTAAAACGCACCGCTTGCCGCCGCCGCCCCGCCTGCCGCGCCCTTCGCCGCTAAGACCGAAGTCGTGAATGGGCCGGAAGAAGAAGGTAACTCTAACAGTTGGTTTCTGAAAGGGTAATTAATAAAATTTGCTAACCGATTGTCAATCTCATGTTATTTCTGAAGTGATTTGATAGGCGGCGTTATTGCAGTGAGCCAATCACATCAGCTATCTGTGTTCCGTCCCACATTTAACCCGTCTGTCTTCAAGTCAAGAGTGAACAGGCATCTTCTGGGCACGCTCGTTCCAACATAGACTTCATCTATCGCTTTCCATCAGGCGTGATCGGGGTCAAGGGCGACCCCATTTAGCAATAAATAAATAAATAAAAAAAAAGCTTAAAGAAAATTGTCAATCTGGCAATATCATTTTACCTGTTTTAATGCAGATTTTCTCTCAGAAGCCGTTTGAAAATCGCTCTATATTATTCCCGCTCCCGCCTCTGCTTTCTTCTTACACCCCACACCGACCGTGCGCACTTTAATGGCGAGAGCTCCGGACGTCGATCGTTCGGTCTTTTTTACGATACGGACCCCCAACTGCCTTACTTCGCGTTATAGTGCCATCTCTCACTGCCTCTGCCGCCCTGGTACCTAACGTTTGATTTCTGTTCAGATCATTGGCTATGTCTTGATTTGATTGCCGATGCGCGCTTTGTTTTCCTTGAGTGACGACTTGGTAGATAGATTCAATGTGTGTTATATGCTTCTTATGTATTCATGGAATTGTGATATACATTCATTGAATGAACTTGTGTTGATAACCTCATAGTAGTAGACAGTAATTGGGCGCAAAGTTTCGGTTAACTTATCTGGCAGACCTTAACGCTCATTTGGAGAAACATCGACGTAACTGCTACTTTTTTATGACTTTGCTTTCATAAGTCATAATTCATTTAATCATTTATTAACATAGGTACAATATCAATAGGTAGTTGTTATAAAAAAAAAATACAAGCGCGCTATGTTATACCAGAAGCCCAGAAGGCGTACAAATGATGAAATAATGGATGTCATTGATACTAAAATTGATAACATAATTACATTAATTATTCAAACGCATATATTATTAAACGATTTTCTCAAAAATAAAAAAATAAGAAAATATAAATGTGAAAAAGAAAAAAATATAAAAACATGAGGTTACTAGGTCAATATTCAAATAATGTGTAAACATAAAAAAAAACGATAAATAAAAATAAAAAATGTCACGTGCAATGTCAAAATGGACTTTAACTTAATAATATACGTCAATGAGTACCAATTAAAATCAGAAATAGTCATTAAATAATATTTTTCCTAACGTAAATACGCTTTCTAAGTGCAGGCTTTGTCATAAGTATTTAACTCATTTTTGGGAAAAAAATATACATTTACGTCGATGTATCTCCAAATGAGCGATATGTACAGTCGCCAGCACATCAAGCTACTATAATCTGTCAAATTTCTGTAATAGATTTTCAACTTTATCGCTAAAGCACAACGTTCAAAGTTGATTGGGAAAATTTGACAGTTTCGGGTAGCTTGATGTGCTGACGTCTGTACCTACCTACTGCGATTTATATATCTGTATAATATATGCGTGCCTATCCGGACATTTTGTAATAACAGGATATTTTACAGTTATATGAATAAGGGCTGATTTTTACAACGCCAAATAATTTTATCAGAGGAATAATTTTGATTTTTTGACAGTTCTTCCATACAAAATGTGTCAGACGTCAATTTTATTCCACGATTCCACGAATAAAAGTTGTCTGTCAATTGAAAAATCAGCCCTCAAAATGAAAAAAAAAATAATATCAAAAAGCTTGAAAGATGACGAAAAAAAAGAATGAAAAATAGCTTTGAAAACATTCAGTAAAAAGGTTGAGATAAAAAAAAAATCCCTTTGTTATTAAAATAATTTTAGAAGTGGCTGCGAACTCTGCTCACCTTGTTACTAAGAATACTTGAAGGTTTTATACAAGTAAATTAAACTAGTTTAAATGAACCTGCCTCAGGCTATAACATTACATACAGTATTGACATACTTATTTTATTTATGTATGTGTCGCATGTAGCTACTAGCTACCTACGCGAAAGCTAGTGAAAGTACTCTACCCACTAATGCAATAGCATGATAGTGCCGTATAATTTGGAAATGGAACCGTTATTTCGTCAACTTATCCAACGGGGATGTAACTCAGTGGTAGAGTGTCTGCTTCGCATGCTGAAAGTCCTGGGTTCAAATCCCAGCATCTCCAAATCCATTTTTTGTTTTTGTAGAAATAATGTTGAAACTATTTTGTTAATTATTTGTATAAAGACTACTAAATAAAGCACAATTTTTGCCGCACGTATATAAAATAAAAGAAATCACGGCAATTTTAATTAGCGTAGGTACTTCTACATTAAAAATTAGAAAAAAATAAATATTTAATTAAAACATAATATGCAAAAAATAGAATATTAATATTATACTATATGACACTAATATATAACGATTATAAATAGGTATGAGTATTCTCTAAATTACACCAAATTTAATTGTTACGGGCGAAATAGATGTAGAACCGATGACCGTTGGGGTAGACGCATAGATATATGAAACCATTTCTATGGGTAGACGTGTTCTTAAGTGGAGCAAACGTAAGGTTGCCCTCAGGCTAGGTGGAGCGACGATCTTCGCAGAATGGCTAGTAGCAGATGGATGAGACAGACTCCTCTGCTACCCGCCTACATGGCGTGCTCCCCGAACTAACAACACTCCACTGCTAGAGCAATTAAGTTAATAAATGACTTTCTAAAATATATTCCTGCTGAGACAGGTTAATTTTTGACTCTCAATGGACAATCGCTAAACGTATGTGTATACTTACTTAAATGTGAAGAAAGAATTGTTTAGTTTCTAATTTTATGTATAAGGTTGTTTTTTGTTTACAAATTTTATGTTACTCCGTTTTTTATTTTATTGTATTTATTCTTTTTTTAGTCTAAGAAGTTTTAATTAAAATTTTAAATGTAATTTTGTAAAATTAGCATAGATATAAGTGACTTGGTGTAAACTGTTAGCTTATGTTTGATGAATAAATGAATATGAATGAATAAGAGTTACAGAAAATCGGCCTATGTCCAGCTGGGGACATGATTACGATGACTTACGTAATCAGGGTATTCAGGTTAGATACAGGCGTAATATCATGTTTATTTATTCAACCTAATTCGTGCCGAAGTTCAGACAATTACAGAGTCATACATGTCTATTAGAATAGTTAGTAATTAACTGTACCTACTAATTGGAGGGCTAATTGACGTCGTAAGGCAGCGTGTGGCTTAGAACTAAACACACAGCGACGCCAGCACACCAAGCTACTACAATCTGTCAAATTTCTTTAATTGATTTTCAACTTTATCCCTAAAGCATAAGGTTCAAAGTTGATCAGTTTCGGGGGGGACGGACTCGTGCTTCACCTAGTTTCTCCACCTGGGTGAAGCACGGAGACTACGGATCCGTGATCGGGTCCCGTGCTCCAACTAATGATCAAGTACAGTCAAGTAATTAAGAAAAACACATAATTTAATAAGATGAGGTCCCGAGATGTGTCAAAGACAACGTAGAGATACGGCGATGGGGATATTATTATTATTCAGTTGCATCCGGTTAGACTTTAAGCCGACCCCGACATAGTTGGGAAGAGGCTATACAGAAGAAATTGAATATAAGAAAATAATAATTTTAATTAAACTACTTATACACACTCACACACACAAACACACCCCCATACATACATACATATTATAAATTCACTGCCGTTAAATAATTGTTTAGATCTTTTGAATCATATAGGGAAGACAATATTTACTGCATCACTGTACAATAACGTCATCAGTTGGAGCACGGGACCCGATCACGGAAACGTAGTCTCCGTGCTTCACCCAGGTGGAGAAACTAGGTGAAGCACGGGTCCGTCCCCGTTTCGGGTAGCTTGATGTGTTGGCGTCTGTACAAGAAACAGTTCGTCGCTTGTAATCTAAAATTGTTTAGATAGGCAGTAGCAAGGTTCGAGTACCTATTGATTTAGCTATAGGTTGCTGGCTCAGGTGTAGGTAGTCAGTAAAAGTATGGTTGAAACTTGTACTTAATCAATCAATCAATCAACTCAGCCTATCGCAGTCCACTGCTGGACATAGGCCTCTCCCAAACTGCGCCACAGCACCCTGTCCTCCGCCTTCCGCATCCAGTCTACCCCAGCCACCTTCTTTAGGTCGTCCGTCCATCTAGCTGGGGAGCGTCCCACACTACGCTTGCCGGTACGCGGTAAACTGGCAATAGCTATCGAAATAAGATGCACCTGCAGTTCCATGGTGGAGGCCGATGGCCATCACGCTTTGAGTTGTCGTCGTTGCTCGGGGAGGTTCCCGCGTCACCATGCGCTTGTAGCGGTATCTACAACGCCACATGCGAACAACGCGTCATACTGACGTCACGCAAATCCTGCATCTCGCAAGCTGTGCACGACAGCACCTAAATACACAATAGTTGCTATTGACCTCTGGGATGTTGTTGCTGCGACGGTCGGGTTAGAAATGGTAGCTCCCGGTTCGCGCGCGTGGGTTATATTTATAGATTCACCGTTAACAAAAAACACGCCGTGGCAGGAGCCCTGACCGTCGCACGCAAGCATTAGATGTACCGGGGGTCGTGCAATATAGATGTCTTGATTATGTGAATAACCAAATAAATGTAACTGATTGATATGTACATAAATGAATAAAAAAGGGGCGGAGACTCATAATAGCCAATCACAGACAAGATAAGCTTCGACGCGAGTTTGCCGCCAAAATCTTGTGGAAATCGAAATGGTCCGCTGGCCAGACTAGTTTGGCGTGCTATAAAAGAGGGTACGTCGGCCAGTGGACCAACCAGTAGTCAAAGACCAGTCGTCAAAACCAGTAGTCTAAAAACAGTCGTCAGAACCAGTAGTTAAAAACAGTCGTTCAGATCAAGTTGTAGATGTCACTATGCCGGTTTAGGCTCCGCAAAACCTGGGTATTATGAGTCCGAGTCCCATCACAAATACATAAAAGTGTTTTAATTAACAAGGCAGCCCCCATACAGTCCACTCGCTGCACACAAGCAGAGATCCTCCCTTTTCTATAGAGTATGAATGAACTTTACACCCTGTTCCTCATACCTCTATACGCTCAATGATATTGCGCGGAGGGCATTTGTGTCGGCAGATGCCCTCTGCGTACAGGACTGATGGTAAGGGGCCGGACGGGCTGACCCTGGTGCCTTGGAGGAACGGCAAGTGCCTAATATGGGACGCAACTTGCGTCAGGACTGTTGCCGCCAGCCACAGTCAGCAACAGCGGCTGAGAGGAAGAAGTGAAGTACGTACCGTTGGTAGACCGTTACCATTTTATGCCCATTGCCGTTGAGACCATAGCTGGTTGGGGCACTGAGGCCAAGAAGTTCATTAGTGAGATAAGGCACAAGCTCCGGGACAAAACGGGTGACTCCCGCTCCGGCTCGTTCTTGGTGCAAAGGTTAGCCATCCATGCTCCATGCTCAGAACATTGAGGTCGCTTCGTGAAGCCTGCGAAGCTCCCAGGAAGCTTCTGTGCTTCTGGATGGAGCTAGGCTGGCTTTGTTAGCCAGAATCCCCACGCACAACGGACCAAATGGGAGTCTAAGTGCGGAAAAGGGAGCCCCATCATCATCATCATCATAGCCATCCATGCAACGTGGCAATGCAGCGAGCGTTATGGGCACATTTGCGCCGGGAACAGTTAGGGGTGGGTTATTTGGCTATTTGTTTGACGTGTTGTTGTGAGTATTATTATTTAAGATTTAGATATTGACTTTTTATTTGTGATATAATGTTGTAAAAGTACAATAAATACTAAAAAAATGATTTATCATCATCAGCCTATAATGTTCCCACTGCTGGGACACAGGCCTCCTCTCTGTGAGAGGGAGTGGGCCGTAATCCACCACGCGGGCCCAGTGCGGGTTGGTAGATGTCACATGTCTTTTTGAATTTTTGGTTCTAGGACATGCCGGTTTCCTCACGATGTTTTCCTTCACCGTTTTGAGAGCAGTGGTGATGAAATAATTTTACACAAAGTAAAGCGCCTGTCTGGGTTCGAACCTACGACCTACAACTCGTAAGTCGCGGCCGATACCACTGGGCCACCACTGCTCGGCACCAAAAAATGATTTATCAGAAAAAAAAAAAAAACAAAACCGTATTAAACAATCTCTAAACACAAATTGATAATATTAATATTATACTATCTTTAGTATAGGTATGAGTATTTTCTCAATCAAACCTGTAGGTAACACGTACTGAATAAAAGTCTAAACGAATCGCATTGACCAATAAAATATGAGAGAGAAGTCACTTGCATTGTCAAGTTAAAAAAAACCGAGTGTGCTTATGACCACACGACTGAAGTGAAACTTCTTTACGCACGCTTGACTTGGGGAGTAAGCTGGCGAACGCGTGACGTAAGCGTTACGAAAAGTGTGATCGGGCGAGTCGAACGGGAGTTGAGTGGGATCCCCCACTTAACTCCCGTTCGCCTCGCCCGATCATCCTCGATCGATTGTAAATGTGCGCGCGCACTGCTTTCTCTTGCTTATATCCATAAGCAAGAGAAAGCAGTGCGCGCGCACATTTTCTTTCTCTCTTCCTCTCATAGCCAAATACGTTTGAAGTTTCACTTCAGTCGTGTGGTCATAAGCACACTCGTTTTTTTTTTTTAAACCTGCACATTTCCGTATTGCCATATTGATTAAACAATAACATTGATACCGGATGTATTGCCTGCTTCATATGCATGTCTTGTATCGTCAACTGAGAGGCAGGTGCTCTTCACTGGGCCGTAAAAATGCCGTCAAAAAGATAGTATATATTATTATGAGGTTTAAAAACTAATACGTTACGTTTACTACTTTTGACTTTAGAACCTAATGCATATTTTTACCCGACTACGGCGAAGCAAAAAGGAGGGTTATGATTTTCACCGGTATGTATGTATATGTATGTATGTTCATCTGTTCCCTCATAACTTCTAAACTGCTTGTCATAATATGACAAATGAGGTATCGCTAGAAGCGTCTTAATCGTCCGCCGGTTATAGGCTATGTGACGTCACAATAAATTGAATATGGCGCCGTCTAGCGGACATAAAGTCATGACCTAAAAGATTTTTTTTTAATCATGCCGTGTTGGGTATCAAATGAAAGGGCTTAATTAGCAAATTTCAAAAATATAAATATTACTGAAATAAGCCCCAAAATAATTAAATAAAAAATAAGTTTAAAAACTAACTAAAACCCGACTACTGAAAAGGATGAAACAAGTACCTTCTAGTTCAAGTACTTGTTTAATCCTTTTTTAGGGTACCGTACTCAAAGGCTGCCAACGAACTCGGTCTACTCCTTGATATGCAATGGTCTCTATAGCACCATGAAACATGAGGCTTCAGGGACTAGTGCAAATCTTAGGGTTCCTTACATTAATCGAGTCTCGTCAACTATGCTGGGGTCGGTGCATTTCATTCATTCATTCCGTATTCAAAGACTGCCAACGAAGATGGCGTAGGCTTAATAAGGCCCTATTATTAAGCCTACGCCGTGTCTGTCTGTCTGTCACATGCTGCATCTCTTTAACCAAAATCTATCTATCTATATATTATCCCGTATTGCCTGGTCTGATCTGACTGCTGGACAAAGGCCTCCCTTTCCCTTTTCCACACACATATGTCCGCTGCCATTGCGGGCCAGCCAGCCTTTTGGTAGAAGTGAAGTTCGTCCCTCCATCTTCGTCTTAGTCTTCTACCCTAGTAGTAGTAGGTTGAAATTTTCAGAACAATGTGTCACTACGGCGTCTTGGGAAATAATTAAAAGGTCCGCTCCTAGTTGTGTTGATATTTGGCAGGTTAAAAATGTGGTCAAAATCAGAGGTAATAATTTAAAAAAATAATCTTCAATTCCAATATACTCCCAATTCAAACACAGTCGCACAAATCCGATAAGATACTACCTACTCATATATCCTGATACCCTAGTACCCTGGTTATAGCGCGCAGTTTGATCGCGGGTGTTAAATGAAATTGTTGAAACGCGACGACGGCTCGCACCTGCCCGCCCGGAAACCGATTAAAATGATAAAGCGATGCACCCAGGATTTCGTACACAGAACTAGCTATTCATACTAGATGTGCGTAGGAATGGATAGGGATCATTTATCTCGTAAATATTATGTATGATGGGACGTTACCACATAAACACAGAATATATAATAGTACTACGACATAATTGTTTAATAGTTATTTATGCAACTGTTTTTTAATACCTAATTATGTTCAGTTGCATACAAGACTTTATCTACACCCATGGTGTCTGTCGGTGTGACCGTGTTATTTACTAAACCACATCACGGATTTTGATGCAGTTTTCACTATAATAACATCTTATTTCGTAAAGTAAGTAGTTTAATGTATTAACATTCATCATAATCAGCCTATAATTTTTCCACTGCTGGGACACAGGCCTCCTCTCTGTGAGATGGAGTGGGCCGTAATCCACCACGCGGGCCCAGTGCGGGTTGATAGATGTCACATGTCTTCGAAGTTTTTAACTTTAACCTACTTAAAATACAAAAACAAACATCAATTTACTGAAATGATTTGCTCATCTCGTGTCTGACGCAACATCACGTTAAATCCGATCAAATATGGACACGTTCATTTTTTCCGTGTCCCTCAAAATGGTGAATTATTTACAAAGTAGGTAAGTACATAGAGGAAATGAAATTCCTTTTACCGCGTCCTTCAATAATTCCTTGGTTTAGTGAAATAATGTTGTTTGGCAAGAGATTGCTACGGTGGTCTTCTGTTTTTTACGTATATTGACAAGAGAAATGATGTCGCATTGTTTTATTTTAATCTCATCTGATACTGTTTTAAAGGAGTGGCTACAAAAAGCTAATTAGTGCTACTGGTTACTAACTCCTACTAACTACTGGGTACTAAGTCACATTCAATAAAAACACTTACCAAGCGAACATAATTCAACTATCGCAATAATCACAAATTGGAGAAGTACGGTGGAGACCTTTGCGCATCTGTGGGACAAAATAGGTTAGCAAAAAAAAAAATCTATCAATATACCAAAGTACAGACGCCAGCACATCAACTTACTACAATCTGTCAAATTTCTTTAATAGATTTTCAACTTTATCACTAAAGCATAAGGTTCAAAATTGATTGGAAAAATTTGACAGTTTCGGGTAGCTTGATGTGCTGGCGTCTGTACATTGAAAAATCACGTCAGACGCTTCCATCAACTTTAATTCCACGTCAGCTCCGATTTAATCTTTCATTCGTGCCGTATTGCTTCAGTTGAAATTTTTCAAGCGTTCCGTTCGCTTTGACAAATGTTTTGGGTGCCAGCAAATACCATTCTGTCCCGCACCACGATTTAATTGGCGTGATGTGTGCCTTTAGAATCACAATCCAATGAGTTATTGTTGCCGTCTGTAGCCAGACAGATCATTTTTCCAATGCTCCTGTTTTTTTTAAACTGTTTTTGTTAGAAAGGATTTTTGTAGGTCGTGTTTTTCGGGTATTCCTTGGCTTAGTAAATAGGAAGTCTTAAAATAGACTTTTATTTTTTGTTGGCGTATCATGGCATGAGATAACGATAAAAATAAAAACCTTTGAAGCAATTTTATCTGACAGCGCTTCTCTTTGTGAATTTGTGAGATCCTAAACTAAGAACGCTTTGAGTGAAGATAAGACTGGGTACATTTTAATCAATAACGGTCGGTAGGACAGGGTAACGTCCGACCTTGAAAATCTGTCTGAAAACTTAAAGCGGTATTTAAGTCACGTCCGATACTTTGGTTCTAGCATTATTCTCATTTGCTCGCAGAATACAATCATATCTTCAGATCCAACACTGTAAGCACTCAGCTCTTAGACTCTGATGAACTCCTGGTACTTGATAAAATGAAGACCTTACCTGAAAAGGAAAATATAATTAATTAATTACAAAAACATAATTCAATTATCGCAATTATCACAAATTATCATCCCACACCAAATTATACCATAATAATTAAGATATTATCGTAAATTACAGCAATATTTTCGCAGGGCCGCGCGATCCGTTTGTATATCATTAACAGAATATCTCGTTTTTTAATTGACAACCCCGGCGACGGCAAACAATCCTCACTGGGTTCATTAGTAGGCTCTCTGTCGGTAACGTAGGGAAAACGAGATGGTTTATGTCTATTTAGCAAATATGAATAGGTTGTTGTTTTGGCAGGGAATTTATAACATAATACTTCATAGGGAACAATGTTATCAGCCCCGTCTTACGAGTTGTAGGTTGCGATTGTGAGTTCAAACCCAGGCAGGTTTGCTTATTTAATTTCATCACCACTGCTCCCGAAACGTTGGAGGAAAACATCTTGAGGTAACCAGCATGTCCTAGAATGAAGAAAATACGTGTGGCACTCGGGGACTGCCGCGGTAAAGCTATTGCATAGCATTTTTAATCAACTTATGCAATTATAATATTTATGCAATATCCGTGCGAGCTTCGTACAGTCTACACGCATACGTCTAGTCGCACGCACACAAACACCGTGCCGAAGTCTGCCGAACTGAAACGACGTTAGACGATGCACGGCTTTCAACGCCGCACCGCTGTGCCGGTCGGAGTGGGGGATGTTAGGTTTATTGTCGTTACGGAATTTCTTGATTCGGTCGCCGCGCTCAAAGCCCGCGATAAAAGCTATGCAATAGCTTAACATGTGACCTCGTGTACTGGGCCCGCGTGGTAGCCCACTCCCTCTCACAGAGAGGAGGCCTATAACCCAGCAGTGGGAACATTGTGGCTGATTATGCTTATGCATGCTTAATTCACTAGTTTCGTGACACAGACAGCTGTGCTGCTGGGGAGTTTGTTCCGCCACTTGTTCTCCCCAGCGAAAGCACTAGAAAGTGGCGAAGGGCGGGCGTTTTGGGGGACTGTCTTTTGTAATTTTGACGTTCGAAAAGTGTTGATTCTCAGCCTAGTTTGTGACTTTTGATTTTTTTTTATTGATTCGTACAATAGGAGGCGAACGAGCCAGTTCAATCGGGTACAAATCCAGACTATAGTTGAGAGACCACTGATGGGAAAATCCAATAACAATTTACCGGATATGGGAATCGAAACCCAAGACCATTCTGCTCAGCAGTCGCGTTAGAATGTGGCCCAGGGGGCGCGTGACAGTATCAGTAGCTATGGCTTTCATTTTGACAGTTCGACAACATTCACTGCGTTATTTACGTTGTTGCGTAGTAAAAATTTTCGAACATATAAAGCAATGGATTAGCAATATCCTTATTGATAGTGTGTTACGCAATTAGGGTACAATAAACCAATGACGTAGTCAATAACGGTTTCGAAAGTTTTTGTAAGTCATAAAATGTTGGACGTCTTGATGCAACACCTGCAAAAGAACCATCATAAGATAACAGTTTCGGAAATAATAACACACTACAAGAGCCGCTAATTATGACGAATGGTCAGAATTTATCAGAACTGAAATGGATGAAAAACTATCGGAATCTGAAGAGGCGAGCGAAACAATATTTTGTTTGATTTCGTATCCGACTCGCGACTGTATCGGGTGTGGTCGGGTCCAAGAAGTAACATTTTAGCGGGTTAGTAATAATATCTATGCAGGAAGATTTTTTATCAGCATCCAAATTTTTACAGGGTGTTCTACCCTTGAATATGAACAACTTTCACTATGGGACCAACTCAGAAAGATTCTGAAACAGTTCTCCGACATTCGTTTCGCCGTTGAACGGTTCACCGATAGAACGATTCACTTTTCATTGTTTCACCGATAGAACGTTTCAATGACGAACGATTCGCCGACAGAACGATTCAGTTTTCATTATTTCACCGATAGAACGTTTCAACGGCGAACGATTCGCCGACAGAATGATTCACTTTTGAAAATTTCATCGATAGAACCTTTCACCGGCAAACGATTCGCCGACACAACTCTTTGTCTGCCCCTTTTCTTTTCTTTTTTTTATGGATGGAAAATCATCAAATGACCCCTCCCGCTCTGGGTGGAGCGGAAGGGAGTATCAGACTCTTACTGACTAAAACCCATCCGTGTTCCTTCCTTAGCCCTTTATGTTCCGGGGTAGCGGTAACCCTTTCGGACAATCCCGCACCCCCGGCAGGCTTCGGTCCTGCCAGGCCCCTTCCTTTTTGCTGACATCTCTTTGAGGCGCGCGTGGAATACGTACGCGCCGTCCGGCGCGGGCCTGGTCCTGATCGGACGGTGAGCTACCCATTACTCTCCGTCCGCAGGCCCGCGCCTACGGTGGCCGGGAGTCGTCACGCGGCTCCCGACGCCCGGAGCGTCTCCCGCGGCGGCTGGAACGTGAGGCTCTCTCCCTCAGCCGTCCCGCCACCTCCTTCGCTAGCATGACTGCTTCGCAGAAGAAGATGACTGCCTCCACCACAACTATCGTGGCGTGCCCTGCGCTGGGTTGCGAAAGTCGCTCCTTCCATGCCACCATGAGATCGCGCCGGAGGTCCGTCCGCTCCGCCGCGACTTGCCGCGGAAGCGGAGTTTCCCCCCGGCGTAGTGCCTCCGCGCGCCACTCATACAGGCGCGCGAGGACTATCGCCTCCAGATCCCATGGCGGCAGTCCGGCAAGGAGGCTTGCCGCCTCGTCCGAATCGTGCGGTACCCCCAGATCAGCCTTACGGCTACCACCTTTTGGAGCGCATTCAGATTGTGGGCGGCTCGCCGCCGCAGAGAACACGCCCACACCGGGGCCCCGTATAGGGCCATGGACCGCACGAGCCCCGCGTAAAGCCTCCGGCAGGAGGCGTTTGGCCCCCTTAGGTTGGGCAAGAGCCGCTTAAAGGCGGCCCCGGTCCTTTTCAGTTTGGGGGATAAACGGAAATAGGTTTACATGTCGAATACCTATGTTTTATACCCCAGGGGCAGACGAAGAGTTGTGTCGGCGAATCGTTTGCCGGTGAAAGGTTCTATCGATGAAATTTTCAAAAGTGAATCATTCTGTCGGCGAATCGTTCGCCGTTGAAACGTTCTATCGGTGAAATAATGAAAACTGAATCGTTCTGTCGGCGAATCGTTCGTCATTGAAACGTTCTATCGGTGAAACAATGAAAAGTGAATCGTTCTATCGGTGAACCGTTCAACGGCGAAACGAATGTCGGAGAACTGTTTCAGAATCACTCAGAAATCACGAAAAAAAAATCAGCTGTTTAATACAAAAGTTCAATACCTACTTGACCAAAATGTATGAAACAGCTGATTTTTTTTCTTGATTTCAGAGTTGGTTTCATAGTGAAAGTTGTTCATATTCATGGGTAGAACAGCCTGTAAAAATTTGGATGGTGATAAAAAAATCTTCCTGTATAATTGTTAATTAGGTATGAACCAATCAGCATTTGGCCCGCGAGGTGGATTACGGCCCTCTCCCTCGCAACACAGAGAGAAGACCTAATTGTGTTTAGACGATTGTGATGTTGATATACGATGACGTATTTGGGTTTCTTATGATGACGAATGAGATAAAAACCCTGTGATTTTCAATAAAATTGCTTATATAAATGCTATTATTTTTATTGGGGAAACGTTATTATTATCAACTAGCAGCGCCCCGCGGTTTCACCCGCATAAGTTTCGATCCCGTGGGAATATCGGGATAAAAAGTAGTCTATATGTTAATCCAGGGTGTCAGCTACCTCCATACAAAATTTTATCAAAATTGGTCCTGCCGTTTGAGCGTGAAGAAGTAACAAACATATAAACACACACACACACACACACTCACAAACTTTCACCTTTATAATATTAGTGTGATTTCTATTCGCCTTTACTTTAAATTAAAAATACTTGAGCCGCTGAAGAAAACGATTAATCTTTTTGAAAATTTTTCTAGGTTCAGATTATCTTTATTTAAGATCCGCTATCAAATAAAAAAACCTCTAAAAATAATCCCGTAAAACACACTGCAGCCACATTCTTATAACTCGCGCCTCGCAACTGACCACCTAAACAGTCAGGTCACGCTCACACCCTGTGGAGAGTTAACGTGCGTCGAACTCCCGGACCAATACTGATTTCTGTTACCCTGGTTGTTGAATTATACAATTTATGGCCGGCCTGTAAGTTTGCCGAGCCAAGAGTCATCGCTTGATCGGTGCATTGTGTTCTTTAATTTTGGAATTTCATTTTGAGATCTTTAGGCGTATGTTTTCCTGGTACAATATATTAAATCTCCTTATGCATAAATCACCATATCTTGTAGACAAATTGTGTTGCAAATTGGTGATTGTCCTATTGATTGATGGAAGGACGATTATGGCAGATTTTTATGAAATAAAATTACAATGGCCTCCAAAAAAGTTAGTTGAATTTTTTCCACTTCAGCTATGACACACCACATTATGATTTAAAATATTCTAGTGATCCAAATGTTGAAACAGCTATAACGATTTTATTGATTAAGGGCTAATTTTTCCATCACCAGATAACTTTTATTCAAAGAATAAAATTGAGGTTTTTATTAAATCATATTGTGGCATCACAGCTGAACTGGAAAAATGGCAACTAACTTTTGGAGGCGTAGTATCTAGAAAACAAAAGATGATCTATTTTTATTCCTTGCTGGGACTATCGCGATACATACAAATTCCAAATTCGGAAATAGGGCTATTAAATCACATATTTATTTCATATACAAATGCCTATAGACCACATATAACTATTTATACTAGGTACTAAATCAATTAAATGACTGACTTTACAAATAAATGTAGGTAGGTATTTGTTTTTAGTCATTCATAAAACCACTAACATATTTCCAGTAATTGGCTGACCACTTAAAATATATAATGTTTTAATTTCCATACATATCACAGCTTTGAATAAATATTGCTAACCAAATGAATGCTTTAGTTTTACCTTTCAGTGGCGTTAATTAAAATTTTGTTGTACATATTATTTAGTAAATCCACTGAGGCTGTGGTAAATTTAATTATGGTTCAATAGATTATATTTGAAATCTGAATTGAAACATCAAAAATATAATATCATCATCATTGGCAGCTTTGTTCCACCCATTGCTGAGTATAGGCTTCCTCCCTTTTGTGCTATGCTACCCTGGTATCCTTCAGTTTCGAGGCATATGATTATCTTCCTAGTTTTAAACCAGTCAGGATTCGGTAGGTGTATCTATCTGCAGGATAATTGCGCGTAACACACCCACAATCCTAATCCAATTTTTTTTTACGATTCAACAATATTCATTGCGTTATTTACGTTGTCGACGAGCAGACAAGAATTTTTCCATCATAATCACAGCCTATGTTCCCACTGCTGGGACACAGGCCTCCTCTCGGTGAGGGAGAGTGGCCCGTAATCCACCACGCGGGTCCTGTGCGGTTTGGTCAAGCAATGGATTATAAAAATCCTTCATAACCCTTCGGGTTGTGATAGAAAATGTATTTACGAGTACTTACGCAAGGGTGCGGAGGTACAATGTTGATTCACTTTGAACGCATTCAGAAATTCTTTTGCGAGCTACAGCATCGGCGCATGACGCTCAGTTTCGCATCTAGATTCGGAGAAGGCATTATTTATAATTTTCTATGCCTCTTCATGTACCTTAGGTGATAATCACGTCTACTACGCGTGGTGATAATGCCATTTTCCTTTGCTTTCATTGGGAGTAGAGACCATTTTTAGCATTCGATGTGATAGCAGATATGATATTTAAAACAATCAAATCATCAAATCATTTCATCAGAAAATACATCAAAATTACACCTCAGTTTTTTATTAAGCACGAGAGTTGGCCTGCCGTTCAAAACACTAATTAGTAACTACTCAACACATAGGCACAATGTCTATATAAAAAAAGGCGCAGTCAGTCGACATGAAAGATTAATTACTATATTCGAATATATGTGCTGTCACTGTGTCCTATACTATACTAGATAGATTGTCGGGGTTAAGGTTCCTAAAATATGAGATCACAAAAATATTTGCCCATCTGACCGAACTGTTTATTCAATATCTTACGTATCACGTATCGCCTAAATGTGATAGGGGAGAGAAAATATATATTGGGAAAAATTATTTTGTGGAGCAGATAAATATGTCTCATCTCCCCCGGCCCGGCTTGGTCGCGAACATCTATCAAAAATCTAACAGTCATTCCTGAAGGAAATCTGAGCTGCAACTGCGAAGTAAACGATGCGGTATGTTTTTTTTGTCACTATGAAATGTTATAGTGGGATATTTTTTTTTGTAAGAAAAATATGCGTGAAAGACAGGTTTACCAAACAAACAGTCAGCCGCTGAAAATGAACTAGCATAAGGCCCTTTGTACAGACGCCAGCATATCAACCTACTACAGTCTGTCAAATTTCTTTAATACATAGATTTTCAACTTTATCACTGAAGCATAAGATTCAAAGTTGATTGGGAAAATTTGACAGTTTCGGGTAGGTTGATGTGCTGGCGTCTGTACACACACATTTTTCTTTCGTTTTGTTAATTCTCATGTACCTAATAGAGGGCGAACTTATTGCCATCAACCAATTGGAACCGTGAAACAAACAATTGGGACCGAGCACCTAGTTTCTGACATTTCATAAGTGCGCTTGTAGGTTTATGTGAAACAAAATATTTTGATTTTGAACCGGGCACAAATCCAGACCCCGGGCTACCTCTCAGAAATAGAAAAACCCAATAACAAATCAACTAATGTCCCCTCACGCTCTGGGTGGAGCGGAAGGGAGTGTCAGACTCTTACTGACTAAAACCCACCCGTGTTCCTTCATTAGCCCTTTATGTTCCGGGGTAGCGGTAACCCTTTCGGACAATCCCGCAAACCCGGCAGAACTGTTCTCGACCTGAGAATTCAACTGAAGTTAGGTTAAATAAACAAAGAGGAATTTTATAAGTGTGTTTTGCCGCATCCACCACGTTAAGCCTTTCCTACTCGCAAGCAAACTAACCGGCTGAACGGATTACCGCATCGATGCGCCCGCGTCATTGCGGCTAACGACTATATGTCGTCTAGCTATCTCCTGCCTCATACGACACCACTTTAACTCCCTGGGTTCCGCAGATTTTATAAGAATAAAAAGATCTGGGGCTCGCAGAACTGATTTTAGTGATCAGAGGGGCAATTTTATTCAGCAATTCTCGTTATTTTAAGAACGTTCACAGTCTGATCTCAGTCTCAATCTGTCAAAAATGCCTCTAATTTCCTTAAATTTTTGACAAGTTTTTGACATTGATTGACTTTGAGATGAGATTGCTAGTAGATTTTGAAAGTTTTTTAATTATGGGAATTGGCTTCCTGAAGTTTCTGATCTCTGCAATCATCGTTAGAATCTTGTAATAAGTTGAGTCATTGTATCTTGGACATGCACATAAATTATTTTTAAAGCCAAATTCTTGTAAGTACTCCAACCTCTAGTAGCCTGAGGTGCTACGTAAACTTAGAAAATCTGGGTAAAAGTAAGTGACATTGTTACTTGTTATGTAACATTTTTGAAGTGAAACTTCTTTACGCACGCTTGACTTGGGGAGTAAGCTGGCGAACGCATTACGAAAAGTGTGATCGGGCGAGGCAAACGGGAGTTGAGTGGGGGATATAAGTAAGAGAAAGCAGTGCGCGCGCACATTTTCTTTCTCTCTTCCTCTCATAGCCAAATACGTTTGAAGTTTCACTTCAGTCGTGTGGTCATAAGCACACTAGGTTTTTTTGTCTAGTTTTTCTAGGAACAACTTTAAAAAAATTCACATTTTGTTGCTCGTGTTCCAAAATAATTTAATATTTGGAGTAAACAAAAATCGTCAGACCTCAAACATACTTATCTGGCGAAGTACTTAACTGGGTGTACTTAAAACAAACTCCTGCCAACCCCTTTGGGGATATGAAAATAGTAATAACTGACACATTACACACACAACACATTAGCGTTCCTTTAACAAAATTATCTGTAGTCGGACTTTTAATTAGCTGCAGTAAAATGACAGCTTATGTGTTACCAGTTTTTAACGAAATTTAAATAGAGATGTGGCAAAATAATCGATTCAATCAATTAAAATACAGTTCAAAATCGATACATGTGTTACAATTAGGATTTTGTATCTGTAGTGACAAACTAGTGGGTATGGTAATATGAAACAACAACTATCTCAAACACTGTTTATTAAAAAACTGTAAACTAATATAACAAAATGGGTTCACTAATAACAAATTGTTGCCAGCCAGCTAATAATAGAATATAGAGAGCGAAGGTCGTGGGGGGTTGGAGATAAACCCTGTACTGTTCCGTTTGAGATGAGTATAAGTTAAAAGTTAATTATTATTATAAAACTAAGGAGAAAGTATCCTTCCAGTTATTTATTAATTTAAAATCTATTAAATGGGCGCCAGGGACTTTGTGAGTCCCGGATCCCGGAGCCGACGAAGGTGTCCAATACTATTCCGGACGGGGTAGGATGACGAACCCGAGATCCACAAATTAAATTATGATGCAGGCCGGTTTCCAGTATCGAAAACCGGACCCAGACAATCAACTGGTTCCTACGGGAACCGTAATAAGGTATAATAAAAAGTTAAAGTAGGTAAAAGAAAAAACCGTCCCGCCTGAGCGCTAACGCTAGACGGACTATGCCGGCCGCAGTCGTCTCCACACGAGGCTTCGCTGTGCTCGAGGAACGGGTCTCGCGTCCAGGCCCCAGACGGTCCTCTAGGTCCTGGCGGCGAGACGAATCGCTCGAGGTGCCTCTCCTGGAATCGACAATACGGAGGCCTAATAATATAAAGGGAAACTAATTCACCTGCCTTGAGGTGACTGAGCTTGGAAATCTATAAGGCTAAAACATTAGCCGGTTAACGAGGCCTTTTTACAATGACACCATAAAGAGCTACGACTTCGGTTTGCCTAATCTTGAGTGGTCGGACAATAGGGATGAGTTGCAAATAGTCAGCGGGTGAAATACTCACGGTTGTCGTAGGGAGAAAGCACTTGACTGCAAGATTCTTCACCGGCTGGAAAGCTGCCTGCGTATGCGCAATTTGGAATCCTGCAATAAATATCCATGGATCACGACAATACCCTTTCTAACAACCAGGGAAGGGCTCACAGACCACTTCCAAAGACTATTACAACCAAATCCTTACCTTTTAGAACGTGTAACAAGTTTAGTGGAATCACTCAACGTGTCGTAGGGCTTCAAGATGCCAAGTGAGTCCCATGATGCTGTCACTGGCTCACAAACCGGAATTAGACGGAGCATTCCAAAAATCTCCCCGATTACGGGTAAAATAATATTAAATCACTGAAGATAAATAATACACCGAGATACTTAAATTCTTGAAAATCACTAACAACTGCACAACATGACGTTTAATCGCTGAAACAATAAGAATCTTCATGATCCAGACCAACAAACAAATTATTTGTCATTTCCAATACTAAATCTCGTCGTGATTGTGTTAAATCTCCTCGAATCTTAATTGGGCAAATTAAGAAAGTATTAGCTTGTCACATTACGTCCAAGACAATTCACAGATAAAAAATATATTAACTTGACACGAAGTTTCTAGAAAGAAGTCTATATTGAAAAAATGAATGATTTCCGTTTACGGTTATTTAGTTTATTATGACTTTTTTTGACTAAAAGCTGAAAATTATTGAGGATTGCTCCATACGATATTATTTCGATGGTTAGCAATCAATATGTTAAAATATCGATTTAAACTACAACTGTGAATCGGCGACCACCAGATGTCGCCTTTGACAGATAGAAACTGACGTTTGACTGAATGACATTTGGAATGTAAACAAACGCAACTAATTACAATTCAATATGTTTTAGTATTAAGAAAAGTGATTTATTGTGAGGAAGCCGATTGTAAAACTACAATGAAATGTGTTACTCGGAAACCTCGTAATGTACTACTTATGTTTTCAGGTAAATGCTACTTTACTAAACCAACCCGTTGTAGGTGCAAAAAAACAACGTAACAGTACCTCCCCAACCACCAGAGATTTGACCCACTAGGGCAAATCTCGACGCTGGCCCTCCAGCGTCAAAGCAGACTCCGAAGGACCAAGCACAATTACAAAAATCTACAACGTTCATGCCTGAAAACAAGAACAGAGAAAGAAAAGAAAAATAAATGGAGATGAGCGAGTCTAATCCATTTACCAACATGTAAAAGACAAGCTCCAAAAAAAAATAAAAATATGATAATAATGCTGAGCTGGTACACCAACAATACACTAAAAGAAATTAAATGCTACAAACTAATGAGCATTGACTAACCGTCTTCCATAATAAAAATGGGACGGTTAATCTGCCTTAAAAAAAAACCATCTGAAACGTTTTCCATCAATGCAGCCTACACGCCCGCCATTTTGGCCACCTATCTCAGGACTATCATTTTGCTGCCTTACCAGCAATCCGGAGGTTTACACTTCCCTGGGGTGTCAATCCTGCAACAACCACAGACTACCAACAACTTCTAAATATAGTTTACAAATGTGGACACAGTAGAAACCTGTGTACCACTACAAACTGTTTCTTAATAAAAATAAACAACCACAAGGCATATACAGCCCTCAATGGTCACTGCGACCAACTACTATTAGTGAATTTTAGTTTAAATTCTAATAAAATATTTAAAAAAATTATTCCTCGCCACATGGTGATTTAAAATCCTTGATATGCCATGTGCCAAGGTTTTTACCGGAACTACAGCCTTCCAATTCATACACTAAGGGTGAAAGTTTTTTCCTAATTATACATCTCTCGTATTTAGGGGCTAATTTGGCCATAAAGAATTTGGAGGCGTCACTCTGGGGATACGTTTTCTTCCACACAGTGTCGCCTACCTCAAACTCCGCGTGCCTCCTACTACTATTATAATAACGTGCACTACGTTTATGTGATTTGACGAGCGCGTCCTTTACTTTATTGAAGATACCACCCAATGCGTCTAGCTGATTTGCATATGAACTGCGGGAAGCGCAAGCTAGAGTGGGCTGATCAACGGTATCATTGCCGAAGACATCACCACTACTAACTGCCTCTCTGCCATGTACTAGGAAGAACGGGGTGAAACGAGTAACTTCATTTGTGGAGGTGTTCATAGCGAATTGGATCTTTGAGATGTTAACATCCCAGGATCGATGATCATCCTCCACGAGAATTGATACCGCGGTCATTATGGTACGATTATAGCGTTCCACGGTATTCACGCTTGGGCAATAACGAGGTGTGAAGTGAACTTGAGGTATTTTGTACCTCTCCAGTAGTGAACGAATCTCATTACCCGTGAATTGCGTCCCGTTGTCTGCTATAACCGTACGGGGTATACCGTGTACGAGGAAAACGCCGTCTTCTAGTTTCTGTGCTATAGCCTTACCAACAGCTCTACGTAAAGGAAACAGTAAACAGTACTTCGTAAAACAGCACACGACAACTAAGAGATATGTGAATCCCGCTCTAGACCGTGGCAACGGACCTACCAAGTCAATGCTTATGGTTTCAAATGGCTTGGAACATTCTTTCGCGTCACCTAAGAGACCGGGAGGAGGTAACTGTGAGTGTTTATAAGCGGCACACGTATCACATTTACCAACGTAGCTAATCACATCCTTATACATGTTAGGCCAGTAGTATCGGAGTGCAAGTCGTTTATAAGTTTTAAACACCCCGAAATGTGGAGATAATTCGCCACTATGGTGACTCTTTAATAATTCTTGCCGATTGCCCTCCGGTACTACCTGCTTCCAATCATATTTACTAGCCACCCCGAATTTATTTTTCGAATAACGGTAAAGTTTATCCTCCTTAATAATAAAATTTGGACACGATCTGGGCGTGCTGACACATTTATCCCACAACCCTTTAAACCAAGTGTCAGTGTCAGACACTTTAATTTCCAGCACCGGAACGCCACGAGATAAGGCATCTGGAACCACATTGTCCCTACCCTTGCGGTGTTCAATGGTAAAGTTATAAGGTGATAACCGACAACCCCAACGGGCCAATCGACCAGAGGGATTGGTTAAATTAAAAAACCATTTTAAACTCGAGTGGTCGGTTATCACTTTGAACGCAGGGCCGCCTTCCACGTAAGGACGATAGTGTTCCACGGCGAAGACTACAGCGAGAGCCTCACGCTCCGTTGCTGAATAATTGCGTTCGGCCGGATTAAGCGAACGACTGCAGTAGGCTATTGGGTGCTCCTCTCCATTTATGACCTGAGTCAGAGTGCCCGCTATCCCAAAACTAGATGCGTCACAATGAATCTCAAAAGGTTGAGAGAAATCTGGACAAGCCAATACTGGAGCAGACACCAATGCCTCCTTCAAGGTTGAGAACGCGGTTTCTGTCTCAGCCGTCCACTTAAAAGGTGGCGCTTTTTTGCTAGTACTCGTTAGTGCGTTTAAAGGGGCCGCTATCGAGCTAAAGTTTTTAATAAAACGTCTATAGTATGAGGCCGTTCCAAGAAACATTTTCACTTCTTTACGGGTTGTAGGGGTTGGAAAGTCGATAATTGACTGAACTTTCGACGGATCAGTGTGTAAGCCATGCTCGTCCACTCTGTAACCTAGATATTTTAGTTCCCGTCGAAAGAAACAGGACTTAGATAAATTAATTGTCAAATTAGCCTGCCTTAATTTGTCTAAAACCCGTTTAAGAAGTGAAATGTGCTCCTCGAAGGTTGATGAGCAAATAATGATGTCATCTAAATATACGAACACCTTATTACCAAACTCCGGGCCGAAAAGTCTGTCCATTAATCGCTGTTGGGTGGCTGGGGCTCCAGTCAACCCAAAACACATAACTTTAAATTGGAACAAACCTCGACCGGGAACCGTGAACGCGGTTTTCTCTTTGGATGAAGCGGAGTCCAACTCGATTTGCCAAAATGCAGATTTCAAATCAATCGATGAAAGGTATCGCGCGTCCCGTAACTGGTCTAAGATGTGAGAGACGTAGGGCAGTGGATACGCATCTTGCTTGCTGACCGCATTCAGCTTTCGGCTGTCCAGGCAAAAACGCCATTCCCCATTAGGTTTTGGAGCCAGTAAAACCGGGTTGTTCCACGCGCTACTGCTAGGTTCCACCACTCCCATCTCTAACATCTCATCCAGCTGACGATTAAGTTCCTTGAGGCGTTCAGGTGATAAAGGATAATAACGCTGTTTAATAGGAGGAACGTCTCCTGTGTCTATTTTATGACGCAACAGATGGGTACGACCCAATCCTTTAGCCTCGAAGGAAACCTTTTCGAAGTCTTTAATTAATAACTCCGCTTCATTCTTTTGATCCGATGTTAATTCTTCAAACGGTTGAAGGTGCCTAACCTCCGAGACGCATTTATGACCTCTATTGGTTTTTAAATATTGAAATGGCAATTTATTAAAAATTTTTGGTGCCAAATTAAAGGTCTTCCAAAAATCCACGCCGAAAATCAACGGTGTAGTAATGTCTGGAATAACATAGAATTTAATAACCTTAGTCACTCCCATAAGAGTCACTGGTAAAAATAAATAACCCTCCACGGATGCCCGCGAGTCATTGGCAGTTACGATGTTGCCCACCTGTCTATCGGCGTGTAAAGTTGCACCAGCCCTTATGAATTGTTGGCCAACATCGGAACCCAACACCGAAATGCAAGAACCCGAGTCGAGTAAACCGTAATTCTGCTCATCGTATATAGAAACGGTTAAATGTGGACGACTATCGTCCGTATTCTTATAATGTACTGTATCAACCCTTAGTGAATTAAAAAATAATTTTAAAGATTTTAAATAATTGTCCCAATCGGACCTATCAAAATTTTGGCTGTAGTTCCGTAAATTTAGTTTTTTGAAATGCAGGTTGGACAGGACTGCGCCTCCTTCTGCTTTTTACTGCACGTAGGGCACGATGGTGCACGTACACCCTTCTTGCCGCAACGGAAACACACAATTTCCTTTGATTTGCATTGTGATAACGAGTGCCCTTTAACCCTACAGCGAACACAGAACGACGAACTAGAATCTGTTTGCACGGCTTCAATCCTTTGAGAACCTTTCGGGGCTTGGTATGCTAAGTCTGGTGCAACAAACGAAGAGGTTGGTTTGGGCGGCTCATGGAACTGTGCCCTGCTATGGAAACCTAACTCCAGTTGTCTACACTTCTCTTTTAACTCGTCCAGCGTGTTGATAATCAAAATTGACAACCCCGAGGTATATTCCGGTCTCATGTTGAATTTGATCCGTGCTAAACGATCGCGTTCTGGAACCCTATAAGAAAGTCTATTGTAAAGATTCTCCATGACTGCTATATATATACAAGACAGCTCAGTCGACCCCTGCGTTCTGTTAGTTATTTCAGAAATGAGACGCATATCGTAATCAGGCGGAGCGAAATCTGTGAGTAACTGCTTCTTCAGTTCCGCCCAATCACCAACCGACGCTTTTATTCCCCGGTACCATAATAAGGCTCCGTCCGAGAAAAGATCCAGAGCAGATTGATGTAAGGAAGCTTCGCTAATACCCCTGGCCTCGCAAAGCTCCTCAAGACGCTCAATAAATGCTTTCACGCAACCTGTACCGTTAAATTTATGATCTAGGGATTTAACAGATTCCTTCTTGCAGGAAATGATGACGTCCTTCGTCTGTAAACTTGACGGTGCATTTGGTGTCTCCTCGGCGGAAGTAAATGACTGATGGAAGCTCGCGTTAACCGAATCAATTTTTAATAAATAACCGCTAAGTTGCTTGTCAACGTCTTCGTAAACGGCACTAAGATTAGTTGGCGGAGTAACCCTACTCAAACGATGAAATAGGTGGAATGCTAAAGCCTTAGCGCGGTTAAATTTTTTAAAACTGGAAGGGTACTTATCTAATACTTCACCAATTTCTGGCAACTTGGCCTTAATTGTTTGTAATTCGGTTTTCGGATCTATATTTGTCTCCACTATATCGTCAGAACGTACCAATTTACTAAGTTCCCTAATTTGGACACGTAGTTCCTCTACGGTTGAAGCAGGTTTCGCGTCTCGGACCAGTACTTCATATATGAGCTCGTCTTTGCGAAGTAAATTAAATGTAATGGGTCGTTCCATTTTGTAAAAATTAAAAAAAAAAAAAAATTAAAAAATAAATGAAACCGAACTAAAGTTATAACTGGCTGTCACAATGTACAATACCGAGCAAAGTGTAAGTATTATTAATAGTAAACACAGTTACATAAATAGCAGTCTTATAGAGTAAGTTTAAATTTTAATACCAGGCTTATGATTTCAAGTACAATAGTCCTGGTGTAATGTTTTGGGACACAAGTAAAATAAAATTGTAAATTGTATATAGCAGCAAGAAGTGTAAAAAATGTAAAAAGTAAATAAAAGTGTATAAAACAGTACAAACATAAACATGAACACGTTAACAAAGGATTCCACGCGACGGTTTCTTCTTAAAATTAGAATAACTGGAAGGCCCACGGAACAGCACTCTGGCTTGTAAGGTACAGCAATAGACGTAACCTCTATCTCCAACCAATACACACGTTGGTCGCCACTGTTACAATTAGGATTTTGTATCTGTAGTGACAAACTAGTGGGTATGGTAATATGAAACAACAACTATCTCAAACACTGTTTATTAAAAAACTGTAAACTAATATAACAAAATGGGTTCACTAATAACAAATTGTTGCCAGCCAGCTAATAATAGAATATAGAGAGCGAAGGTCGTGGGGGGTTGGAGATAAACCCTGTACTGTTCCGTTTGAGATGAGTATAAGTTAAAAGTTAATTATTATTATAAAACTAAGGAGAAAGTATCCTTCCAGTTATTTATTAATTTAAAATCTATTAAATGGGCGCCAGGGACTTTGTGAGTCCCGGATCCCGGAGCCGACGAAGGTGTCCAATACTATTCCGGACGGGGTAGGATGACGAACCCGAGATCCACAAATTAAATTATGATGCAGGCCGGTTTCCAGTATCGAAAACCGGACCCAGACAATCAACTGGTTCCTACGGGAACCGTAATAAGGTATAATAAAAAGTTAAAGTAGGTAAAAGAAAAAACCGTCCCGCCTGAGCGCTAACGCTAGACGGACTATGCCGGCCGCAGTCGTCTCCACACGAGGCTTCGCTGTGCTCGAGGAACGGGTCTCGCGTCCAGGCCCCAGACGGTCCTCTAGGTCCTGGCGGCGAGACGAATCGCTCGAGGTGCCTCTCCTGGAATCGACAATACGGAGGCCTAATAATATAAAGGGAAACTAATTCACCTGCCTTGAGGTGACTGAGCTTGGAAATCTATAAGGCTAAAACATTAGCCGGTTAACGAGGCCTTTTTACAATGACACCATAAAGAGCTACGACTTCGGTTTGCCTAATCTTGAGTGGTCGGACAATAGGGATGAGTTGCAAATAGTCAGCGGGTGAAATACTCACGGTTGTCGTAGGGAGAAAACACTTGACTGCAAGATTCTTCACCGGCTGGAAAGCTGCCTGCGTATGCGCAATTTGGAATCCTGCAATAAATATCCATGGATCACGACAATACCCTTTCTAACAACCAGGGAAGGGCTCACAGACCACTTCCAAAGACTATTACAACCAAATCCTTACCTTTTAGAACGTGTAACAAGTTTAGTGGAATCACTCAACGTGTCGTAGGGCTTCAAGATGCCAAGTGAGTCCCATGATGCTGTCACTGGCTCACAAACCGGAATTAGACGGAGCATTCCAAAAATCTCCCCGATTACGGGTAAAATAATATTAAATCACTGAAGATAAATAATACACCGAGATACTTAAATTCTTGAAAATCACTAACAACTGCACAACATGACGTTTAATCGCTGAAACAATAAGAATCTTCATGATCCAGACCAACAAACAAATTATTTGTCATTTCCAATACTAAATCTCGTCGTGATTGTGTTAAATCTCCTCGAATCTTAATTGGGCAAATTAAGAAAGTATTAGCTTGTCACATTACGTCCAAGACAATTCACAGATAAAAAATATATTAACTTGACACGAAGTTTCTAGAAAGAAGTCTATATTGAAAAAATGAATGATTTCCGTTTACGGTTATTTAGTTTATTATGACTTTTTTTGACTAAAAGCTGAAAATTATTGAGGATTGCTCCATACGATATTATTTCGATGGTTAGCAATCAATATGTTAAAATATCGATTTAAACTACAACTGTGAATCGGCGACCACCAGATGTCGCCTTTGACAGATAGAAACTGACGTTTGACTGAATGACATTTGGAATGTAAACAAACGCAACTAATTACAATTCAATATGTTTTAGGATTAAGAAAAGTGATTTATTGTGAGGAAGCCGATTGTAAAACTACAATGAAATGTGTTACTCGGAAACCTCGTAATGTACTACTTATGTTTTCAGGTAAATGCTACTTTACTAAACCAACCCGTTGTAGGTGCAAAAAAACAACGTAACACATGTTAAATTGATTTTACAAAAGAGGAATTTGACATAGTGATTATTATTATTAGAGGATGATATTTATAATGAGATTCAGGGCAATATAAGTTTGCAACAAAAACGTTGAGCAATGGCCAATTGTTGTTTTGTCATCATATCTGTGATCGGATTGGATTTATAAAAAGCATTAATTCTAACCTTGTAACATTAATCTTTTTAATATTCTTATTTTTGCGGTTTTTGGAGTTTTGCAAATAATCCTGTATATTAAACGTCATTCCTAATGAAAATTAAAATTTGTTTAAAAAAATGATATCTTAGATCGATATAGTAGGAGTTTTAGAGTAAACTTTGAAACAAAAGTATCTTTAGTAGACTATGTATTTACGCTGATTTGAAATTAAGTACCTACCTACAACATAATATATTTTTATCCGATCAATACAAAGAATTTTGATTGTTCACGGTTAAATCAAAATTGGTCAATTTCGAAAATCTAAATTAAATCGATGTTTCATTGCGTTTTAATCACATCACTAGTAGAGATAGTGTGTCAACATTTTTTAACGAAATGACGGTAAAAAGTGTAATTTTACTGCAGCTAATTAAAATCCGGACTTATAGTGACAAAACAATTTAAAAAAAAAAATCAACGACTCTGAATAAAATCTCGTCACACAATCTAAGCCTTAATAAGGTACCTGTTCACCTAAAAATAGCTCCAATTATCACAAAATGTCGTCCTCATTATATCGACCTCATTACAAGACTCATTAAGGAAGCCGCTTCGAAGTGGAGAAGAATATTTTCGATCAAAGCCTCCGTTCGGTTCACGGTGACTCTTAGCAGTTTTCGGTCCAACGGTCGCGGATCGTTATGCTAATGAATTTAAATCTTCTTATATTGGAAACTGAAAAGAGCAGTGGTGGCCAAGTGGTAACGGCCGCGACTTACGAGTTGTAGGTCGTAGGTTCGAACCAGGACAGGCGCTTTACTTTGTGTAAATTATTTCATCACCACTGCTCTCAAAACGGTGAAGGAAAACATCGTGAGGAAACCGGCATGTCCTAGAACCAAAAATTCGAAGACATGTGACATCTACCAACCCGCACTGGGCCCGCGTTGTGGATTACGGCCCACTCCCTCACACTGAGAGGAGGCCTGTGTCCCAGCAGTGGGAACATTATAAGCTGATTATGTATATTGGAAACTAGTTTCTGTGTACGGGTTTGTTCAATTCTTTTAACTTTTAAACAGTCGGAAGACCAAAAAATCAAGAACACCGGTCGACCTCGTCTCTCGCACGTCATAAAATGTCGAGGTATATTTTTGCTTAAAGCCAATGTGACAGAAAATTTTGTCAACAGAGGTAAAACAATTTCGTGGTCCTTATAGCCGTATTTACTTGGAACCGTTGACCTACAGCGTCCTAGAGCACGTCTAACCACTGTAAAAAATCTCCTGAATTTTAATTATTGCGACACAGAGGAACTTATTTATTCTACGAATTAGCAACTACGTAAAATACCTAACTTTTCATTACCTTGACAGATATTTACTATGTTTACCACAACCCCAACGGACCAGTCTGATTCCACAGCAACACACACACACATACACAAACATTCGTGTACATTGTATTTTAGCATTATATATAATATCTAGGTATTCAGCTGCATCCGGTTAGACTGGAAGCTGACTCTAACATAGTTGGGAGAAGGCTAGGCAGATTGATTTTGATATAATATCTATGAGTTAATATTCTATTAAGTTTACTTCTGTTCCACACAAACCACCAATATCGAGAAATTTGTTGTTTTAAGTGTGTGTGTGTTGTTGTGTTGTTAAAGTGGCCTGGCGTCAGGGGTACGGCGATACGTTTATACTCTGGCGTTCAAAAGGTTAATAATCATACCGTTCATATAATATCGCGGTTTCGTTTTGAGAATTACATTAGGTTCGTTTAGGGTTTAGGTCTCGTGGGTTTACGAAGGTGCTAAGCCCTATTTATGAGCACAGCTTCGTCTGGCCCTGGGGTCTCGGAACATAAATGTAAAGACTGATTTTGGATACCGAATTTATTTCGCCCATCCGTCACGCTAACATACATTTTGCTTATCATGCCATACGCACTTATATGTGTCCCTACATTAGCAATAATTTAATACCTATCGAATTGGTAGAAACCTTCCAATAATCGAAAATTAATCTATAAATTAACTTAACTTGTTTATAAATTGATTTCCATTGTGTGTGGTAATTTAATTTAATTACAAACAACTCTCAAGGGCTTCCCGATACATACACATGTATGTTCAGCGATTGTTTACAGCTTAGGAGCTGGATGGTTTTTAATATTTTTGGGAAATTCTCACATGACTTTAGACTTTTTTTTTATGAAAAATTAAAAAGTCGGACTAACTATACTAGCCTGAATTGTACCACTGCAGAGCAAAGGCCTCCCTCTCTCTTTTCCACACAATTCTGTCTTTTGCGAGTCCCGGCCAGTCCTTACAGTAGGGGTCAAGCTCGTCCCGCCATTTTCGTCTCGGCCTGCCGCGATGGCGTGGTGCGTTTAGTGGGAATTAATCGGTGGTTTTCTTAGCCCAATTATCATCTGACATGCGGCAGACATGTCCGGCCCACTCCTACTTAAGTTTTGCGGTTTTCTGGGTAATTTCCGCGATCTTGGTTTTGGCGCGCAGTATTGTGTTTCATACGGTCAGTAATTCGAACCCCCAGGATATTGCGCTCCAAGGGTCGCTGGCAAACCTCGAGCTTTGAACTCTGCTGAAGTGTCAAAGCTCAAGTCTTAAAGCCATGGGTTTGAGAACCATAGGTATGTGATTATATTATTTTGTAAAAGTGTGTTTAGAATAAGTTAGATTATAAGATACCTACGTAAATGATAAGTCCTCTTCTCCACATATCTTTCTTTTGCTGTGCCCGACAGGGTCCGCGATTGTTTCTTTTGGCAAATATTTACCACCTAAACCTATTGTGGAATGCAATAAAGAATTGAGTATTAAGTATTGAATGGGGATAATGCACATGTCCATAATTCTCCGTTTGAGATATAGTGGTAGCTGGTAGATCTCCTTTTAGATCTTTCATTGACCAATAGCTCTTCCAGGTCGAGCAACTTCTTTGTCTTGTCGCGCCTAGAAGGAATATAGTCTTCAACATATGCAATCTCCTCACCCTCGATATGTAGTCTCCTTTGGTTGAGTAGTTCGTTTACATGCTCGCAGACTTGAACAAGGCAAGCCTCGAGGTTGACCTTAAGATGAACATATCAAAGACCTAACTGATGACTAACAGCATCAAAATTCTGAAGTAAAGTAAAATTTTTTGAAGTGAAAACTTCTTTAGCGGCGTTGAAGACTTTTTGTAATGGGTAAAAAATGTTAAACTCGCGTCAGGGCATCGCGTCAGGACACGTGACCGTCAGGAGATTCCCCCCCCCATCTCTTTCTACGGCGGCGCCAACCGAAGTGAACCAAGTGAGACACGATAATGGATGGATGGATGGATGGTGATGGTGATGGCGATGGTGATGGCGATGGCGATGGTGATGGCGATGGTGATGGCGATGGCGATTGATATGGTGATGGTGATGGCGATGGTGATGGCGATGGCGATGGCGATGGTGATGGTGATGGCGATGGCGATGGTGATGTGATGTGATGGTGGACGCGGACGCGGACGTGGATGGACAGCTGATGGCTCGACCATCTGTGTAGTAGCCACACTGCTATGTATTCGTAAAATTCGTGTATATATATACCCCCTTATTCATAATTCTATTTTATCTCTATTTTAGCTAAAATAGGTTTATAGAACGTTTGTCTTTATCTGTCACGTTGTCATTTCTGTGTGTAAGAAAGAGACAAACCCCATTTTAACTAAAATAGGTTTGATAAGTTTTATGAATAAGGGGGATAGTGTTTCAAAAAATGGAAATTGAACAAAGTGCATCGATTAATGAAAAAAGTTACGCAGAAATAGTGAAAAAAACTTAGTTATATTAATTCAATTAATAATTGATTTATTTCAACGTTAATATTCAAGTTTTCACTTCTGCCGGCACTCCCGGAGTGCAACCCGTCTTTTTTTTTATCTGTGTTGCATTTTCTGAAAATATTTTATTAAAATTATAAATCCTTAAATTCTGGTCTAATCATCGCCATATCATATTTCAGCCAATTTACACAAAAATTAAATGAATTATAGTGAATGTACGGGTTGTGTGACCACGATACAAGTAATGTCAATGTTGAGAGGAGATGATGTCAGCTAGTCAGAGGTGGATGATGTCAAGAGAAACGACCTTTACTAGCGAGTGTCTTTAATTCACTGATCATACACGATTTACATGAAATGATGAAATATTAAATGTAGGTCGTGCATGATATATGCTACGCTATGTCGTCTAAAGTTAATTACGTAGGTATATAAAATAAATGTACTTTGTCCGTACAGTGAAAACAGTATGAAAATCCGTTCGATAGTTTTTGAGTTTATATATCGCTTTCAGACAGACGGCCGCTGCGGGGGAACTTTGGTTTTTAATATGTATGTAGTGATTACGCGTAAAACAATTAACATAGATAAACAGCTCCAGATAACGCGACATCACATTCTGTCACAACTATTTATTATGTCTCTCGTGGCTTCAATTAGTTCCGACGCTAATTAACTAATTGAGGCTGTACCTACTCATTGGAGACCAAAGCATGTTAATACATAGGTAGGTATATAGCCTATTATATAGTACAGTCACCAAAAGAGATAAGTAACCAGGGTCGTCGGATATAGTTGAATTTTAGTAAGAAACCGATGGATGTTTTTGAATGAAATTTAACTTGATAAATGAACTGTTTGTTTTCTATTAATTAAATTAAATTTTATTCAAAAACATCCATCGGTTTCTTACTAAACCTCAACTATATCCGACGACTCTGATTACTTATCTCCTTTGGTGACCGTACATACGTGTAGTAAGTAGGTACCTACTGGAGCGTGAACTCGCTATTGGAAGGTCAATCGGACTCATTGTGTTATGAACCTGATAATTTTGTTATTTTAGACGTTAATTATGTTCAATGATTTCACTTTAGTTTAGTAAATACTAGCGGCCCGCCCCAGCATCGCACGGGTGCATTTTTTTCGATTTCTTTGCATATAAACCTTGTCCTGGCAATACCGAATACAACAAAAAAGTAATTATCCAATTTGGTTAATTCATTCGGAAGTTATGCGCGTACAGACATTTCGGCGACTTTGTTTTATACTATGTAAGGATATTAGCGCTAAACATCTTTTCATCTTACTTCTTGACCTAATTTTTAACCCCCGACGGAAGCAGAGGGTTGTTATAATTTTCTTTAATATTTTCTTATATAATTTTTAATACTTTTGCTTCACTACTTTTGCTCCATACCTACACAGCGCTCGCACACATATGTAACAATGCTGAATTGTCCTCGAAAGCGATGTAAATATGTAATTGTTACTGAATAAATAATTGAATTGAATTGAAAATTGAGTTCAAATATTCTGTAGAGGAGTCATCATTTCTTTTGATGGAGTTACCGAAAACATAAAAATATTGACATTTTGCAGTAATGCCACTCCATGTCTTTCATCTTTTGTTATCAATAAACCGATTTACGACATACTGATATTATTGTTGCATTTATTTGCAATATCCTTTATCATTTCGTAGGTATAAACAATGCTTTTGTCAACATATTGTCGTACAATCGTATAATGACTCTGTTCTTACAGAATCACACTTATATCACACTAATATTATAAAGGCGAAAGTTTGTGAGTGTGTGTGTTTATATGTTTGTTACTTCTTCACGCTCAAACGGCTGGGCCAATTTTGATGAAATTTGGTATAGAGATAGCTTGAGTCCCGGAAAAGGACATAGGGTACTTTTTATCCCGATATTCTCATAGGATCGAAACTTATGCGGGTGAATAAAGTATAAAATAATATATTTGTCGGAAAAATGTCATTCGTTTGACTATTCGGAACGTCAGCGCCATCTGGTGGCGCTGGACAGAGTCTAGCCTGAATACGTGGGGGGTCGAGGAGTGCGAGCAGCGAGGTAGAGCGGGCACTTGGACATCAGACATCGTACGGACAACATGTGCTCAGAAACTGTCGCGCGTTGAGTTGTGTACCTACAGTGTGTGATTCGCTAGTGTGATTAATTTGTTCATGAAATTATAATCTGATTTGAACAGCAAACTCTTTTAATATATTTAAATCGAAACTCAAGCAGTACGTCATTAACAACAAAAAACTATTAAGTTAACGACATAAGCTAGTTTTTCACGCAAAATGCGACATCACACCTACCTACATAAAAAAAAGTATTAGCCACTGGACTACCTTACCTTAGTTATGTATTTATTCGCTAAGTGAACAATGTATGTTCTTTTAGAATAAATAAAGAATCTTTAAACCCAAACGGTATTTCTATTGCGCAATAACCAACACTACCCACAGTATACGCCCACAGTAATTCAAAGTCAAAGTCAAAGCATTTATTTCAAATAGGCACATAAAAGGCACTTTTGAACGTCAAAAATTATCTTAAAATAGAATTTATTCTAGTCGTAGTAATTAAAATATGGCTGATGATAACGACACACACATACCTTTTCCGTTATATTTATTTGATACTAGCTGCGCCTCGCGGTTTGGGCCGCGTAAATGTCGATCCCGTGAGAACATCAGAGTAAAAGTAGCCTATATGTTAACCCAGGGTGTCAGCTACCTCCATACAAAATTTTATCAAATTTGGTCCAGCCGTTTGAGCGTGAAGAAGTAACAAACATATAAACACACACACACACACACTCACAATCTTTCGCCTTTATAATATTAGTGTGATAAAAACGTACCCAGATACAGTGACACTTAATTTTTTTCTACCAGCCTGCATGATGTAACGTTCCCTTTTGCAGATGACCTTTACAGAAGGTACTTAGTAAGTACGTATCTACTTATACGTACCAAATGATTTGTAACTATGATACGCAATAAATATATCCTCCTCACTTACGTCTGTAAGCCCTTGCGCACTCGTAACAATCACAGTCCGCTCCCAGCGCGCCGCGCGACACGTATCAACATGATACTCGAAATATTAATATTTCTGCTAACTACCCTGGTAGGGTACTACATCTACAGTTATAAACAAATGCATAACTTCTTCAAAGAACGCGGTGTGAAATACCTTCCTGGGGTGCCGTTTTTCGGCAATATGTATCATTCTACGTTCTGGAAGAAGCATTTTCTGGATGAAATGCAAGAGGCCCATGATGCGTTTCCGGATGAAAAGTTAGTAATTTTTATTTGCTGATTTTTGTTTAGGTAAATCTATCAAATCTTCTTCTTAGCGTGTCAAATTGTGTTAAATTTTCAATTGAATGCTCTAACAAATGTTGATGATAAATTTTTTTCATACCTACTTTCGAGCGTCAATGTTTGTCCATTTTTCTTATTTATGTCTGATTTTACTAGTGTGTGTGCGTGCCTTAGATACTTATCTATCGTTTTATATTTTATCCGCGTGTTCATATGTATTCTAGTCTCACCTGCACGCCTGGTGCAAATACTACGCACTTGATCTTTTTGAAGGACATCATCAATTACATCGTTGACGTGTGTTCCGAGGTGTCTAAGTAAACTTGAAACTTATAGGCATGAATGAGTATTATGTGAGCTTATTTCCCATCTCTTACATAGTTTGTGTGCAAGAAAAAGACAGCAATAAGTTTAACATAACTTTAGTTTGTGCACAACATTTTTTGTTATCTTCATTGGTAGTCCAAGTTCCACCGATTGCTAAGTATAGGTTTACTCCCTTTTGTGTCATGCGTTCCTGGTCTGTGCGCAAAATAATCAAGACTATAGATATTTCCAGATACGTGGGTTTCGCGGAGTTCACGATGCCGATACTCCTAATCCGGGATCCTGACCTCATCAAGACCATTACCGTCAAAGACTTCGATTTCTTTACTGATCACCGAGAGTTCTTCAGCGAAGAGACGGATCCTCTGTTTTCTGGCAGCCTGGTGATGATGAAAGGTACATTTTACAATTAAACTGCGTTATTATTTACATTAATAGTTTTGAAAGATGAGTTTGAAAATCAGTCCAACCACATCTAAAGTTCAAATCGTTATGAGCCAGTAAATTAGAATCAGAAATGGGCTTCTAGTACTTAGCGGCAAGCAATGTTACATAATGTTTGAGAACGACAGTTTAACGTACTTTCAGAAGCACGGAGGACTCTTACCTTGACATAGTAAAGAATGGTTACTCATTCATGGATTGGCCATTTTTAACCGACTTCAAAAAAGGAGGTTCTGTATTCGACCCGTATGTATGTATGTTTGTATGTCCACGATTTTCTCAAAAAATAATGATCCAATTTTGATAATTCTTTCACTAGTGTGATTTACATACTTTCAGGAAGGTTTTAGTATATAATACATTAGGTAATTATTCTTATGTACATATACGAAGTTATATGCATAAATGTACAGCATCTCCGGCATTTCTATGCGAATTTTGATGATTCTTCTAGTCAGTGTCTTCAATTCTTCAATGGACTACTCTTAGTTGAATTTTTGTGGGATAGGTATAATTAAAAAGTGAAAAATAAAAACTAATTACAAAAAAACAACCCACTTCAAAATTAAAGTCGGTTAAAAAAAGACTACGAAGTGATAAATAACTTTAATTTCGGAAGTCGGTGTCATTGGGTTCGCATTTTCGTCTTTAACACCGACTTCCGAAATTAAAGTTATTTATCACTTTGTAGTTTTTTTTTGAAGTCGTTATTCAACTCGCAATTCCATTCAAGTGTTTTGCCATTGATCAAGCAATGGCGATACAAATGATTTGTTCCGTAGCATAAGCTTAATAAGCCTAAGATAAAGATTCCTGTACTAGGGCCTCAGGACTCCTCTCTGTGTGATCCCGAGTAGCCTGTGATCCATTACGTAAATGCGGGTTAGTGGACTTGTAAGTGAGAAACTCGATACTACATACATACGTACAGACGCCAGCACATCAAGCTACTACTATCTGTCAAATTTCTTTAATAGACTTTCAACTTTATCGCTAAACATAAGGTTCAAAGTTGATTGGGAAAATTTTACAGATTCGGGTAGCTTGATAAGCTGGCTAGGAGCAGTGGTGGCCCAGTGGTAACGGTCACGACTTACGAGTTATAGGTCGTAGGTTCGAACCCAGCCAGGCGCTTTACTTTGTGTAAATTATTTCATCACCACTGCTCTCAAAACGGTGAAGGAAAACATCGTGAGGAAACCGGCATGTCCTAAAACCAAAAAATTCGAAGACATGTGACATCTACCAACCCGCACTGGGCACGCGTGGTAGATTACGGCCCGCTCCCTCTCACAGAGAGGAGGCCTGTGTCCCAGCAGTGGGAACATTATAGGCTGATTATGTATGATAAGCTGGCGTCTGTACATAATTTACTCCATTGTCACATGAAGGTAGGCAGAAGCTAAAGTATCAGGAAATGCTCCATTTACATAATCGTCACATGACTTTGACCCAATTTGGTGCGCATACATCGCATGTGTGATCGTGTTATTGTAGCTCCCCTCCAATTGGTCATTACACCAATTCTCAAGCTGCGCCAATTTCAAATTGTCATACGTTGCGGAGTTAGAATGTTACTGTTGTAAGTCTGTCTAGTCTTCAGAGGGTATATACCTACCATGAAGCTTATAGATAAAAGTGGAGGCAACACTCTGAATACCTAAGTGAAGACGACTGTGGTCGGACACTCTCTTTCTAAATACACACATAAGAACGAGACAGTGATATGTGTTTTCTTTGTCATATGTATGTATTTAGAAAGAGAGCGTCCGACCACAGTCGGTTTATGTACATCATATATTTTTTTTAGTTTTATCATTCTATTATTTTAGAAGTTACAGGGGGGGGGGGGGACATTTTACCACTTTGGAAGTGTCTCTCGCGCAAACTACTCAGTTTAGAAAAAAATGATATTAGAAACCTCTATATCATTTTTGAAGACCTATCCATAGATACGTATGGGTTACAAGTATGGGTTAGATGAAAAAAAAAATTTGAGTTTCAGTTCTAAGTAAGGGGAACCCCCAAAATGTATTTTTTTCTATTTTTGTGCGAAAATCTTAATGCGGTTCACAGAATACATCTACTTACCAAGTTTCAACAGTATAGTTCTTATAGTTTCGGAAAAAGTGGCTGTGACATACGGACGGACAGAAAGACAGACGGACATGACGAATCCATAAGGGTTCCGTTTTTTGCCATTTGGCTACGGAACCCTAAAAACGCAATGAATGTTGTTGAACTGTCGAAATGAAAGCCATTGCTACGGTTAGTGTGTTACAAAACTACCCCGCTGTATAGGATTGAAATAACTACCGAAATGCTAATGTCAATCCAAAAGGAAAAGCGTTTAGTATTTCTACAACGACTTCCACAGAAGACTCTTAACAGGGTCCTTGTAGAAATACTAAACGCTTTGAAAGTGATTGCCACTTGCCTGGGCACTCTGCTGGCAATTTTTTGGGTTTTCCAATGACGTATTTCTTAATAGTAGTCCGCAGTTGGGATTTGTGCCAGGAGCACAGAAAAGCACAACAAAAGAGTGTGCGCAGGAGCTCCACGACCTGATCCTACCATCGCCCTTTTACCACCGGACGACAAGACGTATTGCAGCGTACCATCCGCACTTGGTTGATATCCCGGCGAGTCGTACTCAGCGGTTCTCCTCCACTTTTATTATGCGCACAGCCAAAGTGTGGAACTCTCTGCCAGCATCTGTGTTCCCTTCCACATTTAACCCGTCTGCCTTCAAATCAAGAGTGAACAGGCATCTTCTGGGCACGCTCGTTCCATCATAGACCTCATCTATCGCTTTCCATCAGGCGTGATCGGGGTCAAGAGCGCGCCCATTTAGCAATAAAAAAAGGTCAATTGAGCTTGAAATGTAGGACGAGTTCTGGTACACTTCTGCCTGTCCCTTCAGCGAATATAGGCATGATTGTATGTCTGTTGAATAATAATAAAAAGGCAACGATAATGAACTTCACTTCCTTAATAAACAACATTAAATTAAAGCTGTTTGACACTGAAAAGCTTGATGCTTACTCTCTCTCTGATTTTCACTTTGGTGTTTCTAATTTATCCAAAACATGCGTAAATAACATTTTCTTTAGGCGTCCTTAAATTGGGTAGAGCCAGGCCTTAATGAGGCTTTCTTAAGAACATTTTAACACGTTTCTCTTTTCAACGATGTATTTAAAAGCTTTCTTTGTGAAAATAACACAATGGTGACAAAATTAACATCTGTCGAGTAATAATAATAAACTATACGTCTGACAGATTGTATGGCAGAACTGTCAAAAATTCAAAATTATTCCTCGGATAAAATTATCTAGCGTTGGAAAAATCAGCCCTAAGTGGAAATAATATTTACTGGAAATAAGGATTTTAAAAAGGCTTTAGGTTAAAAATTAATCACGTTGTAGATTGTTTTCCTTGGTTACATAATATGTGTTTATTTTCAGGTGAAAAGTGGCGCGATATGAGGACCACCTTGAGCCCAGCATTCACTGCATCCAAAATGAAGTTGATGCTTCCGTTAATTGTGGAAAATGCCAATAATATTGTTGAGTACCTCCATGGTATGGATAAATAAATATTTACCATTGATCAATTATTGATACTTATGCTATTAAGTGGCGATCTAGACGCGTACCGCAAGGGTTGGATGGAAGTGGCGCTAGAAAAGGATGTCTGGAAGGATTTGGGCCTTTGCTCAGCAGTGGAACAGTGTAGATTAAATAAAAAAAACCGGCCAAGTGCGTGTCGGACCTCGCACAATGAAGGATTCCGTAGTTGGAATGAATTTATCCCAAGAACAAACTTAAAAAATCCCACTTAAGTGTGATAGTTTTCCTTTAAACTTAACTATAGGTACTACTGCCGTAGCATTTGAATTTGTAACTACAACTGTTTAGTTGGTAGAGGGGGGGGGGACACTTGACTCTAACGAAAATTGGTACTTTAAAGCTTGATAAGTCACGAACAGTTTACTTAATCAAAAAAAGATCTTTCCAAACCCCTAATATTTTATAAAGACCTATCGAACGATATACCACACTATGGCAAGCACGAAAAAGAAATTATCATCCCCACTTTACATGTAGGGGAGGTACCCTAAATAATTGTTTTATTCAATATTTTATTTTACTACTTTTTCGGCGTTATTAACGTGTATACTCATGCCAAATTATAACTATCTAGTACCAATAGTTTTTGAGCTAAACTGCGGACAGACAGACAGACAGACAAACGGACACGGCGAAACTATAAGGGTTCCTTGTTGACTACGGAACCCTAAAAATGCTATTAAGTCCTCCTCGGTACATGTGTGTGCTTTTACGGTGAAACCACCAGAGTAGTCGCGAAATGCACTTGCAATTTGAGAGAGTTGTAATGTTTCTTATGACTATAATTATGTTAAAACATATTTCTTTCGGTTACCAGTTGCAAATCATATTTTGATCAATAAGCAACCCGACACTGGCCAGCAAATTGCAAAAAAAAATGAGAACATTTTAATTTCGAGGCCTACCGCGGTGCCTTAAGTAAAAATAATCCGACAAGTGAAAAAATCCATCCGTTTTCTTTTTTTTTCCGAAAGATTTCTTCAAGTAATCAAAATTGTTTTTCAGCTCATCAATCTGAAAACATCGAAGTGGACGACCTGATGCGTCGGTACACCAATGACGTCATCGCATCAGCTGGCTTCGGCCTCAAGATCAACTCTCTAGAGGATCGAGACAATGAGTTCTACAAAATTGGAAGCAAAATCTTTGACTTCAACCTGAAACAGAGAATTTTGATAATTTTATTTACTTTATCCCCTAATCTTTCTAAGGCAAGTGTTCTGTAAATTTTGACCAACAGTTGACCAACAGTTTTACCAATTGGCGTGTGGGCTTTAATTTAGCAATAAGACCGCCCATCGTGTCACCACTTGTAAAAAAAAAAAAATTACATCTGTAATATTTATGGTGTACACAAAGAGTACTCTATTCTCATACTGTAAATATTAGGTCCTTACATATGAAATTGGCGTTTTGTATGGAAGGAACAAAAAGTCGAATATTTTTTAATATAATATATTTAATTAATCAAAGTATGAACCATTGTTTTCAATGCACTTTTGCCATCTTATAGGTAGTTCATTGATCCCTTTACTAAAAAAACCAGTCGGACGGGAATCAATAAAATCTTTGAAGGCGATTTGGACTGCCCCATCGGAGTTGAATTTTTTCCCTTGCAAAAAGTTATCCAAATTGCGAAAAAAATGGTAATCTGTTGGAGCAAGGTCCGGGGAGTACGGAGGATGTCTAAGACATTCCAATTCAAGTAATGTAACGCAGCAGTCGACGCGCGTTTGCCGGTTTGCTTCAGTCAATTCGTGAGGTACCCACCTTTCAAGCTTTTTAATCTTCCCAATTTGCTTCAAGTGAATTAAAACAGTTTTATCACTAACATCGAAGCCTGCAGCTAACTCGGACGTGGTTTGCGATGGGTCCGCTTCCACAATAGCCTTCAATTCTCCATTATCAACTTGGGTCTCAGGCCGTCCACGGGGCTTGTTCTGCAGGTCGAAATTTCCAGAACGAAAACGTTGGAACCAAAAACGAACTGTGTTTTCTTTTGCAACATGACCGCCATACACATCATTCACCCTTCGAGTCGTTTCCGCAGCACTAGTGCCACGGCGGAACTCGTACTCGTAAATAATGCGATATTTTAAATTTTCCATTTTGTAAAATGAGTGACGCAAACAGAAAAAACAGAAGAAAAAAAACAAATGAATGACGGTCATCGAAGCACAAATACATGAGTAAATAGCTGTACAAATTTGAATTTGGAATTCCTTACCAAAGAGGAGAAATTCGTGATTAAAGTGGCCAGTACGAAAAACGCCAATTTCATATGTAAGGACCTAATATAATAAATAGTTGGCAACGTGAGGGCTGATTTACCAATCATCCCATACCTTTTATGAGAGGAATCGTAATGATAGTTTGACAGCTTTTATATGAAAAATAATGTCAAGCCGCCATATTTATTCTATAAAAGTTACCTACAGTACCCGGCGATAAATATTGCACATCGACCTTTGGAAAGAGACAATCGGCTAATTCGGCTTCGTAGAGCGTTATCTCTGTCGCACACTACCTATGTGACGTTTTGTCAGTCGTTGTTCAAGTGCGATAGAGTGCGGTCGCGTCCAGTTCAAAATATAATATTTAGAGTTGTTAACACCCCCAAATTTAAATAATTTAAAGTTGTACTATGGCATCTTTAGGAAAAAGAGGGAAAGCTTTACGAGCTCAGTCTCGCGAAATTATCTACAATATTTATAAATATGTATATTTTATACAAAGAATAAAAATAATTATCAAAAGAAGCAAATCATAATTGTTTTAACAGCTCCTGATAATACCGGACTGTTTGTATTTCTTGCGACAGAGATAACGCTCTACGAAGCCGAAATTAGCCGATTGTCTCTTTTCAAAGGTCGATGTGCAATATTTATCGCCGGGTACTGTAACTGGCATGGTTTCCAAGAAGAGCGGTGTCACATAACGGCCACACTGACGGCTATCATGAAAATGATGGCACCGGCAAAAAATGTAATTGCGGACGCTATGTGACGGCCTTCGTACTTATAGGAAATCGTAGCTTAAGTGAATAAGAGAGGGAGCTAACATTATTAATGACAATCAATTCTTTTGGTAATGCAGAAATTAGGCATACGGATCTTCCCCGAAAAGACCAACAATTTCTTCAGGAATATTGTGGCTTCTACTATGGAGTACAGAAAGAAAGAACACGTGGAGCGACCTGATATGATCCAACTGCTCATGGAGGCTAAGGGAGGTAAATACCTGCACGAAATTCTACCACACTGATTGCAATAAAATAAGTTAAAACTTGGGAAATGATTAAAGCGAATGTTCGGTAAACTACACCAAGTATTCTCATCACCATTTCCTGCAGGCCCTCATTAATAAACGCGAATTCAAATTACAACGAGTACAAGCTCCAGATTTACCATACATTGCGAGGTGAAAGTTTGAAATACCATAAGGTACCGTACTCGCCGTTTATCAACCAGTGCGTCCTGCCTCTTATGTATGACCTACAGTGCCAAGATGTAGACCATAGGACAGTTAAAAGAGGTTTTATCTATTCTGTGACGTAGACAGTCAGGTTGGTCCACAAATTCGTAGTCGCTCAACGTGCTTATAGAGTGAGTTATGCTCCAAGTAAGCTAATTAAAGTGGCAATGAGCCGGACATGTCTGACGAAAGTCCTATGACCAGCGCACCATACAACTCTTTGGATGACCCTAAATTCTTATTCCCCATTACAGAGTGGACTCCAGACGACTTAACTGCGCAAGTATTCATATTCTTCGCTGCAGGCTTTGACACTTCAGCGTCTGTTCTGGTAATGACAATCCACGAGCTTGCCGTAAACCCCGAAGTCCAAGAGAGGTTGTACCAGGAGTGCAGACAGCTAAAGGAGGACAAAGAACCGCTTACATTTGACAAACTCAGTGAACTCAAGTATATGGATTGTGTTCTAAACGGTATGTCTCTTTGCCGACGCCTATCGTAAAATACTATGGTGGTGTAAAATGTCTAACTAATTTTTTTTACTTATAGAAACCCTAAGGAAGTGGACTCCAGCTATTTTTATGGATAGAATCTGTCAGAAGACGTATGAGCTACCGCCACCGAGAGATGGCGGGAAACCTTACATTGTAAGTCAAACAAAATGCTATTGGCGATATAAATCGCTACGATAATCGTATATTGTCTCTCCTAAATACAGATTACTTAGTGATCTTACTAAATACTAGGAGAGCAGTGATTTACCCAACAATTCGTTGTACCTACACCTTCGATCAATAATTGATCGAAGACCTACACCATGTAATTAATAATACTTTATACTTTCTAGGTCCCTCATGTACTACAAAAAAATTTAAGTATTTTATAAAATTGTATTATTTGTTATTAGTCTTATAACTGTTGACAGTTGAAACCCGGTGACCTTGTCTACAATATGGTGAACTGCCTGCACATGGATCCACATTACTTCCCTGACCCACATAAGTTTGATCCTGAGAGGTTTTCTGAAGAAAACAAGCACAATATTAAACCATGCACCTTCTCTCCCTTCGGAGGAGGCCCGAGGATTTGCATCGGTAAGTTATCAAATATCATTGTCGTTACAAACATCCAACTGCATTCAATTGGCAGGTTTTTAAATGATTCAATGAAGACCCCATTAATTGTTTTCTTGGACTAAAACTGTACCAGGCATGCATAATCAAACAAGAGGTTTGTTTCACAGGATTGAGGTTCGCGATGATGGAGCTCAAAGTCCTGATTTACCAAATAATGCTGAACTTCACCATCGTGAAGACTGAGAAGACTTCAGACCCGATAAAGTTGAGGCCTCATAACTTTAATATCAGGGCCGTGGGTGGAACTTGGGTCAAATTTCAGAAGAGAGAATAATTTGATGTGATTTTGTGATTATTATATAACTCAACAACGCAATTATCTTCATTAACTTTAGTAAATCAATAACATCGAATATAAAGATATTGATTTTGCCAAGACTTGATAACCCTATTGTTAGAGAGTTCATCAACATAAGTGAAGATTTAGAGGTATTAGTTTACTTCATTATGCACATTATACAAATGCCTAATAAAAGTTAAAACTGTACATTCAATAATTCTTTTAAGTACTTAATTGCAGCTCAGTAACTAGCGTAAATTCGATGATGAAATACGTGTAAGATTAAAAAAAGAATACGTCTAAAGGGGTTGGAGTAACTTTGTATGGAATGGACTAGTGGCGTAATTTTTTTACCAATAATTATCATGTTACTTTGTTGTGCTGTGTTAAGTACACATCCTAATATCCTAACTTATCCTTACTTAATATTATAAATGCGAAAGTAAGTTTATTTGTTACCTTTTCACGCCTAAACCACTGAACCGATCGTCCTGAAATTTTGCATATACGTTGTCAGGTGAACAGAAACGGACATAATATGGTACCTTTCATCTCGAAAAAAAGTGCTGTTCCCGAGGAAAACAACAATAACGTTATTATGATAATAGATGGCGCCACGTGTCTATTGAACTTTGTCACATTTTTTAATTCTGAGGCGGTACCAAGTTCGCCGGATCAACTAGTATATATACCTAACAACAACAAAGATAAAATATATCCACTAACAATAGGTACTTGCAAAGATCATAATGACCATGTTAAGCTTTTAGTTGACTGCAACAGTTTCATCTATATCTATATGAATGCGAATGTAACTCTGTCTGTCTGGCTGTTATCTTTTCTCGCCCTAAAGGCTGGGCACACAGACCATGACCTGGATTAGAACATATGATAGTTCTTTATCCCGGTAGTGCCTACGTTCTCGTGGGATAATTTCCAACTAGTGTTGCCCAAATTCAGTCTTGGTCTTGCAGTCTTGGTCTTGTTCTTGCGTTTTTGCAAGACCAAGACCAAGAACAAGACCGCGTATTTTTAGCAAGACCAAGACCAAGACTGACCGTGCAAGACTTGAGCAAGAACAAGACATAGCCTGCAAGACTCTTGCGTCTTGCAGCTAGGACTTAGCGCTATTTCACTGAGTAGTTAGGTGTAACAGTTCGGTGTATAGGTAGGTACGCTTAGGAATTCTATGAGACGCAAAAAACTGTATCAAAGAATATGAAAAACTGGACCTATGCGCATTACGACTAATACCATAAACATAGCGAATAAAAAAATATCTATTAAAATCAAACTGAGTGCATGCATAGTTATGTTTTAACCATCGGCACTTTGATAATGCGGCATCAAAGGTTTTGTACTTACTTCTCAAAGAAATTTGCCGCTTTTCGGAAGTACATGGTTATGATACACGCGCTGGCGGCTTCTTTTGAAATCTAAAACAATCGTTGCCGCCAAGCCGAAATCATAACATTTGACACTATTTGATTGCCGCCATAGGGCGTAGGTATACTCATGCAAAATAATTTCCTAGTAGAGTACCTACAGGTGTTCCAAAGAATAAATAAGTTTCAGAGTGCTTAGAATGAAAATGAATACATTATACTGATCACGCAAGTAGTATTATGATTAGGATAAAATGGTAAGGATAGGTAGTAGATGTCACATTAATTCATTCTAGTAAGTATATATTATAATATTGATTACTTATATGGTTTTAAACTAATTACTTAGGTACTATTATTGTACATTTAGTCATTATATTTCTTAAGTTTTTACAAGAAAAAATTGCAAAAAAGTGTTCAAATATCACCCGTTTAATAAATATTGTAGCCACTTTTAAATATACTTGAAACGTGTAAAAAAATTCTACAAAACTAATAAAATAATATAAAAAGCGTAGGTACTTACCTACTAATAAAATAAAAAGCCTGCGATAAGAGTTTTGTATTACTTACCAGCCCGAATACAAATGTAAGCTTATAAATCATAAATGTTTATTAAGAAACAGTTACTTCCATGGAAAACGACATATAGGTCAGTTGATTTTTCGAATTTCTTATCAAATCTTCAGTTATTTATTAATCTGCTTGATCTTTACTATGGCTATGTTAATTCAAGCTCACAATGTTCCAATTCTAATACGTTTTTCTAAGATTTAAAGTAAACTTTAATAAATAGTAATAGACTAATAGGTAATTGCAAGACTTGCAAGACTCTTGCTGCAAGACCAAGACCAAGACCAAGACTGGGAGCGCAAGACCAAGACCAAGACCAAGACCAGGTGTATTGGCGCAAGACCAAGACCAAGACTGGCTAAGTCTCGTCTTGTTCTTGCATTTGGGCAACACTATTTCCAACCTCCACGCGGACGAAGCCAAGGCAATGCTGTTAGCCTGCATGATCCTACAACTGGGCAAAGGCCTCTCCTCATGACTTTCAGGCTTCAGCATTTTCGATCCAGGGCTAAAGTGGACAACTGGTCGTTGGTTTTCTCTAGCTCGTCCTGCCATCTTCTACGGGGTCTGCCGCGACGAGTTGTGGCTGTGTCAGGGCTCCACGTACTGGTTATTTTGGTCCACAGCTCATTGGGCATACGGCAGACGTGGCCAACCTAGTCCCACTTCAGCTTAGGAGTTTTTTGAGCTAGTTACTAATAAAAAATTATAACAACAGTTAGCAGATCGCTAAAGTTTATATTCAGGTCTGTTGGTTACGTAAAGAAATGTTCAGGGGAGAGCAAGGTCGTCAAAGATATTTTTCAGAACCGTTCCGTTCAACGCAGTCTTACATACGATCTCAGCAAAACATTGTCATACAGGTTGAAATTGAAAACATGCGACAAATCAAAATGGGAGATTATACTCTTTATTATGAACAACTTTTACTACGAGACCAAACCTGAAATCGCGAAAAAAAAATTAGCTGTTCCCTACATTTTGACGAGTTATGCGAACATAAAATGTAGGGAACAGCTGATTTTTTTTTCGTGACTTCTGGTTTGGTCCCGTAGTAAAAGTTGTTCATAATGATGAGTACAATCTCCCATTTCGATTTGTCGCCTGTTTTCAATTTCACCCTGTATTTTAGCACCTAAACATAAACTTTAGTTAAAGAAGTTTTTCTTATACTTTCTTGTATTTTAGTCTTTATTAGTTTATAGACAAAATGTTTGATAATAATTAATGTCTTACAAAAATACTATGACGTCACGTTCCCATCATTAACATTGATTTCAAATAATACACGTTCACGTGGGCGAAGCTGCGCAGCTATTGGATACCTACTAAATATAAATGTTCATTTATGAAAAAAATAAAATAATTAAAAATTTTCCCTTCGTTTAAATGTCTGCTTAAGAGATGGGTCAACAGATAAAAACAACTTACGTGCGTCATAGTTTACTTTTAATATTTTTAAGTACGTATACATAGAATAGTTAAATTTACCCACGTATATTTATATTTTTTTATACTACAAGAGCAGACGTTGCTAGTTAAGAGGGTGCATTCAGCAAAGCATTTTGAAACTTTCCAAATACTTTTTAACACCTACAACTAATACATATTCAATGTTTTTGTGTGTTTAATTATTTCAAATGAGTAACCCATATTGTAGGGCTCATAATCAGCCCATTCTGCTGAGCCACGGGCCTCCTCTTAGTGAGAGGGAGTGGGCCGTAATTCACCACGTGGGCTCAGTGCGGGTGGGTGGATATCACACGTATTCGATTTTTTGGTTTTAGAACATGCTGTTTTGAGAGTAGTGGTGATGAAGTAATTTATACAAAGTGAAGCGCTTACCTGGTTTCGAACCTACGACCTACCACTCGTAAGTAGCGTCCATTTCCACTGGACCATCACTTCTCTAGGGCACTACAGAGTGACGTTTCATAATATCATTTAAATATTGATAAATTAATCAAAACAGCGAAATAATTGACAGCTATTTGCGACATAGTCAACTTCTAGAATAAAGAAAAGAGCTCATTTTTAACACAATCCTTTTTTTTTTGTTTTCTTATGTTACCTATCTATTAAACCTTCACTGATTAATTGTTCAAAATGATGACCATTGTTTTCAATACATAGCTGGATTCGACGTCCCAAGAATTGTACTGCATTCAAAATTTGAATTTAGAACATAATGTTGTGAAGGTGACTGCGCTGCGGGAGTGTATTAATAAATAACATCATTTCGAACAAGGTACAGGTAATGTAGGTTAGGTATGGATACTTTAAAAAGCAATTTATTAAAATGTATTGCCGTTGTCATGACGTCCCAGAATTTGACCCTTATTAGGGACACTATCAAATGGTGAAATAATACAGTGTGTGTTTTTTTTTAAATCAAAATCAACAGGTTCGATTCCTGGCTAAAAATATTGTTTTCTCAAAAATCCAATGATGCAGTTTTAGTTTTCATCAAAATCAAGCGCGAGAATCCTTTGAGTACTTTTCGCTACTCCTCATAGTTTCGAATTTGGCCAGCCACGCCCACTTGAAAAAAATTCAGCCTGTATAGTAATAAAATGTTACTTATAAACAGATTTTTATCACGAAAATTACCATTTCAACAATGATAACTGAACTGGCTCTTTGTTCCTTTTCTGTAGTTTTATTGTATCTGATTTATGAGTATAAGAAGTTGCATTATCATTTTACGAAATGGGGAATAAAGTTCAAGCCCGGTGTGCCGATATTTGGAAACACCTTTAAGAGTACCTTTGCAATTAAACACCATATCGAGGACATTGATGTAGTTTATAAGGCGTTCCCGAATGAAAGGTAAGTATTTATTTTAGTTACTAAACCAGCATGTTGACTAAGAAACTTAAGAAATACTTATCCAGTTGAAAGTTTTACATAATAATAGTTATTTTCCAAAAAAACAAACAGCCTTCATAAAACGCTACGGCTGAAGAAATGACAGGAGAACAAGTAGTCTTCTTACAAACGTCATAATAGTACTTTCCCAAAAGAACTCTTTTTACAAGCAAACTGAAATTCACTCGGGGCCTGTTTAATAAAATCGACAGGCGACAGGTGACAAGAGGCAATCCAAGAATTTTAACCTTTTGACCGCTTGTGTCGCATTTATGCGACGACACACATTTCCGTGCCCCTACCGCTCGTGTCGTATTTCTGCGACAGAGAACATGCATGACTTTTTCGTTCTATTTTCGTCCTATTAACTGCGTGGTACAACTAAAACCATTATTAAATAGAGATAAATATGTTTTGACTATTTTTTAATCGACACAACGATTTCTCTTCCTAATATATTGTAGGTATTATTTTATATTGACTTTATCAATTTGTAGCCGCGTGTTAGGGGCTCGGCAATTGATATTTAGCCAAGCGCATAAAAGGTTAGAAGTTTCTTTATTCGTTTTCTACTTTCATCATCATCAACATTTCAGTCGGACGACGTCCATTGCTGGACATCGGCCTCCCCATGCACCGACACTTTGACCAGTTCTTTACTTCCCGCATCTAGTAGATTCCTGTGGTTTTCACAAGGTCATCGGTCACAATAAAATGTGTCAATTTTGTAATTTTTTGACAAATTCCCGCATTGACGGTCTATTCTGCTTCAATTTCCACTAACATCAACTATTCTTCAACATTCAGATACGTAGGCTTCATGGAAGGCATGAAGCCGGTCATCTTAGTAAGGGATCCTGAGCTGATGAAGAGCATCACCATCAAGGACTTCGACCACTTCGTGGACCGAAGGGTGATGATCCCTACTGAGATCGAACCTTTGCTTGGGTCTAGCCTGGTAAATATGAAAGGTCAGTTTTTAATGTTATTGAAGTTCTGTGCTTAATACTTTTTGGAATATTTGCGTGAAGTTATGTATGTTTTAAAGTTATTGGGAAGCTGTGTGTGTATTGTATGATGCGAGTTCGGATTAGATAATTTTTTTTTTCTAGATTTTATACTTATTAGAATTTCTGAAACATTTTCATTTTATAAATAACATGGGATTTTATAAAACCATTTAAAGTTTGAATGTTCAAAGTACACAAAATGTAATTAAACTTTCCTGGAATAGAATACGTTATATTATTTTATGAAATACGAGAATTATTTTGAAGGATTAAAAGTACCAAACTAGACGTTCGGTACTTTTAATCCTCTCTGGTCCCTCAAAAGTACTGAAATCTATTCGTTTTTGTAAGGACGAAATTCAAGGGTATTTCTAATTAGATATTTATCGTACTAGAAAATGACTCCTTACATCTTTACTCTCCTGGTACCTCAATGAATGGGTTGACCTGTTAGTCTACAAAATGTTTAATAAATAAATAAATGAATATATCTTTGCACAGGTGAGGAATGGCGCAAGAAGAGAAGCCGCCTCACTGGAGCGTTCAGTAGCTCCAAGTTGAGATGCATGATGCCTTTCATGATGGAGATCAGCAACAGAATTGTGGATTATTTGAAAGGTAGAAATATAGTTTTAAATCATCGTAGATATAGGACTTTCAAGACAACCCACCAGAAACCTTATCACAATGAAAATTAGGATTACTTTGATTTTGACAGTGATGCAAAATGAAAGGATGTGGTTGAAGCAACTGTTGAAGAACTAGGTATTTTACAGTGCCCGGGTTCAAAATGAGACTGTCACGCAAGGATCAGTGACAGCCCCAGAATACTTTCCGACCTCAACATTCGAAAGTGTTAGTAATTTACCTATCTTTACAGATCATAAATCCAAAGATATAGACGTCTTAGACTTGATGCGTCGCTACAACACAGACGTTGCGGCCTCCACTGGCTTAGGTCTTCAGGTGGACTCGATCAAGAACAGGAACAACGAGTTCATCAGCATTGGCCAAAACGCAATTAACTTCACCTTCTGGAGACGATTGTACTTCTTTCTGACGATTCAATTTCCTGCTGTGGCTAAAATTATGCAAGTACGTATCATCTCCTGCACATCGTAGTTTATTTGGAGTCGACGCAGTATGTCTTCATCATCCATACATGTCATAACAGAATGCCAATTCCAGTAAATAAAAACGTTCAAAATGTAGTCGCAATCTCATCTCGGCGACAATAAATGTCAAAAACTAGTCAAAAATGGAGGGAAATCAGAGGTATTTTTGACAGATCGAGAATAAGATCAGACTGTGAACGTTCCTAAAATTACGAGAATTGGCCTTCTGATATATAGTGTGTCTATCTCTGCATGTGTCTACAGAGGGGCAATTTTGGCAGTTTTAAGAACGTTCACAGTCTGCGGGGCAATTGCATAACACATTATCAATCGGAATCGGTTTCATTTTGACAGTTCAACAACAGTCATTGCGTCATTTACGTGTTGAGCAGACAAATTTTTGAAACTTATGAAGCAATGGATTAGCAATTTGCTTCAAAATGATTCATCAAAAAATTCAAGCAATAAAAAAAGACGGGTTGCACTCCGGGAGTGCCGGCAGTAGTGAAAACTTGAATATTAACGTTGAAATAAATCAATTATTAATTGAATTGACGCGATGTCCTGACGTGAGTTTAACATTATTTACCCATTACAAAAAAGTGTGCAACGCCTCTAAAGAAGTTTACACTTCAAAAAAATCAAATTCTCAATCTGTCAAAAATACGTCTGATTTCCCTACATTATTGACAAGTTTTTGACATTTGTTTCCCGAGATGAGACTGCGACTAGATTTTGAACGTTTCAAATTACGAGAATTGGCCTTCTGTTGTCGTTTATTGTTTACACCTAAAACAAGTTGCAAAGACTAGTTAGTCTTTACAATTTTTGACAATTTTTTTACAAGTGTTTATATAGGTTTACAAAAATTGGCAAAAATGTTAAAAAGGTGCACAAAAAAATAAAATAGCCGATAATAGATGTCTGAAACAACGTCAAATACAGGTTTATTACACGAAATGTTTCCGACAAATCTTTTACTAGGCTTACTGAAAATAATAATTATCACTTGTATATGGGTAAATGCGGAACCCCGCGTTTCTTACTTTCTAGTCGATATTCGTTTTAAATCATGTTTTCGTCTATTCAAGTGATACTTACTATGTCTCCTCCAGTTTTTAGATATCCAACTTCTTTCATCGAAAGGCACGAAGTTCTTTAGAAAGATAGTAGCCGATACAATAGCTTATAGAAAAAAGAACAATGTAGTCAGAACTGACTTTATTCATCTGTTAATGGAGGCTTCTGAAGGTACAGTACATTAATTATTTTATTTTTCTGTTGATTATACAAAATACACAAGATATTTTTGGCATTCAAGTAGGTACCTACAGATGCCAGCACAAGCAATGGATTTTCAACTTTAATGCTAAAGCATAAGGTTCCAGGTTGATTGGGAAAATTTGATAGTTTTGGGTAGCTTGATATGCTGACGTCTGTACAAATAATTTATGGCCAATAAGCGTAGAGTACTGACATTTCTAGTACCAAAATGTATTGTAAATGCTTAATTAGCACTTCTCGAAAATTTACGATGGCGAACTTTTTATGTTTACCAAACTTACCAATATTGTTTTATGTGCATTATAACCTTTTATTTTCTCACCCAGATTTAACCCTAGACGAAATAACCGGTCAAATATACTTCGCATTTCTGACGAGCTATGAGATTACCTCCACTACCCTGACGCTGTGCATCCATGAACTGGCGCTCCATCCACATGTTCAAGAGAAATTGTACCAGGAGATCAGAGGAAAACAGGAGACATTCGGAGAACTGACATTTGAATGCATTGCTGAGTCGAAATATTTGGATTGTGTGCTACAAGGTACTACTTCGGTAATCATTACGCCTTTCTGATCTAGTGGTAACAAGCGTGACTGTTGAATGTCCTGGGTTCGATTCCTAGGTAAGGTAAACTGTTCTTGGGTTTTATCATCATGAATTTTTCAATAAAAGCGCGAAGTCTGGATTAATGCTCGATTAAAAAAGGCACATTATGGGACTTCATAGGTCTTGCACTGCCTCCCCTTCTGAGATTGCAGGCATGATGATAAGGACCAAAAGTAATAACTTGTGTTGATTGGTTTTGTATATCATTGTAAAAAATGCGTTTATGGCCGTTTCCACAATTACTTTCGTATTTTTTAACCGACTTCACCGACTTCAAAAAAGGAGGTTCTGTATTCGACCCGTATGTATGTATGTATGTATGTTTGTACTAGTATGTCCGCGATTTTCTCAAAAACTAATTAACCAATCTTGATAATTCTTTCACGAATGTGATCTACATACTTTCAGGAAGGTTTTAGTATACTTATAATACATTAGGTAATTATTCTTATGTACGAAGTTATATGCATAAATGTACTGCATCTCCGGCATTTCTATGCGAATTTTGATGATTCTTCTAGTCGGCGTCTTCAATTCATCAATGCATTACTGTTAACTGAATTTGTTGGTAGGTACAACTAAAAAGTGAAAAATAAAAACTTTTTTACAAAAAAACAAACAACCGACTTCAAAAAAAAAGCACTACAATTCCAACACATTCGTTACGTATTATTTTCATTTATTTACAGAAGTATCTAGAAAATGGTCTTCGGCTGTGATGATGGACCGAGTATGTACAAAGCCTTACGTCATGCCACCACCTAGAGACAACGTTTCACCTTATGTGGTGAGTAGCCGAGGTTGTCAAAATCAATACATAGTATAGTTAGTTAGGTAGTTTTTGGTATGCATGAAGAAGCCTCCTCGTATAGCGCAGTTTGTTCCGTCAGTTACTCAACTGAACCGACCGCTCGGCGCATCCTGGACAGTCACACCCAAAACCTTATTTGACTGGCCAATTCTTCCCTTGCGGTGGTAGGGCTAACGCCCGCCTGGATGTATATACGATAGCCAGAAGCCTATCGAATGTTTGTGAATAGCTATGCTAAATTACAAAATGGATTTTGATGCGATTTCCACCATCACTTAGAATTTTTTTTTTGAGAAGGTTTATGTGTTTAACTTAGATATACAGGGTGGCAAGGATATCGATGCTTTAACTAGAATCATGAATTTAACACATGATTCTAGACCCCCTATACTTAGACATTATAAACCGCTGTTCAAAAAAAAAACAGCAGATTTTTTTTGGACTTTCGCGGTCAAAATGTTTGTAGCTTATTCTTTTTAGGGTTCCGTACCTCAAAGGGAAAAAACGGAACCCTTATAGGATTACTTTGTTTTCCGCCCGTCCGTCCGTCTGTCTGTCTGTCAAGACCCTTTTTCACAGGAACGCGTGGAGGTATCAAGCTGGAATTTATACCAAATACTCAGGTCTACTGTCTTTTTAAGCTGTGAAAAAATCAAACTTCTAAGCCAACGCAATCAAAAGATACAGCCGTTTATGCCGCAAATTTTCGACAATCGCAAAGGAATCAAAACCTACAGGGTACTTCCCGTGAACTCAGAATCTTGAAATTTGGTACGAAGCAACGTCTTATAGCACAGATAAAGGAAACATTGCGAAAACCGTAAATTTTTAGTAATAAAAATATTTTAAACAGGTTTGTACGGAACCCTCGGTGCGCGAGTCCGACTCGCGCTTGGCCGGTTTTTTTAATAACCGACGATGATATTTTGAAATGTCGCCACATTAGTAGATTGCACCCATGCGTAGCAAGGGCGGGTCACTAGTTAAAGTATAATTTGATACGTACTATCGCGTTGGTCTGGTGGTCGCAAAGACACCTACTGAGCGTGTGATCCTGAGTTCAAAAAAACAGCATGCTTTAAGGGCCGTATCTCACTGGGATGGCTTGCCGCGGAGCCAAAAAAAGGATGTATGATTGCGCAACCAAGCGGACACCAGCGTAGCTATTCACAACCATTCGATACGCTTCCGTACCGGATCGATCATCAATCAATGTTAACGCAGGAGTCCTCTAAGCGCTGTTCACAAATCCAAAACCCGATAATTTTGTCATTTTAAATCAAATAGAAGACTGCTATTCTTCCGACAGCTGTTTGCTGTCGGGGGCAAGGAAAATCTTGCCGCGTCGCCATGGTGTCCTGGTATTCCATATGTCCTGGTAAAATATATACATATACAAAGTGTTAAAAAAATTAACCTTAAAAACTTTAAGAGGTGCTTTAGACCATCGAACTGAACAACTTTCACTATGGGACCAACTCTGAAATCAGGAAAAAAAAAAATGAGCTGTTTCATATTGGTCCCATAGTGAAAGTTGTTCAGTTCGATAGTCTAAAGCACCTCTTAAAGTTTTTAGGGTTAATTTTATAACACCTTATTGGACCAGGTGTTACGGAAAGGGTATAACAATACAAACGGGTTGAAGAGTGTATCTGGTCTAGAATCTCTATACAAAATTTCAGCTCAAAAGCATTAACTTTGAAAATGCTTAATATTTTTTCATTTCGACATCACGGCGCTGCACTGGCGCGCGGCGGCGTGATGTGCGTGTACTAAGCGCACAGACACACCACAGATAATGGATAATGACCCTCTTAGTGCGGTGACACGTTTGTTATGATTTCAATTTGATAAACTATCGAAATAAAAAAATATTAAGCATTTTCAAAGTTACTGCTTTTGAGCTGAAATTTTGTACAGAGATTCTAGACCAGATATACTCTTCAACCCGTTTGTTTGTATTGATATACCCTTTCCGTAACACCCTGTATAGCCCTAAACCTACAGCTTCTGGGCGTACGGTACGCCCTTCACAGTTTAACTTAATTTTCTATGTTATGCAAAACTCTTCGTCTTGTGTCAGGACAAAGTGAAACCGTAATTATTTTACATGCTGTAACAAGATTTAATATTATTAAACCCAGCTCCAATTCACAGTGGTCGTGAAAACTGCACTAAATTCCGCTAGTTTCTGAGATTAGCTTGAACTCATTAGCTCTTAAATTAGCCTGGGAATACCCGCTGCCGGCTTTGCTCTGTTGTTTAATTAAAAAAAGTATTCTGAAATCTTTGAAATAATTGTTAAAATTGAGAATTTTAATGAGTAGGATTTTGTGAATGACGTCTGAAAGGCGTTGTTGTTTGTGTATTCTGTATTTCTCAACAATACACTTATGTGAGAAATATAAATCTTACATCTTAAATCTTATCTTGTTTAATTTACTACCTTGTGTAAATAGTTTGTTGTGTTATTGTTATACAGGGTGAAATTTAATTCATGGGCATCCTTTTAAGGGGTCATTGTAATCATCATTATGAACAACTTTTACTATGGGACTAAACCTAAAATCGCGAAAAAAAATCAGCTGTTCCTTGCATTTATGATCACATAACTCATCAAAATGTACGGAAGAGCTGATTTTTTTCGCGATTTCAGGTTTGGTCCCATAGTAAAAGTTGTTCATAATGATGATTGCAATGACCCCTTAAAAGCATGCCCATGAATTCAATTTCACCCTGTATACTATACTAGCTTCTACCGGCGACTTCGTCCGCGTGATATTTCTTGTTCGCCCAACCCAATCCGACGCACGAATTCGTTTTCGCATAACGTTCATTCTGACCTTTTTTCTTTTTGTTCAGCTCCTAAGGGTCATAGCGCAATGTTAAATAGCCTATAGCCTTCCTCAAGATTTGGGCTATCAAATGCAGAAAGATTTTTTCAGACAAACAAACTCTTCAGCTTTATATTATTAGTATTGATAGATACATGTTTTTATTTAATTAAATAATGCTTATTTACAATACATATTGTTTAGGTATACACCTAAGCATTTTAACTTCGTAAAAAAAGAAAACTTACATACTTCCACGATTAGTTTTAGATGTTATCTATGAACATAAAATATAATTATTGCAGTATTTAAATAATTATTACATAATAAAAAAAGGATGTTTTGAATCCAAAACAAGTTCCTTCTACTAGGTAAATGCACATAGTTTTTTGTTGCGACTATATTATACAAATGAATTTCTTTTTCTCAAGAATACTGTTTTATTTATCAAACCAGCTATTATTACAAAATTTTCTACGGCATTTTTTATTAAGACCATATTTTTTTGTTTCCTTTTAGATCCATCCGGGAGATTTGGTCTACAACCTCGTCAATTCAGTACAAATGGATGAGCAGCATCATCCAGAGCCAGATACCTTCAATCCTGATAGGTTTTCTGAAGAGAACAAGCATGAAATTGAGTCGTTCACCTACATGCCGTTCGGAATGGGACCTAGAAATTGTATCGGTAAGTAGATAGAAAGAAGAAACAAACACATTTATTTGAAACTAGCAGCGCCCTGCGGTCTCACCCGCGTAAGTTTCGATCCCGTGGGAATATCGCGATAAAAACTATTCTATGTCCTTTCCCGGGACTCAAACTATCTCTATACCAAATTAATAGTAGTAGTGTCAATGGTTGCAGTCGCCTCTGCCGGTGACGCGTCGACGGCGGCCGTTGACTAGTGTCTTGGGTTGCAGTCGCCTCTGCTGGTGACGCGTCGACGGCGGCCGTTGACTAGTGTCAATGGTTGCAGTCGCCTCTCCTAGCGACGCGTCGACAGTGGCCGTTGACTAGTGTCAATGGCTGCAGTTGTCACTGCCGGTGACGCGTCGACAGTGGCCGTTGACTAGTGTCAATGGCTGCAGTTGTCACTGCCGGTGACGCGTCGACAGTGGCCGTTGACTAGTGTCAATGGCTGCAGTTGTCACTGCCGGTGACGCGTCGACAGTGGCCGTTGACTAGTGTCAATGGCTGCAGTTGTCACTGCCGGTGACGCGTCGATAGTGGCCGTTGACTAGTGTCAATGGCTGCAGTTGTCACTGCCGGTGATGCGTTGACGGCGGCAGTTAACTAGTGTCAATGGTTGCAGTCGCCTCTGCTGGTGACGCGTCAACGGCGGCCGTTGACTAGTGTCTTGGTTTGCAGTCGCCTCTGCTGGTGACGCGTCGACGGCGGCCGTTGACTAGTGTCTTGGGTTGCAGTCGCCTTTGCTGGTGACGCGTCGACAGCAGCCGTTGACTAGTGTCATGGGTGCAGTCGCCTCTGCCGGTGACGCGTCGACGGCGGCCGTTGACTAGTGTCTTGGGTTGCAGTCGCCTTTGCTGGTGACGCGTCGACAGCAGCCGTTGACTAGTGTCATGGGTGCAGTCACCTCTGCCGGTGAAGTGTCGACGGCGGCCGTTGACTAGTGTCTTGGGTTGCAGTCGCCTCTGCCGGTGACGCGTCGACGGCGGCCGTTGACTAGTGTCAATGGCTGCAGTCGCCTCTGTCGGTGACGCATCGACGGCGGCCGTTGACTAGTGTCAATGGCTGCAGTCGCCTCTGTCGGTGACGCATCGACGGCGGCCGTTGACTAGTGTCTTGGGTTGCAGTTGCCTCTGCTGGTGACGCATCGACGGCGGCCGTTGACTAGTGTCTTGGGTTGCAGTCGCCTCTGCTGGTGACGCGGCGACGATGGTCGTTGACTAGTGTCTTGGGTTGCAGTCGCCTCTGGTGGAGACGCGTCGACGGCGGCCGTTGACTAGTGTCTTGGGTTGCAGTCGCCACTGCTGGTGATGCGGCGACGGCGGTCGTTGACTAGTGTCAATGGTTGCAGTTGCTTCTGCCGGTGACGCATGCCGTTCTTGTGTATGGACATTATTTTCTAAAAGATGGCATAGACAACAATTTTCTTCAAAGTCATTAAGTTCTCTATCACCTGTTTCTTTCTTGCAGGTATGAGATACGTCTTGCTAACGATGAAAGTGTTGCTATTCGACTTAATACTGAACTACCAGATAGTCCGGTGCAAGAGGACTGCTGACCCACTTCGCATGCAGCCGATAGACTTTAGTATCAGAGCCGAAGGCGACACTTACGTCCGATTTGAGGGTAGAACATGACACACTGGGTAAGGGAATTTAGAGAAAAGTGACTTTGAACAGTTGGCAGTTGAAATTAATAAAGTAAACTTTTTTATTGAGATATTTTTTCATTATTTTGTGCCATGTTGCGCCATTATGGCGCATTGGGTACATGTATAACATGTGCATGTACCCGGTGAGTCAGGTGAGTGCAACAGATACATGCATTAATCAGCCTGCAGGTGGCTTGGTCATGTTCTTGCATAGCTCTTGTATTTGCAATGGCACTCGAAGAGCTCTCGTCTGCAAGTCCGGGAGTCAGGCACACTGGAATCAGTATGGGGTTAGAGATAAACCATTTGAAAAATGAACGCCCCTCCACTGCTTGTTGCATACACATTTCAAGTATAGAAATTTTAGTGGAAGGACGTGCAGTTTTAAAATGGTTTATCTCTACTACATACGTCTGTTCAGATGATTGAGCATTCGTTGCGAGAAGGGAAACCCATCTTGCATTTGTCATCGAAGTACGAGTAAACGAAAGACAGGGACTTCGTTTTGGTCCAACAGCGTTTGAGCACCTATTTTTGGAGCACCTAGGAGAGACCCTATCAATGGAAGAAAAAATAAATAGGTGCTCTGAAAATTGGTGCCCAAACGGGAATACTCCATCAAATCTACTGCCTTTTACAGTTTCTTGCATCGCTAAAGTACGAGTGAACACAAGATGGCGCCCTCCGAGCCAGGCACACGACATATTCTCTCATTCAATACATCATTTATTATGATAATTTCATGCGGAATTTGTACTGATGTTTTATCAAAGTGCACATTAAAACTTTTCAAAATACCATCATAAAATAAACATACGCTATATCAACATAGTGTGTGGTGACATACGGGAGGGCATTTTGATAAAAACCACTGCGGTTTATATGTAACAGCATAACATAATTGTATGTATGTATGATATTACATTGTATTGTATTGTTAAAATGTCGCTCCTGTGTGTGGTAAAAATAAGGAAAAATAACTATGAAAGCGTAACTCTCAACCAGTGAAATCAGTCTGTTCGTTGCTGAACGTAAGCATAGCATTTAATAAGCCTTCTTTTAAATGCGACCTGAGAAATGTGTATGTATTTCTCAGGTATTATATCATATTTAATGCGCAATTGAAGTCGTCAGCTTCAACACACGAACCACTAACACGTATGATTTTTTTGATCTGTGTATGTTCAGTGCCCCGGACAAAAATACACACCAAATAAAAAAAAAACAATGCCACTCCGGGAGTGCCGACAGAAGTGAAAACAAAACACAAACAGAATACTTTGCCATCACTCAATGACATATCGGATATACATTTAAACCGAGTACATCCCGAGGACAGCCGAACACATCCGAAGCGGTGTCGCTTACGGTAACAGTGGCGCGAATTCAATGGTTTTTTCGATCTAAAGAAATGCCCAACGCGCCAAAAGATGTTTTCACTTCAAAAATGCTTGTTCGGGACACGGTTTTAGTTGCAACAATGTGTGTTATAGTAACGTTTCTAGCTGCAATACGATCCCGTATAACCATACAGCTAAATAACGTACATTTGGCAGCTTTTCGTCGTGTTTTTAGAACAAGCACATTTTAACTTGCCGCGCCGTTGCGGTTTAGCATAACCATAACAACAGCAGAGCCAGGATTTCCTTTTATTAAATTAATAAGGTTATAACGGAACAGACTAGCAGGCGTGGAACGTTTACCTACAATGTTTTATGTTTATTGCTGTACATAAGGCGTATTAACTGATTTTTATATTGGTGGTAAAAGTCTGATAGAGGCGTGTCTATATTTTTATGTTGCAAGATGGAAAACACGTCTGATAAGCAACATGTTTTAGAAACGTGGTAGGCTTTTTTTTTTCCAAGTCATCTTCTAACTTTGTTTGTTTGAACGCGCTAATCTTTGGAACTTTGATTAGTCGGATTAAACAAAAATATTTTATAGCGTTGTGTGACCTAAACCTGCATTTAAGTTGCGCTTATCTAGAAAGAGAAGGAGAGCAGTGGTGGCCAAGGGAGAGCAGTGGTGGCCAAGTGGTAACGGCCGCGACTTACGAGTTGTAGGACGTAGGTTCGAACCCAGACAGGCGCTTTACTTTGTGTAAATTATTTAACCATCACTGCTCTCAAAACGGTGAAGGAAAACGTCGTGAGGAAACCGGCATGTCCTAGAACCAAAAGTTCGAAGACGTGTGACATCTGCAAACCCGCACTGGGCCCACGTGGTGGATTACGGCCCACTCCCTCTCACCGAGAGGAGGTCTGTGTCCCCGCAGTGGGAACATTATAGGCATGATGATCTAGAAAGAAAGAAAGAAAATACATTTACACAAAACACTCATGTCCTAATGCGTTCGCCACCATGGTCACACTAAGTAGTTAGTCTGCAATTTGCGAGTTATTTTAATGTTAATTCAGTGCCGGCAGAAGCCAGCCCGACCACAGACTATAAATTCCCCGTGTCACCGCTTTGCTGGCAAATAAACTGTTGCTATTATTGAACACCCTGTACTTTATAAATCTGTTATTAGTCTCCCGTTAATTGACTGTGTTTTGGATGGAAAGTAGTTTCAACTTCATTAATTCAGCCTTAAATTATTTGAAGGTGGATTCAGTTTAATGCGGCCATTATATTCGGCTGCATTAAGCTGAATCCGCTTCTAAATATCCGTTGACAATTGATGTACTTTTATCTGACCTTAGCTTAGTTGGGAATGCTTTAGTAAATTTAAGTTATCAGAAAGCTTGTTTTATATTCTGTGATGTTTCCTGGACCCTGAAAAGCTGTTTGTGTATTTTACCGTAAACGAAGTCCGTGGTCCAGAAGCTTAACTTGTATACGAGTAGGTACAGTCAGTATATCTATTGTTGACATGTAGCTTCATTCATGACGAAACACTAAACTCATGTGCAAATACCAGGCAAACATATCCGTCAGAAGCCTCTCCAGAAAAACAGAGAGATATGAACGGAACAACCAAAGTATGAACACGTACAATAATAAAGTTCTGCATCAAACGGAACCGAACGCTGGCGGATAAACAATAAATTGGCCACTAGTCAAAAACTTAATAGCGAAACTGCGATTTAAACTTCCATCTGCAGGGATTATATCCAGGGTATTGGGTTTAAATCGAATTTAGATGCTTCTTAGACGCAGTTTCGAGGAAGATACGACTTAATAGCTATAACTTGGGTATTTTATTGGCGCTTACGCAAGACTAACTTTTATTTATGGTGTCCTGGTACATTGATTTTATAATTCCAGTCATCGATAAAGGTAACCGAGATATTGGGAAGTTACGATAGTCCGCTAACGTGACATCAATGATATTGGTGAAGAGAGTTTACTTGCTTTAACATTATACTGTATGACCTACTTTAGATTTATGGACTCCTGGCTTCTCATCAACACACAAATGTGCATAATTATGACCGCGAATGACTCCATAATTACCTACATGACAGCAAAAACATGTAAATAATCAAAACAAACATCAAAGTTTATCACGGCTCCTTTTTTTCTAAATTAAATAAAAACAAGCGACAGGTGACATTACGTGTTGCCATACGTAGCACTAATGTTCGGCGTGGCCTCGTCAAAGTCACAAATAATACGCTAATGTACGACTTCGCCGCTCATTATGCCTAATAAACCCCATTTGCAATAAACATTTTAGGGGCAGACGGGCAACTAAATGTTGCATTGGTATTTGATCATTTGTAGAGCATACTGTGGTCCTTTTTCGAATTTCAGTTCAGGTAAAATATTATTGGGTTTTCCAACAGTACTTTGTTTTTAACCGACTTCAAAAAAAGAGGTTATGTATTCGACCCGTACGTATGTATGTGTGTATGTCCGCGATTTTCTCAAAAACTAATGAATCGATTTTGATAATTCTTTCATTTATGTGATCTACATACTTTCAGGAAGGTTTTAGTATATAATACATAAGGTAATTATTCTTATGTACGAAGTTATATGCATTAATGTACTGCATCTCCGAGATTTCTATGCGAATTTTGATGATTCGTCTAGTCGGTGTCTTCAATTCTTCAAAGTACTAGTGTTAATTGAATTAGGTAGGTACAACTAAAAAGTGAAAAATAAACACTCTTTTACAAAAAAAAAAACAACCGACTTTAAAAAAAACACTACAAAGTGATAAATAACTTTAATTTCGGAAGTCGGTGTCGAAGGTTCCGCATTTTAGTTTTTTGACACCGACTAAAAAAGCTTTTTTTAGCAGCCAATGCATGTGGCAATAGGCTCGCACCACTTAACATGAGACGTAATAGTAGGAGGGGTAAAATGGCTCGTTTATGCCTGACTCTGCTGACTCTGCTTTTCACTTCGATTGCGAGAAAATGAAACAGGCATAAAGTATACAGTACATAATTAATCAAAAATGTTGCAAAGCATAGCTAATTCCCGCCACCACAGATAATACCGCCACGAAACTTTTTAAAAGTTTTTTTTTTTTTAATTTCAACACATGTCATACGACTTGGGTACTTCATACTGCCAAGTCATAAAAACGTTTCTTTGCGTTTTTAAATAATAAATGACAACTATTTTACCTGATTTTATTAAATTAACGATAGAAAACACGGAAGTGGTATAAATTAAGGAAAATGAAATAAATCACGACTTTAATCTGCGAAGTTTTATTGCTGTTGGGCCTGATTACCTTAGTCTCAGAAAAAAAATTTACTTTATGCACTAGAACATAAAAAGCGATTTTATGTCGCCTAAGCACAACATAAAGACGAACTTTTAGAGCATGAGAAGTGAAAATATAAATGTAGGCTGATGTACCTACTAAACACCTCTATTGAACTTGTCTGTAAATACATAATCAGCCTATAATGTTCCCACTGCTGGGACACAGGCCTCTTCTCTTCGAGAAGAAGTGGGCCCAGTGTAAAATTCGCATAGAAATGTCGGAGATGTAGTACATTAATGCATATAACTTCGTACATAAGAATAATTACCTAATGTATCTATCACACAGGCCCAGTGCGGGTTGGTAGATGTCACATGTCTTTGAATTTTTGTTCCAGGACATGCCGGTTTCCTCACCATGTTTTCCTTCACCGTTTTGACAGCAGTGGTGATGAAATTATTGACATCAAGTAAAGCGCCTGTTTGGGTTCGCACTTACGATCTACAACTCGTAAGTCACGGTCATTACCACTGGGCCACCACTGCTCTAACCTGTCTGGAAATACAGGCGTAATTTTATGTTATGATATGTCTATTCATGTAAACGGACTGCACAAGCCCACGTTCCCACGCGGACGTAATAAAATCGCGGCGGAATATGCCACGTTCACACAGATGTAAACAATCGTTGTGGGATAATATTGCATGTCGCGCTTGGAATAGAACAAATGGAAAACGGTACATCTGTTCACACGGCCGCGATTTTTATACGTGCGGTGTTCGATTTTCAACGCTCGGCGTTGAGGGTTGAATGAATACGACATACGAAGTTCTGTGTTCGTGTTCGCACGGACGTGAATTAATCGCCCGTTAGATATAGGTAGGTAGGTAGGTACCATAGTAGGAACAGACGCCAGCACATCAACCTACTACAATCTGTCAATTTTTTTTAATAGATTTTCAACTTTATCACTAAAACATAAGGTTCAAAGTTGATTGGGAAAATTTGACAGTTTCGGGTAGGTTGATGTGCTGGCGTCTGTACCTAATATTGGAATTGCAAACATCAGAGGTTCTAAAACCTATCGGTAGATACCTATCGCTTATTATTTTACATTCGTGCGAATGCGGGCTAACGCTATCTACATCATAAATAAAAATACACTTCCCCAAAATGAAAAAAACGAAAACACAAATAAGTTGCCTCTTAAAATTGAGGCCAACTTTTAGTCTCCCAGTCTGCAAAGTTAACGAGTGTCAAGTTTCGGGTTTAAAACATTACACCCCCTCGCTACGGTCGGTTTAATGGAGCCACGAGCCTCCCTGAGCTATGACAACGTAAATAAACGCTAAAAGCCTCCTGTAATTTTTTCTTTAAGTTTCAGGTTATTATGTAGACGAATATAAAATAGGATAATTAGGCGTGATAACGAGAAATTATTTGTTTTAATGTCATTTGTTTTTGTTTACTTAGGTTTCTATGAAAGATTATCATCATCATCTACCTAGCCTTTTCCCAACTATGTTGGGGTCGGCTTCCAGTCTAACCGGATGCAGCTAAATACCGGTATTTCATTAAAGAATATGAACTCAATAATGTGGTTTTGCGATTTATTCTGTACAGTCACGTCTAAAAGTATGTATACACTTGGCAATTTTCAATTGCGATTTTTTCGTGAAATAACGAATGCAACGTTGAAATACGACACTTAACATAATTCTATGGGTTCGAAAATATTATTTTCGTAATAACATAAAATTTCATTCAAAAATAAAGGAGAAAATCGCCTTTGAATAAAGCCAAGTGTATACATACTTTTAGACGTGACTGTACAGTGCTTTTTTCCATAATTAACATTTTTAACGCCTGTTTTCCTTGTATAACGCCTGTTTGTTATTGCCTAACTATAGGAGAAATATTCACATTTTGCCAGTTATTTTCAGTCCCATGTTATAGAGGGCGAGCTTATTGCCATCAAGTGGGCACAAATCCCGATCCCAGGCTACTAATGGAAGCGAGGTAGCGGGATTTGCCGGGGTTGCGGGATTTGCCGGGGTAGCGGGATTTGCTGGGGTAGCGGGATTGCCGGGGTAGCAGGGTTGCCGGGGTAGCGGGATTGCCGGGGTAGCGGGATTTGCTGGGGTAGCGGGATTTGCCGGGGTAGCGGGATTTGCTGGGGTAGCGGGATTGCCAGGGTAGCGGGATTTGCCGGGGTAGCAGGATTGCCGTGGTAGCGGGATTTGCCGGGGTAGCGGGATTTGCTGGGGTAGCGGGATTGCCGGGGTAGCGGGATTTGCCGGGGTAGCAGGATTGCCGTGGTAGCGGGATTTGCCGGGGTTGCGGGATTTGCCGGGGTAGCGGGATTTGCTGGGGTAGCGGGATTGCCGGGGTAGCAGGATTGCCGGGGTAGCGGGATTGCCGGGGTAGCGGGATTGTCCGAAAGGGTTACCGCTGCCCCGGAACATAAAGCGCTCCCTTCCGCTCCACCCAAAGTGGGAGGGGTCATTTGATGATATCCCATCCACAAAAAAAAGGCTACCTACTCACGAAAAAATCCTGATGGAAAATGTGCGAGTGATATTTTAGTAAGTAGGTACAAATGTCAACCAACCTCCTTTAAGCCATCAATTTTATCAAACCGCACCAGACGATGTCTTAATCTGCTCAGACAATTTGTTTTAAATATGCATGAGCATAAAAAGCGCTTGTATTATGAATGAGCTTGGTACAGTCGACGCCATGTGAACTGCTAAGGTCGCGTGCAACAACCCCACGAGCTCCTTGTTGTGGTTTATTTAGATGCCACGCCCGTCAGGCCATTAAAAAAGCGACTAGTCCATACTATCCATACTAATATTATAAATTCGAAAGTAACTCTGTCTGTCTGTCTGTATGTTACCTTTTCACGCCTAAACCGCTGAACCGATTTAGATGAAATTTGGTATTGATATAGTTTGAGTCCCGGGAAAGGACATAGAATACTTTTTATCTCGATATTTCCACGGGATCGAGACTTATGCGGATGAAACCGCGGGGCGCAGCTAGTATCACTTATAAGTTGTGATTAATTCTGCTTTTTCGTCGAGTCGAGCTAGTTTTTCTTAGCATGTCGATAGCAATCCAAATGGATTCGGCCCAGAATTAGCGCCATCACCAGCATCCGACGGTTGCTGTAACGATGTCGTATCGATGGCACAATAGTGAATTAAATTTCGTTGGCCCAAAACTTCGCCACTTGCACGGCATCATCTGTGGCAGCGCAGAGAGCATCGACTGATTTGGGCTGAGCTGTACCGAGTAACAGCAAGGTGGACCAACGACCTTAAAAGGTGGCCAGGATAGACTAGACTAGAGTCAAGAGCAAGCTCATTTCAAACAAAAAAAAAAAAAACAACAAACAATTTTTCTTTCTTTTATACCTGTTTCTGCCGCCAAGCAACGTTGCTGTGTTCCGGTTTCATACGTGCGGTCGCTAGGCATGGCTGGCTGATACCAGTCGGGGGTGCGGCGACTGTACAAGCATCTTCCGGACACCCGACTCATGGTACTGGAAGGAACCATGGGATTCTAGTCGGTAGGAGTCCGACATAACCCTGCGTTCTTCCCAGACGGTGGGCATCTATGAGGATTTCCCGAAGAAAAAAAAAAAGCGGCCATGTGCGAGTCGGACTCGCCCATGAAGGGTTCCGTAGCAGCAAGTAACATAATGTAAAAGTTCTTCTAGTTCGTTGTAACTTTGATCAATGTTTTGATAGTTAAAAAAAAACTACTTACTAGATCTCGTTCAAACCAATTTTTGGTGGAAGTTTACATAGTAATATACATCACATATTTTTTTTAGTTTATTCATTCTCTTATTTTAGAAGTTACATGGGGGGGATATACATTTTACCACTTTGGAAGTGTCTCTCGCGCAAACTATTCAGTTTAGAAAAAAATTATATTAAAAACCTCAATATCATTTTTGAAGACCTATCCATAGATACCCCACACGTATGGGTTTGATGAAAAAAAAATTTTGAGGTTCAGTTCTAAGTATGGGGAACCCCCAAAATTTATTGACTTTTTCTTTTTTTGTGTGAAAATCTTAATGCGGTTCACAGAATACATCTACTTACCAAGTTTCAAGAGTATAGTTCTTATAGTTTCGGAAAAAAGTGGCTGTGACATACGGACGGACAAACAGACATGAAGAATCCATAAGGGTTCCTTTTTTTGCCATTTGGCTACGGAACCCTAAAAAGATAGGTGCCGGTATAATTACAGACACTTAAGACATTTCAGTGGCGAAGGGCGGGCGTTTTGGGGGACTGTCTTTTGTAATTTTGACGTTCGAAAAGTGCTGATTCTCAGCCTAGTTTGAATAAATGACTTTTGATTTTGATTTTTCATTTGGCTTTAGGATGGCAGAGCATCTATAATGCCTCTGGTATGGCAGATGTCTTTAGGCGATCTCAGTTTTAAAAGACAGTAACTGTTTTCATTCCGCTGCCTTCGTAACCACACCAAGCATCTCCTCCTCCACGATATCTCATTTTATTACGCAATTATTATCAAATTGCATTGCCATAGTACTACGTCTCGACAAGACTTTAAAAAGGGTTTATATTGTCCTAAAATAAAAATAAAAACTCCAATACGAGGGCCAGAGTGATGTTTTTAGAATATTGCAACGTATTTGAAACGTTATTGTTAGATACAATGTTTGTTACTGGTATTGTTGTTATTATGTAAGAAGCTTGTTCTATTGTTTAAGTAATTAATTATCTCTATTCTAGAGCTGCTCGGTTCTAGAGTTTATTCTTGAAAGAAGAAAACATAATGGCGCCGATTCCCTTGTTCACAAACTAAACTTTTAATTTCAGTGCATCTTTTTCTTTCTATTTCATTAAAAAAAGGACAGAAGATAAATATTAGTTTAGACCTGTCAAATTAGTCAGTGCCTGACGTAAATTGACGTATTTTTAATAGCCAATTTTTTAATCACGTCTAAATTGTCTATGGAGTATCTTAATTTGACAGGACTAAACTAATATTTATCTCCTGTCCTTTTCTTAATGAAATATAAAGAAAAAGATGCACTGAACTTAAATTTTGTTTAGTTTGTGAACAAGAGAATCGGCGCCAATGACGTATTTTTAAGTCAATTATAAGTATCGTGTCTTGTTAACGGCAGGGAAACGAAATGTCAACCGTACGGACAACATGTATTTTGACAGTTCAAACCACGCCATTGTGCCATGGAGAATACGTTAATAGCAGATGAATAAGGAATTGACGTGGTTTCGAAGTATAGTGAATAAGCCCTGAGGACCTTGGGAGTTTTCAGAACATTATTGCGTTCCATTACACCATAGCTGCAGAGCTATGTAGTTTTACGTTTTTAATCAGCAATACTACGCATGAGAAACCAATCAAATTAGTCATTTGTTTCTTATTATCACGCTATAAAATTGAAATTATAGCATAATCAACAGTGCCGTAAGAAAACAATGAAATATCGTAATTCAATATTCTTAGCAAATAAATGAAAATGTTGTACAGAAAATCATCTTATTTGTACATTATTTACATCGTGACGTCGTTTATAATATTTCAAATTCTCATTGTACTGTGGGTAAAGTTAAATGAATTCGTGGGGAGTCAGTCTCCTGTCACCATATACTGGTCGGCAATCGATGGGACCATACGGTGTTATGGAGAATATGCCACCGACGCCTTACAATCCGTGGAAGACCCCAGTTTTTCGCCGAAAAATAAATCAATATTTTTCCACGAGACGTCTTGTCGGGGCGGGATCGATTCGCGGCAGGCTTGTGCCGTTGAGGCTGCAGCCAGAGCGCATCCAGACTGGGAGGTATACTTGCTGTTCACCGCGCCAGTCTCCAACGTCATGCTCAAGAGGAGTTGCCTGGTAAAGCTCCTGCAGTTTCGAAACATAAAGATTGCTAGGATACATGTAAAAGGCTTCTCTAAAAATACAATTGTACAGGCATTAGTTAGAAGCAGGATGAAGCAGAGTTTACAGGCTGTACGACACACCGCAGACATATTGAAGATGTTGACCTTAAACAGGTGGGGGGGAGTGAGTGTAGATCTAGATGTACTCGTGATGAAGTCATTCAATGATCTACCGAACAATTGGATCGCGAAAGAGTCGCCTTTTCTCTTAGCCTCTGGAGTTATGAGGTTCTCCAAAGACGAGGTTGGACAGAATTTAACTGGTGATGTTCTTCGGTAAGCTTCTTATTATGTGCACAATTCGTGGTTCCTACTGTATGTGAGTCCATTTTAATATAAGACACAGATTTAGGTTAATTTATTTAGAAGCATTTATGGCGACCCCGGTGTCTGGGCTATAATTCAAACTAATGTTTATAAATGCGATAGTTACTTCTCTGTGAGTTTGTTACGTTTTCAATCCCTTAACGCCGTGGAGCAGTGCCTTAGAATAGAATAATTTATTTGTGAAACATAATGTAGATCGATACTTGATAGATAGATAGTTGACGTGGCTCAAAAGGCTGCTCAACTTAAATGGGACTGGGCAGGACATGTCTGCCGCATGCCGGACAAACTGTGGGCCCAAATAGCTCAGAATTAGTGCCCTGAGACAGTGAGGCCCGCGGCAGACGACGTAGGAGATGGCGGGACGAGCTGGATAGGTTCCGTCAAAACTGAAACTAGGACGCGCGGGCTCGCGAAAGATGGAAGGAGTGGAGGGAGGCCTTTCCCCAGGAGTGGGACAGCACAGCCCAGTAAAAAAAAGACGGGTTGCACTCCGGGAGTGCCGGCAGAAGTGAAAACTTGAATATTAACGTTGAAATAAATCAATTATTAATTTAAAAAGCTAACAATCTTAAAATAATAATATGTACAAGTATATAAAAAGGGAAAATCCACCACCACCACCACCACCACCACCACCACCACCAGCACTACCACCACCACCACCACCACCACCACCACCACCACCACCACCAGCACTACCACCACCACCACCACCACCACCATCACCACCAGCACCCACCACCACCACCACCACCACCACCACCACCACCACCACCACCACCACCACCACCACCACCACCACCACCACCACCACCACCACCACCACCACCACCACCACCACCACCACCACCACCACCACCACCACCACCACCACCACCACCACCACCACCACCACCACCACCACCAGCACTACCACCACCACCACCACCACCACCACCATCACCACCACCACCACCACCACCACCACCACCACCAGCACTACCACCACCACCACCACCACCACCATCACCACCAGCACCCACCACCACCACCACCACCACCACCACCACCACCACCACCACCACCACCACCACCACCACCACCACCACCACCACCACCACCACCACCACCACCACCAGCACCAGCACTACCACCACCACCGCCACCACCACCATCGCCACCACTACCAGCACCCAGCAGCACCCACCACCACCACCACCACCACCACCACCACCACCACCACCATTACCATCACCATCCCCATCCCATCCCCATTCCCATCCCCATCCACATCCCCACCACCATCCCCATCCACATCACCATCACCATCCATCCATCCATCCATTATCGTGTCTCACTTGGTTCACTTCGGTTGGCGCCGCCGTAGAAAGCGAGGGGGGGGGGGAATCTCTCCTGACGGTCACGTGTCCTGACGCGAGTTTCACATTTTTTACCCATTACAAAAAGTGTGCAACGCCGCTAAAGAAGTTTACACTTCAAAAAGAAAAAGAAAAAATGTAGATCCTAGATCGATAGACACAAAAATATTTAAAAAAATTGGTAAGGCGCTATGTTTTATATATTTATTGATTTAGGATCTCCAACAAATCTTTTGCCAATAATAGTATATGACACGTAAATGATTAATTATTAAAAACGATTAAATCAGCTTTATAAAAGTAAATTATTGTTTTATTATAGAGAGATTGTTTCAACATATGATGCAGAGAGCTGGTTTTTTAATGGCGCCTTGGCAATCGAAAGAGTGCTTCAGAGAAGATGCAAGAAAGTTCTGAAAGTAACCGGGGATTGTGGAGGTAAAGAATAACTACAGTCTTAGGACTCATAGGTCGTGTTCTAACAAAAAGCGTTCGTCGCGTCAATGTGCGATCGTCAGGTTCATATGCTGTGACGAAAGAGGTTTAAGTGGGGGGTTAATTAATAACGCGTAAAGTGTCAACATAAAAAAAAGTATATTGTATACATCGTGGGAGAAAACGCGGGACGCAGCTAGTCTATACATCTATACTTTATACAAATAAATAAAATTGGAGTGTCTGTTTCTAATATTAAAATAACCGCTTTTTACTAAATGCATATGGATGTATACATGGTACAGTCAACAGCAAAAGTAGATGATGAAAATCAGAAATTCAATACTAATGAACGGAGTTCGTGTCAGAACTGTGTGTGGCGTCGAAGTGATTCAAAATTATGTGATTGTAAATTATACCAAAAATTTACTACTAGTACAGCTGCCATATATTCGTGATCAGTTTTGACTCCAAAAGCTATAAACACAATCATCATCTACTTTTGCTGTTGACTGTAGGTACATATATAAAAATATCATTTTTTACTATTTTTGTCTGTCTGTCTGTTTATTCCGGCCAATCTCTGAAACGGCTGGGCCGATTCAGAACGGGACTTTCACTGGCAGATAGCTGATGTAATAAGGAGTAACTTAAGTAACTTTTGTTTTAGAAAACGAATTAAAGTTCCGCGAAAAAAATTGAAACGTTTTCCGTCATGCACGCGAACGAAGTCGCGGGCACAGCCAGTATATCATAAAACTGAACAACTTTGTCCATGGGAAGAACATCGTAATCGCGAAAAAAGAATCAGCTGTTCCATACATTTGGCTCGAGTAGTTATTGAAGTTTTTTTATGGGCCAGCTAATTATTATGTAGGTAGATTATGTAACTAGATGGAAGATAATCTACCTATTTTTTTTTTCAGGAATCACAATCTTCGGCGAAAAACAGTTTTACCCGATCCCTCTTTCAAACGCCCACTTGTTGGTAAAAAAGGGACCCGGGCCCCTAGCCCAAGTGAAGGGGCAACCATACACGTACTGCATATGGAACATATTGACAAACTTGCACAAAGTGGATCAGGACTCAGCATACGTTAGCATGGCTAAGAGGGTCTGCCCTACGATCTACGAAACGTTTGGTGACGAGTTTGGAGTTTAGTTAAGATAAGCTGTTGATGTAGCAGTGTTCGCAAACGTACGAGTATACTTTTGGCATTACACATTTATGGGAACATGAAGTCCTAGTATCATGATCTCATCATATTCTGCCTAGCCTTTTCCTAACTATGTTGGGGTCGGCTTCCAGTCTAACCAGATGCAGCTGAATACCAGTATTACATACCTACACTATTCGTATTGGGTATGGTAGGGTACAATCAGCTGGGTGTACGGCGGGAGTTCAGTCTTGACGAGTACATAATTAAACTACTCCGCGGAATACAAAGTAATCCGGGAGTACTGCAGCGGTTTAGTATTTGTGTACCGGACCGCTATGTGTGGAGGTGGCGGCGCCCACCACTGTTGCTGGTACCGCCAGCGAGGACTAACTTACTGGCAAAAACACCTTTAACCCGAGCAATACACACTATCAATAAAATTCACACATAAATTGATGTATTTACATGTACTAGAAGTGAACTCGCAAGGGTACTATTATTTATATTGTGCTACACATAAGTGTTATAGGTTAGGAAAAATATAAATGTTTTAGTATTGTAATTACATGTAGGTAAAATAATAGTTGTTCTGTGTTATTGTTATGTATGAGATTTATATAATTTAGGATAGGTAGTAAGTAGTTCCTTATTAGGTTAATTTAATATTGTAAGTATATAAATACCACACCATCGCATTAGGTTAATCCTGTTATGATAGCTGTAAAGGTAATTATAAATAAATAAATAAATACATGGAGCGACTGCCTATCTGACCTCTACAACCCATTTACTGGGTAATACGATACCCCTTGGTAAGACTGGTTGGCAGACTTTCAAGCTTCTGACGACCCGTAGCGACTGTCAAAATTGCACGAATGACAGCCGGGACCCGTGCCTTCCGAGGCGCGGAGGGGTCTTGGTATGTAAAGATAGTCACCCATCTACGGACCAACCGCGGCAAGCATAGGTTAACCTTATGGATCGACCCGTGAGGCTGTTATTACTTAGCCACATGCTAATCGTGAGCATTTAGTTTTATTTTTTATTTTTTTCGTTCATAAGTTTAAATACACACCGCATTTCTGCTGAAGATTCTCAACTTACTAAGCTATGAAATATTGCGTCAAGCAAAAACTTTAAAATAACAAGGAATTGTCGAATACATAGCAGTCATTAGTGTAGCAAATCAAATATTGTGTGCGCTGTGTAATTGTAGCAGTATGTTGATTATAAGATATTTTAAAATTTACCCAACTAACTTTAAGAGATGCTTTAGACCATCGAACTGAACTTTCACTATGGGACAACATCTGAAATCACGAAAAAAATCGGCTGTTTCATACATTTTGGTCAAGTAGGTATTGAACTTTTGTATTAAACAGCTGTTTTTTTTCTTGTGATTTCAGAGTTGGTCCCATAGTGAAAGTTGTTCAGATCGATGGTAAAGCACCTCATAAAGTTTGTAAGGTTAATTTTGAAATACTTTAGAACGATTTGAACATAAAGGGCTCCAATAAAAAAATGAGCAACTCTAGAATATCGATACCGGAAATATGAAATAACGTAAGGGACAAAACTAAGGTTTACAGGAGAGCAAAAATAAGATATTTTTTTACAAAAACTGACTATAACTTTTTAACTATATGTTTTATGTAAAAAGTGTCTAGGACAAAGTTTCTTAGATTTCTTCATTCTTTTAAGCTAAAATAGCAAACATTGATTAAAACCTATAGTTTTAAAGATAGCATGTCCCTTACGTTAAATAATAATGAATACGGGTGACATACGTTAACAAAATTTGAGATGTAAATTAACAGCATTGATGTAAGGGACATTATAGGAAATAAACAAATATTTTATTTGATGTAAGGGACATTACAGGAAATAAAAATTTAGTGTTTTTCAAAGTAAAGGTCTCTTTAATGGTGTAGGTACTCTTTATTGCTTATGCTGTTAATAAATTTTAAAAATAGAATTTAATACATTCAGGACCTACTGCGCCTATAAATATAGTTTAAACCTAGTTGCTGACATAAAAGGATAAAAAATAAACGAATAAAATAGATTAAAACTTTTATTTGTACTCACTAATCCTCTTTTATAAACGTAAATAACTCGCATAAATTATGCTAAGTACAACATAATTGCTCGATAAGCAAGAGGACTTTTTCTGGCAGATTCCATAAATGATGGCCACAGGAAAGGTCCCCCAACCATCAGTTTTTTAATCTCCCTTTGAATGATAACATGCATGCTGTCTATTCATCCTGCGTTAACTGCTTAATAATTTTTACATGACCTACTTACCAATATTTTACCTATTGGAAGGTATGTTTTTATTAGGATTCGAATTATTCTATCTCAATCAATCAACTCAGCCTATTACAGTCCACTGCTGAACATAGACCAGGCTGCGTCACAACACCCTGTCCTCCGCCTTCGGCATCCAGTCCGTTCCAGCCACCTTTTTTAGGTCGTCCGTCCATCTAGCTGGGGGGCGTCCTACACTACGCTTGCCGAAACGCGGTCTCCACTCAGGACTCGTCTGCTCCACCGGCCATCGGTCCTTCGATAAACATGGCCAGCCCACTGTGTGAATGGGCCTGGTGGCACCCCACCAGGCCCATTCACACACACACACACAGTTGCCACCGCAACTGTTTACTCTGCAAGCTATGTCGGTAACTCCGGTTCTTTTCCGGAAACTTTCAACCCTGATTTCATCTTTCAAAGAGACTCCGAGCATAGCTCGGTCCATAGCGCGCTGAGCGACCTTGAATTTGTGGACCAGCCCGACCGTCAGTGTCCACGTTTCGGCACCATATATCATGACGGGCAGAACGCACTGGTTGAAGATCATAGTCTTCAAACACTGCGGGATAGGCGAAGAGAAGACTTGACGGCTTCTTCTGTCGGCTTCTTTCTCAAAGTTGTGTCTACCGAGCTGGATTATTTGCCCTAGGTAGACATAATCCTTCACAACTTCGAGAAGCGACCCTTCGATGTAGATTGGACTCGCAAGACGTGCGAATTGTACATGACTTTCGTCTTGTCCAAATTCATGCCGAGGCCCGCCGAGGAGCTACATTTAGGCTGTGCAGCATTTGGTTTAGCTGTTCCAGCATCTCTGCCATTATGACGATGTCATCGGCAAATCGAAGATCTGAAATGTACTCGCCGTTCACGTTGATAGTCCAGTTCAATCCAGCGTCTTGAAGACGTCCTCCAACGCATTTGTAAACAATTTAGGGGATATAATATTCCCCTGTCTCACCACTCTGAGCAGTTGGATGGGGCTGGTTTTCTGATCCTGGATCTGGACAGTCATCGTGGCAGTGTCATACAAACATTTCAACACTTCGATGTAGCGCCAGTCAATTCGACATCGTTGCAGAGAGGCCAGAACTGCCCCTATTTCGATGAAGTCGAAGGCTTTCTCGTAGCCCACAAATGCCATACACAGCGTCTGATTGTACTCCTCGGTCTTCTGTTCAATTTGCAGAACAGTAATATGGATGTGGTTTACAGTGCTGAAGCCTTTTCGAAAACCGGCTTGTTCAGGCGGTTGGAACTCGTCAAGTATTCTGGCGGGATGGTTTGTGACGACCCTCGAGAACGCTTGTATACGTGGCTCAGAAGCGAGATGGGTCTACAGTTCTTCAGCAAGGATTTAAGGTTTTATTCCATCTAAATAGACCAATTTTTTTAATTACTGAACTCCACATGACTAAACAATAATTTACCAAAAGTAGTAAGAAATAATTACCTGTTTATGTGATTCTTATAATGTTCATAAATTTTTGCCTGCGGGCTAGAGAAGTGAAGATAACTTTTCATCACTCATGTTTAGAATCCAGATAAAACTTTTACGAGGTACTTGTAGTTAGATCAATGAAAACGATGATGTGTTACTTGAATGAAGATGTGTAATGTCACAAACAGTGTTACAAAATACTAAGTAAGGGTCACGACCGCGCAGGTAAAATCAAACACAAAATTCGTATTGCTATCTAGCTCAGACATGTTGCACTGTTTTGCGTGTGACAGAGACGTATAATAATATTCGTTTAGATAAGTTTTAGATGTAAAGGACAGGTCAATTATTTTCGATGCTGAAAAATTAACGTATGGGTCAATATGATTACGATAATTCGAGCCACAATTTAACGTAAGGGACATGGTATTTGCACCTACTCAGGGAACACTAATGTATAAGACCTGTTATAAATGTTCTCGATTTTTTTTTAATGTAAATACCTAATACTGTGAGTAAAGAGACTTACGTTAGTTTTTATAAAAATATTAATTTAAAACGTCCTATACAGCCAGTTTTTAATAAAAAAAATGGTCTAGACCTGCGGAAAATATGTAATGTAAGGGACATTTTTTTTTAGATATTGAGATTTTAAATATACCAATCGATAGAGCAAGAAATTACGAATCCAATGATATATATAACTCATTTTCGACAAAATGTCCCTTACGTTATTTCATATTTCCGGTATCGATATACGGTATCATCATCATCATTTCAGCCGAAAGACGTCCACTGCTGGACGTAGCTCTTCCCGAAGCACCGGCACTTTGCCCGGTTCTATGCTTCCTGCATCCAGCTGATTCCTGCGGCCTTTACAAGGTCATCGGTTGACCTTATCCGGCCTTTCAACGCACGCCTTTCGGTACGCGGTCGCCACTCCAGAACCTCTCAGCCCCATCGGCTATCTGTTCTGCGAGCAATATGCCCTGCCCACTGCCACTTAAGTTTGGCAATTCTTCAAGTACGATATACTACTGGATAAATACGTAGAAATAGCGGAAATGTAGCACACCTTAATTTATATGGCGTGACAGGATTATAAATCTAACCTTGCTTACCACCAAACTGATTTTATAATGCATTCGGGTACATTAATAATTACCCAATGTATTATACAGGGTGTTACGGAAAGGGTATATCAATACAAACGGGTTGAAGAGTGTACCTGGTCTAGAACCTCTGTACAAAATTTCAGCTCAAAAGCATTAACTTTGAAAATGCTTAATATATTTTTATTTCGACATCACGGCGCTGCACTGGCGCGCGGCGGCGTGATGTGTGTGTACTAGGCGCACAGATACACTACAGATAATGGATAATGACCCTCGTAGTGCGGTGACACGTTTGTTATGATTTCAATTTAATAAACTATCGAAATAAAAAAATATTAAGCATTTTCAAAGTTACTGCTTTTGAGCTGAAATTTTGTACAGAGATTCTAGACCAGATAAACTCTTCAACCCGTTTGTATTGATATACCCTTTCCGTAACACCCTGTATACTAAAACCTTCCTGAAAGTGTGTAGATCACATTAATGAAAGAATGATTAAAATCGGTTCATTAGTTTGTGAGAAAATCGCGGACATACAAACATACATTACGGGTCGAATATGAAACCTCCTTTTTTGAAGTCGGTTAAAAACATAGCAAAGTTTTTGTTCCAAAAGAAGAAGTTACAAGTACCAGGGTTCTATAAAACACAGAAGCAAAATTCTAAATTCCCCAAAAATTCAAAACAACAAAGCAACAAGACAAACCAAGCCTTCCAATTAAATTGAATGTCATAAAATTCTTTCTGAAAAGAATGTTTCAATTGAAAAACCTTTTCTGTATAACCCTATTGTCTTTATATTACGTCGAAAATAAGGTAGTTAGTTAAGAAAACAAACGAAATGCATGAGTACAATAAGATGAGGCAGATGAAAGCTGATTTTGTTTAATTGCTGGGGTAGAGGTTTTTGTGAAGGACCTGAACACTTTTTAACAGAGATTTGCAATTATCTATAATATTATTTTTATTTTACAAAATATTGATATTCATAAATAACGATGAAAATAGCTAAAAGGAAAAGCTTATTTTTGAGTTGGTAATAAAATGAATTAAAAAGAAGAAGTGTTACAGTGTGATATACCTAACTTTAAACGTTTAAAAACGATCAAAATCACTCGCAATCTCATCTCGGCGACAATCAATGTCATTAACTTGTCAAAAATGTAGGGAAATTAGAGATATTTTTGAAACGTTCTTAAAATTACGAGAATAGCCTCTCTGATTAATTTCTAACGTTTGCTGCCTCTTAGCATGTAAAGTCAAGGAAATTAATTGTTAAGCAAATTGACAATGTAAAAGTTTAAACTCAAACTCAATGCATTTATTTCAATTAAACTATTTACAGGCACTTTTGAACTGTCAAGAAGTCGGTCAGTCAAAAAAATATATTTAAATATAGTCTTCATTGAACGTAAATTCAAAAAACAACTACCATTATTTGACGTTGTCCGTTTGATGAAAGGTAACACGACGTCGGGTGTCAATTTGTTAAACAATTAATTTTCTTGACTGTACACGTTTGTGGATCCACACATCTAATCTCAACTGGCATTACATACCTCATTATCGCAATAATTAGCACATTAACTCCCTAACTAGCGCCAACGCTTAAAGATAACCGGCTCTTTTACATCTATTTCCATTTTATTCCCTGATATACACTCGTTATCTCTGTTTACGCGAAGCTCTTCGACTACGTAAGTCCGTAAGGGTGATTGTCCATTGGAGCGAAGAGGAGCGGAGCGGTGCACGGCTAGGAAAACATTGACGAATAAAGTACCTACATTATACTCTGCGCCGCCGCTTCCGTGGAGGACATAAATAAATAAAAGTCCTCAAGACCGAATTAGCGCCATGGCGACCAATCTCGGTGGAGAACCAGCCTTCGGCGCGGGAGTTATTATAGTGCACAAGTGTGTGCGCAGACACAGGTACACTCTGTCTTCCCTCAATCTCATAGTGGTGGACAAGACTAGAAACAAATTGGAAATTAGTTTTACGTTTTTTTTTGTTTATTTAGGTACAAGATGCACAAAAATTTATTTCAAAGAGTAGATTTGCTTAGATGGGTTGATCACGTTGAAAGGAAGAATGAAAGGAAATTAACAACAGGTATTTACAAGGCAGATGTGAGTGGAAGCACCGGGAGGGAATGCCCTAGAAGAACATATGTGTGCACCTTATTAGGTGATGTTCATCTGTAAGGTCAGGTGCATAGTACTCACAACCGGCGCGCGACGTGCGTGTATGACCAGAGGGGCATTTCTTGTAACTTTAAGAACGTTCACAGTCTGATCTCAGTCTCAATCTGTCCAAAATACCTCTGAAGTCCCTAAATTTTGACAAGTTTTGACATTGATTGTCGTAGCGATGAGATTGCGACTAAATTTTGATAATGTTTAATTACGGGAATTAGCCATATGTATAAATGAAAGCGAAGCAAAAGGAGTTTATAAGGATTGTAACCGGTGGCGTTCTGTAGTTTCTGTGTACCCTCATGGAAAGAAGGCTTGAGTTTTATGTATGTATGTGTGTGTTGAATCATGAAATGTATACCGCTCACTTTATCCCGCTTCAAACGCTTTATCGCTTTAGCACCAAGCCTTCACAGCGCTCAAACTCAAAGCATTTATTTCAATTAAACCAATTACAGGCACTTTTGAATTGTCAAGGGGTCGTTCAGTCAGAAAGATGAAGCTAGTTGCCCATTCCAAAGCGTAGGTACCTATGGAGAAGAACGGGCAAGAAACTCCATGGACACTCTTTTAAATCAAAATAATATGGTTACAAAGTCTTGGTTACATCACTCATGTTAAAAATTATACATGTAAGAACGATGCAGAACGATAAAAGCGTCCATAATGAAAAGATGAGAAAAAAAAAACAATTCAAATATTAAATTAAATTAAAATAAGCCGTGACAGCAATGAGATGTCCCTACCGACGGCGCCCGTTCACGAACATGACGCATGTATTAGCACCATTCAGCTCAACCATTTTGAAGGGAGCTAAATGTTCCAACACATGCTTACGCTATGTGGTCTTTCACTCCCCGCTCTTTTCCGTTTACACTCTTCGCATCAATGAACAGGCAGCCTAACGCTGTGCTCGCTTCCATTTTGTTTTGCTTCATTTTAATGTTTCGTCCCGAGACCAGACGCGGTTTATTGACAGTTAGCGATGCCGGAACAAGATTCTTTATTATGATTGTACACAAAAATGTAATGCTGTTGTGGGACGATTTGATTGGACGGCTTTATGGGTTTGGCCTTACGAGATTTGTTCGTTATAATTGTGGTAAGGTTTAGCATTTTGGGGAATTGTGTTTTCTGATTTTTTCTCATGCTTCGTTGTATATTTTGGCTTATTGTCTTGATAATAACGTGTTAATGCTATGGTAACTGCTGCATTGATGTAGGCTTTAAGAATTCAATCATAATTCATCATTGTGCAGCATTTTCGTGAAATGTTTTGGTTACCGGGACTGTTTCATCACCTCCCTAGTTATGGCTATCTGGACTGGTATATTTGTATTTTTCAACATTAGATGAAATCAACGAAACATTATTAATTAATTTTACATCGAGAATACCCTTTATTAAAGTTTTAAGCTCACTACAAATATATAATTGTAATTTCATAGTTTTGCGTCGAGCACCTGTGACGGAGTATTGAGCAAGTTTTTAGTTCGCAAAATATTTTGGTTGTACCTAACTAGCAAAGTTTGGGACGTCTCGGGAATTCGGTAACATATGTAGCGAATTCCCGAGACGTCCCAAACATATACTTACATATTAATTAGTAGTTAAATGAAGATGACAAAAACTCAGTTTATTTTGTGAACATTCGTTACATACAATTTAGAGCGTTTACGACGTACGGCATTTCATTCGAAATGAATGAACCGATTTTAATGAAACTTCGTACGCATAAGCAGGAAAAATTTTTTCTTCGAAAAATAATGTTACATCCAAATTAAATATAACAGCCGATTTTAAATTTTCCATAGAAACAGAGATTTTCAGTTATCTTTTTTTTAATAAGACGTTTCGAAAATGTTCTTTACTAACTTTTTAGACCTTTGTATCCTGCTTATGCGTACGAAGTTTCATTAAAAAGCGGTTCACTCATTTCGAAAAACAAGGGCTTAAAAGTTTGTATGAAATGCCGTAAGTACGTCGTAAACGCTCATAAACGTCAAAAATGTATGGTTAAACAGTCGCTAATTATTACTTAACTTTGAGCAACGTTTATGAATAAAGGTAGATGTTTAATTGGGAATAGATATACATATTATAAAGAAAACCATAAACAACTGTGCAAGCTTAACATTATAAAATTCATTCATTCAAATTCAGAATTCATGAGTCCTATATTTTTTTAAACTTTTTTTTTCAAATTTTCCTAATTATTTATTCGGGACAACTAGATCCACCGGTTAGTATACAAAAACTTAGAAACTATTGTTAGTATATACAAATGTTATTATTTTTAATGAAAGATTCATTCATAAAATTCATTAAACGAATTATTCCCCTTGCAGAAACAAATTTTGTTTTTGCAAGGGGAACAATCTCAATTTTAGCAAGAGCAACACACGACGAGGTACCAGGGTGACATAAAAAGAGAAAGGTTTTCTATCGCCGGAAGGCATGATACTTTTTCGACAAATGGGGGCCGTTCCAAGTTTGAACGAATGTTCTAATCTACTCTGTACTCTCACTGTATAGTACGCGACCGTTAAAGCCCGAAAAAGCTCGGTTTTATACAGCGTTCTGTACAGTTAGTTTCCTAGAATCACATATAATGGATGAAAATCAGTAATTTCCCTCAGTAGTAGACATTAACCGGTCAAGCTCCACGCGTATCTCATGTGATACGATGCAATAGAAAATCTATTGTCTCATTAGCGGTCCAAAAACGCTGTTTTTTGGACAGCTGTTAGTGTGTGACCGTTCACCACTTTCTTAGGAAACCATAACTTAACTGGGTATCACACAAAGTAATTTTTGTAATTTCTTACATCATAATTTCATTTGGTTGGTGCATGTTGGGTGCACGTCAATAACCACAGATTACAAATAAATATGTAGCAAGCTAAGTATGACGTTTCGAAATGTTGCCACTACATGAAGCGTAAAACGTTTATTGAGGATGATATTCTCATAGCATGTAGGTATACTTATCTATTTCCTTTTTTTATGTTCCTGTTTAGTATATTCTATCACATTTACTTTCAATTATACATATCATTATTTTTCTTTGTGTAGGTACGCTGTACCAGTACAGTGTTTTAAAAATTGTGTGCTGCACCGGACGACGTCATTACGTCAGCGCCGGCTGTCGCTGAAAACCAGCACTGGGGCTCTGTCTTGTATAGGGTCTCAGCATAAAGCTGAGCGATAGCCGTTTGGCGTGGATGTGACGCATGTTTCCCCCAACCCTTTCTTATTTTTTTTTCTGTGTATTATGTTCTTTATTGCGTCATGTTCATCGCAAATAAACGTATTTCCTTTCTTCTTTCTTTTTTCAAGTATATTATCAGACCCTAAATGACTTAGTTATACCTGCAGGTGCCTACTAAAGACAGAGAAAGCCTAACGTTATATCAATTCCGTCACTCACCTCTCCCTTGTTTCAAAACGCAACATTAGCAACAGTAGACTCGAGCAGGTTCGAGTGGCTTCGGGCGAGATCGGCGACGATCAGTATCCCTCGGGAACAATTTGAGCCACTAGCTTTTAAGTCTCGCTCTACGTTTTGACTTCTACTTTAAGTGCCCGAAAGTGCTATCTGTGTGGTAGGCTCCTATTGGTACCGGTCAGCTGGAAATTTAGGTCGAACTCACGGTACTGGAAGTAACCAAGTGACGAGAAATGTTAAAAAGATGGCTCCGTTTTCATGATTTCAGGAATAACTGCTGATAATAATAAAATATGTTTTTAATTATTATCTGTGTTTTATTGCAAGTTCCAAAATGGTGGTCATTGAAAGAAATTAAATGGGAGAAAAATACAAAGGCATTGAGCGTTCGTACGGACGTAAAAATATCGCGGCGGGCTTTTAACGCGCATTGGATTTTCAACTCTGTGTGTTAAGCCAAGTATTGAGAATCCAACAGAGCGCATTCCAGCGCGTCAAAAAAACACGCTATTGGATTATCGAAATCGCCGGGCAAGACGCGCTCATGCATATTTGCGCTTAGTCTGCCTTTGTAAGACTTACCTAGCAGCTCTTTTAATCCCTCAAACGTCAAGTGTACACCAAGCGTACATAAGAGAAAGTGCTTGAAACGTCAACGGTACACCAAGTGTACACAACAGTGTCATTGTTCTATTGTCAGCGCCCATTCAACTACTCCGACGCTTGGGGTGTTTCGACAGGTAGGCGGGCAAACGTGTGACAGGTTAACTTGTCTATAAAGTTTACAAAGTTGTATAAATAAAATCAATGAAACCCTTATACGTTTACTGTTGTCTAATATCTAATTTCTGAATGTGACAGTCCAGAAACAAAAGAAAATTAAATTTCTACACCCACATTTTATTTTTCCAAAAATTAAAGCTGTAATCGCTGCTTAAATTAAATTTAAATCTGTTATACCGTCAAGTGGCAATTAAAGTTTCAAGATTAAACTTCAGCTAAGTTGAGCATTTTACAATTTTCCATTTTAAAACGTCGGCACGCGTCCACAGAGGAATGCCATTAGACTAAAAATTCCAATGGTGTCGTTTCAACATGGCTTCTAAAGCTGAGGAGTCACTGTTCACGAATGTAGCTTAGCTTAAAGTAAGTACCGATTAGCTGGACTAAGTGATGCTGTACTATCACATCACACTAATATTATAAAGGCGAAAGTTTGTGAGTGTGTGTGTTTATATGTTTGTTACTTCTTCGCGCTCAAACGGCTGGACCAATTTTGGTAAAATTTTGTATGGAGGTAGCTGACACCCTGGATTAACATATAGGCTACTTTTTATACAGATATTCCCACGGGATCGACGTTTATGCGGGTGAAACCGCGGGGCGCAGCTAGTAACTTGATAATTTGCAGGACAGGTAAATGTGACAGTTTAGAGTCGATGCGTAACCGTATAAAATTGCTTGACACTTCACCTTTCGCTTAATATGGCACTCCTATAAAGTCCTCCAGACCGAGTTTCGGCTATGGTGACTAATCTCAGCGGAGACCAACCTTCGGCGCAGGAGATATTATAGTGCACAAGCGTGTGCGCAGACACAGGTGCACTCTCTCTTCCCTCACTCTCATTGTTCGATGGGACGGCAAGCCGACAGGACCGGAGAGAGATCAGACGCAGGGTCAACGGCTTAACGTGCTTTTTGAGGCACAGGACTCATCACACCGCCAACTTCCAAACTCCGGGCGGTTACCAAGAAAAATTCCCAAAAAAAAAAAAAAAAAAAACTCAATGGAAAAACCCAAAATTCTTTAAAAAATTTAGCGGGCAATAGAAGCAGACAAAATGCTGAAAAAAACATTAGACAACTTATTGTCTAATGTTTTTACTTTTTACTGTGTTTAGTTTAGTTTGCGATCTTCCTGTACCAGTCGCAATAAATAGTTTTTCTCAGCTTTGTTAAGTATCTTTTTACACCTGTTATACTAAATCTATGTGGGTAACAAACATCCAAACATACAAAATTTCACATTTTTATAATATTAGCAAAGATAGTAGGATTCCTTTCTTTTTAATGCCGTGATGTATTTTCAGCTAAAGTACTTAGGAAGAAATTCCGGTACAAAGTAAAGTTTAAGTTTCATCAGAAAAATACTTTTCTTATTTTTTTTCGTATTATTTTTCATATTAAGTTAATTTCTTTAGTGACTTATCACTGAAATTAAAATTACATAAAAAACAAAGTTTTATTTTATCCTCTTGTAAGCATTATATTATAAATCCTGCTGCCGTTAATTCATATTATGCTTATCAAATTATTTAAAAATTAACCAAGCATGATCCATCCATTTAGCTTAAAATGAAATGGAGTATGCAAAAATTGGTCGCCCAGTGAAAACGCAGCTTAAAAATCCACTCAATTAATATTCTTCTCATTAAAACTCACTGGTTCAGGAATTCGAATGACCTATGCATGACCTCTGAGACTTTATTGACGCGGATAACATACTAAGCATAGTCATTTAAATTCACCATGTTTTTAAACAAGGGATGCTTTTACGAAAAGTTAGAAGAAAACCGCTGTTGATGATTTTTGGGAAGTTCGAAACAAACTTGTTCCTTTTAGTCGATTGCGTGACGCGGGCTACCAGGAAATCATGACTTCTAGAAGGTAACGTAAAAGCAACAAAAAGCGTAGCAAAGAAACTACTGAAACCGTAGCCGCGTAGCAAAGACTACACCAAGCGTAGAAGGCTACGTAGAACACAGACCTAATAACGCGAAGCTGCCTAGATACTACACAACTGTAGCTAAGGGATTTAAAAAAAAAAAACTAAAAAGCAACTGTACGGCAGAATGCAAGAAAATAAAAAGTCGCATCAGAGGGTCCTGTACGGAGCATAACACTAGTGATACAGTTGAATCGTGTACTTTTATGTGCACACTTTAAACGTCGCTCGGGCGCAATTAGAAAATGACTTTCTTAGTCACTTTTTATATCTGAGGACCTAATCGAATATTACGTAGTTTCTTATGTTTAATCTCATTTTCTTGAAGACCTGAAATGGAAGTTAAAATGTTTTAAATTGGATCGCTGTAGGTGGGTGGTTCCTTCATAATGGATAAATGACTCAACTCTTTGACGTTATAAAACACATTAGCTTCAATGTTATTTCAATATTGCTGGTTTGGTTCTAAGAAGGTTTAAGGGACCTTTTTTTTTTTTTTTTTTTTTTTTATGGATGGGAAATCATCAAATGACCCCTCCCGCTCTGGGTGGAGCGAAGGGAGTGTCAGACTCTTACTGACTAAAACCCATCCGTGTTCCTTCCTTAGCCCTTTATGTTCCGGGGTAGCGGTAACCCTTTCGGACAATCCCGCACCCCCGGCAGGCTTCGGCCCTGGCCTTCCTTTATGCTGACATCTCTTTGAGGCGCGCGTGGAACACGTACGCGCCGTCCGGCACGGGCCTGGTCCTGATCGGACGGTGAGCTACCCATTACTCTCCGTCCGCAGGCCCGCGCCTACGGTGGCCGGGAGTCGTCACGCGGCTCCCGACGCCCGGAGCGTCTACCGCGGCGGCTGGGGTGTGAGGCTCTCTCCCTCAGCCGTTCCGCCACCTCCTTCGCTAGCATGACTGCTTCGCAGAAGGAGGTGACCGCCTCCCACTCCCTCTCGCCCCGGACCATGGCTTGAACCAGGGCCGGACGCGAGAGGTCGCCGCCGCTGTCGATCGCCTCTACGAGGGCACGGCGGTGCTCCGCCCATGCGGGGCAGACCTCCACCGTATGCTCCACCGTGTCATCTGGGCGATCCTCGCAGTGGTGACACCCGGGCGTCTCCTCCCGCCTGATGATGTGCAGGAACCTCCCAAAACATCCGTGTCCGGTGAGGACCTGCGTCAGGCGATAGGTGAGGACGCCGTGACGCCTCTCTAGCCACTCCTCAAAGAGGGGTCTTATCGCCACTATCGTGGCGTGCCCTGCGCTGGGTTGCGAAAGTCGCTCCTTCCATGCCACCATGAGATCGCGCCGGAGGTCTGTCCGCTCCGCCGCGATTTGCCGCGGAAGCGGAGTTTCCCCCCGGCTCAGTGCCTCCGCGCGCCACTCATACAGGCGCGCGAGGACTATCGCCTCCAGATCCCATGGCGGCAGTCCGGCGAGGAGGCTTGCCGCCTCGCCCGAGATCGTGCGGTACCCCCGGATCAGCCTTACGGCTACCACCTTTTGGGGCGCGTTCAGATAGTGGGCGGCTCGCCGCCGCAGAGAACGCGCCCACACCGGGGCCCCGTGTATGGCCATGGACCGCACGACCCCCGCGTAAAGCCTCCGGCAGGAGGAGTTTGGCCCCCCCAGGTTGGGCAGGAGCCGCTTGAGGGCGGCCCCGGTCCTCTCCAGTTTGGGGGCCAAACGTCGGAAGTGTTCGACGAAGTTCCACCGGCTGTCGAGGACGAGACCCAGGTATCTCATCGTTGCCTCGACGCCGATGTGAACCCCTCCCACCGTTAGTTGGGATCCCGATGGTGGCCCGTTCCGAGGCCCATGGAAAGACATGGCCTCGGACTTGTGCAATGCCACCTCGAGACCCAACCGCCGGATTCTTTCCACGACTATCGCAACCCCGCGTGTCATCGCGTCGGCCGCCGCCTGATGCGACCTCCCTTCCGCCAGGACCAGCGTGTCGTCAGCGTAGCAAACCACGCTGACGCCATCAGGGAGGTCGGCCCGCAGCACCCAGTCGTAACCGATGTCCCACAGGAGCGGCCCCAGAACCGATCCCTGTGGGACACCGCACGACATCTCTCGCCGGTTCCACTCCCCATTGCGACCTAAGGGACCTGAATCAGACTTGCTCAGACCAGGACAGCATGGCACAAAAGGGAGAAGACATAATACTTAGCAGTGGGTGGAACAAGCCTGCTAATAAAGGTCTAATAATAGCGCATAAAATATGGGTAAACATATAATTACGATGCTTCGCTAGCCATTTTACAATTTGGCACTATTTAGTTCCCAACTAGTGCCAATATTGCTTGAATTATGTGAAACATGTGTGAATCGATCGACCTATAATAATTTCAGACGAAATCCAGGTCAAAACTTTAGAGTTAAAACAAATTAATTAACTCTTCAATGGATACGTTAATTAATTTGTAACTACAAGAGTTTTTGTTCTGTTTTAAGTGTATTACGAAATTATGTTGGAAATGCTGTGATATTACGATAAGTATTTACTAGCTTCTGCCCGCGATTTCGACCGCGTGAAATTTCTTGTTCTCAAGACCCACCCCGTCGTATCGCATCGCCTGTACGCGCTTTCACTTCGTTTTCGCTTAAAGTTCCTTCTAGCTTTTCTTTATGATCGGCCCCTAAGGGTCATAGCGTGATGTTAAATAGCCGTCTTCAAGAATTGGGCTATCAAATGCCAAATTCATTCTTCAAATCCGACCGATAGCACCAGAGATTAGCGCGTTGAAACAAAATCTTCAGCTTTATTATTAGTACAGATAGATGTACTCACAGTAAAATACCTTGAGAGACGACATATTATTACATTAAACTAGCTGCGCCCCGCGGTTTCACCCGCGTAAGTGTCGATCCCGTGGGAATATCGGGATAAAAACTATCCTATGTCTTTTCCCGGGACTCAAACTATATCTATACCAAATTTCACCTAATCGGTTCAGTGGTTTAGGTGTGAAAAGATAACATACAGACAGACAGACAGAGTTACTTTCAAATTTATAATATTAGTATGAATTGAGTGCAAAGGTAAATACGGTAGGCAGTAATAGGGTGTCATTGAGTCGCTCTAATGATTCAAGGGGTACAATTATCCAAAGTTATGTAAAACCCACGTGATAGCATAATATATCATTATGTTAGCATACCTAACAGAATTTCAAGTTCTGGGGCTATGGAGAAACCTAACAACACTTTGATTCCGAGATAGAAAGGAACGCTCATTAGTTATACTTAACGACCACTATTTATATATTTTTAGTGAACCGTGGCCAGCTGATCGATCGCCTCATAAGTGAAGTGAGCTTGCAGTCGGTTCAAACAATTTATTCTCATAAGGAACACAAAACATTTCATCTAACCTCAAAGATATACAAATAAATCATGAAATTTAATCTATTAAAAAATATGCCTTTTGTTTTTCTTTGTCGCTACATTTTTAATTGCCAACGACATATCTAATGACTTTTTTTAATGGAGGAACAATTACTCCCAAGTCACAGGTATAAACCTAGTTTGGGGCCTATTTTTAAAACATTACTTCTGTATGTTGTAAATGCCTTTAAAAACGCTGTCACTTTTCTTAAATTAAAGGATGTATTTATTTATTTATGCAGTAATAAGGTAACATAATGACCCCATGAGTCGATAAAAGGAAAACAGAATATTTAAAAGTAGCCTTCTAATGATTCTAAATTACTTCAAAATCAACCGAAGATGGTGTTATTTGCAGATGACACATCATTGATCTTTAAGATAGACGGCACAAAATCTTGACGACGTGAATAACTCTATTCTTCAGGTCCAAGATTGGTTTACGGTAAATAATTTGGTACTAAATGAAAAGAAAACCAAATGCATTAGATTTAAATTACCTAATGTTAGAAGTAGCGAATGTGACATCATACTGAATGGAGAAAAACTAGAATTTGTTGATCAAACGGTTTTCCTGGGAATCACGCTAGACGAGAAATTACAATGGGGACCTCACATAACATCTCTTGCGGGGCGGCTTAGCTCGGCCGCTTATGCTGTTAGGAAGATAAGACAGTTAACAGATGTAGTAACCGCGCGTTTAGTCTATTTTAGCTACTTTCACAGCATTATGTCGTACGGCATTTTACTATGGGGTCGAGCTGCTGACATTGAATCCATCTTTATTTTGCAAAAGAGAGCTGTCAGAGCCATTTATAATCTACGTCGCCGCGAATCTCTCAGGGAACTATTTAAAAGGATTAATATTATGACGGTACCTTGCCAATTCATTTATGAAAATATTATGTATGTAAGAAAAAATCTACATGTTTTTAATAAAATAAGCGATAGACATAACTTTAATACAAGAAATAAAGATAAAATACATCAACCATTTTTCAGATTAGCCAAAGTACATACATCTTTTATGGGGTACTGTGTTAAAAGTTACAATAAAATACCTTGTGATATATTGCAATTAAATGAAAGAAAATTTAAAACTCACATTAAACGTACACTTTGTAAACAAGCATACTATAAATTAGAAGATTATATCCAAGATAAGAACGCTTGGAAACATGCTGGTCCTGCTCCATAGGACAATCTAGAGTCTAGACAAAATCAAACTGGTTGCTAATTTAATTGTAATTTTTTTTATTCTTTTTTTTACATTTATTACTCACACCCTGACTTATTACTTGTATTTTGTTTTTTAATTAAAATCGTTTTGCTTGTACCATGTTTGTAAATGTGTGAGCACCATGTATCTATCAGATAATTAATTTATATGTCATGGTTTCGTTTTTAATTCTTTTACCTATTGTGGTATAGTAATTTTATTGTAGGTGCATCGTCCTCACATGTTATTATATAATTAATGTACCCATGCAAAATATTGTACCTAAACATTTTAAAAGAGTAACGGTGGAGTTTCTTGCCCGTTCTTCTCCATACGAAAACTACCTTTTGGAATGGGCGACTAGAATCAATTCTATTTTAAGATAATTTTTGACGTTCAAAAGTGCCTTTTATGTGCCTATTTAAAATAAATGCTTTGACTTTGACTTTGACATCAAAAGGGCATTCATCATAATATGCGAAGTAAGCTATCATTACCCCTTTTTTTATCGTGGAGAAATGCTCATGCATTCTGCACTAACACGGGGAGATAGTGCAGTTATGTGGGACTCTAACCCACTAAAACTCCAGGAACACAGGCACGCGTTAGCATTCATCCGTGAACCCGCCGCGTCTGTCCGTCACCGGACCCTCCTCTGGGGAGTATTCCCCATCACCGGCGCACCAGAATACATAGCACGCCGTGACCACCCCAGGGACCAAACCAGCACATGGGCGCCAGCTGCTGTTAGAAATCGACACTTTTGACAGCTCAATTCACGTATGTTTTCGCAGTAATTTTTAAGCTATTGCATGGCTTTTATCGTGGGCTTTGAGCGCGGCGACCGAATCAAGAAATTCCGTAACGAAAATAAACCTAACACCCCCCACTCCAACCGGCACAGCGGTGCGGCGTTGAAAGCCGTGCATCGTCTAACGTCGTTTCAGTTCGACAGACTTCGGCACGGTGTTTGTGTGCGTGCAACTAGACGTAAGCGTGTAGACTAAATAAATAAAATAATTGATTGATTAATTGATTGCATAAATATTATAATTGCATAAGTTGATAAAAAATGCTATGCAATAGCTTTACCACGGCAGTCCTCGAGTGCCACACGTATTTTTTTTTTTACAAAATAGATCTGAGGGGCAATTCTCGTAATTTTAAGAACTTTCACAGTCTGATCTCAGTCTCAATCTGTCAAAAATACCCCTATTTTTTTTCCGACATGTTTGACAAGTTTTTTACATTGATTGTCGCTGAGATGAGATTGGGACTAGATTTTGGACGTTTTTAATTACGGAAATTGACCTTCTTCTGTACTTTCTTTATATTCAGACATACTATAGCAGTAGACACCTTCACATTCTACATAATATAATCCCTACATGTGTGAAGGTTATCTCGGTCCGACGTGCCACAAGATAAAGGTTGCAGGCGCCTGCTTGCTTCAAACTCGAGCTCAAAATACTACGTGACCTGCAAGTGTAACGTTTTATGTATGTCTCAATGACTTTATGTAGATGATCTGGATTTTGTTGTACTGTAACATAACATGACACTAGTGTTGGTCAAAAGTGAAGCGTATAGTTATACTAGTTAGAGAATCTCAAAACTCCCAGTACATTGAAACTTCATCAAGGTTCAAACTATCTAACTAACACATTGGTTTTCATGCAAAAATCGACCTTCACTTCTTATGCCGTGCTAGTGACATTCAAACCTTGGGGTGGTACATCAATTACGAGGTCGACTATGCAACCACATTTTGCCAGTTTCTTTTTTGATTTCTAAGTTATAGGGGGCAAACCTATTGCTCTTAATCGGGCACAAATCCAGACTTCGGACTGTGAAATTAGTGATAGCAAAACCCAATAAAACTTGGCCCGCCCAGCACGCATGCGTGACGACTTCTATTTTTAGTCTACGAATAATAGAAATATCCTCTATCGTTATAGTTTGCGTCAAACTTTATGTTGGCTCTGAAGTGCGCTAATCGATGCGCAGTACCTCACCCCTCACCCCCGCGTACCCATGAATTTGTTACTGCGCAGCGACTTGCCTCGTGCTCCGACTCGAGCCACCATAAAGAATGAATCGGGCTGTACAGTCACGTCTAAAAGTATGTATACACTTGGCTTTATTCAAAGGCGATTTTCTCCTTTATTTTTTAATGAAATTTTATGTTATTACGAAAATAGTATTTTCGAACCCATACGTTTATATTAAATGTCGTATTTCAACGTTGCATTCGTTATTTCACGAAAAAATTGCAATTGAAAATTGCCAAGTGTATACATACTTTTAGACGTGACTTTTACTGATTCAACACTGGTCATTGCTACGTGTAAGCTTGGAATCGAAATTGGGCAGACTTGCCACCACTAGACCTATCAATGAATAGAATACTCTTCATTATGCACACCATATAAATTACAGACATAAATAAAGATCTTTACAACGGGTCAGTGGTGGGTGGTGGGCGGGTGGTTGGGTGAATCAGTCAAAACAAAACATCCACAAAATAAAACCATCACGTCCAAATAAAATGTGCCAAACAGCAGCATAGACGCAATATCTCCAGCATTTACGAGGACCATAATCTGCAACAGTTCAGCAACGCATACAGTCTATGCGAAGATTTAGACATAGTCGTTCTATTCCGGTCGCGTGCCGAACCGCCACACATAAACATAACTGAAAAATACGGGAAACGTAGACGATGTGCAGAGGCACGTGTCTCTAGACTACCGATGTGCTACGGTTTTACCTGGGAGGGTTGATAATATATTGTGTTTAAGTATTTTAAACATTGATGATAAATGCAAACTTATCCCGAAAATTAAGTCAAACTATATTCGAAAGGACAAGACTGGTACTGAGATTGGCTAGTAGAACTAGAAGAATTAGTTAGCGAAGCCATTTTTGTCAACCTAATGATTTGATTTTCACATTGGAATTAATATAAATAAAGAGAAAAAAAAAAGAAAAAAAAAGAGAATAAAAAAGAAAAAAAAGAGAAAAGAAAAGAAAAGAGAAAATAAAGAGTTTTCTATTCTATTCTATGATGCCAGAGACAAGACACCCATTTTTCTAACATAACATCTCCAGTACGCCGAACTGCATCTAAGAAATTGGGAAAATCAATATTCCTATTAGTGACTCAATAATACTTTCCCGACGTGGACTTCGAACTTTGAACTTTGCCCACGCTCTGGAGTCGCACTAAAATAACTGAACCAACGAAGAAGTCTTTCTCATGTTTCTAAACCCTTTAGAAATAAAAATATCGTTTACTTTAGCATTCTCTGTATAGAATCCTAAACCACAAGTCTAGTTACAAACAGAACGGTCCCCTGCCGACTGTAAACGTAGTTGTTTAAGCGTTCCAGCACATCCAGCTGTGTAGCCGTTGTATAGCTGCTGTGTAGCCGTTGTATAGCTGCTACGTGAGCCTGGAACACTTCACGAGGCTATTGTTGCAGCTGTTAGAATAAATATAGCCAAACGTATGGGAGAAATGTGACGCTTGAGGTAAGGGATTGTGGTATGAAATGAAAGCTTCTTTGACGTATGTGCGCCTAGTACCTAGTTCTTGAGAAACTTTTGGTCTTGCATAGAAAATATTTTCCGGTCTTGGATTATGTTCTAAGATTTGGTTTTTTAATAAACTGGTGCTATGTAAAATATGCGTATATGCGTTTTGGTTAGATAATGCCAACAAAATAATGTTGGTAACTATAATGGCGTAACAAAACTTCGCGGTCAATATTAACCCAGGTAGCAACCAAACTGTGATTTATTTTACGAGGAAAATTACTTCTTTCCACAGTGTAAGAATCAATTCATAGTATCTTTAAGGTACAAACTAAGCTTCTACAACCCATTTTTTTTTTTCGTGAAATAATTCAAAAGGAAAACATGAAAAATAATCGTGAGTTAGAAAATTCAAAATAAAGGGTGTCCCTGGAAGTATGGATCGAATCGAATAGGGGCGTGGGCAAGGTCATTTCCAAACTTTTTAACCCTGAGAATGTCACTGAATTTTTTTACGGTTCAAAAGTTATGACCGATTTTAATTTTTTTTTTCAATAACTTCGCTTAGTGGTATTTATTTATTTATAAAAATCTTACCTACACTATCATTACAGATCTATGATCCAATGCGACAGATTGGCCTTACTAACTAAATCCTAAATCTACACCTTATACTTAGTTAATTACATATAGTGTAACTTTTGCGAAAGAAAATAATCATAAAAAAATACTATCAGGGCTATCTAAAAAAAAAAAATTGATAGCCCTGATAGTTTTCACGAATTAGATATTTCTTCTCTTTTTTTTGTTTAGTTTTTTTTTTGTATTTTTTTTTTTTGCTAAAACGTTTGGAAATGACCTTGCCCACGTCCCTATTCGATTTGATCCATACTTCCAGGGACACCCTGTATAGTCGGTCGGTGTTTAAAATGGAGTAGTGTATTATTTCTTGTTCATATTCATTTATTAGAGCAGTGGTGGCCCAGTGGTATCGGCCGCGACTTACGAGTTGTAGGTCGTAGGTTCGAACCCAGACAGGCGCTTTACTTTGTGTAAATTATTTCATCACCACTGCTCTCAAAACGGTGAAGGAAAACATCGTGAGGAAACCGGCATGTCCTAGAACCAAAAATTCAAAGACATGTGACATCTACCAACCCGCACTGGGCCCGCGTGGTGGATTACGGCCCACTCCCTCTCACAGAGAGGAGGCCTGTGTCCCAGCAGTGGGAACATTATAGGCTGATGATGATGATGATGATGATTCATTTATTACTTAAATGACGTTATTTATAATTATCATTTTCCTGGCGACCATGTAATCAGAGAAATAAAACTTTATCTGATGGTCATTGAAACCTGCTTTAAAATAACAAAATAATACCGAATCAAAAATAAATGAAAATAAGTTGTAGTAATTCCAAAACTAAAATACGAACATGATGGATGAGTACCAGGTTACCATGACATCCGTGCAGCTCACTGAATAACTTGCTCATGATGACTTCGGTTAGTGTCGAATGCGACGACACCGCGCGGCACGGATTTATTTCCGGCTGTCGGCAACACGACGCGCTCCTGAAATAATGCGCGGTCTGTAATGAGCTCTCTCTTGTATTATACAAACATCATGGAAATAGCGTGGAATACAACAGACAAATACATTACATCGAAAGACAGATACATTTATATTTTATTCGTGTGATCATTTTCCCTTGGGCCTTTTTTTCTCCATTCTTTTAGCTCTTATAATCTCATAGACAGTATCTTAACTTCTATGTTAATAAACAGTACGGTAACAGTAGGAAGAGACAGTTCAATGCCTAACACCTTTATTTAGTACCTACCCCTCTTGTAAACAGACTTTTACTTCTACATCACAGCCAACGAGCACCTTTCCATTGATATCTTAATAGTTTCTTCTGCATCATAACACCCTGGTACATATAGTTTCATGTTCGCCATAAACCTGGCGAAATTTTTTTTTATCACTTTACTCGCACTTTTTTAAACATCAAGTTTTATGCGCAGTTTGGGGATGTGTTCACAGAAAACTAGGCGAATGTTAACAAGACGATAAAAGAACTTCACATAACGATTATGAGAGTTTCTCTGACTTTTAGACGTATTTTGGGGGTTATTTGACTTGTCTGAAGTCCTTCTACTTCGGCTGTTAAAAAGTTTTTCTTTGAACTACGTTGTAATGTTATCATAAATCACTACAAAACCGATCACAAAGGACGTATTTTTTGCTTAGAAACAAAACAGTGCAGAAATGTTATATGAAATCTCACGGTTGCACAGTTTTTCATTAATACACTGTTTTTTTATTTTTTACTAGCTGTGCCCCGCAGTTTCACCCGCGATATAAGTATCTATTATAGTCCTAATTTATTGATTCCCTTTACAAAACTCGACCCCCCTTTTTATACCCTTAAGGGATAATTTCGGGGATAAAACCTATTCTATATCCTTCCCCACAACTCAAACTATCTTCATACCAAATTTCATCTAAATCGGTTCAGTGGTTATTTATTCCCCATACAAACTTCCACCCCCCTTTTCACCCCCTTAAAGGAAGATAAAAACTATCCTATGTACTTCCCCGGGATGCAATCTATCTCTCTGCCTTTTATCTAAATCCGTTCAGTGGTTTAGGCGTGAAAAGGTAACATACAGACAGACAGACAGAGTTACTTTCGAATTTAAGTATGGATAGTATGGATGGATGTAGTTATAAATTTACCACAGAGGTTAAATGCCTCCCATTAAGTTTAATATAAAATGTATGCATTAGATCAAAAAGATACTGGCCGAAAATAAAAATCGACTGAATAAAGAATCATTTCATTTGCACCGCTTAACATCACCACGTCTCACAGTGGAACGAATGTATGGGAGCGGTTGGACGTAGACATGTCCGAAAAAAAAGAGTAAAATTATGCCAAACTAATGATGCCATCTTATTCGATTACTTAATGCCTTCATAACTTGTGGTGATGAATTTCTTCATAACTCCCATATTTCGGGAGTAATTTGAGAAAATGTGAAATTTTACTATGAAAATGAGTGTATCGAGCTCTCTCCCTCCTGATTCCGGGCTTGTTTCAAGTAGCGGTCTCTAATATCATAATGCTTATACTAAGAGCTATATTTAATACTAAGACACATAGTGCGCCAAATGTGCACTTTCTGGGATAAAGAGTGATGTTTATTTTATAACACAATTTTTTTATTTTTTGTTTATTTTGTTGATTAAAACCGTTTTTCTAAAGGTTTACCTTATTACAATAACATTTCTGAGCAGCCAATTAGAGAAGATATAAGCTAATTAGGATATATAATTAGGGACTTAAGGTTTACATATAAAACTGATGCACTAATGATTACTGATAAGAACATTGCTATTATTTAATTACTAAATGGCTCTTAATACACTAATTTAGCATGCATCATTTACTAATTATCACAATAACTAATTACCTTGCAATATTTAACAAAGGATACCTGGGATACCTGGATTTTATATAAATAGGTCACTATTAGTAACTTTAAAATCAGTGTTGATTTACACCTCGTTGTATCCAAGCTAATCTCGCAATGTATTTTCCAAATTTTAATACAAATCTTGATATTCACGTTGCTTTATGCGCACGCGCACATAAAGATTTACGCGACTTTAACTATTTGTTCAGTGTTTTAAAAGATAACAGTTGTGTTCAGTTATGTGAAAGTGCTGAAACAAGTTTAAAAGACTGGTGTCGTCGATTTTGCTACCGCATTTATGCAAAATGGACACAGTCTGGAAGAAGCACAGATAAGTTTCGGAAGAAACATGAGATTTGGCTACAGGCTGCAATTCAATGGCCGGAATTACAGAATGAAAATATGGAACCTTCTACAGAAAATATAAGTGACGTCATCGAGCCCATAATTTCTCCTGCTAAATCTGATGCTTCAACTTGTACACATCCTAGTCCTCGTAAATCTTTTGAGGACCTTAGTAACCGGCAAAAAAGAAGACGCACTGAAGATAGTCTTTCATGCAGCAGTAGCAGCGCTGAAATTATGTTTTCGGCCGAAAGGGCGCTTCAAAAGGCAGGACAAAGCGATACAGCTTATGTTATGAAATACTTGACGGAGAATCCAGAAGAGGCCTCAAAAATCAAAGCCTTCATTGAAGGTAAATCAATTCAGGTACGGGAAATATCCCCTTTGAAGGCATTGGCTCTTTATGTATCGATGAACTTATCGAAATGGCGCTATAACACTCTTCGGGATTTCAACACTCAAGAAGGAGCTCTTCAATACCCGAGTTACTACATGTTGGTTAAAGAAAAAATTAAGTGCTATCCGGCCAAAGAAGATCTCACAGTTACAGAGAGCTCTGCAAAAATCAAATTACAAGCCTTGATGGATTTAACCTCAAGAAGACTTATTAGGTCGTTAGAAACCCCTGTTGATCCCAATCAACAGCTCGTATTGACCAGCAAATGGGGTTTTGACGGATCATCTAGCCAAAGCATTTATCATCAAAGGACGAGTGAAGATGAGCAAATCGATCTTGCTAGTAATTTTATGATTAGTCTTGTACCACTGCGGCTCGTCTCAAAAGGTGTAACAATTTGGGAAAACGAGCGACCATCTTCCACTTCATTTTGCCGGCCAATATTGTTTAAGTTTATAAAGGAAACCAAAGAAAATGTGCAGAGAGAGATGGCTGAAATCGAAGCAGAGATTGAAGCCTTAACTCCATCCACCATCACTGATGGAATTAGTGTCAAACACCAACTGCTGTTGACAATGATTGATGGTAAAATTCATTCCATTATATCCAATACAGCAGCTTCAGTGTGTGACATATGCAAGGCTTGTCCTAAAGAAATGAATAATTTAGAGTTAATCAAAGATAAACACGCAAACGAGGACATGTATAAATATGGCTTAAGCACCCTTCACGCTTGGATTCGCTCAATGGAATGCTTATTACACATTTCCTACAAATTAGACATAAAATCATGGCAAGTAAGGGGTGATATAGCAAAAAGGCAAGTTGATGACAGGAAGAAAAGAGTTCAAGAGGCTGTAAGAAGAGAAACGGGCTTACTTCTCGATGTTGTGAAACAAGGCAGTGGATCCACCAACAATGGCAACTCGGCAAGGAGATTTTTTGAAAACTACACTAAATCTGCTGAACTGACCGGAATAGATGCTATGCTTTTAAGAAAAATCTGTGTGATCTTGCAGTGTATTTCATCAGGAGAGAAGATCAACGTAACTAAATTCCGAGAGTTCTGCTTTGATACTGCTAAGCTTTACGTGGAGTTATACCCATGGTATTATATGCCTTCTTCACTTCATAAAATTTTAATGCATGGGCCAGACATAGTTCAGAACATGTCAATTGTGCCCATTGGTTTTCTATCCGAAGAGGCATCTGAGGCTAGAAATAAAGATTTTAGAAAATATAGAGAGGGGCATTCTCGAAAGCATAGCAGTATCTCATGCAATGAAGATATTATGCACAATCTTTTACTGTCTTCTGATCCACTTGTTACAAGTATCCGTCCAAAAGGAAATAAGTTTGTAAAAAAATCTTCTTTTAAGGAATTTTATGAGCTTACGGATTCTGAGAAAAGTGATATCGAATTTGTTAACATAAATGATTTAGCGGACATCGATTCTGAATTTGAATTAATTGATGATGATGATGATGACGAAGATAATTAAATGATGTTATTGTTTTAAAATGTGTAACTTAGTAAATTAGAGCTTACATCTTAATTATTTATTGTACTTTTAATGAAACTAGGTAATTTATTATCAACTTACTTAAAAGTCATACTCTCATCAGTTCTTGTGAATATTTTTGTTAATATATATTTCTGTATATATATAATATATTTATAGACCTCTTAATAAGTCTGTCTGCGGTTTAAAGTAAATACAAATGGGGAAAAAACGTTTTTTTTTTTTTAATTTTCATTTCCTTTTATCCCAGAAAGTGCACATTTGGCGCACTATGTGTCTTAGTATTAAATATAGCTCTTAGTAATAGCATTACGATATTAGAGACCGCTACTTGAAACAAGCCCGGAATCAGGAGGGAGAGAGCTCGATACACTCATTTTCATAGTAAAATTTCACATTTTCTCAAATTACTCCCGAAATATGGGAGTTATGAAGAAATTCATCACCACAAGTTATGAAGGCATTAAGTAATCGAATAAGATGGCATCATTAGTTTGGCATAATTTTACTCTTTTTTTTCGGACATGTCTACGTCCAACCGCTCCCATACATTCGTTCCACTGTGCGTCTGTCTACTTCTAATGGAAATGATTTGAAATTGAGCCCGCGTCTACCTGTATCGTCTGATTCTGGTGATAATAATTATTATTCATAAATAAACCGAACAAACTTGTCCCATCATGGAGTCCCATTGAACCAGTCGGGTCAATGGGACTAGTGAGATAGACCGAAATGTTCCAAGTAAAAGTGCTAATTTCACTTTTAATAAGTGCATATTCTTGTGCAGGGAGAGTGCACATTTAATAATTGTAAGTTTTAAATGTTTGAGGAGAAGATGAATTAAATTTTGTTTTCACTAACTTGAGTTTTTATTTTGAGTAGGTATATTTCATCACGGTACGTAGACTGGTAGTTGAAAGAAAAGAAGATTATGCACCTTGCTAATGTGAGTAATTAATTTAGCACTCGTGCATTAATAACTCACTTTGCGCTCGATGCAACAATCTACTATTTCTTAACGTTATTGCATTATGTCATCAATTTATTAATTCATCCGAAAATTACTTCTGACGACCGCAAAGTTGAAAAAGAATGATAATGATTATTGACTAAAACCATCAAACAGCTGTGAACGCGCCTTAACCCGTGTCAACCTTTACACGGTAACAAACATAAATAGGAAAAGACACTTAATGGGGAAACTGTATTGAATAATATATGATTAACGACAACCATAATAAGACCTTCCCTTCCCCTTTTACTGATGAAAAGATGAGACAAAGTTACCGGAAGTTCAGAGATCCCGGGAGCTCAAGGTAAACTGGTTTTAAAATGGTCGCTTCACGAGATACGGTTCGAGACATTGCGAGGGTAACTTCACAAAACTTCGCTTTTATTTTGTTTTCACCGCGTGTAGTAGTGTTTTCCGTTGTAATCTGATAAATTAATGGCGTTAAATGTTGTTACCGTCGACAAATGACAGGTCCGATTTTATTTTGCGCTAATTTTGTTACAACGGTGTAATTACTGGCGTATGAGTCAAAGTCAAAGCATTTATTTCAAATAGGCACATAAAAGGCACTTTTGAACGTCAAAAATTACAATAAAATAGAATTGATTCTAGTCGCCCCTTTCAAAAGGTAGTTTTCGTATGGAGAAGAATGGGCAAGAAACTCCACCGTTACTCTTTTAAAATGTTTTACAATATTTTGCATACATTCTTTATATAATAATATACAAAGACGGTGCACCTAAAATAAAATTAAGTCTATACCACAACAGGTAAAAGAATTAAAAACGAAACCATGCCATAAAAAATAATTATCTGATAGATACATGGTGCTCACATATTTGCAAACATGGTAAAAGAAAACAAGTAATAAGTCAGGGTGTGAGTTAAAGTAACTACAGAATGTAAATCAATGTCAAAAAAGAATACATTTTACAATAATATTAGCAACCAGTTTGATTTTGTCTAGACACATATGAGACATTCCAGCTTCGACTCTGATTCTGATTCGACTCTGACTCTGATTCTGTAAAAATCTCACCGTCTACTTAGGTGAAGTGAGCTTGAAATGAGCTGTCAGTAGTATCAATCCCCGGTGCGGGATTGTCCGTAAGGGTTACCGCTACCCCGGAACATAAAGGGCTAAGGAAGGAACACGGATGGGTTTTAGTCCGTAAGAGTCTGACACTCCCTTCCGCTCCACCCAGAGCGGGAGGGGTCATTTGATGATTTCCCACCCATAAAAACACTCGGGGACTGCCGCGGTAAAGCTAATGCATAGCATTTTTTATCAACTTCATCATCATCATCATCATTTCTCGCATCCAACGAGTTCTGCAATTATAATATTTATGCAATATTTTTTTTTCTGTAATATTAATGCAAGTTACACTTTTTGAGCGTGGTGACCACCACGTGAACACGCATACGTCTAGTCGCACGCACACAAACACCGTGCCGAAGTCTGCCGAACTGAAACGACGTTAGACGATGCACGGCTTTCAACGCCGCACCGCTGTGCCGGTCGGAGTGCGGGAGTTAGGTTTATTTTCGTGACTGAATTTCTTGATTCGGTCGCCGCGCTCTAAGACCGCGATAAAAGCTATGCAATAGCTTAAAAAAAAGTAGTATCAATCCCTAGCATTGGGTATAATGAGAGGTCACTTCAAGCTCACCTAAGTTTTTACTCGACTACGGCGAAGCAAAAAGGAGGGTTATGATTTTTACAGAATAAGATCTATGCCCGAGATATTCCTTTCAGACTGCTTGATTTGAATTGTTACCAGTTGTACCACCTGCAATAAAATTCATGATTTTTTAAAGTAATCTGACACGTATAGTGCCTATGAAACCGGTTTTTATTCTTCTCTCATCTTGAAAAATTGTCAATCCCCGAAAAATATATATTTTTATGACCGCCAAGATATCTCAAATCAGTGCGGGAAATCGTAACATTTTCCTTATATCTCTTTACAGCAGCATTGTGTAGATACTAGGGTATAATAACGTGGTGGCTCTAAGTCGGCTTCATTTCCTGGTGGGCGGTGTCTTGATCTCCGGCCGCTGACACCGCACACACCCTGTATATATTGCGCTGGTTCGCTCCTTTTGGAACCTTGAGTAAACATGTTTTATAATAAAATAAAAAGTGCACAATAATGTAAAAATGTTTATGTCTGAAAAAAAAAAATAGTAGCTTAATGCCACAGTATAAATATACAGTAAGTTATCTAAGGCCGCCCGCCGAGTTATTAGCCTACTCTTGCGTTGATCCCCAGGGTTGTCACTTTTACTTTTAGTTAATATTTTCGAACAAGCAGCACTTGATCAAAATTTATGAAATAAAAAAGCATATTATGATTGAATATTTTACCAATTTATAAATTTAGTAAAAATAAAAAGCCTTTATTCACATAACATTTATAATACTAAGTTACAAATTTGATACCGAGAAAATTTTTCTCCTGTTTCTGCACGTCCGGAACGCTTTATTATTATTTGTTAATGTAAAGTAAATTCTCATTCTTATTTTGGGAAAGCATGGACCTTAAATTCTAAATCATTCAGTTGATCGTAAATTGACCGGCCAATTTTAATGTTGATGTGGTCCTTTTCGAACGCTTTGCGAAACACCTGCTCCATCCTACATCGACAAAATCATCAGGCGGGATCATGAGTAAATTTCGATCTTTGCCGTAATTCCTGTAATGGGTGTATAAGACACCATATTTGGATTGAACAACACATCAGACAATAGAAAAAATAATAATTTCAAAAGTAATTAATTTGCAATATTAATTATTGTGAAATTGCCCTTATTACATCTATACGCGACAAATACGTTTACCTAAACGATGTTTCGAACTCAATCCTCTGTTTTATAGTAAAACTAGACTTCTTAAAATAAACTTTAGCTCTAAACATAGTATTCAGAAAGTAAAGGGGTTAGAAGATTTTTGTATGGAGGGTGGCCCTAAGGTCGGCCGCCATTTTGATTTTTTTTCAGAACCGCGGCGCACAACAAAAGTTATATATTTAGATAGAGGACACTTATAGAAACAAAAATGTATTATAACATAATATCCTAAAGCGTCAGGTTTCGGAGTTATTCACCAAAATATAAGTCGAAAGCAACAAGGATTTTCTTGTTTTTTTTCCCTCTAGGTAAGCATATTGAACTATTTAGGTAATAGAAACGTTATGAAACCTTTATGGAGAAGAAACAAATGAAGAATAGACATTTTTTATTAAACACGGCAATTTATAGTTCGTTTTTTAATCCCAGAGACTAATCTGACATTTAAGTCTTTTCTATTTTCGTTTTTTTTAGTATAGAAGTTTGACATTACACTTGTCAGATTAGTCTCTGGGATTAAAAAACGAACTGTAAATTGCGGTGTTTAATTATTTATTTAAAAAATGTCTATTCTTCTTTTGTTTCTTCTCCATAAAGGTTTCATAACGTTTCTATTACTTAAATAGTTCAATATGCTTACTTAGAGGGAAAAAAAACAAAAAAAATCCTTGTTGTTTTCGACTTTATTTTGGTGAATAACTCCGAAACCTGACGCTTTAGGATATTATGTTATATTACATTTTTGTTTGTATAAGTGTCCTCTATCTAAATATATAACTTTTGTTGTGCACCGCGATTCTGAAAAAAAATCAAAATGGCGGCTGATTTTAGGGCCAAAACCTTCAAACCCCTTTGGGAATACATTTATATGGAAAAATGCGACTCGGCTACGCTCTTAATAAAGCAAATAAACTGTGAAATAAACAATACAATACCACATTTTCTAATAATATTTAAGTATAAGTAGGTACTTACATTTCTGGTTGAGTAGGAACTATGAAGAATGATAAGTCCGGGTTTGCGAAATCATTATTGAGGCACCCGAAAACACTACCTACAATATTTGTTTCCCCTTTTTGAAGTCATGATACTCGTAATTTAAGTGGCCGCCGCCCCGGCGAGAGTTGACGAACGCAAGCGGTCATATAGCGTACGCGCGTGCTCACAGTCGCGCTGCACAGCCCGCACTGCCGCCACCTTATTCCCTCATATATTATGCTAGCGTGTGCGTGAAATCGCGTGCCGACATGGCGCGCGGCGCGCACGCACACATTCAAACCGAGAGCGGCACGTTTGTATGAAGATGTTTTACTGTATATTTATACTGTGTTAATGCTGACCATGGCTCTAGAGAGAACTTCCACACTATGCAGGCTGTACTCAGAAGTACTGCATTTTGAATCAAGCCCTTGGTCCGGCTTATGAAGCCGAACGCCTAACGGTTCAATATATATATTGCTTAATTTTGAGTGTTGAAAAAAATATGAACACAATCAGAGAAAAAAAAAACTACAAATTTTGATGTACTTTAAATCTAGCTGCACCCCAGGATTTCGCCCGCATAAGTTTCGATCCCGTGGGAATACCGGGATAAAAACTGTCCTATGTCCTTTCCTGAGACTCAAACTATCTCTATACCAAATTTCATCTAAATCGGTTCAGTGGTTTAGGCGTGAAAAGGTAACATATAGACAGACAGACAGACAGACAGAGTTACTTTCGAATTTATAATATTATAGTATGGATCTTAATGTACCATACATTAAGATCTATAAGCAAATAAAAACTAATACCTAATTCATTAATAAAAATAACAAAATTAAATCCTAACTTAACTAAAACAATACAGAAATTAAAATATAGCGTCGCAAAATTCATTCGCATCGCTGTCGACTGGTCAGAAAAGTTATTTAATCTTCTTATTATTAGAATACATCAACTAAATATTAAAATACCTAGAACGAACGCGATCACTCAAATAACATTGTACCTACTCAAGAGACGCTATCTTCAATTAATTTAATAAACACACACAAACACATCCTTAATACACAGTCACGTTATTATTTCGTTTATGAGCATTTTAATTAAAGGTTGGGACCTTACCTAATTAAGTTTTCGACACAATCGTACGTAATTAGCTAATTAGTGTGATAAACATGCGTTAATTGTACATTCATTAAGCACCTATATTAATTTGGCACCGTGTTTTATTTGACGATGGTTCTTCTTATAAGTTTCAAAGGTTTTTCTTACGTAGGTTGGTTTTTCGGGAAAATGTCAATTGGAAATATCGTGATTGTGATTTGCATTGGAAAATTTTATATTTCTCTTTCTACGACAACACCAAGTCTTACGAATGCCAATTGAAAATATAACACGATAAAAGCAACATTGGACTACGCGAGATAGTAAATAGATTTCGAAATTGTTAATGTTCAACGTTTTATATTATATGTCATGGTTTCGTTTTTAATTCTTTTACCTATTGTGGTATAATAATTTTATTTTAGGTGCATCGTCCTCACATATTATTATATAATTAATGTATGCAAAATATTGTAAATAATTTAAAAGAGTAATGGTGGAGTTTCTTGCCCATTCTTCTCCATACGAAAACTACCATTTGGAAGGGGCGATTAGAATCAATATTCTATTTTAAGGTAATTTTTGACATTCAAAAGTGCCTTTTATGTGCCTATTTGAAATAAATGCTTTGACTTTGACTTTTATAGAGTTCCCAGAAATATCAGAATCAATGCGACTTACTTACATGCTTATAAGTGGTACCTAAGGACAAAAAGTCGGTGTGTGCTTATGACCACACGATACAACGAAAACTTACTACTGGAGCCGAGTATACCCGATTCAGCCTCCACGACCGACCGGAGCCGAGTCTACCCGATTCAGTATCTACCACCAACTGAAGCCGAGTATACCCGATTCAGCGTCCACGACCGACCGGAGCCGAGTATACCCGATTCAGCTTCCCGATCCGAGCGTGTCGATTCAGTTTCGTTCACTGTTCAGAAAGAGCGCAAATTGCACCTAAAGAAGTCTTCAGTTTAATTAAGTCAGCAGCAAAAAATCTCTTTTCACACCAAAACACAAACACACGCCAATTCTCTTAGTAATTACAACAAAACACGTGAAACGAAAAGTGGTCGCCATTTAATTTCGTCACAGCGTTTATGTGGCGGGCACAAAGTGAAGTAAACCGCAGTGACCGAAGTTAAACTTCGTTATGATATATTGTTCATATTGGTCACAATATTATTGTCGCCATGAGGTATTTGTGCAAACATTCGTGTCCGATCCTCATACGAAAGTATGGCTATATGTTTATTATGAGGAGGTAGTTCGGCCGTTTTGAATCGAGATAATTTGACGTAGATGATCTTAAAGGAGTAAGTAAGGATGGCACTTTGTGTGATGTGGCTTCTGCTAACTCCGTAAGAAAACAGCTCGAGTTCCCGTTCGTCCCTCTGGCTATCGTCCCCTTGGTGGGACGATCGGGAATTTAATAAACAATATTAAATTTATTCCCGTTCGTCCCATTGACAATATCAGTGGGACGAACGGGAATAATTTAGTAATTTAATTTTGAATTCCCATTGGTCCCACTAAATAATTTCAGCCTGATTGTTCAATGGGGAAAAAACACTTATTTATCCTAACTAATATTAGATATAAATGCGAAAGTAAGTTTGTTTGTTTGTTACCTTTTCACACCTAATCCACTGAACCGATCATCATGAATATACGTTGTCAGTGGTATAGAAAAGGTCATAGGCGGATACCTTTCATCTAGAAAAAAAAATACTGTTCCCGAGGAAAAGAACAATAACTTTCGACGGTCATAATTGCTTTAGAACGCTAGATGGCGCTACGTGTCTTTCGAAATGAAGTGATTGATAATCCGACATATATTTTCTACTGCTTTGACAAATTCTTTAACAATTTGACTGCTCATGAAATGAGAGCAATAGCTTGAGTTTGACTTTAGACTACTAACGTTGAGATATAGGCGGCTTTACCTAAATGATTAGGATGAAATTACAAATATCACTTCACGGCGTTGTTAGAATATCTTAAAATACCGTTAAACCAAACGACAATTTAACTCGAAAAGATGAGTAAAATACCATTGAAAGATAGTATAATTTCCCAGAAGTAGTACTACTAAAGCTCAGCTGTTTTTTGGGTTCCGTATCTCAAAAGGAAAAAACGGAATCCTTATACGATCACTTTGTTGTCCGTCTGTCTATCAAGGCCCTGTATCTCGGGAACGCGTGGAGGTATCGAGTTGAAATTAAACCCATACACTCAGGTCTGCGGTCCCTTGAAGCTGTGAAATAATCAAACTTCTAAGATAACGTAAAAAAAAGATACGGCCGTTTATGCCGCAAAAAACGTATATTTTGACACTCTCAAGGGAATCAAAATGTATAGGGTACTTTCCGTTGACCTTGAATCATGAAAATTGGCAAGGAGCATGGTCATGTAGCACAAGTAAAGGGAAAAATCCGAAAACCGTAAATTTGTAGTTACATAAAAAAAAAAATCCCGTGATAAACTATTTACATACCTACAAAGTACCGAACCCTCGGTGCGCAAGTCCGACTCGCACTTGACCGGTTTTTTTACTTGTGTGGTTGCTATCAAATCCCGGGCCTTTGGAACAGGCACGGATTGCTGCGTTCTAGGAAAATTGAATTCACTCAACGTATATGCGGACGGGAAACCGTAGCGCGTAGGAGACCGAATTAACTTGTTATCTGGGGGCCGGGAAAAAAACTGTATTCACTGCAGTAAAATAAGAATAGATAACCACTGTTTTTTGAGTATATTAAAATAGCCTCCCGTATGAGCTGTGTGCCAAATTTACCACTACGTGGAGACCTGACACAGAAAGAAAAAAGAAAGAAAATACGTTTATACGTTTGTTTTCTTTCTTTTCTTTCACATGATTCACGACTCACATGATTTTACGCAATTTCCTTGAATTTCAAACCAACAATCCAGCAAACATTTCAGCCACTGAAACAACGTAATCCGCTCAAGAATAACCGATGGCTTTATAGTCAATCGCCAATTAGAGCGGTCTTAACGGTGCGGTACATTGACGACTCCTAGTTCGTACATATTGTTGCGTTACGACTCATTGGGCGTAGCCTCAGTATTGTGTGGGCCAACAGAAGATTGTTTGTTCAAATTATTGGTGGTTGTGGTTAGACGTCAACCTTGGTAACAGTAGATATTGATTGATTTAGATAGCACTGCGAACTACGTCGCAGAATATATAATAGTACTACGTACAGAAGTTGCACTCCTTTGATCTCGAAGAAAGCCGCCATTTTAATAGCCTACAAAATTTCCAACGTACCTGGGGTATTTGAAATCGCACCTTACAACTACGCTTACAAGAGCGCAATTCCTTTGTGTTCAGAATTTACCTACACCACAGCTCAAGCGTCAGGGTTGTACAAGCAAATTAAAATAAATAACAACATAATTTTAAGAATAATTTATTGTGTTTACAATTGTTTAACTTAATGTAGCGTTGTATGTATTTCTTACAATCTCTAAAGTACCTATCATTAAACTTCAGTGTTGCGAAAATTCGAAATCGGACAAACAATTTTAAAAGATTATATTATACGTTTTAGTTTATTACGATTCTCCATTATAAAGAAGAGGACAATGCTGTTGCAACAATAAACCTTGCGTTGCGACGATGATCGACTGACCGTCGTCGTCGTATAGGCACGCGTGTGTTCACAAGCGCGCGGCGGCCCCGACATGGCCCCGACTGATTTGCAACTTCAAGTTGTCGCGCGCTGTAGGCACTTATCGCGGTAGGTATAGGCGAGTGACGGAGGCCTGACTACGTTAAAAAGTTTAGTTATATTCTATAACTAGCTGCGCCCCGCGGTTTCACCCGCGTAAATGTCGATCCCGTGGGAATATCGGGATAAAAACTATCCTATGTCCTTTCCCGGGACTCAAACTATCTCTATACCAAATTTCATCGAAATCGGTTCAGCCGTTTTCATGTTATGTCGTGACAACGGAAAACGGGTTTCATTTTTATATATATATAGATTATGCGAAATGTCGTTGAATTTGGAAAGACAAACTACTCCGTTGTCGTCTTGCATTTTTCATCATTATTATCAGCCTTGTTATTATACCTACTGGTGATTATAGGCGTCTTTAGTGTCATGCTTCCCTGGTACATGCAAGTCTTGTACAGGCGTAAGGTCTGTCCAGGTCTTCTGTGGACCATCCAATCTGGCTGATGATCTACTATAATCAAGCCATCGTCATACATAAAGTATTTGTATATTTTATATCTATATAAGCAATAATATTTCAGGTCAGACTGCCTCGAAAACCCAGCAAATACAACCCAATAACATCTAATTGAATATAAAACCACAAAAATAGAATAAGTGTACAGTCCAATTCCATATAGTACTACATCTCTAGTAATTTGGCCTGGTGATTGATAACCGAGGCTGTGTTGGAGGCCTGGCACCCCATCTGTACACGTCGTAGGACCTTCAAGCCCTTGTTAATTTCACTGATTTATTGTACACTAAAAAGTAGATGTCGTTTTATTCCGATTTAGGTGTTGGGTGCTTTGTATGAGGTCAGAATAAAAATGATTACAATACCAGGGATGTAGACAACAAACATAGCACGATGCCTTTATTCCAAGAGATAGGTACTGGTTCCTATATTTCGCCAGTTTTATTTAGACAGTTCGTAGTAAAGTTCAAAAGACAACCAATTTTTGTGTAAATTCACGCCCCGTGTAACACTGATACAAACAGATTCGAAACTCAATCTATAACTAATATTGTACCGCTTCCATTAAAAAATATTGATCAAAACGCAACCGCACCAGTGAATGAAAAACCCAAAAAAATACGTAATACTGGCTACATTCAAACGAAGCGAGCTCTAAAAAAAAAGTAGAAAGGATTCTAGTTCTGTTTTTGACAAGTCGATAAATGGAAACTGTAGGTAACGTAGTGGTCGAGGTGAGGAGACTGCACGTGTCAAATAGGGTTGATGGGCAAAGGATAGAGGTTTTGTAAACTCGATGTTAACTGAACGTAAGCTTAGCGAGCGGTAGATACAGTCAGAAACATTCTTGTTTAAGCATATTGTCACAATAATCATTTACTTAGTGAGCGGTAACATTATTGTATGTATAGATGACTATCTATTTACATTAGGTACTAAATTAAATGACTACAGGGTGAAATTAAAAACATGCGACAAATCGAAATGGGAGATTGTACTCATCATTATGAACAACTTTTACTATGGGACCAAACCTGCAATCGCGAAAAAAAATCAGCTGTTCCCTACATTCATGTTCGCATAACTCGTCAAAATGTAGGAAGCAGCTGATTTTTTTTCTCGATTTCAGGTTTGATCCCATAGTAAAAGTTGTTCATAATAATGAGTACAATCTCCCATTTCGATTTGTCGCATGTTTTCAATTTGAACCTGCATAGGCCAACCGCTTAACTGAGACGTTGCCTGAGGTAGCTGTGCGGTGCGGGAGGGGTGATAGTTGTCAAAATTTGACGAATCACTGAGCTCTCGCATCACGTCACCACACCCCTCCCGCACCGCGCTGCTACCTCAGGCAACGTCTCATTTAAGCGTTCGGCCTATAATTACTAATACCATAATTCAATTTTAAACTTCTTTTCTTTCCTAAGTTTTAATAAAAGAACAATTTAAGTTAGTTGACAATTTGCTTAACAATTAATTACCTTGACTTGATATCGCTTGGCAAGCGCCTGTCATTCGCTTTCAGTTGACATTTCCCAAATAGATTTTCGATACTTACTAGTAATTAATTTAATGTCTTTGATGTTCCGTAAGTTGCTATTCCGTACTATTTGTAGGCTTAGTTAATTCGGTTAATGGGCTGTAAATGTAGATGCTGTGTATGTATGTTAGAGCAGTGGTGGGCCAGTGGCAACGACCGCGACTTACGAGATAGGTCGTAGGTTCGAACCCTGACAGGCGCTTTACTTTGTGTAAAATTATTTCATCACCACTGCTCTCAAAACGGTGAAGGAAAACATCGTGAGGAAACCGGCATGTCCTAGAACTAAAAATTCGAAGACATGTGACATCTACCAACCCGCACTGGGCCCGCGTGGTGGATTACGGCCCACTCCCTCTCACAGAGAGGAGGCCTGTGTCCCAGCAGTGGGAACATTATAGGCTGATTATGTGTGTGTATGTGCTGTAAATGTAGGTTATATTAAAGTTATTAATGATAATAATCGGTTGCCTTTAATCAGTTTAGGTTAATAAAAATAGGCCAGATTCTTTCTAGTTTAACTAAATATTTAGCGGTCAGATGACAGTGGTATTAAAGCAAAAACCCTTGGTTCTTTACTTTAATTACTTACGGCCCTATTTTGCAAAGCCCCTCCGAATTCGACTAAGACTAGGATTCCCGATAATCTAATCTAACTAGCCTGTATGGTCCCACTGCAGGGCAAAGGCCTCCCTCTCCCTTTTCCACACAATTCTGTCTTTTGCGAGTGCCGGCCAGTCCCTACGGTAGGAGTCAAGCTCGTCCCGCCATCCTCGTTTTAGCCTGTCGCGATGATTTCCGATAATATACATATAAGGTGTAAAAAAAATTAACCTTAAAAACTTTAAGAGGTGCTTTAGACCATCGAACTGAACAACTTTCACTATGGGACCAACTCTGAAATCACGAAAAAAAAATGAGCTGTTTCATACATTTTGGCCGAGTAGGTATTGAACTGTTGTATGAAACAGCTGATTTTTTTTTCGTGATTTCGGAGTTGGTCCCATAGTGAAAGTTGTTCAGTTCGATGGTCTAAAGCACCTCTTAAAGTTTTTAAGGTTAATTTCTTTACACTTTGTATAATAATACTAGCTCCGCCCCACGGTTTCACCCGCATAAGTCTCGATCCCGTGGGAATATCGGGATAAAAAGTATCCTATGTCCTTTCCCGGGACTCAAAATATCTTTATACCAAATTTAATCTAAATCTGTTCAGCAGTTTAGGCGTGAAAAGGTAACATACAGACAGACAGAGTTACTTTCGAATTTATAATATTATAGTATGGATTATGTACAGATGCCAGCTGGCACATCAAGCTACTAAAATCTGTCGAATTTCTTTAATGGATTTTCAACTCTATCGCTAAAGCATAAGTTTCGAAGTTGATTGGGAAAATTTGACAATCTCGAGTAGCTTCATGTGCTGGCGTTTGTACCTACATGTATTTTTATTAAATAAATAAAATGCCTTTCCTCTTGTATCTCCGTTACGGCGATCACACACACGTCACACAGTCCTTTTCAATTAATGATGATTTTTTTTTTTTTACTTGTTTCACCAAAGCACCAATTCGATCAGAATTAAATAAAACCCAGAGCATTTAAAAACAATAAACGACGTCCATTTTCTTTGACACGGCTCAATAATTCCCAAACATTCCGTTAGGTTGCGGTCAGTGGGAACTCATTTCCAGCTGTCATTAGCATTTCGTAGCAACATGCCCCCGAGCACCTCTCTCTTCTACTGGTTTGACTTGGTAAAATTGGGTATTTTGATCTATTTCCCGTATCTGCAGCCTTGGTACGAGTACTATAATCTTTTGTATTGATAGCAACAAAAAATAATCTTTTCTGTTGATTGCTACGAGTGCTCACAAATCATAAAATCATGAAGAAATATTCGGGTAGTCTGCTAAAGTTTTGTAATTTCAAATTCTCAATTGCAGTAGGATTCATAAAATGTAATCTATAAATAAATAAAATTGAAGTGTGTATTATTTTGTAACATAAAAACAACAGCTTTTTATGAAACAAATTAAAAAAAAAATTGTCCGTCGGTCTGTTTGTTCTGGCTAATCTCCGAAACGGCTGGAACGTGTTTTGACGGGACTTTCACTGGCAGATAGCTGATGTCATTGTATAAATAGTAACTTAGGCTACTTTTATTTATAAAAAGTATTAGAGTTCCGCAAAAAAAGAAAACCGATGATATCCAATTTGCTTCCCGACATGGACGCGAACACAGTCGCGGGCACATTTAGAATCCATATCTACTATCCGTACTAATCCATACTAATACATATTATAAATTTGAAAGTAACTCTGTCTGTCTGTCTGTATGTTACCTTTTCACGCCTAAACCGTTGAACCGATTTAGATGAAATTTGGTATAGAGGTAGTTTGAGTCCCGGGAAAGGACATAGGATACTTTTCATCCCGATATTCTTACGGGATCGAGACTTATGCGGGTAAAACCGCGGGGCGCAGCTAGTATTATATAACATTGTAAATTCGAAAGTAACCCTGTCTGTCTGTCTGTCTGTCTGTCTGTATGTTACCATTTCACGCCTAAATCACTGAACCGATTTAGATGAAATTTGGTATAGAGATTGTCTGAGTCCCGGGAAAGGACATAGGATAGTTTTAATCCCGATATTCCCACGGGATCAAAACTTATGCGGGTGAAACCGCGGGGCACAGCGAGTTGTATAGTATATAGCCCATTGTATTTCTTTGCTAAAAATAAATAGGTCCTAAGTACACCAGCCGGGGGTTGTCCTTGGGTGCACATGCATAGTGCTTATAGGGATAATTGTCGGTTGGTGCTTCATTTCATTAAAAATCCTTCCAAAAGTCCGGGACCTCAGAGTCTCGAGAATTGATGTCAGAGACGTACATTATAGTTTAATAAATAATCAAAACGTTGTAGGTACATAAATAGACTATTATAGCACGGTTTTCACGTCTAGACTCTGCCGTTCACGAATGGCGTACCATCCATACGTTTAAAACGTTTTAAATTCCATTTCTTACATTTTTTTAAAGGTATTTTGTCTGGATTACTTGGCACGAAAAATATAAAGTTTGATTTGAATGTTGAAAATATTTCAAGATCCAATAATGATGAGGTATGTTTAGTTGAATTGTTTATTTGAAATGAAACTAGATTTTCCAGCAGCTCCACCCGCGTGTTTGTCGGGCCCTATCAGAATACCAGCGTTGCGACATTTATTTTTTAAATGTCGCAGCATCATCTGAGATAGGAGCCTTTTGGCCTCATATAGGAGTTTCTGTCTCATTTTTCTTTTTGTTACTTTTTTGTTTTATATAACTTGGTTTTTATTTTTTACTGCGTTTAGTTTAGTTTGTGATCTTCCTGTACGAGTCACAATAAATACTTTTTCTTTCTTTCTTTCTTTCTAATTATACTACGGGAACGTACTATTGAGATAAAAAGTATCTTACGTGTTAATTCAAGTTATAAACGATCTGTGTGCTAAATTTCATCCAAGTCCGTTCAGCCATTTTTGCGTGATAGAGTAACAAACATCTTAACAGGATTAGTAGGATATACAGGGTGAAATTTAATTCATGGGCATCCTTTTAAGGGGTCATTGTAATCATCATTATGAACAACTTTTACTATGGGACCAAACCTGAAATCGTGAAAAAAATCAGCTCTTCCCTACATTTTGACGAGGTATGTGAACATAAATGCAAAGTAGGACTAGCTTTTGTCCGCGACTTCTTATGAAGGCCAAAAATATCCCGCGAGAAAATATTACCGAGATAAGAATATCCTATGTCCTAACCCAGGTCAATGTCTAGGTCTACTCATGTGACAAATTTCATCTGAATCCGTTTAGCCGTTCTAGCGTGAAAGTGTAACAAAATCACATCGTCATTTATAATATTATTAGATCTACATTATCTGGCAACAAAATCAGCTCATATTGTTCGCTCGGTAGGCTTTGCCTACAAGCTTAATTTCCGCCCGTCTGTCTGCATTCCTCTCCTCTCTGAACACAATATGTTTGCGAACGTTTTCTTTGTAATCTAAATACTGAAATATGTACAGGTTTTCCAGTTGTCTTTTCCTGGAAATTCTTAGCTATATTCTTCAGTAGTAACGATGTTTCTACGAAAATGTTTTTATGTTTAGGGTCGTTTGCACCGCTAATCAGAAAACATAATTTGGTAGAAGGAAATACGCCAAGAAAAACTATGATAAAGGTAACATTCGTTGCCCTTACATTGAAAATTAAGGCAATCATGTATGTATGGAGAGTGAACATAATGAAATTAGAGGCCTCTCTGATTCCAGAGGGGCAATTCTCCTAATTTTAAGAACGTTCATAGTCTGGAGACCAATTATTACCGTAATTGAAAACGTTCAAAAGTTTGCCCCTCTGATCTCAGTCTCAATCTGTCAAAAATGCCTCTAAAATCAATATTTTTGACAAGTTTTTGACTGTCGCTGAGATGTGACTGCGATCAGATTTTGAACGTTGTAATTACGAGAATTTGCCTTCTTGATATGTCAGTCATGTTCCGTATTTTTCATAACGTTCAATACGTTCATTCGAAAATCATTCTCCGTCTGTCAAAAACACGTCTAATTTACGTAAAATTTTGTAAATTTTTAGGGTTCCGTACCCCAAAAGGAAAAACTTAACCCTTATAAGATCACTTTGCTGTTTTACATTTATTGTCGCTGAGATAATATTGCGTTACTTATTCCTTTCGCATTTTCTTTACCTCTGACAGCAACAACCTTATATTAACGAGAGTGAAGCTCTCCGTGATTTTGACAGACTTGTAAGTGACAGCAAGTCAACAGCAACAAAGAGTAGACGAGGAGTATACACCGTGTTCTTTACGATATCCATAAACTTTGTCAAACGCTTCTATAGCTTTTACAAATTAAATCTAACAAAGGAAGTAGTACTTAAAATGGCTTCGTTACAAAGATATTTATAATTTCATTTAGTTAAATTTAATTGAGCATGCAGTAAGAAAGGGTCTTAACTCAGTTTTGACAAGTTGCAGCCCGTCGAATCTTATGAATGAAAATACGTCATCGTTGCCAATTCGGATAAAGAGGCATGCTTATCGGGCGATTTACGTCAAGGTATTTAGTTTATATGAAAATTAACAAAAAATAAAAAAATAAGAATTCATTTAATGTGTCCATAATGAAAAATGCTTATTTCCATGGTCTGAACATCTGGTCGAAGTTTATGTATATCGTCCGGAACACGGTGTATAGATCACTATGATTTGTCTTTTATCCAAAACCAAGTGGAAAGGATGCATGATGAATGAGGAAAGCATTGCACGTTCGTGCGCAACAGCGTTTATTTTATTATTGTTTCACAAATTGGGCAATACAATAATAACTTACATACTAGGCAAACTTGAAGAAACACAAAACACGTACTTATTGGTGAAAGAGTAACAAACATCCATCCAAACATCCATCCATCCTCAGAAACTTTCGCGTTTATAATATTAGTAGGACTAGTAGACTTTGTCTCTGTCACCTCTGATCTAGACTAGACTCAAGAGCAAATCCATTACATCACACTAATATTATAAAGGCGAAAGTTTGTGTGTGTGTGTGTGTGTTTATATGTCGGTTACTTCTTCACGCTCAAACGGCTGGACCAATTTTGATACCATTTTGTAAGTAGGTAGCTGACACGCTGGATTAACATATAGGCTACTTTTTATCCCGATATTCCCACGGGATCGACATTTACGCGGTTGAAACCGCGGGCCGCAGCTAGTTTCAAATAAAAAAGTTGGGTACAAAGTCAAAATTTTTATTTGTAAAACGTTAGTTATTTTTTTATTTGGTGGGTGTAAAAACAGGTGTTGTAAATAGAATGTATATAGGTACGCTATGTTATGCCGTTGACGACGCTATAATACCACTTGTCGGAAGATTTTCATATTTTGACCAAAATGCAAACTAAAAAGTATACGGGAGTTATAAAAATATGGTTAAAAAACCCGATTTTTTTAAACTAGTATAAACGTGCTTAATCCACACACACTTATGATGTGTGTAAAGAGAAAAGATTTGGATTTTTGTAATGGAATAAACATCTTTTTTTAAGTTACGGAAATGCAAACCCTTTTCGTAATGTAAACGATAGACAATATAGTTGCCCTCTGAATAAGTCTATTTCTATCCCAATAAGACCAAAACTTTGAGAGATATCAAATTTTTTGTACACCCCTAGAGAATATGTCAAGAAAAAAACAAAATGGCTGCCACATAGATGGGAAGAGGATTAGACCTCAGTGTGTAGTGTATTTCTGTATTAAAATAGTTGTAATATACCTAAGTACCTAGAATATTGCTAGTCCATGACTGGACACACTGTATATAGATAGTGCCATCCACGAAGACGCGCCCCACTCTTCTTACTAATAACTAGTGGTTATCGTTAGTTAATTCCGCTAGTGTTTTAGTTTTTTGATACACACTAATTACCCACTAATAAGTAATTACTGTGTATCGACAAAACTAAAACACTAGCGTAATGTTGCACACTTGTACTTCAAGCGATTAGGAAGAAGAGTGGGGCGCGTCTTCGTGGACGGCATTATCTGTAATTTCAGCCTTGTATAAAAAATACTTAACGATACTTACAATATTGATGCAGACGGTAACTAAATAGGTATTATTCTTGCCTAGGTATTAATTCAGATAGTAATTCTCATAGGTACATTTTTCGTGTTTTCCCACGAAATATTTTAGCGTTCCTATAATTTAATATCGCGAAGAAACATCTACTAACAAAACATGGCCTGTCCATGTACCTAAACATAAATCTACTTAACGGGTTTAAGTTGTATTTTATGGTAATACCATCTGCGACGGGGAAAATTTACCATTCATTGCGCCAAACACTGATTTACATACGGACAGAAAGAATAATTTATACTATTTTATGGCGTTAAATGGTATTTTTTGTAAGGAATTTTCTGAGATGGTAATACTGATAATTTTTTGTGAGTGTGAAAACCTTATATCGTTGTGATGGGGGACCATAATGTTAGGAGGCTTTAGAAACGTTATGTTTGTAGAAAATTATGTAATAACGTCTTAAATTCGATGAATAAAATGATTTCACTTCCTTCTTCTCCAAAGTCAAAAGTCAAAGTCAAAGCATTTATTTCAAATAAGCACATAAGAGGCACTTTTGAACGTCAAAAATTATCTTGAAATAGAATTGATTCTAGGATTCTCCTTTGCGAGTTGAGGTTTTCAGGTCCTCAGGAGTGCAGCTGTATGGACAATAACATTAAAAGCATCAAATCGTACTGTCATAAAGTCAGAAAGACGTCCACTGCTGGACATAGGCCTCCCCAAAACCTCCACTTCGACCGGTTCTGTGCTTCTTGCATCCAACAAGTCGTACTGTTTGTGGGTTTTATTAAAGTCGTATGTATGGTGTTTCTTTTTGGCAGCATAAGGGCGCTATCTGGAACCGAACTGCCAATTGCAACTGCCGACAGCACGTGCAGCGGCTGGTAACCACGACTAAGGTAACGGCTGGTAACCTTAGCCGATACATGCAGTCAATGTAGTCACAGCTCGGTTCCAAATAGTACCTTAGCATAAGCATAATAGCATAATCAGCCTATAATTTTCATACTGCTGGGACACAGGCCTCCTCCCTGTGAGGTAGTGTGCCATAATCCACCACGCGGGCCCGGTGCAGGTTGGTGAATGTCACATGTTTTAGAATTTCTGGTTCTAGGGCATGCCGGTTTCCTGGCGATATTTTCTTTCACCGTTTTGAGAGCAGTGGTGATGAAATTAAAAACACAATGTAAAGTACCTTCCTTCGAACTCACGACCTACAACTCGTAAGTCGGAGCTGATAACTCTGGGCCACCCCTGCTCTGCTGCCCTGCTTTTTGGCAGCGATGAGAAGAACACATCGAGTAAAAACAAAAAAAAAAAACAAAGTCCCAATGACAAGAAAAAATTACATAATTCGTAGTAGGTAAGCCTTTTGTCTCTAAAATTAAAATATACCTAACTAACGCATGTTATGGGAATATCGGGATAAAAACTATCCTATGTCCTTTCCCGGGACTTAAACTATCACCATATAAAATTTCATCTAAATCGGTTCAGCGGTTTAAGCATGAAGAGGTAACAGACAAACACACTTTCGTTTTAATATTAGTATGGATAGTATGGATTCTAGATCACTATCATCACCTGTGTAGCCTTTTCCTAGCTATATATGATGACTGACAGCTAACCTGGGTTGGCTTTCATTGAAACCGGATGCAGATGAATACCAGTACCTATTTTACATAGAGCGACCGCCTAATTGACCTCCACAACCCAGCAACTGGGCCTTACAATACCCCAGACAGGTTGTCAGACTTTCGGTCGTAAATAAAACTCTGAAAACCGGTTTCTTTAACTAACGCAACGTAAATAAGCATTCCAACAAAGTGTAAAAGCATTTCAATGAAATGAAATTTCGTAAGGCAGCCGAATGTGTATTATTACTCGTTCACATTCGTTCACATTACCAGTTTACCAGTTTTATCCCCCATACGGGTGAGATACATCTGAATGAACGCCAAATTAGACCAGCTTAGCGAGTACTGGCTACTCTTGAGGCGACTGACCCCCTGTGTGAGCATACACCCCTCGCATGATTATCGCGAACAAAAAGTGCTCACGCACAAACAAAAGGACGTCTTACATAATATTTGTGGAGCATTTACAGATTACGCCTTCCAGCTAGATGGACGGACTACCTAAGGAAGGTGGCTGGGACGGACTGGATGCGGAAGGCGGAGGACAGGGTGTTGTGGCGCAGTCTGGGAGAGGCCTATGTCCAGCAGTGGACTGCAATAGGCTGAGTTGATTGATTGATTGATTTACAGATTGTTACCGTCCACAGAAATGGAAGAATGGTTTGATTCGACATATTTGGGGTTAATCATGGATTGGGCGACCATTTTGAGTTGTTTTCGGAGATATATAGTATTTTTGTTTGAGACGGTAAGTACTAGGAGGTCAAGACGACCTAGAGAAGATCGCGGGGAAGACTTGGATGAGACTTGCATAGACCAGGGAAGCATGGCATAAAAGGCAGGAGGCCAAATACTCAGCAGTGCATGGAAAAGGGCAGAAAATGAATTGGTTTGTACTATAAAGATAACAATTTAAAGATGTACAGTGTACCTATGTGTACAAAAATGAACAGGATCAAAGAGGTATTTTTTGATGACGGCTCATTTTTTATAATATTATTCAGTTTTATCTTAGGTACCTGCAGTCACAAAGATTCAGAAATTAAAATCATATCCATACGAAAATTTCAATCCATAATCTACTTGTTTGTTCATTTTTATTGAAAGAGAAACAATGGCCAATATTTCAAGCGAATTTCCCAAACTTTCTGGAAATGGGATTTTAAATCTGTTCTGATAAATGGATTCCGTGCAATCTGTTGGAAGCGTCCTTGGACTATATCGTCCCTTTGTTTGACAAAATGCCTAAAAGGCCTGTCAGTTACCAGGGCGCTGCGCGCTGTCAGTAAGCCTTGATGTTTCCAGTTTATTTTGCAATTGTGGAATTGCCTGAATTCCGGTAGCGGTTTCACCCGAAACGAAAGGTTTCCGCGAAATTAATAGCGCTTTTTGCTGGTTTTCCTTTGTAACTGAATCTACATATTTAATGTGCAGTAAAACCTGTAGATCTACTAAATATCTTTGAGTAAAACTATAAAATGTAAACATTTATGTTTGTTAATTTTATGGAGTACATATTAAAGAGTATTCTATTATATTCTGTGGTGTTAGGTGTGTTATTCCCAGCCTAAGGCTCTTTCCACATATATATAGATACCGGTAGATTTTATCTGTTTTACCTATTTGCTGCGTAGTCCGCGACGCCAGTTAGCCTAAACGAAAAGAGTTAAAGGAAAAAAGAAAGGAAAATAAAAAGCGGTGAAAAAAGCCTTTGTGCTTATTTAGACAGCATTTAACTTTTAATACAGGTTCGTTTAAAAAAAAGCAGCCAAGTGCGAGTCGGACTCGCCCATGAAGGGTTCCGTAGCAGCAAGTAACATAATATAAAAGTTCTTGTAGTTCGCGGTTTTCGATTTATGACGTATTAAAAAAAAACTACTTACTAGATCTCGTTCAAACTAATTTTCGGTGGAAGTTTACATGGTAATGTACATTATAAATATATTTTTTTTAATTTTATCATTCTCTTATTTTAGAAGTTAGAGGGGGGGGAGACACACATTTTACCACTTTGGAAGTGTCTCTCGCGCAAACTATTCAGTTCAGAAAAAAATTATATTAGAAACCTCAATATCATTTTTGAAGACCTATCCATAGATACCCCACACGTACAGGTTTGATGAAAAAAATTTTTTGGAGTTTCAGTAATTGTAAGTATGGGGAACCCCAAAATTTATTGTTTTTTTTTCTATTTTTGTGTGAAAATCTTACTGCGGTTCACAGAATACATCTACTTACCAAATTTCAACAGTATAGTTTCGGAAAAAAGTGGCTGTGACATACGGACGGACAGACAGACAGACAGACAGACATGACGAATCCATAAGGGTTCCGTTTTTTGCCATTTGGCTACGGAACCCTAAAAACAGCATAGAAAACAGTATTTTTCTTGACCAAACCTCAACCTAAAAGTGGGACAGCTGGTACAACAGGTAAAATTAAAAATTTGCTGCGACCACCTACCAGGTGCACATAAAAACGAGGATACGTCTAATCTTTTAAAATATTACCTCCCTTCAAAGCTATACCCATCATCAAAACGCTAACCATGCTGGTAACTGATGGCATCTAACTTTGACAATGGACTACGCTGCGTCGCCCGGCTTCGCTTAATTGCAGCATATCGGATCCGTTGTGTGATTAATGGGCGCAGACAGCTTCTATGTGATGTTTGAAATATGCGTCCTATCGTATTAAGGATATATTTCAAAGTAAGGGTTATTTAGTAAGTAGAGAGTTTATTAGGAGTCTTCTTCAGGATTTAACTCCTTGGATCTCTTCTTTCCTGGTAGGTAGACAGGTATAGGATATACTGAGAACAAGAGAAAAGTACGAGGTTAAAAAAAAAACCGAGTGTGCTTTACGACTGAAGTGAAACTTCAAACGTATTTGACTATGAGAGGAAGAGAGAAAGAAAATGTGCGCGCGCACTGCTTTCTCTTACTTATATCCCCCACTCAACTCCCGTTCGCCCCGCCCGATCACAGTTTCGTAACGCGTTCGCCAGCTTACTCCCCAAGTCAAGCGTGCGTGAAGAAATTTCACTTCAAAAAGTAATATGTGAATGAAGGTTCGTTTAGTTTTTATTGCACACTTTAAAAAGAAACTGTTACAAAATCAATGTTGTAAATAGCATTCATCTTTTACAAAATTACAAAGTTACATAAAGAGTACAAAAGTCGCAAGAAAATAAGCGAAGTACTACTACAGCATTGGAAACGCGGACATTTCAGAATAAAAACCGGCCAAGTGCGTGTCAGACCACGCACAAAGAAGGGTTCCGTAGTTGGAATGAATTTATCCCAAGAACAAACTTAACATTGTAGTTGAAAATCATGTTCTCTCATATTTTGCAACTGCAAATTTAAGTTGGTCGACTATTACTCGTAAACGTGTAAAGTTTACTTAGCTGTGATAGTTTTCCTTTTAATTTCTCTACTACTGCCGTGAATTTTTTCACGTATCCAAAAGCAACCATTTAGCTGGCAGGGGGACACACTTGACTCTAGCAAAAATTAGCACTTTAAAGCTTAATATTTCACAAACGGATCCCCGAATGGAAAAATGGCTTGCACAGACCCGCAATATTTTTGAAAGACCTATCCAACGATACCCCACACCATGGGGTAGACGAGAAAAAAAACCATCCCCACTTTACAATTTTTTTTTTATGATTTTGTTTTACCACTTCGTTGACGTGATTAATATGTATATCCATGCCAAATTATAGCTTTCTAGTACTAAGAGTCTCTGAGCTAAGCTACGGACAGACGGACACAGCGAAACTATAAGAGTTCCTTGTTGACTACGGAACCCTAAAAAATCAAAAACATTTTCTTGAAACAAGAACCATTCGCTAAAAGAAGTACAAAAACCCAGCATCATGTCCACTAAACAACTCAATAAATCGTAGGACGAATGAAAAGATAATCACGCTCCGTGTAACATCACACAAACTTCCTACTCGTGGAGTCATTACCAGGAATTCAGGCCGATTGTCGGCCTATAGGCTCCCTTACGGCGGCCGTACGTGATCCCCGCTGTATATTCTTACTGTCCAGTACGTGACCTTCCCTATGGTGGATTACATGGAGTGAGTAACAAGTGGAGTGCCCATTTTCCATACGTCATTTTCTTTAGCGAAAGAAAGACAGAATTTGTAATGTGAAAAAAAAATGACCACACGACTGAAGTGAAACTTCAAACGTATTTGGCTATGAGAGGAAGAGAGAAAGAAAATGTGCGCGCGCACTGCTTTCTCTTGCTTATATCCCCCACTCAACTCACGTTCGCCTCGCCCGATCACACTTTTCGTAACGCGTTCGCCAGCTTACTCCCCAAGTCAAGCGTGCGTAAAGAAGTTTCACTTCAAAAAGAATTTGCAGTAACTGGTTGGTTGACGTCACTACAGCTTAGGCAGATCGACAGATTGTAGCAGCTGGTGGCGTTCTGTATTTTTCGCCTACTTCCATGGGAACAAGGTGTGAGTTTATATTATGTATGCAATCGCCGAAGAAAAAAACTATCTCCTTTATGTTTCAAATTGATGTTACTTCAAGTTAAACAAATATCAACTTTATTTCAATGTCAATAAAGATGATTTTAGAGTGACTAACACTCATGAAAAAGTTAGAAAATGTTTGAAGTTGTAGCGTAAACTGAACTTTATTGTAAAGGAATTAAAGTTAGTTTTCCATAAACTTATATTTGTTTACACTTTTGGCAAATAAGTCGCGAATGCAGATTATACAGGTTTAGGGCCAAAGCACACACGGTACTTTTTGCATCGGCGATCGGCGATTTTGCGGCTGTATTGATGCTGCATCGCGTTTTGGCGACTCGCTGCGTTCGGACGCGGTATCGGAATCACGCGTTTTAAGGTGCTCCCACACAGCAGTTACATAACGTTATACAACATTGTGTAACACGATAACATTTATAATATCTCGTTGAAAATGTTATCGTGTTACACAATGTTGTATAACGTTATATAACTGCTGTGTGGGAGCACCTTTAGCGACTGCTCCGATGCTGGCGCAAATGCCAAATCGCTGCTACCGGCATCCAAATGTGTCCGGAGTGTAGCGTTCAGCCGCTGTATCGAGCTTCCGAAAAGCGACTGAATCGCCGCGATTGGCGTTTTTAAGTGTGCGGTGTGGAATGCTTGGTCGCTGCATTTAGCTTCCAAAAAGCAACTGAATCGCTGATCGCCGATGCAAAAAGTAGCGTGTGTGCTTTGGCCCTTAGACCTTGCTTGCAAAAAACACCTAAGTTTTTGGTCACTTTCCTGCCGCAACAATTTATGTTAATGGTAGTAAAAATGTATTTTGTTCCGTTCACATTGTCACTCCATTTCTTATTGCTTCGTTGTCTGCACGAATAACTTTTACGGGGTCCCAAAGAAAAAAGATTCTTTTTGATACGTGCAGAAATGTAAAATCAATTGCTGGAACATTTTTCGGGGGTCATCTTTTTGGTGTAGTAGTCGCTATAGCGTTCGCTGTGTGTAGGGTTCTGGGTTTTACATGCACCGGTTTAAAAAAATGCTATTTTTTTCAGTTATAAAACAAGTTCATATTATTATTATTTCAACATCTTTATCTATACTAATAATAAAGCTGATGACAGCTGGATCAAGGGCTTGATTCAGAAAGCGGTACTTCTGGACACGGCTCGCATTGTCAGGAGGTTCCTCTCTCTGGAGCCCTGACCGCCGGTAGCTTGAAGGCATATTATCTCCGGGTGTTCTCGTCTAGCTAACGGAGAATACTTGCATAGACACAACCTTGTAGCCAGGATAATCCATCAGCAGCTTGCTTTGAAATACAACCTTGTAGAATCGGAGGTGCCGTACTATAGGTATGTGCCCGACCCAGTTCTCGAAAATGGTAATATCACATTGTACTGGGATCGATCCATCATCACTGACAGGACTATTGTTGCCAATAAGCCTGATATAGTGGTGGTGGATCGATCAGAGCGGCGCGCAATGATTGTTGACATAACTGTCCCGCATGATGAGAACCTCGTGAAAGCTGAGAAAGATAAACAAATTAAGTATCTTGACTTGGCTCGCGAGGTTGTCGACATGTGGGATGTGGACTCAGCGATCATTGTGCCGATAGTCGTTACAGCCAATGGTTTGATAGCCAAGAGCCTCGACCAACACCTAAGGAGGCTCTCGTTGGGCAGCTGGATCAAGGGCTTGATTCAGAAAGCGGTACTTCTGGACACGGCTCGCATTGTCAGGAGGTTCCTCTCTCTGGAGCCCTGACCGCCGGTAGCTTGGACCCTGTTCCCGATACCGGTGGGCTACTATTTTTTATATTTTTAAATGTTTTTATATATTTTTTATACTAATATTTAAAAATATAATTTATATGTATATAGTGAAATAAAGGAAGCTGATGAGTTTGTTGTTTTACGCGCTAATCTCTCGAACTACTGCGGGGCAGTTGCGTAACACATTATCAATCGGAATCGGTTTCATTTTGACAGTTCAACAACATTCATTCCGTTATTTACGTGTTGAGCAGACACATTTTTGGAACTTATGAAGCAATGGGTTAGAAATTTGCTTCAAAATGATTCTGATTCCGATTGAGATTGAGAATTTTTCAAATCCTACCTGCACCCTAATTGCGTAACACACTATCATGTTACGCAATTAGGGTGCAGGTAGGATTTGAAAAATTCTTGTTGTATTTGATAGCCCAATTATTGAGGACGGCTATAGGGTATAACATCACGCTATGACCCTTAGGGTCAGTACACACCGCGACGCGACGCGACGCGTAGTTTTCAAGATAGCAATACAATTATAGACCTTACCTGCTACACAAAAAAGTACATAATTCTGTGTGTCTACTACGTCGAGCTACGCCGCGCTGCGCCGCGCGGCCCTCCTCACTGATGTGTACCTTTTTGTGTAGTATATAAGGTCTATAATTGTATTGCTATCTTGAAAACTGCGCGTCGTGTCGCGTCGCGGTGTGAACTGACCATTAGGAGTCCAGCGAAAAAAGTCTGGATGAAAGCTAAAAGAAAACGAAGTAATAGCGCGGGCAAGCGATGCGATGCGACGGGGTGGGTCGGTGGAACAAGAAATGTTACGCGGACGAAGTCGCAGGCAGAAGTTAGTATGTGTATTATAAACGGGTAAAGCAATCTCTGGAAGTACTGACAGAAAACTACATTGTTGCTGAGTGTCAGAAGATATAAGTTTCATGTTAAACTAGCTGCGTCTCGCGTTTTCTCCCGCGTAAGTTTCGGTTCCGTGGGAATATCGGGATAGAAATTAATCATGTCGTAGTACAGACGCCAGCACATCAAGCTACCCGAAACTGTCAAATTTTCCCAATCAACATTGAACCTTATAATTTAGCGATAATGTTGAAAATCTATTAAAGAAATTTGACAGATTGTAGTAGCTTGCTGTGCTGGCGTCTGTACATAATTTTTATGTATCATCTCTAATAGTTTTCTCAGCGCACATCAAATAATGAATGAATTTTATAGGCAAAATTTTGCTACTTTGGTTACATTATTGCAATTTTCTTAAGGATCTCTAATTTTTTTGAAAAGAAATTAAAGTATATGTTACTTCTAGATAATTTAGCTTTCTATTAGGGAAAAAATGGTCAAAATCGGCCTAGTCGTTTCAGAGCTTATTCGGTACAAGCAAACACAAAAAATTTTCTTCTTTATAACATTATTAGTATAGATAGACAAGAAATGACACGTCGCACGAGAAGCTATAGTGGTAATGAACCATTTACGTCTAATTTCTGTATCGGATTGATTGTCACATTGTATTCATAATGTCAAATAAACATTTATACTTTACTAGCTTTTACTCGTGGCATTACTCGCGAGGATGTCGGAATATACGGGATTGAAAGTATCCTTTGAGTTAATTAAGGTTATAAGCTGTGTGCTAAGTTTCATCTAAATCCGTTCAGCCGTTTTTGTGTGATTGGATAACCTTAGATTTACGTATACAGGGTGTAAAAAGACCCATCACACAGCCGTTAACTATGCATTCTGTACATTAAACTAAGTAACATTGCACAAAAATAATTGCTGGGAAACGACTTTTATTTTTGTTGTGAAAATTTGCCGTTTGCGGTAGGTGCGCAATGTAACGCACGCAGAAAAATTTTGCTTATAGGTACACGCAACGGCAACGGGGGTATCTACAGGGTGAAATTGAATTCATGGCCATCGTTTTAAGGGGTCATTGTAATCATTATTATAAACTACTTTAAACTATAGGACGAAACCTGAAATCGCGAAAAAAAAAATCCACTCTTCCCTACATTTTGACGAGTTATGTGAACATAAATGCAAGGAACAGTTGATTTTTTTTCGCGATTTTAGGTTTAGTCCCATAGTAAAAGTTGTTCATAATGATTAAATTCATAATGATTATTCATATAATGACCCCTTAAAAGGATGCCCATGAATTTACTTTCACCCTGTCAGTCAATCAATCAACTCAGCCTATCGCGGTCCACTGCTGGACATAGGCTTCTCCCAGACTGCGCCACAGCACCCTGTCCTCCGCCTTCCGCATCCAGTCTACCCCAGCCACCTTCTTTAGGTCGTCCGTCCATCTAGCTGGGGGGCGTCCCACATTACGCTTGCTGGTACGCGGTCTCCACTCCAGGACTCGTCTGCTCCACCGGCCATCAGTCACCCTGTATGGTTGTTTTATTTACGACTTCCTGAACTAAGGTTATTTTTCACTATGTAGGGTTTTGCCAAGCCTTACAAACTTATTTCCCTATAACTGAGAAGATTCTTTTCTTTTGCCTTTTCTTTATTAAGTAGATGTCAAATGCTGGTGGAATTTTGACTTTCAATATCTCCGTAACCAGAAGTTCCCAGGTATGGTCCAGTACAAAAAAAATATTACAATGACGGTGAATTACAAGTCGGGCTCTATCAGAATACTAGCGCTGCGACATTTATTTCTTAAATGTCGCAGCATTATGCTGAGATAGGAGCCTTTTGGCCTTACGAGGTCAAAAAAAAAAAAAAGAAAAAAGAAAATCCTATACGTAGGATTTACTTTTGTTACTTTTTTTTATATAACTTGGTTTTTATTTTTTACTGTGTTTAGTTTAGTTTGCGATCTTCCTGTACAAGTTGCAATAAATACTTTTTCTTTCTTTCTTTGCAAGTAACTCTCAGCTTTGTTAAGTATCTTTTTACACCTGTTATACTAAATGGCAGGCCTGATGGTCTAGTGGTTAGTGACCCTGACTGCTATGCCGGAGGTCGTGGGTTCGATTCCCACCCCGGACAAATGTTTGTGTGATGAGCACGATCATTTGTTCTGTGTCTGGGTGTAATTTATCTATAATATGTATGTATTTAGAAATATATAAGTATGTTTATCAGTTGTCTAGTACCCATAACACAAGCTCTGCTTAGCTTGGGACTAGATGGCGTTGTGTGATAGTTGTGGAATATTATTATTTATGACTTTTCATATCTCGGGACCATGGGGTCCCGGTCCTTTGGAAGGCGTACGAGGGGCCGAAGCCAACCCGCAGAGGCCCCTTAGGAAATTTTAATGAAATGTGGCACCAACCGACGATTCTCCCTGTATGCACTATGCAAGTGCACCCAAGGACAACCCCCGGTTGGTGTAGGACTATTGCCGGATATGGAAAAATGAGAAGTTGGGCTATGGGTTTGCGTGGCTAAAGTGGACTGGTTACCAAGAACTATGGAAGAACTATGACCCCTGCCTAATCAATGTTTTATATACATATACACGGATAAAATAGCAGGGGGTGACTTGCACACTCAATAATGGGCCCCCGGAAACGGTCGCTAGCACATAGTGACGTAGCGACAAGGGGGCAACATGTCCTGAAGTGCTTATGAGGAGTGGAGAGGTATTCCACGGCTATCAGGACAATCCCGGAAGTACGGTCAAGATCCCTACCAGCATCTTACTGGAATACTTTCTTCCTCCGAGCACGTTTGCTCTTGCGAATCTCCACTCAAGCCGGCCAATAAAGGCAAGAATGAGGTGGGAGCTCTGTTCCTCGTCATTGTTCACTCCAGCCGGCCAATAAAGGCAAGCCAGAGGTGAGGAACAAGACTTCTCCCGGGAGATAGGGTCCGTGGGGTCGCTACTGCCCAACAGCTCGCCACATACTGCCCTGCGGGTTTCTGTATCTCTCTTGGTCTGGCTCCTCACCCTAGACCTGTTCCGGCAAAGTAAACTCTTCCGTCACAGGCTTAGAGTTCGGAGCGCGCAAGCCCCACCACGACGTCAACGTAGAGATACGGCGATGGGGATATTATTATTATTATTATTAAATCTATGTGGGTAACAAACATCCAAACATACAAAATTTCACATTTTTATAATATTAGCAAAGATAGTAGGATTCCTTTCTTTTTAATGCCGTGATGTATTTTCAGCTAAAGTAGGTACTTAGAAAGAAATTCCAGTACAAAGTAAAGTTTAAGTTTCATCAGAAAAATACTTTTCTTTTTTTTTTTCGCTCGAAACAAGACCTCGGGTTTTAGTGTGTTAATGAAAGTTTTCGGGTCGTTTATTTAACACAGGTCAAAAGTACAATGTTGAAGGCTCCAACTTTCTTGATTTATGTTGCTGAAAACTACGATGAAAAATAACTTCTCTGTTATTGTAACCCACGGTTATATTTTCACCTCAAAATCGGAAATGGTGCTTACTTATCTCCAACAGTTTTTTTCATTGGATGATCATTTTTATAACTTGTAGCATTACAAAGGAAATAACAATAGAATAGAAAAATACTAAAAATCTTGAATAATAAACCGACTAAAAAGTTACGAACATAATTTATTTGTGACAAGAAAATATAACCTATAAGATAATTATATGTATCATTGTAAATAGTTATTAAAATAAACTTATATATATTACTAAATGACCCCGCAAACGTTATTTTGAAAAAAAAATAGCCTACGACCTATTTTCAGACATACCAAAAAACTGGCGAATTCAAGCGCGGTTGACTAACTTTGGAGGATGAAGAAAGAAGTGGTCGCCCTTTGACGACTGTTACGGAAGAAAACGTGCTAGCAGCGAAAAATTTTATCCAAGACTCCAAGACAATAGGCGAGTTACGTATCAAGAGATTCAGCACATACTGCAGGTTGGATCGGGAAGCTTTCACGAAATTCTACACGTGCATCTTCGCGTGAGGAGGATAGTTTCACGCTGGGTGCTGCACAACCTCACCGATGCTCAGCAGCAGGCCTGGGTGGAATGGTGCCGTGATTTGATAAACAAATTTAAAGCAGTCTCGTCTCGGCGTGTTTACGACATCATTACAGGTGATGAGTCTTGGATTTATCAATCAATACGATCCAGAAACGAAGCGCCAGTCAACGTTTTGGGCGCCAATCAACGCCTGCCAAAGTAAAGTGATCTAGAAGCGGGGGGAAGATTTTGATCGCGAGCTTTTTCAATTTGACTGGCTACTTGGTGTCAATACGGAACCAAAGAATCATCAACGCTGAATGGTATAATACTACCAAATGCTTGGCAGAAGTGTTTTCTGTTGTGAGCAACAAGTGACCAAACACAGGGCTCCGCGGGCTACTGCTCCGCCACGACAACGCGCCTTCGCACACCGCGCTCAAAACGAGTCACTTCCTGGAGAGCCCGCCGGTCAAGCTCCTGGGTCACCCTTCTTACAGCCCTGACCTAGCATCGTGTGACTTCTTTTTATTCCCGAAAATAAAAAATCAGCACAAAGGGATACAATTTTCGTCGCCGGAAGATGCGCTATCAGCGTTCGAGCAGGCTGTAAACGAGGTGTCTGCGGCGGACTGGAAAAAGTGTTTCGAAAACTGGTTCAGACGCATGGAACTTTGTATAGAGGCTAGTGGAGAGTACTTTGAAAATATTTAATAAAAAAATATTTACCTATACAGGGTGTTACAGAAAGGGTATATCAATACAAACGGGTTGAAGAGTGTATCTGGTCTAGAATCTCTGTACAAAATTTCAGCTCAAAAGCATTAACTTTGAAAATGCTTAATATTTTTTTTATTTTATTTTTTTTTATTAACGACCTCGTGAGGAGCTGCTTCTCCCACTGAAAACTGTACGTCGCTTGCTCCGCGTCACCAGTCCTGACTCTGCATATTTTGGCAGCTGATGCTGTAACCAAGCGTTTTACACTGAAGGAAGAATTGTGTACAGGGAAGTTTTATAAAAATGTGGCTCTCATTTTAGTCTATTGTGATGTCTTACAACTTCTACGCGAACGAAGTCGCGGGCAGAAGATAGTGCAATATCAAAATAATAAAAATACTTTTCAGAGCAAGACATCTTCCTATATGAAGGAGGAACGAACATAATCACCAAATGAAAAATCAATCTGTTTAGCCTTGTTCCAACTATGTTGGGATCGGCTCCCAGTCTTACCGGATGCAGCTGAATACCGGTATTTTACATGGAGCGACTGCCCATCTGACCTCCACAACCTAGTTACTGGGTAACAATCACCATTATATTTAAATAAAATTTTCTATCGTACATTTTTCCTAGTATTTGCCTTTTTCTAGTATCTACATTCAATTACATACATTGGTTTTGGATCAAATATTTCTTATATTACAGACAAAAGGGCCTCTACAATTTAACTAACTTTATAATAAGACAAACGCGATATAAAGGTTAAAAAGAAAATTGAAATAAACCACATTAAGTTTACCTCCTTGCTCGATAGATGGCGTTGTGCCTTTTTCTGAATCTCGCTATGGTTTCGTTACAAGCGTTTCATGACATCCCCTCATCACTTTCCCATCATCAATTGACCTATTTCCGGAAAACCCGGGATTTTTTGATCAGAATCTCTGGAAGCATATTCAGAGATTCGTGTTATCGTATATGTATACTTAAAACAATCTAAAAGGTCTAGGACCTCGACCTATGTACCAAGACTCTAGGTACGTACAGACGCCAGCTGCACATCAAACAACTACAATCTGTCAAATGTTTTTAACAGATTTTCAACTTTATCCCTAAAGTATAAGGTTCAAAGTTGATTGAAAAAATTTTACAGTTTCGGGTAGCTTCACTTGATGTCTGACAACAAGCCCTCGGACCCTCGGTCTAGCGCTTTACCCCAGGGCCATGACATCACCGCTCGCGCGACCTGCGTCTTGCGTCTGCGACCGCGGCGAGAACAAATGTTAGAAGTTATTTAGATCGTGCAACGAGTCGCCGCGGTGCGACTTGCGGTGCGTCTTGCGGCGCGGAAACACTCGAGCGACCGCGCCCGGCGGAGCGGAGAGGCGTGCGATGTAAACAAAAGTACAGCTCACAGCGCGGTGGCCACGACTCAGAGCGGCGCGACCGGCGAGTGCGACGGACGAATTCAGAGTCGGGCGTGTTCAATAAATCATTTTGTCTCTTCTTATTGACGGGGTGTACTCCTTGCCTTGTATTTAAAATATCTTCAACAAAAAACAAATTTAACTCTAGGCAGGCTCGTGCCACTTTTGATAAAGACATTCTTGAATACGTACGACGCGGTCGCAGTCGCCGCTGCCGCCGCCACTGGTCGTGGCATGGCGACGCCAGTCCCAGGACGCCCCGCGCCGCAAGACGCACCGCCCATCCTAATATAACGGCCGTCATGAAGATCTTTGATTTTCATCAGTATATGACATAAAGGTGTCAAAAAACTCTTTGTAATTGGACACCCGTTGTTATGTGAATGTTCACCGCTTTTTTAGGAAACCAAAGCTTTACGGGAAGTTTATTGCTGCTAAACAGATTTTGATTAAATCAAATTTGTTATAAAGATAAGACAGAAAATGCCACACCCTAAAGCTAAGCACACATTACAGCCGCAGCGGACCGCAGCGCATCGCATTACGATACAAAAAAGTGCGGCGCGTCTCGCTTGTAATGTGCGATGGGTCAAACAAAATGGAAGAAAGTGATTTAGGAGGCTTTTTGCAATGCGTTGCGGCCCGCCCAAAAGTGCCCTTCACATATTGCTTTAGCAAACAATCAAGCAAAGCAATGTGAAAGGGTTTGGTGGAAGAAGACGCGAGCGAAGTGCTAGTTTCAAATAAAATGATAGAATTCCACAAAGGAATCTGTTTTTCATGACAGCGAAAGAAAAAAAAGCTAAAAAGGGAATCGTATGTTACCATCGCGTTTATAGTGGCGTCGTGTTTATCTTGTCCTCCAGTTATCCTACTTATGGAAATGGGTCAAGCTGTGCGATAGTCCAGCAATTTGTCACTACTTACCCATTATTATCTTAATATTTTAAGCTCGTATTTTATTCCCGTTTTCCGGTTGAACTATGGTTTTTGGCGATAGGAATGTTGCGCCTGTTTTGGTAAGATTTAATACATCCTGTAGATAAAGGGTTAACCTTTACCTACAGGGTGTATTACCGCGGAGCGGTGAATGCTTATGCGAATCCCACACCCCCCGCCATAGGTAGAGGTGGAACACTGCGGTGGTTTTAGCCGGTAAGAGTCCGGCATGCCCCTCTGTCACCCCCACGATAGAGGAAGTCCATGAGGATTTCCATCGCGAGAAAAAAAAGGGTGTATTACCGCCGTCCGTGTATTGAGCCTCATGTTAACTAACTGTTAATACTTAGGATCTTGAAAAAGTGAGTCCCACTGTTGTAATCTGAAAATACACTTTTGTCTAGAAAATGTTCGTTAGCAAAACAAGTCACTAACTTCCGTCCGCCACACATAGGTAATGTACGAGTATCATGCAATTCAAACTCAAACTCAAAGCATTTATTTCAATTAAACCAATTACAGGCACTTTTGAATTGTCAAGGGGTCGGTCAGTCAGAAAGATGAAGCTAGTTGCCCATTCCAAAGAGTAGGTACCTATGGAGAAGAACGGGCAAGAAACTCCATGGACACTCTTTTAAATCAAAATAATATGGTTACAAAGTCTTGGTTACATCATTCATGTTAAAAATTATACATGTGAGAACGATGCAGAACGTTAAAAGCGTCCATAATGAGAAGATGAGAAAAAAACAATTCAAATATTAAATTAAAATAAGCCGTGGCAGCAAAGAGATGACCAGTCCTTACTAACGGCGCCCGTTCACGAACATGACGCATGTATTAGCACCATTCAGCTCAACCATTTTGAAGGGAGCTAAATGATCCAACACATGCGCCACCATCAGCGAGACATTTGAGTGAGCATGACATACTCTCAGCCGCCAGAGCACATTCAAGTCAATGAAAGACGTACCCAGTAAATGGTAGCTTTATAGTATGTACATAGTACTCACACATGTGCTATGCAATGATACAATACTAGCTTCTGCCCGCGACTTCGTCCGCGTGAAATTTTACCTTCCCCCATTCACCCTCTTAGGGGTGGAATTTCGAAAAACCCTTTCTCAGTGGATACCTACTCTTCACAAAGAACACACCCTCCAAATTTCATATCTCTAGGACCAGCGGTTTAGGCTGTGCGTTGATATAAATATCAATCAGTCAGTCAGGACTTTGAATTTTATATTTTATTATCATAAACAACTGGCTTCTGCCCGCGACTCGTCCGCGTCAAGTTTCTTTTTCTAGTCGCCCTAACCACCCCGTCGCATCGCATCGCATGCCCGCGTTATCACTTCGTTTTCACTTTCGTTTTGACCTTTTTCTTTTTGCTCGGCTCCTAAGGGTGCTAGCGTGATGCCATGTCCTATAACCTATAGCCTCAAGAATTGGGCTATCAAAAGCAAAAAGAATTTATCAAATCCGACCAGAAGTTCCAGAGATTAGCGCGTTCAAACATACAAACACAAAAAGAAACAAACTCTTCAGCTCTATTATTAGTATCGATCAATCAACAACCAATCAGCTTAGCCTATCGTAGTCCACTGCTGGACAAAGGCCTCTCCCAGACTGCGTCACAGCACCCTGTCCTCCGCCTTCCGCACCCAGTCTAACCCAACCACCTTCTTTAGGCCGTCCGCCCATCTAGCTGGGGGCCGTCCCACACTACGCTTGCCGATACGTGGTCTCCACTCCAGGACTCGTCTGCTCCACCGGCCACCGGTCCTTCGACAGACATGGCCAGGCCACTGCCACTTCAGTTTGCTTACTCTGCAAGCTATGTCGGTAACTCCGATTCCTTTCCGGATAATTTGTGTGTTCCTCTGTGGCCGGACCACAGTTTAGTACTCAGATGCTATAGTTCGAAATAATACCTACCTAAAGTCTACTTTCATCGGGATATATGAATATTTTTAGTCCCTCAAGAGATATCTTTTTAATTAACAATTTATGTGGTCCGGCCGCCAAGCAGTGCTCTCTGGCCGCGCCACCTTAAAATTAAATAGGTTATAATGAACTATTAATAAATCAATATCCCGAAAAAAACTACCTAAAGAGTAACTTGCATACGACAAATATGGTCCAATAAACCCCTTTAGTTAAGGAGTTATTGGTCATAGGGTGTGGTCCGGCTGGAAGGTATACTCTGCAGCAAGTCAATTTTGCAATATTTAATACATCTATGGGCAAATAGGTAAAACGTCTGCACAATGAAAGTTATGCTAGGGGCATTTTGCGTTTTAGTAATTTTATATTATCTCCGAAACTGTATGACCAATTGATATACTGTAAATGGCAAATCTTATCTGTATGATGTTCTTGTGATACTGAAATAATTTATTGTCATAAGAATGAATATTTTGTTGCTCAAATAATCAACCAAACGTAAGTATGCCGAAAAAAATTTTTTTAATGCAATAAAAGAAGTATAAAAGATAAAATATAAAAGATAGAGATATGGTATCGCGGACTTTTTTGTAGAAATAATGAAGACGAACCAGGTAGCCATACATTGTTTTTAATTTTAAGCAACTGTTTAGGCAGCGCACGCAAATAATTCTGTTTTATGTGGTATTTTTTTCCGACTTGCTAGATAAAAGTTGTGATAGCTCGGTTAATATACATGCTATAGAAACAATTTATAGCCTATAGCACTCAGGAATAATGTAGCTTTCTGCCAGTTAAAAAAATGCTAGAATTGGATTATGAGTTCCAGAGATTACCCACTACATACAAACTTACAAACTTACAAATTTTACCTCTTTATAATATTAGTATAGAGTATAGAAGTATAGACAAGGAGATTGAATTTATATAATGCAAAAATAGTATTTTAAAATCTTCAGCAGCTCCAACAGTATTTTCCAATGCTAATCAATTTATTTGTGCGTCCTTATGGAGCAGGACCAGAATTTAGCCAAGCATTTTTATCAGTGATGTAATCCCCCAATTAAAATGCTAAGCTATAGCTATTCTTGATCGACAGTCAATGAAAACAAAATCAACATAATGCCAAAAGATAAAAATGTAAGTTACTATGCATAATAAAAAGATAAGCAAAGAAAGATACTACGCATAATAAATCCATAGAAACGTTAACAAAGCAACAACGATAATGTAAATACACTATTCGTTTACCAATACAGAAAATGTTACAGCGCCAATATCGTACAGACATCAAACCAATATCGGCACTTCGCTGCGAATTGAATCTTAGAGCGCATTATCCGTTCCATCATCAAATCAGATGAGTTCCTTAGATAGATAGTGAATTTCAAAGACTTCGAAGTGCAGACCTACGCTATATCTCTTGAGAGAGAAATGAATGCAATCTTCTTTCTCAAGTCTTTTGCGTTCATTTTCATAAAACTCTTCATATAAAAGCACGGAGATTTGACTCTGACAAACGAGACTTGGTCCTTACTTTATTGAGTGGAGCTAAACTTTAAATTCATTGAAAAATCGCGGTTGGGGTTTTAGTTCCGGTGTTCTCGTAACTGTAATGCTTGTTACTGCGTCCGGTTTGCATGCTGCATTCAAAATTTGACCTACATATACATGCAGTGAAAGAATGGTTACTTTATAGCCTATTTTGATAGCGGCACAATTACCATTTACCAGAAATGTTATTACTTAGGCGCCATGATAAGAACTTACTCTCCAATAGGTCCTTAAACCTGGAGCAGCGCCGGAGATACTACGGTTTTATGATCTAGATATAAACCCACATCTAGTCCTGATTCTGCATTAAATTTATAGACCAGTTCATATCATATAATATGATACACGTGTACAATCTTTTTAACAACCTCTCAAGAACTTGTAACACCATCAGAGACAAAACTCGGCCAAGATTGTTGCTAAAAAAATATGGCTATAAAAACAAATCTGAAGTGGGTGGAAACTGCGAGCTGCGAGACGGAAGCCTCATAAACTAGCAGCAATACGGCCGAGACATATTTTCGCGCGGAATTGAAGTACACACCACACACACACAAGCAAACGTATGTACAAGACAAACAGCATTTACGTAAATGAGCGTCTCAAACGACGCGGAGTCTATTACATTGGCCGACAAAATTCGTCGGGGAAAGAGCAAAAAAACACAGACAAAAGCAATGACATTTATCTAATTACGGGATCGCGATAAGGGCGCGTGAGGGGGTGAGAAGGAGGAAATTTGAGGAGGGCAGGGGAGGTGCAGGACTGGATGCTGTACCGCAGTCGGCTGAAGGCATCCGGGCCACCCGCATGTCCTGACGTCCCGATTTTCGCCGTCGATCTCGCGGTGCGAAAATATATTCTCGTGATTTTCGTGCGTTTTTTTTGAATTAGTTCATGGCTTCAAATGTGTTATTTGTAATTAAAAGTTAGTATAGTGACAAAATGGAATAATGTTTGATTAAAAATGTGAAATGTACAGTGAAGGAAAAAGTTTTTGCTGTGTTACGGATATTTAGTTTTTGTTTTCAATATGCCAGTTCTTCTAGTTTTTGGACTTTTTGTGGGTAAGTTTAGAACATTTTAACACTATAACTATGCCAAAAAATTAAGCGAAAAATATTTTATCTCATTTTTTAAATTTACCTCTTGAAATGCGCAATTTCGACGCAAACCTGGGTTTACGTGGAAGACAAGGAAAATTGTGAGTTGCGTATTACTCCCGCGTGTTGTAGAAGAGGGAAACCGCAAGGGTTATTGCTAATAAGCAGATAGGCAAGGAAGAACCGCCCTGTAACGTGACGGACATTTTTTAAACACATTTTTACAGACTTGCAATTTAAATCATAATGAAACGTAATGCAAATTGATGATATCATTACGCCAAGATTTACCGACCATAATTTATCGATTAGAAACTGGTTTAGCAAAAGGTACTATATTTGTATAGTCAACAGCAAAAGTTGATGATGAAAACCAGAAATTCAATGCTAATGAACGGAGTTCGCGTCATATATGGCAGCTGTACTAGTAGTAAATGTTTGGTATAATTTACAATCACATACTTTTGAATCACTTCGACGCCACACAGTTCTGACGCGAACTCCGTTCATTAGTATTGAATTTCTGATTTTCATCATCTACTTTTGCTGTTGACTGTGCCTATTCTTACTTGTAACTTCATGAACGTTCTTAGTCATGATAGTTGAATGATTTGAATGAATGAACGATCATGTAGGTGTTCAATTGTTAGTTGAGTGACTGTGACGAATGATGCTACAGACGGAAATAATGTTCTGTAATGACTATGGAATTTTAAACTAGATATCCTGCTGGTTTCTAATAGAATAATGGAGTTACTTTATGAATTTAGGCCGGGTCTAGTCTAGACAAACGCGGTCATTAATTAGAAAAAAAAGTGAGGTCAAAAATGTGGTTATTTGAGTAGATAGGCATGCCTACTTAAGGGTGATAAATTACGAAGGTCGAATGTCATGGTATTACGCATGAGACGTACGTATTTTTAATTTTTTCGTATTAACTTGAACGAGTAAAGATTAATGACGATGTGCGGATAGTACGGGAGCCGAGTAGGTCGTCCGGCGACTGCCTACTGCCGCGCGTGTTTGTATGAGGATATTGTTTTTTGTTAGGTATGATAATTTAGTGAGTTTCTTAATTGTAGGCCATGCACACTAAAATGTTATTGTGAGGCTTATGTTGATATATCGAGGTAGGCACTGCTTATATGCCTATATGCAATGCACGCCACTGGGTTTAGCTTACAGGATCTTCACGATAAATATTTTTCTCCTGGGTGGAACGAACCTCTAAGCGGAACCGATTTTGACAAACAATTGACAATCATTGCATTCATTCTTTCAGTAATTAACACCCCAACCAACAACCAACCAACCAACCAACATCCTAATAAAACCCCGTGCCTCGGAATGCACGTTAATCCGTTGGTCCTGCGCCTGATCTCTCTCCGGTCGTGTCGGACTACGTGCCGTTGCATTGCATCCGACTATGAGTGAGGGAAGAGAGAGTGCACCTGTGTTTGAGCACACACTTGTCCACTATGGTATCTCCCGAGCCGAAGGCTAGTCTTCTTTGAGATTGGCCGATTATCAGTTACAATAAAATCTTCTTCTTAGCGTGTCGATAGCAATACAAATGTACTCGGCCCAGAGTTCGGCCACTTGTCTGGCGCCATCACTAGCGTCCATCAGTTCCTGTAACGTGCAGATGACAGGACACGCTGGGCACGATATTAAGTGTCCCATCGTTTGTGGAACAGCACCACATTTACACTCCAAGGCGGAGTCGTCTATAAATCTCCACCTGAACAGGTTTTCCTTACTTCGGCCAACCTGGGTCCGGAGTCTGTTTAAAGACTTTCAGGTTACCCAAGGTAACTCATGTCCAGGTGGGAGGTCCTCAGCGGGTGGAACGAACGATTTGGGTAAGGAAGCACTGTCTCGCCACAGCATCAGTCTTTCTTGTGGTGGTTCGCCAGTGAGTGGGACGACACACTTTAAGAAACTGTTTCGGCTGTTCAGCCTTTGTGGCACAAGGGTGTTGTCGTGCAAAGGGTGTCGTGTGTCGGAGACCATTTTGGCTCTTTCGCTGGAGCTTGCCACCGCTCAGCGAACCACCGGTGGCGCTATTCCTGCTAGTGGATACATCATTTGCATTTTTTTTTACTGCACTATTGGCACTAAACGCAAGCCAGTTGCCCGCTGTTGGTATATCCTTTAGCGATAGTAACTCAACACGCTTGACGTGCCACGTGACCTCACTGGACTCGTGTCGTGAGCCACAGGCCCAGAGCACATGAGCTGGGCGCCCGTGCCCGGCTCGATTTCTCTCAGAACGTCATCACGCTCATTACATAGCTTGCCTGTGGGTAGTCGTTACGACCCCGTCAGGGGCGCGGCAGGCGGGTTACGGACATGGCCCATAAAGCCCCGCGGTTTCATACGGTGCCCGTCAATACGGGCACGCTCACCGGGGACATGTAAGCCTGGCCTGAGACAAGTGCGGCGGTAGCGCAACTTGCCTATGTATGTGAATGCGATAAAAGGGAAATGCAACTGTATAAAATTTATTGTGAGCGCGCACGCAGGCGACGCGGAGGTGAAGGTGGGAGCGAAACAAAACACAAAAACTGAATAATTATTCTTGTTTAATAAATGCTTTGGGTGGGAAATAGGTAACACGAGCTGGTGTCCGAAACTTCACGTCAATACGCGTATTTTGCTTTGGGTGGGTATCTATCTACGAGTATTTATGAACGCACGGTGATGCTTGCGGATAAATAAAATTTTATGTTATTCAATAATATTTATTCATATCGATTATAAGTACTGTTTTTTTTATTTTATTTTTGTTACCTATAGTACGAATCATTTGATTTGACTTGGTTTCCGTACGTCCTTTTCGGGTAACCACTGAAACTAAGCGCTGTGCTGTGGGCCCTATAGCACAGCATTATGCTGAGTGGAAGCCTTCTTGTCACAGTCATGACGTGCAGCCGTCGACTATTTCTGCTTTGTGCTCGTGATTATAGATATGTTTTGATTTTATTTTTCCTTATTATACGCTTACGGCCACGGCTTATTTTAATTTAATATTTGAATTGTTTTTTTCTCATCTTCTCATTATGGACGCTTTTTACGTTCTGCATCGTTCTCACATGTATAATTTTATACATGAATGATGTAACCAAGACTTTGTAACCATATTATTTTGATTTAAAATAGTGTCCATGGAGTTTCTTGCCCGTTCTTCTCCATAGGTACCTACTCTTTGGAATGGGCTACTAGCTTCATCTTTCTGACTGACCGACCCCTTGACAATTCAAAAGTGCCTGTAATTGGTTTAATTGAAATAAATGCTTTGAGTTTGAGTATAAGAATTAATTATCTTTTTGTGTGTGTTATGGACCATGTGATTCTTAGGACATTATAAAAAATGCCCGGGCATATTAATAAATAAAATAAAATCTTTCCATTCATAAACACTAAGGTTAAGGTTGACTGGTAGAAAATGCCTCAGGCATTAAGTCCGCCTTTGTATAGTATTTTTTTTACTTGTGCATAAAGTTTTAATAAATAAATAAAAAAATAAACACTCTTTTGACCTATGATAATAAAAACTTAAATTGACTGGAGTTCTTAATTCGACTGGGTCGGACGATAGGCGACGGAGGATGCAAGAGCGAGGGAAATGCACTCCGAGGTTAGGTTTGGTCAGGTACTTCAAACCCTTTACACAAAAATAGGAGCCCCTCGTAGCGGGGCTCCGTCGACATAGGATGAAACAGCGAGCGAATGAGAATACACAGATTGCTTAAAGACACACGGCAATATTTATAATGTCAAGGCAATGTGATAAATAAGGAAGTTCAAATTATAATTATTTATTTTGCTCTAAGTAGCTTGTCATTATTCATAATGCCCGGGCATTATGAAAAATGCTCCTATTTATTACTTGGTCCATAACATATGCACGTGTTTCAGTGACAAATGAATCTATTTTCTTTCTTTATTTCTAAACATATTAAAGGCTGTCTCTGTCAACCTCAAAAGATTGACAGAGATAGGACGATGTTTTAATTGGTTAGCACCAGTGATTATACAACCGTTAACACTGAATGAATATAGTGATTTGTGATGAAAGCCTATAATAATCCCTAAAAGTATATAATCGACTATAACAGTAAACAAAATCCGAAAAATATATGATATTCTTCAGGATATACCTAGGTATGCTAGTTAGGTAGTGTTTTAAAAACTTAATACAACTAATTTGATACGATAGAAAAAAATCTTGAGGATACCTCTAAACACTTTCTTTTCACAATAAAAACCATACTAATATAATACATACAATCATTCTATTTTATTGTCAGATTATTCTACAAACAACATACTAAAGCACCAGTGTTTTAATTTTTTAGTCCAAATATTTTTTTTTAAATAGATAATTGCTTCATATCTATATATATAAAAATGAAACCCGTTTTCCGTTGTCACGACTTGACATGAAAACGGCTTGACCGATTTCGCTAATTCTTTTTTTGTTGTGATCGGTATTGCCGGGACAAGGTTTGTATGAAAGAAAATTTTGGAAATTCGAAAAAAAAAATTGCACCCGTGCGAAGCTGGGGCGGGCCGCTAGTTTTGCAATAAATTACCAGCGTTGTGTCATCGCGCTTCTCTTTCTTTTCGATGCAGTCCGACAGTGACCGCGCTTTAGATCATGTAGTCCCCGTAAACGAGAACTCTTATTAGGTCTTCTTCTTCGTGTCACTGGCACGACTTTTCTGAGATCTTGCTGGAATAATACTTCGCCACTTTCACGGTGTCATCGGTGGCAGAGCAGAGGTCTACTCAACCTCCTCAACTATCCTCAACCTTATAGAGGTATGAGGATCAGGGTGTAAAGTTCACTCATACTCTATAGGAAAGGGAGGATCTTTCGACCAGACGGGTGTTGTGTCTGGCGGGCAACTGCCCGATGATTCATGTCGGGCTGTTGTATCTATGCTAGTTGCGCGGTAAACTCTGCTTGCGAGATGCAGGATTTGCGTGACGTCAGTATGACGCGTTGTTCGCATGTGGCGTTGTAGATACCGCTACAACCTCCTCTCCTTGTATTAGGTCAATATCATAAATAAAGAAGTGTCGTGCCATGTCTTCTTCACCTCCTGAGCATGTGTTTTCTTCATTATTAGAAACGTTTGCGAGAGTTTTTACTTTGTTGCCTTTTCCAACGGCAATGCTGAAGCTACGATTGCCAATCTAAACGATACCTTTTTTACACTACAAAACCGAGTTCCTTCTATCAAATGAATCGTCATTCCAAAGCGCGATTTTGTTACATGAAAGAAACTTCTCGCTGTAAAAGGAATGCTGAAAGCTTTGCTCGGGAAACTAAAAAAGTAATTTTTCCACTTCCCTTCCACTTCAGTCGTTTTGTGGTGTCGAGTACGAACAGACTACTTCATCACCTCAAACGGATGAGGGTTTTAATTAATGCAGTTGAATTTCTTGTTTTTTTTTTTTTTTGCCGGTTTTCAGTGTATATACAACGTTACAATCGACGTTTACAAGAGATAATGAATGGGCTCTCTTTCTTTTTCTTTATTTCATGAGTTTTATTAGTTTCTGGTACCAGGGTTGTATCATTGCTAGATAGTATTAGGTACAGACGCCAGCACATCAAGCTAATACAATCTGTCAAATTTCTGTAATAGATTTTCAACTTTATCACTATCAGCATTGGGTTCAAGGTTGATTGAGAAAATTTGACAGTATCGGGTAGCTTGATGTGCTGGCGTCTGTACGGTCAGCATCAAAAGTTGATTAACACTTCAGTTTTTTTAATCTTAGTTATTGAGCAAAATATTTGTTCAAAATTGCAGCAGGAGAATTTTTTTTAGAATATATACTCTTGTCTATTAAATGTGAAAAGCTAAAAATTAGTTTATTGAAAATAGTTGTTGTCAATTTAATAACATGTAAAAATTATAGTGTTAATCGACTTTTTATGCTGACTGTACATCATTGCTAGGTTAGTTGTGTTATGCAGCTTGTTTATTCCTATTTCTGTTATAAATCCTTGCAATGAATACATCAGAGTTCCAAGACTAACAATCATCATTATCTGCACATGTGGCCCCCGGGAGTAACATAACAATAGATAATAATTAATTGAGTCTCATTTGTCAAAACTTTTTAGATAAAAGTACAACGCCATTTTGTACAGACGCCAGCACATCAAGATACCCGATACTGTCAAATTTTCCCAATCAACTTTGAGCCTTATAATTTAGCCATAAAGTTAAAAATCTATTAAAGAAATTTGACGGATTGAAGTAGCTTGGTGTGCTGGCATCTGTACAGACGCCAGCACATCAACCTACCCGAAACTGTCACATTTTCCCAATCAACTTGGAACCTTATGCTTTAGTGATAAAGTTGAAAATCGATTAAAGAAGTTTGACAGATTGTAGTAGCATGATGTGCTGGCGTCTGTACATAATTTTTATACGCTAAAAGCAAAGATTCTAAAAATGGCGCTGTACTTTTATGAGGAAGTCACACGCACATGGGGGAAATATATAACTTTCTTTTCTCTAAGTCGGCTCATACATACTTTTATTTGTCCACGTTTGATATAAAGTTGTCAAGTGAGATGCTAGCTTTATTGTACGTTAAATTTCCGTCAGCCACTTCACGGTTCGCCCTTGATGAGGCGTGTAGGAAGCCAGCGATGTGCAAGTGATTAAGTGTTTATTGGAGCCTAGTCAACCCTGAGGTTTAATCTTTTAACGTTGAATTTGATACGAAGAGTTTGTTCAGGTTCATGGACAAGTATAATCTGTAGCAGTATTTATTTAGGGTACGATGGGACTGTTATACGCATTGCTATTATAAAAGGACCTAATTAAATAAAGAAAAAAATACATGTGCGGTCGGGGCCCGGAACGAAGCTCCTTATGCGATGCTTGCACACACAAACTCGTATTAATAGAAAGAGTCAGAGAGAAAGGGAGTCGGATGGAGGGGTCGTAACGTTTTTTCCTTACGTGGCGATTTCTACCAGTCTATTCCTACCTTAAGCCGCGTTTTTTTATTATTATTATCAGCCATTTCTGTCCCACTGCAGGGCAAAGGCCTCCCTTCCCTTCTTCCACTTATCCCTATCCAGTGCTGTTACACGCCAATCCTTGTGGAAAGAGTCGAGTTCGTCCCGCCATCTCATTCTGGGCCTGTCGCGTTGCCGTTTGCTGCTGGAACATAATTCTAAAAACTTTAAATGTCAAGAAGCTTACGTGAATGCTGATCATGATGATAATGATATGATGGGGTTCCCTTTTCCGCACTTAGACTCCCATTTGGTCCGTTGTGCGTCGGGATTCTAGCTAACAGAGCCGGCCTAGCTCCGCCCAAAAGCACAGAAGCTTCCCTGGAGCTTCATAAGCTTCGCGGATTGACCTCATTTTTCCGAGGCTTTCTGCACGTTGAGAAGCCACGGCCTCGCATTCCAGGATGACGTGGGCGGCTGATTCCTCGGCGTCAAGGCAACCCCTGCAAAAGGGGCTGTCTGTACCCTGTGTTAAAAAGATGTTTGTTAAGAGAGTTATAACCGTAATTCTGATCATAGATTGCACAATAATTTCTTTAGAGAAATCATATTTTTGTTCGATTTCACTACATTTAGCACTAAACAGATTTAAGACCCTGTCAATAGTTTGAAGTTGACAGTGATAAAAATATGTTTTAACTAAGCTTAGCGCTAATTAAGAATTGGTGATTGACGCATGCTAATGCGTTGTTCATACAAACGTAATACCAAAATAATTTGCAAATCAAACATATTCTTAAGGTAGTTTGTATTTATTCCGATTGGATTACAGATTATCTAGATAACCCAAAAACATAGATTAGATTTAGATTTCCCAAATATATATTTTGAAAGGACTCTGATATAAAGACGAGATATTACGAGGAATTTCAAAGTTCTATAGAAAACTTATTTTTATCATAACTCGTCTTTAAATCAGTGTCCATTCAAAGTATATATTTGGGAACCTAGATATTCTGGAATCCAATCGGAATAAATACACACTACTCGTACATTAAGAATATGTATGATTTACAAATTATTTTGGTATTGCGTTTGTATGAATAACGCATGCTTCGCCGGCCTCTTAACAATTTATAATATGACTGAAGCCCAGTAAACCTAAATCAATAATTGTTCAATTGAGACTCTGCAGTTAGATATCGTCGCTAAACTATGCAGACGAGCGTTTGGGGCTTTGATTGCCAATTTACCTGGACGACCTTCTAAGTTCTAAGCTGAGTAAAGACACTTCAAAGTTAAGGGAGCAGACCTAACTCGGCTCATTGAAGAGTTAGTTCATCTATAAGTTTAGATAACTGCTCTTTAGTACACGATATGAGTAACCGCGGTTAGAGACGATTATAAACGAAGGATTAAGTTATGGTTTGTTTGACTGCTGTGTTTAGTTTCGATTTCCAAAGACAGGGAAACTATTTGTTTATCAAATTGACTACTTACCAACTTAAATTAAACGTGTATTCAAATCATAATGATTTTATTTATTTGTGTAGATATTTACATAAGCTAACATATAAACTATAATAATATGTACAATTATATGAAAAAATAAACAAAATAATCATAGGGCATCAAAGAATTCGTCCGCATCGCTGTCAACAGGAACAGTGCCCAAAAGGCTGGCAGCATTGCCACGTTGTATGGCAATGCTAATTCTTTGGCCAAGAAATAGGCCAGCTCTCTGGTCACGTGAAGAGTCGACTAACCGCTTAGCGATATCTCGAAAAACCAAGTGGGCACTCGGACCCCATGGCCCTAGTGTTTCAACTCCAAACGGCTCGAACATATAACTCCCAATCAGGTTGTAATATTTTCGCCGTTTGAGGTTCTCTGCACCTGCAGCAGCCGCCCCAGCACAGCCCACCGTGCTAGGAAGATGGGAATCATTATAATTGTTTTTCTTAGACAGTTGTATGAAAATGACATTGTGTGTCAATTTGATAAAAAATTAATTTCCTGTGCTGTACCTAGTATATTCTTTGACTGCTTCATTGGTCTAGTGGTCGCAATCATGGCTGCTGAACTTGAGGTCCTGGGTGAAATCGGTGTGTAACATCATTCATTCATCCATACTATCTATATATATAAAAATGAAACCCGTTTTCCGTTGTCACGACATAACATGAAAACGGCTGGACCGATTTCGATGAAATTTGGTATAGAGATAGTTTGAGTTCCGGGAAAAGACATAGGATAGTTTTTATCCCGATATTCCCACGGGATCGACATTTACGCGGGTGAAACCGCGGGGCGCAGCTAGTAATATTATAAATTCGAAAGTAACTCTGGCTGTCTGTCTGTATGTTGCCTTTTCACGCCTAAATCGCTGAACCGATTTAGATGAAATTTGGTATAGAGATAGCTCGAGTCCCGGGAAAGGACATATGATACTTTTTATCCCGATATTCCCACGGGATCGAGACTTATGCGGGTGAAACCGCGGGGCATAGCTAGTCTGTTTTAATACGTTTATTAGTAAGGGGGTCAGTTTACAACTGTTTGGCGATTTAGGTGACTTTTATGCCTATTTTTATGCTCCAACTGTATGTCGGGTCGTTGAGCTCCCTAAGATAAGGTTGAGTTCACGATGGCTGATGCATACGTGTCGTCGGTTGGGGCAGGATTACACAAACTGTTTCTGGTACCTACTCTACCCAAATAGGCCAGTCCGGATGTCTCCCTGCATTTTGTTTCACGATATTTTGAAGTGAAAACTTCTTTAGTCGCGTTGGGCATTTTTTTAAATGAGAAAAAACCATTGAATTCGCGCCACTGTTACCGTAACCGACACCGCTTCGGATGTGTTCGGCTGTCCTCGGGATGTACTCGGTTTTAATGTATTTCTGATATGTCAGTGGGTGATGGCAAAGTATTCTGTTTGTGTTTTGTTTATTTGACGATTCAAAAAATACACATCGCACTGCTAACACAAGCTTGACTGTATCAACTCAAAATGAAGCCTTTTTTTAGAAATGATGGAAAACTGATTACTCGTTTCCTGTTAACGATTGTCAAAAGTGAACACTGTTTTAAAATTACTGATATAATTAAGGGGTTTCTTTAATTATGAGTAATTTCAGAGATTGCAGGTTATCAAGATTATGAAGAATGAGTTATCTCGAATTTGTCTTTTTTTGAGTTGATACAGTCTTGTGTTAGCAGTGCGACATGTTCAAGTTTCCACTTTTGTCGGCACTCCCGGAGTGCCACCTTTTTTTTTTGTTATTTAATTAATCTTCAAAAGAGACTTTGGTCCCTGAGTTTGTTTCGCCGTTTCATCTCAGAAGTAGTCAAGCGGGAAATGTCGACTCCATTTAGCTTATTTCTTTTTATATTACGTGTAAAAGTGATTTGGATATTCTATTTACTGAATAAACAATTTCATTTCATTTCATGAAGTTCTCGGGAATATTGAACACAAAAAAATGCTTAGGTAATAACTAGAAATATCGGAATCGTTAGAAATCTACTTTTATACGTATATAGCGAAACACGTTCCCTGGAATATTTAAAGGAAACACAGTTACCTATCAAAAATCAGAATAATTCAACTATTCACTACATTAAAATTTGAAGCAAAAACAGTTTTATGTAGAATTGTGTTCTGATTGAATGAATGATATTTGAAGAAACCAGCATATCCTAGAACCAAAAATTCGAAGACATGGGGCATCCACTAACCTACATTGGTTCCGCGTGGTGGATTATGGCCCACTCCCTCTCACAGAGAGGAAGCCTGTGTCCCAGCAATGGGAACATTATAGGCTGATTATGATTATGCTAATGCTTATGATGTTTGATTTTTCCATTAGGAGCGAAATCCTCAGTAGGTACGGTCGGCAACAAAAGTCGATTAACACTTCCGTTTTTTTTAATCTTAGTTCTTGAGCAAAATATTTATTCAAAATTGCAGCAGAAGTAAACATTTTAGAATATAAACTCTTTGCTATTATGTGAAAAGCTAAAAAGCAGTTTATTGAAAAAAAAAAATGTTGTCAATTTATTAACATGTAAAAATGACAGTGTTAATCGACTTTTGTTGCTGACTGTACCAGCCTAGTATCAGGATTTGAGCCCGATTTAAGTGGCAATTTATTAATTTTAGTTTTATCATTGTTGTTAAACCGGCAACAGAAATACGCACTCTGTGAAAGTTTAAACTGTCTACCCATTACGGTTTATGAGATACAGCCCGCTGACAGACAGACGGACGGACGAACGAACGGGTGGACGGACGGACGGATGAACATCTGAAACTTTTGGGTTGCATTGGCATCCTTTTGGTACAAAACCCTAAAAACCATCCTATCTTTTGAGCACCAAACCACGTGTTAGTCTATACCTGCACTTGTGCTTACCCCTCTGCAAAACACAGTCTTAATGTTATATGAGTCATTCGTTCATACAATCAAGAAGACATACTCAAGCGTGTACTGACCCACATCGTCCAGTGAGGGTGCAAGCCTCATCGCCACTTATTCACTTGCCTGATTCGAACCGTGAGTGATTCGATAATCACTACCATCCTTATTCGCTGGCTGAATGCATTTGTGTTGCGAATATTTAAATTTGGAATTTAATTTTACAATTATATAGGCTTACCTATACCTACACTTCTGAGTAAGCAATAATTGTACGCCTTGCAAGTCTGCTGCCTTAGTAGTGACACAATATATTTTTAGATTTTTAACCGACTTCAAAAAAGGAGGTTCTGTATTCGAGCCGTATGTATGTATGTTTTTATGTCCGCGATTTTCTCAAAAACTATTATAATGTACCGATTTTGATTAATGTGATCTACATACTTTCAGGAAGGTTTTGGTATATAATACATTAGGTAGGAATGCATTATGTATGAAATTATATGCATAAATGTACTGCATCTCTGGCATTTCTATGCGAATTTTGATGATTCTTCTAGTCGGTGCCTTCAATGCACTAGTGTTAATTGAATTTGTGTAGGGTAGGTACAACTAAAAAGTGAAAAATAAAAACTTTTTTACAAAAAAGAAACATCCGACTTCAAAAAACACTTCAAAGTGAAAAATAACTTTAATTTCGGAAGTCGGCGTCAAAAAACACCAAAAATGCGGAACCAACGACACCGACTTCCGAAATTATAGTTATTTTTCACTTTGAAGTGTTGTTTTTTAAGTCGGTTATTTTTTATACCTTCACTAGCTGCGCCCCGACATTTCACCCGCATTTCTTTCGATCCCGTAGGAATATTGGGATAAAAGTATGCTATGTGTTAATCCTGGTGCCAAACATCCAAATCCGTTCATTCGTTTTATAAACTACTATTGTTAAGTATTTTTATTTTTTTACTTAATTCGATTTCAAGAAAAAAAAAGGAGTTTCTCAATTCGAATATTTTGTTTTTGTTTTTAACGCAGCCGTTCTAGCAAAGCATAACACTTGCCTAAATGCGTTCAGTTAGTATTCAATTCAATGCAACGATTTGAATTCGCCATCAGCTCGAAACCGGTCCCATTACTGAGCAAATACTGAGAATTGTTACTAACTGACCTAGCTCCAGCAGTGAACGTGTTATGTCGTGAATTATTTGATGGACTGAATCTTGCATATAACCAAGTTCAGGCTGTCGTGAATTTATTGATTGTGAATTTTTGGTATTAGGGGAGCAACGGCTGTGAAGGTCACAGGAGTCTGTGGTATGCAGGAGGTACAGAGCTTGTCGTGTGTTGATGTAAGGGGCGAGGCATGCCTACAGTGCACTTCTTTCGGTTAAATGATGGTGAAGGGAAGATACTTGATACATAAATGGTGTGAACTACTTTGTAATCAGTTCAAAGTGGGGTTATCATATTTTCTCCGGAATATTAAAACAAGCAAACCAATAAAATATGTACAGGCTGATAATAAGGTGTCTTCCCGTTCGTCCCACCGACTTCGTCCCCCTCGTGGGACGAACGGGAATTCTTTTTTTTTTTCCCGATCGTCCCACTAATTTTATTGATGGGACGAACGGGAATAATTTATTAATTATTTTCATGTATTCCCGTTCGTCCCACCGACTTTTTTTTTGTTTGTTTTTATTTAATGATACTGTAATACAGAGGTGTTACTTAATTCTAAACTCGCCAAACATTTAGGTACGTTTGATGGCGAGAGGTCCCCGTCGTGAGACGAACGGGAATTTACAAAAATAATATTAAAGGAGAATTGTTACTACGTTAGCACAAAAATAAATTAGAAAAGGGATTTTACTGTAAGAATTCAGTGACAATATATTTTTTCTAGTTTACAGTAGGTACCTAATTTATTTGGTTATCAGAGGTACCAACAATTAACGTAGATTCGTATATATTGCCTACTTTGATAGACTACGAAATACCAATAATTTTCATCAAATTATTTTAAATATCAAGTTAAAATCCGACCTCACAAAACCAAAACCCACCTACAGATACCGTAAAATCTACCAGGATCTCATAAAATATAGAATATCTAACCGAATTTCATTTCCGAGCATCCACGTCTTGATCCTTTAGAAGACTTAAAGCCGAGACCTCAATATCTAGGATATTAGCAGGCCTCGACCTATTTACTGGGACATCAGCACATAGATAGCATTAATATATAGAATAATATAGTGTGACAGACCCAACAGCCGGCCTGCCTTATCATAGGCATTGATATTATGTACGGCTGGTCAGTTTGAACATTAATCAGGCATGAATAAGTGTTAGAGCGGTTCCGCACTACATCTGATGCAAATCCGAATTAAAGATCCGATTTCAATCCGAAGTCATGTTCGTGAACGGGCGCCGTCAGTAGGGACTGGTCATCTCTTTGCTGCCATGGCTTATTTTAATTTAATATTTGAATTGCTTTTTTTTTCTCGTCTTTTCATTATGGACGCTTTTAACGTTCTGCATCGTTCTCACATGTATGATTTTTAACATGAATGATGTAACCAAGACTTTGTAACCATATTATTTTGATTTAAAAGAGTGTCCATGGAGTTTCTTGCCCGTTCTTCTCCATAGGTACCTACGCTTTGGAATGGGCAACTAGCTTCATCTTTCTGACTGAACAACCCCTTGACAACTCAAAAGTCAGGCACTTTTGAATTGTATATAATTGGTTTAATTAAAATAAATGCTTTGAGTTTGAGTTGAGTTTGAATTGGGAATGTTCTAAATTCTGACGGATAGAGTTTGGATCTAGTGCGCACCCCCCTCATACAAATAGGACTATGGTCACTTCGGACCGGCACTTTTTGGATTCGAATCGGATTCGAATCGGACGTAGTGCGAAACCGCCCTTAAGGTGCCACTATACGATATTTTTTCCATACAAATTTCGGGAGAGTATTACTCCACTGTTTGACATTGTACATCCAAAGTTAAACATTGTATCGTTTTGTCTAATTATTAATTGTGTCTGTACGGAAGCAGAATTGTAAAATAACAAGCCATTAAAAAGTTATGAGCCAACAAATATTCGTTTTTCTTGCTATTTTTAACGTAACTTTGGGTGTAAATAAGTAATAAAAGAACTGAAAAATATTAAAAATTAAATCCGTACCGACAAAGCTCAGTTATCGAAAAGTTCAAAAAACTTTATTTGTGATTGATTTATGTAGTGGATTTTTCATAGAACTCGATTTTCCAAAGCACTTTTCAAATATTTTTATGCGCCTATCAGGTCGGAACCGTGTTTCTGTGCGTGAGAACTAGATGTTGTGCGTGTAGATTAGCGTCTAACTGCTCATCACTGATACTAGCTCCGTCAGACACGAAGCCAAGTTAGACAGCGTGATTTTGGCCATGACCACCAGTGAGTTCGAGCTCGCGACTAGTTTACTCTTAAGGTCAGTGTCACAATGGGTGAAGCAGTCATTTGATTCGAAGTCATTAGTTGAAAAATGATAAGGATTTAAGGGCTGTCTCACTACCATTGGATATGTGCCTGTTAAATTATCTGCCAGATATTTTCAGACAAATCTGGTGTTTTTTTAATTAATATCTGACAGATTGTATCCATGCCTACATAATGTGGTGTAATATGTCATTAGTGTCAAATAATCTGAGAGATAAGTGAAGTGAAACTCATCCGGAGGGGATGAAATAGGTCATTATATACATAGGTAATGCCAGTGAGATATTATAGACACGTAAATGGGATCTCTTTTTGTGAATGTAACTGAGATTATTCAGTCATTTATTAAAGTACTAGCTGCGCCCCGCGGTTTTACCCGCATAAGTCTCGATCCCGTAGGAATATCGGGATAAATAGTATCCTATGTCCTTTACCGGGACTCAAGCTATCTCTATACCAAATTTCATCAAAATTGGTCCAGCCGTTTGAGCGTGAAGAAGTAACAAACATATAAACACACACACACTCACAAACTTTCGCCTTTATAATATTAGTGTGATAGTGTGATTTTTTTACTCTGATTGTTTCTAAAAGTCGGATCGATTGGAATATAAATGATATAAAATACTGAAAAGTTGTTCCTAGCATTTCTATGTTATAATCCACTTACTAATAAACGTGTTATATCAGATGAATAGTTACACACCGATTTCTCTCTTTCAGTCGTCAATAATTTGACTTTCGAAAGAAGAAGGCAAAGCGTTGTGTAACTATACAGACGCTATACAACGTTTATCAGTAAGGGGATTAATGTAAACGCGACAGCTTGTTTCTTAAAACCAGTTTGCTGCCAATTTTCTCAGTATCTTTAAAAAGTTTGATTGAAAACCTTCTAAGAAAATCCTGGTATGCCATGCACAAATACAAATTATATTGATACTAAGCCATATTCAATAAATTGCTTAATCACAAACTAACTATATACACTAGATACTAAAATAAATGACTAACTAACTTACAATACAAATATATAAAAATAAAAAACAAAGGACACTTAGGCGTCGAAGTATTCATCCGCATCGCTGTCATCCGGAAACGTGCCCAGAAGACTGGCAGCATTGCCACGTTGAATGGCAATGCTAATTCTTTGGCCAAAGAACGACCCAGCCCTCTGGTCACGTGAAGTATAAATTATAAATATATAATTATAAACAATAAATTAAATAAAAACGTCAATGTTTCAGCCTCTACCCTTATCTAGGAATATTTTTTTTAAATAATACATAATAAATCTCAAATCTTGTTTAGCTTTTTGTACAGACGCCAGCACTTCAATCTACTAGAATCTGTCAAATTTCCTTAATAGATATTCAATTTTATCGCTAAAGCATAAAGTTCAAAGTTGGTTGGGACAATTTGACAGTTTCGGGTAGCTTGATGTGCTGGCGTCTAGTGTCTGTACAAATAACAAAATCAGAGATAGGAAACATTTTTAAATACCTGTCGAAACATTACACGTCAAAACATAGAGAATATTTAAAAATAATAACCAATTCGTGGATTCTACATTGGGGTTCACTGCAACTAAAACAGAGGTGAAAAACATTTTAAAAGCAAGTTGGTTCTAGTTACTGGACCACAGTTCGCGGAGTTAGTTCCTAATGAATCATTAATTACACCAGTTTTTCTCAGTGAACAATTGCGAAGCCGAAAACAGACTGGAAGCCATTATCACGCCGTAAATAGTTGTTCATGTTATTCCCATTAGCTTTTCCACGATTTTATGAGGTGAGAGTAAAAATTATTCAATTAATTAACTAAAAAATCCGTAATTTAGCTACGGTACTATACCATAATGATTAGCAGGACAGTTGATGTGCCGGGAAAGTCAATGTGACAGTTAATTTAATAGTTGCACTCATGTTGCATCACACGTGTTATACGGATACCATCACTTGACACTTCGCATGACACTTCACTTTTTGTCTCCACCCGTATTAATTATGATTGTATAGCAGGCAAACAGAGGGGCAATTCTTGTAATTTTAAGAACGTTCACAGTCTGATCTCAGTCTCAATCTGTCAAAAAATACCTCTAATTTCCCTACATTTTGACAAGTTTTTGACATTTGTTTGTCGCCGAGATGAGACTGCGACTAGATTTTGAACGTTTTAAATTACGAGAATTGGCCTTCAGATGTTTTGTTTTATACGATAATAATAAAGAAAGTGGCCTCAGTCGTACACAGTCTCAGGAGAAACTGTAATCGCTTATTGATGGTGTTTGCAGCATGATTTTCGGGTATGACATAAGATCAATAATGTATCTTTACTATTGTAATCTATTATACAAAATACTGTCTCCCATTGAAGCCGTGGCAGATATTTTTATAGCACCTTATATGTGCGTACATAAATGGTTACACAAAAAGAGATATAGACAAATTTCTTATACTTGCGCCGTTTGTAGAAGGATGAATTATAATATTTGGCCACCGTATACATTTTCCTAATACAAGAAAGTAGGCCAAAAGGTACCTAGTCACTTATTCAACGAACATGATTTATTTATTTTACGAGCCCAAGATCACAGGCTTGACCACTGGGCAGAAAATAAGACCCCTTTTTCATGTTGTTACCTAAAACGACCCAAGTTTATTTTTGACTTGCTCCAAGGCTCTATTTTTGGTACAAATTGGATAGCTTTTTGTTCATTTTATAAAGAAACTTCGAAACTAATTTCTTTTTTAAAAGGACAAATTGCTATTTTTTTTTTCTTTTCTGAGTTTTTTGTATCGTAATTTTTTTCTAATTTGGTACAAAATGTCTATACATAAAAACATAGTAAAAAACAAACGTGTCCGTGGGACCGCTTAGATCTTCTTTACTAAACAATGGTTTTGGATGAGGCTTTTACCATCATATAGATAATGTATCCTGGAAGGTGTATATATGTGTATAATAACTTAGTTAAAGGCATAGCACAGATATCTCGATGTTGACTATGAGGGCCGGGCCCAGTGCTGGCTGGTAGATGTCACATGTCTTAGCATTTTCGGTTCTAAGACATTATCAATTTCCTTACGATGTTTTCCTTCAACGTTTTGAGAGCAGTGGTGATGAAATAAATTACGGAGCTTCTGGTAGAAGCATTTAACGTAAATCTATATCACACTTCACACTAATGTTATAAAGGCGAAAGTTTGTGAGTGTGTGTGTTTATATGTTTGTTACTTCTTCACGCTCAAACGGCGGGACCAATTTTGATAAAATTTTGTATTGAGGTAGCTGACACCCTGAATTAATATATAGGCTACGTTTTATCCCGATATTTCCACGGGATCGACACTTATGCGGGTGAAACCGCGGGGCGCATCTAGTATAATATAAAAATGAATCGCTGAATGTGTTGCTAAGCGCAAATCTCGAGAGCAGCTGAACCGACATCACTAATTCTTTTTTTATAATATTCATTGAAGTACGAGGATGGTTCTTACGAAGGGAAAAACTCAAAAAAATTGCCTGAAAAAAAAAGAAAGCAAAAAATTAAAGAATCGACTGTTAGGCGGTACGAAGTTCGCCGGGTTACCTAGTATATAATATATTTACGTTATAAATATGTAAATATATAATAAGGTAAATAATAATATACATTAATAAATATACAGACGTAATACCTAACATAAATTAATAATAAAATTTTAGATTAAATTAATAATTTATAAACTGTTACCTTAAATTTTACTTAGAATAAGTTAGTTTGCATGTATAAGTAAGTCCTCTTCCTTCAAATTTTCCTTTTGCTGTGCCCGACAGGATCCACAATTGTTACAACAAATGTTTGCATATAACTTAAGCATATACATAGTGGAATGCAATAAATGATTGAGTATTCAGTATAAGGTTTTTCCGAAATTAAGTCTTCAGTACTTATACATTAAAGCTTATTTTAGCAATTTCACTAACCCCATATCATATCACGTGTACCTTAAAAGATTACCGGGATGTACCAGTGCTTTCAACGTTATAATGAAAATTTCATCACAGAATTTCTTCTTCCCTAGTAGAGTAGACCCACTTATCCCTGTGCTTAACCTTCGTTCATAATTTATGTGAGACTTAAGGAAAGTTATCAAGTACCTTCGGTGCCTTTTAACAAAGAACATTACTGAATAAAATATTCATAAATTATGCTGTGAGAGTGGAATTACGTTGTGTAGTCATCTAGTCATCGACGGTAATCTTCTATGTAAGATGTGATGGTTCATGTTTCTTGTATATCATCATCATTAAGGTACCAGGGATGCAGTTATGTGGGTAGATGTTTTTGGTACCTAAGTTCGTTGGGCGAGACATGAGTGAGGGCGTTGTTTTAATTTATTTTGCAGGTTATTTGGCAAATGTGTTTGGTGGTTCTGAAACAAATATGTATTATATCTAAAAAAACTATTTATTATACGAGTATGTGACAAAAATGAAACAAATGCTACCTATATAATTGTATTTTATTACAAGAAAAAAAAAATCTGCTTTAAAAATCGTTTTCTAAGCTTAGCTTAGAGAGTCTTCCTACGTCTAAATTTTCCTCCGTAACCCGTTAAGGATAAAGGTATACGCTACTCTTTCAGAATATACCGAGCAATAAAATGTTATCCCGCTCCGGAGACGTTACGGTTCCCAGCTAGTTATATAAAAACCGGTTAAAACTCTCATAAGGTTATAAAGAATATAAACACATTCATCAGCATAAAAATATTAGCAAAGGAAATTTTACGAGTCCATTTTGATGCAAACTCTGTTTCCTTGTATCTCATAAATTAATTTTATATTCATTGTTTGTGTGCTATGCTCTCCTGGTAATAGTTGTTGGGAACTCGAAGCATTTTGTTTTAATTATGTTTTTCTTAACAACTACTTTGTATTTGCAGTGGGGAAATTGCCGTAAGTACTAAGTTTTTCTGGGGAAAAAGTGTATTTGTAAGAGAAGAGAAGAAGTTTTATAAATTCAATCTTAGTAAATAGGTACTCACAACATGCTGTGTGGGCGCCCAATTAACCATCGGAAAAATGACGGATTTCCATACAATCTTTTATTCCCATGTAGGTAACTCCTTTAGGGGGTTAATTTTCAAAAAATTCTTCCTTAGTTGTCACTTTCGTTACATAATTAATACCTGTGCAAAATTATATCTGTTTAAATATTGTGCAAATCAAAAAGCGGGCCAAATATTGTTTGTATGGTTTGTTTATTTTTATTTCATTCTGTGTTTGACTGTTTAAGCAGTTGCAAAAAAAAATTGACAGGGAGTCAAAATATTTTTGAAATAAAACTAACGAATGAATTTGAGCGAAACAATATATATATGTTTTGTGTGTGTTGTTGGTAGTTTATTTTTAATGCAACCTGTCACTGGCTTGTTGAAAGTTTTGAAACCCAGTTTGACTAAACTAAATAAATTTTTGGGAGTTGCATGGACTCCCTTATTCATGTGACCTAGCTGGAACTTTTTCGTAACGTGTTTGCTGCTTGACACGGAATACCTAAGCTACAGTTAAATACATCTTGTTTCTTGTTACGCGGGACCTAAACGCAAAAAACGCAAGTTTTAGAAACAATAGAAGTATATGATCGACTAAAGTTAATATAATCAGAAAAATATATGATATTCTTCAGGATACATGCTAGGTAGATAGTGTGTTGAAAACATAATAAAACTAATTTGGTATGATAGAAAAAAAATCATGAAGATACCTCTAAAAACATCTTTTTACTTTGTGTTTTAATTTTTTAGTCCAAACAATATTTTTTTTGTAAATAGATAATTGTTTCATATTTTGCAATAAATTAGTTGTTGTGTTGTGTCATCGCGCTTCTCTTTCTTTTCTATGCAGTCTGACAGTGACCGCGCTTTAGGTCATGTAGTACCCTTAAACTTTGTGATTTACAAAGCTAAATCTCATTAATGATTGTTATTCTATAATTTTCTGTTTTGGTGAAGTAAATTTAACTGACCTGAATGAACGATAAGTGAATCTTAAAATTAAATTTTTGATGTCACTAAAATATTATGTACCTATCTAATATAAAAAAGGGAAGAGCTCATTGGGCATCAAAAAATTTGTCCGCATCGCTGTCAATAGGATAAATGCCCAAAAGGTTGGCTGCTTTGCCACATTGGATTGGAATGCTGATTCTTTGGGTTAAAAACAGGCCAGCCCTCTGGTCACATAAAGAGTCGATCAACCGCTTGGCGAAGTCCCTAAATACTCGATTTTTGTTTTTCATTAGAAGATTATACCTATATGATAAGCAGCTAAAAAAAAGATAGATAAATAAGCAGTACCTTTGTACTCAAATTATAATTATGTAACATCCCTATGTATTTACTATGTGTACATAAATAATTATCATCTGCCTAGCATTTTCCTAACTATGTTGGGATCGGCTTCCAGTCTAACCGTACGAAGCCGAATACCAGTATTTTACATGGAGCGACTGCCTATCCTCCTCCTCCACAACCCAGTTACTGGTTAATATGATACCCCTTGGTAAGACTGGTTGTCAAGACTTTCGGGCTTCTGACGACCCGTAACGACTGTAAAAGATCCACGAATGACAGCCGAGACGTACTTTCCGTGTGTACATAAATAATATTGCTTTATTAGCATTAAAATTAACAATAAACAAAATATCCTGGTAAGTAGGTACCTAATCTAGAAAAAAATTTAATGAGAGAAATATATTTTATCGTCACGGAAACACATGCGTGCTAGTTTTCGTTTATCAACCTAATATTCTGTACGTATTTCATCACACTAATATTATAAAGGCGAAAGTTTGTGAGTGTGTGTGTGTGTGGGGGTGTGTTTATATGTTCGTTGCTTCTTTACGCTCAAACGGCTGGACCAATTTTAATAAAATTTTGTATGGAGGTAGCTGACAGCCTGGATTAACATATAGACTTTTTTTTTAATTATAAGTAGTAATTTGTAATGTATTGCTTCATAAATAGTAACTCACTATATACACTAGATACTAAAATAAATGACTAACTTACAATACAAATATATAAAAATAAAAAACAAAGGACACTTAGGCGTCGAAGTATTCGTCCGCATCGCTGTCATCTGGAAACGTGCCCAGAAGACTGGCAGCATTGCCACGTTGAATGGCAATGCTGCCTATAGACTACTTTTTATCTCGATATACCCACGGAATCGACACTTACACGGGTGAAACCGCGGGGCGCAGCTAGTTAAAAATAATTAAATCATTTCGAAGAACTGTATTCACTAGGTATTGATTTAGTTAGAAGCTCAACTGAAATGGTTACGAATATCAATTTCTACTTACGTAGATACTAGAATCGGCATTGCCTTACTATTCCAGTCCCAGATCTTTGTTATTACTTATTATTAATAGATCAGAGAAATCAATTTCTCTTAGATTAATATATACATATACTAAATAAATACACGATTTTGGCTGATGGTATTGAAGCTTGGCTATATTATCTGTGGCTCTGCGAACCAAATGCCAAGGCTTAGGAAAACAATTCGGTTGTTTATTTTCAATTTACTGTTATCTTTCTATTATAATGCTTTAGGGAAACAGTCTCAAACATTGAAAGAAAGAAAGAAAAAGTATTTATTGCGACTCGTACAAGATGATCACAAACTAAACTAAACACAGTAAAAAATAAAAAGCGGCCTAGTGTGAATCGGCGTCGCGCACGAAGGCTTCCGTACCAATATTAGACACTGTATTTTAACCTTTGTCTGTCTTAATTTATTTTATTTTAATTTCATTATTTATTTTTAAAGTGAATATACAACTAAGTACCTATTCCAAGCGTCGCATTGCTGTTATTAATATCGAGCAAAAAACGGCAAAAAAATCACGTTTGTTGCATGGGAGCCCCCTTTAAATATATGTATTTGTTTTATTCTGTTGTTATAGTGGCAACAAAAATAGGTACATCATCTGTGGAAATTTCAAGTGTCTAGCTATCACGGTTCATGAGATACAGCTTGGTGACAGACAGACAGACGGACAGTGGAGTCTTAGTAATAGGGTTCCGTTTTTACCCTTTGGATACGGAACCCTAAAAACCAAATTATATAAAAGGAAAGGAACAAAAAAAAATGAAACAGAAAGTCCTATACGAGGCCAAAAGGCTCCTATCTCAAATTCATATTGCTGGTTTTTAATTTATCAAACTACATATATCACACTAATATTGTAAAAGCGAAAGTTTGTGTGTGTTTGTATGTTTTTTACTTCTTCACGCACAAACGGCTTGACCATTTTTTATAAAAATTTGGTATGGAGGTAGCTGACACCTTGGATTAACACATCGGCTACTTTTTATCCCAATATTTCCACGGGATCGAGACTTCTGAGAGTGTTCTTAAAACCTCATCATCACAAATGAAAGCTTGTTTCAATTCAGTCTGTTTGCCAAACAATATTTGCGAATACAATGAGCCACATAATTGATTAAAATTCTCAACAGAACATCGGAACTAAGCTATTAAATCGCTTTCCTATTCGCTGCACGGTCCTAATTAGCCAGCTATCGCATACTACAGCAAAATTGGGGTATTATGCTAATTCTACAATCTAGCGCATTCAGCGTTGAGCTAGCAATCTGCTAAGTACAGGCTTAGCGAGAGTCGCTACATCATGTGCGATATGGACGCGATTGTGCTGAATGGAGATTAGCGTGTATAGGTGTTGAAATTGTGACTACTTATTCATTTATGCATGCCTGGTACAGCAAGCGATTTATTTTGTGGGTTGCAAAACCGCACACACTTGTCGGTTAAATAATTGGTTTCCTTTTGCTGTTAAAACAGCAACTTTATCGCATGATTCTTTATTGAAAGCGTTCAGTTCTAATATTAATCCAGATGTCACATTTTTTAAATTACACATTAACGTTTTTAATCATGATAAATTAAGAATAATTTCCACGTTGCGCCCGTCCCAATTCCAAAGTAATCCGAATGAAAACAATACAAGAACATACGCAAAGTTTTAAATTGTTTCGCAATACACCAACACAAAACACAAACAGACACTGACTAAAATCTGTTACATTTTGCACATTGTGCAAAATTAGTTTGAAACTTCTTAATCAGCGTCCGTGCTTAACAAAAACTGTACGAAGTTCGTGCAAACTTGTGTATTGCACAATGTTATCGGTATTGCAAAATCTGCTCAATGGTTTTGCTTGTGTACTTGTAATTTTCTTTGTAGTAAATAGATTGTAAAAAGATATGGCTCCTGTTACCGTTGGTTCAGTTTCATAGTAACTGATGGTGAATAAAAGGTATGTTTTTTCATTGGAACTAAAGTTTCAGTGTCCTTTTGCACAAAACTGTCATGTACTTCGATACGCTTGCGGTACACGTACATTGCATTTTTCAAACCGTTTTTATTCTATGCGTTTCGGGGCAGTCAATTTGTGTTACTCTTTTTAAATACCGTACGCTTTGTACGTGCAGTGTATAAATGTCGTAATGGCTGCTAAACACAGGTTATTTAAAATGTAAGCTTTTCAGGGCTTGCCTAAAAACATAACACTGTAAACGGTAAAAAAATGCATATTAAGAAAAGAAAAAGCTCGCTTGTAGGTACATAAAAAATGTAACATTAGATTTAATTTAGTCTGCGACCCAACAGCTGTGCCTTTGACCTTTAAAACTGAAGACTCATCGCCTTACCTTAATCTACAAATGCCTAGATAAATATTTGTCTAGCTATCAATTATTTGTCCTATGTTATCAAGTCAATTCATGTTGACACTGCGCTAACCTAGTTTTGATAGACAATCTTATAGACAACTTTCAGAAATTACCAGGGTGGCATATATTGAAGGACGCTTCTCTTGCAAGTTCTTCGGGTAATAGTTTGGACTTCAGTGAATCAGTGATTATAATAATCCCTTCGTATAATATTGTTCCTCTTTAGTTGAAAGAAGCAGTTAGTTTGGAAGGCTTCTATTTTACCTAGGTATATGTTGCAAGTTCTTGAATCTGAGTGGATAGATAAGTCAGATGATGGCAGATGATGACATTTTGACCGCGTAGGTGCAAGAAATTTATGGATACAGTTAGCGCGTCGATATCCTTGCCACTCTGTATACTATCATAGACCTAACCTTTTCTTCTTTCTTGTCTCCTAGTAATAGCCACGGCACACAACATCACATTCCTCGAGGTGCCTCGCTACGGCGACCCTCACCAGGAGGCGAACCTGGTCTGCCACTACATGAACGACCGGGACGACCCGGCTCTCCACTCCGTCAAGTGGTACCGGGGCAGCAACGAGATCTTCAGGTTCACGCCCGGACAACAGGTGGGTGGCACATTAAGAAGCTGGGTAAATTTTGAATGGGATTGATATTGGAGTCAGCGGTATCTCTCGAAAACCCAAAAGTATTATGCTACCTCCGACTTGAATTTTCTTCAGTTTTTAATGCTCTGTATTCTGAATAGCTGATTCTTTACGAGATGGTTTATAAACGGCTATGAATAATGAAAGACACATACTGTTAGCAAATTAATGTGACCAGAACGCCAGTTACTCATAATTAGTTTTAATTTTTAGTTAGTTTTAATCATGATCTGGAAGTTTGAGTAATTTACGCGGCCTACCCAAATGTCTTTTCTTTGGTATTGTTCGTCGAATCGTTGAGCTCCTCAAGTTCTGAGTTGAGCTGCACGATTTTTGACAAATGCGTGCACTGACTGGACAGGTCCGCTAAATACGAGTGGTTCTTTCCTCAAAAAACCATTTCATACACCAATCTACATGGTCTTCACATGATCTGACCAAGACTTTGTCTGGACTTTAAAAGAGACTGTGACCTCTGAGTTTGTTTCGGCCCTTCTTCTCAGAATAGTCAGATAGGAAACGTCGACCTCAACTAGATTAAAAAAAAAACAATATAATTGACGTGTAAAAGTGTTTGTACAAACCTACTTTCCAGAAAATAAATCATTTATCATTAAAAATGTTCAAATTCAGTCGCAATCTCAGCGAAAATAAAAGTCAAAAATTGGTCAAAAATGTAAGGAAATTAAAGGTATTCTTGACAGATTGAGACTGAGATCAGACTGTGAAAGTTCTTAAAATTACGAGAACTGCCCTTCATTGCTGTGGCTTACGTTTCAGAACAGCACTTTTTGTAATAATTAGTTGATTTCGGTAAATTCAAAATTTATACCGTACCAGGGCTTTATGACAGTATGGCACATCGTGTTTTAGATAACTTTGTGTGACAGAGAACACGCTTTATAAAAGTGAACGTCCACTGGTCCGCACTGGCCGCAACACACGCACGGCACGCACCGTCGAACTTTTTCTAAAAAAACAAAATAAAGTCCTCCAGACCGAATTTCAGCCATGGCGACGAATCTCAGGGGAGACCAGCCTTCGGCGCGAGAGATATTATAATTATATAATGCACAAGTTTTATGTTCATAGGTTATTTATTTCGTAAAAAAATACATCGTATTGAAAATATTACAGTGATCCAAAAATGCGAAAGTGTGTCTGTCTGTTACCTCTTCACACTTAAACCGCTGAACCGATTTAGATGAAATTTGATATAGAGATAGTTTGAGTCCCGGGAAAGGACATACGATAGTTTTTATCCCGATATTCCCACGCGATCGACACTTATGCGGGTAAAACCGCGGGGCGCTGCTAGTGATAAATGAAATAATAATACCAACAAAAAATAAACATTAAGTACGTTCATATTTAAAATTATTTATGTGCAACACAGGTGCACTCTCTCTTCCCTCACCTCACGGTCCAATAAACTGACAATATTATGTACAGACGCCAGCACATCAAGCTACTAAAATCTGTCAAATTTCTTTAATAGATTTTCAACTTTATCGCTAAAGTCTAAGGTTCAAATTTGATTGGGAAAATTTGACAGTTTCGGGTAGCTTTATGTGCTGGCGTCTGTACCATACTAACGAACGGGTACAGAACCTTATTTTGCTGCATACCACTTTCATTTAGAGTACTTGACCGTGTTACTTGTTATATTACCTATGTCCTATCGAGAAATGCCCCAGGTAAGATAGAGGTCAAACATGAGCCTATCCATTAAAATAAAAAGTCCATTAGCAAAAACAAAATAAAACAACAAAAAAGTAGCGATACGTATAACCTTTGTAGCTGAAAGTGCTTTGAAAATAAATTGTATTCGCAACCCTTGAATATTGCTGTAATGGGGGATAATGTACTCATGATGAGTACCTACCTTCGAGAAAAAATTAGTACAATCAGCAAGTTAAGTCACTCTAAACAATTTTATTAAGTGCTTCGGTAAAAAATATACAATTAGCAATTAATGAAAGTTATGGCCTGCACCTGAGCATTACTTTTCGGGAAATCCATGACAGTATACTTTTATGTAAAAAAAATCATGTCAATGTAATTTCATATTATTATCTATGACAGTTGACAGTTGTCCCTACTCCCGATGTTTCTTTACCGGTTCAAAAAAGTTAATTATTCGGGTGTAGAGTACATTCCGAAGTTTCGAACTACTTTCGGATGGTCCCATATCTTCGTTGCCGGACAGAGATTAGGCCCCCTAATTTCATACAATCTGCTATTGCAAAACAACAAGCTACCTATAATGTTTATGTTCGTAAGTGCGGTCTATTATCGGGTTTTGGGATATTCCTAATAACAGCCTGAAGAAAACTTATTAACATTTTCATGATAAAACATTAATAATAATAATAATAATAATAATCATTTATTTCAGGCATTAGCCCATATACTGTTAGTAACACAAAAATCTTATAACTATTGTTAGTACTTACATATGTACATACAAAAACAAAAACATACAAAAAACCACAGAAATAAATAAAAATCACAAAGTGGCACCGCACAGGAGTGCCAACAATAATAATAATAATAGACCACATATTTACATTCAATTACATACAACAAAAACACCAGCGTTCGCAAAATTTATCGGCTACTTTTGATATTGACTGTATTCGTTACATGGTGATAATAATAACGTTAGAGTCACATGATTAGACGAACAGATACAAAGCTTCAAACAACCGCGCGAATCGGTTGCACTACTACAAGCACGCGGGGCATGTGTGCGTGACCACTGGCCGCTTGTCACGTACGCGGCGAGACTGGAAAAAACCGGTTTATGCTGGCATAGCTAGTTGACAATCTCAGGGTCAGTGCGACGCACGTTGTTTGTTTTGTTAGTTGCAAGTTTTAATATTTTAATGTAAAAACGTGGTATATTATTGTTAATAATGGTGGTTTATTGTACTGTGTGTATGAATAATACTAGAAAAAATAAAGATATATCATACTTCAACTATCCCAAGGAGTACAATAGGTAAGTACATGTTTGATTACTTCTTTTTCAAGTAAGTACCTTTTTGATAAGAAGACGGTTGTACACGGTGTGCTTTTACCTTTTTATTATTATTACAAGTTTCTACTATACATTTGTAGGTACTTGGATGGGTTGGTTATGTGTTTCAGCTCAAAGCATTTACCACACCATTAAAAGAAACAATAAATGATTAAAAAACAAAAATTATAAAAAGAAAGTTATTAGAGTAAGTAATTTGTAAATCATACTGAATAATAAAACTATTTAACAAATGTTTTGTTTAATTTGTCTTAACCTGTTGTGACAACCCTACCAAAATAGGTAACAATATTGCACGTTCTTAAGAAGTTTTGCCTCTGTTCCGTTTGTCTACTCATGTGTTAGAGTGGAGCAGTTGTTATTTTTAAATCTCTCCATATATTCTGGTGCCCTAGTACCTAAAATGATTTTTATGTTTTTTTATGAAACGTTATTAAAATTTTAGCGGGATTAAAGCAACAATGAGCTGTTGTGGCTCGGAAAATAAATAACAGCGAATGAAAATAATGAAATAGGATTGTTGGTTTCAGAGTACTTTTTCAGGTCTAAAAATACAATGATTGTGTACCTTAACGTAGATTTCGTAAACATGTTTGAACTTATTTAGCTCTATGTATTATTTTGCGTCTCAAAACGGTGAAGGAAAACATCGTGAGGAAACCGGCATGTCCTAGAACCAAAAATGCGAAGACATGTGACATCTACCAACCCGCGCAGGTCCGCGTATTGGATTAAGGCCCACTCCCTCTCACAGAGAGGAGGCCTGTGTCCTTACAGTAGAAACATTATAGGCTGATTATTATTTTCTTTGGCTTTGATTTTTGAAGTGAAAACTTCTTTAGCGGCGTTGAACACTTTTTGTAATGGGTAAAAAATGTTAAACTCGCGTCAGGGCATCGCGTCAGGACACGTGACCGTCAGGAGAGATTCCCCCCCCCCATCTCTTTCTACGGCGGCGCCAACCGAAGTGAACCAAGTGAGACACGACAAAGATGGCCGAAGAAAATGACATTTGACGTACAAATGTTTGAAAAGTCAGTTTCGTAAACAATAGTACTTCGAGGAGCCGCAGTTGTATTTAATTTATTTTGAACTTCTGTTTAACCAATTTAGTTTATTATTATATACCTACCTACAATACAAAATAGAAGCGACGAAAAATATAACGAAGCACATTATAGCAACAAGAAATACTGTGGGACATTGCTGCTTTTGTGTGAAAACAATGCTTCCGTGTCGACCACGGAAGTTTACACCCTGCAGGGAGATGCTCCAGTAGGGTGTGGCTGTGAAGCTATGTTGCAAAACATGCTCCACTTCCTATCCTGCCTTATTTGTCCTACCCAAAACATGCAGTCAAAGTGACCTCTGCGCTGCCACCGACGACCGACGACAACGTGGAAGTGGCAATATTTTGAGCCAACAAGATCTAAAGTAAAAGAGAAGAAATTTAGGGAGTAGTTCATTAATAAAAAGCTTGTATACAAATATCAGTTTATTTTTAACCGACTTTATTATAATACTTGTACGCACCGGGACTTACAGCTTAGTACAGCTGTTATTCCAAATGCATACAGTGTGGCTAAGTTTGTAACAATTGAGCCTGGTATCTATGGTTACCTCACCCTACTGATTATACACCTACAGCAACTACTTAACACCCTAGTTATCCTAACACCCTAACCTATCATACAAGCCTACGGGAGACCTACGGGAACAGATAGAATTTGGGTAGGAATAGGGGTTTGTGTACGTCGTGCAATGTGTACACAGGAAATAGTTTTGTCATTGCCGGTCCCACAGACTCATAGAACTGGTGATGGCTAAAGGTGTCTTGGCCATAGTGAGTGGAATTATGGAAGATGAATCAAACTCTACTCCAGCTTGATGACTAATTTATTCATTTACTAATTACTAATTTATGTGGAACGAATGTATGTCGCTCTTGATGCTGACGCTGGCGTATGTAACTCTTGCCTGTTCACGGCTGAACAATACTCTAAACTCTAATTTGGCTTCTAAAACTTGTGCAAGCAGAACAACATTTTTAAAATGTTTGCTTTTCATTTGCCATCTGTGCCATCTCTTCTGTAGGCCGTTTCATTTTCTGCTATTCGTAGTGAAGCACCATCCTTACTAGTCCTATTGACCTGAAATACAAAACTAATGTTATAAAGGAGACGGCGAATTCTGGGCCCAGCAGTTAACTAGTTGAAATGGGTATTAAAAAAACCGTTATATTTTCCTAAAGGTAATCACCAAATACAGTACCATATTTCTATCTAGGAAGCGAGAAAAGTTTAATTAAGTTATGAAACTAAATAATCGATTAAGTACATGCCTGAATTCAAAGTAATCGATAGTGAAAAAATCGGTAAAATCTCAGAATATGTATGAAAATCGAGTGACAAATGCTTTTCGTGGAATCGATTCATAGCGAATCGAGTTCCTGTTATTTTTCTTCTGTTAGCAACATTGGTCACTCAGTATAGTCTAAAGTGATCTGTGCTGTCACCGACTGACAGATGACAGGTAGAAAAAAACCATGCCGGCACCTATAAAAAAGTACTCTGTGACCGGCATTCGTTCGTTTTCTTTCGTTGCTAGTGCTCACGTATTTTCCATGTTTTATTGAATATCCCACGACCTTGGCTTTGTATATTATAAATTATAAAGGACTATTCGACGGATCTTGCTACTTTGAATTACCTGGCTCTCTATTTTGGACAACCGATTACGCCTATCATTCGGATATTGACGACATGGATCGCTGTGTGAATTGTACCATTGCGACTGGTCGCAGTAACTCTATTGGCAGAAGAGTCTTGGACGATGAGGCGATTTTATAACTAATTCATCAGTGGCGTGAATATCAGCCTGTAAGTACCTATTTAAAACGAGCTTTTAGCCTATCAAGCGAACAAAACCAGACTTATGTACCTACTGTTTACGGCCTCCAGCGTCATGTCTGTCGGCTGTCTTTTTGTTGGATAGCATATATTAAAACAATACTTACTTAATACCTAATTAGTTGATTAATTAGCCATATGAATCTATGGAACACTCATAAAAAAGGTGTAAGTAACCGTCAGGTCCCGATGGGACCGATTCTGTCCCAGGCTTTGCTGCTTTGAGGTATTGACTGTTATTGGGGCCTTTCGGTCTTGGCTGGGACGTAGCGATTTAGTTGAACATGCATTAGGATTAGGTACATGTAATGAAGCTTGATTATGGTTAAACAAGATTCAAATAGTTAATTTGTTTCAGATTACCAGTGAAAACTATGTATGCCAAGCATGTTGGAACTTGGCCCAAGATGATTGTGGTTCTTGGGAGACGTCCGATTGAAGCCTTTTTAGATGATATTCTCATAATTATTGAAGACGAATAATAAATATTTTATACATATATTGGTGTTTTATTTTACTTCCTATTCTCCCTTTTTTAAAACGTACCTACTGCTTCTAAGTGCAGGATATTGGATGTCGAGACATGTCTTCGACTGTAGCGACTGTCCAGGTCGTGGCAAACGTGTCAGGATCTTCAACACGTCACACATGGAGGCTCTCTACTTGCACTCTATGCATAAAACCATTATACAGCCAAAACCATTCAAAAATATTTAGCAAAGTACATAAAAAAACTACAATGTTATAATGTAACCTCACTTTTACTATATTTCATATATAACCTCACTTTTACTATATTTCATATAACTTGATTCCTGGATAGCCAAATTTCACCAAATTTTCAGTGAGGCCTTGTTATTATATCCACTTACAAATAAGGCTAGTTTGATTGAGTTAACACCTGGGCCCAGGAAACTATGTAGTCTTTCCCTTCTCCTTTTTTCTCTTCATTATCTTATTTATACTGATTTAATTAATCAGTAGCGGCATCAAAATAACAGTCATTATTATTCTTATGGCGGGTTTTTTTTTGTTACAATGAGTTTTGTACAGGCAAACGAAGTTCTTCGTAAAATTGTAAATTGGATAGGCACCTAATTCGTAAATCATGCCAGGCTGCCCCTGTTTAGCGTTAGTGCTTGTGTCAGTGTTTTTATTTTCTATTATGGAGACCTCTCCCTGACCAATTCTTCCAAAAAATCTAAGGATTAGAAGCAAAAGCAAGCATAAGTATAAGAAATTGAGAATGTTTACAAAACATAACTTACTTTGAACACATTTTAGCTGTGACAGTAGGTACACTCCTTGTCCTCCTCCAACCAATATTCAATTTTTTGCCCTTTATTGCAACTAGTCTCCGGTCTTAATTTCATTTATTTTAAATACAAAAAAAAATATTCAAAAGTTTTTTAGTTTGACACATACAATATCAAATTCATTCATTGACATATTCATATTGTTTCCATGACGACCATGACGTTGTCGCGTCAAAACTGTTGAAACTGTAGACAATAAATTAGTTTTTCATACGTAATAATGTCTATGGACACAAATATTCGGTTCGTAGACAGATATTCTCGTATGCCGATTTAATGTGTTGGCCAATTTGTTGGATGACTTCATTATAATGGCAACATTTAGAAGTTGTAGGACATTCTAGTTATAGAACGTTTATGAAGCGTTTATGAATACAAAATTTTATCGAATGTTTTAAAGGCCTATTGAGCATTTTAACGAATGAATGGTTTAAACCTTCAATAGGCTTTTTTTATGAATAAGACCGAAAGTGTTTAAAATATGGAAATTGAACAAAGTGCATCTATTAATGAAAAAGTGACGCAGAAATATTGAAAAAAAATGAGTAATATTAATTAAATTAATAATTGATTTATTTCAACGTTAATATTCAAGTTTTCACTTCTGCCGGCACTCCCGGAGTGCAACCCGTCTTTTTTTTTTTTATTATTAACGAAGCCTCTTCGAGTAACTCTTCATATGTCTTTATATTCTCGATTCCCAGGTTGTGCCCAACCAAGAATATAAAGACATATGAAGAGCGACAGACATATGAAAAACACGATAAGACTGCCGTCTTATCGTGTTTTTCCAGCAGTACCAGCCCGTAGTCTGGATTTGTGTACGGCTAATGGCAGTAAGCTGTTCTCCTATTACCTACATGGGACTAAAAGATAACTGGCGAAATCTGGGACTCCCCACCTCATCTTCTTCGGGGCGAGATGTTCTGTTATCTAAAGTAAAAGTGCGACAGCACACCCCTACCCTATTTCAAGTTAAACAAATGTCAATTTTACTTCAAAGATAATTAAGTTGATTTCAGAGTGACTAGCACTATTGACGTAGTTAAAAAATGTTTGAAGTTGTAGCGTATACTGAACTTTATTGTGTAGGAAATAGAGTTATTTTTCCATTAATTCATACTTGTTTACATTTTTGGCAAATAAATCGTGGATGCACGGTATATCTACTCGTCGTATATCTAAACATATTATAAATTAAAGTCGCTTTTTCATGTCTGCATGTATGATCGCCTTGTTCTTCTAAACTACGCAACTGATTTTGATGCGGTTTTCACCATATTTTAGAGAATTTATTCCGGAAGGTTCACGTGTATAATGCTGTGGTCATGTCGTAAGAACCGTGCGAAGCAGAGCGTGTTGCTAGTGTCTAATATAAACCTTCTTCCTCAGCCCCCCACGAGGACCTTCAACTCCACAGCGGGGGGCGTGTCCAAGGGCACCTGCAACCTGAACAGCTGCGCCATCAGCGTGGTGCTACCAAGGAACTATAACACAAAGCTGTCGTTCACTTGTGAGGTCTCCACCGAGGGTCCCAGGTTTGCTGTTGTCAAGCAAACTAAGAATTTAACTGTGGCTGGTATGTTTCCTTACGACTTTTTATAGAAATACTAATTTTTGCCCGCGATTTTGTTCCCGTGGTCATGGATAAATAGCCTATGTCACTCTTCGGTCCTTGAAATATTTATTTTAATAAAAATCACGACTATCCGGTATGAGGATATCGAAAATATTGTGTAATAAAATAGCGTTTTCCAAGATCTTTTAAGTAAAGTAATATTAAAAATTAATGAACCTAATAACTTATTCAGGAACATAAAAGTCTAAATATAAATTATATTTTCTAGCGAATTAGCTCCTTCTAAGAAATATTATTATAATATTAAAACAAATTTCTAAGTAGGTCCTTGTTTGTGTGAATGTGTTTTTGCCCTTTTACCTAGTTGTCCAAATTTTTATTTTAATAATAGGGGTTAAAGTATGAAATTGCCGTTTTACATAGAAAAATGAAATATATATTTTTTTAAGAAAATGGTAATACTTCATGCAAAACTGTTTTTAAACAATGACATATTTTGTGTTGCGGCAAACACATTATACACTCATTTTGCATGCTTGAGCACATGTTGCTCGCAACCCAAAACAATGTTTTGTTTACTTCGAATGTGATGTCCAATATAAATTTTCCTTACACAGTGACGTTAAAAGAAGACCCAGTGATAATGGGTCTACCTGGCACGGTTCAGCTCGGTGAGGACGTGCTGCTCAACTGCACCACTCAGCCAGCGATGCCGCCGGCCAACATCGTGTGGTACATCGACGGACGGCCTGATAGGGTTAGTACATCTGAGCCCTGATTCACAACCATACGACAGGCTATCGTATCGAAAACCTGACATTTCGATTACCTGATTTGACTTCCCCTCAACAGCAAATAGCTGTTGGAAGAATAGCGGGCGTCTATTTGATTTAAACTGACAAAATTTTCGGATTTTGGACTTGTGAACAGCATTGAGAAGACTCCTACGATAACAATGATTAATGTTCGATACGATATGGAAGCATATCGAGTGTTTGTGAATAAGGGGGCAGGAATACTAACCCGTTTTGTTAAAATTCTTACACAATCTCTCAGGGAAGAGTGGGTAACACTTTTATCTGTGTTTTGAAGGTTTCAACGTTTACTTATTCGTCATCGGAGTCATCATTTTAGCCGAAAGACGATCACTGCTGGAATTAGGCCTCCCCCAAGCACCTCCACTTCGACTAACCAGTCGAAGTGGCGGTGCCTTGTCGGATCCAGTGGATTCCTGCGGCTTTTATCAACCGATAACTTGGCAAAAGCCGCAGAAATCCATTGTGGGAAGCCTTGCAACGCTACGTCTTCCAGTCTTTTTACTAATTGAATAATATAATTATATAATAATAATAGCCTGAAAATAATAGATCTAGAAGAATCCCTTTACATCAATCTGCAGAAAGCAGCCATCTTAAACACATGCAGAATCGTTAGGAAGTTCATGCAGCTAGACGAAAGTACACTTTCATCATAAAATTCCCCACACGCTGCATTTACTTGGCTTTGGCCCGTGAATGTAGCTAAAACCAGCCTTAGAGCTGACAAAAAAGAACACTCCCGATAATAATATCGTTTATTTATAAAAGATATAAATTGTAACTGAAATATCCGGGTCGAAAAGTAAGTAAAAAAACATCTTCAGCGCGGGTATCTGGTGGATTCGGGAGAATAGGACAGTTTGTTGTGGCAATGCTTGGGGGAGGCCCATGTCCAGCAGTGCTCATCTTTCGGCTGAATGATGATGATAATAGACCAAATAGAACATTATTACTATAGACAGTGGAAAGCCGGAACACCCTAGAAGTGGTGCAAGTCCACTGACCATGTTGGTGACTTACTTAAAATCAAACGGGTCAGGTTAGTAGCCTGGATGAAGCCAAAGGAGTATGTGAGAATACTAATGTAGATGAACTACTTATGTTTATGTTATTGACTGGTATCCTTTACATTTCCAATAGACAGAACTCGGGCTGTTGAACAATACACAAGTTTCTTCCGCCAACGACTTCGGCCTCCGGTCGAGCTGGCGAGCCCTACGGCTGCGGGTCGCCACGTCCAAGGGCTACATGGCCTTGCGCTGCGAGGCGACGCAGCCAACCTGGCCCCCCTACACGAGGGCCGCGAATGCGACCCTGGTAGTTGCGAGGTCGCCGCATTTGTCTATGTTTACAGCCGCAGGTACGTCTATGGTATTGTAATAATCACAAATTTCTAGTATGATATATTATATTGTTTTAATAGATGTTTCTTGTGAGGTATAAAGCTTAGGTATCTTTCGAAATTAGATGAGACTCACCTTGCTTTGCACGACATCTAAACTAACTTATCACCACATAGGTACTTACTCGTATCTACGACAACTAGTTTCTCTCAAGCGACTAATTAACATACTATGCTTCCCTGGTACTCTAGTAGACGTAATTAAGACACGGCGGAGATGACTTTCATTCCGTTTCGCGATTCTGGTGAAAACCGCTTAATTCTCTTGAGGGTTATTTGTCTAAATTTGCAAAGGGTTTCGAATAGCGATAAGTTTTCGAGTCTGCTCGAGTTTGTTGGAGGTTCCCAACTATTCGGGAACTCGGGAGATACTTGAGCTGCTGAAGTTTGTCTGTTTATCCTTAACATTTAAAGCATACAATTTAATTTGGTGCTAATATTGACAAAATGATAAGCAAGAATTTACTTTTCATCCAACATTTAAAAAATACAATCTTTTGAATCGTGTCATTGGTTTTTGTAGCAGTATTTTTGATAAAATATTTTTATTTTTTGCACTGAACATGCGGGGCATAAAAAACTGGACAATAATTTCACACGCACTCCAACAATTTCATAAATACAAATGACGAATAATACTTTTCATTTTGCAACTCGTAACGGTAATGGTCCAATTTTGACTCGGCATGAAATTCAACATTTCAAAGAGCTCGAGCAATGTGCAATTTCTTGCTCAAATGGATGATCAATGGACTAGGAGCAATTATGAGTTAACATGGCCGCACATGATTCTCGAATAACTTCGTCTCGATAACAAATCTGTTATTGGTAGAGTGACTTTCCCTGTTATCAAAGAAAAGTTAATAGTCCGAATGTTCATGGGTCAATGAGCGAAGAAATGTTACAGTTGATAGTTTGTGATTTTGAATGTTATTGTAAGTTTTTCATAGTGTATAATGTCCTGGTAGGTAGTTTTTATTTTTTGAGAGAATTTTTTGATTTTTGATGGCAAAAAGCGAACGCGTCCACGAGCATAATCCATTAAATTGCATAATTAGCCTATAATGTTCCCACTGCTGGGACACAGGCCTCTCTATGAGAAGGAGTGGGCCATAATCAACCACGCGGGTCCAGTGCGGGTTGGTGGATGTGTAATGTTCTAAGACAGCCGGTTTCCTCACGATTTTTTTCCTTTACCGTTTTGAGAGCAGTGGTGATGAAATGAAAAATACACAAAGTGAAGTGCCTCGCTGGATTCGAACTCACGACTTACAACTCGTCAGTTTGGGCGTACCATGGGGCCACCACTGCTCATATCCTTAAATTGGCTATGTTGTTATTACCCAGATGGCTACAACTTCTACAAATCTGAATGCCTGGTATAATATTAATAGTTCGGCTATCAATATTATACCAGGCATTCAGATTTGTGTAGGTGTTATCCCCGGATGAACCACAAGCCGCAAGCGATGGTCAACCTTTTTAGGGTTGCGTACCCAAAGCGTGCGAACGTCTCTATTACTGAGACTCCGCTGTCCATCCCTCCGTCTGTCACAGGGCTGTATCTTTTGAACCGTAATAGGTATACACTTGAAATTTTCACAGAGTGTGTACTACTATCGCCGCTAGAACAATAAATATCTAATCTAACTAGCCTGTGTTGTCCCACTGCAGGGCAAAAGCCTCCCTCTCCCTTTTCCACACAATTCTGTCTTTTGCGAGTCTGGCCGACTCCCTACGGGAGGACAAAAATAATAAAAATAAAGTTCACAATTAAAGGTTAAAAAAAGGTTAACGTGAACAATTAAAGACGTTTCTTGTATAGGGCCCACACAAGAAACGTTAAATATTGTACCGTGGTACGAAACCCTTCGTTATGCGAGTCCGACTCGTACTTGACCGCCTTTTTATCTATCGCGCTGATGTCATTAAGCCACTAGTTTAAAAAAACAAAGGTCTTCAAGACCTTTTAATTTGGCAAAATGAACTAACTAACATCATCCCATTTGTTCACAGGTTCAAGCTCAACCAAGTTGGATGCAACAGTATTGACACTCGCATTCTGCATCTCAGTACATATATTTTCTAAATACAGTGCCTTGAGTGAAGTCTAACCGATGCTGTAGGTGTCAGCTTAAGTATCGAGCGATTAGTATAGTTAGATAACAATTTATGTCACGACAATGTTTACACGCGGAGAAAAACTGCAAAAAAAAAGAAATTAACGAAGTTTGAAAGGAGGTAAATGAAGGAAAAAAAATGTCACGGTCAAAATGTTACACATTTTTCGATCTAGCTCTCTCATTCGCGTGCGATAGGGTTTCGTTCTAATAATATCTTGAAAATTCCTATTGACAAGTGAGAAGAAGTTGCGCAACATTGTTGCAGCAACATGCGGGAAAAATGTTGTTAGTATCATTCGGTACAGTTTGAGCACGAAACAGGTGGCCAGCAACGCAAAATGATGTTGCTGTAACAATTTTGTGTAACTTTTTTGTCATTAATAAGCCGTGTACGCACGACCGAACAAAAACATGGTGAACACAAACATCGATCACGAAACATTTGGTTCGTACGTGTGAACGTAAATTAGCAAAGCGAACACGAACACCTTGCGAACACATGGATTCACCGTTGGAAGTAATCGACATTGAAGTACAATATTTATTATTATTATTATAATAGCATCAAATTTCTCCGAACACCGTCCGCACAGAACAGCCAAATTGGATCGCCACGAACATTTTTGACGTACACAGTGTTTGATGTTCGTTAGTGGTACGCACGTACGAATTAAGTGTTCGATGTTCGTGTTCACCAAGTTTTTGTTCGTCCGTGCGTACACGGCTTTAGAGGGCTTAAGAATCGAGACAAAATGGATAGCAAAAAGGGAAAAAAGATGTGAAAAAATTTAATTTAAAAGGACGGAAAAACACTCTCTGGATGCTAAAGCGGATTTAATTGACAAGGTTCTTGCTTACAGTAACATTTTAAAAATTTAAAAGGAAACTTACTGAGAGCTTTTCCAATCGGCCCTTTCCTTTGAATTCCGACGCTCCGTAACTTTTCAGTTCTGCACCAAGAAAGGAGGAAGCGAGCTTTAACCGAGGGGATAACTTTTCTACAAGAAACAACAAATCAACAAAAAAGAATGGCTGGGCCTTTGTAATCATTTCGATCTGAGAGATGAAATCAAATAAGATATGAGCCTCGCTAGAGCCGGGAAAGCGGGTAACAGAAATCATTAGAGAAACATTAGTTTTTATTATAAGCAACTTTTGGATTTCCATTTCAGATCAGCTTCACAATAGTACAAACTCAAGCTACTTTTCTACTCAGCTACTTTTGACGTTTTCCATCATCACTCTCTTAGCTTCCGCTGTTCGCCTGGTACTTCACAAGCGACGTAAAAAGCGCAATTAGACGCGGAATAAGACGTTGCCATAGTTTGAAACTACCATAATAACACTATTATTCCAAGTAGTGTAATTTGTGGAGAAAAACACAAGAAAACGGGCACTGACAACTTTCCATCCTTTGCTTGCTATGCTTTCTCTGTAAGCATCGGTATTATGTTCAAGTCTTGTAAAGAAAACACGTCCCATCTGCAACAAAAATAAGCTTCCGTAAAATTGTACGTTTTAACAATCCCAGTCGACATCAAAGCATTTCACTCATGAATAAAATCTCAAATTATAAATATTTATATCAATACATGCTCCATGCTATGCAGGAAGCATCAAAGAGTCTCCGTATCAATTGTATCCTCGTAAATACATAACACGAACAATCGTTGGAGTACTCAGGGATCTTTTATTTCCTTACACCATTTAATATTTATGAAATCCTGGTACATTGTACAATCAAATGCGATGTGACTCTCTTTTAGCGTGTAAACATTGTAAAACGCAGCTGTATTCTGCCGTTTGTGTAAATTGCAAAGTGTATGTGATAAAAAGCGTATTTTTCATTTTTTTTTATGGTTATAGGTTTGGCCTGTCTTGAAACTTCGTCATGTATAATGTACACTACCTTAATTACCTTGATGGTCAAGATGTGTGGACCTCTTTTGATGTGGCGAGCCAGTACGAAGGCAGACCACTCGAGTGCCGGTGTCGTTAGGTTGTGGCGCCAGTAAGTGCCACGACTGACCAAATTGGTTCGTCTAGCTCTAGACGTAATTTTATCGGAAGTACCAAAATCTCCGGACGTCATAAAATAGATTGAGTGATGACTATTTGTAAAAATCAGCAACAATCAGGGTTTGGCTATTTCAATGTTAGAGAAGATCTTGGTAGTCATCATCAGTTCAATAATATTATGAATGAGCAATATAATTCTTAACTGCGATAGTAATTATCCTTAAGCTTCTAACTGGATATTCTAGCCAAATTTGATCGGTACCTGAAACCTAATTTTGCTAGATATTTATTGTAAACAGTGTAACAAATTCAAATTAGTTGGTCGGGTTTGTTTGGAACCTACGAGGCTTCGTGGCAAAATTATAAATCCCTACGTTTTTAAGTAAACGTGAAGTACGTATAACCTATGTTTAAACATACTCCTCGAGCTTGAGAAAGAGACCGTCACCCAGGCAGATATGAGTGACAGAGAAAAGACGACGCTCTACAGAGTAGGTTTTTTTCCTGGAACTCGTCTCGTATTGTGTCATGTTTATTTACTGTAATATTTATTAATGAGGGATTTTTGCAGTCTTTTTTTATCTTAAATAAAAGTGCAAATAAAATATGAACCACATGGCACATTAAAAAATAGTACCAGGCTCGAAGGACCAATGTGGAGTAAAACATCGCATTGCAAATATTATGTTCATAAATAAAAGTCCAAATAAAATATCAACCACATGGCACATTAAAAAATAGTACCAGGCTCGAAGGACCAATGTGGAGTAAAACATCGCATTGCAAATATATGTTAATATTTGAGTGAGTTTGCACCGTCCGTGTGCGTCCGTACTCTGTAACATCCTTTGCGATGGCGCTGGGAACGCGAGGCTCAATCCTTTGTCAGGCCCAATAAGCTTTTAGAGCACTTTGACCGTTCCTGCCTATTGTTTTACACGCAATAACGCGCTGTTTTCTGTTATCACGTTCATATTTGATGTGATATGACTTTTCATGGGGGTCCGTATAGAAGTTTCCAAGTAAACGGCAGAGATTTGAGTTCGAAGTTTGTTTTTGTTTGTTTCCCTGTAAGGAATCGTTTGAAGATGCGTTTTAGATAGGCGTTAATGTGAAAATAATGCTCAGTAAATTGTAGATAGGGGAAGTGGTGGGGCAAAGTTATGTTGAGATAGAATCATTCATATTTTTTTAGAACTAGAAACGGCAGAACACAGCTTCGTAACTTGTGATAGGTATAAATTGTAATAAAAAATGTCGTAAAATAAAATTATATTATAAAATCAATTATTCTATAAATAGCAAGCACTGAATTTCGATGTTTTATGTCACGAGAAAAAAATAAAAATTTGTAATATTTACATATGTTGGAAAGGGGCTGATGCGAAATACGATTAAGTTAATGTAATGTACAGACTAAGGCAGGGACAAGTTGTGTTGACAGTTAAGCATTAAACTTACCTACGTTTAACTTATGCGTTAAGTTCGTAAATCGTGAGTTAAGTTGCAAAGCGTTCTACTTCAAATTTCTGTGAGGGCAAAAACATAAATGGAAAATATTGAACAGAAATTCAAACAAGTAGTATTTTGAGATTTAATCATGGATATAAACAGCTTGTGACCTTTATTTATTGTAATGAAGTGACATAGAGATTTTTTTTGCCAAAGTTAGATATTTTCCAGGAATTTACTCATAAGTACAGGGTCAAACATGATAAAACAAAAAAGATTTTTTTTGTGCTGTCATTGACCTCTGTTAGTGTATTAACTTGAAATATCAGTTTAAAAATCAGTTTTATTGTATAATCTTCACGGACGTGATTGATATCGACATCTAACCACGATCAAACATATTTTCGCAACTCAAATACTTCAAATAACAATACTACTAGCGGTCGTTGACCCCTAAAAAAATTTAATCTTTTTTATTTAAAATAAAAATATATTGCTTAGATATCGACACCCATCACGTCTGTACCCTGTATATCCATACACTATAGGAAATTAAAAAAAAAATATTGAGAAATAAAATAAAAATGATTTAAAATTTAGAACTGCCAGTGTTAAAATTATTCATACAAGTTCGACAGTGTTTTTCCAAAAACATGTTTGTTCTATCATGTCAGTAGGTATTATCTATAACGACAGCTTCAAACCGTTTGCTACACTGGTACTAGTAGTTTCATTTATATTAAACAAAATGTATGAAAATCCTGTTTTAATAATTCCCTGTGATATTCCATATTTTGTATTTTTGTTCCGCCGCCATCTTGCTGAACTGTGAACACGACGCTGTCAAATTGTTGTTAGAATACAAATGTTAAATAAATTATTTGTACGTTGTTTAGTTTTATGCAACGAATTTATTACTTTTTTGTATCTTCATATTGTTCTAGGACTTTCGTTGCTGTTGTGTCATTTTATTTTTATTTTTGTCATGTTTGAAACAATTTAATAATCTTGAGCTAGTTTATAAGTGCAACACTGTTTTTTTGTTGTCAATAATAATCTTGATGATAGAGTAGTCAATGCAGAATTTAATTTATATATATGGTCCCTTCTTGATACCTGCCTAACAACCAATAGGGATGAGAAACTTACAATAAAGAATAAACTAGGTACCAAAAAGTTCCAATAACGTCTACGTACTCCATCACATGATACCTTTTTCGTACAAAAGTTATATTCCAATGAGTAATGGCGCAGGCAGCTTATCTGCGTTCAAATTTCGAATAACTCAAATATTGTTCATACGTTTTTTTTTGACAAATGCTTTAAACTGGCTGGAAAATGACGTTTGTTTCAAATAAATTTGAAATGCTTTTTTACGTCTATGGCTTTTTTTTTAAATAATGCATCTTGTTTTTGGTCGGTACAGTTGCATTGCAGTAAGAATAGGAATGGCTTTGAATTGTGTTGTGACAATGTGTGCCAGTCTGACGCAACTGTCTAATAAAAAAAGAAACTATGAAACGTGTACTAAACATAATGGCGGCTATCGCTGTCTCGCTTTAACATGTGCATAGTCTGTCATTTTTGTTATGTTGGTGTTGTTTTAGTACAAGTTTCATACAAGGGACGTTTTCATCTTTTTCTATGAGACTCCCGTCGCTTCTTACATAATAATGAACATTACTTATTCTATGATGTGTGCTTTTACAACTTCTAACGTCACGATTTTATGGTAGACGTCTTACGTCCACGTCCATGATATGGTAATATGTACACGTTATATTGGACGTGTATCGGCAAGCATATATCTCCTTACATTTCACTTCCCTGTGTTATCTTGATGCCGTGACGTGGACGTGCACGTTCACGGTATTATCGTCACGTTAGAAATCATGAAAGCGAACGAATAGGTATGTAAGTAATAACTTTACATGACGTTTCAAAGTCACAATTTTGGAAAACGGACAATTCATTTCTTTCTAATTACAAGGTACCTACATTTCTTCTGCAGTTGGCTACCTATGTACCAGGAGAACAGTTTGTGTGAGTAATTTACCTTAATGTAGATTATAAAAAGATGCATTGTTTTGTTCTGTATTTTTCCATCTCCTGACGTTCCTAAAATTCTTCTATTGTATATAGTATTGTATTACTTTGGTGCCAAATTCTAGGTATTTGTTAATAGTAAATCACTTAAATTCTAGTCTTGGCATTATAAAATGTTTTTGACAGCTGAAAAGACAATGGGCAAGGGGCACAGTTTTCATTTATTTGATTTCAGACGATGAAAATTTAAAAAAGCATCTAAAAATGTAACAAAAATATTTGCGAGTACTGTATTTTAAATAAAAACTCCGCAAAAAATAACGGGTGTTAAAATACTAAAACCCAAAACACAGCGTTTCTAATTTTATTCCCAAAACAATCTAATTTTAATATTTTTCACCGCATAGTTGCAAAAACGCAGATTCCCGCGTAAAATTGTAGTGACGTCATCAAAATTCATGAAACCGAACAATCCCGAACGTAATGTGATTTAAAAACGACTGACGGGGCGCGGAACGGGTGTGCGTGACGTCACTACGTGTTACATCGGAGCAGATTTCATGTTATACTCTCCTTCTATTATAGAATCACCAGCACATAATATTTTGAGATAGTAAATAAAAATAAAACTAAAAAAATAAAGTTTTGTTCGTCTATAAATTACTGAAAGTACTTTACTTACATATTTTTTCGGTTCAACTGAAAATAAAATTCGTGAAAGGTCTGTTACACGAGTATTTACCCAGGTACTGCTTAAGGGGCCGGCAAACTGCGCATGCTAATGCGTAGTTCATACAAACCTAATACCAAAATAATTTGTAAATCAAACATATTATTCTTAAGGTAGTGTGTATTTATTCCGATTGGATTACAGAATATCTAGGTTCCCAAATATCTATTTTGAAAGGACTCTGATATAAAGACGAAATATGAGGAATTTCAAATTTCTATAGAAAACTTATCTTTATCATAACTCGTCTTTAAATCAGTGTCAATTCAAAATATATATTTGGGAACCTAGATAAATTTTGTTGTCCAATCGGAATAAATACACACTACATTAAGAATATGTTTGATTTACAAATTATTTTGGTATTACGTTTGTATGAACTACGCATGCTCCGCCGGCCTCTTAAGTTACATTTAATTAAAATCGATTTCATATAACTTTGAGTTGATAAAACGGTCTCTATGCTAACTTTAACCAAATCTCTTTCCAGCCCTCCAAATAAAAAAAAAAAATATTACCAATAAACTTTTACGCAGAAAGATTTTCTCAATACTTGCGACTCCAGACTTTATCATCAAGAAGGCTCATGAATACTCTTCAGCACTCACATGAAGCAATCCAGCTCCAATACCTCTAGTAAAAATCTTACGACCGTACATAATAAGGGTGCTAATGAAGGCATAAATTTGATTCCTATCGCCGAATCGGAATTCGCACGTTCGTAACAAGGTCGACAGGGACGAGAGAAAGTACAATGGTTCTAAATGACGGAGGCTCGGAGTGTCGACACATTGTCTACGAGATATGTTTTTCACGATCCTTCGTATTGTATTTGATATTATTACACCCACACGGTCGACATTATCAACGTCGTTCGACTTCTCAATTGCATAGCGTCGTTGATAGTCCAATTCCGCGTTACTAACGTTGTTAAATACCGCGTATGTACAGTCAGCATCAAAAGTTGATTAACACTATCATTTTTACATGTTATTAAATTGACAACAACTTTTTTCAATAAACTGATTTTTAGCTTTTCACATAATAGACAAGAGTATATACTATATATTCTAAAAAAAATCTTCTGCTGCAATTTTGAACAAATATTTTGCTCAATAACTAAGATTAAAAAAACTGAAGTGTTAATCAACTTTTGATGCTGACCGTACACTTCCGCTAGTTTTACATGAGGGTCAAAAAACTAACCCCCTTATTCATAAAACTTATCAAACCTATTTTAGTTAAAATGGGGTTTGTCTCTTTCTCACACACAGAAATGACAACGTGACAGATAAAGACAAACGTTCTATAAACCTATTTTAGCTAAAATAGAGATAAAATAGGATTATGAATAAGGGGGTAACTTTCTAAAAAACCAATACGCCGAATTTTGAATTAAGGAGAACGGAACGGTCCTATATTTTCAAGTTTTTTAGCAACGTTTTATGACCCTCATGTAAAACTAGCGGAAGTGTATGTACCCGGTATTTAACAACGTTAGTTACGGGGAATTGGACTATTAACGACGATAGGTGACTTTTCAATTGTGTATCTAGGTTATGATGATCAAAGGATTATCGGATTCGTGGTAACAACGAGAAAAACTTCCCTGTTTTGTCGATTTCAATAAAAAAATTCGGCCGAGTGGGTCAAAAATGAAATAGATTAGATTTATTCTGGATAGGATATCGGAATGACTTTTACAAGTCGTATTATAAAAAATCAGCTAGATGAGGTCGACGTTTCCTATCTGACTACTCTGAGAAGAAAGGCCGCAACAACTCAGAGCTTTTAAAGTTCAGACATAATCTTGGTCAGATCATGTGAAGACCATGTAGATTCATGTCTGAAATGATGTTTTGAGGAAAGTACCACACAATGATTCAGATATTTCATGTTCGACGGTACCTAACTTACACTATCAACTTATTCAGGGCGTACGATCTCAAAGTCAAAGCATTTATTTCAAATAGGCACATAAAAGGCACTTTTGAACGTCAAAATTTACATTAAAATAGAATTGATTCTAGTCGCCCCTTCCAAAAAATAGTTTTCGTATGGAGAAGAATGGGCAAGAAACTCCACCGTTACTCTTTTAAAAATGTTTTACAATATTTGGCATAGGTACATTCATTATATGTATAATAATATGTGAGGACGATGCACCTAAAATAAAATTACTACTCAGTAGGTACAATTCATATTCTTTTGTTATTAAAACATGAAAGTTCTATTTCTTCAAAGAATTTGCTCTTGCAATGTTATAAAAACAACGTGAACTACGAAATGTAGTAGTTTCAAAGTTTATTCACGGAGTTTTCTTTGCTAATAACATTGCGATATTACATTGTCCCCAAGAAATGCAAAGGAGAAACGCTTTCAGCTGTTTCAAACATTTTAATGCAAAGAATTCTTCTGTCACTTGTCGTGCCAAAATATTATAAATATTAAAGTTATTATTGTGTAAATTGTATATAAAATTAATGACAGCTAGGTAGTTAAAAATGTCTAAATTTAATAAATCTATGAAATTCTATTGACGAATCTTTTTGTGTGATTTGTTTTAAGTAAATGGGAGACCTTTTTACTGTATTTTTATTTTATTCTGTTCGTTTTTTATTAATAATGCTAAGCTCATTAGTACGTTTTTAATTAAACGACATGTTGGTTGCTCTGCCATTTCAGTTCAAAGAAAATTGTAATTATAAAATGTACACGCGTTTCGTTTTTATCAAAAACTTTAGCTTTTGTAGAACTAGCTTTTATAAATTAACTTTATCAAACTATTGTAACTCGTTTGAATTTTAATAGGTACTACTGCAGCTGTGTTCTTTTAACTTAATTTTATTAATCTCCCAATTTATTTAAAATAAAATGTAATTGTAAATTAATTTTCACGTGACTTTGTAATTTCAGTTTTTTAGTGATCGTCCACGTTGTATAAATATTGGTCAATTTTGAACACTATCAAAATATTCTGTGATACATTTGTTTGTTAGTTTAATATTGCATTATATAAATATATGTAACATATTAATATTGTCATTGGGTGTCACGTTCTTAATGGCGATAAATAAATGTATTTAATGAATTATTTGCATTTTTATTTTTTCAAACCTGGTAACAGCATCATTACTTGTTAAAACATCAAGTTGGTATAAAGGGCTAGGTTGGGCTATCAGTTTTAAAACTTTACATTAAAACACGCGAGATGCAACAGCACGATAAGCTCTGTAAAAATAATACTGCCGAGAGCAACTAACGAATTGCAAAACAATTGCAAACACATTTATCCACAGCATCTCCGAGCACAAGCAACATTCATTCTTCCGCATTTTACAGGTAACTAAAAATATATTTTTACACAAACTCAGCACTGCAATTTTTATCCCATTCATACAAACATTCTGAACGGTACAATAACACGGAATCGCAAACCAACCGCGTATTAGAAGAAAAGGGGACGCTAGCAACGATTTACGGGTCGAGAACTCCGAATAGAGCGGTTTTTTATCGCAGAACTACGTCGCATCATGTTCCCCTGGTATTTTTTTTTCTATCACACACACATACACAGAATAGGATTTAGGTTGCGCAAAGAACTTTAACGAGTGGGACTCGTCGCATTGTCTCCTAGTTCTTATGTCGGCCTGGTATGTTTAATACGTAAAAGACAGAAACAGGTAAGCCCCCACTTCACTCGAAATTAAAACAAAGGAAAATTGTATGCAAAAAATATAACACACACACAGTTCCTTTGGAAACGAGGATGAAGACTTAAAAAAAAATAAGGAAAAAGAGTTTTTCGCTGGGAATAAAACACGGAAGCTTTATTATTTTTCTTCTATCTGCGGGAACCGGATATTTTCTTTAACCGCCCCCGTACAATTTCAACCGCGTGGCTGTCACACATGCTTACTCGTCGGTAACATGTAAACACGTTGTGAGTAATTAATTCTCGCTCAACGTGATAGCTATGCGCTTACCACCGCAGTACCAGTTCTCGTTAACTTACTAAGTTCGGAATTTATCATTAACATGTGTTGGAAGTGAAGTGAACTTGAAGGTACTTACATGGTAAGCGATTGATGGTTGAATTTCGTGGTCTTTTGGTACGTGGATTTGAATACCTAAACGCACTTTACTTTAGAACATTGCTTAGAGCCTCTCCATTATAGTTGTCTCTCTAATTATCCAAAAGGTACCTATAAATTACCTACTTGCGTTTATATTATGCACAGAATTGAATTTCGCTGTTTCTTCACGGAAATTGAATATGTCATTCGAGAAGCTCTTCTCATATTATTCACTCCTAGTCCAACCAATTTCTTATTAGACGAAATTAGCGATTGACCTTCAGTAGATTTTCCTTGTTCGCCGTTACAAAGAGTGATCATCAGACAGCCATAATGATCTCTCCCGTCGAATAGATTATTTATCGAACACGAAATGATACTATTACTATACGAGAAAGTTTCGATAGCTTCTGATATTATTGTTAGGTATAATCCCTTAGGCGTCTTTTATCTCACTGATCGTGGCAAGAAGAAGAATTTGGAACAAATAATAAATCAGATCAAATCAAAGCAAGTATCTTGGGCAAGTATTCGTGACCTTAATATCTTTTAGTCCCTACGCATTGCCTAAGCTTCTAACGTAGGGACTAAAAGACCGCTTGTCAGTCATTTCCGGCCAGTTTCTTCATCAACAACTAAAGTAATCAGTCAAAGTATTGACCTTTACAGATACTACGGCAAATATGTTTCTTCATTCTAGTAACAATAAAAATAGTGAAGAAACAAATTTAACCGTTACTTTGATTTTTGTGACGTTACTTTGGCTGTTACTATTGATGAAGAAACTGGCCGCTAGACGTTTGTCTTGGTTTGCAGAACTCAAGATTCGACCTCTGTAAGTGCAAGACAAGTTAACCTCGACAATCGACCCAAAGTTGCCACAAGCCAAATATTCTGACGTAGACCTCCCTAATTACATCATACCTACATGCCAACCCACATCAGTTTAAACATCTAAATTGCGTATAAGGATTAAATCCATAATAGTATTAGATACCTACATACTCGTAAGTTACACGATAATAGAATCCGTGACGTTTTTGTTAAAGTTGTCGGAAGGCACAAAGCGGGATCGCTTTATACGTTTAAAGCCTTCAAAGCTGGATGTCGGTTCCGGCAATATAATATCCGAACCCGGATACCTTAGGTACGCGAAATCGAATTATTAATGAGAAGGGTCAGGATCTCTTTGATAGTCCGTTTTTGTTAAATCTGAAAGTGCATAAAAAAGACAGAAATATTATATCCATACTAATATTATAATATTAACTCAAGTAGCAGATGTTGGAGAAAAAACAGACAGGCTGAAGTGGGAATGGGCCGGACACGTCTCACGAATGCACCCGGAGAGATGGGCAAAGATCGTCACTCACTGGACGCCTGAGGCAGGACATCGCCGTCGAGGTAGACCAAGAAGAAGGTGGCGTGACGATCTAATATCATTCGCAGGGCCAACATGGTCAGAGATCGCACAAGACAGGGAGGTTTGGAAGAAAAAAGGGGAGGCCTTTGCCCAGCAGTGGGACACAACATAGGCTGACAAATAAAAAAAAATCGAAAGTAACTCTGTCTGTCTGTATGTTACCTTTTCACGAGTAAACCACTGAACGGATTTAGATGAAATTTGGCAAAGAGATAGATTGCATCCCGGGAAAGGATATTGAATAAGTTTTATCCCCTAAATTATCCCTTACGGGTGTAAAAAGGGGGGTGGAGATTTGTAAAGGGAATCAATAAAAAAGGACTATAATACTTTTATCGCGGGTGTAACCGCGGAGCACAGCTAGTATAATATATTATTAGTTTAATTTGAAAATTAAACAAAGTATAGACTTTGTTTAATCTCGTTTCATTTACAAGTAAAGTCATTTATTTATTACCCGCACCCTAAAAGCGTAATACACTATTAACTTCCAAATTAATCATTTTGAAGGATATTGCTAATCCATTGCTCCATATGTTCGAAAAATGTGTCTGCTCAACAACGTAATTAACTCAATGAATGTCGTTGAACTGTCAAAATGAAACCCGTTACGAGTTAGCTCGTAGGCGATATTGGTAGGGGTACAGTAGCAAACGTACAGGTAGTAGATATTTACAGGGTGTTACGGAAAGGGTGTATCAATACAAATGGGTTGAAGAGTGTATTTGGTCTAGAATCTCTGTACAAAATTTCAGCTCAAAAGCATTAACTTTGAAAATGCTTAATATTTTTTTATTTCGACGTCACGGCGCTGCACTGGCGCGCGGCGGCGTGATGTGCGTGTACTAGGCGCACAGACACACTACAGATAATGGATAATGACCCTCGTAGTTCGGTGACACGTTTGTTGTGATTTCAATTTAATAAACTATCGAAATAAAAAAATATTAAGCATTTTCAAAGTTACTGCTTTTGAGCTGAAATTTTGTACAGAGATTCTAGACCAGATACACTCTTCAACCCGTTTGTATTGATATACCCTTTCTGTAACACCCTGTATTTTCGTTTCGACTATACATCTTCATTATACTATTTGGGCCCATATAATAGGCCCCTGGTGTTTTATCAATGCAGTTTTTAGCATAATTGTGGGTAGCTTCGTGTCTAGTCATATGGTTCTCCTTAACACCCGATATTCTAGACCAGATACATACACTCTTCAACCCGTTTGTATTGATATACCCTTTCTGTAACACCCTGTATATCCTAAGTATTCTTCTAAGACTAACATTTTTAAAACTAACTGGTATCTTTCCTGGAATTTATCCAACATTGTCCATTCTTTGTCTTCATATTCTCCGGAAAATGTTATTTTAAACATTATACTGAAGTATTTTACTTTAACTTTTCTACGCAAATGTTTTCTATTTTATACCACATTCCTATTTGGACCTTTGAACTTTAAACATGAAAAGAAGTTTAAGATGAAAATCTTGCCCATATATCCGCTGGATTGGGTTCCACGTAATAAAATACCAAAGAGTGCGATGTTGCGCATACATTTTTAAATTTATTGCTAACGAACTAGACTGCCTCTATAATGCAACATGTGGGGCGGTATTCTGGACGTCTTGGGCGGTTTTGGTGCGATACAGAGAGGGGTCCGTGGCTACATAAAAAAACAGTAGCACTCCGGGAGTGCCGACAGAAGTGAAAACAAAACACAAACAGAATACTTTGTCATCACTTACTGACATATCGGATATATATTAAAACCGAGTACATCCCGAGGACAGCCGAACACATCCGAAGCGGTGTCGCTTACGGTAACAGTGGCGTGAATTCAATGGTTATTCCCATCTCAAAAAATGCCCAAAGAACTTTTCACTTCAATAACAGCCACACAGGTCGATCGATTAGATAGATAGATAGATAAACCATTTATTTGGCGCACACAAAAGACAGCACACACACAAAAGTACAACATTAGATGAAACCAATTACCCACATGAACATAATATAAAAACAAGGTGCCGATACAAAAACAAAAAAAGGAAAAACATACATTCCTAAATAAAAGTGACACTATGAGTCTATGACGAATATTTAAAATAAAATTAGCAACGAAACACAGTGCGGTGTGCGTCTCAAGGTTGCACCAAATGGGAGTCCAGCTCAGCATGTGCCAGGCAAATGTACCTGACGCTGATATTCTGCTGGATCCCTGTAGTGACATACGGACGTTGAGCAGACGAGATAAATTGGTGTTGTGACAGGTGTTAAGTGCAGACAGAAGTTTTGTAAGTATACCCGACACTTTAATCATGTAATCTTCAGTAAGATTAAGTTAAGCTACGCATGCCGCGGTTTGTCTGTGGATGGATGACCATCTTTATCTACCGAGACCCCTCCGTGCCTCGGAAAGCACGTTAATCCTTTGGTCCCGGCGGTCATTCGTGGATCTTTGACAGAATCTTTACGGGTGGTCAGAAGCCCGAAAGTCTGACAACCAGTCTTACCAAGGGGTATCGAATTACCTAGTAACTGGGTTGTGGAGGTCAGATAGGCAATTGCTCCATGTAAAATACTGGTAGGTATTCGTCTGTTTCCGGTTAGACTGGAAGCCGACCCCAACATAGTTAGGAAAAGGCTAGGCAGACGAGATGACCGTTTTATTATCGGTACATAATCGGGTTTACATCTAATTTGTAGTAGTATCTACTTGTTTTCTTTACAAGGATCATTGCCTCATTTCTTCAGAAGTAGTTAAGGGAAAATAGAGCAATCAAATCATGGAGCAGTTGTGGCCCAATGGTATCGGCCTCGACTTACGAGTTGTAGGTCGTGGGTTTGAACCAGCAAAAGTGAGTAATCAGTATCTGAAGAATCGAGTCGATCCTGTCAAGAATATTACTTTATCAAAGTACTAGCAGCGCGCCACGGTTTCACCCGCATAAGTTTTGATCCCGTGGGAATATCGAGATAAAAACTATCCTATGTCCTTTTCCGGGACTAAAACTATCTCTATACCAAATTTCATCTAAATCGGTTCAGCGGTTTAGGGTATGTGTAGGTAATCTTTATCTCACCTACTTTCACACAATATAAAACAATTAAACTATTCAGTAGGAGAGTAGTAGTGGCCGGTGGCACTTATTGGCCCCGACTTACGAGTTTGTAGGTCGTGGTTTTGAACCCAGGCAGGTACTTTACTTTGCGTATTTTATTTCATCACCACTGCTCTCAAAAGGGTGAAGCAAAACATCGTGAGGAAACCGACATGTCTTAGAACCAAAAATTCGAAGACATGTGACCAACCTGCACTGGACCTGCGTAGTGGATTATGGTCCACTCCCTCTCATAAACAGGAGGCCCGTGTCCCAGCAGTGGGAACATTATAGGCCATTAATGGGAAGATTAAGAAGCCAGTCTCTTGGGTACGTTACCAGTCGACAGCGATGCGGATGAATTCTTCGACGCTATATTTTAGTTTGTGTATAGTTTTAGTTAAGTTAGGTTTTAATTTTGTTATTTTTGTTAAGTATTGTAAATTAGGTAAAGTTTTTAAAAATAATAAACGTTGAAAAAACATATCTAAATAAAATATAATAAAAAAATGTCTAAATAATATCTTGTAACACTGTAAAAAGGCTAATTATCTAAAATGTTTGTACCAGACATTAGGTAATATCAGCAAGCTCAAAGTTTTTAACTTTATTCCCAAGTTAGCACTGCGAAGTATCCGAATACTTAAGTTTGTTTGTAGTTCCATTAGATTACAGTTATTTGAATAGCCAAGTTCAAGATGAAAGGATGTTGGAATAATTTTGTTTCTTCCATCAATTTCTGTTATTATGTCTACTTACCTTGTCAAAGTTAATTTTATTTGAGAATTTCTTCCCGAATCGAATACGTTTATTTATCACTAGCAGCGCCGCATGGTTTTACCCGTATAAGTCTCGATCCTATGGGAATGTCGAGATAAAAATTATTCTATTTCATAATCCAGGTCTTAGTTTGGCCATGTGTCAATTTTTATCCAAATCCGTTCAGCTGTTTTGGCGTGAAAGCGAAACAAACAAATATCATCGTTGTCAAACTAAAATCTGCTATGTGCCGTTTTTTGAGATTTCAAGATTTTGACCACACCTTATAGGTCACTGTAAACTGTGTTTATAGGTCGGTAAATTTTGAAATCTCAAAAAACGGCACATAGCAGATTTTGGTTTGACAACGACAATATACAAAAAATCAAATGTTTTCTCTTTATAATATCAAATTTAGACATACTAACAGCGTTCTGTTAGTATGTCTAAACAATTAACAATTACAGAATAGATCAACAGGTTAGTTAGGGTTCTAACTAATCTATTCTGTAATTGTTTTTGTTTGTTGTTGTTTTTACCCAAGAAGTGAGCTGTCACTAGTATCAATTCCTAGCACCAGGTGGAGTGACAGCTCGTGTCAAGTTCAATTCATATAAGTTTAGAATATTAACCGGTCAAGCGGCGCGGTTCGCCGATCGGCGACGAAACAATAGAAAATCAATTGTGTCTCATTAGCGGAGCTTGACAGATTAAATTCAATTATTGGATGTAGAATTTTAGTCTTTTTTAAGCTGTTGCATAGCTTTTATCGCGGGCTTTGAGCGCGGCGACCGAATCAAGAAATTCCGTAACGAAAATAAACCTAACACCCCCCACTCCGACCGGCATAGCGGTGCGGCGTTGAAAGCCGTGCATCGTCTAACGTCGTTTCAGTTCGGCAGACTTCGGCACGGTGTTTGTGTGCGTGCGACTAGACGTATGCGTGTAGACTGTACGAAGCTCGCACGGATCGAGACGAGCTGCTTACTGTAACTTGAATTAATATCAAAGAAGAAACTTGAATTAATATTAAAAAAAAAAAAAAAATTGCATAAGTATTATAATTGCATAAGTTGATAAAAAATGCTATGCAATACCGTGGCAGTCCCCGAGAGACACACGTATTTTTTTGTTTTAATTTGCTTTGCTTTCTATCCCCTACTTTTTCTCATAACACATCTGGCATTGGCAGAATTGTCGACCATCAGCACCAATGCCATAGAGAAAAATAGAAGATAAGATTTTAACAGAATAAACGGGCTGACCGCAACCATATCATTCCTTCCTTTACACCTTCACCTCCCGCAATAAGGCTCCAGTATTAATATGAAATGACGTCTCGCATCGCGTGCCCCGACATGGTGAGGTTACCGCCGACTTGGCACGTTTTCGATTCTATTTAAAGCATCTGAATAGTTAATGGACGGACCTCTAACGTAGCGTTAGTCCCAAGTTATCGCGGCACTACGGATACTATTCAAATATGTATGTCTAGTTAACTGTGAGATAGATATGGGTCATTGTTTCGGTGTGGCATAACTGTGTGGAAGGGTTTTTATGTTGGATTGTAAGTTTTATGTTGTAGAGGTATTGATTAGCTGGGTGGAGTGTTTTTGCTACTATTTTTAAGTCCAAAATTGGTGCGTGTAAGGGTATAAAAAAATAATAATAACTTTTGTGTAAATACTTTTTTGAAGATAGCTGAAAATTAGGGTAAAAAAAAACAACCGAATTGATAACCTCCTCCTTTTTTGAAGTCGGTTAAAAAGAAAGAAGAAACATAAAATAATCTCACGACTTATAGTTTAGCCAGTTATATTTAAGTCATCATCTGCCTAGCCTTTTCCCAACTATGCTGGGGTCGGCTTCCAGTCTAACCGGATGCAGCTGAATACCAGTATTTTACATGGAGCGACTGCCTATCTGACCTCCACAACCCAGTTATTGGTTAATACGATAACCGTTGGTAAGACTGGTTGTCATACTTTTGGGCTTCTGACGACCCGTAACGGCTGTCAAAGATCCATGAATGACAGCCGGGACCAATGGCATAACGTGCATTCCGAGGCACGGAGGGGTCTTGGTATGTAAAGATGGTCACCCATCCAGGGACCAACCGCGGCAAGCATAGCTTAACCTGATCGATCGAACCGTGCGGCTGTTATTTCTTAGCCACAAGCCCCTAGCCCCAGTTATATTACCTAAGTCCCATGTAATAATAGGTAGCAAGCCTATTACCGTCAACCGGGCACAAATCCTGAGAAATTACTAATGAAAAAACCCAATAACATTTTGTCCGACCTGGGAATCGAATCCAGGACTTCGACAAGCTATCTTGTTTACTAATAGAGTTTCTATGACCATCTTCCTGCTCTATCATCAGACCCTGGCCTCAATCTAGGGACTATCAAGACAAATGCGACCAGATCAAACTTGACGGGCTTTCATCTTTAGTTGAGAAGTTCCTATGGCCACATTCTGGGTACACTACAATAATACGAAAAACTTTATTCCGAAAGTCACAAATACGAATTTCAAAATACCGATTTTCATAATTCCGAATGGTTCAAAATTCCTTTTATAACAACTCCGATTTATCATTCATCCTATTTTAATAATTCCGAAATTTCAATATCCCTAACGTTTATAATTACTATTCACAAAATACCGAGTTTCAATAGATCGAATAACAAAAAGTCCGACTTAATGATAATTCAAAACATCAAAAATACGAATTCCGATTATTAAAATACCGATTAATTAGAATTCCGAAATAATAACGCTTTGTAAAACTAATAGCAAGACAAATAAACACATATTTCCAATTGTAAGAATATAGATGGCACAAAACCAACAATAGAACTCCTATTTCTGTGTAAAGGGTTTAAAGTAACCTAACCAAACCGAACCTCAGGGTGCCCTTCGCTCGTTCTTGCATCCTATGTCGACGGAGCCCCGCTTCGCGGGGCCCCTATTTCTGTGTAAAGGGTTTAAAGTAACCTAACCAAACCGAACCTCGGGGTACCCTTCGCTCGTTCTTGCATCCTATGTCGACGGAGCCCCGCTTCGCGGGGCCCCTATTTCTGTGTAAAGGGTTTAAAGTAACCTAACCAAACCGAACCTCGGGGTGCCCTTCGCTCGCATCCTACGTCGCCTATTACGTTCTACGCATCCTACGTCGTCTATTACGTTCGTTGAGTTCGGGTGCGGTAACGGTAACGGAAAATAATTCGGAGTATTGAAAATCGGAACGTCGTTTTTCGGACCGAGAACCCATCGAGCATTTGATTCTTCGAATATATGAAAATCGGAAAACAAACAAGTCGCATTTATGACTTTCGGTAAAATAAATTTCGTGATTTTTAATAATAGACATTATGATTCTTAGGTATTATGAAATTCGGACTTTTGAAAATCGGAACATCGAAATTCGGAGTAAAATATTTCGGAGTATTTGGGTGTTCCCCCACATTCTATATATTATAGAATTATAATCATAAAAATTCATCAATACAACTCTTTAAGTTCATATCACCCTAGTAGTTCCTCCAAAGGAACTACTAAAGGAGCTAGTGAGCATAAACGTATTGAATGACTATTTCATGAAATCTTGACAAGAATTTGTATTGCTGATTCTTTTTTTGTTTAGCGTGTACTGTCCCACTGCTGGGCAAAGACCAAGTCCTTCCAGGAACTCCTTTCCCGCGCCACCTCAAACCAGCCCTCGCGGTACCTACGCATCCAGGTCATCTCGCCACCGCTTTCTGGGCCGACCACGGCGGCGCCGTCCATCTTCAGGCACCCATTGTGTGGAAACTTTTGCCCAGCGGTCATCCTGCATGCGGCTGATGTGACCCGCCCAGTCCCACTTGAGCCTGGCAGCAATCTTGCCTACGTCTAAATTCTATAGTCATATTTTTTACGGTCGCGAATCATTTTTTAATCAACATACAACCCGATACTGACCTGTAAATTGCAAAAAACGTAAATGTGTATATATACACACGCTTGCGTCGACGTGTCTCGGCGGCAACCGACACTTTGTCGGCGGCAGCGACACTTGCTGTCACAGAGTATTGCAGTTGCTTTTGTCGTCATTGCATGTCGCTTGTGTGTAAACACACTATAAATTTGAATTTCGCGGGCTATCTTAGCGCATCCCCTTAATCATTATTTCTAGAGGAGTTAATGTAGGTTCAAAAGCATTATGATTAGATTAGATTGTTGTTGGTTTAGGCTGGGCGCATACGTCCGGTTTCCTGATTCGGAATTCAGTTTCGGAGACCCCGAATGCACGATTTTCATACAAAATGTTCTCTTTAGCGTACACTTTCTTATATTTTCCGTCAGGGTTTCCGAACTGAATTCCGAATCAGGAAACCGGACGTTTGCGGCCGGCCTTAAGCACTTATATTAAACAGTAAAATGCATCACTTATTTCAAATTAAACCATGTTTATCAGCTAAAATATCCATCAAACGAAACAATGATTCAGTTGATAACCTAACCAATGAATTGAAAGATACGTTTGTCCAAATTGGTGGTCGAACAATGCGGAAAACTATTGAAATGGCTTTGTTTCGAATATTCTACGGGTTTGTTCAGTGTGGGTAGCCATTTTAAACATGTTTGAGTGGCTTTAGAGCGTAAAACAACGTTGTCATACGTGAGCGTGTCGCGGGTAGTTGGAAATTTAGATTTTTTATTCACATTTTCGTTATGAATATTTTTATGGCTTCAGTAGGTTTTTTGGAGTGCATATTTTTTGGTGTTCGTTTAATTTTATTGTGTTTAAAGTTTGTGAGTGTAAAATTTTATTAAACGTATACCTATATTTTGGACGGATCATATATGTAGTTAATCATTATATGTGATCATTTTACTAAAACAGGTACCTACCATTGTTGAATTAGATAAAACTAGTGTTTTAATTCATTAGTGTGTTTATTAATATTTATCAATTTACCTAATCGAAACTCGATTATGTACTTAAATATTCTATTCCTTCGCTCTCTTAGTAATATACTCGTAGCATAAGCATAATCATCCATAATGTTTCCACTGCTGGGACCCACCAACGTGCGTAATCCACCACGCGGACCCAGTGCGGGTTGGTAGATGTCACTTACTGGCTTGAGGTTAATACAGAATTCTATAGGTACGTTTAAGTTTTTTTAATAATTAATATTAATGTGAAATTAAACTATTCGGTTGTTATTGCATAGAAATCACTCCATTTTCACGTTAACAACTTATTTCGAACAAATTACCATCCCGTGATTTACGATAAAAAGCTTTAAAGAAACTCGTTATCTACAATTAACTTCCTAAAATATCTTGAAAGCAATACGTTAACAAGTTTAAGGACACGACAACACACAATACAGAACAAAACCCATATGTTTTTACATACTAAATCACACTAATATTATAAAGGCAAAAGTTTGTGAGTGTGTGTGTTTATATGTTTGTTACGTCTTCACGCTCAAAGGACTGGACCAATTTTGATAAAATTTTGTATGGAGGTAGCTGACACTCTGGATTAACGTATAGGCTACTTTTTATGCCGATATTCCTATGGGTCCGACATTTACGCGGGTGAAACCGCGGGGTGCATCTAGTATCTCCTAAAACAGGGCTTCCTATCTCCTATCCTTTTGCTGTGCCCTACAGGGTCCATAATGATCTAAATTATATATTTACCACTTAAATACACATTATGGTAAAGCAATAAAGATATTGAGTATTGAATATACATAGCTTAGGGGAAATCGAGCCGAACCCGCACTCAACGTAGCGACCATGTGAAAACCCTTTTAGATTACCCTACATAAATTATATACCTACTGAAAACGATCGGTTACGCCTGCTTACAAATAATTTTGTGACGTATTCATTAACGTTTAACTCAGTGTTTTGTTTCTTTTATTTACTTACCAGTGACCCGTTCCGGCCACGTACGCTACCGCCTTACTAATAAACGTTGTATAGCGTCTGTATAGTTACAGAACGCTTTGTCTTCTTCTTTCGAAAGTCAAATTACTGACGACTGAAAGAGAGAAATCGGTGTGTAACTATTCATCCGATATAATTCGTTTATTAGTAAGGGGGTAAGGGTGCAACGTTCTCACGTGCCGATAAGTGTTCAAGCATCGAAATTTCTGTGCTAGAATAGAATAGAAAAGCTTTATTAGGGACAACATTAAAATCCATATAGTGTTAGTAACAAACAAAATATAACGTGTTGCCTAGTGTTTGTAAAAATCAACCTCCTCACAAACTGCTGTACAATTGGAGAGCCGAAACTCTCGGCTACAGTTTTCAGGATGCTGTTAAGACTGCTCCCTTACTCTCCTCAGAAGCGACGCCGTTTTTTTGAAAGCAAATACGTTTATTTGCGGTGAAAATGACGCTAAAAAGAACATAAACGCAAAAAATAAAACAAAAAGGTAGGGGGAAACATGCGTCACATCCACGCAAAACGGCTATCGCTCAATGAAATCGTGAAAAAAAAAAATCAGCTCTTCCCTAAATTTTGACGAGTTATGTGAACATAAATGGAAGGAACAGCTGATTTTTTTTTCGCGATTTTAGGTTTAGTCCCACAGTAAAAGTTGTTCATAATGATGATTACAAATGACCCTTTAAAAGGATGCCCATGAATTCAATTTCACCCTGTAGACAATACTACCATTCGCTATGGTTTATAATTTTAATGTTACGAATACTCGTACAAGAAGGCACATTCACAAATTATAACACAGACAGGTGCAACAATAATGCCATCAGCCAATAACCTATTATAGCAGTCTACTATCAGATGTTGGGCTATCCGGACGCTCAATCTCGATCTAGATTCACAAAAAATCGATACGTTTCCTTGCCGAATAGGACATCAATCAATGATAAGAAAGCAGTTTGAAGCAGTCTTCTAAACGCTGCTCACAAATACGAAACCCGAAAATCTTCACAGCTTAAACCAAATAGACGATCGCTATTCTTCCGACAGTTATTCGCTGCCGCAAACTAAGCAAATCAGGTAAACGAAAATTTGTCATTTTCGATTCGGAAACCTGTCCAATGGTTTTTTTTTATTGCTGAATGGGCCCGCTCTTGACCTCGACCACGCCTGATAGAAAGCGATGGATGAGGTCTATGATGGAACGAGCGTGCCCAGAAGATGCCTAAGGCACTGGAACTCCCACGCATCGACGAAATACAGCTGGCTGCTTGACGCCGGACTCTGGTGGGAGGGTGGTCGCAAGGCAGGCGAACGTTAGCCCTACCACCGCAAGGGAAGAACTGGCCAGTCAAATATGGTGTTGGGTGGTTGTGAACAGGTCAAATTTCGCAATGCTACTTAAGATTTGCCTAATGATAATGGAATGTTTTGCGCAAAAGTTTCCATTATCTCTGTTTTATGCTAATTCTTGAAATATATACACATGCCAGCCTCTAGTTTGACCTTTAACCTTGTGTTTTGGTTAGTTTAAATCCATAGGGATACTTACAACTGTCTATAAAACATTTCGCTACTATCCACACAGGTAATTTATATACGAAATTAGTTTGTCTGTTTACTGGAGCTTATCGTCCTGCTAAATTTGATCTGAATCGGTTGGGCGGTTTACCAAAACCGCCCAACCGATTCAGATCAAATTTGGCAGGACGATAAGCTCTGATAAAGAAGGACATCTAAGCAAAACCACTAGGTCCAGTTGAAAACCAGCGTCAGGCACTAGTTGTCTGGCATTTTTGCTGAACTGGCCCTTTTTAGCACAGCCGTGTGGCATACTTTCCTGCTAATTTTTTTTACATAGGACTTTATACTTTTTATTTGACCTTTATTTTTTTTTAATCTGATGTATCTGGTATATTGTGTGTATTTTAGTCTGTGCTAAATAAATGTATTTTATTCCTTTCTTTTCTTTCAAAACGGCAGGAAAATCTAGTTAATATGTATAAAAACATCAGTCGTATAAACTAGCTTATGCCCACGACTTCGTCCACGTAAAATTTCACCCTCCCTCATTCACCCTCTTAGGGGTGGAATTTCAAAAAACCCTTTCTTAGTGGATACCTACTCTTCACAAAGAACACACCCTACAAATTTATTTATTTATTTATTTATTTATTGGCTTATCTACAATTGCTACACTGTTTATCCTTAAAATACAAGCAATATACAAGCATAGTGTACAATATGATGCGATAGACACAGCATGCAAAAACAAAGTTATAATATAAATAAAATTGCAATAATTGTGCAGAAATAACGCTTACAACACTAATGATTAGTTTTATAAAAACAGGACAAGGAAAAAATAATAACAATTAAATGAAGAAAGAAAAAAAAGCAGTTAAAAAACAGTTAATTGTGTTGGTTACTTTTTATGGACTTGGCGCTTGAATTTTTGAAGTGATGTGGAAAAAATATCTATTGATTCATCGCAATTATTAAGAAGCCTGCAAATTCTGGGGATGGGGGAATTGGATCCTGAAACAGTTTTGCGGAATGGGGGACGTAATAGTTTGACAGGATGGCGCGGATAATTGTGGGGTAAGTTAAAACTTAACTTACTTAACAACTGGGGGCAGTCTAATTTATTCTGAAGTATTTTATAAAGAAAAACTAGATCTATACCATCTCTTCGCTTTTCGAGTGAAGTCATGAAAAATTTTTCAAGCCGTTTAGCGTAGCTCGGAATTTTTTTGTCTAATCTAGCGGAGAAGGCAAGATGATACATAAATCTTTTCTGGATCCTCTCTAACCTAAGACTATGTGTTGCATAGTGGGGACGCCACACAACCGCGCAGTATTCCAATACAGGACGAACGAGACAATTGAAAAGATAAATCTTAGTTTTAGGCTTGCGAAAACATTTAGCATTACGTAACACAAAACCGAGTGTCTTTGACGCTTTTTTAATAATGTTATCCATGTGGGGAATGAATGTTAATTTACGATCAAGAAGAACTCCCAAATCTCTGACAACATCGACTTTACTGAGGTGCGAACCATTCATACTGTAATTAAAATCCATAAACTTAGCCTTGCGAGTGAACGTAATTTGGGAACATTTTTCTACATTAAGTTGCATGCTATTATCGCTACACCAGTTTAAAAGTCTGTTTAGGTCTTCCTGAAGTAATGTTGAATCAGCTAGAGAATCTATAACGCGTGCTATTTTCAAATCATCGGCAAAAAGGAATGGCGTGGAGTTAAAGAAGCAATAAGGAAGGTCGTTAACAAAGATAATAAATAATACAGGGCCCAGATGGGAACCTTGCGGAACACCGGAGGTTATGATCATAGTTTCCGATTTATAGCCATTGGCCACCACATAAAAGGATCTATCTGTTAGGTAAGAGTGCAGCCACTTAAGAAGAGAACCAGCAAAGCCGTACGCAGCAAGTTTTTGAATCAGCACTTCATGGGAAACTTTGTCAAAAGCCTTGCTGAAATCAGTGTATATGGCGTCGACTTGCTGGTTCAAGTCAAGCGAAGCTGCAATAACCTCAACGAAAGCTACTAGATTACTGCAGGTGGATCTTGCGGCAGTAAAGCCATGCTGGTGGTCAGACAGATATTTCCTAAAATAGTTTTGTATGTCAGGGCATACTATTGCTTCAAAAACCTTGGCAAATGTCGGAAGGATAGATATAGGACGATAGTTTTCAACCAAATCATCAGCGCCTGACTTATAAATCGGTACTACTTTGGCCAGCTTCCATTGAGTTGGGAAAATACCAGCGCTAAGAGATTTGTTGAAAATCATGTAAAGGGGGGTTGCCAGTTGGTCAGCGCAAGTTACGACAAAGTAAGGGGGAATTTCATCGCTGCCGGAGCCTTTGGATATGTCCAAGTTTTTGAGATGCTTAGCTATTTTATACAACGGAATCTGGATCAAGGAAAAGCTGTCTGAGTTGCAAAGGAGGCTTTCCAAGAAAGGCGAAGTTTGAACCACGTTGGAAGCATGGGTAGCTGGACTGTACACTGAAGAAAAATAGTATCCGAACATGTTGCACATCTCATTGCCATTACAAGTTTTGCTGACGCCATTTGACATTGAGGCTGGATAGGCATTAGCAACACCCCGTTTCGACTTAATGAAAGACCAGAAAAACTTGGGATTCGTTGTTATTTTCTGTTCTATACTATTTACATAGGAGTTGTAACATTCTCTTGCCAATCTGTCACAACGCTTACTACACCAACGAAGGGATATCTTATCCATAGGGTTTTTGTACGTACCATACCTTCTTCTTAAGTTATTTTTTCACGCAGCAATCTCTCCAGCTTTTTTGTGTACCATGGTGGTCGCGAGTTATTTTTCACTAGGGTCGATGGGACATTCCGGTCTATAATCTGATAAAGTACCGTATAGAACCGTTCCAGCATTATACTGGGGTCGTCTGTATCCGAGAATAATGCATACCAGTCGGTATTTTCTAGTTCTGACTTAATAGCAGAGTAGTTGGCTTTTTTGAAGTTCAATCTAATGTTAGGTTCTGGTTTTAAACACTTATTTACTTTAATGTCTCTTGGACCAGCGGTTGAAGCTGTGCGTTGATATATCAGCCAGGACTTTGAATTTTATATTATATAGATTGAGTTTCATAAAATGTAGATCGACGACGAAATGTAGATGTAGAAGGACATCTAAGCAAAACGGCGGGAAAATCTAGTTAATATGTACAAAGATATCAGTCGATTATAAATTGAGTTTCATAAAATGTAGATCGGTCTCGGCGATACATGGTACCCTTATCACATTCCAACTGTCGTCGAACTGCTGTCACAGATGTCTGGCCTGAAGTAAGTCCTACACTGATAGTGTTTTAAAACTTACCTATTTTACCTAAACTTTAGGTTTTCTTTTAATTATTTTACCTAAATTGTTTTTGGTACATTTTTTTTTTTTTTCAAAAAATTCGAAGACATGTGACATCTACCAGACCGCACTGGGACCGCGTGGTAGATTACGGCCCACCCCCTCTCACAGAGAGGAGGCCTGTGTCCCAGAAGTGGGAACATTATAGTCTGAGTATCAGTGACGTGCATTGCATATAGGCATATAACCAGTGCCTACCTCGATATATCAACATAAGCCTGTCAATTACATTTTAGTGTGTGCCCCATAATTAAGAAACTCACTAAATTATCATACCTAACAAAAACAAAATCTTCATACAATGTATATGAAGATTTTATTACACTGCACGGCTTATATGCCTACCTGCAATGCACGCCACTGCTGAGTATGTATGTATGTATTAATTTTTGGGAAAATGAAAAAGAATTCATGGAAATAAAATTAAAAAAGCTTTCAAGCAAAAAATTGAAACTTGAAAGGGTTGAACCTTGTGTTGGAATAAAAGTAAAAACACTAGCGTGCAAAAAATTGGCCCACCCCAAGCTCTTTATTTGAGAGACAAAACCTAAAAATGTTACTGAATATTTTAATTATTTTATGTTGTGTGAAGGTAGGTAAAATAAAGGTATACACATTTACACATACCCTTTACTTTGATAAAGGCGATATAAGCAATATTCTTGACAAGATTCTTCAGATGTCCTCATTAATCACTTTTGCTTGGAAATATTACGTATACTTTATTTTATCTATAATATGTATGTATTTAGACATATATAAGTAGGTATGTTTATCAGTTGTCTAGTACCCATAACACAAGCTCTGCTTAGCTTGGGACTAGATGGCGTTGTGTGATAGTTGTGGAATATTATTATTATTTATGTTTTTAAAATTTATTTTCTCAGGTTCCAAGAACCTGGTATATATTAAAATCTCACGGGTGTAAACCAAGGTGAGATTTTAAGTCTGAGTAGATTAGGTGTTTTGTACTGCATTGAAATTATTGTCTAAATCTAATTGTAAGAATTTTCGGACTATACGACATGTGTTTAATATAGCAGCTTTCTGTAGTGTAAGATATGTGTATTTGGAAAGATTGATTGCATTCAAACTGATAAATAGTTGTTTTGGGATGATACCAGTCGTTGATACCACTATTGGGACTATTGTTACTCTATTCATTTTCCAAACTCTGGTAATTTCTTCTTGTAGTTCTGTATATTTCCTGATTTTTTCCGTGATAGTATTTTGTATATTATTGGTGTTTGGGACTGCTATATCTATTATGTATGTGTGTTTATTTTCTTTATCAACAAGTGTTATATCGGGCCTATTGTTATATATTGTATGATCTGTAATTATAGTGCGGTCATAATATAATTTGTATGATTGGTTTTCTAAAACAGCCCTAGGTGAGTATTTGTAGTATGGTGTGTATGGATCCTTCATGAGATTGTGTTTTGTTGCGAGTTTCTGGTGTATAATGTTAACAAGTTGATTGTGTCTATGAGTGTAATCGTTTTGGGTTAGTGTGCTACAAGCTCCTGTGATGTGCTGTATAGTTTCAGGTTTGCTGTGGCACTTTCTGCATAAATCGCTTCTTATTGTGTTATCTTTAATTATATATTTTCTATAATTCTTGGTATTTATGATTTGGTCTTGAATGGCCAGCATGAATCCTTCTGTTTCTGGAAATAGTCCACTTAATTCCAGCCATTTGTTTGAAGCTTCTTTATCAATGTGTGACTGATATAAGTCATTTGGATGTCTTCCGTGTAGTTCTTTCTGCCTCCATTGTTTATGTATCTCTTCTATATGTCTCGCTTTATCTATTGTTTCAGTATTGTTTTCGCTAAGGTTCAGTGGTGTATATTTTTTATCTATCTCTACTATTGTTTTGTGCAATTGGCTGGTATTCTTTTTCCTATTGAAAAATTGTTTTAGATTTATAATTTGTCTTTTGTTTAGGTGTGATATTTCAATAAGCCCTCTGCCTCCCTCTTTTCGGGACATAATTACCCTTTCTATTGCTGATTTAGGGTGGTGATATCTATGTTGTGTGAGAATTGTTCTAGTTTTAATTTCTAGTGCATGTAGTTCTGTGTTGGACCATTTTATCACGCCGAAAGAGTAAGTAAGTATAGGTATAGCATAAGTATTTATGGATTTGAATAAATTTTTACTGGCTAGATACATTTTACATAATAGATGAATTCTTTTATAATATTCTTGTTTGAGTTTATCTTTAATAGCTTTGTGTTCTAAAAGTCGTGCTTGGTTGTATCCTAAATATTTATAAACTTCTTCATTTTTCATTGCTTCTATTACTTCTTCCGAATCTGTTGAGTAATTTCCTCCCACAATCTTACCCTTTTCTATATTAAGTTTTCGGCATTTGTCTAGTCCAAAATCCATTCTAATGTCTTTCGAAAATGATGTTGTAATGTCTAATAAACCATGTAAATCTGTATTTTTATTGGCATATAATTTTAAATCATCCATATAAAGTAAGTGTGTTATTTGGTGTAGTATCGATCTATTGTTCTTGATGTCAAAGCCTAGTCTAGATTCATTTAATGCACGAGAGAGTGGCTAAGCAAAACCAAAGAGGGCTGAGTGAGTCCCCTTGAAATATACCCTTTTTGATTGCTATTCCATCTATGGATAAGTTTGCAGTTTTTGTTTGTAGTTTAAGTGTAGTTTGTTTTGTTTTTAAGTGTAGTATTGTTCTTGATGTCAAAGCCTAGTCTAGATTCATTTAATGCACGAGAGAGTGGCTAAGCAAAACCAAAGAGGGCTGAGTGAGTCCCCTTGAAATATACCCTTTTTGATTGCTATTCCATCTATGGATAAGTTTGCAGTTTTTGTTTGTAGTTTAAGTGTAGTTTTCCAGGATCCCATGGTATTCTTAAGAAAATTTATAAGTAATGGATTGATTTTATATATATCTAGTATTTGAATCAACCATGAGTGTGGCACGCTGTCAAATGCTTTTTTGTAGTCTATGTATGCTGTGTAAAAGTTTTTTCTTGCTTTTTGAACGTGTTTTAAGAGAGTGGAGTCAATAATTAATTGTTCCTTGCAACCCATATGTCCTCGTCTACATCCTTTCTGTTCTTCAGTTAGAATGTTATACTGTTCGGTGTGTTTAATTATTTTATTAGTAATACATGATGTGATGATTTTGTACATAGTTGGGAGGCAAGTAATTGGTCTATACTGCGAGGGATCCTGGGTTCTACTCGATTTTGGGATCATGTATGTGATACCTTTAGTCAGAAATTCTGGGAGACTTTGGTTCCCTTTTAAAATATCATTAATTTGTTCAGATAATATTCTATGTAGTGCATGTAATCTTTTTATCCAAAAATTATGTAAGCCGTCTATTCCTGCTGCTTTCCAGTTGTGCGTTTTATTTATAATTGTATTCATTTCAAGAGCGTCTATATCCTCAAACGGCATTTCTTCTATGTGAGGATTTGTAATTGGCTTTCTGGTGACCATGGTTTTCTTTTTTGTTTGTTTTTATTAGCTGTAAGTCCTCCATGTACTAAAATAAATAAATAAATAAATATTGCAAGATTTTTTTAATCAGTGAAGTTGACAAAAGCTTATTTCTGTTAGCTTGTTGACCATTTATAATAATGTTTAACCGACTAAAAAATAGGAAGTGTTTTATTCGACCCGCATGTTCAATCGACATACTTTCAGGAAGGTTTTAGTATACAATGTATTAGGTTATCTATATTATATAAAACAAAGGCGGGTTAGTTATACCATATTACGAAACGTGTACGTTACGTTTCGTGTTATTTACGAAATTTTGAATAAATAAATATTATAATAGCTCAAGAACGGCTGGACCGATTTTTATGATCTTTGATTTGTTGGATTTGTCTTCGCCCCGAATAGAAGAATAATTATTAAAAGCTAGTGTTAATAAAAATAGTTGAATACTGTGTTTACAAATCGAAGAAAACCGGGCGGTCCATATATTTGCACGCAAGTGTATAATTATTAACATTAATTGCTAGGGCTCTCAAATAAAACCGGCGAAGTGCGGGTATGTAGTTTACTTTCCAAAACCTAAATAAAAAAAAAACTTACTTATAATTATTAGTAAGTTAATAATTAACACATCTTCAGACCAATAGCAAGAAAAACATCCTTAATAATCCACAAACTAACATTATACAAACAAAAAATAAAAGAACTCAGGACATTGCCCTAATTCGCCTCATTTAACCCGCTCGCTGCTCGCGCGTAAAATTTGGCGTGCATGTGTTTGTTCGGTACAAAATGGAACAGAACTGACTGAGCCGAATACTGACGCGAACTATTGAACCACTCCGCTGATTAACTCTTAGGGAGCACACTGGCAACGTTTCTGTACCTACTGTTTGCTGTGTCGATAGAGTAGGACATGACTTTTTTATTACTGGCAATGTGTGACAGTATTAGTGGGGTTGGCAGCTGCTATAGCTTTTTTTTAGGGTTCCGTACCCAAAGGGTAAAAACGGAACTCTATTACTAAGACTTCATTGTCTGTCCGTCCATCCGTCTGTCTGTCACCAGGCTGTATCTCAAGAACCGCGATAGCTAGACAGTAGAAATTTTCACAAATTATGTATTTCTGTTGCCTATAACTAAAAATACTAAAAATAAAATAAATATTTAAGGGGGGCTCCCATACAACAAACGCGATTTTTTTGCCCTTTTTTCCTCGATATCAATAATGGCAACAGGTAGGCACTTGAAATATTCACAAAATACTCAGTTGTATTTTTACTTTAATAATAAACAAGAAATTAATAATTAAGGGGGCTCCCATACAACAAACGTGATTTTTGAAGTGAAAACTTCTTTAGCGGCGTTGCACACTTTTTGTAATGGGTAAAAAATGTTAAACTCGCGTCAGGACATCGCGTCAGGACACGTGACCGTCAGGAGAGATTCCCCCCCCCCCCATCTCTTTCTACGGCGGCGCCAACCGAAGTGAACCAAGTGAGACACGATAATGGATGGATGGATGGATGGTGATGGTGATGGCGATGGCGATGGTGATGGCGATGGCGATGGCGATGGCGATGGTGATGGCGATGGTGATGGCGATGGTGATGGCGATGGTGATGGCGATGGTGATGGTGATAGCGATGGTGATGGCGATGGTGATGGCGATGGCGATGGTGATGGTGATGTGTTGTGATGTGATGTGATGGTGGACGCGGACGCGGACGTGGATGGACAGCTGATGGCTCGACCGTCTGTGTAGTAGCCACACTGGTGTGTATTCGTAAAATTCGTGTATAGTATAAAGTGTTTCAAAAAATGGAAATTGAACAAAGTGCATCGATTAATGAAAAAAGTGACGCAGAAATAGTGTTAAAAAACTTAGTTATATTAATTCAATTAATAATTGATTTATTTCAACGTTAATATTCAAGTTTTCACTTCTGCCGGCACTCCCGGAGTGCAACCCGTCTTTTTTTTATATTTGTAGTGTTAAATATTGTACGGTGGTACGGAACCCTTCGTGTGCGAGTCCAACTCGCACTTGGCCGGTTTTTTTTACTACTACTTTTATGGGTGACACACAAATCAATTAGATTTTTTTATAAAGGAGCTTGTTCAAGAAGTATAATGTAGGCCTACTACCCCCCGAGTTTATGTTTCTTGTTCTTAAGGGGCTTACAGGACCTAAACGCCAAAAAACGCAAGTTTTAGAAACAATAAAATTATATGATCGTCTACAGTAAACAAAATCAAAAAATGTACGATATTCTTCAAGATATATGCTAGGTAGATAGTGTATTGAAAACATAATTAACTTATTTGGTACGATAGAAAAAAATCATGAAGATACCTCTAAAAACTTTCTTTTTACAATAAAAACCATACTAATATACATACAATCATTATGATTTTTTGTCAGATTATTCCACAAGCAACATACTAAAACTCTAGTGTTTTATTTTTTTTTTAATTGCCAGCGTTGCGTCATCGCGCTTCTCTTTCTTTTCTATGCAGGTCATATAGTCCTCTTAATGAATAATTACTTAACCTTTTAACCGCTTACGCTGGATTAATCCGACAAATAATTTCGTGTCCATTTCGCCAGGGTCGTATATTTACGAACAAATACCACTGCTCGTTTAATCAGCTTTTTTATTTAATTACGCTGTATTCTATCAGGTATTTATATTTCGTTTTTTTTTTCGCGCGCTGCCGCTGGGGGCACGACATCTGATTCTGATATGAAGCCAGGCGATCAAAATGTTAAAGTTTTAGGCAATTTTTTGTATCATTCTTTAACCTATTTGTTATTTAAATAGAGTATGGTACGTGGGAGTCTAAAATAAAATAAAATAATATATAAAAATGAAAATTTTAAATATACGTTAACCCCCTTATTAAACTTATTTATATCATATAAATACTTACACATCGATTTCTCTCTTTCAGTCGTCAGTAATTTGACTTTCGAATGAAGAAGATAAAACGTTGTGTAATTATACAGACGCTATACAACGTTTATTAGTAAGGGGGTAAGTAAATAATGTTTTATGTTGAATACACAATCCACAATATTATTTACGAGAATATGATCGTTCAAAGCGTTATTTATTTGCTTTAGTTCTGGTAGTTTGTAGTGCTGTACAAACATTATCATTTTCGAATGAGTCTTGTAGCTACTCGTATATTAAACGTAGGTTGGTGTATTTACCAACGAAGGAATTATTTTAGAGGAATTTGTAGAGCGTCGACGCTTACAAGCATACCTCTGTGACAGTCCCATTCTAAGACAACCTTTGTTATATTACCAGTCGTGTACTGTAAAATAGCATTAATCTACACGTCAAAGTTCCGAGTTAATACGGATTAACTCTACTAATTTTTGAAGCACGCAAGACGTAAAGCGGCAGATACGCACGCGACGCATGCAAGGCGTAAAGCGGCAGGTACGCACGTGACGCACGCAAGGCGTAAAGCGGCAAGTACGCACGCGACGCACGCAAGACGTAAAGCGGCAGGTACGCACGCGACGCACGCAAGGCGTACAGCGGCAGGTACGCACGCGATGCACGCAAGGCATAAAGCGGCAGGTACGCACGCGACGCACGCAGGGCGTAAAGCGGCAGGTACGCACGCGACACACGCAAGGCGTAAAGCGGCAGGTACGCACACGACGCATGCAAGGCGTAAAGCGGCAGGTACGGGCGCAAGGCGTAAAGCGGCAGGTACGGACGCGACGCATGCAAGGCGTAAAGCGGCAGGTACGCACGCGACGCACGCAAGGCGTACAGCGGCAGGTACGCACGCGATGCACGCAAGGCATAAAGCGGCAGGTACGCACGCGACGCACGCAAGGCGTAAAGCGGCAGGTACGCACGCGACGCACGCAAGGCGTAAAGTGGCAGGTACGCACGCGACGCACGCAAGGCGTAAAGCGGCAGTTACGCACGCGACGCACGCAAGGCGTAAAGCGGCAGGTACGCACGCGATACACGCAAGGCGTAAAACGGCAGGTATGTTATACTTAATCATTATTACGATTAGAAAAATTTAGAGAACTTATGCTGAAAAAAATTATGCGTAAGCTGTTATACGTAAATATTGTTATGCAAAAATATAATTAGGAGAAACAAAAGTATGCCAAGTTATATTAGGTCTTAAAATTTTATACAAATGGATAGGGAACCATACAGAATAATCTTGGTTAATTCTGTACATTAATTTCCCACACATTATTATCAGTCTTAATGAGTAAAAAAATACGTGTTTTTACGCCGAATTTCGATTAATTAAGCACACTGTGCGAGTAACGTAGCGATTTCTTCGGGTCCCGTAAATTACCTGTAATCGAAAATGTCACTGAGGAGCTTTTGAAATAAGGTAAGTGGAGATGAGACAGACAGTTTCCTGGATGCTATTTTATTTTTTAATGTTATATTTTCAAAATACATTTAATTTATAGAGCAGTGGTGGCCAAGTGGTAACGGCCGCGACTTACGAGGTGTAGGTCGTAGGTTCGAACCCAGACAGGCGCTTTACTTTGTGTAAATTATTTCATCACCACTGCTCTCAAAACGGTGAAGGAAAACATCGTGAGGAAACCGGCATGACCTAGAATCAAAAATTCGAAGACATATGACATCTGCCAACCCGCACTGGGTCCGCGCGGTGGATTACGGCCTACTCCCTCTCACAGAGAGGAGGCCTATATCCCAGCAGTGGGAACAATATAGGCTGATTATATTGTATGTTATGTATTTATTTATTTAAACGTTTCGCACACAAAAAAGGTACAAAGGTGGATTTAATGTTTTAGGCATTCTCTACCAGTTAGGTGAAGAGATAAGATGGCAGGTGCTTTGAATGAGAGGAACAATTATTAAAAAAAAGATTAGAAATATAATTATAATTAATTTGAAATAAACAAGGTATACAAATACATAAATAGGATTTACTTAAATATGTTATGCGAGAGGCTTGTGGCTAAGTAATAACAGTCGCACGGTTTGATCGATCAGGTTAAGCTACGCTTATCGCGGGTGGTCCGTGGATGGGTGATCATCTTTACATACCAAGATCCTCCGTGCCTCAGAAAGGTTAAGCCGTTGATCCCGGCTGTCATTCGTGGATCTTTGACAGTCGTTACGCGTCGTCAGAAGCCTGAAAGTCTGACCACCAGTCTTACCAACGGGTATCGTACTACACAGTAACTGGGATGTGGAGGTCAAATAGGCAGTCGCTCCATGTAAAATACTGGTATTCAGCTGCATCCAGTTAGACTGGAAGCCAACCCCAACATAGATGGGAAAAGGCAGTCAGATGCTGACATAAATATGTTACCTATGCTTAGAGGATAAGCAAATACGTGACGATGCTAGAACCAGAGTGATCTAAGTGACATTTTTGGCAAAAATGGTTTTTTTACACAACAATTGCATGGAAAAATCATAAAAATCATAATTCTTGTAAAAAAACTATTTTTGCCAAAAATGTCACTTAGATCACTCTGGTTCTAGCATGTTCCTAAGAATGTATTATGTATTGCGTCATCGGGGACTATAAAGTACTCGAATTTTTACCAGGTACTTGCATTGCACCAGACTTGCAATCAGACCATGGTCGACATCCTCGATCGATTACCATGATCAGACCTTAGTTCACGTTACAACGTTAGAACAATATCTAATAACGCTGATAGAAAAACATATTAAAAGCATATTGCCATCAGAATATTCATTTTCATAGTCATAGTTCATTTATTTGTCAGAATATTGTTACAGAGTTGTTATATAGTTTTAAAAGTTCATAATACTCTGCCGTTTCCGGCGTACAAATACATTACCAGGGTTTTGGTTATTTTTTTTAGATATAACATTAAATAAAATAAATTAGAATAACATTCAAATTGCAAATTAGTCTAATATTAGGAATGGAAATGTCAATAAAAAGATAAAATTAAGTCAAAGAGGTAATAAGAACAGAATATGATTCTAATATTTAAGTCAACTTTTAATTTCATTTCATTCATAAAAATCATTAGTCGAGTAGTAGCATTTACACATAAGAGATAATTGAATAATTTAGATTTAATTGTCCTAAAGTTAAGATTTTGAAAGCAGTCTGGTAGTTTATTATAAACTTTGATCGCCATTGAAATAAAATGTCAAAAACTCAAGCCATTATGTATTTATTCCCTATCCCCGTAACTATAGTTATTTATTAACTAGGCCAACAAAATTCAAGTACCGAACTACCCTCAACTAACTTTTACACCTTAGAACCCAACAGAGGTCATTATTTCAAAGGTAATTAACTCGTTTAACCTGTTAAGAGTTCCCCTGGGGGGGTGAAATCAACACAATAACCAAACAGAAAGCAACCCGGCCTGATATTTATATCCCCCGAGGGACATATTTGTCTAGAAAAACAACGCGAGTAATATCTAGGATAATGTTGTATCGCTAAATAAATCATAACGCTATTGGGATTAGGTAAGTATTTAAGTTAGAAATTTTGAATACGTTATAATAAATAATAATATATTCTTTATTTTGGACTATCACATAAAAGTACACATAATCCATATAATGTTAATACATAATCAGCCTATAATGTTCCCACTGCTGGGACACAGGCCTCCTCTATGTGAGAGGGAGTGGGCCGTAATCCACCACGCGAGCCCAGTGCGGGTTGGTAGATGCCACATGTCTTCAAATTTTTGGTTCAAGGACATGCCGGTTTCCTCACGATGTTTTCCTTCACCGTTTTGAGAGCAGTGGTGATGAAATAATTTAAAGCGCCTGTCTGGGTTCGAACCTAAGACCTGCAACTCGTAAGTCGCGGCCGATACCACTGGGCCACCACTGCTCTACATAATAATATAATGTTAGTAACAATGACTTAAAAACTATGTTAGTAAACTTTTACAAACTAATACAGTTAAAAAGTCGCGGCCCAACACACAATGGCACCTGCCTCCGTACTCAGTGCCTTATAAAGGGACTGTCCACTTTGTCTAATAATGTTTTTAGGATGCTGTTGGAGGAAATTCGGATGAAAACCGACGACGTAGAATCGAAACTAGTTAACCTGTAATACCAAAGACAATACGCCCTGTCTATCAAAGATAAACACACATTCCTCCGAACTGATTATTCGTACCTACATAAACTCAAAAGCCGAGGTTCCAAATGATAATCTGTCGACGTTAATGTTGTCACTAATTGAATTGATGATGGTGTCAGTGGTGGCTAGGCAATGGATTATTTATGGACAGTCTGGTTGAACGTCTTGTAGGCTTATTATTAAATTGACATCGACTGTCAATTTAGTTAGGTGCAACTTATAAGGCTATACAACATAATCATCTGTTTGGAGTCTTGATAAATTGGAGTAGCATATTCAGCCTATAATGTTCCCACTCCTGATACACAGGCCTCTTTTCTATGAGAGGGAGTTGGGCCATAATCCACCACGCGGGCCCAGTGCGAGTTGTTGGATGTCACATGTCTTCGAATTTTTGGTTCTAAGTTCTAAGACATGCCGGTTTCGTAACGATGTTTTTGAGAGCAGTAGTGATGAAATTAAATACACAAAGTAAAGTGTAGATGTGTATTGAAATCCTACGACTTATACCTACACGATACATAATTTATTTGTGTCTTAACAATTATTTCCGCATTTCTACATAAGTTTGCATAAAATCTGCGTATGAGACACAAATTTTCTTTTCAAAATTATCCGACGTTTATCCCTCTAACTGGCTACCCTACGGACTGCGTTGGAGGACGATAGAATTCTCTATTTTCCATAGTAATCCTACTAACGTCTGTATTACAATGTCATCCTACATTGCGTATTTTGAAGGGGTAATAATTTTACCGATACGGAACATCCTCCATGATTGTTTATATTGAGGCTCTTGGTAGGCATATAGTTCGTGTTTTGATTTGATTATGTAATTGAATTATAGTGGCGGGAAGTGATAAGGGTTTGACTTAGTTTGAATTTTGATAGTGAAATGAAGGAAGGTGCTTATAGCCAACTTCAGTTTATCTTCAGTGAATATGTTCGTTCGTTTAACTGTTTCACAAAGTGCGTTACATATCTATATGACGTCATTTTCAAAGGTTTTTTAAGCTATCGTTACGGACGGCCTGTATATGGAGGGCTCATGTAAAATCAGACTCCGTTGTTAAGCAATTTATTGGTGAATCAAAAGAGAGTTTGTATCTCTATGTTGTAATGGTGAATTGTTGTGTTCTAATGATCAAGGATTTTTCTTATGGAATATGTTGATCTAGTCAGGTTCAGGACTAACCAAGCTGACAGGTATTGTAAGTTTTTTCCGTAACTTCGATCTTAATTTTTTTTTCTTTTTATGTTTTATTCTGTTTCTGTGTGGCCATGTTTAAATTGTTTGGAATGTCTCAATATGTCAAGTAACTCGTCACAAATTCCTCCAATACACCTTGACGATGAAATTTATTTAGTACCAGGCTCACATAAAGGCTAACAGGCACGTCACGCATTTGATATTATCAGCCCGTATTCGGTTAGTGTCCGCGCCACGCTTGACGAATTCGCGGTCTTACCGTAATTGTGGTTATAGGGGCTCGATGGGTACCAGGCTTTCAGAACATACCAATAGTTATATAGTGAAGGTTTTCGTGGAGTAGGAAGGTTCGATGTGGTTCCGTTATGGTATTGTCGATTTAGGTATTGGTTAAAATGGGTTATGAAAATATATTTCTGGCTATCTAAGTGCTCATAAAACGTACCTACACTAAACGTACATCCACTTTTCGCCTGTTATATGTTCCAAGAAGCAAGTCTATTTCTATATACCTTTGACTGGTCTATCTACTTCCCCTGAATTTCAATGAAATTATAGGTAATATACAGAGTTATTTTAAATTGACTAGCTAAACTCTGTAGACGCGATGATGAATTTTAGAGAGTTTTCTCAACCTTGCACAGTCCACAAACTTCGAACCAGCAATCAATAGGCAATGTTACCACAAATTCTACCTACCCAAGCTTATAATGCCCTAGTGATAGGGAGGCGCCTTAGCTCACGGCTGCCACTTCCATTAATTCCGCCTTTGACGCGCCGTAATGACAGACCTGCTCCTGACGCTTATATTAACGACGTATTCAAATAAAGAGGCGACAGAGACGACGGAAAGATAATGTGTTTAGATTATAAAGTGATGTTGTTCAGGTTAGGTTGCAAACTAGTTATGATGGAGTTTTGTCCTTGACTACAGGAGTAAGGAATGGAACTATTTGATGAATGATTAGTGCAGTAGTGTGAGAATCTTGTTAAGGGTTGATTTTAGCCAAAATCAGAGGGGGTAATTCTCGTAATTTTAAGAACGTTCACAGTCTGATCTCAGTCTCAATCTGCTAAAAAGTACCTACTTCTAATTTCCTTACATTTTGACAAGTTTTTGACATTTGTTTGTCGCCGAAATGAGACTGCGACTAGATTTTGAACGTTTTAAAATACGAGAATTGACGTTCAGATATATTTTATCTGTCAAAAATTCAAAATTTATTCTCAGGATAAGACTTATTCTAGATTAGATAAAGTTTGATGATATTCATAGTTATAAAAGTTGGGTGAAATTCACCCTAAGGCATTCTTATCCAAACTTCTATTCAATATTAAGTATAAAGAATATTTTTTTTCTTTTTTTGAATGAGGTCATCTCTGGAAGTACTGGTGGTCTGTTCCCTAAGCAAGTCCGTAGTTTCAGCCGAAGTTAAGGGAGCTCCCCCCTCCGTATCACTAACAGACATATATGTAGCGGTATCTACAACGCCACATGCGAACAACATGGTCATACTGACGTCACGCAAAATCCTGCATCTCGCAAGCAGAGTTTACCGCGCAATTAGCACATACGTCAGCGCCGGCTGTCGCTGAAAACCAGCGCTGGGGCTCTGTCTCGCATAGGGTCGCAGCATTATGCTGAGCGATAGCCGTTTTGAGTGGATGTGACGCATGTTTCCCTTACCTTCTTTTTTTCTGTGTATAATATTATGTTCTTTTTTGCGTCATGTTCACCGCAAATAAACGTGTTTTCTTTCTTTCTTTCTTTACATACCTACCTATACAACGGTCCGACATGAATCATCGGACAGTTGCCCGCCTGACATGACACCCGTCTGGTCGGAGGATCCTCCCTTTTCTATAGAGTATGAGTGAACTTTACGCCCTGTTCCTCATGCCTCTATATGTATATGTAATATGATTAGTTTGGGTCCCGAACTAAGAATGAATGATAATACGATTTGACAGTAGTTCCTACTACCGATATGCATTTGACTCTTGTTTTGACAATTCAATTACTTTCGGACGGACCCGTATCATCGTCCACAGACTTGGAGACTCTCTCTATAAGTACTTTTACCCCCCCTGATCCGATTACAAAAAATATTTCACTGGTAGTTACAGTATTGTTGACTGCCGTACGTCCCAGAATTTAATCCTTATTAGGGACACTATAGAATGGTGTAATAATACAGTATGTGTTTTTTTTATTTATTAAAATCAACAGGTTCGATTCCTGGCTAGAAATATTGTTTTTTAAAAAATCCAATGATGCAGTGTTAATTTTCATCAAAATCAAGTCCATGACTCCTTTGGGTACTTTTCGCTATTCCTCATAGTTTCGGATTTGGCCATCCACGCCCACTTGAAAAATTCAGCCTGTACCTATATAAAATGGTCAAGGGTAATTACATTAGTTAAATACACAAACACATAACTGAAGTACAATAGCGAAAAGTATACAACTAATCGACAGTCATGCACTCATCTCACAATACTCCAGACATTATACTGACAAGATCTTCATCCGCGAACACATCACAGATGTCCAAGAGAGAGTTGAGCGCAGAGAATGTGCGAGAGAAAGAAGACTGGACTCGAGCGACAACGTTACGCCCTGATAAGTGAGCAGTGGTGGCCCAATGGTAACGGCCGCGACTTACGAGTTGTAGGTCGTAGGTTTGAACCCAGGCAGGCGCTTTCGCGTACGTGTACGACGCGCGCCTCAAAGAGATATCAGCAAAAAGGAAGGGGCCTGCCAGGGCCGAAGCCTGCCGGGGGTGCAGGATTGTCCGAAAGGGTTACCGCTACCCCGAAACATAAAGGGCTATGGAAGGAACACGGATGGGTTTTAGTCAGTAAGAGTCTGACACTCCCTTCCGCTCCACCTGACGCTCCGATGATTTCCCATCCATTAAAAAAAACAAGGCAGGCGCTTTACTTTATGTAATTTATTTCATCACCACTGCTCTCAAAAAAGCGAAGGAAACCATCGTGAGGAAACTGGCATGTCCAAGAACCAAAAATTCGAAGACATGTGACATCCACCAACCCGCACTGGGCCCGCGTGGTGGATTACGGCCCATTCCCTCTCACAGCGAGAAGGCCTGTGTCATCGCAGTGGGAACGTCTTAAGCTGATTTTGCTAATACTACAATAATCAATTTCGTCGCCTTAGAATGAAAAGCTCTGAAAATTTATCTAAATTACACGCTAAAAGACATATATTTGAAGAAGCTTTAGCAATAATTCAAATTCAAATATTTATTTTGGATAAATCCGTATAGTGTTAATATAACTTAGCCTAATGTTAGTATTAAAAAAAATTATATGACGCAGTGTCTTCTTGCTCCTGTAAAGATGTCTGTTTCGCATATACGAGGTTTTCACTTTAAAGCGACGATTTAGTGACTTGTTATATACGACATATGGAAGTTTGGCGACATTTAGCCGTAAATAAACGTTGTTAGTTAACTAATGTCGCTCAATTTTCACGAAACCCTTTGACCATAATCTCCTCAAATTATTGAAAGCTTAATCAAGTATATTTTCATCAATGATTCACAAAAGCCTTTGTGATTGGCTGAAATATTATCGACTGGTATTCGTTAATAATTCTAGATTAGATTCTAGGAACCTGGATTATTCAGGTTTTAGTATTTTGGTCGCATCCATTGTGGGATTGCCTGTTGTATTTTGACAGTTCACGGTAATCGAATCAGCGCTAGAATATTTAGGCCCACATTTGTTACTGTGATGGTGACCACTTACGTACAGTCAACAAAAGAGATAACTATGCAGGATCGTCGGATATGTTAAGTAAGAAACCGATGAATTTCTCGAATAAAAATTTATTTTATTTATAGAAAACAAACAGCTCATTTATCAAATAAAATTTCAGTCGACAACATGCATCCATCGGTTTCTTACTAAACTTCAACTATATCCAACGATCCTGCATACTTATCTCTTTTTTTGACTGTACCTACATCATCATCGTCATCATCATCATCATCTGCCTAGCCTTTTCCCAACTATGTTGGGGTTGGCTTCCAGTCTAACTGGATGCAGCTGAATACCAGTATGTTACATCGAGCGACTGCCTATCTAACCTCTACAACCCAGTGACTAGGTAATATGATACCCCTTGGTAAGCCTGGTTGTCAGACTTTCGGGCTTCTGACCACCCGTAACGACCGTCAAAGATGCACGAATGACGGCCGGGGCCAGCAGTTTAACGTACTTTCCGAGACACGGAGGGGTCTTGGTATGTAAAGATGGTCACTCATCCACGGACAAACCGCGGCAAGCGTAGCTTAACCTGATCGATCGACCTGTGCGGCTGTAGATGATGTAGGTACATCATGAACAATTATTCATATAGGTTTAGAGAAACTTTACTCTGAATAAAGACAAATATCACTCACTTAAGAACAATAAGTACTAGGTAAACATACATATGAATGAATTACACAAAGTTCGTCTTCATCAGTTACAAACTAAACTGCACCCATTCAATGCTTTCATTTTTCCAGAAGTGCTCGATTCGCCGTTACCTATATACTAACTAAGTTGAGTTTTGAATGCATTGAAAGAGTGCAGATTTCTTACACTAGAGGGTATTTTATTAAAAATCATCTCAGTATAAAACCCTTACAATTATGCGATTAAAACATTAAAAAGGCTTAATTGACTGCCATAAAACAGGATTAACTTAATGAATACAAAAGAAAAAAGCTCTGAAACACCAAAAACATTAAAAGGACTCGACAATTTACTTCATAATAAATTAAATTTTATTCTATCCGTTTAAGTGATCGCATCCATCTTCGTTCCATTACTCCATTAGGAGTACACTCCACTGGCCTGGCTCCAAATGCTGCGACATAAACCGTCGACGGCCGCCGTCCGATTTTCAGATTCCTTGATGGAGTTGTAACGTTAAATGGCTTAGTTATACATGGTAGAAAATACTATAAATATCATATCCAGAAAACACCTTACATGAGGTTGAGGTTAATTTTAGTGATGGGCCGAATACGGGTTCGGTTAAAAGGTTACCGAGCCGAATATTTGACGTTTTTGCCGAATAATCGGCTTAGAACTTTAGTTCTATCGGCGGTTTAGTTTTAGAATTCACACATTCATAATTTTTTCTTCTTGTTTTCACACACTAGTCTACATTTCTTTTTAAGGTTCCGTAGCTAAATGGCAAAAAACGGAACCCTTATGGATTCGTCATGTCTGTCTGTCTGTCTGTCCGTCCGTATGTCACAGCCACTTTTTTCCGAAACTATAACAACTATACTATTGAAAGTTGGTAAGTAGATGTATTCGGTGAACCGCAATAAGATTTTCACACAAAAATAGAAAAAATAAACAATAAATTTTGGGGGTTCCCCATACTTAGAACTGAAACTCAAAAATGTTTTTTTCATCAAACCCATCCGTGTGGGGTATCTATGGATAGGTCTTCAAAAATGATATTAAGGTTTCTAATATAATTTTTTTCTAAACTGAATAGTTTGCGCGAGAGACACTTCCAAAGTGGTAAAATGTGTCCCCCCCCCTGTAACTTCTAAAATAAGAGAATGATAAAACTAAAAAAAATATATGATGTACATTACCATGTAAACTTCCACCAAACAAAATTGGTTTGAACGAGATTTAGTACGTAGTTTTCTTTTAATACGTCATAAATCGTAAACCGTACGGAACCCTTCGTGTGCGAGTCCGACTCGCACTTGGCCGGTTTTTAAAGTACTTCTCCTTTCGCAGGAAAAATTTTCTTCAGAAAAAAGCAGTAGATACCTTTGTACTCAAATTATAATTATATCGTATCCCTATGTATTCTACTGTGTGTACGAGCAACAAAAGAGATAAGTATGCAGGATCGTCGGATGTCGCTGAAGCTTAGTAAGAAACCGATGGATGTTCTCGAATAAAATTTAATTTTATAAATAGAAAACAAACGACTAATTTATCAATTTAAATTTCAGTCGACAACATCCATCGGTTTCTTACTAAACTTCAACTATATCCGACGATCCTGCACACTTATCTCTTTTGTTGACTGTACATAAATAATAAAGTAAATAAAATAGATACAATTTATAAGTCTACCTACCTTGTTTGTACCGCAAGCGTAACTGTTGAGCGTGAGAACCTAGGTTTGATGCCCAGGTAGGACAAAGCGTTGTGAGTTTCCGAAATCCTTAGTAGCGCGGTAGGCCAAATGGGAAAAATTATTTTGAAATGTGGATTACTAAACATTTCTGCCCACCTTCTTCGGGGAGTGCAGGCGTGATATGTTTATTTATACAAAACTGGAAATAAATTCAAGGTCAAAGTACATAATCGTTTTCAAGTAAATGCTTCGTACTGGTCTTCATTCATCAAGCTAGACTGACAGTTTGACAGCCCCGACAGGTAAACCCAGGCTCTTACTCAAACAAAAATAATTCTAAAACAAACAGGTGCCCACAAAGTACTCAAGCAATTATATTATTATTCTCTCTTCAAATCCAACAGAAAAAAAAAGATCGAGTACCTACAACGTCGAATTTCGTACCTACTTAATATTTTTTGCAGTAAGTACTTTTTGTTATTAAAAATATGCCCAAGATAAGCTTTCTTCATTATTCTCCCGTCCTATATTTTAGAGCGAAAACAAAATGAAAAGTTTTTTTATGGAACCCTGTACGGTCGAACAAGGTATTTGGTATACAGGCAAAAGTATTCATCTTTCCACTACACAGCCAATATTTAGTTTTATTTTGTGCGTTATAACTTTTTCAGCATATGGCATCCTTAATTAAATAGAGTGGTATAAAAGGATTGACTAACTCAATACAACATTATTTAAAAGAAGTTGCAAGTTAGCTGCCTGTATACCAAATAGCTTGTTCGACTGTACCACAGGTGTTTTCCTGTTTTGTGTTTCTGAAAGTAGAGTTCAGAGTTCATTTATTTGACAGAAACATGAGTATGCACACACAAAGCATGCAAGATACATTTTTCGAGTACATTGCAGAAAGGATCACAGTTATGTTTTACCTTTACGGTGTACAAATATATATTATAATAACATTTGATCAATTGTAACAATTAATCTTTAAACACTAGCTACGTCCCGCAGTTTCACCCGCATAAGTTTTGATCCCGTGGGAATATCGGGATAAAAACTATCCTATGTCCTTTCCCGGGACTCAAACTATCTCTAAACCAAATTTCATTTAAAATGGTTTAGTGTTTTAGGGAGTAGTGGTGGCCCAGCGGTAACGACCGCGACTTACGACACATAGGTCGCAGGTTCGAACCCTGACAGGCGCTTTACTTTGTGTAAATTATTTCATCACCACTGCTCTCAAAACGGTGAAGGAAAACATCGTGAGGAAACCGGCATGTCCTAGAACCAAAAATTCGAAGACATGTGACATCTACCAACCCGCACTGGGCCCGTGTGGTGGATTACGGCCCATTCCCTCTCACAGAGAGGAGGCCTGTGTCCCAGCAGTGGGAACATTATAGGCTGATTATGTGTGTGTGAGAGTGTTTTAGGCGTGAAAAGGTAACATACAGACAGACAGACAGAGTTACTTTCGAATTTGCAATATTAGTATGGATTTAAAAAAAAAACATAAAAAAAAAGATGATTGCTACTTTTATGTAGGAACCACAGCTTCGCTTGGAGCTTTGCCTGGAGCTTCCTCCACGTGTAAAGATTGATCTGGTGAGATGACACACTGATCCAGCTTACAAACTAATCCCTGTTCAAATTTTTAATCAAAATTGCGTCGTTGTTTTGAGGTGAAAATGTTTCATGGAACTGTGATTAAATTGGCAATATTATTTATCGTCACTGGAAAGAAGAAAATGCTACTCGTAAAGCGCCATTTGGGCCAAAATTTGTTATATAATATATCGTTGGATTAGATTTTTTTTCTACGTCGATCTGTTTAGGTTTCAAGAGAATCCGAGGCAATTTTAATTGTTTGATTTTAATTTAATTTTTTTTAACTGTTTGAAGAAAATAAAAGAATTCTAACGAAAATACACTAATGTGCCGCCGGCAATTTATTATTTTAGGTCAAAATAAAATCACAAATAAAACGCGCGTCGATTTGTCGAGTGTACAGACGCCAGCACATCAACCTACCTGAAACTGTCAAATTTTCCCAATCAACATTGAACCTTATGCTTTAGCTATAAAGTTGAAAATCTATTATAGAAATTTGACAGATTGTAGTAGCTTGATGTGCTGGTATATGTACAAACACGCTATGATTGTGTGTGTAAGCGTAGGAGCCCTCGGTACTGCCCGAGACGAGCGAGTCGAAAGCGTGTGTGTGTGTGTCATGTGCAGACGCTACTCGTCTTCACGCACACATTCACAGCCTGAGTGTACACTTGGTTATCACAAGTAAAGCACGCATCGCTTCGTGAGATAAAAATACTACAACATAACTGAAAAAAAACCGAGTGTGCTTAATTATGACCACACGACTGAAGTGACACTTCAAATGTATTTGGCTATGAGAGGAAGAGAGAAAGAAAATGTGCGCGTGCACTGCTTTCTCTTGCTTATATCCCCCACTAAACTCCCGTTCGCCTCGCCCGATCACAATTTTCGTAACGCTTACGTCACGCGTTCGCCAGCTTACTCCCCAAGTCAAGCGTGCGTAAAGAAGTTTTACTTCAAAAACACCTCTGCCGACCCATTTGTTGAACACAGACTTAACATTTACGTTATAGATACGCTACATACGTTAAAGACAATCAGGAAATCGGTTGGGGTGATAGTGAATGGTATAAATCCGTTCGGTGCTACCAGCGGCCATTTATATCAATAGTGACAAAGGTAGCGTCAGCAATCGATCTTGTGAGCGGCGGAATATTTGTGAGTGTGTGCCGAATGTTTGGCGATTTGCATGAACATTTTCAGACTGTTGTGTTTCGGTATCTTCATGTTATGTTAGCCTGGTACTCAGTGCTAGCTCTTCACGAATTAAGGATCTGGATAATGTCATGTTTGACAACCTTTAATTACCCGACTACGGCGAAGCAAAAATGAAGGTTATGATTTTGACCGATATGTATGTACGTATATATGTATGTTCATCTGTTCCCTTCTAACTTCTAAACTTCTTGTCATAATTAGACAAATAAGGTAGCGTTGGAAGCGTCTTGATCGTCTGCTGGTTATAGGCTATGTGACGTCACATGAAATTGAATATGGCGCCCTCTAGCGGACATAAACTGAAGATCTAAGAAAAACATTTTTTTTTCATGCCGTCTGGGGTATCAAGTGAAAGGGCTTAATTAGCACATTTAAAAAAAAAAAAAAAAATGAAATAAGCCCCAAAATAGTAAAATCACACTATCACACTAATTTATAAGGGCGAAAGTTTGTGAGTGTGTGTGTGTGTGTTTATATGTTTGTTACTTCTTCACGCTCAAACCGCTGAACCGATTTAGATGAAAACTGGTATAGAGATAGTTTGAGTCCCGTGAAAGGACATAGGCTACTTTTTATCCCGATATTCCCACGGGATCGACATTTACGCGGGTGAAACCGCGGGGCGCAGCTAGTAAAAATAAGTTTAAAAACTAAAACCTAAGTACTGGTAAGGATGAAACAAGAAAGTACCTTCCCGTGGTCGCATGCCGCTGTACTAACATACATATACCTAAGCTATGGTAGCATGCGACCACGGGAAGGTACTTTCTTGTTTCATTCTTTTCAGTAGTCGGGTTTTAGTTTTTAAACTTATTTTTTATTTTACTTCTACACTAGCTGACCAGACAGAAGTGGTCCTGTTTCCTAGAAGTCGATCACAGGGCCAACTACCGGCTCAAATTGTGAACCTAAACCATCCAGTGACTCACTCAAACACACACAAAAACACATCGATATCGGTTCAGCCGTTTAGGAGGAATTCGGTGCCATACACACGCACAGAAGAATTATATAAATAAAGATTAGCAGTCAGAGAAATTAATTGTTTATCAAATTGACACTCTACGTTAATTTTCCGCTTTATATCCATTTCATCTGTCATACAAATGGCAGGTGTGGTGTGAATATGTAAACAACTAGCTGCGCCGCGCGGTTTCACCCGCATAAGTGTCGATCCCGTGGGAATATCGGGATAAAAACTATCGTATGTCCTTCCTTACCCAGGACTCAAACTATCTCTATACTCGTCTAAATCGGTTCAGCGGTGTAAGCGTGACAGACAGATAGACAGACACACTTTCGCATTTATAATATTATTATGGATTAAAGTTATTAGTCAATTTAATAAACAACTATTAATTACCTCGAATTGAAATCGCTGGTTTTAGATAATCAATCAACTCAGTCTAACGCAGTCGCCTGCTGGATTATGGCCACTCTCAAGTTACGCCACAACACTCAAAGTCAAAGCATTTATTTCAAATAGGCACAAAAAAGGCACTTTTGAACGTCAAAAATTATCTTAAAATAGAAATGATTCTAGTCGCCCATTCCAAAAGGTAGTTTTCGTATGGAGAAGAATGGGCAAGAAACTCCACCGTTACTCTTTTAAAATGTTTTAGGTACAATATTTTGCATGGGTACATTAATTATATAATAACATGTGAGGACGATGCACCTAAAATAAAATTACTATACCACAATAGGTAAAAGAATTAAAAACGAAACCATGACATATAAATTAATTATCTGATAGATACATGGTGCTCACATATTTACAAACATGGTACAAGCAAAAGGATTTTTATAAAAAAAAAAAAAAATACAAGTAATAAGTCAGGGTGTGAGTAATGAATGTAAAAACTAATAAAAAAAAAATTACAATTAAATTAGCAACCAGTTTGATTTTGTCTAGACTCTAGAATGTCCTATGGAGCAGGACCAGCATGTTTCCAAGCGTTCTTATCTTGGATATAATCTTCTAATTTATAGTATGCTTGTTTACAAAGTGTTCTCAATCACTCACTATTCCACCATCGGCATTCAGTCTTTTTTGACACGTTTTTAAGGTCGTCGGTCCACCTAGCTGGTGGGCATCCCGGCTTCGCTTGCCAATACGCAGCCTCCACTTCAGAACTCGTCTCGGTCTAAAATACCTTTTCTTTTTTTTTTTTTTTTTTCGGTGGGGGAAATTATCAAATAACTTCTCCCGCTCTGGGCGGAGCGAGAGGGCGTGTCAGACTTTTACTGACTAAAACCCACCCGTGTTCCTTCAGTTGCCTGTGCCAGAGGCCACGGTATCTCTTTCGAACAACCCGCGACCCCGGCAGGCATCGGTCCTGGTGGACCCCGTCAGTTAGTGCTGACATCTCTTTGAGGCGCGCGTGGAACACATCGCGCCGTCGACCCAGGCCTGGTCCTTACCGGACGGCGAGCGGCCCATTGCTCGTTGTCCGCAAGCCCGCGCTTACGGTGGCCGGGAATCGGCTATCGATTCCCGACGCGGTCTTAAATACCTTCGAGTCTATTCACAAACCTCGTTATTGTTACGGTAACCAACCAAACACACAAGTAACTCCCACATAAGACAATCAACTAATTATTCCGGTCTGCGTAACGTGAAGATGCATACGTCACAGCACAGATTACGTTGCGGTCTCGACTCGACTCGACTCGCAAGCTGGAATCGAGAGTCATTTATCTCGATACTGACACCGGGCGACCAGTAATCGATCTTGGAGCTGTCTGTGTTGTAGGGAAGTGGTGCAGTAGGACAGTTGGGGAAATGACTGGTTTCATCAATGATTTTTTTTTGGCTGATTTTTTGGCGACATCTACACCGCTACATGTGAACTAAACATCATACTGACGTCACGCAAAAATCCTGCATCGCGCAGGGAGAGTTTAGCTCGCAACCAGCATAATATAACACTGAAAGAAATAAGCAGTAAATAAAAATGAAAAAGCATTGATCTGAACTGCTTTAAACAGTTCTATATGAGCTTAACGTTCAAAACAGTATTTTTTACTGATCCGAAAACAGTTAAAGCTTGAGGCAAAATGTTACCGTCATAACGTAAACTTTAAGGTTTTAAGTAGCCTGTTTTATTCATTTGGTGACATCGTTCAAACCATTGAAATTTACTTTCACTACAGTAATGGTGGTTTTCCTTTTTTTATTATTATTTTTTTCAGTAAATAGTAATATGTGCAATCATTAAAAGTTACTGTTTTGTCTTTTACTTTTTTGCAAACATTTCTTCTTACTGTATAAAGTCAGTAAGTCTTAATGAAATCGCTTTAATGTGGTGTAGTACGAAATCATTTTTTTAATTGAAAACATCCCGATATCCTTCGTGGGGCGGTTACCCACCAGAGACAACACCCGTCTGGTTGGAGGATCCTCCCTTTTCATATGGAGGATGAGTGAACATTACACCCTGTTCCTCATACCTCTATAATTTTAAATAAGAATTTGGTAGAGATGAGTAAATTCCTAACTCACGTGAGTTTAAAGCTTGTACAGTTCGACACAACTTAGATGTAGCATCGGCAAAATTCGTAAAACGTTCGTAATTCGTAAATCTTTATTACTACTTTAGGAAAAATTTATCAATTTCTCCTAAAGTAGTAATAAGGATTGGTGATTTTGAAGGCGCACTTAGTTCGGATGTGATCGGTTTTACGAATTTTGCCGATGCTACATCTAAGTTGTGTCGAACTGTAACGACATTAAAACACATGGGTTATAATAATAGGTAATAATCATTACTGCCTGCGGGTTACAGAGAAATCTACTTCCATCCTACTTTTAATAATGCCATTGACATTTTTTTTACCGTGATTAACTTTGGAAATAATCATTATGGTGTTATGACGTTTATATTTTGTCTCATTCTATTTTTTTTTAAGCCGGACTTGACTGTTACCTTTATTTATTTAAGTATTTAAACTTTTCGCACGCAAAAAATTTACAAAGGCGGACTTAATGCCTTATGCATTCTTTACCAGTCAACCAAGGTTGGTGAAGAGATTAGATGGCAGGTGCTTTGGATGAGAGGAACAATGAAAAAAAAACTATTAAAAATAAGCAGTACCTTTGTACTCAACATTAATAAATGTCGTATCTGTATTTATTTTACTGTGTGTACAGACGCCAGCACATCAAGCTACTACAATCTGTCAAATTTCTTTAATAGATTTTCAACTTTATCGCCTAAGCCTAAGGTTCAAAGTTGATTGGGAAAATTTGACAGTTTCGGGTAGCTTGATGTGCTGGCGTCTGTACATAAATAATAAAATAAATAAAAATAGTGAATTATGAATAAAATAGGTACACAAATTCATAAATAGATTATAAGCTTATAATACACATACATACATATTTACTACATTGCAGTTACGTTGACATATCTTACTTTATGGAAAGGGCTGAAAAAGGGACATTAAATCCCTCGTAAAGCTTTAGAGATTGCGTTTTTAAAAGGTGGGTTAGAGAAATGTGTCGGGGACGGCCGAAGTCTCAAGGGATTTAAACGCACATACCTACATAATTGCAGCCGTGAAAACGTGACAGACAGATACACTTGTAGCTTATAATATTACTAACAGCCCCAGCTTTGCACGAGTGGAATTTGTTTTTTCAAATTTCCAAAATTTTCTTTCATACAGACCTAGTCCTCGCATTTCCAAAAAACAAAAAAAAGGATTATGCAATTTGATGCACTCATTCGGAAGTTGTGCACGTACAGACATTTTGGTGACTTTGTTTTTATTATGGCATTAAAAGCGACTTTAATTCATAATAAAACATATACAAAGTGTAACGTTAAATGCGCAAAACCTCTTAAGGGGTCATTGTACTCATCATTATGAACAACTTTTACTATGGTACCAATCTTGAAATCGCAAAAAAAAAATCAGCTGTTTAGTACATTTTGACGAGTTACTCGAACATAAATGTAGGAAACAACTGATTTTTTTTTCGCGATTTCAGCTTTGGTCCCATAGTAAAAGTTGTTCATAATGATGAGTACAATGACCCCTTAAGAGGTTTTGCGCATTTAACGTTACACGTTGTATAATAATATAGATTCGAATGAATAAAACCATCAAATAAAATTGCATTGTTTTGGAACTGCAAGATTATTTTATTTCGAAGGTTAGGCTGGAGTTATGTTTTATTTTCAGTTTTAAGTAGAATTATATTGTTACTAGCTTTTGCCCGCGGCTTAGCTCGCGTTAATTTAGAATTTGACAATCAATTCAATCATGATTTGACAGACACGTGGCGCCATCTATTATTATTATTATTATTTTTTTTTTGTTTAGCCTGTACTGTCCCACTGCTGGGCAAAGGCCTCCCCCAAGTCCTTCCAGGAACTCCTTTCACGCGCCACCTCGAACCAGCCCTCGCGGTACGCGTCCAGGTCATCTCGCCACCGCTTTCTGGGCCGACCTCGGCGGCGCCGTCCATCTTCAGGCACCCATTGTGTGGAAACTTTTGCCCAGCGGTCATCCTGCATGCGGCTGATGTGACCCGCCCAGTCCCACTTGAGTCTGGCAGCTTTCTTGCCTACGTCTATTATACCCGTTTTGGAGCGCAGCATGGTGTTTCGAATTTTGTCCTGTCTTTTTACACCCAGGATGCTGCGCTCCATTGCTCTGCGGCAAACGCCAAGGCGGAACTTTTGCGACTCGGTGAGTGACCAGGTCTGAGCACCATAGGTTAGGACGGGCAAGATACACATGTCGACGAGTTTGCGCTTCAGGGAGATCGGCAGATCACCCTTCATTAGCGTCTTCATGGACCAGTAGCTTTTCCAGGCGTTTTCAATTCGGCGGTCGATTTCCCTTTCCTGCCTATTTTCGAAAGAAACTAACTGGCCCAGGTAGATAATATACTCATCGACATAATGTATTTCCTGCCCATCTACCTCGACCCTACGCTTGGTGCTGTTAGTCATAAGTTGGGTTTTGGGATTATAATAACATTATTATTGTTTTCCTCGGGAATAGCACTTTTTTTTAGGGATGAAAGGTACCCTATGTCCGTTTCTGTACATCTGACAACGTATATATGCAAAATTTCAGGATGATCGGTTCAGTGTTTTAGGCGTGAAAAGGTAACAAATAATTAATAATTATAAGTTCGGATTCTCACAACAATACCAAACAAGTTTCCAAAAGCGGTAGTTAACAAAGCCCTAGCCACTTCTCCTAACGTCTGCTTTCTCCAAAGTGGCTCCAACATTACAAATCCTCACGTTACCGATGGATGCCGCTCCACTAATCTCTCACTACCTACTCCGATATTTGAGAAGCAATTGTTTGTGTGTTTGCATCTGACTGATTCGACTGCATAGGTTGTTATTGTATGCATTCACGTCCACCATATTAAGAGTAGGCTATTTTTTTCATGGATAACTCACAAACAATTTGAGCTCATCGTGGTAAAAAATAAGGTATATATTTCATCGCAATGGAGTTGGTCACAGTTCTAACTTAACTTTGTCGGGATGCACTGGCTTATTTACTGCGATCAACTTTGCGAACTTAAGTGGCAGTGGGCAGGGCACATTGCTCGCAGAACAGATGGCCGATGGGGCCGAAAGGTTCCGTTCAGGTTCGAAGGCCTCCAACAAGGTGGACCGACGACCTTGTGAAGGTTGCAGGAACTCGTTGGATGCGAGAAGCACAAAACCGGTCGAAGTGGAGGTGCTTGGTCCCCCAAGCACCTCCACTTCGACCGGTTTTGACCGGTCTATGTCCAGCAGTGGATGTCTTTCGGTTAAAATGATGATGATGAACTTTGTGAAAAGGCCATATATAAAATTATACAGGGTGCCAGGGACATGGACGCGCCACCTGTAACTATAAATTTAGTACATGAGTCTGAACGGCTCCGTTGAAATGTGGAGTCCGCGTATCACGGGTCAGTTTCCCTCAGTCGTCAGTTCATTTAATTCGCCAGTTTCATTGATTAGTCAGTTTTACCGATAAGAAAGTTGCGTTAACTCTACATTTTCCAGTGTTTGCCAGTGTCGTTGGATAATCCTACTTCTTACTATCCTACGAATATTGAAAACGCGAAAGTTTGTGAGGGTGTATGGATGGATGTTTATTACTCTTTCACGCAAAAATTACTGAACGGAATTGATGAAACTTTATAGTAATATAGCTTATAGATCAGAATAACACATAGGATACTTTTTATCCCGATAATCCCACGGGATCGACACTTATATATTATCAATAAAAAATCAGGTGTTTCATAGAAAAGTACAATACGCAGCTAATTTTTTTTTTAAACCGTCGAAAAATTATTGAATAGGGGTTGTATCATATGAATTCATGGTAACAGTTTGCGCGGCCATGTCGCTGGCACCCTGTATAAAAGCATCACCAGTTGTAGAGGCAATTTTAATGCTAAACTGTAATTCATGATCATCATCATTTCAGCCGAAAGATATCCACTGCTGGACATAGGCCTCCCCCAAGCACCGCCACTTCGACCGGCTTTGTAGCTCCCGCATCCAGCGGATTCCGGCGGCCTCCACAAAGTCATCAGCCCCCTTATTCACAAACACTCCATATGCTTCCGTATCGTATCGAACATTAATCATTGTTATCGTAGGAGTCTTCTCAATGCTGTTCACAAGTCCAAAACCGAAAATTTTGTCAGTTTAAATCAAATAGACGCCCGCTATTCTTCCAACAGCTATTTGCTGTTGAGGGGAAGTCAAATCAGGTTATCGAAATGTCAGGTTTTCGATACAGGTCACTTTGTGGGAGCCCTTGCAACGCTATTATAGGCCGACCGCTTATCTGAGACGTTGCCTGAGGTAGCTGCGCGGTGCGGGAGGGGGTGTGATGACGTGATGCGACAGCTCAGTGATTCGGTCAACTTGTGACAAATGACCCCTCCCGCACCGCGCAGCTACCTCAAGCAACGTCTCAGTTAAGCGGTCGACTTGTAAACTGTAAATAACAAAAATCCTTTGGAAATTGGTTGGCTTACAAAAATAGTAGGTATAAATCGTTTGTTTGCTGGCTTGGCAAAAGCTCTGGACGGGATAATACCCATTTCACTCACAGGTTAGGTAAACATTTATAAGCTAGCTTAGGGGACTTAGGATTAGGAAATTGATGGCTGACATATATTGGCACTCAATATTATTATCTTCCGTTCCTTCTTAACCAGAGCAGTGGCAACAGCCCGAATTGTAGGTCGTGGGTTCAATCCCAGCCAGGCGCTTTACGTTGTGTAAATAATTTCGTCACCACTGCTCTCAAAACGGTGAAGGAAAACATCGTGAGGAAACCGGTATGTCCAGAAAAAATAAATAAAAATCGAAAACATGTGACATCTTGACATCTACTACCGCACTGGGCACCGCCACGGCACTGGTGGATTACAGCCCACTCCTTCTCACCGAGAGGAGACCTGTGTCGCAACAGTGGTAAGTAAGATGGCTGATTATACTTAAGCTTCTTACCTACTATGAGACTAGCGCTATTCTCTTACAGTTCTTGCAAGGGAAGGATAAACTACTTCCTAGTTAATATAGCTTAAACAGAAGACGTCAACATAAACAGACAAACAGCAGTAATTCCATGCTGAATTAGTGATGAGAAAGCTAGATAGTTTCAGTGGCTCATCTCCGGACAAGTTTCTGTAATGTTGGGACTTGGGAGGGATCGGGAATTAGGTCAGAAATGATGGTGCTACTTATAGGACGGTAGACCTCGTAATTGCGTTACCACTATTTTGACAAGAGTTCTTAGTTAATTCTTAAGTCTTCTTGAGTAAACAGGGAGACTTGTTGGCCAGGTTGTAGATCATGGGTTCGAACCCAGCCAGGCGCTTTACTTTGTGTAATTTATTTCATCACCGCTGCTCTCAAAACTGTGAACGAACACATCGTGAGGAAACTGGCATGTCCTAGAACCAAAAATTCGAAGACATGTGACATCTACCAATCCGCATTGGGCCCGCGTGGTGGATTACGACCCACACCTTCTCACGGAGAGGAGGCCTATGTCCCAGCAGTGAGAACGTTATAGGCTAATTATGCTCATGCTTCAGTAAATTAAAACTTCACTAAGGATAAAACTTTCTAACTTTCTCATAGACTAATACACCTGTCGTGCAAGTGATATTCAACCTTAGGGTGATAAAGTCTTTATGAGGTCGACTATACCCACTCAAGTGCAATGTTGCAATCTTTATGATACTTTGTTGAGTTGTTGTTCTGCTTGTCATGTTTTCCTAGTACTACCGATGGTTTTGTGGAAGTTTTATGTATCTTATCAAATTATTACATTCATACGAAAACAAAGAAATATTAAAATACTTAGAAAGGTAATTAGGGTAATTTTTATGTCGTATTTCCAATTAAATTAATTATATATGTATAATGATAGTACTTAACATTACATGGTAACACTAACAAATATTTTTATATCATATTAATTAAATATACATTTATATCGAACAGAAATACTTGAAACCGATTCAATACATGTCATATGAAGAACGTTTTTACTAAAATAATTCAATTATAATTTGTATTTCAGTCTGTTTTGCAGAACAAAGTTGTCCCAGCTGCCACGTACAAGCGACGCAACGTCGCGTAGGGATGTTCATGATAATAATAACCGTACCAGAATTCCGGGAATAATTATAGTCAATAGGTAATAAACATGTTGAGAACTTTTTTATAAATCGTTCTAAGTAAACAGCTTATGAAAATTTTATTTTCTAATTATTCGGAGAACTCGTTTTCCCTCTGAAGGGTCAATCATTTTATTTTTGGTCTCAAATAAAGGTCACAAGGTATTGGACATTTATTTATTGATTTATTTACGGACACACAAAACACTAAAATACATAAACATAGAAGGGTACTACTATGTATGTTCCTAAATCACACTAATATTATAAAGGCGAAAGTTTGTGAGTGTGTGTGTGTGTGTGTTTATATGTTTGTTACTTCTTCACGCTCAAACGGCTGGACCAATTTTGACAAAATTTGGTATGGAAGTAGCTGACACCCTGAATTAACATATAGGCTACTTTATATTCCGATATTCCCACGGATCTAAACTTATCCGGGTGAAACCGCGGGGCGCAGCTGGTAAAAAATATCGGGTGTAGTTTTGTCAAACTATATTATACTTAACTTTAAAATTTAAACTGTGTCCTATCTGGCAGACAGTTTAAAACTGCGGTGGTGCTATTTGGGCAGATAATGTCATATATGTCGGAATGGTAAATTAAATAAAATTCAGTATTCAACGCTGTAAAACTATTTAAAAATATAACAGTGAAGTAAAAAAAACACAATCGTCTTGGCTCATCATTGATCTGCCAAAAGAAAAAAAAAAACAACCAACTCACAATTCCAAATTCAAAAATTAATTAAGCGTCTTTTTCGCTCCTGTTTATTTATTATGAAAAAATATAAAGTTCCTACTTAATCCCTTTATAAATTCTTTTAAACTAATTGGTAGTAGATACAATACCAACCTTCTTCGAATTTGTGAAACAGGATTAGTTTCCCAATTCCCGGGATTCTCAAAATCCTACAAACATTCGACATCACTACGGCAACAGTTTGCGCGGTCTCGTGCCTCGTAAGTTGGCGGCCATTTTAAACTTAAATTATATTACTCGTATCTGTACTTACTGGTTACTTTCCGAGTTTCTTCTCTGTACGTTCAAATGTTGGCTAAACTGGTACATTTCAACTCTCGTATTTTGTTGTTGTGACGTCGTCAGATAATGTAAATCATCCTCTCCCTAGCCTTTTCCAACCACGTCCGCGTTGGCTTCCAATCCAACCGGATAAATACCAGTATTTTACAACAAGCAACTGCTTATTTGACCACCAAAACCCATTTGTTGGTTAATACGATACCCCTTCGTTAAGAATGTTTATCAGGCATTCGGGCTTCTAACTACGCGTACCTAGCGACTGCCAAAGACCTACAAATGACAGCTGTGACCAACGACGTAACATGCTTACCTAGACACGGATTGTGAGATATATATGAATGTAAGTATTATAATATAACTCATACTAATATGTTTGTTGATAAACTCGCTCGCATTAGTTAGAATTATTTTGCACCGAAAATCCAATCAAACACATTTAAATAACCAATCACAATAAAATCATAGATTTGTGTTTAAACGAGCTAAATCACTATTTTCACTGTATTTAAATTACGTATTTAAGCTAATTAAATCATTAACATAATTTGTTATAAATATTTGATGAGATTTATCATGTCACAATAATAGTGTTACAATATTAGTTGCTGGGCGAAATAAACCGAATTAAAAATATAAAAAAATGTTGCGTATCATTTTTTCATTGCCTTTTACAATTTAAGAATAAGTTGCTTGTAGTTAAATTAGGAATATCAGAGATAGAGCAGCAGTAGTGGCGGAGTGGAAACGGCCGTGACTCACGAGTTGTAGGTCGTAGGTTCGAACCTTGACAGGCGCTTTACTATGTATAAATTATTTGATTTATTACCGTTGGATCCCGTTTTTGAATCCCATTTTAATATTTTTGGCGTTGGATCCCGCAAAACATTATTATGTATTTCCGTTGGATCCCGAATTTAAAAAATGCAAGATAATTACGTTTTATTGTCGTTGAATCCCGAAAAGTATTTCCGTTGGATCCCGAATGCTTAAAAAAATATGAATGCACTACTTTCAACAACAAAATTGTTTATAATAAAATGAGGGGTTCACTAATGTTTCACCAAAACTCCATTGACAAATTTTTAGTTTACACCAGCGTTTCGTATACTATTTATTTCACAAACAACTCATTTTCTATATAATCTAGTCGTTTCTGGCACTCGCCGGCCGCTGCCGCGGCACCGCTCGCTTCGCTCGCTCGGCTCGTGCGTAGGGGTCACAGTTTTAACCTAACCTAACCTAGCATTGTTTTTTTTTTAATAATTAACCTAATCTAACTAGTTCGGTTCCGGGTAACCCACTAAAAATAATCTCTTTTTAGTGTTTGATAAAGGTAAATCACTTTTCTTCTGAAATGTACACATGTTGTTATAATATGGGATTCAACGGAAATAGCAAACGGGATCCATCGGTAATACCTAAAAAACGGGATCAAAAAACGGGATCCAACGGTAATAAACGAATTATTTCATCAGTTCCTCGCCAAACAAGTAGCCGAATTCTGGGCTGCGTACATTTAGATTGCTATCGACACGCTAAGAAAAATAATTATTTCATCACCACTGCTCTCAAAACGATGAAGGAAATCATCGTGAGGAAACCGGCATGTCCTAGAACCAAAAATTCGAAGACATGTAACATCTGCCAACCCTCAGTGGGTCCGCGTGGTAAATTACGGTCCACTCCCTCTCACAGAGAGGAGGCCTGTGTCCCAGCAGTGGGAACATTATAGGCTGATAATGCGAAGGGAATGTCGTCTTTGAGACAAACAGAGGCATAATTATTAGAAAAGAAAATCAATCACATGGATTTTCAAAAATTAGTCTTGCGGCAAAGCTTTCACGTAAGGATTTCAGTTCTTAAAAAGAACAGATCAGATTAAAGCCAAAGTTGCATAAAAATATTTCCAATTATATTTTTACATAAAAACCAATTTTCCCTTTGATAAAGGTTTACAAAAGTAGGTTTAGCGGTAAACCTAACAAAACACAATCGATTAGGCTCCGTGCAACATGTATCATTCACTAATACCCCGGTTTCCGTTCGATACGGTTCGTTGCCGGTTCTATTCCGATATTTTCGCTGGTTTGCTCCCGGAGCCCTAATAAAAGCATTACAGTCTTACCGCTAAAAGCTTTAGGTCGTACTCCGAAGAAAATGAGAGTATTACAAGCAAAATTATATTTACCGACAACAGAATTATTTTTAAAGCAATCTAACCTTTATTCTTTAAACGTTAAAGATCAAGGTGACACAAATCTTTAGTATTTACCTTTTGATGTTGCATCACATATTTCATGTCAATATTTTTGTTAGAAAATCTTACAAAGATACAGGCTAAGTATTGCCATACAAGTTTTATAATTTGATGCGTGTTTTTTATTCAAGCGGAAAGAAATTAATGATTAATTAACCATGTAAATAATACTTTGAACACTTCACTTTGTTTGTGAAAAGTCAATTAATTGATATGCCTTGTTTATAAGCAGGGATCAAATAAATTAAATTGCTATACCGTAACAATTTCACGGATATAAATATGAGAATTGTGTATTGTTTTAATTCTTTGCGTCAATACATTTATCACGACCGTCACAATATCCTGTTGTCCCGGTGGAGCAGTTAATTCAATCATTTGCGTCCGTCCGTAATGAATTGGAGCGGTTTATAAATGTGCCGTGCGCTCAATGACGCTATTTATCATGTTGAGTTCGACTGCTTGTTTGTTTCTGGTTGCCTAGTAGTTGTAGGGAAAATTGTTCGTTAGTTTTAGATGGTTGTGTACTATTTTGTTTTGTGTATTTTGGAAATTATGGAATAATGCATACTAATATAATTTCCTTTTTGACCAATGACTAAAATCCAGTAATCTGCCTAAACTTTTCCCAACTATGTTGGGGTCAGCTTCTTGTCTAACCGGATGCAGCTGAATATCAGAATTTTACCTGAAGCGATTGCCAATTTGTCCTCCAAAACCCAGTTGCTGGGTAACACAATAAGTACCCCTTGGTAAGACTGGTTGTCAGACTTTCGGGCTACTGACTACCCGTAACGAATGTCAAGGAATGAATGACAGCCGGGACAAAGAGCTTAACGTGCCTTCTGAGCCTTGGGTCTTGATAATATGTAATGGAGTCACCCCCATCCACGAACCGACCGCAGCATGCACAGCTTAACCTGCGGCTGTTGTTATTCAGCCACGAAGCCCCTAAAGCTGATACTCTTGTTATTTTACAATATTGTATGGCTGGGAAAATTGTTGATGCGCTTACAAGAACAGTAGTCACAAATTTTTCAAAAAAGCCATTTTAGTCATTTAAAAATCGCCTGCTAAAGAGTCGGTCAACAAAAGGTTACAATATCAAACCGTACACATACTCGTACATAGGAAGCTTATTAGTGGCCATCGCTTACACATTGTAGGTACTAGATATTAAAATGCTAAGTTTTCCGAAAAATTAATAAAATAAAATGCTTAAGAGTCTGAAAATGAATATCTTTGTTACAAGCATAACATCGTATTTACTTACGTAATTACCTAGTAATCATATATTAATTTCCACATAAATTATGCTAAAAGACTATTATCCATAATGAACATTAAAATACAATAACAAAATTCTCCGAAATGCTCGTCTCACGAAGCAAAACGCTTAAATAAACTGGATACATTACATAATTGAAAATACATAATTTGCGAAGGCTCCGTTCTTGAGTGGAGAAGGATGAATTACTCCATCGCAGGTGTCAGGTTTGTAACAAGTTGATATTTTGATAGCGTATCAAGTTATTGAATTATCTCGTCATCGGTATTCTGAGAACAAAGTAAGGCTGTTTAAAGTCAATCTTGGCTTTCTAGAAAATATCGTCGAAAAAAAAATACGATGAATTAATGTAACTATTTGGTGCTGCGGTGGCCTAGTCTACCTCGTTGGTCAATTAGTCGCAAGCGCTATTGATGAGCATGAGGTATTGGGTTCAATTCTCAGGTCGGGCAAAACCTTATGAGTTTTTTCACTAAGGCGGGTATTGACCGGCGTTAGGTGGCGTAATGTAACGTGTGTTACACAGCGAGCGTTCGTGTCGTCAGGGGCCGTATTATGAAGTATTAATGCCATCATTATTCCATTCCAAAAAAGAGATGGTGCTATCGGTCTTCTATAGCTCCGTCTCTCTCTGACTGAAAAATGGTGGCATTAATTACATCATAATACGGCCCCAGTACGGGGAAACAAGGCGCTCGCAACGTGCAACGCGACGCTCGTTGCTCGCTGCGAGTGCTCCACCCCGCTGTCGGTTTTTTGGCGAATCTTTTTTTTCTTCTTAAGTAATTTGGATTATACAATAATTAAGCAAATCAAAGTCCCAACACTTCCTCGTCTGTCATCTTGACTACGAGTGGCAACTAATCTGGAGCACGGACGAGCAAGGAGTTCGAAACGAGCATGTTACACGGATTTTAGAACACGGCGTAACGTAACATGCTCGCTGCGAAAGGGTAGAACATCACCCTGTAAAAATTTGGAACCGGTAAAAAAAAATCACCTGTATATAGCCGGAATATACAGGTTGGCGGGGATATCGGCGCACATAGGCGACCTATTTCTCTATTCCATCTAAAACCATTTTTCTTACTTCTACTCGACGAAACATCGGAAAATTTCCCAGATTCAGCAGACATGTAACTAAACCAGCAAGTCGCTAGTTTTGACATAAATGTCACATTATAAGGGGGCCTGCCATAAACCGAGCTCAAATCCAGCCCTCAGGCTACTATTGAGAATTTCCTAATGGACTGACGAGACAAGACAGTTTTATAAGACTTTTGCAAGTAAAAAAAAAGACGGGTTGCACTCCGGGAGTGCCGGCAGAAGTGAAAACATGAATATTAACGTTGTGCATTTTTGATATTTTGGAATGGTCAGGGAATAATTTTGCACGAATTGCTTTAATTATCAGTATAAAAGTACTATCATTTATGTGATAGAATACAATATTTATTTATTGCGCTATCGTACACAAACATGACAATTAAAGTAAAGTAGCTATTTTATTGTTTTATAATAATTTTACGAATACACAGCAGTATGGCCATTACACTGGCGGTCGAGCCATCAGCTGTCACCATCCATAAATGCGCGTGGCACGCTGTAACATAAACACACACGAACATTCGCGCAAGCGCCCTGCGCTGCCTAAACGAAACAGCAGGCATACATTTTCGCCGCGCCATAGAAAGAGAGGGGGATACTTCCTCTCCTACGCCGCGCCGGCTGTCTACTCTCCATCCGTCTTACGAATTTTCGATCAGTGTCACGTGTCCTGACGCGAGTTTAACATATTTTACCCATTACAAAAAAAGTGTACAACGCCGCTAAAGAAGCACATGTGCTTCGTTCTAAAACATAAATTCGATCGTCCAAGTGTTCAGTATCATTGTATTATTTAGCGACGTTACCTCCGCAAGTTGTAACAAAAGGGTATATAAATAATAAGCAGAGGAGTAGATTTCCCCCGCGGCGTCGTACGTGCGACCTCGACGCGTCTTCCCACTGTCGTGGTGGATGGAAATTTGGACGCGCGGGTAGAATTCTATTGTATTGTCTGCTCCCAATGTTCGGAATAGGTACGGGCGACAAAAGAGTATGGTGTACAGGCAAAGATGTCTTTCCACGACAGAAAAATATAATCCACGATGGGCGATACATGTTTGTACACTCTGCACAGTCATCCTCGCTGCCAACTTGCTGATTGACTAATATGTTTTTACCATGACATGAGCTATAGTTTATGTCGCTTTGGGCTGATTTTTCCAAAGTCAGTTAAATCTTTTATCCATGGAATTAAATTGACGTCTGACAGTCAGTACGGAAAAACTGTCAAAAATTTAAAATTTATTCTCAGAATAATGTTTAAAAAAGGAAAGTTTGGTGAAATTCGCCCTTAAAGATAAGAAGGAAGAAGGTTACCGCTACCCCGGAACATAAAAGAAGCTAAGAAGGAACACGGATGGGTTTTAGTCAGTAAGAGTCTGACACTCCCTTCCGCTCCACCCAGAGCGAGAGGGGTCATTTGATGACTTCCCATCCATAAGAAAAAAGAAAAAAAAAAGAGATAAGAAGACGGTCAACATTAGTTTCTTGATGTATGTCGTGTCTATTTATTAACTTTTAAAGTTAAAAGAAAAACCTAAAAGAAAGACTTGGTACACTCATACCATGCTTCAAAAGTAGTTGCAAGTTATCTATCTGTATACTAATCTTCTTGTTTGACTGTACTATAGTACGGTCATGCTTCTGTGGGATACGGTTATCGGATTTCTAGAAGAGAGAGTATAAAAGGCAATACATGACCATTGAATTTGACTTTAAGACCGGCGATGGAGTCTCATACTGGCCCAAATTAAAAGAACTTTTGGTCGCGTCTACGCTTGTCGACGGCAGCAGTTGCCTCTGCCACTGGCGTATGCCGCTAAAATATTTAACTCATAGATAGAACATTTCACAATTGCCGCGGTTAGTCCGTCGATGGGTGACCATCTTTACATACCAAGACCCCTCCGTGCCTCGGAAAGCACGTTAAGCCCAAACCCGGCTGTCATTTGTGGATCCTTTGACAGTCGTTACGTGTCGTCAGTAGCCCGAAAATCTGACAACCAGTCTTACCAAAGGGTATCGTATTACCCAGTAACTGGGTTGTGGAGGTCAGATAGGTCGCTCCATGTAAAATACTGGTATTCAGCTGCATGTGGTTAGACTGGAAGCCGACCCCAACATAATTGGGAAAAGGCTAGGCAGATGATGATGATGATGATACATGGAACTTTGATTTTTATTTTACTAATCTTTCAGTTTACTGAAAATGAAATGAACGCAAAATGAAAAATATCAAAACAAATATTCAAATAATTTTTCCTCGAATGAAAATTTTCAACTTTCAACTGAATTCACAAATACAATGTGGTTCCTCACACGCTGAATAAATACTGAATACACAATTTCATATCTGCCACATTTAGGATGTACATATATTTTCTGTTTATTTTCTCGTACCTGCCACATGAATACATTATGTACATAAACTTTAAATAAATAAATGGACTGCCTTTAGAAGATCAAGTACAGTTGTGCAACGAAAAGGATAATCATTTTAATCATGGTACGAAATTATTGCGCGTGATATTAGAACCAAGTGATTTTCAGTTTAAATTAAGTAGCAAAGCAACTTGACCCTTATGTAATTGTGACTATACGCAATACATCGCGTACTTTTTAGAAGAGTTAGGTACTGCATTCTGCTACGAAAACGTATCTTTCGTAGTAGCGGCGCCTACGCCGTAGTCGATGCGTAGCACCCGTTACCGATCTGTTGACGACACTTTTCAACTATAAATCACTAAACACAAAAGCGCGTTGTTGGATTTTCAACGCTCGGCTTTGCGTAGAAAGTTGAAAATCGAACAACGCGCTTTTATATAGGCATTCATTTATGATGCCTAGAGAAAAAGGTCATAATTTTCTCTACTCTTAACTTTCTATACATCTAAATATACGTACAAACCTCATCTATGAAGTGAACAGCTAATAGATCACGAAAACAATAGATTTAGAACAACAATCCTCACTAACAATCAGAGGTCGTAGTTAACAAACAATGGCCGCGACTTATACACATAGTGGTCCATTAACTAGACAAACTTCTGATCTAAAGCTTTCACATAGAAGATAGAAGGACAGAAAGTCAACTCCAAAAAGGCTTTAAGAATACTAACCAAGTATAATAAATAATTTTAACAATATGCGTTTTTGAGAGTGGTACTTATACAGGTAACAGTTTCAGTTTATGATTCTTGAACGACTTCTTTGAAATTTTTCGTCGGTTATTAAAAAAAAAGAAACAGCGGTTTCCACAAAAGTGCAATACCTGCGCGGTCAAAATAACTAACGAAAAATTTCAACACAGCGGGGTCCAGACATATAAAGTGAGATACTTTATATTATAATGGGATTAAATATAATAATCACCAAAAAATATATTGAACACCAAAAAATGAAGTCTAAAATTACAATAGTTCTAGCTGGGTACCCCGAGGTTAGGTTTGGTTAGGTTACTTAAAACCCTTTACACATTCGCGGGGCTCCGTCGACATAGGATGCAAGAGCGAGCAAATGAGAATACACCTTTACCTAGGTGTTTTACAATAAAATGGAGTTTTAATTTTGGTGATCATTTACTATTTTTGGCAGTAAAAAGTGTTTTTTTGATGTTATATTTTACTTTATCTGGTGATAAGTTAAACATAAGCCTATTATAATTATGATAAGGTAAGTATGTATTGGAAGCTGTTTTTCTTTCCTTAGAGAGTTAATTAGGCTTTCAATTCTAACTATCAGTAAACACTAAGAGAGTATTCATTTCGTTTAAAATATCCCAAGTAACACAAAATACGAGGTTAGTCTGGACGCCACAAATATATGTATGTAATGACTTTGTTCGCAGCGGGTTGTCCAAATTATTAAGATAGAACCATATTTTTTTGTAAAATGCGTGTTCTCTTGTTTTAGTTAAGGGCGATGCGCTAGGTAGCCCGCGAAATCCAATTTTCTTACGTTTTTTTGTAATTTGCAAATCAGCTTCAGAATGTTCGTTGAACAAAATATGATTCGTGACCGTAACAAGTATTTATTTAGAGAATTTTAATAATTAAAATCATAAATACAGCCCTCTAAGTTCATATAATCTTACTTAATAGCTTAAAAAAATATGATTGACGTGTAAAAGTGTTTGTACAAACCTACTCACAGAAAATAAATCATTTATCATAAATATTATTTCATGAAATATACCCTAGCGATTCCCTCTTAACCTTCTGCATCTGCTTTCTGCATGTTTTAGGGCAAAGCCTCTAAATTGGCAGTTACATGAACGATTATCTCTGATCATGATGTTAGGATTTAGTTTCGTCTTTCAGTACATAAGCCCAACGGGTAAAATAAATAAGACGAGGAACCGGCTTCAAGTAGTAAAATATAATGTAAACGAAAAAAGAAAGACCGAAAATATAATATAATATAATATAATAATAATTTATTTTGGTCCTTTTACAAAGTAATACATTTATAAACTTAAAAATACTTAGTGGTACCAAGTTCTTAACAGATGGTCTTAAATACTTATATAAAAGCTAGTTTAATTTACATGTTTTTTAATTACCTATGAAAAGTGCGCTGGTACTGACATAATAACTTGTGGCGACCTGCCTGAACTAGGTTAATAAAAACCTGTGTTTCAGGCCATCCCCATACTAAGCGATTAGCTGATAATTTGTCCATGGTTAGTTAATTTTTTTTTTTTAAATAATACTATCCTATTTATAGTAGGTACTAAATACAATAAAAATAAAATACCAATTTAATAACTACATCATTATTGAAGTACTTCTAGAAGTCTTTCTGTGTCTGTGTAATCAAGTGTACCCAAATATTCGCGTATCTTCAGACTACAATGTTTGTAACTGGCACTATAAATATTAAGTATTCTATTGAGCTTATTATATAAATCGGGTCCTAAATAGACATAGAATCGTTTTACAAAGGCATGTCTAGTTTGAGACTTTATGCAGACCAAGTCCTTCCTTCGCTTGTCAGAAGGTACTGGCTTGTAAGCGAGTTCAACGTGCTGCTGTAATATGATATGCAGTATAAATAATTGGCGTACTGTTAGCACCTCACATGCAATGTAAAGCTGGTGTGTAGGAAATCTGAAAGGCCTAAAGGTGGCTACCTTTAGAATTGCTCTTTGAGCACGTTCTAGAGGGAGTAAAATAGACTTTGCAGCACCGCCCCATGAAGTTATGCAGTATGTAAGTACAGATTGGCACAAAGCTAAATATACCTGTTTAATTAATTTAAAATCAGCAATGTGGCGTAAGTTCTTAAAAATATATATGAGTTTACGTACTCTAGTACATTGCAAATCAATGTGTGTACGGAAATTTAGATTTGTGTCAATTGTGACACCTAAATATTTCATGTGATCAGCTTTAACTAGAGTAGGACACGAACAAGCAGCGTCAGCGTCTGTCGTACAGTTATGAGCATAAATGGTAAGGTTAGTAAGTGGTATATTAGTGTTTCTCATTCTAAATAGAATATACTTGGTTTTATCTGCATTTAATGTTAGTAGATTCATACGAAGCCAATTTGACACAATGTTAAAGCCATTCTGAGCATATTTATAGACCTCCTCTCGTGATTTAGCCGAGAACAATAGGGCTGTGTCATCTGCATATGACATTATGATACCGTCTGCTAATTTCAGGTTGCACAGTTCATTTATGTAAATTAAAAACAACGTTGGTCCCAAAATACTTCCTTGTGGAATGCCGTAGCCGCTGTTTTTAAGTTCTGAACTTTTATATTGACCGAGTTTTACACACTGATGACGATTTCTAAGGTAATCAGAAAAAAGTAGGAGTTGTGTGCCTCTTATCCCAAGTGTTTCAAGCTTGTGCAATAGTTTAGAGCAAGAAATAGTGTCGAAAGCCTTGGCGAGATCCAGGAAAATTCCCATGCAATGTAAGCCATTATCCAGATTTGTAGTAATATAATTTGTCAATTTGTGTACTGCTTGGCAGGTTGATCTTTTTGGTCTAAAACCAAATTGACTATCTGAAAGTAATTTGTTGTCCTCAAGATATTTTATTAGCCTATTATTTATAATTCTTTCCAGAATTTTCGAGAGGCCTGTTAAGACTGAAATGGGTCTATAATTATTAACGCAGGACTTTTCTCCAGATTTAAATACAGGGGTGACCAATGCTTTTTTAAGTAGGCTAGGAAAAACTCCCTTAGACAGACATAGCTGAAAGATATGTGTTAAAGGTTGAGCAAGGATGTATTTAAATTTCTTCAGGATTCTATTTGGTATATCATCCCACCCGACTGCACAGTCATCTTTTAACCCGGAAATTATTCCCAAAACTTCGTCGACATCGGTATCTAATAATACAAAAGACTTAACTGGATTTACAGTTCCAATAATCTGGGGTTGGCAAGGGAGAGTTCTAATTCCAGGTGTTTTTTCAGCCAAATTTTTACCCACATTAACAAAAAAATTATTTACTTTATCTGCTGCTATATATGGGCTAATATTTGTTGATAGTAAATCAACCGCAGGTTCGGAGTTTTTGGCGGTAAATGTATTTGTTCTTATATATTTCCAGACTAGTTTACTATTTTTTCCTGCTGATTGAAGCTCATGTTTATCATGTTGGATTTTTATTTTCTTCAGAAGGTTATTACAGAAGTTCCTATATCTTTTGTACGTTATGCTAAGTACCTCGTTGTCAGGTGCGAGTTTAGATTTTAAATGCAATTTGTCTCTATGTCTTATACAACGGACGAGACCTGGTGTAATCCAGGGTTTGACATTACTATATTTCCTAGGCATTTGTGTAGTGAAGGTGTTTTTAAAGATTGCATGTTGCAATGAGCCTATAAAGTAGTTTAGGGAAGTGTTTGCGCCGCATGAGTTGTAAACTGGGTCAAAATTTATGCTGCGTATGTCAGTTTCAAGTTTTGCCATATTGACTTTGGTAAAGCTGCGCATGCATTTTTTCCTGGGTAATGATATTTGTAATGTTAGTAAAATTGCATTATGATCAGTTAGCGAAGAATTAGTAATGAATGTTTTTGTTAGTTTTTTTGTCTTCAAAATAATATGATCTAAGCATGACCCACTTTGATGCGTGGGATGATGATAAGCTGGCAATAGTCCGTGATATGAGCAGATGTTTAGGTAATTATGGGCATGATTATCAATTTTCCCGGAAACAATGTTAATATTTATGTCGCCTATTAGAATAATGTTTTTGAAATTGCACAACTTGTTTAGAAGTGTGTCAAGAGAATCTAAAAATCGGTCAATATCTTGAGAAGGAGGTCTGTAAATAGCCATTACCACTATATCGGGGCTAATTTCAATGATCAAGCAATTACTATCCTGAACTATCGGTTCCTCTACTGTTGCTTTCAGATTTTTCTTGATATAAACTACTAAACCATCATTTTGATTGATGTGTCGATTGGTTTTGTGGGCAGAATAACCATCCAGGGGTGGTAAATTGAGTGTCTGGTTGGACAACCAGCATTCTGTCAGGACAATTATATCACAGCTTATGCCAAGATTTTGTAACAACACTTCAAAACCGTTCATGTTTCTGTTTATGCTGCGAATGTTTTGGGTGAGCACAGTTAATGTTTTATCTATAGCAGGAATAAAATGTTTACAGTCTGCAACATTACATATTTTAGTTTCAGACACAGAAAAACTGTCTAGATCATAAAGCAAATTATCCATCATAATTATATAAATTATTTAAGATATAAATATACAATTAAACTACTGTTAGCGTGCTTAAAAAGATATGAAATATGTAGCGCTCTTAGGCGCCTTCATAATCTATAGAATTTATATAGTTTTCCTCTGCAAACTTGCGTGCCGGGCAACTAACATCACCAGTTTTGTGGTCACTTTTGCGCTTGAAGCGATTGCACGTCGCACATTTGTGGGGAGCGTTTTTATTGCTGCAGTCCTTAAAAGAATGACCAGTCTCTCCGCAGTGGTTACAAGTTGAGCTAGATTCTCGGCAATATTTGGCTGCATGTCCAAATTGCTGACAATTGAAGCACCTGGTGACTATCGTGAAATCTCTCACGGGGCAGGACGACCAATTGATGAAAATTCGCCCTTGGTCAATAAGAATTCTCCTGATATCAGCTGGTAACTCTAGAATATAATTACAGGTGCTCAGATTTTTCTTACCTGATTTATGGCTTAATTTCATTGTAGCTAAGAGGGACTCACGGGTTGCGTTCGGCAGCTTCTCAGAGAGGTTTTGCTCGAAAATACGCTCAAATACTTCCTGTTCAGTTAGGGCTGCGGGTACACCAATAACTGCAACCCTTGGACGGCGCTTTGTTGGTTCTTCAATGGTAAGGCCTGATGAAACTAGTTTCTCCGACTTCCGCAATTTTTCAATATCTTCTCTCTTGTCCGTGCTGATGATGACCCCTCCGTTTCTCACTTTACGAACGCTACGGACATGAAGTTTCAGTTCCTCGGGAGAGATGATTTCCTGGACGAGAGACTTCGTGTCGTCGCTGGTTTTAGTTTTATCGCTATGGTAAATAGCAATGGAGCTTAAATTTGCAGGGCGGATGTAGTTATCGGTGCCCTTCTTGACCATATCCGCGAAGGAAGTTGTTTCTGCGGGCTTCATTTTACTTTCTACGACTTCTTTGAATTGCCGAAGTGAATTCGCAACCCCCTGCTTCTCTTTTAGGTGCTCAATAGTGGTGTACGCCTGAGAAGTTTTATGAGTTAAGGACTGATACAGGACAGCCATCTGAGATGTTCCACTAGTCACTTTGCGACATAAATTGGTCACACGGATCTTCTGGTCAGCGTTCATTTTGCCGTCCGCTACTATACTGCATACCTCGCTCAAGATGGTCTCTATCGTGCTCATCCATTTCTGAATTTCCGATGTGGGTATAACTTCAGCGGGTAACACATGTTCCGCGGGAGCTGGTGGAGTTGGGGCTATGGGCTTGTCTTGTTCATTTGGTGACGGCGGAGGACTTCGCTGCAGCAATTGGCTACGGACAAATGGGCTAGATCCTGAGCTAGCCATATCCACCACAGTAACAATAGTCTATAGGATTTAGTTCATTGCATGCAATGCAAACGTAGGTCAGTGTTTGTATCAAATCGCGACACACTTTAATTTTAATGCTTACACTGCATATGTAATTCCAATAACAATTTAATTGTAATTATTTAATTATAACACATTATAAGCAAAACAAAAAGCACGTCCGCTTAGGTAAGCGATCGATCGCTCTTTCTTTAAATACTTTTATTTGCGTCAAACATGACTCAGAGGAAGAACTCAAAATAGAATAAGTCGGGGGAAACTATGCGTCATGTATTTTCTTTTATTTTGCGCAAACTAAGTACACAAGCAAAAATTCCATACTAATATTACAAAGGCGAAAGTGTGTCTGTCTGTAACCTCTTCACGCTTAAACCGCTGAACCGATTTGGATGAAATTTGATATAGAGATAGTTTGAGTCCCGGGAAAGGACATAGAATAGTTTTTATTGCGATATTCCCACGGGATCGAGACTTATGCGGGTGAAACCGCGGGGCGCTGCTAGTTAAATACATTTTCATATTCAGTGTCAGTGGGATGTAAATATAATTAATATAACTTATCTATCTATGAAACTATTGCATCAAGCTTTCACACAAATTAAATCAATTCATGAGAAACTTTTCTAAAAAATAAAACAGGATGCAAAGAGAAGTAATGCATACTTCCACTGCTCAAAAGCACTTTTAATTAATTTTATGAACCGTATCATAACATATGTTATATTAATATAATTAACGTGCATACTACAACCATATGCAAATCTTAATATTAAATGAATAAAACGCCGGCGTAGTTTGTGGAACATAATCACAATTAGAACTTGAATATATTTAACAAGAATAGCAGTGATAACGAATTTGCACAGACGCGGATAGTGGGGCGTTCCTGTGGCCCAAATTGTAACATATCGCGGTTTACAAAGTAGTAAACATAAATGATTACGTGGTGCTAAACTCGCACTACGAAAGTTTTGGATCGTTGCGGAAAATAATCGCCATAGAAAGAAAAAGAAAAAAAAAATACATTTATTTAGTACAGACTAAAAGACACACAATTGATACATCAGATAAAAATACAAAAAATAAAGATCGAATAAAAAGCGTAAAGTCCGATGTACGTATACCATACTGTGAACAATACCAATATATTTTAGTCCGCGCAGTGCGTTAAATAATCGCTTGAAAAATTATATTAGCGTTCGCGATTTTAACTCGCATGAAAAATTTAACATGCGATTATAAAAATCGCATCGCAGTGCGCGCTTAGCTTTAAATCCATTGTAAAAAATCCCACTTCTATATTTTAATACAATACTAATTTAACAGGCCTGGTGGTCTAGGTGGTTAGTGACCCTGACTGCTATGCCGGAGGTCGTGGGTTCGATTCCCACCCAGGACAAATGTTTGTGTGATGAGCACGATCATTTGTTCTGTGTCTGGGTGTAATTTATATTATAATATGTATGTATTTAGAAATATATAAGTATGTTTATCAGTTGTCTAGTACCCATAACACAAGCTAAGCAGATTAGCTTGGGACTAGATGGCGTTGTGTGTTATTTGTGGAATATTATTATTATTATATTATTTATTATGTTGGCGAAACGTTCATGGGTGAAAATAACTAGCGTCTGCCCGTCTAATATTTCTTGTTTTAACATAAAATACCTAATTACATCCTATTAAAAGTAAAATTTCTTTATTAGAGTAACCAAGACTCAACAAGATTGTTAGTAAAACTTACGACTATGTTGCACAGACACTAAACAGAAACAAGGAAAACAATACAAGAAATAACAGTTGGTCACCGTTGCGACATCCCATGGGAGACGGCACAACAGTGACCCACGTAAACACAGTCCAGGCGATTCGCAACCATGTTTATGACACTGTTGGAGCCGCCCCACACCTTGCACACCAGGGAAGCGCACATTTTACTCATTGTTGAGTAAAAGAAATCTACATGCGCATCTGCGAACGTCCCTGACACACTACAGACACGGGGTAGCCCCACCAGTATCCTAAACTATGAAACTCGGCAGCTTCCCATCAGAGAAAGAATTTTTGGAATCGGATCTGTAGTTTTGAAGATTACCCCTTGCATAGAAAGGATCCAGTTGGGTTGGGCAGCATTTGGAAAACTCCGTCAAGTCTTATCATCGCCTACCCCGCAGTGTTTAAAGACTAAGGTCTTCAACCAGTGCGTCCTGCCCGTCATGACATTCGGTGCTGAAACATGGACACTGACGGTCGGGCTGGTCCACAAATTCAAGGTCGCTCAGCACGCTATGGAGCGAGCTATGTACGGAGTCTCTTTGAAGGATAAAATCAGGAATGAAACTATCCGGAAAAGAACCGGAGTTACCGACATACCTTGCAGAGTAAGCAAACTGAAGTGGCAGTGGGTTGGCCATGTCTGTCGAAGGACCGATGGCCGGTGGAGCAGACGAGTCCTGGAGTGGAGACCGCGTACCGGCCAGCGTAGTGTGGGACGCCCCCCAGCTAGATGGACGGACGACGTAAAGAAGGTGGCTGGGGTAGACTGGATGCGGAAGGCGGAGGACAGGGTGCTGTGGCGCAGTCTGGGAGAGGCCTATGTCCAGCAGTGGACTGCGATAGGCTGAGTTGATACAAAGTCACTTTAGAATAGAATAGAATAGAATACTCTTTATTATGTACACCATATAAATTACAGATATAAATATAGAAAACTTTACAATGGGTGACACAATGGGCGGTCTTATCGCTAAGAGCGATCTTTTAAAGACAACCTTTGGATGGATTAAAAACGGGAAGGACAGACAAATACTGTAGGTAGTCTGTGGTGTACCATTTACACAATACAATATATACATACATAAAGTACTATTAATCTATATAAATATACATACATAAATATATATACATACACATAATAACAAACATGAAACAGGAGCAAAGAAAATACAATGACAATGTTTAAGGAGAGAGAAAGTGCTTTTTTATCATAGTCTTAAAAGTGGACAAAGATTGAGCACGCCTTATCGACACGGGCAAGTCATTCCATAACCGTACTGCTTGCACAGTAAAAGATTTATCATAGAAACTAGTGGAATGCATCGGCATCTCTAGTCTCAGGTTTTCCGATGACCTCAGATATCTATTATGTGTGTCATGAAGGAACTTGAAACGTTCTTTAAGATAAGTGGAGGTTTTAGGATTAAACAAAATACTGTAGAGCTGAAACAAGATATGGGAATTCCGACTTTACCTCTTTATAATATTAGTATAGATAATACCAGCTTATTGTCCCACTGCATTGCACTGCAAGGTGTTTGATCATGCCATCTCTATACATATAAGAGGCCTTGAATTATTTTGGTTTTTAAATAGTCGCCAATATGTCTTGAACAAACGTGATCGCTACGCTTGTTCGAGACAGATTGGCGACTATTTTTTTTACAAACTTTCTGGGATGTTGAAACATGACAGACATAGTTTTCTAACCCGTGTGTTTCCCAAATAATAATAATTATTATAAATTCGAAAGTAACTCTGTCTGTCAGTCTGTATATCGCTGAACCGATTTAGATGAAATTTGGTATAGAGATAGTTTGAGTCCCGGGAAAGGACACAGGGTACTTTTTATCCCGATATTTCCACGAAATCGAGACTTATGCTGGTGAAACCGCGGGGCGCAGCTAGTTAGAAATATTTTTTAATATAAATTATTCATACTGTAATGAAAACTTCTCGATTTTTGTTGCGGAAATCTGAACTTTATATAATGTCCAATTTCGAATCAAACTGATGTGTTTCCTTAACTGAAATAGATTTTATGAAACTCATTTTCCCCCTTATTGAAGTTAGATTAAAGTTATGATAGAAATTGAGTTTTGAGATGTTCAAAACTTATTAAAAAGTGAGGCTATTTTTGTGATACACTTTTTTCATACCAGCAAATATGAAACGCATTGTTTATAAATTATTTTATATATTTTTTTCGTGATATCTTTTTTAGAATGGAATTTTTTTATGTGTGCATTTTGTACAATATTAATAAAAGGTATTTAAAACTTAATATGATTCGAACCACACGTTTTTATATACTTAAATCTCTTTTATCGAGTGGAATTTTAATACCTATCAATTTTTAAATTGAATTTCCTTTGTCCTGTCAGATAGGCATTTTAAACAATCACTACATGCCAGTTTATATTATGTATTTATTATTATTAGCCGTTGATATCCCACTGCTGGGCAAAGGCCTCTCTACTCTCTTTCCACCTGTCTGTTCAGAGCTGCCAGGGACCAATCTTTATCAAAGGAGTCCAGCTCATCCCGCCATCTCCGTCTGAGCCTGCCGCGATGTCCTTGGGCCGTAAGACCAGTTTATAGACCTTTTTTTTGCTTCTGAATGGGCCTACTCTTGACTTCGGCCTTAGAGGCAAAACCACGAACCAGCAATAAGAAAAATTATGTTTCTAAAAACTACTAAATAACCCATGCAATTTTCATTTTTATGTCTGAACCAAATTGTTTTTATTGATGATAGCGCCGTTTTTCAGTAAAAAACGTGCTTTGTGGTCTCATGATTGAATAAAAAAAAAATTAAAAAGAAACCAACTTTTCAGCTTTATTATTAGTAAAGGTAGAAACCCACCAGCCACCAACCCACCAGCTGTCTCCCGCCCCGCTACCCCTACGTGCTGTCTCCCGCCCCGCTACCCCTACGTGCTGTCTCCCGCCCCGCTACCCCGACGTGCTGTCTCCCGCCCCGCTACCCCTACGTGCTGTCTCCCGGCCCGCTACCCCTACGTGCTGTCTCCCGCCCCGCTAACCCTACGTGCTGTCTCCCGCCCCGCTACCCCTACGTGCTGTCTCCCGGCCCGCTACCCCTACGTGCTGTCTCCCGGCCCGCTACCCCTACGTGCTGTCTCCCGGCCCGCTACCCCTACGTGCTGTCTCCCACCCCGCTACCCCTACGTGCTGTCTCCCGGCCCGCTACCCCTACGTGCTGTCTCCCGGCCCGCTACCCCTACGTGCTGTCTCCCACCCCGCTACCCCTACGTGCTGTCTCCCGCCCCACTACCCCTACGTGCTGTCTCCCGCCCCGCTACCCCTACGTGCTGTCTACCGCCCCGCTACCCCTACGTGCTGTCTCCCGGCCCGCTACCCCTACGTGCTGTCTACCGCCCCGCTACCCCTACGTGCTGTCTACCGCCCCGCTACCCCTACGTGCTGTCTCCCGGCCCGCTACCCCTACGTGCTGTCTCCCGCCCCGCTACCCCTACGTGCTGTCTCCCACCCCGCTACCCCTACGTGCTGTCTACCGCCCCGCTACCCCTACGTGCTGTCTACCGCCCCGCTACCCCTACGTGATGTCTACCGCCCCGCTACCCCTACGTGCTGTCTACCGCCCCGCTACCCCTACGTGCTGTCTACCGCCCCGCTACCCCTACGTGCTGTCTACCGCCCCGCTACCCCTACGCGCTGTCTCCCGCCCCGCTACCCCTACGTGCTGTCTACCGCCCCGCTACCCCTACGTGCTGTCTCCCGCCCCGCTACCCCTACGTGCTGTCTCCCGCCCCGCTACCCCTACGTGCTGTCTACCGCCCCGCTACCCCTACGTGCTGTCTACCGCCCCGCTACCCCTACGTGCTGTCTCCCGCCCCGCTACCCCTACGCTGTCTCCCGCCCCGCTGCCCCTACGTTTTCAAGCCACATCCCGTCATCTAGTCGCCGTCGACTATTTAGTGAGTCGAGGGGAGTTCGTTACTCAATTACGCGCCGGTTAATCAGCGCCTTCCAAACAGAATGTATTCAGAATGAATAATTTTGTCTGCACACCGTCTGAGTAGGACACCAACCTGATCATTTGCATTTCCTTGTGCAGGCTGTGGTAGTTGAATTTTGTAGAAACCTATCCTACTCCCTCTCACAGAGAGGAGGTCCGTGTCCCAGCAATGGGAACAGTATAGGCTGATTAGGATAATATGCTATCCTACTTGTACTTAATTATTATAATATTGTTCTTCAATCACGCAGAATCAGAGTAACGCGTCGACATGATTTTTGCATGGAGATACTTTATGATACGTTATGGCATGGAAAGTGATATTTACTACTTTTTTTTACCGAAAATGCTTGGTTTCTGCACAGGGGTTGTGGCTAAGTAATAACAGCCGCACGGGTCGATTGATCAGGTTAAGCTACGCTTGCCGCGGTAGGTCCGTGGATGGGTGACCATCTCTATATACCAAAACCCTCCGTGTCTCGGAAAGCACGTAAAGTCGTTGGTCATGGTCACGGGACAGTCGTTACGGGACCTCAGAAGCCCGATAGTCTGACCACCAGTCTTACCAAGTGGTATCGTATTATCCCATAGATATCCGATGTATTACCCAGTAACTGGGTGTGTTGAGGTGAGAAAAGCAGTCGCTCCATGTAAAATATTGGTATTCAGCTGCATCCGGTTAGACTGGAAGCCGACCCCAAAATGTTTGGGAAAAGGCTAGGCAGGTGATGATGCTTGGTTTCTGCACATGCGTGCAATCGAAGGTTAAAGCTAGTAAGTATTTGCATAAAGATCAGAGTGGTTTACGAATTTTAATGGAGAATGGTAGTTAATTAAAATGTCTGTAACTGCGTAAAGTGAAAATACTGCTACATACAAAGAGAACCACTTAAAATTAAGATAGCTCCTTAAAACAATTGGTATGTCTTTACTGGCTTAATAACAAATAAAAGTCTAAAACACACACTAGAACTCTGGTATAATTATGTTGATAGACTAAAATTATACATGATGTGATGAAATTATTATGTTCAAAATGCAATTATAATGAAACAAAACGAAGCACGTCATAACAAACTAACATTATATTATATGAAGTACTTACATTTTGATGGAATTATTATTGAAGTTCATTTAAAAATATGAAAGAAGAATATTAAGAGCATTGGTAACCCAGCGGCCTCGACTAACGAGTTGTAGGTCGGAGGTTCAAACTCAGCCAGGCGCTTAACTTTGTGTAAAGAAAGAAAAAGAAAGAAAGAAAGAAAATACGTTATAAAGAACATAATATACAGGAAAAAAATAAGAAAGGGTTGGGGGAAACATGTGTCACATCCACGCAAAACGGCTATCGCTCAGCATTATGCTACGACCCTATGCAAGACAGAGTCCCAGCACTGGTTTTCAGCGACAGCCGTCGCTGACGTAATGACGTCGTCCGGTGCAGCAAACAATTATTAGGACACAAAGAAAAATAATAATATAATTGAAAGTAAATGTGATAGAATAATACTAAACAGGGATATAAAAAAAAAGAAAATGGATACACATGCTATGAGAATATCATCACACTAATATTATAAAGGCGAAAGTTTGTGAGTGTGTGTGTGTGTGTGTTTATATGTTTGTTACTTCTTCACGCTCAAACGACTGGACCAATTTTGATGAAATTTGGTATAGAGATAGCTTGAGTCCCAGGAAAGGACATAGGGTACTTTTTATCCCGATATTCCCACGGGATCGAGACTTATGCGGGTAAAACCGCGGGGCGTAGCTAGTCCTCAATAAACGTTTTATGTGTACTTTGTAGCGCGTAGTCGTTGGGCGCCAGTTATAGGGTAAGGAGCAATTAAACGGCGGTAGGTACTCAAGTCAATTATATTGTAAAAAAAAAACGTAAATAAGAGGAACACAAAACACAGAAAGGGAGAATACTAGAACTTATGTGACGACCGGGGCGGCACTAGCCAGTCTTACGCGAGCTAATAGCTGAAGAACACGTACGCGCCCTCTGGCCGCGCGCCGCCCCGGTCGTCACATAAGTTCTAGTATTCTCCCTTTCTGTGTTTTGTGTTCCTCTTATTTACGTTTTTTTTTTACAATATAATTGACTTGAGTACCTACCGCCGTTTAATTGCTCCTTACCCTATAACTTAATTTATTTATAGGCAAATTATAGACTGATTAAGTTTGTATATCGGACTTATCGCGTCACGGTAACATGAAGTGGCGTTAAGAATTTGGATGGACAGAGGGGAACATTGCTTTTAAACATCTGTATCATATACATAACAACATCAGCACATTAGCAACGTTATAATTAGTGCCAAAACACTAACTGATGACGAGGTTTGGCACAAATATTGTTGGTCAAAAGTTGGCAAAACAGCATTTGCGATAGTCTTCCAACCCACTGCTCTCAATCCATACTAGTTAACATTATAAATGCAAAAGTGTGTCTGTCTGTCTGTTACCTCTTCACGCTTAAAGCGCTGAACCGATTTAGATGAAATTTGGTATAGAGATAGTTTGAGTCCCGGGAAAGGACATAGGATAGTTTTTCTCCGATATTCCCACGGGATTGAACTAGTTTTTGCCCGGAGTTTTACTTACATTCTTGAAAGCAACAGAATCCATTTCATAGACTACCTGTAATCCAATTAACTAAATCGTTCTCAGTAACAAAATTTCAAAGTTTCAGTTACAATGTTAGTGGGATATAACCCTCACCGCAGAAAAACTGGATTTGGATTCTTCATAAAATAAAATTGTTTTCACCACAATAAATTCACGTACATGATATAATTATCCACAAAGCAACCTCTGAAAGTCAAACTATATTTCATCTTTGCTTCCCTTTGTTCATTGTTTATCCTCAAACAATAGCTATCATTTTCATTCAGGAAAATTGGTTGATATTTAATCCAAGAATAAAGGAGGGGAATAGTTAATTCAAAACCTCGCTGTTTTGCTAATTTTCTCATTATATTTTATAAAGGGGTAGATCACTCACCGATCGTTTCGAGAAATTATCGTTGAATAATTAAATCTGAAAGGTGGCCATCTTGTAAATTATCGTTGAATAATTAAATCTGAAAGGCGGCCATCTTGTATTCAACGTTTGGAAATGGAACAAATATTTGGAATCGTTTAACCGTCTTGTTATGCCGTGGAGTTCGTGTTGATTGGTGTTTAATTTGAGGTAGTTTATTTAGCGAAATATCACGCAATTTGCTTCGGGAAATAGATTTGGTCTCCAAACGTCGTCATCTTTGACATTTTACTTAATTTTAACGGAAATAAGATTGGTCAAAAATATCGTTGAAATTACGAATGATTTTTCATATAACTCGTGTTCTTTATCGCGTACGGTTTACAATTTTACTGGAATGGATTAAAATGGCACGGATTTTTTGAAGCAAATTGGACATCGAGTGGTCGTCATCCTCATTTCGACTGAGAGACTCGTCGAAATCTAACCAAAATAATACACGTAAAACAGTTTTTTTACAATATTTTTCAGCGTCAATCTTGCGGAACTCAATTCTCGAGTTACGAAATAATATTTACTTTGAAACAAAAGGAAAAGCAACGAACGAAAGTATTAACAAAAAATTAAAAATAATGATACCGGCTTGGTATCAAGTTTGGATGTAAAATTTATGTTTCGGAAAGACAGTAAGAAACTAAGTAGGCCTTACCTTAAAGGCTTTATAGTCCTTTGATGTAAGGACTATACTAAGAAACTGTTTGTTTTTTGTTCTCTTTTGTTTTTAAAGCGTCTTAAGCTTTTTTGCTAATAGATAGTTTTTTGCGAATTTTGACCTTGAATAACTTTTTTTTTGCACCAGCGGGATCGATGGGGACTTTTGACATTTCTTTTATATTGATGATATAAACAATCAAACCAAGGTTCAGCTTTATGCGAATTATTGTAACCTTACCCCTATTTTTTGGGCTACCTTGATCAGAAGAACTAGCTTCTGCCCGCGACTTCGTCCGCGTGAAACACCCTCCGCCATTCACCCTCATAGAGGTGGAATTTCGAAAAACCCTTTCTTAGTGGATACCTACTCTTCACAAATAACACACCCTTCAAATTTCATCTCTAGGACCAGCGGTTTAGGCTGTGCGTTGATATATCAGTCAGTCAGTCAGGACTTTGAATTTTATATATGTAGATAATCTAATTTTCGTTGTTTTATTGCGTTTTGGGTTGGGTGTTTTCATTGTGACAGTGTTTGTTATTTACATGTTCATTTATCTGAAGGATTCTCGTAATTAAAAACGTCCAAAATCTAGTCGCAATCTCATCTCAGCGACAATAAATGTCAAAAACTTGTCAAAAATGTAGATAAATTAGAGGTATTTTTGACAGATTGAGACTGAGATCAGACTGTGAACGTTCTTAAAGGGGTTTGAAGGTTTTGGCCCTAAAATCAGCCGCCATTTTGATTTTTTTTCAGAATCGCGGTGCACAACAAAAGTTATATATTTAGATAGAGGACACTTTATACAAACAAAAATATAATATAACATAATATCCTAAAGCGTCAGGTTTCGGAGTTATTCACCAAAATATAAGACGAAAACAACAAGGATTTTTTTGTTTTTTTCCCTCTAGGTAAGCATATTGAACTATTGAGGTAATATAAACGTTATGAAACATTTATGGAGAAGAAACAAAAGAAGAATAGACATTTTTTAAATAAATAATTAAACACCCCAATTTATAGTTCGTTGTTTAATCCCAGAGACTAATCTGACAAGTGTAATGTCAAAGTTCTGTACTAAAAAAATAGAAAACACAAAAGATTTAAATGTCAGGTTAGTCTCTGGGATTTAAAAACCAACTAAAAATTGCCGTGTTTAATTATTTATTTAAAAAATGTCTGTTCTTCATTTGTTTCTTCTCCATAAAGGTTTCATATCGTTTCTATTACCTTAATAGTTCAATATGCTTACCTGGAAGGAAAAAAAAACAAAAAAATCCTTGTTGCTTTCGACTTATATTTTGGTGAGTAACTCCGAAACCTGACGCTTTAGATATTATGTTATACTACATTTTTGTTTGTATAAGTGTCCTCTATCTAAATATATAACTTTTGTTGTGCACCGCGATTCTGAAAAAAAATCGAAATGGCGGCCGACCTTAGGGCCACCTTCCATACAAAAATCTTCAAACCCCTTACGAGAATTACCCCTCAGACGTTCTTAAAATTATGAGAATTACCCCTCAGACGTTCTTAAAATTATGAAAGTTGCCCTCTGCTGACAGATACATGTTCATTAAAGATACTGATAGAAACCTACTAAAATGTAAAACAAACTGAATGATGTATATTATAATCCCGTGCTATAAACTGGGATTAAAATATACTTTACACTTTGCACATCGTTTCACTTTTTTCAGAACGAAACGCTAGTAGCACAAAATCTGCAACTTTTCACTTTAAATACGAGTATTTCCGTGTAATATTCGCAACATGCACAGAGAACATAAGTTCCGGTACTTTGTGCGTTAAATAAACATTCTCTCATAACTTGAGATAGCTTACAGCTTATTTCCATGTGCTCTACATTTGTAAGTCTTTAAATATTTGTCCGTTTTGTAAACGCTTTGAGTCCTAAGCATGTGTGGTATGTTGACTAGTTTATCTACTATCTTATCGACTAGGATATCGCAATGCGGTTGTTTGGAATTGGGAGCGTTTTGTGACGCTTTCAAGTTAAGTAAATAATACAGTTTTTTTTTATCAGTATCTAAGGAGTATTTCATTAAGGCGTGTCTTCTATGCTTTTACTTAAACGTTGCAGTATAAAGCCAGGTAAAATTAATTGTTAAACACTAACTGACTTAAATTGGTCGTATATTTAAATTACTAATGTCATTCTTTGACAGATGTGTGAAATGGCTATTACACGAGCAATTGACGTAGTGTGTCAATTCGATGAACAACTAATTTCCCTGGCTGGATTCTTCCCTGGACTCTTCCCTAAGTAATCAGCCTAGAATGTTCCCACTGCTGGGACATAGGTTTCCTCTCGGTGAGAGGGAGTGGTCCATAATCCACCACGTTGGCCTAATGCTGTTTGGTAGATGTCATAATTACCTATGTCTTTGAATTTTTGATTCTACAACATGTCGGTTTCCTCACGATGTTTTCCTCCACCGTTTTGAGAGCAGTGGTGATGAAATCCATACCTACTAATATTATAAATTCGAAAGTAACTCTGTCTGTCTGTATGTTACCTTTTCACGCCTAAACCGCAGAACCGATTTAGATGAAATTTGGTATAGAGATAGCTTGAGTCCCGGGAAAGGAGATAGGATACTTTTTATTCTGATATTCCCATGGGATCGAGACTTATGCGGGTGAAACTGCGGGGCGCAGCTAGTAATTTATACAAAGTAAAGCACCTGTCTGGATTCGAACTTACACAATTTTTGTCACAATCAAAATTGTAACAGGTTGGAAAAAGAGCTTTCGACATGAAAAGTGATAACTTTTTAAGCCACCTGCTAAATCAAGAAGTTTGCTATCGGGTAGGTACGTTATCAATGTTAGAATCAATGTTGAGGTTGAGATGTCTCTGAAATTATAAGAGGAACCGAATTATAAAGGGAAAATGAATGAAGACTGAAATAAAATTTGATGACTCCATTCCTAAGTATGGACTCCACGAACTATTTTTATAATTTACAAGGTGGCACCCATCGACGCGCAAACTTTAAACATGAATGCACATGCTTCTCGACCCCTTTTTTTGGATGGGAAATTATGATCAAACTAGCTGCGCCCCGCGGTGTCACCCGCGTAAATGTCGATCCCGTGGGAATATCGGGATAAAAACTATCCTATGTCCTTTCCCGGGACTCAAACTATCTCTATACCAAATTTCATCTAAATCGGTTCAGCCGTTTGGGCGTGAAGAAGTAACAAACATATAAACACACACACACACACTCACAAACTTTCGCCTTTATAATATTAGTGTGATAGTGTGAAGTGTCATGTGATAGTGTGATAACTTCTCCCGTTCGGGCTAAGCGAGAGGGCGTGTCAGACTTACTGACTAAAACTCACCCGTGTTCTTTCAGTTGCCTGTTCCAGAGGCCACGGTATCTCTTTCGAACAACCCGCGACTCTGGCAGGCGTCGGCCCTAGCGAACCCCGTCAGTTAGTGCTGACATTCCTTTGAGTTGCGCGTGGAACACACAGCGCCGTCGACCCGGGCCTGGTCCTTACCGGACGGCTAGCTGCCCATTGCTCGCCGTCCGCAGGCCCGCGCCTACGGTGGCCGGGAATCGGCTGTCACTCCTCGACCCCCTACAGTAGAAATTTTTCGTCGCTTATCAGAGAAAATTCTCATGTTTCATAAAAAAGTGCAATATCTACGCGGTCAAAATTTATGAAGCAGCTATTCTTACCTTTACGCGATAACTTTTATCACAAGATGGTTCATTGATGTGAACCAAAAAATATAACAAAAGCTTCATTGAACCGAAGTATAGAAAACTGGTGCGAACTCAGGGTTATAATGTTATATAACGGAACATAGTTTTGGTTTACGTCCAGTGTTCTCCATATAGTCCAGTTGGTATTTGGACGATGGAAACATGTAATTTTCCCCATAGAACAATTGGTCAAATTCCAATTGGTCCATAGAGCACCGACGAGAATCATGTACTAAACCCATTGTAACAGGTTGTTCGCCGATGTCCAGCCACCCTGTACATTGACCAAAGCAAGGGATACAAAACAAACCCTCAATATTACACAGAACATCAAATCACTGTCACTTTCTACGCAGGTCTGGTTTAGAAGCAAATTCAGGCGATTGTCAATGAATCGCGAGATCTGATCGCACGACAGCTGCGACAAAGACACTTTACATAACAAAGGCAGTGGGGAGGCGTGAATGTGAGGAATGAGTTCCCTAACCTTCCGCTTTGTTAGTAGACAAAAATGCGTTAGGTATTATTAAGTTGCCAGGAAACTAAACAGTTCTTTAGATCACATAACATAAAAACACACACGACGCAGACACTTCGTGTGCGTTAGTTTTTAGAGTAATTATAATGTCGATACAAAGTAATCACTTATTAGTGGGTAATTAGTGTGTATCAAAAAACTAAAACACTAGTGGAATTAATTAGCGATAACCACTAGCGATTTGTAGGAAGAGTGGGGCGCGTCTTCGTGGATGGCACTATCTATATCAAGTGTTATACCTGTGTGTTTGAATAATGTGTTTAGTTGCTCGGCTTCAAAGGGGAATCAAGTGCAATATACTCAACAATAAGATTACGTGTTGTCCTAGTCCCAAAGATCCAATATACGTTCAAGCACACAGAAACTAACGTCTATATACGGTTCCCTATCCACTTTGCATACATTTTTAAGACCTAATATAATTTGGCATGCTTTTGTTTCTCCTAATTATATTTTTGCATAACATTATTTACGCATAACAGCTTACGTATAATTTTTATTACCCGATTGTGCCAGGAGGAGGGTTATGTTTTGCGAGAGTATTTATGTATGTATAATTGTTTGGCACGCTCTGCGGCCTGAACGGCTCGATGGATTTTAGTTTGAGAGGTGTCGTTAGATTCGTATTTAGTGTGAGAGTGACACTGGGTATATCAAAATAAAAAAAAAACCAAAATGGCAGATTTTTGGCGCCATATTATGCCTTCGTAAATTTTTTTTTTCTCAAAACCTATCGAGTGGGGTATATTAATAAAGGGTTTTAAAAGGTGATTACAAAAATATGTACCTACAACTTATATGGTTAAAAGTAATTTAAAGTGACAAATCGTAAAAAAAACGCGTATCAAGAACTAAATCGCCTGCGAAATCTTTCATATTTGTTAACTAAAAAGCTGGAAATAATAAAAAGTAACTAAAAAAAAATTAAAAAACCCGACTGCAACCTTAAAACTAACTGAAAAGCTAAAAACAAGCCCATTTTAAATTAAATAAAAGTTGGAAGCAGGCAGGGCCCATACCATTATGAGTCGTTCCTCAACTCGTCCCACATGCCTACGGCCCATTTTGGGACGAGTTAATGAAAACAAAATACATTTTATTTTCGTTCTGCAAGTCGTCCCACATTTTTTTTGTATGGAACTTTAAACTTTATCGACGTTTAGTACAGTTAGCAAGACAAGTCATAACAATATATTTTTAAGTATTTTTAGTTTTTACTTTCGTTTTGTTCATAGATTATTTAATATTAAAAAAGTCAGTACAGACCTACCTACTAAATAATATTTTTCTAGAACAACAGTTTATTGTTTCATTTTACAAGTAAACGCACAAGTTCGAAGTGTTATCAGAAATTAATAAGAATAGTAGACATGTATGACTTTCGGTTATTATCAGGTAATAAACAATGGTTACGGTGGTTACTTTTGAAGTAAACGATGACAGGACAGACCTATGAATAAAATGAAGATACAAAAATACTTATATTTTGTTTCAGTATCAATAAATCAATAAAACTACTTAGAGATAAGTAGTTAAGATTAGTAATTCTATGAAATACTCCCTCTCCAAGTCATGCACACGTGCATGACTTGGAGAGGGAGTATTTCATAGAATTTATTGTTGCTAAAACGAGTTAGTATGGTTTATACTTTCCGAAAGAAAAGGTAAAGACTTTATTTGAGACGGCTTATGCATGGGGTACGCATTACGTATTATACAACCTCCTACTAACTTCTGTTACCCTAGTACTTTTCAAATAAAACTAAACTAAATGAATGTGGAACAAATTTTTACAAATTTATTGTTGGTTTCATTTTGAACTCCGATGAATCTGTGACTCTGGCTGTGCATAAATTAATTCTTCCTGTTTAAAACCTTTGCCTATCGTTCTAGTGCTGGTGACTCTTTCCTATTTGTGCCTTCTGACTGTATTCTGTGCTTGTGAACTGTTCTTGTAAATTTGTCATGATTTAATATTTTCTGTTATGTGACAATGTTGTGATTATTAAATATTTTGTAACCAATTCTTTTTTTGTATTATTTCCACATTAACACTTTTGCTGCTGATTGTACATTTTCTCATTTTAAGAGTAACGTGGGACGACTTGCAGAACGAAAATAAAATTTATTTAGATTTTCGTCAAGTCGTCCCAAATGGGCCGTAGGCATGTAGGACGACTTACTGAACGACTCACCATTATTATAGTTTCAAACTCAAATGGGCCCCGCCTGCTTCCAACTTTTATTTAATTTAAAATGGCCCCTCATTTCGACTACTTTAGACGTACATCATTAAGGTCAAGACACATCATACGTACCTATAGAATGTAGCACTTACGCAATATTATAAACATTTATGCAGAATGGATTATCGAGTTCCGAGCAACGAATCGGAAGCGAACTGGCGATTTGATTTACATAAGAGCGATGTAAAGGTGTGGAACGAATTCCAGTGATTCTGGGAGTAGTACAGGGGGCATTATTAATGCAGTTTCCATACGTTTGTTTCGGCAGTTCCAGTGCTCAAAGAAGAATGGCAGATTTGGTGTCGCTGAACTTTAGAAGCGTTCGTGAATGAAAGTATGTAGATTATATGAAACAGTTAGTTAATGCGTTAGTTGCTAACGCATACAAAGCAAATCCATGTATTTGTGTATTTTTTTTTATTAAGCTGCACAGAAAACAAGAAAATTCTAACATTTTATTGAATCTCACTATCAAAACGCTATTACCTATTTGCAATATCTAAACAAGACTTGGAACGGTAGCTATGGAGCTACCATACTCACCAGAATATGGTATTTCTATTTCTTTCATTAACCGGTCAAGCTCCGAGCGTGAAAAAAAAAAAGAAAAAAATACAAAAAAAAAAATAAAAAAAAAATGCAATACAAAAAATGCAAATGCAATAGAAAATCAATTGTGTCTCATTAGCGGAGCTTAAAACAAAAAAAAAAATGTTAATCAGCAGGATTTTGTAAGGCACTTTTATTACCTCGTTTTTTTTTTCTGGTGAAACTCAATATTAGCAAAATATGCTGTAATTACCTTTTGTCTTAATTTGACAGAGATCTATCTTTTGAGAGCATTTGTACGCGAAGTCTAAGCGCGACACACAAGTTACATGGTGTCCTGCCGTTTTTAGGGTTCCGTAGCCAAATGGCAAAAAACGGAACCCTTATGGATTCGTCATGTCTGTCTGTCTGTCTGTCCGTCCGTCCGTATGTCACAGCCACTTTTTTCCGAAACTATAAGAACTATACTGTTGAAACTTGGTAAGTAGATGTATTCTGTGAACCGCAGTAAGATTTTCACACAAAAGTAGAAAAAAAACAATAAATTTTGGGGTTCCCCATACTTACAACTGAAACTCCAAGAATTTTTTTTCATCAAACCTGTACGTGTGGGGTATCTATGGATAGGTCTTCAAAAATGATATTGAGGTTTCTCATATAATTTTTTTCTGAACTGAATATTTTGCGCGAGAGACACTTCCAAAGTGGTAAAATGTGTGTCCCCCCCCTCTAACTTCTAAAATAAGAGAATGATAAAATTAAAAAAATATATATAATGTACATTACCATGTAAACTTCCACCGAAAATTGGTTTGAACGAGATCTAGTAAGTAGTTTTTTTTTAATACGTCATAAATCGAAAACCGCAATTTACCTTTCACAAAGTTACAACGAACTACAAGAACTTTTATATTATGTTACTTGCTGCTACGGAACCCTTCATGGGCGAGTCCAACTCGCACTTGGCCGGTTTTTTTTATATCTATTGTGAAACGGTGGGCACAGTCAGGAATCAAGATGGTCGCAACAAACGATCTATTTGCACTACGAGTATAATACGTTTATTATTTTCTAAAATCGGACAGAGTTTTACTTACGGCGTTTGCACTTGGTGCCGGTTACAAAACGACTGATCCAAACTGCCTAACACATCATAACTTAATATTTTGATTGTATTACTAACTATAATGAAGAAAATTAAATAACAATTATTAACAAAGAAATAAATGAAATAAAGTTTCTGAATCAATAATCTTAAGCAATCATTAATTTAAACTTAATACTTGGCGCGCCGGGAGCTGACAACCTGAAGGCGCCATAATGGATATTCAACAATTCTGATTATTTTAAACACCAAGAATAAATCAAACATAACTCAAGAACGTTACAATGATTATTTAAATTACTAAGTCGAGCTGGTATATATAATAATAATAAAACGTTTATTTCGGAAACTTGCTCCATAGATCTTTGTTAGTGATACAACTTACATAACTATGTTAGTACTTACATTTAATTAAAAACAAAATAAAATAAATAAAAACAAAATACAAATAAAACCTACAATTCTATTAATTCATGTATTTTCCTGCAGTATCAGACCCGTAGATATGCATACGGGTCCAATACTTCGGGAAAACGCCGTCCAGTCTATCCCCAATCACCTTCAGGATGCCATTCTTTTCCTCATGATTGCTGAGAAGCTATCGGTAGTAGATTCAGCAAACATGGCTAACGCGCTACAGAATCGCGGTAGCCCCACAAACACCCTGAAGGCGTTGTTGTACTGGACACGAAGAGCGTTGTAGGCCCTCTGCGTATGCTTGACCCACAGGCTGCATGTGTAAAATGACTGACAATAAGCCTTGAAAAGGGTGATCTTGACCGGTCTCGTACATCTTGCAAACCTACGGCCAACATATTGCATTGGACCGACAACGCTCGTCGTTCCCGTTCTAAGTCCTGGTCATCATTAAGATCCTCGGCTACTATGTATCCAAAGTATTTAAAACAAGGCACTCTGTTTAGAGCAACACCATATAGGTACACCGGTGGCACTGCCCTGTGACCCTTTGCAGTAACCCCAAACACCATGAACACACTCTTCTTCACGTTGTACAGGAGGCCGTGAGTCAAGGCGTATCTCTCACAAACCTCAAGCAATCGCCTGAGTGCCTCAATCGAGGGACTCAGCAGCACCATGTAGTCCGCGTAAGATACGCTATTTATAATTTTACCATATATTTAATTATATAGTTTATATGCAGGACTGGAAGTCGATAACACTATGTACATTATTTTTTAGCACATTGGTAACAATTTCAAATAATAACGTAATATTATGTGTTATCAGATTTTTTATTCCACGCAATCACTATGTTCTATGTTATGGGTTTGGTTTTCGCACTTAGTCCTTCAAATGGACCATTGTGCGTGAGCCATGGTGGCCGTCGGTGGCTATTCCAACCAGCCCACCTCCCTCCAGAAGCTGATTAGGTCTCCTGGTCTGTTGAGAATATCGACATCACGGCGCTGCACTGGCGCGCGGCGGCGTGATGTGCGTGTACTAGGCGCACAGACACACTACAGATAATGGATAATGACCCTCGTAGTGCGGTGACTTTATATTAAAAGCTTCCGGACCGGCGGGCATAGATGCCCTATACAAAATTTGTAATGAGGTATGGCGTACTGGTGAGTGGCCAAGCGATTGGACAAAATCAATCATCCTGCCATTACATAAGAAAGGTTCCACTTCAAAATGTGATAACTATCGAACCCTGGCTGTAATATCTCATGCCAGCAAGGTACTGCTACAAATTATAAACAACAGAATTCGTTACTTTCTAGATTGGCAGATCCCTCAAGAACAGGCTGGTTTTGTAAAAGGCAAGGGAACTCGCGAGCAGATCCTCAACGTTCGCCACCTGATAGAGAAGTCATATGAGTTTAACACACCTCTCATTATGTGCTTCATAGACTACAGTAAAGCCTTCGATTGCGTAGTCTGGCAAAGCCTGTGGAAGGTACTTTTGGAGCTTGGAGTACCGCATCATCTGGTATCCCTAATTCAAGCCCTATACTCTCAAAATAAAGGCATAGTGAAGGTCGACCAAACCAACTCTAACCCCTTCAGTTTCGGAAAAGGCGTAAGGCAAGGCTGCATCTTATCTCCCATCCTTTTTAACGCATATGGAGAATATATTATCAGACGTATCTGTGAAAACTGGGAAGGTGGTGTAACGATTGGCGGAACCAAGTTAACAAATCTCCGCTACGCTGATGACACTACTCTCCTAGCAGCCTCAGAGTCTGAAATGGCAGAACTCCTTAGAAGGATGGAACGAATCAGCATGGAACTGGGCCTAAAGATCAACCACGCAAAGACCAAACTAATGGTGGTGGACCGAGCACATAAATTAGAGCTTACTGGCGCTCTTAATCTTGAAACGGTCGATGACTTCATTTACCTAGGCTCTAACATATCCAACACAGGCTCTTGCGAAAAAGAAATCCGTAGGCGTATAGGCATGGCCAAGAATGCTATGTCTCAGCTTCAAAAAATATGGAGAGATCGCAACATTTCGCGAAATACCAAAGTGAAATTGGTCAACACGCTGGTCTTTTCAATTTTCGGATACGGAGCAGAAACTTGGACCTTGAGAAAGGCCGATCGAGCTCGTATAGACGCCTTCGAGATGTGGTGTTGGAGGAAGTTGCTCCAGATACCCTGGACTGCATTCCGCACCAACGAGTCCATCCTACGCGATGGACTAAATAAATACCAGACTCTCTACTACCTGTCGCCGCAGAGTTTTGGAATTTTTCGGCCATATAGCGAGGAAAGATGGCAATAACCTCGAACAACTGATGGTTACCGGCAAGGTGGATGGTAAACGTCCAAGAGGTCGCAGCCCTTTGCGATGGTCCGACCAGATAAGCTCTTCTCTTAACACGAAAGTTCATGATGCGCTTCACTTGGCCAAGGATAGACAGAGATGGCGAAACATCGTCAGGGAAAAAATGTTTTCAAGGGAGGATCACGACCCTCAGTAATGAGGAGTACGACTTGAGGAGGAGGAGTGCGGTGACACGTTTGTTATGATTTCAATTTAATAAACTATCGAAATAAAAATATATTAAGCATTTTCAAAGTTACTGCTTTTGAGCTGAAATTTTGTACAGAGATTCTAGACCAGATACACTCTTCAACCCGTTCGTATGGATATACCCTTTCCGTAACACCCTGTATTTACAGGTTGATACAAAGTAAGGCCTCCATTAGACTGTAACACGCTCAGAACATTAAGAACCACCAGGATTCCACAAAGAGTAGTGATTTTATTCTCCAAGTTCAACTGCAAAGTTCAAACGTTTATCGGAATCTGCGATCGTCGCCGTTTGAGCGGCTCTTATTTACATAACAACGACAGTTGGCAACTGCCTGAACGTGACAGATGAGTTGCTCAGATTGTTGCCAGTCTGCGGGGAATATGGCCGGATAGGGATAATGTGGCCAGATTATGGAAATAATAGTTTCAAGCGTGATCGTTTTTTTATGTTTGTTCAGCCTCTATTTCACTTGTAAGTGAAGATCGGTCGACAAAATGGTGAACCGTGCAATTTTCAACTTCTAGAAGTAGAAGGAGAAGTAGTGTCGCTGGGGGTTGAAAAGTCCGCGGTTATCAGCGGGAACACAGATTCCGGCAGGAAGGTTCACACCTTATTATATCTAGATCATGAGCAGCAGTAATAGCTGTGGCATGATTCTATATTCAATCATTGTTGTGGTCTATTAGAAGAATTTTGTACCGTGGTTATTTTAGCGACTATATTGTGCGCTTGCTGAATAGGTACCTCAAAATACCAGTTGTAAACAGAGATATACATACATGTACATACATATTATTATTATTTTTGTTTTAAAAAATTATCTTCTCAGGTTCCTAGAACCTAGTATTTCTTTAAATCTCACGAGTGTAAACCAAGGTGAGGTTTTAAGTTTGAGTAGATTAGGTGTTGTGTACTGCATTGAAATTATTGTCTAAATCTAATTGTAGGAATTTCCGAACTATGCGACATGTGCTTAATATAGCTGCTTTCTGTAGTATAAACAGAAACCGTTTCTCAAAAATATTTTGTTTTCGAATTCAGGGGATCGAGGGGGGGGGTGGAGGGGGAGGGGTTCAGGGGATTAGGCCGGACTAAATCTTGTATACAAGATAGATGGATTAGTTATAAAGACTCCTGGACTTACCCAGGAGTCTTTATAACTTATCAAAAACTCCAAACACTAAGTTTCTGACAAATTATAATATACAGACCGTATCTACTCATCTATTCATCCCACGAGACTTCTCCAAACTTAATAAGTCCAACGCCTGCTAGCCAATCGATCAAAATGCTCCGATCTAATCGCGCTATCAACGGCTGAGCCAAATGGCGCTCTGATTTACATAACAACGGGTCCGTCCGAGACTAGTCGCACTAAAAATAGACGGCGACACTCGAGAGGCGATGCCTTCTGTCATGTTGACAATAGACTATAGATAAGTTCCTGAAATATGGGTGTTTATATCCAAGTTGATATACTTTTTGGTATAGACGGCTTCTTAATCGCTTTACCACCCTACAGTTACTCGTTTTCAATAATTTATGACAAGCTTCCCTTTTTCTTTCTCGTTTTTTTTTGTCGGTGATCTTTATGGATACCCTCCATCTGGGGAGAGTCGAGTTAGATATTTGTTTAACATAATACCAGAAGGCCAATTCTCGTAATTTAAAACGATCAAAATCTAGTCGCAGTCTCATCTCGGCGACAAACAAATGTCAAAAATGTTTCCGTACATTTTTTTGTGGGGAAACGTTTTCGACATTTGTTTGTTTAGAGGTATTTTTGAGAGATTGAGACTGAGGTCAGGCTGTGAACGTTCGTAAAATTACGAGAATGGCCCCTCTTCTACGCTTGTAATTATAATAGAAAAGCACTTCCTCTCTTCTTAAACATCATCATCATTATAATATTATGTTCTTTGCTCCTGTTTCATGTTTACTATTATAAACTTATGTATATGTGTATATATTTATTTAGTTTAGTATAATATACTATATGTATGTATTTATAGTATTGTGTAAATGGTACACCACAGACTACCTACAGTATTTGACTGTCCTTCCCGTTTTTAATCCATCCAAAGGTTGTCTTTAAAAGATCGCTCTTAGCGATAAGACCGCCCATTGTGTCACCCATTGTAAAGTTTCTATATTTATGTCTGTAATTTATATGGTGTACATAATAAAGAGTATTCTATTCTATTCTTGTATATATACCATGAAGTGGATTCAAAATCTCAATAAGTGTAACTGACTCGTGGCCGAACTAATTAATTAAATAAATAATAGCCATGATGGACGATGGTTAAGCTGCAATGTGTTCTCTTCATAAAAAGTAGGTAAAAAAAAATCTAGTATTTATTTATTAACCTAAGTAAGTTTACTCAGTTCACATTCAAGTAATGCAAACTGAAAATAGCGTTTTTCGCAAATAAACTGATGCAACTGAAATATTTTACTACTTTTATGCATTTATTTAATATCTATTGACATTGTACAATTTACACTGAATATCACTGCCATTGCTAAATATTAAAATAGAGATAAAAATATAAGTAATTTACTCCTACGATTATTAATTATTTACCAAATATCACATTAATATTATAAAGGCGAAAGTTTGTGAGTGCGTGTGTGTGTGTGTTTATATGTTTGTTAGTTCTTCACGCTCAAACGGCTGGACCAATTTTGATAAAATTTTGTATGGAGGTAGCTGACACCCTTTTTTATGGATGGGAAATCATCAAATGACCCCTCCCGCTCTGGGTGGAGCGGAAGGGAGTGTCAGACTCTTACTGACTAAAACCCATCCGTGTTCCTTCCTTAGCCCTTTATGTTCCGGGGTAGCGGAAACCTTTTCGGACAATCCTGCACCCCCGGCAGGCTTCGGCCCTGGCAGGCCCCTTCTTTTTTGCTGACATCTCCCTGAAGCGCGCGTGGAACACGTACGCGCCGTCCGGCAGTAGCTGACACCCTGGATTAACATATAAGTAGGTTACTTTTTATCCCAATATTCCCACGGGATCGATATTTACGCGGGTGAAACCGCGGGGCGCAGCTAGTACATACATAAACTTGGGGCTTGTTGCTAAGTAATATCGCTTGGGTCGATCGATCAGGTTTCACGAACTTTGTCCAAACAAACGTTATTCTTTCTTTATTTCTTTGTTACGATCCTAACATACTACTGCTACTTACTTAGGTACCTAAGTACCGTCACATAACTCGTCGATCGTCATATCAAGTTACAAACGAACATACACATCAAAGGCGGCAGGCGTAAACAAGGTAATTAATAAATTAATACTAACAGACGATTAACTCCAATACGATTACCTCCATTTAATCAGATAAATTAATTATCCACGCTCGTTCTACCCTGTTCATGTTATCTAGGAACTATGGGCCGATTTCTCGTGCGATACTTCCTGGCCGCGCCACAGTGGAAAATTAAAGTAACACGTTTCTAGATAAATTGTACCCTTTATGTACTTTAGGGTCTTCTTCTGCCATCGGTCCCTCATTACTGAGGATCGTGGTCACTGGATCCTTTCAAACGGACAATCTGCCTCCATCTACTCCGGTCCAAATTTGCCATCACCACCCGCTGAAAATTGCTTGAGGACGTAGCTTCTTTTACTTGGTCGGACCATCGTGTTGGCGCCCGGTTTCTCGCTTTCTTTCCTTCGGTATTGCCAACAATAACCAGCTTTTCAAGGCTGCTATCTCCCCTTCGCATTATGTGGCCGAAATAGGATAGAATACGCTGTAGGCATATTGTAGACAATCGGGTCTTGACATCGAGTTGGGAAAGGATAGACACATTTGTGCGTTTGGCTGTCCATGATATTCGGAGCATCCGCCTCCAGCACCACATTTTGAATGCATCAATCCTCTGTCTTTCTCTTGCTCGAATTGTCCACGTTTCAACTCCATAGAGGAAAATCGGGAAAACTAATGCTCTGACCAACCGGGCTTTAGAACTTCGTTTCTAAAAGAAACCTATCTCCTAACCCAGATGTGCTGTGTTTGTGCCAAATTTTAGCGATAAAGTTGCATATCTATTAAAGACATTTGAATGATTGTAGTGGCTTGATGTGCTGGCGTCTATACTTTAATTGTACCTTTACATTATTGCTACAAAGCAGAAGTATTTGAAGTGAAACTTCTTTACGCACGCTTGACTTGGGGAGTAAGCTGGCGAACGCGTGACGTAAACGTTACGAAAAGTGTGATCGGGCGAGGCGAACGGGAGTTGAGTGGGGGATATAAGCAAGAGAAAGCAGTGCGCGCGCATATTTTCTTTCTCTCTTCCTCTCATAGCCAAATACGTTTGAAGTTTCACTTCAGTCGTGTGGTCATAAGCACACTCGGTTTTTTTTTTAACTTTTGTATCAAGCAAGGCGCGACATGCACAACATTCATATTAAAGATGAACAACTATTAGATACCAAACTTCATACTTGCATTGCAGTCAATATCTGAATGTCCAATAATTCCCCTGTACAATATAAAGTCACAAGTTCACAACCAAACTTACATCGCCAGTAATGACAACGCTCATTATTCCTGAGCCCTCAAACAGCTTTGTTGTCCAGTGTACCGGTGACGTCACTTCCAAGGTGACCACACTTGCTGTTGTAGTCTCAATCAGTGCTCGCTGACATGTGAGTGCCGATTTTGGATCGATTTGGGTCGCAAGTCATAGTCATAAGCGGTTTAAATTGAAAAAAAAAAAACACTTGAGGAACAAAAATCATCATCGACCTACCCTTTTCCCAACTATGTTGGGGTCGGCTTCCAGTTTCACCAAATGTAGCTGAATACCAGTTTTTTACATGAAACGACTGTATATCTGACCTCCACCACCCAGTTACTGGGTAATACGATACCCCTTGCTAAGACTGGTTGTCAGACTTTCAGGCTTCTAACGACCCTTGACGACTGTCAAAGATCTACGATTGACAGCCAGGAACAACAGTTTAACGTACTTTCCGAGGCACGAAGGGGTCTTAATATGTAAATATGGTCACCCATCCACAGACCAACAGCGGCAAGCATAGATTAAGCTGATCGATCGATCCGTGCGGCGGTTATTATTTAGCGACAACCCCTCATTAATTAAAGAAAGAAAATATTTTAACATTTTATATTGTAAAAAATACTAGCAAACAAAATACTTGGCAGAATTTATACTGAAGAATCAAACGTGCAATTTTCTTAGAGATCTCTTTTGCTTTTGAGTCAATGGATCAATTAATTCTTTTACTGCGTGGCCACCAAAGCAGCTTTAGGTGTTGCCACATTGAGATCGTCAATTTCTTCAGAAAATGAAGAGTAGTGTTGTATAAGAATGAATGAATAATATGAATAAGTTTGAGGTTTTCTGCACCTGCAGCAGCCGCCCCAGCACAGCCCGCCATGCTAGGAAGATGGATGGCGCAAGGGTGTCGACACGGTGCGGGATTGTCCGAGGTGCGGGATTGTCCGAAAGGGTTACCGCTACCCCGGAACATAAAGGGCTAAGGAAGGAACACGGATGGGTTTTAGTCAGTAAGAGTCTGACACGCCCTTCCGCTCCATTCAGAGCGAGAGGTGTCCTTTGATGATTTCCCATCCATAAAAAAAAAGAAAAAAAAAGGGTGTCGACACAGGTTGCATCCCACACCAAAGGCCTACCACCGTCCAAGGCATTATGGTCATTCCACCTGGCCTCTTCCCATCGTCGTGTACCACGCCATTGGGTTCTAAAACAGCTGGCAACCCGGCGCGGGCGGTGACAAGAGCCCGATGAATAATGTCATTAATATCTAATTAAATAAATTGTTTATTTAAAATCCAGTGGCCTGCATTGCATATAGGCATATAAGCAGTGCCTCCCTCGATATATCAACATAAGCCTGTCAATTATATTTTAGTGTGTGTGCTCCACAATTAAGAAAGTCACTAAATTATCATACCTAACAAAAAACAAAATCTTCATACAAACACGCGCGGCAGTAGGCAGTCGCCGGACGGCCTACTCGGCTCCCGTACTATTCGCACATTGTCATTGGTCTTTACTCGTTCAAGTTAATACGACAAAATTAAAAATACGTAAGTCTCACGCGTAATACCATGACGTTCGACCTTCGCAATTTATCACCCTTACGTAGGCATGCCTACTCAAATAACCACACTTTTGAACTCACTTTTGTTTCTGATGAGTGACCGCGTTTGCCTAGATTAGACCCGGCCTAGTGCCTACCTATTCTGAAAACCAATGCACGCCACTGTTAAAATCTTAGTTCCATCTTCCCGCTTGTATCTTAAACCAAGCACCTTGTATATTGGCCATATTAGCCGTTGCCCGCGGGAGCTGCGTACTGACCGTTAATTAATGAAATTGCATGTTATGCTATGAATAGCTGCTTAGTTTGTTATCAAATGTACATTAATTTACCGCAAACACGTTATAATGGGTATTACTAATGATATACCATTCCAGAACATTGTAAAGGACGTTATAGGGAATTAATAAAATTAACATTTTGGTTGAAATTTAGAATTAATGTGACTCTTTGGTTGATATTTATAGTCGCTCTTGGAATTTAGTTTTGGGTTCAAGGGGATTTTTCTTGTAATTGTTTAATGCTGTCTGATTTAAAAAAAAAAAAAAAAAATTACGTTCAATCCTTTAATTGAATGTCGATACGAATTCATTAATAATTTCTGCGCGTAGAGAAGGGTTGCCTTTAAGTTGAATTTTATATTATTCGTTGATTTAATCGTTTATTTAATTTTTTTGTGAAAAAAATATATTTTCTTTTGGATATACAGACGGGTATCTATTTATTACGGCCCACTTCCTCTTGAGGCCTGTGTCCCAGCAGTGGGAACGTTATAGGCTGATTATGAGTGATTACAGGAGTAGAGAAAGTCTATAATAAATAAACATTTATGGTTAGTAGACGTCAAAAATTAGCTGCAAGTTTGCATAAAACTAGCACCCTGTTGATTTATTTATTTTAATGAGTATTCCGAATACAATCTGTATTTCGGTGATGTATAATAATTTGATATTAGCATTTCGGAGCCATTACCATGGTCATATTTAAACACTGTGAAAGGGATCGGAATATGTTTCCATTTTGTATTTATTAGAGTTTCGCAACCAAAGGGTGCCAACGGGACCCTGTTACCTGAATTTACAATCTACTGTCATATTATTTCAATGATAGCCGTTCGTCAAGAATAATCTGCAAGAAAGCATCCGTCAGTGTGTCAGTGGTGCCAATAAGTAGTAAAAGCAGGAATACAGGTGTTCATTAATTCACTAAAAACGAAAAACTTCGCAAGCAATGAGAAATTGCTACTGAAGGTGTCATCCTCAGGGCGAGCTGCTTCTCACACTGACAACTGTACAGACGCCAGCACATCAACCTACTACAATCTGTAAAATTTCTTTAATAGATTTTCAACTTTATCACTAATGCATAAGGTTCAAAGTTGATTGGGAAAATTTGTCAGTTTCGGGTAGGTTGATGTGCTGGCGTCTGTACATCGCTAGCTCCCGCGTCACCAGTCCTGACTCTCGGTATATTTTTGCTACTGATACCAAAACTACAAACGTAGTATACAGAGCAGTTTTATAAAAATCTGGGCGTTATTTTCACATAATGCAAAGCATAATCACTAATCAGCCTATAATGTCCTATATTTCCTTTCTGTGAGAATGATTGGGCCGTAATCCACCATGGTAATGTCACGTCGTCGAATTTTTGGTTCTAGGACAAGCCGGTTTCCTCACGATGTTTTTCTTTACCGTTTATAGAGCAGCTGTGATTAAATTATTTACACATAGTTGCTAAAGTAGGGTTCGAACCCACGACTGCCCGCGACTTCGTCCGCGTGAAATTGCACCCTCCCCCCATTCACCCTCTTAGGGGTGGAATTTCGAAAAACCCTTTCTTAGTGAACACCTACTCTTCACAAAGAACGCACCCTCCAAATTTCATGTCTCTAGGACCAGCGGCTTAGGCTGTGCGTTGATATATCAGTCAGTCAGTCAGGACTTTGTATTTTATATACAGGGTGTCCCTGGAAGTATGGATCAAATCGAATAGGAGCGTGGGCAAGGTCATTTCCAAACTTTTTATTCCTGAGAATGTCAGTGAATTTTTTTGCGGTTCAAAAGTTATGACCGATTTTAATTTTTTTTTTTCAATCACTTCGCTTAGTGTTGAAAGAAAATAATCATAAAAAAATACTATCACAACTATCTAAAAAAAAAAAATTGATAGCCCTGATACTTTTCACGAATACGATCTTTCTTCTCTTTTTTTTTAGTATTTTTTTTTTTTTTTTGCTAATACGTTTGGAAATGACCTTGCCCACGACCCTATTCGATTTGATCCATACTTCCAGGGACACCCTGTATATAGATAGATAGCATTTCCCTTTTAAACTACCATCTACAAACGTATCCTTTTATTAATAAACTAGCTAAAAGTAGTAAATACAGGTTATGTTACAACAATATCGTGTCTTTCCATAGCGCACAGTAACGGGAGCTCGCATATAAAATATAATTTCACGAGCGTTGCCACCGAGTGCTGCGGAGTACACCGCGCATCAAAAGCAATGCCATCCTAACAAAGAATACAAACGATAATCGATCTTATGTCTAAACCGTTAGGTACTAAAATCCTGTCAAAGTTTTCAGTAAACGATAGATGTAGGTGTGGCTAACCATGCAGTGCAAATGGAACAATATACAAGTATTATAGTGCGTCGTATTGCAGACGTTTACCAGAAGTTTTTTTGTAAATGAATAAGTTATTATAATGCGTATTGCAAAAGAATGAAACTCTTTGCGATAGCAGTTTTATTTCGCATTTATATAGTCTGATTTGATTTGAAATTGTGTTCACTTGTTCTGCGCTACGGTGCATGGTGCTACGCGCTACGACGTAGCAGCTACGCCGTAGCTCGCGTAGGCTCAACGCTTCTGACTCGGTTTTGTAAGCATTCGATGTCTGTTAAATGAATTATGACAATTTATGTTTTTATTTAAAAACACATAACACTAAAGATTCAGATAAAATATATAAAGATAGTACTACAATTTATTTACCGAAACGCTCGGGTCATGGGGCCCGAGCGCGCGTCTCCTTTTTAAGGAAATTTCTCGCCGGCTGGTCGATACTTCACGTGACCAGAGGGCTGGGTCTTTCTTTGGCCAAAGAATTAGCATTGCCATTCAACGGGGCAATGCTGCCAGTCTTCTGGGCACGTTTCCGGATGACAGCGATGCGGACGAATACTTCGACGCCTAAGTGTCCTTTGTTTTTTTTTTATATATTTGTATTGTAAGTTAGTTAGTCATTTATTTTAGTATCTAGTGTCTATGGTTAGTTACTTATTATGAAGCAACAATATCACCTAATATTATAATAATGATGTTTATTTTTGTTAGTGAAACTTCTAAAAATCCTCTGCACAACAGCCCGTTACACAAAATGCAACAACACAATAGTAACAAAATCTACCTCTCCAATGTTTGACACAGCTACGTTTCTATTAAAATACATTTCAGTTTCTATGCCTTTACAACGAAATAATATTTATTTTGTGCACGGTAGAGGAGCTGCCAAGTTCTCAAAGGTGCATCATAGTGCGCGTGCCAAGTTCGCTGCAATCTTGAATAGTATTTTACTAGAGATTATTTTTGCATGAAGTGTCCCGGATGTGTTTATAAGAATACTAGCAGCGCCCCGCGGTTTCAACCGCATAAGTGTCGATTCCGTTGGAATATCGGGGTAAAAAGTATCCTATGTGTTATTCTGATGTATAAGCTATATTACTGAATAGTTTCATTAAAATCCGTTCAGTAGTTTTTGAGTGAAATAGTAACAAACTCAAACTCAAAGCATTTATTTCAATTAAACCATTACAGGCACTTTTGAATTGTCAAAATTAAGTAGTCGGTCAGTTAGTCAAAAAGTTGAAGCTAGTTGCCCATTCCAAAACGTAGATCTCTATGGAGAAGAACGGGCAAGAAACTCCATGGACACTCTTTTAAATCAAGAATATTACAAAATCCTGGGTACATTATACTTGCTGCTTCTATATGTGAGAACAATGTAAAACAGAACTGAAGAAACAATTCAAAAAATAAGATTAAAAATAAGCCTTGGCAATTAAGAGATGACCAGTCTCTACCGACGGCGCCCGTTCACGAACATGACGCGTGGATCAGTACCATCCAGCTCAACCATTTTGCAGGGAACCGAATGATCCAATCTTGTACTGGTCGATCATCAAGGTTAAGCAGCTGTTGCCGAGGTCGGTTCATGGACGGGTGATCACCCATAACATACCAAGAACCCTCCGTGCCTTGGAAAGTCTCGGTTATCATTCGTAGATCTCTGACAATCATTACGGGTTGTCAGAAGCATGAAATCTGACAACCAGTCTTACCAAGGGGTGTCGTGTTGCCCAGTTACTGGGTTGTGGAGGTCAGATAGGCAGGCTCTGTGTAAAAAATTTATATTCAGCTGCATCTGATGGTCAGGATACCCGTTGAAACCGTGGGTGCTGGCTGGCTGGGTGACTCGCCGCTCTAAAGCTTGCGGGAGTGATGATGACGTCACGCTGAAGTAGGTGCACAAAGGCTGCGCTGACGTTCATGTTCGGGGTCACCAGTATAGAGGTATGAGGAACAGGGTGTAAAGTTTACTCATACTGTATAGAAAAGGGAGGATCCTCCGACCAGACGGGTGTTGTCTGGCGGGCAACTGCCCGATGATTCATGTCGGGCCGTTGTATCTATGCTAGTTGCGCGGTAAACTCTGCTTGCGCGATGCAGGACTTGCGTGACGTCAATGACGCGTTGTTTGCATGTAGCGTTGTAGATACCGCTACAGAGCGTTGTCTCTGTCACTTATCTCTGTGAGACAGTCTCATTCTTTCTAAGCCTTGATATGTCATATTTATAGCGCAGGCAGGTCATGATAAAGCCTATTTTTTATTTCGTAAATATGAAATGTAAAATATTGTTCAGAAAAGTATCACAAGATTCAACATTCGTTTATTTTAGTTTGATATCGTCACAAGTTTTATAAAGCTAGAAGTTTTAGTGTCCCAAGGCTCTGAAGAGCCATTTTCATTTAAATAAATAGCTTTAGTTTTAATGCTTCGGATAAGCATGAGTTTCTGTTCAATTTTAAGCATTTTTTTTAATAACTTTAACAACGATATTATGTACAATTTAATTAAGTTTTAATTTTTCGGTGCGTCTTGCAATTTCTTTGTTTTGTTTTGCCTTGTAAGAGACTATTTGACCAAGATAGAGATACCTATTCATCAACGTATTCGACCTCCCCAGCCGCCACAATGATCCTGCGATGTTCGCTGATCGTCATCAACTTGGTCTTTGACATATTCATCTGAAGTCCGACCTCTAGGCTTGCCGTGCCAAGATCGTCTAGCATCTGTGTCAACTCGGAGGCTGAAGACGGAAAGAGGCACAATATATTCGGCGAAACGGAGATATGAAATATGGATTTTGTATTAGAACTAGCTTCTGCCCGCGACTTCGTCCGCGTAAAATTTCACCTTCCCCCCATTCACCCTCTTAGGGGTAGAATTTCGAAAAACCCTTTCTTAGTGGATACCTACTCTTAACAAAGAACATACTCTCCAAATTTCATGTCTCTTGGACCAGCGGTTGAAGCTGTGCGTTGATATATCAGTCAGTCAGTTAGGACTTTGAATTTTATATGTATAGATAGCCTCAATTGCTGATGCTTGGCAGTCTCTAACTACACAAGGTACTAAGGGGCTGATCACCTTTTTTTTAATGTGTGGAAATCCTCATGGATGTCCACCACCCTGGGGTGGGCCACCTAGCACCACCTATCGTTTGGTTTTGTAAACCTTTTATATATGAGCTATCCTCATAAATCTCGTGATGGCACAAGGGGAAAAGGATCTACAAGATATTTTTTTTTTTTTACATTTTTTGGAAAAATGTAAAAAAAAACTACTATTGCATATCTGACATGGGTAATCGGGTAGACTGTTGAGCCTAAAAATGTTATGTTTGAAATAAGAACAAAATGTATACAGTTGTTCAATCTTTTGTTTCTTAAAATACTGCCTCATTACTACTCGTACTACAAGTTGACACCAATGATGCTTTTCTTCAAAGTCAGAGGCGATGGGTAGGGAAAGATGTTTAGAGCTTTATTGAAAAACATAAATTCTTATTTAAAATGCATAGCCGAGTACAAATCCTTACTAATATTATAAATTCGAAAGTAACTGTCTGTCTGTCTGTATGTTACCTTTTCACGCATAAACCGCTGAACCGATTTAGATGAAATTTGGTATAAAGATAGATTGAGTCCCAGGAAAGAACATAGGATACTTTTCATCCCGATATTCCCACGGGATCGAGACTTATGCGGGTGAAACCGCGAGGCGCAGCTAGTACGCAATAAAAAAATCTTGCTTCAAATTCAAAAGATGGACTCGTCAAAATAAATAAATATTTCACAGAACTGTTTTCAAATTTTCATACACAACTGACCACTTTACCATTCCAAGGAAACGTTCCAACGTTTTTCCACTGATTCATAGTTCAAAGTTAAAAGAAAATTGTTTCACAGAAGACGTTAGTTAATTCAACCGACGGACGTAATCAGTGGACGAACGGCATCTTGTTAAGTTGTAATTAGCGTCCCCTTTGACAATCTGTGTAGTTAAGTAAGAAATTAAGTACGGTGTAGGACTTGGAAGGACTATGAAGGAATTTGAACCGTAAAGAGGAAGGGATATGGTTGAGTTTAAAGTGTTGGAGATGTTAAGCTCGGAAGTTCATGCTTATTGGGTTTTTGGTTTATGCATCCGGGTTTTAATTTTCGAGGTCTAGGTAGGTAGTTTGATGTTGAGAATCTAGGATGGTAAATGAGGGGGCTTATGGCTAAGTAATGACAGCCGCACGGGTCGATCGACCAGGTTAAGCTGCGTTTGCCGCGGTTGGTCCGTGGATGGGTGACCATTTTAACATACCAAGACCCCTCCGTGCCTCTGAAAGCACGTTAAGCCGTTGGTCGCGGCTGTCATTCGTGGATCTTTGACAGTTGTTACGGGTCGTCAAAAGCCTGAAAGTAAGAACCAGTCTTACCAAAGGGTATCGTATAACCCAGTGACTGGGTTGTGAATGTCAGATAGGCAGTCGCTCCATGTAAAAAACTGGTATTTCGCTGCATCCGGTTAGACTGGAAACCGATTCCAACATAGTTGGGAAAAGGCTAGGCAGATGATGAATCTAGGATGATAAGTGATCGTCTATTTTCCTTGTTACTCTCGGTGCAGTGTTACGTTAGTCAGGAAAAAAAACACTGGTTTATTGGCCCATTGTTGTGCATTAATTACTTGCAGTTTCACTAAATCAATTTTAACTGTAAAAAGCCCTAGTTTACTCAAAGAATTTCATTAATATAAAATATATACCAAAATAAAACAATAGCTTATTAATATTGTTTTCTTTATTTTTGTTTATTACTATGAAAACAATATTAATAAACTATTGTTTTCTTTGGTCTTTACGTACATAATATCTACTATGATCGAATTGTGTATATATTTTATATTGATTAAATTCTTTGATTAAACTCAGTCCTTGATGTAGGACTATTGCATTACGATACAATACTCCTACACCTACCAGGGGTTGTCCTTGGGTGCACTTGCATAGACCATACAGGGATAACCATCGTATTTTTAATATGCCACAATAATTAATTACAAGTAATAAAATACAAAACCAATTGAAAACACATACAAATCCCAATAACTCATCTCACCCATCCCATGGGCTAGTTTTAAAAGCTAAAACTATTTTAATCGGGTTCCACACAAAATTCATTGAATTGACAAATTCCATTAATACAATCCTATTTATTATGCGGGTACGGACTGTTTAATCCGTTTTGGGATGTTATTCGTAATGGCGTTAATGGCGATTGTTAATACCACTGGTTGCTCAAGTAGTTTGGGGTTGCCTAACAAACTGATTGACAATCATGGTAATCTGGGTAGCGACTGCCAACGTTGGTTGGGAATCAATCTATACATCGAATACTGTGTGAATATTGTGTGACTTACATTTTCATAATCATCATTTAAGCCGAAAGACGTCTACTGCTGGACATAGGCCTCCCCAAAGTAGGAGGAATGTCCAGTCCTATGTCTAGTAGCGGAATTAACTGGCGACCACTAACGTTTAGGAAGAAGAGTGGGGCGCGTCTTCGTGGATGGCTATGTGTAGGTACCAGCTGCAAGCGTTGTTGTGTTTCTCTTTTAAGGGAACGAATATATGCCCGGGTGTCCCGGGTGATTAATTAATTGCAATGGAATCTTTGTTGACTAGTAGGTAGTGCAGATGTCCAGGTGTGGCGGTGACCACTAAGTGTTTATATACACATGGGGCAGTCGTTGATGAGTGTCGACGGCTAGAGTTGCTTCTGCTGTTGATGCGTGTCGCTCGTGTATATGAGCACTTACTCGATCACTACTTTTCCGTCCAACACCATGATTAAAATAACAAACAACTTGTATACAATAAAATGTCCTCCCAAGTTTGCAAGTATCATTATTACAGTTCAAATTGAAGTTTCCTTGTATTTTTTCTGCTATAAATCGTCAGCATTGGATGCAGCGGGGCAGTATATTGTTGTTTAGAGAGATTTATGTCGTTACTCTGAGCTCTGGCGCAGAATTAAACCGCATGTAGCTAATACATGTCGTACATACAATATGTGTTGATTTTTAAATGTTCGGGAGGAAAATCTATGGTTATTGATGAAAGCTGTTCTTGGAATCAAACTCAAAGCATTTATTTCAATTAAACCAATTACAGACACTTTTGAATTGTCAAGGGGTTGGTCAGTCAGAAAGATGAAGCTAGTCCTAGTAGCTAGTATCAGTATTTATAAGCTTAGAAACAGCTTTTTGCTAGAAAACTAAGTGCGTTGCGAAAGGCACATTTTCGATTACGCGAATTTTATTTTATTTATTTGGGAAAATAAACGGTTACACGTTACAAAATTACATAAAATATTAGCTACAGAGTGATTAAATGTATAACCCACGATATTTTCCACATATTATATTAGATAATTTTCTTATAGAATCATACAAAGACTCATTGTAAAATAAAATACACCATGCAAAATACTGGTACTTAGCTGCATCCGTTTAGACTGGATGCCGACCCCAACATAGTTGCGAAAAGACTAGGCAAATGATGACATAGACTCACGGTCACTGTCCTACCCAGGAGTTAAATCCAGCGGGGCAATTGCGTATCACATTATCAATCGGAATCGGTATCATTTTGACAGTTCAACAACATTCATTGCGTTATTTACGTGTTGAGCAGACAAATTTTTCGAACTTATGAAGCAATGGATTGGCAATTGGCTTCGAAATGATTCTGATTCCGATTGATAGTATGTTATGCAATTAGGGTGCTGGACCCAACGTTTACCAGTAGCTCTTACTAACACTGGACCAACGAAGCAGTCAGCAGATAAATACTTTAATTAATATTTACGAAACTAGTTTTAAAGCATTCTAGATCGACATAAAACTCTGTTCATCACTATCGTCAGCATCATTGACTGCGTTGTTTCACAAAGGCCTCCTTTTGTGTCATGCTTTCCTGGTCTTTGCGAGTCTGAATAACCAATCACGATGAATCACACTAATATTATAAAGGCGAAAGTTTGTGAGTGTGTGTGTGTGTGTTTATATGTTTGTTACTTCTTCACGCTCAAACGGCTGGAGCAATTGTGATAAAATTTTGTATGGAGATAGCTGCCACCCTGGATTAACGTATAGGCTACTTTCTATCCCGATATTCCCATGAAATCGAAACTTATGTGGGTGAAACCGCGGGGCGCAGCTAGTTAACTAATAAATTTAGAAGAGTTATTCAACAAAATAATAACTTTTACAGGAATAATAAAAAGTACCTACCTAAGTATAACAAAAGTAAAGCTATATAGAAACTAATTTAATTCTTCTTTCGTACCGCACCCCAAAATATTCATCGTTCTGAAACTACGTTCATATTTCAGCCCTGTTCATGAATTTTTAACACAACAATATCCCGCAGCGTCTAACTAACTGTAGTTATTCTTCATGAGCCGAACTTTATATTCTACACCAGAACTAGCCACACTATGTGAACAGGGCTTATAAAAATAAGTGTATTTTGTATGGGCGGTGAATTAGCTGACGACCCACCTTTATGGTTCAATCAACTCCGAATATCGTAATCCACTGCTAGACATAGGCCTCTCCCAGGCTGCGCCATTATACCCTGCCCTACGCCTTCCGCATCTTGTCCGTCCCAGCCACCTTCTTTAGGTCGTCGGTCCATCTAGCTAGGGGGCGCGCGACAGTGACCGCGCTTTAGTTTAGGTCATGTAGTCCCCTGAAAGCGATTGCCACTTCTTCTAGGCCCTTCAAGGACTCGTAATGTTTAAATGAACTAATCAAATAAGTAATGGCAATATAAATAATATATTTTTCAACACTACTAAAACCTTTTTTGTCTATCCCTAACTACCAAACCTTTCATATTAATTTTACGTAATGTACAAGTAAAACATACGCAACAAAAGTTGTTCCTTCACCCCAACTAGGCGAAAGGGGTGAAATGTGATGAAAATTTAATAAATGCTATTATTACTGCCGTGGCGTGAGGGAGCAGGGGTAGGGCGTCTAACCACACCTAATTAAGGCGATTGACACACTGCTGCGTTTCACGCAGCGGTGTGCGGGAAACGGAGCCAAATACCACGCGCGTGAGTGCGTTTTTATTGAATTTGTATGTAAAAAATCACGCGCGTGGGTGCGTTATCTGCACCCCGCTGCATCATGCGGGGCAGTGTGAGAATCGCCTAATACATTGTGGGGCAGTTGAAACAGTTTTTGTAACATTGACGTTTCGTACGGAAAGATCAGTTTTGAAGAGAAACTTCTTTACGCATGCTTGACTTGGAGAGTAAGCTGGCGAAGGCGTGACGTAAGCGTTACGAAAAGTGTGATCGGGCGAGGCGAACAGGAGTTGAGTGGGGGATATAAGCAAGAGAAAGCAGTGCGCGCGCACATTTTCTTTCTCTCTTCCTCTCATAGCCAGATACATTTGAAGTTCCACTTCAGTCGTGTGGTCATAACCACACTCGGTTTATTTTTTAATTTGACATCTTTAGCCCAGGGGGGCAATTCTCGTATAAGAACGTTTACAGTCTGGTCTCAGTCTCGATCTGTCAAAAATACCTCTAATTTCCCTACATTTTGACAAGTTTTTGACATTTGTTTGTCGCCGAGATAAGCCTACGACTAGAATTTGAACGTTTTATATTACTAGAATTGGCCTTCTGGTTCCCGTTGCGATTTTTTTTCGGGCACTAGACTTTTTAAGGCACTGCTAAGAGTTGAAAATCCAACAGAGTGTTTTTTCGACTCGCTGGGATGCGCTCTGTTAGATTTTCAACGCTCGGCTCAATAACGAAGAGTTGAAAATTCAGTGCACGAAAATACGACCGCGAAATTTTTATGTCCGTGCGAACGTAGGCTTATGTCTAGTTTACATGAGCTTAGTAGGTACAGACGCCAACAAACCAATCTACCCGAAACTGTCAAATTTTCCCAATCAACTTTGAACCTTATTCTTTAGCGATAAAGTTCAAAATCTATTAAATAAATTTGACAGATTGTAGTAGCTTGATGTACTGGCGTCTGTACTAAGACTTGTCGTTAGTGCTTAAAAATGTGGATTTCCCGCTAATTAGCTAAATAGGATCGGCTGCTAATCGTTCGATCTGGCAATTCCACTAATAGGTACTTAGACAGGTATTAGTAAAACTATGAGGAATAGCGAAAAGTACTCAAAGGAGTCTCGGGCTCGATTTTGATGAAAACTAAAAGTACATCATTGGTTTTTTGAAAAATTAGTATTTCTAGCCAGGAATCGAACCTGTTGATTGTAATTTAAAAAAACACACTGTATTATTACAGGTATTAGTCTATGTGACAAATACTAAGTATAAATTACTATCATGTCTATAACAACAATAATAAATCGACAAACAAAAACATCAACAAAGTTATCCATAGGACATGCAATAATTAAGTATAATTTACCGTTAAAGCGACAAAAAGCCTCATCACCTGCCATCGCAGCACATTATTAAAATGGCAACCCAGCCTTCACGCCATGACTCAGAAAATATTGCCAGCCGTAAAATTTATTGCACCAAAAAGTATTAAAATTAAGGGATTATACCGCCAGTTGCATGAATATCATTTTTCATTAACTTGCAGAGGGGGTATTGTTGACGCACTCGCTATTATTTCGCACGCGGAATATCGCAGTATGAAATGAGATAGTAAACTGTCGTAGTGGAATTGAAAATAACGAGGGGATTAAGCCTGAAGTTGTTAGGTAGGCACTTAATGTTTTTCATTCTAGGAAATAGATTTGTCGAATTTGTAATTCTGTAAAAAAGTTTGTTGTATTGTTAAAAGTTCCGATTTGTATTAAACTATTTATTGATTACCTCCTTATTATTCCGCCACAATATTCGTTTTACCGAGAGGGGCTTGTGGCTAAGTAATAACAGCCACACGGGTCCATCGATCAGGTAGGTGGCCATCTTTACTTACCAAGATCCCGCCGTGCCTCGGAAAGCACGTTAAGCCGTTGGTCCCGGCTGTCATTCGTAGATCTTTGACAGTCGTTACGGGGCGTCAGAAGCCTGAAAGTCTAAAAACCAGTCTTATCAAGGGGTACCGTATTAAATAAAAAAATAAATAAAAATAAAATTAGTTTAATTCAAGTAACAAGACTCATATAAAAACAGATACACAAAAGTATACAGACAGGATAACAAGCACAGACAAAAACTAACTAACAGTCACAATAGAACAATATGTCTGCTGCAGCATTTCCGGATGTAAGGGCAATCCTGTCTGTTGGCGCTGCCCCGCACTTTGCGCACCAGAAACGTATTACCCAGTAACTGGGTTGTGGAGGTCAGGTAGGCACTCGCTCATCTAAGATACTGGTGTTCAGGTGCATCCGGTTAGACTGGAAGCCGACCCCAACACAGTTAGGAAAAGGCTAGGCAGATGATGAATATTCATTTTACTGAGCTTATATTTTTCTGAGAAAAATATATCAGGACTCTAGATTATAAAAGTCACGCTTGAAATGTTTCCGTTTAATCAAAAAGACTTATTTTTAATAAGCACTTAAGTTCATAAAAAATAATCCACCATTTTCTTAACTCGAAGTTTTCAACCTTGAACTTTCATCCGAAACCTGGTAAAGTACGTACTTAATGAAGATTGTTCCTTTAAATCTGTAATCAAGTCTTTAATCTCCTTGCTATGAGCACAAAATAGACACGAACAGAAGGTCGGCTCTATACAAAATTGTGAAAAGATGGACATGTGCACACAGATAAATAAAGTAGGTATATTCAAATCCTTGCAATCTTTCGAATGATGTTATTTCCAGTTAACAAATCTCCACTTGACGAACCATCAATCAACTTAAGTCATTGGACTTAGGTTAATCCCAGAATTACTGGTACTATTGAAAATATCATAGAAAATGTTATAACTGTAGTGCAAAAATGTATGTGTGGGTATTTATATTTTACTTATTTTTCTAAAAAAACATATATTTGCTTACTTGTTTGGATACTAAATTACGAACGCAGTTTACAAAAGGGAATCTCAAACGAATGCCAATCGCAAGAAAGAAAGGAAATTAGACCTGGGTTAAGGCACACCATATTCACACAAAAAAAGACAGAAAAAACTTTGAAACAGAATTGTGTTCCTCACTGCTGCGCCAAATAATAGGCCCAGTTCAGCATAAATGCCACACGACTAGTGCCCGACGCTGGTTTTAAACTGCACCTTATGTTACGAAGTCAGTTTGTTTTTCTCGAGTAGTGCTTGCACTCGCTGTAAGTGAAACGTCGCTTCCCTAACCATTTGCATACAATTTTAAGGCCTAATATAACTTGGCATACTTTTGTATCTCCTAATTATATTTTCGCATAAAATTATTTACGCATAATTTCAATAATCATAATAATAATTAAGCATAATATTCTAAAGCATAAATTTAGTATGCTCGTTTTATTTCTAACGACGTCAGGTCGACGGAGCCCCGTCCTATTATTATAGCGACGGAGCCGCTCCTATTTCTGTCTGCAGAGTTTAAAGGAACCTAACCAAACCGAACCTCGGGGTGTGTCCCTAACGTCGATTAGTATTATGTGAATTAAATTTATGCCAAAACAAAGTAGCCTTCAAGATAATTATGTCAACATCAACTGTGTGCCAAAAACAATATGGGGAAGTATTATTATGGCAAAACAAATTATACCAAAATAATTATGCCAAAGAACATTGGGAAAAAGAACATTATGCGAAAAGAAGGGATCCCTGAAACGTCTCTATTTGTGCGTGCATTTTCAGTGTTGTATGGAGACAAACTTCTGTTTCTATCTATTTTGAGCTACGAGTGAAGGTGCTAACTTTTTGAATTAGCGCTACTTAGATCCCGTTGTGCCCCATTGTGCTAACATCAGTAAGTGCGGCTGGTAATCGAGACATAACCAGGCTATTATCGTAATGTCCTCTTTTTTAGATTCAAGGAAATCACCTACTTACCCTTTTGGGTACTAGGATTGAATGAGTAGGTAGGTAGTGAAGGTTTAATTGGTTCCTATGTAAGCTTTTCTTAAAAGGTCATGAATATGAGATGAAGGCGAAAATGTTTGATAAAACTGTCTGTTTCTGTGCTCAAAGATGTGTTTATTTTTCATGCTCGTCTTGTAAAGGGGTTCGAACATTTTTTTTATGGAAGTTGGCATATCGACTCGTCGCCATTTTGATTTTCATAGTTCTCATATTATTATGGCGATTTTTACCTCCAAATATATCGGGAACGTGACACTTTAGAGTAAAATATTAGTTGAAATTTTTTCTTTGTATAAGTAACCCTTACTCATATGACTTATACTACATTAATCGTGCGCGGAAACTTTGAAAAAAAAAAAAAAACAAAATGGCGGCGGTCGCCATTTTGATGGCGACCGCCATTTATGCCACAAAGTTTCGAACTCTTTTTTTATCTAGTTTTGAATCATTTAAAACTACAGTGTGGTTAACCTCGACATTCGTCACAGAAAAGTAAACGAATCATATTTTACGACAATGCTATGAAGTAGGTCAGTCAATACCGTATTTGGGAAACGAAGAAACAACATAAAAAAACTCATAATTTTTATCGAGTGATTTAAAAATACGTACTTATTAACGGCGATGACAGACTCATAGTTTAATATGAACGCAGCCATATTTCTGTCCAAATTGACACTCGTAAATACCAGTGATGAATTACGGTATAATATTTTCAAATTTTAATATGCGTCGACAAAACTGACGCGATGAATATTCATTTTAAAATATTCATTTATTTTAATTTTTTACATTGAGTTGATGAAATTGAATTTTAATGTTCTATACGAGATTTTTATTTGAAATTGATAGCTTTTCTTGGAAGGCCATGTACTTACTTGTGGTGTATGTTATATTTATATAAGGTCCCATTAAAATAGGGGGACAAACTTTTAGAAATAATTCAGACCCCAAATTATGGACGATGGTAGAAAATATAATAAGAAAAACGCATTAGATACTTACAAGAAAAATAATCAGTTAACGAAAATACACTAATGTGCCGGCAATTTATTATTTTAGGTCAAAATAAAATCACTTTGATTAGTGTTTTTTTTGCTAGGATATCTTTGGATAGTCGTACTGAGCGCTGTGTTAAAATTTGACCATCTATTTTAATGGGACTCTGTATAGGTATGTATTAGGTACTGATTTGACATGTGAAGTATCATTAGCAAAATAAACCTATTATTATTATGTTGCAATACTTTGCGCTGTACGATTAGGTGCGGTTAATTTTACGTGGAAAAAAGTACTGCCGGTGTATTCTGTCCAAATCTTGATCTGAGCCAACTAAAATTGGCTCAGATTGTCTTGAAACTTAAACAGATCGACGCAGAAAAAAAAAACCGAGTGTGCTTATGATCACACGAAACTTCGAGAAAGAAAGAAAGAAAATGTGCGCGCGCACTGCTCTCTCTTGCTCCTACACTGTGATACAGACAATAGGCCTGCACTGTGCTTAGATATACGGAACGTATTTGGCTATGAGAGGAAGAGAGAAAGAAAATGTGCGGACGCACTGCTTTCTCTTGTTTATATCCCCCACTCAACTCCCGTTCGCCTCGCCCGATCACACTTTTCGTAACGCTTACGTCACGCGTTCGCCAGCTTACTCCCCAAGTCAAGCGTGCGTAAAGAAGTTTCACTTCAAAAAATCTGATCCCACGATGTATTGTACACTTATCTCATTTTGGCCCAAATGGCGCTTCAGCATTTTCTCCTTTCCAGTGACCATATACTAATAAAAAGTTGCATAGTCACAAAACTACTCCTAACTCACTAAACTCTAGTTGGACAGCTATAAACAAGCCCACAACACTAGTTCTGCACTTGTTTCGTTCCGAGCCCCGCACTGCAGCTCGTCGAGTGACGTGCGACTGACAATACGACTGAAAGTCAATTAAAAATACCACTTGTTAAAATTGAATTTAAAATATTTTGTAAAATTGAAATGTTTTCCTGGAGCAGGTGCAAATATGAGCAAAAAGCAAAAAGTAATTGGCTTACTTAATGGATACTAGTTATAATTAAAAAAAGTGTATTTATAAAAATTGCGCTTAAAAAATATGTAGAATTTTTAATAAGTCTTTGGAGGGCTTGACAAGGAAATAGCATAGTCTGAAAAATGACCAAATGAATAAATATTCGATCCTTCTCAAGAGGTAATCACATGTCGAAGATGGGCCACTGCGATACCTCATAATTTCAGTTTAATTCGCTAGCTCGATGTCACAGATTTCGATGTCCAATGGTTCGCAGAGCGGTGGCAAGCTCCAGCGAAAGAGCCAATGGTGCAATGCAATGGTCTCCGACACACGACACCCTTTGCACGACAACACCCTTGTGCCACAAAGGCTGAAAAGCCGAAACAGTTTTTTAAAGTGTGTCGTCCGAACCACCACAAGAAAGACAGAAGCTGTGGCGAGACAGTGCTTCTTTACCCAAACCGTTCGCCCCACCCGCTGAAGACCTCCCACCTGGACATGAGTTACCTTGGGTAACCTGGAAGTCTTTAAACAGACTCCGGACCCAGGTTGGCCGAAGCAAGAAAAACCTGTTCAAGTGGAGATTTATAGACGACTCCGCCTTGGAGTGTAAATGTGGTGCTGTTCCACAAACGATGGGACGCTTAATATCGTGTCCTGCGTGTCCTGTCAGCTGCACGTTACAGGAACTGATGGACGCTAGTGATGGCGCCAAACAAGTAGCCGAATTCTGGGCCGAGTACATTTAGATTGCTATCGACACGCTAAGAAGAAAACTCGATGTCATATCCATGTAAAACAAATGCATGTTTATAGACACGCACGTACATGCCGAAGAATACCTGCGATACATTGCGGGATGCTTAGGGGTTTACCTCGATGTCTGGCAAGTACGTGTGCGTCTATTAGCTTGCATTTGTTTTTCATGGTGGTAGCCAGCGGAACCGTGACTGCGAGGCATCTTCGGCAAATACCTAATATAAGAATCGACTCTTTCACAACAATGGGACAAAAACAAAACACAATCCGATAAATATTGGAATAACATAGCTTGTTGCGGCAAGTTTACTGAAAGTCTGAAAATAAATACAACCTCAAACCATTCATTTCAATTAAGCCAGGCACTTTTGAATCGTCAAGAATTCGGTCAGGCAGAAAGAGATAGCCGCTAGTTGCAATGCAAAATTATTGAAAGCAATAAAATGTATCTAGTTTAAATTTGTTCCAATAACGTTATCGGTTCCCATTGACAATAAACCTGCGGCCAATACAACTAAGGCTGAGGCTACATTAGTCCGCGACGCGACCTGCGGCACATGAGCGATTAAAACAAATAAATAAGTGCTCACGTATATGGCTACACCGTACATCAAATATTACTAGTGATCTTTGATTTTTTTTATGCGACAGGAACAACATTAATGACATGTAATCACGGCATCGGCTACATCAACATATCAGCGAAATGGAAGCGAATTTATTAGAAAACTTTTCACTTGCACGACTAGTTCAATAGTGCTACTAAATATGCGTGTGGCTACATTACTCGTATGCGTATAGTAAACCACGATGGATGATTTGATAGCATGTGTACTGTAGCCACGTCATCGCCGAATGAACGCCGGATTTTCGATTATTTATTTATTTTATTTATATTTAAAAACAAGTACATAACAATGTTAGTAACAATATTTCTTAACAACTACATTAGTAAATTTAACCTACACACTTAACCTAACACTGCAATATTGGTTCATGCAAATCCCTGCTACAAGCTCAACACTGATGTGGAAAGCTTGCAGCAGCGATTCACATATAAGCAGTCCAGTCTGCTCGCGATACACCGCAATATAATTGTTCGGTGATTTCACCGAACACCTTAGTCCGCAATATCGGCGCAACGCGTCGACCTAATTTTATTACTTATTATATTATTGTAGATATTATATTCAGTGCACTTTTGTCTACCGCGTTAGCCGGGTGTATTCAAACATTCCATCAACATTGCATTAACATTTTAACATTAAGAACAGTTTGAGAGTGAGTCAATAAATAGTGTTCAACATAAACATTTGTTTTTCCTCAAAAACACCGACACCTCGCTACGTACCCCGACAATAATGTTGGGGCTGGCCCGCACCCGGCACACCAGGGAGGCGCATCTTTTTCGCATCGTAGCGTAGAAGCAATCTACACGAGCTTCAGCAAACATCCCTGAAGCGCTACGGAAGCGCAACAGCCCCATCAACACCCGGAACGCATTATTATATTGAATACGAAGGGCGCATATATTATAATGTAGCCATACCATGTTTACCTCGTCGCTCTTCCAGTCGCATCGTAATTCGCAGCCGCAGCCTAAATGACAAATAAAAATACCCACATTGAAACTAGCAGTTTCAGTGCACCCGGGACGGGCTATAAGTATCAATCTGTAACACGACTATTGTTTCGGGTAAACTAGTTTTTTAGATAGCTAGCTAGTATGATATTTGATATTTTGTTGGTATAAATAAACTATTAGATACCAGCTGCGCACCGCGGTTTCACCTGCATAAGTTTCGATTCCGTGGGAATATCGGGATAAAAACTATCCTATGTCCTTTCCCGGGACTTGGACTATCTCTATACCACATTTCATCTAAATCAGTTCAGTGGTTTAGGCGTGAAAAGGTAACATACAGACAGACAGACAGACAAAGTTACTTTTGGATTTATAATATTAGTATGGACTAGCTGCGCCCCGCGGTTTCACTCGCATAAGTTTCGATCTCGTGGGAATATCGGAATAAAAACTATCCTATGTCCTTTCCCGTGACTCAATCTATATCTATTCCAAATTTCATCTAAATCGGTTCAGTGGTTTAGGCGTGAAAGGGTAACATACAGACAGACAGAGTTACTTTCGAATTTATAATTTTAAAAGTATTAGTATGGATTGTGTTGGAATAAATAAACTATTAAATTATTCCAAACTCCGGACCGCGGGGCAATAGCGTAACACATTATCAATCGGAATCGGCTACATTTTGACAGTTCAACAACATTCATTACGTTATTTACGTGTTGAGCAGACAAAATTGTCGAACTTATGAAGCAATGGATTAGCAATTTGAAAACCCAATAACACCTTTTCCGAACCGGGAATCGAACCTAGGAGCCCACGCTCAACAGTCGCGCTTGCAACTAGGAGACCTTAATCCAATTATAACAGATATATATCAATCATTGGCCCTTCGATCCGCGGCAGATAATTATTTATTAATTAATAATGCTACTGTTGTTTCCGCTCATTGTGCTCCGGTGTTAATACTTGTTATTTCTTGTTGTTGTTGTATTAACTGTTGATAATGTTCATCTGTTTGGCATACTCTGTTGTTATTAATTAATTAATACACTTCGGTGTAAATTATAATTACGGCTATAAATTAGAGTCTGTTTTAATAATGTAACTAGCTTCTGCCCGCGACTTTGTCCGTGTGAAATTTTTTGTTCACCCGATCCATCCCGTGGCATCGCTTCGCTTGCCCGCGCTACGTTTCGTTTTCGCTCAGTATTATTTCTGACTCTTTTTGGTTTTTGCTCGGCTCCTAGGGTATTAGCGTGATGTTGAGTACCTATAGCCTTCCTCACAGATATAGATAGACCTAGATAACGCAAGTATTATGAACTGTATGAAAACCAAGCGTGCCATTTTTTGAGTACCTACTATGACGTCACAAGCTCGCGCTCTCCTCGCTTACGCTCATCCGGCCAGCAGTACACAGGACTGAGCGCGAAAGTGGCGGCTTATGATTTTTGAACGTAAGCTGGTGCGAATTTTGGCACGCGAAGTAGTTGCTCTTGCGTTATCTAGGTGTATCTATATCTGTGGCCTTCCTCAAGAATAGGGCTTTCAAATAAACGTAAACAACGTACGTACTTACGTCGTTTTGTAATAAACGTATTTTCTTTCTTTCTTTTTCTTTCAAATGAAAAAAATACTTTTTCAGATTCATAATTGTTTCTATTATTTTTTATTTACCACCTGTAGTTGGACATGATGGATTGCAATAAAGATTTGAGATTTGATTTTTTTTTTATTTGACTGGTAGTTCCAGAGATATTATAGTGCGTTCAAACAAACAAACCCTTCAGATTTGTTATTACTAGATAATATGTACTAATGTATGTGTGTGTGTGCGTTTGTACGGACAGCGTAAGAGAAAAGGAACCACCCCCTTTGGTAATGAGTCCCCTTTGTTGGTAAGTAACCAAAGGGGGTTCCTTTTCTCTGACGCTGTCTGTACTAATACGTGTGTGCGTGTGTGTGTATACATATTAGTATTATGTACATATTGATTAAGCAATGCGGATTTATAATACCGAAATTGCAATTTGTGTATTGAAATGGTTATTGTTTTAGACATAATTTGCTATGATTCCAACATTTTCAAATTCCGGAGAGAAATTAAAATTAAACATTATTGTGTATTGTAACGTTGCAGAATTTGTTTCAATAATATGTAAACTAATTACTTAGTTGCATTTAATAGTTCTTAGGTCTTTTATCCCGAAAAAAAGCAGTGGCAAAGTGTTATTGAGTTTTTCCATTGGGAATTCCTTAGTACCTAACAGCCGAGTTTGGAAATTGGCGGTGTGATACCCCCGTGCACGTTAAAGGTACTATTTGGAACCGAGTTGCCAACTGCAACTGTCGACAGCACGTGCAGCGGCTGGTAACCACGGCTAAGGTAACGGCTGGTAACCTGAGCCGATTGCATGCAGTCGCTACACGTGCTGTCGGCAGTTGCAGTTGGCAGCTCGGTTCCAAATAGTACCTTTAGCCGTTGTTGGTACTGAAAGAAAGAAAGAAAAGACGTTTATTTGCGGTGAAAATGACGCAAAAAAGAACATAAACACAGAAAATAACATAAAAAGGTAGGGGGAAACATGCGTCACATCCACGCAAAACGGCTATCGCTCAGCATTATGCTGCGACCCTACGCAAGACAGAGCCCCAGCGCTGGTTTTCAGCGACAGCCGGCGCTGACGTAATGACGTCGTCCGGTGCAGCAAACAATTATTAAAACACAGTGTACTTAAAGAAAAATAATTGAATTTAAAAGTGATAGACTAATTATACTAAACAGGAAATAGACATAGGTACAGTATATGCTATGAGAATATCATCTATACATATAATAAAACAGTAAAAAAGCTTTGTCTGTACATTCAATATATTTAAAAAAAAATATTGATCTATATATACATATAATAAAACAGTAAAAAAGCTTTGTCTGTACATTCAATATATTAAAAAAAAAATATTGAGGGGGGTTTAGAAACAGTAATAGGGCACCAATCTAAAAAAAAAAATTTGTCTGTGTGTCTGTTTGTTTGTACACGCTAATCTTCGGAACTGCTGGACGGATTTGAATGATTTTTTTTTGTTGTATAGGTATTATGTCTGGGCAACATATAGACTATAATTTATCTTGGAAACTTGAACACCTGATGCAGAACCGCAACAGACCAGCTAAACTATAAGAGATACAAAAATGGTACCATAGCAAATATTGTTCCACGTGATGAGCATTTTCTGCTGAGAGAATAAATTTGACGATCTGGAATACCTGATGTGGAACTCCAAGAGCCCAGCTACACCATAACACATATAGGAATGACGTCTTAGTAACAGTTGTTCGGTCTGATGGGCATTTCCTGTTAACTTATAAAAATCGAAGATCAGAAACATCTGATGTGGAAATCAAAGCTATCACTAATTTTACTGTATAATTATAAAATAACATAAGCTGGGAGTACCTCCACGCAGTGAAGGCGGTAACAGTTTACGACTGATTTTCGATGACGATGGTATATCATTGAAAATTTGACTCTACTGGCCAAAACTCGCATTTATTTTTTTATTTTATCGAATAAATATGCCTTCGGGCTTATGTTATTTGAGTGTTTAATTTCCTTTTCTATTTATCTTCGTGACACGGTAGCCTGCCCGGTAACGCAGGAGAGCAGTCACTTAGATTTTAATTGATCAGGTATCTTCACAATAAAACTATAACCATGCCTAGAAAGAGGTCAAATCTTTCCCAATGTTCCAAAGGCGCTAAAAGATTGAGGATCATAAGATCCCAAGAATCTACCGAAGAGCGTCAGGAGAGACTTGATGCTGTTCGAGAACATCAGGCTGCAACTCGCTCCGTGGAAACCTCTTCGGATCGCGAAGCACGCCTGCGTTCTCAGCGTATTTACGCATCTACATCCAGGTCTCTAGAGACCAGTGAAGAATATGATGCGCAACTGACCGCTGATCGTGAACGTCACGCATTGTCTCGCGAGTCGGAGACGTCCACGGATAGAGAATTGCGCTTGAGTGCTCAGCGTATCTACGCATCTGCTTCTAGGTCTCTAGAGACAAGTGCGGAACGTGATGCGCGACTGTCCGCTGATCGTGAGCGACATGCATTGTCTCGCGAATCGGAAACGTTTACCGATACAGAATCAGAATCGAAAAAGTTTGCACATCTACTAACAGGTCTTTTGAAACGAGTGATGAACGTGATGCGCGACTAACTGCTGATCGGGATTATCATACATTGTCCCAAACACGCACACAACCAAATATTCATAATCAGAAAGTGAGAGAGAAAGAATTGCTGGAGTACGGCATGAAGAGACAGAAGAAGAGCGCAACGAATGTTTGAATTCTGATCGACTTCGACATTCTCTGAACAGAATGTCGATATCATCTGAAGAATCGGATGTGTCACAAGATATAGCCGTAGGGCATGGTGACCTTCCTTGGGTTGATAAGGAACGGAGTGCATTTACGTATACCCCTGTGATTGACTACGCCACATATTCCGCCATCGGAGGTATGGTTCAAAATGGCAAAAAGAAACAAACGGTATCTATGTGTTGCTCAGGTGGGAAAGTATATATTGAAATATTACGAATTCCTCCAGAAATATTAAGATCACTGCTAATCGGTGACCATCTACAGTCAAAACATTTCTTGGACAACATCCGTTCATACAATAATGCCTTTCAAATGACATCTTTTGGTGCGAAACAGATTTCAGAAGGGCCATTTATGCCAACATTCAAAGTGCAAGGCCAAGTTTACCACCTCATTGGTTCATTATTACCTGTAAATGACCCCAAGTTTCTCCAAATATATTTCGTATCCAATTATCAAGAAAATATAGTTTATAAAGAATTTTTTTTTAAGTTATGTGCAATTAATTCAGTGTACCCTTGGGATCCGCTGCGGAATCACGGGCAGAAAAGTCCTTTTGTTGTATAGGTATTAGGTCTGGGCAACATGAAGGCTATAATTTATTTTGGAAAATGGAACACCTGATACAGAACCGCAATATAAGAGATATAAAAATGGCACCATAGCAAAAATTATTCCACGTGAAGAGCATTTTCTGCTGTGAGAATAAATTTGAAGATCTGGAACACCTGTTTTGGAACTCCAAAGCCCAGCGACACTATAACATATATAGGAATGACGTCCTAGCAAAAGTTGTTTAGTCTAATGGGCATTTCCTGTTGACTTACAAAAATGAAAGATCTGGAACATCTCGAATTGTCTCGCGCATCCCGTTGTTTCCCAGTCTCCGGGCTCTCAGAATTCGACATCAGACGTTTCAGGTCTTCAATTTTGACGACCCCGGCCCCGTTGTCGCTGGCATAAGCAACAGGATCCGCGTACGAAGTCGCGGGCAGAAGCTAGTCCTCAATAAACGGTTTCACTTTATGAAGTGGCAACATTACGAAGCGTCCTTATGAATTCTGCGCCTGATCTCTCTTTCCGGTCGCGTCGAATTCCTGTCCCTTCGGACAATTTATTAGTGAGAAGGAAGAGGGAGTGCACCTGTGTCTGCGCAAAGACTTGTGCACTATAATATCTCTGCTGAGATTGTTCGCCAGAGCCGAAGTTCGATCTGGAGGACTTAATCCCAAAAAAACACGATTCCCAAGGAAACCAGTGGCGTGCATTGCATATAGGCATATAAGCAGTGCCTAGTGTTTGTCCCACAATTAAGAAACTCACAAAATTATCATACCTAACAAAAAACAAAATCTTCATACAAACACGCGCGGCAGTAGGCAGTCGCCGGACGGCCTACTCGGCTCCCGTACTATTCGCACATTGTCATTGGTCTTTACTCGTTCAAGTTAATAAGACAAAATTAAAAATACGTACGTCTCACGCGTAATACCATGACGTTCGACCTTCGCAATTTATCACCTACCATGCCTACTCATTTGAGTAGGCATGCCACCACACCATGTATGGAACCACACTTTTGACCTCACTTTTTTTTCTGATTAGTGACCGCGTTTGCCTAGGCTAGACCCGGCCTAGTGCCTACCTATTCTGAAAACCAATGCGGATAAAAAGCCATTATCGATATTTAAAAGATATACCCAACATATTGACCTACTAACCCAACTCCGTGGTAGTCTTTTGCCTGCACAGCAAGTTCAGATAAAAGTTGCGCTCGCACAAAGTTCCAGTTGAAGCGCGAAATGAAACTGATCCCGATCATTATTGAAGTTAAACTAGTTTTAATGAGGAAATCTTTTGCTATCCAAGCCGTTTAGTTTGCGTACGTGGGTTATCCAGGAAAGTTAGAAAATTTAGAAGAAGAAAAGTGCAAGGTATGGCATAATGTCATGGACGTATTTCCTGAAAGGGGTAGGGAGGTGTATAATACAAACAAATTGTTTCCAGTTATTTTTAAATCCCATGTTGTAAAGGTACCTGGCTGCTGGTGGGGTGGCTCGTGGCTAAGTCATAAAAAAAAACAAAGTCATTTATTCAAACTAGGCTTAGAATCAGCACTTTTCGATCGTCAAAATTACAAAAGACAGTCCCCCAAAACGCCCGCCCTTCACCAGTTCCTAGTGCTTTCGTTGGGGAGAAGAAGTGGCGGAACAAACTCCCCAGCAGCACAGCTGTCTGTTCAGTTAGAAAATAATTGATTTTATACAATACTAAGTAAACTAAAAAAAAGTCTCAAAATAAAAAAAAAATTATAATAAAAAAAAACAATTATATGAACTCATATAACCTGTCAGTAAGATAATTCTGGAGAAAGAACATAAAAATTATCTTGAGTTAATCAGGGCGACCAACTATTCTTATCGTTTAAGTAGTCGTTTATGGAATAACAGCCGCACGGGTGGATCGATCAGGTTAAGCTATAATATGCTCCTTCTTATCTCGTGTCTCACTTCCAATATCTATGTTCTTCTCACGCCAAGAATCTGCGTTCTTCTAACAATCTTCTCCTACTCTGTCCTTCTCATACTTCTGACTTTGTTCATTCTTCCTTTCATATTCAGTCCATTCTTCTTTGGAATGCACTTCCTCTTGATATCAGGACGGCCACCAGTCGGTATGCATTTAAGCGGAAATTGCAGAGTTATTTTCAAAACAAATAGCGTAGTCATCTCAATATCTCTCTCCCTTGAATTTTTATGTATATATATATTAAAAGTATTTATTATAGTAAATAGTATGTATGTGTATATAACTTATTTATGTATTTGTGTGCCTAATTTTAAGCTTTTTTTTTATCATTGTTCCTCTCAACCAAAGCACCTGCCATCTAATCTCTTCACCACCCTTGGTTGACTGGTAGAGAATACCTAAAGCATTAAGTCCGCCTTTGTGCCTTTTTGTGAGAAAAGTTTAAATAAATAATATTATGTGGGATATATTTACTATAAATATGTTTTACAATGTTTAAAACAACACACTGGTTACTAAATTAAATGATTGACTAAATATATTTAGTTAATAAATACAAAAGGACACTTAGGCTTCGAAGTATTCATCCGCATCGCTGTCATCCGGAAACGTGCCCAGAAGACTGGCAGCATTGCCACGTTGAATGGCAATGCTAATTCTTTGGCCAAACAACGACCCAGCCCTCTGGTCACGTGAAGTATCGACCAGCCGGCGAGAAATTTCCTTAAAAAGGAGACGAGCACTCGGACCCCATGATTCGAGCGTTTCGACCCCAAACGGCTCAAAACTATAGTCTATATATATGTTACGGGCAACGTGATTAACTGGGCATTATTAATAAGGACCGGCCATTATTAATAATGCCCAAGAGCGATGGGCAAAGTGATTAATTTATCACTTTGACCGGCCATTATTAATAATACCCGACGGCCCGTGGTCCATGTAATAAGTCAGTGTTTGAGATAGCTAGAATTTATCACTTGGACCGGGCAGTATGAATAATTCCCTACTTGTAGCCGGGCAATATGATAAAGTGGACCGCGGCCGTGCCTTGCAACATGCGAGGGCTGCACGCGCACGCAGCGATGTATTAGTTCGCAGTAATACTTCGGAACGAGAACATGTGAGTGCATTGAGTACGTTTATCTCACAAAATGGCAGCATCCATGGATATGATAGGTATGAAAAGACGTTTTAACGAAGAAATTCATAAATTAAAATTAACGAAGGGGAAAAACACTCAGTTATTTTCTCGCGATGAGTATTATTCATTTTTTAACCAAAGTGCAAGTGACAAAAGACAAGATCGCAGGCAAAACTCCGGAGGAATATCAGCGATTGTCGAGGTATGACATAGTGAATATCGGAACAGTTCAAAAATTAATCGTACCAGTGAAAAATGACAGAGAACCAATACAAAAACACTACAGTTACCTATTTTATTACTTTGCCCAAGACAGGGTGGGCATTATTCATAATGGCCGGGAAAAGTGATTAATCATGCTGTTTTAATCACATTGCCCAATTGAGTCGGGCATTATGAATACAGACCGGCCATTATTAATAGTGCCCGGACTTATCAAATTGCCCGTAACAAAAAAAATGAAACCCGTTTTCGACATAACATGAAAACGGCTTGACCGATTTCGATGAAATTTGGTATAAAGATAGTTTGAGTCCCGGGAAAGGACATAGGATAGTTTTTATCCCGATATTCCCACGGGATCGACATTTACGCGGGTGAAACCGCGGGGCGCAGCTAGTTATCTATAAGGTTACAGTATTTGCGCTGCTTGAGGGTCTCAGTAGCCGCTGCAGTATAGTTATAATTAGTCTAATTACATTTTATACATATTTATACATCCGTACTATATACTATATCCATACTAATATTATAAATTCGAAAGTAACTCTGTCTATCTGTCGGTCTGTCTGTCTGTATGTTACCTTTTCACACCTAAACCACTGAACCAATTTAGATAAAATTTGGTATAGAGATAGTTTGAGTCCCGGCAAAGGACATAGGATAGTTTTTATCCCGATATTCCCACGGGATCGACATTTATGTGGGTGAAACCGCGGGGCGCAGCTAGTAATATGTATAAATATGTATAGAATGTAATTAGGCATATCATCAAACTCACATTATATTAATAACTGTTTGCATACTAAATGTATCAGTTAATGGCTACACAGTGATTTATTATATCAATATTGCGTCATGATATATATATGTCTAATTATAATGTAACTCATTTCATTAATTGTAAAAACTTCCACACTGGCTAACGGAATGACACAATAATGCCAACATCAGATACTAACAAGATATTATACAGGTTTGTTAAAAAGTCGTGGATCAAACCGTAAGTAAACCGTAAGTATCAAACTCAAAGCATTTATTTCAATTAAACCATTACAGGCACTTTTGAATTGTCAAAATTAAGTAGTCGGTCAGTTAGTCAGAAAGTTGAAGCTAGTTGCCCATTCCAGAGCGTAGATCTCTATGGAGAAGAACGGGCAAGAAACTCCATGGACACTCTTTTAAATCAAGATATTACAAAATCCTGGGTACATTATTCTTGTTGCTTCTATATGTGATAACAATGTAAAAAAAAAACACACAAATGAAGAAACAATACAAGAAATAAGATTTAAAAAATAAGCCTTGGCAGTTAAGAGATGACCAGTCTCAACCGACGGCGCCCGTTCACGAACATGACGCATGGATCAGCACCATCCAGCTCAACCATTTTGTAGGGAACCGATCGCATCTCGAAAAACTGACGAATTAGGAATACAACGTGGCACCACCTGGTGTCAGTGTGGCCATTGCTGTATTAAAACTGCGCCATGTAGCACTAAGCACTAACTCCTGTCTTCACTAACACTAAGAAGCATCTAAATGAATGCCAAAATATTATTACACTGTTGGATTTTCAACTCTAAACATTGAGTCGAGCGTTGAAAATCCAACACTGCGATTTCACTGAGGCATTAATTAATGTGCCACCTAGTATTTGTGAAAACGGGCACAAGTGAAGCACCTAGTTATGTGGCTTCGTCTTAATAAAAATAATTAAAGGCAGGAAGGTATAATCCGCATTTCCACCACCAGTTAAGCCAGTCAACCTATTCTACAAGCACATATCTACGATGCTGTTTCATTTGGGTCTTATGAATAGCTTAAACTTCGTTTATACCAATTAAGCGCACAACAGGATAAGCGCGGCTTTTGTCTCCGGGTTTCATCTCATTATGATATATTGTCTTTGTTTATAGAATATTCCTGTACCCCGGGATTTACTTACTAGCTCAAAATATAGTGTGGCTGGGACATCGAAACGCAAACTATATCTTTGAATTCAGGGTTTATTTTCGTTGGATCCCACTTTTAAATCCCAGTTTAATATTTTTGGCGTTGGATCCCACAAAACAATATTGTGTATTTCCGTTGGAACTCCAATTTAAAAAATGCAAGTTAATTACGTTTTATTGTCGTTGAATCCCAAAAAGTATTTCCGTTGGATCCCACAAAACATTATTGTGTATTTCCGTTGGATCCTAAATTTAAAAAATGCAAGTTAATTACGTTTTATTGTCGTTGAATCCCAAAAAGTATTTCCGTTGGATCCCAAAAAGTATTTCCGTTGGATCCCAAATGCTTAAAAAAATCTGAATGCGAGTACTTTTAATAACAAAATTGTTTATTATAGCACATGATTCTAGTGTAGAATTTTTTGTCGGTTGTCAAAAATCTGCTGTTTCATAGAAAATTGCAATGCTTACGCGGTCAACATATTTATAGAACAGCAAATTATGTTCATTAAATAATTATTAGACGAAAAATTTCCGGGCCTGCGGACGGAGAGTAATGGGTAGCTCACCGTCCGATCAGGACCAGGCCCGTGCCGGACGGCGCGTATGTGTTCCACGCGCGCCTCAAAGAGATGTCAACATAAAGGAAGGGCCTGTTAAAGCCGAAACCTAGGGTTGCGGGATTGTCCGAAAGGGTTACCGCTACCCCGGAACATAAAGGGCTAAGGAAGGAACACGGACCTACCACACACACACACACACACCATACCCACATACACACACCCATATACATACACATATTACCATACCCACTAGTTTGTCACTACAGATACAAAATTATAATTGTAACAATGGGTTTTAGTCAGCAAGAGTCTGACACTCCCTTCCGCTTCACCCAGAGCGGGAGGGGTCATTTGATGATTTACCAACCAAAAAAATAAAGAGGGGTTCATAATCATGTACTTACTGAGGTCTTGGTGACAGGTTGCGCGTCGATGTCCATGCCATCCCGTACATGTAAAGAAAGAAAGAAAATACATTTATTTAGCACAGACTAAAAGACACACAATAACCCAGATACATACATCAGACAAAAACACAAAAAAAAAATAACAGTCAAATAAAAAGTGTAAAGTCTGATGTAAAAAAAAAAAATAAGCAGGAAAGTGTGCCTCACGGCTGCGCTAAAAAGGCCCAGTTCAGCAAAAATGCCAGACAACTAGTGCCTGCCGCTGGTTTTCAACTGGATCTGGTGTGTGAGGTGACGGATGTAAATCAGTTTTATACTGCAACGTGAAGTGTGTATGCATACTTAAATAATTTTTTTTTTGTCAGATAAAACAGTAACGAATATGTATAAATAGTGTGATATTGAGTAACATTGCAAAAATAAACAAAAAATACTGATAAATAAATAAGTGAGATGGCCGCATGTACCATGCATTCGCGATGAATTTGCCAAAAATGTAAACAAATATGATATAATGGAAAACTAACTTTAATTCCTACAAAATAAAGTTCAGTTTACGCTACAACTTCAAACATTTTTAAAACTTTGTCAATAGTGCTAGTCACTCTAATATCAACTTAACCATCATTGAAATAAAGTTGATATGTGTTTAACTTGAAATAGGGTAGGGGTGTGCACTGAATAAATTCTCTAAATGATGTTTAGTACGAGTATTAAATTGAAAACTGATTTCGTGCTTTATCGCTTCTTTGATTTACTTTCTCTTAAGGAATATTGAATCGGTCTATATTATCCGTGCAAACACGTGTAAATTGAAAATAATTATTTATTTATTATTATTTATTATTTAAGCCTTTTAATTCCCAAAAAAAAAAAATACAAAAAAACTTATAAGATTAGTTACAATATTAACATAAAATATTCATTATCATAATAATTGAATCATGCATTTTAACAAATAAATAAATTGATTTAATAAATTGGATAAAATAAAATAAATAATTTCTTGTTAAATAGTATTGGGTGCCCATTTAAGGGCAAAGGCCTCCTCCATCTTTCGCCATTCCTCTCTGTCTTGGGCCACTCTAGTCCAGGTGGGGCCGGTCACGGCCATAATATCGTCGCACCACCGGCGCCTGGGTCTGCCTCGGGTGCGTGGTGCATCGCGAGGGTACCAATGGAGGACTCTCTCACTCCAACGTCCATCTGTGGCTCTCGCTACGTGCCCTGCCCATCGCCATTTCAACTTGCAAGCTAATTCCACAGCATCTATTATTTTAGTGCATAGTCTTATGTCTTTGCTTCTTTTACGGTCTCGGAGTTTAATGAAAATAATATAAATATTAAAAATGGTTTATTGTAAAACACAATACATACCCACAATAGGCAGGCACAATAGGCATCTGTGATTTCGAAGTTTTAATACAATTACTTTTATTACTCGTATAAACCATCATCAGTCATCATCATTGGCTGACACACTTCCAATCTCAATTTGAATAATTTTGAAAGATATTGCTAATCCACTGCTTCATATGCTCGAAAAATTTGTCTGCTCAACAACGTAAATAACGCAATGAATGTTGTTGAACTGTCAAAATAAAGGCCATTGACAAATGCGTGCACTGACTGGACAGGTCCGCTCAATCTGCGTGGTTTTTTTCTCAAAAGACCATTTCAGACACCAATCTACATGGTCTTCACATGATCGGCCTAAGATTTTGTCTGGACTTTAAAAGAGACTGTGACCTCTGAGTTTGTTTCGGCCTTTCTTCTCAGAGTAGTTAGATAGGAAACGCCGACTTCATCTAGCTTAAAAAAATATAATTGACGTGTAAAAGTGTTTGTACAAGCCTACTTACAGAAAATAAACCATTTATCATTATCATTGCTACTATTATTCATTAATTAATTACCTAATTACCCCTCAGGTTCAGAAAAAATGACACAACACCAGCTAACCCTTAACTTACGACTCTATTGTCATTCTCAATAGCACTTAAATCGGAAGAACGATCCTTTCTCATAGCAACAAAACCTTTACCGCACAATTACCGAGAAAAACATACAACCCACCAATCGGATAATTCACCTTCATTTCCTCAAAGGTGCCTCCTTTCAAAGAATATTATTAATTATTGAACATCTAACATTTATTGTAAGAAAACAGAGAAAAGCTCTTACCTTCCCGACCGTGTTTGGGAACTCGGTTAAATTAAACTTCTCAGATTTGAAGGAGCTTTTTTCAGAAACAACATGAATACAGCCTCCGGCTAATTGGTTTGTTTACAGTGTACTGGGATTTCGTTTTAGTAAATAATACTTGGATATTAAAGATACAGCGGTTGGCAACAGGAGACAGTAATTGTCTTTTGAAAATTATTTTCCCGGTGAGCGAAAATTAAAATATTGATAGGTAGGTAGGTATCAGGGTAGCAGGACATTGACGGAGGGATTCAGTACATAATTCTGAACCCCTGCATTGAAATTTTTGTCGGTTATTTAAAAAAAACCGGTCAAGTACGAGTCGGACTCGCGCATCGAGGGTTCCGGTATGGTTATCGGATTTTTTCCTTTACTTGTACTACATGACGTCATTACTTCTTGCCAAATTTCATGATTCTAGGTCAACGGGAAGTACCCTATAGGTTTTGAATTTCGGAATGTTGTTGCTATTTTTAGAGGATTGAGGCCGCTGAAAATAACTGGAAACCTTTTTGATAAAAAACAAGTAGGTAAATAAAAATGCTTAGGGGCCGTCTCCACGAGCGAGACTTGCGGCGATATTATCGTCGTGACACGTATTTCTATGCACTCTCTTAAAACGTGTCTCCACACGGCGATGTCATCGCGGCGAAAATTTGTTGGCACGGCGAGACTATCGCCGCGATTCTCTCGCTCGTGGAGACGGCCCCTTAGATCTGATAATGGTTGTATCAAAATAATCAATTTCAGGAATATCTGAAAGAATATGGAATATTAAATCAAACAACTTCTCAAGTGACAGTTTGCTGCCCACTTTCAAACAGGTTGATTGCGTCGAATTGGAAGTTTTATTTTTTCACTGCTTCAAGGGATTGCAGCCTTGAGTGATAACTCCACGCGGTTCCTGAGAAAAAGGGTCTAGACTGACGGATATACAGACAAGGAAGTGATCTTATAAGGGTTCCGTTTTTCCTTTTGAGGTACGGAACCCTAAAAAAATCAGTTCCTTACGTTTTGATCGCGTATTAGGTATTGCACTTTTCTGTGAAATGGAAGTTCTTTTTTTTATTACCAATACAAAGTTTACACTGGGGTTCATGGTTACAAGCTAGTGCATCGATGTCCCTGCCACCCCTGCCGCCTGGGTGGCATTCTGTACATTCTTTCCCCATGGAAAGAACGCCTGAGTTTTGGTATAGTATGTATAATTATGTTTAGCAAATCTAAGAGAACCCCCTACATATTTGTATGTTTCATTATATATGACCTGTATGTATGGGCATGCCGAATAGACATGTGTTTGGAGCGTGGAGTCCAGGGTTCGGTTCCAAGTCGGGCAAACTGTTTTGCATTTTTTTATCCTTACGAATTTCTGTATAGTAGCCTGGATTTTGGTTTATAGCAGGTTTCACGGGATTAAAACGAGAAAATCTGGTACTTAACACTTCTGTCACCCTTACAGAGAGTACCAGCGTGATGTTATCCTTATTATTTGATGGTATTCTTACAGGAAACTTTACCGTTACAAATGTTGCGCCAGCATATTAATTTCTTTACTGAGAATACACGCTATAATCGTAAACGAGTTCAAACATTCCAATAGTTTCACAGAACAAACGAAGCATAAGCTTTCCTTATGAGTAGGATTATGAGCGACTAAGTCTAAAGCACGGTTACACTAGCTGAGAATTAATCCCGTTGAACTAATACCCGCTATAAAGGAGCTTACGCACTGGCTGTAATGAGAAGCGCATGGTATGCTTTGGCCGAATGGTTTCAACGCAAAAACAAGTGAAACAAACCCCTCTTTCTTCCTGTATGCCTAGTAACTTGGGCAATGCTGATTCTGGGATCTGTAGCCCCCTTGGCTGATGTAAAACGCTCGCTTCGTAATGGTTGGTTCTGAAAATACATATTATTGGGTAAAATAATCTTTACATGGTCAAGGTGAACGTCCACTGGTCCGCACCGGCAGCAACGCACGCACAGCACGCAATGGATTTTGGTTTGCTTTGTATGAATTTTTATAGAACTGCGTCCACAATCGGTACCGCCCGCACCGAGCGAAAATACTTATATTTTATCTGTGAAATAAAATTGACGCCTGATAGTCTTTGTATGGAAAACTGTCAATTTATACGTGGGATAAAACTTCTACTAGTACGTAAAAGTTTGGTCAAATTCGCCCTTAATAGCAAGAAATAAAGAATATAGGTAATCTGAAAAATCGAGAACCATTGGACGTTCACCTCTGACTTAAAAAGTAAAGCACCATCGAAACGGCTTCACAACTACAACTATTGTACAAGGATCTATTGACTTATGGCAAAAATCAGCACTAACGCCATCTTGTATTTTTAATACAATTTCACAAAAATGTTTACCAACAACACCCCGCTGTCAATGTCATTCAAATGTCAAAAGATAATTTTTGCACTCTTGTCCAAGAAGCTTATAAATAAAGGTGGAGGCAACACTCTAAATACCTATGTCAAGACTACTGTGGTATGGCCTCTCTTTCTGAATACATACATATGATAAAGAAAACACATATCGTTGTCTCGTTCTTATGTGTGTATTTAGAAAGAGAGTGTCCGACCACAGTCGTCTTCACTTAGGTATTTAGAGTGTTGCCTCCACTTTTATCTATGTTTCTCGCTCTTGTCACTGCAGTCCGGCCGCCGAGAAAATCCGTTCCTGATATCTGTCAGTGTGACAATTCTAGTAGATGATAAAGATCAAATTCGCAAAACACGAATTCGTTTGTATGAAACTGACAAGTGTCAAGATCGCATTCTCTCGTCGGGCGAACTGTATGTAAGATGACTAAAACTTCACCTCAAGTTTCTATGCATAAGTTTACAAACGTAATGAGTAGCACTTGGCTAGATTCAAGAGTGGATACCATTTTAAATTCACTTGCATACGTATGCAGAAACACGTAACAAATTTTCTCTTTACCTTGAGTAAGGCATGCATACCAAGCTGTTTTAGAATAAACTTTGGATTTATTTACATAATTTCATGTCTAGACCTGGTTTGGATGTATGTGTAAATCAAACCAGCGGGGGAATTGCGTAACATTATAAATCGGAATCGGTTTCATTTTGACAGTTCAACAACATTCATTGCGTAATTTACGTGTTGAGCAGACAAATTTTTCGAACTTATGAAGCAAAAGATTAGCAATTTGCTTCAAAATGATTCAGATTCCGATTGATAGTGTGTAAAGCAATTAGGGTGCAAGTCCAGACATAAAATCATCTCCACGTCAGCCCAGTGCGGGTTGGTAGATGTCGCGTTTTCGAATTTTTGTTTCTAGGACACGGTATTGAGAGCAGTGCAGTAGCAGTGCAGAGGTTTGTACCCACGACGTACAACTTGTAAGTCGGGGCAGTTACTATTGGGCCATCACTGGTCTCCGTTCTCAGCACTTAAAATCTTCTAAAAATGCTAATTGCTTATAATATTCTTATGATAATATATAATTGCTTATTACTTATTACTTGTATTTTTTTTTAAACTAAAATCGTTTTGCTTGTACCATGTTTGTAAATATGTGAGCACCATGTAATTTAATCATCAGATAATATCAGATAATTAATTTATATGTAATGGTTTCGTTTTTAATTCTTTTACCTATTGTGATATAGTAATTTTATTTTAGGTGCATCGTCCTCACATGTTATTATATAATTAATGTACCCATGCAAAATATTGTACCTAAAACATTTTAAAAGAGTAACGGTGGAGTTTCTTGCCCATTCTTCTCCCTACGAAAACTACCTTTTGGAATGGGCGACTAGAATCAATTCTATTTTAAGATAATTTTTGACGTTCAAAAGTGCCTTTTATGCGCCTATTTGAAACGTTTTATTTAATATTACACTGTCACCTGTATTGTGTCACTTCCTTTAGTAGTGCAAATAAAGATGTCTTCTCAGAAAGATAGTACATTGTATCAACTGGATCAATACAATAATTTTATCTGTTTAAGACCTTTTTTCACTTTTTTTTCTCTCTCTTATAGACACTTATTTTTTCAGCTCACTTTATACATTGGCAGAATAGTCGACTTCGGCTTTGCTTACCATTTATTAAAAATAGAATAGAAAGATGTATAAATTATTATCTTCGAATAATCATTCAAGGTAACCAGTGCATGTTATTTACCGTTTCTTCCCATCCTTCATCTCCTGGAAATCACACCAATATATAGTCCACTGTCATAAAAGGGAGTTCGAGCGGGCTTGCTGAGCAGTCTCTCACGCCAGCGAATAACACCGCCGACAACCCGAACACCGCATATTACAAATAACTATGGGTTATAATCAACTGATTATAACCACATTTTCAACAAGTAGGAATTGACAGACTCTAATAAAAGTATACACTTTTTGAGGACTTCTTTAAAGAAACTTGAGGGGCAATTCTCGTAATTTTAAGAACGTTCACAGTCTGAGGGGCAATTCTCGTAATTTTAATAACGTTCACAGTCTGATCTCAGTCTCAAAAATTACATCTTATTTCCCGACATTTTGACAAGTTTTTGACGTTTGTTTGTCGCCGAGATGAGATTGCAACTAGAATTTGAACGTTTTAAATCACGAGAATTGGCCTTCTGGTCTTCTGTAGGTCTGAAATCGGCAACACATTATGAGGTAGCATGGTGATCAGCTTTTACCTTCTGTGAAACAGGCCTTTGCCCCGCCGAAGGATAATTACCGTCATCTGTTCCATTCCGGTACCTTTTATCATCAAAATTAAAGCCCGCCCGAAATCAGACACGGATTTCAAAACCCTTGTATTCATCGAAATATTACGTCAGATTTGAATCGATAGCCTTCCCTATTCAGGCTATTGACGCTCAGTTGATTCTGTTTTCACTCGCTGAATCATTTCGTACACAGTTTTTTTTATGTGGATTCAGTGAACGGGTTAATCTCGTTTCATAAATTCATTGTTAGCACACGGTTAGGTGGTTAGGGTTTTGGGACGTGTTCAATTTGGTCGGATTTCCTAAATTGTTGGCTGATATAAGTTTATGGTTTTATATAGAGGTTTGGGACTGTAATGCGGTTATGTAGAGTGACATGTTGTTTTAAAAATAGTGTGCCTCTAAGCTAAGTATAGCTTCTTCAAAGTAGGTTGCTTGTTTGCTTACCGTATCCGATGTAAAAGTAATAATAACTTTTATCTATACAAATAAATAAAATTAGAGTGTCTGTTTGTAATGTCAAATTAATAGCTTTTTAGTAAATGCATAATTATGAAAATATACGATACCTACTTCAAACAAAAAAAAAAAATGTTTGTCTGTCTGTCCGGCTAACCTCCGTAATGGCTAGACCAATCTTGATGAAATTTGGTATGGGGATACTTGGAACACTGATGAAGAATATAGGCTACTTTTTATCGACATACCAAGCGGGCCCAGCCCTGGGCAGAAGCTAGTTATTACCAAATATAATCGTGTGATGCAAAAGAAAAAACAACGTCATCAAAAGGCTATTTATTTTTCCCCTTCTAACAGCTCAATACTGGAGTAGTAGAAAGGGTAATCAAAATTAACTTAACGGTATTACCTACAACTCGTCGATCGATCAGGTTAAGCTACGCTTGCCGCGGTTGGTCTGTAGATGGGTGACCATCTTTACATACCGAGACCCCTCCGTGCCTCGGAAAGCACGTTGAGCCGTTGGTCCCGGCCGTCATTCGTGGATCTTTGACAGTCGTTACGGGTAGTCAGAAGCCCGAAAGTCTGATAACCAGTCTTACCAAGGGGTATCGTATTACCCAGTAACTGGGTTGTGGACGTCAGATAGGCAGTCCGTCCATGTTAAATACTGGTATTCAGCTGCATCCGGTTAGACTGGAAGCCGACCCCAACATAGTTGGGAAAAGGCTAGGCAGATGATGATGATGATGATGATGGTATTACCTACAACTAGTATAAGTAAGATTAGTAGTAACTAGGACAACAAAGGGTTTTTGCATTGCATAGAGACGACGCGACGTCTCTGAAACTTTCAATATTGTCAACATCAGAAAAATCCATCCTCAGTCCCGTTTACAGTTTCGAAGTGCCAACCTTTTGTTAAAAACAAGCATCCGCTACAAAGCACCGCTGTGAATACAGACGTTAATTTATTTATTTAACACGAATATTTTTCCATAGAGTTTCCAACTCAAGCATATTTATTACCCCAGAGATAGCCAGGACGCGTTGTGCATAGACGTTGTGTTCTGATAGTACAATAAATCATGTTTTTTACACAAACAAGTTACGACACGGATTAAATGTTGCGCTCATAAATTACTCAGATGTAGATTTCTGTCGGTTGAATATTAAAGCTTTGTTAACGTAAGGGTACCTATTTATGTACAGCCAGGGAAAAAAATGTTACGTAAATTGACATCTTACGGCCATTTGCCGTGTTATAACCATTACATTATACCTGTCAAAGAATGAAAATTACTTAATTGTTTACCAACTTAGGTAAGTTATTTTTGAATCCATCAATTGCAATTAAAGTTGGTAAACAATAAATATCCCCGACAAGCGGGATTTGTGATAATTTTAGGAAGTAGGAAAAGAAATAAAGAAAAAGTATTTATTGTGAGTCGCACACGAAGATCACAAACTAAACTAAACATAATCATATTTAAACATAAAATACAAAATTATATTAAAAAAAAAAAAAAAAAAACAGAAAAATCTTGTGCGGGGCTCCTATCTCAGCATGATGCTGCGATATTTAAAAATAACTATCTACCCTTCACTTTAATCAAGTTGATTTAGATATCTACATAGTTCTCCTTCAAAGGAAACTGCGCTTTGGAACGAGAAACTACGTTGAACTTTCTAACTGACTGACTCTTTAACGATTCGAAAATACCTGTAGATAAATGGTTTTATCAAAATAAATAGTTTGAGTTTGACTTGCGGCTGAGTGCTGAATTAAAATAGTATCTACAGACGCTAGCACATCAAGCTATCCGACACTGTCAAATTTTCCCAATCAACTTTGAACCTTATGTTTAAGCGATAAAGTTGAAAATATATTAAAGAAATTTGACAGATTTTAGTAGCTTGATGTGCTGGCGTCTGTACATTAAGATACGTGTGACTTAAGTAGTCTATTATATTATTGCACGCCGTCCATATTATAGCCGCCGCCCACACACTAACGCAGCATAGTAATGAATAAATTAATAATATTGTACCTAACGTTTAAGCCCAGTTGCTCATGTCTTGTATCTAGAGCCACTAAGTTATAAAGTCTAAATTGTAAATAGGTTTAAGTCTTGAACAAATAAATATTGTTTACTAGCTGCGCCCCGCGGATTTACCCGCATAAGTCTCGATCCCGTGGGAATATCGGGATAAAAAGTATCCTATGTCCTTTCCCGGGACTCAAGCTATCTCTATACCAAATTTCATTTAAATCGGTTCAGCCGTTTGAGCGTGAAGAAGTAACAAACATATAAACACACACACACTCACAAACTTTCGCCTTTATAATATTAGTGTGATATTAGTATTAGTATAGTATATATTAATATTAGTAAATTAGTATTACTATTATTAGTATGAATTGTTTATTAATAGACTACATAAGTCACTCGTATCGTATACTATTTCATAGCTCATGTGACTTAAACCCGCATTTAAATCACGCATTTTTGAGTAAAAATAGACTACTCAAGTCACAGAAAAGTATAACTTAAGTGCGGGTTTACGTCACACAGTGCTATTAAGTAATGTCTATTTCCAAGTTAAAGAAATTAAAAAATATAATTTATTTAACCATTTACCTTAATTAACAAAGATAACAAAATTAAAACCTAACTTAACTAAAACTATACAAAAACTAACATATAGCGTCGAAAAATTCATCCGCATCGCTGTCGACTGGTAATGTCCCCAAGAGACTGGCGGCATTACCACGTTGTATGGCAATGCTTTGCCTTTGGCCAAGGTAAAAGCCAGCCCTTGGGTCACGGGAAGTGTCAACCAGCCGTTTTGAAATTTCTTTAAACAGACCATGAGCAGTCGGACCCCACGGCCCGAGGGTTTCAACCCCAAAAAATAAACACCAACGTCCTTAACTGTCCTTGTCCCAATTATCTGGACAAAAATAAATGTCATGATGACCACAATGAACCAAAACATGAAAGCGTACAACAGAACTCATTACTAACTACACCGTTGCCAAGGTTACCAACTTTCTTCACTAATTGCCTTCGAAAAAACTACAGATCAACCATCCTCATTAATTGTTCCAGCATTGTTTGTCCAAAGATTTCAGCAAAGTGCAATCTTTCTGTTTTTCGACTTCTTTATATCCCGCAAGATAAATTACTGACTTCCGCTGCACAAAACAGTTAGAAACAGAGGGCCAATTCTCGTAATTTAAAACGTTCAAAATCTAGTCGCAGTCTCATCTGACAATGAAATGTCAAAAATGTATCAAAAAAGGGAAATTAGAGGTATTTTTACAGTGCAAGCACAATCGCAAGGGGCATTTTTTTGATGCCGCACTACACCTTACGTAATTTGTGCAAATATTTACACCATTTTGTTAACATGAAATATACATAATCTGAAAAATGCGAAAATGTGTCTGTCTTTCTGCCTGTTACCTCTTCACGCCTAATCCGCTGAACCAATTTAGATGAAATTTAGTATAGAGATAGTTTGAGTCCCGGGAAAGGACATAATTATTCCCACGGGATCGAGACTTACGCGGGTGAAACCGCGGGGCGCTGCTAGTATTATAATAAAGATAAAAGATTTGATTTTTTGTATGTTTGTTTGTTACGCTTTCACGCTCAAACTGCTGAACGAATTAAGATGAAATTTGGCTCATGGATAGATCATGACCCGGATAAGGACATAGGATAATTTTTATCCCGATATTCACACAGGATCAAGATGTATGCGGATGAAACCAAGTGCTTTCCGAAATCTCCAAATAGTAAAGGGAAAAACTTAACATCTTTATGTTAAGATTTTCCCTGAAAAAAAAATTTTTTTTTGACATAATTGGTTCCAGATTTTCAGTTCCAAAAATTAAAAAAAGAAAGAAAAAGGATAAAGAAAGAAATAAAGGAAAAGAAGAAAAAAAAAAAAAATAAGAAAGTTATTTCAGAAAGAATGTTATTTAATGCCACCGCGATCACACGGTGTCCGCCAACAATAGATTTTCTATTGTGTCTGTGGTCTGGCAGTCAACGTGTAAGAAAGTGTGGCAGGCTTCCCAGTACTTTTAAAAACTCTTAGGCTGAGGCCAAACGAGCGTAATTTTTTGAGCCGTGAGTCGCGTAAAATGAGTCGCGGGATTTACGCTGCAATCGGTTTCATACTAAAGTCCTATTTGTACCACACGGCGACGCAAAATGAGTTGTCTGCTGACTCACACGCGTTATTTCAACCGAATTGCGCTCGGGGTGAGGGTGGTTAGCGAGGAAAGCGTCAGTTATGTTACAGGATGCGACCGAATATACGTCCGTCCGTCTGGCAGCCTAACCGAATTTCAGTTGAACATAAATTGCGATACTCAAAATACGCGACTCACAACTCAAAAAATTACGCTCGTTTGGCCTCAACCTTATGGACCGTGAGCTCTGCCAATTGCCAGCACGAGATAGTTTGACATCTCCGAACATACGTGTTTATGTGTGCAAGCGCGTATTTTCGAACGTTGTATGAAGCCGAACTTCTACACTATACTGTGTCTGCGGTAAGGAAGCAATACAAAGAAAAACTCGTTCAAGTTTAAAACTGTTGTGATTTATTTTCGGGACTACATTTCGGAGTGTCGGATTTAAAACGAATACGAATAGGAAGTGTTGGGATTTTGGGATGTAACATCGTGTGTAAGAGGCTTTAGGTTTTAAGCCGTTGTTTTAGTTGTTGTTAACCTTACTACTGATTAGTGGTTTGTGTTTAAGCGTTTATTTGGATTGTCAGTCGTATTAAATGAGGACCTTGATTCATTAAACTTTATTTCTTGGGTTTTTACTGCTAAAGTTGTTGCGTTTTAGCATGACATTGGCGCCGATTCCCTTGTTCACAAACTAAATTAAATTTAAGTTCAGTGCATCTTTTTCTTTCTATTTCATTAAGAAAAGGACAGAAGATAAACATTAGTTTAGTCCTGTCAAATTAAGATACTCCATAGACAATTTAGACGTGATTAAAAAATTGGCTACTAAAAATACGTCACTTTATGTCAGGCGCTGACTAATTTGACAGGACTAAACTAATATTTATGTTCTGTACTTTTCTTAATGAAATAGAAAGAATAAGATGCACTGAACTTAAATTTAATTTAGTTTGTGAACAAGGGAATCGGCGCCAATAACGGTCTTTGCCCTTTCTCTAATATCTCTTAGTAGGAATCCCAAAAAATAAACTATGTTTTGTTTTTTATTATTGGAAAATTTTGAAGATCACCGATTAAGGACGTTAACAGACATTTTTTGGTTTTTTGAATTGAAGAATGCAATATATGTAGGTAGGTGGGTGGGTCAATTAATTAATTCTTTAATTTACCGCTATTACCATAAAATAACGAGTGGGCCGTAGAGGGGCCCGTGGCTAAATGATAACAGCCGCATAGGTCGCTCGATCAGGTTAAGCAACGCTTGCCGCGGTTGGTCTGTGGACGGGTGACCATCTTCACATACCGAGACCCCTCCGTGCCTCGGAGAGCACGTTAAGCTATTGGTCCCGACTGACATTCGTGGATCTTTGACAGTCGTTACGGGTGGTCCGAAGCCCGAAAGTCTGACAACTAGTCTTACCAAGGGGTATCGTATTACCCAGTAACTGGGTTGTGGAGGTCAGATAGGCAGTCGCTCTATGTAAAATAATGGTATTCAGCTGCATCCGGTTAGACTGAAAGCCGAAAAGGGTAGGCAGATGATGACCATGAAATAACGTAATAAATATAAATAATGTACTTGGTTGTGCCTTTTCTCTCATACATCCACCAGGGGCGTTCGCAGCGTTCATTTCATTCCTAATTCTACTCTTTTCTTTACTTTTTTTTATTTTAACAATTAATTTTATACTTTTTACTGTACCCTACAAGTAGGGTTACCAACTTTTTCGAAAAGTAAAGTATACCTGATTTCAGAGAGGGTAAATAAAGAGTACAGATTAATAAAAAAGAGTATACCATTTATTAAATTTAAAAAAATGTATTTTTAGCACTTTTTGCAGCACATAACAATTTTTTATTGTTTTTAAAAGAAATGTAGGACTCCAAAAATATTTGTCTATACAACATTATTTTTAGTATATGCGAAACCTGAATATAGTTTGTTCAGAATAAGTAACTGAATCGATTCCAATAATTTTTACCCCATGTTATATTTTGGCCCAAAAATATTTAAAAAAGGCTAAAAGTTGGACACCCCGAGGAGCGACTAAGTAGGTAGTTATCTACCATACGCGCACAATGGCGCGGCGCGGGCGCACAGCGAGCGGGGCGACCGGGGCGGGGGTGCAGCAACCCCTTCAGTCGCCCGGGTACTACAGGTTGGTGCGCACGTGTCGCGTGGGTCCAACTGCATAATCGCAAGCGCGCGGCCGCCGCGGGCCTTACAGTTGTGTTTCGGTTGATCGTGTACTTACCTATCGTATGTAAAAAGTGTCGTGTAACCATGACTTTCTCATACACAAACGTCCAGTACACAGAAACAACGATAACAGTGATAACGTATCCCTGGCAGTGCGGCGGTACGAGGAGCAATCAGAGTATCGTGGAACACAATGCTTTGCCGTGATGATTAATATTTTTAAACACGCCAAGATGGTTAATTGTAGAAAGTTATTATTTGTACCTACAGCCTGTTGTGGTTAAGTAATGCGATGTTTAACACTTTTCATCCACTTTGAACTTTAAGTGGTTGACATAAGGTGCAACAAATCGCATTGACTACATTGTATCACTTACGGCTTACGAATAAGTAATTACTTATTCGTAGCTTACGGCTGCATTTATTTACGAATAAAGTACATTATAATAACTACCTACACTTGACCATTACGACAGTCCAAAGCCTGCAAGTGTGATGGAAAATGTTATCACCAGTTAATTACAATACAATCGCCGCGCCGTACGTTTAGGCACGCGGTGCGGGTGAGCATGTTTTCGTACGGACAAACAGGTAACATAACAAGCTTATAACTTTGTGATTATTCATGATACAGTTTTGAAATTTTGTACATAGATTCTTTACATAAAAATACTAGACACGTGTTTCGGGTTTCGCATATACTAAAAATAATGTTGTATAAACAATTTTTAGGAGATTATCTTCGTCATCCATTTTTAAAGTCAGTTTATGTAAAAAGAGTATTTTAGCGTACTCTATTAGTGTTATAGATTATAGAGTACATCTACAAAAAAAGAGTGCAATACTCATTTTAGAGTACGGTTGGCAACCCTACCTACAGGGTCCATAATTGTACCTTTGCTTTAAGCCATTGTAATACTTCTACAACATTATCGAATGCAAATAAATATTATGAATATCACAGGCACGCCTGTAAACATGGGCCATTGTGTACACGTCACGTCGCCAGCTACCACAGTTTCAGCAGCAGGTGCTATTAGTTTCGTCCTGAACTCCTGATGATACACTATCTCTTCCAAATTGTTTAGCGTCATTTTCAATTAAAAGTTTGTGACGAGGGTACATTGTGTGCGAACGTTAAACTGCTTCGATTTGATACGTTATTGTCGAAATAATACGATTTGAATAGGTACATCCTACTAATATTATACTTGGGCCTCGTCCTCGAGATTAGTATATAACAAGTAGTAGCACATATAATGTCGCCTCCATGCACTTTAGTTTATCCAGGTAAAAACTCCTTTAAAATTTTCTTTATGGTCGATGCCTTAATTTCGCTGTCAGTTCAACGACAATACTTCATTCACATTTTAGTGCTTCGCCATTTTGCATTACAAATTTCTACATAACGCAAAAAATTGTATATCATGCCGAAGAGAAAGCGTTCAGACAGGGAATATGAACGCATAAAAAAGAAACTTAAAAAATTAGAAAGAAAACTGGAACGGAAACATCGGAGGTCTTCTTCGAGTTCCGTTGCCTCTACAGGCTCGCAAGAGGACAACCAAGGTACTTTACATGAGACTCACGTCACAACGTCTTGAGGTGTGACTTGTCTTAGAACTCGGGTTCACGGTACAGCGCCTAGAGATGTACCTTACCCGAGGCAAACGCATTCTGATAACTCTATCCTAATGCAAAAGTACCTTACCAACTGTAAGTATTCCCTTGAGTGTAATAATGTAAGACTCACGTCGCAACGATCTGAGGTGTGACTTGTCTTGGAAACACGGATTCACGGTACAACGTCTTGAGGTGTACCTTATCCGTTGTCAACGCACTGGATATCATTGCCATGATTACTTTACCATTTGTAAGTATCCAATTACATGTAATACTAGACTCACATCATACTGACTCGAGGTGTGATTTGTCTTGAAAATAATCTCGGGTTCACGGTACAACGCTTAGAGATGCACCTTACCCGTAGCTATAACTTGGCTCTTATGCATGTTTACTGGGCCCTTTCCCTTGTGCATAGTGCCCATTGCTCCTTACGGAGCTAACACTATTTTCTAGTAACTTTCAAGTTCAAGCAGGCGCCTGTTGCATTCTAGTACACGCTTTCCTACCTAATAGTCTAAACAATCAATTTCAGACGTATTTCTAGAATCCGGAATTGAAAAAGATCTGCTATATGATCTTAGAACAGACATTGAGGCTCCACCTGGTACCCAATTGCTGGAGATTGAGGATGAGCTTACAACGGTACCGGAAGCGCCGCAGCAGCAGCCAACAATTACTCTAACGTCCGCTTTATTGTCTGAGCCTACAGCCGTGACTACAGCTGAAACACAAGAAGCAATAGTTGCTGACTTAGATGAAGTGGCTCTAGAGATACTGGGCGTAAATCCCTCAGTCCCCATATCGCACGTGAAAAACGTACAAAAAGATCTAGCAATTCGGTTTGATTATCTAGCGTCATCAGGGTTAGATAAGAGTTTACGTAAAGAACTGCTTGAGAAATACTTACCTCCCGGTAACTGCTACTCCATTAATGCCCCTATCCTTAACCCGGAAATTAAGGCCGCGTTGACGGAAGTTGTTATTAAAAGGGATAAGGCTTTTTTTGATAAGCAAAAGCAAACAGCATCAGCGATTTCCTCCCTTAGTCAAGCGATAACACTAATGCTGCAAAAAGATGATAAGGATCCAGTCCTACTCAAAACCCTTATGGACACAGGCAGGCTTTTGTGCGACTCACAATATTCGGAATCAATTACAAGGCGTAATTTTATTTTGCCTGTACTGAAGAAAGAGTTGAGGACTCAACTACAGCAAACGAAAATTGATAAATTTTTATTCAGCGAGAAGTTATCTGATGCATTGAAGACTGCCAAAGCAATCCACCAATCTGGAGCAGAACTAAAATTGCCTTCTAATTTTAAACCCTTGTTTAGAAAACCGAAACCTGGTCCTATAAAAAACTGGAAAGATCCTCCCCTGAACCGCAGGCCAGCTCCTCCACGAGCACAGCCGTCAGGGACATCGAGGACCACACAGCCTGCGCAGACGAAGCCACAGCGTTGGCAATCGTCGAAAGGGTCGCAGTAGACGCCCTTCAACAACCGCCGCTAGATCCGGTACGGTATGCTGGTAAAATATCAAAATTTTATAAACAATGGTCACGGATTACCTCTGAAAAGACCATTCTTTCCTGGGTAGCTGGGTATGAGATTCCATTTGCATGCCCACCGACTCAAAATTATACTATGTCTAATTCTCAAAAATATTCTGGAAAAGAAATTGAACAATTCGAACTGGCTATTAACAATCTGTTAACAATAGGCGCTATTTCTCAATGCGAACCTTGCGAAGGGCAATTCTTATCAAGTATATTTTTAATTCCTAAACCAAACGGTAAAACTAGGTTTATTCTAAACTTAAAAAACCTTAATAAATTCATCGAAACACAACATTTCAAGCTTGAAGACTTGCGTACAACTATTAAGTTCATTTATAAAGGTTGTTTTATGAGTACTATAGATTTAAAGGACGCGTATTTTTTGATTAGCATTCATGAAAATTCAAGAAAGTTTTTACGGTTCACTTGGATGAATATTCTGTATGAGTTTAATGTTTTACCATTTGGACTTAATACCGCGCCATATGTTTATACAAAAATTATGAAACCGGTAGTAAGATTACTACGATCATGTGGTTTCATGTCCACAATTTATTTAGATGACTTCTGTTTAATAGGACGCGAACGTAGGGAATGTATTCAGAACATTAATACATCAGTTAAACTTTTATCAGCTTTAGGGTTTACTATTAATACAGAAAAGAGTAACTTGATACCGAGTAATACATGCAAATATCTTGGCTATATAATAGATTCCATTAATCTACATATCAGTTTACCTCCTGAAAAAAGAATTAAGATTAAAAATGAATTAAATAAATTCAGGGTAATTACCCGTTGTAAAATCCGCGAATTTGCCCGTCTCATAGGTTTGTTAGCGTCTGCCTGCCCAGCTATTGAATATGGCTGGGTTTATACTAAACAATTCGAACGATGTAAATTTCTTAATCTAAAATCCGATAGTGACTATGAAAAATATATGTACTTACCAGATTCGTTACATTCGGATTTTGACTGGTGGATTGACCACTCAGTGAATAGGATAAAGTTTGATAAATATTGTGTTGAGATATTCTCTGATGCCTCAACTACTGGGTGGGGTGCGGCCTGTGCGGACCAAACGGCGAGCGGGATTTGGAGTAAAGATGAGAAACTCAATCACATAAATTATCTGGAAATCCTTGCTGTTTTTATTGGACTCAAGATTTTTGCAAAAGACTTGTCACATAGTCAGATTCTGTTGCGCACCGATAATACTACAGCAATATCTTATATAAACCGCATGGGTGGGGTACAATTCCCTCACCTTACATACATTACCAAACAAATATGGCAATGGTGTGAGATTCGAAATTTATTTATATTCGCTTCTTACATTCGCTCAGCTGACAACGATGTGGCAGACGCTGAGTCAAGAAAAAATCATCCTGACATAGAGTGGGAACTTTCAGATCTCGCGTTCCAAAAGGTTGCAAATACTTTAGGTACTCCTATTATAGACATATTCGCAAGTAGGATTAATAAAAAATGTTCTAAGTACATTTCTTGGCATCAGGATCCAGACGCTTACGCCATAAATGCTTTTTCAGTGAATTGGTCAAAATTCTTTTTTTACGGTTTTCCGCCTTTTTCAATTATTTTTAAAACCATAAGGAAAATCATCACGGACAAGGCTAGAGGTATACTTATAGTACCCTTGTGGCCTACACAACCGTGGTACCCGCTCTTTTATAAACTCTTAGAGAGTAAACCTCTTATTCTTTATCAAAGTAAAGATCTAATTCTCTCTCACTCCAGCAGCCGACATATACATCGGCAGACTACCCTGGTGGCCGGCATATTATCCGGACATCTCTATTGAAGAAGGGCATGTCACCTTCCGCCATAGATGTCATGCTAGCGTCACTTTCTGCAAACTCTTTCAAGCAATATGATTCCTGTTTGAAGAAATGGTTCCTATTCTGCCAAGGAAAAAATTTTGATATGTTTAATGTATCGGTACCAAATATTATTGAATTTTTAAATATGGGCTACCAGTCGGGAGCCCAGTATGGTACTTTAAATACGTACCGTTCCTCTCTGGCTCTCATTTTCGGACGTCAGATTGGTGAAGATGATCTCATTAAACGATTTCTTAAGGGAGTTTTTCGCTTACGACCCTCGTTACCTAAGTATGATTCCACTTGGGACACTTCTATAGTATTAAATACTCTAGCCACTTGGTTTCCAAATGAGAACTTATCTTTAGAAAAAATAACAAAAAAATTAATAACATTGCTTGCTTTGGTAACCGCGCACAGAGTACAAACATTTTCTAAAATCATGATTCAGAATATTGTCATCCTTCCTAATGAGATTTCTATTAAAATCCCTGACTGTATTAAAACATCTCGACCTGGATCCCTACAACCTAGGCTCGTTCTCCCTTTTTTTGAACACAAACCAGAGATATGTCCTGCGAAGGTACTTTGTTCATATCTCGGTTTAACAAAAGATCTACGCAAACATGACTCATTATTCGTTAGTCTAAGAAAACCCCATACTGCGGTGTCTTCCCAAACTTTAAGCAGGTGGATTAAAACCACATTAGCTTTGAGTGGTATTAACGTTTCTATATTTTCCGCGCACAGTACTAGACATGCTAGTACATCAAAAGCGTGTAGCTTGGGGGTTAACTTAGACACTATCAGAAAGACCGCCGGATGGTCTGACAATTCCAATTGTTTTGCTAGATTTTATAATAGAGTAATTTCTGTTGATCCCAATAAACATGTATTTGCTTCTAGCATTATTAACTCATAATTAAGTTCCTTTATTTACTTATTTTTTCGTTCAACAATAATGAACTCTTACTTAAGTTCTTTTTGTTTTTATCTTTTTTTTTTTTTTAAGTTCGTTTCTTTTTTGTTTTTTCTTTTAATAATGAAAGATTAAAGAATAAGTTTAAGTTGAATTATTCTTTCATTTGATATTTTACATTAATCTCTCAAGATCTACTTGTTATATACTAATCTCGAGGACGAGGCCCAAGTATAATTAGTGATTAAACGAACTTACCTGTACGTGAAGTTCTATCACAATTATAGTTGGGCCTCGTCCGAAGAGATTAGCTACCCCCCCTCCCCTTTACTTTTAGATCCCTTTTAGTAAAATATCTGTTGAGTTTAATTTCAGCTCTAAACATAATGAAGTATTGTCGTTGAACTGACAGCGAAATTAAGGCATCGACCATAAAGAAAATTTTAAAGGAGTTTTTACCTGGATAAACTAAAGTGCATGGAGGCGACATTATATGTGCTACTACTTGTTATATACTAATCTCTTCGGACGAGGCCCAACTATAATTGTGATAGAACTTCACGTACAGGTAAGTTCGTTTAATCACTAATTATAAATGCGAAAGTTTGTGAGGATGGATGTATGTTTGTTACTCTTTCACGAAAAAACTACTGAACGGATTTGGATGAAACTTTACAGTAATATAGGTTATTCATCAGAATAACACATAGGCTACAATTTATAATGATTTATGTAGTTTTGGTCATAATATAACGATACGTGTCAATTAAGTCGGAAAAAATCTTCCATCTGAGAGCTATCTTGGCGTGCGCTGCCTAAACCAATGGAGTTACATAAAGATGATGTACCGCAGGATTGTTTGTCTTAAGTAGATCTAAATAAAAGTCCGCGACAGCATATATCTACCTTTTATGTGCAAGCCAGTACAACCAAAATTGTGAACCATAAATCTAATTAAATTTGGTACTATTTTACAATGCACATTTAGTACATAATTATCAAACTCTTATCAAAATGAATACATTTCTCGCATTAAGTATTTAATGTAGATAAACTTTGTCTTTCACACTAAGTAATTTGGCCGAATAGTTAAAAAGTTATCACGATATGATTGACTTGAACGGAGCGCCTAACGCCGCGGCGGCGGCCGCAGCACGATGAGGCGTTGGGACTAATCGAACACAAAATATTAACAATTTCTGGGAAAAAAATATCCGATTTTGGTCTACCCTCACCGCAGCGTAGAGGAGAGTTGTCGACCGAGTTGATAAAAGAGCTAAGCTATGATACCTACCAGTTAGGTGCTTACGTATGCGAAACTGAGCCACGTTTGCTACCTGATCAAAGAGAGATTTGTCACAAAATAGTAGGACGAGTTGAGAATGGGGAAGGTGGACTTTTTTTCCTTGATGCCCCGGGTGGTACAGGAAAAACTTACTTGCTTAATTTACTTTTGGCAAAAATTCGTGGCGGCCATAACGTTGCATTAGCTGTGGCTTCCTCTGGAATTGCTGCTACATTGCTAAGCGGTGGACGGACAGCACATTCCGTCTTTAAATTACCTCTTAATCTGGCGAGTGAAGAAACTCCATCGTGTAACATCAGCAAAACCAGTGCCCGTGGCCTCCTCTTGCAACAGTGTAAATTAATCGTGTGGGACGAGTGCACAATGTCACACAAACGTGCCATCGAAGCTCTTGATCGTTGTTTACAAGACTTACACGGCAAAGAAACAATAATGGATGTTGTGGTTGTTTTATTGGCTGGGGACTTTCGGCAAACTTTGCCTGTCATCGAGCGAGGCACTGCAGCAGACGAAATTAACGCATGTCTAAAATCCTCATATTTATGGACCAAAGTTGAAAAGCTGCACCTTATAACCAACATGCGTGTCCAGTTATTCAGTGATCTAGAGTCGGGTGCGTACGCTGAAAAACTGCTCGAGATAGGTGAAGGTCGAATCGAAACTGACGAAGAAGGTATGGTTCTATTCACTAACCAATTTTGTCACGTTGTGGATTCGGAAGACGCACTCATTGCTCAAGTTTTTCCAAATTTGCAACAGAACATCCACGATGAAAGTTGGCTATGTGAAAGAACTATACTAGCACCAAGAAATGAGACAGTTGCGAAAATCAATAACATCATCTTGGACCAAGTAACCAGCGATGCAACAACCTACAACTCTATCGACACAGTCATGTCATCTGAAGACTGTACAAGCTACCCCGTGGAGTTTCTTAACTCTTTGGAGCTATCCGGGGTGCCATCACATAAGCTCCAATTAAAAGTCGGTATACCGGTTTTGTTAATGCGTAACTTGGACGCCCCGAGACTATGTAATGGCACTAGATTGCGAGTCAGGGAACTAGGCAGGCATATTGTTAAGGTCACAATTTTAACTGGAGAAGCTAAGGGTGAAAATGTTCTTATTCCACGCATACCAATAATACCCAATAACTTACCCTTTAATTTCAAACGTTTACAGTTTCCACTTAAAGTTGCATTTTCTATGACCATCAATAAATCGCAAAAGCAAACTTTGAAAGTAGCGGGGATACATTTAGGTACGCCCTGTTTTTCCCATGGGCAGCTTTACGTAGCTTGCTCACGTGTTTCTAAATCCCAAAATTTTCTTACTTACGCTGAACAAAAAAAATCAAATAACATAGTAAGTATACAGGAGTATATTGCAGTAAAAACACAGATAAATTAACACAGATGTTCACCTATTCCAATTACGTACCACATAATTCTTTAGTTACCTATTACAAAATCTATTAAAAAAAACCGGCCAAGTGCGAGTCGGACTCGCGACGAAGGGTTCCGTACCATTGTCTATAAAAACGGCGAAAATAACACGTTTATTGTATGGGAGCCCCCCTTAATATGTACTTAATTCTTATTCGTATTTGTTGTCATAGCGGCAACAGAAATACATCATTTGTGAAAATTTCAGCTTTCTAGCTATCACGGTTTATGAGATACAGCCTGGAGACAGACAGACAGACGACGGAGGCTTAGTAATAGGGTCCCGTTTTACCCTTTGGGTAGGGAACCCTAAAAACCGCAGCAAAATCCGTTGCGTAGTTTAAAAAAATTTAAGCATTCATAGGGAAAAAGAAAGCTTCTTTGTTTTATACTATGTAGTGATTAAATGCAAGTAACATTGGTCCGACCTGTTTAGTTGTCAGTGTTTAGTAATCCGTTTGTGCTGGATAGGATAATCTCAAGCCTACTTTTTATAAACACACCATACAGGTAAAGATTGATGAAGAAACCACTGGACTTAGCATTTTGAAATTTGCAGAGTTCTATTATAGCTTAAAATAATGAGCACTTAGAAAGGAATTCAGATAATTCCACCCTCAAGCCTCTAAATATTAGGTATAGGAGTTCAAAGATTGTATGGAAACTAATTTTGAAGTTAGAAATCTGGGATGTACGATGTGAAGGTACATTAAAAAAATATCAGTATTTTAAAAAAAATGTCACGTAACTTAATGTGGCAGACCAAATTCTACGCGTGCGAAGCCGCGGGCAAAAGCTAGTATATACATATATGACGGAATGTGTGTCTCGTTATCATCAGCCATATTTTAACTACTGTGGGCAAATGCTGGGGTATAGTGTTGGTTATTGCACAATAGAAAAACGGTTTGCAGTTCAAATCAGATTATAATTTCACGAACAAATTAATCACACACTGTACAAAATACAAACATGTGCTCAGAAACTGTCCCGCGTTCCTTACGCAGGACAGTCTCTGAGCACATCCACGCAAACCCATCCACGGAGCAACCGCAGCAAGCGTAGCTTAACCTGATCGATCGACTCGTGCGGCTGCTATTACATAACCATAAGCCCCTCTAAGGTGTACATAATAAAGAATATTATAATCTACCTATACAGGGTGTTACGGAAAGGGTATATCAATACAAACGGGTTGAAGAGTGTATCTGGTCTAGAATCTCTGTACAATATTTCAGCTCAAAAGCAGTAACTTTGAAAATGCTTAATATTTTTTTATTTCGATAGTTTATTAAATTGAAATCATAACTAACGTATCACCGCACTACGAGGGTCATTATCCATTATCTGTAGTGTGTCTGTGCGCCTAGTACACGCACATCACGCCGCTGCGCGCCAGTGCAGCGCCGTGATGTCGAAATAAAAAAATATTAAGCATTTTCAAAGTTAATGCTTTTGAGCTGAAATTTTGTACAGCGATTCTAGACCAGATACACTCTTCAACCCGTTTGTATTGATATACCCTTTCCGTAACACCCTGTATACTATAGTACACCCACAAAGAAAATCTTATAATTTATTATCCTCCCTAGTCACGTAATCACAGAATCTAGTCTCTTGTCTGACCCTTCACAAAAGAAAGCCAGTAGCACGGTTATACGTCAGTAGCCGTACGTGTCAATATAGTAGGGTAGTCCAACTACTTTTTATTCGGGGCCCGTATTGTCCATTGTACGACAAAGGTATACCCCAGCCCTTTTGATCCTTTCTAGCCTTGCTCAACTCGCCATCTGCATAGCCTTAGAGAAAGTGTGGGGAAAATATTATCTGAAACGTGGGAAATTAGGGTGTACACAGTCGAGTGACGTTTCTTGTGTAACGGATTAGTTGGTGACGCTTTCGTTACCTGGAGTGGCGAACTTCCCTCATCACCTGGATTCGGCTAGATCATTCACCTTCTTGAACGTCGGATGACCACACCGCAAGGGATAACCTCAAAGCCGCCTGCGCTCTGATGAATTCCAAATCATCACACAACGGCGTAACACCAAGGCATCAACTTAATCGCGCATAGCACCAATCATAAAAGAGGTTAGCATAACAGCCAGACAGGATTCAGCTTCTACTGGACTTGTAAAAACCCCATCGGGTTATTTGGACACATCCCGATTCTCTTAGGATTAAATCTCTCTCACTCAACCTTTAGGCTCGTGTCACCAATCGTAAAGCCCGGAAACGGGACACCCCCTTTTCTTCCAAACCAATCTGACAGTTTCTCGAATAATCTTTCACAGACCATATAGATTTCTTATCGATTTGTATCTTCAATTTGTTAGACATTGTTTTTGAATTAAAATGTGGTAAATTATGTATGTTTGTTTATTAATTTTAATTAACTAATAATCAACTAAACTAATAAACTTGTAATTAATTTACTAATCACAAAGACACCAACGCCATCTTGTGTCACGTAGACGTTGACAAACATGACGTTAGTCCGCCGATACCCACAACAGGTGTCGCTACTTGACGCGATCAATATTTACTTTTGCAACGTCACACTTGTCATCGTCGTGGGTCTATGGTTTTGTGTAAAGCAGTAGCAGTTTTGGAAATAAATTGACGCTAGATCGATTAGCATGAGGATAAGCATAATCAGCCTATAATGTGACACATATAATATAACACAGGCCTCTTGTCTGTGAGAGGGAGTGGGCCGTAATCCACCACGCGGGCTCAAACGCAAACAGGCTACACTTGCGTTTTTTTACTTGCCAAATCCGAACGCATGGTCGCGCCGACAGAAGCCTTCCAGTTTTCTGAACAAAAAGTGACATAAGTAACGCGACAATCGCGTAGTTGCGCTAACGATCATTCTGGTTAGGACGCGGGGTTCAACATAATGTTCCCGATGCTGGGACACAGGCCTTCTCTCTCCGAGAAGGAGTGGGCGGTAATTCACCACGCGGGCCCAGTGTGGGTTTTTAAATGTCACATATCTTTGAATTTATGGTTTTAGGATATGCCGGTTTCCTCACAAAGTTTTCCTTCACCGTTTTGAGAGCAAGGGTTATGAAATAATTCACACAAAGTAAAATGCATGTCTGAATTCGAACCTACGAACCTGGTAAGTCGCTGGCGTTACCACTGGGCCACCACTGCTCCAAATGAGCCAAGATCCATTAGAAAAGATGAAACTTCAGTTTATAAATTAAAATACGTACGATTGTACGTACGTGCGATTCGACATTAGGTACAAGTACCTACAGGCACAGGTAACGTGATGGCAATCGTTATTATAAAATAAATAAATAAAAAAGCCTATTAGACTAGCTACTACTAGTCCCCATTAGGCTGTCACGATTATTGGCACAATGATTGCTGAGTCAACATCCCACATGTCGACATCCAAATATATTATTACTAGCTGCGCCCCGCGGTTTCACCCGCATAAGTTTTGATCCCGTGGGAATATCGGGATAAAAACTATCCTATGTCCTTTTCCGGGACTCAAACTATCTCTATACCAAATTTCATCTAAATCGGTTCAGTGGGTTAGGCGTGAAGAGGTAACAAACATATAAACACACACACACACACACACTCACAAACTTTCGCCTTTATAATATTAGTGTGATTAGTGTGATTATTAACTTTGTGAATCTTAGTTTACCATTAAGGTACTTACACCAAGTCGAGTCTTGTTAGTTTCTAAGACAGTTTATCATTCCATAAAACATTGAAGGAAACCAACCGTATTGTCGTCGGATCGCAGCGACAGAACCGGATAGACAAATGAAGTTATGATCGAAGCACCGGCAGCTCGGTCGGAAATCGGACGGCCGGTTGATAAATCTTTAGAGCTATTTTCAGTTGGTTGACGCTGTGGGGAATATAAATTTTAAAGTGGCAATAGCCCAACGTTTATAGCGTGGACTGGCGAGCGAAAGGTCGTGACTTCGATCTACTACATGATCGCACTGCCGATAAAAAAACTTATAACACGAGACTTGCTACCAGTAAAATTGTAAACCTTTTTATTTAATAAACAGGGAACCTTTTTGTCGTCGCAAGCGATCGACTCACTCAACCCTCTCTCTTTTCGAAGAGAGAAGGTGTGGTGAAGTGTGTCCCAGCAGTGGGAACATTATAGGCTGATTATGTTATGATGCTAAGCGATAAACGCAATGATTACAAATAATAAATATATCCAATAATAAGGTCAAAAACAACCGACTTCAAAAAAACACTACTTACAAAGTGATAAATAACTTTAATTTCGGAAGTCGGTGTCGGTAGGCATTTTCGTTTTTTGACACCGACTTCCGAAATTAAAGTTATTTATTACTTTGTAGTGTTTTCTTTTGAAGTCGGTTGTTTTTTTTGTAAAAATGTTTTTATTTTTCACTTTTTAGTTGTACCTACCCCACACAAATTCAATTAATACTAGTGCATTGAAGAATTTAAGACACCGACTAGAAGAATCATCAAAATTCGCATAGAAATGACGGAGATTTAGTACATTTATGTACATAACTTCGTACATAAGAATAATTACTTAATGTATTATATACTAAAACCTTCCTGAAAGCATGTAGATCACATTAGTGAAAGAATGATCAAAATTGTTTCATTAGTTTTTAGAAAATCGCGGACATACAAACATACATACATATCGGGTCGAATACAGAACCTCCTTTTTTGAAGTCGGTTAAAAATTGAGCGAAATAAGCAAAAAGTATTTTTCAGTTTGGAAACTTCTTAGTTGCATTTGATAAAATTAAAAGTGCCAGGTTACGTAAGAAGCTTCTGATCATTATTGCTATACCAATGTTAATTTTGAAGTAATGTAAAGATAGTTCTTGGAAACAACCGATTTAAATAAAATTCTATAAACGCTGCAAAGCAAAATATATATTAAGTCAAGACGTTATCACTCAGAGAATACCCTAGACTCGTCTTATGACTTAAGTAACTCGCCTTATAAAATCACAATTTTCGATCTGTTTCAGAAAACGTTCTAAGTGCTTACTTCATTACCATTTCAAGAGAATAATCAGTGGAACGAATGCCGCGGGCGACCGATTGTTCGCATCTAAACCCCAAGTTTTAATTACACGCCTTTGTTAACTTAGATTAGTTATAGGTTAGGTACCCTTTACCGCGTGACGTGGCAGACGTAATTATTTTAATATTAAATTTTGTTGTAATTAGTAGGTAAGGAGGGAAAGTAGATTTTGGTACACAAATATTAATGTAATATCATTTATTTGCATAAAATACGGCTTGAAATTAAAGTATTCTTTGTAAGGACGGCTGTAAGGAGTATGTAAGGACATTAAGTCAAGGATTTGATGGAAATCCATACTATATATCACACTAATATTATTAAGGCGAAAGTTTGTGTGTGTGTGTGTGTTTATATGTTTGATACTTTTTCACGCCCAAACGGCTGGACCAATTTTGATAAAATTTTGTGTGGAGGTAGCTGACACCCTGGATTTAGATATAGGCTACTTTTTATCCCGATATTCCCACGGGAGAGAAACTTATGCGGGTGAAACCGCGGGGCGCAGCTAGTAATATTATAAATGCGAAAGAGTGTCTGTCTGTTACCTCTTCACGCTTAAAACGCTGAACCGATATAGATGAAATTTGGTACAAAGATACTTTGAGTCCCGGGAAAGGACATAGGATAGTTTTTATCCCGATATTCTCACGGAATCGAAACTTATGTGGGTGAAACCACGGGGCGCTGCTAATTGTATATATATTCTGAGTGCAATTCATCATCATCATCATTCAGCCCACAGCAGTCCACTGCTGGACATAGGCCTCTCCAATTGCAAGTCATTCAGCTCGATTCTCGGTAACTCTCATCCAGCTGCTAGCAGCCACCCTGCTAAGATTCTCCATCCAGCCTGAGGGCGTTCTACCTGAGTGAAATTACCTACTTGAAAATAAATACTCCTCAAAACAAATAAAACATGTATTTTAGGATTGTTTGAAACTGCCCGTGCCCTATAAAAGGGGTGCAACGGGCTGTCGAAAGTATGGGCAAATTAATTTGTTAAAGTTAAATAATATTATGACCATGTAGAAATAAAACAAAAGTTAATTATTCAAGCATTTTATTAAGAAGGTACCATTGGAAAGTTTAACAGGTATTTTACAGCATTACAAACTCAAATATTTTATACAATTCATACACGACTAGCTGCGGCCTGCTGTTTCACCCGCACAAGTCTCGATCCTGTTGGAATATCGCCTAATCCAGGACATGTACTAAACATGTGCCAAATTTTATCCAAATCCGCACCCTAATTGCATAACATACTATCAATTAGAATCAGAATAATTTTGAAGCCAATTGCTAATCCATTGCTTCATAAGTTCGAAAAATTTGTTTGCTCGACACATAAATAACGCAATGAATGTTGTTGAACTGTCAAAATGAAATCGATTCCGATTGATAAAGTGTTACGCAATTGCCCCGCCGTTCAGACGTTTTAGCGTAAATAACATACAAAAATCACACATTTTCTCTTTATAATTATATGTTTAGAAAACGCAAAAAGGAATTATGACACCCCCTTAAAGGATGATTTGTGGGACAAAAACTATCCTATATCCTTTCCCGGGATGCAATCTATCTCTCTGCCAAATTTCATCTAAATTCGTTCAGTGGTTTAGGCGTGAAAAGGTAACATACAGACAGACAGAGTTACTTTCGAATTTATAATATTAGTATGGATAGTATGGATAAGCTTGTGTTGTCCCACTGCAGGTCAAAAGCCTCCCTTCCCTGTTTCCTGTTTCCCGGTCTACTGCGATTGTGGGCCAATCCTTTAAGGCGACTACACGACCTAAAGCGCGGTCACTGTCGGACTGCATAGAAAAGAAAGAGAAGCGCGATGACACAACCGTGGTAATTTATTGCAAATATGAAGCAATTATCTATTTACAAAAACTCTCAAACACCAAACAAATAAAAACCGTATACTAAAATTCGGGGAATTAAATTGTCTTTTAGATGGTGAAAGTTTTATGAAAATACACCCGATAGTGTTTGCGTGATTATCGTTTTTATGTCCGCGGTAGACATTACTTTACAAATTAATTACACTATGTTAAAAAAATATAATTGCAAATATTCACATATCAAATTACGAAGCAAATGGTTTAGTATAACATTTAGGTATTTTTTTCAAAGAAATCAGTCCGGTCGATTAGACGTGATGTTGAATTTAAAATCATTACAAGTCGTATATCTGCGCCTTAAGAAGGAGTCCAGCTCATCCCGCGATCTCTTTCTGGACCTACCACGCGGTCATTTGGGATCCACTGAGTATAAGTAGCTTTTCATATTGCTGTTCCAACAAGCGACAGATACAGCCAGCCCTGTTTCACTTTAGACCAGCAGCTGTGCGGCCAGCGTCCGCTATTTGTTTTAAAATGCCGAAACTAAAATACACCGCTAATATTCTGCCACTGAACAGCGACCATCAAATGAAGCAGAAAAAGTCATCCACATAAAACGAGAAAGTAACCGACCAACGAAGCGGTATTGAATACTCCCCTACAATGACCAGAAAAAGGTACCTTCCCACGCGCCTATTTATGGGGCTAATCCCACCCTCGTGGTTAGCACCCGTTTGACAGGTCAATTAACCTCGCCTATATTTTAGCCCGGCCAAAATAGGTCAGTAATAATCGCTTCTTGTTTTCCTATATTTAGTGAATCGTTTATAAAAGTACCTGCCCATCTAAAATAACGTTTCAGTGACGTCACACGCCGTTAATTGGCGGGCGCTAAGTGGCGGCCACCGCTCTTCTACAAACCGTAGCGAAAGCGGTATAAAAAAATGTATAACTATATTGACAAGCGAAATCAAAAAAGGCACTAATCTATCATGAAATATTTCCAAAGAACACGCAAGATTGAAAAGTACAGACGCCAGCACATCAACCTACTCAAAACTGTCAAATTTTCCCAATCAACTTGGAACCTTAAGCTTTAGCGATAAAGTTGAAAATCTATTAAAGAAATTTGACAGATTGTAGAAACTTGATATGCTGGCGTCTGTACAAAGCGAAGTAAATATTGTGTGCCTTACTTGACCTGCACCCTAATTGCGTAACACACTATCAATCACAATCTGAATCATTTTGAAGGATATTGCTAATCCATTGCTTGATATGTTCGAAAAATGTGTTTGCTCAACAACGTAAATAACGCAATGAATGTTGTTGAACTGTCAAAATGAAACCCATTACTACTGATAACGTATTACGCAATTACCCCGCAGGGTCAAATAAACTTATTTTCTTTCCTTCTTTCAAAGCGACATTTAAATGTATTTAATAATGACACACAAAAAAAAAACAAATTGAAACAAAAAAAAAAACTGAACGAAGGAAAGCAATTTTAAATTCTAAAGAAGGAAAACCAAAACAATTAACTCTTAAAGTGGGTTCACGAAATTGAAACTTTATTTTTTAGTCATTCAATATTTATGTAAACAAAACATTCAACATTCAATGTATTACCTCCGCGTGCTCTTAGTACGGTTTCTATACGATATATCTATCTATATAAATAAAAATGCAATGCTGTTCGTTGATAACCGCATTACTTGAGAACGGCTGGATCGATTTAGCATTTTTTTTTTGTTTTAAAATTTTCCATATAGTCAGAAATAAGTTTTTGTAATTGTAGAAAGAAAAATTTTAAAAGCTTCCTGGAAATTTTTTAAATTCGGGAAAAGCTGTTCATGTGTTTATTTCTACAGGTTTTTTTTTGTGACCTCAAGACCATAATGAGATTTTCTGGGGTCTTTTAGTAGGTAATAATTTAGTCTCGCTTAAATAGGTACAGACGTCAGCACGTTAAGCTACCCGAAACTGTCAAATTTTCCCAATCAACCTTGAACCTTAGGCTTTAGCGATAAAGTTGAAAATCTATTAAAGAAATTTGACAGATTGTTGTAGCTTATGTGCTGGCGTCTGTACAAAAAAAAAGTCCAAGATTAGTTATGTTAGCCTAACCTAACTAGCTATAGGTACAGTCACGTCTAAAAGTATGTATACACTTAGCAATTTTCAATTGCGATTTAACGTTAACGTTGAAATACGACACTTAACATAAACCTATGGGTTCGAAAATACTATTTTCGTAATAAGATAAAATTTCATTCAAAAATAAAGGAGAAAATCGCCCTTGAATAAAGCCAAGTGTATACATACTTTTAGACGCGACTGTACCTAATAAGTGATCTTTTGCACAATTATTTAAAAACCAAACTCAACTCTAGAGTCTTATAAACATATTGACATTGTATCCTATGGCTGTTGGAGGGTGGCCCAGTACATACAAAATCACCCATGGTCCTTTAAGCTATAGATTATTTCGAGCCAATACCGGTCGGCAAAATATTGGAATTAAACAATATTTGCCCAAACAATTTATTTACACAATAATTTTTTCCACATTTCTTTCATATTTTTCCCTCAAAAGGACACTCTTATTGCGAACAATTTTAATGACTCGATGAACACGGGAAAAAAAAATCTAAAACGCAGAGAAAAATTCTTTTATGTTGGAATTGAATCTCAATGCTTTTTACGAAGAAACGCGACGACGTATCTGGGTTTTTATGTTAGCGATGGAACATAAAGGAAATTATGGAATATCTCCTTTCTGCTTTATAGAAATTGTTTTTTTGATCTGTTCTATAAATATAAAAATCCCATGACAATAGGGTAAGTTTGAGGTGGCTTAGAAAACGTGGTCAGTGTTTTTATTCAAGTTATTTCTTTCGAACGAATCCAGAGGGTATACGCGGGGTACGCGGGGTACGCGGGGAGTGCGGGAGGGTTTAGTACTTGCGTAACACACTAGTATAATTTTTAACAGTTCAACAACATTCATTGCGTTATTTATGTTGTTTAGGAGACATTTTTTTCGAACATATGAAGCAGTGGATTAGCAATATCAACCTTCAAAATGATTAGGGTTTTGAATGAAAGTGTGTTATGCATTATGGGTGCAGTTCTTTTTACCATTCATTGCTCTTATGAATTCTGCTATTAAATTCGAAAGTAACTCTGTTTGTATGTAACCTTTACCGCCTAGAGATAGATGGCATTCTGGAGAAGGACATTGGCTACTTTTTGTTGTGTTAGCACGTACTTGTGGGATAATTTCCAACATCCTTGCGCGTGAAGACGCGGGCAGGAGCCAAGTTGGATATATTTGATCGAATTTTAGTATGCAGTCTGGGCACGTCATTAGATATGTCGCAGCCAACTAGTTAAATTAGCCGTTTAGTTAACCGCCTGACTTTTGGAAGTCGTGCTCGCCTCGCTTCGCTCTCTCCGCTCGCACGCGGTTGATCACAGTTCTAACCTAACCCATTTGGTCGAGGTGCCCTAGCTTAGTTACTGTGACCAATTCGGCTCGCGCGTGATTGTTTACAGTTCTAACCTAAACTATAATTGAATATCATTCAGGCCGTTAGTTAAACGGCCGCCGTTTAGTTAAAAGGCTAGGCGGTTAACTAAACGGCTAATTAAACCGGTTAGCTGCGACAGATATACGCAGTTTATTGTTTTATTGTCGTTTCTACCTTGTTCACGTAAATAATACCAAACAACACCTAATTTTATATCCTATGTATATCATTTTTAACATGAATGATGTAATCAAGACTTTATAACCATATTATTTTGATTTAAAAGAGTGTCCATGGAGTTTCTTGCCCGTTCTTCTCCATAGGTACCTACGCTTTGGAATGGGCAACTAGCTTCATCTTTCTGACCGACCGACCTTTTGACAATTCAAAAGTGCCTGTAATTGGTTTAATTGAAATAAATGCTTTGAGTTTGAGTTTAATGATGCTGTACAGACGCCAGCACATCAAGTTACTACAATCTGTCAAATTTCTTTAATAGATTTTCAACTTTATCGTTAAAGCGTAAGGTTCAAAGTTCTTTGGGAAAATTTGACAGTTTCGGGTAGCTTGATGTGCGCATCTGTACCTACATCACATATTTACCATAACAAAGCCATACAGCTACCAATTTTTCTTTTATTCATTACCAATTACTTACAATACCTTGCCCATTGTTGTAACAGATATAATAAGAGAATAAATATACGGAGTTCGGATTTAATGAAAAAATAAAACCTTCTGATATTAATAACGCAAGATATGGTTTCCATCGAGAACTGTACGTGCTGTGAATAGGAATTGTTCGTCTTACACGGACTTATTATGGAAGCCTAGTTGCTGAATGGTAACGACATCGATCGAAGGGTAAGCGAAGTTAAGCAGCACTTGACGCGGTTATGGAGTGGATGGGTGACCGTAGTTTCAGGCCTATCTCGAGTCTCTTTCAATAGTTAGTCAAAAAACTAGAGATGTAGTCGACTTCGTAATTGTCTTTATCACTTTTAATTGACAACAATTTCCAGTAAATTGAACCTTCACTATGGTTTAAAATATCCAACGGTTATACAGGTCTTGAAAGCAAAATAGACCATGTCGTTTTAAGGCATGCAAGTAAAATTCAACCTTAGGGTGATACATTAGATGTACAGTACATGATACATTCAAATTGTGAATTATATAGATATACTCGATCGAGGTCAAGAGCGGGCCCATTTAGCCATGAAAATATATCTATCTAATTATTTATTTTATAGAATAAACGTTCGTTTTATTTTCATTCTAAGGAAATTGGAAGGCGACGTTATTATCGCTTTTAAAAGCAATCGGTTGAGACTAACAATGAGAATTTTTCTAGCAGCTTTAAAAGTTAAAGGTTTTTGCTTAAAGAAAGGAAAGTTTCCAGTTCGGTAGATTTAGATTTTATTAGCAGTAAAGCTTCTTGTGAGAGAGTTTTGGAGGAACTATTACAGTGAGTGGTAGGTTACCCAAAAACGAACTGTAAGTCCTTTCCATAGCCATTTTTTGTTTTGCTTTTGCGTCTGCAGAGGGTGGATTCTCGTAATTTTAAGAACGTTCACAATCTGATCTCAGTCTGTCAAAAATACCTCTAATTTCCCTACATTTTTGAGAAGTTTTTAAGATTAATTGGGCTTCTAGGCTGCGTGACCAGCGCAGCGGGGCAATTGCGTAACACATTATCAATCGGAATCGGTTCAACAACGTTCATTGCGTTATTTACGTGTTGAGCAGACAAATTTTTCAAACTTATGAAGCAATGGATTAGCAATTTGCTTCAAAATGATTCTGATTCCGATTGATAGTGTGTTACGCAATCAGGGTGCAGGATGTGATTGTCAACGATTATCATTCTCTTCTTTTGCACCAATAACGAATTCTGATGTAGGTTTTTACATACGAACATACATACATAAACTTCTCTTTTCTAACGATGGATAGAAACTACAGAACACCACTTCCTACGATCCTTACATACCTACCCCTACATGTCCTCTTACTCACGAGTAATAGGTACATACCAAATACCTGCCAAATATTAAACGCACATACCAGCCATACAAAACACAAATAATTACACTAACCTTGGAGTAACAGGAGCATAATCCTCGAAGGTTACAATGCATACTTACGAAAGTAAGCGAGAAGCTAAATAATTAATGAGTTATCGTTCGACATCGTACTCCGGAATACGGCCGCCACCCGTTATTGGATAAGTTGGTTTTCGCGTGATTGGTGCAGACCGGTCACAATATATAGCCATTGTCGTATGGAATACTAAGTATAAGCGATTAAACGAAGAACCAATCTTTTGGAGATTTTCTTGTACGCCAAGTTTATTGTCTTTTGTGTTGGTTCGTGTTTGATACGAGTTTCTTGTTTGTGGTTAGATTGCTAATGAAAGGAAATCAATAAGACTTTCTCTGTTGGATAAGTCATTTCTGACGCAGAGCAGCGTTGCTGTAGGAAGATCCTATTTGAAGAGTACGGGTGCTGGAATGATTAGGCACAAGACAAGATATTTTGATTACGAGGCCAATTCCCGTAATTAAAAACGTTTATAATCTAGTTCAATTCCATCTCAGCGACAATCAACGTCAAAAACTTGTCAAAATTATAGGGAAATTATACAGGGTGTTACGGAAAGGGTATATCAATACAAACGGGCTCAAGAGTGTATCTGGTCTAGAATCTCTGTACAAAATTTCAGCTCAAAAGCATTTACTTTGAAAATGCTTAATATTTTTTTATTTCGACATCACGGCGCTGCACTGGCGCGCGGCGGCGTGATGTGCGAGTACTAGGCGCACAGACACACTACAGATAATGGATAATGACCCTCGTAGTGCGGTGACACGTTTGTTATGATTTCAATTTAATAAACTATCGAAATAAAAAAATATTAAGCAATTTCAAAGTTACTGCTTTTGAGCTGATATTTTGTACAGAGATTCTAGACCAGATACACTCTTCAACCCGTTTGTATTGATATACCCTTTCCGTAACACCTTGTATAGAGGTAAGTATTTTTGACAGATTGAGACTGAGATCAGAAGGCCAATTCTCGTAATTTGAAACGTTCAAAATCTAGTCGCAGTCTCATCTCGGCGACAAACAAATTTCAAAAACTTGTCAACAATGTAGGGAAATTAGAGGTATTTGTTGATAGATTGAGACTGAGATCAGACTGTAATGGTAAACATTCGTAAAATTACGAGAATTGCCTCCCATTTCTCATGCCTGTAGTATCCATATTTATTTGTTATCCATTGTCAACGGTGATTATAGGTACTTGTTATCAAGAGGCCCCCTCAGACCTGCTCGCCATCCGATCAAAGTCAAAGCATTTATTTCAAATAGGCACATAAAAGGCACTTTTGAACGTCAAAAATTATCTTAAAATAGAATTGATTCTAGTCGCCCATTCCAAAAGGTAGTTTTCGTATGGAGAAGAATGGGCAAGAAACTCCACCGTTACTCTTTTAAAATCATGTAAAATAGATCATGTAAAATAGCAAAAAAAAAAAAAACTAAAAGTATTTTTAATAAAGCTTGTTCCTTTCTACAATAATAGCTCAAGAACAGGCTAATAACGTAGCTGCTCCCGTACTACAAACTTTAAATTACGCAAAGAGAATAAAAAAAAAACAACACGCTCAGAGAATAATCGAAATTCTCAACTTTATTTAGCGTCTACGCGAAATTCCCACAAGTTCAAAAGTTTCTCCAACAATTCCCTAACATAATAAGTCCGTCTAAGGATTTTAATCTAAATAGTTCTACTTCACAATAAATATACTCCTGAAATTATTTATGTTGCCGAAATACTTACATATAGATGAGCTTAAATATACGCCTTAGGAAGAATTCTAACCAATTTTGGAAGGTTGTTTTTATATAATTATGAATGTCGGGTAATATTCTCGTATTTTGTATCAAAATTATGGAACATAAATAGGTATCATTCTGCTTTAATGTCACATAGGTACTTTTATCGTGACCCCAGGGAATCCGGTGGCAGAGTGGTTACGTGCTGCCATGCATAACGAGGCTCATGGGAGGCCCTTTTACAGTCTCCCCAGGGATGTGCCTTACAGGCGTTGCACCGGGGAGGTTCCGGAATTGGTATTTTAACCGTTCAAGCGTCAAGTGTACACCAAGTGTACATACGAGAAAAAGCTCGACACGTCAACGGTACACAACTTTGTTTATTTATTTATTTATTTATTTAATACTTCAAGCACATAAATGTACAGAGGCGGACTTTTGCGGACTATTGTTATTGTGAAAACAATGACTTTACTGCGTCCATTCAACTATTCCGATGCATCGGGTGTGTCGACAGGTAGTCGGGCAAACGTGAACCGGGACCACCCCTATGTGCTGATGGTGATCAACTCCCTCCCCGGAGGTCGGGTGCCTTTTGAAGGTTTCCCCACGAACACAAAAAAAAAAGGTACTTTATCGCACAAAGGAAGAACGAGCGTTACACCACGCTAGCTCACTGCTAGTTTGCGATTTCAGATCATTCAGTGTTAGCGTCCTCTCGATTTTACCCTGAAGTCCGTAAAACTTCATAATTATTTATAATTATTTCAATAAATGGGCTGAGCAATTGTGGCCCAGTGGTATCGGTCCCGACTTACAGAGTTGTAGGTCGTAAGTTCGAACCCCCGGCAAGCACTTCTCTTTGTGTATTTAATTTCATCACCGCTGCTCTCAACAACGGTGAAGGAAAACATCGTGAGGAAACCGGCATGTTTTAGAACCAAATATTCGAAGACATGTGACATCCACCAACTCGCACTGTCAGCCCGCCAGCGCGGCAGCGTGGTGGATTTATGGATCACTCCCTCCCGCAGAGAAGTGGCATGTGTCCCAGCAGTGGGAACATTATACGCGAATTATGCTTATGCAATAAATGGGTTTAGGAAGTCTCGTTTAATCACATTAATATAATAAAGGCGAAACTTTGTGAGTGTGTGTGTGTTTACATGTTTGTTACTTCTTCACGCTCAAACGGCTGGACCAATTTTGATAATATTTTGTATGGAGGTAGCTGATACCTTGGATTATCATATAGGCTACTTTTTATCTCGATATTCTTACGGGATCGACACTTATGTGGGTGAAACCGCGGGACGCAACTAGTAAGAAATACAATTGAAAACTCATCTATTGCTTTGCACGGTTTGTTAAAAAACGGTGCTTCCCAAATCCCTGATAATAAAGAAAAACCTTTTTCATTGTATCAAAACACATTACCTTATATCAAACATTAGAGACGTTTAAATGCAAATCGAGCCAAACGCCGACACAAACTTATTTCACAGTTGTATCGAATCAAAAATAAAGGCAACGAAATAACATTCTCGATTCCTGCTTCAATAAAAATCAACTACAAAATGTCGGACTCGGCAGCACGATCGGTCCCGTCTTGAATGGGACCCAACTGAAAGCATTCAGCGATTATTATCTTTCATTTCATACAGTGTATGGGTTGAGGCAAAAAATGGGTCGAACGAGATGAGTTATTATAAAATGTGTAATTTTTTTTGTTTCTCAATATCTAGCTTGATTTAATTAACGGATGGTATTTATTCAGAATAGGAGGCCTAGAAGGGGCCCGTGGCTAAATAATAACAGCCGTACAGGTCGATCGATCAGGTTAAGCTACGCTTGCCGCAGTTAGTCTGTGGATGGGTGACCATCCTTACATAACGAGACATTTCGTGTCTCGGAAAGCATATTAAGCCATCTGCCTAGCCTTTTCCCAACTATGTTGGGGTCGACTTCCAGTCTAACCGGATGCAGCTGAATACCAGTATTTTACATGGAGCGACTGCCTATCCGACCTCCACAACCCAGTTACCGGGTAATACGATACGGGCCCTTGGTAAGACTGGTTGTCAGATTTTCGGGCTTCTGACTACCCGTAACGACTGTCAAAGATCCACGAATGACAGCCGGGGCCAACGGCTTAACGTGCTTTCCGCGACACGGAAAGATCTTGGTATGTAAAGATGATCACCCATCCATGGACCAACCGCGGCAAGCGTAGCTTAACTTGATCGATCGACCCGTGCGGCTGATATTACTTAGCTACAAGCCCTCCTTCGACACGCAAACTGTAAGCATGAATTCAGCATATGATCCAGACGTAGACGGTACGTAGACGTAGTGTAGATTTTTCGTCGGTTATTAAAAAATAAATTGCTGTTCCATACATTTCAACCGCGTAGGGATTGCACTTTTCTATAAAACAGATGTTTTTTTTTTTACAACCCACAAAAATTTTGAACGACTTCGTTCAAATTCTTAGACTGTTAAAAAAAAACAGCTGTGTGTGCGTGTGTGTGTTTGTGTGCTGTAAACCTATGGGTTCAGAATAATGTATTGAACACATGGTAACGGGTTAAACGTAGATATCCCTACCTTCCTGTATTTAATCAGTTTATTTTCATAAAGACTATAATCTTATCTATTTATTTACTGAATGATTATCTTTAATCGACTTATCTTTTTTATCTTAATTTTTTACTTTAATAATAACAAAGAGAATCTTAAACTTTTAATGATCTAACTCAACTCTTCGAAATTGTAACAGTAACATCAGAAGCACTATGTAACCTTTACGTCATTGTACCTCAAGGGAAAGGACTGCTTCTCCTTAACACAGATTTCCATAACCTAGCTAGGAGGGCAGTGTTCACCCACACGTTTGTAGAAATAGTACTTTTTTTGTAAAACTTTATTTTTAACTTGTACCACAATCCTTTGTTTTGTGTGAATAAATAAAAATAAATAAATAAGTTTACTGAATGAAGTCCACTCAACGGAATAGCAGACGTCATTTTTATAGTTGGTATAAAGAAACAGACAGTTACGCAATATTTCCCCCGCGTCATGAATCGCCAACAGCTCACAATTCGCGCCCCTCTTCGAACTCACTTGAAGTAAATAAGATTTTCTATACAAAAAGTCCCTTGGGAATCTTTCTCGAATTAATCTCTTAATGCCAGCCGTACCCTTTTCATTAAAGGGATGATCAGAGAAGTAATTAATCTAAGAATTTTTGTAATAGACCTTTTTAAGTGTATCTTTGGTGTTGGGGTCGCGGATTACGATATTCAATGTGCAATAAATTCTTATTAGAGCTTACGATCTTTTTTATGAATATTTCAAACCAAGTTTTTTAATGAAACAGGGCATTTCGTGTAATATTGTAGCCAATAAAAATGTTGAAATTGAATTTTAATAATGAAAAAGAAAAAAGTATGAAACAAGAAAGTACCTTCCCGTGGTCGCATGCCGCTGTACTAACATATTATAAGCTATGGTAGCATGCGACCACGGGAAGGTACTCTCTTGTTTCATGCTTTTCAGTAGTCGGCTTTTAGTTTTTAAACTTATTTTTTATTTAATTATTTTGGGGCTTATTTCAGTAATATTTATATTTTTGAATTGTGCTAATTAAGCCCTTTCATTTGATACCCAACAATAACTAAAAAAAAAATTTTTAGTTCATGACTTTTTGTCAGCTAGAGGGCGCCATATTCAATTTAATGTGATTTTACATAACCTATAATCAGCGGACGATTAAGACGCTTCCAACGATACCTCATTTGTCCAATTATTACAAGTAATTTAGAAGTTATGAGGGAACAGATGAACATACATAGGTACAAACATCCATACATACCGGTCAAAATCATAACCCTCCTTTTTGCTTCGCCGTAGTCGGGTTAAAAGATTGCCCGTCTCTGGTAAGCCCTCGATCGAAACATAAATTACTTACATCCCTGAGATAGTTAATAAGATCTACCGATCTATAAAACTCTCACGGTGAACACTTACATGAAGTGAGCTTCAAGTGAGCCACCAGTAGAGTGGGCGCAAGATAAGTCTGCGCGCGACGTTTGAGTTCAAGATTATATCCCTGCTAGCACTTTTAATCATTTTCGGCATAATGATAACAATTATTTACTTTAGAAAACACGGAACACAGCACACTCTCTTGACACTTGATATAAACGACTAGATGGCGGCAAACTATTGTTTCCGATTTCGGCCGCGCGCAGAAGTCTGTCACTCATGTGATAGTATTATCACACTCGTGTTTTAATACCCCTTATTATTCAACAGTTGCAAAAATAACTATTTTTTTTTTATTTATTGTTATTATTCTTTGTCAATCTACAGATTGACACTATATTGACAGCTCACTTCAAACTCACTTCATCTTAGTTGTAATGGTAAGATTTTTACAGAATAGATGAGCAGGCGGCATCAACATCATTCTTACAGGAGTTCAAAATGTTAGTGTCAGTTTTACTTTAGGTACCACACAGAAAGTCATGCATGTGCACTCAAAAGAAGATGATGACACTATAAAACATGACCTACACCCGCTTAGTGTGTCCAAGTTCAACTAAAAGCTTCATACAAAGCTCCACAATAGTGCTGTTTGCCTGGTGACCTATGCCCCCGGCGGACGGCGCGGGCGGCCCAGTTGGAGTTAAACTTGCGAAGGCCATCTGGCCCTCTATATTTTTAGAGCATTAACAGTTTTTAAATGAAACCATACTTAACATCACTTTACCTCGAGTTACATGAGGAAACATAACTGGCGAAATGTGGGTGTCAAACTCATCTAAAAGCATTTATTTAAAACTAGCTGCGCCCCGCGTTTCCACCCGCATACATGTCGATCCCGTGAGAACATCGGGATAAAAAATATCCTTTGTGTTAATCCAGGGTGTCAGCTATATGCATACCAAATTTTATTAAAATTGGTCCAGCTGTTTGTGCGTGAAGAAGTAACAAACATACAAACACACTCACAAACTGTCGCTTTAAACAATATTAGTCTGTTAAAACTATTACAGGCACTTTCCAAAAATTCGAAGGCATGTGACATAATTATATCTAACAACTCGCACTGAGCCCGCGAGGTAGATTAATAGCCCACTCCCTCTCGAAGAGAGGCGGCCTGTGTCCCAGCAGTGGGAACATTATAGGTTGATGATAATGCTTTCTAAAACTTCGTATCTTGACTATAAAGCATTAATATAAGTGCGAGTACCAATTAATTTGATACCCGAAAATATCCAATGAAGAAAACCTTGCTCTTATTTTGACCTTGTCACTGATAAAGCACAACTTTCAGGCTGAAACACACTAAGACTTCAGAAAAAAACATAAACATTTATTACGCACCACCCACATTGACCTTTCACGCTTCGAATCAAGACTCCATCGAGATCGAGACGTTAAAATTAGGGATGCATCCGATATCGATACCGATACCGATATATCGGCGATACTCGAAGTTTGCTGATATACCTATCGGCATCGGCGACATTTTTATGGCCGATTCAACGATACTTATCAAACGTGGTTTAAAAATGTAATGTAAACGCGCGTGTTGCCTTTGGAGCGTTTGTGAAAATATTATTAGAGAGTCCGCGGAAGATAAACCCCTGTCTACTCTGAGCTGAAATTCTCTCAAAAAAGAAGGCGAGAGATACCTAAGGTCTCCTAAAATATCGAGAGGCCCAGATCCGTTCGTTTTCTGGCGCAATGACTTCTTATACCCAAACTTGAAAAAAAATGGCGCAGAAGTACTTTAGTTTCCAAATGAGGTCTGTCGCATCTGAGAGGCTATTTCCCACCGCAGGTCTTATTCAAACAGATTTGCGAAATCGCCTTTCCCCGCAAAACTTAAGGATACTTTGTTTTTTAAACAAAAATCTCATCAATGCTAATTTTAATTACTAAAACTATTAATTAATTTCAACCTGTCCATAGTTTTAAATGGTTTTATTTAGTTTGTCCTGTTATTTGTTCTTTTTATTTTAATTGAAATAATAACCTTAATTGTGTTTTATTTATGTTACCCTAATTTTTTAATTCAATATGTGTATCGGTATCGCCGATATTATTATAAGAGCAACGGTATCGGTATCGTATCGGCAAAAAGCCGTATCGAGGCATCCCTAGTAAAAATACACCACAAAAATCACTTTTCTCCAAAGAATTTAAGTTGCCATGTAAGAAAAAATAAAACACGATAGAAACCTGGCAAGGTAACGAAGCGAAAATTGAAATAGACCGAGGAGCACGTAAGAAAGTCTTGTTTAGTTTGGCGCCAAAATGAACCGCCAATTTTTCTAACACCCTTATTTTAATACGGATAAGGTTGAAGATTGCAAAGATCAAAATGTCGAGGCTTGCGGTTGCGTCAGTGTCTTATGTTAGTTTAGGATTGGCAACGTGGGTGCTTTATTAGGTTTTGAGGTGAAAAAATCAGTGACTGCTGCGGCTTTGTGTTTTTAAAGGTGGAAGTTTGTAACTGATCCTTTTAGGAAACGTTGCAGGATTGAATTTTTAACATTTTTATTTATTTTTAGGGTTCCGTACCTCAAAAGGAAAAACGGAACCCTTATAAGACCACTTCGTTGTCCGTGTGTCTGTTCATCTGTCAAGACCCTTTTTCTCAGGAACGCGTGGAGTTATCAAGTTAAAATTAACATTTAATACTCAAGGCTATAATCCTGTGATGCAGTGAAAAAATCAAACTTCTAAGTCAACGCAATAAAAAGTTACGGGTGTTTATGTTCCGGAATCAAAACCTAAGTTAAGGGTACTTCCCGCTGATCTTGAATCATAAAATTTGGCAAAAAGCAATGTCATGTAGCACAAGTACAGGAAAAAATCCGAAAACCATAAATTTTTAGTAACATACCTACAAATTTGTACGGAACCCTCAATGCGAGAGTCCGACTCGCACTTGACCGGTTTTTTTCTTTGGTTTTATGCTGCGTCTTACATAGGTACTTACCTACTGTTTTTGTATGAGAAAATAAATAAGCGTTATTAGTCCTAAAACCATAAATTTTTAGTAACATGCCTACAAATTAGTACGGAACCCTCGGTGCTTGAGTCTGACTCGCACTTGACCGGTTTTTTTATTTGGTTTCATACTGCGTCTTACATATCTGTTTTTATATGAGAAAATAAATTAGCGTTAGTAATACGGTGGTCTAATCGGCTTGTTTTACATAAAAATCGTATTTCAACATTCCTATTTAATAAAAAAAAAAACATGAACTATAAAAAGCTTGCTAGTATTCATAATTCACCAAGACCTCGTATAGTGCAGTGAAATTGTTATTAATCTGACTAAAATTATCATTATGATACACATTTCAACCGCGACCGTGTTGAAAATTTGTTTTATTACTTTGTTTACTAGTGACACATAGTTCCATTGGTAGACGAACATTTTCATTCAAATATTGGATGTAAAAATGTTGATTGTGTTATTTTTATGACTAGTTTAATTTTAAAAAGTGAAATGTATGAATGAATTATTGTAAAAAGACGTGAATAGCCTAATCCAAACGAGGCACCATTTACTGCTCAGACAACCCAAAAAGAAATAAAAATAAAAAAGTAATTTAAAAAATGAAATGACTTCCAAAATAAATGGGAACTATATTTTCTATCACCAAAATTTATATTTGTCATCAAGTTGTATCACCTAATAAATAGCCACGAAATATTTGTATCACCTAATAAATAGATCTATCGCCACGAAATATTTTCGTTCTCAGATAGCGGGGCTCCGTCGACATAGGATGCAAGAACGAGCGAAGGGCACCCCGAGGTTCGGTTTGGTTAGGTTACTTTAAACCCTTTACACAGAAATAGGGGCCCCGCGAAGCGGGGCTCCGTCGACATAGGATGCAAGAGCGAGCGAAGGGCACCCCGAGGTTCGGTTTGGTTAGGTCACTTGCATTGTTTGGTGACTACATTTTGGTGACAGATCTACTATTTGGAGGACAAACCCTATTATTTAAGAAACACAAAACTAATTAAATTGGTGATAGCTTAAATGATACCCAAAATAAATTAACTCAAAATTATGAAATAACTTTAATTTCGGAAGTCGGTGTCTTGGGATCTGTATTTTAGTTTTTTGCCATCGACTTCCGAAATTAAAGTTATTTCGTAATTTTGAGTTAGAAAATTTCTTTCTGAAGTAGATTTGATTTTTTTTAATTACTTTTTATTTCGTAATTTTTAGTTTTAAGTAAAAACTGGAATATTTGTTTGTAATAAGTAGGTAAGTAATAGTTTTGTTGTAAATATTGCACTAGAATTTGACTAAGGTTTCGTGATGTTTTCCCTTTGACACTACATCCGTAGCTCGTATCAATAAGCCAGGCCGTCACACAAGTACACGTATCAGTCCATATCTTGAAAATTACTGAATCGATTTTGATAAAACTTGCACTGTTCCCTAAGTTGAAGTAAATGTAAGCCAATAAAAAAAAATAGTCACAATCCGATTAATAGTTGCAGAGAAATGCGTGGACAAACATACATACATACATCTATAAAATTTTGTAATATTTGTTTGGAAGCCCTAATAGATGGTCATAATTATGTGAACATAATGCAGTCCCAATAATATTACATACATACACGCGTGTCGAATTGATAACCTCCTTTCTTTAACTCGGTAAAAACACCAAAGCTCACAAAACACTGGCAGCACACATTACTCCAGATAAACCCGCTCACCTGTCCCGACATCTGTAAGTAACGTTGTTTCGTCCTATTCGTAAAACGGCCAAACGTCCGCCGAGAGAGATTCGCCCCATCAACCCGCCAGCCGAAACTGAAACGATAACGCGTGAAAGGCCCTCTCGCCCCGAAAGTGACATTAGAGCCCCTAATGTCAGTACGGGGACACATCTCCCCATTCTTGCTGCTCTCCTGGTACATGAACCACCTCTGTTAACTGAACTTTGTTATTAGTACTATGCTTTTTTGTTTTAATGTGTTTTTCTTGCTCGGATTTTGTTGTTTTAAAAATGTGGAGCTTGGGACTTTTAAGTGCTACTTACTTACGCTTTATTTGTATTTAGAGTTGTTGTGACGATTGCCATTTGTATTTCGTGTAGGGTTAATATTATGTTTGCTTTTAAATTAAACTTGAACTTGCTTTATTGTTTCAGAGTTCTTTAGGTTTCCTTTCGTCCATAGTTTGAAATTTAATTTTAGCTTTCCCTCTTAAGGTGTTTACATAAAGAAGCGGGGTTTCGGTCCCGACTCCCCGTACAGGTCTCTGCAGGTTGATCTTCGGAAGGAAACGGTTACATGTCTCACCTGTTTCTTTATGTGTGAGCGCATAAGTTAATGTGTGGCTATTTCACCCGCACCGATTGGTACCGACCCGCACCGACTTGCCTGCACCGGAAACCTGTTTCTTTGTGTAAGCACCCTTACGGGTAATGGATATCCAAAAGGAATTGCGTTACTGGTAGGTACATTTCATTAAAGTTAGAAAAAACATCAAAGTATAGTTGAACAGTCACAAGCAAGCTAAAAAAAGCAATTACTTGTACAACAAAAACGGAGCAAAGATTCGATTTCAGCGATCAGAAAAACAATGAAACGGGGAGATTAAGAGTTTCGGTTACACATTCCCTCCCTAACTAATAAACTTTGTATAGCGTCTGTATTACACACCGCTTTGTCTTCTTCTTTCAAGAGTCAAATTACTGACGACTGAAAGAGAGAAATCGGTGTGTAACGATTCATCTGATATAATACGTTTATTAGTAAGGGGGAAAGTATTTCGATAACGCTATAATAAGCTCTCAACTGACAGCGATACATAAACGAATAACTAAATGTGAAGATCTGAATAAAATAACAGTTGCAGGTCGACGCGTTAATGTATTTAGTACTAGCAGCGCCCCACGGTTTAACCCGCATAGGTTTTGATCCCGTAAGATTATCGAGATAAAATGTATCCTATGTGTTAATCCTGGTTATAAACTATCTGTGTGCCGAATTTCATTCAAATCCGTGCCGCAGTTTTTTGCTTGAAAGATTAACAAACATCCATCCATCCATTCATCCTCACTTTTCGCGTTTATAATATTAGTAGAATTAGTAGGATATAGGATAGGATTTGACGTGGAATGGATGGCATCCAAGCCTCACACCTATAATTATTGGCATGCATTAAGTGCGTGGCAAGAATCAAGAGAGACATGACTTACTCCACTATATTGAAATCAACTTCTGCATATGAAAATTGAAAAGACCAAGGTCTAAAATGTTAAAGAAAGTCACATTGTGCAATTAAAGTTACTAACTCACTAAATACAAATCATCATCATCATCATCTACCTAGGCTTTTCCCAACTATGTTGGGGTCGGCTTCCAGTCTGACCGGATGCAGCTGAATACCAGTATTTTACATGAAGCAGTGGAGGCCAAGTGGTAACGGCCGCGATTTACGGGGTGTAGGTCGTAAGTTCGAACCCAGACAGGCGCTTTACTTTGTGTAAATTATTTCATCACCACTGCTCTCAAAACGGTGAAGGAAAACATCATGAGGAAACCGGCATGTCCTAGAACCAAAAATTCGAAGACATGTGACATCTGCCAACCCGCACTGGGCCCGCGTGGTGGATTACGGCCCATTCCCTCTCACCGATAGGAGGCCTGTGTCCCCGCAGTGGGAACATCGTAGGCTGATTATGTTACATGGAGCAACTGCCTATCTGACCTCCACAACCCAGTTACTGGGTAATACGATACCCCTTGGTAAGACTTTCGGTGTTCCGACTACCAGTAAAACTCCCACTAAATGAAAATCCAAATTATAATAATGAACAAACGCAGAGACATCTTGATTCAACAATTTACCTCACAAAGGAAAACATAGAACTATCCAACTCATTACCGAGTAACGAGCATAACACTAATTAAGTAAAACAAGCTGTTGAGAAGACGCGAATTCAAGACAAAAAAGATGGTGAAAAAAAAGGGAAGAAATGTTCAGATTTCCTCGTTCCTTTGAGGAGACAAAAACCCTTGTCGCTGAGGCTGCGGAGTAACGAAGCGTGAGGGAGACCACTCTACCAATGCAGAGCGTGGTATGCACTTGATGAATGTATGGCGCTCGGATTGGGGAGGGCACGCAGTTCAAACGCTCATTCAAATACTTGCCTTTCAAACTAAACCTGCCTTGTGAAATACGTGCAAACGCTCATTCGAAATCAAAATCGTTTATTTGCATAAAATGTGGTACAAAAGATGATAATGTAATATTGTAGTGCAGACACATTCCGCCATGTAATGATGGCATGCTAATATGTAATACATGAAGTAGGTATAACAACATGCAGTAACATAATAATAACGTACAGTTAATTAAATTAGCAAAGGTACATAAACAATTAAAATAAATATTACAATGCATTTCTGAAGTGGTAGGACTGACAAGATTTTTTTGTTCCGAAATTCGCCGACAGAATAAAAACTATGTGATATCAACCACTTTTTCAAAACCACACAGAACTTTTTGTAAGGTAGATCTGTTATCCATATAGGTAATGTAATTTATAAGTGGCATTATAAGTAGCATTCAAATACTTGCCTTTCAATTTAAACCTGCCTTGCGAAAAACGAGATTTGGTAATAAATGTAGATGACTGAAACTTTAGATAATCCTATGTTGTCAATTTGTATAATATATTATGCACTTCAATGGGTCTCCTAAGACTTAGGTAATAACAAAACAAAGAAACCGAACAAATTAACTTGTTACAAAGGAAATAAAGTATATAAACCTTTAACCCTAATCCTATAGTTAATTGAATTAAACCAACATAAGAGAAGGTACTGAGTAGGTAAGTATTTTTTTGCACAATTACTATAACCCCCGAAGTATGTTAAAGTCTCATTCACAGAGAGGAAGCCTGAGTTCCAGCAGTGGAAACGGCTAATCATTTGTATAACCGCTACAGTTCACCTCACAACGATCTCCCCTATGTTTCCACTTTAAAGTTTACCATATCTTACGACAGAATTTTCCCCCGGGTTGACGGCGCGAGGTTGTTGACCTCACTGCCACTTACTGTAACACGTACTGAAGGATCCACATTGCAACGTTATCCACTTGTCCCCGGTATTCTGTTAGTGGTGCAAAAAGTTAATGGAATAACCTTTTTTCTATGTGGAAAGGTTGGATGGGTTACTGGCACATGGAAGATAGAAGATAATGAACCGAAATTAACTTTCTATCAATATTTTTAAAGTCTATGTTCCAATGTGCTTATAAATTTGTATTTTTATCTTATGTGTATCAGGTTGAGCTACGCTTGCCGCGGTTGGGACGTGGATGGGTGACCGTCTTTACATACCAAGACTCCTCCGTGTCTCGGAAAGCATGTTAAGCCGTTGGTCCCGGCTGTCATTCGTGGATGTTTGACAGTCGTTACGGGTCGTCAAAAGCCCGGAAGTCTGACAACCAGTCTTACTAAAGGGTTTCGTATTACCCAGTAACTGGGTTGTGGAGGTCAAATAGGCAGTCGCTCCATGTAAAATACTGGTTCTCAGCTGAATTCGGTTAGACTGGCAGCCGACCCCAACATAGTTGGGAAAAGGCTAGGCAGATGATGTGTAGTTTATGACGGATTAAAAATGACAAGGTAAAACGTTGAAAAAGTGAACTTTTCTCTTCCTGGAAACATTCTGTTAGCGTTTCTATTCTGGCCCCGCTCTCTGTAAAAACATGACCAATTGTTGAAAACCCTGGTTTCCTGTAATATTATGAGTCATTCTTCTTCTTTGCGTGTCGATAGCAATCTAAATGTACTCGGCCCAGAATTCGGCTACTTGTTTGGCGCCATCCCTAGCGTCCATCAGTTCTTGTAACGTGCAGCTGACAGGACACGTAGGGCACGATATTAAGTCAGGAATCATTGATGTATGCATAGGTGCAAAGTTTTTTCAGTGTGTGTGCTCACTGTTGACCAATTGCTACACGCCTTTTTCTATCCAAAATATTCGTTATTAATATACCGTGATGAAAGAGTTAATTTTTTACTCCTAACAAAAATTCTCTCTCAGGGCGCATTTGTTTAAGATATTCAAAATGGAAGAGAAACAAGACAAAATAAATAAGAGCACGTGTTTCACGTCCGAACATCGAACTAAGAAGATACGCAATTAAGGTATCAAACACTTAAGCATTTACCGGAAGGGGTGGGCTTTCTTGCGGAAAATTGGCAACGCCCGTATCCGCCGGCAGGGATTTTGAACAGTCAGCGATCCGGAGTTCCACGGCTTATGACGCCACTCAAACAAAACCCCACCTTACAACGAAACTTTAGAGCTCAAAATTAACTGTTTCAAAAGCCTTCTTCCAAATAGTTTTACGCGGTACATTGTACTAAACGATTAACAAATTAGACAAACGGAATTTCTGAAGGCTGACGATGGATAGAGCGCCGATGTTTATAGCCTCATAAACCGCATTGCGACGCTTTTTCGGATCGCTTACGTCATAGTTCACGGGATCACGGTTGCAACCCGGTGCAGCTGCACTGACAATATACGATTACATTGTGAACTTTATGTTCTTGGGAATTTGATTTAAATTCTCGAGATTTTTACGACTTAAGTATTTGGTTTGAACGTAGACAAATACGTAATCATGATCATAAATGTTTTACGTAACTAAGCTTGTGACTATAATAACAACCACACGGGTCGATCGATCAGGTTAGACTACGCTTGCAGCGGTATGGGTGACCATCTTTACATACCAAAGCACCTCCGTGCTTCGGAAAGCACGTTAAGCCGTTGGTCCCAGCTGTCATTCGTGGATCTTTGACAGACGTTACGGGTAGTCAGAAGTCCGAAAGTCTGACAACCAGTCTTACCAAAGGGTATTGTATGACCCGGTTACTGGGTTGTGGAGGTCAGATAGGCAGTCGCTCCATGTAAAATACTGGTATTCAGCTGCATCCGGTTACACTGGAAGCTGACCCCAACATAGTTGGGAAAAAGGCAGGCAGATGATGAATCGTTCATTTGCTTAGAAAGTATTTACATAAAATAAAGGTGCTTCCAAAACTGTGATCCCTGTTACAATCTACCTTAAAATTAGGCGTAGGTACCTACAAACATTGTAAATAATTTTTGTAAAAAAAATTTAACATGTCCGTCAAATTAAGATTTTCAAAAAAATATATAATTATATAGAATTTTAACAATAAGGAACCACATAATGTCAAATATTAAAAATAAAGTGTGGTGCCATTGAAAAAATCATTAATTGAATAATAATACTTGTCAAGTAATAGGGCTGTCAGTTTGTTTTTAAACATTTGGACTGAAACATTTTTTATAATATTTGGTATTTCGTTATACAGGGTTATTGGAAAAACACCAACAACCTCTTAAGAGGTCATTATACATATCATTTCATTCATCATTCGGTCAAGCAAGCAAGCATTTACAAAGAAATTAATTTTAATTTGAACTTCACAACCAATGTTGGTGGCATAGCTACATTTATAACAAAAACTGTCTGTATTTAATGTAATTAAATAAATCAGACATAAAGTATTAATTAAGGCATAATAATGCATAGTCATAATCAGCCTATAATGTTCCCACTACTGGGTCACGAACCACCTCCTCTCTATGAGAGGGAGTGAGCCATAATTCACCACGCGGGCCCAGTGCGGGTTGGTAGGTTATCGAATTTTTGGTTCTAAGATTTATCAGTTTCTTGATAAGTCTATGTTCTATGTTGGATGTTTTTCTTCACCGTTTTGAGAGTAGTAGTAATGAAACTAAATACACAAAGTAAAATGCTTGCCTGAGTTCGAACTCACTAGATATCACTCGTAAGTCGAGGCTGATACCACTGGGCCACTGCTTCTCTGCCGTATTAATTAAAAAATTGCAAAATTTTCATAGACTTTGCTGTAATTTTCAAAACACCAATCAGTTTTAATATCAAGTCTATTAGAGATTACGCTAACGACTTTGTTTGCTACAAAATTGAGGTGTTTGTACGAGAATTCATTTTTAATACGATCCTAAACGTGCTTCTCATAGGAAGCTATTACTTATTCATCAGCTCTTCATGAGGATCAGGTGTATTTTACGAAGGACGTGTTTACGAAGAGAGTATCATGTTTATGATACTCATTGAAGTATTAACACATAAAGTTGCGCTTGTGATTTAATCTTTTGGAGCTGAGCAAGTCAGAGACAGGTTTTCAACAGAGAATGAAAGAGATAATAGGATGTATACGGTACGGAGTTCAGAGTAGATCAATTCAATACAATGTAATACAGTAATTCAGTAAAAAACAAATCAATGCAAAAAATATCAAATTTAAGTTATTGTTACAATTAATAAAAAATAAATTTAAAAACTAAAACCCGGGTACTGAAAAGGATGAAACAAGAAAGTACCTTCCCGTGATCGCATGCTACCATAGCTCATAATGTAAGTATAAACAGCGGCATGCGACCACGGGAAGGTACTTTGTTGTTTCATCCTTTTCAGTAGTCGGGCTTTAGTTTTTAAACTTATTTTTTATTAAATTGTTTTAAGGCTTATTTCAGTAATATTTATGTTTTTTTTAATGTGCTAATTAAGCCCTTTGTTTTGATACCCAACACAGCATGATATTTTTTTTATGTCATACTTTTTTCCGCTAGAGGGCACCATATGACGAATGCCAAAATGGCTTTCGTAAAAATCGGTCAACAGCTTTAGCAGTCTATACATTTATACAGGAAGCCCTAAGCATAATAAATAATAAGAAATACGCAGTAGGATTAATGCTTGACATGACCAAAGCTTATGATAAGGTTCAATATGGTATTTTATTAAATAAACTACATAGATTAGGGATCCGCGGCAAGGCACATGAATGGTTTAAATCTTATCTGACAAACAGAGCACAGCTAGTAGAAGTAGAATACTTCAATAGCAATATAAACGAACTTCAAAAGTTCCGGTCTGACAGAAAGACGATTAACGCATCAATACCACAAGGAAGTGTTATTGGATGTCTTCTATTTCTCATTTACATTAATGACCTCCCAAAATCAATAGCAGACTCCGGTCCGTGCGTTTTGTTCGCGGACGACATCTCCATTCTCACCCAATGTCATGACAACATAAACCTAAACAGTACCCTTAATGAAATATTTATCAAAATAATAACCTGGATGAACGAACACAATCTTGAAATCAACTTTGCAAAGACAAAATTAATAACTTTCCATCCCCATCAAAAAAATCCTCTTAATGTATCTTTTTCCTTTAATAATCATATAATAGAAACAGTTAATGAATTCACATTATTAGGCATAACCATAGACAAGAATATAAATTGGAAGTCACACGTACAAAAAATAAAATCTAAACTTTCTAAATTTTTATACGCTTTTCGTGAAGTTAAAAAAACCACAAATTTGCAGACTGCCCTCGTTACATACTACGCCTATGCTTATGCTTGGCTTAGCTACGGAATAATAATGTGGGGATACAGCACAGACGCACTTGCACTGTTCACTGTTCAAAAGAAATTTATCCGTATCTTAGTAAATATACAACAAACAGATAGCTGCAAACCCCATTTCGTAAATCTAAATATCTTAACTCTGCCCTGTTTATATATACTTGAAATATGCAAGTTCGCTCACAAACACAAAGACTTTTACACTAAACGAGAAGACATACAAACAAGATACACACTCCGACACAAAACACGACTCAACATACCAACATCCCGCTTAAAAATACACTCAACAAGCCCTCTAGTTATGTCAATAAAAATTTACAATATGTTACCCGAATATATAAAAACAGAAGAAAAACTCCATCTATTCACGAACAAATTAAAAAAAACTATTATTAAGCAAGTGTTATTATACTGTCAACGAATATTTAAACGACAAATCCTTAAAACACATACGTATATAGTGAAATGGTAAAGTATTATTATTATAAGTAAATTATTTTGAAAAAGTGTGTTTAGAATAAGTTAGATTATAAGATACGTAAATGGTAAGTCCTCTTCTCTACATATCTTTCTTTTGCTGTGCCCGACAGGGTCCATGATTATTTCTTTTGGCAAAATTTACCACCTAAGAATAAAGAAAAGAAATAAAGAATTAAATAAAGAAATAAAGAATTGAGTATTGAGTATTGAGTATATTCCATTTAATGTGACGTCATATAGCCTATAACCAGCGGACAATCAAGACGCTTCCAACGATACCTCATTTGTCAAATTATGACAAGCAGTTTAGAAGTTATGAGGGAACAGATGAACATACATACATGTAAACCGGTCAAAATCATAACCCTCCTTTTTGCTTCGCTGAAGTCGGGTCGGGGATTTTTTGAGCCCTATGATTCTTTTCCATCTTTTTTGATATACATGACTAGAAATTTTAATAAAGTCGCATGTAGCCTGCATGCAGACTAGACTACTAGACTGAGACTAACTGAGACTAGAGTTTAGTGAGAAACCGATGAATGTTCTCGACTGAAATTTAATTTGATAAATGAGCTGTTTGTTTTCTATTAATAAAATTAAATTTTATTCGAGAACATCCATCGGTTTCTTACTAAACTTCAACTATATCCGACGATCCTGCATACTTGTCTGCTTTGTTGACTGTACAGTCAGTTATACCAATTAGCTGACCCACCTTTGCATAAATGGTTGAAATTTTTTAGATTACGAATCGATAGAACTTTATAATTATTTTATATTTTATTTAATTTGCTAAAATAAATAAAATATAGTATAAAAGAATTATAACATTCTATCAACTCGTATCATAAAAAATCTCAAACATTTATGCAAAGGTGGTGTAGCATCAGCACACGTACCATTATATCTTATCATCTCTTTGAAATGTGAATTAATTATAATTAAACTAACATGATTATACAATTGTAATATTAATGCTCAATCTCAACATTTTAATTCTTAATAATTATTATTTTTCTCAAATTTATTCAATGTTTCTCAATATTTTATTCTTATCCTGTCTACACTATTTGCAATATGAATCTCTTGACATGTTAATTTTATTTTTTTCCTTCACTTTTTATATTTTTTATTCATTAATCATTTACTTTCTTTATTTTTATCGTGTTTACTCCTAGTTATATGTGCATGCTGTGGTCTCCTGTAATTGAAGGAGCACACGTAAAAGAACCTTTTGTATTACTGTTTTATATTGTGTATGTGTATCCTTTGTGTCATAGAGATCCTTAATAAATAAATATTATGTTATGTATAAATTATCACTGTACCATTAAACATAGGGGACCGAGACTGTTTCTCCTTTGTAACCTAGCTAGGAGTACAGTGCTTCACCCACTCGATTGTAGACTACCTAACATATAAAATCTTTATTATAACTATGTATACCTACTTCAATCTGTCTGAGTAAATAAATTTATTATTATTATTTCCTTTATTCAGCTAAATACATATAAATTATATTTTTAAATATAAGAATATTAAAAAAATAAAAAAAAAATTAAAAATATAAAAAATAGTAGCCCACCGGTATCAGGAACAGGGTCCAAGCTACCGGCGGTCAGGGCTCCAGAGAGAGGAACCTCCTGACAATGCGAGCCATATTATTATTATTATTTATACAAAGGTGGGTCAGCTCATTGCTATAGTACCTTTGTTAGAGAATACTACACGCAAAGGAAAATAGAGGCAATCTACCGTTGCGTCTTAAGAAGGTTTTACTTGAGAAATTCAAACTGGCTGAGTAACAAATAAATAAACACCGATCCTTGCTGCGTTCCATTTTCGCTTACAAAGTACCTCCTACGTCTAAAATTTTCAAATGCTTTCTAAAATACCATTGGATCATAAGTTCAAGGATCTAGTGTTCTTTACTCTTCACGGCAACCTTAGGGGACATTTCATTGGTATTCGCGCGCAAAGGTAAGATGGCAGCCTCATTTCATATTCCTTTTAAAACCGCTGCAGCACTGCACAGCGTCGCATCCAGCGGAACGCCGACGAACAAAATTTGTATCACAACTTCGGAGTCAGTTAAAAATTAAGCAGAAAGCGCTTTTTGCTTTAACTTCCTGGTTCCGTTAGGGATTTGTTTCCAAATTCGAGTATTGCGTTTTGTTGGTTTGATGGTTATGAATCATTTGAAATGGAAGTAAATTATAATAAATATGACCGTTACGCTTTCGTCACGGCAGCAGCCCAGACTTTAGGCTGCTGACGTGACAAAGGATAGTATACGAAGGGATATGGAGTGACAACAGTGTACTTTCAACTTTTCTTCAGGATACAGGTTGGATTTGAAGCCGCGAATACTTCCAATAACCGTCTTGACGGAAATACTGTGAAATAGGTCGTAAAATATCCACAAAACCTTACATAACATAAAAAAATGGTTCTATCTAAATCCTAAATCTCCCTCTTAACCTAACTTCTTCAAAATATTTCAAGAAAAGCCATTAAGCTGGCCATATATTCCGTGTATTTGTGTCCGCAGCCCTGTTTCATCTTGGCAGCCCATAAAATCTCTATCAGTTCATAGCAATATAATGGAGAGTGGCTTATTTATAGTAGCGACTTATTTATGCTGACAATATTGTTTATTTGCGTTTTATTGTATGATATTGTTTCCTTTTTTCTGTTTTCCTGGTAGATGGGAAGTTTGGCGAATATTTGGTTTGGAAATGATTTGGGTAATCAGTTGAAAACATTGAAGTTTTGTGTAACAAATTATGACCTCAGTCTTTATTGAAACCATTGCGAGGATAACCCAGAGGATACGGTGGAGCTACGGTGGAGGTCTGCCCCGCTTGGGCGGAGCACCGCCGTGCCCTCGTAGAGGCGATCGGCAGCGGCGGCGACCTCTCGTGTCCGGCCCTGGTTCAAGCCATGGTCCGGGGCGAGAGGGAGTGGGAGGCAGTCACCTCCTTCTGCGAAGCAGTTATGCTAGCGAAGGAGGTGGCCTCACGTCCCAGCCGCCGCGGGAGACACTCCAGGCGTCGAGAGCCGCGTGACGACTCCCGGCCGCCGTAGGCGCGGGCCTGCGGTCGGAGAGTAATGGGTAGCTCACCATCCGATCAGGACCAAGCTTGTGCCGGACGGCGCGTACGTGTTCCACGCTCGCCTCAAAGAGATGTCAGCAAAAAGGAAGGGGCCTGCCAGGGCCGAAGCCTGCCGGGGGTGCGGGATTGTCCGAACGGGTTACCGCTACCCCGGAACATAAAGGGCTGAGGAAGGAACACGGATGGGTTTTAGTCAGTAAGAGTCTGACACTCCCTCCCGCTCCACCCAGAGCGAGAGGAGTCATTTGATGATTTCTCATCCATAAAGAAAAAAGTCTTTATTGAACCTAGTAAAGTAAGTAACATACTCGTACAAGTAGTTAAGTACCTACCCTTTACTTATGCTTTAATGTAATTCAATGTGATTGGTTGAAAATGCTGTGCTCATTAGGATAGCTTTTTTGTTTCGTCAGCAATACTCTCTTAACCCATTGTTTTTCCAAATTACGTGTACCTAGTGAAAATAATTGGCCATAGTCTTCTCTTATGGACTATCAAAAGCAGGCAGAAGCATTGTTCTTTAGCCTAATGACAACAATATTTGTAGTGCGATGTCTCATTCATTCTACAGTGGTTCAGCCCGATTCTATCTAGAGACCACAAAAAAACTATCACCAAAATTATCACATAGTATACATCAAACAGTTGACAAACGACCAAACTGAACTTTGGACTAAGAACAATAATATTATCAAGACTTTCTGGTCCGCTCATAATATCAAACAACAACTTATTACACTGTTCTCATAAAAGACAAGTTTTATCCACTAGTAAAGATGGCGAAACAACAAGCGAAAATACGCTAGTTTGCGAATTAAACAGAGGGATGGCGAGGGAAAGGGGGGATAGATACCAGGATACCAGTGACGCATGGCGATCAGATAACGCCGGTTTATGACTTTATTATGAAGTTAACATTTGGCCCCAGATTGAATGTATGTTTACGACGTTTCTGTCTCGCTTTTTTTGGAGATCCGTGGGGTGTGGTTCTATAATTTCAGTATGTTACTCAGTTATTTATCTTAAATTAACAAAAAGTTACTTTAGCTTACAAACTGTAACTTTAAAAACTGGTTTTTAAGAATATTTCTGAATCTCAGAGAGCCACCTTGTGGTCTCAATAAGACTTTCCTCTCTGATCTGCAGCTGTTTCACTCAGTTCTTCTCTTCAAAACAGTCAGTCATATAGTCCACCCATAACAACTGGTCTGCCAAAGAATTTGAAATAGCTGGTAAGAGCACTATTTAAGATAATGATGCTGTGGCGTCCTTCCCATTACACTGCTAATTCCCGAACGCCCCGCCGAGGCGACAGCGGAGACTCCCAAACAGGAATCGTGCGCGATCGTTTTTCCCCGGCTCGCTAGTCGATTTTCCACCCCGACGCCCGGGAGGCTGCGCTCGCGTTCCTAGCCACCGCTATAAGATAACCTCATAGTTCGCGTGTTGTTAGTTGATATAATATCTCTCTTGTACTCTGTGTTTGTGTGATTGTGAACATTATAATAACTTTAAATGCCTAGTCATTCGTTTCCTTTCTCACTGCTTAACTTGCATTCATTCTTCAAAGTGACCATTGTCCTTCTTTGGATTGAGGAGTTGGCACCAGCTGTTGATATAGCAGTTCTTGCTAGTTCTCTAAATACCCAAGTTATCGAAAAGCGTGCTTATACGGAACTCACAGTGCAAATCCAAACTATCTAAACTACTTGACTGGACCCTAAAAACATTTTAGCAGTACATTATGGTCATTCATTTTGTCTCGGACTTCATTCCCAAGTAATACAAAAAAAAACATAAATACACACTGAAATTGTATGGGCTCGCCCATAAATGAAAATGAGTTTCTGTTTTTTGACAAAATTATTCGACTGTTACTCTTGGATGAAGCTATTTGGAGAGATAATCTAGAGAAGATTTATGATCATAATAAAATAAGAGATTTTATTTGAGAAAAATTAAATTAATGACTGCTACCTCAGGGCATCATCAGATAGATACCTAGTCGATCTTTTATAGTACCTAATATTGCAAACCGATGTCCAATGAAGGCCGACGCTTGGGAGAAGCCTTTGTCCAGTAGTTGACGTCTTTTGGCTGATGAAATACAAACAAAAAAGCGGAGTTTTATCTCGAGGTTGATCACCGTTGTACCGTATGCACCATTGACCTGCACCATCAATGGTGCAGAGTTGACTAATGGTGCAAACGAAACCGCATTGACAGTATGGTCTCATCTGCACCATTGAGTTGACGCTATACTTACTATCAATGCGGTTGTAGGTATTTCCTCAAAGTATTTCCTCTTTGTATGTTCAAATATTATTTGAGTGTTGACAAGGTAATAAATTACAATGAGCGAAACTAATTTAACTTTTGTTGCACGAAGTCGAGGAAGACTTATTGTTCGAAGGGTATCAATGCCATTTTCACACAGAGTACAAAAAATTTAATAGCATAATTGTGGAGGTGTAGAAATAAAAAAAAAACAAATGTACAGGAACAATTACCATTACACAGGTACGTAGATTGTATTTATCAATATCTTTAAAAAATCCTATATCTAAGACTTGACTGGTCAGTTCAGTTACTCAACGAGAAAAATATGAAACATAATAATAAATTGTGCCAGGAGGGAGTGAAGTACGATCTCAATGGTCAACGTTCAAGTTCCATTCGAAAACGCTGGCAAAGCGTTGTTGACTGGAGTGGCAGTAAAAGTGATATAATAACATAGCCAGATAAAGGTCAAGTGGCTTCCAATAAATCATTATAAATCGAAACCGGAAAGGTAACGTGTCAATCTGTCGTTTCTGTGGGTCGTTACCAGGAAAACATAATCCATTGGAGGTGGGTGTTCTTAGAAATACGATAGGGCATGTCACAGTACTTCATACAACTCTACGACGTCTTTACAACTCAGCGATTCCTGATTCGTTACATCCCAAGCGGCCTGACTGATTTTAGGGGCATTTACTGGCTGACCTATATGTTACTAGCTGCGCCCCGCGATTTCACCCGCATAAGTTTCGATCCCGTGGGAATATCGGGATAAAAAGTGGCCTATGTCCTTTCCCGGGACTCAAACTATCTCTATACCAAATTTCATCTAAATCGGTTTAGCGGTTTGAGCGTGAAGAAGTAACAAACATATAAACACACACACACACACACACACTCACAAACTTTCGCCTTTATAATATTAGTGTGATAGTGTGATACTACAAGAGTAGATGGACAATGTACAGCAGTATGTAGGTAGGTACCGATGTTTTGCATTGGTCGGCTTACCCTTTTTCTAAAGATATAATATGCAGGGTGGTATCCCTACCACCCTGACGCGCAAATTGTAACCATAAATTCAGCACATGATTTAAAAATAAACACCCCATAGTGTAGACATTTTTCGTCGGTTATAAAAAAAAAATCTGCTGTTTCAGTCAATAAATGTGCATTAACTACGCGGTCATAATGGAATTTTGACCGCGGGTATTGCACTTTACACTTCACGTATTGTACTTTAATTTTTTTTTTTTAAATCACCGACGTAAGATTTCAACTCAGAGAGTTCAGAATCATTGTACTTACTGAATTCGTAGTAGCTGGTTGTGAATCGATGTCATGCCATCCTGTATTGTGCGTCCTTACGTAGAATATACAAAGAGAAATAATCCGCGCGGAACTAGTTGGCCGCTGAGGTGGGGACAGGGGTGAGGCGGCGGTTCACAACCTACGTACTGAGTAATGCGCCACCGCCCCTCCGTCCCACCGCGCACATACCTAAGGCGCGGCCAACTAGTTCCGCGCGAGCTTAGTTATTGGAAAAAGTTAGGTCCAAAATATGTAATGCAAGTGGGAAGATGTCTCAACATACTCGTACATTGCATTCGCAAAAATCTCTTGCACTATTTCTCCCTTTATACAATGCTTGTAGACAGATACTTAGCCACCCTTGACAACATTCAGTCAATAAAAAAAAAAAACAGTGGCACTCCGGGAGTGCCGACAGTAGTGAAAACAAAACGCAAACAGAATACTTCGCCATCACTCACTGACATATCGGATAAGTATACATTAAAACCGAGTACATCCCGAGGACAACCGAAGACATCCGAAGCGGTGTCGATTACGGTAACAGTGGCGCGAGTTCAACAGTTTTTCCCATCTCAAAAAATGCGCAACGCCCCTAAAGAAGTTTTCACTTCAATAAATAAATAATTTAAAACGATAACTATTTGTATTAACATTTTCTTACTAAAGTGATCATCTACTAACGAAAATGGCAAAAGCACGGTGTATTAAAAAGAGAGATAACAACAGTTCTTTATAAATAACATTTCATATTCCTTTCTTATACCAAGCCTACCGTAACCAGCTCCGAGCCAAATACTTGTCGACTCAGTTAACTTCGAACTTGTAAACAACTTGTTTAGGCTTTGTAAGTTAAGCAGCGTCTTCTTTGCAAAATCAACAGGGGCAGTAGTACAAGCCAGTAATTTAAATGACTGTTCAACTTTGTGTGACTGGACAAAGCTCCTTGAGAAACAGTTTGAATGGGGAAGTTTGTGTTCTGGCGCCTCACCTAATACTGTTGCATCTTATGCTTTCTGTGTTCCAATTAGAAAGGGTATTTGGTGCTGGTAAATTAACAGACGTTATAAGATATTATTAAAGGGCTTTAAAGGGCCGAGGCATACCTACTATCCGCCATTTTGATTTATTTTCAAAATGGCGGCTACGCATGAAACCTGATCTTGTTGCATAGATGTTTGAAATAATTAATCTGAATGTTTAGTTTGAAACATCTATGCAACAAGACTGTATATAATATGGATATAGTATGATTTATGTGTGTATAATATGGATGTCACGTAATCAACATTGAACGCTAATATCTCGGAAACGTGACGCTTTACGGTGTTTGGTCCTATAATGTTCTCTATTTGAATTGATGTCAGCTTTTGATTTAGAGAGGTTTCAAGCGTGGCGGCCATTTTGAAAATAAATCAAAATGGCGGATAGTAGGTTTATATAAAAATCTTCAATACCCTGTACTTTGTCTCTAAGACCCATCGTCCTCAACGTTACTCAAAAGTAACGTGTTCTTCTTGTTCTTCATGTCGCTGGCAGGAGTGTATTTGTAACCTTGTTGACTAAAAACTTTGCGACTTCCACGGCGTTGGTGGCATCGCAGAAGTCACTTTGACTGCATGTTTTAGGACACAGAGGGCAGGATAGGAGGTGGAGCATGGCTTGCGACATAGCTCCACAATCACATCCTACTGCCATTCCGTCAAGGTAGCCCTACTTTACCAAGTTAGACTTACATCTTCCCACTTGTGTTCGGAGACGGTTCAGGGACTTCCAAGTGGACCATGGAAGGTTACACCCTCCAGGGAGAAGCTCCTTTAGTTGTACATAATAAGTAGGAGAGGGAAGAGTATCCTGCCACAGTTTACAACGGGGGTCGCCGTCGGCCGGGTTTCCTGAAAGAGACGTTGTCTATATTAAGAAGCTGTGCCTACTTTTTAGCCGTTGCGTTGGTAGCTGTGCGCCAAATAGTGGGCGTCTGGGTTCAGATTCCGGTCCGAGTTGTTCCACTGCGCTTGCAACTTCTCTTCGGATCTGTGGTGGTGCTATGCCAGCTGTGAGATAGGGTCGGTTGCAGGCAACCTGTAATCGTACGGCAGGTTTCACTTACAGTAACATTTAGTTCCTTGGCGTGAGCGGAACAGTGCCACACTGGGCACGCATATTTGCCCGCAGAGATGCTGAGTGCTAGGCCAGTAGTCCGGAGTACCTGCGGTAAAGCACTGCGGGTGGTTGGAGTTAGACGCCTTAGCAAGTTGTTACGGAAACCGACTTTTTTCTTGGTTCTGAGACAATAGTTTTTAAATGTCTGCGTCCTGTCAAGGGTGACTCCCAAGTTGGTAGGGTAACTGCAGTGTTCAATGGTGTTACAAAATCACCAATGAGTAAAGTAGCCTGAAGGTCACAGCGATAGTTTTTCAAAAGCGGTCCGTACACCAAGCCACCTACTAACACGTTATCAACTAGTTTGATACCAGGATTTCTTGGTGTCTTAAGGCAAGAACTCTCCATCAGTTGGGTCGTGTAATTATTAAAGTGATACTTCTTTCCGCACGCTTGACTTGGGGAGTAAGCTGATGAACGCGTGACGTAATCGTTACGAAAAGTGTGCTCGAGCGAGGCGAACGGGAGTTGAGTGGGGGATATAAGCAAGAGAAAGCAGTGCGCGCGCACATTTTCTTTCTCTCTTCCTCTCATAGCCAAATACGTTTGAAGTTTCACTTCAGTCGTGTGGTCATAAGCACACTCGGTTTTTTTTTCATTAGTCGTCTTTAAAACAACAAGGTTCAAAAACAATGGGAAGGTATGCCTAACAAAGTAAATCGTATTTCTTCACGTTTCCACTTTAAGCAGTCTCCAAAGGAAACAAAATCAAGTGTGGGGTAACAAGATCGACAAGATTACCCCAAATTCCATTTCCCACTGTTTCAAAAGCATATAACACGCACAAAACTATTTTGAGACGCGAAAAAAGGTGTCTCGTAAATCCTCGACGAAAACCATGAAGGAAATTGTTTTGCCTCGAAAACATAATAGAAAATTGTTGGGGCTCAGTCCGTCCAATATAATGAGACAGTGGTTTCTGAAAAGTTGATATTGATAGCTTTTTAGTCTTTTTTTCCAAATTGATATGTATGGATATATTGGTGCAGTATGCTACAGTTGCTAAAAGGAATTTCATTACCTTGCTACATTACAAGCTCACCATTCGTAAAATTCAAAAACATAGTGCACAAGAATAAAATCTCAAACAATCATAGATTTTGAAGTATTTGCATACACGTCAGTATAGAATGCTGAGAACCAATTCAAAGTTCGAAGTCTTATGACTTCAGAAAGACTACTTCGGCGCAAAGTTAAGAAATCTATAAATTGTGTGAATTACATGTAGTTTGTATTCCGACAAACTTCTCCTTTTGCAATGCCAACATTAATCACAATAATACCGAAAACACAAATCAGTTCACTTGGGTAAAATATTACAGTTTCAACAATTACTATTAAGGCAGTCAAAAAGCATGAATAACCTTTTTTTTTTAATTTAGTGTACACTTGGGTCAGTGTAGACTAAATTAAAAAAAAAGGTTTACCTGCAAAGGCTTACCACAAATCCTTCCAGGCATCCTTCTAGATCGATCCAACCCTTGCGGTACGCGCCTAATAACCTTATAGCGGCTAAATAAAAATGTAGGTAGGTACTCAAAAATTCTGAAAGGTCTACCATATCTAGCAAGCCGAGCCAAGCCAATCTCGAGCGATGATTCCTTAAAATAAAATCATACATTACCGTCCGTCCGTCGAAAACGGCAAATTATCATACAGAGTGTCAGTAAAATCTGAACGCGATCCAGCATCGTCACGTCGCCGAGTCGGATCGAAGCCGTAACGGGTTTTATTTTCCGGAAAATTGGCAAGTCATAATAATACGCTGACTCATAAATAAGGATCGACATTGGCCCTCTCAAGGATTTCTTTTTACGCTACATTTCACTGTTGCTCTGGTGCTGGTGTGAGCTTGGTGCGAGCGACAGCGATTTGTAAAGTAATTAATGTTTACACTCGAGGAGAAGGCGAGATAGAATGGAGATCGATGGTTAAGAGGCTTACTAGAGCTAAGTGTCCTTGAAAAACGCATGCACACATATGCAAAATCGACGCAAACGCCAACTAACGACGACGCCCATCACAATTATGACATAAAGCATACATGAGATTTAGAAGTAACGGTTTTGTGAGATTACGCCCTAGTATTCTAATAGATGGCGCGGAAACGATGTGCAAATAAGTTAAAGATCTAACAAACAAATTATGTAGTTATGTGTGACAACATAATAAATTTTATTCGTTTTGAGTGTGACTTGAAAAACTTAAGGATGTGGGTGATTTTGAAATAAAACTGATTCAATGAAATTTAAAACATTTTTAACCGACTTCAAAAAAGGAGGTTGTGTATTCGACCCGTATGTATGTATGTAATGTATGTATGTGTGTATGTTTGTATGTATATTTGTAGATTTTCTAAAAAACTGATGAACCAATTTTGATCATTCTTTCACTAATGTGATCTACATACTTCCAGGAAGGTTTTAGTATATTCATTAGGTAGTTATTCTATATTCATTAGGTAATTATTCTTATGTAGTATGTCCGAAGTTAATATGCATAAATGTACTGCATCTCCGGCATTTCTATGCGAATTTTGATGATTCTTCAATGCACTAGTGTTAATTGAATTTTTGTGGGGTAGGTACAATTAGAAAGAAAAAAAAAACAACCGACTTCAAAAAAAGCACTACAGCGTGATAAATAACTATAATTTTGGAAGTCGGTGTCAAAAAACGAAAATGCGAAACCAGCGACACCGACTTCCGAAATAAAAGTTATCACTTTGCAGTGTTTTTTTTCTAAAACTATGAATTTTGGAAACATCTAAGAAAGTGCAGTCATTACGCTTAAGGTACGTATTTTCGACTTCACGTACAACTGTCACAGTGACGTATGTGGACGACGTGTAGATTTGTATTCGAGAGTCCTCGGGTTCGATTCCTAAGGTTACGAAATCGAATTTTCTATTTAAATGTCATTTTGAATTTTTAAATATATCTATTAAATATTTTTATAAATAACTAAAAAAAGTCTGCAGGAGAAAGAAAGTCGAAAATATTAACACGGAAGTTAGGTATTTCTAATGCGCAAGTACCTACACGTTATCTAAGCTATTACAAAAATAAAAAAAATTCTGACCTAATGTTTTTATTAACAGACCGCGACTTATTGATAATGGGCATAATGAAATAGGTAACAGATTCATCTGAAAATTGCGATGAAAATGATCAAAAGCAAGAAATTAGATTTAAAATTGATTTTGTTTATAATAAATAGGAATCATAGTTATATATGAATGTTAGGTACCTAATCTTTGAGGCCGTTTACACATTATGCCGCAGCTGCAGCGGCACCGCCGTCGCGTCGTCGCTGCATCAGTCACCCTTGGATTTGTATGAACACACGGCGTCGCGGCGGCGCGCCGCAAGGGCTCATACAAATCCAAGAGAAACCAATACAGCGGCATCGCCACAGAATATAATAGTATGGCACCGCGGGCGGCGCACAGTGGTCTGAAAATCGAGCTCCATACTCATAGAAACTTAAAGTTCGGAAATAAAAAAACAAAAATTGTAATGGGTCTAGTATACCTCCCTTTACGTAATATTAACGTATGGATGGTATCAGTCGCTCCACGCGTGAGAAAAAAAAGTTTTTTATTTTTTTTGTATGGGAGAAAACACTTAATGTAAATTTTTTTGAAACTGAATGGAACTGATAGGCTGGAGCTCACACGAGCTATTGTACGATACACGGCCATCAAGATGACATACAATTCATGCACTGTTCGGCGCCGCTTTGCACGTAGCAAATTTTTGAAATTTTGAATTTTCGATACGTGATTTTTCAAATCTTTGACGAGGTTAAATGAACTTGCCGATCGATTTACTTATACTATCGTTAGTTTTAGCCTGCTTATGACCTTTGTGATGACAACAATTAAAAATTATATTGATTATATACGTTTTTTTTTATTTCATTCCAAGAACTAACTCATTTAATCACCGTGATTATGGTTGAGTTATAATTATATACCAATGACATGAGCATCAACCAGCTCTAGCAGGGCCAAATGGGCCCTAGTCACAATAAAATTCTATTGTCTGTAATATTAAAGTCTGTAAAACCTAATTAAAGAATAGCGAACGATAATGAGGGTAGTTGTACAAAAATAGGACGTTTGAGCTTACTTTTATCAGTAGCTCTCAGTACTTGTGCGCGCTAACTTATTACGTTATTTTTTTTATTGTGCTGTGATGGAAGGTTGTGATACCAATTTGGACATTGTCATGTTTGTGACAAACAACAATTGTTTTTTACAGCCCAATGTTTTATTTGAAGTTTTTGAGAATACTATTGATTTGTCAGAAAATGAAAAGAGGGTATTGAAACAATTCTGTCAGACTTATGTTTGTTCGTTGAGGAACAAATGGATCTCGTGTAATCGCACGAGACGTACATACATAACAAAGTATGAGACATGGCTGCAAGAGAACATAAAATGGCCTGAGATCATGAAAGGAAAGATGACCCCTTATTTAGTGTCAGTAGAGCAGCAAACCCGTTCCAGTTCTGACTTTGTTTTAAATGAGGGTGCATCAACATCCTACACACCGGAGACGTGCAGTGTTGGAACATCAACATCAGTTGTGAGGCCGAGAAAACCATTTAAAGAGCTAAGCCCGCTACAGAAGAGAAGGAGAGCGGAAGACCTCCTAACGTATAGCACTGAAAGCCTTGCTCATGCAACCGGTTTGAAAGCACATGACAAGAATATAGCAGATATCGTTAAACTAGTCTCGGAGCAAAGAGGCTACAAGGATAAATAAATTGTTAAAGCCCAAGGAAACTGTGCCTATATATTCCGCTGATAAAGCTTTATTTATTTTGACCTCATTGAAGCTTTCGAAGTGGCAGTATATAACATTAAGATCTTGTGCAAAAGAAGAAGGAGTACCACTGTGTCCTTCTTATACTGCCATCCTTGAGGCGAAGAAGGACTGCTGCCCTCCAAAAGTTACCATTGTACATCACGGAAGGAGAGGTAAAAGTAAAGCTAAATTTTGGATAAAACTGTGCAAAGCTTGGAAAATTCCTACGTGTGGAACCTTCGCTGGATGGCAAAGAGTTAACAATTATATGCAAGTATGGCTTTGATGGTGCTTCAGGGCAAAGTTTGTATAAGCAAACTATGGCAGACGAAGACGATTCCAGTATGTTTATGTGTTCTTTTGTGCCTCTGCGCTTAGTTTGTGGCGAAGAAAAGGTATGGGAGAATCCAAAGCCATCTTTCACAATGTTCTGCTGACCAATTTATTTTAAGTTTTCAAACGAAAACAAGTTGAACATCGTGGAAGAACAGGCTCTGATTGAGGCTCAGATTGAAGCAGTATCTAATTATAACTCAACCATAATCACGGTTGTAGAATCCTGTTGATTCCGTACTTATGTTAAACATATCACTTCACTGGCTCACTACCACACCAAGCGCCATCGTATATAGCCTGCTTCACTTTGTCTGTTTCCCGCCATTCCTCGTAACTGACAGATGACATAACATAACTGACAGCAGCTACCCCGCTTGTGTGAATGAGACAGTGTTTACATATCTATTTAATAGATACACTACAACGGTGATTAAATGAGTTAAGTAGTTCTTGGAATGAAATTAAAAAAAAAACGTATAGGTACTTATAATCAACATAATTTTTAATTGTTGTCATCATAAAGGTCATAAGCAGGCTAAAAGTAACGATAGTATAAGTAAATCGATCGGCAAGTTCATTTATTCACGTCAAAGATTTGAAAAATCACATATCGAAAACACAAAATTTCAAAAATTTGCTACGTGCAAAGCAGCGCCCAACGGTGCATGAATTGTATGTCATCTTGATGGCCGTGTATGGTACAATAGCTCGTGTGAGCTCCAGCCTATCAGTTCCATTCAGTTTCAAAAAAATGTACATTAAGTGTTTTCTTTTCTCCCATACAAAAAAAAACAAAAAACTTTTTTTTCTCACGCGTGGAGCGACTGATACCATCCATACGTTAATATTACGTAAAGGGAGGTATACTAGACCCATTACAATTTTTGTTTTTTTATTTCCGTACTTTAAGTTTCTATGAGTATGGAGCTCGATTTTCAGACCACTGTGCGGCGCCGTATGTTCATACAAATCCAAGGGTGACTGATGCAGCGGCGCCGCGGCGGCAGCGATGCCGCTGCAGCTGCGGCACGATGTGTAAACGGCCTCAAGGATTAGGTACCTACTCGTACCTAACATTCATACATAATTATTATGATTTCTATTTATTATAAACACAATCAATAAAAATTAAACTCTTGCTTGTGATAATTTTCATCGCAATTTTCGGATGAATCTGTGATTTCTTTATGCACATTATCAATAAGTCGCGGTCTGTTAATAAATTTAGGTTTTTTTTATTGTTACAATGGCGTAGAAAACGTGTAGGTACTTACGCATTAGATTTAGAAGTAACTTCTGTGTTGATATTTTCGACTTTCTTTCTCCTGTGAAAGATAATTACATTGTAGACGTTTTTTTAGTTATTTATAAAAATATATTTAAAAATTCAAAATACATTTAAATAAAATTAAATCGGTTTCGTATCACTGGGAATCGAACCCGGGGACCCTCGAACACAAACCTGCGCGTCGTCTACATAAGCCAATGTAACGATTACGTATGTCGTCGAAAAAACTGAGCTTATGCGTAATAAGTGCATTTTCTTAAACTACCAAAATTCATAGTGAAAAAAAATATTCAGTAATAATAAAATGCTCTTACTTTGTTCGGCGTTTGTTTTATATGAACGTTTTGTTTGTAGTCCTCCTAAGGGAATGTTTCACTTTATTTCCCATATTTACAAATGATATAATTGATAGCAAATTATTACGCTATTTTAACTTAAAAGTATTTTATATTTACATGAAATAAAAATATTTACAGAAAGAAGATATGCAAATAGTAATAATAAACAATGAATGTATGTACATATAAATAATGCGGCGAAAAGAGCGACACGCCCGTATAGTATCAGGCCTCGGCCGGCATTATTCCTACACGGGGGTTTACCGTTTACGTACACATGCGCACTTATTATGTTCGGAACTATGAATATGCTATTTACAATAAAACTATTGTTTGAATTAAAAAAATAAAACACTATTATTTTGGTATGTTGCTTGTAGAATGATCTGACAAAAAATCAGAATGATTGTATGTATATTAGTATGGTTTCTATTGTAAAAAGAAAGTTTTTAGAGGTATCTTCATGATTTTTTTCTATCGTACCAAATTAGTTGTATTATGTTTTCAAAACACTATCTATCTAAAAATTCAAAATATATTTAAATAAAATTTAAAAAGAAAGTACGATTTCGTAACCTTGGGAATCGAACCCGGGGACTCTCGAATACAAGTCTACACGTCGTCCACATGCGCCGGTGTGACAGATGAACGCGGAGTCGAAAATACTTACCTTATGCATTTTATTGCATAAATAAAAATATTCAGTTAAAAATAAAATGCTCACACTTTTTACTTTCGTTCATATTATGTTCGGCTTTTGTTTTATATGAACGTTTTGTAGTCCTCCTAACGGAATGTTTCACTATATTTCCCATTTATTTACAAATTATTACCCTATTTTAACTTTGTTAGGTTACGCGGACCACTGCCGGTAGACACAAGTGAAACGCCCGGGAGTTGGGACTCGCCGTACAATAGATGGCGCGCGCCTTGCACCCATACATAACAAACTTAAAAGTATTTTATATTTACACGAAATAAAAATATTTACGGAAAGAAGATATGCAAATAATAATAAACAATGAATTTACAAATAAAACTTAACAAAAACATAACAATCTTGACGGAAATAGTGCGGCGAAAAGAGCGACACGTCCGTATAGCATCAGGCCTCGGCCGGCAGTGTCGCTACACGGGCGTTCACGCACACATGCGCACTTTTTATGTTTGGAACTATGAATATTCGATTTACAAAAAAACTATTGTTTTAAATAAAAAAATAAAACACTATCATTTTAGTATGTTACTTGTAGAATAATCTGACAAAAAATCAGAATGATTGTATGTATATTAGTATGGTTTTTATTGTAAAAAGAAAGTTTTTTAGAGGTATGTTCATGATTTTTTTCTATCGTACCAAATTAGTTGTATTGTGTTTTCAAAACACTATCTATCTAGCATATATCCTGAAGAATATCATATATTTTTCTGATTTTGTTTACTGTAGGCGATCATATACTTTTATTGTTTCGAAAACTACCGTTTTTTTGCGTTTAGCTCATGTAAGCGCCTTAAAACGAAAGGAATTCTTAAGCATTAAGTCCGCCTTTGTACCTTTTTGTGCGAAAAGTTTAAATAAATATGTAATAAATAAATTCTTCAACTAGCAATGTACTTTTACTTTTAGTAGTGGAAGAAGAAAAGCAACGAAGTGAAGAAATACAAGAGAATTTTCTCTATCAGTATCATGTTTTGTAACCATTGTTACGAAACACACTACCGCAAACAGCTTTTCGAACCGAAATTAAAAGTCGTTTCCCAGCAATTACTTTTGTGCTATGCTATTTAGTTTGATCACTGATATAGATATACCTAGATAACGCAAGAGCACCTACTTCGCGTGCCAAAAATCGCACCAGTTTACGATCGAAAATCATAAGCCGCCACTTTCGCGCTCAGTCCTGCGTACTGCTGGCTGGGTAAGCGTGAGCGAGAGAGCGCGAGCTTGTGACGTCATAGTAGGTAGTCAAAAAGTGGCACGCTTAGTTTTCATACAGTTCGTGATACTTGCGTTATCTAGGTATATCTATATCTGTGAGTTTGATGTACAGAACGCATAGTTGACGACTATGCGATGTGTCTTTTTACTCTCTGTATTATTATAAACTTACGACATTACACATACACATAATACACATACAAAAATTACATATACATACATTACACATCCCTAAACATTCACTCACCCTCGCACACTTACATACGTTGTCCACTTTATTTTTCTGTATAATTTTTACTGTTTTATATTTTTATTTCATTTCTCTGTGACAATGAAACTGCACTAATGCCCCTGCTGTCCCTCGTGGGAACCTGTGTACCTTTGTGTAATAACTTTTGTTGGAACACTGGTACTCATAACACAAGTTAGATCTTACTTTGAGTACCAGAGTTCAAATTACGCTAGTTTTGGAAAAATTCTGGTAACACAGCTCTTAGCGTATCATAGTTACTAGTGTTATTGTTCACTTTTTTGCGAAATAAAGAATTATTATTATTATTAAAAAAACATTATCTTCACTTGTCAGACACATTTTTGTATTCCCCGCTGTTCTTTTACCAACACAGCCGCATCCTCATCCGACATTTGGTCTTGCTTATTGGTGACATATTTTATATCCTGTTTATATGTGCCTCGTCGTGTTCAGTGCCGCATTGTCAACCATTCAGACGTTGGGCCCCCGTTCTCAAAGATATATGACGGTTTCGTGAAAAAAATTTTCGACTTTTGTGAATGGTTAACTTTTTGTGTTAAATGGTTTGTGTTCTGCTGTATGCGCCGTACCTACGAAATATAAAAGAATAGAATACTCTTTATTATTATTATTTTTTTTATCTAGCCTGCGCTGTCCCACTCCGGGCAAATGCCTCCCTCCACTCCTTCCAGTTTTCGCGAGCCCGCGCGTCCTCCCTCCAGTTTTGACGGAACCTATCCAGCTCGTCCCGCCATCTCCAACGTGGTCTGCCGCGACCCCGCCTCACTGTCTCAGGGCACCAATTCTACGCTATTTGGGCCTACAGTTTGTTTGGCATGCGGCAGACATGTCCTGCCCAGTCCCATTTAAGTTGAGCAGCCTTTTAAGCCACGTCAACTATCTTTGTTTTGGAGCGCAGTATTGTGTTTCGAACACGATCCGTTAATTTAACGCCTACTATACTGCGCTCCATTGCTCGTTGGCAGACCTTGAGTTTGGACTTCTGGATGTTAGTCAAAGACCAAGTTTGTGCACCATAGGTTAAGACGGGAAGAATACACATGTCCTGCGTTTCAGTGCCATAGGCAACTCACCCTTAAATAGTTCCTTCAAGGACCAGTAGCTCTTCCAGGCGTTTTCCGATACCGCAATTCTTTATTATGTACATCATAAATATTACAGACTAGCTGTGCCCGCGACTTCGATCGCGTGGATGTTGGAACTTAACAATATATTTTGTGTGCGTCGGTATCCTGCGAAGATACCGATTCAAATCTTTATTTTTTATTTATGCTAGTGCTTCTCTATAAACAACATTAGCTGTGGAACCATCTGGAGCGTACACAAAAAGGTTATTGGGGTTGTTTACGCGTGAAAGAGCTACGTATAGTTGACCATGGGAAAAGCATCCAATACTTAGGTCCACCCCCGCAATTCACTTCATGTTCTTCTTCTGATTCCTGGGACCTACTTAATCTCGCCCTTTTCGCATCTCGGCTACGCTGCGAAAGGTTTGTTTTTTTTTCTAGAAGGCATTTTCAGAAAAAGAACTAAACCAAACAAATAAAATATTGAACAAAACACAAACTTTCAAAATGAGAATGAAGACAAATAAAATTTCAAACTACGAAGTAAATAAAACTACTTGACTCAAATTGCAAGTTATTATTTACTACGGACTTTAAAATTTTGTCCAAAATTTACAGTTTTCTCTATCAATGTTACAGGCAACCCTCTAAATTACTTTATAAAGACCATCTTTTGAAATCAGCAGTTGGTTGTCAACAGGGTGACCCTCTTGGGCCAGTCATTTTTAGTTTGGCAATAAATCCAATTATTCGACAACTAAATTCTAAATTCAACGTATGGTATTTGGATGACGGAACCCTAGGAGGTGATGTAGACACAGTCTTAAAAGATTTACAGTTTTTAAAAGAAAAATTCAGTTCCATTGGCCTAGACCTTAACCTTTCAAAATGCGAAATTTATCTTCCGCAAACGACTGACAGACAGACAACCATTGCAAAATTTAATACAATAGCTCCAAATATCAAAATTATGGAAAGAAACTCTCTTCACCTTCTAGGGTCCCCAATTTTTGACGAATCCTTTCCAACGTTCATTGAGGAGAAGATACAAAATTTTAATGACGTCTCGGAAAGACTTTTCAAAATTAATATTCATTCGGCCTTCACACTCATTCGGTACTGTTGTTTTGGACCAAAATTTACTTATAGCCTTCGCTCCTCTCATCTATGGAAGCATCCACAACTTTTAGAAAAATTAGACCAAATTATTAGAAACACATTAACTTCCATCCTAAATGTGGCCCTGGACGACCGTGCGTGGCAGCAAGCCACACTACCCATTCGCTTGGGCGGTCTCGGCGTCTGCAAAATTTCAAGTATTAGTTTACCAGCTTTCCTCTCCTCGGTCCACAGTACCGATAAATTAACCAGGAACATTTTATCTTCCTCACTGGTCGATTTTGAAGTGCCGTTTTTGACCGATGCGTTGAACGCTTGGAAAATGGCTTGTCCCAATACGGTTTTGCCTGATAACCCGTCTTCCCAGAGACGGTGGGACGTGCCGCTCTACAGTATTATACGGAATACCCTTGTAAACACGTCACGTAATACTGTTGAGCGTACCCGTCTGCTGGCTGTGGGAGAATGGGAGTCAGGTTTGTGGCTTCAGGCGCTCCCGTCATCCACCATAGGCACAATGATGGATGACTCATCGTTTCGGCTCGCTACGTGTCTCCGCTTGGGCGCACCTTGTGTTGCTACGCATCGATGTCACTGCGGTGAAGCTGTCGACAGTCTCGGACACCATGGCCTGTCCTGCTGCAGGAGCGCAGGTCGCATAGCACGGCACGCCAGCATCAACGATATTATTCGTCGAGCTCTTGTCACCGCCGGCGTACCAGCGGTGTTAGAACCAAACGGCTTGGTACGTGATGATAGGAAGAGACCAGACGGCATGACGTTGTTGCCTTGGAAGGTGGGTAGGCCTCTGGTGTGGGACGCAACATGTGTCGATACCCTAGCGCCATCTCATGTTCCTAGCACTGCGGGCTGTGCTGGCGCCGCTGCTGCAGCTGCTGAGACCCTCAAGCGGCGCAAATACTGTAACCTTATGGGCAACTACAGCTTTGAGCCGTTTGGGGTCGAAACGCTCGGGTCATGGGGCCCGAGCGCGCGTCTCCTTTTTAAGGAAATTTCTCGCCGGCTGGTCGATACTTCACGTGACCAGAGGGCTGGTTCGTTCTTTGGCCAAAGAATTAGCATTGCCATTCAACGTGGCAATGCTGCCAGTCTTCTGGGCACGTTTCCGGATGACAGCGATGCGGATGAATACTTCGACGCCTAAGTGTCCTTTGTTTTTTATTTTTATATATTTGTATTGTAAGTTAGTTAGTCATTTTGTCCATAGATGGCGCTATTTTATTATTTATTTCTGAAACACTTATAATTTTCTAATTTACATTTTTTAGGTGTCAACTGATTACGATGAAACAAAAAACTCAATGTTACTTCAATTTATATAATTATTAACGCAAATATATATAAACGTGAAGTTGTGAGACCAAGTGCACATTAACACACGTTAACTAATTTTTCTTCTGGAACACTTTAAATTCAAAAATCTTTTGATAGACTGAACCGATTGCAATGAAACAAAAACTAAATGTTACTTCAAGTTACGCTAAATCGTTGTGTATAAAAGTTATCTACATTGATTTCGTACATTTTACGTGATGCTCGGATAACTAAACATACAAACAGACAAACAGACAAAAATTCTAAAAATGCTGGAAATGGGTTCTATTGGTTGTCCTTTAACACCCTGGCTATATTTTTTTATTTATTTTTTAATGTACAAAAACTTCTTTTCTACAGTTTTATTATATGTATAGATATAAAAGAAATCTTACAAGGGGCCTATGATACGATTTAAGATCTTTGGCAAAGTCAGTCCTAGCCTTTTCTCAATTATGTTGGGGTTGGCTTCTAGTCTAACCTGGTTCAGCTGATGACCAATACTTTACATGGAGAGACTGCCTATCTGACTTCCACAACACAGTTACTGATACCAATAATTGAGGAGCAATCATTCAATTAGTGTTTTGTCCATAAATTAACGAAATACAACTGAGTATGGAGAAATCATAATTACTGTAATTATGATATTTCTCCATACTCAGTTGTATTTCGTTAACTTATGGACAAAACACTAATTAATTGATTGCTCCTCAATTAGTGCTTATTCATTACGTACACGTCAAAAGGTTCCTTTATGTAAAGGCAATATTTTGCAATTGAATGTTTTATCGAAAACCAAAAACATTTGCGGTGTTTATTCAACTTTTTGCGAATAAATACGGTGAATAGATTGTGTGAAATAAAACTACGTTTATTACCGATCATTGAGAATTTATCCGCAGGGATCTAAAAGCTGAAAGCATTCCACCGAGCGGAATACACTCGAATTTTTGTGGAACGTACTTATAGAAATTTCAATTTTATTGTAAGAGCGAAAACACCTTTTTGTGTGTAAATATTTTTTTGAATATTACTACACTACTTTTTTTCTAAATCTCCATTATTTTTCAGACTGTTATGTAGCAGGCATGAAACATTTTCTCTAGTACAGACGCCAGCACATCAAGCTACCCGAAACTGTCAAATTTTCCCACACAACTTTGAACCTTATGCTATAGCGATAAAGTTGAAAATCTATCAAAGAAATTTGACAGATTGTAGTAGCTTGATGTGCTGGCGTCTGTACCTAACTATGTTTTAAATAACAATACCTACATTAAAAATTTAAACACAATAGACTTTTTTTGAAAAAGTCGTTGAAAATTCAAAATATCGTTAGTCCAAAAAGTTCCACTACTTTACATATTGTTTGCAGAAAAACTTATGTAGCTCTAAGAGGAGCTCTCTTTTCTGCTTAGCAGTGGCCTTTATCTAATTTGTACGTACTAAACAGTTCTTCTTAACTAAACTTAACTTAGTACTACATTATGAAGACAACCCCTACTCAGTTAAGTAACTTAGCACCTCCATTAAGGACCGATACTAGTTCAGATTGCGAAAATTGCCTTAGCATTAACGGCTGTAGTTCCAACAGTTCTGCAGTTTTCACTTTGAAATTAATATACGATAAAGATGAGGACTACTGCGAGGTGTCATCGGTTGCGAAAACACGATTGCATACAATTTTCTCGATACAAAGAAGTCTCAAAGTTACCTCTAAACCGCAAAATAAAAGGAGAATATTCAATGAAAATTTTCAAATTAGGCCATGAAAATTTGCAAGCTAATCGAACTATGCATAAAGCAGGTGTCATAGGTTCGTTTTTATTTTTTTAATCGTTAAATTTAACGTAAAAAGATGAGATCCGAAATATCCAGCTTTATAACCACTCATACCTTGAACCGCTCTGCCGCCCGGCCCCCGACAGGACCCCGATTCAGTATTTGTCAGTACCGCTTCGGCTATCAGACGGGGAACCCGTGTCACTTTGCTTGCGCTCAAAAGACCCGATTGACAACGTTTTATGTTCTGAAGAAATTATGTAATAAAGTAAAATGAAATATAGATGTAAAATATAAGGCCTCGTATTTTTATTTTTTCCAAATTTTGTAGTTTTCATTCATAAAATAATTTTTGAAATGGTTTAAAATCGTAATCTCATGTCAATGTCAAAACATTGTCAGAAATTTAGGGAGGTAAACGTACCTATTTTAGACAGTTCCCAATGTGTAATGGTGTTTTCAATATATTCAGCAAAACTATTTTTATAAATAATTTTATCTATTTATTGATACAGGGTGTAAAAAGACTTATAGCCGTCGTACATCAAACTAAGAAACATTGCACAAAAGATCTGTGACAAAAGTAATTGCTGGAAATCGACTTTAATTTTTGGTGTGAAAATTTGCTGTATGCGCACTACCACAAACAGCAAATTTTGCACCCGCATGTAACTGTACAGGGGTCCTGGAGGTATTTAAAGTTGTGTTATAATATCAAAACTTGTTTTCGTAAAAAATATCGTTTATGCTCACTAGTTCCTTCGCGTAGTTCCTTTGAAGGAACTACTGAGAATTTTTGGATCAGTAGTTCCTTTGCAAAAGCTGAAGGAACTACTGAGACTAGATATTTCCTTTAGCAGTTCCTTTGAAGGAACTACTGAGAACTTTTTGATCAGTAGTCCCTTTGCAAAAGCTGAAGGAACTACTGAGACTAGATAGTTCCTTTGAAGGAAATAAACATATATAATGCTGCCCGCTGCTGCCGCATGCAGGACCGTAGGTTCGGTAGGAAAAGAAAGAGAAGCGCGATGACACAACGGTGGTAATTTATTGCAAATATGAAGCTATTATCTATTTACAAAAACTATTTAATAAAAAATAATCCATCACTGAATGCAGTTTGGCATCAGAAATTTAATGGTATATTTTTAATTATCATCATCATCATCATCATTTCAGCCGAAAGACGTCCACTGCTGGACATAGGCCTCCCCCAAGCACCTCCACTTCGACCGGTTTTGTGCTTCTCGCATCCAACGAGTTCCTGCGGCCTTCACAAGGTCGTCGGTCCACCTTGTGGGAGGCCTTCCAACGCTACGCCTTCCGGTACGCGGTCGCCACTCCAGAACCTTTCGGCCCCATCGGCCATCTGTTCTGCGAGCAATGTGCCCTGCCCACTGCCACTTAAGTTTGGCAATTCTTCGGGCTATGTCGGTTACCTTGGTTCTCCTACGGATCTCTTCATTTCTGATTCGATCCCGCAGGGAAACTCCAAGCATAGCCCTCTCCATTGCCCTTTGGGTGACTTTCAGCCTTCTAATAAGGCCCATTGTGAGCGACCACGTTTCAGTGCCATATGTCATCACTGGCAACACGCACTGGTCAAAGACTTTCGTCTTGAGACACTGCGGTATGTGGGACGAGAAGATATTGCGAAGCTTCCCGAACGCTGCCCAGCCGAGTCGGATTCGACGATTGACCTCTTTCTCGAAGTTGGACCTACCTAACTGGACAGTTTGTCCTAGGTAAATATACTCGTCCACGACTTCGAGTGTAGCATCTCCGATCTTCATGAGAGTGGGTGTTACATGGGCATTTGACATGACCTTCGTTTTGTCCATGTTCATTTTCAGACCCACTCTTTCAGAGGCTCTATGGAGGTCATCGAGCATTGTACTGAGGTCCTCCATAGTCTCAGCCATGACTACTATATCGTCGGCAAACCGAAGGTGAGTTATGTACTCGCCATTGATATTAATGCCAGCTCCTTTCCAGTCCAGAACCTTGAAGACATCCTCCAGAGCAGCGGTGAATAGTTTCGGAGAGATAACGTCTCCCTGTCTCACACCTCGCTGCAGAAGGATAGGTTTCGAGGTCTGGTCCTGGAGTCGGACTGACATAGTGGCGTTTTCGTACAGACACTTCAGCACCTCGATCTACCGATAGTCGATCTGGCACCGTTGAAGAGACTGCAGTACTGCCCATGTCTCGATCGAATCAAAGGCTTTCTCGTAGTCCACAAACGCTAAGCAGAGAGGCAGGTTATACTCTTCGGTCTTCTGTATAACCTGTCGCAGCGTATGTATGTGGTCTACGGTGCTAAAGCCTTTACGGAATCCGGCTTGTTCGGGAGGCTGGAAGTCGTCAAACCTGCGCGCGAGACGGTTCGTGATGACTCTCGAAAACAGCTTGTAGACATGGCTCAGAAGTGAGATGGGCCTATAATTCTTAAGAAGGGCATTGTCACCCTTCTTAAAGAAAAGTATCACCACACCTCTGTTCCATGCCTGTGGTGTTTTACCCTCGAGTATGACGGAATCAAACAGCCTCTGAAGGGCCTTAAGAACGGGTTTTCCGCCGGCCTTCAGGAGCTCGGCCGTAATTCCGTCATCACCCGGTGCCTTGTTGTTTTTAAGCTGCTTCAGAGCCATCCTAATCTCGTACAGGCTGACGTCCGGGATGTCTTCGGTATAGTGTCGGGTCAATCTAGCTCTTGGGTCGTTTGCCAGACTCGTAACGGGGTTGCTTGTTGACGTGTACAACTGTCCATAGAACCTCTCGATTTAGTATTTTAATTAAAAATAAAATACTTTTACAAACCATTAAAGTAAAAATACTTGCTTACGAAATTGTTCCATAGACTCTTACCACACCTCGGACACTCCATACAACGCTCGCAAAATAATTACCTATTACTACTACATAAACAAATGAAAATGCGAAATCTTACAAACAGTTTATGTAAATACGAATTCGGAAAAGCATCACAATATCCAACCATCGTGATTAAAACTCAAATAAAACTTTTAAATCGCATAATTGTGTGTTCGTATCAGCAATACAGCGCTGCGGTTCGCGAGCGCCCTTGCTAAAGAGTCGGCGACGAATACCTCGAAGTGCGGGGTGAGGTGCGGTATCTGATATGAGGTCGAGGAAGGGAGTGTCCTTTCTGTACGTAGTACTATTAAGTATTCTGTGCTCTTACTGATAAGGAGCATAATTGCATTTGCGAAAACAAACGCGGTTGTTGAACTATTTGAGTACCTACGTACTTGTGTGCGTACTTGGAAGCAAATACCTGGTGTAAAAACCCGGTCGCATAAATACGTACCTTCCCTACTCGCCCGATCACACGTTTCCGTAACGCGTTCGCCAGTTTACTCCCCAAGTCAAGCGCGCCTAAAGAAGTTTCAATTCAAAAAAAATTTGACAAAAAATACCGACTCCCAAAAATACTACAAAGTGAAAAATAACATTAATTTCGGATGTCGGTGTCTTTGGATTTGTATATTACTTTTTTGCCACCGACTTCCGAAATTAAAGTTATTTTTAGTTAAAAATCTTATACATATATCCAAAAAATGTATGTAATGTGCCGTTCATAAAACATGGAATAGAAAGTGAAACAACTACCATGGAACAACTAGCATCACAATTTAATATTAAAAAAATAGAGCCTTGTGGTCTTTTTATTGATAAAGAGTTACCTTTTCTAGGTGCAACTCCGGACGGAGTTGTGCAGGGAGAAGACACAATAGTAGAAATAAAGTGTCCAATTTCTGCATTCAGGACTTCGTTGGACGATGCAATAGATTAAAAAAAAGAAGGTTTTGGAGGAAAACGAAAGATGGACTTTCCATAAATTTGAAACATCCTTGGTACATTCAGGTGCAGGGACAATTACACATAACTGGTAGAAAAACATGTATTTTTGGCGTATGATCGGGATGTAAAAATCATATCAAAACTGAAATTATACAGAAAGACGATCATTATTGGGCAAAATTCATGAGACCTAAATTAACAAATTTTTACTCATCCATCATACCTACATGTTGCCAGAGTTATGTGATACCAGACATACACGGAATGTGGAAATCAGGGATTTAAGGGAATCCACATAAATGTTCTTGCTTTCGTCATTCTCCTCCTCTTGATTCCTTTTTTTTTTAATTTAAATGTTTTCATTAAAAACAACTTATTTTAAAATTCGTTCTATTCCAAACCTCCGTTAAAGCCAAAATGTATGAAACTTTATAATTGACATCAGTCATTCCGATGACGTATTATTATGCGTTATAACCATTGCGTGCTCTTGACAGTGCTGGGTTGCCAGCTGTTTTGGAACCCAATGGCTCGCGACGATTGGAAAAGACCAGACAGATTGACCATAATGCCTTAGAAGTTAGGTCGGCCTTTGGTGTGTGATGCAACATGTATCGACTACCTTGCGCCACCCCATCTTCCTATTACGGTTGGCTGTGCTAGTGCGATTACTGCGGGTGCAGAAAACCTCAAACAGCGCAAATAGATACTCTAATCTTATTCCGACTTATATGTACCAGCCGTTTGGGGCTGATACACTAGGGCCATAAGGTCCGAGTGCCTACTTAATTTTTCGAGAAATCGCCAAGCGATTGGTCGACTCTTCACGTGACCAGAGGACTAGCCTATTTTTTGGCCAAAGATTCAGCAAAAAAAAAGTAATTTTAAGGCTTTGTCATGGCAAAGGATTTTATTACTAATCAAGTTATTTTGAATCTTATTTCAATGAGTTTAGAATACATGTTACTTTATTTCGATACCACGATGCCGGGAAATGACGCGACGTGCCGCGGGACGCTGCGGCATGACGCGACGCGCCAGGGATGCTGCGGCATGACGTGTCATGCCGTTTCATTCCACGTAATGCCGCGGCGCGCCATTGCATCCCGCGGGACGTGTGGGTCACGTTGTGTCGAGGAATTATGATTGCTAAGCTAGTTGAAATAAGATTGAAACTTGTGCTGCGGTCATTTCGGTTAATGGGACGCAGTCCGGTCTGTGCGGGCTTTCAGCAGGATGCCACGGAACGCCGCGGGATGCCGCAGCACAACCTGCCGTGGCACGCTGTCAGTGAGCTGAGCGCCGGCTCTATTTGGCTGTCGATGTCTTATGGTGACAAATATATGGCGGTAGAGCAATGGTCTTTGGTCGGTCATAGAACACTAATGAAGTAGGTACTTATGTTGCGGATTTCGATGTAAACTGTATTTGCTATGCGAATGATGAGTGTCTCATGTTTGTTTTGTTATACCTACTTATTATTTACCTGCCCATTTAAAAGAATTTTATATATACTGTACATACAATGTGAATGTAATAAATTAATGTTAAGTTTAATCATTTTATTTCTTGACATCCTTCCAACAATAGTTCAGTTCACCCTAACTGAATCAATATGTCAGTGCGAGTGGAATAGAATGATACATAGCGCGGGGAAGTGGGGACAAAATCTGAATTTTAGCTGAACTATTACAAGCCCTTAAACCCTCCTTGCATCTACACACCCTGATATTACACGTTACACCCCCATATGCAAACGCCCTAACAGTAGCATTACTAGGACCATAGAATAAAAATATAGAGAAGCGACACTCCAGCCACGAACTCAAAAAAAACTAAAACCTGACTACTGAAAAGGATGAAACAAGAAAGTACCTTCCCGTGGTCGCATGCCGCTGTACTAACATATTGTAAGCTATGGTGGCATGCGACCACGGGAAGGTACTTTCTTTTTTCTTCCCTTTCAGTAGTCGGGTTTTAGTTTTTAAACATATTTTTATTTAATTATTTTGGGGCTTATTTCATTAATATTTATATTTTTGAAATGTGCTAATTAAGCCCTTTTATTTGATATCCCACACAGCATGATTAAAAAAAAAAATTTTTAGATCATGACTTTATGTCCGTTAGAGGGCGCCATATTCAATTTAATGTGACGTTACATAGTCTATAATTAGCGGACAATCAAGACGCTTCCAAAGATACCTCATTTGTCTAATTATGACAAGTAGTTTATAAGTTATGAGGGAACAGATGAACATACATACATACCGGTCAAAATCATAACTCTCTTTTTTGCTTCGCCGTAGTCGGGTAATAAAAATACCTACAATGTTAAGACGTAAGAAACGTTTAACCCAGTTAGGGTCTTAATTCACTACCTTACTTCGAAACCACGTCAATTCCTTAGCTAATCCCGCCAATCCCGCGTTGATTTCGCGCGGTTTTGTTAATTGCGTCATAGAGAATTACGGCCCAGGAGCGTATCATCGCACGCGCTAGATCGTAAACAACATTGACAACCCCTGCTCTCGCCTAAAGGTCATAGCACACGTATCAAATAGGAAAGGGATCGGAACCGTATCACCTATCGCCTCGCCATCAAACAGGCGTCAACCTAACGTAAGCACGTAACTAAAGCGGATCAGAAGCTCCGATACGTCGACTCAGCTACGGCTAGGCGACTCCGCGCTTACGGCTCGCCAACCGCTGGTTGATGGTGCAGCAAGCAGGCCAGAGGGGTGAGAGGGGCAAGGGTGGACGAACAGACGTAAGCTCAAGTACGGAGAGACGTAAGCGCGGGGACGATGAGCCGTAAGCGCGGGGACGACGAGCCGTAACGCACCGCACCGTGGTTCGTGAGCTTGTCCCGAGTTGAGGTGATTACGTTACAATTCCGATTAGTGTGCGTTGCAGTAGGGAGTTTCATACAAAGAATACTGAACGGCTCGAGTTGATACGGTGCCGATCCCTTTCGATTTGATACGTGTGCTACGACCTTAAAAGAGGGCGGGTCTCAGAAGCACCACCAGCGGGTTAATTGCGTAACACACTATCAGTAGCAATGGCTTTCATTTTGACAGTTCGACAACATTCATTGCGGTATTTACGATGTTGAACAAACAAAATTTTCGAACATATGAAGCAATGGTTTAGCAATATCCTTCAAAATGATTCAGATTGAGTTTGACAGTGTGTTACGCAATTTGGGTGCGGCTCACGCATAAAAAAAGGTACAGTAAGCAAGAAACGACTGCGCGGCAGGCCCAGAAAGAGATGGCGGGATGAGCTGGCCTCCTTCTTAAAGGATTGGCCCATAATCGCAGTAGACCGGGAAAAGTGGAAAGAGGGAAGGGAGGCCTTTGCCCTGCAGTGGGACAGTACAGGCTTATAATAATAAACAATAATAATAAGTACCCGCCGTTGATAAGGCACATGGACTAGAAAAGGTTCGGCTTTGAAAACCTATCACCTATCACTCATACCTATGTGGCAGTCTCTCTCTAATGCTCTATGTGTCATATTAAAGCGCTGCCCAAAGGTAGACACCGTAAAACATTCAGTTTCTTGTCGCACAGTTACCGCCCGGCCACGAGTTTTGGCTTAGCGGCAAGCGGTGCGGCAAGCGGCGCGGTTTCTTTTGTCTAGCGTTGACGCTGCAAGCGGTGCGTCGTGGCATGGTTCATACGTTTTGGTATACATATTTGTTTTTACCGCTCGCCGCCCCGCGCTAAGCTGCCGCTGATATCGGGGGGTCGTGGCCAGGCCATTAGGCGTATTGGTGGTACATATTACAAGCCAGAAGAAAATTGAGTGTACTTATTGTCAAATGTTCAAAGAAAAGACTTAGCGCTGATTTTTCAATAGTCAGATAATTTATATCTGAGGAATGAATATTGTGGTTTGACAGATTTTGTATAGAAAATAATTATGTTAAACTGTCAGATTTTTATTCGTTATCTGACCATTGAAAAATCAGGCCATAGTCAAAATTTTTTTATAATTATAATAAAAATCGTAAAACAGAGCTCAAAGTAATATGTTTCGTCGCATAATTCTCAAAATTTGTAATTGTAATGAGAATAAAGGGAATTCAATCAACCAAAGAAATACCTAAAAATTATTCCAGTGAGCCGTGCATTTATTAATTTACTTAAAACTGCAAAATTACTATAATTCTGGTGGTAGTTCGATTCAACTATCATCAAAAAGATCGCTATTTTGAACCTTATTTGTTGCCGCGATGCGCTAATGTCAATTCCCTAAAGATATGCTTAGTACCGCGCCAAAAAAATAAATTCGGTCACAAATGAGTATCCTTTCTACATGGTATCCTTACTCTACACGAGAACTTATCCGGCGGACCGATCAGCGAATATCTTATGGCGGAACACTAGGATCGTTATTGGGACCCTTTGTTTAGTGGAATTACTTCCTTAGTGGTCTTATGGGCAAGATAAAACTGTTTTTCGGCCATTCCCGCGTCGAGAAAATTAGCCTTCGGCCTGATTATCTTCGGACAGACAATGGCACTTTTATATGTGGTAACTGTTTCTCGAGATATGTCGCAGACAGTTAGGAAAAGTTATGTGGAGTCCTGAGATCTAGGTTGGTTATATAGCTTTATTGGTGACCGGGTGATTCGGCCTTGATCCGTAGATACGGGTGGCATTCCCAATTTGCTTTGGTCGAACTTCAATTTCAAGTTGTGTTTTCTGTTTGTGTTAGAGGAGATAACATTGGTTAAGTGTTTTGAGGTTTTCAAAGACTAAATAGGTATGACGTCAACTAGCATGCAATGAGCAATAGCACCGTCAGCACCATAAACCGTTGCATTTACTTCTAACAAAGACAGCATGTTCTGTATAAAAACAAAATTTTAATCTAGATTTTATGGATTAGCTTCAGGGCTAAGTAAACTATATTTATGGCTAAGGGGCTAGCTTGAGGGCTATCACACTGTCACACTTATATTATAAAGGTGAAAGTTTGTGAGTGTGTGTGTTTATATATTGGTTACTTCTTCACGCTCAAACGGCTGGACCATTATTAATAAAATTTTGTATGGAGATAGCTGACACCCTGGATTAACATATAGGCTTTCTATCCCGATATTCCCACGTGATCGAAACTTATGCGGATGAAGCCGCGGGGCGCAGCTAGTGTAACATAAACGTGTGTCACTGCAGGGATCCAGCAGAATATCAGCGTCAGGTATATTTGCCTGACACATGCCGAGCTGGACTCCCATTTGGTGCAACGTTGAGACGCACACCGCACTGTGTATGTTTCGTTATGTCTGTCAAGCTCCGCTAATGGGACACAATTGATTTTCTATTGTTTCGTCGCGAATGGGCGGACCGCGGTCCTTGACCGGTTAATTTGATTTTAAGTATTCGTCATAGTGTCACTTTTATTTCGTTAAGTATGTTTTTCTTTTTCATTTTATATCGGCACCTTGTTATTACAAGCTTTTATTTAACTTGCAATGTATGTATGTATGTAACTATCTTTGTTCGGGTGGACTTTTGCAAATCAAGTTTGAAGCAAATATCTTCAGCCGATTGAGCTGAAATTTTGTATACACGTTTAGTTTAGATGACAATGCATGATTAGCTGTGTGACGTCATTCGAAATCCAACATGGTGGAACACCCAAGATGGCGGACTAGTTATTTTTAATGCACTCCTACAATATGGGTATCCAATGAAAGGGCTTACTGAGAATAACTCGAAAAATAAAGTGACGTCACTCTAAATCTAATATGGCGAACTCCTAAAGATGGCGGACTAGTTATTTTTAATGCACTTCTAAAATATGGGTGTCATAATTTATTTTTATATTATATTCATTTGGGTAATTGGTTATCATTTAATACTCTACTTTTGTGTGCGCCAAATAAATGGTTTCGGTATCTATCTGTCTATCTATAAACTTATTAAGATAACAAAAATTTAATTTCCCAACCAAGTCAAAAATATAAATCCCACTTACACACATCCACGCACCCACTGATCCAGGTGACACACCCTGTAAATAATAACGAAACTTTCCAACTCCATTCTTGTTTATGATAACAGCGCGGGACCATCAGAAGTGTAAATCCCGACCAACTTGCCACTCCAGGATGAAGTTAAAATGGCCGCGATGGCAGTGTTGTGAGGTATCGCCGTCCCGGGAAATCTTTTATCGAGTTACCCCATTATCCCGGCCCTCCCGGGAACCGGTACGCGGCGCAATGAACAGCAGCCAACTATGCCCGAAATTGTGGTGCGTATTTAACAAGATGGCACTGTATTGTGTTTTGTGAAACGAAATTTAGATGGAGCGTGGTTGTTAAAATACAGTGCAATATTGAAAGCGAATAGCGCATTCGAAATTGATTCCATTTGTTTGTCTTTTGCAGTATTTCAGTAGTTGTTTCTGCTTTGTAAGTATTGTTAGAACTCCTTATTGAACTGTTCGATCAAAACAAAACAGTAAACATACTTACATACTTACCTACTTATTATAATGCCAAGGAAAGTAATTGAGTCAGTCGGGGGGGCTGATAAAATGAAAGGCACGCGCGATTCTGTGACTTGGGTAGTTGTAGCCCGCGAAATTCAATTTTTCTTACGTTTTTTGCAATTTTCAGGTCAGTGTCAGGTTGTATCTTGATCAAAATATGATTCGCGGCTATAACCGGTATGTATTTACAGAATTAAAATAATTAGAATCATTAATACATCTTTCTAAGTTAGATTTCTACCGTTAAGAACAAATCTCGTATGGAAAAGTGTTAGTGGTAGAAATCTAACTTAAAGAGATATATTAATGATTCTAATGACTATAATTCTGTAAATACATGTCTATTATAGTCGCGAATCATATTTGGATCAAGATACAACCTGACACTAATCTGCAAATTGCAAAAAACGTAAGAAAAATTGAATTTCGCGGGCTACAACTACCCATTCACCTTAAGTTATCAACCCGTATTTTCTGAAGTTACTACTTATGTAATTTCTATGATAAGGATATTGCCATCCTCCATAAAATATAATATTTAGCTCTGACGTTTATTTGTCCGCAATTTTTATTCAATGTCTTCCACAGCAAACTCCCCAACAAAACTGATAGCTAAATATAATATTTTATTACACACCTGAAGTTGCGCGGGTCCATCAAATTTGCAGCGGAGCGCATGCGCGGTCCATTTCACGGGACAAACGACCACCCCGGGAAATCTGTTATCGAGTGCATTAGCCGGGAATCTGCGGGGACATCACTATTTCTCTGTGCTACTAGAGGTGCGCCGGTCTCGACTAGAGTACGGTTGATTGATTGAATTGAGGCTCGCTTTCTGGTTGCTTCATGGAATCTGAAAGCAGTGTCAGTGGTTCTTTTCATAGTAAAACTGATACTAAAATGATTTCAGCTTTGATGTTTCCTGTACTTCCTTTTACATAGTTGTTCATTGTCAAATTCTAAACTTATATTGGTTAAACATGAGGCTTTTGTTTGCTGTGTATGTGTGTATGTATTATGTTTGTGTATACAGGGTGAAATTAAATTCATGGGCATTCTTTTAAGGGGTCATTGTAAAATCGCGAAAAAAAATCAGCTGTTCCTTGCATTTATGTTTACATAACTCGTCAAAATGTAGGGAAGAGCTGATTTTTTTTTGCGATTTCAGGTTTGGTCCCATAGTAATAGTTGTTCATAATGATGATTACAATGACCCCTTAAAAGGATGCCCATGAATTCAATTTCAACCTGTTTATTTGAAGTGAAAACTTATTAAGGCGCGTTGGGAATTTTTGGAGATGGGAAAAAACTATCGAACTCGCGCCACTGTTACCGTAATCGACACCGCTTTGGATATGTTCGGCTGTCCTCGGGATGTACTCGGTTTTAATTTCTATCCGATATGTCAGTAAGTGATGGCAAAGTATTCTGTTTGTGTTTTGTTTTCACTTCTGTCGGCACTCCCGGAGTGCTACTGTTTTTTTCTTTGTATGTATTATTGTTTGTGCAGGATAAATATTTTTACTGGCTCTCTTTCTAAGTGTTTTATATTGGAACTGAACTTCGTGTTGCCAATCTATTTGTCTTTGACATAGCGATAGTTTTCAATAAAATGTAGGTAATCAATTAAATTGTATACATAAATTAACACGTATACTAATAATAATAGAAGAGTTTGTTACTTTGTTTGAACGCGTTAATCTGTAGAACAAAAAAAAAAGAAAAGAAAAAAAAAAGAACACATTTGAAAAGTTCTTTAGGAAGGCTCTAGGCTATTTATGTTTAGGGTCACGTTAGGACTCTTAGGAGCCGAGCAAAAAAAATAAAGAAAGAACGCGAAAAGGAACTAATAGCGCTGGCAGGCAATTCAATGCGACGGAGTGGTTATGACTGTTTGCTAATTTGACCGTTCGTGATTAGAAAATTATGTGAATTTGACCAATCGCGATGTGGACCAATCGCTATTTTGACCATTCGCGATGTGGACCAATCGCTATTTTGACCATTCGCGATATGGACCAATCGCTATTTTGACCATTCGCGATGTGGACCAATCGCTATTTTGACCATTCGCGATGTGGACCAATCGCTATTTTGACCGAGCGCGATTTTGACGATTTTCAGTCACTTGACCGATTGCGAATTTGACCATACGCGACGAAACGGTTAAGGGGAATAAAAAATTTTACGCGGACGAAGTCGCGGCCAGAAGCTAGTTTCAAGTATAAAACTACACTTTCCTGAACACACTGTTTTGGAGTTTGACGAGAGCAAAAATCTACCAACCTACAAATAAAAAATACATTGCGTGTTTTAAAACTACATAAATTAATATCACAAAATTCACATGACTGCCATAAGTTATAGCCTAAAAAAATAAACACTAAACTCCAGTTAGTCCATAAAACTTTCTTGAACTTCGACACCAAAGGGTAGACTGTAACAGATGGCTCACACCCGTTCACACATGCTGTTAAACAGCATAAAATACTGCAGTATATCAAAACTAAGTAAAACTAAGTCGCAACAAGTTTTGGCAGCCATTTTTGTAACGTCAAATCGCAATTGTGAAAACATAGTTTCCTTCTAAGGTTCTTAAACATTTTTGGAGATTGTAGTGGAATCGGAAAAAAAATACTTATGTATACAGGGTGTTACGGAAAGGGTATATCAATACAAACGGGTTGAAGAGTGTATCTGGTCTAGAATCTCTGTACAAAATTTCAGCTTAAAAGCAGTAACTTTGAAAATGCTTAATATTTTTTTATTTCGATAGTTTATTAAATTGAAATCATAACAAACGTGTCACCGCACTACGAGTGTCATTATCCATTATCTGTAGTGTGTATGTGCGCCTAGTACACGCACATCACGCCGCCGTGCGCCAGTGCAGCGCCGTGATGTCGAAATAAAAAAATATTAAGCATTTTCAAAATTAATGCTTTTGAGCTGAAATTTTGTACAGAGATTCGAGACCAGATACACTCTTCAACCCGTTTGTATTGATGTACCCTTTCTGTAACACCCTGTATATTTATAAAAACAGATGACGCTGATCCAACCTTTCAAAGTTGCTACTTACAATAATAGGTTGAGCAAAAAATAGCAAATGCTATGCCAAATGGGAACACCCAAATACTCCGAAATATTTTATTCCGAATTTCGATGTTCAGATTTTCAAAAGTCCGAATTTCAAAACTACTCTAATAGTCGGAATTCGTATTTTTGATGTTTCGAATTATCATTATTAAGTCGGACTTTTTGTTATTCGATGTATTGAAACTCGGTATTTTGAGAATAGTAATTATAAACGTTAGGAATATTGAAATTTTTGAATTATAAAAATAGGATTAATGATAAATTGGAGTTGTTATATTAAAATTTTTGAACTATTCGGAATAATGAAAAATTGTATTTTGAATTTTGTATTTGTGACTGACGGAATAAAGTTTTTCGTATTTATGTAGTGTACCCATGCCAAACATAATCAAAAACTTGAAAGGTATTATTCCCCATGTTTTTGAACGTTACCTAGTCTTCACATCATCTGCCTAGCCTTTTCCCAACTACGTTTGGGTCGGATTCCACTTCAAAAAATTGCGAAAAACCGTTGCACTACAAGTTCATCTCTTGTACTAGGTACTAAAGGATAAAGAAAACCCTCCCTAAAAGTGTAAATTTTGTATAAATACCTTCTACAATAGTGTGAATCCATACATGATATATTAATAACGTTTAAGCATCCACTAGTGCACCATTAATATTCTCAGAGAAGGTAGCTGATTCTATATCGACAGTCAAAACAAAAAGCAATAACACATCAAAGCAAATGTTTTGTTTTTAATCTGTCAAGCTCCGCTAATGAGACACAATTGATTTTCTATTGTTTGGTCACCGATCGGTGTCCCGCGGTCCTTGACCGGTTAAACTTGCTTGAATCCTAAAGAAACGTTATTGGCTATTTTCATTCAAAGTCTGAAAAGCAATTAAATACGTTTTGATCAAATTCGTGCGATGCAGATTTAAAAAAGATTCAAAAAGCTGGGTAGTCAATCCTAGTACAGACCTATATAATGAACAGTCGGATTGATCGAAATATTCCTTTTTTCTATGCAACAGTTTTTTTCCAAATGAGTTGTAATTTTATCCCGTAGCCTGAAATTCTGATGAGCTTTTTGTGAATTTCGAATTTGAAAAATAATAAAGTCTAACCTTTATTGGTGATATTTTAGTCCAACAGATATAGAAACTTTTTCGTTGGAAAGTGATTGACCTAGTTCACTGACAATTGTTTGAATTCCGCTACGTTGACGGAAGAATAACCATATTTTACGATTCAAATAAGGATTAATTCCATCGTAAGTATTTACAAAACTAGTCAGTTAACCGATTTGAATAATCTCTTTCACATTAAACTCAAAGCATTTATTTTAACTAAACCATTTACACTTTACAGGCACTTTTGAATTGCCAAGGAGTCGGTCAGTCAGAAATATGAAGCTAGTTGCCTGTAGGTACCATGGAGACGAATGGGCAAGAAACTCTATGGACACTCTTTTAAATTATATTATTACAAAAATATTTCTCTAGGTACTAAATTAAAAGACTTACCCCCTTATTCATAATGCTATTTTATCTCTATTTTAGCTAAAATAGGTTTATAGAACGTTTGTCTTTATCTGTCACGTTGTCATTTCTGTGTGTAAGAAAGAGACAAACCCCATTTTAACTAAAATAGGTTTGATAAGTTTTATGAATAAGGGGGTAACTATGTATATAATACAAAAACAAAAGGACATTTAGGCGTCGAAGTACTCGTCCGCATCGCTGTCATCCGGAAACGTGCCCAGAAGACTGGCAGCATTGCCCCGTTGAATGGCAAAGATAATTCTTTGGCCGAAGAACGACCTGAAGATTTAGTCATTTGGTCACGTGAAGTGTCGTTCAGCCGGAATTTCCTTAAAAAGGAGACGCGTTTCGACCCCAAACGGCTCACAGCTGTAGTTACCCATAAGGTTACAGTACTTGCGCCGCTTGAGTCTCATAGGTATAATATTATGCTAGTTATGCGGTAAATTCTGATTGCGTGATGCAGGATTTTTGTGTGACGTCAGTATGACGCGTTATTCGCATGTAGCGTTTTTGTAGATACCGCTACAGATGAACCAAATTACGTCCCAGTCGCATCTCATTTCTCACATATTTGTGGCAAACCTGATGCAACATAAGAAGAGCTATATTCCGACATTCAATCTTTTGTTCAAACTGGCATTCCAACTAGATAGTTCCCCAGGGTGCTAACTCTTCCCTAGAGGTGGGCCGTACTTGGTCATTTTCGAACTAAGTAGACCGAGTACGAGTAGTACTAGTATCGAAAAATAGTTAATCCAAAATACCTGCTCCGAGTATAAAGTATTTACTCAGATTCAGATAGACTGGCGTGCAATATGACCGCATACGGCAGGCTGTACGTCAGTGGTAACAAACGAGTATAAGCTGACCTTGCATTCGATTGAAACTCCGTACTACGCTAGGCCAACTCAAAGTCAAAGTGTTATCCGCTAATGATTTGTGGGAGGCCCGAAAGCCGGATGTGGTTTAGCGAGACATGATTACTAGCGTTCCTTAGAACGAACTATCAGCCCAGTTTAGGGAACTTGATGAAGCCTACCCCCTTCCCGGTAGTGTGCCTACATCAAATGAACCGATGTGAGATCAACTGTTTATGTTGCATGGTCATTCCCACCGCGTACTAAGTGTGGGCTAGTCTAGAAAAAAACCTGTTCTAGTAAATACGTCTCATCTCTATTCTCCCAGTAGTCACTTTCAACAGACTACGGTTAAATACTTGTATAACTGCGCGTTTCCCGTCACATGTTCCAACAAGTTTCAGTTTTGAAATGTGAAATATTTTAGATATAATATCCGTGTTGGCAGTTGCTGCGTCCGGGTTAGATGCGCATCTGAACTCGGTTTATGGCTACAGTTTCGTTTCCTGGATTCTGGAGTGTGTAGTTTTAGTTTTCTATTTAGATAAAAAGTTTCCTATGAACTTTGTTAGATAAGTAAAATCTGGGAAATTAATAGTTAAGCAACAAATAAATAGTTAACAAAAATAATAAAGCAAATTAACCGGTCAAGCGGCGCGCGTCGACTATCGACGACGAAACAATAGAAAATCAATTGTCTCATTAGAGGAGCTTGACAGACTAATAGTTAGTTTGTGTTGACTAGCAACATAAGTAGGTATATTCATAACTGTAATTTCTTGACAGTTGTAAAAAAAAATATATATCTGTCTGTCTGTCAATATGTCATATACGGCAAATTGACGTAGTAAGTAAATTTTCCTGACTGTACAAAGCACTGACATTCACGAAAATTGATTTGATAGTTTGTGAGTCACTGAGTCACTTTCAAAACTAGCTCAAAAACAGCTACTTTTTTATAGCTTCTCATCATGATAAAATTATCACATCATATCATTCAACTGTGTTTTTATAAAATTAAAAGTGATAAAAACTGTATAAAGTAAATCCATATTTCCATACTAATATTATAAATGCGAAAGTGTGTCTGTCTGCTACCTCTTCACGCTTAAACCGCTGAACCGATTTACATGAAATTTGGTATAGAGATAGTTTGAGTCCCGTGAAAGGACATAGGATAGTTTTTATATCGGTATTCCTACGGGATCGACACTTATGTGGGAGAAACTGCGGGGCGCTGCTAGTTGTTTTATATGGCAAACATGTCGGCTCGAACATTTTGAAAATCTTTTTGCTGGTTTGATCACTTCTTCTTTTTCTTAGCGTATCGATGGCGAAAAGTTCAAACATCTTTGGCCCAAAGTTCAGCTGCGCGAACTCCACTCACTGACGCAGTCATAAGATCAATGGTTTAACAAAATGCTTTTCATTTAAATTTGGAAGTCGACCTACTTTTACTATAGTTCATGGGAGGAGGGAAATTGTTCCAACATTCTGTAGCTGCGTAGCGAAAACTGCCTCTAACAGCCGCCGTCTTTTTTTTGTTTTTTATGGATGGGAAATCATCAAATGACTCCTCCCGCTCTGAGTGGAGCGGAAGGGAGTGTCAGACTCTTACTGACTAAAACCCATCCGTGTTCCTTTCTTAGCCCTTTATGTTCCGGGGTAGCGGTAACCCTTTCGGACAATCCCGCACCCCCGGCAGGCTTCGGCCCTGGCAAGCCCCTTCCTTTTTGCTGACATCTCTTTGAGGCGCGCGTGGAACACGTACGCTCCGTCCGGCACGGGCCTGGTCCTGGTCCTGATCGGACAGTGAGCTACCCATTACTCACAGCCGCCGTCTTGTGCTGTGGAATGAAAAGCTGTTGAGAACATTTTCTTCCCTCACCGATTCTATGTATGCTTGTGCACTAGTCTATCATATAAGGAGACTTAATAACACCAAAGAGTAGACTTGCCAAGTGGAGTTCACTTCTAGCTTTCATTTTTTAAATATTGTGCTCATTCAAGAATGGTTTAACAAGTCCTGTTTTAAAGGAAACTTTAAAATAGAAGCGTGCACAGGCGTTTTGAAGTCTTTGAATAATTCTTTCAGTTTTTGACAGTAGTTGTTGGCCATACATCGAGTCCGCATAATTTAACTGAGATAAAACCAAAGACTTTTCGTCTTTTTATTTTTACATCGTTTTCACATATAATTATAAATTCAAAATTAATGATGTAACTAATATTTTTGTAAAAATATAATTTAAAAGAATGTCCATGGAGTTTCTATGCCCATTCTTCTCCAAAGGTACCTACCGTTTGGAATGGGCAACTAGCTTCATATTTTCTGACTGACTGACTTCTTGACAATTCAAAAGTGCCTGTAAATGGTTAATTTTTTTTTTCTAATATAATAGTTTATTTTATTATACGAAAAACAATAATATATTCTTAAAAAAAATAAAAAAATAATAAATCAAAAGTCATTTATTCAAACTAGGCTGAGAATCAGCACTTTTCGAACGTCAAAATTACAAAAGACAGTCCCCCAAAACGCCCGCCCTTCTTAATTAACAAAAATAGCAAAATTAACACCTAACTTAACTAAAACCATACAAAAACTGAAAAATAGCGTCAAAAAATTCATCCGCATCGCTGTCGACTGGTAATGTACCCAAGAGACTGGCGGCATTACCACGTTGTATGGCAATGCTTAGCCTTTGGCCAAGGTAAAAGCCAGCCCTTGGGTCACGGGAAGTGTCAACCAGCCGTTTTGAAATTTCCTTAAAAAGACCATGAGCACTCGGACCAAACGGCCCGAGGGTTTCAACCCCAAACGGCTCGAAAATATAATTTCCGATAAGGTTATTATATTTTCGCCGCTTGAGGTTTTCCGCAGCCGCAGTAGCATGGTTTAATTGAAATAAATGCTTTGAGTTTGAGTTTGACTCCACGAGCAAGACTCGCAATTCTTCACTAAGATAGGGACAGGCTTTGTATAAAATCTTTAGTCTATTATCAACTAACTGACCCGTTGAACTTCGTATCGCCTCAGAATCAATAAATGCAAAATGTATGAGAAAATGAATTATCTTCTTTATTATTTTTTTCGTGAATATTTCCCATGTTTAAATAGTTGTTCTACTATTCGAGGCGGAGACAAATCCAACAAATCAAAGATCATAAAAATCGGTCCAACCGTTCTTGACTTATAAATGACACCATTTATAAGTCAAGAAATGACACCATTTATAAGTCAAGAACGGCTGGACCGATTTTTATGAGCTTTCTTTCTTTGAGTCGGGTTATTTACACAAATAACCCGACTTTGTTTTATTTATATAGAAGATAGATTACGAATAGACTCAGACACGTGTTTGTGGCAACGATCTTGCGTGTCCTCGATATGACCTAGATTACATTCTGCCTCAAACTCAAAGCATTTATTTCAATTAAACCAATTACAGGCACTTTTGAATTGTCAAGGGGTCGGTCAGTCAGAAAGATGAAGCTAGTTGCCCATTCCAAAGCGTAGGTACCTATGGAGAAGAACGGGCAAGAATCTCCATGGACACTCTTTTAAATCAAAATAATATGGTTACAAAGTCTTGGTCACATCATTCATGTTAACATCATTCATTCATGTGAGAACGATGCAGAACGTTAAAAGTTTCCATAATGAAAAGATGAGATAAACAATTCAAATATGAAATAAAATAAGCCGTGGCAGCAAAGAGATGACCAGTCCCTACTGACGGCGCCCGTTCACGAACATGACGCATGTATTAGCACCATTCAGCTCAACCATTTTGAAGGGAGCTAAATGATCTAACACATGCGCCACCATCAGCGAGACATTTGAGTGAGCATGACGTACTATCAGGCGTATCCCATTCAAGTCAATGAAAGACGTACCCAGTACCTCCCGGTAAGTTCAAGTCAAAGACTAAATAGTCGCAAAACGTGTCAAAGTTTACCACCCCTGAACTGAAACATCAAACTGGCTTACATTAACGAATGAATCCCTCTTGTATTCAGTTAATAGCCATTAACACCTCCCAATTATCTGTCCCCTTACTCGTGTTATCCTACTTTGGTAAGTGACTGAACATTCTGGAGCAAAGACAGATGTCTTGTAAACAAATAGAAGGTGGACTATGAAAAATAGAGAGGGGACGGATTCATAAATTACTCGAGGAATGTTACAGTCGCCATCTAGGATTTGTGAGTGTTTTCTTTGAGAAGTTTTTTTTTTGGTCAATTTTGTGATGAAACATGTTGTGTTGGTGAATTATTTATTGTGTTTTTAGGGGTTATTGACCAAAAATAATAATTTTTATTTTTTAAGGAGCAGTGGTGGCCCAGTGGTAACGGCCGCGACTTAAGAGTTGTAGGTCATAGGTTCGAACCCCGACAGGCGCTTTACTTTGTGTAAGTTATTTCATCATCACTGCTCTCAAAACGGCGAAGAAAAGCATTGTGAGGAAACCGGCATGACCTGGAACCAAAAAATTCGAAGACATGTGACATCTATCAACCCGCACTGAGACCGCATAGTGGATTACGGCCCACTCCCTCTCACTGAGGGGAGGCCTGTGTTCCAGCAGTGGAAACATTATAGGCTCATACTAATAAATGTTTTTAATTTTGATAAAAGTGTTTTAAGGGAAGCTAGTTTATCTATGCCACTATGTCCACCAAGACGATAAATAATAATCGATACTTGCTATAGTCCACGCGGAACTACTTGGCCGTGCCTTAGGTGGGGACGGGGGTGAGGCGGCGGGTTGCCTGGTGTTCGCAACCCACGTGTTGAGTAATGACAGCAAGCGCCTCCGCCCCTCCGTCCCACCGCTCACGTACCTATGGCGCGGCCAACTACATAGTTCCGAGCGGACTATAACTAGACACTTCCCGTGACCCAAGGGCTGGCTTTTACCTTGGCCAAAGGCTAAGCTTTGCCATACAACGTGGTAATGCCGCCAGTCTCTTGGGTACATTACCAGTCGACAGCGATGCGGATGAATTTTTAGATGCTATATTTTTTTTTTTTGTATAGTTTTAGTTAAGTTAGGTTTTAATTGTGTTATTTTTGTTAATTAAAATCAATAAAAAGTAGATCTAAGAGATAATGAAAAATTAAGAATAAATAAGTCTATGAACAATTTGAATATTCAACTATAACTAAATAACTTGTATTTCACATAGCAAGGGAGCTACTATAATACACCTCATAAAAACTATCTTAACGCTCACAATAGCAACGGCAATTACCATAATTTTTGGAATAACAGAAGACACATATAAGCCTTAATGTTTTAACAAAAACATATCCATCTTAGCAGTCACACGAGAGTTACAAACATTTACAAGTTTGGGCGCGATCGATTCAAAAATCGAGCCCCGGTCTAAAATTCAAGGCGGGTAAGAAAAGTTTTTAGATATTTCATTTTGTTAAACAGTAGCGCATAACCACAGGAACGAAGTCACTTATAATAAATTGTCTTAAAGTTTTCCGAAACGTCGGCTTTATTCACTCACCCAACGTCGTCATATTCGTCATGGGAATTTTATAAAGCGACGTGAAGTATTGGGATTTGTGAGGCATTTCTTGGTTTATTAAACTTATTCTCGCGCGGTGATGGCAGGAACGAGAGTTTGTATTGTTGAGTGGTTTACTGTCTGTTTTGATTGTAATTTGCATATTTCTAGTCTAAATATGAGTTTATTCATTCTAAATTATAGTTAGTTAACCAGTTTACTAGCTTAAAATAGGGATTAATTACACAATGGACGCCTGCTATTACTCGATAAAATTACACGGAGCTATCCATGTCAATCTATTGAAAATAATAACTAGTATTCAGTATTCTAGTGACAGCGACTGCGAGAAGTTTCTTGTTTTAATATAAAACATAACCTATAACCATTGGCGTAGCTATAGGAATTTTGTCTAGGGTCTTTCAGCTGAAATAACCACAGTCACTCAATGAGAGATCTTAATGACGCCTAGTAATAAACAATCTTACCAAAATCATGTTTTTTTTAAAGATTCCTTACGTATTTATATATTATATTAATTTCAACTTTATACCTCCACGCGTTCTTGAGAAAAAGGTTCTTGATAAGACCGCCCATTGTGTCACCCATTGTAAAGTTTTCTATATTTATGTCTGTAATTTATATGGTGTACATAATAAAGAGTATTCTATTCCATTCTTGACTGACAGACAGACTGACGGACAACGAAATGATCATATGATTTATTCCTCTCTGATCCCCTGAGCCCCCCCTTGGTCTCCCCCCCCCTCATCGATTCCCTGCTAGTTCATCTTCTGTTTTAATCTTTGGCTTATCCACTTTATGCTATATTGCTCTTTTTGACAGGTAAGTACAGTCAAGAGAAAATAAACGTTTCATGTAAGGAGAAGCGGTAAACAGTTAGTAACCTTTCAATACTATCGATTTTACCAGGGTGGGCAAAGAATATTCTGGAGTGGGAATAGCCCACCCTAGCTGCGTTCGTGCCTATAGTAGTATAGTTTCTATATTTATGCCTGTAATTTATATAATAAAGAGTATTCTATTCTATTCTATAGTACTTGGAAATCGTGTAGTTTTCTATCAGTGAACTGAAGCAACTCCCCTAAATACCTTGGTGTTACTCTGGACAGGTCTTTAACATTCAGCAAAAACTGCAAGAACATCAAGCAGAAGGTGCACACTCGCAACAGTCTTCTTCGCCGACTGGTCTCATCGAAGTGGGGTGCTTCGCCTGACGTTATGCGGACTACTGGACTGGCGCTGTCCTTTTCTGCGGGAGAATTCGCGTGCCCCGTGTGGAGTCGTTCTGCCCATGCAAAGCTAGTGGATACAGCTTTGAACGAAACGTGCCGGATCATCACTGGTTGCCTAAAACCGACCCCGGTACAAATGCTGTATCCGCTAGCAGGAATAGCGCCACCAGTGGTTCGCAGAGCGGTGGCAAGCTCCAACGAAAGGGCCAAAATGGTCTCCTACACACGACACCCTTTGCACGACAACACCCTTGTGCCACAAAGGCTGAAAAGCCGAAATAGCTTCTTAAAGTGTGTCGTCCCACTCACTGGCGAACTACCACAAGAAAGACTGAGGCTGTGGCGAGACAGTGCTTCCTTACCCAAACCGTTCGTTCCACCCGCTGAGGACCTCCCACCTGGACATGAGTTACCTTGGGTAAACTGGAAGTCTTTAAACAGACTCCGGACCCAGGTTGGCCGAAGCAAGGAAAACCTGTTCAGGTGGAAATTTATAGACGACTCCGCCTTGGAGTGTAAATGTGGTGCTGTTCCACAAACGATGGGACACTTAATATCGTGCCCTGCGTGTCCTGTCAGCTGCACGTTACAGGAACTGATGGACGATAGTGATGGCGCCAAACAAGTGGCCGAATTCTGGGCCGAGTACATTTAGATTGCCATCGACACGCTAAGAAGAAGAAGTGAAATATCTTTTGTTATCGGCTCAATATTATACTTCCATAGAATTACTTCTTGCAAACAAACAACTAGCTTTTCTAGCTAGCTAGCAACAACAATATAAATGTCTTGTTGGAACATAAAATATATTAAAAGGCACTAGGCAAATTGGAAATTCCCAGAAGTGAAAGAGTTGTTGGAATCGGATCAGTAGATCCAAAGATTTACTCCCTACATACAAATCCCTCTTAAAATACTCGTATTAATCTAGAAAATATTCTTTTACATTTTTATCAGGTGCTTTCGGAACAGTTCATAAGTATTATAAGTAGAACTAGGTACTTATTTTTAAAGTATCAATTATCTCATTACCAGGAACCTATAAACCTGCAGGGTAATTACGTAACATACTTATGGCAATGGCTTTCATTTCGACAGTTCAACAACATTCATTGCGTTATATACGTTGGTGAGCAGACAATTTTTTCAAATCGATATTAACAATATCCTTCAAGCTAATTCAGATTGATATTCATAGAGTGTTACGCAAATAAGGCGCTGGAATAAAATATAAGTTTAGAATATAATGGCCGGATCGATGGTCGGTGGATCAGACGAGTTCTGGAGTGGAGACCGCGTGTCGGCAAGCGTGGTGTGGGACGCCCCCCAGCTAGATGGACGGACGACCTAAAGAAGTTGGCTGAGACGGTTCCCTATCCATTTGCATAAAATTTTAAGAACTAATATAACTTGGCATACTTTTGTTTCTCCTAATTATATTATCGCATAACATTATTTACGCATAACAGCTTGCGCATAATTTTTTTAAGCATAATTTCTCGAATCATAATAATGATTAAGCATAACATTATAAAGCATAAATTTTGCATGCTCGTTTTATTTCTAACGACGTCAGGTCGACGGGGCCCGCCTATTTTTGTCTGCAGAGTTTAATGGAACCTAACCAAGCCGAACCTCGGGGTGCCCCTGACGTCGTTTAGTACTATGCGAATTAAATTTATGCCAAAACAAATTAGCCTTAGAGATAATTATGCCAACATAAACTGTATGCCAAAAAAAACATGCCGAAGAATTATTATGCCAAAACAAATTATGCCAAAGTATATTAGGAAAAAGAACATTATGCGAAAAGACGGGATCCCGGCTGAGACAGACTGGATGCAGAAGGTGGTGGACGGGGTGTTGTGGCGCAGCCTGAGAGAGGCCTATGTCCAGCAGTAGACTGCGATAGACTGAGTTGATAAGAATACAACCAACAGAATCAAAAATAGTTTATCTTCAGAGATTAGCATATTTTTTTTAAAAGTTGTGCTCAAGCCCTGGTACTAACAACGTGTTACACATACCTTTAGGTACATCGTTATATTTGAGAATACACGGAAACAAGAGCAAAGTGCATGGAGGGATTGTGTGTTTAGCAGTTGTGTCCATACACAAATGTAGAGTTGAACGCCAATGTTTATTATTTGTGTATCGAGTATTCATGCTTATTTACCAAACAGATCATGCTCATATTGCATTGCACGTCGTGATTTGTCTCCTTAAATATAATGAAATAGACTGGGGCTTACCATATTACAACCAATATTTAGGATTTTACCTATGATTATTTTTGATTATTTTTTTTATATAATTGTACATAATATTATAGTTTATATGTTAGCTTATATTATGGAAATATTTAATTTTTGGAATAAATAAAGGCATATTTAGGCCAACTTGCACCAAAAATCACTAAACGAGTTTCCTCGATTTTTTTCGAACTGCCTCGTTTATAGAGGTCGCAAGCGCGTCTACTGAGCAATAGCGTTCTGGTTTCAATGTCCAGGTCGGATACTGTTCTTGGGTTTTTGATACGGATTTTCTCATTAGGAGCCCGGAGTCCGATATAAGTGGCAATAGACTCCCGCTCTTTTTTGACATCGGGCTTTAACATAGTTGGTGAAATATGAGAGTAGTGTAAATACTTCCCTGGCCACCTCTTTCAGGGAAAACAGCATGTGGCAGCAGCGCGGGGCGCAGCAGGACGTGGTGTTCCGTCGCTTCCGCGGACAAGTACCACAGAACTGCACAAGAGTTAGCTGGTGAAGTAGTCACTGTTTTTCAGTCATGGTTTCGTTTTTAATTCTTTTACCTATTGTGGTATAGTAATTTTATTTTAGGCGCATCGTCTTCACATATTATTATACAGGAATATTTTTTATTCAGTGCGCAAACTTTGCCAAAATAAACTTAGATGAATTTTATTAAACACCTATTTTTTATTTTGACATGTCTTAGTACAAAAAAATAAAGTTATCGTAAACGAAAGATGTCTACTTTGAAATTGATTTTATGGCTACTCGCCGGCGAGTGGCGAAGCGAAACGTGCTATGTGCAGACGTCAGCACATTCAACTTTGAACCTTATGCTTTAGCGATAAAGTTGAAAATGTATTACTTGATGGGCTAATGACGTCTGTAGAGTGTACCTACCTATCAGCTGTGCGCTCTTGGATCTCGCTCGAAGAAATCGAAAATGGTTTCTTCGATTTCCACCGCCAGTCGAGGTCTGCCTGCCAGACCCTTGTGCGTGATTCGGGGTCCTGAACTGACCGTGATCAAGCAGCCTTTGACTGGCTGCTAAACTGGTCCTTTCATTAGGGACCGCGGGGTTAATGATACCATGGGCTCGCATTCGAGGTATGCTCTCCGTCGCATACATTCTGCGAGCTGCTCGTAAACTTTCACCACACTCGCACCATCTCATAAAACTCGCGGTTACTAAAGTCCGACATCGTGACCGGTAGGTACGATCCGAGTACGACACACGCGCGGCGCGGGAGTTGCACGGGAAAGCGATTGGACGCGAGGTCACGAAGCGCATGCGATGAGCAGACTGTCATGTCGGGGTCGGGAGTCCGGGGTGACCGCCCGGGCACCAATCTGCGCCCGGGACTTCCCCGCTGCAACTCCGCCACGTGTGCCGCCCGGCGCGCGCGCCCATTGTTATTATTACGAAAAGATAGTGTCCATAATTTGCTGATTTAGAGTCGGATAAAAACGTGAAAAAAAGTTTTGAAAAAATTATAGAAATGTGTTCTATTACTGATACTGAACCACCAAAATTTTTTTGCGCACTCCTTAAAAAATATTCCTGTATAATTAATATACCTATGTAAAATATTGTAAAACATTTTAAAAGAGTAACGGTGGAGTTTCTTGCCCATTCTTCTCCATACGAAAAGAAAGAAGAAAGAAAGAAAGAAAATACGTTTATTTGCGGTGAAAATGACGCAACTAAGAAAGGTAGAAAAAAAGAAATTAAATAAAAAAGGTAGGGGGAAACATGCGTCACATCCACGCAAAACGGCTATCGCTCAGCATTATGCTGCGACCCTATGCAAGACAGAGCCCCAGCGCTGGTTAACACTACCTTTTGAAAAGGGCTACTAGAATCAATTCTATTTTAATGTAATTTTTGACGTTCAAAAGTGCCTTTATGTGCCTATTTGAAATAAATGCTTTGACTTTGACTTTTTTTAACCGAGTTCAAAAAAGGACGAGGTTTTCAGTTAGTCGGAATCTTTTTGTTAATTTTTTTTTATAATAAAAAATGTATGTATGTAATGTATGTTAAGGTATTTATTTACGGGCCTGCGTCGCCTGAAATAAATAAATTAATTAAATAAAGGCGAGATGTGATATTACTATGTTAAAGTTCATTTGATTTTTATTTCCACAGTCCATTACGTCCGTCCACTCCAACACAACACTAATTATGCAGTCCAAAACGACAGCTCCCCGTCCAAAGGACACCCATAGGAATTCCCACCATTCAGAAGACCTTGCTTTTAACAGTTCTCTCTAATTTAAAACACGATCTCGTAATGTCTGGCGTCGTAAAGAGACGGTAATAAACGACAGAACATTTTGCATCGTTATTTGTTTATAAGGTTTTCATGTTCGTCTCGTAAACCTTCATCATAATTTGTTGACTCACCTGCCTGCGAGTGAGTTTGTATTTTTAGGAACCGTTATTAAAAGGAAGGAATGAGCTACTTTATTTCGTGTTAATTGGGTAATAAGTTGTTTTCTTTTGCTATATAGTAAAAGAGACTTACATCTAACTAGCAGCTTCGATAAGTTTCTAAGTTTCGATGCCGTGGGAATATCGGGATAAAAACTATCCTATGTCCTTTCTCGGGACTCAAACTATCTCTATACCAAATTTTATGTAAATCGGTTCAGCGGTTCAAGCGTAAAGAGGTAGCAGACAGACAGACACACTTTCTTTTGCGAAACCGGCATGTCCTAGAACCAAAAAAATTCGAAGACATGTGACATCTAACAACCCGCACTGGGCCCGCGTGGTTCACAGGGAGGAGGCCTGTGTCCCAGCAGTGGGAACATTATAGGCTGATTATGTTATACAAATGGAAGGCTAAAAATAAATACCTAGGTACCTGATTATACCTAGGTAGTTTCTCTATTTAGGATATTTTACGAGGCATAAAAATATTGAAAATAAGAGAAATATATTTTCATCTCTTGTACAAGTACTAAGTAAACAGTTTCATGTTATAAATACTCGTTTATTTAGCTTTCATCTTGCCGAATGGCAGAAATGTGTGTATTTATTTTCAAACAAAATATTTAGCTAAACTTATAACTAAAATATTAACTAATATTAAATATGTATCTTTGTACACACACGTTTTAGTTGTCGTGAAAAACTGCGGTTTAATACTCAATACTTTATTGCTGTTGTACTCAATACTCAATACTTTATTGCTGTAATACTCAATACTTTATTGCTGTTGTACTCAATACTCGATACTTTATTGCTGTAATACTCAATATTTTATTGTTATTTATTCGCCGTGTGTAGGCGCGGTCGTCAGTGTTGTATGGATTACTATGGAAGTTTTTTCACGGACACGTTTTTTCTACGGCGCGGGTTATGCGCTGTATGTAGGCGCGGTTCGTCAGTGTTGTATGGATCAATATGGAAGCTTGTTGGCTGGTTAGTCTTTGTTCAGATTGGCCGCTAAGCCGAAATATGGTCTGGAGGACTAATTATGTTGTTGGTAGACATGTTTTTTCTACGGCGCGGTTTACACGCCGTACCGCAAAGAAACCGTGCCGTCTTCAAAGGGCATGATGCAAGTTGCGAGAGAAAGGCAAGTACGTTATTTTCATTAAGGGCTGATTTTTCCAACGCCAAATAATTTGATCCAGCAAGGAATAATTTTGAATTTTTGACAGCTCTTCCATACAAAATCTGTAGACGTCAATTTTATTTCACGAATAAAAATTATTTGTCGATTGAAAAATCAGCCCTTAATGTAGAAGTTTTTTGTTTTTAAGAAATCCTAATCCTAACTCTATCACACTTAATATTATAAAGGCGAAAGTTTGTGAGTGTGTGTGTGTGTGTGTTTATATGTTTGTTACTTCTTCACGCCTAAACCACTGAACCGATTTAGATGAAATTTGGTATAGAGATAGTTTGAGTCCCGGAAAAGGACATAGGATAGTTTTTATCCCGATATTCCCACGGGATCGAGTCTTATGCGGGTGAAACCGCGGAGCGCAGCTAGTCCTTATTATAAATGTGAAAGTAAGTTTGTTTGTTACCTTTTCACGCCTAAACCACTAAAGCGATCATCCTGAAATTTTGCATATACGTTATCTATCAGGTGTACAGAAACGGACATAGGGCACCATTCATCCCGAAAAAAAAATGCTGTTCCCGAGGAAAACATCAATAACCTTATTATGATAATAGATGGCGCCACTTGTATTGTTGTTTTCCTCGGGAACAGCACTTTTTTCGAGATGAAAGGTACCCTAGGTCCGTTTCTGTACACCTGAAAACGTATATGCAAAATTTCAGGACGGTCTGTTCAGTGGTTTAAGCGTGAAAAGGTAACAAACAAACTTACTTTCGCATTTATAATATTAATAATAGTTAGGATAGGATTTCACGCGGACGAAGTCGCGGGCAGCAGCTAGTGAATTAATAAAATAATCAGCTTTATTACTACCAACTACTATTGAATGAAAAAGAAATATTTGCTTATCAAAAATTACTTGCTAAGTTGATATTTTTACCATAGCTCTTGTTTTAGTAAAATACGATTACCTCGGTTTGGATAAAAAAAGGACAAGTAAAAACTACAAAAAGTCGATTTTAGCAGAGCGTGGTTTCGATCCACGGACCTCTGGGTTATGGGCCCAGCACGCTTCCACTGCGCCACTCTGCTTACAAGATTTCTTTGCCAAATAGGGCTTCTATTCACGTTGTCTTGCTCAACTCTTTTTATGGTTATTTGAAAATGCCTTTTTTTTCAACTTTCAAATTATAAACTGAATAAGTCAAAAAGCGAATAAAACAAAAGTAAAAATGGCAATGTATCTACACATTATTATAAACTAGCTGCGCTCCGCGGTTTCACCCGCATAAGTCTCGATCCCGTGGGAATATCGGGATAAAAAGTATCCTTTGTCCTTTCCCGGGACTCAGACTATATCAAAGTATACCAAATTTTATCTAAATCGATTCAGCGGTTTAGGCGTGAAAAGGTAACATACAGCAGACAGACAGAGTTACTTTCGAATTTATAATATTAGTGTGGATTAGTAGGTAATATTAGTATGGATTAAAACGCTTTTCGTGTTTGTGTGACGCGGCGTTGTTCTTTTAAACTACACATAGTTTTTTATGCGATGTTCATCATTATATAGAGAATTTTTGGAAGGTTTATTTGTACTAATACATTAATATTTAACTTACAATAACTGCTACACTAACTACTACTTTTTTATGACTAATTTTTATTAACATGTTATTTTGATAATTATTAAAAAATGAACTGAACTGAATTAAAGAAATCTCGTTGTTCTTCAAAGTCGTCAAAACCGTGCGAAGCAGGGGTGATTCGCTAGATTAGGATGAAAACATAATATAACGAGATTCAAATAAAAAAACGAGTGTGCTTATGACCACACGACTGAAGTGAAACTTCAAACGTATTTGGCTATGAGAGGAAGAGAGAAAGAAAATATGCGCGCGCACTGCTTTCTCTTGCTTTCATCCCCCACTCAACTCCCGTTCGCCTCGCCCGATCACACTTTTCGTAACGCTTACGTCACGCGTTCGCCAGCTTACTCCCCAAGTCAAGCGTGCGTAAAGAAGTTTCACTTAAAAAAAAATTGATGCATTTTTTTTTGTCACCCTACTTTGTGTCCCACTGCTGGGCAAAGGCCTCTCCCTTCTCCTTCCAAATATGTGCGATCTCTGGCAATGATGGCCCTGCAAACGTTATCAGATCGTCACATTATTATTGGTTCGATATCCGTGGTACTAACATTGTTTATTAGGTTAGCGATAACAAAAAAAAAAAAAAAGAAACGCAGCAGTAAATACTTCTAAATGAAACTGTGTAAAAAAAAGCTTTAGATGCAAATGACCCTCTAACTTAGAATGAACACTAACTTTGATAGTGAATTACTTAGTAACGATACTCACTTAGGTGCTAAGTTAAACAATTTAGATAGGTACGTGTTACATTCAGTACTTTGTATTCAAATCAACCGTGAAAAGTATTTAACATTTTATTGCTTACTCCTAAGGGCCTCTAAAACATTTAAACGAGCCCCACCTTACCTAATTAGAACTTAGGTACCTGTGGGTTTTCATCGCCGATATAAAGACCTATCACTAAAACAATAAAGACTAAATTACGTTACGTTAACTGCATTACAATTTGGCAACTCTATAAACAGCCAACCAATTTCAAAATGCAGCTTAGTTGAACTTTATGTGTGGGACTAAGATTCAAATTCGCGTTTCTCAATGTTGTCAGGAGTAATGTATGGGGATATAAATCGTGTGCGTCACTGGACGCCAGTTTTCAGTTCATTTACGAAATAAACTTGGCTGAAGTAATAACAAAGTTTGGTGAAGTAATATTGGGTGTTCTGGACCAATAAGGATTGGATGTGGCTATCAAATATTGCTTTAACAAATGAACACTAACTTGCGAAGTTAGTTTTGCCTGGCTGCGGTGGCTTAGATGACCTTTAAAACCATTGGTCGAATATTCGATGTTACTTTACTTTAGTTTAATTGCTTTTGTAAAAAAAACAGAAAGCGTTTTCAGTAATTATGAGCACAAAGCAATTAAAGAAATTGGAACGTAAACTGTATACTATCTTTTATTTATATTATGAACGAAATACTTACTTACTAGAATTATGAAGCTTTAATAGGTAATTAATACATACTATTACATACTAATATTATAAATTCGAAAGTAACTCTGTCTGTCTGTCTGTCTGTCTGTATGTTAACCTTTTCACGCCTAAACCGGTGAACCGATTTAGATGAAATTTGGTATAGAGATAGTTTGAGTCCCGGGAAAGGACATAGGATACTTTTTATCCCGATATTCCCACGGGAACGGGAATTGTGAGGTGGTGGCCCAGTGGTATCGGCCGCGACTTACGAGTTGTAGATCGTAAGTTCGAACCCAGACAGGCGCTTTACTTTGTGTAAATTATTTCATCATCACTGCTCTCAAAACGGTGAAGGAAAACATCGTGAGGAAACCGGTATATCCTAGAACCAAAAATTCGAAGACATGTGACATCTACCAACCCGTACTAGGCCCGCGTGGTGGATTTCGGCCCGTCCCTCTCACAGAGAGGAAGCCTGTGTCCCAGCAGTGGGAACATTATAGGCTCATTATGATTCCCACGGGATCGAGACTTTATTTACACTTTATTACAAATTAATTTAACATTATAACAATTCTGTCTGTAAATTTTGGTGACATTCAATTTCTTATATGCGGTGGTCCCCATATTGGGCGGTGCCTCTACTTTAGACTTACCCCCTTATTCATAATCCTATTTTATCTCTATTTTAGCTAAAATAGGTTTATAGAACGTTTGTCTTTATCTGTCACGTTGTCATTTCTGTGTGTAAGAAAGAGACAAACCCCATTTTAACTAAAATAGGTTTGATAAGTTTTATGAATAAGGGGGTAAATCTATTAAAAAGTCCTACTTTTACTGCCACATCAAAACTTACAATTCCCTCATAAATGTACTACAAACAACACTAGAAAGAGATACACATCGTACCGCGTTCACAGTACGTACTTCAAGTTTGTGTGCCAACGTACAAATAGTCCGTAAATCATAACACTTTAACTTAATGTAAATTACATGTTAGTTTCGAGAATATTTGAGAATGAATGGGTATGCGAGAAGCACAGAACCGGTCGAAGTGGCGATGCTCGGGGGAGCCTTATGTCCAGCAGTGGACGTCTTTCGGCTGAAATGATGATGATGAAAATGGGGATGTCTCTATCAAAGTGGAAGTCTAAGATCATCTGAGATTTTTTTTAAAAGTTACCGTAAGTCCCTGTTTTTAAAATTCATAATAATTTAACGTAATCCCTTCACAAAGCGCACTTGTCCTAGCAGTAGAAACATTTCGGACAGAGTTATATGCTTATGCATTTAGCTTAAGAGCTGTTAAGAGCTAAGCTGAATTAATACAATATTTGGCTTTACCAATACTAAGCATATTTTTGGGATGCATGAAGAACCTCCTCGTGTAGCGCAGTTTGTTCCGCCAGATACTCAACTGAACCGAGCGCTCGGCGCATCCGGAACAGTCACACCCAACACCTTATTTGACTGGCCAATTCTTTCTTTGCAGTGGTAGGGCTAACGCCCGCCTGGTTTGCGACCACCCTCCCACCGGGGTCCGGCGTCAAGCAGCCTGCTGTGTTTTGTCGTTGCGTGGGAGTTCCAGTGCCTTAGGCATCTTCTGGGCACGCTCGTTCCATCATAGATCTCATCCATCGCTTTCTATCAGGCGTGATCGAGGTCAAGAGCGGGCCAATTCAGCAATTAAAAAAAAGCCATGAACTAACATTTTTTTTTTACTCAACCTTGTCCCACTGCTGGGCAAACTTCCACCCCTCAGCTCTTCCTCAGCGACGTCAAGAAAAAGATACCTAAGAAGTAAGTAGCGAGATATTCACTAACTAGGTATATCCAAAAACTGTATAGTTTTTAAAATATAGGTAGGTACCTACAAAAAGATTAAAAAAAAATTGATAAGAACATTTCAGATAACAATTCTTTTAAATCTTACATGAGCATAAATCGCAAACAATTATCATAATTCAAGACTTTCACAAAATAAACACGGGCTTTAAGCGGCAGTTACTCTAAAAGCTTCCAGAAGAAATATTCTTTCCGGCCATAAAACGAAATCGCTTTAGCAATTTTCGCAAATATCTTCGGAACATAGATAAAATTGTAAGTTTTCACGAATATTTTCTTGGGATGGTGTAAACAGGATTTATTATCTGGCTGATGATAGTAGGTGTTCTTAATCTTTTAACCGTTTAAGTTTATCAATTGCCTTTATTTTATATATTATGAGATTCGAGGATCATCATCTGCCTAGCCTTTTCCCAAATATGTTAGGGTCGGCTTCTAGTCTAACTGGATGCAGCTGAATACCAGTAATTTATTTATTTATTTTATTTATTTATTCATTTACTTCAGGCCCATATAAAACACATACAATACAATATTAATATAACTTAAAAATACTATAAACGCTATATTTATATGGAGCGACTGCCTATAAGACTGTGAGAGTCGGAGATAAAGAAAGATTATAATTGGTATTTAATTTTTTGTATGAATGAAATCCGTGAAAAAGATGGAATATGAATATGGAAAACACGTAAAAAACATAAATTGTAAAGGATCTTGCAAAATACAACTAAATTTACATTCTGTTACTTATATAGGTAAGCGATAACAGCCACACGACTCGATTGACCAGGTTATAACGATAACAGCCACACGACTCTATCGACCAGGTTAAGCTACGCTTGCCGCGGTTGGTCCGTGGATGGGTGACAATCTTTACATACCAAGACCCCTCCGTGCTTCGCCGTTGGTCGCGCCTGTCATTCGTGGATCTTTGACAGTCGTTACGGGTCGTCAGAAGCCCAAAAGTCTGACAACCAGTCTTACCAAGGGGTACCGTATTACCCAGCTGGGTTGTGGAGGTCAGATAGGCAGTCGCTCCATGCAAAATAATGGTATTCAGCTGCATCCTGTTAGACTGGAAGCCGACCCCAACGTAGATTGGAAAAGGCAGGCAGATGATGATGATATAGGTAAGCGATAAGGCCGCCCATTGTATGTTTTGTAGTAATTAATTAGCAATAAAAAAAAAAAAAACATATCGTATTTTTTTATAATATAGGTACTCATCCGATAACTCTTCGGAAAACACAGGCGTGATGTTATAACATTCTGAGGCGAGTCAGACTTCAGTATGTTATAACTCTACTTGACTTTACAAGTCTCTAAGAAACTCCTTAGTCACCAAATCAGCTCGGCACGTGATTTTTCGAAGACCGTCGTCAATATGAAGGAAAATTTTATGTTCCAAACGTCAGATGCGACACGAAAATTCACTTTAAAATGACGTCACCTGCTCTGAGGACACAATAACTTCGCTTGTATGAAAAATTGGCGGACGGTGAAGTCTGAGTCGCGATTTCTTATTATAGAAAGATAAGTCTACGCGCGACGTTTGAGTTCAAGATTATATCCCTGCTAACACTTTCAATCATTTTCGGCATAATGATGGCAATTATTTACTTTAGAAAACACGGAACACAGCACACTCTCTCCGATATAAACGACCAGATGGTGGCAAACGATTATTTTCGACTAGCTGCGCCCCGCGGTTTCACCCGCATACGTTTCGATCCCGTGAGAATTTCGGGATAAAAAGTAGCCTATATGTTAATCCAGGGTGTTAGCTACCTCCATACAAAATTTTATCAAAATTGGTCCAGCCGTTTGAGCGTGAAGAAGTAACAAACATATAAACACACACACAAACTTTCGCCGTTATAATATTAGTGTGATTTCGGCCGCGTAGGACTTATTTTGCGCGCACTCTAGTTCTGTGTTTTGGAAAAGAAAATTTTATCAAAGAAGGTAAAAACATAAAATAAAAGTTGACAGTGTCACTTCTTCTGAAAAAATAGTAAGTATGTACAATGGTGACAAGTGTCAAATCATAGATATACATCTAAAAATCTTTGGTCAATAACAAAACCACGAATAAGTCTCTTATGTATAGTAAACAAAACCTCTACACACAAATCGCATACAATTTTGCAAGCAACATGTTTCAGCAACACAAAATCATGTTGCAGCAACAATGCTCGCAACTTTTGTTTATAACTGTACCCGCATGCTACTTGATTTCGCGATTGTCTATAGGAAACCGTATCAGTAAACCAAAACCGACACCAGTCAGTCACCCCTTTTCACTGGGAACCCAAAAAAATGTATAGAATGGCGGACGGAACAGAATTTCATTAAGCAAACGGGACACTCGCTCCATTCATAAGTGTAGTGCAGCGAAAGGGTAGTGGTGGGTCGTTGGGGGTGGTTGGTGGCTGGTGGATAGTTGGTGGGTGGTTGGTGGTGCATTCGATAACCACGAGTGCCTCTCTAGATTATGTTGGAAGATTGAATGCAAAATATTTCAATGGTTGATTTTAATGTTATTACTTACATTGTAAGCTTGTTACATTTTTCGCATTTATTTTTGTGGCAATGTGAAGTAAGGGACATTTTGTCAAAAATTAGTTATACAGGATGAAATTAAATTCATGGGCATCCTTTTAAGGGGTCATTATACTCATCAATATCATTATGTACAACTTTTACTATGGGACTAAACCTAAAATCGTTAAAAAATATCTGCTGTCCCTTACATTTATGTTCACATAACTCGTCAGAATGTAGGGAAGCGCTGATTTTTTTTTGTGATTTTAGGTTCAGTCCCATAGTAAAAGTTGTTCATATTGATGATTACAATGACCCCTTAAAAGGATGCCCATGAATTCAATTTCACCCTGTATAATATAATATATACGGGATGAAATTGAAAATTTGCCCCAACTTGAAATAGGAGGTGCAGTACCTAATTGTTACATAATCATAATAAATTGTGACTTCCAATATCTAAATATTTAAAAAAAATGTGTTAATGGTGTCGATTTTGTTGTTCACAAACTAAACTAAATTTAAGTTTAGTGCATCTTTTTCTTTCTATTTCATTAAGAAAAGGACAGAAGATAAATTTAATTTCAGTCCTCTCAAATTTATCAGCGCCTGACGTAAATTGACTTAATTTTAGTAGGCAAGTTTTTAATCACGTCTAAACTTGTATGGAGTAGTTTCAGGTGTCCAGTAAAAAAAAAACATAATCTATCAGAACAAATAAGAAAAGTACCTATCAATATTAGCGCACGCCCGATGAGCAACCCATTTATCGCAGAGTTTACAACATGAAGCAAGTTGGCAACGCGTCGAAGTAGCGGTCATTTACATAATTTTGACCATTCCTACGAAAATAAAGGCGCGCGACGAGGTTCCTAAATCGCTTGCCTACGCGCACGTTTGTGCATACCTTTCCACACGCTCGACATTTTCTTTATGATATGTTCAGAATCAGAATCAGAAATCGTTTATTTGCAAATAATGTAGGTAATAAAACATAGTTTGGCATAAAAAAGAAAAACAATTCGATCCAGTACATTTTTCCGTATGCCATGCAACATTAAGCACTAAAATAATTACAAGTATTGCAAATCTATCTAAATCAATAATTGTCAGGTGTTGAATTAGATATTTTAAGATGGCGGCACCTATTCAGTTTCATCCTCTACACCATTTGACTCAGAATTTCTTGCTCTATCGATAAGTATATTTGAAAACTCAAAATCTAAAAAAGATATCTAAAATATATCTGAGACATTTATCAGTACCAAAATAACCAATCGGAAGATCGCATCGGTATTGCTATACGCAGCACGACTGTAAATATAATGTAGTACATAATAACCATGGATATAATGATTGGATGAGTAATTTTTTCCTTTTGTTGTATCCTGTGTGTCATATTTCAGTCAGCATCATTTCCATCGAAAGGGAAAAACACAAAGGAAAATAATAAATGCTGATTGTTCAAGCTTATTTATTCCCAAATAATATGTACATCGAATTGATAATATATGCAAAATCATTCACCGTCTTGTTTTGCCTAAAGGATTTTTCGAATTAAGCTGAGCGTATACTTGCGTAGAATGGGGGACCCAAATCAGCGTCATAAACAAAATTTCGATACAGAATTACGGAAGTGACATTATTGGAGCAGAAACAAGTCAAAAATCCTTGTTTGTTTGAGTTCACGGGCGGATCGAGGAGGATTCAAAGGGAAAAAATCAGCCGTGTAGAAAATTGGGACCTCGGCACACTTGAATGTGGGAACATAATCTACTTTTAACCTACAAACACTGTATTGATTGGCTGGGGGAGATTTGGTTATTATTGGAAAGAATAATTGGAGTCAAGCAATCCATTCCATTCATTTTACCTTTAGAGTATGGTGTCCCACTGCAGGGCAAAGGCTTTTCCATGGTTTTCCAAGGACAAATTCATGTGGACTTATTGAAAACCTACGAATTTTTGTTGTTATCTATAAAGATTTACCGTTTTCGTATTTTAAATTTAATTGTTGTATTTAACTTGAAATTACTATTTTTTTCTAATCCACTTATTTTACTTTGACGACATCTTAAGAGGAAATGCGGGTGATCGTTTCTCCATAGAAACGCTGTTGCCTGTTTCCTTTCTGGTTAATGACCACAAAGCAATGATTGTTTTTACAGAATAATAAATATTAACTACTTGTATGTCCCTATGTTTCCTTTTGATTTTACATTATTTTTATAAGCACTAGAACCCTCAAAAAATGCCGATTTAAACCACTGTCAACAGAGGCCTAGTATACTTTGAAAACTATTAATGAAAAAAGAATAACATAGGGAAACAGTATATAAAAAAAGACGGGTTGCATTTCGGGAGTGCCGGCAGAAGTGAAAACTTGAATATTAACACATTCGCTGCCGTGTAGGTCACCGGTGACCGTGAACAATAGGGTTTCTATTGTGTCTGTTGTCTGGCAGTCAAAGTGTTACCGTTGAAATAAATCAATTATTAATTGAATTAATATAACTAATTTTTTTTCACTATTTTTGCGTCCCTTTTTTCATTAATAGATGCACTTTGTTCAATTTCCATACTTTAAACACTTTATATACACGAACGTGTGTGTGTGTTATATACACGACTTCGACTTCGACTTCCACTTCCACTTCCACTTCCACTCCATCCATCCATCCATCCATCCATTCATCCATCCATTGTCGTGTGTCACTTGGTTCACTTTGGTTGGCGCCGCCGTAGAAAGAGAGAGGGGGGGGGGGGAAATCTCTCCTGACGGTCACATGTCCTGACGCGAGTTTAACATTTTTTACCCATTACAAAAAAGTGTGCAACGCCGCTAAAGAAGTTTTCACTTCAATAATATACTTTTTATTCAGTTGATGAAATATAGTTTAAATTGGTTCAATATTGGAGGAGGAAATAGGCGAGAGCCAAACCTCGAATTATGGCTTTTTACTTAGGATTTTTCAAAAGTCTCTCCGACCGCTTTTCCTCTTAACTGTACTAGGAAATCATTCCTGAAACTAAACAAATGACGGCAATTTTTCCCAGCAACTTGATTCTCAAGCTAAGAGCTAACATATCGTTTAAAAGCGTACAAAGTGCAGTACTGTACGTTCCCCCTCCCTCTCAAGTTTAATTCCCATCTGTATACAGCGCGCCTCGCATTAGCAGTAGCATCACGTCGTCGCCCGCGGTCTTCGTCTTTTGAAATATTAACTCCCGCCAATTTATGCCGTCCTGGTAGCCCAGTCGGCGTAACTGATACGGTTATTTCTTTGGTTTAAATTGTTAACTTTATTTGTCAGGCTGTCAAAGATAACTAGCCGGGATGGGTTCTCGGAGTTATTAGGAAAGGCAGGTTTTTAATGCTTTCGGAGTTGTATAACGTTGTGTCGTGACAGAAATATCGAAGTTTGTTGTAGTAAATAGTAGGAGATTTCACATTATATATGAGTAGAATATTCTGATATTAATAAACAAACTAGCTAGAATATAGCTGAGGAAAATTTCATAAACATTATAGATTTGGGAATTCCAACTATGATCGATGAAATCCATGAAATTCTGTCACAATACGTATGTAAGTCTGTCAATTGATTTTATGTTGAAAGTATTGTAACAGTGACGAATATTACAAATTACATTCACAAAATCAAATTCACAATATTTCGCATTGTGATATCAAAGAATTCCTATTCCACCTGATTGCTTACGTGGGTAATATTGAACAAATTACAGATATAATCAAATATCTCATAGAATTGAAATAAATTGATTATTGAAGTTCTCCAAAATACTTTACTAGGGTTTCAGATCATTGTACGAGTAGAACGCTTTCATTTAAATTCAAAATCATAAGTTCATTGTTAAAACTCCATCATCGGTTTCAGTCTATTTTATAATGTCCTGGTTACCACGAAAGCCATTATAGCATGAAATTGAATTTGTTTTCCATACACTTTTCATTGAAAAGTGTATGGAAAACAAATTCAATTTCATTGAAAAGTTTTCAACCTAACTCATCTTCCATGTCCCGGCCGCCAAGGGCATTAAAACTGGGACATGGGACATGATAGTAGAAATAAAAGCGGCATTATTGATTCCATCAGCATGTATCAAATATGAACTGTCGTAAAACCACGTGGAATGTCGTTCATACAGAATCGTAACTTCTGTTTTAGTGGAAATATATTTATGCAACCTTTTACCTTATGACTTTGACATCAGACATTAAGGTAACCTCCTTTTTTAATAGATTATGCGCCATGTTTATTGCGGAGTCGAAATGTTCGGTGAACCAATAAAAGTCGAGAGAGCAAATTCGAAAATGATGTAAAATAATTTTTATTTTTATTACGGTAGCGAATATTTTTAACAATATTTTGCTGTTATGTGTTTTATTGTGGCTGAATGGGCTCTTATAAGACCAATTAAGTGAAATATGCTTTGTTCAATCACTGTAATATTAAACTAGGACGGTAAAAGTTACCAAGTAGATTAAATTCATCATCGTATTTGTAACAGGAAGCACAGATTGTACGCCGTGGCTGGGAGTCGAACCGTTACTCGAGCCCAATCCCCTGTCCCTCGCACACTCTCTGCGCTCAACTCTCTCTTGGACGCTAAGCCTGACTGTGATGTGTTCGCGGATGAATGGAGGAAGATCTTGTCAGTATAATGACTGGAATATTGTGAGATGAGCGTATGACTGTCGAAGTGTCGAGTAAGTTATACACCGTGTTCCGGACGATATACATAAACTTCGACCAGATGTTCAGACCATGGAAATAAGCATTTTTCATTATGGACACATTAATGAATTCTTATTTTTTATTTTTTGTTAATTTTCATACAAACTAAATACCTTGATGTAAATCGCCCGATATGCATGCCTCTTTATCCGAATTGGAAACGATGACGTATTCTCATTCATAAGATTTGGCGGGCTAAAACTTGTCAAAACTGTGTTAATACCCTTTCTTACTGCATAGCTCAATTAAATTTCACTAAATTAAATTACAAATATCTTTGTAACGAAGCCTTTTTAAGTACTACTTCCTTTGTTAGATTTCATTTGTAAAATCTATAGAAGCGTTTGACAAAGTTTATGGATATCGTGAAGAACACGGTGTATTTTTCCTTAGGCCGTAAGCACACGCGCAGACGACGCGCGTTTTAGGAACGCGCGTTTTCGGCGCCGTAGACGCTGATAGTTTTGGATTCGAATCTCGTTTGAAGCGCGTTTACGTGAGTCATCTGCGCGTTGTCTGAGCGTTTGAAACACGCCGTGTGTTTACAGCCTTATTGTTAACTTATGAGTTTATGTCATTAAATAATGTAATTGGCTTTGGCCGTTTTATGTTAAAATAAATAAATCACACTAATATTATAAAGGCGAAAGTTTATGAGTGTGTGTGTTTATATGTTTGTTACTTCTTCACGCTCAAACGGCTGGACCAATTTTAATAAAATTTTGTATGGAGGTAGCCGACACCCTGGATTAACATAATAGGCTACTTTTTATCCTGATATTCCCACGGGATCGAGATTTATGCGGGTGAAACCGCGGCGCGCAGCTAGTAATAAATAAATTGAAAACCAAAAATAAATTCTGTACCATTGCGGATAGGACTCGGCCTTAACCAAGAAATAGAATTATAAAATAAGCCAGACCTTCCTAATCAGAGAAGGTATTAATTAACATGACCGTTTATGAAGAGACAGCAAATGACTCGACAATAATTTATTAGAAGACCTTAGCCCGAAGCTTGCGCCTCGATAACATTAATCACAGTAAGGTTTAAACGAATCTTTTCAAAGTTCATGACCGGCATTCACATCTTTTGTATTCAAATAATAAGAGAGAGAGTATGCTTAGATGGTTTGGAGGATGAATGAATGGCGGACAACAAAAGGAATTAACAAGGCAGATGCAGATGAAACGCCCGGAGAGGGACGTCTTTCTAGGGCTTCCCCCTCCCGGCGTTTCCATTATACTTTACTAGCTGCGCCCCGTGGTTTCCCCCGCATAAGTTTCGATCCCGTGGGAATATTGGGATAAAAACTATTGCAGCATTAGTAGTTACTGCATGATGATTATTTTCGCCATTCGTCCTTCTTCAATATTATAATCAACCTCTTTTTGTACTGGCCCTATCAAAAACCTTTATTTTCATAATAATTTTGAAATAATTTCTTTTACGTGACATGAGATTTTTTCCTGGTGACAGACTTCACTTGTCTACATACTCTCTGATACGACGTCCGGAATTTTTTGAGAACCAACACCCAAATTTAATATTGAAATCAACAAATCTTAATTGGATCGTGCATGTCTATTATTTGATTCGGGGTTTCCCCACTTCTTCGACGGAAGACTACGTATATTCCTATTGACTGGATTGAATCCTTTTGACTGATAGAAGTCCGAATTTTCTGCGAGCCGATTTATTCGGCTCCATCCACCCACCTACATACTAACTTTTATCTGCGGCTCCGCGCTGCGCTGCGGACATCCTCTTCATATCTCAGAGGTCAGCAAGTGTGGTATTGGAACAACTGGCAGAGCTTCTACGTCACCGCGAAGGTTTTGGATAAGATATGGGAGATTTTTAAGTTTTTTTTATTTCCCGTAGTAGATTTGGCCTTTTTTATTCTTAAAATCTGTTAATTTTAAATATTTTAATACCGCGTTATTTCAAACTCTGAATACATTTAGTCGTACCTATTCTCAACAAAAGTTACGTCTTCGTTTTACGGATCTGGTTGCAACCGACTCATAATTCGTTACGTAGCATTTAAAACCTAAATTTAAAATATAACGCAATAGTTTCCTATTATTTAAATGTGACAAGTTTTCATATTTAGTTTTTCCTTTTTTGTATTTTCATATTTTTTCATATTTGTGTTTTCGATTTTTTTATATACAAAATTAAACGTGTTTGTTAGTGAAGTGTCTTTATGTTTCATTTCGCTACAAAATGGCGCCCGAACAGGGACGGTTCTTAACCAAACCCAACCTAGTCGTAACGGTATCCAACTTTGTTCAAATTGTGATCAAACTCAACAATGTTGGAAATGTAATAAAACTGGACATTCCTTTCGTTTTTGCCCAGATTTCCCTGGTATATTATGTTTTAAATGCCGTACCCCTGGCTTTATTTCTCGTGATTGCCCTAAGTGTAATCCAAAAAATGTATAACTTGCCGGCGGCACGTCTCTCTCCGTACAGTGTCACCGGTGATTAAATCGAATTCATCAGATAACCGACCTTTTATTGAAATATTATTACGTGATCGTGTGGTTAAGGCTCTTCTTGACTCTGGCGCTCAAATGTCTCTTATTAGTGATAGCTTGATTCAGGATCTTGGTACCCCATTGAAGTCAAATGATTCGCATTCTCGTGTTATTTCTGCTAATAACTCGCCAATCGATATTCTAGGTACTGTTTATCTTCCAGTTAATTTCAATGGTACGACCTTTGACCATGAGTTTTTAGTGGCTCGATGTATGTCTTCTTCAGTTATTTTGGGGATTGAATTTTGGAACAAATTTGGTTTAACTTCAGTTTTTAGTAGGGCTTTCAATAAAAATATTAAAGGTAACATGTTCCTTTCTTCTGTAAATCATTCCCTTTCCCAACCTTCCTGTTTAAGTGAGGTACGTTATATACATCCTCGCAACGTTCTAACACCTGACCAAGAGCAAGGTTTACAACTGGTGATCGATGAGTTTGAGGAAATCTCGTCAGACAAGATTGGTCTTGGTAGGACTACTTGGCTCTCACACAAAATAATTACAACTGGACAGCCAATAAGACAGAGGTTTGAGCGCCAGAGTCAAGAAGAGCCTTAACCACACGATCACGTAATAATATTTCAATAAAAGGTCGGTTATCTGATGAATTAGATTTAATCACCGGTGACACTGTACGGAGAGAGACGTGCCGCCGGCAAGTTATACATTTTTTGGATTACACTTAGGGCAATCACGAGAAATAAAGCCAGGGGTACGGCATTTAAAACATAATATACCAGGGAAATCTGGGCAAAAACGAAAGGAATGTCCAGTTTTATTACATTTCCAACATTGTTGAGTTTGATCACAATTTGAACAAAGTTGGATACCGTTACGACTAGGTTGGGTTTGGTTAAGAACCGTCCCTGTTCGGGCGCCATTTTGTAGCGAAATGAAACATAAAGACACTTCACTAACAAACACGTTTAATTTTGTATATAAAAAAATCGAAAACACAAATATGAAAAAATATGAAAATACAAAAAAGGAAAAACTAAATATGAAAACTTGTCACATTTAAATAATAGGAAACTATTGTTTAAATGTGACAAGTTTTCATATTTAGTTTTTTCCTTTTTTTGTATTTTTATATTTTTTCATATTTGTGTTTTCGATTTTTTTTTATATACAAAAATTAAACGTGTTTGTTGGTGAAGTGTCCTTATGTTTCATTTCGCTACAAAATGTCTACGCATGTTTGAGCCCGACTTTCAGCTAAATTGACGCTTAGAGTCTGACCATACGCACGGGTAGGAACGCATAAGGGCTTCCCTATCGTTGTCACTGAGAATAGATAAAGGAAATCGAAAACTAAAAAAAATCAGAACCTCCTACTTCGAAGTCGGTTAAAAAAGGGGATCAGACTCAAAATAAGGATGGTTTTATTAGTCTTTCGTATTAGAATCTGATAGGAATAATCAAAATAGACATTTTGAGAAAATGTATTACTTAATAAAAATGATGGGATAATTACGTAACTTGAAAACGAGGTTTCTTGTTTATAGAAATATTTGCGTGATTTTAGTGTCATATGAGAGGATAACGTTTAAAACTAATATTCACGTTTGAATTAAGTAAATCGGTCCACGGGTTTTAAAGTTAGAAAGCATTTTGCAAAATGAAAACATGCCCAAAGACCGATTTTAGAAAGTTAATGTTTTAAAAAGTTTTTAATGTATATAGAGATAGGAATAACCTTCATCTGCTATGTTAGGATGCAAAAAGGACAAAACCAAAATTAAATAGGCAAATATGCTAGTATGAATGTTTTAAGAAAGAGTTAGAAATTTAGTGAATAGTCTGATAGGGAACTGAACGCCAAAATAACAGCAAATAGGAAAAAGAGAAAAAAATGTTGAGAATAAAAAGCCATCAGACCCTAACAAACCAACACTAAACAAATAGCAAGGCTGAAATAATGACCAAAAGCAAACCTAGGCAGTCAGGCAACCAAAAAAATCTAACCTTCAACTGCCATAGTAAAGAAAAAACCAGCAAATATACGGGTCACATCCCACGTTATAGGAAAGTGTTAGGCATCGTGTACTATGGCTGATATAGGAATGGTACGACAACGTGACATCACAGGAACGGCCGAGCTAAGAATTCAAAGAAAAAAAAAAGATAGAAACTAGGAAACCAACTGCCCCAAAGACAACGAACAGCTGGGCTAGAATCAAAGCAAAAACAAATAGAAACTAGGAAACCAACTGCACCAAAGACAACGTACAGCTGGGCTAGAATCAAAGCAAAAACAAATAGAAACTAGGAAACCAACTGTACCAAAAAAGACAACGTACAGCTGGGCTAGAATCAAAAAAGACAAATAGAATCTAGCAATCAGCCGTGCAAAAAAAGCTTACCTTAGCCACGAAGTCTACAACATTCACACACCAATCACACACTACAGGATGCTAACTACTTCTAACTAAGGAGTGGAATAAAACCCAGGAAAAAAATATGTATTTAAAGGGAAGAAATAAAAGCGTTTTATATGTTTTAAGGTTCTACAAAGTTATTATTATTTTATATTGCATCACAACACAGCACATTACAATAAAGCAATCAATCAGCAATGGAAGGGTTAGCAGAACTTGTCAATCACAGCATAATCCCTGGTAACTATGGCAACAGTCTTGTTTGACGGAACGAGAAAAAAAATTGCTCTATTCTGGTACCTGTAAACATGAATACAGAAATGAAAGATTAAATTTGCTCAGAAAGAGCAATCACCTGTAGCGAAATGAAACATAAAGACACTTCACTAACAAACACGTTTAATTTTTTGAAACTAGTAATTATGAATGAGCTTATTTATTTGAGTAAATATAAAGGGAATTTAATTTAAAGGGGTCAAACTAAACGTAAACATAACATTCCGAATGGGAATAAGTTAACGAGATTACGCGTTTAGAAATTGCCAAGAAATTATTTAAGAATATCTTTGATATGATATCTTCCAGAGTGGACAGAATCAATATCATGAAGTTCATAAGTGGTCCTAGAAATAACCCTAGTCACACGGCATTTAATAAAACGAGGAGCTAGCTTTCCCGAAAAATAATCATCACCTGAAGATCTGGAAAAATTTCTTCTCCATACAGTATCACCTACATTCAACGTGACGGCTGAACGATGTATATTATAAGCTCGTGAATTACGAAGGAAAGCCATAGAAAGATTATCAGCAACTTTCTCATAAAACTCGACAAGGGAAAAAATGATTCTACGCATGTTTGAGCCCGACTTTCAGCTAAATTGACGCTTAGAGTCTGACCATACGCACGGGTAGGAACGCATAAGGGCTCCCCTATCGTTGTCACTGAGAATAAAGGAAATCGAAAATTAAAAAAAAATCAGAACATCCTTCTTCGAAGTCGGTTAAAAAAAGGATCAGACTCAAAATAAGGATGGTTTCATTTAGTCTTTCGTATTAGAATCTGATAGGAATAATCAAAGTAGACATTTTGAGAAAATAAATTACCTAATAAAAATGATGGGATAATTACGTAACTTGAAAACGAGATTTTTTGTTTATAGAAATATTTGCGTGATTTTAGTGTCATATGAGAGGATAACGTTTAAAACCAATATTCACGTTTGAATTAAGTAAATCGGTCCACGGGTTTTAGAGTTAGAAAGCATTTTGCAAAATGAAAACATGCCCAAAGACCGATTTTAGATAGTTAATGATTTAAAAAGTTTTTAATGTATAGAGATAGGAATAACCTTCATCTGCTATGTTAGGATGCAAAAAGGACAAAACCAAAATTAAATAGGCAAATATGCTAGTATGAATGTATTTAGAAAGAGTTAGAAATTTAGTGAATAGTCTGTAGACGACTTCCGTTCCTGCGCAGAGACTTTGCGGTGGTCGGAGTAGGATCCTCTGCGATAACGCAACTGTTTTTCGCAGTAATCAGTTTCTAAACTTTCTTAGATCATTTCACATCGAATCACCGACCTATACTCCCTATTATACTCCTCAGGCAAATACTGTCGAGCGTTATAATCAAAGCGTGGTTACATGTTTAGGTATCTTGGTTGGTGAGAATCAAAGAAATTGGTCTAAAATGTTGCATAAAGTTAAACTTTATCTCAACTCTTGTATTAATTTAGCTACAGGTTTCTCACCGAACTTCCTTATGTTTGGTAGAGAAGTTCTCATGGTTCCTACTCGTGCTAATAGTCAGACTCAAAGCGTAAATTTAGCTGAGAGTCGGGCCCAGCACGCATCGAACTTATCGTCCTTAACAGAGGTTTATGCGAAAGTTGCTGATAATCTTTCTATGGCTTTCCTCCGTAATTCACGAGCTTATAATATGCATCGTTCAGCCGTCACGCTGAATGTTGGTGATACTGTATGGAGAAGGAATTTTTCCAGATCTTCAGGCGATGATTATTTTTCGGGAAAGCTAGCTCCTCGTTTTATTAAATGCCGTGTGACTAGGGTTATTTCTAGGACCACTTATGAACTTCATGATATTGATTCTGTCCACTCTGGAAGATATCATATCAAAGATATTCTTAAATAATTTCTTGGCAATTTCTAAACTCGTAATCTCGTTAACTTATTCCCATTCGGAATGTTATGTTTACGTTTAGTTTGACCCCTTTAAATTAAATTCCCTTTATATTTACTTAAATAAATAAGCTCATTCATAATTACTAGTTTCAAAAAACGTTAACAGCGACATCTAGTTTTTCCTGAGCGAAACAATTTGTTAGCTACCTTTTCTTATGTGTCAATGCTTTATAGTTCAGGCTACGCCCGTAGATGTCATTACATGCACATGTCATGTTATGACGTCTGACATAATAGCTCTAGTGTTGGGAAACGGTCGATTAACACTTATCGATAGTTGTTCTTTAGTGTCGGGACACTGTCGACGTATTTTTATCGATAACATCACAATAATATATTGTTTAAAATATTATTTTTATTTCCTGCGTTATATTTTAAATGTGACAAGTTTTCATATTTAGTTTTTCCTTTTTTGTATTTTCATATTTTTTCATATTTGTGTTTTCGATTTTTTTATATACAAAATTAAACGTGTTTGTTAGTGAAGTGTCTTTATGTTTCATTTCGCTACACTATCCTATGTCCATTCCCGGGACTCTAACTATATCTATACCAAATTTCATCTAAATCAGTTCAGTGGTTTAGGTGTGAAAAGGTAACATACAGACAGACAGACAGAGTTACTTTCGAATTTATAATATAAGTATGGATTGGTAATGTTATCGGAAAGTCAGGTAGGTGGTACTCGCAACCAGCGTGCGAGTATGACCAGATAGATGAACGTAAACGAGGCAAGAGGAAGGTATGTCAGGATCTTATCAGGTGGCGTTCTGTAGTTCTTGCTTACTTTATGGAAAAATAACTTTAATTCCTACAAAATAAAGTTCAGTTTACGCTACAACTTCAAACATTTTTATAACTTTTTCAATAGTGCTAGTCACTGTGAAATCAACTTAATTGCCATTAAAATAAAGTTGGTATTTGTTTAACTTGAAATAACATCAATGTTGCCATGGATTAAATATATGATTCTAAACCCCCATGCGTTGAAATTACCCAACGTTAAGCAGGTGAAAAGCAATGTTCTATAGTCCGCGCGGAACTAGTTGGCCGCTGAGGTGGGGACAGGGGTGAGGCGGCGGTTAGCAACGCACCTACTGAGTAATGCGCCCCCGCCCCTCCGTCCCAACGCTCACATACCTAAGGCGCGGCCAACTAGTTCCGCGCGGACTATACAGGGTGTCCCTGGAAGTATGGATCAAATCGAATAGGGGCGTGGGCAAGGTAATTTCCAAACTTTTTAACCCTGAAAATGTCAGTGAATTTTTTTACGGTTCAAAAGTTATGACCGATTTTAAGTTTTTTTTCAATCACTTCTCTTAGTGTTCAAAGAAATGAATCATAAAAAAATACTATCAGGGCGATCTAAAAAAAAAAAATTGATAGCCCTGATAGTTTTCACGAATTCGATCTTTCTTCTCTATTTTTTTTAGTATTTTGTTTTTTTAGTTCTTTTTTTGTATTTTTTTTAATGCTAAAACGTTTGGAAATGACCTTGCCCACGTCCCTATTCGATTTGATCCATACTTCCAGGGACACCCTGTATAGTAGATGGGGTGGAATTGGATCGTGTTAACTTAGGTGTTACTGTGGCCTCTAAGCTACACATGACCAAATTATCGAAGCGGCTAAGCTCTGCAGCCTGCGGTCTACAGACTCCGCTCGAATTAATGTAGAAACAGCCCGATTAGTATATTTTAGTTATTTCCATATTGAAATGTCGTACGGAATTTTGCTGTGGGGAAATGCAGCCGACATTCAGGCTATATTTGTGCTGCAGAAACGAGGCATTCGAGCAATTTATTACTTAAGTTATAGGAATTCACTGGGAGATAAATATAAGGAACGGTTGCATCTCAATATGTATAAGCTGCCGTTCGAAGTTAATTTTTGTGGTAAAAAGCTTAAAGAAATACGCATCTAATGTGCTAAACCAAATAAAAAAAAAAACCGAGTGTGCTTATGACCACACGACTGAAGTGAAACTTCAAACGTATTTGGCTATGAGAGTAAGAGAGAAAGAAAATGTGCGCGCGCACTGCTTTCTCTTGCTCATATCCCCCACTCCACTCCCGTACGCCTCGCCCAATCACACTTTTCGTAACGCTTACGTCACGCGTTCGCCAGCTTACTCCCCAGTCAAGCGTGCGTAAAGAAGTTTCACTTCAAAAACCCTTATAAAAGTTTTCCCTATCTTAGTTTTACCTCAAATCACTGAGAGAATAAGAGAAAAACTTGCATTTTCTCGAAACTAGCTTTTCCTGAGATACCACTTTTGCATTTAGCACTATTAATCTTAATTCCCACAAGGTGGACCGACGACCCTGTGAAGGCCTCAGGAACCCGTTGGATGCGAGAAGAACAAAACCGGTCGAATTGGAGGAGCTTGGGGGAGGCCTATGTCCAGCAGTGGACGTCTTTCGGCTGAAATGATGATGATGAATCTTAATTCTTTTATTATGTAAATATGTGCAATAAAATAATATGCCATTCTAAACACATCGACATTTATAGTATTATAAGAAACAAAGATTTACTTATTGTGCCCACGAATAGACTTAAAAAAAAAAATAGTGCCAAAGTATACCTACATTTCTACAACAAACTCCCAAGCCATGCTAAAGTACTGAGCCTCAATAAATTTAAATCATTTATTAAACAGAAACGCTGTCAAAAAGGTTTCTATAAAGTTAAAGATTGTTTGGATGACATTTTAAAAGGCTTGGGATTAATTAAGTTCCTCCAACGTACCCCAAGCAACAAACCATTTTATATTGACATTTTTATTTTTATTGATTTACGTGACATAGCTTAAGATATTTTTGATGACATTTAAAGAGAGACTGTGAATGTGTGTGTGAGAGCCGTGGTGGCTGGACATAGGCCTCCCCCAGGCACCTCCACTTCGACCGGTTCTGTGCTTCTCGCATGCAACGCGTTCTAGCGGCCTTCAAAAGGTCGTCTTCCACGGCACCTTATGGGAGGCCTTCCAACGCTACGTCTTCCGGTACGCGGTCGCCACTCCAAAACCTTTCGGTCCCATCGGCCATCTGTTCTGCGAGCAATGCCCTGCCCACTTGGCTATGTCGGTTACCTCTGTTCTCTTGCGGATCTCCTCATTTCTGATACGATCACGTTTTAAATTGTTATAAAAATTTAATATAATATACTTAAATAATTTTATTTTAAATAAAATTTAACAATTTTTTATATTATTTCTAAAAAACATTTTGTGAAACACATGATTTTTTTCGATAACCGACGAAAAATTTCCACACTAGGGGGTCTAACTTCATGCGCATCGCTGCTCTGCCAGCCCGTATAAAGTGTAGACCACACAGTAATGCTGTTTTAAACATATATGAAATTATTGGAACGATTAAAACAATAACTAACTTTGCTAGTATAATAAATACTTTATGTATGTATTTATTGTATTATGTAAATGGTACACCACAGACTACCTACAGTATTTGTCTGTCTTTCTCCTTTTTAATCCATCCAAAGGTTGTCTCTTAGCGATAAGACCGCCCTTTGTGTCACCCTTTGTAAAGTTTCTATATTTATGTTTGTAATTTATATGGTGTACATAATTAAGAGTATTTATTCTATTCTATACTTTTTCGTAAGTACGTAAAGCACAATTGTGTACACTGTACATATATCGGTTTATATTATTTGCCTAAAGTGAAAACGTAATTACACCGTTTGCCTGTTTGTTCAATGTAACACAAACTACTGAATTTCGTACATTGTGTACATCAATATTATATAAACTAAGTTTGTTCATATTGACGTCATTCTCGAATATAATAGGGCAAACTTTAATAACAGAATGAAAGCGTGTTGGGTAAACTTGTGATGTTGTTACGAAGTATTGGGCCATGACTTCGAGAGACAGGGTCGTAGGGTCGACGATGCACGAACTGTTAATAGTAACAGATTATGCGTCAACATCCCTGCTTTTCTGTATATCGAAGTCGTGGCCCACGATTTTGGAACGACTTCACAAGTTTAGAGTCATGTGCTAAATTCTTGGTTTGAGTTTGCGCATCGATATATCCCACGCTGTTTGTGAAAGGGTGATAAGGCAACACTAAACATGAATGAAGCAAAGTGTGAAGAAATATAAGTCAATCTGCCTAACCTTTACCTGTGCTGAGGTCGGCTTCCAGTCTAACCGAATGCAGCTGTATTTTATTAGAAGCAACTGCCTATTCCTCCACAACCCAGTTGCTGGGTAACACGGTAAGACTTGGTAAGACTTGGTAAGACTGTTTTTCAAACTTTTGAGCTTCTGACTACCAGTAATGACTGTCAAAGATCTACGAATGACAGCCGGAATCAACGGCTTAACGTGCCTAAACTAAACATAATTATTAAGTATGCTTTTATTAAACAGGTAAAATTCACTTAAATTTTCTTTTTTCCTTTTTGCCCATAACTGAATTTATTATGAAAACATACATATTAAACGATACTTAGTTAGATGAAAAAATGAATGAATGAATGAAATGCACCGATCTCAGCGTGGTTAAACCAGGCTCGATTAATCGAATGAACGCCAAGATTCGCACTAGCCCCTGTAGCCTCATGTTCATGGTGCTACAGTGACCATTGTGTATCAAGGAGTAGATCGGGAGGCGCGGCAATGGTAAGGAAGACGTGCCCGTAGGATAGGAAGGATTTAGAGAAAGAAACAAAGAAAAGAAATAAAGAAAAGAAAGAAAGAAAAGAAAGAAAGAAAAGAAAGAAAGAAAAGAAAGAAAGAAAAGAAAGAAAGAAAAGAAAGAAAGAAAAGAAAGAAAGAAAAGAAAGAAAGAAAAATGTTTATTTGGACACAGTTCGTGAAACACAAAATACAAAATTAATAAAAAAAATAATGTAGAGCCGTACCGGATATGCATCCTAGCCTAGAGTAAGCATTAGACTATTGGAGAGATGGGTGAATATTATCCATGGATCTTAACAAAAAATACGAAGTATTCCAAAACACACAACAGAACCAAGCCGATTTTATTGAAAACTAGCTGTGCCCGCGACTTCGTTCGCGCGCGTGACGGAAAACGTTTTATTTTTTTTTTGTGCGCAACCCTAATTCTTTTTCTAAAATAAAAGTAGCTCCTAAGTTACTCCTTATTTCATCAGCCAGTGAAAGCCCCGTCAAAATCGGCCCAGCCGTTTCAGAGATTAGCCGGAACAAACAGAAGGACAGACAAACATTTTTAAAAATGTTATTTTGGTATATGTATCTACCGTGTATACTTCCACATGCATTTAGTAAAAAGCGGTTATTTTAATGTTACAAACACACACAGCGGTTATTTTATTATTTTAATTATGTATAGATTGATATAAGTATGTTTATTAGTTGTCTAGTACCCATAACACAAGCTCTGCTTAGCTTGGGACTAGATGGCGTTGTGTGATAGTTGTGGAATATTATATTATATATTATTATATTATTGACGAGCAAATATTTGTAAGTACTTAAAGAAAGAGGCTTTATAAGATTTTTCGGCCACTTCCATTTTTTTATGTTACCTTCCTTATGTAGCTTTTAAAAGAAATATTGAAAACACGTGTGTTCAACAAGGCATTTCCAGACATTTCGCAACTAGGATTACTGTCGTCCACAAGGAGCTTAATAGATATTTTCACGTCTTCAGATTTTTTCTGAAGCACTCCCAGAAATAAATGCGACGTTATAATATTAACTTTTACCTCTAAGAGTCGTGGTGACCTAAAACTTTTGGGTATACGTAAAATTGCTTTTTTGTCAAACACACAAAAGTTAATAATTAATTTTGAAGTAAACTGGGCGGCTCCATTTTATTGTTCTTTTGTTTTATTCAGACGGCATTTTAAATAGGAGGGTAAAATGAGAAATGAAACGTTTTCTACCTACAATGTTGAGCTATTTAAACAGTATTTAAGAAAAACCTACGTCCAAAATGTGTTGGTCTAATGGTAGCAAGGATAAATCTTCGAGGAAGAGGTCAATCGTCGAATTCGACTCGGCTGGGCAGCGTTTGGGAAGCTACGCAATATCTTCTCGTCCCACATACCGCAGAAAGTCTTTGACCAGTGCGTGTTGCCAGTGATGACATATGGCACTGAAACGTGGTCGCTCACGATGGGCCTTATTAGAAGGCTGAAAGTCACCCAAAGGGCAATGGAGGGGGCTATGCTTGGAGCTTCTCTGCGTGATCGAATCAGAAATGAGGAAATCCGCAGGAGAACCATGGTAACCGACATAGCCCGAAGAATTGCCAAACTTAAGTGGCAATGGGCAGCGCACATTTCTCGCAGAACAGATGGCCGATGGGGCCGAAAGGTTCTGGAGTGGCGAACGCGTACCGGAAGACGTAGCGTTAGAAGGCCTCCCACAAGGTGGACCTTGTGAAGGCCGCAGGAACTCGTTGGATGCGAGAACCACAAAACTGTTCGAAGTGGAGGTGCTTGGGAGAGGCCTATATCCAGCAGTGGACATCTTTCGGCTGAAATGATGATGATGATTAATGGTAGTAAGTGTGACTGCTGACCAAATTATTCTGGTCGATTCCCAGGTAACGCAAAATGTCATTGAGTTTTCTATTAGTTATTTATCAGTAGCAGCTTGCTGGATTTGCACCTGGTTAAAAGCAAAAGGCCCACCCCTTGCTACAGGAGATTTAATCAGCACTGGAAAAAATTAGGTGTAACAAACACTTCTGCCTACCTCAGACAAGCGATGATACTCTCCTGCCACCCATCATAATATAACCTGAAATCCTATTTGTTTTGCCTACTGTACACATCTGTCAATAAAACGAGCCCCTCGTCCATCGCAAACCGATTAGATTTTCAACAACACGCGTTTAGAAACGACAATCAAGGGAATGTTTTGCGAGCCACGAATAAACACCGTTCCAACTGAATTGAGTAACCTGTTGTCTGTCATGCTCTCCTGGTACTCTGTCGTAATGAGATCGGGTAATGTGTTTGTCTAAACACCGTTTGTATCTTTACTGATGGTGTGATTAGTGAATTTCATTTTGCTTTGTTTTTAAAAGGAAATTCTAACTAGATTTTCCATTTTTTTCGGATTGCAGTAATCAAATAGAATATATACAACATTCATTATTCATTTATTCTTTGGAAACTAAACAACAGTTTCAGCAGTAAAACATAAACTTGGGTCGGCCAAGTTTCCATTAGCAAAAAAATATCAAAGTTCAAGCGTGAACAAAAATCCTTTTTAAACGTGACGACTAACATACAATAAAAGTGCTAATACACACGTTGTCGATGACAGCCGCCGACACGCATTGACTGCTGTCGATGGCTGCAGCTGCATACCATTGACGCGTGTCGCTCATGTGTATGCGCATTAAATTATAATTTCTTCATAATTTTATCACACAATAGATAAAACATTTTAAGTCCACATTCGTAATACATCCGCATTAAAGTTTATAAGCACACGTACCTTTTTGGACCGCAGTGTAACTACTAAACAGCGGTTACTTATGTGGTTTGTGTTTAAAATATAATATACTACACTGGCTGCCCACTTCCCCAGTTCAAGTCCCAAAGGAGCCATTCCCACTAAATTCTGTAAAAGCTTCGCTACTCTTGCTCACATGCTTGCCATTCCAACATACCAAAATGTGTACTTACTTGTGGCCTCGAGTGTAATACTAACCTCACTCAATTCTGAACTATGATTACAAGCAATAAGGTTTGATATCTTTCGGAAGTAGAGTTCAGAATACTTTTGTTTTGACAAGGAGTTTCGATATAATATTATGCGTGGTTATGAAATCATTTCGTGTGAGTTAAGAAGATTAATTTTCTTTAATTACTTCATTGTTTTAGAAGGCTTATAATGCGATCAATAGTATCTAAGGAGGTTTGGTTATTACGTCATTATCTGAAGTTTTTAGCATTAATTATTTTCATTATTCGGAGTTGCTAGACAAAGCTGATTAGTCTGTTATAATTAGGACAATAGGATCCAAGGAAGCTTCGTTATTACGTCATTATATGAAGCTTTTAGTATTAATTATTTCCATTATTCGGAGTTGCTAGTCAAAGCTGATTAGTAGGTATGTTATAATTAGATTGAAATCTAGGTATGAGTGTTATAGAGTTTATTGCTTCATAATAAGTAACTAACTATATACACTAGATACTAAAATAAATGACTAACTAACTTACAATACAAATATATAAAAATAAAAAAATTCAAAGGACAATTAGGCGTCGAAGTATTCGACGATTGAAATCTTAATTACTTACATATTCACCACGTTCGTGAACGGGCGCCGCGCCGTCAGTAGGGCCGTCATTTGTTTTTTTTTATTATTATTATCTTTTCATTACAGACGCCTTTAACGATCTGCATCGTTCTCACATACATAATTTTTAACATGAATAATGTAGGTAACCAATACTTTGTATCCATATTATTTTGATTTATAAAAGAGTGTCCATGGAGTTTTTTGCCCGTTCTTCTCCATAGGTACCTACGCTTTGGAATGGGCAACTAGCTTCATCTTTCTGACTGACCGACCCCTTGACAATTCAAAAGTGCCTGTAATTATTGCTTCCATATTTATTGCTTTCACTTGTGAACTATTATTAAAAAAAGCTAACAGTCTGCTTGTAATTGGTTTATTTGAAATAATCGCTTTAAGTTTGGATTCTTGATTGCAAAGTTACAAATTAGAGGTCTTTATTATTAACTAGCTTTTGCCAGCGGCTTGTCCCACGGTGACGTACTATCAGGATAAAAATTCTTCTATGTGTTAATCCAGGTTATCAACTATCTGCGTGCCAAATTTCATCCAGATCTGTTTAGCTATTTTTGCGTGATTGAGTAACAAACATCCAAATATTTTTAACACATCCAAAAAGCTTTTACATTTTGTGGTATAACTTTGAAGAATCCTAGCTGCCATGTTGTTGTTCGTAGTTAAAGCACACCCCGGACACTCCATACAACGCTCGCAAAATAATTACCTACTACTACTACCTACGTTAAAAAATGACGTTTGTATACGTATGAACGTGTGCGTGAGGTACTTGTGTATACGAGCGCTCTTGTTAAAGAACTGCGACGAATACGCCGAAGTGCGGGGTGAGGTGCGGTAACTGATGTTAGTGCGGGGATGGGAGTGTCCTTTCTGTACGTAGTACTTTAAGTATTCTGTGGTTAAAGCAAAAAAATATTCGAGTCTACAGTTTTAGTTGTGTGCTACAATCTGCATGTTTGGTGTCAGACTACCAAACGGCTTTCACAGGATTATTGTTTTGCAAACATGGCGGCTTAAGCCTCGCCATTGTGGAGTAGGTACGTCACGAAAAGCGATCCACATTTTCTCAAAAAATCTAGCAGAATTATACGAATCTGTAGAATAGAATAAAATAGTTCTTTATTTGCACAGAAAGTAGGTACAAGTTACAGATGTTAGTTTATAAATATGATCCTATACTAACTACCTTAACTAAGGCATGCAAACAGTTTAGCTGCTTATAATAATAAAGACTCATTAATATTTTTGTTATTTACACATTCAATCAAATTAATTTATGATTACCATGTCAAGATGAAATTCAGTACATTATTTGAAATAGGTAATACAATACATAACGTCGAGTTTACTAAAATGGGATTATAACTTCGTCAAGTTCGAGGTCAATACAGTTAAATTAAAAATATAAATGATTTAGTACAAGTCAGGAATACAAATGTCTCTAGTATTAACTTACTGTTACTATTTGCTGTACTCTGCACGCTTTTAACGCGTACGTCTTTTTTTTTTTCTACATCGTTCTCACACATAATTATCAAAAGTGCTTCATCATCATCATCATCATCATTTCAGCCGAAAGACGTCCACTGCTGGACATAGGCCTCCCCCAAGCACCTCCACTTCGACCGGTTTTGTGCTTCTCGCATCCAACGAGTTCCTGCGGCCTTCACAAGGTCGTCGGTCCACCTTGTGGGAGGCCTTCCAACGCTACGCCTTCCGGTACGCGGTCGCCACTCCAGAACCTTTCGGCCCCATCGGCCATCTGTTCTGCGAGCAATGTGCCCTGCCCACTGCCACTTAAGTTTGGCAATTCTTCGGGCTATGTCGGTTACCTTGGTTCTCCTGCGGATCTCTTCATTTCTGATTCGATCCCGCAGGGAAACTCCAAGCATAGCCCTCTCCATTGCCCTTTGGGTGACTTTCAGCCTTCTAATAAGGCCCATTGTGAGCGACCACGTTTCAGTGCCATATGTCATCACTGGCAACACGCACTGGTCAAAGACTTTCGTCTTGAGACACTGCGGTATGTGGGACGAGAAGATATTGCGAAGCTTCCCGAACGCTGCCCAGCCGAGTCGGATTCGACGATTGACCTCTTTCTCGAAGTTGGACCTAACTAACTGGACAGTTTGTCCTAGGTAAATATACTCGTCCACGACTTCGAGTGTAGCGTCTCCGATCTTCATGAGAGTGGGTGTTACATGGGCATTTGACATGACCTTCATTTTGTCCATGTTCATTTTCAGACCCACTCTTTCAGAGGCTCTACTGAGGTCATCGAGCATTGTACTGAGGTCCTCCATAGTCTCAGCCATGACTACTATATGGTCGGCAAACCGAAGTTGAGTTATGTACTCGCCATTGATATTAATGCCAGCTCCTTTCCAGTCCAGAACCTTGAAGACATCCTCCAGAGCAGCGGTGAACAGTTTCGGAGAGATAACGTCTCCCTGTCTCACACCTCGCTGCAGAAGGATAGGTTTCGAGGTCTGGTCCTGGAGTCAGACTGACATAGTGGCGTTTTCGTACAGACACTTCAGCACCTCGATGTACCGATAGTCGATCTGGCACCGTTGAAGAGACTGCAGTACAGCCCATGTCTCGATCGAATCAAAGGCTTTCTCGTAGTCCACAAACGCTAAGCAGAGAGGCAGGTTATACTCTTCGGTCTTCTGTATAACCTGTCGCAGCGTATGTATGTGGTCTACGGTGCTAAAGCCTTTACGGAATCCGGCTTGTTCGGGAGGCTGGAAGTCGTCAAACCTGCGCGCGAGACGGTTCGTGATGACTCTCGAAAACAGCTTGTAGACATGGCTCAGAAGTGAGATGGGCCTATAATTCTTAAGAAGGGCATTGTCACCCTTCTTAAAGAAAAGTATCACCACACCTCTGTTCCATGCCTGTGGTGTTTTACCCTCGAGTATGACGGAATCAAACAGCCTCTGAAGGGCCTTAAGAACGGGTTTTCCGCCGGCCTTCAGGAGCTCGGCCGTAATTCCGTCATCACCCGGTGCTTTGTTGTTTTTAAGCTGCTTCAGAGCCATCCTAATCTCGTACAGGCTGACGTCCGGGATGTCTTCGGTATAGTGTCGGGTCAATCTAGCTCTTGGGTCGTTTGCCAGACTCGTAACGGGGTTGCTTGTTGACGTGTATAACTGTCCATAGAACCTCTCGATCTCTCTCAACAGCTCAGGTTTGGCGGATACGATCCTGCCATCATCAGTCTTCAGTTTCATAAGCTGGCTCTGCCCAATAGACAGATCTCTAGCAAAAACCTTGGAGCCTCTATTTTGCTCTATCGCTTCCTCAATACGGTCTGTATTGAAGCGGCGAAGGTCGCTTTTCAAGGACTTAGAGATCTGTCTGTTGAGCCGCCGGTACTTTAGAACATCATCTGAAGATTGCAGGATCATCTCGCGCCTCTCCTTCATGAGCCGCAAAGTAGGATCAGAGAGCTTCTTTTTCGTATTCGTACGACGGGTCTTGAAGATCTTAGACCCGACCGTATGGACAGCTTCCACGAACCCATCGTTATATTCGTCCACGGAGCTCCCCAGGCACTCGAAACGATTCTGAAGTTCGAGCTGAAAGCTCTCGGGGTTTTGAACCTGGATCGGCGCTGGGCGGAGCGTAGACCTCATTAGTCGAGACCTTTCTAGCTTTATATTTAAGTTCAATGTGCCTCTTACCATGCGGTGATCACTTCCGGTTTTCACCGCGTTGATCACAGAGACATCATTGAATATTTGCTTCTTCGTCGACATAATGAAGTCAATCTCATTTTTAGTTACACCATCCGGGCTCTGCCAGGTCCACTTTCTGTGCTCACGTTTTCTGAAGAAGGAATTCATCATAAAGAGGCCTTCCTTCTCCATAAAACTAGCCAGTAGGTGGCCCCGGTGATTCCGTCGTCCAACTCCAAATTGCCCCATTCGCAGCTCATCATCGCTTCGTTTACCCAGTTTCGCGTTAAAGTCCCCCATGACAACGGTGAAGTGAGTTTTAGAGCCATGCATGGCTCTGGAAATATCCTCATACATGGTCTCCACCTCATCGTCGGGATGCGACGAGGTCGGGGCGTAAACCTGTACGACCTTCAGCGAATACCTTGCGGATATTCTGAGTATAAGGTACGCCACCCTGGTCGACACACTCTCGATCTTCACCACGTTGCTCACAAGGGACCTGTGGACGATAAACCCGACACCACCTTGGGACTGCTGGTCGCCCTCCCGGAAATAGAGCAAGTTGCCAGATTTAAGGATTATCGAGTCCTCCCCCTCTCTTCGGACTTCAGATAATCCCACTATGCCCCATCGCAACCTGCTCAATTCTTCCTCGAGTTCGGAGATCTTCTCGTCGGTCCGGAGTGTACGCGTGTTGTAAGTTGCCAGGTCCAATTTCCGTTGATTTTGGTAGCCGGATCTCTTCCGGGGATTCTTAGCACCCCTTGCCTCACCGTGGCCTTGGCCGCTACCGTAGCCAAGGGTAGGCGGGCCGCCGGGCACTAGGGGCCAAGTATTTTTTGTGCTTGTCATTAGGGGGGATTTGCCATAATCGCCACGCTTGGCATGCGGGTTGGCGATCGCAGTGTGATGGTAAATGCATAGAGAACGCTGCTGCCCATTCTCCGGTACGTCCCTTAGTCGCCTTTTACGACACCCATGGGAAGAAGGGGGGTGGTGCTATTCTTTAAGTCCGGCACCACACGGACTAGTCCGGCACCACACGGACTTGACGGACAAAAGTGCTTGTAAATGGTTTAATTGAAATAAATGCTTTGAGTTTGAGTTTGTCTTAAGTTGTATCTTTACCTTATATTATTTTCTATTATAATCAGGCATACACTTAATCTAACCTTTAATATTTCCGATTTTGAGCTCCTAAAATTATTATTAAACACTCCAATATAATGAACGTACTACCCAGTAACTGGGTTGTGGAGGTCAGATAGGCAGTCGCTCCATAAAAAATACTGGTACTCAGCTGCGTCTGGTTAAAGTGGCAGCCGACCCCAACATAGTTGGGAAAAGGCAGGCAGATGATGATGACTCTAATATAATGAACCTCAAATAATTCATACTTTGAGGTCCTAAAAATACTAATAGCCAAGTAACTGCGACCAACTTAACTTGGATGTAGCGCTCGTCGGCTCCACTCGGCACATCTCGTTTCGCTCGCTCGGCTCGCACGCGGTTCGTCACAGTTCAAACCTAACCTAACCCGTCTGGTCTTGGTACCCTAGCATAGTTACTTCAACCAACTGTGAAAAAACGCCAGAAAGTTAAAAAGAGGCTCAATTATTCAGAAAAGTGTGCATCATTAGAAGCGCTAAAAAATTTTGGAGGATCAGTTTAATATTACTGTTACAATTATAGTACCGTTTTACAATTTCAGGCTAGATGAGTCAAATGAGGAAATTCAAATTTTCAAAGTCAATTATCATCCTTAATGAATATGATCAAACCTAATACCTAGATACTATACCATTTCGCTTGGCAAACAATGAATAAGCCAACTGTATTATAATATAATTGCTAATCATAATAATTAATTGTGTGTATTATGATGATTGTATGAGAGAAACCTCTCACATTTATTATGAGAAGGAGATTACATTGACACACCTGCTTGTCTCCGTGGGGTCATGAATGAATGGATCATTTAAGTTTTCCAGCAGCTATTGTGAAAAATATTATATCTTTACATATAGGTACAGTCAACAAAAGAGATAAGTATGCAGGATCGTCGGATATAGTTGAAGTTTAGTAAGAAACTGACGGATGTTTTCGAATAAAATTTTATTTTATTAATAGGAAACAAACAGCTCATTTATCAAATTAAATTTCTGTCGCTTGTCGTCGCTGTCTACATCTCTCTATTTCTTGTCCTATCGCACTGTATGCTGGAAGAGATTTCTTATGAAATAAGCATCACCTTTGTAGAATAGAATAGAATACTCTTTATTATGTACACCTTATAAATTACAGACATCACACTAATATTATAAAGGCGAAAGTTTGTGAGTGTGTGTGTGTGTGTGTGTGTTTATATGTTTGTTACTTCTTCACGCCTAAACCACTGAACCGATTTAGATGAAATTTGGTATAGAGATTGTTTGAGTCCCGGAAATGGACATAGGATAGTTTTTATCGCGATATTCTCACGGGATCGAAACCTATGCGGGTGAAAACGGGGGGCGCAGCTAGTAAATATATAAACTTTACAATGGGTGACACAATGGGCGGTTTTATCGCTAAGAGCAATCTTTTAAAGACCACCTTTGGATGAATTTACCTATTTTTTGTTCTGTTTTTTCCTTGTCTATTTATATATGTGTGTACATAAATGGTAAAATAAATAAACCTAATAATTCTTCTTAGCAGTCGGGTAGCGTAAAAACCATAACCCAAAAAACTACGCAGTTTTCGCCCTCGGCTTGCAAACCATTAAAACAAAACCAACTCAATAATAAAAGCAAACAAAACTAATTACACGCAGTAATGCGTGTGGATCCCGGGTCTGTGGGACCCCGGGACCCGGGACTCCGGGATCCGTCAGGGGGTAGCCACACGACCCAGCAGGGTCGTAGACAGGTCACGACCGGCGTGTCTGTCATTAACATGGTCGCATACATTATCTTTATTAAGGGTAATGTGTTATAATGTTGTTCTGCTCAGTTTGTTACCAAACATATGAGAGGGACTGATTTGTAGAAGTGAAAACTTTTTTAGGCGCGATGGGCATTTTTTAACTCGCGACACTGTTACCGACACCGCGCTACATTCGGATGTGTTCGGCTGTCCTCGGGATATACTCGGTTTTGATGTATTTCCGATATGTCAGTGAGTGACCGCAAAGTATTCTGTTTGTGTTTTGTTTTCACTTTTGTCAGCACTCCCGAAATGCCACTGTTTTTTTTTTTCTAACATTGCTAAAGCCATTTGACAGGCCTGATGGTGTAGTGGTTAGTGACCCTGACTGCTATGCCGGAGGTCGTGGGTTCGATTCCCACCCAGGACAAATGTTTGTGTGATGAGCACGATCATTTGTTCTGTGTCTGGGTGTAATTTATCTATAATATGTATGTATTTAGAAATATATAAGTATGTTTATCAGTTGTCTAGTACCCATAACACAAGCTCTGCTTAGCTTTGGACTAGATGGCGTTGTGTAATAGTTGTGGAATATTATTATTATTATTTATTTTTAAAGAATAATCGTTGTGTTTCTTCTCCATAGGAAACGACCAATTGGAACCGTGCACCTAGCTTCTGACGTTTCATAAGTGCCTATGTAGGTTATTTTAACATATCTATAAATAAATAACATTTAGAGTCTGTTTATAATTTCAAAACAACAGCAAGTAGCTAATTATAACAAACAAAAAAAAAATTCTCTGTCTATTTGTTACTAATCTCCGAAACGGCTGGACCGATTTTGACGGGACTTTCACTGGCAGATAGGTGCTGTTTTAAGGAGTAACTAAGTCTATTTTTATTTTAGAAAAATAATTAATAAAAGGACATATTATTGTTTCCCGACGTCCTCGCGGACGAACTCGCGGGCACAGCTAGTCCAAAATATTTTTATATGAAAAAATACACGCAAAGTTGCGGGCAACAGTATGAAATTAAAAAAAAATAATTTGATTTATATTTGTTATACAGGATGTTACGGAAAGGGTATATCAATACAAACGGGTTAAAGAGTGTATCTGGTCTAGAATCTCTGTACAAAATTTCAGCTCAAAAGCATTAACTTTGAAAATGCTTAATATTTTTTTATTTCGACATCACGGCGCTGCACTGGCGCTCGGCGGCGTGATGTGCGTGTACTAGGCGCACAGACACACTACAGATAATGGATAATGACCCTCGGTGCGGTAACACGTTTGTTATGATTTCAATTTAATAAACTATCGAAATAAAAAAATATTAAGCATTTTCAAAGTTACTGCTTTTGAGCTGAAATTTTGTACAGAGATTCTAGACCAGATACACTCTTCAACCCGTTTGTATTGATATACCCTTTCCGTAACACCCTGTATGTAGATAAATTTCTTTTTAATTGTGGATGTGTCTGAATGTGTACTCTTCGTCACACGAAGATTCATCCACGGCATTAGTAGCAAAAACTTAGTCAAGCAGTGGTGCTGGGTTCACTGCTGGACAAAGAAAACTTCGTAAGTACCCCTAATTATTATCCTTGTTTAAATTACGATACAATATAAAATATTGGTATTCCGCTGCATCCGGTTAGACTGGAAGCCGACCCCAACATAGTTGGGAAAAGGCTAGGCAGATGATGATAAATTATTACGACACAATTCGAAGAACACTTTTAAATAAAATTTGGAATATCCAAAAGTGCTCGACTCATAATGCTCATTTGATCGTATAAAAAACCATAGATATAGATCATATTAGTTAGTTTTTTTAATTAATTATAATTAAACTACTTTGAATAAAAGAGCCATGTTAAATACACACATCAAAAGTGTCTAGGGATCAAGCATTTTTATGTGGATTTCTTGAGATTGAGATGTGGCTTTGTAATAAATTTATGATTTTATAAATTTATATGGATCCTTTTTGGTGCATTTCATAATTTGAATCAGGAACTGTGAATCAAATTCGAGTGAAAGATGAAAATCAGCTGTCAATATTTTCCCTATAAAAACATACAACGCATTGAAGACATTATTAGTGCTACTGTTTCCCTACTACTGATTAAAACCAACGTTATTATGGAGCGGCGACGTCATTTAAGCAGGGAAGAAATGCTCAGAGCCGTGGGAATGATAGAAGCTGGTTCCCGGCAACGTACTGTGGCTTTAGCTCTGAATACAAGTCAGAGTGTTATCAGTCGACTTTGGATACGTTACCGAAGCACTGGTACCGTGGCTGAGCGCCATGGAGGACGGTATCGCTGCACCACACGGAGACAAGACCGATACATTCAAATCTTAAGTCGAAGAGCTCCAACAATAACCGCCATGATGTTAGCCGTGAGGCTTCATCACTCTTCAGGGAACTTAATTAGCGACCAAACAGTCAGAAACCGCTTGCATGAAGTGAACCTTCATTCCCGAAGACCGCTACGGGTACCACCTATAGCAATGCACAATCGTAGGATTCGATATCAATGGGCTCTTGAACACAGAAATTGGGCAGAAGAACAATGGCGTTTCGTGTGCTTTTCTGATGAGTCTCGTTTTGGTATGAGACCGGATACAAGACGTATACGACACTGGAGAACCCCTGGACGCCAACAGCGATTAAAATCCTGCCAGGAAGTCCATCCTTATAGTGGTGGAACCATCATGGTATGGGCGGGTATTTGGATCGGCGGAAGAACTGAGTTGATTTGGATCAGAGGCAACCTCAACGCTCAAATTTATGCTGAGACGATTGTATCAGACGTCATCGTTCCTCTACAAGTGCAAATCGGTCCCTTATTTCAGTTAATGCATGATAATGCACGACCGCACACCGCAAGAGTTGTAAGACAGACTCTCGCCGCAGCTAACATCAATGTCCTGCCCTGGCCTGCTCAGTCGCCAGACTTGAACCCGATTGAGCATGCATGGGATATGCTACAGAGAAGAGCTCTGCCGAATATGGAGGGTATCCAGTCGCAAGAAGACCTTTTTTTGTTGTTGCAACGAACATGGGCGGCCATTCCACAGCGTGATTTGGATGAACTCATTTTGAGTATGCCAAACCGATGTTCTTGTGTTGTTAGTGTTCGCGGTAGAAACACGGATTATTAATTGTTTAAGTTACCCAATAAAATTTTAAAGAAAACTGTTATTTCAGTCTTTTTTTCGAACTTTTGTGTTAGTGGTTCAAATGTCAAAAATCCCTTTATTAGGAAAATGGCAAATTTCTTTATTAATGCAAAGGTGACTTGGTTTATCGTTACTGTGACAAACGAAAACACTTTATTTGATGAATCCTTACAGAAAATTTTAATTAATATCAATCAGGAGAAAAGTTATTGCAAAAATATATGTTGATCCCTAGACACTTTTGATGTGTGTAGATACGAATCTATAAAAAAAAATTACTTAATTTATTGATTTTTTCGCAAGGTAAAATGTTTTCAGATTTCACACTCGATTGACGGGAAACTTTTTAGAAATATTTTGATGTTTTTTTTTTCGTTTCTGCTGCATTAAGTCAATTTTTTTAAAGAACAGAATTTATCTCCTTTTAATTATCTATACAATCACACTATCACACTAATATTATAAAGGCGAAAGTTTGTGAGTGTGTATATGTTTGTTACTTCTTCTTTTTATATGGTACTTTTTATTCCGATATTCCCACGGGATCGACACTTACGTGGGTGAAGCCGCGGGGCGCAGCTAGTGGTATATAAATTAATTAGGTTCTGTGTACTAGCAGGAGTGTAACAATAGAAACGGTTGCAGAAAGGAGGCAAAAAAAAATCGATTGTAAAAGTACTCTCTAATGCTTCGCATTATGAGTCATGCAAACTCCTATCAAATGAATTGAAGTTGCCTTAGAGAGTGTCACACAGACGTTGCTCACGCCTGTCATTATGCTCCCGATAATCATTGTTTTCCCGCCAACCTTCCAGTGACACTATTTCCAGCCTGACATTTATAAAAAACTAGCAGTGCCCCGCGGTTTTACCCGCGATAAAAATATTATAGTCCTTTTTTATTGATTCCCTTTACAAATCTCCAACCCCCCTTTTTACACCCTTAAGGGATAATTTCGGGGATAAAAACTATTCTATATCCTTCCCCACAACTCAAACTATCTCCATACCACATCTAAATCGGTTTAGCGGTTAATTGATTCCCCGTACAAACTTCCACCCCCGTTTTCACCCCCTTTAAAGATGATTTCTGGGATAAAAACTATACTATGTCCTTCCTCGGGATGCAATCTATCTCTCTGCCAAATTTCATCTAAATCCGTTCAGTGGTTTAGGCGTGAAAAGGTAACATACAGACAGACAGACAGGCAGACAGACAGAGTTACTTTCGAATTTATAATATTAGTATAGCAGTTTGGATACTAGCTGTGTCTCGCGGTTTCGCCCGCATAAGTGTCGATCCCGTGGGAATATCGGGAAAAAAAGTGGCCCATATGTTAATTCAGAGTGTCAGCTACCTCCATACAAAATTTTATCAAAATTGGTCTCGCCGTTTGAACGTGAAGAAGTAACAAACTCACACATACACTCACAAACTTTCGCCTTTATAATATTAGTGTGATTCATACCGTATATTCTCTTTTAACTAATTAAAAGAGTAACATCAGCCTACGTCGCCCTCCTCCCTACAGCCCCATCAACAGGTCGACAAACCTCATTAATTAAACGTGCTCGACAGTAAATTTATTTACATCTGTGATGGACATTTACCTTTATGTAAATGGAACTGGTAACGAAAAAACAAATGAAGTAAAGCTTTTTATTAGGGTTCCGTAGCCAAATAGCAAAAAACGGAACCCTTATGGTTTCGTCATGTCTGTCTGTCTGTCTGTCCGTCCGTCCGTATGTCACAGCCACTTTTTTCCGAAACTATACGAACTATACTGTTGAAACTTGGTAAGTAGATGTATTCTGTGAACCGCAGTAAGATTTTCACACAAAAATAGAAAAAAAAACAATAAATTTTGGGGTTCCCCATACTTACAACTGAAACTCCAAAAATTTATTTTCATCAAACCTGTACGTGTGGGGTATCTATGGATAGGTCTTCAAAATCTTCAGTGTTGTTGGTTTATCCAGGAGTTTCTCAGAAGTAAAAAGTCAGTGTGAGCGATACGATAATGGTTAATTACCGCAGTAAAATGAAAGAGAAAGAAAGAAAAAAATAAAAAAACCGGCCAAGTGCGAGTCGGACTCGCCCATGAAGGGTTCCGTAGCAGCAAGTAACATAATATAAAAGTTCTTGTAGTTCGTTGTAACTTTGTGAAAGGTAAATTGCGGTTTTCGATTTATGACGTATTAAAAAAAAAACTACTTACTAGATCTCGTTCAAACCAATTTTCGGTGGAAGTTTACATGGTAATGTACATTATATATATTTTTTTAATTTTATCATTCTCTTATTTTAGAAGTTAGAGGGGGGGGGGACACACATTTTACCACTTTGGAAGTGTCTCTCGCGCAAACTATTCAGTTCAGAAAAAAATGATATTAGAAACCTCAATATCATTTTTGAAGACCTATCCATAGATACTGTGGTGTTCACTGTAATCTACCATTAGGGGCTTAGGGTTTAGGAATAAAACGGTCGAATTATCAGTAAGTATCACAACCACCCACAGGGAACGTCCTGTCGCCAACGGCTAAAGTAAGTGACAGCTCCAGTGTTACCAGTGAGTTGAGTGCTACATTTAATAGTACATCACATCTCTTCCTTTTTATATAAGTTAATTAAGTGATTTAGATGTTAACTTATGAAACGTCAGAAGCTAGGTGCACGGTTCCAAATGGTCGTTTCCTATGGAGAAGAACCGGCAAGAAACTCCATGGTTACTCTTTTGAAAATAATTGGCTTTTACAATGTTTTCAAATTACAATAGGTATGAGGACAGCGTAGGCCTATCAACAAGTAGGTACCAGGTACTTGATGAAATAAAATGTCTACCGATCTAAAGTCTACCAGGCCTACCAAGTCCTCACATTTACATTTTTAAGTACAATACAGTAATAGCATTTATACTAAACTCCCATATCTGAATTTTCGTTATCTTTAACTTTCCATTTACCTTCCTTCCTTTCCTTCCTTCTTTATTTCCTTTTCCTTATTTTTTGTTGAATTGTGTTGTCACTAAGTTTTGAATTTCGTAGCTATTTTTGAGATATGTTAATCCATTTGTGTCTTGCGTACAGGTAGATTCCATGATTTCAATCTCTTTGGATCGATTACAATAATATTATTAATGATCACGGAAAGATTTCGCCGTCATTGTTTATTTTCGGCCACCAGACCTTAGTGCGTAACCTATCCTTCATGTTGACAGTGCTTGGTTGGCGTTGCCATTCATGAGCTGCTTCTGATAGGTACCTGTTTTCTTAAATGAGTTAAATTACTTTTTAACCGGTCAAGCTCCGCGCGTCGCCTATCGCCGACGAAACAATAGAAAATCAGTTGTGTCTCATTAACGGAGCTTGACAGATTAATTATATGTTTGTAATCTAAGGATTCATCACTTGATTTGCGTGCGAAACCATGATTTCGTGTCAAATATAACGTCTAGAGTCCGTCATTGTTTATTATGGAAATGGCAATATTTGTTAAAACAAATGCGAACTTATTTACCAAGGTCTCGGACACCAGAAAAAGCCCCGTGAGAAACCAATATAAAAACTTTTTAATGTCGGTGGCTACAAAACTGCACGATTAAGAAAAAATGTCATTTGTATGGGACCAATCATGTTTAATAAATTACCGAAATATTTAAAAATGACACATTTCAATATTTCAAACACAAACTTAAGGCTTTTCTAGGGGAAAAATGGTATTACTCCATTAATTATTTTCTAAATGACCGTTTATTATAGTTTAATTAAATCAATTGAATTTTGAATATTTTCAAGATTTAAATATTGTACTTTGACATTTTAGGTGTATTTTGACATTTTGGTCTTATTTTGACTATTATGTATTTATTGATTGTATTGAACTGTTATTTTATTTTTATCTGATAATTGTGTTTAAAATATTCTTATCTTTTATTAATTAAAGCATCGTATTCATTCATTTTTCTGCATGTCGAATCTTAGGCAGAATGTATGGCTCAACTTTAATTCTTCACGACCTTATTTGTATACTAACCTGCATTCTAGCAAATAAATAATTTGACTTGATTTGTCTTTTTTCTTTTTTTTTTTTTTTGAATTTATTCGATGGTTTCCGGTAGTCTACATGTCTCAATTGCTTTGATGTATTTGTCAAGTGGTTTAATGCTTGATGATGAAAGCTAGTAACCCAGAAAATAAATAGCTTTTAGATAAACATTTTTTTTTTTTTGTTTTTTTTGTTTAGTAAAACATGTTGCCTTCGAGCTCTGTTAATAATACGTTTTTTTTTTTAAGCACCTGGCATCATGTCCTTTTTATCACATCCAACACAATTAAGACGTCATCTACTAGCATGACAATAACCATAACGGAAAATGATCAGCTCACTGAGATCTTTTGATTGATATTATCTCAGGTAATAATGCTTTATTGGCAGTACGCATATCTAATTATTCCAACAAGTACGAATGAATATCATCATCAGGCTTTAGAACCGGTACCATCGGAGAAATCGTCGGTGTTATTAGTTAAGTACTAACATAAGTTAAGACTATTGTTACTAACCCAATGGATCTCTGTTATCTGAATAACTAATAACAATAATAAAATCCAAGAAGATGGTTTATTTACCTACAGGTTCAGTTATTTATAAGTCCGCCTAATTTCTTATTTAGCTTTGGTTCCAAAGGAATGGGGACTTGCTATTAGGCTGACTAACTGAAAGAGTCTTTTTATCAATTGTGGTATCTTATTGAACATCATTAAACTTGGCAAACTTTGTTGTGAATAATAAATATATTTGCGAGACGTTAGAGGTATTATTTTATTTGCCCTTCATCTGCAGTGTTTTAGGCAGGGACTTGAAACAATTTATCACGCGAACTTGTTTTATCACGCCACCTTATTTTATCACGCTGCTAAATATAAGCATATTTTTGGCATCATTTTGATAGTTCACACTTGATGTCAGCACTAACTGCTGACTATTTGTGCCTCACCACACACAAATATATATATTTTTTTTAACGTTATATTTTTTAGTATCATTACAAATTTTTTGAACTATAACATTAGTGGTAACGGAACGAAATTCATTTCGTTTTCAAGTCTGTACACACACACGTTTCACACGTTGTTAGATACTATTTTGGATATTAATATAATTATGTACTTGTATGTGTTTGCGTATTACAAGTAACTCTGCATCTAAGCAAACTAAAAGTATAGGACCGGGACTAACCCTGATTTATTTTGTTATTTGCATATACTGGTCGGTTATACAAATGTATCAGTATTTGATGAGTTTTCACCCATTGATTGCATATACTAGTCGGTTATCCAATGTATGTACTTGATGAGTTTTCACCCATTGATTGCATATACTGGTCGGTTACACCAATGTATGTACTTGATGAGTTTTCACCCATTGATTGCATAACTAGTATAGTTTTATACCAATGTATGTACTTGATGAGTTTTCACTCATTGATTGCACAACTAGTATAGTTTTATACCAATGTATGTACTTGATGAGTTTTCACCCATTGATTGCATAACTAGTATAGTTTTATACCAATGTATGTACTTGATGAGTTTTCACCCATTGATTGCATAACTAGTATAGTTTTATACCAATGTATGTACTTGATGAGTTTTCACCCATTGATTGCATAACTAGTATAGTTTTATACCAATGTATGTACTTGATGAGTTTTCACCCATTGATTGCATACACTGGTCGGTTATCCAATGTATGTACTTGATGAGTTTTCACCCATTGATTGCATACACTGTGATTCGTTCCCGACTTGGCTAACGCTTACAGGCAGTATTTTTTGTTGTTGTGTGTGTACAGACTTGACGTTGCAGTATAAAACTGATTTACATCCGTCACCTCACACACCAGGTCCAGTTGAAAACTAGCGTCAGGCACTAGTTGTCTGGCATTTTTGCTGAACTGAGCTGTGAGGCGCACTTTCCTGCTTATTTTTTTTTTTTTTCTTTTTACATCGGACTTTATAATGTTTATTTGACCTTTATTTTTTATTTTTGTTTTTATCTTATGTATGTATCTGGTGTATTGTGTGTCTTTTAGTTTGTGCTAAATAAATGTATTTTCTTTCTTTTGTCTTTCAACATTATAATAGCAGAAAGCCGTAGAAAAATCCAATCAAGCTGTATTATATTAAGCAGAATAATTAAGTCAAGTCGCAATGATAAATTTAAAGAAGCATACATACTATGAAATTATTTTACATAAACGGTTGGTATTTACCATTTACTCATAAAATGTTCATATTTAAGTCCATCAGCTGGTTTACGATCGCTTACTCTCTGAGTGTGCGGTATTAGTAGAACATTATGTAGGTATTTTTATTACAATCGACCAACTACACAACAATGGAACATTTGTATTGGTAAGCGTTAACTGGCACTGTTTTTAAAGACTAATCTAACCGAAGGTATCAGCATGCTTACTTGAATTAGATTCAATAATTTATCGAATATATCAAATATTATAACATTGTTTTCGTTTTCAACTTGTTTCACTTGTGCTCTGGCTATTGTTGAACTTGTTCGAATGCCGTTCTGCAGATCTTTGGAAGTTTGCTTCTGCTACGATTTATTTTTTTATTTTTTACTGTTGCTGTTGAAAATATTATTTCTTAAGTTTAGTCCAGCTGTAATGAATTCTATGAATTCTTTTGTTGATTGCAATTGCCAGTGCAAAATGCATTTGATTTCACTAAAATTAGTTCAATCATTAACCTTTTCAGATTTTATGACACTAGTTACTTTACTTCGATTTTATCGAAGTGAAACTTTTGTTAAAACTGATATATTACGAAATTTCCGTTGGAACATTTTTTATAACACTAGTTTTGATAGTAAGATAATAACTGTTCCCTTTACTTCGATTTTACCGAAGTGGAACTTTTGTTAAAACTGGTACTTATATAAACGATATTTGTAGTTAGAAAATCTTTATTTACTCAAATGAAATTTACTACAAATTCCACTTAATGAGAAATATTTTCACTACGTGTAATGGTGACATTCAAGAGCAGAGCTAGTATGGACCCACATAAATATTAAAAGAAGACAGAAATAATTTGAAGTACATAACAAGACATTGAAGGTAATAAGTAGCATAAGATGCATACGAAACAAAAGTAAAATTTTGTGGGTAAATTATTATTTTCGTTGGAACATTTCATTATTTGATTGAATAATATTTTCCGAAGGTATTATACTATTTACATACGGATTCAGTCAACAATACATATTTGATGTGGGTATTTAGGTATATATTAATTAAGATATCGTAACCAGTTGATTTACGAGTTGATTGATGTATTTAGCGACTCATTTCATCGATCTATGCAGCACATTCTCGTCTCAGCTGGTTACCAACGCAGCTTGTGCATAGATAGGTAGGTAGTAAAGACACACATGAATGTAAATCGAAATTAAGTATAGCAAACACGTTTAGTGATTTTCGCTTAGATCATGGTCACTATGGGCGACTAGAATCAATTCTATTTTAAGATAATTTTTGACGTTCAAAAGTGCCTTTTATGTGCCTATTTGAAATAAATGCTTTGACTTTGACTAATTTCGTCTCTTTTTTTTTCGTAATTTGAGCGATTACTTTACTTACTGCGCTTTTACTCGTCGCCAATGTGGTGTTCACTGTAATCTACCATTAGGGGCTTAGGGTTTAGGAATAAAACGGTCGAATTATCAGTAAGTATCACAACCACCCACAGGGAACGTCCTGTCGCCAACGGCTAAAGTAAGTGACAGCTCCAGTGTTACCAGTGAGTTGAGTGCTACATTTAATAGTACATCACAGATACCCCATACCTATCCATAGATACACGTACAGGTTTGATGAAAAAGATTTTTTGGAGTTTCAGTTGTAAGTATGGGGAACCCCAAAATTTATTGTTTTTTTTTCTATTTTTGTGTGAAAATCTTACTGCGGTTCACAGAATACATCTACTTACCAAGTTTCAACAGTATAGTTCTTATAGTTTCGGAAAAAAGTGGCTGTGACATACGGACGGACGGACAGACAGACAGACAGACATGACGAATCCATAAGGGTTCCGTTTTTTGCCATTTGGATACGGAACCCTAAAAAGACACAGTTCGTCAAACAATAACAAAAGACTGTGTGGGTGGTGATTTGATTAAAAAAAGATTAACTACTCAGCAAGTTTTACTGACTGGCATACGTATTAGGTACCTACAGCTTGTGTAGGGTTTCTAATCTACTCCAAAAATATCAAGCATGCGTCCCAAATGCAAACTACTTACTAAAACCAAATGTTCACATTCACAAAACAATATAATACCAAATTAATATATTATATTCGTGAATGGTAAATGTAAAGCTTACGACAGACCGAATCTCAATAATCCTTCCAACGACCTCTATTTATTTATAGTCAGGACAATCCCGGGACTCAGCACGTATCACGACAGGGCAAGTCCCCACAGGGTCGTCAACAGGTTGCGTCTGTGCCCGCTAATTATCGCCCCCGCTGTTATCTTTATGAACCTGTGTATTGTCATGTAAGCCTAGTGATAGAGGACGTAAAGGGATCGGAACAGATGGGCAAATTGAGCTAATTATATTGCTTTCTTTTTTGATGAAAGGTCCAGGGTATAATATGACATAAGGATGTTGTGGACATGCTTTTTGGACGACAGATGAGGAGTGTACTTTATTTATTTAGAAGGAATTGTTTTGTATGTTGTAATGGGTATCGGCGTCGAGGTAGACCATGGCGAAGGTGGGGTGATGATCTAACGAGATTTTCAGAGCTAACATGGCCAGAGATCGGTCAAGACATCCCTGTATTGGTTTGGAACGAAAAAGGGGAGGCCTTTGCCCAGCAATGGGACATAATACAGGTTAAAGAAAAAAAAACAGGTACTTGTCATTCTTGATAATTTTTGTAACCCTAAAAGCCCCAAATAAAGGGAAAGATATTAACTACAGCCTCGAAATGTTGTCACTGTATTAGTCCAATATATCAGTACTCCTCAGGCTTATCTTATTTGTTAAATCGGTCTTATCATTGTATATATCTATCACATAATCATCCTATAATGCCCACTGCTGGGACACAGGCCTCCTCTCTGTGAGACGGAGAGAACTGTAATCCACCATACGGGCCCAGTGCGGGTTGTTAGATGTCACATGTCTTCGAATTTTTGGTTCTAGGATATGCCGGTTTTATTCACGATGTTTTCCTTCACCGTTTAGAGAGCAGTGTAGTGTGCTGTATTATACCAATTTATACTCCACAATGCTACTTGTGTAAATTATTTCATCACCACTAAACTCAGGCTCACATTATTTTGTAAAATCGGTTTTATTTTTGTAAGTACTTATACAGTGACGTAATCATCTAAAGATCAGCCTACCTAACATAACCAGACCCACAAAAAACAACGTAACGAAATAAAAATAAATCGGAAACTCATTTATTCTTTATTTAGTACTAAAAATAGAAAACACAGAAATAACAATTTTTTGTAATAAAACCTCAAATTCTTAGAGCGATGGCAGAACCCTTACTTTCTCCTAAAGCCTACGCTTACAGGGTTAATCGAAAAAAAAAACAGGGTAGCATTTTCTACCAGAGAGACAACGTCTAAAAAGTATGTAGATAATATAATCTGTTGGGAAAATGTCCCGTAGTAACATATGAAAAACCTTTTTAAATCCTCAAAATTATAATAAATATACTATGTAGTTACATTATTTTAGCGGGTCGTTAAATAATAATAATGCAAGGTAACAGAGAATATAGAAGGTTCCTCTCACAAAGCAATGTCGCACACAGATGTCATGAAACAAGTTGCAACATATCGCGTTGAGAGAACATAGTAAGAACATCCAGAATGTTAACTCCTAACAACAAGTAATTCTTCTCTCGTAACGTTATAGTATTTTCATTTCTTGTAGCGACGCGCCCTTTACTTATGGTAACCAAGTGTACAGCAGCACATCCAGCTACTACAATCTATCAAATTTCTTTAATAGATTTTCAACTTTATCGCTAAAGCATAAGAAGGTTCAAAGTTGATTGGGAAAATTTTACAGTTTCGGGTAGCTTGTTGTGCTAGCGTCTGTACAAACACGCTGTGAATGTAAAAATACTGTAATAAGAATTTAGGAGTCGTGTTCACGGTGTCGTCAAAATCAAATAGCGTGTCGGTTAGACTGCTGAACGAACTGCTCAGGCAAACGGAGGCAGCTGCACAAATGGCAGTTTTGGAAAATCATCGGCTTGTCACTCATAGACTCAGACAGTCTATGAGTGATAAAAAACTTTTTAACAAAAAAAAAACCGACTTCCAAAAAAACACTACAAAGTGAAAAATAACTTTAATTTCGAAAGTCGGTGTCTTTGGATCTGTATTTTAGTTTTTTGCCACCGACTTCCAAAATTAAAGTTATTTTTCACTTTGTAGTGTTTTTTTGGAAGTCGGTTTTTTTTTTTTGTTAAAAAGTTTTTATTTCACGCTTTTTAGTGGGTCTGCTTATAATTTATCTCAGTTATTTTAACTCCAAGCCGTTGAGGAGTTGTACCTTCCATTATCAGCTCATCCACCTGAGATGATGATTATCAGATGCAAATACTTGAACAGCTTTAGAAAATATATGAAAATGGTACTATGTGCCTATAAAATTTGAAGGTTGCCCTCGATTTCCCTGGGATCCCATCATCAGATCCTGACCTGATGCTCATGGGACCACTTGGGAAGTATACCCTTTCAAATAAAAGAAAATTTTTCCAAATCGGTCCAGGCGTCTTCGAGAAATCGGAAAACATACATAAAAAAAAAAAAAAATCCGACGAATTGAGAACCTCCTCCTTTTTTTGAAATCGGTTAATAAATGTAGCTCTATAAAGCCTCTGTACAGTCTCTTTCTAAAGCTTGATGTTCTAATCAGCATCATCATTTCAGCCGAAAGACGTCCACTGCTGGACACAAGTCTCCCCCAAGGACTGCCACTTCAACCGGCTTAGTGCTTGTTGACGATTCTAGGTTGACTGCTCAGCTACAGGAGCGAATAAATGATCTACATGGACTAAATAACACTCTGATGTAATCCAAGAATACAAGTTTAAAAGAAACGCAGTGCCTTTGTCGTGGTAAGATTTCAAGGTCGAGACGCTCGGAGCGCCGTCGCCTGATGCTGATGCGCCCTCTCAGCCACCGCGCGCCTCCAACCAGTCGTAAGCATGCCATGCATAGACAGTGCTTCTCGCATCCAGCGGATTACTGTGGTCTTTACCAGGTCGCCCGTCTACCTTGTTGGAGACCCTCCAAAGCTACGTGTTCCGGTACGCGGTCGCTACTCCAGAAGCTCGATACGCTGAAGTTTAAATCGTCAGTCGTTACCCAACTCACAGGCAAAGCCACTAACTCATCATAATCAGCCTGTATTGTTCCCACTGCTGGGACACAGGCCTCCTCTCTTCGAGAAGGAATGGGCTATAATCTACCATGCGGGCCCAGTGCGGGTTGGTAGATGTCAAATATCTTCGAATTTTTGGTTCTAGGACATGCCGGTTTCCTCACGATGTTTTCCTTCACCGTTTTGAGAGCAGTGGTGATGAAATCATTTACACGAAGTAAAGCGCCTGTCTGGGTTCAAACCTACGACATACAACTCGTAAGTCGCGGCCGTTACCACTGGGCCACCAATGCTCTCAAAGTTGTATAACATATGCTATCACTATAACAACATTAATATCTGCATCGAAATCAATCAATTTCAAAATGCGTAACAAAGAGTATTTCAGCATGATTAATTACTGAAAATTCTGCAAACATGGCCGCGCTAAAGGAAAATATAATTATGTAGATAATAAACGACGTTATTATTTTTGTCCTGAACATCTGGATATTAAATTACCGTTCACTCTTTTCGGCCTAAATAATTATGTTGACACTCCATTCCAAAGGAACAATGTAAAGATTGTGTGAAAGATGATGACTAGAAATGAAGAGACTGATCATCATCTGCCTAGCCTTTTCCCAACTATGTTGGGGTCGACATCCAGTCTAACCGGATGCAGCTGAATACCAGTATTTTACATGGAGCGACTGCCTACCTGACCTCCACAACCCAGTTACCGGGTAATACGATTCCCCTTGGTAAGGCTTCTGACTACCCGTAACGACTGTCAAAGATCCGCGAATGACAGCCGGGACCAACGGCTTAACGTGCTTTCTGAGGCACGAAAGGGTCGCAGTATGTAAAGATGTGCACCCATCCACAGACCAACCGTGGCAAGCGTAGTTTAACCTGATCGATCGATCTGTGCGGATGTTATTATTTAGCCACGGGCCCCTTGGGACTCTTATGGTCCTTTGAAGGAACTAATCAGAATTTTTGGATCAGTAGTTCCTTTGCAAAAGCTAAAGGAACTAGGTACTGAGACTAGATAGTTTCTTTAGCAGTTCCTTTGAAGCAAATAATAGTAGTCAACAAGTGAAAAAAAGGGAATTTAATTCGAGGGACTAAGTTGGATCCCGAGAGCAGCGAAGGATTCTAGAATAGAATCCCGAGCGTAGCGAGGTATTCTAGATTAGAATCCTGAGCGGAGCGAGGTGAATTATTTTTTTCACGAGTTGTGTACTCTACTTTTTACCATTGACTGCGAGAAAATAAATAGTAATATAGTATTTATCACATTTTATTTTATAATCGGTGATAAGCATAATATCCGTGATAAAAATTAATAGTGAAATTAGAACAGTTTTCCAAATTCAGTGTAATGTTCTTGTTTGGTTTTAAGACTTGGGTGTTTGGCAAAGTCGCCATGTTTCGTGGTTACTCTTGCTGAGAAAGCTGTAATGTAGTCGATCCACAAGGTTGTCCTTTGGATGTTGAAGGGCGCGTCGGAGATAGTGGCGCCCAAGGGTGTAACAGTACGGTTTTAGATTTATACTGGCAACTATTCGGCTGCATCTTATATGCTCCAAAGTGTCGCCGGCTTCTTAGTCTTGGTTAATTCGTTGAGATAGTTAAGAAATATGGACGCTGAGAAAATATTGGCGCCATTCGTGATTTACCAGTCGTAGAACAAATTGTATGTTTTCAGGTACAACTCCCGAGATTTTGGCGGCAACAAATTATCAATTGCTGCTTTATTTCGAAAAGATTCCGGAGTCAGTGTCTCATTTTCGTCACTGGAAGAACTCATTTTATTATAATTTATGTTATTAGATTTTCCAATGACTTAAAACAACCACGATAACAGATAGAAAAGAACCTAAATTGGAGGGATATTTTTTTTTTATTTAATATTATAGCTATAGAGCTATAAAATTAAATTAAAAAAAAATCCCTCCAATTTAGGTTCTTAGGAATAGCTCCATATAGCCAGCCAGTACGTACTTTCAGCACGTTTTATTTATTTTTGTACATAAATCGTATGTTCGTGCTTGTTCCAAATTCAAAATGTTTTTATTCACTCAGTGACTAAAAGAGAGTTTTATTCACTGTTATCGATGAATAAAATGCCCTTTTTGGAGTGACAATGATAAAAACATAATTATTATATAATGATGCCCGCTGCTGCCGTATGCTGGCCCATAAGGAACCAACCCAGAGGCCCATGAGGGCCATAAGGAAGTAAAGATGACTCTTTTTAGGGCATATTGCATATTACAAATGCAACCAATACCAACGTCCGTATGTGAAAAAGTAATCATAATAGAAATTGACTAATTTAAAAGAGTTCGTATTAAAAAAAAAAGACGGGTTGCACTCCGGGAGTGCCGGCAGAAGTGAAAACTTGAATATTAACGTTGAAATAAATCAATTAATAATTGAGTTAATATAACTAAGCTTTTTTCACTATTTCTGCGTCACTTTTTTCATTAATCGATGCACTTTGTCCAATTTCCATTTTTTTAAACACTTTATATACACGAATTTTACGAATACACAGCAGTGTGGCTACTACACAGACGGGCGAGCCATCAGCTGTCCATCCACGTCCGCGTCCACCATCACCATCACATCACATCACCATCGCCATCGCCATCACCATCGCCGTCACCATCACCATCGCCATCACTATCGCCATCGCAATCGCCATCACCATCGCATCACCATCACCATTGCCATCACCATCGCCATCACCATCGCCATCGCCATCACCATCACCATCCATCCATCCATCCATCCATCCATTATCGTGTCTCACTTAGTTCACTTCGGTTGGCGCCGCCGTAGAAAGAGATGGGGGGGGGAATCTCTCCTGACGGTCACGTGTCCTGACGCGATGCCCTGACGCGAGTTTAACAGTTTTTACCCATTACAAAAAGTGTTCAACGCCGCTAAAGAAGTTTTCATTTCAAAAAACTACTTACTAGAACTTGTTCAAACCAATTCTCAGTGGAAGTTCACATGGTTAATATACATCATATATTTTTTTTAGTTTTATCATTCTCTTATTTTAGAAGTGTCTGTCGCGCAAACTATTCAGTTTAGAAAAAAATATATTAGAAACCTCAATATTATTTATGAAGACCACGTATGGGTTTAATAAAAAAAAAATGAGTTTCAGTTCTAAGTATGGGGAACACATTGTTTTTTTTTTCTATTTTTGTGTGAAAATCTTAATGCGGTTCACAGAATACATCTACTTACCAAGTTTCAACAGTATAGTTCTTATAGTTTCGGAAAAAAGTGGCTGTGACATACGGACAGACAGACAGACTTGACGAATCCATAAGGGCTCCGTTTTTTGCCATTTGGCTACGGAACCCTAAAAAATACAGTTCTCCAACAAACAAATTCAATCTCAAATTAAGACGATCAGGAGGACAGGAGTGATGATAGTTGGCTTTACATTTCCTGACAACTCTAAGGTATTTATTGCATATCGGACGTCGTGTCCTTCTTACTTGTTTTGTGTCCCCGTCCACGACATGTAGCTCGTAATATGGGTAAACACATCCATGTTATCGTTCCATTCGCGACCACAGTACAGCCCATGTCTCGATCGAATCAAAGGCTTTCTCGTAGTCCACAAACGCTAAGCAGAGAGGCAGGTTATATTGAATATTTGCTTCTTCGTCGACATAATGAAGTCAATCTCATTTTTAGTTGCTCCATCCGGGCTCTGCCAGGTCCACTTTCTGTGCTCACGTTTTCTGAAGAAGGAATCACACTATCACCTTCACACTAATATTATAAAGGCGAAAGTTTGTGAGTGTGTGTGTGTTTATATGTTTGTTGCTTCTTCACGCCTAGACCACTGAACCGATTTAGATGAAATTTGGTATAGAGATAGTTTGAGTCCCGGAAAAGGACATAGGATAGTTTTATCCCGATATTCCTACGGGATCGAGTCTTATGCGGGTGAAACCGCGGGGCGCAGCTAGTTCATCATAAAAAGGCCTTCCTTCTCCATAAAACTAGCTAGTAGGTGGCCCCGATGGTTCCGTCGTCCAACTCCAAATTGCCCCATTCGCAGCTCATCATCGCTTCGTTTACCCAGTTTCGCGTTAAAGTCCCCCATGACAACGGTGAAGTGAGTTTTAGAGCCATGCATGGCTCTGGAAATATAATCATACATGGTCTCCACCTCATTGTCGGGGTGTGACGAGGTCGGGGCGTAAATCTGTACGACCTTCAGCGAATACCTTGCGGATATTCTGAGTATAAGGTACGCCACCCTGGTCGACACACTCTCGATCTTCACCACGTTGCTCACAAGGGACTTGTTGACGATAAACCCGACACCACCTTGGGACTGCTGGTCGCCCTCCCGGAACTAGAGCAAGTTGCCAGATTTGAGGATTATCGAGTCCTCCCCCTCTCTTCGGACTTCAGATAATCCCACTATGCTCCATCGCAACCTGCTCAATTCTTCCTTGAGTTCGGAGATCTTCTCGTCGGTCCGGAGTGTACGCGTGTTATATGTTGCCAGGTCCAGTTTTCGGTGATTTTGGTAGCCGGATCTCTTCCGGGGATTCTTAGCACCCCTTGCCTCACCGTGGCCTTGGCCGCTACCGTAGCCAAGGGTAGGCGGGCCGCCGGGCACTAGGGGCCAAGTATTCTTTGTGCTTGTCATTTTTAGGGAGATTTGCCATAATCGCCACGCTTGGCATGCGGGTTGGCGATCGCAGTATGATAGTAAATGCATAGAGAACGCTGCTGCCCATTCTCCGGTACGTCTCTTAGTCGCCTTTTACGACACCCATGGGAAGAAGGGGGGTGGTGCTATTCTTTAAGTCCGGCACCACACGGTGTTCGTTCGGACGGTTCATTCAATACTGGACCAAAAAGAATTCATGTTTTGTATTATTAACTACATGTCACAACACAAGATGAGCATCTGCATCTCATAATTATTGTTTGTTTATCTTTTTGTATTTCAAATAAGGTAATGTAATATGCTTACATTTGATATAAGTATTTAGAGTTCCGTACCAAAATTTAAAAAAAAACAGAACACTACAAATCACTTGGGTGTCCATTCTTCTGGCTTCTCTCTTTTTTACTAGTTCTATGGTCGCTCAACGACTCCTGCTATACAAAAACTGAAAAAGATCGATATCGATGTAGTGTTTATGTGTGTGATACCTACCCTTTTAGTTGGCGTTTTTGTCGTAGTTGGGTTAAGTTTGTATCCTTCTTTTTTCTATGGGAATTTTGTATGATTGATAGGAACATTTACCGTCCATTAGTTTTTGGGCCAAATGAGAAACCCGGCCAGCTGCGGCCGGCCAAACTAAAAAAAAAGCTATATTCCGAAACAATACGCTTTTTTCTTCATATTTTACTATGGAATCAAACCTGTAGCGTCATTCTCCGTCTAGTTGCATGAGTTCGAAAAATCACTTTAAATCATACTTAATTGACTTAAGAATGATATAACTAATTTAATTGTTTTTTACTCGGGCAAGATATTGCTTTTTACTCGGGCAAGATATTTAATTGATTTTTACTCGGATAAGATATTGCTATCTGACACGCTTCTTTTGCTAGTACATTGAAACAGCTGAATTATTGGGATAATATGGTTATTTTAAGCCGCATGTAATTAATTCGTCGTTCTATTTCTTCCGCATCGGCTTGAAACAGATAACAATAGCTTGGAGCGTGTTTCTTTTCATCTTTTCTTTGTAGTCTTTTTCAATATACAATTTCAAAAGACCCATCACATAATAATATACCCGTTATCTAAGCATTCTATATGTTATAGTCAAACCTCGAAGCTCCGGCGCTCCTAGGTTTGACTAGTCAATCCTCATACATCATTCTTAGTAAATTCCACAACTACAACTATCACACAACGCCATCTAGTCCCAAGCTAAGCAGAGCTTGTGTTATGGGTACTAGACAACTGATAAACATACTTATATATTTCTAAATACATACATATTATAGATAAATTACACCCAGACACAGAACAAATGATCGTGCTCATCACACAAACATTTGTCCTGGGTGGGAATCGAACCCACGACCTCCGGCATAGCAGTCAGGGACACTAACCACTAGACCAACCTTCTGTATTCTGGTGTGAGAAAATGCTATTTACGGCAAGCGCATGGCAACGCACGCAAAACATTGTCCTTATGGGTGTACACATCGGTACAGAAGTTATGGTTTTTCAAAATAAAATTAAGTTAAGATAAAATAACATTTAAAACTTGTTTTCATGAAAATAAAAGTTGAAACTTTGACTTTCAATATCTCCCGAAACCAGAAGGTTCCTAATGTTTGTTACGCAATTCCCAATATGGCAAGCGAATTCTAAAAGAAATCATTAGATAGGCCCAAACCCAGTTACCTACTTAAATCAGTTAATACTAACTAATACAGTATATTAGTAGATCATAATATATATTTTTCTCAAACATGATTTGAAATTTGAGCATTATTTTGACAACCTTCTTCGAGATAAATCGGAATTGCTGTACTGGCCAAATACATGCCAGCAGCGGCCGCCAAAAGTTGTATGAAAATCCATATCTGTCGTGTTTAGCGGCCATATAAATTACATAGTAAAGTCAGTCATATCTGTCGTGTAATTTAAACATGGAACGATGTTCACTCCGAAACATGGCAACCAAGGAGGTAACTTATCAATGGTTTTATTTAAATTTCGAACTGCCTTACTAATAGAAAGCTATTTATTTAAGAAAAAAAACAAATGAACACTTTAACGTTTGAAAAATTATTGTTTTTCGTCACTGATTTTGAAAAGTAATTGTATTTGACAAAAAAGTTCTGTCTAGGTACTCGCGGCAATACTAATTAATTTACATCACGCACACATCGGTAACTGTCATTGTTATTGTGTGCGTATACGGATTATACATTCACGGTTAAAGATAAAATAAAAGGGTTCACAATAGACGAATTTGATCCAAAAAATTTTGTATGTGTGCCTCGGCTTCGCCTTGGCCCACATTTACACGTTCGCCCATCAATGCCCCTTTTGCTGGCCGCTGCAGTAATGTACTATAAATAATTCTAATAGGTGTTGTAGATATATGGAGAAAAACCCTAGAGTCCCTCTGTAAAAAATTATAACTGATGGTTACTGACATAAAAAGCTATTACTATTAATGGTTTACAGTGAATAATTTGGTACTAAATAAAAAGAAAACCAAATTCATTAGATTTAAATTACCTAATGTTAGAAGTAGCGAATGTGACATCATACTGAATGAAGAAAAACTAGAATTTGTTGATCAAACGGTTTTTCTGGGAATCACGCTAGACGAGAAATTACAATGGGGACCTCACATAACATCTCTTGCGGGGCGGCTTAGCTCGGCCGCTTATGCTGTTAGGAAGATAAGACAGTTAACAGATGTAGAAACCGCTCGTTTAGTCTATTTTAGCTACTTTCACAGCATTATGTCGTACGGCATTTTACTATGGGGTCGAGCTGCTGACATTGAATCCATCTTTATTTTGCAAAAGAGAGCTGTCAGAGCCATTCATAATCTACGTCGCCGCGAATCTCTCAGGGAACTATTGAAAAGGATTAATATTACGACGGTAATTCATTTATGAAAATATTATGTATGTAAGAAATAATCTACATCTTTTTAATAAAATAAGCGATAGACATAATTTTAATACTAGAAATAAAGATAAAATACATCAACCATTTTTCAGATTACCAAAGTACATACATCTTTTATGGGGTACTGTGTTAAATGTTACAATAAAATACCTTGTGATATATTTAAATTAAATGAAAGAAAATTTAAAACTCACATTAAACGTACACTTTGTAAACAAGCATACTATAAACTAGAAGATTTTATCCAAGTTAAGAACGCTTGGAAACATGCTGGTCCTGCTCCATAGGACAATCTAGATTGTCCTATGGAGCAGGACCAGCATGTTTCAGACTCTAGAGTCTAGACAAAATCAAACTGGTTGCTAATTTAATTGTAAAACTTTATTCTTTTTTTACATTGATTTACATTCATTACTCACATCCTGACTTATTACTTGTTAATTTCTTTTTTTTATTATTAAAATCGTTTACTTTTACCATGTTTGTAAATATGTGAGCACCATGTATCTATCAGATAATTAATTTATATGTCATGGTTTCGTTTTTAATTCTTTTACCTATTGTGGTATAGTAATTTTATTTTAGGTGCATCGTCCTCACATATTATTATATAGGGTGTTACAGAAAGGGTATATCAATACAAACGGGTTGAAGAGTGTATCTGGTCTAGAATCTCTGTACAAAATTTCAGCTCAAAAGCATTAACTTTGAAAATGCTTAATATTTTTTTATTTCGCACGTCACGGTGCTGCACTGGCGCGCGGCGGCGTGATGTGCGTGTACTAGGCGCACAGACACACTACAGATAATGGATAATGACCCTCGTAGTGCGGTGACACGTTTGTTATGATTTCAATTTAATAAACTATCGAAAAAAAAAAAATATTAAGCATTTCAAAGTTACTGCTTTTGAGCTGAAATTTTGTACAGAGATTCTAGACCAGATACACTCTTCAACCCGTTTGTATTGATATACCCTTTCTGTAACACCCTGTATAATAATATGTGAGGACGATGTCTCATATAAAAGAGAAAATTATAACTATGTCATCGTACCTGTCTAAATAAAAGGAAAAAATAATGTTCACGTATGTAAGGTATGTTCGCGTTCAGTGTTTTAGAATAAAGATTTATGTGTATATGGAATGAATGACATGAGACATGTTGTTAACCACCCCAGCAGATCCGAATTCTTAGGTACTTCGTTATTTATGAGATCCGGTTCCTTAAAAAACAATACGGTGCAGAACACTAATACTGTGCAAGCCCAACACGCTCTTAACCAGGTTTCTTTAATGAAAACAAACAAACAGTCGTAATATCAACATAATGATGCGACCGCGGTGTTATTGTTATCGCATTACACGATCATACATAATGCTGAAGACCTATAAATATAGATAGGTAGGTAAATTTAATTATTCTCAATCGTGTAATTGTTCTGGATCACTGCTAGTGGACGGTTGAAAAATGTAAGTATTTATATTTTTTTAAAGTATATTTCATAAAATATGTAATTTGTGTATAACTGGATCAGAGAGAGAGAGAGGCAAAAAAGAACACAAAAAAAAAGAAAAGGTTGGGGGCAACATGCGTCACATCCACACAAAACGGCTGTCGCTCAGCATTATGCTGCAACCCTATGCAAGACAGAGCCCTAGCGCTGGTTTTCAGCGACATCCGGTGCTGACTTAATGTGATAGTAAAATCCGGAATTCGCACTAAATCATACCCAATCAAAATATTAAACTGTGTTCGGTAATCTTCTACAACAAATAGTTGTAATTCTACACTAACTTGATCGTTCTCGACAATAGCCGAGATAATCTGGGAACACGTGACATCCACGCCACCTATTCCCTTAAAAACTGTATTGACAGTTTTCCTTTTTCCCGGAATCGAACCAGAAATGCTTTTACGTACTAACGAACAATCTGCGGCGGAATCAAATAGACAAGGATATGAATTAGCTCCAATTTTGACGGTAGCCGTGCAACGATTTGAACCACAAAAATGAACGGATTTTTGATCGCTCGAGTTTGATCTTTCGTTATTTTGCTTACGGAAACAATTTTTCTCTAAATTATCCTTTTTATGGCAATAGTTACGTTCAATGACCTTACGGTTGTCTGGCGTAACCTGAGACGCTGGCGTTGTGGAAATATTAATATGTATTTTGTGTCGAATTTTCCTTACAGTTACGAACTCGGTATCCAGGTTTTTTACATTTGAAACAAATTGGCGACTGACCTAATAAAGAACAAGGGGTTTCCGAAAGCCGGGGTTTTTTTGTTAAGATGGTTTTTGTCAGATTTCGGTCGGTTACGTTTACCAAACGTTTTCAGCATACCTATTCACATTCGATTCCTATTCGATTCACTATCGTATCGACAATGACACTTGTTCAATAACTTGATTTCTGAACCGAAGGACTGGCAAAACGCTATTCACAGATCCGTGTGGCGGGGTTTTATTTCCAACCGATTATAGGTGTGTGTACGGGGAACGCTAAAAAATGGTAGTAAATAGATATTCGTGGTTGAAAATTTTAAGTGGTACATAAATGATTTTTATCGAGTATTTCATTAAGGTCGACTATAGATTACGCATTGAGTAACTGTTATTAAATAAAATACAGTAAACAATGATTTTATTAATAAATAAAATTTATCTGATTTCTATTAAACTTGCTTTGTAAACTTAACTTTCTGTCAAACCTGGAATAATAATTATTTTTCCGACATTTTGGTTTGAACTAAAAAGAGTGTAAGCATGTCTTATGAATAAAAGCTGCTAGGTACCTATTGTTAATTATTGAAGGTTTACCTAGATCCTCTCTATCACACTTAAGTAGTACCAATTAAAGGAGAGCATAAAAGGTTAGAATAGTACCTACCTATTTGAACTATTGCCTGATTAATGGCAATAGTAAGTAGTAGTGGGTGTACTAAACCACCTCTACGTAACTCTTTTCGAGAGTGATGTTATGATGATGACAAGTAATTACTTAAGAAGTCATTTTACTTAAAATAGAATAGAATTTTATTTTTCAAGGGTAATACATTTATAGTTCTTAAGATTACATTTAGCTCAGCCACATTTTACCAATCGGCATGCAAACATTTTAAATTATTTATATCACAATTATTATACTTATTTAGATCTATTTATAAATTACTAGTATAAAAATTTTAAATCATCAATTTTATTAAAAATATATGTCAAAGTCAAAGCATTTATTTCAAATAGGCACATAAAAGGCACTTTTGAACGTCAAAAATTACCTTAAAATAGAATTGATTCTAGTCGCCCCTTCCAAAAGGTAGTTTTCGTGTGGAGAAGAATGGGCAAGAAACTCCACCGTTACTCTTTTAAAATGTGTGTTATTTAAGGTACAATAATTATTTTGCATGGGTATGAGTACATTAATTATATAATAATATGTGAGGACGATGCACCTAAAATAAAATTACTATACCACAATAGGTAAAAGAATTAAAAACGAAACCTTGACATGTAAATTAATAATCAGATAGATACATGGTGCTCACATATTTACAAATATGGTACAAGTAATCGATTTTAATTTAAAAAAAAAAACTACAAGTAATAAGTCAGGGTGTGAGTACTGAATGTAAATCAATGTAAAAAGACTACAATTTTACAATTAAATTAGCAACCAGATTGATTTTGTCTAAACTCTAGATTGTCCTATGGAGCAGGACCAGCATGTTTCCAAGCGTTCTTATCTTGGATAAAATCTTCTAGTTTATAGTATGTTTGTTTACAAAGTGTACATTTTATGTGAGTTTTAATTTTTTTTTCATGTAATTGCAATATATCACAAGGTATTTTATTGTAACATTTAACACAGTACCCCATAAAAGATGTATGTACTTTGGCTAATCTGAAAAATGGTTGATGTATTTTATCATTATTTCTAGTATTCAAATTATGTCTGTCGCTTATTTTATTAAAAAGATGTAGATTTTTTCTTACATACATAATATTTTCATAAATGAATTGGCAAGGTATCGTCATAATATTAATCCTTTTAAATAGTTCCCTGAGAGATTCGCGGCGACGTAGATTATAAATGGCTCTGACAGCTCTCTTTTGCAAAATAAAGATGGATTCAATGTCAGCAGCTCGACTCCATAGTAAAATGCCGTACGACATAATGCTGTGAAAGTAGCTAAAATAGACTAAACGCGCGGTTTCTACATCTGTTAACTGTCTTATCTTCCTAACAGCATAAGCGGCCGAGCTAAGCCGCCCCACAAGAGATGTTATGCGAGGTCCCCATTGTAATTTCTCGTCTAGCGTGATTCCCAGATAAACCGTTTGATCAACAAATTATAGTTTTTCTCCATTCAGTATGATGTCACATTCGCTACTTCTAACATTAGGTAATTTAAATCTAATGCATTTGGTTTTCTTTTCATTTAGTACCAAATTATTTACCGTAAACCAATTTTGGACCTGAAGAATAGAGTTATTCACGTCGTCAAGATTTTGTGCCCGTCTGTCTATCTCAAAGATCAATGAGGTGTCATCTGCAAATAACACCATCTTCGGTTGATTTTGAAGTAATTGGGGTAAATCATTAATGTAAACTAAAAAGAGGAATGGACCCAATATTGAAACTTGAGGAACGCCCATTGCCATTTTACCAGTTGCCAGTTTACTTGGACTTTAAGCTTTTATCTTTTAGACACGACTTTAGTAAATCAAGAGCTGAATTCCTAATCCCATGAGAGGTCACAAAAGATTCTAATGGCATCTTGTGCTTCTTCCCAGGCGTTAAAAATGTTCTTTATTATGGTGACACCGGCGTCAGTGGTATAACGCCCTTTGGTGAAACCGTACTGTTGGTCACGAAAGATGGAATTTTTATTAAAGTGGCGTAACATTTGATTGAGCATCAACTCTTCAAACACCTTGCTGAGAACCGGCAGAATTGACACAGGCCTATAATTTTTGAGTTCTTTACTATCACCGGCTTTGAACAAAGGAACTACTTTACTGTGTTTCATGAGATCCGGAAAGACTCCTTGGTCTACACTGATGTTAAATAATATGAAAGCTAAATAGGGCGCAATCGTTTCAATGATAGATCTACAAACTTTTACAGACATTCCCCAGAGATCTTCTGTTGATTTAATTTTAAGATCTTTAAAAGCTTTTATAACAGCCTGGGGGTTTGTATGTTTTATATGATTGCATTAAAAGGAAAATATAAATTAGTATCATTAGATTACATATCATGTCATTACTATTAAAAATATCATACCATTATCATTACATCATTAAAAAATGTAAGTTATCAAAATGTCATACATAAAAATTTAAAAATCAAGATGTCATTAATTAACAAATATTTTTCTCCGATAGGAAGTCAGTTACACTGTAGTACGTTTTATCTACCAAAAAATCCGTAATCTACTCTTAAATTGTGCTGTATTTAAAGCTTTCCAACTACTCGGTAATTTATTGTAAATAATTGGGGCCATGCAAGAAACGCTCTTACGCATTAAAGTGGTTCGACATGATACTTGACATAATTTGCTGTTTTCACGCCTATTTCTTGGGAATGCAACAGCCAGGCGCTCAAAACGAGATGGATTTTGCTTGACAAACATAGCTACTTCGAAAATATAGGCATAGGGAAGTGTCAAGATTGTATGTAACTTAAAATAAGGCGCGCAACTGTCTGTCGATTTAAGTTTTAACAATGATCGGAGACATCTTTTCTGGGCCTTAAAAGCAATCTCTCGATCAGTTGAGTTCCCCCAGAAAATGATACCGTAGCGCAAGTGCGATTCGACTATTCCGCAGTAAGCCGTAAGAAGTGTTTCGACATCTACTATTGAGGATAATCAATATAACACATATGCGGATTGACTCAGTTTTTTACACAAACTGTCTATATGTGCTTTCCAATTTAAGTTGCAATCTATTTGGTTAGGTACTTACTTTTAATTCTATTGGGATTGCGGCTGATGAGTGCGTGTTACTAAAGTAGGGCTTTATTTCTCTAATAAGGCTATGTGCCATGTCAGGTGTAAGCCTGTATACAGACAGGAAGCTCGGATCGGCAAACGGATCCGCCGCGTCCCTTAGGGTTCGATGAAGATAAAATGTCTCCTGCCTCTGTTGTTCTGCGGCACGACGATGGTCCCTAGATCTCAAATTCACGTACTCCATCTACCAAATAATTAAAAAAGTCTAGAACGAGTTTAAGTCGTGTCGTTTAAGTGATACGTATGTAAACACTTAAAATTATATAAATATACTTACTTGGATATGCAGCGGTCAAAACTATACCTTTACATACATACATTATGTAGATAGACTAAAAATTACTTTTTAATAAACAACAATATTGATGTTCAATAAGGTTTCCGACAGCAAATACCTGTCGGAAGAATTGATGTGTTCATACCGTATATAAACTGTCAAAATTGTACGTTTTCCGATTTGTGAAAAGCGATTATAGGACTTCGTCGATAACATTGATGTTAGATACAGTACCAAACCGTATCGTAGGTTTGTGAATAGGTATGCAGAACGAAGACTAGTTTGGGCAAAGAGTCAGGCGTATTACGTAACAATTCACATTTCACAAAATCAGGGTAGATACCAGTGATAAGAGCGTCAATTGCCTCGGTGTCCGCGGCCTCGGGCCGCACTCACTTGAACAGCGTCCATCCCGTGGTTGCGTATTCCGCATAGCTACTCGCCTGCTCCGATGTGTAGTCGCGCCACCGCTGGACGTCGTCAGCATACCAGAACTCTTCGCCGAACGTCTGGATCAGGTCTTGCTTAACTTGCTCCCACGTGGTGGATTGTAGGGACCACGTATCGGCCCACGTCTTCGCTCTTCCTTTCAGCTGCAAAATCGCCTTCATGCGAGCTTCATGCGGTGATATGCCAATAGTTGCAATGGTTTGTTCAACATTGGCACAGCAGTCCCTGATGTCGTGTGAGCGTACATCGGGATCGAATGGCGGTAGGTAGAAATAGCCACGATCCCGTGAAGGCGCTGGAGTAGCGGATAGCTCCGCGGCCACGGCGCTCCAAGTAGCTTGCTTGGTGATTGACGTCAACAGACTCATCACTTGCTCCATTGAGAAAGTTGGGTCTGGCTGAGCGGTCGGCACTGGTTTGCGGACCCGGAATTCAGAAGACCTCAGTAGGGGCAAAATCCTACCGCTGCTGTCGGCGCATCATCGCCGTCGTTGTCGGAGTTACACATATTATTGATTTGCACCAACATATCACTCAAATACACAGCAATAGGAAATGGCAGGAAAACATAAGAAAATCCTCCTCATCCTCACTTCAATTTAGGGTGTTTATTCCACGAGCAGCGAACGAAGAATGTCCTTCCATTCGCATTACAACAGTTTTTATACACTAAACTACCGCCCAAATTTGACGCCAAACTTTAGCGCGAAGCTTTATAAATCAAGCGGATGTGGCAAGATAAATCCAATATACCAACACAAAAAACAATATAGGTCATATACACAACACACAACAATACACAATACAACAATACAACAACACAACAATACAACAACACACTACAACACACAACAATATAGGACAATACAGGACAATATAGGTGGGGATATAGGTCTAGTGGTTTGACAGGCCTGATGGTCTAGTGGTTAGTGACCCTGACTGCTATGCCGGAGGTCGTGGGTTCGATTCCCACCCAGGACAAATGTTTGTGTGATGAGCACGATCATTTGTTCTGTGTCGGAGTGTAATTTATCTATAACTAGCTGCGCCCCACGGTTTCACCCGCGTAAATGTCGATCCCGTGGGAATATCGGGATAAAAACTATCCTATGTCCTTTCCCGGGACTCAAACTATCTCTATACTAAATTTCATCGAAATCAGTCCAGCCGTTTTCATGTTATGTCGTGACAACGGAAAACGGGTTTCATTTTTATATATATATAGATATGTATGTATTTAGAAATATACAACATTATTTTTAGTATATGCGAAACCTGAATATAGTTTGTTCAGAATAAGTAACTGAATCGATTCCAATAATTTTTACCCCATGTTATATTTTGGCCCAAAAATATTTAAAAAAGGTTAAAAGTTGGACACCAAGCGACATTAGTAGGTAGTTTTCTACCATACCCATACACAATAGGCGCGGCGCCCGCGCACAGCGAGCGGGCCGAGCGGGGCGGGGGTGAAGCAACCCCTTCAGTCGCCCGGGTACTACAGGCTGGCGCGCGCGCGTGTCGCGTTCCCGTCCAACTTTATAATCGCGAGCGCGCGGCCGCCGCGGGCCTTACAGTTTTGTTTCGGTTGATCGTGTACTTACCTATCGTATGTAAAAAGTGTCGTGTAACCATGACTTTCTCGTACACCAACGTCCAGTACACAGAAATGGTACGTAAAAGTAATTACTTATTCGTAGCTTACGGCTGCATTTATTTACGAATAAAGTACATTATAATAACTACCTACACTTGACCATTACGACAGTCCAAAGTCTGCAAGTGTGATGGAAAATGTTATCACCAGTTAATTACAATACAATCGCCGCGCCGTACCGAACGGCACGCGGTGCGGGTGAGCATGTTTTTGTATGGACAAACAGGTAACATAACAAGCTTATAACTGTCTTGGTGATTATTCATGATACAGTTTTGAAATTTTGTACATAGATTCTTTACATAAAAATACTAGACACGTGTTTCGGGTTTCGCATATACTAAAAATAATGTTGTATAAGTATGTTTATCAGTTGTCTAGTACCCATAACACAAGCTCTGCTTAGCTTGGGACTAGATGGCGTTGTGTGATAGTTGTGGAATATTATTATTATTATAAAGTTAACCGGAAACTACAATATTTAAAATAAATAAAAAGGAAGTAACAAAATATAAACTTTACACAAATTCAAACGGAAACCACAATATTTTAAATACATCAAAATAAAAACTAAACACAGACTTGACCAGAAATACAAGTATTAATTCAATAAATAACATTGAAGTCAGACCAAGTACAAAATAATCAAAACAAGCTTAAAATTAAAATTAAATAATGGTTAAGCGCCCATATCTTCATTCAACATTATAGACTTGTTTGGTTATAAGTTATAATAACTTTTTGTTACAGGTGGACCACTACCCGTTTGTTGGCGCTGTTAATATTGTTTATCCTTTTAAGCTACAATCAGGCGATAAAACACTTTGAACATATGAACTGGACGAATAATCCGGCATTATTGTGGCCTCCTTTTGATAATACTAATCGCTTCGTTTCTAGGATTGTACTTCTTCTCTTAAATGAGCGAAATTTCTTAAATAATAACAAAGAAAAGGTATATATTTCGACAGGGATCTTATTAGACAATAGTCGTATTCTAACATCCCATAATCCTTTTAGGAAACTATCAACTTCCTACCCCAGTGACATTACCGACAAAATTTTGGCGGTTTTTCATACTGGTCGGTCAGCTAATTTACCGACACTGTTAATAACAAACATAACGTGTGGTCGTCAAGTAGCATACGTGGCAGATAATGCGAATGATAATTTGGATGATACATGGCTCTTAGCTCTTCACGACCTTATGGTGATAAGAATGGACGAAGAAGTTGGAATTGCCATCGGTTCCCCTAACTTTGGTCCAATAAAAAAGAATGAATGGGATGGTTTTTATTGGGACGGGCCACTTCCACAAAAACATAACGCTATTCAATCCTTCCTCGCTGACCCCAACATGAATATAAGTCCTGAAGTGATAATTTATTTCTTAGGTTATAAAAACAAAAACAAAAGGAAGGATTATGACCTAGTAGATAGTGTTTATTACTATGAAGACGATGCCGCATTGGAGGACTGTGACGAGTGGTTGCCGCGGCAATGGGGTTTTTTCATATGTATTAGAAATATTGACAACTTCCCAAGCCTGGAGTCTGGTGCAGTGTTATTTTCGAAAAACAAAGTTTTTGGGATTGGCAGCTTTGCCCTCTTTACAAAAAATACAAGTATTCTAGTGTTCACCGATGTAAGACCTTACAATGACCTAATAATGAAGACGTGCGGAGATGAGGAGTTCACATAAAGCAAGCTAACTACAGTTCCATCGACTCCTCGACCAAGGATTCCACGAACCATGTATGTCTGGTCACTTGATTAAAAACACACTTCACATTGATACTTTTCACATTATTCACACTGGAAAGACTTTTAAAAGTACTTAATTGCCTAAATTGTCCGTAAACGGTTTTGTTTTTGTATTTGCCCGTGATAGTGTTACGAATAGTTAATCTTAATCACCCTAATCACAAAATAGAGAGAGTACAGAAGTCAATCTACATACAAAGTGCGCTCGAGCAACGCACACATAGACACTGCTCACGGACACGATATCTCGAACCGGTTAGAACCAGTGCGAGCGCGAGAGCCATCCGTTTCAGACACGCATCTGTGAAGTGCAAAAATAGACCAACAAAACAAAAGTTATTATAACTGTTCAGTGGACGGTTGTTTAAATTCAACATAAAACGGTGAATTGTCGTTTTTAACCGACGAAAAAACGGAGGAGATTCTCAAGTCGACGCGTATATAATAATATAATATATATTTTTTAACGAAGTAACTTTTTTTGGAGGTAAATTCTCGCCACCAAATATTATGCAAGTTGAAAACATGACTGACTGAACAACTGACTACTACTTGACTGGTAGAAAATGCCTATGGCATTAAGTCCGCCTCTGTACATTTATGTGCTTGAAGTATTAAATAAATAAATAAATAAAACATGATTTTTTTGTTTGTGTAGATATTGTGTTGTTTTTAGTGTCTTTTGATAGGTTTAGGTCTAAAACGGATAGGGCAAAATAAATAGTGTAATCCATTTTGAAGTTATTAGGAATTTTAGATTGTAAAAATTGACAAACGTAAAATTTTATGTTTTTGTTCTGTAAACTTTTTGTATTGTAATACTATGTTTATTGTTTTGTTTTAATATTGTAGAATAAGTTTTTTGCTATGCGGGCTACACTGCGGCAACAACTAGATACGAGTGCCACTACCACGATAGTTTTTTTGTGCATAAGTCAAAGTTGACAACCCTAGCGCGACCGCCAAGCGTAGGTATGAAAAGTGAAGTGCATATGTCACCGGAAAATAACAAGAACCGCAAATTTATAAATTTTCTAGGAAATTTATAAACTTCCGTAGGATTCTAAACGAGAGATAAATTGTATTATTTTACGCCCACATTTTCGTAAATTGATAAACTTACCGAACTCACGCGTAAAATAATAAGTAAGCAATAACCAAACGCCATGTGCGCTCTGATTGGTTGAATATGTCACGTGTTCCTTCTCCTTCCTCTCCACCGCCATTGTTCGCCATGGAACATAAACAAACCATTTGTTCGTGTGTTTTTGTAAAGTTTTTAATGTTGTAACTGTGTTGGAACTGTGAAAATAGTTATATTTTGCTAAGGTTACTAAACTAGACCCATAATATTGTACCTAAGTCTATGGACACAACCATTGCCACTGTCAACATCGACCAATCAGAGAGCAGTGTGTTATTTTCCGTATTTTAAAAAAGCGTAAAATTAAATGCTCTTCTGTGATTGGTCGAACCGTTTAAAATCTTACGAATGGATATCCGTTAGTTTATAAATTTACCACGAGACGTCGCAAATTTATCAATTTGCGAAAATGTGAGCGTAAAATAATACAATTTATCTCTCGTTTAGAATTCTACGGAAGTTTATAAATTTCCTAGGAAATTTATAAATTTGCGGTTCTTGTTATTTTCCGGTGACACATACATGTGATTGACTTCTGTACCTTTTTGTTTTGTGCCCTAACCATAAGTTATTTGTAAACTGAAGAAAGATTTTTAATTAGTAAAGTAATATAACTATACTAACAAGTATGGACAAATAATTAGGTAGTCTGAAATAAGATTTAATCTGTCAAGCTCCGCTAATGAGACACAATTGATTTTCTATTGTTTCGTCGCTGATCGGCGAACCGCGCCGCTTGACCGGTTAATTTAATATTTTAAAGATGTTAATTTATTATAAAATATATTATGTTGATTATGTTAATTAAAAATTAATAACGAGGACAAAATATGATGAATGGTTTTATTTCTGTATCTAGGTTTGTACAAACAAACACTTTTACACGTCAAACATATTTTTTTTTTAACTTTTTACTTAACTAAAAAATTAAAGCGCCGAAAAAACTGAAAAGCGAAAAAATAATAAACCTTTTTTATTTAACCTTAATAACTAAATTCTTAAACTAATGTAAGTATACCTAAGTAATTTTGAGTCGGCGCCAAACAATCAACGAACAAAGATCACTAAATAACCGAATCAAATTAACAATGCAACGTGAAACTTTCCAATTGGTTTATTGAGCGGATATTTAAATAGAAGATACAAAACACAGCAGAGAAAGATAATGTTCTAAATCTACGACACCCATATTCAACTTCTGATTTTTTTTAAGGGGACTGCATGACCTAAAGCGCGGTTACTATCTGACTGCAAAGAGAAGCGCGACAACACAACGCTGGTAATTTGTTGCAAAATATCAAACAAATTATCTATTTACAAAAAATCTATTGTTTCGACTAAAAAATTAAAACACTAGTGCTCTAGTATGTTGTTTGTAGAATAATCTGACAAAAAAAACAGAATGATTGTATAAGTATTTTTCTGACTTTGTTTACTGTAGGTAGTCGATCATATTATACTTTTATTGTTTCTATAACTTGCGTTTTTCGCGTTTAGGTCCTATAATCCCCTTAAACGTTACAACCTCGTTAGTCAAGAGTTCGTAGGTTCCTACCACCTATGTAAAATCTTCACTATAATGCAGTAAAACTCCCACAAACCCAGACGTCCCACGTTCACACTTCAGATCAAACAGTCCAGGAGACTTAAGTAAATCAAGTAGTGACGGTACTAACAAGTCGACTAACTAACTAAGCAAAGAACAATAATGAGATGAACCAACACTAGTTAGAATTTGTGTCCTCTGCATCACAGAATAGTCGGGTACAGAAGGTCGGCTCCATGCAGTATCACCAGCCTAGCCTTTTGCCACCTAAGTGCGACCCACACATAGGTGGACAAAGGCTAGGCCTCCGGTTCAACAGGATGCAGCCGGATACTAATATTTTACATGAAGTGGCTGCCTATAAATATAATAAATTTATTTGTACACACTTGAAAAACATACATAAGTACACATACACAGGATTAGGTACATTGTACAATAGAGACACATTAAAGGGTGAACTGCTGCCTCCTAAACTAGGCCAAAGCCTGTGTTTTAGGAGACAAAGTTCCTCTAGGTACATACAACTTGTATTAAGTGTCATGCAAGTACTTATAAAAACTCAACGAAATTAAACGAAAAAAAAAATGCCTCAATTTAAATACAGTATTAGTTCATTAAGAGACAATTGTAATAAGATTCTCAGTTCCGTCGTATGTTAACTTCTGCAACCAATTGATAAGTTTGATTTTAACTTCTTGTTTAGTTAGGGAGTATATTGATATGACTTTATGTATTCTATTATACACGCGAGAGCTAGTTGCCGCATACTGTCGGCTGGCAAACTTTGAACGGCATTGGACTACATCGCACACGGGAGTGCCTTTCTGCTTTTTCAGCTTAGCATGATCTAGATGTAGCGTAGAGTGTTTTCGCAGCGTAGCGCGGAGCACAAAAAGCTGTCTCACGGTCAATACTTTGGTTTCTGAGTAAAGTTGATTGGTCGAAAAGTCCCTACGCTTAAAGTGCATGACTTTCAAGATCGCCCTTTGAGCTCTTTCAACTTTTAGTAAGGAGGTTTTGTAGGTTCCTCCCCAAACCGGGATACAGTATAAAATAATGGACTGGCAAAGGCTCTGATAAACCATCAAAGCTAGATCGGGATCAGCAGAGTGCCTAAGTTAAATTAATTTTCTGATCCTTGTACATAGCACTTCGATATGGGGTTGCCAGCTGAGTTTGTAGTCGATGTGGACTCCTAAATATTTTATGTCTGGGACCAAGGACAGAGAATCTGATGACCTTTGTCTTTGCTACGTTAAGTGTAAGGAAATTCTCTGAGAGCCACTCCATTACAAACCGAAGAGACTGTTCCGCTCTTTTACTTGCTCTGTCCCAGTCAGTATCATAAACCATCAACGCCGTATCATCAGCGTACGTAAATATGTCGCAATTTGGGATTTGTGCATGACACAGGTCATTGATATAGAGTAAAAAGAGAGGGGGTCCGAGGATGCTACCCTGCGGAACACCGAAGCTGATAAATCTATCATCACTCATAGTAGAGTCGATTTTAACCCGCTGAGTACGATTGGAGAGATAATCTTTAAATATGTCCAGTGCGAGGCCACGAATCCCAATGCTTTCCATTTTCGAGATCAAGGTGGGAACAGAAACTGTGTCGAATGCCTTGGATAAGTGAAGGAAGATACCGTAGCATTTCATACCTTCGTCCAGGTTGTTAACTAATGTTTTAGTAAGGTCAGCTACAGCATCCTCCGTTGAGATTCCAGGTCTAAAACCGTACTGATTGTTTGCGATGATTTTGTGTTTAGAGAGATACGCAACAAGGCAATTGTTAAGTATCCTTTCGAAAATCTTAGATAAAGAGCTCAGTACGGAGATTGGACGGTTGTTTGTTTCATTGGCTCTGTCTCCACTCTTGAAAAAATCGGGTGCACAACTGCTTTTTTGAGGACGTTGGGAAAGATTTCAGTATCAATAGCACGATTGAAGATATGCGTGATGGGTAATGACAGAACGGAACTCGATTGTTTCAGTACTTTAGCTGATATGTTGACGTAGCCAGTCGCACAATCAAAACGCAAGGTGCTGATCAGCCTTTCCACTTGCGTTTCATCTACTGGCAGTATGACGAGAGACTGGCAAGGTGGAGGTAGTGAAGGTTTTCTAAAATCATGGTTTAATCTTAGGAGAGGAGTTACTTGAGAGGCTAGTTTATGACCAAATACCAATATCAGTGAAAAAGCAATTGACACGGTTTGCTGAAGTTTTAGGATCATCCGAGAGTTGAAGAAGCTCTTTGGGAGATTGCGGTTGAGGAGTAGAGTTGGTGATAGCTTTTATTGTCTTCCAAGTGGCTTTAGGGTTATTACTGGCCTTTTGCAATTCATCTTTATCATGTGCTCGCTTTAGTTTTTTTTAATATGGTGTTAAGGTAATTACGATATCTTTTGTAAGTAATTTGAAGGATCGTATCTTCAGGACATTTTTTTAATCTGTAATGCATTCTGTCACGATTGCGTATACATCTAACCACGCCTTGAGTCACCCATGGTTTTATAACACGAATCTTATTTTGGATGCGTATGCATAGGGTATGTGAAGCAATAACATCTAAAAGTATTGTTACAAATAATTCCGCGGTCAAGTTGGGCTTGATCTCATTCAACACCGAGCTGAAATCAGTACTTTCAAGGTCTTTTTGAATTGCTAGGAAATTGTAACTGATAGATGTAATGGAGTTATTCCTGAAGATAGAACCTTTGATTCTCAGGGCCAAGATGATTGGCAGGTGGTCGGTGATGAATGTCTGAACTACCAAAACACTTGTTGAATTTTTAGTTTTTAACCCCTTGGACGTCGGGCCTCTGTAAGCGCAAGTGCCACAAACGTCGGCGCATTTGGAAGTACTTGTTGATTTTTGGGCAAGCCTTCGAAAAAACGCAGATTTCGTTAATACATAGCCAGTTAAACGGTACATGTTATACCTTTCTGGCTTCGTTATTAGATTACCTAACTACTTATACCATTCATTATGCAAATACAACAGACCTTATCTAGCAACGATGCGTTAAGTTTTTGATTTGATAATTTTCACTCACATAACCTTCAAACTTTATCACATTACATCTAATCCACACAAACATTCACCAAAAAAAACACTTTATTACGATAACACAATATCTGTAGACAACGATAAAATACTACACATAACAACAATCCATTTATAAACAATAACTAAACCATAAAAACTACACATTTTTGAAGTGAAAACTTCTTTAGCGGCGTTGCACACTTTTTGTAATGAGTAAAAAATGTTGAACTCGCGTCAGGACATCGCGTCAGGACACGTGACCGTCAGGAGAGATTCCCCCCCCTCTTTCTACGGCGGCGCCAACCGAAGTGAACCAAGTGACACACGACAATGGATGGATGGATCGATGGATGGATCGATGGATGGATGGATCGATGGATGGATCGATGGATGGATGGATCGATGGATGGATGGATGGATCGATGGATGGATGGATAGATCAATGGATGGATGGATGGATCAATGGATGGATCGATGGATGGATCGATGGATCGACGGATGGATCTATGGATCGATGGATGGATCGATGGATCGATGGATGGATCGATGGATCGATGGATCGATAGATGGATCGATGGATGGATCGATGGATGGATCGATGGATCGATGGATGGATCGATGGATCGATGGATCGATGGATGGATCGATAAATGGATCGATGGATGGATCGATAGATGGATCGATGGATGGATGGATCGATGGATGGATCGATGGATGGATGGATCGATGGATGGATGGATGGATCGATGGATGGATGGATGGATCAATGGATGGATCGATGGATGGATCTATGGATCGATGGATGGATCGATGGATCGATGGATGGATCGATGGATCGATGGATGGACGGATGGATCGATGGATGGATGGATGGATCGATGGATGGATCGATGGATGGATCGATGGACCGATGGATGGATCGATGGATCGATGGATCGATGGATGGATGGATGGATGGATGGATGGATGGATGGATAGATGGACGTGGACGTGGACGAAGACTTTGTAACCACATTATTTTGATTTAAAAGAGTGTCCATGGAGTTTCTTGCCCGTTCTTCTCCATAGGTACCTACGCTTTGGAATGGGGAACTAGCTTCATTTTTCTGACTGACCGACTTCTTGACAATTCAAAAGTGCCTGTAAAAGGTTTAATTGAAATAAATGCTTTGAGTTTGAGTTTGAGTTTGACGTGGACGTGGACGTGGATGGATGGATGGATGGATGGATGGACAGCTGATGGCTCGACCGTCTCTATAGTAGCCACACTGCTGTGTATTCGTAAAATTCGTGTATATAAAGTGTTTAAAATATGGAAATTTCACAAAGTGCATCTATTAATGCAAAAAGTGACGCAGAAATAGTGAAAAAACATGAGTTATATTAATTCAATTAATAATTGATTTATTTCAACGTTAATATTCAAGTTTTCACTTCTGCCGGCACTCCCGGAGTGCAACCCGTCTTTTTTTATTTTTAAACATAAACTCCCGCACAAATCACTCGTAAACAACAACAAATATTGCCGTCACAGAAGCACTAATTTCTTTCTTTTTTTTTCTTCCGTTTTGTTAATGCTGCTTTTAAAATGTTACCAAAATATGTCAAGCATGAATCGAATAATCGAATGATACAGCTAGATCGTTTTGCAAGTGCCAATAAATAGAAAATATTACCGTCCAATGACAACCATGCGTGTTGACAGTTGTAATTAACCAAAGGTGTAACGCCTAAGTTTCGAGTCATTAAATCTTACAGAAAGAAAGAAAGAAAGAAAATACGTTTATTTGCGGTGAAAATGACGCAAAAAGAACATAAACACAAAAAATAAAATAAAAAGGTAGAGGGAAACATGCGTCACATCCACGCAAAACGGCTATCGCTCAGCATTATGCTGCGACCCTATGCAAGACAGAGCCCCAGCGCTGGTTTTCAGCGACAGCCGGCGCTGACGTAATGACGTCGTCCGGTGCAGCAAACAATTATTAAAATACAGTGTACTTAAAGAAAAATAATTGAATTTAAAAGTGATAGAATATTATACATGAAATAGACATAGGTACAGTACATGCTATGAGAATATCATCCTCAATAAACGTTTTACACTTTATGAAGTGGCAACATTTCGAAGCGTCCTTATGAATTTGACGTAAGTGTACCCAACGTGCACCAAGTGATTATGTCTTATGATGTAAGAAATTACAAAATGGCCAAAATGATGTAATGTGATGTATTAGTATTATGCAATAGTTATGTGTCACTGTTGTGAATGTTTTATGCGTTTGTGAATGAATGTGCAGGATGAGATGGACCCAATAAAAGGACAAAACAAATCCTTGGAAACTGGAGGATGACCCGACATGCCAAACACTTTATAATAAAGAGCTTTAGAGCTCCAAACGCGAACCCAGTGAGAGGCCCGTGTTAGCGAGCCACCGTAAGGCAATTAACGGCCAGAGGGCGAAGCCCTGGTGCCACTCGTCACGCCCCATGACGTTGGCGTCGCGACTTCCCACAACAAAACAGGAAGGTATGTAAAATATTGTAGTCTAAAATATTGAGGTGTTAAATAAGTAATTGGTATGATTATTGGAATAATTAGATTGTAGATGCACGATTATAAAAAATAAATATTTAACAAATACTCTTATGATAATAACAAATAATAAATAAACATGGACAAGTAATATGATCAAAATATATTTCAATTAATAGGTTTTCAACATAGAACTAATGTGGACAGGAGAAACGCTGCCAGTAGGTAGAACTGGCAAGCAGGGGACCGAACGCCATGCTGCAGCGCTGCTGGAGATCCAAAACCAAATACCGCAGGCCATGACCCATGAGGTGAGCAAAGAATTAAAAACATATTACTCAGAGAGCTGTGCATGCAACAATAACCTCTTAAGATGAAATTTAAACGATTGTATTGTTTTTAGGCCTCGCATTGGTGGTGGAAGGTCATTCCAGCAGCGCGTGGCTGCGAACCTGAAGCTACCTCTGAAAGCTGCGGTTTTATGTCGCGTCATGTTTAGTGGGCCAACTACAGAACGAAGACCATACTTGTAATTAGCTGTCGCCAGGTGAGCTTTTCATATAAATAGTGTGGCTTATGGGTTGTTACAATACCAAACATTAAACTCGCCAAGTGAAATTTCCGCCGGGCAGCCATTTTTAGTGTCTTGAGCTGGTTTATGTATGGCGTCACATGATCCCTGCGAGGGACATGAACGCAGAATCGGACACAGGCATTCGGAATGCGCTGAATTAACCTATCTGTCCTACCAAGCAGGCAGGGCCCACAGACAGTGTCACAGTAATTGAGCTTAGATAGGATCAGACTGTCAACCAGCTGTTTTCTAAGTGGTACATTAAGAAAATTACGTATACCATATAATACCTTTAGCCTATAGAAACAATTTCTGACTTGGTTTTTTAAATGAGCCTCGAAATGCAGCTCTGGATCTAGGATTAGACCCAGACTACATGCCTGTTCTACTCGCTCAATTATTTCCCCCTTGATCAGAATCTCTGGTTTGGCAGACAGGATTGCAGCAACTTGTTTTTTTGTACCCAGCACCATGAACTTGGACTTCAGTGGGTTCAGAACTAGAGAGTTCTCTTCAGACCATGTCACCACTCTATGTAGGTCCTCATTTACCCTTTGCACTGCCAACGCTGTATCACCCCCTTTGAAGGACATGTACAACTGGATATCATCAGCATACATATGATACTTGCAGTTTACAAAAGATCCAGTAACATCAGCACTGTAGAGAATGTACAGCAAAGGGCCCAAAATCGATCCCTGCGCGACTCCCCTAGACACCTGGAGTGAAAGGGATGATACAGTCGATCCGTCTTCCTTTTGGATCTGCACGTACTGTGACCTACCAGTCAAATAGCTAGTAAACCAATCCACAGCGTCACGGTCAAAGCCATAGTATTTTAGCTTGGACAGCAGTAGATTGGTATTAATAGCGTCGAAAGCCCGTGAGAAATCCAGCAGGACCAGGATCGACCCCTCCCCCCTATCACGTGCCTCCAGGATATTGCCCACTACATCTATCAGAGCAGTTGCAGTGCCTCTGCCCTTACGGAAACCTGACTGGAGTTCAGGAAGAATGTTATTAGCCTCCAAATATTCAATTACCTGTAGATACACTACACGCTCCAGAATCTTTGATAGGCAGGGCAGTATACTAATTGGCCTAAGATCCTTCAAATTGGCTGGATCACTAATTTTAGGGATAGGGCGAACAATTGCGCGTCGCCAGAGACTGGGGAAAGTGCGTGATTCTATGGACCTATTGATGATATCAGTAATTACTTTCAAGGTAGTTGGCAATGTGAGTGTTAACATGTCCAGACTGATACCATCAACACCCTGAGCGTTTGACCGTAAATCCCTGACTATCTTCAGAATTGTCTCCTGGTTTGTTGTAGTGAGCGAGAACTCAGTCGGACCATGCCTGCGTGACTCGAAAGAGAACATCAGTGAGACATTATCAGCACAGTTTCCTGGAACATCCAAAAAAGCCGCATTGATACTATCCGGATTGTCAAAATGACTTGGCAGTAACCTTTCTTTATGGTCCGGAAGTACATCTGTCTTCAAATTTCGCCACAGTAGTTTGGGATTCTTACTTTGCTCATTGACATTTTTTGTGAAATATGCTGTCTTTTCCCTCACTAATGCGGCGGCGGCTTCATGCTTAAGGTCCAGGTAGTACTGCTTATGATGCGGTTCTTTGGTTTTACGACATCTGTCCTTAGCTTCATCCCGCAGCCTGGACATCAGACGAATATTGTCAGTGATCCAAGGCGTAGGCCGCTTATAGAAGGTCTTTTTCTTGATAGGAGCGTGAAGATCGAAAAGTTGTAGCATGTATGAGCTAAAAGTATATACCATGGCATCGACATCACACATACCTCCTATAGTAGACCATGGTATCATGTTCAAATCAATTTGGAAGTGATCCGGCATGATGTCTGAAAAAGAGCGAAACTCAACCATCCTTGGTTTAACCTTGGGCTTCTTAAAAATAGACTCACACGTAATGAAGGAGTGGTGGCCGAGCTCACTGATATGGTTCACCTCAACATTCCGCGTTGTAGCGTCAGTGCATACGATGTCGATAAGCGAGCTACTGTTACCCACGAAGTGTGTCGCCGATTGAACTAATTGAGCTAGGTTCAAGCACTTAAAAAAGTCCGTAAGCTGTTTTGATTTTGAGCTGTTTGCATCCAAGAGATTAACATTTAAGTCACCCAACAGTACCAAATTATCAAATGGGGCTAATGCACTAATACTGGCAGTTAAGGCGTCAAGGAAGAGCTCCAAGTCCTGCCAAGGCGGGCGGTACGCAGTCCCAATAAAAAGCTTTTTCTTGTTTATGGTCAGGCCCAGCCAGAGCTGCTCCACATCAGGGTGGTCAGGATGAGCCCTTACACGCGCGTTAATGCCATTCTTTATATAAAAAGCAACTCCCCCGCCTCGCCCACCCCGGGTAGTCACAGGTCGGGGCACGTGCCTAAATTTGTACCCAGGTACACTGGGAGCTCGATCCTCTTCCCCCTTGCGTAACCATGTCTCATTGATAGCCATGATGTCCACAGAGTGGTTACCCATGGCAATCAAGAACTCATCCTGATTTGTCCCAAGAGAGCCTGCATTTAATAGACCAAACTTAATACATTTACTGGGAGCCATCAATGCTAATAGCTGTAGGTATTAGATATGGAAATGTGATGATATGGCACAAATGAAAGTATGAGTAATGAATGTGTGAGTGTATGTATGTGTGGTTCCGTTGGGCACAGTAAGAGTATATAGTAATAATTGAGAAAAATACAATAATTAAGAATACTTCTTGTACATCATTTTGATTAAATAGATTTAGCACATAAATATTTAAAGTAAATGTAGTATATGGGTAAAATAAGTATAACGTGGGTACATAAGCTCCATATACCTGTGATCCACGGCTGAGCTCACAATGTAAACGGTTGGGACGCACATTTCCCCAAGCATAGAAAACAATAAAACTATCCACATAGAAATATTCACAAACATAATTAAGCCGTGTCTTTTTCAGTTCCGAAGACACGGGATAAATCCTCGTCAGTACGGATCCTCTGCGCCTTGTCTCCTGGCATCTTCCTGGCGAGGATGCGGCCCTGCTTGGTCCACACAAACTTCCAGTCAAGTTGACTGGCTGCATCCCGCGCTCTACGAAACAACAGACGGTTGGCTTTCGTCAGTCGCTCGTTAAGGAAGAACCGCTGCGCTGGGGCGGGCATGTCGAGATCGGCAGTGGTTGCACCACGTCGCACACGCGCGCTTGCCAGAAGCTGGTCGCGCAGGTCCCGACGAGCAAGGCGCACGACAATCGGCCGTGGACGAGATTCAGTCGGTCCTGCTGAGCTTGTCGCGTTGAGTTGCCTTCCACCAACATTCCACGTTGCCTGGGCTCGTGGACCCCGAAACAGCACGTCGCTCCAGCGCATCCACCCTGGCCTCCAGACTGTCGATACGCGTGCTGCAGGTATTTATGGTGGTTTTGAGCTCTGCCATTTCCACCTCCATCTCCTTTCTAAACTCCTGAATTTCTGCAGGTACCATCCTCAGCTCCTCAATGATCACCTGCAAGTCGGTTCCAGCTACAGGCGATACAGGCGATAATTCCCGAGTGGTGACGTCGGCAATTGAGATCTCAGGCTGCGGAGGAGTGAAGGCTGCAATAACGGGGCTCACAGTCTGCGTGAGCTCACATCTAGAACTTGCCGCAGGACTATTGGGCGTACTAGAGCCCGTAATACTTGGAGTCCCTGTGTTATCTGTGGGGGGGCTTTGTGTGGCACTTCTAACCGGAGTTTCAGTCCTATTGTCTCGAGCAATGTTCTTTTTACAATCAGGACAACGTCAGTTAATTGTAATATTGGCCTTTGTTGGGACGCCCACACACGCTCTGTGATAATGCACCTGGCACTTCCCACACCTAGCGCCCTCTAGCGTAGATGTGAAACGACCGCAACCGCAATTTGACACCCGGCATGGTTATCGATGTCAAGTGAACTCACTTAGCAAGTGGTGTCGAGGATGTTCGCTAGATGGCAGTGATGATACCTGACAGAGGTCGATAGGTTGTTTGCGGCTACCAAGACAGATGGTTCTGTTGGCAAGGCGACGGCGAAGGTTTGTTGATAATAGTGGGTAACTATATTATAATCTCACCAATTTGGATAAATGTTTTTGTGATTTTACGGCCCATAAACACACTATTTATTGCTCACTACAATGTATGTAATGCTAATTGCCACTATAATCTCTATTAAACGGATTCCAATGCACTTTGACTTTTATTTCTATTATTGTTTGGAAAAAAAATTGACAGCGAGCCACACCGATAGAGACGTCAGACGTCACTCCCTTATAGGGGGGTCTGTGTGACTTATAGGGGGGTGGAGTGGTTCACGTCCGTAGGAAGAATACCTGAAGAAAACCCTACACTTGCCCCCTGGGTGGTGCTAAACCAACCTCAACGCCGAGTCTCGGGCGGCGGATAACTAACCCGACAATACTGGCCTAACCAGCCAGTCAACAGTGGGTGTTAAGAAATGAATACTCACACCTGCAACCGCAATTCAGCGATCGGGAGTCTTGGCTTAATTGCCCGGGCTGAGAGGAAGAAAACCTCTGTAAAACAATCACCCCAATTCCACGGTGGGATACGTGCCAATGGAATGAATGACTGGTGGGAGATCAGTATCGAGCGCCAACCTCGGCGGACATGGCAAACGTCGTTGAAGATCGCCTTCTTGGAGGAATGGGCGTCACCCTTCAAGTGACCTTTTATATCGACCCTACTCGTGGGAACAAAATGAATACGAACAATTAAAAAGAAAACCAAAACAAACCAAAGATGACACAACAATTACTCCAAAAAAGCATGTTTGCACGTGCAAGGAGCCACTCAATTGGAAGTTTACCAATTGAAACACCAAAACAAACGAGTCCAAATCATAAGGTGCATGTAGAATCAAATACATCTGACACGAATGATGAACAAGCTAAAAAAATCAACCCTGGTAAAACGATCAGGTGCCTGTGAAAAGGAAAGCGGAATCTAGTCTTGAATGGGCAAAGAAAAATAATAAAGTAAATAAGACAACATATGCCATAAAAACAGAAAACAGATTTCAAATCTTAGAGTCAGCAAGTAACGATGAACCCAGTCAACCACTTAAGGAGCCCAAACCGCCAAAGCCAGAACCCATATTTGTCACGGAAGTCATTGACATAAAGAAATTAAAAGAACTCCTCTCCTCAATTGCAAACACCGACAAATATACTATGACAACTCTGAGGTCAGGACACATAGTTAAAATAATGCCTGATGACATAGACACGTACAAAAACATAAGAGCTAAGTTTATAGAGAATAATGTTAGCCATTATACATACAAAATAAAAGCGAAAGAGCCTATAGAGTAGTATTACGTGGCTTACACTCATCAGAAGACACAGAACTTATTAAAAAAGAGCTTTTAGAACTTGGGCATGAAGTACGGCACATCACAAATGTAAAACATAAAAACACAAACCAACCGCTACCCTTATTCTATGTAGATCTTAAGCCCAAACACAACAACAAAGAAATCTTTAAAATCGACAGAATGAATTACGTAAAAGTTACATTTGAAGCACCATACAAAAAGCTAGACATTTTACAGTGTAAAAGATTTCAAAGATTCGGACACGCAAAAAACCAATGCAACAGACCATTTAGATGCGTAAAATGCGGGGAAGAACACTCAACAACAAGCTGTTTAAAACGACCGGACACCGAGGCAACTTGTGAAAACTGCCAAGAAAAACACCCAGCAAGTTACAAAGGCTGCACAAAATACAAACAGTACAAAGACCTACTTACGAAAAACAACACAGGAAAGGGCAAAGAAACTAACGAAAACACAAACAACATAACACAAAATCAATACCGCAAAAACCCAATACAAACTGTAAAAGAAAACCATCAAACTAAGAACTACTTACCATCTTTTCAACAAATCGAAACCAAATATCACTTATGCACAAGCGACAAAACAAAAAAACACAGCAGGATCATTAACCGACATCAAGGACCCAAATAATTTCGGGGAAGTACTAGACGCCATGTTCAACAAATTTCAAAACATAATAAACATTATGTTAGACAACATGATGGATCGTATGATCCAATTAATCACAAGCCTAAACACCCCTAAACCTTAGAATAATCACCTGGAATGCCAACGGGCTGACAGAACGTCGACAGGAACTTGAACTCTTCTTGAAACTTGAAAGAGTTGACGTGGCTTTAATCTCAGAAACAAGGTTGACACCTAAAACTCATTTCCGACTTAAAAATTACATGGTATACGCTACAAACCACCCTTCTGGTAATTCACATGGAGGAGCTGCAGTCATAATAAAAGAGAATTTCAAACATTATCTTTTTGGGGAAAACAAAACTGAATAGATACAAGCAACTTCAGTCAGGATCCAGGATAACAAAACAGAAACAACAGTGTCTGCTATTTACTGCCCACCTAGGCATGCTATTATTATATTTGAGTTGTGTACTCTACTTTTTACCATTGACTGCGAGAAAATAAATAGTATCAGATTTTATTTGAGTTTATCATATTTTATTTTATAATCGGTGATAAGCATAATATCCGTGGTAATAAGAGAACAAAGGATCAATTTATAAATATTAAAAATTAATAGTGAAATTAGAAAAGTTTTCCAAATTCAGTGTAATGTTCTTGTTTGGTTTTAAGACTTGGGTGTTTGGCAAAGTCGCCATGTTTTGTGGTTGCTGTTGTTGAGAAAGCTGTAATGTAGTCGATCCACAAGGTTGTCCTTTGGATGTTGAAGGGCGCGTCGGAGATAGTGGCGCCCAAGGGTGTAACAGTACGGTTTTAGATTTATACTGGCAACTATTCGGCTGCATCTTATATGCTCCAAAGTGTCGCCGACTACTAGTCTTGGTTAATTCGTTGAGATAGTTAAGAAATATGGACGCTGAGAAGGAATTGGCGCCATTCGTGGTTTTCCAGTCGCAGAACAAATTGTATGTTTTCAGGTACAACTCCCGAGATTTTGGCGGCAACTAATTATCAACTATAATTGCTGCTTTATTTCGAAAAGATTTTGGAGTCAGTGTCTCATTTTCGTCACTGGAAGAACTCATTTTATTATAATTTATGTTATTAGATTTTCCAATGACTTAAAAACAACCACGATAACAGATAGAAAAGAACCTAAATTGGAGGGATATTTTTTTTTAATTTAATTTTATAGCTCTATGGAATAGCTCCATATAGCCAGCCAGCACGTTTTATTTATTTTTGTACATAATTCATATGTTCGTGCTTGTTCCAAATTCAAAATGTTTTTATTCACTCAGTGACTAAAAGAGAGTTTTATTCACTGTTATCGATGAATAAAATGCCCTTTTTGGAGTGGCAATGGTAAAAACATAATTATTATATAATGATGCCCGCTGCTGCCGTATGCTGGCCCATAAGGAACCAACCCAGAGGCCCATGAGGGCCATAAGGAAGTAAAGATGACTCTTTTTAGGGCATATTGCATATTACAAATGCAACCAATACCAACGTCCGTATGTGAAAAAGTAATCATAATAGAAATTGACTAATTTAAAAGAGTTCGTATTAAAAAAAAAAAAACTACTTACTAGAACTTGTTCAAACCAATATTCAGTGGAAGTTCACATGGTTAATATACATCATATATTTTTTTTTAGTTTTATCATTCTCTTATTTTAGAAGTGTCTGTCGCGCAAACTATTCAGTTTAGAAAAAATATATTAGAAACCTCAATATTATTTATGAAGACCACGTATGGGTTTGATAAAAAAAAAATGAGTTTCAGTTCTAAGTATGGGGAACCCCCAAAATTTATTGTTTTTTTTTTCTATTTTTGTGTGAAAATCTTAATGCGGTTCACAGAATACATCTACTTACCAAGTTTCAACAGTATAGTTCTTATAGTTTCGGAAAAAAGTGGCTGTGACATACGGACAGACAGACAGACATGACGAATCCATAAGGGCTCCGTTTTTTGCCATTTTGGCTACGGAACCCTAAAAAATACAGTTCTCCAACAAACAAATTCAATCTCAAATTAAGACAAGATCAGGAGGACAGGAGTGATGATAGTTGGCTTTACATTTCCTGACAACTCTAAGGTATTTATTGCATATCGGACGTCGTGTCCTTCTTACTTGTTTTGTGTCCCCCGTCCACGACATGTAGCTCGCACGTAATATAGGTAAACACATCCATGTTATCATGTTATCCATTCGCGACCACTTGCGGTGGGGACTGTAATAATATACATCTTTGTGAGTCTTATGAAAAGAAAACCGGATAAAAAACTTTTTTACAAAAAAAGAACAACCGACTTCAAAAAAAAAAAACACTACGAAGTGATAAATAACTTTAATTTCGGAAGTCGGTTTCTAAAAACGAAAATGCGGATCTAACGACACCGACTTCCGAAATTATAGTTATTTATCATTTTGTAGTGTTTTTTGAAGTCGGTTGTTTTTTTTAATTCACGTACCTAGTTCTCTTTTAATTGTTCATTCAATGCTTGACCAAAAAGAATTCATGTTTTGAATTATTAACATCATGTCACAACGCAACATGAGCATCTGCATCCCATAATTATTGTTTGTTTATCTTTTTGTATTTCAAATAAGGTAATGTAATATGCTTACATTTGATATAAGTATTTAGAGTTCCGTACCCAAAATTAATAAAAACGGAACACTACAAATCACTTGGGTGTCCGTTTTTCTGGCTTCTCTCTTTTTTACTAGTTCTATGGTCGCTCAACGACTCCTGCTATACAAAAACCGAAAAAGATCGATATCGATGTCGTGTTTATGTGTGTGATACCTACCCTTTTAATTGGCGTTTTTTTCGTAGTTGGGTTAAGTTTGTATCCTTCTTTTGTCTTCAGACGGTTCCTAATGTTTGTTACGCAATTCCCAATATGGCAAGCGAATTCTAAAAGAAATCATTAGATAGGCCCGCACTACAGTTACACACACAAACCCGTACTCGCGGCAATACTAATTAATTTACATCACGCACACATCGGTAACTGTCATTGTTATTGTGTGCGTATACGGATTATACATTCACGGTTAAAGATAAAATAAACGGGTTCACAATAGACGAATTTGATCCAAAAAATTTTGTATGTGTGCCTCGGCTTCGCCTTGGCCCACACGTTCGCTCATCAATGCCCCTTTTGCTGGCCGCTGCAGTATTGTACTATTATATAAATAATTATTCTTATAGGTAATGTAGATATGTGGAGAAAAACCCTAGTCTCTCTGTAAAAAATTATAACTGATGTTTACTGACATAAAAAGCTATTACTATTATTGGTTTACAGTGAATAATTTGGTACTAAATAAAAAGAAAACCAAATGCATTAGATTTAAATTACCTAATGTTAGAAGTAGCGAATGTGACATCATACTGAATGAAGAAAAACTAGAATTTGTTGATCAAACGGTTTTTCTGGGAATCACGCTAGACGAGAAATTACAATGGGGACCTCACATAACATCTCTTGCCGGGCAGCTTAGCTCGGCCGCTTATGCTGTTAGGAAGATAAGACAGTTAACAGATGTAGAAACCGCGCGTTTAGTCTATTTTAGCTACTTTCACAGCATTATGTCGTACGGCATTTTACTATGGGGTCGAGCTGCTGACATTGAATCCATCTTTATTTTGCAAAAGAGAGCTGTCAGAGCCATTCATAATCTACGTCGCCGCGAATCTCTCAGGGAACTATTGAAAAGGATTAATATTATGACGGTAATTCATTTATGAAAATATTATGTTTGTAAGAAATAATCTACATCTTTTTAATAAAATAAGCGAGAGACATAATTTTAATGCTAGAAATAAAGATAAAATACATCAACCATTTTTCAGATTACCAAAGTACATACATCTTTTATGGGGTACTGTGTTAAATGTTACAATAAAATACCTTGTGATATATTGCAATTAAATGAAAGACAATTTAAAACTCACATTAAACGTACACTTTGTAAACAAGCATACTATAAACTAGAAGATTTTATCCAAGATAAGAACGCTTGGAAACATGCTGGTCCTGCTCCATAGGACAATCTAGAGTCTAGACAAAATCAAACTGGTTGCTAATTTAATTGTAAAACTTTATTCTTTTTTTACATTGATTTACATTCATTACTCACATCCTGACTTATTACTTGTTAATTTCTTTTTTTTATTATTAAAATCGTTTACTTTTACCATGTTTGTAAATATGTGAGCACCATGTATCTATCAGATAATTAATTTATATGTCATGGTTTCGTTTTTAATTCTTTTACCTATTGTGGTATAGTAATTTTATTTTCACTTCTCATGCTCTAAAAGTTCGTCTTTATGTTGTGCTTAGGCGACATAAAATCGCTTTTTATGTTCTAGTGCATAAAGTAATTTTTTTTTCTGAGACTAAGGTAATCAGGCCCAACAGCCACACGCACAATAAAACTTCGCCGATTAAAGTCGTGATTTATTTCATTTTCTTTAATTTATACCACTTCCGTGTTTTCTATCGTTAATTTAATAAAATCAAGTAAAATAGTTGTCATTTATTATTTAAAAACGCAATGAAACGTTTTTATGACTTGGCAGTATGAAATGAAGTACCCAAGTCGAATGACAAATGTTGAAATTAAAAAAAATAACTTTTAAAAAGTTTCGTGGCGGTATTATCTGTGGTGGCGGGAATTAGCTATGCTTTGCAACATTTTTGATTAATTATGTACTGTATACTTTATGCCTGTTTCATTTTCTCGCAATCGAAGTGAAAAGCAGAGTGTACAACTCAGGCATAAACGAGCCATTTTACCCCTCGACTTAACTATCCACCCTCGCCTGCGGCTCGCGTGGATATAAACGTCTCGGGGTAAAATAGCTTCTTTTATGCCTTAGTTGTACAATCTACTATTTAGGTGCATCGTCCTCACATATTATTATATAATGAATGTACGTATGCCAAATATTGTAAAACATTTTTAAAAGAGTAACGGTGGAGTTTCTTGCCCATTCTTTTCCATACGAAAACTACCTTTTGGAAGGGGCGACTAGAATCAATTCTATTTTAATGTAAATTTTGACGTTCAAAAGTGCCTTTTATGTGCCTATTAATTTAAAATAAATGCTTTGACTTTACTATATTAAGATAACTCTTTTAACTAAAATATACAGATTTGGTCCAATAGTGGAAAGTGAAGAGAATGACATATTTTTACGGAATATAACCTTTATTTTTTTTGCCCGGCACTTTCACAATTTAGCCCAAAATGAATGATCTCCTTCGGACAGAACAGCGTTTGTCGGGCTAGCTAGTCTTATATAAAAGAGAAAATTAGAACTATGTCATCGTACCTGTCTAAATAAAAGGAAAAAATAATGTTCACGTATGTAAGGTATGTTCGCGTTCAGTGTTTTAGAATAAAGATTTATGTGTATATGGAATGAATGACATGAGACATGTTGTTAACCACCCCAGCAGATCCGAATTCTTAGGTACTTCGTTATTTATGAGATCCGGTTCCTTAAAAAACAATACGGTGCAGAACACTAATACTGTGCAAGCCCAACACGCGCTTAACCAGGTTTCTTTAATGAAAACAAACAAACAGTCGTAATATCAACATAATGATGCGACCGCGGTGTTATTGTTATCGCATTACACGGTCATACATAATGCTGAAGACCTATAAATATAGATAGTTGGGTAAATTAAATTATTCTCAATCGTGTAATTGTTCTGGATCACTGCTAGTAGACGGTTGAAAAATGTAAGTATTTATATTTTTTTAAAGTATATTTGACTGAATTTCTCCAGTGTAATTTTTAGGCGGCGCAGCTGAAAATCGTATCTTAGATAAAACGTAAAAACGTTTAATTTTGTTTTTAGAAATTAGGCATATATATCTTGATCAGGCCAGAAATATTTAAGTAGGAAGCATTTTAGAAGTTATAAAAAAAAATATATATTTCGTATAATTCTAATTTTGGTGGCACGTCCACAATCTGTTTTTCTGAGAATTATCACCGCTTAAGCGAAACTGCACTAATTTACTAGATATTACTAATTGTATTTAAATTCAGTATTAGTTTTTCTTTCTGATGACAGTTTTATTCTTATATTTAGTGCAATGCTTTATCCTAAAGAAAATTAAAAAAGGATGTCCGCGCGAAATTTTAAAGGAGACTGTTAAAAAGTGGTCTACGAACCAATAGCGATACTGTTACGATATTTCTGTGGGGATACCTCAACTATACCCTTGTGTAAAGTGGCATCAAAATCTGACCCGGCAGTTTTGAGAAATATAATCTTTTAGAATACATAATTTCATGATAACATTAAAAAGTGGTCTATGAACCAATAGCGATATTGTTACGATATTTCTGTGGGGATACCTCAACTATACCCTTGTGCAAAGTGGCATCAAAATCTGACCCGGCAGTTTTGAGAAATATAATATTTTAGAATACATAATTTCATGATAACATTAAAAAGTAGTCTATGAACCAATAGCGATACTGTTACGATATTTCTGTGGGGATACCTCAAGTATACCCTTGTGCAAAGTGGCAACAAAATCTGACCCGGCAGTTTTGAGAAATATAATACTTTAGAATACATAATTTCATGATAACATTTTTGTTTTAAAAACGTTTTAAAGGGTATTTCTGACTTTATAATACTTAATTAATGTGTTTCTTTCCTAGATTTTAGTATTTGTTTCGATTTTAACCGACTTTAAATCCGTTGCGAAGTTTTAAAGATCTAAGCATACATAGGGACAGACAGCGGGAAGCGACTTTGTTTTATACTATGTAGTGATGTATAAAAAGTTTTTTCACTTCTCATGCTCTAAAAGTTCGTCTTTATGTTTGTGCTTAGGCGACATAAAATCGCTTTTTATGTTCTAGTGCATAAAGTAAATTTTTTTTCTGAGACTAAGGTATTCAGGCCCAACAGCCACACGCACAATAAAACTTCGCAGATTAAAGTCGTGATTTATTTCATTTCCTTTGATTTATACCACTTCCGTGTTTTCTATCGTTAATTTAATAAAATCAGGTAAAATAGTTGTCATTTATTATTTAAAAACGCAAAGAAACGTTTTTATGACTTGGCAGTATGAAGTACCCAAGTCGAATGACAAATGTTGAAATTAAAAAAAAAAACTTTTAAAAAGTTTCGTGGCGGTATTATCTGTGGTGGCGGGAATTAGCTATGCTTTGCAACATTTTTGATTAATTATGTACTGCATACTTTACGCCTGTTTCATTTTCTCGCAATCGAAGTGAAAAGCAGAGTGTATAACTCAGGCATAAACGAGCCATTTTACCCCTCGACTTAACTATCCACCCTCGCCTGCGGCTCGCGTGGATATAAACGTCTCGGGGTAAAATAGCTTCTTTTATGCCTTAGTTGTACAATCTACTATTTTTACACACACCCTTTTTTTTGCTGCTACAAATATAGTTCCCTCTTATTTTAAGACGTATCCTTCCTACATAAATATTTAAAAAATGCCTAAAAATCGGTAAGTTCAAAAAAAAAAGTTGAGGGGACAAGTGACTTTGCCTGTAGAGAAACACATTATTAAAGTCAGAAATACCCGTTCAAACTTGACCTGGCGACAATGGGAACACTTGGTAAACCCTTTCAAATAAAAAAAGAATTTTCTAAATCAGTCAAGCCGTCTTCGAGAAATCGGTGAATAAAAATATTAAAAAATGTAAAAAAGATTCCGACGAACTGAGAACCTCCTTCCTTTTTTGAAGTCGGTTAAAAACGAAAAAAAAAGTGAAATTCAGCACTGTCGAGGTGGTAAGTGTCTTTATTTAGCAGAAAACCACATTAATTAAGTAGTATAAAGTTGTAAATACCCGTTAAAACGTTTTTAAAATATAAAAATGTAGCAAGAAATGGGAATTTTAAAGTATTATTTTTCTCAAAACTGCCGGGTTAGATTTTGATGCCCCTTTGCACAAGGGTATAGTTGAGGTATTCCCACAGAAATACCTCTATAGTATCGCTATTGGATCATAGACCACTTCCCATACAAATTTTAACAGTCTCCTTTTGGTGGGAGAAATGAAATCATTAAGTCGCTCGTATAGAATAAACCCAGTAGGACGAAACTACCATCGTTCACGTCGTAGAGCCAGGCACTCACGCGCAGCACTGACAGACGTGAGCCAGCCTGTTTTGTTTTCGCGGTAAAAACGAAAGTAAGTCTTTTTTTGTAATCGGACAAAAGTCCTGCTCAAACTCAAAGCATTTATTTCAACTAAACCATTTACAGGCACTTTTGAATTGTCAAGAAGTCAGTCAGAAAAAATGAGGCTAGTTGCCCATTCCACAGCGTAGGTACCTATGGAGAAGAACGGGCAAGAAACTCCAAGGACACTCTTTAAATCAAAATAATGTGGTTACAAAGTCTTGGTTACATCATTCAAGTTAAAAATTATACATGTGAGAACGATGCAGAACGTTAAAAGCGTCCATAATGAAAAGATGAGAAAAAACAACAATTCAAATAATAAATTAAAATAAGCCATGGCAGCAAAGAGATGACCAGTCCCTACTGACGGCGCCAGTTCACGAACGTGACGCATGCATCAGCACCATTCAGCTCAACCATTTTAAAGGGAGCTAAATGATCCAACACATGCGCCACCATCAGCGAGACATTTGAGTGAGCATGACATACTCTCAGCCGCCAGAGCACATTCAAGTCAATGAAAGACGTACCCAGTAAATAGTAGCTTTATAGTGTGTACATAGTACTCACACATGTGCTAAGCAATTATACAATACTAGGAGATTTAATTTATACAGTGCAAAGATAGACTTACAATCTTCAGCAGCTCCAACAGTATTTTCAAGTGTTAATCAATTAGTTGTGGTTGTGGAGCAGGACCAGCATTGAGCCCGGCATTTTTATCCGCGATGTAATCCCCTAACTTATAATATGCCTGCCTGCATAGTGTGCGTTTAATACAAGACTTGAATCTTGTCTCATTCAGTTGAAGAATGTGGGGAGGTATTTTATTATAACATTTTAAACAGTACCCCATAAGAGATGAGTCTACTTTAGCTAGTCTGAAACCTGGTTGAACTAATAGGTCCCTATTTCTAGTACTATAATTATGTCTTTCACCTCTTTTACTAAAAAGATGTAAATTTTTCCTTGCGCGTTTACAAAATATGAAGTCTTGAAAATAATCAATTTAAAGCGAAAGGTTATTGGTATTCGTTTGCATATAGGTTGTATATAATGTACGTCCAGGCTTCGGAAGCGTTCTCCTTACACCCTGTATATAACTGTCTTATCTTCCTAACAGCATAAGCGGCCGAGCTAAGCCGCCCCACAAGAGATGTTATGTGAGGTCCCCATTGTAATTTCTCGTCTAGCGTGATTCCCAGAAAAACCGTTTGATCAACAAATTCTAGTTTTTCTCCATTCAGTATGATGTCACGTTCGCTACTTCTAACATGAGGTAATATATATATAACTGTCTTATCTTCCTAACAGCATAATTCTAGTATTTCTCCATTCAGTATGATGTCACATTCGCTACTTCTAACATGAGGTAATATACAGGGTGACTGGAAATTAGTGGCGGAGCCGTTAAGGGGAGGTAGTCTAGGGTTATTCCGACAGATATCACTATGAGACCTACCGTCCTTACTTAACCCTTTCCAAGATATTCCTACATAAAGAGTGTAACCCAAAAATTCGTCCAAAAAATTTTCAAATAGTAATAAATCCTAAAAAAAAGTGATTTTGGCCTACTTTTTTTTGTTTTGCAACAAAGATATTCTAAATAAGTAATATTAATTGTAAAATTTCCGCAACTGTCATTATTTTATGCAAAAACTGCTAAACAAAAACGAAAAATGTAAAAAAAATTCTTTGATGGCTGATAAAACATCAATTTTCTTTAAAAAGTCACCCTTTATTATTACGTACAAAATAATTAAAAAACTTCTACGTTTTGTTCCCTTTCGAACTAGATATTAAAGTCCAAAATCGGTTGAGGAACAATGAAGATATGGTCAATGGAAAAAAACCCGTCGAACCCGTGTAGAGCCCTTTGTTCTGAGAACAAAGGACTCGGTCGACGCGCACGAGTCGAGCTTGCCCCTCCCTCTTGCTCAGTCCGCTCTTACGGTTTACTGTGTTCGGATGTGCTTACTTTTTCTCAGTTTTGATTTTTCTAACGACTTGGCTTTTTCCTGGACTTTTGTATTTGATTCTCTTCCCGACAACTTGGATTGTGCCCTGTTTTCTGTGACTCCTTACGATTTGGCTGTGTGGTTTATCGGACCAATAATGGCAGGAAGAACATCGTTTAGTAACGAAGAATACGCAGATATTCTTTTTTATTACGGAGCTGCCAGAGGAAATGCTGAACAAGCTCGTCGTGAATATGGCGAAGTATTCCCTAATCGTCGACTGCCTGATGCCCGCGTATTCTCTCGAACCTTCCGGCGGGTGCGAGAGCGCGGTACCGTCGTAAGATACCAAGGTAAGAGAAAGTTATTAATATTAAAGCATGTTCAAACCAGAGATTTCTCCATACAAAATGTAGTTCCTTCCTGTACAGGCCGCTCTACATTACTGCGCCGCCGCTAGTTTCTAAACTTTTTTGATTTTAGGTGATGCAGGTAGACCTCGACTGGATGTCAGGGACGACGAAGAGGAAATTTTAAATTATTTCCAAAGAGACCCTACGCTGTCTACACGAATGATAGCTCGCCGTATGGGACGCTCTCAATGGAAGGTGTGGTACACTCTTCACGAAAATGACCTCCATCCTTACCATTACACACCTGTTCAGGCCATAGAAGAAGGGGACCCATTAAGAAGAGTGCAGTTTTGCAGATTTTTAATAAATGCGGACGTTGAAGATAGGAATTATCTCAGAAAAATTTTATGGACTGACGAGTCCAAGTTTGATAAGGACGGCATTACGAATTATCATAATGCTCATTACTGGAGTGAACGAGCCATGGGTAATCCACACCTAAAAAGACAAAAAGGTTCACAGAGAAGGTTTAATTTAAATGTGTGGATGGGTATAATTAATAACCGCTTGATTGGACCACATTTTCTACCACAAAACCTCGATGGGGTTGAATATGAAAATTTACTGAGGAATGTATTTTTTGAATTAATGGAAGATGTGCCGCTAGAAACGAGGCGAAACATGATATTCATGCATGATGGCTGTCCGGCGCATTTTAGGCTAGCTGTGAGAAGTTGGCTAGACCAAAACTTCCCCGACCGATGGATAGGTAGAGGTGGTCCAATACCATGGCCGGCACGTAGCCCCGACCTCACACCCATGGACTTCTTCGTGTGGGGTCGAATGAAAACTTTAGTTTATGCCACTGACGTCCCTGTACCAAACGTTGAAGATTTGCGCAACAGGATAATCCACGCAGCGCAGGAAATACAAAGGGAGCTTACAGACTCAAGGGTTGTAAAAACGGGTGTCGTAAGAAGAGCACGAGCTTGTATTAGAAATAATGGTGGACACTTCGAAAATGAACTCTAAACAGTTTTTTTTTTCAATAAAGTTTTATTCTTCAGTAGTTTGGTTTTTTCTTTCATTTTTATTATTAGTCTTATCTTGATGGTTCCTTAACTGATTTTGGATTTTAATATCTCATTTAAAAGGGAACAAAACGTAGAAGTTTTTAAATTATTTTGTACGTAATAATAAAGGGTGACTTTTTAAAGAAAATTGATGTTTTATCAGCCATCAAAGTATTTTTTTTACATTTTCCGTTTTTGTTTAGCAGTTTTTGCATAAAATAATGACAGTAGCGGAAATTTTACAATTAATATTACTTATTTAGAATATCTTTGTTGCAAAACAAAAAAAAGTAGGCCAAAATCACTTTTTTTTAGGATTTATTACTATTTGAAAATTTTTTGGACGAATTTTTGGGTTACCCTCTTTAAGTAGGAATATCTTGGAAAGGGTTAAGTAAGGACGGTAGGTCTCATAGTGATATCTGTCGGAAAAACCCTAGACTACCTCCCCTTAACGGCTCCGCCACTAATTTCCAGTCACCCTGTATATATAACTGTCTTATCTTCCTAACAGCATAATTCTAGTATTTCTCCATTCAGTATGATGTCACATTCGCTACTTCTAACATGAGGTAATATATATATAACTGTCTTATCTTCCTAACCGCATAAGCGGTCGAGCTAAGCCGCCCCACAAGAGATGTTATGTGAGGTCCCCATTGTAATTTCTCGTCTAGCGTGATTCCCAGATAAACCGTTTGATCAACAAATTATAGTTTTTCTCCATTCAGTATGATGTCACATTCGCTACTTCTAACATTAGGTAATTTAAATCTAATGCATTTGGTTTTCTTTTCATTTAGTACCAAATTATTTACCGTAAACCAATTTTGGACCTGAAGAATAGAGTTATTCACGTCGTCAAGATTTTGTGCCCGTCTGTCTATCTCAAAGATCAATGAGGTGTCATCTGCAAATAACACCATCTTCGGTTGATTTTGAAGTAATTGGGGTAAATCATTAATGTAAACTAAAAAGAGGAATGGACCCAATATTGAAACTTGAGGAACGCCCATTGCCATTTTACCAGTTGCCAGTTTACTTGGACTTTAAGCTTTTATCTTTTAGACACGACTTTAGTAAATCAAGAGCTGAATTCCTAATCCCATAGTGCTCAAGTTTCAGCAAAAGTGTCTCATGATTGACACAATCGAACGCCTTAGAGAGGTCACAAAAGATTCTAATGGCATCTTGTGCTTCTTCCCAGGCGTTAAAAATGTTCTTTATTATGGTGACACCGGCGTCAGTGGTATAACGCCCTTTGGTGAAACCGTACTGTTGGTCACGAAAGATGGAATTTTTATTAAAGTGGCGTAACAATTGATTGAGCATCAACTCTTCAAACACCTTGCTGAGAACCGGCAGAATTGACACAGGCCTATAATTTTTGAGTTCTTTACTATCACCGGCTTTGAACAAAGGAACTACTTTACTGTGTTTCATAAGATCCGGAAAGACTCCTTGGTCTACACTGATGTTAAATATGAAATCTAAATAGGGCGCAATCGTTTCAATGATAGATCTACAATTTTTTACAGACATTCCCCAGAGATCTTCTGTTGATTTAATTTTAAGATCTTTAAAAGCTTTTATAACAGCCTGGGGGTTTGTATGTTTTATATGATTGCATTAAAAGGAAAATATAAATTAGTATCATTAAATTATATATCATGTCATTACTATTAAAAATATCATACCATTATCATTACATCATTAAAAAATGTAAGTTATCAAAATGTCAAAAATGTCATACATAAAAATTTAAAAAACCTAGGTGTCATTAATTAACAAATATTTTTCTCCGATAGGAAGTCAGTTACACTGTAGTACGTTTTATCTACCAAATATTCCGTAATCTACTCTTAAATTGTGCTGTATTAAAGCTTTCCAACTACTCGGTAATTTATTCTAAATAATTGGGGCCATGCAAGAAACGCTCTTACGCATTAAAGTGGTTCGACATGATACTTGACATAATTTGCTGTTTTCACGCCTATTCCTTGGGAATGCAACAGCCAGGCGCTCAAAACGAGATGGATTTTGCTTGACAAACATAGCTACTTCGAAAATATAGACACAGGGTAGTGTCAAGATTTTATGTAACTTAAAATAAGGCGCGCAACTGTCTGTCGATTTAAGTTTTAACAATGATCGTAGACATCTTTTCTGGGCCTTAAAAGCTATCTCTCGATCAGTTGAGTTCCCCCAGAAAATGATACCGTAGCGCAAGTGCGATTCAACTATTCCGCAGTAAGCCGTAAGAAGTGTTTTGACATCTACTATTGAGGATAATCAATATAACACATATGCGGATGGACTCAGTTTTTTACACAAACTGTCTATATGTCTTTCCAATTTAAGTTGCAATCCATTTGGTTAGGTACTTACTTTTAATTCTATTGGGATTGCGGCTGATGAGTGCGTGTTACTAAAGTAGGGCTTTATTTCTCTAATAAGGCTATGTGCCATGTCAGGTGTTAGCCTGTATACAGACAGGAAGCGCGGATCGGCGAACGGATCCGCCGCGTCCCTTAGGGTCCGATGAAGATAAAATGTCTCCTGCCTCTGTTGTTCTGCGGCACGACGATGGTCTCTAGATCTCAAATTCACGTACTCCATCTACCAAATAATTTAAAAAGTCTAGAACGAGTTTAAGTCGTGTCGTTTAAGTGATACGTATGTAAACACTTAAAATTATATAAATATACTTACTTGGATATGCAGCGGTCAAAACTATACCTTTACATACATACATTATGTAGATAGACTAAAAATTACTTTTTAATAAACAATAATATTGATGTTCGATAAGGTTTCCGACAGCAAATACCTGTCGGAAGAATTGATGTGTTCATACCGTATATAAAATGTCAAAATTGTAAGTTTTCCGATTTGTGAAAAGCGATTATAGGACTTCGTCGATAACATTGATGTTCGATACAGTACCAAACCGTATCGTAGGTTTGTGAATAGGTATGCAGAACGGAGACTAGTTTGGGCAAAGAGTCAGGCGTATTACGTAACAATTCACATTTCACAAAATCAGGGTAGATACCAGTGATAAGAGCGTCAATTACCTCGGTGTCCGCGGCCTCGGGCCGCACTCACTTGAACAGCGTCCATCCCGTGGTTGCGTATTCCGCATAGCTACTCGCCTGCTCCGATGTGTAGTCGCGCCACCGCTGGACGTCGTCAGCATACCGGAACCCTTCGCCGACCGTCTGGATCAGGTCTTGCTTAACTTGCTCCCACGTGGTGGATTGTAGGTGTAGTGTAATCAAATATAAGTCTGGATGACAACTGCTTTAATCATAAATGAACATAGACAATACACGAACATAGACAATACACAACACCTTCCCCTTAAATAAGATAAAACATTAATAAAGAACAAACTTAAAATCTATTAACTCCACTTATAACATAAACTAAAAATAATAAACAAACTTTAAATAAATCAATCAAACTTAGTTAAATTAACGTATACAAATTGTTCTTAAGTCTTACTACGGGTATGAGGTGGCGAGTAAGATGACGATACGTTTATTTTGGTGCTTGGCACATAATCATCATCCCTATCATCCCCCGAAAAATACTCATCAATATCAGACAAGATATTGTCTGCAGGATCCTTTACAGACCTTATCAAATGTCGACGATTACGGCGATAAATACCTTTTTTGTTTTTAACAATATAGGAACGTGGAGTCGACGCTTTTCCCAATATTTTGCCATGACTTCTTTTATTTGTATTTCCTAATATTGTAACTTCGTCGCTCACATTCAATTCAGGTAGCAATTTACAATGCTGATCATAGAAACTTTTAGTTTTTATTTGTTTTTCCAACATTTTTTTATGTTGTAAGTTATCACAATTACTTTGTTTTAACAAATCTTAATGGACTGGTAGTCTACAATTTAAACGCCGGCCCATCATTAACTGTGCAGGAGAATTCAAATTTTCCCGCGGTGTATTCCTGTAACTTAGCAAATTTAAATAAAAATCGGATTTACTGTCTACTGATTTTTTCAATATATTTTTAATGGTTTGAACTGCTCTTTCACTCTTGCCATTAGATTGAGCATAATACGGAGATGAAGTGATGTGTTTAAAACCCCATTCTAAAGAAAATTTAACAAAATTACGACATGAATATTGTGGACCATTGTCACTGATAACCGTATCCGGTATACCGTACCGTGCAAAATTTTCTTTCATAACACATATTACTGAGTTTGACGTAGTGTCTCTCAAATATGCGACCTCAATAAAACCAGAATAATAATCAACTAATATTAAATAACTTTGCTTTCCATACTCAAATATATCTGTTCCAATTTTATTCCATGGCAATTCTGGTATATCTACTGGAATCATAGGTTCCCTACACGGTTTGTTTGCCGTTTCCTGACATATTTTACATCTTCTCACATAATCCTCAATATCTCTTGTTATACCAGGCCAAAATATCACTTCACGAGCACGTCTCTTACAACGATCAATCCCTAAATGCCCTTCGTGAATAAGCTTTAACATGTCCCTTTGCATAGAATGTGGTATTAAAACCTGTTTGTCTTTAAATACGACACCATCGACACAGTATAGTTCATCTCTTATCGACCAATAGTATCTTAAATCATTGTGTATGTTAAACTTATCTGGCCACCCTTGATTAATATATTTTAGTAACAATTTTAAACACTCATCCTTACTAGTTTCCCGCTTGACGAGGGTAAACTTATTCTGCGACATAGGTATATTATTGACTACCATTTTAATTTGGCATAGTATAGCTCTGCTAATTTTATCGTCATACAAATCCGGAAGAGGTGCCCGCGACAATGTATCAGGTATGTACATATTATTATATTTCCCAGGCTTATAAGTGACCAACAACTCATAAGCTTGAACCTTTAACATCATTCGCTGCAAGCGAGCTGGGACCGAGTCTAAAGATTTTCTAAAAATGCTCTCCAGTGGTTTATGATCCGATTCGACGACCACACTATTTTTTCCATAAATATACTGATGAAACTTTTCACAAGCGAATACTATTGCCAACATTTCCTTTTCTATTTGTGCGTATCTTTGTTGTGTATCAGTGAGCGTGCGTGACGCGTACTCTACTGGACGCCCCTCCTGCATGAGCACAGCGCCCAGTGCCACACTGCTTGCGTCCACTGATAACACCACCGGACTACTAACATCGTACAAAGATAGTACTGGTGCATCACACAACAATTCTTTTGACTTATTAAATGCGTCCTTATGACCAACTTCCCAACACCAAGCCATACCTTTTTTTAATAATCTAGTTAATTGAAAACTATGGTCTGAGTAATTAGGTATAAATTTAGAAAGATAATTTACAGCCCCTAAAAACCTTTCTAAACTTTTCCGATCAGTTGGTTCCGGCATATTATATATCGCTCTTACTTTCTCAGAATCTACTTTCATTCCATCTTTGTTAAAAATATGACCCAAATAAGTTACTTCCTCAACACATATACGACATTTATCTTTGTTGAATTTCAAATTAATTTCTCGTGCCCTGTTTAACAACTCTTTCAAACGCAGATCATGTTCGTCTTTAGTCCTTCCCCAGCAAATGATATCGTCGATAAACGAATCTACCCCCTCTATGCCTTCAAGTAATTGCTTGATTTTCGCATGAAACACTTCAGGTGCACAATTAAGACCAAATGGCAATCGCAAATATTGATATCGCCCAAACGGTGTACTGAACGTGCATAAGTCTGCACTTGCATTATCCAGTTTTACCGACCAAAACCCTGAAAATGCGTCTAAAACTGAAAAATACTTAGCACCGTGAAACTTAGTAGCCAATTCATTTATTGTTGGCAATTGAAAATGTGCACGCTGTATTGCCTTATTAAGCGGCCTCTGGTCTAAACATATACGCAACTGCCCAATTTTCTTAGCAACAATCACTAATGAATTCACCCATGGGGTTGGATGACTCACTTTCCTAATAACACCTAGCTCTATCATTCTATTTAACTCATCTTGTAACTTATCGCGAACTCCTAATGGTACCTTACGGTTTGCACAAATCACCGGCATCACAGTTTTGTCTACAACAATGTGATATTCACCTGGCAAACAGCCTAACCCATTAAACAAATCTTGATAATCTGTAAGTTTTATATTATGAATCCTTTTAACTAATCCTAAAGCTAGACAAGCTTGCAAGCCAAGCACACTCTGACAATCACTAACCCCAATTGCAAATTTTAATTCATACACGACACCCTTATACCACCATTTTAATTTGCAAACTCCTTTTATAGGAATAATATCACCACTATAAGATTGCAATCTAACACCTTGTTTGCCACCAATTAGTTTACTGTCATAGCCTAACAATAAAAATCGCTTATACGATAAAACATTAATATCTGCTCCCGTATCTAACTTAAATTTTTCGGAACCACACTCCCCTTGGAGTGTTTCATACCAACCCTCGGACGAAGAGTTAATCTCTGAAACATTGTACAAAACTGATATAAAAAATGACTCACAATCATCTTCTTCATTGCCTTGTGCTTCAGTTAAGGCCAGGTATTCCCAATTTTACATCACTTTGATTTAACAATAAACAAAGAAATCGTGATTTTTTAAATCGAAAAAAAAAACTTGTTCTAGTTTACTTTATGTATTTTGACAATTTGTGGTTCAAAACACGATATCGAAAACTTCACTCGATCAAAAAAAAATCCGAAAAACAGGCTTAATCGATATTTTTTTTATGTTTTTCTTGTTTTACTCATAGTTTATAAATGTTTTACTACTAAAAAATCATATCTAAAAAAAGGCAATAACGTAGAGAAAAGTAATTTGTGGTTGCATTTTACAAAATAGCTTAATTCTTTTAATAATAAATTATTATATAACACAGCGGCTCGCGTTCGTCAATATCCAGCTTTATAACCACTCATACCTTGAACCGCTCTGCCGCCCGGCCCCCGACAGGACCCCGATTCAGTATTTGTCAGTACCGCTTCGGCTATCAGACGGGGAACCCGTGTCACTTTGCTTGCGCTCAAAAGACCCGATTGACAACGTTTTATGTTCTGAAGAAATTATGTAATAAAGTAAAATAAAATATAGATGTAAAATATAAGGCCTCGTATTTTTATTTTTTCCAAATTTTGTAGTTTTCATTCATAAAATAATTTTTGAAATGGTTTAAAATCGTAATCTCATGTCAATGTCAAAACATTGTCAGAAATTTAGGGAGGTAAACGTACCTATTTTAGACAGTTCCCAATGTGTAATGGTGTTTTCAATATATTCAGCAAAACTATTTTTATAAATATTTTATCTATTTATTGATACAGGCTGTAAAAAGACTTATAGCCGTCGTACATCAAACTAAGTAACATTGCACAAAAGATCTGTGACAAAAGTAATTGCTGGAAATCGACTTTAATTTTTGGTGTGAAATTTTGCTGTATGCGCACTACCACAAACAGCAAATTTTGCACCCGCATGTAACTGTACAGGGGTCCTGGAGGTATTTAAAGTTGTGTTATAATATCAAAACTTGTTTTCGTAAAAAATATCGTTTATGCTCACTAGTTCCTTCGCGTAGTTCCTTTGAAGGAACTACTGAGAATTTTTGGATCAGTAGTTCCTTTGCAAAAGCTGAAGGAACTACTGAGACGAGATATTTCCTTTAGCAGTTCCTTTGAAGGAACTACTGAGAACTTTTTGATCAGTAGTTCCTTTGCAAAAGCTGAAGGAACTACTGAGACTAGATAGTTCCTTTGAAGGAAATAAACACATACATACAGTATGTTAACTAACAGAGGGCGTTCCCGTTAACCCGCAATAGTATAGCATCCATACATGCTAAAAAAAATATTACCATTCGAAAACAAAATGTTTTTATTTTTTTTAATATTAAAATATTCACTAAAAATGTTAAATTGATACGTAAAAGAAACACACTGTACACGCGTACTTGAAGGACGGCAACGTCGCAATTTCTTTATGAATGACGGGCTGCGTGTGCGGCCAGGTACCCCCGAAATCCCCGAATGTCCACCTAATTTTAGTCGGAACTTTTCTCACGCGCTGACCGGACGCGCATTATTTTCGCATTGCAACAACTTGCGTCATTCTTGTGTGGAAAATGCCACGTTATCAGTTCAGTGCTCAGGAGTATGTGAACATGGTGCTCATTTATGCTGAGTGTAATTATGATGGTGCACGTGCTCTGAGGATGTATGTTGAGAGGTACTCTCGGGTTATTGTGAGTGCCCTAGTGCGTATTCGTAATAATGAACCGGTAGTACCGCGTCTTTCTGGTGGCCCCCGACCCGTGATCTCTGTGCGGCAGGAAGAGTAATGCTAAGGTATTTTGAGGAAGAGCCCGGTTCAAGCACTAGAAGAGCCGCTAATATAATAATAATATAATAATAATAATATAATGCTGCCCGCTGCTGCCGCATGCAGGACCGTAGGTTCGGTAGGAAAAGAAAGAGAAGCGCGATGACACAACGGTGGTAATTTATTGCAAATATGAAGCTATTATCTATTTACAAAAACTATTTAATAAAAAATAATCCATCACTGAATGCAGTTTGGCATCAGAAATTTAATGGTATATTTTTAATTATAATTAAAAATAAAATACTTTTACAAAGCATTAAAGTAAAAATACTTGCATACGAAATTGTTCCATAGACTCTTACCACACCTCGGACACTCCATACAACGCTCGCAAAATAATTACCTATTACTACTACATAAACAAATGAAAATGCGAAATCTTACAAACAGTTTATGTAAATACGAATTCGGAAAAGCATCACAATATCCAACCATCGTGATTAAAACTCAAATAAAACTTTTAAATCGCATAATTGTGTGTTCGTATCAGCAATACAGCGCTGCGGTTCGCGAGCGCCCTTGCTAAAGAGTCGGCGACGAATACCTCGAAGTGCGGGGTGAGGTGCGGTATAATACCCGGCACGTAAGTTGGCAAGATATTTTGTAGTGGGAGAAGTTCGCGCATGCACAATTTCATACATTTTTACATGCGCGAACTTCCCCCACTACGAAAAATCTTGCCAACTTACGTGCCGGTAACTGTATCTGATATGAGGTCGAGGAAGGGAGTGTCCTTTCTGTACGTAGTACTATTAAGTATTCTGTGCTCTTACTGATAAGGAGCATGATACACTAGGGCCATAAGGTCCGAGTGCCTACTTAATTTTTCGAGAAATCGCCAAGCGATTGGTCGACTCTTCACGTGACCAGAGGACTAGCCTATTTTTTGGCCAAAGATTCAGCAAAAAGAAAGTAATTTTAAGGCTTTGTCATGGCAAAGGATTTTATTACTAATCAAGTTATTTTGAATCTTATTTCAATGAGTTTAGAATTCATGTTACTTTATTTCGATACCACGATGCCGGGAAATGACGCGACGTGCCGCGGGACGCTGCGGCATGACGCAACGCGCCAGGGATGCTGCGGCATGACGTGTCATGCCGTTTCATTCCACGTAATGCCGCGGCGCGCCATTGCATCCCGCGGGACGTGTGGGTCACGTTGTGTCGAGGAATTATGATTGCTAAGCTAGTTGAAATAAGATTGAAACTTGTGCTGCGGTCATTTCGGTTAATGGGACGCAGTCCGGTCTGTGCGGGCTTTTAGCAGGATGCCACGGAACGCCGCGGGATGCCGCAGCACAACCTGCCGTGACACGCTGTCAGTGAGCTGAGCGCCGGCTCTATTTGGCTGTCGATGTCTTATGGTGACAAATATATGGCGATAGAGCAATGGTCTTTGGTCGGTCATAGAACACTAATGAAGTAGGTATTTATATTGCGGATTTCGATGTAAACTGTATTTGCTATGCGAATGATGAGTGTCTCATGTTTGTTTTGTTATTATTTACCTGCCCATTTAAAAGAATTTTATATATACTGTACATAAAATGTGAATGTAATAAATTAATGTTAAGTTTAATCATTTTATTTCTTGACATCCTTCCAACAATAGTTCAGCTCACCCTAACTGAATCAGTATGTCAGTGCGAGTGGGATAGAATGATACATAGCGCGGGGAAGTGGGGACAAAATCTGAATTTTAGCTGAAGCCCACCAGCCCTTAAACCTATATCATACATTTTTTTAGCTCCTTTTTTTAACTTGCACATTCTAGCAAAATGTCCATGATTTTCGCACAGGTAACACTGCACTGAAATAGCCGGACATAGATTGGGTTCATTGCATTGGCCTCCGCACCTGAGACAATTTTCAGTCTCGCTAGATTGAACAAATCTTCGCGCTGTGCTGGAACCAGCAGCAACATTGGCCATACCGCGCCCTTGTCGACGTCCGCTGCCGCGCCAGCCGCCGCGCCCACCGCGGCCGCCTACACCGCGCACGCCAACTGCATCAACTTGCACCAATCCTGAAGCACCACGCGTCTCCAATAAACGTCGATTATCTTTTGAAATTTGATCCACCTGGACGATTCTAATGGCTTTCTCCAAAGTCAGGTCCTCTGTTTTCAAAAGCCGATCTCTCGCTCCAGTACTCTGGATCCCACATACAATACGGTCGCGAATCAATTCCTCCTCCAAATTTTTGAAGATACAATTTTTACTCAATAATCTTAAAGCCGTAACATACTGATCAATCGATTCTCCAACTTCCTGACCCCTTGTAAAAAAATTGTATCTTGCTAAAGTTATATTCTGTTTGACTCCAAAATATTCATCAAATTTCGTAAGCAATAGGTTCACATCATCCTTATCGCTCTCCTTGTCAAAAGAAAATGTTTCAAAGACTTCAAATCCTTCAGGTCCGATTAAATTTATCATTAAGCTAGCTTGAATACCAGCTTCTTCTTTTTGCACCCCCGATGCTTTTAAAAATAACATAAATTGCGACCTCCATCGCCGCCATGCGTCAGCCCGGCTGACGGAGCTGCCGTCCAGACACAGTTCTGTTGGTGGTCGCGCGTGTTCCATAGCGCTCTTGAACCGTCCCTGACGATTTTAGAGTCCACAACGTGCCTTTATAACCGACTTAAACCATTTAAATCGAATAAATTTTCACCGCTGTCACCATGTAGTGTAATCAAATATAAGTCTGGATGACAACTGCTTTAATCATAAATGAACATAGACAATACACGAACATAGACAATACACAACAGTAGGGACCACGTATCAGCCCACGTCTTCGCTCTTCCTTTCAGCTGCAAAATCGCCTTCATGCGAGCTTCATGCGGTGATATGCCAATAGTTGCAATGGTTTGTTCAACATTGGCACAGCAGTCCTTGATGTCGTGTGAGCGTACATCGGGATCGAATGGCGGTAGGTAGAAATAGCCACGATCCCGTGAAGGCGCTAGAGTAGCGGATAGCGCAGCGGCCACGGCGCTCCAAGTAGCTTGCTTGGTGATTGACGTCAACAGACTCATCACTTGCTCCATTGAGAAAGTTGGGTCTGGCTGAGCGGTCGGCACTGGTTTGCGGACCCGGAATCCAGAAGACCTCAGTAGGGGCAAAATCCTACCGCTGCTGTCGGCGCATCATCGCCGTCGTTGTCGGAGTTACACATATTATTGATTTGCACCAACATATCACTCAAATACACAGCAATAGGAAATGGCAGGAAAACATTTAAGAAAGTACAAGAAAATCCTCCTCATCCTCACTTCAATTTAGGGTGTTTATTCCACGAGCAGCGAACGAAGAATGTCCTTCCATTCGCATTACAACAGTTTTTATACACTAAACTACCGCCAAAATTTGACGCCAAACTTTAGCGCGAAGCTTTGCCGCCATATAGAATTTATATAAATCAAGCGGATGTGTCAAGATAAATCCATAATACCAACACAAAAACAATATAAAGTTAACCGGAAACTACAATATTTAAAATAAATAAAAAGGAAGTAACAAAATAGAAACTTTACACAAATTCAAACGGAAACCACAATATTTTAAATACATCAAAATAAAAACTAAACACAGACTCGACCAGAAATACAAGTATTAATTCAATAAATAACATTGAAGTCAGACCAAGTACAAAATAATCAAAACAAGCTTAAAATTAAAATTAAATAATGGTTAAGCGCCCATATCTTCATTCAACATTATAGACTTGTTTGGTTATAAGTTATAATAACTTTTTGTTACAGGTGGACCACTACCCGTTTGTTGGCGCTGTTAATATTGTTTATCCTTTTAAGCTACAATCAGGCGATAAAACACTTTGAACATATGAACTGGACGAAGAATCCGGCATTATTGTGGCCTCCTTATGATAGTAATAATCGCTTCGTTTCTAGGATTGTACTTCTTCTCTTAAATGTGCCAAATTTCTTAAATAATACCAAAGAAAAGGTGTATATTTCGACAGGGATCTTATTAGACAATAGTCGTATTCTAACATCCTATAATCCTTTTAGGAAACTATCAACTTCCTACCCCAGTAACATTACCGACAAAATTTTGGCGGTTTTTCATACTGGTCGGACAGCTAATTTACCGATACTGTTAATAACAAACATAACGTGTGGTCGTCAAGTAGCATACGTGGCAGATGATGCGACTGATAATTTGGATGATACATGGCTCTTAGCTCTTCACGACCTTATGGTGATAGGAATGGAAGAAGAAGTTGGAATTGCTGTCGGTTCCCGTAACTTTGGTCCAATAAAAAAAGACTCCTTGGGATAATTTTTCTTGGGTAGGGCAACTTGGGGAAAATCATAACGCTATCCAATCCTACCTCGCTGCCCCCAACGAGGATATAAGTCCTGAAGTGAAAATTTATTTCTTAGGTTATAGAAACAATAAGAAAAGGAAGGATTATGACCTAATAGATAATGTTGATTACTATGACGACGATGCCGCATTGGTGGACTGTGACGAGTGGTTGCCGCGGCAATGGGGTTTTTTCATATGTATTAGAAATATTGACAACTTCCCAAGCCTGGAGTCTGGTGCAGTGTTATTTTCGAAAAACAAAGTTTTTGGGATTGGCAGCTTTGCCCTCTTTACAAAAAATACAGGTATTCTAGTGTTCACCGATGTAAGACCTTACAATGACCTAATAATGAAGACGTGCGGAGATAAGGAGTTCACCTAAAGTAAGCTAACTACAGTTCCATCGACTCCTCGACCAAGGATTCCACGAACCATGTATGGTCACTTGATTAAAACACACTTCACATTGATACTTCCTAAATTATTCACACTGGAAAGACTTTTAAAAGTACATTGTCCGTAAACGGTTTTGTTTTTGTATTTGCCCGTGATAGTGTTACGAATAGTTAATCTTAATCACCCTAATCACAAAATAGAGAGAGTACAGAAGTCAATCTACATACAAAGTGCGCTCGAGCAACGCACACAGACACTGCTCACGGACACGATATCTCGAACCGGTTAGAACCAGTGCGAGCGCGAGAGCCATCCGTTTGAGAAACGCGTCTGTGAAGTGCAAAAATGGACCAACAAAAAAAAGTTATTATAACTGTTCAGTGGACGGTTGTTTAAATTCAACATTAAACGGTGAATTGTCGTTTTTAACCGACGAAAAAACGAGGAGGTTCTCAAGTCGACGCGTATATACATATAATATATTTTTTTTAAAGAAGTTACTTTTTGGGAAGGTAAATTCACGCCACCAAATAGTACGTAAGTTGAAAACAAGATTTTTTGTTTGTGTAGTTATTGTGTTGTTTTTAGTGTCTTTTGATAGGTTTAGGTCTAAGACGGATAGGGCAAAATAAATAGTGTAAATAGGGTAGGGTAGGGTAGTGTAAATCCGTTTAGAAGTTATTAGGGATTTTCGATTGTGAAAATTGACAAATGTAAAATTTTATGTTTTTGTTCTGTAAACTTTTTGTATTGTAATACTATGTTTATTGTTTTGTTTTAATATTGTAGAATAAGTTTTTTTGCTATGCGGGCTACACTGCGGCAACAACTAGATACGAGTGCCACTACCACGATAGTTTTTTTGTGCATAAGTCAAAGTTGACAACCCTAGCGCGACCGCCAAGCGTAGGTATGAAAAGTGAAGTGCATACATGTGATTGACTTCTGTACCTTTTTGTTTTGTGCCCTAACCATAAGTTATTTGTCAACTGAAGAAAGATTTTTAATTAGTAAAGTAATATAAATATACTAACAAGTATGTACAAATAATTAGGTAGTCTGAAATAAGATTTAATCTGTCAGGCTGGCAGGCTCCGCTAATGAGACACAGTTGATTTTCTATTGTTTCGTCGCTGATCGGCGAACCGCGCCGCTTGACCGGTTAATTTAATATTTTAAAGATGTTAATTTATTATAAAATATATTATGTTGATTATGTTAATTAAAAATTAATAACGAGGACAAAATATGATGAATGGTTTTATTTCTGTATCTAGGTTTGTACATACAAACACTTTTACACGTCAAACATATTTTTTTTTTACTTTTTATTTATTTATTTATTAACCCAACATCACTATCATGACAGGAATTTCCTAATTCAATAGTGTGGCCATAGTTACAGTTTCATCATTTACTACTCGTATAACATATTTTATACATCGTGGTTTTTGTGAACTCACTCAGAGAACAAGTAAAAATATCTATGCTGTCTGCTACGTCATTGAGTATACGCAAGGTACGCGTTATAGGGGCTTTACTCAGTAGATTGGTCCTACTACTGGGCACCGCCAATAGCCGCGGCTGTCGCCTTCGCCATACATAATTGTCGGGCACACACAGGTTTATTTCTTTTAATATACCTGGGTTTGAAGTCTTGCCACGTAATAATTTAAAAATATAGGTAGCAAGAGCCATGTCCCTCCTTGTTTCCAATTTATTGTATCCCACCATGCCTATAACAAACAAAGTGGGATACATCAATGGATAAAATGGATATACACCATACCACCTTAGGTACAGAAACCTAGTAAATTTATTTTGTATACGCTCCAGCATGAGACTATATTTAGCTTCATGCGGAGCCCATATGATTGCGTTACATTCGAGCTGACTTCTTACCAATGCATTGTACAAAGAAGTTAGCGCAGCGATGCTTGTAAAACCCTCTGCTCTTCTTAGGACGAAACCTAGGCTCCTATAGGCTTTTTTACAAACATTTACGATGTGATTACGAAATGTCAGGTCCGAGTCAAGGCGCACTCCTAAATCCCTCACCGTTTCCGTTCTTTTTAATACCGTGTTGTCCACTCTATAGTCATACTTCTTGGGCACTTTCATCCTACTAAAAGTTATTACCGAACACTTTGACGTATTAAACACCAACTTATTCTTCTTTCCCCATTCAACAACCCTGTCTATGTCTTTCTGTAAGCGCTCCAAGTCCTTCTGCTCTTTCACAGCTAGTAGCAATTTTAGATCGTCAGCAAACAACAGGCACTTTGCATTCCTGACGACCTCGGGCAAGTCATTCACCATTATGATAAATTGAAGTGGTCCTAAATTACTGCCCTGACTTACGCCTGATCTCGTAAAATAGGGCTCAGATTTGTACCCAGCATATTCTACATACTGCTTTCTGTTACTCATATGATCAGCAAAGAATTTCAGCAATTTAGGAGTGCATCCGACTGCCGCAAGCTTTGTCAATAAAATGTCATTATCGACCAGATCGAAAGCTTTTTTAAAATCAAAGTATGCAGCGTCGACCTGCACTCCCAAATCCACGCTAGGAACCACATATGCCATAAAATTCAGCAGATTTGTAGTCGTGCTCCGAGCCGGCCTAAACCCATGCTGCGAGTCGGACAACGTGACTGAAACCTGATTTAAGACACAATGATGGATTACTGACTCAAATACCTTCGCTGGTACCGACAGCACCGCCACAGGCCTATACCCACTAACTTCACTCCCTGCTTCGCCCTTGGGTACTGGTATTACTCGTGTAATTTTCCAGCGTTCCGGAAAGTATGACTGTTCAAAACATACATTATATAAGTATACTAGCGGTTGTGTTAAATAATCCCTGCAGTCTCTAATAATAAATGGTGGGATGCCATCTGGCCCCGCCGAACGCTTAGGTTTAAGTTTAGTTAGCGCCTCCCTCACCTGGCTCCTATCAATACTCCCTATATGCACTCGGGAACTACTTGTGTTACTCTCTGCCACGGCGGCTTGCACGTCTAGTTTAGCTTTCAGGGGACTGTATACGGACTTGAAAAAATTAGCAAATTCGCGAGCACATTCAATGTCCGATAAAATTTGACCATTTTTTGTGATTTTTTTGCGGTTCACTATACCCTTTTTGCTTCTCACATAATCCCAGAAGGATTTAGGATCTTTTGCGAGATTGTATTGCACATTCTCTAGGTGTCTGTCGTGTGCCAATTCTATCATTATTTTAACCCTAGCTCTACACTGAGAAAACATTTCGTAATCACTCGTTAATCCACTAACTTTGTACTTCTTATGAAGCAGTGCTTTTAATTTTATGTCGCGAATAATATCTGCCGTGTACCACTCAGGGTAATGGTACCTAGAATTCACACGGCTGCGTCGCATTTTCCTGGGAACACAATCATCAATAATACCATTTATTATATCATAGAAATAATTCAAACACTCCTCCGGCTCGCTTATGTTATACATAGGCGACCAGTCATGATTCATTATCATATAATACAACTTACTGTAATCCGCCTTATAAAAATTCCACTGTGGCCAGGAATCGCTCTCTTGCATATTTACAGGTATATCTTTAAAAGTGCAACCACTAACAGCTGAGCGTTTGCTTATCTGCGGTACAGTAATATCTAGCGGCGGGTGGTACGTGTCTATTGGCACTATCGCTTCATCTGCCTCCCTGACACACACACTCTCACCCATACTCAACGAACATAGCACTAAATCCAACTGCCTATTATTACAATTTGGTACCTTATTTTTCTGTGTAAGTTCACAAAAAGATATAAAATATTCGTAATAATTATTTATGTTTACATCACAAGAGTATAAATTGAAATCACCTAATATAACAACCTCCTTATATTTAACACACAATTGTTCTAACAGCCCAAACAATAACATATATTCATTCTCGTTACTATTTGGAGGTATGTAAATAACGCAACACAAAAACAAATACTTGTTACCTTTATGTACGGTTGCACAAACCAGTTCGAAGGTACACCGATCTATTACGACGTCATTCTCGGGTAGCGTAACTTGGCGCAGCTCGAGCCAGTGTGCGGCCACAAGAAGCGCGCCGCCTTGCTTACGCCCATCCGCCCGGTCACATCGCAAAATACTATAGTTTTGGGGTACCAACTCCGCGTTATGTATGGAATCATTGCAACCCGTTTCGGTAATTGCAATTAAATCTGCCCCTGTTGTTTCTATATTTTTACAGAAAATGTTTACTTTTGTACGCAGTCCTCTTGCATTTTGATAGTAAATATTCATTGTTTTATTTTCCGTTGCCTCTTTTATTTGTGTATCTCCGAAACCAAATCCATTCAGCAAACTCCGCGTTCACCGGCCATACTTCCGGTTTATACAATTTTTCATACACTCCCTCCGCTACTCCGATAATAAAAGATGCATAATCCCTTTCCGTTTTATGCTTGATTTTTTCGACTTTCACATTTTCATCGTTGCCGCAGATGTTCTTTATATGCGCTGTTAACTTTTCGATGGTAGTCTCTGGATGCATCCTCCATACATGAAGGTGTCTCTTTCGCTCCATGGCTTGCAGATCAAGGATACTTGCATTTTGACCTCTATTCACATTTTTGGATAACAGCTTAGATCTTTTTCTTTGCACTGTGGTCCATTCTGAAGCTCCCGGCACAATTTCACCCTTACTTTCTATATTGGTTTCTAAATCCGTAGATGTTACAGGTATTGTTTGCTTATTTGCCTGCAATGCTTCGCTATATTTTACCGGTCTTGGCGTTATCACCTTTTTCGTGGCCACAACGGGATTTGTTATTGTGCGAGTAGGTAGACACTGCCCATTCTCGGTATCACATAGTGTTTCAATAGATATTTGTTGCAGTGTTGATGTTTGATTAGATTGATACTTGTCAACCTGTTTTTCTAACTGTTGACTGCGAGCTTTTATCATACCTAATTCTCTATGTAATGTGTCCATTGTACCAACTTTATCTTCAAATACCTTCATGTTTGCATCACGAAGTTCCTGCAGTTCTTTTTTTATGCTATGACAGACTTCTTCGATTCTTTTAATGTTGTTTCCTTGGATTTCTAAGTGTGATAAAACTTCTAAGCGGAATGCTCTCAGTTCTTCCAACATATTAGGCTCCTGAGCAGTCTTCGTCACGGTCCCTCCAGATATTTTCGGACGACTGCCGCGCTGTGTATTGACATTGTTGTTTGCAGTAAAGGTGTCCCCCAGCCCTGACACCCTTCGAGCAGGTGTATTCTCGTTGTGCAGAGCTTTGTGCGTAGAAGAGCGGCACTCGGGACATATCCACTGACTTTTTTCTTCTTCATTGACTTGATCTATAGTTATTCCAAGACAATCTAGGCCGTAGCTTTTTTTGCAATTTTTATTGCAACACTCCATGAATAGCACATTCATTATTTCCGCATTACAACCACTACATATTCGAGACATCTCGATTAAAAACAACTTAATTCTCTGTTGCACGTACACAGACCTTTTAACTTAACTAAAAAAATTAAACCGCTGGAAAAACTGAAAAGCGAAAAAATAATGAACCTTTTTTATTTAACCTTAATAACTAAATTCTTGAACTAATGTAAGTATACCTAAGTAATTTTGAGTCGGCGCCAAACAATCAACGAACAAAGATCACTAAATAACCGAATCAAATTAACAATGCAACGTGAAACTTGCCAATTGGTTTATTGAGCGGATATTTAAATAGAAGATACAAAACACAGCAGAGAAAGATAATGTTCTAAATCTACGACACCCATATTCAACTTCTGAATTTTTTTAAGGGGACTGCATGACCTAAAGCGCGATTACTGTCTGACTGCAAAGAAAAGAAAGAGAAGCGCGACAACACAACGCTGGTAATTTGTTGCAAAATATCAAGCAAATTATCTATTTACAAAAAATCTATTGTTTCGACTAAAAAATTAAAGCACTAGTGCTTTAGTATGTTGTTTGTAGAATAATCTGACAAAAAAACAGAATGATTGTATAAGTATTTTTCTGACTTTGTTTACTGTAGGTAGTCGATCATATTATACTTTTATTGTTTCTATAACTTGCGTTTTTCGCGTTTAGGTCCTGTAATCCCCTTAAACATTACAACCTCGTTAGTCAAGAGTTCGTAGGTTCCTACCACCTATGTAAAATCTTCACTATAATGCAGTAAAACTCCCACAAACCCAGACGTCCCACGTTCACACTTCAGATCAAACAGTCCAGGAGACTTAAGTAAATCAAGTAGTGACGGTACTAACAAGTCGACTAACTAACTAAGCAAAGAACAATAATGAGATGAACCAACACTAGTTAGAATTTGTGTCCTCTGCATCACAGAATAGTCGGGTACAGAAGGTCGGCTCCATGCAGTATCACCAGCCTAGCCTTTTGCCACCTAAGTGCGACCCACACATAGGTGGACAAAGGCTAGGCCTCCGGTTCAACAGGATGCAGCTGGATTCTAATATTTTACATGAAGTGGCTGCCTACAAATATAATAAATTAATAAATTTATTTGTACACACTTGAAAAACATACATAATAAGTACACACACACACAGGATTAGGTACATTGTACAATAGAGACACATTAAAGGGCGAACTGCTGCCTCCTAAACTAGGCCAAAGCCTGTGTTTTCGGAGACAAAGTTCCTCTAGGTACATACAACTTGTATTAAGTGTCATGCAAGTACTTATAAAAACACAACGAAATTAAACAAAAAAAAAAAATGCCTCAATTTAAATACAGTATTAGTTCATTAAGAGACAATTGTAATAAGATTCTCAGTTTCGTCGTATGTTAACTTCTGCAACCAATTGATAAGTTTGATTTTAACTTCATGTTTAGTTAGGGAGTATATTGATATGACTTTATGTACTCTATTACACACGCGAGAGCTAGTTGCCGCATACTATCGGCTGGCAAACTTTGAACGGCATTGGACTACATCGCACACGGGAGTGCCTTTCCGCTTTTTCAGCTTAGCATGATCTAGATTAGGGCATGCAAAACCGGTTTTCCGGTTTTGCGCAAAACCGGAAATCGGCCAAAATTTAACGATTTTTGAAAACCGGTTTTGAGAGCCAAAACCGGAGCCAGCTCCGGTTTTGTCAACATTTTTTTCGAAGTAATGTTATTTTGTAGTTCGTCTTCAAAGTTACAAAAATGTTGATTTTTTTGGTTATTGTGGGTGACTGTGTTTAATATTTGAAGATGCTGATTGTGTTTTCTATGTTTAAAATATATTATTTTGATAGCAGACGTAATAGGTACCAAAGATACCAAAAACTTACTTGTTGTTGATTTGATCTCAGTTAATTAATCTTTGTACTATTATAAGTTCATTGTTATCTGTACAATTATTATGGTTTGGATTTAAAAAAAAAAAGTAAAAAAACTAAAACCCGACTACGACAAAAAAAAAACGACGCTGAAAAAGTATGAAACAAGATTTTCATACTTCGAACAGAACAAAAAGAAAAACCGTAGTCACACGTTATTAGTGTTTCGGTTAGTACCTATAACGTGTGATTACGGTTTTTCTTTTGTTCTGTTCGAAGTATGAAAATCTTGTTTCATACTTTTTCAGCGTCGTTTTTTTTTTGTCGTAGTCGGGTTTTAGTTTTTTTACTTTTTTTTATTTAAACAATTTTGGTGTTAATTTTAACACATGACTTTTGTCCGCTAGAGGGCGTCGCTTTAAATTTGAGCAATATTTTGGAAATGTACAAGTGAAGCCCTTTCAAATGATACCAAACATGGCGTATTTATCTCAATTTTTATTTTTAACACATTACTTTTTGTCCACTAGAGGGCGCCGTATCGAGTTTTGTGCAACGTCACGTAGCCTATGTTCAGCGGACAATTAAGACGGTTCTAACGATACCTCATATCTCGAGTTCCGATAAGTAGATTAGGAGCTATGAGGGAACAGATGAACATACTCACATACATACATAGCCTGTTAAAATCATAACCCTCCTTTGGCTTTGCCGTAGTCGGGTAAAAAGAAATGTATCATACAATTTGTTTTATTTATAGACTTAGTGGGTATTTAAAAAAAATGGTGTTTCTTTTTAAATTATACTACATTCGATTTTTTTTGCTAAAACCGGAGCTAGCTCCGGTTTTCGGTTTTGGTCCCAAAAAAACGATGTTCAAAACCGGTTTTGATGACTTTCCGGTTTTGCATGCCCTAATCTAGATGTAGCGTAGAGTGTTTACGCAGCGTAGCGCGGAGCACAAAAAGCTGTCTCACGGTCAATACTTTGGCTTCTGAGTAAAGTTGATCGGTCGAAAAGTCCCTACGCTTAAAGTGCATGACTTTCAAGATCGCCCTTTGAGCTCTTTCAACTTTTAGTAAGGAGGTTTTGTAGGTTCCTCCCCAAACCGGGATACAGTATATAATAATGGACTGGCAAAGGCTCTGATAAACCATCAAAGCTTGATCGGGATCAGCAGAGTGCCTAAGTTAAATTAATTTTCTGATCCTTGTACATAGCGCTTCGATATGGGGTTGCCAGCTGAGTTTGTAGTCGATGTGGACTCCTAAATATTTTATGTCTGGGACCAAGGACAGAGAATCTGATGACCTTTGTCTTTGCTACGTTAAGTGTAAGGAAATTCTCTGAGAGCCACTCCATTACAAACCGAAGAGACTGTTCCGCTCTTTTACTTGCTCTGTCCCAGTCAGTATCATAAACCATCAACGCCGTATCATCAGCGTACGTAAATATGTCGCAATTTGGGATTTGTGCATGACACAGGTCATTGATATAGAGTAAAAAGAGAGGGGGTCCGAGGATGCTACCCTGCGGAACACCGAAGCTGATAAATCTATCATCACTCATAGTAGAGTCGATTTTAACCCGCTGAGTACGATTGGAGAGATAATCTTTAAATATGTCCAGTGCGAGGCCACGAATCCCAATGCTTTCCATTTTCGAGATCAAGGTGGGAACAGAAACTGTGTCGAATGCCTTGGATAAGTGAAGGAAGATACCGTAGCATTTCATACCTTTGTCCAGGTTGTTAACTAATGTTTTAGTAAGGTCAGCTACAGCATCCTCCGTTGAGATTCCAGGTCTAAAACCGTACTGATTGTTTGCGATGATTTTGTGTTTAGAGAGATACGCAACAAGGCAATTGTTAAGTATCCTTTCGAAAATCTTAGATAAAGAGCTCAGTACGGAGATTGGACGGTAGTTTGTTTCATTGGCTCTGTCTCCACTCTTGAAAAAATCGGGTGCACAACTGCTTTTTTGAGGACGTTGGGAAAGATTTCAGTATCAATAGCACGATTGAAGATATGCGTGATGGGTAATGACAGAACGGAACTCGATTGTTTCAGTACTTTAGCTGATATGTTGACGTAGCCAGTCGCACAATCAAAACGCAAGGTGCTGATCAGCCTTTCCACTTGTGTTTCATCTACTGGCAGTATGACGAAAGACTGGCAAGGTGGAGGTAGTGGAGGTTTTCTAAAATCATGGTTTAATCTTAGGAGAGGAGTTACTTGAGAGGCTAGTTTACGACCAATCAGTGGCGTGCATTGGTTTTCAGAATAGGTAGGCACTAGGCCGGGTCTAGTCTAGGCGCGGACACTAATCAGAAAAAAAAAGTGAGGTCAAAAGTGTGGTTATTTGAGTAGGTAGGCATGCCTACTTAAGGGTGATAAATTGCGAAGGTCTAACGTCATGGTATTACGCGTGAGACGTACTTACGTATTTTTAATTTTGTCATATTAACTTGAATGAGTAAAGAACAATGACAATGTGCGAATAGTACGGAAACCGAGTAGGCCGTACGACGACTGCCTGTCGCGCGTGTTTCTATGAAGATTTTGTTTTTTGTTAGATATGATAATTTAGTTCACACGATAAAATGTAATTGACCCGGCTTATGTTGATATATCGAGGTAGGCACTGCTTATATGCCTGTATGCAATGCACGCCACTGCGACCAATATCAGTGAAAAAGCAATTGACACGGTTTGCTGAAGTTTTAGGATCATCTGAGAGTTGAAGAAGCTCTTTGGGAGATTGCGGTTGAGGAGTAGAGTTGGTGATAGCTTTTATTGTCTTCCAAGTGGCTTTAGGGTTATTACTGGCCTTTTGCAATTCATCTTTATCATGTGCTCGCTTTAGTTTTTTTTAATATGGTGTTAAGGTAATTACGATATCTTTTGTAAGTAATTTGAAGGATCGTATCTTCAGGACCTTTTTTTAATCTGTAATGCATTCCGTCACGATTGCGTATACATCTAACCACGCCTTGAGTCACCCATGGTTTTATAACACGAATCTTATTTTGGATGCGTATGCATAGGGTATGTGAAGCAATAACATCTTGAAGTATTGTTACAAATAATTCCGCGGTCAAGTTGGGGTTGATCTCATTCAACACCGAGCTGAAATCAGTACTTTCAAGGTCTTTTTGAATTGCTAGGAAATTGTAACTGATAGATGTAATGGAGTTATTCCTGAAGATAGAACCTTTGATTCTCAGGGCCAAGATGATTGGCAGGTGGTCGGTGATGAATGTCTGAACTACCAAAACACTTGTTGAATTTTTAGTTTTTAACCCCTTGGACGTCGGGCCTCTGTAAGCGCAAGTGCCACAAACGTCGGCGCATTTGGAAGTACTTGTTGATTTTTGGGCAAGCCTTCGAAAAAACGCAGATTTCGTTAATACATAGCCAGTTAAACGGTACATGTTATACCTTTCTGGCTTCGTTATTAGATTACCTAACTACTTATACCATTCATTATGCAAATACAATAGACCTTATCTAGCAACGATGCGTTAAGTTTTTGATTTGATAATTTTCACTCACATAACCTTCAAACTTTCTCACATTACATCTAATCCACACAAACATTCACCAAAAAAAACACTTTATTACGATAACACAATATCTGTAGACAACGATAAAATACTACACATAACAACAATCCATTTATAAACAATAACTAAACCATAAAAACTACACATTTTTGAAGTGAAAACTTCTTTAGCGGCGTTGCACACTTTTTGTAATGGGTAAAAAATGTTAAACTCGCGTCAGGACATCGCGTCAGGACACGTGACCGTCAGGAGAGATTCCCCCCCCTCTTTCTACGGCGGCGCCAACCGAAGTGAACCAAGTGACACACGACAATGGATGGATGGATCGATGGATGGATCGATGGATGGATGGATCGATTGATGGATCGATGGATGGATCGATGGATGGATGGATAGATCGATGGATGGATGGATGGATCAATGGATGGATCGATGGATCGACGGATGGATCTATGGATCGATGGATGGATCGATGGATCGATGGATGGATCGATGGATCGATGGATCGATAGATGGATCGATGGATGGATCGATGGATGGATCGATGGATCGATGGATGGATCGATGGATCGATGGATCGATGGATGGATCGATAAATGGATCGATGGATGGATCGATAGATGGATCGATGGATCGATGGATCGATGGATGGATCGATGGATCGATGGATGGATCGATGGATGGACCGATGGATCGATCTTTGTAACCACATTAGTTTGATTTAAAAGAGTGTCCATGGAGTTTCTTGCCCGTTCTTCTCCATAGGTACCTACGCTTTGGAATGGGGAACTAGCTTCATTTTTCTGACTGACCGACTTCTTGACAATTCAAAAGTGCCTGTAAAAGGTTTAATTGAAATAAATGCTTTGAGTTTGAGTTTGACGTGGACGTGGACGTGGATGGATGGATGGATGGATGGATGGACAGCTGATGGCTCGACCGTCTCTATAGTAGCCACACTGCTGTGTATTCGTAAAATTCGTGTATATAAAGTGTTTAAAATATGGAAATTTCACAAAGTGCATCTATTAATGCAAAAAGTGACGCAGAAATAGTGAAAAAACATGAGTTATATTAATTCAATTAATAATTGATTTATTTCAACGTTAATATTCAAGTTTTCACTTCTGCCGGCACTCCCGGAGTGCAACCCGTCTTTTTTTATTTTTAAACATAAACTCCTGCACAAATCACTCGTAAACAACAACAAATTTTAATATTGCCGTCACAGAAGCACTAATTTCTTTCTTTTTTTTTTCTTCCGTTTTGTTAATGCTGCTTTTAAAATGTTACCAAAATATGTCAAGCATGAATCGAATAATCGAATGATACAGCTAGATCGTTTTGCAAGTGCCAATAAATAGAAAATATTACCGTCCAATGACAACCATGCGTGTTGACAGTTGTAATTAACCAAAGGTGTAACGCCTAAGTTTCGAGTCATTAAATCTTACAGAAAGAAAGAAAGAAAGAAAATACGTTTATTTGCGGTGAAAATGACGCAAAAAGAACATAAACACAAAAAATAAAATAAAAAGGTAGAGGGAAACATGCGTCACATCCACGCAAAACGGCTATCGCTCAGCATTATGCTGCGACCCTATGCAAGACAGAGCCCCAGCGCTGGTTTTCAGCGACAGCCGGCGCTGACGTGATGACGTCGTCCGGTGCAGCAAACAATTATTAAAATACAGTGTACTTAAAGAAAAATAATTGAATTTAAAAGTGATAGAATATTATACATGAAATAGACATAGGTACAGTACATGCTATGAGAATATCATCCTCAATAAACGTTTTACACTTTATGAAGTGGCAACATTTCGAAGCGTCCTTATGAATTTGACGTAAGTGTACCCAACGTGCACCAAGTGATTATGTCTTATGATGTAAGAAATTACAAAATGGCCAAAATGATGTAATGTGATGTATTAGTATTATGCAATAGTTATGTGTCACTGTTGTGAATGTTTTATGCGTTTGTGAATGAATGTGCAGGATGAGATGGACCCAATAAAAGGACAAAACAAATCCTTGGAAACTGGAGGATGACCCGACATGCCAAACACTTTATAATAAAGAGCTTTAGAGCTCCAAACGCGAACCCAGTGAGAGGCCCGTGTTAGCGAGCCACCGTAAGGCAATCAACGGCCAGAGGGCGAAGCCCTGGTGCCACTCGTCACGCCCCATGACGTTGGCGTCGCGACTTCCCACAACAAAACAGGAAGGTATGTAAAATATTGTAGTCTAAAATATTGAGGTGTTAAATAAGTAATTGGTATGATTATTGGAATAATTAGATTGTAGATGCACGATTATCAAAAATAAATATTTAACAAATACTCTTATGATAATAACAAATAATAAATAAACATGGACAAGTAATATGATCAAACTATATTTCAATTAATAGGTTTTCAACATAGAACTAATGTGGACAGGAGAAACGCTGCCAGTAGGTAGAACTGGCAAGCAGGGGACCGAACGCCATGCTGCAGCGCTGCTGGAGATCCAAAACCAGATACCGCAGGCCATGACCCATGAGGTGAGCAAAGAATTAAAAACATATTACTCAGAGAGCTGTGCATGCAACATAAGATGAAATTTAAACGATTGTATTGTTTTTAGGCCTCGCATTGGTGGTGGAAGGTCATTCCAGCAGCGCGTGGCTGCGAACCTGAAGCTACCTCTGAAAGCTGCGGTTTTATGTCGCGTCATGTTTAGTGGGCCAACTACAGAACGAAGACCATACTTGTAATTAGCTTGTCGCCAGGTGAGCTTTTCATATAAATAGTGTGGCTTATGGGTTGTTACAATACCAAACATTAAACTCGCCAAGTGAAATTTCCGCCGGGCAGCCATTTTTAGTGTCTTGAGCTGGTTTATGTATGGCGTCACATGATCCCTGCGAGGGACATGAACGCAGAATCGGACACAGGCATTCTGAATGCGCTGAATTAACCTATCTGTCCTACCAAGCAGGCAGGGCCCACAGACAGTGTCACAGTAATTGAGCTTAGATAGGATCAGACTGTCAACCAGCTGTTTTCTAAGTGGTACATTAAGAAAATTACGTATACCATATAATACCTTTAGCCTATAGAAACAATTTCTGACTTGGTTTTTTAAATGAGCCTCGAAATGCAGCTCTGGATCTAGGATTAGACCCAGACTACGTGCCTGTTCTACTCGCTTAATTATTTCCCCCTTGATCAGAATCTCTGGTTTGGCAGACAGGATTGCAGCAACTTGTTTTTTTGTACCCAGCACCATGAACTTGGACTTCAGTGGGTTCAGAACTAGAGAGTTCTCTTCAGACCATGTCACCACTCTATGTAGGTCCTCATTTATCCTTTGCACTGCCAACGCTGTATCACCCCCTTTGAAGGACATGTACAACTGGATATCATCAGTATACATATGATACTTGCAGTTTACAAAAGATCCAGTAACATCAGCACTGTAGAGAATGTACAGCAAAGGGCCCAAAATCGATCCCTGCGGGACTCCCCTAGACACCTGGAGTGAAAGGGATGATACAGTCGATCCGTCTTCCTTTTGGATCTGCACGTACTGTGACCTACCAGTCAAATAGCTAGTAAACCAATCCACAGCGTCACGGTCAAAGCCATAGTATTTTAGCTTGGACAGCAGTAGATTGGTATTAATAGCGTCGAAAGCCCGTGAGAAATCCAGCAGGACCAGGATCGACCCCTCCCCCCTATCACGTGCCTCCAGGATATTGCCCACTACATCTATCAGAGCAGTTGCAGTGCCTCTGCCCTTACGGAAACCTGACTGGAGTTCAGGAAGAATGTTATTAGCCTCCAAATATTCAATTACCTGTAGATACACTACACGCTCCAGAATCTTTGATAAGCAGGGCAGTATACTAATTGGCCTAAGATCCTTCAAATTGGCTGGATCACTAATTTTAGGGATAGGGCGAACAATTGCGCGTCGCCAGAGACTGGGGAAAGTGCGCGATTCTATGGACCTATTGATGATATCAGTAATGACTTTCAAGGTAGTTGGCAATGTGAGTGTTAACATGTCCAGACTGATACCATCAACACCCTGAGCATTTGACCGTAAATCCCTGACTATCTTCAGAATTGTCTCCTGGTTTGTTGTAGTGAGCGAGAACTCAGCCGGACCATGCCTGCGTGACTCGAAAGAGAACATCAGTGAGACATTATCAGCACAGTTTCCTGGAACATCCAAAAAAGCCGCATTGATACTATCCGGATTGTCAAAATGACTTGGCAGTAACCTTTCTTTATGGTCCGGAAGTACATCTGTCTTCAAATTTCGCCACAGTAGTTTGGGATTCTTACTTTGCTCATTGACATTTTTTGTGAAATATGCTGTCTTTTCCCTCGCTAATGCGGCGGCGGCTTCATGCTTAAGGTCCAGGTAGTACTGCTTATGATGCGGTTCTTTGGTTTTACGACATCTGTCCTTAGCTTCATCCCGCAGCCTGGACATCAGACGAATATTGTCAGTGATCCAAGGCGTAGGCCGCTTATAGAAGGTCTTTTTCTTGATAGGAGCGTGAAGATCGAAAAGTTGTAGCATGTATGAGCTAAAAGTATATACCATGGCATCGACATCACACATATCTCCTATAGTAGACCATGGTATCATGTTCAAATCAATTTGGAAGTGATCCGGCATGATGTCTGAAAAAGAGCGAAACTCAACCATCCTTGGTTTAACCTTGGGCTTCTTAAAAATAGACTCACACGTAATGAAGGAGTGGTGGCCGAGCTCACTGATATGGTTCACCTCAACATTCCGCGTTGTAGCGTCAGTGCATACGATGTCGATAAGCGAGCTACTGTTACCCACGAAGTGTGTCGCCGATTGAACTAATTGAGCAAGGTTCAAGCACTTAAAAAAGTCCGTAAGCTGTTTTGATTTTGAGCTGTTTGCATCCAAGAGATTAACATTTAAGTCACCCAACAGTACCAAATTATCAAATGGGGCTAATGCACTAATACTGGCAGTTAAGGCGTCAAGGAAGAGCTCCAAGTCCTGCCAAGGCGGGCGGTACGCAGTCCCAATAAGAAGCTTTTTCTTGTTTATGGTCAGGCCCAGCCAGAGCTGCTCCACATCCGGGTGGTCAGGATGAGCCCTTACACGCGCGTTAATGCCATTCTTTATATAAAAAGCAACTCCCCCGCCTCGCCCACCCCGGGTAGTCACAGGTCGGGGCACGTGCCTAAATTTGTACCCAGGTACACTGGGAGCTCGATCCTCTTCCCCCTTGCGTAACCATGTCTCATTGATAGCCATGATGTCCACAGAGTGGTTACCCATGGCAATCAAGAACTCATCCTGATTTGTCCCAAGAGAGCCTGCATTTAATAGACCAAACTTAATACATTTACTGGGAGCCATCAATGCTAATAGCTGTAGGTATTAGATATGGAAATGTGATGATATGGCACAAATGAAAGTATGAGTAATGAATGTGTGAGTGTATGTATGTGTGGTTCCGTTGGGCACAGTAAGAGTATATAGTAATAATTGAGAAAAATACAATGATTAAGAATACTTCTTGTACATAATTTTGATTAAATAGATTTAGCACATAAATATTTAAAGTAAATGTAGTATATGGGTAAAATAAGTATAACGTGGGTACATAAGCTCCATATACCTGTGATCCACGGCTGAGCTCACAATGTAAACGGTTGGGACGCACATTTCCCCAAGCATAGAAAACAATAAAACTATCCACATAGAAATATTCACAAACATAATTAAGCCGTGTCTTTTTCAGTTCCGAAGACACGGGATAAATCCTCGTCAGTACGGATCCTCTGCGCCTTGTCTCCTGGCATCTTCCTGGCGAGGATGCGGCCCTGCTTGGTCCACACAAACTTCCAGTCAAGATGACTGGCTGCATCCCGCGCTCTACGAAACAACAGACGGTTGGCTTTCGTCAGTCGCTCGTTAAGGAAGAACCGCTGCGCTGGGGCGGGCATGTCGAGATCGGCAGTGGTTGCACCACGTCGCACACGCGCGCTTGCCAGAAGCTGGTCGCGCAGGTCCCGATGAGCAAGGCGCACGACAATCGGCCGTGGACGAGATTCAGTCGGTCCTGCTGAGCTTGTCGCGTTGAGCTGCCTTCCACCAACCCGTTCCGCACTGACGATGTCACGATCGTCAAGGCTGACCCCTAGCTTATGGCCAATGACTTTAATTATGTGAGCTGGGTTTTCCGCCTTTCCCTCTGGCAAATTTGACACCTCTATGTCGTTTGCCAGTAGATCCTGGTCCCTATCATTGAGCTCTCGCTTCAATTCCTCCACAATCTTGTCTACGTTGCCTGGGCTCGTGGACCCCGAAACAGCACGTCGCTCCAGCGCATCCACCCTGGCCTCCAGACTGTCGATACGCGTGCTGCAGGTATTTATGGTGGTTTTGAGCTCTGCCATTTCCACCTCCATCTCCTTTCTAAACTCCTGAATTTCTGCAGGTACCATCCTCAGCTCCTCAATGATCACCTGCAAGTCGGTTCCAGCTACAGGCGATACAGGCGATAATTCCCGAGTGGTGACGTCGGCAATTGAGATCTCAGGCTGCGGAGGAGTCGAGGCTGCAATAACGGGGCTCACAGTCTGCGTGAGCTCACATCTAGAACTTGCCGCAGGACTATTGGGCGTACTAGAGCCCGTAATACTTGGAGTCCCTGTGTTATCTGTGGAGGGGCTTTGTGTGGCACTTCTAACCGGAGTTTCAGTCCTATTGTTTCGAGCAATGTTCTTTTTACAATCAGGACCACGCCAGTTAATTGTAATATTGGCCTTTGTTGGGACGCCCACACACGCTCTGTGATAATGCACCTGGCACTTCCCACACCTAGCGCCCTCTAGCGTAGATGTGAAACGACCGCAACCTCCACATTTGACACCCGGCATGGTTATCGATGTCAAGTGAACTCACTTAGCAAGTGGTGTCGAGGATGTTCGCTAGATGGCAGTGATGATACCTGACAGAGGTCGATAGGTTGTTTGCGGCTACCAAGACAGATGGTTCTGCTGGCAAGGCGAAGGCGAAGCGAAGGTTTTTTGATAATAGTGGGTAACTATATTATAATCTCACCAATTTGGATAAATGTTTTTGTGATTCTACGGCCCATAAACACACTATTTATAGCTCACTACAATGTATGTAATGCTAATTGCCACTATAATCTCTATTAAACGGATTCCAATGCACTTTGACTTTTATTTCTATTATTGTTTGGAAAAAAAATTGACAGCGAGCCACACCGATAGAGACGTCAGACGTCACTCCCTTATAGAGGGGTCTGTGTGACTTATAGGCGATTGGCACACTGCTGCGTTTTACGCAGCGGTGTGCGGGATACGGAGCCAAATTCCACGCGCGTGAGTGCGTTTTTATTGAATTTGTATGTAAAAAATCACGCGCGTGGGTGCGTTATCTGCGCCCCGCTGCGTGATGCGGTGCAGTGTGAGAATCGCCATAGGGGGGTGGAGTGGTTCACGTCCGTAGGAAGAATACCTGAAGAAAACCCTACACGTGCCCCCCGGGTGGTGCTAAACCAACCTCAACGCCGAGTCTCGGGCGGCGGATAACTAACCCGACAATACTGGCCTAACCAGCCAGTCAACAGTGGGTGTTAAGAAATGAATACTCACACCTGCAACCGCAATTCAGCGATCGGGAGTCTTGGCTTAATTGCCCGGGCTGAGAGGAAGAAAACCTCTGTAAAACAATCACCCCAATTCCACGGTGGGATACGTGCCAATGGAATGAATGACTGGTGGGAGATCAGTATCGAGCGCCAACCTCGGCGAACATGGCAAACGTCGTTGAAGATCGCCTTCTTGGAGGAATGGGCGTCACCCTTCAAGTGACCTTTTATATCGACCCTACTCGTGGGAACAAAATGAATACGAACAATTAAAAAGAAAACCAAAACAAACCAAAGATGACACAACAATTACTCCAAAAAAGCATGTTTGCACGTGCAAGGAGCCACTCAATTGGAAGTTTACCAATTGAAACACCAAAACAAACGAGTCCAAATCATAAGGTGCATGTAGATTATGTAGAATCAAATACATCTGACACGAATGATGAACAAGCTAAAAAAAATCAACCTTGGCAAAACGATCAGGTGCCTGTGAAAAGGAAAGCGGAATCTAGTCTTGAAGGGGCAAAGAAAAATAATAAAGTAAATAAGACAACATATGCCGTAACAACAGAAAACAGATTTCAAATCTTAGAGTCAGCAAGTAACGATGAACCCAGTCAACCACTTAAGGAGCCCAAACCGCCAAAGCCAGAACCCACATTTGTCACGGGAGTCATTGACATAAAGAAATTAAAAGAACTCCTCTCCTCAATTGCAAACACCGACAAATATACTATGACAACTCTGAGGTCAGGACACATAGTTAAAATATTGCCTGGTGACATAGCCACGTACAAAAACATAAGAGCTAAGTTTATAGAGAATAATGTTAGCCATTATACATACAAACTTAAAAGCGAAAGAGCCTATAGAGTAGTATTACGTGGCCTACACTAAAAGAGCTTTTAGAACTTGGGCATGAAGTACGGCACATCACAAATGTAAAACATAAAAGCACAAAGCAACCGCTACCCTTATTCTATGTAGATCTTGAGCCCAAACACAACAACAAAGAAATCTTTAAAATCGACAGAATGAATTACGTAAAAGTTACATTTGAAGCACCATACAAAAAGCTAGACATTTTACAGTGTAAAAGATTTCAAAGATTCGGACAGGCAAAAACCAATGCAACAGACCATTTAGATGTGTAAAATGCGGGGAAGAACACTCAACAACAAGCTGTTTAAAACGACCGGACACCGAGGCAACTTGTGCATACTGCCAAGAAAAACACCCAGCAAGTTACAAAGGCTGCACAAAATACAAACAGTACAAAGACCTACTTACGAAAAACAACACAGGAAAGGGCAAAGAAACTAACGAAAACACAAACAACATAACACAAAATCAATACCGCAAAAACCCAATACAAATTGTCAAAGAAAACCATCAAACTAAGAACTACCATCTTTTCAACAAATCGAAACCAAATATCACTTATGCACAAGCGACAAAACAAAAAAACACAGCAGGATCATTAACCGACATCAAGGACCCAAATAATTTCGGGGAAGTACTAGACGCCATGTTCAACAAATTTCAAAACATAATAAACATTATGTTAGACAACATGATGGATCGTATGATCCAATTAATCACAAGCCTAAACACCCCTAAACCTTAGAATAATCACCTGGAATGCCAACGGGCTGACAGAACGTCGACAGGAACTTGAACTCTTCTTGAAACTTGAAAGAGTTGACGTGGCTTTAATCTCAGAAACAAGGTTCACACCTAAAACTCATTTCCGACTTAAAAATTACATGGTATACGCTACAAACCACCCTTCTGGTAATTCACATGGAGGAACTGCAGTCATAATAAAAGAGAACATCAAACATTATCTTTTTGGGGAAAACAAAACTGAAAAGATGCAAGCAACTTCAGTCAGGATCCAGGATAACAAAACAGAAACAACAGTGTCTGCTATTTACTGCCCACCTAGGCATGCTATTATTATATTTGAGTTGTGTACTCTACTTTTTACCATTGACTGCGAGAAAATAAATAGTATCACATTATCAGATTTTATTTGAGTTTATCATATTTTATTTTATAATCGGTGATAAGCATAATATCCGTGGTAATAAGAGAACAAAGGATCAATTTATAAACATTAAAAATTAATAGTGAAATTAGAACAGTTTTCCAAATTCAGTGTAATGTTCTTGTTTGGTTTTAAGACTTGGGTGTTTGGCAAAGTCGCCATGTTTTGTGGTTGCTGTTGTTGAGAAAGCTGTAATGTAGTCGATCCACAAGGTTGTCCTTTGGATGTTGAAGGGCGCGTCGGAGATAGTGGCGCCCAAGGGTGTAACAGTACGGTTTTAGATTTATACTGGCAACTATTCGGCTGCATCTTATATGCTCCAAAGTGTCGCCGGCTACTTAGTCTTGGTTAATTCGTTGAGATAGTTAAGAAATATGGACGCTGAGAAGGAATTGGCGCCATTCGTGGTTTTCCAGTCGCAGAACAAATTGTATGTTTTCAGGTACAACTCCCGAGATTTTGGCGGCAACTAATTATCAACTATAATTGCTGCTTTATTTCGAAAAGATTTTGGAGTCAGTGTCTCATTTTCGTCACTGGAAGAACTCATTTTATTATAATTTATGTTATTAGATTTTCCAATGACTTAAAAACAACCACGATAACAGATAGAAAAGAACCTAAATTGGAGGGATATTTTTTTAAATTTAATTTTATAGCTCTATGGAATAGCTCCATATAGCCAGCCAGCACGTTTTATTTATTTTTGTACATAATTCGTATGTTCGTGCTTGTTCCAAATTCAAAATGTTTTTATTCACTCAGTGACTAAAAGAGTTTTATTCACTGTTATCGATGAATAAAATGCCCTTTTTGGAGTAGCAATGGTAAAAACATAATTATTATATAATGATGCCCGCTGCTGCCGTATGCTGGCCCATAAAGAACCAACCCGGAGGCCCATAGGGGCCATAAGGAAGTAAAGATGACTCTTTTTAGGGCATATTGCATATTACAAATGCAACCAATACCAACGTCCGTATGTGAAACAGTAATCATAATAGAAATTGACTAATTTAAAAGAATTCGTATAAAAAAAAACTACTTACTAGAACTTGTTCAAACCAATTTTCAGTGGAAGTTCACATGGTTAATATACATCATATATTTTTTTTAGTTTTATCATTCTCTTATTTTAGAAGTATCTGTCGCGCAAACTATTCAGTTTAGAAAAAAATATATTAGAAACCTCAATATTATTTATGAAGACCACGTATGGGTTTAATAAAAAAAAAATGAGTTTCAGTTCTAAGTATGGGGAACCCCCAAAATTTATTGTTTTTTTTTTTTCTATTTTTGTGTGAAAATCTTAATGCGGTTCACAGAATACATCTACTTACCAAGTTTCAACAGTATAGTTCTTATAGTTTCGGAAAAAAGTGGCTGTGACATACGGACAGACGGACAGACAGACAGACTTGACGAATCCATAAGGGCTCCGTTTTTTGCCATTTGGCTACGGAACCCTAAAATATACAGTTCTCCAACAAACAAATTCAATCTCAAATTAAGACAAGATCAGGAGGACAGGAGTGATGATAGTTGGCTTTACATTTCCTGACAACTCTAAGGTATTTATTGCATATCGGACGTCGTGTCCTTCTTTCTTGTTTTGTGTCCCCGTCCACGACATGTAGCTCGTAATATGGGTAAACACATCCATGTTATCGTTCCATTCGCGACCACTTGCGGTGGGGACTGTAATAATATACAATACCATAATATGAGTCTTATGAAAAAAACAACCGGCTTCAAAAAAAAACACTACGAAGTGATAAATACCTTTAATTTCGGAAGTCGGTTTCAAAAAACGAAAATACGGAACTAACGACACCGTCTTCCGAAATTAAAGTTATTTATCATTTTGTAGTGTTTTTTGAAGTCGGTTGTTTTTTTTCATTCACGTACCTAGTTCTCTTTCAATTGTTCATTCAATCATCATCATCATTTCAGCCGAAAGACGTCCACTGCTGGACATAGGCCTCAATCAAGCACCTCCACTTCGACCGGTTTTGTGCTTCTCGCATCCAACGAGTTCCTGCGGCCTTCACAAGGTCGGCGGTCCACCTTGTGGGAGGCCTTCCAACGCTACGCCTTCCGGTACGCGGTCGCCACTCCAGAATCTTTCGGCCCCATCGGCCATCTGTTCTGCGAGCAATGTGCCCTGCCCACTGCCACTTAAGTTTGGCAATTCTTCGGGCTATGTCGGTTACCTTGGTGCTCCTGCGGATCTCTTCATTTCTGATTCGATCCCGCAGGGAAACTTCAAGCATAGCCCTCTCCATTGCCCTTTGGGTGACTTTCAGCCTTCTAATAAGGCCCATTGTAAGCGACCACGTTTCAGTGCCATATGTCATCACTGGCAACACGCACTGGTCGAAGACTTTCCTCTTGAGACACTGCGGTATGTGGGACGAGAAGATATTGCGTAGCTTCCCGAACGCTGCCCAGCCGAGTCGGATTCGACGATTGACCTCTTTCTCGAAGTTGGACCTACCTAACTGGACAGTTTGTCCTAGGTAAATATACTCGTCCACGACTTCCAGTGTAGCGCCTCCGATCTTCATGAGAGTGGGTGTTACATGGGCATTTGACATGACCTTCATTTTGTCCATGTTCATTTTCAGACCCACTCTTTCAGAGGTTCTACTGAGGTCATCGAGCATTGTTCTGAGGTCCTCCATAGTCTCAGCCATGACTATTATATCGTCGGCAAACCGAAGGTGAGTTATGTACTCGCCATTGATGTTAATGCCAGCTCCTTTCCAGTCCAGAACCTTGAAGACATCCTCCAGAGCAGCGGTGAACAGTTTCGGAGAGATAACATCTCCCTGTCTCACACCTCGCTGCAGAAGGATAGGTTTCGAGGTCTGGTCCTGGAGTCGAACTGACATAGTGGCGTTTTCGTACAGACACTTCAGCACCTCGATGTACCGATAGTCGATCTGGCACCGTTGAAGAGACTGCAGTACAGCCCATGTCTCGATCGAATCAAAGGCTTTCTCGTAGTCCACAAACGCTAAGCAGAGAGGCAGGTTATATTGAATATTTGCTTCTTCGTCGACATAATGAAGTCAATCTCATTTTTAGTTGCTCCATCCGGGCTCTGCCAGGTCCACTTTCTGTGCTCACGTTTTCTGAAGAAGGAATCACACTAATCACACTAATATTATAAAGGCGAAAGTTTGTGAGTGTGTGTGTGTGTTTATATGTTTGTTACTTCTTCACGCCTAAACCACTGAACTGATTTAGATGAAATTTGGTATAGAGATAGTTTGAGTCCCGAAAAAGGACATAGGATAGTTTTATCCCGATATTCCCACGGGATCGAGTCTTATGCGGGTGAAACCGCGGGGCGCAGCTAGTTCATCATAAAGAGGCCTTCCTTCTCCATAAAACTAGCTAGTAGGTGGCCCCGATGGTTCCGTCGTCCAACTCCAAATTGCCCCATTCGCAGCTCATCATCGCTTCGTTTACCCAGTTTCGCGTTAAAGTCCCCCATGACAACGGTGAAGTGAGTTTTAGAGCCATGCATGGCTCTGGAAATATCCTCATACATGGTCTCCACTTCATTGTCGGGGTGTGACGAGGTCGGGGCGTAAATCTGTACGACCTTCAGCGAATACCTTGCGGATATTCTGAGTATAAGGTACGCCACCCTGGTCGACACACTCTCGATCTTCACCACGTTGCTCACAAGGGACTTGTTGACGATAAACCCGACACCACCTTGGGACTGCTGGTCGCCCTCCCGGAACTAGAGCAAGTTGCCAGATTTGAGGATTATCGAGTCCTCCCCCTCTCTTCGGACTTCAGCTAATCCCACTATGCTCCATCGCAACCTGCTCAATTCTTCCTCGAGTTCGGAGATCTTCTCGTCGGTCCGGAGTGTACGCGTGTTATATGTTGCCAGGTCCAGTTTTCGGTCATTTTGGTAGCCGGATCTCTTCCGGGGATTCTTAGCACCCCTTGCCTCACCGTGGCCTTGGCCGCTACCGTAGCCAAGAGTAGGCGGGCCGCCGGGCACTAGGGGCCAAGTATTCTTTGTGCTTGTCATTTTTAGGGAGATTTGCCATAATCGCCACGCTTGGCATGCGGGTTGGCGATCGCAGTATGATAGTAAATGCATAGAGAACGCTGATGCCCATTCTCCGGTACGTCTCATAGTCGCCTTTTACGACACCCATGGGAAGAAGGGGGGTGGTGCTATTCTTTAAGTCCGGCACCACACGGTGTTCGTTCGGACGGTTCATTCAATACTGGACCAAAAAGAATTCATGTTTTGTATTATTAACTATATGTCACAACACAAGATGAGCATCTGCATCTCATAATTATTGTTTGTTTATCTTTTTGTATTTCAAATAAGGTAATGTAATATGCTTACATTTAATATAAGTATTTAGAGTTCCGTACCAAAATTTAAAAAAAAACAGAACACTACAAATCACTTGGGTGTCCGTTCTTCTGGCTTCTCTCTTTTTGACTAGTTCTATGGTCGCTCAACGACTCCTGCTATACAAAAACTGAAAAAGATCGATATCGATGTAGTGTTTATGTGTGTGATACCTACCCTTTTAGTTGGCGTTTTTGTCGTAGTTGGGTTAAGTTTGTATCCTTCTTTTTTCTATGGGAATTTTGTATGATTGACAGGAGAACATTTACAGTCCATTAGTTTTTGGGCCAAATGAGAAACCCGGCCAGCTGCGGCCGGCCAAACTAAAAAAAAAGCTATATTCCGAAACAATACGCTTTTTTCTTCATATTTTACTATGGAATCAAACCTGTAGCGTCATTCTCCGTCTAGTTGCATGAGTTCGAAAAATCACTTTAAATCATACTTAATTGACTTAAGAATGATATAACTAATTTAATTGTTTTTTACTCGGGCAAGATATTGCTTTTTACTCGGGCAAGATATTTAATTGATTTTTACTCGGATAAGATATTGCTATCTGACACGCTTCTTTTGCTAGTACATTGAAACAGCTGAATTATTGGGATAATATGGTTATTTTAAACCGCATGTAATTAATTCGTCGTTCTATTTCTTCCGCACCGGCTTGAAACAGATAACAATAGCTTGGAGCGTGTTTCTTTTCATCTTTTCTTTGTAGTCTTTTTCAATATACAATTTCAAAAGACCCATCACATAATAATATACCCGTTATCTAAGCATTCTATATGTTATAGTCAAACCTCGAAGCTCCGGCGCTCCTAGGTTTGACTAGTCAATCCTCATACATCATTCTTAGTAAATTGGAGCTAAACCTTCTGGTGTGAGAAAATGCTATTTACGGCAAGCGCATGGCAACGCACGCAAAGCATTGTCCTTATGGGTGTACACGTCGGTACAGAAGTTATGGTTTTTCAAAATAAAATTAAGTTAAGATAAAATAACATTTAAAACTTGTTTTCATGAAAATAAAAGTTGAAACTTTGACTTTCAATATCTCCCGAAACCAGAAGGTTCCTAATGTTTGTTACGCAATTCCCAATATGGCAAGCGAATTCTAAAAGAAATCATTAGATAGGCCCAAACCCAGTTACCTACTTAAATCAGTTAATACTAACTAATACAGTATATTAGTAGATCATATATTTTTCTCAAACATGCTTTGAAATTTGAGCATTATTTTGACAACCTTCTTCGAGATAAATCGGAATTGCTGTACTGGCCAAATACATGCGAGCAGCAGCCGCCAAAAGTTGTATGAAAATCCATATCTGTCGTGTTTAGCGGCCATATAAATTACATAGTAAACTCATATCTGTCGTGTAATTTAAACATGGAACGATGTTCACTCCGAAACATGGCAACCAAGGAGGTAACTTATCAATGGTTTTATTTAAATTTCGAACTGGCTTGCTAATAGAAAGCTATTTATTGAAGAAAAAAAACAAATGAACACTTTAACGCTTGAAAAATGATTGTTGTTCGTCACTGGTTTTGAAAAGTAATTGTATTTGACAAAAAAGTTCTGTCTAGGTACTCGCGGCAATACTAATTAATTTACAACACGCACACATCGGTAACTGTCATTGTTATTGTGTGCGTATACGGATTATACATTCACGGTTAAAGATAAAATAAACGGGTTCACAATGAAGGAATTTGATCCAAAAAATTTTGTATGTGTGCCTCGGCTTCGCCTTGGCCCACATTTACACGTTCGCCCATCAATGCCCCTTTTGCTGGCCGCTGCAGTAATGTACTATAAATAATTCTAATAGGTAATGTAGATATATGGAGAAAAACCCTAGAGTCCCTCTGTAAAAAATTATAACTGATGTTTACTGACATAAAAAGCTATTACTATTGCTGGTTTACAGTGAATAATTTGGTACTAAATAAAAAGAAAACCAAATGCATTAGATTTAAATTACCTAATGTTAGAAGTAGCGGATGTGACATCGTACTGAATGAAGAAAAACTAGAATTTGTTGATCAAACGGTTTTTCTGGGAATCACGCTAGACGAGAAATTACAATGGGGACCTCACATATCATCTCTTGCGGGGCGGCTTAGCTCGGCCGCTTATGCTGTTAGGAAGATAAGACAGTTAACAGATGTAGAAACCGCGCGTTTAGTCTATTTTAGCTACTTTCACAGCATTATGTCGTACGGCATTTTACTAGTGGGTCGAGCTGCTGGCATAGAATCCATCTATATTTTGCAAAAGAGAGCTGTCAGAGCCATTCATAATCTACGTCGCCGCGAATCTCTCAGGGAACTATTGAAAAGGATTAATATTATGACGGTAATTCATTTATGAAAATATTATGTATGTAAGAAATAATCTACATCTTTTTAATAAAATAAGCGATAGACATAATTTTAATACTAGAAATAAAGATAAAATACATCAACCATTTTTCAGATTACCAAAGTACATACATCTTTTATGGGGTACTGTGTTAAATGTTACAATAAAATACCTTGTGATATATTGCAATTAAATGAAAGAAAATTTAAAACTCACATTAAACGTACACTTTGTAAACAAGCATACTACAAACTAGAAGATTTTATCCAAGATAAGAACGCTTGGAAACATGCTGGTCCTGCTCCATAGGACAATCTAGAGTCTAGACAATATCAAACTGGTTGCTAATTTAATTGTAAAACTTTATTCTTTTTTTACATTGATTTACATTCATTACTCACATCCTGACTTATTACTTGTTAATTTCTTTTTTTTATTATTAAAATCGTTTACTTTTACCATGTTTGTAAATATGTGAGCACCATGTATCTATCAGATAATTTATTTATATGTCATGGTTTTGTTTTTAATTCTTTTACCTATTGTGGTATAGTAATTTTATTTTAGGTGCATCGTCCTCACATATTATTATATAATGAATGTACGTATGCCAAATATTGTAAAACATTTTTAAAAGAGTAACGGAGGAGTTTCTTGCCCATTCTTTTCCATACGAAAACTACCTTTTGGAAGGGGCGACTAGAATCAATTCTACTTGGTAATTTTTGACGTTCAAAAGTGCCTTTTATGTGCCTATTAATTTAAAATAAATGCTTTGACTTTACTATATTAAGATAACTCTTTTAAATAAAATATACAGATTTGGTCCAATAGTGGAAAGTGAAGAGAATGACATATTTTTACGGAATATAACCTTTATTTTTTTTGCCCGGCACTTTCACAATTTAGCCCAAAATGAATGATCTCCTTCGGACAGAACAGCGTTTGTCGGGCTAGCTAGTCTTATATAAAAGAGAAAATCAGAACTATGTCATCGTACCTGTCTAAATAAAAGGAAAAAATAATGTTCACGTATGTAAGGTATGTTCGCGTTCAGTGTTTTAGAATAAAGATTTATGTGTATATGGAATGAATGCCATGAGACATGTTGTTAACCACCCCAGCAGATCCGAATTCTTAGGTACTTCGTTATTTATGAGATCCGGTTCCTTAAAAAACAATACGGTGCAGAACACTAATATTGTGCAAGCCCAACACGCTCTTAACCAGGTTTCTTTAATGAAAACAAACAAACAGTCGTAATATCAACATAATGATGCGACCGCGGTGTTATTGTTATCGCATTACACGGTCATACATAATGCTGAAGACCTATAAATATAGATAGGTAGGTAAATTAAATTATTCTCAATCGTGTAATTGTTCTGGATCACTGCTAGTGGACGGTTGAAAAATGTACGTATTTATATTTTTTTAAAGTATATTTCATAAAATATGTAATTTGTGTATAACTGGATCAGAGAGAGAGAGAGAGGCAAAAAAGAACACAAAAAAAAAGAAAAGGTTGGGGGCAACATGCGTCACATCCACACAAAACGGCTATCGCTCAGCATTATGCTGCAACCCTATGCAAGACAGAGCCCCAGCGCTGGTTTTCAGCGACAGCCGGTGCTGACTTAATGTGATAGTAAAATCCGGAATTTGCACTAAATCATACCCAATCAAAATATTAAACTGTGTTCGGTAATCTTCTACAACAAATAGTTGTAATTCTACACTAACTTGATCGATCTCGACAATAGCCGAGATAATCTGGGAACACGTGATATTTACGCCACCTATTCCCATAAAAACTGTATTGACAGTTTTCCTTTTTCCCGGAATCGAACCAGAAATGCTTTTACGTACTAACGAACAATCTGCGGCGGAATCAAATAGACAATAATATGAATTAGCTCCAATTTTGACGGTAGTCGTGCAACGATTTGAACCACAAAAATGAACGGATTTTTGATCGGTCGACTTTGATCTTTCGTTATTTTGCTTACGGAAACAATTTTTCTCTAAATGATCCTTTTTATGGCAATAGTTACGTTGAATGACCTTACGGTTGTCTGGCGTAACCTGAGACGCTGGCGTTGTGGAAATATTAATATGTATTTTGTGTCGAATTTTCCTTACAGTTACGAACTCGGTATCCAGGTTTTTTACATTTGAAACAAATTGGCGACTGACCTAATAAAGAACAAGGGGTTTCCGAAAGCCGGGGTTTTTTTGTTAAGATGGTTTTTGTCAGATTTCGGTCGGTTACGTTTACCAAACGTTTTCAGCATACCTATTCACATTCGATTCCTATTCGATTCACTATCGTATCGACAATGACACTTGTTCAATAACTTGATTTCTGAACCGAAGGACTGGCAAAACGCTATTCACAGATCCGTGTGGCGGGGTTTTATTTCCAACCGATTATAGGTGTGTGTACGGGGAACGCTAAAAAATGGTAGTAAATAGATATTCGTGGTTGAAAATTTTAAGTGGTACATAAATGATTTTTATCGAGTATTTCATTAAGGTCGACTATAGATTACGCATTGAGTAACTGTTATTAAATAAAATACAGTAAACAATGATTTTATTAATAAATAAAATTTATCTGATTTCTATTAAACTTGCTTTGTAAACTTAACTTTCTGTCAAACCTGGAATAATAATTATTTTTCCGACATTTTGGTTTGAACTAAAAAGAGTGTAAGCATGTCTTATGAATAAAAGCTGCTAGGTACCTATTGTTAATTATTGAAGGTTTACCTAGATCCTCTCTATCACACTTAAGTAGTACCAATTAAAGGAGAGCATAAAAGGTTAGAATAGTACCTACCTATTTGAACTTTTGCCTGATTAATGGCAATAGTAAGTAGTAGTGGGTGTACTAAACCACCTCTACGTAACTCTTTTCGAGAGTGATGTTATGATGATGACAAATAATTACCTACTTAAGAAGTCATTTTACTTAAAATAGAATAGAATTTTATTTTTCAAGGGTAATACATTTATAGTTCTTAAGATTACATTTAGCTCAGCCACATTTTACCAATCGGCATGCAAACATTTTAAATTATTTATATCACAATTATTATACTTATTTAGATCTATTTATAAATTACTAGTATAAAAATTTTAAATCATCAATTTTATTAAAAATATATGTCAAAGTCAAAGCATTTATTTCAAATAGGCACATAAAAGGCACTTTTGAACGTCAAAAATTACCTTAAAATAGAATTGATTCTAGTCGCCCCTTCCAAAAGGTAGTTTTCGTGTGGAGAAGAATGGGCAAGAAACTCCACCGTTACTCTTTTAAAATGTGTGTTATTTTAGGTACAATAATTATTTTGCATGGGTATGAGTACATTAATTATATAATAATATGTGAGGACGATGCACCTAAAATAAAATTACTATACCACAATAGGTAAAAGAATTAAAAACGAAACCTTGACATGTAAATTAATAATCAGATAGATACATGGTGCTCACATATTTACAAATATGGTACAAGTAATCGATTTTAATTTAAAAAAAAAACTACAAGTAATAAGTCAGGGTGTGAGTACTGAATGTAAATCAATGTAAAAAGAATACAATTTTACAATTAAATTAGCAACCAGATTGATTTTGTCTAGACTCTAGATTGTCCTATGGAGCAGGACCAGCATGTTTCCAAGCGTTCTTATCTTGGATAAAATCTTCTAGTTTATAGTATGTTTGTTTACAAAGTGTACATTTTATGTGAGTTTTAATTTTTTTTTCATGTAATTGCAATATATCACAAGGTATTTTATCGTAACATTTAACACAGTACCCCATAAAAGATGTATGTACTTTGGCTAATCTGAAAAATGGTTGATGTATTTTATCATTATTTCTAGTATTCAAATTATGTCTGTCGCTTATTTTAATAAAAAGATGTAGATTTTTTCTTACATACATAATATTTTCATAAATGAATTGGCAAGGTATCGTCATAATATTAATCCTTTTAAATAGTTCCCTGAGAGATTCGCGGCGACGTAGATTCTAAATGGCTCTGACAGCTCTCTTTTGCAAAATAAAGATGGATTCAATGTCAGCAGCTCGACTCCATAGTAAAATGCCGTACGACATAATGCTGTGAAAGTAGCTAAAATAGACTAAACGCGCGGTTTCTACATCTGTTAACTGTCTCATCTTCCTAACAGCATAAGCGGCCGAGCTAAGCCGCCCCGCAAGAGATGTTATGTGAGATCCCCATTGTAATTTCTCGTCTAGCGTGATTCCCAGAAAAACCGTTTGATCAACAAATTCTAGTTTTTCTCCATTCAGTATGATGTCACATTCGCTACTTCTAACATGAGGTAATTTATATATAACTGTCTTATCTTCCTAACAGCATAATTCTAGTATTTCTCCATTCAGTATGATGTCACATTCGCTACTTCTAACATGAGGTAATATATATATAACTGTCTTATCTTCCTAACCGCATAAGCGGTCGAGCTAAGCCGCCCCACAAGAGATGTTATGTGAGGTCCCCATTGTAATTTCTCGTCTAGCGTGATTCCCAGATAAACCGTTTGATCAACAAATTATAGTTTTTCTCCATTCAGTATGATGTCACATTCGCTACTTCTAACATTAGGTAATTTAAATCTAATGCATTTGGTTTTCTTTTCATTTAGTACCAAATTATTTACCGTAAACCAATTTTGGACCTGAAGAATAGAGTTATTCACGTCGTCAAGATTTTGTGCCCGTCTGTCTATCTCAAAGATCAATGAGGTGTCATCTGCAAATAACACCATCTTCGGTTGATTTTGAAGTAATTGGGGTAAATCATTAATGTAAACTAAAAAGAGGAATGGACCCAATATTGAAACTTGAGGAACGCCCATTGCCATTTTAGACCCCAATGAGTTTACGTCGTTTACTTGGACTTTAAGCTTTTATCTTTTAGACACGACTTTAGTAAATCAAGAGCTGAATTCCTAATCCCATAGTGCTCAAGTTTCAGCAAAAGTGTCTCATGATTGACGCAATCGAACGCCTTAGAGAGGTCACAAAAGATTCCAATGGCATCTTGTGCTTCTTCCCAGGTGTTAAAAATGTTCTTTATTATGGTGACACCGGCGTCAGTGGTATAACGCCCTTTGGTGAAACCGTACTGTTGGTCACGAAAGATGGAATTTTTATTAAAGTGGCGTAACATTTGATTGAGCATCAACTCTTCAAACACCTTGCTGAGAACCGGCAGAATTGACACAGGCCTATAATTTTTGAGTTCTTTACTATCACCGGCTTTGATACAAAGGAACTACTTTACTGTGTTTCATGAGATCCGGAAAGACTCCTTGGTCTACACTGATGTTAAATAATATGAAAGCTAAATAGGGCGCAATCGTTTCAATGATAGATCTACAAACTTTTACAGACATTCCCCAGAGATCTTCTGTTGATTTAATTTTAAGATCTTTAAAAGCTTTTATAACAGCCTGGGGGTTTGTATGTTTTATATGATTGCATTAAAAGGAAAACATTCCTATTAAAAAAATCATACCATTATCATTATATCATTTAAAAATGAAAGTAATCAAAATGTCAAAAATGTCATACATAAAAATTTAAAAATCAAGGTGTCATTAATTAACTAATATTTTTCTCCGATAGGAAGTCAGTTACACTGTAGTACGTTTTATCTACCAAAAAATTCCGTAATCTACTCTTAAATTGTGCTGTATTTAAAGCTTTCCAACTACTCGGTAATTTATTGTAAATAATTGGGGCCATGCAAGAAACGCTCTTACGCATTAAAGTGGTTCGACATGATACTTGACATAATTTGCTGTTTTCACGCCTATTCCTTGGGAATGCAACAGCCAGACGCTCAAAACGAGATGGATTTTGCTTGACAAACATAGCTTCTTCGAAAATATAGGCACAGGGAAGTGTCAAGGTTTTATGTAACTTAAAATAAGGCGCGCAACTGTCTGTCGATTTAAGTTTTAACAATGATCGGAGACATCTTTTCTGGGCCTTAAAAGCTATCTCTCGATCAGTTGAGTTCCCCCAGAAAATGATACCGTAGCGCAAGTGCGATTCAACTATTCCGCAGTAAGCCGTAAGAAGTGTTTCGACATCTACTATTGAGGATAATCAATATAACACATATGCGGATGGACTCAGTTTTTTACACAAACTGTCTATATGTGCTTTCCAATTTAAGTTGCAATCTATTTGGTTAGGTACTTACTTTTAATTCTATTAGGATTGCGGCTGATGAGTGCGTGTTACTAAAGTAGGGCTTTATTTCTCTAATAAGGCTATGTGCCATGTCAGGTGTAAGCCTGTATACAGACAGGAAGCTCGGATCGGCAAACGGATCCGCCGCGTCCCTTAGGGTCCGATGAAGACAAAATGTCTCCTGCCTCTGTTGTTCTGCGGCACGACGATGGTCCCTAGATCTCAAATTCACGTACTCCATCTACCAAATAATTTAAAAAGTCTAGAACGAGTTTAAGTCGTGTCGTTTAAGTGATACGTATGTAAACACTTAAAATTATATAAATATACTTACTTGGATATGCAGCGGTCAAAACTATACCTTTACATACATACATTACGTAGATAAACTACAAATTACTTTTTAATAAACAATAATATTGATGTTCGATAATGTTTCCGACAGCAAATACCTGTCGGAAGAATTGATGTGTTCATACCGTATATAAACTATCAAAATTGTACGTTTTCCGATTTGTGAAAAGCGATAATAGGACTTCGGCGATAACATTGATGTTCGATACAGTACCAAACCGTATCGTAGGTTTGTGAATAGGTATGCAGAACGGAGACTAGTTTGGGCAAAGAGTCAGGCGTATTACGTAACAATTCACATTTCACAAAATCAGGGTAGATACCAGTGATAAGAGCGTCAATTACCTCGGTGTCCGCGGCCTCGGGACGCACTCACTTGAACAGCGTCCATCCCGTGGTTGCGTATTCCGCATAGCTACTCGCCTGCTCCGATGTGTAGTCGCGCCACCGCTGGACGTCGTCAGCATACCGGAACTCTTTGCCGAACGTCTGGATCAGGTCTTGCTTAACTTGCTCCCACGTGGTGGATTGTAGGGACCACGTATCGGCCCACGTCTTCGCTCTTCCTTTCAGCTGCAAAATCGCCTTCATGCGAGCTTCATGCGGTGATATGCCAATAGTTGCAATGGTTTGTTCAACATTGGCACAGCAGTCCCTGATGTCGTGTGAGCGTACATCGGGATCGAATGGCGGTAGGTAGAAATAGCCACGATCCCGTGAAGGCACTGGAGTAGCGGATAGCGCAGCGGCCACGGTGCTCCAAGTAGCTTGCTTGGTGATTGACGTCAACAGACTCATCACTTGCTCCATTGAGGAAGTTTGGTCTGGCTGAGCGGTCGGCACTGGTTTGCGGACCCGGAATCCAGAAGACCTCAGTAGGGGCAAAATCCTACCGCTGCTGTCAGCGCATCATCGCCGTCGTTGTCGGAGTTACACTTATTATTGATTTGCACCAACATATCACTCAAATACACAGCAATAGGAAATGACAGGAAAACATAAGAAAATCCTCCTCATCCTCACTTCAATTTAGGGTGTTTATTCCACGAGCAGCGAACGAAGAATGTCCTTCCATTCGCATTACAACAGTTTTTATACACTAAACTACCGCCAAAATTTGACGCCAAACTTTAGCGCGAAGCTTTGCCGCCATATAAAATTTATATAAATCAAGCGGCTGTGGCAAGATAAATCCATAATACCAACACAAAAACAATATAGGTCATATACACAACACACAACAATACACAATACAAGAATACAACAACACAACAATACAACAACACACTACAACACACAACAATATAGGACAATACAGGACAATATAGGTGGGGATATAGGTCTAGTGGTTTGACAGGCCTGATGGTCTAGTGGTTAGTGACCCTGACTGCTATGCCGGAGGTCGTGGGTTCGATTCCCACCCAGGACAAATGTTTGTGTGATGAGCACGATCATTTGTTCTGTGTCTGGGTGTAATTTATCTATAATATGTATGTATTTAGAAATATATAAGTATGTTTATCAGTTGTCTTGTACCCATAACACAAGCTCTGCTTAGCTTGGGACTAGATGGCGTTGTGTGATAGTTGTGGAATATTATTAATATTATAAAGTTAACCGGAAACTACAATATTTAAAATAAATAAAAAGGAAGTAACAAAATAGAAACTTTACACAAATTCAAACGGAAACCACAATATTTTAAATACATCAAAATAAAAACTAAACACAGACTTGACCAGAAATACAAGTATTAATTCAATAAATAACATTGAAGTGAGACCAAGTACAAAATAATCAAAACAAGCTTAAAATTAAAATTAAATAATGGTTAAGCGCCCATATCTTCATTCAACATTATAGACTTGTTTGGTTATAAGTTATAATAACTTTTTGTTACAGGTGGACCACTACCCGTTTGTTGGCGCTGTTAATATTGTTTATCCTTTTAAGCTACAATCAGGCGGTAAAACAATTTAAACATATGAACTGGACGAAGAATCCGGCATTATTGTGGCCTCCTTATGATAATACTAATCGCTTCGTTTCTAGGATTGTACTTCTTCTCTTAAATGTGCCAAATTTCTTAAATAATACCAAAGAAAACGTGTATATTTCGACAGGGATCTTATTAGACAATAGTCGTATTCTAACATCCTATAATCCTTTTAGGAAACTATCAACTTCCTACCCCAGTGACATTACCGACAAAATTGTGGCGGTTTTTCATACTGGTCGGATAGCTGATTTACCGACCCTGTTAATAACAAACATAACGTGTGGTCGTCAAGTAGCATACGTGGCAGATAATGCGAATGATAATTTGGATGATACATGGCTCTTAGCTCTTCACGACCTTATGGTGATAGGAATGGAAGAAGAAGTTGGAATTGCCAAAGGTTCCCCTAACTTTGGTCCAATAGCAAAGAAAACTTGGGATAATTTTTTTTGGGAAGGGCAACTTGGGGAAAATCATAACGCTATCCAATCCTACCTCGCTGACCCCAACATGAATATAAGTCCTGAAGTGATAATTTATTTCTTAGGTTATAAAAACAAAAACGAAAGGAAGGATTATGACCTAATAGATAGTGTTTATTACTATGAAGACGATGCCGCATTGGTGGACTGTGACGAGTGGTTGCCGCGGCAATGGGGTTTTTTCATATGTATTAGAAATATTGACAACTTCCCAAGCCTGGAGTCTGGTGCAGTGTTATTTTCGAAAAACAAAGTTTTTGGGATTGGCAGCTTTGCCCTCTTTACAAAAAATACAAGTATTCTAGTGTTCACCGATGTAAGACCTTACAATGACCTAATAAATAAGACGTGCGGAGATATGGAGTTCACATAAAGTAAGCTAACTACAGTTCCATCGACTCCTCGACCAAGGATTCCACGAACCATGTATGTCTGGTCACTTGATTAAAAACACACTTCACATTGATACTTTCCACATTATTCACACTGGAAAGACTTTTAAAAGTATGTACTTAATTGCCTAAGTTGTCCGTAAACGGTTTTGTTTTTGTATTTGCCCGTGATAGTGTTACGAATAGTTAATCTTAATCACCCTAACCACAAAATACAGAGAGTACAGAAGTCAATCTACATACAAAGTGCGCTCGAGCAACGCACACATAGACACTGCTCACGGACACGATATCTCGAACCGGTTAGAACCAGTGCGAGCGCGAGAGCCATCCGTTTCAGACACGCATCTGTGAAGTGCAAAAATAAACCAACAAAACAAAAGTTATTATAACTGTTCAGTGGACGGTTGTTTAAATTCAACATTAAACGGTGAATTGTCGTTTTTAACCGACGAAAAAACGGAGGAGATTCTCAAGTCGACGCGTATATAATAATATAATATATATTTTTTAACGAAGTAACTTTTTTTGGAGGTAAATTCTCGCCACCAAATATTATGCAAGTTGAAAACATGACTGACTGAACAACTGACTACTACTTGACTGGTAGAAAATGCCTATGGCATTAAGTCCGCCTCTGTACATTTATGTGCTTGAAGTATTAAATAAATAAATAAATAAAACATGATTTTTTTGTTTGTGTAGATATTGTGTTGTTTTTAGTGTCTTTTGATAGGTTTAGGTCTAAAACGGACAGGGCAAAATAAATAGTGTAATCCATTTTGAAGTTATTAGGAATTTTAGATTGTAAAAATTGACAAACGTAAAATTTTATGTTTTTGTTCTGTAAACTTTTTGTATTGTAATACTATGTTTATTGTTTTGTTTTAATATTGTAGAATAAGTTTTTTGCTATGCGGGCTACACTGCGGCAACAACTAGATACGAGTGCCACTACCACGATAGTTTTTTTGTGCATAAGTCAAAGTTGACAACCCTAGCGCGACCGCCAAGCGTAGGTATGAAAAGTGAAGTGCATACATGTGATTGACTTCTGTACCTTTTTGTTTTGTGCCCTAACCATAAGTTATTTGTAAACTGAAGAAAGATTTTTAATTAGTAAAGTAATATAACTATACTAACAAGTATGGACAAATAATTAGGTAGTCTGAAATAAGATTTAATCTGTCAAGCTCCGCTAATGAGACACAATTGATTTTCTATTGTTTCGTCGCTGATCGGCGAACCGCGCCGCTTGACCGGTTAATTTAATATTTTAAAGATGTTAATTTATTATAAAATATATTATGTTGATTATGTTAATTAAAAATTAATAACGAGGACAAAATATGATGAATGGTTTTATTTCTGTATCTAGGTTTGTACAAACAAACACTTTTACACGTCAAACATATATTTTTTTTAACTTTTTACTTAACTAAAAAATTAAACCGCCGAAAAAACTGAAAAGCGAAAAAATAATAAACCTTTTTTATTTAACCTTAATAACTAAATTCTTAAACTAATGTAAGTATACCTAAGTAATTTTGAGTCGGCGCCAAACAATCAACGAACAAAGATAACTAAATAACCGAATCAAATTAACAATGCAACGTGAAACTTGCCAATTGGTTTATTGAGCGGATATTTAAATAGAAGATACAAAACACGGCAGAGAAAGATAATGTGCTAAATCTACGACACCCATATTCGACATCTGATTTTATTTTAAGGGGACTGCATGACCTAAAGCGCGGTTACTGTCTGACTGCAAAGAGAAGCGCGACAACACAACGCTGGTAATTTGTTGCAAAATATCAAACAAATTATCTATTTACAAAAAATCTATTGTTTCGACTAAAAAATTAAAACACTAGTGCTCTAGTATGTTGTTTGTAGAATAATCTGACAAAAAAACAGAATGATTGTATAAGTATTTTTCTGACTTTGTTTACTGTAGGTAGTCGATCATATTATACTTTTATTGTTTCTATAACTTGCGTTTTTCGCGTTTAGGTCCTATAATCCCCTTAAACATTACAACCTCGTTAGTCAAGAGTTCGTAGGTTCCTACCACCTATGTAAAATCTTCACTATAATGCAGTAAAACTCCCACAAACCCAGACGTCCCACGTTCACACTTCAGATCAAACAGTCCAGGAGACTTAAGTAAATCAAGTAGTGACGGTACTAACAAGTCGACTAACTAACTAAGCAAAGAACAATAATGAGATGAACCAACACTAGTTAGAATTTGTGTCCTCTGCATCACAGAATAGTCGGGTACAGAAGGTCGGCTCCATGCAGTATCACCAGCCTAGCCTTTTGCCACCTAAGTGCGACCCACACATAGGTGGACAAAGGCTAGGCCTCCGGTTCAACAGGATGCAGCTGGATTCTAATATTTTACATGAAGTGGCTGCCTACAAACATAATAAATTAATAAATTTATTTGTACACACTTGAAAAACATACATAATAAGTACACACACACACAGGATTAGGTACATTGTACAATAGAGACACATTAAAGGGCGAACTGCTGCCTCCTAAACTAGGCCAAAGCCTGTGTTTTTGGAGACAAAGTTCCTCTAGGTACATACAACTTGTATTAAGTGTCATGCAAGTACTTATAAAAACACAACGAAATTAAACAAAAAAAAAAAATGCCTCAATTTAAATACAGTATTAGTTCATTAAGAGACAATTGTAATAAGATTCTCAGTTTCGTCGTATGTTAACTTCTGCAACCAATTGATAAGTTTGATTTTAACTTCATGTTTAGTTAGGGAGTATATTGATATGACTTTATGTACTCTATTATACACGCGAGAGCTAGTTGCCGCATACTGTCGGCTGGCAAACTTTGAACGGCATTGCACTACATCGCACACGGGAGTGCCTTTCCGCTTTTTCAGCTTAGCATGATCTAGATGTAGCGTAGAGTGTTTACGCAGCGTAGCGCGGAGCACAAAAAGCTGTCTCACGGTCAATACTTTGGCTTCTGAGTAAAGTTGATCGGTCGAAAAGTCCCTACGCTTAAAGTGCATGACTTTCAAGATCGCCCTTTGAGCGCTTTCAACTTTTAGTAAGGAGGTTTTGTAGGTTCCTCCCCAAACCGGGATACAGTATAAAATAATGGACTGGCAAAGGCTCTGATAAACCATCAAAGCTTGATCGGGATCAGCAGAGTGCCTAAGTTAAATTAATTTTCTGATCCTTGTACATAGCGCTTCGATATGGGGTTGCCAGCTGAGTTTGTAGTCGATGTGGACTCCTAAATATTTTATGTCTGGGACCAAGGACAGAGAATCTGATGACCTTTGTCTTTGCTACGTTAAGTGTAAGGAAATTCTCTGAGAGCCACTCCATTACAAACCGAAGAGACTGTTCCGCTCTTTTACTTGCTCTGTCCCAGTCAGTATCATAAACCATCAACGCCGTATCATCAGCGTACGTAAATATGTCGCAATTTGGGATTTGTGCATGACACAGGTCATTGATATAGAGTAAAAAGAGAGGGGGTCCGAGGATGCTACCCTGCGGAACACCGAAGCTGATAAATCTATCATCACTCATAGTAGAGTCGATTTTAACCCGCTGAGTACGATTGGAGAGATAATCTTTAAATATGTCCAGTGCGAGGCCACGAATCCCAATGCTTTCCATTTTCGAGATCAAGGTGGGAACAGAAACTGTGTCGAATGCCTTGGATAAGTCAAGGAAGATACCGTAGCATTTCATACCTTTGTCCAGGTTGTTAACTAATGTTTTAGTAAGGTCAGCTACAGCATCCTCCGTTGAGATTCCAGGTCTAAAACCGTACTGATTGTTTGCGATGATTTTGTGTTTAGAGAGATACGCAACAAGGCAATTGTTAAGTATCCTTTCGAAAATCTTAGATAAAGAGCTCAGTACGGAGATTGGACGGTAGTTTGTTTCATTGGCTCTGTCTCCACTCTTGAAAAAATCGGGTGCACAACTGCTTTTTTGAGGACGTTGGGAAAGATTTCAGTATCAATAGCACGATTGAAGATATGCGTGATGGGTAATGACAGAACGGAACTCGATTGTTTCAGTACTTTAGCTGATATGTTGACGTAGCCAGTCGCACAATCAAAACGCAAGGTGCTGATCAGCCTTTCCACTTGTGTTTCATCTACTGGCAGTATGACGAAAGACTGGCAAGGTGGAGGTAGTGGAGGTTTTCTAAAATCATGGTTTAATCTTAGGAGAGGAGTTACTTGAGAGGCTAGTTTACGACCAATCAGTGGCGTGCATTGGTTTTCAGAATAGGTAGGCACTAGGCCGGGTCTAGTCTAGGCGCGGACACTAATCAGAAAAAAAAAGTGAGGTCAAAAGTGTGGTTATTTGAGTAGGTAGGCATGCCTACTTAAGGGTGATAAATTGCGAAGGTCTAACGTCATGGTATTACGCGTGAGACGTACTTACGTATTTTTAATTTTGTCATATTAACTTGAATGAGTAAAGAACAATGACAATGTGCGAATAGTACGGAAGCCGAGTAGGCCGTACGACGACTGCCTGTCGCGCGTGTTTCTATGAAGATTTTGTTGTTTGTTCTGTTATGATAATTTAGTTCACACGATAAAATGTAATTGACCCGGCTTATGTTGATATATCGAGGTAGACACTGCTTATATGCCTGTATGCAATGCACGCCACTGCGACCAATATCAGTGAAAAAGCAATTGACACGGTTTGCTGAAGTTTTAGGATCATCTGAGAGTTGAAGAAGCTCTTTGGGAGATTGCGGTTGAGGAGTAGAGTTGGTGATAGCTTTTATTGTCTTCCAAGTGGCTTTAGGGTTATTACTGGCCTTTTGCAATTCATCTTTATCATGTGCTCGCTTTAGTTTTTTTTAATATGGTGTTAAGGTAATTACGATATCTTTTGTAAGTAATTTGAAGGATCGTATCTTCAGGACCTTTTTTTAATCTGTAATGCATTCTGTCACGATTGCGTATACATCTAACCACGCCTTGAGTCACCCATGGTTTTATAACACGAATCTTATTTTGGATGCGTATGCATAGGGTATGTGAAGCAATAACATCTTGAAGTATTGTTACAAATAATTCCGCGGTCAAGTTGGGGTTGATCTCATTCAACACCGAGCTGAAATCAGTACTTTCAAGGTCTTTTTGAATTGCTAGGAAATTGTAACTGATAGATGTAATGGAGTTATTCCTGAAGATAGAACCTTTGATTCTCAGGGCCAAGATGATTGGCAGGTGGTCGGTGATGAATGTCTGAACTACCAAAACACTTGTTGAATTTTTAGTGTTTAACCCCTTGGACGTCGGGCCTCTGTAAGCGCAAGTGCCACAAACGTCGGCGCATTTGGAAGTACTTGTTGATTTTTGGGCAAGCCTTCGAAAAAACGCAGATTTCGTTAATACATAGCCAGTTAAACGGTACATGTTATACCTTTCTGGCTTCGTTATTAGATTACCTAACTACTTATACCATTCATTATGCAAATACAACAGACCTTATCTAGCAACGATGCGTTAAGTTTTTGATTTGATAATTTTCACTCACATAACCTTCAAACTTTCTCACATTACATCTAATCCACACAAACATTCACCAAAAAAAACACTTTATTACGATAACACAATATCTGTAGACAACGATAAAATACTACACATAACAACAATCCATTTATAAACAATAACTAAACCATAAAAACTACACATTTTTGAAGTGAAAACTTCTTTAGCGGCGTTGCACACTTTTTGTAATGGGTAAAAAATGTTAAACTCGCGTCAGGACATCGCGTCAGGACACGTGACCGTCAGGAGAGATTCCCCCCCCTCTTTCTACGGCGGCGCCAACCGAAGTGAACCAAGTGACACACGACAATGGATGGATGGATCGATGGATGGATCGATGGATGGATGGATCGATTGATGGATCGATGGATGGATGGATCGATGGATGGATGGATGGATCGATGGATGGATGGATAGATCGATGGATGGATGGATGGATCAATGGATGGATCGACGGATGGATCTATGGATCGATGGATGGATCGATGGATCGATGGATGGATCGATGGATCGATGGATCGATAGATGGATCGATGGATGGATCGATGGATGGATCGATGGATGGATCGATGGATCGATGGATGGATCGATGGATCGATGGATCGATGGATGGATCGATAAATGGATCGATGGATGGATCGATAGATGGATCGATGGATCGATGGATCGATGGATGGATCGATGGATCGATGGATGGATCGATGGATGGACCGATGGATCGATGGATGGATGGATGGATCGATGGATGGATCGATGGATGGATCGATGGACCGATGGATGGATCGATGGATCGATGGATCGATGGATGGATGGATGGATGGATGGATGGATGGACGTGGACGTGGACGAAGACTTTGTAACCACATTATTTTGATTTAAAAGAGTGTCCATGGAGTTTCTTGCCCGTTCTTCTCCATAGGTACCTACGCTTTGGAATGGGGAACTAGCTTCATTTTTCTGACTGACCGACTTCTTGACAATTCAAAAGTGCCTGTAAAAGGTTTAATTGAAATAAATGCTTTGAGTTTGAGTTTGAGTTTGACGTGGACGTGGACGTGGATGGATGGATGGATGGATGGATGGATGGATGGACAGCTGATGGCTCGACCGTCTCTATAGTAGCCACACTGCTGTGTATTCGTAAAATTCGTGTATATAAAGTGTTTAAAATATGGAAATTTAACAAAGTGCATCTATTAATGCAAAAAGTGACGCAGAAATAGTGAAAAAACATGAGTTATATTAATTCAATTAATAATTGATTTATTTCAACGTTAATATTCAAGTTTTCACTTCTGCCGGCACTCCCGGAGTGCAACCCGTCTTTTTTTATTTTTAAACATAAACTCCTGCACAAATCACTCGTAAACAACAACAAATATTGCCGTCACAGAAGCACTAATTTCTTTCTTTTTTTTTCTTCCGTTTTGTTAATGCTGCTTTTAAAATGTTACCAAAATATGTCAAGCATGAATCGAATAATCGAATGATACAGCTAGATCGTTTTGCAAGTGCCAATAAATAGAAAATATTACCGTCCAATGACAACCATGCGTGTTGACAGTTGTAATTAACCAAAGGTGTAACGCCTAAGTTTCGAGTCATTAAATCTTACAGAAAGAAAGAAAGAAAGAAAATACGTTTATTTGCGGTGAAAATGACGCAAAAAGAACATAAACACAAAAAATAAAATAAAAAGGTAGAGGGAAACATGCGTCACATCCACGCAAAACGGCTATCGCTCAGCATTATGCTGCGACCCTATGCAAGACAGAGCCCCAGCGCTGGTTTTCAGCGACAGCCGGCGCTGACGTAATGACGTCGTCCGGTGCAGCAAACAATTATTAAAATACAGTGTACTTAAAGAAAAATAATTGAATTTAAAAGTGATAGAATATTATACATGAAATAGACATAGGTACAGTACATGCTATGAGAATATCATCCTCAATAAACGTTTTACACTTTATGAAGTGGCAACATTTTGAAGCGTCCTTAGGAACGTAAGTGTACCCAACGTGCACCTAGTGATTATGTCTTATGATGTAAGAAATTACAAAATGGCCAAAATGATGTAATGTGATGTATTAGTATTATGCAATAGTTATGTGTCACTGTTGTGAATGTTTTATGCGTTTGTGAATGAATGTGGAGGATGAGATGGACCCAATAAAAGGACAAAACAAATCCTTGGAAACTGGAGGATGACCCGACATGCCAAACACTTTATAATAAAGAGCTTTAGAGCTCCAAACGCGAACCCAGTGAGAGGCCCGTGTTAGCGAGCCACCGTAAGGCAATCAACGGCCAGAGGGCGAAGCCCTGGTGCCACTCGTCACGCCCCATGACGTTGGCGTCGCGACTTCCCACAACAAAACAGGAAGGTATGTAAAATATTGTAGTCTAAAATATTGAGGTGTTAAATAAGTAATTGGTATGATTATTGGAATAATTAGATTGTAGATGCACGATTATCAAAAATAAATATTTAACAAATACTCTTATGATAATAACAAATAATAAATAAACATGGACAAGTAATATGATCAAAATATATTTCAATTAATAGGTTTTCAACATAGAACTAATGTGGACAGGAGAAACGCTGCCAGTAGGTAGAACTGGCAAGCAGGGGACCGAACGCCATGCTGCAGCGCTGCTGGAGATCCAAAACCAAATACCGCAGGCCATGACCCATGAGGTGAGCAAAGAATTAAAAACATATTACTCAGAGAGCTGTGCATGCAACAATAACCTCTTAAGATGAAATTTAAACGATTGTATTGTTTTTAGGCCTCGCATTGGTGGTGGAAGGTCATTCCAGCAGCGCGTGGCTGCGAACCTGAAGCTACCTCTGAAAGCTGCGGTTTTATGTCGCGTCATGTTTAGTGGGCCAACTACAGAACGAAGACCATACTTGTAATTAGCTTGTCGCCAGGTGAGCTTTTCATATAAATAGTGTGGCTTATGGGTTGTTACAATACCAAACATTAAACTCGCCAAGTGAAATTTCCGCTGGGCAGCCATTTTTAGTGTCTTGAGCTGGTTTATGTATGGCGTCACATGATCCCTGCGAGGGACATGAACGCAGAATCGGACACAGGCATTCTGAATGCGATGAATTAACCTATCTGTCCTACCAAGCAGGCAGGGCCCACAGACAGTGTCACAGTAATTGAGCTTAGATAGGATCAGACTGTCAACCAGCTGTTTTCTAAGTGGTACATTAAGAAAATTACGTATACCATATAATACCTTTAGCCTATAGAAACAATTTCTGACTTGGTTTTTTAAATGAGCCTCGAAATGCAGCTCTGGATCTAGGATTAGACCCAGACTACATGCCTGTTCTACTCGCTCAATTATTTCCCCCTTGATCAGAATCTCTGGTTTGGCAGACAGGATTGCAGCAACTTGTTTTTTTGTACCCAGCACCATGAACTTGGACTTCAGTGGGTTCAGAACTAGAGAGTTCTCTTCAGACCATGTCACCACTCTATGTAGGTCCTCATTTACCCTTTGCACTGCCAACGCTGTATCACCCCCTTTGAAGGACATGTACAACTGGATATCATCAGCATACATATGATACTTGCAGTTTACAAAAGATCCAGTAACATCAGCACTGTAGAGAATGTACAGCAAAGGGCCCAAAATCGATCCCTGCGGGACTCCCCTAGACACCTGGAGTGAAAGGGATGATACAGTCGATCCGTCTTCCTTTTGGATCTGCACGTACTGTGACCTACCAGTCAAATAGCTAGTAAACCAATCCACAGCGTCACGGTCAAAGCCATAGTATTTTAGCTTGGACAGCAGTAGATTGGTATTAATAGCGTCGAAAGCCCGTGAGAAATCCAGCAGGACCAGGATCGACCCCTCCCCCCTATCACGTGCCTCCAGGATATTGCTCACTACATCTATCAGAGCAGTTGCAGTGCCTCTGCCCTTACGGAAACCTGACTGGAGTTCAGGAAGAATGTTATTAGCCTCCAAATATTCAATTACCTGTAGATACACTACACGCTCCAGAATCTTTGATAGGCAGGGCAGTATACTAATTGGCCTAAGATCCTTCAAATTGGCTGGATCACTAATTTTAGGGATAGGGCGAACAATTGCGCGTCGCCAGAGACTGGGGAAAGTGCGCGATTCTATGGACCTATTGATGATATCAGTAATGACTTTCAAGGTAGTTGGCAATGTGAGTGTTAACATGTCCAGACTGATACCATCAACACCCTGAGCATTTGACCGTAAATCCCTGACTATCTTCAGAATTGTCTCCTGGTTTGTTGTAGTGAGCGAGAACTCAGCCGGACCATGCCTGCGTGACTCGAAAGAGAACATCAGTGAGACATTATCAGCACAGTTTCCTGGAACATCCAAAAAAGCCGCATTGATACTATCCGGATTGTCAAAATGACTTGGCAGTAACCTTTCTTTATGGTCCGGAAGTACATCTGTCTTCAAATTTCGCCACAGTAGTTTGGGATTCTTACTTTGCTCATTGACATTTTTTGTGAAATATGCTGTCTTTTCCCTCGCTAATGCGGCGGCGGCTTCATGCTTAAGGTCCAGGTAGTACTGCTTATGATGCGGTTCTTTGGTTTTACGACATCTGTCCTTAGCTTCATCCCGCAGCCTGGACATCAGACGAATATTGTCAGTGATCCAAGGCGTAGGCCGCTTATAGAAGGTCTTTTTCTTGATAGGAGCGTGAATATCGAAAAGTTGTAGCATGTATGAGCTAAAAGTATATACCGTGGCATCGACATCACACATATCTCCTATAGTAGACCATGGTATCATGTTCAAATCAATTTGGAAGTGATCCGGCATGATGTCTGAAAAAGAGCGAAACTCAACCATCCTTGGTTTAACCTTGGGCTTCTTAAAAATAGACTCACACGTAATGAAGGAGTGGTGGCCGAGCTCACTGATATGGTTCACCTCAACATTCCGCGTTGTAGCGTCAGTGCATACGATGTCGATAAGCGAGCTACTGTTACCCACGAAGTGTGTCGCCGATTGAACTAATTGAGCAAGGTTCAAGCACTTAAAAAAGTCCGTAAGCTGTTTTGATTTTGAGCTGTTTGCATCCAAGAGATTAACATTTAAGTCACCCAACAGTACCAAATTATCAAATGGGGCTAATGCACTAATACTGGCAGTTAAGGCGTCAAGGAAGAGCTCCAAGTCCTGCCAAGGCGGGCGGTACGCAGTCCCAATAAGAAGCTTTTTCTTGTTTATGGTCAGGCCCAGCCAGAGCTGCTCCACATCAGGGTGGTCAGGATGAGCCCTTACACGCGCGTTAATGCCATTCTTTATATAAAAAGCAACTCCCCCGCCTCGCCCACCCCGGGTAGTCACAGGTCGGGGCACGTGCCTAAATTTGTACCCAGGTACACTGGGAGCTCGATCCTCTTCCCCCTTGCGTAACCATGTCTCATTGATAGCCATGATGTCCACAGAGTGGTTACCCATGGCAATCAAGAACTCATCCTGATTTGTCCCAAGAGAGCCTGCATTTAATAGACCAAACTTAATACATTTACTGGGAGCCATCAATGCTAATAGCTGTAGGTATTAGATATGGAAATGTGATGATATGGCACAAATGAAAGTATGAGTAATGAATGTGTGAGTGTATGTATGTGTGGTTCCGTTGGGCACAGTAAGAGTATATAGTAATAATTGAGAAAAATACAATGATTAAGAATACTTCTTGTACTTACATAATTTTGATTAAATAGATTTAGCACATAAATATTTAAAGTAAATGTAGTATATGGGTAAAATAAGTATAACGTGGGTACAAATAAGCTCCATATACCTGTGATCCACGGCTGAGCTCACAATGTAAACGGTTGGGACGCACATTTCCCCAAGCATAGAAAACAATAAAACTATCCACATAGAAATATTCACAAACATAATTAAGCCGTGTCTTTTTCAGTTCCGAAGACACGGGATAAATCCTCGTCAGTACGGATCCTCTGCGCCTTGTCTCCTGGCATCTTCCTGGCGAGGATGCGGCCCTGCTTGGTCCACACAAACTTCCAGTCAAGTTGACTGGCTGCATCCCGCGCTCTACGAAACAACAGACGGTTGGCTTTCGTCAGTCGCTCGTTAAGGAAGAACCGCTGCGCTGGGGCGGGCATGTCGAGATCGGCAGTGGTTGCACCACGTCGCACACGCGCGCTTGCCAGAAGCTGGTCGCGCAGGTCCCGATGAGCAAGGCGCACGACAATCGGCTGTGGACGAGATTCAGTCGGTCCTGCTGAGCTTGTCGCGTTGAGCTGCCTTCCACCAACCCGTTCCGCACTGACGATGTCACGATCGTCAAGGCTGACCCCTAGCTTATGGCCAATGACTTTAATTATGTGAGCTGGGTTTTCCGCCTTTCCCTCTGGCAAATTTGACACCTCTATGTCGTTTGCCAGTAGATCCTGGTCCCTATCATTGTGCTCTCGCTTCAATTCCTCCACAATCTTGTCCACGTTGCCTGGGCTCGTGGACCCCGAAACAGCACGTCGCTCCAGCGCATCCACCCTGGCCTCCAGACTGTCGATACGCGTGCTGCAGGTATTTATGGTGGTTTTGAGCTCTGCCATTTCCACCTCCATCTCCTTTCTAAACTCCTGAATTTCTGCAGGTACCATCCTCAGCTCCTCAATGATCACCTGCAAGTCGGTTCAAGCTACAGGCGATACAGGCGATAATTCCCGAGTGGTGACGTCGGCAATTGAGATCTCAGGCTGCGGAGGAGTCGAGGCTGCAATAACGGGGCTCACAGTCTGCGTGAGCTCACATCTAGAACTTGCCGCAGGACTATTGGGCGTACTAGAGCCCGTAATACTTGGAGTCCCTGTGTTATCTGTGGGGGGGCTTTGTGTGGCACTTCTAACCGGAGTTTCAGTCCTATTGTCTCGAGCAATGTTCTTTTTACAATCAGGACAACGCCAGTTAATTGTAATATTGGCCTTTGTTGGGACGCCCACACACGCTCTGTGATAATGCACCTGGCACTTCCCACACCTAGCGCCCTCTAGCGTAGATGTGAAACGACCGCAACCTCCACATTTGACACCCGGCATGGTTATCGATGTCAAGTGAACTCACTTAGCAAGTGGTGTCGAGGATGTTCGCTAGATGGCAGTGATGATACCTGACAGAGGTCGATAGGTCGTTTGCGGCTACCAAGACAGATGGTTCTGTTGGCAAGGCGACGGCGAAGGTTTGTTTATAATAGTGGGTAACTATATTATAATCTCACCAATTTGGATAAATGTTTTTGTGATTTTACGGCCCATAAACACACTATTTATAGCTCACTACAATGTATGTAATGCTAATTGCCACTATAATCTCTATTAAACGGATTCCAATGCACTTTGACTTTTATTTCTATTATTGTTTGGAAAAAAAATTGACAGCGAGCCACACCGATAGAGACGTCAGACGTCACTCCCTTATAGGGGGGTCTGTGTTACTTATAGGGGGGTGGAGTGGTTCACGTCCGTAGGAAGAATACCTGAAGAAAACCCTACACGTGCCCCCCGGGTGGTGCTAAACCAACCTCAACGCCGAGTCTCGGGCGGCGGATAACTAACCCGACAATACTGGCCTAACCAGCCAGTCAACAGTGGGTGTTAAGAAATGAATACTCACACCTGCAACCGCAATTCAGCGTTTGGGAGTCTTGGCTTAATTGCCCGGGCTGAGAGGAAGAAAACCTCTGTAAAACAATCACCCCAATTCCACGGTGGGATACGTGCCAATGGAATGAATGACTGGTGGGAGATCAGTATCGAGCGCCAACCTCGGCGGACATGGCAAACGTCGTTGAAGATCGCCTTCTTGGAGGAATGGGCGTCACCCTTCAAGTGACCTTTTATATCGACCCTACTCGTGGGAACAAAATGAATACGAACAATTAAAAAGAAAACCAAAACAAACCAAAGATGACACAACAATTACTCCAAAAAAGCATGTTTGCACGTGCAAGGAGCCACTCAATTGGAAGTTTACCAATTGAAACACAACAAACGAGTCCAAATCATAAGGTGCATGTAGAATCAAATACATCTGACACGAATGATGAACAAGCTAAAACAAATCAACCCTGGCAAAACGATCAGGTGCCTGTGAAAAGGAAAGCGGAATCTAGTCTTGAATGGGCAAAGAAAAATAATAAAGTAAATAAGACAACATATGCCGTAACAACAGAAAACAGATTTCAAATCTTAGAGTCAGCAAGTAACGATGAACCCAGTCAACCACTTAAGGAGCCCAAACCGCCAAAGCCAGAACCCATATTTGTCACGGGAGTCATTGACATAAAGAAATTAAAAGAACTCCTCTCCTCAATTGCAAACACCGACAAATATACTATGACAACTCTGAGGTCAGGGCACATAGTTAAAATAATGCCTGGTGACATAGACACGTACAAAAACATAAGAGCTAAGTTTATAGAGAATAATTTTAGCCATTATACATACAAACTTAAAAGCGAAAGAGCCTATGGAGTAGTATTACGTGGCTTACACTCATCAGAAGACACAGAACTTATTAAAAAAGAGCTTTTAGAACTTGGGCATGAAGTACGGCACATCACAAATGTAAAACATAAAAACACAAAGCAACCGCTACCCTTATTCTATGTAGATCTTAAGCCCAAACACAACAACAAAGAAATCTTTAAAATCGACAGAATGAATTACGTAAAAGTTACATTTGAAGCACCATACAAAAAGCTAGACATTTTACAGTGTAAAAGATTTCAAAGATTCGGACACGCAATCGAAAAAACCAATGCAACAGACCATTTAGATGCGTAAAATGCGGGGAAGAACACTCAACAACAAGCTGTTTAAAACGACCGGACACCGAGGCAACTTGTGAAAACTGCCAAGAAAAACACCCAGCAAGTTACAAAGGCTGCACAAAATACAAACAGTACAAAGACCTACTTACGAAAAACAACACAGGAAAGGGCAAAGAAACTAACGAAAACACAAACAACATAACACAAAATCAATACCGCAAAAACCCAATACAAACTGTAAAAGAAAACCATCAAACTAAGAACTACCATCTTTTCAACAAATCGAAACCAAATATCACTTATGCACAAGCGACAAAACAAAAAAACACAGCAGGATCATTAACCGACATCAAGACCTAAATAATTTCGGGGAAGTACTAGACGCCATGTTCAACAAATTTCAAAACATAATAAACATTATGTTAGACAACATGATGGATCGTATGATCCAATTAATCACAAGCCTAAACACCCCTAAACCTTAGAATAATCACCTGGAATGCCAACGGGCTGACAGAACGTCGACAGGAACTTGAACTCTTCTTGAAACTTGAAAGAGTTGACGTGGCTTTAATCTCAGAAACAAGGTTCACACCTAAAACTCATTTCCGACTTAAAAATTACATGGTATACGCTACAAACCACCCTTCTGGTAATTCACATGGAGGAACTGCAGTCATAATAAAAGAGAACCTCAAACATTATCTTTTTGGGGAAAACAAAACTGAAAAGATACAAGCAACTTCAGTCAGGATCCAGGATAACAAAACAGAAACAACAGTGTCTGCTATTTACTGCCCACCTAGGCATGCTATTATTATATTTGAGTTGTGTACTCTACTTTTTACCATTGACTGCGAGAAAATAAATAGTAACATATTATCAGATTTTATTTGAGTTTATCATATTTTATTTTATAATCGGTGATAAGCATAATATCCGTGGTAATAAGAGAACAAAGGATCAATTTATAAACATTAAAAATTAATAGTGAAATTAGAACAGTTTTCCAAATTCAGTGTAATGTTCTTGTTTGGTTTTAAGACTTGGGTGTTTGGCAAAGTCGCCATGTTTTGTGGTTGCTGTTGTTGAGAAAGCTGTAATGTAGTCGATCCACAAGGTTGTCCTTTGGATGTTGAAGGGCGCGTCGGAGATAGTGGCGCCCAAGGGTGTAACAGTACGGTTTTAGATTTATACTGGCAACTATTCGGCTGCATCTTATATGCTCCAAAGTGTCGCCGGCTACTTAGTCTTGGTTAATTCGTTGAGATAGTTAAGAAATATGGACGCTGAGAAGGAATTGGCGCCATTCGTGGTTTTCCAGTCGCAGAACAAATTGTATGTTTTCAGGTACAACTCCCTAGATTTTGGCGGCAACCATAGAATTCTTTCATATATCTATGGCGGCAACTAATTATCAACTATAATTGCTGCTTTATTCCGAAAAGATTTTGGAGTCAGTGTCTCATTTTCGTCACTGGAAGAACTCATTTTATTATAATTTATGTTATTAGATTTTCCAATGACTTAAAAACAACCACGATAACAGATAGAAAAGAACCTAAATTGGAGGGATATTTTTTTTTTTATTTAATTAATTTTATAGCTCTATGGAATAGCTCCATATAGCCAGCCAGCACGTTTTATTTATTTTTGTACATAATTCGTATGTTCGTGCTTGTTCCAAATTCAAAATGTTTTTATTCACTCAGTGACTAAAAGAGAGTTTTATTCACTGTTATCGAAGAATAAAATGCCCTTTTTGGAGTGGCAATGGTAAAAACATAATTATTATATAATGATGCCCGCTGCTGCCGTATGCTGGCCCATAAGGAACCAACCCAGAGGCCCATGAGGGCCATAAGGAAGTAAAGATGACTCTTTTTAGGGCATATTGCATATTACAAATGCAACCAATACCAACGACCGTATGTGAAAAAGTAATCATAATAGAAATTGACTAATTTAAAAGAGTTCGTATTAAAAAAAAAATACTACTTACTAGAACTTGTTCAAACCAATTTTCAATGGAAGTTCACATGGTTAATATACATCATATATTTTTTTTTAGTTTTATCATTCTCTTATTTTAGAAGTGTCTGTCGCGCAAACTATTCAGTTTAGAAAAAATATATTAGAAACCTCAATATTATTTATGAAGACCACGTATGGGTTTGATAAAAAAAAAAATGAGTTTCAGTTCTAAGTATGGGGAACCCCCAAAATTTATTGTTTTTTTTTTTTTCTATTTTTGTGTGAAAATCTTAATGCGGTTCACAGAATACATCTACTTACCAAGTTTCAACAGTATAGTTCTTATAGTTTCGGAAAAAAGTGGCTGTGACATACGGACAGACAGACAGACATGACGAATCCATAAGGGCTCCGTTTTTTGCCACTTGGCTACGGAACCCTAAAAAATACAGTTCTCTAACAAACAAATTCAATCTCAAATTAAGACAAGATCAGGAGTACAGGAGTGATGATAGTTGGCTTTACATTTCCTGACAACTCTAAGGTATTTATTGCATATCGGACGTCGTGTCCTTCTTACTTGTTTTGTGTCCCCGTCCACGACATGTAGCTCGTAATATGGGTAAACACATCCATGTTATCGTTCCATTCGCGACCACTTGCGGTGGGGACTGTAATAATATACAATACCACATGAGTCTTATGAAAAGAAAACCGGATAAAAAACTTTTTTACAAAAAAAGAACAACCGACTTCAAAAAAAAAACACTACGAAGTGATAAATAACTTTAATTTCGGAAGTCGGTTTCTAAAAACGAAAATGCGGATCTAACGACACCGACTTCCGAAATTAAAATTATTTATCATTTTGTAGTGTTTTTTGAAGTCGGTTGTTTTTTTTCATTCACGTACCTAGTTCTCTTTTAATTCTTCATTCAATGCTTGACCAAAAAGAATTCATGTTTTGAATTATTAACAACATGCCACAACGCAACATGAGCATCTGCATCCCATAATTATTGTTTGTTTATCTTTTTGTATTTCAAATAAGGTAATGTAATATGCTTACATTTGATATAAGTATTTAGAGTTCCGTACCAAAATTAAAAAAAAGACGGGTTGCACTCCGGGAGTGCCGGCAGAAGTGAAAACTTGAATATTAACGTTGAAATAAATCAATTATTAATTGAATTAATAATAACTCATTTTTTTTCACTATTTCTGCGTCCCTTTTTTCATTAATAGATGCACTTTGTTCAATTTCCATATTTTAAACACTTTATATACACGAATGTTACGAATACACAGCAGTGTGTCCACGTCCACTTCCACTTCGACTTCGACTTTGACTTTGACTTCGACTTCGACTTCGACTTCGACTTTGACTTCGACTCCGACTTCGACTTCGACTCCGACTTTGACTTTGACTTTGACTTTGACTTCGACTTTGACTTTGACTTTGACTTCGACTCCGACTTCGACTTCGACTCCGACTTTGACTTCGACTTTGGCTTCGATTTCGACTTCGACTTTGACTTTGACGTTGACTTCGACTCCGACTTCGACTTCGACTCCGACTTCGACTTCGACTTCGACTTTGACTTCGACTTCGACTTCGACTTCGACTTTGACTTCCACTCCGACTTCGACTTCTACTTCGACTTTGACTTCGACTTCGACTTCGACTTCGACGACTTCGACTTCGACTTTGACTTGACTTCGACTCCGACTTCGACTTCTACTTTGACTTCGACTTCGACTTTGACTTCGACTCCGACTTCGACTTCGACTTCGACTTTGACTTCGACTTCGACTCCGACTTTGACTTCGACTTCGACTTCGACTTCGACGACTTCGACTTCGACTTTGACTTGACTTCGACTCCGACTTCGACTTCTACTTTGACTTCGACTTCGACTTTGACTTCGACTCCGACTTCGACTTCGACTTCGACTTTGACTTCGACTTCGACTCCGACTTCGACTTCGACTTTGACTTTGACTTCGACTTCGACTTCGACTTTGACTTTGACTTTGACTTCGACTTCGACTTCGACTTCCACTTCCACTTCCGCTTCCACTTTCGCTTCCACTTCCACTTCCACTTCCACTCCATCCAATCCATCCATCCATCCATTGTCGTGTGTCACTAAACTTGGTTCACTTCGGTTGGCGCCGCCGTAGAAAGAGAGGCGGGGGGGGGAAATCTCTCCTGACGGTCACGTGTCCTGACGCGATGCCCTGACGCGAGTGTAACATTTTTTACCCATTACAAAAAGTGTTCAACGCCGCTAAAGAAGTTTTCACTTCAAAAAAACGGAACACTACAAATCACTTGGGTGTCCGTTCTTCTGGCTTCTCTCTTTTTTACTAGTTCTATGGTCGCTCAACGACTCCTGCTATACAAAAACCGAAAAAGATCGATATCGATGTAGTGTTTATGTGTGTGATACCTACCCTTTTAGTTGGCGTTTTTGTCGTAGTTGGGTTAAGTTTGTATCCTTCTTTTTTCTTCAGAAGGTTCCTAATGTTTGTTACACAATTCCCAATATGGCAAGCGAATTCTAAAAGATATCATTAGATAGGCCCAAACCCAGTTACCTACTTAAATCAGTTAATAATAACTGGGATCCAACGGAAATAAATCTATATTAGTAGATCATATATTTTTCTCAAACATGCTTTGAAATTTGAGCATTATTTTGACAACCTTCTTCGAGATAAATCGGAATTGCTGTACTGGCCAAATACATGCGAGCAGCGGCCGCCAAAAGTCGTATGAAAATCCATATCTGTCGTGTTTAGCGGCCATATAAATTACATAGTAAACTCATATCTGTCGTGTAATTTAAACATGGAACGATGTTCACTCCGAAATATGGCAACCAAGGAGGTAACTTATCAATGTTTTTATTTAAATTTCGAACTGGCTTGCTAATAGAAAGCTATTTATTGAAGAAAAAAAACAAATGAACACTTTAACGTTTGAAAAATTATTGTTGTTCGTCACTGATTTTGAAAAGTAATTGTATTTGACAAAAAAGTTCTGTCTAGGTACTCGCGGCAATACTAATTAATTTACATCACGCACACATAGGTAACTGTCATTGTTATTGTGTGCGTATACGGATTATACATTCACGGTTAAAGATAAAATAAACGGGTTCACAATGAAGGAATTTGATCCAAAAAATTTTGTATATGTGCCTCGTCTTCGTCTTGGCCCACATTTACACATTCGCCCATCAATGCCCCTTTTGCTGGCCGCTGCAGTAATGTACTATAAATAATTCTAATAGGTAATGTGGATATGTGGAGAAAAACCCTAGAGTCCCTGTTTACTGGCATAAAAAGCTATTACTATTATTGGTTTACAGTAAATAATTTGGTACTAAATAAAAATAAAACCAAATGCATTAGATTTAAATTAAATAATGTTAGAAGTAGCGAATGTGACATCATACTGAATGGAGAAAAACTAGAATTTGTTGATCAAACGGTTTTTCTGGGAATCACGCTAGACGAGAAATTACAATGGGGACCTCACATAACATCTCTTGCGGGGCGGCTTAGCTCGGCCGCTTATGCTGTTAGGAAGATAAGACAGTTAACAGATGTAGAAACCGTGCGTTTAGTCTATTTTAGCTACTTTCACAGCATTATGTCGTACGGCATTTTACTATGGGGTCGAGCTGCTGACATTGAATCCATCTTTATTTTGCAAAAGAGAGCTGTCAGAGCCATTTATAATCTACGACGCCGCGAATCTCTCAGGGAACTATTTAAAAGGATTAATATTATGACGGTAATTCATTTATGAAAATATTATGTATGTAAGAAAAAATCTACATCTTTTTAATAAAATAAGCGACAGACATAATTTTAATACTAGAAATAAAGATAAAACACATCAACCATTTTTCAGATTAGCCAAAGTACATACATCTTTTATGGGGTACTGTGTTAAATGTTACAATAAAATACCTTGTGATATATTGCAATTAAATGAAAGAAAATTTAAAACTCACATTAAACGTACACTTTGTAAACAAGCATACTATAAACTAGAAGATTTTATCCAAGATAAAAACGCTTGGAAACATGCTGGTCCTGCTCCATAAGACAATCTAGAGTCTAGACAAAATCAAACTGGTTGCTAATTTAATTGTAAAACTTTATTCTGTTTTTACATTGATTTAAATTCATTACTCACATCCTGACTTATTACTTGTTAATTTCTTTTTTTTATTATTAAAATCGTTTACTTTTACCATGTTTGTAAATATGTGAGCACCATGTATCTATCAGATAATTAATTTATATGTCATGGTTTCGTTTTTAATTCTTTTACCTATTGTGGTATAGTAATATTATTTTAGGTGCATCGTCTTCACATATTATTATATAGGAATGAATGTACGTATGCCAAATATTGTAAAACATTTTTAAAAGAGTAACGGTGGAGTTTCTTGCCCATTCTTTTCCATACGAAAACTACCTTTTGGAAGAGGCGACTAGAATCAATTCTATTTTAATGTAAATTTTGACGTTCAAAAGTGCCTTTTATGTGCCTATTAATTTAAAATAAATGCTTTGACTTTACTATATTAAGATAACTCTTTTTACTAAAATATACAGATTTGGTCCAATAGTGGAAAGTGAAGAGAATGACATATTTTTACGGAATATAACCTTTATTTTTTTTGCCCGGCACTTCACAATTTAGCCCAAAATGAATGATCTCCTTTGGAGAGAACAGCGTTTGTCGGGCTAGCTAGTCTTATATAAAAGAGAAAATTAGAACTATGTCCTCGTACCTGTCTAAATAAAAGGAAAAAATAATGTTCACGTATGTAAGGTATGTTCGCGTTCAGTGTTTTAGAATAAAGATTTATGTGTATATGGAATGAATGACATGAGACATGTTGTTAACCACCCCAGCAGATCCGAATTCTTAGGTACTTCGTTATTTATGAAATCCGGTTCCTTAAAAAACAATACGGTGCAGAACACTAATATTGTGCAAGCCCAACACGCGCTTAACCAGGTTTCTTTAATGAAAACAAACAAACAGTCGTAATATCAACATAATGATGCGACCGCGGTGTTATTGTTATCGCATTACACGGTCATACATAATGCTGAAGACCTATAAATATAGATAGGTAGGTAAATTAAATTATTCTCAATCGTGTAATTGTTCTGGATCACTGCTAGTGGACGGTTGAAAAATGTAAGTATTTATATTTTTTTAAAGTATATTTGAGTGAATTTCTCCAGTGTAATTTTTAGGCGGCGCAGCTGAAAATCGTATCTTAGATAAAACGTAAAAACGTTTAATTTTGTTTTTAGAAATGAGGTGTATATATCTTGATCAGGCCAGAAATATTTAAGTAGGAAGCATTTTAGAAGTTATAAAAAAATATATATATTTCGTATAATTCTAATTTTGGTGGCACGTCCACAATCTGTTTTTCTGAGAATTATCACCGCTTAAGCGAAACTGCACTAATTTACTAGATATTACTAATTGTATTTAAATTTAGTATTAGTTTGTCTATCTGATGACAGTTTTATTCTTATATTTAATGCAATGCTTTATCCTAGAGAAAATTAAAAAAGGGTGTCCGCGCGAAATTTTAAATTTTGGTGGGAGAAATGAAATCATTAAGTGGCTCATATATAATAAACCCAGTAGGACGAAACTACCATCGTTCACGTCGTAGAGCCAGGCACTCACGCGCAGCACTGACAGACGTGAGCCAGCCTGTTTTGTTTTCGCGGTAAAAACGAAAGTAAGTCTTTTTTTAGTAATCGGACAAAAGTCCTGCTCAAACTCAAACTCAAAGCATTTATTTCAATTAAACCATTTACAGGCACTTTTGAATTGTCAAGAAGTCAGTCAGAAAAAATGAAGCTAGTTGCCCATTCCACAGCGTAGGTACCTATGGAGAAGAACGGGCAAGAAACTCCAAGGACACTCTTTAAATCAAAATAATGTGGTTACAAAGTCTTGGTTACATCATTCAAGTTAAAAATTATACATGTGAGAACGATGCAGAACGTTAAAAGCGTCCATAATGAAAAGATGAGAAAAAACAACAATTCAAATAATAAATTAAAATAAGCTATGGCAGCAAAGAGATGACCAGTCCCTACTGACGGCGCCCGTTCACAAACGTGACGCATGCATCAGCACCATTCAGCTCAACCATTTTGAAGAGAGCTAAATGATCCAACACATGCGCCACCATCAGCGAGACATTTGAGTGAGCATGACATACTCTCAGCCGCCAGAGCACATTCAAGTCAATGAAAGACGTACCCAGTAAATGGTAGCTTTATAGTGTGTACATAGTACTCACACATGTGCTATGCAATTATACAATATTAGGAGATTGAATTTATACAGTGCAAAGATAAACTTACAATCTTCAGCAGCTCCAACAGTATTTTCAAGTGTTAGTCAATTAGTTGTGGTTGTGGAGCAGGACCAGCATTGAGCCAGGCATTTTTATCCGCGATGTAATCCCCTAACTTATAATATGCCTGCCTGCATAGTGTGCGTTTAATACAAGACTTGAATTTTGTCTCATTCAGTTGAAGAATGTGGGGAGGTATTTTATTATAATATTTTAAACAGTACCCCATAAAAGATGAGTCTACTTTAGCTAGTCTGAAACCTGGTTGAACTAATAGGTCCCTATTTCTAGTACTATAATTATGTCTTTCACCTCTTTTACTAAAAAGATGTAAATTTTTCCTTACATACATGATATTGTTTTCATAGATATATTGACAAGGTACCGTCATGATGTTAATTTCCTTAAACCGGTCCCTTAGAGAATCGCGCCTGCGAAGATTATATATGGCTCTGATGGCTCTTTTCTGCAGAATAAAAATAGAATCGATGTCTGCAGCCAGTCCCCAAAGTAAAATACCGTAAGACATGATACTATGAAAGTAACTAAAATAGACCAGTCTCGCGGTATCTACATCAGTAAACTGACGGATTTTTCTGACAGCATAAGCAGCTGAACTTAGCCGTCCTGCAAGAGATGTTAAATGAGGACCCCATTGTAGCCTTGAGCCGAGCGTGATCCCTAGGAAAACAGTTCTATCGACGAATTCTAGTTTCTCGTGATTCAATATTATCTCGCAATCACTACCTTTGACATTTGGTAACGAAAATCTTATGCACTTAGTTTTTTTTCCATTTAATACTAAATTATTAGCAGTGAACCAATTTTGGACCTGCAGTAGGGCGTTATTTACGTCGTCAAAATTTATAGCACGTCTATTTGCCTTAAAAATTAAAGAAGTGTCATCAGCAAATAACACCATTTGTGGTTGGTTTTTTAATAAATGGAGTAGATCATTAATATACACTAAAAAGAGGAAAGGACCCAAAATCGAGCCTTGTGGCACACCCATTTTTACTGTTAAACCATGTGAATTGACACCATTTATTTGAACTTGCTGTTGTCTATCATTTAAATAAGAACTAACTAAACTGAGCGCAAGTTTTCCAAGTCCGTAATGCTCAAGTTTCAAAAGCAAGGTTTCGTGATCGACGAGATTTCTATGGCGTCTTGAGCCTCTTCCCACGCGTTAAAAATGTGTTTTAATAAGGTTACGCCGGCGTCGGTCGTACAACGTCCTTTGGTAAAACCATACTGTTGATCGTGAAGGATTTTATGCGTGTTAAAATGATTGAGCATCTGATTAAGCATTATCTTTTCAAACACCTTGCTGAAAACCGGCAACACGGATACGGGTCTATAATTATTGGTGTCTTTACTGTCCCCGGATTTGTAAAGTGGTATTACCTTACTATATTTCATTAGATCGGGGAAGACTCCTTGATCTACACAAGAATTAAATACTAAGGATAAGTAAGGCGCAATAGTCTCACTTATGGAGGTACACACTTTAATGGACATTCCCCAATGATCTTCGGTCAATTAGATCTTAATTTGCTTAAAAGCTTTTATTACTACTACAGGGTTAATATGTTTAAATTGAAATTCAACCGGGCAGGCTTGAACGTTCGCTCTTAATAAATCAATTGATACGTCGGGTGAGGAATTTAAGGCTTCCGTCGTTTTTTATGGTATATTAGTAAAGAAATTTACAAATTCTTGAGCTACTTCTAAGTTAGAGCTTATGGCACCACGTGAAGTCTCCAACGTGTAATCTGTGTTTCGTTTTTTATTCCTACTAGTTTCGTTATTTATAATTTTCCAAACCGTTTTTATTCTATTTTCTGCCGATTTGATTTTGTTGCTAATACTTTGGCTATTTTGCAAGTATTTCTAAAAATTTTGAAATATGTAGCAACATACTTGTTGAAAGTATCAGTATTAATGTAAGGCATACAGCTCGAACAGTCTTTCCTGCAATTTTGGTGTTGATGTTTAAAAACGTTTTATAACTAAGTCAGTGTTGTAATATATTTTTATAATAAAAAGCTTTGATAAGCTTTCAAAACAATACAAATATAATTATTATATTCTTAGTAGTTTTTTTATAAATAAACATATTAAACAAGATTCTAATTTTGGTGGTGCAATTTTGGTGGTGCAATTTTGGTGGTGCAATTTTGGTGGTTTTGGTGGTTTTTACCAATCACAAAAATGACTTAATTACGTAATTCAAAGAAAAACGAAAAAAGAACCGTAATAATATGACTCGATCTCTACTTCCAGACCGAGTAATCTTATTACGATTCTTTTTTCGTCAAAAGTAAGAAAGTATTATTTGTTGATTGCATTTTTTGAAGTGAAAACTTCTTTAGCGGCGTTGAACACTTTTTGTAATGGGTAAAAAATGTTAAACTCGCGTCAGGGCATCGCGTCAGGACACGTGACCGTCAGGAGAGATTCCCCCCCCATCTCTTTCTACGGCGGCGCCAACCGAAGTGAACCAAGTGAGACACGATAATGGATGGATGGATGGATGGTGATGGTGATGGCGATGGTGATGGCGATGGCGATGGTGATGGTGATGGCGATGGTGATGGTGATGGTGATGGTGATGGTGATGGTGATGGTGATGGTGATGGCGATGCCGATGGCGATGGTGATGGTGATATGATGTCATGTGATGGTGATGGTGGACGCGGACGCGGACATGGATGGACAGCTGATGGCTCGACCGTCTGTGTAGTAGCCACACTGCTGTGTATTCGTAAAATTCGTGTATATGAAGTGTTTCAAAAAATGGAAATTGAACAAAGTGCATCGATTAATGAAAAAAGTGACGCAGAAATAGTGAAAAAAACTTATTAATAATTGATTTATTTCAACGTTAATATTCAAGTTTTCACTTCTGCCGGCACTCCCGGAGTGCAACCCGTCTTTTTTAAATGCATTTCATTAGATATATGTTATTTTTTATTACTTTAATAAATATTTATTCACTATAAAAAAGTTTTTATTCTTATTGAATTAATAATTTGAGGTAGTTTTAATAGATTTTCTAATATTGGTGTTAGATATCAATTTTGGTGTCTTACCAATTCTTGTGTCAACAATATGTTAGAAGCTATCAAGATTAAATTAATGTCTCTTACATTTTATGTAACTGGATACGTATTTCTTGCATATCAACTTCTTATATTCATTAAAAATTCAAAAACAAAAATTTCCACCAAAATTAGGTACAAAATCATAGTTGTTGAAATTCACTCATTTCATAAAATACTAGCTTCTGCCCGCGACTTCGTCCGCGTGAAATTTTAACTTCCCTTATTCACCCTCATAGGGGTGGAATTTCGAAAAACCCTTTCTCAGTGGATACCTACTCTTCACAAAGAACACACCCTCCAAATTTCATATCTCTAGGACCAGCGGTTTAGGCTGTGCGTTGATATATCAATCAGTCAGTCAGGACTTTGAATTTTATATTTTATTATCATAAACAACTGGCTTCTGCCCGCGACTCGTTCGCGTCAAGTTTCTTTTTCTAGTCGCCCTAACCACCCCGTCGCATCGCATCGCATGCCCGCGCTATCACTTCGTTTTCACTTTTGTTTTGACCTTTTTCTTTTTGCTCGGCTCCTAAGGGTGCTAGCGTGATGCCATGTCCTATAACCTATAGCCTCAAGAATTGGGCTATCAAAAGCAAAAAGAATTTATCAAATCCGACCAGAAGCTCTAGAGATTAGCGCGTTCAAACATACAAACACAAAAAGAAACAAACTCTTCAGCTCTATTATTAGTATAGATCAATCAACAATCAATCAGCTTAGCCTATCGTAGTCCACTGCTGGACAAAGGCCTCTCCCAGACTGCGCCACAGCACCCTGTCCTCCCCCTTCCGTATCCAGTCTACCCCAACCACCTTCTTTAGGTCATCCGTCCATCTAGCTGGGGGGCGTCCCACACTACGCTTGCCGGTACGCGGTCTCCACTCCAGGACTCGTCTGCTCCACCGGCCACCGGTCCTTCGACAGACATGGCGAGGCCACTGCCACTTCAGTTTGCTTACTCTGCAAGCTATGTCGGTAACTCCGATTCCTTTCCGGATAATTTGTGTGTTCCTCTGTGGCCGGACCACAGCTTAGTACTCAGATGCTATAGTTCGAAATAATACCTACCTAAAGTCTACTTTCATCGGGATATATGAATATTTTTAGTACCTCAAGAGATATCTTTTTAATTAACAATTTATGTGGTCCGGCCGCCAAGCAGTGCTCTCTGGCCGCGCCACCTTAAAATTAAATAGGTTATAATGAACTATTAATAAATCAATATCTCGAAAAAAACTACCTAAAGAGTACCTTGCATACGACAAATATGGTCCAATAAACCCCTTTAGTTAAGGAGTTATTGGTCATAGGGTGTGGTCCGGCTGGAAGGTATACTCTGCAGCAAGTCAATTTTGCAATATTTAATACATCTATGGGCAAATAGGTAAAACGTCTGCACAATGAAAGTTATGCTAGGGGCATTTTGCGTTTTAGTAATTTTATATTATCTCCGAAACTGTATGACCAATTGATATACTGTAAATGGCAAATCTTATCTGTATGATGTTCTTGTGATACTGAAATAATTTATTGTCATAAGAATTAATATTTTGTTGCTCAAATAATCAACCAAACGTAAGTATGCCGAAAAAAAAATTTTTTTAATGCAATTAAAGAAGTATAAAAGATAAAATATAAAAGATAGAGATATGGTATCGCGGACTTTTTTGTAGAAATAATGAAGACGAACCAGGTAGCCATACATTGTTTTTAATTTTAAGCAACTGTTTAGGCAGCGCACGCAAATAATTCTGTTTTATGTGGTATTTTTTTCCGACTTGCTAGACAAAAGTTGTGATAGCTCGGTTAATATACATGCTATAGAAACAATTTATAGCCTATAGCACTCAGGAATAATGTAGCTTTCTGCCAGTTAAAAAAATGTTAGAATTGGATTATGAGTTCCAGAGATTACCCCCTACATACAAACTTACAAACTTACAAACATACAAACTTACAAACTTACAAATTTTACCTCTTTATAATATTAAGTATAGATGTAATTTGTGTATAACTGCATCAGAGAGAGAGAGAGAGGCAAAAAAGAACACAAAAAAAAGAAAAGGTTGGGGGCAAAATGCGTCACATCCACGCAAAACGGCTATCGCTCAGCATTATGCTGCAACCCTACGCAAGACAGAGCCCCAGCGCTGGTTTTCAGCGACATCCGGTGCTGACTTAATGTGATAGTAAAATCCGGAATTTGCACTAAATCATACCCAATCAAAATATTAAACTGTGTTCGGTAATCTTCTACAACAAATAGTTGTAATTCTACACTAACTTGATCGATCTCGACAATAGCCGAGATAATCTGGGAACACGTGACATTCACGCCACCTATTCCCTTAAAAACTGTATTGACAGTTTTCCTTTTTCCCGGAATCGAACCAGAAATGCTTTTACGTACTAACGAACAATCTGCGGCGGAATCAAATAGACAAGGATATGAATTAGCTCCAATTTTGACGGTAGTCGTGCAACGATTTGAACCACAAAAATGAACGGATTTTTGATCGGTCGAGTTTGATCTTTCGTTATTTTGCTTACGGAAACAATTTTTCTCTAAATGATCCTTTTTATGGCAATAGTTACGTTCAATGACCTTACGGTTGTCTGGCGTAACCTGAGACGCTGGCGTTGTGGAAATATTAATCTGTATTTTGTGTCGAATTTTCCTTACAGTTACGAACTCGGTATCCAGGTTTTTTACATTTGAAACAAATTGGCGACTGACCTAATAAAGAATCAGGGGTTTCCGAAAGCCGGGGTTTTTTGTTAAGATGATTTTTGTCAGTTTTCGGTCGGTTACGTTTACCAAACGTTTTCAGCATACCTATTCACATACATACGATTCACTATCGTATCGACAATGACACTTGTTCGATAACCTGATTTCTGAACCGAAGGACTGGCAAAACGCTATTCACAGATCCGTGTGGCGGGGTTTTATTTCCAACCGATTATAGGTGTGTGTACAGGGAATGCTTAAAAATGGTAGTAAATAGATATTCGTAGTAGAAAATTTTAAGTGGTACATAAATGATTTTTATCGAGTATTTCATTAAGGTCGACTATAGATTACGCATTGAGTAACTGTTATTAAATAAAATACAGTAAACAATGATTTTATTAAGAAATAAAATTTATCTGATTTTTATTAAACTTGCTTTGTAAACTTAACTTTCTGTCAAACCTGGAATAATAATTATTTTTCCGACATTTTGGTTTGAACTAAAAAGAGTGTAAGCATGTCTTATGAATAAAAGCTGCTAGGTACCTATTGTTAATTATTGAAGGTTTACCTAGATCCTCTCTATCACACTTAAGTAGTACCAATTAAAGGAGAGCATAAAAGGTTAGAATAGTACCTACCTATTTGAATTTTTGCCTGGTTAATGGCAATAGTAAGTAGTAGTGGGTGTACTAAACCACCTCTACGTAACTCTTTTCGAGAGTGATGTTATGATGATGACAAGTAATTACTTAAGAAGTCATTTTACTTAAAATAGAATAGAATTTTATTTTGCAAATTTGGGTAATACATTTATAGTTCTTAAGATTACATTTAGCTCGGCCACATTTTACCAATCGGCATGCAAACATTTTAAATTATTTATATTACAATTATTATACTTATTTAGATCTATTTATAAATTACTAGTACAAAAATTTTAAATCATCAACTTTAATAAAAATATATGTCAAAGTCAAAGCATTTATTTCAAATAGGCACATAAAAGGCACTTTTGAACGTCAAAAATTATATACCTTTAAATAGAATTGATTCTAGTCGCCCCTTCCAAAAGGTAGTTTTCGTGTGGAGAAGAATGGGCAAGAAACTCCACCGTTACTCTTTTAAAATGTGTGTTATTTTATGTACAATATTTTGCATGGGTACGAGTACATTAATTATATAATAATATGTGAGGACGATGCACCTAAAATAAAATTACTATACCACAATAGGTAAAAGAATTAAAAACGAAACCTTGACATGTAAATTAATAACCAGATAAATACATGGTGCTCACATATTTACAAATATGGTACAAGTAATCGATTTTAATTTAAAAAAAAAAACTACAAGTAATAAGTCAGGGTGTGAGTAATGAATGTAAATCAATGTAAAAAGAATACAATTTTACAATTAAATTAGCAACCAGATTGATTTTGTCTAGACTCTAGATTGTCCTATGGAGCAGGACCAGCATGTTTCCAAGCGTTCTTATCTTGGATAAAATCTTCTAGTTTATAGTATGCTTGTTTACAAAGTGTACATTTTATGTGAGTTTTAATTTTTTTTTTTTCATTTAATTGCAATATATCACAAGGTATTTTATTGTAACATTTAACACAGTACCCCATAAAAGATGTATGTACTTTGGCTAATCTGAAAAATGGTTGATGTATTTTATCTTTATTTCTAGTATTAAAATTATGTCTGTCGCTTATTTTATTAAAAAGATGTAGATTTTTTCTTACATACATAATATTTTCATAAATGAATTGGCAAGGTATCGTCATAATATTAATCCTTTTAAATAGTTCCCTGAGAGATTCGCGGCTACGTAGATTATAAATGGCTCTGACAGCTCTCTTTTGCAAAATAAAGATGGATTCAATGTCAGCAGCTCGACCCCATAGTAAAATGCCGTACGACATAATGCTGTGAAAGTAGCTAAAATAGACTAAACGCGCGGTTTCTACATCTGTTAGCTGTCTTATCTTCCTAACAGCATAAGCGGCCGAGCTAAGCCGCCCCACAAGAGATGTTATGTGAGGTCCCCATTGTAATTTCTCGTCTAGCGTGATTCCCAGAAAAACCGTTTGATCAACAAATTCTAGTTTTTCTTCATTCAGTATGATGTCACATTCGCTACTTCTAACATGAGGTAATTTAAATCTAATGCATTTGGTTTTATTTTCATTTAGTACCAAATTATGTACCGTAAACCAATTTTGGACCTGAAGAATAGAGTTATTCACGTCGTCAAGATTTTGTGCCCGTCTGTCTATCTCAAAGATCAATGAGGTGTCATCTGCAAATAACATCATGTTCGGTTGATTTTGAAGTAATTGGGGTAAATCATTAATGTAAACTAAAAAGAGGAATGGACCCAATATCGAACCTTGAGCAACGCCCACTGCCATTTCAGACCCCAATGAGTTTACGCCGTTTACTTGGACTTTAAGCTTTCTATCTTTTAGACACGACTTTAGTAAATCAAGAGCTAAATTCCTAATCCCATAGTGCTCAAGTTTCAGCAAAAGTATCTCATGATTGACGCAATCGAACGCCTTAGAGAGGTCACAAAAGATTCCAATGGCATCTTGTGCTTCTACCCAGGCGTTAAAAATGTTCTTTATTATGGTGACACCGGCGTCAGTGGTATAACGCCCTTTGGTGAAACCGTACTGTTGGTCACGAAAGATGGAATTTTTATTAAAGTGGCGTAACATTTGATTGATTATCAACTTTTCAAACACCTTGCTGAGAACCGGCAGAATTGACACAGGCCTATAATTTTTGGGTTCTTTACTATCACCGGCTTTGAACAAAGGAACTACTTTACTGTGTTTCATAAGATCCGGAAAGACTCCTTGGTCTACACTGATGTTAAATATGAAATCTAAATAGGGCGCAATCGTTTCAATGATAGATCTACAAACTTTTACAGACATTCCCAAGAGATCTTCTGTTGATTTAATTTTAAGATCTTTAAAAGCTTTTATAACAGCCTGGGGGTTTGTATGTTTTATATGATTGCATTAAAAGGAAAATATAAATTAGTATCATTAGATTACATATCATGTCATTACTATTAAAAATATCATACCATTATCATTAAATCATTAAAAAATGTAAGTTATCAAAATGTCAAAAATGTCATACATAAAAATTTAAAAATCAAGATGTCATTAATTAACAAATATTTTTCTCCGATAGGAAGTCAGTTACACTGTAGTACGTTTTATCTACCAAAAATTCCGTAATCTGCTCTTAAATTGTGCTGTATTTAAAGCTTTCCAACTACTCGGTAATTTATTGTAAATAATTGGGGCCATGCAAGAAACGCTCTTACGCATTAAAGTGGTTCGACATGATACTTGACATAATTTGCTGTTGTCACGCCTATTCCTTGGGAATGCAACAGCCAGGCGCTCAAAACGAGATGGATTTTGCTTGACAAACATAGCTACTTCGAAAATATAGGCACAGGGAAGTGTCAAGATTGTATGTAACTTAAAATAAGGCGCGCAACTGTCTGTCGATTTAAGTTTTAACAATGATCGGAGACATCTTTTCTGGGCCTTAAAAGCTATATCTCGATCAGTTGAGTTCCCCCAGAAAATGATACCGTAGCGTAAGTGCGATTCAACTATTCCGCAGTAAGCCGTAAGAAGTGTTTTGACATCTACTATTGAGGATAATCTATATATCACATAATGCGGATGGACTCAGTTTTTTACACAAACTGTCTATATGTCTTTCCAATTTAAGTTGCAATCCATTTGGTTAGGTACTTACTTTTAATTCTATTGGGATTGCGGCTGATGAGTGCGTGTTACTAAAGTAGGGCTTTATTTCTCTAATAAGGCTATGTGCCATGTCAGGTGTTAGCCTGTATACAGACAGGAAGCGCGGATCGGCGAACGGATCCGCCGCGTCCCTTAGGGTCCGATGAAGATAAAATGTCTCCTGCCTCTGTTGTTCTGCGGCACGACGATGGTCTCTAGATCTCAAATTCACGTACTCCATCTACCAAATAATTTAAAAAGTCTAGAACGAGTTTAAGTCGTGTCGTTTAAGTGATACGTATGTAAACACTTAAAATTATATAAATATACTTACTTGGATATGCAGCGGTCAAAACTATACCTTTACATACATACATTATGTAGATAGACTAAAAATTACTTTTTAATAAACAATAATATTGATGTTCGATAAGGTTTCCGACAGCAAATACCTGTCGGAAGAATTGATGTGTTCATACCGTATATAAACTGTCAAAATTGTAAGTTTTCCGATTTGTGAAAAGCGATTATAGGACTTCGTCGATAACATTGATGTTCGATACAGTACCAAACCGTATCGTAGGTTTGTGAATAGGTATGCAGAACGGAAACTAGTTTGGGCAAAGAGTCAGGCGTATTACGTAACAATTCACATTTCACAAAATCAGGGTAGATACCAGTGATAAGAGCGTCAATTACCTCGGTGTCCGCGGCCTCGGGCCGCACTCACTTGAACAGCGTCCATCCCGTGGTTGCGTATTCCGCATAGCTACTCGCCTGCTCCGATGTGTAGTCGCGCCACCGCTGGACGTCGTCAGCATACCGGAACCCTTCGCCGACCGTCTGGATCAGGTCTTGCTTAACTTGCTCCCACGTGGTGGATTGTAGGGACCACGTATCAGCCCACGTCTTCGCTCTTCCTTTCAGCTGCAAAATCGCCTTCATGCGAGCTTCATGCGGTGATATGCCAATAGTTGCAATGGTTTGTTCAACATTGGCACAGCAGTCCTTGATGTCGTGTGAGCGTACATCGGGATCGAATGGCGGTAGGTAGAAATAGCCACGATCCCGTGAAGGCGCTAGAGTAGCGGATAGCGCAGCGGCCACGGCGCTCCAAGTAGCTTGCTTGGTGATTGACGTCAACAGACTCATCACTTGCTTCATTGAGAAAGTTGGGTCTGGCTGAGCGGTTGGCACTGGTTTGCGGACCCGGAATCCAGAAGACCTCAGTAGGGGCAAAATCCTACCGCTGCTGTCGGCGCATCATCGCCGTCGTTGTCGGAGTTACACATATTATTGATTTGCACCAACATATATCACTCAAATACACAGCAATAGGAAATGGCAGGAAAACATTTAAGAAAGTACAAGAAAATCCTCCTCATCCTCACTTCAATTTAGGGTGTTTATTCCACGAGCAGCGAACGAAGAATGTCCTTCCATTCGCATTACAACAGTTTTTATACACTAAACTACCGCCAAAATTTGACGCCAAACTTTAGCGCGAAGCTTTGCCGCCATATAGAATTTATATAAATCAAGCGGATGTGTCAAGATAAATCCATAATACCAACACAAAAACAATATAAAGTTAACCGGAAACTACAATATTTAAAATAAATAAAAAGGAAGTAACAAAATAGAAACTTTATACAAATTCAAACGGAAACCACAATATTTTAAATACATCAAAATAAAAACTAAACACAGACTTGACCAGAAATACGAGTATTAATTCAATAAATAACATTGAAGTCAGACCAAGTACAAAATAATCAAAACAAGCTTAAAATTAAAATTAAATAATGGGTAAGCGCCCATATCTTCATTCAACATTATAGACTTGTTTGGTTATAAGTTATAATAACTTTTTGTTACAGGTGGACCACTACCCGTTTGTTGGCGCTGTTAATATTGTTTATCCTTTTAAGCTACAATCAGGCGTTAAAACACTTTGAACATATGAACTGGACGAAGAATCCGGCATTATTGTGGCCTCCTTTTGATAAAAATAATCGCCTCGTTTATAGGATTGTACTTCTTCTCTTAAATGAGCCAAATTTTTTAAATAATACCAAAGAAAAGGTATATATTTCGACAGGGATCTTATTAGACAATAGTCGTATTCTAACATCCTATAATCCTTTTAGGAAACTATCAACTTCCTTCCCCAGTAACATAACCGACAAAATTGTGGCGGTTTTACATGCTGGTCGGAAAGCTAATTTACCGATACTGTTAATAACAAACATAACGTGTGGTCGTCAAGTAGCATACGTGGCAGATAATGCGAATGATAATTTGGATGATACATGGCTCTTAGCTCTTCACGACCTTATGGTGATAGGAATGGAAGAAGAAGTTGGAATTGCCACAGCTTCCCCTTACTTTTATGGTCCATTAAAAGATTATGATTCAAATACATATGTTTATTGGACGGGTCAACTTGATAATTATAAAAACGCTGTCCAATCCTACCTCGCTGCCCCCAACGAGGATATAAGTCCTGAAGTGATAATTTATTTCTTAGGTTATAAAAACAATAAGGAAAGGAAGGATTATGACCTACTAGATAGTGTTTATTACTATGAAGACGATGCCGCATTGGTGGACTGTGACGAGTGGTTGCCGCGGCAATGGGGTTTTTTCATATGTATTAGAAATATTGACAACTTCCCAAGCCTGGAGTCTGGTGCAGTGTTATTTTCGAAAAACAAAGTTTTTGGGATTGGCAGCTTTGCCCTCTTTACAAAAAATACAGGTATTCTAGTGTTCACCGATGTAAGACCTTACAATGACCTAATAATGAAGACGTGCGGAGATAAGGAGTTCACATAAAGTAAGCTAACTACAGTTCCATCGACTCCTCGACCAAGGATTCCACGAACCATGTATGTCTGGTCACTTGATTAAAAACACACTTCACTTTGATACTTTCCACATTATTCACACTGGAAAGACTTTTAAAAGTATGTACTTAATTGCCTAAATTGTCCGTAAACGGTTTTGTTTTTGTATTTGCCCGTGATAGTGTTACCAATAGTTAATCTTAATCACCCTAACCACAAAATACAGAGAGTACATAAGTCAATCTACATACAAAGTGCGCTCGAGCAACGCACACATAGACACTGCTCACGGACACGATATCTCGAACCGGTTAGAACCAGTGCGAGCGCGAGAGCCATCCGTTTCAGACACGCATCTGTGAAGTGCAAAAATAGACCAACAAAACAAAAGTTATTATAACTGTTCAGTGGACGGTTGTTTAAATTCAACATTAAACGGTGAATTGTCGTTTTTAACCGACGAAAAAACGGAGGAGATTCTCAAGTCGACGCGTATATAATAATATAATATATATTTTTTAACGAAGTAACTTTTTTTGGAGGTAAATTCTCGCCACCAAATATTATGCAAGTTGAAAACATGACTGACTGAACAACTGACTACTACTTGACTGGTAGAAAATGCCTATGGCATTAAGTCCGCCTCTGTACATTTATGTGCTTGAAGTATTAAATAAATAAATAAATAAAACATGATTTTTTTGTTTGTGTAGATATTGTGTTGTTTTTAGTGTCTTTTAATAGGTTTAGGTCTAAAACGGATAGGGCAAAATAAATAGTGTAAATAGGGTAATCCATTTAGAAGTTATTAGGAATTTTAGATTGTGAAAATTGACAAACGTAAAATTTTATGTTTTTGTTCTGTAAACTTTTTGTATTGTAATACTATGTTTATTGTTTTGTTTTAATATTGTAGAATAAGTTTTTTGCTATGCGGGCTACACTGCGGCAACAACTAGATACGAGTGCCACTACCACGATAGTTTTTTTGTGCATAAGTCAAAGTTGACAACCCTAGCGCGACCGCCAAGCGTAGGTATGAAAAGTGAAGTGCATACATGTGATTGACTTCTGTACCTTTTTGTTTTGTGCCCTAACCATAAGTTATTTGTCAACTGAAGAAAGATTTTTAATTAGTAAAGTAATATAAATATACTAACAAGTATGGACTAATAATTAGGTAGTCTGAAATAAGATCTAATCTGTCAAGCTCCGCTAATGAATGAGACACAATTGATTTTCTATTGTTTCGTCGCTGATCGGCGAACCGCGCCGCTTGACCGGTTAATTTAATATTTTAAAGATGTTAATTTATTATAAAATATATTATGTTGATTATGTTAATTAAAAATTAATAACGAGGACAAAATATGATGAATGGTTTTATTTCTGTATCTAGGTTTGTACATACAAACACTTTTACACGTCAAACATATTTTTTTTTTAACTTTTTACTTAACTAAAAAATTAAACCGCCGAAAAAACTGAAAAGCGAAAAAATAATAAACCTTTTTTATTTAACCTTAATAACTAAATTCTTAAACTAATGTAAGTATACCTAAGTAATTTTGAGTCGGCGCCAAACAATCAACGAACAAAGATCACTAAATAACCGAATCAAATTAACAATGCAACGTGAAACTTGCCAATTGGTTTATTGAGCGGATATTTAAATAGAAGATACAAAACACAGCAGAGAAAGATAATGTTCTAAATCTACGACACCCATATTCAACTTCTGAATTTTTTTAAGGGGACTGCATGACCTAAAGCGCGGTTACTATCTGACTGCAAAGAGAAGCGCGACAACACAACGCTGGTAATTTGTTGCAAAATATCAAACAAATTATCTATTTACAAAAAATCTATTGTTTCGACTAAAAAATTAAAACACTAGTGCTCTAGTATGTTGTTTGTAGAATAATCTGACAAAAAAACAGAATGATTGTATTAGGTCCTTACATATGAAATTGGCGTTTTGTATGGAAGGAACAAAAAGTCGAATATTTTTTAATATAATATATTTAATTAATCAAAGTATGAACCATTGTTTTCAATGCACTTTTGCCATCTTATAGGTAGTTCATTGATCCCTTTACTAAAAAAACCAGTCGGACGGGAATCAATAAAATCTTTGAAGGCGATTTGGACTGCCCCATCGGAGTTGAATTTTTTCCCTTGCAAAAAGTTATCCAAATTGCGAAAAAAATGGTAATCTGTTGGAGCAAGGTCCGGGGAGTACGGAGGATGTCTAAGACATTCCAATTAAAGCTCTTCTAATTTGGTAGCCGTCTGTTGCGCAGTGTGTGGTCTGGCGTTGTCGTGCTTTCAAGCTTTTTAATCTTCCCAATTTGCTTCAAGTGAATTAAAACAGTTTTATCACTAACATCGAAGCCTGCAGCTAACTCGGACGTGGTTTGCGATGGGTCCGCTTCCACAATAGCCTTCAATTCTCCATTATCAACTTGGGTCTCAGGCCGTCCACGGGGCTTGTTCTGCAGGTCGAAATTTCCAGAACGAAAACGTTGGAACCAAAAACGAACTGTGTTTTCTTTTGCAACATGACCGCCATACACATCATTCACCCTTCGAGTCGTTTCCGCAGCACTAGTGCCACGGCGGAACTCGTACTCGTAAATAATGCTATATTTTAAATTTTCCATTTTGTAAAATGAGTGACGCAAACAGAAAAAACAGAAGAAAAAAAACAAATGAATGACGGTCATCGAAGCACAAATACATGAGTAAATAGCTGTACAAATTTGAATTTGGAATTCCTTACCAAAGAGGAGAAATTCGTGATTAAAGTGGCCAGTACGAAAAACGCCAATTTCATATGTAAGGACCTAATATAAGTATTTTTCTGACTTTGTTTACTGTAGGTAGTCGATCATATTATACTTTTATTGTTTCTATAACTTGCGTTTTTCGCGTTTAGGTCCTGTAATCCCCTTAAACATTACAACCTCGTTAGTCAAGAGTTCGTAGGTTCCTACCACCTATGTAAAATCTTCACTATAATGCAGTAAAACTCCCACAAACCCAGACGTCCCACGTTCACACTTCAGATCAAACAGTCCAGGAGACTTAAGTAAATCAAGTAGTGACGGTACTAACAAGTCGACTAACTAACTAAGCAAAGAACAATAATGAGATGAACCAACACTAGTTAGAATTTGTGTCCTCTGCATCACAGAATAGTCGGGTACAGAAGGTCGGCTCCATGCAGTATCACCAGCCTAGCCTTTTGCCACCTAAGTGCGACCCACACATAGGTGGACAAAGGCTAGGCCTCCGGTTCAACAGGATGCAGCCGGATACTAATATTTTACACGAAGTGGCTGCCGATTTAATAGCTACAACTCAGTAACTGGGTAACACTATACCCCTTTGGTAAGACTGGTTGTCAGACTTTCGGTCTTCTGACAGCCCGGTAACGACTGTCATAGATTTACGAATGTCAGCTGGAACTGACGGCTTAACGTGCTTTCCGAAGCACAGAAGGGTGTCGGTATAAACTGGATGGTCACTCATACACTGATCAATCAATCAACCTATGCGACGGTTATAACTTAGCCGCCAGCCCGGTCGGGTACATAAAACGAGCGAAAACAGGCGCACGCACACACAGACGCGTACATACGTGCAGCTATCTAAGTGCACGAGCGGCACGTTGCCAACGAGCAGTGGTGGCCCAGTGGTAACGACCGCGACTTACGACATATAGGTCGTAGGTTCGAACCCTGACAGGCGCTTTACTTTGTGTAAATCATTTCATCACCACTGCTCTCAAAACGATGAAGGAAAACATCGTGAGGAAACCGGCCTGTCCTAGAACCAAAAATTCGAAGACATGTGACGTCTACTAACCCGCACTGGGGCCGCGTGGTGGATTACGACCCACTCCCTCTCACAGAGAGGAGGCCTGTGTCCCAGCAGTGGGAACATTATAGGCTGATTATGTATGTATGTACGTTGCCACGGCAGAGGCAACTGTAGCCGGCGACGCGTCGATGTAGCCACCGACGATTGTCGCGGCAACGTGCCGCTCGTGTATTTGAGCACGTACTCATTTACACGAGCGGCATGTTGCATTCGACGCGTCGGCGGCTGCCGTCGACACGTCGATGGCTGCAGTTGCCTCTGCCGTTAGCAACGCGCCGCTCGTGTATATGCGCACTTAAACTTTCACCTTTCTTTACCTTCTCGAAAGAGCGTGCACTCTCTGTAAGTCAAGCGTGTCTATGTGTGCGTGGATTATCACTCGTTGCTAAGAGCAAACCTTCCGTACCTATTTATTCTGTGTCTGCATGCTGATGAACATTGTCCAAAATGATTTGATTTAGACGCACAGATTTGATTAGAGGCTGGAGATGGTTCTTGGCGCTGGTAAACTTTGCTGTGAACTTACTTAGAATTTAGACACGAATCACGGTTAGAGAAAAGAATTTGTTCTGTTTTGCAGCCAAAGGAAAAAAACACAAATCTACCGATGCGGGTCGTGGGAGACAAATGAAATAAAATTTAAAGCCCTTTTAGGGTTTCGTACGTTCGAATGAAAAAATGAAACCCTTCTAGGATCCTCGTGTTTCTGTCTGTCCGTCTATCACAGCCAATTTGCTCCGAGTCTACAAGACCGTGGCACACGTATTCTGTGACACAATCACGGAAGTGTAACGTAATTAAATTAATTTTGAATATGGGGTAAATAATTATAACAGTTTAGAGAAAAAGCTAAAGGTTGGCACATTTTAGCAGAAAAAAAATTTGACCAAGTTCCAAAGAAAATAAAATTTGGCAAAATGTACAAATTGTTTTTATTGTACAAAATTCTTCAGAAAATCTAAATTGAAATATGGTTAAAATCCCTGAAACAAGGCTCATCAGCTTGCACCCACAACAATAACATTTGGTAAGTGGAAATGAAAACATCCCAATTTTAAACTTAACACATTGAAGTAAGTATACTGAACGAGACACAATAGAAGTTTTATTGTTATTACGTCGAGGGGCGTTAAGTGTCCTGCAAATTGTTAAAACGTCATATTTTCGAAAAAATCGAGGGGCCCTTGGCTAAATAATAACAGCCGCACAGGTCGAACCATCAGATTACGCTACGCTTACCGTGGTTGGTCTATACAAGGGTGACCATCTGTTTTATACCGACACCCTTCTGTGCTTTGGCAAGCACTTTAAGCCGTCGGTTCCAGCTGTCATTCGTAAATCTTTGACAGTCGTTGTTTGGGATCTTGAAGAAAACCACCTTATGCACTTGATTATTTATTGAGGACACTATTTTACACTTCTGAACTATTTATTTTAATAAAAGTATGTTAGAAAACTAAGAGACGTGTGCACTCTGTACATCGTGACGTTAGAAGGGCTGAGCAAAGGGGTGTCGTTTTACCCAGTAACTGGGTTGTGGAGGTCAGATATGCAGTCGCTCCTTGTAAAATACTGGTATTCAGCTGCATCCGATTAGACTGGCAGCCAACCCAAACATAGTTGGGAAAAGGCTAGGCAGATAATGTTCTCGAAAACATCAACATGGTGATATTGACGTTATGGTAGAACTACGTCCAAACAGGAATTAGAAATGTAAGTCTGGATTTCCAGACCGCAAAATCGTGGTAAGCTGTCTGTACATTTTGAAGCAGTTTTTAATAAATGAAGAGACTAAATACCAGGAGAACAGAGTACAAGTGGTTGATACAGTAGAGGAGTTGCAGTTACTTGCAGTTGGTTGAATAATTCGTTGTCCGTACAGCTCCAGTTCTCATATGTGCCATTAAAAATCTGGTAAGGTAAAGTATCAAATTATTAAGTAGATACTTCTAGAATGCATAATTTAATAACTTAAAAGCCTTGGGAAAAACAGATGCTCAAAATTTTCGCAGACTTTTTATGGGCTTCTAATGGAGACATAAACACTTTCATAAAGATACTTAAAAACCACATAAATCAGCCAGTTTTCTCGAAACGTTGAAAGATATTCATTGCACGTCTATACTGGGTGTCCAGTAAATAGTGCGACATACTGTGGATAGTGATAGTTCGATTCAGTACCTACCCACCAACAGAGCAAATTGTTTTTGCAAATTTTGAGCTATATCTTCTAACCAAACCGCTAAACCAAATATTATAAAGATTTTTTGAAGTGTATACTTCTTTAGCGGCGTTGCACACTTTTAGTAGTGGGTAAAAAATGTTAAACTCGCGTCAGGACATCGCGTCAGGACACGTGACCGTCAGGAGAGATTTCCCCTCTTTCTACGGCGGCGCCAACCGAAGTGAAGTGACACACGGACACAATGGATGGATGGATGGATGAATGGATGGATGGATGGATGGATAGATGGATGGATGGATGGATGGAAGTCGAAGTGGAAGTCGAAGTGGAAGTCGAAGTGGAAGTCGAAGTGGAAGTCGAAGTGGAAGTCGAAGTGGAAGTCGAAGTGGAAGTCGAAGTGGAAGTGGAAGTCGAAGTCGAAGTGGAAGTCGAAGTGGAAGTGGAAGTGGATGGATGGATGGAAGGACAGCTGATGGCTCGACCATCTGTGTAGTAGCCACACTGCTGTGTATTCGTAAAATTCGTTTATATAAAGTGTTTAAAATATGGAAATTGAATAAAGTGCATCTATTAATGAAAAAAGTGACGCAGAAATAGTGAAAAAAAAATGAGTTATATTAATTAAATTAATAATTGATTTATTTCAACGTTAATATTCAAGTTTTCACTTCTGCCGGCACTCCCGGAGTGCAACCCGTCTTTTTTGTATGGGCATATAAGCAGTGCCTACCTCTATATATCAACATAAGCCTGTCAATTACATTACAGTGCGGGTGCCCCACAATTAAGAAACTCACTAAATTATCACATCTAACAAAAAACAAATTCTTCATACAAACACGCGCGGCAGTAGGCAGTCGCCGGACGGCCTACTCGGCTCCCGTACTATTCGCACATTGTCATTGGTCTTCACTTTTTTTTTCTGATTAGTGACCGCGTTTGCCTAGACTAGACCCGGCCTAGTGCCTACCTATTCTGAAAACCAATGCACGCCACTGCCACCACCAAAGCAGATTTTAAGTTCGTTGTAAAACACCGACACACAGTTTTTTTCACCACTGGAGGTTATAGTTTGCAATAACAAAACCGTTTTGTGAAAAAACTTGAAAGATTTACGTTTTTTCTTGAAAAAACGTAAATCTTTCAAGTTTTTTCGACCGCCTTTTTGATGAAAAAATTTAACGATGATATCCGCCAACCCGCACTGGGCCCGCGTGGTGAATTATGGCCCACTCCCTCTCACAGAGAGGAGGCCTATGTCCCAGCAGTGGAAACATTATAGGCATTTTGTCCCTTACTCAATTACACACAGTACCTACCACCAGTCAGTTCCTCACAATGTGTGTTAAAGTAAATTCAACATAATTATTAAGTATAACTTTTATTTGTCACTTTAGTAAGTTTCATAATTGTAATCGATTACTAAGTCATTTATTAAGTTGCAACACTGTAATTAAGCTTAGCATTTTTGATGTCTAGCAACTCTCTCTCTCTGCATTTATGCTTCCAACCGGCAAGTCCATTTTTTTTCCTACTTTTGTAAATTTTTCTAAGTAATAAATTAAAACTTTTCGACGCATGAGTTTTTATCAAACAATGTGTATTGTACTCTATAAGTGAATACCGACCCAAGCTATCACATCTCGCAGTATGTCGTACTATTTACCGGACTCCCTGTATAATTCACTTCACATTAGGTCTCGTCCGTGGTCGTGTTAATAAATTATGTAAGTAACATTCGCGACGATGTCATCAACTTACGAAGTTGGGACGTCGCGCGTCGCACTATTAATAATGGAGTGTCTTTCATGATTTTACACTCTATCCGAGCCAAAGGACCGAATTGGACATTTTTTGTTTTTCTCCTCAGTTACTGATGCTTTTGTTTTTCGATATAAAAAAAAACAGTGGCACTCTGGGAGTGCCGACAGAAGTGATAACTTGAACAATTACGTGTTTATTTTTTTAATCGTCATACTTATATACCTACTGAGGTGTTGGTTACGGTAACAGTGCCGCGAGTTCAATGGTTTTTTCCCATCTTAAAAAATGCCCAACGCGTCTAAAGAAGTTTTCACTTCAATTATGTCTTACTATCGTAATCTATTAATCATGAGTGTGCTGTTTAGTGCTTTTTTCGCTTTCGTTATATTTTAACATACCGTCATTGTAAGCTTATAAAATGCTAAGACACCTTTTTAAAATTTCCGATCATCATTTTTTCAGGCAAAGTCATTCTGCACAATTTGTAAGGTCAGGTCAAGCATTGATTTTAATAAAATCACTGCAGTTTAATTTTTCACAAACATGCTAGGGAATTCGAGCATTATTTTGACAACCTTCTTCAAGATAAATCGAAAATGCTGTACTGGACAAATAAATGCGAACAGGCGGCCTGCAATGTTAGTGTAAAAATCCATATCTGTCGTGTTTAGCGACCGAATAAATTACTATGAAAACTCATATTTACCGTGTAATTTAAAAATGGAACGAACTTTTTACTTCAACACGAGGCAACTAAGGAGGTAATTCATCGACGATTTTATTTAAATTTCGATTTTGCTTGGAAATAGAGTTGTTTATAGTAGAAAAAAAAATGAACATCTTGGCACGTGAAAAATTATCGTTGTTCGTCATTGGTTCTAGAATTTATAATTAATTTACTTACTTTGAATTTCCGCGCATTATTTGAGAAAAGTACTATACAAGGCTTGACCGCAACCATCAATGTGTGCCTAGGTTTGGCTCCGGCTACCATTTTCACATTCGTCCATCAATGCCGCTTTTGCAGGCCGCGGTAGTAATGTACTATAAATAATATTTGGAAGTTTAAATAAGAAATATAGGTACATGACGTGGATGTCAAAGTTGTTTCGAATATGAAGCCGACATATATTTATTAATGTTCACACTCGTTCATATCTGTACGTCTGTTGAATGGAAGGGAACAAAAAGGTACGCTAAGGGATCGTCCGCAAACTAGCTCAATAGAAAAGTAATTTTAATAAATAAAATTCATTTATTTCAGTTAACTAATTAATCCATAATTCCATACAGTCCGATTTACAATAAAATACAAAAAAAAAGACGGGTTGCACTTCGGGAGTGCCGGCAGAAGTGAAAACTTGAATATTAACGTTGAAATAAATCAATTATTAATTGAATTAATATAACTAAGTTTTTTCACTATTTCTGCGTCACTTTTTTCATTAATCGATGCACTTTGTTCAATTTCCATTTTTTGAAACACTTTATATACACGAATTTTACGAATACACAGCAGTGTGGCTACTACACAGATGGTCGAGCCATCAGCTGTCCATCCACGTCCGCGTCCGCGTCCACCATCACATCACATCACATCACATCACATCACATCACATCACCATCAACATCACCATCGCCATCGCCATCGCCATCGCCATCACAATCTCCATCGCTATCACCATCGCCATCACCGTCACCATCGCCATCACCATCGCCATCACCATCACATCGCCATCGCCATCACCATCACCATCCATCCATCCATCCATTATTGTGTCTCACTTGGTCCACTTCGGTTGGCGCCGCCGTAGAAAGAGATGGGGGGGGAATCTCTCCTGACGGTCACGTGTCCTGACGCGATGCCCTGACGCAAGTTTAACATTTTTTACCCATTACAAAAAGTGTTCAACGCCGCTAAAGAAGTTTTCACTTCAAAAATAAATAAAACGGAAACAAAAATAAAAATTAACGATTAAAAATTACAATAAATAAAATTAAATTACAAATTAAAAATTAAAATATATTCAGTTCAAATTACTCGCTTAATAAAGGATCTCAATATCGGAGAAGAGATCCTATCAGTTACAGTCTTCAGAATTCCGTTGCAGCTGCCACGCATTCTGCAGATCAGGGATACAGTTTTCTAGCGGATGACTGCATGAAAGCCATCAGTACGATACAGCGCAAACATCCCTGATGCGCTACAGAAACGAGGCAGCCCCAACATCATCCTGAAGATGTTGTTATATTGGATGCGCAGGACATCCAGCGATCTTTTGGTGTGCCTGACCCACAAACTTCCCGTATGGCTTTGACAATATGCCTTGAACAAAGTTATTTTTACTTGCTCAGAGCAGCGGGAGAATCTGCGGGCCAGCATGTTACCTCTGACCGCTAAAGCCCTGCGCTCCCTTTCTATATCCAGGTCGTCTTCTAGACCTTCGGTAATTAAATGCCCCAAGTATTTGAATTTTTTGACACGATTTATGCACTAGCCATTTAGGGTTATATTATGTGAATAATCGGGGCCTCCACTGGCGGCCCTGAAGCTCATAAACTCCGTTTTTTGGACATTGTATACAAGGCCATGTGCACCAGCATAGGCCTCACACACTCTTAACAACTCTCTGAGGCCCCTCACCGTCGGGCTCAGCAGCACCATGTCGTCCGCGTAGCTGATGTTGTTGACGCAGACGCCATCTATCGAGCAACCAACACGCTTGCTACTGAGCTCGACGATGAGGTCATTTATGTTTCATCTCTCCCACCCCATACAATCGAGTCACGCCACACGTCGCTCGTCATCAACTTAGGCCTTACCACAGTTATATCACAACTAATATTAAATGCTACTTATTATTATTAAAGAAACTACTTAATAAAAAGTTTTTTATGAATGCACTAGATATTTGTTTAAGTGTGAGGATTATCATAATCTATAATATCAAATTCAACGACCTGACTGAGATATCAGGGCACAACCTGAACCGCTGGTCCTAGGGACATGAATTTTGGAGGGTGTGTTCTTTGTGAAGAGTAGGTATCTAATAAGAAGGGGTTTTTGGAAATTCAACCTTTAAGGGGGTGAAAAGGGGTTTTTTTTTTTTTTTTTTTTTTTTTTTTTTTTTTTTTTTTTTTTTTTTATGAAAAATCTTATTCCTTGAGTTAATAACCTTGAAACTTGGCTTGAAAACTTATCTAAGTAAATTATGATAAATTATGAAGTTTGGCATTTTTCGTTTTTCTAGACTACCCCCTAAAGAAGGATAAGGGGTGTCAAAATTTGTATGGAAGAATTTTAACGCGTAGTCCGATTATCTCGAAACTCAGTATTTATATTTAAGACCAAAATAAAGAATAACGTGTATCAGGGTTTTTCGAAAATCTACCCTTGAAAAGGGTGAAAAGGGGTAGTTAATTATACAGGGGAGGATTTTACTGCGTGGTTTGATTAACTCGAAATATATAATCTTTAAGTCAAGTTATGAACAAATCCCGAACAATTTTTCAAAATTCCACCCCTGTGGAGGTGAAAAGCGGGGATACAGTTTATTTAAAAAATCTGATTTCTTTGATCTATAAACATAAAAATTGGCCCAAATACTTATTTATCTCAATAAATGATAAAGATCATACATACATTTTTGAATTTTTTAGAGGAAAGTACGAATTTCACGCGGACGAAGTCGCAGGCAGAAGCTAGTTATTATAATAAATCTTAATATCCAAAGGAGGATGTGGGTTGGGGATTATTAAAAAAATGTGTTTTTTAAGTTTTTCACCGTCTCTTAGTTAATTTGACATTTTCAGACAACTAAATTTTGAAATATTTGCAGTCTAGTAAAATCTGGAGAAATCATGATTCATCAGAAATGAAGAGATCCGCAGGAAGGAACACGGATGGGTTTTAGTCAGTAAGAGTCTGACACTCCCTTCCGCTTCACCCAGAGCGGGAGGGGTCATTTGATGATTTCCCATCCATAAAAAAAAAGGAGAACCAAGGTAACCGACATAGCCCGAAGAATTGCCAAACTTAAGTGGCAGTGGGCAGGGCACATTGCTCGCAGAACAGATGGCTTATGGGGCCGAAAGGTTCTGGAGTGGCGACCGCGTACCGGAAGGCGTAGCGTTAGAAGGCCTCCCAGAAGGTGGACCGACGACCTTGTGAAGGCCGCAGGAACTCGTTGGATGCGAGAAGCACAAAACCGGTCGAAGTGGAGGTGCTTGGGGGGAGGCCTATGTCCAGCAGTGGACGTCTTTCGGCTGAAATGATGATGATGATGATGATGAAAATCTGGAGTACAAAAGTGTATTCCAGTTTTTTTAGGGTTCCGTAGTCAACTAGGAACCCTTATAGTTTCGCCATGTCTGTCTGTCCGTCCGTCCGTCCGTCCGTCCGTCTGTCCGTCCTCGCTTAATCTCTGTGACCGTTAGCACTAGAAAGCTGAAATTTGGTACCAATATGTATATCAATCACGCCGACAAAGTGGTAAAATAAAAATTGGAAAAAAATGTTTTATTAGGGTAGCCCCCCTATATGTAAAGTGGGAAGTGATTTTTTTTTTAATTTCAACCCTAACGTGTGATATATTGTTGGAAAGGTATTTAAAAATGAATAGGGGTTTACTAAAATCATTTTTGATAATGTCAATAATTTCGGAAATAATCGCTCCAAAAGTAAAAAACAATGTGTCCCCCCCCCTCTAACTTTTGAACCATAAGTTTAGAAAATATGAAAAAAATCTGAATAGTAGAACTTTATAAGGACTTTCTAGGAAAATTATTTTGAACTTGATAGAAACAACAGTTTTTGTACAAAAAAGACAAAAAGTTGTACAAAATCATTTCTGGACTAAGTTCGTAGTATAATCGTATATGCAAGCATTTTTTTTTGACTTCGTTTACATATTTTATTATCCTGAACGTATCTTTTTTCAAACAAAAAAAGAATTATTAAAATCGGTTCTCGCAATCCAAAATTACCACCGAAAACTTCTGGCACGTCTATGTATTAATTAGTAACCCAATTCCCCGAGAGATGGCGCTGTAGGTACTTATCAAATTGTACGTGGGAACACTTATTGTGTCGGACGGGAAACTACGGAACCCTACACTGAGCGTGGCCCGACACGCTCTTGGCCGGTTTTTTTCAATCAACGTTTATTTAAATACATTGCCTTTTACACTAAAATAATCGAGTTGAGAGTGTGTTTGTGAGTGTCGTGTCAATAGCCCGTTTTATAACTTACTATACAGTCAATGAGTACCTGAAAGACAAATTGTAATCAAATGACATTTTTTGTTTATATTTTTCATTTATTTCTTAATAATCTAACCCCCTTATTCATAATCCTATTTTATCTCTATTTTAGCTAAAATAGGTTTATAGAACGTTTGTCTTTATCTGTCACGTTGTCATTTCTGTGTGTAAGAAAGAGACAAACCCCATTTTAATTATTTGGTTAAATTTATTTTTATTTAAATTATTATAATTGACTTTTATCTATTAATTTTGAACGTTTTTTATTATTTATTAATAACTAGCTACGCCCCGCGGTTTTACCCGCTTAAATGTCGATCCCGTGGGAATATCGGGATAAAATCTATCCTATGTCCTTTTCCGGGACTCAAACTATCTCTATACCAAATTTCATCTAAATCGGTTCAGTGGTTTAGGCGTGAAGAAGTAACAAACATATAAACACACACACACACACACTCACAAACTTTCGTCTTTATAATATTAGTGTGATTATAAAATTTTAATTAGAATATTTGTACGCCGTTTATGGCAAGGCATAGCCTTCATTTTATTAATATTGACATCATCTTTTGTTAACCTACGAGTATGTCCTCCAAATAAAAATTTTTAATTTGATAACACTAATATTTTTCAGACACTTTACATACTCATTGCAAATAATCAAGAGTTGAATATAATATGATGATTCTGATTTAACGAGTAATATGAGTAACAACTTTACTTATATTATGCAATATTTACAATACCTACCTACCTGGAAACGTTCCTTGCCAATAGCATTTATTGAAAAAGCATTTAAGGCGGTACCCTGACCAAATAACCTTGAGCATTGCGACAGAGACAGAGAGCGACACGACTTCCTCGTACGAAAGGTATGCAGCACACCATGCGCACTCCCCTTTATCATAGAACTCGCACAATTTTTTTAATTAATTTTATAAGAAAAGAATGGCGATCTTTTTAAATAAATTAAAACATGGATATGCATGCAATCAATCATTTTAGTCACTTTCATAAAAGGAGATTTTAAATGTATTAGTAACATATAAAAACAAATAATAACGTGCAATGTGATGATAGGATATCGAACATTAATAATGTGCTTTCAGATGTAGTTTATTTCTCATAATTATTGAGTTAATAACGAAGAAAAACGCGGTTTCGGTCGTGGTACCGCCTTAATTTCCATTACTGATATCGAGAAAACCGTACAGATTTCGAACGCGTTTTGGAAAAAGAACAAAATCAAAATAACAAATAGTTACAAATGTTTTTGCGTTACTAATCTCTTTTAGTTTGAAAAAGTATGTGTTGTTTTGTTCTGTGATTTTTTTGTATGTACGTTTTGTTCAAATAGTATAACTATTGTCTGATGTTTACCCAGTATCCACTACTTATAAACGTTTGGTTAGTTAATTAAAGATTAACATCGGTGTACTCACACATCGTTTGACGTTTAAACTTGTCTTTAAATTGAACCAACTGTAAATCCAGTAAAAGGGATATCCAACACAACTATTTTCTATCAGAAAATAACTAAAATAGTAAACCCTTTATCAAACGCAGTTTGTGGTCCTGCCCTCAAACTGCGTCCCCCTAAACGAGGTGCCGCGATCGAGTGGTAACAATATGTGGCCTCTGGGAACCGCCATGTTTAGAACTTTTAGGGGACTTTACTTTCCAGAAAAATATTTCACGAAAATATGCGTGTTAAGGGAAAGTTTTTTTTGTTTTGAAGGAAAAAGACGCAGAAATATGTTATGATTATGTATAAATAAGCGGAGGATCGGTTTGAGGTTCCCCTAAGAGTTGGTTGGATATGGATCTATAAGGCGTATATTTTGTCTACTTAGTTTGAAAGTGGGAAAAAATTCTTTATTACAATACAATGGTGGTTGGATTCGGAGTGTTTTTGCGGAAGTTGATTGTAAAATATTGTAATACATATTTTGACAAGTTAATGGGTTGGTGGCGAGCGTCCCCTTTATGTACTCAGGGTGTTCGCTTTGATTACGCACTGGGACAAATATTTGTGAGGGTAGACCTTACACATATTTGTTCTGACTCTGTATGTTTGTGTGTGTAATGAGGGAGATTTTTGCGGTGACAAAATATTGTTTTATTTATATTTACAGATTGTACGGTTGTTTTGAATGTGACGTGCATTACGTCCAATATATTTTTAATTTACTTTTAAAAAGCGGCCAAGGGTGAGTCGGCCTCGACCAAGAAGGGTTCCGTACCACCGTATAATATTTATTAACATCTCATATTTTTATTGTTGTTATAGCGGCTCATTGAAAATTTCAAGTGTTTACCTACGAATATGACGGTTTAAAATATACAGCCCTGTGACAGACGGAAGGACAGCAGACCTCCTTACCTTCCTTACCCAAGGGTTCCGTACCCAAAAAGTGCCAAGGGTACGGAACCCTAAAAAATACTACTTGAGGACATAGTCTATTTCTATGGCGAGAACGGCAGAGCTTCTGGGTAATGTTCTAAATTAAAACGAAATCTTAGAACTTTTACAACTAAACTAACTAGAAATCTTACAACATTGTTCTTTAAGAATAATGACGAAATGGCGTGGAGAAATGGCGCCATGGAGTTTCTTGCCCGTTCTTCTCCATAGAGATCTACGCTTTGGAATGGGCAACTAGCTTCAACTTTCTGACCAACTGACCGACTACTTAATTTTGACAATTCAAAAGTGCCTGTAATGGTTTAATTGAAATAAATGCTTTGAGTTTGAGTTTGAATGGCAACAACCAATATATCTCGAAACATAAAAATAAAATCAAACAAGCATTAGTAGAATCTACAGACACAAGTAAATAGGAAACGTTGTAAAATACACTGTAACAGTAAGTACTGCAGCTCCGAATCGAGCTAAGAACGGAAAGTTCAACATTCAAATTGCAATTTTCAAACTACAGTTTGTGCCATAACAAAACCGCGGCGAACACAGTGAAAGACCGATAAATTCTCATAGTTACTAAATTCAGTTCCGAACTTAGCCGCTAGGGGGCGCGCGGGGCGATAACACGGGAACACCGCTTCAGTACCTACAAGCTACAGGGATAGTTTGTTTGCTACTTACGGACCAGTATGATAATATTGGTTGTTTTATAAAATGGCCACTTTGGAGGCAGCTTACTATGTTTGCTGTTTCTAAGGACTTACCATACACTTATAGCAGTTGAATTTTAGACAACAATTGAAGTTTCATACGACGTGTGTCCATCGATTTGTACCAAGTTTTACATCGGCTCCTTTATTTATAAACTTTGCTTAAACTTATGTTTAGCGACTGTTTAACCATACATTTTTGACGTTCAAACGTGTCTTAACTTTAACCATCGTTTATAAATAAACCCTTAACTGTCTCGGCATTAAAACTTCTATGCAAGTGCGTGTGTGTGTGTTTACATGGTACTAAACCAACAAACCAAGCCATGATGATATTCATCAAACTTTCACCAAGAGAAGTGCAATTGTCATTTACAATTTTAAAAACCCCAGACTGCGACATTCTTATAAAGATAAGAAATATTTAACTGTTTAAAATAATGCACAATGAATGCCTAAGTGAAAAAGTTTTTTTGTGAAAATTGCCCATTTTCCTGGAGATTGTATATTTTTTTTCAGAATCTGTGAATGCAAATCAAAATTTCTCAAACATTTAAGGAAAGTCTCCAAAAACCGATTTCCTGTGGTTAGAACGGTTAAGGTAGCTGCCTTTACTGTCTCATCTCAAAAATCCTGTATTGAAACTGTAGGCAAACTGTAGATAATGTTTATATTAGAAGCAATCAGTGAGGATAGCCAAAGTCAAAAACAACGATCCTTTGATCCGAAAGAAAGCTTAGGAATTAGGAGAAAATTATCACACCCCGAAAAATAGTTCCTACCTAGTCGTCTTTTAGATTTATTACCGTTGGATCCCGTTTTTGAATCCCATTTTAATATTTTTGGCGTTGGATCCCGCAAAACATTATTATGTATTTCCGTTGGATCCCGAATTTAAAAAATGCAAGATAATTACGTTTTATTGCCGTTGAATCCCGAAAAGTATTTCCGTTGGATCCCGAATGCTTAAAAAAATATGAATGCGGGTACTTTCAACAACAAAATTGTTTATAATAAAATGAGGGGTTCACTAATGTTTCACCAAAACTCCATTGACAAATTTTTAGTTTACAACCAACGTTTCGTATACTATTTATTTCACAAACAACTCATTTTCTATATAATCTAGTCGTTTCTGGGTCTTCGTAGGGGTCACAGTTTTAACCTAACCTAACCTAACATTGTTTTTTTTTTAATAATTAACCTAATCTAACTAGTTCCGTTCCGGGTAACCCACTAAAAATAATCTCTTTTTAGTGTTTGATAAAGGTAAATCACTTTTCTTCTGAAATGTACACATGTTGTTATAATATGGGATTCAACGGAAATAGCAAACGGGATCCATCGGTAATACCTAAAAAACGGGATCAAAAAACGGGATCCAACGGTAATAAACGGTCTTTTAACCTTTTGAACGCCATTGTCACACGTGACAAACGAAATCTTACCCTGAACGCCAACGTCACAAATATATGACAGAATACACGTCGCACGGGTCGCACCACATAATGAAATAAACAATTTAATCATTACTTTATTGTTACATTGTGTTTTTATTTATATAATTTAAAAGTTTAAGCTTCCGTCTATATTGTATTGCATGAAACTAATATAAATAAACCACCATCGAGAAATTTGTGGTTTTAAGTGTGTGTGTGTGTGTGTGTGTTGTTTTGTTAAAGTGGCCTGGCGTCAGGGGTACGGCGCGGCGGCGATACGTTTATACTCTGGCGTTCAAAAGGTTAATCAACAACCTGTATTTAATGCTCAACCTAAGCCTTGTGTGTGTTTTCTTGTATAATGTAAACCAGACGAAACTTCCAAGGTTTCTATTATTCCTGCATAAATTATAACTTCACCATATCATAAATAATGAACTACTAAGGTCCAATTTGTCGTATACCCGAGCTATAAAAGGACACACAGATACTTCAAACATACCAAACAAAAATAAAGGAAATGTCGGGCTCGTATATCTTGATATCAAAGAAAACAGGCCACTATGACACAGGAGTGGATATTGCTACAGAGTCCGAGCTTCATAAATTTATTTATTTTTATTTCTGACCTCGATCACGCCTGATGGAAAGCGTTTTTATAACTTTTTCAACAGTGCTCGTCACTCTGAAATAAAGTTACTTACCATTAAAATAAAGTTGATATTTGTCTAACTTGAAGTAATATTAATTTAAAACATAAGTTTGAATAGACATTATATTACGTAATTTTGTTCTCTATACTAATAATATTTTGTGTACCTTCTTACTTTGGCTTGTCAGCCAAATATGACCTATCTTCTAATCTTAAACTTAGTTAATGTTTGTCTCACATTTCTTGCCAATAACTTTTACTTGTGGAGGTTGCATGTGAGCACCAAATAAGCCATAACCTCTACAGTACTTTGTGAAGTTGTCGCTGACATTATACTATTGTCACGCATACCGTTTAATAACAGACTCCAGAAAAACAATTCTCGTAATTTAAAACGTTCAAAATCTAGTCGCAGTCTCATCTCAACGACAAACAAATGTCAAAAACTTGTCAAAATGTAGGGAAAATAGAGTTATTTTTGACAGATTTAGACTGAGATCAGGGGGCCTAAAAAGGCCACTTTGGCAGAATCATAAAATAATAACATTATGAATCATAATAAAAGACGTAAAATGGTCACAAACTGACATTTCATAATATTATTTGCGTACAATTTCATATCACGCAATTCATCTGTTTGACAGTTTTGTATGGAGATTCGTAAAATGGTCCACAAAATATGAATTGCTTTAATGTCAAATAATATCATGAATTGTCAGTTTGTGACCATTTTAAGACTTTTATTATAATTCATAATGTTATCCTTTTATGATTCTGCCAAAGTGGCCTTTTTAGGCCCCCTGACTGTGAACGTTCTTAAAATTACGAGAATTGCCCCTCTGATTGAAATACCATCGCTTTTGAAGGCAATTTCAATAAATTGTATACAATATGTAACATAATAACGCAAGACCTCATACACCCCAATTAGAGTAGGTATTGAGTTAAAAGCATAATACAATGACCAAAACTTATTTTTTTTTAAACCAACTATTATTATTAAGAAAATCGTGTTTACCTTAGCATTACTTATTGCATTTAAAATTGAACCTTATTACCTTTAAATAAGATTTAATTTTCTTTGGCTCAATCGGCGGTCAGCATGGCAAAAAAACATAAATTTTGAAAAAATATCTATATTAAAAATTACTGAAATCGATTCAGTAGTCAATTATGAACAAACTACTTTCAGGACTTGCGTTTATTCTGTTAAACCTTGTATAGAAGCTTGGTCTCTGTACGTTACCTACTCATGTGCTAAGGCTACCGGGCCACGTCGTAACGACTAACATATGCAGAAAACATGCAGCGTATCGTAAAACACATGGCTGTAGAAATAAAATATTTTAGTACACGTCATAAAAATTATGATGACTTTTATTGTACTTCAATATTTTGGCTTGGAAACTTAAGAGATGCTGGGTACATAAATTATGTTTTTGTAAATTTTTACTGTTTGATGTTATGAGATAATTTTTGTTTTTGAAGTGAAAACTTCTTTATAAAAAATGCCCAATGCGCGGGCATTTTTTGTGATGGGAAAAAACCATTGAACTCGCGACACTGTTACCGACACCGCGCTACTTTCGGATGTGTTCCGCTGTCCTCGGGATGTACTCGGTTTTAATGTATTTCTATGTCAGAGAGTGATAGCAAAGTATTCTGTTTGCGTTTTGTTTATATGACGATTCAAAAAATACACACGTAATTTTTCAAGTTTTCACTTCTGTCGGCACTCCTGGAGTGCCACTTTTTTTTTAAGGAATGAGTACGTAATAATACCCGTTGGATGCGGGACGCTCAGAACCGGTCGAAGTGGAGGTGCTTAGGGGAGGCCTATGTCCAGCAGTGGATTTCTTTCGGCTGAAATCATGATGGCTTAATAATAATATGGATAAGATAAAAGATGAGATGAAATTAATATGAAACAGATGCTCTCCGACTTGCGTTGGAATATCTCCTGAACTGTGATGCATTTAGTGCCCTACTTACAAAACAACAATATATGCGCTCAACTATTATAGTTGACTAGCTGCACCCCGCGGTTTCACCCGCATAAGTTTCGATCCCATGGGAATATCGGAATAAAAACTATCCTGTGTCCTTTCCCGGGACTCAAACCATCTCTATACCAAATTTCATCTAAATCGGTTCAGTGGTTTAGCCGTGAAAAGGTAACATACAGACAGACAGAGTTACTTTCGAATTTACAATATTAAATATGCATAATATGGATTAGTTACCTCTGTACCAATTAAAGCAAAAAAAAAAGTTTGTTCGTCTACTTGGATACAACAGAAAAATAACCCATCCGACAGTGCTATTCACTCCCTTTGTGATAACTGACATTATCGCCACTAAATTAACACACACGAACACACACATTACAATAGCTACACAATGTTTGTTTCGCTCCGACACACGGCCTGTAATTTCTTCCTCTGACAGCGGGACACCAAACGTCCATTGTTTGAAATAGACATAGATTACGTTTGGTTTGAACAGACCCGACACTGACGGACGTCCAGTTTCTGAAAACCTGAAGGCCAGTTCTCGTAATTTAAAACGTTTAAACTCAGCGACAAACAAATGTCAAAAATTTGTCAAAATGTAAGGAAATTAGAGGTGTTTTTGACAGATTGAGACAGATCAGACTGTGAACGTTCTTAAATTACGAGAATTGGTCAGTACCGCTGTCAAATAAATAAATAAGGCCCAAAATATTGCAAGTTTTTGACGTAATCTCGTGAAAAATGCTCCACGTTCCTTACAAAAAGTGCAAATAACTCGGATTTTGGGCTTTATGAAGTTACATACACTTTATTAATCAGCTAATTTTGCTGATTACATCATTCTTTTTCCATCTTAAAATTTTTGCATAGGTATTTGGTTTTATGGCATTCCAAAATGCTTAACAGAGTTTGATGAAATAGGACCTTAATCTTGTTCAAAAAATACAATGGATAATTTAGGTTAACAGTAGATTAAATAAACAACAGCCGCACAGGTCAATCGATCAGGTTAAGCTACAGTTGCCACGGTTGGTCTGTGGATGGGTGACCATCATTACATGCCGTGACCCATCCGTGCCTCGGAAAGCACTTTAAGCCGTTAATCCCGGCTGTCATTCCTGGATCTTTAACAGTCGTTACGGGTAGTCAGAAGCCCGAAATTCAGACAACCAGTCTTACCAAGGGGTATCATATTACCTAGTAACTGGGTTGTGGACGTCAGATAGGCAGTCGCTCCATGTAAAATACTGGTATTCGACGGTTAGACTGGAAGCCGACCCCAACATAGTTGGGAAAAGGCTAGGCAGATGATGATGAGTAGATTAAATAAATTCCCATAAATAACAAACCTCGGTTACTGCCTAATATTACTACCACAGCATGAGCTTACTAAGGAGAATAATTCCACCCTATTACTGACCCACTGCTGGGCATAGGGCTCTTCTCATACAGGGAAGGCACGAACATTAATGATGATGATGATATTGAAAGAGAAAGAAGAGCGCTGTCGGTGAGAGCTAATATGATCGCTCGCGGGTTTGCACGTTGTTCTAGAATAGTTAAAAAAACTCTATTTCGTGCATATTGTACATCGTTTTACACGTGCAGCCTGTGGGTAGATTACACTCAAAAATCGTACAGCGCCCTTCGCATTCAATATAATAATGCGTTCCGGGTGTTGATGGGGCTGTTCCGCTTCTGTAGCGCTTCAGGGATGTTTGCTGAAGCTCGTGTAGATTGCTTCTACGCTACGATGCGAAAAAGATGCGCCTCCCTGGTGCGCCGGGTGCGGGCCAGCCCCAACATTATATTGCGGTGTATCGCGAGCAGACTGGACTGCTTATATGTGAATCGCTGCTGCAAGCTTTCCACATCAGTGTTGAGCTTGTAGCAGGGATTTGCATGAACCAATATTGCAGTGTTAGGTTAAGTGTGTAGGTTAAATTTACTAACGTAGTTGTTAAGAAATATTGTTACTAACATTTTTTGAGTCCTTGTTACTTGTTTTTGAATATAAATAAAAATAAAAAAATATACATCGTCACGCTTGAGAAGAAGGGTTAACGATTTTAGACTTTAAACGCACTTATCTTGTGGTGGACATCCATGAGGATTTCCACACGATAAAAAAAAAAAGGCCACTTCTTGTCGGATTGATTCCATTGGCAGCTCACTCTAAGCTCATTTAACCAACTTAGGTTATTCAGAGTGATTTTATTAACAGAATAGTTTAAAAATTAGTAATAGGAGCAGAAAACCTCAAACGGCACAAATATAACAACCTTATTGGGAGCTATATGTTTGAGCTGTTTGGGGTTGAAACTCTAGGGACTTGGGGTCCGAGTGCTCATCGAATATTTCGAGACATCGCCAAGCGGTTGGTTGACTCTACGCGTGACCAGAGGGCTGGCCTATTTTTAGCCCAAAAAATAAGTATTGCCATCCAACGTAGTAATGCTGCCAGCCTTTTGGGCACTTATCCCATTGACAGCAATGCGGACGAATTTTTTGATGCCTAATGAGCTCCTGTCTTTTTTTTCCTTTCTTGTTATCATACTCTTGTATATAATATCTATTATTATTTTAAATGTTAGCTTATATATGAAATAAAATAAATAGAACAAATTTAAACAGAATAGTTTGGCAGCTTTCATAACGATGTTTTCCTTCATGAATGTTAATAATGTCGAAGATAAACTCAGAAAGGAACCTACTACTTAAATATCTTCAAATTAAATCAACCAATTATCCATTTTGAACTTCGTAACATTATTGAACTATTATGTCAAAGTTATTTAGTAGTAGCACTAATGTTGTTATGATTTACTAGAAACTGTTTGATAGTTCTCAGTTAGGTACTAGGAGAGCAAGTTCGCCAAGGGTTTTCGAATAAACCTCTCCGGGTTCTAAACTTTGATTACTGAAAGGTCGTCTCATGGGCGATATAAACGACTACAGGACAGTGTTAGGGCAGGCAATAGTATCTGGTTTAGGACCTAACTATAAAATATTGTATTATTTACTCTTTATTGTAGGTCGTAGGTTCGAACCCAGACAGACTTTGTGTAAATTATTTCATCACCACTGCTTTGAAAACGGTGAAGGAAAACATCGTGAGAGGAAGCTGGCATACTCTAGAACCATTCTTTCGAAGACATGTGACATATATAACGTGACCATTCGTCCCGCTTTGAGCGGGACAGTCCCGCTTTCAATCTGTCTGTCCCGTTGTCTCCAACTAGAAAAAAAAATGTCCCGCTTTTACAAAGGGTCTATGCGATATTCAATTCAATTCAATTTATCCATGAGCAATTTACATAGTGACATACGAGAGCGAGACGGATGCGCGAGTGTGATTAATCTTAGTCTCGACATTTTAAAAGTAATTTGCTCCACCGACAAATACATAACAAATCCGTCTTCAATCTCAATGTAATATTAAAATTACGAAATAATAAACCTAATATCAATACCAACAACCTCCAACAACCTAATATGAACCTAATATCCTCTCACAGAGAGGCCTTTTTCCCAGCAGTGGGAACATTATAGGCTGATTATGTTGAAACCTAATATATTATTTTTCATATCCTTTTCTCTTTTTTAATAAATACCTAGTAAAATAAGTTTTTTTTTTTGTTTAATTCCGCAAGCGTCCCGCTTTGACAAAAAAAAAAAGACGGGTTGCACTCCGGGAGTGCCGGCAGAAGCGAAAACTTGAATATTAACGTTGTGCATTTTTGATGTTTTTCATAAATAGTTGCACTTTATTCAATTTCCATATTTTAAACACTTTATATACACGAATTTTACGAATACACAGCAGTGTGGCCACTACACAGACGGTCGAGCCATCAGCTGTCACCATCCATGGATGCGCGTGGCACGCTGTAACATAAACACATACGAACATTCGCGCAAGCGACCTGCGCCGCCTAAACGAAACAGCAGGCATACATTTTCGCCGCGCCGTAGAAAGAGAGGGGGATACTTCCTCTACTACGCCGCGCCGGCTGTCTACTCTCAATCCGTCTGACGATTTTCGATCAGGTCACGTGTCCTGACGCGATGTCCTGACGCGAGTTTAACATTTTTTACCCATTACAAAAAGTGTACAACGCCGCTAAAGAAGTTTTCACTTCAAAAATAAATGGTCACGTTAGAAATATACCAACCCGCACTGAGCCCGCGTGGTAAATTACGACCTGCTTCTTTTCACCAAGCGGAGGCCTGTATCCCAGCATTGGGAACATTATAGGCTGATTATGCTTGTGCTTTATTTACTCTGCTTTTGGTACCTAATTCTAAGTCAAAGGCAAATCAAGTAGTCCATTAAAAGGCACCTTTTAACATTTATAAGAAAATTGTATTGATTCTAGCTGCTCCTTCCAAAAGGTAATAATTTTGTATGGAGAATAATGATCTTACCACCCTTGGTACGATACCCCTGTATCGTGTTACCCAATAACTAGTTTGTGAAGGTCGAATAGGCAGTCGCTTTAAGTGAAATACTAGTATTCAGCTGCAACCGGTTAGACTGGAAGCCGATCCAGACATATTTGGGAAAAGGCTTGGCAGATGATGATGACGCTGCTTTTAACTGCAAGATCGTGTGGAGTCATTAATATAGCACAATCCTGTTTAAAAAACAAGTGGTCTTGTCTAGGGTCACAAAACAAACCATTCTGTTAATCTTAAACTAATCTATGCTCGTTACTTCGAGCAGAAAACAAATAAATAATTCCAACAATAAGACGCTAAATTGGGGCTGTGACAGACCCATTGCACGTCATATGCAACTTGACCTCCATCACAAAAGAAATTGTCCTTTTTTGTCTCTCCATCCAAACATCAACCTTATAACTTCGATCATAGAGTATCCTTTAGTATGTTGGGTTGTCAGATGTTTTAAGATAAGCAAATCCGTTGGGGCTGGTTCTATGTTTGTCGACAAGGGAATGACCCGTGGTATACAACGATGGAATTTAAGGGAAAACCTTGGTCGAATAAATGACGGATAAAATGGATTGTAATAAGGTACAAAGTGCTGACTGTTATCAGTGTGTCCACAGCTTAATCTATCTGCTTTTTTATGGATGGGAATCATCAAATGACCCCTCCCGGTCTGGGTGGAGCGGAAGGGAGTGTCGGACTCTTACTGACTAAAACCCATCCGTGTTCCTTCCTTAGCCCTTTGTGTTCCGGGGTAGCGGTAACCCTTTCGGACAATCCCGCACCCCCGGCAGGCTTCGGCCCTGGCAGGCCCCTTCCTTTTTGCTGACATCTCTTTGGGGCACGCGTGGAACACGTACGCGCCGTCCGGCGCGGGCCTGGTCTTGATAGGACGGTGAGCTACCCATTACTCTCCGTCTGCAGGCCCGCGCCTACGGTGGCTGGAAGTCGTCACGCGGCTCCCGACGCCCGGAGCGTCTCCCACGGCGGCTGGGATGTGAGGTTCTCTCCCTCAGCCATCCCGCCACCTCCTTCGCTAGCATGACTGCTTCGCAGAAGGAGGTGACTGCCTCCAACTCACTCTGGACCATGGCTTGAACCAGGGCCGGACGATAGAGGTCCGATGAGGACTTGCGTCAGGCGATAGGTGAGGACGCCGTGATGCCTCTCTAGCCACTCCTCAAAGTGGGGTCTTATCGCCACTATCGTCGCGTACCCTGCGCTGGGTTGCGAAAGTCACTCCTTCCATGCCACCATGAGATCGCACCGGAGCGGAGGTCCGTCCGCTCCGCCGCGACTTGCCGCGGAAGCGGAGTTTCCCCCCGGCGTAGTGCCTCCGCGCGCCACTCATACAGGCGCGCGAGGACTATCGCCTCCAGCAGATCCCATGGCAGCAGTCCGGCAAGGAGGCTTGCCGCCTCGCCCGAGATCGTGCGGTACCCCCGGATCAGCCTTACGCCTACCACCTTTTGCGGCGTCATTTACAAGTCTGCGAAGTTATTATTTACGAGTACCTATCGACACACTACATTGTGCCCAAACGCTTAAAAACCTAAGTTAAGAAAGAACAATTTCCGCGTTTTTTGCTCTTTTCTCCGAAACAACTTTTTGGGCTTAACGGCCTTCTAGTTAAAGGACGGCAGTTAGATTATTTTTAAACATATACGATAATACGAATCTCTGAATGCTTCCAGAGATTCTGATCAAAAATCTAGGGTTTCTTCCCGGATTAGGTAAATATACATTGATGATGGGAAAGTGATGTGGGGATGTCATGAAACGCTTGTAACGAAACCATAGCGAGATTCAGAAAAAGGCACAACGCCATCTATCGAGCAAGGAGGTAAACCTAATGTGGTTCATTAAAATTTCAATTTTCTTTTTAACCTTCATATCGCGTGTGTCTTGTTATAAAGTTAGTTAAATTTTAGAGGCCGTTTTGTCTGTTTGTCGAAAACCGGTATATGTAACGAATATACAGGGTGTTACGGAAAGGGTATATCAATACAAACGGGTTGAAGAGTGTATCTGGTCTAGAATCTCTGTACAAAATTTCAGCTCAAAAACAGTAACTTTGAAAATGCTTAATATTTTTTTATTTCGATAGTTTATTAAATTGAAATCATAACAAACGTGTCACCGCACTACGAGGGTCATTATCCATTATCGGTAGTGTGTCTGTGCGCCTATTACACGCACGTCACGCCGCCGCGCGCCTGTGCAGCGCCGTGATGTCGAAACAAAAAAAGATTAAGGTGATTGGATACTGGCACTTTTTCATACATTCTTTCGGGGTACAAATCTCGAAAAATAAACGATTTTTGCAGAATAAAAGCACGTATATTAAGTTGTTATGACTTATTATTGACGCATATCGACAAAAACCTATAAAAAAAACACTATTTCCAGGATATCTAGGCCTGACAAAATCGATAAATTTTTCTATGTGTGCGCGGCCGGAACACGCCCTCTGCAGGATATTTCAAAGAACTATCGAGAAGCAGAACACAAATTTTTGCTAAGGTTATCAACAACAATTGATCTTGCTCGTTAGATGGCGTTGTTTGTCAATGTCAAACAGGTTGGCCAATTTTATAATAAATCGTTGAATTATGCGTGTTTTTTTTGACAAGTTGCGAATCGTTGGTAGGTATGCAATATTTCTTACAAGGCTGGCGCGGTGGCTCTGCCCGCGCAGTTATATATTAAATCAATTTATCAATTGAATCATGAAGTGAGAAAAAATGCTTTACCTACTTATTGATAGTATTTGCGATCTACCCTGGGTTCGATATTACTGTAATGAATGTATGTACCTACATACTAAGTTTATGTACCTAAGTGCCTACATAAATGTAAGTACTAACTTACACTTGAACTGTCTTCAAAAAATTTTCTGAATTAAAAATCTTTCTGCATTAGGCTGGTAAGTACCTATTGAGAGAGCCCTTCCCAGTTCCCACTGTTCCCAAACCGTCTATCCTATCGTCAACGCGGGCATAGTCAAAAGCTTGTTCACAGAACACTATTACCTTTCCCTAGCGGAGCTAAGCTTGTTTTTGTTGTTCAATCCAGGCGCATTGTTTGAAAAAGAGGCAAAGCAAAAAGAGAGAGATAGCGCCTGAACGCTCGGTTGGCGTTCGGTTCGGGTTCGGTAACTTCCGCCGCTCACTCGCAGGCGGCAGCATGGACTTTGGGCGGCAGGCCCGGCCGGCACTATTGGAGCGCTTGGGTGGGTTAGCCATTCATTCATGATGTCGCATCGCACCTCGCACGCGCCTCGCTACTTGGCCGCGCGCATAAATGCACTAGTTTTGTAAATGGCTCTGCATGCAGGTACATATAACTACATACCTATAGTACGGACGAAGCACTTGGCCCCGCGCCGGGGAGATGTGTGTTTGAATTTTTATCAATCTAGGTACCTACCTACCGAACTAGCGTTATTTTTGACTATATGGAAATTATTTATAATATACACAAATACTTTAGCTTTTTCATATTATGTTTGTTCCTAACTAATATTGTAAATGCGCAATTGACTTTGTTTGTTCCACTTTCACGCTAAAACGGCTGAGCTGAACGGATTTACTTAGATGAAATTTGGCACATGGGTAGACCATGACCTGCGGGGTAATTGCGTAACACACTATCAGTAGCAATGGCTTTCATTTTGACAGTTCAACAACATTCATTGCATCATTTACGTTTTTGAGCAAAAACATTTTTCGAACCATAGAAATGATATACATATGTTTCGAACATAGGTAATGCAAAGCAATGGATTAGCAATATTCTTCAAAATGATTCAGATTGAGATTGATAATGATTGTGTTACGTAGGTAATTAGAGTGCTGGGTTAGGATTACGACATAGGATACTTTTTATTCCGGTAGTACGATTCCGTGGGATAATCTCCGACATCCACGCGGGCGAAGCTGCGGGAAAAATCTAGTACCTCCATAAAGTACGATAAAGTAAAAGTAAATAATTTTATTCTACCTATGGAGTAGAGTAGCAGTACCTACCTAAATAAATTCTTAATTCCGCGTTCCGTTACCTAATCTCAACTTCTTCAATAGACGTATTGAAGAAGTTGAAATTAGGCAACGGACTTGTATAAAATGTAGGTACGTACCGTATATAAATGTAATACCTAGTACCTACTTGTACCGCGCAGTACCTACAGGCACAAAATATAGAGAGTACCTACAGACTGCCATCCGCGCGAGACACGCGTAGCTGTGAAGTGCAAAAAACCGGCCAAGTGCGAGTCGGACTCGCCCATGAAGGGTTCCGTAGCAGCAAGTAACATAATATAAAAGTTCTTGTAGTTCGTTGTAACTTTGTGAAAGGTAAATTGCGGTTTTCGATTTATGACGTATTAAAAAAAAAACTACTTACTAGATCTCGTTCAAACCAATTTTCGGTGGAAGTTTACATGGTAATGTACATTATATATATTTTTTTAATTTTATCATTCTCTTATTTTAGAAGTTAGAGGGGGGGGGGGGGGGGACACACATTTTACCACTTTGGAAGTGTCTCTCGCGCAAACTATTCAGTTAAAAAAAAAATGATATTAGAAACCTCAATATCATTTTTGAAGACCATCCATAGATACCCCACACGTACAGGTTTGATGAAAAAAATTTTTTGGAGTTTCAGTTGTAAGTATGGGGAACCCCAAAATTTATTGTTTTTTTTCTATTTTTGTGTGAAAATCTTACTGCGGTTCACAGAATACATCTACTTACCAAGTTTCAACAGTATAGTTCTTATAGTTTCGGAAAAAAGTGGCTGTGACATACGGACGGACGGACAGACAGACAGACAGACAGACAGACAGACATGACGAATCCATAAGGGTTCCGTTTTTGCCATTTGGCTACGGAACCCTAAAAATGGAGTAACAAAAAAAAAAGTAATTATAAGTAACTGTTGAGTGGATGGTTGTTTAAATTCAACATTACGATGAATTATCGTTTTTTAAGCTACCAGTTGTTTCAGAGAGGTAAGTAGGCATTTGCTTGTATTTCGAATAGTTAGATAGGTAGGTAAGCGCCCCGGCCCCCGGTGCCGAGCCGTAAAAGCGAACATGACTTTGTGGCGTTGTAATATTTTTACAATTTATATTAGATATTTATTGTAGTAAGTACCTATAAGCTAAAAAAATACGATCATTTCCTTTCTTGCTGTTTCATTCTCAACAATGAATCAAATAACTAGATACGAGTACCACTACTACACTAGTTTTTTGTGTTTTTTGTTTTGTGTGTTTTTTGCCAAAGTTGACAACCCCAGCGCGACCGCCGAGCGTAGGTATGAAAAGTGCAAGTACCAAATTACCTTTCTGTTTTGTGCGGTTGATCAAATAAAGTAATCTGAATACAGTCATTTATATTTACGGTACCTACTTTGAACAAAAAACATTTGTTGTTAATTTTTGTCTCTGTCTGTTTATTCCGGCTAATCTCCGAAACGGCTAGACTGATTTTGACGAGACTTCCACTGGCAGAAAGCTGATGTTATAAGTTCCGCGAAAAAAAATAGGTGAAAATGAATGAAATTCAATACTGTACAGACGCAAGTACATCAATCTACTACCGCGGTAATATTATTATGCGAGTCATACCTACGCGCCGCGGCCCGCGAGTTCGGTTTACACTCGGTAAACAAACAGTCTCGAATGCTCCACAGTGACGAACGGACGCCGGACGATGTGATGGTTTTGTACGCAGTTACGAGCGTAGACCATATAGGTACATACCTACTGTTTGACAAATTGTACATAAGACCGAGGAGTACAGTCAGCCACTGTGTATGGCATTTGTGGACTACGAGAAAGCCTTCGATTCCATCGAAGTATGGGCAGTTCTGGCCTCTCTGCAATGATGTCGAATTGACTGGTGCTAAATCGAAGTGTTGAGATGTTTGTATGATGCTGCAACGATGACTTTCCAGATCCAGGATCAGAAAACCAGCCCCATCCAACTGCTCAGGGGGGTGATACAGGGGGATGTCATATCCCCTAAATTGTTTGTGAAATACTAGAAGAAATACTAAAATTCACGGCAGTAGTACTTATATGTCACGAAATCAAAATCACAGCTGAGTAGACTTTACGAGTAATAGTCGACCAACTTTTAGTTGCAATGTATGGGAGGACATGATTTTCAACTACAATGTTAAGCTTGTTCTTGGGATAAATTCATTTCGACTACGGAACTCTTCATTGTGGTCCGACATGGACTTGGCCGGTTTTTCCTTGCTAATTTTAATGTAACTTAGGGTGTAAATAAGTACCTAATAAAAGATGTATAGAATCTTCAAAACAAAGTCGGTACCAACAAAGCTCAATTATCGAAGAGAGAGAAGAGTTCAATAAACTTTATTTGCAACTAGCTGCGCCCAGCGGTTTCACCCGCATAAGTTTCGATCCCGTGGGAATATCGGGATAAAAACTATCCTATGTCCTTCCCCATACCTACCAAATTTCTTCTAAATCGGTTCAGTGGTTTAGGCGTGAATAGGTAACATACAGACAGACAGGCAGAGTTACTTTCGAATTTATAATATTAGTATGGATATAATATAGTATAAGTATATACAGGGTTATTGGAACAACACTAACATGGTCATTGTACTCATCATTATGAACAATTTTTTTTACTATGGGACCAAACCTGAAATCGCGAAAAAAATCAGCTGTTCCCTACATTTATGTTCGTATAGGTATCATCATGCGTCAAAATGTAGGGAACAGCTGATTTTTTTTCATTTTCTCATTTGAAATTGGAATTGTTGGTTTGAGTGGACGCTGGTGTATGTGAATTTGTTGGTTTTTAGGCTAAACATACAAACACACGTAAATAGTAAACACATAATACATATTACACATAACACTTATATACATATACATACACATACACACAACAGTAATAAAATTACACTAATAATTAAATACCCACAACACAACCGTGTGTACACGGCCTAATAATTTCACGCGTCTGTACACTGCCTTACTGCCTGCGACGGCGGGCACGCTGGGCTGCGGTTGAATGATACATTATTATTATACCTACGAGTGACCGAAATTCGCGGAATTCCGTCGCGCCGCTGCATCTCTCGCGCACGACTCAAATAAACATTTTATATATTTTGTTTTATAGTAGCGTTTAATTATACAAAGAATCTTAACTGTCCCGTTGGTTTCGTGGTCACAAGTGCATCTGCCGTTCTCGGGGTCCTGGGTTCGATTCTCAGGTCGGACAGTGTTATTAAAATTGGGTTTTTCCCGTTAGGAGTTTCTTTACTCTTTTTCTTTTTTTTTTTGCCCGGAGTTTGGAAATTGGTGGCGTAATACCCCCGTGCCTCGGAAAGCACGTAAAGCCGTTGGTCCTGCGCCTGTTCTCTCTCCTGTATTTGCGCACACACTTGTGCACTATAATATCTCCTGCAAACCTGGCTAATCTTCTTTGAAATTGGCCACCGTGACCGAAATCGGTCAGGGGATTTATTATTATTTTATTATTTTTAAACCTAAACCTACCCTAACACACTACAAAAGCACCCTTAGAATAATTGAATAAGCAACTGACAACCCTTGTAGCAATCAAGTATTCTTTTCTTCGGTTTTTACTATAAAAAGTACGCTTTTCTTTATTTAGAGAATGAAGGACAGTCATAAAAATATTTTCGTAAAAATATTTTATTTTAATTAACGCCACCTCTGGAAAACAAGTTCACAAACCAAGTTTATGAATACAACGCCATCTAGTTATATCGCAAGTAAAACTATACACGTAGTGTGTAACTGTACATGTGTGTGTAAAGACATAGTAAAGATATAAAGTGAAACGGCTAAATGTTTAGGGGTACAAATCTTTGTATGTGACGAGTTAACAAGCAAAGTGAATATCTAAAAAGATTATGTTAATGCGTTAGTTGACGCATATAATAAAGTTGTTTCGCAAAGCTTTCTGAGTTAGGCGTAAAAATTGAAAATGTTCGAAGTGCGAATGTGCCGCCATCTAGCGATAAAGTGGCTGGGAGATCATGTATTGAATAGCCTTAAGCATTTTCAAAGTTAATGCTTTTGAGCTGAAATTTTGTACAGAGATTCTAGACCAGATACACTCTTCAACCCGTTTGTATTGATATACCCTTTCCGTAACACCCTGTAGATACTAGAAAAAGTAACTTTACGTAAAAAAAAATTGGACTTGAAAATTGGATTGTTGAAATTTTGTTGTTCAAGTAGTCCAATTTTTGAAGTGAAAACTTCTTTAGCGGCGTTGAACACTTTTTGTAATGGGTAAAAAATGTTAAACTCGCATCAGGGCATCGCGTCAGGACACGTGACCGTCAGGAGAGATTTCCCCCCCCCCCATCTCTTTCTACGGTGGCGTCAACCGAAGTGAACCAAGTGAGACACGACAAAGATGGCCGAAGAAAATGACATTTGACGTACAAATGTTTCAAAAGTCAGTTTCGTAAACAATAGTACTTCGAGGAGCCGCAGTTGTATATAATTTATTTTGATTTAGTTTATTATTATATACCTACCTACAATACAAAATAGAAGCGACGAAAAATATAACGAAGCACATTATAGCAACAAGAAATACTGTGGGACATTGCTGCTTTTGTGTGAAAACAATGCTTCCGTGTCGACCACGGAAGTTTACACCCTGCAGGGAGATGCTCCAGTAGGGTGTGGCTGTGAAGCTATGTTGCAAAACATGCTCCACGTCCTATCCTGCCTTATTTATCCTACCCAAAACATGCAGTCAAAGTGACCTCTGCGCTGCCACCGACGACAACGTGGAAGTGGCAATATTTTGAGCCAACAAGATCTAAAGTAAAAGAGAAGAAATTTAGGGAGTAGTTCATTAATAAAAAGCTTGTATACAAATATCAGTTTATTTTTATAATACTTGTACGCACCGGGACTTACAGCTTAGTACGGCTGTTATTCCAAATGCATACAGTGTGGCTAAGTTTGTAACGATTGAGCCTGGTATCTATGGTTACCTCACCCTACTGATTATAAACCTACAGCAACCACTTAACACCAAACCCCTACCCTACCACCCTAGTTATCCTAACACCCTAACCTATCATACAAGCCTACGGGAGACCTACGGGAACAGACAGAATTTGGGTAGGAATAGGGGTTTGTGTACGTTGTGCAATGTGTACACAGGAAATAGTTTTGTCATTGCCAGTCCCACAGACTCATAGAACTGGTGATGGCTAAAGGTGTCTTGGCCATAGTGAGAGGAATTATGGAAGATGAATCAAACTCTACTCCAGCTTGATGACTACTTTATTCATTTACTAATTACTAATTTATGTGGAACGAATGTATGTCGCTCTTGGTGCTGACGCTGGCGTATGTAACTCTTGCCTGTTCACGGCTGAACAATACTCGAAACTCTAATTTGGCTTCTAAAACTTGTGCAAGCAGAACAACATTTTTAAAATGTTTGCTTTTCATTTGCCATCTGTGCCATCTTGTCTGTAGGCCGTTTCATTTTCTGCTATTCGTAGTGAAGCACCATCTTTACTAGTCCTATTGACCTGAAATACAAAACTAATGTTATAAATTCTTTCTCTTCATTATCTTATTTATACTGATTTAATTAATCAGTAGCGGCATCAAAATAACAGTCATTACTATTCTTATGGCGGGTTTTTTTTTTGTTACAATGAGTTTTGTACAGGCAAACGAAGTTCTTCGTAAAATTGTAAATTGGATAAATCATGCCAGGCTGCCCCTGTTTAGCGTTAGTGCTTGTGTCAGTGTTTTTATTTTCTATTATGGAGACCTCTCCCTGACCAATTCTTCCAAAAAATCTAAGGATTAGAAGCATAAGCAAGCATAAGTATAAGAAATTGAGAATATTTACAAAACATAACTTACTTTGAACACATTTTAGCTGCAACAGTAGGTACACACCTTATCCTCCTCCAACCAATATTCAATTCTTTGCCCTTTATTGCAACTAGTCTCCGGTCTTAATTTCATTTATTTTAAATACAAAAAAAATATTCAAAAGTTTTTTAGTTTGACACATACAATATCAAATTCATTCATTGACATATTCATATTGTTTCCATGACGACCATGACGTTGTCGCGTCAAAACCGTTGAAACTGTAGACAATAAATTAAATTTTCATACGTAATAATGTCTATGGACACAAATATTCGGTTCGTAGACAGATATTCTCGTATGCATATCTGTCTACGAACTATATATTCATTATAATGGCAACATTTAGAAGTTGTAGGACATTCTAGTTATAGAACGTTTATGAAGCGTTTATGAATACAAAATTTTATCGAATGTTTTAAAGGCCTATTGAGCATTTTAACTAATGAATGGTTTAAACCTTCAATAGGCTTTTTTTATGAATAAGACCGAAAGTGTTTAAAATATGGAAATTGAACAAAGTGCATCTATTAATGAAAAAAGTGACGCAGAAATATTGAAACAAAATGATTAATATTAATTAAATTAATGATTGATTTATTTCAACGTTAATATTCAAGTTTTCACTTCTGCCGGCACTCCCGGAGTGCAACCCGTCTTTTTTTTTCACATAAACCATAAACTTACTTTTTCTTCTCAACGTGTCAACGGCAAAAAGTTTAATCATTTTTGTTTAAAGAGTATTCTATTCTATTCTATTCTATTCTACTCTTTATTATGTAGGTACACCATGTAAATTACAGACATAAATATAGAAAACAATGGGTGACATACTGGGCGGTCTTAATAATGTTACTTAGATATCAAATCAAGTAAAAATATTTTATTGGAACAAAAAACGAGGTTCACGATAATGTTAGTGGCCGTTACCAGTTACATTGCTACATTATCATAAATGACATACATTCATATTATGATTGGTAACATTGCAATTTCATTAATTTATCAACTTTGTGTTTCAGAAGACCTATTCCCGTAATTAATAAAAACCGGCCAAGTGCGAGTCGGACTCGCCCATGAAGGGTTCCGTAGCAGCAAGTAACATAATATAAAAGTTCTTGTAGTTCGTTGTAACTTTGTGAAAGGTAAATTGCGGTTTTCGATTTATGACGTATTAAAAAAAAACTACTTACTAGATCTCGTTCAAACCAATTTTCAGTGGAAGTTTACATGGTAATGTACATTATATATTTTTTTTTAATTTTATCTTCTTTTTCTTATTTTAGAAGTTAGAGGGGGGGGGGGGGACACACATTTTACCACTTTGGAAGTGTCTCTCGCGCAAACTATTCAGTTCAGAAAAAAATGATATTAGAAACCTCAATATCATTTTTGAAGACCTATCCATAGATACCCCACACGTACAGGTTTGATGAAAAAAAATTTTTGGAGTTTCAGTTGTAAGTATGGGGAACCCCAAAATTTATTGTTTTTTTTCTATTTTTGTGTGAAAATCTTACTGCGGTTCACAGAATACATCTACTTACCAAGTTTCAACAGTATAGTTCTTATAGTTTCGGAAAAAAGTGGCTGTGACATACGGACGGACGGACAGACAGACATGACGAATCCATAAGGGTTCCGTTTTTTGCCATTTGGCTACGGAACCCTAAAAACGTTCCAAATCTAGTAGCAATCTCATCTCAGCGACAATCAATGTCAAAAATGTAGTGAAATTAGAGGTATTTTTGACTCAGACTGTGAACGTTCTTAAAATTACGAGAATCGCTCCTCTGGTGTTATGGCGGTCACCATTTTACATTTACGGGTCCAGCGGATAGCCTACAAACCTCCTACGTAAAACTATATAAAAATAACACAAACATACATAATTAGCCTGTAATGTTCCCACTGCTGGGACTCAGGCCTCCTCTCAGTGAGAGGGAGTGGGCCGTAATCCACCACGCCGGCCCGGAGCGGGTTGGCAGATGTCAAATGTCTTCGAGTTTTTGGTTCTAGGACATACCGGTTTCCTCACGATGTTTTCCTTCACCGTTTTGAGAGCAGTGGTGATGAAATAATTTACACAAAGTAAAGCACCTGTTTGGATTCGAACCTACGACCTACAACCCGTAAGTGGCGGCCGTCACCACTTGGCCACCACTGCTCAGAAACACAAACAACGCACCCATAATTTACATTCAAGGCTTTTATTTACACAAACAGGAAGCTTTCCTTACGTCGAATTTTACGACCATACCAAAATGAGAAGTCAAGCCGTAACATTCTGCATGGGACAAAGGAATAAAAATAAAAAAGAAGGTACTTAAGGACCAAACCTACCTACGTATACGTTGTACAATGCCTTTACTCTTAATCAAGCTTCGTCAAAGCGTTGCCAAGCGCTTCTCGTCAAATTTCAAATCGAATAGAATCGTCCAATCAATCGTTATGGGGGATAGCTCTGTTCCCGCACCCAGCGGACGAATGTACAGTTATCTAAAGGGATAAGTAACCGGGGTCTTTGGATACAGTTAAAGTTTAGTAAGAAACCGATACATGTTTTCGAACATAATTTAATTAAATTAACCGGCACCGCGCGTCGCCTATTGGCGACGAAACAATAGAAAATCAATTGCGTCTCATTAGCGGAGCTTGACAGACCAACATAAAAATCATAAAATTATGTAGTTGTTAACAGGCTAATAGAAAACATACAGTTTATTTATCAAATTACATTTCATTCGAAAACCTCCATCGGTTTCTTACTAAACTTCCATTATATCTGGTTAGTTATCTCTTTTGGTGACTTTACATACGACACATCAAGCTACGCGTTCCTAGTATAAAGTGACCTCTCATTGTATACAATTGGGTGTAAAAAGACCCATCACTTAACCGTTATCTATGCAAACTAAAAACATTATACATAACATTTTATTTTTGCTGAAAAATCGATGCTCGCGTACGACAGCGCGCAATGTAAGGCACGCAAAACATTATGACATGAAACGGTACAAGACATTGTGGGGAGGATTTAAAGTTAAATTGTAATAATTAAAACAGGATGTCGCGTAGAAAAAACTTGAACCTTGACTTTGTCTCTGTCACCTTTGACCTAGACTAGAGTCAAGAGCAAGTCCATTTAAAATAAAATAAAAATGTTAGGTACCAAAGGGGCAATTCTCGTAATTTTAAGAACGTTCACAGTCTGATCTCAGTCTCAATTGACAAGTTTTTGATATTTGTTTGTCGCCGAGATGAGACTGCGACTAGATTTTGAACGTGTTAAATTACGAGAATTGGCCTTCAGATAAAGTCCAGTCACAAGGTTAGACGACTCTCGGCCTTGTCAAGCGTCTTTTTACACTCGTTATATTATACCTCTCCGTACAACGACAGGTCATGTCACTCTGGAACGGTACAGCCTGACGTGTCATCGTGTGTACCCAATTCATATTCGATCTCACATCGAATCGATTATATCGGACTGATTGAAAATTCCAAATCGATTACCCGAGTGAGACGATTCGTTGGAATTATGTTGAATGATTACGTAGATCGGCGGAATTGAGCTAATTTTGGTTATTTCGATTCTGTGATATGGCAATATTGAGGGTGCCTACCAGATTAACGAAGGGGATGTAGGGGAAATTGTATCGAATATTATGAAATCCATAATTAAAGTAGCTGTGCCCGCGATTTTGCGCGGCTTTTCTATCGGCATTTTAAGAATGTGAAGTACTAAGGTCTGATTTTTCAATCATCTGATAACCTTATTCGAGGAATAATTTTGAAATGTTGACAGTTATTTGATACAAAAACTGTCAAATTTCAATTTTATTCCTCAAATAAATGTTTTCTGGAGATGGAAAAATCAACCCTTAGTACAATTATTCGTAAGGAAATTATCACCGACCGCTGATTTTTGTAATCCAAACTAATATTATAAATGCGAAAGTAACTCTGTCTGTCTGTCTGTCTTTTCTTCACGCCTAAACTACTGAACCGATTTGTGTGAAAGGTACAGACATAGTTTGGAACTTGAGAAAGGACATAGGATAGTTTTTATCCCGATATTCCCACGGGATCGAAACTTACGCGGGTGAAACCGCGGGGCGCAGCTAGTTTAAACTAAAACATGTTGAATATTTAACTACATAAATTATATTAAACGTTCAACACGTGAAAATGGCAGATAGGTGGGGTCGTCTGCAGCTACCTACCCAGCCTAAAAAAAAAATACCTAAGCCCCATATTTTATTTTTATTTTTCATAGCCGATTTTACTATTTGCACCAAACAATAGTTTTAGACGAATCTACTAATAGTCGAGACAAAAACAAAAAAAAAAGTGTTGCCAGTTTCGTCTACCCTACATAAAGTTATAGGCCTTCAAAGTTTTAAAACTCATGAATTTCGGTAATAAAAAAAATTAAAAAGCTATGGAGCCTGGGTAATTTTTTTTCTGCCGAACACTCTGTACAGATGGAAGGCTAGGAATAAATCACTCTTGTTATACATTAAGTACTTAGGTAAGAACTTTCTCCATTTAGGTTATTTTACGAGGCATGAAAATATTGAAAATAAGAGACGCCTATTTACATCTCTCGTACCTAGTCAACTTTATGTACTAAGTAAACAGTTTCATGTTACAAATACTGGTTTATTTAGCTTTCATCTCGCCGAACGGCAGAAATGTGTGCATTTGTTTTCTAAATATTTAGCTAAACTTATAACTAAAATATTTCTCACACTAATATTATAAAGGCGAAAGTTTGTGAGTGAGTGTGTATGTGTGTTTATATTATGTTTGTTACTTCTTCACGCTCAAACGGCTGGACCAATTTTGATAACATTTTGTACAGAGGTAGCTGACACCCTGGATTAACATATAGGCTACTTTTTATCGCGACATTCCCACGGGATCACGGGATGCAAAATATTGTACCTAAACATTTTAAAAGAGTAACGGTGGAGTTTCTTGCCCGTTCTTCTCCATACGAAAACTACCTTTTGGAATGGGCGACTAGAATCAATTCTATTTTAAGATAATTTTTGACGTTCAAAAGTGCCTTTTATGTGCCTATTTGAAATAAATGCTTTGACTTTGACTTTTGACTTTGGATCGACATTTACGCGGGTAAAACCGCAGGGCGCAGCTAGTTAATATTATGTATCTTTGTACACACACGTTTTTCTTGCCGTGTGAAACCACGGTTTATTCGCCGTGTGTAGGCACCGTCGTCAGTGTTGTATGGATTACTATGGAAGTTTGTTGACGGACACATTTTTTTAATGGCGTATTTAAACACCGTACCGTAAAGAAACCGTGCTGTGTACAAAGGGCCTTATTGTGAAGGCCCTTGTGAATTTACTATGAAGATATTGCAATTTATTGACAATTAAAAATATACTCTTTCTATTCACATTAATATCAAAAAATCTTACCCAAAGTTAAATAGTCATTTTACAAATTAAATAAAACCACAGATATTGATAGACCTAGATAACGCAAGTATCATGAACTGTATGAAAACTAAGCGTGCCACTTTTTGACTACCTACTATGACGTCACAAGCTCGCGCTCTCTCGCTCACGCTCACCCAGCCTGCAGTACACAGGACTGATCGCGAAAGTGGCGGCTTACGATTTTCGAACGTAAGCTGGTGCGATTTTTGGCACGCGAAGTAGTTGCTCTTGCGTTATATAGATGTATCTATATATGTGAATAAAATAGATTTTTTTTTTTTTGCTTAATGGGCCTGCTCTTGATCACGCCTGATGGAAAGCGATGGATGAGGTCTATGATGGAACGAGCGTGCCCAGAAGATGCCTGTTCACTGTAGCTTTGAAGGCAGACGGGTTAAATGTGGAATCACAGACGCCGTCAGAGAGTTCCTCATTTTGGGTGTTCGCATAACTCGGAGGAAAAGCGCTAAGTACGACTGGCATAATACGTGCGTAGCGCCTTCTACGACAGCGTAGCTATGTAGCCGTAGCACCATCGCATGTGCTACGGCGTAGCAATGACGCGTTCTATAAATTAGTAATTTAGTACAGTCGTGCTTTATTTTCTTCACTATACGGTTAATACAGTTAATTGCAATTATTAGTCGATATACAGGATGGCAGGACGGATTCAGTAGGTATATATATGACTGATTTATTTGCTGCGTTGAAGTCGATTTCTTTTTCCATATATTGCTTATTTGATGAAACGTAAATGTATTTTTTCCCAAAAATGAGTTAAATATGACAAAGCACTTAGAAAGCGTATTTACTTTAGGAGAAACAAAGACGTAAAAAAGAGTAAAGTGGCAGTTACGTCGATGTTTCTCTAAATGATCGATATTTTGACCGCGTAGGTATCACTTTTGTAGGACACAGCAGATTTTTGTCCAAAATCGTGTACTGAATCCATGGTAACAGGCTGTGTGTTGACGTACAGACGCCAGCACATCAACCTACCCGAAACTGTCACATTTTCCCAATCAACTTTGAACCTTATGCTTTAGTGATAAAGTTGAAAATCTATTAAAGAAATTTGACAGGTTGTAGTAGGTTGATGCGCTTTTTTTTTTTTTTATGGATGGGAAATCATCAAATGACCCCTCCCGCTCTGGGTGGAGCGAAGGGAGTGTCAGACTCTTACTGACTAAAACCCATCCGTGTTCCTTCCTTAGCCCTTTATGTTCCGGGGTAGCGGTAACCCTTTCGGACAATCCCGCACCCCCGGCAGGCTTCGGCCCTGGCAGGCCCTTCCTTTATGCTGACATCTCTTTGAGGCGCGCGTGGAACACATACGCGCCGTCCGGCACGGGCCTGGTCCTGATCGGACGGTGAGCTACCCATTACTCTCCGTCCGCAGGCCCGCGCCTACGGTGGCCGGGAGTCGTCACGCGGCTCCCGACGCCCGGAGCGTCTCCCGCGGCGGCTGGGGTGTGAGGCTCTTTCCCTCAGCCGTCCCGCCACCTCCTTCGCTAGCATGACTGCTTCGCAGAAGGAGGTGACCGCCTCCCACTCCCTCTCGCCCCGGACCATGGCTTGAACCAGGGCCGGACGCGAGAGGTCGCCGCCGCTGTCGATCGCCTCTACGAGGGCACGGCGGTGCTCCGCCCATGCGGGGCAGACCTCCACCGTATGCTCCACCGTGTCCTCTGGGCGATCCTCGCAGTGGTGACACCCGGGCGTCTCCTCCCGCCTGATGATGTGCAGGAACCTCCCAAAACATCCGTGTCCGGTGAGGACCTGCGTCAGGCGATAGGTGAGGACGCCGTGACGCCTCTCTAGCCACTCCTCAAAGAGGGGTCTTACCGCCACTATCGTGGCGTGCCCTAGGTCGATGCGCTGGCGTCTGTACCTGCCGCCCTCTATTAATCAATAAATATTCGCATTTCAGACTTTTTGCAATGCAAATAAATGAAGCTCGTCCGTTCGTTTATTTGGAAGATAATTGTATTAGTAAAAGTACTTCCAGCGTGCCCATTTTTTTTTTTTTTTTTTTTTTTTTTTTTTTTTTTTTTTTTTTTTTTTTTTTTTTTATGGATGGGAAATCATCAAATGACCCCTCCCGCTCTGGGTGGAGCGAAGGGAGTGTCAGACTCTTACTGACTAAAACCCATCCGTGTTCCTTCCTTAGCCCTTTATGTTCCGGGGTAGCGGTAACCCTTTCGGACAATCCCGCACCCCCGGCAGGCTTCGGCCCTGGCAGGCCCCTTCCTTTCTGCTGACATCTCTTTGAGGCGCGCGTGGAACACAACGCGCCGTCCGGCACGGGCCTGGTCCTGATCGGACGGTGAGCTACCCATTACTCTCCGTCCGCAGGCCCGCGCCTACGGTGGCCGGGAGTCGTCACGCGGCTCCCGACGCCCGGAGCGTCTCCCGCGGCGGCTGGGGTGTGAGGCTCTCTCCCTCAGCCGTTCAGCCACCTCCTTCGCTAGCATGACTGCTTCGCAGAAAGAGGTGACCGCCTCCCACTCCCTCTCGCCCCGGACCATGGCTTGAACCAGGGCCGGACGCGAGAGGTCGCCGCCGCTGTCTATCGCCTCTACGAGGGCACGGCGGTGCTCCGCCCATGCGGGGCAGACCTCCACCGTATGCTCCACCGTGTCCTCTGGGCGATCCTCGCAGTGGTGACACCCGGGCGTCTCCTCCCGCCTGATGATGTGCAGGAACCTCCCAAAACATCCGTGTCCGGTGAGGACCTGCGTCAGGCGATAGGTGAGGACGCCGTGACGCCTCTCTAGCCACTCCTCAAAGAGGGGTCTTATCGCCACTATCGTGGCGTGCCCTGCGCTGGGTTGCGAAAGTCGCTCCTTCCATGCCACCATGAGATCGCGCCGGAGGTCTGTCCGCTCCGCCACGATTTGCCGCGGAAGCGGAGTTTCCCCCCGGCTCAGTGCCTCCGCGCGCCACTCATACAGGCGCGCTAGGACTATCGCCTCCAGATCCCATGGCGGCAGTCCGGCAAGGAGGCTTGCCGCCTCGCCCGAGATCGTGCGGTACCCCCGGATCAGCCTTACGGCTACCACCTTTTGGGGCGCGTTCAGATAGTGGGCGGCTCGCCGCCGCAGAGAACGCGCCCACACCGGGGCCCCGTATAGGGCCATGGACCGCACGACCCCCGCGTAAAGCCTCCGGCAGGAGGTGTTTGGCCCCCCCAGGTTGGGCAGGAGCCGCTTGAAGGCGGCCCCGGTCCTTTCCAGTTTGGGGGCCAAGCGTCGGAAGTGTTCGACGAAGTTCCACCGGCTGTCGAGGACGAGACCCAGGTATCTCATCGTTTCGTATTTCTATTCTAATACGACTCAACAGGATTGTTTCATTTTTTTTATTTTACCATATATGTACACACAAACTAATATATATACTATATACAATTGTGTAATAAAAATAAAAAAGACACAGAAGCTCATTGGGCATCAAAAAATTCGTCCACATCGCTGTCAATGGGATAAGTGCCCAAAAGGCTGGCAGCATTACCACGTTGGATGGCAAAGCTTATTCTTTGGGCTAAAAATAGGCCAGCCCTCTGGTCACGCGAAGAGTCAACCAGTCCGATTGACTTATGGTAGGCTTATCAATATCTTATGTCAGACTCGTAGAATTTTGACTTTTCCAACGATATAATGTCACTTTGCCTACATGATCAATTTATTTGTCATGTCTTCACTTTTAATTCTTTAACCTATTGTGACATAGTAATTTTATTCTAGGTGCATCGTTTTCAAATACAATTATATAATTAATGTATACAAAATATTTTAAAAGAAGAAACGATGGATTTTTTTGCCCATTCTACTCTATACGGAAAGTACCTTTTAGAAGGGGCGACCAGGATCAATTCTATTTTATTATAAACTAGCTGCGCCCCGCGGTTTCAACCGCATAAATTTCGATCCCGTGGGAATATCGAGATAAAAAGTAGCCTATATATTAATCCAGGGTGTCAGCTACCTTCATACAAAATTTTATCAAAATTGGTCCAGCTGTTTGAGCCTGAAGAAGTAACAAACATATAAACACACACACTCACAAACATTCGCCTTTATAATATGAGTGTGAAGTGTGATTTTGACGTTCAAAAGTGCCTTTTATGTGCCTATTTAAAATAACTGCCTGACTTTGACTTTGCCCTCTTGGACGGTTAACATAGTTACGAATTTGCAGTCAGGCCAAAATTTATACCATGTCAAGGCCTTCCCCACAGTTACAATTTAGAAGAAATAAAAAAGATCCTCACCCCTAAAGTGGAGCTGAAAAATAAGGATCAAATAAGTGAAGCAACGCTTCCTATTACTTTTCTAAACTTGAACTATCGCAACAATGTGCTTAATAAAAGTCGGCCAAACCCGCGAACTCTCAACTCTCTTACGTGATCAGAATGTAACGGTGGGGCTAGGAAATTAGCGTTTTTAATTATAATAATTGAATGTAAACAAAAGGAGTATGTAAGGATCGTAGCAAGTGGCGGTCTATAATAATAATATCTGCCTCCCATGGGAATAAGGTAAGAGTTTATGTATGTTACTACCTGCGCCCCGCGGTTTCACCCGCGTAAATGTCGATCCCGTGGGAATATCGGGATAAAAACTATCCTATGTCCTTTCTCGGGACTCAAACTATCTCTATACCAAATTTCGTCTAAATCGATTCAGTGGTTTGAGCGTGAAAAGGTAACAGACAGACAGACAGAGTTACTTTCGAATTTATAATATTAATAGTATGGATTGTCCCGAACCAGAGTCAATTTTACTTTTACATCCCATGTATCATTGAAAAGTCAAAAGATAAGTCGCCATTTTCATCAACACTGACGTTAGCACAGTAACGTTATCACACTAATATTATACAGGCGAAAGTTTGTGCGTGTGTGTTTATATGTTTGTTACTTCTTCACGCTCAAACGGCTGGACCAATTTTGATAAAATTTTGTATGGAGGTAGCTGACACTCTAACTCAACATATAGGCTACTTTTTATCCCGATATTTCCATGGGATCGACACTTATGCGGGTGAAACCGCAGGGCGCAGCTAGTAAATAATATATTAAAATCTATGTTTATGGAACAAAAATAAATAAAAACATTATAATATTGTGTTTGCATTGAGGACTGAAAATCCTTCGACTTTCAGTCCGACTTGTCATCTTCTTTTCTTCTTTTAAAAATAAACCAAACAAAATAACAGAACGAGACTAAAAAAAACATACGAATTTCCTCAATTTAAAGTTGGCAAGATAATTTGGACGTTGACTGTAATGACGCTAACTTTTTAAATACACTATAACAGAGGGCTTCAGGGTATAAAAACTTGACTTAATGTTCAGAGTAATAGAGTGTGCTTTTTTATTATCATAGCTCTTTTATATTCTCTCGTCTGGTGATTCGGTGATCATAATTATGAAATTTTTAATTAAAGTTAATAAATTGTTTTTCGTGAGTAATCATGTAAATTATGCGTAACCGTCGCGGTTGGGTGCCTCTTTTGAACAGGAAATTAATTGTTTACCAAATTGACTACCCACTTAAATGGCGTATTCAAATCACAAAAACTGTCATTTTTTGGCATTTGTATGAAGAAGCCAGGGCAAATGTACGAGTCAATTCGATAAACGGTTAGGGGTTTATTTATAAACGATAATTAAAATTTTGAGACGTTCAAACGTCAAAAATGTATAATTAAACAGTTGCTAAATATTACTTAACTTTAAGCAACGTTTATGAATAATGAATAAAGGGGTTAATTTCCCTGACTGTATCTATATTTGACTAGTAGCGCTCCGCGGTTTCACCCGCATAAGTGTCGATCCCGTGGGAATATCGGTATAAAAAGTATCCTATGTGTTATTCTGATGTATAAGATATATTACTGTAAAGTTTCATCAAAATCCCTTCAGTAGTTTTTGCGTGAAAGAGTAACAAACATCCTCACAAACTTTCGCCTTTATGATATTAGTGTGATAGTGTGATGTGATAATTATGTATAATTTATATATAGTAGGAGTAGGATAGGACTAACCGTTTGACATGACGTATAGGAAAGGATAGTAGTGACTGATAAAAGGCGGAACCGGTTGTACCATCATGGAAGAAAGCTATAATAAAGCAGAAATTCCACTTACCATTTTGCTTCCAATTAAGAGCAAGCCTATTCAAGGCCATAGCTGCTTAGCATAATCAGCCTATAGTTTTCTCACTGCTGGGACACAGGCCTCTCTGGGAGAAAGAGTGGGCCGTAATCCACCACGCGGGCCCAGTTCGGGTTGGTAGATGTCACATGTCTTCGAATTTTTGGTTCTAGGACATGCCGGCTTCCTATTTTCCTTCACCGATTTGAGAGCGGTAGTGAGAGAATAATTTACACAAAGTAAAGCGCCTGTCTGGGTTCGAACCGCCGCCGTGACTTACGAATGTAGGTCGTAACCTACATTGGTAAGTCGCGGCCGTTACCACTGGGCCACCACTGCTCCAAATAAAATAAAAATGAAAGTATCTACGCATAATTTATTTTCAATCCTGTCCGAATAGATAAAGACCGAGCTGGGGTTATTAGATCTGATAAGTTATTCGCCCACACGGAACGGTTTAACAGTATTTACACGGTGTTAAACGTTTTTAGCAGAATAAAGCTACACTGGAGTGATAGACATACGATCCTTATTTCAAATATCGCAGCCTCATACTAAGATGCCTTTATGGCCTCGCGCTGGTCTTCTTTTTATTTATTTATTTATTTATTTATTCATTTATTTCAGGCGACGCAGGCCCATAGATAAATACCTTAACCTAAACATACATATTTTTATTATAAAACTAGTACATCACTTCACTAGCTAGTTCTTGTACTGCTCTGCCAACTACGGCGAAACAAAAAGGTGGGTTATGATTTTGACCAGTATGTATGTATGTATGTTCATCTGTTCCCTCATAACTTCTAAACTCCTTGTAATAATTGGATAAATGAAGTATCGTTGGAAGTGTCTTGATCGTCCGCTGGTTAAAGGTTATGTGACGTTTTTTTTTTAATCATGCCTTGTTAGGTATCAAATGAAAGGGCTTAATTAGCACATTTCATAAATATTACTGATATAAAGTCTAAAATAATTAAATAAAAAATAAGTTTAAAAACTAAAACCCGACTACTGAAAAGGATTACTGAGGAGGAAAGGATGAGAGGAAAGGAAAGGAAGGAGAAAAGATGCACGTAGGTACTTGTTTCATCCTTTTCAGTAGTCGGGGAAGGTTCCCGTGGTCGCATGCCGCTGTACTAACATACAAATCTATGGTAGCATACGACCACGGGAAGGTACTTGTTTCATCCTTTTCAGTAGTCGGGATTTAGTTTTTAAACTTATTTTTTATTTCTTTCTTGTTGTTTTCACGATTTCGTTAGTTTTAATCTGATTTTTCCAACGCCAGATATTTTTATCGGAGAAATAATTTTAAATTTTTGACAGTTCTGCCATACAAAATCTGCCGGACGCCACTTTTATTCCACGAATAAAAATTATGTGTCGATTGAAAAATCAGCCATTCTCTTCATTGTTTCTATTTCCTGTGCTCGTTCCAAATAAAATATTTTTCTTTGCCTTTCTTCTTTGAAGTGTAACTACTTTTATCCATACTAATATTTAAATTCGAAAGTAACTCTGTCTGTCTGTCTAAACCGCTGAACCGATTTAGATGAAATTTGGTATAAAGATAGTTTGAGTCCCGGGAAAGGACATAGGATACTTTTTATCCCGATATTCCCACGGGATCGAGACTTATGCGGGCGAAACCGCGGGGCGCAGCTAGTAAGTAGCTAGTAGTAGTAGTAAGTGTTATCCGTTTACGGAAATTATTTCAATGATAGAAAGCTACACAATTTTCTAGTATCATTTTCTAGTCATAAGATATGGTGGACATACAAACGGAAGTCGTGGCTAGAAGCTAGTCGTTTATTACGCAACCACACACGCTAAGATATGCAAGAAGGTTATGTTACATAACTACGCAAAAAAAACAAGTCATTCATAACCGAGTTTTGTTTGTCTGGATGACTGTACATTTTTCTATGGTAACACTTTGACCTTTAAGATAGACTAGCGCAGTACGGAATTTTGACGAGTTTAGCTTAGACAGATTTTGTTACCACTGGCGTTTGGACTACAGTACAGTTAGTTTTAACCGTCATAGAGGTATGAGGAACAGGGTGTAAAGTTCACTCATCCTCCATAGGAAAGGGAGGATCATCCGACCAGACGGGTGTCGTGTCTTGTGGGTAACTGCCCGACCATTGATGTCGGGACGTTGTATATTATGCTAGTTTATTTATTTATTTTATTAAAACTTTATGCACAAGTAAAAAAAAATACTGTACAAAGGCGGACTTAATGCCTGAGGCATTTTCTACCAGTCAACCTTAGGGTGATGCAGAGACAAAACATGGCAGGTGCAACATACAGAATAACTAGCTTGGAAATGACTATAAAATACAAGAATATATACATAGATACATACATACATACATATAAACCAAATGAACTCTCAGGGGAGAAATGATCGGTAGAGGAGAAAACGAATCCAGCAAATCAGCGCTGGGATGTTATAGCCAACTTCTGCCGAATATGTTCACGTGCCTTCACTTTAAAAGATAACCGACTGGGGCTAGTTGCGCGGTAAACTCTGCTTGCGCGATGCAGGATTTTGCGTGACGTCAGTACGATGCGAGGTTCGCATGTGGCGCTGTAGATGCTGATACACACCGTCAACAAATATACTGTGAAGAAGAAATTTTTATTTAAATAGTAAAATAGCAAATAAAAACTAATCCATACTTTATTACTTTATTAATATTATAAATTCGAAAGTAACTCTGTCTGTCTGTCTGTATGTTACCTTTTCACGCCTAAACCGCTGAACCGATTTAGATGAAATTTGGTCTATACCAAATTTCATTCCTATGTCCTTTTCCGGGACGCAAACTATCTCTATAGATAGTTTGCGTCCCGGAAAAGGACATAGGATAGTTTTTATCCCGATATTCCCACGGCATCGACATTTACGCGGGTGAAACCGCGGGGCGCAGCTAGTAATATTATAAATTCGAAAGTAACTCTGTCTGTCTGTCTGTATGTTACCTTTTCACGCCTAAACCGCTAAACCGATTTAGATGAAATTTGGTATAGAGATAGTTTGAGTCCCGGGAAAGGACATAGGATACTTTTTATCCCGATATTCTCACTAGATCGAGACTTTTGCGGGTGAAACCGCGGGGCGCAGCTAGCACCTAATAAATTAATAAATATAACAAAATTAAATCCTAACGTAACTAAAACTTTACAGAAACTAAAATATAGCGTCGAAAAATTAATCCGCATTGCTGTCGACTGGTAATGTACCCAAGAGACTGGCGGAATTATCACGTTGTATGGCAATGCTTAGTCTTTGGCCAAGGTAAAAGCCAGCTCTTGGGTCATGGGAAGTGTCAACCAGCAGTTTCGAAATTTCCTTAAAAAGACCATGAGCAAAAAGAAAACTTGTATAACTGTCTGAAAAAAATATGGTTATTATTAAATCAACCGCTAACGTTAGGGCCTCACCAAAAAGCGTTTGTGATTTTTAACGTGAAGATAGGTTTTTAATTAACCAGCGAACTTCAGTGCGGGGTCAGTTTCAGCTAGCTGACTTGGCACTCCGTCCATGTAGACTTAGCCGAAATGTTTGACCCCGACGTCAACTTTGTATTTATACACCGCGAAATTAGCCAGCCATCTTTGTGGAATTTAAAGGCGGGACTTTTAGTTAGTAATTTGATGTTTTTTTTTATGTGGCAATGCTACCAGTCATGGAGCACAACAACCAGTGGAGAGAGCATCGGCACGTTTTTCTTCTAAATCAAAGTCACTAAACAACGGCGAGGGGAGAGGTAAGCTTCGCCCGCTGTGATTGGGTGATGAATTGACAACCAAATGACAAATGATTTTTTAGGGATTCCAAAAAGGTAATTAAAAAAATATCGATATCGATAATAATTTGACTTATTAGTAGTTTATGGATTTGTTTGCGATACAGAGATTACGCGTTCGATTTTGTAATAAAACCTGAAATTAGAAAAAGTCAAAAATAAAATAATCATTTTTATTTTTGAATATTACCGTGCTTTTGGAAGATTCATTCTTATCTTTTAATAGAGACGATTGATATTGGGTGTTTCTTGAATCATCTGGAAGTGTCTGCAAAAAGAAATATTTTAACAAAATCGCATGACCAGCCCAAATATAAGTAATACCCTCTCAAAAAAAAAAAATACCTACCAGAGCAGGTAAATACAGAGTAGGCGCTGATAATCTATATAATCGGCGTCTATTGTTTTTTAAGCTTTCAAAGCAATCTGGCGTGAAATGTCTAGAACATACAACACTACACTTTGTTGGAAAAAAATTGTCTCTATGTGTAGCTTTGATCCAAATTTCTTTCTTCTTGATGTCATCGTTGGGAAATTTGCGAATTTTAATGTATACAAAATACATTTTAGATGATAATTATCCACACCATCAAAAACTACGAAAACGACATAAATGGCGAAAATGATGTAATGTGATGTGTTAATAACGTCATCGCCACTGTAGCTCTCAAAACGGTGAAGGAAAACATCGTGAGAAAACCGGCATGTCGGCAGAACCAAAAATTCGAAGACGCCAAATCCGCAGTGCACTCCCTCTCCCAGAGAGGAGGCGGGTATCCCAGCTGTGGGAATACTATAGGCTGATTGTGCTATGTTAGGCTCGTGTGAATGAATGTTACTAAATCTCGACTTAAAACCATTAATCTGTCAAGCTCCGCTAATGAGACACAATTGATTTTTTATTGTTTCGACGCCGATCGGCGAACCGCGCCGCTTGACAGGTTAAAGTAGAGTTTATAGTTAACTAGCAGCGTCCCGCGGTTTCACCCGCATAAGTTTCAATTCCGTGGGAATATCGGGATAAAAAGTATCCTATGTGTTAATCCTAGTTATAAGCTATCTGTGTGCCAAATTTCATCCAAATCCGTTCAGTAGTTATTGCGTGAAAGAGTAACAAACATCCATCCATCCTCACAAACTTTCGCGTTTATAAAATTAAGTAAAAATAGTAAAAGTAATAGTAAAGCAAAGTATTAGTAAAGTAATAATTAGTAATAAAATAATAAATTTATAATATAAGTAATAGTAATGGGATCCTGCCGTTTTGCCGAAAAGATTTTGCCAAATTTTCATTACCCAAACAAATTTTAGCAACCTTTTTTATACCAATGTAATATTTGAAATAATTTTAGTACACAAATTTTCATTTGGTCAAATTTTACTCGGCAGAATATTACTTGGGATAATGTCATTAAGGCATTTGGTCTTTAATCAAATGATTTATTACAGCAAACAATCTTTACACAATGAACATTTAGTAAAATTTTCGCTGTGAAAAAAAAATACAAAAATATTTTTTTTTGGGAATTATATAATTAAAAATGGGGAAGGGCTCCGTCGACATAGGATGCAATAGCGAGCGAAGGGCACCCTGAGGTTAGGTTTGAAAAATATGTTATACCAACTGAAATATTTGACTAGATAAAAAATGGTAAAAGTACTAGTTGGTGAACAAGTTATTGTTCAAACGTTCACTTGCCAAACATAGGTTTTCGTAACAATTATTTGTAAAGAGATTTTTTGGTAAGTAATAATTTGGCAAATGAAATTATGCGAAAATTTGTTTGGGAAGTGATAATTTGGTAATTTCTTTTCGGTAAAACAAGGGAGACCCAATAGTAATATTATTCTGATAGGTACTTTCAATTGAATACTCAAAGGTATCAATATCTTCTCTTAAAAAGGATGCTATGCCTGTCTATGCATAACCATGGTTTCCCCGTCAGTAAAATTAATCCCTCGCTTTCATTCCATGCTCAATTTCGCCCTTTACACACAAATCTCAACCTGACACAAGATCGTCAATGCAGCGTATACACAAGTACATATGAAATCCTAAGGACCTCAAAATACGCGTCGAGGCTTATCAACCGAAAGACGTCTGATTAAATACAGGCCCGGACTCCAGCTCAACTTAGGAACAATGTACACGTCAACTAAGTTTCGAGTTAGATTTGTTAGGACTGTCAAAAGTTTCCGTGCAAGTGGTGTTGTATTTACGTTTTCAAAAGGATCGGAAGTAAAATCCTTTTCAAGACTGTCTGTTTAACTTTCATATTGGATTCGTTGTAGGCGTGTTATTTTTGAGTCGTTGAGTTTTAATATAGTGAGAAAATTAATACTTTCAACCACATTATCTAACGACTAGTTAGATAATGTGGTTGAAAGTATTAATTTTCTCAAAACTACCGGGTCGGATTTTGATGCCCTTTTGCACAAGGATATAGTTGAGGTATCCCCACAGAAAAATGACTACAATGTCACTGTTGGTTCTTAGACCACTTCCCATACTTTAAACAGTCTCCTTTAATTTAATTTTCTCTGTTTTAACCTAGTTATATGTGCATGCTGTGGTCTCCTGTAATTGAAGGAGCTTACGTAAAAGAACCTTTTTAATTATTGTTTTATATTGTATATTATGTGTATCCTTTGTTGGAGATCCTCAATAAATACATAATGTACCTTTTGTCAATTTTCATTGACGGTAGTGATTTAATATAATTTATTAAAAATTGCAACCCACCCCTGTTTTGCACCGGTTTTACGACTTGATAATCGAGATTTCGTAATTATATTATGCCAGTTTATGTTAAACTTATTGAATGATAGTAGAAACCGCATCAAAATCAAAAACAACGCGATCATTTATACAGACACGAAAAGCGACTTTAATATAGATTATCTATAGATACGGTAAATACAAGTTTTTTATCGATTAATAGTTCACTGGACCACTCACATAAAAGCTAATCGGACAAGTCAATAATCAGAACAATAACAACCAACCATATAAAATTGACAAGAGATTTGAAAACCAAATTTTAGATTGTCATTTGTTTTTAACGGCCTTTTAACCCTTAAACTTCGCGCCAAACTTCAACTTTCAAAAACCCTTAATCCTTCCCTGCACATAGTGACACGGTGTTGTCTCCATCAACGTCAACGTTTGCAGAGCTAAGTGCACTTGATGAAACATGTTGTGTACTGCCACTACAGTTTCTGCCCTCGTGCGGAAAAAACTTTGTAATGTCCGGTGATGTCACTTGGAAGTAACTTTGTTATGGAATGTTTTTGAGATGGGAAGTTCTTTCTGAGATGTGAATTGTTTTGTTGGCTTATTTGTTTAATTTGACGAATTTTACACTACTCAACAAAGTCTAGGGAACAAGCTGACTATATTATAAATATCAACTTATTTAACCGGTCAAGCCCCGCACGTTACCCATCGGTGACGAAACAATAGAAAATCAATAGAATTTTTGTGGTGTAAAATAAAGTAAATATAAATATATAAAATCAATTGTGTCTCATTAGCGGAGCTTGACAGATTAAGAAAAGTCCTTAGAAGAAGTATCTAATGACCACAAAAAATTGGAAATGTTGTTTGAACCTACATTAAATAATTGTTGTAAAAAGTGTTATAATCACAATAATTACTATGAATACCCTTGTTCTTGACTTGACGTGACTTTGTTGATTAGTATATTATTTTTTATTGTTTAACAGAGTGGCGATGACGTTGTCACATTTTTATGTAACCTTAAAATCCTACGTGACGAAAAAACGCATTTTTTTGTATAATTGTTAATGTAATTATTTTAATAGACATTTAGCAAATTTCATTAAATATTAATCACATCGCCACGTTATACTTCTAAATTGAAAATTCAAAAAAAAATTGCGTGTCTATGTGACGCCATTTTTCTTTCTTTCCAACATTTTTCTTTTTATAGATAGCTGCTCATTTGATTTGCATTAATTGTATTTATTGCCAACAAAAAATCACGCAAATTACATAGCGCTACTATATGAAGATCGCTGATGCTGCATCCGCGCCGATACTTATTATTTCTTTAATTGCTGATGCACCTATGACGTCAATCGATTTCGCAAACTGTTGTTTGTTCGATAAATTGTAAAAAATGATTATTCTATTGTCCTACTTCGACTGGTTATCATCATTCATAGGGTTAACTTTGTAATATTAATTCAGTCATTTAATTTATTTAAAGTCATTTCGGTTTTCTTTCGATCCTCCGATCGCAGCAAACGTAATTCGCACAAAAATATCTAAGACTAGCTGCGCCCCGCGGTTTCACCCGCATAAGTTTCGATCCCGTGGGAATATCGGGATAAAAACTATCCTATTATTCCCGGGACTCAAGCTATCTCTATAGGTACCTTTCATCTAAATCGGTTCAGTGGTTTAGGCGTGAAAAGGTAACATACAGACAGACAGACAGAGTTACTTAAGTATGGATAAACGGATGAGCAAATTAGTTCTTTATATTTCGTTATTTACGTTGAAAGCCCATCAGATTACAATAGTGCCACAGCCTACACACCACTCATTACGTATTGAATGCGGGTGTACTCTCTGTGTTTGGTTTAGTTCAGCCGTTCAACTGTTGGTACACTGTAGTATTGTGCGGCAAAAGACTCTTTATCCAAATACTGGTTTTGCTCCTACTAGATTGTAACTGTATCGTAAAAGGAAACTAATTATGAAGTATTTTTTTTGTTTAATTAAGTCTTAGTAAGATAGTATATAATGTATAATTATTACTTACTAGTGACCCATCCTAGCTTTGCTCGTTATGCTAGTGAAGGAGGTGGCGAGATGGCTGAGGGAGAGAGCTTCACGTCCCAGCCTCCGCGGGAAACGCTCCGGGCGTCGGGAGCCGCGCGACGACTCCCGGCCACCGTAGGCGCGGGCCTGCGGACGGAGAGTAATGGGTAGCGCACAGTCCGATCAGGACCAGGCCCGTGCCGGATGGCGCGTACGTGTTCCACGCGCGCCTCAAAGAGATGTCAGCATAAAGGAAGGGGCCTGTCAGGGACGAAGCCTGCCGGAGCTGCGGGATTGTCCGAAATGGTTACCGCTACCCCGGAACATAAAGGGCTAAGAAAGGAACACGGATGGGTTTTAGTCAGTAAGAGTCTGACACTCCCTTCCGCTCCACTCAGAGCAGGAGGGGTGATTTGACGATTCCCCAACCAAAAAAAAAAATCCTAGCTTTGCTCGGTCAAATTAATAAATCAGTGTCATCATTTGCCTAGCCTTTTTTCAACTATGTAGTGGTCAGCTTCCAGTCTAACCAGATGCAGTTGAACACCAGTAGTTTTCGTGGAGCTACTGAGTATTCGACCCCGTCAACCCAGTTTCCGGGGAGCACGATACCCCTTAGGTAGATACTACCTTTTGGAATAAATTCCATTTTCATCATGCTTACGTTCAAAATTGACTTTTAATGGCCTACTTGATTTGACTTTGACTTAACATAGGTTTCTGGCTACCCGTAATGAATGCTTTTCACAAAGAAAACAGACTGAAACATTCTTAAGGTAGCAAAATGTAAGTCCATTTTCGCAGAAACCGGCGAATAATAGGAATAAAACAGTAGTGATTATTTTATTCAATTTCTCTATACTAAACAAAAAACAAATTCCAATACCCCATTACTCAATCTCACTTAAACAGCATCAGTCCAAACTGACAGTCAAACTCGATCTTCAAACTCAATCCGAGCGCGCACCGTGTAACATGGACGACTGTCATGAACGACTGCCAGCCCAAGTAGCGAACAAGAATAGTGATTAAATCTTACATGTCTATACTTTATCTAAAGTTGGATTTAGCTAATTCAAAAAGGATTTCGTTAAGCCTTTTCTTTCTTTAATACTAAATCGTTTTAAACAACCGCTACTTAAGTAAATTAGGAATACCAAAAACCAAGTTAAGTATTCTCAAAACTAGTTTGTATTAAGTATGCCTACAGTTAATACTAAAAATATTTTTTTACTATACTCAGAATATTTGAAAGCTCACTTAAAACGCAATTGAATAACTGAAGTACCTTTTTAGACAAACAAAGAAGAAATTGATTTTGTAGATAAAATTAAGATAATTGTAATTCCAATTTCTAGAAACTGATTTTCCTGAGTATATTTTTATTCCTTTTTGACTAAAATTAGTAAGTTTAGACTAAAAATACATTTAACGGGACGTTCTCTTCAAACAGAACCAAGTATAAATATGGATAAAGTGGAAAAATTAAAAAGATTTGTTAGCTTTCATCGGCGTGTTATCTATACTAATATTATAAAGAGGTAAAATTTGTTTGTAAGTTTGTATGTAGGGGGTAATCTCTGGAACTACCTACCAGTCGGATTTGAAAAATTATTCTTGCATTTGATAGCCCAATTCTTGAGGAAGGCACGCTATGACCCTTAGGAGCCGAGCAAAACGAAACAAAGTCAAAAAGAACGTTAAGAGCCTATACTACCTCAGCTAAAATTCACTCTTTATCTCGCTCATACGATACTGCTCGCGGACTGAGTGAGAGCGAGACAGAGTGCGGTGCTGGGCGGCAGGAAGCGCCAATAGTTTAGGTATTTGCTTTTTACAGTGAAAATAACGGTAATTATAAAAAAATAAATAACATAAGACCTGCTTTAAAGTAAGTTCAGTTAGTATGCAAAGTTTCATGATCTAATTTGAAGGATTTTTTGAATACCAGCTGTTTATTGTTCGGGTTAGAGGTAACTTTGGAATTTTTTTCTATCGAGAAAATTTTATGGAATCGTGTTTTCGTCTAACATAAGACTTAGCATTAATCCTTAACTTTACCATATATTTATTTCAAAATTAATGGTGCTGTATTTGCGACATAACGGAGGATCACGCTAAGCCATTTGAGGTAGTAAAGGCTCTTAAGTGATAGCGCGGGCGGGTGATGCGATACGACGGGGTGGCTCGGGGGAAACAAGAAGTTTCACGCAAACGAAGCCACGGGCTGAAGCTAGTAAAATATAAAAAATTAAACTTAACCAATGTGCCGAGTCGAGATTATCAAATAAGCAGAACAGAAGTTATTAATTAATTATTTTTCCTGAGTTTGGGTGGCTTCTAAGAAAATTGGAATTGGATAGTTTAAGTTATTTAAACAATATATCTGTCGCAGGGAAACGACGATATCAGGGATTTCACGAAATCCCTAGGGATATCACGAAATCCCGGTAGATGTCGAATATTCTTGTTTATTACGTCTTCTTACTAAAAGTATCTAGTGATATGACAAAATACCAATTTATCGTCAGTGATATGTCGTTTCACTAAACTAAATCTAGTAAAATGTTAGAAAAGCGGATACTGCCGAATAAAAATCGAGCCATGCATTAGCTGGAAGAATTTCTACATTTGTACTTCTACAACGTAATTGTGAAATATCAAAGTTCCAGTACAAAACCAAAAGATGTATTTGCAAGAAGCTAAATGTTTTGTGTAATTCAAGGTGCCACAAATCACTGCTTTGTTTAAATAAATAACAAGATTTTCCATTTTCCATCAGGAGTGAGTCGTTGTCTTAATTGTTGAGCCTCGCAAGTAAATTTTTTTTTTTATGTTTACATTTATATTTTTGTACCTAATGAACGAATCCACATAGGTAATAGAAAAAGATATAATACCTGATATCATTGTCAGATTATTGTTTAGTTGATTAAAACTTTATTTTCTACTAAAAATGCACCAGTTAATTTGTAATTTTGTTTTATTACTTGATTCATCAACAGTATTCTTCATTTCACTACATTTAGTTTAGTGAAATGACATATCTCTGATTTTATATTACTATTTTGTCATATCACTAGATACTTTTAGTAAAAAGACGTAATAAACAAGAATATTCGGCATCTATCGGGATTTCGTGATATCCCTGATATCCTCATTTCCCTGCGACATATCAATTAGTAAGCTACTTATAGCGCTGAATTTGAATCCTTGTGTTCTGTTATGCTTCGTCGAATTCAAACATTAGGAGGTACCTACCTATATTAATTTAATCATATTCTTTCGACTATCTTACATAAACCTGTTTCCACCACAAAATAAACAAGAACCACACAATAACAATAAAAGACAAGTTAAGAAAACATTAAGACGTAATCTGGTTTTAACTAAATCAAACTATACAATCACTTAATACCAAACAAATTAAATAGTACTTCACCAATACTGTTTTTAGTAAAGGTTAAGTATAATATCTCTTAACTAGCACTACTTCAAGTGTAACTTGTCTTAAATTTGTCTGAACTAGCCTTACAAAATCAGTATTGTCTAAAATCTTACTTCGTTAAGAAAAATAAGATTTAACGCCATTTTGCACTACAAGTGAAAAAAATATAAAACATTTTCCAACAATACTTCATCAAAAACCAGAGTAAATTGAACATACATTTTTGTCATAGTCATTCTAACTACATTAATAACTTACACATTTATAAAAAATGTAGTACTCTTCACTAAATGCCACAAAATTTTTAATTTGCAATATTATTATACCACATATTTTTGTTTGTTTTCTAGTATTTTAAAAGCCCGTCTGTTCTATAGCACTATCTATAGATTTTACACGAGAAATGATCATGCGTTTTAAATTTCCAATGCATTCAACGACATAAGAAAGCCTTTTCTAGACATAAAAAATGTTGTTAAACCGCCATTTTCGTAAGTCTTAAAATACTTTAAAAGTTCACCATGTTTTCTAAAATAATATTACTTAAAGCACTTTAAAGCAAAATAAGTTTTTATTTATACTTCACTAAGACAAGATGGAATATCTGCACTTCAAAATTGATAGTTTTAATTAGGTATTGTAGATATCTTTAAGTCTATTTCTTTATCTTAAGTCAACCTACAAGATATCTTGAAGACAGTGTTTAAGAGTTCTGCAAAACCATACTCTCTTAAGTAGGGTTAAAGTTTATCTAAACAGTAGTATTAACTCTTTCTTAACAAGTTCTTAAATACTGTGCCCACTTTTACTTAACTGACTCTTGGAGTGTATCTAGAAGATATCTTGAGGGACATAATAGTTTTAGCCAAGACAACAGCAGGAATTCGTCAACTTGTCTTCAAGATATCTACAATACCTTTTTAAGACAATTGTTTGCTACTTGGGAGCTGCCGCTGTCCAAACAAAAACATACCGGTGCCATTTAGAATGCAAATGGGGACGGGGTGTGACATTCGACCTGGTTTTTTGCCTGGCTAACTAGATATGAAGTTCACGTCGTGTGGATAGATCAGTGAGGTATTGTTTGTGGATAAAACTTTGACCACTTAGGTATCTTTTGTTATATTAGGCCTATTTGGCGCAGCCGCGAGGCACACTTTCCTGATAATTTCTCCCAGCGCACTTTATACTTTTTGTTTTCTTTTTTTTTATTTCTTTTTTTCTTGTAGTTCCGCTGTCCCCATTAACAGGATACCGTCAATGGGGACAACAACAATAGGTACATTTTAATTAATTTTATTGAGTTCAGCTGTCCCCATTCAATGGGGACAGCGTCAATGGGGACAACGGGAAGAGAAGAATATTTTGTGTTATGAGCCTATTAGTCTGTACCAAATAATTGTAAAATACAGCAACAAAGTAATTTGTTGCTGTATTTTTCGACATAAATCTTATATGCAAAACCACACCGGCTACCATACATAAAATTATCAATATTTCTGGCCAGATACGTGTAGAACTCAAGGCAGAACAGCACCTTAATTGCATGAATCATTTTGGAGGAAGGAGGAAACAAACTTTGATTTATAAAAAGAACTAGCTGCGCCCCGCGGTTTTACCCGCTTAAATGTCGATCCCGTGGTAATATCGGGATAAAAAGTACCTAACTAGCCTATATGTTAATCCGGGGTGTCAGCTACATCCATACAAAATTTTATCAAAATTGGTCCAGCCCTTTGAGCGTGATAAAGTAACAAATATATAAACACACAATCAATCAACTCAGCTTATCGCAGTCCACTGCTGGACATAGGCCTCTCCCAGACTGCGCCACAGCACCCTGTCCTCCGCCTTCCGCATCCAGTCTACCCCAGCCACCTTCTTTAGGTCGTCCGTCCATCTAGCTGAGGGGCGTCCCACACTGCGCTTGCCAGTACGCGGTCTCTACTCCAGGACTCGTCTGCTCCACTAGCCATCAGTCCTTCGACAGACATGGCCAGCCCACTGCCACTTCAGTTTGCTTACTCTGCAAGCAACAAAATACACATACACTCACAAACTTTCGCCTTTATAATAATATTAGTGTGATAGAAAAAACAACGGTAGGAATGAGATTTAGCTGACAAGCTGAGGAGGATAAAAATGTAGAACCATCCTCTAATAATAATTTATTGAAGTAATATGACAGACTGTGGATTGATTTACCTACTCGTCCCGATACTGCGAGCTCGTAAAGCTCTCACAATACCAATTTAAAGGTGCAACTACAGTCCGGCCGTAAAGAAAATGCGTTCCTGACCCCTATTAGTGCGACAATTTCAGTAGCTAATAAAGATCAAATTCCCAAAACACGTATTCGTTTGTATGTAACTAACAGACGTCAAGAACCACAGATATACTCGTAGATAGACATAGATAACGCAAGTATCACGATCTGTATGAAAACCAAGTATTAACTACCAAATTAAAAGGCGCTGGTTCGGTAGTCAAAACAAAGTATATATTGTGTCAATCAAAAGTAAAAACCAAAAGGTAGAAAAAGCATAAACAAAAGGTACAAAAAGGTGAAATATCAAAAAGAAGAGAAAAGACTTGCACACCAAGCGTGCCATATTTTGACTACCTACTATGACGTCACAAGCTCGCGCTCTCGCTCACGTTCACCCAACCAGCAGTACACAGCCTCCCGCTCTGGGTAGAGTGGAAGGGAGTGTCAGACTCTTACTGACTAAAACCCATCCGAGTTCCTTCCTTAGCCCTTTATGTTCCGGGGTAGCAGTAACCCTTTCGGACAATCCCGCTACCCCGGCAGGCTTCGGCCCTAACAGGCCGCTTCCTTTATGCTGACATCTCTTTGAGGCGCGCGTGGAACACGTACGCGCCGTCCGGCAAGGGCCTGGTCCTGATCGGACGGTGAGTTATCTACCTATAGTTAATATCAAACGCAAAATATGCCGTTGCAAACTGTGCATAAAAACCTAACCAATATTTATGTCCTAGTAGACTGCAGTAGTTAAATATAATGTCTATTCATAACAAGGCTTGATGACCAAACGTTTATGCAATTCTGCTTGTCATATACAACCACCATTTGCCTATAAATGTGTCAGTTAAAGCAAGGCTTTATTCATTTCGGGACAAAACTGGTTATTTTTAGGTGGGAACGAAACGACCTGAATAAATCTTATTTGATAAAGAATAAAGGATGATTTCCACCAAACGGCTCGCACCGCATCGGATCGGAACGGATTTTACAATCTTTAAACGATATTAAATCGTGTACACAGTATTTAGGGTCTCCCCACATTTATCGATGCGGAATCGGCTAACACCGGTCAAAAAAGCCTTTATGTCTACGTAATAAGGGTGTTAGGGTCTTCCTACATTTATCGACGCGGAATCGGCTAACGCCGGTCAAAAAAGCCTTTATGTCTACGTAATAAGGGTGTTACTAATACCATTTACATCGGCTCGGCTCGGACGACGCAGCGCGATGCCGATCGACGGCGAAACGAGCCTTTTGCCTATTAGCTCGGCGATAAGTCGACTAGTTTGGTGATACGCACTCGGCTTAAGCCGATTCCGCGTCGATAAATGTGGGGAGACCCTTAAAGTCTATATTATCAAGCCGCGCACAGCAGCTTGACCGCGGGCGTGTTCCGAGACACGCGATCGTAGCCGAAAGTATGCTGCGACGCGTTTACGGCTCTGTACGCCTGTCGTCGTACCCGATCGAATCCTTTCGGTTGTCGTCCAAATTTTTTATTTCCTCTTCTGTGTTTTATGATTATTTTCTTCTTTGTGTAATGCAATAGCCAACAATCCTACGTCAACTTCAACCATTTTCAAAAATTAGAACACGTCAACACGGTAGGAATCAAACTATTTGACTAGGCGCAGAAATGGATACGTTCGCAAGCGACGGTACGGAGCCGTTCGTATGCGTCGACATCCTGCCGGACGTGATCGGCTGTCGCCGCATCCGTTCGTATCCTTTCCAATCCGATGCAGAACGAGCCGTTTGGTGGAAATCATCCTTAACGTCACTCTTTGTCATATAAGTTTTTTCGCAGAATGGTTTCACCGACCCTTTTCTTATTTAATTTTTGTTCTCTATAACTTTCGATTGAAAGGTGTTTACCGATTTTGACAAGTTCTTATCCTTTCATCCCTGTTTATTATTAAAACCCTGTGGTTTACGGCTGTGGCTTACGTTATCTAGGTGTATCTATATCTGTATATAGATACACCTAGATAACGCAAGAGCAACTACTTCGCGTGCCAAAAATCGCAATAGCATACGTTTGAAAATCGTAAGCCGCCACTTTCGCGCTCAGTCCTGCGTACTGCTGGCTGGGTGAGCGTGAGCGAGAGCGCGAGCTTGTTACGTCATAGTAGGTAGTCAAAAAGTGGCACGCTTAGTTTTCATACAGTTCGTGATACTTGCGTTATCTAGGTCTATCTATAAATGTGATAAAAACGCAACATTTATTTGTCTGTTCCTTAGTTCGAACGATTCCTATTTTTTGGGTTTTTTTTTTAATTCATTGATATTTCTCTAAAAATAATACATAACATAACATTACACTGGTAATCCGCGAAGGATTAGGCAAATTTAAATACCCACATTTTGCCAGTTATGTTCAAGTACCATAGTAATAGGGGGCGAGCCTGTTGCCAGCAACCGGACACAAATCTAGACTCCAAGCTACTATTGAGACATTCCAATTAGAAAATTCCTATAACATTTTGCCTGACACTGGAATCAAACCCAGGACCTGATGATCAGCAGTAGTGCTTGTGACCGCTGGACCAACGAGGTAGTATCTAAATACTTATATCGATATATTTGCTGGTAGGTAGTCTATGTAACAGACAGGTACACAGAGCTTGTATAGGTAAAGACGCCACCACATCAAGCTACTACAATCTGTGAAATTGATTTAATAGATTTTCAACTTTATCGCTAATGAAAGCATAAGGTTCAAAGTTGATTGGGAAAATTTGACAGTTTCGGGTAGCTTGATGTGCTGGTCTATACTTAGGGCTGATTTTTCAATCGACTGATAATTTTTATTCGTGGAATAAAATTGTCGTCTGACAGTTGTTGTATGGAAGAACTGTCAAAAATTCAAAATTATTCCTCCGATAAAGTTAAATGGTGTTGGAAAAATCAGCCCCTAATAAAATAAATCTCAAACCACCTAACATTATCATCTACAGCAACGTTTTATTTCTCATTCGCCAATAACGACCCAAATACATAACAAAATAATTATATATCTGCCATAATTATAACATTTCCTCGTTAAATACATTAAATACGGCTATATTACGTGACTTTATGGTGACAGTTACGCCTCATTTGGCGCCTTTTATAGTCTGTGGTAATTAAGAAAATGGGAATTTTATATTAGATCATAAAAGCTTGTTCGCAGTTCAGTTTTATTCAAAAAGGAATCTTACTCATGTTTAATGAATATTTATGTTTTATATCTTTGTATGTGTGTTATTAAGTTTAATCTGACTGGGTGTGAGATTAAACTATAATTAACATAATATATAATCACGCCTGTAAGGCAGAGGTTCACATACGTACTGTGGAGTCTGGCTGTAAAGCAAGGCTGGCTGAAAAGCCACACCTCTTTACAGGACTGGCTGGTTATATTTGAAGTATGTTCCATTCGAACGCTCAAGCATTGTTATAGAGAGTCGTAGGTTTGACGTCTAAGTAATAAGTCGATAAATATATGAATATGATAAAAGACTCCTAAACAATATGATATTAACCTCTAACTGGAGTTTAATTCAGTAATATAGTCCCCCCCGTGGCGCAAGCGTCACATTAGAGTCAACAAGACTCTCACAGTACCTATACCCATATGTATAAAGATCGATCAGGTTGAGCTACGCTTGCCGCGGTTGGTCTGTGGTTGGGTGACCATCTTTACATGCCGAGACCCCGAGACCCATCCGTGCCTCGGAAAGCACGCTAAGCCGTTGGTCCCGGCTGTCATTCGAGGATCTGTCACCCATTGTAAAGTTTCTATATTTATGTCTGTAATTTATATGGTATACATAATAAAGAGTACCTATTCTATTCTTTGACAGTCGTTACGGGTAGTTAAAAGCCTGAAAGTCTGACAGCCAGTCCTATCAAGGGGTTTTATTACCCAGTAACTGAGTTGTGGAGGTCAGATAGGCAGTCGCTCCATGTAAAATACTGGTATCCAGCTGCATCCGGTTAGACTGGAAGCCGACCCCATAATAGTTGGGAAAAGGCTAGTTAGATGATCACCTAACTTAGGTGAAGTAAGCTGTCAATACTGTCAAACCCTAGTATCATAATTATGAAGTTAAACTATAGCAATGCTAACTTAACTACATAAGCACTAAATATAAACTTTGATAGTGACATACATAATTGGTACTGTATTAATTTGGTAAGTGGATATTTGATAGAAGTTTAACTTACGGTGGGGCAGCAGAGGATACCAGATAAACGATTGACCATCGATCAATATACCGATCAAAGTCAAAAGTCAAAGTCAAAGCATTTATTTCAAATAGGCACATGAAAGGCACTTTTGAACGTCAAAAATTACCTTAAAATAGAATTGATTCTAGTCGCCCCTTCCAAAAGGTAGTTTTCGTATGGAGAAGAATGGGCAAGAAACTCCACCGTTACTCTTTTAAAATATTTTGCATGGGTACATTAATTACCTATATAATAATATGTGAGGACGTTGCACCTAAAATAAAATTACTATACCACAATAGGTAAAAGAATTAAAACGAAACCATGACATATAAATTCATTATCTGATAGATACATGGTGCTCACATATTTACAAACATGGTACAAGGTACAAGTAAACGATTTTAATAATTAAAAAAAAATACAAGTAATAAGTCAGATCAAATCAACATCGACTAATCGACAGCAATCGAATACAATCTAGATGCACCATTACTATGCGAGCTTTACACAGGCGACTATAGCCGTACGATTTTCGCCGCACAGTGAAAGTGAAATTCGATTGTCTAAATAGCAATTCGGCTAGGCCGTAGGTGACTAAAATCGCAAGTTCAAAAGTAGAGTAGGTTTCGACGTTAGTTGTGCGGTGACAGGTCGCATGCGGCGGGTGTCTAAAATCGACCATGAAAATGCTCAGTCGCAAGCGATCATCTGTTGACATTTTGATGCAAAATGAACTAGTCAACTGCGATTTTTATCGACCTGTGTAAATGGGGTGGCGATTCGGCCTGTGAGGCGATTTGGTAAGCGACTAGCCGCACAAATCCCCCATTATGGAGAAACGCACTACATCTATCTTCACCCAACTCTTGAGATATACCGCAAGTTGGTGGCGGATATTACTGAAGGTAGAAGGTATCTACATGTGTGGGTACATACTTCACTGAATCGAGAGGTTTCTGCGGTCACCAACCTATTTGCCTAGACTGGTAACTAAAACCAAAACCGCCAATTTAGAAGCACATAAGACGAACGTGACCGACTGTGGATTGCGGTAGCCTTGGTGATATTGTAGCGGTATGAACAACGCCACATGCGAACAACGCGTCATACTGACGTCACGCAAATCCTGCATCTCGCAAGCAGAGTTTACCGCGCAACTAGCATAGATACAACAGCCCGAAATAAATCATTGGGCAGTTCCTTGCCAGACACAACACCCGTCGGGTCAGAGGATCCTCGCTGACGATGACTAAAAACTAATTTTCTTCTTCACACTTGGGTTCGAATTTTTCGATTAATGGTCGATGAATGTTGATGGTTATAAGGTTAGGGGAAGACCAAAGAAACGATGGATGGACTGTGTGAAAGATGATATGGTTAGAAAGAGGGTGACTACTGAGATGACGACTAATGGAGAAGTATGGAAGAAAAAGACATATTGCGCTGACCACAAATAAAGGCAGGAAAATGTTGATGATCAAAATCAAATCAAATTATTTATTTGCTTAATACAGGTAGGTATAGACAGATGTTACAAATAGATATAAAGTACACTGTATCATTACCTAAATAAGGTGTGCAAATATTTATATTATTATTAATCTTATTCAAAAAATATTATAATAAAAAAAAATAAAATAAATTCGGAATATTATCAAAAGTTTAAATTAAAAATTAAAATTGTCAGATGAATAAAAAATTTATAATACATATCATAGAAAACAAAAAAAAAAATTCATATTGGTCCAAATTAAAATAAAATTATACAGATGTCAAATTAAATTATTATTATAGCATGTCACCCTATTTTTAACCGACTTTAATTAACCGACTTTAAAAAAGGAGGTTCTGTATTCGACCCGTATGTATGTATGTATGTATGTATGTATGTTTGTATGTCCGCGATTATCTCAAAAACTACTGAACCGATTTTGATAATTCTTTCATTAGTGTGATCTACATACTTTCAGGAAGGTTTTAGTATATAATACATTAGGTAATTATTCTTATGTACGAAGTTATATGCATAAATGTACTGCATCTCCGGCATTTCTATGCGAATTTCGATGATTCTTCGAGTTGTGTCTTCAATTCTTCAATGCACTAGTGTTAAATGAATTTATGTGGGGTGGGTACAACTAAATAGTGAAAAATAAAAACTGTTTTACAAAAAAACAACCGACTTCGAAAAAAAAACACTACAAAGTGAAAAATAACTTTAATTTCGGAAGTCGGTGTCAAAAAACGAAAATGCGGAACCAAAGACACCGACTTCCGAAATTAAAGTTATTTTTCACTTTGTAGTGTTTTTTTTTTGAAGTCGGTTGTTTTTTTGTAAAAAAGTTTTTATTGTAGTATTATTCAATGTCAATAATCTCTTGCAATATGTATCCATCTATATTCTTATCCTGTAAGTACTCCATAACATTATATTAACATTTATTCACTAGGAATTTTTGCAACTTCGACTTGAATTGATGTACCGGTAACTTTTTGACATCATCGGGCAACTTGTTTTGTAAATCAATGATGCCATACAAAGAATACTTTTATTGATTAATGCTGTTTTCCCATAATGGTATATCAATTTCTAATCTTTTTTTGTCACGTAATTGTCTATCTTTTAACAGCAGTCTCATAAGCAGTGTCAGAATTTTTAACCGACTTTTTAACCGACTTTAAAAAAGGAGGTTCTGTATTCGACCCGTATGTATGTATGTATGTATGTATGTATGTTTGTATGTCCGCGATTATCTCAAAAACTACTGAACCGATTTTGATAATTCTTTCATTAGTGTAATCTACATACTTTCAGGAAGGTTTTAGTATATAATACATTAGGTAATTATTCTTATGTACGAAGTTATATGCATAAATGTACTGCATCTCTGGCATTTCTATGCGAATTTTGATGATTCTTCGAGTTGTGTCTTCAATTCTTCAATGCACTAGTGTTAATTGAATTTATGTGGGGTAGGTACAACTAAAAAGTGAAAAATAAAAACTTTTTTACAAACAAAACAACCGACTTCAAAAAAAAAACACTACAAAGTGAAAAATAACTTTAATTTCGGAAGTCGGTGTCAAAAAACGAAAATGCGGAACCAAAGACACCGACTTCCGAAATTAAAGTTATTTTTCACTTTGTAGTGCTTTTTTTTGAAGTCGGTTGTTTTTTTTAAGCTTTTAAAGTGGGGTTGACAGCTGGTAGTGTTGTCTATGTTACATATTGCTCTAATGCATTTCTTTTGAGGTTTAAATACAGATTCCTTATCCACTGAGTTGCCCCAAGATATAATACCATATCTTAGGACAGGTGCAACAAGTCCGTGATAAGCAGCTAATATGGCTTCTTTATTAACAATTTCTGATAGTTTGTACAGAGCAAATGAGGATTTATTAATTCTTTTACAGACATATTCTAAATGTTATCCATTTTAGTTTATTGTCAATATTAATTCCTAGAAACTTTGTATCTGTCACAGGATGTACTATCGAACAACGTTGAATAAAATTAGTCTTAATAGCCCGTCCCCGAAAGGTTTAAAACCGTAATCCAGCTGCCTTACACCACCCTGGATTAATCTAATTCATTGAGCGACCAAGCAAGTTCGCCAAACACTAAACGACTCGAAAATATACTTTAGTTTTGAACAAAATTATACAGCATGTATCAAAGGTGTGGTCAAATTTATGGGTGTGTGGTACAGATTCATCATCTACCTAGCCTTTTCCCAGCTATTTTTGGGTCGGCTTCCAGTCTAACCGGATGTAGCTGTACCAGTAATTTATTTTGAGCGACTACCTATCTGACCTCCACAACCCAGTAACTGCGTAATACTATACTCCTTGGTAAGATTGGTTGTCAGACTTTCGGGCTTCTGACAACTCGTAACGACTGTCAAAGATCCACGAATGATAGTCGGGACCAACGCAACGGCTTAACATGCTTTCCGAGACACTGATGGGGTCTCGATATGTAAAGATGGAGACCAACCGCGGCAAGAGTGGCTTAACCTGATCGGTCGACCTGTGCGGCTGTTATTATTTAGCCACGGGCCCCTCATTACGTTTGGATATTGTTTCATTACATTAGGTTTGTATATTGTTTCCATATAATTCGCTTTTGGTCTATGCAGATTTTATGAAGAAGATATTAACTAGTCGGATTTTCTAAACCGCATAAATATCTAGCCTACACAAACAGACTAGAAAAAAATACGTAAAAAAACATGTAAAAGACTGTGAATGTGATGATACCTAAACAAAATGTATAACTTTCATTTACTTTATTAAAAACAGCATCTTCCAACTGAAATAAAGTCCATTCGTACTGAGCGTAAAACGGACCAACTTAAAATGAAAATGAATATATTTCACTCATTTCTGCTTACCACAAGCTCTACTAACAAGCGACACTAGGTCAGTATAAAGAATTCTGCAGAACATACATGAGGAAAAAAAACGGAACGCATACTAACATTCAAAAATAGAATGCGGAAAGCGAGCGCGCGAAATTACACAGCTCAGGACGAGCCGCGAGCCACATCCGTTTCCTGCGGTAGGAGTAGGCGATAGTAAAGTGCGGGACACACTAGAGTTTAGGGGAAACTTTCCTAGGTGTTAAGCGCCCTGTAAACGATCAAATTTGCTTGAAAAATTTGCTTGACAAAGGAGAATGGCAGAAGTTCATAGAACGCTGGCATTAAACTTTTTTAGTTTCCACAGAAATAAAAGTGGCATGGTTTGATAGGGAATATTATGAGCTTTTGTTAAAAAAATAAATAAAAAATAATTACAATGGGGTTAAAGAGAAATCTTAATTTTTGTAAAAGTGAGGTTAAGTGCATTAATGTTTGTACTTTAACAGGTTATTTTACCTCTATTACTATTTTAACGCATAAATGTTTATTGTATGCATAACATATTGCTAATTATGCTTTGTAAGGACTTCAAAAATGATAAATAACTACTTGTTGAAGTTTGTTTAGTTCAATGATTTACCCACTGCTCATAGACCTAATGACAGTTTCAAGTGTAGATACTCGGTCAGTTTTAATTAAACTCAGTAGTCATAGAAAACTCAGGAGACTCTAGAGACTCACTTATCGGAATCTAAGCATATAATAGGAATAATAATAAACAATAAGAATAATAATAAAATAATAATCTAAGCATATAGGAAACGTCGAGGTCCAAGTCTAGCAACAGTCGTTCAGAAAGGTAGGAGTCTTCGAAATCCAAAAGCAAGCCAGGTCGTTCTAAAAATCCACGTAAAACTTTGGGCGCACAAAACATTCACACCAGCACCAAATAGTAGCGAGCGAGCGAATGTGACTTGTGAAGTTTTGTGTGTCATCTTAGTCTATCAAAAAGTACTCTGTGGTCATCTTCTAAAGAGTCATGTTTGTTTGTTTACCATGACAACACTGTCATATAGTATAACAAGTCCAAAAAGCCTTGTTTCCGGCTGCTCAACTTACTCATATTTAACGAGATTTAATCCCAATTCTCAATAATAAAGTTAATCTGGCTATCAATACATAAAAATAAGCGCTTTTTTTTTAAATAGCTTTGAATTCTGTACCTTTCCAAAATTAGCAATGCCAAAAACTGCCATCTCCTTTGTTGGCAAACTTCACGTTTTCTACTGTAGACTGTTTGACAAACGCATCAAACACATCTGCACACTAACAAATAATTTGACAAACACGTAAAATTTGACAAACAATTTGATCGTTTACAGGGCGCTTTAATAAGCCTGAATATTGCGGTTTTCACGTTTATCGATGATCGCCAAATTGACAAATAAATAAAATTGAAGTGTCTGTTTATAATGTCAAATAACAGCTTTTTTACTAAATGCATATGAAAGTATATACGGTACGGTACTTATAAGAAAAAAATATTTATTTAAATGTTTGACTGTCTGTCTGTCTTTTTGTTCCGGATAATCTCCGACACGACTGGACCAATTTTGATGGGACTTTCACTGGCAGATAGCTGTGGTCATAAGAAGAAATTAGGCTACTTTAAGTCTAGAAAAACAATAAGGGTTCCGCGCAAAAAAAATAAAACCTATGAAATCCTATTTGTTTGTCGACATACACGCGAACGAAGTCGCGGGCACAGCTAGTTGAACATAATTTGTGTGATGTTTATAAGTTATATTTTTTGACTTCGTCATATTTTTTATTATTTTTTTAAGCATTATTGCTCTCAATACGAATTTCAATAAGCCTCAACATCAAAGAACGTACAGACGCCAGAATGTCAAGCTACCCAAAACTATCAAATTTTCCCAATCAACTTTAAACCTTATGCTCTGACGATAAAGTTGAAAATCTATTATAGAAATTTGACAGATTGTAGTAGCTTGATGTGCTGGCGTCTGTACAACTTTTAATAACTCTTCATCTCGTTAGTAAAATATTTAACCGCGCAAAAGCCTATCCATAGGAATCTTCTATCGCTTTGGAATGGGCAACCTTCCTCTTTGTGGCTGACCGAGTCAGTGACAATTCAAAAGTGTCTGTAAATTATTTTATTGAAGTAAATGCTTTGAGTTTGAGAACTCATGCCGCCACCTTCATTTTGAATACATTTCAACTAACATTACAAAAAACAATTGCACAAAATGTTTGCCAACAGCGCATCCTGTCATTCATTCGAGCTCCTAAAAATTCTGATAGCAGTGTGTGTATGCCCTCAAACCAAACCCGACCAGTCACTCCAACAACGCAACTGACAGCTAATTCACCCACAGTGTAACCCAAGCCTAAAACCGCGTCTTTTTTCATCCGATCCCATTTTTCGAACGGCGTTCACCGACGTATCGCGGTATTTGGATGCCAGTTCCCACAATTTTGCTCTTATTACAATGTTTTGCGAATTTCTGGCTATTGTACAGAATGCGCTGGAGGCGTGGACATTGCGCGTTCAAGTATAAATGCAGAATGTATTTTAAGCACTGGATAACTGGTAAATATTTTGTATTTGGGACGTTGGATATATCCGACCTGTTTTGTGGGATTGGTTCTGCGATTTTATTATTTTGGGTTACAGATTTTTGCTTATTTATGTTTGATATTATATTTTTTATCTTCATTAGTTAAAAGTGACGTCATGATGAATGTATAATTATGAATTCATAAATCGCACGCTTATTATTAAAGTGACTGAATTAAAAAAACTAGTTTTTTGGCAAATCGCAAAAAACGTTTTGCAATTAGGACTTCGGTTGTTTATTTGGACATAAATGTTACAAGATGTTAGTTGCATTGTTATTTTTATGATAGAATATGAACCACATATTTCACAGATGGTTTTTAATTAAAGATGACGGTGTATCTAACTCATTTATGAATAATTTTGAATTCAGTCACTTTAATACTAAGCAAGCGAAATACTTGTACCTTAATTGATTAACTAATGCCCGGTTTCTGAGGTTTTTAAACGGAGTTTATCCATTCGATAGTGATTATTGGTTTGATATCGTGTTTTTGAACACGTCATCAAGGAAGAATTTAGCTTAAAAGTCGAGTGAATTATTATCGAGGGTTTATCTGAGAACCTCAAAAACCGAGCATAAGGAAGGAATTCGCTTAAATAGATAATTATGTCGAATCAAACAGCTATTGAAAGTTTAAACTCCGTTTAAAAATTCTTCAGAAACCGGGCATTTGTGGAGTGTTTGGGTCAAGATACAGGGAGTGCCTTGTTTGGGACTCAAAAAGAGTAGGTAACCTAGATAAAGTGGATAAGACAGAGATTCAAACAGAAGGGGGATCCAGGGGGGTGGAGGGGGTTCAGGGGATCATACCAGAATAAATCGTTTAATTTAAGTCTTCTGTTAGTGAGAACTTCATACCATGCTACTTGTATGCACACAAAAGACAGCACAACACACAAAAGTACAATATTAGATGATAACCAATTACCCACATGAACATAATATAAAATAAGGTGCCGATACAAAAACAAAAAACAAAAACATACATGACATATATCTAAATAAAAGTGACTCTATGAGTCTACGATGAATACTTAAAATAAAATAACGAAACAACGAAACATACACAGCGCAGTGTGCGTCTCAAGGTTGCACCAAATGGGAAGAACTTTGTGTAAGATAAATGTTTTGATGTTGAACCTAACGCCCGCTTTCCCCAATTCTCATGCCTTTAACTGAACACGAGGCCATTAAAATGTATACCTGGATACATCAGGAGTATCGGCTAAAGTACTCAAGTAAAGCCCTAGTCGATAACTCCATTCTAAAGGTTGTTACACATATGTACATACTCGTATATATATGCGTTCACCTACACAAGCCCACAGACTTAATCCAGGATTAAATAGCTGGTTTAATTAGCTAGAACAGTGATGGCAAATCGAGCGAAATAATTTTGCTGTTTTATGATTATTTAGGCAAATTGCTTTACGTAGATGTAATGTATATAATTTATTATGCATAAAAACATCCAAAAGGAAATATTTTTGTCGAACATTTAATTTTATGCAGTTATTATCAAAAACTAGTTTGAATAATATTATTACAAGTTGTTTATCATAACATATTTCCAAATAATAATGTTAATTTACTGGCAAACAGAGTCAAGATTAATTATAATATTTTTTATTCACAAAACATAAACTTTGACAGAAATGATGTTAAGTTACTCATAGAGTCACTTTTACTATTCGAAGCGCAGGCTAAAACATTACAATACTATATTATAACTTGGATTTAAACATTTATCATCGATGAGTTAAAACAAAGAAATGATTATTCTAAATTGTGGGTAATTTGTATAACTTTTCGCTGAGTATGCTTACTGCGACCGGGTGAGGGCAGCACGGTCGGTCCTATAAGTATTAAGTACCCCCCAAACTAGGAAAATCCTGTATCTTGGGAGGCAGAATCAAGACAAGATAAATCAAAATCACCATAATCTTAAACATAATATTGATCCAATCAAACACTGAAAATCAAAGCTCTCCTTAAGCCAACACGGCGTTAATCACGGCCGATAATTGCCAACGAATTCAAATCCATCTTAAGAGTAGAAACACACTTGCAATTAATCATTTAGCCAGCGATCGTACGATTATTGCGTCGTACTAGTGAATTATAACCAGCTACTCAGAGGTAATAACAGTACTATATTGTCTATGCAGACACTCGATTAATACACACACACACACAGCTTCCAAAAGAAAATCCAAGTCGAAATAAATAATCAAAATCGCCATAATATGTGCCGTGTAAAATCAGCGAAATTAATTGTTTATCAAATTGGCACGCTATGTCAAGTTACTCTGTATTTTTTTTTAATTATTTTGATTGGAATAATAATGTAAAATACGGACAATATTAGTTGGCGATTGCGATTAATTGCAAGTGTTTTCTTGCTCTAAACCCAAATCCATACGATTCAAATATCCGTGCGGGCGTTTCGAAAAGGTTCCGCATAAATCATTTGAGGGCCTTCTACGTTCTCCAAGGCAGATTCTACTCCAGTTAATGCATTTCGATTACCCTCTTGAAATTCATGAACTGATCCTTCAGGAGAACTCCTTAATATTCTTCGATAGTGCTTCAAGCATCCTTAATTTTTTTTTGTGATGCAAATGTTTTGTGGGAGCTAAGTTGAGCTGAAATGCAAGCAGTTCTTTTGTTAAGTATTTGAGTAAATAATTTAACTTGGAAATGGTATAATCTTGATCCAATTGGATTTGTTTTTGCTTTCTACGAACTAACGCAGTTTAATTCTGAAATCATAGAAAATTATTCAACGGATTAAAATTTTGTGTGGCACAGTCAAAGAATTTCATAAATTTTATTGCATCCATGAGACTATGCAACATACTAAATGACCTGTTCAATGAAACCTCCAAACTGCTGGTTGATATTTACCGTGACCCAAGGGCTGGCTTTTACCTTGGCCAGAGGATAAGTATTGGCATACAACGTGGCAATGTTGCTAGTCTTTTGTTAAATATCTAATTAGGTTAGGATATTATAGTTTTATTTTATTAGTTTGTTACTTTATTTAGTTAAAAACTTTTATTAATTACATAATAAAAGCTAACATATAAAGTATAATAATATATATTTGCTATTAGAAGTTTCTACCATTTAATAAATAAAAAAAGATATACTAATGTTTATAGACATTATAATTGAGGACCTTGCAGCGAAAGGGAGGCAACTGCAAGTTTAAGAAATGTGCCTCGTACATGCATTAAACGATAGTCCTAATTTTTGTTGAAATTGTAGGTGAAAAAAACAGTAACGACAAAAATTTGGATCTGGCTCTCTTTTGCTGCAAGGTCTCCAATTATACTATTTATATACAACATTATTTTTAGTATATGCGAAACCCGAAACACGTGTCTAGTATTTTTATGTAAAGAATCTATGTACAAAATTTCAAAACTGTATCATGAATAATCACAAAGTTATAAGCTTGTTATATTACCTGTTTGTCCGTACAAAAAACATGCTCACCCGCGCCGCCGCCGCGTGCGTTCGGGCGATTGTATTGTAATTAACTGGTGATAACATTTTCCATCACACTTGCAGGCTTTGGACTGTCGTAATGGTCAAGTGTAGGTAGTTATTATAATGTACTTTATTCGTGAATAAATGCAGCCGTAAGCTACGAATAAGTAATTACTTATTCGTAAGCCGTAAGTGATACAATGTAGTCAGGCACCTTATGTCAACCACTTAAAGTTCAAAGTGGATGAAAAGTGTTAAACATCGCATTACTTAACCACAGCAGGCTGTAAGTACAAATAATAACTTTCTACAATTAACCATCTTGGCGTGTTTAAAAATGTTACACGACACTTTTTACATACGATAGGTACACGATCAACCGAAACACAACTGTAAGGCCCGCGGCGGCCGCGCGCTCGCGATTATGCAGTTGGACGGGAACGCGAACACGTGCGCGCCAACCTGTAGTACCCGGGCGACTGAAGGGGTTGCTGCACCCCCGCCCCGGTCGCCCCGCTCGCTGTGCGCCCGCGCCGCGCCTCATAGATCAACATACTGTACCTACTTAGTGTCGCTCCTCGAACGCGTCGCTCTCGTGGTGTCCAAGTTTTAACCTTTTTTAAATATTTTTGGGCCAAAATATAACATGGGGTAAAAATTATTGGAATCGATTCAGTTACTTATTCTGAACAAACTATATTCAGGTTTCGCATATACAAAAATTATGTTGTATACATTTAATTTCAAAAGACCGCACCACACCGTAATGATAGTTATAGGAGAGCATGCTACATGCTTTTCCAAAAACATGCCCAATTAAGAATTCCTTAAAATGCAACAAAATTCATTCATTAAAAATACTATTCTCTTACAAATTCACGGGCATAAATCATTGAAACTAATCCAAACTAATATTATAAATGCGAAAGTAACTCTGTCTGTCTGTCTGTCTTTTCTTCACGCCTAAACTACTGAACCGATTTCGATGAAATTTGGTATAGAGATAGTTTGAGTCCCGGGAAAGGACATAGGATAGTTTTTATCCCGATATTCCCACGGGATCGAAACTAACGCGGGTGAAACCGCGGGGCGCAGCTAGTAAAACATATATAACGAAAAAGGGTTTTTAAAATACGAGAAATCCGTGTTACATCCAACTACCCGGATTTAATAACACCTCAATTTCTACCCCTGTCCCCCATTCAAAAGGGGAGAGGAGGGAGAGATGGTCACGTTCGTATCTAGTAAGATTACGCGAAGATATTGGCAACGACTTCTGATGGCATTAGTTATGCCCCGAGCACACTTGAGTGGCTATATCTTTGGAATTACATTCAAATAATTACTTAGAAGTTATTACTTTAGTTTGAGAATATTCTGGATGAAACTTTTGGATAATTAACTTATCCAGAGACCAACCGTGACAAGCGTAGCTTAACCTGATCGATCGACCCATGCGGCTGTTATAACTTAGCCACAAGCCTCTCATCCAACCATACATCCATAACTCAAACATCAATAGGTGAAATTTAATTTTCTATCCGATTTCCGCATATCAAGTCACTTACGACAGCAACAAGATTGCATTACGTCGGGCTCACGTAATCGATGCAGGCACCTCTATTGGTCCCCGGAGCAATCATGCTCTTATTGGTATCTCGGTAAATACGTGTCCCGACAATTTACACGGAGTGACGTCACTCATACTCCCAGAGTTTCGTGTAGAAGGGTTTATGACGGGGATGTGGACGTGATTCGAGCTGTCTTGTTTTTAACCGACTTCAAAAAAGGAGGTTCTAAATTCGACCTGTATGTATGTTTGTATGTCCGCGATTTTCTCAAAAACTAAAGAACCAATTTTGATCATTCTTTCACTAATCTGATCTGCATACTTTCAGGACGGTTTAGGTATATAATACATTAGCTAATTATTCCTATGTACGAAGTTATATGCATAAATGTACTGCATCTCCGGCATTTCTAAGCGAATTTTGATGATTCTTCTAGTCGGTGTCTTCAATTCTTCAATGCACTAGTGTTAATTGAATTTATGTAAAGTAGGTACAACTAAAAAGTGGAAAATAAAAAAAAACAACCGATTTCAAAAAAAAAAAAAAAACACTACAACGTGATAAATAATTTTAATTTCGGATGTCGGCGTCAAACAAAAAACGAAAATGCGGAAACAACGACACCGACTTCCGAAATTAAAGTTATTTATCACTATGAATTGTTTTTTTTTTAATTTTTTAGTTGGATTGTTGCTGAATTTAGGGCAAAACAAAATTAAAAAATTACATAATTATATTTTTCCGTGTCATTTTTGTCATCGACACGTTTAAGAAGAAGTGGAATTGTAGGTATTGTTCGTTTCGTAGTTGCAACAAGTCTATTTATTGATTAGTGTCATAAAAGGTAAATGAAATAAAAAGATTATACGGACCTACGTTAGTAAATATTTACTCTTTTTCTATATTTTGGTACTTTTTTTAAGTGAAACTTCTTCACGCACGCTTGACTTGGGGAGTAAGCTGGCGAACGCGTGACGTAAGCGTTACGAAAAGTGTGATCGGGCGAGGCGAACGGGAGTTGAGTGGGGGATATAAGCAAGAGAAAGCAGTGCGCGCGAACATTTTCTTTCTCTCTTCCTCTCATAGCCAAATACGTTTGAAGTTTCACTTCAGTCGTGCGGTCATAAGCACACTCGGTTTTTTTTAGCCGTTTATGTCCCACGGCTGGGCAAAGGCCTCCCTACTCTCTTCCCACCTCTCTCTGTCCAGAGCTGCCAAGGACCAATCTTTATCTAAGGCATCCAGCTCATCCCGCCATCTCCGTCTGGGCCTGCCGCGATGTCGTTTGCCATTAAGCGGGACCCACTGGGTCGTAAAGGCCCACTGATCGTCTAGCATGCGGCAGATGTGTCTAGCCTAATGCCATTTAATTCCCTTTAGGTACTTATTTATATTTATTTTTCTCTATAGGTGTACAGCAAACAAACACAAACAACTATCTGAACATCTTAAAAAAACTTAGCAATTAAAAAAATAAGTTTAAAAACTAAAACCCGACTACTGAAAAGGATAAAACAAGAAAGTACCTTCCCCTGGTCGTATGCTACCATAGCTTTGTATGTTAGTACAGCGGCATGCGACCACGGGAAGGTACTTTCTTATTTCATCCTTTTCAGTAGTCGGGTTTTAGTTTTTAAGCTTATTTTTTATTTAAATATTTTGGCGCTTATTTCAGTAATATTTATATTGTTGAAATGTGCTAATTAAGCCCTTTCATAATACGATACCCAACACGGCATGATTAAAAAAATATATATTTTAGGTCATGACTTTATGTCCGCTAGACGGCGCCATATTCAATTTATTGTGACGTCATATAGCCTATAACCAGCGGACGATCAGGATGCTTCCAACGATACCTCATTTGTCCAATTATGACAAGTAGTTTAGAAGTTATGAGGGAACAGATGAACATACATACATACATACCGGTCAAAATCATAACCCTCCTTTTTGCTTCGCCGTAGTCGGGTAATTAGATAGGACTGGCGCTTAACCGGTTGAATGCCGTAATTACAGACACAATTAAAAAGCCATTGTGTCTCGTGTAGATCTACGTTCCGGCATACGAAAGGTTAATACAAAAATGCTAAGAAAAAATTCTAAATCAAATTACAATCCTCACTCAATTTCCCTTCCACCATTTTTTATATAAACAATAAAGCTCCGACTCAAACCTTTCAGTATCCAATTACTGGATTCCAAGAACGTGTGAAAACCATTAAGAGGCCACTGGCGCAAATAATTACTTTAAAAAATTCTCTTCGTCTATTTTGCTAAAAGCGTTTTCGAATACCAGTCGAGCTACTGGCGCAAGTGAGCTCGTGCCTATACTGGAAGAGCGTTAAGAACGGAGCATCGTCTCGGAAAATAAAGGCAGTATTGGAAACTCAATGAGGTAAGTATGTTTGGATTCCTTAGAGTGCCATTTTGAGAAAGGTACGTACTTATGTGCAGTTTTAAAGTTTGGATTAGAAGCTGGGATATGAAAGTGGGATGGAAGAGCGGGGCGGCAGGGGCAGCGGGGGGAGGTGATGTGGGATGTGAGTTCATTTGAGTGGGTTATTGAGAATATCAACCTCTCTGCCAATCATGGAGATGGCAGCGGAATAGGAAGAAAAAAAGAATAAGGCGTTTTGTACAGTCAAAAAAAGAGACAAGTATGCAGGATCGTCGGATATAGTTGAAGTTTAGTAAGAAACCGATGGATGTTGTAAACTGAAATTTAATTTGATAAATGAGATGTTTGTTTTCTGTATTCGAGAACATCCATCGGTTTCTTCCACTTATTTAGCATTAGAAGTTTCTTTTCTTAGAACAAACTATTCAAATTAAAATATAATATCATAACCAAATAAAACTATGGCGTCGAAAAATTCCTCCGCAACGCTGTAGAATAGTAACATATCCAAGAGAGTGGTGGCATTGCCACGTTGTATGGCAATAAAGTGTAAGTAAGTGGCAATAAATCAATATTTATGTTGTATTTCTCAGTCCCTCAACCCTTTGAACTTTGAATTAAAAAACAAATAACGCACTGAATCATAAATTGCTTACTAACACCTAATTTCCTCTAGCTGTATCATTTCCTCAACAGAATGCCGTACGTAGAATGAACACAAGAACATAATCTATTAAAGGTAAGCTCTGACCCGGTAACAGCCGCGAGGGAACGGACACGAAAGCGGAAATTTTAAGACTCAACCAAACATACCGGAGAGATCTTACCATCGTTCATGTACAGACAAACAAAGAGATAATACCCACCTTCATGACACCTGTAAAATTTCTACTTTCATGTCTGGAATCCATATTATGGTATACATAATAAAGAGTATTCTATAATATATATCTTTCTATCTATTTAAGTAAGTATACAAGCAAATATTTAAATCGTTAGATTCGCCCGACCGTGGCGAGTTGTTCACGTTTCTGTTTTGTTGACAATGACATTTGAATAATATTGTCTCGGTTACTCATACTGAAAATCGTATCTAGCGTTCCATGCGCGATGCTACATGCTCAACATGCAAACTTTTTCGCGTGACGTGTGTACGATGAGGGCAAATGTAATGATTTATATATTTAGATACACGCGTTTTACTAGGAACTACTGTGCTGACTAGTCAAATATTTTATATCACTTTTCTTCTATGTGTGTCTAAAGGGTAAAAAGCTATTACCCACCCAATCTATACCAATATACTAAATGCGGAAGTGACTTTGTCTGTTTGTTACTTTTCACGCCTAAACCACTGCACCATTCGTCAAGAAATTTGACAGATACGAGTAGGTAGCCTGGACCTTGGACAAGGATAAAGGTTACTTTTAATCTTGTATATGTATATTTAAAAATTATGAAATACAAACTACACGCAGATGAAGTCGCGGGCAACGTGGAATACCTTAGAGTCTTTGATCAACTGGACCCACTCGAACTGGACCCGCGGGTCCAGTCAACCATAGCAATACTTTTCTATATTTTGCCTGTACACGAAACACGTTGTTCGACTGTACGTGAGAAGGTAGCGGAGGAACATTGCAGTATTTTACGTCATGACCTACAAGAAGGAATGTAAGAAGTTTTGTTACTAAGTGTTGATGTTGCGCTTTAAATATTTAATCTGTTGGTCTGCTAGCTTTTAAGAGTTTTTGTCATGACATCCTGTATAGGAATCTGTTGGTTTTGTGTGAGCAACAAAGTTTTTTTATGAAGACAACGAATGTTGCACGATGTGTCTTGTAAAGGAGCATTATTGAATTGGGGTTTACTTAGTTGGAAAGAGCCTCGTATTTTAGATATTGGAAATGCCAACAAAATCTTTATTCCAGTGAATAAATTTGAATAAACAACTCGATAGTATGAAAAAGCGACTATAAAGTTGAAAATTACTGATGGATTACTCACTAATATATTAAGTACTGGTACCTTAGCAAAATAGAATATAAATATGTACATACACCATGCGAATTACAGATATGAATGTAGAATTGTTACATAGGGTGACACAATGGGCGGCCTTATCGCTATAAGTGATCGTTTAAAGACAACCTTTGGATGGATTGCAGGCAGTCCGTAGCATGACATTTACGTATAGGTACGATTAATAAATACATAAATGCTTATCACTATCTACTAAATAAAACCTGCCTATAACTATGTAGCGTAACTACAATACCACATCCGAACAACGCGTCATACAAAATCCTGCATCTCGCAAGCAGAGTTTACCGCGGCCCGACATGGATCATTGGGCAGTGGCCCGCCAGACACGACACCCGTCTGGCCAGAGGATCCTCAATTTTTTATGGAGGATGAGTGAACTTTACACCCTGTTCCTCATACCTCTATTATTACTATAAACTGAACTTTTCACTTTCAACACGCAATGTACAGTAAATTAGTTTGTATTTTGAAACACGATACATTGAATAGGTACGGTACTTTACAAAGTAATCATGTCATTTTGTGTATAATATTAATCAATGTCAATGTGTATATAAAACGGTATACAACGATGATAATTATAACTAAATGAAAGTTTAATTTCATGTGAAAATTGGTTTACAATTTATTAATTTGTGTCTTTATCATTACTAGCATTAATTACAAACCAAGCTTGTAATGATTGTCGATGTGAATAATTTGTTAATTATTCATCATCGACATTTTTCATATGTAGGTACACGGATTTCTGACACGATATACTTGATTCCGCTTTTCATTATTTGGTTAAGCCGTGAGATGGTCCAACTAAAGATTTGAACTTTGGTAATGTCGTTTTTGAATCCCTGCCTCACCCTGCTTTTTATGTGTCCATCCATCGCTAAATTTGCCGTGGTCCATAGATTTAGCAATTCGGAGGATACGAATTCAAGCAATCTTATAGATCCTATTCTATCCAGGAATTTTTTCTATAACGACACAAATATAGTGCTATCCTCTAAAAGTCTAAACCATACTTCGAAATTCTTCTTCGGAAAAGATAATTTACTTTAAAAACACTAAATAATATTTATATTGTAAGCATAAAGCATAATCAGCCTATAATGTTCCCACTCCCTCTCACAGAGAGGAGGCCTATGTCCCAGCAGTGGGAACGCTTAGAATATATTAGTTAGTAAAATAATATTTTAGTTTGTTAATATTTTTTGTCAGGTTAGGTTCTTATATTTTTTTAAAAGAAAATAAATACTTTAATATAAACAAATGAGTTCACTTTCTAATTGTATGCGGTCACTTGAGTGAGGTTACAAGTAAAGTGTAAACTTTAAAATACTTTCAAGTAAAGTATGAACAGCACTACTGTGCTAAAACAGTACCCTAATTGCGTAACACACTATAAATCACAATCCGAATCATTTTGAAGGATATTGCTAATCCATTGCTTCATAAGTTCGAAAAATCTGTCTGCTCGCAACGTCAATAACGCAATGAATGTTGTACTTACTTGTTTAAGTTGTACTTACACTACACAAATTCGTATAGCACTACTTGTAAATATCAGTGACAGGAATTTATTATAACATCATCAAGATAAACGAAGTGGCAAAATACATATTATTGAAGCTTACTCAAAAGCTACCCCAGCAAAGTTAATAAAATTTACATGAGACCACCCCTGAGGCATAACCTATCCATTAAAAAAATAAATTTTTAAATCTATTTACAATTGCCGAAGATATCGCGTAACAGACATACAAATAAAAAACCGAGTGTGCTTATGATTACACGACTGAAGTGAAACTTCAAACGTATTTGGCTATGAGAGGAAGAGAGATAGAAAATGTGCGCGTGCACTGCTTTCTCTTGCTCATATCCCCCACTCAACTCCCGTTCGCCTCGCCCGATCACACTTTTCGTAACGCTTACGTCACGCGTTCGCCAGCTTACTCCCCAAGTCAAGCGTGCGTCAAGAAGTTTCACTTCAAAAACATACAGTCGAATTGAGAACCTCCTCCTTTTTTGAAGTCTGTTAAAAATAAAAGCCAATCCTAACATTAGTGTGTTACACAATTACCCCGCGGACTACGAGTCCGTCCATCTCAGAGGATCCCAACGTATGATAATCATCATAATCTATAACGTCGTCCGGTAATAGGTCGGGAGCCGGAAATGAGCTCCACGGGGCAACACCGGCCTGGTAATGAAACTGAGACAGCGCTGTGGGACTATTAACGTGCTGCTTCTAATGTACGTCTCTTTGATGGTAATTTAATTGGTCAGGCTGAAACTGAAATATCAATTAGACAATTAATGGCGAATTTCACCAAACTTTAATACCTAGAAGAAGTCATATCTGGAAAATACATTTTGGATTTTTGACAGTTTTTCCGTATAGAAACTGACAGAAGTTAATTTTATTCCACGGGTAAAAGATATCTGACCTTGGTAAAATCAGCCTTAAAAGGGTTTGGGGAATAATAAAGTGTGATTCAATGGAAGAGTTGTTAAAGGTCCTCTTCTGAGGAGGAACCATTAAATAACAGTCGGTCTATCAAGATGGATTAATAGTCGATCTATTCTGTAAAAACCTCCCCGTGAAAATGAAGATTGACTCTGGTAAAAGTAATGAGTAATTTATTTCCAAAACTTCAGTATCATTAAATCAATATGCACCATAATTTAACATACGTAACACACTATAACCACAATCTGAATCATTTTGAGAAATATTGCTATTCCATTGCTTCAAATGTTCGAAAAATTTGCCTGCTCCACAACGTAAATAACGCAATGAATGTTGCTGTACTGTCTCGACCCTTGAGCTAGGACATCCTTAATGACAGGGGTCAAACATTATTGATGGCTCACTTCGCCTAAGTTACACGTTGAGATTTATACAGAATGCAGTTACAATATAATCCTAACTTCACCAACAATATTACGTCGTCACTTTACACCAACGCCATGCAAACGCCATACAAAAAGCACCATAAAAACTGCCATTACTTTAAAGATAGCAACTTCACAAGCGAGTACATGAGGCGAGCGAGCAGCTGGGAAATGAAACACTCAAGTCGTCGCGCATGCGCCGACTGGCGACTGAATTATTACCCTTTCCCATCATACTAAGTGTACCTACTCAGCAAAAATGCTTGTTTTAAAGCGTGTATGGAACTTGACAACGACTTGGAGGATGTTGAAGAGCAATATGAGACTCCAGACTGCTACTCAAATAATCCTGATTTGAAAACCCAATAAGAATAACACTTAGAGTTATATATACTTCATTGTTTTAATGTTTGATTGAGATGGACAAATTGTATTTGGCTCTTTGATTTTCACTATACAGGGTGTCCCTGGAAGTATGGATCAAATCGAATAGGGAAGTGGGCAAGGTCATTTCCAAACGTTTTAGCAAAAAAAATATACTAAAAAAAAAAAACTAAAAAAAAAAGAGAAGAAAGATCGAATTCGTGAAAACTATCAGGGCTATCATTTTTTTTTTTTTAGATAGCCCTGGTGGAAAAATTTTATATGATTAATTTCTTTGAACACTAAGCGAAGTGATTGAAAAAACAAAATTAAAATCGGTCATAACTTTTGAACCGTAAAAAAATTCACTGACATTCTCAGGGTTAAAAAGTATGGAAATGACCTTGCCCGCGCCCCTATTCAATTTGATCCATACTTCCAGGGACACCCTGTATATATATAAATTATATTTTTAAATATTAGAATATAAAAAAATTTATAAAAACATTTAAAAATATAAAAAATAGTAGCCCACCGGTATCGGGAACAGGGTCCAAGCTACCGGCGGTCAGGGCTCCAGATAGAGGAAGCTCCTAACAATACGGGCCGTGTCCAGAAGTACAGCTTTCTGAATCAAGCCCTTGATCCAGCTGCCCAACAAGAGCCTCCTTAGGTGTTGGTCGAGGCTCTTGGCTATTAATCCATTGGCTGTAACGACTATCGGCACAATGATCGCTGAGTCCACACCCCACATGTCGACAACCTCAACAAGATTATTATTATTATTCCGTTTATTGATCTATGTACATTTTTAGGGTTCCGTAGCCAAATGGCAAAAAACGGAACCCTTATGGATTCGTCATGTCTGTCTGTCTGTCCGTCCGTCTCTTCCGTTCGTCCGTCACTTTTTCCGAAACTATAAGAACTATACTGTTGAAACTTGGTAAGTAGATGTATTCTGTGAACCGCAGTAAGATTTTCACACAAAAAAAGAAAAAAAACAATAAATTTTGAGGTTCCCCATACTTACAACTGAAACTCCAAAAATTTTTTTCATCAAACCTATACGTGTGGGGTATCTATAGATAGGTCTTCAAAAATGATATTGAGGTTTCTAATATCATTTTTTTCTGAACTGAACAGTTTGCGCGAGAGACACTTCCAAAGTGGTAAAATGTGTGTCCCCCCCCCCCCCCCTCTAACTTCTAAAATAAGAGAATGATAAAATTAAAAAAATATATATAATGTACATTACCATGTAAACTTCCACCGAAAATTGGTTTGAACGAGATCTAGTAAGTAGTTTTTTTTTAATACGTCATAAATCGAAAACCGCAATTTACCTTTCACAAAGTTACAACGAACTACAAGAACTTTTATATTATGTTACTTGCTGCTACGGAACCCTTCATGGGCGAGTCCGACTCGCACTTGGCCGGTTTTTTTAATATTTCTTAACGTATAAAATTATTATTAGTCTGACCACAGAAACTAACCAAGAACCCTACAGTAGTATAATAGCTTTGCATTTCGTGTTCCTTGAACTCCGACAACAGTGCATGATTGTATGTACTTTAGAGTTAGACCGTTCCGTACTATCGTCCATCTTAGTTGCTAAGCTGAGTCATGACTTGCACAATGTTAACATCAAATCCCACGTCACTTATAGCATATAAAGAAAGAAATAAATAAAGAATAAAGTTAATTTGAACACAGTTCGTGAAACACAAAATTAACAAAATAAAAATAATGTTTCAAACAACAATAGTGTGTGACTCACGGCTGCGCCAAAAATGTTCATTTCAGCATTAATTAATTATTATTATTTTTTTATGAGTTTACATAAAAATAAATAATTAATGTTTTATATTAATTAATTTATTTCAGATAACTACAATCCATACTTAATTGTACTCATATTTAGTGCTTCATAATAAGTAACTAACTATATACACTAGATACTAAAATAAATTACTAACTAACTTACAATACAATATAAAAATAAAAAACAAAGGACACTTAGGCGTCGAAGTATTCGTCCGCATCGCTGTCATCCGGAAACGTGTTTGATTTTAATTTAATGTATTATATGGATTATTAATGTATTTTATGGGTCGTTCTTTGGCCAAAGAATTAGCATTGCCATTCAATGTGGCAATGCTGCCAGCCTTTTGGGCACGTTTCCTGTTGACAGTGATGCGGACGAATTTTTTGATGCCCTTTGATTATTGACCCTTCCTTTTTATATACTTGTACATATTATTATTTTAAGATTGTTAGCTTTTTAAATTATGTAAATATTTGAATCTTTAATAAAGTTCAAATATGGATGTCATTTAACTGATAACGATTTATTAAAAAAAAATTCACGCCTGATAGAAAATGATGGATGAGGTCTATGATGGAACGAGCGTGCCCAGAAGATGCTTGAAGCACTGGAACTCCCACGCATCGACGAAATAAAGCAGGCTGCTTGACGCCGGACTCCCGTGGGAGGGTGCTTGCAACCCAGGCGGGCGTTTACACCGCAAGGGAAGAATTGGCCAGTCAAATAAGGTGTTGGGTGTGACTGTCCAATATGCGCCGAGCATGGACTTGGACAGTCACACCCAACAACGCAGTTTGGCGGAACAAACTGTGCTACACGAGGAGGCTTCTTCATGCATCTCACAATTCCCACACAGACCGATTATAGACAATGGGGGAGTCTGCACACTGTGTTGATAACAAACCATTCAAGTATAGTATAATCATAGCGTGTTCCCACTGCTGGGACACAGGCCTCCCCTCGGTGAGAGGGAGTGGGCCGTAATCCACCACGCGGGCCCAGTGCGGGTTGGTAAGTAGATGTCACGTCTTCGTTTATTTTTGGCTCTTGGAAATTCCGGTTTCCTCACGGTGTTTTCCTTAACTGTTTTGGGAGCAGTGGTGTTGAAATAATTTACTCAAAGTAAAGCCCCTGTCAGGGTTCGAACCTACAATTTGGTAAGTCGGGGTCGTTACCACGGACACGCTCTTGTCGTACATAGTGTATACTGTGTATAGGTATTAGGTCCTTACATATGAAATTGGCGTTTTGTATGGAAGGAACAAAAAGTCGAATATTTTTTAATATAATATATTTAATTAATCAAAGTATGAACCATTGTTTTCAATGCACTTTTGCCATCTTATAGGTAGTTCATTGATCCCTTTACTAAAAAAACCAGTCGGAAGGGAATCAATAAAATCTTTGAAGGCGATTTGGACTGCCCCATCGGAGTTGAATTTTTTCCCTTGCAAAAAGTTATCCAAATTGCGAAAAAAATGGTAATCTGTTGGAGCAAGGTCCGGGGAGTACGGAGGATGTCTAAGACATTCCAATTCAAGTAATGTAACGCAGCAGTCGACGCGCGTTTGCCGGTTTGCTTCAGTCAATTCGTGAGGTACCCACCTTTCAAGCTTTTTAATCTTCCCAATTTGCTTCAAGTGAATTAAAACAGTTTTATCACTAACATCGAAGCCTGCAGCTAACTCGGACGTGGTTTGCGATGGGTCCGCTTCCACAATAGCCTTCAATTCTCCATTATCAACTTGGGTCTCAGGCCGTCCACGGGGCTTGTTCTGCAGGTCGAAATTTCCAGAACGAAAACGTTGGAACCAAAAACGAACTGTGTTTTCTTTTGCAACATGACCGCCATACACATCATTCACCCTTCGAGTCGTTTCCGCAGCACTAGTGCCACGGCGGAACTCGTACTCGTAAATAATGCGATATTTTAAATTTTCCATTTTGTAAAATGAGTGACGCAAACAGAAAAAACAGAAGAAAAAAAACAAATGAATGACGGTCATCGAAGCACAAATACATGAGTAAATAGCTGTACAAATTTGAATTTGGAATTCCTTACCAAAGAGGAGAAATTCGTGATTAAAGTGGCCAGTACGAAAAACGCCAATTTCATATGTAAGGACCTAATATATAACTCAAGAGTTTTTGTTGTAAGCATCAAAATATATCACGCCAATTCGCGTCCAGATAAAAGTTTCTGAATAGAATATGTCCAATCCCAACGATAACCGTCTACAGGGTGAAATTTAATTCATGGGCATCCTTTTAAGAGGTCATTGTACTCATCATTACGAACAACTTTTACTATGGGACTAAACCTAAAATCCCGAAAAAAAATCAGCTGTTCCTTGCATTTATGTTCACATAACTCGTCAAAATGTAGGGAAGAGCAGATTTTTTTCGCGATTTCTGGTTTTTGTCCCATGGTAAAAGTTGTTCATAATGATAATTACAATGACCCCTTAAAAGGATGCCCATGAATTCAATTTCACCCTGTATATTTTAGTTTAAACTCTTCACAGCCATGATGTTTCTGTGTTTCAACCTCATCAACATAAAAAAACCTTATCCTCAACGACTCACAACACGATCTCATCATCCATTTTAAAACGAGTCATATCATGAGAGATGTGTTAATCAACATAATTCAGAGTTAATACGGCATGACTGTGTTTAAAATAAAACGAGTGAGTAAAAACGGGTATATTACAGTATGCGTGCTCGTGAATAACATGTCATAATAATACATGACATTAAAGCAACGTCTCTCGGCGAGTACGTGTTTGGAAATATACAGACTGAAATTGTGGTTTGAAACTACGGGATATACCGGCCTCTTGACGGAATTTCGGCCATAGCGATCAAACTCAGCGGAGACCAGCCTTTGGCGCGGGAGATGTTATAGTGTACAGGCGCACTCTCTCTTCCCTCGCTCTCATACTCCTATGGGACAGCAATCCGACATGACCGAAGAAAGATCAGGCGCAGGACCAATAGCTTAGGCGGATCACACACCACAACGCGCTACGCGACGGGACGCAGATAACGTGCCCCCGCGCGTGATTTTTTACATACAAATTCAATAAAAACGCGCTTCCGTGCGGAGAATTTGGCTCCGTTTCCCGCGCCCCGTCGCGTAGCACCTTACAGTGTGTGATCCGCCTTAATGTGCTTTCCGGGTGCACGGAAGTATCACACCACCAACTTCTAATCCTCCTGAATTTCGCAATCCAAAAGTCACTAGGCTGTTTTACAGACGCCAGCACATCAAGCTACCCGAAACTGTAAAATTTTCCCAATCAACTTTGAACCTTATGTTTTGACGATAAAGTTGATTATAAGATTTCTTCCCCTATACCGTACCCACCAACTTTCTTTTAGGGATTTTGGGCTTTAACTCGTTGAAGGTGAGAACCTTAATCAGTCACGGTAGCCTGTAAGACCTTACGGGGACGTATCGACTGCGCAGAGCTCCATGGCCTTTTCTGCCGATTGTTTGTGCCCGACAAATACATCGGACACCGTCAGAGCCGCCGACACAATCTGTTTGCACAACCGTCATCCAAAACTGTAGCCAGAGCCGAATCCCCAGTCTCTCGTACTTTAAAAATGCTAAATGCCCTTCTGAATGCCAACCCTGAATGTGATGTGTTTGCGGCTGAATGGAGTAAAATTATGCGTATATGTCTGAAGGCCAATTCTCTTAATTTAAAACGTTCAAAATCTAGTCGCCGTGTCATCTCGGCGACAAACAAATGTCAAAAACTTGTCAAAATGTAGGGAAATTTGAGGTATTTTTGACAGATTGAGACTGAGATCGGACTGTGAACGTTCTTAACATTACGAGAATTGCCCCTCTGGTGTTCTGTGAGAAAAAGTATAAGTATGCAAAGGAATCCACTGTTCCGTGTTACTTTTAAATTAAATTTTGTACAACATAATTGTCAACGTAATATTATGTTAATTAATGCAATTGGTATTGTACCGTTTTAATTAACTAAGTATAAATAAATAAATACAACGTTCCCACCCAAAACATCGCCCCGTATAAACATCTTGAGCTCTCTGTCGACTCAAATTTGTAACCAACTAAAAAGCCATAATTTTATTTCCCACCGAATGCGATAAACACGGCACACGATATGTCGGTTAATAAATGCATGTTCATTATATACGAAATAAAAAACTTATATGTTGTGATAGTAAATTCACGAAAAAAATATCTAATAATGAAGATAATCCATTTCAACATTTACAGATTCTGAGCCGGGACGAAATTGAGCTAGTAATATATAAAACAAAAAGTTAATATTGACCAACAAATGGGCACAATTTAAAAGATTCACATGCAAACACAAAGAAATTATGAACTTCGTTTGCTCAGTCCATGAACCATCTTCTTTACGTATAAAATTCAAAGTCCTGACTGACTGACTGATATAAAAACCGCTGGTCCTAGAGACATGAAATTTGGAGGGTGTGTTCTTAGTGGAGAGTAGGTATCCACTAAGAAAGGGTTTTTCGAAATTCCACCCCAAAGAGGGTGAATGGGGGAGGGTGAAACTTCATGCGGACGAAGTTGCGGGCAGAAGCTAGTACAGCAATAACGCGCGTGAATAATAGGTACTTTAAACTGTTTTAATTTTAATGAGATAATATTTGAAACATAACATCATCAAGAAACTGAACAAGTCAAGGGCGCAAAAAGCCTTTGCCAATCTACGTAGTGCGTGGGTTTTCTACAAGCAACGAAAAAAAATACCTTAGCATTCTGTCGCTAAGAAATATAGTGACATTTCATTTTGTATAGCCCCGGGCATTCCTTGTCAAGGCAAAGTAGCCAAGCCTTAACATAACCTTCAGGAATATTTTAATTCGTAAGAAAATATAGTACCTTCTCATCTGTAACAGTATTCCCATTACAAATCTTTCTTTCTATTAATATTATATTTCTTTCATTATCCATATTGAATTCTCTAAAGAGAGAGACATGTTTTTGCATTCATTGCGAATTAAATATTCATAGAGGTAGAGTTTTTATGAATATACTTATGTCGTAAGGGTGAGAGCACCTGACTGGACGATTGAAATGAATAATAAATATAGCTTTCGAGTCTCGTCTGACTGTGGGACACTTCAAATATAAAACTCCAGCATAATTAGACGCGATGCTTGTTTTTAGTGGATTTTTAAAATGACAAGATGATGTTCTAATGGATTGGTACAGTCAACAGCAAAAGTAGATGATGAATTATGTTTATAACTTTTGGAGTCAAAAGTGATCACATATATATCTCCACCGATCATTTTTCCCCTGAGAGTTAATTTGTTTTATATGTATGTATCTATGTATATATTCTTGTATTTTATAGTCATTTCCTAGCTAGTTATCATGTATGTTGCACCTGCCATGTTTTGTCTCTGCATCACCCTAAGGTTGACTGGTAGAAAATGCCTCAGGCATTAAGTCCGCCTTTGTACGGTATTTTTTTTTTACTTGTGCGTAAAGTTTTAATAAATAAATATATGGCAGCTGTACTAGTAGTAAATGTTTGGTATAATTTACAATCACATGCTTTTGAATCACTTCGACACCACACAGTTCTGACGTGAACTCCGTTCATTAGTATTGAATTTCTGATTTTCATCATCTACTTTTGCTGTTTACTGTACTAATGAATTAATTAGAACTGCTAATTCCTTTGCCTACTGTCTTTCACATTCAACTCTTTATTTAAATAATTTTCTTTATTTTAGTTAATTTACACAACAGAGAAATTCGGGCTCAAAGGCAGCCAATTATAACCCTCGTTCAAAAAACCACTGAAGCATGTAACAACCACAATAACACCGCACTAAACCTAAACACCTACTAAACCCAAATTCATAACAATTTTCCATTCCATTACGCGTCCACAAACCGGATCACTATAACCACTTAAACAAAAGCCGCAATAGGAAGGCTATTACCCGAAAGTTCCTATCTATATGAGCAGTGGAACGTATACACTTTGTGGCGCTGAAAGCTAACTACGGGAAGCTGGTTCTAGCGCTTTTTCCGCTTTGTTTAATAGTTTTGTAGGTTCCTTCCGGATGGAGCATATTGGGGGAGAAACGCCTATTCGAAAAACATTTTCGGTTAGCGTGTGTGGCCCGAAAATTGGTGCTGATACGTTTTTGTTGAGTCGAAGTTCGGTTTCTGTATAAAGTTCAGTTCGGAGTTTATTGATAGGGTCGGGTGCAACATTGAACGGAATGTTTGCTCATGCGATCAGAATTTGGAACGGTATTTTGTATAAAATTAAGTTTTTGATCGCTGTCGACAGTTGTATGATGATAAAACGCTGTAGCGATATCTACAAGGCCACATGCGAACAACGCGTCATACTGACGTCACGCAAATCCTGCATCTCGCAAGCAGAGTTTACCGCGCAACTAGCATAGATACAACGGCCCGACATGAATCATCGGGCAGTTGCCCGCCAGAGACAACACCCGTCTGGTCGGAGGATCCTCCCTTTTATATAGAGTATGAGTGAACTTTACACCCTGTTCCTCATACCTCTTTAACGCTAACATTTCTCAAAATACTAACGAAACCACTAAAATCTTTGACGATGAGAACCCCAAACTGCACCATGATCCTCACTCTTAAAGTAATTCTTACGTAAATAAACCGGTAGAGTGGCCCACTGTGTGATCTATGGCGCCATTTACACGCCACTCCAGCACGTTATTATCTGTGAACAGGTAGGTACTGTCGCACGAAAAATACAGGCACTTACAGGGCCGTGGCGTGGGAGGAATATTGTTCAGATAATACAGGTAGGTAGGCTGTATACTTGTTGAATTGGGTTATTGTTTTTGGATTTATCATCACGCTTGTAAATGATAATAAGTAAGAATAAAAAGTACGTTTGTACAAACACCTTAACACGTAAAATTCCAATTCCAATTTTATAGGAACAAAAGGCGATGCTGCTTTTTTTGGGGTTCGATACTAGTGAAAAGACGTTGGTAAAAGAGGCTTTCCTGTAATTATTTTTTTAATATATGTACTAGCTGCGCCCCACGGTTTCACCCGCATAAGTCTCGATCCCGTGGGAATATCGGGATAAAAAGTATCCTGTGTCCTTTCTCGGGACTCAAACTATCTTTATACCAAGTTTCATCTAAATCGGTTCAGCGGTTTAGGCATGAAAAGGTAACATACAGACGGACAGAGTTACTTTCGAATTTATAATATTACTTGCTGCGCCCCGCGGTTTCACCCGCGTAAATGTCGATCCCGTGAGAATATCGAGATAAAATGTAGCCTATATGTTAATCCAGAGTGTCAGCTACATTAATACAAAATTTTGTCAAAATTGGTCTAGACGTATGAGCGTGAAGAAGTAACAAACATATAAACACACACACGCACCCCCTCACAAACTTTCGCCTTTATAATATTAGTGTGATTAGTATGGATAGTATGAATTAATGGGTGTCTTGTCAATTATGAAAACTCATTACAAAAATGGGGAAAGTTACGCTGAAACCGCTCGCAAACTTCGCCAAATTTTCAGCCGAGAAAGTGCACCTACTGTGTCAACCATTCGACTCGAATTTGGGACTCAGAAAATCCTCATGCAATCCATGAGAAACAAATGCACCCACAACGAGTAACTGTCTGGTGCGGATTTTAGTCAAGCGGCGTGATTGGGCCTTACTTTTTTGAAAATGAGGCCCAATTGCAATGACTGTGAACGGCATTCGCTACAGGAATATGATAACGGACTTCTTGTGGCCTCAACTGGACGGTATGAATCTGGGCAACATGTGGTCTCAGCAGGACGGCGCAACCTGTCACACCGCGCATGAAACAATCGACTTATTGCAGCAACGATTTCCAGAACACATTATCTCAAGGAATTCTGATGTCAACTGGCCACCAAGATCGTGCGATTTAACGCCGTGCGATTTTTTCTTTGGGGTTTTGTGAAATCTCGGGTTTATGCGAATAAACCCGAAACAATTTCTGAGCTCAAATCGGAAATCCAACGCGTCATCGGTGAGATACAGCCACATCTCTGTGCAAAAGTCATGGAAAATTTCATGAAAAGAGTAATGGCCTGTCATCGAAGCCGTGGGGGTCATTTGCGGGATATTTTATTCCATACTTAATCGGAACATGTCTTCTTTACAATACAATAAAAATATCACAACTCTGTCACAAAATACTTGTTTTTATTTTAAAATGAAAAAGTGCACTCTTGTTGAGACACCCTTTATTTACAGTTATATGCACCGCATATGCAAGTTATCGGTTAATACAAACACACACAATCACTCATATAAAATTAGGTAAAATTAAGGTATATAAAACTAGGCAAAATTAGACAGAATTAAAATAAAATTAAGGTATACATCTTATAACAATATCAAAAGGATACATTGCAGCAATATACTCGAATAGATCACATGCAACCATTGGTCTATTTCTTTTCTAGTGTTGTTTCCTCTTTACAGTATAATATAATAACTGAACAGACTGCTGTGCTGCTGGGGAGTTTGTTCCGCCATTTCTTCTCCCCAGCGAAAGCACTAGGAAGTGGTGAAGGGCGGGCGTTTTAGGGGAATGTCTTTTGTAATTTTGACATTCGAAAAGTGCTGATTCTCAGCCTAGTTTGAATAAATGACTTTTAATTTGATTTGATATCTAATGAAAGTACTTTCATCTACACTAATGCAAAAGTGACAATATTTCAACCCGCAACACAGGTACCTAGTATCATGCTTTTTTCGGGCACCAATCTCTCACACAAGGTTCAGTACACACCAGCAGTAGTCCAAAATAACATTTGTAATGAGAAATTAGGGAAACATTAACGTTACATAGGTATGTACCTGTACTTTATGAAGTTAATAAATCGCATGCTTAATGGAATAACTCAAAAAAGACGATTTTTGGGACATTCTAAAAGAAGATCTTGCTATGAGGACTCATCCTACTTGTTGACGCATAAAATTAAAACTGATTTGATTCGATTGTTAATTAATCATGAATGCTTGTATTTTGAACGTCTATGTTTAACTATTGATGAGATCTGAGTAAAAAAAACCGAGTGTGCTTATGACCATACGACTGAAGTGAAACTTCAAATGTATTTGGCTATGAGAGGAAGAGAGAAAGAAAATGTGCGCGCGCACTGCTTTCTCTTGCTTATATCCCCCACTCAACTCCCGTTCGCCTCGCCCGATCACACTTTTCGTAACACTTACATCACGCGTTCGCCAGCTTACTCCCCAAGTCAAGCGTAAAGAAGTTTCACTTCAAAAAATTCTATAACTCAATTCTAAACTATCTACTAATGTGTCAATGTTTCATTAAGCATGCGAAATGTACCCTTTAAAATATCCGTGTAACCATTTACCAAAAACTAATTAGTAATTAGCCACCATTCGCACATTCCAATTCAGAGCCAGACTAATAACGTGAAATTTACACTCCAGTGCAAAATATATAAGGTATAAACCGGGGCATTAATCAACGTGTCCCTAGCAAAGTGCGGACGCACTTACCGCCACTAATGTACGCCGCACCTGCAGTACTGCTAATGCTGTTCCCGTTTTACTAGCCGCTTTTCTTTGCACTTACATTTTTAGTGGGTAATTTTTTTTTTGCCAGCATTTGTGTATGAGTTTTTTTTAGGGTTCCGTAGCCAAATAGCAAAAAACGGAACCCTTATGGATTCGTCATGTCTGTCTGTCTATCTGTCCGTCCGTATGTACTTTTCTCCGAAACTATAAGAACTATACTGTTGAAACTTGGTATGTAGACGTATTCTGTGGACCGCATTAAGATTTTCACACAAAAATAGAAAAAAAAAGCAATAAATTTTGGGGGTTCCCCATACTTAGAACTGAAACTCAACATTTTTTTTTTCATCAAACCCGTACGTGTGGGGTATCTACGAATAGGTCTTTAAAAATGAAATTGTGGTTTCTAGTATAATTTTTTTCTAAACTGAATAGTTTGCGCGAGAGACACTTCCAAAGTGGTAAAATGTGTGTCCCCCCCCCCTGTGACTTCTAAAATAAGAGAATGATAAAACTAAAAAAAATATATGATGTACATTACCATGTACCTAAACTTCCACCGAAAATTGGTTTGAACGAGATCCAGTAAGTAGTTTTTTTTTAATACTCATACATCGTAAACCGCAATTTACCTTTCATTCAATCAACTCAAATATAATAATAAACAACGAACTACAAGAACTTTTATATTATATTATGTTACTTGCTGCTACGGAACCCTTCATGGGCGAGTCCGACTCGCTTTGTTTATGTTGGCTGTAACTGCGTGCTGGCGTGCGCGTTTGTGTGAACAACAACAAAATGAAAAGTACTAGGAAATCGAAATGTAAAACAGTTTGTATAGCAACGATTCCTTCTTTTATTTCCTACGGAGGTGTTTACACTTACCACGCGGTTTCCTTTATACAAAGGAGAATGGGAGGTGGAATTCTAAAAATGTCCTTTCTTTGGTATTGTTCGTCGAATTGTTGAGCTCCTCAAGTTCTGAGTTGAGCTGCACGATTTTTGACAAATGACTTTTTGAAAAAAGACCATTTCAGACACCAATCTATATGGTCTTCACATGATCTGACCAAGATTTTGTATGGACTTTAAAAGAGACTGTGACCTCTGAGTTTGTTTCGGCCTTTCTTCTCAGAGTAGTCAGATAGGAAACGCCGACCTCATCTAGCTTTAAAAAAATATGATTGACGTGTAAAAGTGTTTGTACAAACCTACTTACAGAAAATAAATCATTTATCATTTAAAAGCTCAAAGATATCGTGTAGACGAAACGATAATGTTAACCAAAATAGCTCCAGTTACCTAGTTCAAAATATTATTATATTTAGGGGTAGTGTAGGGGTAGGGTAGGAGTAGGGTTAGGGTAGGGTAAAGGGTGAGACACCACGCGAACGAAGACGCGCCGGGCAGCTAGTAAATAATTATATAATACTAGCTGCGTCCCGCGGTTTCACACGCATAAGTTTCGATGCCGTGGGAATATCGGTATAAAAAGTAGCCTATATGTTAATCCAGGGTGTCAGCTACCTCCATACAAAATTTTATCAAATTTAGTCCAGCCGTTTGAGCGTCAAGAAGTAACAAACATATAAACACACACACACACACTCACAAACTTTCGCCTTTATGTGATGTGATTTTCTATAAATAATATAAATTTCTCCTCTAGTATATGCTGAATTCATGGTAAGGTACAGCTTGCGCACTGGTAAACAATTTTTCCTGTAGTTACCACAAGATTCAACCCAAATGAGCAGTAAATTCATATCATAAAATCGTTTTCACGGAAGACTTGATGCCCATTTTCTGTTAAACTCCCATAAACCCATGGAAAAGGACGAGATAAAATACCATAGCAACAGGATAGCGATACTATCCACATAATCGAACATTTTAGATCCTAAATACCTTCGACTAACAATGGTAAGATGAAGTTCTTGAAACCGCATCCCAAATTCCCAGAAGTGGGGCCTCGAACTCAATAGAGCAATCTTATAAAGCGACAATTTCATCCCTGCGGATAGAAAAATAACTTATAGCCCTATTTGGATGGACTAAAGGTTAGTTTCGCATGTGTGGATGGAAGATACGTTGGTGTACGAAATTTGGGACATACGGGTTTGTGATTACACAAACGGGAGGCGTGTAGAATTTATTATGATGTGTGCTCTCGAAATTATTCGAGTGTGTTTTTTTTTCATGTTCTGTGTCTGGTCTATTTATGAAGGACGTGATACTTCGAAATGCGTAGAAGCCTCCCCTACAATAGAGCTACTTTTAGCACTCTTTAAAATAGAACGTTATTATGACGTCCGTTTTTCACAAAGCGTAAAATGGCGCGGAGTTCACTTTGTAGCTAAAACAAATGAAAAAAACCGGCCAAGTGCGAGTCGGACTCGCCCATGAAGGGTTCCGTAGCAGCAAGTAACATTATATAAAAGTTCTTGTAGTTCGTTGTAACTTTGTGAAAGGTAAATTGCGGTTTTCGATTTATGACGTATTAAAAAAAAACTACTTACTAGATCTCGTTCAAACTAATTTTCGGTGGAAGTTTACATGGTAATGTACATTATATATATTTTTTTAATTTTATCATTCTCTTATTTTAGAAGTTAGAAGGGGGGGGACACACATTTTACCACTTTGGAAGTGTCTCTCGCGCAAACTATTCAGTTCAGAAAAAAATGATATTAGAAACCTCAATATCATTTTTGAAGACCTATCCATAGATACCCCACAAGTACAGGTTTGATGAAAAAAAATTTTTGGAGTTTCAGTTGTAAGTATGGGGAACCCCAAAATTTATTGTTTTTTTTTCTATTTTTGTGTGAAAATCTTACTGCGGTTCACAGAATACATCTACTTACCAAGTTTCAACAGTATAGTTCTTATAGTTTTGGAAAAAAGTGGCTGTGACATACGGACGGACGGACAGACAGACATGACGAATCCATAAGGGTTCCGTTTTTTGCCATTTGGCTACGGAACCCTAAAAATGGCTTTTTAGAGTGTCATTTCAGTCATTCATATTTAGGTATATAGTAATCAGCCTATAACGTTCCCACTGCGACCTCCTCTTTGTGAGAGGGAGTGGGCCGTAATCCACCACACTTGCCCAGAGCGGGTTAGTGTTTCTCATAATGTCTTCGATTTTTTGTACCTAGTTTGGGCCGATTTCTTCACGATGTTTTCATTTACCATTTTGAGAGCAATGGTGATGAAATTAAATACACAAAGTAAAGTGCCTATCTGGGTTCGAACCCATGATCTACAACTCGTAAGTCGGAGCCATTACCACTAGGCCACCACTGCCCTTCCATTCTCCATTGCTCCTCTCACATTTACACGTAATCAGCCTATAATGTTCCCACTGCTGGGACACAGGCCTCCTCTCGGTGAGAGGGAGTGGGCCATAATCCACCACGAGGGCCCGGCGCGGGTTGGCAGATGTCACATGTCTTCGAATTTTTGGTTCTAGGACATGTCGGTTTCCTCACGATCTTTTCCTTCACCGTTTTGAGAGCAGTGGTGATGAAATAGTTTACACAAAGTAAAGCGCCTGTCTGGGTTCGAACCTACGACCTACATACACCTCGTAAGTCGCGGCCGTTACCACTTGGCCACCACTGCTTACATTTACGCCTGGGTACATTTCCAATACAATTCCGTCCTTTTCCAAACTTAGGTACTACATACAACCGACTTCAAAAAAAAACTACAAAGTGAAAAATAACTTTAATTTCGGAAGTCGGTGTCGTTGGTTCCGCATTTTTGTGTTTTGACACCGACTTCCGAAATTAAAGTTATTTACCACTTTGTAGTTTTCTTTTTTTTTTTGTAAAAAAGTTTTTATTTTTCACTTTTTAGTTGTACCTATCCCACACAAATTCAATTAACACTGGTGCATTGAAGAATTGAAGACACCGACTAGAAGAATCATCAAAATTCGCATAGAAATGCCGGAGATGTAGTACATTTATGCATATAACTTCGTACATAAGAATAATTACCTAATGTATTATATACTAAAACCTTCCTGAAAGTAGGTATGTAGATCACATTAATGAAAGAATTATCATAATTGGCTTATTAGTTTTTGAGAAAATCAAACATACATACATACATACGGGTCGAATACAGAACCTCCTTTTTTGAAGTCGGTTAAAAACCGGGCCAGGCCACATTCCCGTGTGTCTCACCACTGAACTAGTTATGAAGTAGTGACGACTCAAAGTTGTAGCCTGTGCCTGTCGGTTATGCCGCCAATAATTTACACCGTTTTCACTTCCCTCGCTCTTCCTTTATAGAAACGGACGTGTGAGATCACAGCTTCGGGGTCCAAGTTTTTGAGAGGTAAGGAACTTCATGCAACTTAACTTCACCCAGCTGGTTTAGGCAGAGGTTACCTACAGTATACTCACATTTTGCCAGTTATTTTTAAGTCCTACTGTAGCGAAATGTAAAGAAAGAAGACACTTTTCGCAGACAAACACGTATAATTTCGTATAAAAAAATCCATTCACAAAAGTAGAAAAATATAAAAAAGTATGATAAAAAAAAAAAAAAATTATTGCATTTAAGAAATACGTTTAGGTTTTTGTATCAAATAAGGGCGAGTTTGTAATAAGGGCGAGTCTATTCGCATCAACTGGTTCTATTCCTCATTGTTACCTTCTGACTGCCTCGTTTGTGTAGTGGTCGCAAGCGCAGCTTTTGAACGTGGGGCTGGGTGAAGGAATTTTTCAGTAGCAACATGAAGTCCGGATTAGCATCCGGTTGACAGCAATAGGGGGTAGCGGATACATGAATCTAAAACATAACTGGTGAAAAAAAAAACCCTTTTTATACATATAATTACTACATGAAACCGCAAACGTTGTTTTGAAAAAAAAAAAAAAAAAATGTTTTCGACCTATTCTCAGACCTAGGTACCAAATATACCTACACAAAAAATTTCATAAAAATCAGTCAAGCCGTTTCGGAGGAGTTCGACAGCAAGCACTATAACACAAGACTTTTATATATTAGATTGCAATATAGACATCTGGGGTTAATGAACAGCTTAGTTACATCATAGTAGATACGAATACATTCAGCTGGACCGAATTTCAAACTTTCAGGCTATTTTTACCTATAAAAAATAGTTGTTGTAGGTAAAAATAGCCTGAAAGTTTGAAATTCAGTAGTATGGTTCGGGTTAGTATGTCAGGTTGACGATCCGGTCAACCTGACATACCTACTCTAGAATGCAGAGCTTAAAAAACGGCTGTAATCAAGAAATTATCAACACAAACCACACTATTTGGTGCACCACGTAATCCTATTTAAACAAAGGATAACTTTATCTGCAAACTATGTACTAAACAGGCCATAAAGGATATACTTATGTGTTCGGGTGCAATCTATCTCTCTGCCAAATTTCATCTAAATCCGTTCAGTGGTTTAGGCGTGAAAAGGTAACATACAGACAGACAGACAGAGTTACTTTCGAATTTATAATATTACTAGCTGCGCCCCGCGGTTTCACCCACATAAGTCTCGATCCCGTGGGAATATCGGGATAAAAAGTATCCTATATCCTTTCCCGGGACTCCAACTATCTCTATACCAAATTTCATCTAAATCGGTTCAGCGGTTTAAGCGTGAAGAAGTAACAAACATATAAACACACGCACACACACACTCACAAACTTTCGCCTTTATAATATTAGTGTGATTAGTGTGATAATATGGGTTATGTTGTGAGTCTGAATCGATAATTTCGTTAAATAGAGATGAGACTGAAAATATCCTTTCATAAAAACCTCTTGAAACTGTTGAAGATCAAAAGCCAATCACCAACAAAGACTACAAACCGCAGAATCATCAAAAAAGGGGATATATCTCAGAATTCAGCCGTTTTATTGCGTAGGGGCAAGAAATAAATCAAGTAAGCCGGGATCGCTTGTCGAAGCCCTTCAACGGGCGAACCCTCAGGATGGAATTGAGCTCACAATACACGTATACGAGCCACGACACTTGCGTCCGGATAAAGGAAATATCTGAATAAGCGTCGATGTGATCTGCTTGCGGTTCTGAACGTGAATGAAATGAGATAAAGTGGACGTTTCTTTATTTAAAGTGCGTCAAGTGTACACCAAGTGTACATAAAAGAAAGTGCTCGAAACATCAACGATACACCAAGTGTACACAACAGTGTCATTGTTCTATTGTCATTGTTAAAACAATGACTTTACTGCCCCCATTCAACTACTCCGACGCGTCGGGTGTTTCGACAGGTAGGCGGGCAAACGTGTGAGAGGTTATGAGAATGTTGATGCGGTGTATTTGAATGCTCAGATATCATTGTAAAATTATCGAGTCTCTGTTTGTGTACGTCTTTTTATTTTTACATCGTTCTCACATATAATTCTAAATTCAACATTAATGAAGCAACTAAAATGTTTGTAAAAATATAATTTAAAAGAGTATCCATGGAGTTTCTTGCCCGTTCTTCTCCATAGGTACTTACGCTTTGGAATGGGCAACTAGCTTCATATTTTCTGAGTTCTTGACAATTCAAAAGTGCTTGTAAATAGTTTAATTGAAATAAATGCTTTGAGTTTGAGTTTCGAGTTTGTCAATTCCGATCACGGGCTTTGGGAACATGAGAAATTTTCGTCCTGCAAAATACCGCTACTATTGACTCAGGAATCAAACCAACCAGGATCGCCAGCCACGCGAATGACGCGAATTGGAAAACTACTACAATGCGTACCTGACGTTACAAACGCATTCGACCACAAAGCCCGTCCCCATCCCACCGATGACAATGATAACAACCGACACATAGGTATTATACAGACAGCGGAGCGCCGCGTACCGTCGCGGGGCATCGAATAACAGTAGTATCTAAATGGCATATCGCGAGGCCGAGCGACTCCGCTCACAAAGCGGAGTTTCAAGTACGTAATGACATTACAAACTTCGCGACTATGACGCGGGCTGTGCAAGTGTAGAACGGGAATGCATATAGACAAATGCATGTTACGCAGCCAAACCTAGTTAACCTAGGGATCTAAAGGTTTTAATTAAGCCTATCTACTATCCCCTATACACATGGCTATTAGGATTAAAGAATATCCCTCTTACAAACAGATACTTTTAGTATGTAAGAGTATAATTCTCGAATCAGACTTTGAATTATTTCCCTAAAATGCAATAACAAACAATGGTGTATCCATTGTTTCATACCGATATTTTTAATCACTCCTAGGCTTCTTTGTAGCATTTAAAACTCTATTCCCGGCCAATAAGCTTTCTGTTTCTCCATAGTGTTATACTCAAGGGGAAAAATATGATAATTATGATAATGTTATGAAAAATATTGAAATACCTTCTACTGTTAAAGCTTATAACTTGTACCAATCCATAAAGTGACACCCGGGGCCCCGTACCTACTTCTCAGAAAACTATTTAACTAAAAGGTACACCGTTTGAAAACATTTCCTTAAAGGAATTATTAAGTACTTAACTCCGGAGTATGAGCGAAATTCTTGGCGGACATTATACTCTCGTAATAGGCAATTTTACGCTGAAGTTTCATTAGCTTTCTAGCTCTGGGCAATTTTTATTTCACGCTCGCTTTGAAGTTTTCGTCGTTGTTAGTCAACATTTTTTAGATAAGAAATCCTTACCTATTGCTGTTTTGAGATAAGCTTAGATTAACGTGTCGAATCGACAATAGATTCAGTAAAAAGATATATTTAGGTTGCCAATGTCCCGTTATTTTAAAACCAACGTCTTTTTTCTCAAACAATCCCTAATCAAAAACGTCTGTCCTATTTTTTGATGAATACTAAGTATTCTAAAAAATAAAAAAAAACCCTCACTGCCTACACTTATAGAATCTTAAGTCTAAACTTAAATTATAAAGAAAAAAGATTTGATTTTTTGTATGTTTCTTTGTTACACTTTCACGCTAGAACGACTGAACGGATTTTGATGAAATTTGGCTAATGGGTATACCATGACTACTGGAATGAATTAGAATATAGACAGGATTAAGACATTAGATACATTTTATCCTGATATTCCCATGGGATTGAAATTTATGCGGGTGAAACCGCGGGGCGCAGTTCATCGTATATACCTAAACCCCATAAACCTACAACTAATCCTGATCTTTCAGAGTAATAACGGGTACCATTAAACGGTTGTAAAGACGTAATTCCTGCTTGTTAACGGCTATGGTGTGTGGTTACCGTTTGAGGGTAACGCGCAAACCACAGACTTTTTGTTCGATTAAGGAGCTGACAGGACCTAAACGCAAAAAACGCACGTTTTAGAAACAATAAAAGTATATGATCGACTACAGTAAACAAAATCAAAAAAATATATGATATTCTTCAGGATATATTCTAGGTAGATATTGTGTTAAAAACATAATACAACTTATTTGGTACGATAGAAAAAAATCATGAAGATACCTCTAAAAACTTTCTTTTTAAAATAAAAACCATACTAATTAATATACATACAATCATTATGATTTTTTGTCAGATTATTATACAAGCAACATACTCTAGTGTTTTAATTTTTTTGTCCAAACAATAGATTTTTCGTAAATAGGTAATTGCTTCATATTTTGCAATAAATTACCAGGGTTGTGTCATCACGCTTCTCTTTCTTTTCTATGCAGTCTGACAAAAACCGCGCTCTAGGTCATGTAGTCCTCATAAGTATGCCGCGCACAAAAAGACGGACACGTCAGCATGCGGTTCTCATTGGCCACACACAATTCGCTGCATATTTTATTGAGCTATGTAAAGTTGAATACATGTGCTATGAAAACAGCACATGTAACGTCTAAAATCTAGTGTAATTTTTGCCGCTCTAACAGAGATGCCGAAATTACGTTGCATGCAATCTTTGCCACGTTTGACGTAAAAGAAGTCATTGGTAATTGAAAAATAATTGAAAAACGCATTTTATGCAGAGATAATTACTTACTAATTAATTTAGCCTAAGTTTGACTGTTGCGAACTCCTTGGTTGAGTTGAACTTTTTAGAAGATTTTTATATTTTTTATTTCGAAGACATTCTTTTTTTTTTATTTTTGCCTTTTTTTTCTTTTACGCGTCTCTCAAAGGTTTGTGTTTCCAATTTTAATATTCATTTTTATTTACTAAAATCCTTTTTACACACAGCTTTAGTGTTATTTCATTACAATACAGTCCATTTACATCGCCTTCATTGACCTTTAGGACACGTGTAATTTGTTGCATAGCGAATTTTTCGCGTACCGAATATGTGCAGTAGAAATCGTTCGTCTGTTACAAGTATTTACTTTTTAATTACCCCACCTTTGTATTCATTATTATGCGTATAGGTAAGAACGATACTGTGTTCTTATGTTTATGTTTGAGTTCATTAAGCGATGAAGCGAGTGTCAGTATTTTGTAACGTTATCCCTGACGCGGCTTACTCGCTTCTTGAAAGCGTAACATGTGCATAGAAGATCATATTATATTACAAAGTTTATGTTTAACGGCTTTCAGAAACCATTTCAGTATGTACGTTTGAAAATTCCCAGGATATTTCAAAAGAATTTTCTTATCGAGAGAAAATTATCTGAAAATTGATATAATTCAATAAATCAGGGCTTTGGTTAACTTTATTTACAGGCCGCTCGACAAATTGCTAAACCAGGGCCTCAGGAATAATGGTACTTAATGACTTCAATTCTTCCATTCCATTTTGATGACTTAAATTGTTCCATTTCTAAAAAATACCCAACATATTGGACGAAACAAACGCTCAATATTGTAAAACCGAATTCAAATCAGTATCAAAATTATCTGTTAAAATAAGTTTAAACAAAACCTTGCCCTCCATTCTCTGATTTCCCTGCCTTCCATCAAAAGTGTGACTGATAATGACAGGGAAGCAAGCGGTTGATAACCTCGCGAGTCAAGTCAAACGGAAGTTCGGTTTATGTTCCCTGGCTTGTGTTCCCTTGGCTGTACTCATTGTTGGCAGCTCATTAGTTTATCGCGGGAGTGTAGACGACACGATATCGCGCCGCGCCTGTTTGTTTTGTCACGATTTAGAGGAACGTTTTACTAAGGAAAATAATATACGCGCATTTTTTTACTGAATATTTTTAAAGATGGCTGGAAAAAAGCTGTGTTTAATAAACCACTTTTGAAAGAATTAATTTCATTCCACTTTTAAGGCACTGCTCTAATTTCATAGGCTTTTATTGTTATTATTTTTTTTTATTTATAAATATTACCAACTTTTGTTTGAAAAAAAGTGGACGTTTTAAGTGTAGGTACCTATCGTTTAACTTTTCCGTGCCTTACAGAAAGCATGAACGAATTATTTTGAGGATAAAACAGGCACCACTCCATATGACAAATAAAAAACCGGCCAAGAGCGTGTCGGGCCACGCTCAGTGTAGGGTTCCGTAGTTTCCCGTCCGTCACAATAAGTGTTCCCACGTACAATTCGATAATACCCGACCTAATGTAATAAGTACCTACAGCGCCATCTCTCGGGGAATTGGGTTACTAATTAGTACATAGATGTGCCAGAAGTTTTCGGTGGTAATTTTGGATTGCGAGAACCGATTTTAATAATTCTTTTTTTGTTTGAAAAAAGATACGTTCAGGATAATAAAATATGTAAACGAAGTTAAAAAAAAAAATGCTTGCATATACGATTATACTACAAACTTAGTCCAGAAATGATTTTGTACAACTTTTGTCTTTTTTGTACAAAAACTGTTGTTTCTATCAAGTTCAAAATAATTTTCCTAGAAAGTCCTTATAAAGTTCTACTTTTCATATTTTTTTCATATTTTCTAAACTTATGGTTCAAAAGTTAGAGGGGGGGGGACACATTGTTTTTTACTTTTGGAGCGATTATTTCCGAAATTATTGACATTATCAAAAAATGATTTTAGTAAACCCATATTCATTTTTAAATACCTTTCCAACAATATATCACACGTTAGGGTTGAAATTAAAAAAAAAATCACTTCCCACTTTACATATAGGGGGGCTACCCTAATTAAACATTTTTTTCCAATTTTTATTTTACCACTTTGTCGGCGTGATTGATATACATATTGGTACCAAATGTCAGCTTTCTAGTGCTAACGGTCACAGAGATTAAGCGAGGACGGACAGACGGACGGACGGACGGACGGACGGACAGACAGACATGGCGAAACTATAAGGGTTCCTAGTTGACTACGGAACCCTAAAAATAAGAAAATCAAATTCAAAGTATCAACTTCAAACCGCAAAAGAAACATGCAAACTCATTATTGAGACCCCAAAAAGCTCGCGCAGTGGAACCGCACATTATTTACTCAATAAATCATTACACTTTGTGACCCTTTCACGTGTTCACCGCTCTAAGCCGCGCTTCTAATTCACATACCGCCCCTATAAATTAATACAGATGCTAGAACCATTAATATACGTCAACGCCGTCAATCAAATAACGAAGGAAAATTATATTTTTAATTACATCTTACAAAGCTTTGATTTTGTACGACTTAATTACTTTTACATTTTGTATTAATTCGCTTTTGGTGAGTTTGATATTATAGTGGATATATATTAGTGGATCTGTCTCCCCCAAGGGTGCAAAGTGTGACTTTATTTATATCGATGTGCATATTATACAGGCAGGGACATCGAAGCGCAAACTCATCATCTGCCTGCCTTTTCCCAACTATGTTGGGGTCGGCTTCCAGTCTAACCAGATGCAGCTGAATACCAGTGGAGCGACTGCCTATCTGACCTCCACAACCCAGTTACTGGGTAATACGATACCCCTTGGTAAGACTGATTGTCAGATTTTCGGGCTTCTGACTACCCGTAACGATTGTCAAAGATCCACGAATGACAGCCGGGACTAACGGCTTAACGTACTTCCCGAGGCACGGAGGCGTCTCGGTATGTAAAGACGGTCACCCATCCACAGACCAACCGCGGCAAGCGTAGCTTAACCTTATCGATCGACCTGTTACCATGAATGCAGCACATGATTCTAGACAGCTATAGACAGCTTAGAAACTTTTCGTGGGTTATCAAAAAAATTTGCTGCTGTTTCATAAAAACTGCAAATACTTATGCGTTCAAAATGCACTGGACAGCAATTTTTTTTTAATCAAGAGTGTGCTGTTAGTGATAGCGGACAGGCTCGACTGTCCACACATGTGACGCTGCAGTGACGTGCACGTCACCTACAGTCGTCGGCCATTAAATTTGTAAGGGTTGGAGGTACGGTGGTTTTTGTATTGTATTGTTAATGTATTGTTTGATGTGTGTGATGTATTAAATTTTATATATTGTTTATGAGTGTCCTTGCAACACGAATCTATAAATGAATATTAATAAAAAAAACTATGAAAAAACGAAAAGAACGAACTTTTCAACGGTTGTTCAAAAATTGCAGCTTCAGGGTCATGTAGGTTCCACGCGCGCCTCAAAGAGATGTCAGCATAAAGGAAGGGGCCTGCCAGGGCTGAAGCCTGCCGGGGGTGCGGGATTGTCCGAAAGGGTTACCCCGGAACATAAAGGGCTAAGGAAGGAACACGGATGGGCTTTAGTCAGTAAGAGTCTGACACTCCCTTCCGCTCCACCCAGAGCGGGAGGGGTCATTTGATGATTTTCCATCCTTAAAAAAAAAAGACGGGTTGCACTCCGGGAGTGCCGGCAGAAGTGAAAACTTGAATATTAACGTTGAAATAAATCAATTATTAATTTAATTAATATTACTCATTTTTTTCAATATTTCTGCGTCACTTTTTTAATTAATAGATGCACTTTGTTCAATTTCCATATTTTAAACACTTTCGGTCTTATTCATAAAAAAAGCCTATTGAAGGTTTTCATTCCTTAGTTAAAATGCTCAATAGGCCTTTAAAATATTTGATAAAATTTTGTATTCATAAACGCTTCATAAACGTTCTATAACAAGAATGTCCTACAACTTCTAAATGTTGCCATTATAATGAAGTCATCCAACAAATTGGCCAACACATTAAATCGGCATACGAGAATATCTGTCAACGAACCGAATATTTGTGTCCATAGACATTACACTTCGTCGCTGCATCCTCGAGATTTACATAATTCACTAGGTAGTACACTCCTCAATGTACTAGGCATAGCACAATTTTTAGAGAAAAAACTAAAAAATAAAAATAAAATTAGACATTAAACGACCACCGCAGTACCTGCCGTGGTGGGGCGTCCGCCGCGCCCGGCCAAATAGGATCATGTAGGTACTGAACCCATGGTAACAGATTGTGCGTCGGTGCCCCTACACCCTGTATACAGAGATATACATATGAAATACAAGGGCAAAGATCCATAACCATAAACCTATTCGAAAGTGTGATTTTCATAATAAGGCAGCTTTGATTTTATCTAGAAAAATCCATTCAAAATTAAAACAACTCCAACCTTGTCGCTTTAAAAACATCGCAACATATTTTACTTAATTCTATTCATACATTTCCTTTTCCAAGAAGAAGCTACTTTGCAAGGAAAACTCAAACATCAACAAACGAGGACAAAGCTTAAAAAAACGTTAAAAATACCCAACAAGCCATGAAACGTTTAGGACACAATTAAGGGTCGCTTTGAGAGACAAAACACGACTCTGACAAATTGGTATGTTTAAAACAGAAAGAAAAAGAAAAAGATGACAAGGGGGGCGCTAATTAATCTGGCCAAGTAACCCGGGGCAGTTACAGGTGGCCTTATTATGACGCAATTTACCTCCTGTTTTGCTATTAATTAAAACTCAACGGAAACAAGCTGTGTTTCAAAATGCCCTGTTTTATTATTGGTCGATGATACACTTAATTATCAAGCAGTGAATGCGAAGAATTTCTGAACTTCAACAAAGTTTGGCCGGATTATTTGTTTATTAAATTCACGCGGTTTAGCAAATTCAAATTTTCGGGGCAGAAAATTTGGGCGTAGATTATAATTAGCTACTTGCGGTTCAAAATCATGGATATTGGTAACTTAACTCTTAACCCGCCAAAAACTTTGTTTGAGGTAGAACCTTCAGAGTAAACAGACCATTATTTTATTTGATGAGAACGTCCGTTTTCGTTTCAAACAATGTTTTAATTTGTCTTCTCCTAAGTTGAGATTTTTTTAAATTTAACATTAAAGCCTGCAGCATGATATCAAGTCAACGATGATTAATATTGAAAACTAGCTTTTGCCCGCAATTTCGCTCCCGTGCCAACATTTTTTCAGGGATCATGTCTCCAATGCCGCGTGAAAGGTCAAACCAAAAATTTTTTTTTTTCGCATTGATTACATTAGTAGGAAGTCAGCACTATCCTATCCAAATATGAAGTTAGGGAGGATTCCGAGCAAGTTTCAAAATGCCACTAGTTCCACATGAACGCGCACTATGTGTGCCTAGCCTAATAAACCGTATCTCACACCTAACTAGAGTCCAATCATCCGCTCTTAATTGAACTTCGATGTCTTGCACTTGCTTCAAATATGCCTATGCATAGTTAACGTTACCACACATACTAACTCGTTTCAATCTAAAACTTTAAAGAAAAACGTTGATTGCATTGCTATTTTATAAGCGGGTGTCGGCTCGCCGATCAAAAATTCTGCCTCTGCGTTTATGTTCTAGTGTAAGATGAATTTTGAAGGTCTGTATCGCCTTTCTTTTCGAGACTGAGTGTATATGTTATTCTGATTCCTTACGCTTTTATACTAAAAGGTCTATAGGCCAGGGAAGGATGGTTCATATACACATGGAACTTCTTGAAGAAGGGGGCTTGAAAGTTACAGACGAAGGCAAATGTAGACGCATCAAGAAACGAACTTTTTATAATGGTTACAGTGGCGTGCATTGGTTTTCAGAATAGGTAGGCACTAGGCCGGGTCTAGTCTAGGCAAACGCGGTCACAAATCAGAAAAAAAAGTGAGGTCAAAAGTGTAGTTATTTGGGTAGGCATGCCTACTTAAGGGTGATAAATTGCGAAGGTCTAACGTCATGGTATTACGCGTGAGACGTATGTATTTTTAATTTTGTCGTATTAACATGAACGAGTATTAACCAATGACAATGTGCGAATAGTACGGGAGCCGAGTAGGCCGTCCGGCGACTGCCTACTGCCGCGCGTGTTTGTATGAAGTTTTTGTTTTTTGTTAGGTATGATAATTTAGTGAGTTTCTTAATTGTGGGGCACACACACTTAAATGTAATTGACAGGCTTATGTTGATATATCGAGGTAGGCACTGCTTATATGCCTATATGCAATGCACGCCACTGAATGGTTATGACCTTTTTAGTATAGCAGTAAGTACCGAATCTTCAGCAGACAAGAACGCAGAAAATGTCAAGTAACAATACGAAATATAACTTCGCCCACTTAACTTCAACATGTCTACGTACAAGTCTTACCCTTATCCACATTGTTATTACATGTTCCTAACGTCCATTCAATTAACTCAAGAAACCGAATAAATGTAGTATCTGCCCTGAATCCAACAAAAACGTATCTCGTTCAACTAATCCGCTGGCCAAACGTCTAAGTGCAGAACAATTACGACTACAAACTCATCTAATAGGACCAATTGGCCCTTATCATTGGCGAGAGCGGGCGAAAGTTAAAATCGCATTACCACCGCTAACGAGACGGCGAAGGCTGTAACTGTCATGTACCCTTGAGTGACGTAAGTCGGGAGATGTAGAGGACACTAAGCCAGTGGCGGGTATCGAAGAGTTTCAACCCGAATCTCTTCAAAGTGAGAGTGAACAGGCTTCTTCTGGGTAAGCTCACTCCATCGTCGACTTTGTCTCTGTCAGCTCAGACCTAGACTAGAGTCAAAAGCAAACCCATTTTTGAAGTGAAACTTCTTTACGCACGCTTGACTTGGGGAGTAAACTGGCGAACGCGTGACGTAAGCGTTACGAAAAGTGTGATCGGGCGAGGCGAACGGGAGTTGAGTGGGGGATATAAGCAAGAGAAAGCAGTGCGCGCGCACATTTACTTTCTCTCTTCCTCTCATAGCGAAGTTTCACTTCAGTGGTGTGGTCATAAGCACACTCGGTTTTTTTATTTATTTATTAAGGTACACCAACACCTTCTATGTATACATTATCTTAAGCACTATAATCATAAAAGTTTCGGTCTTACACAGTCGCCAATTACAGGTTTACCAGCAATCTCGAAATAAGTGATCACACAAAAAATAATAACAAAACCAAAAGGCTAGAACTTAAAAAAAAATATGGCAAAATAACTACTTCTTAAACGAGGCTTACTAGAGCTAAGTGTCCTTGAAAAACGCATGCACACATATGCAAAATCGACGCAAACGCCATCTAACGACGACGCCCATCACAATTATGACATAAAGCATACATGAGATTTAGAAGTAACGGTTTTGTGAGATTACGCCCTAGTATTCTAATAGATGGCGCGGAAACGATGTGCAAATAAGTTAAAGATCTAACAAACAAATTATGTAGTTATGTGTGACAACATAATAAATTTTATTCGTTTTGAGTGTGACTTGAAAAACTTAAGGATGTGGGTGATTTTGAAATAAAACTGATTCAATGAAATTTAAAACATTTTTAACCGACTTCAAAAAAGGAGGTTGTGTATTCGACCCGTATGTATGTATGTAATGTATGTATGTGTGTATGTTTGTATATATATTTGTAGATTTTCTAAAAAACTGATGAACCAATTTTGATCATTCTTTCACTAATGTGATCTACATACTTCCAGGAAGGTTTTAGTATATTCATTAGGTAGTTATTCTATATTCATTAGGTAATTATTCTTATGTAGTATGTCCGAAGTTAATATGCATAAATTGTACTGCATCTCCGGCATTTCTATGCGAATTTTGATGATTCTTCAATGCACTAGTGTTAATTGAATTTTTGTGGGGTAGGTACAATTAGAAAGAAAAAAAAAACAACCGACTTCAAAAAAAGCACTACAGCGTGATAAATAACTATAATTTTGGAAGTCGGTGTCAAAAAACGAAAATGCGAAACCAGCGACACCGACTTCCGAAATAAAAGTTATCACTTTGCAGTGTTTTTTTTCTAAAACTATGAATTTTGGAAACATCTAAGAAAGTGCAGTCATTACGCTTAAGGTACGTATTTTCGACTTCACGTACAATTGTCACAGTGACGTATGTGGACGACGTGTAGATTTGTATTCGAGAGTCCTCGGGTTCGATTCCTAAGGTTACGAAATCGAATTTTCTATTTAAATGTCATTTTGAATTTTTAAATATATCTATTAAATATTTTTATAAATAACTAAAAAAAGTCTGCAGGAGAAAGAAAGTCGAAAATATTAACACGGAAGTTAGGTATTTCTAATGCGCAAGTACCTACACGTTATCTAAGCTATTACAAAAATAAAAAAAATTCTGACCTAATGTTTTTATTAACAGACCGCGACTTATTGATAATGGGCATAATGAAATAGGTAACAGATTCATCTGAAAATTGCGATGAAAATGATCAAAAGCAAGAAATTAGATTTAAAATTGATTTTGTTTATAATAAATAGGAATCATAGTTATATATGAATGTTAGGTACCTAATCTTTGAGGCCGTTTACACATTATGCCGCAGCTGCAGCGGCACCGCCGTCGCGTCGTCGCTGCATCAGTCACCCTTGGATTTGTATGAACACACGGCGCCGCGGCGGCGCGCCGCAAGGGCTCATACAAATCCAAGAGAAACCAATACAGCAGCATCGCCACAGAATATAATAGTATGGCACCGCGGGCGGCGCACAGTGGTCTGAAAATCGAGCTCCATACTCATAGAAACTTAAAGTTCGGAAATAAAAAAACAAAAATTGTAATGGGTCTAGTATACCTCCCTTTACGTAATATTAACGTATGGATGGTATCAGTCGCGCCACGCGTGAGAAAAAAAAGTTTTTTATTTTTTTTGTATGGGAGAAAACACTTAATGTACATTTTTTTGAAACTGAATGGAACTGATAGGCTGGAGCTCACACGAGCTATTGTACGATACACGGCCATCAAGATGACATACAATTCATGCACTGTTCGGCGCCGCTTTGCACGTAGCAAATTTTTGAAATTTTAAATTTTCGATACGTGATTTTTCAAATCTTTGACGAGGTTAAATGAACTTGCCGATCGATTTACTTATACTATCGTTAGTTTTAGCCTGCTTATGACCTTTGTGATGACAACAATTAAAAATTATATTGATTATATACGTTTTTTTTTATTTCATTCCAAGAACTAACTCATTTAATCACCGTGATTATGGTTGAGTTATAATTATATACTAATGACATGAGCATCAACCAGCTCTAGCAGGGCCAAATGGGCCCTAGTCACAATAAAATTCTATTGTCTGTAATATTAAAGTCTGTAAAACCTAATTAAAGAATAGCGAACGATAATGAGGGTAGTTGTATAAAAATAGGACGTTTGAGCTTACTTTTATCAGTAGCTCTCAGTTTATTACGTTATTTTTTTTATTGTGCTGTGATGGAAGGTTGTGATACCAATTTGGACATTGTCATGTTTGTGACAAACAACAATTGTTTTTTACAGCCCAATGTTTTATTTGAAGTTTTTGAGAATACTATTGATTTGTCAGAAAATGAAAAGAGGGTATTGAAACAATTCTGTCAGACTTATGTTTGTTCGTTGAGGAACAAATGGATCTCGTGTAATCGCACGAGACGTACATACATAACAAAGTATGAGACATGGCTGCAAGAGAACATAAAATGGCCTGAGATCATGAAAGGAAAGATGACCCCTTATTTAGTGTCAGTAGAGCAGCAAACCCGTTCCAGTTCTGACTTTGTTTTAAATGAGGGTGCATCAACATCCTACACACCGGAGACGTGCAGTGTTGGAACATCAACATCAGTTGTGAGGCCGAGAAAACCATTTAAAGAGCTAAGCCCGCTACAGAAGAGAAGTAGAGCGGAAGACCTCCTAACGTATAGCACTGAAAGCCTTGCTCATGCAACCGGTTTGAAAGCACATGACAAGAATATAGCAGATATCGTTAAACTAGTCTCGGAGCAAAGAGGCTACAAGGATAAATAAATTGTTAAAGCCCAAGGAAACTGTGCCTATATATTCCGCTGATAAAGCTTTATTTATTTTGACCTCATTGAAGCTTTCGAAGTGGCAGTATATAACATTAAGATCTTGTGCAAAAGAAGAAGGAGTACCACTGTGTCCTTCTTATACTGCCATCCTTGAGGCGAAGAAGGACTGCTGCCCTCCAAAAGTTACCATTGTACATCACGGAAGGAGAGGTAAAAGTAAAGCTAAATTTTGGATAAAACTGTGCAAAGCTTGGAAAATTCCTACGTGTGGAACCTTCGCTGGATGGCAAAGAGTTAACAATTATATGCAAGTATGGCTTTGATGGTGCTTCAGGGCAAAGTTTGTATAAGCAAACTATGGCAGACGAAGACGATTCCAGTATGTTTATGTGTTCTTTTGTGCCTCTGCGCTTAGTTTGTGGCGAAGAAAAGGTATGGGAGAATCCAAAGCCATCTTCCACAATGTTCTGCTGAACAATTTATTTTAAGTTTTCAAACGAAAACAAATTGAACATCGTGGAAGAACAGGCTCTGATTGAGGCTCAGATTGAAGCAGTATCTAATTATAACTCAACCATAATCACGGTTGTAGAATCCTGTTGATTCCGTACTTATGTTAAACATATCACTTCACTGGCTCACTACCACACCAAGCGCCATCGTATATAGCCTGCTTCACTTTGTCTGTTTCCCGCCATTCCTCGTAACTGACAGATGACATAACATAACTGACAGCAGCTACCCCGCTTGTGTGAATGAGACAGTGTTTACATATCTATTTAATAGATACACTACAACGGTGATTAAATGAGTTAAGTAGTTCTTGGAATGAAATTAAAAAAAAAACGTATAGGTGCTTATAATCAACATAATTTTTAATTGTTGTCATCATAAAGGTCATAAGCAGGCTAAAAGTAACGATAGTATAAGTAAATCGATCGGCAAGTTCATTTATTCACGTCAAAGATTTGAAAAATCACATATCGAAAACACAAAATTTCAAAAATTTGCTACGTGCAAAGCAGCGCCCAACGGTGCATGAATTGTATGTCATCTTGATGGCCGTGTATGGTACAATAGCTCGTGTGAGCTCCAGCCTATCAGTTCCATTCAGTTTCAAAAAAATGTACATTAAGTGTTTTCTTTTCTCCCATACAAAAAAAAACAAAAACCTTTTTTTTCTCACGCGTGGAGCGACTGATACCATCCATACGTTAATATTACGTAAAGGGAGGTATACTAGACCCATTACAATTTTTGTTTTTTTATTTCCGTACTTTAACTTTCTATGAGTATGGAGCTCGATTTTCAGACCACTGTGCGGCGCCGTATGTTCATACAAATCCAAGGGTGACTGATGCAGCGGCGCCGCGGCGGCGGCGATGCCGCTGCAGCTGCGGCACGATGTGTAAACGGCCTCAAGGATTAGGTACCTACTCGTACCTAACATTCATACATAATTATTATGATTTCTATTTATTATAAACACAATCAATAAAAATTAAACTCTTGCTTGTGATAATTTTCATCGCAATTTTCGGATGAATCTGTGATTTCTTTATGCACATTATCAATAAGTCGCGGTCTGTTAATAAATTTAGGTTTTTTTTATTGTTACAATGGCTTAGAAAACGTGTAGGTACTTACGCATTAGATTTAGAAGTAACTTCTGTGTTGATATTTTCGACTTTCTTTCTCCTGTGAAAGATAATTACATTGTAGACGTTTTTTTAGTTATTTATAAAAATATATTTAAAAATTCAAAATTCATTTAAATAAAATTAAATCGATTTCGTATCACTGGGAATCGAACCCGGGGACCCTCGAACACAAACCTGCGCGTCGTCTACATAAGCCAATGTAACGATTACGTATGTCGTCGAAAAAACTGAGCTTATGCGTAATAAGTGCATTTTCTTAAACTACCAAAATTCATAGTGAAAAAAAATATTCAGTAATAATAAAATGCTCTTACTTTGTTCGGCGTTTGTTTTATATGAACGTTTTGTAGTCCTCCTAAGGGAATGTTTCACTTTATTTCCCATATTTACAAATGATATAATTGATAGCAAATTATTACGCTATTTTAACTTAAAAGTATTTTATATTTACATGAAATAAAAATATTTACAGAAAGAAGATATGCAAATAGTAATAATAAACAATGAATGTATGTACATATAAATAATGCGGCGAAAAGAGCGACACGCCCGTATAGTATCAGGCCTCGGCCGGCATTATTCCTACACGGGGGTTTACCGTTTACGTACACATGCGCACTTATTATGTTCGGAACTATGAATATGCTATTTACAATAAAACTATTGTTTGAACTAAAAAAATAAAACACTATTATTTTGGTATGTTGCTTGTAGAATGATCTGACAAAAAATCAGAATGATTGTATGTATATTAGTATGGTTTCTATTGTAAAAAGAAAGTTTTTAGAGGTATCTTCATGATTTTTTTCTATCGTGCCAAATTAGTTGTATCATGTTTTCAAAACACTATTTATCTAAAAATTCAAAATACATTTAAATAAAATTTAAAAAGAAAGTACGATTTCGTAACCTTGGGAATCGAACCCGGGGACTCTCGAATACAAATCTACACGTCGTCCACATGCGCCGGTGTGACAGATCTACGCGAAGTCGAAAATACTTACCTTATGCAAAATGACTGCACTTTCTTAGATGTTACCAAAATTCATAGTTTTATTGCAAAAATAAAAATATGCAGTTAAAAATAAAATGCTCATACTTTTTACTTTCGTTCATATTATGTTCGGCTTTTGTTTTATATGAACGTTTTGTAGTCCTCCTAACGGAATGTTTCACTATATTTCCCATTTATTTACAAATTATTACCCTATTTACCCGACTGCGCGACGCAAAGGAGTGGTAATGTGTTTATCAGCCTATGTATGTATGTAAGTATGTATGTAGGTATGTATGTATGTTTGTATGTTCCTTTGAAGCACTATACAGACCAAACGCCTGGGCCGATTTTTATGATTCACACGTCAATCGATTCCTCTTAGTCCGGCGAGTGTCACTAAAGACATGACGTTAATGAAAATTCAATATGGCGACTACTAGACGCCATATTGTGAAAATGAAAAAAATTAAAGTCAAGAAACTATGTCAAGTGGGGTATCGTTGGATAGGTCTTTCAAAAATATCAGTGGTTTGGGAAGACCGTTTTTTGATTAAGTAAACCGTTCGTGACTTATCAAGCTTTAAAGTACCAATTTTCGTTAGAATCAAGTGTCCCCCCCCCTCTACCAACTAAACGCGGCAGTAGTACCTATATATTTACGAAGTTTAAAGGGAAACTATCACACTTAAGTGGGATTTACAACTCATAACTAAAAAGAATAAAATAAAAAAATTAAATTTAAAAAATCAAAATCCCGACTGCGGTTAAAAACCTAAGTTAAAAAAAAACTGAAAAGCTAAAAACAAGCCCATTTTAAATTAAATAAAAGTTGGAAGCAGGCGGGAACCATACCATTTTTCTATTTTCAAACTCAAATGGGTCCCGCCTGCTTCCAACTTTTATTTAATTTAAAATGGGCTTGTTTTTAGCTTTTCAGTTTTTTTAACTTAGGTTTTTAACCGCAGTCGGGATTTTGATTTTTTAAATTTAATTTTTTAACTTTGTTATGTTACGCGGACCACTGCCGGTAGACACAAGTGAAACGCCCGGGAGTTGGGACTCGCCGTACAATAGATGGCGCGCGCCTTGCACCCATACATAACAAACTTAAAAGTATTTTATATTTACACGAAATAAAAATATTTACGGAAAGAAGATATGCAAATAATAATAAACAATGAATTTACAAATAAAACTTAACAAAAACATAACAATCTTGACGGAAATAGTGCGGCGAAAAGAGCGACACGTCCGTATAGCATCAGGCCTCGGCCGGCACTGTCGCTACGCGGGCGTTCACGCACACATGCGCACTTTTTATGTTCGGAACTATGAATATTCGATTTACAAAAGAACTATTGTTTTAAATAAAAAAATAGAACACTATCATTTTAGTATGTTACTTGTAGAATAATCTGACAAAAAATCAGAATGATTGTATGTATATTAGTATGGTTTTTATTGTAAAAAGAAAGTTTTTTAGAGGTATGTTCATGATTTTTTTCTATCGTACCAAATTAGTTGTATTGTGTTTTCAAAACACTATCTATCTAGCAAATATCCTGAAGAATATCATATATTTTTCTGATTTTGTTTACTGTAGGCGATCATATACTTTTATTGTTTCGAAAACTACCGTTTTTTTGCGTTTAGCTCGTGTAAGCCCCTTAATAACAAAAAATAAAAAACTTTTAAAAAAAAAAAACAACCGACTTCAAAAAAAAAACACTACAAAGTGATAAATAACTTTAATTTCGGAAGTTGGTGTCGTTGGTTCCGCATTTTCTTTTTTTGACACCGACTTCCGAAATTAAAGTTATTTATCACTTTGTAGTATTTTTTTTTTGAAGTCTGTTGTTTTTTTTTTTAAGTTTTTATTTTTCACTTTTTAGTTGTACCTACCCCACAAAAAAGTAAACAAAAAGATCGTTAATGTAGACAATGTAGATAAATTTTTAGATTTTTGTTAATTTTTCAAAAACCGCTTGTCTGATTTCGATAAAATTTACATGGAACCATTTGGAAAGTAATACCCTTTCCAACAAAAAAAGAATTTTTCAAATCGGTTGGCAAGCAACGGAGTTATGCGCGAACAAACATTAAAAAAAAAAACGGGTTGCACTCCGGGAATGCCGGTAGAAGTGAAAACTTGAATATTAACGTTGAAATAAATCAATTATTAATTGAATTAATATAACTCATTTTTTTTCACTATTTCTGCGTTCGTTTTTTCATTAATAGATGCACTTTGTTACGAATACACGAATGTTACGAATACACAGCAGTGTGTCCACGTCCACTTCCACTTCGACATCGACTTCCACTTCGACTTCGACTTCCACTTCGACTTCCGACTTCCACTTCGACTTCCACTTCGACTTCCACTTCCACTTCGACTTCGACTTCCACTTCGACTTCCACTTCAACTTCCACTTCGACTTCCACTTCGACTTCCACTTCGACTTCCACTTCCACTTCGATTTCGACTTCGACTTCAACTTCGACTTCGATTTCCACTTCCACTTCCACTTCCACTTCCATCCATCCATCCATCCATCCATCCATCCATCCATCCATCCATCCATCCATCCATCCATTGTCGTGTGTCACTAAACTTGGTTCACTTCGGTTGGCGCCGCCGTAGAAAGAGGGGGGGGGGGGGGGGGGGGGAATCTCTCCTGACGGTCACGTGTCCTGACGCGAGTTTAACATTTTTTACCCATTACAAAAAGTGTGCAACGCCGCTAAAGAAGCTTTCACTTCAAAAAAAAAAATACAAACATTCGAATTGAGAACCTCCTCCTTTTTTAGAAGTCGGTTAATAAAAATAAAAAGACGAACAACATTGCAATTTTGCCCACTTACTTAAAACTAAGACTAAGTAGGTAAATAATATAAATAGAAATGAGATCATAACGGAAAGCATAGCTTCCAAAACAACTTATAATAAAAAGGTTCAAAATCAAAGTCATTTATTCAAACTAGGCTGAGAATCAGCACCTTTTGAGCGTCAGAATCACATACTTAAGACAGTCCCCCAAAACGCCCGCCCTTTACAACTTCCTAGAGCTAAAGCGCCAGCCAAAGGGCTGAGAAGACGAAATGGCGTAACAAACTTCCCAGTTTATGTTGAAACCTGGGAAATTAATGGGGTTGTGTCATTTTGCTGTCCTGGGATTGGATTATTGAGGAACAATCATCCAGGAATTAATACAAAGGATAACGACTTAGTAAAGGTATAGATCATCATCATCTGCCTAGCCTTTTTCCAACAATGGGGTGACAGTCGGCTCCCAGTCCAACTGAGGTAAAGATACTATCTGTAAATTTTTTTACTAATGATGAAGGTATTTATATTTACTTTACGAAAACGAACACAATTTTTAAAGTGAAAATTCTTTACGCACACTTGACTTGGGAAGTAAGCTGGCGAACGCGTGACGAAAGCGTTACGAAAAGTGTGATCGGGCGAGGCGAGTTGAGTTGGGGATATAAGCAAAAGAAAGCAGTGCGCGCGCACATTTTCTTTCTCTCTTCCTCTCATAGCCAAATACGTTTGAAGTTTCACTTCAGTCGTGTGGTCATAAGCACACTCGGTTTTTTTTTAAATGAACAGAGCAACTGCCATTTACTGCCCATTTACTAACGTTTACCTATTAATTTCTCCAGTAACAGGCCTTTAAAAACAAAGTTTTAAAAAATCTAAGACGCTACCACTCATATTTTACACCATACGTCAAGCGAAAAGCGTGCGGTCGGCCGTAGCAATTGTTATTGGGTGGTAATTCGAGGGTATAAACGTGTAAGTGGTAGGAAAAGACTTTGTTTTTATTGCCGCCAGACTGGGATGATAGAGGGAGCCAGTGTGTCCGACGATAATCCCAAGGCTAATGCCGCGTAATTTGACCTTATCTCAATGGCGAGCTTTTAAACAAAGTTCTCGTTAGTCCCCTTGTAATCACTGCCTACAAGGGATCAAATCATTTGAAATAAAATGATTTATGCGTGATGGCCGGTGGGGCCGAAAGGTTCTGGAGCGGCGACCGCGTACCGGAAGACGTAGCGTTGGAAGGCCTCCCACAAGGTGGACCGACGACCTTGTGAAGGCCGCAGGAACTCGATGGATGCGAGAAGCACAAAACCGGTCAAAGTGGAGGTGCTTGGGGGAGGCCTATGTCCAGCAGTGGACGTCTTTCGGCTGAAATGATGATGATGCGTGTTTGAAGTGAACGGAACTACCACTACCTAATTATAAAGAGTTTACAGTACACTTGCACTTAAAAGTATGCCAGGCAAAACTGCATTCACGGTTTGTCTGGGAACAAATCGTACAAAATTTTAAGTAAAGTTTTTGAGTATTGATGGGTACTTAGTTTGTTATATATGCTCAATTTTTAAGAAGCAGATGTAATGTATGTATATCTACCTAGTACATCCACATTTCTCCAGTTATTTTAAGCTGGACTTTTTTTTTTCTATATGGGCCCACTCTTAACCTCGATCACGCCTGGTAGAAAACGATGGATGAGGTCTATGATGGAACGAGCGTGCCCAAAATACGCCTAAGGCACTGGAACTCCCACGCATCGACAAAACACAGCAGGCTGCTTGACGCCGGACTCCGGTGGGAAGGTGGTCACAAACCAGGTGGGAGTTAGCCCTACCACTAGGGAGAATTGGCCAGTCCAATAAGGTGTTGGGTATGACGGTAATGTAGTGTCCAGGATGAGCCGAGCGCTCGGTTCAGTTGAATAACTGGCGGATCTGACTGCGCTACACGAGGAGGCTTCTTCATGAATGCATGAAGATGCCGCCATGAGATTTGGGATGCCAAATCTCCTTTAATAAAGATTGGTCCCTGGCAGCTCTGGACAGAGAGGTGGAAAGATTGTAGGGAGACTTTTGCCCAGCTCTGGTTCATTTGGTTTTAATAGGTTTTTATATTTTATTAGCTGACCCCGCAAACGTTGTTTTCAAAAAAAAAAAATAGCCTACGATTTATTCTCAGACCTACCAAATATACACAAAAAATTTCATAAAATCGGTCAAGCCGTTTCGGAGGAGTTCGTTAACAAACACTGTGACACGAGATTTTTATATATTAGATTTATCTTTTTGGTAGTTTTCACCACATTTATCTCTTACATAGGTATTTAAATAGGCCAAGTCTATGCATTTAATAGTAAGTAGTTATCATAATAATATTATACTGTGCTCGTCATACAGCTACTGTTATACTATGTTGCAAATTACGAAATTGTTCATCGAAATCACAGTGTCATCGAACTCATGAAGTTAATAAAGAAACTTTTTTTTAATAGTTTGTGAATGTGAAGACGTAAGCTTTGTAGACTGTATATGTAGAACATTTTTTATTTTATTAAGTACCTGGTACTTGTTGACAGGACTACGCTGTCCCGTACCTATTAATACTGTAATTTGAAAACATTGTAAAAGACAAATATTTTTAAAAGAGTTACCGTGGAGTTTCTTGCCGGCTCTTCTCCATAGGAAACGACCAATTGGAACCGTGTGCTAGCTAAGATTCATAAGTGCCCATGTAGGTTTATTTGAACGCCTCAGAATCAATAACTGTTGTGTTAACTTATTCATCATAAAAGCCCATACATACTAAATGTATGAGGAACTAAAACCATCTTTTTTTTCGTTAATTTTTCCCATAAAGAAAAGAAAAACATTTCCACGCAAAACGGCTATGCCCATGCCAATCTGCCCATGTTTCAATAGTTATTCTGTTATTCGGTGTGGAGACAAATCCAACTAATCAAAGAACATAAAAATCGGTCCAGCCGTTCTTGAGTTATAAATGGTGTAACTAACCCGACTTTGTTTTATATACATCATCATCATCTGACTAGCCTTTTCCCAACTATGTTGAGGTCGGCTTCCAGTCTAACCGGATGCAGCTGAATATTTATTTGTTTTATATACTTAGAAGATAAAATATTTTGATTTTGAATAAAAAAATAAATGAAAAAATAGGTAGCGAGCCTATTAACATCAACCAGCCTCAATTCTTGACTTCGTGCTGTAACTAAAAAAATCTTCTTGCAAAAATCCAATAACGAAATTAAACTTCGACAATATATAACTGTGACAATGGGCGGTAATAACAAAAGTATTGTATTATGTCGCACTTTATTCCCTCGTGCCTTAGGTACACGCGTCGTTACAATTGTACCGTAGAAGATTCCATGGATGAGAAATTCATTTAGAACTTTATGACGTTATGAGCTGAAAGTTGAAGGAATATGAATATCAGACTCATGTTCATACAAAGCCAAGATATTTGTGAAAGCAAAAGTGAGCTGTAAAGCCAAGGAAAATATTGTTTAGCAAATTGATTACCTACCTACTAAAATTGTTCGTAAATTCAAATCACAACTAAAATTCAATGACAGTCATTACTTTATGTCCGCTAGAGGGCTCCATATTCAATTTATTGTGACGTCACATAGCCTATAACTATAAAATAATGATACCTCATTTGTCCAATTATAACAAGTAATTTAGAAGTTATGAGGGAACAGATGAACATACATACTCACATACCGGTCAAAATCATAACCCTCCTTTTTGCTTCGCCGTAGTCGGGTAAATAGACAACAACAAAAATCTGGAAATATATAGCTTACATGTCATCGTGTGTACCTGCTAATGTAGAACCTGCCCCCTATTTGCGTAACACACTAGTAATCGGAATCAGAATCATTTTGAAACCAATTGCTAATTCATTGCTTCATAAGTTCGAAAAATTTGTCTGTTCAACACGTAAATAACGCAATGAATGTTATTGAACTGTCAAAATGAAACTGATTCCGATTGATAATGTGTTACGCAATTGCTCCGCTGGATAATGAACAATTTTCTATTTTCCTCACTACTAAACTGAACAGTTAATTAAACACGTCAAATCCCAATCCTCAATTTTCCAATTAGACAGCAACGAAATTGAATACCAAACATTCGCAATCGAAACCGCATTCGTTTTATTTTAGACTCGGGACCCGTTCAATAGGATCCAGAGCCACTGCATCTCTCATCTTTGAAGCCACTGATTAGCCCTGTCGCAGCCATGCTGGAGTTAAGGCGATGGTAGAAGCTAGTTTTATCGGGAATTTATTCCCGAGACAGACGTTTTGTTGGGTAGTTGGCAATTCGGGACTGATTTATTGGTTCGTATTGGGGTTTTTGCGAGGTTTTATAGTTAAGAATTTCGCCAATTCTAACATACTGATTGGAACTAGCTACATAATTAGTAGCTGCAGTTGTAATATTAGCTAGTGAGTTCTGAAAGTTGGTTGCAACCATCGGACATTTAAGAAACGTCAATAACAATGGCTTTAATGACCGCCTTCGACGTATATTACGAGGTAGCTGAAAAAGCTTTAATAATTGTAGCCAAGCATAAAATAACTACGAATAACGCAATAGATACGGACCAAAAATCATGAAAAAAAAAAAAAATCATGATCAATCATGTAATGAATTGGGAGAAGGCGCTGAAATCTGACATACAGGTTTTTACCTAGTTTGGGTTTCAGAGGCTTCATATGTTTTGTAACACTAATTTATTTCAATAAAGATTTATTATTATTATTTTACCTTATAAAACACGATACACCAAAAGTCGATGTCAAGAAAAATCTAAAGGGACATTCTACAATAAAAGAAAACAGCAACACAAAAGTTTTTTCACACAAACATCCGTAGTTTACCGCACCGTCCCCTTAACACGTCGCTCCTGATTGGCCGATAACACTCTCAGGGACGTTATCTCAAACTTGCCCGACGTGGCACGCTCGTTCTGGCCAAGAAATCAAAAAAACGCCACCACACCTCACAAACGAAAACCACCCTTAACACAAAAACTTTAAGGTCCAACCAACAGTTTTGAAACATCCAAACTATGTTGGCCGTCACGGATCTTCCACTTACGTTCTTTTACAAGCCAATTACAGCGACCGATGTCCACACCTTTTTGGCGCTTCACAGATTAAACAGAATCGTTAAGACGCGGTCGTCTTAACAAAGACGTTGACGATTAAATTACGACGGCTTGCTTAGTTATTTTATTTATCGCTGTTATTGGTTTTAACCATTTTCAAAATTTTGTATATCTTTTTAACAAATCTGTAGGAGAATTGCACCAAAATACTTTAGACATAATGGCAATATGCTCGCCCCCTATTTCATAGGACCTAAACATAACTGGCGAAATGTGGGTGTATGTTACGGTTAATAGCCGAAGTGCGGCTACACCTAGTTTTAACCGAACCTAACCTCGGGGTGTCTTCGCTCGCTCTTGCATCCTACGTCAGCTCCCGAAGTATACACGAACCGCATGTGGCCTGCTGCACCTAGTTATACACAGCTAAAACTAGGTGTAGCCGCAGTTGTAACCGGTTAAAACTAGGGGTAGCCGCAGTTGTAACCGGCTAAAACTAGGTGTAGCCGCAGTTGCAACCGGCTAAAACTAGTTGTAGCCGCAGTTGTAACCGGCTAAAACGAAGTGTAGCCGCAGTTGTAACCGGCTAAAACTAGTTGTAACCGTAGTTGTAACCGGCTAAAACTAGTTGTAGCCGCAGTTGGAACCGGCTAAATCTAAGTGTAGCCGCAGTTGTAACCGGCTAACTAGTATATACTAATAGGTACACCTCTGCCTGACCTTCGGGTAATATAAGCGATATGTTTATGTTATGTGTACGTTACTTTAATCAAAATAGTTCAGGCAAATCTAACAAATCATAATGCTGAAACATATCACGTTCAAACCATAACATCGGAGTTCGTGCATGGTTCTCACTCACTACCAGAATAAAATACCAGCATTTTTAAAAATATTCCAAAAAAGAACAAAATATATATTTGAATTTTCAGCCAGCATTCCGCAAACGTCGTGGAGCTGTGTCTTGGAGTGTCCTTGAACATTTTATGACAAGATTTCAAGATTCCAGTAGGCTTAAGTTGTGAAAGCTTTTTTTCTAGACTGGCAACTCCGACATGATATATAAATAAGAATTTATGTTGTTATCGCAGTTTCTTTATACAAAGGAGTATGGTTGTCAGTGAAATAAAAGACAAGATGTTTTCTGAACAGATTGAGCTGCCACTGTCAGCGAAAAATAAGATTTGACATGACAATAACAGAGTTTTGGCGAGAATGTAAATAAGTGGAAATATTCTGTGTTGGTTTCCAGTAAAAATAGTCTTGAGATGTTAGAAGATTTAAAGCTCTATTACTAAAGATGGCCTATACAGTCTTAACAGGGTAAGGTTCCTAACAACAGACATACAAACAGACACAATAATTCGAGGCTCATAATTCGCCCTACCTAATTCTTAAATGGCCTTTTCCGACATCACAGGTCCCTTTCATCCGTTAAACCAAGTCCACCAACACTAGGGCCGCATAATCCTTGACCAATGAAACCTCAATCAACAAAGCTTGCCAATTCGAGCGGGAAAATACGTCTTAGAAAAGGCGAAAGTATTGCTACAATTATTATAAACGCTGAAGTAAGTTAACTCCACTGGAATACGCACCGAACTACGGCATTCTCTCGTCTATGCTCTCCTGGTATTTCCTTTGACGACACGTCAAAGGAACGGGTCAAAGGCACAATGAGATCGACAGGACTCGAACTACTTCTTACATGAACAGCCCAGTTTCTGATGCTCTGTTAGATTTGCATCACGTTGCTTTTATACAATATTTTATTTTATTTGGTCACGAACGTCTCTTACAGTTTGCGCCTTAGGTGACGAAACTTTTCAGTTGACGGTTCCTCTTTGAGCTATTTCATTGTAAAATGCAGATAATATCAAATAAAACATGTACAAAGACACCAGGGAGGTACTTGTTCAAAATCTAGGCTAATACTACGTAGTATATTATTACCTCAAGGCTAATACCATAGATATATTCACATTTCTATGGCTAATACAGAGAATTTATAAAAGGTGCAATGTGCGTCGTGCATCAAGGTTCGCGACAGTCACTTTGTGAGGCATGCTTATAATCACAATAATTATATTATTGATGTATTTCGGTAACGTATGCTTCGACACCCTTCCCAATACCAGTAGGCTAGTATTTTTTATATTTTTATGTGTTTTTATGATTTTTGTAAGACAGTATTTAAAAATTTAAATTATATTTATATTATTCTAATATGAATAAACGAAATAATCATTTACATTTATTTCAGAAACTACTTCTCCATAAAGTTACAAACATAATCTGGTTTTTATCCTCACTATTCTAATCTTCATACCCACTATTGTAATTAAAATTAATTATATATAAGTTTATACAATTCTAATAGAACTAGCATTCGTGAAATAATTTAAACATTTAAAGCAATCGAAATAATAATATAGAAATATATGTATACCTTGTAACATTAAATAAGAAAGCACCGAAGGTTACATTGCATGCTTTCGTATTTGAACACTTTCATAAATTGCCCTCAGAATGCCGTTGCTACTGCCACAGCTCCTCTGCATCATGAGGGCAGCTCTTTTGGGTAGGATTGCGAATTTTCGTCTGCATGAACCTCAGTAAACATGCCTGGTGCACTACAGAACTGGGACAGCCGCAACAGCACCCTGAAGGTATTATTGTCACATAAAGAATGTCATAGGTTCAAATTCTAATCACACTAATATTATAAAGGCGAAAGTTTGTGAGTGTGTGTGTGTTTATATGTTTGTTACTTCTTCACGCTCAAATGGCGGGACCAATTTTAATAAAATTTTGCATGGAGGTGGCTGACACCCTGTATTATCATATAGGCTACTTTTTATCCCGATATTCCCACGGGATCGACATTTACGCGGGTGAAACCGCGGGGCGCAGCTAGTTTAAAATATTTTATACTACATAAACACGGCTCCAATTTAGTTTTTTTTTTTTTTTGTAAAAGATCCGGAAGGAGACCCTGCGGTTATTCGTTTAAAAATAATTGACTTTTACAATATTTTCTTAGATAGTCACCAGCTTCTGTAATTACAAAAGGCTGTATCGGTAAATGAAAAACTGAGCCATAGTGTCATTCAAGCAATTAGGATAGTGGTTGACGTTATAGTAATTACAAACGATTCAAAAAATTGCCAGGCAGGCACTTTACATTGTGCAATAAACATCACCACTGCTCTCAAAACGGTGATGGCAAACATCGTGAGGAAACCGGCATGTCCTAGAACGAAACATTCGAAGACCTATGACATCTACCTACCCGCATTGCGCCCGCGTGAAACACTCTCACAAGAGAAAGAAAATAAGAAGAGATATAGAAAATCAAATATAGATATGAAAATATGAATAGGTACATCCAAACTAATATTATAAATGCGAAAGTAACTCTGTCTGTCTGTCTGTCTTTTCTTCAAGCCTAAACTACTGAACCGATTTAGATGAAATTTGGTATAGAGATAGTTTGAGTCCCGGGGAAGGACATAGGATAGTTTTTATCCCGATATTCCCACGGGATCGACACTTATGCGGGTGAAACCGCGGGGCGCAGCTAGTCCATCCAAACTAATATTATAAATGCGAAAGTAACTCTGTCTGTCTGTCTGTCTTTTCTTCACGCCTAAACTACTGAACCGATTTAGATGAAATTTGGTATAGAGATAGTTTGAGTCCCGGGGAAGGACATAGGATAGTTTTTATCCCGATATTCCCACGGGATCGAAACTGACGCGGGTGAAACCGCGGGGCGCAGCTAGTAATTTAATAATAATGAAAATATTTTTAAGAATTTCATAATAATTACCTACATTATTCTTACGCAATACTTACATAAAATAACTAATATACTATACCTACTTGTATACAGGGTGAAATTGAACACATGCGACAAATCAAAATGGGAGATTGTACTCATTATTATGAAAAACTTTTACTATGGGACCAACCCTGAAATCGCGAAAAAAAAATCAGTTGTTCCCTACATTTTTGATGAGTTATGCGAACATAAATGTAGGGAACAGCTGATTTTTTTTTTCGCGATTTCAGGGTTGGTCCCATAGTAAAAGTTGTTCACAATAATGAGTACAATCTCCCATTTCGATTTGTCGCATGTGTTCAATTTCACCCTGTATACACAAACCTATTAATATAATATAATTATACACCCAATGGAGTACAACGTTTATTATATTCGTTAATTAACTGATTAGAGAATATAATGTTATGATGACTTATTTAAATATAACTAAGCATGTCTAAAAATAATTTATTAATTTAAAATAATATTGATTTGCTACTTAGCCCTCTTCCTCTCTCCTAATTTTGCTGAGCCCGACAGGGTCCATATTGATCTTTTACTTTATAATACCATCAATGTAATACATTTCTGGAATGCAATAAAGAATTGAGCATTGAGAGTGAAGGCTTGTGTCCCAACAGTATATGTTGATTAAAGAATCGCTTTGAACCATATTAATTTGAGATTCAAGCTAAAGAGTTAGGCAAGGATATTCAAATATTTTTTGTATGAAATAAAAATGACAAAAATAAATCTCAAGATTCAAATAAGCGCTTGAAACTACTAACATAACAACGCTTCCCTGTAATATTTTAAATAGCATTTCAAACAAGAACAACGTTCGTTCGCCCCCTTTACAAAATAAACTTCCAGAGCCGTTGAAAGTGTTGATCTAAGTTAGACTCCAATTTATTTTGCACTACGGACACAAATATTAACACCTAGGTATACAAGCAATAAAAATTGCTTGCGAAGAGTTCCAACCACAGATATAGATACACCTAGATAACGCAAGAGCAACTACTTCGCGTGCCAAAAATCGCACCAACTTACGTTCGAAAATCGTAAGCCGCCACTTTCGCGCTCGGTCCTGCGTACTGCTGGCTGGCTGAGCGTGAGCAAGAGCGCGAGCTTGTGACGTCATAGTAGGTAGTCAAAAAGTGGCACGCTTAGTTTTCATACAGTACGTGATACTTGCGTTATCTAGGTCTATCTATATCTGTGGTTCCGACGCAGTTTTCAAACAGAGACCGGGGCGAATGTTGGTTTTGTGGTGTGAATATGGCCCCATAGCCCCGGTGCATGGGTTCGATGTAAGAGCAAACGTGCCAATGTTTGTTTTGGGAAGGAATGACGATGTTCGTACGAAATAGTACCGACATCATAGCAGCACGTAGATTACGGGTCAAGGAGGGTAGAATCAAAAACCGTGTACGGTTTAAGGATTATTTTAGTACCTTATATGCCAGCATAAACTGTACGTAACAAGACGCAGAGTTATCGTATGCATCTGCGTCTTGTCGCTGTGACTAAACGTAGAGCTCTCTTTTGCATCTGCATGTTGTCGCTGCGACTAAACGTAGAGCTCCTATTTGCATCTGCGTCTTGTCGCTGCGACTAAACGTAGAGCTCTCTTTTGCATCTGCATGTTGTTGCTGTGACTAGACGTAGAGCTGTCTTTTGCATCTCCGACTAGTCGTTAAGAGGACTACATGACCTAAAGCGCTGTCACTGTTGGACTGCATAGAAAAGAAAGAGATGCGCGATGACACAACACTGGTAATTTATTGCAAAATATGAAGTAATTATCTATTTACGAACAATCTATTGTAAAAAAATCTATTGTATCTATTGTTACACCGCTGTAACAGAGGCTTACCCCCTTATTCATAATCCTATTTTATCTCTATTTTAGCTAAAATAGGTTTATAGAACGTTTGTCTTTATCTGTCACGTTGTCATTTCTGTGTGTAAGAAAGAGACGAACCCCATTTTAACTAAAATAGGTTTGATAAGTTTTATGAATAAGGGGGTAAATGTACAAATTTGATAACTATTAATGAAAAAAAAAAACTTAGGAACTCAGTATATAATTATATACCCTTCTTATTCAGTTTATGAAATATCTTTCAAATTGGTCCAATATTAGAGGAGGAAATAGGCGAGAGCCAAACCTCAAATTACGACTTTTTACTTAGGATTTTTCAAGTGTCTCCGACCGCATATTTCAAAACAAAAACCTCTAATTCCCAGAGCACCCTCTAGCTAACTGGAGTTAGCTATAACCACTATAACTTTATTACAAAAAAAAAAAGAAAAATAAACTAAAGATGTTTTGGAAGCACTCTTTATTTCAAAGGTATTTTACGGTGTCTTAAATCGTGACGCGAAGGATTAGTGAAGTAATTAGGTACCACGGATCCTACTCTTGCCAATTATACAGATTCCAAACATTCCAGAAAGGGGAATTTATTTTACCTACCCATATTATTACGCCCGCTTTCATCTCACGGGTAAAAAGGAGTGGGTGAATGCGTAAGCGTGATATAATTAGGGTTGCCAACTATACTGTTTTAAACAGTATTATACTGTTTATCACTAAATTATACTTTTTACTGTTGAACCAAAATAAAGTATACAAAATACTGTTTTCAGCATCAAAATGCAAACACATTATTATGTGTTATACTTAGACGCTCAAACAAACTTGTTTTTATTTAGTCAGAGGGCGCTCACTGCTCAGTGCAGCGCAGCCACAAACAAATCACACTGAGTTTCTGAACGAATCTGTCAATGTCAAAAATATTCAAGACTGTCACTCACTGACAGACATGCGAGTGAGTGTGTGCGTTCTCAGAAGTAAGTAAGTAGTGTGGAAGCTCTAAAAAATAATTATGTATTTAAAACAATAAATAAATAAAATACTGTTCATTTTTCTAAAATACTGTTTAATACTCGTATTCTTCATAGACCTGAATATACTTTATTTCTTGTGAAAAAAGTTGGCAACCCTAGATATAATGTTACTAGCTGCTGCCCGCGACGTCGTCTGCGTGAAGACAGTACCAAAAATACCTAAGATTAGTGTCGCTATAGTAATTATAATTAAACAACTTTTAAAATAGCATTAAAATATAAGTTTTGTTTGCAAGCGAAGCAAGTGAAGAGAGATATATGGGAATCCTGCCGAGTTCAGTCATAAGATGTGACTGAAGGAAATAGAGAAAATAATTCAGGAATACATTCCAGTACACAAAAGAGTAAAAATACGTACAAAGGTATCATACCTTACAACACTTCCCTATAAACTACGTTGGTAGTTAGGCTGCCAGGTGCCAAAATGTAAAGAGAGTCAGGACTGGTGACGCGGGAGCAAGCGACGTACAGTTGCCCGTGTGAGAAGCAACTCGTCCTCAGGTCGACACCCGCTGCCCTCAGTGTCTGCCCCTGCGACTTATTGATGGTTATCGCGAAGCAAACACTCACGGGGACCTGTACGCGCTTGAACTGGAACGGGACGATATGAGGTATGAGGGGAATGCGTGGTATAAATACTGCCTCGCCGACGCCACAACCCGTAAGTATTTTCGCCTTAATGGTGTCTGTGGAGCGAGATGACTTCAAGGCGGGTCCCGTTACACAACTTCGGAGGAGATAGGTTCCGAAGAAGCATAATCAGGACACCGACCTTCAGCTTGATGGTATGCGCTGGAAGTCCACTTGCTGACAGGGAGTTCAGAAATTCCACGGGATAATGTGTGGCGTCATCTTGCTCGACAACAGTGTTTATCGAGGTGTAGACCACTTCATTCCCCTCAATTTCCGAGAGAATGCATTCGTTACTTGCTGCAGCCTGATCATTTTTGGGCGTCAAAATGGCCCGCTCGCACACCCAAGAATTCTGCTGGTGCGGTATACGACTAATGTCCCCGTACACACAGCGAATGAGTTCTTCTAAGCTGGATACCACTCTACCGAGAGAGTCTAGAAGCACCACCTCTTTTGGTAGAGTGCCTTCGCCAAGACTTAGAAGAACATCGGAGAATTTTTGAGCACGTGCATTGCCGCCGAGCCGAGCTCTCATATTAATGGTCAAGCGCGGTGTACGAACTCGTGACCACAACAAAGCATTCACCTCGTCAGCCCTCGATCCCCGTGTAACCACGGGAAGCGTTTGCCGGAAATCGCCACTGAACAGAACTGTGACACCACCCATCAAATGTTCGTTCCTGCGGATGTTCTGCAGGGTTCTGTCCACGGCCTCAACTGCCTTCCTATTGGCCATCGTACACTCATCCCATACGATCAGAAAGCAATCCTTGAGCACGTGTCCCTTATCGCTGTTACATGACACACCACAAACAGGCGTTTCGGCGCTCTCTAAATCGATGGGAATTTTAAACATGGCATGTGCTGTCTTGCCACCCGGAAGCAGTGTGGCAGCGATTCCCGACGACGCTACAGCAATAGCAATTTTGCCTCGCCTCCTGACCTCTGCAAGTATGTCAGTGGTAACAAATGTTTTTCCTGTTCCACCAGGAGCATCCAAGAAAAACTTTTTACCCTGGTTATGCCCAACGCTTTCAAGGACTATGTCATAAATTTGTTTTTACACTGAAGAGGACAAAGCGACATGGTCATTTCGTATGGTGGTCATTTTGCCCGGATCGTAATTTGTCTCAGCGTTATACTCCCGATTTCCACGATCTTGATGCGGTGATGATTGGGGAGCTGGTAACCCATATTCGATCAGTGGATTGCCGCCGATAGAAATGACCACATCTTGAAGTGAACTGAGACAGGTGTTCAGCACGCGTTCATCAGTTACTTCGACTTCGTCTCCAGTAGGAACATAACTTTTTTGTAATACTTAACACCGCGTTTTTTTTTTAATTGTCTTCCTCAACTCTGCTCAAGATTTTGAGGGTTTTGTTGGAACTCGAATTTATCAAAACGAACTATACGATACAACTTTTATGAAGAAAATGAACATTGCCATCTATGAATTTTAAGAATAACTAACTACTAACCTCGCCAACATGATCAAAATTTAATTAATTTCCAAAAAGTGTCAACATGTAACTTGATTTGATTTTAGTGAAATCTCATAGATGGCGGGCGCTGCTTCAAAATTTTCTTTATACTACTAACATTCATTAAACTATGTTTCTCGGCCCAAATTACTTAAATGGCGTAGTTTTCATAGTGTAAAGCTAGATAATAGCATGGCTTACTGAAAAACAACATTTAAATATGCGTCGTTAGATTACACGCTGTCACAGAATGCGTAAGAAAAATAAAGATTCACAGCTCCTCCCCCGTAGGTGATAGCGTGATAATATGTAGCCTATATGTTGACCCGACCTCTTAGTAATATTCATGCAAAATTTGAAGTAAATCCATGCAGTACTTTTTGAGTTTATCCCGGACATACATACAGACAAACAGACAAAAATTCTAAAAACTATATTTTTGGCTTCGGTATCGATTGTAGATCACGCCCAAAGTATTCTTTTAAAAAAATATTCAATGTACAGTTTTGACTTTCCTACGATTTTATTATATGTATAGATAACCATTTGTATTTTTGAATGAAGATTTGTGACATTTTGCGCCTTAAATTATTCTTTTGTACTAAGAATAGGACAAATTATTTCATTGTTATCGGCTTACAATTTGTTTTAGACATTTTTAAAGCAGTTATTTAATTAGAAAGAAAACAGATAAAAATGTAGGTTTATTTGTGACAGAAACACGTGCATACAAAAGGATAATTAAGTCGAATCCGTACTAATTATATAAATTCGAAAGTAACTGTATCTGTCTGTATGTTACCTTTTCACGCCTAAACCACTGAACCGATTTCGATGAAATTTGGCATAGATATAGTTTGAGTCCCGGGAAATGACATAGGATAGTTTATATCCCGATGTTTCCACGGGATCGAAACTTATGCGGGTGAAACCGCGGAGCGCAGCTAGTAAGAAATAATAGATGGCGGGACCAGCTTGATAGGTTCCGTTAAAACTGGAAGGAGGATGCGCAGGCTCGCGGAAGATAGGAGTGGAGGGAGGCCTTTGCCCAGGAGTGGGACAGCGTAGGCTACTAAAAGCAGGTCCAGTTGAAAACCAGCGTCAGGCACTAGTTGTCTGGCATTATTGCTGAACTGGGCCTTTTTGGCGCAGCCGTGAAGCACACTTTCCTTCCAATTACTTACATCGGACTTTACGCTTTTTATTTGACATTTTTTTTTATCTGATGTATCTGGTGTATTGTGTGTCTTTTAGTCTGCGTTAAATAAATGTATTTTTTTATACAAAAAAAAAAATACTAATAATAAAGAAAAATAAAAAACAAAATAGAGATATTAACAACGAGCACAAAACAGAATTAGTCGTCAGCTGCACGTCACGGATGTGACAAGGATGCACTTAGCAATGTTTTTTGTAACGAGTATAATTTAACAAGAGTAAGAGAGTGATAAATGACAAATGATTTATTTTCTGTAAGTAGGTTTGTACAAACAGTTTTACACGTCAATCATATTTTTTTAACCTAGATGAGGTCGGCGTTTCCTATCTGACTACTCTGAGAAGAAAGGCCGAAACAAACTCAGAGGTCACAGTCTCTTTTAAAGTCCAGACAAAATCTTGGTCAGATCATGTGAAGACCATGTACATTGGTGTCTGAAATGGTCTTTTGAGGAAAGAACCACACAGATTGAGCGGACCTGTCCAGTCAGTGCACGCATTTGTCAAAAATCGTGCAGCTCAACTCAGAACTTGAGGAGCACAACGATTGTTAAATGTCGTAACGGTGCAGTAGGTAAGGCCTCGGTCCTCATGCACGAGGTTGTGGGTTCAAATCCGATACCTGGACACCTGGCACCTTGGACATTACTGATATCGCTCAAACTCAAAGCATTTACTTCAATTAAACCAATTACAGGCACTTTTGAATTGTCAAGGGGTCGGTCAGTCAGAAAGATGAAGCTAGTTGCCCATTCCAAAGCGTAGGTACCTATGGAGAAGAACGGGCAAGAAACTCCATGGACACACTTTTAAATCAAAATAATATGGTTACATCATTCATGTTAAAAATTAGACATGTGAGAACGATGCAGAACGTTAAAAGCGTCCATAATGAAAAGATGAGAAAAAAAAAACGATTCAAATATTAAATTAAAATAAGCCGTGGCAGCAAAGAGATGACCAGTCCCTACTGACGGCGCCCGTTCACGAACATGACACTGAAGGAAAAACATCGTGAGGAAACCTCGTCTTGAGCAACCGTGGTGAACAATGCTCGTGCCTTCTCTATGTGCGAAGAGACCTTTGCCACGCAGTGGCACAGTAATAGACTAGTATTATATTATAAGCTAGCTGACCCCGCAAACGTTGTTCTGCAAAAAAAAAAAATAGGCTACGACCTATTCTCAGACTTAGCAAATATACGCAAAAAAATTCATAAAAAAACTTTTTAACAAAAAAATTAAACCTCCGAAAAAACTGAAAAGCAAAAAATAATAAACCTTTTTTATTTTACCTTAATAAATAAGTTCTTAAACTAATGCAAGTATACCTAAGTAATTTTGAGTCTGCGCCAAACAAGCAACTTAATATCGTTGCGAGTGGTCGTGCGGAGAGCGCATTTTTTGTTTGGAATGTTATATTTATCGCTGGAGATTTCACGTTGCATTATTAATTTCATTTGGTTATTTCTTTAAATTTAAGGTAATTTAGTGATCATTGTTCATTGATTGTTTGGCGCCGACTCAAAATTTCTTAGGTATACTTGCATTAGTTTAAGAACTTATTTTTAAGGTAAAATAAAAAAGGTTTATTATTTTTTGCTTTTCAGTTTTTTCGGAGGTTTAATTTTTTTGTTAAAAAGTTTTTATTTTATAATTTTTTGAGGCTATAATTTAAAAATTACTACATGCTTAATTTTTGATTACTTTTAAAATAGCTACCTACCTTACTTTAGATATTAACTGTTATATAATCCTACTTTAATTCCTCTTTTTTGTATAATAAAATACTTAAACAAACAAGCTTTATATACCAACATAGATAGGCCTTTTATTTTAATTGTAATACACAGCTCAGCATTAAAATCTGTGAATGAACAATAAATCACCCCTATTTCCCACCCTTAGAGTAGGATTTTTTTTTCCAAATTTACATGGGACCAACTTCGAGGTATGTCCTTTCCAATAAAAAAAGAAATATTAAAATCGGACTACCCTGTAAAAAGTTATGCGTGGTCATACATTACAATCAGCGAGTGAACAATCAATCATCCCCTGTTTTCCTACCCTTAGGGTTGGATTTTTTTTTCCAAATTTATATGGGACCAACTTCGGGGTATATCCTTTCCAATAGAAAAAAAATTATCAAAATCGGACTGCTCTGTAAAAAGTTATGCGTGATCATACATAAAAAAAAAAAAAAAAAAAAAAAAAAAATATATACGCGTCGAATTGATAACCTCCTCCGTTTTTTCGTCGGTTAAAAAAAACAACCGACTTCAAAAAAAAAAAAAACACTACAAAGGGGTAAATAACTTTAATTTCGCAAGTCGGTGTCGTTGGTTCCGCATTTTCCTTTTTTGACACCGACTTCCGAAATTAAAGTTATTTATCACTTTTTAGTATTGTTTTTTTTTGAAGTCGGTTGTTTTTTTAACCGACTTTCCAAAAAGGAGGAGGTTCTCAATTCGACACAAGAGCCTGCCAGGGTTCGAACCCTGGCAGGCACTTTGTGTATTTCATTTCGTCACCACTGCTCTCAAAATGGTGAAGGAAAAACATCGTATGGAAATCGGCATCTCCTAGAACCAAAAATTCGGATACATGTGACATCTGCCAACTCCCTCTCACAGAGAGGAGGCCCGTGTCCCAGCAGTGGGAACATTATAGGCTGATTATGTAATAGATATATACAATGATAAGACCGATTTAACAAATAGGAGCCTGAGGAATACTTATATATTGGACTAATACAGTGACAACATTTCGAGGCTGTATTTAACCGGTCAAGCGGCTCGCGTTGCCCATTGGCGACGAAACAATAGAAACTCAATTGTGTCTCATTAGCGGAGCTTGACAGATTAATGTCTTCGCTTGCTTTCGAGTTTCGACCTCGTGAGGAGCTGCTTCTACCACGGAAAACTGTACGTCGCTTGCTCCGCGTCACCAGTCCTGACTCTGCATATTTTGGCTGCTGATGCTGTAACCAAACGTTTTACACTGAAGAAAGAATTGTGTACAGGGAAGTTTTATAAAAATGTGGCTCTCATTTTAGTCTATTGTGATGTCTTACAACTTCTACGCGAACGAAGTCGCGGGCAGAAGATAGTGCAATATCAAAATAATAAAAATACTCTTCAGAGCAAGACATCTTCCTATATGAAGAAGGAACGAACACAGTGTCTAATCGCTAGCGGGGTGATTAAGACGTGTTTATCGCGCACTAGTGATCGGTTTGATACTTTGCTATAGTATATAACTCCGGCTACTTGGCGGCGGTGGCACGCACTTGTGCGTATCGCCAATTGCCAATATTCGTGTTGTGAGGAATAATGTACCTTGTGGCGACATGAATGACGACGCAATGGAGAATAACATGGACAGACATATTCAGACCGACATGGAGGGTAGAAGTAGAACTGAAGAGGACTTAACACAAAATGCTGAACAGGAACAAATTGATGCCGAGAATGACATGATTGAGGATGTGAATGGTTTAGACAGGCAAGTTGAACAGTGGACGGTAGTGGGAACTCAGAAAAAAACCAAAGTCAACAAAATTGATATCAGTATAGCATACACAGACAAATTACCAAAACAGTTCGCCTTGGCCAAGATGTTTAAAGCTCAAGGAATCGTTGGAATCAATTGGGTGAAATACGTAAATCCATTTAAAGTTTTAGTTGGTTTTTCTGACGAAGCATGTGCGGAGAAATTAATGAACTGCCAGGAATTTGAAAAATTAGGATGGAGAATATCTATGCCTTGGGAAGTTAATGTGTCCTATGGAATAATAAAAGATATTGACATCGGATTGTCGGACGCTGAATTATTAGAATGTTTATCATGCAATGGACCCAAAATCCTTTCAGTCAAAAGATTAAACCGCAGAAATTTTGAGTCCTCTGGTTGGCAAGAGAGCGAGACAATACGAATTTGCTTCAAAGGGAAGTCCCTACCTCAATACGTATACATCCATAACCTGAGGATCAAAGTGGAAAGTTATATATTCCCTGTCACACAATGTTCAAGATGTTGGCGTTATGGACACACTTCAAAATTATGTCCATCTAATAAGGTAATTTGCCCTAAATGCGGTAAACATCATACGAATTGTGACACTACTTCGTATAAGTGTTGTAATTGTCACGGAAATCACATGGCTTTAATAAAAACTTGCCCAGCATATCAAAAGGAAAGGAAAATTCGGGAACTAATGTCTCAATTTAATTGCAGTTATAGACGCGCACTGTCTTTACATGTTCCACCTTTTTCTCAAAGGCGTAATGAACAGAACACTATGGACGAACACCAACAGCCTCCTTAACGTAGTAAGTCACCAATACTACCTACAACATATGCATCAGTTACAGCATCAAAGGTCACCCCTACACCAATAACACTAACTAACAAGACGAAAAAGGGAAAAAAACGTAAGAAACGTGCAAGTTCATCGAGTTCGTCAACAACTAATGAATCATCTGATTCCGAAACACACACTATTACGAAGAACAACGGGGAAGGCGGAGCCACGGAGCCGATCGATGCGCCGCCATCGAACGCCAGTGGCGGGGACACAGTCGCAGGCGCAAACTCTCACCGCGCTCAGTCCAGGACGAGCCGAGCCGATGTGAGGGCACACTCGGATAACTGTGATTCGTATGACACGCCTCATGTTAGATTAAATAATTGCAAAAATATCTCGTTTAAGCTACTGGTGACAAAGTTGAGTCGAGTTATGTTTACTGGGAAACATTCATGGAAGGTTAAAGTCGAAAAAGCGTTTAAAATGTTTACCCAATGGTTTGTATCGCTTATAGTGTCAAGTTTTGTAGACTTATCTGGTTTAAAAGAGATGTTTGATTTTACTACCGCTGCCAATGAATAGTAACAATGCGGGTAGGAACTTTAAAATTAATATATTACAATGGAACTCACAAAGTTTACGTCCTAAAATATTGGCTTTTGAAAACCTGTTGTATCAAGAAAAAATTCATATAGCAGTAGTGAGTGAAACGTGGTTGGATACGCAAAAGGCTCTAAGAATAAAAAACTATAGTGTATGCAGGGAAGATCGGGGCGACAGTTATGGTGGAATTGCGATATTAACACATATATCAATTAAATCACAGTTGTGTCAAATGGAAAATAGTAATCCTAATATTCAAGTCATAAATGTTAAGATTTTAAATTGTAAACATATAGAGAATATTGTTGGTATTTATTGCCCGCAATGGATTCACACTAGACTTCGAGATTGGCAGGATATTTTTTCACAATTTTCTAATAAATGTTTATTTCTTGGAGACTATAACGCTCACCACTCCAACTGGTCACATAAAACAGACACAAGAGGTTCTCAAATCTACGATGTTATAAGTGAAAATAATATTATAACGCTTAACGATGGTACATTCACTCGTATTAAGTTAGTGATGAATCATTTACAACAAAGCAGCCCCGATATTTCAATGGCTTCCTCCGATATTGCGCATATGTTAGATTGGAAGGTCACGAATGAGTTTTTAGGAAGTGATCATCTGGTAATAAAAATTTCTTTAGCCATGACATTGACCACAACATTTTATAAAAAAAGAAATTTTAAATTAGCCAAGTGGTCGGAATATGGTAAATATCTGGAAGAGTTATTTATGGATTTCCACTATCACGAGGACCCTCAAGTATCTTATGATCAGTTCATTAATAAATTAAATAAGGCTGCTGACAAATACATCCCAACTGTTAAGTTTTGTACAGATCCTACAAATAAATTCAGACCAAAACCTTACTGGAACTCTGAGCTGTCCCGTGCAGTAGCTAGAAGAAGATTGGCATTGGCTAAATTTCGAAGTAACCCTACCCCCAGTCATTTAGATATATTAAATTAATACAATTCCGAAGCTCAGAGACTTATGAGGGTAGCTACAAATAAAAACTGGCAGGAAGTTTGTAATTCTCTTAATGAGGTCTCTTCCACTGCAGAAATGTGGAGAAAGATGAGATGGCTGAAAGGTTATAAATGCCAGAAAACCCATGTAGAGATAGATAAAGCCCAAAGATTACTTAATTGCCTTTGTCCTGACTTTGCACTTCCGGCCTGTTTTCACCTCCAACAACGAAAAATTACAGCTATCTATCCTTATGCATGAACTTGAGACTTGTATAAAACCAAAAGATACTGCACCAGGCCATAATAATATTTCGTTTTCAATGATCAAACACCTCCCTCCGTCAGGGAAAACTGTTCTTTTAGATTTATATAATTATTTTTTGTCCTCGGGGTTTGTTCCTACTCAATGGAGAGATATTAGCGTAGTCCCTATTCCCAAACAAGGCCGCGACCCTACTTTGGTTTCGTCTCTTCGACCAATTTCTTTAATTTCTTGTCTTTCATTTAGTCCTAAGTAAAAGGTTGGAATGGTTCTTTGAGAGTAATCGTACGTTTTCAGAAGAGACAGTTGGTTTTAGAAAGTCTAAATCTTGTTTAGATAGTTTGACACGTCTGGTCTCCAGAGTTCAATTAGGATTTTCAAAGAATCTTAATACCGTTGCGTGCTTCCTTGACGTTGACAATGCCTATAATAATGTTGACTTAAAAAAGCTTTTATTCATTTTAGATTTACTGGGAGTTGGCTCAACAATATGTACTTGTTTGTGGAACTTTCTAAGCTTAAGAGTCCTTAAAATTAAATTAGATAACGCAGACGTCACAAGAAGTACCGGTCGTGGTTTGGCTCAGGGTGATCCTCTATCTCCCTTGTTGTTCAATGTTGCAACTTTTAATATTTGTAATTCAATAAATAATGCATATGTTTCTCAATACGCAGATGATTTTGCTATTTATGTTATAGATAAAAGTATTGAATCTGCTTGCAATGTTCTCCAACCAGCTATAAATATAATGGTTAAGTTATTGGAAGAATTGGGTTTAAATATTTCACCATCTAAGAGTAACATTTGTGTTTTTAAGAAAGGTCTAAATAGATCCCAAGCTAACGTTATGATTAATGGCGTGCAGTTACAAGAAGTAGTAAATGTAAAATATTTAGGGCTTTGGCTTGACCGGTCACTAAGGTGGGGAAAGCATATAAATGAGACATCAGAAAAAACGATGAAATTTTTAAATATTTTTAAAGTTTTGGCTGGTCCGGGTTGGGGGGTTCACCCCAAGCATCTACGACGATTATATATTGCAATTATAAGAAATCGCTTGGACTACGGTAGTTTCTTATTTGATAATAGCTGTCATTCTAAATTATATAAGCTGGATAAATTGCAAAATCAAGCTATGCGCATTATCGGGGGATATGTAAAAAGCACTCCTATCAACGTTATGGAAAGCGACCTGTGCTTGCCTCCACTTTACATTCGTAGAATGTATCTAGCCGGTAAATTTTGGATGAAATCCAGGTCTCTGATTAATAATCCTACCATTTTAGTACTAAATGAACTTAGTTCTTTTAGAGATCAAAGATACTGGAGGCGAAAGAAGATCCCTACACTTATTACTATCCACAATAAGTTCAAACATAGTGTAATTCATTCTAGTGATTTGTTGGACATGTACTCTTTAAACTATTGGATGACTTACTATAATATCACAGATATACTAAAACCACAAATAGACATCATCACCGGTCCAAAGAGATTTTGCGATACTACAACATTACGTAATGAGTGCATAGATTTTCTTGAAAGCCAGTATACAGGATACTTTAAAATTTTTACCGACGGGTCTAAAGAAGGCAATAATTTCACGGGAGTAGCATTCTTTGACCCTCAATCTGACACTTTCATGAAATTCAATATTTGTAACAATATTTCGATCATGTATTTAGAACTTTTAGCAATTGGTGAAGCATTGGCTTATATAGAATCTATTGAACATACCAATTTTATTATTTTAACAGACTCTAAAAGTTCAGTCCAACATTTAGCTCGATGTACCTCTGGCATCAGAGGAACACCGATAGCTTACAAAATTATACACTCCATTATCAGATTGAGGGTCAATTCGAAAAATGTCATCATACAATGGATTCCCTCCCACATAGGCATAGTAGGTAACGAAAGAGCAGACCAATTGGCAAGACTTGCTTCAAGTGACGGCATGCCGTTAGACATCCAGCCTTTTTATACAGATTGCATGAGATTTATACGCGAACATTGTTTTTTAAACTGGAAGGAACACTTTGATCGGAGGTCTGTGGAGAAGGGGATTTGGTATAAGACAATACAAACAGAACCATGGCAATCGCCATGGTTCGATTCCTGTTGTTTTGGCAGAACAGAAATTGTGACAGCTCTCAGACTTCGTTCTGGACATATCCCTTTAAATAAGTTCGCATTTCTAATGAAAAAAGTTCCTTCCCCCAACTGCACAGAATGTGGGAAAGTGGAAGACGTTCTTCACATCATGGTGGAGTGTGCCCGGAACGAAGATCTCAGAGCTGAGTTAACAATACATTTTGGTGTTGATGTGAGAGAGGTGGGGAGATGCAATAATATTTTAGCGTCCCCCTTGTCAGAAACAGCCAGGCTATTGTATAAACTTGTGCAGATTGGTATTCGTAGAAGATAGGTATTCACATTTAATTACTGTATTATGTTTATAAAATGATGTTTATATAATATTATAAGATAGCCTTACGGAGCGACTTAGTCATGTTGACCAAGCTCCTTAATAAAGATTTAAAAAAAAAGAAGGAACGAACATAATCACCAAATGAAAAATCAATCTGTTTAGCCTTGATCCAACTATGTTGAGATCGGCTTCCAGTCTAACCGGATGCAGCTGAATACCGGTATTTTACATGGAGCGACTGCCTATCTGACCTCCACAACCCAGTTACTGAGAAGGGAAGCAATCATCATCTATACATATAATCATATATAAATAAAATTTGTATCGTACATCATTTTTCCTAGTATTTGCCTTTTTCTAGTATCTACATTCATTACAAATATTGGTTTTCGATCAAATGTTTTTTTTTTTTATATTACAGACAAAAAGGCCTCTACAATTTAACTAACTTAATAACAAGACAAACGCGATGTTAAAAAGAAAATTGAAATGAACCACATTGAGTTTACCTCCTTGCTCGATAGATGGCGTTGTGCCTTTTTCTGAATCTCGCTATGGTTTCGTTACAAGCGTTTCATGACATCCCCTCATCACTTTCCTATCATCAAAATTAATATATTATGTTCGTACTCCAAGAAAAAATATTTTTTATCAGAATCTCTGGAAGTATTCAGAGATTCATATTATCTTACTAGCTTCTGCCCGCGACTTCGTACGCGGATCCTGTTGCTTTTGTCAGCGACAACGGGGTCGTCAAAATCGAAGATCTGAAACGTCTGATGTCGAATTCTATGAGCCTGGCGACTGGAAAACAACGGGATGCGTGAGATTATTCGAGACGTTCCAGATCTTTCATGTTTGTAAGTCAACAGGAAATGCCCATTAGACTAAACAACTTTTGCTAAGACGTCGTTCCTATATATGTTATAGTGTCGCTGGGCTTTGGAGTTCCAGAACAGGTGTTCCAGATCTTCAAATTTATTCTCACAGCAGAAAATACTCTTCACGTGGAATAATTTTTGCTATGGCGCCATTTTTATATCTCTTATACTTTAGCTGGTCTGTTGCGGTTCTGCATCAGGTGTTCCATTTTCCAAAATTAATTATAGCCTTTATGTTGCCCAGACATAATACCTATACAACAAAAAAACTTTTCTTGTTTGTTACTGGAGCATTGTATCTGCCCCGATGTCCAGTAGCGGGTCGTTTATCAGCATCAATCACAAATTTATAACTGTTGCTTTGTCCAGGGGGGATAGATTCTAATGCAGATTTAAAACTGTGTACGTAGGGATTTACTTCATGCAACATACTTTGAAGCAGTGAAATCAGACTATTGTTCAATTGCGGAAAGTTTTGGTTTCTAATATTTGCCTGATCTTGATAATTGGATACGAAATATATTTGGAGAAACTTGAGGTCATTTTGAGGCAATAATGAACCAATAAGGTGGTAAACTTGGCCTTACACTTTGAATGTTGGCATAAATGGGCCTTTTCAAATCTGTTTCGCAACAAAAGATGTCATTTGAAAGGCATTATTGTACGAACGGATGTTGTCCAAGAAATGTTTTGACTGTGGATGGTCACCGATTAGCAGTGATCTTAATATTTCTGGAGGATTTTGTAATATTTCAATATGTACTTTCCTGAGCAACATATACCGTTTGTTTCTTTTTGCCATTTAACAGCATCACAAACTCAAACTCAAACTCAAACTCAAAGCATTTATTTCAATTAAACCATTACAGGTACTTTTGAATTGTCAAAATTAAGTAGTCGGTCAGTTAGTCAGAAAGTTGAAGCTAGTCGCCCATTCCAAAGCGTAGATCTCTATGGAGAAGAACGGGCAAGAAACTCCATGGACACTCTTTTAAATCAAGATATTACAAAATCCTGAGTACATTATTCTTGTTGCTTCTATATGTGAGAACAATGTAAAAAAAAACACACACAAATGAAGAAACAATACAAGAAATAAGATTAAAAATGAGCCTTGGCAGTTAAGAGATGACCAGTCTCAACCGACGGCGTCCGTTCACGAACATGACGCATGGATCAGCACCATCCAGCTCAACCATTTTGTAGGGAACCGAATGATCCAACACACGCGCCACCATCAGCGAGACATTTAAGTGAGCATGACACATTCTCAACTGCCATGCTCTTTCAAGTCAACATCAAAAAATCATAATAAACGGATCCATGGTTCTTACATTTACAAAATTGAAAAAATGCTTCTAAATGATACAAAACTATAGATTGCAATTTATTTAAGAGATGAATAAAAAATTTAATACCAAACAGGAAAAGGTGTTTAGTATTGCAGCATTAAACAATTAAAACATGATTGAATAAAATAAAAATAAATATTAAGATCGTAATGTCAGAAACACTAAAAAAGAAAAAGGGAAGCACCTCCTCCAAATATTGAAATTTTAACTAGTGAGCTCAAGTGCCTGTGGAGCAGGACCAGCATTTAGCCAAGCATTTTTATCTGCGATATAATCATCCAACTTATAATATGCTTGTCTACATAGTGTGCGTTTAATGCATGTTTTAAATTTCTTCTCATTTAGTTGAAGAATATCGAATGGTATTTTATTATAACATTTTACACAGTAACCCATAAAAGAAGTTTTTACTTTAGACAATCTGAAACGCGGTTGATCTAATTTGTTCCTATTTCTTGTGTTAAAATTATGCCTGTCACTTATCTTACTAAAAAGATGTAGATTTTTTCGAACGTACATAATGTTTTCATATATATATTGACAAGGAACCGTCATGATGTTAATTTTTTTAAACAGTTCCCTTAGAGAATCGCGTCTGCTGAGCTTGTATATGGCTCTGACAGCCCTCTTTTGCAGGATGAAGATAGAATCAATATCTGCAGCCCGTCCCCACAACAAAATACCGTAAGACATGATGCTATGAAAGTAACTAAAATAGACCAGTCTCGCGGTATCCACGTCTGTTAATTGGCGGATTTTCCAAACAGCGTAAGCGGCTGAACTTAGCCGCCCTGCAAGAGATGTTAAGTGCGGACCCCACTGCAGCTTTGAGTCAAGCGTAATCCCCAGGAAAACCGTATTTTCGACGAATTCGAGTATTTCCTTATTCAATACAACGTGACATTCACTATTTCTAACATTTGGTAAAACGAATCTAATGCATTTAGTTTTTTTTTCATTTAATACCAAATTATTTACAGTAAACCAATTATGGACCAAAAGCATAGCGTTATTTACGTCGTCAAGCTCCTGTGCACGTCTGCTTACTTTAAAAATCAGAGATGTGTCATCAGCAAATAACACCATTTGTGATCGGTTTATCAGTAAATGAGGTAAATCATTTATGTATACTAAAAATAGGAATGGCCCCAATATTGAGCCCTGCGGAACACCCATTTTGACTTTCAAGCCCGATGAATTGACACCGTTAATTTGAACTTGCTGAAATCTGTCATTTAAATATGATTTCATTAAGCTAAGAGCAAGTTTACCGAGTCCGTAATGCTCAAGTTTCAAGAGCAGTGTATCGTAATTTACGCAATCAAATGCTTTGGATAAGTCGCAAAAAATGCCTATTGCATCTTGTGCCTCTTCCCATGCGTTAAAGATATGTTTTAATAAGGTGACACCGGCGTCGGTTGTACAACGTCCTTTGGTGAAACCATACTGTTGATCGTGTAGGATGTTATTACGATTAAAATGATTGAGCATTTGATTTAACATTACTTTTTCAAAAACCTTACTGAAAACCGGCAAAACCGATACGGGTCTATAATTATTAGTGTCTTTGCTGTCCCCAGATTTGAAAAGTGGAATAACTTTACTGAACTTCATTAAATCCGGGAAAACCCCTTGATCTACACACAAATTAAATATTAAAGCTAAATAGGGGGCAATTGTCTCAATAATGGATTGACAAACTTTAGTAGACACAGATCCTCGGTAATTTTGATTTTAAGTTGCTTAAATGCCTTTATAATGACTGTAGGGTTTATATGTTTAAAGTTAAATTCCACAGGACAGGCTGAGACATTCGCTCTTAATAATTCAATAGCTAGTGCAGGCGAGGAATTTAAAGTTTCTGTAGTTTTAATTGGGATATTGGTAAAGAAAGTTGCAAATTCCTGAGCGACATCGATGTTATCGCTAATGAGACCGCGGGAAGTGTCCAGTGTGTAATCAGTATTATGTTTTTTGTTCCTGTTCGTTTCATTGTTAATAATTTTCCAAACTGTCTTTATTTTATTGTCTGCTGATTTAACCTTGTTACTAATGAAAGAAGCTTTAGCTACTTTGCAGACATTTTTAAAAGTTTTAGAATATGTAGTAACATACTTATGAAACGTATCCGTGTTAATATACGGCTTAAGGCCATACAGTTCAAATAATCTATCCCTACTTTTCCTGATTCCTTTAGTTGCCCAGTCACTGAATAAAAACTTAGGGCAAATAGTTTTAGATTTCTTCTTAAAGGAATTATTGAACTCTGTTTGCACTAATGAAAAGAATTCTTTATACAAAATATTACCATTAGTCACACTTAGGCCCTGAGCACTCAACTTGCTAATTAAAGTAGCATTAAACTTATTCAAATTACCCAATGTTATTGGTCGAGTTTGAATCTGCACTTTTTGCATCGGTGTGTTGGACTCAAAAGAAACAGTTTGACCACTGTGATCAGAAGGAAGATAATTTACAATGGCTTTATCTAAATATTCGCAACAACAAAAGACATTATCAATGCATGTAGCCGTAGCCATAGTTATTCGCGTTGGTTCCAAAAACACATTTGACAGATTGAATGATTTAAAGAGGCTTAACAATCTACTGCTATTTGAATTATTTTCTAAAATATTAATATTAAAGTCACCACAAATAATTACTGATTTGCTACCAGTTGCAAGTTTTCCCAAGACATCCTCCATTACCGACTCAAATATAGAATAGTTTTGATAGTTTGGAGGTCTGTAAACGCACACTATAAAATGCTTATCCAGCTCAACACAGGACAGTTCGATGCTATGTTCCACCGATAGTTCCACTATGTCTTTACGAGTCTTATATTTTACACAATTTTTAATTAAGATTAATGAACCACCACGCAGCATGGATTTTCGGTTAAAGCAACTGCCTACACTATAGTTCTCATAATTAATCATCATTTCATAATCTTTCAACCAGTGTTCAGTAATACAAATAATATCAAACATTGTTTTTTCTAAAAACAATTCAATTTCTAATAATTTGGAAGAAAAACCTTGAATATTTTGATGAAACAATTTCAAGGAATTCTGCTTAGCCCCTTTTTTACAATTAACTAATTGAGTGCTAGAAGATACCTTGTTGGAAGTGGTATTAATAATATTGTTATTGGTACCTTCTGTTGTCTTACTGACTAGTTTAAATTATCGTGGCTAACCACCTGCATATTAGTACTATTACTAATTTTTATGGTGCTAATTACATCCGACTTCGACATACTACTTATGTCTGAGTTAATAATAAAAGCTAATAGCCATGCTATTTGACGTCTAAAACTAATAGGCAGATACACTGTATCCCTAGTCGATTTTAACTTCTCAACAAAAGTGTTGGTGTCAAAAAATATAATTTTGTCACTATAGTGATTAGCTAATAAATGCATATGGTTATTTAGCTTATGTATGTAATGGTTTTGCTTACTTGATAAGTGCTCAAAGTATGGGAAAGCGCACAAAATTATTTTCTGACAATTAATCTTTAAGATTTCAGTGACACTGTCAGTGATGTCATCTATTTTTACATTAGCACTATTACCTACAAATACAGAAATAATGGCATTTGAATTATATTTATTGCAACTTACTGATGAAAAAAGTACAATTTTGAACCATACCTCCGATGGCAGAATATGTGGCGTAGTCAATCATAGGAGTATACGTAAATGCACTCCGTTCCTTATCAACCCAAGGAAGGTCGCCATGCCCTACGGCTATATCTTGAGACACATCCGATTCTTCAGATGATATCGACATTCTGTTCAGAGAATGTCGAAGTCGATCAGAATTCAAACGTTCGTTGCGCTCTTCTTCTGTCTCTTCATGCCGTACTCCAGCAATTCTTTCTCTCTCACTTTCTAACTGATTATGAATATTTTGTTGTGTGCGTGTTCGGGACAATGTATGATAATCTTGATCAGGAGTTAGTCGCGCATCACGTTCATCACTCGTTTCAAAAGACCTGTTAGATGTGCGAATACGCTGAGAACTCAAGCGTGATTCTGTATCGGTAAACGTTTCCGATTCGCGAGACAATGCATGTCGCTCACGATCAGCGGACAGTCGCGCATCACGTTCCGCACTTGTCTCTAGAGACCTAGAAGCAGATGCGTTGATACGCTGAGAACATTGAATATATTAAAAAAAAAAAAAATTGCGTGGGGTTAAAAACAGTAATAGGGCACGAATCAAAAAAAAATTCTTTCTGTTTGTCTGTGTGTCTGTTTGTTTGTAATTGCTAATCTTCGGAACTGCTGGACGGATTTGAATGATTTTTTTTTGTTGTATAGGTATTATGTCTGGGCAACATATAGGCTATAATTTACCTTGGAAACTTGAACAACTGATGCAGAACTGCAACAGACCAGCTAAACTATAAGAGATACAAAAATGGTACCATAGCAAAAATTGTTCCACGTGATGAGCATTTTCTGCTGAGAGAATAATATTGAAGATCTGGAACAAAAATCGAAGATCAGAAACATCTGATGTGTATTATAATAAAGACTCATTAATATTTTTGTTATTTACACATTCAATCAAATTAATTTATGATTACCATGTCAAGATGAAATTCAGTACATTATTTGAAATAGGCAATAGAATACATAATGTCGAGTTTACTAAAATGGGATTATAAATTCGTCAAGTTCAAGGTCATTACAGTTAAATGAAAAATATAAATAATTTAGCACAATTCAGGAATACAAAGATGTCATTTTATCAATTTAAATTCATATCGGTCAGAAATTCGCCAATCACACTAATATTATAAAGGCGAAAGTTTGTGAGTGTGTGTGTGTGTATATGTGTGTGTGTTTATATGTTTGTTACCTCTTCACGCTTAAACCGCTGAACCGATTTAGATGAAATTTGGCATAAATATAGTTTGAGTCCCCGGAAAGGACATAGGATAGTTTTTATCCCGATATTCCCACGGGATCGACACTTATGCGGGTGAAACCGCGGGGCGCAGCTAGTTGAGTAATAAGAATAACATTTATTAATTAATAAATCTGTCAGTTTCTTTTTGAAATGTGGAAGTGTCTCATTTTTCATTAAATCGGTTATTTTGTTAAATATGATCGGACCCATACATATAATACTTTTCTTTAATAGGGCAGTATCGGAACCACTAAAAATTAGCAAATTTTTGTCCTGTCTCCTGATTGGCCGGTTTCTATTTTCTGACACTTTATTAAAAAGAGACATATTTAATTTAACAAAAACATCCACGTCGAAAATATAAAGTTATGGGAATGTTAGTAACTTTAAGGACTTAAATACAGGTACGCAGCTATCTGTTACTAATAAATTGCACATAACCCTTATATAGCGTTTTTGAGCCTTGAACACCTGTTCCCTCAGACTACAACTTACTTAGTTTACTTAGATAAGTATTCGTGCCAAGTTTCAAGTTTATTAACTCAAGGAATAAGATTTTTATACAAACAAAATCCCCACTTTTCACACCCTTAAAGGTTGAATTTCCAAAAACCCCTTCTTATTGGATACCTACTCTTCAAAGAACACACCCTCCAAAATTTATGTAGAATGTAGATGTAGAAGAGTGAGGGAGTGCACCTGAGTTTGCGCACACTTTTTGTGCAGTTATATCTACTGCGTATTTGGATGACTACGTTGAGATTAGCCATTGTGACCGAAATTCATTTAGGGTCAATACTTATCTCTTATCACAATAATGACAATATGAACGGTAAAAAAAAAATTATAAAAAAATTAAACGGCTATAACATCCGCCTACATTATTCTTGGACGTCAAAGCAAACATTTTGACATTTAAATTGCAGGACTCTCGTCTTCCAAAATTCATTTAAGAGGTCCCTATGTAAAGTAGTATGATAACTGATAAGAAAGTGGATGAGCCCCTCGAGAGCTGGACAATACTTGTTTAAAATGTTATGATAATGGTAACAAATTATGAACAAGAATTGTTACGATAGTTTCTTTTAAATGACCGATATTTATTTAAAGGAATAGTGATAGATACTTTTGGCATAAAATACAATATTGCTGATATCGATTTTCTGTGTGGGTCGATTTTCTGTGTGGGTCGATTTTCTGTGTGGGTCGATTTTCTTTGTGGGTCGATTTTCTTTGTGGGTAGATTTTCTGTGTGGGTCAATGTTCTGTGTGGGTCAATGTTCTGTGTGGGTCGATTTTCTTTGTGGGTCGATTTTCTGTGTGGGTCAATGTTCTGTGTGGGTCGATTTTCTTTGTGGGTAGATTTTCTGTGTGGGTCAATGTTCTGTGTGGGTCAATGTTCTGTGTGGGTCGATTTTCTTTGTGGGTAGATTTTCTGTGTGGGTCAATGTTCTGTGTGGGTCGATTTTCTTTGTGGGTAGATTTTCTGTGTGGGTCAATGTTCTGTGTGGGTCAATGTTCTGTGTGGGTCGATTTTCTTTGTGGGTAGATTTTCTGTGTGGGTCAATGTTCTGTGTGGGTCGATTTTCTTTGTGGGTAGATTTTCTGTGTGGGTCAATGTTCTGTGTGGGTCGATTTTCTTTGTGGGTAGATTTTCTGTGTGGGTCAATGTTCTGTGTGGGTCGATTTTCTTTGTGGGTAGATTTTCTGTGTGGGTCAATGTTCTGTGTGGGTCAATGTTCTGTGTGGGTCGATTTTCTTTGTGGGTCGATTTTCTGTGTGGGTCAATGTTCTGTGTGGGTCGATTTTCTTTGTGGGTAGATTTTCTGTGTGGGTCAATGTTCTGTGTGGGTCAATGTTCTGTGTGGGTCAATGTTCTGTGTGGGTCGATTTTCTGTGTGGGTCGATTTTCTTTGTGGGTAGATTTTCTGTGTGGGTCAATGTTCTGTGTGGGTCAATGTTCTGTGTGGGTCGATTTTCTTTGTGGGTAGATTTTCTGTGTGGGTCAATGTTCTGTGTGGGTCGATTTTCTTTGTGGGTAGATTTTCTGTGTGGGTCAATGTTCTGTGTGGGTCAATGTTCTGTGTGGGTCGATTTTCTTTGTGGGTCGATTTTCTGTGTGGGTCAATGTTCTGTGTGGGTCGATTTTCTTTGTGGGTAGATTTTCTGTGTGGGTCAATGTTCTGTGTGGGTCAATGTTCTGTGTGGGTCGATTTTCTTTGTGGGTAGATTTTCTGTGTGGGTCAATGTTCTGTGTGGGTCGATTTTCTTTGTGGGTAGATTTTCTGTGTGGGTCAATGTTCTGTGTGGGTCAATGTTCTGTGTGGGTCGATTTTCTTTGTGGGTCGATTTTCTGTGTGGGTCAATGTTCTGTGTGGGTCGATTTTCTTTGTGGGTAGATTTTCTGTGTGGGTCAATGTTCTGTGTGGGTCAATGTTCTGTGTGGGTCGATTTTCTTTGTGGGTAGATTTTCTGTGTGGGTCAATGTTCTGTGTGGGTCGATTTTCTTTGTGGGTAGATTTTCTGTGTGGGTCAATGTTCTGTGTGGGTCAATGTTCTGTGTGGGTCAATGTTCTGTGTGGGTCGATTTTCTTTGTGGGTAGATTTTCTGTGTGGGTCAATGTTCTGTGTGGGTCAATGTTCTGTGTGGGTCGATTTTCTTTGTGGGTCGATTTTCTGTGTGGGTCAATGTTCTGTGTGGGTCGATTTTCTTTGTGGGTCGATTTTCTGTGTGGGTAGATTTTCTGTGTGGGTCAATGTTCTGTGTGGGTCGATTTTCTTTGTGGGTAGATTTTCTGTGTGGGTCAATGTTCTGTGTGGGTCAATGTTCTGTGTGGGTCGATTTTCTTTGTGGGTCGATTTTCTGTGTGGGTCAATGTTCTGTGTGGGTCGATTTTCTTTGTGGGTCGATTTTCTGTGTGGGTCAATGTTCTGTGTGGGTCGATTTTCTTTGTGGGTCGATTTTCTGTGTGGGTCAATGTTCTGTGTGGGTCGATTTTCTTTGTGGGTAGATTTTCTGTGTGGGTCAATGTTCTGTGTGGGTCAATGTTCTGTGTGGGTCGATTTTCTTTGTGGGTCGATTTTCTGTGTGGGTCAATGTTCTGTGTGGGTCGATTTTCTTTGTGGGTCGATTTTCTGTGTGGGTCAATGTTCTGTGTGGGTCAATGTTCTGTGTGGGTCGATTTTCTGTGTGGGTCGATTTTCTCAAGATTCGGTTGTAGTCCACCTGCTTAGTTCACCTGGGTGGACCACGGGCACTTTTTCTTGCTGGTGGATCACCTAAATGATGAGGAATATCTATATTATAATGCTTTCACCGCCGTATTTCTACGTTGACGTCGTGGTGGGGTTTGCGCGCTCCAAACTCTTGGTCTGTACCGTTAGTAATTTTTCTTGGCTTGGCTAGCTCGTGTGAGGAGCCAGACCAGGAGAGATACAGAAACTCGCAGGGCAGCATGTAGCGAGCTGTTGGGCAGTAGCGACCCCACGGACCATATCTCCCGAGAGGCTGCTTGTTCCTCATCTCTGACTTGCCTTTATTGATCGGCTGGGGTGAACACTGACAAGGAACAGAGCTCCTACCTCATTCTTGCCTTTATTGACTGGTTTGAATGGAGATTCGCAAGAGCAAACATGTTTGAGGAAGAAAGTATTCCAGTAAGTGCTGGTAGGGATCTTGACCATCTCCCGGCCTCTACGGATGATTGATTGAGATTGAATACCTCTCCACTCCTCAAGCACCTCTGGATATATTTCCCCCTTATCGCTACACCCTGTCACAATGGGCTAGCGAGAGTTTCCGGGGGCCCATTATGGGTTTAGGAGGTCCAGCAGTGGACGTCTGTCGGCTAAAATGATGATGATGATTATGGAGTGTGCACGTCACCTCTTGCCATTTTTCCGGTACAAAATAAAAGATAGATCAGGCAAGGGCCCCAGTTCATAGTTCTAGGTAACCAGTCCACTTTAGCTACACATATTCCAATGTCTTCCATATCCTGCAATAGTCTTACACCAACCAGGGTTTGTCCTTGGGTGCACTTGCATAGTGCGTACGGGGCACAGATATAGATACAACTAGATAACGCAAGAGCAACTACTTCGCGTGACAAAAATCGCACCAGCTTACGTTCGAAAATCATAAGCCGTTACTTTCGCGCTCAGTCCTGCTGGCTGGGTGAGCGTGAGCGAGAGAGCGCGAGCTTGTGACGTCATAGTAGGTAGTCAAAAAGTGGCACGCTTAGTTTTCATACAGTTCGTGATACTTGCGTTATTTAGGTCTATCTATATCTGTGGTACAGTCACGTCTAAAATTATGTATACACTTGGCAATTCAATTGCGATTTTTTCGTGAAATAACGAATGCAACGTTGAAATATGACACTTAACATAAACCTATGGGTTCGAAAATACTATTTTCGTAATAACATAAAATTTCATTCAAAAATATAAAGGAGAAAATCGCCTTTGAATAAAGCCAAGTGTATACATACTTTTAGACATGACTGTACAGTGATTATCGTCGGTTGGTGCCTCATTTTATTAAAAGCGTCTAACAGGCCTCTGTGATTTGGCTTCGGCCCCTCGAACGCCTTCCAAAGGTCCGGTCCCCAGGTTTTCGAGATATTTATTTATTCATATATACTTTATTGTACACCAGAAAAAAACATAGGTAACAAAAAAGAAAACGATTATTAATATGAAACATACAATGGGCGGCCTTATCGCTTTCTGCGATCTCTTCCAGGCAACCTTGGAATGGACAGTGATAACGTGGATATAATGTTTGGGGTAGATATATCGACACTTTAAATAATAATGCATTTTGTCTGCGTAGTCCGAATATATTAATTACCTAGCTATTCAATATTCAACGACCTCTGGGAGTGTTTGTACTTGAAGCACGAGTTGAGAAAATCTATTTTCTTTTCTTTTATCGTGTTTAGATATCGAAACCCATCACCTAGCTATCTAGCTATTAATTATTAGCTAGCTATTATTGTCTGTAATTTATATGGTGTACATAATAAAGAGTATTCTATTCTATTCTAGCTCGTTGTTATCTATTTTGTAAAAACAGTTACTTTACCCAAAATTTGGACGACGAAAGATGTTAACTACTTCAGCATTACATTATGCAGCCAAGTGCACATTACCAACTACATCATGCCGCAGAGCATCGTATGGCAGCAAAGCAAAAAATCCGAAAATGCGGCTTGCCATTAGTGTGCGATGGTTTATACTAAATGTACGAAAGTGATGTAGGAGAATTACGTCCAAATATGCTTGAGCCCTAATACGACAGTTAAAATTCGACAATTCTGCGCAATAAAATGCGACTTCAACCGCCATATTCACAAACGGGAACATTATCATAATTCTGGCGAGACAAGATTCGGTAACAAATCGTGTGACAATAGACTCTTTATCAAATAAGATCTTTTTCTGCAACCGATGCTTGCTGACGGCTATAAGGCTGCCTTTGTTGATTAATGTGAAACTATAAGTGCTTAAAAAATCAATGTTGAATTAGACCATTAAAAGGTACTTTTGAATTTCAAAATTTCCCTACAAGAAAAAAAGAAGAATTGAATCTAGTTGCCCTTTCCGAAAAATAGTTTCATATGGAGAGGAATCGGCAACAAACCAATTTTTTTTTTTTTTTTAAGTTTTATTATATTTTGTTTAGGTACATACATAAAAAATAAGTTTAAAAACTAAAACCCGACTACTGAAAAGGATGAAACAAGAAAGCACCTTCCCGTAGTCGCATGCTACCATAGCTTATAATATGTTAGTACAGCGGCATACCTATGCGACCACTGGAAGGTACTTTCTTGTTTCATCCTTTTCAGTAGTCGGGTTTTAGTTTTTAAACTTATTTTTTATTAAATATTTTGGGACTTATTTTAGTAATATTTATATTTTTGAAATGTGCTAATTAAGCCCTTTCATTAGATACCGAAATCGACATGATTAAAAAAAAAAAAATTTTTTTAGATCATTACTTTATGTCTGCTCGAGGGCACCATATTCAATTTATTGTGACGTCACATAGCCTATAACCAGCGGATGATCAAGACGCTTCCAACGATACCTCATTTGTCTAATTAGGACAAGGAGTTTAGTAGTTATGAGGGAACAGATGAACATACATACATACCAGTCAAAATCATAACCCTCCTTTTTGCTTCGCCGTAGTCGGGTAATTAGACAATCATTATTATGTGAAGACGATGTCCCTAAAATAAAATTACAATACTAATAGAAAGGTATAAAGGACTAGAATATACATGTAGCCTACCCATGCAGCCATAATCAAGTTAACAGATAGTCGTGGGCCGGCTATAATAATTCTAGCTACAATATCAGACAAATGACAATCATTAGGTACCTACATTCACTAATCACTTAGACACTGGACGCCTTGTCAGCGACCTACCTATGCTTAAATAATTATATCAACACCTACTGCAGTAAATAATGCTATTAATACACGTAATCGGAATCTCCTACAATACCAGCATTATGCTGATTATAAACTAACATATAAACTATAATAATATGTACAAGTATATGAAAAAATAAACAAAATAATCATAGGGCATCAAACAATTCGTCCGCATCGCTGTCAATAGGAACAGTGTCCAAAAGGCTGGCAGCATTGCCACGTTGTATGGCAATGCTAATTCTTTGGCCAAGAAATAGGCCAGCCCTCTGGTCACGTGAAGAGTCGACTAACCGCTTGTCTATATCTTGAAAAACCAAGTGGGCACTCGGACCCCATGGCCCTAGTGTTTCAACATATAACTCCCAATCAGGTTGCAATATTTTCGCCGTTTGAGGTTTTCTGCACCTGCAGTAGCCGCCCCAGCATAGCCCACCGTGCTAGGAAGATGGGATGGCGCAAGAGCAAGTCGACACATGTAGCATCCCACACCAAAGGTCTGCCTAACTTCCAGGGCATTATAGTCATTCCGTCTGGTCTCTTTCCATCGTCGCGTGCCAGGCCGTTGGGTTCTAAAACAGCTGGCACCCCGGCGATATGCTGATTTGATTTTAGTTTAAGTTCCTATAACACTTAGACGAGCAACTTGTTGTCAAGCAACTTTTTTGTCTCTATCGCTGCCACCTCGCCGAGATTTGGACGATGCGGACACGGGAGTGACAGCGACGCTACTTTTTTATTAAATTTTCGGCTAAGCGGCAACTGGCTAGCCGGCAACTTTTTTGTCGCCGTACGTGCACTTGCATTGCAACCAATAGATGGGAAACAGTAGCGTCCACACCCGCGGACAAAAAACTCTCCCAGCTGTCACGTCGTTACATGCACGCACTTTCTTACAAACCCGTAGCCTTGATGTGAGAGACAAGTTAATTGCGGAGACGAAAAGTTACCCGTGGGCAGGTTCCCTGAAATTACCTACTGTTTTATGGAAAACTATCTTCAGCTCGCAGCTACGGCCACGTGGATGTTGGAAATTATTCCACGGGAACGTCCTACCGGGACAAAAAATAATGTCCTTCCCAAGAATCTATCTCCTTGCCGAATTCATAGTAAGTTTAGTATAGACAAAGCACTTATAAAGTAGGTATATATATCACCATAACATAATCAGCCTACGATGTTCCCACTGCTGGGACACAGGCCTCCTCTCTTCGTGAGGGAGCGTGCTGTAATCTACCACGCGAGCCCAGTGCGGCTTGGAAGATGTCCCATGTCTTCGAATTGTTGGTTCTAGGGTATGGCGGTTTCCTCACAATGTTGTCCTTCACCGTTTTGAGAGCAGTGGTGATAAAATTATTTACACAAAGTAAAGCACCTGTCTGGGTTCGAACCCACGACCGTAAATCGTAAGTCACTCAATACCTATTTTATAAGTGTTTTATTTTAAAGTCCAACAACGAAACTTTTAAGGTTGTAATGTAAAGACAATATTCAAGCTTTGAATGGAAAGCCCCCTGAATTCGATACCATCACCCAGTCCTCAAAAAAGAGAAACTTGGCCCCCGTCCGATACAACAAGGTTTGTCTCGTATCCGTGGCAAGCAAAAACGTTGAAGGCTCTGATAATCTGCGAGACGAGAACTAAATCCGACGGACCGCGCGGACGACCGGTGGGCCTTGGACGAGCGCACGGAGTAGACCTAAAGTAAATACGAGCGATTTTAAAATTGAAAATCTCGTTCCATTCTTTTCTTCGTTTTAAGGCTTTTTTCATACTAGCAGCGCCTTGTGGTTTCACCCGCATAAGTCTCGATCCCGTGAAAATATCGGGATAAAAAGTACCCTATGTCCTTTCCCGGGACTCAAACTATATACCAAGTTTCATCTAAATCGGTTCAGCGGTTTAGGCGTGAAAAGGTAACATATAGACATTCAGACAGACAGAGTTACTTCCGAATTTATAATATTAGTATGGATCTATTGGTGATATCTATTGGTGATAGGTACTAATTATTGTGTATGATATGCAAAATGCTATAGGATAGTTTTACCTATTTTCGATTCAAAAATCGTTCGAATTTAGGTACGTCGCGCGTTCGTGCTACGGCCCAGTGACCGAAAACAAACGTGTGTGATAGAACTGGTCCCGTCGCCGAAAACAACGTCACACCGAGGCCGAATTAGAGTAGTGTGTGCCGAAAAACAAAAACATGTGAAAAGCCGAAACTGCTGCAGTAAAAGTGTCCGCGATTCTTCCGCATTGATTTCGTTTCAGACTTATTGGATTGATTTTGTGTATCATCTATATAGAGAGAATGAAGGTAAGGTATGGCCGATGGGGCCGAAAGGTTCTGGAGTGGCGACCGCCTACCGGAAGGCGTAGCGTTGGAAGGCCCTCCCACAAGGTGGACCGACGACCTTGTGAAGGCCGCAGGAACTCGTTGGATGCGAGAAGCACAAAACCGGTCGAAGTGGAGGTGCTTGGGGGAGGCCTATGTCCAGCAGTGGACGTCTTTCGGCTGAAATGATGATGATGATGATGATGATGAAGGTAAGGTTTCTTAAATATGGTGGGTCTTACTATAAAACCTCAAACACTTCGCTCATTTGGAGAAACATCGACGTAACTACTACTTTTTGAAGTGAAAACTTCTTTATTCGCGCCAGTTACCGTAACCGACACCGCTTCGGATGTGTTCAGCTGTCCTCGGGATGTGCTCGGTTTTAATGTATATCCGATATGTCGGTGAGTGATGGCAAAGTATTCTGTTGGTGTTTTGTTTTAACTTCTGTCGGCACTCCCGGAGTGCTACTGTTTTTTTTTTTTTACGTCTTTGCTTTTCTAACGTAAATACGCTTTCTTTGGCATATTTAACTCATTTTTGGAAAAAAAATACATTTACGTCGATGTTTCTCCAAATGAGGACCGGTTCTGTGCTTCTCGCATCCAACGGGTTCCTGCAGCTTTCACAAGGTCGTCGTCGGTCCACCTTGTGAGAGGCCTTCCAACGCTACGTCTTCCGGTACGCGGTCGCCACTCCAGAACCTTCCGTTTCCATTAGCTGTATTTATTTATTTTTATTTATTTATTTATAACATACAAGCGCTACCATTACAGTGTCCGCAATTATGTATGTTGCCGGAAAATATTTAAGGTAAGCGTGGCGTGAGCAATATTAAAAGCAATTAACGATATTGCCTGTGAAATTACTTTCAAAATGATGAAGGAAAAAATAAAATACGTTTATAGGATAAAAGAATAGAAGAAACTTTTTGTGGAACTTTAATTGTATTTCTTTTTCTACGTGTCTCTGTCAGACAAATTTCAAAGGCTCTTTTGTAAATAGAAAACTAGAAGCTTAAAATAAAATCGTTTTGTCTATCTTTAATAAAGATTCAAATATAGAATAGAATAGAATACTCTTTATAATGTACACCATATAAATTACACCATATAAATTACAGACATAAATATAGAAACTTTACAATGGGTGACACAATGGGCGGTCTTATCGCTAAGAGCGATCTTTTAAAGACAATCTTTGGATGGATTAAAAACGGGAAGGACAGACAAATACTGTAGGTAGTCTGTGGTGTACCATTTACACAATACAATAATACATACATAAAGTACTATTTTTTTTTTTTTTTATTGCTAAATGGGCGCACTCTTGACCCCGATCACGCCTGATGGAAAGCGATAGATGAGGTCTATGATGGATCGAGCGTGCCCAGAAGATGCCTGTTCACTCTTGATTTGAAGGCAGACGGGTTAAATGTGGGAGGGAACACAGATGCCGGCAGAGAGTTCCACAGTTTGGCTGTGCGCATAATAAAAGTGGAGGTGAAGCGCCGAGTACGACTCATCGGGATATCAACCAAGTGCGGATGGTATGCTGCAGTACGTCTGGTTGTCCGGTGGTAAAAGGGCGATGGTGGGATCAGGTCGTGGAGCTCCTGCGCACACTCTCCGTAGTACAGTCTATAGAAGACCGTCAGGCAAGCGACATTACGCCGATGAGCCAGGCTGGGAAGCGTAGCTACCAACGTCTCGTCGCCTATAAGCTTTCTCGCTCTGCGTTCCACCGAGTCAAGTGCAGCAAGCTGGTATTTTGCTACTATTAATTTATATAAATATATACATAATATACATAATAATAAACATGAAACAGGAGCAAAGAAAATACAATGACGATGTTTAAGGAGAGAGAAAGTGCTTTTTTATCATAGTCTTAAAAGTGGACAAAGTTTGAGCACGCCTTATCGACACGGGCAAGTCATTCCACAACCGTACTGCTTGCACAGCAAAATATTTATTATAGAAACTAGTGGAATGCATCGGCATCTCTAGTCTCAGGTTTTCCGATGACCTAGGCCAGCCCTCTGGTCACGTGAAGAGTCGACCAACCGCTTGGCGATGTCTTGAAATACTAAGTGGGCACTCGGGCCCCATGGCCTTAGGTTTCAACCCCAAACGGCTAAAATATACAAGTTCCAAAGAGATTGGAGTATTTGCGCCGTTTGAGGTTTTCCGCACCTGCAGCAGCCGCCCCAGCACAGTTTACCGTGCATCCATTAAGGCGCGCATACTGCGTGCCACCTCTTTGAGTCTGACTGCTCGAGCGACGACATGGCCCCAATTTCGCCGCCCGCAGGCCCCTTCTTATGGTGGCCGGAGATCGTTAAGCGCCCTTCGACGCCCGGCTGCTCTTCTGGTGCGGGTGGAATGAGAGGTCTCTCTCTCCCTCTTCACCGCCTCCTTTGCATACATCATTTAAAAAAAAAAAAACATACTCTGCATTCGCGATTTATTTGCCAAAAATGTAAACAAATATGAGTTTATGGAAAAATAACTTTAAAACCTACATAATTAACTTTAGTTTACGCTACAACTTCAAGCATTTTTATAACTTTTTCCAGAGTGCTACTCACTCTGAAATCAAGTTAATTCCCATTGTAATGAATGTTGGTGTTTGTTTAACTTTAAATAATATTAATTTGAAACATAAGTTTGAATAGACTTTACATAAACATATAGAGGTATGAGGAACAGGATGTAAAGTTCACTCATACTTTATAGAAAAGGGAGGATCCTCCGACCAGACGGGTGTTGTGTCTGGCGGGCAACCGCACGATGATTCATGTCGGGCTCTTGTATCTAGGCTAGCTGCGCGGTAAACTCTGCTTGCGAGATGCAGGATTTGCGTGACGTCAGTATGACGCGTTGTTCGCATGTGGCCTTGTAGATACCGCTAAAAACTCATGGCTTTGTCCTATAGTGGCAGGCAGAAACTACAGAACGCCACCTGTGAAGATCCTCACATCATCATCACCACCATCCACAGCCCGACTTCATCCATTCCTGAGCATAGGGCTCTTTTCTTACGCTACGATCCATAAAGTCAAAGTCAAATCATTTATTTCAAATAGGCACAGTAAAGGCGCTTTTGAACGTCAAAATTTACAATAAAATAGAATTGATTCTAGTCGCCCCTTCGAAAAGGTAGTGTTCGTATGGAGAAGAATGGGCAAGAAACTCCACCGTTACTCTTTTAAAGTGTTTTACAAGGTTTTGTATACATTCATTATATAATTATATGTGAAGACGATGCACATAGAATAAAATGAGTCTACCACAAAAGGTAAAAAGAATTAAAAATAAAGCAATGACAGGTAAAACAATTACGTGATAGATACATGGTGCTCACATATTTACAAATACTGTTAAAGTAGATGACGTTCCTAGAATTTTAACAAGTGTTAAACAACTTACACACTCCTGTTAAAAACATACTGCACTACTAACCGATCTACACCACACAAAGCGACATTAAACTAAAAGAATGCGCGATATTTCACCTCGGTACCAAGTTAAACCCATTCTGGCAGTCTCCTCTTACATCGACCGTCATAAAGCACCACACTACTGTGTGATGTTTAAAATCTAACCGGAATGCTATTAAGAGGTTTATTATGTAAAATTCTGGCTGCAGTCCAAGAATAAAAGAGGCTGAGCTGCCAGGAACGATTGTAAATTATATTACATTGTTCTTTAAATGGTATCCGACGCCGCTTGTTTCAAGTCAAGTATTTATGGCGTGTGGGGCTGATGGAAGATACCTTTATTGTCTTCAGAAGTCGGTTTATTGCTTCATAATAAGTAACTAACTATATACACTAGATACTAATATAAAAGACTAACTAACTTACAATACAAATAAATAAAAAAAAAACAAAGGACACTTAGGCGTCGATGTATTCGTCCGCATCGCTGTCATCCGGAAACGTGCCCAGAAGACTGGCAGCATTGCCCCGTTGAATGGCAATGCTAATGCTAATTGTCTTCATGTTTATGTAGTTGTTTTATTTTTTACTCATGACCCGTAAACCGAGAGAAGTGGCAAAACATCGTGAGGAAACCGGCATGTCCTAGAAACAGAAATTCGAAGTCATTCGCCATCATATCCACCAACCCGCACTGGGTCCGTGTGGTGGATTACGGCCCACTCCCTGTCACAGGGGCCTGTGTCCCAGCAACGGGAACATTATTTGCTAATTATGCCCTAGATTGGATGGCATGGATAAGCTTTTATTACCATCATAACAAAGCGAAATGATGGGTAATAAAATCCTTGACTGCCGCGTTGATCTAGTGATCACAAACGCGGCTGCTGAGCTCTTTGGTTCAATTCTCTAGCCGGACAAAGAGTTATTGGGTTTTTTTGACAGCAATTTCAACAGATCAAAGTCGTCGTTTGTGTCTTTAGGCTCTCGACGCCTATTACATGGGACTTAGACATATATTACCGGCGAAATAGGAGTCTTCTATACACCTCTGCCAACCCTATCGGGGAATATTCCGTCATTTTTTACCCGACTACGGCGAAGCAAAAAGGAGGGTTATGATTTTGACCGATATGTACAGTCACGTCTAAAAGTATGTATACACTTGGCAATTTTCAATTGCGATTTTTTCGTGAAATAACGAATGCAACGTTGAAATATGACACTTAAGAGCCTATACTACCTCAGCTAGAATTCACTCTCTATCTCGCTCATACGATACTGCTCGCTGACTGAGAGAGAGCGAGACAGAGCGCGGTGCTGAGCGGCAGGCAGCGCCAATAGTTTAGGTATTTGCTTTTTACAGTGAAAAGAATGGTAATTATAAAAAAGTAAATAACATAAGACCTGCTTTAAAGTAAGTTCAGTTAGTATGCAAAGTTTCATGATCTAATTTGAAGTATTTTTTGAATACCAGCGTTTTATTGTTCGGGTTAGAGGTAACTTTGGAATTTTTTTCTATCGAGAAAATTTTATGGAATCGTGTTTTCGTCTAACATAAGACTTAGCATTAATCCTTAACTTTACCATATATTTATTTCAAAATTAATGGTGCAGTATTTTTGACATAACGGAGGATCACGCTAAGCCATTTGAGGTAGTATAGGCTCTTAACATAAACCTATGGGTTCGAAAATACTATTTTCGTAATAACATAAAATTTCATTCAAAAATAAAGGAGAAAATCGCCTTTGAATAAAGCCAAGTGTATACATACTTTTAGACGTGACTGTATGTATGTAATAATGTATGTATGTATGTATGTAATAATGTATGTATGTATGTTCATCTGTTCCCTCATAACTTCTCAACTCCTTGTCATACTCGTAATTAGGCAAATGAGGTATCCTTAGAAGCGTCTTGATCATCTGCTGGCTATAGGCTACGTGTCGTCACATTAAAATAAACATGGCGCCCTCTAGCGGATATAAAGTCATGATCTAAAAAAAAATATTTTTTAATCATGCCGTGTTTGGTATCAAATGGAAGGGCTTAATTCTAAAGGCTTATTTCAGTAATACTTATATTTTTGAAATGTGCCATAGCTTATATGTTAGTACCTACAGTGGCATGCGACCACGGGAAGGTACTTTCTTGTTTCATCCTTTTCAGTAGTCGGGTTTTAGTTTTTAAACTTATTTTTTGTGAAATTATGTTAAGTAACAAAAAAAAAAAAGAAAAATTCCTAATTTACTGATTTTGCAGCTTACAACCTTAACCCCAAAGTCGTATAAACTAAAAGATTTATTCAAACGGGTCTGTTTTTCCTTAAGTAACTGGTTTTCATACATTAAATACAATTTAAATCATCGTGTTTTAAAAATTCGCAATGAATATGTGCAATTTATGGAAGGAGTGATGGGGTTATGGAGAAATTTCTTGACGCTGCGTGACCGTGCGTGATCCAATGTCACTCGTTCTATGTCCACCGCGCACAGCATGGATGGAAAGCAGCAGATGAAGTGATTTTTTCTACTCCGTTGGTGTTATTACAGTAGACAGGCCTGATGGTCTAGTGGTTAGTGACCCTGACTGCTATGCCGGAGGTCGTGGGTTCGATTCCCACCCAGGACAAATGTTTGTGTGATGAGCACGATCATTTGTTCTGTGTCTGGGTGTAATTTATCTATCTATACATATAATAAAACTGTAGAAAAGAAGTTTTTGTACATTAAAAAAAAAATAAAAAAATATAGCCAGGGTGTTAAAGGACAACCAATAGAACCCATTTCCAGCATTTTTAGAATTTTTGTCTGTTTGTCTGTTTGTATGTTTAGTTATCCGAGCATCACGTAAAATGTACGAAATCAATGTAGATAACTTTTATACACAACGATTTAGCGTAACTTGAAGTAACATTTAGTTTTTGTTTCATTGCAATCGGTTCAGTCTATCAAAAGATTTGTGAATTTAAAGTGTTCCAGAAGAAAAATTAGTTAACGTGTGTTAATGTGCACTTGGTCTCATAACTTCACGTTTATATATATTTGCGTTAATAATTATATAAATTGAAGTAACATTGAGTTTTTTGTTTCATCGTAATCAGTTCACACCTAAAAAATGTAAATTAGAAAATTATAAGTGTTTCAGAAATAAATAATAAAACAGCGCCATCTATGGACAAAATGACTAACTAACTTACAATACAAATATATAAAAAAAAAGACGGGTTGCACTCCGGGAGTGCCGGCAGAAGTGAAAACTTGAATATTAACGTTGAAATAAATCAATTATTAATTGAATTAATATAACTCATTTTTTTCACTATTTCTGCGTCCCTTTTTTCATTAATAGATGCACTTTGTTCAATTTCCATATTTTAAACACTTTATATACACGAATGTTACGAATACACAGCAGTGTGTCCACGTCCACTTCCACTTCGTCTTCGACTTCGACTTCGACTTCGACTTCGACTTCGACTTCGACTTCGACTTCGACTTCGACTTCGACTTTGACTTTGACTTTGACTTTGACTTCGACTCCGACTTCGACTTCGACTTCGACTTCGACCTTGACTTCGACTCCGACTTTGACTTCGACTTCGACTTCGACTTCGACTTTGACTTTGACTTTGACTTTGACTTTGACTTTGACTTCGACTTTGACTTCGACTTTCGACTTTGACTTCGACTCCGACTTTGACTTCGACTTTGACTTCGACTTTGACTTCGACTTTGACTTCGACTTTCGACTTTGACTTCGACTCCGACTTTGACTTCGACTTTGACTTCGACTTTGACTTCGACTTCGACTTCGACTTTGACTTTGACTTCGACTTCGACTCCGACTTCGACTTCGACTTCGACTTCGACTTTGACTTCGACTCCGACTTCGACTTCGACTCCGACTTCGACTTCGACTTCGACTTCGACTTTGACTTCGACTCCGACTTCGACTTCGACTTCGACTTTGACTTCGACTCCGACTTCGACTTCGACTTCGACTTCGACTTCGACTTTGACTTCGACTCCGACTTTGACTTTGACTTTGACTTTGACTTCGACTTCGACTTTGACTTCGACTTCGACTTCGACTTTGACTTCGACTTTGACTTCGACTTTGACTTCGACTTTGACTTCGACTTCGACTTCGACTTTGACTTCGACTCCGACTTCGACTTCGACTTCGACTTCGACTTCGACTTTGACTTCGACTCCGACTTTGACTTTGACTTTGACTTTGACTTCGACTTCGACTTTGACTTCGACTTCGACTTCGACTTTGACTTCGACTTTGACTTCGACTTTGACTTCGACTTTGACTTCGACTTTGACTTCGACTTTGACTTCGACTTTGACTTCGACTTCGACTTCGACTTTCGACTTTGACTTTGACTTTGACTTCGACTTTGACTTCGACTCCGACTTTGACTTCGACTTCGACTTCGACTTCGACTTCGACTTTGACTTTGACTTTGACTTTGACTTTGACTTTGACTTTGACTTTGACTTTGACTTTGACTTTGACTTTGACTTTGACTTTGACTTTGACTTTGACTTTGACTTTGACTTCGACTTCGACTTTGACTTCGACTCCGACTTTGACTTTGACTTTGACTTCGACTTTCGACTTTCGACTTTGACTTCGACTTTCGACTTTGACTTCGACTTTCGACTTTGACTTTGACTTCGACTCCGACTTTGACTTCGACTTCGACTTCGACTTTGACTTTGACTTCGACTCCGACTTCGACTTCTACTTCGACTTTGACTTCGACTTCGACTTTGACTTCGACTTCGACTTCGACTTTGACTTTGACTTCGACTTCGACTTCGACTTCGACTTCCACTTCCACTTCCGCTTCCACTTCCACTCCATCCAATCCATCCATCCATCCATCCATCCATTGTCGTGTGTCACTAAACTTGGTTCACTTCGGTTGGCGCCGCCGTAGAAAGAGAGGCGGGGGGGGGGGGGGGAATCTCTCCTGACGGTCACGTGTCCTGACGCGAGTTTAACATTTTTTACCCATTACAAAAAGTGCTCAACGCCGCTAAAGAAGTTTTCACTTCAATAAAAAACAAAGGACACTTAGGCGTCGAAGTATTCATCCGCATCGCTGTCATCCGGAAACGTGCCCAGAAGACTGGCAGCATTGCCACGTTGAATGGCAATGCTAATTCTTTGGCCAAAGAACGACCCAGCCCTCTGGTCACGTGAAGTATCGACCGGCCGGCGCGCGCTCGGGCCCCATGACCCGAGCGTTTCGACCCCAAACGGCTCAAAGCTGTAGTTGCCCATAAGGTTACAGTATTTGCGCCGTTTGAGGGTCTCAGCAGCTGCAGCAGCGGCGCCAGCACAGCCCGCAGTGCTAGGAACATGAGATGGCGCTAGGGTATCGACACATGTTGCGTCCCACACCAGAGGCCTACCCACCTTCCAAGGCAACAACGTCATGCCGTCTGGTCTCTTCCTATCATCACGTACCAAGCCGTTTGGTTCTAACACCGCTGGTACGCCGGCGCGGCGGTGACAAGAGCTCGACGAATAATATCGTTGATGCTGGTGTACCGTGCTATGCGACCTGCGCTCCTGCAGCAGGACAGGCCATGGTGTCCGAGACTGTCGACAGCTTCACCGCAGTGACATCGATGCGTAGCAACACAAGGTGCGCCCAAGCGGAGACACGTAGCGAGCCGAAACGATGAGTCATCCATCATTGTGCCTATGGTGGATGACGGGAGCGCCTGAAGCCACAAACCTGACTCCCATTCTCCCACAGCCAGCAGACGGGCACGCTCAACAGTATTACGTGACGTGTTTACAAGGGTATTCCGTATAATACTGTAGAGCGGCACGTCCTACCGTCTCTGGGAAGACGGGTTATCAGGCAAAACCGTATTGGGACAAGCCATTTTCCAAGCGTTCAACGCATCGGTCAAAAACGGCACTTCAAAATCGACCAGTGGGGAAGATAAAATTTTCCTGGTTAATTTATCGGTACTGTGGACCGAGGAGAGGAAAGCTGGTAAACTAATACTTGAAATTTTGCGGACGCCGAGACCGCCCAAGCGAATGGGTAGTGTGGCTTGCTGCCACGCACGGTCGTCCAGGGCCACATTTAGGATGGAAGTTAATGTGTTTCTAATAATTTGGTCTAATTTTTCTAAAAGTTGTGGATGCTTCCATAGATGAGAGGAGCGAAGGCTATAAGTAAATTTTGGTCCAAAACAACAGTACCGAATGAGTGTGAAGGCCGAATGAATATTAATTTTGAAAAGTCTTTCCGAGACGTCATTAAAATTTTGTATCTTCTCCTCAATGAACGTTGGAAAGGATTCGTAAAAAATTGGGGACCCTAGAAGGTGAGAGAGTTTCTTTCCATAATTTTGATATTTGGAGCTATTGTATTAAATTTTGCAATGGTTGTCTGTCTGTCAGTCGTTTGGGGAAGATAAATTTCGCATTTTGAAAGGTTAAGGTCTAGGCCAATGGAACTGAATTTTTCTTTTAAAAACTGTAAATCTTTTAAGACTGTGTCTACATCACCTCCTAGGGTTCCGTCATCCAAATACCATACGTTGAATTTAGAATTTAGTTGTCGAATAATTGGATTTATTGCCAAACTAAAAATGACTGGCCCAAGAGGGTCACCCTGTTGACAACCAACTGCTGATTTCAAAAGGTGGTCTTTATAAAGTAATTTAGAGGGTTGCCTGTAACATTGATAGAGAAAACTGTAAATTTTGGACAAAATTTTAAAGTCCGAAGTAAATAAATGCAATTTGAGTCAAGTAGTTTTATTTACTTCGTAGTTTGAAATTTTATTTGTCTTCATTCTCATTTTGAAAGTTTGTGTTTTGTTCAATATTTTATATGTTTGGTTTAGTTCTTTTTCTGAAAATGCCTTCTAGAAAAAAAAAAACAAACCTTTCGCAGCGTAGCCGAGATGCGAAAAGGGCGAGATTAAGTAGGTCCCAGGAATCAGAAGAAGAACATGAAGTGAGTTGCGGGGGTGGACCTAAGTATTGGATGCTTTTCCCATGGTCAACTATACGTAGCTCTTTCACGCGTAAACAACCCCAATAACCTTTTTGTGTACGCTCCAGATGGTTCCACAGCTAATGTTGTTTATAGAGAAGCACTAGCATAAATAAAAAATAAAGATTTGAATCGGTATCTTCGCAGGATACCGACGCACACAAAATATATTGTTAAGTTCCAACATCCACGCGATCGAAGTCGCGGGCACAGCTAGTCTATAATATGTATGTATTTAGAAATATATAAGTATGTTTATCAGTTGTCTAGTACCCATAACACAAGCTCTGCTTAGCTTGGGACTAGATGGCGTTGTGTGATAGTTGTGGAATATTATTATTATTATTATATTATTAATTGCCGTATGGCGTTCCAGTGTGAGGATAAATAAATAATAATAATAAATTAGAGCCTCATTCCTCATTTGCTTACTATCCACATTAATCCTACCTTACACGCAGTGTTGCCAATTTAGCATATTTTATGCTAAATTTAGCATCTTTTTACGTTGGTTAGCATAATTATTTGTTGTTTAGCATATAGCATATTTTTTAGCATATAAGTATAATTATTTAATGAATATTTCTTTTTCTAGTTTCTAAGTTCCACTGTACGGCGCGTAATTTTTAACCTGTTTCGGAACGCAACCTTATACGTCAAAATTTTAAGGAGTGAAAAAATGTTGTTTGTCTATGGTATATTGAATGAAATTTGTAGGCGCTCTCTATCTCGGAAACTCCCCTACAAACTTCATTCAATATACCATAGACAAACAGCATTTTTTTCACTTCTTTTACTTACCTATACAGAAAGAAGTGAGATAGAAGTAAACTGCTATACTAGTATTTGCTACTGAAAGAAAGTTCTTACAATTTATAAAATATTTCGTCCATTAATAAATAAAGTGCTTGATACTTGTTAATGTGCCACCTAAATACAGTCAGCATTACCGATCAGACTGGGAGCAAATGTCGGATTTCAAGGCTTGGATACAACCTGTCGAAAATGATACGACGAAGGCCTATTGTATTGTAAGTACTGCAAGTGCGAGATGGTTGCAAAAGTTGCTGTTTTAAAGTTACATATTTCATCAGTAAAGCATAAAAAAGCTATAGAACCCGTGAAGAGACTTCTTACACTAATTTTCTTGATTAGGTATTAAAGATTCAAAATTAAAAGACCTTTTATTTCGCATTAAAGAATGTTAGCATAATATTTTAGCATAGTTTTATAGCATTTAGTATATTTTTGGCATAATTTTAATAGCAGTTTAGTATATTTTGTATTAGTCGTGTTGGCAACACTGCTTACACGCTCACCGAACAATACTGTTCTTGCTTCTTTAATATTTGTCTATTTTTATTTACGACTTTCAGAACTTCTTGCTTGTACATTGTCTTTATTTTATAAGCTTCTTAATTTTTCTTTTTGACTTTGTGAATTCTTTTAAGGTTCTTTCGCTTTGTCTTGAATGTCTTCTACAATATTTAGCGTTTTTGTTACGTACCTAAATTAGGCGGGCACGAGGCGCGTCTCAGGGATGGACCAAAATGGTTACAACATGGGAAGGCCCACAAGGCAAACGCTGCGAAGAAAGACCTTGCGCACAATGGGAGGATGATTATAAAAAAATCGATGGACCAAAATGGCAACCTATAGCTAAAGACTGGGAAGAGGCTTCATCTTAAGGGGTTTTCTTGATACACAATAACGATAAAATTATAAACATACTAGGTAGTTTAAACTTTATTATTTTAATCTAACTTCAAGGTTTGCCAAAGAGCGATGGAGCGTAGTATCTTAAAGATTAAACTCACCGACCAAATTCGCAACACCACAATACGCTCCAAGATATTGATGGGTATCGCTGATGTTAGCGGCAAGTTTGCGAGGCTGAAGTGGGACTGGGCGGGTCACACTTATAGGATGCATCCAGACAGATGGGTCAAAGTCGTCACACAGTGGGTGCCTGAAGACGGGGGTCGTCACCGAGGCAGGCGTAAGAAACGCTTGCGTGACGATTTCGACTCATTCTTAACCGGTTGGACGGAGAAGGCACAGCACAAGGAAATGTGGAAGAAAATGGGGGAGGCCTTTGTCCAGCAGTGAGACAGTACAGGCTAACAAAAAAAAAAAACACTTTTTTGCTGCTGGGCTTTTAACCAACTCCTAGATCACTGTGTTTAGGTATTTAATACTCGTACTATGTTTTACTTAGAAATGTATTTCCAGCGAAATACCAACCTTTTCCACGAATCTATGATTCGGCAAGCCGGAGCATTTCGAGCATACATCTCTCAACCTATATACAAAACACAATATCATGACATAAACATAATACAACGCCTGCATTCCCGGAAAGGCAAGGCAGATATCTATAGCAATCCCACAATTCAATATACACACGGAAACATGATGCTACCATGCATGATGAAACTAGACGCTTTGTCCCTAAAACCTGCACGCTATGTACAGTCACCAAAAGAGATAAGTAACCAGGGTCATCGGATATAGTTGAAGTTTAGTAAGAAACCGATGGATGTTTTCGAATGAAATTTAACTCTTCGTATACTTAAACGTGGATCCACGCGAAACACAGTGGCTTTTTAATTGTGTCTGTAATTACGGCATTCAACTGGTTAATTTGTTTTACGAAATGTTCGTTTTCTGTTAATTAAAAAACATCCATCGGTATCTTACTAAACTTCAACTATATCCGACGACCCTGGTAACTGGTCTATTTTGGTGACTGTACACTTTAATAAATAGAGGAACATTCACGTAATCCGTAACCACGGTAATCCGTGATTGACACAGCGCATCCCTATTCCAGCCGAACGTTTGTCGGACCCCGTATTAGTGGCGTACACTGATCACAATTTAGTTTTAATCCCCTAGACCCTAGCATAGAGTAAGAAAACCTTGAATAGAAGCGAGTCCCAATATAATTTCCCCTCGCCTTTTAGGAAGCCTTTAAGGTCGGTAACAATAGAAAAAGTAATAGTGTCTCATTAGTAATAGTTGGGCTCATATACATTAGTAACAGTTGAGCTCATATACATCAGTAACAGTTGAGCTCATATACATCAGTAACAGTTGAGCTCATATACATCAGTAACAGTTGAGCTCATATACATTAGTAACAGTTGGGCTCATATACATTAGTAATAGTTGAGCTCATATACATTAGTAACAGTTGAGCTCATATACATTAGTAACAGTTGAGCTCATATACGTTAGTAACAGTTGAGTTCATATACATTAGTAATAGTTGAGCTCATATACATTAGTAACAGTTGAGCTCATATACATTAGTAACAGTTGAGCTCATATACATCATTAACAGTTGAGCTCATATACATTAGTAACAGTTGAGTTCATATACATTAGTAACAGTTGCGCTCATATACATTAGTAACATTTGAGCTCATATACATTAGTAACAGTTGAGCTCATATACATTAGTAACATTTGAGCTCATATACATTAGTAACAGTTGAGCTCATATACATTAGTAACAGTTGAGCTCATATACATTAGGAACAGTTGAGCTCATATACATTAGGAACAGTTGAGCTCATATATATTAGGAACAGTTGAGGTCATATACATTAGGAACAGTATAGCTCATATACATTAGGAACAGTTGAGCTCATATACATTAGTAACAGTTGAGCTCATATATGTATTTTAGTAACAGTTGTTGTACAACTAGCTTGAACTTTCTAACTAACTGACCGACTATTTAATTTTGACAATTCAAAAGTGCCTGTGCATTGTTTAATTGAAATAAATGCTTTGAGTTTGAGTTGAGGTCATATACATTAGTAACAGTTGAGTTCATATACCTTATTTTCGGTCCTAATGGTAATTGGTCACCACTGCCTATGGATATATTACCAGAGATATCGTAGATGTGTTGCCATCCCATAGACAAAGCTAAGACCATGTGCAAGTGTCTGTAGTTACACTGGTACCCATACAATTTAACAGAACAAGGCAACGTTGCTTGGCGGCAGTGATAGGTACGGCGGTTTTACTTCCCCTGACGCGGTCCTACACAAAGAGCTCTATACTAATCTACAGATCTATACTAATAATAAAGCTGGAGATTTTGTTTGTATGTTTGTTTGCACGCGCTAATTTCTGGAAGCTCCAGTGGTATTTAAAAAAAATTTTTTTTGCATTTGGTAGCCCAATTCTTGAGGAAAGCTATAGGCTATTTAACATCACACTACGACGCTTAGGAGCCGAGCAAAACGAAAAACTTTTATTATTTTATTTACATTCTAGTGATATTTATTTTACAAGTATGTATGTTTATTTGTATGTATGTAAGTATATTCTCGTATTATTTGTTTAGTTTTAATAAGTGAATTGTTTTTAGATTTTATGTTTTTTTTTTTGTCTCGTTTGCTCTTTACCACGCCGTCTACATCTCTTTATTTCTTGTCCTATCGCAGGTATGCTGGAAGGGATTTCTTATGAAATAAGCATCACCTTTGTACCTATTTTTCTGTTCTGTTTTTTTCTTGTCTGTTTATTTATGTGTGTACATAAATGGTAAAATAAAAAAAGTCAGTAAGAACGCTAAGCGAAAACGAAGTTATAGCGCGTACGGGCAATGCGAAACGACGTGGTGGGACGGGGGAACAAGAAATTACACGCGGACGAAGTCGCGGCCAGAAGCTAGTAATCCATACAAATTATAATAAATTTTATGCTAAAGTACCTTATCACACCTTAACGGCTGAACGGATTTGAATGAAAGACACACGGATAGGCCTGGGTCAGGAAATGGGATGCTTTTGATACCAAAGGATCATTTCGTACCCAAAAATTAAATGCTTTAAATTCTCTTATGGGAATTAACATCTTGCAGAATTGTCAAAGTTTGACAATTTTTCGAGTAACAGCGGGCATTGCTCGCAGAAGAGATGTCCGATGGGGCCGAAAGGTTCTGGAGTGGCAACCGCGTACCGGAAGACGAAGCGTTGAAAGGCCTCCCATATGGTGGACCGATGACTTGGTGAAGACCGAAGGAATCCGCTCAATGCGAGAATCACAAAATCGGTCGAAGTGGCTAGGTTGTTTCTCGTTTAAAACATTAATGTAATGCTCGAAACATTTTATGTCATCCTTACATAGTATAAAACAAAGTCGCCGAAATGGCTGGACGCGCATAACTTCCGAATGACTGCACCAAATTGGATAATTCTTTTTTGTTGTGTTCGGTATTGCCAAGACAAGGTTTGTATAAAAGAAAATACGTGTGGCACTCGGGGACTGCCGCGGTAAAGCATGGCATTTTTTATCAACTTATGCGAGCTTCGTACAGTATACATGCATACGTCTAGTCGCACGCACACAAACACCGTGCCGAAGTCTGCCGAACTAAAACGACGTTAGGCGATACACGGCTTTCAACGCCTCACCGCTGTGCCGGTCGGAGTGGGGGGTGTTAGGTTTATTTTCGTTACGGAATTTCTTGATTCGGTCGCCGCGCTCAAAGCCCGCGATAAAAGCTATGCAATAGCTTAAAAATTTCGGAAATTCGAAAAAAAATTGCACCCGTGCGAAGCTGGGGCGCGCCGCTAGTTATTAGGTATAGCAACGGAAGGGTTAATTGTATACTCTCGATGTAATAGTAAAAAATGTCGAGGGTGTAATTTCCCATAAGAAACCCGTTTTTTTTATTCTAAGCCTTTAATTTTTGTCTACAAAATTTTGGAAACCTGCACCCTAATTGCGTAACACACTATCAATCTCAAGCTGAATCATTTTGAAGGAATCCTAATCCATTGCTTCATATGTTCGAAAAATGTGTCGGCTCAAGAACGTAAATAACGCAATGAACGTTGTTGAACTGTCAAAATGAAACCCATTGCTACTGATAGTGTGTTACGCAATATTAATCCGCTGAACGACGTCCTTTTCGATCTTAACGCGGGAAAAGCCGATTACCCTTTAATTAAAGTTAAGGTTCGCGAGCACATTCGCAGGAAGCTGGCAGTATCATCACAACGGTAATATTTTCTATGTTTGTCTTATTTCTTTTTAGTTAGTAAGTATATTCATGCATTTATGTATATTTATTTGTGCTTACATTTATATGTAATTAGTTATATATTATATTCATAGTTTTATGCGTATCTTTATATTTAAAATATTTATTCCTCAATTTTCATGATTGCACCTACCGCTGTTTGTCTCTGCATCACCCAAAGGTTGACTGGTAAAAAATGCCTATGGCATTAAGTCCACCTCTGTATATTTATGTGCTTGAAGTATTAAATAAATAAATAAAAGCTAATAGGAAAACTTTAGACATTTTAAATGAGGGAGTAGCGCTTCTGTATCATTCTTATTCAATGCCCTCGGTAACAGGGTGGATGGTTAGATCGGCCGACGCGAATTTAGTCGGATAGTCGGATTTATTAGTCCATCGACGCTGTTGATTCGACAAGTGATTGTCAAATAAATTGGGTACCTACATGCATTTTTGTTTGTGACTTTTTTATAGTTTCTACTTGTTCTAGTGTTTATATTGGTGGAGATTAGTAAACACCTCCAAATATCAGTATTGCTTTTGTCTAAAAAAAGGGAAAGAGCATTGGTGGCCCAGTGGTAATGGCTCCGACTTACGAGTTGCAAAGTCGTGGGTTCGAACCCAGACAGGCACTTTACTTTGTGTAATTAATTTCATCACTATCTCAAACCGGTGAAGGAAAACATCGTGAGGAAACCAGAATGTCCTAGAACCAAAAATTCGAAGACATGCAACATCTGCCAACCCGCACTGGGTCCGCATGGTGGATTACAGCCCACTCCCTCTCGATGAGGGGAGGCCTGTGTCCCAGCAGTGAGAACATTATAGCCTGATTATGCTTTTGTCTACGAGTGACAAATTCATGTTTAGTTAAGCCCCATTTACAGGAAGCAAGTTACTTGTTTATGGCAACAAAAGTTGAGCAAAAAATTATGATGAATCGACACTACGATCTCTTGGCCTCTAAATCCAAGAAACGATCTGTTTGCGGACGGATGTACGAAGATTTTGTCGGCATGTCAGAAGTACTGTGAGAGGGATTTACGAAAGTGTTGTTAACTTTTTAACATTTTACTTGATGATTTTATATTATCCCCCTTACTAACAAACAGATGAATAGTTACACACCGATTTCGCTCTTTCACAAGAAAGCGTTGTGTAACTATACAGACGCTATACAACGTTTATTAGTAAGGGGGATATCTTTTATGTATATACATAAACTGTATCATTAATTTCTGTAATTTGTTTTAAACCGTTTTAATTAAAGAAATAAATAAATAAAATAATGCTGTTTAGGTAGACGGTGCAGTTTTTATTGTTGCTTTAACAGGTATGCCACAGGCAACTAAATCGCATCGTGTATATCAGTCTTCATTGTTTGAATACTTTCAAAGACAAACGAAACTCATTATTTTCAAATACTTCGCCTGATCATCACCTATGCCTACATTAGGCAATCCATTACCTAAATGCAACAAGGCAGTTAAAAAAATTATGTAGTTTAGTATTAGTCGTTCAGCAGGGAGCAGCAGCTTTTTAGTATTATTACTATAACTAGCTGCGCCCCGCGGTTCCACCCGCATAAGTGTCGATCCCGTGATATCGGGATAAAAACTATGGGATGCAATCTATCTCTCTGCCAAATTTTATCGAAATTCGTTTGTGTGGTTTAGGCGTGAAAAGGTAACACATACAGACAGACAGACAGAGTTACTTTCGAATTTATAATATTAGTACGGATTTAAGTTTTTTTTTTTTCCTTGTGTATAAGTGAATTTACTTTGTGATAAGGTATGATGGGGTTGACATATCCTTAACCGGTCAAGCGGTGCGTTTCGCCGATCGGCGACGAAACAATAGAAAATCAATTGCGTCTCATTAGCGGAGCTTGACAGATTAATGAACAAAAACCTCTAAATTCATTAAAAAAAAGACGGGTTGCACTCCGGGAGTGCCGGCAGAAGTGAAAACTTGAATATTAACGTTGAAATAAATCAATTATTAATTGAATTAATATAAGTTTTTTCACTATTTCTGCGTCACTTTTTTCATTAATCGATACACTTTGTTCAATTTCCATTTTTTGAAACACTTTATACACACGAATTTTACGAATACACAGCAGTGTGGCTACTACACAGACGGTCGAGCCATCAGCTGTCCATCCACGTCCGCGTCCGCGTCCACCATCACCATCACATCACATCACATCACATCACCATCACCATCGCCATCGCCACCACCATCACCATCGCCATCACCATCGCCATCGCCATCACCATCGCCATCGCCATCACCATCACCGTCGCCATCACAATCGCCATCACCATCGCCATCACCATCGCCATCGCCATCGCCATCACCATCACCATCCATCCATCCATCCATCCATCCATTATCGTGTCTCACTTGGTTCACTTCGGTTGGCGCCGCCGTAGAAAGAGATGGGGGGGGGGAATCTCTCCTGACGGTCACGTGTCCTGACGCGATGCCCTGACGCGAGTTTAACATTTCTTACCCATTACAAAAAGTGTTCAACGCCGCTAAAAAAGTTTTCACTTAAAACAAAAATTAAAAAAATGTTAAACCGAATAAAAAGATAAACATCAGAATAATAACAGATAATCACCCAAACCCTGCTTAAAATCTTTTAAATCATCTCTATACAATATTTAAACAGCGGCCATTAATACTATATTGATTCATGAGATAATAAATCAATTTTAAAAGCTCCTGGTCGGGCTTTTGACGTTTAATTAAATATTCGATTTACTTTGTCTACAAACTGGGAGCCATTATCCTTTTAAAAGCTTTCACAGCAATATTTGGAGGTACATCAAAAGGAAGGCTGTAATTTCACCAATATTCTGATCATAATTACTATTTATGATCACGTCTTGTTGTAGGTTCAACGGTTGATAAATATTTACTCTGTTCTTAGTGTTAAATAGTCTTCATAATTAGCCTATAATGTTCCCACTGTTGGGACACAGGCCATCTCTCAGTGACGATTGAGCCTTAATCTACCACGCGGACCCAGTGCGGGTTGGTAGATGTCATATGTCTTCGAATGTTTGGTTCTAGGACATGCCGGTTTCCTCAAGATGTTTTCCTTCACCGTTTTGAGAGCAGTGTTGTTGAAATCATTTGCACAAAGTAAAGCGCCTGTCAGGGTTCGAACCTACGACCTACAACTCGTAAGTCGTGGCCGTTACCACTGGGCCATTACAATGAATATCATATTACAATGAATACCTATCAACCAAAATAGAATTTCGTTTTATATCAAAATACTGCTCGTTATTAAGCTCAACTAAAACGAACTATCTAAATAATTTAACAACTAACTTGGTAACTACGTGCGTTTGCACCGAAATCCGATACAGTTCCGAATAACTATAAACTTGATGGTTAGGTTTAACAACTTTGACAAGTTTACTTTATGTACATATTTTTTTGTTGCAAACAGAGACTTTTGTAGTTTACATGGCGGCTGCTTATCTGACCTCCATAACCCAGCTACTGGGTAATACGATACCCCTTGGTAAGGTTGGAATAGTAAAATAACGTTTCCATTACGAAAATACTTATATGAGAATGATCTCCACTTTTCCCCACCTACATCTTCTTATAGATTATATTTCATACATATAATAAGTATGAAATGAAAGAATGAGGTTATGAAGCTGTTCCAGCCGCACGGGTCGATCGTTCAGGTTTTAAACTACGCTTGTCACGGTCGGTCCATAGATGGGTGACCATCTATACCGGGACCACTCCGTGGCTCGTGTCCCGGCTATCACTCGTAAATCTTTGACAGTCGTTACAAGTCGTCAGAAGCCCGAAAGCCTGACAACCAGTCGTTATCAAGAGTGTTGTATTACCGAGTAATTGCGTTGTGGAGGTCAGATCGGCAGTCGCTCCATGTAAAATATTGGTATTCAGCTGCATCGGGTTAGATTGGAGCCTACCACAACACAGTTGGGAAAAGGCTAGGCAGATGACGACGAATTCTTTTTTTTTGATGGCCTATACTGTCCCACTGGTGGCCAAAGGCCTCCCTAAAACCTTTTAGGAACTCTTTTGCTGCGACACCTCGAACCAACCCTCGCAGTACGTGTGCAGGTCACCTTGCCATTCTTTCTGGGCCGGCCTCTGCGGCGCCGTCTTCAGGCAGCTATTGTGTGGAGACTCTGACCGCTGATGTGACCCGCCCAATCCTATTTAGTCCTGGCATCCTTTTTTCCTACATCCAGTATGCCCGTTTTAATAAGTATAAATTATAATCTTTCTTTTTAACCAACTTCAAAAAAAGGAGGATGTTCTTAATTCGACGGTATGTTTTTTTTTTTCTGATGTTGACTCAAGCGATAAGTACCTCTACGCGAATGCCGATATTGTCAATGGTGAACTTTTAATGAGACTCTTACAACTTCTAAATAAATATCTAAATTATAATAATTATCATTCTGTAGACAAGAAAACTTTCTTGTAGGTATTAGGTATCTTACATTTTCATCAACAAAATAACTTTACGCAAAACCTTCTATAAATAAGAACTTAGTAGGTACATAACAAAGTCCAAAACTTAGACAAAGAAACATTTAGAAAGTCCTCACACGTTCATAATTACAAAGACACGTTACAAATATGAAGCCTTGTGCCTTCTTACATACAAAAAAGATTTCTAAAGGCCAGTAAATCTTAGGCATAGCCACTAGAGGGCTTATGATGAAGTAAGGATGCGCGTACTTTAATTATTCGACTGCTTATGTATGTCGATAAAATTTGAAGAAATATCATTCAAATAGGAGCAGTGGTGGCCAAGTGTAGGTCGTAGATTCGAACCCAGACAGGCGCTTTACTTTGTGTAAATTATTTCATCACCACTGCTCTCAAAACGGTGATGGAAAACATCGTGAGGAAACCGGCATGTCCTAGAACCAAAAATTCGAAGACATGCGACATCTGCCAACCCACAGTGAGCCCGCGTGGTGGATTACGGCTCTCCCTCCTCACCGAGAGGAGGCCTGTGTCCCAGCAGTGGGAACAATATAGGCTGATTATGAATTCGAATCGATTACCAGATTTAGTGAACTAGTTGAGCTCCTTAAGCTCTGAGTTGAGCTGCACGATAACTAACAAATGCGTACACTGACTGGACAGGTCCAATCAATTTGTGTGGTTCTATCCTAAAAACACCAATCTATATGGTCTTCACATGATCTAACAAAGATTGTGCCTGGACTTTAAGACCTCTGAGTTTGTTTCGGCCTTTCTTCTCAGAGTAGTTTTAAAAATATCATTGACGTGTAAAAGTGTTTGTACAAACCTACTTACAGAAAAAAATGGCTTTGGCATCTTCTGGGCTCGCTCGTTCCATCATAGACCTCATCCATCGCTTTCCATTAGGCGTAATCGAGGTCAAGAGCGGGCTCATTCAACAATAAAAATAAAATAAAATATCTTTTATCTGTGCTCAAAATTAAAGTAGCGTGTAGCACCAATCGACATTGATGAAGGCCGAGTATTTATTTTTGATCCATTTCAACTAATATAAAGGCCCTTTGAGTTAAACATTTATATATTGTATTCTAAAGGCAAGTCTAATTATATTGTTACTATCTAGTTCATACAATGGTCATAGAAAACCTAAAATCCGACTACTGAAAAGGATTAAAACAAGAAAGTACCCTCCCGTGGTTTTAATCCTTTTCAGTAGTCGAGTTTTAGTTTTTAAACTTATTTTTTATTTATATATTTTGGGGTTTATTTCAGTAATATTTATATTTTTGAAATGTGCTAATTAAGCCCTTTCATTTGATACCCAATAAGGCATGATTATTTTTTTTTTTAATATCATGACTTTATGTCCGCTAGAGGGCGCCATATTCAATTTAATGTGACGTCACATAGCCGATAACCAGCGGACAATCAAGACGCTTCCAAAGATACCTCACTTGTCTAATTATGACAAGTAGTTTAGAAGTTATGAGGGAACAGATGAACATTCATACATACATAACGGTCAAAATCATAACCCTCCTTTTTGCTTCGCCGTAGTCGGGTAAAAAGTAGGCAAGTGATTGAATTAAACTGACCGCGTGTTTATGTCATACACCACACATTACACACACATACACACCACCTGCCACCAATAATTCGATTAATGCTAAACATAATAAATCGAGTAATCCATTGTTTATTCGAACTCGAATAGAACCTCAGAACAACGGATCTCTCGAATGTCGCAACATTTTGGGACAGTGCGTCGCTACAACAAAGTCTATGAAGTGACATTCCAAGCACGTTTTGAACTAAAACCTAACCGCATGATGCCACTACTAATTATCTGCCTACAACATATGTACATTGAGTAGAAAAGTGTCTGTGGACGTATTCTGAAGAAAGTAAGAAAAAAAATGGACTCGCAAAGGTCACAAATTATAAAGGGCAAGAAAAATACCTTTAAATTACAAAACTAGCTTCTGCCCGCGACTTCGTCCGCGTGAAATTTCACTCTCCCCCCATTCACCCTCTTAGTGGTAGAATTTCGAAAAACCTTTCTTAGTGGTTATATCTATTCTTTTTTTCTAAACCAGGTTTTTTTCATACAGGAAAAAATAAATGTTTATAATGCGCACAGCAAAAGAGTGGAACTCTCTACCTGCGTCTGTTTTTCCGAGCGCATACAACCCGAATCTCTTTAAAGTGAGAGTGAACAGGCTTCTTCTGGGTAAGCTCGCTCCATCGTCGACTTTGTCTCTGTCACATTTGACCTAGGCTAGAGTCAAGAGCAAGCCCGTTTCAAATAAAAAAAAAAAGATTTATTTCAAGAATTTGATTAAAGGAATTGGTATCAGAATATTCCATTACAGATATTTCATCATTATGGATCTGTAGGTCACGTACGAAAGCTAACATCTCAAATTTTATTTTTTTACCATTTAACCTGATTGAACGTCAATCAGAATAAAGCAAAAAACACTGTCGAGCCTATCCAGGAAAAAAAAAAACTCGATTTAATTTCATTTCCAATTTATTTCGGAATTTATAAAATTCGTCTGAGTTCAGAAATAAGTCGAATTTATCGTAACTCGAGTTCTAAATATTTAAATGAAGGTGTCAATAGAAAAATGTAATTCTCTTTATTCATTTGACTTAGCTGACCTTTTAAGTATCCTCTTGAAGATTCTGCCCGCCTGGTAGGTGCCTCATACTATTTCTGGAATAAGTGAAGTGAAAATACCGTTAGAAAAACTCGTAGAAAATACCAGTGAATCAGAGGTAAGTCTAAAACAGTATCCCCCTTATTCATAAAACTTATCAAACCTATTTTAGTTAAAATGGGGTTTGTCTCTTTCTTACACACAGAAATGACAACGTGACAGATAAAGACAAACGTTCTATAAACCTATTTTAGCTAAAATAGAGATAAAATAGGATTATGAATAAGGGGGTAAATCTATAAAGAAACCAGTTGGCTTATCTAACGAATATATTTTATTCACCGGTCAAACAGCGCGTGTCGCCCATTGGCAACGAAACAATAGAAAATCAATTGTGCCTCATTAGCGAAGCTTGACAGATTAAGTACCTAAAAGCCCCTGAACAAAATTAGATTAAAAAAAAAAAAAAAAAACTACCTGGTGCTTGTTGACAGGCCTACGCTATCCTCCCATTTGAAAACATTGTAAAAGCCAATTATTTTTAAAAGAGTAACCGTGGAGTTTCTTGCCGGCACTTCTCCATAGGAAACGACCAATTGGAACCGTGCACCTAGCTTCTTCTGAAAAAATAATTTGATTAATTAAATATTACCTAGATAAACAATTGATTATCCATTGCCAGCAGCACTTTAAAACCATTTTCCTGATAAAACAAATTAAATCTACAACCGCGCTTCAATCAGCTGCAAAGAAATAAAATCACTTAGAACCACTTTCCTTCTTTACGTAGGTATTTTCTCATCCCTAATCCCTATTCCTTTTCTTAAAGAAAAATTCATTAAGAGCTATCGCATCTCTCAAAGGAAGTCTCAGCGATGTCTCAATCTTTCCTGATAGAACGTCGAGTAGCCGCCGGAGTCAAGTGTAAGCAGCTAAGAGACTTTCCGTAGAGGCACCATGAATTGAGGTGGGCATAAGGACGGCAGTATTTTGTTCGAGTAATTTATTCTGGAATCAGTACATCATGATTGTGTACGGTCGAACAAGCTATTTGGTATACAGGCAGCTAACTTGTAACTACTTTTAAATAATGGTGTACTGAATTAGTCAATTCTTTTATACCACTCTATTTAATTAAGGATGCCATAAGCTGAAAAAGTTATAACGCACAAAATAAAAAAGTAAATATTGGCAGTGTAATGGAAAGATGAATATTTTTGCCTGTATACCAAATAGCTTGTTCGACCGTACAATTGTAGATAGGCCAATAAATAAATAAATAAGCTATATTACTGTAAAGTTTCATACAAATCCGTTTAGTAGTTTTTGCGTGAAAGAGTAACAAACATCCTCACAAACTTTCGCCTTTATAATATTAGTGTGATTAGTGTGATACATGGTGTCCCTCCCTGACACCAAAAGAGCCATACCTAATGAAATCTTATTAGTAGCCTTTATTGGTTAAACCTAAAACGTTGATGTAACTCGTAAAATTAAAGTGAACAGACTACTCTGTGGCTTACCACTCACAGCTAATGCGTTACTGTTATCGTTCAACATAAAACGTTTTTGTTATACGGATATGTTAGTCGGTTAGCCCGTCGCATAAAAGTTTATGTTGAGGTATAGGTTATATTGAAGCTGCCTTGTTTTGCGTTCGAAATAGTGTTTTTTTCCGGCAGTAATGGAAGGGTCTAGAAGGCATTGGTCTCACACAAATCAATATTTTCATCTGAAAAATGTAACAAATTATCTAAGTAGCGAAGATTTTTTCTTTTCAGTAATGGTGTGTTTTAGGAACAAAACAAATAAAACCGGCCAAGTGCGAGTCGGACTCGCGCACCGAGGGTTCCGTTGGGGGCTCCAAGGGACAGTAGACCTGAGTATTAGATATAAATTTCAGTTTCATACCTCCAGGCGTTCCTGAGAAAACCGGTCTTGACAGACAGACGGACGCACAACAAAGTGATCCTATAAGGGTTCCGTTTTTTCCTATTGAGGTACGGAACCCTAAAACTACTTCGAAGACAATAATTTGGTCAACTCATATAGGTAATAGGTAATACGGGCTGGTGTCCGCAACTCCACGTCAATGCGCGTATTTTGCGTACGGAACTAATATAATGTTGAAACTTTTCGGCTTATTGACTTAACAGCGAGAATTTTTTATTATAAAAAATTTCTCGTCCGTAAGTAATCCGATACTGGATTGTTTGAAACATTAATCAAATCTAAGGCTACACGAGTCCAATGTTTTACACGTGTCCAATGTTTTACAAACCAATGGTTTCCCTACTAGGGGATAATAACGTTATAGAGTCCAGTGGGTGGCGACCGCAGGATCGACCCAATCATCGGCTTCCTATGAACCAGAATTAAAACTATTTTGTTATTAAACATAATTTATTTTAGTACCAAAGGTAAAGTTCAGTCGTATTTCCGATTTCATTGGAAATACTTTAGCATAATTTTGCTTTGAAAAAGTTTTTTTGAGTGTATCTACCGATTTGTAAATGGGCTAGGATATCTAGTAAAAGCTTCGAAGGTATTATAATTATGAACACTTTATAAAAGATGGGACGGCAGACATAAAGCTTCGTGACTTTGTAGGTATTTGCGTATTTGAAGCTATACAGTACACAGTATGGCGTCTGCGTATATAACAAATTAAAATGAAAAGTCCTTACTGACTGATATATCAACGCACAGCCTAAACCGCTTGTCCTAGAGACATGAAATTCAAAGTCAAAGTATTTATTTCAAATAGGCACATAAAAGGCACTTTTGAACGTCAAAAATTATCTTAAAATAGAATTGATTCTAGTCGCCCATTCCAAAAGGTAGTTTTCGTATGGAGAAGAATGGGCAAGAAACTCCACCGTTACTCTTTTAAAATGTTTTAGGTACAATATTTTGCATAGGTACATTAATTATATAATAACATGTGAGGACGATGCACCTAAAATAAAATTACTATACCACAATAGGTAAAAGAATTAAAAACGAAACCATGACATATAAATTAATTATCTGATAGATACATGGTGCTCACATATTTACAAACATGGTACAAGCAAAACGATTTTAATAAAAAAAAAAAATTCAAGTAATAAGTCAGGGTGTGAGTAATGAATGTAAAAAAGAATAAAAAAAAATTACAATTAAATTAGCAACCAGTTTGATTTTGTCTAGACTCTAGATTGTCCTATGGAGCAGGACCAGCATGTTTCCAAGCGTTCTTATCTTGGATATAATCTTCTAATTTATAGTAGGTATGCTTGTTTACAAAGTGTACGTTTAATGTGAGTTTTAAACTTTCTTTCATTTAATTGCAATATATCACAAGGTATTTTATTGTAACATTTAACACAGTACCCCATAAAAGATGTATGTACTTTGGCTAATCTGAAAAATTGTTGATGTATTTTATCTTTATTTATTATTAAATTTGGAGGGTGTGTTCTTTGTGAAGAGTAGGTATCCACTAAGAAAGGGTTTTTCGAAATTCCACCCCTAAGAGGGTGAATGGGAGGAGGGTGAAATTTCACGCGAACGAAGTCGCGGACAGAAGCTAGTGTTATATAATAATCCTAACTGTGAAAGAAAGTTTATTTGTTTGTTACGCTTTCCTGGATTAACATAAAGGCTACTTTTTATCCCGATATTCCCACGGGATCGACACTTATGCGGGTAAAACCACGGGGCGCAGCTAGTGGGACAATAAAAGGCTGGTATCATTAATGTGTGTGTCGATATATTGTTACGAATACTGAGTGGAAAATTGTATTGCATCCCAGCGAAAGTTAAATTTAACAATGGTATTCAACCGCGTATTTCATACTATGTACTCGTACATTACACAATGAGTATCGGAATTAATACTTTCAATGTGTCTGTAATCTACAATTCTGTGCCCACAATAATATTGATATCAGTGCGGTATTGTGTGAATCGAATTTCATTATTTATTTTCAGTGTACCTTTAAAATAAAAAAAGTGTTTCTCATACAATTTAATACATAAAGTTCTACAGCACACAAAATTGAGGCAGCCCCGGTAAGTTATAAGGATACTTGTGATGGGGTTACCTCGCAACTTTCCATGGGTTACTATCTAAAATGTTGAGACATAGTTAAAAGAAAAGAAAAAGTTTATTTTTTAGGATGTTAAGTCCTTTAAAAGAAAAGAAAAAGTTTATTTCATTTATAACAGAAGGCCAATTCCCGTAATTAAAAACATTAAAAATTTAGTCGCAATCTAATCTCAGCGACAATCAATGTCAAACAACTTGTCAAAAATTAAGGGAAATTAGAGGTATTTTAGACAGATTGAGACAAATCAGACTGTGAACCTTCTTAAACTTACGAGAAAAGCCCCTCAGATTTTTCAATAGTTTATTAACTTTAATGTCAAGACCGAATGTTCTGGTTTGACAGGTTTTGTATAGAAAATATGTCAAATTGTCATATTATTTTATTCTTAAGATAAAAGTTATTTGACTGTTTGAAAATCGACGCTTTGCTACAAATCTGGTTTTAATCTGTCAAGCTCCGCTAATGAGACACAATTGATTTTCTATTGTTTCGTCGCCGATCGGCGAACCGCGACGCTTGACCGGTTAAACTGTATACGGCAGAGGGAAAGGAGATAAATCTCACTCTGTGTAGTTTATATGTGAGTAAGAATAAAACTTCCCTGAAAGAAAATCAGAATCAGCATTTCTGCTACAAAACTACTAATTTAAATTGAAACTCCCTCTAAAATACAGCTAGGAAGCCAATACGTTTATAATATAAAATGTATGCAATGCACAGTGCGATAGTAAGCCCCTCCCGTCACATCGGGCTTGATTTACCGGCGCACGGTAACTACCAGTGTCTCTGAGTCTATTTCCCAATGTGAAGAGCCTGCAGTTGATTATGCTACCCTAGTACCTACAGGGAATTTGAATGGGGAAGTTTTAAGAAAAAACTACATTACTTTATAATTTATGTTATCAACACGGTGCGCGAGGTTATTAAAGAAAGAAAATATTTATTGCGACTCGCACAGGAATATCACAAACTAAAGTAAACACATTAAAAAAAGCCATTTTTTTATTTAACAATCATCATCATCATTTCAGCCGAAAGACGTCCACTGCTGGACATAGGCCTCCCCCAAGCACCTCCACTTCGACCGGTTTTGTGCTTCTCGCATCTAACGAGTTCCTGCGGCCTTCACAAGGTCGTCGGTCCACCTTGTGGGAGGCCTTCCAACGCTACGCCTTCCGGTACGCGGTCGCCACTCCAGAACCTTTCGGCCCCATCGGCCATCTGTTCTGCGAGCAATGTGCCCTGCCCACTGCCACTTAAGTTTGGCAATTCTTCGGGCTATGTCGGTTACCTTGGTTCTCCTGCGGATTGGGCAGAGCCAGCTTATGAAACTGAAGACTGATGATGGCAGGATCGTATCCGCCAAACCTGAGCTGTTGAGAGAGATCGAGAGGTTCTATGGACAGTTATACACGTCAACAAGCAACCCCGTTACGAGTCTGGCAAACGACCCAAGAGCTAGATTGACCCGACACTATACCGAAGACATCCCGGACGTCAGCCTGTATTTAACAATACTAAAAATGAAATAGAAAGTCCTATACGAGGCCAGGGAGAGCACTGGTGGCCAAGTGGTAACGGCCGCGACTTACGAGTTGTAGTTCGTAGGTTCGAATCTAGACAGGCGCTTTACTTTGTGTAAATTATTTAATCAAAACGGTGAAGGAAATTATCGTCTTTTCGGGCAAGTAAATTCGTGCGAGTCGACTAATAAGCCGACAAAACATGATACGTGATTTTTAATATAATTTTTTAAGTTCAATAATAATTTATTATACGAGTACACATAACCTCATGTAGAGAATTTCATCCAGAAGGATGAAATTCTCTACATGAGAGATTTGATTTTATTCTTTTTGAGAAAGTTACTGCGAATTTTTAGTGTTCTTAAAAATATGTAATTGAAGGCCTTTTTTCCAGTTTCTACAGATAAAAATTACCCTGTTATTCATAATCCTATTTTATCTCTATTTTAGCTAAAATAGGTTTATAGAACGTTTGTCTTTATCTGTCACGTTGTCATTTCTGTGTGGAAGAAAGAGACAAACCCCATTTTAACTAAAATAGGTTTGATAAGTTTTATGAATAAGGGGGTAAAAATAAAAACGAGCAAAATTAAGGTCGGTACAAAATATCTATAACATAAATCATCATCATCTGCCTAGCCTTTTCCCAACTTTGTTGGGGTCGGCTTCCAGTCTAACTGGATGCAGCTGAATACCAGTATTTTACATGGAGCGACTGCCTATCTGACCTCCACAACCCAGTTACTGGGTAATACGATATCCCTTGGTAAGACTGGTTATCAGACTTTCGGGCTTCTGACGACCCGTAACGACTGTCAAAGATCGACGAATGACAGCCGGGACCAACGGCTTAACGTGCTTCTCGAGGCACGGAGGAGTCTCGGTATGTAAAGATGGTCACCCATCCAAAGAACAACCGCGGCAAGTGTAGCTTAACCTGATCGATCGGCCTGTGCGGCTGTTATTATTTAGCCACGGGCCCATCTATAACATAAATTAGGAAATAAATAGTACACAGTACAATACACTGCACTACAGTAGGAATATGTAATAAAAGATACATGCGAAAGTTATTGAGCTAAAAATCCCTCAAATTCGAACTACGCCATTCTAACGAGCACCAACATATTGAAAATCCAATTATTTATTTATTAATTTAAACTTTTTGCACAAAAGGTACAGACGCCAGCACATCAAGCTACCCAAAACTGTCAAGTTTTCCCAATCAACTTTGAACCTTATGCTTTAGCGATAAATTTGAAAATCTATTAAAGAAAGGAGAAGGGAAACACTCCATAGTTTCCTGGGCCCAGGTGTTAACTCAATCAAACTAGCTTTATTTGTAAGTGGATATAATAACAAGGCCTTACTGAAAATTTGGTGACATTTGGCTATCTAGGAATCAAGTTATATGAAATATAGTAAAAGTGAGGTTACATTATAACATTGTAGGTTTTTGATGTTATTTGCGAAATATTTTTGAATGGTTTTGGTTGTATAATGGTTTTACGCATGGAGTGCAAGTAGAGAGCCTCCATGTGCGACGTGTTGAAGATCCTGACACGTTTAGATTGAGAACGGAAAATACGTGCGCACTCACAACGAAAGAAAACGAACGAGTCTATCAAAAAGTACTCTGTGAGTGCCGGTCAGTGCCGGTCACACACAGAGTACTTTTTGATAGGTGCCGGTTTTTTTCTACCTGTCATCTGTCGGTCGGTGACCAGCACAGATTACTTTAGACTATACTGAGTGGCCAGTGTTGCTAACAGAAGAAAAATTAAAGGAATTCGATTCGCTTTGAATCGATTCCACGAAAAGATTGATAACCATTTGACACACGATTTTCATAGATATTCTGAGATTTTACCGATTTATTAAGCTCCTCAAGTTCTGAGTTGAGCTGCACGATTTTTGACAAATGCGTGCACTGACTGGACAGGTCCGCTCAATCTGTGTGGTTCTTTCCTCAAAAGACCATTTCAGACACCAATCTACGAGTACATGGTCTTCACATGATCTGAACAAGATTTTGTCTGGACTTTAAAAGAGACTGTGACCTCTGAGTTTGTTTCGGCCTTTCTTCTCATAGTAGTCAGATAGAAAACGCCGACCTCATCTAGCTTAAAAAATAACATGATTGACGTGTAAAAGTGTTTGTACAAACCTACATACAGAAAATAAATCATTTATCAAAGGCGGACTTAATGCCTAAAAAAAGTACAATAAAAAATCCGATAAAATCAAACCAAATCCAATTAATATTTCTCAACTTCACAGGCTCCATGTATGCGGGTCCTAAGTCCAGGTATTACGTCTCAGTCCAACCAGGCTTTCATAGGGCTTATCCGGTCCCATTCAGTTCGCATTAAGGCTGTTGATTCTACGCGGCTGTGGGTGTTCTTTTGCTTTGGACCAATGCACGGATTACTGAACGTTTGTGTGCATTTTTTGTGGGGCTTTAGGAGTTTACGGTTATATGGTGGTGTAGGATAGCGTTGGCATGTGAAGGTATTGATTTGTTTTCGGTTAATAATGGGGGGAAATCTATGAGGGGGAAGGAGACCTTTGCCCAACAGTGGGACAGTACAGATTAAAAAAACAAAATGGCGGTGGTAAAAATGCGTCCTTTGCAGTTTGTCTCTAGTTCCATAAATAAAAAATAAATGATCGAGAAAATCTACTAGTAGGACCAAGGGTATTTTTCTTTTCGGTGGTTCTATCAATCGCACCATTGTTATTTCAATGTAAAAAAGCGCAAAACGCCATGACATAAAGCGTAAAACGAAACGTAACGTACGTACGTAACGTTTATTGGAGTCGTTCAGTAAGTCGTCCTACATGCCTACGGCCCATTTGGGACGACTTGACGAAAATCTAAATAAATTTTATTTTCGTTTTGCAAGTCGTCCCACGTTACTCTTAAAATGAGAAAATGTACAATCAGCAGCAAAAGTGTTAATGTGGAAATAATACAAAAAAAGAATTGGTTACAAAATATTTAATCATATTGATCTTTTACTTGTAATACCATCTATGTAATACATATGGAATGCAATAAAGAATTGAGTATTAATAATCACAACATTGTCACATATAAAGAGAAAATATTAAATCATGACAAATTTACAAGAACAGTTCACAAGCACAGAATACAGTCAGAAGGCACAAATAGGAAAGAGTCACCAGCACTAGAACGATAGGCAAAGGTTTTAAACAGGAAGAATTAATTTATGCACAGCCAGAGTCACAGATTCATCGGAGTTCAAAATGAAACCAACAATAAATTTGTAAAAATTTGTTCCACATTCATTTAGTTTAGTTTTATTTGAAAAGTACTAGGGTAACAGAAGTTAGTAGGAGGTTGTATAATACGTAATGCGTACCAAATGCATAACAATACCTTAATCCGCAAACCAGCCAACTCCATTTTGCTATAGTTTACAGGAGACACTTAAAACTTTCTAGTTTTTATTTTGACTAAAAAACGACATCATAATATTTTTTTTGACAAAAATGGAGTTGGCTGGTTTGCGGATTAAGGTATCGATAAGCCGTCTCAAATAATGTCTTTACCTTTTCTTTCGGAAAGTATAAACCATACTAACTCGTTTTAGCAACAATAAATTCTATGAAATACTAATCTTAACTACTTATCTCTAAGTAGTTTTATTGATTTATTGATACTGAAACAAAATATAAGTATTTTTGTATCTTCATTTTATTCATAGGTCTGTCCTGTCATCGTTTACTTCAAAAGTAACCACCGTTACCATTGTTTATTACCTGATAATAACCGAAAGTCATACATGTCTACTATTCTTATTAATTTCTGATAACACTTCGAACTTGTACGTTTACTTGTAAAATGAAACAATAAACTGTTGTTCTAGAAAAATATTATTTAGTAGGTAGGCCTGTACTGACTTTTTTAATATTAAATAATCTATGAACAAAACGAAAGTAAAAACTAAAAATACTTAAAAATATATTGTTATGTCTTGTCTTGCTAACTGTACTAAACGTCGATAAAGTTTAAAGTTCCATACAAAAAAAATGTGGGACGACTTGCAGAACGAAAATAAAATGTATTTTGTTTTCATCAACTCGTCCCAAAATGGGCCGTAGGCATGTGGGACGAGTTGGGGAACGACTCGTTTATTGAGGATGATATTCTCATAGCATGTACTGTACCTATGTCTATTTCCTGTTTAGTATAATTATTCTATCACTTTTAAATTCAATTATTTTTCTTTAAGTACACTGTGTTTTATTAATTGATTGCTGCACCGGACGACGTCATTACGTCAGCGCCGGCTGTCGCTGAAAACCAGCGCTGGGGCTCTGTATTGCATAGGGTCAGAGCATAATGCTGAGCGATAATTGTTTTGCGTGGATGTGACGCATGTTTCCCCCTACCTTTTTATTTTATTTTTTGCGTTTATGTTCTTTTTTGCGTCATTTTCACCGCAAATATACGTATTTTCTTTCTTTCTTTCTTTAAAACAAGATTTTTGGTAGGCTTTAAATACTCCCCCTATCTTTCGGCAGTGCAAACTGAACAATACTACAACCAGTTCCAGTGGTAGATGATTTTGATATCCTTGACCTTAATCGGTTGAAATTCCTTCATAACTCAAAGTCTCGACAACCTTTCAAAAGCATTGGGAAGAAGAAACTTGGCGCATAACAGTCTACGCAGTTAGCAACCGTTGCGATCAATGTCCATTCCTCCACTGAACAAAAACAAACGCCTTTAATTACATGCCGAAACAACTATAACTCTCTCACACAAAAACTTCCACCGCTGTTCAAGAGAGATGCATGATCACAGCATCAATCAACCGTCGGAACAGTACGTCAATCACGGGCAATTGCGTACATGACCCATAAAACCAAATGGGTATAAGCCATATAACCTACAATACAAGATGAATGTGGCTCCTGACTCCTGAGCTATATAGCCCAATGGATACTCTTTTATTTCTTGCTTAAACTCAATTTGGCGTATCGACAATTTGGCAGGAAGCGACCGTTTATGACTGCGTCTGAAGGAGTGTCGTCGTGTCAGGTTTAAATTATTTTTCGTCTCGTTTTTTTTTTTAATTGCTACTTGATAAATATGTGTCTAAATAATTACTGCCGGGATCTAGGCTTTAACTCTTGGTTTAAATGTTTTAATTGCTGCTTGATAAATATAAATGTCTAAATAATTACTGCCGGGATCTAGGCTTTAACTCTTAGTTTAAATAGAAATAAAATTACAGGCAATAATGAAACTGAGTTTACTTTTTTTTTATTTTTCTCTTGAATCAATAAGATACGTCTGCGAAACGGATAGCGAAGCCTATTGTGCGTCAGACGTGCTCATAGAAAGATACTTTAGGTAGCGTTCTTTCTGAAGGCTCTTTCTAGGGTCAGGACACATTGATCGAGGGCGTTCGACGGTTTTTCCATACAAAAAGAGAGCAAAGTATGGAACGACGCACGCATCCTTTCGCATCGACATGACGAACGCGCTCCGGCGTAGTATGCTCCTTTTCAATTGGCAAAGTGCGAAAGGCCCTCAATATATGTGTCCTTACCCTTATGTTACCAGTGAGTATTCGTTTATGCAAAAGTTTCAAACATTAGCAGCCTTTTCTTCTTCATTAATTCAGAAATTAACTCCGAAACATGGCTAACCTGCGGGATAATTACGTTACCCACTATCATTAGCAATGGCTTTTATTTTGAAAGTTCAACAACATTCAATGCGTTATTTACGTTGTTGATCAGAGGAATTTTTTATACATATGAAGTAATGGACTTAAATGGTCTTAAGCTCGAATTGAAGAAAAAATACGTTGTATAAGGAAAACGAATAAAGAAACGTTTACTACAATTAGCATTGCGAATCAAAGTGGCAATGCTGCCAGTCTTCTGGGCACGTTTCCGGATGACAGCGATGCGGACGAGTACTTCGACGCCTAAGTGTCCTTTGTTTTTGTATTTATTTGTATAGTAAGTCATTTAATTTAGTATCTAGTGTAAATAGTTAGTTACATTACAAAAATAACAGAAAAGTATAACACATTTGCTTTTCAACGACGATGACAGAACGGAAGCAAAAAAGTGCGTACACATCAATTTTATTTGACGGCTAAAAAAAGAAAAATATTTGACATTCTATAAAAAAAAGTCTTTAGCAAAAATTCTTAAGGCAATTGCGTCGCTTACAGGATTAATCCATTACTTCATATGTTCGAAAAATTCGTTTCAAAACGATTCAGATTTTGATTGATAGTATAAAAAGGGTGCTGCCGGTCGATTCTGTAAAAATCTCACCGTGAAAACTTGCGTGAAGTGAGCTGTCAGTGTCATCCCACTGATGCTAGGGATTGACCAAGCAAACATTTACAATCATAATCGAGATTTTAATAATAGATTTTATGCTAATTCTATTGATCATTTTATATAATTTCAAAGCTAGTATTTTAGTGGTCAAAACATTAATATTATTATTATTTATTTATTTATATATACTTTATTGTACACCACAAAAATAATAATAATAATTACAATCATTAATCATCATTAATCTACATCTTTTTAAGTTAGATTTCTATCGTTAAGAACAAATCTCATATGGAAAAGTGTTTATGGTAGAAATCTAACATAAGGAGATATATTAATGATTCTAATGACTATGATTCTGTAAATACATGTCTATTATAGTCGCAAATCACATTTTGATCAAGATACAACCTGACACTGATCTGCAAATTGCAAAAAACGTAAGAAAATTTAAATTTCGCGGTCTGCCATGTCACATTCACCTTAACCGGTCAAGCGGCGCGCGTCGCCCATGATTGGCGAGTGGCGACGAAACCGTAGCCAATGAGCGACGCGCGCGAAGTGATGTTGCCATGGTTACCGTGGAGTGAAATATGGAACATTCCGAATCGCACTGTAATCGATTACAACGTGCTTACACTTTGACCCCAATTATTCTGTATGGTATAAATTACAGATTATTCCCCGCATAATCTTACCATGCCGTGCGGTTGTCAAGAGTGGTATTTTGACAGTTCAAACCGGTTTCGTTAAACTAACGTGGCATTTTCGAAATTGTGCTTCCGGCTACAGTCGCCACCTTACCAAAGGATAAGAAATTCGTGGTGTAAAAAAACAAACAAATAAATACTATAATCTAACCGTGAATAAATAATCAAGTGAAATAGTTTTGACTCTCAGCTGCCATAGTGGTGATTTATTTAAATGGGATCGCAAATTATTTATGTGAGAGTTGTGGGCGATGATGGCCTAATTCGGAATGATCCATATTTCACGCAGCGCACTGCGCATGCGTGTCGTCGTAGTCGTTTCGTTAGTATCAAGTGAACTTTTTTTTTGCTTTCATGCCATTGACGACCATGTACAACTCGTTTATAGAGAGTAGTATATTCCTTGGTGTAGAATGTACATAAGCCTGTACGTATTCGAGTACAGTGACAATAATTAGTTCCTAATTATTTAATGCTGTTAGAGATTTTAATGTCTAAATCCAACTGTTTTTGTACATCGAAAAAGTCAATTTAGTCAGCCTACATTTCAGACAATATAATATAATATAAGAAATCGTGCTAAGCAAGTATTCAGTGATTGGTGTAATGTTCGTTTTCATAAGTACATAATACGTAAAAGCACATATAGGTTTTTTTTTATATCATCTCTAGATAAACTACACGTACAATATACAAACCTTATACCATAAATATTTAGGCATATTATTAATCTAGTGACGATTGCTGATAGGACACACAAATTGCATTATTCATGTATACGCATGTTTTGGGCTGTCTAATTTTAGTTTTGCTGTATACTGTTTACACACTGTGTCTACGTTTCTCAGCCAACTCTCCTGTCGCAGATCTGCTGAAAGAAATTACTAAGTAAATGATGAAAGCAGTTCCTCTATCTTTATGTAGTTTACTTTATTATGTATTTACTGTGTATATAAATAAATATATTACATTTTTTAATTAGTATCACATTAAAAAAAATTGCTAATACATTTTTTCTACTGAGTCGGCTGCTTCCTGAGATGCAACTTCTTAATGCCGGGAACGGAGGGACATTGGATGTGTGTCGGCTGCACCCCCACTGCAAAAAGCTGGAAATAATGGTAATAATTTGTTACTAAGTATTTGATTTATTTAATTCCTACACATCAGCACATCTGCAGCTAATGTATTTACTTTCAATAAGAATAGCGGTATGATTTATTAAGAACAGCGTCTGATCAAATAAAATCAATTGAATGGGCCAATATTATTATATATATTTAGAGCACAACGAGTTTCTACATTTCTTAATTCCATGCTCCGTGCCTGTCTGTGTCCCAATTTATTTGTTCCCTATTGTGTTTATCAAAAATAGTGTGTGAAATAATGAATACTTGCCTCAGACCGCCACGCATGACACAGCCGGGAGCGATGTGATCAAATCAAATAGAGGCAGTGTTCTTTTATTGTCTTCTGTCCCTTTAATGACTTAGCAACTGCAGGGTCGATAAGGCTCATCTGCTGAAAGGTAGAATATATCAGATTAATAAAATTCACTTGCTTTTGTGTGCCTATACTTTTGTGTTTTTATTTTAAGTTATCCTATGTTGTCCCACAGCTGGGCACGGTCTCCCCCATACTTTTCCAGTTTTCCTTATGTTGTGCCTTCTTCGGCCAATTGGTCAGGAACGTGTCAGTGACGACGCCCGCCTTGTCTTCAGGCAACCTTTGTCATATTGAGTTGTTTCTAATTAAAAACGTGTTACTAGGATACTACATAAACCTTTATTGACTGATAACTACCTATATCTTGTAAAAATATACCACTATAATTGTAAAATCATAAGGTTTTCTTGAAGTACTTACGTAAAATTTTGTTTGACCAAAAAAAAAGGTTTATCGATTGATTGTGATGTTATTTCGTGCAAATATTATCTACAAGGACGTATATGTTATAAACGAATATTCATCCACTTAACGTCGATTTTACACAAAAACTATTAAAATAAACAACGTAGCATCATAAAATCATAACAAAACAGCACGCACTGCAGCTGCCATTAAAGCCGGCTGTACACATGGGGCCAAGGTGTTGGGCCAACGTGTTGGGCCAACGTGTAGAGAGCTACCTGGCGGTATGTTGGCTTAATTGGTCTAGTTGGCGCCAACATTGGCAGGCCATCCGAATAGTGTCGGTTTTTTGTGCACACATCAAAGGATCTTGGCGCGCTCCGCAAACAGCGTTCACACGTTGGTGTCTTGTTCAGTTCGTTGTTACTCGTCAGCGGAGACAGTATCGTTGCGCGTGAGTGAAATTTACGTTCCCATGTTCCGATAGCAAAATTATTATCACCCTGTATATCAATAATAACTAATAACACATTTACCTCGTTCTATTCCTATGAATAGTCACCATCCACCACCTTCTTTTGTGCCATTTCTTTTTAGTCACTCTACTTTGGCACACATGTACGTAATAATTAAACGCACTGTATAAATAAATTGCCGTGGCTGCAAGAACTTCTACGTCCATCTCTGAAGCGCCAATGCAGAATGATCAGTAAGCCAATGTGTGAACAGCAATCTTGGTTATCCATCATTTTTGCCCAACACGTTGGCCCAACACCTTGGCCCCATGTGTACAGCCGGCTTAAGAATCGTAAAGTCTATTTTTAACTTTTTTTTTCCAATATTGCCAACCCATATTTTTCGTTTTGAATCATTTAGTCGATTAGTTTATCTACCGGACCATAGACTCAAACTGTTGCACAGGATATTAGACCTTAATTAACAGTAATAATAGAGGTTGAAGCCGCGTGAATCGGGTGTCACCGATCGGTGACCGTGGGGCCTGACGGGTGCGCGCCGCTCGTCACCGATCGGTGACCGCGTAAATCTAGCGGTTTGTAATGTAATGATGCAAGCATTTTATTTTTCAACACTTGTTTAAAAAAAAACGCCATAAGACATTAAAATAATTACCCTCTTTCAGCCTATAAAGCTCAGAAAGCTGTTTAAATTTTCAATTATTTTAGTACCAAGCCCCATACATCTATTGAACGTCTCTTTTATCAAAAAATTTTTGACAACACTGTTGGTTCTTTGTTTGAATTTAGTACTTAGGTCAGTGGGTCGTCATACTTTGAATTTTAAGTATTCTGTGATTAAAGTTTGTCAGTGACTTTTCTATTTATCGATAGAAAAAAACGACTAACTAATATTCATCATCTGTGGTGAACATGTGCTGTCTACTGCTGTCTATGGGGCTTTCCGATACAAAATAAACTTTTTGTCTGCAGTTTCAAAATAAATAATTGTAAATAAACAAATGAAAGTTTTATCTTAGTACCTACTTTGAATTAGTTTTTCAGTGACAATGGCTAGCACCATAGATATAGAATTACCGTAGATTGGGCATGAGAGTGAATGAGAGCTCCCGCTTTAACGGAACTTTGCTGTGTTAGAAAGAGAGAGAAAGTGATGCTGTTAACAGGGCCAAACACGTATTTGCTACCGGCCCATACCGGCCCCGGTGACTGTTTACGTGAGCGTTTCGGCAATTATTTAAGCGAACTAGAGTGATAACCTGTGATTAAATAACCATAATACGATGGTTTCTTGTGCAGTACCAGGATGTGAATCTTCCAAAAAGAAAAACCCCCAGGATTACTCGTTTCAACAGTAAGTTTACAATGTGTTTTGATCGTTATTTCTGCATTAACAATGCACTAATAAGCCGGCTATAAGCAAAATATGATGAGAACATTATTATACTTACGATTTAGATGAATTAGCATGCCTAAAACCACCGTATTTAAGAAATAACAAATAGAGAAATACGAAGGAGTTATAACCTCACTTTTTAGTGATACGATAGCCTAATTTTTGTTGATATCGACAGCTAAGATAGGTAGCTTCATACAAATGCATAATCTTAGAAAAATAGATTATATTTAAGTACTTATTGTAACAAACAAAATAAAATATAGATATATGTATTACGCACACACTTACATTTTACGCACACTTAGATCAATGGTTTTTGGTCTCGTTTGATTGTTGACATTACCAATCTACGGAATTCTATATCTATGGCTAGCACGATATTATAATGGTGAATGTGATAGTAATATGACATAATGTTGGCATGTACCTATTGGTGAAAGTTTTTCTAATTTAAAAATGAATTCCTCTACCTACTCCACAGTTCCTGTGTTACTGTTCATAATTAGATTCACCACCGATCGGTGACGACCGGCGCGCACCCGTCAGGCCCCACGGTCACCGATCGGTGACACCCGATTCACGCGGCTTCAACCTCTATTATTACTGTAAATTAAGGTCTAATATCCTGTGCAACAGTTTGAGTCTATGGTCCGGTAGATAAACTAATCGACTAAATGATTCAAAACAAAAAATTTGGGTTGGCAATATTGGAAAAAAAAAGTTAAAAATAGACTTTACGATTCTTAATGGCAGCTGCAGTGCGTGCTGTTTTGTTATGATTTTATGATGCTACGTTGTTTATTTTAATAGTTTTTGTGTAAAATCGACGTTAAGTGGATGAATATTCGTTTATAACATATTATACGTCCTTGTAGATAATATTTGCACGAAATAACATCACAATCAATCGATAAACCTTTTTTTTTGGTCAAACAAAATTTTACGTAAGTACTTCAAGAAAACCTTATGATTTTACAATTATAGTGGTATATTTTTACAAGATATAGGTAGTTATCAGTCAATAAAGGTTTATGTAGTATCCTAGTAACACGTTTTTAATTAGAAACAACTCAATATGACAAAGGTTGCCTGAAGACAAGGCGGGCGTCGTCACTGACACGTTCCTGACCAATTGGCCGAAGAAGGCACAACATAAGGAAAACTGGAAAAGTATGGGGGAGACCGTGCCCAGCTGTGGGACAACATAGGATAACTTAAAATAAAAACACAAAAGTATAGGCACACAAAAGCAAGTGAATTTTATTAATCTGATATATTCTACCTTTCAGCAGATGAGCCTTATCGACCCTGCAGTTGCTAAGTCATTAAAGGGACAGAAGACAATAAAAGAACACTGCCTCTATTTGATTTGATCACATCGCTCCCGGCTGTGTCATGCGTGGCGGTCTGAGGCAAGTATTCATTATTTCACACACTATTTTTGATAAACACAATAGGGAACAAATAAATTGGGACACAGACAGGCACGGAGCATGGAATTAAGAAATGTAGAAACTCGTTGTGCTCTAAATATATATAATAATATTGGCCCATTCAATTGATTTTATTTGATCAGACGCTGTTCTTAATAAATCATACCGCTATTCTTATTGAAAGTAAATACATTAGCTGCAGATGTGCTGATGTGTAGGAATTAAATAAATCAAATACTTAGTAACAAATTATTACCATTATTTCCAGCTTTTTGCAGTGGGGGTGCAGCCGACACACATCCAATGTCCCTCCGTTCCCGGCATTAAGAAGTTGCATCTCAGGAAGCAGCCGACTCAGTAGAAAAAATGTATTAGCAATTTTTTTTAATGTGATACTAATTAAAATATGTAATATATTTATTTATGTACACACTAAATACATAATAAAGTAAACTACATAAAGATAGAGGAACTGCTTTCATCATTTACTTAGTAATTTCTTTCAGCAGATCTGCGACAGGAGAGTTGGCTGAGAAACGTAGACACAGTGTGTAAACAGTATACAGCAAAACTAAAATTAGACAGCCCAAAACATGCATACATGAATAATGCAATTTGTGTGTCCTAACAGCAATCGTCACTAGATTAATAATATGCCTAAATATTTATGGCATTTATGGTATTTACCTAGAGATGATATAAAAAAAACCTATATGTGCTTTTACGTATTATGTACTTATGTATACGAACATTACACCAATCACTGAATAGGTACTTGCTTAGCACAATTTCTCATGTTATATCTTAAATGTAGGCTGACTAAATTTACTTTTTCGATGTACAAAAACAGTTGGATTTATGGTCGGTTTCTGAGGTTTTTAAACGGAGTTTATCCATTCGATAGTGATTATTGGTTCGATATCGTGTTTCTGAACACGTCATTAAGGAAGAATTTAGCTTAAAAGTCGAGTGAATTATTATCGAGGGTTTATCTGAGAACCTCAAAAACCGAGCATAAGGAAGGAATTCGCTTAAATAGATAATTATGTCGAATCAACAACTATTGAAAGTTTAAACTCCGTTTAAGAATTCTTCAGAAACCGGGCATTAGACATTAAAATCTCTAACAGCATTAAATAATTAGGAACTAATTATTGTCACTGTACTCGAATACGTACAGGCTTATGTACATTCTACATCAAGGAATATACTACTCTCTATAAACGAGTTGTACATGGTCGTCAATGGCATGAAAGCAAAAAAAAAGTTCACTTGATACTAACAACTACGACGCTTGACACGCATGCACGCATGCGCAGTGCGCTGCGTGATATATGGATCATTCCGAATTAGGCCATCATCGCCCACAACTCTCACATAAATAATTTGCGTTCCCATTTAGATAAATCACCACTATGGCAGCTGAGAGTCAAAACTATTTCACTTGATTATTTACTCACGGTTAGATTATAGTATTTATTTGTTTGTTTTTTTACACCACGAATTTCTTATCCTTTGGTAAGGTGGCGACTGTAGCCGGAAACACAATTTCGAAAATGCCATGTTAGTTTAACGAAACCGGTTTGAACTGTCAAAATACCACTCTTGACAACCGTACGGCATGGTAAGATTATGCGGGGAATAATAGGTAATTTATACCATACAGAATAATTGGGGTCAAAGTGTAAGCACGTTGTAATCGTTTACAGTGCGATTCGGAATGTTCCATATTTCACTCCACGGTAACCATGGCAACATCACTTCGCGCGCGTCGCTCATTGGCTACGGTTTCGTCGCCACTCGCCAATCATGGGCGACGCGCGCCGCTTGACCGTGCATGAAAAATACGGATCTTAGTTATTTAGTATCTATCTACAATAATGTTATATTTGCACGCGTTACAGGTTAAATAAGTAGTCTGTAACTAGTTAATACAAAATCTGGTTAATTGTTGAAAACAAAATGCACACAACTGACTTTTTAAATGTACAAACACGGTTGGATTTAGACATAATATCTAAAAGCGTTGAAATAAATAGGAACTAATTTCTGAACTCGATTACGAACAGGCTTACGACCATGGTCGTCAATTATAGAAATAAATAAATAAAAACTGAATTTAATATTAATGACAGCGCCTAACGCGCAAGCACTTCACGCAATCCACATCAAAATAATCTACAATGTGATAATGACAGTGACCAACGCGCAAGCGCGGCGTGAAGTGTTCACTTCACTCGATTCACGACATTAAATGTCGTGAATCGAGTGAAGTGAACACTTCACGCAATCCACATCAAAATAATCTTCTATGTGATAATGACAGTGACTAACGCGCAAGCGCGGCGTGAAGTGTTCACTTCACCCGATTCTCGACATTTAATGTCGTGATTCGGGTGAAGTGAACACTTGCGTGACGCGCTCGCGCCTCAGGCTGTATTGACTAGTCAGTCTAGGAAAAAAAGAAAAAAAAAAAACAACATTGAGTTTCTGGCTGAGTTTCTGTTTTGCTATTTTATTGTAAAACCCCACGAAATATTAATGTTTTGACCACTAAAATACTAGCTTTGAAAATATATAAAATGATCAATAGACTTAGCATAAAATCTATTATTAAAATCTCGATTATGATTGTAAATGTATGCTTGGTCAATCCCTAGTATCAGGTGGGATGACACTGATAGCTCACTCCACGCTCACTTCGCCTAACTTTTCACGGTGAGACGGTTACAGAATCGCACGGCTGGATCGATACCCCACACTGAAATAAATAATTTCTTACTACACATTAACCTTTTGAACGCCAGAGTATAACGTATCGCCGTACCCCTGACGCCAGGCCACTTTAACAACACAATAACACACACTTAAAACAACAAATTTCTCGATATTGGTCGTTTATTTACATTAGTTTCATGCAATACAATATAGACGGAAGCTTAAACTTTTAAATTATATAAATAAAAACACACAAAACTAATGATTAAATTGTTTATTTCATAATATCCGACGACGACGACCGACGTGTATTTTGTCATATATTTGTGACGTTGGCGTTCAGGGTGAGTTTTCGTTTGTCACATATATGTGACAATGGCGTTCAAAAGGTTAAAGCGATTACATTAAGTCTTAATGACTTTATACAGTAAAAAGAAATGTTTGTAAAACAGTAAAAGACAAAACAGTAACTTTTAATGATTGAACATACTAAATATTTACTGAAAAAAAAAAAACAAAGGAGAACCACCATTACTGTAATGTAAATTTTCAATGGTTTGAAGTATATCACTAAATGAATAAAACAGTTAATGTTGTGACCTTTCAAGTACTTAAAACTTTAAAGTTTACTTTCATGACGGTAACATTTGCCTCTAGCTTTAACTGTTTTCGGATCAGTAAAAAATACTGTTTTGAACGTTAGGCTCATACGGAACTGTTTAAAACAGTTCAGATTAATGTTTTTTCATTTTTATTTACTGCTTATTTCTTTTAGTGCAAGCTGACATTAACGACCTAACCAATAACTGTAATCCTTTTAGGCTGCAGTATAGGCACACGAGGATTACCCCAAAATGTTATAAAACAGAAAAGTAATCTTCCTCCCAAGTATTTGCGGAGCTCCTAACATTGTAATTAAGTTTAGGCACAGCGAATTTTCGTTTTAACTTGCAGCAATGAGATTCCGCCACTCCATTGTTTGTGGATTTAGTTATTATTCGGAATCGAGTTATGGGAGCCTCCTAAAGGATTAACTGAATTGTTTTAATGTAGAAAGGTCGCTTGTTTTTAATGTATGTATTTGTGTCGAGATTTTCGTGGCGGGAGTTTGTGCAGCGAAGTTTTAATGAGTTGGCTTTATTTATTTTGTTATTTACTGCTTGTACGGCTACAAATTTAAAGGACTTATTTAAGTCTTAAAATAACCTTAGCCAGACGAAAACGAAACAACATTCCTTTGTCGACTACAAATCCGTAGCACATCGCTCTTCAGCTACGACTGCTACGAGTTTCCTGGCGTAGCGCTACGTAAGCTACGGCGTAGCTTGATGCTAGATACATAAATACATGTTGATTTAACGCACACAAAAGAAGTACACAAAAGCACAATTAAATGATAACAATACCTAGTACAAGGTACCAATATACAAAAAAAAAAAAGACGGGTTGCACTCCGGGAGTGCCGGCAGAAGTGAAAACTTGAATATTAACGTTGAAATAAATCAATTATTAATTGAATTATTATAACTAAGTTTTTTTCACTATTTTTGCGTCACTTTTTTCATTAATCGATGCGCTTTGTTCAATTTCCATTTTTTGAAACACTTTATATACACGAATTTTACGAATACACAGCAGTGTGGCTACTACACAGACGGTCGAGCCATCAGCTGTCCATCCACGTCCACGTCCACGTCCGCGTCCGCGTCCACCACCACCATCACATCACATCACATCACATAACATCACATCACCATCGCCATCGCCATCGCCATCACCATCACCATCGCCATCACCATCAACATCGCCATCACCATCGCCATCACCATCACCATCGCAATCGCCATCGCTATCGCTATCGCCATCGCCATCGCCATCACCATCGCCATCGCCATCACCATCACCATCCATCCATGCATCCATTATCGTGTCTCACTTGGTTCACTTCGGTTGGCGCCGCCGTAGAAATAGATGGGGGGGGGAATCTCTCCTGACGGTCACGTGTCCTGACGCGATGCCCTGACGCGAGTTTAACATTTTTTACCCATTACAAAAAGTGTTCAACGCCGCTAAAGAAGTTTTCACTTCAAAAAAAATGTATGACATCCTTTACACAATCCTTTATCTTACGAAGGAACTCGTGAATTTTGTTAAACGTTGCGCAGTCTATCACTCTATGGAATATACAGGGTTAAAATAAATTTGCTAGCGAAACTCAACAGATATGATTGGATGGATATCTAAACACGACAAAACAAAAAATTAATTAATTTGATGACTTTTTTGTGGGGTTAACGCCCGCAACTACTGGAGACAGTTAGTAATAACAGTTTAAAAAAAAAAAACTGTTTTTTTTTTGTAAACTTAACAAATGTGATTAGTATTCATCTATACTATATACTATAATATTATAAAGAGGTAAAATTTGTAAGTTTGTAAGTTTGTATGTTTGTAAGTTTGTATGTACGGGGTAATCTCTGGAACTACCAGTCGGATTTGAAAAATTCTTCTTGCATTTGATAGCCCAATTCTTGAGAAAGGCTATAGGCTATTTAACATCACGCTATGACCCTTAGCAGCCGAGCAAAAAGAAAAAAAGTAAAAAAGAACGTTAAGTGATAGCGTGGGCGGGTGATGCGATACGACGGGGTGGCTCGGGGGAAACAAGAAGTTTCACGCGAACGAAGTCGCGGGCTGAAGCTATTGCTCAATAAAATAAAACAAAACAGGTTTGCTTGTCTCATACTTCCAAGTAACAACAAACAAAACCCCAAAAAAATACATCGAACCTTTTTCATTTATATTTTATCGATATCGATGCCCAGTTAAGATCGCTGCTAGTGAGATTTACAAAAAAAACGGAAACGGATAGTAGCGAAACTTCCGATGATGACATTGAAAACAGCAAGATCTAACACAACATAACACAGCAGAGCAATGACATACAAAAGAACAGAGAAAGCAGTAGAACCCCGCCAAAAGACCCACCGATGAAGCTCGACCTGAACCATGCTGGCAGCAAGGTCGTTAAAAGATGCCCATCCATAGATAATAGCTACCCATTTCTCCACTAGTCCAATGCTTACTCTAGGATGCATATCCGGTAGGCTCTTAAATCCTTACCTATCCTACGGGCACGTCTTCCCTACCATTACCGCGTCCCCCGGTCTATTCCTTGATATGCAATGGTCGCTGTAGCACCATGAACATGAGACTACAGGAGTTAAAAAGTGAATCAATAAAAAACTTTAGCTAAAGATACAATAAAATTAAATAATAGGTATAATAAACCTCAGACTAACTATCTCACCTCCTTACCTCAAACTAACTATAATTCCATAACTATTTCACTCAAGTATCAGTTCTCAATTACCAACATAACAAACAATGTGCACTGCACCGTTCTTGATTAAATTAATTAGGATCAATAAGTTCCCAACATTTATTATAGAAATTAAATTTTAATCCAATGAATTAGGTTTGTGTTAGCAAAAGGTTAGAACTTTCGGACCGTTCTCAAACGAATAATTTTCAGAAGCTGAACGTTCTGACGTCGCGAAGGTGTGGGGATTATAAGGTAATTGAACGAAAGGTACTCTTTCAGAGTTCCGGTTGAAATATTATGAAACAGGAAGTTTGCCAATTGAGTTGAACCAAAACCTTTGTTAAAGGAAGGAGGAATTTATTCTGAGGCACGTGTAACAGCTTATTCACACGTAAATGAGTCGTATTTTTTCAGAATATTTTTATTTAAAAGAATCTTTTTTTATTTTCTTATTGGATATTAGATTTCACGACCTCCAGACAAACCTCGTCCTCGACCTCAAAACGGTGACGGAAAACATCGTGAGGAAACCGGCATGTCCTAGAACCAGAAATTCGAAGACATGTGACATCTGCCAACCCGCACTGGGCCCGCGTGGTGGATTACGGCCCACTCCCTCTCACTGAGAGGAGGCCTGTGTCGCAGCAGTGGGAACATTATAGGCTGATTATGTGTATGTGTGACCGCCAGACAAGACTCGGTTAATTTATGTAACAGGAAATTTTATACGCGTTTTCTTCCAATAATTTATGAAAATATATCCAGTAAATAGCGCCTATCCGAATGTATACATCCTCAAGAGACAGCCTCGCTGGTCCAGTGGTCAGAAGATCTACTGCTGCGCATGAGTTTCTGGGTTCGATGCCCGGGCCGGGAAGTGTTATTGGGTTTTTCATCTGGAATTTCTCAGTAGCATCCAGGAGTCTGGATTTGTGCCTGGTTTATGGCAATAAGCTCATTCCCTGTTACAATATAGCATTTGAACATACCTGGCGCAGTAAGCGTATAGGTACACTATAGTAAAAGTGCACAGTGCTGCACACCCCCACCCTATTTCAAGTTAAACAAATATCAACATTATTTCAATGATAATTAAGTTGATTTCAGAGTGACTAGCACTATTAAAAAAGTTATAAAAATGTTTGAAGTAGTACCGTAAACTGAACTTTATCATGTAAGAATTAAAGTTACTTTTCCATTAATTCACATATATGAATTAATGGAAATAATATATAATAATATTATTATTTCCATTAATTCATATATGTTTACATTTTTGGCAAATAAATTGCGAACGCAGAACATACCTAGTTACACATCTGCCTAAGCCGATTTATTACCGTTGGATCCCGTTTTTGAATCCCATTTTAATATTTTTGGCGTTGGATCCCGCAAAACATTATTATGTATTTCCGTTGGATCCCGAATTTGAAAAAAGCAAGATAATTACGTTTTATTGTCGTTGAATCCCGAAAAGTATTTCCGTTGGATCCCGAATGCTTAAAAAAATATGAATGCGGGTACTTTCAACAACAAAATTGTTTATAATAAAATGAGGGGTTCACTAATGTTTCACCAAAACTCCATTGACAAATTTTTAGTTTACAACCAACGTTTCGTATACTATTTATTTCACAAACAACTCATTTTCTATATAATCTAGTCGTTTCTGGCACTCGCCGGCCGCTGCCGCGGCACCGCTCGCTTCGCTCGCTCGGCTCGTGCGTAGGGGTCACAGTTTTAACCTAACCTAACCTAACATTGTTTTTTTTTTTAATAATTAACCTAATCTAACTAGTTCGGTTCCGGGTAACCCACTAAAAATAATCTCTTTTTAGTGTTTGATAAAGGTAAATCACTTTTCTTCTGAAATGTACACATGTTGTTATAATATGGGATTCAACGGAAATAGCAAATGGGATCCATCGGTAATACCTAAAAAACGGGATCAAAAAACGGGATCCAACGGTAATAAACGCCTTTTTTTTTTTTTTTTTTTTATGGATGGGAAATCATCAAATGACCCCTCCCGCTCTGGGTGGAGCGAGGGGAGTGTCAGACTCTTACTGACTAAAACCCATCCGTGTTCCTTCCTTAGCCCTTTATGTTCCGGGGTAGCGGTAACCCTTTCGGACAATCCCGCACCCCCGGCAGGCTTCGGCCCTGGCAGGCCCCTTCCTTTCTGCTGACATCTCTTTGAGGCGCGCGTGGAACACGTACGCGCCGTCCGGCACGGGCCTGGTCCTGATCGGACGGTGAGCTACCCATTACTCTCCGTCCGCAGGCCCGCGCCTACGGTGGCCGGGAGTCGTCACGCGGCTCCCGACGCCCGGAGCGTCTCCCGCGGCGGCTGGGGTGTGAGGCTCTCTCCCTCAGCCGTTCAGCCACCTCCTTCGCTAGCATGACTGCTTCGCAGAAGGAGGTGACCGCCTCCCACTCCCTCTCGCCCCGGACCATGGCTTGAACCAGGGCCGGACGCGAGAGGTCGCCGCCGCTGTCTATCGCCTCTACGAGGGCACGGCGGTGCTCCGCCCATGCGGGGCAGACCTCCACCGTATGCTCCACCGTGTCCTCTGGGCGATCCTCGCAGTGGTGACACCCGGGCGTCTCCTCCCGCCTGATGATGTGCAGGAACCTCCCAAAACATCCGTGTCCGGTGAGGACCTGCGTCAGGCGATAGGTGAGGACGCCGTGACGCCTCTCTAGCCACTCCTCAAAGAGGGGTCTTATCGCCACTATCGTGGCGTGCCCTGGTAATAAACGCTTAAGCCAACGTTCGCATGATAAAAATACGCGGGCTTTTATCGCGCACAGGATTTTAAACTCTCGGTGTTGAGCCGAGCATTGAGAATCAAACAGAGCGCATCCCAGCGCATCAAAAAACCACACTGTTGGATTTTCAACCCTCGGCGCAGCATTAGTGTGTTAAAAATCCAGTGCGCGAAAAAATCCTGCCGCGATATATTTACGTTTTTTTTTATTGCTGAATGGGCCCGATCACGCCTGATGAAAAGCGATGGATGAAGTCTATGATGGAACGAGCGTGCCCAGAAGATGCCTAAGGCACACAACGAAACACAGCAAGCTGCTTGACGCCGGACTCCGGTGGGAGGGTGGTCGCAAACCAGGCGGGCGTTAGCCCTACCACCACAAGGGAAGAATTGGCCAGTCAAATAAAGTGTTGGGTGTGACTGTCTTGGATGCGCCGAGCGCTCGGTTCAGTTGAGTAACTGGCGGAAAAAACTGCGCTACACAAGGAGGCTTCTTCATGCATCTCAAAAAAGTCAAACGTTAGTGCGAATATGGGCATAACCTTTTGGGAATGGGCTTTGTATTATGAAACAAAAGTGAATTTACAAACAACAGCGGCAGATCGCGTAAGAAAGTGAAATAGGTCAATGCCCGATAAGACGCCTTGTTACTTATGCGCCGTTGCTAATTCGGTGCGCACGTACCGCCATTACCAATAGTCGTTACTCTATTACGTGACCAAAATGTTAGCTAACATGTATGAAAGGCTAGTGGCTCAGGCCTGAAGGAGGGCGCAACTTTATGGGCTTGTTTAAAAAATTCATTGGGATTCATTGAAATAACTTTCGCGAATACTTCCGAGACTATATTTCAGTCAGCCCCACTGACATTTTGTTGCGTGGCTAACTTTAGTTTTTACCATGGACTCCACGAGACAGGGTCGACCTAGTGTGGATTTCATAAGCAAAATGCTTCCTTTGCGTCTTATTTTTGAAGTGAAAACTTCTTTAGCGGCGTTGAACACTTTTTGTAATGGGTAAAAAATGTTAAACTCGCGTCAGGGCCTCGCGTCAGGACACGTGACCGTCAGGAGAGATTTCCCCCCCCCCCATCTCTTTCTACGGCGGCGCCAACCGAAGTGAACCAAGTGAGACACGACAAAGATGGCCGAAGAAAATGACATTTGACGTACAAATGTTTGAAAAGTCAGTTTCGTAAACAATAGTACTTCGAGGAGCCGCAGTTGTATTTAATTTATTTTGAACTTCTGTTTAACCAATTTAGTTTATTATTATATACCTACCTACAATACAAAATAGAAGCGACGAAAAATATAACGAAGCACATTATAGCAACAAGAAATACTGTGGGACATTGCTGCTTTTGTGTGAAAACAATGCTTCCGTGTCGGCCACGGAAGTTTACACCCTGCAGGGAAATGCTCCAGTAGGGTGTGGCTGTGAAGCTATGTTGCAAAACATGCTCCACGTCCTATCCTGCCTTATTTGTCCTACCCAAAACATGCAGTCAAAGTGACCTCTGCGCTGCCACCGACGACAACGTGGAAGTGGCAATATTTTGAGCCAACAAGATCTAAAGTAAAAGAGAAGAAATTTAGGGAGTAGTTCATTAATAAAAAGCTTGTATACAAATATCAGTTTATTTTTATAATACTTGTACGCACCGGGACTTACAGCTTAGTACGGCTGTTATTCCAAATGCATACAGTGTGGCTAAGTTTGTAACGATTGAGCCTGGTATCTATGGTTACCTCACCCTACTGATTATAAACCTACAGCAACTACTTAACACCCTAGTTATCCTAACACCCCAACCTATCATACAAGCCTACGGGAGACCTACGGGAACAGACAGAATTTGGGTAGGAATAGGGGTTTGTGTACGTCGTGCAATGTGTACACAGGAAATAGTTTTGTCATTGCCGGTCCCACAGACTCATAGAACTGGTGATGGCTAAAGGTGTCTTGGCCATAGTGAGAGGAAAGATGGAAGATGAATCAAACTCTACTCCAGCTTGATGACTAATTTATTCATTTACTAATTACTAATTTATGTGGAACGAATGTATGTCGCTCTTGATGCTGACGCTGGCGTATGTAACTCTTGCCTGTTCACGGCTGAACAATACTCTAAACTCTAATTTGGCTTCTAAAACTTGTGCAAGCAGAACAACATTTTTAAAATGTTTGCTTTTCATTTGCCATCTGTGCCATCTCTTCTGTAGGCCGTTTCATTTTTTGCTATTCGTAGTGAAGCACCATCCTTACTAGTCCTATTGACCTGAAATATAAAACTAATGTTATAAATTCTTTCTCTTCATTATCTTATTTATACTGATTTAATTAATCAGTAGCGGCATCAAAATAACAGTCATTATTATTCTTATGGCGGGTTTTTTTTTTTTTGTTACAATGAGTTTTGTACAGGCAAACGAAGTTCTTCGTAAAATTGTAAATTGGATAGGCACCTAATTCGTAAATCATGCCAGACTGCCCCTGTTTAGCGTTAGTGCTTGTGTCAGTGTTTTTATTTTCTATTATGGAGACCTCGCCCTGACCAATTCTTCCAAAAAATCTAAGGATTAGAAGCAAAAGCAAGCATAAGTATAAGAAATTGAGAATGTTTACAAAACATAACTTACTTTGAACACATTTTAGCTGTAACAGTAGGTACACACCTTATCCTCCTCCAACCAATATTCAATTCTTTGCCCTTTATTGCAACTAGTCTCCGGTCTTAATTTCATTTATTTTAAATACAAAAAAAATATTCAAAAGTTTTTTAGTTTGACACATACAATATCAAATTCATTCATTGACATATTCATATTGTTTCCATGACGACCATGACGTTGTCGCGTCAAAACTGTTGAAACTGTAGACAATAAATTAGTTTTTCATACGTAATAATGTCTATGGACACAAATATTCGGTTCGTAGACAGATATTCTCGTATGCCGATTTAATGTGTTGGCCAATTTGTTGGATGACTTCATTATAATGGCAACATTTAGAAGTTGTAGGACATTCTAGTTATAGAACGTTTATGAAGCGTTTATGAATACAAAATTTTATCGAATGTTTTAAAGGCCTATTGAGCATTTTAACTAATGAATGGTTTAAACCTTCAATAGGCTTTTTTTATGAATAAGACCGAAAGTGTTTAAAATATGGAAATTGAACAAAGTGCATCTATTAATGAAAAAAGTGACGCAGAAATATTGAAAAAAAATGAGTAATATTAATTAAATTAATAATTGATTTATTTCAACGTTAATATTCAAGTTTTCACTTCTGCCGGCACTCCCGGAGTGCAACCCGTCTTTTTTTTTTTTTTTTTACGAAGCTTCAGAATCGAAACATGTTTGATAATTATGGAATTATCAAACATGTTTCGATTCTGAAGCTTCGTGCTTATGGAAGCACGAACCCACTTAGACTATTTAAGACAACTGAAGAACAATTCTCGTAATCTAAAACTTTCAAAATCTAGTCGCAGTCTCATCTCGGCGACAAACAAATGTCAAAAACTTGTCAAAATGCAGGGAAATTAGAGATATTATTTTTGACAGGTTGAGACTGAGATCAACTGTGAACGTTTTTAAACTTACGAGAATTGCCCCTCAGACATTACCAGTTATTATACGTCGCGCAACAAGTTATGAGCGCTGACCTTGAAGAAAACAGACGCCACAAACCCTTATGCCTTAGTAATAAGGGTTCGTTTCGCTTGTTTTTTTTCAAGGTCAACGCTCATAACTCGTTGCGTGACTTGTACTACACACTATTTAAACTGAATTAATCTACCTAGCCTTTTCCCAAATATGTTGGGCTCAGCTTCCAGTTTAACCGGACGCAGCTGAACACCAGTATTACATGGAGCGACTGCCTATCAGACCTCCACAACCCAGTTACTGGGTAGCATGATACCTAGTAACTGGGTAACTGATAATTGCCCCGTTGGTCTCGTGGTCGCATGCGCGATCGTTGTGCATGGTGTCCTGGATTCGATTCCCTGGTCGGGCAAAGTGTTATTGGGTTTTTAGTTGGTGGTGCGATACCCCCGTGCCTCGGAAAGCACGTAAAGCCGTTGGTCCTGCACCTGATCTCTCCCCGGTCCGTCCCATCAGACTATGAGACTAAAGGAACAGAGAGTGCACCTGAGTTTTGTGCACACACTTGTGCACTATAATACTTCCTGCGAACCTGCGGGGCAATTGCGTAACACATTATCAATCGGAATCGGTTTCATTTTGACAGTTCAACAACATTCATTGCGTTATTTAAGTGTTGAGCAGAGACATTTTTGGAACTTATGAAACAATGGATTAGCAATTTGCTTCAAAATGATTCTGATTCCGATTGATAGTGTGTTACGCAATCAGGGTGCTGGCTAATAGAATAGAATAGAATACTCTTTATTATGGACACAGAGATAAATATAGAAAGTAATCTAATCTCCGTTGAGATCGGTCAGGGGATTATTATTACCCTTGGCAAGACTGGTTGTCAGGCTTTTGGGCTTTTTACTACCCCTAAAATTTGAAATTAAAGGTGTTAAATTCAAACATGCATTCATTACGTGGCTGTGGTTGCAGTGAACCACAGAGTTTAAATAGTTAGTTAGTTGAGTAAAATTACATTTTCGTGTTTGAAATACCTTTGTTGTCAATTGAAACAAAGCAGAAACATAATATATTTCAATGATTACGTGTCAAAGTTGTTTAAATATTATGACTAGTAAAGTATGTAGTTTCAATGTTAATTGTAAAACGTAACACAATTCGAATTACACTCTCAATATCAAACTGAATTATTTTAAAGGAGATTGCTAATCCATTGCTTCATATGTTCGAAAAATGTGTCTTCTCAACAACGTAAATAGCGCGCGTAATGTTGTTGAACTGTCAAAATGAAACCCATAGCTGCTGATAGTGTGTTACGCAATTACAATGTTGATTAAAATATGATTCGCGACCGTGACAAATATACATTTACTGAATTACAATAATTAAAATTATCAATAACAATTCTATTTTAATGAAATACTATTTTATGCATGAAATCATGACATTTGATGCCAATTCTATTTAAGGGGCTTACAGGACCTAAACGCAAAAAACACAACTTTTATAAACAATATAAGTATATGATCGACGGTAAAAAAATAAATAAATAAATATATGATAATCACCAGGATATATGCTAGGTAGATAGTGTGTTGAAAACATAATACAACTTATTTGGTACGATAGAATAAAATCATGAAGATCCCTCTAAAAACTTTCTTTTTACAATAAAAACCATACTAATATACATACAATCATTATGATTTTTTGTCAGATTATTCAACAAGCAACATACTAAAACTCTAGTGTTTTAGTTTTTTAGTCCAAACGATAGATTTTTCGTAAATAGATAATTGCTTCATATTTTGCAATAAATTACCAGTGTTGTGTCATCGCGCTTCTCTTTCCTTTCTATGCAGTCCGACAGTGACCGCGCTTTAGGTCATGTAGTCCTCTTCAGAGAGTTGAATTGATCATTCTAATGATTATAATTTTGTAAATACATATTTGCTATGATCGCGAATGATATTTTGATCAACATGCAGCAGGCTGCAATATTTTTTTTTGCGTTTCTTGCAATATGAAGGTCAGTGTCCTAATACTGACCATTTGTCTTGTATATTGCAAGAAACGTAAAAAAAAAATGAATGTCTCGGGCTAGGTTCACTAATGTTTCACCAAAACTCCATTGACAAATTTTTAGTTTACAACCAACGTTTCGGATACTATTTATTTCACAAACAACTCATTCCGCGACAGTTTTATTTTATAAACACTCGCTTCACAAACATTTATTTGGCAAATGCTTCTCTTTACAAATGTTACGGATGATATTTAATCATTTATACATTTTTCATTTAATATTTAGATTCTTTAGGAAAAATAACGTTTATACAAAATATCATTTTATGATACACTAGCGACTGCATTAAAACCTGCATTAAAATCCGTTGCGTAGTTTAAAAGATCTAAGCTCACAGACAGCGGGAGTGACTTTGTTTTATACTATGTAAAGATTTTCTAAACCAGTCACAAAGTGATCATGACGGTATTCTTCATTTGGGTCAAATAAATTTCAGGCAAGTATTTTTGTCTATATAATCTAGTCGTTTCTGGCACTCGCCGGCCGCTGCCGCGGCACCGCTCGCTTCGCTCGCTCGGCTCGTGCGTAGAAGGTCACAATTTTAACCTAACCTAACCGAACCATTTTTTTTTTTAATAATTAACCTAATGTAACTAGTTCGGTTCCGGGTAGCCTACTAAAAATAATCTCTTTTTTTCTACTATTAGCGCAAGTCGTTTCTGGCACCCATATTTTGTGTAAAAGTAATTTTTTTCTATATAATCTAGTCGTTTCTGGCACTCGCCGGCCGCTACCGCGGCACCGCTCGCTTCGCTCGCTCGGCTCGTGCGTAGGGGTCACAGTTTTAACCTAACCTAACCTAACATTTTTTTTTTTAATAATTAACCTAATCTAACTAGTTCGGTTCCGGGTAGCCCACTAAAAATAATCTCTTTTTATCTATTAGCGCAAGTCGATGAAAGAATGAGTTTCATTTTTAGGAAATTGCGTAATGATAAGTCAATATGTACAACGTTTTTATTCCAAACGTTGTTTTATGAGATAAAATGAATGTAAAATGAATTGCTTGTTAAATAACACGTTAATAAACAAAAGTTTATCTGGTGATTATTTTGTAAAGTGAATTATTTGGCAAATTTGTTGTTGTATAATGATGAAATGACAAATCATGTTTTTGCCAATCGTTGTTTGTCAAGTAAAAATTTGTAAATTAATTTTTGGTGAACTGACAGGGCACCCTCGGGCTACCTTATGCTTCCCCCTCAACTCTAAAAATGTAAAACTCCCTAACAGGAGAAAGCATTGGCAAATACGCGCGAGTGGAATACGGCCCGTTTTATTAGCCCCGGCCGGCTGTAATTGAATTCCGTTTTTTTCCGTTGCCCACTCCGGCAGCCCACTGATTGGGTTTTGAGTGAGCCCCGGCTTGTTTTCTCGTGTTCTGATTGGTGCAATGATTGTCTTTGGCAGAAAATGGGCTCGAAATAATAGGAACTAGGAATATGGCCGAAATCTGCAATTTGCTGACGGAATTAAAAATGGTCGCTGGACAGCGGCTTGTGTTCGTCTTATTGATATTTGGAGTCCCAGAGAGAATCATTTATTTACAATAATACTATAAATAAACGAATAGTCTTAAAATAATAATATGTACTTACATGTACATAAAAAAGCAGAGGAAATAATCAAAGTGCTTCAAAAAATTCTTCCGCGTCGCTGTCAACAGGAAAAGTGCCCACAAGGCTGGCAGCATTGCCACGTCGTTAATCCATACTAATATTATAAATTCGGAAGTAACTCTGTCTGTCTGTCTGTATGTTACCTTTTCACGCCTAAACCACTGAACCGATTTAGATGAAATTTGGCATAGGATAGTTTTTATCCCGATATTCCCACGGGATCGAAACTTATGCGGGTGAAACCGCGGGGCGCAGCTAGTGATTTTATAAAACATTCTCTAGAAAAGGTTGAAATGAAAGTAGCTTAGTTGAAATAAGAAAAATGCTCAGCGGAACACGCGTGACACAGTTAGCACATGTGACGAAACGTTTTCACAATCCACTCAATATTTAACTTATTGCGATTAAGGTGTTTTTTTGATGTTTTATTTATTTCGTCGAAACGTACAAATTGTTGAATATTGAATTTGTCGTTTTCGAGGAAAAAATAAAAAATCTTCTCAGACGGCAGCATAGCTTCGCAATTTTCAGTAGGTAAGTATAAAAGTTTTATATAAAAATCCAATATTTTCCTTATACAACATATAAAATAAAACCTTTAACTGAAGCTAATTTCAAAACACAAAATAAATTATATACAGGTTGAAATTTAAAACATGCGACACATCGAAATGGGAGATTGTGGTCATCATTATGAACAACTTTTACTATGGGACCAAACTTGAAATCGCGAAAAAAATACCAGCTGTTCCCTACATTTATGTTCGCATAACTCGTCTAAATGTAGGGAACAGCTGTTTTTTTTTCCGCGATGTCAGGTTTGGTCCCATAGTAAAAGTTGTTCATAATGATGAGTTCAATCTCCCATTTCAATTAGTCGCATGTTTTCAATTTCACCCTGTATATGTAACAATATTCGAGAGGATGAGCCACTAAAACGTTGCCAAAATAAAACTTTTTACAACCAACAACCAAGAAATTGTCAATCATAAGAAAATTAATTTAGCTTTCACATTGATTACACAAAGAAACGAGTCACCATTAACTTACATATTCAATAATATATGAAAAGAAAGCAACAAATCATATTACAGAGAAATATATGCGTACCCAACGGTCCAGAAAAGGTCTTCAGCAAGAATAAAACAAAATGTTTTCGTCTATTTGCAAGAAAACTAAGCGAATCCTTCATTCCCCGAGCCTCGTTTGCATATACCGTAACTTGACCATAGTGAGATGCTGTACCTACAAAAATGTTGTGAGTAACTTTGAATTATGATTTAATACTATTTTATTACCACAAGGTGCCCACAAGGTGGACCGACGACCTTGTGAAGGCCGCAGGAACTCGTTGGATGCGAGAAGCACAAAACCGGTCGAAGTGGAGGTGCTTGGGGGAGGCCTATGTCCAGCAGTGGACGTTTTTCGGCTGAAATGATGATGATGATGATGACTATTTTATTAAACAATTATATAAGAAGACCAAACCCCATAAAGTGTCACGTTTCCGAGATATTAATTATTTTGTGACTCAATCATCACTGCACCAGCACAGTGTTTTAATAATTGTTTGCTGCACCGGACGACGTCATTACGTCAGCGCCGGCTGTCGCTGAAAACCAGCGCTGGGGCTCTGTCTTGCATAAGGTCGCAGCTTAATGCTGAGCGATACCCGTTTTGCGTGGATGTGACGCATGTTTCTCCCTACCTTTTTATTCATTTGTTTTGTTTATGTTCTTTTTTGCGTCATTTTCACCGCAGACAAACGTATTTTCCTTCTTTCTTTCTTTCATCAAGTATGAACGGTACGGAACGGGATTTTAAAATTTTCAAATTTTTCTTTCTATAAAAACCTAATTCGGACTATTACGAACATTCCAAAACGAAAAATAGCGAAATCAGTCCAACCGTTCTCTAGGCACGCGCTTACCTACGAACTGCATTTTGTTCTTATTTATATACAAAAATAAATTATTAATCGTTAATGATTTAATATTTCTACAAGCCACTAATAAAAAACTCTCCTTTTATTTATTTATTAAGTGAAAATATTTATTTCTTAATACGGTTTTGTGGGTTATGGTTTTGTAGAACAGCACATCGGATAAGGATAGAAATCCTATCGATATCCTAACTTTAGACTTAAATTAGAATTCAACAGCACACCCTTAAACTCCTTTCTAAACACAATCTCCAACAATCTAACAAGAAACCCTTGAACCACACAACTCCCAACTACGTTGGCGCTAGTAAATAAGCAAGCGATCTAAACACAGCACGGCCATTCCCGTGTACAGTGAAAGTAAATACCGCGTGAAATTGAAGGAGCATCGATCGTAAGTTCGCGGATCAGCTGTTCAGTAGTGCCGTAACACGCGGCATTTGTTCCAATGTACTCACTCAATCTGACTGCCTGTGGAACGCTCTTTGCTTTTTATGAGTGCCTGGTAGAAAGGGTAAGTTACTAGAATAGTTTCGACGGGATCATCCGTGAGGAAATAAAGGTGAATTCGAATTGTTTGTTTATTAATTTTAGGACGTAAAAAATAAAGGCACAAAAAAGAAAAAAAAATTTCAAACATTATTTTGAGATAAATCGAAATTGCTGTACTGACCAATTACATGCGAGCAGCGGCCGGCAAAAGTTGTATGAAAATCCACATCTGTCGTGGTTTAGCGGCCAAATAAATTATACAGGAAACTTATATCTGTCGTGTAATTTAAAAATGGAAAGATCTTTTACTCCGAGACATGGCAACCAAGGAGGTAACTTATCAAAGGTTTTATTTAAATTTCGAACCGGCTTGCAAATAGAAAGTTGTTTATTGAAAAAAAAAAAACAAATGAACACTTTAACGCTGGAAAAAATATTGTTGTTCGTCATTGATTTTGAAAAGTAATTGTAGGTAGTTGACAAAAAAGTTCTGCCTAGGTACTACTTAGTTTTAATTTCTGCGCATTATTTGAGAAAAGTACTATACAAGCCTTGGCCACAACTAGGCATTAATGGACTTACGTAATCAATGAATCTTTTGCTGGCCGCTGCAGGACCGCATTTTTTTTTTTGCCTTTATTTGTTACGTCCTAAAAGAATTTTTATGTAGGTACTAGATTTTCTCACTTCATTGCTTTCATTTATTGCTCGGGGACAGCTCTCTACATTTATAAGAGCCTGTTACAAGCGATGTTGATACAAAACAGAGATGATGTCGAGCAAACAAGAAAAAAAAATAAACATTAAAAAATATATCCATGTGTGTCACAAACAGAATTAGCAAAGCCCATGAATACGAGGGCTGCTATTTATGTATCCGGAACTGGCCAGTTACAGAACAATATTAAAAAAGTAATTATAACATTTAAAAATGGAACTCTTTGGCTGAAAAATACAATTTGTTTCATGTAGCTGTCATTTGTTTTCCCTTTGTGGCGTCATTTTGAAAATTTTGTGACTTTATCACTATGGATTTAACTCGTGAAAATGTTCGTGCTATGATTTATTACGATTTTCGGCGAGGGCTAACTCAAAAACAGTGCATCGATCAACTCACTTCGACTTTTGGGGACGAAGCACCATCGAAAATGACTGTGTATCACTGGTATAGTGAGTTTAATCGTGGGCGGTCTGTGCTCACGGACGAATTTAAAGAAGGTCGCCCTAAATCGGTTGTTGTACCTCAAAATATTGATGCTGTGCGGGAACTAATAATGCAAGATCGTCATGTTACATATCGCGAGATAGAGGCGTCTCTGGGCATAAGTATGACGAGTATTTATAAAATATTACACGAACATTTAGCTGTAAAAAAAATTTGTTCACGTTGGATTCCGCACAACTTGAGAATTGACCAAAAACGGACTCGTGTGGATTGGTGTAAAAAAATGTTACAAAAGTACAATCAAGGTGCGTCAAAAGCTGTCTATAATATCTACACAGGTGATGAAACTTGGATATATGCGCATGATCCTGAAACTAAACAACAATCTACGGTTTGGGTGTTCCAAGATGAGCCGAACCCAACAAAAGTCATTCGTTCAAAAAGCACTTTGAAGCAAATGGTCGCTTGTTTTTTTGGTATAAATGGACATGTGGCTACAGTACCACTAGAGCATCGTAAAACAGTTAATTCTGAATGGTACACGAGCATTTGTTTGCCAGAAGTCTTTAAAGAAATAAGAAAGAACAACCGACAACGCCGAATCCTTCTTCATCATGACAATGCTAGCTGCCACACATCGGCTGAAACAACTCGGTATTTGGAAGGTCAAAAGACCGAATTAACGGGTCATCCGCCGTACAGCCCCGACTTGGCTCCCAACGACTTCTATTTATTCCCAACCATAAAGAATAAATTACGTGGTCAACGTTTTTCGAGCCGTGAAGAGGCCGTTGATGCGTTCAAAATGCACGTTTTGGAGATACCTCAATCTGAATGGAAAAAGTGCTACGAAAATTGGTTCCAACGTATGCAAAAGTGCATCGCTCATCATGGCGAATATTTTGAAAAGCAATAAAACCATAATAAATGCTATATGTTTGTTTCACTTTGTTATTCCGGATACATAAATAGCAGCCCTCGTATTATTGTATTTTTGCGTTGCGTTCAAAACGAGATCTAAAACACCTGGACAAAACCTGTGTTCAAATATGCACCCTGAATATTTTTGTGACATTTTTTTAATCAAAACACGAAGCAAATAATAAAAAATATCTGGGGGCACTCCCCAATCATTTTTCGCTACATACACGCGATCGAGTGACGGCTAACAAAACAAGCAAAAACTAGATAAAAGCTGTACACCGTACTCTTCATATTTTCTATACACTGCTGTTAGTCTATCTAGAAAATTATTTAACTTTCATGCAAATTGGGCAATGGATAAAAAGTCAGTGTTTTTTGTCGCGGAGTTCTATTTTCTGTCAGTTATTTTTTTTTTCAATCATGTTGTTTCACATGTTTTGTATGTATAGTATTGTTCTTCAATATTTTTCGTTGGGAGTCCAACCGCAAACAATGAGTATTTTAATCAATCAAATCATTTATTTTCAACGAATGTAGGTAAATTACAATACAGGTGGAGTAGATAGGTGTGAGCCATGTACACTCTGCCTGGAAATAGACACGCAAAATTTATAAAAATTGTTAGGAAGTCAAAAATAAAATTACAAATTAAAATTAAAATGTCACAGTTAGAATTATTACAATTATACACACATTCATAATAATTCATATTGAAAAAATGTCATATTAAAATGTTACTCTAGAATTAAAAATAGAAATGTATATTAGGTCCATATGTTCAAATAATATTAATTATACAGGGTGTTACGGAAAGGGTATATCAACACAAACGGGTTGAAAAGTGTATCTGGTCTAGAATCTCTGTACAACATTTCAGCTCAAACGCAGTAACTTTGAAAATGCTTAATATTTTTTTATTTCGATAGTTTATTAAATTGAAATCATAACAAACGTGTCACCGCACTACGAGGGTCATTATCCATTATCTGTAGTGTGTCTGTGCGCCTAGTACAGGCACATCACGACGCCGCGCGCCAGTGCAGCGCCGTGATGTCGAAATAAAAAAATATTAAGCATTTTCAAAGTTAATGCTTTTGAGCTGAAATTTTGTACAGAGATTCTAGACCAGATACACTCTTCAACCCGTTTGTATTGATATACCCTTTCCGTAACACCCTGTACTTATTAGTTAATTAATTATATTTTTAGTAACAATTAATAATCAAAATAATGATTCTGTTTCATAATATTCACCTTCATTTCTCATTTAGAATGAGGAGCTCGTGGCTAAGTCCAGGCGCACGATTACACTTGCCGAGGTCGGTCCGTGGACTACCCATGACATACCGAGACCCCTTCATCCACTTCGGAAAGCACGTTTTGTTCCCGGCTGCCATTCGCAGATCTTTGACAGTCATGCCAAGGGGTAGATAGATAAAATATTCTTTATTAAGTACACCTTAAAAGTTGTAGAATAGAATAGAAAACTTTTTATTATGTTCACCAGACACAGACACAAATACACAGACACAAATGCAGACAGATACAAAACACACAGACACAAATGCACACAGACACAAAACACACACAGACAGATACAAAAAACACACAGATACAAATACACAGATATAAATGTTGACATTTTACAAGGGATGACACAATGAGCTATCTTTTCAAGGTAACCTTTGGATGGATTAAGGCAGAAGGAGAGACAATGCTGAAGTAGTCTGTGGTGTATAGGTTACCATTGGGGGTTTAGGGGTATTGTGCAGGGCTTAGAACCTCAAACTCAAAGCATATTTCAATTAAACCATTTACATACACTTTTGAATTGTCAAGAAGTCGGTCAGTCAGAAAATATGAAGCTAGTTGCCCATTCCAAAGCGTAGGTACCTATGGGGAAGAACGGGCAAGAAACTCCATGGACACTCTTTTAATCTGTCAAGCTCCGCTAATGAGACACAATTGATTTTCTATTGTTTCGTCGCCAATGGGCGACGCGCGCTGCTTGACCGGTTAAATTAGAATTTTACAAAAATATTAGTTACATCATCAATGTTGAATTTATAATTATGTGTGTGAGAACGATGTAAAAAAAGGCGTACGCGTTAAAAGCGTGCAGAGTACAGCAAATAGTAACAAAACAACAATTCAAAAACCAACAATGAAAGCAAGGGAAATAGTAAATACTAGCAAGCTGCCCGCGACTTTGTTCGCGTGAAATCCTATATTAACATTTTTTTTTTCTAAAATAAAAGTAGCCTCAGTTACTCCTTATTACATCAGCTATCTGCCAGTGATAGTCCCGTCAAAATCGGTCCAGCCGTTTCAGAGATTAGCCGGTACAAACAGACAGACAGAAAAAAACTGTAAAAAATGTTATTTTGGTATATGTACCGTGTATTCTTCACGATATCCATAAACTTTGTCAAACGCTTCTATAGATTTTACAAATTAAATCTAACAAAGGAAGTAGTACTTAAAAAGGCTTCGAACACGGTGTATATCCACATGCATTTAGTAAAAAGCTGTTATTTTAATATTACAAACAGACACTCCAATTTTATTTATTTATCTGTATAGATAGGGTGTTTCTTTTTTCCGCAACAGAAAGAGTAAATCTCTGCTTCACTCCATAGATTCGCCATTACGAAAATTGCCACTTCATGTTCCTCCTCGCCACAACAAACCTGCCGAGAAACTAAACAAAGCATCGATGCAATTTTATTTTCTATACGCGATTAATAACTTTCCATTCTATCCTGCAACTTTGGTTGTTTTGCAGTCGTTACTTGGAGTGCAGTAAAAAGTGAGTAATCCTCTATATCTGGTGGAAGGAATTGGAACAAGTGGATTTAGATGATTGGATCGGGTGTACCTCTAAAACTTTCGATGGAGTATAAGAGCCATAGAAACTCTTCTCATAATGATAATCAGCCTATAATGATCCCACTGCTGGGACATAAGCCTCCTCTCTATGGGAGTGAGTGAACCCATGCCATTGCCCGTGCCATTGTGTGGTGGGATAACCCACCCCGCGGGCCCAATGCGTTTTGGCAGATATATTGCCTTCGAATGTTTTGGTTCTAGGACATGCCGGCTTCCTCATGATATTTTCCTTCACCGTTTTGAGAGCAATGGTGATGAAATTAACTACGCAAAATAGGGGCCGATACTGCTGGACCACCCCTCCCCCGTTTTTTTTTTTAGATGGGAAATCATCAATTGACCCCTCCCGCTCTGGGTGGAGCGGAAGGGTGTGTCAGACTCTTACTGACTAAAACCCATCCGTGTTCCCTCCTTAGCCCTTTATGTTCCGGGGTAGCGGTAACCCTTTCGGACAATCCCGCATCCCCGGCAGGCTTCGGCCCTGGCAGGCCCCTTCCTTTGGCAGGCCTCTTCCTTACCCCTCCCCCCTAGAACCTCTTCTAAGCCTCTTTTACTGCATCGTCATCATGTTAAGATCTTGTATCTTCGCTCCCAGATACCTACTATCTTATCTGAGCCCACCATCATCTGCCTCGTCTATTCCCAACTATGTAAGGGTCGGCTTCCAGTCTAACCGAATGCATCTGAATACCAGTATTTTATCTGACCTCCACAACCCGACTGGGTAATACGACACCCTTTGGTAAGACTGGTTGTCAGACTTTCGGGCTTCTCACGACCCGTAACGACTGTCAAAGATCTACGAATGACAGCCGGACCAACGGTTTAACGTGCTATCCGAAGCACGGAGGGGTGGTATGTGAAGATGATCACCCATCCACGGACCAACCACGGCAAGCGTAGCTTAACCTGATCGATCGACCCGTGTGGCTGTTATTACTTAGCCACAAGCCTCTCACTATCTTATCTGAGCCCAAATATTTAAACAGGTAAATACAAGCTTTGAAACAACGTTTTTAAGCCGAGACCCTATCAACGCCTCACATACATAATGTATCTATAAAATATTTACACAGCTTTCAAAAAAGGTTTTTTTTCCCTCACGTGTGAAATTGCTTTATTTTGTCCCAAGATCATAATGAGGACGGGGACAAAATCATGGCAAATGAATGCTTCCGATCCTAAAAATACCATGTTACATTTATCCCCCTTACGTTTCACTTTACTCAATTTTGAATCTAATTCTACAAGTGTTAAGGTCTAAGATTTGTCTCCAAGAGAGGTAATGGTATTGTTGCAACTCATATGTTCGAATTTGGGCTGATGTTTCTTTGTTATTTTTGGGAATATGGCTTATGTCTGTAATTTCTCATTATACTTAATAAGCTGGGTATATTTCCAACGGTTCCTTTTTTTGTGAATTTCGTTATTTCAAGTTTTACGCAAGTTTAATTCGTCTGAACGTTACGAGTCATTTGTCTTCTAATTTAAAAGACTATCTAACTATATCCACACTAATATTATAAATGCGAAAGTGTGTCTGTCTGTCTGTCTATCTGTTACCTCTTCACGCTTAAGCCGCTGAACCGATTTAGATGAAATTAGAGATAGTTTGAGTCCCGGGAAAGGACATAAGATAGTTTTTATCCCGATATTCCAAAGGGATCGATACTTATGTACCTCATTGGTCCAATTATTACAAGAGGTTTTGAAGTTATGAGGGAACAGATGAACATACATACATACTTACTTATATACATACCGGTCAAAATCATAATCCTCCTTTTTGCTTCGCCGTAGTCTGGTAAAACCAAAAGTATATTTTAGACGTCGAAGTACTCGTCCGCATCGCTGTCATCCGGAAACGTCTTCTTATTATACGAGTATTATACTTAGGAACGACCTTTCGCCTTTTCTTCACTACGTTACGACTAAGGGACTAAACACACTTATTCAGCTCTGTTCAGCTTTTGTCCATAAAAAAACAACGATTTTGTATGGAGGTCCGTTCAGCTTTTCGCGGCTGAACGGATGCGTACGCCTCTCATACAAAATCGTTGTTTTCTATGGACAAAAACTGAACAGAGCTGAATAAGTGTGGTTAGTCCCTAATAGTAATCCTTTAATTTAAAAAGTAGATATAGCCAGAACCGTACAAAATTCACCGTAATCCTGATACTGGATAACCGGCAAAATAAGCGGTTGACGGTACATGTCACGTACAGACGTCAGCACATCAAGCTACCCGAAACTGTCAAATTTTTCCTTTTTTTTTGTCAAACTTTGAACCTTACGCTTTAGCGATAAAGTTGAAAATTTGACAGTTTGTAGTAGCTTGATGTGCTGGCGTCTGTACAACCAAATCTTCAAGGTTTTTTAAGCCCACTGGCCTTCTGCCTGCGATTCTTGTTCCCCCGACCCAATCCGTCGCATCGCATCGTCTACGCGCATTACTTCGTTTTCGCTTGGCGTTTTTTTTCTTTTTATTTCACTTTACTTGGCTCCTAAAAGCCAAGAATCAAAAATTGGAAATGCAATAGATTTTTTTTAAATCCCGCTGATTCTCGTAATTTAAAACGTTCAAAATCTAGTCGCAGTCTCATCTCGGCGGCAAACAAATGTCATAAACTTGTCAAAATGTAGGGAAATTAGAGGTATTTGTTGACAGATTGAGACTGAGATCAGACTGTGAACGTTCTTAAAATTACGAGAATTGCCCCTCTGAGATTACTACAATTTTTTTTTTTTTTTTGTGGAGTGGCTTCTTGCAGTTCAACCTATGAGATTGTCGTTTGCTTAACCAAACAAACTCTTCAGCTTTGTTATTGATACAGGGTATCCATACTAATATTATAAATTCGAAAGTAACTCTGTCTGTCTGTATGTTACCTTTTCTCGCCTAAACCGCTGAACCGGCTTAGATGAAATTTGGTATAGAGATAGCTTGAGTCCCGGGAAAGGACATAGGATAATTTTTATCCCGATATTCCCACGGGATCGAGACTTATGGGGTGAAACCCCGGGGCGCAGCTAGTAGATTATAAACCTACCACAAAAACAAGGCAAGAGGAATTCTACGCATGCCCACCTGTCCCCAGAACCGCAACCGAATAGCTTTGAAATACTGACGTCGCGCCAGCCTTCAATAAGGAGTAGTTCCGAAGTCCTTTGTACCCGCAGCGGTGGGCCACTCTCGTTAATTCAGTTACCGCCATACTGTGTGACGTTTAGTGGGAAACAATGTTCTCCGTACAAAGTGATTTGGGGAATTTTGATGTGTGAAGTGGGGAGAAAGTGAACTCCAAAAGTTTATGATTTTATACAAATCTCTACATTACACGATAGCTAACTCTCCCTTTACCAATCTTTAACTTCCTCTGTAAGTCAAAACTAATGTTATGCAGAGGTAAAATACAAGTTAAAGTTATTTTTCTATTAATTCATATTTGTTTTGTTACATTTTTGGCAAATAAATCGCAAATGCAGATTAGGTAATGAAACAGATAAAAAATCATCATCATACTGACCGAAAGATAAATCATCTTTTGCTATTGATTTCAAAAGCTCGACTTTTATTAAAAAGTACCAGGGCGTCTGAAACAGACAGAAGTATTGCACCATTCCTTTCCGTATCCAGCCAGGTCGCCGTAAAGCTAATAACATACTTCCCTCACTGTCATTCGTGAGGTGAAAACCAACTTGGCTCACTAATGCTCAACCAACTAAGTTACTCATCAAACAAGAAATTCCACGATTCCCGTATGAACTTCACTTCCTTTGCAGAGCAAATCTAAGGAAATTGAGTTATGAATAAGACATTTTATGTTCCTTGTATAAATGTGTGTTAAGAATGTAGATTGAGGACACGTAATTTTGAGTGTGGTTCTGTCTGAATGAGGTGAGTTTTGAGTAGTTTAAATGTAGACTGACAGATCGATAACTATACCAGGGTCAAATTAACCCCCCCCCCCCCTTCCCTCCCCGATCCCCTGCTAGTTTTTGGTGGAACGGCATTTTTTTTATAATAACTGCGAAAATTTTCAATGCAGGGCGTTCAGATCAGAATCATACACGTTCTCCGTGGTAACAGATTGAGCGTCGATGTTGCTGCCACCCAGTGAGAACTAAAAACTATTTCAACAATACTGAACCTCCATATAGTATTCAGGAAACAATCGGTGCACACAATACTAGAAACTAATAGGCAATTAATTGTGGCGACAATGCAGCTTGATTACCCAGTCATTGTGGCGCTCGTAGGTGCCACGAACTAATCTAGTCTCTAATTAATGCCCTATGTCACTTAAAACAAACGGTCAGAAGGTCGGCTACATAGTATAATCAGCCTATAATATGTTCACTGCTGGGACATAGGCCTCTCCTCTGTGGGAGTGGGCCGTAATCGCGTGGACAATGCAGTTTGGTAGATTTCAAATATCAACAAACTTTCGGTTCTAGTCTTGGACTTGCCGGCTTCCTCACGATGTTTTCCTTCACAGTTTTAAAGAGCAGCGGTGATGAAATAAATTGCACCAAGTAAAGTCCATGCCTGGCTGAGGTCGAACCCATGGTGTACAACTCAAGCTACACGCTCAAACGACACGCGTCTTGCAACATCGACTGCAGAAAAAACAAAAGAAAGAAGTTGTTTACACCAGTGTTCCGCAAAATATGTACCGCGGCACATTGGTGTACCGTGGTCATTAATTGGTGTGCCTAGGAAAAATAAGGTTATGTTATAAACTTATTTACAATAAAAACCAAAAAAAGAGAACGCCTCAGGACAATCGACGAAGAGATTAGAGCAGCTTTGTCAACGATTACGCCAAATTTAGATCGTCTATGCTCGATTAAACAGGCTCATGTTTCGCATTGAATACCTTTTCTGCTATTTACCTAATTAAACTTTAGGTTTGTTGACTAATAATAATAAATACCTTTTCTGAAATTTAAACTTTAGGTTTGTTGATTAATAATAAATATTGTTTCGATGATTAATAAATAAATGATGATTAATATTACTTAAAAAATGATTTTTATTTGTGGTGTAACTCCAAACATTTTCGTTTTCCTAGATGTACCTTGACCACAAAAAGTTTGCGGAACACTGGTTTAGAGCATGTCAGGAGTCACCGCGAAGCAACTTGCGGACCTACGGACGGAAACCAGGTGACGGGGACGGTCGGGGCCATGAACGGGGCCCGTCGGGGCCATTACCACTGAACCACCATTGCACTCCCACGGGGACACATTGCTCTCAAAATCAGTTCACGTATAGCGAGTGCAAGCGCACTCACGGCTGGCATTCGTCTAAGATCGCCACACGCGTTTGTTTTTGGTAGCTGTATGTAGCCGACCTTCTGTCTGTACCTATCCGAATTGTGACACATTGTGTTTATTAGTGATAGAGTTACTGTTGCTCTACAAGTCATTTCATTGTAAGGTTATTGGGTTACGTAATTACTATGTTCTTGGTTGTGGCTTACGCGTGAATATAGTTTGGGACATTTGCTGTGGCGCTGTCAGCCACGGAAACATGTACCTATCTTAACGTTGTCCACGTTAGGCATATGTTTTCGAGGCTGACAGCGTTATTACAACAGGGGACATTGTATACCTACAACGTTTGTTCCATCAATTGACTTTAATAATGTAAAACACGTGTGGGGTCGGGGAGCCCCGGCAGAAACGAAGTTCAAAATTTAAATCCAAGATGGCAGCTGTGAAAATTTCAAAATGACGACAGTTCGTTTATTTTTGTAGCCGCCATCTTGGATTTTCATTTTGACTTCGGCTTCAGCACTCTCGAACACCATGGAAATGACACGCATGCCGAAAATTTTGTACCTTTTTGCAACCGCCATCTTGGGTTTCCATTCTGACCTCACTATTGGCTCCAGCACCCTCGAAAAACATGAAAACTGTCAGAATCTCTCTATCTCTCTGTCTCTTTTTATTATACATAATACCAAGTCGCATGTAGAGGGCATTACGCTTTTTCGTTACGTGCCGATTTCTAAAAGTTTACTCCTACTACAAGGTCCATAAAAGTACTTCGTTCCAAAAAATATCTACAACATAAACATTGTAATCTATACTTACATTGATACAATATTTATAAGTCCATTTTTAAATGACCTTGACCTAGAGGGGTTTATAGTTAAGTCGAGGTTGGTCCTTGCTCCCTCGGAAAGTACGTAAACGCGTTGGTCCCGGCTGTCATTCGCAGATCTTTGACAGTCGTTACGGGTCATCAGAGGCCCGAAAGTCTGACAACCAGTCTTACCAAGTAGTGTTGTCTAACCCAGACACTGGGTTGTGGAGGTCACATTGACATTGGAGTCGATCTATATAAAATACTGGTATTCAACTTCATCAGGTCAGACTGAAAGCCGACCTCAACATAGTATGTTATTATATTTTTTTCCCAATTAATCTTTATAATGTATGTTAAGGACCGATACTAGTTCAGATTGCGAAAATTGCCTTAGCATTAACGGCTGTAGTTCCAACAGTTCTGCAATTTTCACTTTGAAATTAATATACGATAAAGATGAGGACTACTGCGAGGTGTCATCGGTTGCGAAAACACGATTGCATACAATTTTCTCGATACAAAGAAGTCTCAAAGTTACCTCTAAACCGCAAAATAAAAGGAGAATATTCAATGAAAATTTTCAAATTAGGCCATGAAAATTTGCAAGCTAATCGAACTATGCATAAAGCAGGTGTCATAGGTTCGTTTTTATTTGTTTAATCGTTAAATTTAAAGTAAAAAGATGAGATCCGAAATATCCAGCTTTATAACCACTCATACCTTGAACCGCTCTGCCGCCCGGCCCCCGACAGGACCCCGATTCAGTATTTGTCAGTACCGCTTCGGCTATCAGACGGGGAACCCGTGTCACTTTGCTTGCGCTCAAAAGACCCGATTGACAACGTTTTATGTTCTGAAGAAATTATGTAATAAAGTAAAATGAAATATAGATGTAAAATATAAGGCCTCGTATTTTTATTTTTTCCAAATTTTGTAGTTTTCATTCATAAAATAATTTTTGAAATGGTTTAAAATCGTAAACTCATGTCAATGTCAAAACATTGTCAGAAATTTAGGGAGGTAAACGTACCTATTTTAGACAGTTCCCAATGTGTAATGGTGTTTTCAATATATTCAGCAAAACTATTTTTATAAATAATTTTATCTATTTATTGATACAGGGTGTAAAAAGACTTATAGCCGTCGTACATCAAACTAAGAAACATTGCACAAAAGATCTGTGACAAAAGTAATTGCTGGAAATCGACTTTAATTTTTGGTGTGAAAATTTGCTGTATGCGCACTACCACAAACAGCAAATTTTGCACCCGCATGTAACTGTACAGGGGTCCTGGAGGTATTTAAAGTTGTGTTATAATATCAAAACTTTTTTTTCGTAAAAAATATCGTTTATGCTCACTAGTTCCTTCGCGTAGTTCCTTTGAAGGAACTACTGAGAATTTTTGGATCAGTAGTTCCTTTGCAAAAGCTGAAGGAACTACTGAGACTAGATATTTCCTTTAGCAGTTCCTTTGAAGGAACTACTGAGAACTTTTTGATCAGTAGTCCCTTTGCAAAAGCTGAAGGAGCTACTGAGACTAGATAGTTCCTTTGAAGGAAATAAACATATATAATGCTGCCCGCTGCTGCCGCATGCAGGACCGTAGGTTCGGTAGGAAAAGAAAGAGAAGCGCGATGACACAACGGTGGTAATTTATTGCAAATATGAAGCTATTATCTATTTACAAAAACTATTTAATAAAAAATAATCCATCACTGAATGCAGTTTGGCATCAGAAATTTAATGGAATATTTTTAATTATCATCATCATCATTATCATTTCAGCCGAAAGACGTCCACTGCTGGACATAGGCCTCCCCCAAGCACCTCCACTTCGACCGGTTTTGTGCTTCTCGCATCCAACGAGTTCCTGCGGCCTTCACAAGGTCGTCGGTCCACCTTGTGGGAGGCCTTCCAACGCTACGCCTTCCGGTACGCGGTCGCCACTCCAGAACCTTTCGGCCCCATCGGCCATCTGTTCTGCGAGCAATGTGCCCTGCCCACTGCCACTTAAGTTTGGCAATTCTTCGGGCTATGTCGGTTACCTTGGTTCTCCTACGGATCTCTTCATTTCTGATTCGATCCCGCAGGGAAACTCCAAGCATAGCCCTCTCCATTGCCCTTTGGGTGACTTTCAGCCTTCTAATAAGGCCCATTGTGAGCGACCACGTTTCAGTGCCATATGTCATCACTGGCAACACGCACTGGTCAAAGACTTTCGTCTTGAGACACTGCGGTATGTGGGACGAGAAGATATTGCGAAGCTTCCCGAACGCTGCCCAGCCGAGTCGGATTCGACGATTGACCTCTTTCTCGAAGTTGGACCTACCTAACTGGACAGTTTGTCCTAGGTAAATATACTCGTCCACGACTTCGAGTGTAGCATCTCCGATCTTCATGAGAGTGGGTGTTACATGGGCATTTGACATGACCTTCGTTTTGTCCATGTTCATTTTCAGACCCACTCTTTCAGAGGCTCTATGGAGGTCATCGAGCATTGTACTGAGGTCCTCCATAGTCTCAGCCATGACTACTATATCGTCGGCAAACCGAAGGTGAGTTATGTACTCGCCATTGATATTAATGCCAGCTCCTTTCCAGTCCAGAACCTTGAAGACATCCTCCAGAGCAGCGGTGAATAGTTTCGGAGAGATAACGTCTCCCTGTCTCACACCTCGCTGCAGAAGGATAGGTTTCGAGGTCTGGTCCTGGAGTCGGACTGACATAGTGGCGTTTTCGTACAGACACTTCAGCACCTCGATGTACCGATAGTCGATCTGGCACCGTTGAAGAGACTGCAGTACTGCCCATGTCTCGATCGAATCAAAGGCTTTCTCGTAGTCCACAAACGCTAAGCAGAGAGGCAGGTTATACTCTTCGGTCTTCTGTTTAACCTGTCGCAGCGTATGTATGTGGTCTACGGTGCTAAAGCCTTTACGGAATCCGGCTTGTTCGGGAGGCTGGAAGTCGTCAAACCTGCGCGCGAGACGGTTCGTGATGACTCTCGAAAACAGCTTGTAGACATGGCTCAGAAGTGAGATGGGCCTATAATTCTTAAGAAGGGCATTGTCACCCTTCTTAAAGAAAAGTATCACCACACCTCTGTTCCATGCCTGTGGTGTTTTACCCTCGAGTATGACGGAATCAAACAGCCTCTGAAGGGCCTTAAGAACGGGTTTTCCGCTGGCCTTCAGGAGCTCGGCCGTAATTCCGTCATCACCCGGTGCCTTGTTGTTTTTAAGCTGCTTCAGAGCCATCCTAATCTCGTACAGGCTGACGTCCGGGATGTCTTCGGTATAGTGTCGGGTCAATCTAGCTCTTGGGTCGTTTGCCAGACTCGTAACGGGGTTGCTTGTTGACGTGTACAAGTGTCCATAGAACCTCTCGATTTAGTATTTTATTTTTTAATTATAATTAAAAATAAAATACTTTTACAAACCATTAAAGTAAAAATACTTGCATACGAAATTGTTCCATAGACTCTTACCACACCTCGGACACTCCATACAACGCTCGCAAAATAATTACCTATTACTACTACATAAACAAATGAAAATGCGAAATCTTACAAACAGTTTATGTAAATACGAATTCGGAAAAGCATCACAATATCCAACCATCGTGATTAAAACTCAAATAAAACTTTTAAATCGCATAATTGTGTGTTCGTATCAGCAATACAGCGCTGCGGTTCGCGAGCGCCCTTGCTAAAGAGTCGGCGACGAATACCTCGAAGTGCGGGGTGAGGTGCGGTATCTGATATGAGGTCGAGGAAGGGAGTGTCCTTTCTGTACGTAGTACTATTAAGTATTCTGTGCTCTTACTGATAAGGAGCATGATTGCATTTGCGAAAACAAACGCGGTTGTTGAACTATTTGAGTACCTACGTACTTGTGTGCGTACTTGGAAGCAAATACCTGGTGTAAAAATCCGGTCGCATAAATACGTACCTTCCCTACTCGCCCGATCACACGTTTCCGTAACGCGTTCGCCAGTTTACTCCCCAAGTCAAGCGCGCCTAAAGAAGTTTCAATTCAAAAAATTTTTGACAAAAAATACCGACTCCCAAAAATACTACAAAGTGAAAAATAACATTATTTTCGGATGTCGGTGTCTTTGGATTTGTATATTACTTTTTTGCCACCGACTTCCGAAATTAAAGTTATTTTTAGTTAAAAATCTTATACATATATCCAAAAAATGTATGTAATGTGCCGTCCATAAAACATGGAATAGAAATTGAAACAACTACCATGGAACAACTAGCATCACAATTTAATATTAAAAAAATAGAGCCTTGTGGTCTTTTTATTGATAAAGAGTTACCTTTTCTAGGTGCAACTCCGGACGGAGTTGTGCAGGGAGAAGACACAATAGTAGAAATAAAGTGTCCAATTTCTGCATTCAGGACTTCGAATAGAACAGAATAAATAAAAAATAGATTAAAAAAAATAAGGTTTTGGAGGAAAACGAAAGATGGACTTTCCATAAATTTGAAACATCCTTGGTACATTCAGGTGCAGGGACAACTACACATAACTGGTAGGAAAACATGTATTTTTGGCATATGATCGGGATGTAAAAATCATATCAAAACTGAAATTATACAGAAAGACGATCATTATTGGGCAAAATTCATGAGACCTAAATTAACAAATTTTTACTCATCCATCATACCTACATGTTGCCAGAGTTATGTGATACCAGACATACACGGAATGTGGAAGTCAGGGATTTAAGTGACCAGAGGACTAGCCTATTTTTTGGCCAAAGATTCAGCAAAAAAAAAGTAATTTTAAGGCTTTGTCATGGCAAAGGATTTTATTACTAATCAAGTTATTTTGAATCTTATTTCAATGAGTTTAGAATTCATGTTACTTTATTTCGATACCACGATGCCGGGAAATGACGCGACGTGCCGCGGGACGCTGCGGCATGACGCGACGCGCCAGGGATGCTGCGGCATGACGTGTCATGCCGTTTCATTCCACGTAATGCCGCGGCGCACCATTGCATCCCGCGGGACGTGTGGGTCACGTTGTGTCGAGAAATTATGATTGCTAAGCTAGTTGAAATAAGATTGAAACTTGTGCTGCGGTCATTTCGGTTAATGGGACGCAGTCCGGTCTGTGCGGGCTTTCAGCAGGATGCCACGGAACGCCGCGGGATGCCGCAGCACAACCTGCCGTGGCACGCTGTCAGTGAGCTGAGCGCCGGCTCTATTTGGCTGTCGATGTCTTATGGTGACAAATATATGGCGGTAGAGCAATGGTCTTTGGTCGGTCATAGAACACTAATGAAGTAGGTACTTATATTGCGGATTTCGATGTAAACTGTATTTGCTATGCGAATGATGAGTGTCTCATGTTTGTTTTGTTATACCTACTTATTATTTACCTGCCCATTTAAAAGAATTTTATATATACTGTACATACAATGTGAATGTAATAAATTAATGTTAAGTTTAATCATTTTATTTCTTGACATCCTTCCAACAATAGTTCAGTTCACCCTAACTGAATCAATATGTCAGTGCGAGTGGAATAGAATGATACATAGCGCGGGGAAGTGGGGACAAAATCTGAATTTTAGCTGAACTATTACAAGCCCTTAAATGTTCCACGCTCTTTTGTAAATTTGATGACTAATTTTTATTGACATGTAATTTTAATAATTATGAATGAATGAACTGAACTATTTGGGAAAAGGCTAGGCAGGTTGATTGATATAAAGTAATAATTCACAGACTCATTCATAAATTACTTCCCCAATCTTGAATTTTCTCGCCCCAAAACGTATTTAAATAGGTATTCTAAGCCACTAGGCGCATTATTAACTGTTCCTACCTACCGCTCTCACTGAGGATTCAAATCTTCGATCTCTCGAGTTTCGAATAATTAAGCGACTCACAGTCCCTTGATAGTGTACGTTTAAATTATTATTGTAATAAAGTGGCGTTTCCATCATCCTGTATTACGGAAGGTACGTATCTTCCGTACCTAGCACCTACGTAGGCAGGTACTTTTAGATAACATAATTATGATAAAACTCTAGTTCGAACCTTTCGGAAATACGGTAAAAACTGACGAATATTTAAACTTGATCGTTGCTAGATTGAAACACACATGTCACGATATATCTTTCAGTCATATCTGAAACGACAGATCGAAACGACATACGAGTTACGCGTATCATATGTATGTTAGGTACGTGCCGTCTTAAGAATTGAATGCGACCAAAATATTTATTTTCCCTTCCGCGGCAAAGCCAAAAGAAAACTAATTAAGTAGTTTGCAAATAAATAAATGATTTGATTTGATATTGCATTTATTTTATTTATTTATTTGTTATTTATTAAAACTTTATGCACAAGTAAAAAAAAATACTGTACGAAGGCGGACTTAATGCCTAAGGCATTTTCTACCAGTCAACCTTAGGGTGATGCAGAGACAAAACATGGCAGCATGGCATGGTATTTTCTACTTTAAGCATATTTCTCTTTTTTATTCCTGTTTTTTTTTTTGGTTTAGTCCCATCGCATCCCCTTACCTTCTCTTGCCTTATGGGTTTATACCAACAAACGGATTTTTTTGTAGGTTAAACGCATAGGGGAAGAGATCCGAAACCGTTTTTTTTTTTGGTTCAGAACGTAGGAGTACGGGTAGCGGCTCTGAAATGGAGGTGGGCAGGACTTGACTAGACGTGGTGATGGCAGGTGGAGCAGAACTCTAATGGAATGGTCGCCAAGAAACGATAGAAAAAGCGTTGGCATTCCAATGTCCAGGAGAGTGGAGGACCTACAGAAGATCGCGGGGAAGACCTGGATGAGACTCGCACGGACCAGGGAAGCATGACACAAAAAGGGAAGAAGCCTATAATCAGCTGTGGACAAAACACGTTTGTTTCCACTAGTTCTACTGAACAGTTCTACGGTAGAACTAATGGGATTTTTTTTTCTCACTAGTACTACGATGTTAGGTATAACAAAATAGTAGAACTATTGGGATTCTCTATTCCCACTTGTTCTACTGAACAGTTCCACGGTAGAACTAATGAGAGTTTTGTTCTCACTAGTACTACAATATACTACATGCGCCCCGCGGTTTCACCCGCGTAAATGTCGATCCCGTGGGAATATCGGCATAAAAACCATCCTATGTCCTTTCCCGGGACTCAAACTATCTCTATACCAAATTTCATCGAAATCGGTCCAGCCGTTTTCATGTTATGTCGTGACAACGGAAAACGGGTTTCATTTTTATATATTAGGTCCTTACATATGAAATTGGCGTTTTTCGTACTGGCCACTTTAATCACGAATTTCTCCTCTTTGGTAAGGAATTCCAAATTCAAATTTGTACAGCTATTTACTCATGTATTTGTGCTTCGATGACCGTCATTCATTTGTTTTTTTTCTTCTGTTTTTTCTGTTTGCGTCACTCATTTTACAAAATGGAAAATTTAAAATATCGCATTATTTACGAGTACGAGTTCCGCCGTGGCACTAGTGCTGCGGAAACGACTCGAAGGGTGAATGATGTGTATGGCGGTCATGTTGCAAAAGAAAACACAGTTCGTTTTTGGTTCCAACGTTTTCGTTCTGGAAATTTCGACCTGCAGAACAAGCCCCGTGGACGGCCTGAGACCCAAGTTGATAATGGAGAATTGAAGGCTATTGTGGAAGCGGACCCATCGCAAACCACGTCCGAGTTAGCTGCAAGCTTCGATGTTAGTGATAAAACTGTTTTAATTCACTTGAAGCAAATTGGGAAGATTAAAAAGCTTGAAAGGTGGGTACCTCACGAATTGACTGAAGCAAACCGGCAAACGCGCGTCGACTGCTGCGTTACATTACTTGAATTGGAATGTCTTAGACATCCTCCGTACTCCCCGGACCTTGCTCCAACAGATTACCATTTTTTTCGCAATTTGGATAACTTTTTGCAAGGGAAAAAATTCAACTCCGATGGGGCAGTCCAAATCGCCTTCAAAGATTTTATTGATTCCCGTCCGACTGGTTTTTTTAGTAAAGGGATCAATGAACTACCTATAAGATGGCAAAAGTGCATTGAAAACAATGGTTCATACTTTGATTAATTAAATATATTATATTAAAAAATATTCGACTTTTTGTTCCTTCCATACAAAACGCCAATTTCATATGTAAGGACCTAATATATAGATTACAAAATAGTACAACAAGGCTGCTCATGACGTTGATTTTAATCATGATATTTCTCGTCAACTGAACCCGAAACAAACAGCAATATATCTATCAATACCTTTATAAAAAAAACCCTAAAAACACACAAATATGGGTACATTCACTCTTCTTGAAATCAGTAAGTAAGCCTAAAGGCCTTACCATCTCATCTCGGCGCCGGAACCGCGGCAGTAACACGCGCGCACGTCTGAAAGGCTCGCGTGATATACAGCGCCGGCTAGATACATTACCAGAGATTTATCACCCTCTTCCGACGCGCAACTGATTGCTCATGCTGTAAATTTCCCACTCTCTTGATTAGCGTAATAGTTTCGTGGTTGCCGTTAAAGGTTTGAAGATGAGTAACTTGATTTTATAATGAGAAAGGAAATATTTTAATTTTTGTGTGGAAAAGACGAATCCGTGCCGCGGAAAGTACGTTAAGCCATTAGTCCTGGCTTTATTTGTAGATCTTTGACAGTCGTTACGGGTAGTCAGAAGCCTGAACGTTTGAGAACCAGTCTTAGCAAGAAGTATCGTATTACCCAGTAATTACTGGTTTGAGGAGGTCAGATAGGCAGTCGCTTTATGTAAAATACTAGTAGGTATTTAGATGCACTTGGTTAGACTGGAAACCCATCGCAATATAGTTGGAAAAATTCTAAGCAGACGGCGATGAAGAAACGCACATTATCACAAAAACTACCTATTTAGATGACGAAAAATTTAAGTGAAATACAACACTTGACCACTTTGCGCAATCAAGCCTCACAATTATAAAATGGTTGAAATATAAACGACAACAACAAAAAATCTAACCACAGAAAAAAGGTATTATCACTGAATATACAAAAAAAGACGGGTTGCACTCCGGGAGTGCCGGCAGAAGTGAAAACATGAATATTAACGTTGAAATAAATCAATTATGAATTGAATTAATATAACTAATTTTTTTCCACTATTTCTGCGTCACTTTTTGTATAAATCGATGCACTTTGTTCAATTTCCATATTTGAAACACTTTATATTCACGAATTTTACGAATACACAGCAGTGTAGCTACACAGACGGTCGAGCCATCAGCTGTCCATCCATCCATCCACATCCACGTCCACCATCACCGTCACCGTCACCGTCACCGTCACCGTCACCGTCACCGTCACTGTCACCGTCACCGTCACCGTCACCGTCACCGTCACCGTCACCGTCACCGTCACCGTCACCGTCACCGTCACCGTCACCGTCACCGTCACCGTCACCGTCACCGTCACCGTCACCGTCACCGTCACCGTCACCGTCATCGTCACCGTCACCATCACCGTCACCGTCACCGTCACCGTCACCGTCACCGTCACCGTCACCGTCACCGTCACCGTCACCGTCACCGTCACCGTCACCGTCACCGTCACCGTCACCGTCACCGTCACCGTCACCGTCACCGTCACCGTCACCGTCACCGTCACCGTCACCGTCACCGTCACCGTCACCGTCACCGTCACCGACACCGTCACCGTCACCGACACAGTCACCGTCTCCGTCACCGTCATCACCGTCACACCGTCACCGTCACCGTCACCGTCACCGTCACCGTCACCGTCGCCGACACCGTCACCGACACCGTCACCGTCGCCGTCACCGTCACCGTCACCGTCACCGTCACCGTCACCGTCACCGTCACCGACACAGTCACCGTCTCCGTCACCGTCATCACCGTCACACCGTCACCGTCACCGTCACCGTCACCGTCACCGTCGCCGACACCGTCACCGACACCGTCACCGTCGCCGTCACCGTCACCGACACCGTCACCGACACCGTCACCGTCACCGTCACCGACACAGTCACCGTCTCCGTCACCGTCATCACCGTCACACCGTCACCGTCACCGTCACCGTCACCGTCACCGTCACCGTCGCCGACACCGTCACCGACACCGTCACCGTCGCCGTCACCGTCACCGTCACCGACACCGTCACCGTCTCCGTCACCGTCATCACCGTCACACCGTCACCGTCACCGTCACCGTCACCGTCACCGTCACCGTCGCCGACACCGTCACCGACACCGTCACCGTCGCCGTCACCGTCACCGTCACCGTCACCGTCACCGTCACCGTCACCGTCACCGTCACCGTCACCGTCACCGTCACCGTCACCGTCACCGTCACCGTCACTGTCACCGTCACCGTCACCGTCACCGTCACCGTCACCGTCACCGTTACCGTCACCGTCTCCATCACCATCACCGTCTCCGTCACCGTCACCGTCACCCTTCACCGTCACCGTCACCGTCACCGTCACCGTCATCACCGTCACCGTCACTGTCGCCGTCACCGTCACCGACACCGTCGCCGTCACCGTCACCGACACCGTCACCGACACCGTCACCGTCACCGTCACCGACACAGTCACCGTCTCCGTCACCGTCATCACCGTCACACCGTCACCGTCACCGTCACCGTCACCGTCACCGTCACCGTCACCGTCACCGTCACCGTCACCGTCCGTCCGTCCGTCCGTCCATCCATCTATCCATCCACCCATCCATTATCGTGTCTCACTTGGTTCACTTCGGTTGGCGCCGCCGTAGAAAGAGGGGTGGGGGGGGGGGGGGGGGGAAATCTCTCCTGACGGTCACGTGTCCTGACGCGAGTTTAACATTTTTTCCCCAGTACAAAAAGTGTTCAACGCCGCTAAAGAAGTTTTCACTTCAAAAAAACAGAATTTCAAAATGTCATTGCGCCCAAAACACCCACGAAGTATCAAACGTCAGAAAAGTTGCCACAACCAATTCTATTACAAAAGTTACTGTCTCCAAAATCTAATATCTTGGCTCCTTTGGAAACTGGCTCTTTCTTAGAGATCCGCCCCACGGCTCTGTGTCCACTAATCTAGTAAGCCAGAGGAAGTAATTAAAACGTTCGAGGGAAGCCCACTCATTTGGCTTATAGAAACTTCACTTTCTGTTAAGATGCGGTACACTGATTTACTTTTGATTTTTGTTTTGAGGAGGTTTTTGTTTTGTTTTAATTTTTTTTGTAAATAAAACACATACGAGTACATATGAGCGGAATACAACAAGGCGCTCTTTCAACGGGATATAATAGACAGAATATTCTTTATTCAATTTTAAAAAATTAAATCTTTTATTTGGACCCATAAGTTTAGTCCATTTGGTTAGTATACACACGACTTATAATCTAGTGTTTATAAACGCGAAAAAAAACTGCTGTTTAATACAAAACTTCAATACCTACTTGACCAAAATGTATGAAAAAGTTGTTTTTTTTTTCGTGATTTCTGAGTTGGTCCCATAGTGAAAGTTGTTCATATTCATGGGTAGAACACCCCGTAAAATTTGGAACCGGTAAAAAAAATATTCTCTATGTACGTATGAACCTATTCTGCTGGTTTCAATTTTCGATCTACTGTGAAGCTCTCTACGAACTTCAGGGTACCGAGAGGAATCAATTAAAGCACGGTTTATCACGTGTGTTCAATAATTATTGCTGGAAATCATTCTACGTATTTTGCATCTTTTTCATTTGGCTTGCCAGCCAAACGCCTAATCTCTTGTACTCTTAAATGAACTTCATATTTGTCTCGTATTTCTTGCCAATAACTTTTAACTGACTCGCGGGGTTGCATGTAAGCCCCAAATAGGCTACAGACTTTACACTACCTAGCAGATGTCGGCCTGTGCTTGCAAAGCTTTAGCCGTTACAGTGACATCTTGAATTGTTACATTACAGGCAAATTCTCCCGGTGACGGAGCGCCTTTAGAATATACAGTATGGAAAACAAAGATTCGCAATAAATTATACCACATACTTGTTATTGCATCTTCTGACGATATACAAAAAAATAACGAAATCGGTCGCGAAAAAAATCAGCTCTTTCCTACATTTATGTTCGCACTAGCTGCGCCCCGCGGTTTCACCCGCATAAGTGTCGCCCGTGGGAATATCGGGATGAAAACTAGCCTATATGTTAATCCAGGGTATCAGCTACCTCCATACAAAATTTTATCAAAATTGGTCCAGCTGTTTGAGCGTGAAGAAGTAACAAACATATAAACACACACACACACACAAATTTTCGCCTTTATAATATTAGTGTGATAATATAATATATAGTGTGATATAAACGAACACTCTAAATAAAAAAGTGCCGTATCTCCGTGTGAAACAGCCCTAACAATGAAATATAGAATCGTTGGCCGCACTAATAAAGGACAGTAACTTATTTGAAGGATCTCCGTCAGTCTGCGGCCGGCTCAATCTTTCGCCAACTATTAGTTATATAGGGCTATCTTGGAAGCCTTCCAATTTAATTCTGGCCATCGCTCACAATCCTTTAAAGAGCAAAAATTTGTTAGCTGTACCAGAGTTAAATGAGCTATTTGTTATTTACTTACTCGCAAGCTGCCTCAGATTGTGGTTGTAGATAAACTGACAAACGGTCCTAAAGAGATGAGCGGATCTTTTTAGATAGATAGATACATAGAACAGGTACTCTTTATTATCATAAAAATTAATATTACAAGGGGTGACACATAGAATGTACTTATATCTATGGGGTGACACAATGGGTGGTCTCAGCGCTAAAAGCGATCTTTTAAATACAGGTTGAAATTGAAAACATGCGACAAATCGAAATGGGAGATTGTACTCATCATTATGAACAAGTTTTACTATGGGACCAAACCTGATTATTACGATATGGGATCATATATTGGGGTAACTCCACCAACATGGAGACAGTATTTAGAGCGCAAAAGAGGTGTGTTAGGGCGATATGCGGTATTCAAAGCACGGAAAGCTGCAAACCGTTCTTTGTGAATTTGCGTATTTTGACAGTACCATGCCTATACATATCAGAGGTGGCTGTATTTGTCAAAACAAACTTCCACCTATTTGAAAAACTGCACAGTTTGCGACATAGAAATAAAATAAGCAGCAGGCAACACAAAAAAGCAGTATTCCACAAAAACCTCTTAGGAATGGCACCACATATTTATAATAAATTACCTAATGCTCTGTTATGTATTACAGATATCAATGTATTTAAGAAGCAACTCAATAATCTACTGATAAGCAAGACATACTACACAATTAATGAATACCTGTCAGACAGAAATTTGTGTGTATAATAATAATACATAATATAGGTACTCGTAATTATGGTGAATACTTGGGTCCGATTTATTTTATTAAGATTATTTTATTAAGATTATTTTTTGTTTGTATTGTTATGTGTTGACTGTATTAGACATTAATTAATTATGATGACATTATATACTCTGACATTTCTTACTTATTAATTTGAATTTATGATATTACTTAATTAGATATTTATGACATTGTGTACTTAACTTATTTATTGCATTTATGACATTGCTTATGGTATTATTTTGAATTAATGAAATTGTATAACGTATTAATTTGAATTTATGACATAGTATAATTTTTAATGATAATTTTGCATGCCTGAATTGGTGCAACACAGTGGACTGCGCATTCACATGACATCTAGAAATGTATATAATGTACTGTGTTGAGCAATAAACAATTGAATTGAATTGAATTGAATTGAACTGAAATCACGAATAAAAATCAGCTGTTCCCTACATTTATGTTCACCTAACTCGTCAAAATGTAGGGAACGCCTGAACCATTGTATAATAACGCAAGTATACTTTTAACAACTTGCTTGCTGATTTTTTTTCGTGCGTATACTCATGTTTGAACAAATAAAAATTATCTTATCTTACGACAAAAACACTAACTAAAAAGCTATAAAAAAAACCATCGATGTCTAATAATATCGGTTTTCTAATAACCAGGGGCACAACATGACATTTCCAATTCCATAACGTTTAGGATTTATGAGGGAACAGATACAAAACAGACATACATACATACATATAATATTAAACTCATAACCCTCCTTTTACTTTGCTGTAGTCGGGTAAAATATCATGCCCCGGGTTCAACCGTTAAAGTTGATATGCAAACAAAGTCGCGATCTACCCCTAGTATTCCATAAAAGTAGCACATTATTATACAAAAGTCGTGCAGTAAACAGAAGTCTTAGCACATAGCGTATTAAGTATCAACTCTCCGCATTTTGCATGTCGGTGGTACAAATGACGTCACATCAAGGATACATTTCCAGTCTAAACTGACCTGGCAGTTTTCAGCCTTCCTGTACAACAAGAGGTCAGATCATACTGGATACATACAGCTTGATGTGCCGCTGTGTACGTCACGGAGAACTGGGCGTGTTCATGCATTTTTAATAAGAATTTATTATACACCGCGCTACGTTCAGATCGATCTGTGTCTTCAATATTATCTTAGAGGGCTATAAAGTTTTTATAGGATGCTGTAAGATTCTTAAAAGGGGAAAGGGCTTGGTAAATCTATCAATATTTACTCATCTATACTATACTTATACTTACTAATGATAAAGCTAAAAAGTTTGCTTGTTTGAACGCGCTAACCTCTAGAACTAAAAGTCGGATTTGCAAAAATATGTTTGCATTTGATAGCCCAATTCTTATCGAAAATTATATAGTCTATAGGCTATTTAACATCACGCTACGACCCTTAGTAGCCGAGCCAGAAGAAAAAGTCAAAAAAAAGAAATAACAGCGCGGGGGTAGGATGCGACGCGGGGGTCGGGGACCAAAATTTCACGTTGATAAAGTGTTCATGATTCCTCGACATATATATTTTTTTATTAGCCTATTCTGTCCCACAGCTGGGCAAAGGCCTCCCCCAAATCATTCCAGGAATACTTTTCCCGCGCCACCTCGAACCAGCCCTCGTGGTACGTGTCCAGGTCATCTCGCCATCTCTTTCTAGGCCGACTTCGGCGGCGCCGTCCATCTCCAGGCACCCATTGGGTGGAGATTTTTGCCCAGCGGTCATCAACATGAATAGCCACTCCTCAAAAAGGGGTCTTACCTCCACTATCTTGGCGTGCCCTGCGCTGGGTTGCGAAAGTCGCTCCTTCCATGCCACCATGAGATCGCGCCGGAGGTCCGTCCGTTACGCCTTGACTTGCCGCGGACGCGGAGTTTCCCCCCGCGCCCTCGGCCCCGGTTTCCTATCGCCTCCAGATCCCATGGCGGCCCTTGGTAAGACTGGTTGCAAGCGAACCTGGGATTACAATCCTTCATTTATGCAAGATTCAAAAGCACTTTTCTCTTAAAGTCAAGATACAAATGTTATGACGTTACGAGCATAGTATTTTCGAAACCATACCATTATGAAATAGAACTTTTCTCAAAGTTGCAATCGTGTAAATGTATGGTAAGGTATTTATTCTCATGACTGACTGTATAGAAGGTACTTATAAGTACACTACATTTTGAGAGCTTTGTTCTTTTGTGTGCCCCTGGTATTTTATTTTCATTTACATTACTCGAATACAGCCAGGGGCTGCTACTGACAATCTCACATACCTATGAAAATACATACATACTGCCTCAGGAAAACTTATCATAAGACGACCAAAATAGACTCTACTGAATTCCTTCAAACTTATAAAATCTCAATGGCAATTTAGCAGATAAGCCCCAAAACGTAGACACAAATAAAAATAAACAATTCTGATATTAACAAAAACGATCAGCCCGGCATAATCTCCTTCTATTAAACAACAACAAATGTTTAAGCTCCAACAAAATTACAAGAAAATCTCTTTTACGAACATTGTTTGTGTTTTTACGAAGACATTTATCCTATCCGCGATATCGGGGCACAATGGACTCCGTTTTAAGTCATTTATTACAATAACGTTCACCCCGTAGGTAAATAAAGCCCATCTACCCCCAATTTAAAAAAAAAACGAGCAATAACTGGCAAGGACACTCCTTTGTGGAAAGATACAGAAATGAAAAGATTTAAAAAAATGGCCGCCCTATTAAAAAAGGCGTTTTTTTGTGAATTTTCTTACGTTTTCTTAATTCTGAAATGTGTCCAAAGTTCCCTAATATTTTAGGCCTCTTTAGTGGGTAAGTTTCATTATTTTCATTTAACGTTTGGTTGAGGATAAAAGTAGGTACCGAAGTTAAATCTATTTGCGTTTTGGAATAAAAATAGAATTATGGTAAGATATAATTATTGTTTTGTCATTATGTACGGTAAACTGGGGTTACTTTGATCAATTTTGAACTATTGACTGTAATTTTTGAATGTGTGGTTCTAAAAAAATTATAAAAAAATGTAAGAATCGGTTTTCATAGTTCTCTGTAAAAGTAAAAAAAAAAATCAAAAAAATCGATTAGTTTTTCAGAAAAAAAAAATAAAGTGATAAAAGTTAAAATGATTCTGGGGTTACTTTGGAACCCCCCGTTTTTAACATAGAATCTGAAAGTAGCCCCGATTAATCATTTCATCTGGTAAAAATCGGTATTGATAAAAAACTTACCTTTTTTTGCATGAAACAACGTGTCATCACTAGCGCACCCGCAAAAAGGATTGTGACAGTTTACCAGTGTAGTCATCCGAAAAAAAAATTCTACCAAAAGTTGTTCCGTTTTACGCAATTTGCAATTTTATGTCGATAAGAAGTTTCTATCAAATTAACCCCGTGATTCAAAGTAACCCCGGTTTACGGTACCAAGGGTATTATGGAAAATGAAGGGACACAGCCATTTACTTATGAATTAGCGCCATCTAGTGACAGTGATGAAAGCTAAAATTATTCCATACAAATTAAAGCAATCGATTAAGTAAATAAACACGTACCAAGACTTCAGAAGCCTAAGCCTCCCTTACGGGCCAGTCTAACTCAATAGCAACACACACACACACCTTCACCCCCACACACCCTCACTCACACACACCCTCACACACACACACCCTCCCTCACACACCCACAAACACTCCCCATAACTAGCTTTTAAGCCCCTTGTGTTAGCATCAGAGTTATTACACAGTTATTTTGTAAAATGTGTCAACCCTCAAAAGTACACTGTCCTTCAAGATACAGGATTTTCCTAGTTTGAAGGGCAGGGGTCTTCTCAAACGTAATAGCCATACCGATCCCTTTTTGAAAAAAAAAATAAAAAAATAAGACGATGTTCTGTAGTGAGAGCAAACGCTGTGTTAGGAAGCATAGCCGGTAATACTGGAACAGGGGAGCCGCAAACCTATCTGTAGCTCGTGTACAACCACTGTTGTGCATGTTCAGGGTAGGGTTGTGAGTGGTTGTTTAACCGCACGGAGATAATATCTGAAAAAACCGCAATCGTAATGTTAACTGTTTAAAATTTGTTTATTTACTCGTCACTAGATGTCGTTGTACCATTTCGATCGATTTTTACATCGCGGTGTCAAGATTCTCCATTCTTCACCGATAGTATAAAGTGTAATTTAAAAGTTGAAAAGTTCTTTCAATCAACCCCCAGTTTACTAACCCCCACGAAGTCGAGGGTTATTCAGTAGTTGTGATACATCGAATGTAGGTAGGGTTTTTTAAACATTTGTACCCGTCGAATGGACGGTGTGAATGATTATAATTATGGCTATGTCATGCACAGAGTATGTTATGCTCACTCGTTATGTTATGTTCCGCTGGTGGTGGCGCATGTGTTGGATCATTTAGCTCCCTTCAAATTAGTTGAGCTGAATGGTGCTAATCCATGCGTCATGTTCGTGAACGGGTGCCGTCAGTAGGGACCAGTCATCTGTTTGCTGCCATGGCTTATTTTAATTAATTTTTTTTTTTTAGTCTTTTTACGGACGCTTTTAACGTTCTGCATCGTTCTCACGTGCATGATTTTAACATGAATCAAGTAACCAATATTTTTAACCATACTTATTATTTTAATTTAAAAGAGTGTCCGTGGAGTTTCTTGCCCGTTCTTCTCCATAGGTACCTACGCTTTGGAATGGACAACTAGCTTCATCTTTCTGACTGACCGACCCCTTGGGATGATGGATGGATGATGGGAAATCATCAAATGACCCCTCCCGCTCTGGGTGGAGCGGAAGGCAGTGTCAGACTCTTACTGACTAAAACCCATCCGTGTTCCTTCCTTAGCCCTTTATGTTCCGGGGTAGCGGTAACCCTTTCGGACAATCCCGCACCCCCGGCAGGCTTCGGCCCTGGCAGGCCCCTTCCTTTATGCTGACATCTCTTTGAGGCGCGCGTGGAACACGTACGCGCCGTCCGGCACGGGCCTGGTCCTGATCGGACGGTGAGCTACCCATTACTATCCGTCCGCAGGCCCGCGCCTATGGTGGCCGGGAGTCGTCACGCGGCTCCCGACGCCCGGAGCGTCTCCCGCGGTGGCTGGGGCGTGAGGCTCTCTCCCTCAGCCGTTCCGCCACCTCCTTCGCTAGCATGACTGCTTCGCAGAAGGAGGTGACCGCCTCCCACTCCCTCTCGCCCCGGACCATGGCTTGAACCAGGGCCGGGCGCGAGAGGTCGCCGCCGCTGTCGATCGCCTCTACGAGGGCATGGCGGTGCTCCACCCATGCGGGGCAGACCTCCACCGTATGCTCCACCGTGTCCTCCGGGCAGGTAGCTGACGCCCTAGATTAACATATAGGCTACTTTTTATCTCGATATTCCCACGGGATCGACATTTACGCGGGTGAAACCGCGGGGCGCAGCTAGTTAAAAATAAATGCTTTGAGTTTGAGATAGAAAGGGGGTGACTACTGCGATGACGACTAATAGAGAAATATGGAAGAAGAAGACAGGGCACACTTCAAAGAAATTGGAATAAAGGCAAGGCAAGAGAATGTCTTTGCGATAAACTGTACGAAAACCTATATTCTCTGATGGGGTTTAAAAACGTTCTTAGGGGTTTGTGTATTCTTTTGAGAATTTGTGACTAGGCATCACAATTATTGCCACGGTATTCTTTTTTATAAAACGATAAAAAACAAAAAATACGAACAGACATTTCAAAAAAGATTTATCAAAAACCACCAACAAAAACAACAGTCACGCCTGTTGACGTTAGCTTTGTGGCTTCAAATTATCTTAAACTAGCTGATGGTGCCCGGCGACGCCCGGGTGAATTTCATTTCCGACTTTTCCGGGCGTTTTTTCAAAGAAAATCTTTTACACAAACAAATCTTGTTCTGACAAAAACAAACGCAAAAAAAAAAACTGCCTCGCAGCGACTGATTAGTCGAGCCGTTCTCCAGTGATGATCTTTTATACAATGTGGCAATTGATATTTATGTATAATAATAATAATAATTGACTCAGCAATCATTGTGCCGAAAGTCGTTACAGCTAATGGATTGATAGCCAAGAGCCTCGACCAACACCTGAGGAGGCTCTCGTTGGGCAGCTGGATCAAGGGCTTGATTCAGAAAGCAGTACTTCTGGACACGGCTCGCATCGTCATCGTTAGGAGGTTCCTCTCTCTGGAGCCCTGACAGCTGGTAGCTTGGACCCTGTTTCCGATGCCGGAAGGCTACTATTTTTTATATTTTTAAATGTTTTTATATTTCTTTTATATTCTAATATTTAAAAATATAATTAATGTGTAAATAGATGAATAAACGATAATAATACATTTATTTTTCAGAAAAAGTCCATTCCATTATTACATTAGAAACATAAAATAGATATATCACACATACAAAATAATATAATAATACTCAAACATTTAAATCAAATAAAATTAAAATACACACGCATGTCATTCAAAACCAAATAAAATTTAAAATATATACAAATGTCAATCAAAATAAATTTATACATTAGATAGTTATCATTACACAAAAACTATCGAAATAAAAATAAATTAAACCTACCTACGCAGTACTTACGTAAGCAGCAAATTTCTCTGACCCCTTAAAACAAAACAGAATCAAAGAAAATGAATAGAAATTAATAATTAAGAAGGGAATGGCGGTAACAAAATTAAAATCACCATTAACAGAGCACATTTAACGCCAAGGGATTAAAACAAATCGGAATTTCTTAAGATGAGAAGATTTCGGGTTTTAATTGCTCAATGATTTAATTGATCGATATAATTAACGATGGATTATAGAGGAACTTTCAATGAGGTTGTATATCGTTTTAAAGAAAGGACATTTAAATAGAGAGCCTTCTAATTGGGAACAAGTTATAGACATTTAGCCTTACATTTTAGTTGCTAACTTGTAACAGTGTCATTGTTAAAAAAAGTTGAAGAGCACACGGTCTCACAGAGAGGAGGCAATTATAGGCCGATTATGTATCATTCCCGTTACGAATCTGGCAAACGACCCAAGAGCTAGATTGACCCGACACTATACCGAAGACATCCCGGACGTCAGCCTGTACGAGATTAGGATGGCTCTGAAGCAGCTTAAAAACAACAAGGCACCGGGTGATGACGGAATTACGGCCGAGCTCCTGAAGGCCGGCGGAAAACCCGTTCTTAAGGCCCTTCAGAGGCTGTTTGATTCCGTCATACTCGAGGGTAAAACACCACAGGCATGGAACAGAGGTATGGTGATACTTTTCTTTAAGAAGGGTGACAATGCCCTTCTTAAGAATTATAGGCCCATCTCACTTCTGAGCCATGTCTACAAGCTGTTTTCGAGAGTCATCACGAACCGTCTCGCGCGCAGGTTTGACGACTTCCAGCCTCCCGAACAAGCCGGATTCCGTAAAGGCTTTAGCACCGTAGACCACATACATACGCTGCGACAGGTTATACAGAAGACCGAAGAGTATAACCTGCCTCTCTGCTTAGCGTTTGTGGACTACGAGAAAGCCTTTGATTCGATCGAGACATGGGCTGTACTGCAGTCTCTTCAACGGTGCCAGATCGACTATCGGTACATCGAGGTGCTGAAGTGTCTGTACGAAAACGCCACTATGTCAGTTCGACTCCAGGACCAGACCTCGAAACCTATCCTTCTGCAGCGAGGTGTGAGACAGGGAGACGTTATCTCTCCGAAACTGTTCACCGCTGCTCTGGAGGATGTCTTTAAGGTTCTGGACTGGAAAGGAGCTGGCATTAACATCAATGGCGAGTACATAACTCACCTTCGGTTTGCCGACGATATAGTAGTCATGGCTGAGACTATGGAGGACCTCAGTACAATGCTCGATGACCTCAGTAGAGCCTCTGAAAGAGTGGGTCTGAAAATGAACATGGACAAAACGAAGGTCATGTCAAATGCCCATGTAACACCCACTCTCATGAAGATCGGAGACGCTACACTCGAAGTCGTGGACGAGTATATTTACCTAGGACAAACTGTCCAGTTAGGTAGGTCCAAGCAGCGAGAAGCACAAAACCGGTCGAAGTGGAGGTGCTTGGGGGAGGCCTATGTCCAGCAGTGGACGTCTTTCGGCTGAAATGATGATGATGATGATGATGTATCATTCAGCCTTCTTGTTTTAGTTTCGACAGTACATACATCATATTAGAGATAGACAGATATAGATTAGATTAAATTAGGCTATATGTTGTTGTTTTAATTTTGTTTTATTTTATTTAGGGAACTTAGTACATACTAACAATATTATTTTTAGATGTAATTATAAGTAGATACTAATGGTTTTTTACTTTTTTCGTAGTTTTAAATTGTAAGTACTTAAGTTAATTTTAAGACCACGCTATCGCTTTATGTATACACCTGTAATGATAGTGATAAGGAAGATTTTGATAAATAAATATTGCTTAGGGTGCATCTATGTACATGTAATAGTAATAATACGCATAAACTGAATCAAGATGCCGTTAAATAAGATAAATGTTTAAAGGGATGTGAGCCTGGAGATCTGTCATACAGGTCCCGAACCTAGTTCAGCTCTCACAAAGGTTCTAGCATACCTAAGGCAAAATTGTATAAACACACTACTGTAAAAATGTACCTTTATGAGAGAAATCAATAAATAAAATAAATGCTGAACGTGACCACGATTTTTGCGGTGTTAGAGGCGTTATTCAAATCGTCAAAGGTGCAAGTAAACAGACATTTGGGACAGCCTAATTTGGCCTTCCGTAAAAAAACTACTACGAAAAAAAAGTTTTATCATAAAAACAATAAATAGTATTCCAATTAAGTGGCAACCCTGTAGCAGGGTCAGTGCATGTTTCACGTGGCCGGAGTAGCCTATTAATTCAGTTTACATTGCAACTAGCTGCGGAGGTGAGCTGCCCTTAAATTATTTATAAGCTGTGTACACCACTAGTGATGCATAGACTATGCCTTGTCTATGTCATATCCACATTTTATGGTAATCCAGCAAAAATATCCCTAGGAATATTTATGAGGCGATTTTCATGACAGCCAGAGAAATGTGGTCTGGCAGGTTTTGGATTGTGCACTTCATTTTTGTGACAAAAAGCAAGAGTTTACTTTTTATAGTTATTTGACGTTTTACACTTCATTTGATAGTTTAGTGACTCTGCGAGCGATGTGCCCTGCCCACTTGTCTGCAACTTAAGTTTGGCAATTCTTCGGGCTATATCGGTTGCCTCGGTTCTCCTACGGATCTCTTCATTTCTGATTCGTAGCGTTGGAAAGGCCTCCAACAAGGTGGACCGATGACCTGGTGAAGGCCGCAGGAGTCAGTGGATGCGAGAACCGGTTGAAGTGGCGGTGCTTGCGGACTATGTCCAACAGTGGACGACCTTTCAGCTGAAATGACGATGATGAAGAAAATAAAATCTCGAAATTCAAAATAGTGTAAAAGCCTTTAAGAAAATACCCTCGGGCCGTGGGGTCCGAGTGCTCATGGTCTTTATAAGGAAATTTCAAAACGGCTGGTTGACACTTCCCGTGACCCAAGGGCTGACTTTTACCTTGGCCGAAGGCTAAGTATTGCCATACAACGTGGTAATGCCGCCAGTCTCTTGGGTACATTACCAGTCCACAGCGATGCGGATGAATTTTTCGACGCTATATTTTAGTTTCAATATAGTTTTAGTTAAGTTAGATTTTTATTTTGTTAATGAAGGATATTATGTATAATTCAAAAGCTAATTTTTAAAATAATTGATTTAAGAAAATATCTGAAGTATTTATTTTCAGATATTTCCTTAAAAGCTTTACCATATTACATCAGCATAAACCTTCTTCTTCTTCAGCCTTTCGTCACCCAATGCTGAGTGTAGGTATCCTGCAATACACGCCACCCTTCTGTTCTCATTTGAACATAAACCTATAAACTATCAAACAGGAAACGCCAATCTCACAACCACAAATAAAAGTTTACGTTTCGATAGATCTTCCATACCCACTACAAAGATTGGTGCATAAGCTTTCATTACAACAATAAATCCAAGATTAATCACCGCCTCTATGGGATAAACATAAAAATTATTTTATACGTAATGGAATGGTTAGGGAGATAAAGTGGAAATTTGATAGCGGGGTGGGGGTAACGAACTGTGACGTCAGACGTTTGACTCCATTTTTTACGACCAGGATACAAGAAGATGTAGGATGTAGATGCGATATCATATAGAAAATTGGATGAGCTAGCTAATTGAATAGATTTGGCCTGGATTTTGGTAGAAAAAAATGTTTTCTTTTTCTGTGAGAATATGTTTTTGTGTTAACTACATATTTTTTGTTGATCTCTCTTGGATTTTTTTCCCAATTATCACTGTATGTTAAGCACAATATATTCGATCATTTGAGCAATCTGTTTTTCCTAAAATCAAATTAAATTAACTTGATATCTATTACTCTTTGAATCTATCTACCTTTATTAATCACCAAGAAAAATAAAATAATTGGCTTAAAAATTACAATTTTCATATTTAAACGCACATTCCTCCTCCAAAAGATATCTGTTTATTTCTAACCTCTCACATCAGCTTACCGAGATGACTTTTTCTTTGGATTGCGAGCGTCCCTCTCTCTGCCTAAGTGACCATGTAATGTTACTCTGGCATCTACATCTATCCAAGTTTTTCCTCATAAAATTCATTAACACCGCATACCTACCGTGATTTTAAGTCCTTTTGAATGAAAACTTGCTGTTTTTTCCTCATCCCCATTTGAATAAAGATAAAAGATTGTTCTTTTGGTAATTATTTTAGAAGATTTTTTCTCTTTTTTACTGTATCCTTTTCGTTTTGGAGGTTTCTTTTAGTTGTTATGCTTGGGGAGAAAAGTTTCGCGAACCAAATTGAATGTCTGTGCACTTGGTTCGTCAGAGGATTTTTTTTACAGGGATAACGACATTAATTTTGAAAGGCAAGGCATTTTTTTCTATCGGCCAACAATTATAGCCCCCGTCCTCGCCCCCGTCTGGTCGGAGGATCCTCTCAGGTTTTTAAGTTCACTCCATCCTCCATAGAAAAGGTAGGATCCTCTCCGTCTGGTGGGCAACTGCCCGAAGATTGATGTCAGGACGTTGTATATATGCTAGTCGCGCGGTAAACTTTGCTTGCGCGATGCAGGATTTTGCGTGACGTCAGTATGTTGCGTAGTTCGCATGTAGTGATGTAGATGTCGCTACAACCGAAACTCTTTCCATGACCCTATCACGAATTATTTTAAAATTTCAAATCGTTCAAAAGGGGTTTGAAATAAATCATTAAACACGGAAATTTATAGTTCGTTTTTAATCCCAGAGACTAATCTGGCAAGTGTAATGTCAAACTTCTATACTAAAAAAAACGAAAACACAAACGTCTCTGGGATTAAAAAACGAACTATAAATTGCCGTGTTTAATCATTTATTAAAAAAATGTTTATTCTTCATTTGTTTCTTCTCCATAAAGGTTTCATAACGTTTCTATACCTATACCTCAATAGTTCAATATGCTTACCTGGAGGGAAAAAAAACAAAAAAATCCTTGTTGTTTTCGACTTACATTTCGGTGAATAACTCCGAATCCTGACGCTTTAGGATATTATGTTATATACATTTTTTGTTTGTATGAGTGTCCTCTATATAAATATATAACTTTTGTTGTGCACCGCGATTCTGAAAAAAATTCAAAATGGCGGCTGACCTTAGGGCCACCCTCCATACAAAAATCTTCAAACCCCTTTACGTTACGTTTACGTTTTAGGACGCCTGAACAGCCTGCGTCCTGTCAAAGCAATTGCGTCGCATATAAGCTTGAAGACCACACTACGCTGTAGATATTTCCGCTGAATTGGCAAAAGTCCAAAGAGATATCCATTGCACTTGAGTCACTCTCGGGGTGTGGTAATGGAGAATTGCATCCCATAAAATAAAGCTACAAGTCCCAAATTCAATCTCTTTTAAAACGCAGAGATGTTACCTATTTGATGTTTCCGTCCTATATTCTTAACCTTTTGAACGCCATATATGTGACAAACGAAATCTTACCCTGAACGCCAACGTCACAAATATATGACAAAATTCACGTCGCACGGGTCGCACCATATTATGAAATAAACAATTTAATAATTACTTTTGTGTGTTTTTATTTATATAAGTAATTTAAAAGTTTAAGCTTCCGTCTATATTGTATTGCATGAAACTAATATAAATAAACCGCCAATATCGAGAAATTTGTTGTTTTAAGTGTGCGTGTTGTTTTGTTAAAGTGGCCTGGCGTCAGGGGTACGGCGATACGTTTATACTCTGGCGTTCAAAAGGTTAAAGCTACCATAAATGGTTATTTCTTCTCTGAGATCCGTCTGATTAGACTAAAATTCGTTCTGTTTATGGTTGTACCAGATTTAAGGTTGACCATCTACGAAGGAGGAAGGAGCAGTGGTGGCCCAGCGGTAACGTCCCCGACTAACGAGTTGTAGGTCGTGGGTTCAAACCTAGACATCCGTTTTACTTTGTGTAAATAATTTCAACACGACTGCTCTCAAAACGGTGAAGGAAAACATCAACAAAACTTCAAATATCCCTGTCCTAGATACAAAAATTCGAAGCCATGTGACATCTACGAACCCGCACTGGGCCCGCGTGGTGGATTACAGCCCCCTCCCTTTCACAGAGAGGAGGCCTGTGTCCCAGCAGTGGGAACATTATAGGCTGATTATGCATCCACGAAGCCCAAAACAATTACTAGTAGCAAATCGTTGAAACTAAATAGTATATGTGCACGGATAGACCTATCGGATCACATTCATATGTTCAGTTCTATCGTTCCGTGTATATGTTATGGTCGCCTTTAGAGTCCACCTGTCCGTGTTTCGAGTAAACTGATCTCCGTTTGCATACTCAAGACAGACAAAGATCTGCCCAATACAGTTTGTAGGACATACACATATTTTGGCACTCTCGACGCTTAGGACAATAGAATTCGGAACGTGTTCCATTACAATACGACTAGTTTTGCAATAAACCTGTGGACATTGATTTTGAGTAACAGGTTAGAATCAGTCATCATTGTTGTTATCTTTGTGCCTTCTAGTTGTGTCCATCATATAGGATAACTGAAATAGGGTGAATAGATATGGAGGAGTGAATTGAAGCAGCTTTGAAATAGATTACAGTACCCGGCGATAAATATTGCACATCGATCTTTGGAAAGAAACAATCGGCTAATTTCGGCTTCGTAGTGCGTTATTCTGTCACATTCATTTTGATAGGTTTACTCAAAGCAAAATGAAACTTATCTTTTTTATATGCACGTATTTCTGTGCCAATAAAACAATGTCTTTCTTTCTTAACCTTTAAATCACTCACTTTTTTTTTTCTTTATTCATTTCTCCCCTTCGGAATCTGAAAGCTAATTCCCGTAATAAAAAAACGTTCAAAATCTAGTCAAATCAATCAATGACAAAAAAAATTCAAAAATGTAGGGACATTAGAGGTATTTTTGACAGATTGAGACTGAGATCAGACTGTGAACGTTCTTAAAACTACGAGAATTACCCCCTCTGAACTGTTTTCAGCGTAAAACCGCTATACCCCAAAACATGGTTTAATGATTTTCACATAAAAAATTAAAGGGAAGCTTCGTAAAATTTGCAAAAATAGAAACATTAAGCCTCAAGCTTGAGTCGTGGGATCGACTGAGACGTAGGTATCTACTGTGGCGTATGTAACGAAGATGGTCCATCCCTTTTTATTATGATTACTGACACAAAGGAAAATCCCCACTACGATATAAGCAGCCATGAGCCCCTCGCAGTTGAAATACAAGCTCGATTTGATATTGAGGTTTGGTTTCAGAAAATGGAATAGTAGGTCAGTATAAAAAAACACCTACCTACCTAGCACTTAAAAGCTTTTTTGCATTAAAGCGTAAATTACATAAAAGTATGTAGGTAAGCAAAGTGCCTTCAATTTCGTAGAAATGTGGTGGCTGCCACATAACGGCCACAGTAATAGGTAGTCGTCATGAAAATTGCGGTATGGGAGGATTTTGACTTTTTGGTGTCAAGAAATGATCTCAAGGAATATACATCGACTTACTTTCATAACGCTGGCAAAATAGTCGACATCGGCTCGGTTCCAAAAAAGGAAAAAAGAACTTAATTTCAAATAACGTTCCAGTGACGTCATTCGCCGGTAAATTACGGACGCTATGTGGCGGCCACCGCTCTCCTAGACAGCATGTCTAAAGGTGCGTACAGACTATATAACATAACATGTTATACAACATTGCTATATAACATATTTTAGATCACGTCGACTGAATGACTGAATGTTATAAAACATGTTATAATAACATGTTATTGATATGTACAACAATGTTATAGGACTATATAAACTAGGACGAACCCAACATCTACGTTTTTTTGTTTTTCTTTTGTTATTTAAAAATAAATACAACAGTCGCTGCCGCAGCCAGCAAAACGTCTGTCGTGTCGACATTGTGGATAGCACTGAAGAACGACAAACGACAATGGTTATATAACATTGTTATATTGCACTGTTATTCTAATATGTACAGTATTGTTTTATATTGCAATGTTGAATACAAGGTTACATAATGTGGACGTGTTATCAAACACAAGTTATATAATATTTTACATAGTCTGTACAGCACGTAAGGTCCGGCCGCGCAAAATTTGCCAAACATGTAAACAACAATGGCCGCTCGAAATTTAATAAAATTGATATACAAGAACATTTATTTTAAGCTAAAATAGACGTTCTTGTATATCGAATTTATGCAAAAAGCACCTCATTTTAAAAGCTTCTGAAATAAAGCGCTCCTGAATATTCGATGGATTACTCAGCTTATTATTCAGCTCACTTAGCTTTATTATTCGCGAGAGGAAAACACGCTCCCGAATTATAAAATGCAATATTAATTCTTAATAATCGCGACATAATGATCATATTGAAATGGAGCGCAGCATAATAGGTGGCCATCCTGCGCTCCACAACTCAAATATGTTGGAGAAAAAACAGCCAGGCTGAAAGAAAGAAAATACATTTATTTAGCACAGGCTAAAAGACACACAATACATCAGATAAAAAAAAATTAAGATCAAATCAAAAGCGTAAAGTCTGATGTAAGTAATTAGCAGGAAAGTGTGCCTCACGGCTGCGCCAAAAGGCCCAGCCGGTCGATTCTGTAAAAATCTCACCGTGAAAACTTGCGTGAAGTGAGCTGTCAGTGTCATCCCACTGATGCTAGGGATTGACCAAGCAAACATTTACAATCATAATCGAGATTTTAATAATAGATTTTATGCTAATTCTATTGATCATTTTATATAATTTCAAAGCTAGTATTTTAGTGGTCAAAACATTAATATTATTATTATTTATTTATTTATATATACTTTATTGTACACCACAAAAATAATAATAATAATTACAATCATTAATACATCTTTTTAAGTTAGATTTCTATCGTTAAGAACAAATCTCATATGGAAAAGTGTTTATGGTAGAAATCTAACATAAGGAGATATATTAATGATTCTAATGACTATGATTCTGTAAATACATGTCTATTATAGTCGCAAATCACATTTTGATCAAGATACAACCTGACACTGATCTGCAAATTGCAAAAAACGTAAGAAAATTTAAATTTCGCGGTCTGCCATGTCACATTCACCTTAACCGGTCAAGCGGCGCGCGTCGCCCATGATTGGCGAGTGGCGACGAAACCGTAGCCAATGAGCGACGCGCGCGAAGTGATGTTGCCATGGTTACCGTGGAGTGAAATATGGAACATTCCGAATCGCACTGTAATCGATTACAACGTGCTTACACTTTGACCCCAATTATTCTGTATGGTATAAATTACCTATTATTCCACGCATAATCTTACCATGCCGTACGGTTGTCAAGAGTGGTATTTTGACAGTTCAAACCGGTTTCGTTAAACTAACGTGGCATTTTCGAAATTGTGCTTCCGGCTACAGTCGCCACCTTACCAAAGGATAAGAAATTCGTGGTGTAAAAAAACAAACAAATAAATACTATAATCTAACCGTGAATAAATAATCAAGTGAAATAGTTTTGACTCTCAGCTGCCATAGTGGTGATTTATCTAAATGGGAACGCAAATTATTTATGTGAGAGTTGTGGGCGATGATGGCCTAATTCGGAATGATCCATATTTCACGCAGCGCACTGCGCATGCGTATCGTCGTAGTCGTTAGTAATTTAGTATCAAGTGAACTTTTTTTTTGCTTTCATGCCATTGACGACCATGTACAACTCGTTTATAGAGAGTAGTATATTCCTTGGTGTAGAATGTACATAAGCCTGTACGTATTCGAGTACAGTGACAATAATTAGTTCCTAATTATTTAATGCTGTTAGAGATTTTAATGTCTAAATCCAACTGTTTTTGTACATCGAAAAAGTCAATTTAGTCAGCCTACATTTCAGACAATATAATATAATATAAGAAATCGTGCTAAGCAAGTATTCAGTGATTGGTGTAATGTTCGTTTTCATAAGTACATAATACGTAAAAGCACATATAGGTTTTTTTTTATATCATCTCTAGATAAACTACACGTACAATATACAAACCTTATACCATAAATATTTAGGCATATTATTAATCTAGTGACGATTGCTGTTAGGACACACAAATTGCATTATTCATGTATACGCATGTTTTGGGCTGTCTAATTTTAGTTTTGCTGTATACTGTTTACACACTGTGTCTACGTTTCTCAGCCAACTCTCCTGTCGCAGATCTGCTGAAAGAAATTACTAAGTAAATGATGAAAGCAGTTCCTCTATCTTTATGTAGTTTACTTTATTATGTATTTACTGTGTATATAAATAAATATATTACATTTTTTAATTAGTATCACATTAAAAAAAATTGCTAATACATTTTTTCTACTGAGTCGGCTGCTTCCTGAGATGCAACTTCTTAATGCCGGGAACGGAGGGACATTGGATGTGTGTCGGCTGCACCCCCACTGCAAAAAGCTGGAAATAATGGTAATAATTTGTTACTAAGTATTTGATTTATTTAATTCCTACACATCAGCACATCTGCAGCTAATGTATTTACTTTCAATAAGAATAGCGGTATGATTTATTAAGAACAGCGTCTGATCAAATAAAATCAATTGAATGGGCCAATATTATTACTATATATTTAGAGCACAACGAGTTTCTACATTTCTTAATTCCATGCTCCGTGCCTGTCTGTGTCCCAATTTATTTGTTCCCTATTGTGTTTATCAAAAATAGTGTGTGAAATAATGAATACTTGCCTCAGACCGCCACGCATGACACAGCCGGGAGCGATGTGATCAAATCAAATAGAGGCAGTGTTCTTTTATTGTCTTCTGTCCCTTTAATGACTTAGCAACTGCAGGGTCGATAAGGCTCATCTGCTGAAAGGTAGAATATATCAGATTAATAAAATTCACTTGCTTTTGTGTGCCTATACTTTGTGTTTTTATTTTAAGTTATCCTATGTTGTCCCACAGCTGGGCACGGTCTCCCCCATACTTTTCCAGTTTTCCTTATGTTGTGCCTTCTTCGGCCAATTGGTCAGGAACGTGTCAGTGACGACGCCCGCCTTGTCTTCAGGCAACCTTTGTCATATTGAGTTGTTTCTAATTAAAAACGTGTTACTAGGATACTACATAAACCTTTATTGACTGATAACTACCTATATCTTGTAAAAATATACCACTATAATTGTAAAATCATAAGGTTTTCTTGAAGTACTTACGTAAAATTTTGTTTGACCAAAAAAAAAGGTTTATCGATTGATTGTGATGTTATTTCATGCAAATATTATCTACAAGGACGTATAATATGTTATAAACGAATATTCATCCACTTAACGTCGATTTTACACAAAAACTATTAAAATAAACAACGTAGCATCATAAAATCATAACAAAACAGCACGCACTGCAGCTGCCATTAAGAATCGTAAAGTCTATTTTTAACTTTTTTTTTCCAATATTGCCAACCCATATTTTTCGTTTTGAATCATTTAGTCGATTAGTTTATCTACCGGACCATAGACTCAAACTGTTGCACAGGATATTAGACCTTAATTTACAGTAATAATAGAGGTTGAAGCCGCGTGAATCGGGTGTCACCGATCGGTGACCGTGGGGCCTGACGGGTGCGCGCCGGTCGTCACCGATCGGTGACCGCGTAAATCTAGCGGTTTGTAATGTAATTATGCAAGCATTTTATTTTTCAACACTTGTTTAAAAAAAAACGCCATAAGACATTAAAATAATTACCCTCTTTCAGCCTATAAAGCTCAGAAAGCTGTTTAAATTTTCAATTATTTTAGTACCAAGCCCCATACATCTATTGAACGTCTCTTTTATCAAAAAATTTTTGACAACACTGTTGGTTCTTTGTTTGAATTTAGTACTTAGGTCAGTGGGTCGTCATACTTTGAATTTTAAGTATTCTGTAATTAAAGTTTGTCAGTGACTTTTCTATTTATCGATAGAAAAAAATGACTAACTAATATTCATCATCTGTGGTGAACATGTGCTGTCTACTGCTGTCTATGGGGCTTTCCGATACAAAATAAACTTTTTGTCTGCAGTTTCAAAATAAATAATTGTAAATAAACAAATGAAAGTTTTATCTCAGTACCTACTTTGAATTAGTTTTTCAGTGACAATGGCTAGCACGATATTATAATGGTGAATGTGATAGTAATATGACATAATGTTGGCATGTACCTATTGGTGAAAGTTTTTCTAATTTAAAAATGAATTCCTCTACCTACTCCACAGTTCCTGTGTTACTGTTCATAATTAGATTCACCACCGATCGGTGACGACGGGCGCGCACCCGTCAGGCCCCACGGTCACCGATCGGTGACACCCGATTCACGCGGCTTCAACCTCTATTATTACTGTAAATTAAGGTCTAATATCCTGTGCAACAGTTTGAGTCTATGGTCCGGTAGATAAACTAATCGACTAAATGATTCAAAACGAAAAATATGGGTTGGCAATATTGGAAAAAAAAAGTTAAAAATAGACTTTACGATTCTTAATGGCAGCTGCAGTCTATACTCTATGGCTGCAGTGCGTGCTGTTTTGTTATGATTTTATGATGCTACGTTGTTTCTTTTAATAGTTTTTGTGTAAAATCGACGTTAAGTGGATGAATATTCGTTTATAACATATTATACGTCCTTGTAGATAATATTTGCACGAAATAACATCACAATCAATCGATAAACCTTTTTTTTTGGTCAAACAAAATTTTACGTAAGTACTTCAAGAAAACCTTATGATTTTACAATTATAGTGGTATATTTTTACAAGATATAGGTAGTTATCAGTCAATAAAGGTTTATGTAGTATCCTAGTAACACGTTTTTAATTAGAAACAACTCAATATGACAAAGGTTGCCTGAAGACAAGGCGGGCGTCGTCACTGACACGTTCCTGACCAATTGGCCGAAGAAGGCACAACATAAGGAAAACTGGAAAAGTATGGGGGAGACCGTGCCCAGCTGTGGGACAACATAGGATAACTTAAAATAAAAACACAAAGTATAGGCACACAAAAGCAAGTGAATTTTATTAATCTGATATATTCTACCTTTCAGCAGATGAGCCTTATCGACCCTGCAGTTGCTAAGTCATTAAAGGGACAGAAGACAATAAAAGAACACTGCCTCTATTTGATTTGATCACATCGCTCCCGGCTGTGTCATGCGTGGCGGTCTGAGGCAAGTATTCATTATTTCACACACTATTTTTGATAAACACAATAGGGAACAAATAAATTGGGACACAGACAGGCACGGAGCATGGAATTAAGAAATGTAGAAACTCGTTGTGCTCTAAATATATAGTAATAATATTGGCCGATTCAATTGATTTTATTTGATCAGACGCTGTTCTTAATAAATCATACCGCTATTCTTATTGAAAGTAAATACATTAGCTGCAGATGTGCTGATGTGTAGGAATTAAATAAATCAAATACTTAGTAACAAATTATTACCATTATTTCCAGCTTTTTGCAGTGGGGGTGCAGCCGACACACATCCAATGTCCCTCCGTTCCCGGCATTAAGAAGTTGCATCTCAGGAAGCAGCCGACTCAGTAGAAAAAATGTATTAGCAATTTTTTTTAATGTGATACTAATTAAAAAATGTAATATATTTATTTATATACACAGTAAATACATAATAAAGTAAACTACATAAAGATAGAGGAACTGCTTTCATCATTTACTTAGTAATTTCTTTCAGCAGATCTGCGACAGGAGAGTTGGCTGAGAAACGTAGACACAGTGTGTAAACAGTATACAGCAAAACTAAAATTAGACAGCCCAAAACATGCGTATACATGAATAATGCAATTTGTGTGTCCTAACAGCAATCGTCACTAGATTAATAATATGCCTAAATATTTATGGTATAAGGTTTGTATATTGTACGTGTAGTTTATCTAGAGATGATATAAAAAAAAACCTATATGTGCTTTTACGTATTATGTACTTATGAAAACGAACATTACACCAATCACTGAATACTTGCTTAGCACGATTTATTATATTATATTATATTGTCTGAAATGTAGGCTGACTAAATTGAATTTTTCGATGTACAAAAACAGTTGGATTTAGACATTAAAATCTCTAACAGCATTAAATAATTAGGAACTAATTATTGTCACTGTACTCGAATACGTACAGGCTTATGTACATTCTACACCAAGGAATATACTACTCTCTATAAACGAGTTGTACATGGTCGTCAATGGCATGAAAGCAAAAAAAAAGTTCACTTGATACTAAATTACTAACGACTACGACGATACGCATGCGCAGTGCGCTGCGTGAAATATGGATCATTCCGAATTAGGCCATCATCGCCCACAACTCTCACATAAATAATTTGCGTTCCCATTTAGATAAATCACCACTATGGCAGCTGAGAGTCAAAACTATTTCACTTGATTATTTATTCACGGTTAGATTATAGTATTTATTTGTTTGTTTTTTTACACCACGAATTTCTTATCCTTTGGTAAGGTGGCGACTGTAGCCGGAAGCACAATTTCGAAAATGCCACGTTAGTTTAACGAAACCGGTTTGAACTGTCAAAATACCACTCTTGACTACCGTACGGCATGGTAAGATTATGCGGGGAATAATAGGTAATTTATACCATACAGAATAATTGGGGTCAAAGTGTAAGCACGTTGTAATCGATTACAGTGCGATTCGGAATGTTCCATATTTCACTCCACGGTAACCATGGCAACATCACTTCGCGCGCGTCGCTCATTGGCTACGGTTTCGTCGCCACTCGCCAATCATGGGCGACGCGCGCCGCTTGACCGTGCATGAAAAATACGGATCTTAGTTATTTAGTATCTATCTACAATAATGTTATATTTGCACGCGTTACAGGTTAAATAAGTAGTCTGTAACTAGTTAATACAAAATCTGGTTAATTGTTGAAAACAAAATGCACACAACTGACTTTTTAAATGTACAAACACAGTTGGATTTAGACATAATATCTAAAAGCGTTGAAATAAATAGGAACTAATTTCTGAACTCGATTACGAACAGGCTTACGACCATGGTCGTCAATTATAGAAATAAATAAATAAAAACTGAATTTAATATTAATGACAGCGCCTAACGCGCAAGCACTTCACGCAATCCACATCAAAATAATCTACAATGTGATAATGACAGTGACCAACGCGCAAGCGCGGCGTGAAGTGTTCACTTCACTCGATTCACGACATTAAATGTCGTGAATCGAGTGAAGTGAACACTTCACGCAATCCACATCAAAATAATCTTCTATGTGATAATGACAGTGACTAACGCGCAAGCGTGGCGTGAAGTGTTCACTTCACCCGATTCTCGACATTTAATGTCGTGATTCGGGTGAAGTGAACACTTGCGTGACGCGCTCGCGCCTCAGGCTGTATTGACTAGTCAGTCTAGGAAAAAAAGAAAAAAAAAACAACATTGAGTTTCTGGCTAAGTTTCTGTTTTGCTATTTTATTGTAAAACCCCACGAAATATTAATGTTTTGACCACTAAAATACTAGCTTTGAAAATATATAAAATGATCAATAGACTTAGCATAAAATATATTATTAAAATCTCGATTATGATTGTAAATGTATGCTTGGTCAATCCCTAGTATCAGGTGGGATGACACTGATAGCTCACTCACTTCGCCTAACTTTTCACGGTGAGACGGTTACAGAATCGCACGGCCAGCAATAATGCCAGACAACTAGTGCCTGACGCTGGTTTTCAACTGGACCTGATGTGTGAAGGTGACGGAAATAAATCAGTTTTACACGGCAACGTGACGTGTGTATAAAAATAGTAACGAATAAGTACAATAACAATAAGTATAATAACCTACATAAATAGTGTGAGTTGAATAATGTGACGTTGCAAAACTAATACTAGCGACACCTGTCGTGGAATAGCGAATGTCATGGTGGTTTACGTGACGCAAGATGGCGTTGGTGTTTTGTGTTTAGTAAATTAATTACAGTTTAACAGTAAATTAAAACAAATAAACAAACATACATATTCACCATATTTTTAATTAAAAACAAAGTCGATTGTATTGGATAAAAATCGATAATAATCTTATATAGTCTGTGGAAGATTATTCGAGAAACTGTCAGATTGGTTTGGAAGAAAACGGTGTTCCGTGTCCGGTCTATTACGACCAAGAACACGAGCCTGGGGGCTGTTTGAGAGGGACTTTATATCCTGAGAGGAACGGGATGTGCCCAAATAACCCAATGGGGTTTTAGTATAAATTCCAGTAAGAGCAGAATCCTGTGAGTATTCAACCATTTGCTTTATTCTTGCTGGTTAGCCTATAGCCCAGGTCTCTTGCATGTGTGTTCTAACACGAGGACGTTGTTACAGGTCTGGCTTGTTATGCTAGCCTTCTTTTGATTGGTGCTATGCGCAGCTAAATTGATGCCTGGATGTTGCGCCGTTGTGTGATGATTTGGAATTCATCAGAGCGCAGGCGGCTTTAAGGTTATCCCTTGCGGTGTGGTCATCCGAACGTTCAGGAAGGCCTTACTTAGCCGGTTCCCGGTTATGAGGGAAGTACGCCACTCCAGGTAACGAAAGCGTCACCATCTAGTCCGTAGGCCGCGTTCGCGTGTGCTCACAGGAACCTCCTGTGAGCGAAGCCAAGGACCGACGATCCGTCAACTGACTGAGGTCAGAACTAACTGATTGGTATGAACTGAATGTGGTCAACTGAGAGACTTTAACTGATTGGTATTAACTGAGTTCAAAACTGAGAGTGTACCTATTGTGTAAGATTATAATTTAACCTATGAGAGAGTTAGGCCTTTTGTAAAAAGGCTAGGTGTTAAGATCAGTTGTTGTAAGATATTGTGTCTCGGGTTTGCTTAGCATATTAGTTAAATATGCAAATGAGACGACATGTATAGTATAATATGATATGATAATTATGATCGTGCAAATGAGGCCGATAAATAAATGAGACGGCCGCATGATAGACCAAAACCTGTCTTCCACGTTCCAACATACTGTCGTAAATTAATCAATCCATGCAATTCATCGCACAATACGCTGCAAGCAGCCGAGCGCGGCGGACTATTTACGGACAGAAGTGAAGCTGAAGTGGGAGTGGGCCGGACACGTCTCACGGATGCACCTGGAGCGATGGATAAAGATCGTCATTCACTGGTTGCTGTTGAGGTTGACCAAGGCGAAGGAAGTGTGAAGATCTGATAACGTTTGAAGGGCCAACATGGCCAGAAATCGCACAAGACAGGGAGATTTGGAAAGAAAAAGGTGAGGCCTCCGCCCAGTAGCCCACTACAGGGCAAAGGCTTCCCATTGATAATAAAAATATATATTTTAATCTCTGGGATTTATACAATAAAACTTTTTCAATAAAGAATTATTACATATGCGTGTATGTTTATTCAATCCATGCTTAAATTTAATAGTAAATGTGAAAGCAAGTAGGTACCTAGTAGTTTGTCTGAACCTTTTTACGTAAATCACTATAAAGTACCAAAATCGTGTAGGCAACTTCCAGTCGAAGGACCGATGGCCGGTGGAGCAGACGAGTCCTAGAGTGGAGACCGCGTACCGGCAAGCGTAGTGTGAGACGCCCCCCAGCTACATAGACGGACGACCTAAAGAAGGTGGCTGGGGTAGACTGGATGCGGAAGGCGGAGGAAAGGGTGCTGTGGCGCAGTCTGGGAGAGGCCTATGTCCAGCAGTGGACTGCGATAGGCTGAGTTGATTGATTCATTGATGCCAATAGGCTCTCTCTCTGTGTAACATAGGACTTTAACAGGCGAAATGTGGTTTTACTAAACATCTCTATTCACCCTATTAGTGTTTTAAAATTCTATTCGCAGCAATTTTAAAACATTCATAATATTAGGTCCTTACATATGAAATTGGCGTTTTGTATGGAAGGAACAAAAAGTCGAATATTTTTTAATATAATATATTTAATTAATCAAAGTATGAACCATTGTTTTCAATGCACTTTTGCCATCTTATAGGTAGTTCATTGATCCCTTTACTAAAAAAACCAGTCGGACGGGAATCAATAAAATCTTTGAAGGCGATTTGGACTGCCCCATCGGAGTTGAATTTTTTCCCTTGCAAAAAGTTATCCAAATTGCGAAAAAAATGGTAATCTGTTGGAGCAAGGTCCGGGGAGTACGGAGGATGTCTAAGACATTCCAATTCAAGCTCTTCTAATTTGGTAGCCGTCTGTTGCGCAGTGTGTGGTCTGGCGTTGTCGTGAAGCAGCAGTGGCGTGGAGCGATTGACCAGCCTTGGTTGTTTAGCCGCTAGCTTTTCCATCATGGTTTGTAATTGCTGACAATAGACATCAGCTGTAATAGTCTGGCCAGATTTGAGAAAACTGTAATGAACAATACCGGCACTAGTCCACCAAACGCTTACAAGTAACTTTTTTGGGGTTAATTTTCGCTTGGGGCAGGATTTGGCTGGCTGGCCAGGATCCAACCATTGCGCTGAGCGCTTCCGATTATCGTAAAGAATCCATTTTTCATCACAGGTAATGATTCGGTTTAAAATACCTTCATTGTTGTGCCGGTTCAGTAATGTAACGCAGCAGTCGACGCGCGTTTGCCGGTTTGCTTCAGTCAATTCGTGAGGTACCCACCTTTCAAGCTTTTTAATCTTCCCAATTTGCTTCAAGTGAATTAAAACAGTTTTATCACTAACATCGAAGCCTGCAGCTAACTCGGACGTGGTTTGCGATGGGTCCGCTTCCACAATAGCCTTCAATTCTCCATTATCAACTTGGGTCTCAGGCCGTCCACGGGGCTTGTTCTGCAGGTCGAAATTTCCAGAACGAAAACGTTGGAACCAAAAACGAACTGTGTTTTCTTTTGCAACATGACCGCCATACACATCATTCACCCTTCGAGTCGTTTCCGCAGCACTAGTGCCACGGCGGAACTCGTACTCGTAAATAATGCGATATTTTAAATTTTCCATTTTGTAAAATGAGTGACGCAAACAGAAAAAACAGAAGAAAAAAAACAAATGAATGAAGGTCATCGAAGCACAAATACATGAGTAAATAGCTGTACAAATTTGAATTTGGAATTCCTTACCAAAGAGGAGAAATTCGTGATTAAAGTGGCCAGTACGAAAAACGCCAATTTCATATGTAAGGACCTAATATCAACATGATGATAAAATAACGCTGGAATCCATTTCATTTCACTAATGAAATTCATTTGCACGTACCATTTAAATTAATGAAACCATAACTAAATAGTGAAAACACTTACTAAAAGTATAATTATCGTATAAAATTCGATTATTTAGTGATGCAGCTAATGACAGTACAGTCGTTGTGATTTTTGCTCTCTTTTTAACTCGTCACTGTGATATAGCGTCGTCTCTCTCACATCATGCAAATTAATTTTAGGTGCTATATAGGTAAATAACTGATCAGTCTGTATCTACGCTGTGCATCAGCAAACGTTATGGGTCATAATAATAACAACTAATTAGTTAATAACCATAACGCTTACCTACTAATCATATTATATTTCGCATTACCCTACATCTAATTAGTGACACATTTAGAATAGAAATGGACCACTGCACAGTTATACAGGTTCAAATTAGATTAATTAGTGAAACTAAACGTGATAGGTTTCGATCGTCTAGACATAATAACACTACAAAGTGATAAATAACTTTAATTTCGGAAGTCGGTGTCGTTGGTTCCGCATTTTCGTTTTTGACACCGACTTCCGAAATTAAAGTTATTTTTCACTTTGCAGTGTTTTTTTTTTTTGAAGTCGGTTGTTTTTTTTTTGTAAAAAAGTTTTTATTTTTCACTTTTTAGTTGTACTAAATAGTGCACTAGCATTGAAGGATTGAAGACACCGACTACTCGTAGAAGAATCATCAAAATTCGCATAGAAATGCTGGAGATGCAGTTCATTTATGCATATAACTTCGTACATGAGAATAATTACCTAATGTATTATATATTAAAACCTTCCTGAAAGTATGTAGATCACATTAATGAATACAAACATACATACGTCCATACATACATACGGGTCGAATACAAAACCTTCTTTTTTAAAGTCGGTTAAAAAAATGAAAAATACACCTGTATGTATCACAAATAAACGATTTGATTTGAAAAAAATATGGTTTGATGATTTTGTTTTAGGTTCACGTCCCCTGGTAGTGTAAAAATATAATTCAACATTTTTTCTTATTTTATCACGTTTAGATTTTTTTCAGGGTATATCGATGCCCAACACATCTTTGGAGTTTCGTTAACTTGACCCAGTAGAATAGACCTCGTAATTTCCGTGCCTTCAACAGAAGGGCGTTCATAAAAACTTTGCCTCAAACAATTTCTCCTAAACAGACCAGCAGTTATAAACAAGGCAGGAAATTGCTCTGAACAAAGAACAAGGTTCAAAAGACACCACATACACCAAGCAAAATAATCACCGGGCTAAGGATGTCCCCTTGGTCCAACTTCCCCTAAAAAATGGATGCGAATTGAAAACGTGACTACTGAACGCGAATTCGTATCGAGTGCTCTAACGTGTGGACACGAGCTACACGCTCAAGCGAGGTACTGACACACAATATGCTTATAAAAAAGCATGCTTGAAACTATCATGCTAGAAATAAGCATGCTAGTTTTAAGCAAACTCCTACACAAGTGTGTGCAGACGCGCTCGGAGCACTCCCCCATCCACCCGCACCACAGGGAGCATGCTCGAAAATCAAACAACTTTAAACTAGCATGCTTATTTCCAGCAAATGTGAACAGCTGCAGAGCATGCTTTCTTGTGTTAGTACTTTAATAAAATTGATGCGTGTGCAGACGTGCTCGGAGCAGTCCCCTTTCCACCCGCACCACAGGTAGCATGCTGGAAAATCAAACGACTGTTTATTTTTGAGCATGCTCGAAATAAGCATGCTCTTTACTAGCAATGCATTGACACACGTGCTAATAAGTAGCAATTACTCACTAATAGCATGTGTCTGTCCGTACCTACACGTGTCTTGCGACAGTGACTGCGGATAAAACAAATGAAAGAAGTTGCTCTGTCAAGCTCCGCTAATGAGACACAATTGATTTTCTATTGTTTCGTTGTCGATCGGCGAACGGCGACGCTTGACGGGTTAAATCATGCTACGAGTCACCGAGACGCGAGGAGTGCAGACGGGAACATGACGAGCGCGGGCGCCGCTTGACGCAAATCGCGTCGCAATGTCGTATCGCTCGAGGCGTGAAAGGGGCCTTAGTGAACCGGGATCAATGAAAAACGTCGCCGGGGGAAATCTGTAATCGAGTTTGTCGATTATGCCCGACCTCGGACGGATCCCGGTGTCCCCAAGATTTTTATCTTTATATCGTGGTCACCAATGACAAGACAGTTTAATTTTGAAGCTGGAACTATTATAAAGTTTCTGAGTTATATAGTTCTTATTGACGGTTTGATTGGCTGTTTCCAAGTTTGAGGCCTTGTACACATTGTGGACGTATTTTATCGCCTCTTCATCTGTCGGCAGGAATCGGGAAGGGTAGTGCCACGATGAAGGAAAACGTCGTGAGGAAACCGGCATGTCTTAGGACCAAAAATTTGAAGATATGTCACATCTACCAATCCGCACTGGACTCGCATGGAGGATTACGGCCCACTCGCTCTCACAGAGAGGAGGCTTGTATATGTGTCCCAGCTGTGGGAACGTTATAGGCTGATTATGTGCCACGGTAGTGGGTACGAAGTTTCACTGGGTTAGGGGGCAACTCGTCCACTTCGAAACTGGGACCAGGGACCAATTCCAGCTTTCTAATTTTACTAGAGGTCAACTCCTCCCACTTCGAAACTGGGACCAGGGACCAATTCCACCTTTCAATGATATATTACAGTGTTACTACAAGATGTAATTCAAATATCTGAAAAAACTGTACTTATAGGTTTTCAGTTATTACAATTACATCTTTTATGTCGATGTAGAACACTTTGCCCGACCCGGGCAAGTGATATTGGGTTTTTCCATTGGGAATTTCATATTAACAGCCCGGAGTATGGAAGTTGGCGGCGTAATACCCCCGTGTCTCGGCCCTGCACCTGATCTCTCTCCGGTCCTGTCGGATTGCCGTCCCATCGGACAATAAGAGTGAGAGAAGAGAGGGTGCACCTGTGTCTGCGCACAGATTTGTGCAGTATAATAACCTCCCGCGCCGAAGGCTAGTCTCCGCTGTGATTGGTCGCCATGGCCGAAATTCGGTCTGGGCCCGAATTCTGTATGGTAATTATTATTCCCCGCGTAATCTTGCCACGTGAAAACCACGTAATATTACCACGTGCAAATCATGAAATCTTACCACGTGAAAACCACGTAATCTCACCACGTGAAACCCACGTAATCTTACCACGTGCAAACCACGTAATCTTACCACGTGCCAACCACGTAATTTTATCACGTGCAAACCACGTAATCTTACCACGCGCAAACCACGTAATCTTATCACGTGCAAACCACGTAATCTTACCACGTGCAAACCACGTAATCTTACCACGTGCAAACCACGTAATCTTACCACGTGCAAACCACGTAATCTTACCACGTGCAAACCACGTAATCTTACCACGTGCAAACCACGTAATCTTACCACGCGCATACCACGTAATCTTACCACGTGCAAACCACGTAATCTTACCACGTGCAAACCACGTACGGTTGTCAAGCGTGGTATTTTGACAGTTCAAACCACTCATTGCATCGCTAATCGTATGCTGCACTGGCTGACGTCATCACGGCAACGCCGACTGTCGCTGAAAACCAGCGCTGGGGCTTTGTCTCGTATAGGATCTTAGCTTATATGTGACGCATGTTTTCTCCCAAATTATTACTTTGGTTTTGTTTGTTTTTTTTTTTGGTGTGTCATGTTTGCCGCAAATAAACGTATTTTCTTTCTTTCTTTTCTGTCACGCCAACTTCGCGTTTTTTCACGCGATTTCGTTCATTGTGTCATAGAGGATACGTTATTAGCAGATGTCGTGATGGATTACTTGCATGTCGTCAGAAACGCAAATGGCCAAATACGCGTTTCACCAAAAACATGTCGACAGAAACTTATCTCGTCAGATTTGCACTACGTCAAAGACGCAGCTCGACAAACTCGCAACTCGTCAGATGCGCGTCTCGACAGATACGCAACTCGACAGTCAATTAATAAATAGCTAAGGAATTGATGTTGTTTCGAAGTAAGGGATCATGGTGAGTGGTCATAGTGAATTAGAGCCCTGGAGGACTTTGGGTGGCGCATGTGTTGGATCATTTAGCTCCCTTCAAAATGGTTGAGCTGAATGGCTGACTCTGATCTCTTTGCTGCCATGGCTTATTTTAATTTACTATGTATTTGAATTGCTTTTTTTTCTCGTCTTTTTATTATGGACGCTTTTAACGTTCTGCATCGTTCTCACATTTATAATTTTCAACATGAATGATGTGATGTAACCAAGACTTCGTATACATATTATTTTGATTTAAAAGAGTGTCCATGGAGTTTCTTGCCCGTTCTTCTCCATATGTACCTACGCTTTGGAATTGGCAACTAGTTTCATCTTTCTGACTGACCGACCCCTTGACAATTCAAAAGTGCCTGTAATTGGTTTAATTGAAATAAATGCTTTGAGATTGAGTTTGAGTTCTGATGTAGAACATTATCTTTTTCTAAAGAACAGTCATACCTGCATGTACTGGTTTACGTTTCATGCTATGTATATTTCTTTCCATTCTAGCGTCTTCTTCCAACTGACGTAATCATGAAACTTTCCCAACGTTGCGTGTTTAGTTAAAAGCCGTCTAATGGAAAACGTTTTTTTAGTTCAGCCCAAATTTCAACTAGTCGTCGACTCGCCGCTAGTTTTCAGTTCAAATTAATATTTACTTCAAAGTTTGACCTATTTTCATGTGGTATAAAAACTGCAGAATATTTTGCTTTTTATTTCATATTAGCTCTTTTTAGGGTTTCGTACTTCAAAAGAAAAAACGGAACCCTTATAAGATCACTTCATTGTCCGTCTGTGTGTCCGTCTGTCCCTTTTTCTCAGGAACTCGTGGAGTTATCAAGTTGAAATTAATATCAAATACTCAGGGCTACAATCCCTTGAAGCAGTGATAAAATCAAACTTCTAAGTCAACGCAATCAAAAGATACGGGCGTTTATGTTCCGGAATCAAAACCTATAGGGTACTTCCCGTTGACCTAGAATCATGAAATTTGGCAAGAAGCAATATCATGCAGCACAAGTAAAGGAAAAATCCAAAAACCGTTTATTTACAATAAAAACCCGTGTTAATTTATTTACACTATAAAAGACGGAACGCACTTGACCGAAGCATAGTGTAGGTAGGCTACCGTTAATAATTAGATTTTATGTTTATGTTCCATCGTAATTACGTCCTTTACAATAAATAATTAGCTGTGCCCGCGATTAAGTCTAGTTTCAATATTTCTCGGCATCTACAGCGCCACATGCGAACTACGGATCATACTGACGTCACGCAAAATCCTGCATCGCGCAAGCAGAGTTTACCGCGCGACTAGCATATAATATATACAACGTCCCGACGTCAATCTTCGGGCAGTTGCCCACCAGACACGATACCCGTATGGTTGGAGGATTCTCACTTTTCTGTGAAGGATGAGTGAACTTTACACTCTGTTCCTCATACCTCTATAAAATCATTGGGACTGTGTAACTTAACCCTTTTAAATCAATATGAAAAAGCTACTATACTAAAGTCAGTGTAGAAATCAGTATTCTCATTGCAACAATGTACATGTACACCAACGCTCACAAAACTCCACCCAAATCAAACAACACAAATAGTTTCAAAAACTCGGACGTGAACTTTGCTTGAGTTTCACTCGAAATTGCTGTTTATCGTTTTGTAAATAACTAAAAACCTGTCCTGCGACTAAAAGTTTGCCCTAAACATTCAAATTAGTTTTAAAACTGTGATTAAAACAGTCGCACGAAATAATTGAAAGGATTTTACGTTTATAATCATGTCCAACAATAAGGCAGACTTTCGGGGTTGAAGATGCTTGTAAGCGTGTCTAACTGAACAAACAGCTGTGCTGCTGGAGAGTTTTTTGCGCCACTTCTTCTTCCCAGAGAAAGCGCTAAGAAGAGGTGAAGGACCGGCGTTTGGGTTAGGGGGCAACTAGTCCCAATTCGAAACTGGGACCAGGGACCAATTCCACCTTTCTAATTTGATTAGGGAGCAACTCGTCCCACTTCGAAACTGGGACCAGGGACCAATTCCACCTTTCTAATTTGATTAGGGAGCAACTCGTCCCACTTCGAAACTGGGACCAGGGACCAAAGGGGGCAACTCGTCCCACTTCGAAACTGGGACGAGAGACCAATTCCATAGGGGGCAACTGGGCCCGCGTTAGTTTAGGTATTTTTGGGGGACTGCCCTATGTAATTTTGACGTTCGAAAAGTTCTGTTTCTCAGCCTAATTTCAACAAATGAATTTTGATTTGTATTTTGTAAGTCCAAATATCTTCAGATATTCATAGTTTGAACATCAACCAAAACATTCGAAGTCCAAACAACCCTTGGGTCAAGAGAAGTACATTTACCAATTACCCTGAAAATTCCAGAGATAACAAATCAAGATCCCGAAACTCAATAAGAAACACGAACATTCGCCAAAAACAAATAGACAAGAGTCCGAAATCTAACGCCCGGAAACTGAAATCAAATTAATTAACTACTAAACTTGCTATACCAATAGATAGTGCTATATGATCTCTCTCTCTCTCTTTCAAAGTCAAAGTCAAAGCATTTTTTATTTCAAATAGGCACATAAAAGGCACTTTTGAACGTCAAAAATTACATCAAAATAGAATTGATTCTAGTCGCCCCTTCCAAAAGGTAGTTTTCGTATGGAGAAGAATGCGACTGCCTATCTGACCTCCACAACCCAGTTACTGGGTAATACGATACCGTTTGGTAAGACTGGTTATCAAACTTCCGGGCTACTGAGGACCCGTAACGACTGTCAAAGATCCACAAATGACAGCCGGGACCAACGGCTTAACGTGCTTTCCGAGGCACGGAGGAGTCTTGGTATGTGAAGATGGTCATAATAAATAAACAAATAAGCATGCTTATGAGCAAGTCTGTCAGTACCACGAGCGATTCACTCGAAGTTTTCGGAAACCAATTTAATGTGTCTATTTTACATGTCTAACGAAATGTTTATGAATTTCTGTTGGCGCGTGCGAGTCAAAGGAATCCTAGCTAAAATTAAAAAAAAAACAATTCAAATATTAGGTCCTTACATATGAAATTGGCGTTTTTCGTACTGGCTACTTTAATCACGAATTTCTCCTCTTTGGTAAGGAATTCCAAATTCAAATTTGTACAGCTATTTACTCATGTATTTGTGCTTCGATGACCGTCATTCATTTGTTTTTTTTCTTCTGTTTTTTCTGTTTGCGTCACTCATTTTACAAAATGGAAAATTTAAAATATCGCATTATTTACGAGTACGAGTTCCGCCGTGGCACTAGTGCTGCGGAAACGACTCGAAGGGTGAATGATGTGTATGGCGGTCATGTTGCAAAAGAAAACACAGTTCGTTTTTGGTTCCAACGTTTTCGTTCTGGAAATTTCGACCTGCAGAACAAGCCCCGTGGACGGCCTGAGACCCAAGTTGATAATGGAGAATTGAAGGCTATTGTGGAAGCGGACCCATCGCAAACCACGTCCGAGTTAGCTGCAGGCTTCGATGTTAGTGATAAAACTGTTTTAATTCACTTGAAGCAAATTGGGAAGATTAAAAAGCTTGAAAGGTGGGTACCTCACGAATTGACTGAAGCAAACCGGCAAACGCGCGTCGACTGCTGCGTTACATTACTGAACCGGCACAACAATGAAGGTATTTTAAACCGAATCATTACCTGTGATGAAAAATGGATTCTTTACGATAATCGGAAGCGCTCAGCGCAATGGTTGGATCCTGGCCAGCCAGCCAAATCCTGCCCCAAGCGAAAATTAACCCCAAAAAAGTTACTTGTAAGCGTTTGGTGGACTAGTGCCGGTATTGTTCATTACAGTTTTCTCAAATCTGGCCAGACTATTACAGCTGATGTCTATTGTCAGCAATTACAAACCATGATGGAAAAGCTAGCGGCTAAACAACCAAGGCTGGTCAATCGCTCCACGCCACTGCTGCTTCACGACAACGCCAGACCACACACTGCGCAACTTGGAATGTCTTAGACATCCTCCGTACTCCCCGGACCTTGCTCCAACAGATTACCATTTTTTTCGCAATTTGGATAACTTTTTGCAAGGGAAAAAATTCAACTCCGATGGGGCAGTCCAAATCGCCTTCAAAGATTTTATTGATTCCCGTCCGACTGGTTTTTTTAGTAAAGGGATCAATGAACTACCTATAAGATGGCAAAAGTGCATTGAAAACAATGGTTCATACTTTGATTAATTAAATATATTATATTAAAAAATGTTCGACTTTTTGTTCCTTCCATACAAAACGCCAATTTCATATGTAAGGACCTAATATTTATTTATTTATTTTAGTACAACAATATAATGAACACTGTTGAAATGGCAAAACAAAGTTAAGTCCGTTAAATATTGAAAAGTATATGAGACGTGAAATTAAATTGTTTATTCTGTAAATATGATATCAGAATCACTTTTACACGTCAGAAATTCACAACATTACCACATCACACTAATATTATAAAGGCGAAAGTTTGAGAGTGTGTGTGTGTTTATATGTTTGTTACTTCTTCACGCTCAAACGGGTGGACCAATTTTGATAAAATTTTGCATGGAGGTAGCCGACACCCTGGATTAACATATAGGCTACTTTTTATCGCGATATTCCCACGGGATCGACATTTATGCGGGTGAAACCGCGGGGCGCAGCTAGTAAAATAATAAATTAAATAAAATACATTTATTTCGAGCAACCATAACTCATAAATTTTGACTACACATAAATACAGAAAACACAATAAATTATAAAAATAAATGTAAAAAATAAGCTAGATGAGGTTCGCGTTTCCTATCTGACTACTCTAAGAAGAAACGCCGAAACAAACTCAGAGGTCACAGTCTCTTTTCAGTCCAGACATAATCTTAGTCAGATCATGTGAAGACCAAGTAGATCGATGTCTGAAATGGTCTTTTCAGGAAATCACTACAGAGATTTGAATGGACTAGTCTTGTCATTGCAAGCATAGTACGGATTACGAACTAGCGTAGTACGGATTTTAAATAGAAGAAGAGGCTAGCTTTATTAATGGTTAAACAAACTTACCTTGTGACGTTTGACCATAATTATATGAAGCGTTACATCCGAAGAGATTTATATTCACCAGGTAGTACATTTCTCAATGTACTGGGCACCGAGCACAATTTCAGAGCTAAAAAAAAACAGAAACAACCTACCACAAGCGCCACCCTTGCAACACTGGCACCCAACTGTCATTTAATTCAGAGCCATTTCGCAAATAAAATTGGGGTGATTTTTCAGTGATAAAATATTATTGGGATAGGGAGGGCTGTAAATCTCTTCGGATGTAACGCTTCATATAATTATGGTCAAACGTCACAAGGTAAGTTTGTTTAACCATTAATTATACTTCACCGTTACATCCTCGAGATTTATATTCACCAGGTAGATGTTTAGCGCTCTTTGCGAAATTACAACGTATATTGGTCAGGAAATAATACACGCTTATATGAGTATAAAGGACATTATACATATAATCAAACTGAGTAAATTTACGTAGTTATATAACTTACGTTTTACATGATGTGATAACACAAATGGAATATTTATTATAAATTATACATTATTGTTCAAAGATGGCTTCTGCGAATGCACTCTCATCACCGTTCGGGTTAATAGGTCGATTGTAAAATTTTGCAAATACCAGGGAATTACCTGTCCAACCGGCGGTTCTCTTAATAATCTCAATCGAAACTCCTTTGCGATTGGCTGCGGACGTGGACGCATGTCGCATACTATGTGCGGAAAAAGTCTGCGTATCCACCCCACTGTCATGCATAACCTCTTTAATCCACCGACTCATTGTTGGAGCGCTAGCATTGTGGATTGGTTTCTTACAAGTTAAGAACAGAAAATTGGTATCTGGAGCAGACCTGAATGGTTCTGTAATGGCCAAGTATGAAGAAAGTGCTTTCGCAGGGCATATTTGTTCCCTTTGAGCAAAAAAAGGAATAATGAGCCGCGGCATTGGTCGACACGGTGCCGAAGTTTTAATAACATCGTTAATTATGATTTCTATGTTATCCTTCTTTACCCTAATATTTGGCAACCTGATAAGAGATAACGTCTGGACTCGTTGTCCCGTAGACAATGCGATCAGAGTCATCGTCTTTTTGGTAATTTGACGTAATGATAAACCTTCATTAGGGTACCATTTGGCAACAAAATCTAGAACCAAGTTTGGGTCCCAGGTCGTTTGGTACTTGGGAAAACTGGGTCTAGACCTGAAAACGCCTTTAAGGAACCTTGCTACGTAATTATTTTCACCAATTGCTTTGCCAAATATTAGAGAAAAAGCTGAACGGGAAGTATTGAGACTGGAATAGCTGGCGCCTTTGCTATATTGATTTGTAAAGAATTCCAGTATCATATTAATATTACAATCGTAAAACGAAATATTTTTATCACAACAAAAAAACCATAGTTTTCTGAGAGCCACATCGTACTGCTTTAAGGAGTTGCGCGACAGTGAAGATATCATAATGTCGATTGTATCTGATTTAATTCATTGGCGTGAAAACGCTGTCCGGATAACTGACACGACACCAGGGTAAGAGTTCTCCAGAGAGGATGAGAGTCCCTGGAAGGAGACAATAACAATTGTCGATAAGGTCGGAAATATAGCGGTTGTCTACATGTCAGAGACATGAAGAGAGGGTACCAAGGTTGACTGGGCCAGTAAGGAACTAACATGATCCCCTCCGCTTGGTCGTTGATAATTTTCCGCAAGCATTTCAAGATCAGAGAAAACGGCGGAAAAGCGTAAAAGTAGTATGGACCCCAGTCAACTGTAAAAGCATCAATGTTGAAAGCGGATGGATCTCGTTTCCAGGATATATATTTATCGCACTTATTATTGATACAGGTCGCAAAGAGATCGATCTCTGGTTGTCCGAATGTATAAACGATATTTTCGAATGCCTTTGATGCGAGATTCCATTCCGTGTCAACGTTGGTGCGTCGTGATTCTTCGTCGGCTTCGATGTTGTCCTTAGATTTAATATAGGATGCAAACACAAAAAGCTGACGTTCCTCGCACCACTGCCATATATTGCGCGTGATGTCATTTAGATAGCTATACTGAACGCCACCCATCCTATTAATGTAAGATATTGCGACTGTATTATCGATCCTCATTAATATTTCGACATTGCTGAGGTCTTTAGCAAAGCACTTTAATCCTATATAGGCTGCTTTCAGTTCCAAATAGTTGATGTGGCGTTCTGTATCGGGTACGTCCCAAAAACCGTTGGTACGTTCTCCGTTGCACATAATTCCCCAGCCAGATAAGGATGAATCGCTATAGATCTCTAACGCGTACGAACCGCGTTTAATTGGATTTTTTGTAGTCATGATGTGATTTCCCCACCAATCAAAATCATCTTTTAGTGATTCGCTTAAACACATATTAGCATCATAGTCGTCTCCCGATTGACGTAAGGCAATATATTTTGATGTTTCAAATTTTTTTGTGTATACCCAACCGTAAGGAACAGCTGGGCAAACCGACGTCAACACGCCTAGAAATTTTGCAAACTCTCTTATAGGTAGCGTTTTCTTTTTAGAAATTATTTTGACCATGTCTAGAACGTTCGAACGTTTCTTCAAAGGTAATCCTAAGGTCATGCCAGTTGAGTCTAATTCGAAACCTAAAAAACTACGATTTTGACTAGGTACTAGTTGGCACTTTGCATAATTCAGAACGAACCCTAATTTTCTCAATAAATCAGTACATTCGAGGACACATTTATTGCAGTCCTCGTATGTATACCCTAGACAAAGTATGTCGTCGAGGTAATTGACCAAAAATAGTCCTTTGCTTCTGAGAAGAGACACTACCGGTTTTAAGAGTTTGGTAAATGTGTATGGAGCCGAACACAAACCGAATGGGAGACATTGAAACTCATACGTTAGGCCTTGAAATTTAAATCTAAGTAGTTTACGATAAGCTGAATGTATTGATATTAAAAAGTACGCCTCTTTGAGGTCGATCGAGGCCATAAAACATGATTGTGACATTAGTTTTGTGGCCGTGCGGCTGTCCTCCATTTTGAAGTGCTGCGCATCAATGAACCTATTTAGTTTTTTTAAATTTAGAATAAACCGAAAACTGCCATCGTTTTTGGGTCTTAAGAAAATTTTAGACACGAACTGATCAGGAATGTCAGTGCAACGGAGGACGGCGCCAATTTCCTGTAATTTGGATATTTCGTGGGATAAATTATGTGTCTCCTGCGCGGAGAACTTAGCATTGATAGGTTCAGTCTCCTGAAAAACCGGTGAGCTCAAAGGAATTTTATAACCCTTAACGGTTTGTAACACAATTGGATCATTAGTAATCTCCTTCCATGCGTGAATAAAATGTGTCAATCTACCAGCATGTTTAATTACCTCTACTGTGTCTTTGTCGACGTTTTGGGGTAAGATTTCGATGACGTTTGATCGGTCGTTGGACCCATCCTTCTCGAGGTCTGGTAGAAGGGGCGATTTCTGGCCCTTTCCGCCCTGCCGCCTCGCTGGGCCCTGCGAGGGTGGCCTTTCCAGTTTCCCTGTGGCTGAGTATACTTCTTCGAGGAAGAAGGTTCTCTGGCTTCGGGTTTTTTAATCTGCAGGCCAGATTTTTCGGCAGTTTTCGAAGCTTTAATCTTCTCGCCTAGAGTTTCCCCGAACAGAAACGAGTCTCTTTTCGCATCTTGAATGATATTCAGGAACTTTTTATCCAAAATAGGGGTGACTAACCTTTGTCTGTTAACGGTATTTTCAAAGTGTAGATCAAGCAGTACTTGATTCACTTCGGAAAGCTTTTTGATCATATCTAGCTTACCAATATCTCCGCCGATAAGTGTTGAGATGACATTCGTCAAACCTGCTATACCTAACCCTAAGTGGTGTTGGGACCTCTCTAGACGTTTGTCTCTGTTTCGAGCCGATTCTGTTAAGACCGCTCCTATTTCCGGGTTTAATTTGGGTGCCTTCACTAGAGTAAAGTTTTCAGGCACTAGCAACTTATCCAGCAGGTCCCGTTTCTGGTCTTTATTCAGACCTTCGGTCATGATACGCCCCCAACGTTCAGAGACTTCTTCTTGAATTTTAGGTCCAAATACTTCGAGTTTTCCTTTAGCTTGGCCTAACACTTCTAATATATCAGCAGGCAACGTCTCCAGTTGATCGGTTGCCGCTGCTGTAGGTACTGAATCCGACTGTATATTTACACCTGAGGGTTGCGGCTCAGCAACAGGGGAATGTATTATCTCATCCTGCTCCGAAGGTTTTCCAAGGTCGAAAACTTCTGGGACTGCCACCGTTGACCTTACCTCGTATATGTTAGCGGTATCAGACCGTTCAGCCTCAGAGCTACTTTCATCCGACCTAGGGTACGGCCTGTGTGAACGATCTTCGGCGAACTCTGTAGGAGTATGAGATAAAACAATGGTCATAATCTGGTTATGACACTTGGCTACAGGCCGTTTTTATGTGACTGCAATCTCGTTACAGTACTAATGAGTGCATGTAAAAGTTTCGACTATAATCTCGTTATAGTACGCATAAACTTTGATTATAATTATTTGAATACTCAAAAGAGTGCGACTATGATCTCGTCATAGTACTAAAGCACGCTAATTCTCGAGATAAAATATATATAATTATCATGTAACCGAACGTAAGCACTAACAAAACATAAGAAATATCTTTTGAATACGAATGTAAACAATTAAGATATTCGTCAATAATCACGACGAAAGAGGGTATTCATAAAAAAATAACTAAGAATTCTATTAACGTATTATCACTAGGTACTATTAGGTACCTGATCAGTGTAATTATGTAATTACGATACAACGCAAAATGAAAACAAAAAAAACGACTGACCTTCGGAATTTGAATCACTAGAATAACGTCTGCGCAGGCGTTTCTCCAACCGGCGAATTTTCTTCCGAATATTATGTTCATCGGAGTTCTTACGATGTTTTCTTTTCCCCATTTTAATGTATAAACACTTTTCTCAGTTTAAATCTAACCAAAATCTCTAAATTACGATTAATACCACTACTTTAAAAAAAATAGACGCTGCGATGCCCGCACAAGAAAAATGAAAAAATGACAGTTGGGTGCCAGTGTTGCAAGGGTGGCGCTTGTGGTAGGTTGTTTCTGTTTTTTTTTAGCTCTGAAATTGTGCTCGGTGCCCAGTACATTGAGAAATGTACTACCTGGTGAATATAAATCTCGAGGATGTAACGGTGAAGTATAATAATTTAACAATATCACATCTCTTTCTCAAATCAACCTGTGATTTACGTACGGTAGGCTGCACGTCAAGTGGTATCAACGCCAATAATTATAAGAGTCCGCGTATCACTGGTCAGTTTATTTAATTCGCCAGTTTCGTTGATTAGTCAGTTTCACCGATTAGACAGTTGCGTTAACTCGACAGTTTCCAGTGTTTGCCAGTTTTCGTCGATTCGTCAGTTTTATTCAATTCGTCAGCCAAAGTACAGTCGGTAGAAAACTGCACATACGTCTGCTAATTGATTGCGTTCAATTTCATTGGTGAAAATCGCCCTTAGGGCTGATTTTTCCAACGCTAGATAATTTTTATTCGTGGAATAAAATTGACGTGAGTCAGATTTTGAATGAAAGAACCGTTAAAAATTCAATATTATTCCTCTCTCTGAAAAATCAGTCCTTAGTCGAATAATACTTCAGTTGACCATAAGAGAGCAGTGGTGGGCCAAGACGACCCCGACTTACGAGTTGTAGGTAGTGAGTTCGAACCCAGGCAGGCATATTTATGTATTTAATTTCATCATCATTGCTCTCAAAACGGTGAAGGAAAACATCGTGAGGAAACCGGCATGTGCTAGAAGCAAAAATTCGAAGACGTGACATCTACAAACCCGCACTGGACCCGCGTGGTGGATTATAGCCCATTCCCTATCACCGAAAGGAGGCCTGTTTCCCAGCAGTGGGAACACTGGGAACATTATAGGCTGATTATGATGAGACCATAAAATAATGTAGAGTTAAAATGTAAACTAAGAAAAAAAATTGTTACATATAGTAAACTAGGGGCAGACATCCAAAAGTTTTCTCTTTATGATATTAGTATGATCACAAACGTATGCATATTGTTACCATCGAAGTCCAGTTACTTGTAACTCCCGATGTCAAAGCAACTGAGCAAAAGGAATCCAAGTCAGCTTCGGTTCAATTTATTTCTTTGATAAAATGTTTCATAATTCTTATAAGCTTGTTACGCGGAACGAACATTTTTAATATCCCCAAATACATCCAAAAGAGATATGATTAAACATTCTACTGATATACCTAGGCATAATATTATAAACGTTTTGTTAAGAATTTACGCAAAGATATATTATTAAATTCTACAAAAGCGGAATCTTAATTTTTTCGCAAAAAGAAAAGCATAAAAATATTTGTATCTTAGGAAAATACGAGAAATATCTGCAATAACTCCTTAGATGTGTTGAATCAACAAAGGAATTAATGAAAAGACGCCGCAAATGCTTGTATGAACGTATTGAAAAGGACAGACGTCTTTGCCCGACATGTTTTAAGGCACATACCAACCTGTTTTATATATTTTATCTTTTGGCTGAAAATGAGAGCGTCAAAAGATTTTAGAGCCATCATTTTCAAATCAAAGAGTTTTGAGAAACGCCTAACAGACTGAAGCCTGTCCTGACTTCATTATGGTAGCGAAAATGGCTTTAGAAGTTTTATTTTTAGATACTGCACAGTTTACGGTGTCCATTTCCACAGGCAAAGACCTAGCCTCAGTAACAGCCCTTCTCAAGCGCCACTCGCGGCTCGAACAACAAATGTCAAGCAAGGTTTTGTTAAGCTTTTGCATACATAATCAGCCTATAATGTTCCCACTGTTGGGACACAGGCCTATAATATTCCCAGTGAGAGATAATGTTGGGAGATGTCACATGTCATCGAGTTTTTGGTTCTAGGACATGCCGGTTTCCTCACGATGTTTTCCTTCACTTTTGAGAGCACTAGTGATTAAATAATTTACACAAAGTAATGCGCCTGACTGGGATTGATCCTACAACCTACAACTCGTAAGTCGCGGCTGTTACCACTGGGCCACCACTGCTCTCAATGCAGTTCTTAAAAGAAAACAAGAAAAAATCCAATCTTAAAAATACTAGCCATTTAAAAATCGTAGGTTATAAAAAGCTAGATAGGTATATTCTTTTTGACCAAGGGTACAACGTCAAGTATTAGGCTTGAATAGGACTGCGGAAATATGTGTGTGTCATTTACTTACACAATTATTTTATTGTTCAAAACTACCGCAATAAGAGCATTCAGCCATTACATTGTTTTAAACCAATTGTTTGGTGTTGTTCTATAAGAGGAAATATGTTTCAAAATTCCCTGAGGTTTTTTTTATCTAGCGGAAACTAATGAGACATAATTATTATCTAGACTTTTGCGCACTTTAGGCGTAAAATTGCGATACTACAAAAGTATTAAAATTTTAAGAAATGACAGAATTCGACCACATTTTAAATCGAACGTCGTAAACAGTCAATGTAACCGTGGTATCAGGGATCATCAATCATTGGTCGCGAGTCGGGATCGATTCTTACATGCCAACTACGACACGCTCCGTCAGTTACATCGACCGTGATTTGTGATTTATTATACTGTCAATTATTGAGATTTTGTGAGATAAATACTGTATAACTAATTAACTATTAATAATAATCGGAATCTTAAGCTTATTGACTATTTTTGAAGAGAATTCGTTTATAGCATTCTTAGGGATGCTATGAAAATCCATCTCGCGAAAAGTATTTTGCACAATAATGTAAAATTCCTAGCGCAAAGTTCAGAAAAGATTTTTACTGTGGATGTTATTAAAGATTTCTTAAAAATTGCTAAGAAGTATTGGTTTCTGCATTTTTGTTAAATAAAATGAAATAAAATGGAAAAGCAAGAGGAAAACCAATGAAAATCCTTGTGGGTTTTCCTCGGTCATACATATGGTATGATCGACCGTTTGCCAAGCTCCAAATTATTTAAAGAAACCACTTTTTCGTCGTTGGCAATCTACTTAGTTGGTTCTCGTTCTAAGAACCGAAGACACTGCGAAAAAAATCTTTATTTCCTTTTACTACACTCCGCTCGACTTTTTTAAATTGATAAAAAATTTAGAATAATTCGTTGGATTTTCTTTTAGTTCAATAAATAAACCTTGAGACCTTTAAAAAACCTAAAAAAAAAAACCGAATCAATGAGCAAAAACCCAGTTAATACATACGAAACAAGTTCGTAACAAGTTTATATTGTAACCCTTACGTCAGCACAGGGTTGTCACCGCAAGTCCGACCCTTCGCACGTCCGATTACATTTCGTACCGTAATGAGATTATTTTATGATGGTATTATGGCAGATGTATCACCCCTAAATGGATTCCCTTCGTCATGGACGGAATATGTTGTTAGAGCTTTACGAATAATTATATTATCATTTTAGCGATAAGCCAATTTGTGGGTTTGCATGTAATAATTACTATTATTCAATTGGTTAGCTTTGCGCCGTTGGTTTAAGAAAATAGTTCGTTATTAGGGACTCTTGTATGAAGAGTAGTGGAATGACTGCCAGCACTAATACCAAGATTATGGCAATATACGCACCATTCGATAAGAAATTCGATGAACCCGGCCTGTCGCAGTCCACTGATGGACATAGGCCTCTCCCAGGCTGCGCCATAACATCTTGTCGTCCGCCTACCGCATGCAGGGGTATCGTATTACCCAGTAACTGGGTTGTGGAGGTCAGCACTCCATATAAAATACCGGTATTCAGCTGCATCCGGTTAGACTGGAAGCAGACCCCATAACATCGTTGGGATAAGGCTAGGCAGATAGTTTTGAAATGAAACTTCTTTACGCACGTTTGACTTGGGGAGTAAGCTGGCGAACGCGTGACGTAAGCGTTACGAAAAGTGTGATCGGGTGAGGCGAACGGGAGTTGAGTGGGGAATATAAGCTAGAGAAAGCAGTGCGCGCGCACATTTTCTTTCTCTCTTCCTCTCATAGCGAAGTTTCACTTCAGTCGTGTGGTCATAAGCACACTCGGTTTTTTTTATATTCCCGGCCACCTTTTCAAGTTCATCGGTCCATCATGAGAAATTATATGCTTTTCATTATTTATACCTTCTTATCCTTCAGAGTAGCTCATATCGTAAAAGCATAAACCAGTCAGCAAAATTACCACCCGAGTGCCAAGGTCGTACCAACCGCACTTAAACCTCATCTCTCGGCGTTCACCCCAAGATATATAAGTCAAAATATAAAATTGTCAATGGGTTGTCGAGATATTTACATGAATGGAGGGAAGCTGGAGTATTCAAGAGTGTTCACTTTGATGCGTCCTATCCCTCCAGAGGGCTCTTTAGTTGTTATACAATTTACAGAGGATGTTGATGCACGCTTGGCAAATGTTAGGTTTGGTGGAGTAAATCTATCTTCCATATCTATAACCTAATCTTAACATTAAGATTATAAACGCGAAAGTAAGTTTGTTTGTTTGTTACCTTTTCACGCTTAAACCACTGAACCGGTCATCCTGAAAATTTGCTTATACGTTGTCAGGAGTGCAGAAACGGACATAGAGTACCTTTCATTCCGAAAAAAAGTGCTATTCCCGAGAAAAACAACAATAACATTATTATGATAATAGATGGCGCCACGTGTATTATGTAAACTTACTTAGAAAATAATAAAGTTAATTTATTAATACTACAAATGCCTTTGCATGATTACATGAAGGTCTTCAATCAGACTATGATAATTCGTAATGTTGAGTAAAGGAGTAAGTATATGGACCTATTTCCAGAACTCATGTAAACAGTACAAAAGAACATGAATAAAAATAAAAGTAATGTGCATTAGAAGAAGTTTTTAGTATTATTTTTCTATTTACATATTTTATCAAATTTTTAAATATTTCTTAACATATAAAAAATAAGTATAAAAAGCATTTAAAAATATAAAAAGGTATTATAATTATTAGCTTGGAAAACCGACTTGATGAAGCTATAAAACTCAAAGAAAAATTGGTTTAAAATTTTTTAGTATCACTTTATCGTAGACGGGTAGGTAATGAAAAAATGGCCCATGATTTTTATAAGTAGGTATATACAGGGTTTCTTTTATCTTTTTTTTTCCCCGTTAACCTATATTGTCGCAATGCTGGGCAAATGTCACCTCCATATTTTTCCACTTTTCTTTGTGCTGTTTCTTCTCCGTCCAATCGGTTAGAAACGAGTCCAAATTGTCACTGCTGCATTTTTAAGCCCTGCCTCGGTGACGACGCCCGCCTTCAGGCCCCCAGTGTGTGACGACTTTGACCCATCTGTCTGGATGCATCCTATAGGTGTGACCCGTCCAGACTCCAACCTCGCAGACTTACCGCATACATCGGCGATACCTGTCTTGGAGCGTACCTATTACGATGTTGCGAATTTAGTCAGTGAGTCTAATTTTTAAGATGCTACGCTCCATCGCTCTTTCGCAATCCTTGAGTTTGGACTTCTGAGCCTCGTTCAAAGATCCAGCATTGTGGAATCCTGTTGATTCCGTATTTATGTTGAACATATCACTTCACTGGCTCACTACCACACCAAGCGCCATCGTCTATATCCTGCTTCACTTTGTCTGTTTCCCGCCATTCCTTGTAACTGACAGATGACATAAGTGACAGCAGCTACCCCGCTTGTGTGAATGAGACAGTGTTTACATTCCATGATTATACACAATCAACCATAATACATGAACGTAGAAGTTCATTTACAGAGGGAGCTGAAACATGCTTATTTACTGAAAAGGACCTGATAGAAGATATATTTTCCTACTACATATTCAAGACAAACACAATAGTTCTTTCAACAACAACAAAGCACATCAGACAACTCCCCGAACCACATCAGACATTCCACTTATGTACCCCACAGTAATAAGGATTGTCTCAGACAACAAATCTACATATTTTTCAAAGCGCAGAGGAATTGCAAAACACGTTACGTTTAGAACAAGTACTAGAACATCGAGGTATGAATATGAAAATCTGAGGCATGAGAGTAGATTATACGACAGAGTCTAAGCTTTACTACTTCGGGTAAAGAAAGAAAGAAAGAAAGAAAATACATTTATTTAGCACAGACTAAAAGACACACAATACACCAGATACATCAGATAAAAAAAAATAATAAAGATCAAATAAAAAGCGCAAAGTTCGATGTAAGTAATTGGCAGGAAAGTGTGCCTCACGGCTGCGCCAAAAAGGCCCAGTTCGCCGTGGGCTTAACTACCCTACTACTAAGTTAGCTATAAAACTAAGCTAAACGTTTATTGAGGATGATATTCTCGTAGCATGTACTGTAGGTAGCTATGTCTATTTCCTGTTTAGCATAATATTATTCTATTAATCACATTCAAATTAAATTATTTTTCTTTGAGCACGCTGTGCCGGTACAGTGTTCTGATAATTGCGTGCTGCACCGGACGACGTCATTACGTCAGCGCCGACTGTCGCTGAAAACCAGCGCTGGGGCTCTGTCTTGCATAGGGTCGCAGCATTATGCTGAGCGATAGCCGTTTTGCGTGGATGTGACGCATGTTTCTCTTACCTTCTTTTTATTTATTTTTTGTGTTTATGTTCTTTTTTGCGTCATGTTCGCCACAAATAAACGTATTTTCTTTCTTTCTTTGTTTCTAAAACGTTAAAATTTGCAATATTATTTTACTGCACAGTTTATGTGGCATGTGGCGTTCTTCTGACACAGGCAGTGGTGGTCGCGGGCAGTTTGACAGTAATATATTATCTGATATTCTGATACAATGTCGGATAATAACAAGAGTATTTGTGAGACGTCACACTCACGTTGCCAGGGGGTGCTGTTGGTAAATATTTGTGCAAAATGATTTTGTGAAATGTATTGAATAAATAAGATGCTAGTCGGTGTTAGTTCTGTTTTTTCCCACGCGCTAAAAGGACCACGTAGCGCTATAGCTATGCTATATAAAACAGTAGGTAACTATGGATCATACTTAAAAAACGTGGTGAAATAGAGACCGGCATAGCTATTCACAAACACTCGATACGCTTCCGTATCGTATCGAACATAAATCATTGTTATCGTAGGAGTCTTCTAAACGTTGTTCACAAGTCCAAAACCCGAAAATCTTGTCAGTATTAATCAAATAGACGCCCGCTATTCTTCCAACAGCTATTTGCTGTTGAGGACAAGTCAAATCAGGTTATCTAAATGTCAGGTTTTCGATACGATAGCCTGTCGTATGGTTGTGAATCAGGGTTCTGACATGAAATGTACTGAATTTGACAGGTTTTGAACATCTTCCTTTTACAAAGAGGCGCCGCCATTACATTCACAAATATGTTTGACTATTTCGTTCTGCCCGATATTTACTCCTGTACCATGCCGTGCTTACCCCAACGTTTACACACTCACCATGATTAACGTGTTATTTAGGACAATGTCCTGCTAAATTATGACGGCTATTTATTTTAGAGATTGCGCTGCCGTACGGAATTTCCGACACGCAGAAGCCGTGTACGACTGTGCGAGTCAAAAGTGGAATTATTCCATTGCGAACTAACGGGCTTATGGTGCAAATGCGTGAAATTTAACACGCTCTCGTTTGGAATTTAATTAATTCATGTTAAGCTTTGGATTTTTGAGTGGTTGAGTAAATTACTGGGTGACATCATTTTTGTGAAATATAAATGCTGACAACATTAAAGCAAAGTTATATAACTGCGGAAAGTTTTTCATACAGCTGGGCTGAGGCTGGTTCATCTATCTTCCAGTCTAAGGGTAATTACATGACAGAAAAAGAAATACGATAAGATCCCCGAATAAATCATCGTGGTACAGTTTACTTAGTTGGACGTACGTCGGAGAAATTAATTGTTTATCAAATGACAGTCTACGTCAAATTGCTGTGTTATAGCCATTTCATATAACTGTCTAAACTGTCATAGAATGAAAATGATGATTTGAATCACACACATAATAATATTTAAGGTGGCAGTCAACATGATAAACAATTTTATGACACTATGAGAGATAGGTAATGCAGTTATCTCCATTTACGGGCTATTAGGGAGGTCGCCCACAGCGACTTTTTGCAGCGATACAGTCGCAATAAGACCGCGATGCAGTCGCGATGCTGTCGCTGGTCGTATACGTTCGCCCACGTAATTACGATTTTGCATCGATACAGTCGCGCGCTGTAGTGATTACAATGCGTGCTATGAAAGATGAGACCTGACACACCACGTGGTTTGACTTGCGGAGTACACGATTTTAGGTCTCTTTAGCGGTATGAGGTCTGAGCGCGGGGCGGGACCGGACGTCATAGGGGCGGTGGAAAGTGCGCGGGAGGCGGGGTCAAGTCTCATCTTTTGTGGCGCTAACTATACCAGTGAATGCCTGTGGACGCTACAATATGGACTCGTTCGAGACAACGTTGGTCGCGTTGTTTTAGTTACTGCTTTTACGGAAGCAGCAACAGCTTTGGCGATGGCAACGTAAATGTTGGATGCACCCATATAATAAATGAGCTCCCCCTGAACATCAGGATGGCAACCAGTCGGTTATCTTTTAAAGTGAAGGCACGTGAACATATTCGGCAGAAGTAGGCCGTAACATCCCAGCACTGATTTGCTGGATTCGTTTTCTCCTCCACCGATCATTTTTCCCCTGAGAGTTCATTTGGTTTATATGTATGTATATATTCTTGTATTTTATAGTCATTTCCTAGCTAGTTATCCTGTTTGTTGCACCTGCCATGTTTTGTCTCTGCATCACCCTAAGGTTGACTGGTAGAAAATGCCTCAGGCATTAAGTCCGCCTTTGTACAGTATTTTTTACTTGTGCATAAAGATTTAATAAATAATAAATAAATAAAGAAAGAAAAGTTACGTGGTGACTATTACCTATGTAACAACTTTTCAAAAGCTAATAAAGTACAAGGAAATATTTAGAAAATTTTTAAAATGTCAGAGTCAACATTTCGCTCATTTTACCTGATGTAGCCCGGAACAGTCACCCGTTAGTAGCGATGCTGAATCGATAGAATCGCGTGTTTGCATCGATGTAGAAGCGATACTGCCTCACTACTGAATCCCTCTGTCGCACGTTACAAATGCGACAAACGGCCAAACGCAGTGATGCAGGCGCGATTGACGAAACGCGCTACTGAATCGCTGCAAAAAGTCGCCGTGGGCAACCTCCCTTAGTTCGGTTCAAACATAGGTAGGTACCTATTAACAAGCTTGATGAAAACATAATTCTCAGAAAATATTCTTTGCTTATTTTTCCATTGCGAGCGTAAAGTACACTTCGATAATTTATCATAAAATAAACAGCGAATAACTCAAGAAACATTTCCAATTTTCTCAATAAATCCAGATACGTTGGAAAAACTGAAAACTCCAATAAGTTTTTCCTTCCTTGTATTACTTATTGTCTAGCCAATCTCCAAGGTTTTAAAAAACAGCGAACTGAAATGATTAACAACAACTCCATTTTGCACCGTTTGTAAAACATTTATGAAATGTGACATTTTCAGAATCAATGCTTTGATTTTCTGCTGTGTCGCTTCTATATTGTTCTACTAAAATACTTTAGAGAAAATAGCTTTTTTCGAGTAGTGATTTCTAAAGTATTTTTACTTAGAAACTTGCACAACAGAACAAAGCTTTGTATTTTTATGTAAGTTTAATTTCATCAGTAGTGGTGACCTGCAATAATCCGTGTATGTAGGTATGTTTTGTGTTCCAGGATAAATAGCTACAAATGTGACCCCATCACATTCATTTCTATAGCTGTAGAAATATTACAAGACACCAACATTTCGCCTTTTATGTCGGTACGGTTGAGGCTGGTCAAAAGAATATTGCTTTACGGTCTCAATTAATACATGCCAGATCGTAGAGAAGGAAACTGAAATCTATAATATTGGTATAAACCTTAAAATAATTAGTTAATGTTTAAATGTTACTGAATCAACATTTTGACATAACTGACATATTCTTAATCTGACATTACATTAAACTTTATCTCTTGAACTGATACAGGTATAGCTTTGACATCAATTAATTAATTTGTTTCATAAAAAATCCTAATGCATGAGCTCTTATTTGATGATGTTGTCTTTTTTAATACCTAATATTGAAAATAAAAGCATTGTGCAAGATAAAATTAAACATTTGCAGACCATATGTAATGGTAGAATGTAAAGAGGCCATTATAGTTTTAAGATCATGCATTGTAAACCTCATCAACTCAGTCTATCGCAGTCCACTGCTGGACATAATGCCTCTCCTAGGCTACGCCACAACACCCTGTCCTCCGCCTTCCGCATCCAGTCTGCCCCAGCCACATTTTTGACGTAGTCTATTCATTTAGCTGGTTGTAAACCTGCATTCTGACAAATAAATGAATTTGAATTTACGTTATAAACTTGAAATTCACAAAGAAATGCTGCCAATTTCCTCTCGCTTCAATTATACCTAAGTGAACGTACTTCACTTCCGTAACATGACTAAATATAAAAGGACATTGCAGTACAGGGCCGTCTTTACCCGGGGGTGCAAGGGGTGCGTGGCACCCGTTCACAGGGTCTTAAGGGGCGCAAGCCGATCAGGTCATCACTCATTATAACTGCACCGCTCCAACGCAGCAGTAACCGCCTCGAAAAATACCACCCGGTTGCCGCCAAAGCACTGTCAGCAAGGCGCACTGCTGGCACGCCACCGATGAGGTCGAGGCTCGTTGTTCACGCGCCGCTTACTAGTTGGTAGCTCACCGTCCACGCGCCAATAGCTAGTTTTCAGCTTACAGACGGGTTTTGCGAACATTAGTGAGTGATCGTGTTTGAGAAGCACGCATACATTATGTCTCAGTTTTCTTTACGCGAAATGGCAATCATAGCTATTGCCTTTTAAAAATATGGATATGCACTCGGTGAAGAAGAGCCGCGCGCGGGCGGCGAGGAGTCACCGCGCGGACGGCGAGGTGCCAGCATGCAACCGCTTGCAGGCGTTTCTTAGCCGGGGAGCGGGCTGCTCGCTTGAAACGCGGGGTCGGGTCACGCACGGCGAACTGCCTGCGAGCTGTTTTTTTTTTTGTTGGGACAGGGGGCGACGGCTCCCCCCCGGTGGGTTCCCGCATTGTCGAGGCGGGGGGGCTCAGTAGCCGTGGCTTGGACACCCACGGTGAAGCGAAGTGGAACCCGAGGAGGGGCCGCTCGTCAGGGCTTTTGCCGGTAAGCCGACGACGTAGCGGCCAACAAGTAGGTTGCGGTGCCGCTTGAGCGACATCGCAGCTGAGGCGGGCCGCGATGTCGTATCGGAGGCATCGCGGCTGAGGGTTGGAGGCCGCGGTGGGAGAGGAGTGCCGGTATTGCGGTGCGCCGCTCTCCCTACCTTCCGCGGCCTTGACGGGGTCGCCACCGTCCGATGGCGGACGCGGTGGGGCCGCAGAGGAGGAGGAGTGTTGGTATGCCGTTAGCCGCTCTCCCTATCCTCTGCGGCCGAAAATTGGCAGGCGGCGGGGCCAATGACCTGACCCGTCGCAGGGGGACCAAGGGTGCCCAGACACGGGGTCGTCTGGCGCCCATGTGCTGGTTTGGTCCCTGGGGTGGTCACGGCGTGCTATGTGTTCTAGTGCGCCGGAGATGGGGAATACTCCCCAGAGGAGGGTCCGGTGACGGACAGCCGCGGCGGGTTCACGGATGAGTGCTAACGCGTGCCCGTGTTCCCGCCGTAAGCGGCAGAGGAGGACACCGTGGAGTTTTAGTGGGTTTGAGTCCCACATAACTGCACTATCTCCCCGTGGTAGTGCAGAATGCATGAGCATTTCTCCACGTTAAAAAAAAAAAAAAAAAAAAGGGGGCGACGGCTGATTTTCGCACCCGGGCGCCCAATATGGTTAAGACGGCCCTGTTGCAGTACGTAATTAAGTTCTCAACTAACACATAATTCTTGCAACTAATGTCTTGTCATAATTATTATGGTCACCCCAGTAGGTACCGGGTATATCGTCCTGTAGGTACAGTATATTACAATTATAAATGCTAACTATTCTATGAATATTATCCCCATCGGTTTCAAATATTAATGTGTTAGACAGAGTTTGGGTTTAAACAATGTTGTATTATGTATAGGTACAAAATTGTTATTGTTACTCCCGAACTGAATGAAGTTGGGTGAAGATGGAAACTTGTGTAGATAATTGCTAATAGGATAATTCAATATATTTTATTGTGTAGGTACGATCGAACTTTGTTTCATGAAATGTTTTGGTTTTTATTTTTGCACAGTCAGGGAACTTGAGTTGACCATAATTAATTAATAAGACACAAGGTACGTTAATTTCCCGTGTTTATTAGCCGCCACCAACCATTTTATACGACCGACAAAGACATTAATGTCACGGCATGTGACTTAAAAAAGACAATTAAGTTCGGAGTCAATTTAGGTACGTATCAATACAAAGATCCACTTTGTAGTACTAGTAGGATTAGGTACCTTCAAAATTTGTAATAAACGACTATTGGCAACAGATAACATCATTTCAGAATTCTGGATATCATCCACCCCCGCATCCTATTTCGGCTATATTACGCTAACGCAAATCACTGAATAATCCGTCCGTTCCCGTTAGGTACCAGGATAGCAGATGTGCGAGGCGATGTGTAAACACGCGTGAAAGTGCCCAGTCAGCGGCACGCCTGCGGTTTTCGTGGCACTTCAAGATGGCGGCCCGATTTCACAGCTGACGACGAACGAAATGTCAACGCGCCGTTCAAAATGTAATTAAACGTAAATCGATTGATATAGTTCGGGTTTGTTTTGATATAGACAAACTGTTTCGCGTTTAGTTTGTTTGTAGGTGCTTGTGGCCTATTGTGGAGGCGTAGCCGTTAATGAATTCGATGTTTATGTTGCGAATTGTCGGTTTTATCTGTTTATCAATTGTTTTCACGAAATGAAATGTTGTAGACAAGTCAACGAACTTCATTTCTATTTGCACAGACGTTGTGCTAGGGTCAAGGAAAGTAGAAGTACGTAGATACATTGGGAAATCACCCCCAATACTTGCTAAACGGCTAAACGTATTACCATAATACGAGTTATTCGTTTATCATTGTACAGACGCGAGCACATCAAGCTACCCGAAACTGTCAAATTTTCCCAATCAATTTTGGACCTTATAATTTAGCGATAAAGTTGAAAATCTATTAAAGAAATTTGACAGATTGTAGTAGCTTTATGTGCTGGCGTCTGTACACACGAGAGAAGCCTAATAACGAACTACATGAGTAATGATTCTTAATATAGAGTCTATAACAGCCAAAAAAACGTTTCCAGTGCCTAACTTTTTACGAAAACTCTGGCCATAATTCAGTCAAATAAGGCACTAGACTGAAAAAATTAAGACGTCTAGACGGCCGACAAATACAACGAAACGATATAAGACCAAAATCTTACGAACTTTTCCAAACGAAGTAACCTTATAAGGACGGACCATTTAATTCTAAAAATAAATAATAAAAAGCCGCATAAAATGAAGAACAACTCTAAAAGCAATTTTTCAAACCCTGCGACCTGATACTTTTCTAAAGGATTGAGTTGCATACAGAACTTTGTACTTTTATACGGGAAATTGAAGAAAGGTTCAATGAGGTGATTCTTTAACTGATTTTGTTTTCACCTTCCAGCTATGACCAACATTTTGACTGCTTTCCCACTCAAAAGGAAAAAAAACTACTGGAAAAAATCTATCAAACTCCAAAAGTATTTTTAATCACACTAATATTGTAAATGCGAAAGTTTGTGAGTGTGTGTTTATTTATTATTTATTTATTTAAGACTTCAAGCACATAAATGTACAGAAGCGGACTTAATGCCATAGGCATTTTCTACCAGTCAACCTTTGGGTGATGCAGAGACAAACAGTGGTAGGTGTAATCATGAAAATTAAGGAATAAATATTTTAAATATAAAGATACGCATAAACCTATTAAAACTATGAATATAATATATAACTAATTATATATAAATATAAGCACAAATAAATATACATAAATACATGAATATACTTACTAACTAACTAAAAAGAAATAAGACAAACAATGAGAAAATATTACCGTTGTGATGATACTGCCAGCTTCTTGCGAATGTGCTCGCGAACCTTAACTTTAAAGGATAATCGGTTGGTTGCCATCCTGATCTCCTGAGGGAGCGCATTCCACAGAGAGATAGATTGAACGAAGAAGGAAGAATGAATGAAATCTGTGCGCTGAGTGGGACATTGAAGAAAACGATTGTGTGATGAGCGTAGATTTCTATTGTGGTTGGCGCAAATGTACTGAAAATGGGGGGCTAGATAACCAGGGGAAGACGGAGAATCAAGAAATGAGAACAAGGTGGTCAGCGCCCTTAGTTCGTCGTCGTTTATATGTTTGTTACTTCTTCACGCTCAAACGGCTGGACCAATTTTGATAAAATTTTGCATTGAGGTAGCTGACACCCTGAATTAACATAAGGCTACTTTTTATTCCGATATTCCTACGGGAGTGACATTTGCGCGGGTGAAACCACGGGGCGCAGTTAGTCATTTATAAAATCGAAAGTTTGTGAGTGCGTGTGTTTATATGTCTGTTACTTCTTCACGCTCAAACGGCTGGACCAATTTTGATATAATTTTGTATGGAGGTAGCTGACACCCTGGATTAACATATTTATAGGCTACTTTTTGTCCCGATGTTCTCACAGGATCGACATTTATGCGGGTGAAACTACGGGGCGCAGCTAGTAAATACATATGCTCGATGTTTGACGACACACGATAGTTTTACAATACGATTACGATAGAATTACGGTGATAGTTTTTTTTTGTTTTAAAGTTTAGTGCGTGCCACGAAAGATGAGACTTGCTTGACACACCACATGGTTTGACATGCACAGTACACGATTTTAGGTCTCTTTAGCGGTATGAGGTCTGAGCGCGGGACGGAACCGGGCGTCATAGGGGCGGCGGAAAGAGCGCGGGAGGGGGGTCAAGTCTCATCTTTCGTGGCGCTAACTGTACCATTAACATTTTTAAATATCAATATATACTCCAAAAACTCCGTCAAAAACAATATAACATTACTTGGTATAATACCAATTTATATACGAGTATGTATAACTTTCCAAATAACGTCTTCTGTCGTCGCTTCATTACCTTCATATTATCAATAATCTAAAGGCTTTCCATATTCCTATAAATAAATAATCGTACGCAATGAATATAGGTATCATTGCCTACGATTATATAATTTCAATGAACGCAAGCATCTAACTGATGGGGTCTACTAGGACCGATGCCTGCCAGGGTCGCGGGTTGTTCGAAAGAGATACCGTGGCCCCTGGAACAGGCAACTGAAGGAACACGGGTGGGTTTTAGTCAGTAAAAGTCTGACATGCCCTCCCGCTCCGCCCAGAGCGGGAGAAGTTATTTGCTGATATTCCAGGCAAAAAAAAACCGGCCATGTGCGAGTCGCACACGAAGGATTCCGTACCGCCGTACTATTGTACGGTGTTACGGAACCCTTCGTATGCGAGTTAACACAACATATAAATAACGGCAAAAAAATCACGTTCGGTGTATGGGAGCCCCCCTTAAATATTTATTTTATTCTGTTTTTAGTATTTGTTGTTATAACGGCAACAGAAATACATCATCTGTGAAAGTTTTAACTTTCTATCTATCACGGTTCATGAGATACAGCCTGGTGACAGACAGACAGACGGAGTCTTAGTAATAGGTTCCCGTTTTTATCCTTTGGGTACGGAACTCTAAAAAAGGCATATCATGTTAAAATTACCTAGTATGTAGGGCGGTGTCAATTTTACGCTCAGTTGAGCTTGCAGCGAAGGCTATTACGACCGCGTTGAGCATATGCGAAGTACTACGGACGGAACAAGGGACGGATATTAAAACTGAGGACACGAGTTTAACTCGTGTGTGCGAAATTAGAATAAAATATTATTTATATCTAATAATATCTATACCAGGAAGAGGTGGGCGAGATGAACTGAACGCGTACAGCAAGGGTTGGATCGAAGTAGCTCTAGAAAAGGATGCATGGAAGGATTTGGCGGAGGCCTTTGCTTAGCAGTGGGACGGTGTATGTTACGTTAAAAAAAAATGCTTTTCGTGTCCGTGTGTGACCGCGTTATGCTTCTTAACTCCGCAACAGATTTTAATCCGGCTTTCACCATCATTTAGAAAATTTATTGTGGAATGTTTATGTGTAAGTATAGTACATTAATATTAAACGTTGTTATATTAAAGGAAATATCGATGTTTCGCCAAGTCGTAAAAACCGTGCGAAGCGGATCCATCGGACTTGACACCTTTGCTCAACTCAACAGGGAATACAGACAGATGTTATGTCCACATCCACATTAATTTCGTCTAACCCCCAAGTGTCAACTTCAGAACATTGTAACTTATAAGTCAATGTTTCATCATTGAGTTAATGCAGTGATCGATGTTCGTTTGTTCTCGATTCTTGATGGGAGACGCATGTACTCTGCAGGAGAACTACAGGTTGGTATTAGGTATTCGATTAACAATAGCACTAAATTAAAAGTTAGGAACAAAAACACATCGCTCAAGAGGCCGCGAGTGCATACAGCTTGATTATAAACCTTAACACTCAAACATAAAGTTAATTATCGTTCGCAGCATATTTAATACTTAACGTATTTTTTTAAAAGCAAACGTATTTTTTAAAATTAAGAACAAAAATATTTATGGAAGAATAAAGCATAGACAATTTTTATGTAACAAGGTTGAAAGAACTATGTTGCACAATAAGACCACAACCAATGATATTCTAATAAATATGTATAATATCATTAATAAACCACAACATTATTATTTTGTGGTCTTATTTTTCCGACCGTTTTTAATGCGCTCATCGGAAATCTAGTAGGTCCTATTGTTGGTCGAAGTATTAGGTACACAAAGAGATTTAAGATAGGTACATATAAAATTTTAATGTCTTTGTAGGTACATAATAAGATTTACTTTACTAGGTTAGAATATTTGTTATGTTTAATGTTTATTATTAATAGGAATTTCTCATTTCATCTAGTTATTCTAGCTGGAGTCATCCCAAACCAACTTTCGATAATAATATGCAAACAAAACAAAATAGATGAGATCAACATAGTCAGACATAAAGTTCAACTCTAGTAAATAGATTGTGTAGAGTAAAACAATAAATAACTTATTCAGAATTACAATAATACTAGCTGCGCCCCGCGGTTTTACCCGCATAAGTCTCGATCCCGTGAGAATATCGGGATAAAAACTATCCTATGTCCTTTTCCGGGACTCAAACTATCTCTATAGCAAATTTCATCTAAATCGGTTCAGTGGTTTAGGCGTGAAGAGGTAACAAACATATAAACACACACACACACTCACAAACTTTCGCCTTTATAATATTAGTGTGATGTACGTAAATAACAACGAATACCTACTTAATTAATAAAAATAACAAAATTATGTCATAGCTGTTACTAGACCTAATTTATTTTTTTATCTGACACGTGAGTGTTCATCACCATCTCTCAAATCACTAGTATCTTATCACTGGTGATGGACCAGTGATAAACAAAATACCTACTGATACTGACGCGAAAGAAATCTTACTGAAGTAATAGTACATTATGATTTATGATACATGTGTGCTATGTTGATCACCCTGGCCGAGGCGGTAAAATTCGCGCGAGTAACAGGCGAGCGCGATAGGGAAGCCGAGTGTGTAATGATCAATGCACACGCGTTTCATACGACGTTTTTCAACACACTTGCGAGGAAAAAAACAGGCTTGTATTGTTATTAACTTTTATGGAAAATGGCGCGCTGGTTTTGTTTTTCCTTGCGCCGCGCTAGCGATGGGTGCGCAGGTGTAAATAAAGGCTCTGGCAAAACAGCCTAAATAAAAAAATATTATAAACACAAAATAATATTTAGACTGATCGTAGTGTTGTCCTATCTCAAATTGTAGTTTAGTTAGTATGGAATTAGAAAGTACTATTGGCATAGAGAAGTGAGAATCCGCAATAATAAACCGCCAATCGGGATCTTTTCCGTTTGGTTCCGGAAGGGACCACAGACAATTTAAGGTAAATTAATTTTAGTTAATTTTGGGTCCAAGGACAATTCAGACTATTAACAAAAAAGTGAAAATTATGGCAAGCGGATAAAGTAAAAAGCACGCGTGTTTAATACACTGCATTGTGGACCTAAAAGCGGTTCAGTAAGAGCCACTTTACGAGCACTTTGCGAGCTTTGTTGAAAAATATATTACCACTTGAGTAGGTAAACTAAACGGAAATGATATTAGCTTAATTAAGTTATATGAGTGCACTTCAGTAGTTATTGAATTGAGCGTCTTTGAGGGATGGTACGAACTCACGAAATAAGATTCAATGTTTTCCGGGAAAAAATAAATACAGCATTCATTTTGTGTTACATTTTAATAAATAACTGTGTCGTTGGTGTAGTGGTCGCAAGCGTTAATGTGAGCATGGGGTCCTTCACCCGGGTGCGCCAAAGTTCACCTAAATTTTCAACTCCGATAATTGGAAATCCGAAAATGTTCTTCCTAACATTTTTCATCCTAACAATCACAATTCCTAACTACTCTGTCTCTAATGTTCATAATTCCGAATCATTCAACTTCATAATGTCAGTAGCAATAAACATCTATTATACTTTTATTTGTTTTCCTATAGTTTCTCAACATAACCATCTTTTACACTATTATTCAAAGTCATATCTTTTTTGTTTAGATCGTCGACATAGGATGCACCCCGAGGTTCGGTTTGGTTAGGTTACTTTAAACCCTTTACACAGAAATAGGGGCCCCGCGTAGCGGGGCTCCATCGACATAGGATGACAAAGGATGAAAAAAAAAGTGTTTATCATATTAGACTAAATAGGATTTATGTCTATTGAGTGATATATCAAACGATTTTATATTGTATGTTATTCTTATAGAAATTAGTTACATTAAAATTATATCAATCGTTTATTATATTAACTGATCATTATATCAAATAAAATTATAGGTTCAGTTGTTATATCTTGTAAATATTAGAGGTTTAGTAATTATACACTCTTTTGCAAAAAAAACGGGCACTTTAGATTTTTTTCTCTACTTCAATGAAGAAGAATAAGAAAGAAGTTTTATTAATTTGACGATGTATTGGTAAATTGGTATGTTATTTGAAGCATCCTGGCATGATTCTTCACGTTTCAAATTTAAATTTTGAAATTAACAAAAGAAAAATAATGATTATTGTGGATTATTGTAAAATTGCTTTACTACTGGCGCGAATTGCTGAAACGATGTTTTTCCTCGTTACTAAAATTTTAAAACTTTTCGTATATTTTCTGCAAATTAAACAATTTAATCTTTCTTTTTACATTAAATACCACTTTTTGGTATGAGTGATAAAGCGATAAGGGCCGGTAAAATTATAGCCCTACTTGAAGAAGGTTGTTCGTAAACTTACGTGTCTCAGCGGCTAAATGTGAGTCGTTCAACTGTCCAGAGGACTTGGCAACGGTATCAAAAGACCGGCTCGGTCAAAAGAAGACCCGGTTCGGGAAGAAAGCGATGCATAGAACCAAGAGATGACCGCTTTTTGGTGAGTCAGGCGTTGTAGAATCGTCAGGCGTCAAGTGTGGACCTGAAGAAAAGCCTTGAAGAAGTAAGAGGAGTAGAAGTTAGCTTGTGGACGGTCAAGAGGAGGCTTTTAGCTGCCAATATCAGGAGTTACCGCCCGGCTCGGGGCCCTAAATTACTCCGTGAGCACCGTGTTGCTCGACTTCAGTTTGCTCGAAACTGTGCTTTATGGACACTGGAGGACTGGAATAAAGTATTGTTTTCTGATGAAGCTAGAATCTCTTTGTGTGGAGAGAACCGACGCCGGCGAGTGCTGCGAAGACCACGGGAACGCTATGCGGAAGTGTGTTTCGAAGAAATCACTCCTTATGGCGGAGGCTCCGTTATGTTTTGAGCAGCAATTTATTTGACGGAGCGTACGGAGTTAATTTTCAGAAAAAATGGAACATTAAATGCATACCGGTACATAATGGAAGTCCTAATTCCATATGCACAACCCGCATTGACTGCACTTGGGGAAGATTCCATTTTTATGGACGACAATGCTCGCCCGCACAGTTCTGGCGACGTGGAAGCATACATGCAAGAAGTTGGGATCCGTCGTTTAGATTGGCCAGCTCGAAGTCCTGACCTCAATCCAATTGAGCATATCTGGGATGTTCTAAAAAGACGGGTTAGATCAGTGCAACCTGCTCCACAAAACATCAGGGAGCTAAAAAGAGTCATTGCTGAAGAGTGGGAACGTATTCCTCAAAACGTTATTAAAAACATCGTGGAAATCATGCCCAGAAGGATTCAACTGTGATTTTGGCAAGAGGAGGTCACACTCTATTAGATTTTTACATTTAAACTTTATTTAATTTAAAAAAGTAAAAAAATCTTCTTGTCTTTATTGCCGACTACTTCTTATTGTTTGGCCGTGTACACCGGTTTTAAAGAATTCATCGAAAATTAAAAAAAAAAATTGCCAGAATTCACTTCACGTGTATTAATTTACACGATTATTAGTATACCTACAGATTACAGACTACGTCAAAAAAATTAATTTCATTTAATTAACTCAAATCGACCTTAGAACGTAAATTTCCTTAGGTGCCCGTTTTTTTTGCAAAGTAGTGTATCATATATAAGGTACTTACCCGTATAAACTCCTCGGTCATGAAAATATTATGGTAGTTATGTTTAGGGGTAAAAGCGTTATGATAAAAAACAGTAGGAGTTTAAAATATTTACATTAATGATATTATTAATTACAATTTTCGGAAACATGAGTGTTATGAACATCGCCGGTAGCATTACAAATAGTATGAATGAAAACTTTAGGATGAAAATTTTTAGGAAGAGTGATCATTCGGATTACAAATCGTTAGGAAGAACAATTTCGGGTAAAGAACTTTAGTTGAGCCAATATGGACCCCCTTCACCCATGCCCAGGTAAACCAAAGTGATATTGGGTTTTTGTATAAAGGATTTCTCAATAGCAACTCGGAGTCTGGACTTGTACCCAGTTTATAGCAATAGGCTCGCGACTTACCAACTGAATTTTGACAGACATACTGTAATACGACAAGATTTTATTTCGACACTATGGAACTCCCACACGTCTTCATTTCGAATAATAATAAATAATAATTTGGAATATACCTATTGTTATTATAATTTGGAATAATTTGGAAGTAGCATTGTGTCTCAGATATATCACGTCGAAGTAAGATATTGTTGAAATACAGCATGCCGGAGTAGAGTACGTCGAAATTGACTCATGTCGGAATACCATTGTTGTCGAAGAAGCATGTAGTCGAAGTCGCATTATTTCCTAGTCAAGTCATGTCGAAGAAACGCTTTATCGGAGTACAGTAGTGTCGGACTTAAGGTATTTCGAACTAAAGTATTGTCGAAATGAAGACGTGTCGGAGTTCCATATTGTCGAAATAAAATCTTGTCAAGGTTTGTCGAAATTCAGTTGGTATATCTAGGCTCGCCCCCTGTTACATGGAACTTTAACATAACTGACGACACACTTCAAAGCCGACTAGGTACTATACCAAGGGCTGATTTTTCCAACACCAGATAACGCTTTATCGGAGGAACATTTTGAATTTTTGACAGTTCTTCCATACAAAACTGTCAGACGTCAATTTTATTCCACGAATAAAGATTATCGAACGATTGAAAAATCAGCCCTTAGCCTAATACTGCAAAGGCAGGTAGGTAGGTACTAGGCACATACTACCTACTGTACGAACATTTACCGCAGAATGTTGTCGAAACATATTCGTCAAAATTACCTAAATGTAAGTCCTTTGTACACACTGAATATAGCTTTGTAGAAGTTTCAACATTGAAACTGCTTTTGAAAAATCAAGGGCTATTGAATAGCCCTTTATATATATAATATATATAGGATCCTTTATAGATCCTTTACGAACTGTCTCTGGGATGCCAACGCATAACGAGTGGGGATGCCAACGCATAGCGGGCGGGGATGCCAACGCATAGCTAGTGGGGATGCCAACGCGTAGCGAGTGGGGATGCCAACGCATAGCGGGCGGGGATGCCAACGCATAGCTAGCGGGGATGCCAACGCATAGCGGGCGGGGATGCCAACGCATAGCTAGCGGGGATGCCAACGCATAGCGGGCGGGGATGCCAACGCATAGCTAGCAGGGATACCAACGCATAGTGGGCGGGGATGCCAACGCATAGCTAGTGGGGATGCCAACGCGTAGCGGGCGGGGATGCCAACGCATAGCTAGTGGGGATGCCAACGCGTAGCGAGTGGGGATACCAACGCATAGCAGCGATGCCTCTGATATTACAGAGGTCCACACTTCCACAAGTGCCTTTGACTACATGCCGTCATTTAGTTAGTGTTGGTTGATTTGACACCTGCTTCCCAGAATCGACTAAAGTGCGGTATAATGATAATGTGCAGAGTATAATGGAAATTAATTCCTTCATTGGCAACACTTTAATAAGTAGATCTTCTGTCCTTTACCTGTACACAGTCATTTTCATACCTAATGCATACTAATATCGTAGTTGTGTTGGGGGCCTACTGCTTTTAGTACGGGAATTGATTTAGTGAAGTACTAGGGAGGCAGATGTCGCCAGCTTGTTGCCGCGTTAATGTGATCGTATGATTTTCGGCGTTCATTTGTTCGATCATTTTTGGTAAATAAATCGCGAACGCAGATTAGTAGTCTCAATAAACGTTTTAAAGGAGAATGGGTAACAAAGTTAATTGTGGCATTATGAACTGTGCCAAATTTTGTTGCCCTCATGGAGTAATTAAATTAATCCCACGAAAGCATACCCAACTAGCACACTAGTGGAAATAGCAGCCTATTTTGCAACTTTTAGCTGTACAGTAGCGCTTTAGGGGTTCAGAAAGTGGTTTTAAGTTCTACTATTGCTTCCGTAACTGCTCATAGCTGTAAATATCACTAGGGGTAGCAGAAACTGAACCAAATGCCACTCTAGGTTTTATAAGAGTTAATTTTACAACCCATTTGCCGTCTATAGCTTTACAAGAGAGTTAAAACATGTATGTTAAAGCTTAAAGCTGCTAAAAAGCTTCTATTGCCGCTGCTGTACGCTTCAGAACTGCATAAAGACTTTAATTGCAGACTTTTTAACGGAACTGTATAAAAGATATATTTATCACTGTTCTGCCACTGAAAGTTTCTTTGCAGAAGTGATTTGTTCTTTTGCGCAGATTTAAGTAGGAATTTGATCGACTGTTTTACTAATAGCGACATTAAGGCTTCACAATAGAAGCAAGAGAGTAATGGACATTCCCTACTCATTTGGATAATTCTGCTATTTTTATTAGAGAAATCAGATTTTATAAAATATAAGAAATATGGATCTGAATGCATGGAAGTTCAAACAAAGAACTGGTGGGTATCGCAAGAAAGTACGGAGAGTTTATCAGAATATGCAGAAATTAAAAAGGCAACTGTGTGTTAAGTTTTTTTTAACTCAATTACGTGAGAGTAATTTAGCTTTTATTTATAAAACTCTATTAATTTAATTTATTCTTTAAGGGATTCATTGGAAACAAACAAAAATAATGCGCCAAGTTCGAGTTCAACAAACACAAGCGAGGGTCCCGTAGATTTTTTTTTTCTCAATTACTGATAACGGGCCAGTTACAGAGGAAAGTAAGTTATAGCTTGGTGTGACATATTATAAAAATAAAGTAAAATAACCTTCTTTGCTTAATTTATTGTTTCTTTTTTGTAGACTGGACTCGGACAGCGAAACTGAATATAAACTAGAGTATGTCGAATGTGAAATAAAATGGATCTATCGCGAGCAAATACGAATTTGGGCGCTGAAACACAAATGTAGTCAAGTGGCTTTAAAAGACTTATTTCAAATTTTAAACCAAATTACTCCTAACGCTATGCCTAAAGATCCACGCTCACTACTTGGTACACCAAGAGAAATTACAATAAACTTCGTCGATCCAGGTGAATACTAGCAGCAGGAGTCGAATCTTCTATTTTACATAATTTTTTACATTTTTTGTTCGGCCAGTGTAACACTCCATGTTTTTCCCACTTAGATGGACAGATGCAAAGTTCTTGTTTATTTTGTTGTTCATTATAAGTTTGAATTATTTAGAAAGGCATTCTGAAAACATGGTAAGACATAGTAAGCGTGTTAAACAATTGAAAGAGCGAAAAATATAGAAGCAGCTACAAATTATCATCGTATTTTAGGGTTTTCAACGAGTTCTACGGATCTCTACACAAATAACTATTAGTGTGGTTCGATATCTGCAGTAAGTACGAAATAAAAGTGATTGTAAAGACTTGAACTGCATTAGTGGTACAGGTATTACTTGGACCTTCAGAAGAGTGAAACTTAGCGCTTTGACGCGCAAAGAGGAAGTATTAAGGTTGAAGTTGCAAGTTAAAGCTGCTTCTCATAGACGACATGTTTACAAGACAAATATGTGTCATTACTTGAGAAATTTATAGGTTTTTATCGCAATTTGTAGTAAAATATAACTAAATATAGAACCAGCAACTTACTAAATACAAATGTAGTCAAGTATGTAATTTCAATATCGTGTAGGTATGTGATATTATAATATTTATATAATAATATTTTACATATTTTACGATATTCTGAGGTAATTATTGAGGCGCGTTAAAAATACTCCAATAATATCAACTATATGCACGATAAACTGATCTGCGTTTGTAGCCACTTGCATACAATACAAAATATAGCTCAAAGACACTATACTTCACTTATTATTTATTTGTATTCAGTAATGTCTGACTCAGGAACAACAAATGTATTTAATAAATGAGAGACAAGGTGAATGATCAGTGATCCTTTATTCGTTCAGTTAAACCTGTCATTCATTCAATCAATAAGCGCCACAAGAGCTTTAGTGTGGTGTTAATTATTAGCTGTAGCTCATGTAGCGCTATTATGCCACTATTATGAAGTTCTAATGGAACTATAGATTGCAAAAAGTTGTGCCCCTTTGGCTCCAAAGCAGCTGCATAAGGTCTGCAGTGCACGCTCTGGCGCTTGAGCTTGGCGCCTTTGGGAATAATCGGATTAGCTCCAAAGCTCTTAAGCAGCAGTTTGTGCTAGTTGGGTACTTACTGCCACCAACTGTGGCCCAAAAAGTTAAAAACAGGTTCAATTATAAAGAAAATACATCATTAGAAGCGCAATAAGGTTTTAGAGGTTCACTGAATTCAAAAAGTGTCCATCATTGGCAGATCAATAAGTTTCCACCACCACCTCCCTCCCACTCCCTCTCGCTCCGTACCATGACTTGGACCAGGGCCGGACGCGAAAGATCGCCGCGCTGAGGACGCGGCGGTGCTCCGCCCAAGCTGGACAGACCACCGTATGCAACACCGTGTCCTCCGGGCGATCCACACAATGGTGACACCCGGGCGTTTCCTCCCGCCTTATCCGGAACAGGAGCCTCTCGAAGCAGCCGTGTCCGGTGAGGACTTGCGTCAGGCTGAAGGCGAGGACGCCGTGGCGCCTCACTTATTAATTACGCGCCAATTTCAGGGCACGCTCTGTTACATAAAAGAAATGGCATGAACTTTTTGCATAGATAAAATATAAGGTTTACTTGGTCTATGGTTTTTGACAGTTGCGTTTTGCTTTTGCTTTAATCAAACTATCTGAAGACATAATTATTATTGTGTATTATATTTGTAAATAAATTCAGATGCTTGTTGGACAAGATGATTGTTAATTCGTTATCTGTTCGTTTGATAGTCATCCAATGGTAATAGAGTACTTACCTAAAGACTTGTTTATCAACATTATTGTGCTCGCAGACATTATACTAACAAATTAGACAGTAAATGAAAGTCTCCACCGAAAACAGTCAATGACAATGTACTCAAACATCTGTACGCACACAACCGCAAACCGCAAACAAACGTCTATTTTAATCAAAATACATTTTGTTCTACATTAGAATAACGAACAACATTCGCAGAAATTACTCTCATACGAAGGCGTATGGTAACCAACCTTTATCCTCATTAGGCTCCCAAATCCCCAATTATTCAATCAGGACGACACGATCAAAATAAATAACAACGAATAAACATAATCCACCAAAAAGGTTTGCTTTCTAACTCAAAATAAACAGCCAAAGATCGCGAGTGTTTTTTTTTTTACAAGTTAATCACTCGTGCCTTTGCCCGAACAAATAAACGTTCGGAACGACGACATAAATCGGTTTTCAAACAAAAAATATGGTGTCGCATGCTGAGGGAATTGAGAAAATAGAGCAAAATGTACTTAAACGCTGCTTAAAACGCATTAGAGCAGTGTTCCGCAAAGTATGTACCGCGGCACACTGGTGTATCGTGGTCATTAATTGGTGTGCCTCGAAAAAATAAGGTTATGTTATAAACTTATTTACAATAAAAAGCAAAAAAAGAGAACACCTCAGGACAATCGACGAAGACATGAGAGCAGCTTTGTCAACGATTACGCCAAATTTAGACCGTCTATGCTCGAACAGGCTCATGTTTCGCATTAAATACCTTTTCTGCAATTTAAACTTTAGGTTTGCTGACTAATTATAATAAATACCTTTTCTGCAATTTAAACTTTAGGTTTGTTGATTAATAATAGATATTGTTTCGATGATTAATAAATAAATGTTGATTAGTATTATTTAAAAAATTAGTTTTATTTGTGGTGTACCTCCAAAATTTTCGTTTTCCTAGATGTACCTTGAACACAAAAAGTTTGCGGAACACTGCATTAGACAATAATAAAGCTTACCGGATAGACCGATAAATCCTAATCAGAGATAGGTGTTCTGAAAGGCTGATCAACAGCAAATATAGCTACCTAATAGACTTTAAAATTTATGTGAACTGTCTGTCTGCTCATCAGCTGTGGGGTAATTGCGTAACACACTATCAGTTGCAATGGCTTTCATTTTGACAGTTCAACAACATTCATTGCGTTATTTACGTGTTGAGCAGACAGACTTTTCCGAACATATGAAGCAATGGATTAGCAATTTCCATCAAAATGATTCAGATTCTGATTGATAGTGTGTTACGCAATTAGGGTGTGTTGTGGTTAATTCACTGAAAACAAGATTCTGAATCAGCGTAAATACATAGTTTACTAAAGATATTTTTGGTTTATTTTTTACTCTGAAAATCGTACTAAGTATATCGATCTTCAGCGGGATTGTCCGTAAGGGTTACTGCAACCCCGGAACATAAAGGGTTAAGGAAGGAACACGGGTGGGTTTTAGTCAGTAAGAGTCTGACACTCCCTTCCGCTCCACCCAGAGCGGGAGGAGTCATTTGATGACTTTCCACGCTCAAAAAAAAAAAAAGTATATCGATATAAATCAATTTTTTTAACAACTAAATAATAGTTTTCATTAGGAATTACGTTTACTATGAGGGTTATTTGCAAAACACCAAACCTCAAAAATAAGAATATTTAAAAGAAATGTTACAATCCGATCACTGATGAGTGTGATAGCAAAACAATAAACAATTATTGTTTTAAATTGATTGATTGAGAAATGCACAACATTTTTTTTCAAACTATCCTCTTTTATAAAATCAATTTGACATTGATTTTGAACTAAATGTTAATTGAATGAATCGATTCTTTTGTTACATCACTATAAAAATTCCATAAAAGTGGTAACACATAAACTGTCATTTTTCTGCAGCTAATAATAAATGAAAAGCCTGATTTTAACGCACGTCCGTCCGAACGAACAAGAAACAGTGAAAAGAGACATAACGTAGGAGGTAGGTCGTAACAAAAAAGTGGGTACCTACCAAACTGTGACGTTGCAAAACTAATACTAGCGACACCTGTCGTGGAATAGCGTACGTCATGGTGGTTTACGTTACGCAAAGACGGTTTTTTGTGCTTAATAAATTAATACCAGTTTATCAGTTAATTAAAACAAATAAACAAACATTCATAATTCACCATATTTTTAAATTAAAAAAAACAATGTCGAATGTATTAAAGATAAAAATCGATAATAATCTTATATAGTCTGTGGAAGATTATTCGAGAAACTGTCAGATTGGTTTGGAAAAAAACGGTGTTCCGTGTCCGGTCTTTTACGACCAAGAACACGAGCCTGGGGGCTGTTTGAGAGGGACTTTATATCCTGAGAGGAACGGGATGTGCCCAAATAAATGGGGTTTTAATATAAATCCAGAAAGAGCAGAATCCTGTGAGTATTCAACCATTTGCTTTATTCTTGCTGGTTAGCCTATAGCCCAGGTCTCTTGCATGTGTGTTCTGACACGAGGACGTTGTTACAGGTCTGGCTTGTTATGCTAGCCTTCATTTTGATTGGTGCTATGCGCAGCTAAATTGATGCCTGGATGTTGCGCCGTTGATGATTTGGAATTCATCAGAGCGCAGGCGGCTTTAAGGTTATCCCTTGCGGTGTGGTCATCCGACGTTCAGGAAGGCCTTACTTAGCCGGTTCCCGGTTATGAGGGAAGTACGCCACTCCAGGTAACGAAAGCGTCACCATCTCGTCCGCAGGCCGCGTTCGCGTGTGCTCACAGGAACCTCCTGTGAGCGAAGCCAAGGACCGACGATCCGTCAACTGACTGAGAGACTTCAACTGACTGAGGTCAGAACTAACTGATTGGTATTAACTGAGTTCAAAACTGAGAGGTTATCCGTGTAAGATAATAATTTAACCTATGAGAGAGTTAGGCCTTTTGTAAAAAGGCTAGGTGTTAAGACCAGTTGTTGTAAGATAGTGTCTCGGGTTTGCTTAGCATATTAGTTATTTTCCCCATATGAGCACAGTCCAAATAGGTCGACACATGTACGTGAGCTAGTAAGGTTATTGATCTATTCCCTCGCGGACTCGCATAGCGACTCTGAGAAACTGCTATTGTCTCATGCAGGTTTTCACCCATACCACTAGGTACGGAGACTAGTTGTGTGGGTGAATGCCATAGTAGCAGGGAAAGAGGCATTATTTTAGTGGCTCGCCACTTTGTTTGTATGTGTGCCTTAATTTTGTATTAATTCCAATAAACTTGTATTGTGTAAGAAGGTACTTGTTTAATTGAATCTTTCCCTAGCAGAATATACCCTATAAATTTACTTTAGCACGGTGGTGAGTAGTATAGTTCAAATAGAAACCATCATCAGCTTGTTTCCAATTAATTTCTGTAAACTACGCACGGGCCAGTGTTTCAAAACTCATTACCTGACTTTAAAATATGAGGCCCGTACCAGCTTAAAAGCAAATTACCTAAAAGCTTACATGTCATGGCCGCTCATTAGTACTCGAAATAACTGGCCTCCCGGCTATAGTTTAAAACATATAATTTTTAAAAGACATAAATCAATTCTTCGCAACACATTAGCATACAGAACCCACGTGAGCCCTTTAACGCCCAACTTTGTGCAGAAAGGATAAACAGATTTAATAATGTGACCGTTCCACTGGGCACTGGAAAAGAGTGACACTTTTGGACCCTCACGTTTATGTAATAAACCAAACAAAAAGTTTAGCGGACATATAATTAATGCGGATGTATAATAAATGACATGAAATTAATTTTTCCGTTTAAACGCTTTACCCGATTTCATTTTGGATTTATTGTACAGATCCAAGACTCCTTAAGACTTAGGGGCCGTCTCCACGAGCGAGAGAATCGCGGCGATATTATCGTCGTGCCACATATTTCTATACACTCTCTTATGGGCCACACCAACGGGAAACGCCGATAATTAGCGCGATAACGGGCGTTAACCGTAGGTGCAGCCACAACTTATCGCGATAATTATCGGTGTTTTCCGTTGGCGTGGCCCCGGCGCCAGAACGCGTCTCCACACGGCGATATTATCACCGCGGCGAAAATTTGATGGCACGGCGAGACTATCGCCGCGATTCTCTCGCTCGTTGAGACGGCCCCTTAGAGGATAAGGAGTAATGACATTTAATAATAAAGACATTTTTAATAAACATGACGTAACATAACATGACTCTAAAGTTGACTTTGAAGTTTCTGATATTTGAATAAAACAATTCTATTTTCTGACAGAAACTTGTTTTAAAAATTCATAGCCCACGTGCTGATTACGTAAATAAGAACAATGTATTATTGTATTGTGGAATGTGGAATCCAACTGTCTAGTCAACCAAGTTTACATGCGCGGATTTCAGTTTGTATCAGAAGTATCAAAAAGAAACTGGAAGCGTCTATTTCCACTCAAAAAAACGAACATGAACCTAATTTGAAGAAATCAAAATGGTGTTGACGTTCTTGCTTCTAATTTTTACTAGAGGTAAAGATAAATGCCCTACCGATACTGCCTCTACCCTGTAGAGGCGTCGTCACAAGTTAGCACGTCAACACCTCGCCGTGCTTACTCAGCAGTCGCTGCACAACCTCCCATCCAACAAATGGAGCAGCAACAGAAGAAAGTTTTTGCTAAAAGTGCAAAGTCAATGGAAGGGGCATCTAGGAACCGCAGTGGACCGGCTCCCAGCATCTTGGCCCCAGCCCCGAAGAAAGAGCAGGCAGACAAGGAGGGCTTCGTGACGGTGGAGTCGAAGCGTACGCAGCCCACTTGCCGTAATCGATGTGGGACCAAATATGTTGCTGCGTCTGCGTCACTTCACGGTGGCTGAAGACATCGTGGAATACATCAGAAGCAAGACCAAGTGGACCTTGAGAATAGAGGAGTTGGAATCGCGCCACAACATAAACTTCTTTTTTTTTTTTATTGCTAAATGGACGCACTCTTGACCCCGATCACACCTGATGGAAAGCGATAGATGAGGTCTATGATGGAACGAGCGTGCCCAGAAGATGCCCGTTCACTCTTGATTTGAAGGCAGACGGGTTAAATGTGGGAGGGAACACAGATGCCAGCAGAGAGTTCCACACTTTGGCTGTGCGCATAACAAAAGTGGAGGAGAAGCGCCGAGTACGACTCATCGGGATATCAATCAAGTGCGGATGGTACGCTGCAGTACGTCTGGTTGTCCGGTGGTAAAAGGGCGATGGTGGGATCAGGTCGTGGAGCTCCTGCGCACACTCTCCGTAGTACAGTCTATAGAAGACCGTCAGGCAAGCGACATTACGCCGATGAGCCAGGCTGGGAAGCGTAGCTACCAACGTCTCGTCGCCTATAAGCTTTTTAGCTCTGCGTTCCACCGAGTCAAGTGCAGCAAGCTGGTATTTTGCTGAGCCATCCCACAAGTGGCTGCAATACTCCATACAGGAACGGACCTGAGCTTTATACAAACTTAAAAGCTGTCCCGGTGTGAAGTATCGCCTCACCTTATTTAGGATGCCCAGCTTCTTGGCTGCGGTCTGAGCTTTTGACTCGATGGTTGAGCCGAAGTTGAGATCTGATGTCAACTCCATGCCCAAAAGCTGAAGGCGGTCGGTAACCGGTACAGATGCACCTCGGAAAGCAGGGCATAACTGGAGCTGGCTCCTTTTCGCAGTGAAAAGACACGCCTGTGTTTTTAAGGCGTTGAATTTGACCAGATTGTCGTCACCCCACTGGGAAACGAGATTTAAGGTCAAATTCATTCGTTCCACCATGGCCTCTCTAAGAGTAGCCGTTTCCTCTCTGCTGGCTCTTGCACTGGACAGGTATCTTTCTGCGACTGTGCTGTCATCTGCGTACCCAAATGCACCAAGCTGAAGCAGGTCGTTGATGTGCAGCAGAAATAAAGTCGCAGAAAGAACAGACCCCTGAGGAACACCGGCATCAATGCCCATATGTTTCGATGAACAGCCATCAATGACCACTCTGATCGACCGATCACTCAGGAAGTCTGAAATCCAGTTGCAAAAGTCAGCAGAGAGGCCGAAAGCGGGAAGCTTGCCCAACAGACTGGCGTGCCAGACCCTGTCAAAGGCCTTTGAGATATCAAGCGACACAGCAAGGGCTTCGCCGTGTCTCTCAATGGCCTCGCCCCAGCAATGCGTAACATACACAAGAAGATCCCCAGTTGAACGACCACGACGGAAGCCATACTGGTGGTCACTGAGGAGCTCATTGTCTTCGAGGTATGTCAGCAGCTTTTTGTTAAGTACCCTTTTATAATTGACAGGATCGGCACGGTTACCCTTTTTGGGCACCGGCTGCACATTAGCAAGCCTCCAAGACACCGGCACCACTCCGGTTTTTAGAGAGAGGCGAAACAAACGCGTCAAGACAGGAGACAACTCTGGAGCACAGTTTTTCAGTACTCTTGCGGGTATTCCGTCAGGTCCACTGGCTTTATTCACGTCCAGATTGCTAAGGACCCTACGGACCTCTTTGAGATGGATCGAGATCTCCGGCATTGTGGAGCCACAGTGCGGTATGTTAGGTGGTATGTTAGAGGCCGTATCAAGGCGTGAATTTTCAGCAAAGATTGAGGCAAATAGATTTGCCTTTTCTTGCGCGGTATGAGCCAGCGTTCCATCAGACTTCAGCATAGGAGGCAGCGTAGGACGGCAGAAATTCGTCTCAACCGATTTTGCCAGGGACCAGAACTCCTTGCTACCCGAAGGGTAGGACGCCAGTTTGGCCCCAATTCGTCCAACATGGTCAAAACGCGCCTTCCGTAACACCCGTTTGCAATCCTTGGCGGCAGAGTTATATGCTCTTTTCATTGCGCGAGCATCTTCGCTATTACATTTGACACTGCGGGCCGAAGCCCAGGCCTGGTATGCCTGCTCTTTGAGCAAATCGGCTTGCGCACAAGACGCGCTGTACCAAGGCTGAGCCTCGCAGCCAAGTGAAACGTCAGAGTATGGGATAAAATATTCCATTCCCTGACGTATCACGTCAACAATTGCGTCGGCGCAGTCAGAAGAGTTGCGCGAAGAGAAGCAAGTCTGCCGCCATGGGTAAGATGCAAAGAAATGCCGCATCTCATCCCAGTCTGCTGACCCGTACTTCCATACTCGCCTCGTGCCTCTAGGGCTTAAATCAGGGGGGGAACAGGAAGACACGGATTTCACCAGACAATGGTCAGACGATCCGAGCGGAGCCCAGACCGATACAGAGTGCCTGTCCGGATCAGTTGTCAGCAGAAGGTCTAAGCAATTAGGTGTGTGGCTGTCAACATCCGGAACGCGGGTAGCTTGGTCAACCAGCTGGTGGAGATCTAGCGATATCGCAAACTTGCGCGCCTCACTTCCAGCACATCGTTTATGGTGCGGGTTCCAACTCAGTACCTGGAAACCTTCATGAAGAAAGAGTTTCGGCCGAAAGATGTAGCGTAGGTACCGATGTTTTCGTGGAAGGTTACGCGACATCACGCAGCGCAACACGATGCCGACAGTCATCACTTCGTGCACAATAGTTTTTATTATAATTAAAATATGTATGTTTAGGTTATCTATGGGGCTGCGTCGCCTGAAATGAATGGGTTATTATTATAAATAAGTAACCTTCCTGCATAGCTATTCACAAACACTCGATACGCTTCCGTATCGTAGGAGTCTTCTAAACGCTGTTCACAAGTCCAAAACCCGAAAATTTTGTCAGTTTAAATCAAATAGACGAACGCTATTCTTCCAACAGCTATTTGCTGTTGAGGGGAAGTCAAATCAGGTTATCGAAATGTCAGGTTTTCGATACGATAGCCTGTCGTATTGTTGTGAATCAGGGCTCAGATCCCCTTTTCTTTGGAACACTGACTTCCCAGAGTACTAGTCACATAAAGTCACATAAACCAAAGTGCCCGGGCAATTCTTATAAAATAACAAATCGCTAAAAAGCGACTTCAAAGAAGAAATCAGATAAGACAATATAAAACTAAATAAGTGCCTAGCCAAACGGTATAATAAAATCGCGGAGAGCTGAGACAATTCCCAAACCAATCCTGGGACACGGACACCACTGTCTCACTAGTTTATTACTCGTATACGTTACGAGGAACGGTTATTCGTTTCTTTACTCGTCTCACGTTATTGTGTCTATAAACTATCTCTGGATATGCCCTCGGAAACCGTCAGGATGCGATTGCATGTTGTTTGAGAGAAAAGTTGTGTTATTCATACAGTTTTATTTGCTTCTTGCTGTTTGAGTTAGAGGAGTTTTGATTTGATATTTTATCATGTGGTGAGTCGGAAAAAACTACCTTTTAATTTTTTTTGGTGGGCACTGTTCCAAAGCATAAACGGACATCCTGCTTTTTCCAACTAAAGAATTTAAGAATTTTATTGTTCTACACAGAGCGATACTTTAGTCGTTACGCTTGACACTACTTGCCTATACCTACCTCAAGAACCATAATATTACGATCATCTTCCAAAGGGGGTCACGGCACACAAAAACCTGTTCCGACTTCCGAATGTATGACGTAGGTACTAGTTTCTATTATGTAAGCATTATTCGCTGTGTCAGCGTGCAGCCATTACTGCCACAACTTTCTCTCCGCCGCCGGTCAGTTTCTGATACTCAAACATTCCATAGATAAAAGCGCGCGGATACGTTCGCACGTTATTATTGTTTCCGAATAAAACGTTAAAAATATTTGCGGAATAAGTCTATGATCTGTTAAAAAAAAAATACACTCACTTTTCAAAAATCAGAAACGTTCTGTTTTGTTTTATTTTTTTAAGTTATATTTTTTATATAACTCTGTGAGTGTAGTGACGTAAAAAAACAAATAATTAAATACTTTAATTTCTCGTGTTCAATAAAAAATCTCGTGATGTGGTGGCTAATCGTGCTGTTAGTGACGTGCCTGTTCTATTATTCCCAGAACCGTTTGAGATACTTCTCGTCTAGGGGAGTGTGTACGCTGCCTCCTGTCCCGTTTTTGGGGAATTTGACAGCTGTCACTCTCGGGCGGGAAAACTTTGTGGAAGCAATCGCGGCTGGATATGACGCATTCAAAGATCAAAGGTAAGTGACCATTTAAATCGAATGATGTGCATTCGAGCTTGATTGTTTTTAACGATGCGATGAAATCGTTTTATGGAATAGTAAACTTAATAGTTACCTAATGGAACTTAGTTACCTTAGAGTACCTAATGGTACTCTAGTTTTTTATTAAGTAGCTCTCATTTTATTTTTGCCGGTCAGTGGGTGGTCTTAGGGGCGGATTTGTTGGAGTTAGAGTATAGGTACGCTTAGGGGCACTATGAGAAGCAAAGAAACGTAAAAAAAAATTGTTAAAAAAAAATTTGGGACTTACTCAAATTTAAGTCCTACGCCTTTAAGGATACGGTAGTTGAAAATTCCTCGCTCCATAGTGCCTCTAAGAGCGGTTTTGCACTACATCTGATCTGAATCCAAATTAAAGATCCGACTTCAATTCGAATTGGGAATGTTCTAAATTCTGACGGATAGAGTTCGGATGTACAGCCTAATTGCGTAACAAACTCTCCAAACTGTCCTTTATATTCCTCATGATTTCGGTTTATTCGGTTCCCTACAAAATGGTTGAGCTGGATGGTGCTGATCCACGCGTCATGTTCGTGAACGGGCGTCGTCGGTTGAGACTGGTCATCTCTTAACTGCCAAGGCTTATTTTTAATCTTATATTTAGAATTGTGTCTTCATTTGTGTGTTTTTTTTTACATTGTTCTCACATATAGAAGCAGCAATAATAATGTACCCAGGATTTTGTAATATCTTGATTAAAAAAAGTGTCCATGAGTTTCATGCCCTTTCTTCTCCATAGAGATCTACGTTTTGGAATAGGCAACTAGCTTCAACTTTCTGACTGACTGACCCACTATTTATTTTGACAATTAAAAAGTGGCTGTACATGGTTTAATTGAAATAAATGCTTTGAGTTTATTTCTATTCAATGGTTCATCATCTGCCTAGCATTTTTCCAACTAAGTTGGGGTCGGCTTCCAGTCTAACCGAAGACAGCTGAATACCTGCAGTATTTTACAATTTTTACATGGAGCGACTGTTTATCTGACCTCCACAACCCAGTTACTGGGTAAAACGATACCCCTTGGTAGGACTGACGATCCGTAAAGACTGTCAAGGATCCACAAATGACAGCTGGAACCAACGGCTTAACGTGCTCTCCGAGGCACGGAGTGGTCTTGGTATGTGAAGATGTTCACTCATCCACGGACCAACCGCGGCAAGTGTAGCTTAACCTGATCGATTGACCCGTGCGGCTGTCATTACTTAGCCACAAGCCCCTCTTTCCATTCCATACAATGGTTATCTATAAGAATTAGCTTTTAGCGATAATGTAAGCCCACACACGCTACGGTCCATCGGAGGGGTCTACCCGTAGGGTCTACCTGTATGCAGGTATGTCTACATAGATCGACCACATATCGTATGTTCCACACACTGCATGAGTCTATTGTTATTTAGAAGGGACCATAAAGGAATAGCATTTATTAGTACTTAGAGAATCCCTAACATAGGGGATCTTAGGGGAACATTGAGTGTTGTGTAGTCCCCAAGGGGACTGGTCTAGGGGATTTTAGTGGAACGAGCGGCAATATACGCTCCCGTCTTCCTGCTCAGGTACACCTGTTTAAGTAGACCTCCCGCCTCTCCGGTGGACCGTTAGTCTCAGATACAATAAAACAATAGCTATTATATTGCCCTAATATAAATGATAAATGATCTATTTTCTATAAGTAGGTTTGTACAAACACTTTTACACGTCAATCATATTTTTTTTAAGCTAGATGAGGTTGGCGTTTCCTATCTGACTACTCTGAGAAGAAAGGCCGAAACAAACTCAGAGGTCACAGTCTCTTTTAAAGTCCAGACAAAATCTTGGTCAGATCATGTGAAGACCATGTAGATTGGTGTATGAAATAGTCTTTTGAGGAAAAACCACACAGACTGAGCGAACCTGCCCAGTCAGTGCACGCATTTGTCAAAAATCGTGCAGCTCAACTCAGAACTTGATGAGCTCAACGATTCGACGAACAATACCAAAGAAATGACATTTGGGTAGGCCACGTAAATAACTCAGATCTTAATATTTGCAGATACTTCGGTCTCTACCAGTACCTGGTACCGACCCTGATACCGCGGGACCCTGAGCTCATCCGTCAGATCATGGTGCGTGACTTCAACTCCTTCGCCGATAGAGGGGTGCACATCGATGCTGACTGCGATCCCCTGTTTGGACGGAACCTTATCATGTTGACTGGTAGGGTTGTACACTTGATCGGTCAGAACTCTGAATCGTCGATATAGGCATCAATCGATCGACCGCAATCTAGTTGTAGTTTTAAAATGTAATTGTTATTTTTTTCTTTTTGCAAAGTCAAATCATATATCTATACAAATAAAATACAATTTACATATGTACACACAAACTAAAATATATATATACTACTAGCTGCGCCCCGCGGTTTCACCGGCGTAAATGTCGATCCCGTGGAAATATCGGGATAAAAACTATCCTATGTCCTTTCCCGGGACTCAAACTATCTCTATACCAAATTTCATCGAAATCGGTCCAGCCGTTTTCATGTTATGTCGTGACAACGGAAAACGGGTTTCATTTTTATATATATACACTTGGGAGCAAATAAATCGAGCCACTAGCTTTTTTCACGTATAATGGTTATTATTTTTGGTATTATGGAACGTATCAATTCGAAACATATATCGCCTAAAAGCTTATTTAATAACCTTTACAATGAGGGTACATTATTGAATGATAACCTTATTTAATGATAAATTATTGGCTCTGAAAGAAAAACGGTAATTTTGATAGAAAATTGTCAGTCCAGAAAAAAACAATTAAAAACAAAATTATGGTATAAACTTATTCTTAATATCTTGTATTACCCCCCCGGGCCCTGATTTTGATATATTTTTTGGACTGTTTTAACCCTACAATGTTCTATCAAAATTACCATTTTTCTTTCAGAGCCAATAATGTATCATTAAATAAGGTTATTATTCAATAATTTACCCTCATTGTAAAGGTTATTAAATAAGCTCTTAGGCGATATATATTTCGAATTGATACGTTCCATAATACTGAAAATAATAACCATTATACGTGCAAAAAAAAGCAAGTGGCTCGATTTATTTGCTCCCAAGTGTAGATATACAAATAAAAATAAAAAAAAGACGAGCTCATTGGGCATCAAAAAATTCGCCCGCATCGCTGTCAATGGGATAAGTGTCAATACAATTTAAGTGTCTGTTTGTAATATCAAAATAACAGCTTTTTACAAAATGCATATGAAATTAAGTAGAGATAAACCATTTTAAAAATGAACGCTAATTCACTGCGTGTTGCATACACATTTCAAATGTTTGTATAGAAATTTTTGTGGAGGGGCGTTCATTTTTAGAATGGTTTATCTCTACTTACTTATAAAAAAAATTGTCTGTCTGTTTGTTCTGGCTAATCTCCGAAACGGTTTTACCGATGTTAATGATATTTGGTATGGGATTACTTTGAACCCTGGGAACTGGGGACATAGGCTAATTTTTGTCAACATACCACGCGTGTGAAGCCGCATTCGGAAGTTAGGCAAATAAAAAACAAGAACAGATTAAAAATGATTCTAGTTGCTGCTTCGAAAAGATAGTTTCGTATGCACACGAATGGGAAATATCAAAGTTACCCTTTTAAAATGTTTAAAAATATTTTGATGTAATGTGAAGACAACTGGCTGTTATGGTTAGCTCTTTTATTGACCGTAGGTACCTACTTGAGACTGTTTTCAAAACAGATAATATTAGATGTAGTAGGTACTACTCGTCATAAGGGGCGAAGGTTCAACCTAGTTAGAAAATTAACCGCTGTTCACAAAGCTTGCACCGAGTTGACTTTATGCTAAGTTAAGAGTAAAGAGTTTGTATGCCTACCTACAGTAATGCAAACTTGGAACTGTTTTAAAGTCAAAAGGTAAAAATCCGCTACCGGCGTGCGTGTGTGACCAGAGGAGCGATTCTCGTAATTTTAAGAACGTTCACAGTCTGATCTCAGTCTCAGTCTGAAAAAACCTCTAATTTTCTTACACTTTGACAAGTTTTTGACATTTGTTTGTCGCTGAGATGAGACTGCGATTAGATTTTGAACGTTTTAAATTACGAGAATTGGCCTTCAGATGTATAAATGTAAACGAAGCAAAAGGAGTAGTGAATATTTACGATTCATATTCAAAACGTATTAAGGCAGCCGCAGACAGGCGCGACGTGACGGTGCGACGCGATTCTGGTAGAACGTTTTCCATGAACTTTTCATAGAAATTGTTCTACAACCGCGTCGCGCTGTCGTGTCCCGCCTGTGTGCGGCTGCATTTAAGCACAACATTATGATTTCACACTAAATGTCATCGCAACTTGGCGTCAATGATACAGACACCACTTAAGTAGTTTGGAAAGTCCCCTTAAATCTCCCCTTTGCTTCATTGTTGTTGTCAAACAGACGAATTTTTCAGACATAATTGTAAAGCAATGGATGTTATTGTATTCAATACTAAATGGATTTATGGATTTTATGGTGCTCAAACCATTTCAATCATTGAGCGCAGTATCCTGGGGGTTCGACTTTCTGACCGTATAAGGAACACAATCTTACCGAGAGGAGGCCTGCGTCCCAGCAGTGGGAACATTATAGGCTGAGTATGTAAGGAACACAATACTGTGCGCCAAAACCAAAATCACGGACGTTACCCAGGAAGCCGCTAAACTTAAGTGGGAGTGGGCCGGACATGTCTGCCGCATGTCAGAGAACCACCGATTGGGTCCCACTCCCACTAAACGCGCGACTCCATCGCGGCAGGCCGAGACGAAGATGGCGGGACGAGCTTGACTCCTACCGAAAGGACTGGCAACAGACATGAATTGTGTGAAAAAGGAAGAGGGAGGCCTTTGCCCTGCACTCCTGCAGTGAGACGATACAGGCTATTTAGTTAGTCAATATGAAAGGGGTTATCATTCTGAGTGTGTAACATTACAAAATTAGGGCGCTGATTACAAAATCGTGATCACTACCTATAATTTTCCCAACCCTACAGGATCAAGATGGCGGTCAATGCGAGTGTCACTTACTCCCGCGTTTTCGGGCGCGCGCTGTCGCAGCATGGCGCCGCTCATGTCGGAGAGCGCATGCGCCGTGCTCACCTACCTGCGCGGAAAGATAAAGGGCGAACAAGTTATGGATATTAACACTGTGAGTTCAAGTTTGAATTGTGAATCTTAACTTGGTAGCAGAAAGGTACAAAATTGTGTAATGAAATAAATTGCTTTGCATCTCGGATTGACGACTACCTCGTTGGTCTACTAGTGGTCGCAAGGGCAACTGCTGCGCAATTTTCAGTTTTTTCCATCACGGATTTCTCAGTCAGAAATTTGGACTTGTGCCTGGCTAATGGTAGATTGCTCCCATTTACTTGGGACATAAAAACTGCTGGCGAAATTTGGATGTATGTAGCTATACCATGCACCGCCTATCCCTTCGAAAATTACAGGCGTGATGTTATGTGTAATTTAAAAATGTTTTAATGAATTTCATAACTTGTACTAAAATAATTCATCTCTTACAGATAACAATGTCCTACGTGAATGACGTCATCGCATCGTGCGCGTTTGGTTTCGCTGTGGACTCCCTCAAGGACCCCGACAACTGCATCTTCAGGCTAGGAAAGAAAGCAGTTATACAGGACACCACGCAAGTCATGAAGTTCTTCGGCTATGAGAACATGAAGAGTATTATGAAGGTATTTAAGAACTCACTCCGGACGATAAGATATTATAAATCTCCTTCGTTTTAAACAAATGGTCGAACCATTTTAAGGTTCTATATGCAAAGGCAGGAAATGGGACCCTATTATTAAACCCAACCAGTCTGTCTGCCACGGCTTTGAGCCCTTTTGACGTGTCTGAAATTCGGTCTGAAGGACTATTATTATTTTTATACTCTGGTGTGAACGCAGGGATAGACGAACAATTGTGTCGGCGAATCGGTCGCCGCGCCGGTAAACGATGAAATTCTCAAAAGTGAATCGTTCTGTCGCCAGATCGTTCTCCGTTAAAACGTTCTATCGGCAAAACACTAAAAAGTGGATCGTTGTGTCAGCGAACCGTTCATCGAAGAAACGAATGTCGGGGAAATGTTTCAAAATTGGCAGAAAGCAGAAAGAAAGAAAAACGGGCATCCTAACGAATAAATTATGCTTATTTATTTATCACCTGTGCATGAAGGATTGTCATCAAATAATTTGAAAAATGATTTGCAGTTCAAAGCTTGAGTTGACTTAAAATACTGTTTGCTTGTTTTCTAGCTCCTAAAAGTTAAAATAATCCCCACACAAGACGCCGAGCAGTTCTCCCAGCTCTTTAAATCAGCTCTGAAGGCTCGTCGAGAGAATCTGGTGAAACCTAGGCCTGACTTCATTCAGATCCTAGTCGACGCTGCCCAAGGTAAGTAGCTCTTCAGTTTTATAAACTCCTGGTACTTTTTTGAAGGAATCGTCACTGTTTATTGCGAGTACCTTATATGTACATGAACCCTATTTATTACCAGTCAAAAGTCGAAACACGATTACTGGGTCATCCTCCACTCCTTCCTTTTTATTAGGTCCTAGTACTTTTTGTGAACGTGGTGAAGTATATATCCGACCTGACAGTGTTCTTGGCGTTCCTAACTGACGCTAGACTAGGCTTAAGACTCCTATTTTCCCACTCGCTTTTATACTTGTGCCTACTACATAAAAATGTATATCATTATGTTATATACCTACAGGCAAACCCAAGGCGGACAGCGATGGCGACATGAACAACAACGAAGACGTAAAGACTACTGAGAGTAAGATTAACTTTGATTTGTTTACTCAACACATTAATATATTGTTAGGGCCAAAACAGTAGCTCAAGATTTTTTATTAGCACTGTATTCCCCTGAGGATTTGGTGGAGGTGTTTAGTCACCCACAAAAGTCATGTTTCAAGTCCCGTATTGTGTAATTGACAGGAGCCTATTGTCGTCACGTCAACCTGCGGGGCAATTGCGTAACACATTATCAATCGGAATCGGTTTCATTTTGACAGTTCAACAACATTCATTGCGTTATTTACGTGTTGAGCAGACAAATTTTTCGAACTTATGAAGCAATGGATCAACAATTTGCTTCAAAATGATTCTGATTCTGATTGATAGTACGTTACGCAATTAGGGTGCTGGCTGCTACGGAGCTAATGGAATACCGAATAACGCTTTGCCGAACCTGTGAAACGCCATAAGGTTAACGTCATGGCATGGCCACCACTCAAACATTTCACTTTCATTGGCCTCACAAACTTGCCCCACCGATAACTCTGAACTCTGCCACAACACAGCCACTGACTTTGATTGACGAGACGCACGCCAAATTTAATTATGATGTGTTCTGAGCGTGACGTCACAATTGTGCCGGGATTACGCCATTCCTTAGAACTGGAACATATTATTTGTTTTGAGGATCAAGAATACGCTACTGCATAGTAATTTATTTGTGTCGGCTCTTGTAAACATATGTAAACCTATGTAATGTGCTTCCCAAAGTTCGTATGTAATACGTAGGTTCGTTTTGGAAGATGAATGTGAGTTTTAGGTGATTGTATCACTTTCTCTTGGAGAATAAGTGTACAACAAGACGGGAGGATATTTAAATAATATAAGCTAACATATAAACTATATTAATATGTACAATTATATAAAAAAAAAAACAAGATAATCATAGGGCATCAAAGAATTCGTCCGCATCGCTGTCAACAGGAACAGTGCCCAAAAGGCTGGCAGCATTGCCACGTTGTATGGCAATGCTAATTCTTTGGCCAAGAAATAGGCCAGCCCTCTGGTCACGTGAAGAGTCGACTAACCGCTTGGCGATATCTCGAAAAACGGGTGATCGATATCTGTTTGACAATTGATAAACTGAGCTGTGGTTGCTCAGTTTATCAATTGTAGCAATAACTTTTACTCACGAGAAGCACAAAAATGCATGGGTCAACTCAGAAACCCCTAAATTCCATACCAATATTATAAATTCGAAAGTCTGTCTGTCTGTATGTTACCTTTTCGCGCCTAAACCACTGAACCGATTTAAATGAAATTTGGTATAAAGATAGTTTGAGTCCCGGGAAAGGACATAGGATAGTTTTTATCCCGATATTCCTACGAGATCGACACTTATGCGGGTGAAACCGCGGGGCGCAGCTAGTATGCCCATACTCGTAAAAGAGAGCAGCAGTACCTAATGGCCGCAACTTACGAGTTGTAAGTCGTAAGTTCGAACCCAGACAGGCGAGTTCACTTTGTGTAAATTATTTCATCACCACTGCTCTCAAACGGTGAAAGAAAACATCGTGAGGAAACCAGCATGTCCTAGAACCTAAAATTCGAGGACATGTGACATCTACCAACCCGCAATCGGTCCGAGTGGTGGATTGTAGACCACTCCCTCTCACCGAGAGGAGGCCTGTGTCCCAGTAGTAGGTACATTATAGGCTAACCCCCTTAGATATTCATAAAACTTATCAAACCTATTTTAGTTAAAATGGGGTTTGTCTCTTTCTTACACACAGAAATGACAACGTGACAGATAAAGAAAAACGTTCTATAAACCTATTTTAGCTAAAATAGAGATAAAATAGGATTATGAATAAGGGGGTAATTATGTATTATCAACGATTCCTATCAAATAGTAGGACAGAGAAATTTGCGAATGCTACCACCCCTGTCTACTCTTTCGAGGAATACAGGCTGTAGTAGTTTTGAACATCCAAAACTTTTTTTCAAAAAATACAACCGACTTCAAAGAAACACTACAAAGTGATAAATAACTTTAATTTTGGAAGTCGGTGTCGTTGGTTCCACATTTTCGTTTTTTGACACCGACTTCCGAAATTAAATTTATTTATCACTTTGTAGTGTTTTTTTTTAAAGTCGGTTGTTTTTTTTTGAAAAAAGTTTTTGATTTTCACTTTTTAGTTGTACCTACCCCACACAAATTCAATTAACACTTAGTGCATTGAACAATCGAAGACACCAACTAGAAGAATCATCAAAATTCGCATAGAAATGCCGGAGATGCAGTACATTTATGCATATAACTTCGTACATAAGAATAATTACCTAATGTTTTGTATACTAAAACCTTCCTGAAAGTATGCAGATCACATTTGTGAAAGAATTATCAAAATTGGTTCATTAGTTTTTGAGAAAATCGCGGACATACACACATACATACATACGGGTCGAATACAGAACCTTCTTTTTCGAAGTCGGTTAAAAATGTCCCTTACTTTACTATCACGTACTTACAGACTTCACAGATGATGACCTAGTGGCCCAAGCAGTTCTATTCTACGTCGCGGGATACGACACTACTGCCAACCTGATCTATTACTTCCTATACGAGATGGCCATCAACCCCAGGGTGCAGGAGATTCTCCATGAGGAACTGGATGGGTTGCCTCCTGATGAGGAAATTAAAGACCTGTATGAGGCTGTTCAAGGACTGGAGTATTTGGATATGTGTGTCAATGGTAAGTTACTCAAAACCTGATAATTACCGGTCAATGTAGATGCCTTGCCATCCCAGCTGTGCATATTGTGCATCCCAAACACAAAGCGAAACTGTCTTACTGCCTGTAATTATACCAGAACAACCACAACCTTTATAAAAAAGGAACTCAGGAACGCTTTCTTTTATCGAATTATTGTTGTCCTTGCAATTGAAACGTATTAACTAGAGCGATTAGATGTTAATGAGCCATTCTAATATCTAGCGGCCTTTAGCCAATTAAACCGGCAGTAATAAAGATACAAATGGCATTAGACTAATATTATTTGTAATTATTTCAGAGGTGTTAAGATTATGGCCTCTTGTCGGCTCTGCTGATCGACGGTCCGTTGCGACATACGACTTCGGTCCCACATACCCTGGCAGTAAGGACAGACTCATTGTAAGTACTGTGTTTGTACCATCCCAGAAAAAGAAATAGGTACTTAATAGTTTTTTTTAGAAGTGACACTAACACTTTCTCTGAATTCGTTAATATCGTACCTATTAAGACCCTACAGTTTTGGTAATCCTCCGCTCCATCGTAAACTAACGTATGCTTGTAGGTGATATCATGTACATTTTGCATTGCAGTCCTTAGAAATACCTTTTTTTTGTTTTCGTGGGGAAGCCTTCAAAAGGCGCCTGGTCTTTGGGGACAAAGACCAGGGAGGATGGGATTCTTACCTCACTAAAACCACCCCGGTAATCACCATCAGCACATGGAGTGACCTCTTAATAGACCAATCCCCTAAGGACTATGTTTGTACCATAGGATACCCGAAAAATAATGCTTACAGTCACACAATCAAGTAAAATTATCGACAATAATAATAAACCAACATTTTCGGCTATCAGGGCGCAAATCTTTAGCACTTAATTTCAGTGCCTATCTCCACAAATGACTTAGTTTACGTACCAGCGATATTTTTGGGAGTAATAACTTCATTGGCGCGTGGTAATAGGTAATTTAGCATCGTAATAGCACCATTGCCCTGGGGGATTCCTTTATTCTGTGTTAATAGATCGTTTACGACATAATAGGGGGCGGAACCTTTAGTGAATTCTGTTTACATTTTTCGATGGCCCAGTCTTTGTTGAATTAAAGAAGATTCTGATTTTTTTCTGACTCGTTTTCGGATAATTATGTAATGCATTTGAGTCTTAAGTAAGAAATAAGGTAATCCTAAGGTAAGGTAAGGTAAGGTAATCCTAAGGTAATCCTGCATTTGAGTCTTAAGTAAGAAATAAGGTAATCCAATCCTTATCGATTCAAAACCTCATCTGCAATATAGCACACGGAATTCGATGTAATTACAATATCTTATCATACCTACAAAAGTTTTTCCCCCTCTCACCGAGAGGAGGCCTGTGGGCTGTTTCCCAGCAGTTTGGAACATTATGGGCTCATATTGTGATATACATTTTTGTCTCAGATATGAATAACACACAGACGGCATTCTACAAACCTGCGGGGCAATTGCGTAACACATTATCAATCCGGATCGGTTTCATTTTGACAGTTCAATAACATTCATAGAGTTATAATTACGTGTTGAGCAGACAAATTTTTCGAACTTATGAAGCAATGAATTAGCAATTGGTTTCAAAATGATTCAGATTCCGATTGATAGTGTGTTACGCAATTAAGGGGCCGAACTTATACCATAACTCGATCCGCCATATTAACGACCGCGCACTGCGACTTCCACAATTCTCTGACACTTGATTTTCTCCCACAGGCCCCAGCAGGTATCCATGTCTGGCTTCCAATATACTCGATCCATCGCGACGAGAAATACTGGCCCGAACCCAACGAGTGCAAACCCGAGCGTTTCTCAAAGGAGAGGAAAGCCGACATAGTTCCTTACACGTACATGCCTTTCGGAAACGGACCCCGGCATTGTATCGGTGAGGAATGTTGCTTTAGGTGTAGTGGGTACTCGAAATCGGATAGAAAACTTGCTTTAGTTACTACAGTCAAAACTGAATGATGTGACTACAGTTTCAATTAATGAAAACCCCAACGTTTTCGTTAATTTACCCGGGCGTAAAAAGGCCTCTCTAGAAATTCGAACTTTTTAGAAAACTGCAGCAGGTTTGCTGCAGGGCAACAAAGGTATGCCTGAAGCAGTGGCGTGCATTGCGGGTAGGCACATAAGCAGTGCAGTGTAGAAAATCTTCATACATTGTACGAAGATTTTGTTTTTTTTTAGGTATGATAATTTTGTGAGTTTCTTAATGGGGCAATGTAGGGCACACACTAAAATGTAATTGACAGGCTTATGTTGATATATCGAGGTAGGCACTGCTTATATGCCTTTATGCAATGCACGCCACTGGCCTGAAGTAGACCTTTACTTACCGCTTAATACATATGTATCTCTTTAGAAGCTACAGAAGAAAAACTTGACTTTCGTAAATTAGACCACAAACCTAATATCTTGCCCTCAGGATCCCGCTTTGCAGTACTAGCAGCCAAGGTGTTCCTGGTGAAATTCCTCAGGAGTTACAAAACAAAAGCCGAGCGGGCCTCTCCTCACCTGTCCCCGAGAGCATTCATACTGAGACCCAAAGATGGATACCAACTAATTGTAGCATCTAGAAATTAATGTTTAGATTATTGATGTAAATAAATAAAGTGAATAACGAGAACCTATTTCGAACCGCTCCTGAACCCTGATGCGTTTCTTACTTCATTTGACCAGGCATGGGGTCATAGCCAGGTCAAAACGGGGAGGATATAATGCTAACCTATGTCAAACCGCTCCCGCCAGAATACACTCATCCAATAATAGCGCAACTTCTAGAATGTTCTAGCAGCCGTGTGAAAAACAGACGACACGCTTCTTTTGACATTTAGCCGGCTGACGTCCGTCATCTAGGCTGCGCATCTAAACAGGGATTCCTTGTAATATAATTTACGAAACTTTCATCTCCGCCCCGAACCCTATTCTTTTGATATACTATACATAGTTATTTATGTTACTGGAAATAAAGCACTTACAGGCCTTACAATACATACCTATGTGTGTAGGTATGTTAAAACTGTTTTCGTTTTATTTGGTTATTTGTCTTGGGGTCATTGCTACAATGCAGTGATTTGTTGGCGCCCAGCGTTGTACACGACATTGATGCTTTGGCACCCAGCATGGGACAGAAATGAGGATAGGTTTAAAAGTAGATAGAATTAACTTAAAATTCACTAAAAATTATAGTTTATTCCAAATTACACTTAAAATACATTGTAACATCCAACTAGGAATAATTAGAAATAAAATATAACCCGAACCAATTAGCTTATCAATACACATTAAGTACACACGGCAACACATCAAGCTATACATAACCAGTATAAATTGACTTCTGATTGTACGAAAAACCTATAAAATGCGAGATCAGCTAAAACTGGAAATGTATAGCTTGATGTGTAGCCGTGTGTACCTACAATAATTTGGAAACATGATTTTCAGCATTGGGAATTTACTAGCTTTGTGATTTTAAATACAAGTACAGTGTTGTTATTAACATGCTGTTTTGAACACGACGCCGGGCCAATATTAAAAGCCACGTAATTTACGTTATGTTGATAATTGAATTCTACACAAATGTCAAAACAAAATGTTGGTTTAGAAATACCTACGAACAATTAAATTTGAAACAGAGATTCTTTTGTGCATTTTACAATGAAATGGCGAGAGCTATTTAGCCAAAAAAAATGAGAATTGCAAAGGATCCTATTTTAGCGCTTGTAAAGAAAATAATGAACAAACTTTTCCAGTTGTATGAAGGGCCTGCAGGAGTTTCATATGGAATTTGAGAAATCAAATGAACAACAGAAGAAGAGAAGACAAAATGGGTTGTAGGTACCTGAGCACAAACTACTTGCAATTGTTGTCTGGGTGGCTCTACCTATACCATCCAAAGATACGTTTTGGGATGCATGAGTTTTTACGAATTCAAAACGCAGAAAAAACGTTCTAAAAAAGCATTTGCCTGTATTAAATTAAATGAACAGCTAAAACAAAACAATTTAAAAAAAATCCAGCTTCCACAAACGGTTTACGGATCCCCACGCTCATTCGCAGTGCATCGAAGTATGAACCAGAGACAATAGACTCGCGTCAAGCCCAGAGGCAGGGAACTTGCCTGTTACTGTATACAGTAATGGCACAGACAATGCATTCATTATTCCATTTTAATAATGAGCCTAGTGCTGTAAATGACTTTGCATAATAGGTAGGAAACCAAGTAAAATTAAAATTAAGCATTTTAGTTAAAAATTAGAAGTTATTTGGGAGGGTAGGTACAATGTTTCGACCTTCTTAGGTACATATAGGTATATCGCACAGTTCCTAATTATACTACCTAGACTAGGGGATTTATTTATAAACATTTCTTAAAGTTAGGTAAAAGACGTTTAAACGTTCAAAATGTATGGTTATACCATAGATATAGAATTCCGTAGATTGGCCATGAGAGTGAATGAGAGCTCCCGCTTTAACGGAACTTTGCTGTGTTAGAAAGAGAGAGAAAGTGACGCTGTTAACAGGGCGGGGCCAAACACGTATTTGCTACCGGCCCATACCGGCCCCGGTGACTGTTTACGTGAGCGTTTCGGCAATTATTTAAGCGAACTAGAGTGATAACCTGTGATTAAATAACCATAATACGATGGTTTCTTGTGCAGTACCAGGATGTGAATCTTCCAAAAAGAAAAACCCCCAGGATTACTCGTTTCACCAGTATGTTTACAATGTGTTTTAATCGTTATTTCTGCATTAACAATGCACTAATAAGCCGGCTATAAGCAAAATATGATGAGAACATTATTATACTTACGATTTAGATGAATTAGCATGCCTAAAACCACCGTATTTAAGAAATAACAAATAGAGAAATACGAAGGAGTTATAACCTCACTTTTTAGTTATGCGTAGCCTAATTTTTGTTGATATCGACAGCTAAGATAGGTAGCTTCATACAAATGCATAATCTTAGAAAAATAGATTATATTTAAGTACTTATTGTAACAAACAAAATAAAATATAGATATATGTATTACGCACACACTTACATTTTACGCACACTTAGATCAATGGTTTTTGGTCTCGTTTGATTGTTGACATTACCAATCTACGGAATTCTATATCTATGGGTTATACAGTCGCTAATCATAACTTAATTTTACGCAACGTTTATGAATAAACTCTAATATGTTCACGAGTACCTAACTTAAACGTTCATTCATAACTAGTTACACGATAAAGAACACCATTTTTCATGAATCGTAGTTTAAGTGAAATTGTTGGACATCTACCTAATCTAAACTTCCTTCTCCCTACACCCCCCTCCCCCAACAGAAAGATCAACACAAAAATTACTTTTGATCTCTTCGCACAAAAAAGAACCTAATTAGATAAACATCATCAACGTCGGAATTCCGTCAAAAACTACGCCAATTAATAATTTACTCCATATTTGATTCAGGTGCCGCGTCGAATTCAGTTAGCAAGTCTAGTGAGGAACGAAATTCATTCGAAAGCCGTTATAAAGCCTATAACCACGCACTGCAGCGAACCACTTTTTAATTAACTGTCAATCTTTATATTTCGCGATGATTGCGTGTCAGATTCACAGGCTTCGATTTAAAAATACCGGCGTCGACTATCTTTTGGTGTGCTGTGTTTGTGATATCATTATACTAACTTGACTTATGCTTATTTTAATTTTTGTTGTGTATAATATAATAATAATATATCTTTTTTTTTCTCTCTTCATAAAGGTTGATGTAGATGATAGTAATAAACATAGAGACAAGGATTGTAGTGTTTTGACAACAATGCACAAAATAATCCTTTGTTGGAGTCTGGTGTCCATACTAGGATATAGGTACCCTGTGTGACGGATGACCAGGCTCTCTCCACGAATTAAAGCTAAATAACATTACAATTACAGTGGTCAATTTTCAAACTCTAGGTAAGTACACCAATTATTTATTGATGAAGGGAAAAAACGGACTTGTTTAAATTAATTATTATTAATACCAGCCACGCCTACAACAACAATATCGTCCCTCTGGAGGGCAAACGCTTCCTCTCATACAAAGAAGGCATGAACATTGATTCGAGACTTACATCCATACTATCCATACTAATATTATAAATCTGTCTGTCTGTCTGTCTGTATGTTACCTTTTCACGCCTAATCCGCTGAACCGACTTAAATGATAGGTATAAAGATAGTTTGAGTCCCGGGAAAGGCCATAGGATACTTTTTACCCCGATATTCTCATGGTATCGAGACTTATGCGGGTGAAACCGCGGGGCGCAGCTAGTTAACTTTACCTTTTTTTTTTAACGTGGAGAAATGCTCATGCATTCTGCACTACCACGGGGAGATAGTGCAGTTATGTGGGACTCCAACCCACTAAAACTCCACGGTGTCCTCCTCTGCCGCTTACGGCGGGAACACGGGCACGCGTTAGCACTCATCCGTGAACCCGCCGCGGCTGTCCGTCACCGGACCCTCCTCTGGGGAGTATTCCCCATCACCAGCGCACCAGAACACATAGCACGCCGTGACAAAAGCCCTGACGAGCGGCCTCTCCTCGGGTTCCTCTTCGCTTCACCGTGGGTGTCCAAGACACGGCTACTGAGCCCCCCGCCTCGACAATGCGGGAACCCACCGGGGGGGTAGTTAACTATACCTAAGTCAAGCACCCACATTCTATCATAAGCCGTAGGATTTTGAAGAAAATTACTAACCCATTGCTTCGTAATATTGGGGTTTATTTATAAACGATGATTAAAGTTAAGTGACGTTTAAACGTCAAGAATGTGATGACTTTCGTTCGCTCCAACACCAAGAGGCGCTCCTCGTATTACCTTAAGTAGATACGCCATACTTAAGGCGAAAGAGTTGATACCTACCAATACCTACGTAACGGGGCAATTTTTTGGAAAATCTTAATATTTGAATTTCGCGGGCAAAAAAGTCCCGTTCGTTAACACTGTGACCGAATAAAACAGTTTGGAGTTTATTTAGGGGGACTCACTTCAGACGACCAATCCTGGCATTATTGCAATCCGCTCTTTGTTGTCAATCTAATCAGGCATTTGTGAACGTCATAATGGACGGTCAACACTCCTAAAAACATTGAAATAGTTCTTGCAAATTGCTACCTAATTGCTGCTATTTTCTACCTATCGCTAAATAATTACTACCTGTGTATAATAATGTTCATTCCTTCTGTGCCGAAACACTGTGACCCATTACAGAAAAACTAAGATGACACTGACACCAAACTGTCCAATTGACAATGTCTCAAATGTCTGAGTTTTGACGTGACGTTGACAAATGACAACAAATATTGTGAATTTGTGGCGCCAAATTTTCGCTCCGCCTCAAAATGAATTTTCGCAATCGTAACTCGTTTATCGCCTAATGAAATAAAAGGAATAGTAATATTGCAGGCACAAATCGGTATTTATTGACGTTGTTGGCCAACTCGGCGACTTATTGTACAGAGTGAGTAATTCTTTGCCTGTACCAACCTGCCTTCAGCGAGCGGTTTCGTTTCCTAAATCAGTGATAAAGTGACCACAAAACCTCAAAATATGTCGAACATGAAGACTATTTCAAACGCGGCGCGAGCGGTACACAAGAGACCTTTCAGGGTATCTATTGAAGGCAATATCGGCTCAGGCAAGTCGACTTGCATCCAGTTCTTTGATAAATATCCCAATGTTGAGAAACACGGGGTAAGTGTAATCACAGGATTATTATAAAATTCAGCCTTATGAATTTAATTCGGCGGCTACTGCAACCAATAATGATCCATTGTTTGAAATAACCTAATGTCTGTATTACTAACCTACTCCTTTTAAAGCTTACTATTTTACATATTGATTTCTTTTTACAACAAACACGACTAACTTAAGAATATAACTGAAACAATTTAGAATTCCCTATTTACAGGAACCCTTACATGAATGGCGCAACGTTAGTGGTCACAACCTACTTGGTCTACTTTATGGGGATATGAACAAATGGACCTTCCCGTTTCAACACTATGTACATCTCACCCGACTAAAGATACAGACCAGCCAACCTTGCAACTCAAATATTACTGTGAAAATGTTTGAAAGGTAATTTATTTTCATTGTTGTCCTATCAGTAGATCCAACTTGTGATATGCTACACATAATGGCATCATTTATAAGTAGTATAAAAATTTTATTTCACCTTGAGCCAGAAAACATTAACTTTTGGGCATGGGCACAGATATAGACACACCTAGATAACGCAAGAGCAACTATTTTGCATGCCAAAAATTGCACTAGCTCAAAAGCAATAGCATTTGTAAGCCGCCACTTTTGCACTCAGTCCTGTATACTGCTGGCTGGGTGAGTGTGAGCACTGGCACTAGGCCCCGGGGTGGGGCGAGACGGGTGCCGCGTGCTTGTGACGTCATAGTAGGTATTAAAAAAATGGCATGCTTGGTTTTCAAACAGGTAAGTAGTGATACTTGCGTTATCTAGGTCTATCTATATCTGTGGGCATGAGCTACTTTATAAACTGCTGCTACAGGCATTATTCTTCATAGCAGCCTTGTTCCACTGCTGCGTATAGGCCTCCTCTGTTAGTGCCATGCTTCCCTGATCAGGGAATTTAATTATAACAGGCATGATCACCATTCTCTTGCCCATATCCCTTGCAGATGCATACTGGTAAAACACCGCATTGACCAATAGGTCACACCCGATTCACGCTTAAACCTCTATTATCACTGTTAAATAAGGTCTAATATCCTGTGAGGCAATTTTACTGTACGGTCCGGTAGATAGTATAATCAACTAAATGAAATGATTCAAAAAGAAAACCATTTTTTGTGAGATGGTCCTAGACATATCGCGCAGCGTGACGTCGGTACGTGACAGATGGTGACGTCATAAGTAACGGCGTATGATTATATTTTCATGTGAAACTACCCTCATTTCAGATCTGTGCAGAACAGTAGGTATTGTTTTGTGGAGAATGCCAAGAAACAGAACTTCCTGGAAGACCCTGAATACCAAACATTGATAGCTTGGTTTGATTACTCGGAGAAGTGCCTGGATATCAGTCTGGATCTCATAGGTGAGCCTGTGTTTATCCTTTGTCCACCACAGGCACAAATAAATGACAAACTGTGCTTTGGATGCAAATATTGGAAGACATAGCATTGGAAGGCCTCCAAGAAGGTGGATTGATGACCTGGCGAAGACCACAGGAATCCACTGGATGCCAGAAGCACAGAACTGGTTGATTGAAGTGACGGTGCTTGGAAGAAGCCAATTCCAGCAGTGGATGTCTTTCAGCTGAAATTATGATAATGAAAATATCAGGACTAAAACTGATAACAAATCATTCCAATTCATACCTTATTACAATGGTGTGTGCTTGTGAATTGCATTATCGTTATCACACTGTTACTGTACCTGTTTAATTTTACAGTTTATCTAAGAACAACCCCCGAGACAGTGTGGGAGAGGATGATGAAACGTGGCAGGGCTGAGGAATCAGAAGTGCCTTTAGAATATTTGAAACAGGTCAGTTTAAAAAAAATAGTTTTATTATATCTGGCTATCTTTATCTTAAACTTTCCGAAAGAACTGGGCCTTTCTTTGTCCAGCAGTGAATATATTCACAATTACGTTGATAACTTGCTTACCTAGAACTTAAGAAGCATTTTTAGCGACAATCCATTGAATTATATTTTGTTATGACCCCGAAATTCATTAGATCATCTCATGCACATGCTGCCTCCAATCCAAATGTCATAATGATACCATGAGGTGGCAGAATGTGTGATGGGTGACCAATGACTACAGCATTGGCCGATATTTCCCCAGAGAACCTGCACGAACGCCCGACATTAACGTAACGTAACTTCAAACGATTTTTGTATCGAATATACAATCATCCTTTAGCTTTTGGTTTTAATTTTTGTGACAAGGACATCAAGTATCACCCCAAGATATGAATAGTCTTACCCCAGGGCCACGACATCACCGCTCGCGCGACCTGCGTCTTGCGTCTGCAACCGCGGCGAGAACAAATATTAGGCGCGTCGCCCACACGAGCTAGAGTCGAGGCGCGCCCGCGCGGTGGTCACGACTCAGAGCAGTGCGACCGTCGCGGCGAGTGCGACGGACGTATTCAGAGTCGAACTTGTTCAATAAATAATTTTATCTCTTCTTATTGACGGGATGTACTCCTTGCCTTGTATTTAAAATATCTTCAACAAAAAAGAAATTTGATTCTAGGCAGGCTCGTGCCACTTTTGATAAAGACATTCTTGAATACGTCCGACGCGGTTGCAGTCGCCGCTGCCGCCGCCGCCGCCACTGGTCGTGGCATGGCGACGCTAGTCGCAGGACGCCCTGCGCCGCAAGACGCACCGCCTAATATCGTGGCTGAGGCTTTAACTAAGTAAATAATTATGTGTAAAAAGAGTATTTTCAATTTTAGAATCATTCCAATTTACGCTACGGGGTAGGCCCATAAATTCAAAAAATTTTATGTCTTCTTATAATCTGTACTATTTCTTCAGGTCCATGAATCATATGAGAACTGGTTGAGTTCGCCAGATGTAGGCTGTGAGGTGCTGACGATTGACGCCGATAGAGGCCTCGACTGGGTCAAGGAGGATTTAGAAAGATATTCCTACAAAATACTTGGTGGGAATCACACTAATTAATTAAAGATAATTATTTATTTATGCGTTATTGATAGAGTACACTTACTTATGCGGGTAATGTTGTGTTAAAACTTAAAATCATAGTTTATAAAATTATTTTATTTAATAATTGCTGTGTCTAAAACATGTAAAGAGTATTTGAGAGACTGTCTAAAGACATGAAATCATATTATACTACATAATCAACCTATAATGTTCCCACTGCCCGGACACAGGGCCTCCTCTCGGTGAGAGAGAGTGAGCCGTAAACTACCACGCGGGCCCAGTGTGGGTTGGTAGATGTCTCATTATTATAGTTGCTAGGTATCCATCAAAATAAAATGACATACTTAATTTTGCTTTTTGAGACTACGGTGAGGTTATAAATTTCACTATTATAGGATTACCTGTTCTTATACAAAAGCCATTGAGGTAATATGTATACGTAGTACCTACATATTACCTCAGTGACAAAAGCAGCCTTTTTTAAAACATTGGGATTTCATTTCTTATTCAATATTTTGTAAGGATAGGTACAAGTGACTGATAAAATTAGATAATTATACTGAAATTGAATATTGTTTAAATTATTTTAATTTAATAATTGATTGCATTTTTTCTTAATTAAAACACGATGATTAACTGAGAATATGTTTTAATTATCACAAAAACAATATAATTTAATATTCCTAATTCCAAGGCCTATTTTGTGCAAGTAGTTTTGTTCTTTCTTAAGTCAGTGCTTTATATTCATTGCGAAACAATGTTGCATTTATTCCAGCAACATGTTTTTGTGTTGCGAAAGCCGTATTATTTGGGAAACAAAGTTGCGCAGCATTGCTTCCAAGAACATTTTATGTTTACCGCGTCCTAACCAAAAGAGCCTGTCGCGCGAGTACGCGAACGTCGAGCTCGTTTTATGAATATGAAGTACTCGTGCGATCTATCATGTCGTGTTTATACATCATAATACATGTAAATGGTAGCGTAATCGCGTGTTCGCGGGACAGTCGCTTTCGGTTAGGGCACAGGGTTAGCAACTGTTGTCCAACTTGAGTTGTCATGTTTCCCTATGGCAGCGTAAGAGATACAACTTATCATTACTTATACCATTACAAAATAGGTCTCGGATGTGCCATTTACACTAGCATTTCTATTTGTTCAACGGTACAGATGGTCGGCTCTGATGTTGGATGCGATCTCGCTCTCCCACTTGTCACCATTTGACAGAAGTTTCTCCTTGTTGTATAGCAGCTCCTCGTGAGTTTCTGTTGAGAACTCGAAGTTGGGACCTTCCACAATAGCGTCGACTGGGCACGCTTCCTGTAACGAAATAATGATATTGATAAGTAACTGAAAATATTTCGCATTAAATAAATAAGCACACAAAAGTTATAGTATGTGTAGTTTCTCAATGTGTTTTACTGTGTAAATAAATTAACAAGTATTAAGGGCCTTGTAGGCATGCTACAGTGTAACGGGGTGAATAGGGATGCAGGGGTGAATCGGGACAAAACTTTAAAAGGGATTTAAACATTAAAATAATATAGTTTGTAGGCAAAAAGGAGCCTAATGTGTGTACTGTAATTTAATTAACGATTACGTGCCCTTATTGACAACAAACTATATTATTTCAACCTTAAAATCCATTTTAAAATGTCGTCCTGATTCACCCCTGCATCCCTATTCACCCCGTTTGACGGTACTTCTAGCATCGGAAATGGAACTATTTGGACGTTTTCTGGAGCCAGATACAGCGACTGGCGGTAGCCAAACCGCGATGTGCCAAGCAATCGCTGAAATGCGCGATTTTGCATTGCCAAAACTTGATGCAGCATTTATGGATGTGCAAAATACATCCACCTTAAACCCTGACCATTTTTAATTTCTGTTGCATTTGAATAAAAAACAAACATACCTGACAGAAGCCACAATAGATGCACTTGGTCATGTCAATATCGTAACGGGTGGTTCGTCGAGAGCCGTCCTTACGCTCCTCGGCCTCGATTGTGATGGCCTGAAATATGGGTTAGTTTTGTGAGACTGACGTCAGACCTTGGGAGCTGGCTGATATTCTAAAAACCAATTCTGACCATTTCAAGAGGAAAATAAATAAAAACCAAAATTGTTTGGTTACTTTTGGTATGAATTTGCAAAAACTGCCTTCTTGACAGAAAAAGCAGGCACACTCAATTTAGAGGACTAGTGTTGCTCTTTTTTTCAAGGATAAAATGGTATCATTGATTTTTAACAATTAAAGAAAGAGTCTGAACTTCACACTACATAATCAGCCTATAACGTTCCCACTGCTGGGACACAGGCCTCCTCTCTGTGAGAGGGAGTGGGCCGTAATCCACCACGCGGGCCCAGTGCGGGTTGGTGGATGTCACATGTCTTCGAATTTTTGGTTCAAGGACATGCCGGTTTCCTCACGATGTTTTCCTTCACCGTTTTGAGAGCAGTGGTGATGAAATAATTGACACAAAGTAAAGCGCCTGCCGGGGTTCGAACCTACGACCTACAACTTGTAAGTCGCGGCTGATACCACTGGGCCACCACTGCTCTTCACACTAAGATTAAAAGTAAATTACCTGGGCAGGGCAGATGGCTTCGCAGAGCTTGCAAGCAATGCACCTCTCCTCACCAGAGGGGTACCGCCGGAGGGCATGCTCTCCTCTGAAGCGAGGTGAAAGAGGTCCCTTCTCAAATGGGTAATTGATAGTTGCTGGTTCCTGAAAAAGAAATGTAATGTGATTGTTAAGTACATTATCATTGTAGTAGTTCTCGCTTCACAAAGCTGATTTAAAGTTAATGGTACAAAAAATGTCTCAGCTGTGTTCCACCTTTGTGAGAGACTGGTGCCTGATATAGGTTTTTGGGAAAAACCTGTGTTACAGGTCACCAGACCCCTTCCACGGCTAGAATTAGCTTTTACAGAGATACCATGTGTAAGATTTAAACAATATGCATAACACAAATAGACGTAAATAATAACAATAAAAAAAGAAGTCTTTCTATCTGGCGTCATGGTCGTAGCAATGCACAATGGCTAGTAAAAATAAATAATTCATCCAGTTATAATAAATTTTAAAACCTTTCCTTTCCTTTCATAGCCTGTAAATTTAAACTTCTTTATTCATTTTTGCCTATTTTAGGTTGGGCATGTTCTTGTTTGTCCACTCATTTTTCAATGCAACTCCATTTATTCAGTATCAAATTAAATTGTTTTTATTCATCCATACTATTATAAGAGTTGAAAGCTATGTATATCACTGCATGTTAACAGGTTATAAGTTTGTGGAAGTTATTTACTTCACCATTTACGCATTTTTAATAATATTAGGATTAAGTCTTGACCAAACATCATCCTTCACCCCGCGGTTTCACCCACATAAGTTTCGATCCTGTGGGAATATTGGGATAAAAATTATCCTATGTCCTTTCCCGAGACTCAAACTATCTCTATACCAAATTTCATCTAAATCGGTTCAGTGGTTTAGGCATGAAAAGGTAACATACAGACAGACAGACAGAGTTACTTTCGAATTTATAATATTAGTATGGATAAAGGCAGGAGTTGAGTTAGGCCAAACATACCTTGAAGATATGAGCCAGAGTGACAGCAAATCCTCTAGCAAGTTCTGTCCAGAATAGTGTTTGGGCTGCCCTGTTAGACATCTCCATCATGCTCATGTTGGGGTCCTCAGCGTTCACATACTTGTAGCCCGGCAGGGTGGGCGGGTACACCTTCTCCGTCTTACCTTCTGTACTGTACTGGGCATGCCTTAAAAGCAAACTACTGGCCCCAGTAGCTCGAACTATAAACGAAAGTAACATTTAAAGAATTTGTCATTAACACTTGTTTTTCCTGTTTGTTTAACAGAGACAGTAAGTTTAAGAATATGTTTTTAATTATAATATGCGTTGTACGTTGAATCTTCTAAAAATAACTCAAGCTTTAGTAAATAATATCTAAGTGATATAGGTTATAAACAACAATTGCGTAACAAATTAATAACTTATTTTCTGCAGGTAGTAAACATAGGAATGGTAAGAAAGGGAAAGGAGCTTTACCTCGAGAGGACACTGAAAATATTTTAGCTAAAGACATTTTTTACACGAAATAATCGCCTTTCGTTTCAATATTGATTGCGTTTTGCAACTTACAAAGACGCAAGTGAAAATAAAAGCGAAACGTCAAAGTCAGATTGTCAATGTCAAATAATGGAACTGTCAAAGTCAAAATAAATTATGGAATTAGTACTTGAACTTACTACTAGCATACTATACCCGTTCTACACAAGGGCAGAGTAGAAAGCTACATATTGAATAACATATGTATGCACTTCAAATAATTTGTGAGCTAATCAAAACAATCAAATATCATTAAAGTAATGCAAATTAATTTATTGGAAGAGAATTCGTGTAACCTACGCTTATAATATCTATATTCGTTTGTGAATGTATACCCGCCTCCCATGTCAATTTTTTTTTCTTTTGTTCCTATCCTCCCACGTCAAAACATTGGAATTGAAGTGACGTTTACACATTTTTATGTCGGTGCTGTAATTTTGCGAATAAATCGCCACGCAGCATGGGAGATGCATCGGTTTCTGACGCGGAATCCAATAAACCTAGCCCTGCAAGCGAGGTTCCGCCTGAACAGGTAAAACGCTCTCCTTTATGTTCCTGATAGGTATGTTAGTTTTGTTGTAAGTCTGGATTCTAACTTTGACACTTGTGTGCAGGACCGGCGTCCTTTCGGGGATCTGGAGTTCCAAGTTTCTGAAGTAGTAGGCCGTTTGGAGGCGGGTGTCAACGCTCAAGATGTCCAAGATGAGGAAAAAAAGCCGGAGCCGCGAAAGATCAGCGCTGGTTTCTTTGAGCCCGAAGAAACGTCAATGGATGAAATTCTGAAGGTTTTGGAAGACCTGGTGCTGAAGACAGACCCTAGTTGTGAGAGCGTGGAGCCGCCGCTGTTGCCGACGGACCCTGTGACACGGGCAGCGATACTGTCTCATAGTATAGCGGCATTGTTTGGAAGACTGGAGAGGGGTCATGCTGCCAGGCTTGGTGCTCATATTGCAAGTGAAACGACAAGGTGGATGGCGCATATGTTCAGGTAAGAAACTTTCTATATCTATTCCTTAAATTGTGGAAATTGCTGTGGGATGTCTGGTCTATGTTGTAATTTAGCATGTAAACAAATAGACACCTATTTGTTTTATATGAAAGGAATCTAATTGGATGCAACTGACCAAATATTTGTGCAATGTTTGCTGAATGTGTGTTTACATTGCTGTAAAAACAACACAGACGCATCACACATAACATTGTGATAAAAGTTTGTTGAGCACAGAAGTTCTTAAGAGTGATTTTTGAACGCTTATTAGTTGGCATTGACACATACTGGCTTATTGATGATGAAACTGGAGTACTAATTAGAAGTAGCTGTTATTCATCAAGGGTATGACGGTACTATTAAGTTTGTGGTTTTAAATAAACATTTATTTACAAGGAAGTTTTAAAAAACTAGTGGCTGCAATTTCAAAGCTGAATTTTATAATTATATGTTTTAGATTTTACTGGAGGATAAAATTGAATGTTTTTTTTAAAAGATTAAAAAAACCAATTGCCTTGAGAAATCATTAGGTAAATATCTTTTTTTTTTCATGTAAATCTGTAATCAATGTTTTATTTTGCATCTAATAATGGGTCATTGACACTTTACATGGCTAAATAATGGCTCGTTGAAAATTGTTTTTTTTTTCATTATCCTCTTTTAAGCTTTTTAAACAAGACAATGTGTCCAAAGGACCAGTTTCATATATCCTGTAACATAAACACAATTGTTTCATCATCATCATCATCATCAGCCTATAATGTTCCCACTGCTGGGACACAGGCCTCCTCTCTGTGAGAGGGAGTGGGCCGTAATCCACCACGCGGGCCCAGTGCGAGTTGGTAGATGTCACATGTCTTTGAATTTTTGGTTCTAGGACATGCCGGTTTCCTCACGATGTTTTCCTTCACCGTTTTGAGAGCAGTGGTGATGAAATAATTTACACAAAGTAAAGCGCCTGTCTGGGTTCGAACCTACGACCTACAACTCGTAAGTCGCGGCCGATACCACTGAGCCACCACTGCTCTCACACACAATTGTTTATTTTATCACAATTATAATCTACACATCTTTCCAATTTACAGCATAGATCTAAAACTGATAATTAGCGAGTAATTTAATAATTTTACATTACAATGTTATCAGTAGCCTTGAAAACTAATTGAAAGCAGATAAGAGTAATGGATTTATGGTTTTTAAGGGGTGCTATAAATGGCTGTAAATTGGATAATGACTGCTTCCTTATCTAGATTTTTATGTTACAGTATTTTGCATTTTATTATTTATTTTAAGGGGATGATATTATATAAAAACACCCGCATAAGTTTTGATCCCGTGGGAATAACGGTATGAAAATGTGTTGTGTGTTAATCCAGGGTGACAGCTACCTCCATACCAAATTTGATCAAAATTGGTCCAGCCGTTTGTGCGTGAAGAAGTAAAAAACATACAATCACACTCACAAACTTTCGCCTTTATAATATTACTAGCTGCGCCCCCCGGTTTCACCCGCATAAGTTTTTATCCCAAGGGAATATCGGGATAAAAAGTAGCGTATGTGTTAATCCAGGGTGTCAGCTACCTCCATACCAAATTTTATCAAAATTGGTCCAGCCGTTTGTGCACGAAGAAGTAACAGACATACAATCACACTCACAAACTTTCGCCTTTATAATATTAGTGTGACAATTAGACCTGCTGTCTTGTCGGAATCAGAGAATGCTGGGCCACAAAAGGGATGAATGAAAGGCATTTGCATGCAGCTGAGATCAAAATACTAAGAGAGATATGTGGTGTTACATGAATGGATAGAATGAGAAATGAGTACATAAGAGGAAGTCTGAAAGTGACACCGGTAACTGAAAAGTTGTGTTCGGAATTGGTTGTCATGGTATGGGCATGTGTTACGGAGAAATGAGGAAAATGTCGTGAGGAGAGTATGAATGTTAATGGCTATAAAAGTAGGGGAAGGCTAAAGAAATGATGGATGGAATGTGTGAATGATGATATGGTTAACAAGGGGGTGACTAACGAGATGACGACTAATAGAGAAGTATGGAAGAAAAAGACATGTTGCACCAACTCCAAGTAAATTGGGATAGGAGCAGGAAAGAAAAGAAAGAAAGAAAATACGTTTATTTTGAAAAGGTAGGGGGAAACATGCGTCACATCCACGCAAAACGGCTATTGCTCAGCATTATGCTGCGACCCTATGCAAGACAGAGCCCCAGCGCTGGTTTTCAGCGACAGCCGGCGCTGACGTAATGACGTCGTCCGGTGCAGCAAACAGTTTTTAAAACACTGTACTGGTACAGTGTACTTAAAGAAAAACAATTGAATTTAAAAGTGACTGAAATGACTTCACAATTAATTGTAATTACCAACAACTGGCAAAAATTGGTTCCTTTAAAAAATAATTTAACTAGAATCTACTATCATTGTATACTTAAAAAACATCCCTTGTACTGAGGTCCTCTATTCCGGTCCGGCACGCTGTGTAAATAACTAAAGACTATTGCAATAGCTATATATTAATTTCTCCACTGAGAGTCACTTTTCCATCTACCTGTATCGCATAAGGTAGGTAGCTAAGATTTTTGAGAAGAGAACCAGAAAAGAACTGCATTTACCCATCACCTTAGGATAGAGAAAGTGTCAACCCTAGTAAACTGAACTCATTATAATCAGATTCATAAACGGGAAGTTTTTACTCATCATCTGTCTAGCCTTTTTTTTATTATTATTTATTTATCCATTTATTTCAGGCAGCAAGGCCCATATAAAAACACATAAAATACAATATTAATATAACCCAACTATGTTGGGGTCAGCTTCCAGTCAAACCGGATGCAGCTGAATACCAGTATTTTAAATAGAACGACTGAAGTTTGTACTATAAAACATTTTATATTTAGCTGTTTATCCTGGTCAGAATCAATGTGGTCGAAAAGGTTGACTCTTATACCAGTGAAATAAGGTTTTAAATTGAATGCATTCCTGACCGAACATGTGACTGGCAAGTTCACCATACTCAGTTACTGAAATGTCCCATTAAACATTTTTACGCACAGTCTTACTATGTAAAACAGTTAAAATGATAATGCTTAATGGAACATTTAGTAATTAACAGTTTGGTGAACCTGACCCTAGACTTGTTATTCTGATTTGTGTAGAATATTAAGGCTAACAGTGCACCATTTTTGTTGTTGCTAAGCCAGCTGCAAATTATGACTTGCTTATTATCACACATAGCTATACCAGTTTAGATTAAATCGATAATATTTGTTATTTTTACACCTACAAAAGTAAAAACGGATGTAGTTAATTAGAATTAAAAACATGACTAAACTATTGATAGATATAGAGGTTTCCATACTTCACGGATTAAATAATTTGAATGGTCATTTTCCATCGTTTTTACAAAACTGATAAGGATTCGTTTTGGTTAGTATTTACTGAAATATTTGCCGTATATATGGGTCAATGTGTATCGTGTGAACATAAAAACCACGATAGGCGTTAGGTACTTGCAATCTAAATCGATTAAGTAGGTATGGAAATATTTCATCATGACTAATCTAGCTTTTTATGTAGTGTGTATGTGCGTTGCATTCCTTTGTTCTTTAATAAAGTGGCATCTTCTATGTAATAAAATGATTAAATAAATACATTCTGAGCTGTGGGCCAAAATAACGACTACTTGGAGCCCAGACAGCTAGAAGGCATGGCGGCAGATCCCGTAGAAGATGGCGGGAAGAGCAGGGGAAACGACCAGAATGGTCCACTTTAGCCCTGGATCGAAAGAGCTGGAAGTCATGGGGAGAGACCTTTACTTAGCAGTGGGATGATGCAGGCTAACAGTAACGTTAATTCGTTCACTAACAGGCAACGCAAAGCCTAAACTTTTCGGTCTTATTTTTTTTTGGATGGGAAATCATTAAATGACCCCTCTCGCTCTGGGTGGAGCGGAAGGGAGTGTCAGACTCTTACTGACTGAAACCCACCCGTGTTCCTTCCTTAGCCCTTTGTGTTCCGGGGTAGTGGAAACCCTTTCGGACAAAACTTCGGGGTCTAGAAGCATGAAATTTTGCCCACGAGTTCCTTATATACAGGGTGAAATTTTAATCACCGTTATCCTCTTAAGGGATCATTGTACTCATCGTTATGAGCAATTTTTACTATGGGACCAAACCTGAAATCGTGAGAACAAAAATCAGCTGTGTGCTGATTTTTTTTCGCGATTTCATGTTAGGCCTCCCCAAGGTTGCGCCACAACGTCCTGTCATCCGATAGACATAGTGTGAAATGGCCTAACATGGATAGAAAGACGTAGTGCGCCGACCCCTAATAAATTGGAATAAGACAAAGGAGGTTGCTCCAAAGTATTCAGACTAAAAAAATACGTATGCCTTGGACCAAACCCTCATTGTACAGACGCCAGCACATCAAGCTACTACAATCTGTCAAATTTCTTTAATAGATTTTCAACTTTATCACTAGAGCATAAGGTTCAAAGTTGATTGGGAAAATCTGACAGTTTCGGGTAGGTTGATATGCTGGCGTCTGTACGTACTTAAAAAAATAAGATGAATTTAGATTTTTAAGATATTTCGACGATATACTTCCAATAATGTAGACTGCCAGCTGATATCCATTATGTAGAGACCGCAACCACACGAGAAGTTGCGTGTTGCGCTGAACCGAACTTGATGCATAAATTATGAAGGCCAACACTAATGGATGGCCTTTAGAAGCTATTGTTAGGAACCTGCCCCTGACTGCAGGTGACCAACAAACCACGAACGAAGAATCGAGGCTCGTTCTGTCTCACACAACTCGGTATGTTTTACCCAAAACTAGGACACCCAATTTTCTCAGGTCATGAACTCGTTTATAGTTAGCGCCACGAAAGGTGATGACACACGTGGTTTGACTTGCGCAGTACACGATTGTAGGATTTTAGTAGAGGTATAAGCGCGGGACGGGACTGGACGTCATAGGGGCGGCCGAAAGAGCGCGGGAGGCGGGGTCAAGTCTCATCTTTTGTGGTGCTAACTATACCTTAGGTATTCGATTCTCTTCAATCGAAACATTCATCATCTGCCTAGCCTTTTCCAGGCTCGGATATAAAGGCCCAGGGCCCCTAGAAACTTGACTAGATGCCTAGTATCTATGAAGTTGCAATTACTGTTACCCTGCATCACCCCATTGTTGGGCAAAAGTCTCTCCCCATGACTTCCAGTGCTTGCGATCCAGGGCTAATGTGTAACAGTAGTCGTTTGTTTTGACCAGTTCGTCCCGCCATCTTAAACGGGGTTTGCAGCTGCCTCAGGGATCAACATAGTGACTATTTTGACTCACTGCTCATTGGTCATGCGGCAGATGTGGGATGTGGCCATCCCAGTTCCACTTCAACTTGATTAGGCCCGGACTCCACTGAAGCGGAGCTGGGCGGGGCGGAGCGGAGACGTGCAGGAATCGACCAATCACAATGGTTGAAATCCTTATCGCGTCACTCGTCTCGTCTGTGATTGGACGATTCCTGCACGTCTCCGCTCCGCTTCGCACAGCTCTGCTTCAGTGGAGTCCGGGCCTTATTGTCTGTTAATTTAACACCTAGAATATTGTGTTCCATCGCCCGTTAGACAACCTTGAGCATGTTGTATTCGTAAAAAAAAAAAAACCAATATGCGTGATGCAGTAACGCTTGACCTAAAGGTGCATAACCTTTACATTCGCCGACTTCACATAACGTTTTAAATTCATGGTGGGTAAACGCAGACATGCCTCTCTCTCATAAACAAACCTAGGAAACGTTATTGAAACATGTTGAATGCATGTAAAATAAATGAACAAGTATTACATGCTTCATGGTTATATTAAAATTTACATAGTAGAATGTGGTAGTAGAATGTCATACATATTATAGGTTACTGATAAAACGAATTGTATGAATAGCCATTGGTATTAAAAGTGCTACTACAAATATGTTTACGATAAGGTCGATTGTTTTTATAGGTTTTTATAGTGTGGTTAATAATTGGCTCGCTCTCTTACGACCGGCGACTAAGAGCCCGTTCCCACTTATCCGATCAGTCTATTTGCCCTGAAACCGGACGCCGGACGTGGGTGTTCACATTATATCCTGTCTGTTTTATTGTGGTGGTATTTGAGACGAATGAGACGAAAAAAAAGCAGAAAACGAAGACAACATTGGGTGCATCCTATACTTCGAGACCGAATGAGACTAGCGACGCGAGGTAGGGCGGGGCAGAGGGGGTCTCGTCTTCAGTCTTGACGCAACGTTCGTTCACACTCATCCGATCCGGGCGTTTTGACTGATCGTCGCACTGGCAAAACGTCCGTGAAATAACTCGGATCAGTCTTTTTTTCCCGGATCAGCCATAATGTGAACAGCTCCATACAAATTGTGTTGCCACTGGCACATCCGTCTACTTAGACTGACCGAGAAAAAAGACTGATCGGATAAGTGGGAACGGGCTCTAAGCCACTTGTTCACAAACATTTTTTCGACGAGAAAATCTACCCGCGATGGTACGACGGCTGCACGCACCATTGTGTCAATAAGCTTCCATTATTGATTCATATGTCGCTGATATCCGTGTGTTGACACAACCAAGAGCCCGTAGATAATTAAGGCCGCTGCACACTTGTAACACCCGACGCCATCCCACGCTTACTTATTGGCCAAATGACGAAAATGGCTCAACGAGACGAAAAATGTGGCCAATGAGTAAGCTTCATTGATTCAATGATGTCGCGTGACGTGGCGTGTTATAAGTCTGTTTCCGCCTTTACTAATTGCGTAACATACAATCAATCTCAATCTGAATTATTTTGAAGGATTTTGCTAATCCATTGCTTCATATGTTCGAAAAATTTGTCTGTTCAACAACGTAAATAACGGAATGAATGTTGTTGAACTTTCAAATGAAAGCCATTGCTACTGATAGTGTGTTACGCAATTATCCCGCAGTTTCGTGTCCCTGAAGAAATACTAAATCTGGACTTCTAATAGCCTTAAACTCAAACTCAAACTCAAAGCATTTATTTCAATTAAACCAATTACAGGCACTTTTGAATTGTCAAGGGGTCGGTCAGTCAGAAAGATGAAGCTAGTTGCCCATTCCAAAGCGTAGGTACCTATGGAGAAGAACGGGCAAGAAACTCCATGGACACTCTTTTAAATCAAAATAATATGGTTACAAAGTCTTGGTTACATCATTCACGTTAAAAATTATACATGTGAGAACGATGCAGAACGTTAAAAGCGTCCATAATGAAAAGATGAGAAAAAACAACAATTCAAATATTAAATTAAAATAAAATAAGCCATGGCAGCAAAGAGATGACCAGTCCCTACTGACGGCGCCCGTTCACGAACATGACGCATGTATTAGCACCATTCAGCTCAACCATTTTGAAGGGAGCTAAATGATCCAACACATGCGCCGCCATCAGCGAGACATTTGAGTGAGCATGACATACTCTCAGCCGCCAGGGCACATTCAGTCAATGAAAGACGTACCCAGTAAATGGTAGCTTTATAGTATGTACATAGTACTCAACATGTGCTATGCAATTATACAATACTAGGAGATTGAATTTATACAATGCAAAGATAGACTTACAATCTTCAGCAGCTCCAACAGCATTTTTAAGTGTTAATCAAATAGTTGTGGTTGTGGAGCAGGACCAGCATTGAGCCAGGCATTTTTATCAGAGATGTAATCCCCTAACTTATAATATGCCTGTCTGCATAGTGTGCGTTTAATACAAGACTTGAATTTTGTCTCATTCAGTTGAAGAATGTGGGGAGGTATTTTATTATAACATTTTAAACAGTACCCCATAAAAGATGAGTCTACTTTAGCTAGTCTGAAACCTGGTTGAACTAATAGGTCCCTATTTCTAGTACTATAATTATGTCTTTCACCTCTTTTACTAAAAAGATGTAAATTTTTCCTTACATACATGATGTTTTCATAGATATATTGACAAGGTACCGTCATGATGTTAATTTCCTTAAACCGTTCCCTTAGAGAATCGCGCCTGCGAAGATTATATATGGCTCTGATGGCTCTTTTCTGCAGAATAAAAATAGAATCGATGTCTGCAGCCCGTCCCCAAAGTAAAATACCGTAAGACATGATACTATGAAAGTAACTAAAATAGACCAGTCTCGCGGTATCAACATCAGTAAACTGACGGATTTTTCTGACAGCATAAGCAGCTGAACTTAGCCGTCCTGCAAGAGATGTTAAATGAGGACCCCATTGTAGCCTTGAGTCGAGCGTGATTCCTAGGAAAACAGTTGTATCGACGAATTCTAGTTTCTCTTGATTCAATATTATCTCGCAATCACTACCTTTGACATTTGGTAAAGAAAATCTTATGCACTTAGTTTTTTTTCCATTTAATACTAAATTATTAGCAGTGAACCAATTTTGGACCTGCAGTAGGGCGTTATTTACGTCGTCAAAATTTATAGCACGTCTATTTACCTTAAAAATGAAAGAAGTGTCATCAGCAAATAACACCATTTGTGGTTGGTTTTTTAATAAATGGAGTAGATCATTTATATACACTAAAAAGAGGAAAGGACCCAAAATCGAGCCTTGTGGCACACCCATTTTTACTGTTAAGCCATGTGAATTGACACCATTTATTTGAACTTGCTGTTGTCTATCATTTAAATAAGAACTAACTAAACTGAGCGCATGTTTTCCAAGTCCGTAATGCTCAAGTTTCAAAAGCAAGGTTTCGTGATCGACGCAATCAAATGCCTTGGAGAGGTCACAAAAGATTCCTATGGCGTCTTGGGCCTCTTCCCACGCGTTAAAAATGTGTTTTAATAAGGTTACACCGGCGTCGGTCGTACAACGTCCTTTGGTAAAACCATACTGTTGATCGTGAAGGATTTTGTTCGTGTTAAAATGATTGAGCATTTGATTAAGCATTATCTTTTCAAACACCTTGCTGAAAACCGGCAACACGGATACGGGTCTATAATTATTAGTGTCTTTACTGTCCCCGGATTTGTAAAGTGGTATTACCTTACTGTATTTCATTAAATCGGGGAAGACTCCTTGATCAACACACGAATTAAATACTAAGGCTAAGTAAGGCGCAATAGTCTCAATTATGGAGGTACATACTTTAATAGACATTCCCCAAAGATCTTCGGTCAATTTGATCTTAATTTGCTTAAAAGCTTTTATTACTACTGCAGGGTTAATATGTTTAAATTGAAATTCAACCGGGCAGGCTTGAACGTTCGCTCTTAATAAATCAATTGATACGCCGGGTGAGGAATTTAAGGCTTCCGTCGTTTTTGATGGTATATTAGTAAAGAAATTTACAAATTGTTGAGCTACTTCTAAGTTAGAGCTTATGGCACCACGTGAAGTCTCCAACGTGTAATGGGTCTTTGGTCAACTGGACCCACTCGAACTGGAACCGTGGGTCCAGTCGACCAAGTCAAATTTTGAATTGGTCGACTGGACCCGCTGTCAAATTTCATCATTAGTACAGTTAAGGAGTAAAGCCGAATCTTTTAGTTTTATTTCTATGACTTAAAATATACATAATATTATTCAATTAGGTAAACTTAATTTTTATTTACTTATTTTTACTTACTTACTGTCTGCAATGAGCTAAAACAACGTTACTGGATTTTGAGATGCCGTAGTGAGGTCCGGAAGATATCAATCACTAATATACTCGTATAATAGAATTTTTCCTCTTTATAATATCAGTGCAGAAAAAATAAAATTATAGCCTATGTTATTCAGTGATAATGTAGCTTTCTAATTTTTTCTTTCTTTTTTATTTTATTATTATCATTAAAATAAGACCTCCTTAGTATTTGTTACAACGGAATGCATGGCCTTTGCTGATTTGTCAATGTCAATTATATTTGTCACATCAAATTAAAGTCAAAATTGTAGTTTGTTTACATTGGTTATCTACATAAATTAAGTAATAAAATAAAACAGAATGACTGCAAATGGTATATGTAAGCTGATGACTAGCACAATAACATCAAGGTTTATCAAGATGGAAAAGAAGAAGAGGAATTGTGGTTGTCGTAAAGAGTGCAGTACTGAACCAACTGGACCGTCCTGCTGCATGTTGTTCCAATGACGTTGCTATACCTACGTGTCCCGGCTACATTACTTTACAAAATCCTAAAAGATTGTTGAGAAATCCTTGCGAAAACAATTTTTACCCTGAGGGTCGCATTAGGAGTATCGTCACATCATTAATTCAAATTTATTTGTGTTCAAATTGCCGCATTCACATCTGTTGAAGTTCATGAAGATATTGGGCGAGAGGTGAAATGGTCCGCCGATTCCTAAGCTCGCGGACAGCGCGCGACTCATGACGCCGACCATTCGTATTACACTTGTGATTATTATAATGTATTGTTTGTGTATGTTTTATATTGAAAAAAATAAAATATCGTTTGAAATCTTTATTGTTTGAAATGCTTTAGAAAAAACCATCATGCTTGATGGCCCTGTTGTAATACAATAGGTATATCATAATATGATAATCAGGTGACAAAATACCTTTTACATAAATATGTCGCATGTAAACTAAGGCATGTCGCGTGTCTTTCCTGCGAGAAATGCTCGAATCGACATGGCGAGAATAGCTCGGCTTGATTTTTTCGAGAGAAAAGTTCGAATCGAACAACAATAACGAATGCGAGATGCGTGAGAATTGGCCTCCAGCCCGCACCGACGTATCGTAGGAAGAATATCGTCCATGGTAACGCAGACGTCCGATTCGAGGCCTTTGACATATGCATGTTGCAGCTAATAATGAATATGAAAGCCTCACACCTTTTCATTTTTTAATAGGCAGCTCATCAAATCAGCAATTACCTACCTCTCTGGACGACGGAGTTTTTCATTAAGAAAAAAGTGGAAAAAGGCTCTTCGCCTCTCCAAGATTTTTTGGAGCAGGTGGCTCAAGGAATACTTACTTAAGACCTACCCCGAGCAGTGGATAGGTCCCTTAACTTCCGGAGAAACTGCGAAAATGTCAAACAGAAAGTGCATACCTACCAGAAATCACTTACTCCGTCGCCTAACTTCCACCAGATGGGTGGCATCTGCTCAAGTCCCGCGAACAACTGGAATGGCGCTTTGTTTCTCCGTAGGCCTGTCCAGTATGGAACAGATCAGCCCACGATAAGTTAGTGGATACAGCTCTAAATAAGACATTAATGATTATTACTGGTTGCTTAAAACCGACCCCGTTGCGAATGCAGTATCCACTGACTGGCATCGCGCCTCCAAAAATTCGCAGGACTATAGCCAGCTGCATCGAGAGGGCGAAGCTACAGGATGACCCACGCCATTCATTGCACAATTTTAATTCAGTGCCACAAAGGCTTAAAAGCCGCATGTTTATGTTCCCTAGATGTCTTAGCTGAGAAATACCATCATACCCTAAAACACACTAAAAGAGCTCTTGTTTAGTGAGAAGTTTGGCCTCGGTTTTATAATTTAGTAAAATAGTGCACTGTTCAGTAATAAATAGTAGGAATGACGGTTCATGAAATCAAAAATCACAATTTTCAAATTATTTTTATAACTTTATGTAGGATATCAATTTCAACGTCTGACGACATAAAAGTAAATAGTCTTTCATCTAAAATTATGCAGGTCGCTCCACTTCTCATCTTGATACCATGTCCAAGAGCTCTACATGTGCACAACAGCCAACGCGAACAGTCTTGGCACATTGCGTCGAAATCTTACTGAACAATTAACGCAACATTCTTCTGGAGTACATGCTGTACCGTCTTGAAGATTCCATGTTCATTAAAATCCTTCAATTACACACAGGAAAACAGAAATATCAACTTCATGCAATTCGAAAGAAACGGAATAAATAAATTAATGAAATGTTGTCACTTGACATGACAGTCTTGACACTTATCTTTTTGATAGTGTCAGATAGTGCTGCGGCTTGAATATTTAACTCGTTACTCTAAATAAAATAAAGGCTCGAGTTTATTTTCTCTCGATTTGCCACTTGATGTAGTAGTACTAGTCGGTAATAAACCAAGGAATAGATATTATATATTTCATGTGACACTGACTTAAATACATAGGTACCAATATAGAACGGTTGCTTTATTCTGGATCTTGCTATAATTCTTTCCTTTAATTTTTTTTTGTGTGCTTTTCAAATGCACTGCTGCTAGGTTTGAATTTAAGGTAGGTACTGGAGGGAGGTAGTACATAGATTCAACTTGAACTGAGTTTTCGAACTACATAATCGGGATGGGTATATACTCGTAATTATGTTCTGTGATCGAGCCAATCGAGTGCCTGACCGTTAATTACAGAGTAACAACACTAGAGTCAAACTGACAAGAAACCAAAAACTGCAATCCGTTTCACGTTGATTTTTAAACTACTTTCGCGAGAGTAAGCAAACTTAAAAATGGGATTAAATACAGGAGGACCTACTGCATCGTCAATGGTAAATTTTTCTACTTAATAAAAAAAGGTTTGGTTACCACCTCGAACTGTAATTAGGTATATAATTTGTTTTTTTTTTTTAATATAAAATCGTTAAATACGCTTCAATACACGTATTTATTACACTGAAGACCTTATCGGGAATTGAATCAATTGAGTGCATTCATCATTTCAGCCGAAAGACGTCCACTGCTGGACATAGGCCTCCCCCAAGCACCTCCACTTCGACCGGTTTTGTGCTTCTCGCATCCAACGAGTTCCTGCGGCCTTCACAAGGTCGTCGGTCCACCTTGTGGGAGGCCTTCCAACGCTACGCCTTCCGGTACGCGGTCGCCACTCCAGAACCTTTCGGCCCCATCGGCCATCTGTTCTGAGTGCATTATCAAAACATTTTCTTTTTATTACGATTTCGTGATCCCGGTTAAACTTTATTTAAAAAATAGACCATTTTAAATGATAATATGGTTTTTTTTTTAGCTATTATTCAATTTTATTAATAGATCAATACAGGGGGCCCAAAAATACTATCTCTCTGCAACCTGCAACCCTTTTCCACATTAGTTTGCTATGCTCCCATGCTTGAAAAATTTGAACATTTTTCACATCCGCCATCTTGGATTTTCAGTTTGACCTCACCATCAGTTTCAGCACCCTAGAAAACCAAGAAAACAACACCCATGATGAAAAATATGAACATTTTTCACATCCACCATCTTGGATTTTCAGTTTGACCTCACCGTCGGTTTCAGCACCCTAGAAAACCAAGAAAACAACACACATGATGAAAAATATGAACATTTTTCACATCCACCATCTTGGATTTTCAGTTTGACCTCACCATCGGTTTCAGCACCCTAGAAAACCACGAAAACAACACCCATGATGAAAAATATGAACATTTTTCACATCCGCCATCTTGGATTTTCAGTTTGACCTCACCATCGGTTTCAGCACCCTAGAAAACCACGAAAACAACACCCATGATGAAAAATATGAACATTTTTCACATCCGCCATCTTGGATTTTCAGTTTGACCTCACCATCAGTTTCAGCACCCTAGAAAACCAAGAAAACAACACCCATGATGAAAAATATGAACATTTTTCACATCCACCATCTTGGATTTTCAGTTTGACCTCACCATCGGTTTCAGCACCCTAGAAAACCACGAAAACAACACCCATGATGAAAAATATGAACATTTTTCACATCCGCCATCTTGGATTTTCAGTTTGACCTCACCATCGGTTTCAGCACCCTAGAAAACCACGAAAACAACACCCATGATGAAAAATTTGAACACTTTTCACATCCACCATCTTGGATTTTCAGTGTGACCTCACCACCAATTTACATATCTGGCGAGCGAACGCCTATTTACGGTGTCCCAGAAGGGAGCGTGCTTAGATCTCTATTATTTATCCTATATATCAATGACCTGCCTGATGCTATTGACTACCACCTGACCCTATTTGCAGATGACAGCACAGTGACTATAACATGTAATAATAAGGACGTTTATGAATATCACATTAATGAAACTATTACATGAATAATATCATGGTTATATAGGAAGAATCTAACAATTAATTTACATAAGACGACGATAATGCATTTAAGTCAACGGGTACATGCCGATATTGACATTAAAGCCCTCTACAATGACACAGTATTAAATAAAGTCGACGACACAAAATTTCTTGGTGTAATGATGGACGCAAAACTGAACTGAAAAGCGCACATTGAATATATAAACAAAAAAACTGAGCTCAGTAACGTATGTCTTGTACAAACTGTCCTCAGAAGTTAACCCAGATGCTTTAGTGATGGCCTTTCATGGATTGGTGGCATCACTTCTACGCTACGGTATATAATATTTTGGGGTAACTCTACGGACAAAGAAATAGCGTTGAAAGTTCAAAAGAGATGTATTCGGGCTATGTTTAAGCTACAATCGACAGAAAGTTGCAGACCATTGTTTAAAAAGCACAAAATATTAACTTTACCATCTTTGGGTCGTCGTCGTCGAAAAAAGTCGTGTCTCTTATGAGGAGGGTGCGGGGGAGTCACAACAGCATTCTGAAAACTATAGCTGAAGATGTGCGTGCACCTGTGTTGAGGCATTTCGTTCGTCTGATGATCTTGTAGGGAGGTATCTCCCTGTTGGTTATCTTGTCGGGGCGGGGTGTCTCAGCACAGGGGCATTGTGTGTGTTTTTTTTTTTTGTGTGAATTGTGTTGTGATGTTTATTGATGGATGTGTGTTGTTCTTTGTTATTGTATTTTAAGTACTAATAATAGTTTCTAAGTTATTGTATAGGTACTAACCGGTGGATCTAGTTGTCCCGAATAAATCATTTTGAATTTGAATTTGAAAAGCTTTTTTTGTATGGCCCCGAAAATATATAACAAAGAACCACAGTCATATAAAGCCATGACAACAAAACAAATTAAAAATAAGATCCGAAATCTACTAACAGAAAAATGTTATGTAAACGCATGTTTCACAAATAAATTATCTTTATCTTTTATCTTTATCTTTAGATTTTGAGGTACTCGTAGATTCTGTACCAGATTCGTGCCATTGTCTTTTTGTTTCGACTGTATCCACGGGTAGCTTAAAACAAAAGATGTTTGTCTAATTTTGACAGTGGGTCCAGTTGACCAATAAAAATATAGAAAATTTTTCCTTTGGTCAACTGGACCCGCGGGTCCAGTTCGAGTGGGTCCAGTTGACCAAAGACTCTAATCTGTGTTTCGTTTTTTATTCCTACTAGTTTCGTTATTTATAATTTTCCAAACCGTTTTTATTCTATTTTCTGCCGATTTGATTTTGTTGCTAATGTACCGGGCTTTGGCTATTTTGCAAGTATTTCTAAAAATTTTGGAATATGTAGCAACATACTTGCTGAAAGTCCAGTTCGAGTGGGTCCAGTTGACCAAAGACTCTAATCTGTGTTTCGTTTTTTATTCCTACTAGTTTCGTTATTTATAATTTTCCAAACCGTTTTTATTCTATTTTCTGCCGATTTGATTTTGTTGCTAATGTACCGGGCTTTGGCTATTTTGCAAGTATTTCTAAAAATTTTGGAATATGTAGCAACATACTTGCTGAAAGTATCAGTATTAATGTAGGGCTTAAGGCCATACAGCTCGAACAGTCTCTCCCTACTTATCCTAATACCTCTAGTTGCCCAGTCACTAAATATAAAATTAGGGCAAATGTTTTTTGTTTTCTTTTCAAAAGTTTTATTGAATTGAGTCTGCACTACTGAAAAGAAATCCTCGTACAATTTATTTGCGTCATCCATATCATGGCCCAGATCATTTAACTTATTATTTAGAGTACTATTGAATCTTTTTAGTTTACCAGTCGTTATCGGTCTAAATTGTATTTGCACTTTTTGCAAAGGTGTTTTAAACTTAAAAGTTACCGTTTGTCCACTATGATCAGACGGCAGATAATTTACGATGGCTTTATCTAAATAATCACAATCGCAAAAAACATTATCGATACAAGTAGCAGAAGTTGGAGTTACTCTAGTCGGTTCTGTAAAAACATTGGATAAATTGAACGATTTGAAAAGGCTTAATAATCTACTGCTGTTTGAATTATTTTCCGAAATATTAATATTAAAATCACCACAAATAATTGCAGCTTTGTTATTGGATGCAAGTTTCACTAGAACATCCTCCATTATTGACTCAAATACAGAAAAGTTCTGATAATTAGGGGGTCTGTAAACGCACACTACAACATGCTTATCTAGCTCAACACAAGACAGTTCGATGCAATGTTCAATTGATAAATCCACTATGTCATTTCGTTGCTTGAATTTTAAACAATTTTTTATTAAGATTAAAGAACCTCCACGCAGCATAGATTTACGGTTAAAACAACTGCCTACACTATAGTTCTCATAATTAATTAACATTTGGTAATCCTTTAACCAATGTTCAGTAAAACAAACAATGTCAAACTTTGTTTTTTCTAAAAACATTTCAATTTCTAATAATTTGGAGGAAATGCCTTGAATATTTTGATGAAATAACTTCAAGGTATTCTGCTGATCTCCTTTTTGATATTTAATTATTTTAGAGCAAGAAGATACCTTGTTGCTGTTAGGTATTAGAATATTATTACTGGTACCTTCTGTTGTCTTACAAACTAGTTTAAATGATTATCCGGAGTTAATCCCAAGACTTCAATGTCATCACCAGGCAGTGAGCTCATAGTGCGTGAGGGAAATGGAACCTCCTTCGTACAATTTGTATACATATTTATAGCATTTGAGCTACATTCATTTAGGCAAACCACCTTATTATTAGTATTATTACTAATTGTTGTGGTGTTAATAATACAAGACTTCGACATAATACTTATGTCTGTGTTTATATAAAAAGCTAATAGCCTTGCTATTGTGTGTCTAAAACTAACAGGCAGATACACAGTACCTCTAGTCGACTTTAAAGTTTCTACAAAACTGTTAGTGTCAAAATAGACAAGCTTGTCACTGTAATGACTAACTAAAAAGTGCATTTGCTTATTAAGCATATGAATATAATTGTTTTGTCTATTTGTCAATTTTTTAAAATATGGGAAAGCACACAATATTATTTTATTACAATTTAACTTTAACAACTCAGTTAAAGTCAGGTAAGCCTGGAAGGCTTATCCTCTGATAATATATTTCACACTAATTTTACACTATTTCACGCTAATTTTACACTATTACACACTAATTTCACACTATTTCGCATCACAAAAATATTATAAAGGCGAAAGTTTGTGTTGTGAGTGTGTGTGTTTATATGTTTGTTACTTCGTCACGCTCAAACGGCTGGACCGATTTTGATAAAATTTGGTATGGAGGTAGCTGACACCCTGGATTAATATATAGGCTACTTTTTATCCCGATATTCCCACGGGATCGACATTTACGCGAGTGAAACCGCGGGGCGCAGCTAGTATTTATAGATACATAATTCATTGGGTATTGGCAGTCATTGGCTACGCTAAAATAATAATACCAGCCTATTATTGTCCAACTGCATTGCAAAGCTCTCTTATACAGGGTGAAATTAAATTCATGGGCATCCTTTTAACCTTTTACCCGCGTACGTCGGATTAATCCGACAAATATTTCGTGCCCATTCCGACAGTCGTATATATACGAGCAAATAACAAATCTCGTTTAATCTGTATTATTATTACTTATATCATCACAGCTCGTTTCATCGGTATTTATTTTTCGTTTTTTTTTTTTTTTTTTTTCTCGGGCGCTGAGTGCACGACAACTGATATAAAGTCGGGCGGTTAAAAGGTTAAGGGGTCATTGTACTCATCATTATGAACAATTTTTATTATGGGACTAAACCGAAAATCGCGAAAAAAAATCAGCTGTTCCTTGCATTTGTGTTCACATAACTCGTCAAAATGTTGTTATTTGTCAAAGAGCTGATTTTTTTTTCGCGATTTCAGGTTAGGTCCCATAGTAAAAGTTGTTCATAATGATGATTACAATGACCCCTTAAAAGGATGCCCATGAATTCAATTTCACCCTGTAGCGAAGTCACGAGGCTTGTTCACCACGCTTCCTCAAGGCGGATTGCGGGGAAGCTTGTTAATTTAAAAACTGTTTTATGTTGCAGACTTGCAGACTACAATGCTTACTACCATCAGGAACAGCTGGAAGGCCTCGTGAGGGTCACCCGGATGTTGCTGCATCACAGATACCCTCGGTACTTGGAAGATGGAGGTGGGTTTCTGATATTTTTAGATTTTTCCATGTTCTCCTTATAATAAGTTGGCCATATTTATGAGTAGGTACTATTAACAGGACGATTTACTACGTGAGCAGGGGCCGTATTACGAAGTATTAATGCCATCATGGTTCCAGTGCGAGCAAAGGACGGTGCTATCGATCATGTATAGCTCCGTCTCTCTCTTACACGGGAATCTTGATGGCATTAAGCCGTCATAACCAGCTACGAATTATAAAAAAAACAAATATTCATGTAATTTACACTATTATTGTTCGACGTTATATAAAAAAAACTTAGCGCTATTGAGTTTTTTTGACGTGTTTGTCTTATTCAGCATGTTAGCTTGCGCGTACGCTATTTGTTTGTATAACGGCGTGTGCGCAATCAACATGTGTGTTTAGAGCTCGTTATTGCTTCCTAGAATGTCGATTTATCTTCGTTTTCTAATGGTGCGTACAGACCGGCCAAACGAACGCCAACGAACGGGTTTCGTTGACCTTCGTTGCTGCAATCTGGACGGCTTAGCGAATGCCAACGATCGCTCGTTGGCGTGTGTCGGCGATCCGAAGCGTGGCGGTAACATCAAAGAAATCGAGCTATTTGATCGAACGTTCGTTCGAGCACTAAATGTATTTGGACGTATTAACGAACTCCAACGAGCGTGCGGAAGCCAACGCTGGCGAACGATAAATATCCATCGTTTGGCGTTCGTTGGGCCGGTCTGTACGCACCATGAAACAAAGCTTCCGATGACGTCACGTCACTCTGTCAGTAGTCAGTAAGCCACATGTGTACAAAATAATTGCGGCAATAATTTAGGAGTGCGCGCGACACGAGGGCGTTGATCCCTCGATCAGCTGTAGACTATAGTTTCTCGAAGTTATGATTTTTAACCGAGGAAAAAACCGGAGGAGGTTCTCAAGTCGACGCGTACACATACAGGTGGCAAGGGGGATCCCTTCTTTTCGCATAATGTTCTTTGTCCTAATATACTTCGGCATAACGATTTTGGCACAATTTGTTTTGGCATAATAATACTTCGGCATAATTTTTTTAGGCCAACGGCATTTCTATGCGAATTTTGATGATTCTTCTAGTCGGTGTCTTCAATTCTTCAATTTACTAGTGTTAATTGAATTTGTGTGGGGTAGGTACAACTAAAAAGTGAAAAACAACATAAGCCCCTCACTTAGCCAGTATAATACTTTAATATTAATCTTACAATATAGAAATCGCGATGTTTTGTCAAGTCGTAAATACCTTGCAAAGCAGGCGTGGGTCGCTAGTCGCTAGTATCAATATAATATGTAGTTATTCTTAATATAATCTGGCACTTTGAGTAATTTACGCGGCCTAACCAAATGTCCTTTCTTTGGTATTGTTCGTCGAATCGTTGGGCTCCTCAAGTTCTGAGTTGAGCTGCACGATTTTTGACAAATGCGTGCACTGACTGGACAGGTCCGCTCAATCTGTGTGGTTCTTTCCTCAAAAGACCATTTCAGACACCAATCTACATGATCTTTACATGATCTGACCAAGATTTTGTCTGGACTTTAAAAGAGACTGTGACCTCTGAGTTTGTTTCGGCCTTTCTTCTCAGAATAGTTAGATAATAGGAAACGCCGACCTCATCTAGCTTTAAAAAAATATGATTGACGTGTAAAAGTGTTTGTACAAACCTACTTACAGAAATAAATCATTTATCAATAATATAATGTTGTTCCAGCAATCGCATTCACGAACCGCCTGCCTTGCATATACAGCTGTGTGGCGAGTCCACTCGGCGTCGTCCAACACTTGTGCAGACAACTGGGTCTGCCTCTAGCTTGCGTCAGACCTGTGCCTGTGAACCCGTCAGGTAACTACCTTGGATAAAGCTGCGGGGTAAATGCATAACACACCATCAGTAGCAATGGGTTTCATTTTGACAGTACAACAAAATTCATTGCGTTATTTACGTTGATGAGCAGACACGTTTTTCGAACATATCAAGCAATGGATTAGCAACATCCTTCAAAATGATTCAGATGGAGATTGATAGTGTTACGCAATTAGCGTGCTGTGCTGTGTTCTATGTAGCTAATTCGCGCCTCATAGATTTTAATTAAGAAGCAAACGAAATTTGCTAGCGATTCTATCTTATCCCACACATACTTAAACACGATACGACGCAGCATCGTTTCACCGTTTAAATGACTTATTATTATTATAAGCCTGTGTTGTCTCACTGCAGGGTCTGCGGGGCAAAGGCCTCCCTTCCCTCTTTCCACTTTTCCCGGTTTGAATGATACGTCACTAAAATTATATACGTCGTCGCACGACGCGGCGTCGTATCGTGTTTATGTGTGGTAGCCCTTAGCGAAGGACGTTTCGTTTGCGAACACGAGAAAGTTAGCTAAGCACAATAAAGCGCAGCATAGCTATATTTTCAATTCAATTCATCTTTATTGCATCCATAATGCACACATTCAGCAGTAGCAGCGTTTTGATTTGTCTAAAGCCTTGTACTTTGCCACTATGACGGACCTTCTGCTTTTTCATCCTTATGAGTTTTGATATTGTCCATTAGTTTCTGTTATGTTCTCAAATGTATACATGAATGTTCTTCGTAAACAATGTACCTGGTGACTGTCGGATTCACTGCGGTGTCGGCTAACGAAGATAAAGCCACACGTAATGACGTAACACGTTCAGTTGTTGTTGTTGATGTAATCACGAATTCCTGATTCAGTTGCTGATTTGTAAGCGGTGATTAAGGGAAGGTTCACATCTGACGGAAGATGCGTCGCGTATTATCGGTCGCGTAACGCCAGAACAAACAAATGTATAGAAAAACACTTGACCGTTCACACTTAACCGATGATGCGTTAGTGCGTCGAGCGAATAAATAGACGCAATCGATGTTACGCCCGACGCATCTTCCGTCAGATGTGAACCTTCCCTAAATAATGAAGTATTTTATTTATGTATTAATTTATTTCAGGCATCAATGCCCATATAAAACACATAAAATGCAACATTAATATAACTTAAAAATACATACAACATTATAATTACACTAAGAAACTAACTAAACACGAAGTATCTGCGTCATGTTTCGCTGACTGGTGTCATGTAGCCGGCCACGAAACCGCCGGTATACAACACCCTTCGGCCAGAACTCTTCCTTTGATGTGTCGGAACACGCACCACGAACGACTTGCAAGTTCGTGTTGTGACGCGACTCCCAACTTCTCAACCCTCAAAGTCCAGTTGGTCCTCACACGCAAGTACTCCACGATCTCCTCAACCTTCGTGGAGTGGTGCAGTTTGGACACGTACCTACGTTTCTTATGAACCAACACAATACAGAACTATTACCACGTTATGATCTAATATCGTTTATCTCAACAGAGAGAAAGAAGTAAAGAACTACATTAATTCTATAATTTCATACAATTCAGGGCGAGGTATGGACCTAGAAGCATTAGAAAAGCTATGCGACGAAGATGTGAACGCCAACAGAACTCCTCTGCTGGTACTGGGGGAGGTAGGGGCCCCGCCGCTGGGCTGGGGGACTCCGCTGGCGAGATTGGGGGAGATATGCTCCCAGAGGAACTTGCACCTGCATGTTAGGGGGCATGCGCTGGCGCTGCCCGGTGCTACGGGGAAGGATGAAGTAAGTAATAATTCATCATCATCATTACAGCCGAAAGACGTCCACTGCTGGACATAGGCCTCCCCGAAGCACCTCCACTTCGACCGGTTCTGTGCTTCTCGCATCCAACGGGTTCCTGCGGCCTTCACAAGGTCGTCGGTCCATCTTGTGGGAGGCCTTCCAACGCTACGTCTTCCGGTACGCGGTCGCCACTCCAGAACCTTTCGGCCCCATCGGCCATCTTTTCTGCGAGCAATGTGCCCTGCCCACTGTCACTTAAGAGCCTATACTACCTCAACTAAAATTCACTCTTTATCTCGCTCATACGATACTGCTCGCGGACTGAGTGAGAGCGAGACAGAGTGCGGTGCTGGGCGGCAGGCAACGCCAATAGTTTAGGTATTTGCTTTTTACAGTGAAAATAATGCTAATTATAAAAAAGTAAATAACATAAGACCTGCTTTAAAGTAAGTTCAGTTAGTATGCAAAGTTTCATGATCTAATTTGAAGGATTTTTTGAATACCAGCGGTTTATTGTTCGGGTTAGAGGTAACTTTGGATTTTTTTTTCTATCGAGAAAATTTTATGGAATCGTGTTTTCGTCTAACATAAGACTTAGGATTAATCCTCAACTTAACCATATATTTATTTCAAAATTAATGGTGCAGTATTTTCGACATAACGGAGGATCACGCTAAGCCATTTGAGGTAGTATAGGCTCTTAAGTTTGGCAATTCTTCAGACTATGTCGGTTACCTTGGTTCTCCTGCGGATCTCCTCATTTCTGATTCGATCACGCAGGGAAACTCCAAGCATAGCCCTCTCCATTGCCCTTTGGGTGACTTTAGTAATAATTACTAACCCCCTTATTCATAATCCTATTTTATCTCTATTTTAGCTAAAATAGGTTTATAGAACGTTTGTCTTTATCTGTCACGTTGTCATTTCTGTGTGTAAGAAAGAGACAAACCCCATTTTAACTAAAATAGGTTTGATAAGTTTTATGAATAAGGGGGTTAATATACAGGGTGAATTTTCCAAGTGGGCGTGGATGGCCAAATTCTAAACTATGAGGAATAGCGAAAAGTACTCAAAGGAGTCGCGGGCTCGATTTTGATAAAAACTAAAACTGCGTCATTGGATTTTTGAAAAATCAATATTTCTAGCCAGGAATCGAACCTGTTGATTTTGAAAAAAAAAACACACACTGTATTATTACACCATTCGATAGTGTCCCTAATAAGGATCAAATTCTGGGAAGTAATGACATACGGCAAACTTAGGGAAAATGTTGAATTTTAATAAACTGCTTCTTTTTTCATACCTTGTTCGAAATGATGCTCAATATTTTTACTACCAAAACACTCGTAGCGCAGTCACCTTAACAAAATTATGTTCTAAATTCAAATTTTTAATTGCAGTAAAATCCTTTAGACGTCGAATCCAGCTATGTATTCAAAACAATTGTCATTATTTTGAACAATTAATCAGTTAAGGTTTAATAGGTAGGTAGCATAAGAAAATAAAAAAAGTATTTTGATAAAAATGAGCTCTTTTCTTTAGTTTGCCGTATGTCATTACTTCCCAGAATTTGATCCTTATTAGCGACACTATCAAATGGCGTAATAATACAGTGTGTGTTTTTTTTTCAAAATCTACAGGTTCGAATCCTGGCCAGAAATTTTGATTTTTCAAAAATCCAATGATGCAGTTTTAGTTTTCATCAAAATCGAGCCCGCGACTCCTTTGAGTACTTTTCGCTATTCCTCATAGTTTCGGATTTGGCCATCCACGCCCACTTGAAAAATTCACCCTGTATATTAAGTAGTATAGTAAATATAACAACTATAATAAAATGTAAAGGAATCAAGTAGTCAAGTTGGTCTAGTAGTCGCAAGCTCGAATGCTGAGCGTGGGGTCCTAGGTTCGATTCCCTGGTCGGGCAGTGTGTTATTGGGTTTTTCCATTAGGAATTCCTTAGTAACAGCACAGAATTTCCAAGTTGGCGGTGTGATACCCTCGTGGCTCAGAAAGTTAAGCCGTGTGTCCTGCGCCTGGACTCTCTCCGGTCATGCCAATTTCCCGTCCCATCGGACTATGAGAGTGAGGTAATAGTGAGTGCACCTGTCGCTGCTTAATAACGTTTTGAACGCCAGAGTATAAACGTATCGCCGTACCCCTGACGCCAGGCCACTTTAACAAAACAACAACACACACACTTAAAACAACAAATTTCTCGATATTGGTGGTTTATTTATATTAGTTTCATGCAATACAATATATTATGTAGATGGAAGCTTAAACTTTTAAATTATATAAATAAAAACACACAAAAGTAATGATTAAATTGTTTATTTCATAATATGGTGCGACCCGTGCGACGTGTATTTTGTCATATATTTGTGACGTTGGCGTTCAAAAGGTTTTTAAAAGGGCCACAAGTTGAAAAAATTACAAATCCTTTTTAAAGCATATTTGATCTGAAGTTAGCCACCTATGTGTCAAAATGCAAAAAATACTGTTGTGCGATTAGCTCCATTTTTAATGAGAAAATACTGGGTGTCTTTTTCGAATATAAAAATATTGTCAGAATTGATGCGATTTTTGCTTTAATCTGTCAAGCTCCGCTAATGAGACACAATTGATTTTCTATTGATTCGTCGCCGATCGGCGACGCGCGCCGCTTGACCGGTTAAAAAGGATTTGTAATTTTTTCGACTTGTGGCCCTTTTGAATTTAAGCAGCGCTATGTCTGCGCGCACACTTGTGCTCTATAATAACTCTGGAGGACTTTATTTAGTCGCAAGCGCAACTATGGAGCATACGTTCCGTCAGGTCAGGCAGCGTTTTATTTACTCTTCCATTTGCAGTTAGCAGTAGCCGCCCGGAGTCTGTATTTCTGTCCGATTGGGACACTCAGGATTTTAACTTAAATCGCGGCATGTGGATGAGCTATTCAAATCTGCCTACCCGTTCATGCATGCAGGCGTAATGTTATGTAAATAAATATAATTTTATTTTTCAGTCATTTAGCATACCAGACTCAGTGACTCTCACACCAGGACCGTGGTTCGGTGTTCCGGGGCTGCCGACTGTTGTATCCTTTATAATAAATACGTGTTTAGGGTATACATATTAATTATTTTTTTTTTTTTTATTTTTTTTTTTTTATTGCTGAATGGGCCCGCTCTTGACCTCGATCACGCCTGATGGAAAGCGTTGGATGAGGTCTATGATCGAACGAGCGTGCCCAGAAGATGCCTAAGGCACTGGAACTCCCACGCATCGACGAAACACAGCAGGCTGCTTGACGCCGAACTCCGGTGGGAGGGTGGTCGCAAACCAGGCGGGCGTTAGCCCTACCACCGCAAGGGAAGAATTGGCCAGTCAAATAAGATGTTGGGTGTGACTGCCCAGGATGCGCCGAGCGCTCGGTTCGGTTGAGTAACTGGTGGAACAAACTGCGCTACACGGGGAGGCTTCTTCATGCATACTTTCCTAAATATTGTGTCAGACGTTTTACAAAATACCAGAAGCCATTACAGCTAACGACCAATCAAAAGTAGTCAGTGCGGTAAGTGTTTTTATTTCATTAAACTTTAGGTAAAGACAGCTCTAATGTGAAATCGCCCGGAATAACCTGCGAAATGCAAATTTTCTTACGTTTTTTGCAAATTGCAAGTCAATATCAAGGTTGTATGGTGATCAAAATGTGATTCGCGACCGTAACAAATATTTATTTACAGAAATATAATCATTGGAATCGTCAATAAAACTCTTGTAAGTAAAAATTGGCCTCAAAAATTATGATTTAATGAAATGGTCATTCAATAGTCTAATTTATAGAAACTGTAAGATTAGAATGTCGCAGGCTACTGGCGATCGGCAGCGGCGGCGACCTCTCGCGTCCGGCTCTGGTTCAAGCCATGGTCCGGGGCGAGAGGGAGTGGGAGGCAGTCACCTCCTTCTGCGAAGCAGTCATGCTAGCGAAGGAGGTGGCAGGATGGCTGAGAGAGAGAGCCTCACGTCCCAGCCGCCGCGGGAGACGCTCCGGGCGTCGGGAGCCGCGTGACGACTCCCGGCCACCGTAGGCGCGGGCCTGCGGACGGAGAGTAATGGGTAGTTCACCGTCCGATCAGGACCAGGCCCGTGCCGGACGGCACGTATGTGTTCCACGCGCGCCTCAAAGAGATGTCAGCAAAAAGGAAGGGGCCTGCCAGGGCCGAAGTCTACCGGGGGTGCGGGATTGTCCGAAAGGGTTGCCGCTACCCCAGAACATAAAGGGCTAAGGAAGGAACACGGATGGGTTTTAGTCAGTAAGAGTCTGACACTCCCTTCCGCTTCACCCAGAGCGGGAGGGGTCATTTGACGATTTCCCATCCATAAAAAAAAGGCTACCTACTTTATCGTGTCCCTCTTAAACCGCGCGCTCCCTGTGCAGGCGGGCAGCCGCGAGGGCGCGCTGGCGGCGCTGGCGGGGCTGTCGGGCGGCGGCGCGCGCGTGCCGGCGCTGGCGCTGTGGGTGTGCGTGCGGGCGGCCGGCGCGCGCGCGCTGCAGGCTCGTCTCGCCGCCGCCTTCCGCGCAGCGCGCGCCGTGCACGCCGTCGTCGCCAATGCGGGCCTGAAGCTGCTGGTTGGTATCCATGTTATGTCATTTATTTTAGTTTACAACAACCGGCCGTAAAAACACCCTACTAAACCAAAATCCACGCATTTTTTTATCCAAAATTAAGATACAGTTATTGTTGTAAAAAAAAAACATTTTTAGTATGAAAAAGCGTTCCACACACTCACATTTAATCTATATTGTGTTTTACAGTTGACATCAGTTTTGTACCCGAAATAAGTCTCTTTCCAGCAACGATTTCTGGTCCATGTTACCAAGTTAGATTTACTTCACTTACAAATTGCTTAAATTTCGCCTCTACGATGGGCTTTTTATACCTTGTAAATTAATATAAAACAAATTCAAAAATATGTAACTCTTCTTTGTGCGTATCATCAAAGTGAAAATAATATGCCTTTACTTTTTAGAGCGACCGACCTGGCGGCGACGAGCCACCAAATGTAGGAGTTGTGGTAAGTGCATTACATTGTATACGCGCATTGTTTGTGCGTATTTTTTTTTTATGTATTTTCTGGTGTACAATAAAATAGTAGTCGCGCCATTTTTTTTACGCTACCCACGACAACCAACCCTACTAGAGCTTACACACACATTTGCACGTGTACAAACGTCATTTGGTTATGTAGTAGTAATAGGTAATTATTTTGCGAGCGTTGTATGGAGTGTCCGAGGTGTGACAAAACTAAAGTAATTTTTCTTTTTGAAGTCACTTCGATTGGTTCATCTGAAGATGATATAAGGGGATTTTTTTGTGGATAAGTTTTATATTTTTTCTTTGTTTCCTCGACAGGCAGCAGTAAGCCAGGCGTCGGCTTGCGTAGCGTTTCAGTTCGCGCCGCCCGGCACAGAGAAACCGCCGCCTTATTACGATAAACTCAACTCTTGGCTGGGACAAGTGCTGCAGAGAGAGGCTGAAATGGTAAGAAAACATAATTCCTGTGTTCGCAATTAGTTTCCAAAAAGTAAACAAGAACATGTGTTTTTGGAAAAATTATTTTTAACACTATTATAAACTTAATATTTTGAAGTAAAAACTTAAGGCGCGTTGGCCATTTTTTGACACGGGAAAAAACCATTGAATTAGCGCCACTGTTACCGTAACGACACCGCTTCGGATATGTTCGGCTGTCCTCGGGATGTACTCGGTTTTAATGAATATGCGATATGTCAGTGAGTGATGATTTTTTAATCTTTGACGTTCAAAAGTGTCTTTTATGTGCCAATTTGAAACTAGTTTGAAATAAATGCTTTGACTTTGATGGTAAAGTATTCTGTTTGTGTTTTGTTTTCACTTCTGTCGGCGCTCCCAGAGTGCCACTGTTTTTTTTTTAAGTGGCAATAACATCAATTGTACACAAGGATCAGAATATACTCAAATGTTAGTGTGTATAGGGCATTTTTTCGAATTGGCGGAACTTCGACAATCGGCTTCGATGGTTATGACAATAATAAAAATGCAGTCAAAGTGACCTCTGCGCTGCACTTCTGAAAAGCTCCGTCCATAAACTAAAACGTCACGTCAGTCTTTCTTTTCCAAGAGCAATGGTCGCCCAGTGGCCGTAACCAAAAATTCGAAGACATGCGACATCTACCAACCCGCACTGGGCCCACGTGGTAGATTACAGCCCACTCCTTCTCACAGAGAGGAAGCCTGTGTCCTATCAGTGGGAACATTAAAGGCTTATTATGCTTATCTCTTTCTATCGCATTAGTTCACTAACTGCCACTTGACTTTCACGAAAAGTATTCTAGCTTTATTACAAAACCCTGTCACTGTTTACGCCGGATAATCCGACAAGTATTTTCGTGTCCATTTCGCTAGGGTCGTATATTTACGACCAAATACCACAGCTCGTTTAATCTGCTTTTTTAACCGACTTCAAAAAAGGAGGTTCTGTATTCGACCCGTAAAAAAATGTAATGAAAATGTAAATGTATGTATGTTTGTTTGTATGTCCGCGTTTTTTCAAAAAATAATGAACCGATTTTGATAATTCTTTCACTAAAGTGATCTACATACTTTCAGGAAGGTTTTAGTATATAATACATTAGGTAATTATTCTTATGTACGAAGTTATATGCATAAATGTACTGCATCTCGGGAATTTCTATGCGAATTTTGATGATTCTTCTAGTCGGTGTCTTCAATTCTTCAGTGCACTAGTGTTAATTGAATTTGTGTGGGGTAGGTATAACTAAAAAGTGAAAAAAAAAGTAATTAAAAAAATTAAAAAACCCGACTGCAACCTTATACTAAAACTAACTGAAAAGCTAAAAACAAGCCCATTTTAAATAAATTAAATAAAAGTTGGAAGCAGGCGGGGCCCATATTATTTTAGTTTCAAACTCAAATGGATCCCGCCTATTTCCAACTTTTATTTAATTTAAAATGGGCTTGTTTTTAGCTTTTCAGTTAGTTTTAGTATAAGGTTGCAGTCGGGTTTTTTAATTTTTTTTATTACTTTTTTTATTTCCAGCTTTTTAGTTTACAAATGTGAAAGATTTCGCAGACGATTTAGTTGTTGATACTTGTTTTTTACGATTTGTCACTTTGAATTACTTTTAACCATATAAGTTGTATATATTTTTGTAATCACCTTTTAAAACCCTTTATTTTGATACTCCACTTGATAGGTTTTGAGAAAAAAAATATTTTTTGAAAACATAATAATTTTGGTTTTTTTTTATTTTGATGACACTGAGTACAGTGTCACTCACAGTCAATACGAATCTAACGACACCTCTCAAGCTAAAATCCGTCAAGCCGTTCAGGCCACAGAGCGTGCCAAACAATTATACAAACAAACATACATACATACTCTCGAAAAACATAACCCTCCTTCTGGCGCAGTCGGGTAAAAATAAAAACTTTTTTATAAAAAAAACAACCGAGTTAAAAAAAAAAACACTACAAACTGATAAATAATAGTACTTATAAAAAAAGATCAATTAAAAAACAATGTCTGTCTTTCTGTTCCGTCTAAACTCCGAAACGGCGGGACCGATTTTGACAGGACTTTCAGTGGCAGATAGCTGACGTTATAAGGAGTAACGTAGGTTACACTTATTTTAGAAAAGAACTACGGTTCCGCGCAAAAAATTAAAACCCATGAAATCCAATTTGTGTTCCGATATGCACGCGAACGATGCCGCGGGCACAGCTAGTTACAAATATTAACGTCAAGCCCCGGGTATCTCAAGAAAGCTTTGGTTTCCAAAAAAAGCGGTGAACGGTCACACGCTGACGGTTGTCCAAATACAAAGCGTTTTTTGACACCTTAATGTCAAATACTGGTGAAAATGGCAGATTTTCACGATGACCGTTATAATAATGACGGAACTATTCTTCTAGGAAATCGTAACTAAAATTGTCAATAACTTTACCGTTCTCTGAGTACAGTCACGTTCTCGAGGTTTGGGCTCAGACTAAAGTCAGAACTCGATTTGTATTAAGACGGTGTGTGTTTTTCTCCACAGATAAGCATAGAAGTATGCGAGACGGAGGCGCAGGGCGTGGTGCTGCGCTACTGCCCGCTGGAGGGCGCGGGCGCGGAGGCGGAGGGCGCGGGCGCGGAGGGCTGGGCCGCGCTGCTGGACGCGCAGCTGCACGTGCTGCACGCCACGGTGGCGCTGCGGGAACCCTTCCAGGCGCGCGTGGCGCAGCACTCCAGTCTCGAGCTCGTGCATGTGCCGGGCTGGGCCGGTATGTACTTTTAGTAGTATAGAGGTATGAGGAACAGGGTGTAAAGTTCACTCAACCTCCATAGAAAAGGGAGGATCCTCCGACCAGACGGGTGTTGTGTCTGGCGGGCAACTGCCCAATGATTCATGTCGGGTTGTTGTATCTACGAGGGCTGCTATTTATGTATCCGGAACTGGCCAGTTACAGATCAATATTAAAAAAGTTATTATAACATTCAAAAATGGAACTCTTTGGCTGAAGAATACAATTTGTTTCATTTAGCTGTCATTTGTTTTTCCTTTGTGGCGTCATTTTAAAAATTTCGTGACTTTGTCACCATGGATTTAACTCGTGAAAATTTTCGCGCTATGATTTATTACGATTTTCGGCGAGGGCTAACTCAAAAATAGTGCATCGATCAACTCACTTCGACTTTTAGGGACGAAGCACCATCGAAAACTACTGTGTATCACTGGTATAGTGAGTTTAATCGTGGGCGGTCTGTGCTCACGCACGAATTTAAAGAAGGTCGCCCTAAATCGGTTGTTGTACCTCAAAATATTGATGCTGTGCGGGAACTAATAATGCAAGATTGTCATGTTACATATCGCGAGATAGAGGCGTCTCTGGGCATAAGTATGACGAGTATTTATAAAAAATTACACGAACATTTAGCTGTAAAAAAAATTTGTTCACGTTGGATTCCGCACAACATGAGAATTGACCAAAAACGGACTCGTGTGGATTGGTGTAAAAAAATGTTACAAAAGTACAATCAGGGTGCGTCAAAAGCTGTCTATAATATCTACACAGGTGATGAAACTTGGATATATGCGTATGATCCTGAAACTAAACAACAATCTACGGTATAGGTGTTCCAAGATGAGCCGGACCCAACAAAAGTCATTCGTTCAAAAAGCACTTTGAAGCAAATGGTTGCTTGTTTTTTTTGGTATAAATGGACATGTGGCTACAGTACCACTAGAGCATCGTAAAACGGTTAATTCTGAATGGTACACGAGCATTTGTTTGCCAGAAGTCTTTAAAGAAATAAGAAAGAACAACCGACAACGCAGAATCCTTCTTCATCATGACAATGCCAGCTGCCACACATCGGCCGAAACAACTCGGTATATGGAAGGTCAAAAGATCGAATTAACGGGTCATCCGCCGTACAGGCCCGGCTTGGGCCCCAACGACTTTTATTTATTCCCAACCGTGAAGAATAAATTACGTGGTCAACGTTTTTCGAGCCGTGAAGAGGCCGTTGATGCGTTCAAAATGCACGTTTTGGAGATACCTCAATCCGAATGGAAAAAGTGCTACGAAAATTGGTTCCAACGTATGCAAAAGTGCATCGATCATCATGGCGAATACTTTGAAAAGCAATAAAACCATAATAAATGCTATATGTTTGTTTCATTTTGTTATTCTGGATACATAAATAGCAGCCCTCGTATGCTAGTTGCGCGGTAAACTGCTTGCGCGTTGCAGGATTTGCATGATGTCAGTATGACGCGTTGTTCGCATGTGGCGTTGTAGATACCGCTACAGTAGCATACTGAGGTCCCTAGATAGACAAAATGCTTGTCAAGCAATTTTGACAGTCTAGGACGAATCTTAATGTGCAGCTTTTGGCAAACTGCACATCAAGCAAGCTAGGTGCTTGGTCATACTTAACGAAGCGAATGGAAATGAGTGTAAATGCTTGAACATCATGCTTGCCGTTGCATAAAGCCTCATCAAGCACAGGTTACAGACAGGGTCGTAGCTACCGCCATGTCGATGGTATGGAAAAATTAATACAATATTGATACAAAGCCCCTATAGGACTAGCGACGCCACTGGATCCCTCCTACCTCTGAGAGTAAGCAAACCGTAATTCATCTTATGCGGTCAATGCAACTTGCTGGATTTTACGTCTTCGAATTTTTGACTTTGACATTTTTCTGGTTTGCTCTCGATGATTTGTTCGCCGTTTTGACAGCAGTTGTGATATAAAGTGACAATAATAATAATAATTTATTTATTTGTATAGAATGCAGGTGTTACAATAGTGGTGTTAGTTTTAGATATGTTCCCAGTACATTCTGCCTGTTGCCATAGAAAAAAAATTTGTGGTTAACTTACAGATAATTTAGAAACTAGCCCCCTTATTCATAAAACTTATCAAACCTATTTTAGTTAAAATGGGGTTTGTCTCTTTCTTACACACAGAAATGACAACGTGACAGATAAAGACAAACATTCTATAAACCTATTTTAGCTAAAATAGAGATAAAATAGGATTATGAATAACGGCATTAGTACTTAAATTCAAAATGAGATCATGGATCAGCTAAGTGACATATCAATAGTAAAATGTTTGTATTGGTAATGTCCCGCCAGGCCTGGGCGGCGTGCGGTACGTGCCGCCGGGCTGGCTGGGCGCGACGCCGGACGAGCTCAACGCGCTCAACAGGCAGCTGGTCGACACGCTGCGCGCTACCGACGGAGCCTTCTCCTGCGGGGATGCGGAAGACGGCATGGCTTGTGTCAGGTTAAGACAATGCCTTTAATGACTTGATAGAAATAAATTATTGTTTATTTAAACTTCATGTACAGTATTGGTACAGACGCCAGCACATTAAGCTACTACAATCTGTCAAATTTCTTTAATAGATTTTCAACTTTATCGCTAAAGCGTAAGGTTCAAAGTTGATTGGGAAAATTTTACAGTTTCGGGTAGCTTGATGTGCTGGCGTCTGTATATAGGTGGACTTAATGCCGCAAGGCGTATACTACTTGCAGTGGAAGCTCAAATTTATACAAAGTAGAGATGACAATACAACAATAAATTAAACTTCGTATACCTAATGACATTCCCAGTCTGTATACAGAAATTCAATCAAATTTATCCAATAGTTTATTTTCATTTGTAACATTTTCTATATGGTGTATCTGTTAACAGGACAGCACTGACAGGTTAAAGACATCTGCAGTAATCTGCATCTATACAGGGTGAAATTGTAAACATGCGAAAAATCGAAATGGGAGATTGTACTCATCATTATGAACAACTTTTACTATGGGACCAAACCTGAAATCGCGAAAAAAAATCAGCTTTTCCCTACATTTTATGTTCGCCTAACTCGTGAAAATGTAATGAACAGCTGATTTTTTTTTTCGCGATTTCAGGTTTTGTCCCATAGTAAAAGTTGTTCATAATGATGAGTACAATCTCCCATTTCGATTTGTCGCATGTTTTCAATTTCAATCTGTATAGACACAACATGTTGCCAGCTTGCTACTTCAATAGTCTTCGCCAAATTTGTTCTTAATTATTACTACAAATGTTACGCACTCATGTCAATCGAAAATTAAGTATGTGCGAAAAGGATGGATGGTAATAGTTTGTTTGTTTCTACTTCGCTTTGTTGCCGAAACCTGCAAAAAATTGTGTGTCACTGACCTACACAATTTTTTGCAGGTTTCGGCCATTATGGTCGTTGCGTCAATGACACCGCGCAGTTGCCGCTCTTTTCATGATTAGTAAACCAATATTTAAATGGTGTTCTTTTTTGTTAACATTTTTATGCTATTTAATTATGTTGGAATTTTAATTTCAACGTTAGGATTTATTTGATAGTTCCTAATAGTGTTTTCATTTATTGTTGTATTGTCGTCTCCACCTTGTATTTAGTGATAACATTTATTTTCCCAAATCACAAATTATTGTGCACACAATCCGTAACACTTAGTATTTTGTAGATTCGGCATGGTAACTGAAGACACGGATGTAGATGAACTGCTTGATCTGGTGATATCAGCCGGCAAAGAGGTCGAAGAGAGCAGCCGAGCTCTCACGAACATGACCGAAGTGTTGAAGAAAGGTAAGTGAATGACAACCCATTTTAAATGTCAATCTTTTTTAACATGAGTTTTTTCCAAGCTTTATATTTAGCTTGTTTCATTCGTATATGTTTCCAGTTACATAGTTATCCATTTTTCAAGCACTTCCTGGCATCCGATTGAGATGAAACTTTGCATATTTATATAAATTCGGTGACATCGGTGATAACTTCTGGCCTGATGATGAAGCCGGAACGTGACCATAATGTAAAACAATAAAGTGGACTCAAACTCAAAGCATTTATTTCAATTAAATCATGTACAGGCACTTTTGAATTGTCAAAATTAAATAGTCGGTCAGGTAGTCAGAAAGTTGAAGCTAGTTGCCCATTCCAAAGGAAAGCATGATGGTGAAGGAAAACATCGTGAGGAAACCGGCATGTCCTAGAACCATAAAATCGAAGACATGTGACATCTGCCAGTCCGCACTGGGCCCGCGTGGTGGTTTACGGCCCACTCCCTCTCACTGAGAGGAGGCCTGTGTCCCAGCAGTGGGAACATTATAGGCTGATTATGTGTGTATGTGTGCCCATTCCAAAACGTAGATCTCTGTGGAGACGAACGGGCAAGAAACTCCATGGACACTTTTAAATCAAGATATTACAAAATCCTGGGTACATTATTCTTGTTGCTTCTATATGTGAGAACAATAATAAAAAAAAAACACAAATAAAGAAACAATTCAAAATACATACATAAACTCACGTCTTCTTCCTTTAAGTGTCAACCGGCTCCCGTTCACGAATATGTCTCGTGGATCAGCACCATTTTGTAGGGAACCAAACGCACCACCATCAGTGAGACATTTAAGTGGGCATGACATGATCACAACTGCAACGTACATCATAATAACATAATATAAACGGCTCCATGGTCCTCACAATTACAAAAATGTGAAAATGCTTCTAAATTATAAAAAAGAAACTGAATAAAGTATAGTTTGCAATGTACAGTCAACAAAAGAGATGATGTGCAGGATCGCCGGATATAGTTGAAGTTTAGTAAGAAACCGATGGATGTTCTCGAATCAAATTTAATTTAATTAATAGATAACAAACAGCTCATTTATCAAATTAAATTTCAGTCAACAACATCCATCGGTTTCTTACTAAACTTCAACTATATCCGAACTATATCCAAAAAGAAAGAAAATCATTCATATCTGTTGATGTATTCAACAATTACAACGTGACTAAATAAAATTAAAAAAACATCTATACTCCATTTATTATAACACTAGCTGCGCCCCGTGGTTTCACCCGCATATGTGTCGATCCCGTGGGAATACCGGGATAAAAACTATCCTATGTCCTTCCCCGGGACTCAAACTATCTCTACACCAAATTTCATCTAAATCGGTTCAGCGGTTTAGGCGTGAAGAAAAGACAGACAGACAGACAGAGTTACTTTCGCATTTATAATATTAGTTTGGATAGTTTGGATTAGAAAAAAGAGGCTCGCAGAAGCAGGAGTACGAAACCTTTTATTTTCAAGTTAAGTTCAAACAATTTTAATAAATAATGTATGTACTTTGTTTGTAAGTAACAATGTATGGCATACAATAAAGCATATTCTATCTATCTACTCGTCACGATGCTTGGATAGGTACATGAAATGAAACAATTTTTAGTAACAATCAGTTTATTAAAAACAACTTTATATAAACCAACAAATTAAAAAAAACACGTGCTGCCACAACTTATGACGGGAATAGGGATTATTTTAGATTTGGTAGAGTTATAGTGACATGAAAAACGTTCCCGGTACTGTCCGCCCCTGCTTCTTTTAGATTTTAAACATTGACACGACAATCTTTTATGTAAAAACTAAATAATAAAACCTGAAAGCCTTGTAATTTCAGAAGGTAGATAGGTTAAATAAGTACAATTAAGTGTGACTGCTGTTATTTAAATTGATTTTATTTAACTCCACATCAATCTTGACTGTAATAATGTTTGTTGTACTTTTATAACAAAGTGTGGCCCTAAAAGAGCCTTTTTTAACTTTTGTCTAATGCTATAGTAAATGGAGTATAGTTCATAATGTCAGAAAAAAAAATTGGAGGCATCTCTTCCAAATATAAAATTCTAACTAGTGAGCCCAAGTGGCTGTGGAGCAGGACCAGGATTTTTATCTAAGATTTATAATCATTTAACTTATAATATACTTGTTTATAGTGTGCGTGTGTTTTAAATTCCGATTTAGAGATTCGCGTCAGCGGAGGTTATAGATGGCTCTGACAGCCCTCTTTTGCAGAATAAAGATAGAATCGATACCTGCAGCCCATCCGCACAGCAAAATATCGGAAGAAGTGATCACGTGATGTTATGAAAGTAACTTGAGATAGAAATATTGAAATAATAGATCAGTCTCACGATATCCATGTCCGTTATTTGATGGATTTTTCAAACATTGTAAGCGGCTGAACTTAGCCGCACTGCAGGTTATGTTAAGTGAGGACCCCACTGTAACTTTAAGTCAGGCGTGATCCTTGACTCAAAGTTACAGTAGTCTACTACACTTTTACAGTAAACCAATTATGGACCTTTAGCATAGCGTTATTTACGTTGTCAAGCTCCTGTGCATGTCTGTTTACTTAATAAATCAGAGATGTTGTCAGCAATTAATATCACCATTTGTGGTCTGTTTTTTAGTAAATGAGGTTAATCATTTGCATACAACTAAAAAAAAGGAACGGGCCCAATATTGAACCCTGCGGTACCCCCATTTAAAATTTTAAAGCCATTGATTACTCACCGTTTATTTGAACTTACTGCAGTTTATGATTCAAATATGATTTTACAAGCTAAGCGCAAGTTTATCCAGTCCGTAATGCTCAAGTTTTAAGAGCAGTGTTTCGTGATTCACGCAACCAAATGCCTTGGATATGTTGCAAAAGAAGCCTATTGCATCCTGTGGCTCTTCTCATGCGTTAAAGATGTGTTTTAATAAGGTGACACCGGCGTGAATTGTACAACGTCTTTTTGTGAAACCAAACTGTTGATCGTGTAGGATGTTATTGCGATTAAAATTATTTAATATTTGATTTAACATTAATTTTTCAAACACCTTGCTAATTACCGGCAAAACGGATACAGGTTTATAATTATTAATGTCTTTGCTGACCCGGATGTGAAACCTCTTCGGAACTACTGATCCCGATTCCGAAAATTCTTTCATTAAAGGGGGAGCTACAGTATTGCCGAGTGTGAAAGGGTTTATTTTATGTTAATACTACTAGCTAGTATTTACTAAACAAGCTCATTCCTAATCCCAAAGGTATCGAAGAGGCCCAAGCGGACATAGAGCGCGAGAACGCCGAGCGCCTGTGGCAGGAGGGCCTGCTGCGCCGGGTCCCTGTGGTGGGCCGCGTCGTGGAGTGGTGGGCCCCCGCCGCCGTGCCGCCGCCCTCGGGCCGCCGCCTGCACCTCGCGCACGGCACGCTGCAGACTACCGACGACGTCATCAGGTAACAGATGTATCTACACTGCTACAAGCACACCGCCGCCTGCACCTCGCGCACGGCACGCTGCAGACTACCGACGACGTCATCAGGTAACAGATGTATCTACACTGCTACAAGCACACCGCCGCCTGCACCTCGCGCACGGCACGCTGCAGACTACCGACGACGTCATCAGGTAACAGATGTATCTACACTGCTACAAGCACACCGCCGCCTGCACCTCGCGCACGGCACGCTGCAGACTACCGACGACGTCATCAGGTAACAGATGTATCTACACTGCTACAAGCACACCGCCGCCTGCACCTCGCGCACGGCACGCTGCAGACTACCGACGACGTCATCAGGTAACAGATGTATCTACACTGCTACAAGCACACCGCCGCCTGCACCTCGCGCACGGCACGCTGCAGACTACCGACGACGTCATCAGGTAACAGATGTATCTACACTGCTACAAGCACACCGCCGCCTGCACCTCGCGCACGGCACGCTGCAGACTACCGACGACGTCATCAGGTAACAGATGTATCTACACTGCTACAAGCACACCGCCGCCTGCACCTCGCGCACGGCACGCTGCAGACTACCGACGACGTCATCAGGTAACAGATGTATCTACACTGCTACAAGCACACCGCCGCCTGCACCTCGCGCACGGCACGCTGCAGACTACCGACGACGTCATCAGGTAACAGATGTATCTACACTGCTACAAGCACACCGCCGCCTCGGGCCGCCGCCTGCACCTCACATAGTATACACGAATCTCGATCAGCTTAGATGACCGAGTGCCACGGTAGTCACGATACTTTTAGCCGTCGTTTTTCAGATCTCGATACAGAGACTGAGCTCTAAAAACGCCCACTTTTTTAAGAACAGTGATTCAGTCGCTTTAGCTCAATACAAGCTAGCAATTTCTGTCACGTAACATAGACTTGCCTTCTTTGCCGTAGATATTTTGTTTGGTAACAATACTAATTTAAATGATTATTTCGTACAGGAACGTCCAAAACAAAAGCAATTCTGAACCAGCGCGCGCGCATTCACCCACGAGACAAACGCAGAACGCACTTCAATAGCTGTTCCAGTAAGTTTGTATCTGTTTATGCTACGCCAACGTTGGCCCAATGATGTCGACACGTGCCCAACATGGATACTAGGCAAGTTTTGTAGCTCAACCGAAATGTTGGCCAAACGTTTGCTGATTCGACACACGTCCAAAGTTCGCTGCAAGATTGCTCGACATAACTCTGCAATCGATCACGACAACTCTGCAATCTAAGTTACTAACACTGCAAAGTCAGTCTAACTGACTTTATACCAAAGATTGCGTATTAGTGATTTACGGGCACTAAGAAAAACATTAGTGACATTACTATTATTATTATTATTTATGTACCAATGTTTTTTATATGTAAATTGCTGCAGATCTCAAAATTACACAAGAACGTTTGTATTATTGTATAAATTGTTGACGCATTGCAGAGTTATAACAGCAACTCTGCAAGTTGAATAAGTATTATACTAAACAATCGAACGGCTATAGCCAGAAAGTGTTCAGTCAGGTAATATTGAAATTCAAAACGGCATGAAATATAATATGAAAATATTCGAACTTATTAAGTTAGTTTCTAGTATTAAGGACCTTATAAGGGCAATACTACATGCATGTATAAACGCCTTAATCTTAGTGATCTGTAAATGTAAAAATTCACAAACGATAGATTGGAACGGATTGATATGATTGGTACTCTAAGGTTTAGCGAAAATAACCTTAGAAATGCCTTATGCCCATGATGAACCTATACAGGAAGATTTTTTTTGTCACCATCCAAATTTTTACAGGGTGTTCTATCCAGTATATGAACAACTTTCACTATAGGACCAAGAACTCTGAAATCACGAAAAAAAAATCTGCTGTTTCATACATTTTGGTCAAGTAGGTATTGAAAACAGCAATTTTTTTTTTCATGATTTTAGAGTTGGTCCCATAGTGAAAGTTGTTCATATTCATAGGTAGAACATCCTGTAAAAAAATTTATGGTGATAAAAAAAATCTTCCTGTATATGTGTGAGAAGTGAGTTTCGCGGCTCGCCAGATAACAATCTTGAATAATGTTTAATGCGGTCCGATCTATTGAGAAACTAGTATTATAATGCGTCAGTTATTAACTAATGTTCAAACCGGTTTCGACGCCATTTAGCCTGGACTGAATTGATAAGCTTGATAAAGAAAATAATATAAACTAAAAGTTTGCATGTAAAAGATTCATTATGACTAGAAAAAAAAAATTACAGGTGAGTGGGAATTTTGAAAACATGATTTCTCTCACAGTTTAGGATTTTTGGATATCTCTATCCCTTTCTATCATCATCCATGCACGCGGACTTCTTGCCCTAGCGAATGACGTCTCGGATAGAAATATCGAAAAAGCCTGATCCATCCGTGTAAAGGTCATAGCACACTTATCAAATCGGAAAGGGATCGGCACCGTATCGCCTTTCGCCTCGCCGTCAAACAGGCGTCAACCTAACGTAAGGACGTAACCAAAACGGATCAGAAGCTCCGATACGTCGGCTCGGCTACGGCTAGGCGACGCCGCGCTTATGCTGCAGGCAGGCCGGAGGGGTGAGAGGGGCAAGGGTGGACGAAGAGACGTAAGCGCGCGGACGACGGGCCGTAACGCACCGCATCGCGGTTCGTGAGGTTGTCCCGAGGCGAGGCGATTACGTTACGATTCCGATTAGTGTGCGTTGCAGTAGGGAGTTTCATACAAAGAATACTGAACGGCTCGAGTTGATACGGTGACGATCCCTTTCCGGTTTGATACGTGTGCTATCATCATCATCATTTCAGCCGAAAGACGTCCACTGCTGGACATAGGCCTCCCCCAAGCACCTCCACTTCGACCGGTTTTGTGGTTCTCGCATCCAACAAGTTCCTGCGGCCTTCACAAGGTCGTCACCCAAGTAGCACAGAACTGCATTATAAATTTTCACATAAGGCCCACAGCGTTAATCTAAGCATTTATACCGACTTATTAGTGTTCACCCAGGCAGCAACAGCTGTTTAGAAAAAAGCGAAGCTCACTATAACGCTTTCTTCTGTACTGTAAATCTATTAAACACCACAAACAGGCCACAGATGTCACTGTTATTCAGCGTTTAGTAGTGCAGTACCCTATCAGCTGCAAGAGCGCATGTTTGTGAATACAAATTATGCAGTTTTCTGAATAAGAACCCAAGTGTGTAATATAAAACCGTTGCATTTTAAGAGAGGACGTATGAACTACTATAAGGTAAGCAATTACTTTGTGATGTTATTTAACAAAGATTTAATGCTTTATGCTGCATACAGATAAATTTTTACCCTATTAGTCAGGTGTTACTATACATTCGAATAACAGCATTTATTTAGGCCAAGACAGAACTTAAAGTGGACTTTTATGCAGTTACGTAGCAGCAAACCTGTCAGCCATTCTGTCTTGGGCTGAATAATTGAACTAGCGTAGGCATTTATTCTGCTGATTGAAATATATGTAACCATCAATGAATATTATAATATACCAGGCCATTTTGACAGTTTCTTGACGTCTTTAGTTATTTTACAAAATGTGGAAAGCCAAAAAAAGAACTGGTGGAATACGCCGTATAATTAATGCAGAATACTTAAAAATTATAAATGGAAATACAGCTAATGCGGGAGAAAACAAACAACCTGCAAGCTTAATGACCCTTTGTCAAAACAAAACAGTGAACAAAGTTTTAGAAAATTCAGGCTCCGTATTCAGAAGTAATGTTAGTATGGAAAGACGTGGATTAAATTACGGACACTGGTTAGCAAGAGCGCATCTAGATTTAGATGGAACAACGTGTTTTTCATCTGAATCTAATATTAGTTATGGCCAAGAGTCAGCAAGTGCGCATCGAATATTGGACAACACGAGTTCCGTATGTAATATTTATGATGACGAACGAGATTGTCCCAACGATTCAGACAGTTCAGACACGAGTGATTGTGATATATATGATAAAAGACAGGAATTTCAAACAAAAATAAAAAAATGGGCCATATCAAAAAATATTGCACAAACAGCCTTGAACGACCTAGCAAGTATAATAAATGATTTTCTTCCAAATACATTACCCAATGACGCCAGAACAATTTTAGGGACACCCAGAATCATCACTTTAAAAAAAGTTAACGGAGGTGAATACTGGCACAACGGAATTTTGATTCCTTTAAAAAAATATATATTTTATTGGGATGAAGCTTTACAAAATATTACATTGAATATAAACTTCGACGGTTTGCCAATTTTCAAAAGTTCCAAGAATGAGTTTTGGCCCATACTGTGCAACGTTTTCGAAAATCCGTGCATCAGACCTTTTGTGATTGGCATTTATTTGGGTGCGCCAAAGTTCACCTAAATTTTCAACTCCGATAATTGGAAATCCGAAAATGTTCTTCCTAACATTTTTCATCCTAACAATCACACTTCCTAACTACTCTGCCTCTAATGTTCATAATTCCGAATCATTCAACTTCATAATGTCGGTAGCAATAAACATCTATTATACTTTTATTTTTTTTCCTATATTTTCTCAACATAACCATCTTTTACACTATTATTCAAAGTCATATATTTTTTGTTTAGATCATCAACATAGGATGCAAGGGCGAGCGAAGGGCACCCCGAGGTTCGGTTTGGTTAGGTTACTTTAAACCCTTTACACAGAAATAGGGGCCCCGCGAAGCGGGGCTCCGTCGACATAGGATGACATAGGATGAAAAAAAAAGTGTTTATCATATTAGACTAAATAGGTTTTATGTCTATTGAGTGGTATATCAAACGATTTTATATTAATTGTCTGTTATTCTTACAGAAATTAGTTACATTAAAATTGTATCAATCGTTTATTATATAAACACACATGCTACAGTAAAGCTCATATTATATTTGTGTCTGTGTCCGTGTTTTGTTGCATAAAAGTTACTTCGTTGTTGGCATCTTCATAGGTCCGAATGTTGCTCCTTTTTAATGTACATTTTAGGGTATCCCACCCTGGTCCAGGTCTTGAACTCTCATCTTTTAATAATTTTATGGGGTATTTAATACTTCTCGGTGGCCACCGTAGAAGTCCCTTCGTTTCCCACAGTGCAGGAACGACTGACAGAGTGGCAACACCTCCCTCTATCGTCTGGACGATTTTGTAAGGCATGTTCTGTAAAAAAAACAACAAAATCATAGTATTTATTTGCAAAAACATGTAAATATTTACATTATATAAGCTAACATAAATAAACTATAATAATCATATATAAATCAGTTACGTATTATTCAAGAAACGAAAGATTAAAGTAGTATTCAAACTACCTATCTAGTTTTTGTGGAAAATTATGCCACACAAAACTACTACTAAAATAAGTTCAAAACCATTGATGTATAAAATTCAAAACGCATTACATTCTGTGTGTGTGTCGCATGTCAGATAATACAGATCACGAAATAAAAACGTCATGTGAACATAATTATTAGGCCAGAGGTAAGTACCTATGTATCTACATATATGGTCCATAGAAATATAAAAAAATAGATTTGGTCGCGTATTGAACAGGTAATTAATTAGTTTATGTATTTATTTATTTAAACTTTTCGCACAAAAAGGTACAAAGGCGGACTTAATGCCTTAGGCATTCTCTACCAGTCAACCAAGGGTGGTGAAGAGATTAGATGGCAGGTGCTTAAGGCTTATGGTGGTGTATAATATTATCTATTTAATTACATTATATTAATAGCTATTTCAATTACAATTTTAAACAAGTACTTGTTGAGTAATTACTAAAAAGGGAATAAAATGGTTTTAGCAGAACCACAGCGGGACCCTAAAAGCTTGGATCAATAAATCTGATTATCTGGTTAACTGGCGCAAATGTGAACCACTACCACGCTTCACATCGATCCATGGCTGATTTGTTTCTCACAAGTGCTCAACTATTTTACTATTTGCTGAATTATAGGCCACATGAGAACACCCGTACAGACTTTAGCACTAAATTAAGATTAAAACTGTTCACTTGCCATCCGCCATTTTTACTACGTGACTGTGAATTTATTGTAAAATTTTATCTTTTTATTTTGGTTTATTTTAGAAGATATCCATTGGAATTGATTTGGTTTACAAATTATTTACACGTAACTAGCTTTTTATCAATTATTTTGTAAGAAAACACAACATTTATTTCTTTTACTGTCCATTTCAGTTAAGTTTTTTTTTATTATTTAGTGGAATTATGAGAGCGCGTGAAAATTTTGAACTAAACATGTATGGTATTTCACAGTAAAGTTACCTCCCCAATAAGATTTCAAATTTCCCAAGAAGATATCAAAGTTTTACTTACCTTAAATTGTATTCACAAATGGCTCTTGAGATCCTGCAGACAACACTTACACTTCATGTTTAAGAAATTGACAGTTCATATTAAAGAAAAATAAATAACAAAGTTATTACATTCCACATTTTCGCTCAGAGTGTACTTTCAACTGTGTAAAGGCATAAAAAATGTACACATTCGTCTTTCTGGCTGTATTATAGGTAACACGTGGCTTGTTAATCAGGCAATTTTCAGCTCTTGGGGTGATTGTTACACACATAAATGCTAATATGATGTTGATATAATTTAATTATTTGGTAATGGGAATTCTTATACAGCTATGTGCTGAATTATTTGTGCCCAAATTAGAATTATATCAGCAGAGGATGCGCTGCCTACGCTGTTATACAGCAAGTTTATGCAGCCAATGCTTTCACGGTGCACTGTGAAAATGCTGTTATAAAGCACTTTTGTGCTACTTGGGTGCAGTACACCTTGTGGGAAGCCTTCCAACGCTACGCCTTCCGGTACGCGGTCGCCACTCCAGAACCTTTCGGCCCCATCGGCCATCTGTTCTGCGAGCAATGTGCCCTGCCCACTGCCACTTAAGTTTGGCAATTCTTCGGGCTATGTCGGTTACCTTGGTTCTCCTGCGGATCTCTTCATTTCTGATTCGATCCCGCAGGGAAACTCCAAGCAAAGCCTGACCACCCCTAATCCAAATTTATGATTTCACCCGTAATCCACAACAATACGACGTATTATTATTTTCATATCAAGCTTCATCGTAAAGCTGTAATAAATTGTAGCTTTTCTATAAATAGTGATAGTTGATAACATTAATTGTACCTATTAGGATATAATGTATTACAACGGTCCACTAGCTGATCCTAGGTTAAAACGAATGGCAATATTAGGTCAATACAGACGTGTACAGAGGTCGAAATTAAATTAAACTTAAAATTATGCCTTACTTTGTTTATGTTGCTTTATAATTTGTGGAAAATTATTGTTACCTTTTAGACAATAGCTTAGTAGATCCAGCATGCCGTCAATTTCAACAGTCAATTCCAAAGCAGCTTTTCTTTATAAAAAAAAAAAAACAATTTATTTAAAAAAAACACTCCGCAAATCCATTTTGACATTTATTTTAATTTAAATTCTAAGTTATTCATTTGCAAAATTTCTAGAATAAGATACCTTCCATAGAGAAGGATAAGATATTTTAATATCACAATAGTAATATAAGAATTAGAAAGGTTAAAATATTGCCCAGCAAATGTAATGGCGTATACACATGAAGACACGAAACATAAATAACCTGTTAACATTATCAGAAGGCCAATTATCGTAACATAAAATGTTCAAAATCTAGTCGCAGTCTCATCAAAAACTTGTCAAAAATGTAGGGAAATTAGAGGTATTTTTGATAGATTGAGATCAGACTGTGAACGTTCTTAAAATTACGAGAATTGCCCCTCTGATCGGCTACCAAACTAGGTACCGGCAGAAATTGTTTAGTGTGAACCCCCTTACGACACGGCAACAATTAGTGAGATCGGATGACCCGATTTATTCCTAGATTATACCAATTTTATTTAAGTTCCTGATTATTTTGAAATGGCCGCGGGCTTAAATACAAATTGTAAGAAACTGAGTGTACGGAGTGGCATCTACGAATGACGTTAAAGTCACCTGGGGCTATTTTGTTTTTTACCCGACTGCACGACAGCAAAGACAAGGTTATGTTTTTGGGGTTTTGAACAGTTACGCCAGTGCTACAGTGGCGCAAAGATGATCCTTTTTTTGCCAATATAATTATGATAAATCATAATAAACATTGATAATATTTTCAATATGTAGATATATGATATCCGCATGTTCTGATAAACCTAGAAAATACAGAAAAAAAAAAGTCTATGGCATCCCCGTGGACTCCCTAGCCCTTTTTTTTTTTGGATGGGAAGTCATCAAATGGCTCCTCCCGCTCTGGGTGGAGTGGAAGGGAGTGTCAGACTCTTACTGACTAAAACCCATCCAAGTTCCTTCCTTAGCCCTTTATGTTCCGGGGTAGCGGTAACCCTTTCGGTCAATCCCGCATCCCCGGCAAGGACTCCCTAGCCCTGGATGTCGGTTCATCTATCGTTTCTTTGAACCTGTGATACAATACATAATAGAGTAAAATCAAAGATCCCAAAACAACTTCTTCGTCCGACACCTTGACTACGAGTGGCAATGAAAATGGAGCACGGGCGAGCAAAGATTTCGAAACGAGCATGTTACACGGCGTAACGTAGCATGCTCGCTGCGAATGGTACATTACGGCCCGTAACTCCGGTCTGTGCCCAGTACCCACCTTAAAACTCCCCCAGTTGTAAGAGACTAATAAAGTAGCTGATCAGCATATTGGCTGCATAACAAGTCCTATGTTAGCTGGTATGGATTAAAACCTATTTGTCACGTATCGAGTTTCCATGCAACTAGAGTGCTAATGCTACGGCTACATTGCCGCGATAAAGCGAATTTCACTTCGCGCGTTCTCTGTTATACCTACAGCGAGACGTCGAGTGGTGTGCGAGAGAGAGCACGCGAAATATATTTCGCCTTATCGCGACAACGTCGCCGTAGCATTAAAGGATCTTTTGGCGCCTGAATGACATTGACAGGGGGGCGTTATTGGTCAACATTTATGAAATGGTCACAGATAATGTGTTGACTGAAAAGATGGCGGCCGGCGTAAGTAACGATCTCAGCCACGCGTCAAAAAAACCAAAATAGAATTGTACACTAGCGGTAATTTATGTCACACCGAACGTTAGAGACTGCGACACAGGTGTCATTAACAGACCTTACGCTCTACACAGTTCAACTTTTTCTTAATCTCGATGACGTATACTAGCTTCTGCCCGCGACTTCGTCCGCGTGAAATTTCACCCTCCCCTATTCACCCTCTTAGGGGCGGAATTTCGAAAAACCCTTAGTGGATGAAATTTTAAAGCAGATTTTTTGACTGACCTGAAACTTAAATGGGCTATAAAAACCAAGGGTTATTATACAGGGTGTTACGGAAAGGGTATATCAATACAAACGGGTTGAAGAGTGTATCTGGTCTAGAATCTCTGTACAAAATTTCAGCTCAAAAGCATTAACTTTGAAAATGCTTAATATTTTTTTATTTCGACATCACGGCGCTGCACTGGCGCGCGGCGGCGTGATGTGCGTGTACTAGGCGCACAGACACACTACAGATAATGGATAATGAACCTCGTAGTGCGGTGACACGTTTGTTATGATTTCAATTTAATAAACTATCGAAATAAAAAAAATATTAAGCATTTTCAAAGTTACTGCTTTTGAGCTGAAATTTTGTACAGAGATTCTAGACCAGATACACTATTCAACCCGTTTGTATTGATATACCCTTTCCGTAACACTCTGTATTATTGTATGGATAATTTCCCAAACGCACATTAAGTTTATTGCCATATTAAATATAGGTATAAGAATCAAATCAAACCACATTTTTTTTTATTAAACAACAAAAGGTACGTGCACACTGAGTATGTAGATCTTTGTTAAACTGTACCTATATTCGACTGTCACTGTCAACTTTTCAATACATAATTGAATCGAATATTTATCATTTTAACTTTAATTTAGTCTCTGTATTTTAAACAATAAACTTGTAGGCATTTAAAATAGTCTTTGTATGGTTTCAAGATATCATTCCAAACAGTTTTCAACTGAATTAAGCACGTATAGATACTTATTTATTTAATGCATTTTTGTCTATTCGATTCTGGTGGGCTACTGATGTTTTATGCGACTATGTTCTGTATTAACATACAGACAAGGTATATTTAGGTGCAATTAAAAGTACTGTAAAGGGGTATTTTGTATTATTTCAGAATAAAACTACAAGCCTACAGGTGTGTACCACAAAACTCTAAACCACACATTTGTAACGGAAAATCCTTACAAATATGTAAACTGTAGTGACAAGTCTACAATATTGTGTTCAGACGCCAGCACATCAAGCTACCCGAAACTGTCAAATTTTCCCAATCAACTTTGAACCTTATGCATTAGCGATAAAGTTGAAAATTTATTTTAAAAAAATTGACAGATTGTAGTAGCTTGATGTGCTGGCGTCTGTACAATTTAACAATTTTATAGAATTGTAGACTTGTAAAGTTTTGTGGCATAGGTCCGGGGGGCCTCATAGTTTCAACAAGATCTTTTGCTCGACCACAAAGAAGGTTCATGTTCTCTGACTATAACCAATAAAAATGCCTACCAACCTATTAAAAAATGGCTAAAAGTAAATACGTTTATGACCTCAATTATGATTATTTCGCCAGAAATTGTAACTTGAGTATTCCATTGTACTCACATAAAGCATCAGTAAATTTCATACAAAAATAATACGTACCTATTGCGGTGATACTAATGATTATTTTGGTACAAATATTATTTTAATTATGTATATTATATTAGTTAGTTGTAATGTGTAAAGTATATTCCAAAGTGAAATGTTTTTATTGGGACAAGTTTGAAACAAAACACAAATAATATGGCTAAAGTTACGGTGTCCTAGAAGAACGTCTCCGTCATGTTTATAACGAACGTCAGGTAAATCTATAATTTTCTGTTAAAAATTACCGATATTTTTTGACATTACTGGTTACTGTTAGCCTGCATCATCCCACTGCTGGGCAAAGACCTCTCCCCATGATCTCCAGCTCTTTTAATCCAGGGCTAAAGTGGACCACTGGTCGTTTGTTTTGTCCAGCTCGTCCCGCCATCTTCTACGGGGTCTGCCGCGACGCCTTCTTGCTGTGTTAGGGCTCCACGTGGTGGTTATTTTGGCCTACAGCTCATTGGGCATACGGCAGACGTGGCCAACCCAGTCCCACATCAGTTTAGCGGCTTCTTGAGTAACGTCAGTAATCTATTTTTTGGAGCGGAGTGTGGTGTTGCGAATATGGTCTGTCTGATTTGACGCCTAGAATACTGCGTTCTATTGCATGTTGGCAAACCTTGGGTTTGGACTTTTGACATTAAGGTGTCAAAACGCTCTGTATATGGAAACTAGCTTCTGCCCGCCCCTAAACCCTAAACCCTTTCTTAGTGGATACCTACTCTTCACAAAGAACGCACCTTCCAAATTTCATGTCTCTAGGACCAGCGGTTTAGGCTGTGCGGTGATATATCAGTCAGTCAGTCAGTCAGGACTTTGTATTTTATAGATTACGGCCGAATGTGGCGGTCAACTCTCTTCTAGGAAACCGTAGTTTTACCCATGTCACCGTAATTAGAAATATATTTTATGTTTTTTTTTTTTCTTCAATTATATAATGTAAGACGTATTTAATCGTCAGTGGTATTCTGTTATGTTATCAACTGAACTTTTATTTTCAATAAATGATAAATCTTATTGTGGAAGTTTTTATGCATATCCCTGAGATTTCCCCCTCAGTTCACAATGCGAAAAGTAGGTAGGTATAACCGTAAAACCGCTCCGATGTCGAGAAATCACCTGAAGATTGGTAACAATAGAAAAAGTTATTGTTTCTCATTAATTAAATAATTAGTGACAGTTGAGCTAGTGAGAGCAGTGGTGGCCAAATGGTAACGGCCGCGACTTACGAGTTGTATGTCGTAGGTTCGAATCTAGACAGGTGCTTTACTTTGTGTAAATTATGTCATCACCACTGCTCTCAAAACGGTCAAGGAAAACATCGTAAGGAAACCGACATGTCCTAGAACCGAAAAAATTCGAAGACGTGACATCTGCCAACTCGCACTGGGCCCGCGTGGTGGATTACGGCCCACTCCCTCTCACTGAGAGGAGGCCTGTGTCCCAGCAGTGGGAACATTATAGGCTGATTATGTATGAGCTAGTAAAATGCGCTCACATAGTACAGCCCATAAACATACAGGATGAAAAACAAAACGGTCCCCTGGAGAATAATAAATACTTAATACGATCTTGTCGTATTCAATCAAGTTACCAAGTTTAGATAGAAAACCTAACGATTAAAAACCTAGAGTTGTAAATACCGTTTCTACAATAACAAGACATAAAAATGATCAATAAAATTAGTCGTACAAAGGTCACTCATACAGACGTTAATGTAATAGCTGCAAAGGTTTAGTTAGAAAGGTTTGCATGACACGCGGTTGAAGATAATTGTTTTAGTAATTTACTCTACTCTCACCTATCATAATAATCTTGCTAAGATCGCTCTAAGCGATGACACCGCCCATTGTGTCACCCTTTGTAAAATTTCTACATTTATATCTGTAATCTATATTACTAGAGTATTATATATCTGTGCTCGTATCTACTTCTGCTCCGGCAAGAAAACTAATTTAAAGGCCATTTAGTTGAATATTCAAAGCTGTATAGATATTTACGAATCCTAGGTTGCACCAAATATATTGAAATCTTGAGTAGGTATTTAGATATTTATGTTCCGAAGAGTAGTCAGATATTTTTGACTGCACTACCGTAACATACCTACTTATGAACAGTTTATATAATTGATAACATTTTATTGATGTCTAACAGTCTAAGTTTGTAAGAATTATAACTATGATTATTTTAATGCTTACATTATTTTGAAATATTGTCACTGCCTATACAGGGTGTTACGGAAAGGGTATATCAATACAAACGGGTTGAAGAGTGTATCTGGTCTAGAATCTCTGTACAAAATTTCAGCTCAAAAGCAGTAACTTTGAAAATGCTTAATATTTTTTTATTTCGATAGTTTATTAAATTGAAATCATAACAAACGTGTCACCGCGCTACGAGGGTCATTATCCATTATCTGTACTCTGTAGTGTCTGTAGTGTGTCTGTGCGCCTAGTACACGCACATCACGCCGCCGCGCGCCAGTGCAGCGCCGTGATGTCGAAATAAAAAAATATTAAGCATTTTCAAAGTTACTGCTTTTGAGCTGAAATTTTGTACAGCGATTCTAGACCAGATACACTCTTCAACCCGTTTGTATTGATATACCCTTTTCGTAACACCCTGTATATAATGAACTCATGGAGAATGAACTCGACTGTACGTCCGAAATTTCTAATGAGTGTCGTCCACGAAGGTATTGTTCAATTTCAATGTTTTTAAATTTTCAGCGGTTGTTATTTGTTTGTTTTACGAAACAAGAAACAAAATTAGATTCTTGATAATCACAAAAGCGGATCCACGCCGAATTATTGTTGTTTTGTACGTGCATTTCACGTAGGTAGGTACGCATCGGAAGGTTATTTTTTTATTTTAAGTATTTCGTTTATAAAAACTTTATTTCCTAAAGTTACACGAAGTTAAACAAATTAAAAGTGTTTAAATATCTGCTCCAATACCGGAACCAGAGAGAAAGTGCTAGATATGCGTAAACTATTTATAACAAGACCACGCCTATATTTTATTGGCACAGCAATATTTATAGTAACATTAATATCACTAATATTATACGTCTTTAAAAAAAGTATTTTATCATGTCATTACTCTCAGACGGGAGATGCGTTACCATCGGCGGAGGACCCGAGCTTTTCTCCGAAAGCAAAATCGATATTCTTCCACGAGACTTCATGCCGCAGTGGATTGACTGTCCGCCAGGCTTGTGCAGTGGAAGCAGCTGCCAGGGCTCATCCGAAGCGAGAGATCTACGTGCTGTTCAGCGCACCAGTTACCGACTACGAGCTTAAGACTAGCTGCCTCGCAAAGCTCCTCCAATACCCCAATGTGAAATTCCGGAGAGTGCATGTAGCTGAATATTCGAAAGGGACAGCTGTACAGTCAATGTTACTCAACGATGTGATACATAGTAGATTTCGAATAGAGCATACCGCAGACATACTGAGAATGTTGACCCTCAACAAATGGGGTGGTATATATTTGGACACCGATATGATAGTCACTAAATCATTAGAGGACCTGCCACCAAATTTTGTTGCTAAAGAAAACGAAAAGGAAGTCTCATCAGGGATCCTGTCATTTGCAAAAGACGAAATAGGAACCAACGTAACAAACGCTATCATCGAGTAGGATTTGTTGTTTAAGTTTAAAAGTTTTCTTCTTTATGATTATGTCCATCGTTTTCTTCTTTTTCGTCTACATCTTACAAACCAGACATCGAAAAGAAAACAAATGTAAATGCTCAGAAAAAACATTTTCAATGGGCCCAATGCAGACCTGCAATCTGCGTAAAACGTATTAGATTTTGAATTTTTTACGGAGTACCTTAACGGATGTCTCCTTACGTATGATATCATTGATCTGGCACTCATGCCTGTGAGACAATTTCTTTCGGTAGCGGAGTGTTTATTGCACTGAATAAGGTTCCATCTACAAAACAATAATATTATCTTCATCTCTTGTTAACAGAGTGATTAGTGAAGAGTACGACCCGGAAATTTGGTCTATTATAGGCTCAGAACCTATCGAACAAGTGTTAGAAACATTATGTCCAAATGATTTCCAGACGAAAACTATCAATGACTGTAAAGGTATTTATTTATTAATTAGGCTTTTCAACAATGAGTACACTGTTACTGTATAATTTATACATTGCAAACATAGGTCTAAGCGTCTCATCACTTACAGAAAAGCACAGCATTCACTACATTATGCGCAGATAATAACACAAATTATTAAAATAAAACAATTGTTCTTTAGTTGGTAGGTATAGTTGTTTTTGTTTCGCTCTGAACCACAGATATAGATACACCTAGATAACGCAAGAGCAACTACTTCGCGTGCCAAAAATCGCAACAGCTTACGTATAAGAATCGTAAGCCGCCACTTTCGCGCTCAGTCCTGTGTACTGCTGGCTGGGTGAGCGTAAGCGCTGGCGCTAGGCCCCGGGGGTACCTCCGGCGCGATCTCATGGTGGCATGGAAGGAGCGACTTTCACAACCCAGCGCAGGCCACGCCACGATAGTGGTGATAAGACCCCTCTTCGAGGAGTGGCTAGAGAGGCGTCACGGCGTCCTCACCTACCGCCTGACGCAGGTCCTCGCCGGACACGGATGTTTCGGAAGGTTCCTGCACATCATCAGGCGGGAGGAGACGCCCGGGTGTCACCATTGCGAAAATCGCCCAGAAGACACGTTGGAGCATACAGTGGAGGTCTGCCCCGCTTGGGCGGAGCACCGCCGTGCCCTCGTAGAGGCGATCGGCAGCGGCGGCGACCTCTCGCGTCCGGCTCTGGTTCAAGCCATGGTCCGGGGCGAGAGGGAGTGGGAGGCAGTCACCTCCTTCTGCGAAGCAGTCATGCTAGCGAAGGAGGTGGCGGGATGGCTGAGAGAGAGAGCCTCACGTCCCAGCCGCCGCGGGAGACGTTCCGGGCGTCGGGAGCCGCGTGACGACTCCCGGCCACCGTAGGCGCGGGCCTGCGGACGGAGAGTAAAGGGTAGCTCACCGTCCGATCAGGACCAGGCCCGTGCCGTACGGCGCGTACGTGTTCCACGCGCGCCTTAAAGAGATGTCAGCAAAAAGGAAGGGGCTTGCCAGGGCCGAAGCCTGCCGGGGGTGCGGGATTGTCCGAAAGGGTTACCGCTACCCCGGAACATAAAAGGCTAAGGAAGGAACACGGATGGGTTTTAATCAGTAAGAGTCTGACACTCCCTTCCGCTCCACCCAGAGCGGGAGGGGTCATTTGATGATTTCCCATAAAAAAAAAAGGCCCCGGGGGTGGGGCGAGGCGTCTTTGAATCGATTTGATTTTCCCATCACTAAATAGTGCTTGTGACGTCATAGTAGGTAGTCAAAAAATGGCACGCTTTGTTTTCATACAGATTGTGATACTTGCGTTATCTAGGTCTTTCTATATCTGTGCTCTGAACCATGATGACACATAGGTAGCTTGTTTGAGCTGAGCCTTTGCTTGTAGAGACGTCTTGCGCTGCCCGCATCTAGTGGATTCTTGCGAACTTCACCAGGTCGCCAGTCTACTTTGTTGGCGGAGTTCCCGCGTTAGGTCCTCTAGTATGCGGTTGCCACTTCAGAAACTCTCACCACTTTCGCGCCCGTCCATTCTGCAACCAAGTGCGACTTACGTTTAGCATCTCCTCACTCTCCTCTGAGCAAGGCCGTAGGCCAAATACTTAATAAAAATTATTTTATAAATTAATAGCTTCGTACCGCCTCAGAATTAAATAATGTGACAAAGTTCAATAGACACGTGGCGCCATCTATTATCATAATGACGTTATTGTTGTTTTCCTCGGGAACAGCACTTTTTTTCGGGATGAAAGGTACCCTATGTCCGTTTCTGTACACCTGACAACGTAGATATATTTCAGGATACTGAACCGATCTTCAGTGGTTTAGGCGTGAAAAGGTAACAAACGAACTTACTTTCGCATTTTTTAATATTAGGATAACATTAGTATATTTTACTTTTCAGGCGTTACCATCTTCGAGTACGAGTTATTCTACCCTGAATATTATGTGGATATTGAAGACATTTTTGGTCCTGCGCCGAAAGATTTCAATTTGGATCACCCTTACACGCATCACATGTGGAACTATTTAAGCTTTAATAGAAAAATCTGTAGAGGCACAGTTTACGAGTTAATTGCTAAAGCTTTCTGTCCAACTATTCATAGCAACTACTATTATGAGTTCAACCAATGTGATTAGCATTCCACTAATGGAAAGGAAGCAACAACCATCGATTACCTACCTAGTTCTGAGAACTCGTTTCTAATCAAGGATGCGGTATAGTTACTATAATGACCGTAAAGTTATAGTGATACCTACCTACTAATATCTAAGAACAACACAGAAAACGACAGAGAGTTATAAGAGGTAATGTACAGACGCCAGCACATCAACCTACCCGAAACTGTCACATTTTCCCGATCAACTTTGAACCTTATGCTTTCGTGTTAAAATTGAAAATCTATTAAAGAAATTTGACAGATTGTAGTAGGTTGATGTGCTGGCGTGCGTACAGACGCCAGCACATCAAGCTACCCCAATCTGTCAAATTTCTTTGATAGATTTTCAACTTTACTACAAAGTAATAAGGTTCATATTCAATTGGGAAAATTTGACAGATTGAGGTAGGTAGCTTGATGTGATGGCCTCTGTACCTAATGTATATTACCTTATTTATCGTTATCTCTTAAATTTACTATTATCGCAAGGAAGTTACGGAAGGTAATAGTTATGATTGTATTAGTTTAATTATTAACTCAATACAAAAAAAAAGGAAGTAAAGTTAAACGTCTGTACGAAAAATAAAGTCTTTATATAAAATTACATGTTTTAATGGTGCCTTGAAAATAAAACAAAATTAGAAATGAAGAGAGGCGTGCAAAATTTTGTACGCCTGTCTATCACAGTCCACTGTTGGGCATAGACCAGCTCCCTTATTGCTACACCCTGTTCTCCGCCATTAACAGCCAGCCTGGTCCAGTAATGGGCACTACTACATCTACTTAACTTTTTTTAAAGGTTAAAAAAGCTAACTCAATGAATGAAGAGATGCTTGGCGTGCCCGGCTTGGCGTTGTACTTTTGTCTCGAAGGGGAAAAAATTAGGAGTCCTGAGCGGGGTGGCTCCTATTCCCCCGAAAGCTGAAAAATACTTACTTGAATTCAAAATCGAAAGCCGTTTGTAGGAGCACGTGGGCATCATAAGTACGTAAGGCGGGCCTTAAACCATAAATTTTATCGCACAATGTCACGAATTGCACAATATTTTTGACCGTTTAGGGTTAATAATTTGATTTAACTAGAGCTATTGCAAATAATATGAATCATAAGCTTAAAAGAATAGCTGTTATTCTAGCTAGACGACTCGAAGGCATTTGACACTGTCTCTGTCCCTCTTTTGCTCATGAGATTGTTTCAAATTGGGATAAGGGGTTTCCCCTAGATATTTTTAAAAGCTACCATAATAACCGCTCTCAGGTTGTAAAAATCTGTAACCACACAAGTGCAGAACAGTTTCTCACCTATAGAGTTCCACAGGGCAGTGTCCTGGGGCCCACCCTCTTCCTTCTTTATATAAACAGACTGTAGACTGTCCCAAAAATTTTCAAAATCATAACGTACGATAACAAGTGTTACTAGTTCATGGAAGTGACTGGGCAGATGTGTGCTTGCATACAGAATCTGCCTTACGGGATATTATGAATTGGTTAAATAACCACTTGCTCACCCTTTTTTTTTTTTTTTTTTTTTATGGATGGGAAATCATCAAATGACCCCTCCCGCTCTGGGTGGAGCGAAGGGAGTGTCAGACTCTTACTGACTAAAACCCATCCGTGTTCCTTCCTTAGCCCTTTATGTTCCGGGGTAGCGGTAACCCTTTCGGACAATCCCGCACCCCCGGCAGGCTTCGGCCCTGGCAGGCCCCTTCCTTTATGCTGACATCTCTTTGAGGCGCGCGTGGAACACGTACGCGCCGTCCGGCACGGGCCTGGTCCTGATCGGACGGTGAGCTACCCATTACTCTCCGTCCGCAGGCCCGCACCTACGGTGGCCGGGAGTCGTCACGCGGCTCCCGACGCCCGGAGCGTCTACCGCGGCGGCTGGGGTGTGAGGCTCTCTCCCTCAGCCGTTCCGCCACCTCCTTCGCTAGCATGACTGCTTCGCAGAAGGAGGTGACCGCCTCCCACTCCCTCTCGCCCCGGACCATGGCTTGAACCAGGGCCGGACGCGAGAGGTCGCCGCCGCTGTCGATCGCCTCTACGAGGGCACGGCGGTGCTCCGCCCATGCGGGGCAGACCTCCACCGTATGCTCCACCGTGTCCTCTGGGCGATCCTCGCAGTGGTGACACCCGGGCGTCTCCTCCCGCCTGATGATGTGCAGGAACCTCCCAAAACATCCGTGTCCGGTGAGGACCTGCGTCAGGCGATAGGTGAGGACGCCGTGACGCCTCTCTAGCCACTCCTCAAAGAGGGGTCTTATCGCCACTATCGTGGCGTGCCCTGCGCTGGGTTGCGAAAGTCGCTCCTTCCATGCCACCATGAGATCGTGCCGGAGGTCTGTCCGCTCCGCCGCGATTTGCCGCGGAAGCGGAGTTTCCCCCCGGCTCAGTGCCTCCGCGCGCCACTCATACAGGCGCGCTAGGACTATCGCCTCCAGATCCCATGGCGGCAGTCCGGCAAGGAGGCTTGCCGCCTCGCCCGAGATCGTGCGGTACCCCCGGATCAGCCTTACGGCTACCACCTTTTGGGGCGCGTTCAGATAGTGGGCGGCTCGCCGCCGCAGAGAACGCGCCCACACCGGGGCCCCGTATAGGGCCATGGACCGCACGACCCCCGCGTAAAGCCTCCGGCAGGAGGTGTTTGGCCCCCCCAGGTTGGGCAGGAGCCGCTTGAAGGCGGCCCCGGTCCTTTCCAGTTTGGGGGCCAAACGTCGGAAGTGTTCGACGAAGTTCCACCGGCTGTCGAGGACGAGACCCAGGTATCTCATCGTTGCCTCGACGCCGATGTGAACCCCTCCCACCGTTAGTTGGGATCCCGATGGTGGCCCGTTCCGAGGCCCATGGAAAGACATGGCCTCGGACTTGTGCAATGCCACCTCGAGACCCAACCGCCGGATTCTTTCCACGACTATCGCAACCCCGCGTGTCATCGCGTCGGCCGCCGCCTGATGCGACCTCCCTTGCGCCAGGACTAGCGTGTCGTCAGCGTAGCAAACCACGCTGACGCCATCAGGGAGGTCGGCTCGCAGCACCCAGTCGTAACCGATGTCCCACAGGAGCGGCCCCAGAACCGATCCCTGTGGGACACCGCACGACATCTCTCGCTGGTTCCATTCGCCGTTGCGACCAGGGTAGATGACGGCTCTGTCCGTCAAATACGCCCCAACTACTCGACGGAGGTAGGTCGGCACCCGGTGATACCGGAGTGCCTCCCCAATACAGCTCCAGGGCAGGGTGTTAAACGCGTTGGCGATGTCGAGTGACACCGCCACGACGACCCCACCCCGGGTCACCGCGTCCCCCGTCGTGAGGGCTCTCACGCGCATGATGGCGTCCACTGTCGAGCGCCCCTTGCGGAAGCCAAACTGGCTATCCGCAAGATCCGGCCCCGTCCTCACTAGGTGCCCGACGAGGCGGCCTGCAATCACTCTCTCAAAGAGCTTGCCGACCTCGTCGAGCAGCACTATGGGCCGGTATGCGGACGGAGAGTCCGCAGGGCGCCCTGGCTTCTGAATGAGGACCAGCTTCCCCGTCTTCCAACGGAGTGGAAACTGGCCCCTCTCCATGCATGCGCTTAAGAGCGCCTCTAGTCGAGGCCCGAGAGCCCTCGAGGCCAGGACCCAGACTTTACCCGGCAAGCCGTCGGGTCCTGGGGCGGTATTTTTGGCCTTCAGCCTGCCTACCGCCGCTCTCAGATCTACCCCGGTCACTTCAGGGATGTCGTCGTCGTCGTCTTCATGGTCCGCTTCGGGCACCGCAAGTGGCGGAGCCATGGGCGGGGGAGTATGCTCCCCCCGTGAAGGGAACAGAGTGCTCACCACCTCCTCCACGAGCTGTGGGCGGAGACTCTGCGTCAGCGGGGGGGCCCAGGTGCGGAGTTTATTCCGCACCATTTTGTAAGGGCGCCCCCATGGATCTCTGTTCAGAGTCTCCACCATCTCTTCGCGGGCCGTATCCTTGGCCCGCTGGACAGCCCCTTGGAGGGCGGTCTTCGCCGCTCTGTACCCCTCGTACAGCTCCGCCTCCGTGGCTTCCGCATCCGGAGGGCGGATGCGGAGCCTGCGGTGCCTGGTGTACCGGTGTCGCGCGTCGACGCACGCCTTGCGTAGCGACTCCACCTCCTGCGACCACCAGTACACCTGACGTCGGGCGCATCCTGGCCGGACTCGGGGCATTGCCACGTCACATATATCGGACATGGCCTCCTGGAGCCATTCCGCCTCATTGTCAATATCGGCAGGCCTGTCCGGTGATGACACCCAGGCCTGCACGATCGAGGCTTCCAGGAGGAGCTCCCGGTCCAGCTGCTTCAGCGCCCACCGCGGACCACTCGGGGCCTGCTGGACCAGCGCGCTAGAGGTCTGGGTGGAGACGTCGAACCGGATATACCGGTGGTCGGAGTAGGTCTCCACCTCCTCCATGACGCGCCAGTCACTGACACGCTGTGACAGAGTGGGGCTGGCGAACGAGATGTCCACTACGGACTCGCCCCGCATCCGCACACACGTAGGGACAGAACCCCGATTTAGGACGACCAGGCCTGTTTCCAGGGCCCAGTCCTCCACCATCCTGCCCCGCACATCCGTGTAGCGGGAACCCCAGGCCAAATTCTTGGCGTTGAAGTCCCCTACCACTAGCACGGAGAAGGAATGGTTTCCGGCGACGACGACACTCAACTCTGTTAAAGAGTTCTGGAACTCGGCGAGAGTTCGGTTCGGAGAGAAGTACACTCCCACTACTACGATCTCTCCGAACCGTGCCGCTACGCACCCCTGTCCCTTTGTGACACCTTCGAGGGACGGGGTACCGGCGGCAGCCGACGAAATTATGGTCACTGAGCCGCTCAGGTCCTCCACCCAGTTATCCCTGGGCGTTGATGTTCGCCTGGAGGAGGCGCAATGGAGCCATTACTCCTCCATTTCAGCCCCCTCCCGGGCCCTTTGTGAGGGCCCCCCGGCGGTGGCGGCGGCGGCGGCGACAGCAGCAGCGGCGGCGACGGTGGGGGTGGCGACGGCGGCGGAGGGCCTGCCTTTTCTCCTGGTCCCGGTGGGTGGAGCGCAGGACTTGCTCCCCGCCCGGTGATCGGCCGGCATGCCAGCAGCCGCACATGCGACGCAGTGCGGCGCGGCGCTGCACGAGCCAGCCGTATGTCCGGGCTGACCGCAGCGGAAGCACAGAGTTCTGCGGTCCTCCGAAGTGCACTGGACGCCAACGTGGTGCCCCACATGGCATCGGAAGCACCTCAGAGGCCTGGGTTCTAGCAGTTTAACCTGCGCTGACACCCAGCCCACCAGGAGTCTTCGGCCCTCGACAATTGTTCTGGCCGCCGTCACGGGGCAGCTTACCGTCACAGTTCGCATGCCCGCGAAACCAGGACGAATGGTGCCCGCCTTCACCTGGTCGGCCAGACACCCGCCCGCCCTGGCGACGGCGGCCACTACCTCTCCCTCCGTTACGGAGTCATCCAGGCCCAGGATACGCATGTCTGCGCACTTGACGGGCCTGGAGACTCGAGCCTCGTCCGCGTTGAGGGACGCCCTTAGCTTCTCAGCCAGGGCGTCAGCGGTCGGGCCACTCGTCGCACCGGGGATCTCCAGCATGCGGGCGCCAGTAGCGGTCACCCTATGCCGAAGGCCCCCGGTGATCCCCAGCTCCTGGAGGTCCACCGTCTCTCGTGCCTTGGTGAGCACGTCGCAGTACGTCACTCCCCTCTTAGCCGCTTCCGGCTGTAGCGTTATAACTACAGCCGCGGTCTTTGGGGAGCGAAGCCTAGCCGCGACGGCTCGTTCCTTGCGACGCCTCCTTTGCGCCTTTTTTCTGGCCGCCTTGGCCGCCTTCTTCTTCTCCCCGACCACCTGCCACTCGGCGTCGGTCGTGGGAGATTTTTGGGGGCGGGGCGTAGGCTCTGGGGCCTTTCCCTCCCGAGTCGTCCTGCCGGTCGGCGCCGGGGTTTTGCCGGCAGGCACCGGTTTTGCCGGCGCCGGGGTTTTGCCGGCAGGCGCCGGTTTTACCGGCGCCGGGGCTCCGCCAGCGGACGCCGGTTTCGCCGGGGCTCCGCCAGCGGACGCCGGTTTCGCCGGCGCCGGGGCACCGCGACCCGACGCCGATTTGGCCGGCGCCTGGGCCCGGCCAGATGGCCCGGGTTCAGGGGCGGCAGCTGCCGCAGCGGCCGCGTACGAGGCCGCCTTCGGCCCCGGGGCCGTCCTGCCCGCCAGGGGGGGGCGCAGGACTATACCCTCCAGAGCGGAGAACCGCGCCTGGAAGGTTGCCAGCTCCTGCCGAACCAGGTTCAGGACCTGGTTCTCCACCGGGACGGGCTGGCTTGCCGGTTCTGCCTGCACGCCGCCGGCGACCCTCAGGCCGGCCAGGTCTGCTCGGAGCCTCCCGTTCTCCTCTTGGAGAAGCTCCATGGCGGCCTTCAGGCGGGCGACCTCCGCCCGCAATTCGGCCACTTCGCTGGCTGAAGGACCAGCATAGTTGGCCGCCTCCGCTGCCGCCATGATGGAGGCCTGTGCCGAGAGTATGGCCCTGTTCTTAGAAGCTTGTAGCTTCTTCAGGGACACATCCCGGATCGCGGCCTCCACGACCGCCGCAAACCTGAGCTTGCGGTCCGCATCGGGGCCGCCAGCCTCACTCGCCTCGTCACTTGAGGGCCCCGAAGCGACCGCGCGACCGGTCCCCCCCTCCTTTGCGGGCTCCTCCGCTCGCTCTGCCGCCTCCCGGGCAGTGAGTCCCCTCCCCTTGCCTCGCTCCCTGACTCCTCCCCGCCTACTGGTGGGGATTTTTCTGGCCGAGGCCAGCTCCCCGTCAGTGGACGACCCCTGGCCGTCCTCTGACCTTGGCCGCTTGCTGTGGACCTTCGTCGTCGCAGCGGCCGTCTCCTTGGCACGGCGGCTCTCTGAGCCTCCCGTGCTTGCGTCTCCTGATGCAGCGTCGGACTCCGACCCCGCATCACTCCTCCCCTCTTCTGTTTGCTTCGTTTTACAATTTTCCATATTTGTTCCCACGAGTAATTTTCATGTTTTATTGACTCAAAATAATCGGTTCGCACTAGCGACTAAATCAAGCTACCCACTAGCCAAGCTTGCAACCTCCCTCACGGTGCGCCGCCGCTTGGAGGTTTGGGGAATTTTTTATAGAGGTTAATCTTCCTCGCGGTCCGGGCGGTTAAGCCAAGACCCTCGACCCCCTTCAACAGCCAGAGACATGACCTTACGGGGCGCCGCCCACACGAGCCAGAGCCGAGGCTGCAGCTCGTGCGGGCGACGCCCCTAACTGTCTCCGGGGCTACGAGATTAGCGGTGGCAGGGGGGGGTTACCCCTTCTGCCTGCCCGGCGGCAGGGTAAGTGCACACCGGGCCCGCTCTCACTCCACCACAACTGCCGCTCTGCTACTCAGAGCGACATGTTTGGAGCGATCCTCTTGGCAGAACATTAGCATGCGGACAGCGGCATCCCACTGGGAAATAATCCCAATGGGAAATCGCTGCCCGCACCCCAGGGTGCACCGGCCCGAACACTGGTCTTCCCCCCGGACGTATCCAGAAGGGAACTCCAGTCCCCGGGCAAACGTGGAGGTTTTCTGCCCAGGCACCCCCACTTGCTCACCCTGAATTTAGAAAAAACAAAATTCATAACATTTGCTCCACGGCTTATATCACAACCAAATTCCTCCTTCACACTAACTGCTCACAAATGCCTTTCAAATACAAGTGCAACCTGCAGCTATGCTACAATTACGCGTAATAAACAATTTTTGGGCCTCTACAGCCGTAATCAGACTATGACATGACCCAACTAGCAAAATAGTCCTGGAATGCGATTTTATAATGCTACGTGGACTTATAAAGCTCCGATGAAGGTTTTGGTGGTTGCTACTACGCTTTTAACAGCATAAATACATGCTGTTTTTACTCAAGTACGTTGTATCCTATAATTTTTACTTATATCCGTATATAGGATCATATTTCCTGACAAATATAAGATCAAGACTCCTATAAAAGCATGAAATAAGAGTAATTACACTCAAGAGTAATTACTCCGTTAAGTCAGACTTAAATGCGCCTATAAGATAACATCTGCGGGCCATTTAAATCTTAATACTCCTGTAGGAGCATGTACCAGGAAGATATGCACTGAGGAGCAATTACTCTTGTTATTTTTACTTATAGCCTCATATAAGCTAATATTTTGTGTAAATTAAAGTTAAATTACTGTTAGTCATTTATGTATCTGGTTTGGTTTAACATAAGCTTAGAAGTAACTGGTTAAATGAATTTCATATCCACGTTTTAAAAATAATAAATCACCAAGATTATAACAGCACTCGGTAGGATAAAATGTTTTCTAATAAATATTTTTTTAGATTTATCGTATGCTGTTTTAAACCTAGATATATTTATATAGGCATTCCACAGTAGTGTTATTGTCTAAGTAATCTCAAACAATCCTGGTTAAAACTCTTAAGAAGCCACTTTTGCTTGTAACGACCAGTACAGGCGAAAACACGCTTTATATAGTTTTGCAAATTCTATTGTAGGATTTGACATCAGCCATTTTGCTTACAATAGTTTTTGTCTACAAATATTGAAAAATAGATTTAAATAAGTGGAAGCGGTTTAAAAAAAGTGGATCTTATAAAAGAAAAGTTAAAAAAACATATAAAGAATTGTTAACCGCAGTGAGCACCGATTTTTTTATTTAACTGGTGAAGACCGTATCGCGAATTCTAGCGAGGATTCCGGACAAGATAATTGTAGTACTACTTTAGATGGCTATATGTCTATGTTAGCTATATGTCTATGGTAACAACTACGACAAATTAAAAAGTCGTTTACTAGGAGTTTATGGTACTTTTTGGACCATCTCAAATCGACAGCACATTACTCACAGGACTGCCCAATCTGTTCACCGACAACGTTGCCTGATTTAACAGCATGGCTTGAAAGAAAATAGAGAAGGCTGTGCCCGTACCTATTGTGTTATTGTAGGAGATCCATAAACATTTGTGTAGTATTGCCCAGACATCAGATACTTAAATCTTTTCCAACTGATATCTAAGTAAGTTAGTTTAAATATAGGTAACTATAGGGATTTTCACTTTTACTCACATAGAAGTAGCTAATAATAAATATTGTGTTACGTAGATAGGTACATATTCAGTTAGGTACTAGTTACACATTTCACATTCGTCTCTTGGGAAGTGATCAATTGATCATAAATTGCGTAAGTAGAACAATTCTCACACCAAAATCAATCTTGGTATAGCAATGATCTAATGTGTTCTTGACTCTTCGTGAAATGTAAATCTCTAGTGTTAATAGACACCACGCTGTGACAACCGGGATCTCTGATAACAAGAAATGTATAACATTCCAAGGCCATTTTAAGTTCTTTAAAGATCGGAAATCTTATTTGGTTAAAAATCGATCCACGATATCCAGGAACATCGGCATAGTCTTGTTTAAATCGTCGGCAACCTGTTATAAAATTAAGTCAAATAAATGTCAATGTTTAACCTAACACGTAGAACAAACCTTAAAATGTTTTTTTAACTTATCTATAAATATCAATCGATTTTCATCTGGGCATTGCGGAACCCTAATCGGTAACAATGGCGAATCTTCCTAGGTTTTGAGATAACCCAATATAGAACCAATATACTTATATTGGTACTATGTCACACTTGGAAATGCTTACTAAGAAAATGTCAGCTGCCTTCATAATATTAATTTAATATTAATTAATACTAAAATGTAAATAAGCAAATTTCAAGAGGCGCTTTAAAACTGTTATCAAAACCATGATAGATTTCACAGAAAATTCATGTTCCCATACGAATAAGCTATAAGACTAACAATTTGACAACAATAACATTTTGTTTATCTACTATGGTTGACATTAATAAATTCTGATTCATATAAATCTCGACTCTCAAGATGTTCAAAAAATTTTTTTACAGAGCACAACACTGTCCGATACACACTTCGACTGTTCACAATATATGAGCTTATGGGAGCATTTCTAGGCGCGTATTAATCTATTTTTTTACTATAACTTACTTATATTGAGATTAACAGGAGTATTTGCATTGACGTAATTCAATTACAGGAGCAATATAGGAGTATATGGCATTTTAGCGGTCTAATATAAATACGTTATAAGTAAAAGTAGACTTATAAAGTGGGCCCTTTTCGCGACTTATATGTGGATATAAGTCTCATATAGTCCTCGATAAATGATGGTTCTAGGATAGTATAAAAACCACTTTTTGCTAGTTGGGGACACATCGAGCAATCAAAAGTGACACACATATGGTATGGCGTCACGCGTCATACCGGGTAGGGTGACGCGGGCACGCGCATGTCTTGTCCATTGAAATGTCACAAATATGGACACAGCTTTTGATGTTTCGTATGAGCAATGAGACGATACATAGTTTTGGCAGAATAATCGACAACAGCAAATAGCAACCATGTAATTCGCATTGCCGTTGCGCTTAAAAATCGCTGCCACCGTATATTCAATGCATTTCCATAAAAAAATCATAGGTTTCACATAACAGACAAAACACAATAATATCCGACCACATTTTGTTTCCATTTCATAAACAAAAACGCGGGAAATGGCGAAAAAACAATAAATATTCTGAATGAAAATAAACAACATTGCTACAGTTATACGCTTGTGCTACAATTATGCGGGTCACTCAAATGATAAAATTCAGTCAATCGTAAGCGTAAAACGTAAATTTTACTGAGAAAATAACCAATAGGTAATGAAATATTTACGAAAAATTAAACGAGGTTTAGGTTTCGCTTGTTTATCAATTTGTGTAATAATATTCCTTAAAGAAATGTACACAATCAGTTATTGGGATACTGTAGCTAACTATTACTCTGATGAGGGAGACGCGTTGCCATCGGCTGAAGATCCGAGCTTTGCTCCGAAATTGAACAATTCAATATTCTTCCACGAGACGTCGTATAATGGCGAACTAACTGCTCGAAAAGCTTGTTCTGTGGAAGCAGCTGCCAGGGCTAATCCGAAGCGAGAGATCTACGTGCTGTTCAGCGTACCTGTTACCGACTACGGGCTGAAGACTGGCTGTCTCGCAAAACTCCTCCACTTCCCCAATGTGAAATTCTTTAGAGTGCATGTAGCTGAATATTCGAAAGGAACAGTCGTACAGTCAATATTGCTTAACGATTTGAAGGAAAGTAGATATCCAATACAGCATACCGCGGACATACTGAGGATGTTGACCCTTAACAAATGGGGTGGCATATGTTTGGAAACCGATATGATAGTTGTGAAACCACTGGAGGATCTGCCACCAAACTGGATTGTAAAACAAGGCGCGAAGTTCGTCGCACCAGGGATATTGTCACTTAGTAAAGATGAAGCTGGAAGTAATATAACTAGTTCTATTCTCGCGTAAGTGTCGTATCAGTTCTTCGTGAATCTATCACAGCTAGGTGAAAAGCTCTATTATACATTATGTTACCCGTGTGTCCTAATTTTTTTTCAGAGAAATATCTAAGACCTACAACCCTAATGACAGATTTGTAACTGGTCGGACACCTATTCAGAAAGTGGTTCAACGTAGTTGTCCTATAATAATCCGTTGGGAAAGCTGTCATGGTAAGATCATTTAAATTAGAGGGAAGAATACGACAGGAAGTTTAAGAGCTGTTTCACCATACTCTCTTGAGCTCCAGAACTATCTCTAGAGTCTAAGCTGACATTGGGACATACAATTTAACTAACAGAGTATGGCAAAACTGACTCAAATTCTTAAAGCTCAAGTTCAACACTGTTTTCTTTTCTGCTTCTTCGTTTTTTTTTATCTTTACAATTCAAAAGTTTGTTTTACATTATGTTCCAGATATCGCAATCTTCAAACAGCAGTCGTTCTACCCTATTGATAAAATATTACGGAATGCAGATCATAAAGTGAGAAACGACCAACCTTCTTTCTCGTTCCAGTGGAACTTCTTCAGCCCCAATTTAAGTCCTTATAATATTTACTTCTCCAACGACCAGCTTGCTAAAAGATACTGTCCTTCAATGTTTATGTCATATCGAGAAGAGTTAATTCGTGATTGATGTTAAAAGTAGAATATGATAATTTTGTACTACATAATGCAAAAATACAAAAGAAGGAAGCGTTACGTCCAACTATTTTAAAGATCATTATAAGATTCATGAGAAGCCAGATCATTAACAACAGCTTGCAACCAAGTTGTGCCGAAAGAGGAAGTCACGACTCCTCAATTACCAGACGCTTTTGTGATATTACGCAAAGAGTGAGTGGTACTCATCATTAAAAAGGTTTTAGGTTGATGTCAACTTGTTTGGTCAAAGGTGTACGCTATTTGAATCTTAGTTATCAAATAATTAATTATAGTTTTGTATACTGTCTGCTCGGTGCCATAGCTTCAAAAGATATGTGTCGGAGCACATAATACCTATAGAAACTACGGCACTGAGCTACGGCTAACTTGACTGTACAGACCCCAGCACATCAAGCTACCCGAAACTGTCAAATTTTCGCAATCAACATTGAACCTTACGCTTTAGCGATAAAATTGAAAATCTATTAAAGAAATTTGACAGATTGTAGTAGCTTGATGCGCTAGCGTCTGTACCTACCATATAGCTAACAAAAACAGTCTGTTGTAATCTTTGTTAATCACTAAAGATCATGAATTCATGAATGACACTGGCAGCTGGCTATTACGCCTATTGCAGATAACTAGAAAAAGATACTACTGAAGAAGTATTCATTTTCTTCTAGGTAGGTATAAGCATATACAGGGTTGCTGGAAAAACACCAACGACTTTTTAATTGCTTAAAAATGTGTTACAAAGTTGGAGAAACAAATAATCTCAAAAAATAAAACACTTGATATTTAAGCCTACGTACGTTTTGATTACAAAAAATAAACTTTCCAATGTTTTTTTTTATTTCTTAGTTAAGTTTACCTAGCTAGGATAGTAATCCCTGTTAAAATCTCTCTCTGTTTTATTTGTTGTTTGATCTACTTATTATAATCCTCCATGCGCTTAACATGATTGTGTGTGCGTATCTACACAAATAAAAAACAACCGACTTCAAAAAAAAAAAGTACAACGTGAAAAATAACTTTAATTTCGGAAGTCGGTGTCGTTGGTTCCGCGTTTTCGTTTTTTGACACCGACTTCCGAAATTAAAGTTATTTTTCACTTTGTAGTTTTTTTTTGAAGTCGGTTGTTTTTTTTGTAAAAAAGTTTTTTTTCACTTTTTAGTTATACCTACCCCACACAAATTCAATTAACACTAGTGCATTGAAGAATTGAAGACACGACTCGAAGAATCATCAAAATTCACATAGAAATGCCGGAGATGCAGTACATTTATGCATATAACTTCGTACATAAGAATAATTACCGAATGCGTTATATACTAAAACCTTCCCGAAAGTATGTAGATCACACTAATGAAAAAATTATCAAAATCGGTTTAGTTGTTTTTGAGATAATCGCGGACATACAAAGATACATCCATACGGGTCGAATACAGAACCTCCTTTTTTAAAGTCGGTTAATAAAATTGGAGTGTCTGTTTGTAATAATAAAATAACCGCTTTTTACTAAATGCATAATAATATGGATGTATACACGGTACATATAAATAACATTTTTTACAATTTTTGTCTGTCTGTCTGTCTGTTCATAGTTTAGTAGTGTAGTAGTTAATTTAGTAATAACTACACCCCCAACCCCACCCCCATAACACACATATGTATTTACGTTAGCGTGGGAAGAAGCGCAAGAGGCCCTAAGAATCTTTTCTAAATCAATTAATTTTAAGAAATTGAAAATGTAACAAAAGGCACAATTTTTTTTAAAGTTTAAGCAAAAAGTTATAGTGTGTGTGGGGGTGTGTTGTGAGTGTCAAGTGTATGTAAGCGAGTGGCGGGTGGAACATACTTCTGTATGTTGTGATATTTAACTTTGTACAAGTGGGGAGGGGTGTATCTGGACACGAATATTCTGGTCGTCAAGTCTCTGACGCCTCTGGGACACAACTGGGTAGCGTCGAGAAAAGACAACAATGACTTGGTGGATGCCGCAGCCATAGCATTTCTATGGATCACCTAGGCAGAAAACTTGCCGAGGCTGTCATCAAATATATATACCTATCGACATACAATACAATTTCTCACACACAATACAATTTCTTTGTATGTTTTAATCTGTAGTTTTACCGAAAATCCATAAGTTTTGTTTCTCTTCTTAATCGTAGCTGTCCGCGATTTCCTCAAAAACTAATGAACCGATTTTGATAATTCTTTCACTAAAGTGATCTACATACTTTCAGGAAGGTTTTAGTATATAATACATTAGGTAATTATTCTTATCTACGAAGATATATACATAAATGTACTGCATCTCCGGCATTTCTATGCGAATTTTAATGATTCTTCTAGTCGGTGTCTTCAATTCTTCAGTGCACTAGTGTTAATTGAATTTGTGTGGGGTAGGTACAACTAAAAAGTGAAAAATAAAAACTTTTATACAAAAAAAAACAACCGACTTCAAAAATAAAATACTGCAAAGTGATAAATAACTTTAATTTCAGCAGTCGGTGTCAAAAAACGAAAATGCGGAACCAACGACACCGACTTCCGAAATTAAAGTTATTTATCACTGCAGTATTTTTTTTTTTGAAGTCGGTTTTTTTTCAAGTCTATTCACGCAAATCTCTTTCGCGTGGAACACAAAAGAAAGAGAACGCAAGTGTCCTGCTACTATTCCTGTTTGTTGGGTATGTTGTCAATTCGTCAAAATGTAGGTGTGTGCTGTAAGTGCATGACACATCGAGTTTTTGAAAGAAACCTGTGTACTTTCTAAATCAAGTAAAACCTCTTCAAGTGTTTATCGAGGCACTTAACTATTGTCCACGCACATGATGATAATAGCCGCTGACGCACATGATATGTAATCGTCAATAAGCCTTTCTAAAGAGGTAACCTTGCCTACTTCTGCTGTGTAGACTTTTGTTGCCCGACTTGACTTTCAAACTTCATCGAATAATAAATAAATTCTGATTGTCTACTTGTACACTCTATCAGCTCTATTATGGAAAAACTGTCAAAAATTCAAAATTTATTCTCAGGATTCAAAACTTATTATTATTCTAGGTATAAGTAAAAGTTTGGTGAAATTCGCCCTTAATAATTAAATTAATAACTAGAAGAATAAGTGACTGTCAGCTGATATTTAATTTTATATTATATATACATATCAAAATGCAAGAGATTCAATAGGGAATTATGTAATAATCTGAAAAAAATAAATAAATCATGATGATAGGTACCCAGTTGAAGAAGCGGCACATTTATGATCTTCAGAGCAAAAATCGTTGTGCGCACGGGCCATAGATATATGAAAGAAATTTTGTCTGTTTTTTACATTTCTATGGCACGAGCAGTTTGACAGAAATCACTGAACTTGAAGTATTTGTTTTGTTATAAATGGCATGTCGTAGATGACCTACAGAGATGGTAACTACTTAACCGGACTATCCTGTGGTTGCCATAAGTAAACTCAAAGCCTCCAGCCAGGGGCGAATAAGGTTCAAATCACACCGATATGGCAGCGAAGCAGCGAGCAATTTCAGTGTCATATAATTTTAAACTTTATCTTCATTACTATAATACATAGTATCGCTTGAGAAACTTGAGTCGTCGGAGTGCACGCGGCGCCGCGGGCGGCCGCGCGACCTTTCAAGTTTCTCAAGCAATACTATGTATTATAGTAATAAGGATAAAGTTTAAAATTATACGACACTGAAACTGCTCGCCTCTTCGCTTCCATCTCGGTGTGATTTGAGCCTAACATGCGTACATTGGATAATCACTATGTCCGATGAGCTTCCTCACCAACTCATTCTCTTCAAACCAATAATTGCATGCCAATACTTGTATGTTTGTGAACTATGTGTGAGTTTTCTCTATAAATCCTTTCATCATATGTACCTACTTTGAATGAAGATTATGTAATAGGTAATCATTCTAGTACCTAGCAGATTTAAACGAGCTTTGTAGGTCCTTCTGCATCTTACTTCCCGCCGGCGTTTCAAAATTATTTCATTCTTCTACATCGTTCTGAAATTACGTAAAAGATTGTCGATTATTTGCTAAGCTACAACTCGATAATTCGAACAAAATGACCTCGAAGCACGCAATAATTCTTATGAAATCTATTAGCTACCTATTCAAAATAAAATCAGCCATCTTGCCTCTTAGCTAGCTCTATGCAGTGCACCAGTAGTATTTAATTTTGACAGCGACTAATCAATTGGTTAGCGACCTCTTAGCGCTAAATAGCGTTTTTATATAAAAATTTTGCTAATCAGTTGCTTAGGAATTCGGAGACGTTTATAAAACAACTTTTTAACAAAAAATTAAACCTCCGAAAAAACGGAAAAGCAAAAAATAATAAACCTTTTTTTATTTAACTTTAATAAATAAGATCTTAAACTAATGTAAGTATACCTAAGTAATTTTAAGTTGGCGCCAAACAAGCAAATTAATATCGTTGCGAGTGGTAGTGTGGAGAGCGCATTTTTTGTTTGGAATGTTAATGTTTATCGCTGGAGATTTCACGTTGCATCGTTAATTTGATTTGGTTATTTCTTTAAATTTAAGGTAATTTAGTGATCTTCATGTTCATTGATTGTTTGGCGCCGACTCAAAGTTACTTAAGTATACTTAAAAAAATATATACGCGTCGACTTGATAACCTCCTCCGTTTTTTTGTCGGTTAATAAGACTGTCAGTGATTAACGATTTTTATAAATAAGGCTGTTAGAATCATACAAACCTGTTTTAATTAATAATGGTAGGGGAACCCAGAGGGTTTTTGAGCAAGCATATCCAGGGCGAGAAGTTGATAGCTGAGTACGAGTAGGTCTGGCATAAGAAGAGAACACCGAAAATATATTTAAAAAGTTTCTGATAGGAACCCCGTGGTCAGGAGTCCACTTTCAGATTTCAAAAAAGGGCCGAAAATAAAGTGATCTTCAGAGGCGTTGGTTTTGGCATGATCGGGTCTGGCCTAACCCATAATGACTTAAATAGGCAAATCTGACGGAGAAATTGTGGGCTTTCCCCAAATCTGACGACTTTGAAAACTCAGATTTGGGCCATTTCTAAAAGGATATTCAGGGCGAATGAAAGTTATTCTGTGCAATAGTGTTACATGTCCTGATAGTGAATATCTAAATATCTGACGGGATGATGGAGCCTTTTGGCAAATATGAGGAAATTTTATCAATTCAGAAAATTACCCAAAAGTGGCCATAATTTTGCATTTATCACTAAATCAAGGAACCCAATAGCTTCGATTACTGTTTGAATTGGAAGGTGACATGTTTATGAAGATTTCTCAATATTCAGAAGTTTGAAAATACTAAACACTTGAACATAATGATTAAAAGTTAAATAGCAAAACTAAAACATCGTCGGAGTAACAAAGTTGATTATTTCAACATTTTACTATGACACCAAGTAAACCAATTATTTCAAAAACATCCTCATCTTACGGGTTATCTAACGAACTAGCACCGTTTTAAAAAATATTTATTTATTTAAAGGGGTTTGAAGGTTTTGGCCCTAAAATCAGCCGCCATTTTGATTTTTTTTCAGAATCGCGGTGCACAACAAAAGTTATATATTTAGATAGAGGACACTTATACAAACAAAAAATGTAATATAACATAATATCCTAAAGAGTCAGGTTTCGGAGTTATTCACCGAAGTATAAGTCGAAAACAACTAGGATTTTTTTGTTTTTTTTCCTTCCAGGTAAGCATATTGAACTATTGAGGTAATAGAAACGTTATGAAACCTTTATGGAGAAGAAACAAATGAAGAATAGACATTTTTTTAAATAAATAATTAAACACGGCAATTTATAGTTCATTTTTTTAATCCCAGAGACTAATCTAACAAGTGTGATGTCAGACTTCTATACTAAAAAAAACGAAAACATAAAAGACTAGTCTCTGGGATAAAAAAAAGGAACAATAAATTGCCGTGTTTAATTATTTATTTAAAAAATATCTATTTTTCATTTGTTTCTTCTCCATAAAGGTTTTATAACGTTTATATTACCTCAATAGTTCAATATGCTTACCTGTAGGGAAAAAAAAAACAAAAATCCTTGTTGTTTTCGACTTATATTTTGGTGAATAACTCTGAAACCTGACGCTTTAGGATATTATGTTACATAACATTTTTTGTTTGTATAAGTGTCCTCTATCTAAATATATAATTTTTGTTGTGCACCGCGATTCTGAAAAAAAATCAAAATGGCGGCCGACCTTAGGGCCACCCTCCATACAAAAATCTTCAAACCCCTTTCGTAAATAACACCTTAACAGCTATAACGCCAATGCAATGTTACTACTACAAGGATACACATACATCTAACTTACTCTTAATACAATTTAAAATACGATAAAAAATACAAATAGAATACAATTTAAAATACAATTTAAAATACAATTAAGAACACAATTTGAAATAAAATTAATAATAAAATTTAAAATACAATTGCAAATACCATTAAAAAACAATTACGATTAAAATCACTACTCAACATTTTCAATGCACTTCAATGCTACTTCTGTGAACTTCATCAGGCTGCAGTGAAATATATCTACCTCCCTTGATACAATATTCAACAATCTTATGGCGCGTGACAAGGGGGCAAACTTGTTCAGGTTAGTCACAGAGGAGAGATGATATTGAGAGATGCCCGTCAATTGTTTGATAATGCTGGCAAAGGTGGAAAGCCATACTTACTAAAATTAACGAGAACATTAAAGTAACGACTTGTTTACATCGTAATACTTTTCTATTCGAGGTTTTATTGTAACTACGAACCTCTGCGCTCGATATCGTTACTGATATCACCTTCAAATCTCAGTAATAGTTCGTTATGAGAGTTTTGTTAAATAAGTCCCAACATTTCGGCTTAGGCCGCCAGCTGCTAGTTAACTAGATTAAATGACAGATCATGAGATACAAATTTATTTCTAACCGATTTCTAAAAGATGAAGGTTATCAATTCGTCTGTATATACAGGATGAATGTTTCAAGTCATCATGTGGATGACCAAATTCGAAATTATAGGTAATACCGAAAAATTCTTAAAGGAGTGACGGGGTCGATTTTGACGAATACTAAAACTGTATCATTAAATTTTTGAAAAATCAATTGCTCTAGCCAGGAATCGAACTCGTATATTTTGAAAAAAAAAAACACTGCCCGTTTTATTGCACCCTCCGACGGTGTCGTTAGTAAGGATCAAATTCTGGAAAGAAATGATACACGCCAAAGTAAAGGAAAGTGGACATTTTTAAGAATAACTAAAATCAGATAAACAAATTGATTAATTTTGGTTTAACAATGAATTCAAAATATAATTTATTATATTAAAAACATAAGTTAACGGCCAAATAACTACTGCTACAGTGCAAACGAATAAATCACTTACATTCTAGATACTTAAAAACTGTTACTATCTTAAAATAATTGCTTTTTGTTAAAAATGCGCCCTTTACTTTACTTTGTCGTATATCATTTCTTTCCAGAATTTGATCCTTATTAGCGACACCATCATTTCATTTCATTCATTTATTGCATTTCATGTTGTTTACAGGTTGTTACATTATGATAGTTCCAAACAATGAACCCTGCTAGGGCACAGCAATGTATAAGCGATAGGTTTTAATTTATTTAACATGCTATCATTATTCATACAATTTGTTGATATAGATTAATTTAAAATTATTAATTATTATTATACATTATGTCATTTTTATAAACTAAATAAAATAAATAAATTATCATTTTCATTCCATCGAGGGGTATACGAGATACACTCTTCAACCCGTTTGTATTGATATACCCTTTCCGTAACACCCTGTAAATAATTTAATGGACATTAATACTGTACTTTTCAAAAATTGATTTAATGCAGTAAATACGTAAAAATCTTCAAAACATTTTTAATTTCCCGTCAATCAAGTGTGAAACCTGAAAACATTGCTTGCTTCGCTAGCTTGCGAAAAATCAATTGATTGAGTCATTTTTTTTTTTTAATAGATTCATTTCACCCGTAGAAGGAACCCTATTGAAAATGGCTCTTTTATTCAAAGTAGTTTAATTATAATTAATAAATCGTGCACTTTTGGATTTTCCAAATTTTTTATTAATATTTAATTATATTAGGTATGCTGCACCGGCCGACGTCATCACGTCAACGCTGGGCCCTCTCGCATAGGGTCGCAGCATTATGCTGAGCAACAGTCGTTTTGCATAGATGTGACGCACAGAACAGCTGTTATTCTGTTCTGTTATGTGACGCATATTTTCCCCAACTTGTTCTTTTTTGTGTTTGAGTTAGTTCTTTGCGTCATGTTTAACGCAAATAAATATTATTCAGTAGGTATTTTCTTTTGTTTTGTTGACAGACAAGACAGTTTCCAGTTGTGTTTTACGGGTGGAGAAGCAGTGTTGTAATTGGTTATCGAAAAATAAACAATTTATAACGCTATGGATGTTGAATTATTAACCTTTTGAACGCCATTGTCACATATATGTGACAAACGAAATCTTACCCTGAACGCCAACGTCACAAATATATGACAAAATACACGTCGCACGGGTCGCACCATATTATGAAATAAACAATTTAATCATTATTTTTGTGTGTTTTTATTTATATAATTTAAAAGTTTAAGCTTCCGTCTATATTGTATTGCATGAAACTAATATAAATAAACCACCAATATCGAGAAATTTGTTGTTTTAAGTGTGTGTGTGTTGTTTTGTTAAAGTGGCCTGGCGTCAGGGGTACGGCGATACGTTTGTACTCTGGCGTTCAAAAGGTTAAAAAAAGGGATTTTCATTTCGACGTACAAATACAGCACCTGTGGATTGTGGACAGACCGCCATTGTTTAATATAACCTACACGGTTCTAAAACAGTTTTGAAATGATTAATTATTTAAAAGTAAGTTACACATAGCCGTTTGAGTGTTTTATGTACTTTATGGAGTGTTAGGTATTATCATAGTCGTGCTCGTACACTTATCCATTGATAAAATGAATGGGAGCTAAATATATATACTATAACTATAGTGTTACTATTTGTGGTATAAATCATAAGCTACGCCCTTTACACTGATTTTGAATCACTGTGAAAATGTTATTTAAATATTTATATAAAATAGATATGCCAACAATATATACCTACATTTTACATTAATTAATAAAAGTAAAATATAATTATAAGTTCTGATATACAGGGTGAATTTTCCAAGTGGGCGTGGATGGCCAAATTCTAAACTATGAGGAATAGCGAAAAGTACTCAAAGGAGTCGCGGGTTTGATTTTGATGAAAACTAAAACTGCATCATTGGATTTTTGAAAAATCAATATTTCTAGCCAGGAATCGAACCTGTTGATTTTGAAAAAAAAACACACACTGTATTATTACACCATTCGATAGTGTCCCTAATAAGGATCAAATTCTGGGAAGTAATGACATACAGATTTTCTCTAAGAGATTTTTTTAAAGATATTGGTATTCCCACGGTTGCATCACAGTTCATCTTTCCCAACATCTTATATGTTAGGCAAAATATACACTTGTACACTAAAAACAGTGATACTCACAATGTTAACACTAGAAATAAGGACAAACTACGTGCTTCCTTTCACCGGCTTCATAAGGTTCATAACTCATTTGTTGGGCTTGGTATAACCTTTTATAACAAGCTACCTTCTTCCTTGCTTGATTTGCCTTTTAATACGTTTAAAACTCAAGTAAAATCCAACCTTTGTTCAAAAGCATACTATTCCATCAACGACTACTTAAACGATAAGAATAGTTGGTCGCCCTGATTAACTCAAGACAATTTTTATGTTCTTTCTCCAGAATTAGCTTACTGACAGGTTATATGAGTTCATATAATTGTTTTTATTTTATTTTTGTTTTTTTTAGTTGAGAGTTTTAGTCAATTCGGTTTAATTTTATTGTAATTTATTATTGACATAATCTACTCATTTCAATGTCCTTTAATGAGTTGATTGCAATATGTGGTTAGCTAGCGACCTCTACGAATGATCATATTATTCTTGCTTGAGCAACCGGCAGCAAGTTCGTCATGCTCCCTTAGATGTCATTGCTTGCGGTAGCGTCGGAGGTCGGGTTGCCTCCTTCCCTCAAATATGGCGAGGGGGGTAATGGCTGATCTTTGCGTTATGCTCGTGAACAGGTGCTGCTTGTGGTGACTGGTCGTCTTGCTGACCATGGTTTTGTTGTTGTTATTAGTAGTAATAACTTGTTTATTTATTTTACTTTGATGGTCCTAGTTTATCATTTGTGACTTCAAGTGACAGCTATGTAAACAGAACCCAGCATTGCATATATATGTAAGCTGTCACGCCCTTTATACCTGGAGGCTTTTTGCTTGAGTACGTATAGTGTTTATTGTATTTGTTGGTATATTGGCGTGGCTAGTTAACCTATGGCAAATAATTTAATTTAAGGTTCTGTGTCCTGTAATGTTAATTACTTTGCATATTTAGTATTGTATAAAATTAATTATTTTCTAACTGAACAGACAGCTGTGCTGCTGGGGAGTTTGTTCCGCCACTTCTTCTCCCCAGCGAAAGCACTAGGAAGTGGCGAAGGGCGGGCGTTTTGGGGGACTGTCTTTTGTAATTTTGACGTTCGAAAAGTGCTGATTCTCAGCCTAGTTTGAATAAATGACTTTTGATTTTGATTTCCAATAGTTTTTAACGTTCTTTACAGTTTGGTTTTGCTTTTAAACTGTCGGCAGGCAAATCGCTTATATCTTGGAAAGCAGGAAAATATAGGTATTTAAATGTACAACATTATTCTAAAACAGTTCGCTTTCTCGAGTCATTGATATCGTAGGAAAAGCTAAAATATGTTCTCGTTAAAAACACCAAAGATAAAAATGTTCATATTAAGAAAACATGTGATCATATTTATAACTTTTATAGTTTTCAGTGGTCTTCTTATTTACTATAACAACGCACAAAATGAAATCTTACCGCCTTTAATCGTGTATTTGGACAACGCGGATAATAATATTTCGTGCCATTACGTAGATGAGAACGATATACTGCCGTCAGCTGAAGACAAGAACTTCTTGCCGAAACCCAACTCAATATTCTTTCACGAGACATCATGCCGTGGAGGGCTAGACTCCCGTCAGGCATGTGCCATCGAGTCTGCATCGAGAGCCAACCCAGAGCGACAAGTTTATGTGATGTTCAGTGCACCCGTCAACCACTTCGTGTATCAAAGGAGTTGTATTGCTGAATTACGGCGTCTCCCAAACGTCAGGTTCGCTAGGGTGCACATAACTGATTACGCTAAAAACACTCCCTTGGAAGCTATGGTGGCAGGCGAACCTTTTAACAAAAGCAATTGGCGGGTGGAACATACTTCTGATGTCCTGCGATATTTAAGTTTGTACAAGTGGGGAGGGGTATATCTGGACACGGATATGGTGATTGTAAAATCTCTGTCGCCTCTGGGACACAACTGGGTAGCGAGGCAAGACAGCGGCTACGTGGCTGCCGGAGCCATCGCTATTTCTAAGGATCACATAGGCAGAAGACTTGCCGAGGCTGTCATCAAGTATGTACCTATCGATAAGCCATTTTCATCAAATACAATACAATTTCTTTGTATATTATCTATAGCTTTCCCGAAAATCAAAGAGTTTTGTTGTTTTAGTTACTCGTAGCATTGCAAAAGGTTTTCAAGAATCTTTTCACGCAAATCTCTTTCGCGTGGAACCCGAAAGAAAGAGTATGCAAGTGTCTTTCTACTATCCCCGTATGCTAGGTATGTTGCCAATTCGTCAAAATGTAGGTGTGTACTGTAAGTCCATGACACATCGAGTTTTAGAAATAAACCTGTAGGTATGCTTTCTAAATCAAGTCCAAGACCTCAGCCACCCAGCAAGCACCTCTTCAGGTGTCCAGGCACTTATGTTCAATAAATAAAGATAATTGATTTGAAGGAATATCTTTATCTCTCCGATCAATGTGTCATGTTTTCATTTAGCAAACTCTAATTAAGTATATTTTTAAATTTGTTGCCAGTGAAGTGAAAACAACGTATAGACCAGATGTTTGGATACACAATGGACCAGGCGTCATAACGAGAGTACTTTCCAAAATGTGTAACACATCCAAAGTGATAGAGTGGTCGTCTAAAACTTGTGAAGGTTAGTACTAACTATAACGATATCATCAATATAATTTATAAAATCACGCCTATAGTATCAGCAGAGATATATTGAGCCTATTACAGTAAATCAGACTAAGGCGCGGCGCCCACTATCGGTAGGCATCGGTGCGGCTCGGTACAGCTCGGGCGCCTTACGGCGGCTTCGGGCGCCTGAGAGCTATTTCGGGCGGTGAACTTTACACCCTGCACCCTAATTGGGATTAGGATGCAGGGTGTAAAGTTCACGCATCCTCTATAGATCCTCCCTTTTGGGAGGATCCTCAGTCGAAACAAAATACGGATAAGTACAATGCGCCCCTTTCCTATATCCTCAGAACATGCAATGACTTGTTCCACATTTGCGATCTTGATGTTTTCGGTGGTATTTCTTTGTTAAGTCACATTTCTAAGCTATAACGTATTTTTTAAAATTATTATTAAAGGAGACTGTTAAAAAGTGGTCTATGAACCAATAGCGATACTGTTACGATATTTCTGTGGGGATACCTCAACTGTACCCTTGTGCAAAGTGGCATCAAAATCTGACCCGGCAGTTTTGAGAAATATAATATTTTAGAATACATAATTTCATGATAACATTAAAAAGTGGTCTATGAACCCATAGCGGTATCGCTATGGGTTCATAGACCACTTTTTAAAATAAAATAGGGTAAAGGGTATAGTTGAGATATCCCCACAGAAATATCGTAACAGTATTGTTACGATATTTCTGTGGGGATATCTCAACTATACCCTTGTGCAAAGTGGCATCAAAATCTGACCCGGCAGTTTTGAGAAATATAATATTTTAGAATACATAATTTCATGATAACATTAAAAAGTGGTCTATGCACCAATAGCGATACTGTTACGATATTTCTGTGGGGATACCTCAACTATACCCTTGTGCAAAGTGGCATCAAAATCTGACCCGGCAGTTTTGTGAAATATAATATTTTAGAATACATCATTTCACGATAACATTAAAAAGTTGTCTATTAACCAATAGCGATACTGTTACGATATTTCTGTGGGGATACCTCAACTATACCCTTGTGCAAAGTGGCATCAAAATCTGACCCGGCAGTTTTGAGAAATATGATATTTTAGAATACATAATTTCATGATAACATTAAAAAATAGTCTATGAACCAATAGCGATAGGTACTGTTACGATGTTTCTGTGGGGATACCTCAACTATACCCTTGTGCAAAGTGGCAAAAAAATCTGAGCCGGCAGTTTTGAGAAATATAATATTTCAGAATACATAATTTCATGATCAATCAACTCAGCCTATCGCAGTCCACTGCTGGACATAGGCCTCTCCCAGACTGCGCCACAGCACCCTGTCCTCCGCCTTCCGCAATTTCATGATAACATTTTTATTTTAAAAACGTTTTAAGGGGTATTTCTGACTTTATAATACTTAATTAATGTGTTTCTTTCCTTGATTTTAGTATTTGTTTCGATTTTAACCGACTTCAAATCCGTTGCGAAGTTTTAAAGATCTAAGCATACATAGGGACAGACAGCGGGAAGCGACTTTGTTTTATACTATGTAGTGATGTATAAAAAGTTTTTTTTTTACATACCTACACCCTTTTTTCTGCTGCTACAAATAGAGTTCCTTCTTATTGTAAGACGGATCCTTCCTACATAAATATTTAAAAAATGCCTAAAAATCGGTAAGTACAAAGAAAAAGTTGAGGGGACAAGTGACTTTGCCTAGTAGAGAAACACATTAATAAAGTCAAAAATACCCGTTCAAACCTGACCTGGTGACAATGGGAACACTTAGTAAAGTATACCCTTTCAAACAAAAAAAGATTCTCTAAATCAGTCAAGCCGTTTTCGAGAAATCGGTGAATATAAATATTAAAAAATGTAACAAAGATTCCGACGAACTGAGAACCTCTTTCCTTTTTTGAAGTCGGATAAAAACGAAAAAAAAAAACTGAATTTCAGCACTGTCGAGGTGGTAAGTGTCTTTGTTTAGCAGAAAACCACATTAATTAAGAGTAGTATAAAGTCAGAAATACCCGTTAAAACGTTTTTAAAATATAAAAAAGTAGCAAGAAATGTGAATTTTAAAGTATTATTTTTCTCAAAACTACTAACTCCTCAAGGCTAGATTTTGATGCCCCTTTGCACAAGGGTATAGTTGAGGTATTCGCACAGAAATACCTCTATAGTATCGCTATTGGATCATAGACCACTTCCCATACAAATTTTAACAGTCTCCTTTTATGTTTAGAAAAATATAAGTATGACGGAGGAGGTATGTGTGTCTCGCTATTATCAGCCATATTTTAGCTACTGTGGGCATAACTGTGGATAGTGTTTGTTATTGCGCAATAGAAAAACCGTTTACAGTTCAAATCAGATTATAATTTCACGAACAAATTTAATCACACCAGCGAATCACATACTGTAGGTACACGACACAACCAGATACGTAACGCGGGACAGTTTCTGAGCACATGTTGTCCGTACGATGTCCAATGTCCAAGAGAGCTCTACATCGTTCTGTCGCGCTGTCGTCGACCCCCCACGAACTCAGGCTAGACTCTGACAAGCGCCGCCAGATGGCACTGGCGTTCCGAATAGTCAAACGAATGACCAGATGCGACAAGTATATACACTGACGAGCAAGTACCCCACAGGGGGTGCCCTTAGCGTGTAGTCGCTTAGTTTCTTAAGCCCTGGCTGGAGGCTTTAATTTATTGAGGAACCCATAGGCAATTACGGTTAAGCAGACGACAACCTCCTAGGTTGACCTGCGTGGATGTGACGCATATTTTCCCCCAACTTGTTTTTTGTGTGTTTGTGATCTTTTTCTGCGTCATGCTTACAGCAAATAAACGTATTTTCTTTCTGGAATCTAGAAAGAAAAAAGATTTTCTTTTTAAAACAAAAATTCAAAAGAAAAACTAAATTTTCAGTGAAGCCTTCGCTGTGCCAGCGGACGAACGTGTCGATGTCTTGCAGGTAGCAGCTACACACTCTTAAAAGTACACACATAACTTAAACATTTAAAATATTATTTCCAGGACTCGAAGTGTATGGCCCAGACTATTTCTACCCTGTACATTATACCAGAAACAACGACTACTTCAAACCTAAGGAATTGAAGAACGTTGAAAACGCCTACACTCACCATTTTTGGAACAAATTGACCCATGATATGAAAATAGAAAAGGATTCCCCATATGAAAAGTTGGCTCAAAAGTTTTGCCCAACGATATACAAGATGTATGGAGAAGAATTTGGGTCATAACACGTATAATAACCTCCCGACCATAAATGAACTTTTATCGCTCGGTCCAATGGGGCCCAGAGCTATTTTTTTAAATTAATATTCGATTGCCATTGCCATGGCAATCTCTAGAGGAGGCCTTCACCTTACGGTTCTTACACAAAATGTTAAACTTATCACATAAGTAGAAATAATTTATTTAATTTATTCTGAATTAATGTTTTATATTTTTTTCAACTGTATAATTTAGTTGTATTTTTAATTTTAATTTTTTAATTCTTAATTTTTTAATTTAAAATATTTTATTTGAATTTAAAAAAGTTTATTTTAATGTAAGAAAATTTACTTTTTTAATTTTGAATGTTTAATTTTTAACCGAATGATCCAACACACGTGCCACCATCAGTGAGACATAAGTGAGCATGATACATTCTCAACTGCCATGCTCTTTCAAGTCAACATCAAAAAAATCATAATAAACGGATCCATGGTTCTTACATTCACAAAATTGAAAAAATGCTTCTAAATTATACAAAACTATATATTGCAATTTATTTAATAGATGAATAAAATTTTTAATACCAAACAGAAAAAAGTGTGTAGTATTGCAGCATTAAACATGATTGAATAAAATAAAAATAAATATTAAGATCGTAATGTCAGAAACACTAAAAAAGAAAAAAAAGGGAAGCACCTCTTCCAAATATTGAAATTTTAACTAGTGAACTCAAGTGCCTGTGGAGCAGGACCAGCATTTAGCCAAGCATTTTTATCTGCGATATAATCATCCAACTTATAATATGCTTGTCTACATAGTGTGCGTTTAATGCGTTTTAAATTTCTTCTTATTTAGTTGAAGAATATCGAGTGGTATTTTATTATAACATTTTACACAGTAACCCATAAAAGAAGTTTTTACTTTAGACAATCTGAAACGCGGTTGATCTAATTTGTTCCTATTTCTTGTGTTAAAATTATGCCTGTCACTTATCTTACTAAAAAGATGTAGATTTTTTCGAACGTACATAATGTTTTCATATATATATTGACAAGGAACCGTCATGATGTTAATTTTTTTAAACAGTTCCCTTAGAGAATCGCGTCTGCTGAGCTTGTATATGGCTCTGACAGCCCTCTTTTGCAGGATGAAGATAGAATCAATATCTGCAGCCCGTCCCCACAACCAAATACCGTAAGACATGATGCTATGAAAGTAACTAAAATAGACCAGTCTCGCGGTATCCACATCTGTTAATTGGCGGATTTTCCAAACAGCGTAAACGGCTGAACTTAGCCGCCCTGCAAGAGATGTTAAGTGCGAACCCCACTGCAGCTTTGAGTCAAGCGTAATCCCCAGGAAAACCGTATTTTCGACAAATTCAAGTATTTCCTTATTCAAAACAACGTGACACTCACTACTTCTAACATTTGGTAAAGCGAATCTAATGCATTTAGTTTTTTTTTTCATTTAATACCAAATTATTTACAGTAAACCAATTATGGACCAAAAGCATAGCGTTATTTACGGTCGTCAAGCTCCTGTGCACGTCTGCTTACTTTAAAAATCAGAGATGTGTCATCAGCAAATAATACCATTTGTAATCGGTTTATCAGTAAATGAGGTAAATCATTTATGTATACTAAAAATAAGAATGGCCCCAATATTGAGCCCTGCGGTACACCCATTTTGACTTTCAAACCCGATAAATTCACACCGTTAATTTGAACTTGCTGAAATCTGTCATTTAAATATGATTTTATTAAGCTAAGAGCAAGTTTCCCGAGTCCGTAATGCTCAAGTTTCAAGAGCAGTGTATTGTAATTCACGCAGTCAAATGCTTTGGATAAGTCGCAAAAAATGCCTATTGCATCTTGTGCCTCTTCCCATGCGTTAAAGATATGTTTTAATAAGGTGACACCGGCGTCGGTTGCACAACGTCCGTTGGTGAAACCATACTGTTGATCGTGTAGGATGTTATTACGATTAAAATGATTGAGCATTTGATTTAACATTACTTTTTCAAACACCTTACTGAAAACCGGCAAAACCGATACGGGTGTATAATTATTTGTGTTTTTGCTGTCCCCCGATTTGAAAAGTGGAATAACTTTACTGAACTTCATTAAATCCGGGAAAACCCCTTGATCTACACACAAATTAAATATTAAAGCTAAATAGGGTGCAATTGTCTCAATAATGGATTGACAAACTTTAGTAGACATGCCCTACAGATCCTCGGTAGTTTTGATCTTAATTAAGTTGCTTAAATGCCTTTATAATGACTGTAGGGTTTATATGTTTAAATTTAAATTCCACAGGACAGGCTTTCGCACATTCGCTCTTAATAATTCAATAGCTAGTGCAGGCGAGGAATTTAAAGTTTCTGTAGTTTTAATTGGGATATTGGTAAAGAAAGTTGCAAATTCCTGAGCGACATCGATGTTAACGCTAATGAGACCGCGGCAAGTGTCCAGTGTGTAATCAGTATTTTGTTTTTTGTTCCTGTTGGTTTCATTGTTAATAATTTTCCACACTGTCTTTATTTTATTGTCTGCTGATTTAACCTTGTTACTAATGAAAGAAGCTTTAGCTACTTTGCAGACATTTTTAAAAGTTTTAGAATATGTAGTCACATACTTATTAAAAGTATCCGTGTTAATATACGGCATAAGGCCATACAGTTCAAATAATCTATCCCTACTTTTCCTGATTCCTTTAGTTGCCCAGCCACTGAATAAAAACTTAGGGCAAATAGTTTTAGATTTCTTCTTAAAGGAATTATTGAACTCTGTTTGCACTAATGAAAAGAATTCTTCATACAAAATATTAGGTACCATTAGTCACACTTAGGCCCTGAGCACTCAACTTGCTAATTAATGTAGCATTAAACTTAATCAAATTACCCAATGTTATTGGTCTAGTTTGAATCTGCACTTTTTGAATCTGTGTGTTGGACTCAAAAGAAACAGTTTGACCACTGTGATCAGAAGGAAGATAATTTACAATGGCTTTATCTAAATATTCGCAGCAACATAAGACATTATCAATGCATGTAGCCGTAGCCGTAGTTATTCGCGTTGGTTCCAAAAACGCATTTGACAGATTGAATGATTTAAAGAGGCTTAACAATCTACTGCTATTTGAATTATTTTCTAAAATATTAATATTAAAGTCACCACAAATAATTACTGATTTGTTACCAGTTGCAAGTTTTCCCAAGACATCTTCCATTACCGACTCAAATATAGAATAGTTTTGATAGTTTGGAGGTCTGTAAACGCACACTATAAAATGCTTATCTAGCTCAACACAGGACAGTTCGATGCTATGTTCCACCGATAGTTCCACTATGTCTTTACGAGACTTATATTTTACACAATTTTTAATTAAGATTAATGAACCACCACGCAGCATGGATTTTCGGTTAAAGCAACTGCCTACAATATAGTTCTCATAATTAATCATCATTTCATAATCTTTCAACCAGTGTTCAGTAATACAAATAATATCAAACAATTTTTTTTCTAAAAACAATTCAATTTCTAATAATTTGGAAGAAAAACCAAATTATTAGAAAATATTTTTTTTTTTGGAAATATTTTGATGAAACAATTTCAAGGAATTCTGCTTAGTCCCTTTTTTACAATTAACTAATTGAGTGCTAGAAGATACCTTGTTGGAGGTAGTATTAATAATATTCCAAGCAGTTATTGAATCAGCCCGCAAAAATCCCGGCTGCAACCATTGTAAAAGAGGATAGCGAAATGATAGGTACAGACGCCAGCACATCAAGCTACCCGAAACAGTCAAATTTTCCCAATCAACCTTGAACTTTATATTTTAGCGATAAAGTTGAAAATCTATTAAAGAAATTTGACAGATTGTAGTAACTTGATGTGCTGGCGTCTGTACTAGTAGATCATTTGAGGACCTGCCATTCAATTTTGTTGCAAAATATAGCAATTCTAAATTCACAGCAGCGATCATTTGCAAAAACAAAATTGGAAAGTTAGTGATCATGTATCCTTTTCTTTTTGGTACTAAAAAGTCATAATTATGTATTGTAGGTACTTACGCATTTAAGGTGAATGTGAAATGGTCATAGATATATGAAAGAAGGACATGGTAGACCGCGAAATTTAAATTTTCTTATGTTTTTTGCAATTTGCAGATCAGTGTCAGGTTGTATCTTGATCCAAATATGATTCGCGACTATAATAGACATGTATTTACAGAATCATAGTCATTAGAATCATTAATATATCTCTTTAAGTTAGATTTCTACCATAAACACTTTTCCATACGAGATTTGTTCTTAACGGGAGAAATCTAACTTAGAAAGTTGTATTAATGATTCTAATTATTATAATTCTGTAAATACGTACCGGTTATAGTCGCGAATCATATTTTGATCAGTCATGAAACACCAAGGTTTTTTAGAAATAAAAGAATAGTACCTAACTCTCCAATTACTCTAGCATTAAGACCATTAGGTATAGATACAAATATTATGAGACCAACCATAAGGTGGTTTCAAAAACTAACTAAGGCGGTGTCCTACGTGAGCGACGAATACGACGCGACGCGACGCTGTGAACGCGACGAACGCGATCAACGCGTCGGTATACCCATGGTATACCCTGCTTGCGGCCTATGTGACAGTCTGCGGCACGTGCGTGTGGATTGAGAGATCTTTTCGAAAAACTCTTCCAATCCCAACCAAATTATAAGAGGATTTAGGAAATAATTGTGAAAACTTCATGGTAAGGTATAAAATTTGTGAAACCTAAACAAAGAAAGTTAGAACTCATTAACTGGATCTCTCAATCTGGACAACTGAAGAAAAACCCATAACACGTATCCAAGAATATACTGCCTATGTGTTTATAATTTGAATTTTAACACCTTAGCTGCGGCAAAAAAATCATAAACTTTCATCTGGTGCGGTGGCGGTCGAAATGCACCATCCATCGACCTTTTAGACAGTGCGTATCAGTCCTTTTTGACCTGACACGACTAGGATAGATTAAAGCGCTATAACTTTGCGAATGCATGGTGTACACTGTTTTTTTTATACTGTTAAAATGATCCTGAACCCAGTTTCTTTACGTTTGTTTCGCCCCTGGATCTGCCAAGCAGGAAATGAGAAATCAACCAAGGAAAGTGTCAGGCCGATAACGACCGATACCGCACTAGAAAGTACTTTTTTATAGTGATGGGACAGACAAAAATATAGGGTTATCGAAAATAAAACAGAATTATAAGAAATAAAAAAGTGTGTATTTAGTCAATCACATAATCCAGACAGAAACAGTAAACTAATTTGGTACGTGTCTTTCTTTATAACACTGCACGCAAAGGGATTGATTGCATTTGTTGCAAAATGTTTTAATTTTCTTAACTTTCTTTTTTGCTTCTTTGCACTCTAATGTCTGTCGAAGCTTTTCATACTACCGTACACAATTTCTTCTCTTAGAATGAATTCTTCTGACCTGTCGATAAAATAACGACACGCACACGTAGGTACTGTCTTTTAGAGAGCACAACACTGACTGGCGGCTCGAAGCATGCGCGCACGCTCCGTGCGGCAACAGGTCGACAACGGTCATATACCACAATAGGCCACCGCCGCAGGGAGCGGGTGTTTTTCACCGTCAGTGCGATGGTGGTCGAAAAGGGCCCGCCACGATGTTTTAATGCCAAATACCTACATTTGTAACCACGACCCGAAATCTATATTTGTCTTTGTCGAACTCCTACAAATACCGAAGATAATCGTTCCGCACCAGCGAGAAAGATATAGTTTTGACCGTGCGCACCAACACAAAGCACCGTATCGGGCCGATTTTGGGTGATCCGCAGTGAACGTGTTAATTAATTGTGAAGGATTTGTGAAAGCTGCTAAACAAAATTTCGATTCGTTTCAAAGCCACGTTTAATATTGATAACGGTTTATATGGATCACTCAGACTGGACAATTTTCAACTGAGAGATCTTGTAAAACACGACCTAATACTGATAAAGTATGAATAATTATCATGTTTATTGCAAATTATGCTTCTGGGAAAGTTTGTGAAACAAAAATCGTGATTGAAATCTTACTGGTTCAAGAGAAAATGAGAATCTTGTTTTTTGTCGATCGTCCCAACTGAGAGATCCTTATTTTGAACTATATTTAATAAACCAAAACTTATAGGTAGAATACCTACAAGTTTACATCAGAAATTGTGAAAAATGTTGTACTAAAATTTGACGAATCAGTCGTCCCGGTAAGTGTTATACTTAAACAGATAAATCATTTTGTACAATCCTTGAGGAAAACGTTGAGGAACGCTTAACTTAAAATGGACCTATACAAAATGTGATTATAAACAACTGATAGTTGGCTATGCAGATTCCGATTGGGGAGGCGACTCTATCGATAGAAAAAGTACAACAGGACACATAATATTCAAAGTGTTCGATAATTGTACAATATCGTGGAATACACGAAAACAAAACACAGTCGCAGCTTCCTCAACGGAGCCTGAATACATGGCCTTATTTGAGGCCGTCAGAGAGGCAATCTGGATAAAGTCACTGCTCAATAGTATTTCGATTCCAGTTGCACAGCAAATAGTCATCTTTGAGGACAATAACAGTTGCATTAGCATCGCTAATAACCCCACAAATCACAATAGGTCCAAACATATTGATATCAAGTACCATTTTACGAGGGAACAAATTACTAATAAAGTAATAAAGCTAGAACATAAATTTCCACAGGAAATCAACTAGCTAATATTTTCACGAAAATGGTATCCACAGCGAAGTTCCTAGAATTAAGAAGCAAGATTAATTTAATTTAAATGCTTTATTGTCACATTGTAAAGTCACAAGGGGAAAAACTTGTCTCAAAGACAATGACGGAATAAAACACCACAGTAGACAAAAAATCATGGAAATAGCGACCCAATTCTATGAATCATTATATTCCGATGACTCACCACCCCCGATCAGTACAGAATACAGTCTCCCAGATTCCATTCCTTTAATAAGTGGCTATGAAGTGCACAAAGCACTTACTACTGTGCGCTACAACAGAAGTCCTGGAGAGGATGGAGTCACTACCGAAGCGTTAAAAATTAGCTCTCCCACATTGTTGCCTCACCTTACCAACCTTTTTAATACAATACTGACAAAAGGAAAAGTACCTATTTCAATGTGCCATTCAAATATAGTTCTTCTGCATAAAAAAGGTGATAAAAGCGATATCAGAAACTACCGCCCAATAAGTCTAACATCTCATATATATAAAGCTTTTATTAAGGTGATACAGAATCGCATAGACGGGAAACTGGACAAACATCAGTCACCAGAACAAGCCGGATTCGCCAAGTTTTTCTACAACCGACCACCTTCAAACACTAAACCAGATCCTTGAAAAATACACAGAATTTAATAAACCACTGTATCTTGCCTATGTAGATTACACAAAAGCCTTCGATAGTATTAAGTTTTGATGAAAAAAACTAGATAACTATAGGATATCGAGGTAAAAACGTTTGCACAGAGATTTTTATTTGTACAACTGTTTTTCACAAGACATAAGTCATAATCAAAAAACAACACACATGTTCGAAAAAGGTTGTCAACCAAAAGGTTTCACACTTCCCCTCAAACAACATCCATCATCAGATATCCTCACATCACACCATACCAGACACACTCAAATTGCGCACACATTTATTAAATGCCACACGACCTAATGGTTTTGTCAGCACATCTGCTGGGTTATCTTCCGTACACACATAGTCCAGACGTACAACATTCTTGGCAATGCAATCTCTGAAATAGTGCGCCCTTATGTCTATATGTTTCGTCCTTCTATGCGCTACTGGATTGTATGCAAGTTTAATAGCACTCTGATTATCCACGGAAATGCAAATAGACCCAAGATATTCACCTCTTATAAATGCATTCAGCTGTCGCAAATGAACTGCCTCCTTAGTTGCCTCCGAAAGTGCAATATACTCGGCTTCCGTTGACGACAGTGCCACACAAGCTAGTTTCCGGCATTCCCAGTTAATCAACGAGTTTCCGCATCTAAAAATAAATCCAGAATAAGATTTTCTATATTTGACGTTCCCTCCCTAGTCAGCGTCTACGAATCCCGTGATGTCCTGCACCAGCGACTTGAGAAATATCAAACATAGATCCCTTGTACCCTTAAGGTATCTCAAGATATGTTTAGCAGCTTTCCAATGACGTTCCTCACAACATGAGTTATACTGTGCCAAAAAATTGACCGCAGCCGCAATATCCGGGCGTGTGTTACAGGCCAAATAGTTCAATGATCCTATGAGCGCTTGATAACTACGAGAGTCTTGGCAGGATAGCTTACCTCCTTCCCCTTCCGGCAAGGCTTTATGGAAATTGATTTCCGTCGGAGTTATCACTGGTTTGCAGTCGGACATACCATATTCATCCAAGATCTTCGAAATAAGTCTCTCTTGATTCAAATATATTCCGGTATCCGTCTTAAGCAAAGACATACCTAAAACTTGTCTCGCTTCCCCTAAATCCTTTATCTTGAAATGTTTACAAAAATTGTCTAATAAAACTTCTTTCTGCCGTTTGTCTTTGTAAAATAATAAGAAATCGTCAACGTATAAAGCGATATTTTTGAAGTGAAAACTTCTTTAGCGGCGTTGCACACTTTTTGTAATGGGTAAAAAATGTTAAACTCGCGTCAGGGCATCGCGTCAGGACACGTGACCGTCAGGAGAGATTCCCCCCCCCACTCTCTCTCTTTCTACGGCGGCGCCAACCGAAGTGAACCAAGTGAGACACGATAATGGATGAATGGATGTGATGTGATGTGATGGTGATGGTGACGGTGACGGTGACGGTGACAGATGGACAGCTGATGGCTCGACCGTCAGTGTAGTAGCCACACTGCTGTGTATTCGTAAAATTCGTGTATATAAAGTGTTTAAAATATGGAAATTGAACAAAGTGCATCGATTAATAAAAAAAGTGACGCAGAAATAGTGAAAAAAAATTAGTTATATTAATTCAATAATTAATAATAGATTTATTTAAACATTAATATTCAAGTTTTCACTTCTGCCGGCACTCCTGGAGTGCAACCCGTCTTTTTTTTTTTTATAGTAATGGCTCCATCGTTTTAACGATGATTCTGCCAATGTCAAGGTTAAGGGAAACAAAGTGTATTCGTTGAGGTTGACCAGTTATACTGTCTTTAGTACGGTTTAGTTACAACTGTGTTTGAGTAGCCTTTGAGTTGCCATGTTATAGTTTGATGTTATTTAATAATATAAATTTTTTAAGTGAATTAATTAATGGGGACTCAACGAGTGTTAAAGCGATATAAAAATTATTATTTTTGTAAAGACAGCTATCAAAGTCACAGCGTTTGAAGTTCAAAGACAATAACACTTCATTTACTTTATCATTCCAAGACCGTGAAGCTTGTTTGAGGCCGTATATCGCTTTTTCTAGTAAGCAAACTTTTTCCTTCGAGTTTTCGTCTATGCAACCCTCCGGTTGTCGCATATAAACTCTTTCATGCAAATCACCGTTCAGAAAGGCGGTGTTCACATCAAAGTGACTGATGAAGAAATCCTTTTCAACAGCTAACGATAACAGCAGTCTAATCGTCGATCTTCTCACGACCGGTGAATAAGTTTCGAAGTAGTCGATGCCGTAGGATTGAGTGAAATCCTTCGCCACAAGTCGAGCTTTATAGGTCTTGTTACCATCTGCATCAAACTTGTACTTGAAGATCCACTTGTTTCCCACGACTTTAGCTCCACGTGGCTTATCGACGAGCTTCCAGACTTGGTTCTCGTACATCGAATCCATCTCTTTCATCATGGCTTCCTTCCAGTTATCCTTATCGTCCCGACTTAAGGCTTCCTTAACTGTCAAAGGCTCCTGCTCTTCTGTACAGCATGCAAGTGCATTATGATTTCCTTCTCGGATTCTACTACGTAGAGGATAACGACATTCACCTTCGTTTGACTGTCCTCTATTTATACTCTGTTCGTCGTTTTCCACCACGACATTTTCTTTTCCGCTATCACCCGTTTCTCCCACCTCTACTTCCGCGTCTTCATATACTTCAGCCTCATCTGAGGAACTCGGCCCTTGAGAAGCTTCTGCACTACCAGGTGACGAACATGACTGGCCTTCTTCCTTTGCAAGTTCCCAGATTACTTCAGCACCTTTGTCACCGCTACCTACGAGCTGACGAGGATCCTCTGAAACTGCTGCTGTAGAGTCCTCCAAGAAAACTACATCCCTTGCTCTAACTATGACGCGAGGATTACTGGGATTTATGAAACGATATCCCTTGGTTTCTTCACAGTAACCAACAAAGATATGTTCTACCGCTTTAGGGCTCCATTTCTTCCGAGTTTCCTTGGGCACATGCACAAACGCCATAGTTCCAAAAACTCTGAAATGATCGAACGACTGAGCCTTCCCTGTCCACAATTTCTCAGGAATCTTACCATTATTGCCACTGTGGGGCAGCCTATTTTTCGTATAAACAGCCGTATTACATTCCTCTCCCCACAGTTTCACACTCAGAACCTTTTCGGCTAACATAGCACGAGCCATCTCCACAATCGTGCGGTTTGCTCGCTCCACTACGCCGTTCTGTTCTGGAGTGTAGGGAACAGTCAACTGATGTTTTATACCCTTTTGGCGTAGAAACCCATCAAACTTCCTGTTCACAAATTCTGTTCCATTGTCCGTGCGTATGCACTTTACCTTCAGTCCGGTTTCAACCTCTACACGAGCTAGAAAAAGTTTAAAATGATCTAAAACCTGATCTTTTGATTTAAGAAAAAATACAAAGGATTTTCGTGTCAAATCGTCTAAAATAACTAGCATATATACCGAGATCCACCATACGTGAGTTCAGACATTGGACCACAGATATCCATGTGAATCAGTTGTAGTCTCTCGACTGCCCTTTCAGCCTCACCAACTGGAAAAGGTAAACGATGTGCCTTACCCTTAATACAGGCGACACAAGGCTCCATTACGCTCTTTCCAAATTCCATAATCGGAAGCTTACGTAAATCTCTCATTTACGTGTCCAAGCCGCCGGTGCCATAACATCAAAGGATTACCTTCCTTCACTGATGCCAACGCAGTCCCATCTACAACCGCCAGACAACCTTCAAGCTTGTAGACTCTTGAGACTTCACTTGCGGTAGCCAGAAGCTTTCCCTTGAAATGGCCTGGAACCAAATGGTGAATTAACTTGCAGCCATCTCTGTCAAGTGAGCAGTGGTGGCCCAGTGGTATCGGCCGCGACTTACGAGTTGTAGGTCGTAGGTTCGAACCCAGACAGGCGCTTTACTTCGTGTAAAATTATTTCATCACCACTGCTCTCAAAACGGTGAAGGAAAACATCGTGAGGAAACCGGCATGTCCTAGAACCAAAAATTCAAAGACATGTGACATCTACCAACCCGCACTGGGCCCGCGTGGTGGATTACGGCCCACTCCCTCTCACAGAGAGGAGGCCTGTGTCCCAGCAGTGGGAACATTATAGGCTGATGATGATGATGATGATCTCTGTCAAAACTTACCTTCCATCCTTTCTCTACTAATTTAGACACTGATAACAGATTAACACGCAAACCAGGTACATACATGACATCCCTCACAGCAAGTACAAACCTTTCGGCCTTTCAAACTCACCATGATATCACCTTTACCTTTGCATTCAATCTTATCATTGTTCGCACATGTCACATTACTCATACCAATATTCATAACCATATCTTTAAACCAATGTTTCTGGAAAGACATATGTGAAGATGCCCCGCTGTCGATGTACCACTCCGTCGGATTGAAGGAGTCCCCGGTGTTGAATGAAGACAGGCTCATGACCGCAACGTCACTCAGTTTTGAGAACGAACCCGCTTTCATTCCTTCAGGACAGTCCGGCTTCTTATGTCCACTTTTTCCACATTTAAAGCATTTAACTTTGGTCATAATCAAATCTTTGTTCCCATTCCGCTTCTTACTCTTACTCACAGCCAATGCTGAGTCCGCTGAAGAAAATGTACTACAACCTTGACGTGAATCCTCCTGTAGTAACTTCTGTCGTACGTTATCTGAAGTCAACTTCATCCCAGAGTGTTCCAGTGCCATTCGCATAGGCCGGTACTCTTCAGGTAGTCCTCTCAGTAACACGACAGCTACAAGATCGTCGTCAAATCCGGTGGCAATATCCTTCAACTTTTGAGAAAGGGACATTACTGCAGCAACATATTCATGCATCGACGAGTGTCTCTCTAGCTTTTCATCCATCAATGCGTTGATAAGGGTGATCCTGCGATTTACGCCTTTGTCCTCAAATGCTTTCGCTAAGCTATCCCAAGCATCTTTGGCATGCTTTGAATCTTGTACATACGCATAAAGTGTAGGTTCCACAAGAAGATAAATCAAAGCTAGTGCATCTTGGTCCTTCTCAATGGCGGTGGAGTCTTTGGAATCCGGGTACTTTGAAGTATATGTGAACAACTTTTCTCGTATGAGAATCATTTTCATTGCGAATTTCCACGTAGAGTAGTCATCTAGGCCGCTGAGGTTCTTGATGGAATATTTAGTACCTGGGCCCATAACCTTTTGATGAAATAAACTAGATAACTATAGGATATCGAGGTAAAAACGTTGTTTGCACAAAGATTTTTATTTGTACAACTGTTTTTCACAAGACAAGTCTTAATCAAAAAACAACACACATGTTCGAAAAAGGTTGTCAACCAAAAGGTTTCACATTAAGCACTCAGAAATCTTCACATCCCTAGAACACCAGAAACTCGAAAAGCTATACATCGATCTCATAAAAAACATTTACAACAATAGCTCCGCAAACATTAAACTCAATACTGCTGGACCTTCATTCAAAATACAAAAAGGTGTTAAGCAGGGTGACCCACTCTCTCCCAAATTGTTTACAAGCACACTTGAGGAGATATTTAAGTCACTGGCAGAGTCATGGAAGACCAAGGGCATTGACGTCGGCAAGAAGAGGCTGACAAACCTCCGTTTTGCCAACGACATAGTCCTTTTTGCCCCCACAGCTCTAGAACTTCAGATCATGCTCCAAGAACTGAGCACGGCTAGCTTTAAGGTGGGACTTGCGATGAATCGGTCTAAAACCATTGACCAACCAAATGACTAACTGCACCAAGCGTAGGGTCGAGGTAGATGGGCAGGAAATACATTATGCCGATGATTATATCTACCTGGGCCAGTTAGTTTCTTTCGAAAACAGGCAGGAAAGGGAAATCGATCGCCGAATTGAAAACGCCTGGAAAAGCTACTGGTCCATGAAGACGCTAATGAAGGGTGATCTGCCGATCTCCCTGAAGCGCAAACTCGTCGACATGTGTATCTAGCCCGTCCTAACCCATGGTGCTCAGACCTGGACTCACCGAGTCGCAAAAGTTCCGCCTTGGCGTTTGCCAAAAAGCAATGGAGCGCAGCATCCTGGGTGTAAAAAGACAGGACAAAATTCGAAACACCATGCTGCGTTCCAAAACGGGTATAATAGACGTAGGCAAGAAAGCTGCCAGACTCAAGTAGGACTGGGCGGATCACATCAGCCGCATGCAGGATGACCGCTGGGCAAAAGTTTCCACACAATGGGTGCCTGAAGATGGACGGCGCCGCCGAGGTCGGCCCAGAAAGCGGTGGCGAGATGACCTGGACGCGTACCGCGAGGGCTGGTTTGAGGTGGCGCGGGAGAGGAGCTCCTGGAAGCCTTGGGGGAGGCCTTTGCCCAGCAGTGGGACAGTACAGGCTAAACAAAAAAAAAAAATTGATAAGTATGTCATTTGTAATTTAAAATTAACTTTTGTCATACTGCATAATTTTATGATTGTATTTCTTTTAAAATGCGCAAAAACATTACATGATATGATTGATAATAATTATTTATTGATATGTATTATATAGATATTAACAACTAAATATTGAATATTTGAGGGGGACTGTTGGGATATACAAATATTCCCAACACATGAAACCTCATTCTATTTTGTTCCTTACCTACTCGTTCACTCCAAGCTTTCTTTAAAAACGCGTTGATTTATTCAAATATTGTTGACACGAGCAGTCGTTTTTCTTTTCAATTCCCATTTCCAATAGTTTGTAACGTTCTTTACAGTTTGGTTTTGCTTTTAAACTGTCGGCAGGCAAATCGCTTATATCTTGGAAAGCAGGAAAATATAGGTATTTAAATGTACAACATTATTCTAAAACAGTTCGCTTTCTCGAGTCATTGATATCGTAGGAAAAGCTAAAAATTATGTTCTCGTTAAAAACACCAAAGATAAAAATGTTCATATTAAGAAAACATGTGATCATATTTATAACTTTTATAGTTTTCAGTGGTCTTATTATTTACTATAACAACGCACAAAATGAAATCTTACCGCCTTTAATCGTATATTTGGCCAACGCGGATAATAATATTTCGTGTCATTACGTAAAAGAGAACGATGCATTGCCATCAGCTGAAGACAAGAACTTCTTGCCGAGACCCAACTCAATATTCTTTCATGAGACATCATGCCGTGGAGACCTAAACCCCCGTCAGGCATGTGCCATCGAGTCTGCATCGAGAGCCAACCCAGAGCGACAAGTTTATGTGATGTTCAGTGCACCCGTCAACCACTTCGTGTATCAAAGGAGTTGTATTGCTGAATTACGGCGTCTCCCAAACGTCAGGTTCGCTAGGGTTCACATAACTGATTACGCTAAAAACACTCCTTTGGAAGCTATGGTGGCAAGCAAACCTTTTACTAAAAGCAAGTGGCGGGTGGAACATACTTCTGATGTCCTACGATATTTAACTTTGTTCAAGTGGGGAGGGGTTTATCTGGACACGGATATGCTGGTCGTCAAGTCTCTGACGCCGTTGGGACACAACTGGGTAGCGAGGGAAGACGACAAGATGGTGAATTCCGCAGCCATCGCTATTTCTATGGATCGCCTAGGCAGAAAACTTGCCAAGGCTGTCATCAAGTACGTACATATCGTGAAGCCATTTCCGTCACAAAATACAATTTCTTCATTTTAGATGTTATCTGTATAGTTTTACCGAAAATCAAAGTTTTGATTCCCGTACTTACACCTACATATTTACTCGTAAAATTGCAAAAGTTTTTCACTTTCACGCAAGAACCTTTACGCGCAAATGACCGTTCGCGCTTATAACTCGGCACTTGAAGTCTTCGAACGTAGATCTACGCGAGACACAATGGCTTTTTAATTGTGTCTGTAATTACGACATTCAATGGGTTAATGTCTTTAGATAATTAAATCACTTATCAAACGAAAGAGAACGCAAGTGTCCTGCTAACATCCTCGTGTGATATGTGTGTAATTCGTTAAAATGAACCTCCTCGTTGGTCTTGTGGTCGCAAGCGCTACTGCCGAGCTTAAGGTTCTAGATTCGATTTCCAGGTCAGGCAAAGTGTTATTGAGTTTTTCCATCAAGAATTTCGCAGTAGCAGCCCGAAGTCTGGAGTCTCGCCCCTATTATATCATCATCATTGTGATGTAATAGGGTCTCGCCCCCCTATTATGTATTATGATGTAATAGGGGTCGAGTCTATTGCTATCAACCGGGCACCCTATTAAATGGGACTACATAACTGGCGAAATGTGTCTGTACTATACAGGTACACCTCTGCCTAACCCTCCGGGGCTAAAGGCGTGATGTTATATGTAATTGGGCGTTATCATTGCATATCGAATTGTAGAAATAAGTCCTGTATGCTTTCAAAATGAAGTGCATGACCTCAGACGCCCAGTAAACCCCTCTTCAGGTGTTTATCCAGGCACTTGGCTTTCACACACACACACACACACACACACACACACACACACACACACACACACACAAAACTATCGTTAACGAGCGATACAATGGTCGCTGACCCACATTATCACATACTTCCCACATACTAAAGCGGTGTCCACATTTTATGACTTTTTAATCCCTTGATCAATCCTTGATCGCGTACATTCGTTTTATGTCTCTTATTAATGATGTTTGAGATGCAGTTGGGCGATTCTCCTTCACAAGTGTAAAACCGCGGTCCTAAGGCCCGCTAACTGACAGGCCCCGCCAGGCGTTGCTACGCCTATCGCGGCCAAGTAAAAATAACTGATCTGTAATAAAATTGCATTTAACCTTTTAACCGCATCACGTGTTTCCGTGCCCCTACCGCCCGTGTCGTATCTGATATTTAGCCAAGCGCTCATACGTTAACTTTGACCACCTCATCAATGTGGAATGTTAGAAGTGATATAATTATTGAAATCGGAGGTTTGGGGGTATTTTATTATTGTCAGATAATTAATAAATACCCTTTCCGAGAATCTAACAATGACTTTATTCCATCTGGCATGTTCCACACGAAATACTGTGCGTCGCATTGTACGCAGTGGGTATTGTCACAAATGTGGACGCAGCTTAACGTTGAACGTGTCAATTCAAAACAATGTTAAAGCAATACAATAATTAAACACTGTTGATATAGGATAATAGATTATATCTACTTGTACAAATATGTAGTTATGTTTGCTTAATAGATATTAAGTAGTACCTAATACCTTTGTTCAACAAATAAAGATAATTGAATTGAACGATGATCCGAATGCTCGGTTTCTATAAACAAAAACGAATCGTTTTGCTTACAAATGGTAGCTTTTTTATTTCCAAACTAGGCATATCAATAGATACGTAAGTTAATTTTTACCTGTGATAGCTATGTACGAACAGCTTCAGAGAAAAGGAACCCCTCAAGACTTTAAAGATTATCGCCCGAGCGCGCTCGAGCCCGCCGTCGCTCGTCGCTCGAGCGACGGCGGGCGCGTCACGTGGCTCTGGCCTCGAGCAGCTCCCTCCCCCGCTGCCGCGCGCCGCATCCATCTCTGCCCGAGCATCCACCGATCCCACTCAAATATTATTTGCAAGTTTTTAAATAATTATAATATGGTATTTTTTCGGCTTTTTGCCCGAACCTTATCCCAAGAATAACTTAACTTACAAAAAGACACTTTACGTGCGATTGAGGATACGAACCCGCATCACCAGGCGCCAGCCGATCACGTAGACCGCGCCTTATACCACTAGACTATTGAATCAGTTAGCCATCGTAACGAAAATTTGAATAGCTTTACTCCTTTTATCGAACAAGGTTGATAACGGTCTAATCTTCTAGATATTAAGGTTTAAATTTCAACTTCCACCACGTATTATAAACACTAACACCTTACCGTCTTGTTTTACAAAATGCAATTCGTAACTCCTCAATTAACTAAAAGATAAGGTTGAAATTTGCATAGATTTCTTGTTTGGTTGAATAGAATGTGCTTGATTCCGATTGTTGCACTACCTACCGTAATTTTACTTAACTAGCTGTATGAACTGCGAGTTAAGGTTGAATTTAGAATACTTCTTCGCCTTATTTACTAAACTGTGATTGAGGGTATAATTACTTTCAAATCGTTTCGTTTTCGTGTCAATCCGCTTGTGGGTAATTATCTTTGTCGAAATATTATCCAATTTATTAAGTTTTTGAACAGTTGATTATATTAACCGATAGTATTGTTCGATTAATAACTTTTTGAAGGCTGGAATTAAATAAACTGACGACTGAGGGAAACTGACCAGTGATACGCGGACTCTAAAATTGTTGTTCTCTGGGAACAGGAACAAAGCATAAAGAACGAGATATGGGCATAACGGTAAGATTTACGTTATACACATATATGTATTTATTGTTGCAATCATGTTGCATTATTACTGACAAGTTGGATTTTTTTATGTATTCCTAATATTATTATTTTCGTTCCAGAGAAAAACAGTTCGTAGATGGATACAAAGGTATCATGCGACTGGTGATGTGAAATGTGATCGCCAAGGCCCTCGCTCAATAATTGTTTACACTAATGAATCGGGGCGACACCGTAATATTGTGGAAGTTCACTCAGTGACACCCTTCAAAACTACGCGTTCAAGTGTGACTTCAAGAAGTGATAGACAGTGACGGCCATCCTCTCCGTTATTAATAGGCAATTTACTCGGCAGATTTATTGTGTAACTGATCTGATAAAATTACATTGGAACGTATGAGCAAGTGTTAATAATTCCCAATATTTGTCAATCAATCCAGATACTTTTGTTTACAAGTAATCTTGTAATGTGTGATGCACCATCTGACCTCACATATTTTTATAATTTCTAATGTTGTGTTAAATAAGGGTTATCAGAAAATGTGATAAAAGAGAAAGATGTATATTGCTATACTTTTATAGTTTAGCATGTTGGTTCTTCCTCTGTAATTCACAGGCACAAATGACAACATTTAATTTTTTAATCTTTTTTTCCGATAAGATCATACAAAGTATTAAAAAATAATGTTTTCACAACTTTAAATGAATAAATATTATTGTAGTTGTTTCTAGAAAAATCTATAAATGAACCGTTATCTAAAGGTGCGATTCCACCAAAATAGTGTGCAGCACATTTGTTCACAAACATTTTGTGCAGAACTCCAACAGTGCACGTACTGAGCTGCAGATCGGTTAGTCTCTGTTTCCACCGGCTAAGCTGTGCGTTATTTTTGTAAGCGCACAGTGTAGCACATGCACTTGTGCACGAACATGTTCACTGAGCAGAGTGTTCACTGGGCATTCTATAGCAAACTATTAGAAACTATCAAAAATAAATAATTGTACAATAAATAAAAATAATTTTGAACGGCGAGCGCATTTCAAATATTATTATAAATTCAAATCGTAGATTTAAATATAGAAACAATTCGCCGCAAAATTCAATTTATGACTATGGTCAAAGGTACTTAGTTATTGATTCAGTTTCAATATAAAGGCCAAGTAACGATTAAACGAATGAAGGTAAATTAATAAACTTGCGCGCTAAATATGAAAAATTTAATGGCGTTAACAGATAAGTTTTTTATCCATCTCTTTTAATTAACGCACATTTGTAAGATTTGATGGGTAGCATAATAAATATTTATACATAATTTAATCAATGTAGGGTGTCGTATGTCGTCATTCTTGGGTCCGATGGGACCCGGTACCGAGCCGGCGGAGGTTCGTGTGTTCGGGTCTAATCGGGGCAATGTGCGCGGACAAATAAATGTTTTCTCTCCGGTAGCGGAAGCAAGACTGAGTTCGCGAACAGCAAGTGTGTACGCTTCGACGCGAGTCCACTGCATGCATGTGTGCGCGCATAAAAGTATGCAGATGTGCGCGAACATTTCTACAATGTTCGCGCACAATTTGTTATTGTTTGCTTGAGTGAGTCGACCAGAATAAACATTTGTGTCGTACACTGTGCATTACAGTGCCGCACAGTTCAGCACGCTGGTGGAATCGTACCTTAAAGGTACGATTCCACCAAAATACTGTGCAGCACATTTGTTCACAAACATTTTGTGCAAAACTCCAACAGTGCACGTACTGAGCTGCAGATCCGTTAGTCTGTGTTTCCACCGGCAAAGCTGTGCGTAACTTTTGTAAGCGCACAGTGTAGCACATGCACTTGTGCACGAACATGTTCACTGAGCAGAGTGTTCACTGGGCATTCTGTAGCAAACTATTCGAAACTATCAAAAATAAATAATTGTACAATAAATAAAAATAGTTTTGAACGGCGAGTGCATTTTAAATATATTATAAATTCAAATCGTAGCTTCAAAAACAATTCGGGGCGAAATTCAATAAATAACTATGGTCAATGGTACCTACTTAGTTTATTGATTCAGTTTCAATATAAAGGCCAAGTAACGATTAATAAAGGTAAATTAATAAACTTGCGCGCTAAATATGAAAAATTTAATGGCGTTAACATATAAGTTTTCTATCCATCATTCGTAAGATTTGATGGGTAGCATAATAAATATTTATAGGTACATAATTTAATCAATGTAGGGTGTCGTATGTCGTCATTCTTGGGTCCGATGGGACCCGGAACCGAGCTGGCGGAGGTTCGTGTGTTCGGGTCTAATCGGGGCAATGTGCGCGAACAAATAAATGTTTTCACTCCGGTAGCGGAAGCAAGACTGAGTTCGCGAACAACAAGTGTGTACGCGTCGACGCGAGTCCACTGCATGCATGTGTGCGCGCATAAAAGTATGCAGATGTGCGCGAACATTTCTACAATGTTCGCGCACAATTTGTTATTGTTTGCTTGAGTGAGTCGACCAGAATAAACATTTGTGTCGTACACTGTGCATTACAGTGCCGCACAGTTCAGCACACTGGTGGAATCGTACCTTAATGTTAAACGTTCTAAACCTCACCCAGGGTATCTATTTTGTGTTTAGTTAATATTCTAACCCCCTTATTCATAAAAATTATCAAACCTATTTTAGTTAAAATGGGGTTTGTCTCTTTCTTACACACAGAAATGACAACGTGACAGATAAAGACAAACGTTCTATAAACCTATTTTAGCTAAAATAGAGATAAAATAGGATTATGAATAAGGGGGTAAGTAAATAACCCCAATTTAACACACATAGAAAACTGTATATTCAAACATGAAGTGGATTCCATGAAGTCCTAGAAATGTAATTAGAGAAATAAATGAATATTGTTTATGCAACATGCCTAGATTTTCTTACAAACCTCATACCTACTTCAACATTTGATTTCTTAAATAATAATTAACAAAAATCACCTAATAACCTATAAAAGAAACAAAAAAAAAGAAAAAAGAACTTCCCGTCCGAGGATTTGAACTCGAGACCATCGCATTGCTAAGCCGCAGTCTTAACCACTAGACCAGCACGCCATATACAACACATTACAAAAAACTTAAATGGGTTTAATGTCATTACCAAAGGGGGTACCTTTTCTTTGAAGCCGACTGTACTTCCATATGGGAGGGTCTAAAGCTATAAGGTCTTTACTTAATTATTAGTACAAATACAGGAGTCTTAATTTTAACCAATAACGGTCCATACATTATAGGAATCGGCCATTATTTTATCTTTCCCATCAATGTGTCATGTTTTCTTTTAATTATTACAGGGTGTTATAAGTTTGACGTGTCTGTATATTGGCCCTTTAAGTTTAATATAAGTTGCAGGAAATATTTTGATCCCAGCGTCCTCACGTCGGGGGACGGCTAATGAAAATTGGAAGTTAACGGCAGTTATGTTTTCTACAATAGCTACATTCATTATTGCTGGGTTTAAGCCTCATACTGTTTGGCGTTTTCATTAGCCATCCCCTGACGTGAGGACGCTTGGATCAAAATATTTCCTGCAACTTATATTAAACTTAAAGGGCCAATATACAGGTTGAAATTGAAAACATGCGACAAATCGAAATGGGAGATTGTACTCATCATTATGAACAACTTTTACTATCGGACCAAACATGAAATCGCGAAAAAAAATCAGCTGTTCCTTACAATTTGACGAGTTATGCGAACATAAATGTAGGGAACAGCTGATATTTTTTTCGCGATTTCATGTTTGGTCCCATAGTAAAAGTTATTCATAATGATGAGTACAATCTCCCATTTCGATTTGTCGCATGTTTTCAATTTCACCCTGTATATTATTATTTTAGTTTTTAGAGGTTTGTGTTTGAGTTGAGGGTTTTTTAAATTTTTAATTTAACTTTTGGTATTGATTTCCAGTGAAGTTAAAACAACGTATAGACCTGATATTTGGGCACACATCAGTGTTGGTGCCATAACGAGAGTACTTCACAAAATGTGCGAGACATCCGACCTGGTAAATGGGTCATATTACACTTGCCAAGGTTTGTACCAAGTATTATCAACATAATTTATAGATAATAGGTATCACAACCAAATTTCCCTATGGTGTATATGTCGTCATTTGATGATTTCCCATCCAGCAAATAAACGTATTTTCTTTCTGGAATCTAGAAAGCAAAAAGATTTTCTTTTTCAAAAAAAAAATTCAAAAGAAAAACTAAATTTTCAGTGAAGCCTTCGCTGTGCCAGCGGACGGACGTGTCGATGTCTTGCAGGTAGCAGCTGCACACTCTTAAAAGTACTCAATAAGCTTAAACATTTACCCCCTTATTCATAATACTATTTTATCTCTATTTTAGCTAAAATAGGTTTATAGAACGTTTGTCTTTATCTGTCACGTTGACATTTCTGTGTGTAAGAAAGAGACAAACCCCATTTTAACTAAAATAGGTTTGATAAGTTTTATGAATAAGGGGGTTAAAATATTATTTCCAGGACTCCAAGTGTATGGCCCAGACTATTTCTACCCTGTACATTATACCAGAAACAACGACTACTTCAAACCTAAGGAATTAAAGAACGTTGAAAACGCCTACACTCACCATTTTTGGAACAATTTGACCCATGATATGAAAATACAAAAGGATTCCCCATATGAAAAGTTGGCTCAAAAGTTTTGCCCAACGATATACAAGATGTATGGAGAAGAATTTGGGTACAATAACCTAACACGTACAATAACCTCCCGACTATAAATGAACTTTTATCGCTCGGTCCAGTGGGGCCCAGAACTATTTTTTTTTAAATTAATATTCGATCTCTGGAGGAGGCCTTCACCTAGGAGGGGTTCTTGCACAAAATGTTAAACTTATCACCATAAGTAGTTTATCGAATAATTTAATTTTAATTGAACTATGCTAATTCATTACTAATCAGATAATTTATTTAATTTATTCTGAATTAATGTTTTATAATTAAAAATAACTGTATAATTTTGTTGTATGTTTAATTTTAATTTTTAATTTTTTAATTTAAAATATTTTATTTGAATTTAAAAAAGTTTATTTTAATGTAAGAAAACTTACTTTTTTAATTTTGAATGTTTAAATTTTCTACTTTATATTTTTTCTATTTATTACGTTATTCAATTAATTGGCAAGAAATAAGAGATGACCAGTCTCAACCGACGGCGCCCGTTCACGAACATGACGCATGGATCATCACCATCCAGCTCAACCATTTTTTAGGGAACCGAATGATCCAACACACGTGCCACCATCAGTGAGACATTTAAGTGAGCATGACACATTCTCAACGGGATCCCTTCTTTTCGCATAATGTTCTTTGTCCTAATATACTTCGGCATAACGATTTTGGCACAATTTGTTTTGGCATAATAATAATTCGGCATAATTTTTTAGGCATACATTTTTTGTTGGCATAATCATCTTAAAGACTAATTTGTTTTAGCATAAATTTGATTCGCATAACGTTAGTAGGCCTAATGACTATTAGCATAATAATATTTAGGCATACAATTAATATAAATAACAAAAACAATTTTCATGCAAATGATTTATTATACATAACATTATGTAACTTAAACGATTTTTCAATCGCGAGATAACTTTTATCTGAAGAATATATTGGATGTTTTGACAGTTTTTGTATAAAAAAATATGTCAATCAGTTAACTTCTATTATGAGAAATAAATATGGCGGTTATTCCTCAGATAGAAGTTAACTGATTGAAACAGTGGTCCTTAATTATGTATAAATATTTCCTATATTTCCTACAAACCAATTTGCTATAGTTTCTGTTACAATTAAATAATATTGTTGGTTAAAATTTAATATGCTGTGCAACAAAAGTTAGTGACAGAACCGAATTGCTGCAAAACCGACTCCACGTAGTCTTGTTTGTCCTACCCCTAGAGTGTAATTAAAAATCGCGTAGGCGCGTAGGGGCGAGGCGGCCCGCGGGCTGTTCGCCGGCCAGCCTCAGCCGCGGCGGTGAGCGAAAGCCGTCTGCGACGATTAGCACGCGTGGGGCCGCCGGAGGCCCGCAGCGCCGGAGCCGTGACAGAAACCCTGCCTGCTGCATGTTGCATGCTCGCTTGAATGCTGCATGCTGCATGCTTGCTTGCATGCTGCATGCTTGCTTGTTTGCTGCATGCTTGCTTGCATGCTTGCTTGCTTGCATGCTGTATGCTTGCTTGCTTCATGCTTCCTAAGTAAATAAATTTATGCTTTAGGATATTATGCTTAAAAAAGTTATGCTTTAGAACTTTATGCTTTAGAATATTATGCTTGATCATTATTATGGTTAGAGAAATTATGCTTAAAAAAATTATGCGTAAGCTGTTGTTATGCGTAATTATATTATGCAAAAATATAATTATGCCAAACACAATTATGCTAAGTTATATTAGGTCTTAAAATTTTATGCAAATGGATAGGGAACCATTCTCAACTGCCATGCCCTTTCAAGTCAACATCAAAAAAATCATAATAAACGGATCCATGGTTCTTACATTTACAAAATTGAAAAAATGCTTCTAAATTATACAAAACTATATATTGCAATTTATTTAATAGATGAATAAAATTTTTAATACCAAACAGAAAAAGGTGTTTAGTATTGCAGCATTAAACATGATCGTTTAGGTTCATAATGTCCAAATCTCAAAATGTACAGAAGGCGCAAAAAGTCCATATCCCAGACATGTCCCAAAGAGTCCATATCCCAAAATGTACATATCCTAAAATGTCCATATCCCAGAATGTCCAAATCCCAGAATGTCCATGTCCCGGAATGTCTATAATTATCTTGGAAAGCAGGAAAATATAGGTATTTAAATGTACAACATTATTCTAAAACAGTTCGCTTTCTCGAGTCATTGATATCGTAGAAAAAGCTTAAATATTTTCTCGTTAAAAACACCAAAGATAAAAATGTTCATATTAAGAAAACATGTGATCATATTTATAACTTTTATAGTTTCCAGTGGTTATTTATATTTTATTTACTATATCAACGCGCATAATGTGTACCACCTTTTATCACGGATTTAAACACCCCAGAGAATAATATTTCGTGCCATTACGTAGTTGAGAACGATATACTGCCGTCAGCTGAAGACAAGAACTTCTTGCCGAAACCCAACTCAATATTCTTTCATGAGACATCATGCCGTGGAGACCTAAACCCCCGTCAGGCATGTGCCATCGAGTCTGCATCGAGAGCCAACCCAGAGCGACAAGTTTATGTGATGTTCAGTGCACCCGTCAACCACTTCGTGTATCAAAGGAGTTGTATTGCTGAATTACGGCGTCTCCCAAACGTCAGGCTCGCTAGGGTTCACATAACTGATTACGCTAAAAACACTCCTTTGGAAGCTATGGTGGCAAGCAAACCTTTTACTAAAAGCAAGTGGCGGGTGGAACATACTTCTGATGTCCTACGATATTTAACTTTTTCCAAGTGGGGAGGGGTTTATCTGGACACGGATATGCTGGTCGTCAAGTCTCTGACGCCGTTGGGACACAACTGGGTAGCGAGGGAAGACGACGAGCTGGTGAATGCCGCAGCCATCGCTATTTCTATGGATCGCCTAGGCAGAAAACTTGCCAAGGCTGTCATCAAGTACGTACATATCGTGAAGCCATTTCCGTCACAAAATACAATTTCTTCATTTTAGATGTTATCTGTATAGTTTTACCGAAAATCAAAGTTTTGATTCCCGTACTTACACCTACATATTTACTCGTAAAATTGCAAAAGTTTTTCACTTTCACGCAAGAACCTTTACGCGCAAATGACCGTTCGCGCTTATAACTCGGCACTTGAAGTAACTTTCGCGAAAATACCTTTAGATTAATTCAAAATCAAAAGTAATTTATTCAAACTAGGCTGAGAATCAGCACTTTTCGAACGTCAAAATTACAAAAGGCAGTCCCCCAAAACGCCTGCCCTTCACCACTTTCTAGTGCTTTCGCTGGGGACAAGAAGTAAGAATTGATAGATTAACCTTTCGTATGCTGGAACGTAGATCTACGCGAGACACAATGGCTTTTTAATTGTGTCTGTAATTACGACATTCAATGGGTTAACGTCTTTAGATAATTAAATCACTTATCAAACGAAAGAGAACGCAAGTGTCCTGCTAACATCCTCGTGTGATATGTGTGTAATTCGTTAAAATGAACCTCCTCGTTGGTCTTGTGGTCGCAAGCGCTACTGCCGAGCTTAAGGTTCTAGATTCGATTTCCAGGTCCGGCAAAGTGTTATTGAGTTTTTCCATCAAGAATTTCGCGGTAACAGCCCGAAGTCTGGAGTCTCGCCCCCTATTATATCATCATCATTGTGATGTAATAGGGTCTCGCCCCCCTATTATGTATTATGATGTAATAGGGGTCGAGTCTATTGCCATCAACCGGGCACCCTATTAAATGGGACTACATAACTGGCGAAATGTGTCTGTACTATACAGTTACACCTCTGCCTAACCCTCCGGGGCTAAACGCGTGATGTTATATGTAATTGGGCGTTATGATTGCATATCGAATTGTAGAAATAAGTCCTGTATGCTTTCAAAATGCCAGGCACTTGGCTATCACACACACACACACACACACATAACTATCGTTAACGAGCGATACAATGGTCGCTGACCCACATTATCACATACTTCCCACATACTAAAGCGGTGTCCACATTTAATGACTTTTTAATCCCTTGATCAATCCTTGATCGCGTACATTCGTTTTATGTCTCTTATTAATGATGTTTGAGATGCAGTTGGGCGATTCTCCTTCACAAGTGTAAAACCGCGGTCCTAAGGCCCGCTAACTGACAGGCCCCGCCAGGCGTTGCTACGCCTATCGCGGCCAAGTAAAAATAACTGATCTGTAATAAAATTGCATTTAACCTTTTAACCGCATCACGTGTTTCCGTGCCCCTACCGCCCGTGTCGTATCTGATATTTAGCCAAGCGCTCATACGTTAACTTTGACCACCTCATCAATGTGGAATGTTAGAAGTGATATAATTATTGAAATCGGAGGTTTGGGGGTATTTTATTATTGTCAGATAATTAATAAATACCCTTTCCGAGAATCTAACAATGACTTTATTCCATCTGGCATGTTCCACACGAAATACTGTGCGTCGCATTGTACGCAGTGGGTATTGTCACAAATGTGGACGCAGCTTAACGTTGAACGTGTCAATTCAAAACAATGTTAAAGCAATACAATTACTAAACACTGTTGATATAGGATAATAGATTATATCTACTTGTACAAATATGTAGTTATGTTTGCTTAATAGATATTAAGTAGTACCTAATACCTTTGTTCAACAAATAAAGATAATTGAATTGAACGATGATCCGAATGCTCGGTTTCTATAAACAAAAACGAATCGTTTTGCTTACAAATGGTAGCTTTTTATTTCCAAACTAGGCATATCAATAGATACGTAAGTTAATTTTTACCTGTGATAGCTATGTACTTCCATATGGGAGGGTCTAAAGCTATAAGGTCTTTACTTAATTATTAGTACAAATACAGGAGTCTTAATTTTAACTAATAACGGTCCATACATTATAGGAATCGGCCATTATTTTATCTTTCCCATCAATGTGTCATGTTTTCTTTTAATTATTACGGGGTGTTATAAGTTTGACGTGTCTGTATATTGGCCCTTTAAGTTTAATATAAGTTGCAGGAAATATTTTGATCCAAGCGTCCTCACGTCGGGGGACGGCTAAAGAAAATTGGAAGTTAACAGCAGTAATGTTTTCTGCAATAGCTACATTCATTATTGCTGGGTTTAAGCCTCATACTGTTTGGCGTTTTCATTAGCCATCCCCTGACGTTGAGGACGCTTGGATCAAAATATTTCCTGCAACTTATATAAACTTAAAGAGCCAATATACAGGGTGAAATTGAAAACATGTGACAAATCGAAATGGGAGATTGTACTCATCATTATGAACAACTTTTACTATCGGACCAAACATGAAATCGCGAAAAAAAATCAGCTGTTCCTTACAATTTGACGAGTTATGCGAACATAAATGTAGGGAACAGCTGATATTTTTTTCGCGATTTCATGTTTGGTCCCATAGTAAAAGTTATTCATAATGATGAGTACAATCTCCCATTTCGATTTGTCGCATGTTTTCAATTTCACCCTGTATATTATTATTTTAGTTTTTAGAGGTTTGTGTTTGAGTTGAGGGTTTTTTAAATTTTTAATTTAACTTTTGGTATTGATTTCCAGTGAAGTTAAAACAACGTATAGACCTGATATTTGGGCACACATCAGTGTTGGTGCCATAACGAGAGTACTTCACAAAATGTGCGAGACATCCGACCTTGTAAATGGGTCATATTACACTTGCCAAGGTTTGTACCAAGTATTATCAACATAATTTATAGATAATAGGTATCACAACCAAATTACCCTATGGTGTATATGTCGTCATTTGATGATTTCCCATCCAGCAAATAAACGTATTTTCTTTCTGGAATCTAGAAAGAAAAAAGATTTTCTTTATAAAAAAAAAAATTCAAAAGAAAAACGAAATTTTCAGTGAAGCCTTCGCTGTGCCAGCGGACGGACGTGTCGATGTCTTGCAGGTAGCAGCTGCACACTCTTAAAAGTACTCAATAAGCTTAAACATTTAAAATATTATTTCCAGGACTCCAAGTGTATGGCCCAGACTATTTCTACCCTGTAAATCCTAGCAGAAAAAACGACTACTTCAAACCTAAGGAATTGAAAAACGTTGAAAACGCCTACACTCACCATTTTTGGAACAAATTGACCCATGATATGAAAATACAAAAGGATTCCCCATATGAAAAGTTGGCTCAAAAGTTTTGCCCAACGATATACAAGATGTATGGAGAAGAATTTGGGTACAATAACCTAACACGTACAATAACCCTCCAACTATAAATGAACTTTTATCGCTCGGTCCAATGGGGCCCAGAGCTATTTCTTTTTTAATTAATATTCGATCTCTGGAGGAGGCCTTCACCTAGGAGGGGTTCTTGCACAAAATGTTAAACTTATCACCATAAGTAGTTTATCGAATAATTTAATTTTAATTGAACTATGCTAATTCATTACTAATCAGATAATTTATTTAATTTATTCTGAATTAATGTTTTATAATTAAAAATAACTGTATAATTTTGTTGTATGTTTAATTTTAATTTTTAATTTTTTAATTTAAAATATTTTATTTGAATTTAAAAAAGTTTATTTTAATGTAAGAAAATTTACAATTTACTTTTTTAATTTTGAATGTTTAATTTTTCTACTTTATATTTTTTTCTATTTATTACGTTATTCAATTAATTGGCAAGAAATAAGAGATGACCAGTCTCAACCGACGGCGCCCGTTCACGAACATGACGCATGGATCATCACCATCCAGCTCAACCATTTTGTAGGGAACCGAATGATCCAACACACGTGCCACCATCAGTGAGACATTTAAGTGACATGACACATTCTCAACGGGATCCCTTCTTTTCGCATAATGTTCTTTGTCCTAATATACTTCGGCATAACGATTTTGGCACAATTTGTTTTGGCATAATAATACTTCGGCATAATTTTTTAGGCATACATTTTATGTTGGCATAATCATCTTAAAGACTTATTTTTTTTTTAGCATAAATTTGATTCGCATAACGTTAGTAGGCCTAATGACTATTAGCATAACGTTAGTAGGCCTAATGACTATTAGCATAATAATATTTAGGCATACAATTAATATAAATAACAAAAACAATTTTCATGCAAATGATTTATTATACATAACATTATGTAACTTAAACGATTTTTCAATCGCGAGATAACTTTTATCTGAAGAATATATTAGATGTTTTGACAGTTTTTGTATAAAAAAATATGTCAATCAGTTAACTTCTATTATGAGAAATAAATATGGCGGTTATTCCTCAGATAGAAGTTAACTGATTGAAACAGTGGTCCTTAATTATGTCTAAATATTTCCTATATTTCCTACAAACCAATTTGCTATAGTTTCTGTAACAATTAAATAATATTGTTGGTTAAAAATTTAATATGCTGTGCAACAAAAGTTAGTGACAGAACCTAATTGCTGCAAAACCGACTCCACGTAGTCTTGTTTGTCCTACTCCTACCCCTAGAGTGTAATTAAAAATCGCGTAGGCGCGTAGGGGCAAGGCGGCCCGCGGGCTGTTCGCCGGCCAGCCTCAGCCGCGGCGGTGAGCGAAAGCCGTCTGCGACGATTAGCACGCGTGGGGCCGCCGGAGGCCCGCAGCGCCGGAGCCGTGACAGAAACCCTGCCTGCTGCATGTTGCATGCTCGCTTGAATGCTGCATGCTGCATGCTTGCTTGCATGCTGCATGCTTGCTTGTTTGCTGCATGCTTGCTTGCATGCTTGCTTGCTTGCACGCTGTATGCTTGCTTGCATGCTGTATGCTTGCTTGCTTCATGCTTCCTAAGTAAATAAATTTATGCTTTAGGATATTATGCTTAAAAAAGTTATGCTTTAGAACTTTATGCTTTAGAATATTATGCTTGATCATTATTATGGTTAGAGAAATTATGCTTAAAAAAATTATGCGTAAGCTGTTATGCGTAATTATATTATGCGAAAATATAATTATGCCAAACACAATTATGCTAAGTTATATTAGGTCTTAAAATTTTATGCAAATGGATAGGGAACCATTCTCAACTGCCATGCTCTTTCAAGTCAACATCAAAAAAATCATAATAAACGGATCCATGGTTCTTACATTTACAAAATTGAAAAAATGCTTCTAAATTATACAAAACTATATATTGCAATTTATTTAATAGATGAATAAAATTTTTAATACCAAACAGAAAAAGGTGTTTAGTATTGCAGCATTAAACATGATCGTTTAGGTTCATAATGTCCAAATCTCAAAATGTACAGAAGGCGCAAAAAGTCCATATCCCAGACATGTCCCAAAGAGTCCATATCCCAAAATGTACATATCCTAAAATGTCCATATCCCAGAATGTCCAAAATAGTCCAAATCCCAGAATGTCCATGTCCCGGAATGTCTATAATACATACCAGAGTGTCTATCACACTAATCACAATTCACACTAATATTATAAAGGCGAAAGTTTGTGAGTGTGTGTGTGTGTTTATATGTTTGTTACTTCTTCACGCCTAAACCACTGAACCGATTTAGATGAAATTTGGTATAGAGATAGTTTGAGTCCCGGAAATGGACATAGGATAGTTTGTATCCCGATATTCCCACGGGATCGACAATCATGCGGGTGAAACCGCGGGGCGCAGCTAGTTCTACTATAAACTAACAAAACTATAAATGGTGGGTTTAAAAAAAACAACTGTTTTCAATTGTCAATCATGTATAATTTATACGTATAATTAATGAAATGAAATATGTATAATTCCCTATTTATGTTAAATAAAGAACTGAATGTTTCATTTTTAGCTAATCAATACATTTTTTAAACTTTACAAAATGGGTACAAAATATACATTAATATGAAAAATATTTCACTCACTGTTTACCGTTTTTTAATAAGTATTATACGTGGGAATGGCTCCTCGGAACTAAACCTTTTTGGTTTGGCGGCTATGTCGTCACATTGGCCATTTCGTCGCTATCCCTAATAGGTCACTTTCACTAATACGTCACCTTGTGCATCTGGTCAGTTTCTTAATTCGTCTCATGCTGTATTTCGACTCATTCCCAACTCGTCCGATGGATATGTACAACGTACAGTCAGCGTTAAAAATGTCGGGACGAACAGACTGTTCACAATGATCTCAACACCTAATATATATATTTTTTTTTTTAAATTAATCGTCTACCTTTAGGCGATTTTGTGTAAATTAAAATGCTAGTTAGGTACCTACCTATTTATGTTACGAGAGGGTCCATTTTTATTTGAGTTAATTTTTTTTTTTCTTTATCGTCTTTCTAGTAAAAATTCTAACAAGATTGTGCGAGTACTACCTCATTTATAATAAAATTTTGTTGTACTGAAAATGTTTGTTTTTGTGCTTAATTGTACATATCTATCGGACGAGTTAGGAATGAGTCGAAATACAGCATGAGACAAGAAACTGACCAGATGCACAAGGTGACGTATTAGTGAAAGTGACCTATTAGGGATAGCGACGAAATGGCCAATGTGACGACATAGCCGCCAAACCACCTTTTTATCGTAGTTAAACCTTTTTCCATTGACGTTTGACATTGACGTGTAATATTTTGAAGAAAGAGATTTGACGGTTGATGTTTGAAGTAAGAAAAAATATGACGATGATTATTGTTATTCGGATATACAAACCCACATAATATAATATATATATTCTGGGTGAATAAAAAAAAAGTGACAGTAGTACAGTTTTACGGCCTCTATAATAAACTTATTACATATCTAAATTAAGATAAATATTCATACTCAGATCATGTTATGAAAGAATACTATTTTTCTGCAACTTAAAGTAAACTCAATCATAAAGCATTATCACATTATCATTATTCCTGCTGTGACAATTATAACTTGCGTTCCCATTGAGGGACCACATTTGAATTTTGAGCTTTTGAATGCATCAGCCTTTAGTAAAAGTTCTCAAACAATTGTAAATTCAGCCTTTAATTTGTAAAAGTAGCCACTCAAAAGTTACAATCGATTAAAGGTGGTCCCTCAGTCGTGACTGACAGGCATCCCTATCTCAAAACCTAGTTAAAATTTGCAACTGCTATAAATTACTACTCTTAGTAAAAGATTTGTAAAACTAATTTATCTGAATATCAACCCTTCCTGTTCAAGGAATAAAAAGAACTAGCATGCGGAAGGTGGTCCCTCAACCGATCACCATATGTTCACCTTGAGTGGAGACCACAATGGAATTTGAAATTTACATATGGGTCTAGCGTTAGTAAAAGTACTTGAACGATTGTATATTCAACCTTTAGTTTGTAAAAGAAGCCATTCAAAAGTTACAATCGAATTAAGGTGGTCCCTCAATTGAAACGTTTATCATAAGGAAAATCTATTTACGTAGCATTCGGAAGTTAAATAGACGAATGCTACAGTCTATCCTTTAGTAGTATTTTTTTACTAAGGATTACTTTTCTAAACAGTACCAAAAAATGTACAGTTTTATTTCAAATAATAATCAAATTCCTGGGAAGAAAAACTAACTAACGGTGACCACACAGCAGGATTTTTTATTAAGTAAAAACTAGCGAGTGTTTGTTGATATTAATTTTTATTAATATTTGACATCACTTAGCTAAATAAAATCACAAAGAAAATAATGCTTATGATAATAATAAAAAAAAAAACAAAATTTTACCCTGCACTGAAAATGTAACTCTGAATTTTTTAACCGACTTCAAAAAAGGAGGTTCTGTATTCCACCCGTATGTATGTATGTATGTTTGTATGTCCGCGATTTTCTCAAAAACTAAAACCGATTTTGATAATTCTTTCACTAAAGTGATCTACATACTTTCAGGAAGGTTTTAGTATATAATACATTAGGTAATTATTCTTATGTACGAAGTTATATGCATAAATGCAGCATTTCTATGCGAATTTTGATTATTCTTCTAGTCAGTATCTTCAATTCTTCAGTGCACTAGTGCTTATTGAATTTATGTGGGGTAGATACAACTAAAAAGTGAAAAATAAAAACTTTTTTACAAAAAAAAAAAAAAAAACAACCGACTTCAGAAAAATATACTACAAAGTGATAAATAACTTTAATTTCGGAAGTCGGTGTCAAAAAATGTAAATGCAGAACCAACGACACCGACTTCCGAAATTAAAGTTATTTATCACTTTGTAGTGTTTTTTTTTTTGAAGTCGGTTGTTTTTTTTTTTGTAAAAAGGTTTTTACATCAAACATTACTACTAATGAGACAGTAGCAAAGTGTATGTATAAAAATTTGTTCGTTTAGAGGACTGTCATCAAATTTAAAGCGTTCATTAAAGAAGTAGAGACATCTGTAATGGCCGAGCTCACTAGCGCTAGCTCCGGGAATAAATTCAATAGCCCCAACTAATTTGTAGAAATTTTGTTTGACTTTGATCGTTCGAGGTATTTCGCTAATCGGTCCTTTAGGTGTGTCGTTTAAATCGAAAGATATAAAATCTGTAAGCTCATATTCGTACGTTACTTGATTATTACACAATGTACATTCTTTAATTTCGTCACGAATTAAAATGGCTTCTTCCAAAATACTAATGCCAAATATTTTAATAAGCTGAATGTTCAAACTGATAAATGTATATCTTTTCAAAATATTTTCTGTTTGACACCATGCATTGCTACACAGTTTGGAGAATTTGACACTAAAAAAATCTTATTAATAACTTCTTCGAAAATGGTAGATACATTACATTCGCAACTGTAAGTAACGACGTCTCTGATTTTATTCTTTTAATTACAAGCTTGGGAAATTATTTGTGCTCTCAGGATGTAAATATCATCTATCTTGTAATTATTGTCATTCAAGCCTTTAATATACATTAAAATTATGTCATCATCAACATTAGCCTCAAATATACATCGAAAATGTACATTTTTGTCAAATTTAAAGCAGTCATGTAGCACAAATAAAGGAAAAAATCCGAAAACCGTATATTTGTAGTTATATTTAAAAAAAAACCGTGATAAACTATTTACATACCTACAAATTTGTACAGAATACTCGGTGCGCGAGTCCGACTTATCCGGATTTTTTGAATTATATGCGGCTTGAGTTACTAGTCATTGAACCAATGTTTTTTAAGTATGTTCACGTAGGTACGCGACGCGCATATTTTATTTTTATTAAAAATTATTGTCAACATTCACTATAAAAACCCTACTGTGTGGTCACCTCTATCTTAGTATTTCTTCCCAGCCATTTGATTATTATTTAATAAAACGGTACATTTTTTGATACTGTTTAGTAAAGTAATCGTTAGTAAAAAAAGCTGAATCGCGTACCTACGTGAACATACTTAAAAAACATTGGTTCAATGACTAGTAACTCAAGCCGCAAATAATTCAAAAAATCCGGATAAGTCGGACTCGCGCACCGAGTATTCTGTACAAATTTGTAGGTATGCAAATAGTTTATCACGGTTTTTTTTTAAATATAACTACAAATATACGGTTTTCGGTTTTTTTCCTTTATTTGTGCTACATGACTGCTTTAAATTTGACAAAAATGTACATTTTCGATCTATATATGAGGCTAATGTTGATGATGACATAATTTTAATGTATATTAAAGGCTTGAATGACAATAATTACAAGATAGATGATATTTACATTCTGAGAGCACAAATAATTTCCCAAACTTGTAATAAAAATAATAAAATCAGAGACGTCGTTACTTACAGTTGCGAATGTAATGTATCTACCGTTTTCGAAGAAGTTATTAATAAGATTTTTTTAGTGTCAAATTCTCCAAACTGTGTAGCAATGCATGGTGTCAAACAGAAAATATTTTGAAAAGATATACATTTATCAGTTTGAACATTCAGCTTATTAAAATATTTGGCATTAGTATTTTGGAAGAAGCCATTTTAATTCGTGACGAAATTAAAGAATGTACATTGTGTAATAATCAAGTAACGTACTAATATGAGCTTACAGATTTTATATCTTTCGATTTAAACGACACACCTAAAGGACCGATTAGCGAAATACCTCGAACGATCAAAGTCAAACAAAATTTCTACAAATTAGTTGGGGCTATTGAATTTATTCCCGGAGCTAGCGCTAGTGAGCTCGGCCATTACAGATGTCTCTACTTCTTTAATGAACGCTTTAAATTTGATGACAGTCCTCTAAACGAACAAATTTTTATACATACACTTTGCTACTGTCTCATTAGTAGTAATGTTTGATGTAAAAACCTTTTTACAAAAAAAAAAACAACCGACTTCAAAAAAAAAAACACTACAAAGTGATAAATAACTTTAATTTCGGAAGTCGGTGTCGTTGGTTCTGCATTTACATTTTTTGACACCGACTTCCGAAATTAAAGTTATTTATCACTTTGTAGTATATTTTTCTGAAGTCGGTTGTTTTTTTTTTTTGTAAAAAAGTTTTTATTTTTCACTTTTTAGTTGTATCTACCCCACATAAATTCAATAAGCACTAGTGCACTGAAGAATTGAAGATACTGACTAGAAGAATAATCAAAATTCGCATAGAAATGCTGCATTTATGCATATAACTTCGTACATAAGAATAATTACCTAATGTATTATATACTAAAACCTTCCTGAAAGTATGTAGATCACTTTAGTGAAAGAATTATCAAAATCGGTTTTAGTTTTTGAGAAAATCGCGGACATACAAACATACATACATACATACTGGTGGAATACAGAACCTCCTTTTTTGAAGTCGGTTAAAAAATTCAGAGTTACATTTTCAGTGCAGGGTAAAATTTTGTTTTTTTTTTATTATTATCATAAGCATTATTTTCTTTGTGATTTTATTTAGCTAAGTGATGTCAAATATTAATAAAAATTAATATCAACAAACACTCGCTAGTTTTTACTTAATAAAAAATCCTGCTGTGTGGTCACCGTTAGTTAGTTTTTCTTCCCAGGAATTTGATTATTATTTGAAATAAAACGGTACATTTTTTGGTACTGTTTAGAAAAGTAATCCTTAGTAAAAAAATACTACTAAAGGATAGACTGTAGCATTCGTCTATTTAACTTCCGAATGCTACGTAAATAGATTTTCCTTATGATAAACGTTTCAATTGAGGGACCACCTTAATTCGATTGTAACTTTTGAATGGCTTCTTTTACAAACTAAAGGTTGAATATACAATCGTTCAAGTACTTTTACTAACGCTAGACCCATATGTAAATTTCAAATTCCATTGTGGTCTCCACTCAAGGTGAACATATGGTGATCGGTTGAGGGACCACCTTCCGCATGCTAGTTCTTTTTATTCCTTGAACAGGAAGGGTTGATATTCAGATAAATTAGTTTTACAAATCTTTTACTAAGAGTAGTAATTTATAGCAGTTGCAAATTTTAACTAGGTTTTGAGATAGGGATGCCTGTCAGTCACGACTGAGGGACCACCTTTAATCGATTGTAACTTTTGAGTGGCTACTTTTACAAATTAAAGGCTGAATTTACAATTGTTTGAGAACTTTTACTAAAGGCTGATGCATTCAAAAGCTCAAAATTCAAATGTGGTCCCTCAATGGGAACGCAAGTACAATTATACCGTATTGAAAAATTAATCAAGAATTTGAATTTGTCACTAATCAAAAAGGGACTGCAACTTTAATTTATAACGGCCGCCGATTCAATAAAAATGTGAGTAATTCAAGCGGGTCAACTTTATGGAGGTGCGTATACAGAAGAAATTGTACTGCTACTATAGATGAGAAAAAAGAACGTATTTTAAGAACATCCTCACATTTTTGCGAGAAAAATATTGCCATTGCAGAAATCAAAAAACAAACAGCATCATTGAAAAAAAAAAGTGTGTAAAAATTTGGGACCGGTAAAGTAGATATATGAACAGTTTTATAAAAAACTAAAAAAGGATTTTCCAAGGGACCAAGACTTAATACCTTCATATAAGTCTATTAAGAGTAGTTTGTACCGCGCTCGAAAAAATACTTAAATATAGATATATTAAAACAATAGTACGGAGAGCATTGAAATACCTGAAGTATTAGCGAGAAACTTTTTGATTTGTAAAGATGGTGGTGATGATATCAAAAAAATATTTGTTTTTGCTACTAAGGTTGTTCAAAAATGTCTGAAAAAGCCTGGAAATTACTTTGCGGATGGGACCTTCAAGTCAGCGCCTAGGCCGTTCTACCAGATGTTTGTTATACACAGGGATTTTGATTCGGATGATATGAGTACAAATGTGATTCCAGTTATTCACGCGCTCTTACCTGACAAGTCTGAGCAAACATATGTACAGACAGGTTCAGAGAAAAGGAACCCCCCAAGACTTTAAAGATTATCGCCCGAGCGCGCTCGAGCCCGCCGTCGCTCGTCGCTCGAGCGATGGCGGGCTCGAGCGCGCGCGCTTGGGCGCGTCACGTGGCTCTGGCCTCAAGCAGCTCCCTCCCCCGCTGCCGCGCGGCGCGGCGCATCCCTCTCTGCCCGAGCATCCACCGATCCCACTCAAATATTATTTGCAAGTTTTTAAATAATTATAATATGGTATTTTTTCGGTTTGTTGCCCGAACCGTATCCCAAGAATAACTTAACTTACAAAAAGACACTTTCCGTGCGATTGAGGATACGAACCTGCATCACCAGGCGCCAGCCGATCACATAGACCGCGCCTTATACCACTAGACTATTGAATCAGTTAGCCATCTTAACGAAAATTTTAATAGCTTTACTCCTTTTATCGAACAAGGTTGATAACGGTCTAATCTTCTAGATATTAAGGTTTAAATTTCAACTTCCACCACGTATTATAAATACTAACACCTTACCGTCTTGTTTTACAAAATGCAATTCGTAACTCCTCAATTTACTAAAAGATAAGGTTGAAATTTGCATAGATTTCTTGTTTGGTTGAATAGAATGTGCCTGATTCCGATTGTTGCACTACCTACCGTAATTTTACTTCAGAAACTTAACTAGCTGTATGAACTGCGAGTTAAGGTTGAATTTAGAATACTTCTTCGCCTTATTTACTAAACTGTGATTGAGGGTATAATTACTTTTCAAATCGTTTCGTTTTCGTGTCGATCCGCTTGTGCGTAATTATCTTCGTCGAAATATTCTCCAATTTATTACGTTTTTGAACAGTTGATTATATTAACCGATAGTATTGTTCGATTAATAACTTTTTGAAGGCTAGAATTAAATAAACTGACGACTGAGGGAAACTGACCAGTGATACGCGGACTCTAAAATTGTTGTTCTCTGGGAACAGGAACAAAGCATAAAGAACGAGATATGGCCATAACGGTAAGATTTACGTTATACACATATATGTATTTATTGTTGCAATCATGTTGCATTATTACTGACAAGTTGGATTTTTTTATGTATTCCTAATATTATTATTTTCGTTCCAGAGAAAAACAGTTCGTAGATGGATACAAAGGTATCATGCAACTGGTGATGTGAAATGTGATCGCCAAGGCCCTCGCTCAATAATTGTTTACACTAATGAATCGGGGCGACACCGTAATATTGTGGAAGTTCACTCAGTGACACCCTTCAAAACTACGCGTTCAAGTGTGACTTCAAGAAGTGATAGACAGTGACGGCCATCCTCTCCGTTATTAATAAGCAATTTACTCGGCAGATTTATTGTGTAACTGATCTGATAAAATTACATTGGAACGTATGAGCAAGTGTTAATAATTCCCAATATTTGTGGAATCATTAATTCGTAGTTAATCAAAAATAAACAACCTTTATTATTATCAATCCAGATGCTTTTGTTTACAAGTAGTCTTGTAATGTGTGATGCACCATCTGACCTCACATATTTTTATAATTTCTAATGTTGTGTTAAATAAGGGTTATCAGAAAATGTGATAAAAGAGAAAGATTATAGTTGCAAAATTTCTGAAAAATTCTGAATAATTCCGGAATACTTCTGGGAAAGTTTCTTTAAATCAGAATTATTCAAAATGAATTTAATTAAGATTTTTATTTTTTTTTTCCTGAAAATCGTATTTTGCATCGCTCGTCGATCGCCGCCGCGCTACTCCTCTGTGCGCGCCCGACTGCACGAGTCTTGCGTGCAGGCGACGGCGGTGCGAGGTGCGGTAAGAGGGGAGATGCTCCCTGGAGAAGTTTTCCCCCCGCGAGAAAGATTCGTACCCCGCAATCGAATGTTTCCGCCGAATATTTCGCCCGAATAATTGGGAAATATTCCCAAACTTTCGGAATATTTCGGAATACTTCCGAAGTATTCGACGGGAATAATTCGGAATTTTTCCCGCCAGCATCTATAAGAAAGATGTATATTGCTATACTTTTATAGTTTAGCATGTTGGTTCTTCCTCTGTAATTCACAGGCATAAATGACAACATTTAATTTTTTAATCTTTTTTTCCGATAAGATCATACAAAGTATAAAAAATTAATGTTTTCAAATGAATAAATATTATTGTAGTTGTTTCTAGAAAAATCTATAAATGAACCGTTATCTAATGTTAAACATTCTAAACCTCACCCAGGGTATCTATTTTGTGTTTAGTTAATATTCTAAGTAAATAACCCCAATTTAACACACATAGAAAACTGTATATTCAACCGTGAAGTGGATTCCATGAAGTCCTAGAAATGTAATTAGAGAAATAAATGAATATTGTTTATGCAACATACCTAGATTTTCTTACAAACCTCATACCTACTTCAACATTTGATTTCTTAAATAATAATTAACAAAAATCACATAATAACCTATAAAAGAAACAAAAAAAAACAAAAAAAGAACTTCTCGTCCGAGGATTTGAACTCGAGACCATCGAATTGTTAAGCCGCTGTCTTAAGCACTAGACCAACACGCCATATACAATACGTTACAAAAAACTTAAATGGGTTTAAGTCATTACCAAAAGGGGTTCCCTTTCTTTGAAGCGGGCTGTACCTACGCCTGTTTTCGCTCATCAAAGAAAAGCTGCAAGTTAAAATTGAAAATTTCAAATGCGATTATGAAACTGCCATTATTAATGCCGTTTCGTCAGTGTTTCCGGACACCAAAGTGACTGGTTGTTACTTTAATGCCGTTGTTTGGAAACAGTCCAAAAAAATTGGTTTAGACCAAACTAGGGAAGGGCGAAATACGACTAGGAAGTGTGCGATGATTCCATTATTACCAGCTAATTACATACCTGCTGCGTGGAGGTTTATTTTAGACGAGGCTCCGGAATCTGAAGAAATGAGGCGTTTTCGTCGATACTTTGAAAATCAATGGTACCCTAAAAAATCTCCTGAGTTATTAAGCACTGCAGGACAGCGTCACAGAACGACGAATGCGCTAGAAGGATGGCATCATGGAGTCAATTGCCGCATTCCAAGAAACTCTAACCTATATTTTTTTTATATAAGTTGAGAAAGGAAAGCAAACATTGGGATAGCCAGATGGTAAATTCATTGTTCAAGTAATCCAGAAATACACGAAGATTACGGGATATTGAATTCGACAGACGATATTCCAAATATACAGGGTGTTACGGAAAGGGTATATCAATACAAACGGGTTGAAGAGTGTATCTGATCTAGAATCTCTGTACAAAATTTCAGCTCAAAAGCAGTAACTTTGAAAATGCTTAATATTTTTTTATTTCGATAGTTTATTCAAATTAAATCATAACAAACGTGTCACCGCACTACGAGGGTCATTATCCATTATCTGTAGTGTGTCTGTGCGCCTAGTACACGCACATCACGCCGCCGCGCGCCAGTGCAGCGCCGTGATGTAGAAATAAAAAAATATTAAGCATTTTCAAAGTTAATGCTTTTGAGTTGAAATTTTGTACAGAGGTTCTAGACTAGATACACTCTTCAACCCGTTTGTATTGATATACCCTTTCCGTAACACCCTGTATAACGGAATTACAGAACAATAATATAACTATAAAACAGTTTTATCAAAAACGATTTACTTGCGTCTTTCCTTGTTTAAGTAGTGGCTATGCGTGGTAGTATAACGTCAGAAAATTATATAAAACAATGTGTTGATTAATAGTTGTTCAAAATGAAATATTTAGTTCTTTATTTCACATAATTATATTTCTTTAAATGCTTTTTTTATTTTTTATTATAATACAAATTAGGGCTTTCAATACCGGTACTAGCCAATACGGGGATACCGGTATTGGGCTTTCAATACCGGTATTAGCCAATACGGGGATACCGGTATTGGAAGCCCTAATACAAATTACGTCGAACGCTGTCGGAGGACTCAAAAAAAACCGAAATTTCTTATAATGATTTTAATTAATTTAAGTATTACAAACTTTGCTTAAAATAAGAATTAAAAATCTAGTGTCCAGATTCGAAGTAGGAATCGGAATGAACGAGCTTCGTTGTCACGTAGGCCACCGCGCCGCGCCGCGCCGCGCGTCATGAATCCATGCATTCATGCATCTATGCATCCATCCATCCATGCATCCATCCTTGCATCCATCCATCCATCACTCAATTCATCCATCACTCAATTCACCCATCACTCAATTCATCCATCACTCAATTCATCCATCACTCAATTCATCCATCACTCAATTCATCCATCACTCAATTCATCACTCAATTCATCCATCACTCAATTCATCCATCACTCAATTCATCCATCACTCAATTCATCCATCACTCAATTCATCACTCAACTCATCACTCAATTCATCACTCAATTCATCACTCAATTCATCGTTCACTTCGGTTGGCGCCGCCGTAGAAAGAGAGGGGGATACTAAGTAGTTAGGAGTAGTAGTTCTGCCCTGTGTAGTCTCTCCTGACGGTCACGTGTCCTGACGCGATGTCCTGGCGTGAGTTTAGCATTTTTTACCCATTACAAAAAAAGTGTGCAACGCCGCTAAAGAAGATTTCACTTCAAAAATAGTCAAAAAGTTTTTATCTCCATTTAAAAATGGTTTTAATTGTACCACGCAGTTACAAGGACGAAAATAGAACGAAAAAATCATACATGTTCTCTGTCGCAAAAATACGACACAGGCGGTAGGGGCACGGAAACATGTGAGGTTACAAACTCACTCTGCTGCCTGTAATCTCTGAAGGTTTAGGCAGACCTCTGCCTAAGTGCTATAGTAGGTACACTCACATTTCGCAAGTTATGTTTTTTTTAGTCCTATGTAGGAGGCGAGCCTTTTACCGTCAACCGGGCACACCGAGCACTCTGTAGGTATTAGCTATTGTTTAATACTCATTGTAATCCTCTACTATGGGGGCAACATGATTATGCTTATTATTATAATACGCGGTAATCACGACTGACATACAATCCGAATAATTATAAATTATGCAAGGACATTGTACAGACGCCAGCACATCAACCTACTACAATCTGTCAAATTTCATTAATAGATTTTCAACTTCATCGCTAGCGAATAAGGTTCAAAGTTGATTGGGAATATTTGACAGTTTCGGGTAGCTTGACGTGCTGGCGTCTGTCAGTACTTAATATTAATACTATTAGGTTACTACACCACCTAACGGCGAAAGTAATTTTTAATTCGACGTGTAACCACAGAATACTTAATATTACTACGTGTGTAACTGTGGACTGTGGACAGTCCACCGTTTTTTACAAGACTGCCCAAAAAAAGGAGTGTTATGTTAGGGCTCATGTATGTTTGTGAGTTTCCTTATTCCACCATAACTTCTAAACGGCTTAACCGATATCAATGTATGTGGTATCGTTAGAAGCGTTGCGTTATCCCGGGTAACATAGGCAGTGAAAATTAAAAAAAATATAATGGGGGAGCCATGTTTCATGAAAAAACAAACGCTTTCTTTCTTAATTTTTTAATTACTGCGTGTACTATCATCGTCTAGAGCTTGCTTTAGCTAAAAAAATAACAGTAGTATTCAATATGCATTCGTTCACTAATAATACAGGGTGAAATTGAAAACATACGAGAAATTTAAATGGGAGATTGTACTCATCATTATGAACAACTTTTACTATGGGACCAAACCTGAAATCGCGAAAAAAAAATCAGCTGTTCCCTACATTTATGTTCTCATAACTCGTCAAAATTAAGGGAACAGCTGATTTCTTTTTGCTATTTCAGGTTTCGTCCCATAGTGAAAGTTGTTCATAATAATGAGTACAATCTCCCATTTCGATTTGTCGCATGTTTTCAATTTCAACCCGTATAACAAAAGAAATTAAATATAACAGTAGGGAGGTACCTACTATTCAATATTCCATAGAAAAACTTATAAAAAAAAAAGAAAATAGGCTTATTCGTTTCCACGCTTGCTTCTTGAAGACACTAATATTATAAATGCGAAAGTTTGGATGTTTGGATGGATGGATGGATGTTTGTTACTCAATCACGTCTGAACGGCTGGACGGATCTTGATGAAATTTGGCACAGAGGGTAGATTGTAGTCTGGATACACTTTTTGTTCCGGGAGTATGTTCCCTTGGGATACTTTTCGATATTCACGAACCAAAATAAAAATAGTTTCGCGTTATTATTTGCGCGATATCGATTTCCTAAAAAATAAAAGTTATCTTTCGTGGCAGTGGCACTTGTGCGTTTGCAAAAATTTCGTTTCAACGCTAAAAGGTATGAAATAAAAATAAAATAAGTAATTGAAAAACACGCCTGCCTTGTCAAAAACTGAATTAAAAAAATTCAAAACAAGTTGTATATGATTTTGGTGTTGAATGGGCACAAGATAAGTACTAAGTACTAAATAGATTATAATATTTACTGTACAATTAAACCGCCATTGTGCCCAAAAGTGGAAAACTGAAAACCACTCTTTTCAGCGAAGTCAGGGGACGGTTCCATAGAACAGTTCTTTACAGGTTCCCCGACTTCGCTGAAGGTATTGGTTTACAGTTTTCCACTTTTGGGCACAATGATGGTTCGGTTCGGTTCGAGTCGGCGACACTAAAATTATTTAGCTGGTTTTTATTTTTTTAAGTACATTTTTTAATTCACTTTTTGACAAGCCAGGCGTGTTTTTAAATTAGTTATTTATTTTTTATTTATGTAACCTACACGGTTCCAAAACAGTTTTGAAATTATTAATATTATAAAGTAGATTGCACAAGGCCATTTGAGTGTTTCATGTACTTTATGGAGTACCATTATCACAATCGTGCACTTATCCATTGATAAAATGAATGTGAGCAAAATATATGCACTATAGGTACCCATAGTGTGACTATTTGTGGTATAAGCCATAAGCTGAGCCATTTACACTGTAAAGTTTAAGATAAAAAGTTCTACCCCAAATTAACAGCGCACCTCCTCCAAAGAGGTTTATTGCACGATATGGTGTATAAACTAGACGCGAGTGATGTGGTTGCGCCGTACTCTCCAGAGGCACTTACAGCTTTGAAGAGCAAAAACCCCGCCCCGGCAGATGACCTCTCCTTCCCTGACACACCCGATCAAGAATTCAATTCACATGAAATTACAGCTCAACAAGTACCTATATGCAGCCGTGTGCTCCCTTCGAAGTGGCCCCGCCGCCGCGCCGTTGGCGTCGACGGCTTGACACCTCAACATTTGAAAGACGGCACCATCATTAATCTCATGCTCTTCGGCAATCCAAACTAATATTATAAATGCGAAAGTAACTCTGTCTGTCTGTCTGTCTTTTCTTCACGCCTAAACTACAGAACCGATTTCGATGAAATTTGGTATAGAGATAGTTTGAGTCCCGGGAAAGGACATAGGATAGTTTTTATCCCGATATTCCCACGGGATCGAAAGTTACGCGGGTGAAACCGCGGGGCGCAGCTAGTATGATATAAACGGTGAATATACGGCTTGAACGAAACCATCATTAATGTCTTGTGTCTGGGGACACGTTCAAGCAATTTGTTCGCATTCCATTAGTCTATTGACAATTTTATAAAGAAAACCTAAATCATGGCTAGATGGACGGACGACCTAAAGAAGGTGGCTGGGGTAGACTGGTTGCGGAAGGCGGAGGACAGGGTGCTGTGGCGCAGTTTGGGAGAGGCCTATGTCCAGCAGTGGACTGCGATAGGCTGAGTTGATTGATTGAAATCATGGACAGTACAACAGTTCCGAAGCGACTCAAAACGAAAGAAAGTGAAACTTTGCTTGTATGTACATCTATGGGATATTTCAGGGGATACGTAAGCAATAAGCCTAGCAAACGCACGCTAGATATTCTCGAGACGCTGTGAATGATCGTACATAGGATTCCATGCAATACTAGAAAACTAGGTGACAACGTACCAAAGTATTGAAAAGAATAAATTTAGTTTTAGGCCCAAATGACGTCGCATTTCTTTTGATGAAACCCAGCATTTGTGCCGATTTTTTTTTTTACAACTGCAGAGATTTAAGATGTCAATTTTAGTTTTGAACAGTGATCTTTACTGCCGTGGCAATATGGTTGCTATTGGGTTGCCGCCAATGCCAAGTCTGTCAACATCATAGTAATCTTTATTCCCGTTGAAATAAGGTTGCTTTTGGTTTGCTGCTGTCAAAAGTAAAATAGCTGTGTACGGACTGTAGAACTACGGTTCTACAGTTCAGTCCAATGCATCATCCGGGTCAGGGTACCATACCCCATAATCATCGATATAACGTTGATGGGTCATCGGACAGTACGCGTTAGCTATTCTCCAGTAAAGAGACCCAGGTGTGACGAGATTGTATCTAGTAAACCTATGCCATACAAAGTAGGTAAATATCAACTTTTCCTTCCAATTCTTCCAGTCTACTATGCGGAAATATTCTTTCCTGTCGTGAAACGATATTGGATAGAAGAGCTCCGGGCCGTACACCGCGAAATCTGTAAAGAGAAGTAAATATTTATTAAAAAGTAGATACCTACCTACTGACAGTACAGTCATCATCATCATCATCATTTCAGCCGAAAGACGTCCACTGCTGGACATCGGCCTCCCCCAAGCACCTCCACTTCGACCGGTTTTGTGCTTCTCGCATCCAACGAGTTCCTACGGCCTTCACAAGGTCGTCGGTCCACCTTGTGGGAGGCCTTCCAACGCTGGAGGAGGGGTCGAAGAAGACGTTAGTTTGACAGTCATCTCCGACTCCTCCCAGATGGAGGCCAGCAGGCAACAGGTGCGGACCTTTGCCTGTATTGCACAGGCCTCCATCATCTCCTCCCAGCCTGGGGGGCATGCGGGGCCCGCCAGCGAGGCGGGCATGCGCCGGGAGGGTTGTGGAAGTAAAGGCTGAGCTGGTTTCCCATGGCCCTCCCATCACGGCGATGCGGAAACACCGCTGAGTTTTAGTGGGTATACTGTCGGTGTCATTCCGACAGGAGTCCCACATACCCCGTCTCGTCCCCCACGAGCGGAAATGCGTAATGCATTTCTCAGCAAAAAAAAAATATGGCCTTCAACGCTACGTCTTTCGGTACGCGGTCGCCACTCCAGAACTTAAGTTTGGCAATTCTTCGGCAATTCATCGAGTGACAGTACAGTACGTCGCCCTTAATAAGCTCTCTCCTAATTTTAAGAACGTTCACAGTCTGATCTCAGTCTCAATCTGTCAAATATACTTCTAATTGCCCTACATTTTGACAAGTTTTTAACATTTGTTTGTCGCCGAGATGAGACTGTGACTAGATTTTGAACGTTTTGAATTACGAGAATTGGCCTTCTGATCGGTACCGGGTCAGCAGCCTCACCTTAGTCTTATTCTAGTGCATACTATGTGAAATAATAATACATAGTATTTCATGCACAGACGTACCTAATACCTTTGCGCGTACCCGCATTTAGAAGGTTTTTGAAGTGAAACTACTTTACGCGCGCTTGACTTGGGGAGTAAGCTGGCGAACGCGTGACGTAAGCGTTACGAAAAGTGTGATCGGGCGAGGCGAACGGGAGTTGAGTGGGGGATATAAGCAAGAGAAAGCAGTGCGCGCGCACATTTTCTTTCTCTCTTCCTCTCATAGCCAAATACGTTTGAAGTTTCACTTCAGTCGTGTGGTCATAAGCACACTCGTTTTTTTTAAATCAATTAAACTTGAAACGAATCACTCTCCGTACTTACCTTTACATTTTGTATTTTTCATGTGCACCACTTCCCTGCCGGAGCACCAGTCTTCCAGCAAGTGTGTTATCACGGATGGACTACCGTAGCTCCAGAGGTCGTGCCTCTCGTTCGTCGCTAATTCATTCCACAGAATGCTATTAAGAAAGTAAAAACACCAATTAATTAAATTTATGGTTTATGAGATATTTCTTCAAGACGTACCTATGCAGAATAGTTTGTAAAAAAAAAACACTACAAAATAATAAATAACTTTAATTTCGGAAGTCGGTGTCGTTGATTCCGCATTTTCGTTTTTTGACACCGACTTCCGAAATTAAAGTTATTTACCACTTTGTAGTGTTTTTTTTTTGAAGTTGGTTGTTTTTTTTTTGTAAAACAGTTTTTATTTTTTACTTTTTAGTTGTCCTCTCCCACACAAATTCAATTAACACTAGTGCATTGAAGAATTGAAGACACCGACTAGAAGAATTATCAAAGTTCGCATAGAAATGCCGGAGATGCAGTACATTTATGTATATATCTTCGTACATAAGAATAATTACCTAAATGTATTATATACTTAAACCTTCCTGAAAGTATGTAGATCACATTATTGAAAGAATTATTAAAATTGGTTCATCAGTTTTTGAGAAAATCGCGGACATACAAATATACATACATACAGGTCGAATACAGAACCTCCTTTTTTGAAGTCGTTTAAAAAAGACTCGGGTAATACACAAGACATATTTTAAGGTAAGTATACCCTAGAGCATTGTCTCGAGCATTTCCATGTAATGTAACGTTCTTACGAATGGTACAATACAGGCAAAAGCTCAGTTTCCAAAAGCATTTGCATGTAATCTAACGTTCCTGCCAATGCTCGACGCCACTGCGTTCGACGTAATGCTCACGGCGAGTGAGCACGGTGGATTACATTACACGTTACACACGTCTGGACCCGGCTTAACATTTCTCTGAACCTTGCGTTCATTGTTGATGATTGTGCGTTCGTGATTGGTCGTGCCTTTGTTCTATAAAATGTTACTTAAATACCTACGCTTGTTGATTTTTAAAATCAGGTTGTAACAAAACATGGAACGTCATGTTCGAACGGCGAATGCTCGATATTTTGTTACAAGTAAATGCTCTAGTCTATAGTCACCTTACAACGAGCCCTCTCTACAATCAGGGGATGAAGGCGTTGAGCTTTTGATGCAATAAACTTAGCAATAAATATGTTGGCTACCTACTTTCATGCTACTCTGCAAACAAAAATGGTAAGGTAAGAATAAAAGGTACCTACCCCAAAGCATATTGCGCCAATTTCCTTCCGGCTTTGTTTTTCGAAAACGCAAACATATCCGAAGACAACGTATAAGGCGATTCTTTTACAGCCCAATTTTTCCACAAATCAAGCTTTCGAGCTACAATCACATCCAAACTCAAATATATCCCACTATACTTGTATAAAGTCAAGAATTTCATTATCTTCGACATATGTATGTTAATGTCTTCACTGCGCATGTGTTCTATCCTTGGTCCAATAGGCGTTCCATTCGCATAATCTTCAATAAGAACTCTTGCAAGTTTCACATTCTGATATTTTTGTATAAGGGTACTAACACAACCATTTTTTAAAGTTTCTTTTGACACTGCTGAGGTGAAGAACACGTTGATTTGGTGGTTAGGATGTGCTTTTGCAGCTGATTCCACAACACATGCTTGTCGAGATGTCAAATCACCTTTACACGAAGTTTCGTGGAAGAATATAGAGTCTTCGGGTATAGTGACATCACTGCGAAGCAATTCAAGAGCGTCGTTTTCTCTGGACATGTGACATGATGGCTCATGTGCTTTTTTCCTCTGCCATTCCGCAACTCTTCTAGCGTCGGATACGTCGCTGTCGGCGTCGGTGTCAAGGGTGCTACGAAAATACCATAATCCTACAGGCATCAATAAAGTTACTAAAATAATAATTGCATAAAAAAATGCATGGCAAAGTCTCGATCTGTAAAATCTTAAACAAAAAATATATGAAATCATTTTACAAAATACTTGTGTAGTTTTCAGTTGCAAATAGTAGAAGCTATCTTTACAATTTAGCAGGCTCGCCAATATTGTCGAGGTATAAAATAATTTATGTCGCATTAAAATTCTCATTACTTCTAGTATTCAAATCGAAAAAAACGTGTAATTAACTGTTCATTAATTTTAATCGATAAGTGGGACCTTGCTGTAGACTACATCGGTTTGAAATCACTACTTTCTTCCTCGTTTGAAAACCAAGCAATATGTTTGTTTCAATATTAGCTGAAATGTTAGTCGGTTTATGAGTAAATTAAAAGCATAAAAGGTATCTTAAGGGTGAGCGCACACACAGTAGCAAAATGCTCGAGCAATTTTCATTGACAAAATCGATAAATTGTTCGTTTTAATTTTGGGCTGTACTATTTATTATGTGCTGTGGTCCATAGATACTTAGGTACTTGTGTATGCTTTAAGTTTTTGACAGAAAGACGAACAGAAAAGAATCTATTTGGTTTTTTTAAGGTACTAATGCAATTAGTTCGCTGGACTCGGTTTTTGCAAAAACCAGTTTCAATGCTAATTACAAATTAATTATTGTATTCGTTTAAAAAACCCCGCCTAGGCCATACTCATTTAGCACTGCGCATTTAGGTACCTACTTATTATAGGTATTATTTTATTTTACACACATGTTTGGTAAAATAATACATATTTTCAAACTCAAACTCTACTCAAAGCATTTATTTCAATTAAACCAATTACAGGCACTTTTGAATTGTCAAGGGGTCGGTCAGTCAGAAAGATGAAGCTAGTTGCCCATTCCAAAGAGTAGGTACCTATGGAGAAGAACGGGCAAGAAACTCCATGGACACTCTTTTAGATCAAAATAATATGGTTACAAAGTCTTGGTTACATCATTCGTGTTAAAAATTATACATGTGAGAACGATGCAGAACGTTAAAGGCGTCCATAATGAGAAGATGAGAAAAAAACAATTCAAATATTAAATTAAAATAAGCCATGGCAGCAAAGAGATGACCAGTCCCTACTGACGGCGCCCGTTCACGAACATGACGCATGTATTAGCACCATTCAGCTCAACCATTTTGAAGGGAGCTAAATGATCCAACACATGCGCCACCATCAGCGAGACATTTGAGTGAGCATGACATACTCTCAGCCGCCAGAGCACATTCAAGTCAATGAAAGACGTACCCAGTAAATGGTAGCTTTATAGTATGTACATAGTACTCACACATGTGCTATGCAATTATACAATACAAGGAGATTGAATTTATATAATGCAAAATTTTTCAATATTGTACGACTTTGAGCGATGCAGTTTAAGAACCTAAACTGAAACGTCTTGCTTTTGAATCGTTTTTAATTAGTTCGTGGTAGGACTCTGACAGAATTTGATGCATGTTAGCATACATAAAGAAATATGTCTTTAAAACTCTGGTCCCATACAAACTTTTTCTACTGCCCATTCCTATACCTACCTAGTTATTATCAGCTACAAACTAATTACGATTTCCTAATATACCTAATAATAATCTACGACTACCAATGTATTCCTAAGGATACTGTTGCATAAATTATAATCTGTGCTCCATTATTATTGTCTACGTTTCCGATCGAGTATGTCTATGGGCTCTCCTGATTAAAGTTGTCTCACCTGCAATGTAACACCGAGTTTTATATTAACAATTTAAGGTCGAGAATTAAAGGTTGAGAGGAGTGGTGGCCCAGTGGTATCGGCCGCGACTTACGAGTTGTAGGTCGTAGGTTCGAACCCAGACAGGCACTTTACTTTGTGTAAATTATTTCATCACCACTGCTCTCAAAACGGTGAAGGAAAACATCGTGAGGAAACCGGCGTGTCCTAGAACCAAAAATTCAAAGACATGTGACATCTACCAACCCGCACTGGGCCCGCGTGGTGGATTACGGCCCACTCCCTCTCACAGAGAGGAGGCCTGTGTCCCAGCAGTGGGAACATTATAGGCTGATGATGATGATGATGATGAATTAAAGGTCTCTGCACACAGCCGGCGTGACGTGGCGGGGCGCGGCGTGGCGGGGCGGCGACGCTGCGCTGGCGCGGTGGCAGCGGTCACACCAGGGTCACAATGCGGACGTGATCACGTCCTGTCCTGTCCCGCCGCGCTCCTTCACGCCGACCGTGTCGGGATGAAATTCATTCAATCGTACAAACATACGTGAGCACGAACACATTCGATTCGTTTTTCGACATCCATTTTTGTAAAACAATACAAAATCATATTCACGCTCCGTCCCGTCCGACGCGACGTGTTCACGCCCCGCCGGCAGTGTGACTACTACATACGTAAACCATACAACACAAAGCGTCGGCACAGTCGGCGTCCTGCCGGCGCTGCGCTCGCGTCCCGCCACGCCCCGCCCCGCCCCGCCCCGCCGCTTCTGACTTGTATTCCCGCTTCGCGCGGCGGCGCGGCGTGGCGCGACGGTTACCGTCGCGTCGAGCGGGACGGGTCTGTGTGGCGTCGTCCGTAATATCTAGTACATTACAACTGCTCAGTGTCGCGTCGCTGTCCCGTCCCGCCGCGCCGCGCCGCGCCCGCTGTGTGCAGAGACCTTAACCCAGCAGCCCTGCACATATTTAGCAAATATGTGACAGTGGCGACGAGGATAAAAAGAAAACAGTGCAAGTTATACGTGTTACGTCCGTAAACTGCAAAGAAAGAATAATTTCGTCTTGTTACGTCGGACGAAATTTCACAAAATAGCGGCTGCTGGACTCTCACTGCCTGAGTTTTCAGCTGCAAAATGCACATTTAAAGTGCACAAACAGGTGTTTGAAAACAAAATGAAGATCCACGAGGTGGATGAAACGAAGTAGTCGAGTCAGAACTCTGTTTCCCGAAAACACCACAGGATAAAACGTATACTGAATTAGTGGAAGTTGTTGAAAAACATTTGGAACCACAGCAATCAGAAATTGCGGTAACATATAAGTTTATGAAACGTGAACAGTTGGCAGACGAGTCAATCTGTGAGTTTGTGGCGGCGTTAAAGAAATTGGCACAGACGTGCAACTTTACCACACATTTAGAAAGATGTCTAAGAGATAAATTCGTTCATGGATTAAAGAGTGAAAGCATAGTAAAAAGATTATTTGCTGAAGAAAATTTAACGTTTGCAAAAGCAGTGGAGATAGCAATGAGCATGGAGCTGGCCGAGAAGGGAGCAAAATTAATAACTTCTGGCAGTTCTGGGCAAAAAAGCTCAGACATACACAAAATAAGTGAAAAACATGGGAGCATTAAATGTCATTGCTGCGGGAAGATGGGACATGTAAAACCCCAATGCAAATATAAAGAAGAAGAATGTTTTAATTGCCACAGGAAGGGGCATATGGCAAGTGTTTGCAAAGCAAACAGTAACAAAACTTTCAAATCCAAGAAGGTCCTGCACCCAAATTGCGTAACACACTATCAATCGGAATTTGAATCATTTTGAAGCCAATTACTAATCCATTGCTTCATAAGCTCGAAAAATTTGTCTGCTCAACACGTACATAACGCAATGAACGTTGTTGAACTGTCAAAATGAAACCGATTCCGATTGATAAAGTGTTACGCAATTGCCCCGCAGGAAATTACAAATGATGAAGAATTTTCTGTTTAAATGCAAGTTAGTGAAGTACAATTGAATAGTGAATCTGTGTGTGATAGTTATGATTTGTCCAGTTTATTTCAGGAAACAGACAGGCAATTAAATATTAACAAAGTGGTATCAATAGATGAGAAGCGTCCAAGCCCTTGGTATATAACTTTAAAAATTAATAATGTAAATATATCATTTGAAATTGATTGTGGATTCATTAACATAGCACGATTAACAGCATTGTATTGGATAATCCACCTGTAACTTTATCTGAAATTGCCAAACATACTCGGAAAGACCCTAATTTAAGCAAGGTTTGTACTTACTTAAGAGAGGGCTGGCCAAAGTTGATTAATGGAGAGTTACGTAATTTTAAAGGCAAAGAGACTGAGTTATATATAATTAATGATTGCATTTTATGGAGGAATAGAGTAGTTATACCAGACAGTTTAAAGGATAAAGTTTCAACTGAACTGCATTCTGGTGATTTGGGTATTAATAAAATGTTATCTTTAGCTAATAATTGTTTTTGGTGGCCAAACATCACAAATGATATAAAAACATTAACTAATAATTGTGCAGGCTGTATCCAAAATAGGAACTTACCACCTATCAAACCTATACATAGATGGGAGTGGCCAGAGGAGCCATGGAAACGTATTCATGCTGATTTTGCTGGTCCATTTTTAGGGCATATGTGGTTAATCATTGTAGGTACACACTCAAAATGGCCAGAAGTAGTTAAAATGTCTACGTAGTATTTTTGCTAGATTTGGGCTACCGGGACAAATGGTGACTGATAACGGTCCACAATGGATATCTGAAGAGTTTAATACTTTTTGTAAGAATATAATATTAGACACATATGTACTGCACCATATCACCCAGCCAGCAATGGCTTAGCAGAAAGGGGGGTTCAAACCTTCAAAAAGGCCATGTTAGCATATAAGTTTGATAAAAATTGTTTAGATCATAGTATACAGCAATGGCTATTAGCTTATCGTACAGCACCACATGCCACAACAGGCAAGGCACCGTGTGAGTTAATGTTCGGTAGAAAACTCCGTACACGTTTATCTTTAATAAAAAAAGGATGTAATTATTCCTTGGCAGTTGATTTGTAAGAAACCTGTAAAGCAATATTTACCAGGTGATAAAGTACTGATTGCATCATATGATAACTCTCGAAAATGGTTAGATGGTGTTATTGAAAAACCAGTAGGAAATGTTTTGTATGATGTGCACACTGACAAAGACATACTCACCAGGAATGTTACTCAGTGTTTGCCTAACTATAGTGTACCTAATGCTGGGGCCAGACTATCGCGATAACGCGAAGATTTGCGCGATAAGTTGATGCTCATTGGCTGGACCTACGATGTCAGCCAATAAGAAACAACTTATCGCGATTTTCCCGTATAGTGTGGCCCTGGCACAATGAAAGTGTATTGGAGCAAGAAAAAGAATCGGAGAAATTAGAAGTAAATAAGCCGTTAATTAACCAAGAAATTTCAAGTAATATTGCTAATTCTCCTATTCTAGTTATAAAATTATAATCTGTGCTCCATTATTATTGTCTAGGTTTCCGATCAAGTATGTCCATGCGCTCGCCTGATTAAAGTTGTCTCACGTGCAATGTAACACCGAGTTTTATTTTAACAATTAACCCAGCAGCCCTGCACATATTTGGCAAATATGTGACACCAGGTTTTAAAGTTCACAGCACAGAACTGTTCTATCCAGTACGCGGGTTTGTCGCCAGATGATACTTTGGCTCCAAGGACATCCAGGTGTGGTATCCGTATGCACACCACATGTACAACAAGATAACTGCCAAGTATAAAGTGACAAATAAATCTGTTAACGCGAGAATGGCTCAGAATTATTGTCCCACAATCCACGAAGTATGATAGTTTTATTTTATTGTTATTGTGTATTCCTAAAAATCTATTTTACATTTTTTTTCTATCAAAGTAACCCAAGCGTATTCGAACATCATGAATAAAGCCAACAATATAAAATTATAATCAGACCGCTGAATTTTCGCAACTTCTTAAACGTGGAGTTTTTTGCATCGGTTAGGTTATATACCTTTTTTTTTTAACGTGGAGAAATGCTCATGCATTCTGCACTACCACGGGGAGATAGTGCAGTTATGTGGGACTCCACAAAAGCCCTGACGAGCGGCCCCTCCTCGGGTTCCTCTTCGCTTCACCGTAGGTGTCCAAGCCACGGCTACTGAGCCCCCCCGCCTCGACAATGCGGGAACCCACCGGGGGGGTAGGTTATATACCTAGCCTAACCTTGCTTGGCCCACTGGTCCAATCCTACAGTAAATCCGAATCTCTTAGAAGAGTAATTTAAAAGCACATATTATAAACTGGTACTGTTTTTGGCAAAAAAAAATTATTACTTACTAAAATTGGTTTATTTATTTGTTTATAATTACTTACATCATGTACACACAAACTAAAATATATATATATACTATATACAAATAATAATAATAATAAAAAAAGACAGGAGTTCATTGGGCATCAAAAAATTCGTCCGCATCGCTGTCAATGGGATAAGTGCCCATAAGGCTGGCAGCATTGCCACGTTGGATGGCAATGCTTATTCTTTGGGCTAAAAATAGGCCAGCCCTCTGGTCACGCGAAGAGTCAACCAAACGCTTGGCGATATCGCGAAATATGCGATGAGCACTCGGACCCCAAGGCCCTAGAGTTTCAACCCCAAACGGCTCAAACATATAGCTCCCAATAAGGTTGTTATATTTGCGCCGTTTGAGGTTTTCTGCTCCAGCAGCAGCCGCCCCAGCACCGCCCGCCGTGCTAGGAAGATGGGATGGCGCGAGAGTGTCGACACAGGTTGCATCCCACACCAAAGGCCTACCCAACTTCCAAGGCATTATGGTCATTCCATCTGGCCTCTTCCCATCGTCACGTGCCAAGCCATTGGGTTCTAAAACAGCTGGCACTCCGGCGGTGACAAGAGCCCGACGGATGATGTCGTTAATGCTGGCGTGCCGTGCCATCCGACCAGCGCTCTTGCTGCAGGATAGGCCATGGTGTCCGAGGCAGTCGACTGCTTCACCGCATTGACAGCGATGTGGAGCTCCGCAAGGAGCGCCCAGACTCAAACATGTAACGAGCCGGAATGTGGTGTCACCCAGCATAGTGCCTATGTTGGGTGACGGTAGCGCCTGAAGCCAGAGGCCCGACTCCCATTCACCCACAGTCAGCAGGCGGGCACGCTCAGCAGTATTGGTGGACGTATTAATAAATTTATTCCGTACCAACCTGCTGAGCGGCTCGTCCCACTGTCTCTGGGAAGACGGGTTCTCGGGCTGAACCGTGTCCGGGCAAGCCACTTTCCAGGCGTTCACCGCATCGGTCAAACACGGCACGATTATATTATATTTACTTACTTAGGTACACATTATTATAAACTTTGTACTTCTCCTTATGAAATACAAACTTATTTTTGCGGTCGGTATATAATAATATACCTAAACTAAGTACCGACCTACCTCTTTACACTACGGAACCCTACACTGGGGTATGGGCATGGTCAGACACTCAATAGGCCAGCTTTTGTTTCTTAATTATTGGAAAACAAATCGCTTATAACTTGGGAAGCATACGGAAAATATAGACCGTATATATCGTTAGTATTCTATAACAACAACAGATGGGCACACAACACTATATACATATATATAGTGCGTTTAGAAGTGATTGTAACAATCTGTATCGAAATCTCATGTTACAACTAATAAGCGTTCGTTATAGATTGTATCTGACTTTGATAATGTGTCGTTAAAATGTTTCCGTTTTCGCCTTCTCGAGCCATTGATATCGTACGGGAAGTTCTAATATGTACTCGTTAAAAACACCAAAGAAACATTTTTTCGTATTCAAAAAACATGTGATCATATTTATAACTTTTATAGTTTTCAGTGGTCTTACTATTTACTACATCAACGCGCAAAATGTGTCAATCTTACAAACTTTTATCACGGATTTTGACACCCCAGAGAATAATATTTCGTGTCATTACGTAGATGAGAACGATATACTGCCGTCAGCTGAAGACAAGAACTTCTTGCCGAGACCTAACTCAATATTCTTTCACGAGACATCATGCCGTGGAGACCTAAACCCCCGTCAGGCATGTGCCATCGAGTCTGCCTCGAGAGCCCACCCAAGGCGACATGTTTATGTGATGTTCAGTGCACCCGTCAGCGACGTCGTGTATCAAAGGAGTTGTATCGCTGAATTACGGCGCCTCCCAAACGTCAGGTTCGCTAGGGTTCACATAACTGATTACGCCAAAAACACTCCTTTGGAAGCTATGGTGGCAAGCGAACCTTTTAGTAAAAGCAAGTGGCGGGTGGAACATACTTCTGATGTCCTGCGATATTTAACTTTGTACAAGTGGGGAGGGGTTTATCTGGACACGGATATGCTGGTCGTCAAGTCTCTGACGCCGTTGGGACACAACTGGGTAGCGAGGGAAGACGACGAGCTGGTGAATGCCGCAGCCATCGCTATTTCTATGGATCGCCTGGGCAGAAAACTTGCCAAGGCTGTCATCAAGTACGTACATATCGAGAAGCCGTTTCCGTCACAAAATACAATTTCTTCATTTTAGATGTTATCTGTATAGTTTTACCGAAAATCAAAGAGTTTTGATTTCCGTACACCTATTTACTCGTAGAATTAAATTGCAAACGTTTTTCACTTTCACGCAAGAACCTTTAAGCGCAAATGACCGTTCGCGCTTATGACTCAGCACTTGAAGTGACTTTCGAGAAAATATCTTTAGATTAATTCAAAATCAAAAGTAATTTATTCAAACTAGGCTGAGAATCAGCACTTTTCGAACGTCAAAATTACAAAAGGCAGTCCCCCAAAACGCCCGCCCTTCACCACTTTCTATTGCTTTCGCTGGGGATAAGAAGTAAGAATTGATAGATTAACCCTTCGTATGCTGGAACGTAGATCTACGCGAGACACAATGGCTTTTTAATTGTGTCTGTAATTACGACATTCAATGGGTTAATGTCTTTAGATAATTAAATCACTTATCAAACGAAAGAGAACGCAAGTGTCCTGCTAACATCCTCGTGTGATATGTGTGTAATTCGTTAAAATGCACCTCCTCGTTGGTCTAGTGGTCGCAAGCGCTACTGCCGAGCTTAAGGTTCTAGATTCGATTTCCAGGTCAGGCAAAGTGTTATTGAGTTTTTCTATCAAGAATTTCGCAGTAGCAGCCCGAAGTCTGGAGTCTCGCCCCCTATTATATCATCATCATTGTGATGCAATAGGGTCTCGCCCCCCTATTATGTATTATGATGTAATAGGGGTCGAGTCTATTGCCATCAACCGGGCACCCTATTAAATGGGACTACATAACTGGCGAAATGTGTCTGTACTATACAGGTACACCTCTGCCTAACCCTCCGGGGCTAAAGGCGTGATGTTATATGTAATTGGGCGTTATCATTGCATATCGAATTGTAGAAATAAGTCCTGTATGCTTTCAAAATGAAGTGCATGACCTCAGACGCCCAGTAAACCCCTCTTCAGGTGTTTATCCAGGCACTTGGCTATCACACACACACACACACACAAAACTATCGTTAACGAGCGATACAATGGTCGCTGACTCACATTATCACATACTTCCCACATACTAAAGCGGTGTCTACATTTTATGACTTTTTAATCCCTTGATCAATCCTTGATCGCGTACATTCGTTTTATGTCTCTTATTAATGATGTTTGAGATGCAGTTGGGCGATTCTCCTTCACAAGTGTAAAACCGCGGTCCTAAGGCCCGCTAACTGACAGGCCCCGCCAGGCGTTGCTACGCCTATCGCGGACAAGTAAAAATAACTGATCTGTATTAAAATTGCATTTAACCTTTTAACCGCTTGTGTCGCATTTATGCGACACGTGTTTCCGTGCCCCTACCGCCCGTGTCGTATCTGATATTTAGCCAAGCGCTCATACGTTAACTTTGACCACCTCATCAATATGGAATGTTAGAAGTGATATAATTATTGAAATCGGAGGTTTCGGGGTATTTTATTATTGTCAGATAATTAATAAATACCCTTTACGAGAATCTAACAATGACTTTATTCCATCTGGCATGTTCCACACGAAATACTGTGCGTCGCATTGTACGCAGTGGGTATTGTCACAAATGTGGACGCAGCTTAACGTTGAACGTGTCAATTCAAAACAATGTTAAAGGAATACAATAACTAAACACTGTTGATATAGATAATAGATTATATCTACTTGTACAAATATGTACTTAGTTATGTTTGCTTAATAGATATTAAGTAGTAATACTTTTGTTCAACAAATAAAGATAATTGAATTGAACGATGATCCGAATGCTCGGTTTCTATAAACAAAAAACCGGCCAAGTGCGAGTCGGACTCGCCCATGAAGGGTTCCGTAGCAGCAAGTAACATAATATAAAAGTTCTTGTAGTTCGTTGTAACTTTGTGAAAGGTAAATTGCGGTTTTCGATTTATGACGTATTAAAAAAAAACTACTTACTAGATCTCGTTCAAACCAATTTTCGGTGGAAGTAATGTACATTATATATATTTTTTTAATTTTATCATTCTCTTATTTTAGAAGTTAGAGGGGGGGGACACACATTTTACCACTTTGGAAGTGTCTCTCGCGCAAACTATTCAGTTCAGAAAAAAATGATATTAGAAACCTCAATATCATTTTTGAAGACCTATCCATAGATACCCCACACGTACAGGTTTGATGAAAAAAAATTTTTGTAGTTTCAGTTGTAAGTATGGGGAACCCCAAAATTTATTGTTTTTTTTCTATTTTTGTGTGAAAATCTTACTGCGGTTCACAGAATACATCTACTTACCAAGTTTCAACAGTATAGTTCTTATAGTTTCGGAAAAAAGTGGCTGTGACATACGGACGGACGGACAGACAGACAGACATGACGAATCCATAAGGGTTCCGTTTTTTGCCATTTGGCTACGGAACCCTAAAAACGAATCGTTTTGCTTACAAATGGTAGCTTTTTTATTTCCAAACTAGGCATATCAATAGATACGTAAGTTAATTTTTACCTGTGATAGCTATGTATTTCCATATAGGAGGGTCTGATATGTAAAGCTATAAGGTCTTTACTTAATTATTAGTAAAAATACAGGAGTCTTAATAATTTAAACCAATAACGGTCCATACATTATAGGAATCGGCCATTATTTTATCTTTCCCATCAATGTGTCATGTTTTCTTTTAATTATTACGGGGTGTTATAAGTTTGACGTGTCTGTATATTGGCCCTTTAAGTTTAATATAAGTTGCAGAAAATATTTTGATCCAAGCGTCCTCACGTCGGGGGACGGCTTATGAAAATTGGAAGTTAACAGCAGTTATGTTTTCTACAATAGCTACATCCATTATTGCTGGGTTTAAGCCTCATCTGTTTGGCGTTTTCATTAGCCGTCCCCCGACGTGAGGACGCTTGGATCAAAATATTTCCTGCAACTTACCTATATTAAACTTAAAGGGCCAATATATATTATTATTTTAGTTTTTAGAGGTTTTTGTTTGAGTCGGGGGTTTTTAAAATTTTTCATTTAACTTTTGGTATTGATTTCCAGTGAAGTTAAAACAACGTATAGACCTGATATTTGGATACACAACGGACCTGGCGCCATAACGAGAGTACTTCACAAAATGTGCGAGACATCCGACCTGGTAAATTGGTCATATTACACTTGCCAAGGTTTGTACCTACTAAGTATTATCAACATAATTTATAACAGCCAAATTTCCAGTGGCGGATTTGCCGCCAGTAGGCTATTCAAATTTTGCCGCCCCTACCGACCTCTACAATAATGTCCCATGTCTTTTGTATACTGCTTCGCCTTTTCTTCAAAATACTTAAAATGTTCTTATTCATTAGCTAAAAAAAACTTGCAAAGAGATTTGTAAAGATCGGCAACTGTGATAAAATCTACTATAGAAGCCTGAATTTGAGCATTCACTTTGTATATATTCTTTCCAAAAAAACATGGTAGGTATATAAATATTAATCTTTTTAATTTCAGTAAGAGATTAAAAAAATATGTTAGCCCCAAATTTGTCGCCCCTAAAATCTGCCGTCCTAGGCTCCAGCCTACACAGCCTATTGGTAAATCCGCCACTGCAAATTTCCCTATGATGTATATGTCGCAGCCAACTGGTTAAATTACCCGTTTAGTTAACCGTCTGGCCTTTGGAAGTAGTGCTCGCCTCGCTTCTCTCTCTCGGCTCGCACGCGGTTGATCACATTTTCTAACCTAACCTAACCCATTTGGTCGGGGTGCCCTGGCTTAGTTACTGCGACCAATTCGGCTCGCGCGTGATTGGTTACAGACCTCCAACCTAAACTATAATTGAATATCGTTCAGGCCGCTAGTTGAACTATGCTCTATGCTATTGTAGAAAACATAGCTGCTGTTAACTTCCAATTTTTATTAGCCATCCGCCGACGCGAGGACGCTTGGATAAAAATATTTCCTACAAATTATATTAAACTTAAAGGGCCAATATATTTTATTGAAAGAAAGGCCAGTAGGCCCAAAGTTAGGAAAACCTGACTACGTACAGTTCACACAGTTTCGTTTATTGATCAATTGGAACGACTTTTTTTAAGAAACTTTCTCAATAAGCTTTAATATTTATTATTTTCAGGACTCGACGTGTATGGCCCAGAGTATTTCTACCCGCTACATTTTTCCCGACACTACGAATACTTCGAACCTGGAGATTTGGAGAACGTTGAAAAAGCCTACACTCACCATTTTTGGAACAAATTGACCCATAACATGAAAATAGAAAAGGATTCACCATATCAAAAGATGGCTCAAAAGTTTTGTCCAACGATATACAAGATGCATGGAGATGAATTTGGGTCTTAACAAGGTCAAAAGTTAGACTATGCAGAACCCTTCATTGCTCTGTCTAATAAAGCCCAAAGCTGTCTTAATCAATATTGGATTAAATATTTAATTAATAACGCGAAGAAGTGACTGTCGGCTTGATGATGGGTCTTTTTATTCCTAAGTAATGTCTAAGCCAAATTATGGGTAAATTCTAATTTTAAGTACCCATTCAAATGCTTGATTGCGTGATTTGGTTCGGAACTTATGTTTTTAAATAAAAAAAAATCATAATAAATAAAATATATACGCACGGCGGCATATCAAGCTATATTTATTTCCAGTATAAGCTTTTTTTTATGGATGGGAAATCATCAAATGACCCCTCCCGCTCTGGGTGGAGCAGAAGGGAGTGTCAGACTCTTACTGACTAAAACCCATCCGTCTTCCTTCCTTAGCCCTTTATGTTCCGGGGCAGCGGTAACCCTTTCGGACAATCCCGCACCCCCGGCAGGCTTCGGACCTGGCAAGCCCCTTCCTTTTTGCTGACATCTCTTTGAGACGCACATGGAACACGTACGCGCCGTCCGGCACGGGCGTGGTCCTGATCGGACGGTGAGCTACACATTACTCTCCGTCCGCAGGCTGTCATCAGGAGTCTTACGGTTACCGTTTCGAAAGTTTATTTACTGAAGTTTACTGACTGATTGAGTTCCAGTATAAGCTGATTTCTCATTGTACGAAAAGTCTATACAATGCGAGGTCTGCTAAAACTGGAAATGTAGATATAGCTTGTTATGTTGCAGTGTGTACACCTAGGTACAGTAAGAAGGCCAGAAGCGGCACAACGAACTCCAGAGCAAAAAAATGACGGGCAGTTCGACAGGAACCAAGTCAGAACACTCATATTGCCGGAGGTCGTAGTTCGTGATGGTGGTCTGGGGCTCGATTCTGCTTTTGTTTAAAAGCTATGCAATCTTTATATACCAACATGAACAGTAACCGGTCTTAGCGTGCGGCAACGCGCGATTTTTGACGTGAGAAACGGGCCTACTCCGGTTTCTGATGTATAGAGACCGGATAATATGCATTTGCATATTTGCATATGCAATTGCATATTTAAGCCATTTTCAGCGCTAATAGCATATTTTTCCTAAGATCTAGTGATGATGCATATTATCGCTTTAATTTACAGTATTTTTCGAGCGCAGCGCACTCAGCAGCCGCGCGTCTTTTGTTTTGGTACGATAATAAAATGAAAGAGACAAATGATCGTCACGCTCGCCTACCGCACTACTCCTTCCTCCCACCTATTATGCATGTTATTGCTTTCATTGTTGACGCGCGTGCTCATTGATCTGCAGTCAAAGTTTTTGTGTCAAATTGTACAATGCCTCCCGAAAAAAAAGTGTGTCTTCGTGGATAAGTGACTTTCCTGAAACATTTACTTTCGACGGAACTGTTTTGTATTGTCGAGTTTGCGTGAAAAATATTTCGTGCACTAAAAAGTTTCAAATAACAATAAACCTAAATCTAAAGGAATAATATTTACAAAACAAAAAAAAAATTTAGTCATTTCATGTTGCATATTCTGTCAGTTTTCGTGCATATTTCAAGCATTTTTCATGCATATTTGCATGCATATTTCAAGCTTTTTATGTTGCATATAATCCGGTCTTTACTGATGTATCTTGTCTGTAGTCGCCAATCCATTTTGAGCAAGCGTAGGTCTACTCAGTGGCGGATTTACCAATAGGCTGAGTAGGCTGGAGCCTAGGGCGGCAGATTTTAGGGGCGGCAAATTTGGGGCTAACATTTTTTTAAATGTCTTACTGAAATCAAAAAGATTACATTTATACATATACCTACCATGTTTTTTTTTGGAAAGAATAAACAAAGTGAATGATCAAATTCAGGCTTCTACCACAGAATACTTAATAGCTTCTACCGTAGATTTTATCACAGTTGCCGATCTTTACAAATCTCTTTGCAAGTTTTTCGTAGCTGATGAACGAGAACATTTTAAGTATTTTGATGAAAAGGCGAAGCCAAAAGACATGGGACATTATTGTAGAGGTCGGTAGGGGCGGCAAAATTTGAATAGCCTACTGGCGGCAAATGTGTGAATTCGCCACTGGGTCTACTGATCAATGCTTGCCCATGCCTTCTCACTCTCTCTTGATGAGAAGAGGCCTTTGCCCTGCAGTGGGACAATAATAGGCTGGTATTATTCAATTTCTGCCCAATTTCAGGCAGATATTGGATCACAGGGCCGTCTTTCCTATTGCGCACTTTCAGGGCAAGTACCTGGGTACTTGCCCTGAAAGTGCCCCGCGATCCATTGGGGCCACCTAGTTCCGGCCAACGTCGTAGCTTGGGGATGTCAAAATAAAACCTAATTGATCCCAGGCGGGCGCAACATTTTCGTGCTCGCTTTTGCATGCTACATTCTTATAATTTTCTAGCTTTTCTACAAAATTCGATCAACTTAGGTATTTAAAAATTTCTGTATGAAAGGTCGAGAGAAAACCTAACCCATACCAGGCGGGTTATTAAAATGTTCAACCTTACTTTGCTCGCTCTTACATTCTTCATTCTCCCTATTATCCTAAAGGGCCCAGGGCCTCCAATAGGTAAAGACGTCCCTGTTGGATCAGCCCGCAAACGTCTTCGCAACATCCCGGCAGCAATCACATCAAAGAGGATATTGATATTCTTGATATCTCTTGGTATTCTTTGTCTCACAAAGTGTGGATTTCCCGTAAACAAGACAAAGACGAGGTAATATAACTATAAATGACTATAATTGTCTAGCTTTTTGTTTTATAAATTTTAGTTTCGTATTGACTATTACCACAGAAAACTAAACTTAATAGTACTACGTACAGAAAGGACACTCCCTTCCCCGCACTCATATCAGATACCGCACCTCACCCCGCACTTCGAGGTATTCGTCGCCGACTCTTTAGCAAGGGCGCTCGCGAACCGCAGCTCTGTACTGCTGACACGAACACACAATTTTGCGATTTAAAAGTTTTATTTGAGTTTTAATCACGATGGTTGGATATTGTGATGCTTTTCCGAATTCGTACCTATTTAAATATACTGTTTGTAAGATTTCGCAGTTTTAATACCATGCGATTTAATAACCGATTATTTACAGATAAGTCAATTAGATTAGACTAAACTATTTTAGTGTTTTCGCGCCGTCGTCGTTCGGTTCCCCGCCGACACAAATCGCCTTCCGCGCCATTTTGGAACCACTGTACTTCCTCACCCGGCGCATTTTGATAGTAGGTAGTTTTTTTTGGATAGAATAGACCCTTTTTAATGTAATTTGAAAACCGCAAATTGTGAAAAACCATAGGGGCCGAGAAAAAAATTCCCAAAGTTTTTTTTTTCTGAAAACCTGCGATTTTTATAGTTACTATTTTTTTTTAGATAGAATAGACCCTTTTTAGTGTAAATTTGAAAACCGAAAAGTTCGCAAAACCATAGTGGCCGAGAAAAAAAATTCCCAATGATTTTTGTAACCTAACCTCAAAACACTTAAAAGTTGCTAAAAGGCGTAGTAGGAGCCCCGCTTCGCGGGGCTCTATGGTCTAAAAAAAAATAACCACGAAGGGGTTGGCGGGGTCTGTTCGCTCGCTGCGCTCGCTCACTAGACCCCGCCATCCCCTTCTTACCTAACCTGTCCGAGTCGGGGTGCCCAAAGTCCGGAGCTCGCTTCGCTCGCTCTTGCATCCTAAGTTGTCATTACAAATGTGTTATTTTTGTATATTATGTTGGTTTAGTGTAGTGTAACCGGGAACACAAAAAAAAAAAACATAATCATGTTACATTTATGTACACATGTTACATTTTCCGTAACTTTAAGATTGTTTTTCTCAAAAACTATAAGTTTTCACAATGCGGGATTTTGCGAAAGTGTTTAACATAACGAGATGTAGAACTGTTAAAATTGTGAAGCTTCGAATAAACGGGTGAGGAAGTACAGTGGAGTCGTCATTTGTTTATGTAGTAGTAATAGGTAATTATTTTGCGAGTGTTGTATGGAGTGTCCGGGGTGTGCTATTACGACATACGCGTAATAAAATATCCAAATTGAGAACCTCGTCCTTTTTTGAAGTCGGTTAAAAAGTGGCTTAGACCTGTGCTTGGAAATAATTCAAAAGCATGTCTGTGTTTTGCAAAAAAGTATTGAACGCGAAAATATTTGAAAAAGCGGCATTCGGAATCAAAAAGTCACATAGAAAATCTTAAAATAATTACCACAACCATTTTCTTATAAGAAATTATATGATTGCCTAAGTGATTTTATTATGATCCTTCAAAAGCACTCTTTTTGGATTTATATAGAAATCTAGTACTTTTTGAAGTTACATTTAGCACCTAACCGTAGAATCGAGTTGGCAAGTTGGCAACCCTGACTGTTTGTTTGACTTTGATCTATGTATTCGACTGAAAGACTTGTATCTATGGTCATGAATAAAAATAATTAAAAAAAAAAGTTTGACTTTGACTTTGTACGAACTTTGTTGTTTGTTCAAATTTCAAAACATAAATATATATATTCTGCGAAGTTGTGGTTTAAAATACCAAAATAAATAAATGGCCTCTAATATATTGATACAAAAACTTGTGTCAGTAAAGTTAAGCAAGGGCGAATTCGATAAAATAAGATGGCTTAGAGCAAACAACACGGAGAAAATGTATAAAGCAATCTTGTAAGTTAGCCCTTTATATTCGCTAAGTTTGTGAGATTTTCTTAGAATATGATGTTACTGATTGTAAGATAGTATAAACAATTACATTTATTAGCCTGTAGAGTCCCACTGCAAAAGTCCTCTTCCCATACAAAGAAGCATGTAAGTAATAAGATGTCAATGAAACTGAAAATCCATACCTCCATACTAATATTATTATTTCGAAAGTAACTGTCAGGATACTCACTGACCGTCTGTTTGTTTGTTACGTTCAAGGATACTCACTGACCGTTTTCACGCCTAAACCGCTGAACCGATTTAGATGAAATTTGGTATAGTTTGAGTCCCGGGAAAGGACTTAGGATACTTTTTATCCCGATATTCCCACGAGATCGAGACTTATGCGGGTGAAACCGCGGGGCGCAGCTAGTTTACTATAAGTTGGCGTTACCGATGATTTAAAAAAAGAAATAATATTATGAACAGTCAGATTAGTAAAGACAATTGCCTTTACCACATGAAGCACTGTCAAAATTAAAGTATTACCCTATTACCCTGAACCAGTGGATGACTGTAGATATCTAACTACCTACCTGCCAGTTTCTAAAAGTGCACCATGGTTTACTTACATACATTTTAACCGGTCAAGTGGTGCGGTTTTCCGATCGGCGACGAAACAATAGAAAATCAATTGTGTCTCATTAGCGGAGCTTGACAGATTAAAATGCATGTAAACATTTGACTGCTGTAACTTATTGTGGCTTGAGGAAGAGCTTGTGGCCAAGTAATAACACCAGCACAGATGACCAACCAAGTTAAGGTCCTACCATTCATGGATCTTGATCTTCAGAAGCCTGAAAGTTGATAACCAGTCTTACCAAGAGTTAAGTATCATATTACCCATTAACTAGTTTGTTGGAGTTGCTCCATGTAAAATACTAGTATTCAGCTGCATCCGGTTAGACTGGAATCCAACCCCAACACAGTTAAGAAAAGGCTAGGCAGATGATGATGACTGCTGTAACTTATTACAGACCCCTGAAAAAGGTACTAGAAAATCAAGAAAATAAAAAGACTTGCAGATTGTGCCTTAAACCTGGCTACAAGAAGATATTTGATAATCATGACTTTGGAATTATCATTGGGATCAAACACATATTGCACATACAGGTACTTACTCAATTTAAAAAAAAGTTACAATAGAATAGAATACTCTTTATTATGTACATACACCATATAAATTACAGAATAAAATAGAATAGAATTCATCAGGATGTATTTTTGAGATGGAATAATAAAAATTTAAAAATCCATTCTACTTATATTTTATGGAATTTAATTTTATGAAAGAACTATAAGTCCCTTTTTCACCAATATTCCTAACAGGACATCAGATTTTTTTCTAAAAACCCTTGTATTAATAATAAAATATTAATGTATTTCAAGGTGACTGAAAATGATGGTAAACCGCAGTACATATGCAGATCATGTGAGGTGGTGTTGAAAAATGCCGAGCTACTGAGGCAAACCGCTGAGGTCACGCAGTGGAGGTTGCAACAGGAACTTGACATGGGTATGTATTTGGACTACATACAAATGGAATGAGTGAAAATAGGGGAGACTGTTTATTGTGGGTGAGCCTACATCCTTGCAGTCACTTTTGTAGCCTTTGAAATATCCCAAGAGCCAAACTCAAACAAACAATAGGTACCTATGTTAAGGAAACAGACATACATTAAAATTATGTTAAAGTAGAAAAATATTTAGTTGTAATTATGTAATGAATAACTATTATGCTATTTGTTATTTATAAGGCTGGCTTCACAGCTATCCGGGAGACCCGTACGGGCGCCCGGAGCGGGAGCACATGTTAGGTGCTAGAACATTGTTTCACAGCGACGCGGCTTGATCCGTACACGACCCGCTCCGGGTTGAGCCCGTACAGCGCATCTGTCTCCTGCTAGCAACCGTATCGTACTGAATCATCGTTTCAGAGCACTGCAGGTACTACCCGTACGGGTCTCCCGTGTACGGTCGGCCCATACGGGTCTCCCGGACAGCTGTGAAACCAGCCTAATAGTTATTGTGGAATATCTTTAACAGTCATAAAATAATAATAATAACAGAATGTGATGCATTACTTAAAACTACTTTAAATCTATTTTATTGCTCCAATCTAGTTTTAAGTACTTAATGCTCGAGATTTGAGTGACGATCTGTAATATGAGACAAAGGGCCTAATTTATGATTTGCATGTATTAAGCTTAAGAAATTGTTATTTATTCAACACTTAGAACTTTCACAAAGGTTAATTTTAGAACAATATAATATTTATTTTTAAACATTACAGTGACATGTATGGCATCAGACTGTGAAACAAAAGAAACCAGTCACCATGGTGGTTACTTTGTGAAGCGGGGCACGACAGTTGCGAGGGAATGGGCTTGTGGCAAATGTCGACAGACGTTTTACAGCCAGGTATAATTATCTAAATCATCTAAACTGACACAGTTATTGCACAGCCCAGATATTGAATAATGATTTAATGTAAATATCTGCATTCGCGATTTATTAGCCAAAAATGTAAACAAATAAGAGTTTATGGAAAAATAACTTTATATCCTACACAATAAAGTTCAGTTACGCTACAATTTCAAGCATTTTTATAACTTTTTCAATAGTGCTAGTCACTGAAATCAACTTAATTAAGTACCATAAAATAAAGTTGATATTTGTTTAACATATAACTAGGAAATATTAATTTGAAACATGAGTTTGAATAGACTTTAGATAAGGTAGGCTAGGTTTATGGCTGGAAAGAGAGTGACTACTGAGATAATGACTAATAGAGAAGTATGGAAAAAGAAGAAGACATGCTGCGGCCAAATAAATTGGGATAAGGGCATGAGAATCCGGCCCATAGTGCTGTTCGACGAGGTCTGCAAGCTCTTTGAGAGAGTGATTGCAGGCCGCCTCGTCGGGCACCTGGTGAGGATGGGGCCGGATCTTGCAGATAGCCAGTTTGGCTTCCGCAAGGTGCGCTCGACGGTGGACGCCGTCATGCGCGTGAGAGCCCTCACGACCGCGACGGGGGACGCGGTGTCCCGGTGTGGGGTTGTCGTGGCGGTGTCACTCGACATCGCTCCACCCAGAGCGGGAAGGAGTCATTTCATGATTTCCCACCCTCAAAAAAAAAGGGCATGAGAATGATGACGATAATGACAATAGTGCCACCCTTACCTATCGTCATCTGCCTCATAGCCAGTGTTGGGCACAATTGAATTAATTTTTTAATTGTAGAAGCAAACAATTACAATTTTTATTTCAACTAAATTAATTGCAATTAAATTAATTGAATTATTTTTTAATTGTGAAATGCAATTAAAATCAATTGCAATTAAATCTGTTAATTGTGGTTTACAATTAATTCAACTGCAATTAAAATTTTATTTGCATTTAAATTAATTGTTTCAAACAATTAATACCGTTAAGTCCCCAGCGTCTCCATTTGTCACATACCGGCGCGCACCCGTCAGGCACCACCGTCTCCATTTGTCACCACCCGATTCACGCGGCTTCAACCTCTATTATTACTGTTAAATACGGTCTAATATCCTGTGCAACAGTTTGAGTCTATGGTCCGGTAGATAAACTAATCGACTAAATGATTCAAAACGAAAAATATGGGTTGGCAATATTTGAAAAAAAAAGTTAAAAATAGACTTTACGATTCTTAATGGCAGCTGCAGTGCGTGCTGTTTTGTTATGATGCTATGTTGTTTATTTTAATAGTTTTTGTGTAAAATCGACGTTAAGTGGATGAATATTCGTTTATAACATATTATACGTCCTTGTAGATAATATTGTAGATAATATTTGCACGAAATAACATCACAATCAATCAATAATCTTTTTTTTTTGGTCAAACAAAATTTTACGTAAGTACTTCAAGAAAATCTTATGATTTTATAATTATAGTGGTATATTTTTACAAGATATAGGTAGTTATCAGTTAATAAAGGTTTGTGTAGTATCCTAGTAACACTTTTTTAATTAGAAACAACTCAATATGACTAGGATTGGGCGATTACAGTCATTGCGTTGTAATAAGAATTGAACGGCTCGGCGCACTGAAATTTGAGTTTCAATATTATTAAAATGTAAGGTAGGACTTTCAAAAAAACGCTGTTGTTAGATTACTTGTCTATTCATAATGTAACTTGCAAAGTTTCGTGTAAATTCATATAGTAGTTTTATCAGAAATCGACATAACACGGGAACGAACACACTTTCAACCTATTTTCTGATGACGTCATTTGTTTATAAATACAATACTCGTAATACGAGTATTGTTTGCATTTTATATTATGGTCTGTTTATTCAAGAACCCAAAACAGTTTACATTAAGTGGCTTGAGCCCATATAAGCATCAGTAGACCATTTTTTGTGAGCAGGGTAATAAATCACGCGCTGAGCGGGTGACATCTGGAATTTGACAGGAGTTTTTTTGATGTTACGTCATAATGACGTCTGGGCTTGAACGGTTCTACGTATTTGATGAATGTAAATATGGCAGGAGTATGGCAGGAGATTTAAAACTACGGTTATCCTTGTTTCCTTGAACCGTCCAATCCTGAATTATTCTAGTTAGGTACCTGTGCTACACTTTTACGTAATGTTCTGGCTTAAATCCAGGCTTTACATTTCTTTGAGAATACTATGGAGAATGCTCTTGCATTGTTTGAATTATATTTTTCAGTTACTTACATTTATTAATTGTTAACTGTAATTGTAAACGTGTATCAAACAATTAACAATTAATCAATTGTAATTGCAAATTTTAACAAGCACAATTAATTTAATTGTAATCGCTAAGTTTTACAAGCACAATTAATTAATTGTTAATTGCGACACGTTACAATTACAATTAATTATTTTAGTTGTTAGTTGCAACTAAATTTGGCAATTTAATTGTTAGTTGTTTTACAATTAGTTTTTGCCCCACTCTGCTCATAGCCTTTTCCCAACTATGTATTGTTGTGGTTGGCTTCCAGTGTGACCAGATGCTGCTAAATACCAAAAAAAACATCCTTGCTGGTCGTCAAATGGTTACCATGGACGTTAGGTTCACTTTTTATTTTCTGATACATTTTAGGAGGATTTCACGGCACATGAGAATTTGCCGACGTGTCGCAGCAGTAACAAGTTCTTTGTATGTGAGACTTGTGGACTAGAACTGAAGTCTATTACCAGGTTGAAGAGACACAGGTAAAGAACCTCTCTCCCTTTTCATATAATTATGCTTGCTTTACACTTGGCGTATTTTCCCAAATATTCACGTTATTGTTTTTGCCAAGACAAAATTTAACGTAACCCTATGTCCATTCAAGAAAAATCCAAGTTCACTTTGGAAAATCGAAATAACTTGATTATTCAATTTTGTGGAAATACGCCAAATGAAATGCCATCTGCACACCTAAGGGTCAGCCGACTGTTCACCTATTGTCCTACACTAAAAGTATAGAAATATTATTAACCTTTTAAGCGCTTGGCTAAATATCCCCTAGCGCGCGGCTACAAATCGATAAAATCAAGATAAAAAAATACCTACAATAAATAAGGAGGAGAAATCGATGTATCGATAAAAAAATAGTCAAGTTTTTTTCTCTATTTAATAATTAAGTAACGACTTTATGGTTTTAGTTGTACCACGCAGTTAATTAAAGACGAAAATAGAACGAAAAAAACATGCATGTTCTCTGTTGCAGAAATACGACAAGAGCGGTAGGGGCACGGAAATATATGTCGCATAAAAGCGACACAAGCGGTTAAAAGGTTTAAAACGTTGAAATATAATCCATGTACTTAATAACTCTTCAGGGGGAAGCACCAGGGTATCAGCAAAATCCATATATTCTATTGATTGATATTCCATAAAATAGTTCAATAGGATTATTTGAACTGAGAGCGTTGTGTTGATGATTTTAATGATCATAATTCAGTAAATGTAGCCTACATTTACCTAAAAATAAATATGATTCGCGAGCGTAACAAGCCTACATTATGTAGGCTTGTTACGGTCGCAAATCATATTTTGATCAACATACCCAATAATCCGGTACTGACATGCGAATTTCAAAAAACGTAAGGAAAAAAAGAAAGTAATTAAAAAACTAAATTATAACTGAAAACCTAAAACCAAGCCCATTTTAAATTTAATAAAAGTTGGAAGCAAGCGGGACCCATTTGAGTTTAAAAATATAATATAATGGTATGGGTCCCACCTGCTTCCAACTTTTATTAAATTTAAAATGGGCTTGGTTTTAGGTTTTCACTTTTTTTTTAACTTAATTTTATTTACCGCAGTCGGGTTTTTTATTTTTTGAAATAACTTTTTTTCAATTTTTATATACTTATTGTCACTCTCACAATTAAGAAAAATCTAACGGCACCTCTCAAACTGAAATCGATCAAGCCGTTTAGGTTACAGAGCATGCCAAAGAAATATACATATATACTTAAACCTAAATACATTACCTATACACTCAAAAAACATAAGCCTCGTTCTGGCGCAGTCGGGTAATTAGTATTTCGCGGGCCACTTTAGCGCATCCCCTTTAAGAGCCTATACTACCTCAAATGGCTTAGCGTGATCCTCCGTTATGTCGAAAATCCTGCACCATTAATTTTGAAATAAATATTATGGTAAAGTTGAGGATTAATGCAAAGTCTTATGTTAGACGAAAAAAAATCCAAAGTTACCTCTAACCCGAACAATAAACCGCTGGCATTCAAAAAATACTTCAAATTAGATCATGAAACTTTGCATACTAACTGAACTTACTTTAAAGCGGGTCTTATGTTATTTACTTTTTTATAATTACCATTATTTTCACTGTAAAAAGCAAATACCTAAACTATTAGCGCTGCCTGCCGCCCAGCACCGCACTCTGTCTCGCTCTCACTCAGTTCGCGAACAGTATCGTATGAGCGAGATAAAGAGCGAATTTTAGCTGAGGTAGTATAGGCTCTTAACCTTTCGTATGCCGGAACGTAGATCCACGCGAGACACAATGGCTTTTTAATTGTGTCTGTAATTACGGCATTCAACCGGTTAAATTCACTTAATACCTATTCAATTTAAGGCTGATTCACACTGGAGAGCTCCACTACCCATGCACTCACTGCCCTTACCGTGCGCGCACAAAGTATGCATTGCTGGTCCATGAGCGTGCACACAGTGGCGTGCGGCCGCTGGCCTGTCCACACTGCCCGGCCACCTTCCTCAACTCTTCGAACCTGGCGTCACACAAGCGCAGGCATTTGCCGCCAGCTTACCACTGCCCGATGTGTGATAAGGGCTTTAGATTCAAAGAGGTACAGTAACCGGCATGAGTCGTGAGCACAAACTGACACCTGCGCAGTAGTGAATTTTTCGGTCTCTTTGGCGGAATGAAGAAGGCAGGGGGCGCCGAGGTTGCACGCGATTGGTTCGTCAGTCGATGCTCGTCGTCTATTGGTCCCTCGCGTGTCATTCGGCTACTATACACTTTCGTGCAATTTTAGTGACTAACTTTTGAGATTTTAAAATAGTTTATTTTTGTTATTTCGTATCTGTTATGTGTTCTTGTTTTAATATACTTAGTTTATTTTTGTTATCTCGTTTTATAAAATTGTTGTTTTTAATTTTTTGGTTTTAAAATCGTAGTCACACGAACTCTTAAAATATGTCGAGGAGAAAAAAAAGCAAAAGCGGTACTAAATAAATTTGGCTGAAAGTGTACATGCGCGAGCTTGCCCCCACTACTGCCCATCTGTGCTCACGACTCGTGCCGGTCATTATACAAGTTTTATTCAATTGTGGACTATAAAGGTTATTATTTAAAAAAAAATAAGAAGTTCCGTATGTCAGATTGTCAGTCGAAAGGCGCCATGACCTCGGCTTGGTTTGGCGATGGACCACCTGTATATTTTGTCTAATAAAGAAACAAAAGCTAAACCTGAACAATATTCCTTGATTTTCTGGCAATGTTGACCTATTACTGCTAGTACCTCGTGACGTTTATTCCCGGTCATCCCCACCTTGTCGTCCCCACTGGGTACGAATGGGAAAAGAAAGTTTCGTTTCTCCCCAGTGGTGACGATTGGAACTTTTTATTTCCCACTCGTTCCGTTATAGACCGAGAGTCAAAATGCAGTCGTAATTAAAACATTTTAACCTTTTAAGCGCTTGGCAAAATATCAACTGCCGTGCCCCTAGCGCGCGGCTACAAATCGATAAAATCAAGATAAAATAATACCTACAATAAATAAGGAGGAGAAATCGTTGTATCGATTAAAAAATAGCCAAAAATTTTTATCTCTATTTATTAATGGTTTTAGTTGTACCACGCAGTTAATAGAATGAAAATAGAACGAAAAAATCATGCATGTTCTCTGTCGCAGAAATACGACACGAGCGGTAGGGATGTGTCGCATAAATGCGACACAAGCTGTCAAAGGGTTAACAATCCGTGAAATCTGTTATTGAAATCCCCATTACCGCATTTTGACTCTCGGTCAATAACGGAACGAGTGGGAAATAAAAAGTTCCAATCGTCACCACTGGGGAGGAACGAAACTTTTTTTTCCATTCGTACCCAGTGGGGACGACAAGGTGGGGATGACCGGGAATAAACCCCTCGTGACTGAACCCTTTGTTAATAAGTCCATAACATAATTATTTGGATGTTTAGTGCCATATTCATGGAAGATGACTATACTGTTTTAACTTTCCACAGGCACTTCAGAACCATTTAGCAACACAACACAGCACTGCCAAGCCCCATATTTGTAATTCATGTGGAAAATCATTTTCAACTAGGTAAGTGTGTGAAACCTGTTTGCAAGTAGTCCCAGCACCCTAATTGCGTAAGACGCTATCAATCCCAATCTGAATCGTTTTGAATTATTTTTCAATTCACCCCTTTATGTATAAACTAAAAATTGCTGAAAGTTGAACATTTATAAATAAACCCCTACGTTAAGAGTCGAGTAACTTTAAAATCTAAATGTTCTGTATCTTTTCAGAAAGATGATATGCCGCCATGAACGAAGAGTTCACAATCGACCGAGACTGCGATCTGGAATAGTGCCCACATACTTACGACAGCAACAAGAACACTTGACATAGAATTCTAATGTCATCAGTATATTGTTGTCCACTGCTGGATATTGGGTTCTCCTGTTGCACGCTGTAATAGTGATGCACAGCTACTATCAGCTCTCGATGTGATGATCGTTGCTCCACCTAAAGCCTAATGACTTCTATCTTGTTTGTTGATACACAGGCTACACTCAAGCATGTGTAAATGTATAATAATTCAGCCTGTAATTGTTCAGCCAGATTGCATAAACATTGTATGACAAAATTGTATTTTATTGATCTTTGATCAGAATTTCCCATAATTAAAAAGCATTCAAAATCTAGTTGCAGTATTACTAGAAATCAATGTCAAAAGTGTAGGGAAAGAGGTATTTTTGACAGATTGAGACATATCAGACTGCGAATGAGAATACGGGAATCGCCCCTCATATCTAGTCAAAGTAAATTATTATTTGATGTAAATCTACTATTAGAAAAATCATATTATTCAAAACAGCAATTCCAAAGAGAAATAAGGTAATGTTTACATATAGGTTAAGTTGGAATAAACATTATCATCAACTATTGAACTAATAACTTTTCTTTTCCAAAATGTAAGTTTTTAGCACTGATAGTTATAAATAATTTCAACTCAATATAAGACGACCCACTGACCATAGGTTTTATACTGCTTATCAACTATTAGTATATCATTGGTTGCTTACACTAAAATATAAAAGCTAACCTCATGATGCGAAATGTCACTCAAGTTTCAGAACTGCGGATATTAAATTAAACAAAAACAAAAGTTTTTTTGGATTTTATTATTAACTTACAGTCCTAAGTCACATCACTTCTTGGCGGCCGCGCCTACCTTTGATTTCTTGGTACCACGCACCTTCTTCATTCTGTTCTTGCGTTCCTTGCGCTGCTTGCGTGTGGGCCTCTTCTTCTCGTACAGGCCGTGGCGGGCCAGTCTGTGCTTAGGCTCGAACTTCTTTGCCAAGTCCAACGTGTCGTAGATCAGGGCGAAGCCAGTTGACTTGCCACCACCGAAGTTGGTCTTGAAGCCGAACACGAACACAACATCAGGCGTCACCTTGTACATCTTCGCCAGCTTCTCACGGATCTCAGTTTTGCTGACGGTAGGCTTGCCTGGGTGGAGGACATCGCATACCATCTGCTTGCGCGCCAACAGTCTACAAAAATATCAAAACGTTGTTACACATAACCTGTCATGGCGAGGCGACCACTTTTCGCAAAGATTGATACTATCATCACTTCGAAACCATATGATTTCCACATTTACCTGTTGGTCATGAATTTGCGCGTGCGAATTGTTGCTGTTCCTTCAGTCATTTTGAATTATTTTAGAGATTTCGCCGTAAACGACGCACGTGTCTCCAACACTCAGAGAAAAAGAACGGCGCTCCAATGTTGCCAGTGTTAAAAGAGGAATTTCCTACTAACCAAACTACTTGTCAGGGAATACATGAAATTCAATAATAAAAAAAATATATAGCGTTTAAGTATTTATTCAAATTCAGTACGACCAAAAAAACTAAAATATACACATTTTCAAAATACTACATTGTTCATAATTTCACTTCAGTTTAAAAAAGTATGTCGATTTTTTCAGTTGGTAACATATTTGAAAATAACGCGTTCACCAAGACTATAAATGCGATGCGCTCAATGCGTTCTAAAGCCACCCCGACCCTTGCTCGATGAAGTGCCAGCCCGCGCCGCAGCTGAGCCTGTAGCTTTAAACTCCCGACTGTGACCTCTGAGTTTGTTTCGGCATTTCTTCTCAGAGCAGTCAGATAGGAAATGCCGGCCCCATCAAGCTTAAATAATAAAAATCTGATCCAGCCTGTCCCATCTTGCTGCCCTCTCCAGCGACGCCCTAAGCCGAGGTTCGTACCCCACAGGGGGTGCCCTTAGCGTGTAGTCGCTTAATATAGTAGATATTCGCCCTGGCTGGAGGCTTTGAGTTTTCTTAAGGCAACCACAGGATAGTCCGGTTAAGTAGTCACGACCTCTCAAGGTCAACTACGAGATGCCATTTCTAAAAAAAAAAAAAAAAAAAAAAACAAAAAAAAAAAAAAAAAAAAAAAAAAAGCGTTCTAAAGGAGAGGTCAAAAGCGGTACAATATTCCGAAGATTTTTAAACGCTAATGTGATGTACCTTATTAGAAAGCTTATTTATTAAGCTACTCGATTAAAGATGATTTTTTCAGGCGCCTGTTTTTGTAAAAAAGTGAAAAATGTTTCAGTACAAACATAACGCACATAGCCTTTTTTTATTCATTTCTTTGCAATTTTAAATGTGGCTAGTTTCCGTTTCTATTAAATACTTTGAGATTTTATTATAATTTTAGCTGCAGCTCCATGAAATTGAGACAAAAAATATTGATTACCATGACAGTGCAATATCAAAACGTGACGAAAAAAGGTGAAATCTGTAAATGACAGAATGACGTTGAAACAATGATTTCATATATATGTCAATGCGTTGAAATAATAAAAAACCATAACCACTGGTACAAGTCCGCGAGGCGGAGTGTTTTTATATGTAAAAAAATACGTCAGTAAATGTATTAATGTTCTTAATTAATTATAAAGTACAAGTATGTACATAGCCAGTTATTTCTATGATAAAATGATAATTGACAATGAGAAATGACATTGACATTGTCATTGTCACGTCACTTGCCACAGGGCTGCCAACACTAAAATATGAATAATGTTTGTAGTTAGTGATGCAAGCATTTTATTTTTCAACACTTGATAAAAAAAACGGGTGGTTAAAAAAAATTAAGTACCTAAAAACATCAAAATAATTACCCTCTTTCAGCTCATAAAGCCTGTTTAAATTTTCAATTATTTTAGTACCAAGCCCCATACATTTATTGAACGTCTCGTTTAATTTTACATAATTTTCAATGGAATACTTACGATCAAATAATACTTACGATTTATATTACGGTTTTTAGGTCCGGTAAATTGTGTTTATATGCATAACATAATTTTGTTCATGGTTGTCTTTTGCCGCTCCGTCTAACCACAGAACGTTTACAATACCCTAACGGGCGTCTAACTTGTAAAGCCCGGGCCACACCAACGGAAAACGCCGTTGACTATTGCGATGATGGGCATTAAACGTACTTACGTGGCATTTCCCTTGGTGTTTCCCGGGGTATGATGAGGCGGATCACACACTACAACGTTGCATGCGACGAGGAACGGGAAACGGAGCCCCGGTACGCCCTGTCGTGTCAGTCGTATGGCGCGTTGTAGTGTGTGATTCGCCTACTAAGAGTGAGGCCACACTACACGATGCGTTAACGGTGCGGTGCGGCGCCGGCACGGTGCCGCAACGTCATCCTACAAATACAAATCACTATGCCATGTCACACGATGCGTTGGGCCGCCATGCGGCGTCGCACCGTAGTAGGCGCGCCGCGCTTATGGCCTGCGAGACGAGACGGGGAGGGGTGATGCGCTGCGGCGTCGGATTGCATCGTACATCGAACCCTATAGCTCGAATTAATTACGATGCGGTGCCGCACCGCACCGTTAACGCATCGTGTGGCCTCACTCTAAGTCGATGCTCATTGCCGCAGTATTTACCATTTCCATGGCTTTAGGTAATAAACCTTGACCTTTGATGAATGTGCGGCAAACCATTATCTTTTCAGTGAGAAAATTCACTAATGCTCTTTTATTTTGGGGAAACAGAAGTTATTAGATTATTGATTTTATGTTGGATGGATGTTTTGTGGGCTCGATGTCATGAAGTTATGTCCCTACTTATTTATTAGGTAGGTACCTACGTAACTACATAAAAACCGTATTAGTGAATTTTAAATTCTCCAGTAGGTACATATTCGTTCGTTAGTATCATTATGGATCAGTATCATAATGTATGCTTTTTACTGTCTTTCATGTAGGTATTAATTAGTATTATAATACTTTTAAGCAATAAAAGCTGTTATTTTATACATTCTTTTAGTTGAATGAGGTAGATGAAGTACTTACATAATTATAAATCATTACTGAATATGACTTTCGACGAAAACGCTTGCCTATTTCGGAATAGAACTGGAGAATATCGTAGGACATAAATTATAAAAACCACACTTGTCGAGGTAATTCACGGCAAAGAGATAATGTCAATGACAGAAGATAAATGACGTAACCTATTACTCTAATGGATGTTAGCAAAGTAAAAACACGGAAAGGAAATTCCAAAATTGCGATAGTTTAGGTATATAGGCTGTTTTGTTTTTGGTGCCTGATAGTTTTTCCATAGCAATCACATTATTGGATGCTAATTTGCTGGAGTACCTACTTACATTATTTCGGATTTATAATATAATAACATGATAAGCTTGACTTGAGTTAATGTGACTGATTTGATTAGGTAGGGATAAGCACCTTACCAGCCAAGATCTAAAAAATTTTTTACTCATTGGTTTTACTAATAAAAATGAGCATCAAATCCATAAAAATATTCTGTCCACTGCCAAACTATTTACTCCGCCGCAATAAGAACAATAAATCAAATGTGGCTCTATAACTTACTTGCCTGTGTAACGTCATAGCTTCAGAAACTCATGTCCCATCAAGAGGGACTCTTCCATCAGGCACCCCATTATAACATAACAATTTATGTTTGCTGCGTATGTTGACAGACCATTAAGTAAATCACCCTCGAGGGATCAGTATTCTTTTGCGTCAAAGAGTCTACCATAACAAGGAGCAAAGAATAAAATATAATAATATTTCAGCGTTGAAAAGAGCAGAATCTGAAAAAGTTGAGGAGTCTAAATTAACATAAGCGCGTTTGCTCAATGTTTTTCTACAGGCGCTCTAATCTAAATGCAAAATAATCTATTTAAGTACTAGAATTATTTTATAAACAACAACGTTAACGCAATATTTTATATGTAAGGTCAAAGTTGATAATAGATAGATATAATACTCTAACTGTCCACCATAAAAATTACAGATTTAAATGAAGAACATTATCAAATAAAAAAAAAAGTTAATATGCATTAGTATGCTTTTTAAATTAGATACCTATTTAAAAAATGTAGGTAGGTAAGTCGCTGTTCCACTATTCCAACAAATGACGTTTCTATGACGCACTGATCTAATAAATTACTAATCACCATCAAAAGCATGCTGTACTAAACAGCATTCTACCTTCTTGCACAATAACGCAATAAATTTCTACGTGACGTCACGGCTACGCAACGAGCCTTCAGCCAGACATTCTAGTCTAAACAGACCTCTGACCTGACAAATAAAATCCCTTCGTCACTGAACGTTGGTAGATGTAAGGAGGGGTGAAGGAGGCCAAGGTTCCTGGTGGTGTCTATGGAGGCGCCACCCTGGCCACCCCATATCGATCGTCGTCTCATGCCGGTCGTATATAGACCGGGGATACCGTTATGAGTGCTCGTCTTTCCTACAATTATTTTCCTTGAAGGTTTTATGCAGGTTAGTGAAAGACCATTTTTTTTTGTCTCGATTTTGTTGCTTGCTATGCGCATTTATATTTTAAATTTGGAAGAGGATCGTAGAATGTTTTTTATGTCAGCTGTTGTTTCCCGCGCGTGAAAGTGATTGTTTTTCTTTTTGTAAGTATTCACTTAAATCATTAATTTACAGACATAGAAATAATTAAAATATAGAAATAATTTAAGTTTGCTTATTATATTTCTTTGTAGTATTCTCCGTTTATAAATTGTTGCAATTTGGTAGTCACAGTTCGATAAGTACCTTTAATCAACCATTATATTTATATTGTATAAATATTTGATAATATGTCATTCGCATTTTGATAATATGTCGTCATCGCATTTTGAGCATTATATTTATATTGTATAAATATTTGATAATATGTCGTTTGCATTTTGATAATATGTCATTATGACCTTCTGATTTTTCTTATTCTTTGAGGTCTGTTCACAAGTAGGTACCGTATTATAGAGAAATGAAATGGTATTGACCATGACTCTTGTTGTAGTACCTTCCTACAGGCTTTCCGTCAACCTTTGATTTCTTTTCTCGTGTGACCTTGAGCTTTTACGTGAGAGGCTACCTAATACAGTGCTGAAATCAGCCAGTCAATCGGTAAGCTGGTTGCTGTTGCTTGCTGGTGACCGGTGTGCACTGTTATTGTTAAATATTATATTATTTTTGGTGGCCCTTGTTTTCTATAATTATGATACTTAACTTATTTATTATCACACTATCACACTTCACACTAATATTATAAAGGCGAAAGTTTGTGAGTGTGTGTGTGTGTTTATATGTTTGTTACTTCTTCACGCCTAAACCACTGAACTGATTTAGATGAAATTTGGTATAAAGATAGTTTGAGTCTCGGAAAAGGACGAAGGATAGTTTTTATCCCGATATTCCCACGGAATCGAGACTTATGCGGGTGAAACCGCGGGGCGCAGCTAGTATCGCATAAGACAATGGCTCCAAGATGATATAATAGGTTATAGATCTTCGCAAAGTTTATATGTTTGCTCTCAAAGGTCGCTATGCTATCGCTAATGTGATAATACCTCTTTTTTTTTGGGCAAGGTTATCGTAACATGGAAGGAAGTTCGATTTGCAAGTTTCTAAAGTACGTATCGAGGAGAGCCAACATTATTACCATAGGTACGTTACCAATGGTAATAATCAATCACTATCAACAAAGGATATAGTGTTCCATACGTCTTATCTATAGTTTTGTATTGATCGATTATCAATTTATTCTACCATAATCATTTACAGGGCTGTTGGTGTGTAGGGCTGCTACATCCAGTTAGATTAGGCAGATTGGTATTTTTGAAGTGCAGGGTAAGTCAAGTGTAAGGTTTTAATAACATAAATAATAAAAAGGAATTAAAAGGTTGGCTACACTACGTAGAGTATTATATTATCTGTGGCTACACTGACCGGACGGATGACGTAAGCGGGGTTTTTGGTTTTGGGACAAAAAAAAGGGCGGGAAGCGAACGGGGAAGGAGATAAGTTTTGGTTCGCAATAATTTTAGTCTTAATTGCTACAATAAGTTTAGTTTTAAAGGCCACAATAAGTGGATTGAAATTGGATGATTGCCTCGTCAATAAGTTTGGTAGCCAATAGTTTTGGAGCAATTATTGTTACACTTACAATAAACACATTGTACTTAATACAATATTGGTTTGTACTTTATTTCTGAGGTTGATTAAACAAGCACCGTTAATCAATCTGCGTAGGTAGCCTTATCTCAACTATGTGGGGGTCGACTTCCAGTCAAACGAGATGCAGCTGAATACTAGTGTTTTACATGGAGCGATTGCCTACCTGACCTCCACAACCCAGTAGCTGGGTTATACGATACCCTTAGTCTGACTGGTTGTCAGGTTTTCGGGCTTCTGACTACCCGCGTAACGACTGTCAATGATCTACGAATGACAGCCGTAACCGACGGCTTAACGTGCTTTACGAGGCACGAAGCGATCTCGATTAGGTAATGGATTGCCCATCCACGGACTGACCCCGGCAAGCGTAGCTTAATCTTGAAGATCGACCTGTGCGGCTGTTATTATTTAACAAATCAAGCACCTAAGTATATGATGCAGAAACGCAGGACACTTCACTTTATGATCGACCTGCTAAATACACACATCAAAAGTGTCTAGGGATCAAGCATTTTTATGCGGATTTCTTGAGATTGAGATGTGGCTTTGTAATAAATTTATGATTTTATAAATTTATATGGATCCTTTTTGGTGCATTTCATAATTTGAATCAGGAACTGTGAATCAAATTCGAGTAAAAGATGAAAATCAGCTGTCAATATTTTCCCTATAAAAACATACAACGCATTGAAGACATTATTAGTGCTACTGTTTCCCTACTACTGATTAAAACCAACGTTATTATGGAGCGGCGACGTCATTTAAGCAGGGAAGAAATGCTCAGAGCCGTGGGAATGATAGAAGCTGGTTCCCGGCAACGTACTGTGGCTTTAGCTCTGAATACAAGTCAGAGTGTTATCAGTCGACTTTGGACACGTTACCGAAGCACTGGTACCGTGGCTGAGCGCCATGGAGGACGGTATCGCTGCACCACACGGAGACAAGACCGATACATTCAAATCTTAACTCGAAGAGCTCCAACAATAACCGCCATGATGTTAGCCGTGAGGCTTCATCACTCTTCAGGGAACTTAATTAGCGACTAAACAGTCAGAAACCGCTTGCATGAAGTGAACCTTCATTCCCGAAGACCGCTACGGGTACCACCTATAGCAATGCACAATCGTAGGATTCGATATCAATGGGCTCTTGAACACAGAAATTGGGCAGAAGAACAATGGCGTTTCGTGTGCTTTTCTGATGAGTCTCGTTTTGGTATGAGACCGGATACAAGACGTATACGACACTGGAGAACCCCTGGACGCCAACAGCGATTAAAATCCTGCCAGGAAGTCCATCCTTATAGTGGTGGAACCATCATGTTATGGGCGGGTATTTGGATCGGCGGAAGAACTGAGTTGATTTGGATCAGAGGCAACCTCAACGCTCAAATTTATGCTGAGACGATTGTATCAGACGTCATCGTTCCTCTACAAGTGCAAATCGGTCCCTTATTTCAGTTAATGCATGATAATGCACGACCGCACACCGCAAGAGTTGTAAGACAGACTCTCGCCGCAGCTAACATCAATGTCCTGCCCTGGCCTGCTCAGTCGCCAGACTTGAACCCGATTGAGCATGCATGGGATATGCTACAGAGAAGAGCTCTGCCGAATATGGAGGGTATCCAGTCGCAAGAAGACCTTTTTTTGTTGTTGCAACGAACATGGGCGGCCATTCCACAGCGTGATTTGGATGAACTCATTTTGAGTATGCCAAACCGATGTTCTTGTGTTGTTAGTGTTCGCGGTAGAAACACGGATTATTAATTGTTTATGTTACCCAATAAAATTTTAGAGAAAACTGTTATTTCAGTCTTTTTTTCGAACTTTTGTGTTAGTGGTTCAAATGTCAAAAATCCCTTTATTAGGAAAATGGCAAATTTCTTTATTAATGCAAAGGTGACTTGGTTTATCGTTACTGTGACAAACGAAAACACTTTATTTGATGAATCCTTAAAGAAAATTTTAATTAATATCAATCAGGAGAAAAGTTATTGCAAAAATATATGTTGATCCCTAGACACTTTTGATGTGTGTAGTTTATGGTTTAACTTCCCTGATACTGATTCTGAGTTGCTTGTACACATTAGGTAATAGGCAATACGGGCTGGTGCCCGCAACTCCACGTCAATGCGCGTATTTTGCGTACGGGTGGGAAAATCGATTATTCGATCCACCCCAGCTCCTCAAGGAAGGCCAGCAACGCCTTGATGTTACTGACCGTCTCACGTAGAGTACCTGGGTTATCGAAGTAATTTGCCCTGTACGTGGCGACCACTGGGCAGTTTAAAAACACATGTGCCGCTGTCTCGTCGTCCTCCATGCAGGCCCTGCACAGCGGACTGTCTGTTACTCCTATGACAAAGAGGTGTTTATTAAATGACCCGTGGCCAGTTAAAGCTGCAGTAACTATACGCAGCTTTTGTTTAGTTATACTTATTAGGTAATTCTATCCAGCGGTCCGTCATTTCACTCGTATCTAAGTCAAGTTCTCGATGTGCCCGGACGAATAATATCCTTTGTGTTAATCCAGCGAGGCATTTGCGTAACACACTAATAGCATTGGCTTTAAATTTTAACAGTTCAACCACATTCCCTGCGTTATTTACATTATTAAGCTGACACATTTTTCAAAATTATTTATTATGGAGCAATGGATTAGCAATAACCTTCAAAATGATTCAGATTGTGGTTGAAAGCATGCTACGTACCTAATTAGGGTTCAGGTCATGGTCTATCTGTGTTCCAAATGTCATCCGAATCCGTTCAGCCTTCAGCCATCTTCAGCCTATCTAGCCAGATTATGCATGATCGAGTTTCAATTATCTTCAGAATCTTTTACATAATATCGGTGGCATAACGTGTTTGTTTGTCCTATGTCTATAGTTAGTTAGAGTAGGTAGGTTTAGCAATATATTTCGTAGTGACCTTCGCGAAAGGTAAACAAACCTCACCCCCTATTCACTTAAATAGATTAGGTTTAGATAGTTCATTAACATCATCATCATCATCATATGGGCTATGCTTGGAGTTTCCCTGCGGGATCGAATCAGAAATGAAGAGATCCGCAGGAGAACCAAGGTAACCGACATAGCCCGAAGAATTGCCAAACTTAAGTGGCAGTGGACAGGGCACATTGCTCGCAGAACAGATGGCCGATGGGGTCGAAAGGTTCTGGAGTGGCGACCGCGTACCGGAAGGCGTAGCGTTGGAAGGCCTCCCACAAGGTGGACCGACGACCTTGTGAAGGCCGCAGGAACTCGTTGAATGCGAGAAGCACAAAACCGGTCGAAGTGGAGGTGCTTGGGGGAGGCCTATGTCCAGCAGTGGACGTCTTTCGGCTGAAATGATGATGATGATGATGATCATCATCAGCCTATAGCAGTCCACTGCTGGACATAGGCCTCTCCTATTGCACGCCATTCAACTCGATTTATCGGCCACTTTCATCCAGCTGCCACCAGCCATCCTACGAAGATCGTCGCTCCACCTAGCCTGAGGGAGCCCCACGTTACGTTTACCGATTCGCGGTCTCCACTCAAGAACACGTCTACCCCAACGGTCATCGGTTCTACGACTAATATGGCCGGCCCATTGCCACTTCAGCTTGCGTATTCTGTGAGCTATGTCGACAACTTACTTTGGTTCTCTGCCGAATCACCTCGTTGCAGTTTAGATAGTTGTTCATAAAATATTATAATGATATATTATGTACTAAGGTACTTATAATTCAATGAAATAACAACACTATAATACAATAATGAATAGGTTTCGAGTTTTCGACGATAGATATATGAAAGAAGTTTTTTACATTTATATGGTTTCGACAGATGGACATTATTTTGAAGCTAGTAATTGTAGATAGTAGCTTATTCAAATAGAAGATTCTTATTAAAATTACATTCTTCAGAGCATGTTTTTCATCTGCGCAGTACATATACCTAATCATATGGGCCCTTTAAACAAAGAAACCTATAATGATCTCTTAGCAAGTTATTCTTTTTAATAAGCCATGCTTTCTTTACTTCGCAGATGTAAATAACTCAACCGCGAGGTTCGCGTCTAACAAGTTGCCTTGTTGTGGCGCATCATCGCGCCACTCGCCGTCAACACGCGTGTATGGAGGACGTCACTGAGCAGACGATCCTACCCTGGTTCTTAATGGTGGCCGGCCAAAACAAGCCAAACACTTTGAAACTGAACAGTGCGGCCCGGCAAGCCAGTCGATACTCAGCCCGGGACCCGAGATTAAGAACCTAAATTAAACCAGTCAAAACTATTAACTGCCAGTATTTTTTCCAAGGTATTAATTTGTAGTACAAAATTTAAAAATGGAACAAGATTGGGAACCCGTTATTTTGAGATCTACCAGGACTCCGAGGAACAGGGAGATGGTAAGGGAAAGCGCAGTGAGAGAATCCTTACTTTCTGAATCTACTTCAGGAATTTGCAAAGGCGAGGAAGATGATACTTCTAGTGTGGGTACAGCTTCATTCTCAAGCCCTGATTTTGAATTTAGCACTCGAGAACGGCTACCAACGATCCAGTACAAGAAAAATGCAACTAACCTCAACGATGAAGTTATTGCATTACTGAACAAGCCGAAAGCGAATCATGTGAAAATAACAGAGAATCCGGCTGATCGAGATATCGATATTAAGGAATACGATGACGAAAAATCTGTGAAAGATAAAGTTAAAATTCCCGACGGTGGCTGGGGATGGGTGGTTGTACTATCGTCTTTCGTAATATCCATGATAGCAGATGGTATCAGCTTCTCTTTTGGCTTACTCTATATTGAATTTTTAGAAGAATTTCAAGCCAGTAAATCAACTACTGCCTGGATCGGTAGTCTGTTCATTGCTGTCCCTCTTCTCTCTGGGCCCGTGATGAGTGCTTTAGTAGACAGATATGGATGTCGAAGCATGACAATACTTGGCGGCATTATTTCAACGTTGGGATTTGTTCTAGCATCGATTTCGACAACTCTAGAAATGATGATGATAACATTTGGAGTAATTGCTGGTTTGGGTCTCGGGCTTGTCTATGTTACAGCTGTTGTGTCTATAGCCTACTGGTTTGAAAAGAAAAGGAATTTGGCAGTGGGGTTGGGAGCTTGTGGCACAGGCGTCGGAACATTCGTATACGCACCCATGACGCAATATTTCATCGAAGAATACGGATGGAGAGGAACAATTCTCCTGTTATCCGGAACACTTTTGAATCTATGTGTGTGCGGATGCGTTATGAGAGACCCTGAATGGTGGACACTAGAACAGAAAAGGCAAAGGAATAGCAAAGATGAGGGCAAACTGAAGAAAGACGAAGATAAGTCCAGGCATTCTAGTTCAGCCTCCATTTCCAACCCTTATGTCTTTGATTTTGATGCTCCAACGAGAGGCAAGAGTATGGGAGGATTGATTAGAAGAGGAGTGTCACCTGAAAAGGTGATCGACCAAGAGGCAGAGAGTATCAAGCGTCACCAGAACATTATGAAGCTTAAGAAGTGTAAACGTGAGAAACTGCAGTCACAATCTGTGGAGAACCTTCCTACTTATCTCACTTATAGCGAAAAGGTATATATTTCGGCAAATTAATATTATCATCATTTGTTCTTTTCCGCTGACCTCACATAATTAAGTTATTATTTTCTATTCTAGATATCCATGGGAACGTTAGACACCTTAGTAAAGAAGACAAGCAGAGAATACGGGATCCAAGTGAAATATCCAGCATTTGCCATTAACCGCACCAAGAAAACACCGTCAAGGGAACCAAGCAACGAATCAAACGACCCTCCCATGGTGAAATTCACGAAACATCCCATACAGAGAACGAATTCAGAAAAATACGAGAACGCGGATAAACCTTCAGATAAGTATGAACTAAAAAATCCACAGAAAAAGATTCTGAGAAAGGCTAAGTCGGAAACTAAGGATGATAAGGAATTGATAAAGATATATAGTAAAGAAAACAAGAAAGATTGGCTGAAGAAACAGTTGTCTGTGAACCATCATTACTTGAAAGACTTGAAGATGCCTTTGAACTCCATAAGTCATAGGAATGCGATGCTTAACATAAAGAGGTACAGGCTAAAAGCATCGTCATGTCCGGATATATTTAAGAATTCTATGATAACTATTGATGAGAAGGAAGAGGTAAGTTATTGCCTATTTCAAATGAACTATTACAGTTTTTTCGATATTTAAACTATTTCTTATTTACTGGTAGGTCGTAGGTGCGAACAGTGACAAGCGCTTTACTTTGTATAAATTATTTTATCACTACTGCTCTCAAAACGGTGAAGGAAAACATCGTGAGGAAACCGGCATGTCCTAGAACCAAAAGTTGGAAGACATGTGACAACCACCACGATATGGCCATTTAGATGCATATAAGTGCAGATGGCTATCATCATAATAATATGGACTAACTTTATTGCATGGCAATCTTATAGTGTTTACAACGTTAAACATGGCTACTAAATGTTCACAGCGTATGTATGGGGAATAAATGTTATATCCGAGATACAGGTTGTAATAATACAAAGTTTAAGTCATTATTTAGTGTATACAGGGTGAAATTTTAAATTTTAATCACCGTTTTCCTCATTGTACTCATCACAAACATTCACAAACATGAAATCGCGAAAAAAAAATCTGCTGTTCCCTACATTTTTACGAGTTATGCGAACATAAATCTGGGGAATAGCTGATTATTTTTTCCCCGATTTCAAGTTTGGTCCCATAGTAAAAGATACGTGTTCCTATTTTGGTGAATAAAATTATATTAACTACCATTACCAACTCTCACATGTATGTAGTATTTTTTTTCCTTTCAGAATTGGTACGACGATTGCGTCAGCTGCCTCGCCGACATGTTCAACGTTAACCTTTTCAAACGCATGACTTTCAACCTCCTGTGCTTGGGTACTATCCTTCTGTTCATCTGGTTCATTGTGCCTTACTTCTACCTCGCTGAACACATGATCCACGCGGGATACAGCGAAGATGATGGAGCTGTCATGCTGAGCTTAATAGGAATAACTAACACTATTGGAATGGTAGGTGTTACCCAGTACCTATATTGTACTAGTCGGTAACATGGCGGTTTCTAAAATATTGATCAAGTTTCTGACTTTTAAATCTGCTGCGAAATCTCATGTTGTGATAACTGAACAAAACAATAACAACCCATCATGTTAATAAATCTATTATTTCTAGTATTTCTATTAAAATTCCAAGATTCTGCCAAAAATTTGGCATCACATGTAAAATAATATAATGTGCCTAATTCATATTGGCATGGCGCCTAATTCGTCTGTAGTAGGGGCTGTCGTGTCCCAATAAAGTCCTCGATTTTGGACTGTCGCCAGCGCTGGAGAAAAATTCCAAAGCGGTTTTAATTACTTATTACTCTGATTAGATTCCACAAATCCATTATCATCGCCATAGTTTCTAGTAACATATCATTTTCAAAAACTCTGAATATTGTTTTTCAATACGTCAGGCCGTTTTCAATCAACCTAATTGACCTCGAAAATTACTACACCTTCGTCACAACTTTGTTTTTAAAATAAAGTAGAGTTGTGCTAGGCACCGATGCACAACTGTCAGCCACATAGATATAATTCCGTGGTCGGACAGCTGACAACGCTGAGCGCTGAGCTTTCTGTGTCGATACACAGGAGAAATAAAATAAGTAGCTGATAAATTAGGTAATCATTGTATTTAGGGGCGATTAGGTGATCGATGTATATTGATTGTTATTGTAAGACAGGAGGACTTGCTGAATTACTTAGAACAGTTGCGTTTCCACACTCACAAATAATCCAACATAGTTTATTGATTCTAGAGGGTGACACTAATTATTCAAGGAAGCCTTTTGGCAGGCCGATTTGGCAGTCCCAGACAAGACAGTAAATATCTTCCCTTATTGTTCATGCCTGCCTTCACACGAATCACGAGACCGATCTCGGTCTGGTTTCACTCCAAGGTCCACAAAATTCGAGGTGATTTGACATAACTGCGGACCAAAATAGATAGCTATCCCGTTTCCAAATGTTTGGGACGTCGCGCGTCGCCTGTGCCAAATTCTGACCGTGGCGGATTTCTAAATGTATTGCAATATTTACGTAAAGTGTGGAGCCCATGTTATTTTAGTTTATTTGTTTGCTGACAAAAGTTTTCAAGGATTTTGACGAGATTTTGGTGCAGGGCAGGTCAAGGTGACAGAAACAGTTAGCGCACATGGTACAGTAACTACCCTAATTGCGTAACACTATCAATAGCTATGGCTTCCATTTTGATAGGTAGTTCAACAACATTCATTGCGTTATTTACGTTGTTAAGCAGACAAATTTTTCGAATATATGCAGCAATGAATTAGCAATATCCTTCTAAATTATTTAGATTGGGTATTACGCAATTAGGGTGTAGGACCTATATAAAATCGCATGGTTCTTCACTTTTCATCTAATATTGACTTGCCGGCCTACTGTGTAAAAATCCCCATGAAAACTAACCCCCTTACTAATAAACGTATTATATCAGATGAATAGTTACACACCGATTTATCTCTTTCAGTTGTCAGTTATTTGACTTTCGAAAGAAGAAGACAAAGCATTGTGTAACTATACAGACGCTATACAACGTTTATTAGCAAGGGGATTAAGGAAAGTGAGCTGTCATTCTGCCTGATGATAGGTAATACGGGCTGGTATCCGCAACTCTACGTCAATGCGCGTATTTTGCGTATCTGCCTGATGATATTGAAAGCTCACTTCACCTAAGTTTTTTTAGTGAAATTTGTACGGTATAGATCGACTTCTATACCTATAACCTTCTATACATTCCATCATTCCTTCCATTCCATTAATTCCTTCTATTGATTTAGATACCTCTTTCTTTTTCAGGTCGGTCTGGGTTGGATCGGAGACTTTCCCCAAGTATCCATCGGAGGCCTTTATGCCGTATGCTTAGTCCTTTGCGGTGCGTCCGTAGCTGCCATACCACCGGCTGCAGCCACCAACTATTGGATTTTAGCCTCTGCTGCTGCGGCATTTGGGTTGTTTTTCGCAGCATCGTACACGTTTACACCCAGTCTGTTGGTGAAGCTGGTGTCTTTGGATGACTTTACCTCGGCGTATGGACTAGTGTTGCTCGCTCAGGGGATAGGACATCTCATTGGACCACCGTTATCAGGTAAGAAAATATATATTTTAAGCACTGATGACCCAGTAGAAATGGCTGCGACTTACGAGTTTGTAGGTCGTAGGTTGATAGGTTCTAACTCGAACAGGCGATTTACTTAATGTAGATTATTTCATCACACTGCTCTCAAAACGGTGAAGGAAAACATCGTGAGGAAACCGGCATGTCCTAGAACCAAACATTCGAAGACATGTGACATCTACCAACACGCACTGGGCCCGCGTGGTGGTTTACGGCCCTCTCACCTAGAGGAGGCCTGTTTCTCAGCAGTGGGAACTTTATAGGCTGATTATGCTTGCTGCTGCTAGAGTTTAATCTTACCACCTAAATAAACTGTGCTACCAGGTACCAGGCAGACTTTGGTAATAGCGAGAGTCGCGACTGCTAGGCATGGTCCGTTTTTTTTTTTTTTTGTTTAGCCTGTCACTGCTGGGCAAAGGCCTCCCCCAAGTCCTTCCAGGAACTCCTTTCCCGCGCCAATTACCAAAGTGCTATTGGTTATTTCCATGAGGAATTTCCCAATAGCCCACGCCTCTTATGGGTTTTAGTAACTAAACTCTGATTTTTAATTTGTTAGACCGAAATGACAGCTTATACAAGGTGTGGCGTAAATAGTGGCCCACCGTTAAGGATTCGATATACCAGATAATTTACTATAACATATTACAATTTTAACCATTTTTACACAAGGGTTCCGAAAATATATATTTTTTTGTTTTTTATTTACGAAATTTCTACCTTTTGTTACAAATTTGGTTGTAATTTCAACAAAAACCATTATTTTTTTCATTTTGATTTCTGTAAATTACTGCTGAATACTTGAGCTATCGTGTAAAATTATGGTTTTTATGTAAATTTAGTGTTTTTGAAGAAAACATTAGTTCTTATCTATTTTATACCCTAATTTTTAACATAATCGTGCAAATTCAAGAGCAATTTGTGTAAAAAAAAAATGTCCTACTAAAATGGTTCAAATTGTAAAATTTTATAGAAAATTATCTGGTATATCAAATCCTTAAGTGTCTAAACACACTATGCAGAAGATACGCGACCGAAGTTCGGCATGATTACGCCTGCAATGCTATTAGAATTACTGACGACACATTATGCGGAAATTACGTTGCGTTATAGCGTACAGCCGAACTTCGATCGGGCGTAAGTTCAGCGGCAATTCGGCGGCAACGTATTCTGTAGAGAACACATTATACGCGACCGAAGTTCGGTTCGATTGCCAAAGAAGATCCGGGCCGGGGGGCAGCGGGAGGGCAGGCATGCCCGCGCCCCGCGCGTCCGCCCGTTGTACACACAAAGTTACGCAACTGAATTTTTGTCGCGTAAGTTCGGCACACTTATGGTGTGTCATATCAGCAGAATAAGTCGGAACGTAAAATCAGCCGCGGAACTTCGGCGGCGGCGGCGTACCTTCGGCATAGTGTGTTTGGACACTAACGGTGGACTACTTTTTACGCCACACCCTGTATGTACTAAATTATGCCGTGTTGACAAAAAAAGGTCAATCGCAGCTGTCATTTTGGTCTGGTAAATTAAAAATCTCAGTTTACATAGGTACCAAAGTTGTACGTGGTACGTCATCATACCTAGTCCCCTGTGTTATGTTATGTTCTGGATTCCAGGTTTTATTTTCGACGTGACATTTTCCTGGGAGCTGTCGTTCTACCTGGCTGGCGGGTGGATAGTTGTGGCTGGCATGCTGATCTCCCTCATACAGCCGGTCAGGACCTACCAGCTGCGTCGCGACGCTCTGGATGATATAAGCATGGCTTAGGATGTATTATACTTCAACGTTTAATGTACTGTCGGGGTAATAAATTGTTTAGCAGATTGACTTGCCGTATGATAGCATAGCCATTTCTAACATGGGCTGATTAGAAATGACTTTTGTGATTTGACTCTTAGGTAGAACGGACAATTTAATGATATTCAATTTGCAAAACGATCCGTTCCCCTGGCTGCTAATATTTACAGTTACCAGTCAAGAAGTCGTTAGAAATTGTTTCATTGCGTAGGATTTGGACTAATACGCACACGCACTACATGTATTCACATCTTGCAGTTTAGGTATCTTCTTGAACATTTTGTTCAAAACTTGCGTAAGAAAAACCAAAAGAATAGTACGATAACATTGCTAATGATGGTTACCTAACGCAAGTCTGATTGGTCAAAGCAGCTAAGCTGTGACCGTAGATTGGTTAATAGCGTTTTCTGTTACTGCCTGATTGGCTGATGCAGCAGGCTTCAGAGTTCAAGAAATACTGTTATAGATTGAAAGAAAATTGCCTAATCTAAGAGCTAGCATTACGTTAAATATAATCACCTAAATGGCACAGATTACATTATTAACGGTTCCCATAATATTGTATAAATATAGATCTAGTATTTTAAGAATATTTACCCCTCTAGTTATGTATGTAAACATACGAGTATATTAAATTTTTGATAAGTACTTATCTAATGGATCTTCCTAAACGAAGTTGTTATATTTTTTTGTAGGAATTTAATAATTTAGTATGAAATTTTAGGCATGTAGTTTTTAGCCCTGTGTGTTTGTGACCCTTCGTGGTGGTGCAAACGACACTTTTATTCGAACACATGATTATATTTAATTTTACTTCCAGTTGGCCCGGGAGCGAAGGAAAAACATCTAAGTTGGTCAGCAGCAAACCTAAAAGCTTCGGCAGTCAGGTTTTTCGTGCGCCTATACCTCCCGCACTCCACACAAAGTCTAGCTCGGCGGTGAAGGCAGTCCATACTGATAAGGATCAGAAGCTGGCGGATCCGGCGAGTTAGCGAAGCAATTTTGATGGCTTAGGGCGGTGGTTGAGGTCAAAAGTGACTGCCGGCCAGATACTGCATCCAAGCCCCCCGCCAGTTGTAGCGGTTTCCGTTCCTCTGGGTTACGGAGGGTAAGGACGAGAGAGGGCACTTGCTTCAGAATATAGGATTCCAAGTGACGTAAAGTCCCATGGTGATGGGTTGAGGTAGAGAGGTCCGGCTTGATGCAAACCGGGCTTTGTCTGAGGCCTGCACATGGGCGGCTCTGGGGGTGCTCTTAGGGCATCGTCGTCGCTTTCGCTCTGCATCGGGGTGACATAGAGGACTCGGCAGCACCTGGAGTGACAGAGCAGCTCTATTTAGGGATGGCACTGCTCTCCTTGCTCAGCCTAGGAGGGGGCTTGGAAAGGTGCCCTAAAAAATGCTCGCATCACTCAATTCGTGGTCGACGTAACAAGAATAAGCTCATAAAATCATTAGACATTCCGCACGTGGAACGTAAGAACACTCCTTGATCGCGATAACAACGCTTGCCCTGAACGGAAAACTACCATTTTAGCTCGAGAACTTTCACGTTATAAGTGGATGTGGCTGCTCTCAGCGAAACACATCTTGCCGATGAAGGGGAATTGGTGGAACATGGTGGCGGGTATTCTTTCTTCTGGAAAGGAGTCGCTTCTTCTGATATGAGACTGTCAGGCGTAGGATTCGTGATCAAGAATAAGCTTGTGAAGCAATTACAGAAGTGTCCGGTGCACATCTCGGATCGCGTTACCACTTTGCGTCTTCACTTGGATAATGACAACTACCTTAATGTCATCGGTGTCTATGCTCCTACGCTGGACAGATCTGATGACATTAAGGACCAGTTTTACGAGGAGCTGGCTCGCTGTATCTAGAGCGTCCGTCCCAGAGAGCAAATACTTTTGTTGGACGATTTTAATGCTTGAGTGGGTCAGGATTTTTGTGCGGACAGCTCCTCAGGTATAAAGATATGCTTAAGCACCACTTTAGCAGGTGCGACTTGGAGCCGTCTCGGTGGTAGCAGCAAGCAGCTCAAGAGTGGAGGACTTTGGTTAAAACCAAAGTTCATGTTTTTTAATTACGGCGGCGCCTTGAGCTCAGTGGCGTACCTATACCGTTTGGGGCCCGTGGCAAATTCAAGGGATGGGGCCCTCTCCCAATGTAAAGAAGCTCAACCAACGTTTGTTTTTTTTTATTAGCACTTCTCCCGCGACTTCTTCCGCGTACATTTCATGTTTTCCCCTACAAAAACTTTAACACCTGACTGCTTCTGTCCTTATGTTAGGATTCTCCTGTGCTCATGGCCCTCTCGGGCAGGGGGCCCCCTCTAGCTGGGGGCCCGTGGCATTTTGCCCCAATGCCACCCTATAGTTACGCCACTGCTTGAGCTTGATGCCAAGCATGACCAACTGAAAGCCCGACCACCTACGGCAATTAACTATAATTACATAGCTGGTGTGCTCACGTGCCCACAATGCGCGAGGATTTTCTCGAAAAAGATTGGCTGCATAAGCCACATGCGAGCTCAAGAAACTACAGCTACTGCGGAGTTGAAGCAATCGCCCTGGCCGAAATCGGGCGGATCGCATCATCATCATTATTAATTAGATTAGGTTAGTATTTTGTGGTTTTTTTTTTATTATAAAATAAATTACCACTTTTTTCCCGTTTATCATAGTTAAATTGTTTAGGTACTTGATTAAAACGTAGATCGAATATATTAGTTATTTGAATCTAATACTAACAATATTGTGTCGTAGCCTTATTTTAGGTAGACGTTTTAAATCTTTTCAATTTGTTAGTCAATTGAAGGCGCGACTGTCAATTGGGCCATTTATTTTAATTAAACACCAATTTAAAGCAATTAAGATAATCCGCCTTGTAATGTCGAACGCGTGTCTAAGTGACGAGTCATCTTCGTAGAATGATGTTTGTTGAATTGTGATCATTTTACATTCATTAAAATTGGAAATGCTTTAATTTTTTAAATTTAATAATTAATTTATTAATTAATTTAATTTTACTTTAATAATTACATTTTACTGTAAATTTTGACCAATATCTACATGATATTAATATATAAAGGGCTTTGAAGATCCGTGGTATACCTACTGTTGCGCCATTTTTAAAGTTCAAAGTTGATTAACTTTGACCGTTAATATCTAGAAAACATGACACTTTACGGGGCTTGGCTATATTGTTTTCTGTTTGAATTTTATGTAAGCTATCGACTCTCATGCGTGGCCGCCATTTTTAAAATGGCGCGACAGTAGGTATGCCAGGCTGATTCTTCAAACCCCTTTATCTTAGTTATAAATTATTGCCAACCTTTATGATGCCATAATTTTATTATGATGATTCTGTAAAGTTGGACGCTAGCTCTGGGTCTAAGATGATAGAATAAATGAATTATTAATTATAATATATAGAAAGTGCACAATATAGTGTCAAGTTCTCCTAGTTTTAAACAAATTATACCTATTTCTTGTACTTAACACGTTTATATGCACAACATTTTGGAAAGGCATTGTAATATTGAATATTAATGTCTACCTAAGTATTACGTATTTAAAGTACCTAACGAATATTAGTGGATATGTAAAAACGAAATTACAAGTTTTGAACATGTTAAAATATTATTACATTGTATACTTATGTAATCGAATGTTATTAAAATTATTTATTGGAATTTTGTTTCTTATTGTATTTCGATGCCTTGTCTAACTTAACTACTCGTATTAATAGTACTTTCTATACTACGAGTAATACTAAAGCTTAAGACTTTGTTTGTTTGAACGCGGTAATCTCTGAAACTACCAGTCGGATTTGAAAAATTATTTTGGCATTTGATAGCCCAATTCTTGAGGAAGGCTATGGGCTATTAAACATCATCATTAAACCCTAGGAGTCGAACAAAATGAAAAAGAGTCAGAAGGAAGGAAGGAACAGCGCGGGTAAGCGATGCAATGAGACGGGGTGGGTCGCGTCGGAAGAACAAGAAATTTCACGCGGACGAATTTGCGAACAGAATTTAGTTAATAATATTATTGTACGTTTACAGAAAAATAATATAAAATGAAATAGGTACGACATTATTACTTGAACATCTCGCTATGAAGAAAGTCGATTCAAAATGAATAACGAAGTGAATGAAGTATACTCTGCTGCAAGACAAAAGTACAACTGACTGAAGCATGCTACCTGCATGATTATCTATGTCAAAATCCATAGAAATGAATATTTATGTCAAAATCATACTAATACTCAAAATTAGTGTGTAAGATATAAATTCGAAGGTACCTCTGTCTGTCTGTCTGTATGTTACCTTTTCACGCGGCGTAAACCACTGAGCAGATTTCGATAAAATTTGGCAGAGAGATAGATTGCATCCCGGGGAAGGACATTTTTATCCCGATATTCCCACGGTATCGACACTTATGCGGCTGAAACCGCGGGGCGCAGCTAATACCGTATCTTATAAATAATCCTCTATGACCGAATAATTAATTACATAAGCGGACTCTAGAAGTCTGAGGGGCAATTCTCGTAATTTTAAGAACGTTCACAGTCTGATCTCAGTCTCAATCTGTCAAAAATACATCTAATTTCCCTACATTTTTGACAATGACGTTGATTGTCGCTGAGATGAAATTGCGACTAGATTTTGGACGTTTTTAATTATGTACGGGAATTGGCCTTCAGGTCATAGGCCTTTGACAGATCATAGAATGAATGATCATAGACATAGAATGGTTAGACAGAGGCACTTATGGTGCGGAGTGTATAAAGATGCATGACAACCTACGATGACAACACTCCAAAATTTCACAACAGCAATACACTGAATGAAACGCACATTAAATCCAAACAAATGCTTCAGATTCATGTTACAAACAGTTCGGAGAAACGGTTGCCACCGTGTGAATACATATGGATGGTCAGCTCGTTAATTTCGCAATGGTACACAGTACTTACGACCACACATTTGATTCACACAATTATAGTGAAGTTGATAATGTAATGAGAAGTTCTCGGAATGAGGAGTCAAAAATCAAAATCAAAAGACATTTAAATCAAAACCAAAACGCCCGCCTTTCACCACTTCCTAGTGCATTAGCCGGGAAGAAGAAGTGGCACAACCATAGATTATAATTATTTGTATGGGCACAACAAACTCCCCAGCAGCACAGCACAGATGTCTGTCTCTGTTGCAGTATGTGGACGGATTGGTGGACTGGATGCACTAAATATTATACAGTCGAGAAAAGACAAACCTACAAAACCGGAAACTACCTTCTTATGTATTGATCAGCAACAATATCTATAGGCCACTATATCTACATATATACAGGGTTTTTTTTTATGGATGGGAAATCATCAAATGACCCCTCCCGCTCTGGGTGGAGCGAAGGGAGTGTCAGACTCTTACTGACTAAAACCCATCCGTGTTCCTTCCTTAGCCCTTTATGTTCCGGGGTAGCGGTAACCCTTTCGGACAATCCCGCACCCCCGGCAGGCTTCGGCCCTGGCAGGCCCCTTCCTTTATGCTGACATCTCTTTGAGGCGCGCGTGGAACACGTACGCGCCGTCCGGCACGGGCCTGGTCCTGATTGGACGGTGAGCTACCCATTACTCTCCGTCCGCAGGCCCGCGCCTACGGTGGCCGGGAGTCGTCACGCGGCTCCCGACGCCCGGAGCGTCTCCCGCGGCGGCTGGGGTGTGACGCTCTCTCCCTCAGCCGTTCCGCCACCTCCTTCGCTAGCATGACACAGGGTGACAGAGACTTCGATGCGCAATCTGTTACAATGGATCCAGCAGTAAAGACGCCAGCATATCAAGCTACTACAATCTGTCAAATTTCTTTAATAGATTTTCAACTTTATCGCTAAGTAAAGCATAAGGTTCAAGGTTGAATGGGAAAATTTGACAGTTTCGGGTAGCTTGATGTCTTTACACGATTCTGAACACTCCTGCGTCGATGTCCGAGCCACCCTACCTGTGCATACGTCTCTCCAATTTCTTACCTTCTTCACATTGTTTTTTCACATTCTTTTTTCGTAGTACAGTTGGTCGAGATATACAGGATGGATTTTTGAGATTGGGCAACAAGGCTTTAGACACTGTAGCCACATGGAAACGGTCTTCCGCCGTAAGCGGCAGAGGAGAACACCGTGGAGTTTTAGTGGGTTAGAGTCCACATAACTGCACTATCTCCCCGTGGTAGTGCAGAATGCATGAGCATTTCTCCACGATAAAAAAAGGAGACTGTTCTTAACTTTTGTATATTCTTAGGTTTTGATTGAAACGTGATGAATGCATTACGTTCCCATTATCTGTACCTGTCATTAATAAACAAGTGTGATGGTAGGTGTCTAGTAGATAATAATTACGGGAGTGTTTAATTAGTACAATGCGATTGTCAGTGCAAACATGAATGGAACGTGGCTTGATGAACGTGATCGTTCAGCTCTTACTGACAAGATATTATCAATTATTGTATGTACTACGACAGTACTTCATACAACAATTGATAATATCTTGTAAATCATTCCTAAGAAATGGCAAATCATTTCTCTAACAGTTATAACTAACTTAAAAATTGTCTGTAATAACAGCCGCACGGGTCGATCGATCAGGTTCAAAGCTACGCTTGCCGCGGATGGTCCGTGGATGGGTGACCATCTTTACATAGACCCCTCCGTGTCTCGGAAAGCACGTTAAGCCGTTGGTCCCGACTGTCATTTGTAGATCTTTGACAGTCGTTACGGGTCGTCAGAAGGCGGAAAATCTGACAACCAGTTTCACCAAAGGGTATCGTATTACCCAGTAACTGGGTTGTGGAGGTCAGATAGGCAGTCGCTCCATGTAAAATACTGGCATTCAGCTGCACCCGCAGGGGAATTGCGAAAGACATTTTAAAAGAGTAACGGTGGAATTTCTTGCCCATTCTTCTCCATACGAAAACTACCTTTTGGAATGGGCGACTAGAATCAATTCTATTTTAAGGTAATTTTTGACGTTCAAAAGTGCCTTTCATGTGCCTATTTGAAATAAATGCTTTGACTTTGACACTATCAGTAGCAATGGGTTTCATTTAGATAGTGCAACAAAATTCATTGTGTTATTTACGTTGTTGAGCTGACACATTTTTCGAACATATGAACACACCCCGGACACTCCATACAACGCTCGCAAAATAATTACCTACTACTACTACATTAAAAAATGACGTTGGTATACGTATGAATGTGTGCGTGAGGTACTTGTGTTTGCGAGCGCTCTTGGACGAATACGCCGAAGTGCAGGGTGAGGTGCGGTAACTGATGTTAGTGCGGAGAAGGGAGTGTCCTTTCTGTACGTAGTACTTTAAGTATTCTGTGCATATGAAGTAATGGATTAGCAATATGCTTCAAATTGAGAGTAAGTAATAGTGTGTCACGCAATTAGGGTGCCGGCTAGACTGGAAGAAGACCCCAACTTAGTTGGGAAAGGCCTAGGCAGATGATGAGGTAAGTACTGAATAGGTATATAAAAAACAGTGGCACTCCGGGAGTGCCGACAGAAGTGAAAACAAAACACAAACAGAATACTTTGCCATCACTCACTGACATATCGGATATACATTAAAACCGAGTACATCCCGAGGACAGCCGAACACATCCGAAGCGGTGTCGGTTACGGTAACAGTGGCGCGAATTCAATGGTTTTTTTTTCATCTCAAAAAATGGCTCCTAAAGAAATTTTCACTTCAATAAGCATACCCCAACATAGTAGGGTAATGGATTAATTATCAGATGATGAGAAATATGTGTATTCATATCACAACTTACTATAATTATTATTTATCAGCCAGATGCAATGACTAAGTAATACTGTGATACGGCCTGTCGTACTGTATGGGTCTGAATGCTGGGCTGTGAAGAAGACGGATGAAAAAAGATTGCATGCAGCGGAGATGAGAATGTTGAGATGGATGTGTGGAGTGACGAGAATGGATAAAGTAAGAAATGAGTATATAAGAGGAAGTTTGAAAGTGGCGCCAGTGACAGAAAAGTTGAAAGGAAATCGTTTGGCTTGGTATGGGCATGTGATGAGAAGGGACGAAACGCATGTGACTAAAAGAGTGATGAATATACATGTTGATGGATGGAGAGGGAGAGGAAGGCCGAAGAAAAGATGGATGGATTGTGTGAGGAATGATATGAAAGAGAAGGGAGTGAATGATAGCGTGACGGTTGACAGGGGAGAATGGAAGAAGAAAACGTGTTGCGCCGACCCCAAGTAACATGGGATAAGGGCAGGAAGATGATGATGATGCAATGACTAAGTAAGTATAGCAAATGAATGTAGTCTCAATCGGCTGAAGATTAATTTTCCCTAACTGTACATTATTTTGTCTACGGAATGCTTGCTCGCTGCGATATCTTCTCCGATGCCACAGAATTCTTAATAGTACTACGTACCTATGCATAACAGGCTATTTTTAACCGACTTCAAAAAAGGAGGTTCTGTATTAAACCCGTATGTATGTATGTTTGTATGTCCGAGATTTTCTCAAAAACTAATGAACCGATTTGGGTAATTCTTTCCTACATACTTTCAGGAAGGTTTTAGTACATAATGCATTAGGTAATTATTCTTATGTACGAAGTACTATGCATAAATGTACTGCATCTCCGGTATTTCTATGCGAATTGTAATGGTTCTTCTAGTCGGTGTCTTGAATTCTTCAATGCACTAGTGTTAATTGAATTTGTGTGGGGTAGGAACAACTAAAAAGAATGAAATGAAATGAAATGAATCAATGGAATGACCATAATGCCTTGGAAGTTGGGTAGGCCTTTGGTGTGGGATGCAACCTGTGTCGACACCCTCGCGCCATCCCATCTTCCTAGCACGGCGGGCGGTGCTGGGGCGGCTGCTGCAGGAGCAGAAAACCTCAAACGGCGCAAATATAACAACCTTATGTGGAGCTATATGTTCGAGCCGTTTGGGGTTGAAACTCTAGGGCCTTGGGGTCCGAGTGCTCATCGCATATTTCGCGATATCGCCAAGCGTTTGGTTGACTCTTCGCGTGACCAGAGGGCTGGCCTATTTTTAGCCCAAAGAATAAGCATTGCCATCCAACGTGGCAATGCTGCCAGCCTTTTGGGCACTTATCCCATTGACAGCGATGCGGACGAATTTTTCGATGCCCAATGAACTCCTGTCTTTTTTTTTTTATTATTATTATCATTTGTATATAGTATATTTTGTAGTTTGTGTGTACATATGTAAGTAATTATAAATATCATTTAACGACCAATTACAGACCCTTTGTTAAATTAATGATACTCTAAAAAAAAAACTAAAAAGTGATTTTTTTTTTTTTTTTTTGCAAAAAATAGCCGGTGTCAATAAACGAAAATGCGGAACCAACGATACCGACTTCCGCAATCAAAATTATTTAAGTATCACTTTGTAGTGTTTTTTTTTTGAAGTCGGTTGTTTTTTTTTTTTTTAATTTTTTTAGGCTAAATAACAGCAAATACTGAAATAATGGCCAATTTTCTTGAAGCATGTGGCGAGCTGTTGGGCAGTAGCGACCCCACGGACCCTATCTCTCGGGAGAAGTCTTGTTCCTCACCTCTGGCTTGCCTTTATTGACCGGCTGGAGTGAACAATGACGAGGAACAGAGCTCCCACCTCAATCTTGCCTTTATTGGCCGGCTTGAGTGGAGATTCGCAAGAGCAAACGTGCTCGGAGGAAGGAAGTATTCCAGTAAGATGCTGGTAGGGATCTTGACCGTACTTCCGGGATTGTCCTGATAGCCGTGGAATACCTCTCCACTCCTCATAAGCACTTCAGGACATGTTGCCCTCTTGTTGCTACGTCACTACGTGATAGCAACCGTTTCCGGGGGCCCATTATTGAGTGTGCAAGTCACCCCCTGCTATTTTATCCGTGTATATATAAAACATTGATTAGGCAGGGGTCATAGTTCTTCCATAGTTCTTGGTAACCAGTCCACTTTAGCAACCCAAACCCATAGCCCAACTTTTTATTTTTCCATATCCTGCAATAGTCCTACACCAACCGGGGGTTGTCCTTGGGTGCAAGTGCATGTGCATACAGGGATAATCATCGGTTGGTGCCACATTTCATTAAAATTTCCTAAGGGGCCTCTGCGGGTTGGCTTCGGCCCCTCGTACGCCTTCCAAAGGACCGGGACCCCATGGTCCCGAGATATGTAAAATGACAAAAAAATAATAATAATAATATTCCACAACTATCACACAACGCCATCTAGTCCCAAGCGAAGCAAAGTAATGCAAGTAAGTATGTACAATAATGCTACCACCCGCCTCTTTCCCCTTCGACCTTCTGCCGTATTACTATTATGTATTCTGTGCTTCTGCCTCGTTGGTTTAATGGTCGCAAGCGCTGCTGGTGAGCATAAGGTAGGTTCGATTCCCAGGTCAAGCAAAGTGTTACTGGGTTTTTCCATCAGAAAACTCTTAGTAGCAGGCTGGAGTCTGGATTTGTGCCCGGTTGTTGCAATAGGCTCGTCCCCTATTACATCGGACTACATACATCTATTAATTACGTTAGGAGTTTTTTGGTCAAGCCGATTCTCGCCCAATCTCATGTGGGGGAGAGGGGGAGGCCTGGCAAGTATCAAGTATTTTTTTTTCCGCAAGACACAGTGTTTGAGCGAAAACTGAGTTGAATTGAGTCTTAATTAACTAGTTTTTACACTGAAAATACGCATCTTGAACAATCTCATGTCACATTAGAGGGAGGAGGGGGGGGAGGGGAATCTAACGATATCTTACTAAAGGGGAGGGGGGGGGGGTAAAAAAATCGCCAAAATCACATCACGTATATAACGGACGCCTCCAAACATAACTGGCGAAATGTGGGTGTTAGTAAAAGGCAAACCGCTGCTCTGACTAACCCTTCGAGGGTTACCGGCGTGATGTTATACAGGGTGTTCGGCAGAACGTTGAACACTCGAAAATGCCAGATAGGTGAGGTCGTCTGCTACCTACCCAGCCCAAAAAAAAAATACCCAGGCCCCATAGTTTTTTTTTTAAATTTTTTGATAGCCGATTTTACTATTTGCACCAAACAATAATTTTAGATGAATCTACCAATTAGTCGAGACAAAAACAAAGAAAAGTGTTGCCAGTTTCGTCTATCCTACATAAAGTTATAGGCCTTCAAAGTTTTAAAACTCATGAATTTCGGTAATAACAAAAAAAAAAAAAAACACTATGGGGCCTGGGTAATTTTTTTTGGGCTGGGTAGGTAGCGGACGACCCCATCTATCTGCCATTTTCGTGTGCTTAACGTTCTGCCGAACAACCTGTATTTTGTGTTAATATCCATACTAATATTATAAATTCGAAAGTAACTCTGTCTGTCTGCCTGTATGTTACCTTTTCACGCCTAAACCGCTGAACCGACTTCGATGAAATTTGGTATAGAGATAGATTGCATCCCGTACATAGGATAGTTTTTATCCCGATATTCCCACGGGATCGATACTTATGCGGGTGAAACCGCGGGACGCAGCTAGTATAAAATGTATAATTTTGTTATTTTTTAACGTTAAGAACATTTTAAGGTTCAACTTTCTCCATAATGATCAAGTGGACCTAATGGCGCATGCGTTATTTTGTTTTATATATAACAGGCCCACTTTTAGTGGCATGCAGTGTACAGACAGACAACAAGACAGGACAGGACACAGATTGACGATGCGCAATTTTTAACATGAATGTGGTGCTGAATTTCGCTACAGACATGCCATAGATCTTATTAAAATGTTAAGGTAAGCTGAAATGAGGTGAATACCATTTTAATTTAAAACCTACTTGTGTTGACCTTGACGAACCAACAATGTCATTGTCCCGTCATACTGGATTTTTAAGAAAAATACTATTATTTGCATATCAATAAAAATTATTTCGTAAAATTCCACTGTTATCTATCTGGATTGTTAAAGCTAAATAAGCATTTATATCTGTTACTGTGTAAACAATATAATTAACGTAAATGATAGCATTCGAAGTGGGAACGCCGAAGTGAGAAGGCGCATTTTGAGTGCGAAAGGGATTTTTTTTTGGGAGCGAATTTCTTTTAGTGTTTCAAAAATGCGGTGTTGTGGTTAGAGGCGCGGCAGTCCCGCGTCTCGACTCGAACGGCGACCCAAACTAACTGTCCAGATGTGTATTGCCTGTCAAGCCGGCCGCACGTGCTTGCCTTATTTACAAAAATATTGTGTGAATTTTTCGCATTGTGAACAGCTGATTGTGTGTACTTTGTGTTACAACCCATAAGGAGGTAAGTACAGTTATTTTATAACTTATAATAAGTGGAATAGGTACTAAATCCTGAGTTTCATTTAAGTTTTCGAACGCACTTGCGTCATGGAATTCATGAATGAACGTCTGATGTGTGCGTTTGTACATTTTAGCATAATTCGAATGTTTGAGGTTCAATTTCATGCAGTTTGCTCACAAATTGTGGTCGAATTGATGTCAATTGGCTGTGTGCGTTACTTGTTATCTCCTTATCTTGTTGTTATGTTTTTGAACTGCCTTGTACGGGAGCATTTGAACTTATTGGTGAGGTCATTGTCCCTTGTAAAGTAAAAATATATGTCAGTGAGTCAGGGCCCCTCGGTAATCTGTAATTTGAGTGTCGCGCTGACCGGCATAAGTTTTGTAAACATTGTAGGAATATTGTAACTTCAGCTTTATAACACTGTTCAAAGGTGTATTTTATAATTTAAAGCAAAACCTGCTATTAACTGTATCTAAGTCAATATCTTAATTAAAACCAATTGCTTGATAAGCATAATTGCCTCCGTTATCATCTTAGTATTTACTCAGCAATGATATGCAAACAGTCTGAGAGAGAGGGATTTGAAAAAACTATTTCCTATCTCGCTCTGTAACTTGCAGTGAACAGTTTAATGGTTTTCAAGAAATCGCACATAAAATCACTGTGACTCATAAGTAATATGACTGAATCATGAAATATTCCGTGCAACAATCAATTGCATTTTCTCTCACTAGAAAAGATGTTATGGAAAATTAGCGAATCTTTTATTATGGAACACACATTTTTATGGAAAATTAGAAAAATGAAAAATCCGAAAGAAGGCTATTACGAGCAAGATGTCTTGCAGCATCTTTCGTCTTCATTTCGATCATCACTAAGAGGGGCAATTCTCGTACTTAACGTCAAAATCTAGCCAGTAAGAACGTTCACAGTCTGATCTGTCTTAATCTGTCAAAAATACTTCTAATTTCCCTACATTTTTGACAAGTTTTTGACATAAATGTAGATTGTCGCTGAGTTGGGATTCGATTCGGGATTTGGCCTTCTTAACTTGTCTTATTAATTTAATTTAACATAGATCCATAAAAGTTCCTTTGAAATGTAGATACAGTCAGCAATTTAGCATTGAAACTAAGTGGTCATAGTAAAACGTTTTAGGTTCAATTTTTTATACAGGAATGGCCCAAGAACAGATGTCCAAAAGTTGTTTACGTCTAAGGCCGGCCGCAAACGTCCGGTTTCCTGATTCGGAATTCAGTTTCGGAATTCAGATTCGGAAACCCCGAATGCACGCATTTCATACAAAATGTTCTCTCCAGCGCACACGTACTTAAATTTTCCGTCCGGGTTTCAGAACGGAAAATTTAAGCACGTGTGCGCTAGTGAGAACATTTTGTATGAAATACTTGCATTCAGGTTTCCGAATCTGAATTCCGAAACTGAATTCCGAATCAGGAAACCGGACGTTTGCGGCCGGCCTAAACAAGGGCCATACATAGAATTTTGTCGGTGTAGGAACAGGAACGTAATTTCTTGGGAAATTGAATTAAATTATCTTCTTAGGATGGAGAATCTAGTTAGGTAGGTAACTAGGTACCTACCGCTAAGGATGTCTGTTCAAAGTCCACACGCCATCGCCATAGCCAGTTCGTCAGCGTCGTTAAAACATAATATTGATTGATAGATTGTAGATATTTTATACTCTTCCCGTGATATGGTTATGTTGACTATTCCTTTGTGGGACTAGGTGGGACTAGAAATCAATCAGTCTCTGCTATTTGGAAAATAAAAACGATAAGCTGACGATTTTATAATACAACTAGTTGCGCCCCGCGGTTTTACCCGCGTAAATGTCGATCCCGTGGGAATATCAGGATAAAAAGTAGCCTATAATCCAGGGTGTCTGCTACCTCCATACAAAATTTTATCAAAATTGGTCCAGCCGTTTGAGCGCGGCGTGAAGAAGTAACAAACATATAAACACATACACACACACACTCACAAACTTTCGCCGTTATAATATTAGTGTGATTTAAAGTCAATTTGAAACAAGTTTAAATAAACTTGTTTCAAATTGATGTTATTTCAAGTTAAACAAATACCTATCAACTTTATTTTAATGGTAATTAAGTTGATTTCAGAGTGACTAGCACTAGGTATTGAAAAAGTTATGAAATTGTTTGAAGTTGTAGCGTAAACTGAACTTTATTGTATAGGAATTATAGTTATTTTTCCATAAACTCATATTTGTTTATATTTTTAGCAAATGAATCGCGAATGCGGATTACATGTCTAGTTCTCAATACCCTGATGAAGTCTACACGATATCCCATAAAACCCAGTAAAGATGCACACACGATAAAAGCAGCAGGCCATATAATTCATAAAGTGGTATCACAAAAACAATACTAGATTAGATAGCATTATCACTGATAACGTGAAATCCAGAGCTATATGTGCTCTGTGTGCAGTAAGCTCTCTAGATAATATGTGATGTGAACTTGCAGTTTGTATGTTCAAGGATCGGCAGAACCATTCTGTGTGACAATCCAAATGCAGAGTACAGGAAAAGAAAGGTCCATTGTCATAATATAATGTACAGACGCCAGCAAATCAAGCTACCCGAAACTGTCAAATTTTACCAATCAACTTTGAGCCTTATGTTTTAGCGATAAAGTTGAAAATCTATTAAAGAAATGTGACAGATTGTAGTAGCTTGATGTGCTGGCGTCTGTATTTAAACATTTTAGAGAAAATAATACTATAAAAAAAAACACTGTAAATAAATAATTTAAACATCTTCATCCTACATCAAGAAGGCAAAATGATAACTACAGGAGCCTTAGTCTACAATTTATTTCAATAGTCTTTCTATTAGGCCATTCTCTCTCTATATTCTATTCTATCTCCCTTGGTGGCCAGGTTAATGGTACTAAGTCGCTCCTCCATCTATCTACAGGGTGAAATAAAATTCATGGGCATCCTTTTAAAGGGTCATTGTACTCATCGTTATGAACAACTTTTACTATGGGACTAAGCCTAAAATCGCGAAAAAAAATCAGCTGTTCCTTGCATTTATGTTCACATAACTCGTCAAAATGTATGGAAGAGCTGATTTTTTTTTGCGATTTCAGTCTTGGTCCCATAGTAAAAGTTGTTCATAATGATGATTACAATGACCCCTTAAAAGGATGCCCATGAATTCAATTTCACCCTGTATACTTACTCGTATATAAAATTCAAAGTTCTGACTGTGATATCAACGCACAGCCTAAACCGCTAGTCCTAGAGACATGAATTTTGGAGGGTGTGTTCTTTGTGCAGAGTAGGTATCCAATAAGAAGGGGTTTTTGGAAATTCAACCTTGAAGAGGGTGAAAAGGGGGTACATATTTTGTTTGTATGAAAAATCTTATTCCTTGAGTTAATAACCTTAAAACTTGGCACAAATACTTTACTAAGTAAATTATAAAGTTCGTACTTTTTTGGCACTCTAAACTACCCTAAAGGAAGATTGAAATCGCTTCGAGCTAACTAGATGAAAACAAACTGTAGGTAAGTATATCGATTTTATTCAATTTCGAGCGGCCATTGTTGCTTACATCTTTGGCAAATTTAGAAATGCCAGACTATGGTTAGGAATATCTGGGTAGTGATATGCGTATTACTTACCTATATGGATTAAAAAAAAACTACTGTCACACAAAGCTAATCTCCAATGTTCTTAATTAACCCTCTAACCTAAACTACTGACATCAAATTTCAAACAACAAACCCCATAGTTTTTATACCAATCATCAAATCTTAAAGTATAAAATCTATAACCTGAGCGTACAGTATAACCAGTCTACCGAAGTACCTCGGTCCTATAAGAAAGGAAACCTTTTGCGCTTCATGCAATGTTCTTGCCTTCTCGAAGTTTCCATAGCTACCTGCACACAAAGTTTATTCACAGCGAGCTGCGCCCGCGTCGGTCTGTCCCGTGTCTACTTTCAAACTTGTTCGATATTGTGGTGAAGTAGGTACGTTATTGAACACGAGACGGTGTATCGTTTAGAGATTTAGGCCCCTTTAGACTGTGGTCGAACATGAGCCTTGATTTGAATCTCAGTGAAGATTTATGAGAGAGTCTGTCAGTTTAGACATGAAGATACCTACGTAAATGTCAGTTATTGCTGTGTTATGGAATCTGACTCTGAATTGATGAAGTAAAACAGGTGCACTGCAACTAGGACAAAATACGTTTGACGTTTATTTAGAAATCAAACAAAACTTAAATGGTCTCTCTCAAAATTTAAGTCACGTTGTATTTTTTATTTAAAACACACACACATTCATATCGACATTTAGAACCAAGTTTTGTGTATTCTTTGGTTATATTTATTTTATTTCTTATATTTTTATCTCATTTTATGCTGCACCGGTTGACGTCAGCACGTCAACACCGGCTGTTGCTGAAAACCAGCGCTGGGCCTCTGTCTCGCTTAGGGTCGCAGCATTATGTTGAGCGATGGCCGTTTTGCGTGGATGTGATGCATATTTTCCCCCAACTTGTTCATTTTTGTGTTTGTTTTTTTTTTCTATGTTTACCGCCAATAAACTTACTTACATATTTTCTTTCTTTCTTCTATTTCGCTGTTTTGCCGTCGTTACCAAGCTTCATAGAGTTCTTACTCATATTCTTTGCAAAGTCTAACAAACGTGTCCTTTCGTTTAAATATGCTTTTTGTATGTCTCATGCTATTAGGGTTACATACTAACTTAGTCAATGTTTCTGTGTATAGGGGCAGCTGCCCAGTCGTTGAAAGGGATAATATTATCACTAGGTCAAATAGGTATCCATTTGACCTTATAAAAGTTCTTTGTTACAAGTGGAGTATTAGGGTGGGCTTTGTGAATAGATGAATGGCCTCACGGCATGTGGTCTTTATTTAACTCTTTAAAATAACATTTGAAAAGATTTTTTCCGTTACTTAATTTATAGTTTACCGTTGAAACTTTTTTGCACACAATCTTCGAGCCCTCGTAAGATAAAGGCAAAGGTTTACCCTGTTATTCATAATCTTATTTTATCTCTATTTTAGCTAAAATAGGTTTATAGAACGTTTGTCTTTATCTGCCACGTTGTCATTTCTGTGTGTAAGAAAGAGACAAACCCCATTTTAACTAAAATAGGTTTGATAAGTTTTATGAATAAGGGGGTTAGTTTATAAAATTCCAAGCTTTACCAATGTTTTGCCGTTTGTAACCCGTAAACACTATTTTGAGTAGGACCGTTTTCAAGGATAGTTTATTTATTTGTATTTATCACTAAATTCATCTTGGCACGATATCAGGGTTTCATGAAGGTAATCTTCTTGCCAGTTACATAAGTTATCGGTGCACATCTTTTTCTTACATTTCCATAAGCTTGACTTTTAGCCATATACATAGATAACTAGCAGCGCCTCGCGGTTTCACCCGCATAAGTTTCGTTCCCGTGGAAATATCGGGATACAAACTATCCTATGTCCTTTCCCGGGACTCAAACTATCTCTATACCAAATTTCATCTAAATCGGTTCAGCAGTTTAAGCGTGAAGAGGTAACAGACAGACAGACAGACACACTTGCATTTCTAATAATTAGTATGGAACTATGGATGTATGTATAATTTTTCACAATACTACTATATATTAGGTCATTTTACCTTTGATTTTTGTAGCAGTTTCCTTTCGTTCAGTATTACATTATTATCATCATAGAATATATAGACCTATATCGTAGTCTATATCCTCTGCTGAACATAGGCCTCTCCTCCTCTCGAAGCCGAAGAAAGTGACGTTAACATGAAATGGCGTGCATTTAACTCATTCTTCGGCTCCTCTCATCCAGCTGCTAAAAGCTACCCCGAAGATCTTCGCTCCATCTAGCCTGTACATATGCAGAAATAGGTAATAAGCAATGGTGACAGATCAAATACAAGTTAAATACTGAATCTGTTCAGTATTTAACTTGTATTTGACTACGCTACGTCAGAACCGTAGCAACAGCGATGCATATGCTAACTCGGTAATTAATTGCTATATTGATGGGGAAGTTTACTGAGAGAATTAAAGCTAATTTAATAAACTGCCCATCATCCTTATTTATAGACTATGCAGATACAAATCTTTCCATGGGAAACGTCTTTCGAAAAAGGAAATCCCGTCTCAAAAGATTATTGAGGAGATAATGGATAATTTACTTATCATATTATTATCATTGATTTATAAACCCCTCTTCAAGATATTTTTAATGTCTTCTGCTAAGAAAAAAATTGTATGGCGATGAGGAGACATGGAGAACATGTTGTGGCGAAAGTTTTGAGTGACAATGTGTATAATATGTATACTTATGTTATATGGATATATGCACATAAATATTTATGGTGATGGCAAAGAGAGATGTAGGTCTAGAAAAAGAAGACATGCTGCGCCGCCCAAATGAATTAGGATAAAGCCAGTATGTAGGACGATGATGATGAATTTAGAATGTATGAATTCCACAGATATAGATATACCTAGATAACGCAAGTATCACGAACTGTATGAAAACTGAACGTGCCACTTTTTGACTACCTTCTATGACGTCACAAGCTCGCTCTCTCTCGCTCACGCTCACCCAGCCAGCAGTACGCAGGACTGAGTGCGACAGTGGCAGCTTATGATTTTCGATCGTAAACTGGTGCGATTTTTGGCACGCAAAGTAGGTGCTCCTGCGTTTTCTAGGTGTATGTATATCTGTGATGAATTCATTGTGCTTTATAGTGTTATATTGATGTTGGCATATAAACTCCTTTAGGATTCATTAGAGTTACAGCCGTGCCCTATAGGTTTTTGAACAACAATGTTTTATCTCGTCATCTTAGACAATCTTTCTTGCACGAGAGGATGCTGCTGGTTATTATCCTCTTGACATTAACAGAAATTATGTATTTTGTTCTGTATCACAAAGGGTAAGGCTAAGAACATCTAGAGATTAAGATGGCGGTGACAAAATTTGGAGCTACCAAATTCTAACGCCAATGGTTTTCCAGTTTCTGATCAAGCAATTCTATACTGTTCATTTATCTGCCATTAAGACTACACGCTGAAATATCATAGACGGAGACGTCCACAACGGGGATAAAGAATAAAGATAGAAAACCAGACAAAGATTTACGTAACAACTCATATGATTATTAACATCTTTCTTTTCACTGGAATCATTATTTATAGAAAGAACTGCTTTCTATACATATAATGTTTGTATTTTATAGTCTCGTTACATGAAACTAGTTTCTAGTATTCTCCGTTTATTTCTGATTCCCAATGACGTCATTTTAGACGCGGTCGGGTGTTTAGTTTGTATATTTAGACAAAGCAGGAGGTTAACTAGTGTTGGGCGATTGTAGAAATCATCATTGGATTAATCGAATCTCCTTTTGAGCTTTCGAATAGTAATTCGAATTAATTGTTTGTATTCGAATGATTCTTTAGAATATGATAGTATTTTACGACTATTACGTTGCCTTTGTTATCTTGTGTATGTTGTTAATAGTTAGTTAATTACCTGTTTATACTTCCGATTTTTTTTTATTCGTCTTTCAAAATCGAATGATTCTATCTGTCATGTCATATGTCGTCCATCTCTAGCTTGTACCATTATTTTATGATAGTTCAGATTCAATTCAGCGTCAGTTTACGTGAGACTATAATATTTAATGTGTTTGTGAGTTTGTTTCGCTGTATGTAGGCCAGGGATTTTGTCTGTAGCACTCTTTAGTAAATCTATATTAGGCGTTTTGTGTTGATGTAAGGTTACACGTGGAAGATTTGTTTGTTTGTTGTTTCGATAGTAGCAGCGGAGTGCCAGCTGAAGAGAGACTTCTGTATAATTCTATATAATTTTATATATTACATTAATTTTATATTAATTATAAATTCTGTATAATTTTATATACTTATTACAAATAAAGCCAACTTTTTGGTCTTTTATTTTAAAAACGTTGCGTTGGTTATAGTTAAAAGACGTTTAACCCATTGAATGTCGTAATTACAGACACAATTAAAAAGCCATTGTGTCTCGCGTAGATCTACGTTCCGACAGACGAGAGGTTAAACGTCAAATTTGTATTTTGAAACCAGACAAAAGTGATACATGTCAGACTGCCACTAATTTGTTGGCTGCCAAACTGCTTCGGGTTGCAGGAAATGACGATGTTTGCTAGATCAGATTACTGATGGCTTTAGGGTTAACTGTATTCTTATGTATATTGTTTGCCAAAGTTTAGTGGAGTATTGTCTAACGGACGATACGTACGAATATTTGAAAGTTAATCTATCTTTACCTACGCGTATGAACGCGCGCAGTTTATCAAACATTTCCACGTCTACACACCAAGTATACAGGGTTATTGGAAAAACACCAACAACCTCTTAAAAGGTCATTTTACTAGTCATTATGAACAACTTTTACTATGGGACCAAACCTGAAATCGCGAAAAAAAAATCTGCTATTCCCTACATTTAAGTTCGTATAAGTCTTCAAAATGTCGGGAACAGCTGATTTTTTTTTCGCGATTTCAGGTTGAGATAAACCCTGTTTTGTAATAAGGTCGTGAATCTTTTACTATTGTTGATCAAAGGATATGTCCAAATTCAGTAATGGAAGACTTATGCCTAGTTTTCTTCATCTTTTATTAAAGGTTTGCCATAAACATCCAATATATTATTATCTCGTTATCCTTTGCGAGGTGGAACAGGTCAACAGCACTCTAGTTTGTATGAAGGTGGCATATACCAGGGGCAATTCTCGTAATTTTAAGAACGTTTACAGTCTGATCTCAGTCTCAATCTGTCAAAAAATACTTCCAATTTCCCTACATTTTGACAAGTTTTTGACATTTTCTTGTCGCCGAGATGAGACTGCGACTAGATTTTGAACGTTTTAAATTACGAGAATTGGCCTTCAGAAGGCCAATTCTCGTAATTTAAAACGTTCTATTCAGTCTTACTCTACCGACCATGAACCGAGTCAACTAATTCAAGTAGGCAATACAAGTATTACTGCTACTTGCTGCACTTGTAGGGCTTCGGTTGCCGTCCCAAGAAGACTTGCATGTATATTGTATTGTGCTCGTAGATGTACAACATAATAAATCTGCTGTAGACTATTGTAGTGAACTCTTATTATTATTATACTAGCTTCTGCCCGCGACTTCGTCCGTGTGAAACTCGTACTTTCCTAAACACAAAATTTGAAGATCCTAACTTTTAAACTGACGGACTTTCATACACAACTTCATCCCCCTTTTTAGCCCTTTGAGGGTAGAGTTATCAAAAACCCTGAGACACGTATAAATTAATTTTCAATTGTGAGCCTAAACACAAAATTTTAAGAGCATAACTTTAAAACTGACGGACTTTCATACAAACTTTCATCCCCTATTTAACTCCCTTAGGGGTTGAATTTCGAAAAATCCTTCCTTATTCATTGTCTACATTATAAAGGGAACCATTGTGTAAAATTTCAGCTTTCTAGGTCCAAGGGTTTGGGCTGGGCGTTGATGAGTCAGTCAGTCGGTCAGGCCTTTTGTTTTATAATATTTGTTTATTATATTACTCTGACTAATAACTTATTAATAAACAAAGTAAAGCTGTACCAAACTTAAAATTTAAAAAATATGGTTAAACTGGAGTTAAACCATCATCATGGAAGTGTGATCAATCACAGTCCGAATCATTTTAAAGGATATTGCTACTCCATTGCTTCATATGTTCGGAAAATTTGTCTGCTCAACAACGTAAATAACGCAATGAATGTTGTTGAACTGTCAAAATGAAATCCATTAATACTGATAGTGTGTTATGCAATTACCCCCCGCTGGTTGTTATCATTCCTCTTTAAATAAAAGTGTGGTTAAAGAATTCCAAGATTATTGCAGGCATTTCAGTTTTGTCTTTGGGAGGACAAAGCATCTGCGATGCCTCTGGTATAGTACCTATTGGCATTGCAGAAGTCCCTAGGCAACAGTATCGACTTGATTGCAATACAATACAGGGTGACATTTTAATCACTATTTTCATCTTAAGGGGTCATTGTACTCATCATTATGAACAACTTTTACTATAGGACCAAACCTGATCTCGTGAAAAAAAAAATCTGTTGTTCCCTACATTTATGTTCGCTTTAACTCGTCAAAATGTAGGGAACAGCTGATTTTTTTTCGCGATTTCATGTTTGGTCCCATAGTAAAAGTTGTTCATAATGATGAGTACAATGACCCCTTATGAGTAAAACGGTGATTAAAATTACACCCTGTGAGGTGGCGCGGGAGAGGAGTTCCTGGAAGGACTTGGGGGAGGCCTTTGCCCAGCAGTGGGACAGTACAGGCTGAACAAAAAAAAAAAAAAAACCGGCGTGAAACAATATCGAGAATGTCTGGCCACACAGCACACGCCAACACATCAGCTACCCGAAACTGTCAAATTTTCCCAATTAACTTTAAACCTTATGCTTTAGCGATAAAGTTGAAAATCTATTAAATAGATTTGACAGATTGTAGTATCTTGATGTGCTGGCGTTTGTACCTACTTACTGACGATTATAATTTACCATGTGACGTTTCGAAGTGTGGAGAATATACCTACTAATGTAGGTACGGGCAGCATCAAAAGTTGATTAACACTTCAGTTTTTTTAATCTTAGTTATTGAGCAAAATATTTGTTCAAAATTGCAGCAGAAGAATTTTTTTTAGAATATATACTCTTGTCTATTATGTGAAAAGCTAAAAATCAGTGTATTGAAAAAAGTTGTTGTCAATTTAATAACATGTAAAAATGATAGTGTTAATCGACTTTTGATGCTGACTGTACATCGCCAGGAAACCGACATCTCTGGCGATAAAAATAATTAGCTTCATGTTTTGATAAACACGCTGGGTTCACAACTTCACATCTGAATTCGCGACATGATACCGTCAGCGGTGACGTCATCGTGGACGGTTGAAAGAATGAATTTAAAAAATAAACGTGTTATTTATAAAACGAGACAAAGAAAACAAGTATTTTTAAGAGGACGTAGACTTCAGAGTTCAGACAATACTGGTATCAAGGTGGATCGATGACCTGGGTGACTGGTTAAGGCCGCGGTAATCCGCTGGATTCGAGAGCCACATAATTATCTTTGTAGTGATGCTTGGGTTGAGAGAGGTCTATGTCCTGCAGTGACCGTCTTTCGGCTGAATGATGCACTGAATACATTAATTTCTTACTACACTACACCACATTAAAGCGATTTCATTAAGACTTACTGACTTTATACAGTAAGAAGAAATGTTTGTAAAACAGTAAAAGACAAAACAGTAACTTTTAATGACAGAACATACTATTTACTGAAAAAAAAAAGGAAAACCATCATTAGGCTTATTCCCAAGCGCTCCATAATTTTATTCCCGGCGGCTCCAAATTAAAAAGCAATGGGAACAATTTTAGTAAGTGGGTATTTTAATAAAATTATGGAGCTCTTGGGAATCAATGTATGAAGTGAAATTGTTTGGAGAACAACAGATTTGGAGCTCCTGGGAATAAGCCCATCATTACTGTAGTGTAAGCAATGTGTGTAAGTTTTCAATGGTTTAACGATATCACCAAATGAATAAAACAGTTAATTTTGTGACCTTTTAGCTACTTAAAACGTTAAAGTTTATTGTCATGACGTTACTTTTGTCTCAAGCTTTAACTGTTTTCGGATCAGTAAAAAAATACTGTTTTGAACGTTAGGCTCATATGGAGCAGCTTCAGATCAATGTTTTTTTCATTTTTATTTACTGCTTCCTTCAGTGTGATGAAACAGAGGGGTAATTGTGTAATGGCTTTCATTTTGACAGTTCATCAACATTCATTACTTGTTATTTACTTTGTTGAGCAGACAAATTCGAACTTATGAAGCAATGGATTAGCAATAACCTTCAAAATGATTCAGATTGTGTTTGATAGCGTGCTACTGTTGCGCAATTAGGGTGCAGGTTTTAGGTATTTTTTTTTATTAAAAATAACGTAGCATTATGCTGAGATAAGAGCCTTTTTGGCTAAGCACGGGGATTTAATATTCATTATTTTATTGTTTTCGTTTTTATTGTTTGTATTTCCTGTGTATCAAATAAAATATTTTCCTTCCTAATAACTCTAATAAGTATTTATTACAGTAATATTTTCGCTTGCGGTATCATGATCAAGATTCTCGACAAGCAACCGGTCCTTTGATCTAAGTAGGTACCTAGTTGCAGTAGTTGCTTAACTTCACCCTGTACAGGATGAAATTAAATTCATGGGCATCCTTTTAAGGGGTCATTGTACTCATCATTATGAACAACTTTTACTATGGGACCAAACCTGACATCGCGAAAAAAAATCAGCTGTTCCTTACATTTATGTTCCCATAACTCGTCAGAATGTAGGGAAGAGCTGATTTGTTTTTTCGATTTTAGGTTTAGTCCCATAGTAAAAGTTGTGCATAATGATGATTACAATGACCCCTAAAAGGACGCCCATGAATTCAATTTCACCCTGTATAAAGTAACTTTCTTAATATACAGGCTGCTTTATGACTGTCCCTAAAAAGTAGCTTAAAGATCTACATCTAAGCACACCCCGGACACTCCATACAACGCTCGCAAAATAATTACCTACTACTACTACGGTAAAAAATGACGTTTGTATACGTATGAATGTGTGCGTGAGGTACTTGTGTTTGCGAGCACTCTTGTTAAAGAACTGCGACGAATACGCCGAAGTGCGGGGTGAGGTGCGGTAACTGATGTGAGTGCGGGGAAGGGAGTGGCCTTTCTGTACGTAGTACTTTAAGTATTCTGTGATCTAAGTGTGATGCTGGGGCCAGACTATCGCGATAGCGCGAAGATTTGCGCGATAAGTTGATGCTCATTGGCTGGACCTAAGATGTCAGCCAATAAGAAACAACTTATCACGATTTTCCCGTATAGTGTGGCTCCGGCATGATGCGTGTCGCACACTAAACTATCAAAGGATGACTACATAAGCATTTAAATGCACTACAGTGTATCGTAGACAAAACTATGTCACGACAACAAATTATTGTATTCACGTACACTGTAGAGCAGATTAATATGCCAGTCATTCGAGTCATGTCGCAGAAAAATATGTTGGACACACGGTGCACGACTTGCTCACTCGAATGAAGAATGTCATGTTTACTTTAGTGATAAAAATGTGAAATTTCGATAATACAATGTAGTTCAAAAGTAAGATCTTTGCAGGGGCAATTAAAATGCGCAATTTAACAACGAGGGAAATATGAAAAAAAATGTGCAAATATGAAATGTGCAAAATTCGGCTAAATTTTTCAAACATGAAGCAATGGATTAGGAATTTCGTTCAAAATGTTTCGGGCTATGAAAGAAAATTTGAATTGTTCGCAATTGGGGTGCTGGCAAAGCCGGGTATTTTACAATAATATCTAAAGATGTTTTTAGATAGCTAAATAATTTATTGATAAAACTAACGCATGGAAAACTTGGAAAAGCTATAGTTAGGTATACGTTAAACCGTCAAGCCTTTTTAAGGGAGTGAAAGCCATCGATGACTATCGAGCTTTTATCATAATAATCGTACTTGTCATATAATTTTATCAGAATATGACGCACACGGAATTACGTACGTATACGAGAAACGGAAAATCTGTTCATTATGCATTTTTCTATACATTCAGTCACGGGTTAGACACAATTAAAACGCCATTGTGTCTCGCGTGGATCCACGTTTAAGCATACGAAGGGTTAAAAGCAGTTCATAATCAGCCTGTAATGTTTTCACTACTGGGACACAAGCCTCCTCCCTGCGAGAGGGAGTGGGCTGTTATTTACCACGCAGGCCTAGTGCAGGTTGGTAGATGTCATGTCTTCGATTTTTTGGTTCTAGGACATGCCGGTTTCCTCACGATGTTTTCCTTCACCGTTTTGAGAGCAGTGGTGATGAAATTATTTACACAAAGTAAAGCGCCTGTCTGGGTTCGAACTCACGACCTACAACTCGTAAGTCGGGGCCGTTACCACTGGGCCACCACTGCTCTCATCAAAAGCAATTACTTATACCCAATTAACAATTTATTGTACAGATGCCAGCACATCAAGCTACCCGAAACTGTCAAATTTTCCCAATCAACCTTGAACCTTATGTTTTAGTGATAAAGTTGAAAATCTTGACAGATTGTAGTAGCTTCATGTGCTGGCGGCTGGACTTACCCCTTGACTTGATCATACATTTGTTCTAAACTACGCAGTGTATTTTGATGCGGTTTTCACCATCAGTTAGAGAATTTGTTCTGGTAGTTTTATGTGTACTTAGTAATTATAATTATTAACTTACAAAATGTTATACTTAAGCAGTGGCGTGCATTGCATATAGGCATATAAGCAGTGCCTACCTTGACATATCAAAATATGCTTGTCAATTACATTTTAGTGTGTGTGCCCCACAACAAGAAACTCACAAAATTATCATACCTAACAAAAAACAAAATCTTCACACAAACACGCGCGGCAGTAGGCAGTCGCCGGACGGCCTACTCGACTCCCGTACTATTCGCACATTGTCATTGGTCTTTACTCGTTCAAGTTAATACGACAAAATTAAAAATACGTACGTCTCACGCGTAATACCATGACGTTCGACCTTCGCAATTTATCACCTTTACTTTAGGCATGCCTACTCAAATAACCACACTTTTGACCTCACTTTTTTTTTCTGAATTAGTAACCGCGTTTGCCTAGACTAGACCCGGCCTAGTGCCTACCTATTCTGAAAACTAATGCACGCCACTGTACTTAAGTAATATAAAAAAATCTCAAGGTTTTGTCATGCCATAAAAATCGTGGTAAACTACTAAATACTAACCCCCTTATTCATAATCCTATTTTATCTCTATTTTAGCTAAAATAGGTTTATAGAACGTTTGTCTTTATCTGTCACGTTGTCATTTCTGTGTGTAAGAAAGAGACAAACCCCATTTTAACTAAAATAGGTTTGATAAGTTTTATGAATAAGGGGGTAAAATGATTGACAAAAAAAAAATACATAGGTTAATGTTTGATCCAAACTAATATTATAAATGCGAAAGTAACTCTGTCTGTCTGTCTGTCTTTTCTTCACGCCTAAACTACTGAACCGATTTGTTTCAAATTTGGTACAGACATAGTTTGGAACTTGAGAAAGGACATAGGATAGTTTTTATCCCGATATTCCCACGGGATCGAGACTTATGCGGGTGAAACCGCGGGGCGCAGCTAGTTTTTAATAACTCAATATTCTAGTGGGATGTCAGGTCTTGCGCTTAATCTGTTGCACGTTGCATAATTTTAACATTTGCGTAATAATTAATTAGCGATTAGCCACATCGATAAAATTCATTCTACTACATACATAATCTAACATAATAGGTTAGGTAGTATTTATATGAACGTGTTTAAACATACGCACGTGCGGCCTTATCTGGAAGCTATAATGCCTTGCTTGCTCTTTGGCCGCAAATAGCACAACTTATTAACAGACAATTATCGACCTTACAATTATCCAGTAGAGTTCAAAGTTCAATAACGCGAATATATGTAACTTTTTTCAATGGTGCCGGTATTTTTTTGTCTTCTAATTTGAGCTTTGTGATTTTAAAGTTAAGGTCGAATATTGTATGTAAAACAAGATGAGACGTTTACTCAGACGTGAAGTTCAATTTATTAATCTGTTAATTGATCTATTGTGGCGATTGAAGACGCAACTGGTTGTCTATTAGCAGAATTTATGTAAATAACCAGAACTTTGGTAGACATTTCAGACATTTTCCATTTAACATTCTGTATTTTCCCCCTTGGGGAAGAATTTTAGCCAAACCCTCTTTTTTTTTTATGGATGGTAAATCATCAAATGACCCCTCCCGCTCTGGGTGGAGCGAAGGGAGTGTCAGACTCTTACTGACTAAAACCCATCCGTGTTCCTTCCTTAGCCCTTTATGTTCCGGGGTAGCGGTAGCCAAACCCCTAAACACTAATTTGAATTGATTTCACTAAAATTTTACTAGCAGCGCCCTGCGGTTTCACCCATATATGTTTCGATCCCGTGGGAATATCGGAATAAAGAGTATCCTATGTGCTAATCCAGGTTATAAAATATCTGTGTGCCTTTTATCCAAATCCGTTAAGTAGTTTTTGCGTGAAGAAGTAACAAACATACAAACACACAAACTTACGCCTTTTTTTTAATATTAGCGTGATTACCTACCTACCTGCGGTTGATGACCCAAAAAACAATTGATAATTTTTTGATACTTATCGATCTTAACCATCACGTTTGCGGACTTTCCTTAGCTAATTTAAATTGGACCCTGTATAGTCCCGCAAAACGTCTTCAATTCACGGTCTAGTTCCAAATTCAAACAAGCAAATTCCCATAAGCAAAAAAAAAACCACTTTCTTTCGACCTCGAGCAAATTATATGCACGCGAACAACATGGAGGCAAGCGGTCCAACTGGATAAGGTCGTTGACCCATCTGTGATGTAATGGAACAGAGTGGAAAAGTACTGAGGACAGTCCTTGACGCACTGGTATTCTGCACACGTTTATGTGCGGTACAGGTTTTAGCAAGACTTGTAAATGCGGTTTTGTTTGTTTATTTTCGTCGAACGATTGATGTTTCGATCTGAGAATGATTTTTGAATCAAACTCAAACTCAAAGCATTTATTTCAATTAAACCAATTACAGGCACTTTTGAATTGTCAAGGGGTCGGTCAATCAGAAAGATGAAGCTAATTGCCCATTCCAAAGCGTAGGTACATATGGAGAAGAACGGGCAAGAAACTCCATGAACACTCTTTTAAATTAAAATAAGCCATGGCAGCAAAGAGATGACCAGTCCCTACTGACGGCGCCCGTTCACGAACATGACGCATGTATCAGCCCCATTCAGCTCAACCGAATGACGCCGGAATTATAGGGTTAACTGTACTGAATCATTCAATATAAGAAGAAGAAAATACTTACAAAGTCATTTGCGGTACTTAAACATAACGCAGAAAAAGAACACACACACAAAAAAAATAACATGTTGGGGGAAAATATGCGTCACATCCACGCAAAACAGCCGTCGCTCAGCATAATGCTAAGACCCCATGTGAGACAGAGCCCCAACGCTGGGGACATCGGAGATACCTATGTTTTCTTTAATTTTTAGATCTTTCATCTAATATGAATTATTTTGACTTTACTTACAGTTTTTCATTTCGATTTACCGTTTTTTATCAGTAGGACGTTGTAGAAACTAGAGCAGCTTCTTTTCGTCTTGTTTCTGTCCAGTGGCGTGCATTGCATATATAGGCATATAAGCAGTGCCTACCTCGATATATCAACAAAAGCCTGTCAATTACATTTTAGTGTGTGTGCCCCATTAAGAAACTCACTAAATTATCATTACTTAACAAAAAACAAAATCTTCATACAAACGCGCGGCAGTAGGCAGTCGCCGGACGGCCTACTCGGCTCCCGTACTATTCGCACATTGTCATTGGTCTTTTCTCGTTAAAAATACGTACGTCTCCCGCGTAATACCATGACGTTCGACCTTCGCAATTTATCACCCTTAAGTAGGCATGCCTACTCAAATAACCACACTTTTGACCTCACTTTTTTTTTCTGATTAGTGACCGCGTTTGCCTAGACTAGACCGGCCTAGTTCCTACCTATTCTGAAAACCAATGCACGCCAATATTTCTGTCTATCTGTTCATCACGCGTATACAGGGTGCTACAGATACACTCTTCAACCCGTTTCTATTGATATACCCTTTGTATATCAATAGAAACGGGTTGAAGAGTGTATCTGGTCTAGAATCTCTGTACAAAATTTCAGCTCAAAAGCAGTAACTTTGAAAATGCTTAATATTTTTTTTATTTCGATAGTTTATTAAATTGAAATCAAAACAAACATGTCACCGCACTACGAGGGTCATTATCCATTATCTGTAGTGTGCCTGTGCGCCTAGTACACGCACATCACGCCGCCGCGCGCCAGTGCAGCGCCGTGATGTCGAAATAAAAATATATTAAGCATTTTCAAAGTTAATGCTTTTGAGCTGAAATTTTGTACAGAGATTCTAGACCAGATACACTCTTCAACCCGTTAGTATTGATATACCCTTTCCGTAACATCCTGTATAAAGCGTAATTATTAAAGCACAATTAGTTATTGTAGTCATTAGCGATATCACTTAATACTTTATTCGTCATTATTTTATACATACCTAGGTACCAACCACGATAAACGGACGTAGGTAAATAAATGTTTTTGTTGCTTTTGCAATAACATGCTAATATTCTTTTCCTCTTTTGCAGGACCAATCCGGTTGTGTTCCTGCGATCTGGGACACTAAGGTAAGTTGAAACGAACTAGTAACTAGGTATCCATTAAAAATGAACCAATGTAGCCAGCTATAAAATTATACAGGATGTTACGGAAAGGGTATATCCATACAAACGGGTTGAAGAGTGTATCTGGTCTAGAATCTCTGTACAAAATTTCAGCTCAAAAGCAGTAACTTTGAAAATGCTTACTATTTTTTTATTTCGCACATCACGGCGCTGCACTGGCGCGCGGCGGCGTGGTGTGCGTGTACTAGGCGCACAGACACACTACAGATAATGAATAATGACCCTCGTAGTGCGGTGACACGTTTGTTATGATTTCAATTTAATAAACTATCGAAATAAAAAAATATTAAGCATTTTCAAAGTTACTGCTTTTGAGCTGAAATTTTGTACAGAGATTCTAGACCAGATACACTCTTCAAACCGTTTGTATTGATATACCCTTTCCGTAACACCCTGTATAAGTAGTTATTAATAAACACACGAGCTGGCATAACACCATGAGTGGAGCCTGAAAATGTTCTTTGTGTACATTTGACATATTGTATGTGGAAAATTGTCACATACGACATTTTGTTACCAAAAATAAAATAGCAGTAATCCTTACAATTTATTCATAAATAAGGAAAAAATCTATAAATATTAATGAGCATGGCAAAAAACGTAGGTAAACTATAGTATTGCTATTTGTTATGTATCGATGTTGTTTACATTTTTCCTCTTGGGGATAAACCGAGCTGTTATTTATTCCAAGAGTAGGCAAATATGTAGGTGCTACTAAAGAGATGCTTTACCTGTCAGTAGGTTTCACGGAATGAATCTAAAGTTGGTGTATTTTAGGATCGTAATGGCGGTCATTAATCCACAAACATCTATTTAAGTACACTAATGAAAAACCATACATTTTATTATTATTCGGATTCCTATGAAGATATAATAGGGAACGGGCATCGATCGCTTTTGCTACGGTACAGAAAAAAAACAAACAAACAAAACCATAAGCAAATAAATTTTACACTGCGGTAGCCGTGTTTGACGTAAAGAAAGTACCAAATTATACGGCTGTCGCCGTACTGTCACTCCATGAACTTTTAAAATACGGTTACAGCCGTTACCGCGCCGGAAGGTGTTAAGTTTGTTTGAAAAAATAATTTCTTTATTTTCAATGTTAGAATTTTATTTGATAGTTCCAAAATACTCTTATGCACTAGTATTGCCAGAGTTTTAATTTATTGTCGCATTGTTGTCTCCACATTGTATACAGCGTGTATCAGAAATGTGTGGTCATATTTAAGTGTGGTGTGGTACAGTCACAGACCATCAAACTGAGCATCTTACGCCACGGGACTAACATCGTAATCCAAAAATAAAATTATCAGCTGTCACATACATTTGGGTCGAGTAGGTATTGAAGTTGGCTTAGTCGCAAAATATCTCTTTGTCATAATTTCGCTTTCAAAAAATGTTGCTTTCGCGAAATGACTCTTTCTCAAAAAGTCGCTTTCTCACAATGCCTCTTTCGCAGAATGTCTCTTTCCCAAAATGTCGCGTTAGTAACTTAGAATAAAATTTAGCCCGGTTTATATGACCACACTTTTCTAATAGGTACATGCTGCATACCTACGTTATATTTTATTTATACCAATACATTTATTATCTTGATTTCTTGACCTCTAATATGCTGCGTAAGGCTGTAGGTAAATGTTCAGATGATGATACGATTCCGTTATTATGGTCTATAAAAGCGTTTATTTAATCGCTATAGTTTATTCTCATACATCAACGGCTAATCGGTGTCTTTAGGAGTGGCAGCTTTAAGAGAATATTGGCAGTCGTGGGCCAATTAGGTACGAAGTTATGTAGATATTTATGAAGGCCGCAGTAGAGAGGTTATTCGGAAACGTTTTTTTTTATCTGTTATAGTAATCCATTAGGGCACTTCCTTGTTATGTTTTCGAGGTTACGTCACTACGGCTAGTCCATAGAATCGACCATTACTTTTAAGAAATTATGCGATTTTACTGGTTTTGTACTTTTCAAAAGTCCAAACTTAAGCCAACGTGGAATGGAACGCATTATTCTAGGCGTCAAATAAACAGACCATATTCGTAACACCACTGCGTTCCAAAGCACAGATTACTGACGCTGCTCAAAGTTGTAGTGGGACTGGGCTGGCCACGTCTACCGCATGCCCAATGAGCTGTGGGTCAAATTACTATAGGTATTCCAAAAGTTAGGTAGTTTGGGGTGCCAGACATGTGATATTTATTGCAGAAAGTTCTGGAAAGTAACTGAGTATCGCTAATTGAATGGAGTTGGATCAATTCCGTCTGGATCACTTTGCGCACAACAAACGTTTATTGTTACCATTTCAATTTAGGGATGGCACGCGAACGTACTCGTAACTTGACTTGTCATTGTTTACTCTCTTGTTTTGTACCAGGAAACCTGTACCAGTGAAGGTCTGTGGTCAGGGGACACTTATACCCATCGATTAGACCCCTATGTATGTTCCGCGATATTTTGTAGTTTTTGAGAAATTATTTTTGTTGGTCCAATCGATGGGTATTAGTGTCCCCTGACCACAGACCTTCGCTGGTACAGGTTTCGTGGGACACCCTGTATATTCCCAGAAGGGTTAAGGAGAGGTGTACCAGTAGCTACACCCACATTTCGCCAGTTATGTTTAAATCCCATGTAACAGGAGGCGAGCCTATTGCCAACATAATCAGCCTATAATGTTCCCACTGCTGGGACACAGGCCTCCTCTCGGTGAGAGGGAGTGGGCCGTAAATGCACAACGCGGGCCCAGTGCGGGTTGGCAGATGTCACATGTCTTCGAATTTTAGTTCTAGGACATATCGGTTTCCTCAGGATGTTTTCCTTCACCGTTTTGAGAGCAGTGGTGATGAAATAATTTACACAAAGTAAAGCGCCTGTCTGGGTTCCAACCTACGACCTACACCTCGTAAGTCGCGGCCGTTACCACTTGGCCACCACTGCTCTCTATTGCCAACAACCAGACACAAATCCGGACTGCTATTGAGAAATTTCAGGTGGAAAAATCCAATAACATTTTGCCCGACTTGGGAATCGAACCCGGGATCTCCTGCTCAGCGGTAGTGCTTGCAAGCACTAACTAGGTCAAGTGAATATTTACGTTATTATTTTATTTTTGATAAAAAAAACAGTTCTAGGTATACATATTACTTTATGTCTAGACATGGTTAAGTCTACGAAGTAAAATATAACGTCAAAGGTATAAAAACTAGTTTTGCTTCAAAATAGAACTTATGTACCTAAGTAATAAAAAGATTTGCAGATGTTGGGATGTTTTATCGACATAAAAAACTAGCTTCTAGAGTGGTCTTAAATAGACTAGTTATATAATACTAGCAGCGCCCCGCGGTTTCACCAGCATAAGTCTCGATCCCGTGGGAATATGGGGATAAAAAGTACCCTGTCTTTTCCCGGGACTCAAACTATCTGTATACCAAATTTCATCTAAATGGGTTCAGCGGTTTAGACGTGAAAAGGTAACATACAGACAGACAGACCGACAGACAGACAGAGTTACTTTCGAATTTATAATATTAGTATGGATGTAAAATTGTTAGCACAACCCTATCCAATGTATTCTAATTGAACAATTGGTAGAAGCAGTCAAATGGACGCCTTTGGCTAATAAAAATAGAATGACATCTGATCGTATACATAATGTTGGCCTTCATTTCTTAGAATGCGATGTCTATGGTCAACGGTCGTTGTCTATGGTATACGTCAACGACCATACATACGTCGACTAAGTGAATAATTGTACCCGTTCAAGAAATCTCGGGTTGATATTAAACCGGTCTGTTAGTAAGAACATGTCTCCATGTCCAAGAATCACGGTGTTACATGGAAACTATAACCAGGCATCCTTGAGCGGATAATGACAAGTCAAGATACGACGCGACATTCTGTCACAGATTTTTACACATGTCTTGTTAAAGTTTCTATACATAGGATAGGTATTGTTTATACTGTAAGTCTGATACTAGATTCTTTGCGAAACTGTTGTTTGTTTTAGGGTTGATTTTGAATTTTTGACAGTTCTTCTATACAAATAATCTGTCATACGTCAATTTTATTCCACGAATAATTTTTTTCTGTCTATTAAAAAATCAGCCCAAGTCTAATTTTCACACGGACGAAGTCGCGGGCAGAAGCTAGTATCTCTTAAACTAGTTACTTATCTGTTACTTACCGATTTCTGGCCCAAAGCTAATTCTGGTAATGGAATGAGAAAATTTGATTGATATTCGTCATTAATTTATTTCCATTAGACATCGTCGTCGTTATTTATATTCCTTACTCGTATTATCTAAGTAATGATTTTGCCAAGCACTACAGGTTTTTGTTGGGTCTAGTTCGACTGGTTTCTTTTCAAATTTACAAAGTACGCGTTGTTAAACGGTAGGTACAACTAAGATCCATCTAAGTAATGCAAAAAAGAACCTTTTCGTCCATAATTAGATAATAATAGAATAATAGCTATTTCATCATTCTGAACGTAATTTTTTCTTAACAAATGTTTAAATAAAACAACTCGTCAAAGAACGCGGCGATCAAACGGATTGGAAATAGTATATTGTTTGCCAAGGGAGCAAACAACTTCTTTGAAGGCGAGCAGCGAGGGATTCAAACTACGTCACTCGAGCTTAAAATAGTGTTACTCCCGAGGTGGACACTCTACTTAGTTTTTATCACCCTCTATGAAAAAATAAGCAAGTCCAACTTATGAACAAGAACAGTACGTTTATTTATTTACATACTTTTTTGAGTAAAAAATTACGAATGAAGGCAGAATGCTCTTCGCGCGTTTTTTATTTTTTAACAAACTATTTTTTATTTTGTCTCGCGCGCGTTTTACTTTTTCATACAGCCTTTTACTTGTTCATACAATGTTCGTAATTGATCTCTTTGGTGATTGGAACTTTTACTAAAAATATCCACATTCCAAAAATTTAAATCACTTTTAGTCCCTAGGGATTAAAGAGCTATTTTAGTGGATGTTTGCGGAGAATACACTAGCTCTTTTTGAATAGATGTGATAAAAAAATATTTTTGCATTTGGTAGCCCAATTCTTGAGAAAGGATATTTGACATCACGCTAAGACTCTTAGATTAGGAGGCGAGCAAAACGAAAAAAAGGAAGTAATAACGCTCAGCGAAAACAAAGTAATGGCGCGGGCAGGCGATGCGAAATTTCACGTGTATACAGAGTTATTGGAAAAACACTAACTACCTCTTAAGAGGTCATTGTACCCGTCATTATGAACAGCTTTTACTATAGGACCAAACCCGAAATCGCGAAAAAAAATCAGTTGTTCCCTACATTTTGACGAGTTATAAGAACACTAGCTGAGCCTCGCGGTTTCACCCGCATCAGTATCGATCCCGTGGGAATATCGGTATAAAAACTATCCTATGTCCTTCCCCGGGATGTAATCTATCTCTCTGCCAAATTTTATCGAAATCCGTTCAGTGGTTTAGGCGTGAAAAGGTAACATACAGACAGACAGACAGACCGACAGAGTTACTTTCGAATTTATAATATTAGTATGGATAAATGTAGGGAACAGTTGATTTCTTTTTCTCGTTTTCTGGTTTGGTCCCATTATAAAAGTAATTCATGATGTATGAAGTAATTCAATGATGAGTACAGTGACCTCTTAAGAGGGTGTTAGTGTTTTTCCAATAACCCTGTAAATAAAGCAATAAAGAAGTGCCTATCCATTTTAATTAACTCTTTATCCGAGGCTTGAGGAAGTTTCACATTATATTTGTTTACTTCAAACATGCTAGTTCATCCGCATAGAAACGCAAACATTCATCGCCTTACTGCTTACATTTCACAAGAACAATGCCTCGCTGTGCTATGCAGACGAGACGATGTTTTTAAATGCATAGACTACAGATATTTGCTGTCAAACGCTCATTGTTCATTAAATAGAGGGCGCCATCTTTATGGACAACAATAGTGGTGTACACTGACATTTTTATGGATAGACTGATTATGCGGGTAGACTACCTACTTGTGGTCAATATATAGATACGTCGTTTTGTCTTTGTCCTAGTTAGCGTTTTTGTATAAATCTGAAAAGCCTCAGCTCTAAGCACGAACAACTAGCTGCGGCTCCGCGGTTTCACCCGCATAAGTGTCGATCCCGTGGGAATATCGGGATAAAAAATAGCTTATATGTTAACCCAGGGTGTCATCTACCTCCATACAAAATTTTATCAAAATTGATCCAGCAGATTGAGCGTGAAGAAGTAACAAACATACATATAAACATACACACACACACTCACAAACTTTCGCCTTTATACCTAATATTATTAAGAGTGATATTGCTGCCTAGCCACAGTAATCAACAATCAATCAACTCAGCCTATCGCAATCCACTTTTGGACATAGACCTCTCCCAGACTGCGCTACAACACCCTGTCCTCCGCCTTCCGCATCCAGTCTGTCCCAGCCACATTTTTGAGATCGTCGGTCCATCTAGCTGGGGTCTCAAACTACGCCCAGCAACTCAGTAACTTGAAGAGCTATTCTAAGCCATAATGAGTTACCCGGTTTTACGACGCCGACGACGCAAGAAAAAGTGGGGTGACCTATTTGCTACTGGAGATTGCGCGTAAAAACGGTCGTCGTAAGTTCGTAACTCACAGAAAACAGTCGTTACTAAGGGATGATTCTCATTGGAGCGGGCCGTGCCCGGGGCGTGCCGTGTACGTGGCCCGGACGGGGCACGGATTTGAAACGTTACATACATTTTGTATGAAGCTGTTTATATTACACCGTGCATGTTCCGGCGCGGATGGCCCGGACGGGACACGGATTATGCACGGTGTAATATAAACTGCTGCATACAAAATGTATGTAACGTTTCAAATCCGTGCCCCGTCCTGGCCACGCACGCGGCACGGCCCGGCCACGGCCCGGTCTAATATAAATCATCCCTAATTGCGTAACACACTATCAATCTCAATCTGAATCATTATGAAGGATATTGCTAATTCATTGCTTCGTATGTTCGAAAAATGTGACTGCTCAACAACGTAAACAACGCAATGAATGTTGTTGAACTGTCAAAATGAAACCCATTGCTACTAGTAGTGTGTTACGCAATTACCCTGCGGAGCTCAGAATACAGAAGTTTGTTCTGTATTCTGAGCTGCGGAGTTAGTATAACTCAATAGGTACCAACTTGTTTTTACTGAAACATACATATTTGCATAACATTGTGATTAAACTGGAAACCTGATGAAGTAACTATTCGCAGAATGTTTATTCATTTTCTTAATACAGTTACCGTATTCATGAGACAACTATGTTCGACTAAGGACCAAGCTATGCTAATGCCATGTCACGATCTTCCGAGAAAGAAATTATAAAATTATACAAGCGATTCAGTTTCTCATCTGTGTTAGGGATGATTCTCATTGGAGCGGGGCGGGCCGTGTACGTGGCCCGGACGGGGCACGAATTTGAAACGTTACATACATTTTGTATGAAGCAGTTTGTATTACACCGTGCATGATCCATGTCCCGTCCGGCCCGGACGGGACATGGATCATGCACACGGCACGCCCCGGCCACGGCCCGGTCTAATATAAATCATCCCTTACCGTCCGGCTACGAGTTTTGGCTTAGCGGCAAGCGGCGCGGTTTCTTTTGTCTAGCGTTGACGCTGCGAGCGAGCGGTGCGTCATGGCATGGTTCAGACATTTTGTTGTTTTTACCGCTTGCCGCCCCGCGCTAAGCTGCCGCTGACAGGCGGCGAGGTCGTGGCCAGACCGTTAGGTCCAGGTTCACGCTGTCGCCTTTTTCCCGCAGCGACTTTTTTTAGCGCAATGGAATTTAAACGCTCTGCTTATCGCCGAGAATTGAAAATCCAAGTGTGTTTTTTTGTTTTTTGACGTGCTGGGATGCGCTCTGTTTGATTCTCAATCCTCGGCTCAACACCAAGAGTTGAAAATTCAGTGCGCGATAAAATCCCGCCGCGATATCTGTAAATCCTTGCGTATGCGAACGTGGGCTTATTCATCAAACATTAAAAAAGGAAAATTAGTCATTGCTGCAAAATAGAAAAGGGAACTATTGGTTGAGGTTTAAAGGAAACTGCTAACCACAAACCTATAAGTTTCAAAGGTATTTGTCATTATTCGTGTCCGTTACAATAAGAATTACGAACGTACTTATGTATTTCAATAAACCCTCTACGTATATTTTGTTGCTGACGATTCGTCAGGAATAAAAACAAAAGAAAAAGGGGATCAGACCGGAATGAGAAAGTTTATAGTGGAATAGCAGCGCCCCGCGTAAGTTTCGATCCCGTGGGAATATCGGGATAAAACTATCCTATGTCCTTGCCCGGCAGCCTAATTGCGGAACGCCAAATCGTCAAATGATTCTGATCAGTTGGCTTCATTTCTATCACAATTGGCTTCATTTTACGATTTTCGAATTGCGAAACTCTAGTTTCTGCGCAGGGCCTTAACGTTCATAATTGGTTTCATAATAAACTAGAGTTTCGCAATTCGAAAATCGTAAAATGAAGCCAATTGTGATAGAAATGAAGCCAACTGATCAGAATCATTTGACGATTTGGCGTTCCGCAATTAGGCTGCTGGACCCAAACTATCTCTATACCAAATTTCATCGAAATCGGTTCAGTGGCTTAGGCGTGAAAAGGTAACATACAGACAGACAGACAGAGTTACTTTCGAATTTATAATATTAGTATGGATAAGACAGAGATTAAAACAGAAGAATAACTAGCAGGGGATCCAGGGTGGTTGTTCAAGGGATTACATTAGACCGGAATAAGTCTTCTTTTGAAGTAATGAAAGGCCCTCATAACTATGTAGTTACGATAGTTATGACAAGTCACGATTTTACTTTTGATTTCGACATTCACGTCTGAGAACAAGTATTTATAATTGATCACTCCTTTTCAACATATTCTTGACTAGATTCAATTCAAAGCTTGTTGAATACTACGAAAATTAGAGAAAACTAGCGCTTATTACAGTTCTATGCAGTTGAATAGAATGAATAGGAAAATCTGTCTTTACTATCTTTGAAGGAGTAATGAACACTATTCATGGAGAAACTAACCATGAAAAGGAAATTATGGAGCTATGATCAATGGCTATGACATGATTTACTTGTCAAAGGCAACTTCAACCGTTCATTAGTAGCTTTTGTAGAAAAAGTTCCCATAATTTTTCAACGGCTACTTACCTAAATGTTGTTATAGACCATCAAACAAAGGAGTTAGCTCAGGGAAAATAACTTGGCAAACTTAATAAGAGCATTTCTGTACGGGAAAAAGATCTCCACCGACTTTTTTGCCTTAGGCGTCAAAACAACGGCATCAAACTCCACCGTCGCGTCGTCACCGGACACCGAAATAACCATCCCAGAGCCCAACTCAGCTCATAATATTCTGCCGCGTAAACGGCGACCGCGTAAATCATCGTAACTACGTAAAGCCCTGCACAGACCAACATTTTTGGATCATCTGGCGCAAGCCGTCTCAAGGAGACTTTGGAAATAGCTGGGACGCGACATGTGACGTCATTTGGCACTGCCTATTCCAGTAAACATGAGCAGATAGTGCACGTGAGAGGAAACATGCAATGCCAATTTGTAACGGGTCGTACGAAAGTTTTATGTTTCAATGTTGATTTGTGTGTTTTGTGCAATTTGTGAGGGAAAATCTTGCGTTTAGAAAACATCTACAGTTTACCCGCTGTGTATTTTGCTTGTGGCCAAGGCGAGACGTAGACAAGAGAGCAGTGGTTGCTCATTGGAAACGGTTGCGACTTACGAGTTGTAGGTCGTAGGTTCGAACCCAGACAGGCACTTTACTTTGTGTAAGTATATTATTTCATCACCACTGCTCTCAAAACGGTGAAGGAAAACGTCGTGAGGAAATCGGCATGTCCTGGTACCAAAAAACTCGGAGACATTTGTGATATCCACCAACCCGCACTGGGCCCGCGTGGTGGATTACGATTATTACCCACTCCCTCTAACAGAGAGGAGGTCTGTGTGTGTCCCAGCAGTGGGAACATTCTAAGCTGATTATGCAAGGTGAGTCAAGGCTAAGCAAGACAAGGAGGCCGGTTCTATAAAGGTCGGTAACCTGGTGTCTTGTCCTTTGTCGTCACGGTGACGTTTTTATCAGATCTTATCACATCTTATCTACTTACAAGAACATAATGCTACGATTTGCTGATTTATTACAGTGAGTGATCGATTGTTTTATTTTTTTGATGAACAATACCTGAATGACATTTCATTATCATCGTTTGTTGTCGAAAGATTTCGGTAAATAAACATAGAAAACATGATAAAAAAAAAACTATTTGACACCTAAGTATAGGTTATTTTTTTCAGAAAACACAGCCGTTCGTTGGTCCCGGCTGTCATTCGTGGATCTTTGACAGTCGTTACGGGTCGTCAGTAGCCCGAAAGTCTGACAACCAGTCTTACCAAGGGGTATCGTATTACCCAGTAACTGGGTTGTGGAGGTCAGATAGGCAGTCGCTCCATGTAAAATACCTACTGGTGTGCAGCTGCTTCCGGTTAGACTGAAAACTTACCCCAACATAGTTGGGAAAGGGCTAGGCAGATGATGATGATGATGGTGATGAGGTATTTTTTTTCACAAATTCGCAATGGGGATTTTGGCAGTTTTTTTGCTCTAATTTATGTTAATGGGTATTGTAGATACGATTTGGTGCTGACAGCTATTTTTTCGTTCTTGTAGTAAGTAGGTAGGTCGGGATTTTATTTTTTCTTAATTTTTAAAATTAATATTTTCTAATACAGCGATTTACAGACGGCATAAACATGTCTCCGCCAGTAAACTGCCAGCACCATAGATTCTCAGACAACGTTTATGGATTCACATAAATCACAAATACCTAGCCATACTGAGGAACTGGTTATTTATTCGCTTTCTAAAGACGCACTGCCATAACTTTGGATGAAAGTAAGCCCTAGCTATAATCCGAGAAAAATGAAGAAAAGCACACTAATATTATAAAGGCGAAAGTTTGTGAGGTAGGCAGTCGCTCTATGTAAAATACTGGCATTCAGCTGCATCCGGTTAGACTGGAAGCCGACCCCAACATAGTTGGGAAAAGGCTATGCAGGTGATGATGTAAAACCCCTATTACACTATACGATATTTAGGGCCCAATATTTAGGTGATACGGACCTTTCCTCACCTGCTCTTATGACACCATCCCAACGACCGTACAGCCCATAATATGCGCTATTGCATATTTATGCATACATTATGGTCGTTGCACCATCCAGATTAAAGGAAAGGGTAGGGTCCCTGAATATCGCATAGTGTAATAATAAAGCTTTAATGAAAGTGGACACTATAAAGGAAAGAATTTTGAAAATTCATCCCGTAAAAGGTTTAAATAGGGAATGAAAGTTTGTGTGGAATTTTGTCATTTATGCCGATGCAATCTCTTCGGACACACGACTTGTATTTACTAGAAAAATTTCATCTTAGATTTTTTTTGTTTGGCCTACATTTCGTCCCACTGCTCAAAAAAGCCCAAAGGCAAAAGTGCAAAGGCAAAGGCCTCCCCTTGTTTCTTCCAAACCTCCGTATCTTGTACGATCTCTGGCCATGATGGCCCAGCAAATGTTACAAGATTGTGCTAATTTTTTTAATTATTGTACAATGAAACAAATATCAAAGAACTGAGTATGGAAATCCCGCCAAAAAAATAATCCATAACGAACATTATATCTTTCCTACAATCACTAGACATAAGTCACCGATAGTTTACCGTTTTATCTGACAGCGTCCATAGTTCGTCGAGTATTCGCTTGTTTTCGTAGTCCAAATGCTGCTACTGACGTGATGTTGTCTGTAGTCTGTACCTACAAAAAAAGCTGTAAAATATGTGTGAAAAAAAAAACGTTTTTTCTGACTTGTCTGGCAGCCGGCTGCGCGGGCGCTCAGTGAATTCTTTATGTTTAAAAATAGAATCAGTAGCCATACAGGCAAGGCAAAAGTAGTATGTATTGTATTTACCTACATAATGGTTTCTATGTTGAAGGTATTTCAATTTGTTTCTCTAGCTGGTTTTTAATGGAGTGTTTTCTTCTAATAATTACCTACTATTATGTCTTATGATAACGTATACGTACTTAGGATAACGTCAGTAGGATAGGAACTTGCGTAGGTAATTTTCAAATCTGGAGAGTTTTTGAGTTTAGGCCGAATTTTTCTAAGTTTTTATTTATAAAACCTAAGGTTTAACTTAGGACGTATTTTCAATGACTAGATACAAGCAAAAGTTTCGAGTATTCACGGACGTCACAGACTTGCATTACTTTCTTTTGTTTATAGCGGACAAGGCGTCATTGTTGACTTCAGTGACGTTCGCATAAGTCACGATCCAGTGGGAATATCGGGATAAAAAGTATCCTATGTCCTTTCCCGGGACTCAAACTATCTCTATACCAAATTTCATCTAAGTCGGTTCAGCGGTTTAGGCGTGAAAAGCTAACATACAGACAGACAGAGTTACTTTCGAATTTATAATATTACGAGTAGTATGGATTTCTGTTCTAAAGAAAAGTTTAAATATTGTTAGTTAGTTTAAAATACTGCAAAACTATAATTCTGATCCACTTAAAATTCAATTCCGACGATAAACTATTTGTTGTTTATTTTTAGAATATCTTTAATTCATTGTTTAAATACATTAGCAAGAAAACGATTATCCAATGTAGGTACCTACCTATTTGAATCGAGGTCAGATACAGTTTTCCTAGTTAGGTATTTTATTGAACTAATGCGTGTCCTTTCTAAGGTCGGCAGAAAACATAACAAACATAGTGTTCGTCACCACTAGCAGTTTACTACGTTTTACTTTGGTGTCCGTATACTGCAATATTAATACATAATAAAATTTTAAAAAATCTATTTGATCAAAGTATGAAGTAGGTTCATAAAACTTAGCACACACGAAGTGCGGATATTTTTATACGTAAAGATTTCGGATATCCCTTTCCAATCCGCAGCCTAATTGCGGCACGCCAAATCGTCAAATGATTCTGATCAGTTGGCTTCATTTCTATCACAATTGGCTTCATTTTACGATTTTCGAATTGCGAAACTCTAGTTTATTATGAAACCAATTATGAACGTTAAGGCCCTGCGCAGAAACTAGAGTTTCGCAATTCGAAAATCGTAAAATGAAGCCAATTGTGATAGAAATGAAGCCAACTGATCAGAATCATTTGACGATTTGGCGTTCCGCAATTAGGCTGCCGTTTTGCAGTATCGCAGAATATCCGAAAAAACAATACAACAATGGTGTTTTTTTTGGAAATTCCAGTTTAAGCATAGTGTATGCCGCCGATCCAATATTGTTTGCTACTTTGATACAAATTGTTTGATCATACACAAAATGAAGTAAGCGTCTGTACCTATTCAAAAATTAGCAATTCTTGTAATTTCACACATCATCCATTTGTCTACATTTTATGATGTTTATGGTAAATATCCGTTTCGTATTTATAAATACCTCTAGGTACCTATAGGTATGTAGAACTTATGTTTATGTATGTGCATGTGTGACGGCTGTATCTCTCTTTGTTATGTTCTATAAAAATAATGTGTAACTTTTTTACCTTAAATTGTTCACTTAGTAAGTTAGTAGGTAATAATAAGAAATGCTGAATTTACATACTTATAATTGTTTGTTACATTTAGTTCTGTATTTTCTGCTGTTTCCGGTGATTTCTGCAGAGTATACTCGTACAAACGTTGGTACCTAAATCTAGATAAATAAATAAATTGCTGTGTTAGCGATTCCTTCCGCCTGGAAGTCGGAAAACAACACTAGAGTCGGAAATAGTAAAAGACCTATCGTATTTATTAATACTTCTGCTATGTATAAATAACTATAGCCTGATAATAAATATAGAAGTAGTAATTAAATTATGAACTACTGATGGTGAATTGAAATGCTATTAGTGGTTGTAATGGCAATTATAGGTATCACTTGGTTTTAGTAGATTTTTTGGCTTTAGTAGATTTTTATATTTTATTTAAGTATCCTTTTGATAGATTCTTATTTTGTAAATGTGAGGTACTTTGTAGGCCTTGTAGACTTTAGATCTGTAGAACATTTTTTATTTTATCAAGTACCTGGTACTTTTTGACAGGCCTACGCTGTCCTCCCAATACCTGCTGTTGTTTGAAAACATAGTAAAAGCCAATTATTTTTAAAAGAGTAACCGTGGAGTTTCTTGACGGCTCTTCTCCATAGGAAACGACCAATTGGAACCGTGCACCTAGCTTCTGACGTTTCATAAGTGCTCATGTAGGTTTATGTGATATGTTTATACTTTAATTGTTCGTAAACACACAATGAAATAATCTGACCCCGTCCAATGTGCCTTTCAAAATCCCATTCGCCTTTCCGATTTATCTGAAGATATCGAAATCTTTTGTTTAATAGCGATCTCAACTAGGTGGTAACGATTATTCCTATCTTATCAGGTCATACTATATGTAAACAATACATACCGGTGATCAGTAGCAGTTAAACCTTTAATACCTGATATCTACCTATCCATTGCTCATATTCGTATCGAATTATCGCGGTATTACTTATATCATCTAAAGCTACATAAATCCAAAATGCAAATGTTCACAACAGCTTTATTATTTATTGATTATCAAGTTGTCAAAAGTCGATTTGTCATTATACTATAGTTATTGCCATAGATTAGGTATTTTTAAACATGTCTGTTTACAAGAAACCTAAAGAAAGGAAAAACACATCTAACGACTCTTGCCAAGTTACATGCCGGGGACTGTACGCATCAGTGGCGTGCATTCGTTTTTAGAATAGGTAGGTACTAGGCCGGGTCTAGTCTAGGCAGACGCGGTCACTAATCAGAAAAAAACGTGTGGTCGGGGGACCCCCGGCAGGAATTAAGTTCAAGATGAAAATAATTTTGCGAGTTTCTTAATTGTGGTGCACACACACTAAAATGTAATTGACAGGCTTATGTTGATATATCGAGGTGGGCACTGCTTATATGCCTAAGTATATGTAATGCACGCCACTGGTGTACGCATGCTCCGCCGGCCTCTTAACCTTTTGACCGCTTGTGTCGCATTTATGCGACACATATTTCCGTGCCCCTACCGCTCGTGTCGTATTTCTGCGACAGAGAACATGCATGATTTTTTCGTTCTTTTTTCGTCCTATTAACTGCGTGGTACAACTAAAACCATTATTTAAATAGAGATAAAAACTTTTTGACTACTTTTTAATCGATACAACGATTGCTCCTCCTTATTTATTATATTTCCTTATTTTTGTGTATTTTATCGATTTGTAGCCGCGCGCTAGGGGCACGGCAATTGATATTTAGCCAAGCGCTTAAAAAATTAAAGTTTCGGATTAGACCATCCACGTTCACTTTGAAAATTCAACCTGTATAATATCGTCCACGTATGTCTCCACTCCCGTACGTAATAAGTGTAATATCTAATAGCTCAGCAGGAAACGATGTTCAGTTAGCAATTCGTGTCAATAGTCAATTATGTGTATTACTAGCCAAGCGTTTACTGGTCAGTTACGGCAAAAACTGGGTAGGTTCACCGCAGGTCGTATCCGTTACGAATCGTTTTGTTGTAGGTAATGTACAGACGCCAGCACATCAACCTACCCGAAACTGTCAGATTTTCCCAATCAACTTTGAACCTTATACTTTAGTGATAAAGTTGAAAATCTATTAAAGAAATTTGACAGATTGTAGTAGGTTGATGTGCTGGCGTCTGTACATCCTCTATGGATAGCATGGGTGGGTAGCTTTCGAGGCAGTGCCCATTAATGGTAATACTAGCTTTACCCCCGGGGCTTCGCTCACGTTAATTTAGATTTTGATCTAATATCATTCAATCATGATTCGAGAGACGCGTGGCGCCATCTGTTATCATAATAACGTTATTGTTGTTTTCCTCGGGAACAGCACGTTTTTTCGGGATGAAAGGTACCATATGTCCGTTTCTGTACACCTGACAACGTATATGCAAAATTTCAGGGTGATCGGTTCAGTTGTTTAGGCGTGAAAAAGGAACAAACAAACTTACTTTCGCATTTATAATATTAAGTTAGGATTTCTAAATCTCAGTCTAATTTACGCCTTTCCTCCCAAAAGATTATGTAATAACTACAGACCTCGTGCTTGCTACGATCAAGCACAAGCCTCTTGTTTTTCAAAAACTTTTCAAATGATTTTAGAAGAAGAAACAGTAAGAAGGATTCGATCGATCGTGACTATTCGTGACTGCTTAGGCATTTATTGTACGGCCTTATTCTTAAAATTTGGTTTGCTCCTAAAACATATATTCTTTTACGTTGTTTAATAGACATGTTTTCCAGAAAACCTCTAATTTATATAATCTAAATGACAAAAAGACACCATTCTTTCCAGAACCTCTACTTGTAGAATAAGTAATATTGTTTTTTTCTGGAAACACCTAGCTCTATCAACAAACCTAACCTACACAACATACCGGTAAGTGTGTTGGGTGAGGTTATGGAAGTCAACACGACCGGGCACACAGCTGGTCTGACGTCGTTAGGTGAATAAAGTATACAATTCGAATTCGAATACACTGCGGTTTAAACTGCGCAGGAATCGTGTGGAATATTCCATGGTGCACGGCACAAAACTTGAATTGAATGCGTATAAAAAACGATGTTCGAATAAACTTGAAATGATCGGTCTTTCTGATGCGATGTTTTTTTTGTTCATTTTGAAATCGAGACATTGTTTTGTTTGTGGATTTTTAGGATATTTATCCGACGGTTTCCCTTCACTAGTTCCTTCCATATTTAAAATGTGTTTGACTGTATATGGTTTGAGTTTTTAAACTGTTTATCTGTTTGTTACGTTCTCACTGCAAGTTTGAAAGAAGACCATGAGAAGCATGATCGAGAAGAAAATAGTACCAACTTTTTATACCAGTAAAATAAAACTAAATTTTCTTACGATGTATCTTTCGCCTTTTTGATGTATCTTTTGTTCAACAGTGGACGTCTTTCGGCTGAAATGATGATGATGATCTTTCGCCGACTTCGCTCGCTTCTCGTAGTTTCAATTCAATACATTTATTTCAGATAAATTACAATAAGTAGTTATAGTTATTATAATCATCCATACATGTTTTTTAAAATAATATAATAAGAATAGGTACAAGAAATATACACAAAAATAGAAACATGAATCAGGACCGCACTACTCGTACATGTAGTTTTGTCCAATGCTCCATGAAGGTGCAATCCACATCCATTCTCCCTGCAATAAGCTGCAGGAAGCTGTTGGGGCTGCCCCGTATGCGGCGCATCAGAGACGCAATTCTTTTGCGATGTATCGCTTGAAAGCCATCCACTTCAGCGTCTGCAAACATACAGAATTCAGTTTTTTGAAGTGATAACGTCTTATAAATACGCACACACGCAACACGCACGAAAAAGCATGACTCATTGTCACGTTCCGCCTGAGCCGAGTGTCCAAGCGAGAGCGCGGAACAAGCGATAGAGAGGCACGATCGGCCTAAGCGTTCGGCTTGTGACGCATGTATCTGATGTTTTCTTATGACGTTATCACGTAAAATTATTGTCCGTAAACCAACTTTACAGCCAACCAATTTTTTTTTACATTCGGTTTCGATTCATTAAACTCCGTTAAAGCCTCTAGCCGTTAGTTTAGTATAGTTATCACGTTTCGCCCATAAGACCTAGTAAGTACTATACTAAGTACTAAAGGCTGCACATTACTATATCGAGTGATGCAGTCACCCCATTGTCCTTCTGCGACCAGACGTCAGTGTCGCTGTAGTTACTTTACGATGCCATTGATTACCATACTATTGACGAAAGATAATTTATATTCTCTTATGGGTAAATAAACTAGCGACCTAGGAGAACTAGGACAGCAGTGGTGGCCCAGTGGTGTCGGCCGCGACTTACGAGTTGTAGGTCGTAGGTTCGAAACTTCGAACCCAGACAGGCGCTTTACTTTGTGTAAATTAATTCATCATCACTGCTCTCATAACGGTGAAGGAAAACATCGTGAGAAAACCGGTATGTCCTAAAACCAAAAATTCGAATACATGTGACATCTACCAATCCGCACTGGGCCCGCGTGGTAGATTATAGCCCATTCCCTCTCGAAGAGAGGAGGCCTGTGTCCCAGCAGTGGGAACAATATAGGCTGATTATGATGAGTTAGTGGCTTTGCCTGTGAGTTGGGTAACGACTGACGATTTAAACTTCAGCGTATCGAGGTTCTGGAGTAGCGACCGCGTACCGGAACACGTAGCTTTGGAGGGTCTCCAACAAGGTAGACGGGTGACCTGGTAAAGACTACAGTAACCCGCTGGATGCAAGAAGCACTAAGCCGGTTGAAGTGGCAGTCCTTGGGGGAGACCTGTGTCCAGCAATGGACGTCTTTCGGCTGAAATGATGATGCTAATTAGAACATCAAGCTTTAGAAAGAGACTATATTATTATTATTTTATTTGAGAGTTTCAGTCAACTTAGTATTGTATAAAATCAATTATTTTCTAACTGTACAGACAGCTGTGCTGCTGGGGAGTTCGTTCCGCCACTTCTTCTCCCCAGCGAAAGCACTAGGAAGTGGTGAAGGGCGGGCGTTTTGGGGGACTGTCTTTTGTAATTATGACGTTCGAAAAGGGCTGATTCTCAGCCTAGTTTGAATAAATGACTTTTGATTTTGATTTTGACTGTACAGAGGCTTTATAGAGCTACGTTTCTATCACACATAGACTGTCTATATAAGGTGTAAAAAAATTAACTGCAAGAACTTTAAGAGGTGCTTTAGACCATCGAACTGAACAACTTTCACTATGGGACCAACTCTGAAATCACGAAAAAAAAATGAGCTGTTTCATACATTTTGGCCGAGTAGGTACCTATTGAACTTTTGTATGAAACAGCTGATTTTTTTTCGTGATTTCGGCGTTGGTCCCATAGTGAAAGTTGTTCAGTTCGATGGTCTAAAGCACCTCTTAAAGTTCTTGCAGTTAATTTTTTTACACCTTATATAAGTCTATGAGTGACAGAAACAAAGTCTATAAAGCCGATGATTTTCCAAAACTGCCATTTGTGCAGCTGCCTCCGTTTGCCTGAGCAGTTCGTCCAGCAGTCTAACCGCCACGCTATTTGATTTCGACGACACCGTGAACTTGACTTATCATTGCTCATACAGTATATTTACATTCACAGCGTGTTTGTACAGATGCCAGCACATCAAGCTACGCGAAACTGTAAAATTTTCCCAATCAACCTTGAACCTAATGCTTTAGCGATAAAGTTGAAAATCTATTAAAGAAATTTGACAGATTGTAGTAGCTTGATGTATGTTTTTATAAGTCCCATATAATACAGGACTAGCATATTGCCTTGCCTGCCACCAACCGGGCACAAATCCTCCGGAATGCTACAAGAAACTCCTAATAGAAAACCCCAATTACTTACACATATTCCCGACCTCGAATCGAACCAAGAACATCATACGCAACAATGATATATGCGAGCACTACACGATCATTATACGTTATCTATTATATGTGGATCTATCGTGAATTACGGACAGTCACGAATATCTATCTAGTCTGGCAACTCTGAGAATAAACATCTAGTATGTTGTCCATACCAATGTGTGTCTAGAGATGAGACGAATCTATGATCAGGGATAAACCCAGCATGAGTTTCCCATGGGATAACATCGAAGGACGCAGGGTGCATAAATTTGCAGTGCAGACTTTGTAACCATATTATTTTGATTTAAAAGAGTGTCCATGGAGTTTCTTGCCCGTTCTTCTCCATAGGTACCTACGCTTTGGAATGGGCAATTAGCTTCATCTTTCTGACTGACCGACCCCTTGACAATTCAAAACTGCCTGTAATTGGTTTAATTGAAATAAATGCTTTGAGTTTGAGTTAATTATTTTTGCTGATGAGAAATCCCATCGGGTACACGGCTCGGCCCGACATACTGATGATGATTGATGGACAAGGGAAATCCAAGCACTCGGGTATAAATAATTGTCACCATTCATCACTTCGACATTAGGACTAGTTTCTTTTAAGTATCCTTTTAAAATTCTTGGACATTCGCCAATAATTCGGTATTATTTTTATATTTATTTTTATATTACCGCTATTTTTCATTGTCGAGGAAACTATTCAAATAAGTATGTTGGGCGGATGTCGTTGTTTTAAATCACTTGTTATTTTTATGATTGAATGAAAACTAAAGTAAATAAAACTAAAAGAAACAGCTGATTTCCGCTATTTTCAGGCGACTACAATAAAAGTGTTTTTGTTTATAGATTTTAAAGTAGCTACTATGACAAATGTATTATTATTCCTATTATTGCATACTATTTATTAATTATTATTATTATTTTTTTGGTTTTAATTTATAAATGATTTCTATTTAGATCTTAAATTCTTAATGAGTTGACATTGAAAATTTTATTGTAGGTATTTTATTTGTTTTGTTTTATCACGATGTTAATTTTGATGAAGATAATGTGAGTTTGTGAGTTATGTTGTTAATTTTTATATGTGTTAGGTACCTACTTGTATTATGAATGTTATTTTTATCCTATGGATGATTTCAAACACAATGTAAATTGTTTGTGAAATAAATAAATAAAAATAAAATAAAAACTACTAATGTTAGCATTTTTTATTTTGTGGATGTGAAATCATCAAATGACCCCTCCCGCTCTGGGTGGAGCGGAAGGGAGTGTCAGACTCTTACTGACTAAAACCCACCCGTGTTCCTTCCTTAGCCCTTTGTGTCCCGGGGTAGCGGTAACCCTTTCGGACAATCCCGCAACACTAATGTTAGCCTGAGGAACAATTTGGTACCGAGGGGCTCTTGGCTAAGTGATAACAGACAGCCACATGGGTCGGCTGAAGGTTCAGCTTCGCTTGCTGCGGTCGGTTCATGAATATGTTGTCATCCATGTCACACGAACGAAACCCCTCCGTGCCTCGTGTAGTAAAACTCAGGTCACTATGTTTTACAATTATTTATTTTAAATAACCAATGTTACACCGCCAAATTAATACAGTTCTCCCTCCGCCGTACGGCCGTACAGATTAAAAATTCCCGCGCTCGCCGAGTGTTGTCAACTCATCATAATATCGATTCCTCAAATCGATTATACAAAATCATAAACCTTACACTCGTAAAGCATGTTAAGCCTATGGTCCTGGTGGTGGTATTCGTAGATCTTTGTGAGTCATTACGGGTAGTCTGACAACCAGTCTTACCAAGGGATATCGTATTACCCAATAACCAGATGGCCGTCGTCGCTCCGTCTAAAATACTGATACTCAGCTGCATTCGGTTAGACTGGAAGCCGACCCCAACATAGTTGGAAAAAGGCTAGACAGGTTGATTGAACAATTTGGTACCTACCGAAGAACCTGTCTATAATGCGGTATGGACAACACATGTTCACCCAAATAGCATACAAACTCTGTCATTGTAGTACAAGTACACACAGCGATATATCAAGCTATACTTAGTCACTCACTGTAACTCATACACGATTTCTCATTCAAGTCTAATTATTTTAAACTTACGACATTACACATACATACACTACACATACATAAATTACACATACATACATTACATAATCAGCCTATAATGTTCCCACTGCTGGGACACAGGCCTCCTCTCAGTGTGAGGGAGTGGACAGTAATCCACCACGCGGGCCCAGTGCGGGTTGGCAGATGTCACATGTCTTCGAATTTTTGGTTCTAGGACATGCCGGTTTCCTCACGATGTTTTCCTTCACCGTTTTGAGAGCAGTGGTGATGAAATAATTTACACAAAGTAAAGCACCTGTCTGGATTCGAACCTACGACCTACAACTCGTAAGTCGCGGCCGTTACCACTTGGCCACCACTGCTCTCATCTCTCACATACATACATAACACATCCCTAAACATTCACTCACCCTCACACATTTACATACGTTGTCCACTCTATTTTCTGTATAATTTTTACTGTTTTATATTTTTACTTAATTTCTCTGTGACTATGAAACTGCACTAATGCCCCTGCTAGCCCTCGTGGGAACCTGTGTACCTTTGTGTAATAACTTTTGTTGGAACACTGGTACTTATAACACAAGTTAGATCTTATTTTGAGTACCAGAGTTCAAAATACTCTTGCTTTAAAAAAAAAATCTGATAACACAGTCCTCGATATGACTTTAAACTGTCGTGCATTTAGTATTAAACTAAATGTAGAACGCCACCTGTAGGCTATGGGATAAATATAAATACACCCAAATAGGCTCGGATGGAACAGTCGATATTAGTGCAGGATATCAACTCAGGGCGGCGGCTGATGAACATCTAGCACGTCAAAGGCGGCGCCCACGGACCCAGTCAGGCGGTCCACACTGCACACCCACCAACTCGCACTAGACAAGCGCGGTGGGTTAATTTATCTAAACCCCTACTCTCTCATGAGAGAGTAGGGAGGCCTTTGCCCCGCAGTGGGACGTCACAGGCTAATAATACATAAATAAATAAAAAAAAACACATATCTTAGCGTATCATAGTTACTAGTGTTATTGTTCACTTTTTTGCGGAATAAAGAATTTATTTATTACTAGCTACGCCCCGCGGTTTCACCCGCATAAATGTCGATCCCGTGGGAATATCGGGATAAAAACTATCCTATGTCCTTTTCCGGGACTCAAACTATCTCTGTACCAAATTTCATCTAAATCGGTTCAGTGGTTTAGGCGTGAAGAGGTAACAAACATATAAACACACACACACACACTCACAAACTTTCGCCTTTATAATATTAGTGTGATTTTCCATTTCCAGTTTTAACTGACCTCGCATTGTATATTCTTTTTCGTAGAATGATAATTCAGCTTATACTGGAAATGTATACCTTGATATGTCGCCGTGTATGCCTATAATCGATTCTCCGATACCATTCATAAGAATTCAATTGACAAGTTTTTGCATCACCCGCATCCAATGACGCGCAGTACGAAGAATTGAAACGACTGATTGGTTATATTGCCGATTCGATTTCTCGAGAAACCGTGTAATGCAAAACAATTGAAGATATGCCAATAAAGAACCCACTGACAATCAGTATTGCAATACCTACTACATTTTTAACCGACTTCTAAAAAAGGAGGTTATCAATTCGTCGCATATATACAGGGTGAATTTTCCAAGTGAGCGTGGATGGCCAAATTCTAAACTACTCGTATAAGGAATAGCGAAAAGTACTCAAAGGAGTCGCGGGTTCGATTTTGATGAAAACCAAAACTGCAACATTGGATTTTTGAAAAATCAATATTTGTAGCCAGGAATCGAACCTGTTGATTTTGTCTTTTTTTATTTGTAACTAGCTGCGTCCCGCGGTTTCATCCGCATAAGTTTAGATCCCGTAGGAATATCGTGATAAAAACTATCCTATGTCCTTTCCCAGGACTCAAACTATCTCTATACCAAATTTCATCTGAATCGGTTCAGTGGTTTAGGCGTGAAAAGGTAAAATACAGACAGACAGAGTTACTTTAGAATTTATAATATTAGTATCGATGTGCGTTTTGTTTGTGCAGAATAAACAATTTTTCTTTCTTTCTTTTCTTTTTATTTCAGCGATATTTTTACCGTCAGTGCAAACGTAGGTTTACAATGCGCGTCGACAAGTAGGTTTTACATTTTTTTAAGAACAATAAAAAAACTTTATTTATAAATGGGAGCTACCTAAAACCTTGTTTTGATTATGCGCTTGGGCAGACACTCGTCGTTACCACAAAAATGCACTAAGTACCAGGATATTTTTCAAATGCATGACATCAAACGGTTAAGGTCTCTGCACATTAGCCTGTTTACGCGACAGCGATTAATTGCATGTTCCTAATTCCACACACAAATAACACTAAATTACTTAGATACTTATTGCGCTGCACCTCGCTCCAAAACACAGTCGGTAATCTTACTGACGTTGCTCAAAAAGCCGCTAAGCCGAAGTGGGACTGGGCTGGCCACGTCTGTCATAATTATGCCCCATGAGCTGTGGGCCAAAATAACCACTACGTGGAGCCCTGACACAGCCACAAGGCGTCGCGGCAGACCCTGTAGAAGATGGCGGGATGAGCTAGAGATAACAAACGATCAGTGGATCCCTCGAAGAGCTGGAAGTCATGGGGAGAGGCCAGTAACTTATTCAAAAGTTCCTTTATTCCATACAAGTGAATACTAAATTATTCATAAGCTAAAAGATTTTGTGTTCAATTGGAAAATGTTTTTATAATTTCCCTAAGGTATAGTATGCGTAGATTTGCGCTTAGTTTATTTTGGGAATCGCGATTCGTTGGCCGTGAGTGGTATTAATGAATCGATTGCCCTTGACCTCTCAATGCCGACCGACAGCTGTTAGACAGTAATCGGGACATTTACCTAGTATATCGATGTATCGTATCTTTTCTGCGTAGTCACTTACTATAAGTACTTACTTTACCTAACTAGCGACTCGCTCCTGCTTCGCACGGTTTTTTACAATTTGACATAACATCAAGTGTATAAGATTAATAATAAGGTATTGTAGGTAGTACCTATTGTAGGTACACATATTACCGGAATAAATTCTCTAAATTAGTCTAAATGAAGGTGAAAAGCACATCAAAATCCGTTGCATAGTTTAGAATAACAACGTAATTGCGTAACACACTATTCATCACAATCTGATTCTTTTTGAACCATATTGCTAATCCATTGCTTCATAAAGCTATGTTCGAAATAATTGTCTTTTCAACAACGTAAATAACGCAATGAATGTTGTTGAACTGTCAAAATGATAGCCATTCCTACTGTTAGTGCGTTACGCAATTACTCCCTTTTTTTTTTCCCTGGTCGCACAGACTAACACAAAAAGTGACTTTAATTAATCTACAGGTTGAAATTGAAAACATGCGACAAATCGAAATGGGAGATTGTACTCATCATTATGAACAACTTTTAACTACTATGGGACTAAACATGAAATCGCGAAAAAAAAAATCAGCTGTTCCCTACATTTTGACGAGTTATGCGAACATAAATGTAGGGAACTGATTTATTTTCGCGATTTCAGGTTTGGTCCCATAGTAAAAGTTGTTCATAATGATGAGTACAATCTCCCATTTCGATTTGTCGCATGTTTTCAATTTCATCCTGTATAATAATTGTATATGTATGTATAAGTACGAGTAGATTAATTACATAATTATAAAGGCAACATTGTTCTATTTGCTTATACTTAATCTGTCGAGCTCCGCTAATGAGACACAATTGATTTTCTATTGTTTTGTCGCCAATACGCGACGCGCGGTGCTTGATCCGGTTAAAACGATTTTCGCTAGGTATAGGAATTTGGTTGCGGTTTGCTAATGTTCGATTTTAATAAAACAACTTCATCAAAATCCAAGAAACAAATTGAATTCATTTGTTACGCTATAATGCATGATTACCTTTATGTTCATAGAGTTCATACGAAAATATGGATGTAATGGAAATATACCGCCAGTATATATGTATACTATGTATATATGTAAGTATGTCTACTAATAATTCTTGTTAGTACTTGTTAAACATATTGTGCAGTCTCAACTCTGACCTGGTAATAAATTATGCGCATACGCTATTACATAATATAAGTAGGTAAGTAATATACAGACTCAATATATTTTACAGGGTTATTTTTCTAACTGTACGAGAATGACCTAATTTAATCAAAGGATAGGCATATTTAAAGGAGTCTCGCGGGGCCGATTTTGATTATTATGAGAGTACTTAATAAATAATGCGATATTTTTATTTTAACCGACGAAAAAACGGAGCAGGTTCTCAAGTCGACGCGTATATTTTTTTTTTGTATGATCACGCGTAACTTTTTACAGAATAGTCCTATTTTGATAATTCTTTTTTTTATTGGAAAGGGTATATCCCGAAGTTGGTCCCATATACAGGATGTTACGGAAAGGGTATGTCAATACAAACGGGTTGAAGAGTGTATCTGGTCTAGAATCTCTGTACAAAATTTCAGCTCAAAAGCATTAACATTGAAAATGCTTAATATTTTTTTATTTCCCTTTCCGTAACACCCTGCAGATTTGGAAAAAAAATCCTACCCTAAGTGTGGGAAAATAGGGGTGATTTATGGTTCACTCGCAGATTTTAATGCTGAGTTGTGTATTACAATAATTAGTAAATTATAGCCACAAAAAATTATAAAATAAAAACCTTTTAACAAAAAAATTAAACCGCCGAAAAAACTGAAAGCAAAAAATGATAAACCTTTTTTATTTAACCTTAATAACTAAGTTCTTGAACTAATGTAAGTATACCTAAGTAATTTTGAGTCGGCGCCAAACATGCAAAAAGCGTGATGTGCGGCTTCATTGGTAATTTTGTGATCTTTGTTCATTGATTATTTGTTCATTTTTGAATTCATATTTCTACTGAAAAGAAGTCTGAATATCTCCCAACTTGTACATCATTTTCACGTAGTATTTATACCAAAATAGCCTGCAATAATTGTTTTAAAAAATATATTGATACTTTGATTTTTTAATAAATAAAATAATAGTACCTACTATCTATATATTTCACTGCCCCGGCGCGGAGATGCGCCCTCGCCCTGGCTGCAGGCCTTAATTTGTTGAGGCATCCACAGGCAAGCCCGGTTAAGCAGACGACAACCTCATAGGTTGAACTGCATGATGCCATTTATTTATAAAAAAAAAAAAATATGCACGCTCGGTACCGAAATGTAAGAAGGCTCTCATCTGTCAAGCTCCGCTAACGAGACAATTGATTTTCTATTGTTTTGTCGCCCATGGGCGACGCGCGCCGCTTGACCGGTTAATAGTGTCATTTCTAGCATCAGGTGGATGACAGCTCACTTTACCTAGTTTTTTACTGTATCCTACGATGCAAGTACTCGTTACCAGGTCAAGTACCTCTGCAGAAACCCTTTACGGAAACTACCGACGTAAGAAGGCGCCCATTGTAAACGATGACGTGGATCCGATGACTTCATTTATTAAATATGCATGTGCTAGCGTAATGGATTTATTATTAGAAGCCTAGAAGGTTACAAATAAAATAAAATTTATTAAGTACCCATTTGTTCTGTAAATTTTATACCTAGGACACTTTTGCAAAACGTTCCGTACGTAGCTTAGCTGGCTAGTTCTTTTATGTATTTTCCTTGTATTTACCATTGAGAAGGGCTCTATTTAAAATTGCACATATCGTTATTTTTCAAAGTCAAATCATTTATTTCAAATAGGCACATAAACGACACTTCCAAAACGTCAAAATTTCCAAAAAATTGATTTGATTCTAGTCGCCCCTTCCAAAAGGTAGTTTCGTATGGAGAAGAACGGGCAGGAAACTCTATCGTTATTCTTTTTTTTATTTTTTTTTACAATATTTTGTATAAAATGACTATACCACAACAGGTAAAATAATTAAAAATAAAGCAATGACAGGTAAATTAATTACTTATGTGGTGTGTAGATATAGCTATCGCACCTTCGGTGCAACAAAGTCACAAATAGCAAAGACTGCAAAATTGGGGTATGCCAAATTGTAAAAATAAGATTTTTAACGTAAAACTATAGCAAACAAAATACCTAATTAAAAAATGAGCTGTTGTGACTTTGTTGCACCGAAGGTGCGATATGGTCCATTCTGCATCACCAAATGGTTGACTGGTAGAAAATGTCTCTGTATGCTTGTGTGCTTAATTAATCTGTCGAGCTCCGATCATCATCATCATCATTTCAGCCGAAAGACGTCCACTGTGCTGGACATAGGCCTCCCCCAAGCACCTCCACTTCGACCGGTTTTGTGCTTCTCGCATCCAACGAGTTCCTGCGGCCTTCACAAGGTCGGAGCTCCCATAATGAGACACAATTGATTTTCTATTGTTTCGTCGCCAATAGGCGACGCGCGGTGCTTGACCGGTTTTAAAAGACAAAGCTATAATCACGAATTTGTTGTACTTGAAATTCATGATGAGAACTCCAGCATTTGTACAGCCAGCCAGACGTGCTGACATTTGTTATCTCTGAATCATGCGTCATTGATGTGTGCAGTTCATAAAACTATCATTATCAGACGAGATAACGTTAGATCCCGTCGAGTACATGCTGTTGTGTGTTTAGTGTTCTTTGTACTCCGTTTCTGTTTGCGTTCCATCATTTGTGTCGATAATATTAAAACGTTTAAGTTGTTATTGCGAACAACCCTGATCAGACGAATCTCTGATCAAGGTTGTTTGCACGAATGTTTGTGTATGTCTTTCCCGAAAACTGGCACAACCGCACCAGTAAGTGAGAGTATTAAGTCAGCCACACATGAGTGGCAAACATTTTTTGTCGGTGAGAACGTTGTAGCCCTTGTAGACTATAGATTTGTAAACCATTTTCTATTTTGTTTTTTAGTACTTGTTGGCAGGCCTACACTGTCCTCCCTTATCTGCTAACAGTCTAATTAAAAAAAAAAATTAAAAGCCATAAACAAATACTTAACCGTGGCGTTTCTTGCCGTCTCTTCTCCATAGGAAACGACCAATTAGAACCCTGCACCTAGCTTCTGAAGTTTCATGTACCCATTTAGGTTTATGGGAAATAAAAGTATTCTGATTTTGATTTCGACCTGCACTACGAGAACCGGTCTTACTGCAAGTGCAAGGACATAAAACTGCTGTCAAAGTCAATGTCACTTATGCAGTGCCGGGTTAAAACTACTTGATGCCCTAAGCAATCCACGCCTGTGAAGACAAGTAAGAAAATCATTCACGCTCTCGACAGCTTCAATGATTTTGGGGGTCATGATCCCCATGACCCCCCCCCCCCCCCTGGGACCGCACCTAGTTTATGGTGCCCCCCGAGACGTGATGCCATAAGCAATTGCTTAATTTGCTTAGGAGTTAATCCGGCACTGCACTGATGTGCGGCTGACTACCACTAGTATAACTAGTGCCGACAAGTTGCTGTAATCCGATTTGAAAGGTGTACCTAATTCAGGCAATTGAGACATTTCATATTTGTCTCTGAAATGGCAACTTGGTAACGCATCTGTGATGTCTGAACTAGATGTCCATAGGCAAATGGTAAGACGTTCTTGGACAATTAGTTGTTGACCAAATTGACCACCAACTTAAACTGTCCGTTTATTAAAATCACAACTGTCATTCTTTGGTTGTATGAAATGGATATAATAACACGGCAAATTGACGTAGTGCGTTCATTTGATGAACAATTTTCCCGGCCTTACTTAGGTACATAGAAAGGGCTAGGTTATAGGGAGGTTCCATAAAGGAATCGGGCAGAAATATTCAATTTGGCTTCCTAGTCAGCTTAAGAAAATGAAGAATGTTCATGGCTAGTTGGCTTTCTTCAGTCGTGACGTCTGTGTCATGCTCTGTGTTCGATAGACCGTTAAAAATCGGGTCAATAGTGGCAATTACCTTTAATTGACTGTAATCGAGAACTTTCTGTGGTACTTTCTACATTTGAATGTCAAATAAACGTTCTATTAGCTTTTATCCACGACTTTGCTCCCGATCTATGACATAGCAATCGTGCATTTATTTTTGTGGTAAAAAATAGCCCATGTGGGCCGCACGTGGGCTAATTTAACAATGAAAAACTTTTAATAACGTCAATTCGTTCGTCTTTTGCCGCGTGTGGCGACATCTACATCGCCACACACGAACTACGCATCCCACTGTGTCACGCAAAAATCCTGCATCGCGCAAGTAGAGTTTACCGCGCGCGATCAAAGACAATCACACTATTGTATATTAAGTTAGATGGTGAGATCTCTACTAGGGTTCTCACCAACTTTTTTACATATCTACTGAATTTTAAACGGTCAAGGACCGCGGTCCACCGATCGGCGAACAAACAATAAAAAATCAATTGTGTCTCATTAGCGGAGCTTGACAGATTAAGGTAGTCTGTGGTGTCCCTTAGGTACCGCAAAACGGGGCTACTTTGACTTCCAGGGTTACTTTGACAGGTGTTGGAACTACTTTAACAGAGCGCCAAAATCGGTTTTCACGTGTGCTCAGCAAGTGTGCGTGATCTCGAGTAATATTGCGCGAGGCGCGGGGTGTGGGGAACGCGTCATAGCGTTGTGATCGGCCTTGTCAAAGTAACCCTGGAAGTCAAAGTAGCCCCGTTTTACTGTACCTTCACATAGTCATACTGGCAGTATAAAACCAGTTAGGTTAGGTATCTAACCTACCTCTGTTACGAGAGAGATCTATCGAGTTATATCCAGGTTTGGAAGTGTCAATTACTCTTATTGACTGAAATTAGTCTCGTGTCGTCGCCGCCGTGCCTACGTTTACCTGGATGTAATGATTGCCTTCGTGTCATGGCACCATTATCTGCTAAGTGGGTTACTGAGGAAATTGCTTGGAAAATACGACTCCGCATGTTTTTTGTGTACTTACCTACTGAGTAGACAGAGAATGAAAGAAAGAATAAAGTTTATCTGGGCACAGTAACAACAAAACACAAAACCGGTCGAAGTGGAGGTGCTTGGGGAGGCCTTTGTCCAGCAGTGAACGTCTTTCGGCTGAAATGATGATGATGCTGATGATGATGGGCACAGTAAAAGTAATATTTCAACAACAATAGTGTGTGCGTCACGGCTGCGTCATTCATATGCGATACATATTGTGGTTCTTTTGATACGCAGTTTCGATGAGCTCTGCATGTGCTCATTTGGGGAATGAGTGCTAGACCGAAAAAAAAGTGTACCATTTTCACCGTTACGACACATCCATCGTCGTCATCATTTCAGCCGAAAGACGTCCACTGCTGGACATAGGCCACCACCGCCGCTTCGACCGGTTCTGTGCTTCCCGCATCTAGTGGATTCCCGTAGTGCATTCCCGCGGCCTTCACAAGGTTATCGGTCCATCTTGTGGGAGGCCTTCCAAACGCTACGTCTTCCGGTACGCGGTCGCCATTCCAGAACCTTTCGGCCCCATCGGCCGTCTGTTCTGCGAGCAATATGCCCTGCCCACTGCTAGGTATCCAATAAGAAAGGGTTTTTCGAAATTCCACCCCTCAGAGGGTGAATGGGGGGAGGGTGTTTCACGCGGACGAAGTCACGGGCAGAAGCTAGTAAATCATAAATTCTCATGACAGTTCTCATGACTAGATAGCCAGTATACTATTGTAGTCTTTGTGACTAGATATTTTTCAATAAGTAGGTAGGCAGGTTTGGTAGAAATGGCTTTGACACATAAGGTAGGTAAGTAGGTACCAGCATACATTTATATGTGACCTCCATTTCAGTATTAAATGCCTACTTTCATGAAGCCAGACGCTTAATTCACATAATAAATCTCCTTTTAAGGTTAATGTGTAATTAAACATCACATGTCTGGGTGCGGTTGCATTATGTGTTTTATTCGTGTAACAAAATTATTTTCAGCCTAGATTCCTACGAAATTATAATATCCATTAATAAAGCTGTTACCTAAACTTAGGTTTTGCAAGTTATCAAAAGTAAAAATCTTTACTTTTTACTATAAAGTCAAAACCTTTCAAAGTAAAGGGCTTTTCACTGGCAGCGCCCCGCGGTTTCACCCGCTTAAGTTTCCCCTGGGAATATCGGGATAAAAAAATTCACAGACAGACAGACACTCTTTCGCATTTATAATATTAGTATGAATTAGTTTATTATGGAAGTATGGATACTGTACGGTCAGAGAAAATGTATACAGACTGAATTTTTCAAGTGTTTTTTCAAGTTGTTTTTTTTTTCGAAATCAACAGTTTCGACTCTTGGCTAGAAATACAGATTTTTCAAAAATCCAATAATGCAGTTTTAGTTTTCATCAAAATCGGGCCCGGGGCTCCTTTGCGTACCTTTCGCTATTCCTCATACTTTCGGATTTAGCCATCCACGCCCATTTGAAAAATTCATCCTGTATACCATTATACAGCAGATTGCTACAGGCTAGGGCTACGTATAGCCTTATTGTGTTATATTAGCGTTCTCATACGACTGCAAGCTGTGATTAAATTTTAAGCACAGTTTAATAATACCTACTAAATTTTTATTTACGAAAATACAACTTTCCCGACTAACAGCGGTTGAAAGGAAAACCGGAAAACCATAATTATTGGTTGGTTGGTACTACTGCGAAGCGCTAAAAAGTTGCCAGCTAATTCGGCAATGTTGCCCTTTATAAACAAAACTACCACGTTAGGGTATAGCCAAGTTTTAAAAATATTTTCCCCTATATTCAACAATGTTTTTCTTTTGTTACAGATTCAACCCTGTCTTCGACGAAATTGAAATGTTGCAGAGATTTCAAGTTTTAAAACTTTAATTAATGTCAAGAAGGTACACGACGTTCACGGGACGAACGTGTGACAATATAGAAAGTGAATTTTTCAAAAGTGTGAGATCGAGGACTAGCCGGTCCTTGATGTACTCGACAAGCTACAACCCTTGCGCCCTAACGCTTTGTATATCGAAGAGACTTTGCCGCTATTCGGCTAGAGACCCAAGATTAAGACACTGGTCGAGAGAATTAACGATTTCTTCGACGTAGAAGAATTTTCTCTAATTGGATTATTAATCCAATTCTGGTAGTTTTCACGGCGTCCGTTAGAGGACCGAATTAGAGACAAAAAAGTACGTACTTAGCACCGTACTTAAGAAGAGATCGTCTAAAAGACTAATGGAATCACAACGAGCGTATGCAAATGGAATTCCAGGCAAAGATCCTTCTAGCAAGTATGAATATAAAGTACCGTCTGAAGAGGAGAAGACTACGTCTCCACTCCTTCAGAGGACTAATGATATCAAGTATATAGATGGAGTGAATGATGATAAAAATGAAATGAGAGATATGGGAAAGCCTAAAGATGATTTGGATACTGTAAATTCTATGAAAACGGAACCGAATAATTCTAAAGATAACCATCTCTCTGTAGGTTATCATAAAGATTCAAAAAGTGATGATGATGCCGTTTCAACGAATGAAGGTGTTAAGTTTTTTGGCCTTGGAGACACTGACAGTATTTGTTCGAGTAAACCACCACTAGATGAATCATCGCCTCCGATCCCGGATGGAGGGTGGGGATGGGTAGTCGTAGCCGCATCATTCCTCATCGCTACTGTGGCCGATGGATTAGCTTTTTCCTATGGCTTGATGCATGACAAGTTTGTCATCTTTTTTGAAACCAGTGAAGCTAAAACTTCTTTGATTGGAAGTCTGTTCATATCCGTACCGTTAATAGCTGGACCTATTATGAGTGCTTTGGTAGATCGTTATGGATGCAGAAGTATGACAATAGTTGGTGGTGTTGCTTCAACTATAGGATTTGTAGCTGCTTCATACAGCAATTCTGTTGAAGTTTTGTATGTTACATATGGTATTATGGCTGGCCTCGGGACTGGCTTGCTGTACGTTACTGCTGTGGTATCCATCGCTTACTGGTTTGAGAAACGGCGCAATTTAGCTGTTGGATTAGGTTCTTGTGGAGTTGGTTTCGGAACTTTCATATATTCTCCACTAACGACATATTTATTGGAAGAATTTGGTTGGAGAGGTACCTTATTACTGTTAGCTGGTACTGTACTTAATGTGTGCGTGTGTGGTGCTGTAATGAGAGATCCTGAATGGTTGATAATTGAGCAGAAAAAGCAAAGAAAATTGAATAAGTCGAAGAGAGCATCCAGTATTATGTCTATATCAGCCAAATCTGGCGGTGGGGAATCTGTTTATCCTGGAGCAGAAGAGCTAAAGACATTAATGAAGAGCGGTGAAACGCCAGAATATATACTCACAACACTAGTAGCTTCTATTGCTGAAGCTGAGGATTTGGAGGCAGCAACTAAAAGAAATGCTGACATGTCACAATACCATAAAGTTAGTTCAGTAATAAATCTGCCTACATTCTTGAGACAAAGTGAAAAGGTAACATTCGTTTCCGTGTACTTCCATCATACGTAACGTTTCTAGTTTTGAAAATATTTAAAAATATTATTTTTTCAGGTTCCTGCTGAAGTATTAGACCAACTCCAATCCAACAAGAAACTCTACAATATTATTTTACAAAACTATCCATCGCTGCTAGCACTAAGATGTACTTCAGAACAGAAGTTGAACGTAGAACCTGCAGAAGGTTCAAAATCTAAGCCAATAAAGATGTCAATGAAGTTGAAACTCAACAAGAAAGAGAAAGAGAAGAAGAAAGAGTTTGAGACCAAACTGGATCAGGTCAGAACGAAGTTGTTGCAGCCTATACCGGAGAACAAACCTGCAGTAATACAAAGAGAACGTCAGGACTGGTGGACCAAACAGTTTGTTACTGATCATCATTATTTGAGAGGTATCCGAGTACATCGTAACTCGATCATGCATCGTGGTGCCATGATGAATATCGCCAAGTACAAACTACGAGCGTCTTCGTGTCCCGATATTTATAGAAATTCGATGTGGTCTGTGGAGGAGGAAGCTGTAAGTATCTAAGTTTGTTTTTTGATATATTATTTTGTATTAATCGCGAAGTAAAATTACTTATAATGCTTCAGCCATTATTCTATCATGGACATGTTCTTTAAAAAAACATATTTTTTTCCATTTTCAGACCTGGGGCAGACGTTTACTGGACACAATCAACAAAACTTTCGACTTCAACATGTTCACCGAGTTCCATTTCCTGATGATGAATCTGTCAACTTTAGTGCTATTCATTTGGTTCATCGTGCCTTACTTCTACATCTCAAACTTCATGCTCATGAGTGGATACTCTGAAGTTCACGGCTCTTGGATGTTGAGTGTGTTCGGAATTGCTACTATTATCGGCATTGTGAGTATTAATGACTTGTAAAGTTCCCATTAGTCCCCGTATAACAAAAAATATGGCAAAAGTGTAACTATCGCTGACTGTTATAATCCCGTAATTGTACAAGCCCATTAGTTAAAGAGTAAAAAGTTTGAATAGCAACTCCTACTTAGAAAATGATCCTTTTTCTGAGAAACATTTGGCAAACTGCTATTATTTTCTTGTTATACATAATCAGCCTATAACGTTCCCACTGCTGGGACACAGGCCTCCTCTCTGTGAGAGGGAGTGGGCCGTAATCCACCACGCGGGCCCAGTGCGGGTTGGTGGATGTCACATGTCTTCGAATTTTTGGTTCTAGGACATGCCGGTTTCCTCACGATGTTTTCCTTCACCGTTTTGAGAGCAGTGGTGATGAAATAATTTACACAAAGTAAAGCGCCTGTCGGGGTTCGAACCTACGACCTACAACTTGTAAGTCGCGGCTGATACCACTGGGCCACCACTGCTCTCACTGGTTGGTCACATTTTCTTGTTATGCCAAAATTTATTTGAGAGTAACCTAAACTATGTTGTTCATATATTTCAGGTTGGCCTAGGTTGGATGGGGGATCTGCCTTGGGTTAATGTAACGAAGACATACGCTCTATGCCTTATATTTTGTGGCATAACCATTATCTTGTTCCCTGTGCTAATTCGTGTGATGGACCCAGAGGCCCCCTACAGTTTCTATATATTAGCCTTAAATGCTGTCATGTTCGGACTGATGTTCTCAAGCTCATATTCATACACGCCGAGCATTTTGGTAGAATTGATCGCTTTGGAAAGATTCACAATGGCTTATGGATTGGTTTTGTTAAGTCAGGGCATTGGACATCTTATTGGACCGCCTATGGCTGGTGAGTAAATATACATCTCGTCAATTAATATTCGGAAAGTACTGCATAGTGTTTCAATGTAAACGGATATAATTATCTAACAAAATATCACGATCTCTGTTCCTTACAATACGACAAGTCTGCAAACCTCAAAGAGTTTCTGAAATCAGACGTCACCGCTACGTAACAATACTCAGAAACCTGTACATAATAATAATCTCAATAACAGTGAACAAGTAGTAACAAACCGTTACTTGGCCCATTGTTTTTTAAACACTAGATTCGAGTTACCCCAGTTGACTCGCACAAACGAAGTGAAATGATCAACAATCGATACATCATTTGTTTTTCTTCACAATTTTTCGCCGCTTATCTGCTACTAACTTTATCATAACCATGCAAAGAGTTGTCTTTCAATAAGTTACAAATCTAAGGATAAATATTGCGGTTCTTATCGCATCAGTTGCGGTAACTACAATCGTAAAATGAAGTGTGAACAGTCATAAAACCTAGCTATAATCTGCACTGTTTATGAATACAAAGGTTGTTTGCATAACTTTAGCTCTTTGCATGTCAATGTCTCACAAGGTTTTCTTCCAGCCTTTACAAATGTTTTTAATTGTATTGTTTTCTTCTGAGCACTGCATTACAGTGGGCCAGGATTATCTCAGCATGTGTGTACTTTTATAGTTAACACTGCAAGACTAATCTAAGTCATTTGGCTTCATTCATTATATTATGTTTGGTTAATCCTATTAGCTTCTAATGCCAATACCGGGGTATTAAGCCGCATAAATGGGTCTCCTAAAACATGTCAACTGGGCTCTAACCACAAGCAACTTATCAACCTTTATGTTAGCTATTCCAGCTAGGTATCTTTGCATATACTCTCAAATTCTATTTTTTTCAAGTAAGTCAATTATCAAAATAATTTGAAATTTCCTAGGAGAGAGAGAGAATCCCGAAAAGTTAATGCATCATTTTCGCATTTCACTTATTTTTATGTTAAGGTACCAACTTAATATTCCGTTTTTCATTTCAGGTGCGCTGAGAGACGTCACTGGACACTGGGATGCAGCATTCTATGTTGCCGGCTTGTGGGTCATAATTTCTGGGTTTTTGGTTGGTGTTATCCCGTTCACTGAAAACTTCCGTATTTGTGGTAACGCACCTCTCGCTAAAGACGTGGCGGGCGAACCCGATCCAGGGGTGAAAATCATCATTGCCCATTAAAAAATACCCATTCAATCAACAACTTAGATGTGACAACTGAAAAATTAAATGTGTTTTTTGGTGTTATTTCATACCTAGTGAAAAAATATGTTTGCTTTTTTCCTGCCTTGATTGGAAAGCTTATCTTATACCTACATTTTTTAAATGTTTTTCATAATTATTATGCTTTGCTTTTGAGGCGTAATTATAGTCTCTATTGTGTGATTTACTGAGATATTTGAAATAATTTGTATGACTTTAATGAATTTATTTAAATCTATATACACTTCTATAGTTTTAAACAATAATTTAGAATTAATACGCCATGTTCTGAATTTCATTATTATGTGTGCTTATTTATAGAATATGTAACCTACTTAGGTAGAGAGTATACCTTAATCTTCATTCATACACATTTTGATTGTTTTGTAGAAAAATATAAATAGATTATCAAACAAATCGTACCTTGATTATGTAGCAATTGTGTGTTTGTGGCGAGTTAAACTAGAAAACGTAATCATATTAACATAGTGTACACCTATGTATTCGTATGTTAATTATTTGTTTGCTTTAAAAAGTCTCCTAAGGAGATAAAGTATTCCTTTATACTTTAGAGGTTAAATACTGTGTGCCTTTCTGTAGTTTACATAATTCCCTTAGAATTCCTTAAAGCAGGCATTATCAAATGCCCTAGGTATCGATTTTGTATCCCCGAAAATAAATGGTACGATAGTTTGTGAAAGACCTTACCGGTTTTAATGTTTTTTTTTTTTATGAAATCGTATGTTTTCTAGATTACTACTTACCTATTATAATTATTAAATACACCTACATTATATCTATCTATTTCAGACGAAAGTATCAAGTGCTTGATACTTTCGTCTGAAATATACTTGCCATTTATCAAGGTAATAATGAATTTATTTTTACATGAAATTTTGAAAGTATTTTAGGTGATAAGTTTGTCTACTTACTTAGAATTTAAACTCCTTACGTATACCTTGTATTATGTATGAGCTAATAAAATTAAAATTTGCTAATTTAGATGAAGTGTTTGATTTTGTCTTAGTGAAATTCCTTATCTTTTTACACACCTATACTCCATTTGTTATAACATTAGAAAAAAGAGGCTCGCAGAAGCAGGAGTACGAAACCTTTTATTTTCAAGTTAAGTTCAAACAATTTTAATAAATAATGTATGTGCTTTTTTTTGTAAGTTACAATGTATGGCATGCAATAAAGCATATTTTATCTATCTACTCGTCACGATTCTTGGACAGGTACATGAAATGAAACAATTTTTAGTAACAATCAGTTTATTAAAAACAAGTTTATATAAACCGACAAAATTAAGAAAACACGTGCTGCCACAACTTAAGTAGGCAATAGGTAACATTTTAGATTTGGTAGAGTTATAGTGAATGAAAAACGTTCCCGGTACTGTCCGCCCCTGCTTCTTTTAGATTTTAAACATTGACACGACAATATTTTAAGTAAAAACTAAATAATATTAAATGAAAGCCTTGTAATTTCAGAAGGTAGATAGGTTAAATAATTACAATTAAGTGTGACTGTTGTTATTTAAATTGATTATATTTAAATCCACATCAATCTTGACTGTAATAATGTTTGTTGTACTTTTATTACAAAGTGTGCCCCTAAAAGAGCCTTTTTTAACTTCTGTCTAATGCTATAATAAATGGACTTTAGTTCTTTTAGACCTCTAAATTGATTAAAACAAAAATAAACATGCAAAGTTAAAGTAAAACACTGCTGTGTATTAAATTCTTCAGTGTTTATGTATATGTCGCAGATGGATTGCTTAGTTGGCAGCTTCAAAATCATAAGACATTTATTGAAACTAAGTTCAGAATCAGCACTTTTTGAACGTCAACCAACATAACATAACAGTCCCCCAAAACGCCCGCTCTTTCCACTACTTAGTGCTTTAGCTGGGAAGAAGTGGTGCAACAAATTCCCGAGCAGCACAGTTGTCTTTTCTGTTAGAAGAACTAACGAAAACGGTTTAACAACATTCAGCTGGATGAAACAGTCGATCATACTGGCAAAGTTCGAGTTTGCAAATGGTTGAAATATTTAAACAATGTGTGATAATCGAATTAATTACTTAACTGATTTATGCCATCCCACTACTTCCTACCGGTACTTGCCCGTGGTCCCCCAGTCTAGTTCCCCTTGGGGTACCACGCGTGGATCCCCTGAATAACAATCTTATTATTAAATGGCAGGGATGGCGAACCTCTATACATCTATGTGCCATTTTTTCCAAATAGGTACCTACATATTAAATGCGGCCATAACGTGCTAACAAACAATCTTGGCTTAGTAAATGCTGGAAAAAAGTATATACTTTTGCATTTAGTATTATTATTATTTCCTTTATTTAACTAAGTAGTTACATATAAATTATGTATTTAAATATTAGAATAAGTAGTAATATTATTTTTAATCTCTTGGCTTTGGAGGGTGTACTGGGGGCCAAAACCAAATTGTAGAGGTCCGTTAGACGTTTTTAGACACCAACTGGCGACGATTATCTCTGTTCGCACTATGCATGTGCACAAGACAACCCTGGTTGGTGTAGGACTGATGTGAATTTTAACAATTAACTATATATTTATTTTAATGATTTTATAGTTATATTTTGTTACGTGCCACCCATGGCACGCATGCCATTGGTTCGCCATTCCTGTCCTACGGCCCCGGCTTACGAGATGCAGGTAGGTCACGGGTTCGAACCCAGACAGGCGTTTTACTTTGTGTAAATAATTTCATCACCGCTGCTCTCAAAACAGTGAAGGAAAACATCGTGAGGAAACCGGTATGTTCTAGAACCAAAAAAATCGAAGACATGTGACATCTACAAACTCACACGGCCTCCGTGGTAGATTACAGCCCCCTCTCTTCGAGAGATCGAAGAGAGGAGGCCTGTTTCCCAGCAGTGGGAAAATTAAACGCTGATAAAACAACTACTTCCTAATCTCCCAGCAATCCATTACACGTTAGGCACCAAGATCGCTATGACGAGGTCACAAGTCACGGAATGGCTTTTAAGTTTTTTATATGACTCACAGTCTACTCGTTGGCCAGCTAGTCAGTATCCTGTATCTAAGATCAGAATGTTGGGCCACAAAAGGGATGAATGAAAAACAGTTGACTTGCATTGCATGCAGCTGAGATGAGAATGCTAAGTAAGAGGAATGTGTGGTGTTATGCGAATGGAACGAAATGTACCTACCTATATACTTGTAATTAATTGACGTATATCCGTCAGGAGCTGATAGAGGGGGAGGGAGGGGGGGTGGCAAAATGCAACAAATTCCAAATAAAATAAACTACATAGGTACTAAATATTGGGATATTGTAGCAGGAACTTCAACTAAGCTATGAACATAATTAAAAGTACAGTAAAATGATGAGCGATTTAAGATCTTACCAATATTTTCATTTTACGCTTCAAAAATCTTTGAAATATCTCAAAAACTATTGAATTTCGGCCATACATAAGAAGGATTCAATTTGTTGCATTTTGGCCCCATAACAGCTGCTGAGGGATATACGTCGAATTACCGAAATTATTTTGAACTGAAATCGTAAAAGTTAGTTGCAGCTTGCAGATCATTCCCGAATTTATGGGAGAATTAGGTATATTTATAATTATTTTGTAAATTGGTAACATTTATTCACGCAAATCACAAATCACAAATGTCAAATTGTGAAGTGCAAGCATGCTGTGGTAACTTAGAACAAATGGCACGGAACGCTGTAAGCACTGCCATCTATTAGCTGCTTCAAGAAACAAAATGCTGTTTGTAATTTTATCAAAGGATTATTACTAGATGGCAGTTTACCAAAACTCAATGAAATGACGATGTCAATAAATGCCGCGTTCCGAGTTAGGAATGTAATCGATATAATCGATTTGAGCGTGCTTAAACCTAATTAAACCTAATATCGATGATAGTCCTAACTCGGAATGCACCCAAAGTGACGTTGACATTTGACATTATTCTGAATTTTCACAAGTTTTTTTTCGGTTGATTTGTATGCGCATAGTCTGTTAATTTTCTTGTATTTTCGTGTTTTCTCGGTTTTATTTTCATTCGGTACGTTGAGTTGAACTTTGTTCCTCCAGCCTTACGTGTAGATTGCCATAAAACACTAATCGTGAACTTTTACACGATAAGTCTACGATGGCTCAAAGGTCTTGTTGTGTTCCCGGCTGTTCCATGAAAGTTGGAGGCGGTAAGTTGTCTCATTCTGAGTATATTTTTTATACGTATCACCGGCAATGTGCAGAATTTCGAAATTTTATAGAATTCCCGTTTTCCGACCGGTCAAGCACCGCGCGTCGCCATTGGCGACGAAACAATAGAAAATCAATTGTGTCTTATTAGCGGAGCTCGACAGATTAAAATAATATCATGGTTTACGTTTTAAGTAACTGATACCTACTTCAAAATTGTTTCAGTTGAATCTTACCACATATAATGCTGAAACTACACACATAGGTACTTACTTGTAATTATTCTTACTGATAAAATAAGTATGTAAATGAGCAACAAACATACTACTTAAATAATTCTTAGATCCCTACTCCTATTATTCTTTGTCCGCTTAGTGATTGGAAATTATTCCATGGAAACCTGTTACTGAGTTAAAATGTTCTCTAGGTTAATCCAGGTCATGGTCTACCTGTGTGGTCAGTGGGTCGTCTTAGGTGTGTTCTCCCAAACCTATTTAGCTGTTGAAGTATAGTGGAGTAACAAATATCTAAACATAATAATTATAATTATGTTAAGTATCTAGAAAAGTCGGTACTTAATTTTAAATTTGAGTATTAAATTATGTGTATGACTCCAGACCACTCATTATTGTTAACCAAACCAAGATACAAGTTCAGTACCTACTCAGATTATTTTCTTTTTTATGTTTTGTGAACATCTTGTAACAAGTTTTTAATTATCATGTTTTAGGATTGCCGTTGCACCGATTTCCAAATCCAAACAATCCTACTCAAATAGAACATTTTCGCACTTGGGTTATGAAAATTGGAGGTGATATTATTGGAGAAGATAATAAATTCATACGTAAGAACAGAAAAGTGTGTCAGAAACATTTTGAAGATGTTTACATATTTCCAAATATGAAACTAACTGCACTGGCAATTCCAACACTTGAAATTCCAGGTAAAATATGTTAATTTTAAAAACTACACTCTGTTTATTGATGAAAAAAGTAAAGGTGAATAATCTAACCATGTCTTGTTTTGTGAAATACAAAACTAAGCAATGTAAAAATAGAAACTTACTTCATGAAGAAGTTTTTTAAGCAGATTTAATGTTAGTCAGTCTTTTTATTAGAAATTGTGTCTTCATAAAAGTAGTCAAAAGTTCTGTAAAACTTGATTGATGATGATAACGGCTTCCTAAGAATAAATCCTTTTATCCCAAATGGTTAAGGTGTTCATCCCTATTAAAAATCACCCTAAAATTTTCAGGTGTGCATGTTGGTGAGCGCAGGCATATTGAACGGCCATCTACGCCAATTCAAATGGCGACAGCTTCCTCTACCAGACCCATGCCCATGGACACAGATTTATCTTCGAGGCCAGGTAAATGATACATTACATAAACTTATAATAATAGAAAGCATCAAGGCCATCAAATTATTGGGAGGGTTTTTATAATATTAATAGAAGACTTGTTATTATTTGTAAAATGTGAAGGTTTAGGCGTGTTGAGCAATTTTTGGTAGGGGTAAAACTGTAAAGTCCGGCCGCGCCAAAGCAATGGCCACTCGAAACGGAACCCTATCACTAAGCTTCCGCTGTCCGTCCGTCAGCGGGCTGTATCTCATGAACCGTAATAGGTACAAAATACAGAAAATAGTTCTATACCTATAGATTCCAGGAAAACTTGTAAGACATCTACGGTCTTAAAATGACATGGTAAATCTCCAATATTGTGCATACAAACTTACATTGCAGTTGGAATGTATGGGAGAACATGTTTTTCAACTACAATGTTAAGTTTGTTCTTAGGATAAATTCATCCCAACTACGTTTTTTTTTTAATATGTACCTAGTCTTAAATATTTTATGGTGGTACGGAACCTTTCGTGTGCGAGTCCGACTCGCACTTGGCCGGTTTTTTATAATTAATAAATAAATGTTTAAATTTGTGTTTATTATGTTCTGACAGTCATGAATATTGAACTGCCATCTACTTCAGTTCAAATAAAGACAGCCTCCTCTACCAGACCAGTTCCATCGAACCGCACGTTACAAAATTTTGTTTCAGTGTGGTTAGTGGAAGTGCTCAGGTGCTGTTCGTCCAAGTGCGGTTCAAATCATTGCTCTGAGTGGAATACCTCGATTTTTTGCAGTTGGTAATCTAAACACAATACAATGCTTAATTTTGTTTTTCTTGTGTGATTACAGTCATGAATAGTGAAATGCCATCCACTTTACTTCAAATGGAGACGGCCGTCTCTACCAGACCAGTTCAAAAGGACACAGACATATCTCCGAGTCCAGGTAAATGAAAAGCAACATAATTATTAAATACTAATGATAAGTAATGAATATTGATGTAGGTAAGACTTGTAAACAATTAGTGATGTTCAAAATAATACCCACTAATATTATAAATGCGAAAGTGTGTCTGTCTGTCTGTCTTTTATCTCTTCACGCTTAAACCGCTGAACCGATTTTGAGTAGAGACTCTTAACTAGTAGGAATGCTTGAAGCTTTGCCTTAACCTTTTGAACGCCATTGTCACATATATGTGACAAACGAAATCTTACCCTGAACGCCAACGTCACAAATATATGACAAAATACACGTCCCACGGGTAGCACCATATCATGAAATAAACTATTTAATCATTACTTTTGTGTGTTTTTATTTATATAATTTAAAAGTTTAAGCTTCCGTCTATATTGTATTGCATGAAACTAATATAAATAAACCACCAATATCGAGAAATTTGTTGTTTTAAGTGTGTGTTGTTTTGTTAAAGTGGCCTGGCGTCAGGGGTACGGCGATACGTTTATACTCTGGCGTTCAAAAGGTTAATACAGATGTATAAATCAAGCTTTTTAATTGTAGTGGTAACTTATTGAATAATTGCACTGCTTGATATTTTGAACTGTGCCTCACAATGTTGAAGTGAGGATTTATCTTATTCCTCAATTCCTTTCTGCATGTGCTCTCTCTAACCAGTCTTTCCTCATCCATCTCATATTCATGTATGTACTTTTTAAGATTAGTCAGAAGGACTAGAACATAGAAACTGGGTACTGTAAGAATTTTTAAATCTAAGAAATGTGGACGACAACTCTCTCTTTGTGAAATACGGGCAATGGTACGGCTACATCTGGTCGGCTGATTGCCCGTAACGACTGTCAAAGATCCACGAATGAAAAACGGGGCCAACGGCTTAACGTGTTTTCCAAGGCACAGAGTGGTCTCAGTATGTAAAGATGGTCACCCATCCACAGACTAACCGCGGCAAGCGTAGCTTAACCTGATCGATCGACCTGTGCGGCTGTTATTATTAAGCCACGAGCCCCTATAGAATATTTATTTTAGAATATTAAAAATAAATATTCTATAAGTATATATTCTAAATAATACCCAATGTATAATTTTATTTTTATTTTTTCAGGGTGTTATAAGATTTCCATGCCTTTGACTGCAACAGAATAGAAGCTGAAAGACATAATATCTGAAGTAAAAGCAAAATTGCGCAAAGCTCGCAATACAAACAAAAAGCTAAGAATGCAAATGATGATGGCAGAAAACGTTATGAAATCTTCTGCTTATCAAATGGTGAAAGAAAAAATGACACCAGCAGCTCAGATATTTTTCGCAATGCAGATCAAACAGTTTGCAAAGAAACCTGCAGGGAGACGTCTTACTCTAGATGAGAAAGTTCTCTGTTTATCTTTATACAAGCCTTCCCCTAGAGCATACCGAATACTTGGTCAGATGTGCATACTTCCCAAGCGAAAAACTCTAGAGAAATTGCTTTGCAAAATAAATCTAAAGCCAGGATTCAACGAAATAATATTGTAACATTTTAAAAAAAAGTAGAAAAAATGCCCGCCCGTCACAAGTATTGCTGTCTGATTTTTGACGAAATGGCCATCTTATGACAAGACCAATGACATTATCCAGTTTTATTGATAATGGAGAAGAAAGATCGAAGAAATTCTGTGACCATGTGTGTGTTTTTATGATAAGGGGTATTTGTAAGAAATACAAACAACCTATCTTATTTTCATTTTGTAAAGGAAGCAGTAAATCGGCAGATTTAAGCAAGCAATTAAAAAACATTATTAATTCTTTGAATGGCATTGGGTTAAAAGTGGTTGCAACAGTATGTGACCAAGGTGCAACCAATATGGCAGCACTTAACCTTTTGATGAAGGCAACTGAAGGTAATTATTTAAGATGTGGCAAAAATTATCCTGGAGGCTTTTTTGAGATAGATTCAAAAAAAATTTACCTAATTTATGACCCACCTTATCTCATGAAGGGCGTTAGAAATAACCTACTGACGAAAGATTTACAGTTTAAAGAAGATGGTAAAACAAAGTTAGCTTCCTGGTCACACATAGAAGCATTGTATAAACGAGGACCAAAGTACAGAGGGGTTAAGCTTATGACCAAGTTAACAGCTGAGCATGTCCATCCTCAACTTATACCAAAAATGAGAGTCAAACACTGCACACAAGTGTTTAGCAACACCGTTGGCCTGACTATGGGATACTTGGCAGGTTTGTTTTTTCATTGATCATTTTTACTAACAGTACATTTGCACTTTCCATTTGTAGCTTCAGTACTACTACTGAAGCTACAAATTATATTGTTTTCTTTGGAGCCTAAGCTCTGCGTTAGTGATTAATGTTCATTAACGCGTTATGTAACGACGTTAAACCTTAGTCTGGCCATGTAGTTAGTGAATCTTTCCTTTTTCTTTTTAACTTTTTCTTTTCAGATGAAGGGAGACTCCCGAAGAAAAGTGTGGATACAGCCAATCTCATTTTATTCTTCGATAAATTGTTCGATTCAGTCAATGGCAATTTCCATAAACCTGACTTAGGAAAAATTTATAGATGTGCTGTAACTCGGCAATCTCCACATCACAGTTTGTGGTATAAAAGTTTACCGATATTGAAATCCATGACTTTCATCACTAAAACTGGTAACAGAGCAACTGTGCCGTCTTTAACGAGTTGGGTAAAAAGTATCGAAGCTTTTCTCGCATTGACAAAGGATTTGCATTCTGCAGGTTTGAAATCGATACTGCTGCGCCATATTAATCAAGACCCCTTAGAAAATTTTCTTTGGGGCCGTAAGAGCACATGGTCTCCGCAATAATATGCCAAGTGCTCATGCTTTTATTAATGCTTATAAATCACTACTGATATGTAATATAACATCATACAAATCGGTTGGGGCAAATTGTGAAGAAGACAATTTTGAACTACTACATTCATTAAAAAAAATTTTAACTGAGGACCAGCCCCAACCAGAAACAAGCAATATTAATTTTGAAATAGCTGAGGAACACTTGTGCATAAGGGATGCAGATGTACAAAATTTGTTATCAAATCCCGAAAATAAAGAAAAATGTGCAGCAGTAGCATACTGTAGCGGGTGGCTCATATATCTTTTAAAATAAAATATTTATAAGGATTGTCAAACCTGTAGACATGATTTCGAGTCTGAAGAAATGCAAGACTATCATAAATATATTAAAATAAAAGAATATGTGGCTTTCTTACCCAAGTCGTGAAGCATTTTCATTTTTTTTTATTTCAGAGAATATAGTTACAGAAGTTTTAAAGACAAAATGTCAAATCAAAAATATAAACGCATATTTAGAACTAGTTTTATCAATAAATATCAACTACAATTTTATTACATGTGAGAATCATAGAAATTCATTAATAAAATATATGGTAAAAAAAATAATATTGTTCTTTTTGAACAATTGGTGTAAAGACGTGAACCAGTTGATATCTGGAAAAACCACGTTTTGGGATGAAAGTGATGAAATGAAATTGGCAGCTCATAATTATTATGTAACTCATAAGACCCGAAATAAAGACTAAAATCATAACATTGTTATAACAAAATACCTCCCCACATTCTTCAACTGAATGAGACAAAATTCAAGTCTTGTATTAAACGCACAGCAGGCAGGCATAATATGCCTGCCTGCTGTGCGTTTAATGTTTGTAATCCCCTAACTTATAATATTATTATAAGTTAGGGGATTACATCGCTGATAAAAATGCCTGGCTCAATGCTGGTCCTGCTCCACAACCACAACTAATTGATTAACACTCGAAAATACTGAGCCGCTGAAGATTGTAAGTCTATCTTTGCATTGTATAAATTCAATCTCCTAGTATTGTATAATATTGCATAGCACATGTGTGAGCACTATGTACAATTGTACATACTATAAAGCTACCATTTACTGGGTACGTCTTTCATTGACTTGAATGTGCTCTGGCGGCTGAGAGTATGTCATGCTCACTCAAATGTCTCGCTGATGGTGGCGCATGTGTTGGATCATTTAGCTCCCTTCAAAATGGTTGAGCTGAATGGTGCTAATACATGCGTCATGTCCGTGAACGGGCGCCGTCAGTAGGGACTGGTCATCTCTTTGCTGCCATGGCTTATTTTATTTTATTTAATTGCATATCGTTCTCACATGTATAATTTTTAACATGAATGATGTAACCAAGACTTTGTAACCATATTATTTTGATTTAAAAGAGTGTCCATGGAGTTTCTTGCCCGTTCTTCTCTATAGGTACCTGCGCTTTGGAATGGGAAACTAGCTTCATCTTTCTGACTGACCGACCCTTTACAATTCAAAAGTGCCTGTAATTGGTTTAATTGAAATAAATGCTTTTGAATTTGAGTTTGTTTTTTTTTTTTGTCTTTAAGAAAAATGTCATGCATTGTTTTCAAGATTTGTGTTACCCTGAAAACACAAATTTATGAAAACAATGCAATATAACAAATTAATAACTAGAAGCTGGGTACCCTACGTACGGCTGCACTTTATAGCTATATATGTACGTATGTAGTGCAGTAGCTTTAGTTCATGAAGCAACTACTAGATGGCAGCACTTTCGCGACCTCGAGCGAAGCCGAAGTTACCCATCTATATTAGTATGTTGATCTATGAGTGCAAGTGGGTTGGTTGGTGTTGGTCCGTTTCTCCTGTAATCCAAAATCAATATTTAATGAAAAGTTAAAGGTACACTAGGCTAATAATTAGGTAATACCTTGGTAGGTATTCCTTAAATGTGTGCGTCACCCATTTTTATTTATTAGAAATCAAATTACTGAAACTTCTGAGATGATAGATAGTGATATCTAAACAGATAGGAATGTAAACAAACGATTTTCAAAAAATTGAAATTCAGTGTACCAATATAGGTCGTATTTTGTTTTCCAAATCAAAAATGAAACTAGATTTAACGCATCGGTAAGTGTTTAAGTTTTCTATTTCGTTAGGTATTCGTTAATTTGTCGTTGTAGCAAAATGGATATGAATTTACTTTGATAAAATACTTAATTTATCTTCCAATTTGAGATGGCTACAAACATGGATGGCAACATGCTAGCAACAAGGTATTATTGTTGACAAAATGGCAGCAATCTTAGTCCTTTAAATGATCTAAATTGCTAATTAATCTTAGTTCTAAAGTATGTTGTTATCATTTGGTGTGCAATAATGTGGATTAATATTCCTTTTTTTTATTAAATATTATTCCAGAATTGTGCATTTAGACTTGAAAGGCGCTCCACTAAAGGTCGCATACTTAAAAAAGGTAAGAAATTTGTATTAACACAAGAATAAAAGGCCATTATGGTAGATTTTAGTTTTTAATAAAACAACATTGTTTACTGCATCTACAAATCTAATATCATACCCTGTTTTAGTTTATTACTACAATCAAGTCATGGGGCGTGACCGGCATACTCTTAGAATGGGAAGACACCTTCCCGTATGCTGGAGATCTGTTAGAAATTGGCAGTCTGAGCAACGCTGGTGGCGATAGTATGTACAACTTTGCAGAAGTGCATGAGTTACTACAGTTTATTAAAGACCAAGATATGGATCCAGTAAGTTTTAAGTAAATGTATTCTGTTGTGGTACTAATGTATACAGGGTGGCAGTGACATAAACGTGAAACCTGCCCCCTTATTCACAAACACTCAATATGCTTCCGTATCGTATCGAACATTAATCATTGTTATCGTAGGAGTTTTCTCAATGCTGTTCACAAGACCAAAACCTGAAAATTTTGCCAGTTTAAATCAAATAGACGCCCGCTATTCTTCCAACAGCCATTTGCTGTTGAGGGGAAGTCAAATCAGGTTATTGAAATGACAGGTTTTCGATACGATAGCCTGTCGTATGGTTGTGAATTAGGGCTCTGCTAGAGATAAACCATTCTAAAACTGCACGCCCCTCCACTAAAATTTCTATACAAACATTTGAAATGTGTATGCAACAAGCAGTGGAGGGGTGTTCATTTTTAAAATAGTTTATCTCTACCATGGGTTCTGTTAGGGCTGCCATCCGTCCGGGCTTACCCAGATTTGTCCTAGTTTGGTTGGTGTACCGGGTGCGTCCGGGCGGGGTTCTTAAAAAGTGTCCGGGTCAAACCTGGACACTTTCTGTGTTAGGGGAAATCTGGCTTTGAGTTTAAGTTGAACTTTATTTTATTCTAAACCATGTTTTTATTTTATTGTAATTTTTTTTTCGAGGGAGTCTGGGGATTTTTTTATTTCACCCAACAAATCAAATCATTTATTTTCATAACACAGGTTCGGAGGATGTTACAAAAGGTTCTTATGGTACACTGTATTTATAACCATGACCGTGAGGTGTGCAAATATATTAGGAACATTATGTCACAATTATTCTTATTAATTTATCTTATTAAATTACTATTATGTCTTCAATAAAACACCAAATATCGTAATTTGTGTATTGAGCTAAGTAGCCTAGAAATACAAGTGGATAAATCATAAGAGTAAGGTAGGAACAACAATATGATGGAGGGTAGACACAAAACCCAATAACCATAAACTTATAAACTAGGAAGTATGTAGGTACCTATATACAACATACCTTTCCCCCAAGTATACAAAATATATATTTAAACTTTAACTTATACTTAAAGCTAACAATTTTGTATTTAATTAAAAATCTAACATTAAAATTATGTCTATTCAATATACATTGAATCAGGCTTTTCATAAGGGCCTTTTGTATGCGATAAAACTTTACTTTTAATCTTACCCCCAGAATAGCCGGACTCATAATCACTGGGTATACCTAACATCTCCGCCCATTGGTCCGGACTCGGTATTTCAATTATTTCCTCACTCGAGCCCGTACCTCCCATTTCTACATCTTGATTTTCCATTTCCAAACTGGCCTTTTCATTATTCACTTCTTCCCTCTGTCCTTCTCGGTCTGTATCTTCTGTGACTTTCTTTTTAACCAGTTGGTCGATGTGTCGGTTGACAACATTTCCATCACCAGTTGCCACTTGATAGTTAGATGGCCCTTGCCTTTTAACCACCGTACCAGGCAACCAACGAGGTCCACAACTATAATTTCTATACATTACACTTTGGCCCACCTTAGTTTCTCGAGTTACATTATGAGCATTATTGGTAATCTGTTGATGAGTTTTATTTTGAACACGATTATCCGGATGTATAACATCTAACAAGGTACGTAGGCGCCTATTCATCAAGAGTTCAGAGGGGCTCTTGTTAGTTATTGTGCACGGAGTTACCCGCAATCCTAGTAACATTCGAGGAATCTTAACATCCCAAGAGATGTCATCCATTTTTCGCAACTTGTCTTTAACTGTTTGCACCATTCTTTCGGCCAAACCGTTTGTTGCAGGATGATAAGGCGCTGTCTTAATATGTTTTATTTTGTTCGCGTCCAAAAATTGCTTAACTTCAGCTGACACAAAGGACGTTCCGTTGTCGGAAACGAGTGTGTCACACAAACCATGCGTAGCAAATATATTTCTGAGGTGTCTGATGACCGTACCCGCTGTCATGTTGTTAACCAAGATCACTTCAGGCCATCTGGAGTATGCGTCTACCACAATTAAAATATATTTACCTTGGAAAGGTCCCGCAAAGTCCACATTTATTCGAGACCACGGCTTTGTAGGCGTGATCCACTCAGATTTAGTTTTCGGAGGCATGTGCCGATTTTCAAGACATTTGTCGCAGCCGCCTACTAATGCCTCAATATTTTCGTTCAGTTTTGGCCACCAAACATAGCTCCTGGCCAGTGATTTCGTTTGGACGATGCCGTTATGTGTTTTATGTAAAGCACGTAGTATCGTTTCACGCAGTGATGACGGTACCACCACTCGACAACCCAGTAAGATACAATCTTCATACATAGAGAGTTCCGAACGATGCAACCAGTATGGACGCAGTTCATCATCGGTAACTTTAGCTGGCCAACCGCTTAGTACATGATGACTGACACGAGATAATAGCCTATCTCGCTTCGTTGCTATTGCTATTTGATCAGCATCCACAGGAAAGTCGGTAGGTGTCTCTGCCATTAGCAACACGTCACATAACTGCTGTTCAGGTTGGTCGGGAACCGGCTGTGGCCATCGGCTCAATCCATCAGCGTGACCAATCTGTTGTCCCGGTTTGTACACAATTTCGTAATTGTGTGACGTCAACAAAATTGAGATCCTCGTTAGGCGAGGCGACAAGACCGTGGGCATAGGTCGCTTCGGATCGAATATGCCCAACAACGGTTTATGGTCCGTAACTATAGTGAAAGATCTTCCCATTATATAGTTATGAAACTTGCTAACTCCAAATGAAATCGCAGTGGCCTCTTTATCTAATTGTGAGTAACGTCGTTCGTGAGTATGTAAAGTTCTGGAACTCATAGCTACGGGGCGCTCCTGTCCGTCTTCCATAACGTGGGATAATACAGCGCCGACGCCATATTCTGAACTGTCGCAGGTGAGTACCAACGGCTTATTTAAGTCGTAATGAACGAGCGTCAAGTCAGATGACAACAACCTTTTAGCCGTGTCAAAGCTCCTTTGCTCCCTTTCTGTCCATTGCCAAGATTGTGCTTTGTCGAGCAACCTATGTAGTGGCTCGAGCATGGTGGCTTTGTGAGGTACGAACCTCTCATAAAAATTGTATAATCCTAAAAACGCTTGAAGTTGTGGAACGTTCTTTGGTTCAGGAGTCTTAACGATAGACTCAACTTTGCTAGGTGCAGGATGAATACCCTCAGCGTCTATGACAAAACCTAGAAACTCTACACGTTCTTTGGCAAACTTACATTTGTTCCGATTGAGCCGCAAACCTGCCTTACCAATGCGCTCCAGTACTGTGTCGAGGCGCTGCGTCATCTCCGACATCGTCCGGCCACTGACGATGACGTCATCGATCAGTACCGCGACGCCGGGAACGCCCGCCAGCAACGCCGTCATCAAGCGCTGGAAAATTCCCGGGCAGGCTTTAACACCAAAAGCCAATCTGTGTACTGAAAACAAACCTTTGCATGTGTTTAAGGTTAACATCTGTGCTGTGGCGTCTGTGACGACCACCTGTGTATATGCACGGTCAAGGTCGAGTGTCGTGTAAAATTTGGCACCAGCAATCGTAGCAAACACTTCACTTGCAGTCGGCATAGGGTAGGTATCAGACTCGGTAGCCTGATTAACCGTACTACGGTAGTCACCGCAAAGACGAATGTCCCCGTTTCGTTTGGGTATTGGAAAAACCGGAGTCGCCCATTCTGAAAAAGACACAGCGCGAAGTACCCCTTCCCCCACTAAACGATCTATCTCTTTTTCAACTTTGTCTTTAATCGCATATGGTACGGGACGTGCCTTCAAAAACCTAGGGGTCGCACCTGGTTTCAAATGTATAGCCACAGGGTCCCCCCTGTAAGTACCGAGTCCGTCCCTGAAAACCTCGCTGTGCTTACTTACAATCTGATCGTTCGCAGACATGTCAAGTTCAGATATCATATTAACATTTAAAGTAATACCTAGTGCCTCGAACCAGTTACGTCCTAACAGATTCGGTCCCGAGCCCTTAGCTACAATGACATTCAAAACACACTTAATGTCTTTATATAGTACTTGCACTTGAGCTTGTCCCATCACTGTGACCGGTGAGCTGTTCCATGTGCACAGGCGGTTGGGTACCGCGCGCAAAGCGCTGCGCGAGCGCACGCGCGCCCACGTCTGCTGGTTCACCAAGGAGAAAGCGGCGCCGGAGTCCACCTCCATCGCTACCTGCGCGCCGTCCAGTAGTAGCTTCACCTCGTATGCCGGGACGCGAGAGCTCCTTGTGCTCTCCATGTTATATATGCCATTAAGGCGCACGTCAGCCTCGTGTTCGGCTAAGTTAATTTTATCAGAACGACTTCTCTTTTTAGCGGTGCATATTCTCTCGATGTGACCTTTCTTCTTACAAAAGTGGCACACGGCGTTAACGAAGCGACATTCGCCCGCGTGCCGGTCTCCACATCGATAACACAGTCGAACATTTGCTTTGGATTGCACGGCGTTGACGTCCATAGGTTCACATGACGGCGGCGACGTCGCCGCGGCGTCCACTGCCGTCGCGTCGTAGCTGACGGCGGCGCCGGAGACGGAGGCACTCTGCATCATACGAGCGTCCCTTCCCGCACTTTCGGTCGAAAGCATAGCATCCACTACGTCATGGTATCGCAAATTATCTTTCTTTAGCAGTTCGTACTGCAAATTGTGATTGTTCATCCCGCATACCAATCTGTCACGAAGCATCCTTTCCATGTCTGTAAAGTTACAACCGGCACAGATTTTTCTGAGTTGCGCTATGTATTCCGCGGCGGATTCACTATGTAGTTGATCGCGCTTATAAAATTTGAACGACACAGAAATCTCATTAGGTTTTGGGCTGTAATGTTTGGTTAGGATCACTTCAATTTCACTGAATGTTACTTCACAAGATTTTTTAGGTGTAATCAACGCCAGAAGAGTCTCAAACACTTGTACGCCGCACACTGTATAGAAATTTGCTCTTTTTGCCGAATCTGAGACGACGCCATTCGCCTCAAAACAATACTTAAGTCTGTCGATGTAATTGTCCCAATTATCACACTTCACATTGAACTCGTGAAATTTCACGGATTTACACTCCATTGTCATGTTTTATACTCGTCGCCAATATTATGTCTTCAATAAAACACCAAATATCGTAATTTGTGTATTGAGCTAAGTAGCCTAGAAATACAAGTGGATAAATCATAAGAGTAAGGTAGGAACAACAATATGATGGAGGGTAGACACAAAACCCAATAACCATAAACTTATAAACTAGGAAGTATGTAGGTACCTATATACAACAATTACATTGTCATTGAAAATATACATAGATTCTGAATGAATAAATTATAACATAGTTTTGAAGTTTTGTTGCTTATATTCCTTGTAAGGTTAAGCAGAATAGATAGATAGAGGCCGAGCCTACTTAACACATTGAATTGACACTCAACAAGACACAATAGAAATTTTATTGTTATTATGCCATCATCATCTGCCTAGTCTTTTCCCAACTATGTTGGGGTCGGCTTCCAGTCTAACCGAATGCAGCTGAGTACCAGTATTTTACACGGAGGGACTGTCTATCCAACTTCTACAACCCAGTTACTGGGTAATATGAAACCCCTTGGTAAGACTGGCTGTCAGACTTTTGGACTTCTGACGGCCCGTAACAGCCTTCCGTTCATCGGTCCGTTTATAGTTATTATATGTCCCCGTGTTTAGTGTCCTGCAAAGTGTTAATTACATGAAATGTAAATATAATATTAACATTTTACCTTTAGATCCAACTAGTCCAGACCATGGGGCACATGGAGTTTGTCCTCAAACACCCGCTTTTCCATGAACTACAAGAGTGCCCGAAGTCACCTGCTGTGCTGTGTCCTTCTAATCCTAAATCTCAAGTGTTAGTGAGACAAATGATAGATCAAACACTGGACGTACAGCCTGATGCTAAGTTCTTTCATATTGGAGCTGATGAGGTGAGTGAAATTGTTCTAGTAAACATAGACCTCTTTGTGATCGAGCTTTTTCAAAAACACCCGGAATTAAGCAGTGTTGCCATGTTACAGTGGGTGCAGGTTTAACTACATCTTATCTCAATTCAGCTGGATTTCAGTTGTCTCTGACATTAACTGGCGTCGCCGTACTGTCATTCCATGAACTTTTACCGCGCCGGAAGGTGTCAACAATTTTTTTTTTTGGTTGGATAATATTGTTAAAGTCATTGAATGTTTTGACACTAATTTCAAATATAGTTACCGTTAATTTCCAGTATACCTACAGGTAGTTACGTTCTAGAAGTTAGTGTCTTTTAAAGCAATGATTTTTTTTTTCTCTGTTTGCTGGCCTGTGTCAGGTTCTGTGTTGATCAAAATATGATTCGCGACTGTAACAATTATGTATTTATTGCAACCATATTTTAACCAATATCACAGAATACTTAAAGTACTACGTACAGAAAGGACACTCCCTTCCCCGCACTAACATCAGTTACCGCACCTCACCCCGCACTTCGGCGTATTCGTCGCCGGCTCTTTAACAAGAGCGCTCGCAAACACAAGTACCTCACGCACACATTCATACGTATACAAACGTCATTTTTTAATGTAGTAGTAGTAGGTAATTATTTTGCGAGCGTTGTATGGAGTGTCCGGGGTGTGCCAATATACAACCTAATATATTGACCCGCAACTTGCAAAAGTGTAAGGAACATTTAATTTCTCAGACCACTTTGGAACTTTCGTCATAAGAGACAGATAGAAAGGCACTTTTTTTATGTTTCAGGTTTGGCACTTTGGTATTTGCCCGCAGTGTCGAGAAAAAGCCATGAACCACAGATACAAGGCAGATGCACTATACCTAGACCATATAAAAGACCTGGTACTATACATTAAAGAAAAGAGACCAGATATTACTGTGCTTATGTGGGATGACATGCTTAGGAACATGAGCTTTGAGATGTTGCAAGGTAAATACGAAGTTATATTATGTACTAGCTGCGCCCCGCGGTTTCACCCGCATAAGTCTCGATCCCGTGGGAATATCGGGATAAAAAGTAGCCTATGTCCTTTCCCGGGACTCAAGCTATCTCTATACCAAATTTTATCTTAATCGGTTCAGCGGTTTAGGCGAGAAAAGGTAACAGGTATATACCAGATAAGTTACTATAACATATTACAATTTTAACCATTTTATAGTAGTACTTACAATTTTTTTTAAAAAAGTCGCTCTTGAATTTGTATGATTATGTTAAAAATTAGGGTTAAAATAGAGAAGAGCTAACTTTCTCCTCAAAAGCTGTAAATTTAAATTATAAAACCATAATTTTACACGATAGCTCTAGTATTTAGCAGTACCTACCTAATTAACAGAAATCAAAATGAAAAATTCATTGTTTTTGTTGAAACTACAACCAGTAACAAAAGGTAGAAATTTCGTAAATAAAAAACATAAAAGAATTTATTTTTGGAACCCTTGGGTAAAAATGGTTAAAATTGTTGTGTTGTTTGTTGTTGTTGTTTGTTGTTGTTATAGAAAGTTATAGAAAGTTATCTGGTGTATTGAATCCTTAACGGTGGACCACTATTTACGCCACGCCCTGTATAATCACATATGACCCATCAGCCGTCAAAGTAAGAGTGAACGGGCATCTTCTGAGCCTGCTCATTCCACCATAGCTCATAGCATCGCTTTCCACTAGGCAAGATCGAGCATTGCTTTCCACCAGGCAAGATCGAGCATTGCTTTCCACCAGGCAAGATCGAGCATTGCTTTCCACCAGGCAAGATCGAGCATTGCTTTCCACCAGGCAAGATCGAGCATTGCTTTCCACCAGGCAAGATCGAGCATTGCTTTCCACCAGGCAAGATCGAGCATTGCTTTCCACCAGGCAAGATCGAGCATTGCTTTCCACCAGGCAAGATCGAGCATTGCTTTCCACCAGGCAAGATCGAGGGCGAGAGCTGGCCCATTGCGCAATAAAAAAAAAATGTGTTTTTGATTTCAGATTACAATCTAGGACAGTGTGTGATACCAGTAGTTTGGAACTACAGTCCTGAAGAAAGTTTCTCCATAAAGCAAGAATTAATGGACCTCTATGGTGGGCTGTTCCCTAAACTAATGTTCGGTACAGCGTTCAAAGGGGCCAACGGGAGTTGCCAGGTGATAATTAGGGCACTTTCAATTTAGACGTTTTGTGTCGGCCCGCTGCGGTGCCGAAGCGGTGCGTTTGTCGTATTGCGCACGGACGGTCGTTTGTTTTCATACAAAGCGCGCGGTGCGGCAACAGTGCGGCGTCGTTACCGCGAACGCTCGATAACCCGCACCGCGCGCTTTGTATGTAAACAAACGACCGTCCGTGCGCAATACGACAAACGCACCGCTTCGGCACCGCAGCGGTCCGACACGAAACGTCTAAATTGAAAGCGCCCTTATTGTATTTGAATAGGTAGCTTAGTTCCTTTTAAAGTCATTTTACAAGACAAGCAACCTTATAACAATGAGAATAAAGATCATTATCATTTTGACTGTGATACAAAATCAAAGGTGAAATAGCTGTGGACATTTCAATGACATAGCGTAAACGAAGACGAATGTCGTAGACGTAGCGTTGGAAAACCTCCCACAAGGTGGACCGACGACCTTGTGAAGGCCGCAGGAACTCGTTGGATGCGAAAAGCACAAAACCGGTCGAAGTGGAGGTGCTTGGGGGAGGCCTATGTCCAGCAGTGGACGTCTTTCGGCTGAAATGATGATGATGATTTCAATGTCTATACCTAAAGGATCAGATTATTAGAAAATAATAGAAAAAAAGCTTCTGCTCGCGAGTTCGCCCGCGTGAAATTTATTGTTTCCCCCCTCCCGCCCCGTCGCATCGGATCGCATCGCCCAGCCGCGCTCACACTTCGTTTTTGCTTAGCGTTATATCTGTTTTTTCTCTTTTTTCTCGGCTGCTTAGAATAGCCTTAAACATTCCTCAAGAATTGGGCTATCAAATTTAGAAGCAAAAATATTTTTTATAAGCGGACTGTTAGTTCCAGAGATTACGGGTCGTTAGAAGCCCGAAAGTCTGACAACCAGTCTTACCAAGGTGTATCGTATTACCCAATAACTGGGTTGTGGAGGTCAGAGGCAGTCGCTCCATGTAAAATACTGGTATTCGGCTGCATCCGGTTAGACTGGAAGCCGACCCCAACATAGTTGGGAAAAGGCTAGGCAGATGATAAGTTCCAGAGATTAGTGCGTTCAAACATAGTATGGATGGACCATAACCTGGAGAAGGACCTATGTCCTAGACAAAGTCGCGGGCTTCAGCTAGTACTGTATAATTTCCAGGTGTTGTCACCCATCGCTCGATACGTCAGCAACCACAGGGCGTGGGTAGAGCAGGTGTACGCGAACAACGAACGCATCCACTTTTGCGGTGCTGTACTTACGGGCTGGTCAAGGTATGTATTATTCACCACAGACAACCTATGTTCATTCTTCAGTCGGTATGATGATGAGCCAATTATTTATTATTCTACTGGGCAAAGGAAGGCCTTTGCCCAGTAGAATAATAATAAGTAGAATTAGGAGTCCAGCTCATCCCGCCATCTCCATCTGGGCCTGCCGCGATGTTGTTTGCCCCACTGGGTCGTAAGTTTGGGCCATTGATCGTCTGACATGCGGCAAATGTTTCAATATGGAAAATCATCAAATGACTCCTCCCACTCTTGGGGGCGGGGGAGGGGGAAAGGGAGTGACAGACTCTTACTGACTAAAACCCACCCGTGGTTCTTCCTTTGCCCTTTATGTTCCGGGGTAGCGGTAACACTTTCGGAGAATCCCTCTAACCCGGCAGACTTCGGCCCTAACGGGCCCCTTCCCTGGTGCTGACATCTCTTTGAGGCGCGCGTGGAACACGTACGCGCCGTCCGGCACGGGCCTGGTCCTGATCGGACGGTGAGCTACCCATTACTCTCCGTCCGCAGGCCCGCGCCTACGGTGGCCGGGAGTCGTCACGCGGCTCACGACGCCCGGAGCGTCTGCCGCGGCGGCTGGGAAGTGAGGCTCTGTCCCTCATCGTACGATTGCTTTACAAAACCTTTAACTTTCGCAAACAACGCAACACTGACGTCACGCAAAACCCTTCATCGCGCAAGCAGAGATTACCGCACAATTAGCTTACAACCTCGCGACATCAATCGTGGGACAGTTGCCCATCTGACACGAAACCTGTCCGATCGGAGGATCCTCCCTTTTCTATGTAGGATGAGTGAACTTTACACCCTGTTCCTCATACCTGTATAATAATAATAATACATGTCAATGTCTCAGGAATTTTTAAAAGTTTTCATACTTTTCCATATTGACTCATCTCAATTGATCATCCTGTTTCAAAGTCAAAGCATTTATTTCAAATAGGCACATAAAAGGCACTTTTGAACGTCAAAAATTATCTTAAAATAGAATTGATTCTAGTCGCCCCTTCCAAAAGGTAGTTTTCGTATGGAGAAGAATGGGCAAGAAACTCCACCGTTACTCTTTTAAAATGTTTTACAATATTTTGCATGGGTACATTAATTATATAATAATATGTGAGGACGATGCACCTAAATTAAAATTGCTATACCACAATAGGTAATGATGTCTCATATTCATATAGCGAAAGAATGCTCTAGACAAAAACAAACTTGTCTAGGTTTCTTCGAGTGCGGGGCAGTGGTCCAACTGCTCTGTCCAACTAGTTGGACCATGGGTCTTTACTAGGGGCAGTTGTCCAACTTTAAAAATAGTTGGACCACACCACCTTTTGTGAGTTCCGTGGTCCAATTCGTTAAAAATATAACTTGCCAACTCTAAAAACCTCAACTGCATCTTTATGTGTGTATGGTACCTACCGGTTTACGGTTATATTGAAGCTGAATTTCTCGTATATAACCATCATTCTCAATTTGGACTTTACGTCATTTGTGTGCGGTTTCACTTGATAAAGTTGTAAAATTTTCTTAAACATTTAATAGACGTAACATTGTAACATTTTTTGCATTCATGCGCCGACTTAGTTTTGCATGTGAGCTTTCTGAAATGTTATTAGTCCTATGCATCTGGCTAAATACGATTATAAGCTGAGAAAATTCATCAAAATTTCCTTTAATCCAATAACGCTCTATACCTATATTGAATCAGTTTGTTAGCTTTAACACCACTTTCTTCTTTTATGTAATCCCAGCCTTATACAAATTTATCACTCTGCAATAGTGGAAAAACTAAAGCGATTTGACGAACAATACCAAAGACAGGACATTTGGGTAGGCCGCATAAACTACTCATACTGCCAAACCATAATTAAAACGGAAACAATGACCCACATAGTCCTCACCTTCACAATAATTAAAATAATATAATACTTTACACAGTAAAATGTACATGTCATTATTTAAGTAAATAGATTTTAGATTTAGTTTTTGAGATACCAAATTTTTTTGCTTTTCTCCGGTACCATACACACATAAAGATACAGTTGAGGTTTTTAGAGTTGGCAAGTTATATTTTTAATGAATTGGACCACGGAACTCACAAAAGGTGGTGTGGTCCAACTATTTTTAAAGTTGGACAACTGCCCCTAGTAAAGACCCATGGTCCAACTAGTTGGACAGAGCAGTTGGACCACTGCCCCGCACTCGTTTCTTCACCGTTATTCACGTTAATTTAGACTTATATCTGAAGTCTGAATGACTTTGTGGTGAAAAATTTCCCTTAAAAAACGTTCCTCCTGTGTATAACAAGTGGCTCTTTGCCCTCAGTAGGACATTTGCAGGTAGCATAATAATTTAATTTATTAATTTTTATATTTTGTTTTGTCAACAGATATGACCACTACGCCACGCTGTGTGAATTATTGCCCTCAGCACTTCCAAGCCTGGCTGCCTGCATGAGGGTTCTAACAAAGTCCGAGGGCCTTAATATCGGTAACCATATTTTAAAAATATTACTCTAAACGAAGTGATAAAAACAGCATAGTATAGCAGGATAATTCTGTAACACAAACTTATTCAGGATAGGATGCGTATTCGGTCTGGCTTAATTCTGTTAATTAATGATAAAGCAACAAAGACCTGCAAGGATATTGCTAAACCATTGCTTCTTCGGTTTGAAAAATTAAACTGCTCATAAACGTACATAACGCAATGAACGTGGGTAAACTGCCAACATGGAACTCGTTGCGATAAATTGTCATTTTATATGTTACACAATTACCCCGCCGAACAAAAAGATGGTTCAAAGAAACTTCGGACGATAAAACTTGGCATGATATTCTGAATACTATAGTCCGCACGACTAGTTGGCCGCGCCTGACGGCCTGGCCACGATCACGAGCTTAGCGCGGGGCGGCGAGCGGCAAAAACAAATGTACAAAAATGTATGAACCATGCCACGACCCACCGCTCGCAGCGTCAACGCTATACTAAAGCTACCGCGCCGCTTGCCGCTAAGCCAAAAGTCGTGGCCGGGCGGTTAGGTATGTGAGCGGTGGGACGGAGGGGCGGGGGCTCAGTACATGCGTTGCAAACCGCCGCCTCAGCACTGTCCCCACCTCAGCGGCCAACTAGTTCCGCGCGGACTATAAATGTGTTACATTAGCCTGCTGACCTGTATGTACTGTATATATTTTTACTTAGGTCACTTTACTTTGTCATGTCTATACAAATGATGAAATGACCTTGACCTTGGAAGCAGAGTGGTATCATACATTGATTTAGCTGAAGGTGCTTGCTTAGATGTTACAATATTGAATATTATCGCAGTAATTCTTTCTGTATTTTGGGATAGTAAGTTTGTGTACAGGGTGGCAGGGAAATCGACGCATAACCTATCACCATGGAATCAGTACATGATTCTGAACCCCCTTTTTTATGGATGGGAAATCATCAAATAACTCCTCCCGCTCTGGGTGGAGCGGAAGGGAGTGTCAGACTCTTACTGACTAAAACCCATCTGTGTTCCTTCCTTAACCCTTTATGTTCCGGGGTAGCGGTAACCCTTTCAGACAATCCCGCACCCCCGGCAGGCTTCGGCCCTGACAGGCCCCTTCCTTTATGCTGACATCTCTTTGAGGCGCGCGTGGAACACATACGCGCCGTCCGGCACGGGCCTGGTCCTGATCGGACGGTGAGCTATCTATTACTCTCCGTCCGCAGGCCCGCGCCTACGGTTTCCGGGAGTCGTCACGCGGCTCCCGACGCCCGGAGCGTCTCCCGCGGCGGGGCTGGGACGTGAGGCTCTCTCCCTCAGCCATCCCGCCACCTCCTTCGCTAGCATGACTGCTTCACAGAAGGAGGTGACTGCCTCCCACTCCGTTGCGTTGAAATTTTCAGTCAGTTATTAAAAAAAAAATGCTGTTCAGTACATTTTGACCGCGTAGGCCTTTTTTGTGTTGAAACAGCAGATTGTTTTCTTGATGGTCGGCTTCCAGTCTAATCGGATGCAGCTGAATACCAGTATTTTACATGGAGAGACTGCCTATCTGGCCTCCACAATCCAGTTACTGGGTAATAAGATACCCCTTGGTAAGACTGGTTGTCAGACTTTCAGGCTTCCGACTACTCGTAACGACTGTCAAAGACCCACGAATGACAGCCGGGACCGGCGGCTTAACGTGCTTTCCGAGGCACGGAGGGGTCTCGGTATGTAAAGATGGTCACCCATCCACAGACCAACCGCGGCAAGCGTAGCTTAACCTGATCAATCGACCTGTGCGGCTGTTGTTATTTAGCCACGGACCCCTCTAGGCTAGGGTCTATAGAATCATGTACTGAATTCATGGTTACAATTGTCCGTCGATGTCCATGCCGGCCTGTAGTTTTAGCACAGAATACTTAAAGTACTACGTACAGAAAGGACACTCCCTTCCCCGCACTAACATCAGTTACCGCACCTCACCCCGCACTTCGGCGTATTCGTCGCCGGCTCTTTAACAAAAGCGCTCGCAAACACAAGTACGGTCAGCATCAAAAGTTGATTAACACTTCAGTTTTTTTAATCTTAGTTATTGAGCAAAATATTTGTTCAAAATTGCAGCAGAAGATTTTTTTTTAGAATATATACTCTTGTCTATTATGTGAAAAGCTAAAAATCAGTTTTTTGAAAAAAGTTGTTGTCAATTTAATAACATGTAAAAATGATAGTGTTAATCGACTTTTGATGCTGACTGTACCTCACGCACACATTCATACGTATACAAACGTCATTTTTTAATGTAGTAGTAGTAGTAGGTAATTATTTTGCGAGCGTTGTATGGAGTGTCCGGGGTGTGGTTTTAGACAATTAAAAGAGGAAAGAAAGTACGAAATATTGTTAATCCTCACACCAGAAATCAGCACTCATAACTAAAACTACAATTCTATGGTCCCTATTAACAATGTCGGTTCTGCAAAAAGACTACTGTTCAGTAGAGCAGTTCTAAGTTTGAAAAAAAAAAAACAAAATTAAAATTAAAAGACTGTGGATGTTCAAATTTGCACTGATTGTTTCATGTATTGTTTACTGTGTACTGACATAGACGAAATATAGAATTGCCAAAACAAACTTTGAACTGCTCTACTGAACAGTACCTACAAACGGGGTCAATAGGGATGCAGGGGTGAATTGGGACGAAACTTTAAAATGGATTTTAGCGTTGAAATAATATAGTTTTTTTGCCGACAAGGGCACTTAATCGTTAATTATAATACAGTAAACACAGTGTCCTTTTTGGCAACAAACTATACATATTATTTAAATGTTAAAATCGCTTTTAAAGTTTCGTCCCGATTCACCCCTGCACCCCTATTCGCCCCGTTTGACGGTAGTCTTTTTGCAGAAACGACATTGTTAATAGAGACCATCGAATTGGCTTTTAAGTACTCAATAGCTCTTTCTCTACATCTAATAAGTACTAAATAATATCAATTACAATCTTGCAAGACTAATCCAAGCACTCCAAATGACCACACTTTTAATTTTGACAACACAACAAAGTCCATTGCTTCATTTGTTTGAAGCATGTTTTTGCTTGGAAACAAAATAACGCAATGAATATTATTGACTTGTCAAAATGAATTAAGAATTAATACATTACGTTACGGAAAATTAAAAGAAAGAGTAACATCATAGCCCTTATGGCCGTCTTGCACCACAAATTACTTGTGTCTGCATTTAGCACTAAAGGAATTTAAAACGTCGTTCTGTTTCTTTCTATCGTTAGAAGATGACTGAGACAGAATGATGTTTTTAATTGCTTTAGAGTGATTTGTGGTGTAAGTGGGCCTAAATGTTTTAAACATTGTTTATTTATTTATACTCAGCTACGTAGTTTCTGACCTGAGTTCAGATAAATGATGGGGTCTGCTAAGTGGTCAAATACAAATTTCAAAATATTTTATTTCACATAAACGTATACGGGCACTTTTGAAACGTCACAAGCTAGCGCGCGGTTCTAATGGTCGTTTAAAATTAAGAAGAGTCGGCAAGAAACTTCACGGTTACTCTTTTAAAAAATAATTGGTTTTTACAATATTTAAGTATGGAAGGATAGTGTAGGCCTGTCAACAGGTACCAGGTATGTAACAAAATTGAAAATTGTCATCAAATCGAAGCATCAATGAGTCTACAAGGGTTACAACATTCTCAGATTCACAAAATAGAAAATAATCTATGTAAATTAATAGAAAAAAACCTTTAATTAAACTACCTGTGTTAAATGACATGAATTTTATTATTACAACTTATTATTACACATAATCAGCCTATAATGTTCCCACTGCTGGGACACAGGCCTCCTCTCTATGAGAGGGAGTGGGCCGTAATCCACCACGCGGGTCCAGTGCGGGTTGGTAGATGTCACATGTCTTCGAATTTTTGGTTCAAGGACATGCCGGTTTCCTCACGATGTTTTCCTTCACCGTTTTGAGAGCAGTGGTGATGAAATAATTAACACAAAGTAAAGCACCTGTCTGGGTTCGAACCAACGACCTATATCTCGTAAATCGCGGTCGTTACCACTGGGCCACCACTGCTCTAACTTATTATTACAACTGTTACAAAATCTGATTGGACATCATGTTCACAAAACGCCCCCATGTTCCACATACTTTGTTTGGTATGGCAGGGGTTCCAGACCGCGTACGGCGTCCATTCAATGTGCTGGCGATCAGACGTGAATATTACTTTCGATTGCTCAACACACATCCAGGTGCATAACTTTGCTTTCTTTTCTCGCTGGCATTTTGTTAGAACGAATCTTGCGCAGCGCAGTTACACTTGGTCGTTTGCCCGCATTTAGGTGTCCTAAAATTGAGGCTAAAAAAATAAATAATTAAAAAAAAAACCGAGTGTGCTTATTTATGAGCACACGACTGAAGTGAAACTTCAAACGTATTTGGCTATGAGAGGAAGAGAGAAAGAAAATGTGTGCGCGCACTGCTTTCTCTTGCTTATATCCCCCACTCAACTCCCGTTCGCTTCGCCCGATCACACTTTTCGTAACGCTTACGTCACGCGTTCGCCAGCTTACTCTCCAAGTCAAGCGTGCGTAAAGAACTTCAAAAATTAAAACCACGACTGCCCTGGCAAAAAACGAACTAAAAAGTAAAAAACAAGTTCTATTCCCTGACTAAACAGATAAATAAAATTGTCAATACAGTTGGGGGACCATTCTGTGGAACACCTTTTAATCTAAAAGGTCCCCCGACTGCAATGACAATTTTATTTATCTGTTTAGTCAGGGAATACAACTTGTTTTTTACTTTTTAGTGGGTTTATTGGTCGTGGTTTTTTTTTTTAGGTAAATGATTTTTTTATTTTATACATTTTAGTGACAAGCTTTGTTGATAGAAGGTTGACACAAATGCGCGAGCACGCATCTATGATGCAATAAATGGTGTTGCGTTAATCTTAACCAATATGTTTTTTTTTTTTTTACTAACCTAAGTATGTTACTCGTGTGACGGTGTGATGATAAGAGAATTCTAAAACTCAATCATCTACGAAACCATTCACTCATTTAGACATTCTCAGTGTTGTCTGATTAAATCGTTTGCACAGCCAAAGATGAAATGGTTGTTTTGCACGTACACCGTATCTAAGTAAAACTGGTGCCCATAAATTATATATATTTGGAATGTGCTCATCAAGGCCTTCAATTTGATACCCATATTGTAATAATTGAAGAATTTTTTTTTCCACTTTTCAAAATGGAGCCATACTGCCGCCATATTGAAGTTTTTTTATAAAAAATGTAGCCATTGTCACTTGGGATGATGTAAGGATTCTAACGATACCTCATACATCCAAATCTGTTCAGGCATTTAAAAGTTATGGTGGAATAAAGAAACTCACATACATACAAACATACATCAACCCTGAACACCCTGTACACTCCTTTTTGGGCAGTCGTATAAAAATTGACCTCAATTGTCAAATTAAAAAGATCTAAGTACAAGATAATTTAAAATTAGAATTTCGTGTTTAGGTATTAAAATAATCAAATTAAACCACTCAATAAATTGGCATTCACAGATACGTTTTCTGATCCATTTGTTTATATTTTCATCAGATAATATTGGAACAGACTATAGTTGACATCATTCATTTAGAATTGGCCGTTAGTCTGAATTTTATAGGCTTCCGAATCTGGGTGATCGACTACAACCCGTATGAATTAATTAGGCACCTCGCTGGAATATGGCCCTGAACAGTATTGTACGAGTGACGTCACAGCGCCAGTTAACTCGCACGGGTTATGAACAAAGTGTAATTGCGCCATTAGTGTAGCAAGCCCCTGTAAGCTTAATGTGATTGTGAAAGCAATGGTACGCCGCAGCAGTTCTTATTATTTTTTTTTAAATGCAAGTGCAGATCTAGGTTTTCGCTCAAGGCGGCAAATGTATTTCTCTGGGAGGACTGGAGGAATTTCTCAAGCCGTGAAAGCCTTTAAAAAAAAACCAACGGCACCTGTTTTCTGTAATCTTAACAATGGCGCCGCTTCCCTTGTTAACAAACTAAACTAAAGGGGTTTGATGATTTTTGTATGGAGGGTGGCCCTAACGTCGGCCGCCATTTTGATTTTTTTTCAGAATCGCGGCGCACAACGAAAGTTATATATTTAGATAGAGGACACTAATACAAACAAAAAATGTAACATAACATAATATCCTAAAGCGTCAGGTGTCGGAGTTATTCACCGAAATATAAGTCGAAAACTGATCCTTTAATTTCTTCAAAGTTCAGTTTTCGACTTAATGTCAAGGATTTTTTTCATGGATTTAAATCGATTATGACTGAGTCAATACAACATTGTCGTTTCTGATCCTTAATTGGCTTTTAAGAGCCAGAATCCACTCGAAGACTCCAAAACAATCGAATTTATTTTGTCTGCATCTAGATCGATAATAATTTGCAAGGCAAGAATAAAATAGTTAGCTACTATTGTAATTGCATTGTAGGAAAACTAACACTTGGATGTTGCTCCCATGTGATGTGTATTATAATGGTACATGACATGGGCGCGACACCAAGAATATCCTATTCAGCCTGTCGCTGCCTTCTTGGATGATATTATGTATACCGAATATGATTAATTAATCTTATGTTTAATCCACTAGCTGGTGTATTCAATTATTTCATGTTTACCTACAAAACTGTCGTTTTAATTGAACACATTTACACTCATATTTTTGTTCCGATTGTTTTAAAAAGTTTTTAATGAACAAAATAAATGATTAGTATTTGTTTTCTTTCTCTGTCTGATTGAGATTAACATTTGAAGTTACTAAAAAATAAAAAAAATACTTAAAATTCGTTACAACAATTGTTATTTTTATCTTTGAATATCTCAGAAACATGACGCTTTATGATGTTATGTTATATCACGTTTTGTTTGTATAAATGTCCCCTATCCAAATATATGCCATTTATTGCGCACCGCGATTTTGAAAAAAAAATCAAAATGGCGGCTGATGTTAGGGCCAAAACCTTTAAACCCCTTTAAGTTCAGTGCATCTTTTTCTTTCTATTTCAGTAAGAAAAGGACAGAAGATAAATATTAGCTTAGTCCTGTCAAAATAAGATACTCCAAAGACAAGTTTAGACGCGATTAAAAACTTGCCTACTAAAAACAGTACACTCGTGTCCCCGCTCCTGCATCCGCATGGTCACTAGTGCCTATTGCTCTTTGTTTTAATTGCATCTCTTAGTCATTAATTGCCAGCACGATTATTTATATTTTAAGTATGAGTGGGAGTTAATAAGTTTTAGTTCAGTTTCAGTAGTTTGTTTAGTATCTACCTATGACTTTGAGCATGAAGTAAATAAGTATAGGAGATTTTGAGTTACGGTGTCTGTAAATCTAATCACGATTATTTTTACCCCCTGGTGATGAAAATTTAGGGAAGTAAATGGTTAAATATATTGACTACCACACTTCAATTACCTATAATTATAACACTGCAAATTAAATTGACGTCGGCTGGCCATGTTTGTCAAAGGTCCGATGGCCAGTGGAGCAGATGAGTCCTGGAGTGGAGACCACGTATCGGCAAGCGTAGTGATTGACGTCCCCCAGCTAGATGGACCGACGACCTTAAGAAGGTGGCTGGGACGGACTGGATGCAGAAGGCGGAGGACAGGGTGTTGTGGCGCAGCCTGGGAGAGGCCTAAGTCCAGCAGTGGACCGTGATAGGCTGAGTTGATTGAAATTGACGTAGGGTGTCAATTTGCTTAAAAATCATTTCCCCGACTTCACCAAACGTTTAATGATTATAATACTTGTATTACAGTCCCCCAACAAATTACGAACGAAGTGTTGCCGTCAAATGAGTGGCCTGGCGAGGAGGTGGGGCGCTGTGTTCAATCTTATTTTGTTGCCAGGGAGCGAAGCCTTACACTCTTGAGCAGTGACATGTAAGTTAACGATTCTTTTAAATGGTTTGGTAAACACTAAAGCCTTTCTTCGTAAAGTCAAAAGAACAGTTTCAATATTGTTTATTTATTTAACGTATGTATTTCATTTCCAACCAATCATCATCTTCATCATTCATCATCATTCACCATTCATTCATTCCATTTCATTTTTTAACCAATGTGAATTATTGATACTACGAATGTACAGTCAGTTAAGGATAGCATTTATTTGAGCAAAGTAAATAAAATAAGTAAATCCTACTAGTTATCCTATCCTACTAATCCTACTCCTACTAATATTATAAACGCGAAGGTTTGTGAGGATGGATGGGTGGATGTTTGTTACTCTTTCTCGCAAAAACTACTGAACGTATTTGATAGTTTATAACTAGGATTAACACACAGGATACTTTTTATCCCGATATTCCCACGGTATCGAGACTTATGCGGGCGAAACCGCGGGGCGCTGCTAATTCAACTTAATTGTACTGCCTCCATTCCGCATTTTAATATTACCTACACGAATTGGCATTGTTAGGGATATTCCTATTGAATGGTCGCAAGGCGAAATGTTCCAAAAATTGACGTTGGCAGAATAGTCGACATCGGCTCAGTTACCAAAGAAGAAAAAAAAATGTCGAAACCACAGATATAATCTCAACCATTTATGCAAAGGTGGGTCAGCTAATTGCTAGAACTGACTGTACCTGTCAATACTTTTAATTTGCTTCTATTTAGTGCATCAATATTTTTTAAGCTGTTTTTTTCCAATAATGAGTTACAGTAGTCCATACTGTAATTCGAGTCCGCGTATCACTGGACAATTTCCCTCAGTGGTCAGTTTATTTCATTCGTCAGTTTTGTTGATTACGTTGATTATTCAGTTTTACCGATTAGACAGTTGAGTTAACTCGACAGTTTCCAGTGTTTGCCAGTTTTTGTCGATTCGTCAGTTTTATTCAATTCGTCAGCCAAAGTACAGTCGGTAGAAAACTGCACATACGTCTGCTAATTGAAATAGATATTGAGATCTATTTCATAACTTTTAGCATAGATATTTTTTTTTTTTAATTTAGACATCTGAGATGACACTCATTATTGAAAAAAAAACAGCTTACCTTAAAAAAGATAGAGTATTAGAAAATTTCGGCTTATAAAATCGACCCTGATGCTCATTTATCAATTAACTTTTTCTGTATTATTTCAGAGTGAATACTTGGTTAACGCCATGGCAGATATCACGCAAATACACAGTCCCAGGACACGTAGAGGGCATTCTGGTTTCGGCACAGGAGTGAGTTATCATTATTATTTTTGTTTTTATAAAATTTATTTTCTCAGGTTCCAAGAACCTATTTATTAAAATCTCACGGGTGTAAACCAACGTGAGATTTTTGAGTAGATTAGGTGTTTTGTACTGCATTGAAATTATTATCTAAATCTAATTGTAAAAACGATTAAAGAACATGAAATCGTGAAAAAAAATCAGCCGTTCCCAACATTTATGTTCGCATAAGTTGTCAAAATGTAGGAAACTGCTGATTTCTTCGCGATTTCAGGTTTGATCCCATAGTAATAGTTGTTCATAATGATAAGTACAATTGCCACTGAACAGGTTATCCTTTAATTACCGGACACCCTGTATATAAAATTCAAAGTCCTGACTGACTGATATATCAACGCACAGCCTAAACCGCTGGTTCTAGAGACATGCAATTTGAAGGGTGTGTTCTTTGTGAAGAATAGGTATCCACTAATAGAGGTTTTTTGAAATTCCACCCCTAAGAGGGTGAATGGGGGAGGGTTAAATTTCACGCGGGCAGAAGCTTGTTTAATGATAATAATTAAGGATACTTATTTTTGTAAATAAATAAACTAAATAATAATAATAAATCATTTATTTCGAACTCTCACACATCCATATCATTCTTAGTAGCACAAATATACTTATAAACTAAGTTAGTAGGTATAAAGATAAAAAATAAATAAAAACAATCGCATCTAATTCGGTTCAGCGGTTTAGGCGTGAAAAGGTAACAGACAGACAGACAGAGTTACTTTCAAATTTATAATATTAGTATGGATTACATCACAACTGTTCTCAAAACGGTGAAGGAAAATATCGTGAGGAAACCGGCATGTCCTAGAACTAAAAATTCGAAGACATGTGACATCTACCAACCCACACTGGGCCCGCGTGGTAGATTACAGCCCACTCCCTCTCGACGAGAGGAGACCTGTGTCCCAGCAGTGGGAACATTATGGGCCGATTATGCTTATGCTAAGCTCAAAATACTTTTATCTTAAACATTTATCTGTTATTTTTATAATCGTTAACCTATATTGTATTCATTTCCAGCTGCCTGAAAGAACTGCAAGTAATCAAAGCTAATATGACTGCTTACCTTCAAGAAATAACGGGCGAGAGGAGTACTGAGGAGTGGGTCAAGAGTTATATTGACCCATTGATAACTAAGATGACGAAGTTGGGCGAAAGAGCTCGAGAAAGATATCTTTGTGAAGCCAGTGTCAGACCTGTAGCTCCTGACTGAAGACTCATTTAAGTAAACTAAACCTTTTTTTAAGTAAACCGCCTTTGCTTCGCATGGATGCGGTCTATTTATGTGCGATTACTCAATCGTCACTTCCGGAATAAATTCTTTTAAGTTGTAGGGAAACCCGCATCAACATACGTTGGGTACCTTAGATGAACTAAGCGATTTCTTATTTACATTGATACTAGCTGCACCCCGCGGTTTCACCCGCATAAGTGTTGATCCCGTGGGAATATCGGGATAAAAACTATCCTATGTCCTTCCCCGGGACTCAAACTATCTCTATACCAAATTTCATCTAAATCGGTTCAGTGGTTTAGGCGTGAAAAGGTAACATACAGAATCACAAGCGCAAAACAGAAATAGTCGACAGCTGCACGTTATTATTGTGACAAGAAAGCTTCCACTCCGCATGATGCTGTGCTATGCGGAGTCCACAGCACAGAGCTAATTTTTTGTGGGTACCCGAATAGGATGTATGAGAACCAAGGAGAAATTTTGGTCAAGACTGAAAGCCAAAAGGGCAGATAAAGGTCGTAGCACACGTATCAAACCGGAAAGGGATCGGCACCGTATCAAATCGAGCCGTTCAGTATTCTTTGTATAAAACTCCCTACTGCAACGCACACTAATCGGAATCGTAACGTAATCGCCTCGCCTCGGGACAAGCTCACAAACCGCGGTGCGGTGCGTTACGGCTCGTTGTCCCCGCGCTTACGTCTCTCCGTACCCGAGCTTTCGTCTCTTCGTGAAGCCTTGCCCCTCTCACCCCTCCGGCCTGCCTGCTGCACCATCAGCTAGCGGACGGCGAGCTGTAAGCCAAGCCGACGTATCGGAGCTTCTGATCCGCTTTGGTTACGTGCTTACGTTAGGCTGACGCCTGTTTGACGGTGACGCGAAAGGCGATACGGTGCCGATCGCTTTCCGATTTCATACGAGTCCTGGGACTGTGTATTTGCGTGATATCTGCCATGGCGTTAACCAAGTATTCACTCTGAAATAATACAGAAAAAGTTAATTGATAAATGATGAATGCAGCATGATGTTCCGAATTTAGTCCTGTCTTTTTACACCCAGGATACTGCGCTACATCGCTCTTTGGCAAACGCAAAGGCGGAACTTTTGTGACTCGGTGAGCGACTGAGCACCATCGATTAGGATTTAGTTTAAACTGTCAATATTTTAACGGGTTTCGGATTTGTGAACAACGTTTAGAGGACTCCTTCGATAACATTGTTTGTTGGTTGATTCGGTACGGAGGCGTATCGAATAGTTGTGAATAGCTATACAGGGTGAAATTTAATTCATGGGCATCCTTTGAAGGGGTCATTGTAATCATCATTATGAACTACTTTTACAATGGGACCAAATCTGAAATCGCGAAAAAAATTCAACTCGTCCCTACATTTTGACGAGTTATGTGAACACAAATGCAAGGAACTGCTGATTTTTTTCGCGATTTTATAGACCGCACTTTAGATCATATACAGGGGCGTAGCTACCGCCGTATCTGCCGTATCAATTATACGGGGCCCCCGGGCCACGGGGGCCCCCAACGTACGTAAGCAAAAATTAATAAAAACTTCCCAATTTTTTTTTAATTTCACAAATGACAAAAGTCAAAAAAAGCAAATCAGCTATAAATCTATATATATAAAAATGAAACCCGTTTTCCGTTGTCACGACATAACATGAAAACGGCTGGACCGATTTCGATGAAATTTGGTATAGAGATAGTTTGAGTCCCGGGAAAGGACATAGGATAGTTTTTATCCCGATATTCCCACGGGATCGACATTTACGCGGGTGAAACCGCGGGGCGCAGCTAGTGGTTTAATAAATCAGTTTGCCAAAAAAAAGGCAAGCAGAGTGTATATTTAATTTGAATTGTTTGTAAAAATTTTGGAAAAAGTGACAGATAGATAATTATGATGAATAAATATTTCTTTTAATTTTATGCAAACATTTTTTTTTCTTTTGTGAATAATCTTTACCCTTCCTAAGGGCCCCCAAACAAATTTTTATACGGGGCCCTGCCAACGCACGCTACGCCACTGATCATATACCTACCTACTTAGTCCCCTTAAGAAGGCGTCTCATATCCACATAAAAATATTGCCCTCAGTATTATACTGACCTTCCCACACCCATACAGCTGATTAACATACCAAATATTACTCACATATACTGACTCATGTCAGCGATAACTGATCTTAATTCTTTATCAGGCACATGATAACTCGTAAGCACTACATGTTTTTCCCGTGCCCCTACATATAGAACTAACTGATGAACAAGATCAATATAAGTACCTATGATCAATTTATTATTGTTTTCCCGCTCAATGCGCGCGCGCAAGATCTGTATAAGTACAGTCAACAGCAAAAGTAGATGATGATTGAGTTTATAACTTTTGGAGTCAAAACTGAGTACGAATATATGGCAGCTGTACTAGTAGCAAATGTTTGGTATAATTTACAATCACATACTTTTGAATCAGTTCGACGCCACACAGTTCTGACGCGAACTCCGTTCATTAGTATTGAATTTCTGATTTTCATCATCTACTTTTGCTGTTGACTGTACGTTCCAGTCCCCACGTGTGTCATTTGTCCAAAGACTACTAGGTATAGCATTTGTCTTTCGTTCGTCAACTGCGACAGTCGTGTCGTAAAGGTTATCAACGATGAATTATTATTTATTTAGTTTTGTTTTAAGTGCGGTGCTAGTATGTGGGTGTGCTGGGCCATTTAAAGCGCTACTGTATTCTGATTGGATAACATGTGAGTGACGTCATTTTTTAGTTTTATATTTATTAGTAAAAGGCTGGTATAAGGTCATGTTTGTCAATATCGCATATTAGAGGTCGATTACCTTCAATTGGTTTTGTTTTAATCCGGTGAACGGTTTCTTAATTTATTTATGAATCACTGACTCCGCAGTGCAGTAGAAACATTTTCCTTTTTCAAAACGAATGATTTCTTGTTCGTTACATCAGTTTGATAAGCCCCGAAACCGTACCTAAACGTGATGTAATTTCTAGTTTATTTATTTATTTAAAATTTATTTATTTTTAGTTGACATTGATTGTTTAACCCTGCATAGAATACTGCGGTATTTTAAGTCCTTAAATAGGCAGATATTTGTTCAGGGCTATTGCAGAAACATGATTAGGATGAGTTTCCCTACGTGATCGAATCAGAAATGAAGAGATACGCAGGAGAACCAAGGTAATCGACATAGCCCCATCAATTGTCAAACTTAAGTGGCAGTGGGCAGGGCACATTGCTCGCAGAACAGACGGCCGATCCCAAAGGTTCTGGAGTGGCGACCGCGTACTGGAAGACGTAGCGTTGGAATGCCTCCCACAAGGTAGACCGGCGACTTTGTGAAGACCGCAGGAACCCGTTGGATGCGGGAAGCATAGAACTGGTTGAAGTGGAGGTGCTTGGGGGAGGCCTATGTCCAGCAGTGGACGTCTTTTGGCTGAAATGATGATGATGATTAGAATGTCTGAAAAAAAAAACCCCTAGATAGAGCCTAAGCTCCTAGGGGTTTTTAGGGATCTAAATCCTTAGGACTGAAAATAATTGCACTTATAATCAGCCTATCATGTTCCCACTGCTGGCACACACTCTTCTCTATGAGAAGGAGTGGGCCGTAATCCACCAAGCGGGCCCAGTGCGGGTTGGTAGATGTCACATGTCTTCGAATTTTTGATTCTGGAACATGCCGGTTTCTTCAGATGTTTTCCTTCACCGTTTTGAGAGCAGTGGTGATGAAATTATTTACACAGAGTAAAGCGCCTGCCTAGGTTCGAACCCACGACCTACACCTCGTAAGTCAGGGCCGTTACCACAGGGTCACCACTGCTCTCACTGGCACACGTATTTCCACTATAAACGGCATTTAAAAAATCTAGAAACGCTCGCAACAAAAAAGGAAAATCTCTTTACTCCATCTGAATATTAAACCTGTAACAATCATGCTTATAACCACTGAACCAACGAGTTTGCCAACCAAAATGTTTTATTAAAATAAAAATAAGTTTCCAGGCTTAATTAAAATATGTTGCCTATCATATTTATGTTCTTATGAAGTTTTATTACGACGTTATTTTGTGTAAACACATTGTTTACTTGACAAGTTTTATTAATGTTTGGCCCTGATAACAAATGTGGCACAATTTATCTGGATAATTACATTTTTGTGCCTAGTTTTAGCTTTGTTTTTGAAAGAAACATAATTATACTCTGAGCTATTCATGAATACAACTTATTAAATACAACCAGTTACCATCAACTAATAAGCAATTAAATGGACTCCGGGAGTGACGACAGAAGAGAAAAGAAAACACAAACAGAATACTTTGCCATCACTCACTGATATATCGGATATACATTAAAACCGAGTACATCCCGAGGACAGCCGAACACAGCCAAAGCGGTGTCGGTTACGGTAACAGTGGCGCGAATTCAATGGTTTTTTTTCAATTTCAAATAATGCCTAACGCGCCTAAAGAGGTTTTCATTTCAAAAATAGAAAGGACAAAGGACACATTTGGCTAGATTTTTCTGAATTCGTTCTGTTGACACTTAAGTAGGTAGGTACTATTTGGGCGACGTTTCCAGATCCACGCGATGTTAAAAACTAACTAAATAAAAAAATCTTTTCATTGATATTGCATTTTATAATTTGCATGAGATTTTTGGGAAAAAATAATATTTACTAATTTTGCAATTAATTTGCCTTTTAATACTATTGCATATCTGACACGAGTTTTTATGTTGTTTACAATAAGATGAACACAGTTATGCATAAACTATCATTTTTGTCTTAATACATAAAAAAATAAATTATACATTGACGTTGATTTTTTACTTGCACGTCAGGTAGTTTTAGGGTAATTGGGTATTATTTACGTAATTTAATAATTAAAGAAAATTATAGGGCTCCGTTTACATCACGGTTGTTAAGTTTTAATGTGAAATAATGAGGGATGGGCTATCAACCTGTCTTATATGGCAGTTATAATGTAGCACATTATCTTGCAGCTGATGTAGGTACTCGTATATCGGAATGTACCTACTGTAGGAACTAACTACAGAGGAGAGCTCAATCAATCAACTCAGCCTATCGCAGTCCACTGCTGGACATAGGCCTCTCCCAGACTGCGCCACAGCACCCTGTCTTCCGTCACGTCGACTGTCAGAGGAGAGCTATTTTATTCAAATGAAACTCCTATCGGATTTCATAAGATAATTATTTTGGGAGTTTTCACATTAAATCAAAGAGATTTAAGATAGGTACAATATAAAATTTTAATGTCTTTGCATTAAATACATAAAATTAGCCCATCTTATTTTTACACGTCAAACCTACACTCATTGAATGACACACGCTTAAACGTACGAATGGAACATGCCTTCAAATATGACCGGCCTGTATTTCAAAAGATAGAGAACCTCTACACCTCTACATATGCTTTAGAGTTTTGTGTAGACATCATTATCAATAATTAATTCCCTTCCTTCTTAAGACTACCTGTCCATTGACGCAGAGAAAGGCTGCGGAGCGGAGAAACGGAAAATATTAACCAAAGAAAATTACATTTTTGACGTTCAAAAGTGCCTTTTATCTGCCTATTTGAAATAAATGCTTTGACTTTGAGATTTTTCTTGAATCCTATTGGTTAGTATTTCTCCGCTTCGCAGCCTCGCTCCGCGTCCATGGACCGGCAGCCTTAAGCGTATCTATTTTACAAAAAAAAAAATCCACCGTCAACCATTACGTTGTTTTAATTTCCAGGTGACCACGACAAGACCCTGGACATCGGCGTCAGCGAGACACAGATCTTCTTCTACGACTTCCAGAACAATTTCAACCTGACGTTTCCTATCGATAGCGCCGTCGAGGGCATCACCACCAGCTACAACTTGGATATCACCAGAAAACTGGTGTTTTTCGTGCCAGGGTACAAGTCACATATTAACAAGAACACTGAGGACCTCTTCCGACAGGCATTCAGCACTGTACCAAACATATACCTGATAATAGTAGACCATTCAATCTATACCTCAAGCAAAGGAGGAAAAATCGCCAGCTACGAACGCTCAGTCAAACATGCCTACTACATCGGAAGGGCCCTAGGAAACTTCCTAGCGGGACTCCACGCAAAAGGTTTCCCCTCAAATAAAATCCACTGCATAGGCCATAGTTTAGGTAGCCAAATGCTAGGATATACCGGAACTAGATACACTGAAGTTACGAACGAAAAAATATGGAGAGTCACTGGCTTAGACCCAGCCGGTCCCTGCTTCTCGAACAGTCTTATCCAAGACCAGATCGGGTCTGGAGTTGGGCAGTACGTTGAAGTTTATCATTGTAATGCTGGAGGCTTGGGAACGACAGCCGTACTGGGCGATATTGATTTCTTCTTTAACAAAAAAGGAAATAAGCAACCTTCTTGCCATGAAGGTTTAATACCAGCTAAAGGGGAGAGTGATGCAGCCAAGTGCAGTCACAAAGCGTGTGTAAGATATTATTCTATGTCGGTACATCTACAGAATGGGTTTTTGGCGTGGGCCTGTGATTCCTATGAACATTATTCTGAAGGTAGATGTGCGGCCAATGAGGTGACGATAGCTGGTTATAATAATCCTGGGAATGCCACAGGTGTGTTTTATGTGTCCACAGAAATGTATGGAATAGAATAAATAATAAAATCAATGGAGAACCAAGAGTGTGTATGTTGTATTGATTGATTGGAATTGTATGCACAAGCGTTGAATTGTATTCATTCCAGGTAATGTTCCATGTTTTGTTTGGAACTGTGCATAATTGTGTACTTACCTAGTTACTGTTAACTTCCAAACATTTGTTTTCACTATATCTACCTACAGTTCGATTCTGGCGTTTGCATTCTATGACAAATTGTTGCTTCTAAAAAAATTACTAACTTTTCTTTAAGTAATTTAGAATGTTAATAGATAAGATAAATCGATAAGGAATCTATTTTGTTAAATAAAAATCACATAAATAATTAAAACTAGTTTGGCTAACGATTTTGTTAAGTGATTCCGTACTTACCTACCTGATAAATGTAGTTTTTTCTGTCAAGCTCCGCTAATGATACACAATTGATTTTCTATTGTTTCGTCGCCGATCGGCAAACCGCGCCGCTTGACCGAATGACCGGTTAAAGGCCTATTCAAACCTAAACGGTATTCGCTGCCGCTGTGGGTAGAGGTAGATACCGCACGGGTTTCGCTCAGGTATTTAGTATAAAGTTCCGCGGCTAGAGCGGAGTAGTTGGTGCCATAGTACCGCATAGGTATTGTTTCGCTTGTTGAGCGAAACCTCGAACTCCATATTCTACCAACAAGTATAGCATAATCCGCTTTGGTGTGTTTCTCTACCGCAGACGGTAGCGAATACCGCTTAGGTTTGAATAGGCCTTAACTATGGTAGGTACAGAGTGGCAATAAGGTTATAAAAAAAATATCCTACATCTCTTTTTTCCTTTCTTTGAACATACACAATCTATAAAACATAATCCTATCTTTGCTGCCGCGAAGTGGGATAAGCATAATAACAATAGTTGACATGATAGTCGAGGTACCTTTAATTTTTTAATATTTAACGACATCATGTAAAGAAACGTTCAAAATCTAGTTGCAATCTTATCTCGGCGACAATCAATGTCCAAAACTTTAAAAAAATGTAGGGAAATTACTTAGTGGTATTTATGACAGATTAAGACTGAGATCAGACTGTGAACGTTCATAAAATTACGAGAATTGTCCCTCAGGATCAGGGGCCTCAGGAGCTGGCCGGCAAAGATGGTTCAAACGTTCAAATTCCGAATCACTCAAATAACGTAAAACGTTACCTACTTGCGGCCTTAAAAGAAAATGCGAATTTAAAAGAAAATGGAACAAGGGCTGTAAAAAAATTCACGCGAATTACTTACAACAAACGACCCTCTATGCGCGAAAAGGATAGGACGACGCGGGTGAGTGTCGTCGAGATTCGTGTTTTACCTGTTTTTGTTGATACGAAACTGTAACGGTTTACCAACAGTCGATTGGTCCATGAACCGTTGGTCAACATTATCTTTAAACCATTAACTTTTCATCCAAAGGAGTTTTCACCCACGAACGTTGCGTCAACATAACTCTACGTCAGTGAATGCTTAACCAACAGAACGTTTTGACCAATAACTTTTCACCCATAGAACAAAGCCAACAGACACCGGGAAAGGTGAAAGTCGACGGAGCCCCGTTTCGCGGCCCCTATTTCTGTAAAAAGGGTTTGATAAACCTAACCAAACCTAACCTCGGGGTGCCCTTCGCTCTCTTTGCTCGCTCACTTGAGCCGCCATCATCCCCTTCGAACCTAACCTGCCCGAGTCTCGGGCTCGCTTCGCTCGCTCTTGCATCCTAAGTTCTATTTGACATGGGTCAATTGTTCTTTGGGTGAAAAGTTATTGGTCAAAACATTCTGTTGGTTATGCATTCACTGACGTTGAGTTTTGTTGACGAAACGTTCGTGGGTGAAAAGTCCTTTGGATGAAAAGTTAATGGTTTAAATATAATGTTGACCAACGGTTCACGGACCAATCGATTGTTGGTAAACCGTTTCAGTACAATACAATAGACTATACTTACATGGCCAACTGACAAAGGCATAGTATGTACCTACTCAGTCATTGTGATTGTTCTTCGAAAAAATCATATCCGTTTGCCATTGTTTTCATTTCGATTGTACCTATTTACCTACCCATACATTTTACTTGTACATGTTAGGTGGGTACAACCCGTCCGACTTAAGGCGTTCCACACACTGCACCGCGCTCAGTCGCGGTGAGCATATAACGCGCCCCCGCGCGTGATTTTTTACATACAAATTCAACTCCCGCGCTCCCGCGCGAGTTGAATTTGTATGTTATCTGCTCACCGCGACGGAGCGCGGTGCGGTGTGGAGCGCCTAACTGTGCACCTGGCGCTGTGACGTTACTATGTCGTAGGTATTGTTTGAAAAAAAAAGTTGACTTCGTAAAAATATTTTTAACGATTTTTTTTTTTCAACATGCGTAGGTATAATTTTTGTCGTAATGATAAATTATAATAAATACATATAAACATTTCGCGCATAAACGCATTCCAGTGAGGTGCACACTTATGTCGGACGGGCTATACTTAGACCACAGATAATATAATACTACGACTTAGGGTCTCCCCACATTTATCGACGCGGAATCGGCTAACGCCGGTCAAAAAAGCCTTTATGTCTACCTAACAAGGGTGTTACTAATACTTTTCGCATCGGCTCGGCTTGGGCGACGCGTCGCGACGCCGGTCGACGGCGAAACGAGCCGTTTGTCGATTAGCTCGGCGATAAGTCTAGTAGTGTGGTGATACGTACAGTCACGTCTATAAGTATGTATACACTTGGCTTTATTCAAAGGCGATTTTCTCCTTTATTTTTGAATGAAATTTTATGTTATTACGAAAATAGTATTTTCGACCCCATAGGTTTATGTTAAGTGTCGTATTTCAACGTTGCATTCGTTATTTCACGAAAAAATCGCAATTGAAAATTGCCAAGTGTTGACACGTGACTGTACTCGGCTTAAGCCGATTCCGTGTCGATAAATGTGGGGAGACCCTTAGACACTTGTTATGATTACTTCATTAGGTACCTACATAATAATTATTTGTATAATTTTTCTTTGTATTTGCTTGGGAAAGTAGGTAAGTAGGATAATTTCAGGCCATAAAGCGAGTTTAGAAAATAAAATAACGTAATTTTGTTTTAGACTTGTGACTCTTGTGGCTTGTGGTTTGGGACTTGTGTTCGTTTAGCTCGTCAAAATGTAGTGAACAGCTGATTTTTTTTCGCGATTTCAGGTTTGGTCCCATAGTAAAAGTTGTTCATAATGGTGAGTACAATGACCTCTTAAGAGGTCGTTGGTGTTTTTCCAATAATCCTGTACCTTAGATAGCTACAAGCTATCTCCAAGCTATTAGCTTGTTGCCAAAAAGGACTCTAATGTGTTTACTGAATTAACGATTAAGTGCCCTTGTTGGCAACAAACTAAATATATTATTTCAATGTTAAAATCCCGTTTGGCGGTACACGAGCGACACGTTGTCGACGGCTGCAGTTGCGGGCGTTGACGCGTGCCGCTCGTGTGTATAAACGGTTGATTTATAAATGACTATCAGCGCCCCGCGGTTTCACCCGCATAAATTTCGATCCCGTGAGAATATTGAGATAAAAAGTAGCCTATGTGTTAATCCAGGGTGTCAGCTACCTCCATACCAAATTTTATCAAAATTGGTCCAGCCGCTTGTGCGTGAAGAAGTAACAAACATACAAACACACTCACAAACTTTCGCCTTTAAAATATTAGTGAGAGCAGCGACTACTTAACTATACATTTTTTGACATCTTGATAACTTCAAACTAAATTTATAAATAAAGGGGTCTACCTACATACCGCATATTTATTATTGACCATTTTCCTTGAAGATTTTCCTTAAAGTTAATGAGTAGGTTACTATGCAGATTTTCAAGACAACACAGGAAAATCTGGTTTACCCTAAATAATTACCGTTTCAACAGCGACCGGGGAAGTACATCATAACAATCAGAATGACTGTTCAATACTCAATACTTTATTGCTTTACCATAACGTGTACTTAGGTGGTGTAGGTGATAATGATAGTAGCACATATAATGTCGCCTCTTTTATGCACTTTAGTTTAAAACTCCTTAAGGTTTTTTTCTTAAGACGGATGCCTTATTCTCGCTGTCAGTTTGCCGTCAATGCTTCATTTTGTACTACTAGGGGTCTACTGAAAGGTAAAGGGGAGGGTGGGTTGCTAATCTCTTCGGACGAGGCTATCATATAATTATGATAGAACTTCACAGAGATTATAGTAAAATATCAGGTGGTAGCTAATATATGGTGTAAAAAAATTAACTGCAAGAACTTTAAGAGGTGCTTTAGACCATCGAACTGAACTACTTCCACTATGGGACCAACTCCGAAATCACGAAAAAAAAATCAGCTGTTTCATACAAAAGTTCAATACCTACTCGGCCAAAATGTATGAAACAGCTCATTTTTTTTCGTGATTTCAGAGTTGGTCCCATAGTGAAAGTTGTTCAGTTCGATGGTCTAAAGCACCTCTTAAAGTTCTTGCAGTTAATTTTTTTACACCTTATATAATTAAGATCATTATGGACCCTGTAGGGCACAGCAAAAAGGGTAAAGGGTAAGGGTAAGGGTGGGGTTCAGTTGAATAATGCCATTTGGGTAGGTATGTATGAGTGCATACTATACTTTAGTTGTCTTCTACGCCAATAAAAAAAATTGAAGTTTCTGTTGGTGATGTCAAAATAACAGCTTTTTACTAAATGCATATGAGAGCATATACTTACGGTGTGTACTTATAACAAAAACAACATATTTTTTAAATTTTTTGTCTGTCTGTTTGTTTGTTTGTTCCGGCTAATCTTCGAAACGGCTGGACCAATTTTGACAGGACTTTCACAAGCAAAACTTAGGCTACTTTAATTTTAGGAAATGAATTAGGGTTCCGCGTAAAAAATAAGATCCATGAAATACAATATGTACGCGAACGAAGTCGCGGGCACAGCTGGTAAATAAATATATAGAAACAGGTAGGTATAGTAGCAGCCCTGAGTCTGGATTTTTTAATAGGCTCGCCTCCTGGTACAGACGCCAGCACATCAAGCTACCCGAATCTGTCAGATTTCTTTGATAGATTTTCAACTTTACTACAAAGGTTCATATTCAATTGGGAAAATTTGACAGATTGGGGTAGCTTATCATGTGCTGGCCTCTGAACTTAAAAAAGTAACTGGCGTAATGTGCGTATACTGTTGGTACACCTCTACTTACCCCTTTGGGGATTCCAGGCGTGACGTTATTATATTAATATAACGAAAAAAAAAAACAACTGGAAAATAAATTTAATTTTGGAAGTCGGTGTCAAAAAACGAAAATGCGGATCCAACGACACCGACTTCCGAAATTTAAGTTCTTTCTCACTTTGCAGTAGTTTTTTGGAAGTAGGTTGTGTTTTTTTGTAAAAAAGTTTTTATTTTTCGCTTTTTAGTTGTACCTATTCCGCACGAATTCATATAACACTACTTGCTATGTAAATATCAGTGACAGGAAGCTATTAAAACATCATCAATATAAAGTGGAAAAATTCGAATTATTGAAACTTCAAAAGTAAAGTTAATAAAATTTATATGGGACCACCCCTGAGGCATACCTTATCGATAAAAAAAATAATTTTGTAAATCCGTCTAATATATGACGTAGTTATACACACATAAAAATATAGAGTGCTTGAACAAAGTCTTGGCTTTATTTATTTTGAGTGCTTGATTGTACGGTCAGTTTCAAAAGTTGATTAATACTTCAGTTTTTTTAATCTTAGTTATTGAGCAAAATATTTATTCAAAATTGCAGCAGAAGATTTTTTTTTAGAATATATACTCGTCTTTTATGTGAAAAGCTAAAAATCAGCTTATTGAAAAAAGTTGTTGTCAATTTAACAACATGTAAAAATGATAGTGTTAATCGACTTTTGATGCTGACTGTACAGACGCCAGCACATCAACCTACCCGAAACTGTCAAATTATCCCAATCAATTTTGAACCTTATGCTTTAGTAATAAAGATTAAAGAAATTTGACAGATTGTAGTAGGTTGATGTGGTCTGTACTTCGGCTATTTTGAGAATATAATATTTAGCGAATCTAATATTTTGAGAATCTGATATTATTCGAATAAGGGATATTAACATCCAAATTGAGAACCTCCTCCTTTTTAAGAGGCCGGTTAAAAAGACCAAAGAATCTTACGTATCTTCGCACCCCTCTCCACCCAAGTTTGACATATAACATTCAATTTATACGCTTCCATAAAGACATTTGGAATAACAAGAAATGATGAGCCCTATAACTCACGGTGGTCCTCATGGTGTGAGCGAGATATATCTGTATGGGGTGCGTAATGTCTCCTGTGAAAAATGTCCAAGAGCCCTTATTTGTTTTTTTGGAGACATTTGCGATGGAATTGGATTGTTTCCGAAGAAATATGTGCTGAATGGCGTGGGTGTATGTACCTGTTCTATTGTTGGTAGTAGCATTATTGGTCCTTCGGTCCTAAAAAGGAAAGGGACCACGCTATTATGTAGTTGCGTTGGAGTTGAATTGCTTTTTCGTTTTTTTGAAAAACGAGGGAAAACTTAGATCGGGATCGGTGAGTAAAATTTTTCTTACGTTGAAGTTTTTAACGCCTCGCATATGACATGTGTGCAAGTGAATGCAATACATATGCAAATGAAAATTGGAAGTTAACAGCAGTTATGTTTTCTGCAATAGCTACATTTATTATTGCTGGGTTTAAGCCTCATCTGTTTGGCGTTTCCATTAGTGTCCCCCGACGTGAGGACGCTTGGATCAAAATATTTCCTGCAACTTATATTAAACTTAAATGGCCAATATATATTATTATTTTAGTTTTTAGAGGTTTTTGTTTGAGTCGGGGGTTTTTTAAATTTTTAATTTAACTTTTATGACTATATAAAAAACATTGCAAGTTAAATAAAAGCTTGTAAAAAAACAGAAAGATAGGTACAAAGGTGATACTTATTTCTAAAGAAATTTCTTTCAGCATACCTGTGATAAGAAATTAGTAGTAAATAGAGAGGTCTTTAATCAATATATAATTTGAGACTGACCTGCAAATTGCAAAAAAATCGTAAGAAAATTAGATTTTTGCGGGCTAAAGCCTTTTATTTTTAAAGGTAAACTTCGATCGATGCTATTTTCGGCCGTCTAAAAACATTTTTAATCCAGTTTCCAGTGAATTTCTCTTAAATAAAAAATAAACATTTAGTCGTTCAACTACGTGAGCGAGCTCACTTGACCTGCAACGTGAAATTAACGTACTGTTGACTCTCATTGGATAATCGCTTCCTTTGATTAAACTGAACCAATTGAGATGGAGATAATGATCGGAATACGTGACTTGTGTTCATTATTATCAAACCGTTTTCCTTCAGTTGGTTAGTAATTTGTAGAACAATTTATATTACGTAGGTACATATATATTTAGGGTTTTTTTTTAATATGAATAACTCTCTGATTGTTTTTTTTATCTCTGCATAGGCAGTCGGATATCTCTGAATTGTTAAAATCTCTGATACTTATACACATCCTTGTCATTATTAAATAACTGGCAACAATCACAATTGGCTTCATTTTACGATTTTCGAATTGCGAAACTCTAGTTTATTATGAAACCAATTATGAACGTTAAGGCCCTGCGCAGAAACTAGAGTTTCGCAATTCGAAAATCGTAAAATGAAGCCAATTGTGATAGAAATGAAGCCAACTGATCAGAATCATTTGACGATTTGGCGTTCCGCAATTAGGCTGCTGGTCTTCAGGTTCTTGTGAAAAGTGTGAAAATCAATAACTAGAACACATGAAGCTAATATCTACTCAAGCTGCGGGTAGCCCATCGAATTGCAACCCTTTGCACTTTCAAACAGGGTCAATACCTATTGTTTTAACTGAAACAAGCAGTAGGGGTCCGCCGACCGCAAACCACGGAGTGAGCTCGTACGAGTTGATACAATTGCGCTGCTCGGTTACCAGTGTCGAAACTTCGTAAAAATACTATTTCCCATTTAAACTGCGACGAAAGTTTCGATTCAGCTGCGATTCTGTTCAGTCGTTTTCGCGTTATTTTTTTGTTTGAAATTTTTTAGTGTGCTTTGTTATTTTTAACTTTTGGAATTGTGAAAAATTACTGAGTAATTATTATGCTGAATGTTTTTGAAATTATTTCCTTCAAAATTATGTGTAGTCGCATTTTTGAAATGTCGGGAGTTGTTGTAGTTTTGATGCGCATAGCAACAATAAATCCAGATACTTTCTCTCGTAAAAAGTTCATCAATATGAAGGCAACATTGAGTCTGATACCAAACGGGAATCTGAAAATTGCACGTGCAACCACAAATTTTATGGGTTTTTTCTTCAAAAGCAAAACAAAATCAATGTCTGCAGACCGCCTCTGTAAAATACCATAAGACAGGATGCTTAGAAAGTAACGATAATATTATAATTTGAGCCTATCTGAGCCATCATCATCTGTTTAGCCTTTTCCCAACTATTATTGGGGTCGGCTTCCAGTCTAACCGAATGCAACTGAATAACAGTACCGAATTACATGGAGCGACTGCCTATACGACCTCCACAACCCAGTTACAGGGTAATAGAATACCTCTTAATAAGACTTGTTGTCAGACTAGGCTTCTGACGACCCATAACGGCTGTGAAAAATCCACGAATGACAACTGAGACCAACGGCTTAACGTGCTTTCCGATGCACGTAAGGGTCTTGGTATGTAAAGATGGTCACCCATCCACGGACCAACCACAGCAAGTGTAGCTTAAAACCTGATCGATCGACCCGTGCGGCTGTTATTACTTAGCCACAAGCCCCTCATCTGCCAGCACACATTACATACATTACAGTATCCGGCAGTATTAATTGCAAGGACAACTGTAGTACAAACATTAGACACTTATTAACCGACTTCAAACAAAAAAGGAGGTTCTGTATTCGACCCGTATGTATGTATGTTTGTATGTCCGCGATTTTCTCACAAAACTAATAAACCAATTTTGATAATTCTTTCACTAATGTGATCTGCATACTTTCAGGAAGGTTTTTAGTATAATATATAATACATTAGGTATTTATTCTTATGTAGGTACATATGTTATATGCATAAATCATTTCCATCTCCGGCATTTCTATGCGAATGTTGATGATTCTTTTATAGTCGGTGTCTTTAATTCTTCAATGCACTAGTGTTAATTGAATTTGTGTGGGGTAGGTGCAACTAAAAAGTGAAAAATAAAAACTTTTTTACAAAAAAAACAACCGACTTAAAAAAAAAGTACAAAGTGATAAAGTCGGTTAATAAATAACTTAAATTTCGGAAGTCCGTGTCAAAAAAACGAAAATTCGAAACAAACGACACCGACTTTCGAAATTACAGTTATTTATCACTTTGTAGTTTTTTTTGAAGTGGTTGTTTTTTTTTTTTTGTTAGTACAAACTTGAGACACTTATTTTTCTTTAGGCTTTCCATCAATTTATTTTCTCTTGCCTCAGAAAAGTCAAAGCTATAATAGAACACAATAAAACCTACGACTTCAAGCAACGTTCCTTCCAACACAACACAAAGTCGATGCAAGGCACTCAATTATTTTCTAGAACACATTAGCAGTAATGCATGTGCGCTACAATTTATGTGCTGTCTTCCTTAACGGGCGAGGTTGCAAGTAAGGCTATGTTTATACTTGCAACTCTTGCAGATGGAAGGACCAAACTGAGCCTATAATAAGAATGTACATAAACTCCTTTCTTTGGTATTGTTCGTCGAATCGTTGAGCTCCTCAAGTTCTGAGTTGAACTGCACGATTTTTGACAAATGCGTTCACTGACTGGACAGGTCCGTTCAATCTGTGTGGTTGTTTCCTCAAAAGACCATTTCAGACACCAATCTACATGGTCTTCACATGATCTGACTAAGATTTTGTCTGGACTTTAAAAGAGACTGTGACCTCTGAGTTTGTTTCGGCCTTTCTTCGCAGAGTAGTCAGATAGGAAACGCCGACCTCATCTAGCTTAAAAAAAAATATGATTGACGTGTAAAAGTGTTTGCAAGTACAAACCTACTTACAGAAAATAAATCATTTATCATACGCCAGCACATCAACCTACTAAAATCTGTCAAATTTCTTTAATAGATTTTCAACTTTATCGCTAAAGTATAAGGTTCAAAGTTGATTGGGAATATTTGACAGTTTCGGGTAGCTTGATGTGCTGGCGTCTGTACAGTGCCCTCGAAATGGAAAAATGTTAACTAACTTTTGGAGGGCACTGTATGAGAAATCAGTGTATTTTTACAAGAGAAAACACTAATCCTGGTGAAGAAGTCTCTTCACCTGACGGAGTCGTAGAATACGGTATATGATTGGAATGGCAGAAGAGTCGTCTTAATCCTTAGGGGTAGTGAAGTGATGGTCAGGTAAAGATGACAGTTGGTACCTACGCATGTTACAATAGCTCATGACAAATCAATTAATAAACCTACTTGAAGATTATTTTATTTACCGGAAGGCACAACGTGTGTAGGCTAAAGTGAACTGATAACTTGGTGATGGTCACAAAAATACTTGGATGTGGGAAGCACAGGTCCTAATGTCCTGCGTTGGACGTCTTTCGGCTGGATGGTGACTTGAAGGTTCGTTTTTTAGCGTTAAGAATACAAAGAAAATTCCCAAAAATCAAGTTTACTTCAAAACAAATAAAGTATTTTGTTTCACACTAGCTGTAGCCCGCGGTTTCACCCGCGGTAAAAGTATTATAGTTCTTTTTTATTGATTCCCTTTACAAATCTCCACCCCCCTTTTTACACCCTTAAGGGATATTTTTTTTTATTTTTTTTATTAATGTTCAAAAAGTATATCGCAGAGTTTTTTAAAATACTAAAAGCCACAGAAGCCTTTGATGGCTTATATATGGCTAGTGAGTTCAGAAAAAAAAAATATATATACATAATATAGGTAGGTACTAAAGATTAACAAAAATTAGACTGTAAGTTTTACATTCAAAGAATATTTTAAGACTTTACTTATTATATGATATATTAATAGCACAATTAGAGATATATTTTTAGATTTTTTATTTCGGGGATAAAAACTATTTTATATCCTTTCCCACAACTAAAACTATCTCCATACCAAATTTCATCGAAATCGGTTCAGCGGTTATTGATTCCCCGTACAAACTTCCACCCCCCTTTTCACCCCCTTATAGGATGATTTCTGGGATAAAAACTATCCTATGTCCTTCCCCGGGATGCAATTTATCTCTCTGCCAAATTTTATCTAAATCCGTTCAGTGGTTTAGGCGTGAAAAGGTAGCATACAGACAGACAGATATGGAAGTATGGATATATTAAGTATGGATAAACCTGCATGGGCGCTTATGAAACTTTAGAAGCTAGGTGTACGGTTCCATTTGGTCGTTTCCTACGGAGAAGAACCGCCCAGAAACTCCTCGATTACTCTTAAAAAATAATTGGCTTTTACAATGTTTTCAAATTACAGTGTTCATAGGTATGGGAGGAGAATATAAGCCTGTCAACAACTACCAGGTACTTAATAAAATAGAAAGGGGTTAAATATAATGATCATCAAAAAATATATTGAATACCAAAAAATGAAGTCTAAAATTACAATAGTTCTAGCTGGGTACCCCGGAGGTTAGGTTTGGTTAGGTTACTTTAAACCCTTTACACAGAAATAGGAGCCCCACAAAGCGGGGCTCCGTCGACATAGGATGCAAGAGCGAGCAAATGAGAATACAAATACCTTTACCTAGGTATTTTACAATAAAATGGTGTTTTAATTTTGGTGATCATTTACTATTTTGGGCAGTAAAAAGTGTTTTTTTGATGTTATATTTTACTTTATCTGGTAATAAGTTAAACATAAGCCAAATAGAAAATGGTCTACAAACCTAAGGCCCACAACGTTCAAAAAACTTCACAACATGTTCACACCTTTATCCAAATGCACTCCTATATCTAGTTTTGTGTAGTCTTACATAATGAGTCTGTGTACTAATGATAGCTTCTGGTAATGAGCTTTTGTCAAATGATATTTTACTTCCGTGCTTTCTTGCGTTATTAATGAGGGTATTATAATTAACATACACGAACGTCTTTTACCACTAGGTATAGTTTTTTCATGGGATTCGTGAAAGCCTTCTAGAATTATGGTGTATTAGCTACGCCCCGCGGTTTCACTTGCGTAAATGTCGATCCCGTAGGAATATCGGGATAAAAAGTAGCCTATATGTTAATCCAGGGCGTCAGCTACCTCCATACAAAATTTTATCAAAATTGGTTCAGCCGTTTGAGCGTGAAGAAGTAACAAACATATAAACACACACACATTCACAAACTTTCGCCTTTTTAATATTAGTGTGATTAGAACCGTCTGTCAGGTTGATCTGATGGTGCTTGAAACATTATACAGGTTCCTGAGAAACTGAGACACTTCTGGAATATGTCGCGAGCCTTACCCTTCAAAGCGGAACATTGCAATGTCAAAGTCAAAGTCAAAGTCAAAGCATTTATTTCAAATAGGCACATAAAAGGCACTTTTGAACGTCAAAAATTATCTTAAAATAGAATTGATTCTAGTCGCCCATTCCAAAAGGTAGTTTTCGTATGGAGAAGAACGGGCAAGAAACTCCACCGTTACTCTTTTAAAATGTTTTAGGTACAATATTTTGCATGGGTACATTAATTATATAATAACATGTGAGGACGATGCACCTACAATAAAATTACTATACCACAATAGGTAAAAGAATTAAAAACGAAACCATGACATGTAAATTAATTATCTGACAGATACATGGTGCTCACATATTTACAAACATGGTACAAGCAAAACGATTTTAATTAAAAGACAAAATACAAGTAATAAGTCAGGGTGTGAGTAATAAATGTAAAAAAAAAGAATAAAAAAATTTACAATATTAAATTAGCAACCAGTTTGATTTTGTCAATGTTGTTTGACAGCGAACTTTGTATTTCTAAAGGCGCTCTCTACGTCATCAATAGCGTTTTGCTGTCTACTGCTGTAGTACATTGGCGTCTCCAATCACTCACTTTTTAATTCGATCCACGGCTACTCTTACTCAGCTGCTACCAACTACACGGCGAGACTGAAGTCGTCACGTCTGATGGCGGACGCGGTGGGGCCGCAGAGGAGGAGGAGTGTTGGTATGACGTTGGCCGCTCTCCCTATCCTCTGCGGCCGAAAATTAGCAGGCGGCGGGGCCAATGACCTGACCCGTCGCAGGGGGACCAAGGGTGCCCAGACACGGGGTCGTCTGGCGCCCATGTGCTGGTTTGGTCCCTGGGGTGGTCACGGCGTGCTATGTGTTCTGGTGCGCCGGTGATGGGGAATACTCCCCAGAGGAGGGTCCGGTGACGGACAGCCGCGGCGGGTTCACGGATGAGTGCTAACGCGTGCCCGTGCTCCCGCCGTAAGCGGCAGAGGAGGACACCGTGGAGTTTTAGTGGGTTAGAGTCACACATAACTGCACTATCTCCTCGTGGTAGTGCAGAATGCATGAGCATTTCTCCACGATAAAAAAAGGGGTCTTACGGTTACCGTTTCGAAAGTTTATTGACTCTGCTCCAGTTATTTGAGACTTGAATAACCTTATTCGTTGAATCTGGGGTCGGCGCAACGTGTCTTTGCCTTTCATACTTCACTATTAGTCGTCATCTCGGTAGTCATTGACTTCATAATATAAAAATCCATGCTTTAAATTATAAATTCGAAAGTACCTCTGTCTGTCTGTCTGTATGTTACCTTTTCACGCCTAAACCGCTGAACCGATTTCGATGAAATTTGGTATAGAGATAGTTTGAGTCCCGGGAAAGGACATGGGATAGTTTTTATCCAGATATTCCCACAAGATCGAAACTTACGCGGGTGAAACCGCGGGGTGCTGCTAGTAATCAATACATTAAATAATGAACACTGAAATTTCATTCATTTAAACTACCGTGATTCCCTCACACCAGTTTTATTTTGGCTTGTATAATAATAATAATATATTTGGATGAAAGCTCATATAATAGACAACGTTGAACGCTATTGTTTAACTAACAATGAACACATAAATTGATACACATTGTGTGAATATTATACATCAATCATTAGTTCATTACAGTGTGTTGTAATTTTGATATCGCTTTTGTATTTTGTATCTGTAACTTATTGGGTGTTTGAGCGAATAATGTTCATTTTCAAAAAAGATTATCTTGAACATAGAGTACTTAGTCTTTATTTTGTACATCAAATAAATTCTGCTCTCTAAACGGTGAAGGAAAACATCTTGAGGAACGGTTTCCTCAAGATGTTTTCCTTCACCGTTTAGAGAAAAAAAATCAGGAAAATGCCGGTGCATTTTCCAGAACCAATGCTCCGAAGACATGTGACATCTACCAATCCGTACTGGGCCCACGTGGTGGATTGCAGCCCACGCCCTCTCGAAGAGAGGGCCTGTGTCCCAGTACTGGGAACATTACTTATAGGCTGATTATGTATGGATTCTGGATGTAAATGTAGAAGTTTTACATAGGGTGGCACAATGGGCGGTCATGACTAATCATGACCATAACGATAAAACTAAAACCTTATTATAATACGATTACCTTTTAATAACCTTTGTATTTATTACGATTTTGCTACCTACACATACTTAAAGGAATAGATGACCTCGTCTACCACATTATTATAACTTTATTGAGCTTATAAAAAGATACAATGAAAGTTTTAATAAAAAGTTCTATACATTTTCTTTTTAATAAAAGGAGCTGACAATGGCTTTATACAGTCTTTCAAAATGTCTATTTGGGTGACTTTTTATTTAGTTTTCTACAAAACCACTCACTCACTATTCAGTGTAACAAAAGCGTAACGAAAGGGGAAATATTTGGGGGGAATATTTTAATATCAAGACTGGTATACCTACTTACTGCCGCGCCATTTTGAGCTGTCAGCTATCGATTTACTTACATTATATAGGACTAGTTGCGCTCCGCGGTTTCACCCGCATAAGTGTCGATCCGTGGGAATATCGGGATACAAAGTAGCCTATATGTTAATCCAGTGTGTCAGCTACCTCCATACTAAATTTTATCAAAATTGGTCCGGCTATTTGAGCGTGAAGAAGTAACAAACATATACACACACACAAACTTTCGCCTTTATAATATTAGTGTGATTATTGAGTGGCCACCATTTTGAAAAAAAAAAACAAAATGGTGGACAGGTAGGTACGCCACGGATCTTTCATCACGGAAGAAAACAAATTGTTATCCTATTACGAATGGAACAGTTTTGTACCATTCGTGACATTTGTTTTCAAAGTGGCAAGATCTTTTGCTTCTTCTCTAGTATTGACTTTTTGGTATAATTTAATTTAAATTTTAGCCTCTGCTGTTCCACTGCATGGCAGAGGACTCCCTTTCACTTTTCCATTCTACTCTGTTATGCTTATTTTTGGAATGTTATTCAACTCACACTATTTATGTAGGACCGTTTAGAGGCATACTTTCCTGCTAATTAGTTACATCTGACTTTACGATTTTTATTTGATCTTTATTTTTTTTTATCTGACGTATCTGGTGTTTTGTGTTTTTTAGTCTGTGCTAAATAAATGTATTTTCTTTCTTTCTTCTTTCTTTTTCTGTCTTGAGCTATTGTGGACAAATCTTGTCTGTAGGCGTCTAACATGTGCTGCTATTTTCTCCTGGGTCTGCCACGATGTCGCCGGACGGTTACTGGGCATTGGCGTACATCAATTAATAATAAAACCACCTGTATACTCATATGTCATGACGTGGTAATATATAAAGTAGTTAGATGATAGTGTATAGTTGGGGAAATTAAATGTTAACCTTTTAAGCGCTTGGCTAAATATCAATTGCCGTGCCCATAGCGCGCGGCTACAAATCGATAAAATCAAGATAAAATAATACCTACAATAAATAAGGAGGAGAAGTCGTTGTATCGATTAAAAAATAGTCAAAAAGTTTTTATCTCTATTTGATAATGGTTTTAGTTGTACCACACAGTTAATAGGACGAAAATAGGGGGACGGACCCGTGCTTCACCTATTTTCTCCACCTGGGTGAAGCACGGGGTATGCTGATTCGTGATCGGGTCCCGTGCTCCAACTGATGACGTTATTGTACAGTGATGCAGTAAATTGTCGTCCCTATATGAATCAAAAGATCTAAACAATTATAACCTGATCGATCTACCTGTGCGGTTACCCCTTATATTCAAGTTATATTATTTAACTAGCTTCTGCCCGCGACTTCGCCCGCGTGAAATTCGTACTTTCCTCTAAAATTTTCGAAAATGTATGTTGGTATGATCTATATAATTAACTTAAATAATTTTTAAGTTTATAGAACAAAGGAATCAGATTTTTCAAAGAAACTATACCCGCTTTTCACCCCCACAGGGGTAGAATTTTGAAAAATCGTTTAAGATGTGTTCATAACTTGACTCAAAGTTTATTTATACCAATTTTCGAGCTAATCAAGCCATGCAGTAAAATACTCCCCTTTAAAATTAACTACCTCTTTTCATACAGTTAGGGGTAGATTTTTGAAAAACCCTGATACACGTTATTAATTATTTTTAGTCCTTAGTATAAAAACTGAGTTTCAAGTTAATCGGACAGGGCGTTAAAATTCTTCCATACAAATTTTAACACCCCCCCATTACCTCTTTAGGGGGTATTTTAGAAAAACGAAAAATTCCAAACTTCATAATTTACTTACATAACTCAATAAATACGATTTTTCATACAAACAAAATCCCCCCTTTTCACCCTCTCCTCTTTAACGTTCATCCCCTATTTAACTCCCTTAGGAGTTGAATTTTAAAAAATCCTTCCTAATTCCTTGTCTACATTATAAAGGGAACCATTGGGTAAAATTTCAAAATAAATAACTATAACTACTTTAATTAATAAAAGTACCAACGCTTAATAATTTGTAATTTGAACGAATATTTAAACACTACCAAAACAACTAATACGTGGTCCTAACTTTAGCTACCTTACACTTAAAATCTAAGTGACTATTTAAACTAAAATATTCTTATAGAATAAAATTATAACCAGAAATATATACAACTCACAACAAAAAAGAAATGAAAATATAGCTGAAACTCCTGTGCAATACTATCTACCTATGCCTACTTCACTTAAAAATAAATACTTATAACTACTTTAATTAATAAAAGTACCTACGCTTAATAATTTTTAATTTGAACGAATATATAAATCGTTTATTGTCGTTGGATCCCACTTTTGAATCCCATTTTTTAGGTATTAACGATGGATCCCGTTTGCTATTTCCGTTGAATCCCATATTATAACAACATGTGTACATTTCAGAAGAAAAGTGATTTACCTTTATCAAACAATAAAAATAGTTTATTTTTAGTGGGGTACCCGGAACCGAACTAGTTAGATTAGGTTAATTATTTAAAAAAAAACAATGTTAGGTTAGGTTAGGTTAAAACTGTGACCCCTACGCACGAGCCGAGCGAGCGAAGCGAGCGGTGCCGCGGCAGCGGCCGGCGAGTGCCAGAAACGACTAGATTATATAGAAAATGAGTTGTTTTTTTTTTTTATTTCTGAATGGGCCCGCTCTTGACCTCGATCACGCCTGATGGAAAGCGTTGGATGAGGTCTATGATCGAACGAGCGTGCCCAGAAGATGCCTAAGGCACTGGAACTCCCACGCATCGACGAAACACAGCAGGCTGCTTGACGCCGAACTCCGGTGGGAGGGTGGTCGCAAACCAGGCGGGCGTTAGCCCTACCACCGCAAGGGAAGAATTGGCCAGTCAATCAAGATGTTGGGTGTGACTGCCCAGGATGCGCCGAGCGCTCGGTTCAGTTGAGTAACTGGTTTGTGAAATAAATAGTATACGAAACGTTGGTTGTAAACTAATTTGTCAATGGAGTTTTGGTGAAACATTAGTGAACCCCTCATTTTATTATAAACAATTTTGTTGTTGAAAGTACCCGCATTCAGATTTTTTTAAGCATTCGGGATCCAACGGAAATACTTTTCGGGATTCAACGACAATAAAACGTAATTATCTTGCATTTTTTAAATTCGGGATCCAACGGAAATACATAATAATGTTTTGCGGGATCCAACGCCAAAAATATTAAAATGGGATTCAAAAACGGGATCCAACGGAAATAAATCTTTAAACACTACCAAAACAACTCATACCTATTTTACAAAATAACAACAAAAGAAATTCAAATAAAATATTTAAAGACTAAAAGTCGCGCTGATAAGCACGGTTTCTCAATATCAATTATTGTCTGTCAATAAGGTCGAACGCTCTGAACGCGTCAACAGCCAAATATTGAATGAAGCTGAGAAGCTCGCTCTCGGACCTCCCGCCTTTTTATACCCTACCGCCGCGACCCGTGTCGAGCGCGGCAACCGTTACACAAAAATAATCCTTATAGCATGATTCAGTCTTCACGTGCGACGGCGCGATGGCTTATTTCATGTATAAGTTTGGTGTTTCTATACCGATTTCTATGATTCTTTTTTTATTGAATAGGTAATAATGTTAACTTTTTTAAATTAGGGATGAGTGAGAGTATTATAAACGTAAGAGTAAACAAATATAATCAGAATGCTCCGAACTGCTAAGCTATCAGGAGTTACACGTGTTATTGTGAGTCAACCATAAAAGATAGACATATGCTGTTGCGGGATATTTTTTAGACAATTTTATGTAGAATATTTCCGTCATATATGATTTCTATGTAACTTTAACCATTAAGGCTGCACACGCGACGGAAGCTTAAAAAATGGAGTAACTTCTCCCGTTTTCCCAACATTTCCCTTCACTACTCTGCTCCTATTGATTGTAGCGTGATGAAAAGTATACTATAACCTGCCCAGGAGTATGAAGAATAATTGTACCAAGTTTCGTTAAAATCCGTTTAGTAGTTTTTGTTTCTATAAGGAACATACAGACAGACAGACAAAAATTTTACTGATTGCATTTTTGGCATCAGTATCGATCACTAATCACCCCCTGATAGTTATTTTGAAAATATATTTCATGTACAGAATTGACCTCTCTACAGATTTATTATAAGTATAGATTACTTACAAACGGACGAAAAAATCATGCATATTCTCTGTCGCAGAAATACGACACGAGCGGTTAAAAGGTTAAGCAAATAGCCACCCTACGTCAATTTGCCGTGTTATAGCCATTTTCATACAACAACACTGTCATTATTTGAACATACAGACAACAATTTTAAGTATGAATTTCTCTCACTGTACAGTAAAGTATCACTCGTGGTGGCTTTTTTAATGTTTTTTGTTTCCTCTTGCTAACACTAAGGCCTGAAAGCAGGCCTCAAGGTGCGGACAAGGCCTCATCACTAAGCTCGATTTCCACATCGTTTTATTTTCCTCCGCAGATCATAGAATAACGTTATTAGTGCGTTGGCCCACGCTCACCCAGCCGCGTACACAGCTCAGCGACTGAGCTAGCGCGCTCAATTTACCGCTCCGCTGTTTTTTCACCCCAACCCTTCAAAAATCAACGTAGAAGGTCCATTTTGCTTTTCTATAAAAGTGCTTCAGTTCAATCGCCAGTTTTTGATCATTCAGATCAACACTCGATTGTTTGATATGACAGTGGCACGGATAGTGATGCAAAAATGGTTTCGTTGGAACGTCCTCATTAAAGAAACATCGCCTTTACAAACGATTACTCTCGAACGGAAGCTAGAGAACGAATGTTCGCAATAAGGACGAACCCTGATGAATACAGGGTGGCAGGAACATCGTAGCGCAAACTGCACGAATTCAGCACGTGATTCTAGACCCCGGAGAGAAGAAATTCGTCGGTTTTAAAAAAAGAAATCTGCTGTTTTATAGAAAAGTGCAATTCGTACGCGGTCAAAATGTATAGAACAGCTATTTTTTAATTTTTTAAATAAACGGCAAAACATTTCAACGCCAGGGGGTTCAGATCAGAAAGGATCCGGCGGTTGGGTCTCGAGGTGGCATTGCACAAGTCCGAGGCCATGTCTTTCCATGGGCCTCGGAACGGGCCACCATCGGGATCTCAACTAACGGAGGGAGGGGTTCACATCGGCGTCGAGCCAACGATGAAATACATGGGTCTCGTCCTCGACAGCCGGTGGAATTTCATCGAATACTTCCGACGTTTGGCCCCCAAACTGGAAAGGACCGGGGCCGCCTTCAAGCGGCTCTTACCCAACCTGAGGGGGCCAAACGTCTCCTGCCGGAGGCTTTATGCGGTGGTCGTGCGGTCCATGGCCCTATACGGGGCCCCGGTGTGGGCGCGTTCACTGCGGCGGCGAGCCGCCCACTATCTGAACGCGTCCCAAAAGGTGGCAAACAAAACGATTGTCTATCATACAACTTAAAAAAATTACTGGACCTTTTGGATCCCCTGTCCTCTGTGTTCCATCCCTCGAATATTTTCCGCGTCCACAGCGACGCGAGTATTTCACACAACGCTTACTGAATTAAATCCACCGTAGATTGTACGTTTTTTTTAGCAACGTAACCTGTGTTTTATCGGTGTGTTGAAACAGGGGATATTATTGACACAGTATGTAAATTATTGAAGCATTTTATTTTTCTGCCTTGATAGTCACCAGACTATCAAGGCAGAAAAATCAACTCAGCAACTCAGCAAGCAGAACTCAGCTATCGCGCTTGCAACCACCGGGTTGCAAGCGCGATTGCTGAGTGGAGAGGTCCAGGTTTGATCCCCAAATTGGGCAAAAGGTTCTCTCAGTAGACGTATATGGAAATACTGATGTCCTGAGATAAGATCGATTTTCACTTTCAGAAGTTCAATCAAAATCATCATCATGATCCCTCAACTTACGCTAGTGGGGACGCCTTTCTATATCATAGGTACTGTAATGAGTATAGTGAGTAGGCGTTAAAATGATACCACGTTATAACGACTGCGTTTATTTCAAGCGAACGTTTTTTTATGAACGCGCGTATACTATCACTGGTTTTCGAAACAAAACTAATACAAATTATTTGAAAGCTTATTCTAAATTCGCTTCACTGTTCGAATGTACATCATGTATTTTTTTTAGTTTTATCATTTTCTTATTTTAGAAGTTACAGCGGGGGGGGGGGGATCCACATTTTACTACTTTGGAAGTGTCTCTCGCGCATGCTATTCAGTTTAGAAAAAAATTATATTAGAAACCTCAATATCATTTTTGAAGACCTATCCATAGATACCCCCACACGTATGGGTTTGATGAAAAAAATTTTTTGAGTTTCAGTTCTAAGTATGGGGGACCCCCAAAATTTATTGTTTTTTTTTTTCTATTTTTGTGTGAAAATCTTAATGCGGTTCACAGAATACACCTACTTACCAAGTTTCAACAGTATAGTTCTTATAGTTTCGGAAAAAAGTGGCTGTGACATACGGACTGACAGACAGACATGACGAATCCATAAGGGGTATATGATATAATGATAATGGTATGATATTTGTAATAATAATGACATGATATATAATCTAATGATACTAATTTATATTTTCCTTTTAATACAATCATATATTTAAGTTGATGATTTAAAATTTTTATAATAGTAATTTATAAATTGATCTGAATAAGTATAATAATAGTGATATAAATAATTTCAAATGTTTGCATGCCGATTGGTAATATATAATCTAATGATACTAATTTATATTTTCCTTTTAATACAATCATATATTTAAGTTGATGATTTAAAATTTTTATAATAGTAATTTATAAATTGATCTGAATAAGTATAATAATAGTGATATAAATAATTTCAAATGTTTGCATGCCGATTGGTAATATATAATCTAATGATACTAATTTATATTTTCCTTTTAATACAATCATATATTTAAGTTGATGATTTAAAATTTTTATAATAGTAATTTATAAATTGATCTGAATAAGTATAATAATAGTGATATAAATAATTTCAAATGTTTGCATGCCGACTGGTAAAATGTGGCTGAGCTAAATGTAATCTTAAGAACTATTATGTACTAGCTGCGCCCCGCGGTTTCACCCGCGTAAATGTCGATCCCGTGGGAATATCGGGATAAAAACTATCCTATGTCCTTTCCCGGGACTCAAACTATCTCTATACCAAATTTCATCGAAATCGGTCCAGCCGTTTTCATGTTATGTCGTGACAACGGAAAACGGGTTTCATTTTTATATATATAGATTACCCATGTTTGCAAAATAAAATTCTATTCTATTCCGTTTTTGCCATTTGGCTACGGAACCCTAAAAACATGAAATATTTTTTGTATTTGTTTGTCGTGTTTGGATATCAATACCCATCGCGTCTGCAAGGTTTCGCAACGTAATTTAATTTGACTCTGTATAGTAACAGTTTGATCACCTATCTGTCTATCGTTCATCAGCTGATCCAATTGTCAGGCAACGGAGCGAGTCAGTTTATCCTTTAGGCCGAGCCGCCTGGCAAATAAGTTAATGTAATTCACTCCCAGCTTTAACTGATTTGGCTTCAGTTGCTAACGGGGACGTGAAAGTGTAGGATTGGCAGTGGGGCACTCACTCTATGTTAAGTAAATTAAGCTATAGCAGTGTTTTTCAAACTGTGGGTCGCGACCCCCTGGGGTCGCCAAGCCTCTTTAACCCCTCAGGTGTCAACGGTACACCATATGTATGGACAGCGTCAGAGAAAAGGAACCCTCTTTGGTTAGTTACCAAAGGGGACTCCTTACCAAAGGGGGTTCCTTTTCTCTGACGCTGTCTGTACATTAGAAAAAGTGCTCGAAATGTCAACGGTACACCGTATGTACACAACAGTGTCATTGTTCTATTGTCATTGTTAAAACAATGACTTTACTGCGCCCATTCAACTACTCCGACGCGTCGTGTGTTTCGACAGGTTGCAAACGCGGGTTGCCGTTACTTAAAAATTTAAAGCTCATAAATATAAAACCATACTAGTTCAAAATTTTATATTAATCAGAAAAAATGGTTAATTAAAGATTAAAATCAACAAATACCTACAAGTCACATGCATAATAAAATGTGACGAGGAACAGGCGCAACTGTCGCATTAATTTGAATGGGTCACGCCCATTTCATATCATTTCTATGTTCGCCTTTTATTTGAGCCATCAACGAAAACGCTCACTCGCACAAGTAGGAGGTTCCAAATGTAATCAAATCATTCAAAGCTTCTGTGGTTAATTGTGGTTTTTCTATTTAACCAAAAAGTAACCCAAACACAATTTGATTCCAAGTTAGAAACAGCGGAGGGTAGGGGGTCGCGAAATATTTTTCGTACTAAGGGGGCCGCGCCACGAAAAAGGTTGAAAAGCACTGAGCTATAGAATAGTGTTCACAATGATGACATGACGGCAATGTTACAAAACACATGATTTTGTAACATTGCCTTTAAATTTTATCAGGCACTTAATAAATTTCTCGAAGGACCAGTGTTCGCTACGATAGTATTTATGTAAATAGGTAGAGAGTTATTAGTCTTATATGAGGGGCTTGTGGCTAAGTGATAACAGCCGCATGGGTCGATCGATCAGGTTAAGCAACACTTGCCGCAGTTGGTCGGTGGATGGGTGACCATCTTCACATACCAAGATCCCTCCGTGCCTTGGAAAGCACGTTAAGCCGTTGGTCCCAGCTTTCATTCGTGGATCTTTGACAGTCCTTACGGGTCGTCAGTAGCCCGAAAGTCTGACAACCAGTCTTACCAAGGGGTATCGTATTACCCAGTAACTGGGTTGTGGAGGTCAGATAGGCAGTCGCTCCATGTAAAATACTGGTATTCAGCTGCATCCGGTTAGACTGGAAGCCGACCCCAAAATAGTCTTATATCGTAATATACGTGATCATCATAATTTATATACTTAGTCCATTCATTTAACTCTCTACCAACAACGTGTTTTTTTTTTGATATCCCATAATTCTAGGAGGTCATTGTACTAATCATTATGAACAACTTTTACTATGGGACCAAACCTAAAATTGCGAAAAAAAAAATCAGATGTTCCCTACATTTTGATGAGTTATGCAAACATAGAGTACTTAGTAGTCTAAGAGGTGACGGGATTTTTCATAACGATCATGGATACCGGTAGATTTATTTCAATGGGTTGTAGAGTGGTCCCCTAATGTGAATGATGTCAGTCTGCCTGCTCTCAGTGGTTGCAACTTCGAGTTATAGCGCTTACACGAGGCGGTATTGTTGCGAAAAAAAAAAGATCAGAGAAATGGTCAGTTTTAGTACATAATTATTCAAAGTATGGCGTCTCCGCAGATGAAACAAGTTGGTCTGCCGGCTCTCAGTGGTTGCATTTCAGAGCTATGATGCGCGCAAGTCACTGCATTGTTGCGAAAAAAAAAAAACGATAAGAGAAATGGTCAGTTTTAGTACCTATTCGAAGTATGGTAGCTGATCTTTTTTCGCGACCATGATTATAATTGAGACAAAAATAAACATTTTTCACATTCACAATAATTAAAATAAAAAAAAATGGCGTAATAGCGGAGAGCCTCTACCAACAAATAGGGAGGCTCTCATTGCGCGGCTGGGTCAAGGGCTTGATTCAGAAAGCAGTACTCCTGGATACGGCACGCATTGTAAATAATTTGTATAAAAATGTAATAAAGAAAAAAAAAATACGTGTGGCACTCGGGGACTGCCGCGGTAAAGCTATTGCATAGCTTTTTTTATTAACTTATGCGAGCTTCGTACAGTCTACACGCATACGTCTAATCGCACGCATACAAACACCGTGCCGAAGTCTGCCGAACTGAAACGACGTTAGACGATGCACGGCTTTCAACGCCGCAACGCTGCCGCGCTGTGCCGGTCGGAGTGGGGGGTGTTAGGTTTATTTTCGTTACGGAATTTCTTGATTCGGTCGCCGCGCTCAAAGCCCGCGATAAAAGCTATGCAATAGCTTACCTTTACAAAGTAAAATATTCATGTCATTGTATATGTAAAATGTGAACAAAGATCAAATTGTTCAACATTTTGGTAAACAACGACAAAGTACTCCCGCACAAAGTCATTAAGACCAAATTAATTAAAATTAAAAACCAAGGAAATAAAAATCTAATTATCCCGCCAGAATGTTTAGCCATAAAACAAGGGGTCGAAACCTCTAATCGTTTTGCGGTTCGGTCCGGTATCATTACCAAGCCAGTCCGGTAATGAGAACCGGATAATGACTGGCCGTACGTAGTTTATCTTTGTGTTTGATTTTAAACCGTTTTCGGTTCGGGTATTTATTTTGCCTAACCGGTAATTACTGCTTATGTAGGTAAGCTTGCCCCGTGTGTTGGGTTGGTTAAATATGTACGTTGTGGGTAGTTTAATAAAGTTCTCTAAGGGACAACTAATGAGTTATTAAAATTAATTAGAAGTCAGTGTACCTGTTATTGTTATGAAAATATATTGCACTAGTTGCGCCCCGTGGTTTCACCCGCGTAAATGTCGATCCCGTGGGAATATCGGAATAAAAAATAGCCTATATGTTAATCCAGGGTGTCAGCTACCTCTATACAAAATTTTATCAAAATTGGTCCAGCCGTTTGAGCGTGAAGAAGTAACAAACATATTATAAACACACACACACAAACTTTCGCCTTTATAATATTAGTGTGATTATTATGGTATGACCATATCATCATCATCTGCCTAGCCTTTTACTATTATGGTATGACCATGAGGTAGGTACGTACTGAGTATTATGACCATATTATTTCATCATCATCATCATTTCAACAGAAAGACGTCCACTGCTGGACATAGGCCTCCCCCAAGCACCTCCACTTCGACCGGTTTTGTGCTTCTCGCATCCAACGAGTCCCTGCGGCCTTGACAAGGTCGTCGGTTCACCTTGTGGGAGGCCTTCCAATGCTACGTCTTCCGGTACGCCGTCGCCACTCCAGAACCTTGTGCCACCCTTGTGGTAGTTATGACCAATTAAGACCTAGTGGTATCAGCCCCTACTTACTGGTTGTAGGTCGTGGATTGAAACCAGGCAGGCACTTTACTTTGTGTATTTAATTTAATCACCACTGCTCGCAAAACGGTTATAGAGGTATGAGGAACAGGGTGTAAAGTTCACTCAACCTCCATTGAAAAGGGAGGATCCTCCGACCAGACGGGTGTTGTTTCTGGCGGGCAACTGCCCGATGATTCACGTCGGGTTGTTGTATCTATGCTAGTTGCGCGGCAAACTCTGCTTGCGAGATGCAGGATTTGCGTGACGTCAGTATGACGCGTTGTTCGCATGTGGCGTTGTAGATACCGCTACACGGTGAAGGAAAACATCGTGAGGAAACCGGCATGTCCTAGACTGACGACTGACTGTGACGTGACATCCGCCAACTCACACCAGTGGGCCCGTGTGTTGGGAACGTTATAGGTTGATTAATAATTAATTTATGACCACAACAGAGGCTTTTACCACTCTGACCATTCCCATAAATCCCAAAACTACACGCTCATTCCATTAACTGTTCGAAAATCGCCAAAAACGTAATGATCAAATTAAGTTAATTACCCGATCATTAACGAACTCTCCCGTCGTTTGTCCTAATAGTGTAAATGAAACTGTATTTATTTCTGTTGCGAACTGTCTGTTATTGCGTTCATTAACTAGTGTATTCGCTTTTTTTGTAACAATGTGCGTGTGATGGGCCCTGGGTGCGACCCCTAGGCCGGGTAAAGTGTTATTGGGTGTTTGTGTAAGGAATTTTTCAGTAGCAGCCCGGAGTATGGTTTCGTGCCCGGTTGATGGCTATAAGCTCCTCTACTATTACAAGGGATTGAAACATGAGTAACAAAATAACATCAGGCTTTCGTATAACCTTAACTCGACTATAGGCTCGCCCTCAGTTACATGGGACTTAAAGCTACCCATTTCGGCCCTTGGGGTATACAGAAGTTATGTTTGCACTACATTACCTTCAGAGTTTTATTTTTTACTGTAATCTCATATTTGTCATATGGTATGACAAATATGAGATTACAGTCAAAAATATTATAAATAGTTTATATACAGATTATTATAATCCTATCATAAGCCTAGATTAATGCAGGGTGAAATTTTTATCACCGTCTTCCTCTTAAGGAGTCATTGTACTCATCATTATGAACAACTTTTACTATGGGACCAACACCGCAATCGTGAAAACTAGCTTCAACTAGCTTCAACTTTCTGACTAACTGACCGACTACTTAATTTTGACAATTCAAAAGTGCCTGTAATGGTTTAATTGAAATAAATGCTTTGAGTTTGAGTTTGAAAAAAAAATTAGCTGTCCCCTACATTTTGACGAGTTATGCGAACATGAATGTAGGGAACAGCAGATTTTTTTTTTCACGATTGCTGGGTTGCTTCCATAGTAAAAGTTGTTCATAATGATGGGTACAATGATCCTTTAAGAGGAAAACGGTGAATATAATTCACCCTGTATATACTACTGAACCATAATTGTACACTTTTTGTAAACTTATTATTTCAATAATTTTTTATTTATTCATTTTATGTTTGTGCGTTTTGTTTGGTTAGTTCATTGAACACTGTTTTGAGAAAATGATGTTTTTGAAATGAACTTATTGACCTGGAACTATTGTGACCATTAATAGAATATATTGGTTTCAAATATTATAATGGCTATCATAAAAGTCATAAGCTTTGTTATTATAGTCCATTCCACCTAATATAACAATTTAATATGTAAAGTGGATTAAATAACATGTTATCACCATTTCGCCCCAAAACGTATTAACATAACAATTTTAATTACTTCAATAACTTTCTATGAAATTGATATTTATATAATTATTATTTTTTGTTATTTAAATCATTAATGTAAGGTGCTCAGACCAAATAAAAAACTCAGCACACATAGCGACATAGTGTTGCGAACAATACAGTGAAGCATGCCAAAACTACAACTCCGCTCTGTGCATAGATTTCTTATGAAATAAGCATCACCTTTGTACTATTTTTTTGTTCTTTTTTTTTTTCTTGTCTGTTACATATGTGTGTACATAAATGGTAAAATAAATAAATATACGCTCACACGCACACATTTACAACCATTTACAATCAAACTACACCTCGCTAAGTGCACACATGTTTACGAAACCGGCCTCAATTTACGGTTGACAGCCCTTTGTGACGTTGCAAAACTAAATAGTAGCGCCATCTGTCGTGGAATAGCGTACGTCATGGTGGTGTAGATGTTTAATGGTTAGGAAGATAAACACCCACTTCAATAGTCACATATATAGTTTATTTTTGTAGTTAGACAGAAGGAGAAATCACAGTAGTAGCAAGATAGATTTAAGAGTATAGATTTAGGAGATAGATTTAGGAAGACAATAGTAGAAGGTACACTGTTAAGAATTTGCATACAAGTAACGAGGGCTTCGCGGCGGTGTATCAATTAGGACTGAAGGTAGGTGTGCGCATCGTCAGCCGCTGGTCCGGCGTGCGCGCACGACGCGGCGGTGTATAGGTATATGTATGTAAGAAACTAGCCGGCCCGCCGCATACTACCGAGTGTCATCCGGCGATGCTTATGAATTATTGTTTTTATATGTTTTGTGATGTGGATGAATGTAAATGCGATTTGTATGAGTGATGTATGTCTGTGTGTTAAGTAATACATAAATAAGTAATATATAAATTAATTAGTTTGTATTGTTGTTGTTTTTAATATATAAAGATATATAAATTAATAAATACAATAAGTTGCCTACATCACTCCCCTCCAGAGGCCGTGTCTACGGACGATAATAATCAGGGAAATGTACCCGTCTTCCTGATCGTGTCGTCTGTGTGACTGGACTGTCTCGTGTCTGTGGCTGAGTTGGTTGAGGAGTTTGAGGAGGATGTGTAACGCTTTGTGGTGGTCTTAGGTCATCTGACAATATATAGGCTGGTTTCAAGCGGTCTATGCTTACTGTCGAGTCTTTACCCTTGACGCGAATTACAAAATATTTGGCACCCCTCTTCAGTACTTCGTGTGGCCCTGTGTAAGCAGGCTGTAGTGAACCACGTAGCATGTCTTCCCTCAGAAATACATGGCTACATGTGGCAAGATCTTTGTAAACGAAGATTCTGCGAGTAGAATGGTGCTGGGCCGGTACTGGTCGTACTTTCTCGGCATAGGACTTCAGTCGTGCCGAGAAATCGGTTATGTCGGTGGTATATCCCGTTACGTCGTGGCCGAAAAATTCACCAGGGAGGCGCAGTGGCTCACCGTAAACCAGCTCGGCTGATGAAGATTGCAGGTCTTCTTTAAAGACACTCCTTATGCCGAGTAGTACGAAAGGTAACGTCTCAGTCCAGTTTGCGTCAGTATGGCAGGTGATAGCTGCCTTCAACTGCCGGTGAAACCGCTCAACCAAACCGTTGCACTGTGGGTGGTATGCCGTTGTTCTGCGGTGATCAAAACCGATCAATTTGGACAGTTGTTGAAACAGCGCCGATTCAAACTGCCTTCCGCGGTCAGTAACAACTTGTGAAGGACAGCCGTATCGGGACACCCAACAGGATACGAACGCTTTGGCTACCGTTTCGGCGGTGATATCGGTAATTGGTACAGCTTCCGGCCATCGCGTGAAACGATCGACGAGTGTAAGGCAATACCGATAATCACCAGCTGGCGGTAATGGGCCGATCAGGTCTAAATGAACATGTTTAAAACGCGCTGGTGGTAAATCGAGCGTCCCTAAAGGTGACGCGACATGCTTGTTTACCTTCGTACGCTGGCATGCTAAACATGCCCTAGACCATTCACGACAATTTTTGCGCATAAGAGGCCAGACAAAGCGTTGCGCAACCAGTTTGGCTGAGGCGTTGGCACCTGGATGGCTGAGTGAATGCAAGCAGTTAAATATCTGCTGACGCAGTTGCACGGGGACAAAAGGCCTTGGAGTCGTTGTACTTACGTCGCAGTACAGCTCAGTACGACTACCAGGGACCTTCATCTTGTTGAGGCGAAGAGACGTTTCGCCTTGGAGATTCGCTGCAAGGTCAGGGTCTGTTGCCTGGAGTTTGGCCATGATTTCCAAATCAACTGGCATCTGTAGCTCATTGACGCGGGAAAGCGTATCAGCAACGATGTTGTCTTTACCCGAAATGTGGCGAATGTTAGTTGTGAACTGCGAGATGAAGTCTAATTGCCTAAACTGACGTGGAGAGCAGTTTTTCTTTCTCTCATGAAAAGCATAACACAGCGGCTTATGGTCTGTATAGATGGTGAAGAGAGTGGCCTCTAGCATATGGCGGAAGTATCGAATACTCTCGTAGATTGCCAGGAGTTCGCGATCATAAGGTGAGTATTTGATCTGTGCTGGACTCAACTTACGCGAGAAAAATGCTAGAGGCTGCCAAACTCCGTCTTTACGCTGCTGCAGAACTCCACCTATCGCCGTATCAGAGGCGTCAGTGACGAGTCCTAACTTGGCGTTTGTGTCGGGGTGTGCTAAAAGAGCTGCGTTACAGAGGCTCTTTTTGCAGTCCTCAAAAGCTTGCAGGGAAACTCCTGTAATGTCGACAGGGTGGGAAGCTTTAACTGATCCAGTCAACAATGCGTTCAAGGGGGCTTGTATCTGTGCAGCGTTGGGCAGAAATCGCCGGTAAAAATTGACCATCCCCAGAAAACGTCTGAGCTCTCTAACGGTTTTGGGGACGGGGAAGTCGGCAATAGCTTTCACCTTACTGTCGAGGGGTTTAGTGCCTTCTTCTGAGATGTGATATCCCAGAAATGTTATTTGTGAGACGCCGAAGACACACTTGCTGGTGTTAATAAGTACGCCGTAGTCTCTCATTCGGGTGAAAAGCTGCCTCAGATGGTCTTTGTGCTCGTCGCTAGTTCTAGAAAATATTAGAAAATCATCTAAGTATGGGTAACAAAAATCTAATCCCCTTGTCATTTCATCGACGAATCTTTGAAAAGTTTGACCTGCATTACGTAGACCAAACGTCATGAATGGAAATTCCCATAAACCAAAGGGTGTAGTGATTGCTGTTTTTGGTATATCGTCCTTAAATACAGGTACATGATGGTAGGCTTTCACTAAATCAATCACTGAAAAAAATTTACAACCGGACAGACTGTTTGAAAAATCTTGTATGTGACGAATAGGGTATTGATCGGGTATGGTTCTAGCGTTAAGTAACCTATAGTCACCACACGGACGCCAACCGTTATCTTTTTTGGAAACTAGGTGGAGAGGTGACGCCCATTGACTGTCAGACGGACGTACAGTGCCATTAGCTAACATTGCCTCAAATTCTTGTTTAGCTATCTTAAGTTTATCAGGCGCGAGACGACGAGGTGAGCATGACACTGGGGGGCCTGGTGTAGTGCGAATATAGTGTACAGTGTTGTGCTTGACGACACCCGGAATACCAGCAGGGCGTGTTAGTTCCGGATATTCGGACAAAATTTTGTGAAATTCGGTATCACCAACAGTCGAAACTTTAACACTTTGGACATTACAATTTAATTTATCTATAGTGGCTACAGTGCTAACAGTGGTTAAAGTATCAATAAGTTTTTGTTTGCTGACATCGACAATCAGTTGGTAATGAGAAAGAAAATCTACCCCTATTATAGCTTTCGTGACGTCAGCAATGACGAAACGCCACGGATAGTTACGACGTAACCCTAAATCTAGGTTTAATTGAATGTAACCATACGTATCGATAGTAGAACCATTGGCAGCACTTAGTTGGTATGACGTTTTACAACGGCGGCGATCACAAAGCGCGGTTACAGGGTACACACAAATATCACTACCCGTGTCTATTAAAAACTGTATATTTGACTTGCGATCCGTAACAAAGAGGCGACCCGTAGAACTAAGGCAGTCGTCCGTCGCCATCACTGACTGCCCGGTGTGTTTTCCGCCTTGTAGTCACAGGGTTTGATGCATTTCTTTGCCTTGGTGCCATGTTTGTTGTGGTACCAGCAGATCGGGAACCGTCGATAACTGGATTCCGACCTGTGCGGTGTTCTACTCCGTTGTTGTTGTCGGGGTCGTGAATCTCGTTCGCGAGGTCTCGACTGCCGATTCACCTGAGCCGTGAGTGCGCTCACTTGACGAGTCAGCTCCGCAACTTGCCGTGTCAACTCGTCCACTGGTGATGATGAAGCTGCTGCGACCTGTTGCGTCGGCGTTGCAATGTCGTTTACACGGTCTGCGAGTTCGGCTAGGTTATCCAGTGACAACGCCGATTGCGACGCGACGATTGACTGCATAGCTGTAGGTAGACGACTGCTCCAGATGGTCCTCAAAAAATCTTCGGGTATCTCAGGGCCCGCGAGGTGTTGAAGATGCCGTAGAAATTGTGAAGGTTTGCGGGTACCAAGCTGCTCGTGCATCAATAATTGCTTGACTTTATTCTCTCGAGACACTGATAAGCGTTTTATGAGCTCGTTCTTCAACCTCTTGTAGTCGGGTGGTCCGGTTAGAACGTCTTCCACTTCCGCGGCGTACTGTCTGTCCAGCGTGGCCAAAATATGGTAAAATTTTGCCGTTTCATCCGTAACTTTCATAACAGCAAACTGCCCTTCCACTTGCGCAAACCATATCGCCGGTTTTTCGGGCCAGAAAGGTGGTATCTTCATATGTATCGGTGCAGGCGTAGTGGATATGGTCGCCGATCCCGGATTTGGTTCCGCCATTTTGAAGCGACGTTCACGTGTACGCTCAGTCACCTGAGATTTCCTGGAGTCCTCGCTGCTGCTAGACATCAATCTTCTTTTTTTTTTTTGCGTCGGGGGTCACCAGTTGTAGATGTTTAATGGTTAGGAAGATAAACACCCACTTCAATAGTCACATATATAGTTTATTTTTGTAGTTAGACAGAAGGAGAAATCACAGTAGTAGCAAGATAGATTTAAGAGTATAGATTTAGGAGATAGATTTAGGAAGACAATAGTAGAAGGTACACTGTTAAGAATTTGCATACAAGTAACGAGGGCTTCGCGGCGGTGTATCAATTAGGACTGAAGGTAGGTGTGCGCATCGTCAGCCGCTGGTCCGGCGTGCGCGCACGACGCGGCGGTGTATAGGTATATGTATGTAAGAAACTAGCCGGCCCGCCGCATACTACCGAGTGTCATCCGGCGATGCTTATGAATTATTGTTTTTATATGTTTTGTGATGTGGATGAATGTAAATGCGATTTGTATGAGTGATGTATGTCTGTGTGTTAAGTAATACATAAATAAGTAATATATAAATTAATTAGTTTGTATTGTTGTTGTTTTTAATATATAAAGATATATAAATTAATAAATACAATAAGTTGCCTACAGTGGTTTACGAGACGCAAGGTGGCGTAGGTGTTTTGTGTTTAATAAATTAATTACAGTTTAACAGTTAATTAAAACAAATAAACAAACATACATAATTCTCCATATTTTTAATTTAAAAACAATGTCGAATGTATTAAAGATAAAAATCGATACTTCATAATCTTATACAGGGTGTTACGGAAAGGGTATATCAATACAAACGGGTTGAAGAGTGTGTCTGGTCTAGAATCTCTGTACAAAATTTCAGCTAAAAAGCAGTAACTTTGAAATTGCTTAATATTTTTTTATTTCGATAGTTTATTAAATTGAAATCAAAACAAACGTGTCACCGCACTACGAGGGTCATCATCCATTATCTGTAGTGTGTCTGTGCGCCTAGTACACGCACATCACGCCGCCGCGCGCCAGTGCAGCGCCGTGATGTCGAAATAAAAAAATATTAAGCATTTTCAAAGTTAATGCTTTTGAGCTGAAATTTTGTACAGAGATTCTAGACCAGATACACTCTTCAACCCGTTTGTATTGATATACCCTTTCTGTAAAACCCTGTATAGTCTGTGGAAGATTATTCGAGAAACTGTCAGATTGGTTTGGAAAAAAACAGTGTTCCGTGTCCGGTCTTTTACGACCAAGAACACGAGCCTGGGGGCTGTTTGAGAGGGACTTTATATCCTGAGAGGAACGGGATGTGCCCAAATAACCCGATGGGGTTTTAATATAAATTCCAGTAGAAGCAGAATCCTGTGAGTATTCAACCATTTGCTTTATTCTTGCTGGACAGCCTATAGCCCAGGTCTCTTGCATGTATGTTCTGACACGAGGACGTTGTTACAGGTCTGGCTTGTTATGCTAGCCTTCTTTTGATTGGTGCTATGCGCAGCTAAATTGATGCCTGGATGTTGCGCCGTTGTGTGATGATTTGGAATTCATCAGAGCGCAGGCGTTTTTGAGATTATCCCTTGCGGTGTGGTCATCCGACGTTCAGGAAGGCCTTACTTAGCCGATTCCCGGTTATGAGGAAGTTCGCCACTCCAGGTAACGAAAGCGTCACCATCTCGTCCGTAGGCCGCGTTCGCGTGTGCTCACAGGAACCTCCTGTGAGCGAAGTCAAGGACCGACGATCCGTCAACTGATAGGGGTCAACTGATTGGTCAACTGAATGTGGTCAACTGAGAGACTTCAACTGATTGAAATCAACTGATTGAGATCAAAACTGAGAGGTTATTGTGTAAGATTATAATTTAACCTATGAGAGAGTTAGGCCTTTTGTAAAAAGGCTAGGTGTTAAGACCAGTTGTTGTAGATATTGTGTCTCGGGTTTGCTTAGCATATTGGTTATTTTCCCCATATGAGCACAGTCCAAATAGGTCGACAAATGTACGTGAGCTAGTAGGTTATCGATTTATTCCCTCTCGGACTCGCCATAGCGACTCTGAGAAACTGCTATTTGTCTCATGCAGGTTTTCACCCATACCACTAGGTACGGAGACTAGTTGTGTGGGTGAATGCCATAGTAGCAGGGAAAGAGGCATTATTTTAGTGGCTCGCCACTTTGTTTGTATGTGTGCCTTAATTTTGTATTAATTCCAATAAACTTGTATTGTGTAAGAAGGTACTTGTTTAATTGAATCTTTCCCTAGCAGAATATACCCTATAAATTTACTCTAGCACGGTGGTGAGTAGTATAGTTCAAATAGAAACCATCATCAGCTTGTTTCCAATTAATTTCTGTAAACTACGCACGGGCCAGTGTTACACCTTTCTTGGTTTTTTATTTGATCTGAGGTAAAGTGTTTGTTACTGCGTCTCGGCAAGGCAAAGGCCTCTTTCAAAACAGAGACGGAACCAGCATCCAACATCCTTGTTCAATGCAAGCAGTCATTTAGACCATCATCATATGCGTAGCCCATATAAATGTATGTGTATGTAATCTATGGCCTAGCCTTTTCTCAACTATGTTGGAGTCGGCTTCCAGTCTAACCAGATGCAGCTGAATACCAGTATTTTACATGGAGCGACTGCCTATCTGACCCCCACAACCCAGTTACTGTGTAATACGATACGCTTTGGTAAGACTGGTTGTCAAAATTTTGGGCTTCTGGCGGCCCGTAACGACTGTCAAAGATCTACAAATGACAGCCGGGATTAACGTGCTTCCCGAGACACGGACGGGTGTTGGTATGTAAAGATGGTCACCCATCCACGGACCAACCGCGGCAAGCGTAGCTTCGCCTGATCAATCGACCCGTGCCGCTCAACCTCTTAATTTAGACCTAATAATAAGCAATCATTTAGACTTTGGATTACCCCCAAAGTATAAAATTATGAGATTGACCATAAAATTTTGTGACTTTAAGCCAGAATTAAATATTCGTTTTCTAATGTCTTTTGTTTGAAAATTCAAAAGTGCCTGTAAATGGTTTAATTGAAATAAATGCTTTGAGTTTGAAAACTGTAACCTCCTGCAAAGAAAATGTACAGCAGATGCATACCTAGTACTGCACCTGTAAAATCCGCATACAAAACAAACATTTAACAATGCAATTGCATATCGTTTAAGAACACTGTTTATATTAGCTGTAAGTTTCCCGAATAGAAAAAAATAAAATAAATTATCTAGAGAATTTATTTTATTCTTAACTAGCTGCGCCCCGCGGTTTCACCTGCACAAGTGTCGATTTCGTGGGAATATCGGGATAAAAACTATCCTATGTCCTTCCCCGAGACTCAAGCTATCTCTATACCAAATCTCATCTAAATCGGTCTAGTGGTTTAGGCGTGAAAAGGTAACATACAGACAGACATAGTTACTTTCGAATTTATAATATTAGTATGGATAGTATGGATTCTCTTAATTTTACGTTACGGTAATGTTAGTTTTAACCAATAAAATTGCCTAAACTGAAAGAACACATGAAAATACTCCAACATTATAATAAAATAACTCCATATCACTTAATGTTTTATCAGCTAAATCTGAAAGCCGTCACGTTGTCGCTCTTTATAAGAATTAGCATCACGTTTTCCCAGAAATCTCTAAGTCACTGTCTAAAGAGCTTTCTGACGGCATTTATACCTAGCTCATATTTCTTTAAGGTGGCGCAAGGAGTAAGCGAAAGACATGCCGACCTATTTTTGATGGACCGATGGTCGTTGGAGCTGCTATACGGGATGCAGCAGAATACCAGCGTCAGGTATTGTACCTGGCACATGCTGAGCTGGAGTCCTATTTGGTGCAACCATGAGACCCACAGCGACCAGTAGTGATCGACCGTTGTAAATGTCATATGAGGTGTCTATGGGTCAATGTATCTTTTTAATCTTTGTTTTTTTTTCTCACCTTTTTTGATGTTTTTGAAGTGAAAACTTCTTTAGCGGCGTTGTACACTTTTTTGTAATGGGTAAAAAACGTTAAACTCGCGTCAGGACACGTGACCGTCAGGACCCATGACCGTCAGGACACGTGACCTGATCGAAAATTCGTAAGACGGATGGAAAGTAGACAGCCGGCGCGGCGTAGGAGAGGAAGTATCCCCTCTCTTTCTACGGCGCGGCGAAAATGTATGCCTGCTGTTTCGTTTAGGCGGCGCAGGGCGCTTGCGCGACTGTTCGTGTGTGTTTATGTTATAGCGTGTCACGCGCATCCATGGATGGTGACAGCTGATGGCTCGACCGTCTGTGTAGTGACCATACTGCTGTGTATTCGTAAAATTCGTGTATATAAAGTGTTTAAAATATGGAAATTGAACAAAGTGCATCTATTAATGAAAAAAGTGACGAAAAAATAGCGAAAGAAAATGAGTTATATTAATTCAATTAATAGTTGATTTATTTCAACGTTAATATTCAAGTTTTCACTTCTGCCGGCACTCCCGGAGTGCAACCTGTCTTTTTTTTTTAATGCCTGTATTGTGTCTTCTGTTGCACTAAATCAACGTTTTATCTATCTATCTATCAATACACATAGTTGCATAATCAGCCTATAACGTTCCCACTGCTGGGGTTCAGGCTTCGTCTCTCTATGCAGGAGCGTTGGAGCAGACTAGTCCAATATTAGAGACCGCGTATCTGCCTATCTGGTAGGAAGCCTCCCAGCTGGATAGACTGAAAAGTTGGACGAGTTAAACTGGATGCGGAACGCGGAGAACCAGGTGTTGTCATGCAAATTCGAGAGGCCTGTACACAGCAGTGGACTGCTATTGACTGGTATTGGCTGAGTTTGAGGAGCAAGCGAACGTTTATTCAGTGATGGTTGGTCAGGGAGGGATGGTTTAAGAGTTCCTGCACGTTCTTAATATTTATTTATTTCTGTTAGTGCCCGTGACATCAGAGCCAGTGGCGTGCATTGGTTTTCAGAATAGGTAGGCACTAGGCCGGGTCCAGTCTAGGCAAACGCGGTCACTAATCAGAAAAAAAAGTGAGGTCCAAAGTGTGGTTATTTGAGTAGGCATGCCTACTTAAGGGTGATAAATTGCGAAGGTTGAACGTCATGGTATTACGCTTGAGACGTACGTGTTTTTAATTTTGTCGTATTAACTTGAACGAGAAAAGACCAATGAAAATGTGCGAATAGTATGGGAGCCGAGTAGGCCGTCCGGCGACTGCCTACTGCCACGCGTGTTTGTATGAAGATTATGTTTTTTGTTAGGTATGATAGGTAATTTAGTAGGGTGTGGGGCACACGCACTAAAATGTAATTGACAGGCTTATGTTGATATATCGAGGTAGGCACTGCTTATATGCCTATATGCAATGCACGCCACTGATCACAGCGGCGGGCCTTATCAGAATACCAGCGCTGCAACATTTATTTTTTAAATGTCGTAGCATGTCATGTCATGCCATGTCATCATGGATCATCATTATAGGAGCCTTTTGGCCTCGTATAGGAGTTTCTGTTTCATTTTTCTTTTTGTTGCTCTTTTTTTTATATAACTTGGTTTTCTTTATTTTTACTGTGTTTAGTTTAGTTTGTGATCTTCCTGTACGAGTCCCAATATATACTTTTTTTTCTTTTCTTTCTTTCTTGCAATACTTAAGACTGTCGCCTTATGTGCAACTGCGTTCAAATTACATTAGGCCTACCTAAAAGCATTGTCACAGCGAATGAAATCAACATACCTACAGCACTGTTGCATTGGGTTTTCTTCGGTGCTGCACAGGCGCGCCATTAATTTACCTTTTATGCGCTTGGCTAAATATCAGTTGCCGCGCCCCTAGCGCGCGGCTACAAATCGATAAAATCAAGATAAAATAATACCTACAATAAATAAGGAGGAGAAATCGTTGTATCAATTAAAAAATTGTCAAAAAGTTTTTATCTCTGTTTAATAATGGTTTTAATTGTACCACGCAGTTAATAGGACGAAAACAGAAAGAAAAAATCATGCATGTTCTCTGTCGCAGAAATACGACACGGGCGGTAGGGGCACGGAAACATGTGTCGCATTTATGCGACACAAGCGGTTAAAAGGTTAAAGTTGAACAGCGGCTACTCACATCCAGTTGCTGCCAGCCACCCTGCGAATATCGTTACTCCACATAACCTGAGGGGCTTCCACATATTTACCTTACGCTTACCAATTTGCGGTCTTCCAGAAGAACACGTACAGTCACGTCTAAAAGTATGTATACACTTGGCTTTATTCAAAGGCGATTTTCTCCTTTATTTTTGAATTAAATTTTATGTTATTACGAAAATGGTATTTTCGAACCCATAGATTTATGTTAAGTGTCGTATTTCAACGTTGCATTCGTTATTTCACGAAAAAATCGCAATTGAAAATTGCCAAGTGTATACATACTTTTAGACGTGACTGTACATCCCAACGGTGTTCAGGTTCCACTGCTAAAATAGCCGGTCATTCCATTTGATTATTAGGTGAGCATTGTAGATTCATTTAGTCCTTTCTAAATCACCTACATTAATAAAAATAGGTACCAAAATCGCTGTCTTCCTCGTCTCTGGACCACATCCCTGACAGCAAACACATAATATCAGTTCGAGCAACAGACTGGCGTGATCACGTAATGCAGCTTAAAACGGAACGTGGCCTGATTTGAACCTGCGCTCGCATTTTAGCTTGCCTGCCCTGAGTCTAGGCTCCCCTGTGGACTTTGGCACGGGAAGAACGATCATTTGGGACGTTTTGTTCGTTGGAAGTGCATTAACCAAAAGGCCTATTCCCGAAATTAAAAATGTACTAATCTAGTCGCAATTGCAATCTTATCTCAGCGACAATTTCCGATTCCCTTGTTCACAAACTGAACTAAATTTAAGTTCAGTGCATCTTTTTCTTTCCATTTCATTAAGAAAAGGACAGAAGATAAATTTTAGTTTAGTCCTGTCAAATTAATCAGCGCTTTTCCTTAGTTTCTGTTGCGATTCTAAGTATAATATTATACTTCAAAATACTAAAACAAATAAAGTGATACCTTTGTCTGTTATTGCTCTTTTTCATTAGGTCCTTATGAGACTATAGGCCTAGATAAGTTAACAAATCTTCGATTTATGCAAATCAGCAAAGTCTTGCCTTTCATACATCTAATTAACCAACGAAAAAACGGAGGAGGTTCTCAAGTCGACGCGTATATTTTTTATATATGACCACGCATAACTTTTTACAGAGTAATCCGATTTTGATTATTCTTTTTTTATTGGAAAGGGAAATTAGTCCCATATAAATTTGGAAAAAAATTCCAACCCTAAGGGTAGGAAATTAGGGAATGATTGATTGTTCACTCACTGATTGTAATGTATGAGCACGCATAACTTTTTACAGAGTAGTCCGATTTTGATCATTTTGTTGTTATTGGAAAGGGTATACCCCGAAGTTGGTCCCATATACATATGGAAAAAAAATCCAACCCTAAGGATGACAAAATAGGGGTGATTTATTGTTCACCCACAGATTTTAATGCTGAGTTGTTATAAACTAAGCCATCATCAGCTACCAATAAAAGGCCCCACTTACTCGTACATTCTAAATCTTGCGCTAATATTTTATGAAACAAGTTGAATAATAAACCGTTGGTAAAACCACTCGTACGTGTGCTTGGCTACCCGCCAGTAGCCGTAATGGTGGCTGGTAAGGGGTTATGACGACGTAGCATCGTTTTTCAAAGGCTTCTGGTGCAGCGGTAAATGTCTTTTAAATATACCTGTAGGAAATGTGCCGTATCTTGGAGGTGGGTTTACATTATTCAGGAGAGGTTGTTCAGAGGTTTGCTTATATAAGTTAACGGCTGTTTTGTTACACGTTTTATGTATTAGAACATACATCCGGACCGGCTGCTACTGATTATGTCTTGATATATAAAATCACTAGTAGCGCCCCGCGGTTTCACCCGCATTAGTGTCGATGCCGTGGGAATATCGGGATAAAAATTATCCTATGTCCTTTCCCGGGACTCAAACTATCTCTATACCAAATTTCATCTAAATCGGTTTAGCGGCTTAAGCGTGAAGAGGTAACAGACAGACACACTTTCGCATTTAGAATATTAGTAAGTATGGATAATTAACTTGCCCCGTTGGTTTAGTAGTGGTTGCAAGCCCTACTGCTGTGCATGAGGTCTTAGGTTCGATTCTCAAGTCGAGCAAAGTGTTGTTAGGTTTTTCTACCAGGAAAATCTCAGTTATAGCCCGGTATCTGGATTTGTGCCCGGTTAATGGCAATAGCACTTGGTAGATAGGGCGAGCCTATGGCCATTGTATGGGACTTAACTATAACTGGATGGTGGGTGTACCTACTGCAGGTGCATTTCTGACTAACCTACTTATCATCATAAAATTACAATCAAAACAGTAGGAGAAAATTACTTTTAAAAGTTTCTATCAGCTCCTGAGTCCTGTGTCGAAGACTCTCTCTCTCTCTGTAGTCGGTCCCTCATATCTGAGGATCGTGGTCAGCATCGGAGTTGCATCTGGAGCGGATGATCCGCCTCCACCGGTTTCTGTCCAGCGCATCTCTTACCACCGTGTAGAATTTAAAGGACGATGATTACTTTACCTGATCAGTCCATCGTGTTGGTGAACGACCGCGCGATGGTTTACCTTCGGTGTTCCCAACCCCAATCAGTTTTTCCAAACTTTCATCGTCTCTGCGTACTATGTGGCCGAAATAGGAGAGAATGCGTTGTTGACATACGGTCGACAAGCGGGTCTTTATTCGAAACTGGGTTAAGATCGATGCATTGGTGCGTTTGGCAGTCCACGGTATTCTTAGCATTCTTCTCCAGCACCACATCTCAAATGCATCAATCCTTTGTCTTTCTCGGGCCGAAATCGTCCACGTTTCTACTCCATACAGGAAGATAGGGAATACTAGGGCTCGTATCAATCTGATCTTGGTTGTGATACCAATCCTCTGTTCTTCCAAATGTTACCTAAACGGGTCATAATTATCTATATATTATATAATTAATGTACCCATGCAAAATATTGTACCTAAAACATTTTAAAAGAGTAACGGTGGAGTTTCTTGCCCGTTCTTCTCCATACGAAAACTACCTTTTGGAATGGGCGACTAGAATCAATTCTATTTTAAGATAATTTTTGACGTTCAAAAGTGCCTTTTATATGCCTATTTGAAATAAATGCTTTGACTTTGACTTTGACTTATCATCTTTGGCCATCCCAATACGCCTAATCCCAATACGTCGAAGATATATACTAGTGCTCTTGACTGAATATCGATCTATATACTAGTGCTCTTGACTGAATATCGATCTATGTACTAGTGCTCTTGACTGAATATCGATCTATATAATAGTGCTCCTGACTGAATATCGATCTATATACTAGTGCTCTTGACTGAATATCGTCACCCGTGGAGGCCATTTAAATGAACTCTCTTTTCAAGAGTAGTCACAAAATGTTCTAAGGTACCTACTTGTTTAGATTTTACACACGGTACCATGTAAATATTTAGGTCAAACAATCTGCCTAGACTTTTAGGGTCGGCCTCCACTCTATCCGGATGCAGTTGAATACCAGTTTTTTTACACGGAGCGAGAGGTTAGGTAGGTGACCTCTACAACCCAGTTACTGGGTAACACGATACTCCTTTGTAGGACTGGTTGTCAGACTTTTGGGCGTCTGACTACCCGTAACGACTGTCGAAGATCTACAAATGACGGCTACAAAGGACCAACGGCTTAATAACGTGCTTTCCGACAGCTTGCCGGCAGCAGCCGGGCTTGTGCTGGGGTCTCGATATGTAATGGATGGTGACCCGTCCCCGGACTGACCTCGGCATGCGTAGCTTAACCTTCGAGCGACTCAGCGGCTGTAATCGCTTAGCCACAATTCCCTCTGAATTCTTAGAAAAAAAACGTTCATTCAGAAATCGTTCTTAGGTAAGTACTTGGTTGGAATTTACATACGTTACAATTTACACAGGTACGTTAAAACATACGAGTGTAACAACCATTACTTTCATTAGACCTTCGCTGTTTCAATACCCAAGCACCTAATACCTATATTTTCTCATACACTGTAAACTTGGAATGGGTCAATTTGCCAAGTCATAAAACCTTACATTTACAACAAACACCTCGGAGTAACAACATTAAGCAATATTTATTACGAAATACCCTTGAAATGGCGGATATAATTCAAATTTAACAGACTATTACGCGGAAATATTGTTTTCATAACGTTTCTGTAATTAAGACCGTACTGTGTTATTAAAATGGATAATTTTGTCTGGATGGAAATGTATTTTTATTTGTTGGAACCAAGAACTGAAATCTTTTTGTTTCGTGATTATCTTGCTGAGGTTACAATTCCTGAAAATAATATAACGGTACACCTGTAATGCACGAAAGGTTTAGCAGAGGTGTCCGTGCAGTTCACCCAACATTCGCCCGTTATATAGGGGGCGAACCTATTGTTATAAACCGGGAAAAAATCCAGCCTCCGGGCTGCTATTAACAAAATCTTGATGGAAAAACACAATAACACTTTGCCCGGTCTGGAAATCGAACCCAGGACCACTACGAGACACGGTGGAGTTTCTGGCCCATTTTTCTCCTTACGAAAACTACCTTTTGGAAGGGGCGACTAGAATCAATTCTATTTTAAGGTAATTTTTGACGTTCAAAAGTGCCTTTTATGTGCCTATTTGAAATAAATGCTTTGACTTTGACTTTGCACTGCAACAATTCCTAACCTAAAGTCGTAGTAAAACGACAGTGGAAGAAGTCATACCATTACTGTCAAAAGATGGCGCGCCACTAACCTTAATTTGTCATGCACTATGAATACCGCCCAATGGTGCCCTCTGCCATCAGTGTCTGCCTCAGGGCATCGAATTTATTTATTTTATTTATTTATTCAAAATTTTGTAAATAACACCTTGACAGCTATAACGCCAATGCAATGTTACTACTACAAAGATACACTTACATCTAACTAACTCATAAATACAATTTAAAATACGATAAAAATTACAAAAAGAATACAATTAAAAACACAATTAAGAAAAAAGTTTAAAATAAAATTAATAATACAATTTAAAATACAATTACAAATACCATTAAAATACAATAATTAAAATCACAACTCAACATTTTCAATGCACTTCAATGCTACTTCTGAATTGTTGATCCTTACCATAATAACTCATATGGAATAAAGTAAACGGCATGTAACTGGTAACATTTTGACCTTAAGCTGGCCTAGCGTAGTACGGAGTTTCAATAGAATAAGAAGCCTGCTTATATTGGTTTTGTTACCACTGAACTACTGGTACAATCTGTTAAATTTCTTTAATAGATTTTCAACTTTATCGCTAAAGCGTAAGGTTCAAAGTTGATTGGGAAAATTTGACAGTTTCGGGTAGCTTGATGTGCTGGCGTCTGTACATTTAAATTAAGTTTCGCCGTTAGTGAAGTCTAAGATTTACAATAGTTATGAGAGATTACTATTCAGTAATGTGTAATTATAGATGTTTTACATTGGCCATACAACGTCACCATGCCGCCAGTCTCTTGGATATTTTACCAGTCGACAGCGCGGCGAAGCGGAGGAATTTTTGACACCATACTTTAGTTGTAAATAAATGGATTTCTAAATTAAAAATAAATAAAGTTCGGAGTGAAATGTGTAGGTAATAGAATGTTTTTCTAAAATTGAATAAATCAGGACTAAATAAAGTTTTTAATTACGAGCAAAACAACAGGGTGTGAGCAAGTCTGCCATGAAAATATATTTTCATTTCCATTAATGAAAGAAATGCCTATTAAAACAACAAATAGAGTACTCTTAAAAAAAACCGGCCAAGTGCGAGTCGGACTCGCCCATGAAGGGTTCCGCAGCAGCAAGTAACATAATATAAAAGTTCTTGTAGTTCGTTGTAACTTTGTGAAAGGTAAATTGCGGTTTTCGATTTATGACGTATTAAAAAAAAACTACTTACTAGATCTCGTTCAAACCAATTTTCGGTGGAAGTTTACATGGTAATGTACATTATATATATTTTTTTAATTTTATCATTCTCTTATTTTAGAAGTTAGAGGGGGGGGGGACACACATTTTACCACTTTGGAAGTGTCTCTCGCGCAAACTGTTCAGTTCAGAAAAAAATGATATTAGAAACCTCAATATCATTTTTGAAGACCTATCCATAGATACCCCACAGGTTCACTAATGTTTCACCAAAACTCCATTGACAAATTTTTAGTTTACAACCAACGTTTCGTATACTATTTATTTCACAAACAACTCATTCCGCAAATGTTTTATTTTATAAACACTCACTTTACAAAAATTTATTTGGCAAATGCTTCCCTTTACAAATGTTACGGATGATATTTAATCATTTGTACATTTTTCATTTAATATTTAGATTCTTTTGGAAAAATAACGTTTATACAAAATATAATTTTGTAATACACTAGCGACTGCATTAAAAACTGCATTAAAATCCGTTGCGTAGTTTAAAATGTCTAAGCTTACAGACATCGGGAGAGACTGTTTTATACTATGTAAAGGTTTTCTGAACCAGTCACAAAGTGATCATGACGGTATTCTCCATTTGGGTCAAATAATTTTCAGGCAAGTATTTTTTTCTATATAATCTAGTCGTTTCTGGCACTCGCCGGCCGCTGCCGCGGCACCGCTCGCTTCGCTCGCTCGGCTCGTGCGTAGGGGGTCACAGTTTTAACCTAACCTAACCGAACCATTTTTTTTTTAAATAATTAACCTAATGTAACTAGTTCGGTTCCGGGTAGCCTACTAAAAATCATCTCTTTTTTTCTTTTATTAGCGCAAGTCGTTTCTGGCACTCATATTTTGTGTAAAAGTATTTTTTTTTCTATATAATCTAGTCGTTTCTGGCACTCGCCGGCCGCTACCGCGGCACCGCTCGCTTCGCTCGCTCGGCTCGTGCGTAGGGGTCACAGTTTTAACCTAACCTAACCTAAAAATTTTTTTTTTAATAATTAACCTAATCTAACTAGTTCGGTTCCGGGTAGCCCACTAAAAATAATCTCTTTTTTTCTATTAGCGCAAGTCGATGAAAGAAAGAGTTTCATTTTTAGGAAATTGCGTAGGTAAGTAATGATAAGTCAATATGTGAAACGTTTTTATTCCAAACGTTGTTTTATGAGATAAAATGAATAAAAAATGAATTGCTTGTTAAATAACACGTTATTAAACAAAAGTTTATCTAGTGATTATTTTGTAAAGTGAATTATTTGGCAAACTTGTTTTTGTATAATGATGAAATGACAAATCATGTTTTTGCCAATCGTTGTTTGTCAAGTAAAAATTTGTGAATTAATTTTTGGTGAACTGACAGGGCACCTACCCCACACGTACAGGTTTGATGAACAAAAATTTTTGGAGTTTCAGTTGTAAGTATGGGGAACCCCAAAATTTATTGTTTTTTTTCTATTTTTGTGTGAAAATCTTACTGCGGTTCACAGAATACATCTACTTACCAAGTTTCAACAGTATAGTTCTTATAGTTTCGGAAAAAAGTGGCTGTGACATACGGACGGACGGACAGACAGACAGACAGACATGACGAATCCATAAGGGTTCCGTTTTTGCCATTTGGCTACGGAACCCTAAAAAGTAATTAAACAACCTTTATATTGCGCTCGAACCATTCAACGTTTTGCTGCGAAACCGAGGAGGAAAGAAAAATGGAAGAGCTTCTATAATAAATTGCGAATTTACTATCAGATATTATGGAGCCTTTTTCAAAATACCTTTTTTAATTTGGTTTAGAAATTTTACTTCATAAACATTAAAACGATTTATCTTTCTTTAATCTTTATTTATTCACACAGACTACAATGGTCTATTAGATAGTGTTAGTAACAAAATAGCTTAGCCTATGTTAGTACTTAATAACTAAAACAGAACGGGTCCGGTTTGTAATCGCCCACACTAGCGGGCTATCTGCCCGGGCGGCTATTGATTGCAGGATAGTGTTGGGACTGCCACGCAGCCCCCGGAGAAGCGAGGCAGATTTCTTACGCCACAGTGCATCAAATCCGTCAGTGCGTGCGTCTGCAAACATTGCCGAGGCACTACAGAAACGCGGCAGTCGCAACAATACCCTGAATGCATTATTATATTCGATACGCAGAGCATTGTAAGCCTTTCGGTTATATGTGAACCACAGGGCTCCCGAGTACAGTGCTGTACAGTATGCCTTAAAAAGGGTTAATTTTAAATGCGTCTGTACATCGGGAAAATTTGCGGGCCAGCATATTCGCCCTAACTGGCACAATTATAGAATATATAGCGCAACTAACTACATATTTACACCTAACTAAATATACAAATAAATACAAAAAAAGACGGGTTGCACTCCGGGAGTGCCGGCAGAAGTGAAAACTTGAATATTAACGTTGAAATAAATCAATTATTAATTTAATTAATATAACTCATTTTTTTCACTATTTCTGCGTCACTTTTTTCATTAATAGATGCACTTTGTTCAATTTCCATATTTTAAACACTTTATATACACGAATTTTACGAATACACAGCAGTGTGGCTACTACACAGACGGTCGAGCCATCAGCTGTCCATCCATCCACGTCCACGTCCACGTCCACGTCCACGTCCACGTCCACGTCCACGTCCACGTCCACGTCCACGTCCAAGTCCACGTCCAAGTCCACGTCCAAGTCCACGTCCACGTCCACGTCTACGTCCACTTCCACTTCCACGCCCACGCCCACGTCCACGTCCACGCCCACGTCCACGCCCACGCCCACGCCCACGTCCATGTCCACGTCCATCCATCCATCCAGCCATTGTCGTGTGTCACTTGGTTCACTTCGGTTGGCGCCGCCGTAGAAAGAGAGGGGGGGGGGGAATCTCTCCTGACGGTCACGTGTCCTGACGCGATGTTCTGACGCGAGTTTAACATTTTTTACCCATTACAAAAAGTGTGCAACGCCGCTAAAGAAGTTTTCACTTCAAAAATCCTTTTGTTTTTGGTGACTTAGGCTTCGAAGTACTCGTGCGCATCGCTCAAACTAAAACTCAAAACATTTATTTCAATTAAAAGGCACTTTTGAATTGTCAAGAAGTCGATCAGTCAGAAAAAATTAAGCTAGTTGCCCATTCCAAAGCGTAGGTACCTATGGAGAAGAATCGGCAAGAAACTCTATGGACACTCTTTTAAATTAAATTTTTACAAAAATATTAGTTAAATCATCAATGTTGAATGTGAGAACGATCTAAAAAAAAAGACGTACGCGTTAAAAGCGTCCAGAGTACAGCAAATAGTAAAAAATCAAAAATCCAAAAATAAAATAATTTAAAAAAAGTCGAGGCAGCTAAGGGATGACCAGCCTCAACTGACGGCGCCCGTTCACGAACATGACGCATAGATCAGCAACATTTAGTTCAACCATTTTGAAGGGAGCTAAATGATCACACACGCCACCCTCAGCGAGACATTTGTGTGAGCATGACATATTATCAGCCGCCAGGGCACATTCAAGGCAGGCTCCGCATCCGCCCTCCGGATGCGGAAGCCACGGAGGCGGAGCTGTACGAGGGGTACAGAGCGGCGAAGACCGCCCTCCAAGGGGCTGTCCAGCGGGCCAAGGATACGGCCCGCGAAGAGATGGTGGAGACTCTGAACAGAGATCCATGGGGGCGCCCTTACAAAATGGTGCGGAATAAACTCCGCACCTGGGCCCCCCCGCTGACGCAGAGTCTCCGCCCACAGCTGGTGGAGGAGGTGGTGAGCACTCTGTTCCCTTCACGGGGGGAGCATACTCCCCCGCCCATGGCTCCGCCACTTGCGGTGCCCGAAGCGGACCATGAAGACGACGACGATGACATCCCTGAAGTGACCGGGGTAGATCTGAGAGCGGCGGTAGGCAGGCTGAAGGCCAAAAATACCGCCCCAGGACCCGACGGCTTGCGGGGTAAAGTCTGGGTCCTGGCCTCGAAGGCTCTTGGGCCTCGACTAGAGGCGCTCTTAAGCGCATGCATGGAGAGGGGCCAGTTTCCACTCCGTTGGAAGACGGGGAAGCTGGTCCTCATTCAGAAGCCAGGGCGCCCTGCGGACTCTCCGTCCGCATACCGGCCCATAGTGTTGCTCGACGAGGTCGGCAAGCTCTTTGAGAGAGTGATTGCAGGCCGCCTCGTCGGGCACCTAGTGAGGACGGGGCCGGATCTTGCGGATAGCCAGTTTGGCTTCCGCAAGGGGCGCTTGACAGTGGACGCCATCATGCGCGTGAGAGCCCTCACGACGGGGGACGCGGTGACCCGGGGTGGGGTCGTCGTGGCGGTGTCACTCGACATCGCCAACGCGTTTAACACTCTGCCCTGGAGCTGTATTGGGGAGGCACTCCGGTATCACCGGGTGCCGACCTACCTCCGTCGAGTAGTTGGGGCGTATTTGACGGACAGAGCCGTCATCTACCCTGGTCGCAACGGGGAGTGGAACCGGCGAGAGATGTCGTGCGGTGTCCCGCAGGGATCGGTTCTGGGGCCGCTCCTGTGGGACATCGGTTACGACTGGGTGCTGCGGGCCGACCTCCCTGATGGCGTCAGCGTGGTTTGCTACGCTGACGACACGCTGGTCCTGGCGCAAGGGAGGTCGCATCAGGCGGCGGCCGACGCGATGACACGCGGGGTTGCGATAGTCGTGGAAAGAATCCGGCGGTTGGGTGTCGAGGTGGCATTGCACAAGTCCCAGGCCATGTCTTTCCATGGGCCTCGGAACGGGCCACCATCGAGATCCCAACTAACGGTGGGAGGGGTTCACATCGGCGTCGAGGCAACGATGAGATACCTGGGTCTCGTCCTCGACAGCCGGTGGAACTTCGTCGAACACTACCGACGTTTGGCCCCCAAACTGGAAAGGACCGGGGCCGCCTTCAAGCGGCTCCTGCCCAACCTGGGGGGGCCAAACACCTCCTGCCGGAGGCTTTACGCGGGGGTCGTGCGGTCCATGGCCCTATACGGGGCCCCGGTGTGGGCGCGTTCTCTGCGGTGGCGAGCCGCCCACTATCTGAACGCGCCCCAAAAGGTGGTAGCCGTAAGGCTGATCTGGGGGTACCGCACGATCTCGGGTGAGGCGGCAAGCCTCCTTGCCAGACTGCCGCCATGGGATCTGGAGGCGATAGTCCTCGCGCGCCTGTATGAGTGACGCGCGGAGGCACTGAGCCGGGGGGAAACTCCGCTTCCGTGGCAAATCGCGGCGGAGCGGACAGACCTCCGGCGCGATCTCATGGTGGCATGGAAGGAGCGACTTTCGCAACCCAGCGCAGGGCACGCCACGATAGTGGCGATAAGACCCCTCTTTGAGGAGTGGCTAGAGAGGCGTCACGGCATCCTCACCTATCGCCTGACGCAGGTCCTCACCGGACACGGATGTTTTGGGAGGTTCCTGCACATCATCAGGCGGGAGGAGACGCCCGGGTGTCACCACTGCGAGGATCGCCCAGAGGACACGGTGGAGCATACGGTGGAGGTCTGCCCCGCATGGGCGGAGCACCGCCGTGCCCTCGTAGAGGCGATCGACAGCGGCGGCGACCTCTCGCGTCCGGCCCTGGTTCAAGCCATGGTCCGGGGCGAGAGGGAGTGGGAGGCAGTCACCTCCTTCTGCGAAGCAGTCATGCTAGCGAAGGAGGTGGCGGAACGGCTGAGGGAGAGAGCCTCACACCCCAGCCGCCGCGGGAGACGCTCCGGGCGTCGGGAGCCGCGTGACGACTCCCGGCCACTGTAGGCGCGGGCCTGCGGACGGAGAGTAATGGGTAGCTCACCGTCCGATCAGGACCAGGCCCGTGCCGGACGGCGCGTACGTGTTCCACGCGCGCCTCAAAGAGATGTCAGCATAAAGGAAGGGGCCTGCCAGGGCCGAAGCCTGCCGGGCGTGCGGGATTGTCCGAAAGGGTTACCGCTACCCCGGAACATAAAGGGCTAAGGAAGGAACACGGATGGGTTTTAGTCAGTAAGAGTCTGACACTCCCTTCGCTCCACCCAGAGCGGGAGGGGTCATTTGATGATTTCCCATCCATAAAAAAAAAAAAAAAGGGCACAAGGCAATGAACGACATATTACCCGGTAAAGTTTGTGAGTGTGTGTGTGTTTATATGTTTGTTACTTCTTCACGCTCAAACGGCTGGACCAATTTTGATGAAGTTTAGTATGGAGGTAGCTGACACCCTGGATTAACATATAGGCTACTTTTAATCCCGATATTCTCACGGGATCGACATTTACGTGGGTGAAACCGCGGGGCGCAGTTAGTAACTTATAAAATAAGCTTTCCAAAAAACAAATATTGTGAATGTTTACAATGACTGAAAATTTTTAAGCAGGGAAGAAATGCTCAGAGCCGTGGGAATGATAGATGCTGGTTCCCGGCAACGTACTGTGGCTTTAGCTCTGAATACAAGTCAGAGTGTTATCAGTCGACTTTGGACACGTTACCGAAGCACTGGTACCGTGGCTGAGCGCCATGGAGGACGGTATCGCTGCACCACACGGAGACAAGACCGATATATTCAAATCTTAACTCGAAGAGCTCCAACAATAACCGCCATGATGTTAGCCGTGAGGCTTCATCACTCTTCAGGGAACTTAATTAGCGACCAAACAGTCAGAAACCGCTTGCATGAAGTGAACCTTCATTCCCGAAGACCGCTACGGGTACCACCAATAGCAATGCACAATCGTAGGATTCGATATCAATGGGCTCTTGAACACAGAAATTGGGCAGAAGAACAATGGCGTTTCGTGTGCTTTTCTGATGAGTCTCGTTTTGGTATGAGACCGGATACAAGACGTATACGACACTGGAGAACCCCTGGACGCCAACAGCGATTAAAATCCTGCCAGGAAGTCCATCCTTATAGTGGTGGAACCATCATGGTATGGGCGGGTATTTGGATCGGCGGAAGAACTGAGTTGATTTGGATCAGAGGCAGCCTCAACGCTCAAATTTATGCTGAGACGATTGTATCAGACGTCATCGTTCCTCTACGAGTGCAAATCGGTCCCTTATTTCAGTTAATTCATGATAATGCACGACCGCACACCGCAAAAGTTGTAAGACAGACTCTCGCCGCAGCTAACATCAATGTCCTGCCCTGGCCTGCTCAGTCGCCAGACTTGAACCCGATTGAGCATGCATGGGATATGCTACAGAGAAGAGCTCTGCCGAATATGGAGGGTATCCAGTCGCAAGAAGACCTTTTTTTGTTGTTGCAACGAACATGGGCGGCCATTCCACAGCGTGATTTGGATGAACTCATTTTGAGTATGCCAAACCGATGTTCTTGTGTTGTTAGTGTTCGCGGTAGAAACACGGATTATTAATTGTTTAAGTTACCCAATAAAATTTTAAAGAAAACTGTTATTTCAGTCTTTTTTTCGAACTTTTGTGTTAGTGGTTCAAATGTCAAAAATCCCTTTATTAGGAAAATGGCAAATTTCTTTATTAATGCAAAGGTGACTTGGTTTATCGTTACTGTGACAAACGAAAACACTTTATTTGATGAATCCTTAAAGAAAATTTTAATTAATATCAATCAGGAGAAAAGTTATTGCAAAAATATATGTTGATCCCTAGACACTTTTGATGTGTGTATGTTTAATTCATTTATTATTAACTTTAATAAAACGATGTGTGAGCTTTTGCTATTTATTTCGTCTGAAAATATTTAAAATTATTTAAGTAGCAAGATCTAAACTAATAAATAATATAACAACATTTATTTGTGGAATAATAGTTTGTGTTTTGACTTCCATCTAAAACTCTCTTGACGGCGGTCGGCCATATTGAAAGATTATTAGCGGCAATTTCGTGTAATGATACCGACCGGTGAAAAAGTGAAGAAATTTAGAAGTTAAGAAATTTAGGGAGGTATTCATAAAACGAGTTCGTTAAAACGTTTGTTAACAGGTGTTCTAAGGACGAATAAATATTTGATTTGATATTGAGTAATAGTTGTTTCATTGGTACACTTCTGACTATCTAATAGTTTCAGAAGTGGGATCTGACACGAATATTACTTAATATTCTAATCGCGTCCACTACTTAGACCGTTTATAAGGACCGGTAAAGTAAAAGGCATAAACTCGACCTAAATAATATGTCGAGACTTCGTGAAGAAGTAAGAATGAGTAAAGCTTTAGATCGAGAGGCTTCTCAAACGCGTGATGAAGCTACGCCGTCGTGCAGCCGCAGCCGCAACCGCAGCCGCAGCCGCTCGGGGCGTTTACGCAGGCGTCACAGGAGAAGCTGTTCCAGTACGCGGCGACCGCGTCCTGTGCGGACCAGCTCAAGCTCCTCGAGCCGCGCAGGTTCAAGAGGCCGTACACCACGAAGACGTGCGGGTTCTTATAAGGGCCTTGAGCGTCGGAAGCGGAGTCAATCTGAGTCGCGGCGTGTTAGAAAAAGAACGCGGTCATCGCGGTCGCGCTCGCGTTCCCGATCTGCACACTCGCGGAGAGCGAGACGGCGACGACGGCAGCACAGCAGTAGCGAGGTGAGACGGCCACGGCGATCCCGTCAGCACAGGACGAGTCGAAGACGTCGGGAAACCGTAAGTCAGTCATCATGCACTAGCAGCATGGATAACACTGATTTAACTAATATGAATAAGAACTCTAAAAACAAAACTGTAAATGATCGTAGTTTTAGTATTCATGATGTTATGGAATTAATCAAATCACTGCCCTCATCAGCGTCCCAGGCTCAAAACCACTTTAGTATGTCAACAAACGCATTACCAGAATTTGATCCTGCTAATAAGGAACAAACTATCGATTTATGGATTACGAAAGTGGAAGAATGTGCAGCTTTGTATAAATGGTCTGAAACACAACAACTTCATTATGCGTTGCCTAAATTGACTGGAGTAGCAAAGGTGTGGTACCAAGGCTTAACTTCCTTAAGTTATAGTTGGTTGGAGTGGAAGGATAAACTGACAAAGACATTTCCTACAGTTCAGAATTATGCTCAACTTTTGCATGAAATGTTGGATCGGAAGGTTAGACATAATGAATCGTTAGAAACTTATTTTTATCACAAAATTAACTTGCTGAACCGATGCGATATAACTGGTAAGCGGGCTGTGGATTGTCTTATATATGGATTAGAAGACAAGGGTATGCGACTAGGAGTTCAGGCTGCGAACTACTCTCAACCTGAAGAATTACTATCTTATTTTAAGTCTATTAAGTTAGAGGATGTAAGAGATAGAGTATTTCGTCAGCCGTTTACAAAAAGGCGCCCTGATAGCAATAATGATAATTCTAAACTGAGTAGCAATATAAAATGTTTTAATTGTAATGAGGTAGGTCACCCCTCCTTCAAGTGTAACAAACCCTTATTGACATGTAGCATTTGTAAGAAACTTGGACATCAGAGCGCTAATTGTAGACGGCTTCCCAGAAACGGTAATGATGGCAGTAAACACAATGAAATCAGTAAAGCAGTATCTGAAGTTAAGTTAACCGGTGAGTTAGATGTCAAGTATGTCCTTCCAGTTCAAGTTAATGGCCAAACAATGTCATGTTATGTGGATCTCGGTAGTCAAAGTACTTTGATTCGAATAAGTGACTTTAAAAATTTAAACACTGCTTACAGTAAAAATGATCTGCCAACATTAAAAGGCTTTGGTAATTCAATCATAGAACCTATAGGTAGAGCAGTGGTCCAAATACAAGTACAAGCCGTTACAACATCCGTAGAAGTGTTAGTGGTACCAGACGAATTACTTAAACATGCCGTACTGTTGGGACATACTTTCACCGAGCAAGCCGGTATAATTATTATAAAGACAGACGAACATTTAGTTTTTCAAAAAAAGCCTGTTCCTTTAAATACTTCTGAATTAGTAAACTATAAAAAAAATAATTTAGTTGTAGACTGCGATGTCAACGTTAGCTCTATCAATATGATACCGGTAAGAGTGAATACCGATATCACCATAAAAATTTACGTAAAGGAATCGTTAAGAAAAATAGGTGATAATTGTTATTTTGTTATGCCTGGATTATATACAATCGTGCAAGGAAAAGGTCACATTTTAGTAGTAAATTTAAATGGTAACGAAATTAAACTTTTACAAGGACAATTATTGACTAGAGCTTACACTTTAAATGATGATGATTGCCTAAATGTTAGAATGTTAGAAAACAGGGATAGTGATTCCATATCAAAGGATCTTAAAATAGGTGAGGGATTTAGTACAGGAGATAGAGAACGGTTAGAAAACTTGCTAAGAGACTATAGGGACTGTTTTTCGTTTAGTTTAACTGATTTAGGGATGACGAATTTGACTGAAATGTCTATAACGTTAAAAGATGCGACCCCTGTTGTGTATAGGCCATACAGGCTAGCTTATTCGGAAAGGAATAAAGTCAAAGAAATGATTCAGGACATGTTGGATTCAGGTATAATTACTGAGTCAACATCTTCTTATGCAAGCCCCATCATTTTAGTGCAGAAAAAGACCGGTGATCAACGGCTTTGCGTTGACTATCGCGCTTTAAATGCTAAAACCGTCAAGGAACACTACCCTTTGCCCAGAATAGAGGATCAAATAGATCAGTTAGGTGGTTATGAATATTTTATAACGCTTGATTTGGCCTCAGGCTATTATCAGATTTTAATAGCCCCCTCGTCGCAAGACAAAACTGCCTTTGTAACGCCGGACGGTCAATATCAGTTCACCCGCATGCCCTTCGGTTTGGCCAACGCACCGTCTGTTTTTCAGAAAACTATTAATACCGTTTTGAAAGACGTGAAAGGCCAAGCTTTTGCATTCATGGACGATATAATTATTCCAGCCAACAGTATTTCGCAAGGAATGGAGCGACTAGAAACAGTACTTAAACTTATTAAAGAAGCGGGGTTGACGTTAAAATTATCAAAATGTGTATTTTTCTCAAAAAAAATTGATTATCTAGGTTTCGAAATAAGTAAACAAGGGGTCAGACCGGGTTCAAAAAAGACTGCAGCAGTAGAAAATTTTAAGTGCCCCACTAACCAACACGAAATACGCCAGTTTGTTGGTTTGGCTAGTTTTTTTAGGCGTTTTGTAAAAAATTTTGCTATAATTGCTAATCCACTGACAAAATTATTAAAAAAGAACTGTAAATGGGAGTGGGGTCTTGAACAAGAAAAATCATTTTGCACCCTGAAGGCAGAGCTAGTAAAAAGACCAATTTTAGCGTTGTACAACGTAAGTGCAAAAACTCAGATTCATACGGATGCATGCAAAACGGGTATAGCGGGAATATTACTGCAGGAAGATGAATTAGGTAGGTGGCGAGCGGTAGCGTATTACAGTAGGCAAACTACCCTCGAAGAGCAGAAGTACCATTCATTTGAATTGGAAACCCTGGCGGTAATAGCTTCCTTGCAACGGTTTAGAGTATACGTTTTAGGCCTCAAATTTACAATTGTAACCGATTGTAGCGCATTACGTACTACTTTATCAAAGAGAGATATGATACCTCGCATAAGTAGGTGGTGGCTTCAACTTCAGGAATACGATTGTAGTATCGAGTATAGGCCGGGTAATCGTATGACCCATGTGGATGCACTTAGCAGGAATGCTATCCCTATGTCAGATGAACCTGAGCCTGTATTCGATATTTTAGTTGTAGAAACAGAAGACTGGTTAACTACTATTCAGAGTACTGATGAAGAAGTTCAACGGATTAAAAGTATTTTAGAAGACCCTGAAACGCCTAAAATCCATGAAACTTTTCAGAATTATCGTTTAAAGGGAGGAAAGGTTTATAGGGTTGTGGACAGCCAATTGAAATGGTTGGTCCCTAAAGGGTTTAGGTGGCAGCTACTCAAGAAGTGTCACGATGAACTTGGTCATTTTGGTCTAGATAAAACTTTGGACAAGTTGAAATCTCTTTACTGGTTTCCCAAAATGAACAAGTTTACCAAAAAGTATGTTCAGTCATGTCTGGAATGTAGTTATCACAAAGTACCACCAGGGAAAAGACAAGGTATGCTCCATCCAGTTCCAAAAATTGATAAGCCGTTTCACACGATACACATGGACCACTTAGGTCCATTTGTTCGGAGTAAGTCTAAAAACACTTACTCGTTGGTACTTGTTGAAGCATACACTAAATACGTAACTTTATTTGCCGTCAAAAATACGAAAACTAAATCGACCATCAAAGTTTTAAATCACTATTTTAGTTTATTCGGTATACCAAGTAGGATAATCAGTGATCGGGGAACTTCTTTTACAAGTAAAAGTTTTAAAGACTTTGTGAACAAACTAGGCATAAGGCACGTTATAAATGCGGTAGCAACACCGCGAGCGAATGGCCAAGTGGAGCGATATAATCGCACCATATTGGCTTCGCTTGCAGTCAAAAATCACAATTGTAAGGAAAATGAGTGGGATACTCATTTAGAAGAAATTCAGCTGGGTCTTAATACGACTCTCAATAAAGGTACAGGTAAAACGCCAGCTGAAATACTGTTTGGTATAAGGTTGAGGGCCAAAAGTGACGGAATAGTAACTTCGTTGCTCGACCAATCGGGGTGTTCTCAAGAAACATTAGAGAATATAAGAGAAGAGGTTAATGCCAACATAAGCGAGAATCAATTAAAACAAAAGGAAAGGTTTGACAAGAATAGGAAGGTTGGTAGGAAATATCAAGTAGGTGACTTAGTAAGAATTGAAAGAGAAGTAGGTAGTAATAGCGGACAGTCGAGAAAGTTACTTGCTAAATTACAAGGTCCATACAGGATTATTAAAGTACTAGATAGAGATAGGTATGTTGTTCAAGATACACCCCTAACCCGAAAACAGAATAGAAAATATGAGGCAGTAATTGCGTTAGATAAGATACATCCTTGGTTGACCTTTACTCAAGAAAGCTTAGCCGATTCCGATGAGGGAAGCTCAACGGAGGATGTAGATGTAAACGAAACTATTGAAGGTACTGATTAATATGGAATGAATAATGACTTTGATTTTGATTAGACTTAAAAATTGATATAGAAAAATCTACACACAATGGAGTCGTTTGACAATTATGAGTGTGTTAGATTTGGAAATTGTTATGGAAAAATCTACACACAATGGAGTCGTTTGACAATTATGAGTGTGTTAGATTTGAAAATTGTTATGGAAAAATCTACACACAATGGAGTCGTTTGACAATTATGAGTGTGTTAGATTTGAAAATTGTTATGGAAAAATCTACACACAATGGAGTCGTTTGACAATTATGAGTGTGTTAGATTTTATGGAATTGCGCAAGGAGGCCGTAGGCCAAGGATTTGAGCGCTTTCTTAGTTATAATTAATTTGGTATGTACATAGATTAAAGATATATTTGAAACAATTATTAAAATTGTATTTATTGTTTTTTTTTGTATTAATTGATGGAACAATTACTGTATAAGATGGCCGAACAAATGATATTTTCTAAAATTGTTGAATTTATAATAAGTTAATTAGTTACTAAAATTATTGAATTTATATAAAATGTTTCCCTATTCATGATTAGTAGTAAAATATGTATTTTTTTTTTAATGTTATTATTTGCCTTGTCTTTATATTATATTAGTTTAGTTACATTCCTATGCACTTACTGGAAATTTTACTTATTTCCTGCTTAAATCTGCATTATCTGATGGTCAGCCAAGAAAAGTTTTGGGCATTAGATTCGCTTGTTGTAAATAACTTTGAATACACATTTTATTTTATAATATTGTTTCATAGTTTTAGAACATTAATCTAGCATAACATCAATAAGTTAGTCATTGTTAGTCATAAACAAAACGTAACGAGAGGACTCTGTTATTTCAGAATGGCCGACTGTGAGCTTTTGCTATTTATTTCGTCTGAAAATATTTAAAATTATTTAAGTAGCAAGATCTAAACTAATAAATAATATAACAACATTTATTTGTGGAATAATAGTTTGTGTTTTGACTTCCATCTAAAACTCTCTTGACGGCGGTCGGCCATATTGAAAGATTATTAGCGGCAATTTCGTGTAATGATACCGACCGGTGAAAAAGTGAAGAAATTTAGAAGTTAAGAAATTTAGGGAGGTATTCATAAAACGAGTTCGTTAAAACGTTTGTTAACAGGTGTTCTAAGGACGAATAAATATTTGATTTGATATTGAGTAATAGTTGTTTCATTGGTACACTTCTGACTATCTAATAGATGTTTGTTATAATATTGTTGGGCATATTGACATGCACCAAGACCAACTAGATTTACACTTGGAAGACCTGTGTACTGTTTTTTATTCTGTTTATCTTATCACAGGGTCCAAGGGAGAAGCAGGGTCAAACGTTTATAACAGGTATCACAAAAACAAGCACAGTCCTAAGGGCGAGGCCACAACACTGCGCTGCGGCGTCGCATCGTAAAAATCTACATTGCATTGTATTGCTGTGCGACGTCGTTTTTGCGATACGACGCCGCAACGCAGTGTTGTGGCCTAGCCCTAAGTCGTATAAAAGGGCACAAAACAGATCACAGAGCTAGGCCGCACTTAATGATCTCTTGAACTATAATTCAACAAACGATCTGTTTGCGGACGAATGGACGAAGATTTTGTCGGCATGTCAGGAGTACTGCGAGAGGGATTTATGAATAGTGATGTTATATACAAACTGTGTTTTAAATTTCTGTTATTTGTTTTTAAATAGTTTTAATTCAGAAAATAAATAAAACGAACTAAACGACAAGAAAAAGGTTACATGCTCTGTGATGTTTCCAAAAGTCAACGGTACTGACACAATGACACATATAGTATTTTATCTATGATTTTTTATCTCTGTTTCAACTGTCTTTGATCATTTAAAAAGATGATAGTTATTTTGTGTTACTATATTTTTTATAAATTTATTTCTAATGCAATAGTAAAACAATGAATAATACTTGTTTATTATTATTCTCTTATAATCTTGGAAGTTAGTAGGTACTGTTAGTAATTTACCAAAGCACCATCTGTGTCACTATTAGGTACTAAATAACTAATAAGTTTACGAGGAATGACTAAAAGATGGTGCTAATTTCTCGTTGGCACTGACCTGTATTATACAAGTACTTTTTCAATAGAGGTCTATCACAAAGTACTCTGTGGATCAGTGCTCGGCGGAAAATGGTCGCCTACGTCAAGTACGGCAGTGTCACCCCCGTAACTATAGACTACTATTATTAAATAGCCCGTAACCGTTTCTAATAAGGTAGTTGTAAATACTTTATTTCATATTGTTTCATTACATTAGTGTCCTTCTGCAGTTTAACAATTATCATGAAAATCGCTAGAGCTATATTCAGAGGTAAACGTAAGTTTCAGTTTTTCGTGATTCTTAGCGTTACTCTGTTCTCGCTTTTCTATAATTTGAATCACTTTAGTTCAGAAGGGAGCCTTCAGGTTTTGATAAATTTTAATAAATCGTCAAACTTGAAATACTTATTAGTATGGACAAGATATAATAAATTCAGTCAATTGGGCGAAGGCATAAATTACTTTACAGACAAGAGATGTTCCATTAGTAATTGTTACTTGTCAACAAATAGAGAGTTGCTCGCAAATGTAGCGAATTTCGATGCGATATTATTCAATGCACTAGAACTTACAACTTTCGACTTACCTCAGTCTCGTTCACCTCATCAAAAATATATATTCACCTGTTCGGAGTCGTCAGAAAACTATCCGGTTTGTACGCAAAAGTACATTAACTATTTTAATTGGACTTGGTGTTACAAATTGAATTCTGACGAAATTTACGGATATCTGAGCATAAGAGATAAAAAAGGGACAGCAATTGGTCCTAAAGAAGTGATGCATTGGAAGAAAGTGGAAGCAATGATGCCTATAAACGACACTCTGAAGGCAAAATTGAGTACGAAGAAAATTGCAGCAGCTTGGTTTGTGTCTAACTGTAATACGGACAGTAGAAGAGATGAAATTGCCAAACAGCTCCAAATTGAATTAGCAAAGTATGGCATGCAGGTTGACATATATGGTAGTTGTGGGACGAAGAAGTGTCCTAGAGACAATATGGCGGAATGTTTGCGGAAATTGGAGACTGATTACTACTTCTACTTGTCGTTTGAGAACTCATTCGCTGACGACTATGTGACGGAGAAGTTGTTGCATGCTCTCCAACACTATGCCGTGCCGGTGGTTTATGGTGGCGCCAACTATACAAGGTTCCGTAGCTTTAATTAAATTTCAGAAACCAACGCCCTAAGAGCCAAAGCACACATATTTTGCGGCTGTATCGATGCTGCATCGCGTTTTGACGACTCTCTGCGTTCAGACACGGTATCGGAATCGCGCGTTTTAGCGACTGCTCTGATGCTGCATCGCGTTTTGGCGACTCTGCGTTCGGACGTGGTATCGAAATCGCGCGTTTTAGCGACTGCTCAAATGCCAAATCGCTGCGACCGGCATCCGAATGTGTGCGGAGTGTAGCGTTCAGCCCTGTATCGAGCTTCCGAAAAGCGACTGAATCGCCGCGTTAGGCGTTTTTAAGTGTGCGGTGTGGAATGCTTGGTCGCTGCATTTAGCTTCTAAAAAGCAGCTGAATCGCCGATCGCCGATGCAAAAAGTAGCGTGTGTGCTTTGGCCCTAATTGCGTAACACACTTTAATTTACAATCTGAATGATTTATAATTATGAACATGTGTGCACAATGTGTGTGTCCTGCTTCACAAAAATGTGTGCACGACAACGTAAATAACGCAATGAATGTTGTTGAGCTGACAAAATGAAAGTCATTGCTACTGATAGTGTCTTACGCAATTATCCCGCAGTTGTTGCATTATCTTATTCATTAACATTTTTAAATTGAAATAATTGAATACCAATATCTCTCTTTGATATATAGTTCGTTTGGATTTTTGTCGTTGCCTATGTACGGTCAGATCACAAAAAAAAACAACCGACTTCAAAAAAAATACTTTAAAGTGAAAAATAACTTTAATTTCGGAAGTCGGTGTTGGTTCCACATTTTCGTTTTTTGACACCGACTTCCGAAATTAAAGTTATTTTTCACTTTGTAGTAAGTATTTTATTTGAAGTCGGTTGTTTTATTTTTGTAAAAAAGTTTTTATTTTTCACTTTTTGGTTATACCTACCCCACACAAATTCAATTAACACTAGTGCATTGAAGAATTGAAGTCCGACTAGAAGAATTATCAAAATTCGCATAGAAATGCCGGAGATGCAGTACATTTATGCATATAACTTCGTACATAAGAATAATTACCTAATGTATTATATACTAAAACCTTCCTGAAAGTATGTAGATCACATAAGTGAAAGAATTATCAAAATTGGTTCATTAGTTTTTGAGAAAATCGCGAACATACAAACATACATACATACGGGTCGAATACAGAACCTCCTTTTTTGAAGTCTGTTAAAGTTTTGGGTTTCTATTTTCCTTCTCTCGTATAGGCACAAGCAGTCAGCAACGTGATAGCGCGGCTGGTGGACAGGGTGCGCTGGACGAACATTTACTTTGTAAATGTAAGGGCCTGTGCACACCACGTTTTCTAAACGTAACGTTTTAGAAACGTGCGTCGACTTGGCCGGTTTTTAAGTCACGGAACAACATATTTGGAATGTCCTACTTCACAAAGTTCAAATTCCATTGCAATAAAAAAACTTATTAGGATCTTTTTGTTTACATTCCAATATTTTATTAAACAGATATTTGATTAAGTGGCGATAAAATGATCTGAGATTATGAACACTGCTATAGTTCATATTTTATTTACAGGTTCATGCCAGATGGAATATACCTGTCTGCGGTAACGACATCGATCAAGGAGTTGGCGAAGAAAATGGCGAATGCTATAGAAGATAAACAAAAGTATTACGAGTTCTTCAAGTGGCACAATCACTATTCTTACCACGACCCAGAGGAGGCCTATGACACGGACCCCTATTGCAAATTGTGTGGTTTATTGAATAATGAAGAACATATTTTAAGGACAAGTGTATATGATATGCTTCAATGGTGGAATCCACAACCCAAATGTGGATGGTTTAGATATTTTTACATATAAGTCGCCAAAAATTTGCCAGTTTTATTTTTTTCAAATCGTTTATTTTTTGCCAAGATGGGTAGGGGTATAGATTTTATTCATGTTAAGATAATGTTCTCCATGCTCTGCCATCACTTGGGCATGCATAATTTACACATAAATTACAACCTACCTACTTTCAAAATACTATGCTGAATAACAATAAATATGACAAAATTATTAAATTGGTAAATCACACTATCTCACTCACTCTTTATGACACTATCTTCTAATAATGCCTGGGTCCTTAGACCCTAGGACCCTAGGAGTAAAGCCGCGTTTATTGTTTATACGACGATTGCATTTTCTTTTCGATTCGAATTCTTAACGTTTTTTTAAATCTCAATCACACTAATTATAAAGGCGAAAGTTTGTGAGTGTGTGTGTGTTTATATGTTTGTTACTTCATCACGCTCAAACGGCTGAAAAAATTTTGATAAAATTTTGTATGAAAGTAGCTGACACCCTGGATTAACATATAGGCTACTTTTTATTCCGATATTCCCACGGGATCGACATTTACGTGGGTGAAACCGCGGGGCGGAGCTTGTAAACTATTAAATTTTTCAAAATATAAGACTCAAATGAAGTCATATTTTTTGGAAAATTTATTCCTAGGGTTTTTTTCTAGAGACACTAGCTTGTCGAATGTTCACAACACAGAAATTAACACCACTAACCTCTAATAAACACTTGTATAATACAGGTTAGTGGTTAACACAGATACAAAAAGGTGAGACGAACAGTCAAGTCTTTTATATAATATTATAATCATGTTTTTTTTCCTTCATAAAGTCAGGACAGCAAATACCTTTTTCACTTCTCATGCTCTAAAAGTTCGTCTTTATGTTGTGCTTAAGCGACATAAAATCGCTTTTTATGTTCTAGCACAGAATACTTAAAGTACTACGTACAGAAAGGACACTCCCTTCCCCGCACTAACATCAGTTACCGCACCTCACCCCGCACTTCGGCGTATTCGTCGCAGTTCTTTAACAAGAGCGCTCGCAAACACAAGTACCTCACGCACACATTCATACGTATTCAAACGTCATTTTTTAATGTAGTAGTAGTAGGTAATTAGTTTGCGAGCGTTGTATGAAGTGTCCTGGGTGTGGTTCTAGTGCATAAAGTATTATTTTTTTCTAAGACTAAGGTAATCAGGCCCAACAGCCACACGCACAATAAAACTTCGCAGATTAAAGTCGTGATTTATTTCATTCTCTTTAATTTATACCACTTCCGTGTTTTCTATCGTTAATTTAATAAAATCAGATAAAATAGTTGTCATTTATTATTTTAAAACGCAAAGAAACGTTTTTATGACTTGGCAGTATGAAGTACCCAAGTCTAATGACACATGTTGGAAATTAAAAAAAATCTTTTAAAAAGTTTTGTGGCGGGAATTAGCTATGCTTTGCAACATTTTTGATTAATCATGTACTGTATACTTTATGCCTGTTTCATTTTATTGCAATCGAAGTGAAAAGCAGAGTGTATAACTCAGGTATAAACGAGCCATTTTATGCATTAGTTGTACAATCTACTATTGAGGTACAGCACTGAGCAGACTATTACATGACGGAGACGGTATGTTTTTCTCTTTGTCATCAGGCATATTTGAACTACTGTGGGCGTACCATTATGGGCATTGGTAATTGCGCAATAGAAAAACTGTTACAGTACAAATCAGATTATAATTTTACGAACAAATTAATCACACTAGCGAAAGCGAATCACACATTGCAGGTACACAACTCAACTACTATTAGACAATAACAGGCTGCTATGATGATGATAGTTTCAACAAAACGTAGGACAGTTCCGAAGCGTCTGCCTACTCGATCACCGGGGTAAGGAATGCGCCACTTGACGCGTTCTCTTCAACCTCGTAACCAAGCGGAAACGTCCCGACTCTGTCAAAACACGCCAACTCTCGTCTTGATAGTTGCCACTAGGTGGCGTGCCTTGTTTTGACGTAAACGTCAATTGACAACATTTCAAACCTGACACGACCTTAAAACAAAAATACTATTTCTTTATTTTCGTATCCTGAGTTCAAATATATTTTTATTTTATTTTTTTATTTCTATATTTCTGAGAAAAAAAATAAAAATCAAAAAACATGTGATGACGTCCCATAAACGGCGGAATGAGGTAGTTACCTTTGCGCATTCCAATGTCTTTGATTGAAAACATTATATCAAACAAGACATGTCAATGTCACCTAAGAAGTGTAACTAGAAAACAACTAAAAAACTGAATTGAATTCAACAATATTTTTTCCTATCAACTCGACACGCTGCTTACTGTTAATATTATCAATTTTTGATTGATATTTCGCCAACAAAATGGATCCCAATGAAAAATATACGCCAATGAAGAAACCAAAACAACGACTGAGACAAGTGACATCTAACAGTTTTTTTGACGGGTCACAATAAAGCAAAGGTAATATCGCCATTCTACCGTAAGGCTGACGTCATCTGGCACTTTCGTCTTTTTAGAATACACCGAATTTCAAAGTTAAAATTGTGAATGAAAAGTACATAATTTCGAAAAACGAAAAAATATGGGTGCCCTAGATTTGAAATTACTTTTATATAACGTAATAATACATGCAGGTTAAAAATATGAAATGTTGTCAATTGCCGGATGCGACATACATAAAAAACTATATTTAATTACTTGAGATCAAATATAATAAAAATAACATCAACCTTTTACCAATGTCAAGTTAGGGATCCTGCCGTTTTGCATAAAAGATATTGACAAAATTTCATTATCCAAACAAATTTTAGCAACCTTTTTTTACACCAATGCAATATTTCGAATGTTTGGAATGATTATAGTACGCACATTTTTTTTTTTGGTAAAATTTTTACTCGGCAGAATATTACCAAGGATAATGTCATTAAGGCATTTACCCCCTTATTCATAAAACTTATCAAACCTATTTTAGTTAAAATGGGGTTTGTCTCTTTCTTACACACAGAAATGACAACGTGACAGATAAAGACAAACGTTCTATAAACCTGTTTTAGCTAAAATAGAGATAAAATAGGATTATGAATAAGGGCCAAATAACTCCCTTATTCATAAAACTTATCAAACCTATTTTAGTTAAAATGGGGTTTGTCTCTTTCTTACACACAGAAATGACAACGTGACTGATAAAGACAAACGTTCTATAAACCTATTTTAGCTAAAATAGAGATAAAATAGGATTATGAATAAGGGCCTTACCCCCTTATTCATAATCCTATTTTATCTCTATTTTAGTTACGGTTAGTCTTTAATCAAATTATTTGTTACGGCAAACAATCTTTAGACAATAAACATTTAGTCAAAGATTTGTTATGAAAAAAAAAAATTATCTCTAAAAATTTTTCTAGACTCTAGATTGTCCTATGGAGCAGGACCAGCATGTTTCCAAGCGTTTTTATCATGGATAAAATCTTCTAATCTAAATCTAATCTTCTTTATATCTGTTTTTTTTTTATTGCTAAATGGGCGCGCTCTTGACCCCGATCACGCCTGATAGAAAGCGATAGATGAGGTCTATGATGGAACGAGCGTGCCCAGAAGATGCCTGTTCACTCTTGATTTGTTTCTAATCTAATATTCTTTATAATTTGTTATCGATTCACGGAGTCGTTATGTTATTTTATGACTGCACGAGTTATTTGTATGTCTAATATGAATCGTCCGCGTGAAACTTGCACTTCGACCCTTTCGCATCGCAACGCCTGCCCGCGCTGTTACTTCCTTTTCGCTTAGCCGACAAAAAATGTTTTCAGTATTTTATTCGGTCGTTTCTTTATCTGTATTCACATTCATATATAAATTGTCGGAAAATTAGCATATAAAGCAGTAAATTTCATATTTTGAGAATGCTCTTTAATTTTTTTTTCGGAGCTTTTAATACCCCTACAAAAACTTGAACCTCACTTATCCGCTTCTCCCATAAACTTGTGTCCCCCAACTGAACTAACAGACGCTTTACAGTTATTCCATTAAATAGTACAGATAGTTGCGTCTCCTACGCATGTATCCACCCCTGGTAGACTTATTGGATCAACTTGAATATCTGTGGTTTGCTTTGTGTATAGAACTCACTCAATTGAAATAGTTCGTAGTTCGCAGCGCAATTTGTATTTTCGGTATGTCTTAGTAAAAATAGCTTTGTTTTGGACACGAACACACCTAGGTGCCTTTCTTGTGTTGCTTTTTATATACATACTGCCTCCTTGTTCTAGTAGTGGGAACATTATAGGCTGATTATGATTATGGTAAATAAAGAATATGGCTGCAGCGTTTAATGAACGAAGGTGGTATCGAATCCGGGCCAGGCTCTTTTGAGGCGTCTATGTGTTTGAGTTTAATAAAAATTTGTTTCTCCGTAAACTTAACTGTGCTTATAACACTGTCAATACCCGAAAATGCATTGCACGTATTGTTGTTGTTGATCAGCGAGAAGGTTTGCAAATTCAGGACCACAGCTAGCTACTCTATCATTCATAAACAAGTCAGCAGGTATGTATGACTCCCCACGACGTTTATCTTTTATGAACCGCCAGAAAGCTTTAGGGTTTTTGGGAATATCACTTTCAATTTTATGTTTATCTTTATATGCATTGTAGCAGTTATCTATCAATATATGGCAGCGACCACGGACCACTACTTATGCAAGTTTGTGTGTCACATTTTAGCTTCAATATTGCTCTGTACATCGCCTTGGGATTCTATTTCGTAATGTTGTGCTTGTAAAAAATCATTAGACTATAAAGAAAAATAGCAGTTATTCCTTTTCATCAGCGATTTTTTGCTTCACAACATACAAAAATACAACAACAATTTTTATAACAACATAGAATATTCTTGTCGTTGTCACACGGAGTGCAATCTGTCCATTCCCGGGCGCGAAAGAGAAATAATGTCATTTTTTAAAACAAAAGCTTTTCCTTTAAGAAAAGTGTAGTGTGTAGCTGTCGTGTCTAGGCGCTAAGTGCATATTAGAGCTGTTCACACGGACATTAGGTACGCTGCGTTTTTATTTATTTTGCGACGGAAAAACGGTTAGACTGGAAGCAGACCCCACATAGTCGGGAAAAGGCTGGCATGATTGTAAAAAGGATAAATGGAAGTATAAGATTTGCTTTACTGATGTTATTAATTTATTTAATTCTTAACTCGCAGAAATTGGATTTTTTAAATTCGAAAACATGTGATGTCTACCAACCCACAGTGGGCCCGCGTGGTAGATTACTGCCCACTCCCTCTCGAAGAGAGGAGGCTAGTGTCCCAGCAGTGGGAATATTATAGGCTAATTATGCTTATAGGTAACCTGGAGAAGATTTGCTGCCGGGAGTGGCTTCTCCTGGTGCCGTAAACGGAAATTACAGTCTGGTACAGTACAGATGAGAACACAGACCGATTTTAAGGTGATGATGATATCTTAAATGACCTTGTGTGATATGTCCTTTCAAGAAAAAAGTCAAATCGCATAATATTGCGTGTTGAAGTGTGTCAGGCGCTTTATCTAGTCGTGGTTTGACAGAACATATTGTATTGTGGCGCTTTTGTAAGTAGCAAGTACAATAGTATTGTTTTCAAGTGTATTTAAATGATGCCATTGATATAATGTAGGTATGCTGTATTCATTGTGACTTGCTAGTGTCAGTTTATTGTACAGAAACAGACATAGCTACCCAATAGCGGAATTATGTGAACGTTTTTCCTTATTTATTTATTTTCCGACAAGAAAAAAAAAATGAAAAATAGGTACAAAGATCCTTGTATTAGTATACTAGATCGCTCTTAGCGATAAGACCGCCCATTGTGTTACCCATTGTAAAGTTTTCTATATTTATGTCTGTAATTTATATGGTGTACATAATAAAGAGTATTCTTTTCTATTCTAGCTTATGCCCTCATGTGAAATTTCTGGTTTCCCGACCGATCCCGTTGCATCGCATCGTCTTCCCGCGCTATCACTTCCGTTTCGCTTACCGTTCTTTCTGCCTTTTTTTTGTAGGCTTCTAAGGGACCTAGCGTGATGTTAAATAGCCTATAGCCTTCCTTAAGAATTGGGGCAAAAACATTTTTAAATCTGACTGGTAGTTCTTGAGATTAGCGCGTTTAAACAAACAAACAATCATCACATCACAAATCAGGTTTGTTATTATACAGGGTTACTTGTAATTCGACGTATATCCGTCAGGAGCTGATAGGGGGGGCAAAATGCAACAAATTGAACCCCCCATATTTATTTATTTATTAAAACTTTATGCACAAGTAAAAAAGAAATAATACTGTACAAAGGCGGACTTAATGCCTGAGGCATTTTCTACCAGTCAACCTTAGGGTGATGCAGAGACAAAACATGGCAGGTGCAACATACATGATAACTAGTTAGGACATGAATATAAAATACAATATATACATAGATACATACATATAAACCAAATGAACTCTCATGGGAAAAATGATCGGTAGAGGAGAAAACGAATCCAGCAAATCAGCGCTGGGATGCTACGGCCAACTTCTGCCGAATATGTTCACGTGCCATATGTATGGCCGAAATTCAATACTTTTCGAGATATTTGAATTTTAAGAGTTTTTCGATATAATTCCAAAGAAAATAAAAAACTGCATTTTGAATGGGTACCATTAAAAATGATATTGTAGCTGGCACTTCATTTAAGCTATGAACATAATTGAAAGTACTTAAAACATCAAAATAATTAAAATGATGAGAAATTTATAATAATATTTTACCAATATTTTCATTTTACGCTTCAAAAATGTTTCAAATATCTCGAATACTATTGAATTTCAGCCATACATATGGGGGTTTATATGTGTTGCTATACATTTTTGAAGCGTAAAATAAAATATTCTAACCACCTGCGCCATAGCCAATCTCTGTGGACCATTCACGTAGTAAAGCAAATGTTACATCATCAAATAAAACGCAGCGTTTTGCAGTAGTTAGTGTGAAGGGGCTTTACCGTCGCCGCGGTCTCCCGTGACTACTGCAACGTCTTTGAGAAACAGATGTTACGTCGCGAAACAGATTTCTGTTGTTTTATTTGTATTTCTACATTTTACTGGTATCTGGAATGATTCTAAATGGGATTGTAGGAGAATAGTGACAGAACACATAACGTAACATCACGCCTTACGTTTCGAAGGGTTAGGCAAACGTGTGCCCAAAAGTATACTCACATTTCGCTAGTTATAAGTATTTAAGTCCCATGTAATAGGGGGCAAGCGAAATGCCCATCAACCGGGCACAAATATATAAGGTGCTATAAAAATATCTGCCACGGCTTCAATGGGAGACAGTATTCTGTATATAGATTACAATAGTAAAGATACGTTATTGATCTTATGTCACAAATTTTTTCATACATAAAAATGTGCGTATAAAGGGGTTTGAAGGTTTTGGCCCTAAAATCAGCCGCCATTTTAAATTTTTTTCAGAATCGCGGTGCACAACAAAAGTTATATATTTAGATAGAGGACACTTATACAAACAAAAAATGTTATATAACATAATATCCTAAAGCGTCAGGTTTCGGAGTTATTCACCGAAATATAAGTCGAAAACAACTAGGATTTTTTTGTTTTTTTTTTCCTTCCAGGTAAGCATATTGAACTATTGAGGTAATAGAAACGTTATGAAACCTTTATGGAGAAGAAATGGCGGCCGACCTTAGGGCCACCCTCCATACAAAAATCTTCAAACCCCTTTGAATTTATTTAGTTGCATGAAACCGTCTCATTGTAATTAGCTGTTGCTGCACCGTCATTTCATTTTGCAAAATGTGACGAAACGACACATCGCGCGTACTTTGTGGACCACGTTATGCAGAATAGAGTAAATGTTTATTTAATTACTTTATTTTCTCAAATTGATTTAACTATTCCGGGGTACAAAATTTCTTCACTACTGTAATCTAATATACAAAATACTGTCTCCCATTGAAGCACTTTTTTTTTTCTCGCGGTGTAAATCCTCATTGACTTCCTCCATCGTGGGGGCGACAGAGGGGCATGCCGGACTCTTACCGGCTAAAACCACCGCGGTGTTCCACCTCTACCTATGGCTGGGGGTGCGGGATTCGCATGAGCATTCACCGCTCCCCCGACAGGCCGCTCCCACCTTCCCCCCCCCCCATTGACGCCCTGGCAGATATTTTTATAGAACCTTATATTATATACTCCGGGATGCTACTAAGAAATTCCTGATGGGTGAACCCAATAACACTTAACCCGACCTGGGAACCGAACCCAGGGTCTCATGCTGACCCACGAGGTCGAAGTCATGACAAGATCAGTTTCATATACGAAGTCATTGGTTGGTTCTACTGACTTTGCTGAATTCAAATACTTTTAGGGTTCCGTACCCCAAAACGAAAAAACTGAACCCTTATAGGATCACTTTGTCGTCCGTCTGTCTGTCAAGACCCTTTATCTCAGGAACGCGTGGAGGTACCGAGTTGAAATTAAAACCATATACTCAAGTCTACGGTCCCTTGAAACTGTGAGAAAGACAAACTTCTAAGTTCATGTAAAGCAAAGATACGGCCGCTTATGCTGCAAAACTTTGACTTTGAAAAAACGTACTCGTACATTTCGACACTCTCAAGGAATTCAAAATTTATAGGGTAGTTCCCATCAGCCTAGAATCATGGCATTTGGCAATAAGCAATGTCATATAGCACAAGTAAAGAAAAAAAATCCGAAAACCTTAAATTTGTAGTTACGTACCTACAAAGTACAGAACCTTAAAGCCCGGTTTCCACCGAGAGCGGTGCGGACCCATTAATGACTTCTTTTACCTCTCATGAGAAAACTGCTTACATGTGTTTCCACCAACAAAGAGTCGAGCTGAAATGACTCGGCGGGCAAAAAGAGTAAAAATGAGCTCGCTCATTTCTAGAGAGAATCAGACGACTAAACTCTTTCTTGGTGGAAACGCAAACCTATTTCATAAAAACGAAGTCCGCTCCGCTTAGCCATTTCCGGCTCATTACTCTTTCGCGAGCAGTGATGGCCCAGTGGTAATGGCCGCGACTTACGAGTTGTAGGTCGTAGGTTCGAACCCAGACAGGCGCTTTACTTTGTATAAATTATTTCATCACCACTGCTCTCATAACGGTGAAGGAAAACATCGTGAGGAAACCGGCATGTTCCAGAACCAAAAATTCGAAGACATGTGACATCTACCAACCCGCACTGGGCCCGCGTGGTGGATTACGGCCCACTCCCTCTCCCAGAGAGGAGGCCTGTGTCCCAGCAGTGGGAACATTATAGGCTGATTATGTACTCTTTCGCGGTGGAAACCGGGCTTTAGTGTGCGAGTTCGAATCGCACAAGACTTGGCCGGTTGTTTTTCTTGTTCTACGGCAGGCAGGCGTGACACGACGGTGCGACGCGATTTTGGTAGAGCTATTACCATAAAAATTTTCATAGTTCTACTATTAATGCCTCAGTTTTTGGAACGGTTTAAGTTGGTCTTGGTTGGTTAGAAATTGTTATTGTCATCGTCATACTTAGATGGAAAATAATAAATAAAAAGTAGACTAGTACACATATTTAATAATACAATAAAACAGTTTGTTTTTCCTTAACAATAAATAATTTATAAAGTTTGTTTTTCCTTAACAATAAATGATTTATATATACCTACATACATACTGAGTGTACACAAGTATTCTTCAACGTTATTATGCCATTGAGTTCGCGTCTAATACGCAAATGTCATTTTATAAGCACATTAATAATATACATTACATTTTCTACACGTAGTATATTTCTTACAAGCCAACAACGACCGCGAGTCATGCTTTGCGAAAAAATATAATAGCTCAGACATTTTGGTGATTATAAAACCGCAACAATACAAACAATAGCAACTAGAGATCGGATGCATATTTACCTAAAGTGAATTTTTAGCTCTGAAAGTATGGAAGCGGCTTTTTAAAATATTTTTTCGGGATGCCAGGAACACCGGGAATGCATAACTAGCCGGGTGTATAGTATAAAAGGGAGGAACTACATCAATAAAATTAGTTTATATATATGTAGTACGTTATCTTATCTTCACGTTGTTTGCTATTGCAGTTTGGTATCTACCTGCCCAATTTACAATATTAGGTAAGTAGATATGCATACGATAATACATAATAGTCAGAAAAAAGAACACAAAATTCCGGAATCGCGGAATTTTTACTATGCATCCGAATATCCGATCTCTAATTATTAGTTAACTAAAATCGTAGCCTTCAGTAGAAAAGTAATACACTCCGGTAGCGTTACCAGGGTTCCAGAAACCAGCAATAGTTCTATCGTTCAGAGAACACATCCCACCTTTAAAGTGCTTGTATTTGTCACATTTATACGCCTTGTACCAGTCCGGATGCGCCACAGACGCTGTCCACATCGTAACACAAGTCTTGTGGTTACATTTGGCTGATAATGAAGAGTCAATGATTCCTGGGATCAGGGAAGTCCCACATTTCGGTTGTGACTCACCTTTGTTCACGAAGAAATCGACGTCACCCAACACGCTGGTCGTGCCCAATCCGCCAGCATTGCAGTGGTATACTTCCACGTACTCTGCGACGCCAGACCTGATCTGTTCTTGAATTAAACTGTTCGAGAAGCAAGGCCCTGCTGGGTCCAAAGCGGTTATTCTTGAGATTTTCTGGCCTGTCACTTTAAAGAATTGCTCTCCAACGTGGCCTAACATTTGGCTGCCCAAGCTGTGGCCAATGCAGTGAATGTTTTTGGGTGAAATTCCACCTTGGTGGAGGCCAACCAACATTTGTGCCAACTGTTTTCCGATGTAGTAGACGTATTTGACGGAGCGTTCGTAGCTCTTTTTCCTCCCTTGTCTGTCGTTGGTGTAGGCTGAGTGGTCGATAATGATGAGGTAACTGTTAGGGAAGGTTGTGAAAGCCTGCCTCATTCGTTCTTCTGTGTTTTTGTTAATATGCGATTTGAAGCCGCCAACGAACATGAAGAATTGCTTGACTTTGTCGAGGTTCTTGATGGCTAGTATTCTTTGAGCGGCTTCGTTGATATGGAAGGTTTCAACGACACCATTTTGGAAGTCGTAGAAGTACACGTCGATGCCGCTGACGTCAAGGTTCAGATCTCTGCTGTGTTCACCTGTAATGATAACATAACCAATATTAGAAGTGTACTGGTACACCGAAAACAAGTCTTATAGTCTTACGTAGTGGTTCGCATCATCATCCATACTATATATACTATATCACACTATATCACACTAATATTATAAAGGCGAAAGTTTGTGAGTGTGTGTGTGTGTGTTTATATGTTTCTTACTTCTTCACACTCAAACGGCTGGACCAATTTTGATGAAATTTTGTATAGAGATAGCTTGAGTCCCGGGAAAGGACATATAGTACTTTTTATCCCGATATTCCCACGGGATCGAGACTTATGCGAGTGAAACCGCGGGGCGCAGCTAGTAATATTATAAATTCGAAAGTAACTCTGTCTGTCTATCTGTACGTTACCTTTTCACACCTAAACCACTGAACCGATTTAGATGAAATTTGGTATAGATATAGTTTGAGTCCCGGGGAAGGACATATGATATATTCCCCGATATTCCCACGGGATCGTAACTTATGCGGGTGAAACCGCGGGGCGCAGCTAGTCATCTATAATTTGGTTCACAGACATAATTATGAAATACACTGACAACTACAAGAGAGGATAACTGCTAGCATTTTAATGAATTGAGATCACAATGACACACCGGGGTTGGAAAATCAGTATTGTGTTATCATACTAACACAACAACAACCTCAATACACTAGGTTAAAATAACCTACTAACTAAACCTCATAAGATAAAATAAAGATTTTCAGTTTGTTCTTACGGTGCCTTGCAAGTATTTAGTGCAAGTATAGTCTGTGTCAAAAGTATTTGATGAAAGTGTAAACAAACACTGTTAAAGGAAATTAGTAAGATAGATATTCATCAGTTTTTAGAAGGTTTCAACTTAATATCTTACCACGTTTTTCCAGCAATTATTGTTTGAAGTTAGAATAACATCATAAAATTGAATAATCATAGGCGAAAATTTACTTAGTAAAATTAACCTCGATTTTCATATGAAAAACATGTTTTGAAGGGGAGTATTACTCCAGTGTTTGACATTGTACATCCAAAGTTAAACACTGTATCGTTTTGTCTAATTATTAATTGTGTCTGTACGGAAGCAGAATTGTAAAATAACAAGCCATTAAAAAGTTATGAGCCAACAAAGATTCGTTTTTCTTGCTATTTTTAACGTAACTTTGGGTGTAAATAAGTAATAAAAGAACTGAAAAATATTAAAAATTAAATCCGTACCGACAAAGCTCAGTTATCGAAGAATTCAAAAAACTTTATTTGTGATTGATTTATGTAGTGGATTTTTCATAGAACTCGATTTTCCAAAGCACTTTTCAAATATTTTTATGCGCCTATCAGTTCGGAACGGTGTTTCTGTGCGTGAGAACTAGATGTTGTGCGTGTAGATTAGCGTCTAACTGCTCATCACTGATACTAGCTCCGTCAGACACGAAGCCAAGTTAGACAGCGTGATTTTGGCCATGACCACCAGTGAGTTCGAGCTCGCGACTAGTTTACTCTTAAATAGACAAATCAAAGTACTCAACTTGTAAGTGGCACTACACAATGGAATCCACGGGTACGTATTCTGATCCGTTTGTTTACATTTTCAAAAGATACTTTTGGGACAGACTATTCCTGCAAACATCCCGACTTATCTGTATCATTATTTGCCCCGCAGAAGGCAGTCGTTCACCCATTGTACAATCAACAAAAGAGATCGTCGGGACAGGATCGTCGGATATACATAGTTGAAGTTTAGTAAGAAACCAATGGACGTTCTCGAATAAAATTTAATCTAATTAATAGAAAACAAACAGCTCATTTATCAAATTAAATTTCAGTCGACAACATCCATCGGTTTCTTACTAAACTTCAACTATATCTGACGATCCTGCATACTTATCTCTTTTGTTGACCGTACATACATCAAGTGATACAATTATCTGTGTTTGATGTTTGTTTTAAAATACGGAAACTAAAATCGAGTACGTTTATAGTGTTTATTTGAATGGAATAAAGTATAACAAAGCGGTGACAGCGGGCTTTAGAAATTGTGTTAGACAAACTAGGCTTTGTTGCGTTTCATACCCGTTCATGAAGGAAAACATCGTGAGGAAACAAGCATGTCCTAGAACCAACAATTCGAAGACACGTGACATCTACCAACCCGCACTGGGCCCGCGTGGTGGATTATGGCCCACTCCGTCTCACAGAGAGGAGGCCTGTGTCGCAGCAGTGGGAACATTATAGGCTGATTATGCATACCCGTTCGGTTTTTTGTAGATTTACACGAGAATATCACGTCTTTGATCTACAATGTAGACAGGGATGTTTTGTTTTAGGTACTTATGCCAGTTCAATCAACCTGTCTAGTCTTTTCCCGACTATGCTGGTGTCGGCTCCAAGTTTAACCGGATGCAGCTGAATACCAGTATTTTTCCTGGAGCGACTGACTATCTGACCTCCACAACCCAGTTACTGGGTGGTACGATACCCCTCAGTAAGACGGGTTGTCAGACTTTCGGGATTCTGATGACCCGTAACGACTGTCAAGGATCCACGAAGGACATCCGGAACCAACGGCTTAACGTGCTTTCCGAGGCACGGAGGGGTCTTGGTATGTAAAGATGGTCACCCATCCACGGACCAACCGCAGCAAGTGTAGCTTAACCTGATCGATCGCCCGTGTGGCTCTTATTGCTGAACCATAAGCGTGTAGGGACGCTTTATACCTGTTAAATTATGTTTAATGCCCGTTTTCACTAACACTAGGCAACACCTAAGGGAGTTCCTAAGGGCTCCGCTGAACTGGCATAAGTCTCATGTACAGGCCAGCACATCAAGCTACTACAATCTATCAAATTTCTTTAATAGATTTTCAATTTTATCGCTAAAGTATAAGGTTCAAAGTTGATTGGGAAAATTTGACAGTTTCGGGTAGCTTGATGTACGGTCTGTACCTATGGCCAAAACTGAGCACAAATCCCTTCTGCCTGTTACATACATTTTGCAATTACCAATTTTTTCTGCCAAGATTGGTGATTAGCGATTAATCACCACTACCATCGATGAAAGATACATGTACTTACGCACAACGTCATAATAATATAATTTCCAGTATTAAGCTGACATATTATTGTACGAAAATTCTTGTACAATGCGAGATCAGCTAAAACTAGATGTTTATAGCTTGATTATGTCGTCGTGTAATAATGAAACCGTTGTGAAAGTAAACAAAACAAATTTTTGTTTGCGTGGATTACAATCACGTGGATATGTATCCACGTGATAATATAACTACTAAATATAGACATAACAATGAAGAAGCAGTTCAATAAAATAAAGCAATATTAGACCTACTTTATTTTTAACGAGGTTAGAAGGTACCATCGCGGACACTGGGTGTACCACTTTTCAATCTTATTACTAAGGGCATAAGGGTGAAAAGTGGTCGACCGCCATTTAGTAATCGTTACGAAAAATCCTTGTACTTTTTCTATTACTTTCATTGTTTATTTATTTAGTCGTCGAGTCGTCACGAGAAACACAATGACATACTTAAAAAACCTTCACTTTCTAAATAAAAACAAAGAAACACAATACTCACATTTAACCATCTTCAAAGCGAAGCTCAGTGGTCCATACCTCTCCAAAGATGCACTTATGAAACCAAAACAGGATAAAAATAAATAAAAAATTAATATTTTCATGTTATTTTCGGTATTTTAACACAGTACGCGAGAAACAGTAAATTAATGAAGTGGGTAAACGGTCGCTGGCACCAATGACATAAGAACACTATGTGGCGTGACCTCATGAAGTAGTGTAAGAAGATACCGCAGCTAACTGCTTATATTGTGAAACTTCGGTTAGTCATTTCCTCTTATCTGTCGTCTTGGCAAAAACACACTGCCTTATTTTAATTGTATTTTCCCCGTCTCGAATGAGTTGGGTTTGTCTATGTAAATTACGCTTTTATTATTGCGTAGTACGCCCGTCACTACGAAAGGCTTGTAGTGAACTAGTGACGCAGTTCACGCAGTGACGTTGGTTTCGAAATGCGGATAATGTGAAAGTTTCTACAAAATTAGCAAAAAAGCGAAAAAGTTAAACTAACACAAATTAGGTACCAGTCGACTGCGATGCGGATGAATTTTTATCGACGCTATATTTTAGTTTGTGAATAGTTTTAGTTGAGTTAGGATAATTATAATTTTGTTATTTTTATAATAATTAATTACGTATTACTTAACCAAACAATTTTGATCTCAAATAATAGTTTATTGTGATCTTCTTTTTACTTAGATTAGCACCCTAATTGCGTCTATCAATCATCGTACTAACAATCATAGTCAGAATCATTTTTAAAGGATATTGCTAATCCATTGCTTCATATGTTCCAAAAATGTGTCTGCTCAACAACGTAAATAACGCAATGAATGTTGCTGAACTGTCAAAATGAAAGCCATTGCTACTGATTGTGTATGACGCAATTACACCGCAGGGTAAAGGAAACATATCACTATAATACATAAATAATAAAATATTTAGTGTCCCTATTCCATGGGGTTATTACAGACAATATTGGTTCACGATAAAACCCGGCAAAATAATAAAATCGAACACTATCCTTATTAAATATCTCACATCAATGGTCGTCTCATTCACGAGCGAATCACAGCTATTTACGTTGAAGCGTCGACCAATCGCTGATAAGACCTTATCAGAGCTAACAAGACGTAATGTAGCTACGATATAAAATACGAGTGAGACAAATGACCTAGACTGAGAACTACTTAAGAGCATGTGAACGGATATTCTTGCTTTTCACTAAATAAAAATTAATCTAAAGCTAGGGTTTACTAAGACCGCCACATAGCGTCCGCTATTTACTGTCGAATGACGTCACTGTCGTTATTAATGAAAGTGAGTTGGTATGTTTCCCTAGACAGCGTAAAGTCCCACGGTGCCACTATTCTTATGACAAACGTCACTGCGGCCGGGCCGTGGCGACCCACGCTCTCCTAGCGAACCGTAGCGTATGATCACGTGCCTAACCTAGGGTTGCCGACTTTTTCTAGAAGAAGTAGAGTATATCTGATTTCAGAGAGGGTAAATAAAGAGTATAGATTAATAAAAAAGAGTACCAATTTAAAAAAAATGTATTTTTTAGCACTTTTTGCGGTACCTAAATAACAATGTTTTATTGTTTTTAAAAGAAATGTAGGACTCCTTTATAATTTGTCTATACAGGGTGAAATTGAATTCATGGGCATCCTTTTAAAGGGTCATTGTAATCATTATTATAAAGAACTTTTACGGACTAAACCTAAAATCGCAAAAAAAAAAAATCTGCTGTTCCTTCCATTTATGTTCACATAACTCGTCAAAATGTAGGGAAGAGCTGATTTTTTTTCACGATTTCAGTTTTGGTCCCATAGTAAAAGTTGTTCAAAATGATGATTACAATGACCCCTTAAAAGGATGCCCATGAATTCAATTTCACCCTGTATAAACAATGAAAAATTCTTATTAACTTTTTCAAAGATTTTTTTGACTTTTCCGAAGATGATTGTTCAATGGATTTTAATTTCTGTTTTGTTGTATAGCCAAAATATTGGTCAGTGGGTAGTCTTAGGGGCGGATTTTTAGGAGATTATCTTCGTCACCCATTTTAAAAGTCATTTTATGTAAAGAGTATTTTAGCCCTAGTCTATTAGTGTTATAGATTACTAGCTGCGCCCCGCGGTTTTACCCGCATAAGTCTCGATCCCGTGGGAATATCGGGATAAAAAGTACCCTATGTCCTTTCCCGGGACTTAAGCTATCTCTATACCAAATTTCATCAAAATTAGTCAAGCCGTTTGAGCGTGAAGAAGTAACAAACATATAAACACACACACACACACACACACACTCACAAACTTTCGCCTTTATAATATTAGTGTGATAGAGTACATCAACAAGAAAAAGAGTACTATACTCTATTTTAGAGTACGGTTGGCAACCCTAGCCTGACCCCTACTGACAGTGCGATCCAAGGTGACTTTTCGTAACTAGATGAGATAACAAACGAATTAATCCCACGGCTTGGCAAAAGCCTCTCCCCATAACTTCCACATGGATAAACCCAATAACACTGCCCGACCTGGGAATCGAACTAGTGGCGTGCACTGGTTTTCAGAATAGGTAGGCACTAGGCCGGGTCTAGTCAAGACAAACGCGGTCACTAATCAGAAAAAAAAGTGAAGTCAAAAGTGTGGTTATTTGAGTAGGCACGCCTACTTAAGGGTGAGAAATTGCGAAGGTCGAACGTCATGGTATTACGCGTGAGACGTACGTATTTTTAATTTTGTCATATTAACTTGAACGAGTAAAGACCAATGAGAATGTGCGAATAGTACGGGAGCTGAGTAGGCCGTCCGGCGTCTGCCTACTGCCGCGCCTGTTTTTATGAAGATTTTGTTTTTTGTTAGGTATGATAATTTAGTGAGTTTCTTAGTTGTGGGGCACACACACTAAAATGTAATTGACAGGCTTATGTTGATATATCGAGGTAGGCACTGCTTATAGGCCTATATGCAATGCATGCCACTGAATCGAACCCAGGATTTTATGCTCAGCAGTTGCGCTTGCGACCATAGGACCAACGAGGCAGTCTAGGAGGTTTTAATAATAAATAATAATTTATTCTGTAATATAATATAGTATATTTCTTCTTTTTTTATTTGTTTTTTTCTTTTTTTTTTTCTTTTTTTTGTCGAAGTGGAGGTGCTTGGGGGAGGCCTATGTCTAGCAGTGGACGTCTTTCGGATGATATTTCTAGACACGGCCCGCATTGTCAGGTTCCTCTCGCTGGAGCCCTGACCACCGGTAGTTCCCGATACCGGTGGGCTACTATTTTTTTATATTTTTTTAATGTATTTAATGAAATAAAGGAAAGTAATAATATTATTAACAACTAATAGCAATAGGAGATATAAAAAAAACTTAAATTAACACAGGCAAGTTATATAAGTTAATTATAATACAGGGTGAAATTGAATTCATGGGCATCCTTTTAAGGGGTCATTGTAATCATTATTATGAACAACTTTTACTATGGGACCAAACCTGAAATCGCGAAAAAAAAATCAGCTCTTCCCTACATTTTGACGAGTTATGTGAACACAAATGCAAGGAACAGCTGATTTTTTTTCGCGATTTCAGGTTTGGTCCCATAGTAAAAGTTGGTCATAATGATGAGTACAACGACCCCTTAAAAGAATGCCCTTGAATTTACATAGTAAAAGTTGGTCATAATGATGAGTACAACGACCCCTTAAAAGAATGCCCTTGAATTTAATTTCACCCTGTATACGTAGGTTCCCAAAAAAAATAAACACTAAGATTAAATGAACATACCCGTATAACAAAGCTGCAAGGATCAACATCATTTGGAACTACTTTTAATTATGAGGATAAAATAACCAATGGTCTGGTTGACAGCGCTTGCAGGACTAAGTTATTCTGAAATAAACAGGAATTTATTGAATTGTGGTTGGCTATAGATATTGTCATAATATTAGCTTCTGCCTGCGATTTTGTACGCGTGGAAGTCGTAAAAAAGCACAATATACTAAAAATAACAACAAATTTTATTTCCCCCAGTAAACTAGCGTGTGTAGTTTTGGTCTCAGCAGCCAAAATATGTATACAGGGTGATTGGAAGATGGGTGCAAAGCTTTAAGGCGAAGATAGTACAGACAATTTAGAACCATTTAAGCCATGGTTGTCTTAGACGAAGTCTTACCAAATATTTTTAACCAAATTTTTAAGTTTTTTTTCGGAAATTCTCAAAATTTAATGTAAACTGCATAATTATGGCCAAATTGAATGATAAATGAATTCATTTTTTATTTATTTAATTAAAGTAATGTGTAAGCAATCAAGCAAAACATGTTTTAGGCTTCTGTGTCATTAGACATTTTTTTTACAGACATTTAAAGATCAGAAAAAATAAAAAAATTGTACAATACGTCTTTTAAACCTTATTCAAAAAAAAAACGGAGGGTGCTTTTTTTGTTCAAACCTTTTTGAAGACATGCTTGATAATCGCTCTTTCTTTTGAGGTATCATTTATGCGGATATCTTACAAATTATTGAAATTAGGGCCTACAAACCAATTTGAGGGAGAATTTTTTTTATTTTAGGCAGACTAATTAAAACAACATTTGAATTAAAATTATTTATTTTTCATGTTCAAAATGACGGCCGTGATTCCTAATACAAGCACGGCCCCGTCTTCTAACTTCTGTAGTCGTTATTTTCAACATCATCTCCTGCTTCATTGTCTCAAACGCTGAATTTATTCTTTGTATCAATTCTTCTCTAGTGTTAATTTCTTTGTTGTTATACACCAGTTCCTTGGCCCGGCCCCACACGAAAAAGTCCAACGGGGTCAGATCTGGGGAGCGAGCGGGCCAAGGGATGGGTCCATCCCTGCCGATCCAGCTATCAGGAAAGCAATTGTTGAGGTGTTCCCTTACATTTAAAGTCCAATGCGCTGGACAGCCGTCTTGCTGAAAGATGACTGTTCGGTCTCTTTCGAAGATCGGGACACCTGATTCCTCTATCAGCAGTGGTAAATCAATTTGCAGAAATTGCAAATAATTTTCGCCATTCAATGGATCAGGCAAAAAGTGGGGCCCAATCAATGTTCTGCCAATTATTCCAGCCCATACATTCACAGAGAATTTCATCTGAAATGACACCTGCTTCTTAAAATGTGGATTTTTGTCTACGTCGGCCCATTCATGGATGTTGTGAAAGTTTGTAATACCTTCCCTTGAAAATTTACTTTCATCCGTCCACAAGATTGATTTCAGAAACCACGCATCTTCGATGTCTCTGTTGAGGAGGAAACGGCAGAACTGAATTCTTCTTTGAGGATCTTGCTCTACTAGACCTTGCACACTCCTGCCATGGAACGGATACTTATCATTTTGGTGCATTGTATGCCACACCTTCCATTGAGAAATGTTTAAATTTCGAGCTACTGCTCTAGTACTGGTAGTAGGATCCGCTTGAAATGCTGCTAAAATGTCTTCGTCGACGGCAGTTTCGTGTCTGCCCGGGTTGACTCCAGGTTCCACGCGGTGAAACCCATCTTGGGCAAGACGACGAAACGTGTTGTAAAACACTCGGACATTCGGTATCCTGCGATTCGGATAGCGCTCTTGATACATCCGTCGCGCCAAAGATCCATTGCCGTCTGCTCTACCGTACATAAATACGATATCCGCATATTCTTGATTGGAAAAAGTAGCCATAGTCACTTAACAATTAAGAAAAACGGCGTAGGAGCGCACTAAACGTCAACTCAACACAATTAAGTCAAAAATCAACACGTGCAGGAGCGCGAGGCTACGACTGGACACGGTGAAACAAAAAAGTTCAAAACTAACGCAAACAACACGTGCAGGAACGCAAAGGGCTACAACTGAACACGGTAAATTGTGAATCAACACGACAACGTCCACTCACAAGGGCAGTAGTTTGACTAATAAGTAAAAGATGTAACGGCTTCATCACAGACCGACTGACCCTGACCAAAGAAAAACGACTTTGTTGCCTCAGTAACTAAGACCATTTTGCTGTAAAAACCAACTCTTTATCGCTTTTTGCTATTCATTGGGCGTTCTACCTGGAAATGCCGTCGCACCGCGCTCGGTGGCCATTGTTTAGAGAATCCCCTCAATGGGTTCCCCTCAATTGGTTCCTGCATGTGCCAAAAATTCTTAGAATTGAACAATGTTATCATTTCGAGCACATAAAGTATTCTTTTAAGCAAAAATTTTGTGTTTTGTTAGACTGCCTAAAATTTAAAATTTCTCCCTCGATTTGGTTTATTAGGTCCTAATTTCAATAATTTGTAAGATATCCGCATAAATGATACCTCAAAAGAAAGAGCGATTATCAAGCATGTCTTCAAAAAGGTTTGAACAAAAAAAGCACCCTCCGTTTTTTTTTTAAATAAGGTTTAAAAGACGTATTGTACAAATTTTTTATTTTTTCTGAGGTTTAAATATCTGTAAAAAAAATGTCTAATGACACAGAAGCCTAAAACATGTTTTGCTTGGTTGCTTACACATTACTTTAATTAAATAAATAAAAAATTAATTCATTTATCATTCAATTTGGCCATAATTATGCAGTTTTCATTAAATTTTGAGAATTTCCGAAAAAAAACTTAAAAATTTGGTTAAAAAAATTTGGTAAGACTTCGTCTAAGACAACCATGGCTTAAATGGTCCTAAATTGTCTATACTATCTTCACCTTAAAGCTTTGCACCCATCTTCCAATCACCCTGTATGTTACCGTTAGAATACGGAATACGTTAATATGCGCATTAACTAGGTAATCTGCAAATTACCGCGTACAATCCGTTAAAGTGTGAAATATGTTACCGGCCAAACCCGATTTTAGGATTTGAACTAGGCCAAACTAGTTCTAATTCGCTCGTTCTTGCATCCTGTGTGGACGGAGCTTCGCTTCGTGGGGCTCCTATTTCTGTGTAAAGGGTTTTAAGTAACCTAACCAAACCTAACCTTTGGGTGCCCTTCGTCCGCTCTTGCATCCTACGGCGCCTAGCCAAACCTAACCCCTGGGTGCCTCTCGCTCGCTCTTGCATCCTACGTCGCCTATCGACCGACCGCAACCATGCAACCCGTGTAGGGAACTGGTTTGGTCTAGGCGAAAACATTTTTTTCCACTTTAACGGACTCAACCAGTTAATCTGCACTCTAACTGATTTACGCACATTAGCGGTAACATATACATTTTCCGAACGGTCATGGATACAATAGGTCCCTTTAGGCGTGATTGGTCCAATTCGCGAAAAGGTGAATTGGACCAATCGCGAATTGGACCACGCGCCTAAAGGAATAGGTCGCACTCCAGTGATAAAAAATAGTACAGACGCCAGCACATCAGGCTACCAATCTGTCAAATTTCTTTAATGGATTTTCAACTTTATTGCTAAATCATAAAGTTCAAAATTGATTGGTAAAATTTGACAGTTTCGGCTAACTTGATGTTCTGGCGTCTATACATCGTACAATCATCATCGCTCTCATACCATTAAAATATAACACATTTTCCGAACGGTCATGGATACAGTAGGTCGCACTTCAGTGATAAAAGAAATAGTACAGATGCCAGCACATCAGGCTACCAATCTGTCAAATTTCTTTAGTAAATTTTCACCTTTATCGCTAAAGTATAAGGTTCAAAGTTGATTGGGAAAATTTGACAGTTTCGGCTAGCTTGATGTTCTGGCGTCTATACATATAAGCTGGCCTCGTATTATATTCAAACTCCGTACTGCGCTAGGCCAGAGGTGCAATTCTCGTAATTTTAAGAACGTTCACATCTCAATCTGTCAAAAATATCGCTAATTTTCCTACGTTTTTGACATAATAATATGATTGTCGCTGAGATGAGACTGTGACTAAATTTGGAACGTTTTAAATTACGAGAATTGGCCCTCAGGTCAAGGTCAAAGTGTGAGGTATCCACTGACGTGCCGTCGATTGTACGAAGAAAATCAATTCAAGCTGTAACCATTGATATATGGGTTTTTTATATATCAATGGCTGTAACCATCGCATCGGTAGAAAAATAAAATTTGCCGGACGCAGTACCAGGATTCCAGAAGCCAGCAGTGGTCCTTTCGTTCTGAGAACACTTGCCATATTTGAAGTACTTGTAGTTGTCACATTTGTATGCTGGGTACCAGTCCCGATGCAGCACGGACGCCGTCCATATCATCACACATATTTTGTGGCTACATTTTGATGCTAATAATGCCTTGGGGATTGACCAAGAAGATTTATCCCCACAGGTTGGCTGTGACTTTCCACTGTTTGCGAAGAAATTAACGTCACCCAATGATTTATCAGAGCCAAATACACCAGCATTACAATGATATATCTCCACATAGTCTGCCAAACCAGACCTAATATTCTCCTCATCCAAATTTTCAGCAAAACATGGCCCAGCCGGATCCAATGCTGTTATCCTTGAAATTTTCTGACCAGTCAGTTTGATAAAGTTCTCGCCAACATGACCCCATATTTGGCCTCCCAAACTATGGCCAATGCCGTGGATATTTTTGGGTGAAACCCCGCCTGCTTTCAGGCCGGCCAACATTTTGGCCAACTTTTTCCCAATATCTGGGACGTGTTTGACAGATCGTTCGTAGCTTGTCTTATAGCCATCCTTGTCGTGCGTGTAGGCTGAATGATCCACAATGATGAGGTAGCTGTTGTCAATATATTTAAAAGTGTTTTTTACATGTTCTGTTGACTTTTTCCCAATATGTGATTTGAAGCCACCGATGTATATGAAGAATTTCTTATCCTTATTAAGATTATTTATAGTAAATATTCCTTTGGCAGCCTTTTCAACGGAGAAGGATCTGGAGACGCTGTTTCGGAAATCGTAGAAGTATATGTCGATCTTACTGACGTCCAGGTCCAAGGTTCTTGAGAGTTGACCTGAAATGATTAATTGAAGCCTGTCAATTAACGTTGTAATAATCAGTCACATTCGCGGCAGTCATTTGGCCGTATACGTTATATGTATGTCAATCAAACATAACGTTCTCAGATAATAGTTATTTATGCAACTGTTTTATAATAAGGGGTATTAAAACACGAAAGTGGGTTTATCACACGAGGCGAATCAGAGTATCACTACCTAATTATTTATTTATTATTTATTTATAATTTATTTATCCTCACACTGGAACGCCATACGGCAATAACACCAACGGAGTAAAAAATCACTTCATCTGCTGCTTTCCATCCATGCTGCGCGCGGTGGACATCGAACGAGGGGCAATGGATCACGCACGCTCACGCAGCGTCAAGACATTTCTCCATAACCCCATCACTCCTTCCATAACTTGCACACATTTATTGCGCATTATGTACAGTTGCATACAAGACTTTATCTACAACTAGCTGCGCCCCGCGGTTCCACCCGCGTAAATGTCGATTCCGTGGGAATATCGGGATAAAAACTATCCTATGTCCTTTTTCGGGACTCAAACTATCTCTATACCAAATTTCATCTAAATCGGTTCAGTGGTTTAGGCGTGAAGAAGTAACAAACACACACACACAAACTTTCGCCTTTATAATATTAGTGTGATGTTTTTTTTTTTTTGAAAATGAGTTGCATAATGAAATTTAGTACAACATAATAAAACTCGTTTGGATGATATTATGGTTACTATGACACTTGTTGTTTTAATGTTGGCAATAAGCTAACTGTTTCAGAAACTTTTGTAGAGGATTTATAACATGAGTGTAGATAAAAATTTTTATGATCTGAGAATGTATAGTCTCTTTGAATATTATTGGCCAGTAATCATAAAAATTATAATAACATAAAAAAAATCGTAATTTGAAAACTACCGCCTGCGCCGCTCGCCGACAGAGGGCTCTCTCTCTCTTTGCTTCAATTCACCTACTCTTTGCATGTTATTCGTTTTAATTTCATTGATGCTATGTTACCGGCAAATGACCCCTGCGCTACAGTTCTTTAAGTGCAGGTTGCTTCAAAATGCAATTTAAGAAAATTGTAAATAAATAATAACGTTTAATGAAATTACAATTAATGAGAACTAAAGTTGTCGAAGTAGCTCACAGAATAAGCTAGCTGACATAGTGGCAGGTTGGCCATATTAGCCGTAGAACCGATGACCGTTGAGGTAGACGTGTTCTTGAGTGGAGACCGCGAATTGGTAAACGTAAGGTTGGACGCCTCAGGCTAGGTGGAGCGACGATCACCGGGCGCCGGAGCACGCGGAACGATCTCCGGCCGCCTTAGGGTGAGGCCTGCAGGCAACAGACTTGGGGAGTTTGTTGCCTGAACAGTGATAGGCCCGAGACGGCGGCGCGCCGTGTTCCGCGCGCGCCTCTCTCTAGAGGAATGGTGGCCGTTTGCGGCCGCTGAGGGTGACGGGGTCCGCATGGGTTCATGCGGGCCAACACCTGGCCGGGGGAGCGTGATGAAATGCGCAAGCACTCCAGCACCCCGGCTAAAGGTAGCAGCAGGACACCGTGTGGTTTTAGTCAGTAAGAGTCTGACAGACCCCTCCACCCACCCCAGGGTGGTGGACATCCATGAGGATTTCCACACGATAAAATGGAGCGACGATCTTTGCAGGTTGGCTGGTAGCAGCTGGATGAGAGTTGCAATAGGAGAGGCCTATGTCCAGCAGTGGACTGCTATAGGCTGCTGATGATGATGATGAATTAAATTAGAATATGTTCATAAAACAAAACCGCGAAACCGTATTGTGTTAAATTAATGTCGCCATTAAAGCCGCACGTTGTAGTAATTAGTTTACTATAATCATTTATTCACTATTACATTTTTAATTTAAATTGTTAATATTCTTATAATAAGGTTCCAATAAAATAGATGTACAAACTTTTTGAAATCATTCAGACCACCAAAATAAGGGTGATGGTAAAAAAAATATACAAGAAAAACGCATTAGACACAAGAAAAATAATCAGCTAACGAAAATACACTAATGTAAATTATTATTTTAATGGTAATTTATTATTTTAAGTCAAAATACAATCACTGTAATCAGTGTTTTTTTTTGCTTGGATATCTTTGGTTAGACGTACTGAGCGCTGCGTTAAAATTTGTCCATCTATTTTAATGGGACCCTGTATACTAAATTCAATTTTTTATGTTCCACAAATTCCTTAATATTATAAAACCACACTTTATAAGCCGTCCTCTCAATTTTGTCTTGAACACAATAATAATTTTAATTCATTTGGTAAGTTATTATAAACTAAACACATAATTAATTAAACACATTTTCTTATAGATATTTTCACGACAAGGTGGTTGGCAAACTTACCTAGTCCTTTTTTAACGTAAATAGGTACGTCTTTAAAATTGCTTCTATAGTGGGAGGCAAGACAAAAAAACCAATGATAACAAAATCGGGGGATACAGTCTGGTGTTACAGTTTCATATCTATCATCTCCATCCTAAATTCAATTACACCATTGGATAGCTAAAGGATCAAATAATTCATTATGCCAAGTGAGGACTGTGACGCATCGCGCGCGGTGGAGGGAGAAGCGCCGCCATTTTGAGGTAATTTTGTGCTGCGTATCGAGATTTTCGTCTGGTTAGGACTTCACTACGTTATTTCAAGTAATGCATGTGTTTTATTTATAAATATGCAGATATCTTTTATAAATGTACATACAAGGAATTAGAAGAATAAATGCATATACGAAATCAAGGCTTACAACTATCTAGGAACCAAGTCTTGTTGATAATCCGTATGTATAGTTTTAGAATTTTAAAAACTCGGCCGGTATTGATCGAGTTGCCCTACATTATTAATCCATAGCTCAGTACCATAGAAATGTAAAATTCATATATCTATGCTCAGTAAAGATGACACTTAATCATGGTAAGCCGATGGGGCAGATTCTACGGAAACATCTTGTCTTATTCTTATAACGAAAACACAAACCTCAAAAAAAAAAGTTTCTGACAAATTGACTCTATATGGCTTCTCCCATTTAGATGTTGCATACAATAGTTTAGGAAAAGCTTTAGTAAAAGGTAAAAAGTCCTAGTAGTGAGATCTTCAAATTAAAATGCTTTATTTTTTAAATCTCACTAAACAGTTAAAGAAAGGTAAATTATTCCGAAACCTATTTTCCTTGAGTGTGTCGATGACCCGAAATATTGTCATGAAAAAAATATAATAAAAAAAAACTTAGGTAAGTACTTACATTTAAGGCACTTGGCCAACATGGCAGCGCCAAATTCAAACAGATTTCCTGACACAGTATAACAAATAGGTGAGAACATTAATAAAATAAATACTTTCATATTTATTTGTTTTTGAAAACACTACACAATACTACGACGATACACACTAAGGAAGAAATGAAGAGGCCTAAGGAGTTGCGGGTGCCAATGATGTCAGAGCATCACTAAGCGGCCACGCCTCATAGAGCTTGGCAGACACTGTGAGAACATAATAAAACGCACAGCTTTATATTTCAAGTTTAAAATTCACAACATACTATAAAGATGATACAGCTCATCAGTTGCGTCTATACGTATACAGGAAGGAGGACCTTATAAGGCAGTTTTTAAGTTCTTTTCCTCTTATGAAAGCTTTACACAAAACCAAGGCCAAAACTAAAAATGGTTCCCAAAACAGATAAAAATACAGTTTTATTATTTTTATGAATTTATATATTTCTTAGTCATAGTTCTTCCATAGTTCTTGGTAACCAGTCCACTTCAGCCACCCAAACCCATAGTCCAACTTTTTATTTTTCCATATCCTACAATAGAACTACACCAATCGGGGGTTATCCTTGGGTGCACTTGCATAGTGCATACAGGGATAATCGTCGGTTGGTGCCGCATTTCATTAAAATTTCCTAAGGGGCCTCTGCGAGTTGGCTTCGGCCCCTCGTACGCCTTTCAAAGGACCGGGAGCCCATGGTCCCGAGATATATAAATTCAGTTTTATCTCCTTCATTCAATTAAATACCATATAAATTATATTTTTAAATATTAGAATATAAAAAATATATAAAAATAGTGGCCCACCGGTATCGGGAACAGGGTCTAAGCTACCGGTGGTCAGGGCTCCAGAGAGAGGAACCTCCTGACAATGCGAGCCGTATCCAGAAGTACTGCTTTCTGAATCAATCAGTTTTATTATTATTATTAATTTATTTATTTATTTAATTTAATTAAAACGGTTTAAAACCAATTACACTAATTAAATACAAAAATACACACACAAAAGAAACATAAAAGATTAAATCATCAAATAAAAAAGTTAAACAGTTTTAGTGGACTTAAACTTGAAGATATAGCTATTCCGAAAACACAGACAGCGGCAAGGAGTTCCAGGAACACGAATTTACATTTACCATTAGACGAGATCGAGGTCAAAAGCAGGAACATGTCGCAATTAAAAATCTTATTACACAATCATTTTTTATTATAATACTGTTCACAGGAAACAAGGATTCTGAAAAATTTAATTAGACATTTCCACAGTTCCTGTTACTCGCATAAACTATATTCTTAACGATAGTTTTTTTCCACATAATATCGGCACATATCGGGTCATCGGGTGATTCACTGTCATGGTTCACCATGGTCTAATCTGAAACTTTTGGAGACAAAGAAATGATTTACGTCGTCGATTTTAAAGATGAGAAAAATAGCTTACAAATATTTAAAAAAAATGTCCAACACCATCGATTTAAAAAGATTCGCATAATCAAACCCCCCTCATTGCGTAAAACACTATTAATCACAATCTGATTAATTTTGAAGGATATTGCTAATCCATTGCTTCATATGTTTATAAAAAAATGTGTCTGCTCAACAACGTAAATAACGCAATGAATGTTGTTGAACTGTCGAAATGAAAGCCATCGCTACTGATAGTGTGTTAAGCAAAGCAGTGTGTTAAAAAACCAAAGTAATTGCGGTAACTAGCGTAGAAATTAGATGTGCGATTTTAAATTCAACTTCTTCTTTTTCGAGATATCGCCAAGCGTTTGGTTGACTCTTCGCGTGACCAGAGGGCTGGCCTATTTTTAGCCCAAAGAATAAGCATTGCCATCCAACGTGGTAATGCTGCCAGCCTTTTGGGCACTTATCCCATTGACAGCGATGCGGACGAATTTTTTGATGCCCAATGAGCTCCTGTCTTTTTTTTATTTTATTTTTTATTTGTATATAGTAGGTATATATATACATATTTTACTTCTCGCTAATTCTTACCTTTTACTATTCACGTAAAACCCACCCATTTTGTTGGAGTAGAGATTTTAAGGAACAAGTCTTCCAGGGAAACGCGAAGTCTCACCATACATGTTTAGTATCTCGTTCTGGTTTGAAGGGCACAGGTGCCCTGAGGCATTTCATTATTGTACCTGCAGTGGCGACGAGAGGGGCTTGTGGCTAAGTAATAACAGCCGCACGGGTCGATCGATCAGGTTAAGCTACGCTTGCTGCGGTTGATCCATGGATGGGTGACCATCTTTACATACCAAGACCCCTCCGTGCCTCGGAAAGCACGTCAAGCTGTTGGTCCCGGCTGTCATTCGTGGATCTTTGAAAGTCGTTACGGGTCGTCAAAAGCCCGAAAGTCTGACAACCAGTCTTACCAAGGGGTTTCGTATTACCCAGTAACTGGGTTGTGGAGGTCAGATAGGCAGTCGCTCCATGTAAAAACTGGTACTCAGCTGCATCCGGTTAGACTGAAAGCCGACCCCAATATAGTTGGGAAAAGGCTAGGCAGATGATGATGACCTGCAGTGGTGACAATTTATTGGAAAATCAGTTCCTCACACTCGCTTATGTACTCTCCGCAACAAACACCCAACACACAAAACTTATTCAGTCATCACAGTGAACCTTATCCTGGTATAAGTATGGCAGTACCATTGAATTTTAAGGTACTCCCTCGCCAGGAGCTCGCGTGTAATGTAACATTACAGATTCGACTTGGAGCATTACATGACAATACTACCTCCCTGACTGACGAGCATTCGCGTGTAATGTAACATTACAGAATTGACGTTTTAAAAGTGGAGCGCATTGATGTTACAAGTTGTATCAAGGTATTACACATTGTATCATTACAAGGTGCGCATTGTAATGCTCGGTTCTCCTCCTTCACTGATGTAATACTCGTTTTGTATCATTACAAGGTGCACGCTGTAATGCTCGATTTTCCTCCCTCACTGATGTAATGTTCGAATTTGTAACGTTACATTACAGGCGAATGCTTCCGGTGAGGGAGCACCTTTACATCTAATCGCGTGCTCAACTTACTTTTCCATAAAAAAGCTTTTCACTAATAAATGCTTAAGCCGAGAAACACTGGATTGAAAATGTCCAAATCATGCTCACTAAACTTCTGCTCGCACAGAGAATGTAGATATGGATAATTCTGCCTGCGCGGACTTGGAATGAGGGACATGCAACAAGCTAGATTTGCGAAACATTTTGCAGTGTGTAACTAATCTCCTAACAGCTCAGGGCAATCTATAGTACAATTTTCATAAATAAGCAATTAGTTTTTAAGCAATGTTTATAAATAAAGGGGACTGCCTAACGCTGGTTTTCAACTGGACCACTGCACTAGTTTATTGCCACACACACTCTTTCGCCCAATCCATCGACTATCGATATCTCATCCCCCCATCCCTAAACATAAAACGATGAGCATCACAACGTTGTGATCGCTGCGTTCCGTTGGCTCGCTTCCAAAACGTACGAACTAAACAAGCAATGGAACAGTAGCTCGTGAGAGCACGGATCTTCAGGGAACTTTTAATGAGTATCACATTACCTTATCATTCTCTTCGATGGAGACTCGGTTTTGTTGTGGAACATGATTATGATACTTTCTGCCAGGCTTTAATGGGCTTTAAGGAGCTTTGGAGATGAAAGGATTGTGTGGAAAATGATTTTGCTAGGGAACTGAATTCTGAGAAGACAGCTAATAGTTATGTAAGAATTTAGGATAAAAAGGAACAAAAAAACATAAGAAAGAGAAGGTTGTCCATAAAATATCGCTCTTTGCGATAAGACCACCCATTGTGTCACCCTTTGTAAAATTTCAATTTGTGATATTTCTAAAATTTCACACTAATATTAAAAAGGCGAAAGTTTGTGAGTGTGTGTGTATGTGTGTTTATATGTTTGTTACTTCTTCACGCTCAAACGGCTGGACGAATTTTGATAAAATTTTGTATAGAGGTAGCTGACACCCTGGATTAACATATAGGCTACTTTTTATGCCGATATTCCCACGGGATCGACATTTACGCGGGTGAAACCGTGGGGAGCAGCTAGTAAAAAGTACTCTATTATACTCTAGAGCAGTGCTGGCCCAGTGGTAACGGCCCCGTCTTACAAGTTGTAGGTCATGAGTTCGAACCTAGGCAGGCGCTTTACTTTGAGGAAATAATTTCATCACCACTGCTCCAAAACGGTGTAGGAAAACATCGTGAGGAAACGGCACGTAGAACCGAATAATTCGAAGACATGTGACATCTACCAACCCGCACTGGGCCCGCGTGGTAGATTACAGCCCACTCCCTTTCAAAGAGAGGAGGCCGGTATCCCAGCAGTGGGAACATTATAGGCTGATAATGCTATTCTATTCTAAGAAATTTTTTTTACAAAAAAAACAACCGACTTCAAAAAAAAAAAACACTACAAAGTGATAAATAACTTTAGTTTCGGAAGTCGGTGTCGTTGGTTCCGCATTTTCGTTTTTTGACACCGACTTCCGAAACTAAAGTTATTTATCACGGTGTAGTGTTTTTTTTTTTTGAAGTCGGTTGTTTTTTTTTGTAAAAAAGTTTTTATTTTTCACTTTTTAGTTGTACCTACCCCACAAAAAAGTAAACGAATAGATCTGTAGATAAATTTTTAGATTTTTGTTGATTTTTCAAAAACCGCTTGTTCGATTTCAATAAAATTTTCATGGGACTATTTGGGAAGTATACCCTTTCCAACAAAAAAAGAATTTTTGAAATCGGTTGGCAAGCGACGGAGTTATGCGCGAACAAACATAAAAAAAAAAAATACAAACATCCGAATTGAGAACCTCCTCCTTTTTAGAAGTCAGTTAAAAATATGCTGTGTCGCTGTCGACCCCAATTACATTAGAATAGGGGCTGGAAGATTTCGTTTTTAGCGAGCTTTAACTATTAATAGTCGAGTTGGCTCGGAAGTGGACCTAATATAAAGGTTTGCTTTTTCATTGGTTGAGTCTTCGTTATGCAAAAATGTCCATTCATTTGAGCCGAAAGACGTCCATTGCTGTACATAGGCTCCCCCAAGCACCTCCACTTCGACCGGAAAGCCGGGGGAACAAAAGTAACCGACATAGCCCGAAGAATTGCCAAACTTAAGTGGCATTGGGCAGGGCACATTGCTCGCAGAACAGATGGTCGATGGGGCCGATTGGTTCTGGAGTGGTGACCGCGTACCGGAAGACGTAGCGTTGGAAGGCCTCCCATACTAAGATGAACCGACGACCTCGTGAAGGCCGCAGGAACCCGTTGGATGCGAGAAGCACAGAACCGGATTCTTACCATTGTAAGTTTTATAACCCATAATTTCTAATTAAGTTGGACTCTTGGAGTACAAGGAAAACATAACAGTATTACAGCATGACAGCTCAGTACATATTTTATAGTAGGTAAATAAATAAACATTGTATTAATTAGTCAGAGATGATAACTGTTTTAGTCGTAATGGGACTTTTACGTCATTGATATAAGGTTTAAATTGCAATGATTGATGTGTGCTTGGAAATGCAACAAGTGCGCAGCCTAGATAGCTCTGTTACATAAGAATCTGATTGAATAATTAATTTTGTTTACTTATCTACTGAGTACTGCATGTCTGACGTTAGTTATTGAATAAATTAATAGGATGAGGTTGACATAGTTGTATGTGGGAATACTAGTTTGGACTTAAGTATGTAACATTCGGAAAAGAACCAGAGTTACCGACATAGCTTGCAGATGGTAAGCAAACTGAAGTGGCGGTAGGCCTGCCATGTTTTTCGAAGGACCAATAGCCCACCGGCCATCGGTCCTTCGACAAACATGGCCTTCTGACAGTTATTCCACCAATTCGCACTAAGCGTTTGCAAATGTCGTTTATAATGCGCACAGCAAAACAGTGGAACTCTCTACCTGCGTCTGTTTTTCCGAGCGCATACAACCCGAATCTCTTTAAAGTGAGAGTGAACAGGCTTCTTCTGGGTAAGCTCGCTCCATCGACGACTTTGTCTTTGTCACCTTTGACCTAGGCTAGAGTCAAAAGCAAGCCCATTACAAATAAAAAAAAAAAACTTAAACAAGAACTCTATACTTCGTTTCAAAACACAAATAGCAGATGCTGGCTGCACAGCTGCTCGACTAAAGTGGAACTGGGCTGGCCATATCTGTCGCATGTCGGAGCAGCAATACGCAAAAGCCACGAAACGAAAGAGTTAGCGGGATGAGGTGGACTCCTCCTTAAAGGATTGGCCCACAATCGCAGTAGACCGGGAAAAGTGGAAAGAGGAAAGAGAGGCCTTTTACCCTGCAGTGGAACAACGCAGGCTTTTAATAAAATCACACTAATCACATCACACTATCACATCACAGGCTGGCCATATCTGTCGCATGTCGGAGCAGCAATACGCAAAAGCCACGAAACGAAAGAGTTAGCGGGATGAGGTGGACTCCTCCTTAAAGGATTGGCCCACAATCGCAGTAGACCGGGAAAAGTGGAAAGAGGAAAGAGAGGCCTTTTACCCTGCAGTGGAACAACGCAGGCTTTTAATAAAATCACACTAATCACATCACACTATCACATCACACTATCACACTAATATTATAAAGGCGAAAGTTTGTGAGTGTGTGTGTTTATATGTTTGTTACTTCTTCACGCTCAAACGGCTGGACCAATTTTGATGAAATTTGGTATAGAGATAGCTTGAGTCCCGGAAAAGGACATAGGATAGTTATTATCCCGATATTCCCACGGGATCGAGACTTATGCGGGTAAAACCGCGGGGCGCAGCTAGTATTATAAAGGCGAAAGTTTGTGAGCGTGTGTGTGTGTGTTTATATGTTTGTTACTTCTTCACGCTCAAACGGCTGGACTTATTTTGATAAAATTTTGTATGGAGGTAGCTGACACACTGGATTAACATATAGGCTACTATTTATCCCTATATTCCCACGGGATCGACATTTACGCGGGTGAAACCGCGGGGCACAGCTAGTAAAATATAAAATTGTTCTCGACCTCTTTTAACAATGAGAATAAGTTAAACCGTGAGATCAAAACTGTCGTACGCTCTGGTCGTATACATGGTCAGTTGTAGCTTCATGTCTGCCAATCTGTCTAGCCTTTAACCTTTCATGTTAGACTCAGCCTCCGATGTAGCCGGATGCAGCTAAATATAGGAATTTTACAAGGACGACTGCCTCTCTAATCAAGTTCGTCTCCACATTATTATTATATAGTAAAAGTACCGATAAAAAAATGTTGTATAACATTTTACAAGCGACTAATTATTGTTAACATCATCATCATTGTTCATCTCATCATTGTTGTTGTAGAACAATGGACAAGAAACTCCACCGTTACTATTGTTCTCCATACGATACTACATTTTGGATCAATTCTATTATAATGTAAATGTTCACGTTCAAAAGTGCGTTTTATGTGCTTATTTAAAACTAGCTGTGCCCGCGACTTTGTTCGCGTGGATGTCGGAAAACAATAATGTGTCGCTTAGGAAAGGTGTAATTGCCATTCCTTCATTGAAAAGGAAGAATCTTCCGATCTTGCCTGGTAACGGTTCCCTTACCTGGGCTTCTCTACCACAGCCCTTTCGACTGCAGTCACTGCGTCTTCATGGTTTATAATGACAATGCGACAAAGTGTCACTTTGATTTTTGAGAATAAATAAAAATGAAAGCGCCAAGCTCGAGGCTGATTATCTGACCAAACAGCCATAATTATGTCCATTTTATTTTGCGTTGGTTTTAGAATACTAAATTGTAAATAATACCACCATTTTATCTAAAATATATCTGAGATAAGTAGGTGAAGTTTGATTCATTAACTGGATTACACAATAGGTGCCGCTTGGTAAGACTGATTGTCAAACTTTTTTAGCTTGGGACTAGGTATCCGTAACGACAGTCTAAGATCAATGAATGACAAACGGGACCGACGGATTAGTTCACTTTCCGAGGCATATAGGGGTCTGGGAATGGAATGTATGGTTGCCCATCCATGGACCGACCGCAGCGAGCGTAGCTTATACGATCGATCGACCCGTGCGACTGTTACTCAGCGACGAGCCCCTAAATCTATCTGATCTGACCAAAATCCGTACCTTATGTGGCTGTTACGGCCACAAGATCGATCGCTTGCGACGGCCGGCGCTTTCTACTTGAAGCAAATCGATAAAATAAAACTAAACAGTCTCATTGTTTCATACAGTCAAGGAAATTAATTGTTAAGCAAATTTTGCCCTGTTATAGCCTTTTCTTACAAATGTCAAAGAATGATTGTTATGAGAAATGGTTATACGGACGATATACTTTTTAATATATCGTCGACCGTAGGTTCAATCGAGGTAAGGGACAAAATACGATTTTTCAGGAGAGGCTGTTAAAGTTTTTTTTCGGACGTTATTATGGGGCTGATTCGAAATTTGGATCAAAAAATCATTAGGGTAAGGGACATTTTCGTAAGCTAGAATTTTTTCATATTCACCATTCGATAGAGCGAAAAATTCTAAACAAAACTGTATACCTACTCAACTCATTTTGGGTATTTTGTCCCTTACCTCAATTGAACCTACGGTCGACGATATGTAGGTTGGCAGTCAGTTTTTTTTTTGTTGGGAAATCATCAAATCAAAGCCACCCGCTTTGGGTAGAGCGGAGGGGAGTGTCAGACTCTTACTGAATAAAACCCATCCGTGTTCTTTCCTTAGCCCTTTGTGTTCCGGGGTAGCGGTAACCCTTTCGGACAATCCCGCTACCCATGTACTCGTAGGTTGGCAGTCAGTTTGCTACAACAATTAACTTTTCTGACTGTAATCGTCTTAAAGTGCTCGATGTACAGTCAACAAAATCAGTCAACAAATGCAGAATCGACGGATATAGTTGAAGTTTAGTAAGAAACCGATACCGTACGCGGTCGCCACTCCAGAACCTTTCTTTCTTTCCACATACAAAAATACAAAGACACAGAGATACATAGACACGCGAGAAAAACTCAACCCTGTGTTTGCTGTCGCATATTATAGTCGGGTAACAACTAGATGTAATAAAAAACACTCGGGTACAACAACATACTTGTTTATTCTAGAAGAAAAGAACACAAAAAACATGCAGCAATCCACCATACTCTTCAAAAACTTTTTTATTACAAAAAAAAACAACCGTCTTCAAAAAAAAAAAAAACACTACAAAGTAAAAAAATAACTTTAATTTCGGAAGTCGGTGTCGATGGTTTCGCATTTTCGTTTTTTGACACCGACTTCCGAAATTAAAGTTATTTTTTCACTTTTTAGTTGTACTTACCCCACCCAAATTCAACACTAGTGCATTGAAGAATTGAAGACACCAACTAGAATAATCATCAAAATTCGCATCGAAATGCCGGAGATGTAGTACATTTATGCATATTACTTCGTACATAAGAATAATTACCTAATTTATTATATACTAAAACCTTCCTGAAAGTATGCAGATCACATTAGTGAAAGATTTATCAAAATTGGTTTATTAGTTTTTAAGAAAATCGCGGAGATACAAACATACATACATACGGGTCGAATACAGAACCTCCTTTTTTGAAGTCGGTTAAAAACTCAATAAATACAGGGAGGGTTGAAAATATCAGGATATTGCCGCTTGCCTTTGTCTCAGTCTGTTTGCTCGGCGGCAATATAACAGCGTTTCTAGTCGATGCTATTGCCATAGTGAACTAATATCGGTTGTATATAGGTACATGATATAGGCTACCGTGCCTACGTAGGATTAAATTATATTGACGGTGGATTCCTCGTTGGAATAGTTAGTAAAGGCTTTATATAATTTACTAGCTTCTGCCCGCGACTTCGTCCGCGTGATATTTCACCCTCCCCCATTCACCCTCTTAGGGGTTGAATTTCAAAAAACCCTTTCTTTGTGGATTCTTCACAAAGAACACACCTTCCAGCCAGTTATTATGGCAATATAGACAAAAACATTCCGAAATTAATAAAAATAAATTTAAGAATTATTCAAAATTGCTCATAAAAATTATTTATTTAACTCACCGCGCACAAAATATACATAAAATTAAAACATCAAATAATAGATCTAAGACTACTTGGGAAATAATAAACCAAACAAAACTAAACATACCAAAAAACACTATAGACAAAATTCGATATAATAACGAAACGGTAACTGATCCCAAAGTTATTGCAAATATATTTAACGATTACTTTATAGATAAAATTAAACCTATGACTAGCTCGGGAACCACAGACACCAAACATATATTAGCCAGAAAAGACTCAATGTTCATGGCCCCAAGTCTAGCACCTGATATACTAAACATTATCGCGGCCTTAAAAAATACAAACAGTGTGGGATACGATGGCATATGTACAAAAATAATTAAGACTGTAGCATATGAAGTCTGTGGCCCCATAAGCTACATTATTAATTTAAGCATCAGTGAAGGGATATTTCCGAATGCGCTAAAAAAATCTATTGTGAAACCTCTATTTAAAAAACAGGATAGGGAACTAATAGAATTTTACAGGCCAATATCATTGATACCAATAATTTCAAAAATTATCGAAAAATATATTTACAGGGAACTCAATAACTATTTTGAAACAAATCATATACTCTGTGATGAACAAAAGGGATTTCGGGAAAAAAAAACAATTAACTTGGCCATATACGATTTCTTGCATACTGTTATGACAAACATGGATAAAAATACTCCAGTCTGTGCCATTTTCTGCGACATGACACAGGCGTTCGATTATGTCCAACATAATATATTGCTAAATAAACTTGATGCATATGGGATAAGAGGAAACCTATTTAATCTAATACAATCATACCTTCAAGACAGAAAACAAGTAACGCAAATTAGTAGAATAAATATGAGCTCCAGACGTGAAGAGATTTTCACGTCATGCGAGCGTTCCGTCCCTCATGGAGTTCCGCAGGGCAGTGTACTCGGACCACCCCTATTTACAGTCTATATTAATGACTTCCCTAGATCCATTAAACATCCCATGACACTGTTTGCGGATGACAGTACAATAACTATACCATGCCATAATAAGAATGAATATGAAACTGACATAAAAAATACATTAAATGAAGCGGTAATGTGGCTGAATAATAATAATTTGAAAATTAATATAAATAAAACTTTGATTATGCACTTTAGCCAACGATCATCATTATTCTCTAGTCTTGACATCGAATATAATAATAATAAAATACAGGCAGCTACTACTACAAAATTTTTAGGACTAACAATCGACATAAACTTGAATTGGAAAGCGCATATTGAGGCTCTAGCCAAAAGAATAAGTAGTGGTGCATATGCGTTATATAAATTATCACGTACTATAAATATAGAAGCGCTATTAACGGCCTACTATGGTTTAGTTGAATCCGTCATTAGATATGGTGTTATCTTCTGGGGTAACTCAACCGATAGGAATATCATCTTTAAAAGACAAAAGTGCTGCGTAAGATCGATGTTTAATCTCAAAACTACCGATAGTTGTAAAAATTATTTCACTAAATATAATATATTAACATTGCCTTCACTTTATATATTAGAAATAGTAATGTTTGTAAAAGCAAATTCACATTTGTTTCCTCGTATGGCAGACAAATTTCCAAGAAATAGACGTGATGATAGCAAACTATGTGGACATACATCAAAAACTGCACTTATGAGCAAAAGTGTTTTTTGCATGGCACCAATTATCTACAATAAATTGCCCAAAAGTTGGAAAGAGCAAACTATACCGAAACTTAAACATACAATGAAATTGTTTTTGGCACAAAAAGCATATTATAGTATTAGAGAATTTTTAAACGACTCATGGTGATTATTATAAATTAATAATATAACTAACATTATAGTAATTATGGTCATGTAGTGGTGAAAAACCTAAATAATTGAATGCTTGTTAATGTTTTCTTTATTTATGTCTGTAATTTATATGGTGTACATAATGGAGAGTATTCTATTCTATTCTAATGCTTGATAATTTTTGTAATCTGTAATAATAATAATTGATTCAATAGTAATAAATTGTACCTAAGATATTTGCACGCCATGAGAAATGGCAGACATGTCGTGAGCCACTCTTATTTTAAGATCTTATATGCATGTATTATTTTAATTCTGTATGTATACACATGTTCGAGCAAATAAAATTTTCTTTCTTTCTTTCTTTCTTTCTTTCTTTCCAAATTTCATGTCTCTAGGACCAGCGGTTTTGGATGTGCGTTGATATATCAGTCAGTCAGGACTTTGAATTTTATACAGGGTTATTGGAAAAACACCAACAACCTCTTAAGAGGTTATTGTACTCATCATTATTAACAACTTGTACTATGTGACCAAACCTGATATCGCGAAAAAAAAATCAGCTGTTCCCTACATTTTGACGAGTTATACGAACATAAATGTAGTAAACAGCTGATTTTTTTTCGCTATTTCAAGTTTGGTCTCATAGTAAAAGTTGTTCATAGTGATGAGTACAATGACCTCTTAAGATGCTGTTGGTGTTTTTCCAATAACCCTGTATAATATTTAGATTTTGCGTCAATGTACTATAAGCTGTTTATAATATTGCATTATGTAGCTGTTTGTTGTTCTATTTAATAAAAAAAAACTTTTTTACAAAAAAAAAAACAACCGACTTCACAAAAAAGCACTACAAAGTGAAAAATAACTTTAATTTCGGAAGCCGGTGTCTTTGGTTCCGCATTTTCGTTTTTTGACACCGACTTCCGAAATTAAAGTTATTTTTCACTTTGTAGTGCTTTTTTTTTGAAGTCGGTTGTTTTTTTTTGTAAAAAAGTTTTTATTTTTCACTTTTTAGTTGTACCTACCCCACATAAATTCAATTAACACTAGTGCATTGAAGAATTGAAGACACAACTCGAAGAATCATCAAAATTCGCATAGAAATGCCGGAGATGCAGTACATTTATGCATATAACTTCGTACATAAGAATAATTACCTAATGTATTATATACTAAAACCTTCCTGAAAGTATGCAGATCACATTAGTGAAAGATTTATCAAAATTTGTTCATTAGTTTTTAAGAAAATCGCGGAGATACAAACATACATACATACGGGTCGAATACAGAACCTCCTTTTTTGAAGTCGGTTAAAAACTCAATAAATACAGGGAGGGTTGAAAATATCAGGATATTGCCGCTTGCCTTTGTCTCAGTCTGTTTGCTCGGCGGCAATATAACAGCGTTTGTAGTCGATGCTATTGCCATAGTGAACTAATATCGGTTGTATGTAGGTACAGGATGTAGGCTACCGTGCCTACGTAGGATTCAATTATATTAACGGTGGAATAGTTAGTAAAGACTTTATATAATTTACTAGCTTCTGCCCGCGACTTCATCCGCGTGATATTTCACCCTCCCCCATTCACCCTCTTAGGGGTTGAATTTCAAAAAACCCTTTCTTTGTGGATTCTTCACAAAGAACACACCTTCCAGCCAGTTATTATGGCAATATAGACAAAAACATTCCGAAATTAATAAAAATAAAAAGGGTTTTTTGAAATTCAACCCGAATTTCAAAAAACCCTTTCTTTGTGGATTCTTCACAAAGAACACTCCCTCCAAATTTCATGTCTCTAGGACCAGCGGTTTAGGCTGTGTGTTGATATATCAGTCAGTCAGGACTTTGAATTTTATACAGGGTTATTGGAAAAACACCAACAACCTATTAAGAGGTTATTGTACTCATCTTTATTAACAACTTGTACTATGGAACCAAACCTGATATCGCGAAAAAAAATCAGCTGTTCCCTACATTTTGACGAGTTATACGAACATACATGTAGCAAACAGCTGATTTTTTTTCGCTATTTCAAGTTTGGTCCCATAGTAAAAGTTGTTCATAGTGATAAGTACAATGACCTCTTAAGAGGCTGTTGGTGTTTTTCCAATAACCCTGTATAATATTTAGATTTTGCGTCAATGTACTATAATCTGTTTATAATATTGCATTATGTAGCTGTTTGTTGTTCTGTTTAATAAATAAAAACTTTTTTACAAAAAAAAACAACCGACTTCAAAAAAAAGCACTACAAAGTGAAAAATAACTTTAATTTCGGAAGCCGGTGTCTTTGGTTCCGCATTTTCGTTTTTTGACACCGACTTCCGAAATTAAAGTTATTTTTCACTTTGTAGTGCTTTTTTTTTGAAGTCGGTTGTTTTTTTTTGTAAAAAAGTTTTTATTTTTCACTTTTTAGTTGTACCTACCCCACATAAATTCAATTAACACTAGTGCATTGAAGAATTGAAGACACAACTCGAAGAATCATCAAAATTCGCATAGAAATGCCGGAGATGCAGTACATTTATGCATATAACTTCGTACATAAGAATAATTACCTAATGTATTATATACTAAAACCTTTCTGAAAGTATGTAGATCACACTAATGAAAGAATTATCAAAATCGGTTCAGTAGTTTTTGAGATAATCGCGGACATACAAACATACATACATACATACATACATACGGGTCGAATACAGAACCTCCTTTTTTAAAGTCGGTTAATAAAAGATGAAGTTCGATTCTAAATTGTGAAGAAATTACACTAAGGACCAAAATAAGTTATCTAGCGAACCTTCACACATGACATGATAAAAGCCTATCATTTCTGTCTCTGTCGAGTTTCGCTGGCTAAATAAATTGGGTCTTTTTTATGTTTAAACACATTATTATTAATTTTTTTAGGTAAGATTTTTTTAAGCTATTGCACAGCTTTTACCACGGGCTTTGAGCGCGGCGACCGAATCAAGAAATTCCGTAACGAAAATAAACCTAACACCCCCACTCCGACCGGCACAGTGGTGCGGCGTTGAAAGCCGTGCATCGTCTAACGTCGTTTCAGTTCGGCAGACTTCGGCACAGTGTTTGTGTGCGTGCGACTAGACGTATGCATGTAGACTGTACGAAGCCCGCATGGATTAAATAATGTTAAGTATTGTTTTGTTTGATTATGCATTTATTGATTAATAAATGCATACACATAATTAATTTGATATTAATTACAAAGTGTAACTTGAATTAATATCAAAGAAAAAACTTGAATTAATATCAAAGAAAAAAAAAATATTGCATAAATATTATAATTGCATAAGTTGATAAAAAATGCTATGCAATAGCTTTACCGCGGCAGTCCGGAGTGCCACACGTATATTTTTTTTATTAAACATTCAAATATTTACATAATTTAAAAAGCTAACACATTATTATAACGTTCTATTTTTCGCGGTTCCGTTCCAAAAAATACTAAAAATCGCTAGATTTAGGAGAGTCCCTCAGGGGTTAAAAAGTGCTGCACAAGCTGAGGATTTCGTAAGTTACTCAACTGTCCTAAAAACTTGATGAAACCTAAACCTTTATACGTATAAAGATCGTTCCCATAATAATTAAGTTGTCTCTAAGGCTAAGTAGAAAGTGTTTCAAAAAGTTTTAAGAAGAAGTCCGTGCTTAGTAGGTACTAAAAAATATGGAAAAAGTTTGAAATCCCAAGAGTGTATTTTGTAATAACAAACTTCTTCTTTTTTTTTTGTTAAACAAGAATTATCTGTAAGATTTGGTACCTACTTACTTAATTTCACTATAGAGCGTAATGATTATGAAATATACAGGGTGAAATTAAATTCATGGGCATCCTTTTAAGGGGTCATTGTAATAATCATTATGAACAGCTTTTACTATGGGACGAAACCTGAAATCACGAAAAAAAATCAGCTCTTCCCTACATTTTGACGAGTTATGTGAACATAAATGCAATGAACAGCTGATTTTTTTTCGCGATTTTAGGTTTAGTCTCATAGTAAAAGTTGTTCATAATAATGAGTACAATGACTCCTTAAAAGGATGCCCATGAATTTAATTTCACCCTGTAAAATATAGCCAATTTTTCTTTTCTAGGGATCTCTGCCTACTACAAAGTGCCTACCTCATGCTTGATGGTATCTTTAGGATAAACAATGCAGAATAGCTTGTATACCTACTCTGTATATCGATCTTTAGAACGAATATTGACATAGTTCCGTTTCGGATGTTTTATTTTGTACAGGTGAGCTGTCTACAGGGTAGTGTGACACAGAGGCAACATTTTTTTTCGACGAATAGATTAGCACCCTAATGCTAATCCATTGCTTCTTAAGTTCGAAAAATTTGTGTGCTCAACAACGTAAGTAACGCAATGAATGTTGATGAACTGTCAAAATGACAGCTGTTGCTACTGTTAATGTTTTACGCAATTATCCCGCAGATACTGTTTCAAACGAAGAATCTTTTAAATAGTAGGTATATTTACTGGCTAGTTTTGTTCCTCCCAATGATATGGTCTGTTCCCTTTTGCGCCATGCTTCAGCAGTTGCAGGGTATTTTTATTCAGTCAGAAAATGCCTCATCATCATTTTCCTGCTCTGATCCCAATTTATTGGGAATCGCGACATGTCGTTTTTTTCCATACTTCCATATTGAGATGATAGTTGTCATAAGTTGACGAATCACTCGAGCTCTCGCATCACGTCACCACACCCCTCGCGCACCGCGCTGCTACCTCAGGCAACTTCTCATTTATGCGGTCAGCCTATAGTCGTCATCTCGGCAGTCACCCCCTTTTTAGCCATATCATCTTTTACACAGTCAGTTAAAAAAGTCCTAAGTATGAATAAGAAATTATCTGGGTTTTCTATAAAGCTTACTCTTACTGCCACTACTTTTTATTACCATACTTAATAGGTAGTGTCGCCAAATCCTTGTGAACACTTCTTTGAAAGTTGCATTCGTTGTCTTTAGTAAGCAAGAAAAGCCCTTTAATCATTTTTTTAAATTTATTGTTTGTATCAAGTAAACTCAAGAAGTATAGAAAAAGAAAACATGTTACGCTGATCCCAAATAAATTAGCATAAGGGCTAGAGACGAATGATGATAATTAATTGATAGCCTCAGGTATGGAAGTAGGGATCTAAGTCATACAGTATTCCATATTAATTGTACTTTTAATTTAAAGACTACAATAATATTAAGTCTAACTGTCATCATCTGTCTAGCCTTTTTCCAACTATGTTGGGGTTGGCTTCCAGTCTAACCGGATGCAGCTAAATACCAGTATTTTACATGGAGCAACTACCTATCTGACCTCCACAACCCAGTTATTGGGTAATACGATACCCCTTGGTAAGACTGGTTGTCAGACTTTCGGGCTTCTAACGACCCGTAACGACTGTCAAAGATCCACGAATGACAACTGGGACCAAAGGCTTATCGTGCTTTCCGGGGCACGGAGGGGTCTCGGTATGTAAAGATGGTCACCCATCCACAGACCAACCGCGGCAAGCGTAGCTTAACCTGATCGATCGACCTGTGCGGCTGTTATTATTAGACACGGGCCCCTCACTAAGTGTATTATATTCAATTAAGTCTTTAATACTCTCTGATTTTAACTACTCTGTGTAATTCTCACTGTCGCAATGTGTCGAGGCTTCGACAACTCGTCACGGTCGCCATTTTGGATCGGGGACGAGGGTTCGCACCGGCCAATATAGATGGCGCCATTGTGCACCCGCTTTAACTACATGCACTTTGTTCTCGTCCGGGCGTTGCGATTCCGCTGACGTGTGATGTGTTGCTACCAACATCCATTAATACCTGACCTGTACTCAAACTTCGAACACTTGTCGCCACAGGTCATTTTGAACAGGACGCTTCATGGCACTGAACAACTTTTTCAGTGCCATCGTTAACTATCTAATTTGTAGAGACACAAGGCAGGTTTTTGTTTGAATTGTGAACGTTAATTTTGTAGAGCTATTATTTCGTGACTATTGAGAATGAGCTGTCGATGGTGACGTATTGTAGGCTTTTCACTGTTCAATTGCAATTTGATAGCGGGAATCGGGGAGAGATTTTAGTTCGATTTTAGCGGGATCTCTAATAACGGCAATGTATTTGATTGTGATCTATTGTGTTCGATGTTTAGAGGAGTAATTAATGTTCGGGCAGAAATTTTTTATTTAGGCCTTTTTTATGGATGGGATATCATCAAATGACTCCTCCTGCTCTGGGTGGAGCGGAAGGGAGTGTCAGACTCTTACTGACTAAAACCCATCCGTGTTCCTTCCTTAGCCCTTTATGTTCCGGGGTAGCGGTAACCCTTTCGGACAATCCCGCACCCCCGGCAGGCTTCGGCCCTGACAGGCCCCTTCCTTTATGCTGACAATGTTTTGCTTTGGATGGCTTAAATGGCATAATGAACTTTTGGGATATAGTACCTACTGTACGTAACCGTACATATAAGACATCGGGTTTCTATGACGTATTTTTTTACTCTCATACCGGAGTTTGACAATCTATAAAGCTTGATGGTTTTTTTTTACTCCCGGTTACTGGTGCAGTAGGTTGTACGTCAGTGGTACCAGAACCACCACAACCGCGCCACTTTTTCTGCTGAAACTCCATTCTACGCTAGGTCAGATCGAGATTATAGTTTTATACGTGAAAAAAAAAAGAATTTACAAAATTTTAAGACCCTTTTAAACCCTTTCCACAATATCGTTTCCATATTTCGAAGGTGGGTAATGTCTTTAGAGGGTAGAAATTAATTTATGAAGTAAACTGAACACGTTTTAGTGATGTTGTTTTTAGCTGAGCGTTGTGTGGGTGTGGTGGCAGTGTTCAGTGGTCGGTGGTGAAGTGGTACTGACCTTATTGGTGATTAACCCATTGAATGTCGTAATTTCAGACACAATTAAAAAGCCATTGTGTCTCGCGTAGATCTACGCATACGAAGGGTTAAAACAAAGATGTTTAATGTAATAGTTATATATTATATTCATCGATTTAATAGGTTTATGCGTATCTTTGTATTTATTTATTTAATACTTCAAGCACATAAATGTACAGAGGCGGACTTAATGCCATAGGCATTTTCTAATTTTTTATTTTTTTTATTTAAAATAATTATTCCTCATTTTCGTGATTGCACCTACCACTGTTTGTCTCTCCATCACCCAAAGGTTGACTGGTAGAAAATGCTTATGGCATTAAGTCCGCCTCTGTAAATTTATGTGCTTGAAGTATTAAATAAATAAATAACACGTTGTAGTTTCAACAAAGGATGCTGTAGAGGGTACTTAGAATATACATACTATGACTGAATGTTTTGGGACACAGAGGGCAGGATAGGAGGTGGAGCATGGTTGGCGACATGGCTCCACAATCACACCCTACTGCTGTTCCGTCAAGAAGGCTGTTGGAGGCAGCATCTACCGAGTGGTCCACACTGCAGAAGACCGCATAACTTGGAGATGCGTTGAATGTGGTCGCGAGCCTCAGCATTGAAACGACGAAGAAGAACAGATGCATACAAACACTCATTTACTTATTTATTAAACACTTTATTTAATTATTCCAACGTGGCAATGCTGCCAGCCTTTTAAGCACTTATCCCATTGACAACGATGCGGACGAATTTTTTGATGCCCAATCAGCTCCTGCCTTTTTTTTTAATATACGTGTATATATTTTTTTTTTTCTTTTCGTGTTAAGTTGTAATTGAAAATAGGTTAAGCTTGTTAGAATTAAAAATATAATACATAAAAAAAAGCACAAAATAATCCATACTAATATTAGGTCCTTACATATGAAATTGGCGTTTTTCGTACTGGCCACTTTAATCACGAATTTCTCCTCTTTGGTAAGGAATTCCAAATTCAAATTTGTACAGCTATTTACTCATGTATTTGTGCTTCGATGACCGTCATTCATTTGTTTTTTTTCTTCTGTTTTTTCTGTTTGCGTCACTCATTTTACAAAATGGAAAATTTAAAATATCGCATTATTTACGAGTACGAGTTCCGCCGTGGCACTAGTGCTGCGGAAACGACTCGAAGGGTGAATGATGTGTATGGCGGTCATGTTGCAAAAGAAAATACAGTTCGTTTTTGGTTCCAACGTTTTCGTTCTGGAAATTTCGACCTGCAGAACAAGCCCCGTGGACGGCCTGAGACGCAAGTTGATAATGGAGAATTGAAGGCTATTGTGGAAGCGGACCCATCGCAAACCAAGTCCGAGTTAGCTGCAGGCTTCGATGTTAGTGATAAAACTGTTTTAATTCACTTGAAGCAAATTGGGAAGATTAAAAAGCTTGAAAGGTGGGTACCTCACGAATTGACTGAAGCAAACCGGCAAACGCGCGTCGACTGCTGCGTTACATTACTGAACCGGCACAACAATGAAGGTATTTTAAACCGAATCATTACCTGTGATGAAAAATGGATTCTTTACGATAATCGGAAGCGCTCAGCGCAATGGTTGGATCCTGGCCAGCCAGCCAAATCCTGCCCCAAGCGAAAATTAACCCCAAAAAAGTTACTTGTAAGCGTTTGGTGGACTAGTGCCGGTATTGTTCATTACAGTTTTCTCAAATCTGGCCAGACTATTACAGCTGATGTCTATTGTCAGCAATTACAAACCATGATGGAAAAGCTAGCGGCTAAACAACCAAGGCTGGTCAATCGCTCCACGCCACTGCTGCTTCACGACAACGCCAGACCACACACTGCGCAACAGACGGCTACCAAATTAGAAGAGCTTGAATTGGAATGTCTTAGACATCCTCCGTACTCCCCGGACCTTGCTCCAACAGATTACCATTTTTTTCGCAATTTGGATAACTTTTTGCAAGGGAAAAAATTCAACTCCGATGGGGCAGTCCAAATCGCCTTCAAAGATTTTATTGATTCCCGTCCGACTGGTTTTTTTAGTAAAGGGATCAATGAACTACCTATAAGATGGCAAAAGTGCATTGAAAACAATGGTTCATACTTTGATTAATTAAATATATTATATTAAAAAATATTCGACTTTTTGTTCCTTCCATACAAAACGCCAATTTCATATGTAAGGACCTAATATTATAAATCTGAAAGTAACTCTGTCTGTCTGTATTCTACCTTTTCACGCTTAAACCACTGAACGGATTTCGATAAAATTTAGCAGAGAGATAGATTGCATCCAGGGGAAGGACATAGGATAGTTTTAAGCCCGATTTTCCCACGGGTTCGACACTTATGCGGGTGAGACCGTGGGGCGCAGCTAGTATACCTTATAAAACAAAAATATCAATAATATGTTAGTAATGACGCATTTTAATCAATCCGCTAACAGTGACACCCCGCCTCACGTTTTTGCTCCGCGAACCTTTCTGAGTAAACGATAATTTTCTTTCTTTTTATTACTATTTGCTTTTAGGCACAATTTTATAGTCCGCTGGGAGCGCAATTATACCCCAAGCCTTGTGGCAAGCATCTCTTTATGTAGTCAAATCAAATTCTCTTCTTTGTACCATTGGATTTGATGTGGGAATGCTTTTTGCTTAGTTGTTATGGTTAGGGTAATTTGGGGTAAAGGGTAAGTAAATAGTGGGAAGGGGTAAGTTTTTAGTTTATGCTGGGGTAAATTGGGAAGTTTGCTTTTCAGGTTTTAAAAGTCAAGTCAAATGGATGTTTATGAAATTAGTAATTAGATTAATACGGACTCGCTAACAAGCTTGAAACCCGTGACGTGGTGTGTTGTATTAATTTTCTTATTAAAATCGATTTTGGATGTGTTTACTAGTTATTTATGCAACTGTTTTTTAATACCTAATTATGTACAGTTGCATACAAGACTTTATCTACACCCATGATATGAATCCTCTATAAAAGGTTCTGAAACAGTTTTTTTGCAATACATTGAACAAAAATGGTGGCCGACGGGATATGACGTGAATTCGAATAACCTATAAGTTCCTTTTTTAAATTACTGCGCTGTGGGCTGTGGTAGTGAAACGCGCGTGCATGACAGCTTCTTTTTTTTGAAAACGAGTTGCATACTGAAATTTAGTACAACATAATAACACTCGGTTGGATGATATTATGGTTACTATGACACTGGTTGTTTTAATGTTGGCAATAAGCTAACTGTTTCAGAAATTTTTATAGAGGCTTTATAGCATGGGTGCAGATAAAACAAATTATACTACATTAATAATAATGTTTAAGCGAGTAAATAAATGAGCAATATTAATTATAATTAAATAAATAATAAATAAATAGATAGACCTGCATATAAAATATAGTTAATAGGATAGAAAATATTTCTAACATTATAACAAGGAAAATTAATAAAGCGCTCTTCCTCTCTCTTACTTATTTAATAATTTGCTGTGTTCGACAGGGTCGATAATTGTTTCTATTATTTTTTATTTACCACCTGTAATTGTACATTATGGATTGCAATGAACGATTTGAAATTTGATCTCGGTAGTCTCCCCCTTTCTAACCATATCATCATTCACACATTCCATCCATCGTTTCTTTGGTCTTCCCCTACTCTTATAGCCATCGACATTCATACGCAAAACTCTCCTCACGACATTTTCCTCATTTCTCCGTAACACATGCCCATACCATGACAACCGATTTCCACACAACTTTTCAGTTACCGGTGTCACTTTCAAACTTCTTCTTATGTACTCATTTCTTATTCCATCCATTTTGTTCAAAGTAAGGACACAAACAAAATTAAAAATAGCAACAGATCAATCATTCACCATTATAAGTAACTCTGGCACTCTGCTTACCCCCGAGGAGGATTACCGTGATGACTACCCTCCGTCTTCTAATTTCCTTTGACTTAATTACCTTTATTGAGCGAATTAATTTTAATAAATCATGATTAATTAGAATGGATTTCTAAGTTAAGGTGAGAGCACACTTGGAATTGGGGCACTTTAAAGTAAAAGAAATTATATAGTAAGGTCCGGCCGCGCTAGCCTGAGATGTAAACAACAATGGCCGCTCGAAATTTAATAAAATCGATATACAAGAACATTTATTTTAAGTATTTTTTGTTTTCGTCTAGTTTGCTCGGAGATTTAGACGAAAACAAACATTCGCATCGCTGTCGACAGGAAACGTGCCTAAAAGGCTGGCAGCATTGCCACGTTGTATGGCAATGCTGATTCTTTGGCCAAAAAATAGGCCAGCCCTCTGGTCACGTGAAGAGTCGACCAACCGCTTGGCGATATCTCGAAATACTAAATGGGCATCGGGCCCCATGGCCCTAGTGTTTCAACCATTTCACTATGGTTGAAAGTTTCCTACTGTCACATGGACAAATATAACTTGTTGTTTTATAAAGTGTAAGTGATATTTAAGAAGATTAGTGGTTTTTAAAGGGCCACGAACCAAGTCATGCTTGGCATAACCCGACTAGACCAAGTGCGTAACGCTGAAATGCGTCGTCGGTCGAAAGTCTACGACGTCGGGGATAGACAGAGCGATGCGCCTCATGTAGAGTTGGGCAGGACATCTAGCTAGATGAAAAGGTGGCTGATGGAGTAAAGCTGTGACCGAATGATGGCCAAGGTTTGGCCAAAGAACCCAGGGTCGTCCAAAAGCGCGCTGGGTTGACGATATCGTCAAAGTCGCGGGAAAGACCTGAATGAGAGACGCACAGAACCGGGAAGTATGTCAGAAGAAAGGGGAGGCCTATATCCAGCAGTGGGTGATTCCAGGCTGAAATGATGATGATGAAGTGATATTTAACCTTAAGGGTGATTGAGGAATGACTAGGTCGACTATTGATTGGTCGTCTTAAGAGACAAGCAGGAAAAGAAGTCTTAAACTCACTTATTCAACGTCGAAATTTAAAATGCGATACGTCACGTCTGCATTTCGATGATCCCAATTCAAAATCTCAAGTACCTGAAGTACACGATCCCCCACGAAATTGTTCTACACACAGTGTGCCCTCAACTTAACAGTCGAGAGGTCAGGCTAAGAGTCCAATTATAAAAGTTTTGGAACGACCCTAATTAGAGCCACTTTCCCAAAAACCGGTCTCACGTATCATCATCATCATCATCAGCCTATAATGTTCCCACTGCTGGGACACAGGCCTCCTCTCTGTGAGAGGGAGTGGGCCGTAATCCACCACGCGGGCCCAGTGCGGGTTGGTAGATGTCACATGTCTTTGAATTTTTGGTTCTAGGACATGCCGGTTTCCTCACGATGTTTTCCTTCACCGTTTTGAGAGCAGTGGTGATGAAATAATTTACACAAAGTAAAGCGCCTGTCTGGGTTCGGTCTCACGTATACATAGCCGTAATTACGACCAGCATATATCCGGACCCCGTACAGATCAAACATTGTTTTTGGTGGTCAAATGAGTATTGTTGCTTTAATTGGCCGACAAATGCGCGGTGAATCGGCTGTGGACAGAATTTTTTTTTTTCCTTTTGCCTATATTGTGCCACTGCTAACAAAGGTCTTTTTTTTTTGTGGATGTGAAATCATCAAATGGCCCCTCCCGCTCTGGGTGGAGCGAAAGGGAGTGTCAGACTCTTATTGACTAAAACCCACCCGTGTTCCTTCCTTAGCCCTTTGTGTTCCAGGGTCCCCCACATTCTTCCACAACAATATCGTTATTATGATAATAGATGGCGCCACGTGTATTGTTGTTTTCTTCGGGAACAGCACTTTTTTCGGGATGAAATACCTTTCATCCCGAAAAAAGTAAACGAAACGGACATAGGGTACCCCCTATGTCCGTTTCTGTACCCCTGACAACGTATATGCAATTTTTCAGGACGATCGTTTCAGTGGTTTAGGCGTGAAAAGGTAAGAAACAAACAAACAAACTTACTTTCGCATTTATAATATTAGTTAGGATAGGATTTCACGCGGACGAAGTCGCGCGCAGCAGCTAGTCATTGAAATAAAGGAAAAAGACGCATTCAGAGTAACCTTTCATTTATAGGGTTCAATTCTGCTTTAAATTATGTCAACGGGGAGAGTAGCTTTAAGTAAATTAATTCAGTGTTGTCAAAATAAAGTATTTATTGCCTGTCCGTGTTCAATTAATTCCGTTTTTAATTAAGTGATTGAAAAGTCATGCAAAATACCTACCTATTAACTCGAATTAAATATCAATTTGTTTTTGTTTTTCGGAATTGTGGCATTGCTCGCAGAGAACTAGCAGGCGATCGAGGAGGGGGGGTGGAGGGGGTGAAGGGGGGCTCAGGGGATAAGACCGAAATAAATCGAACAGACGGCCGATGGAGCCGAAAGGTTCTTGAGTGGCGACCGCGTACCGAAAGACGTAGTGTTGGAATACCTTCCACAACGTGGACTGACGACCTTGTGAAGGCCGCAGGGACCCGCTTGTTGCGGGATGCACAGAACCGGTGAAAGTGGAGGTGCTTGGGGGAGGCCTGAGTCCAGCAGTGGACGTCTTTCGGCTGAAATGATGGGGGATTACAGGACCAAAACGCAAGTTTTATAATGCCTAAAAGTATGTGATCGATTACAATAAACAAAGTCAGAAAAATATATGATATTCTTCAATATATGTGCTACTTAGTGTGTTGAAAACAAAATACAACTAATTTAATACTATAGAAAAGAATCATGAAGGTACCTCTAAAAACTTTCTTTTTACAATAAAAACCATACTACTATACATACGAGTACAATCATTCTGATTTTTTGTCAGATTATTCTACAAGCAACATACTAAAACACTAGTGTTTTAATATATTAGTCCAAACAATATTTTTGTAAATAGATAATTACCAGCGTTGTGTCATCGCGCTTCTCTTTCTTTTCTATGCAGACCGACAGTGACCGCGCTTTAGGTCATGTAATCCCCTTAATGGACTGTGTTCTGTTGCTTTTTTATGAACCTGGTTAGCGACCACCCTCCCACCGGAGTCCGGCGTCAAGCAGCCTGCTGTGTTTCGTCGATACGTGAGAGTTCTAGTGCCTTATGCATCTTCTGGGCAAGCTCGTTCCATCATAGACCTCATCCATCGCTTTCCATCAGGTGTGATCGAGTTCAAAAGCAGGCGCATTCAGCAATAAAAAAAAAAAACATTGTCACTGTATGCCTACGATTTCATTTAATGGCGAAAGGAAGTTTGAGTTTTATTGAATTCCTGATTCTCAAATTATGCCGTATTTCTACTTTTATTGAACGAGGAAAAGAGTCGGCACCTTTTAAGGTTGTGTGAATGAACATTTCGGAAATCTTAATATGTTTTTGAGAGTGGTAGATCGATTCCAAGTACAGACGCCAGCACATCAAGCTACCTTTCGGGTAGCTTGCTGTCAAATTTTCCCAATCAACTTTGAACCTTATACTTTAGCGATAAAGTTGAAAATCTATTAAAGAAATTTGACAGATTGTAGTAGCTTAGTCTGTACATGTTTAACTGTCGTCACACTTCACAGTAATTACAGTAACCCACTATCAATCTCAATCTGAATCATTTTGAAGGATATTGCAAATCCATTGCTTCATATGTTCGAAAACTATTTGTTCAACAATGTAAATAACGCAATGAATGTTGTTAAACGGTTATAATGAAACCCATTGCTACTGGTAGTGTGACTTGACAAAGACTTTTGACAGTTCAACAAGATTCATTGCGTTATTTGTGTTGTTGAGCAGACGAATTGTTCAATCCTATAGAGCAATGAATTAGTAATATCCTTCTAAATCCTTCGGATAGTAATTTACTGAAAGTGAGTTACGTGCAAGTTAAACTCAATCTAGTTTTACGATTCCTACCTAAAAAGGAGTGGCCAATTCCGAAAGTTAGACTGTAAAAAAAAAGTTTAAAAACGAAAACCCGACTATTGAAAAGGATGAAACAAGAAAGTACCTTCCCGTGGTCGCATGCTACCATAGCTTATTTAGTACAGCGGCATGCGACCACGGGAAGGTACTTTCTTGTTTCATCCTTTTCAGTAGTCGGGTTTTAGTTTTTAAACTGATTTTTTATTTAATTATTTTGGGGCTTATATCAGTAATATTTATATTTTTGAAATGTGCTAATTAAGCCCTTTCATTTGATACCTAACAAGGAATGACAAATAAAATTTTTTTTACATAATGACTTTTGTCCGCTAGAGAGCGCCATATTCAATTTAATGTGATGTCACATAGCCAGCCGACGATCAAGACGCTTCCAACGATACCTCATTTGTCCAATTATATTAGGTACAAGTACTTTAGAAGTTATGAGGGAACAGATGAACATACATACATACATACCGGTCAAAATCATAACCCTCCTTTTTGCTTCGCCGTAGTCGGGTAAAAAACGACTTGAAGACTTTAAATTTCAAGACAGAACCAAAGTTGTCACCGCAATAACCACTCAACAATACAAAATAAATTCAACGGACACAATACTGGCAATAACGAAATCAGGGTTCCTTTGTTGCATTCAAAGTGTTAAAAGCTCGCGGCCGACGGAACCCTAATCGGGTAATGGACGCCCGCCATATTGTAGCTTTGTGTCCACAAACGAATAACTAGTTTTTCTTGTGATTCTGTCTGTTCTTTTGCTCTTTGTCGGTCCCGGCGAGTGTCCGGTTTTGTAAAAGGTTTCGTGGAAATAATAGCTGGGAATAGAACGTCATATTGCGTTTGTTTGATGAAATTTGTCCTGGAAAGGTTTTGCCTAACCTTATCTAGTGTCTTCTATAAAGTCCTACCTTTATTGAAGACACTAGAACCTTCTATCAGAATACCAGCGCTGTTACATTGATTTTTTAAATGTTGCAGCACCATGCTGAGATAGGAGCCTTTTGGCCTCGTATAGAACTTTCTGTTTAATTTTTTTTTATTACTTTTTTTTATAACTTGTTTTTTTTTTACTGTGTTTAGTTTAGTTTGTGATCTTCCTTTACGAGTCGCAATAAATACTTTTTCTTTCTATCTTTATTTTGCTGCCATCTCCTAGGTACAGTCACGTCTAAAAGTATGTATACACTTGGCAATTTTCAATTGCGATTTTTTCGTGAAATAACGAATGCAACGTTGAAATACGACACTTAACATAAACCTATGGGTTCAAAAATACTATTTTCGTAATAACATAAAATTTCATTCAAAAATAAAGGAGAAAATCGCCTTTGAATAAAGCCTAGTGTATACATACTTTTAGACGTGACTGTACAGCTGAACTGACTGATTGTGATAGTTTTTTGTTTTCCCCACACAAAATAATGCACTACCTCCCATGTTATCTTCCTACCACCCTTGGTTGACTGGTAGATAATGCCCCTTTGTACCTTACGTAGCATAAAATTTAAGAAATAAATAAATACTTGTGTCTGGTCTGACTATAGAATGATTTCCTACTAGTTTTTACTCGCGGCTTCGCCCGCGTGGAGGTCGGGAATTATCCCACTTCCGGGCTTCTGACTACACGTAACGACTGTCAAAGATCCACGAATGACAGCCGGGACCAACAGCTTAACGTGCTTTCCGAGTCACGGAGGCGTCTTGGTATGTAAAAGATGGTCACCCATCCACGGACCAACCGCGGCAAGCGTAGCCTAACCTGATCGATCGACCCGTGCGGTTGTTATTTCTTAGCCACAAGCCTCTCACTAACTAAACTACCCCTTTTTCTAAAAATAAAAATACCGCGTGAAGGTAACCCTCCAAACTTCCCCCCGTTCAAATCAACGAGAAGGACCAACATGTCCCGTTTGAGTTCCGGTTTGTGTTTAATCCCCTTACTATCTGTTTATCTTACTCCCCCAACTTCCCTACTATCTCTTCATTATTTATTTATCAGACTTTTGGGTCACGCTTCCAAAACTTCACGGACATAATTATCCTTGTAGGTATTTGTATTTCAAAGAAAATAGGGTCAAACTACTAAGTAAAATGGATTAGTTGGAATCCATTGTTTGAACGATATTCGTGTGGAAGGACCAGACCTTTGGGTTGGTCCCTCATCAATTAATAAATCAAAAAAGCTAATTCATGAAATGAAAGGGTCGGTGATTTGTCAAGCTTTCCGAAAAGGAGATGTTTTTGTTATCTGTACGTTCGGGGAATGGAGTCTAGCGAGTCCTTAAACTCATTATGTGCTTAAATACAGGGTTATTTTAAATTGGGTAGCTAAAATCCGCAGACGCGATGGGTATCAATATCTAAACATGTTAAAATAAAAAATAATAAAAATTTAATGTTTTTTTTTGCAGGTCAACGACCACTCATATTGATACCCATCGTGTCTGCGAATTTTCCAAAAAAAAAAAAAAACAGATTTTCTATGCTATTTCAAGTGACTAATATATGTATAAGGTGTTTCAAAATTAACCCTAGAAACTTTAAGCGGTGCTTTAGACCATCGAACTGAACAACTTTCACTATAGGATCAACTCTGAAATCACAAAAAAAAAAATCAGCTGTTTCATACATTTTGGTCGAGTAGGTATTGAACTTTTGTAATAAATTCAGCTGATTTTTTTAAGTAATCATAGTAGATTGTACAACTAAGGCATAAAAGAAGCTATTTTACCCCGAGACGTTTATATCCACCCGAGCCGCAGGCGAGGGTGGATAGTTAAGTCGAGGGGTAAAATGGCTCGTTTATGCCTGAGTTATACACTCTGCTTTTCACTTCGATTGCGAGAAAATGAAACAGGCATAAAGTATACAGTACATAATTAATCAAAAATGTTGCATCCATAGCTAATTCCCGCCACCACAGATAATACTGCCACGAAACTTTTTAAAAGTTTTTTTTTTTAATTTACAACATTTGTCATTCGACTTGGGTAGGTACTTCATACTGCCAAAAAATGAAAACGTTTCTTTGCCTTTTTAAATAATAAATGACAACTATTTTACCTGATTTTATTAAATTAACGATAGAAAACACGGAAATGGTATAAATTAAAGAAAATGAAATAAATCACGACTTTAATCTGCGAAGTTTTATTGTGCGTGTGGCTGTTGGGCCTGATTACTTTAGTCTTAGCAAAAAAAATTTACTTTATGCACTAGAACTTAAAAAGCGATTTTATGTCGCCTAAGCACAACATAAAGACGGACTTTTAGAGCATGAGAAGTGAAAAGTTATTTTATTTATCATGTTTTGATATTGATACCTATCGCATCTGTGGAGTTTAGCTAGCCAATTTAAAATAACCCTGTATAGGAGACACAGAGGCGAACTTTTAAATTTTACGAAGAAATCACAATAAAACTCGTTAATGACATCGGAACAATATTCCATTAACCAGAGAGTATTGTTTCCAATAGATATTCTTGCAAGCTTAAAAACCATACCACACACATACCTATTTTACAAAATGCTCAGTAGATATTACAAAAATAATGCAGTCTGCATCCAAAACCACTTAACAAAAGATGCAAACTACAAAAAGAAAAAAAAACATATTACACCCGAAAATTCAGCTGCAATGAAACACGAAAAGCACCAAAAAGGAAAGCATCTGAATTATTTTAATTCAAATTTTCATATCTTTAGCACACAAAGCGGCTGGAGTATCCGTTGGCGCGAAAAATTCATCAGCCCCGAAAATTTAAGCGCCACATTTTAAACCAAGGAACTAGATACAATTTTCGCTTTTGGAGCAATTTTCGCGACTGTCTCTGAGAGCGCCGCAATTTAAAATAACAGGGCAGCAACGTGGACCATTAGTTAGAGTACTCCACTTCAGTCTACCTGCATAAATGTTAGAAGCGGTAATTATGTAAACATCTGTCGAGATGGACTGGATTTAGTGTTCCCGTGTTCATTTAAATTCAATTGTTTAGACGTGAAAATTACGTTTTCGATTGTCTCCGTGATTACTTCTTGCTTTGTGACTGTTTGTGTGTGTCGTAAGACATAGCTTCTTAAATACCTTTTTCTCAAACATGCTTGGAAAGAGCATTATTTTGACAACCTTCTTCGAGATAATTCGAAATTGCTATACTGGCCAAATACATGCGAGCAGCGGCCGGCAAAAGTTGTATGTAAATCCATATCTGTCGTGTTTAGCGGCCAAATAAATTACATAGTAAACTCATATATCGATACCTTAATCCGCAAACCAGCCAACTCCATTTTGCTATAGTTTACAGGAGACACTTAAAACTTTCTAGTTTTTATTTTGACTAAAAAACGACATCATAATATTTTTTTGACAAAAATGGAGTTGGCTGGTTTGCGGATTAAGGTATCGATATGTATTGTAATTTAAAAATGGAACGATCTTTTACTCCGAAACATGGCAACCAAGGAGGTAACTTATCAAAGATTTTATAAAAATTTCGAACTGGGTTGCAAATAGAAAGCTGTTTATTGAAAAAAAAAAAAACTAATGAACGCTTTAACGCGGGAAAAATTATTGTTGATCGTTGTTCGTCATTGATTTTGAAAAGTATTTGACAAAAAAGGTTCTGCCTACGTAAGTACTACTTAGTTTTAATTTCCTCGCATTATTTGAGAAAAGTACTATACAAGCCTTGGTCACGACTAGGCATTGATGGACTTACGTATGTTGTATTTACACGTTCGTCCATCAATGCCTCTTTTGCTGGCCGCTGCAATAATGTACTATAACCTACATCCTATACGCCTCCCTTTTGCACTTACCTGCTAATTGAAACTGAAAGCTGCAGGTAAAACTAACTTATATCGTTGAAATTGACTCGTGCTTTGGGATGGTCAAATTATTTTCATCACTTTATCTAACGCCTCACGTCATAAGATATTTGGTTACACAATAATACTTAATTTCATTTTCCCTCTTCAGATTGATTGCTCACAAAAAACGCCCACAATGTGTAGGTACAGACAGCGTCAAAGATATCTGATGTAAGAGCAAGTTTCTCGTTTAATATCGGTTCAAATGCTGAAATGAAACTTTAAAAAATTTTACGCACGCACCGAGATGCTGTCGAAAATCCAGAGCTCATTATAGAAAATCGATTTTTGTTTTATTAAGGCCTGCTTCCACATTCACTACATCATTCTGTTTCTGCCAATCGTTTGAAGATGACAGAGACAGAATGGTGTTTTTAATCTGTCAAGCTCCGCTAATGAGACACAATTGATTTTCTATTGTTTTTTCGCCGATCGGCGAACCGCGCCGCTTGACCGGTTAAATAATGTAAAAAAAAAAAAAAATTAAAGCTAAACGCATTTAGTCATTTGTGGTGCAAGCGGGCCTAAGTGGATATTTATTTGTGCCCTTGACTGTACCTACTAGCAACACAAATAATATAATATTTTACCAAATACACCCAATAGATTCTCTCTCTTCCTTAGCACGGGCAGTTGAACACCTTTTTGGCTTTGTGCCCATAGGGGGATGTCAAGGCCAGTGGAGGTCAGTAGGTATCCTGTCCAATAAAAAATATAAAGAAAATATACTTTGAAGATAACATCAATAGGAATATTTTCATCTTATATAATGCTGGAATAAGTTATGGGGAGTACTCCATTTTTTGTTTTCTCACTGTGCTGCCAGTATTTTTTTACCTTTATTTTCTGGACTAGACTTACTTTCAAGTGGGTATATTAATAACATCTTTCGAGGTTTCAAAACATATACAGGGTGAATTTTTCAAGTGGGCGTGGATGGCCAAATCCGAAACTATGAGGAATAGCGAAAAGTACTCAAAGGAGTCGCGGGCTCGATTTTGATGAAAACTAAAACTGCATCATTGGATTTTTGAAAAAACAATATTTCTGGCCAGGAATCGAACCTGTTGATTTTGAAAAAAAAAACACGCTGTATTACTACACCATTCGATAGTGTCGCAAATAAGGATCAAATTCTGGGAAGTAATGACATACGGCAAACTAAAGGAAAGAGCTCATTTTTATCAAAATACTTTTTTATTTTCTTATGCTACCTACCTATTCAACCTTAACTGATTAATTGTTCAAAATTATGACAATTGTTTTTGAATACATAGCTGGATTCGACGTCTCAAGGATTGTACTGCAATTAAAAATTTGAATTTAGAACATAATTTTGTGAAGGTGACTGCGCTACGAGTGTTTCGGGTGTAAAAATATTGAGCATAATTTCGAACAAGGTATGAAAAAAGAAGCAGTTTATTAAAATTCAACATTTTCCTTAAGTTTGCCGTATGTCATTACTTCCCAGAATTTGATCCTTATTAGGGACACTATCGAATGGTGTAATAATACAGTGTGTGTTTTTTTTTTTCAAAATCAACAGGTTCGATTCCTGGCTAGAAATATTGATTTTTCAAAAATCCAATGAAGCAATTTTAGTTTTTATCAAAATCGAGCCCGCGACTCCTTTGAGTACTTTTCGCTATTCCTCATAGTTTAGAATTTGGCCATCCACGCCCACTTGGAAAATTCACCCTGTATATGTATTTTACTGAAAGGTGGCTTCAAACTTACATAAATTGATGGGTTTAGGAACTTGAATGCTTCAAAATACTGTTAGTCCCAGAGATTCAGGTTTTAATTTCTGAGAAGACGAGTTAGTTTCATCACTTGATCATTTTAATTGACAGTTTCATCATGCAAAGCATTACTTATAGTTTTTTAATTATTATATACTAGCTGCGCCCCGCGGTTTCACCCGCATAAGTCTCGATCTCGTGGGAATATCGGGATAAAAAATATCCTATGTCCTTTCCCGGGATTCAAACTATCTCTATACCAAATTTCATCTAAATCGGTTCAGCGGTTTAGGCGTGAAAAGGTAACATACAGACAGACAGAGTTACTTTCGAATTTATAATATTGTTAGGACAGAAGTGAAATCACAATTAAATAACAGAATTATTTAATAATCTAATAACTAATTACATGAATTATGAAAAGAGTTATCAACCATGGTAAAATTACAATCAGAGGAATAAAATCATCACTAAACAAATTAAAGAAATAACGAGATACCAGAAGGCCAATTCTACTAACTAAAAAACGTTCACATTCAAGTCGCAGTGCCTCAAAAGTTCCAAAATGTCACAAAAGGTATTCTACTAAACCAAAAAAAGTAGTCAAATGTGACGTTTACTGCAATGAGATTGCGACTAGACCGAAAACAAAAAATGTACCAATAGAGTATTCTGCTAAAGTTTCGCCATGACATCATTGACATCTAAAAACATATAGAGTATTCCACTAAATATAAAAACGTTAAAACTGACGCCAGCATGAGATTATTTGTAGACCGAACTGTGACTAATAATTTTAGCTTCTGTAAAGTTTTATGTGGTTTTATGCGTATAAAATTAAATAGCATGCATACTATTTCAAACTTTATCTTGCACTGTATTTCAGATTTGTAACTTTTTTAATAATTAAGATATAAGTAATGGTCGTAATTGCCCCGCGGCGGGGTAAACTCGCCGTTTATCGGATCCTCGAATAAAATAGCTTTTTTAATATCGTGTTCCTATTTGGTGCGACGCATATTCTGTCAGAGCGGGCCTCTATTAGCTCGTCAAGTCAATAACTACCTAATAACCTCGGGACAATTATTATTTATTATTGTTCTGAGCTAATAACAAAATAAATATTGTACACGTGGCACGTGTATCCACGCGCCCGCTTCCCGCGCGCGCCCCTCGCTGCCCACGCCCCACATGTCGCTCCCCGCATCCCTCTCCGCGCCCGTCAGTCTGAACTCTGAGTCCGGCTGAAATCACGATCGCAAACGGCTCGAGTTTTGCACTGTCTCAGTGTTTCACTCGAATTTTCTGTGTTTTATAATGTGTGAACGATTAATAGTGTATCAATATGCCGCAAAACTTTATTTCATTTGATTCACCGTACAAAGTACAACTGGCGCGGGCGCTTCAACGCGACCGATACGACGCGAACTCAAAGTACCTATTTACAAAGAAACGGATTCTTAGTGGACACTCCGAACTTTAGTGCACATCGTAACGTAAATAAATAGTGTTTCCTCGTGTTTACTTGACTATTGTGAAACAATATTGCCTCGCCGCCGCGCCGTAAAAGTAGCAGGCAACGATGACAACACCATGAGAGGCGCGCCGGCGTCTCCGACGTCCGCGCGTCTATCGGAAGGGACGCTGCGTCGTTTCTGGAAGCGGTCGCCGGTCGCCAAGGTTCAAGTGGAATCGAACCGTCAATTGGTTCAGAGCCTGTTGGCTACGTCGGCCAACAACGTCGACGTCTCATCGACGCATATGGAAACGTTGACCCGTGGATCCTTTTACAACCTAGATCTATGTTCGTTGAGAAGGCGCTAAACATAAAGGAGTCACTGTCCGAAGTGTAGAAAAGAAAACTAGAAAGACGCGCACGGCCGCGCCGCTAGCGCTGCCCCGGCCTGTGTCGCCCGCGCCGCCCGCGCGCGCTTTCGCATATCTCGGCCTCCGCGACGAGTGCGCCGGCAGACATACCTACTGCGTCGTCGAGCGCTATGATTAGTGCTTAGCCCCTGCCGACTGTGTAAACAATAGCAAAAACTCGTCTGGAAAATGGAAATGGCTATTTTGTGTAAAGTTTATTAACGTGACGTCGGACATACTCGCAACTCTTGCAAAAATATTAAAGATATAACCGATAAAAGTTCAGTGAAGTGTTATGGTTGTGGAGCTAACGTGTCATACGATCTAATTGCCCTAAATGTCCGTATATAGTGTAAATAGTACTAAGGAATCATTTTCTGTTCTCGATATTAACATGTTAGACCATGATAAGATTTTTGATAACACTGATAGCCGTAATGTTGTTTCACACAATAAATTATTGTTTTAAGGTGATTGGATACTGACACTTTTTCATACATTCTTTCGGGGTACAAATCTCGAAAAATAAACGATTTTTGCAGAATAAAAGCACGTATATTAAGTTGTTATGACTTATTATTGACGCATATCGACAAAAACCTATAAAAAAAACACTATTTCCAGGATATCTAGGCCTGACAAAATCGATAAATTTTTCTATGTGTGCGCGGCCGGAACACGCCCTCTGCAGGATATTTCAAAGAACTATCGAGAAGCAGAACACAAATTTTTGCTAAGGTTATCAACAACAATTGATCTTGCTCGTTAGATGGCGTTGTTTGTCAATGTCAAACAGGTTGGCCAATTTTATAATAAATCGTTGAATTATGCGTGTTTTTTTTGACAAGTTGCGAATCGTTGGTAGGTATGCAATATTTCTTACAAGGCTGGCGCGGTGGCTCTGCCCGCGCAGTTATATATTAAATCAATTTATCAATTGAATCATGAAGTGCGAAAAAATGCTTTACCTACTTATTGATAGTATTTGCGATCTACCCTGGGTTCGATATTACTGTATTGAATGTATGTACCTACATATTAAGTTTATGTACCTAAGTACCTACATAAATGTAAGTACTAACTTACACTTGAACTGTCTTCGAGAAATTTTCTGAATTAAAAATCTTTCTGCATTAGGCTGGTAAGTACCTATTGAGAGAGCCCTTCCCAGTTCCCACTGTTCCCAGACCGTCTATCCTATCGTCAACGCGGGCATAGTCAAAAGCTTGTTCACAGAACACTATTACCTTTCCCTAGCGGAGCTAAGCTTGTTTTTGTTGTTCAATCCAGCGCATTGTTTGAAAAAGAGGCAAAGCAAAAAGAGAGAGATAGCGCCTGAACGCTCGGTTGGCGTTCGGTTCGGGTTCGGTAACTTCCGCCGCTCACTCGCAGGCGGCAGCATGGACTTTGGGCGGCAGGCCCGGCCGGCACTATTGGAGCGCTTGGGTGGGTTAGCCATTCATTCATGATGTCGCATCGCACCTCGCACGCGCCTCGCTACTTGGCCGCGCGCATAAATGCACTAGTTTTGTAAATTGCTCTGCATGCAGGTACATATAACTACATACCTATAGTACGGACGAAGCGCTTGGCCCCGCGCCGGGGAGATGTGTGTTTGAATTTTTATCAATCTAGGTACCTACCGAACTAGCGTTATTTTTGACTATATGGAAATTATTTATAATATACACAAATACTTTTTCATATTATGTTTGTTCCTAACTAATATTATAAATGCGCAATTGACTTTGTTTGTTCCACTTTCACGCTAAAACGGCTGAGCTGAACGGATTTACTTAGATGAAATTTGGCACATGGGTAGACCATGACCTGCGGGGTAATTGCGTAACACACTATCAGTAGCAATGGCTTTCATTTTGACAGTTCAACAACATTCATTGCATCATTTACGTTTTTGAGCAAAAACATTTTTCGAACCATAGAAATGATATAGGTACATATGTTTCGAACATAGGTAATGCAAAGCAATGGATTAGCAATATTCTTCAAAATGATTCAGATTGAGATTGATAATGATTGTGTTACGTAGGTAATTAGAATGCTGGGTTAGGATTACGACATAGGATACTTTTTATTCCGGTAGTACGATTCCGTGGGATAATCTCCGACATCCACGCGGGCGAAGCTGCGGGAAAAATCTAGTACCTCCATAAAGTACGAAAAAGTAAAAGTAAATAATTTTATTCTACCTATGGAGTAGAGTAGCAGTACCTACCTAAATAAATTCTTAATTCCGCGTTCCGTTACCTAATCTCAACTTCTTCAATAGACGTATTGAAGAAGTTGAAATTAGGCAACGGACTTGTATAAAATGTAGGTACGTACCGTATATAAATGTAATACCTAGTACCTACTTGTACCGCGCAGTACCTACAGGCACAAAATATAGAGAGTACCTACAGACTGCCATCCGCGCGAGACACGCGTAGCTGTGAAGTGCAAAAATGGAGTAACAAAAAACCGGCCAAGTGCGAGTCGGACTCGCCCATGAAGGGTTCCGTAGCAGCAAGTAACATAATATAAAAGTTCTTGTAGTTCGTTGTAACTTTGTGAAAGGTAAATTGCGGTTTTTGATTTATGACGTATTAAAAAAAAACTACTTACTAGATCTCGTTCAAACCAATTTTCGGTGGAAGTTTACATGGTAATGTACATTATCTATATTTTTTTAATTTTATCATTCTCTTATTTTAGAAGTTAGAGGGGGGGGGGGGGACACACATTTTACCACTTTGGAAGTGTCTCTCGCGCAAACTATTCAGTTCAGAAAAAAATGATATTAGAAACCTCAATATCATTTTTGAAGACCTATCCATAGATACCCCACACGTACAGGTTTGATGAAAAAAAATTTTTGGAGTTTCAGTTGTAAGTATGGGGAACCCCAAAATTTATTGTTTTTTTTCTATTTTTGTGTGAAAATCTTACTGCGGTTCACAGAATACATCTACTTACCAAGTTTCAACAGTATAGTTCTTATAGTTTCGGAAAAAAGTGGCTGTGACATACGGACGGACTTATTGTAGTACCTATAAGCTAAAAAATACGATAATTTCCTTTCTTGCTGTTTCATTCTCAACAATGAATCAAATAACTAGATACGAGTACCACTACTACACTAGTTTTTTGTGTTTTTTGTTTTGTGTGTTTTTTGCCAAAGTTGACAACCCCAGCGCGACCGCCGAGCGTAGGTATGAAAAGTGCAAGTACCAAATTACCTTTCTGTTTTGTGCGGTTGATCAAATAAAGTAATCTGAATACAGTCATTTATATTTACGGTACCTACTTTGAACAAAAAACATTTGTTGTTAATTTTTGTCTCTGTCTGTTTATTCCGGCTAATCTCCGAAACGGCTAGACTGATTTTGACGAGACTTCCACTGGCAGATAGCTGATGTTATAAGTTCCGCGAAAAAAAATAGGTGAAAATGAATGAAATTCAATACGTACAGACGCAAGTACATCAATCTACTACCGCGGTAATATTACCTATTATGCGAGTCATACCTACGCGCCGCGAGTTCGGTTTACACTCGGTAAACAAACAGTCTCGAATGCTCCACAGTGACGAACGGACGCCGGACGATGTGATGGTTTTGTACGCAGTTACGAGCGTAGACCATATAGGTACATACCTACTGTTTGACAAATTGTACAGAAGACCGAGGAGTACAGTCAGCCACTGTGTATGGCATTTGTGGACTACGAGAAAGCCTTCGATTCCATCGAAGTATGGGCAGTTCTGGCCTCTCTGCAATGATGTCGAATTGACTGGTGCTACATCGAAGTGTTGAGATGTTTGTATGATGCTGCAACGATGACTTTCCAGATCCAGGATCAGAAAACCAGCCCCATCCAACTGCTCAGGGGGGTGATACAGGGGGATGTCATATCCCCTAAATTGTTTGTGAAATACTAGAAGAAATACTAAAATTCACGGCAGTAGTACTTATATGTCACGAAATCAAAATCACAGCTGAGTAGACTTTACGAGTAATAGTCGACCAACTTTTAGTTGCAATGTATGGGAGGACATGATTTTCAACTACAATGTTAAGCTTGTTCTTGGGATAAATTCATTTCGACTACGGAACTCTTCATTGTGGTCCGACATGGACTTGGCCGGTTTTTCCTTGCTAATTTTAATGTAACTTAGGGTGTAAATAAGTACCTAATAAAAGATGTATAGAATCTTCAAAACAAAGTCGGTACCAACAAAGCTCAATTATCGAAGAGAGAGAAGAGTTCAATAAACTTTATTTGCAACTAGCTGCGCCCAGCGGTTTCACCCGCATAAGTTTCGATCCCGTGGGAATATCGGGATAAAAACTATCCTATGTCCTTCCCCATACCTACCAAATTTCTTCTAAATCGGTTCAGTGGTTTAGGCGTGAATAGGTAACATACAGACAGACAGGCAGAGTTACTTTCGAATTTATAATATTAGTATGGATATAATATAGTATAAGTATATACAGGGTTATTGGAACAACACTAACATGGTCATTGTACTCATCATTATGAACAATTTTTTTTACTATGGGACCAAACCTGAAATCGCGAAAAAAAATCAGCTGTTCCCTACATTTATGTTCGTATAGGTAACTCGTCAAAATGTAGGGAACAGCTGATTTTTTTTCATTTTCTCATTTGAAATTGGAATTGCTGGTTTGAGTGGACGCTGGTGTATGTGAATTTGTTGGTTTTTAGGCTAAACATACAAACACACGTAAATAGTAAACACATAATATATATTACACATAACACTTATATACATATACATACACATACACACAACAGTAATAAAATTACACTAATAATTAAATACCCACAACCGTGTGTACACGGCCTAATAATTTCACGCGTCTGTACACTGCCTTACTGCCTGCGACGGCGGGCACGCTGGGCTGCGGTTGAATGATACATTATTACTATACCTACGAGTGACCGAAATTCGCGGAATTCCGTCGCGCCGCTGCATCTCTCGCGCACGACTCAAATAAACATTTTATATATTTTGTTTTATAGTAGCGTTTAATTATACAAAGAATCTTAACTGTCCCGTTGGTTTCGTGGTCACAAGTGCATCTGCCGTTCTCGGGGTCCTGGGTTCGATTCTCAGGTCGGACAGTGTTATTAAAAATGGGTTTTTCCCGTTAGGAGTTTATTTACTCTTTTTCTTTTTTTTTTGCCCGGAGTTTGGAAATTGGTGGCGTAATACCCCCGTGCCTCGGAAAGCACGTAAAGCCGTTGGTCCTGCGCCTGTTCTCTCTCCTGTATTTGCGCACACACTTGTGCACTATAATATCTCCTGCAAACCTGGCTAATCTTCTTTGAAATTGGCCACCGTGACCGAAATCGGTCAGGGGATTTATTATTATTTTATTATTTTTAAACCTAAACCTACCCTAACACACTACAAAAGCACCCTTAGAATAATTGAATAAGCAACTGACAACCCTTGTAGCAATCAAGTATTCTTTTCTTCGGTTTTTACTATAAAAAGTACGCTTTTCTTTAGAGAATGAAGGACAGTCATAAAAATATTTTCGTAAAAATATTTTATTTTAATTAACGCCACCTCTGGAAAACAAGTTCACAAACCAAGTTTATGAATACAACGCCATCTAGTTATATCGCAAGGAAAACTATACACGTAGTGTGTAACTGTACATGTGTGTGTAAAGACATAGTAAAGATATAAAGTGAAACGGCTAAATGTTTAGGGGTACAAATCTTTGTATGTGACGAGTTAACAAGCAAAGTGAATATCTAAAAAGATTATGTTAATGCGTTAGTTGACGCATATAATAAAGTTGTTTCGCAAAGCTTTCTGAGTTAGGCGTAAAAATTGAAAATGTTCGAAGTGCGAATGTGCCGCCATCTAGCGATAAAGTGGCTGGGAGATCATGTATCGAATAGCCTTAAGTGTAACTTTATGTCAGTAGGAGCTACTTAAGCAAACAGCAACCAATCCACACACATGCCAAAATCAAGATGAGATATAGAAAGCTTTAAAAAATGTAACTTCTATCGACCCTGTAAAGATCAAAATGATCTGACAATTTTAACAGAACAAAACATTTCTATGACAAGGATATCAACCCATGTAACACTGCTGTTCAATAAACTAACAAGATCCACGTCCCAGGTAACCCGACAATCTAAAAAATGTTTCATTCCACATGGTTGTTTTTAAAATATTTTTAATCAATTATGTAGAACCAGGTGGGTTGGTTCTTGTTTGCATAATATGAATAATGGCATAATCCTATATTTTTACAAAGAATTACTTGGTTAACCGTGTTGATATAACTCTATTTTCAATATCTAAGAAGTCTTTGAATCTGTGTTGTTTAATAAACTTCTTAATAAAATTACTTCGACCTACTTAGGCAAATTGGAATAAACCCACACAATGATAGTTTTGAGAAAAAGCAGATTTTGTCAAAATTTTGTGTAGGTACCTACAACAATAGTTAAATTGTATTGTAATTATTTGTTATTTTGAATAAAGTTTATTTACAGTAATGTACAATATAATTTGTTCTATGTAACATACAAGTATAATATTGAAGAACATCATTAACATTTAAATTGTAATAAAAAAAGAAATGCATTAAAAAAATAAATTCAATGATGACAAGAAATCTTAATTTTTTCATCTTGTGTACATGTATTGGTTTAGTTTATTACAAGTTTTCATAACAAGGATAAATAAGAATTTAAGATTTACTTATTTTTATTATTCAGTAAAATGTTTAACAGAAATATGAGGTTTTTTTATTTTTTCTTTAAAACTGTGACATGGCAATAAATTAAGAAGGAACCAACCCACACACTGATAAAGGTTTTCTAAAATTTTTTAGGGCTTCTCAATCATTATTATTTATTTATTTAATACTTCAAGCACATAAATGTACATAGGCGGACTTATCATTTGTATGTTGTGCTGACACCGATGCGCAGTAAATGAATAGCAAATTAGTAGTTGCATAGTATCGATTGACTCATTCGCTGCGGGTTATCCATTCATCAGTTTTTGGACATTTGTGCTTTCTTTTTACCTTTATATACACAAGTCGAACATTTATCAGTTTATTATTTAAATGTACCTTACCCATACAACATTATTTATTTATTACATAAATATTTATGTACTTAGTTGTAAGAGTAACGCGAATGTGATGCATTACCAAGTCGAGTAGGTAACTTGTCTGTCGAACTTATGTCACGGTAATAGTACCTTTCTATATAATATTACAGTGCTTATGTACCCGTTAATAGTACCTATCTATATAATATTACAGTGCTTATGTACCGATGGTGATGGTCGTCCGATACTCGATATTTAGACAGGCCTCTGTCACTCGCCTATACCTACCGCGATAAGCAAAATGAAGGACTGGATGGATGAAATACATGCATCCCATAAAAATATTCTAGCAGCCAGTGTGCGTGTATGACTGTATGAACGTGGCCGAAGCAAAAAGTGTGTGCAAAGATCTGTCTTTAGTTTCTGCTTACCCCATGGGAAAATGGCGTGAGTTTATGTATGTTTTCTTTGATTACCAACTATGTTGAGGTTGGCGTCCAGTTGGATTCAGCTAAGTGCCAGCAGTTGGATTCAGATGATACTTATCCACGGACCGACTGCGCGTGACATGCGTAACTTTGATCGATGGACCCATGTGGCTGTTACTTAGCCTCGAACCCCTTATAGGTATTGTTCAATAAATAAGATTGAGTATAATTTAATATTGTTTATTAAGTAAGTAACTTAAAAAGGTAATAAACACAATGGCCCGTGGCGCATCGCTTGCGTGGAGCACGGCGCGGCAGCGTCAACAAAGCCCTAAAAGAAAACACTATTTAATTTTTCATTTTGCACATATTATTATTAAATAAGATTTTGTTTTATACTCAGCGTTTTATTTACAAAACAACAAATGTCTCCAAAGCCTTTTGGACAGGGCATTGCCCTCCCTGCCTCTCACCTTGCCCAACGCCAATGACTGGTGCTCCTTCAGAAAATCTAGGAGGAGCTCCAATTGGCGAGGCGTTATTTGGCGGGCCATAATAGAAAAGGTTCTAGTTTTAGTCTTTCTCATTCCTTAACGTTCGATATAAACTCACTCAAATGTAAAATATAATGACGTCTCTTTTTGACATCTTTAATCATTTGCGTCGCGCTTGCGCGTAGCGTTTACGAATACGTTCCATGTTAACTTTCTAGCCGATTATTTATTTTAATGATTTTGTATTTTCAAAGATATATAATAACAAACAAGAAATGAAAATACTATGAGTATGCACTTAATCAAGCAAACTAATAAATACATAAAAAAATCAGATAATATAAGGCTGCTAAAAATTAAAGTATCACAATAACGTCTGCGTACATTGAACCAACATGAAAATATGTTTAATTTTGTAAACGAGAACAAAGTTGACTGCTATGAGACTAGACTGCGATGATATTGCGACCGGAATGTGAACAAACCGAATTTTAAGGTTAGCAGAATGCCATTTTTTGATCTATTCACAGTGTCATCGCATTCCAGTCTCGTGTTTTTCACATTGCACATTAATTAGTAGAATTGGCCTTCAGATTACACCGAACGGCTGACAGATAGTGCTTCTACCAGCAACGCTGTCAAAAAGCATAGACCACCAAACAAGAACCAGAGAGCCTAACTCGCCGCCTACGGCAGCCTCCTTTCAGTGACCGCGTTCTCCGCGCTGCTGGGCCGGGTAGTAGTATCCAACAATATTATAAGTATGGATTTGTTTTGTTTTACTAAGAAGGTATTCGAGCTAACTTATCTTTTTTATAAGCGTGTGCTTTTGTGACAATAAACCATTTTTTTATCTTTCTTTCAATGATTTTCGTCGCTGAGAAAAATCGGTTTATTTCCACACATATTTGCCTAACAAGATTAACAAAATCTTTTGCGACAGTCACAAATTACCAAAACCTAATTAAGCACTTTTAAAAATGTATAACACACTCACCCAGCTTTGCGAAAATCTTTTGAAAATACGACCACCGACCACAAGCTAGATTCAACAAAATCCCTAAACAAAGCGAGTCGAAACAAAAGAAAATCCCGAGTATAGAATCAAAATGGCGGCTATAGAACATTTCGTTCACTAGTCGGTTGCCATAATCCTATTAACGGGTAATGCGATTACATTGCTTAGGTATATTTTCATCGGTACGTACTAGCAGCGGACAAGTTGAGGTCAAGGATTTTAGAAAAAGGTGAGATATATTATTAGAAATAAGAAGGAAAGATAAATATAGATTGGTCCTTGTTACCGTGCCTTAAGGTAGTACTAGCTGCGCCCCGCGGTTTCACCCGCATAAGTGTCAATCCCCTTGGGAATATCGGGAAAAAAGTAGCTTATATGTTAATCCCTATATATTAAATCAGCAGCCGCGGCGATCTTTCGCGTCCGGCTCTGGTTCAAGCCATAGTCCGAGGCGAGAGGGAGTGGAAGGCAGTGACCTCCTTCTGTGAAGCAGTCATGCTAGCGAAAGAGGTGGCGGGATGGCTGAGGGAGAGAGTCTCACGTCCCAGCCGCCGCGGGAGACGCTCCGGACGTCGAGAGCCGCCTGACGACTCCCGGCCACCGTAGGCGCGGGCCTGCGGACGGAGAGTAATGGGTAGCTCACCGTCCGATCAGGACCAGGGCCGTGCCGGACGGGGCGTACGTTTTCCACGCGCGCCTCAAAGAGATGTCAGCATAAAGGAAGGGGCTTGTCAGGGCCGAAGCCTGCCGGGGGTGCGGGATTGTCCGAAAGGGTTACCGCTACCCCGGAACATAAAGGGCTAAGGAAGGAAGGAACTTGGGTGGGTTTTAGTCAGTAAGAGTCTGACACTCCCTTCCGCTCCACCCAGAGCGGGAGGGGTCATTTGATGATTTCCCATCCAAAAAAAAGGGTATCAGCCACGTCCATACAAAATTTTATCAAAATTGGTCCAGCCGTTTGAGCGTGAAGAAGTAACAAACACACACACAAACACTCACAAACTTTCGCTTTTATAATATTAGTGTGATGTAGTGATTTGGCCGAGATACTGTGGAGGACTTACCTACGGCCGAACCCACTTACACACACTGGAGGTAGAAAAACCTAGCTATCTCTGGTTTTAACGTCCCGATAAACTATAGATATCAGTAGCGATCTGTATGGTTATATTATGGCAGTTATGATTATACTGGCCATCAGTAGCGATGTCTTTCTCGTCTTTAACTGAAAAACTATATGTAGATAAGTAGGTACTTACAGCCTGAATTTCAACCTTGGAACTTATTGAGATTTTTATATAATTATTTTATAAATGAAATATCTTTACATAATATAGGCCAAATATATAAACTATAATAATAATTATGTACATTTATATGAAAAAAATAAACAAAATAATCATAGGGCATCAAAAAATTCGTCCGCATCGTTGTCAACAGGAACAGCGCCCAAAAGGCTGGCAGCATTGCCACGTTGTATGGCAATGCTAATTCTTTGGCCAAGAAATAGGCCAGCCCTCTGGTCACATGAAGAGTCGACTAACCGCTTGGCGATATCTCGAAAAACCGAAATATCTTGAGATCGGCTGCAGGCGATTTGAGCTAACCAGTCAACGTAAAACTCGCGATTTTAACGAATTTATTTGAACTGCAATCAAAAAGTCTTCGTCCAACAACATCTAATCTTTTCAAACATTTACTGTTATATTTTCCCGTTCAATTTTAAGAGAATTGCAGCCATAAGTGCTCATAGCTTATCTCCGTTGTTTCTTTAATCTGGGATTAAGGCCGATCCCCCGGGTTAAAGTCAAATACTGCGGTTAGATAATGACAGTTTGCGAAAGCACAAAATTTTCGACCTCCAACCTTTGTCAGGCCAGCTAGGATTATTATAATGAACGAGGTTTCATGAAAACCAGTTAAGCCACAATTATTCCGAAGGCTACGGCAGACTGCAGACTGCAGCGGCAAAGCCGTCTAATCGCAGTGACAGACTACAGCAACACTATTGGTTTACATAAAAACTACTTTCTAATTTTCCGTAGATCGCGATAGTGCCGCCTGCTGCTGCGGTCTGATGGCGACTGCAGACGGCATACCAGTAGCACTTTGAGTCGCTGTCACTCGGTCACTTCGTACCTGGTTGTTGTGCTCCATGCTTCATACAGTGGTATCGTTTAACTTTAAAAGTCCCACCGTACCACCTGGGGTACGGCCAGGGATACGGTGGGTCTGCAATGCTAACTACTAACAAATACTACTAATAATAATACTAATTTAACAAATTAATTTTGCGAAACTTGATAAGAGGATCTGATGCCCATTCGTCACATTGGCTATTTCGTCGATATCCCTAATAGGTCACATTCACTAATATGTCACCTTGTGCATTGTGATGTCACGTTCGGGATCTGTACTTTTTTGTTCACTTTTTTATTAGCCTGTACTGTCCCACTGCTGGGCAAAAGCCTCCAGTCCTTCCAGGAACTTCCTTCCTTTGTTTACTTATGTTCTACGAATACAAACATATGAATTTGGATCCTGCTTTTACTGTCACAGTAATACCGCTGCCGTCGCCTTCCGAATTGTAGGTACCTTCATTGAAACAATTCTCGGAAGCGAAAGTTCAACATAAAAGCTATTTTAGCTAGCATTTCATTAATTCACGTAGAATTTAGAGCCAGTGTTTTCAATTTCTTTGGAGTGTTATTTGGAAATATTGTTAAATTTGTCTGATATTTAAGGGTAGGTATTGTGATGCTGAGCGAAAAAATTGAAGGGTTGATCTGTGCGTCTGTAAAATTAGGAAGACAACAAATTATGATTACAATGTATGTGTGAGTTGGACAAAGAACGAAAGAAGCCTTTAAACGTCAAATTGTAATTACAAGATAACAAAATTGGAATAGAAGAAAACATTTTTGTCTTTAATCATATTAAAACGAAATCTTGGGAAAAACTCTGTAGATAAAAACAAAACATGCACGGTGATATAATTAACTTGAAAATAACGCACCAATTAAAAAAAAAAACAAACACAAATAATAACAAAACAATTTATTACCTAATAAAAAAGTAGATTAACAAAAAAAAAATAAGACCAACAGTTTTAGCAGGATTTGAGAATCAATTAACAATCTAAGCAGGATTTGAGAATCAACCAACAAACATAGGAAGATTTGAGAATCAACCAACAAACATAGGAAGATTTGAGAATCAACCAACAATTTTAGCAGGATTTGAGAATCAATTAACAATCTAAGCAGGATTTGAGAATTAACCAACAAACATAGGAAGATTTGAGAATCAACCAACAAACATAGGATGATTTGAGAATCAACCAACAATTTTAGCAAGATTTGAGAAATCTGGCCACGTGTCCTCCGTCTCATTGGCTGAAATAATTTTTTTGGTCTCAATCTTCAAGTCCTTTATCATAGGCAAAGGATTGACGACATGCTTTTCCTCTGGTTTAGTTAACTCGCCTCGGTTGATCTTCTGATACTTAAGTATTAGCTCCAAGACTTCGTGTTGCATTTTGAGTTTCGTTTCTGCTGTTAAGTTTTTCATTGCATTGCCTATGTATTGTCCGAAGATGAAGTCTTCGCTCACCTGTCTCGTTAGGAACTCTCTGCCGAGTTGTATGAAGACGTCTTTGACGATGTTGGTAGCTGTTATGTTCGATACGTTGTGGGTGATCGTTTTGGGAGGATGCTTCCAGTGAACTTTGTCGTATTTCGGTCGGATTGGAGGAGGACCAATGGCAACGGAGACTACTTCGTCGTTGTCAATGTCGTCTTCTTCTAGAGGTGTCAGGTGACCTGATGGCTGGAATGAAATTTAATATGTTAGAGCTGTTTCGTAAGGGCTATGACGGGAAATGTGAGAATCAATTGAATGTGTACCTAATCCTGAAGCTTCTTTACTAATGTGTTTTGAAACTGTAGCTCACTTTCATGTAAACAAGAAAACAACAAACTTGTTGACATAATAAATAAGGTGCCTATGGTAAAAGATTAGCCAAGTAACTCTTAAAATAAAGATTTTTTCGACTATAACTGATGACTAACAAATAAGGCATCGACACTGTATGTTTATATGTCATTCGAATACATATATATTTTTTATTTTTTTACAAAACGCCCGGTAGGGGTTGCAATACCGAATATTTAAATGTCCAAAAACATTAGCGGCTATCTATTTTGTGGTAACAACACTAACCTTGCACCTGGGAGTAAAAAATTGCCTACAATGCTAATAAATAGGTTAGAGATATGCATGTCAAACAAGTTTCGGTTGTTACACTATTCTGTAGTAGAAAAACAAGATTTAGTTGATGGCCGCGAAAAAACAAAAAGACGCCAATTTCAGTCATTGTCTTTTGGTAAGTATGGGGATACTTTGAACTCTGGGGAAAGATCCTCTATCCTCTCATACGTTTGCCCGCCTATCTGTCGAAACACCCCACGCGTCAGAGTAGTTGAATGGACGCAGTGAATTTATTGTTTTAACAATGACAATGAAAATAATGACAATAGTTGTGTTAGGAGCAGTTGTGGCCAAGTGGTGACGGCCGCGACTTACGAGTTGTAGGTCGTAGGTTCGAACCCAGACAGGCGCTTTACTTTGTGTATTTCATCACCACTGCTCACAAAACGGTGAAGGAAAAGATCGTGAGGAAACCGGCATGTTCTAGAACCAAATATTCGAAGACATGTGACATCTGCCAACTCGCACTGGGCCCGCGTAGTGGATTACGGCCCACTCCCTCTTACCGAGAGGAGGCCTGTGTCCTAGCAGTGGGAACATTATAGGCTGATTATGATGAATAGTAGCGTACACTTGGTGTACCGTTGACGTTTCAAGCACTTTCTCGTATGTACACTTGGTGTACACTTGACGCTTGAGGGGATATCATCATCATCATCATTTCAGCCGAAAGACGTCCACTGCTGGACATAGGCCTGAGGGGATATACCTATATAAAATTCAAAGTCCTGACCGACTGATATATCAACACACAGCCTAAACCGCTAGTCCTAGAGACATGAAATTTGAAGAGTGTGTTCTTTGAGAAGAGTAGGTGTCCACTAAGAAAGGGTTATTCGAAATTCCATCCCTAAGAGGGTGAATGGGGGAGAGTGAAATTTCACGCGGACAAAGTCGCAGGCAGAAGCTAGTAGTTAGACTTTTTATCGACATGACACGCGGGCTAGCTAGTCTACTTATAAATTCATCATCATAATTAAGTACATCAGCATACCTTTTTCCTGAACTCCCTAGCACGCGGAGTGGTGATCCTTCTTTTGGTGTCCGTTTCTGGTAACATATGTCTCTTGGTGTGGTAGTGAACCATTTTGCGCGGGACCCGATCGACGGCACGGGTGTCCCTTCTCTCTTCTCTTGAAGACCATGCTGACTGCAAAGAAATATAGTACTTAGTACAGACAAGTCTTTTACGTCTTCGTCAGTTTTCGAATTCTTTCCTTTATCAAGTCAGGAGACATAATGTCTTTTGAAGCTACGGCACTGGGCAGACTACCTATTGCATAGACAACTACAGGGTGAAATTGAATTCATGGGCATCCTTTTATGGGGTCATTGTAATCATCATTTTGAACAACTTTTACTATGGGACCAAACCTGAAATCGTGAAAAAAAAATCAGCTCTTCCCTACATTTTGGCGAGTTATGTGAACATAACGATGATGATGATGTGAACATAAATGGTAGGAACAGCTGATTTTTTTTGTTGCGATTTTAGGTTTAGTCCCACAGTGAAAGTTGTTCGTAATGATGATTACAATGACCCTTTAAAAGGATGCCCATGAATTCAATTTCATCCTGTATGTAACATAGCATACACCCACCCTTCACCAATATCGAGTGGACATCGACCTTTTTAATGGCCTGGCCATTTTATGAAACACATTTTTTTTTTAATTTTATTTAATTGTCAGTCTGTCAGTGTCATATTTTAATTCAGTCTGACATGAGAAGATGGCTGAATGTCATTCTGCAGTATTGACATTACGTGCTGAGCCGGTAAAGCAGATTTTATCTGCATTGAGCAGGCAAAAACTGCCCTTAAAGTGACGAACATATAATTATTGGCTGTGACTGAATTTCAGATACTATTACAAATTTCACGATTGGCGCTCACAACAGTCCTTTATTTTAGAAAACGAACTAGCAGGAGATCGAGGAGGTGTAGAGGGGGGAGAGCGACTGTCACACTGAATTTCGACAGGGTCCCAATTTCGAAAAACAATAGTTGGACTACTCATTGCTTCGACAGTACATATATTCGACTAGCATTAGTGTGGGGTCAGGGGGTCAGGCTGGCATAACTCGTATTTGTAGCCCTTCGCAGTAACTGGGAGATCGAAAGGAAACTAGTGTATCTAAAATACCTAGACCTTCAAGTCTGACGACTAGACTAGAGTCAAGAGCAAATCCATTTCTAATAAAAAAAAAGCTTCAAATAGGAAGGCTGATTCCCGTTAAAAATCTACACGCAACTTAGCAACAATCATTGTCAGAAATGTTGATACAGTTCTTTCAGAGTAATTTGAAATAGATTTTTTTATTCGATGTCACCAATAAGAGGAAAATCGATCTTAGTCGTTTCTAAACAAAGCCAAAACTCAAACTCTCAAAAACTACAAACACAAAAGCAGCAACAACGGAATTAAATAAAACATCTAATCTACTCACTATAAAAACAGGTGATAGCACTAAAAACAATATAGTGGATAAAATCTTTCCGTCCATTTGTACCGGCAACAAATCTTTGACTGTCTCAAGACTACTATGTGGGTATAACAACAACTTTGTTTATTTACAAAATAAGAGCCTTTCCAGTGACACATGACAATGATTGTACCATCTAAGTAAACATGATTGCTGTGGAATTTCTTTTCCGAACAATTAGCTTCAGGAAATGCGTATCTAATGAGTGTCTTCTGTGTCAGTGTTGATTTTATGAGGTTGGTAAGGTGTCAATATCGTGAGGAATAAAAAAATCGGAGACATGTGCCATCCACCAACCCGCTCTGGAACCGCGTGGTGGATTATGGCCCACTCCCTGTCCCAACAGTGGCAACATTATGAATGAAAAGTGGCACTCCGGGAGTGCCAACAGAAGTGAAAACGTGTGTATTTTTTTAACCGGTCAAGCGTCGCGGTTCGCCGATCGGCTACGAAACAATAGAAAATCAATTGTGTCTCATTAGCGGCGCTTGACAGATTAATCATCATATAAACAAAACACAATCAGAATACTTTGCCATCACTCACTGACATATCGGATATACATTAAAACCGAATACATCCCGAGGACTGCCGAACACATCCGAAGCGGTGTCGAACTCGGTAACAGTGGCGCGAATTAAATTGTTTTTTCCCATCTCGAAAAATGCCCAACGCGGATAAAGAAGTTATCACTTAAAAAAATAGAGGGTATCCTGATATAGTACCTACTTGCAGTTTAAATCTTCTCGAACCAGCCAACTTATGTTAGAGTTTCATCTGTTCAAGTACGAAACGTGATTGCGCCGCGAATCTTCTACAAAACATCTGTTTAAAATGTAAAACCGTAAAACGTTAATGGAATTTATACGGAACCCATAAAACTTTTAAGTGGGATCGTTTGTATTCCCACCAAATCATAAAAAGGCCAGGTAAGGTGGCCTCTGCGTGTTGAACAGTTTACCCCTTTTATGGTCTTAATGTTGCAGAGAAAGAGGGGCAGGGGAGGTCAGGATATGCTGGTCTCATCATATGTTGCCACACGTAGACGAAGTTCCACAAGTCGAAAACAGCCTCCTTTTGCAATTTAATTAGATCCAAGCTGTAATTGAAAATATGTTCAACCATCAAATACGCAAATAAATGGTTTGAACACGCGTAGGTAGCGTCAGACAAAGAGGTTTACGAGGGTTCTGAAATTAATTAAAAATTATATGCTCGTTTTGTAATGCGTTGTTTATTGCGATGGGTTGAGTTGTCTTAATAACATCACGAAATAGATTGTTATGAATAATTATTATAGTATTCAATTATATAGCTATATCCAATAATACCCGCAATTGCGCAAGACACTTTCAATCACTATCTGAATCATTTTGAAGGATATTGTTAATCCATTGCTTCATATGTCCGAGAAATTTTCCTGCTTATCAACGTAAATAACGCAATGAATGTTAGTGACATGTCAAAGTAAATGCCATTGCTGTACCTACTGTAGCAGTTAGTGTGTTACGCAATTACTTCGCTCGTTTCCACAGTAGGTTTTTAGTTAAACCTTGGTCTTATTATTTAAACACACACCCATCAACAAAATTTGACATATTATATAAATTATTCAATGATTAAATACAGGGAGATTTTTTTATCATTTTTAGAGGGTGTTTTACCAATGAATATGAATAACTTTTACTATGGGATCAACTCTGAAATCACGAAAAAAAAAATCTGCTGTTTCATACATTTTGGTCAAGTAGGTATTGAACTTTTGTATGAAACAGCTGATTTTTTTTCGTGATTTCAGAGTTAGTCCCATAGTGAAAGTTGTACATATTCATGGGTAGAATACCCTGTTAAAATTTGGATGGTGATAAAAAAATGTCCCTGTATAATTTAGAAAGGCAAAATTGTTCTGCAAACCGTACTTACGGCTTATGGCGTCACGTAGATATCGTAAGCAAATTCAACATGTAACTTAAGTGAAAACTTATGTGTGTGAGTAACTCAGTTAGCGCTTACAAGAGTGATATTAATTTCATTCTAAATTCTATTCTCGCTGACGATATTCGCTTTTCACGCAAACTTTGGTAACATGACGTATACACGTACTTTGTAATTTTATTAGAGCATTTGAGCAAAGGTACTTTGTTAATTGTTGATGTTTTTGTTCGCCTTGTTTTGATTATGACTTATCAATTTCAATAAACCGCTGTGCTTAGTTTTGTTGCTGACGATCCTTCAGGAATAAAAACAAAAGAAAAACTGGATCAAACCGGAATGAGAAAGCTTATAGTGGATATGACAAAGTTTAAAACAGAAGACGAACTAACAGGGGATCGAGGAGGGGTGGAGGAGGGGAGGGGGAGTGGAGGGGGGTTCAGGTGATCAGACTAACTCATTACTTTAAGTTTCAAGACAAAAACCTGTCAAAAATTTCGCTGTTTACCCGACTGCGCGATGCAAAGGAGTGGTAATGTGTTTATCAGCCTATGTATGTATGTAAGTATGTATGTATGTTTGTATGTTCCTTTGAAGCACTATACAGGCCAAACGCCTGGGCCGATTTTTATGATTCACACGTCAATCGATTCCTCTTAGTCCGGCGAGTGTCACTAAAGACATGACGTTAATGAAAATTTAATATGGCGATTACTAGACGCCATATTGTGAAATTGAAAGTCAAGAAACTACGTCAAGTGGGGTATCGTTGGATAGGTCTTTCAAAAATATCAGTGGTTTGGGAAGACCGTTTTTTGATTAAGTAAACCGTTCGTGACTTATCAAGCTTTAAAGTACCAATTTTCGTTAGAATCAAGTGTCCCCCCCTCCACCAACTAAAAGCAGCAGTAGTACCTATATATTACGAAATTTAAAGGGAAACTATCACACTTAAGTGGGATTTACAACTCATAACTAAAAATAATAAAATAAAAAAAATAAATTTAAAAAATCAAAAAACCCGACTGCGGTAAAAAACTTAAGTTAAAAAAAACGAAAAGCTAAAAACAAGGCCATTTTAAATTAAATAAAAGTTGGAAGCAGGCGGGACCCATACCATTTTTCTATTTTCAAACTCAAATGGGTACCGCAGTCGGGATTTTTGATTTTTTATTTGATTAATTTGTTAATATTTCTGAATGAACGATATTGATCGTTTTGAAGGTCAATTGTAGTTATTTAATTAAATAATGCCAAATCAAAACAGCGAAATATTTTCCAGCTATTTTTGAGGTTGCCAACTTTCTTAATGAACCCTCTTACCTGTTTCTTAGCTGATGTTTATATCGAAAATATACAATATTTAAAGGGATTGTCAGCACAATAAATTACAGTTGTTACGCTTCACCGCAATTTAAACCTAAATAGCGAACCCTGACAAAAGCACACGACGCAGTCTAAGACAATAAAAGGCGAAGTGCAGTCTCAAATGAAAAGCCTTAGAAATACTCCTTCATTACTTTCCACACAGTTCGGGAACTCGAGAATTTGAGAGCATTCTCGAGAGCGCAAAAACTGAAGCTCCAGCTACGGCTTGAAGTTATACAGGCTGAATAAACAACGGTACAAAACTGGGAAATGTGAACAGGGCAGAAATACATTCCGAGGAATGTTTTGAAGTGCGTTACATGCTTTTCACTTCTCATGCTCTAAAAGTTCGTCTTTATGTTGCGCTTAGGCGACATAAAATCGCTTTTTATGTTCTAGTGCATAAAATATTTTTTTTTCTAAGACTAAGGTAATCGGGCCCAACAGCCACACGCACAATAAAACTTCGCAGATTAAACTCGTGATTTATTTCATTTTCCTTAATTTATACCTTTTCCGTGTTTTCTATCGTTACTTTAATAAAATCAGATAAATAAAATAGTTGTCATTTATTATTTAAAGACGCAAAGAAACGTTTTTATGACTTGGCAGTATGAAGTACCCAAGTCGAATGACACGGGTACACTACAATAATACGAAAAACTTTATTCCGAAAGTCACAAATACGAATTTCAAAATACCGATTTTCATAATTCCGAATGGTTCAAAATTCCTTTTATAACAACTCCGATTTATCATTCATCCTACATTAATAATTCCGAAATTTCCATATCCCTAACGTTTATAATTACTATTCTCAAAATACCGTGTTTCAATAGATCGAATAACAAAAAGTCCGACTTTATGATAATTCGAAACATCAAAAATACGAATTCCGATTATTAAAATACCGATTAATTAGAATTCCGAAATAATAACGCTTTGTGAAACTGAATAGCAATACAAATAAACACATATTTCCAATTGTAAGAATAAAGATCGCACAAAACCAACAATAGAGCTCCTATTTCTGTGTAAAGGGTTTAAAGTAACCTAACCATTTTTTTTTTTTTTTAACGTGGAGAAATGCTTATGCATTCTGCACTACCACGGGGAGATAGTGCAGTTATGTGGGACTCCAACCCACTAAAACTCCACGGTGTCCTCCTCTGCCGCCTACGGCGGGAACACGGGCACGCGTTAGCACTCATCCGTGAACCCGCCGCGGCTGTCCGTCACCGGACCCTCCTCTGGGGAGTATTCCCCATCACCGGCGCACCAGAACACATAGCACGCCGTGACCACCCCAGGGACCAAACCAGCACATGAGCGCCAGACGACCCCGTGTCTGGGCACCCTTGGTCCCCTTGCGACGGGTCAGGTCATTGGCCCCGCCGCTTGCCAATTTTCGGCCGCAGAGGATAGGGAGAGTGGCCAACGTCATACCAACACTCCTCTTCCTCTGCGGCCCCACCGCGTCCGCCATCAGACGGTGGCGACCCCGTCAAGGCCGCGGAAGGTAGGGAGAGCGGCGAAAGTCACCTAACCAAACCGAACCTCGGGGTGCCCTTCGCTCGTTCTTGCATCCTATGTCGACGGAGCCCCGCTTTGCGGGGCCCCTATTTCTGTGTAAAGGGTTTAAAGTAACCTAACCAAACCGAACCTCGGGGTGCCCTTCGCTCGCTCTTGCATCCTACGTCGTCTATTACGTTCGTTGAGTTCGGGTGCGGTAACGGTAACGGAAATAATTCGGGGTATTGAAAATCGGAATGTCGTTTTTCGGACCGAAAACCCATCGAGCATTTGATTCTTCGAATATATGAAAATCGGAAAACAAACAAGTCGCATTTATGACTTTCGGTAAAATAAATTTCGTGATTTTAAATAATAGACATTATGATTCTTAGGTATTATGAAATTCGGACTTTTGAAAATCGGAACATCGAAATTCGGAGTAAAATATTTCGGAGAATTTGGGTGTTCCCGAATGACACATGTCGAAAATTAAAAAAAATCTTTTAAAAAGTTTGGTGGCGGGAATTAGCTATGTTTTTCAACATCTTTGATTAATTATGTACTGTATACTTTATGCCTGTTTCATTTTCTCGCAATCAAAGTGAAAAGGAGACTCGACTTAACTATCCACCCGAGCCGTAGGCGAGGGTGGGTATAAACGTCTCGGGGTAAAATAGCTTCTTTTATGCATTAGTTGTACAATCTACCTACTATTTGAGATCTTGTGCCTAGAGTCTATCAAATACAGGGAATATAATAATGGTCTATTTCAAATGTGAAAAAAGAAAAAGAAAGTGTAAATAAATCCCGTCCAGCTAAAATTCTTTCACAATCTCTCTTTAAAGGAAATTAGTAATACATTCATCTCTTTCAGAATGTTCAACTTTAAATCTCACCACTTTTTACAAAAACTCTGAATAACATTATTAAATTGTAACTGAAAAATCTTCTAAAAAAAATTGGATAATATAACCTCAATTTTCAAATGAAAAACCTTTTTAAAGTATGTTAAATTATAATTTCGGCTATAACTATAATCAAATCAAAGCATGCAATTTAGTGTCACTACAAATTGGCATCCCCAGGTACAGTCAACAAAAGAGATAAGTATGCAGGATCGTCGGATATAATTGAAGTTTTATTAATAGAAAACAAACAGCTCATTTATCAAATTAAATTTCAGTCGAGAACATCCATCGGTTTCTTACTAAACTTCAACTATATCTGACGATCCTGCATACTTATCTCTTTTGTTGACAGTACAGTGTACGTTTTAAAATTTCAGATACTTTTAAAACAGGTTAAGGGATGATTTTTCAATCGACAGACAATTTTTATTCGTGGAATAAAATTGCCGTCTGATGGAAGAATTTGTTAAAAATTTAAAATTATTCCTCGGATAAAATTTTCTGGCGTATGTTCCCATTGCCGGGACACAGGCCTCCTCTCTATGAGAGGGAATTAGGTCATTATCTACTACGCAGGTTGGTGCATGTCACATGTCTTCGTTTGTTTTTTTGGCGCATGCCGGTTTCCTCGCGATGTTTTCCTTCACCGTTTAAAGACATTTATTTCTCAAATAACAAATAAAGTTCACTTAATGAGAATCTTAACTAAATTAACAATAAGTTGTAGTTTACATTTCGACATTCAAGCCATCTAAGAAACTGAACACCATAGTTACATTTATAAAATATAGCAAGTAGTTATAAACGTCTAAACAAAATACAAAACAGTTCAAGCTAAACGGGTCCATATTGACTCAACTAAAGTTCTTTACCCGAAATTGTTCTTCCTAACAATTTGTAATCCGAATGATCACTCTTCCTAAAATTTTTCATCCTAAAGTTTTCATTCATACTATTTGTAGTGCTACCGGCGATGTTCATAACACTCATGTTTCCGAAAATTGTAATTAATAATATCATTAATGTAAATATTTTAAACTCCTACTGTTTTTTATCATAACGCTTTTATCCCTAAACATAACTACCATAATATTTTCATGGCCTAGGAGTTTATACGGGTAAGTAATTATATGATATAATTACAAAACCTCTAATATTTACGAGGTATAACATCTGAACCTATAATTTTATTTGATATAATGATCAGTTAATATAATAAACGATTGATATAATTTTAATGTAACTAATTTCTATAAGAATAACAGACAATTAATATAAAATCGTTTGATATACCACTCAATAGACATAAAACCTATTTAGTCTAATATGATAAATACTTTTTTTTCCATCCTATGTCGACGGAGCCCCGCTTCGCGGGGCCCCTATTTCTGTGTAAAGGGTTTTTAAGTAACCTAACCAAACCGAACCTCGGGGTGCCCTTCGCTCGTTTTTGCATCCTATGTCGACGATCTAAACAAAAAAGATATGACTTTGAATAATAGTGTAAAAGATGGTTATGTTGAGAAAATATATGAAAACAAATAAAAGTATAATAGATGTTTATTGCTACTGACATTATGAAGTTGAATGATTCGGAATTATGAACATTAGAGACAGAGTAGTTAGGAATTGTGATTGTTAGGATGAAAAATGTTAGGAAGAACATTTTCGGATTTCCAATTATCGGAGTTGAAAATTTAGGTGAACTTTGGCGCACCCAAGCTAAACTTCGTTCTAAAGTTCAAGCTAAACAAGTAAACTTATGTATCATCACACAAATACACACATCAAAAGTGTCTAGGGATCAACATATATTTTTGCAATAACTTTTCTCGTGATTGATATTAATTAAAATTTTCTGGATTCATCAAATAAAGTGTTTTCGTTTGTCACAGTAATGATAAACCAAGTCACCTTTGCATTAATAAAGAAATTTGCCATTTTCCTAATAAAGGGATTTTTGACATTTGAACCACTAACACAAAAGTTCGAAAAAAAGACTGAAATAACAGTTTTCTTTAAAATTTTATTGGGTAACTTAAACAATTAATAATCCGTGTTTCTACCGCGAACACTAACAACACAAGAACATCGGTTTGGCATACTCAAAATGAGTTCATCCAAATCACGCTGTGGAATGGCCGCCCATGTTCGTTGCAACAACAAAAAAAGGTCTTCTTGCGACTGGATACCCTCCATATTCGGCAGAGCTCTTCTCTGTAGCATATCCCATGCATGCTCAATCGGGTTCAAGTCTGGCGACTGAGCAGGCCAGGGCAGGACATTGATGTTAGCTGCGGCGAGAGTCTGTCTTACAACTCTTGCGGTGTGCGGTCGTGCATTATCATGCATTAACTGAAATAAGGGACCGATTTGCACTTGTAGAGGAACGATGACGTCTGATACAATCGTCTCAGCATAAATTTGAGCGTTGAGGTTGCCTCTGATCCAAATCAACTCAGTTCTTCCGCCGATCCAAATACCCGCCCATACCATGATGGTTCCACCACTATAAGGATGGACTTCCTGGCAGGATTTTAATCGCTGTTGGCGTCCAGGGGTTCTCCAGTGTCGTATACGTCTTGTATCCGGTCTCATACCAAAACGAGACTCATCAGAAAAGCACACGAAACGCCACTGTTCTTCTGCCCAATTTCTGTGTTCAAGAGCCCATTGATATCGAATCCTACGATTGTGCATTGCTATAGGTGGTACCCGTAGCGGTCTTCGGGAATGAAGGTTCACTTCATGCAAGCGGTTTCTGACTGTTTGGTCGCTAATTAAGTTCCCTGAAGAGTGATGAAGCCTCACGGCTAACATCATGGCGGTTATTGTTGGAGCTCTTCGAGTTAAGATTTGAATGTATCGGTCTTGTCTCCGTGTGGTGCAGCGATACCGTCCTCCATGGCGCTCAGCCACGGTACCAGTGCTTCGGTAACGTGTCCAAAGTCGACTGATAACACTCTGACTTGTATTCAGAGCTAAAGCCACAGTACGTTGCCGGGAACCAGCTTCTATCATTCCCACGGCTCTGAGCATTTCTTCCCTGCTTAAATGACGTCGCCGCTCCATAATAACGTTGGTTTTAATCAGTAGTAGGGAAACAGTAGCACTAATAATGTCTTCAATGCGTTGTATGTTTTTATAGGGAAAATATTGACAGCTGATTTTCATCTTTTACTCGAATTTGATTCACAGTTCCTGATTCAAATTATGAAATGCACCAAAAAGGATCCATATAAATTTATAAAATCATAAATTTATTACAAAGCCACATCTCAATCTCAAGAAATCCGCATAAAAATGCTTGATCCCTAGACACTTTTGATGTGTGTATTATAAAGGTGAAAGTTTGTGTGTGTGTGTGTGTTTATATGTTTGTTACTTCTTCACGCCCAAACGGCTGGACCAATTTTCATAAAATTGTGTATAGAGGTAGCTGACACCCTGGATTAACATATAGGCTACTTTTTATCTCGATATTCCCACGGGATCGACATTTACACGGGTGAAACCGCGGGGCGCAGGTAGTCTACTATATAATTCCTTAGGCTTTTTTTTAAATGTTGGTATGCTTGTACACTCTCTGACTTTTTTTTAGCTAATTTATTGTATAGCCGAACTCATACTGTATTGTTTTCCTGCCGTACAGGGTTTTCACTCTTGGTACTTCTAGGTCGTTTTGATTACGGGTATTATATCTATGAGTCTTTTGTGTAAATGTAATATTTGTGTGTATGTTGGTTTTAAGGATCTTCCGGATAGTCATGCATGTATGGTATGTTTTGAGAGTAGTGGTGATGAAATTAAGTACATAGAGTAATGTGCCTGCCTGTCATCAAATTCACGACCTACAACACGTAAGTCTGGGGTCGATACCACTGTCCACCACTGCTCTCAGCATATCAAATGTATGCAATTCATTACGATAGAGCTCTATAACATCACAGTCTTTTGCAGACATTACAAACTGAATCTTCTGTTACTTCTTCGCTGTGTAATCAAACATGTTCGGCCTTCGATACAGCGTATCAATATTACATGTCTAGACTTCAAACAGGCTCTGTGGTCTGATTGATTGAACATGTGTTCTCGGCGGCCATTGTTTAAAATTGATTTAGGTTAGTTAAAGTTACTCGGTATTCGTATTGTAAGTGATGTTTCTGGATTAATCTGTCAAGCTCCGCTAATGAGACACAATTGATTTTCTATTGTTTCGGCACCAATGGTCGACGCGCGCTGCTTGACCAGTTAATAAGTTTCGGGTCTAGTCAATAGTTATAGTATTAGGTACATTTCAGTTTTCCAAATCATAGTTTTTTTAAATCAATTTTAAGTACAAGTGTTTATTTAGGTACAAAACCATGTAGAAAAAAAAATAACCACCGCAAACTACAATCATGATTCTAGATGTCATAGTCTGTCGTACAAATGTTAAGTCGGTTGTCAAAAAAAAATCTACGTTTTCATAGAAAAGTGCAATATGCGGTCAAAATGTATGGACAACGAATTTTTTATAGAATCATTAATTGCTGAATAATTTATAGTAACAGTTTGCGCTCTGGTTATTTTTTTCCCTAAACAAAAACACGTTAAACTGTTCCTTATTCTATTGAAACTCCGTACCAGCCCGCGTGCCAGCCAGCGCGAGTGTAGGCACAAATCCAAAGACCGAACAACAACTAAGAAATTCCCGATGGTAAACCTAATGACACTGCCCGACCTGAGAATCGAACCCAGGACCTTAGGCTCAGCTGTCGCGCTTAGATACAAGACCAATAAGGCAGTTAGCAAAATCACCGCAGTATAAACTCAGTTCCCCCACAATGACCTTACCACAGATATAGATCAGATACACCTAGATAACGCAAGAGCAACTACTTCACATGCCAAAAATCGCACCAGCTTACGTTCAAAAAGGGTGCGCCAAAGTTCACCTAAATTTTCAACTCCGATAATTGGAAATCCGAAAATGTTCTTCCTAACATTTTTCATCCTAACAATCACAATTCCTAACTACTCTGTCTCTAATGTTCATAATTCCGAATCATTCAACTTCATAATGTCAGTAGCAATAAACATCTATTATACTTTTATTTGTTTTCCTATATTTTCTCAACATAACCATCTTTTACACTATTATTCAAAGTCATATATTTTTTGTTTAGATCGTCGACATAGGATGCAAAAACGAGCGAAGGGCACCCCGAGGTTCGGTTTGGTTAGGTTACTTTAAACCCTTTACACAGAAATAGGGGCCCCGTGAAGCGGGGCTCCGTCGACATAGGATGCAAGGGCGAGCGAAGGGCACCCCGAGGTTCGGTTTGGTTAGGTTACTTTAAACCCTTTACACAGAAATAGGGGCCCCGCGAAGCGGGGCTCCGTCGACATAGGATGCAAGGGCGAGCGAAGGGCACCCCGAGGTTCGGTTTGGTTAGGTTACTTTAAACCCTTTACACAGAAATAGGGGCCCCGCGAAGCGGGGCTCCGTCGACATTGGATGACATAGGATGAAAAAAAAAAAGTGTTTATCATATTAGACTAAATAGGTTTTATGTCTATTGAGTGGTAAGTATATCAAACGATTTTATATTGTCTGTTATTCTTATAGAAATTAGTTACATTAGTAGTTATGTTTAGGGATAAAAGCGTTATGATAAAAAACAGTAGGAGTTTAAAATATTTACATTAATGATATTATTGATTACAATTTTCGGAAACATGAGTGTTATGAACATCGCCGGTAGCACTACAAATAGTATGAATGAAAACTTTAGGATGAAAAATTTTAGGAAGAGTGATCATTCGGATTACAAATCGTTAGGAAGAACAATTTCGGGTAAAGAACTTTAGTTGAGCCAATATGGACCCGTTCAAAAATCGTAGGCCGCCACTTTCGCGCTCAGTCCTGTGTACTGCTGGCTGGGTGAGCGTGAACGAGAGCGCGAGTTTGTGACGTCATAGTAGGTAGTCAAAAAATGGCACGCTTGGTTTTCATACAGTTCGTGATACTTGCGTTATCTAGGTCTATCTATATCTGTGGACCGTACCTATATGCGTCCCAGTCCACCAATCAGAAAAAAAAAAGGTTCGCAGAAATATTAATAAAGAATGCCTTGCTAACTCAATCTATTTGACGTCCCCCACAGGTACAGGGTGTGCTACAAAAAATCTCGAACACGCATTCATGACTGACCCGAAAGCCTACATCAAAGACCAGGGCCAGTTGACCCGCTTCCCCCCTTTGGTCGTAAAGGGTTCAGGGGAGATGGAGAGGCGTTGGAACTTTCTCAGGGGTCTTGGTGAGTGGTGCATTTTTGTTGTCATGTCATTGAGGTGAGATGTTGGCGTGTTCAGTATTTTTAACCGACTGCAAAAAAGGGTTGTGTTTTTTGCATTTGTGTATTCACTTCCGAAGTGTATGTAAATGTTGTAATAGGTATTTATAAGTCTTTGAAATAATGAGATTTCAAAGCTGAATTGAATCGTGAAATGTTTAATTAATTTTCGTAAAATTACAATCATGGCAGAAACTGAAGATAATTCGAAGTACCTAAATATCTAATTGAGTTTCATCTCATCTCATGGGAGTCTCATACGTGTTAACAGTTCAGGTTTTCTTGTATGATTCTGAGATGCGAGAGCCATCTAGTTTGAAAGTTTTGAACTAAAAATGTAGATGTACCGCCAAACGGGGCTACTTTGACTTCCAGGGTTACTTTGACAGATGTTGGAACTACTTTAACAAACAGAGCGCCAAAATCGGTTTTCACGTGTGCTCAGCAAGTGTGCGTGACCTCGAGTAATATTGCGCGAGGCGCGGCGTGTGGGGAACGCGTCATAGCATTGTGATCGGCCTTGTCAAAGTAGCCCCGCCTGTTCAAAGTAGCCCCGTTTTACAGTATGTGTTTTAGAATATCCACTTCAGTAACAAATGATCACTATCATCATTGTCATAACACAACTTCCTCAGTTTAAACCCTTAATAGATTCTCAATATAATTAATTCAATTTCCAATGAGCGCATCAAAAACGACTTGTTGTTTGTGGTCTTATTTTACAATATAGTTTTTTCAACCTCATAGCGTAGAAATTATGTTTTACTTTTCCATACATATTTTATTCTCATTTACAAAAAAAGTTTACTTTTCAATTAAAGTACTAAAACGATAATAAACTTAACTTAAATATGCAATCGTGGCCACTTGAGCGATGTATTCCTAATTCTTAATCTCTGAGTTCTGATTCTTCATCTCTCTTTCTTAATTGCTGGATGGACTTCGTCTTCTTCTTTTCGAATCGATGGTACTTTTACTCGTTGTTGGTAGGGTTCCGTACCTGAAAAGGAAATACGGAACCCTTATTAGATCACTCCATTGTCCGTCTGTTAAGACCTTTTCTCTCAGGAACGAGTGAAGTTATCAAGTTGAAATGAATATCAAATACTCAAGGCTACAGTCCATTGAAGCAGTGAAAAAATCCAACTTCTAAGTAAACGCAATACAAACATACTGGCGTTTATGTTCCGGAATCAAATCCTGCAGGGTTCTTCCTGTTGACATAGAATCATGAAATTTGGCTAGAAGCAATGTCATGTAGCACAAGTAAAGGAAAAAATCCGAAAACTGTAAATTCGTAGTTACAATACATAAAAAAATCCCGTGATAAACTATTTACATGCCTACAAATTTATACGGAACCCTCGGTGCGCATGTCCGATTCACACTTATCGGTTTAAAAAAAAATGGTTTGTACCCAGTAGGTTGCCAGTGTTGCCACGTTGATAGCAGAGTCAGTGGCATGTGGAATACTTAAACGAAGTACAGTATAGTACATTACCGCAGCAGCCAGCAAAAGAGTCCGTCAATGCCTAGTTGTGGCCAAGGCTTGTATAGTACTTTTTTCTCAAATAATGCGCGGAAATTAAAACTAAGTAGTACCTAGGCAAAACTTTTTTGTGAAATACAATTACTTCAAAATGAATGGCGAACAACGAACAACAATAATTTTTCCCGCGTTAAAGTGTTTTTTTTTTCAATAAACAGTTTTCTATTTGCAAGCCAGTTCGAAATTTAAATAAAACCTTTGATAAATTACCTCCTTGGTTGTCATGTTTCGGAGTAAAAGATCGTTCCATTTTTTAAATTACACGACAGATATGAGTTTACTATGTAATTTATTTGGCCGCTAAACCACGACAGATATGGATTCTCGTAGAACTTTTGCCGGCCTCTGCTCGCATGTATTTGGCCAATACAACAATTTCGATTTATCTCGAAGAAGGTTGTCAAAATAATGCTCTTTCCAAGCATGTTTGAGAAAAACAAATATACAGGGTGTTACAGAAAGGATATATCAATACAAACGGGTTGAAGAGTATATCTGGTCTAGAATCTCTGTACAAAATTTCAGCTCAAAAGCAGTAACTTTGAAAATGCTTAATATTTTTTTATTTCGATAGTTTATTAAATTGAAACCATACCAAAGGTGTCACCGCACTACGAGGGTCATTATCCATTATCTGTAGTGTGTCTGTGCGCCTAGTACACGCACATCACGCCGCCGCACAGTGGTTCGAAATCGACGCTCCGTGGACATTGAAATCAAAATTTCTTTAGACGAGAAATAAAAATCGGAATGGCTTTATTTCAGTATTATTTATAATATTTGGTAATATGACAGCTATAGACAGCACCATCTCCGAAAAAAAAAATATTTAATATTTTTTTGTATGAAGAAAAACACAAAAGTCGTTTTTTCTCATAACTTAATAAAACTTAAAGCCTGCGGCTTACATGGGGTGTTGTCCTACATGAGGCGATTCCGAAATGCTATAACACGCACACCCATGCGCGCCGCTTCACTCACAGCAGAGTGTTGAATTTCGAGAAATTCAGTTAGAGATTTTTACGTTGATTTATGTGTGATCTTGAAAATATACAAAGTAATTGACTTTAGTTTGCTAATTTGATTAGTTATAATGAGAAATAATGGAATATACAATATAAAAATACTAAAAAAAACACTCAAATTGAGACTCATTTACAATATAAATAGATTTTGCAATCTTTCTTATAATAATTTAATTCGGTGTTAGTAGATACACAGTTTGACTTCTTAATTCACATTAAAAAAAAAAGTACAAAAACTTATAACTAATACAGAAAAATACTAAGAATAAGCAATTGTATAATTGAGAAATATATAAAATTTACACAAAAACATCAAACATTAAAATTTTGTCTACTGAGTTTCGTCATCGCTATCAAAGAATTCAAAATCAGAATCCATCATACTTGGCACCTCAACAAATTCAATGTTTTCCTTATCCATGGTATCCGGGTCAATTAAAAGAAGAGACTTCATTTCTTCAGTTAAATCATTTCTACTCTTATTTGTCAGTTTAGGTCGAATGCTTGACAAATATGGGTCTGAGGATACGATGAAACCATTAAAGATGTCATGGTTTGTCGCTCTGCGACAAAATTTCCGCGTATGATGTTCCCTGAGTTTTCTAAAATCTTTGTTTCGGGCCTCAGATGCCTCTTCTGATAGCTTTCCTATAGGCAAAATGTTGAAATGTTTTATTATTTCAGCTCCATGCAGCAGAAGTTTGTGGATACTGGAAGGCATGAAATACCAGCCATACAGTTCCACATACAGCTGCGCAGTTTCGTCGAGATAATTGGCAAACAAATCAATATTAATAGACTGTCCTGATGATACAACACGGAGAATAGTTGCGAATTTTTGGATGAGCTCCTGACTCAATCCAGTGATATTTGCAGTCTTCTCAGGACACTGGAAAAATTTTCTAGCCGTGTTGCCATCATTCGTGGTCCCAGCACCTTTATATAAAAAATACTGATATGAGAACATTATAAGATAAGTTTTATAGTATTACACTAACTAAAAAACCCTTTGATATTATACAAAATAAATAAATCAACTAACCTTGTTTTACGATATCCACCAGGAGTCCCATTTCCTCTCGAAATTTTCGCTGTATCGTCTGTTTGCGACTTTTCAAAGCTGCTTTACTAGCTTCATCTCTGGCTTGCCATTTTTTAAAATCTAATCGGTAAGCGATATGCAGCAGGCATTCCATGGATCTGATCCATGCATGCAAAGTCGACAAACCGTACTTGTAAATATCAGATGATACAGATTTCCTAAAATATGAATAAAAAGGTTAAAAGTGTTTTTCAATAAGAAAAAAAAAAAAAATTAACATACATTTCCAATATTCAACTTACATGTGAATCTTCTCCAAATCATTCATTTCACTTGGTACAGCTTTACAGATGTCACATGTTTGCATAGAGGTTTGTGACAGGTGAGACGTTATTTTGCCATCTATCATGGTCATTAACATTGAATGTTTAACTTGTATATTATTTTCAATGATAGATGGCTTCAATGCTTTAATTTCAGCATCGATCAAACCCATTTCCTCCTTCATGTCCAACTTATTTTCGCTGACAAACTTGAAATAAATTGGTCTGCAAAGCATTGTAGAAGAAGGTTTTGGGTTTTCCCAGACCAAATCCTCACCACACATCAATTGCAAGGGTACAAAAGAGCTCATAAAAACACTAGAGTCGTCTTCATCTGCATTCATGCATTGCTTGTAGTTGCTTTGATTTGACGCACCATCGAAGCCCCATTTGCAGATTAAGATCAGTTCTTTATCTTGCAAATGGTCCAAGTTTAATGTTTTGGCAAGTCGAGTGACAGTGATGTCCAAAATAGCTTGAAGTTTTACTTTAACTCCTCGTTCGGTCACTTCAATATCGCTCTCAGGAGGATAGCATGCCTTCTTGGCATTTAAAACCGAATAATATGATGGGTACAAATCTACACCACTTTCTTTCGCAGTTTCCCTTAAAGTTATATACTGCCACTTCGACAATTTCAAAGAAATAAATATACCCAACGCTTTCTCTGCTGAATATTTGTTAGTAGTTGTCTTGCCTTTCAAAAAATTCTTGATCTCTGCTGCTTTTTCAGGATGCTCGGTAATATATTTTATTAAATCTTTCACGTCCGGGTCCTCATTCTCCTCACCACATCTCACTGCAGTAGCATATGCAAGTTCCTGAGAGTCGTGCGTTAAAAGTTCTTCTATTCTTCTCTTCTTCTGTTTTTGGCATAATTCTGAGAAAGGTTTTCTTGGGCTCCTTTTTAGTGTTGTAGTGCTAACAGTACATGTAGTTACTTTGGATGTGGATGCACCATCATTTATACCACTAGCACTTGAGGTTGAAGGTTCAACAGTATCAGTAACAGAGTCGATTGATACCAATCCAATTTCTTCACTTTGTACAAATCTGTCTTTAATGAAGTTGGGCCATTTGATCTCTTTTTCTAGCCATGTCTCATACTTCTTGACAAATGTATGCATTGTTCGATTACACGATTTCCAATTTCTATGCAAAACACACATATACACTTGACAAAACTGTTTTAATTTTTTTTGTTCTTCGTCAGACAAATTTGTCGCTTTGGTTAGAAGTGCTTCTAACAAAATACTAGGCTGCGAAAAGCAACTTTTTGTTTTCACAAATATGAATATGTCCAAATTTGTATAAAATCCTTCCATGATAATAAGTAAGTACGTAAGCAAGAAGTTAATGTTATAGCGCGAACAGTTGCTGACAAAAACTAATGATTTTGACGATGTTGTCCCTATTTATATAAAAGTACCCTCTTAATCGTATCTTAATTAATAGTAGTTAGTTAAACACTTCGTAAAAATAGCCCTTAACTAATGTATCTTAACTCGTTAACAATATTTGCAACATGCACTAATGAGATGAGACTAAATTACCATCATAAGTTAATTAGCATGCATTAAGCATTGATTTCCTGCTAAACTTGAGATTACGAACAGCTTACATCAAACAATCATTACTATGTAATTATCGTTGCCCATTGGTATGTGCACCTATCCCAAAGATATCAAATAATATAGTATTAAATTCCTTCGAGAAATCCACTGAATTTCTTGAAGTTCATTACTCTGCTCTGAGTGAAGTGGTGAAATAATATATGTCTCAATTATACAATTGCTTATTCTTAGTATTTTTCTGTATTAGTTATAAGTTTTTGTACTTTTTTTTTTAATGTGAATTAAGAAGTCAAACTGTGTATCTACTAACACCGAATTAAATTATTATAAGAAAGATTGCAAAATCTATTTATATTGTAAATGAGTCTCAATTTGAGTGTTTTTTTTAGTATTTTTATATTGTATATTCCATTATTTCTCATTATAACTAATCAAATTAGCAAACTAAAGTCAATTACTTTGTATATTTTCAAGATCACACAAAAATCAACGTAAAAATCTCTAACTGAATTTCTCGAAATTCAACACTCTGCTGTGAGTGAAGCGGCGCGCATGGGTGTGCGTGTTATAGCATTTCGGAATCGCCTCATGTAGGACAACACCCCATGTAAGCCGCAGGCTTTAAGTTTTATTAAGTTATGAGAAAAAACGACTTTTGTGTTTTTCTTCATACAAAAAAATATTAAATATTTTTTTTTTCGGAGATGGTGCTGTCTATAGCTGTCATATTACCAAATATTATAAATAATACTGAAATAAAGCCATTCCGATTTTTATTTCTCGTCTAAAGAAATTTTGATTTCAATGTCCACGGAGCGTCGATTTCGAACCACTGTGCGCCGCGCGCCAGTGCAGCGCCGTGATGTCGAAATAAAAAAATATTAAGCATTTTCAAAGTTAATGCTTTTGAGCTGAAATTTTGTACAGAGGTTCTAGACCAGATACACTCTTCAACCCGTTTGTATTAATATACCGTTTCTGTAACAGCCTGTATACATATAAAGTTTATAATACATATTTGTTCTACTCTGAGGACTATCCATATACCTTCCTACATCAACAGCCGACCTCGTCATGTCATGAATATTAGAGCCGTCAGTGATTGTGCTGCAATATTAACGCGCCGGCCGACGGATTTCGTCTGCTCTTCCTTTTTATATTATTCACTTTACGATGTATGACGTGACTGGTGATGTATAGGTATATTGGTGCAATGTTAGTAGTGGGTGGGTAGTTAGATTTATCTTGCAGTGATAGAATTATAGAGGTATGAGGAACAGGGTGTAAAATTCAATCAACCTCCATAGAAAAGGGAGGATCCTCCGACCAGACGGGTGTTGTGTCTGGTGGGAAACTGCCCAATGATTCATGTCGGGCTGTTGTGTGTATGCTAGTTGCGCGGTAAACTCTGCTTGCGAGATGCGGGATTTGCGTGACGTCAGTATGACGCGTTGTTCGCATGTGGCGTTGTAGATACCGCTACAGAATCTATGGCTCGCTTTTGACTAGACAACATTAACTGAACTCCAAGTTAAAGTGTAAGGTTTTTGTGTCACATACAGTAAAATCGACCGACGACCTTGTGAAAGCCGCAGGAACCCGTTGGATGCGAAAAGCACAGAACTGGTCGAAGTGGAGGTGCTTGGGGGAGGCCTATATCCAGCAGTGGACGTCTTTCGACTGAAATGATAATGATGATGATGACAGTAAAATCTTCAATGTTTAGGTGAAAATTGTACAGTCTGCGACAAGAGTCGATTAACACTGCTAGTTATACACATCATCTAAATTAACATAAAATTGTTTTATTGGATACATTTTATGTAAAGTAGTGTTTTTTTTATTGCTAAATGGGCCCACTCTTGACCCCGATCACGCCTGATGGAAAGCGATAGATGAGGTCTATCATGGAACGAGTGTGCCCAGAAGATGACTGTTCACTCTTGACTTGCAGGCTTTCTATTGTCACTGACTGCAGGTACCTTTCCAGTTGGAGCACGTATTTTTCACTAATCGTATTGCTCAACTCAGAACTTAAGGAGCTCAACGACTCGACGAACAATACCAAAGAAAGGATGTTTGGGTAGCTCGCATAAAGAACTTAAACTGCCAGAAAATTGTTAAAAATGAACTGAAAAATTACCAACAGTTTTTCCAAAACATAATCAGCCTATAATGTTCCCACTGCTGGGACACAGGCCTCCTCTCAGTGAGAGGGTGTGGGCCTTAATCTACCAAGCGGGCCCGGTGCGGGTTGGCAGATGTCACATGTCTTCGAATTTTTTATCCCAGGACATGCCAGTTTCTTCACGATGTTTTTCTTCACCGTTTTGAGAGCAGTGATGATGAAATAATTTACACAAAGTAAAGCGCTTGTATGGATTCGAACCTACGACCTACAACTCGTAAGTCGCGGCCGTTACCACTTGGCGACCAATGCTCTCAATTTTTTTTCCAAAACTTAAGTGAAAATAGTACAGGGAGCGTGGACTATGCATTGCACATTGGTACTTTAAGAAACAATGAAAGGTACCTCCTATAACTATTCCTAAAAAGGAGTACACAACACAAAAGACTAGCCCCTCAACCAATACCTACCCATTTATTCTCCTCTCTTCTTAAGCGAGAAAAATAAGCAACATAAAATCTTCAAACATTCTCATCAGTGTAAACAAACTCTACAACTGCGCATTCAATTGTTTGCTAGCACAATATTGCTACTCCAAGAATGAATTCTTACGATATGAGTTTATATGACCAGCACGTTGAAGTATGAATAAGACCAGCAGAAATATGATATCCCCGCAGTAACGTAATATCGTACCAACCACTTAATTTTTTTTTTGCATATCGATATGACACTCTGGTATATGAAAAACTAGCTGCGCCCCGCGGTTTTACCCGCATAAGTATCGATCCCGTGGGAATATCGGGATAAAAACTATCCTATGTCCTTCCCCGGGACTCAATCTATCTCTATACCAAATTTCATCTAAATCGGTTCAGTGGTTTAGGCGTGAAAAGGTAACATACAGAGAGACAGATAGACAGACAGACAGAGTTACTTTCGAATTTATAATGTTAGTATGGATTCATGTTTTGCTTTTTAATTTAATTTTTTTTTACGTTACCTATGATGAAGATTAGCCCTCATGTCGATCTAGGAAACTGTAAAGTCAAACTCAAAACATTCATTGCAATTTGTCTCTAATAGAGCAGGAGTGACCCAGTCGTAACAGCCCCGAATTAGTGTGCTTACACACGAGCAACACGCGTCGACGACAGAGGCAACTGGCCAAATGCAAGTGCCGACGCGTGTCTGCATGCACACCTACGTGTAGGTAGGCGGTTTTGCGAAACAAGAAAATTTTTACAGTTTTTTCTAGACTTGTGTAATAGCTGGTGCAAAAGCCTAGCTTCTTGCACTCTATTATTTTATTAATACTCCAAGGTGAAAACTTACGGTATCCTAAAATATCTGAAATATTCAAAGTGCTTATTCTTTCTCTCTCGTCTCTCGCCCCGTTTTCTGGTGGCACTCTGTAGAATCTCACAAAAGCGAGTACGTAATTCTGGAAAATTGCACCTTCCACCGAATATCAATTGAGTATGCAACGAAAAGAAGTGTTGCAGAATTTTAAAATAGAGGAAAATTACGGTACCGTTGTTATTTTGGGTAATTTATTCTCGCAAGATGTCTGTTGAATTTTTTAAAATAATTTTCAGGCTTGTAATTTTTGTGGATCTAGAAAATATTTTCATCTTTTCATTCTCAAAACAATCGACCAGTGGTCCACTCAAAGTCAAAGTCAAAGCATTTATTTCAAATGCCTATTTAAAATTAATGCTTTGACTTTGACTTTAATGAGGTAGGTTATTTTTGACGTCCAAAAGTGCCTTTTATGTGTCTACATAAAAGGCACTTTTGAACGTCAAAAATTACCTTAAAATAGAATTGATTCTAGTCGCCCCTTCTAAAAGGTAGTTTTGGTATGGAGAAGAATGGGCAAGAAACTCCACCTTAGCCCTGGATCGAAAGAGCTGGAAGTCATGGGGAGAGGCCTTTGCCCAGCAGTGGGATGATGCAGGCTAACAGTAATAGTGACATTCTCATTATGGTTGGTCTTAATATTCGTTCATTTATTACTAATACTAGCTGCGCCCCGTGGTTTCACCCACGTAAATGTCGATCCCGTTTGAATATCGGAATAAAAAGTAGCCTATATGTTAATCTAGGGTGTCGGCTACCTCCATACAAAATTTTATTGAAATTGGTCCAACCGTTTGAGCGTGAAGAAGTAACAAACATATAAACACACACACAGACTCACAAATTTTCGCCTTTATACTACTTACAACTAAATCGATTCTTTATATGCACATTTTTTTGTATGAAAAATATGTGACATAAGAACAATAATGTATCTTTACTATTGCAATCTACATTCAGAATACTGTCTCCCATTGAAGCCGTGGTAGCACCTTATATAATATATTTTGATTTGATTTATGGAAGAAGGAAACTTAACGGAGGGTGTCAATTTGCTTAACCGTTTGCACCATTACAATGATAAAATAATGTTTTACTTAAGAGGACTACATGACCTAAAACGCGGTCACTGTCGGACTGCATAGAAAAGAAAGAGAAGCGCGATGACACAACGCTGGTAATTTATTGCAAAATATGAAGCAAGTATCTACCTATTTACGAAAAATCTATTGTTTGGACTGAAAAATTAAAACACTAGAGTTTTAGTATGTTGCTTGTAGAATAATTTGACAAAAAAATTATAGATTGTATGTATATTAGTATGGTTTTTATTGTAAAAAGAAAGTTTTTAGAGGTATATTCATGATTTTTTTCTATCGTACTAAATAAGTTGTATTATGTTTTCAACACACTATCTCCCTAGAATATATCCTGAAGAATATCATATATTTTTTTGATTTTGTTTACTGTAGTCGATCATATACTTTTATTGTTTCTAAAACTTGCATTTTTTGCGGTTAGGTGCTGTAAGCACCTTAATCCATGCTTAGTGTAACAATTTCTTATAGGCTAGCACAGTTACTTGCTAGCCTATAAGAAAATGTTTTGACAATATATTGAATATTTCACTGTAAAACATACCATTATAAGTTTACAACTCCTCTATTATCAGTTTGTAGGTATTTAGGTAAGTACTCCCCTTCACCTGCAACTTGTCCTAACCAAAATGGCGGCCAACACTCAAAAGTGGAAATCCCGTAATGATTTATCCCGACGTACAATACAACCGGAGGGTACAGGCAACTTGAAAATTCTTAAGCACAAAGTTTGTCAGTTTTCATTTTGTTCACGAATGTATTTTGGGAACAATTCTGATGGGAGCTTAGACGTAATGTTGAAAACATTGCTACAGATGTTGAATGTGTTTGTTGAAAGTACAGGCGATGCGAAAAGGGGATGAGGATGATAGAAAGACTAATGTGAAAGTACTTGTTTGTCTGAAGAAGCCAAATATTTAGCTGTACAAGAAAATCGTATTTTTATTTGATGTATAGTTGGAACTCATATACGTATGTATATTGTACACCCTAGAAGTCTGTTGTAAAGTTTTTATTTTTTTATTATTGATCATATTTATTTGTTAGCAATGACAATGATAAAATATTCTATTCCAAATGGTAGTTCATAGGTACTACTAAAATGTCTATAAGTTATCTAAAAGGATACCCATAGATTCCTCTACGAATTATGTAACAATGTTAATTGTAAATAAAAAAATACTTAGGAAAACATCTTGTTTTCAAGTTAAACACCATATTTACTAACTAGAAATTGAAATCAAAATAAAAAAATGAGCAAAAGCAAACTGTACCATAAAAAAGTCGGCAAAACAAAAAAAAAAAACAAAAAGCTGGTTTGGAGATGCTGGGATTTGAACCCAGGACTTTCAGCATGCGAAGCAGACACTCTACCACTGAGTTACATCCCCGATGAATAAAGCCATCAAATTAATGGATTGCTTTCAACAGCACTAGACTATAGAATTTTGCTACCTTCCTGGTTGAGAAGTAGCTTTTTCCCTACCGTGAAAATCCAGTATTTACGATTCTAGAATAGTAAGAGCAGATATATAGTAGTTTGGAGAGGCTAATGTCCAGCAGTGGACGCCTTTCAGCTAAAATAACGATGATCATGAGGATAGTTTATCTAAGATCTGGAGTGATTAATTAATATGACACGAGGGTTCTAAAGATAACAGTAGGTCAAACAAATAAAATATTCAGTCCAAATGGCCGTCTTTAATTACATATTTCTGATGCAAATTATAAACTGTGTACCAAAACAAAAAAAACATATTTTATTAACTTTTGTTTTGGCAAAAAGATGCCAATTATGCTAAGGTACTTACTAAATAACCCAGCTATGTTCACACCCACGGCGTTACATTATATGGACTACAGAGTGTAATACTGCAATACAAATAAATAAAATTGGAGTGTCTGTTTGTAATATTAACATAACCGCTTTTTACTAAATGCATATGGATGTATACACGGTACATATACCAAAATAACATTTTTTACATTTTTTGTCCGTCTGTCTGTTTGTTTCGGCTAATCTCTGAAACGGCTGGACCAATTTTGATGGGACTTTCATTGGCAGATAGCTGATGTAATAAGGAGTAACTTAGGCTACTTTTATTTTAGAAAAAGAATTAGGGTTCCGCGCAAAAAATAAAACCTTTTCCGTCATACACGCGAACGAAGTCGCGGGTACAGCTAGTAAACAATAAAACAAAAGGGGTTAAAGCTCAAAAGTGGTGTAATACCGCTCGTCGCCGCAGTTACACTGGGGTACAACGGAGCCCCGGCTTAGTTTACTGCTTGTATAAATCACTTGAATTGTTGAATGTGCGTGAAAAGCCGCGGACTTTTGTAGTATGGTCCCATGTATAGATGACGGAGTTTTAATGGGAGTTACGATGTTCGGTTTGAATAGAATTTGGGTGAAAGGGCGCTTGAAGGGATTTTTTGTCTGCTTGAAGATTATTCTTGGCATCTTAATTCTATCTACATTATAAATGTGTGTGTGTGTGAGATTTATTGGTCCTATTTATTGGTCCTATTTGTCACTTGGTAAATGGGTTTAGTTGTTATTTATTCTCTTCTATTTTTAACTCGCATATGGATCCACACAATTCTGTGTTTTGCGAGTGCAGGCGACTTGGCGAGTCCCTTTTTTTTTCCCGGTGGAAATCCTTATGGACGTCCTCTATCGTGGGGGTGACAGAGGGGCATGCCGGACTCTTACCGGCTAAAACCACCGAGGTTTTTCAGCCTCTACCTTTAGCCGGGGGTGCGGGATTCGCATAAGCATTCACAGCTCCCCCAACAGGCCTCGACCCGCTGTTCCTTAGCGGGTCCCACCCCAGTCCCTACGGTAGGAGTCAAGCTCGTCCCGCCATCTTCGTCTTGGCCTGCCGCGATGGCGTCGCGCGTTTAGTGGGACCTAGTCGCTGGTTCTCTTAGCCCAATAAGGGTCAGTTCACACCGCGACGCGACGCGGCGCGCAGTTTTCAAGATAGCAATATAATTATAGACCTTATTTTCTACACAAAAAGGTACACAATTTTGTGTGCCTACTACGTCGAGCTACGCCGCGCGGCCCTCCTCACTGATGTGTACCTTTTTGTGTAGTAGATAAGGTCTATAATTGTATTGCTATCTTGAAAACTGCGCGCCGCATCGCGTCGCGGTGTGAACTGACCCTAATTGTCATCTGACATGCGGCAGACATTTCCGGCAAGAGAGGAAAGGGAGGGAGAGAGAGGAGACAATACAGGCTAGTTAGGTTAGGTTAGATATGAATCGCTGGCAGCACGCATTGACGAAAGCAGATGGAAGATAGGGACGGCAGAAGCAAAGCTTTTTACCACAATCTTTTTTATCAGGTCCCTAATTCACTATGACCACTTATTAAATCCTTATTTCGAAATCACGTCAATTTCTTGGTTAATCACGACATCAGCTGCTAATAACATATTATTCTTTGAAACAATGAACGAAACCACGCGAAATAAACGCGAATTTGGCGTGGTTTGAGCTGTCAAAATAACACGCTTGAAAACCGTACGTGATTTGCACGTGGTAAGATTACGCGGGGAATAATAAATGATAAATAATTTATTTTCTGTAAGTAGGTTTGTACAAACACTTTTACACGTCAATCATATTTTTTTAAGCTAGATGAGGTCGGCGTTTCCTATCTGGCTGCTCTGAGAAAAAAGGCCGAAACAAACTCAGAGGTCACAGTCTCTTTTAAAGTCCAGACAAAATCTTGGTCAGATCATGTGAAGACCATGTAGATTGGTGTCTGAAATGGTCTTTTGAGGAAAGAACCGCACAGATTGAGCGGACCTGTCCAGTCAGTGCACGAATTTGTCAGAAGTCGTGCAGCCCAACTCAGAACTTGAGGAGCACAACGATTCGACGAACAATACCAAAGAAAGGAAGGGAATAATTACCACTCATAATTGTGACCCAGATGTGTAAGTATGTCCTGCACCAAGCTTGCACCCGGTAATGTGACACAGTGGTGCCGATTCTCTTGTTCACAAACTAAACTAAATTTAAGTTCAGTGTATCTTTTTCTTTCTATTTCATTAAGAAAAGGACAGAAAATAAATTTTAGTTTCATCCTGTCAAATTAATCAGCGCCTGACACTACTCCATACAAGTTTAGACGTGATTAAAAAGTGGCCTACTAAAATTACGTCAATTTACCGTTATGCGCTGATTAATTTGACAGCACTAAACTAAAATTTATCTTCCGTCCTTTTCTTAATGAAATAGAAAGAAAAAGATGCAGTGAACTAAAATTTTGTTTAGTTTGTGAACAAAAGAATCGGTACCAGTGTCTAGCTTTAGAAAGAGGGGAACAGAGATAATTGACAGAAATGACCCCATACAAAGCCGAACTTCTTCTAAAACTCGATGTGGTATTTCAAGCTCATCATCTGCCTAGCCTTTTCCCAACTATGTTGGGGTCAGCTTCCAGTCTAACCGGATGCAGCTGAATACCGGTTTTTTACATGGAGCGACTGCCTATCTGACCTCCACAATCCAGTTACTGGATAATACGATACTCCTTGGTAAGACTGGTTGTTAGACTTTCGGGCTTCTGACTACCCGTAACGACTGTCAAAGATCTATGAATGACAGCCGGGACCAACGGCTTAACGTGCTTTCCGAGGCACGGAGGGGTCTCGGTATGTAAAGATGGTCACCCATCCACAGACCAACCGCGGCAAGCGTAGCTTATAAACCTGATCGATCGGCATGTGCGGCTGTTATTATTTAGCCATGTGGTATTTAAAGCTGAATACTTTTAAACTATTTTCATTCAACTTAGACCAAACCCCGCATTGCAATGCAACCCGCGGCCAATCCCATTTGTTAAATTTGCGCAGAACTATTTGGACGGCATTTTCGCGTTGCAATGTTTCAGTTACACATAGATCATATGTCTTACTTGTAATAACGCTAACAACAGCGGCAATGGCTCACAAATATTTATAGTTTGCCGGCTATTTGTTAAAATTCAAGTGGTGCTTTTATCTGATGTAATAAAGTGGGTTTTTGAAGCAAAGGAAATGTATTTGTCTGCATTATTCTGTTTAGTGTTCTTTAAGGTAACCTAGATTTTAAGTATTCTAGTTGTTTTTGAGATCTTCATCATAAATCATAGGGATTTTTAACCGACTTCAAAAAAGGAGGTTCTGTATTCGACCCGTATGTATGTATGTTTGTATGTCCGCGTTTTTCTCAAAAACTCATGAACCGATTTTGATCATTCTTTCACAAATGTGATCTGCATGCTTTCAGGAAGGTTTTAGTATATAATACATTAGGTAATTATTCCTATGTACAAAGTTATATGCATAAATATATTCCATCTCCGGTATTTCTATGCGAATTTTGATGATTCTTTTAGTCGATGTCTTCAATTCTTCAATGCACTAGCGTTAATTAAATTTGTGCGGGGTAGGTACAACTGAAAAGTGAAAAATAATTTTTTTTTTACAAAAAAAACAACCGACTTCAAAAAAAAACACTACAAAGTGAAAAATATCTTTAATTTCGGAAGTCGGTGTCAAAAAACGAAAATGCGGAACCAACGACAACGACTTCCGAAATTAAAGTAATTTTTTACTTTGTAGTGTTTTTTTTTGAAGCCGGTTGTTGGAGTGCAAATTCATGTTTGATTACGGTATTTTAAAAGTAACATCCTGCCATCAAATTCTTACTAACGTTGGTAGATACTAAAATCGAAAGTAATTTATTCAAATTAGGCTAAGGTTAATGAAATATATTACACAAAGTAAAGCGCCTGCCTGGGTTCGAACCCACGACCTACCACTCGTAATTCAGCGCCGTTACCACTGAGCCACCATGAAAACCATGCAGTAACATCCGAACATTGGTGTGCTGTAGTGATGTTTTAATATTATAACCTATCCCCATATTATGTAGCTTTGTTGTACGTCTAAAAGCAATATGCCTTAATCAACAGGTTCCCTTATTAAATAGGAAATGAAAAAGTTTAGTATTAGGTGTATTATAACGAAGAGAGAACGTAGAAGTGTTAATGCAGTAGGTATCTAATGAAGAAGTTAATTAGTGGTACCAAAATGGGGACGGTTGCTTTAATTTTCTTATATCGTTTTGTTTGGACGTGATTTCGGGGCTTATAAATGTTATGAAATACTATCTGGTTTCGTCCTGAGCCGAAAATGATGTTAATTTATTTAATTTGTTTGTTTTTACCTAAGCAAGTAAAAAAGCTATTTATTTTCATGTTTCGTCCTCTTTAGTACTTTTTCTCTCCTATTATTTTTTCAGTGTTAAAACTTTATTTTTTGAGCATGCTCGTTAACTTGTAATTGGCCAAGGCCTAATATTGAACTCAAACTCAATCTCAAAGCATTTATTTCAATTAAACCAATTACAGGCACTTTTGAATTGTCAAGGGGTCGGTCAGTCAGAAAGATGAAGCTAGTTGCCCATTCCAAAGAGTAGGTACCTATGGAGAAGAACGGGCAAGAAACTCCATGGACACTCTTTTAGATCAAAATAATATGGTTACAAAGTCTTAGTTACATCATTCATGTTAAAAATTATACAGGTGAGAACGATGCAGAACGTTAAAAGCGTCCATAATGAGAAGATGAGAAAAAAACAATTCAAATATTAAATTAAAATAAGCCGTGGCAGCAAAGAGATGACCAGTCCCTACTGACGGCGCCCGTTCACGAACATGACGCAGGTATTATTACCTATACTTATAATATAATAGCTTTTACCCACGGTTTCGTTCGCGTGGAAGTGTGAAATTATACTACTGGAATGTGTTACCGGGATAAGAAGTATCCTTTGTCCAACTATGCTTATAATAGGTATGCTTCATTCAAATCCGTGCAGCTGTTTTTGCGTGAAAGCCTAACAAACTCGCTTTTGCATTTATAATATTAGTTGGGATTAGTATTAATAGAGAAGCTGTTGGTAAGCCTTTATAAATACATAAACAAATTATTCATTGTTTTCGTTAGTTTACTTTGTTTTTTGAACAATTTATATTAGTTCATCACACTAATCATCACACTAATATTATAAAAACGAAAGTTTGTGAGTGTGTGTGTGTGTTTATATGTTTGTTACTTCTTCACGCTTAAACCACTAAACCGATTTAGATGAAATTTGGTATAGAGATAGTTTGAGTCCCGGAAAAGGACATAGGATAGTTTTTATCCCGATATTCCCACGGGATCGACATTTGCGCGGGTAAAACCGCGGGGCGCAGCTAGTTTGATATAAGAAGCAGTTGGATGCGAGAAGCACAGAATCGGTCGAAGTGGAGGTGCTTGGGGGAGGCCTATGTCCAGCAGTGGACGTCTTTCGGCTGAAATGATGATGATGATTTGATAGAAGGTGTAACTCCCAGGGTAAACATCCTCAAAAACCTTTATGTGCCTGTAATTTTACAGAATTCAGGACCAAGTAAAATAGTGGTAGCTTTTAGGTCACAAAAGAATTGAATAAGACAAATAAATACGTGCTTCGCACTTCAACTACCTGCAGTAAAACGTCCGGCAACCCGCTGGGAACGAGCCATACCTCGTACATGTAACGTCGCGTTGGTAGTAAACCCATGTGCTTTTATAGCTATGCAGTTTTGAAGACTTATTCCGGATAGATGATTTTAGGAAGATGCTGTTCAAGTCTCATCTTGTTTAATTTTAATTTTACTTATATTTTCTTGTTTAAATTCTATTATCTTTTGGTACAAATCCCATCGGACTAAGAGAGTGAGAAAAAAGGGTTCACACACTTGTGCTATACTATCTTCTGGGTACCAACTTGGCTGGTCACCGTGACCGAAATTCAGTCAGTTGGATTTTTTGTTGGAATTTTAACACTTCAGAATAGTTCTTCAAATTAAAGGTTAAGCTCCCATCGATGTATTTACGAGTTAAGTGATACAGCTGGACCGTGGACGTAAAACGGCCCGGTTTTATGGTGTCACCCGGCACCGGACGCCGGACGCCTTGAAGATATAGCGGAAATGGAATTTTTAATCGAAATCCCGAAATTCATGGCTTACTTTAGAGATTTTTATTTATTTTCAGTGTACGAGGTGAAATTAAACCACGCTAGGCACATCGGAAATTTTATATTGGACGTAGCTGCCATACCTAGAGAGGGGTCCGTGGCTAAATAATAACAGCCGTACAGGTCGATCGATCAGGGTAAGCTACGCTTGCCGCGGTTGGTCTGTGGATGAGTGATCATCTTTACATACCGAGACCCCTCCGTGCCTCGGAAAGCACGTTAAGCCGTCGCGTCGGTCCCGGCTGTCATTCGTGGATCTTTGACAGTCGTTACGGGTAGTCAGAAGCCCGAAATTCGAACAACCAGTCTTACCAAGGGGTATCGTATTACCCAGTAACTGAGTTGTGGAGGTCAGATAGGCAGTCGCTCCATGTAAAATACTGGTATTCAGCTGCATCCGGTTAGACTAAAAGAAACTAAAATACAGATCCCAAGACACCGACTTCCGAAATTAAAGTTATTTCATAATTTTGAGTTAATTTCTTTTTGAAGTCGATTTAATTTTTTTTTGGAGGTCACAGTATATAATATTTAATGCAGAAATCCCCAAAAATATTACCCAAAAATCGAAATAGGATTACTAAACTAGCATTTTATTTACAGAAAATCCTAATAAATACCCGATATAAGAATAACAGCTTTATAAATCTGAAAGAGTATCCAAAAACTACTGTTAAAGTAAACATAATGACTTCGCAAGCACAATGTCCTTTTTTTTTTTTTTTTTTTGTTGTCGGGGGGAAACCTTCAAAAGGCACCTGACCTCCGGGGAGGGAGGTCGGGGAGTGTGGGATTTTTACCTCACTAAAACCACCCCGGTGATCACCATCAGCACATAGGGGCGGTCCCGGTTCCTCTTAAAAGACCAATTCCGGAACCCCCCCGTGCATCGCCTGTAAGGCACATCCCTGGGGAGACTGTAAGGGGGCCTCCCCTGAGCCTCGATATGCACGGCAGCACGTGACCACTGTGCCACCGTCTTCCCTGGGGTCACTTTGTGGGCGGGCAGAGTCCCCACTCGGTTCGCCCGCGACCCCAAAGGTCCACCTACCTTATTTGGTAAGCGGGTTTCGGCGTATTAGGCGCCAAGGCGGTTGCCACCCCGACGCCTCCTTCTCCGAGCAGGATCAGCCCTCTCCCGATCCCGCTCGGCGACCTCCTTCTTGACCATCACGGTCTCACAGAAGGAGGCTACTTCCGTCCAATTTTCTGTCTCTGCCAGCATAGCCCTCACTACTGCTGGCAGAGACAGGTCTCGCCCGATCCTGGCAACTAGGACCCGCCGCTCGGAGGCCCACGCAGGGCACTCCTCGAGCGTGTGTTGTGCGGAATCCAGGCTGCCTCCGCAGTGGTGGCAATTTGCCGTGGCCTCTCGCCCAATTCTGTTCAGGTACTCACCGAAGCAACCGTGTCCGGTGAGCACCTGAGTGAGCCTGAAGGAGATGCGTTCCCCTCTTTTCAGCCAGGCTTCGAAGTGCGGCAGAACGGCTTCGACAACGCGCTTGCGCGAATATTGCGGTTGCTGTAGTCGCTCGCGCCACCGCTCGAGCGCGTGTCGCTGCTCCCGCCGCCTCAGCCTTACGAATGCGTTTCCTGGAACACTATTCCCGCTTTGGCGGATATCGCGAATCTGGTCGTAGACCTTCGCGTCCATATCCGCCAGTATGTCCAGCGGCGGAAAGCGCGCCAGGAGAGTTGCCGCCTCAAAGGATATCGTTCGGTATCCTCGTGCAATGCGAATTGCCATTTTCCGCTGCAGTCTATTGACTTTAGTCCTGCAGCGTCGGACACCTGACAGTCTACCAGACCAAACAGGCGCCCCGTAAAGCACCATCGATCGCACGACACCCGCATAGAGGCGGCGAACTTCCTCCCGAGGTCCCCCGAGATTGGGCAGCAGTCTATGCAAAGCACCCACTGCCTTCTCGATCCGCGGAACCAGGCGCTCGAAGTGCTCTTCGAAGCCCCACCGACCGTCCAGGGTGAGGCCAAGATACTTTATGTATCGCCCCACCTGGACTTGCGCATCTCCGACATGGACCAACGTGCTGGGTGGCTCCCTGCTCCTCGGCAGTTTATGGAACCATAATGCCTCAGTCTTCTGAGGCGCTATCTCCAAACCCAGCCCGCGGATTGCCGCCACGACTTTTGCCACCCCGAGCTCGGCAAGCTGAATGGTTTCCTCGAAGGTGTCCCCGCCGGCCAACACCAGAGTATCGTCTGCGTAGCAAACGATATTAACGCCGACGGGGAGAACGACACGCAGGACCGCGTCGTATGCTAGGTTCCACAAGAGAGGACCTAGAACCGACCCCTGCGGAACCCCACACGTAATCTCTCTCCGCTGAACGTTACCGTCCCGGCCCACATAGCGAATGTGCCGGTCGCGTAGGTATGACCCGACAATGCCTTGCAGGTACGGAGGCACCTCATGATGTACCAGTGCCTCCCTAATTGCACGCCAGGGTAAAGAGTTGAAGGCGTTGACGATATCCGAACTTACCGCCAGCGCCACTCCACCCCGGGACACCACCTGGTCCGACAGCGCGCGGACGCGAAGAATCGCATCTATGGTAGAACGCCGCTGCCGGAAGCCATACTGGCTAACAGCAAGGTCGGGACCAACCCGCGACAGGTGCTCGACGAGCCTTTCAGCAACCACTCTTTCAAAGAGCTTGGAAGACTCGTCGAGCAGGCATATGGGACGGTATGCAGAAGGAGACTCTGCAGCCCTGCCTTCCTTCTTCAATAAAACCAATCCAGCTTCCTTCCAACTAGAGGGGAAAACACCTGCACGGAGACAGCTATTAAATAACCGTCTCAGGCGGTCACCCAGAGCAGCCAGAGTTAGAACCCACGCCCGGCCAGGGATACCATCCGGACCTGGCGCGGTGTTGCGAGCCCCCAAGCGCTTCACGGCTCGGTCGAGCTCCCCTTCTGTCACCCCTAACTCATCAGACCAGTCTGACAATGACAGGGGCGGCGAAGGACTGTCCCTGGCTACTGGAAAGAGTGTGTTTACAACTCTCTCCAGCAGACCCGGATCCATGGTCTCCGTGATGGGGGGGACCCATGGTCGTAATTTTCCCATGACCATCCTATATGGTTTCCCCCACGGATCCCTGTCCAGCCCCTCGAGAAGCTCGCTCCAGGACCGAGACCTGGCATCCGCGATAGCGTGTTGAAGCGCCATAGTCGCTACTCGGTAAGCTCTATAAACTCTGGCTATCTCTTCCTCCGTAGCTCTCGGCTGCCTTCTGCGCCGGGTGCGCTGAAACTGGCGCCGGGTTCTAAGACAGACAGTCCGCAACTGCGCGATGTCTTCCGACCACCAGTAAACCGCACCAGGTCGCTGAGCGCACCTGACCCGGGGCATGGCAGCGTCGCAAATTGACGTCATGGTGTCCCGGAACCAGGTCGCCTCTTCTTCTGGATCGAGCGAGATCCCCTGGGATCCACCATCATCTGGCCACGCCGCGACGTTGGCAGCTGCGACGAGCAAATCTCGATTGAGCTGTTTGAGGGCCCAACGACGCGCCGGCGGACTTGAGCCTGGATGGCTCGGGCCGCCGGAAGGACGGAGTGCCACATCAAAAACGATGTGGCGATGGTCAGAAAGAGTGACCATCTCCTCCGCTACTCTCCATTCCGACACCATGCGGGCTACAGAAGGAGTCGCCCATGAGAGATCCACGATTGACTCCCCTTGCCATCGAACGCATGTGGCAACGGACCCTCGATTCAATAATCGAAGGTCAAGCGAAGCCGCCCAGTCCTGCACTGCGTGTCCCCTCGGCCTATCCCGGGTATTACCCCATGCTCTGGAGTGAGCATTGAAGTCACCCAGGACAAGCACTGGACGGGGTGAGCATTTGTTTCGAATGCAGTTCGCAACCCCATCCAGGTATCCCTCAAATTGGGCGAGGGAAATGTTGGGAGACACGTAGCAGCCCACTACGGCCAGATGTCCCCATTCGACTGCGACATATCCCTGCCCTCTATCGAGCAGGGAGCAGTGAGGCCCACTGCCTCCACCAGCCCAGTAAACAGCAACAGAGTCCAAGGTGTCCCGGAACCAGCGAGGATGATCCCGGAGACCGTAGGGCTCTGCTACCACCGCCAAGGCAACCGACCACTCCGCAATAGTCTGCAGAAAAAGATTTTGCGCATTGCGGCAGTGGTTCAGGTTGCACTGAAGGACTTTCAGGGCTGGGAAGATGAGGTATCCATCTCCTCTAGTGGGCCCGCACCCAGTGGTGTCGGCTCCGATCTCTGCAATGCGGCCGGGACAAGCGAGGCCCACTTCTTGCGCGGAGCGCATTTCTTGCCTCCAAGCCTGTGGTCAGCTGGACGACCTTGGTCCGCACACAGTGGACACCGTACAGTCGGCGACGTGCACTCTCTTGCTTTGTGGGGTCCTCCGCAAGAGTAGCACTGAGTGCTCCGGTCAATCACACTAGTACACCGGCGACGGACATGCCCGGGTTCGAGGCAACGGAAGCACATCATACGACGTGCCTCCAACACCTCGACCCTTACCGACGTCCATCCTATCCGCATGCGTTTGTTGGACGCCAGCTTCTTTACCGCCGCCAATGGCCCACGAACCCATACGTGCCCCAGAGAAGTAGGCGGGCGTCGGATTTCGCCCACCTTTACGTCCCCGGAAGAACAACCACCCGCCTCGGCAATGGCTATCGCCACGTCTGCTGGCGTGACAGCGTCGTCGAGGTCCATGATTCTCGCCTCAGCCATTTTCATCGGACGTGCAATATGCACGTCATACTCGGCAAGAACCTCCCTCATACGGCTTGCGAGGCTGTCAGCCTTGGTGGAGCCGTCTGCGCCAAAGATGGACAGAACCATTCCGCCATCCGCAGCCCTCTTCTGGCCAACAGTATCGATGCCGAGATCGGCCAACCGAATCTGCTGCCTCGCTACCGACAGAACTTCTGCGAGAGTGGCGGATGATCCTTCACTTACCGTGATGGTAATCGCTGCCGAAGTAGGAACACGAGGCAGTCTGACCGGCTGCTTATTCCCCTTTGGAGGGGTTAACGACGCAGATGGAGCGGCTGGGGCACCAGCTGTGGCATTGGACTGGGGAGTCTTCCCCTTTTTTGCCACAGTCGACCAAGCCTCCACCTCACCCGTTGACGCGGGCTGTAAGGCCTGTGCGGTTGCTGCAGGTACAGCGGGCAGCTCCACCACCGGTGCCACCGACTTCTCCTTCCCATGTTTTCCCTTTCTCTTTCCCTTTCCTTTTTTTTTGTTGGAATTAGGGATCACGCTGGGATCCTGCGCAACTGGCAATGGAGCCACAGCCCTCTTTGCGTCGGCTGCAAGAGGCGGACGCAATGGCTTTTCAGGAGGCAGCCTGCTCACTATGGCAGCCAACTTGGCGTCCATCATACCCCCAATTTCTATGGCGATGGAACGCCTAAGCTGGGCCTCTGCTTCCGGTGCTAGTCCTGTCACCGCTGTGGATCCATTAACGCTGGGGCCCACCTGCCCCTTACAGATGAGGCTGAGTTGCTCCGCCATTTGTGCCACCGTTGCTGTAAGGCTAGCGAGTTGCGAACGCAGGTCCGCGTTCTCTCTCTCCAGCCTCTCAACTATGGCCCCATCCGAAGCAAGCAGACCGCTCTCTCCTGACGCCACTCGCTTCGTTTCTGCCGCCTTCCGCGTTCGCTTGCTTCTTGATGACTCCTTGGAGGCGAGCGACATTTGCGAACAGTCGGAATCACCGCTGTCGCTCACCATCCCATGCACTGGTGTAGCCGGCCGCTTAAAGCGAGACCGGGTCACCCTCCCCTCTGACACTGGTAGTGCCTCTGCGACGCTTTGCGTCCGCTGTTTTGGTCCCTGAGATGCGGACGTGTTGGATACATCCAACGACTCCACACCTCGGGCACGTGAGCCACCCTGGCTCTCTGCGTCGACTGACGGTTGACGGCGGTTGTTGCCCCCCCCAGAATACGAGGGGCTGACCGAACTAGCGGTGACGGATTCTCCGGCTGCGGAGCAGCCGGTACCTTCCTGGGGTAGTCTGTTTTCACAATTCGCCTTCATGTTTGCTTTATTTTTTTTAAAGAGGTGTAGTCCTCTGTCTAAAACCTATTTATTTTTTATTTTTTGTATTATTATTTTTTTTTTTTTTTTTTTTTATTTATTTATTTTTTTTTTTTTTTTTTGTTTGCCCTCCCAGGCCTGTCTGGCCTTTAATTGAAACACATTTTTTATTTTATCTTTCCCTTTCCCCCTTTTTTTTTTATTTATTTATTTATTTTTTTTTTTTTTTTTTCTTCCTCTCTGGCCTCTGGCCTTTAAATCTGTATAAATTTTATATATTTTTTTTTTTCCTCTCAGGCCTCTGTGGCCTTCAAACCTATTTTCTTCCCTTATTTTTTTTTTTTTTTTATTTATTTATTTATTTTTTTTTTTTTTTTTTTTTTTTTTTCCTCCCCTCCCAGGCCTCCCTGGCCTTTCTCAGCCTAAGCCTGTACCGCCCTTGCTTTTCCACTGTGTCTTCTGCCTATCATAAGGGTCAGACGACACAGTGCAAAAGTCCCCGTCCCCGTCCAGAAGTTAGTAACAGGCGATTGTATCGCCTGTCTCCAGGGTGCACCACGTGGAGGTCTTCTGGCACCACACCCCAAGCACAATGTCCTAGCGTCCGTATTAAAAAACCTCATTCAGATTTCGTTTTCTGAAGCTACATTGAATGGAGAACTGTGATTTATGCGAAGGAAGGAAAACGTATAAGTTTGCAAGTTCTAAGAGGTTATTGAGAAGAAAAACTAACGAGTTTTATGCTGAAGGGATGGCAATGGCTAGAGATGTGCCTCAGTTTACTTGTCGCATGTAGCCCATTTAATATGTATATAATAGTTATTTATGCAACTGTTTTAATACATAATTATGTACAGTTGCATAGAAGCCTTTATCTACACCCATGATATGAATCCTCTATAAAAGGTTCTGAAACAGTTTTTTTGCAATACGGTAGCGAAACGCGCGTGCGTTTCGCTACCACAGCGCAGTAATTTAAAAAAGGAACTTATAGATTATTCGAATTCACGTCGTATCCCACCGGCCGCCATTTTTGTTCCATATTAGTATTGCAAAAAAACTGTTCATGACAGGGTTCTTTTTTTGAAAACTAGTTGCATAATGAAATTTAGTACAACATAATAACACTCGTTTGGATGATATTATGGTTACTATGGCACTGGTTGTTTTAATGTTGGCAATAAGCTAACTGTTTCAGAAACTTTTATAGAGGATTTATAGCATGGGTCTAGATAAATATAATAACCTTATCGGAAATTATATTTTCGAGCCGTTTGGGGTTGAAACCCTCGGGCCGTGGGGTCATTGCTCATGATCTTTTTAAGGAAATTTCAAAACGGCTGGTTGACACTCCCCGTTATCCAAGGGCTGGCTTTTATCTTGGCCAAAGGCTAAGCATTGCATAAGCAGTGGTAATGCCGCCAGTCTCTTGGGTACATTACCAGTCGACAGCGATGCGGATGAATTTTTCGGCGCTATTTTAGTTTGTGTATAATTTTGGTTAAGTTAGGTTTTAATTTTGTTATTTTCGATAGGATTGTGGATTTTGAATATGTACTTATATACCTATTTCATTTATAATTCATTATGTTATCTTTTTAATACATTTTATTATTGAAAGTGTCTTTGACATATTATCTCGTGACTCTGGAGTCCGAGACCTTTAGAAGGCGTACGAGGGGCCGAAGCGAACTGTAAGTTTTACGTCTTTCAAACAACATAATATTTTCTCAAAATACCTATATTTCGGCTTGTCACGGTGACACAAATCCCATTTGTATTGTATACGTTTTTCTCATATCTACGCAAAGTAGAATCCCAAAAAACAAACCAGAAAAACTCAAGAATAAAATAGTCCGTATTCAGCTTTAAGCTGTAGTCAACCCTAACAGAAAAACAAATGAAACGCGACACACATTCCTTCCAGCAAAAAGCGATGAATGGTGAACGTAAGCTGATTTACGGCCAGCGACAGGAAGCGATAGAAAGCGGTCAAGCGCTGCAAGGGTCCGCCTTTGTTGGTGAAGGAAGTCGCGTGATGTATACGCTAAGTGTTTTATGAGAGTGGTGGTGTTTGTACTTAGATTGTAAGGGCCATCGTCCACGACGCCAGTTTCTAACGCGTTGTTAAATAGTTTTCGATTGGTTGTGTCATGTATGGACCGCCATTAAAACTAGTGCTGTGATATTGTGGCTATTTATAGTTGACTTGCTGCGCCCCGCGGTTTCAGCCGTGTAAGTTTCGATCCCGTGGGAATATCGGGATAAAAACTATCCTATGTCCTTTCCTGGGACTCAAACTATCTCTATACCAAATTTCATCGAAATCGGTTCAGCGGCTTAGGCGTGAAAGACGGACAAACAAACAGACAGACTCACACTCTTTCACATTTATAATATTAGTATGGATTATTTGAGTCTGTAACTGAATACTTTGAGCCTTGTGCGTTGTATTTTTTTTAATTGTGACTTTCGGTTTTTTTACTTTTTGATATAATACTCTGCCTTCCTAGGCGCGAAGGGTCCTGATATGTACAGGTGGTCACCCATCCATGGATCAACCCCTCCCGTGCGGCTGTTATTACTTAGCCACAAGCCCCTCCGATCCGGTCTGAAGGGTATGGGTGTGTAATGAGACAGGCACATGAGACATTCCAGCTCTTTCTCCGGGATGGTAAGCATATGTTACCTCTGTGGTGTTGCGTAATTATGTCCACAGGCAACAGTGACCACTTAACATTAAGTGGATTACCATACTACAACGAAACACGCGACGGGGCGCGGGAAACGCAGCCAAATTCCCCGCATTGAAGCGCGTTTTTATTGAGTTTGTATGAAACATGTTGTTATATAATGAATGTACCCATGCAAAATATTGTAAAACATTTTAAAAGAGTAGGTGGAGTTTCTTGCCCATTCGTCTCCATACGAAAACTACCTTTTGGAAGGGGCGACTAGAATCAATTCTATTTTAAGATAATTTTTGACGTTCAAAAGTGCCTTTTATGTGCCTATTTGAAATAAATGCTTTGACTTTGATTTTGAAAAAAATACGTGCGGTGGCGCGTTATCTGCGCCCCGTCCCGTGGCGCGTTGTAGTGTGTGATTCGCCTTAGGCGGCCATCCAATGCCTAACATAAGAAGTGCTTGAAAAATGAACTACTAATTTGTAACATGAGAAACATAGGAACGAAGATAAGATAAGATTTATATTTGCTTAAACATGTGTGTACGGTCAGCATCAAAAGTTGATTAACACTACAGTTTTTTTAATCTTAGTTATTGAGCAAAATATTTTTTCAAAATTGCAGCAGAAGAAATTTTTTTAGAATATGTACTCTTGTCTATAATGTGAAAAGCTAAAAATCAGTTTATTGAAAAAAGTTGTTGTCAATTTAATAACATGTAAAAATGATACTGTTAATCGACTTTTGATGCTAACTGTACATACATAGAAAGTGCATGCAAGATGATAAAGCAAGTTGAGTACAAACATGTAAATTGTCATTACGTGACGTGCAAAATAATAGATTTATACAATTTAAAAGAAAAAAAAAATATTAAAAGTTTTCATACTCAATTATTAATCGGTTAATAAAATTAAAGGGTACGAAGCAAGTTAATAAAAAGTTTGTTAAATTAGTACCATTCTACCTACTGTGGAATGACATAAATAATCATCAGCTTATCCAAAATCTATACATACAACACATACAAATAAATAAAATTGAAGTGTCTTTTTGTAATGTCAAAATAACTAACTAAGCTTTTTACAAAACGCATAATAATATGAAAGTATGTACGGTACATACAACAAAAAAACAATTTTTAAAATTGGTCTGTCTGTCTGTTTGTTTCAGCTAATCTCCGAAACGGCTGGATCGATTTTTACAGGACTTTGACTGGCAGATAGCTGATGTTATTAAAAGTAACTTAGGCTACTTTAAAATAAAGAAATCAGAAGGTATTAATATCACGCGAACGAAGTCGCGGGCAGCCCCTAGTTTACACTAAATCACTATAAACTCAACATAGACATTCAGTTGCTCCATATATTAATGCACATCTCTATAACACAAATAGAGGAGGAACACGATCCATAAATCATAGAATTCAATTAGCGACGCGACTAAGCCTCGTAACGATGTATCGAACTGTTTGTATCTATGTAAACAACATGAGTATTCACGCATTATAATGTATAGATACATAGTATGCATATAAACATGTATGGTAACAGCAAAATGGGAATTAAGGCGCCCCTGAATGCATTTAAACTTTGTCTTCATAATTATGTTATGGCGTAGCGATCTCGTAGCGGCGTAGCGCGTAGCATCGTAGCGCGTAGCACTTTTTGTGAGTTAGTCGCATGTCGCATGTCGCACTACGGTTTGGGAAACGATTTACCATGAAGGTAGTTTATTCATCGAAACGTGTAATTAAAGTGATTTTTTTATTGAGTATACCTTCATTCTTTGCAAATAAAATTCCGTCATCAAAAAAACTATTTTCTAAGAAAAGACCCAACCATACCACAGTATTATCTTCTAAATAATACATATTTCATAACAAACCACTCAGTACCGACAAAAAAAGAATCGTTCAAATCTGCCCGCAACATGAAAATGGACTTAAGAACCCTAAAAAAAACCCATTCCTATTTTTTAGAGACGAATTCTGAATCAAGCGCGGTAGAGTCTATATTAAATTCAACAGTGGAAGATTACAATATTGAATAGCGAATGAGTATTTCGACGGTGGGAGAAAAAAAGAGTACCCTACTGAATAATTCAGGCACAATCACTGGCCATCTCATTTATTCATGCAGCGGGACCCACTAGCCGCTGCCATGCCATTCATCTCAGATTATAGAAAAAAATGGCGATGTGTATTACGTGATGGCTCTAGGAATTCAAATGTAGGTAAGCAGTGAACTGTAGACTATATTCCGTGATGAAAGAATGGATTCTGTTTAAGTTTCATCTAATAGGGAGCGAGTTTATTGCCATTGGCTCTCATACTGAGAAAATCTCATTAAAAAAATCCTGACCAGCATTCACAAACACTCAATACGCTTCCGTATCGTATCGAAAATTAATCGTTGTTATCGTGTAGGAGTCTTCTAAACGCTGTTCACAAGTCCAAAACCCGAAAATTTTGTCACTTTAAATCAAATAGACGCCCGCTATTCTTCCAACTGCTATTTGCTGTTGAGGGCAAGTCAAATCAGGTTATTGAAATGTCAGGTTTTCGATACGATATCCTGTCGTATGGTTGTGAATAGCATTGCTGGGAAACTCAGGTCCCATGTTTAGCAGTCAAACACGCTTGGCCACTATACAAACGAGGCAGCCACAAACTTGGTCAAGACTGGGTGGCCACAGGCTTTAAAATAAATTACCAATATGATCATTTTGATCATACTGCCGCGACAAAGCCCTGCGGCACCCATTTCAACACTCTGTGGGTTTCATTTTTGCCAAAATGGAATTGTGTAGCAGATCTGTCATCTATGCTGAAGTTTAATACGTGTGTGCTTTATTGACGGCTTACTTCGTCGGCTTGTATAAATCGACAAGTGTGACCAGCAATGTATGCCGTGTTCCGCGTAAATTGTGAATTCATGCTGTTTGGATGGGAGCATATTGTGGTATGATAATGTAGCGAAAGTTACACGTATGAAATTAAAATATTATTATTATAGGTAAAAGTAGTATGTGTGTCTTTTTCTTTGTTGTTTTCATTCAAATGGATTACTAGAGTAACACACTATGATGCTACTCGTGTCACATTTTCGCTATGTAATACGTTTTACACACACATAATAAATAACAGGACATCGCTCTTATTTTTTCGAAAAGGTTAGGCTGGGGTGCATCGTGTCAGGGGTGCGGTGAATGCTTATGCGAATCCCGCACCCCCGGCCATAGGTAGAGGTGGAACACCGCGGTGGTTTTAGCCGGTAAGAGTCCGGCATGCCCCTCTGTCACCCCCACGATAGAGGAAGTCCATGAGCATTTCCACCGCGAAAAAAAAAAGAGGTGCATCAAGTTATGTTTCAAATCCCATGTAATAGGGGGCGAGCCTATTGCCATCAACAGGTCCCAAATATGACAGGCCTGATGGTCTAGTGGTTAGTGACCCTGACTGCTATGCCGGAGGTCGTGGGTTCGATTCCCACCCAGGACAAATGTTTGTGTGATGAGCACGATCATTTGTTCTGTGTCTGGGTGTAATTTATCTATAATATGTATGTATTTAGAAATATATAAGTATGTTTATCAGTTGTCTAGTACCCATAACACAAGCTCTGCTTAGCTTGGGACTAGATGGCGTTGTGTGATAGTTGTGGAATATTAAATCTAGTTGAAAAAACTAAATAAAATTGCCTGATCTGGGATGAGAACTTCAGGACCTCAAACTCATCAGTAGCGCTTGTGACCAATGGACCAACGAGGACCAAGGTTTTCGCTTCAGTTGTGTTAAATTTATTTCAGACTAGCTGCGCCTCGCGGTTTCACCCGCGTAAATGTCGATCCCGTGGGAATATCGGGATAAAAACTATCCTATGTCCTTTTCCGGGACTCAAACTATCTCTATACCAAATTTCATCTAAATCGGTTCAGCGGTTTAGGCGTGAAAAGTTAACATGCAGACAGACAGAGTTACTTTCGAATTTATAATATTAGTATAGATGCCAAATAAGTAGGTTATAACAAACCTACAAAGTACTAAAGCTGCCATTTTTATCACCCATCTACTGTTCAATGTTTATCTAGCTATGAAAGTATACTCTAGAGTTTAAAAATCCTTTTACCTCCTTGCATTAAAGCGAAGCATTAATTTCTTTTTATAATAAAAAGGAACGATTCATTTGCAGAAGTATCATAACGTTTATTTCCCTTGCGAGATGATCGTGGCTTAAGCTTCAGGAGAACTTTGATGACAATGGACTTGAGAAGTACTCACTTATTACCTCCGCAAGTTGATATTGCGATTGGCGGCCATCTTAGTGACGTCACAGTGACGTAGTCGAACTGTCATTACCGTTCGCAAGATCAGCGAGCGCTACTACTTTGACGTCACGCAGCTGTTATTGTGACAAGGTTCCATCGCAATATCAACGTGCGGGGCTAATAAGGATTGGTTGGTTACCTAATAATTATAAAAGAAGCTAGCCAGAGCCACAGTTTAATTTAAATAACGGTTTCTTTGCATGCTATTTACCTCTTAAGAGGACTACATGACCTAAAGCGCGGTCACTGTCGGACTGCATAGAAAAGAAAGAGAAGCGCGATGACGCAACGCTGGTAATTTATTGCAAATTATGAAGCAATTATCTATTTACAAAAAATCTATTGTTTGGACTAAAAAATTAAAACACTAGTTTTAGTATGTTGCTTGTAGAATAATCTGACACGAAATCATAATGATTGTATGTATATTAGTATGGTTTTTATTGTAAAAAGAAAGTTTTAGTGGTATCTTCATGACTTTTTTCTATCGTACCAAATAAGTTGTATTATGTTTTCAACACACTATCTACCTAGCATATATCCTGAAGAAAATCATTATATTTTTTTGATTTTGTTTACTGTAGTCGATCATATATTTTTATTGTTTCTAAAACTTGCGTTTTTTGCGTTTAGGACCTGTAAGCCCCTTAAGGCTCGTGGCTAAGTAATAAAAGCCGAACGAGTCGATCGATCAGGTTAAGCTACGCTTGCCGCGGTTGGTCTGTGGATGGGTGACCATCTTTACATACCGAGACCCCTCCGTGCCCCGGAAAGCACGATAAGCCTTTGGTCCCAGCTGTCATTCTAGGATCTTTGACAGTCGTGACGAGTCGTCAGAAGCCCGAAAGTCTGACAACCAGTCTTACCAAGGGGTATCGTGTTACCCAGTAAATGGGTTGTGGAGGTCAGATAGGCAATCGCTCCATGTAAAATACTGGTAAGTATACAGTTGCATCCGGTTAAACTGGAAGCCGACCCCAGCATAGTTGGGAAAAGGCTATGCAGACTACTTCTTAAGTCTTCACGAAATTTTAAGGCCGTGCATACTTAAAGTTAGCAACGTTCGTTGCAAACAGCTGTCAAACGTTTAAGTTATAATATTGCATGTTTTAAGTTATAATTCTCTATGTTTTAAAGTAAATTCCATTGAATAACTCTTAAGCGTTACGCTATGATGTAGAAAAAAGTAAATAATATTTAATAATAACTTTGCAATTTTTTTGTATCGAGTAAAATTCATTGAATCGTGTAAGTATTCCTTTTACATGAGACCAAAGAGTCAAAAAACATATACCAAAATTTTAAATCCCTATTCCACATATTTAACAAGTTACACGAAATAGAAAACCATTTTTTTTTCAATATAATCTATATAAATAAAAACAAAAGGCCTGACTGACTGACTGACTCATCAACGCCCAGCCCAAACCCTTAGACCTAGAAAGCTGAAATTTTACACGGTGGTTCCCTTTATAATGTAGACAAGGAATAAGGAAAGGTTTTTTGAAATTCAACCCCTAAGGGAGACAAATAGGGGATGAAAGTTTGTATGAAAGTCCCTCAGTTTTAAAGTTAGGATCTTCAAATTTTGTGTTTAGGCTGACGATTGGAAATTAATTTACACGTGTCTCAGCGTTTTTGATAATTCCACCCCCAAAGGGCTAAAAAGGGGGATGAAGTTGTGTATGAAAGTCAGTCAGATTAAAAGTTACGATCTTCAAATTTTGTGTTTAGGCTGACGATTGAAAATTAATTTATACGTGTCTCAGCGTTTTTGATAATTTCACCCCCAAAGGGGGATGAACGACCTGACTGGGATATCAACGGACAGCCTAAACCGCTGGACCTAGGGACATGAATTTTGCCGTGTGTTCTTTGTGAAGAGTAAGTATCCAGTAAGAAGGGGTTTTTGAAAATTAACCTTTAAGGGGGTGAAAAGGAACTTTGCAAGAATACCTATCTAAGTAATAAACGAAGTTTTTCATTTTTCGTTTTTCTAAACTACCCCCTAAAGAGGTATTGGGGGGTGTCAAAACTTGTATAGAAGAATTTTAACGCGCTATCCGAGTAACTCGAAACTCAGTATTTGAGGAGCAATCATTCAATTAGTGTTTTGTCCATAAATTAACGAAATACAACTGAGTATGGAGAAATCATAATTACAGTATAATTATCCTCCTCATTTATACTAGGGACTAAAAATAAAGAATAACATGACGTGTCAGGGTTTGTCGAAAATCTACCCCTAACTGTGTGAAAAGGGGTAGTTAATTTTACAGGGGAGGATTTTACTGCGTGACTTGATTAGCTCGAAAATTGGCATAAATAATCTTTGAGTCAAGTTATGAACACATCTTAAACGATTTTTCATAATTCGACCCATGTGGGGGTGAAAAGCGGTGATACAGTTTATATGAAAAATCTTATTTATTTGTTTAATAAACATGAAACTTGGCAACATTTGGGTCAGGAAATAAGAAAGATTGTCACTTTTAGTTTGAAAAAAACCCCTTACAGATGATTTAGGGGGTGACAAAGTTGATAAGTTAGAAAAATGTGTAACCTGCTGTCGGATTAACTTGAAACTCGGTACTACTAAAACCAAAAATAAAACAAGTATGAGTTTTAGGGTTTTTCAAAAATCGACTCCTACCAAGGTGGGAAATGGCAAGTAATAAAGTTTAAGGGAAGGATATTACTGCTTGCATCCATTAACTCGAAAATGGGTATGGTCTTTGAGTCAAGTTATGAACAAATCACGAACGATTTTTCAAAATTTCACCCCTGTGGGGGTAAAAAGCGGGGATACAGTTTATTTGAAAAATCTGATTCCTTTAATCTATAAACTAAAAAATTGGCCCGAATACTTATTTATCTAAATAAATGATAAAGATCATACTACATACATTTTCGAAATTTTTAGAGAAAAGTACGAATTTCACGCGGACGAAGTCGCGGGCAGAAGCTAGTATATTATCACCATAACGACGCGCGAAGACTTACCTACAACTGAGTTTCGTTTTTGGAAAAGTCGATAGTTTCGAAACCTGACCTCTGCTCTGCTCCTTCAAAAGTTGGTTTACAGAGCCTGTTATTATGTGCTATATCACATAAAGGATTGCCAATACGTTGAAATCCTTAAAGATTAAAAAAAAAGGAGAAGTCCGGGTACATCCATAAGGATTTACCCGCATTTCTCTTTCCCTGTACAATGTCCACACAGGGTTCACAGCCATTGTTTAACCAATGTTTCTGCTCGGCGGACTGAAATCTTACGGACACCGAACCATCCCAGCCTACCGGCTTAGCGACAGTCAATGTAGGTATAGATTTTGCACATTCCAGGCATTACTCTATTACAAAATACAACCATAATCCAACACAGACATAATCTAATAAACTAAACAAGTCTGCGAGTCGTGATTCTTCTTCATTTGAAATGCAAAGACAGTTTCAAACATAATTCACAAACCTAGACGCGCCTAGAATGTTCCATTGCAAGCAGATGAACATTAACGTATTTGATATTCCCGAGTGCTACAATATAAATGTTTATATTATACAATCCATTACTCTAATAAGACTTATTTGCATTAATTAATATAATGTACGTACAATACATGGATGTTGTCTTGCCGTATGCAAATATAGGACACCAGCATTGGAGCATTGGAGCCAACGATACAAGGCTTTTCGTGTGTAAACTTGTACGATATAATGGAAAAGTAGACAATGGAAAGTTCGGAACCGTTTCCATCAGTTTTGCGCAAATATTTGTGCAAACATTCGTTATTTTACGGCGAAAAGGATGGGGGATAGCGGTTAAGGTTTTTTGATCGATTGTGATCTAATAAAATCTAAAGCCATTTATTCAAACTAGGCTGAGAACCGGATGTGTTCGGCTGTCTTCGGGATGTACTCGGTCTTAATTTATATCCGATATGTCAGTGAGTGATTTCTGTTTGTGTTTTGTTTATACATATGACGATTCAAAAAATACACACGTAATTGTTCAAGTTTTCACTTCTGTCGGCACTCCCGGAGTGCCACTTTTTTATAGCTATACTTACTAAGTTTTAAGTCTTTATTAATATCTTACTTGTCGCAAAAATTTAAAACATAATGCTATAGAATATATGTATAGTTTACTAGGGCAATTACGATAGTGGGTACATTCCATTGGATGATAATTTCTACCAAACACAATTCGTAATTGCAACCTTAGGCTGCGGCCGCACTACTAAGGCGAATGCGACGCGACGGCGATTTCGTGAAAACAAACTCATATAAACATAATATGTCGGTGGCTGACTGCAGAAACGACAAGCAAAATTAATTTGTTCAAATCGTCGCCGCCGCATCGCTGTTGCCGTACCAGTGCGGCCCCGGCCTTATTCCTATTCAAAAATCATTAAATATTTTTCTTGACGATTACATCGCGTTTTCGCGCTAGGGCCTCCGATCAGAAAATATCCGCTGAAAGTTCACATCTTAAACGACGTAAGCTTGGAAATAACGGATAAAAAGTTCGCAGGATTTTCACGACACGCGGCGCGAAATGAGAGAAGTTGTAGGCCCTTTGTTACTTACTGTAATACTCGCTTTTGTGCACTCAAATGTACACACAGGTATGTTGTGAACTTATTTGAATGATTGACGACACCACTCGTGTTCTAATTGAGATTAGGGGGATTTTGATGAAGTGATGGGGCTAAGTTTTGTTATTGAGACAGTACACACGGCAAAAATCAAGCTATACAGGGTGAAATTGAAAACATGCGACAAATCGAAATGAGAGATTGTAGGTACTCATCATTATGAACAACTTTTACTATGGGACCAATCCTGAAATCGCAAAAAAAAAAATCAGCTGTTCCCTACATTTATGTTCGCTCGTCAAAATGTAGGGAACAGCTGATTTTTTTTTCGCGATTTCAGGTTTGGTCCCATAGTAAAAGTTGTTCATAATGATAAGTACAATCTCCCATTTCGATTTGTCGCATGTTTTCAATTTCAACCTGTATATTTCCAGTTTTAGTTGACCTCGCATTGTATAGGTTTTTCGTACAATCAGAAGTCAGCTTATACTAGTTATGCATAGCTTAAAGTGTAGCCGTGTGTACCTATACCATATTTGCAACATAGCTCATAATAATATGTATACAGCGATGATGACTCGACGTTTATATTGCTACGTCTAGCAAACGCATTGGTACCTATTGGAATATGTCGTTACTATAAAGTACAATACTTCTACATTCATAATGGAGGGGCTTGTGGCTAAGTAACAACAGCCACACAGGTCGATCGATCAGTTTAAGCTACGCTTGCCGCGGTTGGTCCGTTGATGGGTGACCATCTTTACACACCAAGACCTCTCCGTCCCTCGGAAAGCACGTTAAGCCGTTGGCCCCGGCTGTCATTCGTGGATCTTTGACAGTCGTTACAGGTCGTCAGAGAAGCCCGAAATTCTGACAACCAGTCTTACCAAGGGTTATCGTACTACCCAATATCTGGGTTGTGGAGGTCAGATAGGTAGTCGCTCCATGTAAAATACTGGTATTCAGCTGCATCCGATGGTTAGACTGGAAGCCGACCCTAACATAGTTGGGAAGAGGCAGGCAGATGATGACATCTACATTCATAAGTATTAGTATTTTCGTTAATAAACAAACCATAAGTATACTCGTAGCGTGATTTCTGTCGTATAATTTCCAGCAGTTGTGTCGCTACGTTTAATGCTACTGCTCCATCTGCGTTAGCGTTAAAGTTAATGTCAATGGCCAACTACACGTTAATTAGGGCATTAAAAATGCGCGTTGGCTACACTTAGGTTACAATGCTAAACTACGCACTAAAACCCTTTGATGTGTCCAAAAAACCGACACTCGAGTTATCGCTTAACGTTTAATGCCATTAATAATGCCATTTGTATAAAATGCCATTAAAACGTTGGCCACATCTACGTAACGCCTAAATTAACGTGTTAATTTGCGCGTTAAGACGCAGATGGAGCAGTAGCATAAGAAAAAACACGTTATTCTTAGGTAAGCATGTCGTCGTCATTTGTTCTTTAGTATACTTACCACTTTTTATAGAACAGCTGATTTTGTTTACAAACAAACTACTTATTATTGTGACAGGATAAATGATAAATGGTTTTATTTTCTGTAAGCAGGTTTGCACCAACACTTTTACACGTCAATCATATTTTTTTAAGCTAGATGAGGTCGGCGTTTCCTATCTGACTACTCTGAGAAGAAAGGCCGAAACAAACTCAGAGATCAGTCTCTTTTAAAGTCCAGACAAAATCTTCGTCAAATCATAGGAAGACCATGTACTCGTAGATTGGTGTCTGAAATGGTCTTTTGAGGAAAGAACCACACAGATTGAGCGGACCTGTCCAGTCAGTGCACGCATTTGTCAAAAATCGTGCAGCTCAACGATTCGACGAACAATACCAAAGAAAGGACATTTGGAAGGCCGCGTAAATTACTCAAACTGCTAGATCATGATTAAAACTAACTGAGAAGGAAAACAGAAATACAGATATCAAATTAACATCACAATTATATCCTAGAGTTTTCTTCTGCACCGTCTTATGTTAATGTAACTTAAAATAAACATGGGTAAGCAAATTACCACCTTTATCTCTCCCCTCAAGGTGCACTCATTAGTTATCTTGAAGGAGATTAATTACTGCGCTGTTTAGTATCACGTTACAAGTTGTCTGCCAAGGAAGCTAATGAAGCAGGTCAACAATGGTTTCTTTGGCAAACAATACTGGGGGGTAGGCTTTACATACTTACATCAAATTATACAGGGTGTTACGGAAAGGGTATATCAATACAAACGGGTTGAAGAGTGTATCTGGTCTAGAATCTCTGCAAAATTTCAGCTCAAAAGCATTAACTTTGAAAATGCTTAATATTTTTTTATTTCGACATCATGGCGCTGCACTGGCGCGCGGCGGCGTGATGTGCGTGTACTAGGCGCACAGACACACTACAGATAATGGATAATGACCCTCTTAGTGCGATGACACGTTTGTTATGATTTCAATTTAATAAACTATCGAAATAAAAAAATATTAAGCATTTTCAAAGTTACTACTTTTGAGCTGAAATTTTGTACAGAGATTCTAGACCAGATACACTCTTCAACCCGTTTGTATTGATATAACTTTTCCGTAACATCCTGTATATATTATGTTCTGTCCTAATGGGTTCATAGGTTTTTGTAGTGGAGTGCCTATCAAACACTAAAAACTAAATTGTTTAGAGTTTTTTTCCACTTATAAATGAGCTTGCAAAGTTTAGACTTACGATAACAAATACATTGTACGAGTCATGTATCACACACGGCACGCGCGCATTGCAGAGATCAGCACTTTTTCATCGCCTTGCACAAATTATAGTGTTACGCGACATTACACGATTAGCGTTCATAATCAGCTGTACTCATTCACAAAGCATTCATAAAGCAGTAGTTACGTGGTAGTTTGGCTATCCGTGACTTATCATTCAAACTAGCATCCAAGGTGTGTGCGACCCATTCAGCAGCACAAACATACATTTTCTTGAAATCTGGATACGGTCGGTTCAAATAGATTTTTATTTTTATTATTTTATTTGACTTTTAATCAGCTGCGCCCCACGGTTTCTTTCGCGTAAATATCGATCCCGTGGGAATATCGGGATAAAAAGTAACCTAGGTATATTTTAATTCAGGTTGTCAGCTGCCTCCATACAAAATTGGTCCAGCCGTTTGAGCGTGAAGAAGTAACAAACATAATTATAAACACACAAACACACACTCACAAACTTTCGCCTTTATAATATTAGTGTGATTTATCTTTTAAATAGTTTCTTGTATATTTTTACCCGACTACGGCGAAGCAAAAAGGAGGGTTATGATCTTGTGTGAATGTAAGAACGACGTAGGCCTTGTAGACTGTCAATTTGTAAAACATTTTCTATCTTGTTCGTAGATAATTGTTCACAGGCCCACACTTTCCTTCCTATACCTGTTTACACTGTAATTTGAAAATATTGTAAAAGTCAAATAATTTTAAAAGAGTAACCGTAGAGTTTTTTACCGGCGCTTCTCCATAGACCAGTTGGAACCGACCACCTAGCTTCTGATATTATTATTGCATACTCGTAAGTGCCCATGTAGGTTTATGTGAAATATAATATCTAGATTTAATTTAATTTGTAATAATTCATGAATATTTCTGCACTTTATTTGCTTAATATTAGTAATTCAATGTTTGTGCCTACAACAAGGTTGTATTTTCCGCAGTCTTTTTCATTCTACCCTACCGTATTTTCTAACAAAATACATTGGACACAAAACGGCAAAATAACACGTAAACATTGAATATTTATTCAGGCATGAAAGTAAACCACGTCAAACGGAGAACTTTTCAGATTAAACCCAATACTAAATCTAAGAAAATGTGGGGTCAGTGGTTTGAGATTGTATTCCACTGCGAAAGATATAAGTATTTTGTGCGCTTTGTTTGCTAGCATAATGGGCTCCGGTCACTAGGTCAGTTGGTGAGTTATTTCAGTTAGTGGCGAGTGCCGATGCATTCCACCAGATTCTACGTTTTGCAGTCGATCGCCGCCGTCGACCAGTCAATATTGATCGATGTAATCGATGGTTGATCAATAGTACATTACTGCAGCGGCCAGCAAAACAGGTGTTGATGGACGAACGTGTAAATGTCGGCCGAGGCGAAGCCGAGGCACACATACGTAAGTCTATCAATGCCTAGTAATTGTGGCCAAGGCTTGTCAAATAGTATTTTTCTCAAATAATGCGCGGAAATTAAAACTAAGTAAGTAGTACCTAGGCAGAACTTTTTTGTCAAATACAATTACTTTTCAAAATCAATGACTAACAACGAACAACAATCATTTTTCCCGCGTTAAAGTGTTCATTTGTTTTTTTTTTCAATTTACAGCTTTCTATTTGCAAGCCAGTTCGAAATTTAAATAAAACCTTTGATAAGTTACCTCCTTGGTTCGGAGTAAAAGTTCGTTCCATTTTTAAATTACACGACAGATATGAGTTTACTATGTAATTTATTTGGCCGTTCAACCGCGACAGATATGGATTTTCATACAACTTTTGCCGGCCGCTGCCCGCATGTATTTGGCCAGTACAGCAATTTTGATTTATCTCTAAGAAGGTTGTCAAAATAATGCTCAAATTTCCAAGCATGTTTGAGAAAACTAATTTAACCAGCCATGACATTCAATGTGGTATAAGATCGATTTAAATGGTGTCATCGCGGTGATCGCAAACTACATAATTACAAGAGAATATTACACTACATTCCAGTTGTACCTTTGTAGTGAAGATGATATTCCTGTTACCTGATATCCCTGTAGTTTCCATCCTCTGAATGCTGATATTGCTATCTACACCAAACATTTGCAGCAAGTTCACTAGATATGACACTATGTTTCAATACATTGAAAACTTTGAGTCAATAGGTGTACGTGACTTTTGGTCATGCAGGAGACTTTTGGCTTTAACTTCAAGTTGAGGAACTTGTAGGGAAAAGTGTGTGATATACGTACGTTTGAGTAAGTTTTCGCTAAGCAAGGGACGAAAAAGGGGATGGGCTTATTTGAAGGCTTATTACGTTTGGTAGTTAGTAATTTGATTGATTAAGGGCCAAAGCACACACGCTACTTTTAGCATCGGCGATCGGCGATTTTGCAGCTGTATCGATGCTGCATCGCGTTTTGGCGACTCTCTGCGTTTAGACGCTGTATCGGAATCGCGCGTTTTAGCGACTACTCAGATGCTGGATCGATGCTGCATCGCGATTTTGCGACTTCCTGCGTTCGGACGCAGTATCGGAATTGCGCGTTTTAGCGACTGCTCCGATGCTGGCGCAGTTGCCAAATCTCTGCGACCGGCATCCAAATGTGTGCGGAGTGTAGCGTTCAGCCGCTGTGTCGAGCTTCCGAAAAGCGACTGAATCGCCGCGTTTGGCGTTTAAGTGTGCGGTGTGGAATTCTTGGTCGCTGCATTTAGCTTCTAAAAAGCAGCTGTATCGCCGATCGCCGATGCTAAAAGTAGCGTGTGTGCTTTGGCCCTAAATTATTACAATAAAATGAGTATAGAACAAAACCCTTTCTAGCCGAGGTATTTGGAAGATTGTTCTATATGACTAATTCAATATCTAGTTGGTATGCTTACATAATTAAAATTTAATAGGCCCTAAGCATGCACATTTTTTTTAATTAGCCTATATTGTCACACTACTGGGCAAAACCCTCCCCCAAATCCTTTAAAGCATCCTTTTCCGGGGCCAACTCGATCTAATCCTTGTGTTACGCGTCTAGGTCGTCTTGCCACCTCTTCCTGGGTCGGCCCAGGCACCCACCGTGTGGAGACTGTTGCCAAGTGGTCACTGTGCATGTGGCTGACGTGCCCCGCCCAATCCCATTTCAGATTATAATTCGACCGTAAATATGGCTCATTGAGCTTCATAAAGAGTCGGCACAAAGGTATGTGAGTGACAGAGGCTACAAAGACGAGCTTTTAAAACGTCCTCCGATTTTCGTACATGTATTTAGAAAACAAGGTTCAAAGACACATTTTACTTACATTGGTCATGCATATAATAGTAGATTGTTTGCCAAGGGAGCAAACAACTATTTTGAAGGCGAGAGTGTTTCTTTGAATCCAGAGCAGAGCGAAGGATTCAAAGTACGTCACTCTAGCTTAAAATAGCGCTGCTCCCGAGGTGAACACTCTACTCTTTATCACCCTCTATGAAAAAATCAGTACGTGCAACTTAAAAATAAGAATAGTACGTTTATTTATTTACATACAATTTTGAGTAAACAATTACGAACGAAGGCAGAATGCTTTACGCGTGTTTTTTATGTTTTCACAAACTTTTTTTATATTTGGCTCGCGCGCGTTTTACTTCATCATACAGCTGTTACTAAATTATGCTGTTTATTAAAGATTCAAATATTTACATAATTTAAAAATCTTAAAATAATAATATGTTACTGTTACTTGTTCATACATTGTTCGTGATTGATCTCTCTGGTGATTGGAACTATTACTAACAATATCCATATTCAAATTACTTTTAGTCCCTAGGAATTAAAGAGCTATTTTAGTCCCTATTTACGAAGAATACACTAGCTCTTTTTGAATAGATGTGATAAAAAAAATACTTAGCTATAAATGTTTCACGCTTCAATAACGCTTCATATCCAATTGGACCACGACCGTTAAGGGTAATGTCGAAAATTCCCCACTAAATTGCGGGCAGCACCCATAGTCATTTCATGGGAGTTGCTATTACCTCCCTAAGAGCTGGAGTAAATCAGCCGCTATCGATAACTAAATTGTGGAACTTTATTACATTTTATGGGAATGGGAATATTTTAGTGTAACGAGGTTGCAATTTATTTAGTACTAGCAGCGCCCCGCGGTTTCACCCGCATAAATTTCCCGTGGAAAATCGGGATGTCCTTTCCCGGGACTCAAACTATCTCTATACCAAATCACACTAATATTATAAAGGCGAAAGATTGTGAGTGTGTGTGTTTATATGTTTGTTACTTCTTCACGCTCAAACGGCTGGACAGATTTTGATAAAATTTTGTATGGAGGTAGCTAACACCCTGGATTAACATATAGGCTTCTTTTTATCCCGATATTCCCACGAGATCGACATTTATGCGAATGAAACCGCGGGGCGCAGCTAGTTTTATCTAAATTGGTTCAGCGATTTAAGCGTGAAGAGGTAACAGGCAGACACACATTCGCATTTATAATATAAAGTATGGATGGATGGTCAGTGACAAAAGATGCTGTTCATGAATTTTATTAATTCAGTGTCATATCACTTCATTATTGTTGTTTTAAATTGTAGGTAGGTATACATGGTGGAGATGAGAATAAATTAAACTTCATATTATATCTAACTAGCAGCGCCCCGTGATTTCACCCGCGTAAGTTTCGATCTCGTGGGCATATCGGGATAAAAACTATCCTATGTCCTTTCCCGGGACTCAAACTATCTCTATACCAAATTTCATCGAAATCGGTTTAGCGGTTTAATTTAATTTATAATATTAGTATGGATGACGTTCCCAGTGTCCATACAAAGAATCAACCCGATATATCCAATAGCTTACTCGCTATAGCTAAGTATTCAAAGATTGGCGAAAGCCATAGTCAGCCCATTACTACTATTTAGTTTGTTTGAAAAAGTCAGTTTTTTAATTTCGAAGTCCTGACATTTTCATTTATTTTCGTATTGCCTTCTCCATATTTTACTTAAACAAGAAGAGAATACCAGTATTTTACATGAAGCGACTGCCTATCTGGCCACAATGCAGTTACTGGATAACACGATAACCCTTGGTAAGACTGGTTGTCCGACTTTAGAGCTTCTGATGACCCGAACGAATGTCTAAGGTGCACGAATGACAGCAGACTGGGCCAACGGCTTAACAAGTTTACCGAGGCACGGAAAGGTCAAAGATGGTCACCCATCCAGGGGCCGACCGTGACAAGTGTAGCTTAACTTAATCGATCGACCCATGCGGCTGTTATTAATTAGCCACGAGCGCCTATAGTATTTTGCATCACTATAGCCGGAATATTAAAAGAAACTTGTATAAAAATTGAACGTATTGCTTCGATTGATGTGAATAAAAACAAAACAAAATGGCGTATTACTCCGATACAGCGAAACAAATCGTTTTTCAGTTATGCCACTATTTAAGTTATAAGTGATTGGAGTTAACTGCAATGTTTGTTTATTAATTAGGCTTTTCAACAATGAGTACACTGTTACTGTATAATTTATACATTGCAAACTTAAGACTAAGCGCCACATCACTTACAGAAAAGCACAGCATGCACTACATTATGCGCAGATAATAACACAAATTATATTAAATGCACAAATTATATAAATTATATGCATCGCAATGTGGGAACACGGTAAGAGGTTTTGGACAGTTTTAGTAGGATTGTTTCAATGAGCAGTGGTGACCTTGTGGTAACGCGACTTACGAGGTATCCATTGCTTTATATGTTTAAAAAAAAAAACAGTGGCACTCCGGGAGTGCCGACAGAAGTGAAAACAAAACACAAACAGAATACTTTGCCATCACTCACTGACATATCAGATATACATTAAAACCATCCGAACTGGCGTCGGTTACGGTAACAGTGGCGCGAATTCAATGGTTTTTTCTAATGCCCAACGCGCCTAAAAAAGTTTCACATCAAAATGTTTCTGCCCAACGACTTCAATAACGCAATGAATGTTGTTGAACTGTCAATAAGTGGGTTCGAGCCCAGTCAGACGGTTTGCTTTGTGTAAATAATTTCATCACCATTGGTCTCACACGGTAAAGGAAAACATCGTGAGGAAAACGGCATGTCCTAGAACCAACAATTCGAAGACTGTAATCTACCAATCCGCAAAGGACCTGCGTGGTAGATTACAGCCGACAGAGAGGGGCTGCCTCTCGAAGAGAGGAAGCTTGAGTCTCAGCAGTGGAAAGATAGGCTGATTATGATACTGGGATGGGATCACCAATTCGTTTGCAAAACGTGATCATGATTTCAGCCGAAAGACGTCCACTGCTGGACATAGGCCTCCCCCAAGCACCTCCACTTCGAGCGGTTTTGTGCTTCTTGCATCCAACGAGTTCCTGCGGCCTTCACAAGGTCGTCGGCCAAACGTGAGATTGTGGAAAATCTCTTGAATTTTTGTTGCTTTGGGTTCAAAACTTACCACATCCAAAAGACATTGGGACCACAGAAGTGTAGTTAAAAATGGAAATGAGCATTTTGGGGGGCCCTGTGTTTTGTAACTTATAACAATCATGAAGTACTGGTTCTCAACCAACATTTTTTTCCTTTTCTATTTCGAACTACCTGCGCCCCGCGGTTTCACCCGCATAACTCTCGATCCCGTTTGAATATCGGGACGAAAAGTATCCTATGTCTTTTCCCGGGACTCAAACTATCTCTATACCAAATTTCATCTGAATCGGTTCAGCGGTTTAGGCGTGAAAAAGTAACATACAGACAGACAGACAGAGTTAGTTTCAAATCTATACTTATAATAAATCTGTAGAGAGGTCAATTCTGTACATGAAATATATTTTCAAAATAACTATCAGGGGGTGATTAGTGATCGATACTGATGCCAAAAATGCAATCAGTAAAATTTTTGTCTGTCTGTCTGTCTGTCTGTCTGTCTGTCTGTCTGTCTGTCGGTCTGTATGTTCCTTATAGAAACAAAAACTACTCGACGGATTTTAATGAAACTTGGTACAATTATTCTTCATACTCCTGGGCAGGTTATAGTATACTTTTCATCACGCTACAATCAATAGGAACAGAGTAGTGAAGGGAAATGTTGGGAAAACGGGAGAAGTTACTCCATTTTTTAAGCTTCCGTCGCGTGTGCAGCCTTAATGGTTAAAGTTACATAGAAATCATGTATGACGGAAATATTTTACATAAAATTGTCTAAAAAATATCCCGCAACAGCATATGTCTATCTTTTATGGTTGACTCACAATAACACGTGTAACTCCTGATAGCTTAGTAGTTCGGAGCATTCTGATTATATTTGTTTACTCTTACGTTTATAATACTCTCACTCATCCATAATTTAAAAAAGTTAACATTATTACCTATTCAATAAAAAAAGAATCATAGAAATCGGTATAGAAACACCAAACTTATACATGAAATAAGCCATCGCGCCGTCGCACGTGAATACTGAATCATGCTATAAGGATTATTTTTGTGTAACGGTTGCCGCGCTCGACACGGGTCGCGGCGGCGGTAGGGTATAAAAAGGCGGGAGGTCCGAGAGCGAGCTGGAGCTTCATTCAATATTTGGCTGTTGGTGCGTTCAGAGCGTTCGACCTTATTGACAGACAATAATTGATATTTTGAAACCGTGCTTATCAGCGCGACTTTTAGTCTTTAAATAGTTTGTTTGAATTTCTTTTGTTGTTATAATGGTATGAGTTGTTTTGGTAGTGTTTAAATATTCGTTCAAATTAAAAATTATTAAGCGTAGGTACTTTTATTAATTAAAGTAGTTATAAGTATTTATTTTTAAGTGAAGTAGGTATAGGTAGATAGTATTGCACAGGCGTTTCAGCTTTATTTTCATTTCTTTTTTGTTGTGAGTTGTATATATTTCTGGGTATAATTCTATTACAATATTTTAGTGTAAATAGTCATTAAGATTTTAAGTGTAAGGTAGCTAAAGTTAGGACCTCTAACGTAGGTTATTTTGTTAGGTAACTGACAGCCTTTTCGTTACTGTAGATTATTACACAATGCCACCTAAAAAACCATTATCTTTATCTCGAACTTCGAGTAAAGCTAAGAGAATGAGAATTACGCGATCTCAAGAATCGGCAGAGGAAAGAGCAAATCGGTTAAATTCTATGAGAGTTAGAGCCTCAACTTCTCGAGCCAATGTCATAAACGATTTTTCAAAATTCCACCCCTGTGGGGGTGAAAAGCGGGGATACAGTTTATTTGAAAAATCTGATTCCTTTGTTCTATAAACTTCAAAATTGGCCCGAATACTTATTTATCTAAATTAATTATAAAGATCATACCAACATACATTTTCGAAACTTTTAGAGGAAAGTACGAATTTTGCGCGGACGAAGTCGCGGGCAGAAGCTAGTTTATAATATTCGTATGGATTTTGCAAGTACTAGAAAAATGTACTAAGGAGGTACTAATTTACTCATGAAGTCTGCTCCTCAGACCTTTTTATTCACTACTCCCCAAAAAACTACGTCAGCACCGCTACATTGCTATAAATTGCACCGCCAGCTTTATTTCGTCATTAAATTTGAAGCATCCGTCCCTCAGATGGTTCGAACACGATCATTTATCATTTCGCACTCTGACGTCACTGAAAAAACATGGCAAGAACAAATCAGAGGATACAGAACCTTATTGGATAGCATTAGTGTTGGAACAAAAACTGGGACGAGTAGGGTTGCTGATGCAGATAAAGATAGAATAACTGGTACATTTAAGATTTTTTTTATTATTTTTTGTTAAATGGGCCCGCTCTTGGCCTTGATTACGCCTGATGGAAAGCGACGGATGAGGTCTATGATGGAACGAGCGTACCCAGAAGATACACGAGTGTGGTCGCAAACCAGGCGGGCGTTAGCCCTACCTTATGAATAAGGGCCTTTGGCTCTTTCATTACCTAAATAAGTATCTTTAACTTGTTTTATACAAAATATGTAGGTAAAGGAAATAATAATATTAAAAAAAGAACAGTCAAGTGCGAGTCGGACTCGCGCACCGAGGTTCCGTACAAATTTGTAGGTACTGCTACGATTTTCGGATTTTTCCCTTTACTTGTGCTGCATGAAATGGCTTCTTGCCAAATTTCATCATTCTAGGTCAACGGGAAGTACTCTATAAATTTTGATTCCCTTGAGAGTGTCCAAATATACGTTTTTTGCGGCATAAACGGCCGTACATTTTTTTTGCGTTAACTTAGAAGTTTCATTTTTTCACAGCTTCAAGGGATTGTAGACTTGAGTATATTTTTTTTTTTTGAGTTTTAATTTCAACTCGAAACCTCTACGCGTTCTTGAGATAACGGGTCTTTACAGACAGACGGACAACAAAGTGATCCTATAAGGGTTCCGTTTTTCCCTTTTGAGGACTTAGGGTCCTCAAAAGGGAATAGTACCTAAAGTTAAAACATGCAGCGCGCACGCAAGCATGCGAGAGTTAGAGTAAGGGTGTGTATATTATCTGTTAATTAAAGAAGATTACCAATTCATCTACAAATTGCGATGATAACCTTATAGAGGTATGAAGAACAGAGTGTAAAGTTCACTCAACCTCCATAGAAAAGAGAGGATCCTCCGACCAGACGGATGTTTTGTCTGGCGGGCAACTGCCCGATGATTCATGTCGGGCTGATGTATCTATGCTAGTTGCGCAGTAAACTCTGCTTGCGAGATGCAGGATTTGCGTGACGTCAGTATCACGCGTTGTTCGCATGTGGCGTTGTAGATACCGCTACAACCTCATCATTTCAGCCCGGAATCACCCACTGCTAGATATAGGCCTCCCCTTTCTTCTGACATACTTCCCGGTTCTGTGCGTCTCTCATCCAGGTGTTTCCTGCGACTTTGACGATATCGTCAACCCAGCGCGCTTTTGGACGGCCCTGGTTTCATTGGCCGAACTTTGGCCACCATTCGGTCACAGCTTTACTAGGCTCCATTGGCCATCTCTTCGTCTAGCATGATGATAACCACGGCAATTAGTTATACATCTATTTAAACATAGTGCGTCACGGTATCAATTGGTACCTCCACGGAACACGACCAAAATATCTTCCTAAAATATCTCAATGGACATTAATTAAACACAGAATAAATCAAATAACTCCTCCAAAATTTAATTAAAACATACAAATTGTAACAACAATGCCATCAAAATGTAGGTATCAATAGATTGTAAAGTAAACAATTCTCTTATATTCAATAATATAATTTGGCGTTTATTTTCGTCGCCAACAAAATTAAATTATGTCAAATACAATAATTTACTGAATTTGTGTTCTAAATTGAAAATTTTGAACAATAACTGTTGTTTTAACTCCAAAATATTGTCTGTTTTAGGAACAATATATTGTCATTATACATTAATTGCTATCAAGTCTCGTTTCATTGCTTTTTACGCTTGTACTACATTGATTTTTCCAAGTTTTAAGCTATTGCATAGCTTTTATCGCGGGCTTTGAGCGCGGCGACCGAATCAAGAAATTCCGTAACGAAAATAAACCTAACACCCCCACTCCGACCGGCACAGCGGTGCGGCATTGAAAGCCGTGCATCGTCTAACGTCGTTTCAGTTCGGCAGACTTCGGCACGGTGTTTGTGTGCGTGCGACTAGACGTATGCGTGTAGACTGTACGAAGCTCGCATAAGTTGATAAAAAATGCTATGCAATAGCTTTACCACAGTATAATATACAGTAAGTTATCTAAGGCCGCCCGCCGAGTTATTAGCCTACTCTTGCTTTGATCCCCAGGGTTGTCACTTTTACTTTTAGTTAATATTTTCGAACAAGCAGCACTTGATCTAAATTTATGAAATAAAAAAGCATATTATGATTGAATATTTTACCAATTTATAAATTTAGTAAAAATAAAAAGCCTTTATTCACATAACATTTATAATACTAAGTGTAACTTAGTATTATAAATGTTATGTGAATAAAGGCTTTTTATTTTTACTAAATTTATAAATTGGTAAAATATTCAATCATAATATGCTTTTTTATTTCATAAATTTAGATCAAGTGCTGCTTGTTCGAAAATATTAACTAAAAGTAAAAGTGACAACCCTGGGGATCAAAGCAAGAGTAGGCTAATAACTCGGCGGGCGGCCTTAGATAACTTACTGTATATTATACTGTGGTAAAGCTATTGCATAGCATTTTTTATCAACTTATGCGAGCTTCGTACAGTCTACACGCATACGTCTAGTCGCACGCACACAAACACCGTGCCGAAGTCTGCCGAACTGAAACGACGTTAGACGATGCACGGCTTTCAATGCCGCACCGCTGTGCCGGTCGGAGTGGGGGTGTTAGGTTTATTTTCGTTACGGAATTTCTTGATTCGGTCGCCGCGCTCAAAGCCCGCGATAAAAGCTATGCAATAGCTTAAAACTTGGAAAAATCAATGTAGTACAAGCGTAAAAAGCAATGAAACGAGACTTGATAGCAATTAATGTATAATGACAATATATTGTTCCTAAAACAGACAATATTTTGGAGTTAAAACAACAGTTATTGTTCAAAATTTTCAATTTAGAACACAAATTCAGTAAATTATTGTATTTGACATAATTTAATTTTGTTGGCGACGAAAATAAACGCCAAATTATATTATTGAATATAAGAGAATTGTTTACTTTACAATCTATTGATACCTACATTTTGATGGCATTGTTGTTACAATTTGTATGTTTTAATTAAATTTTGGAGGAGTTATTTGATTTATTCTGTGTTTAATTAATGTCCATTGAGATATTTTAGGAAGATATTTTGGTCGTGTTCCGTGGAGGTACCAATTGATACCGTGACGCACTATGTTTAAATAGATGTATAACTAATTGCCGTGGTTATCATCATGCTAGACGAAGAGATGGCCAATGGAGCCTAGTAAAGCTGTGACCGAATGGTGGCCAAAGTTCGGCCAATGAAACCAGGGCCGTCCAAAAGCGCGCTGGGTTGACGATATCGTCAAAGTCGCAGGAAACACCTGGATGAGAGACGCACAGAACCGGGAAGTATGTCAGAAGAAAGGGGAGGCCTATATCTAGCAGTGGGTGATTCCGGGCTGAAATGATGAGGTTGTAGCGGTATCTACAACGCCACATGCGAACAACGCGTGATACTGACGTCACGCAAATCCTGCATCTCGCAAGCAGAGTTTACTGCGCAACTAGCATAGATACATCAGCCCGACATGAATCATCGGGCAGTTGCCCGCCAGACAAAACATCCGTCTGGTCGGAGGATCCTCTCTTTTCTATGGAGGTTGAGTGAACTTTACACTCTGTTCTTCATACCTCTATAAGGTTATCATCGCAATTTGTAGATGAATTGGTAATCTTCTTTAATTAACAGATAATATACACACCCTTACTCTAACTCTCGCATGCTTGCGTGCGCGCTGCATGTTTTAACTTTAGGTACTATTCCCTTTTGAGGACCCTAAGTCCTCAAAAGGGAAAAACGGAACCCTTATAGGATCACTTTGTTGTCCGTCTGTCTGTAAAGACCCGTTATCTCAAGAACGCGTAGAGGTTTCGAGTTGAAATTAAAACTCAAAAAAAAAAAATATACTCAAGTCTACAATCCCTTGAAGCTGTGAAAAAATGAAACTTCTAAGTTAACGCAAAAAAAATGTACGGCCGTTTATGCCGCAAAAAACGTATATTTGGACACTCTCAAGGGAATCAAAATTTATAGAGTACTTCCCGTTGACCTAGAATGATGAAATTTGGCAAGAAGCCATTTCATGCAGCACAAGTAAAGGGAAAAATCCGAAAATCGTAGCAGTACCTACAAATTTGTACGGAACCTCGGTGCGCGAGTCCGACTCGCACTTGACTGTTCTTTTTTTAATATTATTATTTCCTTTACCTACATATTTTGTATAAAACAAGTTAAAGATACTTATTTAGGTAATGAAAGAGCCAAAGGCCCTTATTCATAATCCTATTTTATCTCTATTTTAGCTAAAATAGGTTTATAGAACGTTTGTCTTTATCTGTCACGTTGTCATTTCTGTGTGTAAGAAAGAGACAAACCCCATTTTAACTAAAATAGGTTTGATAAGTTTTATGAATAAGGGGGTAAGAGTCTATATACTAATACTTATCTGCTTAAAAGGGGGCTCCAATTACTAGTTAAAATAATAAACGATTTTTATTTTCTTTTTCATTTTCAGATACAGTAAAAAAAAAAAGATGGGTTGCACTCCGGGAGTGCCGGCAGAAGTGAAAACTTAAATATTAACGTTGGAATAAATCAATTATTAATTGAATTAATATAACTAAGTTTTTTTCACTATTTCTGCGTCACTTTTTTCATTAATCGATGCACTTTGTTCAATTTCCATTTTTTGAAACACTTTATATACACGAATACACAGCAGTGTGGCTACTACACAGACGGTCGAGCCATCAGCTGTCCATCCACGTCCGCGTCCGCGTCCGCGTCCGCGTCCGCGTCCACCATCACCATAACATCACATCACCATCACCATCACCATCGCCATCGCCATCACCATCACCATCGCCATCACAATCGCCATCGCCATCTCCATCACCATCGCCATCACCATCGACATCACCATCACCATCGCCATCGCCATCACCATCACCATTCATCCATCCATCCATCCATTATCGTGTCTCACTTGGTTCACTTCGGTTGGCGCCGCCGCGCGCCGTAGAAAGAGATGGGGGGGGGGGGGGGGAATCTCTCCTGACGGTCACGTGTCCTGACGCGATGCCCTGATGCGAGTTTAACATTTTTTACCCATTACAAAAAGTGTTCAACGCCGCTAAAGAAGTTTTCACTTCAAAAAACGAAGACCTCTCGAAAACTGTTTGGCACCCACGAAAACCATGAACTGTCAAGGAAACTCCAACTTATAATTAATTACAAGAAAGTTAAAGCCTTTCGATTTAGGTATAAGTATCAAGAAGTAGAGGTAGGTACTTAGGAAATCTGAGGGGCAATTCTCGTAATTTTAAGAACGTTCACAGTCAGGGGGCCTAAAAAGGCCACTTTGGCAGAATCATAAAATAATAACATTATGAATCATAATAAAAGTCGTAAAATGGTCACAAACTGACAATTCATAATATTATTTGCGTACAATTTCATATCACGCAATTCATCTGTTTGACAGTTTTGTATGGAGATTCGAAATATGAATTGCTTTAATGTCAAATAATATCATGAATTGTTAGTTTATGACCGTTTTAAGACTTATTATGATTCATAATGTTATCCCCTTATGATTCTGCCAAAGTGGCCTTTTTAGGCCCCTGATCTCAGTCTCATTCTGTTAGAAAATACTTCTAATATCCCTACATTTTGACAAGTTTTTGACATTTGTTTGTCGCTGAGATGAGACTGCGACTAGATTTTGAACGTTTTAAATTACGAGACTGCTAGTTTTTATTTTTCATACTTACTTATTATTGTTTCCGTATTGTGTTCCACCATTACAGTTTCAATAACCCAAATACAAAATCCAACATACAGTTGAAAATAACAATCCATACGAGGCACGGAATCGTAAGTAAACAAAGCCGGTTCGTGCCCGATCCACACCGTTCCGCCACAAGCCTACAAAGAAGCCGGCTAAAAATATTGTCCGGTTGAAAGCCGCAAAGCACTCGGTAATCTCCGGTTAAAACTGGGTGAGCGGTGCCGGCGATTTATGAGAGAACCGGACTAGTGGGTATTATTTAAAAATGTTTTTTTTTCGTTGGAACATAGATTAGTTTGAGAGTGAAAATATGCGGTTTGCTTTTTTGGTCGCACGTGGAATTCACGGCATGAAAATTTGTGTAAAAAGTGCATAGGTATATTTAAACTCTAATGGATGATTTGGCTGTTATTTTTCGTAAAACCGGGACGTTGGTACATACTATTATTAATTTATTTCAGGCGACGCAGGCCCATAGATATATACCTTAACCTAAATATACATATTTTTATTAAAAAATAGAACTTCACTTCTCTAGCTTGTTCTAGCTAGTTTGTTGTTGTTGTTGTATTATACCTTTATACTCAACACTAATAAGTACCTCGTATCTGTATCCATTTTACTGTGTGTACAGACGCCAGCATATCAAGCTACTACAATCTGTCAAATTTCTTTAATAGATTTTCAACTTTATTACTAAAATATAAGGTTCAAATTTGATTGTTAAAATTTGACAGTTTCGGGTAGCTTGATGTGCTGGCAATAATAAATGATAAAATAAATAAATAATGACTGACAAAAAAGAACGGTGGTAAAAAAATCGGTTCGATTTTTCCATTTTTTTAATAATCTTTGTATGCATATGGAAATGAATACTGTTTTCATTCGTTCTGTTGATCCACTCCAGTGTAGTAGGGGTTTCATGCGTTCAGTTCATTTTGCTCGTTTCTACGAAACTGGAGTTTTCAATATCCATGTAGGCCATAGGCAAAAACTAGGTACTAAAAAACTTATAACTCAATTCTTAACTCTATCCATACTTAATCACACTAATATTCACACTAATATTATAAAGGCGAAAGTTTGTGAGTTTGTGTGTGTGTGTGTGTTTATATGTTTGTTACCTCTTCACGCTTAAACCGCTGAACCGATTTAGATGAAATTTGGTATAAATATAGTTTGAGTCCCCGGAAAGGACATAGGATAGTTTTTATCCCGATATTCCCACGGGATCGACATTTACGCGGGTGAAACCGCGGGGCGTAGCTAGTAAATTATAAATTCGAAAGTAACTCTGTCTGTCTGTCTGTATGTTACGTTTTCACGCCTAAACCGCTGAACCGATTTAGATGAAATTTGGTATAGAGATAGTTTGAGTCCCGGGAAAGGATATAGGCTACTTTTTATCCCGATATTCCTACGGGATCGACATTTACGCGGGTGAAACCGCGGGGCGCAGTTAGTAATTAAAATAATTATTTCTTGCAAAGAGAATATTTAGAAAGTGATATTAAAAAAAAACACCAGCAGGACAAAGAAAATCGTGAAAATAAAGAATATCAGCAAAAAATGAACATACAGTAATTAAATAATCGCAAAAAAAATGTCCTATTTTGCGTTGTTCGCTGAACATTAATATGATCTATACCTACTATTATTTTGGTTTTTAAACTTATTTTCTTGTTGTTATGTAATTTCTTTCTTTTTTTGTTTTTATTGTTTAGTGGAATTACATTTAATGCCTGCTTAATTGTATGATGCCACTATGTGGGGGCCTGGTGACCTGTAATACAGGTTTTTTCTAAAACCTACTTCAGGCAGCAGCTCTCAAAATGTGAATTTATATATTTTAAAACTGTAAAGTTCCACAAAAACGCGAGAGAAAATAAAATAAACTTATTATTATTTTGTTTGCAAATAAATTTCCTATTAAATAAATGAGTAATAACCGGAAATGCATTACACAAACTCCTTTCTCTAACAATTCGCACAAACAAAGCTAATTTTGTTTCCTTCGCAATCAATTTAACATTTTCAATTTCACAGTACATTTGCATTGTCTCAGTTAGATGTTGTCTAGTCATGCCAAGTGCTAACTGCAATTTACCAGATAAAACTGAATGGAACCGGTTTAAAGCGCTTCGCTAGAATTTTCTTTTGCATGTAATTTTGTAACTGTTTTTGTTCTATTTGTGAATTGTGTGGGAGTTGCTACTCGTTAAATGAGCAATTCTTTTTTCAAATATTTTAGTTTAGTTGGAAAGTAAATAAAGTTCTCTGAATACTAACTAGCGTATACAGTTTTTAATTAGGTAAACTGTACTTTTTCAAGTTTGTTAGTTTTTTTTTTAATTTTTACCAAAAAAATTAAGCTTAGATTAGCTTAGATTGAAAAATACGAGGAATACCTAATAATGCTGCATTTTGGTAAACACATATTTTAATAAAAAAATCAAATTTTAAAATATAGAATAAGGTTATAATAAAGAAAAGCACGATGTTTGAAGACTAAGGTCTTCAACCAGTGCGTCCTGCCCGTCATGACATACGGTGCTGAAACGTGGACACTGACGGTCGGGCTGGTCCACAAATTCAAGGTCGCTCAGCGCGCTATGGAGCGAGCTATGCTCGGAGTCTCTTTGAAGGATAAAATCAGGAATGAAATTATCCGGAAAAGAACCGGAGTTACCGACATAGCTTGCAGAGTAAGCAAACTGAAGTGGCAGTGGGCTGGCCATGTGTGGCGAAGGACTGATGGCCGGTAGAGCAAGCGAGTCCTGGAGTGGAGACCGCGTACCGGCAAGCGTAGTGTGGGACGTCCCCCAGCTAGATGGACGGACGACCTAAAGAAGGTGGCTGGGGTAGACTGGATGCGGAAGGCGGAGGACAAATCATCATCATCAAATGACCCCTCCCGCTCTGGCTGACACTCCCTTCGCTCCACCCAGAGCGCGAGGGGTCATTTGATGATTTCCCATCCTTAAAAAAAAAAAAAAAAAAAAAAGGGTGCTGTGGCGCAGTCTGGGAGAGGCCTATGTCCAGCAGTGGACTGCGATAGGCTGAGTTGTTGATTGAAAGAAAAGCACACAACATTGAAAACACTAATTTTATTTAAAAAAATTATATAACAATAAAAAACTTCAAATCAAAACCAAGATGCCCTTCCTCTCTCCTACTTATAATAATAGAATCCTCACTCCTGATCTCAGCCATTTCATTGATCGACGAAGAATACACGTTAGACCAGACTGCCTGGCACAGATATTAAAAACCCAGAACGATAATTAAAAAAATCGATTCGGAATAGGAACCGAAAAAATCGAAGCACGCCTGAATAGTCCGAGATTGAATTTCTCATCTTCCCGGCGCGGCGGGCCGCAGAAATTATTATGTCGCTTGCAGTACCCCCGTCTTCGTCCCAGTCGATTGCTCAATTTATCAATACAGCTTTCCCCCTTCATAGATTAAGGAATACAGTTTTGGTCTGCAGATAAGACATACAATACCTCAATACCTGAAGGCCAAATGGATGATGACTAAATTAGGAATGAAGGCATAGTAAAACGAAGTAATCGAAAAAAAATCTGTAAAATCGATGAATATTTGGAGAAACAATTGCACGCTTTAACAATTTTTGGTGGGGATTATTCCCATACTTGTTGCGCGGTACTGACACTGTATGGCGCTAGTATGAAGTTAAAAAGTCGTGACGTCATTTTTGTGGTGTGCCGTCTTTTCTAGCAGTTATTTTAAAACGTTTATAACTTGGTATTTTTTTAAGCTTTTAGACTTTATGCAATATTATTTGCACTAAATATTTTTTGAGTTTGAAATTTTAAAAAATGTCATCATCCCTATTCACTCCCATTTTCCGTGTTAAAACGATCAAAATTTAGTGGCGATCTCATCTCAGCGACTATCAATATCAAAAACTTGTCTAAAATGTAGGTAATTAAGAGGTAATTTTGACAGATTGAGACTGAGATTTCAAGCGAACGTTCTTAAAAATACGGGCATTTCCCCTTTGCTCGTTATGTTCGGCTCTGTTGCGCCTCGTTTATGCTACCTTTTGCCACCTTTAGGTAGGTATGCGTGACAGTTTTTTTTTTTTGTTACCCTATTTTTGTGTCCCACTGCTGGGCAAAGGCCTCCCCTTTTTTCTTCCAAACCTCCCTGTCTTGCGCAATATCTGTCTTAAAATTGATGTGCTAGAAAATTACATTATAAAATATATAGGATTTCTGCCTATACATACATACATACTCAGCCTATAATGTTCCCACTTTTTGGAATTTTTGGGTTCAGCTGCCTATATCTCAACCTAATATGTGCTCTATTTAGGGCCTTAGCATACATATCTTTTCGTATCTGTTTTAAAATTGATGCATTTCAAAATCGGCGATTTTGAAATGCATCAACACTGCATTCCGTTTCGACGGCTGTATATGTACTGTGTGTTTCTGGGTTCGAATCTACGACCTACAACTCGTAAGTCGCGGCCATTACCACCACTCCGCTACAGAAGTATCTTAAAAACAGATATCACAATCAAGAATGTTTACTAGAGTCTCCAAATCCGTTTCTGCCTACATCCATGTCTGCGACCAGGAACTCGAGCCAGGCCGCCACCCGACCGCCGATTTATTTGGAACCTCAGACTGTATCACTTACGTAAGATTGACTCGTCCCCAGCGCCGGAAGATATTGCTGACTGCCGTATTTGATTGTGACGGGTAGCGGCTTAATGAGGCGCAGGAGTTGGAGATGCATTTTATATTGCTCTTGTATTTCTAGTATGTTATTGGATGGCAAACAGAGAGGAGATTGGTTTTTTTTTTTAAGTGAAAACTTCTTAAGGTGCGTTGGGCATTTTTGAGACGGGGAAAAACAATTGAATTCGCGCCACTGTTACCGTAACCGACACCGCTTTGGATATGTTCGGCTGTTCTCGGGATGTGCTCGGTTTCAATGTATTGCCAATATGTCAGTGAGTGATGGCAAAGTATTCTGTTTGTGTTTTGTTTATATGACGATTCAAAAAATACAGACGTAATTGTTTAAGTTTTCACTTCTATCGGCACTCCCGGAGTGCCACTTTTTTTTTTTTTTACTCCCTAAACTATAAGTTTTTTAATGATTTTTTAGGTTATGTTCGTTTTCGCAGTATTCCCGTTAGACGAATTATTATTATTACGATAACTGTAATCTAGAGATCATAAGGAACAAATTAACATGCGATTCATTTGAAGACGCCACAATTTTTGGGGGGCCTAATCTTCGAACAATAAAAACTATCTCCTAGGTAATTTTAAAGGCTTCAGAAAAAGTGAGATGCGTAGTACTCGCAACCGGTAACTTTTAAGTTACAGTACGACAGTTTTAGTATGTACCAGTAATTTTTATGAACGGGCGCATTCTAATTTGACTTAATCTATCTTTTTTACGATTGTGTTTAGTTTATGATCGCCCATTGTGTCACCTATTGTAAAGTTTCTATATTTATGTCTGTAATTTATATGGTGTACATAATAAAGAGTATTATATCCTATTCTATTTTCTTTCTTTTTCATTAAAATAACTTTAACCGGTCAAGCCCCGCGCCTTACCGATCGGTGACGAAACAATAGAAAATAAATTGTGTCTCATTAGCGGAGCTTGACAGATTAATCTTCTTACATTTTGACAAGTTTTTGACATTGATTGTTGCTGAGATGAGACTGCAACTATTTTTTAACGTTTTTATATACAGGAATAATTGGCCTTTAGGTGTTTGAACGTGAACGAAGCAAAAGGAGTATGCAAGTATTATATGACCTAAAAGAATGGTTTTAGATAACTGATTTAATTATGATTTTGATTTGAGTATTTGCCTGCTTTTTGTTTTGTGTTTCGACGAATGATTATTTTATTAACTACAGTATGTTATTGTAATTTTTTCTCAATTTATCTTTATAATGTATGTTGTAACAAACCTCATTTTAAAACCACTACCGCCACCTATTATCTAAGAAAGACACCAGAACATGCCGCTACTCGACACTAGATGGCGCTGTCGCATTACGTCACATTTCTGAATCGCGGTGTTAAGAGTCTCCGAAGGCTAATGACCTCCGCTAGTATATTTAATTTTTTCAATGACTGAACTAGCAGTGCATTCGTGGGTTACGTCCTAATTGGAATAGCTACACGAGACTCGGCTACTAAGTTAAATTTGTAAGACAGTAATTGTCCCTTTTTGGTTTAGAGGACCAAAACCCCCCTGCCTTCGTCCTTCCTGGGAAAAGGTAGTCGGGACTCGTCCTATTATTACTGTACGTGTACATTGTTGGAAATAAAACCTTGTCCAAGAAACCGAACTTCTCTTCGTGCCGGCAACGGTGACTAACATCCCCTACAAACTGGCAACCAACGGTGGGCAAGAACAAGATCAGCAGAAGTACGTCACACGCTCAGGCAGATTAACGACGAGAACTGTGAAAACCTCACCAGCGATGTCAGTCAACCTGTCCGACGCCCAGTTCCAAACATTACTGGAGAAGATCTCACCGTCGAGGCAAGGATCCTTCACGACGTGCACCACTCAATATGATGGGACAAAGTGCTCTCAAACTTTAGAAGCGTTCCTGGCAGCAGTTTCTATTTTCAAACAAATAGAAAATATTACGGACGCCGATGCCCTTATCAGTATCCCGCTACTACTGAAAGGAGAAGCAGCAATATGGTGGCAAGGCGTGAAGAAACATATTCACACATGGGAGTCGTTCAAAGACCGCCTACGCTATGCCTTTGCTCCTAAGAAACCAGCGTATGTACTACTCCAGGAGATAGTTGGAGTGAAGCAGGACGCTAATACAACAACCGAAAATTTCATTGCGTTTAAGCGGATGCTAGTATCTCAGCTTCCGGAGCCAGAATTACCTGAATCTCACCAGTTGGATTTGATATACGGGTCACTAAGAAATAAAATCCAAGACAAGATTCCGCGAAACTCAATAAAGACATTCGATGAGCTCTTAAATATTTCACGAGCCATTGAACAGTTGTGGATTGAGCAAGGAAAAGAAATCAAATCTGGGAACGTGCAACCAGCAAGTGTACAACCGAAGAAGAAGTGTGGGTTTTGTCACTTCAGTGGACACCGCACTGAGGAGTGCAGGAAATTGAAGAAAAAACAGGAGGAACTCGGAACGTCAGTTCAACACCCTGAACCCTTACGTCCCAAAACAGAAACGACGTCGACACAAGTTCCGTCGCCATCAGCACCCACGATCAAATGTTACGGATGCGGCGCACCAGGCGTAGTTCGCAGCAGCTGTGCCACATGCTCCATTAAAAGGGAACGGGAGTCAACAGCAGACTTGAAGTTCAGCTCTTTTAACTACCGTCCTGACGTCAGAGCAAGACCAGAGTAGTTTATGTGGATGTTGACGGTATCAAAGGAGTAGCCTATACTAGTAGTAGGTTATACCTGTGCAAAAACAAGTGTTGCCTCATATTCACTATACAAACAGCTGGAAGCTAAGGGACATCAGTTTGTCAAGGAAAACGCTCGTGTCACGCTAGCAGATGGGAAACCAAGGTATCAACGGGTCCTGAAAACACTGGTACCAGTCAAACTAGAAAACAAAATAATACCAACTTCGTTTATAGTTTTGCCCGACTCGAAAGATAACCGTACCCTACTCGGAATTAGTTTCTTGCAGGATGCAAGAATGGTACTGGACTTGGCACAATTCACTTGGGAGTTCCTCGGCAGCCCTACAACCTACGAGTTGTACGAGGAGGACTTCGTTACTTTTACCGATGCCGCTAACAGTTCTTTTGAAATCAATTCTCCGCAATCCAAGCAAACGGCTGATCTACCAACCACTACTTATAAACTGATTCCGTTGGACGAAACTACGATAAAAAGACCCAGAACAGTTTTTGATGGATACTCACCTCGCTTTGCTGATTTTATGATGCAGGATGCAGAGCGCAACGTTCAAGAAGCGGAAGATAATTTGACATCTAGCGAAAGAGAGCTCTTCCCTGAAACGGCCAATCATATCACGGATACTTGTATTAACTCATTCGACTTGTGCACTGTTAACATTAATGATCAACAAAAGAATGATCTCAATAAAGTTCTGACAGAGTACCAGGATGTTTTCTTGGATAATGGTAACCCATCGTCACTTGGAGAGCATACTATCGTTACGACAATTGATATTCCTATATCGGTGCCTCCTTACAGACTATCCCAAACTAAGACTGAAGTCCTTAAGACTGAAGTAGATAAAATGCTGCAAAATGGCATTATTGTACCATGTACTTCACCTTGGGCCTCGCCTGTAGTAATGGTACCAAAACCTAATGGGGAAGTACGAGTGTGTATTGACTACCGCCGTTTAAATGCAATAACTGTACCAGATACTTACCCACTTCCTCGAATAGACGATCTGTTGCATTCAGCTAAATCAACTCCATTCATGACGTCACTAGATCTAAAAGCCGGCTATTGGCAGATTAAGATCCGGAAAGAAGACGAGGACAAGACGGCTTTTATTACTCCGTTTGGCGTCTATAAATTCAAAAGGATGCCCTTCGGGTTACGCAATGCACCCGCCACTTTCCAACGTCTAGTCGATAGGTTTCGAGTTACCCTCGGAAACATGAAACTGCTAGCCTATCTTGATGATCTGATCCTATTCTCTGCTACATTTGAAGAACATCTTGAAGATCTGGGAAGAGTTTTACAAAAGATGAGAGAGTATAACCTAACGGCAAACAAAGAAAAATGTAAATTTCTGCGTACTTCCATTAAATATTTGGGGCATATCATAACGCCCGATGGTTTGAAAACGGATCCAGACAAAACCAAAGCCATCCTTGAAAGGCCAATTCCTAAAAACCTGAAACAGCTAGTATCATTTCTGCAAATGTGTTCCTGGTATCGTCGGTTTATTGATAACTTTTCGGCGATAACTCAACCACTTACTAAACTGACAAAGAAAAAGGCAGTTTGGCAATGGAATACGGAACAGGAAGAAGCATACAATACGCTGAAACAACGGCTTACAACTGCACCTATCCTTAAACAAGCAGATGAAACCAAGCCCTATATCCTGAAAACAGATGCTAGTGGTTTTGCACTTGGAGCTGTTTTTGTCCAGGGGGAGAAAGAAGAACACCCTGTTGAGTATGCAAGCAGACTACTTACGGCAGCTGAACGAAATTATTCCACCACTGAGCGGGAAGCGCTAGCTGTCGTATGGGCTTTAGATATGTTTTGAGCATACATAGAGGGCTTACCAATTACCGTTATCACGGATCATTAAGCTCTAAGGTGGCTTATGAATTTAAAATCACCAACAGGCCGTTTGGCTAGATGGGCCTTGCAACTACAGTCATTTGATATAAAAGTTGTTTACGAACCCGGTAAAGTCAACACTGTGGCGGACGCGCTGTCCAGGCCCCCGTGTTGTGAAGAAACCTGTGATATATGCTTAGTTACCATAGACATGCCCAGAAGGAGCACTAAAGAAATACGAGAGGAACAGATGAAAGACGAAAAGATTAAGAAAATAGTAACAGCTCTTGAAGAAACAAAAACAACAGAGGATGCTACCAATTGGAGCAACAAGGGCTATCTAATGAACAATGGCATGTTGTACCGCCTACACCCTGACTCTGAAGTCGATGACGCACAACTGTTGGTACCTGAGCATGAGTGGAGGAATGTCCTTAGCGCCTACCATGATGACCCTCTTGCAGGTCACTACGGTGCAAAAAAGACGTACAAGAAGATTGCAAATAGGTACTATTGGAGTGGAATGCGTAAATATGTTACCAGTTATGTACAAAACTGTTTGGAGTGCCAAAGGTACAAGCCTTCAAATCAAAAGCCTGCAGGTTTACTCCAGACTACGACGTTAAGTCAACAATTCGAAGTGGTATCCTTTGACCTATTTGGGCCCCTACCGCAAACTGAGGATGGGAAGACATGGATACTAATTGCTCAAGATATGGCTACGCGATGGGTAGAATTATTTGCTCTAGCCACCGCTTCCGCAGAAAATTGTGCTACAACGCTGTTAAACGAAGTTTTCTTAAGATATGGAGTACCAAGAAGACTCATAAGTGACAATGGAACTCAGTTTGTCAGTGCGGTAATGCAACAAGTCACCTATAGCTTAACGATAAAACACCAGTACACTCCACTTTATCACCCTGAAAGTAATCCTGTGGAACGCCGGAATAGGGATATGAAAACCCAACTGGCCATAATGATACAAGGAGTGGAACACAATCGATGGGCAGAACTACTTCCTGCCATTCGATTTGCTATGAACAGCACTAACTGTTCCACAACGGAACAAACTCCTGCGTACCTAACATTCGGCAGAGAATTAAGGTCACCAAGGGATAACGAAGTTGATTTCAGGAATATACTAATTTCTGAAAATATCATACCTGAGATAACCCCAAAACTAAAGACGCTAGCAGACAACTTACTAAAAGCGAGAGAAGTTCAGGAAATGAAAGAAGAAGCTTGCAAGGAATATGTTGACAAACAGAGACGCAACCATCCTCAATACCGACCAGGAGATCTGGTTCTTGTCAACATACATCCGATCAGCAGAGGAAATCAGGGAGTTACAGCCAAATTCGCGCCCCGGAGAGATGGTCCATATATTATAGTACAACAGCATAGCCCTGCATCCTTTAAAGTAGCTTCACCAACTACACCTGACAATCCAATTGGTCTGTACCATACGTCTGCTTTAACACCATACAAAGGTGAAAATTCCACCGAAGTTCCTGAGCCGGTACAGCCGCTCAGACGAAGAGGACGACCTGCAAAGAAGTTGGTTACCCAGACCACCCTTCCCGCCATTAAGAGCGTAGTCGGTCTGCGACAAAATTGAGAAATAGGTATTTGTACAAACTATTGCCGTCGCGTTGCGCCCAAGCGACCGCGCTATCAATGTGTGTGTGAGTAGTCTGTGTTTGTGTGCGTGCGTACCACTCCCGCGCCCAGCCGCTTATCGTTCTGCGGTCTTTCAGTTGCATTTGCTATCGGCATCGGTCGGCGTTTGCAGTGTTTGGCATTTACGAGCTACTTACTTGATCAAAATATTGTGTTAGACGTTTTTTACCGACTTCACAAAAACGAGGAGGTACTATGTTCGACTGTTTGTATGTTTTTTTTTTTGTATGTTTGTTCATCGTATACTCCGCCAATTGTCGACGGATTTACAAAATTCTTTTTTTGTTCGAAAGTAGATAGTTCTGAGGTGGTGCCATTGTCACCAAGTTAGGATCTGATGATGGGATCTTAGAGAAATCGAGGGCAACCCTCAAATTTTATAGGCTCACTTATTGTTTTTCGCATATTTTATGAAGTATCTTGTTTATTTGCGTATGGTTGTCACCATCTCAGGTAGCTGGGCTGATGATGGAAGGTACAACTCCTTAACAGTAAGAAGTTACTCAAACAGGCAAGGACTGTTTTAGTAAATTGTTTTGATGTTTGATAGGGCATTTGCCACATTTGGTCTCATGATCATCAAGTCATGACCTGATGCTGCAGTCAGGATAGTCTGCAGAGTACCTAACTCCTCGACAACTAACAGCAGATATATCGTGTTTAGGCTCATTGAAAAGGGCTCGATGTGTGGATAAACGTACTGTTAATGAGGAACACCGAAGTACATAGAGACCTGATGCTGAAGCCAGGAGCATCAGGAAAAGTACAAACCTTGAAATTACAGCACCGTAGTCGTATTTGGGCTCATTTTAAACAGAACTAAATTTTAAGTTCAATGCAATGTTGACATAAGTCTGGCCTGATGCTGCAGCCAGGATTATCAGCATCTAGTCTAAAAACATCAGGTCAGGATTTGATGATGGGATCCTGGAGAAATCGAAGGAACTCTTCAAATATTATAGGCACACCTATAGCGATTTGGGTATTTTTTATACGAGTAGTAACTCGTGCATTTGCTCTCGGAAAGCACCATTTGGTGAAGTGGAACTTGATGATGAAGACCACAGATGGCCACCGGAACTACTCAATAATATCTAAGTATTTCACGGGTTGCGATTCGATTACTTTAATATGGTTGCTGAGCAATTTATGCTCGTCACAATGTGAATGGTGATATAGAGCTAATGGTGGACCTGGAGAACTCCTCAACAATTAACTTCCCTGCATCGGGAAAAGCAATATTTTTTTTGTAAAAGGCGATGAGCATTAGGCTATTGTAACTTAGATAAATAAAAGCAGACCCACTAAAAAGCGTGAAATAAAACTTTTTAAGAAAAAAAAAAGCAACTTCCAAAAAAACACTACAAAGTGAAAAATAACTTTAATTTCGGAATTCGGTGGCAAAAAACTAAAATACAGATCCAAAGACACCGACTTCCGAAATTAAAGTTATTTTTCACTTTGTAGTGTTTTTTTGGAAGTTGATTTTTTTTTTCTTAAAAAGTTTTTATTGTTTACGGACTTGATTCTATGCTTTACTGAACTGACTTGGCTTGTGTATCGGATTTTGAGTAATTATATTTACGACTAAAGAAAAAACGTAAGTACCTACCCACCTATTATTTTTAAATAATTTACCCACTTCAAATAGATAAACGAAATGCAATACCTATACATATTATATTTATCTAAAATACTATATATACCTACTGATTGATAAATAACAATTTAAAAATGTGGAGCTATAAGTACCTAATCATGGCAATTGTTGTTTCAGTTAAACCTTCTCTGTGATGGGTAAAAGAAAACAAAATAAAGCGCGTTTATTCTTGAGCGCTAAAAGGAAAAATAGTAGATTGTACAACTAAGGCATAAAATAAGCTATTTTACCCCGAGACGTTTATATCCACGCGAGCCGCAGGCGAGAGTGGATAGTTAAGTCGAGGGGTAAAATGGCTCGTTTATGCCTGAGTTATATACACTCTGCTTTTAACTTCGATTGCGAGAAATCGGTCCAGCCGTTCTCGAGTTATAAGTGTTCGAACAAACAAACACGACTTTATTTTATATATATATAGATAGCCATTCTTCTTTTGTGTTCTGCCGGTCGATTCTGTAAAAATCTCACCGTGAAAACTTGCGTGAAGTGAGCTGTCAGTGTCATCCCACTGATGCTAGGGATTGACCAAGCAAACATTTACAATCATAATCGAGATTTTAATAATAGATTTTATGCTAATTCTATTGATCATTTTATATAATTTCAAAGCTAGTATTTTAGTGGTCAAAACATTAATATTATTATTATTTATTTATTTATATATACTTTATTGTACACCACAAAAATAATAATAATAATTACATCTTTAGTTAGATTTCTATCGTTAAGAACAAATCTCATATGGAAAAGTGTTTATGGTAGAAATCTAACATAAGGAGATATATTAATGATTCTAATGACTATGATTCTGTAAATACATGTCTATTATAGTCGCAAATCACATTTTGATCAAGATACAACCTGACACTGATCTGCAAATTGCAAAAAACGTAAGAAAATTTAAATTTCGCGGTCTGCCATGTCACATTCACCTTAACCGGTCAAGCGGCGCGCGTCGCCCATGATTGGCGAGTGGCGACGAAACCGTAGCCAATGAGCGACGCGCGCGAAGTGATGTTGCCATGGTTACCGTGGAGTGAAATATGGAACATTCCGAATCGCACTGTAATCGATTACAACGTGCTTACACTTTGACCCCAATTATTCTGTATGGTATAAATTACCTATTATTCCCCGCATAATCTTACCATGCCGTACGGTTGTCAAGAGTGGTATTTTGACAGTTCAAACCGGTTTCGTTAAACTAACGTGGCATTTTCGAAATTGTGCTTCCGGCTACAGTCGCCACCTTACCAAAGGATAAGAAATTCGTGGTGTAAAAAAACAAACAAATAAATACTATAATCTAACCGTGAATAAATAATCAAGTGAAATAGTTTTGACTCTCAGCTGCCATAGTGGTGATTTATCTAAATGGGAACGCAAATTATTTATGTGAGAGTTGTGGGCGATGATGGCCTAATTCGGAATGATCCATATTTCACGCAGCGCACTGCGCATGCGTGTCGTCGTAGTCGTTAGTAATTTAGTATCAAGTGAACTTTTTTTTTGCTTTCATGCCATTGACGACCATGTACAACTCGTTTATAGAGAGTAGTATATTCCTTGGTGTAGAATGTACATAAGCCTGTACGTATTCGAGTACAGTGACAATATTATTAGTTCCTAATTATTTAATGCTGTTAGAGATTTTAATGTCTAAATCCAACTGTTTTTGTACATCGAAAAAGTCAATTTAGTCAGCCTACATTTCAGACAATATAATATAATATAAGAAATCGTGCTAAGCAAGTATTCAGTGATTGGTGTAATGTTCGTTTTCATAAGTACATAATACGTAAAAGCACATATAGGTTTTTTTTTATATCATCTCTAGATAAACTACACGTACAAACCTTATACCATAAATATTTAGGCATATTATTAATCTAGTGACGATTGCTGTTAGGACACACAAATTGCATTATTCATGTATACGCATGTTTTGGGCTGTCTAATTTTAGTTTTGCTGTATACTGTTTACACACTGTGTCTACGTTTCTCAGTCAACTCTCCTGTCGCAGATCTGCTGAAAGAAATTACTAAGTAAATGATGAAAGCAGTTCCTCTATCTTTATGTAGTTTACTTTATTATGTATTTACTGTGTATATAAATAAATATATTACATTTTTTAATTAGTATCACATTAAAAAAAATTGCTAATACATTTTTTCTACTGAGTCGGCTGCTTCCTGAGATGCAACTTCTTAATGCCGGGAACGGAGGGACATTGGATGTGTGTCGGCTGCACCCCCACTGCAAAAAGCTGGAAATAATGGTAATAATTTGTTACTAAGTATTTGATTTATTTAATTCCTACACGTCAGCACATCTGCAGCTAATGTATTTACTTTCAATAAGAATAGCGGTATGATTTATTAAGAACAGCGTCTGATCAAATAAAATCAATTGAATGGGCCAATATTATTACTATATATTTAGAGCACAACGAGTTTCTACATTTCTTAATTCCATGCTCCGTGCCTGTCTGTGTCCCAATTTATTTGTTCCCTATTGTGTTTATCAAAAATAGTGTGTGAAATAATGAATACTTGCCTCAGACCGCCACGCATGACACAGCCGGGAGCGATGTGATCAAATCAAATAGAGGCAGTGTTCTTTTATTGTCTTCTGTCCCTTTAATGACTTAGCAACTGCAGGGTCGATAAGGCTCATCTGCTGAAAGGTAGAATATATCAGATTAATAAAATTCACTTGCTTTTGTGTGCCTATACTTTTGTGTTTTTATTTTAAGTTATCCTATGTTGTCCCACAGCTGGGCACGGTCTCCCCCATACTTTTCCAGTTTTCCTTATGTTGTGCCTTCTTCGGCCAATTGGTCAGGAACGTGTCAGTGACGACGCCCGCCTTGTCTTCAGGCAACCTTTGTCATATTGAGTTGTTTCTAATTAAAAACGTGTTACTAGGATACTACATAAACCTTTATTGACTGATAACTACCTATATCTTGTAAAAATATACCACTATAATTGTAAAATCATAAGGTTTTCTTGAAGTACTTACGTAAAATTTTGTTTGACCAAAAAAAAGGTTTATCGATTGATTGTGATGTTATTTCGTGCAAATATTATCTACAAGGACGTATAATATGTTATAAACGAATATTCATCCACTTAACGTCGATTTTACACAAAAACTATTAAAATAAACAACGTAGCATCATAAAATCATAACAAAACAGCACGCACTGCAGCTGCCATTAAGAATCGTAAAGTCTATTTTTAACTTTTTTTTTCCAATATTGCCAACCCATATTTTTCGTTTTGAATCATTTAGTCGATTAGTTTATCTACCGGACCATAGACTCAAACTGTTGCACAGGATATTAGACCTTAATTCACAGTAATAATAGAGGTTGAAGCCGCGTGAATCGGGTGTCACCGATCGGTGACCGTGGGGCCTGACGGGTGCGCGCCGGTCGTCACCGATCGGTGACCGCGTAAATCTAGCGGTTTGTAATGTAATGATGCAAGCATTTTATTTTTCAACACTTGTTTAAAAAAAAACGCCATAAGACATTAAAATAATTACCCTCTTTCAGCCTATAAAGCTCAGAAAGCTGTTTAAATTTTCAATTATTTTAGTACCAAGCCCCATACATCTATTGAACGTCTCTTTTATCAAAAAATTTTTGACAACACTGTTGGTTCTTTGTTTGAATTTAGTACTTAGGTCAGTGGGTCGTCATACTTTGAATTTTAAGTATTCTGTGATTAAAGTTTGTCAGTGACTTTTCTATTTATCGATAGAAAAAAATGACTAACTAATATTCATCATCTGTGGTGAACATGTGCTGTCTACTGCTGTCTATGAGGCTTTCCGATACAACATAAACTTTTTGTCTGCAGTTTCAAAATAAATAATTGTAAATAAACAAATGAAAGTTTTATCTTAGTACCTACTTTGAATTAGTTTTTCAGTGACAATGGCTAGCACGATATTATAATGGTGAATGTGATAGAAATATGACATAATGTCGGCATGTACCCATTGGTGAAAGTTTTTCTAATTTATAAATGAATTCCTCTATCTACTCCACAGTTCCTGTGTTACTGTTCATAATTAGGTATATGAATTAGATGATCAGTCAGGTGGTTAGCTATGCAAGGACGAGTGGTGGTCTGTCAGGTATGCCAAAATAGTACCGACTTGATGATAATAATATGTAACTAATGTAAAAGACGTAGGCATGTCACAGACGTGTGTCAATCAGTAACAAAGGTTGCCTGAAGACAAGGCGGGCGTCGTCACTGACACGTTCCTGACCAATTGGCCGAAGAAGGCACAACATAAGGAAAACTGGAAAAGTATGGGGGAGACCGTGCCCAGCTGTGGGACAACATAGGATAACTTAAAATAAAAACACAAAAGTATAGGTACACAAAAGCAAGTGAATTCTATTAATCTGATATATTCTACCTTTCAGCAGATGAGCCTTATCGACCCTGCAGTTGCTAAGTCATTAAAGGGACAGAAGACAATAAAAGAACACTGCCTCTATTTGATTTGATCACATCGCTCCCGGCTGTGTCATGCGTGGCGGTCTGAGGCAAGTATTCATTATTTAACACACTATTTTTGATAAACACAATAGGGAACAAATAAATTGGGACACAGACAGGCACGGAGCATGGAATTAAGAAATGTAGAAACTCGTTGTGCCCTAAATATATAGTAATAATATTGGCCCATTCAATTGATTTTATTTGATCAGACGCTGTTCTTAATAAATCATACCGCTATTCTTATTGAAAGTAAATACATTAGCTGCAGATGTGCTGATGTGTAGGAATTAAATAAATCAAATACTTAGTAACAAATTATTACCATTATTTCCAGCTTTTTGCAGTGGGGGTGCAGCCGACACACATCCAATGTCCCTCCGTTCCCGGCATTAAGAAGTTGCATCTCAGGAAGCAGCCGACTCAGTAGAAAAAATGTATTAGCAATTTTTTTTAATGTGATACAAATTAAAAAATGTAATATATTTATTTATGTACACACTAAATACATAATAAAGTAAACTACATAAAGATAGAGGAACTGCTTTCATCATTTACTTAGTAATTTCTTTCAGCAGATCTGCGACAGGAGAGTTGGCTGAGAAACGTAGACACAGTGTGTAAACAGTATACAGCAAAACTAAAATTAGACAGCCCAAAACATGCATATACATGAATAATGCAATTTGTGTGTCCTAACAGCAATCGTCACTAGATTAATAATATGCCTAAATATTTATGGCATTTATGGTATTTACCTAGAGATGATATAAAAAAAACCTATATGTGCTTTTACGTATTATGTACTTATGTATACGAACATTACACCAATCACTGAATAGGTACTTGCTTAGCACAATTTCTTATGTTATATCTTAAATGTAGGCTGACTAAATTTACTTTTTCGATGTACAAAAACAGTTGGATTTATGGTCGGTTTCTGAGGTTTTTAAACGGAGTTTATCCATCCGATAGTGATTATTGGTTCGATATCGTGTTTCTGAACACGTCATTAAGGAAGAATTTAGCTTAAAAGTCGAGTGAATTATTATCGAGGGTTTATCTGAGAACCTCAAAACCGAGCATAAGGAAGGAATTCGCTTAAATAGATAATTATGTCGAATCAACAACTATTGAAAGTTTAAACTCCGTTTAAGAATTCTTCAGAAACCGGGCATTAGACATTAAAATCTCTAACAACATTAAATAATTAGGAACTAATTATTGTCACTGTACTCGAATACGTACAGGCTTATGTACATTCTACATCAAGGAATATACTACTCTCTATAAACGAGTTGTACATACATGGTCGTCAATGGCATGAAAGCAAAAAAAAAGTTCACTTGATACTAACGACTACGACGCTTGACACGCATGCACGCATGCGCAGTGCGCTGCGTGATATATGGATCATTCCGAATTAGGCCATCATCGCCCACAACTCTCACATAAATAATTTGCGTTCCCATTTAGATTTAATCACCACTATGGCAGCTGAGAGTCAAAACTATTTCACTTGATTATTTACTCACGGTTAGAATATAGTATTTATTTGTTTGTTTTTTTACACCACGAATTTCTTATCCTTTGGTAAGGTGGCGACTGTAGCCGGAAACACAATTTCGAAAATGCCATGTTAGTTTAACGAAACCGGTTTGAACTGTCAAAATACCACTCTTGATAACCGTACGGCATGGTAAGATTATGCGGGGAATAATAGGTAATTTATACCATACAGAATAATTGGGGTCAAAGTGTAAGCACGTTGTAATCGATTACAGTGCGATTCGGAATGTTCCATATTTCACTCCACGGTAACCATGGCAACATCACTTCGCGCGCGTCGCTCATTGGCTACGGTTTCGTCGCCACTCGCCAATCATGGGCGACGCGCGCCGCTTGACCGTGCATGAAAAATACGGATCTTAGTTATTTAGTATCTATCTACAATAATGTTATATTTGCACGCGTTACAGGTTAAATAAGTAGTCTGTAACTAGTTAATACAAAATCTGGTTAATTGTTGAAAACAAAATGCACACAACTGACTTTTTAAATGTACAAACACGGTTGGATTTAGACATAATATCTAAAAGCGTTGAAATAAATAGGAACTAATTTCTGAACTCGATTACGAACAGGCTTACGACCATGGTCGTCAATTATAGAAATAAATAAATAAAAACTGAATTTAATATTAATGACAGCGCCTAACGCGCAAGCACTTCACGCAATCCACATCAAAATAATCTACAATGTGATAATGACAGTGACCAACGCGCAAGCGCGGCGTGAAGTGTTCACTTCACTCGATTCACGACATTAAATGTCGTGAATCGAGTGAAGTGAACACTTCACGCAATCCACATCAAAATAATCTTCTTTGTGATAATGACAGTGACTAACGCGCAAGCGCGGCGTGAAGTGTTCACTTCACCCGATTCTCGACATTTAATGTCGTGATTCGGGTGAAGTGAACACTTGCGTGACGCGCTCGCGCCTCAGGCTGTATTGACTAGTCAGTCTAGGAAAAAAAGAAAAAAAAAACAACATTGAGTTTCTGGCTAAGTTTCTGTTTTGCTATTTTATTGTAAAACCCCACGAAATATTAATGTTTTGACCACTAAAATACTAGCTTTGAAAATATATAAAATGATCAATAGACTTAGCATAAAATCTATTATTAAAATCTCGATTATGATTGTAAATGTAGGCTTGGTCAATCCCTAGTATCAGGTGGGATGACACTGATAGCTCACTCCACGCTCACTTCGCCTAACTTTTCACGGTGAGACGGTTACAGAATCGCACGGCTGATTGATTATATTTGCTTTTGGAGAATAAAATTAAAAACTTCAATTCTGTAAAATAAAAACTGAATATTTTTTTGCCTTAGTCAAACAATTTAAAACTATATTATCTGTGGCTGTATGAATGAACTGTCAATGTCAAATTGCTTCTTATTTATAATTCTAGTTTCATATAAAAATACAAAAACACTACTTTTCGCCCCGCGGTTCAAAGCATTTTCCCGTGGGAACGGCATACAGATACCAAACTCTATACAAGTAATATCGATAATGATGGAAATCACTACATTATCGATAAAAAAATCGACAGTGGTCACTTCCCTATTTGTATACGTATTAGTCTGACCCCCCCTCACCCTTGATCTTTCCCCGTAATGTGCGATAGGGACAACTGCAGCTCAGACCGATTTTCACTACAAAATCTTGACAAGATCGATGCTTTGTATTCCCCTGTTTTCTCCGCCAAACCTGCGCCGATTCAATTATGTTTGGTGTCGAAATTTAGAGAAAGAGTAGATCTATGTTTCTATTATTTTATTTTAACGTAAAAACTTTTCATGTTTGTCTGGTAGTCATCTGAATATGACAGTAAAAATGGGGCATTTTGTAGGTTTTCGAAAATTCGTATCTGTTTTGGTAATTATTTTTTGGGAAAAAGTAAATGACAGGGGCATACATACAGTAGATCTAGACTTTATAAAAAAAAACGAGTCCTCTAGAGGGATAAACCAGGAAGTAAATAGGGGAATACGTTTGTATGGAAAAATGCTGCTAGGATACCCTCTTAAAAGAGGCCGTGGACGTCCTAGAAAGCAATAACTCTCCAGTTCTTCTCGCCGAGACGTCTTCGAGAACTGAGGGGGAGATTGTAACAAACCTCATTTTAAAACCACTACCGCCACCTATTATCTAAGAAAGACACCAGAACATGCCGCTACTCGACACTAGATGGCGCTGTCGCATTACGTCACATTTCTGAATCGCGCTGTTAAGAGTCTCCGAAGGCTAATGACCTCCGCTAGTATATTTAATTTTTTCAATGACTGAACTAGCAGTGCATTCGTGGGTTACGTCCTAATTGGAATAGCTACACGAGACTCGGCTACTAAGTTAAATTTGTAAGACAGTAATTGTCCCTTTTTGGTTTAGAGGACCAAAACCCCCCTGCCTTCGTCCTTCATGGGAAAAGGTAGTCGGGACTCGTCCTATTATTACTGTACGTGTACATTGTTGGAAATAAAACCTTGTCCAAGAAACCGAACTTCTCTTCGTGCCGGCAACAGTGACTAACATCCTCTACAATGTTAAATATTCCACGCTCTTTTGTAAATTTTATGACTAATTTTTATTGACATGTAATTTTAATAATTATGAATAAATGAACTGAACTGAACTCATTGCAGGTGGTATTTTGTAGTTTCTACCAGCCCCTGTAGGAAGAGCAGTGGCGGCCCAGTGGGAACAGCCAAGTATGTACAGACGCCAGCACATCAAGCTACCCGGAACTGTAAAATTTTCCCAATCAACTTTGAACCTTATGCTTCAGCGATAAAGTTGAAAATCTATTAAAGAAATTTGACAGATTGTAGTAGTTTGATGTGCTAGCATCTGTACTTTACTTAGCAGGCAATTTATGTACTTTGTGCTCACTTCCTCTGACCGAGAGGAGGCCTTTGTCCCAGCACTGGGAACATAATAGGCTGATTATGCTATACATGTTATGGGAGAGGTAACCGACATAGCCCGAAGAATTGCCAAACTTAAGTGGCAGTGGGCAGGGCACATTGCTCGCAGAACAGATGGCCGATGGGACCGATAGGTTCTGGAGTGGCGACCGCGTACCGGAAGACGTAGTGTTGGAAGGCCTTCCACAAGGTGGACCGACGACCTTGTGAAGGCCGCAGGAACTCGTTGATTGCGAGAAGCACAAAACCGGTCAAAGTGGAGGTGCTTGGGGGAGATTCTTTCGGCTGAAATAATGATGATAATGATGATTATGGGAAAATGTATGTATAGCAAACAAGTACATCATCCGTCCTGATGGATGCGTTGCCATTCCAGACGCGAAATATCCATACAAATTACATAACATACATAATCAGCCTATAACGTTCCCACTGCTGGGACACAGGCCTCCTCTCTGTGAGAGGGAGTGGGCCGTAATCCACACTTGCGTTCCCATTGAGGGACCACATTTGAATTTTGAGCTTTTGAACGCGTCAGCCTTTAGTAAAAGTACTCAAACAATTGTAAATTCAGCCTTTAATTTGTAAAAGTAGCCACTCAAAAGTTACAATCGATTAAAGGTGGTCCCTCAGTCGTGACTGACAGGCATCCCTATCTCAAAACCTAGTTAAAATTTGCAACTGCTATAAATTACTACTCTTAGTAAAAGATTTGTAAAACTAATTTATTTGAATGTCAACCCTTCCTGTTCAAGGAATAAAAAGAACTAGCATGCGGAAGGTGGTCCCTCAACCGATCACCATATGTTCACCTAGAGTGGAGACCACAATGGAATTTGAAATTTACATATGGGTCTAGCGTTAGTAAAAGTACTTGAACGATTGTATATTCAACCTTTAGTTTCTAAAAGAAGCCATTCAAAAGTTACAATCGAATTAAGGTGGTCCCTCAATTGAAACGTTTATCATAAGAAAAATCTATTTACGTAGCATTCAGAAGTTAAATAGACGAATGCTACAGTCTATCCTTTAGTAGTATTTTTTTACTAAGGATTACTTTTCTAAACAGTATCAAAAAATGTACCGTTTTATTTCAAATAATAATCAAATTCCTGGGAAGAAATACCAAGATAGAGGTGACCACACAGCAGGATTGTTTATTAAGTAAAAACTAGTGAGTGTTTGTTGATATTAATTTTTATTAATATTTGACATCACTTAGCTAAATAAAAACACAAAGAAAATAATGCTTATGGTAATAAAAAAAAAACAAACAAAATTTTACCCTGCACTGAAAATGTAACTCTGAACTTTTTAACCGACTTCAAAAAAGAAGGTTCTGTATTCGACCCGTATGTATGTATGTCCGCGATTTTCTCAAAAACTAAAACCGATTTTGATAATTCTTTCACTAAAGTGATCAACATACTTTCAGGAAGGTTTTAGTATATAATACATTAGGTAATTATTCTTATGTACGAAGTTATATGCATAAATGCAGCATTTCTATGCGAATTTTGATTATTCTTCTAGTCGGTGTCTTCAATTCTTCAGTGCACTAGTGCTTAATATTGAATTTGTGTGGGGGTAGGTACAACTAAAAAGTGAAAAATAAAAACCTTTTTACAAAAAAAAAAAAAAAACAACCGATTTCAGAAAAATACACTACAAAGTGATAAATAACTTTAATTTCGGAAGCCGGTGTCAAAAAATGTAAATGCAGAACCAACGACACCGATTTCCGAAATTAAAGTTATTTATCACTTTGTAGTGTTTTTTTTTTGAAGTCGGTTGTTTTTTTTGTAAAAAGGTTTTTACATCAAACATTACTACTAATGAGACAGTAGCAAAGTGTATGTATAAAAATTTGTTCGTTTAGAGGACTGTCATCAAATTTAAAGCGTAAGTCGTCGTAAGAACGTATGCTCTCATTAAAGAAATAGAGACATCTGTAATGGCCGAGCAATAGCCCCAACTAATTTGTAGAAATTTTGTTTGACTTTGATCGTTCGAGGTATTTCGCTAATCGGTCCTTTAGGTGTTTCGTTTAAATCGAAAGATATAAAATCTGTAAGCTCATATTCGTACGTCACTTGATTATTACACAATGTACATTCTTTAATTTCGTCACGAATTAAAATGGCTTCTTCCAAAATACTAATGCCGAATATTTTAATAAGCTGAATGTTCAAACTGATAAATGTACCTATATCTTTTTAAAATGTTTTCTGTTTGACACCATGCATTGCTACACAGTTTGGAGAATTTGACACTAAAAAAAATCTTATTAATAACTTCTTCGAAAACGGTAGATACATTACATTCGCAACTGTAAGTAACGACGTCTCTGATTTTATTCTTTTTATTACAAGTTTGGGAAATTATTTGTGCTCTCAGGATGTAAATATCATCTATCTTGTAATTATTGTCATTCAAGCCTTTAATATACATTAAAATTATGTCATCATCAACATTAGCCTCATTAAAGCAGTCATGTAGCACAAATAAAGGAAAAAATCCGAAAACCGTATATTTGTAGTTATATTAAAAAAAAAAAAACTGTGATAAACTATTTACATACCTACAAATTTGTACGGAATACTCGTTGTACGAGTCCGACTTATCCGGATTTTTTTAATTATTTGCGGCTTGAGTTACTAGTCATTGAACCAATGTTTTTTTAAGTATGTTCACGTAGGTACGCGACGCGCAGATTTTATTTTTATTAAAAATTATTATCAACAGTCACTAGAAAAACCCTGCTGTGTGGTCACCTCTATCTTGGTATTTCTTCCCAGGAATTTGATTATTATTTGAAATAAAACGGTACATTTTTTGATACTGTTTAGAAAAGTAATCCTTAGTAAAAAAATACTACTAAAGGATAGACTGTAGCATTCGTCTATTTAACTTCCGAATGCTACGTAAATAGATTTTTCTTATGATAAACGTTTCAATTGAGGGACCACCTTAATACGATTGTAACTTTTGAATGGCTTCTTTTACAAACTAAAGGTTGAATATACAATCGTTCAAGTACTTTTACTAACGCTAGATTCATATTATGTAAATTTCAAATTCCATTGTGGTCTCCACTCTAGGTGAACATATGGTGATCGGTTGAGGGACCACCTTCCGCATGCTAGTTCTTTTTATTCCTTGAACAGGAAGGGTTGACATTCAAATAAATTAGTTTTACAAATCTTTTACTAAGAGTAGTAATTTATAGCAGTTGCAAATTTTAACTAGGTTTTGAGATAGGGATGCCTGTCAGTCACGGCTGAGGGACCACCTTTAATCGATTGTAACTTTTGAGTGGCTACTTTTACAAATTAAAGGCTGAATTTACAATTGTTTGAGTACTTTTACTAAAGGCTGACGCATTCAAAAGCTCAAAATTCAAATGTGGTCCCTCAATGGGAACGCAAGTGTAATCCACCACGCGGGCCCAGTGCGGGTTGGTGGATGTCACATGTCTACAAATACAAATTGTAATGAAACAAACAACTAACTCACTTTTGGTTAGTTTAATTTAAATTTCAACCATAAATGACGAGAAAATCTTTATGAGATTTACCTAACTAATCCCAAAAAGGTTCCTGACTACATTAAACCGAACTTTGCCTATAACTGGGCCAGTGAAGATTTAATTTACTCCTAAAATAGGCACGATACCCATCTATGTCGTGGTCTTGACCACAAAAACGTTTTGGGTCCATCCCTAAGGGTTCCGTGGCTTGATGTAATATTAAAATATAGGTAAATGAGCTGAATAACGGATTGGAACGTTCCAAATATCGTCACGTATTTTGACAGGATTAAGGGATCGGTTGGCAATTTTGGAGTATTCCCGTTTCAGCACTTATTTTCAGAGCACCTTTTTTAGAGCACCAAAGGTTAGAGCACCCGTTAGAGCACCAATCAATATATTACTGAGGTGCTCAAAGGGGGGGAACAATAAAAAATATTCTTATATTAATTTTGCAAACATAGAATGTTGTATGTTTATGAGGGATGTGAACCAACCATGTGAATTGTTCTATCTACGAAGGTATCAGGTGTCTGCCTGCATTTTGGTCCATTAACACATTCAACATGGAGATCACTTGTTCCCCGGGTAGTAGCTTAACCGCCGGATATTGTGTACATATGGCTAGTCTGGTGCCCGGAAATCCGAAAACCGGCTTAGAAGACCGGTTAAGACGAGGATTAGGATATTATTATAATGTATTTATGTCTGGTAGATATTTGAGAAGTGCTCGACAGAAGATTCAGTGTTTGTTAGCAAATAAACAATGGAAGAAATATTGAACGCATTCGTAACAAGAATTTAACTCGATTCAATCAGCTCAGTCTATCGCAGTCCAATGTTGGACATAGGCCTGTAGCGGTATATACAACGCCACATGCGAACAACGCGTCATACTGACGTCATGAAAATCCTGCATCTCGCAAGCAGAGTTTACCGCGCAACTAGCATAGATACAACAGCCCGACATGAATCATTGGGCAGTTGCCCGCCAGACACAACACCCGTTTGGTCGGAGGATCCTCCCTTTTCTATGGAGGTTGAGTGAACTTAACACCCTGTTCCTCATACCTCTATAGGCCTCACCCATGATGCACCACAACATTCTTTTCTCCGCCTTCCGCATCTTGTCTGTCCCAGCTACCTTTTTGAGGTCGTCTATCCATCTAGCTGGGGCGTCTCACACTACGCTTACCGATACGCGGTCTCCACTCGGCTGCTCCGCAGACGCGGCGGTCCTTCGACAGACATGGTCAGCCCACTGTCACTTCAGGTTGCTTTCTCTGCAAGCTATGTCGGTAACTCCGGTACTTTAACTACTTCAATTATTCTTATCCAGGTATGAGGAACAGGTTGTAAAGTTCTCTCATCCTCCATAGAAAAAGGAGGATCCTCCGACCAGACGTGTGTCGTGTCTAGTAGGCAACAGCCCGAATATTGATATCGGATGTTGCATAAGTATATGCTAGTTGCGCGGTAAACTCTGCTTGCGCAATGCAGGATTTTGCGTGACGTCATTATGACGCGCAGTTCGCATGTGGCAGTGTAGATTCTCACCTAAGCAATTGGATATTTCTAGTCATTACTTAACGCTGTTAACATTCAATAATTATAATAAACAATTTCGAGGAGCATTTAGAGTAATAGCTGGAGTCAGCTCGACTTAATTAAAATTAATGAATGTTCGATCCATTTGGACTTTCAACGAGTTTTAGTTCGATAAACATAATTCGATGTATTCGACAGTATTTATAAACCTATGGTCACACGGAGGCGAATCCTGCCGTCGTGGATTCAAATCGTCGATTGTTTTAATGTCTCGCGACTAACAGCGCCGGTTTTAACATCTCATACAGACATAAGATTAGTTCGGTTTCCGAACTAAGAATTAATGAAAACACAATTTATTTATTTATTTAAATTTTTCGTACAAAAAGGTACAAAGTGAGACTTAATGCTTTAGGCATTCTCTACCAGTCAACCAAGGGCACCACCCTTGGTTGACTGAGATCAGATAGCAGGTGCTTTGGTTGAGAAGAAAAACTATTTGACAGTTGTCACTACTTATTTGTTTATGCTCAGTCCGAATTTGACACCTGTTTTTTCGGATCAACTCCTTTCGGACGAGCTTCGTATCTTCGTTGAAAGACTTAGCAAACTCCCAGTTTAGCCAGAGCTTTACCTCTCATTTACACTATGATAGATTGAACTACAAAATAGCTACATTAACTAAAACTCCAATTACAAACAGTTAATTTCCTAAAATTACGGCTTGAATAATTGAAATGAAAACGAACCAACTTCAAAGCATTGTTCGTAATGAATGCTAACCATTGACAAGTCTTCATGAAACCAGATACCAATACTTGACACCGCACAAAGAATCGTCAGCGGAACGTGAAATTTCATCAAGCGTTGAACTACACTCAACTGAGATATAGACCTCGGAATATTTGAGATGGCGTAAGTTAGACGCGGATAAGCGAGATGCGATATGAATTTGTGGAAGTAAAGGCTGAGCCGGTTTCCCATGGCCCTCCCATCACGGCGATGCGGGAACACCGCTGAGTTTTAGTAGGTATACTGTCGGTGTTCATTCCGACAGGAGTCCCACATACCCCGTCTCGTCCCCCGCGAGCGGGGATGCGTAAAGCATTTCTCAGCGAAAAAAAAAAAAAGAAAGATGCGATATGCATAGAATACATTTTTAGATAGAGGCAGTTATTGGGGAGATTTAACCTATATGATGAATCCTATCGATTTTAGGATGCATGAAGAAGCCTCCTCGTGTAGCGCAGTTTGTTCCGCCAGTTACTCAACTAAACCGAGCGCTCGGCGCATCCTGGGCAGCCACTCCCAACACCTTATTTGACTGGCCAATTCTTGTCTTACGGTGGTAGGGCTAATGTCCGCCTGGTTTGCGACCACCCTCCCATCGACGTCCGGCGTCAAGCAGCCTGCTGTCTTTCGTTGATGCGAGGGAGTTCCAGTGCCTTAGGCATCTTCTGGGCACGCTCGTTCCATCATAGAACCCAATCGCTTTCCATCACGCGTGATCGAGGTTAAGAGCGGGCCCATTCAGCAATAAAAAATGGAGAAAAATACACAGAAAAGTGACTTCAAACATCTTAAAATCTAGTTCTACAACACGGAGATGTTGGCTTAGGCAAGTGGCAATTGCTTTCAAAGCGTTTCTTATTTCTACAACGACTTTTAATAGAAGCTTTCAGTAGCTTATATCATTATCGCTCATAGGATGTCACTTTGACTAGACCCTCTGGTTATAATACAACAGCAAGAGAAATTGGCTGAATATTGTACTTTCACACAAGGGTCACCAAATTAAAAGACCAAAAAAAAAAAATGTAAAATGCCATGTGTGAAAGGTGATCAACTGATCACGCATAAACGTTTCATCTCGATACAGGATCCATCACAACTGTTACTGGCGGATAGTCGCCATACAGATCACAAAAAGAGTTATTTTGGACCCACCTTTGCGACATAAGGGCGTTAGCAGACATGCTGCTTCAAGCATCAGCGATCAGCGATTCAGCCGCTTTTCGCCGCGGATACCTTAGCATCGATAATTAATCAGTGACGTAGTCGCTTTTCGGAGCTCAATACAGCGACTGATAGAAAAGATACTATTTTGATACCTTACTCAAATATATTTAAAACATCAAAACACATTACAGCCTTGATGAAGTCGTATAATCGCCGATCGCTGAAGCAGAAAGCAGCAAATCTGTTAAGGCACACCGATGCGGTGGTCTTTTAGAAATGTGTGTGTTTTCTCTATTTGTGTGTGTAAGTGTAAAGAAATGTCCTCGAGTCTTGTTTAATCGGGACCTGACAAACTACCATTGCTCCGAAATAGGCCTCAAACAGTGGTTTCGATTGGCCCAAGTTAGGCGCATTGGCGAGCTTTACTTGGAAATATTGGTATTGAAATAGACGAAGGGGTATCAGTCATCCTAAGACACTACACTGGTGATTAGTGCTATTACAAGAAGTTGTTAGCACTTTGCCCTGACAAGGAAAAAATACGAGGAAGGAGATGATGCTTTTGTTGACAAATATATAGATAATTTCAAGTCGTATAAATACCTCATGATTTACTCATTTAAATAATATCAAAACAAGCACGCATACACATAAATTTTACTTTAATCGGATATCTATGAATGAACTGCGATGATCAATTGTTTTTTTGTTACGAACTTTCTCCGGCGCGCACTCAACAACTTACCAAGGTTTCGTCACAATCGGTCGAGCCATTTTCGAGTTTTTGCGAGACCAACGCACGGAAATTGTTTTTTATTTATATAAAGACCAGGCTCAACTGCCAACAGCCCATCCGTTGACAATCCATACAACCATGTCAGTCAAAGTTTTACCAGCATCTTGACAGAACTGCCTCAAACCTATGTCACGCGCACCCCACTCAGGCATAGAAGTACTTCGACCAGTGCCTGAGAATGAAAAAATGGACCATTTTTTTTCAAAAAATCAAATCAAAACCAAAAGTCTTTGAGGAGCTTTTCGAACGTCAAAATTACACAAGACAGTCCCCCAAAACGCCCGCCCTTCACCACTTCCTAGTGCTTTCGCTGGTGTACAGTCTTCAGCTGCTAATAACATTTTGCTGACGCTGCGAACGGAACGAAGGCGCGTCAATTTGCTTAGGTATTAAGGTCATATTTGACCTAATTGACAGGCAGTGTGATATAGCTAATAAATGAGTAAACAACCTAGAGAAAGGAATCGCCAACTGCATTATTGTACATAACTTAGGTGCATTTATAGAGGTATGAGGAACAGGGTGTAAAGTTCACTCATACTCTATAGAAAAGGGAGGATCCTCCGAGCAGACGGGTGTTGTGCCTGGCGGGCAACTGCCCAATGATTCATGTCGGGCTGTTGTATCTATGCTAGTTGCGCGGTAAACTCTGCTTGCGAGATGCAGGATTTGCGTGACGTCAGTATGATGCGTTGTTCGCATGTGGCGTTTAGATACCGCTACACATTAAACTTATTTAAGTGCTATCAACCTCGTGATCTTTTCTCCACACACTCTAACAACAACATTAACAACTCTGCAAGTGTACGAACCGTACGGCTAGGGAGAAGTTCCAAATAATATAAATCGCTATTGCCCCTCACTCGAACCCCCAATCCCTTGAGTGAGGGTTGAAACTTAACCCAAGAACCGCGACTTCTCTTTGAAATATAGCTGTAGTTTATCTCAGAGCAGTGTTAGCTTTTGATATAATTTGTAATCTGTTTCTGGGAACATCGTTTCGTAATTTCAACGACAAATGTCAGACTCTTCATGTGATTAATGTGTTTAATTATGTATTTAATAGTCTTATATGTTCTAGAATTTTCGGAGTTGGAAATAATTGCGTTGCTTTCTCCGTAATGTTCGAGTAACAGTAATTACATCTTGTAACGTAAATGTAACGCTAATTACGTTTCTTGTATTCATACGAGTTCGCAATTTGAATTTTTAAATATATGAAGATGAATATTTGTCTGTGCTAGGGTGATCATGATGAGAATGTTTACGACGATAATTAAATAACTGTCTCTTTGATTAAATAATTATGTATTTATTTATTCTTCATAGCATGTTGATGGCAATCTGTACAGGGTGTCCCTCGAAGTATGGATCAAATCGAATAGGGGCGTGGGCAAGGTCATTTTCAAACTTTTTAACCCTAACTTTTGAACCGTAAAAAAATTCACCTACATTCGGTGAATTTTTTCACGGTTCAAAAGTTATGACAGATTTTTTTTTACAATGTTTTTTTTTTTTTTTAGCCAATCACAGCTTATAACATCAGTTTGACAGTCTGTTAGCAATTGTGTTGATCAGCTTTTACGAAACCGTGGGTCACTTGCATGCCTTGAAAAGCTTCCATGAACAAACATGCTGTTAATGCTCTTCTTAGAAAAAGGGTGTAACTCCTGCATGATCTTAAAATCTTCAATAAACATAAATTTCTAATAATGTTTACCTCTATCATAACTTCTAAAGACACAGGTGGTCTGACTCTGCTGTCATAGTTGATTATATATGTATATGTTTGTGGTACTTTAATGTCCCTGTAGGCGTCTACATGTCTAGACACAAGCCTACCAAGTTAGGGTGTAAATTTCACTCATCCTCCATAGAAAAGGGAGGATCGTCCGACCAGACGGGTGTTGTGTCTATGGTGGGCTACTGCCCGATAACTAATGTCGAGACGTTGTATATCGTGCCTAATAATTAGTGGCCGATACTTAAACACAATGATTGTACTCATCATAAATTCATAACAAACAACTTTCCCAACGAAACGACTTTTTTAATTTGCCAAGCTCATGACCCCAACCACTCCAATAAAATATTAAGTACCTAACAAGAATAATACACCATCAGCTGTAATCACACTATCACACTAATATTATAAAGGCGAAAGTTTGTGAGTGTGTGTGTTTATATTTGCTACTTCTTCACGCTCAAATGGCTAGATAATTTGGATAAAATTTTGTATGGAGGTAGCTGCCACCCTGGATTAACATATAGGCAACTTTTATCCTGAATATTCCCACAGGATCGACACTTATGCTGGTGAAACCGCGGGGCGCAGCTAGTTTAATACTAATCCCTTTTTACAAACAAAACTATTCCACTTTTACCATGCATTATTCTTTTAACAACCGTACCTTTCTTTGTCACGACGAGACAAGATACAATTATGTGTTTAAATATCAGTCACAAATTAGCAGTCACCCTATTTATGCTAGTCGCTCAGTAAACTTTGCTTGCGCGATGCAGGATTTTCTCATGACGTCAGTGTGATGCGTAAGTCGCATGACGCGGACGTCAATGTACCTAATACGTAACGCGCGGGACATGACTGCGCGCGTCATTTTTGTTTTAATGATTAGGAGTCACGCGACTATTCGGGCTAGTTTGAATACCTCAATATATGTTAGGTGACATAACCGGCACGAGCGAATTTTATACCGCATTCCGCGCGGGATTCACCTCAATTTAACAAGATCAAGAGAGCTTTGATTTTTTTTTCTTTTTTACTTCAAATGGGCTTGCTCTTGACTCTAGTCTAGGTCAAAGGTAACAGAGACAAAGTCGACGATGGAGCGAGCTTACCCAGAAGAAGCCTGTTCACTCTCACTTTGAAGAGATTCGGGTTGTATGCGCTCGGAAAAACAGACGCAGGTAGAGAGTTCCACTCTTTTGCTGTGTGCATTATAAAGGACATTTGCAAACGCTTAGTCTATACAAGCAGCTGCATCATATAACTCTCTAATAACAGGAACTAACAACCCCAAACTCCGAAATACCTTACTTTACTACCTCGCCCTACAGTTCCACTCAACAAAAAGCAAATAAAGCTAATCGCCGGGAAACTTGTCGGGAGCAGAGAAAACATTACAGCCACAGTTTCATAACTACGGTCCACCGCGGCCATTTTGTGCGCCATAAATTAACAATAGTTAACCCACTCTTTACAGAACAAATTAGCCAGTCTCGATAGTTCGTGGACTGCACTGATATTGTGAAATTGTGGGGAATCACGGAGAGAGGCGGAGCGGGTTGACTTATTTTACGTCCTTTGTTGGCGATTCTCAGAGGTGTTATAAATAAAATAGCAGACTGTAATAATAGGTATGGTTCGTATATTGAACATAAGTGCCAGCGGCTAGGACAAACCTACTCAAGTTTGCCCCTATGTCACGAGCCGCACGTATTATTAACATTAGTACAGTATCGGAGGATATATTTGGGCAAAGCCTGCCGAGATTTATTCAAAAGGTACAATAAGTATTGAAAAAGGTCTGATACTATATTATCAGACGTTTTTCTATGATTGACTCAAGCCGTGTGGGCGGGGTTGCAGCAGCGTTATTACGTTGTTGCAATTTTGCTCACATGGCAAGTGACTTTACTTTATTGTTAAGGAATAGACATTGTAACTTATAACATCACCTTGGATGAGTCTGTAAAGGTGTTATAATTGTGGTTTAATAAATAAATAAGGACGCGCACCTTTCGGACCGTTGTATTTTAAGTGAAGGGCAGTGCAGGTCAGCGACTAGCGGCACCTCGTCCCCCGATCCCCGCATGCCGCTGTCCCGCTCCCGTAGTCGGAGTGGCGAGCGGTGCTAGGTTTTGTCTCCAACATCCTCATGAACGCAACGTATGTCTGTTCATAATCGTAGTTCTGCCGAAAGACGTCGTCTGCCGGACATAGGCCTGCCCTTCCCTTAGCATCGCCATAACAATCGATTCTGTGCTTCCCGCATCAAGAGGCACCTGCGGGTGCCTCTTGATGCGGGAAGCACAGCCTGCACCTTCACCTGGGGGGTAATTGAGGAACGCACTAACAGTAGCAATGGCTTTCATTTTGACAGTTCAACAACATTCATTGCGTTATTTACGTTGTTGAGCGTATAATTTTTTCGAACATATAAAGCAATGGATTAGCAATATCCGTCAAAATGTTTCAGGTTTTGATTGAAAGTGTATTACACAATTAGGGTGCTGGACTTCGGTCCACCGTAAAGGCGCCTCCTATAAATATTATACCTATTGCTGAACAGGGTTAACTCAGACAGATTTTGCTAAGGATAGCCACAGTCAGGCGTTGCTCCAAGTAACATTATGCCTGGACATTATTGACATCATAATCAGCCTATAATATTCCCACTGCTGGGACACAGGCCTCCTCTCTGTGAGAGGGAGTGGGCCGTAATCCACCACACGGGCGCAGTGCGGGTTGGTGGATGTCACATCTCTACGTATTTTTGGTTCTAAGACATGCCGGTTTCCTCACGATGTTTTCCTTCACCGTTTGGAGAGCAATGGTGATGGAAATAATTTACACAAAGTAAAGCGCCTGTTTGGGTTCGAACCTACGACCTGCAACTCGTAAGTCGCGGCCGTTACCACTGGGCCACTACTGATTGACATGCATGCTTGAAACTCCTTGGATGTCAGTTTGAAATGATAGTCATTCATTGGGCTCAGGCCGCTTGAATTAGACCGGGATGGGTTGGCCTAATCAATGTTTTGAATCGGGCAACTGATCCCATTGATACATTTTATGTTTTGTACAGACACGAAAAAAGTGTTAGACAATATTACTTTTAGATTTGATTGTCAAAGATGATCTGATTTGTTGAAAAATTTTAACTGCCACGTAACTAATGCTATATGAATGTTGTGTGAAAGAGAACAGCTGACTATGAACGCTGATTGTGTACTGTCGCGTTACACTATAACTTGCGCAAGGCGACGGAAAAGTGCTGATCAGCAGTGCTATTCTGTAAAAAAACTCACCGTGAAAACTTAGGTGAAGTGAACTTAAAGTGAGCTGCCAATACTGTCAATTGTCAACCGTTGAGATTGGCCGCCGTAGTCGAAATACGGTTTGGAGGACTATTATTATTTCTAGTACACTGCTAAGGAGATTAAAGAGGGAAATCCTTATAAAAAAAGAAAACAAATTCACCTTAACACAGACATTCCCCGAAGAACCACCTGTCCAATTAAAGGAAAGAAAAAACCTCTGAAAATCACGAAACTACATTTCATTTATCTTTTCAAATCGCTGAAGCACTCCGTCTCGCTTCGCTTATCAAACACAGACCGCTTTATTTCTCGTCCAACGCAAACTTTCACGAGAATTTCATGATTTATTCGTTTGACTTGTTCTTTTATTGAAAAAAGGACTTCAGACGTTTTTCCGCGTCTCCCCCTTTGAATATTTTGATGTAATAAAAATGATATAGTATTTTATACAGGGTAGTATTGTATCATTGATTATTTCGTTTGGTTGTAAACACGACCAACGCACAGCCTAATCCAGTGGGTCTAGAGACATGAAATTTTGTACAAGAGTTATTTACATACTTAAAGTGGCATTAAGAAAAGATTTTTGAAAAAAAAAAATTCCCTGCACGGTTATATTTTTATGGAAACGAACAGCAAACAGTTACTTTATAAAAAATTACAACTAATTTAACATTAGCAATTTTAGTAATCATATTTACTTATAATCCACAACACTGCGCGCTGTCCACAGGTAGACAAAATACTCGTAGTTTAGGAAAAAATATACCTACCTATGTAATCGCTAGGAGTTTTAGTAGCAGTACGTGCAGTAATCACACTAATATTATAAAGGCGAAAGTTTGTGGATGGGGGTGTGTGTGTGTGTGTGTTTATATGTTTGTTACTTCTTCACGCTCAAACGGCTGGACCAGTTTTGATAAAATTTTGTAGGAAGTAGCTGACACCCTGGATTAACATTGGACATTTACGCGGGTGAAACCGCGGGGCGCAGCTAGTAAGTTGCATAAAATAAGGTTAAATAGTTATCGACATAAAATTAAATTCAAATTTTTTTTTTTAAGTACACTGTATTTTAATAATTGTTTGCTGCACCGGACGACGTCATTACGTCAGCGCCGGCTGTCGCTGAAAACCAGCGCTGGGGCTCTGTCTTACATAGGGTCGCAGCATAATGCTGAGCGATAGCCGTTTTGCGTGGATGTGACGCATGTTTCCCCCTACCTTTTTATTTTATTTTTTGTGTTTTTGTTCTTTTTGTGTCATTTTCACCGCAAATAAACGTATTTTCTTTCTTTTCTTTCTTTCTTTACATATGTATATTGCAGAGTAAACAAGCTGAAGTGGCTGTGAGCTGGCTATGTCTGTCGAAGGACCGATGGCCGTTGGAGCAGACGAATCCTGGAGTGTCCAGCTGCTAGATTGTCCGATGAGCTTCAGAAAGTAGCTGGGACTGACTGGATGCAGAAGACGGAGGTCAGAGTGTTGTGGCGCAGCCTGGGAGAGGCCTATGTCCAGCAGTGGACTGCGATAGGCTGAGTTGATTGATTTGAAAAAGGTCAATGGTTTCCTTGGTTTGATTGACACTTTCAGAAATGGCTTTTTGTTTTACTCCGTTTTATCCTAATCTATTAAAAAAATAAGGATCACAAAAAGGTTCTAAATATTTAGAATAAAAACCTGCTTCAACCATATCAGCACTCGTACACATTACAATAATATACCTCCCAATCATTGTCCAAACCGCCGCACATAAATCCGTTAATTCGTGATTTCTTGTCGCTGGGGTCTCGACCACACCATGATATATGTGGGTCCAAACCCTTCTATTATCATTAATTATTCTCCATACATCTGTCCCTTACTTATCAGTACAAGAACCGAACCTCTAAGGGTCCCTAAAAAAGGAATTGATATCATCGTACAAATTGGTCGTTAGTATTAATCGGGACTTATTTGATGAAATATGGAGTCGGGTGAAATGATCGTGGGATTAAACCTTATAGTTTGTGAATAGGGTTTATGACTGAAAGTTTGCTCGTGCGGTTATTTTGATGTAGGTAAAGGTCAAAAGTTAGATGAAACTTGCGTCATTAAAAGTCCTAGGCTTATGAGATGACAGTGTAGCAGTATCTACAACGCCACATGCGAACAACACGTTACTGACGTCACGCAAAACCCTGCATCTCGCAAGCAAAGTTTACCGCACAAGTAGCATATATACAATGGCCCGACATGAATCATCGGGCAGTTGCCCGCCAGACACGACACCGTTCGGTTGGAGGAACCTCCCTTTTCTATAGAGGATGAGTGAACTTTACACGCTGTTCCTCATATCTCTAAGCCTCAAGCCTTCCATGGAGGATGAGTGAACTTTACACGCTGTTCCTCATATCTCTAAGCCTCAAGCCTTCCATGGAGGATGAGTGAACTTTACACGCTGTTCCTCATATCTCTAAGCCTCATGCCTCTGGTGCGGGAAACAAAATTGTATTAGTCCATTCAAATCCGTGTGGTTCTTCACTCGTCTCCACTCAAAAGATCATCTCAGACACTGTCTACATGGTCTTCACATGATTGGACTGTGACGTTGCAAAACTAATACTAGCGACACCTGTCGTGGAATAGCGAATGTCATGGTGGTTTACGTGACGCAAGATGGCGTTGGTGTTTTGTGTTTAGTAAATTAATTACAGTTTAACAGTAAATTAAAACAAATAAACAAACATACATATTCACCATATTTTTAATTAAAAACAAAGTCGATTGTATTAAGGATAAAAATCGATAATAATCTTATATAGTCTGTGGAAGATTATTCGAGAAACTGTCAGATTGGTTTGGAAAAAACGGTGTTCCGTGTCCGGTCTTTTACGACCAAGAACACGAGCCTGGGGGCTGTTTGAGAGGGACTTTATATCCTGAGAGGAACGGGATGTGCCCAAATAACCCGACGGGGTTTTAATATAAATCCAGAAAGAGCAGAATCCTGTGAGTATTCAACCATTTGCTTTATTCTTGCTGGATAGCCTATAGCCCAGGTCTCTTGCATGTATGTTCTGACACGAGGACGTTGTTACAGGTCTGGCTTGTTATGCTAGCCTTCTATTGATTGGTGCTATGTGCAGCTAAATTGATGCCTGGATGTTGCGCCGTTGTGTGATGATTTGGAATTCATCAGAGCGCAGGCGGCTTTAAGGTTATCCCTTGCGGTGTGGTCATCCGACGTTCAGGAAGGCCTTACTTAGCCGGTTCCCGGTTATGAGGGAAGTACGCCACTCCAGGTAACGAAAGCGTCACCATCTCGTCCGTAGGCCGCGTTCGCGTGTGCTCACAGGAACCTCCTGTGAGCGAAGCCAAGGACCGACGATCCGTCAACTGACTGAGAGACTTCAACTGACTGAGGTCAGAACTAACTGATTGGTATGAACTGAATTCAAAACTGAGAGGTTATCCGTGTAAGATAATAATTTAACCTATGAGAGAGTTAGGCCTTTTGTAAAAGGCTAGGTGTTAAGACCAGTTGTTGTAGATATTGTGTCTCGGGTTTGCTTAGCATATTGGTTATTTTCCCCATAGGAGCGTCGTACCAAAATAGGTTGACCCAATTGACAATAAGTTAGGATACAGTTGGCGCCCAACGGTATATAATTATTTAATTGTATAAGGTGAACAGATTGATAACGGTATCTCTCTCTCTCTCAGTTCTCTCAGTCCTTTCAGTTGGCGGATTCTCGTTTTAGTTTAAGGCTAGTTTATAAGTTTTAAATATAAAGTGGTCAACGCACCACATTCTAACCATTTCTTTGTTGGACCGGTAAGGTGCAGAGTGTTGATAAAGGTCATTTCCTTATTTGTATGTATGCTCAACTCACAAGTTGAACAAGTTGCATTCTGTTAATTATATTGGGACTATTTATGTACCAAATGTTTGTTTAGTGGTTGATGACTTAATATTACCTATATTTTGAAAGTTTATGTAACATACTAGTTTGCATTTGTAGTAAGGTTTATTTCTTGCAACTCACAGGTACAAGTAATAATTATTATAACTGGAAGATAATTAGTTTACAATAAAAAACATAACAGTTCTTGTTTATGTTCATGTGTTTGTTTCAGTTCATATATTCAGATAAACTGTAAGTATTGCATTTGTATAGTGAAACATTGTATTATAACTCAACAGACCCAATATAAATTTCTGTAACAGTACTAAAATAATTTGGGGGTAAACTTAAAAATTGTAAAGTTTCTATGACGCAGTTCTCAGTAGTGTTCTAGCGGTCTCTTCTTTGTTATAGAGGATTTCAGTAGTAAGATAATAACACTACAGGCAAGCTTCACTATTACTAATTGGATTGTGCGATACAGGGAGCTGAAATTTGTCTAAATTATTGAACAATAACAGTCAACTTTCATTGAAACGAAACACTTGGAATTTTTATGACAGCTGGTCGGTCACTTAGACGTTTAACGTTAAAACACTCATCATTAAACCCAGATTTATAATACAACCGGCATTCCATAAAACAGCATTGTTTATTATCGACGTTCGTTTTCATACATTGGAACTTAACCTATAAAACACATTGACATAATTGACATATGACGTTTGACGTTTCGAAATATTACGGTGCGTTCGGAAACGAGATTGGAGTTGTACACGTTTTGCGTTTAGTTTCTTATTTTGTTTTGCGTTTAATTTTGCATTTATTATATCGAAATAATAACGTTACAAATTAAAAATAATAATTATAATAATAATGGATATACAGACGGTATATTGACATTCCCATCTTGAGGGCGAATTGACGTATGAGGTTGCGGTTTATGCATTACTTGCGTGCGACTCGTACTTTTACTTGTAGTTTTTTGCTGATCTAAAAAAAAATGTTACTGACACCATTACACAACTAGTGCTTTGGTAGCCGGAACTTTGAGAATTATGTATGTTCTTCTTGCTCACGGGATTCCTGAAACCGTAATTACCATTAATGAGGTTCAATTTACGGGAACAGAGTTTCATAGGCTACTATAGAAGTTTAACGTACCTCAAGTTCACTATGGGCGCACCACACACTAACATGGTGGAAAGGGACATTTAAACGGCAAAGTCAGTTGTTTCGTCTTATAAAAGAAAAAATAGATTACTAATTTAGAATTTTTTTATTTTGCTAATGATTTTTTTTTAAAAATAAATTCCAGAACATAAAATTGTACCAAATATTCTAAGAGACTAGTTTCAACAGTCAGTCACCAACCACCAGAACCGGTCGAAATGGGTAAATATATTTTTTTTTAGTGTTTCTGATTATAACAAACTTAACACATCAGAGTCAACACTATTCAAGCCAGACAGGGGTATATTCAGCCATAATTGATATAAATATATATTTTTTTTTTTTCATTTTTTTTTATTATTAAATGGCTTAGTTTGCTTTTTGCCATGTCAATTTATATGATGTAGTAGTTTACAATATATTAGCCGTAGTCCGTGTTTTCACGTGTTGTATTGAGGTCTATTCGAACAACGACGACGAGGCGTAACGTAACTATAATGCTGCACATGGTATTTACATTGTTTTGTTTATTATATTAAATTATGAACGCGAGTTTAGGGTATAGTTTAAAATGTATACGGGAATTATGCCGTTTAGCTTGCCATGCGTTTAGTAACAAACTTATTTAATGGCTCGGTCCAAAACTTTTGTAATCAAGCATGGTTGGTTTTTCTTATGGAGCGGGTAGTAACTCCTAAAATAGGCCTTGACTGAAGCGGATAGTGACTTCTAAAATAAGCCTTCACGATATTTATAATCAATCTGCTTGGTTGGTTTCTCATATGGAGCGGGTAGTAACTCCTAAAATAGGCCTTGACTGAAGCGGATAGTGACTTCTAAAATAAGCCTTCACGATATTTATAATCAATCTGCTTGGTTGGTTTCTCATATGGAGCGGGTAGTAACTCCTAAAATAGGCCTTGACTGAAGCGGATAGTGACTTCTAAAATAAGCCTACACGTTGTTTATAGCCAAGTTTGCTTGGTTGTATTTTTTATGAAGCGGATTGTGACTTCTAAAATAGGCCTTCACTAATGTTTTGTTTAGCCGAGATAGCATTGTTGCTTCGGTGAGACTTTAGATAGCACTAGTGCTTATCTAGTTACGAGCGGCCGGTGACTCTTAAAATAAGCCAAACCACCATTATGTTTTCAGAAGTTTTATTTCTGGGAACGCTGTATACGTCTTGCCTGGTGAGTTATGCACATTGGTTGCCCTATATATGTATCAGCTCGCTGAACATATTCACCAGGAGGATCGTTTAGATTTGTATTAAACAATGCAGAGTTCCACTGGTATACAGATGGAATTCGGGAGTATGCAAGGGGTGGCTTCCTGCGAGATGAATGCAGGTTGCTACAGGATTGAAAGAGAGGAAAATTTAGGGATGTATGAAAGAATGGGGGGGGTTATGCCCGGAATGTAGGAAGATTTGTAAGCAGAATAAGTTTCCTGGCAGTTTGGATTTTATAAGGTTGGTCATTTACTTACAGTAGGAGAAATTAAGGAAATTATTTATATTTCATCTTAAAAATTATTATATCTGTCGTTTCAGAATCATCTGATTATAAAGATTTGTACTCTTCCACTGAGCTTTCTATGAGAATTTGTTTACCCACTCCAGTGTTATAACACCGAGGGCGGTGTTGGTTTTTGCGTACACAAAAACCTTATTGTGGGAAGAGGGGCATTGTGACGTTGCAAAACTAATACTAGCGACACCTGTCGTGGAATAGCGAATGTCATGGTGGTTTACGTGACGCAAGATGGCGTTGGTGTTTTGTGTTTAGTAAATTAATTACAGTTTAACAGTAAATTAAAACAAATAAACAAACATACATATTCACCATATTTTTAATTAAAAACAAAGTCGATTGTATTAAGGATAAAAATCGATAATAATCTTATATAGTCTGTGGAAGATTATTCGAGAAACTGTCAGATTGGTTTGGAAAAAACGGTGTTCCGTGTCCGGTCTTTTACGACCAAGAACACGAGCCTGGGGGCTGTTTGAGAGGGACTTTATATCCTGAGAGGAACGGGATGTGCCCAAATAACCCGACGGGGTTTTAATATAAATCCAGAAAGAGCAGAATCCTGTGAGTATTCAACCATTTGCTTTATTCTTGCTGGATAGCCTATAGCCCAGGTCTCTTGCATGTATGTTCTGACACGAGGACGTTGTTACAGGTCTGGCTTGTTATGCTAGCCTTCTATTGATTGGTGCTATGTGCAGCTAAATTGATGCCTGGATGTTGCGCCGTTGTGTGATGATTTGGAATTCATCAGAGCGCAGGCGGCTTTAAGGTTATCCCTTGCGGTGTGGTCATCCGACGTTCAGGAAGGCCTTACTTAGCCGGTTCCCGGTTATGAGGGAAGTACGCCACTCCAGGTAACGAAAGCGTCACCATCTCGTCCGTAGGCCGCGTTCGCGTGTGCTCACAGGAACCTCCTGTGAGCGAAGCCAAGGACCGACGATCCGTCAACTGACTGAGAGACTTCAACTGACTGAGGTCAGAACTAACTGATTGGTATGAACTGAATTCAAAACTGAGAGGTTATCCGTGTAAGATAATAATTTAACCTATGAGAGAGTTAGGCCTTTTGTAAAAGGCTAGGTGTTAAGACCAGTTGTTGTAGATATTGTGTCTCGGGTTTGCTTAGCATATTGGTTATTTTCCCCATATGAGCACAGTCCAAATTGGTCGACACATGTACGTGAGCTAGTAAGGTTATTGATCTATTCCCTCGCGGACTCGCATAGCGACTCTGAGAAACTGCTATTTGTCTCATGCAGGTTTTCACCCATACCACTAGGTACGGAGACTAGTTGTGTGGGTGAATGCTATAGTAGCAGGGAAAGAGGCATTATTTTAGTGGCTCGCCACTTTGTTTGTATGTGTGCCTTAATTTTGTATTAATTCCAATAAACTTGTATTGTGTAAGAAGGTACTTGTTTAATTGAATCTTTCCCTAGCAGTATATACCCTATAAATTTACTTTAGCACGGTGGTGAGTAGTATAGTTCAAATAGAAACCATCATCAGCTTGTTTCCAATTAATTTCTGTAAACTACGCACGGGCCAGTGTTACAGGACCAAGATAATGTCTGGACTTTAAAAGAGACTGACCTCTGAGTTTGTTTTTGTGTTTCTTCTTAGAGTAGTTATAGGTTAGAAACACACCGACCTCATGTAGTTTTAATTTTTTTAAATGTTTTTTTACAACCGATTTACAGAAGTAAAATATTATGTAGGATAATGTACACGTACAGGCAGAGCTTGGAACCGGCACTAAGAGTACAGGTTCTGTACTAGTACTTAACGATTCTTGCCATTTCGGTACATGGATACCGGTTCAAGAAGTGCCGGTGCCAAATTCAGGTACCAGTGTTTGTACCACATATTTCATATTACGTTGTTATGCAGTCAAATTTTTCGAACATCATGAAGCAATGGATTAGCAATATCTTTCAAAATCATTTAGATTGGGATTAAATGTGTGTTACCTATGAGGATACTGGCCTTTATGTACATAATTATTATCATATCATTATTGAAATATAGTTTTCCGGTGACAAAACATACAAAAATTTGGATTACTTGCATGTCGTCAAAAACGCAAGTGGTCAAATACGCATTTCGTCATCTCTCAGGATAGACCCGCAACTTGTCAGAAACGGAACTCGACAGACACGCAGTTCGGCAGACACGCAACACGACAGATACGCATTTCGTCAGATATTTGAAACCATCCACCCAGATTATTTTTCTATCATCATTTTAGCCGAAAAATGTCCACTGCTGAACATAGGTCTCCTCCAAGCACCTCCACTTTTCTGTGCTTCCGTAGCCAAGGGTAGGCGGGCCGCCGGGTACTAGGGGCCATGTGTTTTTTGTGCTTGTCATTCTTTGGGACGACCATAATATTAGATTTTAGTAATTGCACACACGAAAATTCCTGGAAATTGCAATTTGAGAGGACTGTTCGGAGCATAATAACATAGTCGTAATTACAGCGGTATTTCCTTTGAGTTCATTATTGTGACCACGTACTGCGGATTTTATCATTTCAGAAGCAAATTAAAGTGTATGCGACTGTTCCGTGTTTATTTGAATATATCTTGCAGAGTACTCAGTTGAAAATGTTCATATACGTTAAGTTTATTTATTTCATAAACAACAGGTTTTAACAAACACATTTTAGAGGTCTTCCTTTAAGTATAGAGATACCTGTAACAGAAGACCTCCCTCTTCCATGTCTATGTGTAAACATAAAAAGATATATATTATTATGTCGCATCCGGTCATTCGTTTGACTATTCGGAACGCTAGCGCCATTTGGCGGTGCTCGACAGAGTATAGCCTGAGTTCGTGGGGAGTACAAGAGAGCGTGCAGCGAGGTGGAGCGGCCCTCTTGGAGATTGGAAATCATATGAACAACATGTGCAGAAACTGTCCCGCGTTCCGTATCTGGTTGTATCGTGTACATATAGTGTGTGATTCGCTAGTGTAATTAAATTGTTCGTGAAATCATAATCTGATTTGAACTGCAAACCGTTTTTCTATTGCACAATAACCAACACTATACCCATAGTTCGCCCACAGTAGTTGAAATATGGCTGATAATGACGAGACACATGTGTGTCTCGTCAAATTCGTCGTGAATTTTTCTAAGAAAACTTAAACTAGTGAATTTACATATAATTAGCTTAGGTACTTGAATTCTTAGTCTCAGATAATTTCCATTTTATCTCCACTTATAAATGATACCGCCAAAGGCAGATAATTTTTTTATTGAAATAGATTTTAAATCTTGCTGTGTATGTCATTGAGTTTGTTGTTCCACATTTGATAATTCTCTCAGATTCCGATTTCATGTGGAGTGTAAGTGTGTGTGTATGTATCTGTGTGTGCGCGTGCGAGAGACTGCGTGCTTTGTTATTCAGAAAGTAGGCATTGCAACCAATGGACATTGTCATGTCGAAAATGACACATTTCGATTACCTGATTTGCCTTGATACTTTGATATCCATACTATAATCACACTATCACACTTCACACTTCACACTAATATTATAAAGGCGAAAGTTTGTGAGTGTGTGTGTGTGTGTGTGTGTGTGTTTATATGTTTGTTACTTCTTCACGCCTAAACCACTGAACCGATTTATATGAAATTTGGTATAGAGATAGTTTGATTCCCGGAAAAGGACATAGGACAGTTTTTATCCCGATATTCCCACGGGATCGACATTTACGTGGGTGAAACCGCGAGGCGCAGCTAGTTTAATTTATAATTAATATTATAAATGCGAAAGTGTGTCTGTCTGTATGTTACCTCTTTACGCTTAAACTGCTGAACCGATTTAGATGAAATTTGGTACAGAGATAGTTTGAGTCCCGGAAAAGGACATAGGATATTTTTTATCCCGATATTCCTACGGGATCGAAACTTATGCGGGTGAAACCACGGGGCATTGCTAGTTGTATATAAAAAAAGGCAATGACACGGCAAATTAATGTAAGATGCCACGATAAATTTCCTTGAATGTGCAATAATGTTACCTACATAATGTGGCGGTAAAATCGCACGTACGTCAAATTAAGCTCACAACAGAATTCAAGGTACAGTAAAATTTTTATGTGTGTCTTCAGTAGCTAATAAATTCTCGAACAGGCTTTAAGTTGACACTGAGTTTTAGTGTTTAAAGATTGACATACACGTGCGACTTTCCGACAGTTATTTTTGATTATGTAGATCTTATGACGACATGAAGGTTTTGCTTGAGTGAGCACTGAAAGTATGTATTTTGGAAGACGATATCGATGCCTGCAACATTACAGTCTTGCTGTAAGGTTGAACTAGTCGACGACTCGAAGTCTTTGGTGCGTGTGACTAATATGCATGATATTAGTTTATTTATTTATTAATTTAGTAAAATAGATGATGATTTATAACAAAAACGAGCGTAAAATTTCATAATCAGCGCTGGGGCTCTGTCGTGCATAGCGTCGCAGCATAATGCTGAGCGATAGCCGTTTTGCGTGGATGTGACGCATGTTTCCCCCTACCTTTTTATTTTATTTTTTGTGTTTATGTTCTTTTTTGCGTCATTTTCACCGCAAATAAACGTATTTTCTTTCTTTCTTATTATTCAAAAATAAAATAATTACAAAACTTTTGGATAAATTATTATATACTATCATTATAATAATTATCAATTTTCATACTCCGGGAGTTATTTACATATTTACGCCCAAAGATGCGTTAAAATATAAAAGTTTCGACGCTCAAAACTTTCAAACCTAACCCTTAATTTTTAATTTACAGTCAAGAAAAGAGATAAGTATGCAGGATCGTCATATATATGTAGTTGAAGTTTAGTAAGAAACCGATGGATGTTGTAGACTGAAATTTAATTTGATAAATGAGCCGTTTGTTTTCTATTAATAAAATAAAATTGTATTCGAGAACATCCGTCAGTTTCTTACTAAACTTCAACGATATCCGACGATCCTGCATATTTATCTCTTTTGTTGACTGCACAATGTCAAAAAGTGGAGTACTCCATACGTCGTTAGTATAGATGAATGACTGACAAATAGGAATTATCGAAGTCTTGTCAAAAGCGTGAATTTGCATGGAATCAATAATATTATCTCGAAGAAGCCACACCCGCAGTCATATGCTATGCAGGTATCTTAAGACGCGTAGGTACAGACAGTGTCCGAAGCATGCTCTTCAAATGTCACGCATGCCTCGCGCTGTCTGTACACATCTTTACAACTCTTTGTTCAGTTCGGCTGGTAAAGAAAACCGGTCATGAATCCTGTTCATATGCCAAGAGCAAAACGAATGTCGTATCATTTTCTACACTAACTGCCAAATAAAATACACGACACTTACACAAGATTCAAACGTTTGACTCCGAAACATGTTCCAGACTGCAAGTAACAAACGACTTTGGCATCTCAGACGCAAAACTCCGCACATTCATATTTCCTGATCTCGAAATCGTAGCATGAACAGCACGCTTTACTCATCATGTTGTTTTGTTGATACAACATAAACCAGGGCTTTATGAAGACCTGTTGAAGTGAAGATTTTGCATATAATTATGTTGGTACGCTGTATCGCAATCGTTTTATGCTCTTTTAATGTGTCTGTGTTGTGTTTACTTGAGATATTTGGGCGAATAAGGGTAGGATTCTTTTGAATATTTCGTTTTATGGTATGTGTGAATTTATGTGGTTAAGCCTTCAGTAGTATGAGAGAAGAATATGCCTGTGAATCTGTCTGAACGTGTCTCTTACAAACAAAAAAAACCGAGTGTGCTTATGACCACACGACTGAAGTGAAACTTCAAACGTATTTGGCTATGAGAGGAAGAGACAAAGAAAATGTGCGCGCGCACTGCTTTCTCTTGCTTATATCCCCCACTCAACTCCCGTTCGCCGCGCCCGATCACACTTTTCGTAACGCGTTCGCCAGTTTACTCCCCAAGTCAAGCGTGCGTAAAGAAGTTTCACTTCAAAAAGAGTTTATAAAAACAAGGAAGATAGATCACGTTTGAAAAGGTTGCGATGTGTTATTAATTTATTATAAGTACTAGCAGCACCCCGTGATTTCAATCACATAAATGCCGATCCCGTAGAAATATCAGCATAAAAAGTATCCTACGTATTATTCTAATGTATAAGCTATATTACTGTAAAGATTCATCAAAATCGGTTCAGTAGTTTTTGCGTTTGAGAGTAAGAAACATCCATCCATCCATTCATCCTCACGAACTTTCGCGTTTATAATACTAGTAGGATAGGATAAATACTTGGTTTACTAAGTCCCTTAAAATAGAGGCATCAACCAAAGATGACAAAGAAAAGTACCTATATTGTGTACATATAAATCAGCTTCTTCATTGTACATAAGATAAAACAAAAAGGACAAAAAATATTTAAATATAATAATAATACTAATCTAAGTTTACTAAGGGGCTTCTGCGAGTTGCCTTTGGCCCCTCCGACGCCTTCCAAAGGACCGGGACCCCACGGTCCCAAGATATTTAAAAAAAAAAATACTAATCTTAACTTTATATAATAATCTGAACAATTTTCATAACTTCGGTGAAAAACTTTAGTGCCTACAAAATACACTATTTCCCAATTATTTTCTAGGTATAAAAGCGGTTGTGAACATACAAAAATATAAGTAAATTTTATAGTCTTCCAGCTCCTTGGAAAAACTGTTTTACTTTCTCGGGTAAAACATCGTAAAATAAAGGTATGTGGATAATATAAAGAAAATATTAAAGGGGCATGCCCAGGAGTAAAGCTGTACGTCATCTATTGATCGGTTAGAAAGGTGTTCATTTTACAGGGTTGCTGATGCGAAACGGGATTTGACTATTTGGCTCAGTGACCGTTAAATATCAACATAATCATCATTCAACATAATACTCGTACCATTTGGTTTAACCTTTTGAACGCCATTGTCACATATATGTGATAAACGAAATCTTACCCTGAACGCCAACGTCACAAATATATGACAAAATACAGCCGTGCGATTCTGTAACCGTCTCACCGTGAAAAGTTAGGCGAAGTGAGCGTGGAGTGAGCTATCAGTGTCATCCCACCTGATACTAGGGATTGACCAAGCATACATTTACAATCATAATCGAGATTTTAATAATAGATTTTATGCTAAGTCTATTGATCATTTTATATATTTTCAAAGCTAGTATTTTAGTGGTCAAAACATTAATATTTCGTGGGGTTTTACAATAAAATAGCAAAACATAAACTTAGCCAGAAACTCAATGTTGTTTTTTTTTTTCTTTTTTTCCTAGACTGACTAGTCAATACAGCCTGAGGCGCGAGCGCGTCACGCAAGTGTTCACTTCACCCGAATCACGACATTAAATGTCGAGAATCGGGTGAAGTGAACACTTCACGCCACGCTTGCGCGTTAGTCACTGTCATTATCACATAGAAGATTATTTTGATGTGGATTGCGTGAAGTGTTCACTTCACTCGATTCACGACATTTAATGTCGTGAATCGAGTGAAGTGAACACTTCACGCCGCGCTTGCGCGTTGGTCACTGTCATTATCACATTGTAGATTATTTTGATGTGGATTGCGTGAAGTGCTTGCGCGTTAGGCGCTGTCATTAATATTAAATTCAGTTTTTATTTATTTATTTCTATAATTGACGACCATGGTCGTAAGCCTGTTCGTAATCGAGTTCAGAAATTAGTTCCTATTTATTTCAACGCTTTTAGATATTATGTCTAAATCCAACCGTGTTTGTACATTTAAAAAGTCAGTTGTGTGCATTTTGTTTTCAACAATTAACCAGATTTTGTATTAACTAGTTACAGACTACTTATTTAACCTGTAACGCGTGCAAATATAACATTATTGTAGATAGATACTAAATAACTAAGATCCGTATTTTTCATGCACGGTCAAGCGGCGCGCGTCGCCCATGATTGGCGAGTGGCGACGAAACCGTAGCCAATGAGCGACGCGCGCGAAGTGATGTTGCCATGGTTACCGTGGAGTGAAATATGGAACATTCCGAATCGCACTGTAATCGATTACAACGTGCTTACACTTTGACCCCAATTATTCTGTATGGTATAAATTACCTATTATTCCCCGCATAATCTTACCATGCCGTACGGTTGTCAAGAGTGGTATTTTGACAGTTCAAACCGGTTTCGTTAAACTAACATGGCATTTTCGAAATTGTGTTTCCGGCTACAGTCGCCACCTTACCAAAGGATAAGAAATTCGTGGTGTAAAAAAACAAACAAATAAATACTATAATCTAACCGTGAGTAAATAATCAAGTGAAATAGTTTTGACTCTCAGCTGCCATAGTGGTGATTTATCTAAATGGGAACGCAAATTATTTATGTGAGAGTTGTGGGCGATGATGGCCTAATTCGGAATGATCCATATTTCACGCGGCGCACTGCGCATGCGTGCATGCGTGTCAAGCGTCGTAGTTGTTAGTATCAAGTGAACTTTTTTTTTGCTTTCATGCCATTGACGACCATGTACAACTCGTTTATAGAGAGTAGTATATTCCTTGATGTAGAATGTACATAAGCCTGTACGTATTCGAGTACAGTGACAATAATTAGTTCCTAATTATTTAATGCTGTTAGAGATTTTAATGTCTAATGCCCGGTTTCTGAAGAATTCTTAAACGGAGTTTAAACTTTCAATAGTTGTTGATTCGACATAATTATCTATTTAAGCGAATTCCTTCCTTATGCTCGGTTTTTGAGGTTCTCAGATAAACCCTCGATAATAATTCACTCGACTTTTAAGCTAAATTCTTCCTTTATGACGTGTTCAGAAACACGATATCGAACCAATAATCACTATCGAATGGATAAACTCCGTTTAAAAACCTCAGAAACCGACCATAAATCCAACTGTTTTTGTACATCGAAAAAGTAAATTTAGTCAGCCTACATTTAAGATATAACATGAGAAATTGTGCTAAGCAAGTACCTATTCAGTGATTGGTGTAATGTTCGTATACATAAGTACATAATACGTAAAAGCACATATAGGTTTTTTTTATATCATCTCTAGGTAAATACCATAAATGCCATAAATATTTAGGCATATTATTAATCTAGTGACGATTGCTGTTAGGACACACAAATTGCATTATTCATGTATGCATGTTTTGGGCTGTCTAATTTTAGTTTTGCTGTATACTGTTTACACACTGTGTCTACGTTTCTCAGCCAACTCTCCTGTCGCAGATCTGCTGAAAGAAATGACTAAGTAAATGATGAAAGCAGTTCCTCTATCTTTATGTAGTTTACTTTATTATGTATTTACTGTGTATATAAATAAATATATTACATTTTTTAATTAGTATCACATTAAAAAAAATTGCTAATACATTTTTTCTACTGAGTCGGCTGCTTCCTGAGATGCAACTTCTTAATGCCGGGAACGGAGGGACATTGGATGTGTGTCGGCTGCACCCCCACTGCAAAAAGCTGGAAATAATGGTAATAATTTGTTACTAAGTATTTGATTTATTTAATTCCTACACATCAGCACATCTGCAGCTAATGTATTTACTTTCAATAAGAATAGCGGTATGATTTATTAAGAACAGCGTCTGATCAAATAAAATCAATTGAATGGGCCAATATTATTACTATATATTTAGAGCACAACGAGTTTCTACATTTCTTAATTCCATGCTCCGTGCCTGTCTGTGTCCCAATTTATTTGTTCCCTATTGTGTTTATCAAAAATAGTGTGTGAAATAATGAATACTTGCCTCAGACCGCCACGCATGACACAGCCGGGAGCGATGTGATCAAATCAAATAGAGGCAGTGTTCTTTTATTGTCTTCTGTCCCTTTAATGACTTAGCAACTGCAGGGTCGATAAGGCTCATCTGCTGAAAGGTAGAATATATCAGATTAATAAAATTCACTTGCTTTTGTGTGCCTATACTTTTGTGTTTTTATTTTAAGTTATCCTATGTTGTCCCACAGCTGGGCACGGTCTCCCCCATACTTTTCCAGTTTTCCTTATGAAGCCTTCTTCGGCCAATTGGTCAGGAACGTGTCAGTGACGACGCCCGCCTTGTCTTCAGGCAACCTTTGTCATATTGAGTTGTTTCTAATTAAAAACGTGTTACTAGGATACTACATAAACCTTTATTGACTGATAACTACCTATATCTTGTAAAAATATACCACTATAATAATTATTGTAAAATCATAAGGTTTTCTTGAAGTACTTACGTAAAATTTTGTTTGACCAAAAAAAAAGGTTTATCGATTGATTGTGATGTTATTTCGTGCAAATATTATCTACAAGGACGTATAATATGTTATAAACGAATATTCATCCACTTAACGTCGATTTTACACAAAAACTATTAAAAGAAACAACGTAGCATCATAAAATCATAACAAAACAGCACGCACTGCAGCTGCCATTAAGAATCGTAAAGTCTATTTTTAACTTTTTTTTTTCCAATATTGCCAACCCATATTTTTCGTTTTGAATCATTTAGTCGATTAGTTTATCTACCGGACCATAGACTCAAACTGTTGCACAGGATATTAGACCTTAATTATCAGTAATAATAGAGGTTGAAGCCGCGTGAATCGGGTGTCACCGATCGGTGACCGTGGGGCCTGACGGGTGCGCGCCGGTCGTCACCGATCGGTGGTGAATCTAATTATGAACAGTAACACAGGAACTGTGGAGTAGGTAGAGGAATTCATTTTTAAATTAGAAAAACTTTCACCAATAGGTACATGCCAACATTATGTCATATTACTATCACATTCACCATTATAATATCGTGCTAGCCATTGTCACTGAAAAACTAATTCAAAGTAGGTACTAAGATAAAACTTTCATTTGTTTATTTACAATTATTTATTTTGAAACTGCAAACAAAAAGTTTATTTTGTATCGGAAAGCCCCATAGACAGCAGTAGACAGCACATGTTCACCACAGATGATGAATATTAGTTAGTCATTTTTTTCTATCGATAAATAGAAAAGTCACTGACAAACTTTAATCACAGAATACTTAAAATTCAAAGTATGACGACCCACTGACCTAAGTACTAAATTCAAACAAAGAACCAACAGTGTTGTCAAAAATTTTTTGATAAAAGAGACGTTCAATAGATGTATGGGGCTTGGTACTAAAATAATTGAAAATTTAAACAGCTTTCTGAGCTTTATAGGCTGAAAGAGGGTAATTATTTTAATGTCTTATGGCGTTTTTTTTTAAACAAGTGTTGAAAAATAAAATGCTTGCATCATTACATTACAAACCGCTAGATTTACGCGGTCACCGATCGGTGACGACCGGCGCGCACCCGTCAGGCCCCACGGTCACCGATCGGTGACACCCGATTCACGCGGCTTCAACCTCTATTATTACCGATAATTAAGGTCTAATATCCTGTGCAACAGTTTGAGTCTATGGTCCGGTAGATAAACTAATCGACTAAATGATTCAAAACGAAAAATATGGGTTGGCAATATTGGAAAAAAAAAGTTAAAAATAGACTTTACGATTCTTAATGGCAGCTGCAGTGCGTGCTGTTTTGTTATGATTTTATGATGCTACGTTGTTTCTTTTAATAGTTTTTGTGTAAAATCGACGTTAAGTGGATGAATATTCGTTTATAACATATTATACGTCCTTGTAGATAATATTTGCACGAAATAACATCACAATCAATCGATAAACCTTTTTTTTTGGTCAAACAAAATTTTACGTAAGTACTTCAAGAAAACCTTATGATTTTACAATTATAGTGGTATATTTTTACAAGATATAGGTAGTTATCAGGATATTGACAGGGAGCGGAGGGCGCTGTGTGTGAGAGCTAACATGATTGCCCGCAGATTCAGGCGTGCCTCTAAAGAGGTTAAGCGCACTATATTCAGTGCTTACTGTACCTCTTTTTATACTTGCAGTCTGTGGGTTCATTATACTCAAAAATCATACGGCGCCCTTCGCATCCAATACAATAATGCATTCAGGGTGTTGATGGGGTTGCCCCGGTACTGTAGCGCGTCAGGGATGTTCGCTGAAGCTCGCGTGGACTGTTTTTATACCGTGATGCGGAAGCGGTGCGCATCCTTAGTCCGTAGGGTACGGGGCAGCGCCAACAGCATCCTGTCTATGATAGCGAGCAGGCTTGATTGTGCGTTTGTGAACCACTGCTGCAGGGTTTCAGCTGGGCCTGTCACCGTGCAGCAGTGATGTCGCAATCTGTTTTCTGTGTTTTGTAAGCGTATTACTAACTTAGTTTGTAAGTATATTGTTACTAACACTATGAGTCTTTGTTGCTTGTAATTAAATTATTAAAAAAAAAAAAAAATAAAGGTTTATGTAGTATCCTAGTAACACGTTTTTAATTAGAAACAACTCAATATGACAAAGGTTGCCTGAAGACAAGGCGGGCGTCGTCACTGACACGTTCCTGACCAATTGGCCGAAGAAGGCACAACATAAGGAAAACTGGAAAAGTATGGGGGAGACCGTGCCCAGCTGTGGGACAACATAGGATAACTTAAAATAAAAACACAAAAGTATAGGCACACAAAAGCAAGTGAATTTTATTAATCTGATATATTCTACCTTTCAGCAGATGAGCCTTATCGACCCTGCAGTTGCTAAGTCATTAAAGGGACAGAAGACAATAAAAGAACACTGCCTCTATTTGATTTGATCACATCGCTCCCGGCTGTGTCATGCGTGGCGGTCTGAGGCAAGTATTCATTATTTCACACACTATTTTTGATAAACACAATAGGGAACAAATAAATTGGGACACAGACAGGCACGGAGCATGGAATTAAGAAATGTAGAAACTCGTTGTGCTCTAAATATATAGTAATAATATTGGCCCATTCAATTGATTTTATTTGATCAGACGCTGTTCTTAATAAATCATACCGCTATTCTTATTGAAAGTAAATACATTAGCTGCAGATGTGCTGATGTGTAGGAATTAAATAAATCAAATACTTAGTAACAAATTATTACCATTATTTCCAGCTTTTTGCAGTGGGGGTGCAGCCGACACACATCCAATGTCCCTCCGTTCCCGGCATTAAGAAGTTGCATCTCAGGAAGCAGCCGACTCAGTAGAAAAAATGTATTAGCAATTTTCTTTAATGTGATACTAATTAAAAAATGTAATATATTTATTTATATACACAGTAAATACATAATAAAGTAAACTACATAAAGATAGAGGAACTGCTTTCATCATTTACTTAGTCATTTCTTTCAGCAGATCTGCGACAGGAGAGTTGGCTGAGAAACGTAGACACAGTGTGTAAACAGTATACAGCAAAACTAAAATTAGACAGCCCAAAACATGCGTATACATGAATAATGCAATTTGTGTGTCCTAACAGCAATCGTCACTAGATTAATAATATGCCTAAATATTTATGGTATAAGGTTTGTATATTGTACGTGTAGTTTATCTAGAGATGATATAAAAAAAAACCTATATGTGCTTTTACGTATTATGTACTTATGAAAACGAACATTACACCAATCACTGAATACTTGCTTAGCACGATTTCTTATATTATATTATATTGTCTGAAATGTAGGCTGACTAAATTGACTTTTTCGATGTACAAAAACAGTTGGATTTAGACATTAAAATCTCTAACAGCATTAAATAATTAGGAACTAATTATTGTCACTGTACTCGAATACGTACAGGCTTATGTACATTCTACATCAAGGAATATACTACTCTCTATAAACGAGTTGTACATGGTCGTCAATGGCATGAAAGCAAAAAAAAAGTTCACTTGATACTAACGAAACGACTACGACGACACGCATGCGCAGTGCGCCGCGTGAAATATGGATCATTCCGAATTAGGCCATCATCGCCCACAACTCTCACATAAATAATTTGCGTTCCCATTTAGATAAATCACCACTATGGCAGCTGAGAGTCAAAACTATTTCACTTGATTATTTATTCACGGTTAGATTATAGTATTTATTTGTTTGTTTTTTTACACCACGAATTTCTTATCCTTTGGTAAGGTGGCGACTGTAGCCGGAAGCACAATTTCGAAAATGCCACGTTAGTTTAACGAAACCGGTTTGAACTGTCAAAATACCACTCTTGACAACCGTACGGCATGGTAAGATTATGCGGGGAATAATAGGTAATTTATACCATACAGAATAATTGGGGTCAAAGTGTAAGCACGTTGTAATCGATTACAGTGCGATTCGGAATGTTCCATATTTCACTCCACGGTAACCATGGCAACATCACTTCGCGCGCGTCGCTCATTGGCTACGGTTTCGTCGCCACTCGCCAATCATGGGCGACGCGCGCCGCTTGACCGGTTAAGGTGAATGTGACATGGCAGACCGCGAAATTTAAATTTTCTTACGTTTTTTGCAATTTGCAGATCAGTGTCAGGTTGTATCTTGATCCAAATATGATTCGAGACTATAATAGACATGTATTTACAGAATCATAGTCATAGTCATTAGAATCATTAATATATCTCCTTATGTTAGATTTCTACCATAAACACTTTTCCATATGAGATTTGTTCTTAACGATAGAAATCTAACTTAAAAAGATGTAGATTAATGATGATTAATGATTGTAATTATTATTATTATTTTTGTGGTGTACAATAAAGTATATATAAATAAATAAATAATAATAATATTAATGTTTTGACCACTAAAATACTAGCTTTGAAATTATACAGGATGAAATTGAACACATGCGACAAATCGAAATGGGAGATTATACTCATCATTATGAACAACTTTTACTATGGGACCAAACCTGAAATTGCGAAAAAAAAATCAGCTGTTCCCTACATTTTGGCGAGTTATGCGAACATAAATGTAGGGAACAGCTGATTTTTTTTTCGCGATTTCAGGTTTGGTCCCATAGTAAAAGTTGTTCATAATGACGAGTACAATCTCCGGTTTCGATTTGTCGCATGTGTTCAATTTCACCCTGTATAAAATGATCAATAGAATTAGCATAAAATCTATTATTAAAATCTCGATTATGATTGTAAATGTTTGCTTGGTCAATCCCTAGCATCAGTGGGATGACACTGACAGCTCACTTCACGCAAGTTTTCACGGTGAGATTTTTACAGAATCGACCGGCAGGTCGCACGGGTCGCACCATATTATGAAATAAACAATTTAATCATTACTTTTGTGTGTTTTATTTATATAATTTAAAAGTTTAAGCTTCCGTCTATATTGTATTGCATGAAACTAATATAAATAAACTACCAATATCGAGAAATTTGTTGTTTTAAGTGTGTGTTGTTTTGTTAAAGTGGCCTGGCGTCAGGGGTACGGCGATACGTTTATACTCTGGCGTTCAAAAGGTTAATATTCTATTCTTTATTTATCCTTTTGATAGATTCTTTTATATTTTGTAAATGTAAAGACTTTGTAAGCCTTGTAGACTTTAGATCTGTAGACCATTTTTTATTTTATCAAGTACTTAGTACTTGTTGACAGGCCTACGCTGTCCTCCCATACCTACTGTAATTTGAAAACATTGTAAAAGCCAATTATTTTCTCTCTTCTCCTTAGGAAACGACCAATTGGAACCATGCTCCTATCTTCTGACGTTTCATAAGTGCCCATGTAGCTTTATCACACTATACATATACCTATATATATCACCACAATATTATAAATGCGAAAGTTTGTGAGTATGTGTGTTTGTGGGACAGCACACTAATTGCGCAACACATTGTCAATCTCAATCTGAATCATCAGTTCATCACACTAAAATTATAAAGGCGAAATTTTGTGAGTGTGTGTGTTTATATGTTTGTTACTTCTTCACGCTCAAACGGCTGGACCAATTTTGATGAAATTTCGTATGGAGGTAGCTGACACCCTGGATTAACATTTAGGCTACTTTTTTCCGATATTCCCACGGGATCATGACTTATGCGGGTGAAATCGCAGGGTGCAGCTAGTGTGAAATAAAATATTACGGTTTGATTTAAGATAAATTACTTTCTTTTTTTCGTGTCGATGGTACCCTTCCTTGTTTTTTTTTTATATAGTTTGAGCCCAGTAGGTGGCCACGTTGATTGCCGCATTAGTGGCATTATTTAGGTCATCCGAGGTACAGGTGAAGGGCAATTAAGACACACTCCAGCAAGTCTGATCAGGACACTCCAGCAAGTGGGGCATGTTCTGATCGGAAGCACCGCAATCGCACTGGGTGTTGAATGGGTCAGTAATCCCCCACTTCGTCTAATTGTGTCTGCAGCAAATAAATAACTCAAACGATTGTTATTATTTCACATAGGTATCTGTTATCTCTAAAATATCGCTGAATTTGAAATTTCAATCATACTTTCTAGTCAAGTGATTTTATGACATTGTAGTGCGCGTTGTAGTACTCGTAAACGCGTTTATGTTTTATACTAGCTGCGCCCCGCGGTTTCACCCGCATAAGTTTCGATCCAGTGGGAATATCGGGATAAAAACTATCCTACGTCCTTTCCCGGGACTCAAACTATCACTATACCAAATTTGGATTGGTTTGGTTTGGTTTGGTTTTCACACCTAAAGGTGTGAAAGGGTGACATATAGACAGACAGACAGAGTTACTTTCGAATTTATAATATTAGTATGGATTTGTGACAGTAAATTCTGTTTCTTTCTTCGTTCATAATCAGTACAAAGACCCTCCAAAGATTCCAAAACTTTCATCTCAAATAACCATAGAATGGCAACGAAACATTTTAAACTGCTGCTGTTATTTTGAAACAAACGTTATGTTTGAGTTATCACCAAACATGGTGATGAAGGGAAATGATGATATATCAAACAAAACAAACAACTGAGCATCTAAGCTACTGAAGTTACTCTTACAAAACAACTGTCAGCAAGGCAAACTTACAAAGTATTAAAACTACAAATTGCACTAAAATGAACCTTACATCATACGTTATAAGAGGAGTTTGTCCGCATAAGAAGAATGGAGAGTCTAACTCAATATTTCATAGCGATGTCGGATACGGGAACTACTAATTGTTCGCGAATTTGAAATATTTACTCGTATGAGTTTCCCCTATTACTAGACTTGGCAATCAATACTTGGGAACTGTTACCCTTTAAAAGAGAAAATAAATTACTACTGAAACAATGTGACTTAATTCAAACTGCTGTGTTGTTTGGTCGAGGCGACGATTTAATAAAACCACACACATGGTTTGAGTTTGATTATTGAATTTTTTTTTTTTAATTAAGAGGTTAAGAGGTATCTTATTATTATTATCTAATTACTGTGAAATAGTGTAGTAATGGGTAGATTTTCGAGCGCAAAAAATATTTTATAATACCTACTTTAACACTAAAAAAATGATTTGACTTGATAAATAGACAGGTTTTTTGGGTTGGGTTTTGCTTCTGGCATACATTAGTAAACTACCTTTAAGCAGGTACATCTGTAGTAAGAAATAGTAAAACCCTTTTTATTATTTTCGGATTTTTCGGGTATTCTGTTATTTCAACAAAGCAATGGTTTGTTGGTTGAAATAATTTAACCTTTTTTTAATATATATTTTTAATTGGCATCGGCGCGGCGTTTGAAGACGTCAATTTCATATTACATTATTTCACATAAACGTGCCTTTTTATTTTAATCAGTGGAAATTGTGAATGGCGTTCAATTTCATGTTGTAACACTGTATAAATGAATTAAATAAATAAGCACTTATGCAACTTCAGAAGCTAGGTGCACGTTTCCAGTCAGTCATTTCCTATCGAGAAAAGACGGCAAGAAACTCACCACAGTAATAATTCTTCTCATCCTTCAACTATTCGATTTTTACCGTAACCAATCGTAGTAAGGGTTAACAAGTCAAAGTTGTAAAGTTATAATTCTGTCGTAAATCCTTTAGGACATTAAATTTATAAGTTGGGTGGCGAGAGGGAAAGATAAGCGCGGCTGCATTTGTGATGAACTCGAATTAGTTGCGAACGCGAGACGCGACCCGCCATGACAGATAGAGACAGCCCGCGATTATTTGAAAATGGATGGCGGTAGTCCTTTGTTTATTTTGATTTGTTTGTATTTATTGTTCTTTTGTTTTATTAGAGTTAGGTACAAGCTGGTAATTGTGAACCAACAATAGATGGCGGCAGGTTGCGTATTCACAGTATGATCAAATTTTTATAATACGGAAACGGTACGTTGTAGGTTCAAGATTAGGTGGCATAGTGATAAATATTAGGTCATAATCAGCCTATAAGGTTCCCACTACTGAGATACAGGCCTACTCTCGGTTAGAGGGAGTGGGCCGTAATCCACGACGTGGGCCCAGTGTGGGTTGGTAGATGTCACATGTTTTCAAATTTTGGGTTCTAGGACATTCCGGTTTCCTAAAGATGTTTACCTTCGCCGTTTTTTGAGCAGTGATGATGAAATTAATTACACAAAATAAAGCGCCTGTCTGGGTTCAAACCTACGACCTACCACTCGTAAGTCGCGGCTGTTACCATTGGGCCACCGCACCACTTCTCTTGAACACTAGGCTGCCTCTGCAAATAATAGGTAAATAAAAAATAAATTTATGGATCTCATACTTACTGATTGGGATGCATGAAGAAGCCTCCTCGTGTAGCGCAGTTTGTTCCGCCGGTTACTCAACTGAACCGAGCGCTCGGCGCATCCTGGTCAGTCACACCTACCGGAGTCCGGCGTCAAGCAGCCTGCTGTGTTTCGTCGATGCGTGGCCTTAGGCATCTTCTGGGCATGCTCGTTCCATCATAGACCTCATCTATCGCTTTCCATCAGGCGTGATCGAGGTCAAGAAAGGGCCAATTAAGCAATAAATAAAAATAAAAAAACATTTCTTGAAACAAATAGATTAATGATTAACATAAATTTAACACACACCATTCAAAGACTTGGATCGTAAAGACTAACTGAAGAGAGAGAGAGAACTAGACTTAGACAATAATTCCTTAATTATCTTTATGATACGCAGGAAGTTTCAGTGATAACAGGATTATTAACTTTCAGATTTGAAAGCAGTTTCCGTTTACGATTCAGTTTCTAAACTTGTTTGGGAATCGGTTTGGGCGAAATAGTTTGCTTCAGTTTGATTCCGGAATAATTAAACTTATCTGAAAGGGTGAAAGTTATGTTAACTTATGAGGCTTGTAAATATTAAGAATTTCTCTCTGTCAATTTATTGCATTGATCGAAAGATTTTTAGTGTGTCGCTCTCTCTCTCTTTGCCTAGCTGTATCCCATTTCATTTGGGACGGCTCTCCTCGTCATTTTTCGTCAGATGTTTCGGTTCTCGGTCGTCGAGTCATTTACTTGGGCTTGCTTCAGGTCGTTGTTGACTACAGACATCCAAGTGGAGAGGGGTCTACCTCGCCTCTTTAGACCTAAATTCATGTAAAGAACTTGCTCTTCAAGCCTTCTCATTACATGGCTATACCACCTCAGGCATACTTCAGAGAGTTTTAATGAAAAAGTTTTTTACTTGCTTGAAACTTATAAAAAGCGTGTTCCGAAAGTAAATGTATTGTTATCGCATCAAATAATCCCTTGGTTGAATTTTTCTTCTATTACAAAATTCAAAGTCCTTACTGACTGGCTGGTCCTAGAGACATGAAATTTGGAGGGTGTGTTTTTGTGAAGAGTAGGTATCCAATATGATAGGGCTTTTCGAAATTCCACCCCTAAGAAGGTGAATGGGGGGAGGGTGAAATTTCACGCGGACGAAGTCGCGGGCAGAAGCTAGTTAGGTATAATTTTAGTCACACTGACCAATTTATTTGACGTTGCCATTTGACTTATTTGTTGTACCTGTAATGTTTAAATACTAAATAATTGACTTTTTAAGTTACATTAAATTATTTTGTTAAGAATATAATGAGAGATTAAATTAGGTACTTATCAACAAAAAATTTTAAAGAGATTGTAACAATTTTTAGTCAAAAAGTATTTGTTTTGTATTAATAGTTCAGTTCATTTTCATAATCGGCCTATAATGTTCCCACTGCTGGGACACAGGCCTCCTCTCGGTGAGAGAGAGTGGGCCGTAATCCACCACGCGGGCCCAATGCGAGTTGGCAGATGTCACATGTCTTCGAATTTTTAGTTCTAGGACATGCCGGTTTCCTCACGATGTTTTCCTTCACCGTTTTGAGAGCAGCGGTGCTGAAATAATTTACACAAAGTAAGCTATTTTAATAAACCATTGCCCCTCTTCTCCAATCTTAGTCGTATGGTTTTCCGCTACAGAATTAGCTACCCAATCTTATCGTAAGGGCTTTGTAAGAGAGAATAAGGGATTATGACCAGTGAGTGGAAGAAGCCATTCATCTGTCCATTGATAACGATAATTATACTCACGCAATACGATTTGTGTTAGTCAGATGAACATTGCTTTTCATAAGCGGCCTAAGCCCTTATATTACAAAACAAAATTTAGTTTTAGACCATTTATTTATTTTAAAATTGTATTTTACAAACAAAATTTATTTTTCGGGCTATTTTTGAATTTGGAACTTTATTCCGACAGTTTAAAAGTTCTAATTACAAAATCTGACGTTAAAACTGAGACCCAGTTTTCCATTTTGTATTAAGAACTTTACTTTGAATTGTATTTATACAGCGAGTTTCAACAGGATTGAGATAAGCTTTTTGGTAGTTTATGTCGATTCAATACATTTTTCACTTTTCCATTGTCATTATCACTTATGTTAGAATGTTAGGTACTTTCTCTATGCCATTATTGGATGGCAAGCTAACCAGGCGCTTACTACGACTGAACAAGAAAGGCCTGCGCCTGGTAACGGGGACCATCACGGAACACTGCTCGCTGAACAAACACTTTCACACTATAGGCATAACGGACAGCCCCATGTGCAGGGCTTGCATGGAGGCTGATGAAACCGTTGCGCATGTGCTCTTTGAGTGCACAGGCGTCACCGAGATCAGATCAGAAACCCTCGGGACACCCAAATCATACACAGACATTCTCAACAGACCAGGAGACCTAGTCAGCTTCTGGAGGGAGGTGGGCTGGTTGGAATAACCACCGACGGCCGCCATGGCTCACGCACAATGGTCCATTTGAAGGACTAAGTGCGGAAACCAAACTCATAACATAGAACATAGGTACTTTATCTAGCCACTCAGCTTCCTTAAATTCTTCAGCATCCTCAAACCCAAAATCAAACTTAACGCAAATTCAAAATAAACCAATTACAGGCACTTTTGACCTATGGGGAGGAACGGGCAAAAAACTCCACCATCATCCAACGGTCAGGCACCCGATACGTGAAGACTCATTGACTGAGATCTACGTTTTGGAATGGGCAACTAGCTTCAACTGACCGACTATTTAATTTTGGCAATTCAAAAGTACCTGTAAATATTTATTTATTAACTCATCATCACTATTTGTGTACACACAAACTAAAATATATAAATACTATATACAAATAAAAAAAAAAGACAGGAGCATTTGGACCCCAAGGCCCTAGAGTTTCAACCCCAAACGGCTCAAACATATAGCTCCCAATAAGGTTTAAATGGTTTAAATGAAATAAAAGCTTTGAGTTTGAGTTTGACTCTTATCCAGCAGTTGAAATTGATGCGAACTGTATAATCAGCATCAAATAAACTTACTTACATAATTCCACCACATAGATAGCGCAGTGTATTGAAATTATTCAGCAATGTTGGCTCAATTACGTCACTTCCTGTTTGGGACCGGACGTGCATTACCTCGCTAACTACCGCTGTATTATGTACGTACTTTATGAACAGCGCTACAAAGTAAATGCGGTTGTTATTTAATGCTTTTAACCGCAGAACAAGGTTGTGTTATTAATCAATTTTAGCTGTTACATGGTTATGGAAGGGATTTCTTGTTTGGAGTGTTTATTTGATTACGGGCTAAGTTTTCAGCGAGAGCAGCGGTGGCCCAGTGGTAATGGCCGCGACTTACGAGTTGTAGGTCATAGGTTCGAACCCAGACAGGCGCTATACTTTTTGCAAATTATTTCATCACCGCTGCTCTCAAAACGGTGAAGGAAAACATCGTGAGGTAACCGGCATGTCCTAGAACCAAAACTTCGGAGACATGTGACATCTACCAACTCGCACTGGGCCCGCGTGGTAGATTATAGCCCACTCCCTCTCGAGGAGAGGAGCCCTGTGTCCCAGCAGTGGGAACAATATAGGCTGATTATGTAAATTTTCAATCATCTGATAACTTAATTGGAGAAACTTTTATTTGCCAGTTTTTTTCTGCTTTTTCTATAGTTCACCTAGCTTCTGCCCTCGACTTCGTCCGCGTGAAATTTCGCCCTCCCCCCATTCATCCTCTTAGGGGTGGAATTTCGAAAAACCCCTTCTTAGTGGATACATACTCTTCACAAAGAACACACCCTCCAAATTTCATGTCTATAGAACCAGCGGTTTAGGCTGTGCGTTGATATATCAGTCAGTCAGGGCAGGGTCATTGGATAATGTAAAAGCACATAACTGTTACCTATTGTTATTTGATATTTTGTATACAGAAGCTGTTGGTGTACACATTCTTAATAAATAAATAAATTATGGTATAGAAGGCAAAAGGCAAAGGAGAGTTTTCAGCTCGAACTTCAGAATCGTTTCGAGTGCCTGGGGAGCTCCGTGGACGAATATAACGATGGGTTCGTGGAAGCTGTCCATACGGTCGGGTCTAAGATCTTCAAGACCCGTCGTACGAACACGAAAAAGAAGCTCTCTGATCCTACTTTGCGGCTCATGAAGGAGAGGCGCGAGATGGTCCTGCAGTCTTCAGATGATGTTCTCAAGTACCGGCGGCTCAACAGACAGATCTCTAAGTCCTTGAAAAGCGACCTTCGCCGCTTCAATACAGACCGTAGTGAGGAAGCGATAGAGCAAAATAGAGGCTCCAAGGTTTTTGCTAGAGATCTGTCTATTGGGCAGAGCCAGCTTATGAAACTGAAGACTGATGATGGCAGGATCGTATCCGCCAAACCTGAGCTGTTGAGAGAGATCGAGAGGTTCTATGGGCAGTTATACACGTCAACAAGCAATCCCGTTACGAATCTGGCAAACGACCCAAGAGCTAGATTGACCCGACACTATACCGAAGACATCCCGGACGTCAGCCTGTACGAGATTAGGATGGCTCTGAAGCAGCTTAAAAACAACAAGGCACCGGGTGATGACGGAATTACGGCCGAGCTTCTGAGGGCCGGCGGAAAACCCGTTCTTAAGGCCCTTCAGAGGCTGTTTGATTCCGTCATACTCGAGGGTAAAACACCACAGGCATGGAACAGAGGTGTGGTGATACTTTTCTTTAAGAAGGGTGACAATGCCCTTCTTAAGAATTATAGGCCCATCTCACTTCTGAGCCATGTCTACAAGCTGTTTTCGAGAGTCATCACGAACCGTCTCTCGCGCAGGTTCGACGACTTCCAGCCTCCCGAACAAGCCGGATTCCGTAAAGGCTTTAGCACCGTAGACCACATACATACGCTGCGACAGGTTATACAGAAGACCGAAGAGTATAACCTGCCTCTCTGCTTAGCGTTTGTGGACTACGAGAAAGCCTTTGATTCGATCGAGACATGGGCTGTACTGCAGTCTCTTCAACGGTGCCAGATCGACTATCGGTACATCGAGGTGCTGAAGTGTCTGTACGAAAACGCCACTATGTCAGTTCGACTCCAGGACCAGACCTCGAAACCTATCCTTCTGCAGCGAGGTGTGAGACAGGGAGACGTTATCTCTCCGAAACTGTTCACCGCTGCTCTGGAGGATGTCTTCAAGGTTTTGGACTGGAAAGGAGCTGGCATTAACATCAATGCCGAGTACATAACTCACCTTCGGTTTGCCGACGACATAGTAGTCATGGCTGAAACTATGGAGGACCTCAGTACAATGCTCGACGACCTCAGTAGGGCCTCTGAAAGAGTGGGTCTGAAAATGAACATGGACAAAACGAAGGTCATGTCAAATGCCCATGTAACACCCACTCTCATGAAGATCGGAGACGCTACACTCGAAGTCGTGGACGAGTATATTTACCTAGGACAAACTGTCCAGTTAGGTAGGTCCAACTTCGAGAAAGAGGTCAACCGTCGAATCCGACTCGGCTGGGCAGCGTTCGGGAAGCTACGCAATATCTTCTCGTCCCACATACCGCAGTGTCTCAAGACGAAAGTCTTTGACCAGTGCGTGTTGCCAGTGATGACATATGGCACTGAAACGTGGTCGCTCACAATGGGCCTTATTAGAAGGCTGAAAGTCACTCAAAGGGCAATGGAGAGGGCTATGCTTGGAGTTTCCCTGCGGGATCGAATCAGAAATGAAGAGATCCGCAGGAGAACCAAGGTAACCGACATAGCCCGAAGAATTGCCAAACTTAAGTGGCAGTGGGCAGGGCACATTGCTCGCAGAACAGATGGCCGATGGGGCCGAAAGGTTCTGGAGTGGCGACCGCGAACCGGAAGGCGTAGCGTTGGAAGGCCTCCCACAAGGTGGACCGACGACCTTGTGAAGGCCGCAGGAACTCGTTGGATGCGAGAAGCACAAAACCGGTCGAAGTGGAGGTGCTTGGGGGAGGCCTATGTCCAGCAGTGGACGTCTTTCGGCTGAAATAATGATAGAAGGCAATTAGGTTTTTTGCCAGATACTTCACCTTACCAGAAAATGACAGTTCCCGTCTATTATTAGCCTTCGATCAATAAAGGGCTTAGGCGCTTCTCACCATCGTGTCAACATCCATCCGACCATACCAAGTGTAATGCTTTCTTTTGATCTTGTTTCATGGATGGGTTACTGCGAACACCTTTTTGGTCCTTTGTACTTATACACAAGTTATTCTTGCCGTGAAAAACTACGGTTTTTTCGCCGTGTGTGCCACGGTCTTCAATGCTGTATGGATCACTATGGAAGGCTGTTGACAGATGTGGAGGATACCTAGTACCTATATACAACATGTGACTGTTCCTAAATGACCCTAGGCTGATAAAATTTTCGTTTTTCCTGATTATGTTAAATACTAGCTGCGCCCCGCGGTTTCACCCGCGTAAATGTCGATCCCGTGAGAATATCGGGATAAAAACTATCCTATGTCCTTTTCCGGGACTCAAAATATCTCTATACCAAATTTCATCTGAATCGGTTCTGTGGTTTAGGCGTGAAGAGGTAACAAACATATAAACACACACACACACACACACACTCACAAACTTTCGCCTTTATAATATTAGTGTGATTAGTGTTTGGGTCGGTTCCCCCTAATGGGGAAGAGCCGCACCCCGCCACCGCACGACTCTGTAGAGCTCGTCTCCAGACTGGACACTCTCCCACCGATTGTTATGAGTTCCCAAGAAGTGTTTTGCCTTGTTCCGATATTATTATTTACTCCTTCTTAAACCACCAGCTGCTTCAAAACTTTCCATTGTTTACGTCCCATTAAAAGCATTTCCAATGGCCATTAACTACACGCTAATCTAGGTCTTAGTGTTCACAATTTAAGGGTCATTATGGCTACCTGCACAGCTATAAATGCCATAACATGAGCTGAAACTAGTTTACTAAACAAGAGGGTTTTACACCTCATTACTTTGACTTAATCCAAAGGATATTAACACAAGGCTTTTGCATGATTCGTGACGATCACGACACGATTAGTTGGTAATTAAAAGGATGGAAAAAGTGAATTAGTTTTAGACGTCCGTTTTGGTTTGCGGTATCTTTTTCTTCTTCGTCGCATATATCGATGATTCCCTTTATTAATTGTATACTAGCTTCGTACCGCCACAGAATCAATAAGAACGTATGTATGAGAAAATTAATTATTTAAATAATTTTATTTTGTGTTTTTTTTCTTGTTTTAACAGTTATTCTGCTATTCGAGGCAGAGACAAATCCAACAAACCTAAGATCATAAAAATCGGTCAAGCCGTTCTTGAATTATAAAATAGTGTAACTAACCCGACTTTGTTTTATTTAAACAGATAAAGTTCGACCAGAATTCCGTCACTTTGACAGCGTTAGCGTTGGCCTCACAAAAGTCTTCAATGGCGCAGGTGTTTTTGCAAAGACGACACGACAAGAGGTGAGGGATCGTTTGCGATGTCGCACCACTGTCGCACTGTGGCTCCTCGGGGATACCACCACCTAACTAAGTTGTACCTGTAACGACCCACTTGGCTTCATTTTCGTCTTATACCAGACAGTGGGGCAATTGCGTAACACATTATCAATCGGAATCGGTTTCATTTTGACAGTTCAATAACATTCATTGCGTTATTTATGTATTGAGCAGACAAATTTTTCGAACTTATGAAGCAATGTATTCGCAATTAGCTTCAAAATGATTCTGATTCCGATTGATAGAGTGTTACGCAATTAGGGTGCAGGACCTCATACCTGCTTAGTTGTCGCGCTCGAAAAAGGTAATAGCACTTACGCTATTAAGCTTTTCATTAGAAATTTTTCAGTAACAACCCGGAATCTTGGATTGTACCCGCTATGACGCTAGTCTAGAAAAGAAAGAAAGAAAAATTGTTTAGTCAGAGAGACTTGTTTAGTTTGTTTTTTTGTTTGAGTTGTTGTTTTGTTTTGTTAGTTGTGTGTTTGTTTGGTGTCGTTGTTTGTTAGTTGTTTAGTTTTTGTTTGTTTTTTTTTGTGTTGTTGTTTGTTATGTTGTCTGGATATACAGTTCGTAAAACACAAAAATATAAAATAAAAATAATGTTTCAAACAGAAATAGAATAGTCCTAGTACTATGGCAATTCACATTATTTAAAAAGCAAACATTGTTTCTCCAGATTTTCGGAGAGCACACATTCATAATAATAATATCAAGCCATAAAACATAAGAAAACTTTTCACAGCAATAACTGTGTGTCTCAATTTTAGAAACGAAACCATTATTTTTCGTTGCTTCTAAAATGATGGAAAACATTGTTGTCTTGTAATTTGTGAAAGTGTATTTTTCTTGTTTTGATACACCGCAGATAATTTTAAATCTAAGATTTGGTGTGGACTGTAAAAGGGAATATTTTTTTAAGTATTAATAATGCAGTTGGATTCTAAAAGCTGTTACCTTATGTTGCGACAATGTAATATACAACAATACAATGTAATACCAAGACTTTGTAACCACATTATTTTGATTTAAAAGAGTGTCCATGGAGTTTCTTGCCCGTTCTTCTCCATAGGTACCTACGCTTTGGAATGGGCACCTAGCTTCATTTTTTCTGACTGACTGACTTCTTGACAATTCAAAAGTGCCTGTAAATGGTTTAATTGAAATAAATGCTTTGAGTTTGAGTTTGAATAAAACTTCGACAGTATGCTTATAAAGAGTCTTTGGTCAACTGGACCCACTCGAACTGGACCCGCGGGTCCAGTTGACCAAAGGAAAAATTTTCTATATTTTTATTGGTCAACTGGACCCACTGTCAAAATTAGACAAACATCTTTTGTTTTAAGCTACCCGTGGATACAGTCGAAACAAAAAGACAATGGCACGAATCTGGTACAGAATCTACGAGTACCTCAAAATCTAAAGATAAAAGATAAAGATAATTTATTTGTGGAATATGCGTTTACATAACATTTTTCTGTTAGTAGATTTCGAATCTTATTTTTAATTTGTTTTGTTGTCATGGCTTTATATGACTGTGGTATTTTGTTGTATATTTTCGGGGCCATACAAAAAAAGCTTTTCAAATTCAAATTCAAAATTATTTATTCGGGACAACTAGATCCACCGGTTAGTATACAATAACTTAGAAACTATTGTTAGTACTTAAAATACAATAACAAAGAAAAACACACATCCATCAATAAACATCACAACACAATTCACACAAAAAAATAAAAATTACACAAAGCACCTGTGCTGAGACACCCCGCCCCGACAAGATAACCAACAGGGAGATACCTCCCTACAAGATCATCAGACGGACGAATTGCCTCAACACAGGTGCACGCACATCTTCAGCTATAGTTTTCAGGATGCTGTTGTGACTCCCCCGCACCCTCCTCATAAGAGACTCGACTTTTTTCCGAATGACGGCATGAAAACCGTCAGTGTGAGTCTGTGCGAACATCTCGGAGGCTCTGCAGAAACGAGGAAGTCCCAACATCATCCTGAAAATATTATTGTATTGGACGCGCAGTGTGTCCAGGGATTTTTTGGTATAACTAACCTATAGACTACCCGTGTACAGACCCTGACAATACGCTTTAAATAGTGTGATCTTGACTTGGTCCGTACAGCGGGCGAATCTATGGGCCAGCATGTTGCCACGGACTGACAGAGCCCTGCGCTCCCTCTCTATGTCAACATCATCCTTAAGGCCGTCGGTAAGGTAATGTCCAAGGTACTTAAACTGCGACACCCTATCCAAGTTAACACCATTCAAAGTAATATACCCAAAATATTATACCGTAGCGTAGAAGTGATGCCACCAATCCATGAAATGCCATCACTAAAGCATCTGGGTTAACTTCTGAGGACAGTTTGTACAAGACATACGTGACTGAGCTCAGTTTTTTGTTTATATATTCAATGTGCGCTTTCCAGTTCAGTTTTGCGTCTATCATTACACCAAGAAATTTTGTGTCGTCGACTTTATTTAATACTGTGTCATTGTAGAGGGCTTTAATGTCAATATCACCATGTACCCGTTGACTAAAGTAAGATTAGGGTCATGTGGTAGTCAATAGCATCAGGCAGGTCATTGATATATAGGATAAATAATAGAGATCCAAGCACGCTCCCTTCTGGGACACCGTAAATAGGCGTTCGCTCGCCAGATATGTAAATTGGTGGTGAGGTCAAACTGAAAATCCAAGATGGCGGATGTGAAAAATGTTCAAATTTTTCATCATGGGTGTTGATTTCTTGGTTTTCTAGGGTACTGAAACCGATGGTGAGGTCAAACTGAAAATCCAAGATGGCGGATGTGAAAAATGTTCAAATTTTTCATCATGGGTGTTGATTTCTTGGTTTTCTAGGGTACTGAAACCGATGGTGAGGTCAAACTGAAAATCCAAGATGGTGGATGTGAAAAATTTTCAAATTTTTCATCATGGGTGTTGATTTCTTGGTTTTCTAGGGTACTGAAACCGATGGTGAGGTCAAACTGAAAATCCGAGATGGCGGATGTGAAAAATGTTCAAATTTTTCATCATGAGTGTCGATTTTAGCGCCATCGGTGAGTTAAGAGGTACCACCCAACTGCTTCGCCGGGAGTTCTTAAATGATCCTAGAGAAATAATTAAAATATAACAAATCCACCCAAGCATGGGAGCATAGCAAACTAATCTGGAAAAGGGTTGCAGGTTGCAGAGAGATAGTATTTTAGGGCCCCCTGTATTGATCTATTAATGAAGTTGTATTATAGCTAAAAAAAAACCATATTATCATTTAAAATGGTCTATTTTTGAAATAAAGTTTAACCGGGATCACGAAATCGTAATAAAAAGAAAATGTTTTGATAATGCACTCAATTGATTCAATTCCCGATAAGGTCTTCAGTGTAATAAATACGTGTATTGAAGCGTATTTAACGATTTTATATAATAATAAAAAAAATATATATAATTATACCTAATTACAGTTCGAGGTGGTAACCAAAACTATTTTTTTTTTTTTTTTTTTTTTTTTATTTGAAATGGGCTTGCTCTTGACTCTAGCCTAGGTCAAAGGTGACAGAGACAAAGTCGACGATGGAGCGAGCTTACCCAGAAGAAGCCTGTTCACTCTCACTTTAAAGAGATTCGGGTTGTATGCGCTCGGAAAAACAGACGCAGGTAGAGAGTTCCACTCTTTTGCTGTGCGCATTATAAACGACATTTGCATACGCTTAGTGCGAATTGGTGGAACAGCAACCAGGTAGGGATGGTAACTTGCAGTGCGCCTGGATGTCCGAAGGTAGAAGGGGGCCGGTGGAATGAGGTCGTGGAGTTCTTGGGCACACTCACCGAAGTACAGTCTGTAGAAGACCGACAGGCAGGCAACTTTGCGGCGATGAGCCAAGCTGTGAAGCTTGGCATCCACCAGTTTTACGTCGCCAATGAGCCTCTTAGCTCTGCGTTCCACCGAGTCAAGCGCGGCAAGTTGGTATTTCGCTGAGCCATCCCAAAGGTGGCTGCAATACTCCATGCAGGATCGGACTTGTGCTTTGTATAGGGTTAAAAGCTGTCCAGGCGTGAAGTATCGTTTCACCCTATTTAGGATGCCCAGCTTCTTGGCCGCAGTTTGGGCTTTGTACTCGATATATTTTTATATTTGTATATTTTTATTAAGTAGAAAAAATTACCATTAACGCTGCAGTAGGTCCTCCTGTATTTAATCCCATTTTTAAGTTTGCTTACTCTCGCGTAAAGTAGTTTAAAAATCAACGTGAAACGTATTGCAGTTTTTGGTTTCTTGTCAGTTTGGACTCTAGTGTTGTTACTCTGTAATTAACGGTCAGGCACTCGATTGGCTCGATCACAGAACATAATTATATACCCATCCCGATTATGTAGTTCGAAAACTCAATTCAAGTTGAATCTAAAATATCATGTACTACCTCCCTCCAGTACCTACCTTAAATTCAAACCTAGCAACAGTGTGTTTGAAAAGCACACAAAAAAATTAAAGGAAAGAATAATAGCAAGATCCAGAATAAAGCAACCGTTCTATATTGGTACCTATTTATTTCAGTCAGTATCACATGAAATATATAATATCTATTCCCTGGTTTATTACCGACTAGTACCACTACATCAAGTGGCAAATCGAGAGAAAATAAACTCGAGGCTTTATTTTATTTAGAGTAACGAGTTACATATAATCAAGCCGCAACACTATCTGACACTATTAAAAAGATAAGTGTCAAGACTGTCATGTCAAGTGACAACATTTTATTAATTTATTTATTCGGTTTCTTTCGAATTGCATGAAATTGATATTTCTGTTTTCCTGTGTGTAATTGAAGGATTTTAATGAACATGGAATCTTCAAGACGGTACAGCATGTACTCCAGAAGAATGTTGTGTTAATTGTTGAGTAAGATTTCAACTGAACTGTTCGCGTTGGCTGTTGTGCACATCACAGAGTACTTTTTGATAGACTGAGAGTGCACATGTTAGAGCTCTTGGACATGGTATCAAGATGAGAAGTGGAGCGACCTGGATAATTTTAGATGAAATACTATTTACTTTTAGGTCGTCAGACGTTGAAATTGATATCCTACATACAGTTATAAAAATAATTTGAAAATTATGTGATTTTTGATTTCATGAACCGTTATTCCTACTATTTATTACTGAACAGTGCACTATTTTACTAAATTATAAAACCGAGGCCAAACTTCTCACTAAACAAGAGTTCTTTTAGTGTGTTTTAGGGTATGATGGTATTTCTCAGCTAAGACATCTAGGGAACATAAACATGCGGCTTTTAAGCCTCTGTGGCACTGAATTAAAATTGTGCAATGAGTGGCGTAGGTCATCCTGTAGCTTCGCCCTCTCGATGCAGCTGGGTATAGTCCTGCGAATTTCTGGAGGCGCGATGCCAGTCAGTGGATACAGCATTCGCAACTGGGTCGGTTTTAAGCAACCAGTAATAATCATTAATGTCTTATTTAGAGCTGTGTCCACTAACTTATCGTGGGCTGATCGGTTCCATACTGGACAGGCCTGCGGAGAAACAAAGCGCCATTCCAGTTGTTCGCAGGACTTGAGCAGATGCCACCCATCTGGTGGAAGTTAGGCGACGGAGTAAGTGATTTCTGGTAGGTATGCACTTGCTGTTTGACATTTTCACAGTTTCTCCGGAAGTTAGGGGACCTATCCACTCCTCGGGGTAGGTCTTAAGTAAGTATTCCTTGAGCCGAAGCCTTGAGGCGAAGAGCCTTTTCCCACTTTTTTCTTAACGAAAAAACTCCGTCGTCCAGAGAGGTAGGTAATTGCTGATTTGATGAGCTGCCTATTAAAAAATGAAAAGGTGTGAGGGTTTCATATTCACAGCTGCAACATACATTATTATAATATGTCAAAGGCCTCGAATCGGACGTCTGCGTTACCATGGACGATATTCTTCCTACGATACGTCGGTGCGGGCTGGAGGCCAATTCTCAAGCATCTCGCATTCGTTATTGTCGTTCGATTCGAACTTTTCTCTCGAAACAATCAAGCCGAGCTATTCTCGCAGGAAAGACACGCATGCCTTAGTTTACATGCGACATATTTATGTAAAAGGAATTTGTCACCTGATTATCATATTATGATATACCTATTATTATTGTATTACAACAGGGCCATCAAGCATGATGGGGTTTTCGAAAGCATTTCAAACAATAAAGATTTCAAACGATATTTTATTTTTTTCAATATAAAACATAACTAACACAAACAATACATTATAATAATCACTAGTGTATATGAATGGTCGGCGTCATGAGTCGCGCGCTGTCCGCGAGCTTAGGAATCGGCGGACCATTTCACCTCTCGCCCAATATCTTCATGAACTTCAACAAATGTGAATGCGGCAATTTGAACACAAATAAATTTGAATTAATGATGTGACGATACTCCTAATGCGACCCTCAGGGTAAAAATTGTTTTCGCAAGGATTTCTCAACAATCTTTTAGGATTTTGTAAAGTAATGTAGCCGGGTCACGTATAGCCACGTCATTGGAACAACATGCAGCAGGACGGTCCAGTTGGTTCAGTACCGCACTCTTTACGACAACCACAATTCCTCTTCTTCTTTTCCGTCTTGATAAACCTTGATGTTATTGTGGTAGTCATCAGCTTACATGTAACATTTGCAGTAATTCTGTTTTATTTTATTACTTAATTTATGTAGATAACCAATGTAAACAAACTACAATTTTGACTTTAATTTGATGTGACAAATATAATTGACATTGACAAATCAGCAACGGCCATGCATTCCGTTGTAACAAATACTAAGGAGGACTTATTTTAATGATAATAGTAAAATAAAAAAGAAAGAAAAAATTAGAAAGCTACATTATCACAGAATAACATAGGCTATAATTTTTTTTTTTCTGCACTAATATTATAAAGAGGAATAAAATTCTATTATATATTATATTAGAGATTGATATCTTCCGGACCTCACTACGGCATCTCAAAATCCAGTAACGTTGTTTTAGCTCATTGCAGACAGTAAGTAAGTAAAAATAAGTAAATAAAAATTAAGTGTACCTAATTGAATAATATTATGTATATTTTAAGTCATAGAAATAAAACTAAAAGATTCGGCTTTACTCCTTAACTGTACTAATGATGAAATTTGACAGCGGGTCCAGTCGACCAATTCAAAATTTGACTTGGTCGACTGGACCCGCGGTTCCAGTTCGAGTGGGTCCAGTTGACCAAAGACCCCTTATAAAGTGCCCATTTCCTTCAAAACTTAGTTGACATTTTTCCATTTCTGTGATACCACATTATGATTTAAAATTCTAGTTTCAAATATTTGAACTGTACTCGATGAAGTTTTTATTGAATAGCTAGCTGCGCCCCGCAGTTTCGCACGCGTAAATGTCGATACCGCAGGAATATCGGGATAAAAAGTAGCCTTTATGTAAATCCAGGGTGTGCAGCTACCACCATACAAAATTTTATCAACATTGGTCCAGCAGTTTGAGCGTGAAGAAGTAACAAACATATAAACACACACTCACAAACTTTCGCCTTTATAATATTAGTGTGATAGTGTGATGATTAGTGTGATATGCTATAGTGTTATTGAACTGCCCATGAATTATCATAAAAACTACTATATTTTCAATTAACTATATTTTAAATCATAATGTGGCATCACCGCTTATGTGGAAAAAAATGTAACAACTAACAACTAACTTTTGGAGAGCACTGTACCTAGTGTAGGTATCTCTCATCATCATCATCATTTCAGCCGAAAGACGTCCACTGCTGGACATAAGCCTCCCCCAAACACCTCCACTTCGACCGGTTTTGTGCTTCTCGCATCCAACGAGTTCCTGCGGCCTTCACAAGGTCGTCGGTCCACCTTGTGGGAGGCCTTCCAACGCTACGTCTTCCGGTACGCGCGGTAGGTATCTCTGCTATACCTAAATTAAGTATTAAACACAAACACCATCCGGAATACATTTTAACTGATGGTCCAAACCATATAACTAATCATTGTGCAGTTATGAAGAACTAGGCGTACATCTCTATGTACGCCTAGTTCTTCATAACTGAAAGTGAAAGTGACTTGGTTTCTGCTATCCTACTTAATATTATAAACTCGAAAGTTTGTGAGGATCGATGGACCTTTCACGCAAAAACTACTGAACGGATTTTGATTAAACTTTACGGTAATGGTAGCTTATACATCAGAATAACACATTGAATAATTTTTATACCGATATTCCCGTGGGATCGATACTTATGTGGATGAAACTGCGGGGCGCAGCTAGTACTATTATAGATTAACTAGACTAACTAAGACTAACCTAACCGAACATTATTTAAATCGTATCTTATAAAGGTCATTTAACACCAAACTTCGAGAGTGTTAGAGGTATGTTAAACGCGAGAAACTGTACTCGATTTTGTGGGCTGAACAAATAAACGTGGAACACAGAGCTTCCCCGAATTAGCCCCGCAGAGGATGTTGGATGGGTGTGCCTAATCGCTTGGATAATTTGATTCGTAGATTATTGGTGGATGGTAGATGAGCGAGTATTTTTGCTACCGTGATTTTTTCCTTTAGTAGTCGAGCTCTGTATTTTATTAGGACTTGAGTTTTTGTGCAGTGCATTTTGGCATTATTGCTGAACTGGGCCTTTTTGGCGCAGCCGTGAGGCACACTTTCCTGTTAATTACTTACATCGGACTTTACGCTTTTGATTTGATCTTTATTTTTTGTTTTTTTATCTGAGGAATCTGGTGTATTTTGTGTCTTTTAGTCTCTGCTAAATTAATGTATTTTATTTTCTTTCAGTGCTGTTAATTCTAAATGAGGAAGAAACAGATATGTTCGAATTTATGGTGATTAGGTTATGACCATAGAAATGTAAAACATATAATTATCTATCTATGGTTATAACTGCGTCCCTGCACGCGTAGCATGAACCACCACAGAAACGGGTTTTTGTCGACGAAGGAATAGACAAAGTGATAGATTGTAGACAGATTTCTAAAGGTTATTTTGTCTATTCTATCTGTCATTTCGTATATTCTTCTGTCGACAAATCCCGTTTCTATGGTGATGGTACGCGTGCAGCCAATGATGATCTTACGTCGTTGGTCCCAGCAGTAGGAACGTTGTATGCTGATTATGCTTATGTTACATAAAGCTATATACATATATAACAAGACCAGTTTTTAAAACCGCAGCAAAGGCAAAAAATATAAATAACCAAAATTATTTTCATAAATAAAAAAAAAATTTCTTCAAAATACATTGTATTCGTTCTCAACTATTTACCAAGGCAGGAGTCACACAATTTCCATTTAGCTCCACAGAAAGCCACCTCGCAATTCTTTATTATATCCTCTGCAGGCAAACAAAGATATCTCATTTGGCGCCACAACCATCGAGATGGCCTTTAATAAATTAATTTCATTCAAATTACCCCCCATCGTCTGTGGAGTCTGAATAAATAAATATTTACTTTGTTAATTGAAAAATTATCTTCCGACGTTTTCCAACAAGCCATTCATATTTTCATTGTGCACGATCCTCGGCTACTTTTAGGGGACACGAACACTGTGTCCTTCTGTGTCAGTGGATGTCTGCTGTGTGTTTATGAAAAAAAAAGTATGATTAATTTAAATGGAAATACGGTACTTACTGCCTTCAAATGGTGAAATAGATGTAATTATAGTCCATTTGAGATTTAAGATATGTTTATAATTAATTTCACGGCTTTTATGAAGGCAAAAAAAGAAATGTAATAGCTTGTTGACTTGAAAGCCGGCCTATTCTGTAAAAATCTCACTGAGGAAATTTAGGTGAGTTTGAAGTGAGCTATCATTACACCAGCCAGAGTTATTTTGTAGAATTTCACTGTGAAAATGCAGGTGGAGTGAGCTGTCATTACATCTGCAGGGTAATTGCGTTTCAGCGGTATCGTCCGAAACGGTTACCGCTACCCTGGAACATAAGGGGCTAAGGAAGGAACACGGGTGAGTTTTAGTCAGTAAGAGTCTGACACTCCTTGCCATTCCACCCATAGCGGGAGGAGTCATTTGATGATTTCCCATTCTCAAAAAAAGGGGTAATTGCGTAACACACTATCAGTAGTAATCGGTTTCATTTTGAAAGTTCAAAAACATTCATTGCGGAATAATGTGCCTGCTCAACAACGTAAATAACGCAATGTATGTTGTTGAACTGTCAAAATGAAACCCATTGATACTAATAGTGTGTTACGTAATTACCCCTTAGTTGCGATCTTATACACTTTGTTGAGAAAATAAGTTATTCTGCTGCGTATTGTAGCCCTAAGCAAAAAAGAAAAGTTTCACCGTCTTCAAAAAGTTGGAGGATCTCAATTTGTTAGTTTCTTTTGAAGTATGTACGTGTGTATGTAGTATTAATGTGTGTTGTGTGTGTGTGTCCTGTGTATGTACTCATAGGTACTGCCCGAAATTTCAAATCGAATTCAGATATATCTTTTTATGTTGAGTTTAAAAGTACTGTATGATCTTTTTAACCGACTTCAAAAAAGAGGAGGTTCTCAATTAAACTGTATCTTATTTTGTACATATGTTACGCGATATATCCGGCAGTTGTACCTAGATCGATTTTGAAAATTCTTTTTTTTAATGGGTTCGCTTGTGTAGTTTTTGAGTTAGCTTCGAAAATACGTATTTAATCCACTTTGTCTTGTTAATGTTGTCACTATTGTTAACATAACAACTAGTGGTATACGAATTGGTGTTGGGTAGGTACCATAAATATGAAAAATAAAAAACGTTTTCACAAAAAAAAAAAAAAAAAACAACTGACTTCCAAAAATAAACACTACAAAGTGAAAAATAACTTTAATTTCGGAAGTAGGTGTCAAAAAAATAAAATACAGATACAAAAACACCGATTTCCGTGATTAAAGTTATATTTGTCACTTCGTAGTGTTTTTTTTTTTGCAAGTCGTTAGTTTTTTTTTTTTAAAAGTTTAGTTGCTATTAAAAGCCAATACCTTTGCGAATTTAAGTCTCACTCCTTCCTTAATACTTTCTAGAATAAAAAACGAAGCCAGATAACAGTTTATTAAAAAATATGGTCCTGAAATCCTGACCTTTTTCGTAACCATCCTTTATCAGTAGACATTTTGCACGAACAAGCATCGAATAAACTATGCCCCTTCCCAGATGGGAATAAAATTAATATAAATAAGGTTCTCTCTTTAAAAAAATACTGCCTTATAAGTTATTCTTGTCTTGAAACCACAAGGTTCCAGTGCTATTTTTATAAAGATATACAAATACTAGCTTCTGCCCGCGACTTCGTCCGCGTGAAATCCTATCCTAACTAAAAGTTTTTTTTTTCTAAAATAATAGTAGTCTAAGTTACTCCTTATTACATCAGCTATCTGCCAGTGGAAGTCCCGTCAAAATCGGTTCAGCCGTTTCAGAGATTAGCCGGAACAAACAGACAGACAAAAATTGTAAAAAATGTTATTTTGGTACCTATATGTTGGTACCGTGTATATGCATTTAGTAAAAAGCGGTTATTTTAATATTACAAACAGACACTCCAATTTTATTTATTTGTGTAGATAAGATATTGTATAGATACTAGCAGCGCCCCGCGGTTTCACCCGCGTAAGTTTCGATCCCGTGGGAATATTGGAATAAAAACTATCCTATGTCCCTTCCCGGGACTCAAACTATCTCTATACCTATCTATATGTAATAATAGTATTTTAAGAAATAGCTACCGACTTACCAATAATAGAATTATTTATGTTATTGTTGTTAACTTTTTATGCGAATGTAATTATTCAGTTTTTATATATAATTTCTTTTAAATTTTAGTCTCTGCGATTTAATCATTTTCGCTGTGCTATGTTATTTCTATAGATGTTTTTTTTTTTAATTTTGAATGTGGATCCAGTTGACCAATAAAATATAGAAAATTAATGTTTTTTTTCAACTGGACCTGCGGGTCCAGTTCGAGTGGGTCTTGTTGACCAAATACTAAGGAAAAAAAAAAACAAAAAAAAGAAACAGGGTCTACAACGGCTCTATGCTATAAGTAATATGAACAAATTAATGTTATAATACGTATTTCTTGGCAATAACTTTTAATGGACTCGGGAAAGTTGTATGTAAGCACCAAAGATGCTATAATCTCTTAAGTACTACATATTTCTGATACATACTGTATACTAAAGTTGTGTTGTTTCCAAAATCAATAACAACATCACATATTCAACAAACTATCTCCCACGAAAGGGGAGGGTGGGTAAAAATGGGCATCAAACATTAATGACATCATTTGGAGTCCCGCAAAGATGCTGAGCAACGGCTGATAGCCGATAGAAACGCCAGTAAAGGGGGATATAATGCGAATATTATACAGTATCCACTTTCCCCCGCTACATAATGACCGCTGAAAGAATTTTGCAGAAGTTTAGGTTCGAGAACTTTGATCTGTTCTAAGGTCGATACCGATTGATACAAAGAAATATGTAGAAATGCAGTTCTTGACTTTTTCACCCTTGTCTTCGAAAAACAACGATGATCGTTGTCAGACAAGTCCCTACCTTTTAAATAAATTTTGCGACTACAAGCAGTGAGTAAAAAAAGGCCTTAAAAATGCCAAACGATTAAAAACTTTTGAAGTTACAAAAATGACAGTCATAAAAATTACTTTGGCATAATTTACTCAAAATTTTTATACCAACGCTACCCTTACATTGCGTGATTGATAGATAGGTTATACAAAAATCATTTAGGTGCAGCGCAGACGACACACTTTTTGCGCAATCGAGTCAGTGGCGCACAAAATGTCTCTTTGATACTAAGTAAGCTTTTGTATGTAGTAGCCGAAAATTAAAACGCGACATCATCCTATGTTTATTTCAACTATTCCAGGTATATCCTGTTATTATTTTATGTACAGTTTCCATTTTATTGGTACGTACAATAAAAAGTGCGTCACGGATAGTCTGTCGTCTGCGCCGCACCTTATAATGATAAATAAACATACTAATTCTACTGTATCTTTTCTGCCGCTCGCACCCAACCTTGTGGTTCATGATAATGACGTTGTAGTTTTTTATTACAAACATTAGAATAAGCAAACGATTTAGCTTCTTTAAAACCACTGAAAGCAAACGTCAGAGAGAGTCAAAGATTGTTTTAGACACGAAGTCTTGACTTGTTTAAATTAAGAAATAAAAGAAAATATCTTTTCTTGAAAAATTTATAGACATGTTGAATATTTTTTCTTTGAAAATATTAAAGAATGAAAGTTTGTTTTGATAAACGCTGGTGTCGGAAAAAATATGTATTGAAATTTTAATAATCTTGCACAGAAAACATGATTGGTGTGTTGGAGTTGGAGCACATGCGACTTTTGTAACGTAATATTTTGCTCTCTCTTGAAAAAAAGTCTACTACTAAAAACTGCCCCCATATTTCCGTTGGATCCCGTTTTTGAATCCCATTTTAATATTTTTGGCGTTGGATCCCGCAAAACATTTTCACAGTTTTAACCTAACCTAACCTAACATTGTTTTTTTTTTAAATAATTAACCTAATCTAACTAGTTCGGTTCCGGGTACCCCACTAAAAATAATCTATTTTTATTGTTTGATAAAGGTAAATCACTTTTCTTCTGAAATGTACACATGTTGTTATAATATGGGATTCAACGGAAATAGCAAACGGGATCCATCGTTAATACCTAAAAAATGGGATTCAAAAGAGGGATCCAACGACAATAAACGATTATTTTTTATTGGTATACTAAAATATGTGAACACACATAAAAATATTCTAGACATTTCTTTTATTTTTTTGCTTGTACAAGATTTTTGTTAAGGCACTAAAATAAACAACAGTAAAAATTTATTTAATTCACCAAAAATAATACAAGGCTTTACACATACTTATAGGCTAGTATTTGGGAGTATACAAAGTGTTAAAAAATAACCCGACAAACTTTAAGATCACGAAAAAAAAATCAGCTGCTTAATACAAAAGTTCAATACCTACTTGACCAAAATGTATGAAACAGCTGTTTTTTTTTTCATAATTTTAGAGTTGGTACCATAGTGAAAGTTGTTCAGTTCGATGTTCTAAAGCACCTGTTAAAGTTTGTCGGGTTAATATTTTAACACCTTATATGTATAACATGAGAGCATCCGTAGCCGAACTACGACAAGTCGTGTATCTCGACATATAGCGCCAACAAGAAAAATACATAGAAAACCAACATTGCTTTTACCTCTATAAAGCTTCTTTGTTACGTTCACGTAAGTAAAACGTACGCCTTTTTAACACTTTGAGCGGAGCAACGTTATAATACGTCAAATTTGATAAACACTATTTGACACAACGTTTAATCACGTCAGCAAAAACTGTGTCTTTCTTAAAACAACGTGTATAAACGGCTGCAGCTTATACCAATTCCTTCAAGCTACGTCATCGCGCCGTATCACGCCACTCCACGTTAGTTTTTTTTTTTAATTTATAAGGCTACTCACACACATATATTCAAATTACGTATTTTGTATGAGAAAATAGTGCGCCGTGCAACAAACATTTGAATACCCAGATGCTCCGCTCAAAGTGTTAATTTATCCTAAACGCAACAACATTTTATTTATAGCTTGTTCTAACGACTGTTTGAAATGATGAACTCATCATTTCAGCCGAAAGACGTCCACTGCTGGACATAGGCCTCCTCCAAGCACCGCCACTTCGACCGGTTCTGTGCTTCCCACTACCCAGCGGATTCCTGCGGCCTTCACAAGGTCATCAGTCCACCATGCGGGAGGCCTTTCACCGCTACGTCCTCTGGTACGCGGTCGCCACTCCAGAACCAATAACAGTACCAGTTCTAACGGTACCTAAAAAAAAATCAATATAATCATCATCATCTGCCTAGTCTTTTTCCAACTATGTTGGTTGGCTTCCAGTCTAACTGGATGCAGCTGAATACCAGTATTTTACATAGAGCGCCTGCCTATTTGACCTCCACAACCCAATTACTGGGTAATACGATACCCCTTGGTAAGACTGGTTGTCAGACTTTCGGTTTCTGACTACCCGTAACGACTGTCAAAGATCCACGAATGACAGCCAGGACCAATGGCTTAACGTGCTTTCCGAGGCACGGGGGTATATAATCGAAGAATACAAGAAAATATAAGCCAACTACACACCTCATTTAAAAAATCTAAAAAAAAAGCATTCTGTCCCTGGATTTTGTAAGTAAATAAAACGCTCGCTAAGATTTATCTTATTTCTTCAGAGATAGTATCGAGTTAAGTCACTCTTTGCATTTTAATGTTCCCGCTGTCCTACAACCTGATATACTGTAATGTGATGCGATCTTTTTAGGCCGTCTGCCTCCTTTTATTTTTAAGAACTCATTTTCTAAGGAGCTTTTGTTTTTCTACTGACTACGGAGAATATGCTGATGTTTAAAATGTGTAGATTGATTGAGATATCATGTTATGTTCGCGAATAACTCTGAAGTACCTACTCGATTTGTTTTTATTATTTTAACTAGCTGTGCTCGTGACTTCGTTGGCGTGCATCACGGAAAACGTTTTTCTTTTTTTTTGCGCAGAACCTTAATTATTTTTCTAAAATCAAAGTAGCTTAAGTTACTCCTTATTACATCAGCTATCTGCCAGTGAAAGTGCCGTCAAAATCGGTCCAGTCGTTTCAGAGATTAGCCGGAACAAACAGACAGACAAAAATTGTAAAAAATGTTATTTTTGTATATGTACCATGTACCATATGCATTTAGTAAAAAGTGGTTATTACCCGACTACGGCGAAGCAAAAAGGAAAGTTATGATTTTGACCAGTATGTATGTATGCATGTATGTTCATTCGTTCCCTCATAACTTCTAAACTACCTACTTATCATAATTAGACAAATGAGGTATCGTTGGAAGCGTCTTGATCGTCCGCTGGTTATAGGCTATGTGACATCACATTAAATTGAATATGGCGCCCTCTAGCAGACTTCAAGTTCTCTTGTAATCTAAAATTTTTTTATATTATGCCTTGTGGGGTATCAAATGTAAGGGCTTAATTATCACATTTCAAAAATATAAATATTACTGAAATAAGCCCCAAAACAATTAAATAAAAAATAAGTTTAAAAACTAAACCCGACTACTGAAAAGGATGAAACAAGAAAGTACCTTCCCGTGGTCGCATGCCGCTTTACTAACATTATTATAAGCTATAGTAGCATGCGACCACGGGAAGGTACTCTCTTGTTTCATCCTTTTCAGTAGTCGGGTTTTAGTTTTTTTTTTTAATATTACAAACAGACACTCCAATTTTATTTATTTTTATAGATATTTGTATTTTTTTTATGAAAATTAAAAGAATTTTCATCGTAGATTTAATCTTAAAATTACAAACCACTCTGCGTTTCTACAATTTCTTACGCAACGATATTATGGTGGACGTCCACAGTATCGGTATCGTGATAACACAGTGAAGTAAAACGTATGGAAATATATATTAAGACGCTTTTAAAATCCACGATAACTATAACGTCTACGTATTTCCATACATTTTATTTTCCAATGATGGTGATGACGTGGACGTACACGATAAATTGTCACGTCAGAAATTATAAAATTGCACACTTAGGGTCTAATCAGACGGACTGCATTTCAGCTGCAACATCGCAGTTTGGATGCATTTGACTTATCTGCTTCGAAACTTTGTTATGTCAACTGCATAAATTTTTTCTCTTTTTATTTTATATAACACATTCAGACACAATATAAATTGTTATTAAATAAATGAAATTAAATTAAATGAATAAAAACTGCGATGTCACAGGTGGCATGCAGTTCAAATGCAGTCCGTCTGTTTAGACCCTTACAGCTAAAACTGTTCAAACACTAGACTGACTCACTACTTGAGTAGACTGTGGTGGGGAACCACAGTCTACTCAAGTACCGAGTATACCAATCAATTTCAAAAATCAAAATGTATCTCGGAACGTTCACCATTCCCGAACATTACCGATGGTCTCCGAGAAATGAAATAAGGAACTGCATCATCAGAATTCAAATTACCGAACTCGGTACCGGTACTCAAGTAACATTTTTATTAAAATATGCTCAGAATTATGTCCTGAAATGAATAAATTTTCTTCACCCCCCTTGTCTTTACGGCTCGCGTGGGGTTTTAATAAAAAAAAAAAAACTCTACGTTGAGTGTAAATTGTGTTAGGAAAATGGTATTCCGTTGTTTTCCCTTTTTTGCATATATTGTTCACCTGATTTTATGAAGTGAATTGAGTTTTTTTTTTGTACAGAAAAGATTTGGAATAAGTAGGTACGGGGCGTGTATGTAAAGCTATTGTTTTTATTATGAGAAAATGTAGGTTCTAGGGTTATGAATTTGAGTTGAACATCGGCTCCTGACTTTGAGGGTGGTCAAAGTGTTACTTGGTATAAGATATACAGGGTGTTACGGAAAGGGTATATCAATACGAACGGGTTGAAGAGTGTATCTGGTTTAGAATCTCTGTACAAAATTTCAGCTCAAAAGCATTAACTTTGAAAATGCTTAATATTTTTTTATTTCGACATCACGGCGCTGCACTGGCGCGCGGCGGCGTGATGTGCGTGTACTAGGCGCACAGACACACTACAGATAATGGATAATGACCCTCGTAGTGCGGTGACACGTTTGTTATGATTTCAATTTAATAAACTATCGAAATACTACTACTAGGCCTCTGTTGACAGCGGTTTAAATCGGCATTTTTTGAGGGTTCTAGTGCTTATAAAGATATAGTCTAGTGCTTATAAGGACATACAAGAAGTTAATATTTATTATTCTGTAAAAAATCATTGCTTTATGGTCATTAACCAGAATACCAGCTGAGATAGGAGCCTTTTGGCCTCGTATAGGAGTTTCTGTTTCAATTTTCTTTTTGTTATTTTTTTTTAATATAACTTGGTTAGTGATTGTCCTGTAAGAGTCGCAATAAATACTTTTTCTTTCTTTCTTTAACCAGAAAGAAAACTGGCGAGAGCGTTTCTATGGAGAAACGTCCACCGTCATTTCCTCTTAAGTAACGACGTCTCATCGTATCCATCTGTTCTCCAATCTATTATGTACAAAAAAATATTCATATAATTTTTTTTACCACAGAATAATACAATGGTGGTCGAGTGGATATTTAATATTCATGCTGAAAACAGCTAGTCAGCAAAATGAAGGTCACTTTGTTGGCAAGGACAAAGAAGCCCTAAAATCTATTGTTTTAGGTTACTGAATTAGTATGTCTGTTTGCCACATCTTTTCGTTGAAGTTGGTTTAGGCAAAATTGGAACGGTGGGTTTGTCCTTTCTAATATTACTTTCTGTATCAGAAATAGAAAAATCGGTAAAACTGTCACCTAGTTTAAAGTTTTTTTTTTTTTTATCAAGACCTGTAGATTTTGCTGAGAAGAACGAGCTAAATAAAAAAAAAACAGTGGCACTCCGGGAGTGCCGACAGAAGTGAAAACAAAACACAAACAGAATACTTTGCCATCACTCACTGACATATCGGAAATACATTAAAACCGAGTACATCCCGAGGACAGCCGATCACATCCGAATGTAGCGCGGTGTAGGTAACAGTGTCGCGAGTTCAATAGTTTTTTCCCAATCACAAAAAAACCGGCCAAGTGCGAGTCGGACTCGCCCATGAAGGGTTCCGAAGCAGCAAGTAACATAATATAAAAGTTCTTGTAGTTCGTTGTAACTTTGTGAAAGGTAAATTGCGGTTTTCGATTTATGACGTATTAAAAAAAAACTACTTACTAGATCTCGTTCAAACCAATTTTCGGTGGAAGTTTACATGGTAATGTACATTATATATATTTTTTTAATTTTATCATTCTCTTATTTTAGAAGTTAGATTGGGGGAGGGGACACATTTTACCACTTTGGAAGTGTCTCTCGCGCAAACTATTCAGTTCAGAAAAAAATGATATTAGAAACCTCAATATCATTTTTGAAGACCTATCCATAGATACCCCACACGTACAGGTTTGATGAAAAAAAATTTTTGGAGTTTCAGTTGTAAGTATGGGGAACCCCAAAATTTATCGTTTTTTTTCTATTTTTGTGTGAAAATCTTACTGCGGTTCACAGAATACATCTACTTACCAAGTTTCAACAGTATAGTTCTTATAGTTTCGGAAAAAAGTGGCTGTGACATACGGACGGACGGACAGACAGACATGACGAATCCATAAGGGTTCCGTTTTTTGCCATTTGGCTACGGAACCCTAAAAATGACCGAAGCACCTAAAGAAGCTTTCAAAAAAAAAAGACGGCTTGCACTCCGGGAGTGCCGGCAGAAGTGAAAACTTGAATATTAACGTTGAAATAAATCAATTATTAATTGAATTAATATAAGTTTTTTTCACTATTTCTGCGTCACTTTTTTCATTAATCGATGCACTTTGTTCAATTTCCATTTATTGAAACACTATATACACGAATTTTACGAATACACAGCAGTGTGGCTACTACACAGACGGTCGAGCCATCAGCTGTCCATCCACGTCCGCGTCCGCGTCCGCGTCCGCGTCCACCATCACATCACATCACATCACCATCGCCATCGCCATCACCATCGCCATCACCATCGCCATCACCATCGCCATCACAATCACCATCCATCCATCCATCCATCCATTATCGTGTCTCACTTGGTTCACTTCGGTTGGCGCCGCCGTAGAAAGAGATGGGGGGGGGGGAATCTCTCCTGACGGTCACGTGTCCTGACGCGATGCCCTGACGCGAGTTTAACATTTTTTACCCATTACAAAAAGTGTTCAACGCCGCTAAAGAAGTTTTCACTTCAAAAATCTAAGAAAGGTACATACGTTTCATCTTTGAACACCCAGCTTTAGAGCCGTTCCTTTCATTTGTGAATAACGGCAGATAATTAAGGTTCAGTGCAGGTCGTAATTTTCATTGCAACACAACGTTGCTAACAAATTGTCGGCCATCATTGCCTGTCCGGAGTTAATATGAGCGGTGTCGGCGTGCTTCAACGTGATGTGGGGCCGCGAGAAATGAGTTTTGTTTTTTTATGGCTTTTGTTTTGACTGGTACTGGATCAGAAGACCAATTCTCGTAATTTTAAACGTTCAAAATCTAGTCGCAGTCTCATCTCAGCGACAAACAAATGTCAAAAACTTGTCAAAATGTAGAGAAATTAGACGTATTTTTGACAGATGGAGACTGAGATAAGACTGTGAACGTTCTTAAAATTACGAGAATTGCCCCTCAGGTTTGTTATTCATTGGTTGAAATGTTCTTATGCTTGATCCTCATAATTTAGGATTGTTCTTTTAAACAATCTGCTCTTTACTTTTGCGTCTTCTTTACCGCGTTCACTTTTATAGTGACTACAAAAAAAAAAAACACACACTAGAAACACAGGATTTCGTTAAATGCTATAGTATTTTGTAAATATTTTTATTATCATTAACACAAAGGTACTTGTATTGTGTATCTAAATAATAGGTATGTACAGAATAAGAACTACGAACAAATTATAATAACTCATTTACATCCAAAAGTGAAGAGCTTCCGACTAACTGAAATATCAATTTTAGCTAACGCGCAAAATCATTCGCATCAACGCGTCAAAATTTTTGTTTTTTTTTTGTTTTTATTTACTGATACTGTAATACAGCGGTGTTACTTAATTCTAAACTCAAAATTAATAAGAAGGTATATTCTGTATTTAAAAGGTGTCTGACCTAATGAATAATCGAAAGATCCCGCACTTTTCCTTGCCCCACACCGAAGCTACGTGGAAAACGCCCGGAGCGTTTCGCGGTGTCTTGATTGTTTTACAGTTTGGTACGCTATCGGCGCCCGCGCCCCCGCTAAGTTCTTTTATCAAGTGCTTCAACGTCGCTGTCGGCGTCAACACTTTTCATTTAGCTGCTTTGGTAAACGCTTGGGGATGAAATTAACTTTTAGCGTTATGATTTTTGGAAGGCTAGTTTAATTTGGTGTTTTGTGTTAAATATATCGTATATCTATCGTGTATCGTATCGTATTATGTATCGTATTACCCAGCAACTGGGTTGTGGAGGTCAGATAGGCAGTCGCTCCATGTAAAATACTGGTAGTCAGCTGCATCCGGTTAGACTGGAAGCCGACCCCAACATAGTTGGGAAAAGGCTAGGCAAATGATGATCATAGGAGTCACAGAGAGTCCGCTGTACAGGGCCTGCATGGAGGACGATGAGACAGCAGCCCATGTGCTTCTAAGCTGCCCGGTGGTCGCTACGTACAGAGCAAAGTACTTTAGTAACCCAGGTACCCTCCGCGAGACGGTCAGTAACATCAAGGTATTGCTGGCCTTCCTTGAGGAGCTGGGGTGGATCAAATAATCGATTTTCCACCCGTGCGCAAAATACGCTCATTGACGTGGAGTTGCGGACACCAGCCCGTATTACCTAGTAAGCACTCTTCTGCAAAATCGAGGTAAATAAGGTAACGTAAACAAAACACAACCGGCTACCGTCCAGTTTGTAGTTTACTACCAAACGCGGCGAATTTTAACTAAACGGTTTGCTTTACCTCAATATATTGGATGCAACGATTGTTTCGGCTTGTTTAAATTTATGGAGCAAATAGGTACATACTTAGGTATACGTATTACAAACTACACAGTTGAAAACTACAAATATACCATCACGCCTTTAGCCCCCGATGCGTTAGAAAGAGGTGTACAGTACAGTCAGCATCAAAAGTCGATTAACACTATCATTTTTACATGTTATTAAATTGACAACAACTTTTTTCAATAAACTGATTTTTAGCTTTTCACATAATAGACAAGAGTATATATTCTAAAAAAAATTCTTCTGCTCCAATTTTGAACAAATATTTTGCTCAATAACTAAGATTAAAAAAACTGAAGTGTTAATTAACTTTTGATGCTGACCGTACCACCCACTGCGCCAGTTATATTAAAATCCCATACAAAAGGGGGCGAGCTCGTCGCCATGAACTAGGCATTCCAGAATCCATACAAATCAACCTTCGGGCTACTACTGTGAAATCTCTATATCTCGATATTCCGAGTATATCGGCGAAATCACGCGGGAAAGAGACAGAATGATAATAAAAGGTCATCATTCATTACGTACCCAAAAATTAAAGTCGGCCATGAACGTAGGTACTGTTTTCTTATTGGAAATGACCTCTTGAATATTTTTTACTATTACAACGAAGGTAATTAACAATTATAAACTTTTTCATAATCAGCCTATAACGTTCCCACTGCTGGGACACAGGCCTCCTCTCTGTGAGAGGGAATGGGCCGTAATCCACCACGCGGGCCCATTGCGGGTTGGTAGATGTCACATGTCTTCGAATTTCTGGTTCTAGGACATGCCGGTTTCCTCACGATGTTTTCCTTCACCGTTTTGAGAGCAGTGATGATGAAAATAATTTACACAAAGTAAAGCGCCTGTCTGGGTTCGAACCTACGACGTACAACTCGTAAAGTCGTGGCCGATACCACTGGGCCACCACTGCTCTATAAATAAACTTTTTAAGAATTGGTATTTTGTTAATTGATCATAAGCTTGAAAACACAAGTAATCTCTGTAATTCTAATCTCAAACAGCAGCCGGAGGGTTAATTCTAGACTTTCGCTGTAATAGTAAAAAATGCTCAAGACGTTGTTTCTCATATGAAAATAGTACTTTTTTATTCTGACCGGGAGTTTAATTATTGGGTATACAATGTTCGACACTTGAATGATGTCAATTTTGCGTTAAAACAGTCAGTTTTTCGCTTCTGTTTCGCTGGCATGGTTTCCCGTCGATGTCCCATCCCTGGGGCTCGACTATTACTGACTAAAAACCACCCCAGTGTTCCCTTCTTTCACTTGGACCGGGGATCATGGGAACTTGATGTGCAACCTGTCGAAGTGAATCCCAGCTTAAACTACAAAGCCAATATAATGAAGAAAACATAATTAATGTTTATCTTTCGTTCCCAAGCAGCTTAACTTTACCCAGTCAACGTCTCCCTCGCAAATTCGTCAGAAAAGCGTCCAAAACTGTGCAATAACAATCGATAAGCCCCAAAGATTCACGAATACCCTTTATTACGTAATATTACGGTACATTATTAAAAGCACTAACTCTACCGGTTTATTATTTTGCAAATCAAAGAGATTATGCAAATATTAAGTTGCGTTCGTTCGTAACGCGGATGTAAAGAACACTGGGTGCCTAGATAGCGCAAAAGGAGCGTTTTTGCTGCCTGGAATTTTTGGGAACATTACCGAATGGTACAGCAATGAGTACTTCACACTATATCACACTAATATTATAAAGGCGAAAGTTTGTGTGTGTTTATATGTTTGTTACTTCTTCACGCTCAAACGGTTGGACCAATTTTGATAAAATTTTGTATGAAGGTAGCTGACACCCTGGATTAACATATAAGCTACTTTTCATCCCGATATTTCCACGGGATCGACATTTACGCGGGTGAAACCGCGGGGCGCAGCTAGTATTTAATATAAATCTGTTGTGTTTGTCATCACTATGATCAAACTATACAGGGTGTCAGAAACACTGATGCGCGAATTGTGACCATGAATTCAGCACATGATTCTAGACCCTCTAGCGATCATAAACATGTACTGGATCCATGGTAACAGGTTGTGTATCACCCTGTATATCAGATTACTTAACCTGTAAACTTCTAGCTACTTCTGAAAATGAATATCTATAAAAGACAAGTACGTTACGGCCCACAAGAAGGTAAATAGTCGTCGCCGACTATAGACATCTGCACAGTGTTGCCAACCTAACCGAAGCATAAAGCAGCAGATCAGACTTAGAAAAACAGCAGAAAACAGTAAAATGGTCTACTACTTAATTAAAATTAAAAATAAAACCCTTAATATAAAATTGAAATTTCTCTGTCATCGATATTTTCTGCCTCGTTTTTTTTTTTTTTTTTAGTAAAATCATACAATATACCCTAATTTAATTTCTTTTTAAGCTTTTCAGTTGCATTAAATATATAGCATTCTTTTATTTCTGTTTTACTATGTAATGTGCCTTTGATTGTCGTCGTGGACATTTTATTTCTTAGTTTAGTTTTTAAAATGTTTACTGCTGAGAAAAGCCTTTTTAAAGCAGCGCTGCTATGGCGTAAGCATAACAGTAGATATTGGTACTTAAACAGAAAACAGGGATGTCGTGGTGAAAACAGCAAATCTACTGTTAAAACAGCAGGGTTGGCAACGCTGCATCTGCATTACCAAAGACATTGCAGACGCGTTGCCAATAACCTCTCATACGTTTGCCCGCCTACCTGTCGAAACACCCGACGCGTCAGAGTAGTTGAATGCGCGCAGTAAAATTATTGTTATAACAATGACAATAGAACAATAACACTGCTGTGTACACTTGGTGTACCGTTGACGTTTTGAACACTTTCTCTTATGTACACTAGGTGTACACTTGACGCTTGAGGGGATAGATAAGCTGCAATGTCTCATGTTTGCCAGAAATTATACCGGCACTCGACAGAATCGCTACTTGACGGCAGAGATAGGTATAATGGTAGATACTTAGTAGTTTCTCAAGCGAGCTCCTTCATAAAGCCAAACAACAAAGTTGTTAGTTACTACACACAATTTGGTTTTGTTAAGTTGTGCACTTAATAAGACAAAGTTGTTTTTAGTAGATACCCGAAGGGGCCCGTGGTTAAATAATAACCGTCGCACAGGTCGATCGATCAGGTTAAGCTACGCTTGGCGTGGTTGGTCTTTGAATGGGTGACCAGCTTTACATACCGAGACCCCTTCGTGCCTCGGAAAGCACGTTAAGCCATTGTCTCGGCTGTCATTCGTGGATCTTTGGCAGTCGTTATGGGAAGTCAGAAGCCCGAAAGTCTGGCAACCAGTCTTAGCAAGGAGTATCGTATTACCCCGTAACTGGGTTGTGGAAGTCAGATAGGCAGTCGCTCCATGTAAAATACTGGTATTCAGCTGCATCCGGTTAGACTGGAAGCCGACTCCAACATAGAAAAAGGCAGATGATGATGTTTTTAGTAGATACCTAAGTAACAACTTTGTTTTACATACAAACACTCACGCCTTCTTCCCGATTTATCCCGGTCTGAGCCCCTGAGCCCCTGAGCAGCCCCCCCCTCCACCCCTTCCCCTCCTCGATCCCCTTCCCATGCTGGTAGACAAAAACTACAGAACGCCACCTGCTACGATCCTTATACAACGTGTCCCAAAATTAACGCACACCATCAAACACCCCAATTAAAATATTATATCATAATCATAATACATTATACTGAATAGTCAATAGTCATAATTACTGATTGTGGGAGAAAATTGTGGTCACATTACAAATCTACGCACGCACACAGTCGCACACGTATAAGGGTCCGTTCACACAGACCGGTTCGGAGAGGAGAGCAGAGGGGCAATTCTCGTAATTTTAAGAACGTTCACAGTCTGGTCTCAGTCTCAATCTGTCAAAAATACCTCTAATTTCCACATTTTGACAAGTTTCTGACATTTGTTTGTCGCCGAGATGAGATTGCGACTAGATTTTGAACATTTTAAATTACGAGAATTGGCCTTCTGATTTTTTATCACGTTTAAAACAGAGTTTTGAATCATTGTAATAAGGTTTATTTTTACATATCACTTCTTTTATTATTGAGAATGCTTGAGAGCAAACCTAACGCGCTTAGTGTGAAATAATAAAAGGAGCCGACCGGCTGCCTCTGATGACGTACTCTTCCGCGCTCGCGCAGCCGAATGGCTCCGTTTGCGTGCCCTTTCACGCTCGCGCGGCCGCTTGGACTGCGCGGAACTGGAGTTATACTGCCCTTGTAGAGCACCCGCTCGGCTCCGAGCGCATCCGTCTGGCTCCGAGTGCATTCGCTCAAAAACAATGCTCTTCCAGCCGGTCTATGTGAAGCGGCTGTTGGCTCCAGCCAGTTCCAAGCGTATAACTCGCGCCGGTCTGAGTGAAAAGAAGAGCGCTGGCCGATGCTCTCCGAGCCGTTCTGTGTGAAAGACTCTAAAGGTCTAGCTTAGCTTTTGCTGCGTTTACGTTCATACAGCTGCTCATCAATTCTGTAAATAAAATAAACATACCTAATAAACTAGAACATGTTGTAACTTATTAACTAACATAATTATTGCAGACAACTCTAAACATCTGACATCATCTGAGTTTAATCATATTGTGTGGTCATAGTGAATTTGAGCCCAGTACCCTAATTGCGGAACACACTCAATCAATCGGAATCTGAATAATTTTGAAGCAAATTGCCAATCCATTGCTTCATAAGTTCGAAAAATTTGTCTGCTCAACACGTAGATAACGCAATGAATGTTGTTGAACTGTCAAAATGAAACCGATTCCGATCGATAATGTTATACGCAATTGCCCCGCAGATCATATTAGATACACGCACGCCAGTGGTACTTTGTTGTACTTATTCATAGATTTCCACTTCCTTGCCACATCCACTTACTCTATATCCAGGCCCCGTCCCGTTGGTACCAACCCCCGGAATTGAAGAAATTAATTGAGTAAAGCAAACAATAATAAATCGTTGCGGCGCGGGCGTCGTCTTCGCAGTATCGTAATGAGGTAAATAAACGTTCGCGTTTTAAGGAGCCATCGCTTATTGGTATTTTGTTGATCGTTAGACACCCTGTTATATTAATATTCTTTGGTTAATTTTAACTTTGTTTTTGTGGTGGCTTGTGTAAGTCGCTTAGTTAATAATTGTTTCGTCCTTGTCAAACTTAAAATGTACATGTCGCCGACTACTAGTAAAAAATAGAATATCAATCAGGCCGCTAGTTGAACGGCGCCGTTTAGTTAAAAGGCTAGGCAGTTAGGGCGACTACATGACCTAAAGCGCGGTCTTTGTCGGACTGCATAGAAAAGAAAGAGAAGCGCGATGACACAACGCTGGTAATTTATTGCAAAATATGAAGCAATTATCTATTTACAAAAAATCTATTGTTTAGAATAAAAAATTAAAACACTAGTGCTTTAGTATGTTGCTTGTAGAATAGTCTGACAGAAAATGATAATGGTTTTTATTGTAAAAATAAAGATTTTAGAGGTATCTTCATGATTTTTTTCTATCGTATCTAATTAAGCACCGCCAGTTCGACCAGTTCTGTGCTTCTCGCATCCAACAGATTCCTGCGACCTTCACCAGGGCATCGATCCTAAAAATAAACAAACGAAACCTACGTAATTATGTTATAAGATTAAAACTTTACATGGGTACCTAACACAATGGGCGGTCTTATCGAAAAAAAAAAAAGACGGGTTGCACTCCGGGAGTGCCGGCAGAAGTGAAAACTTGAATATTAACGTTGAAATAAATCAATTATTAATTTAAAAAGGGAAAATCCACCACCACCACCAACACCACCACCACCACCACCAGCACCACCACCACCACCACCACTACTACCACCACCACAACCACCACCAGCACCACCACCACTATCACAACCACCACCAGCACCACCACCACCACCACCATCATCACCACCACCAGCACCACCACCACCACCACCACTATCACAACCACCACCAGCACCACCACCACCACCACCATCATCACCACCACCAGCACCACCACCACCACCACCACTATCACAACCACCACCAGCACCACCACCACCACCACCATCATCACCACCACCAGCACCACCACCACCACCACCACTATCACAACCACCACCAGCACCACCACCACCACCACCACCATCACCACCATCACCATCACCACCACCAGCAGCACCACCACCACCACCACCACCAGCACCATCACCATCCCATCCCCATTCCCATTCCCATCCCCATCCCCATCACCATCCACATCACCATCACCATCACCATTCATCCATCCATCCATCCATTATCGTGTCTCACTTGGTTCACTTCGGTTGGCGCCGCAGTAGAAAGCGAGGGGGGGGGGGAATCTCTCCTGACGGTCACGTGTCCTGACGCGATGCCCTGACGCGAGTTTCACATTTTTTACCCATTACAAAAAGTGTTCAACGCCGCTAAAGAAGTTTACACTTCAAAAAAACAATTTTAAGCCGGTTGAATGCTGTAATTACAGAAAGAATTAAAAAGCTATTGTGCCTCGCGTGGATCCACGTTTCCGATACGAAGTTTTAAAGACAACCTTTGGATGAATTAAGGGAGAAACAGAGACAATACTGCAGCTAGGAATAAATTAAGAGTATATATAAAATCTTTTACAGTGAAAAGGTAATCATTAGGAGGAAAAAAATGGCAAACGAGTACATATCACGGACAGTTCTGAAAGTACTTAGTTTGTCCATAATTGTCTACAGAATCGATTTCAGTGGCTTTTAGTACACGCAGAGGCACAATAATTAACCGCTCACCTATCATGTCAGTCGTCAACCTGTATGTTTTTATTTTAATTTTTGTCAAGTGGGTACTTTAGCAATGGGTAAAACGCTTATACCATTACTTCGTTTCTTAAATTTGTGTTTGTTTTTTGGAATTCAGTCGTTGTTTGACATTGTTGCCGTTGCGTTACCGTGTCAACATTGCCTGTACTTTTCTGCCGTAGTGTGTGAATATTTTGCCATGTTTTGTCTCTGCATCACCCTAAGGTTGACTGGTAGAAAATGCCTCAGGCATTAAGTCCGCCTTTGTACAGTATTATTTTTTTTACTTGTGTATAAAGTTTTAATAAATAAATAAATATTGTTTAATTGAGTTTGTAGTGTTTGCTTATTGTTTGCAATTGTAAAAAATTCTAGTCGATGCAACTTGTGCATGTCATGGTCTGGATTAGGACATAGCATACTTTTTATGCCGATATTCCCACGGAATGGAGACTTATGAGGGTGAAACTGCGGGGTGCAGCTAGTTATGATTTAAAATAATATCTCTCGTTTGCTGGTACTTTACAAATCTGAAAAATGTTTTTTTATTTTTTATTAGGAAGGCTATTTGAATGCACCTTGAGTCTTCTCTGACATTAGTAAAAGCAGTGCCAGATGAAGATCACTGCTTAACGCAAATCATATTATTTTAATTCCCCTTAATCCATACTTTATTTTTATTTTATTTATTAGGGAAAACAAACAGTGACACATTATTTAATATTATAAATTCGAAAGTAACTGTGTCTGTCTGTCTGTATGTTACCTTTCCACGCCTAAACCGATTTAGATGAAATTTGGTTTAGAGATAGTTTGAGTCCTGGGAAAGGGCATAGGATAGTTTTTATCCCGATATTCCCACGGGATCGAAACTTATGCGGGTGAAACCGCGGGGCGCAGCTAGTAAAAGAATATGTTCAATTAATTTACCTATGCAAAGCTTTGGGCTGGGTACTGCATGCAAAAAGCTTAAGAATTTCACTACGTAGCGCTCACATCTCCGTATAAATACCGTCTGAGCACATACTTTGTCTTCACCGGGTCAGTTGTTCTCGGGTACAGTCAGCAAAACACTTACGTTTCGACGTAATAAATAAACATTTTTGCACTACGAAGGTAATTGCCCGGCATCACAATATCTTGGGTTCAGAGATATAACTTAGGTTACTGTTTAGCGTTTGGCTGACGGGAAATCACTTTATTAGTTCATCATGTTTTGATTTGATTCACCCTTAGTAAGATACAATTTCTTTTAAAACTTACATACCTAAGTACTTACTTTAAACGATTCCTATTTTAATAATTGTTATTGCTAACTTCAGAGCGGTTAATTAATTGTATAACTGACCGAGGTAGCTGTCTGTGGGGTTCAGAGGTCTCGGTGAGAGGGAATGGAATACCAACTTGCCGCGCTTGACTCGGTGGAACGCAGAGCTAAGAGGCTCATTGGCGACGTAAAACTGGTGGATGCCAAGCTTCACAGCTTGGCTCATCGCCGCAAGGTTGCTTGCCTGTCGGTCTTCTACAGACTGTACTTCGGTGAGTGTGCCCAAGAACTCCACGACCTCATTCCACCGGCCCCCTTCTACCTTCGGACATCCAGGCGCACTGCAAGTTACCATCCCTACCTGGTTGCTGTTCCACCAATTCGCACTAAGCGTTTGCAAATGTCGTTTATAATGCGCACAGCAAAAGAGTGGAACCTCTACCTGCGTCTGTTTTTCCGAGCGCATACAACCCGAATCTCTTTAAAGTGAGAGTGAACAGGCTTCTTCTGGGTAAGCTCGCTCCATCGTCGACTTTGTCTCTGTCACCTTTGACCTAGGCTAGAGTCAAGAGCAAGCCCATTTCAAATAAAAAAAAAATAAAAAAATAAAAAATGGGCCGTCCACCACGCGGGCCCAGTGCGGGTTGGTAGATGTCACATTTCTTCGAATTTTTTATTCTAGGACATGCCGGCTTCCCCACAATGTTGTCGTTCACCGTTTTGACAGCAGTGGTGATTAAATAATTTACACAAAGTAGGTGCCTGTCTGCGTTTGAAACTACGTTAAGGACTTGGGTTCTCGTAACTCGGGGCCGCACACACTGCATACTTATTTGTTTTGTTGACTGTACATACTTCTATTTGTTGCTATGTTGATTTGTTACGTAGAATCCTCACATAGTTTCCGCTCGTAAACAGATGATGTAACTAAAATGTATGCTGTATTGTGTTGTGTTTCAGTGAGTGGTAATCAAAATTTTATGGTAAGTAAGAAATACAATTGTTTTAAAGTAACGTTACAGGGACACAAAGTTGTAACTTATTCTACTGAAAATATCAATGTTATTTGTTTGAAAAAGTCAAATTGTTCCACTGAAACTCACATTTAGAATTCAATAACTCATTTTAAAATATTTTTTGCTGAATTTTGGCACATAATTAACAGCCGAGTTGATAAAAAAAAAAATCTTAATTGTATTCAGAGCCTTGTAAGTGAGCGCATTTATTTGTCTCTTTTTTAAGACCACACACACAATTGTGTGCTTGGAAAAATATATCAAACTAGATTCTGCGGGCGGTTTCACCCGCGTGGATAGCGGAAATTATCCCACGGGAACGTGCTACCGAGACAAAAAGTAGCCTATGTTCTTCCACAGGACCTTCAATAGCCCGAAAGTTGGACAACCAGTCTTACCAAGGGGTATCGTATTACCCAGTAACTGGGTTGTGGAGGTCAGATAGGCAGTCTCTCCATGTCAACTCAACTCAGCCTATCGCAGTCCACTGCTGGACATAGGCCTCTCCCAGACTGCGCCACAGCACCCTGTTCTCCGCCTTCCGCATCCAGTCTACCCCAGCCACCTTCTTTAGGTCGTCCGTCCATCTAGCTGTCACTCCATGTAAAATACTAGTATTCAGCTGCATCTGATTAGACTGGAAGCCGACCCCAACATAGTTGGGAAAAGGCTAGGCAGATGATGATGTTCTGTCACAGGACGCCTTGTCAAATTGGATCTTCTTGCCAAATATCGAAATCCGTTCAGTTAGGCTTGAAAATATAACATACAGACAGAGTTACTGTCGAATTTATAATAGGTACTAGCATGGATGAAAGTTCATTTTTATACGGATTTTCCCCAAAAACTACAAAGCTATATAGGCAAAATAAATAATCTTTTCACAAAATTTTTTCACCACTTACTAGGACCCCATAGAAACGTGCGTTAAACCTAAGAGTATGAAAGGGCTCAAGTGGGCTACACTGGTGCTTCATTAAAATGTCGCGGCACGGCGCGTCGCTCGTGTGGAGAACCCCTACTGTCCTGCAGGACTTGTGGCCTTTTGAGAGCATAGACTTGAAGAGGCTTAGAATGGACTGGACTGGGAACGGGAAAATGGGTGAAGAGGACTTTTATGTTTGAGTTTTATCATTGAAAGTGCGCAGTTCTTGAATAGGCAAGAACTTCTTCGTTATGTGTAACAGATTAAAACGTTAAACTCACTGAATATTTAGATAGGCATATAGATAAACCATTTATATGGCGCACACAAAAGACGGCACAATACACAAAAGTACAGACGCCAGCACATCAAGCTACTACAATCTGTCAAATTTCTTTAATAGATTCTCAACTTTATCGCTAAAACATTAAGTTCAAAGTCGATTGGGAAAATTTTACAGTTTCGGGTAGCTTGATGTACCTATACAATTAGATTGAAGATTGATTGTTTTTTTATTTGAAGTTACTTCTTTATTTTATTTGAAGTTACTTCTTTATTTCATTTGAAGTTACTTCATTATTTTAGAATCATAGTCAGAGAATAAGGATATACTCGTACATATACCTTGGCCTCCTTCTTCGGAACACGCAGGCATGATTTTACATTACATAATATGAAGATAAACTAGGAACCCGCCCCTGCTAGGCACGGTTTTGACAAAGTATAGAGATTTCTTTCTTAAATGTAGGTATGTAATGCGAAAGTGTCTCTGTCTGTCTGTCTGTTACCTCTTCACGCTTAAACCGCTGAACCGATTCAGATGAAATTTGGTATAGAGATAGTTTGAGTCCCGGGAAAGGACATAGGATATTTTTTATCCCGATATTCTCAACGGAAACTTATGCGGGTGACACCGCGGGGCGCTGCATACATGAATCCGGAATCACATAAGCATCTAATTATTGGTGAACACCGCATCAAAATCCGTTGCTTAGTTTAGAAGAATAACGCGGTCACACAGGCAGGCACGAAAAGCTTCTTTAATTTTAAATATCTGTCTGTCTGTCTGTCTCTGTGTGTATATCTGTCTGCACATGACATCACAGCGGCACCTATCAGAATACAAACGCTGTGACATTTTTTCACGACGGTTTCACCCGCATAAGTTTCGATCCCGTGGGAATATCGGGATAAAAACTAACCTATGTCCTTTCCCGGGAGTCCCACTATCTCTATACCAAATTCCATCTAAATTGGTTCAGCGGTTTAAGCTGGACGAGGTAACAGACAGACACACTTTTGCATTTGTAATATTAAGTATGGATGTCGCAGCATCATGCTGAGACAGGAGCCTTTTGGGCTCGTATAGGACTTTGTTTTTTTTTTTTCTTTTTATTACTTTTTTTGATATCATTATGTTTTTTTATTTTATTTATGAATGTGTTTAGTTTAGTGTGTGGTCTTCCTTTACAAATGGCAATAAATACTTTTTCTTTCTGTAGAAATATATAAATGTTTATCTCACTCAGCAATTCCTTTACACAAACATCAGCAACCTCTAATGTGTTTAGTTTAGTTTGTGGTCTTCCTGTACGAATGGCAATAAATACTTTTTCTTTCTTTCTTTCTTTCTGTAGAAAGATATAAATGTTTATTTCAGTCAGCAATTCCTTTACATAAACATCAGTAACCTCTATACATTATAAGCCCCTCAGCCCACAGAGTTGCATCATTAAAATGTCGCTGTGTACTCCAGCGAGTGGCTGAACAGCGAACCACTCAAAGCTACGGCGAATTTATTATTTTTGTTTCGACATACTTATGTTACTCATTTACTTTTTCGCGGAAAAGAATTTCTTCGGTGTCGCGTGACGGTTTTAGCTGGATTTGTAGGTTTTTGTGGGATATTTCAGTTACGAAAGTGTTGGTCTTTTAAGGTTTATTTCTAAGTAGTTGGTTTTGTTAATATGCGAGAAAAATGTGTGTGTACCGAGGGCATTAAGTTCTTATTTTTTTTATTTTAAGAGGCCGGCGAAGCATGCGTTGTTCATACAAACGTAATACCAAAATAATTTGTAAATCAAACATATTCTTAATTTAGTGTGAAAAATAAGTTTTCTATAGAAATTTGAAATTCCTCATATCTCGTCTTTATATCCTTTTGTGTTTTTTAGTCCTTTCAAAATATATATTTGGGAACCTAGATTAATCTGTAATCTAATCGGAATAAATACACAATACCTTATGAATATGTTTGATTTACAAATTATTTTGGTATTACGTTTGTATGAACAACGTATTAGCATGCGTAGTTCGCTGGCCCCTTAAGATAAAATCGACCAAATTGTAACTAAACTAAAAGGACCAAGCCACGTCGGACTCTTCCTTTCCGCTCCAAGAAATCCAGATAACCTCAAAAATTTAATCAAAATCCACATATTTTCCGTGGTCACATTCAATTTTATTCCAGGACTCTTCGTGTTATATTATAAGGCATATATTTCATGCTGAAAAATTTAATCAGCTAGTCCACTGGGGGTAGATTGAAATTCAGGACACGGTCGACGCCGAGGGTAATAAATCTTGAGTGGAGGAATGTGTGAGGAGTCGTGGGGCGTGATATGAACTAGTTGAGGGTCTTAAGTGGGAGTTAGTGAAGTTTAAGTGGAAAGAACGGTCAATAATATGGGAGGTATTACTATTTTTTTATTGAAATGGAACCTGCAAAGGAAACCTGAGTAAAAATTTAATATAACTTCAAGTTACAACTTTCTAGAATTTTAGCTGAGAAAGAAATGCCTCAGCAATAAGAAAAGTACTAATTAGGTCTCCTTCTTTTTGTATCGATGGTACTTTTACTCGTTGTTTTTTTTTTAGAAACTGTCTATTTTTGGTGAGATTAATTCTTCCATATCTACATAAAAATATGCGATAAGGCCGCCCCTTGTACGTCTTGTAGTGTTAAATGTATTTTTTGTGTCTTTTTTCAGTGTACAGTAAAGCATTTATTTTATTTATTTATTTCATTAACAATTTTTACATTGTGTCGAAATGTATTACAGTAAAAACTAAATATGGTTAAGAAATATAACTTAAAGATAAAAACATAATCATGAATACCTACATGAGTGACAGGTTTTAAAACAGTAGTAAAAGATATTTTGAATAATTTTAGATTCGGTCTACTTTACCTTTTTTAATATACATATATTTTTTTCTGTAATTTGGCTATCGTGTTATAGTTTTTTCTGTCAATGGTACTAAGCAGTAACGAGGGGCTTGTGGCTAAGTAATAACAGCCGCACGGGTCGATCAATCAGGTTAAGCTACGCTTGCCGCGGTTGGTCCGTGGATGGGTCACCATCTTTACATACCAAGACCCCTCCGTGCCTCGGAAAGCACGTTAAGCCGTTGGTCCCGGCTGTCATTCGTGGATCTTTGACAGTCGTTACGGGTCGTCAGAAGCCCGAAAATCTGACAACAAGTCTTACCAAGGGTATCGTATTATAAACTGGGTTGTGGAGGTCAGATAGGCAGTCGCTCCATGTAAAATACTGGTATTCAGCTGCATCCGGTTAGATTGGAAGCCAACCCCAACATAGTTGGGAAAAAGCTAGGCAGATGATGATGATGATGGTACTAAGCAGTTACCAGCTGCATTATTATTTGCAGGAGAGTCGCATTCTAAGGTTCAGAGAATCTCATTTATATGCATCAAGCCACAGAAAACGAACACAAATACTCGAACGTTACTCAAACAACTCAATCTACATACAATTCAATGTTCAGTTTATCGTATCTAACTGCTATTTTTGCTCCAATTTAGACTGTAGCTAACTTAACTATGAATTAGATAGAAAACCTCCAATGGAAATCAAACTCTCTCTTCTCAAGTTTATGGTTGGTTTTTGAATGTGGTGTGGAAAATAGAATTTCGGTAATGTGAAAACAAGAGGACCGCAGCGGAAGCAAGTGAGAACTTCCTGAGGCCATGATATCACTGATAAACCTCGTCCAAGGTAAGGAGCTTACGCGGGAGCTGAAGCGAGGATGAAATATCAAAAATAATGAAACTACCATTTGCAACTACACTGAAGTGACGATGGCAGGCGCCTTAGCTCGTGAGTGACCCTCAATTGTTTTATAACCTCGTGGAAACAGAAGGCCAATTCTCGTAATTTAAAACGTTCAAAATCTAGTCGCAGTCTTATCTCAGCGACAAACAAATCTCAAAAATTTGTCAAAATGTATGATGATGAGGTATTTTTGACAGAATGAGACTGAGATCAGACTGTGAACGTTCCTAAAATTACGAGAATTGCCCCTCTGGTCTTTCTTCTAGCCAACTACTGCCTGTTACAACAACTCGCGATACTCTATAGCCAGCATAATCAGCCTACAATGTTCCCAATGCTTGGACACAGGCTTCCTCTTTGTGGAAGGGAGTGGGCCATAAGCTACCATGTGAACCTAGCGTGGGTTGGTGTGTGACATGACAAAATGCCGAATCTTAAAATGTTTGGTTCTAGAACCTGCTGGTTTCCTCACGATGTTTTCTTTTACCGTTTTGAGAGCAGTTGTGATAAAATTAATTACCTGGGGCCGGTACCATTGGCGCACTACTGTTTTCACTGTGTGCATTTAATCGCGCTCGCTACCGCTCCCGCTACCGCTGGTCACCACGCTCTCACCCTGGACGAAGCCATAGGAATGGAACGTTGAATTATTTTAATTGTGCTAACACAACAGTTAAGGGTTATGCGATTGTGGATAAAAGCAACGGTTGAGGTTCCGTGTCGCAAAATACGAGTACGAAATTTTAATTTTAATTCAGTGTTTTAATTTAGTATTATGAACGCGCGAAAGGAAGCCGTTACAGTAAATTATTTTGAGAAAAGGGACGACTTTAATTTGCGAAGTTGCGCTACTTTCTTTATGAAATTTCCTTGACTAAATATTCCTTTATGTATTACTGAGTAATGTAGTACGTTATGTAAATAGTTTTGAGTGATTCTGCGTTTGAAACTCAGAAAAAATAAACATTTCGAACTTTTATTTATTGAAAACTTGCTGCGCCCGCGGTTTCACCCGCATAAATTTCAATCCAATGGGAATATCGGGATAAAAAACTATCCTATGTCCTTCCCCGGGATGCAATCTATCTCTCTGATAATTTTTTTCGAAATCCGTTCAGTGGTTTAGGCGTGAAAAGGTAACATACAGACAGACAGAAAGACAGAGTTACTTTCGAATTTATAATATTAATATGGAAGTATGGATGAACTAGCTGAAGATGACCTGGCAAACTTTGTACCGCCTCAGAATCAATAAATGTTCTGTTTCTTAATATGTTTTTGAAGTGAAAACTTCTTTAGCGGCGTTGAACACTTTTTGTAATGGGTAAAAAATGTTAAACTCGCGTCAGGGCATCGCGTCAGGACACGTGACCGTCAGGAGAGATTTCCCCCTCCCCCCCATCTCTTTCTACGGCGGCGCCAACCGAAGTGAACCAAGTGAGACACGACAAAGATGGCCGAAGAAAATGACATTTGACGTACAAATGTTTGAAAAGTCAGTTTCGTAAACAATAGTACTTCGAGGAGCCGCAATTGTATTTAATTTATTTTGAACTTCTGTTTAACCAATTTAGTTTATTAATATATACCTACCTACAATACAAAATAGAAGCGACGAAAAATATAACGAAGCACATTATAGCAACAAGAAATACTGTGGGACATTCATAGACATTGCTGCTTTTGTGTGAAAACAATGCTTCCGTGTCGACCACGGAAGTTTACACCCTGCAGGGAGATGCTCCAGTAGGGTGTGGCTGTGAAGCTATGTTGCAAAACATGCTCCACGTCCTATCCTGCCTTATTTGTCCTACCCAAAACATGCAGTCAAAGTGACCTCTGCGCTGCGACCAACGACAACGTGGAAGTGGCAATATTTTGAGCCAACAAGATCTAAAGTAAAAGAGAAGAAATTTAGGGATTAGTTCATTAATAAAAAGCTTGTATACAAATATCAGTTTATTTTTATAATAATTGTACGCACCGGGACTTACAGCTTAGTACGGCTGTTATTCCAAATGCATACAGTGTGGCTAAGTTTGTAACAATTGAGCCTGGTATCTATGGTTACCTCACCCTACTGATTATAAACCTACAGCAACTACTTAACACCCTAGTTATCCTAACACCCTAACCTATCATACAAGCCTACGGGAGACCTACGGGAACAGACAGAATTTGGGTAGGAATAGGGGTTTGTGTACGTCGTGCAATGTGTACACAGGAAATAGTTTTGTCATTGCCGGTCCCACAGACTCATAGAACTGGTGATGGCTAAAGGTGTCTTGGCCATAGTGAGAGGAATTATGGAAGATGAATCAAAATCTACTCCAGCTTGATGACTAATTTATTCATTTACTAATTACTAATTTATGTGGAACGAATGTATGTCGCTCTTGATGCTGACGCTGGCGTATGTAACTCTTGCCTGTTCACGGCTGAACAATACTCTAAACTCTAATTTGGCTTTTAAAACTTGTGCAAGCAGAACAACATTTTTAAAATGTTTGCTTTTCATTTGCCATCTGTGCCATCTCTTCTGTAGGCCGTTTCATTTTCTGCTATTCGTAGTGAAGCACCATCCTTACTAGTCCTATTGACCTGAAATACAAAAGTAATGTTATAAATTCTTTCTCTTTATTATCTTATTTATACTGATTTAATTAATCAGTAGCGGCATCAAAATAACAGTCATTATTATTGTTATGGCGGGTTTTTTTTTTGTTACAATGAGTTTTGTACAGGCAAACGAAGTTCTTCGTAAAATTGTAAATTGGATAGGCACCTAATTCGTAAATCATGCCAGGCTGCCCCTGTTTAGCGTTAGTGCTTGTGTCAGTGTTTTTATTTTCTATTATGGAGACCTCTCCCTGACCATTTCTTCCAAAAAATCTAAGGATTAGAAGCAAAAGCAAGCATGAGTATAAGAAATTGAGAATGTTTACAAAACATAACTTACTTTGAACACATTTTAGCTGTAACAGTAGGTACACACCTTATCCTCCTCCAACCAATATTCAATTCTTTGCCCTTCATTGCAACTAGTCTCCGGTCTTAATTTCATTTATTTTAAATACAAAAAAAATATTCAAAAGTTTTTTAGTTTGACACATTACAATATCAAATTCATTCACTGACATATTCATATTGTTTCCATGACGACCATGACGTTGTCGCGTCAAAACTGTTGAAACTGTAGACAATAAAGTAGTTTTTCATACGTAATAATGTCTATGGACACAAATATTCGGTTCGTAGACAGATATTCTCGTATGCCGATTTAATGTGTTGGCCAATTTGTTGGATGACTTCATTATAATGGCAACATTTAGAAGTTGTAGGACATTCTAGTTATAGAACGTTTATGAAGCGTTTATGAATACAAAATTTTATCGAATGTTTTAAAGGCCTATTGAGCATTTTAAGTAATGAATGGTTTAATTAAACCTTCAATAGGCTTTTTTTATGAATAAGACCGAAAGTGTTTAAAATATGGAAATTGAACAAAGTGCATCTATTAATGAAAAAAGTGACGCAGAAATATTGAAAAAAAATGAGTAATATTAATTAAATTAATAATTGATTTATTTCAACGTTAATATTCAAGTTTTCACTTCTGCCGGCACTCCCGGAGTGCAACCCGTCTTTTTTTTTTTCGTGAAATTTTCCCATATTTTTATATGTAGTTATTCTGCTATTTGGGGCGGAGACAAATCCAACAAATCGAAGATCATCAAATGACTTTGTTTTATCGAAAAATCATATCTATATAGATATGATTTTTCGATATAGGTAACAAAAGTAAAGGGAAAAGTTTTGAAAACTCGTGGTAAGTATAAGTAATCCTATGCCTTAGCGACTCGTATACTTGAGTGGGTTTTATAAGACTTCAAGGAAACGAACGTAATATTTTTCTTTCAGTACAATAACATACATCAACTCGTAAAAACGCGATCAAATCCACGCTCCATAAACCTGAGATTTCTTAGAAAATATAAAAAAATGTTTTCATAAACGTTTGTAAGCAACATTTTCGATATTCCAAATCCTCATTCCTCTTTTTACATGAGGAAACTTTCTGGTATTGAAAGCAAGAATCGCCACAAAATTGACAAAAAATCCATGCACGAGTTGTCAAAGCCTAGAGGCAAAGCATAGCGCCCTCAACGTATCAACAAATAAGAACTTATAATGTACCTATGTTTTACAATGAATAAATGCTTCCTTACCCAAACCGTTCGTTCCACCCGCTGAGGACCTCCCACCTGGACATGAGTTACCTTGGGTAACCTGGAAGTCTTTAAACAGACTCCGGACCCAGGTTGGCCGAAGCAAAGAAAACCTGTTCAGGTGGAGATTTATGGACGACTCCGCCTTGGAGTGTAAATGTGGTGCTGTTCCACAAACGATGGGACACTTAATATCGTGCCCTGCGTGTCCTGTCAGCTGCACGTTACAGGAACTGATGGACGCTAGTAATGGCCCCGAACTAGTGGCCGAATTCTGGGCCGAGTATTTAGATTGCTATCGATACGCTAAGAAGAAGAATGAACAAATGATTATGAAAGCACAGTTCGCGAAAATCACCCGACATAATCGGCCTATAAAGTCTGGAGACGTGATTTTGGAAGTCGTAGAAGTACCTAAACATCGATCTCACTGACGTCCAGGTCGGAGTTTGGAGTTGATCTGAAAACAATAATGGAGCATGTCAATTTACTTTGTAATAATCAAGTGTCCTTGACCACATATCATCATCTTGGCTTCAGCCCATATGGTTCCCACTGCTAGGACTCAGGCCTCCTCTCAGTGAGAGGGACGGGGCCGTAACCTACCACGTGGGCCCAGTCACATCACACATCATTTCAGCCAAAAGACGTCCACTGCTGGACATAGGCCTCCCCCAAGCACCTCCACTTCGACCGGTTTTGTGCTTCTCGCATCCAACGAGTTCCTGCGGCCTTCACAAGGTCGTCGGTCCACCTTGCACCTTGTCGTGGGCCCAGTGCAGGTTGGTACATGTCACATATGTCTTGTATTTTTAGATTCCAGGACATGTCGGTTTTTTCACGATGTTTTCCTTCACCGTTTTAAGAGCCGTGGTGATGAAATAATTTACACAAAGCGCCTGTCTGGGTTTGAACCTAAGACCAATAACGCGTAAGTCGCGGCCGTTACCACTAGTCCGCGAAAATCACATGGCAACCGTCTCGAATTCTAGTTTTTGTTTCTCGCTTGAGTACGGTAACCACCTGGCGAGTCTCGCATGCACATTCTCGCCTCTAAGCAGGCGAGAAACTTCCCCAGTGTAAACGAGCTCTAAAAGGTTCGTTTCTTTTTTAGAAGCCGGTTCCTTTTTTCGCGGGAACCTGCGAGACGTATTTCCTCAGTCGCGAGGTAGTGTTGGTTTCCAAGTGATTTAACCCGCTCCACATTTGCGTCGAGTACAGAACACTGAATCACCGTTGGTATATTTAAGAATTTTTGCACATAAATGTTGCGGTTTTGAAATGTTTATTCTGAGGAAACGTCCTTTGGGACTCCACGGGCCGTGCTTTTTTATTTTCTTGGCGGTTTTCGTATTATAAAGACGGTAATTTTAAGGATTGGTTTATTTTTATTTTCGTTGCTGTTTTTATTTCCTTCTGCTTGGTAAAGGAGTTTTGAAACAGTCTTGCTAATTAAATTACAAAACGAAACTTTATTAAGATAGGTAGGTATTTAATTTGGCTCGTAGTACGAAATTAATGCTAGTTACTTTGAGCAAAAAAAGAGTGTTATGAGCACAGATATAGATTCACCTAGATAACGCAAGAGCAACTAATTCGTGTGTCCAGCTTACGTACAAAAATCGTAAGCCGCCACTTTCGCACTCAGTCCTGAGTACTGCTGGCTGGGTGAGCGTGAGCGCTGGCGCTAGGCCCCGGGGGTGGGACGAGATGGGTGCCATCGATTTGATTTTCCCATCACTAAATTGTGCTTGTGACGTCATAGTAGGTAGTCAAAAAATGGCACGTTTGGTTTTCGTACAGATCGTGATACTTGCGTTATCTAGGTCTATCTATATCTGTGGTTACGAGCAATTTATTACTACCTGGAACCTACCTATTATTATACTTCCTGGAACCTCATGAAACTATTGAATTCTCGACTACTAAATACTTTGTGTAACTGCCTCGTTGGTGTCATGGTTGCTAATGCGACTGCTAAGCGTGGGGTCATGGGTTCGATTCTCAGGTCGGGCAATGTTTTCATTCGGATTTTTTTAGAAGTAGCCCGGAGTTTGGAAGTTGGCGGTTTGAAACCGCGCCTAGCCGTTGGTCCTACGCCTGATCTCTATCCAGTCGTATATGATTTCCGTCCCATCGGACTATGAGAGTGAGGCAAGAGAGAGTGCACCTGTGTCTGTGCACACACTTATGCTCTACTAGCTGCGCCCCGCAGTTTCACCCGCGTAAATGTCGGTCCCGTGGGAATATCGGGATAAAAGTAGCCTATATGTTAATCCAGGGTGTCAGCTACCTCCATACAAAATTTTATCAAGATTGGTCAAATCATTTGAGCGTGATGAAGTAACAAACATATAAACACACACACACACTCACAAACTTTCACCTTTGTAATATTAGTGTGACGTGATGTGATAGAGTGATAATATCTCTCGCGCCGAAGGCTAGTCTTCACTGAGATTTTCCGCCATGACCGAAATTCAGTCTGGAGAACTATTACTACTACTTGTGTAAAAAAAATAGTGTAGGTAAGTACAAAGGCCAGCACATCAATTAAGTTACTACAATCTCTCAAATTTCTTTAATAGATTTTTAACCTTATCGCTACAGCATAAGGTTCAAGGTTGATTGGGAAAATTTGACAGTTTCGGATACCTTTCTCAGCATTTACCTTTTCCCTCCCAAAAAAGTTACAGAAGAGCAACAAACAAAAACCAAAACCATTAACAATAGCTCTATCCCCGTGGCGTATCAACAATGTGCAATACATTTTATTTAAAGCGTGGCTGCGATGTTTCTGTGTGATTTAACCACTGGGAGCCGTTTCCGCTTGAATTTATAATATTCGCCGTCACTTCCGGTACGCGGCTTGACGTATGTTGCTTCCGGTATTGTGTTTTATTGTTATGTTGGCTTTGAGGGTTTTATAGGATGAGATGGCTAGAATATTATGTTGAAATAGATTTAGAACGTGGAAGTTTTTATTTAGTTACTGTTGTTAGAATTTCTTTTTGTAGCTTTATTATTATTTATTCATCAATTAAGTAACATGGACTCATACAATTATTAGGCATACAATGTCAATAGCAATAATTACACATACAATAAAAATACAAAATAAAATAAAATTGAATCACATTGCTCGGTCATAAAATAAAATAATATCAAAGCTTTCACAGCCATCATCATCTGCCTAGCCTTTTCCCAACTATATTGGAGTCAGCTTCCAGTCTAACCGGCTGCAGCTGAATACCAGTATTTTACATGGAGCGACTGCCTGCTGCACCTGTGACACACCACATTATGATTCAAAATTCTAGTGATCCAAATGTATGAATTGCTTTAACGTTTTTATTGACTAATTAAACTACCTTTGGCATATCATAAAAAAAAATCAAGTAATCCCTTAAGAGAACCTGATTTTTTTTATATGTATTACAATGTTAATTAAAATATTCTAGCTGCGAACCACGGTTTCACCCGCACAAGTCTCGATCCCGTGGGAAAATCGGGATAAAAAGTATCCTATGTCCTTTCCCGGGACTCAAACTATATACCAAATTTAATCTAAATCGGTTCAGCGGTTTAGGCGTTAAAAGGTAACATACAGACAGACAGACAGAGTTACTTTCGAATTCATAATATTAGTATGGATAAAAAAGTGTAATACCTATGCGGTCAAAATATATGGAACAGCATTTTTTTTTTAATAATCGACTAAAAATTTCAATGCAAAAGTGTTTACAATCATGTAGGTACTAAAGAACAGGCTGCGTGTCCCCCTGCCACCCTATATGAAACGAATTAATTTACTAACATAATAATCAGCCTATAAAGTTCCCACTGCTGGGACACAGGCCTCCTCTCGGTGAGTGAGTGGGCCGTTAACCACCTCGCGGACCCAGTGCGGTTTGGTAGATGTCACACTTCGAATTTTTGGTTCTAGAACATGCCGGTTTCCTCGCGATGTTTTCCTTCATCGTTTTGTGAGCAGTGGTGATGAAATAATTTACACAAAGTAAAGCGCCTGTCTAGGTTCGAATCTACGACCTACAACTCGTAAGTCGCAGCCGTCACCACTGGGCCACCATTGCTCTCAACTCACTAATTTACTAAGTTACAAATTAATTTTCTAGGATAACGCAAACAATTGACCCATTTTTAACACAGTGACATGTATTTCTTGTAAGTCTGATCATCATAATTCTCCTGCACTAATCCAAATTTATTTGGGGTCGGCGCAACATGTGTTTTTTCTTCCATACTTCTCAATTAGTCGTCATCTTGGTAGTCACCCTCTTTCTAACCATACCACACAGTCAATTCATCGTTTCTTTGGTCTTCCATCAATTTTTCGACTATTTTTAACCGACTTTAAAAAAGGAGGTTCTGTATTCGACCCGTATGTATGTATGTATGTATGTTTGTATGTCCGCGATTATCTCAAAAACTACTGAACCGATTTTGATAATTCTTTCATTAATGTGATCTACATACTTTCAGGAAGGTTTTAGTATATAATACATTAGGTAATTATTCTTATGTACGAAGTTATATGCATAAATGTACTGCATCTCCGGCATTTCTATGCGAATTTTGATGATTCTTCGAGTTGTGTCTTCAATTCTTCAATGCACTAGTGTTAATTGAATTTATGTGGGGTAGGTACAACTAAAAAGTGAAAAATAAAAACTTTTTTACAAAAAAAACAACCGACTTCAAAAAAAAACACTACAAAGTGAAATACAACTTTAATTTCGGAAGTCGGTGTCAAAAAACGAAAATGCGGAACCAAAGACACCGACTTCCGAAATTAAAGTTATTTTTCACTTTGTAGTGTTTTTTTTTTTGAAGTCGGTTGTTTTTTTTGTAAAAAAGTTTTTTATAAACGTTGTCGTTTGACGATTTATTTCGTCACAGCAATATTAAGAAATAAATCATCAAACGAAGAGTTAATATATTATACTAACCTTCTTACTAATAAACGTATTATATGAGATGAATAGTTACACACCGACTTCTCTCTTTCAGTCGTCAGTAATTTGACTTTCGAAAGAAGAAAACAAAGCGTTGTGTAACTATACAGACGCTATACGTTTATTAGTAAGCGGGTTAGAATCTATCATAATATAAGTGCTTTCCTTTCAATGAATGGCGGCTTCCCAGAATCCATTTACGAATCAAATAAATCTTGGAAATATATCCAAAATTACCCATAAAATAACCCAACAATGGGTGTATAACAGCTATCTATACACATAAAGTACTCAGCAGAGTTCTAAATTGATCCCATTTCGGGAGATAAATGCCCAGTTCTGGAAAAAGAGGTCTTATTGGATCCCAAATCTGTGATCGAGATAACATGTGATCGATTCTACTGAGAGTGGAGTTTTTATACCTATTTTTATTTTAGACTAGCAGCGCCCTGCGGTTTCACCCGCATAAGTTTCGATCCCGTAAGAATATCGGGATAAGAAGTATCCATGTGTTAATCCTAGTTATAAACTATCTGTGAGCCAAATTTCATATAAATCCGTTCAGTAGTTTTTGCGTGAAAGAGTAACAAACATCCATCCATACATCCTCGCAAACTTTCGCGTTTATAATATTAGTAGGATGGTTTCGTGCTCTGATAAATGATTTATTTTCTGTAAATAGGTTTGCACAAACACTTATACACGTCAATCATATTTTTTTTTAAGCTAGATGAGGTCGTCGTTTCCTTTCTGACTACTCTGAGAAGAAAGGCCGAAACAAACTCGGAGGTCACAGTCTCTTTTAAAGTCCAGACAAAATCTTGGTAAGGTTATATGAAGACTATGTAGATCGATGTCTGAGATGGTATTTTGAGGAAAGAACCACAGAGATTGAGTGGACCTGTCCAGTCTGTGCACGCATTTGTCAGAAATCGTGAAGCTCAACTCAAAACTTAAGGCGCCTGTTGGTCTTGCGCCTCTCTCTCTCTCTCATCGTGTCGGATTGTGGGGATTGTGGGGACTGAAATGGTCTTTTGTGGAAAGAACCACACAGATTGATAATTTTGTTTATAAAGTTTTTAAAGTTTCATAAAAAATATCTAATATGTTGAGTACACCGTACGAATTCGACATTAATTAGTTGGATGGGCGCAGCTAAGTCATTGTATTAACAATGACAATGACAATAGAATAATGACACATATGTGTACACTTAGTGTACCGTTAACGTTTCGAGCACTTTCTCTCATGTACACTCGACGCTTGAGGGGTTAATAAAACACTCTCTTCTTGCTAACACTCGTATTCCGCACAACTCTCACCCCACCCAGAAATAAAGATAATATCATAACCGTTATTTCTAAATGTTGCCAAAGTAAAATAATACATTCGGTTGCCATATAGAAAATACATTTAGAAGTTTGAGACATTTACTCGTATTATATGTATTATTATAGTCTTTTGACTATAATAATATATATATAATAAGAGTGCATGTAAGAATCGTAGCAGTTGGCGTTCTGTATTTTCTGCCATGAACTTTTCTGCCATGGAAAAACGGCCCGAGTTTACGTGGGTATGTACCTACATAAACTAATGTAAATATGTAAACTCCTGGGTACGTATTTACAAAATGAGGAAAGAGATAAACTTACGGGAAAATGTTCACCCGGGCGGAAAGATCTGGCGCACCCCTTATACATACAAGAAATCTTCAATTCAAAAACTACCCTCGAAAAACGAAAATAATTTGACTTCAACTCGAAACGCATTTCTCGAAAGGGTCCCAAACTCGGGTCGAACGCAACAGATAACGACGAAGAGGGACCCCTTATCTATTTCATTTTCCAAAAACCGTTGACCAAACATAAATAAACGTTGAAATGGGTTCTCTTCTTGGATTACAAGATCTGGATAGGGCTTGAGAGATAAATTGACGCCTCATTTTAGATTACTCGCAATTTATTGTTTTAGATTGTTTTAATGTTGTTGTTTATTGTATTGGAAAGAGTTTGTTTTAGGTTCTTTGGATTTAAATAAAGAAAAGAAGAAATAAAACTGGTAATGGCTTTTCTAAGTAGTTGATATACCTATTCAATTGGATATAAGGCTACGCAACAGTACAAGCAAGTTTATAGTCTTTCTTTCCGAAATGTCTTCAAATTGTAATTAGGTTTTTGGATGGAATACATAATCATGTAAGATCCGGCCGCGCTAAATTTGCCAAAGATGTAAACAAAAATGACCGCTCGAAATTGAATAAAATCGATATACAAGAACATTTATTTTATGTCATGTTTGTTTTCGTCTAAATCTCCGAGCTAACTAGACGAAAACAAACAAGACTGTTCTGAAGTACATAAATGTTCTTGTATATCGATTTTATTCAATTTCGAGCGGCCATTGTTGTTTATGTCTTTGGCAAATTTAGCGCGGCCAGACTTTAAGTATATTTATTTGCAATACCAATGACATATGGGTTGCCATCCTGGAGACTAAGATAGAATTTCTAATTTGCCTGTACCTTTCAAATCGAAACATAGCAACACTGCCGCTAAACATTATATTAATTACAAACCTGTCAACTTACTTCCTATCCAGATATTCTAAATCGAAGTATCATCCAACCAAGATTGATAACTCTACTCAAATTCCCGCTGGGCGCGATTTGCGCTTAGCACACTTCAATTTTTTATCTAATTTTCTTTTAATACACTCAAAATTAACCCTTAAATCTCACAGATTAAAGTTCACAATCGTATGCCGAAAGCAATGGTCATGCGTGCTTAAGGGTAGTATCGGGGAAATTGGGCCCATTTTAAAAGAGTGATGGGACATTTATTTCTTCGGAACTATTTGCGATTTCAGATATTATTTTTATCGCCTTGTAAGGGTATTAGGTGCGTTTGTAAGAGTAATTTTGGGTTATCTTTATGTTACATCGAAGATATAGCGAGAATAGCGTGGTAATACTTCTTGTCGTAGCTGTCTTTACATACATTTTTTTTTTAATATTAAGAAAGAAATAAAGACAAATATTTTATTTCGGGCACGCACAGGAAATACAAACAGTAAAAAAAATATATAGGTATGAAAACATCCGAATTGAGAACCTCCTCCTTTTTTGAAGTCGGTTAAAAAGAGGAACATTAAAAAAAAAATACAACAGAAAAGAAAAGACCTGTGCGAGGCCAAAAAGGCTCCTATCTCAGCATAATGCTGCAATATTGAAAAAATAATACCGGAGCGCTGGTATTCAATTATAAAACTGTCCCAGCTCCGCCCCGCAGTTTCAACCGCATAACCCGTGGGAATATTGGGATAAAAAGAAGTCTATATGTTATTCCAAGGTGTCAGCTACCTCCATACAAAATTTTATCAAAATTGGTTTAGCCGTTTGAGCGAGAAGAAGTAACAAACATATAAACACACACACACATACACTCAGAAACTTTCGCCTTTATAATATTAGTGTCATTCATTTACAAAAGTATGACTGAAAATATTTATTATTTTATACAGGAATAATAAAGTATCTACTACTTTTATACATAAAGTCTAGGTAGGTTAGAATTAATTGCAAAGCAAATTGACTACTAACATAAATTGTCCGTATATTCAAATCATAACTGTCATTCTTTGACAGTTGTTTGAAATTGGTAAACACACGACATGCGCAAAATGGTTTAGTCTAGGAATGACTAATTCGCGAAATGACTACATGGTCTATAATTGACCAATTCTTGAAATGTACAATTCTATAAATGACCGATTCTTCAAAATGACTGATTTTTCAATTCTATGAATGTGTGTGAATATCGTAAATAAAATGCATCATATATTTCAACTAGTTTCAAAATATAACTTCTATCATGTCCCAAAAAATAACTTGTTTGTGTCACGTACTACATTTTGTAGCGCAAAAGTAAACATTTATTCGGTTTCTTTCCAAAAAATCAACAGTTATCAAAAAGTCATAAAATCAATTATCAAAAAATCAACAATTATAAAAATTAAGAAATAAATCACTTAGGAATATGTAGTTGAATATAAATCATTTTTTTAAAAAAAGACTACTGATATTTCCCTATTTTTAATTTTTTTTAAAACTTTTTTGTACTTTTTATCAAATAAAATATAACGGTTTCGGCGATTTTTTCGTGAAACCTGTAAAAGAGTATCCCTTAACCTTATATCACAGTGTTTGGCTTCTTGCTTCAACTTTTGTATAAAGTAGAAGAGACTTGGTTTTTTCGGTATCAATACATTTAATCTGTGATGATAGCCTTCTAATGTGTTAGTGGTGCGATGACGCTGGTCTGCACAACTCAAGATGGACGGACTTATTCTGTGCCATTGTTTCTCGAAATAATTACCAAACTGATGCATTGAAGGGACCCCTTCTATTTTTGACAATATTATTTGGCGACCCTCTGGAATATTAGCAGCTGGTAACAAAGGTAAAAGGTTGGCTATACGTACAATTTGCCTTTCTTCACTTGTTGTTGTAACATTCAAGTCTTTTGCTTTTTAAAATCAAATGCTTCTACGAAGTTGCTGTGATCAATGCATTGCTAACCCTTACATAGCATTGTATTTACGATATTCACACACATTCATAAAATTGAAAAATCAGTCATTTGAAGAATAGGTCATTTATAGAATCGGTCTTTAAAAGAATCGGTCTTTTATAGAATCAGTCATTTGTAGAATCAGTCATTTAAAGAATTGTACATTTCAAGAATTGGTCAATTATAGACCATGTAGTCATTTCGCGAATTAGTCATTCCTAGACTAAACCCGCAAAACATACACAGTCATGACACGGCAAATTGACGCAGGGTGACAATTTGTTTCACATTTAATTTCTATGACTGTACCTAGGCTTAATACTAGTAAATGCTTTATTTTACTTTAATTGTAAGGAGCTAGCTAGCTTTCAGTTCAACAAAAGACAGTTCAGACAGAAGTTACCTCCTTGGTTGCCATGTTTCGGAGTAAAACATCGTTCCATTTTTAAATTACACGACAGATATGAGTTTACTATGTAATTTATTTGGTCGCTAAACCACGACAGATATGGATTTTCATACAACTTTTGCCGGCCGCTACTCGCATGTAAAATAGTCATATATTTATATTTTCTACCTAACCAATACGAAATCCAATACAATCTATTTCTAAGACACAGAGTTACGTTTGGAACTAATAAATCAAGCAAACCGTGGTGTGTGTCAGCTACAAACTATGATTCCGGATCCGCAAGACAATTGAAGGTGTCCCAGTTACTCTATCTCTTCGGTTATGATTTTGGTACAAAGTACAAGAAACTGCGATTTTGCTTTTGATTATTCATTTGTATTAATGTTTTTTAACCAACCCGCACTGGGCACGGTTGGTGGATTACGGCCCACTGTCTCTTTTTTTATTGCTGAATGGGCCCGCTCTTAACCTCGCTCACGCCTGATGGAAAGCGATGTATGAGGTCTATGCAACGAGCGTGCCCAGAAGATGCCTAAGGTACTGGAACTCCCACGCATCGACGAAACTCAGCAGGCTACTTGACTCCGGTGGGAGGGTGGTCGCAAACCAGGCGGGCATTAGCCCTACCACCGCAAGGGAAGAATTGGCCAGTCAAATAAGGTGTTGGGAGTGACTGTTCAGGATGCGCCGAGCGCTCAGTTCAGTTAAGTAACTGACGGAACAAACTGCGTTACACGAGGAGGCTCGTCATGCATTCCTCTTACGGAGAGGAGGCTTGTGTCCCAGCAGTGGGAACATTATAGGCTGCATATGTAATGTTTTTCTAAGGAACTTTCAACAACAAACAAAAATATTAAGGTATGCTTGCCGCGGTCAGTCTATAGATAGACTGACCGCGGCAAGCATACCCGTAGACGGGTGACCATCCATTTCATATCGAGAATCAAGACAAGATAAGAAAATTTGTAGAAATATGAGTATACATATAAAGCATGCAGTAAACTTGACACTCGTTACGGGTAGTGAGAAGCCCGAAAGTCTGACAACCAGTTTTACCAAGGGCTATCGCTCCGGGCATCATAGGCGATGAATCTAGAAGCCGTAGGTAACAGAACAGCCACACACTATACGGACGCTTGCCGGATCAGACGAATCGGCCACATTAGCCGTAGAACCGATGGCCGTTGGAGTAGACGTGTTATTGATTGAAGACCGTGAATCTGTAAACGTAAGGAAGGACGCCCTAAACTAGGTGTCTGATTGGAGAAATAGCGACAATCTTCTTGGTGTGGCTGGTAACAGCTGGATGAGGGTGGTGAGAATCGAGTTGAATGGCTTGCGATAGGAGGCCTTTGTCCAGCAATGGATTCTTGTAGGTTGTTGTAGGCTTATTTATAATCAAATTTTTTGAATTGTTTCTTCATTTGTGTGTTTTTTTACATTGTTCTCACATATAGAAGCAACAAGAATAATGTACCCAGGATTTTGTAATATCTTGATTTAAAAGAGTGTCCATGGAGTTTCTTGCCCGTTCTTCTCCATAGAGATCTCTTCTCCATAGAGACTATTTCATTTTGACAATTCAAAAGTGCCTGTACACGGTTTAATTGAAATAAATGCTTTGAGTTTGATGATAATGATTATGGAAAGAATCTAAAGGTCGAATTGACCGTGTCTGTTAGCCTTAAACTCGCTCGCCACTCGCCCCCTACACTCACCCCTTACAATTAACCGGTGCAGTGAGGAGGGGCGCAAGTGAGGTCTGATAACAGTGCACTCAAACTGAGCTCTGATTACATCTTGCATGTACCGCTGTCTTCACTATAACTTAATTGAACTGTCGATACGAGGAGCTCGTGTTACTATAAATTAATCACAGTCACGAGTACTAATCTAATATTAAAAAGCAATTTTCTCGTCGAATAGAATAGAATACTCTTTATTATGTACACCATATAAATTACAGACATAAATATAGAAACTTTACAATGGGTGACACAATGGGAGGTCTTCATGCTAAGAGCGATATTTTAAAGACAACTTTTGGATGGATTAAAAACGGGAAGGACAGACAAATACTGTAGGTAGTCTGTGGTGTACCACTTACACAATACAAGAAATACATACATATGTATAGTACTACTAATTTTAATAAATTTATACATATAACGTAGAAGGCATGTGTGTCTCGTTATTATCAGCCATATTTCAACTACTATGAGCGAACTATGGGTACAGAGTTGGTTATTGCGCAATAGAAAAACGGTTTGCAGTTCAAATCAGATTATAATTTCACGAACAATTTAATCACACTAGCAAATCACACACTATAAGTACACGCTATAACCAGATACGGAACGCGGGACAGTTTCTGAGCACATGTTGCTCGTATGATGTCCAAGAGGGCTACTCCACCTCGCTGCACGCTCTCTTGTACTCCCCACGAACTCAAGCTAGACTCTGCCCAGGGCCGCCAGATGACGCTGGCGTTCCGAATAGTCAAACGAATGACCGGATGCGACACATATATATTTATTATATATAAACATGAAACAGGAGCAAAGAAAATATAATGATGACCATTCAAAGAAGGAAGATTGAAAAATTGTTTTTTCTGCTCAAGCAAGACGCACGCGCAAAGGGGTTCGAACATTTTTACACAATAAAGTGTCACGTTCCTCAAATATTTGGAGTTAAAAATCGCCTTAGGAGAAAAATTACAACATTAAATAATGCAGTTATTACTTATTTGTTGTACGGATTCCATTGCATCCAATAATTATTTTCCAAGTTGATTTTAGCGGAAGGCGGAGGACAGGGTGTTGACTTGTGGCGCAGCCTGGATGAGGCCTATGTCCAGGCGTGGACTGCGATAGGCTGAGTTGATTGAACCATCAGAAACTTAATTTCTGCCTCACCTCTCATTCATAATACTATTCCAAACAGCATGTAAAATTAGACATATCCCGAAGAATTGCCAAAATTAAGTGGCAGTGGGCAGGGCACATTGCTCGCAGAACAGATGGCCGATGGAGCTGAAAGATTCTGCAGTGGCGACCGCGTACCGGAAGACGTAGCGTTGGAAGGCCTCCCAAAAGGTGGACCGACGACCTTGTGAAAGCTACAGGAACCCATTGGATCCGAGAAGCACGGAACCGGTCGAAGTGGAGGTGCTTGGTGGAGGCCTTTGTCCAGCAGTGGACATCTTTCGGCTGAAATGATGATGATGTAAAATTAGTACGTTTATTTAACGCAACATGGCTACAACGTTTTTCCTTTAATCTCAAACAGAATGAAATAAACACACAATACAAACTTTTATCTGCAAAACAATTTGACGATGCCAGAACAACTGCAGTTAATGCAGCAAATAAAAAAAAACGTAGACGGTTGTGCCTTTTATTTGTTTGAAACAATGAGTTTTAGCAAAACAAGCAAATTCTCACTAAATTCACTTCATTAAAACAACGAATAACAGTTTGTTGCGAAATAACGATAAGCTTCGTTGCTGTTTCACAGGAAAGCGTATTTTGGAATGTGAGTTTGGAAAGCGTTGAGGTAGTGTACATTTATGACATAACGAGTAGGAAAAGGAAAAGTACCTAAATTGTTCTACAGATGTAATATTACGCTGTGAAAATGGTAGTCAAGCAGTATTTACAACCATCTCAGCCTATCGCAGGCCTCTGCTGGACATAGGGCTATTTCAGGCTACTCCACAACGCGACAACGCTGAGATGAAATTGCGACTAGGTTTTGAATATTTTTAATAACTGGAATTGTTGTGGAGTAGTCTGGGAGACCCCTATGTAGTGCACATTTGTGTTTGCTTGTGGTTGTGTGTAAGCTTTTGGCAGTGATTGTTCACTGTCAAAAAAATTTCAAAAATGTAGAGAAATTAGGTGTATTTTTGACAGATTGAGACTGAATTTTGCGTGGATGTGACGCATGTTTTCCCCGAACCTGTTATTTTTTTTTGTGTTTGTTTTCTCTTTCTGCATGATGTTTACGTAAATAAACGAATTTTCTTCTTCCTTTTCTTCCTTTCTAACTCTATACGCCTTCTCAGCATGGCCTCATTTCCTATCATCGTTCATAAATACGCGTCCGGAAGCTCAGCGCCTGTCGGAACTCCAGTCAAGACGATATCGCTCTAACGGGAACTAAGTTTAAACTCGCGATTAACGTGAAAATTGATTTATAGTTCATTATTGAGCGAGTTACGTGGCGTTTGTAACCCCTTGTTATTACGCCGGAATAATGTAGGGTTTACCGCGGCATTGTTTAATGTTGTTATTCAATATTGGCTGGTTCGTCGCGTCTTGCACAAAATGGATAATAGTACGGTTATTGCTGTTTTTCAGGAGGTTTTCTGAATCCATATTAACCCGCACTGGGCGCGTTAGAAAGATTACAGCCCACTCCCTCTCTAAGAGAGGAGGCCTGTGTCCCAGCAGTGGGAACATCCTAGACTGATTATGTTATATCAATATTATAAACTCGAAATGAACTCTGTCTGTTTGTTACCTTTTTCCGCCTAAACCACTAAACGGATTTCGATAAAATTTGTCAAGGATATAGAGGGTATCCTGGGAAAGGAGATAGGCTACTTTTTGTCCCGGTAGCACGTTCTCGTGGGATAATTTTCAACATTTACGCAAGTGATGCCGCGGGAAGAAGCTAGTACAGACGCCAGCACATAAAGCTACTACAATCTGTCAAATTTATTTGATAGATTTTCAACTTTATCGCTAAAGTATAAGGTAAAAGTTGATTGGGAAAATTTGACAGTTTCGAGTAGCTTGATGTACTGGCGTCTGTACATTATATTACAAGAGTAACTATGCTGCTCTGTTTTAATAACTAGACATTGTTCTCACGGCCCTGCCAACGTGTAAGTAGGTATATTTTCGTAACAAAGAGTTTTCCACGCCTCTAGTTTCTTACTTAAATTAACAATGTTTTTTAATATCCTGTAGACATGACATTGATGAGAGAGTCCTCTAGACACAACATTGTTGTGCCATAAGGCACAATACTGTTGTGTCTAGAGAATTCTAGTCTAGCTATATTGGGGTCGGCTTCCAGTCTAACCGGCTGCAGCTGACTACCAGTATTTTACATGGAGCGACTGCCTACAGCGCCTGTGACACACCACATTATGATTCAAAATTCTAGTGATCCAAATGTATGAATTGCTTTAACGTTTTTATTGACTAATTCAAATACCTTGGCATATCATAAAAAATTAAATTTAAAAAATCAAAAAACCCGACTGCGGTAAAAAACATAAGTTAAAAAAAACTGAAAAGCTAAAAACAAGCCCATTTTAAATTAAATAAAAGTTGGAAGCAGGCGGGACCCGTACCATTTTTATATTTTCAAACTCAAATGGGTCCCGCCTGCTTCCAACTTTTATTTAATTTAAAATGGGCTTGTTTTTAGCTTTTCAGTTTTTTTTAACTTATGTTTTTTACCGCAGTCGGGTTTTTTGATTTTTTAAATTTAATTTTTTTATTTTATTCTTTTTAGTTATGAGTTGTAAATCCCACTTAAGTGTGATAGTCTTCCTTTAAACTTCGTAATATATAAGTAGGTGCTACTGCCGTAACATTTAAATTTCTAATTACACCGTTTAGTTGGTAGAGGGGGGGACGGGTAAGTAATATATGATATAATTACAAAACCTCTAATATTTACAAGATATAAGAACTGAACCTATAATTTTATTTGATACTAGCTTCTACCCGCGACTTCGTTCGCGTGAAATTTCTTATTCCCTCGACCCATCTCGTCGTATTGCATCACTTGCCCGCGTCTCCTGCTCTATCACTTCGTTTCCCCATAGCGCTTTTGCTCGGCTCCTAAGGGCTATAGTGTGACGTTAAATAGCCTATAGCCTTCGTCAAGAATTGGGCTATCAAATGCAAGAAGAATTTTTCAAATCAGACTAGTAGTTCCAGAAATTAACCCCTACATACAAACTTACAAACTAATTTTACCTTTTTATAATATTAGTATAGATAATGATCAGTTAATATAATAAATGATTGATATAATTTTAATGTAACTAATTTCTATAAGAATAACAGACAATTAATATAAAATCATTTGATATACCACTCAATAGACATAAAACCTATTTAGTCTAATATGATAAAAACTTTTTTTTCATCCTATGTCGACGGAGGCGGGGCCCCTATTTCTGTGTAAAGGGTTTAAAGTAACCTAACCAAACCGAACCTCGGGGTGCCCTTCGCTCGCCCTTGCATCCTATGTCGACGGAGCCCCGCTTCGCGGGGCCCCTATTTTTGTGTAAAGGGTTTAAAGTAACCTAACTAAACCTCGGGGTGCCCTTCGCCCGCTCTTGCATCCTACGTCGTCTATTGCGTTCGTTAAGTTCGGGTGCGGTAACGGTAACGGAAATAATTCGGAAGCCACGAAGCCACGAAGGCTTTCTACCCTAAGCTGTCCGAGTCGGATCGCTCTGAATCGGGGTGTTAACCATAATGACGGTATCAATATATAAACGATAGACCTAATGATTTTCGATTAAATAAACGTTATGTCCAATAACGTTATACGAAGTAAGTTTTAGAGTAGGTATATAAATGTTATATGTAAAGAAATTATATCAACAGTTGGTATATCTCACGTTTATTATATCTTGTGAACGTTATTGAAATGAAAATATACCAAATAACTCTATACCTAAGATATAAGACGCGCGCGGTGGGGACACTTGATTCTAACGAAAATTGGTACTTTAAAGCTTGATAAGTCACGAACGGTTTACTTAATCAAAAAACAGTCTTCCCAAACCACTAATATTTTTGAAAGACCTATTCAACGATACCCCACTTGATATAGTTTGTTGACTTTAATTTTTTTCATTTTCACAATATGGCGTCCAGTAGTCGCCATATTGAATTTTCATTAACGTCATGTCTTTAGTGACACTCGCCGGACTAAGAGGAATCGATTGACGTGTGAATCATAAAAATCGGCCCAGGCGTTTGGTCTGTATAGTGCTTCAAAGGAACATACAAACATACATACATACATACATAGGCTGATAAACACATTACCACTCCTTTGCGTCGCGCAGTCGGGTAAAAAAATAATCAAGTAATCCCTTAAGAGTACCTGTTTTTTTTAATATATTATAATGTGGCATCACAGCTTGCCGCGGTGGGTCAGTGGATGGGTGACCATCTTTACATACCCCTTCGTGCCACGGAAAGCATTCTAAGCCGTTGGTCCTAGGTGTCATTCGTGGATCTTTGACAGTCGTTACGGGTAGTGATAAGCCCGAAAGTCTGACAACCAGTCTTACCAAGGGGTATCGTATTACCCAGTAACTGGGTTATGGAGGTCAGATATGCAGTCGCTCCATGTAAAATACTGTTATTCAGCTGCAGGCGGTTAGACTGGAAGCCGACCCCAACATAGTTGGGAAAAGGCTAGGCAGATGATGATGAACGTGATGTGTTACAGCTGAAGGAGAAAAAGGTCAACTAACTTTTGGAGGCCACTGTACAGACGCCAGCACATCAAGCCACTACAATCCGTCAAATTTATTTAATGGATTTTCAACTTTATTGCTACAGCATAAGGTTCAAGGTTATTATTATTATTAGCCTGTGACGTCCCACTACAGGGCAAAGGCCTCCCTACTCTCTTTCCACCTCTCTCAGTTCTTGTTAAAGGAGTCCAGCTCAAAGATCGTTCTTGTTGAAGGTTCAAGGTTGATTGGGAAAATTTTACAGTTTCGGGTAGTTTCATGTGCTAGCGTCTGTACGACATCATTACGATTAGCAACTGTTGTTAAATTGACAAAATCAATTGTCGTAGTGTACTACGAATTCTGGGATTTGGTCACACTTTAAAGTGCTAAATCAGTCTCCATTCAAACAAATCCATTCTAATCCTAACTCCCACATACAATGCTCTAAATGAACGCAGTACAAATTTGCCAACGGGTCTATGTGTGTTAATGGACGCAGCGTTCCCCTTTCGGACCGATTCGACGTTTCCGTTAATTCGGCGTATAGAATATTACAGAAGGTCAACTCAATACAGCTAGAGAAAATAGGTGCACCCACACATAGACGCGTACGTTCGGCGATCTCGGTCGAATGCCAGTCGCCCACACTTGGCGTACAAGTAAACCAGAAAAGATATTATGAGCTTCGGTAATCTTCGTGTTTCCGAATTAATAAGAACGGCGCGCCACAGGGTAACCCCCATATAAACAAAGTGTGTATGGTTTGTACTGCCACGCTTTATAGTAATGCAACTATCAATGTTGATTGTAGGTAAGTTTTCTCTAAATAAAAAAATATTGACTGGCAACTCTTTGCATAAATTTTCAATACAAAATAAGCAAGTACCTCCTCAGTTGTAACAGATCTAAATTAGATCTCATCATCGCGTGTTCGTATTTCCGAAGATAAACGATGATTTCCGAAGCGCATACTTTTGCTGAGAGACGTATACGTGAATCGTTTCGATGCATGCGTGCGTTTTTGCCCGTTTTTTAAAGCTGGCCTTCTGTATTATTTATTCTGTGTTCGACGTGTTGGTAGTGAACAGACAAGACCTATGCTCTGTTGCGAACGTTCCTGATTGCTGATTGTAATAGATAACGATCGCCGCAATGGCGTGGAGAGTACACTATAGGGTTTCTGTCAGCGATTTGACAGTTTAGACCGTTTGACCTATTGTAAATTATTTGAAAAGAAAAAGGTGTAGGTTTTATTCGACTCCGCATCAAAGTTGCGACAAACAAATACGCGACAAATGTTAGGGCGACAGTACGATATGTCGACTATCAATTGTGCGACAGCACGTCAGCTCAATGTACGTTAGTGCGACCCGATAAAAAAATCTCGTGAGGTAGAATCAAAGTTGTTCTCTAACGTAGCAAGCAAAAGCAATTTTTTATAATGTCTTCTTTCGCAGGTCTGCTGGTAGACATTTCTCGTCTCTCATCGCCTAATTTAATCTGTCAAGCTCCGCTAATGAGACACAATTGATTTTCTATTCTTTCGTCGCCAATGGGCGACGCGCGGTGCTTGACCGGTTAAAATTTCACGCCTCTCCACTGCTTTTTGCAAACACATTTAAATATTATAATAATATTTGTATAGAAAACTAGATTCGACGACTTCGTCCGGGTAAAAGTTATTGTTCTTCTGAACCACCCGTTGTATCGCATCGCCCGTCGGTGTTAATACTTCATTTCCTTTAGCATTCTTTCTGACTATTTCGTCTTTTTTCTCGACTTCTAAGGACCCTTGCGAGATATTCAATAGCCTTCCTCAAGAATTGGGCTAACGAATGCAAAAACATTGTTTAAATCCGACTGGCAATTCCAAAAATTAGTGCGTTCAAACAAACAAACTCTTCAGCTTTAGAGCCCCAGTGCATTACGCGGCCAGGCCTCGTGGCCAGGCCTCGTGGCCAGGCCTCGTGGCCAGGCCTCGTGGCCAGGCCTCGTGGCCAGGCCTCGCGGCCAGGTCGCTGCGGCCAACTAATTCTTCCGTGGCCGCTGGCCGCCTAGTGCGCGCACTTGCATATGTCACGGAAAGATTAGTTGGCCGCGGGGCCTGGCCGCGTAATGCGCTGGGGCTCTTAGTCATCGTCATCATCATTTCAGCCGAAAGACGTCCACTGCTGGACATAGGCCTCTCCCAAGCACCTCCACTTCGACTGGCTCTGTGCTTCTCGCATCTAACGGGTTCCTGCGGCCTTCACAAGGTCGTCGGTCCACCTGATTTAATGAATAAGACGATATCTACGCGCTACCTTGATGCACTTTGATATCAAGAGCTCTACTCGAAACGCGCGTCTGCGCTTGAACCGCTATCTGGACAAGCCCTTTGTCGAATAAATACCTACACAATATAATTGCTGAAAAAACGAACATTAAATCATTATTAACACTGAAACGTGAATCCTGCCAACAGGACATAACGAAATTACCAACACTGTTTTCAGTATACTGATAACATACAAAAAAAATACCTTTATTTAAAAAACACTGATAATATTGAAAGCCGGGTTTCATTAGCGGAATCACATTACGTTCGCAAACGTACTGGTTCCGGGCGAAATGTAAAATAAAAAAAAACCGGCCAAGTGCGTAACGGACCACGCACAGTGAAGGGTTCTGTAGCTGGGATGAATATTTGATGAATGATTTGATGAATATTTTTTCACACACAATATTGATATTATTGACAAAAATAAATTTGTATTTTGTCAAAGAAACCATGAAAAATAAAGTTATTTCTACGGTTGTAACAGAAAATATTCCATAACTCAAAAACTAATGACTTAAATAGCAAAGTTAGTGACTTTGCTTTTTAAGTCATTAAACATTATATTCTGCACATGAACACGGTGGGGACTATGCTCGTATGCTTTGAAGTTTCTTTTTCCATCCTTCGGTTACATGTAAGGGTAGTTTTCAGGGTTCCGTACCCAACGGGTGCCAACGGAACCCTACTACTAAGCCTGCGCTGTCCGTCTGTCCGTTTGACTGTCAGCGGGCTGTATCTCATGAACCGTAATAGGTAGACAGTTGAAATTTTCACAAAGTGTGTATTTCTATTGTCGCTATAACAACAAATCATAAAAATAAAATAAAGCTAGTAAAAATCAAAGGGGGTCTCCGTACTAGAAACGTGTTTTATTTGGCGTGTTTTGCCTTATAGTACGAAGTGTTCTTCGTGTGCAAGTAAGACTTGCACTTGGCCCGTTTTTGTTTCGTAATTTCTCTACACCTTTGTTGAGCGGTGCACGGAATACACCTCCTTTCCAATTTGGTGCCAATATTTTCCGAGTTAAATGGCTGTTTGAGTTCCTGGCCGGTCGCACAGACGGACAACCAGTCATGACAAAATATAACTTAGCATAATTTTGTTTGGCATAATTATATTTTCGCATAATATAATTACGCATAACAGCTTACCTACGCATAATTTTTTTAAGCATAATTTCTCTAGTCATAATAATGATTAAGCATAACATTCTAAAGCATGAAATTTAGCATGAGCGTTTTATTTCTAACGACGTCAGGTCGACGGAGCCCCGCTACGCGGGGCTCCTATTTCTGTCTGCAGGGTTTAAAGGAACCTAACCAAACCGAACCTCGGGGTGCCCCTGACGTCGTTTAGTATTATGCGAATCAAATTTATGCCAAAACAAATTAGTCTTGAAGATGATTATGCCAACATAAAATGTATGCCTAAAAAAATTATGCCGAAGTATTATTATGCCAAAACAAATTGTGCCAAAATCGTTATGCCGAAGTATATTAGGACAAAGAACATTATGCGAAAAGAAGGGATCCCCAAAATTAAAAGGGTTCCATTTTTCCCATTTCGGTTCGGAACCCTAAAAAGGTCAACAATGGCAGGACGAACGCGTGGAAAACAAAGCTGGCACAATCAGCATCAAGGCTTATTTACCGAGTCTGTCCTAATTGATACAGGGTGGGTCGGGATGCGCCAGCAAGGATAGAGGGTGTGGCCGTTAGGACGGCGGGTGATTGATGACTTATAGAGGTGCAAGCCGTGCAAGCGAAATTCGTATTTGGCTATTCGCCTTTTTTTTGGACGAACGAATCTTAGTTGACGGATTATAGATGACGGATAGAGTCTATCTGTGTGTGAGTGTTTGTACTCAAACAATTTATATGGAAGTTAAAAATGAAATTAAATGTTTTTTTTTAATATTAACAAGCACTGAGGGACTTGTGGCTAAGTAATAACAGGCGCCCAAGTCGATCGACCAGGTTAAGCTACGCTTGACGCGGCTGGTCCGTGGATGGGTGACCATCTTTACATACCAACCCCTCCGTGCCTCGGAAAGCACGTCAAGCTGTTGGTCCCGGCTGTCATTCGTGGATCTTTTACAGTCGTTACGGGTCGTCAGCAGCCCGAAAGTCTGACAACCAGTCTTACCAAGGGGTATCGTATTACCCAGTAGCTGGGTTGTGGAGGTCAGATAGGCAGTCGCTCCATGTAAAATACTGGTATTAGCTGCATCCAGTTAGACTGGAAGCCGACCCCAACATAGTTGGGAAAATGCTAGGCAGATGATGAATAAACAAGCATTATAATTACCATTTGTATTCACAGTATGTTTGTGATTTTAAAAAGGTTGAGTTACGATATTGAATGATATAATGATCTTGAGATGTATTCTGTGCTTTAATTCTAATTTTGTGCGTGTGACTTGACACACGCACACACACGCAATTAAAATACTGTTACCGTAACGACACCGCTTCGGATGATTCGTCTTATATAATGAATGTATACAAAACCTTGTAAAACATTTTAAAAGAGTAACGGTGGAGTTTCTTGCCCATTCTTCTCCATACGAACACTACCTTTTGGAAAGGGCACGTTCAAAAGTGCCTTTAATGTGCCTATTTGAAATAAATGATTTGACTTTGTGTTCGGCTGTCCTCGAGATGAATTCGGTTTTAATGTATATCCGATATGTCAGTGAGTGATGGCAAAGTATTCCGTTTGTGTTTTGTTTTGACTACTGTTGGCACTCCCAGTGTGCCACTGTTTTTTTTTTTCCTGTATATTACACCATCATTTCACTAGTTATGTTTAAGTCCTTTAAAATAGGCGAGCCTATTGCCATCAATGGGACACCAAACCAGACTCCGGGCTTCTGCAGATAAATTGCACATAAATTAGGCAATACTAGGTTTTTAGGGTTCCGTAGTCCACAAGGAACCCTTATAAATTCGCCATGTCCGTCTGTCTGTCAGTCTCTCCGCGGTTTAGCTCAAAACGTACAAGAAAGTTGTAATTTGGCATGAGTATTCACGTTAATGACGCCGAAAAAGTGGTAAAATAAAATTTTGAAAAAAACTATTATTTAGGGTACCTCCCCTGCATGTAAAGTGGGTATGATAGTTTTTTTTTTCGTCCTTCCCTTTGTGGGATATCGTTGGATAGGTCTTTCAAAAATATTAGGGGTTTTGGAAGACCGTTTTTTTGATTTAGTAAGCCGTTTGTGACTTATCAAGCTATAAAGTACCAATTTTCGTTAGAATCAAGTGTGTCCCCCCTCTACCAACTAAACGGTTGTATTTAGAAATTCAAATGTCACGGCAGTAGTACCTATATACATATAACGAAGTTTAAAGGAAAACTATAATACTTAAGTGGGCTTAACAAGTTTAAGAGTAATAATCGACCGACTTAAATTTGTAGTTGCAATGTATGGGAGAACATGATTTTCAACTACAATGTTAAGTTTGTTCTTGGGATAAATTCATTCCAACTACGGAACCCTTCATTGTGCGTGGTCCGACACGCACTTGGCCGGTTTTTAAATTTGGCACAGCAGTCTTGGACATAAAATCAAGCAGCCATTACATATTCCTTCACGAAAACCAACGAAAAATGTAGAAAATTGTATCGCCTCCTTTATGGCTCCACACTGGCATTACAGTTCGTTACTTCGTATCATATTATCTATATCACTGTTTCCTACACGTGACGCGTATTCGATCTGACAGTTGACTGTTGTTTGTGCTCCCTACAAACAGAACCCACCAAACTAAAACCAATTTTAAAGTGCGAAGGGTAGAGTCGAAAATCCAATGTTGTTTTTCAAAGGAATTTTTCGAGAGAATCGGTGTGAATTATTGCTCTGAATATGTTTGTTTGAAATGAGACGTGTGACGTCACGGTGTACCGATTTTCGAAGTATTCATAGTGGAAGGGAAAAGGGAATATTGTGTTACAGATGATGAACTTTGTGATAGTGATACTTAATACTTGAAACCCCTACAAGTAACCAACTCTACAGTATAGGAATAGGGTATCATCAGTGACCATACCATGATTATTAATACTCATCATAACAAACAACTTTTTCGAAGAAACCATTGATTTTTATTTACCAAGCGCATGACCTCAGTCACCTTAATAGAAATATTGAGTACAGACGCCAGCACATCAAACTACTACAATAATATGTCAAATTGCTTTAATAGATTTTCAACTTTATCACTAACCATAAGGTTCAAAGTTGATTGGACAAATTTGACAGTTTCGGGTAGCTTGATGTGCTGGCGTCTGTACATACAGATAGTGCCATCCACGAAGACGCGCCCCACTCTTCTTCTTAATCGCTTACAGTACAAGTGTGCAACATTCCGTTAGTGTTTTACTTTACTTATTAGTGGGTAGTTAGTGTATATCGAAAAACTAAAACATTAGCGGAATTAACTGGCGATAACCACTAACGACTAGGATGAAGAATGAGGCGCGTCTTCGTGGATGTCACTATATTTAACAGGAATAATAATTACATCATCAGCTGTAATTTAATTTAGTTACTAATCCCCTTTTACTAACAAAACTATTCGACTTTTACCATGCATTATTCTTTTTCGAAATGATGTCAGGGAAACGGCGGGGTCATTGCGTAAAACACTAACAGTAGAATAGAATAGAATAGTTCTTTATTTGCACAGAAAGTAGGTACAAGTTACAGATGTTAAGTTTATAAATATGATCCTATACTAACTACCTTAACTAAGGCATGCAAACAGTTTAGCTACCTACTTATAATAATAAAGACTCATTAATATTTTTGTTATTTACACATTCAATCAAATTAATTTATGATTACCATGTCAAGATGACATTCAGTACATTATTTGAAATAGGCAATACAATATATAATGTCGAGTTTACTAAAATGGGATTATAAATTCGTCAAGTTCGAGGTCAATACAGTTAAATTAAAAATATAAATGATTTAGTACAAGTCAGGAATATAAAGATGTCATTTAATCAATTTAAATTCAAATTCATATCGGTCAGAAATTCGCCAATTGAGTAATAACATTTATTAATTAATAGATCTGTTAATTTCTTTTTGAAAAGTGGAAGTGTCTCATTTTTCATTAAATCGGGTATTTTGTTAAATATGATCGGACCCATACATATAATACTTTTCTTTAATAGGGCAGTATCGGAACCACTAACAATTAGCAAATTTTTGTAGGAATGGCTGTCATTTTGACAGTTCAACAACATTCATTGCGTTATTTACGTTGTTGAGTAGACACATTTTTCGAACATATAAAGCAATGAATTAGTAATATTCTTCAAAATAATTCAGATTAATTTGTGATTGATAGTGTATTATGCAATTAGCAAAGAGAATTGAAAGTTGTATAGTCATTCATTAACCGTCAACTTGATGATGAATTTCATGAAAAGCTAAAGTAAACGAACTTTCGGCGAGTAATATTTTATTTTACCTGTACAGAGATTCGAACCTCTTTATTATTAAAAGTTTACTTTCACGTTTAATGAAAAACCGTAGGTACGTAATGTATTTTTTGTTTATTTCCTCGGGGCATTATTTGTTTGCACGAGACTGAATTTTGAGATTTTTTGCAACGACTTTAATTAATGAAGCGTATTTATACGAAACCGAAACCTTACGCTAATGACTTACGCACCGTGCATTCTGCATACACATCGTTGATATATTTCAATTAATAAAGAAAGAAAGAAAATACGTTTTTTTACGTTTTTTTGATCGGTTTTTTTTCGTTTAATCAGTGTTTAACGAACGAAACAAACAAAACGGACCATCTTCCTGTAGGGTGTGGTTACATACGGTTCAGAGACTTCCAAGTAGACCATGTAAGGTTTTACATGGTCTACTTGGAAGTCTCTGAACCGTCTCCGGACACAAGTGGGCAGATGTAAGTCGAGCCTGGTAAAGTGGGGCTACCTTGACGGAACGGCAGTAGGGTGTGATTATGGAGCTATGTCACAAACCATGCTCCACCTCCTATCCTGCCCTCTGTGTCCCAAAACATGCAGTCACCGTGACTTCTGCGCTGCCACCGACAACGCCATGGAAGTCCCAAAGTTTTGGGAAAACAAGATTTAAATTAAAATACAATCGTGACAGCGACACGAAGAAAAAGACTTCATAATTGAATTTTAATAAAATACTGCTCATTTTTAAATGGCAATGTTTTATAATAATAATAATAATAATATTCCACAACTATCACACAACGCCATCTAGTCCCAAGCTAAGCAGAGCTTGTGTTATGGGTACTAGACAACTGATAAACATACTTATATATTTCTAAATACATACATATTATAGATAAATTACACCCAGACACAGAACAAATGATCGTGCTCATCACACAAACATTTGTCCTGGGTGGGAATCGAACCCACGACCTCCGGCATAGCAGTCAGGGTCACTAACCACTAGACCATCAGGCCTGTCAATCTGTTACCGTTAGGAGTTTATTTATCTCCATCCGGCTCAACGTCGGAGTCAGCCGGAAGTGGTCAAAGATAAGCTTTTCATTTAATTTTCGTACATTAGTGTAATCCCCGAATGTTTGTGTTGAGCTCCATTATAATAAAAACTTTTTTACAAAAAAAACAACCGAATTTAAAAAAAAAAAAAACACTACGAAGTGATAAATAACTTTAATTTCGGAAGTCGGTGTCGTTGATTCCGCATTTTCGTGTTTAGTTTTTGAGAAAATCGCGGACATACAAACATACATACATACGGGTCGAATACAGAACCTCCTTTTTTGAAGTCTTTTTTAAAAATATTGTAATGCACGTATGCCAGGCATTAAGATAAACCCCCAAGCAGCCTGCGACCTTTCGCAGTGAGGTAACCTTCGGCATTGCGTGCGTGTCTATTAGGCAGTATTCAGTGCTCTCCTGAGACGGTCAGGACTGACGTCGGTCTGCCGTAGCTATCGCCAACGAAAAATATTGTGAAAACCGTAAATTTTTAGTTACTCTTGTAATAAAAATATTTTTAATAATTTTAAACTTACTACCCCTTTCCTCATGAACGCGTAGAGGTATTAAATTGAAATTCATATCAAATACTCAGGTCTATAATACCTTTAAGCTGTAATAAAATCAAACTTCTATGTCAACGCAATCAAAAGAAACAGCAATATAAGCCGCATATTTTCAATCTCGCAACTACTCGCAAGGGAATTAAAACTGAAAGGGTACTTCCAGTCGACCTAGAATCTTGTTTGGCATGAAGCAATGTTTTATAGCACATATAAAGAAAAAATTTCGATAATTTTAAATTTTTATACGGAATCCTCGGTGCGCGAGTCCGAGTCGCACTTGGCCGGTTTTTTTTTTAATAACCGTCTAAACCTTTTAACGCTGTGGGGTTCAGACCCAGGTACCAGGTGTGTCCTTGGTACAGGTTGCGTGTCAATGCCCCCTGCCACCCTTATATTTTCCTTATTGGTTCGAATTCAGAAATTAAAATTTCTTGCGGATTTCAAGTTTCCTCTTTGCTCATACAAAAGCAATTCTTGATTAACGTTAGGACTTTTTTTGGTAATTATTGTGTAACCAAAGAAAAGTCGAACCAGCGTTTTTTTGCGTATTCGCATTCTATCGAAACAAAGCCTCATTCGTGGTACAAAAATACCACATAGAAACGACCATAAAATTTCTGCTCCACATATAAAATTGAAATAAAAACCTTACAGTAATAACAAATATAAGCGATAAGCAATAAAATAAATGAAACTTCCAATTTTTACGATTTACCGATATTCAATAGGATAAAATAATAACCGACGGGGTTCACTCGTAAAAATAACATAAAAAAAAACTGAAATTTTATTGTTTCTAATGTTCTTTTAGAAACGATTGGGGATTCTTTGAGGACTATACAATGAAATTAATTTTTGGGATATGTAAGTACTGTAGAGATTCTCTATATTTTTTTGAGATAATGGCCGGTAATATTTGAAAGCATGTTCCATTCGAACGTTTAAACGTGTGTCATCCAATGAGAGTAGATTTGACGTGTAAGAGATAAGATGGGCTAATCCATACTAATATTATAAATTCGAAAGTAACTCTGTCTGTCCGTCTTTTTGTCTGTCTGTCTGTATGTTACCTTTTCACGCCTAAACCGCTGAACCGTTTTAGATGAAATTTGGTATAGAGATAGTTTGAGTCCCGGGAAAGGACATAGGATACTTTTTATCCCAATATTCCTACGGGATCGAGACTTATGCTGGTGAAACCGCGGGGCGCAGCTAGTTTTATATATTCGATGAAATAACTCCTAAAATAATAACTTATGAATTCCGATAGGAGTTTCATTTAAGTAAAATAGTTCCCTCGTTGCGCAAGTGCCACGGTACCTATAATCATTTTTACATTATTTTATAGATGCAATAAAATAAGAAGAATTTAGTTTAATAAGAAAAACGTGTATGTACAGACGCCAGCACATCAAGTTACTACAATCTGTCAAATTTCTTTAATAGATTTTCAACTTTATCGCTAAGTAATAAGGTTCAAAGTTGATTGGGAAAATTTGACAGTTTCGTGTAATGCCATATATTACACACCCAGCTTGATGTGCTGGCATCTGTACCTTGCCCTAATCCTGCAAACCAATTCTCGTATTTAAGAACATTATAAATCTAATCGCAATTTCCTCGCAGCGGCAATCAGTGTCAAAAACTTGTCAAAAGTGTAGGTATTTTTGACAAATAGTTACTAAGATGAGAAGTCAACCAGCATAATAGCATAATGAGCCTATAATGTTCCCACTGCTGGGACACAGGCCTCCTGTGAGAGGGAGCGGGCTATAATACACGACGCGGGCCCAGTGCGGGTTGGTGGATCGACATCGACCATTCTTCGGGAAATGCCCCTCCTCTTCAAGCTAGATTGTTTGAATATTATTAGTGACTTTAGCCAATTAATATAATTAATAATTATTTATTGTTTATTTACTTATCTGTGTACACACGGCTACACTTCAAGCTGTACATTTCCAGTTTTCGCTGACCTCGCATTGTATAGGTTTTTCGTACTATCAGAAGTCAGCTTATACTAGTTATGTCGCTTCGGCCGTCAAGGAAACCGGGGTTTCATAACTGGTTTCCATGAAGAGTATAACTTGATGTGTAGCCGTCTGTACATTTTAACGGTTTCAGTTTCCCTGTTTATAATCACAATCGGAGTTCAAGGGGCTACTAAAATAGAAATTTTCGAAATACGCGATACCGAAAATGGGCTTCAACTCAAAAACCTAAATACCAATCCTAAAAGGAATCAAAAACCTGATCCATTACTAAAGTTACTTCGTGGTCCAAAATCTGAGAAAGTTGAGAAAAATGTGGTTAAATTAGCTAAAAACTTGATAATGGAACTGAAATCTTTGAGAGGCGAAGACAAAGCAAACAAGTTCAACGATGATACTCATATTTATATTCTGAATACCGACGATGACAGCTCTTACGAAGAAACTACGTTTATCGACAAAACAAGGGATGACCGTGCTACTAACAGCGATAAGAACGACATACGAGATTTATTGTTGCAATTGTAAGTATTACGAAAATAGCTATGTACAGACGCCAGCACATCAAGGTACTACAATCTGTCAAATATCTTTAATAGATTTTCAACTTTATCGCTAAAGTATAAGGTTCAATGTTGATTGGGAAAATTTTACAGCGTCTGTGTGCTGGCGTTTGTACGTGTTTTATTCCAGAAAATGAAATACATCATCGTCCTGCCCTTGTCTCATGTACAGATCGGATATTCGGACGCATATTTACCTAAAGTGAATTTTAAGCCCTGGAACTATGGAAGCGGCTTCTTAACCGGTCAAGCGGCGCGCGTCGCCGATCGGCGACGAAAGAATAGAAAATCAATTGTGTCTCATTAGCGGAGCAGATTAATATATTTTTTCTGTAAAAAAATCCCGGGATGCCATGAACACCGGGAATGCATAACTGTCGGGTAGTAGTATGGAAGGAAAGAACTATATAAATAAAATTATTCTAAATAATATTATGTAGTTCGTTATCTTATCTTGACGTTATTTGCTATTGCAGTTTGGTATCTACCTACCTACTTTTCAATATTAGGTAGGTAGATATGCATCCGATTCTATAGTCAGAAAAAAACACAAAATTCCGGAATCGCGGGATTTTTACGATCGATACAAAAGTGCATTCCATATAAGCCAACTTTTGAAAGTTAAGTAAATATACATCCGATTCTACAATCAGAACCTCGGAACCGCCGGATTTTTTAGATACAAAAGCGCAATCTATATTAGCCAACTTCTCAACGTTAAGTGAATATGCATCCGAATATCCGATCTCTACCATGTTACTTGGGGTCGACGCAACACGTTTTATTTTTTCATACTAACCTGTTAACCGTCACGGTCACGAATCGGTGAAGGAAAACATCGTGAGGAAACCGGCATGTCCTAGAGCCAAAACTTCGAAGACATGTGACATCTACCAACCCGCACTGGGCCCGCGTGGTGTATTACGGCCCACTCCATCTCACAGAGAGGAGGCCTGTGTCCCAGCAGTGGGGACATTATAGGCTGATTATGATGATGATGAACCGTCACGCTATTATTTTTTCTCTTCTGTTTCATACCATTCCTAACACAATCCATCTTTTCTTTGACCTTCCTCTCCCCCTCCATCCATCATTCATCATCATCTGCCTAGCCTTTTCCCAACTATGTTGGGGTTGGCTTCCAGTCTAACCGGATGCAGCTGAATACCTACCATTATTTTACATGGAGCGACTGCTTATCTGACGTCCGGAACCCAGTTACTGGGTAATAATATGATACCCCTTGATAAGACTGGTTGTCAGAATTTTGGGCTTCTGACTACCCGTTACGACTGTCAAAGATCGACGAATGACAGCCGGGACCAACGGCTTAACGTACTTTCCGAGGCACGGAGGGGTCTCGGTATTTTATTTTATTTATTCATAGCAATTTTTATATTGTGTCGAAAATTAAAAAGATTTTATAAGTTAAAAAATACAATAAAATAAAACAACAATAAAATATGGTATGTAAAAATGGTCACCCATCCACAGACCAACCGTGGCAAGGGTAGCTTAACCTGATTGATTGACAAGTGTGACTGTTGTTATTTAGCCACGGACCCCTCTCTCCCCCTCCTTCCATCAACATTTATATTCATTAATCATTACTATTTTAGTCACATGCGTTTCCTCCCTTCTCAGCACATAAACAGACAAAAAAAAACATAGATAGTAATTATCATATTATAAATGTTTGCAGGTTACAACCGGAACGCAAGTAAGTACATAGATCCTATAGAGGGTGAAATTAAATTCATGGGCATCCTTTTAAGGGGTCATTGTACTCATCGTTATGAACAACTTTTACTATGGGACTAAGCCTAAAATCGCGAAAAAAAATCAGCTGTTCCTTGCATTTATGTTCACATAACTCGTCAAAATGTATGGAAGAGCTGATTTTTTTTTCACGATTTCAGCCTTGGTCCCATAGTAAAAGTTGTTCATAATGATGATTACAATGGCCCCTTAAAAGGATGCCCATGAATTCAATTTCACTCTGTATATACATCATAATGAGTGTGCACGACAGCGACGTAAACCCGAGCGGCGCCGCCGCAAATACTTAATTATAAGAAACAATGTACCTAAATTACTTGTCTGATTACCTAATACTTAATCATAGCATAGAAATAAAGAACTATTGTCGTAAATACAAACCCATGCATACTGGGTGAATTTTTCAAATGCGCGCGGATGGCCAAATCTGAAACTATGAGGAATAGCGAAAAGTACCCAAAGGAGCCCCGGGCTCGATTTTGATGAAAACTAAAACTTCATCATTGGATTTTTGAAAAATCAATATTTCTAGCCAGAAATCGAACCTGATGATTTTGAAAAAAAAAACACACTGTATTATTACACCATTCGATAGTGTCGCTAATAAGGATAGAGTTTTGGGAAGTAATGATATAGGGCAAACTTAAGGAAAATGTTGGATTTTAATAAACTGCTTGTTTTTTCATACCTTGTTCGAAATGATGCTCAATATTTTCACTAATAAAACATTCGTAGCGCAGTCACCTTCACAAAATTGTGTTCTAAATTCAAATTTTTAATTGTAGTACAATCCCTGAGAGCTGGTTCACATTAGGTCGGACCGACAGTTTTACCGGCCCGACAAACGTGTCGGATCCATATTGGCGTATGTATGTCAATAGCGCCGTTCACATTAGGGCGACCCGACCAACTGTCGGAGCCGACACTTTTACCGTACGTCCAGCCACGATTTCTGTCGGATCAGACATAATATTGGCGTACTAGCAAGTATGGCGCTGTTCACATTTGTCGGCGCGAAGCGGTGGCGACACCCGCCTGCCACGATCCCACCCGCCCTTACCCCGCTCTCAGCACTCGCGCAAGCAGTTTCGTCGACGTGTATGCAGAGAAGACACGTTTCAATATGGAGGGCGAAATTAATGTAGAAGTTTTGATTTCTCTTGTGGAAGACAGGAGTTTACTGTGGGATAAAACGTGTGAACAGTACAAAAATAAAAGTTTAAAACAATTAGGCAATTATTGGATGCACCCAATATTTCCTTTTTCTTTTTTTCTGCCTTTTATTTAAATACCACATTGCAATGAAAACGTCGTCGTCGTCCATCCTATACGAAAGCCAACTCACAACTGTTTTGTGACGACCCAGGCCGGCCAGTAAACGACCGTACCGACAGTTATATTCACATTACGCCGGGTCGGCGGCGTCTAGTGTGAACAGCAAAACCCGGCAGTCGGTGAACGGCAAACTGTCGGTCCGACCTAATGTGAACCAGCTCTGAGACGTCGAATGCACCTATGTATTGAAAACAGTAGGTAGGTAACATAAGCAAAACAAAAAAAGTATTTTGTTAAAAATAAGCTCTTTTCTTTAGTTTGCCGTACTATGTCATTCCAACCGGTCGAAGTGGAGGTGCTTGGGGGAGGCCTATGTCCAGCAGTGGACGTCTTTCGGCTGAAATGATGATGATGATGATGATGACTATGTCATTACTTTCCAGAATTTGATCCTTATTAGGGTCACTATCGAATGGTGTAATAATACAGTGTATGTTTTTTTTTGAAGTGAAAACTTCTTTAGCGGCGTTGAGCACTTTTTGTAATGGGTAAAAAATGTTAAACTCGCGTCAGGACACGTGACCGTCAGGAGAGATTTCCCCCCCCCCCCCCCTCCCCGCCTCTCTACAGCGGCGCCAACCGAAGTGAACCAAGTTTAGTGACACACGACAATGGATGGATGGATGGATGGATGGATTGGATGGAGTGGAAGTGGAAGCGGAAGTGGAAGCGGAAGTGGAAGTGGAAGTCGAAGTCGAAGTCGAAGTCAAAGTCGAAGTCGAAGTCGAAGTCAAAGTCGAAGTCGAAGTCAAAGTCGAAGTAGAAGTCGAAGTCGGAGTCGAAGTCAAAGTCAAAGTCGAAGTCGAAGTCGAAGTCAAAGTCGGAGTTGAAGTCAAAGTCGAAAGTCGAAGTCAAAGTCGAAGTCAAAGTCAAAGTCAAAGTCGGAGTCGAAGTCGAAGTCGAAGTCGAAGTCGAAGTCGAAGTCGAAGTCGAAGTCAAAGTCAAAGTCAAAGTCAAAGTCGAAGTCGAAGTCAAAGTCAAAGTCAAAGTCAAAGTCGGAGTCGAAGTCAAAGTCAAAGTCGAAAGTCGAAGTCAAAGTCGAAGTCAAAGTCAAAGTCAAAGTCAAAGTCAAAGTCAAGGTCGAAGTCAAAGTCAAAGTCAAAGTCAAAGTCAAAGTCAAAGTCAAAGTCAAAGTCAAAGTCGGAGTCGGAGTCGGAGTCGAAGTCGAAGTCGAAGTCGAAGTCGAAGTGGAAGTGGACGTGGACACACTGCTGTGTATTCGTAACATTCGTGTATATAAAGTGTTTAAAATATGGAAATTGAACAAAGTGCATCTATTAATGAAAAAAGGGACGCAGAAATAGTAAAAAAAATGAGTTATATTAATTCAATTAATAATTGATTTATTTCAACGTTAATATTCAAGTTTTCACTTCTGCCGGCACTCCCGGAGTGCAACCCGTCTTTTTTTTTTTACAAAATCAACGGGTTCGATTCCTGGCTAGAAATATTGATTTTTCAAAAATCCAGTGATGCAGTTTTAGTTTTCATCAAAGTCGATTCCGTGACTTCTTTGAGTACTTTTCGCTATTCCTCATAGTTTCGGATTTGGCCATCCACGCCCACTTGGAAAATTCACTCAGCAGGAACCCTCTCCTGGAGTCCCCAGCGAGCCGATACAGAAATAGGTACATTGTTGTCGCCGTCCTGGAACCAGAGGAGTTTCGACTAGCAGCAAGGTAAATCATACACTCCACTCACTGCACCATGAGCCTATATCCCACTGCTGGGACACAGGCCTTCTCTTTATGAGAGGGAGTAAGCCACAATCCACCACGCGGGCCCAGAGCGGGTTGGCGGATGTCATTTGTCTTAAAATTTTACACATAATACACTGAAAAAAAAAAGTAGTTGCCACAATCAAGATTTTGTTTAGGTTGACTAACTTGTTTGCATCTGAGCCTATCAAGCACAATGATCACAGCTACTGCTTTTATTTGATTGAGATTTGAAACGGGATCTTGATTGGAGTTATTACAAAACCTATTTGCAGCAATCAAGTTGATAAAGTTGCTTGATTGACACAAATTAATAACTTACTTTGTTATATTAATTCTTCTACAATGATGTAATTTTAAGGGTAATTAACAAACTTGTTTGAGCGTTCAATCATTTGAACTAGTATTGCTGCAATCATGTCATGATGATCAACTTAACTAAGATTTTGATTAATCTAAACAAGATATCGTCAATCAAGCTAAAAAGTCACTTGATTGGTGTGCATTTTTTTCAGTGTATGTTAATGTTATTTAAGTGGCAATAATTAAACGTTATATATTTTTTTTAGAATTCCATCCCAAAGGAAACTTCGTCAGAAACCAGTCCTAAGATTGAGGAAACCTTCAAGAGTTAATGATGGCGTTCTAGGTGAATGTATGTATTTATGTTTCTTTTTGGTTTGCCTCGTTGGTCGTGAGCATGAGGTCTTGGGTTTGATTCCCAGGTCGGGCCAATTGTTATAGGATTGTTCAATTAGAAATTTCTGGCTGTATTTGTGCCCGGTTGATGACATTACATGGGATTTAAACATAACTAAATCTAGGTGTACTATAGGTACACCCCTGCTTTACCCGTCAGGGAATTCTTAGTAAGTCGTGAACTTATGTAAAGGTGCTCCCTCATCGGGAGCATTCGCCTGTAACGTAACGTTACAGATTCGAGCATTACATCAGTCAGGGAGGAAAATCGAGTATTACAACACGCACCTGTGTACTGAAATTTCGTTAAAGAAATATTGTTCTGTAGTATTGATATAATGTTGATGTTGTTTGATTTACAGCTAGAGTGAGAGTCCAACATCTATACGAATATAATGATAACGATGATGGACGAAATAGTATCGATAAAGACGATCAATAACGATGACTCTGTAGTGTTTACGATTTTCAGTAAAACCATGTCTTTGAAAAATTTGACTTTTATTTCTGAGTGCGGAAAGTCAACAGAGACAAAAAGTTGAGATTCAAAATAATCATATTGGATTTTGATAAGTAATACAAAATTATTTTATCTTAAAGAAAGTTTTTTTATTAACTGACCTCTCGAGTATCCTCAATATTGGTAGCCAATAAAAAAAACTATCTTTAAGATTAAATATGAAATTGGCGTTTTATATGGAAAAGTAAATCGAAAAATAAAATGAAATTATATATACTTAATCAATCAAAGTACCATTGTTATAATTGCACTTTCGCCATTTTATAACATACAAATCAAAAAATCAAAATAACCACAAAAAGACCATAAGGAAAAAAAAGGGTAGAAAAACGGGACTTTTACTCCCGAGTGTGGCAACTATCCACTGAAAATAGGTAGGAATTGTGCCGGGCACGTATTGTGTCCAATTTCATTACCGACTCTAACGAACTGAGATCCTAGAACAAACTGTGATTGATTTTACAATACGTCCACAAAATAGATAGATGCAGAAGTTCAGCTGGATACAACGTGTGAAAAGTTACGCACACATAGACAGGCTTCACGTACAGCAAGTACAATCGCACTCGTGACCGGCATTCCTTTGAGGTCGACGTACGCATGCGTCTATATGTACGTGCACCTGTTTTTGCTCGTTGTATGGAATGGGCTTTCTGTATCTACCTGTCTATTTTCTGATACGTGTCTGTGCACAATCAGCAGCATGGAATACCGATGTGTCGTTTCATCTTTCATGCATTTTAATGAAGTTTCATACGGATTTTTAAGTAATTAAATTTGTAGTACAGTCAGTAACACTATCATTTTTACATGTTATTAAATTGACAACAACGTTTTCCAATAAACTGATTTTTAGCTTTTCACATAATAGACAAGAGTATATATTCTAAAAAAATTTCTTCTGCTGCAATTTTGAACAAATATTTTGCTCAATAACTAAGATTAAAAAAACTGAAGTGTTAATCAACTTTTGATGCTGACCGTACCTACGGTAGGTATAGTTTGTTAGGTTCATCAATGTTATTTAGGATGTTTGGTATTTTTTTTTAAAGCATACGACATTTTTGTTATTACTCTGAATTAAAATTATTTTGAGTAGTTTTTTTTTAAAGCCTGCACCCTCATTGCATTTTCCATTAAAATAAATTCATTACTTTTGCATAGCTAAAAAGTTCGTCGCCTCGTAAACGTAAATAACGCATTGCGCATTGAGTACCTACTGTTGAATGGTCAAAATGAATGACATTAGTATTGTGAGTATACATATTGCGCAATTACCCCACTGTTTTCTTCTTGGTTAAGGATTCTCAAAATTTCTTTAATTTTGTCTAATACTTTTTCTGAAAGATTTCTTACAAAGGCGCTAAGGTCACCTTGTGTTGAAGAGGATGTCTCACAGACATTCACTGCTAGACTGATTTTTTTTTTAATTTTTCTCAAATTTTTTAGTTTAATTTAAACATTCATCATTTATTTTCTCAATTTTTATCTTATCTTATCGTGTTTACACCTAGTTATATATGCATGCTGTGGTCTCCTGTAATTGAAGCAGCTTACGTAAAAGAACCTTTTTTAATTACTATGATTTAAGTATATTGCATGTTGTACCTTTGTTGAAGATCCCAAATAAATTAATAAATCTTTCCTAAATACACTATAGTCCCACATTTTTACAAAAATAAAATCCCAAAAACCCAAGATGGCGTACGCAGAAACACGTGTTAATCACACTTATACACAACCTACCTAACACAAACGAAACATTTCACCGTTTGAAGGTAGCTAAAGCAAATAAATCTCGGTGACGTAACAATCCCGTAATAGTGGGCCGCGCGTCCCGCTAATTGAATTAGCGACCGTGATCCCGGGATCGCGGGATTGTCGGATTCACCCGCTGTCTATTTACCTGGCTTTGTGCGAAGTGGTTGATACTGGCCGGCAATTGTTTAGACGGAATTACGGAGGTCATTCTGATGGTGTTCATTTTTGAAATTGGAATGGTCTTTTTGATAATTGACAAGCTTTTTTGCGATTCTCATTGTTTATGGGAAGAAAACCAAAATTCCGGTCTTGGTTATTGTTAGATAGAAATAAATGGTCGAAAGCAGAACATAAAAATAATTGTATATCACGAAACAAAAGAAATAATTTAAATTGTGTCGTGTCGTGTCATTTGTAAAATTGAAGTACAAACTATGAAACTAGGTAAGAAACTAGGTAAGTACCGTTATTCGTTTTATGAATTTCAGGAATGGGAAGATGAAATTGATAATTAGGTATGTATTTAAATAGTAAGTAGGGGGCCGTTCAAGTATCTATTACGTAAGCAGATTTTTGAAGTGAAAACTTCTTTAGCGGCGTTGAACACTTTTTGTAATGGGTAAAAAATGTTAAACTCGCGTCAGGACACGTGACCGTCAGGAGAGATTTCCCCCCCCCCCCCATCTCTTTCTACGGCGGCGCCAACCGAATTGAACCAAGTGAGACACGACAAAGATGGCCGAAGAAAATGACATTTGACGTACAAATGTTTGAAAAGTCAGTTTCACAGAGTACTTTTTGGTTTCCATGACGACCATGACGTTGTCGCGTCAAAACTGTTGAAACTGTAGACAATAAATTAGTTTTTCATACGTAATAATGTCTATGGACACAAATATTCGGTTCATAGACAGATATTCTCGTATGCCGATTTAATGTGTTGGCCAATTTGTTGGATGACTTCATTATAATGGCAACATTTAGAAGTTGTAGGACATTCTAGTTATAGAACGTTTATGAAGCGTTTATGAATACAAAATTTTATCGAATGTTTTAAAGGCCTATTGAGCATTTTAACTAATGAATGGTTTAAACCTTCAATAGGCTTTTTTATGAATGAGACCGAAAGTGTTTAAAATATGGAAATTGAACAAAGTGCATCTATTAATGAAAAAAGTGACGCAGAAATATTGAAAAAAAAATGAGTAATATTAATTAAATTAATAATTGATTTATTTCAACGTTAATATTCAAGTTTTCACTTCTGCCGGCACTCCCGGAGTGCAACCCGTCTTTTTTTGCAGTTATTAACCCCCCCCCCCCTCGTCAGCAAAAGTAAGGCGGTGTCTTACGTGAGCGATGAATACGACGCGACGCGACGCTGCGAACGCGACGAACGCGATCAACTCAACGGTATACCCTGCTTGCGGCCTATGTGACAGTCTGCGGCGAGACGCGACGTAACGCGCTCTTGTTTTGAGAGCGACCAGACGCGACACCACGAACTATATATGAACTTTCCGTCTGTTCCCGTTGTCCCCATTTGGAACTCAATAAAAATAATTAAAATGTATTCCCGTTGTCCCCATTGACGGTTTTCTGTTAAAATTGTACTGTACTTCACCATGATTCGAGAAGTAATGACCAAAATCACTTAGGACATTTGTCGCGTGTAGCATCGCGTCGCATTACGTCGCGACGTGTTGCGTCGCGTTGCGTCGTATTCCTCGCTCACGCAGGACACCGCGTAAGCAAAGCTCTTACCCCCGCCCTCCCATGCTAACGTAAACATTGGTAGGTATATGCATTTTTAAATGTGTTCTGGTTCCTTTATTCATTCAAGAGCAGCAATTAAATGCGTTTCCTTTTCAAGCATAGACAAGAAGGGTTGCAATAATAATATGTGTTCAAACCAAAATGGACTAAATGCAGAAAAATAAATACTGTTGATGTAATCACCATCCAGACTACCATCCCCCATGTCATCAAAAATAAGCAAAGCAAAGCCCCCGTGCCCCCCTGTAGTGCTTACGTAATACTCGAATGGCCCCTAGTCCCCATTTCAGTATTGCCACTCCTAAGATCTGAATCTGAAGGCCAATTCGCGTAAATATAAACGTTGAAAATCTAGTCGCAGTCTCATTTCAGTGACAATCAAAATCAAAAACATGTCAAGAATGTAGATAAATTCGATGTACAAAATGGTAGAATATTAAATAACGTATCTTTTAAATATATACATGTCATATAAATAATTAACACATTGATAGTAATTCGCTTTTTTAAAAATATCCCTAGACCGTGTTGATGTGTGTATTTTTGACAGATTGAGACAGAGAATAAAATGCGCTCTTTCGTAAAAATACGGAAATTGCCCTTCAGACTTCCAAAGTCGAAATGTCGAAAACAAGCTTCTTTAAATACCGGCTCAAATTAACTACTTATAGGCATGATATACAGGGAGGGGAGTGAAAGTATCAGATATCGAGATAAAAGCGTTTCTATGTCTCCGAGGAGATACTTTGAGGCTGTTAACACTTTGCGTCGGATAAAGCGAGATATTTATCATGATTATAGCGAATGTAAGTGCTTTGTTATATATTTTTTGGATTTTTTTTCTGAGTATATTTTATTTTTTACTGAGAGGAGCAGCAAACAGTACCTAACATTATAAGAACTTACAAGTAATTTTACCAAAAACAATTTTAGTAAGTGGATTTCGGATATAACGACGGCGACAGAGAGACCACTCTAATTTCGTCGTGATATCCGGAAGACGTTACAGGCAAAGGTAAAGAGATACGGACACAACACATTTTGACGACACACACACAGGACACTTCGGCTCACACGGTTCGACACTTTGTAACTGAACCATAAATTTAACCCCGAAACGTACACGCTTACCTACCTACGTAGCTAATATCTATAAACAAAAGGTAAAGGTCTTCACAGTTGCTGACCATCTGTGTGGATGTAAACAAAAGATAAAAAAGCTCTTTGTGTCTTTAGCGGCCGACTCCGGTCGCAATATCTGCATGCGATTTCTAGGTTTGCTTACAAATGATTAATTAAAAACAGTCGCCACACCCGAACTCGGCGTTACATCCAAAGTCGCTATAGCCACATGATTTTTGTACTAAAGTATGCTTTAAATTCAAGGGACTTAGATTTAATCTCAAAATGCCGATGTAGGTCACACGGCTGCCAAGCTAAAATGGAACTGGGCTAGTCACATCTGTCGCATGCCGGAGGAGCTATGGACTAAAGTAACAACACAAAGGGTCCCAAACAGCATCAAACGGCAACGCGGCAGGCCTAGAATGAGATGGCGGGACGAACTCGACTCTTTCCACAAGGATTGATTGGCGTGTACCAGCACTTAATAGGGATAAGTGGACGGAGGGAAGGGAGGCCTTTGCCCTGCAGTGGGACAGAAATGGCTGATAATAATAATAATAATAAAGATAAACAAATTAAGTATCTTGACTTGGTTCGCGAGGTTGTCGACATGTAGGATGTGGACTCAGCGATCATTGTGCCGATAGTCGTTACAGCCAATGGTTTGATAGCCAAGAGCCTCGACCAACACCTAAGGAGGCTCTCGTTGGGCAGCTGGATCAAGGGCTTGATTCAGAAAGCGGTACTTCTGGACACGGCTCGCATTGTCAGGAGGTTCCTCTCTCTGGAGCCCTGACCGCCGCCGGTAGCTTGGACCCTGTTCCCGATACCGGTGGGCTACTATTTTGTATATTTTTAAATGTTTTTATATATTTTATTTATATTCTAATATTTAAAAATATAATTTATATGTATTATAATGAAATAAAGGAAATAATAATAAAATAGTTAAATAGTCGCTACAACCAAGGCCGTAATAAATGAAATTCAATGTAATATAAACCCACCACGCTGTACAGGTATGCACGGCCACACATTAAGCTATACATAACCAGTATATGCTGACTTCTGATTGTACGATAAACCTATAGAATGCGAGGTCAGCTAAAATTGGAAATGTATAGCTTGATGTCTAGCCGTGTGAACACATAATAGTTTAGAAAAATAAAGTGTAATCGCTAGGGATTGTAGTAGCAGTACGTGCAGAAACTAGTTGTTTAATGAGCATTTTAATAAAGTTGAAATTTAAGAAGGATAACATAATAAAATTATAAACTTAGATGATTTTCAGAAAGGATACAGTACACTCATTCTTTTATTTAATAAAGAGGAGAAGAGTATATATAGGTATAAGGTATATATTGCCTCTTTTGTGCCTTCTGCAGCGAGCCTTTTAATTGACATTGACGTGGGTATAGTATCCGGATACTATAAAGAATATAAAGAATTTAGAAATGGACTGTCATCAGTGTCACCAGTGAAATTTTTTAAACAATACCCCTAAGATAGGGAACTCTAAAATATGTATTTTTAATATCACATTACATCACACTAATATTATAAAGGCGAAAGTTTGTGAGTGTGTGCGTGCGTATGTGTGTGTGTGTGTGTTTATATGTTTGTTACTTCTTCAGGCTCAAACAACTGGACCAATTTGGATAAAATTTATAGTGTAAAAAAAATCCTTTGATAAAAAAGTAATTGATAAATATTTTTACTGATTTACTGATATTTATTTACGTACTATTTACGTTTGCGACAGCCAGAGGATCCGAAAAGAAAACCCGAAATTATTTTATGACTATTTAGTTAGTAAAATTACAGCTACTCGTAACTTTTTTTTGAAGTGAAAACTTCTTTAGCGGCCTTGCACACTTTTTGTATGGGGAAAAAATGTTAAACTCGCGTCAGGACATCGCGTCAGGACACGTGACCGTCAGGAGAGATTCCCCCCCCCCTCTTTTTACGGCGGCGGCGCCAACCGAAGTGAACCAAGTGAGACACGATAATGGATGGACGGACGGACGGACGGACGGACGGAAGGACGGACGGACGGACGGTGACGGTGACGGTGTCGGTGACGGTGACGGTGACGGTGATGGTGTCGGTGACGGTGACGGTGTCGGTGGCGGTGACGGTGACGGGGACGGGGACGGTGACGGTGACGGTGACGGTGTCGGTGACGGTGACGGTGACGGTGTCGGTGACGGTGACGGTGTCGGTGACGGTGACGGTGACGTGACGGTGACGGTGACGGTGACGGTGACGGTGACGGTGATGGTGTCGGTGACGGTTACGGTGACGGTGACGGTTACGGTGACGGTGTCGGTGACGGTGACGGTGACGGTGACGGTGACAGTTACGGTGACGGTGACGGTGACGGTGACGGTGACGGTGACGGTGACGGTGTCGGTGACAGTGACGGTGACGGTGACGGTGACGGTGACGGTGACGGTGACGGTGTCGGTGACGGTGACGGTGACGGTGTCGGTGACGGTGACGGTGACGGCGTCGGTGACGGTGACGGGGACAGTGACGGGGACGGTGACGGTGATGGTGGACGTGGATGTGGATGGATGGATGGACAGCTGATGGCTCGACCGTCTGTGTAGTAGCCACACTGCTGTGTATTCGTAAAATTCGTGTATATAAAGTGTTTAAAATATAGAAATTGAACAAAGTGCATCGATTAATGAAAAAAGTGACGCAGAAATAGTGAAAAAAAATTAGTTATATTAATTCAATTCATAATTGATTTATTTCAACGTTAATATTCAAGTTTTCACTTCTGCCGGCACTCCCGGAGTGCAACCCGTCTTTTTTTTATCGAACCCACCACGTCTGCGTTTCGTTAGCTAATTTAATTTGATCCTAGGTGTATACACTGGTCGACGACTCCCGGTCACCGTAGGCGCGGGCCTGCGGACGGAGAGTAATGGGTAGCTCACCGTCCGATCAGGACCAGGCCAGTGCCGGACGGCGCGTACGTGTTCCACGCGCGCCTCACAGAGATGTCAGCATAAAGGGAGGGGCCTGCCAGGGCCGAAGCCTGCCGGGGGCGCGGGATTGTCCGAAAGGGTTACCGCTAACCCGGAACATAAAGAGCTAAGGAAGGAACACGGATGGGTTTTAGCCAGTAAGAGTCTGACACTCCCTTCCGCTCCACCCAGAGCGGGAGGGGTCATTTGATGATTTCCCATCCATAAAAAAAAGGTATATACAATGGTATTGTAGACGTCATTATTAGAATTAGTAGCAAGTTATAAACGCAATAGAAGCGTGACAAAGACTTAATTATTGAACTAAGACCAAGTTGGAGTGAGCCTAACAAGTTACAACTGCACCGCTTGTGCCTGCACTTACTTGCTCAAAAGAGAAGGCATTTGCATACCGTATAATAATGTCACCCTGTCGTAGTTCTTAGTGCGCTTCCGTCAACTTTTAATTGATGGAACATTGAGAAATTTACATGACTTTGTCTTAAGAGAAGCTAAATTCCTCTACCCGTGTCTCCATGAGCTATTTTGTAAAATGAAAAAAGATTTTACCTTAAAAAAAATAATCACAACCGACTTCCAAAACAACACTACAAAGTGAAAAATAACTTTAATTTCGGAAGTCGGTGTCTTTGGTTCCGCATTTTCGTTTTTTTACACCGACTTCCGAAATTAAAGTTATTTATCACTTTGTAGTGTTTTCTTTTGAAGTCGGTTGTTTTTTCTGTAAAAAAGTTTTTATTTGTCTTTTTTTAGTTGTACCTAACCTACACAAATTCAATTAACACTAGTGCATTGAATAATTGAAGACACCGACTCGAAGAATCATCAAAATTCGCATAGAAATTCGTACATAAGAATAATTACCCAATGTATATATACTAAAACCTCCCTGAAAGTACGTTGATCACACTAATGACAGAATTTTCAAAACCTCGATAACATTAACTTCCCTACTTCTTCATCTTAGCGTGTCGATAGCAATCTAAATGTACTCGGCCTAGAATTCGGCCACTTGTTTGGCGCCATCACTAGCGTCCATCAGTTCCTGTAACGTGCAGCTGACAGGACACGCAGGGCACGATATTAAGTGTTCCATCCTTTGTGGAACAGCACCACATTTACACTCCAAGGCGGAGTCGTCTACTACTTCCCTACTAACTAAACAATAATATTATAGAATTATCCATATTTCACGCATAAAATAAAAACCTTTATTTTAATCTACTAGCACACCAAGTCTTCTCGACGCGTCCAATAGAAATTTAAACCATCTTGAAATTTATTAGTATTTCACTACAACAAACTCACTAAACAATAAACAGAATTTTCCAAATTTCCCGCATGAAATAAAAACCTTTATTTTAATCTACTAGCACACTAAGTCTTCTCAACGCGTCCAATAGAAACTTAAACCATCTTGAAATTTATTAGTCTTTCACTACAACAGCTCAATAAATAAAGCAATATCGTTTGAAAGCATTCCCCTGTTCCAAGTATTGTTAGAATGTTGACAAATGTCCTCCCAGCGTCACCACTGGCATAAGAACGATTCGATTCTCTGTTGAAAGTGGAATTTATTAACGTGAAGTAAACAGCTTGCTGTTGTTCATCAAGTCTTTTGGTACCTACTTGTTTTTAACCGACTTCAAAAAAGGAGGTTCTATATTCAACCCGTATGTATGTATGTTTGTATGTCCGCGATTATCTCAAAAATTAATGGACCGATTTTGATAGTTCATTCACTAAAGTGATCTACATACTTTCAGACAAATTTTAAAATATAATATTTTAGGTAATTATTCTTATGTACGAAGTTATATGCATAAACGTACTGCATCTCCGGCATTTCTATGCGAATTTTGTTGATTCTTCTAGTCGATGACTTCAATTCTTCAGTGCAATAGTGTTAATTGAATTTGTGTGGGATAGGTACAACTAAAAAGTGAAAAAAAAACATTTTTACAAAAAAAAAACAACCGACTTAAAAAAAAAAACACTACAAAGCGATAAATAACTTTAATTTTGGAAGTCGCGGTGTCAAAAAACGAAAATGCGGAACCAACGACACCGACTTCCGAAATTAAAGTTATTTATCGTTCTGTAGTGTTTTTTTTTAAGTCTGTTTTTAGATGTAGAGTTATTTGCAATAATCGAAGGTCGCTCAGCGCGCTATTGAGAGGGCTCTTCTCGGAGTTTCTTTGATGGATAAAATCAGGAATAAAGTTATCCGGAAAAGAACCGGAGTAACCGACATAGCTTGCAGAGTAAGCAAACTGAAGTGGCAGTGGGCTGGTGGCCATGTTTGTCGAAGGACTGATGGCCGGTGGAGCAGACGAGTCCTAGTGGAGACCGCGTATCGACGTGCGTGGTGTGGGACGCCCCTCAGCTAGATGGACCGTTGACCTTAAGAAGGTGGCTGGGACGGACTGGATGTGGAAAGCGGAGGATAGGGTGCTGTGGCGTAGCTTAGGAGAAACCTATTTCCAGCATTGGACTGCGATAGGCTGAGTTGATTCTAATCCAAGTGTTTTCTCAAAGGACCATCATTGGCTAAACAAAAACAATGACATACTACTGTAGTAGGTAGATCCTGCGTATACAACTTTCGTTTGGCAAACATATGTCCAACATTTGTTTAGGATCGTGGGATTAATTTGTGTCAATGTTGGTTTTGGGAAGTTTTTAATTAAACCCAAGGGTGATTTATTTTTAAGTTAATAGTACGGATGGTTTATTTTGTTTGTCTTTATTATGAACTAGGTATTTATGCTGACTATAAATTAGGATTATTTAGCTGAAAATGCATAGCTAGAAATCACCTGCAAACATCATTGCGCCACTTCTTTTTAAATGTCACAGCGCAATTCTGAGATATCGGTACTCAAACGAGAATACTCCGATATTTTGGCCTCGTACAGACGCCAGCACATAAAGCTACTACAATCTGTCAAATTTCTTTAATAGATTTTCAACTTTATCGCTAAAGCATAAGGTTCAAAGTTGATTGGGAAAATTTTAGTTTCGGGTAGCTTGATGTGCTGGCGTCTGTACACACGGTTACACATCAAGCCAGTTTTCGCTGTTGTTTTTCGTACAATTAGAAGTCAGCTTATACTGGTTATGTATAGCTTGATGTGTAGCCGTGTGTACATAAGTAACTTTTTTTTTTCTGTTTGTGTAATATTGTGCGAGTCCTAATAAATACCTTTTCTATCTATTTCACCAAAACCAAAAAGGCTTCGTAAGGTAGGACGCCCTCAGGCTAGGTGGAGTGACGATCTTCGTAGGATGGCTGGTACCGGCTGAATGAGAGTTGCCGAAAATCGTGGACTGCCATAGGCTGATGATGATGAAAAAGGCTTCTTTTGAGAGATCATCCGTTTTTATATGGCTTTAGTTTTTATTTATTTAATAGTTTATTAGCTATTTATATTTTGCCGGCTAGTTTTAGCGAATTATTTTAGAAACTGTTTAAAAATACCCGACTATTTTGTAATATAGTACAATTCGTGCAAATAAATTTCACTTCATTTTACATTGTATCTGATCTACTTGTTTAGGCTATAAGAAAATAATTATTCAATAGAGCAAAAACAGCTTTTACAACGACTACCATTAAAACATTAATTAAAAATAACAGCATAGTACAAAAGGTCCTTTCGCTAATCCCAAAACCCGGTATCCGACCTTAAATTAAACAAATATTGTGACGACCAAAGCAAACATTCTGTGGCTACGAATACTAATACTACGAAAATTTCAATAAGCTTTCAAGTACATACATTTTATAATTAGTGCAGGATAAATTAACCCTGTAGGCATATACAGGGTTTAGACATTGGAGCATTGGTGGTCCAATGGTATCGGCCCTAACCTACGAGGGTAAGGGGGGAGGGGGGGTAAGTATTTTCATGAGTTGCTTTACTTTGTGTAAAATAATAATTACATCATCACTGCTCTCAAAACGGTGAAGGAAACATCGTGAGGAAACTGGCATGTCCTAGAACCAAAAATTCAAAGACATGTGACATCTACCAACCCGCACTGAGCCCGCGTGGTGGATTACAGCCCACACCCTCTCACAGAGAGGAGGCCTGTGTCCCAGCAGTGGGAACATTGTAGGCTGATTACAGCTATACAGGTCAGTAGCGTGCATTGGTTATCAGAATAGATAGGCACTAGGCCGGGTCTAGTCTAGGCAAACGGGATCACTAATCAGAAAAAAAAGTGAGGTGAAAAGTGTGGTTATTTGAGTAGGCATGCCTACTTAAGGGTGATAAATTTCGAAGGTCGAACGTCATGGTATTACGCGTGAGACGTACGTATTTTTAATTTTATCGTATTAACTTGAACCACTAAAGACCAATGACAATGTGCGAATAGTACGGGAGCCGAGAAGGCCGTCCGGCGACTGCCTACTGCCGCGCGTGTTTGTATGAAGATTTTGTTTTTTGTTAGGTATGATAATTTAGTGAGTTTTTTAATTGCGGGACACACACACTAAAATGTAATTGACAGGCTTATGTTGGTATATCGAGGTAGGCACTGTTTATATGCCTATATGCAATGCACGCCACTGTACAGGTTACGCAGATTGCTATACTGGTTCTTATAATCTACAGGGTTTCTAAGGTAAATATTTTGCTTGTTGCAGCTCAAATTGAATTAAAAAAATTGGTGTTTCCTGTGTTTTTGCTGTCACCAAAGCCATTCATAAAACTAATTATTCCGTGCGCGAATCAAAAATTAAATGCTCACTGAATGTAAAATCTGAAACATTTTGTATTTATTCATTACTTTGTTGACTGCTTCGCTGGTAAGCGCTACTGCTGACCATGAGGTCCTGGACTCGATTCCCATTCCGGGTCAATTGTTATTGGGTTTTCAAGGATTTCGCAGGATTTCGCGCGCCAGTGCAGCACCGTGATGTCGAAATAACAAAATATTAAGCATTTTCAAAGTTACTGGTTTTGAGCTGAAATTTTGTACAGAGATTCTAGACCAGATACACTCTTCAACCCGTTTGTATTGATAAACCCATTCTGTAACACCCTGTATATCCTTCTTATTCAGTTTATGAAATATCTTTTAAATTGGTCTAACATTGGAGGAGGAAATAGGCGAGAGCCAAACCTCGAATTATGACTTTTTACTTAGGCTTTTACAAAAGTCTCTCCGACCGCATTTCCTCATAATGCCACGCTATTTTATGTTATTCAATACATAGTAAGCACATAAATAGAACTGTCAGCGGAAGCTTCATAATACTCGATGATAACAAGGGGGTTATGAAGGTTGTATATCTTAAGACCCAAAGCTGCCTTGACACACTCAAAAGAAAGATTAACTTCTAACTCCGGTGTACCGTGAAGCCCTAGATGAGAGTTTCACAATGAAATTAAACTCCGATTAGACTTGTATTAAATTATATCGATAGAAGACTTTACATTATCATGTTATTTCTAGCACTCACTCTACTAATCAAAAACCAATAAAAATATTTGACACCTTCTTGAACGTTCGAATGGAATACACCGTCAATTATAACCAGCCTGTATTAATTTAAGACATGTGAGAAGTCACATGTCTTTATGTTTTTTTTACATTGTAATAAAGGAGTCCATGACCTCTGAGTTTGTTTCGGCATTTTTCCTCAGAGATCAGTGAGCCAGAAAATGCTGGCGCCATCGCCATCTAGTCTTAAAATATTGACCAACAAAATAATTAACGTGTAAAAGTGTCTTATAAGGTCTGCTTACAGAAATAAACATTTAATTTCATCACCAACCCGCACTGGGCCCGCGTCGTAGATTACAGCCCACTCCCTCTCAAAGAGGGGAGGCCTGTGTCCCAGCAGTGGGATCATTATTGGCTAATTATGCATATGCTTATGTTTAATGCTTACTTACCAGCGTCAGGCACTAGTTGTCTGGCATTATTGCTGAACTGGGCCTTTTTGGCGCAGCCGTGAGGCACACTTTCCTGCTAATTACTTACATCGGACTTTACGCTTTTGATTTGATCTTTATTTTTTGTTTTCTTTTTTTATCTGGTGTATTGTGTGTCTTTTAGTCTGTACTAAATAAATGTATTTTCTTTCTTTCTTTAATGCTCATATTATTTTCAGTACCTGGGGGGCCCGTGACTAAATAATAACCCGCACAGGTCGATCGATCAGGTTAAGCTACGCTTGCCGCGGTTGGTCTGTGGATGGGTGACCATCTTTACATACTGAGATCCCTCCGTGCCTCAGAAAGCACGTTAAGCCGTTGGTCCAGGCTGTCATTCGTGGATCTTTGACAGTCGTTACGGGTAGTCAGAAGCCCGAAAGTCTGATAACCAGTCTTACCAAGGGGTATCGTATTACCCAATAACTGGGTTGTGGAGGTCAGATAGGCATTCGTTCCATGTAAAATACATTCAGCTGCATCCGGTTAGACTGGAAGCCGACCCCAACATAGTTGGGAAAAGGCTAGGCAGATGATGATTATTTTCAGTACCTAACAATATTCTCTATCTATATTTATATTACAATCATCATAATCAAATAAGTCTAGGAAAGACAGCCCCAAAAACCACCACCCTTCTAGAGTTCGAAGAAGCGCAACAAACTCAACATCAAACATTAAGCTTGAATAGCCCCCTTGATTAATATGTATGTGTCGATATACCTACATGCGTACGATGCGTACGATTATATGTATACGTGTATAGGCACCTATTCGAAGGCCGATAACGAGCAGACATTAGCCGTGTGCTTGACATGGTAATGCGCAATCAGGCTAGATCAGCGATAGGTACAAGCGGATATCCTTGCGTCAGTGCGGCCATGAAACGAGCGTGGCACTCCGTTGGGAGTGTCGGTGAAAATCTAAATTGTACGATATTTAAACGCGCAGCTAAATTGTGGTTTATCGGCGTCGAAGTCGATATTAGTAGCCACGAAATGTAAGGGAAGGTCAATAGATGAACTTTTTTTTTTTTCTCAACTTTCGAAGGCATCGATCGACGTCATCATCATCATCATCGATTCAGCCGAAAGACGTCCACTGCTGGATCTGGCCTCCCCCAAGCACCTCCACTTCGACTGGTTCTATGTTTCTCGCATCAATTTCCTGCGGCCTTCACAAGGTCGTCAGCCGATCGACGTCTTTGGAACTAAATTGTAGATACATTCGATGGTGTGGAGTGTACAAACCATGTAATCTGTGGCAAAATGTCTACCGATAAATGGCGGTCGGTCATCTCTCGTATCTCATATAGACAATCGATTATGTTTTGAAGCGGTTTATTGCGACTAGTGGGCGTCGATGAACCGCAATCTAGTATCACCAAAAGACTAATAAAAACTCACGAAGGGAATTCCAATTGCATGGGTTCTAAAGTACATCATCTGCCTAGCCTTTTCCCAACTGTGTTGGGGTTGGCTTCCAGTTTAACCATATGCAGCTGAATACCAGTATTTTACATGGAGCGACTGCCTATCTGACCTCCACAACCCAGTTACTGGGTAATACGATACCCCTTTGTAAGACTGGTTGTCAAACTTTCGGGCTTCTGACGACCCGTAACGACTGTTAACGATCCAAGAATGAAAGCCGGGATCAACGGATTAACGCGCTTTCCGAGGCACGGAAGGGTCTTGGTATGTGAAGACGGTCACGCATCCACGGACCAACCATGGCAAGCGTAGCATAACCTGATCGATCGACCCGTGCGGCTGTTATTACTTAGCCATAAGCCCCTCAGGGTTCTAAAGTACAATTAAAACAAAATCTAAAGAACAAAAATATACGAGACACTGATGACCCGCAGTCTTCGCGGCCCCTCTTTCGCTGTCAATCACTCGGACCTGGCGCAGTAATCCTGTTATCTGTCGTACAAGATTGACGTACCATCTACACGTGTCGTGTGCCGTTATCTCTGCACAAATTAGCATCGTTAACTATGCCATCACCCCCTGGCTGCTTTACGACCAATCCTGGATTATTTCTTTGCGGGTTCACGGTACAGTGGAATTAGCTGTTTGGTATACTGGCAGCTACTTCGCTATGTTAAGTTTTTGCGAACATTTGCAACAAACTGAGCGTCATTTGCTTTTTCTGTTTGCCGGGCAACGTAATATATCGTTTCGCAAGTAACCGTTGGATACTGGATAGTACAGTAGAACAAGGTTTATTTGATAAACAGGCATCTAACATGCAAGGACTTTGATTATTGTGGGCGTGCTGATTAGTCAATTCTTTTACATCACTCTCTCAAGTGTGCCGTAAAATTAAATACTTTTTTAACACATACACAATAAAAGTCAATAAAAAAAAACAAAAGTCATTTAAAATAATAATAAGTAATAATATTCCACAACTATCACACAACACCAAACGCCAATTTATTCAAACTAGTCTGAGAATTAGCACTTTTTGAACGTCAAACACACTAATATTATAAAGGCGAAAGTTTGTGAGTGTGTGTGTGTTTATATGTTTGTTACTTCTTCACGCTCAGACGGCCGGACCAATTTTGATAAAATTTTGTATGGAGATAGCTGACACCCTGGATTAACATATAGGCTACTTTTTATCCCGATATTCCCACGGGATCGATATTTACGCGGGTGATACCGCGGGGCGCAGCTAGTATTACATAAGACAGTTCCCCAAAACGCCCCCTCACCACTTTCTTTATTATTAGCTGATAATAAAAAGATGAATATATATACGAGTAGCTTCTGTATGCAATTTTCATCCGTGTGGAATTAAACTTTACTATTAAATAATATCCTAATGGCACTCGTCAATACCCTAAATAAATGTAGCTTCCTATCAGTGAAAGAATTTTGTTGTCTGTAACAAAAAACGAACATTTTAACCGGTTTATAGTTATTACTTGCGAACCACCCCTGTGTCGCACGGCTTTTACGACTTGAGAAAACATTCAGATTTCTTTATCATTTCTATGTTTATTGGCAAAAAATTCAGAATTCATTATAATATATATTTTTTTGATATCCTGTCCCACTGCTGGGCATAGGCCTCCCCCAAATCCTTCCAGGAACTCTTTTCCCGCCGAACCAGCCCTCGCGGTACGCGTTCAGATCGTGTCATATTATGTTGGTTTAATAATTTTATTATACTAATGATTATACCCATAATCCTTTCGGAATAAATTCTCTAAACCATGGTGAAAAGAAGAACAAAACGGTCACACAGAGAGACACGAAAAGCGACTTTCATTTATACTATGAATAGAAGTTTAGATAGCTGGTTCGAGTGTACTTCATTTAGACAAAACCAGGATACGCTAACCTCAATTTTACATTCAATTGTTTTGTTTCCAGGGTTCAAGTAACAATGGTTGTGTTTGTTATTGGTATTAATGAAGTTATAGAGGCAAAGGTCAGTCGCTTTATCGTCTTGACATTTTCTTGATTAGATAATCATGAAGATGTTTATGCTTGCTACTTAATTCATTGGATTTGTGTGTTTCTTTTATGGAGATGGTGTTCGTTTTTGTGGTGCCTGGGTTATTAAAATGTTATGTCTGAGACTCTGTTTTATGATGATTGAACTAACATAGTCAATAGCATAATCAATGCTTATCTAATCAGTATAGAATAATCGAGACTTGATCATGCGATATTTGATTTTTTTTTTCAGAGCAGTGGTTAGGAAATACAAACAATAAACTGTAACTACTGAAATGACAGTGGCCTGGCCGTGTTTGCCAAAGGACCGATGGCCGGTGGAGCAGACGAGTCCTGGAGTGGAGACCGCGTATCGGCAAGCGTAGTGTGGGACGCCTCCCAGCTAGATGGGCCGACGTCCTTAAGGCTTATATCTCACTGGAACACCATGGTGGCGCAACCATGGTTGCCCTGCCAGCAAAATATATACAGTTTATATCACCAGGCGTCCAATGGGATGCGCAACCAACCATACATTTTTTGGCAGTGCGACCTTGTTTGTGCCGCCATTAGTGTCCTAGTGAGATAGGGCCCTTAGAAGATGGCTGGGACAGACTGGATGCAGAAAGCGGTGGACAGGGTGCTGTAGAGCAGCCTTGGAGAGGCCTATGTCCAGCAGTGGACTGCGATAGACTGAGTTGATTGGTTATGAAATAAAATGCACAAAGTAAGGTACTATCGCGGACACTCTCGCCTGACCACCACTGAGTTCATTTTTGCTTGCACTCAATAAATAGAAGCGCTTTCTAGTAAGCGCGCCAAGGTCAAATAGTTTGTCCGTAAAATTCACAAAAGGAGTACACGTGATGCGTCACTAAGCTGCGCAGTGCAGGTTGCAACTAATTGCGTTATCGCTTTCTTAATAGGCGAAAACATTAAAAGGGCGTGGCTTGGCGCCGCCGCAGGATTTAGGCGAAAAAAAATTTAAGTGATCAGGCGGAAAAGGCCGCGATGTTACATGTCTGGGTTTGCACCCACAACGCGTAAGTCGAGATCGTTATCTGCCTATTCTTCTCCCAACTATGTAAGGGTCAGCTTCCAGTCTAACCGGATGCAGTTGAATACCAGTATTTTAAATCGAGTGACTGCCTATCTGACCTCCACAAACCAGTTACTGGGTAATACGATACCCCTTGGCAAGTCTAGTTGTCAGACCTTCAGGCGTCTGACGACCCGTAACAACTGTCAAAGGTCCACGAATGACCGAGCCACGGAGGGGTCTTGGTATGTAAAGATCAGCCATCCACGGACCAAATCTATAATTTGTTTATCTATACCTTAGCATATTTATCTTTATTACCACAAAACCGTGTTTTTCAGCCGTTTAGGCTAAACAACCGTTCAACAGGAGATTAATGTATGCAGTTTGACGTTAGACTGAGAGTAAACACGCATTAAACAAGTATCTAAGTTTTTATGGTAAGGCCCATTACATCTATCCCCGAACTCAAAATATTCACTCCACACCAAATATCTATTTTCATCTCTAAAAAAGTTTACGATATAAATAATCGATACCACACCGTTATTTCGTGCGACCCCTATATCCCCGGTGTCCCCTGTGAGCTGTGTATCCCGTGCCTCCCCTCAGACATGTCAAAAGATACTGTCAACTGGTGAATTATACCCCCCTTTTCTAAGTGCACGCTCACACTTGAGCAGTTGGTAGGCCTTTTTATTGAAAACATACTGATTTTTTCCTATATTTTTTTATTATATTATTATATAAGTTTAATATGAACGTATTACTAAAACATATATTACACACACTCTCTCACAGAGAGAAGGCCTGTGTCCCAGCAGTGGGAACATTATAGGCTGATGATGATGATATTACATATTTACAGGTATATAAAGAGAAGAGATCATTTGCCATCAAAAAATTCATCCGCGTCCGTGAGCAAAGTGCCCAAATGGTTGGCAGTGATGCCACGTTGAATGGCAATGCTGATTCTTTGATCTAGAAGTAGGCCAGCCCTCTGGTCACGTGAAGCGTCGACCAACTACTCGACAAGCTTAAGACCCGATGGCTCTAGTGTTCCAACCCCAAATGGCTCAAACATATAGCTCCCAATAAGGTTGTTTATTTTATTTTATTGGATGGCAAAATTAAGTGGACAGCCCCCCGCAGCGGGGTAATTACGTAACACATTATCAGTATGAATAGCTTTCATTTTGACAGTTCAACAACATTCATTGCGTTATTTACGTTGTTGAGCAGATTTTTTTTTTACATAATTACGAAGCAATGGATTAGCAATAAATATCCTTGAAAATCATTCAGAATGTGATTGATAGTGTATTACGCAATAAGGGTGTTGATTTTAATTTAGAGGAGCCCATGGCTAAATAGTGACAGCCGCACAGATCGATCGATCAGGTTAAGCTACGCTTGCCGCAGTTGGTCTGTGGATGGGTGACCATCTTTACATACCGAGACCCTTCCGTGCCTGGAAAGGCACGTTAACCTGTACAGTCGTTACGGGTAGTCAGAAGCCCGAAAGTCTGACAACCAGTCTTATCAAGGGGTATCGTATTACCCAGTAACTGGGTTGTGGAGGTCAGATAGGCAGTCGCTCCACGTAAAATACTGGTATCCAGCTGCATCCGGTTAGACTGGAAGCCGACCCCAACATAGTTGGGAAAAGGCTAGGCAGATGGTGATCGCCGACTATAGCCGTCTGCAAATATCAGAGACATAACTGATTCGTTGATTTTGTTTCGCCATTTTTTCTCGGGATAGTCAGATAGGAACGGTCTACTGCACTCAGTTACTTTAATTTTGTTAAACATGATGTTTTGAAATGGTTCCGATGTCCTTCCAAAACAAATAATTTCATTTCATTATTTTTATTCTCGGCCTCATCGGCCATCTGTTCTGCGAGCAATGTGCCCTGCCCACTGCCACTTAAGTTTGGCAATTCTACGGGCTATTTTGGTTATCTTGGTTCTCCTGCGGATCTCTTTATTTCTGATTCGATCACGCAGGGAAACTCCAAGCATAGCCCTCTCCATTGCCCTTTGAGTGATTTTCAGCCTTCCAGTAAGTGCCATAGGTTTAGAAACTTTGCTCGCAAAACAGATGGCCGATGGGGCCGAAAGATTCTGGAGTGGCGACCGCGTACCGGAAGACGTAGCGTTGGAAGGCCTCCTACATGGTAAGCCCACGACCTTGTGAAGTCCGCAAGAACTCGTTGGATGCAAGAAGCACAAAACCGGTCAAAATGGAGGTGCTTGGGGGAGGCCTATATCCAGCAGTGGACGTCTTTCGGCTGAAATTATGATTTTTTTTTTGTTGCCAACCTAGAGATGGAGCTGAAACACACACATGCATATGCTGTTATGTGCCCTTGATTATACTGGCAGCCATGCCCAGCAACGCTGTTTAGCGGTAAAAATAGAGGTATGATTGTAGTTATTTCCAAGGAACTCTACAACAACTTACCCGAGTCAAACGCGTTCTAGGAACCAGGTAGTTAAATTTGCTACCATTTCTGGTAGTTGCAAAGTCTTCAGGTACAACACGACATGCGATTTTTTGCACAGACGCCAGCACATTAAACTACTACAATCTGTCAAATTTCTTTAATGGATTTTCAACTTTATCGCCAAAACATAAGGTTCAAAGTTGATTGGGAAAATTTGACCGTTTCGGGTAGCTTGATGTGCTGGCGTCTGTACACAAGAAGATGGAGGAATTCTGATATCTATAATTTTATTTTATGTTAGGTACTTCCGTAGGTACGTACGTAGCTCGCAGCAGGTGGCGTTCTGTACATTCTACCTACTGCCTTACCCCATGGGAAGCAGGCGTGAGCTTATGTATGTATGTACAGACGCCACCCACATCAAGCTTCTACAATCTGTCAAATTTCTTTAATAGATTTTCAACTTTATCCCTAAAGTATAAGGTTTAAAGTTGATTGGGAAAATTTTACAGTTTCGGGTAGCTTGATGTACTAGCGTCTGTACGTACTTGCGTTTCTGCAGAGATATCATGTTTCACGCGTGTCTCATGTCTGTCTCCGTCAAGTTTCGTGTGTATCATGACATGGCTTCTCTATTGTCAATAACATGCATTATAATATCCCCTCCAATATTGTACTAGAAGGGAAATACACACACAAATACTTGTATACGAAGTGAGCGTATTGCATTGTTCTATTGCTACGGCGTAGCCAACGTGACGACGTCACGGCTACGTCAGTAGCACTCTCGTAGCAGATAACTGGACCGCTACGCGTTGAGTCAATTTCCAAGGAAATTGAAACATTGTTGTGCAACTGACTTGGAAGTTTCTGTTTATTTGAATAATTACGGTCGTTTTATATTGTTTGAAGTAGTGTTTTAACCTAAATAAGAACTTTTACCAGTGTTTTATATGTGTCTAATTCTTTGTCTCCGTCTCTTGATAGATAATCAGCCTATAATGTTTCCACTGCTGGGATACCGGCCTCCTCTCTGTGAGATGGAACGGGCCGTATCTGTTTTCGAACTTTTAATTCCAGGACATGCTGGTTTCCTCACGATGTTTTCTTTCCCGTTTTGAGAGCAGTAGTGATGAAATAAATTACACAAAGTAAACCCCTATTTAAATGGCTTAAATTTGTTTCTAATGACCTCTAGTATTGAATATAATATATAACTAATTAAATACATATAAATATAAGCACAAATAAATATACATAAATAACGAACCAACCAGTGCGGGTCAGTAGGGATATATGGAGCACAAGGTTGCATCTATCCCTACTGGTAGCGATAATTGGAAAAAATCTCCAAGTATCCCTACCAGTGGAGATACATCAGTAGGGATAGATGGAACAGGGGGGACTGTTGCAAAGTAAACTTTTTTCTTTCTTTCTTTCGTTATCCCATTAACGTAAAATAAGCAGGTGTAAACCAGCCTTACCTCCACCGCTAATCGTTATTTACCTAACGAATCTGCAGGCCTCCTACCAGGCCAACACGTACAGTCCATTAATTTTGTCAACGTCACGTACAAGATCCATCGAAAAACAACTCGGTACCGTACCCCATAATATTTTTACCTAAACATGAAGATTAATAGTTAATCTTCGCAAGTCTGTACAAACATCGCCGTACTGTTTTTCCTTCAAAATCCAAATTCTTTCGAACAAATAAATCAGAGGCAGGTGTCGTTGACATTTCGTGCCTCTCGTTCACTCTAACGCCGTCTCGCTCTAGCATTTAATTAGAATGTTCGTGCCTTTAAAATAGGCTGCAATTAATTCCGGAATATTGAAAGCCGAATATATTAGGTCCTTACATATGAAATTGGCGTTTTGTATGGAAGGAACAAAAAGTCGAGTATTTTTTAATATAATATATTTAATTAATCAAAGTATGAACCATTGTTTTCAATGCACTTTTGCCATCTTATAGGTAGTTCATTGATCCCTTTACTAAAAAAACCAGTCGGACGGGAATCAATAAAATCTTTGAAGGCGATTTGGACTGCCCCATCGGAGTTGAATTTTTTCCCTTGCAAAAAGTTATCCAAATTGCGAAAAAAATGGTAATCTGTTGGAGCAAGGTCCGGGGAGTACGGAGGATGTCTAAGACATTCCAATTCAAGTAATGTAACGCAGCAGTCGACGCGCGTTTGCCGGTTTGCTTCAGTCAATTCGTGAGGTACCCACCTTTCAAGCTTTTTAATCTTCCCAATTTGCTTCAAGTGAATTAAAACAGTTTTATCACTAACATCGAAGCCTGCAGCTAACTCGGACGTGGTTTGCGATGGGTCCGCTTCCACAATAGCCTTCAATTCTCCATTATCAACTTGGGTCTCAGGCCGTCCACGGGGCTTGTTCTGCAGGTCGAAATTTCCAGAACGAAAACGTTGGAACCAAAAACGAACTGTGTTTTCTTTTGCAACATGACCGCCATACACATCATTCACCCTTCGAGTCGTTTCCGCAGCACTAGTGCCACGGCGGAACTCGTACTCGTAAATAATGCGATATTTTAAATTTTCCATTTTGTAAAATGAGTGACGCAAACAGAAAAAACAGAAGAAAAAAAACAAATGAATGACGGTCATCGAAGCACAAATACATGAGTAAATAGCTGTACAAATTTGAATTTGGAATTCCTTACCAAAGAGGAGAAATTCGTGATTAAAGTGGCCAGTACGAAAAACGCCAATTTCATATGTAAGGACCTAATATTTAATAGGTTCTATGGAAAAATACTTTATTAAGGTCGTCTTGGCGCGTGGAAGGCACTTAACGTTATGAGTTTGTTTTTTTTCTGCGTCTTTAAGTAAATTGGCTTCTTCCATGGAGTTTAAGTAAGATCTTTTTGACTTGATTTATTTGATTAGGGAAAATTCGAAATAAATTTCTGTTTGTTACAAGTTGCTTTTTTTCTGTCAATGGGACACTTTACTGACTTATTATTCAAAGACATTGAGTGCTACTGTTGATAGATTACATAATTTGTGTTCAAATAATAAGGTATCACATGAAAAATGTCACAAAAATAAAACAATCTATTAGCACATTAATATTATAAAGGCGAAAGTTTGTGAGTGTGTGTTTCTATCAATTTACGACAATTTACCAGTAATGAAATAGGAGTACTTACATAATGAGTACAAATTTTTAGGCATGCTCCTGTTTCATCAACTTCTATGCTAGCTGGAATTTTAACGTTTTAATAGTAGCCCACCGGTATCGGGAACAGGGTCCAAACTACCGGCGCGGCGGTCAGGGCTCCAGAGAGAGGAACCTCCTGACAATGCGAGCCGTGTCCAGAAGTACCGCTTTCTGAATCAAGCCCTTGATCCAGCTGCCGGGAAGGAATCTTGCCAGCACGACCTGTATATCTCATGAAAAAAAAAAACGTTTCGTTAAATCGCCCTTCCGCGTCAAAAGATAGCCACGTTTCTGTTTTGTTTTGACACCTCTGACACTCAATGATGCAGTAACCTGACTTGATTATCATGAAAACGCTCTATAAATAATAATGTGTGAGCTCACCCTTCTCAGTATGGACACTTTTTTTTCTCGCCGGCTGTCGCTGAAAACCAGCGCTGGGGCTCTGTCTTGCATAGGGTCGCAGCATTATGCTGAGCGATAGCCGTTTTGCGTGGATGTGACGCATGTTTCCCTTACCTTCTTTTTTATTTTATTTTTTTGTGTTTACGTTCTTTTTTGCGTCATGTTTCACCGCAAATAAACGTATTTTTTTTCTTTCTTCTTTCTAAATATGTACGGTGAGGGAAAATTTAGCGATTTAAACCTTTGGAAAGCGGGGTTTGACTTTACGGTGACAAAAACACTCTTTAAGAAAACACATCAACTTAATTTCATAAAATAACATTTCAGTGACGTCATTCACCGGTAAATTGCGGACGCTATGTTAGCAGTCACCGCTTTTCTAGGAAACGCAGCTTAAGGCGCGAAACACACGGCGGGGCGGGCCGGGCCGGTCAATTTGACCGCGAACGATAATACAAAGGCAATCTTATACTACCAACGCACATAGAGGGCAAAAAGACCGCGCCGCCGCCGGTGCTTGTCGGATTATGTCTCTCGCGGTCATTCGCGGACAAAATGACCGCCGTCTGCGAAGCGCCTTAGTTTACCGTCAGAAGTAAAAAATATCTGTGAAAGGACTGTATAGACAAACGAAATAGCTGAAGTTAAATTGAAAATGGCGGCCATTAATTCATTCTACCCCATCGGTAAATAATAAAACATTAAACAGTCTGAGAGCTATTCCATGTTGTTTCCGATGAAAGTCCGACAAGGATCCTAAATTGGTGTCTTGATTGACGTCCCCCGTTTTAATAATATTATTGAGACTTGATATTATTTTATTGCAAGTTAGTGTAGTCCAGAAGAATATAACATTCAAGTAATTTAAAACATTTAAAATCAATTCGCATCTCAGCGACAAAAAAATGTTAAAAACTTGTCAAAAATGTGAGGAAATTAAAGGTATTTTTTACAGATTGAGACTGAGATCAGAATGTGAACGTTCTTAAAATTACGAGAATTGGACCTCTGGTTTTTATGTTGCAAGACAAGGAGAATTTGGAAGATTGGGCCAATAGCCGTCTCATTTGCATTGGGTCATTTTGACATTCTAATTTCAAAATTTCAAATCTGTCAAAATTCAAAATCCTCTAATTTACCTACATTTTTGACATTGATTGTCGTTGCTCAGATTGCGACATGGATTTGAACATTTTTTAATTACGAGAATTTACCTTCAGATTGCGGTGTAATTGACGTCATCAGTCAATTCTGACTGCTGTGCACCACACTCGATCATCATCATCATTTCAGACCTGAATCATCCACAGCTGGATATAGGCCTCTCCTTTGAGTCCCTCATCCAAGTGTTTGTAATGGCCCTGCTCTTGACGTCGATCACGCCTGATGGATAGCGATGGATGAGGTCTATGATGGAACGAGCGTGCCCAGAAGATGCCTAAGGCCCTGGAACTCCCACGCATCGACGAAACACAGCAGGCTGTTTGCCGCCGGACTCCGGTGGGAGGGTGGTCGCAAAGCAGGCGGGCGTTAGCCCTACCACCGCAAGGGAAAAATTGGCCAGTCAAATAAGTTGTTGGGTGAGACTGTCCAGGATGCGCCGAGCGCTCGGTTCAGTATCTGGCAACATAAACTGCGCTACACGGAGAGGTTTCTTCATGTATCCCAAAAACCCCGCGACTTTGACGGTGTTATCAACTCAACGCGCGTTTGGACGGCCCTGGTTTCTTCGGTCACAGCTTTACTCCATCAGTTAACTAGATGTCCTGCCCGACTGCACTTGAGGCGTATCGCTCTGAACAATGAACCGATGTGATCATCAATTGGAATGAAATTACGTCCTGTTATGAACAAAAGTTCATAACAGGACGTAATTTCATTCCAATTCTAGTCGTATGACTTTAAACAAACGGTTACTTTCTATGTTTATTTTAACTGGTCTGTGTTTAACTATGATAATAAAGTACAAAATGAAACACACTCCATGCGCAGGCTAAGTAAGAACTAACATAGCCAAGTACAAAATGACAGTCTTCACCACGACGTGTGTTAAAATATTCAGGCGTCTGAAAGCGTTCCTATGTTGTTGTAGGACGGACAAAGTCCGACTCCGAACGTGATTAGTACTGCGACAGACGGTCCCTTCTTTTGTTAATAATTATTGAGAATTTATTAATGGAAGGCGCTTTGTATAATTTTGTATTGCCTGATGAAACTAAAAAGTTATTTCGGTTGTTTTGTTGCATAAAAAAAACTATCCATTCACCATGGCGTGACCATCTCCAGTCATAACTGGAGATGGTCACACCACTCAGCTTTGGGTTGTGTAGTTTTTAACCTACTTCAAAATAAAGAGGAGGGCCTTTTTTTGTGGATGGGAAATCATCAAAGCGGTCATTTGATGATTCCTGCTCTGGGTGGAGCGGAAGGGAGTGTCAGACTCTTACTGACTAAAACCCACCCGTGTTCCTTCCTTAGCCCTTTATGTTCCGGGGTAGCGGTAACCCTTAAGGACAAGCAACCCCGGCAGGCTTCGGCCCTGGCAGGCCCCTTCCTTTATGCTGACATCTCTTTGAGGCGCGCGTGGAACACGTACGCGCCGTCCGGCACGGGCCTGGTCCTGATCGGATGGTGAGCTACCCATTACTCTCCGTCCGCAGGCCCGCGCCTACGGTGGCCGGTTCTCGGTTTAACGACGATTACTCGAAGACGACTGGACCGATTTGGAAAATTCTTTTTTTTTTCAAAGGGTCTATACAGCGGGGTAGTTGCGTAACACATTAACAATAGGAAGGGCTTTCATTTTGACAGTTCAACAACATTCATTGCGTTATTTACTTTGTTGAGCAGACTTATTTTTCGAATTATAAAGCAATGGATTAGCAATATCCTTCAAAATGATTCCAATTCCGATTGATAGTATGTTGCGCAATCGGGGTGCTGGTGCCATCATCAGGTGATGATGGTAGTGGGATCTGATGATGGGATCCTGGGGAAATCGAAGAAACTTTTTAAATATTAACGGCACACCTATAATAGCGATCTGGGTATTTTAGTGAAAAAAATAGTGGCACTCCGGGAGTGCCGACAGAAGTGAAACGTCATATAAACAAAACACACATGACACACATGACATTATTATTATTATTGCTTCTTTATTTCTTCACATTATTATTTTATTATTATTTGAAATGAACAGAATTGTATTTCATTTTAATTTGTAATTGCATGTAATCAAAATTTTAATTATGAGATTATTATTAGTATTTTATATTATTGTTACTAAATGCATGCTATCTAGAATGTAAACTCTAAATATTTGTACGGCTGAAAAGCCGAATATAGTGAAACTTATTTAAATGTTAAGAACTTATGTTACCTATATTCTTGCAAATAAATATATCATTAATTCATTCACAAACAGAATACTTTGGCATCACTCACTGACATATCCGAATGTAGCGCGGTGTCGGTAACAGTGTCGCGAGTTCAATGGTAATAATATTTTATTTCACATAAACCTACATGGGCACTTAAGAAGCGACACGGTGCCCGGTACCAATTGGTCGTTTCCTACAAAGAAGAGCCGGCACGAAACTCCACGGTTAAACTTTTAAAAATAATTGGCTCTTACAATGTTTTAAAATTACAGTGTGAATAGGTATGGGCGGACAGTTTAGGCCTGTCAACTAGGACCAGGTACTTAATAAAATAGAAAATGGTCTACAAATCTGTAGATTTGTAGACCATTTTAAATGATTTATTTTCTGTACCTAAGTAGGTTTGTACAAACACTTTTACACGTCAATCATATTTTTTTTAAGCTAGATGAGGTAGGCGTTTCTTATCTGACTACTCTGAGAAGAAAGGCCGAAAAAAACTCAGAGGTCACAGTCTCTTTTAAAGTCCAGACAAAATCTTGGTCAGATCATGTGAAGACCATGTAGATTGGTGTCTGAATTGGTCTTTTCAGGAAAGAACCACACAGATTGAGCGGACCTGTCCAGTCAGTGCACGCATTTGTCAAAAATCGTGCAGTTCAACTCAGAACTTGAGGAGCTCAACGATTCGACGAACAATACCAAAGACAGGAGTATATAATTTATCCAAACACTAGATAAAGCTGAATTCAGTCAGCGTGCTACTGTATTAAAATTCCCACATTCATATAATGTCCATATTATCTGAATGAATTATTCTGATTAAGGAAATATTATTCTATAATACAACGTATGATTGTTCGAGCCACGAACTTAGCAGGCGAGACATTTAGTCATGTGTTTATAATTCCCGTGGTTCCGTGGGATGTTTAATTATGACAAAGTAAGGTTATGACTAAGTCGGTGATATACAATAGGTATTTATTGTTGTAAGAAAACTTTCTTACAAAAATTTTAATAACTTCTATAACTGTTTGAATAAACTTATTCAAACAGTTATAGAAGTTATTAATATTTTTATAAACTAAATGAGATCGGTGTTTCCTATTTGAGAACTCTGTGAAGAATAGAATAGACATTTATTTTGCAACCTTTGTAAGTACATAATAGGTGTTCTATGTTCTATGTTATGGGTTTGGTTTCCACACTTAGTCCTTCAAATGGACCATTGTGCTTCATAATAGGTGTTATAACACTTTAAAACGCAGCCATATTTCACCATTCGGCATGCGACATGCAATACCAAAACAAGCTCAGAGGTCACATACATAATCAGCCTATAATGTCTCACTGCTGGGACACAAGCCTCCTGTCGGTGAGAGGGAGTGGGCCATAATTCACTGCGCGGGCCCAGTGTGGGTTAGCAGAAGTCACATGTCTTCGAATATTTGGTTCTAGGACATGCCGGTTTCCTCACGATGTTTTCCTTCACCGTTTTGAGAGCAGTGGTGATGAAATAATTTACACAAAGTAAAGCGGCTGTCTGGGTTCGAACCAACACCTCGTAAGTCGCGGCCGTTACCACTTGGCCACCACTGCTCTAAAGGTCATACGCAGTCTCTATTAAAGTCCATCTTGGACGGACCGTGTGAAGACCATGTAGATTGGTGTCTGAAATGGTCTTTTGAGGAAATAACCACACAGATTTGAGTGGAACAGTCCAGTCAGTGCAAGCATGTGTCAGTAATCTTGTAGCAAAACTAAAAATCAAGGTGCTGGTCACAGATTCTACAAAGTCTACCTTCAACAAATTACCGGAACAAATAAAAGAAGAAACTAAATCCAATAAAGAACGATGACCATATTTGTATGAAACCCGTCCCCCCCCTTCAACAGAACTTTTGTGTGTATTAGTAGGTTCATAAAGGTCTATAAAAAGACTAGCAACCAGTTTTAATTTCAAAATCCATGGGGTTTAGAAATAAAATAAAAATTAAAAAATTGTTTTATTAAGTTTTCCTAATTCGCTAGGCCCGTCCCCCGCCCTGCAACAGATCTTTTGTATGTACGATCAGGTTCATAAAGATCTATAAAAAGACTAGCAACCAGTTTTAACTTCAAAATCCATGGGGCTTACAAATAAAATGAATATTAAAAAATCGTTTAATTAATTTTTCTAATTCGCTAGGTCCGTCCCCCGCCCTGCAACAGATCTTTTGTATGTGCTATCAGGTTCATAAAGATCTATAAAAAGACTAGCAACCAGTTTTAACTCCAAAATCCAGGGGGTTTAGAAATAAAATAAAAAATCGTTTTATTTATTTTTTCAAATTCAACAAACATGATTATTCAGATTATTCACTAATGTCGATTATTGTAGATTATTCACTAACGGGATAAAGTAGTGTCTTGTTGTCGCGGGCGCTATTTTGAATCCTGAACGCAACGAAGGATTCTAGGTTTAACTCCTGAGCGAAGCGAGGGAGTTAAGACTTGCATCGTGAGTGCAGTGAGGGATTCAAGCTCGCCCAAGACGAAGACACCCGCGTCTCCGTCGTGGATGAGCATATGGCAGTTGTCCCACCGCCGGCGAGGAAGCGACTAACTGTCGGCTGTTTTCTCGCTCAAGAAACGTACAATAGATACACCTATACATTCCGTGTAAACAAAAGAGATGCATATATTAACAGTTGATTGCTAACTGTTCACACTGCAGGCGAGGACTCGCTCCACTGGTTTGTCGCTGAGCGAAAAGAGCTATCAAAGATAATACTCGCCTAGCGATACTCGCTCAGCGATGCTCGCTTGGTAGTCAGAGCTCACGCCGAGAAAAACCCCTGTGGGATTAGTCCCACAGGGGTTTTTCTCGGCGTGAGCACCGAGCGAGTGGTGCGAGTAATCGCCCATCGCACTCGAACACTCGCTGATAGCCTAGCGACGAAACTATCGGAACTACACACACGCTGCTCGCTGCTCGCCAACTCGTTTTCAGTTGCTAGTTCTACTCGCTACTCGTACATCGCCGCCGGTGGTACAACTGTAGGACGAATAACGAATGACGTTTTCTGTTTTTTAAATGGCATCTCTTAATTGATCTTGAGAGGTTTGAAAATCAAAGAATATGGCTTACAAACTGTTATTTTGTGCCAAAAATATTAACATTAATAAAACATGATTTTTCTCGGAATATCCCGCACTTTTGAGAGATGTCGTCATAGTAAAAAATGATCACCTTGCTAAGACGGTTTGAATGAGATACATTTAAAGTTTGTTGGTCGATGTAAGGGTTGGGGGGACGTTCTGGCAATATTAACATTAAAACATGATTTTTCTCGGAATATCCTGCACTTTTGAGAGATGTCGTCATAGTAAAAATTGATCAGCTTGCTAAGGCGGTTCGAATGAGATACATTTTAAGTCTGTTGGTCAATGTAAGGGTTGGGGGGACGTTGTGACGAAATTAACACTAAAACATGATTTTCTCGGAATATCCCGCACTTTTGAGAGATGTCGTCATAGTAAAAATTGATCAGCTTGCTAAGGCGGTTCGAATGAGATACATTTTAAGTCTGTTGGTCAATGTAAGGGTTGGGGGCGTTGTGACGAAATTAACACTAAAACATGATTTTCTCGGAATATCCCGCACTTTTGAGAGATGTCGTCATAGTAAAAATTGATCAGCTTGCTAAGGCGGTTCGAATGAGATACATTTCAAGTCTGTTGGTCAATGTAAGGTTGGGGGGACGTTGTGACGAAATTAACACTAAAACATGATTTTCTCGGAATATCCCGCACTTTTGAGAGATGTCGTCATAGTAAAAATTGATCAGCTTGCTAAGGCGGTTCGAATGAGATACATTTCAAGTATGTTGGTCAATGTAAGGTTGGGGGGACGTTCTGACTCATCGTCCTTTAACAGGAAATTAAGAGAATATCTAACACGAAAATTCTTTTACTCAGTTACTGAATATCTAGAACCAAAAATTTTGTAAATTTGATAGCTAGATAAATAATTACATATTTTATTATAGTCTATAGTATTATATCTACCAACCCGCTTTGGGCCCGCGTGGTAGATTACGGCCCACTCCCTCTCACAGAGAGGAGGCCTGTGTCCCAGCAGTGGGAACATTATAGGCTGATGATGATGATGATGATAGTATTATTATGTTAAAATAATTATTATTATTATGTTGCCGTGCCCTAACCGGGTTTCATGTTGGAACTTATTTATATATCGTAACAACTTAATGTACAAGTGAATGAAATAAACAATTTGAATTCTTTCAAACCGCGTACATTTCCGAAGTAAAATTCCATTTTACCATAACACTTTTCGCTAGCAAAGAAACTAAACAAAAAGTTGTTCTCAATTTTTCCTCACAAAAGTACATTCGGTCAGAGTGCCTTATAACTGTGTCGGGTTTTTCATTCATTCGCTGTGAGGAAAATATCGCCTTTTCACTCCGGAGGGCGCTTCAAAAGTGAGAGTCACCTCCCGACTAGTTATGGGAAACTTCCCTGGAGTTGGTAATACAGTGGGGGAATGGTGTTGTTTATGATATTTTTATTTGATTTACGGCGCTAGTGTAGTTACAATATACTTTGGTATTGAAATAGCGTGTATTGTTGTAATGGGAGATGTGCACGTTCTAGGTGCGTGTTTATTTACGTGTATGATGTCCAGTGATCGGAATAGGCTGAGTATATGTATTTACCTAAAGTTTAAAGAACAGAGACGGAAATTGGAGACTTTCTTATGACTAAATTTTTTTAAAATATTGTATCATTTTATATTGAAATGTTCAATCAACATTAAAAAAAAAATATTTATCAAAACATTGATTACGATTTATTAAAGCATTTATAAATGTTAGTGATAAAATAAGATATTGAAAGTTACATAATTAAAGTTCCGGTAAATTAACCGGTAAAAAAAAGTTGTCATAAAGAAGTCTCCGATTTTCGTCTCTGTTCTTTAAACTTTAGGTAAATATACTCAGCCTATTCCGATCACTGATGATGTCTCTTAAATGCTCTTAGGTTCATTGGTACCAGAAGTTTTTATTAAATGTGCAGGAGATCGAATAGTTGTAACAGAAGGATAACGGTTGGATTAGTTACACAGAGCCAATTACATTAGTAAAAACATAAAAAAGTAATGGAAATCTTAGAATCAGTATATAGCACGATAAAAACTAATGTGGTAAAAGCACTACGCACTTCAGCCAAATGCCTGCTGATATGGTTTCACTTTATCTATTTTACAACTCATTGGACAATTTTCAGTGACCTTTTGGAGGTTGGGTGTGTTGCGAATAAGTAGGCGAATAACGATCTGTATGATTTATTGGTAAGCGCTGCTTATATACAATTCTAGTTGGAGAAAATCAAAATATAAAGGGTACATCTATAAAACTTAAAACTAACACAATTTAGAATGACGGTAGAATCTGCCGCGCTCCCTTCGACGTGCGAGCGCGATGATACGGACGGCCGGTCGGCTAGCTCAGTATGCGCGGGCGCGCGATGACGAAAGGCCGTCTGCGTTCCTCCAAATTGTGTATGACCATACGTAAGTATGAGCTGCTACATCATTCCCCCGCTAGTGAAACGTACACAGGGCTTCGAAGTCCTACCTGATTTTGTGACGTATGCGTACGTATCTGTGACTGGTGCATCTGACTCGGTGTTGATCCGGAAAGCAGGCTTTAGTCTGTCAACAGTGATGTTGGTTCATCTATTGCGTAACTGGATAGTGAAGTACTTGTCCTTACGACTGATCACTTTGTACGGGCCTGTGTAGGTCGGCGTCAGAGGTTTTCTTGATGCGTCATTGCGTAGATATACATGCGTACATTTATATAGGTCATCATGAATAAATGTCGCTTGCGATTGGTTAGATTTCCGTTGCGCCTGGGCCTTCTTTAACGCTCCATTCAACTTATTCATGAAGTTTGATATCGTATCGCGATGTCTTGTTGATTCTTCATAGAATTCTCCGGGTAATCGTAGCGTTTGGCCATATAGTAGTTCAGCAGTACTGGCACCGACATCTTCTTTTATCGAAGCGCGCAGTCCCAGTAGCACTGTAGGTAGCTCATGCGACCATGTTGTAGATTTGAGTCTTGCGGTGAGTGACGTCTTGAGTGAGCGGTGCCATCGTTCTATCACGCCGTTACACTGCGGGTGGTAGGCAGTGGTGCGGGTGCGGTGAATTCCCATGCGTTGCGTCAATTTGTGAAACAGGTCAGACTCAAATTGCCTCCCTTGGTCGGTGGTTATGGTTACTGGGCAACCAAATCTCGCGATCCAACCCTCGTAGAATGCGTTAGCAACCTTTTCTGCGGTTATGTCTTCCAATGGGCAGGCTTCTGGCCATTTGGTAGCCCTATCTATCATGGTCAGTAGATAACGATAGCCGTCAGAAATAGGTAACGGGCCAACGATATCCATGTGTACATGCTCTAGTCTGTTTGCTTGTTCGAAACTCGCAATAGGTGTCTTCGTGTGTTGTTGCACCTTAGCGCGCTGGCACGCGTCGCACGCTCGAGTCCACTCATTTACGTCACTATTCATGGAGGGCCACCAGTAGCGGGCAGTGACTAGCTTCCTTGTCGCCCTTATGCCGGGGTGACTAAGGTCGTGAATCGCTTGAAAAGCTGCTTTTCGAAAATCTGGTGGTAGGTATGGACGAGCAGTGTTTGATGACATCTCGCAGGTAACGGGTTTGGCGGTTGAGTTGGGCATGACGATCTTCCTGAATATGTACTTCCCTGTGTTTGCAAGCGTTTTGTATTCTTCGTCTTGATCTTGTTGTCTTGCTAACTCGGTGTAATCCAATGGTGTCGGGCATGTTATTGTTTCGACTCGCGATAGTGCATCTGCGACTTTGTTGTCCTGGCCGATTACGTGTTGAATATTCGACGTGAACTGTCCGATATATTCAAGGTATCTTGTTCGGCGGGGCGTCTCAGACTTGCTGTTCGAAGTTATTGCATTACACAGCGGTTTGTGGTCCGTGTATACAATTAACTCTCGTCCTTCAAACACACGGCGGAAGTGACGTATTGCCATGTAGATTGATAGCAACTCACGGTCGTACGTGCTGTATTTTTGTTGTGCGTCACTGAACTTCTTTGAGAAAAATCCCAGTGGTCTCCACCTGCCGTTGATCTTTTGTTGTATAACGGCACCAGCACATGTGTTTGAGGCATCTGTCATCAGTGCGAAAGGTTCGCTCAGTGATGGGTAGGACAATAATGCGCAGTTCTTGATATCTTGTTTACATTGATTGAATGCTTCTTTTGCCTCTTCGGTCCATTGTATGTTTGTTTTATCGTTTTTCTTGGCGTTGTGAAAGTATTTGCTCAATTCTTTCTGATGTTCAGCCGCATGGGGTATACTTGAACGATAAAAGTTCAGCATTCCGACGATACGGCGTAGATCTTGGATCGTATTTGGCAATGGATAGGATTGGATTGCTTGCACCTTATCTTCCGTCGGTGTAATGCCTTCAGGGCTTAACGTGTATCCCAGGAAATTAAGTTTCGACTGGCCGAAGATACACTTAGCGACGTTTATTTTTAAACCGCTGTCGTTAAGTCGCTTAAACACTTCTTGAAGCTCTCTTCTGTGTTCTTCTTCGTTCTCAGAAGCTACCAGAACGTCATCGACGAATGGAAAAACAGGTAGGCCGCGTAGCACGTTGTCCATGTGGCGTTGAAATGTCTGGCCTGCATTCATCAAACCAAAACACATCCTAGTGAACTCGTACAATCCAAAAGGAGTAATCACGGCTGTCTTCTTCACGTCTTCTTCTCTGTTTTTGATCTGGTAGTAGGCTTTCTGCAGATCAATTTTTGAGAAAACCTTCTTGCCTTGGAGGTTATGTGTGAAGTCATGAAGTCGTGGTATCGGGTATCGATCGGGTGTGGTTACTGAATTTAGTCTACGGTAATCACCACAGGATCTGTAGGTACCATCCTTTTTTAAAACCATGTGTAATGGACTAGCCCATGGGCTATTAGATGGTCGACAAATTCCTTGGCTCATCATGAGTTGGAATTCTTGTTTTGCGGCGTTGTATTTATGTGGCGGTAGTGGTCTCGCTTTTGTAAATATCGGCGGGCCGGTGGTTTCAATGTAGTGTTCGACTTCACTGTTTCCCAGTTTCTCTAAGTTTGGTCTCGTGATGTCTGGGTACTTGGCCAACAGGTCGTGGTATGGAAGCTTGTCGTCGATGGTTCGGATGCTTCCTTCAGCTGTGGGTGACAGGAACCCTCGTGCCGATAAATTGGTACTTTTATCTACCAATCGTCGTCCGTGGAGATCCACCATAAGTGCGTGGTGGTGTAAAAAATCAGCGCCTAATATCGGCCGACTGACTGTTGCAACCATAAATCGCCAACTGTAGGGACGCCGCAGTCCGATGTTGAGCACGATGGTTCGCTCGCCATATGTGGGTATTTGTGTACCATTTGCTGCATACAAGTAGTTGGTTGGAGTTCGCTGTTTATCACGTGCAGTAGCGGGTAATACTGATACATTCGCACCCGTGTCGATTAGGAATTTTGTTCCGGTTGATTTGTCGTGTAAAAATAGGCGGTAGGTGGATAAATCGTCGACTTCGGCCACCGCCACGGCTTGAGTCTCCTTTAGTTTTCCGGCTTCTCACTCGTAATTCCCTTAAAACTGCACGGACTTCTACATCGGTATGCTGCCTTGCCGAATTTCTGATGAAAATAGCACACGGCGTTTTTTCTGTCCCGAGATTTCGAGCTGGAACGGCTTCTGAAATTGTGGGATCGGCGTTGAAATTTGCGAGATCGATTCGTTTTCAGCGCTGCAACTTCCTTGGTCAGGGCTTCAATCATGCTGTAAAGCTTCTTGTCTGCTGGTTCAGATGTCGCCGCTATTTCGGCTGGCGCCGCTGTCGCTGGGGCCTTTGACGTGGAAGGTTGACACTGGCAGGAACACACGGCGTTCACCTCTTTCAGCTGTTCTTGCATCCTGTCTGCCATGGCAGCTAACGAGTCCAGCTTAGATTCTTCACTCACGGCTAACACAGTGCGGGTAGAAGCGGGTAGGTGGCCTTGCCACAACATTTTCAGGGTGTCATCTGGCATCTTTTTCCCAGCGAGGTTTCTCATTCGGCGAAGCAACTGTGATGGTCGTTGATCGCCAAGCTCCATTTCATTCAGTAGTTTTTGTAACTGACTACCCTCGCTATCTTCGTAAACCTCCAACAGTCTTCTCTTCGCTGCTTCGTATCGGCCGGAGTTGGGCGGTGACAAGATGATATCGCTGATTTGGTCCACATCTTTGATCTCCAGCTGAGCCACAACCAGTGCGAACTTGCCTTCATCGCCGAGCTTCTGGTTGTAGATAATGACCTCAAATTGGGCGAACCAAAGCTTAGGTCTGTTGCACCAGAATTTAGGGATGCGTGACTGGACGCTAATTGCTTCGACGTCTTCAGGCGTAGTAGTCTTGTCTTCCTTTGTTACGGGCGTAGTCATTTTGAACGCGGGGTCACCACTTTGGAGGTTGGGTGTGTTGCGAATAAGTAGGCGAATAACGATCTGTATGATTTATTGGTAAGCGCTGCTTATATACAATTCTAGTTGGAGAAAATCAAAATATAAAGGGTACATCTATAAAACTTAAAACTAACACAATTTAGAATGACGGTAGAATCTGCCGCGCTCCCTTCGACGTGCGAGCGCGATGATACGGACGGCCGGTCGGCTAGCTCAGTATGCGCGGGCGCGCGATGACGAAAGGCCGTCTGCGTTCCTCCAAATTGTGTATGACCATACGTAAGTATGAGCTGCTACAACCTCATTACAATAATTCTCAAGATTTTTCAAACAAAGACACGCAGATAAAGATTATATTATTGAAACATCTGAAGTTCAATATACAAACATCCGTTCTTTCAGAAAAAAATAGAAACCACTCGGTGTGCCCCAATCGCGTGACTCAGCGGAAGTCGTACCTCAAGTAGTGTCGGCGACACTCCGACTTACCAACTCTCAAACCGCTGCGTCACGCTCTTAGGACCAACCCATGAATGTGCACAGATTTCTGTAGAGGCTCTCTGTTTGTAGGTAATCTTGATTGCTTCAAATATGTTGTAGTTTTGAGCAATTTTGATGTTATAAAATATATTATCTGAGTGGGGCGAGAAAAGGAAAAGTTTTTGAAGTGAAACTTCTTTACGCACGCTTGACTTGGGGAGTAAACTGGCAAACGCGTGACGTAAGCGTTACGAAAAGTGTGATCGGGCGAGGCGAACGGGAGTTGAGTGGGGGATATAAGCAAGAAAAAGCAGTGAGCGCGCACATTTTCTTTCTCTCTTCCTCTCATAGCCAAATACGTTTGAAGTTTCACTTCAGTCGTGTGGTCATAAGCACACTCGGTTTTTTTAGTGAGAAAACTTTAGCTACTTACCTTCTTCTTCTTCTTCGTAGCATATTTGTAAGAGCGGTCGTGGTCCTCATGTAGTTTCTTGTCTAGAGGCTGATGCGATTCGCCTCACGATTTCTGGCCACCTACTCCTACTAGCTACTTATACTTTTAGTGAAAATCGAAACCTTGTCACGCTGTAAGAACCCACCCGTGAATTTGCATAGATTTCTATAGGGGCACTCTGTTTGTAGGTTATATTGATTGTATGACAAAGAAAGGAATATTATGTCGTAGTTCTTCATTGAGAATACTTTATCTGAAACCGAAACCTTGTCACGCCGTAAATGCGTGCAAATTCATGACTTGGTCACCCTTGACTTTGCACACATTTCTATAGAGGTTTTCTGTTTATAGGTGATCTTCATTGTAAGTTATAGGAAGAAAGTTTTTTGTGGGAATACTTTATAATAAACGTTAAACTTTGTCACGTTGCGCACTCTTAGTCTTTTCTCTGCAATTATTTTTGGATAAAGTTACTTAGTTTAAAGTACAGAATGCGTAGATGACGGCTTTGTGAAGGGTCTTGTTACACCCTGAATAGTATACACTTCTGTCTACCCATACGAAGTTTACAAGCGTCGTGTTATGTTTCTCATTCTGGAACACGCCACGTTGTGAGCACTAAATACATCGTGAATAGACGTGCAATTCAAAAGCGACCTAGTTCTTATGTTTGTGGGTATGTCGGTAAGATTGGCTCAACCCTTAAGGGAATGAGATATGTGTCACGCTGCCAGAACTATCTTTAAACCGGAACTTAATAAAAAAAAGTACAAGGCTTGTTTTAAAATAAAATAACAATATCCTAATCGCTTCCTAATCGCACTGGACCAGCGTGGTGGATTACGGCCCTTTCCCTCTCACCGAGAGGAGGCCTGTGTCCCAGCAGTGGGAACATTATAGTACGATTATGCTCTCAAAACGAAGAAGTAAGACATTGGGAAAAAAACGGCGGCTTGTCCTAGATTCAAAATTTCTAAGATGTGTAACTTCTACCAATCTGCACTGGGCCCGCGAGCTGGATCACGGGCACAACCTACACTCAGAGACGATGAAGATGTAGCGGTATCTACAACGCCACATGCGAACAACGCGTCATACTGATGTCACGCAAAATCCTGCATCTCGCAAGTAGAGTTTACCGCGCAACTAGCATAGATACAACGGCCCGACATGAATCATCGGGCAGTTGCCCGCCAGACACAACACCCGTCTGGTCGGAGGATCCTCTCTTTTCTATGGAAGGTGTGTAAACTTTACACCCTGTTCCTCATACCTCTATAAGGACAAAGCAGTGGAATCAAGATCAAAAGCCGTGTATTCAAATTATGCTGTGAATCAGCACTTTTTAAACGTCGAAATTACATAAAGAAAAGACAGTCCCCCAAAACTCCCGTCCTTCACCTCGTCCTAGTGCTTTAAGCTGCGAAGAAGAAGTCGCGCAACAAACTCCCTAGCATTATAATCTATTGGCTGATTAAGCCATGAATATTCTGCATTATTGAAGTGAAAACTTCTTTAGCGGCGTTGTACACTTTTTTTGTAATGGGTAAAAAATGTTAAACTCGCGTCAGGACATGTGATACTGATCGAAAATTCGTAAGACGGATGGAGAGTAGACAGCCGGCACGGCGTAGGAGAGGAAGTACCCCCCTCTCTTTTTACGGCGCGGCGAAAATGTATGCCTGCTGTTTCGTTTAGGCGGCGCAGGGCGCTTGCGCGAATGTTCGTGTGTGTTTATGTTACAGCGTGCCACGCGCATCCATGAATGGTGACAGCTGATGGCTCGTCCGTCTCTGTAGTGGCCACACTGCTGTGGATTCGTAAAATTATTATAAAACAAAAAAAATAGCTACCTTACTTTAATTGTCATTTTTGTGTACGATAGCGCAAAAAATAAATATTGTATTCTACCACATAAATGATAGTACTTTTATACTAATAATTAAAGCAATTCGTGCAAAATTATTTCCTAACCATTCCAAAATATCAAAAATGCACAACGTTAATATTCAAGTTTTCACTTCTGCCGGCACTCCCGGAGTGCAACCCGTCTTTTTTTTATGGCAGCACAGGTTCATTGAGGTGAACACAGCAAAACAAACAATCATACTCACACTATATGCACCTTACTTTACTATGCTGTTTATTCAACATACTTTCATTGGTACTGGCTAAATAAAGATTATAAATACGTTAAAGTGGAATTTATTTCATCTCAAATCAGTCTATCGGTTGTGTTGCAACACATCACAAACAGTATTTATATGTAATTTTATCGCTATTTTATTGAGTAGTGAAGTAATCCGTGTTTTCCACTATTTTGTGAGTTGAATAAAACACAAGATTTTATTAACAGTTTCAAATTGAAATGCTTTTGTTTTTACGGTTTCGTCTATCGAGCTAAGTACAGTTTGGTAACTAGTTGAGTGTGTTTATAAATGATGTCTTATTAGTGAGGCTGTTTTTTACGTACGATACAACAGTAGACAAAACAATAAATAATAGTCAATAGTAATACCTAGGTAGTATTTTGATTCAAGTGTCGTCAGTTCGTCACTTCGGGAGACGGCTAGTGACAACGCCAAACAGACGACCTTTTTTTTCCTTATTCTTATTAGCCGTCCCCCGATTGCCATATGAATTTAGTCTGTCAGGGGTTTTTTAATTAATTTATCCTTTTCCAATTACATGTAACAGTCGTGGGTATTCTCATTTGTAATTTTGCTTTTTATGTGAGAAAATAGTCAAATCATTTTTCTTAACATAAATATGTCGGCGAGTCGAGAGAATTGGTTCGGCGATGCCAACCTCTTTGACTAATATTGTTTTTTAGAATATATGCCAGCTGTCCGTTTGACGTAACACCATGTACGGGAGAGACGGCCCGCCAGATGGAATAACAAAAAGTAGTAAGGGATACATTCACTTGGATTGATCGTAAAAGACGATATTGATTTCAGGAATTGTGCTATGATATCCAATTGTGAGTAAATTGATTGCGCTTGCGCCCCACGTACTTGGTGGAACGTCTTTCACGCATTATAGTTAATTAAATAATTGGATTAGACATCTTGTGAATGGTCATAACTCCTCGCCCGCAAACCCACGCAACATGGCCTCTTCCCGTGGCCTCTTCTGATAAAACTCTAACTCAAAACTCAAACTCAAAGCATTTATTTCAATTAAACCAATTACAGGCACTTTTGAATTGTCAAGGGGTCGGTCAGTCAGAAAGATGAAGCTAGTTGCCCATTCCAAAGCGTAGGTACCTATGGAGAAGAACGGGCAAGAAACTCCATGGACACTCTTTTAAATCAAAATAATATGGTTACAAAGTCTTGGTTACATCATTCATGTTAAAAATTATACATGTGAGAACGATGCAGAACGTTAAAAGCGTCCATAATGAAAAGATGAGAAAAAACAACAATTCAAATATTAAATTAAAATAAAATAAGCAATGGCAGCAAAGAGATGACCAGTCCCTACTGACGGCGCCCGTTCACGAACATGACGCATGTATTAGCACCATATTGAAGGGAGCTAAATGATCCAACAGATGCGCCACCATCAGCGAGACATTTGAGTGAGCATGACATACTCTCAGCCGCCAGGGCATATTCAGCTTTATAGTATGTACATATAAAGCTACCATTTACTGGGTACGTCTTTCATTGACTGAATGTCATGAATGAATGAGTGAAAGATGACCTATTGCCTTTAAATATGTTTAAAGTCAGATTCGAACAATCGCATTCAATTGTCTCGCAACGTGTGTGTCTGTGTCAATGTGTCATAAGGATTGTTTCATAATACAGGGTGTTTGGTGCGGGTGTGTAATGTTTGACATAATAACAAAAATTATAATGATCATTAATTTCTTTTTACTTTTGTTTAATATAACGAAGATGCATCGTTCGCCAAATGGAATTGGCCGAAAGTTAATTGCATAATCACTGCAAGATAATAGTAAACATCTTTGCAAAGTCTACTAACGTTGAATGAAGTATGTAAGAGAAAAATGAGACGGTTTTATTTTCTGTAACATCATGCATGATCACTTATATGTTAGTATTTTTATATATTTGTGATTATTTGTGTTGTGTGGGTGTGGGGGTTTCGTGAATTGCATCGAAGGATTGTTTTTAGGTGAGCTGTGCATGTCTTTTGAGGGGTGTCTTGTTGCGTATTTGAGTTATAGGGAGGGTGGGAGACGTGTGATGAAAGTATACATGGGTTTATATTCACTGTCGCCAAGTGTGGGTTGTATTGGCTGAACGGGTGTAGATTTAAAACAAAAAAATAAATTTAAAAACTAAAATTTAAACCCGACTACTGAAAAGGATGAAACAAGAAAGTACCTTCCCGTGGTCGCATGCTACCTATATAGCTTATAATTTGTTAGTACAGCGGCATGCGACCACGGGAAGGTACTTTCTTGTTTCATCCTTTTTAGTAGTCGGGTTTTAGTTTTTAAACTAGTTTTTTATTTAATTATTTTGGGGCTTATTTTAGTAATATTTATATTTTTGAAATGTGCTAATTAAGCCCTTTCATTTGATACCGAAGAAGGCATGATTAAAAAAAAAAAGTTGTTAGATCATGACTTTATGTCCGCTAGAGGGCACCATATTAAATTTATTGTGAACGTCACATAGCCTATAACTAGCGGACGATCAAGACGCTTCCAACGATACCTCATTTATCCAATTAGGACAAGTAGCTTAGAAATTATGAGGGAACAGATGAACATACATACATACATTCCGGTCAAAATCATAACCCTCCTTTTTGTTTCGCCGTAGTCGGGTAAAAATTGAACTGTGCTAAAGAGTTAGCGTGGATATTGTGTTTATGAGGGTCTGTGCAGAAAGTCTTTAAGTTTACAAAGATAATAAGAGGGTACCTTATTACTACGTCCATGTTATTATAATTACACGGCGTCGCACTTGGACGTGGACTGCGATAGGCTAAGTTGATTGATTGATTGCACTTATACCATACTAGCTGCGCCCCACGGTTTCACCCGCATAAGTGTCGATCCCGTGGGAATATCGGGATTAAAAGTATCCTATGTCCTTTCCCGGGACTCAAGCTATCTCTGTACCTAATTTCATCTAAAACGATTCAGCGGTTTAGGCGTGAAAAGGTAACATACAGACAGACAGACAGAGTTGCTTTCGAATTTATAATATTAGTATTTAAGTATTTATATTTAAGTATTTATAATATTAGTATTTAAGTATTTATAATATTAGTATGGAAGTATGGATTAGTAATTAGTATGGATAAAAGTCGCTGAGTATATCACTGTAAGCACTATGAATATCGATGTCACCGCGGTTATACACATACTTTGTAGGTAAAAAGACGACCTACTGACCCATTGTTTTTTCCCCGCACTCTGTATCAAGACAGAATAAAGACAAACACTTTCGTCCTGAACGGCGCACTCGATAATGTTTATAGTTCCAACACTTATAGCGGACTTTTTAATATTATTTCAACTTGCAAGGGCTCGAGATTGAATACCATTGTTCATTGAGTCGTCGACCCGAATGGTGTATATGGCAGCTACACATTGAAATGAGGTCTTTCCTTGCGGTAACTCTGGTGCTAGTGTGTTTTATGGACAACAGTGATGGTACATTCGGGGATTTTATAGATAATTTGCCTATGGAAATTTCGGTAAGTGTTTTTGTGGTTTTTTACATTAGTTGGGTCGTAAGAAAATTGTAACAAAATCTTAGAACTGTTTTTAAATACAGAATTTTTATTATTCATCATTTATATCTCTCTTGTCCTTTTTTTTTTTTTTTTTGGGTGTTAAATCATCAAATAACTTCTCCCGCTCTGGGCGGAGCGAGAGGGCGTGTCAGACTTTTACTGACTAAAACCCACCCGTGTTCCTTCAGTTGCCTGTGCCAGGGGCCACGGTATCTCTTTCGAACAACCCGCGACCCCGGCAGGCTTCGGTCCTGGTAGACCCCGTCAGTTAGTGCTGACATCGCTTTGAGGCGCTTATCCCACTTCATTTATTTTATTAGTATTTTAACTACTATACTGGGTTATTTTCATTTACTTGTATCTTGTAAAAAATATAATAATTTTTTTTACTAGATATGATATAGAAATAAAATAATCCTATTTTTTTATTAAATAAAATAAATATATTAAAAAATAAATAAGTAATTTAAAAATTGAAAATATATAGTCAATTAATGGAAGTATTTATTAGTATTAAAAAAAATCTATAGGCATTTAAAAAGGTGTGTAGGTAAGTAGGTAGTCTAATAATATGATTGAACTGCATGCTACTAAACTCCCACTTACTAAAAACAGTTGTTTTATATTATTAGCATGTTAAAAATGTAAAGAGGCCAGTGCATGAAGCTACCTCAATCTGTCAAATTTCTTTGATAGATTTTCAACTTTACTACAAAGGCATAAGGTTCATATTCAATTGGGATTTAACAGATTGGGGTAGCTTGCTGTGCTGGCCTCTGTACATAATAAATACTATTTATCATTAGATCAAATATGGCGAACGGTTTTTATTAGAAAACGGTAAAATAATTTCTGAAAACCTTGAATTTATTAATATTTTAGTTTTTAACCTAACTAATATTATAAGTTATAAGCAGTTAAGGATTTATTGGTAAAAATATACTTACTTCATATATATTTATTATCTTCGCGAAAATGAAGTGGGATGACAGTACTTTATACTACGTAAATATTTAGCTATTATTTATACATATTTTTACCGTTTTGAAAACGAAAGAATCCCACCTATTACTGAAATGCTTAGTTGAAAACAGCAGTGTTAAATGTTAAGTGATCATTCATTTAACACTGCAGTTTTCAACTGTTAAATTAATGTTAAATATAATATGGCAAATATTTATAATAAACCAATGGTTAAAGCAAGCTGAAGTGGCAAGGCCGGGGCCACGTTTGTCGAAGGACCGATGGCCTGTAGATCAGGCGGGTCCTGAAGTGGAGACCGCGTATCAGCAAGCCTAGTGTGATGCGCCACCCGCTAGATGGACTGACCACACCTTAAAGGTCAAGGTCATTGGTGTCGTGGTGTAGCCTGGGAGAGGCCTATGTCCAGCAGTGGACTGCGATAGTGTGAGTTGATTGATTTAATTGAATAATGAATGAGTGTGACATTTCTCTCTGCGGGACACCCGCAAATCTATTAATATTTAAGAAAAGTCTCTACTCACTATTAATTGAAAAATATTACTGTAGAAAACTTTACAAATGATAATTTTAATATATTTCGTGTGCAATACTTTTTTAAGATATCTGTTTCTCTCTTTACGTTATCTTTAATAGTAGATTTTACTAAAGATATTTATTTTATATTATTATTTGTCATACAACGCGGTAATGCCGCCAGTCTCTTGGGTACATCGTACCAGTCGACAGCGATGCGGATGAATTTTTCGACGCTATATTTTAGTTTGTGTATAGTTTTAATTAAGAGCCTATACTACCTCAAATGGCTTAGCGTGATCCTCCGTTATGTCGAAAATACTGCACCATTAATTTTGAAATAAATATATGGTAAAGTTGAGGATTAATGCTAAGTCTTATGTTAGACGAAAACACGATTCCATAAAATTTTCTCGATAGAAAAAAAATCAAAGTTACCTCTAACCCGAACAATAAACCGCTGGTATTAAAAAAAAATACTTCAAATTAGATCATGAAACTTTGCATACTAACTGAACTTACTTTAAAGCAGGTCTTATGTTATTTACTTTTTTATAATAACCATTACTTTCACTGTAAAAAGCAAATACCTAAACTATTGGCGCTACCTGCCGCCCAGCACCGCACTCTGTCTCGCTCTCACTCAGTCCGCGAGCAGTATCGCATGAGCGAGATAAAGAGTGAATTTTAGCTGAGGTAGGAAGGCTCTTAAGTTAGGTTTTAATTTTGTTATTTTTGTAAATTAAGATATTAAATTAAATTCAAAATAGTTTTTTTTTCTTTTTCTCTTGTATGTACCTATTTTATTTTGTTTTTTCTGTTAGTTTTTTTTTTGGTTTATTGTTTGCTTTTATTTATTTTTTCTTCAATATTTGTACGCCTTCACGGCAAAACATAGCGCCCATGTTATTAACCAAAGTCCTTTATTTAAATACATATGTTTCACAAATAAATATTCTGATTCTGAAATCCACCTGAGGACTTAGACAAGTGGCAATCGCTTTCAAAGCGTTGCGTATTTTTATTACGACTTTCAACAGGATTGACATAATCGTTAACGTTGATATAATGTCACTTGGTCTAGGCTCTCTGATCCGCGTTCATCTAGCTCGCAGTATAGTAATAACAATATTATTATTATGTTACAAAAAGGTAAATTGCATATAAATGTGTAACGCATGCGGGTCGATCCAAAAACACCCTAAAAAGGTTTCAACATATTCTGCCTATAATGTTCCCACTGCTGGGACACAGGCCTCCTCTCTGTGAGAGGGAGTGGGCCGTAATCCACCACGCGGGCCCAGTGCGGGTTGGTAGATGTCACATATCTTCGAATTTTTGGTTCTAGGACATGCCGGTTTTTTTTTTTGACGTCACGTCATAGAAAACCTTTCAACAATCTATCATTCTGTCTTTCGTTTCTACGGTGGTTACTCACTAGCATGGAATCACTTCTATCACAGATCACCTCCAGCAGAACTATTCTATTAAAATCTTACCTCGAAAACTTAAGTGAAGTGAGTCAATAATGTTCAATCCTAAGCATCTAGCGTGGTGGGATGACACTGACAGCTCACTCCACGCTCACTTCACGTTTTCACGGTGAGGTGGTTACAGTATAGCACTGCAGAGCTGTCAGTTTCTATGCGCCATTTTATGACGTAGCACAGAATACATAACCATCAAAAACATAACTTGTAAAAAAAGCCAAGTCTCGCAACTCAGTTCTTCTATAAACGGGTATGATACTGGTATTTTAAAACTCTGGCCAAACTGAAGCGAATCCCGCGCAGGATGTGGAACGAAATGCGTTAGCGCCGATTGTGTCAATTGACTTGTATGGAGGTGTAAACTGCACCCTAATTGACCTATATATATAAAAATGAAACCCGTTTTCCGTTTTCACGACATAACATGAAAACGGCTGGACCGATTTCGATGAAATTTGGTATAGAAATAGTTTGAGTCCCGGGAAAGGACATAGGATAGTTTTTATCCCGATATTCCCACGGGATCGACATTTACGCGGGTGAAACCGCGGGGCGCAGCTAGTACACTATAAATCACAACCTGAATCATTTTGAAAGATATTGTTAATCCATTGCTTCATATGTTCGAAAACTTGGCTGCTCAACAACGTAAATAACGCAATGAATGTTGTTGAACTGTCAAAATGAAAGTCATTGTGTGCTACGCAACTTCCCGGCTGGCGCGAACAGTCTCATGATTTCCTAAGCATTAAAATATTCTCTTCGCGTAGTCACGTCCCGCATAATGCGCGGGATTCGCCTCAGTGTAACCAGAGCATCACACACACGAATATCACACAAAAACCACATAAATATTAGCGGAATGGTAAGTTCTCACCCTTTATTTTTTAAAGGACAATGAGTAATAGTGGGCCCAAGCCCAACTCTCAATAGAAACAAGATACTGATGAATGAATAGGTATTCTTATGCAGAATAAAACTTAGTAATACAACTAAGCTTAAAAGTCAGTACTTTCGGAGTTATACTGCCATAATAGTGATCTCAATTTAAGCAATAAAATTAATGAGACTATTTTGATTTTAAGATAAACATTAGGGTGTGTCCAGATATGTCCTGTTGTTCGTCGTTAAAACGTCGGTACAACCAAAAAATTAAAACATTTTTACAAAAAAAAAAAAACAACCAACTCCAAAAAAAAAACACTACAAAGTGAAAAATTACTGTCATTTCGGAAGTCGGTGTCAAAAATCGAGAATGCGGAAACAACGACACCGACTTCTGAAATTAAAAGTATTTTTCAATTTGTACTGTTTTTTTTGGAACTCCGTTGTTTTTTTTATTGCAAAAATCCTGATAGATAAATCTGGTAGTACGATTCCTTTCAGAGAGCCTTCAGAACGGCTTGGGACTCCATGCAGGATGCCTTGAAAGAACCTGTCAAAATAAAACGATTGGGAAGTAAAGGAAGTGAGTATTATTCAAAACAATTTCTTTTTTTTAGGTTAAGTACCCAAATTGTTTATATTACTAAGTCTACGCCGTCTGCTTCTCTGTCACAAGACTGCGTGTCTTTCTGATCGTTGTAGGTACAGACAGCGTCAGAGAAAAGGAACCACCCCAAGACTTCTTGATGTCATTACCAAAGGGGGTTCCTTTTCTCTGAAGGTGACTGTACTACCCACAAGAGTTAACTTGAGACTTCGATCGGATAGGCAGATTGATTGACGTGTTATGGCCTCTACCAAGGCAAATAATGAGAAAGAAGGTATACTTTAGTGATAATAGTAGGTACTTGATAATTTTTGCGGTATGAAACCTTGAGTGCGAGTCCGACTCAGACTTGGCTAATTTTTAATCCTAAATTAATTATCATCATAGTCTTTTTCAACTATGTTGGGGTCGGCTTCCAGTTTAACTGGATGCAGCTGAATAATATTATATAATATTATAATAATATTAGGTATCTCTTTTGTTGACTGTACATAGGACTTAACATAGCTAGTGAAATGGGGTGTAGATTAAAATAACTTTATTATTATGGAAAAGTACAGAAGAATTTAATGGTGTTCATGTATGTATTTAGTCATTAATTAATGACAACATCTTTCATTACCCCTACCGACCGCTTCAGAGATTACAAGCGCGATGCTATGTTATGTTATCTTTCAATTTATAATAACTACAAATTAAATGTCGAGCAATCTATTAAGCTACCTGGTTATGAAGTTCTGATTACATCTCGAAATATTTCATACAAAGTTAACCGTGTAATTCGTTGCTTTTAACATAAATTAGGACCTTAAATTATTTGCTTAATAATGTTTTGATTGGAATCTAGACCTTTCAAAATTATTTATGAAACGTTCTTAATCTTCATCTGCCTAGCCTTTTCCCAACTATGTCGGGGTCGGCTTTCAGTTTAACCGGATGCAGCTGATTATAATAATTATATTCCTAACTAAGAATACTTGCATAGACACAACCTTGTAGCCAGGATAATCCATCAGCAGCTTGCATTTGAAATACAACCTTGTGGAATCAGAGGTGCCGTACTATACGTATGTGCCCGACCCAGTTCTCGAAAATGGTAATATCACATTGTACTGGGATCGATCCATCATCACTGACAGGACTATTGTTGCCAATAAGCCTGATATAGTGGTGATGGATCGATTAAAGCGGCGCGCAATGATTGTTGACATAACCGTCCCGCATGATGAGAACCTCGTGAAAGCCGAGAAAGATAAACAAATAAAGTATCTTGACTTGGCTCGCGAGGTTGTCGACATGTGGGATGTTGACTCAGCAATAATTGTGCCGATAGTCGTCACAGCCAATGGATTGATTGCCAAGAGCCTCGACCAACACCTGAGGAGGCTCACGTTGGGCAGCTGGATCAAGGGCTTGATTCAGAAAGCGGTACTTCTGGACACGGCTTGCATTGTCAGGAGGTTCCTCTCTCTGGAGCCCTGACCGCCGGTAGCTTGGACCCTGTTCCCGATACCGGTGGGCTACTATTTTTTATATTTTTAAATGTTTTATATATTTTTTATACTAATATTTAAAAATATAATTTATATGTACGGCCACGGTCATAAGTGGAGTAGTAATTTCACAAAGCAATAGATTGACACTGGTTTTACTTACGACCTTCTTTTAATTAGCTATTTCTCTACTGTAGCCACACACACTCACATTCATTTGCAACTGATTGTATTTCATTGATTCAACCACTACTGTATGTGGCATGATAGCTTAGCGGTTATCACATTTAGGTAAGCGCGTCCTGCGTAGCGAGCCGTGGGTTCGAATCTCACGCGCGGTGATAGTTTTTTTAAATGTTTTTTAATAATTACTTCGAATAATGACGCTTATGACTATAATAATATATTTCCTTGCCATGTTCGTCTTGTGCGCTTAATTCGTAAAACTTTATGATTATACCCACAGTTAAATAAATTACTTATAAGGTAGATACAGTTAAGTTACGAGTCATTCACCGCGATTAAATAGAACGTTGTTTGTTGGTTGTTAATTATTGTGGGTTAGCGACGTGTGTTCTATTAGCCGTGTTGTAGTTCCTTTTAAAATGCAGAATATTGAAATGAAAGCGAATGTGATTGCGCTGCGTAAAAGTGGATTTAATATAACACAAACATCTTATGAAACTGAACTGAATGTGAGTATTATGAATATGATTTAATTATTTTTTCAAACATTTATTTTATTAAAATAGAACTGCTGATCCTTGTAGTTATTTTTTTAAACGTATTATAAGGTCTAAATAGAAGAAAAAAATATAATTTTGAAGTCCTAGATTTTAAATGATGAATATAACATTATATTATCCTTATATGTAACATTTCTATTTTCATTATAATTTTGTTTCTCAATAGTATTCGTATTTTGCTAGTAGACTAACAGTACTCTTTTTTTTGTTTTAGAGAAATTACCTACTGTGACTCGGAGGGTCACTAAATAAGGAAGAGGGTAGCCTTGCTGCGTGGAATGCCCCAGCTGGTCAGTGAATTTGAAACAATTGGTTATATACCTACAAGATATTTTGCCGAATTATTCAACACATCTTTACGAACCGTTCGCCGTGCAAACGAAAACCAGCTCAAAAACCTATGCAATATTGTAAAGCCCATGCGCCAGCGTTTACAAGATTGCATTGATAATAATGGGTATTATACTAAGGATTAAATTATAAATTGATTATACCTAGTAATAATAAAATTATACTGTAGCATATTCGTAATAAGGATTATTTTGAGGTTTAGTTTCAATCTTCTTTTCGTAATGAAAATGAATACTTAAGCTATAACCACAATAAGTCCTAAAGTAGAAGTTTATTTATTCTTTATAAAATTATAACGAATAAACATTTTGTAATCACTTATAAAACATTTTTATTCTTTACCTACCCCATATTTCACCAACTATATAACAATAAAAACAATTATTACATTATTATTCTCGTTAATTAATTTATCGAATAATAAAAGAACAGATGAAGATAATTGATGAAAAGAAAGAAAATCTCATTTAATCTCATTTAATCTCATTTTTTATTTAGTATATATAAATAAATAAATAAAATCTCATTTCGAGATTGGAACTTGGGCCTATATGTTTGCTAATCCGATACGTTACACTATCAGCTATCGGGCCTTATAACAATGTTGTCAATTTTAGCAATAGTTTGAGCCGACCAAGGTCATACTTAATTACGTACGCCGCGTGTGTGAAAAAGCGATATGTTTTTGTTTCGCTGACTTTCGCTCGACACCAGTGTATAAATTCTGAGGTGTGCGTTCTGTGTTAATACACTTTTATTATGCGCACAGCCAAAGTGTGGAACTCTCTGCCGGCATCTGTGTTCCCTCCCACATTTAACCCGTCTGCCTTCAAATCAAGAGTGAACAGGCATCTTCTGGGCACGCTCGATCCATCATAGACCTCATCTATCGCTTTCCATCAGGCGTGATCGGGGTCAAGAGTGCGCCCATTTAGCAATAAAAAAAAAAAAAAACATCACTTATACACACATACGTATATACGGCCTGTACCGCGCGTGTTCACAGCAAAACAATCCTTACGGTGATAATGCATTTTTAATTATTTATTTAAAAAATGTCTATTCTTCATTTGTTTCTTCTCCATAAAGGTTTCATAACGTTTCTATTACCTCAATAGTTCAATATGCTTACCTGGAGGGAAAAAAAACAAAAAAATCCTTGGTGTTTTCGACTTATATTTTGGTGAATAACTCCGAAACCTGACGCTTTAGGATATTATGTTACATAACATTTTTGGTGTGTATAAGTGTCCTCTATCTAAATACATAACTTTTGTTGTGCACCGCGATTCTGAAAAAAAATCAAAATGGCGACCGACCTTAGGGCCACCCTCCATACAAAAATCTTCTAACCCCTTTCATCCAAATTCGTTCAGCCGTTTTAGCGTGAAAGCGTAACAAACAAAAAAACTTACATTCGCATTTATAATATTAATTTAGGATTTAGGATAATTATTATAATAATATTAGTTAGGAATATTATTATTATTCCTTTATTTCATTATGTACGGTAACGGTCAGTACTGCATTATCACCGTAAGGATTGTTTTGCTGTGAACACGCGCGGTACAGGCCGTATATACGTATGTGTGTATAAGTGATGTTTTTTTTTTTTTTATTGCTAAATGGGCGCACTCTTGACCCCGATCACGCCTGATGGAAAGCGATAGATGAGGTCTATGATGGATCGAGCGTGCCCAGAAGATGCCTGTTCACTCTTGATTTGAAGGCAGACGGGTTAAATGTGGGAGGGAACACAGATGCCGGCAGAGAGTTCCACACTTTGGCTGTGCGCATAATAAAAGTGTATTAACACAGAACGCACACCTCAGAATTTATACACTGGTGTCGAGCGAAAGTCAGCGAAACAAAAACATATCGTTTTTTCACACACGCGGCGTACGTAATTAAGTATGACCTTGGTCGGCTCAAACTATTGCTAAAATTGACAACATTGTTATAAGGCCCGATAGCTGATAGTGTAACGTATCGGATTAGCAAACATATAGGCCCAAGTTCCAATCTCGAAATGAGATTTTATTTATTTATTTATTTATTTATATATACTAAATAAAAAATGAGATTAGTCTCTGGGATTAAAACAACGAACTATAAATTGCCGTGTTTAATTATTTATTTAAAAAATGTCTATTCTTCATTTGTTTCTTCTCCATAAAGGTTTCATAACGTTTCTATTACCTCAATAGTTCAATATGCTTACCTGGAGGGAAAAAAAACAAAAAAATCCTTGTTGTTTTCGACTTATATTTCGGTGAATAACTCCGAAACCTGACGCTTTAGGATATTATGTTATATAACATTTTTTGTTTGTATAAGTGTCCTCTATCTAAATATATAACTTTTGTTGTGCACCGCGATTCTGAAAAAAAATCAAAATGGCGGCTGATTTTAGGGCCAAAACCTTCAAACCCCTTTGGTACATGGGTAGACCATGACCTGGAGAAGGACATAGGCTACTTTTCATCCTGGGTCGCACACAAAGTCACCGGCAGCAGCTAGTACTTGATATATTTTTTTTTATCTATAGTGTTGTCATAAATTGTTCAAAGTAACAATTAGGGATATAAACTAATCACGTCAATAAGCATGAGATTGAAAATGTTCTTCCGAAATCAATTAAGAATGTACCTATGTAAAATCAATTAAGATGCGCTTTCCATACTTAATAGATAAGTGAGATTACTCTTTTTTACCCGACTACGATAAATCCAAAGGAAGGGTTATGTTTTTAGCAGTCTATGTTATGTGTGTTAGTATTTTTAGGAGGTACTTCAAATCTTATGTTTTTTTGCAATTTGCGGGTCAGTCTCAGTATGTACGATGATCTAAATGGTGATAGCGATAATGTATACTGTAATATTATATTACAGTAATATTCGTCGATAAGTATGTGGTGTCAAAAGATTATTAGTAATATAATATTGCAAATAAACATGTTTTATTAAATAATTCAGTACCTATTATTTGATTTGGCAAAAAAATAGCAACATTATAGGAAGTTGATATTAATACTGGACAATTTATAATAGCGATTTTATTAAAAGTTATGAAATAAAATAAAGGTTTTATAATTTGTCATAATCAGTCCTTTTACTTATTAATAAAGAGGTAATGTTTTCTATCAGAAACAATAATCACTTGGGAATCCTGTTGGCCTATTGGTCCATTGTTATATTAATAAAAATGAATCATGCTAATCAAAATCAAAATATTTTATTTCACATAAACCTACATGGGCACTTATGAAACGTCAGAAGCTAGGTGCACGGTTCCAATCGTCCGCGGTTATCATTAAGCGTTTGTATGAAGGCAGGATATTCTCATTATGACATTACTTTTGCCCCACCTTGTATAAAAGGAACCTATTTAAAGCAAAACCAAGTATTTATTTTTTATTTCATTTTTGTTATAGTATTGAAAAGCCCAACAACCACTACTTACAGTAAGTACCTATATAACATTGTGGTGATTCTAGTAAAGTATGTATGTACATAAAGTGTACCGAAGCGCATAACTTTTCTGGTTTACCTGTGTAAACCAGAAAAGTTATGCGCTTCTGTAAATTTCGTGTTTTGGAATTAGCACCAGGGTTGCGGTACAGTGTCCACATAGGCTAAGCTTCTAAGTTTTATGCTGCCGCGCTTTGTAGTAGATTATCTATCATTGAGCGTTTGTATGAAGGCAGCCTATACTTATTATGATATTACTTTTGCACCACCTTGTATAAAAGGAACGTATTTAAAGCAAAACCAGTTTTTTTCAAACGTATTTTTTTTTAATTTATGTTATAGGTACCCCAACACACACTACTGGCGGTATGAAAAAAACATAATCGTGATTCTAATTATGTATGTATGTACATAACGTACAGGTACACCGCAAAAGTTATGCGCTTCGGTAGCATCGCGGTACAGGGTAACCCCCCACATAGGCAAAGCTTCTAAGTTTTGTACTGCCGCGCTTTGTAGTGAGCGTTTGTATGAAGTCTGTTCTTTGTCAGGTTACCTACTCCGGTCGCAGATCGACATCTGTCATTCAAAAGTTTATTGGAATTGCATAGAGTTGTTAATCCATAATTTTGCAATCATAGTAATACAAAGGAAGTACTTCAAATCTTATGTTTTTTTGCAATTTGCGGGTCAGTCTCAGTATGTACGATGATCTAAATGGTGATAGCGATAATGTATACTGTAATATTATATTACAGTAATATTCGTCGATAAGTATGTGGTGTCAAAAGATTAACAGTAATATAATATTGCAAATAAACATGTTTTATTAAAAAATTCAGTACCTATTATTTGATTTGGCAAAAAAATAGCAACATTATAGGAAGTTGATATTAATACTGGACAATTTATAATAGCGATTTTATTAAAAGTTATGAAATAAAATAAAGGTTTTATAACTTGTCATAATCAGTCCTTTTACTTATTAATAAAGAGGTAATGTTTTCTATCAGAAACAATAATCACTTGGGAGTCCTGTTGGCCTATTGGTCCATTGTTATATTAAAAATGAATCATGCTAATCAAAATCAAAATATTTTATTTCACATAAACCTACATGGGCACTTATGAAACGTCAGAAGCTAGGTGCACGGTTCCAATTGGTCCGCGGTTATCATTAAGCGTTTGTATGAAGGCAGGATATTCTCATAATGACATTACTTTTGCCCCACCTTGTATAAAAGGAACCTATTTAAAGCAAAACCAAGTATTTATTTTTATTTCATTTTTGTTATAGCATTGAATAGCCCAACAACCACTAATTACAGTAAGTACCTATATAACATTGTGGTGATTCTAGTAAAGTATGTATGTACATAAAGTGTACAAGTAAGTGTAAATTTCGTGTTTTGGAATTAGCACCAGGGTTGCGGTACAGTGTCCACATAGGCTAAGCTTCTAAGTTTTATGCTGCCACGCTTTGTAGTAGATAATCTATCATTGAGCGTTTGTATGAAGGCAGCCTATTCTTATTATGATATTACTTTTGCACCACCTTGTATAAAAGGAACGTATTTAAAGCAAAACCAGTTTTTTTCAAACGTATTTTGTTTTTTATTTATGTTATAGGTACCCCAACAAACACTACTGGCGGTATGTAAAACATAATCGTGATTCTAATTATGTTTGTATGTACGATTGTATGTATGTACATAACGTACAGGTACACCGCAAAAGTTATGCGCTTCGGTAGCATCGCGGTACAGGGTAACCCCCCACATAGGCAAAGCTTCTAAGTTTTGTACCGCCGCGCTTTGTAGTGAGCGTTTGTATGAAGTCTGTTCTTTGTCAGGTTACCTACTCCGGTCGCAGATCGTCACCTGCCATTCAAAAGTTTATTGGAATTGCAAAGAGTTGTTAATCCATAATTTTGCAATCATAGTAGGTAATACAAAGGAAGTACTTCAAATCTTATGTTTTTTTGCAATTTGCGGGTCAGTCTCAGTATGTACGATGATCTAAATGGTGATATAGATAATGTATACTGTAATATTATATTACAGTAATATTCGTCGATAAGTATGTGGTGTCAAAAGATTAACAGTAATATAATATTGCAAATAAACATGTTTTATTAAATACATAACATACATAACCAGCCTATAAATGTTCCCACTGCTGGGACACGGGCCTCCTCTCGGTGAGAGGGAGTGGGCCGTAATCCACCACGCGGGCCCAGTGCGGGTTGGCAGATGTCACATGTCTTCGAATTTTTGGTTCTAGGACATGCCGGTTTCCTCACGATGTTTTCCTTCACCGTTTTGAGAGCAGTGGTGATGAAATAATTTACACAAAGTAGAGCGCCTGTCTGGTTTCGAACCTATGACCTACAACTCGTAAGTCGCGGCCGTTACCACTGGGCCACCACTGCTCTTATTAAATAATTCAGTACCTTTTATTTGATTTGGCAAAAAAATAGCAACATTATAGGAAGTTGATGTTAATACTGGACAATTTATAATAGCGATTTTATTAAAAGTTATGAAATAAAATAAAGGTTTTATTATTTGTCTTAATCAGTCCTTTTACTTACCTATTAATAAAGAGGTTATGTTTTCTATCAGAAACAATAATCACTTGGGAGTCCTGTTGGCTTATTGGTCCATTGTTAAATTAATAAAAATGAATCATGCTAATCAAAATCAAAATATTTTATTTCACATAAAACACTTATTAACTAAATAATAACTAAACGTCAGAAGCTAGGTGCACGGTTCCAATTGGTCCGCGGTTATCATTAAGCGTTTGTATGAAGGCAGCCTATTCTTATTATGATATTACTTTTGCACCACCTTGTATAAAAGGAACGTATTTAAAGCAAAACCAGTTTTTTTCAAACGTATTTTTTTTAATTTATGTTATAGGTACCCCAACACACACTACTGGCGGTATGTAAAACATAATCGTGATTCTAATTATGTATGTATGTACATAACGTACAGGTACACCGCAAAAGTTATGCGCTTCGGTAGCATCGCGGTACAGGGTAACCCCCCACATAGGCAAAGCTTCGAAGTTTTGTACTGCCGCGCTTTGTAGTGAGCGTTTGTATGAAGTCTGTTCTTTGTCAGGTTACCTACTCCGGTCGCAGATCGACATCTGCCATTCAAAAGTTTATCGGAATTGCATAGAGTTGTTAATCCATAATTTTGCAATCATAGTAATACAAAGGAAGTACTTCAAATCTTATGTTTTTTTGCAATTTGCGGGTCAGTCTCAGTATGTACGATGATCTAAATGGTGATAGCGATAATGTATACTGTAATATTATATTACAGTAATATTCGTCGATAAGTATGTGGTGTCAAAAGATTAACAGTAATATAATATTGCAAATAAACATGTTTTATTAAATAATTCAGTACCTATTATTTGATTTGGCAAAAAAATAGCAACATTATAGGAAGTTGATATTAATACTGCACAATTTATAATAGCGATTTTATTAAAAGTTATGAAATAAAATAAAGGTTTTATAACTTGTCATAATCAGTCCTTTTACTTATTAATAAAGAAGTAATGTTTTCTATCAGAAACAATAATCACTTGGGAGTCCTGTTGGCCTATTGGTCCATTGTTATATTAAAAATGAATCATGCTAATCAAAATCAAAATATTTTATTTCACATAAACCTACATGGGCACTTATGAAACGTCAGAAGCTAGGTGCACGGTTCCAATTGGTCCGCGGTTATCATTAAGCGTTTGTATGAAGGCAGCATATTCTCATTATGACATTACTTTTGCCCCACCTTGTATAAAAGGAACCTATTTAAAGCAAAACCAAGTACCTATTTATTTTTATTTCATTTTTGTTATAGCATTGAATAGCCCAACAACCACTACTTACAGTAAGTACCTATATAACATTGTGGTGATTCTAGTAAAGTATGTATGTACATAAAGTGTACCGAAGCGCATAACTTTTCTGGTTTACCTGTGTAAACCAGAAAAGTTATGCGCTTCGGTAAATTTCGTGTTTTGGAATTAGCACCAGGGTTGCGGTACAGTGTCCACATAGGCTAAGCTTCTAAGTTTTATGCTGCCACGCTTTGTAGTAGATTATCTATCATTGAGCGTTTGTATGAAGGCAGCCTATTCTTATTATGATATTACTTTTGCACCACCTTGTATAAAAGGAACGTATTTAAAGCAAAACCAGTTTTTTTCAAACGTATTTTTTTTAAATTTATGTTATAGGTACCCCAACAAACACTACTGGCGGTATGTAAAACATAATCGTGATTCTAATTATGTATGTATGTACATAACGTACAGGTACACCGCAAAAGTTATGCGCTTCGGTAGCATCGCGGTACAGGGTAACCCCCACATAGGCAAAGCTTCTAAGTTTTGTACTGCCGCGCTTTGTAGTGAGCGTTTGTATGAAGTCTGTTCTTTGTCAGGTTACCTACTCCGGTCGCAGATCGACATCTGCCATTCAAAAGTTTATTGGAATTGCATAGAGTTGTTAATCCATAATTTTGCAATCATAGTAAAAAAAAAGAAAGGAAAAAACAAAGGAAGTACTTCAAATCTTATGTTTTTTTGCAATTTGCGGGTCAGTCTCAGTATGTACGATGATCTAAATGGTGATAGCGATAATGTATACTGTAATATTATATTACACTAATATTCGTCGATAAGTATGTGGTGTCAAAAGATTAACAGTAATATAATATTGCAAATAAACATGTTTTATTAAAAAATTCAGTACCTATTACTTGATTTGGCAAAAAAATAGCAACATTATAGGAAGTTGATATTAATACTGGACAATTTATAATAGCGATTTTATTAAAAGTTATGAAATAAAATAAAAGTTTTATAACTTGTCATAATCAGTCCTTTTACTTATTAATAAAGAGGTAATGTTTTCTATCAGAAACAATAATCACTTGGGAGTCCTGTTGGCCTATTGGTCCATTGTTATATTAATAAAAATGAATCATGCTAATCAAAATCAAAATATTTTATTTCACATAAAACACTTATTAAACGTCAGAAGCTAGGTGCACGGTTCCAATTGGTCCGCGGTTATCATTAAGCGTTTGTATGAAGGCAGCATATTCTCATTATGACATTACTTTTGCACCACCTTGTATAAAAGGAACGTATTTAAAGCAAAACCAGTTTTTTTCAAACGTATTTTTTTAAAATTTATGTTATAGGTACCCCAACACACACTACTGGCGGTATGTAAAACATAATCGTGATTCTAATTATGTATGTATGTACATAACGTACAGGTACACCGCAAAAGTTATGCGCTTCGGTAGCATCGCGGTACAGGGTAACCCCCCACATAGGCAAAGCTTCTAAGTTTTGTACTGCCGCGCTTTGTAGTGAGCGTTTGTATGAAGTCTGTTCTTTGTCAGGTTACCTACTCCGGTCGCAGATCGACATCTGCCATTCAAAAGTTTATCGGAATTGCATAGAGTTGTTAATCCATAATTTTGCAATCATAGTAATACAAAGGAAGTACTTCAAATCTTATGTTTTTTTGCAATTTGCGGGTCAGTCTCAGTATGTACGATGATCTAAATGGTGATAGCGATAATGTATACTGTAATATTCGTCGATAAGTATGTGGTGTCAAAAGATTAACAGTAATGTAATATTGCAATTAAACATGTTTTATTAAAAAATTCAGTACCTATTATTTGATTTGGCAAAAAAATAGCAACATTATAGGAAGTTGATGTTAATACTGGACAATTTATAATAGCGATTTTATTAAAAGTTATGAAATAAAAAAAAGGTTTTATAACTTGTCATAATCAGTCCTTTTACTTATTAATAAAGAGGTAATGTTTTCTATCAGAAACAATAATCACTTGGGAGTCCTGTTGGCCTATTGGTCCATTGTTATATTAAAAATGAATCATGCTAATCAAAATCAAAATATTTTATTTCACATAAACCTACATGGGCACTTATGAAACATCAGAAGCTAGGTGCACGGTTCCAATTGGTCCGCGGTTATCATTAAGCGTTTGTATGAAGGCAGCATATTCTCATTATGACATTACTTTTGCCCCACCTTGTATAAAAGGAACCTATTTAAAGCAAAACCAAGTATTTATTTTTATTTCATTTTTGTTATAGCATTGAATAGCCCAACAACCACTACTTACAGTAAGTACCTATATAACATTGTGGTGATTCTAGTAAAGTATGTATGTACATAAAGTGTACCGAAGCGCATAACTTTTCTGGTTTACCTGTGTAAACCAGAAAAGTTATGCGCTTCTGTAAATTTCGTGTTTTGGAATTAGCACCAGGGTTGCGGTACAGTGTCCACATAGGCTAAGCTTCTAAGTTTTATGCTGCCGCGCTTTGTAGTAGATTATCTATCATTGAGCGTTTGTATGAAGGCAGCCTATTCTTATTATGATATTACTTTTGCACCACCTTGTATAAAAGGAACGTATTTAAAGCAAAACCAGTTTTTTTCAAACGTATTTTTTTTTAATTTATGTTATAGGTACCCCAACACACACTACTGGCGGTATGTAAAACATAATCGTGATTCTAATTATGTATGTATGTACATAACGTACAGGTACACCGCAAAAGTTATGCGCTTCGGTAGCATCGCGGTACAGGGTAACCCCCCACATAGGCAAAGCTTCTAAGTTTTGTACTGCCGCGCTTTGTAGTGAGCGTTTGTATGAAGTCTGTTCTTTGTCAGGTTACCTACTCCGGTCGCAGATCGACATCTGCCATTCAAAAGTTTATTGGAATTGCATAGAGTTGTTAATCCATAATTTTGCAATCATAGTAGGTAATACAAAGGAAGTACTTCAAATCTTATGTTATTTTGCAATTTGCGGGTCAGTCTCAGTATGTACGATGATCTAAATGGTGATAGCGATAATGTATACTGTAATATTATATTACAGTAATATTCGTCGATAAGTATGTGGTGTCAAAAGATTAACAGTAATATAATATTGCAAATAAACATGTTTTATTAAATACATAACATACATAACCAGCCTATAAATGTTCCCACTGCTGGGACACAGGCCTCCTCTCGGTGAGAGGGAGTGGGCCGTAATCCACCACGCGGGCCCAGTGCGGGTTGGCAGATGTCACATGTCTTCGAATTTTTGGTTCTAGGACATGCCGGTTTCCTCACGATGTTTTCCTTCACCGTTTTGAGAGCAGTGGTGATGAAATAATTTACACAAAGTAGAGCGCCTGTCTGGGTTCGAACCTATGACCTACAACTCGTAAGTCGCGGCCGTTACCACTGGGCCACCACTGCTCTTATTAAATAATTCAGTACCTATTATTTGATTTGGCAAAAAAATAGCAACATTATAGGAAGTTGATGTTAATACTGGACAATTTATAATAGCGATTTTATTAAAAGTTATGAAATAAAATAAAGGTTTTATTATTTGTCATAATCAGTCCTTTTACTTACCTATTAATAAAGAGGTAATGTTTTCTATCAGAAACAATAATCACTTGGGAGTCCTGTTGGCTTATTGGTCCATTGTTATATTAATAAAAATGAATCATGCTTATCAAAATCAAAATATTTTATTTCACATAAAACACTTATTAACCAAATAATAACTAAACGTCAGAAGCTAGGTGCACGGTTCCAATTGGTCCGCGGTTATCATTAAGCGTTTGTATGAAGGCAGCATATTCTCATTATGACATTACTTTTGCCCCACCTTGTATAAAAGGAACCTATTTAAAGCAAAACCAAGTATTTATTTTTATTTTATTTTTGTTATAGCATTGAATAGCCCAACAACCACTACTCACAGTAAGTACCTTTATAACATTGTGGTGATTCTAGTAAAGTATGTATGTACATAAAGTGTACAAGTAAGTGTAAATTTCGTGTTTTGGAATTAGCACCAGGGTTGCGGTACAGTGTCCACATAGGCTAAGCTTCTAAGTTTTATGCTGCCGCGCTTTGTAGTAGATTATCTATCATTGAGCGTTTGTATGAAGGCAGCCTATTCTTATTATGATATTACTTTTGCACCACCTTGTATAAAAGGAACGTATTTAAAGCAAAACCAGTTTTTTTCAAACGTATTTTTTTTTAATTTATGTTATAGGTACCCCAACACACACTACTGGCGGTATGTAAAACATAATCGTGATTCTAATTATGTATGTATGTACATAACGTACACGTACACCGCAAAAGTTATGCGCTTCGGTAGCATCGCGGTACAGGGTAACCCCCCACATAGGCAAAGCTTCTAAGTTTTGAACTGCCGCGCTTTGTAGTGAGCGTTTGCATGAAGTCTGTTTTTTATCAGGTTACCTACTCCGGTCGCAGATCGACATCTGCCATTCAAAAGTTTATCGGAATTGCATAGAGTTGTTAATCCATAATTTTGCAATCATAGTAATACAAAGGAAGTACTTCAAATCTTATGTTTTTTTGCAATTTGCGGGTCAGTCTCAGTATGTACGATGGTCTAAATGGTGATAGCGATAATATATACTGTAATATTATATTACAGTAATATTCGTCGATAAGTATGTGGTGTCAAAAGATTAACAGTAATATAATATTGCAAATAAACATGTTTTTCACTTCTCATGCTCTAAAAGTTCGTCTTTATGTTGTGCTTAGGCGACATAAAATCGCTTTTTATGTTCTAGTGCATAAAGTAATTTTTTTTTTCTGAGACTAAGGTAATCAGGCCCAACAGCCACACGCGCAATAAAACTTCGCAGATTAAAGTCGTGATTTATTTCATTTTCTTTCATTTATACCACTTCCGTGTTTTCTATCGTTAATTTAATAAAATCAGGTAAAATGGTTGTCATTTATTATTTAAAAAACGCAAGGAAACGTTTTTATGACTTGGCAGTATGAAGTACCCAAGTCGAATGACAAATGTTGAAATAAAAAAAAAAACTTTTAAAAAGTTTCATGGCGGTATTATCTGTGGTGGCGGGAATTAGCATATTCGTCGATAAGTATGTGGTGTCAAAAGATTAACAGTAATATAATATTGCGAATAAGCATGTTTTATTAAAAAATTCAGTACCTATTATTTGATTTGGCAAAAAAATAGCAACATTATAGGAAGGTGATATTAATACTGGACAATTTATAATAGCGATTTTATTAAAAGTTATGAAATAAAATAAAGGTTTTATAACTTGTCATAATCAGTCCTTTTACTTATTAATAAAGAGGTAATGTTTTCTATCAGAAACAATAATCACTTGGGAGTCCTGTTGGCTTATTGGTCCATTGTTATATTAAAAATGAATCATGCTAATCAAAATCAAAATATTTAATTTCACATAAACCTACATGGGCACTTATGAAACGTCAGAAGCTAGGTGCACGGTTCCAATTGGTCCGCGGTTATCATTAAGCGTTTGTATGAAGGCAGCATATTCTCATTATGACATTACTTTTGCCCCACCTTGTATAAAAGGAACCTATTTAAAGCAAAGCCAAGTATTTATTTTTATTTTATTTTTGTTATAGCATTGAATAGCCCAACAACCACTACTTACAGTAAGTACCTATATAACATTGTGGTGATTCTAGTAAAGTATGTATGTACATAAAGTGTACCGCAGCGCATAACTTTTCTGGTTTACCTGTGTAAACCAGAAAAGTTATGCGCTTCTGTAAATTTCGTGTTTCAGTTCTGTCACGGCACTCGTGTAGATCGCTCGCACGCGACTATCGATTACGGTGTAGAAATTTTAAGTTAATTATATTGTCGCGCTAATCGGTAATGCAGGACTATACCTAATAATGGCCACAGATGATTGTGGACAAGAAAAAACAAACATGGATCAGATTGATACGGAAGAAGTGAGTCAGTTAGCTGGATGGATGTCACATATGGAAGATGAAGAAAATAAAAGTTATTCGTTGGATAATATTAATGAAACGAATTGCTGTGAAGTACAAATCATAGAAGAAGATGTAGTAGTAGATAAACCGATGAAACGAGGAAGAGAAGAGGATGAACAAAGCTGGACTAAAGTTGAGAGTAATAGAGGAAAGAAACAGAAATAAATCAAGAAGGAGGTATTTATTTGGAGTAAAGAGAAATTACCTAAACAGTTTGTTATCGCAAAACTGTTTTGAAACATGGGATTGACTGACATAAACCATATTAAATACATTAATCCATATAAGTTAAAAATTGAGGTTTCGACTGAGGAATGTGTGGGCAAGTTGTTGGACTGTCAGGAATTCCAAAATAAAGAGTGGAAGGTTTATAGTGCAATGGATGTAAACATTTCCTACGGTATTATACGGGACGTGGACCTCGAGCTGTCTGACGAGGAGGCATTAAAAGCGATCAAGTGTCCAAATGATATTCAAATCGTAACATTAAAAAGGCTACAAAGACGAGATGATACAGGTGTATGGGTGCCTAGTGAGGTAGCCAAGGTGGGCTTCAGGGGTTCATACCTGCCAGCATTTATATATGTGGATTGTCTATGCGCCAAAGTTGAACCTTATATTTTTCCGGTAACGCAGTGTTCAAACTGTTGGAAATTTGGCCACGTAAAAGCAAGATGCACGTCCAAAAAAACTATATGCCCTAAGTGCACAGAAGAGCACAGTAATTGTGAAGTTAAAATATATAAATGCGTGAACTGTCGGGGTGACCATATGGCGCTAAATAGAAGTTGTCCAGTTTATGCTCGGGAGAAACGCGTGAGGGAGCTTATGGCAGAATACAACTGTACATATCATGTAGCCTGCAATATGTATGTTAGACCCAAGTCACCAATTTTACAAGCAGCGAGAGGCGTCGATAAGCCAAAGATCGACAACAGCAACAGCTTTAGTGGTTTACTATTGGAAGATTCGGAAAACGTGTATAAATATACTCCGAGTCAATTCCCACCTTTGTTTACGCAGAAGCGACCGAAATCGCCGCAAGCAAGTAATAAAAATAAGCAATCACATTCGCAAAACATAGGTAAATCGGAGTGGTGGGGACAGCGGGAGTCGCCGGACTGCATTCCAAAGCAACCATCTGCTACTGATAACGATCTCGGTGACAATGTAAACAATGAGCGGCAGGTACATTTTGACGAGTTAATTACACGATTGAAAGATATTATTTATTTGCGAGATCTGAGTATAAAAGAAAAGTTTAATAATATTATTAAGTGCTGTATTGAATGGCTAGTACTAGTTGTGGTAGATCGTATGTCTGAGTGGCCTATTTTGAATAAGTGTTTAGAATATTTTTTCAGACTTAATAAGTAATGGATCATAAAAACAAAATTGTTAAATTAAAGTTATTGCAGTGGAACGCACAAAGTTTAAGACCTAAAATTAAAACATTGGAGAATCTTTTATTGATAGATAAAATTCACATATGCATTATATCTGAGACCTGGCTTGAACCAGACAGTCATTTGAAAATTGGTTATTATAATATTTTTAGACAAGACCGGGATGATTCATACGGCGGGATTGCAATTGTAGTCCATAATTCTATCAAAGCACAGATCACTAACTTTAATTTACGTAATCGAAACATTCAAGTTCTCCATATTAAAATATTAAACTGTAAATTCTTAGAAAATATTGTTGCGGTGTATTGTCCTCCTAATATTAACACTACTGATGAAGATTGGAAAATGCTATTTTCTACATGGTCAAATAAAACTTTTATAGGGGGAGATTTTAACGGGCATCATACAAATTGGTCATACAAAAGCGATCGCAAGGGTTTACAAATTCACGATGCAGCTGATGATTGGCAGTACGTTTCCCTCAATACTGGCGACCCTACCAGACTTAAGTTAGTAGTAAATCAGCTTCAAAAAAGTTCGCCTGACGTCACTTTTGCGTCATCAGATATTGCACTTCGGTTCCAGTGGAGTGTTTTACAGGAAAACTTAGGTAGTGATCACTTAATGGTTCTTATAACCACAGAAATAACATGTAATAACTTAATAAAATCGAAACGTAATTTTAAAAAGGCAGATTGGCAAAGGTATAAAGAAATAATTTCAAGTAAAATTAGTAGTGTTAGTTTCACAGGCGACACCCAACAAATGTATGATGATATTATAGATTTAATTAATTATGCGTCACAAGCATCCATTCCAAACATTAAGATTTGTGAAGACCCCACCAGTAAGTTTATTCCAAGATCATATTGGTCCCCCGAATTATCTAGAGCGGTTGCGGAGCGTAGATTGGCATTAGCACAGGTGAGGAAGAATCCCATCCCCACAAATTTTATCATTCTTAAACAGAAGGTTGCTACAGCACAGAGACTAATGCGTAAAGCTAGTGCAGAATCTTTTCATCAGTTCTGTGACAGTATGAGTGAGATAGTGTCTAGTAGCGAGTTGTGGAATAAAATGCGGTGGCTCAAAGAATATCGTACTAGTAGAATTTGTTTGGATGCAGACAGGGCTGATGAGTTCTTACGACAATTGACGCCAGATTACGTTCTGCCTCTATGTCCTACCTTTGATTCAAATAATTTACAGTTGGAGGCACAGGTTTCGGAACAGGAACTATTTAATGTACTGAAGATGAAGGATACCGCTCCAGGAGTGGACGATATTTCCTATTCAATGATTCATCATTTTCCCAGCAAACAGTTGATAGTTGATTTATTTAACAAATGTTTGTCCGAAGGTGAGGTTCCAAGACAGTGGAGGAATGTTATAGTAGTGCCTGTACCGAAACCTGGTCGCGATCCAAGCCACATAACATCTTTGAGGCCTATATCACTCATATCTTGTCTTTGCAAAACCTTACACAATATTATAACGCGACGTCTTGAATGGTTTTTTGAAAATAAGGGTCTTTTTTCCAAGAATACGGTGGGATTTAGAAGATCTCAGTCATGCCTAGACAATCTTGTACGACTAGTATCTCAAATTCAAATAGGTTTCACAAATAATCAAAAGACATTGGGATGTTTTGTTGACATAGACAACGCATATAATAATGTTAGCATATTGAAAGTGGTGTCTAAGCTGGATGAGATGGGGGTGGGGGCTTCTATATGTAGATATATATGGGAATACCTAAGGGAGAGACATTTAGCTGTGTCACAAGTAGGGAGTAAAGTTTTAATTACAAGATGGACATGTAAGGGATTGGCCCAAGGAGACCCTATGTCTCCAATTTTGTTTAACATCGTCACTAGTAATATATGTAAAGAGATTATGAGTGTGTATGTATCCCAATATGCCGATGATTTTGTCCTCTATATTTCTGGACAAGACATTAAATTCTTGACCACAACTCTTCAGGAAGCTATAGGTAATTTAATAAATTTGTTAGGAGTATTAGGTCTGGAACTATCTCCCACGAAAAGTAAAATATGTTTATTTTCTAGGGGAAGGACATTACAGCAGGCAAATGTCAATATCAAAAATGTTTGTTTGGAAAACGTCCCTGTAGTTAAGTATTTAGGACTCTGGCTTGATTCATCTTTGAGATGGCGCAAACAGATCAATGAAACATGTGAAAGAAATATGAGATTTCTAAATGTCTTTAAAGTGCTAGCAGGTTCATCATGGGGAGTCCATCCTTTACATTTAAGGCGACTATATATTTCAATCATTCGCAGTCGGTTAGATTATGCAAGTTTTTTGTACGATAATAGCGCTAACACCAACATTTCGAGATTGGACAAAATTCAAAATCAAGCCATGAGAATAGTTGGCGGTTTTTTAAAAAGTTGTCCAATACACGCGATGGAATCAGAGTTATGTCTGCCACCATTGTTTGTTCGACGGAAATATTTAGCTGCAAAATTTTGCTTAAAAGCCAAGTCTATTGTTGACGGTGAAACCATTTCAATGATATCAAAATTAACATCGATATGCGAGCAATCATATTGGCGCAATAAGAAAAAACCGTTACTAACTATCGTATACAGTGAGATGTCCAATCAAACTTTACATCGTTCTAATATTCTAGAGATGTTCTCACTGTCGACATGGATGGCAAATATTGATATTAAGTTACACATTAAACTCAGTATTAATGATATGACAGGACCGAAAAGATCTCATACTTCTGTAGCACTTTTAAGGAAATCTGTAGAAACGATTGCACAACATTATGATGGATTCTATCAGATTTACAGTGATGGGTCCAAAGACGAAAATGGAACAGGAGCAGCCTTTTTTGATCCTCAATCTAACACGGGAGCTAGTTTCACATTGAACTGCAAAGTATCCATAATGGCGGCGGAATTGTATGCTATTTTGGAATGTCTGTCGTACATGATGTCATGCAATTGTGCTAAATTTGTGATACTTTGTGATTCAAAAAGCGCGTTGCAGCATATAGCTCGGTGCACCTCGGGCATACGAGGTTTGCCCGTAGCTTATTCCATACTAGACTTATACCTAAGATTGAGGGAAACTGGCAAAGTAGTAAAATTCCAATGGATTCCATCACATGTTAGTCTGATGGGAAACGAACAAGTAGATAAGTTGGCAAAAACAGGTTCCTATGAAGGAATATCTCTCAATCATTTACCCTTCTTCACAGATATTTTAAGAGATGTTAAAACAATTTGCAATAAGATGTGGAAAGAATACTTTGACAAAAGATCTGTGGAGAAGGGTATATGGTACAGAACAATTCAGTCTGAACCACCAAGAATTCCCTGGTTCTCTGAAGTACAGATGAATAGACGATTGTTGGTAACAAGCATGCGTTTGCGATCCGGACACATTCCATTGAATGCGTTCGGGCATCTTATGAAGGTTGTTGATACTCCAAACTGTATGATTTGTAATACGAGGGAGGACACCTACCACGCTTTAGTGGAGTGTGTTCGGGTTGGGGAAGATCGGAGAACTTTGGAATCAGAAGCGGGACTTAAATTAAGGGATGTTGGCATGTGTAATTTAATCTTGTCTAAACCTACATCCAAATTAGCTATTAAGCTATATAACTTGATTGTTAAATTAATTAAGTTAAGAACCTAGTTGTTAAATACTTTGTATTTATTTTGTAACACTACGAGGCTGGCATAATCGCTCCGCGATTAAAGCCTTTTTCTAAATAAAGATTGAAAAAAAAAAAAAAATTTCGTGTTTTGGAATTAGCACCAGGGTTGCGGTACAGTAATAATAATAATATCTTTATTTAATCTGACTACATTGGTCCACTGGTTAGTACACAAACAAACTTATCAACTATGTGTTAGTAACTATTAACTAAGTAGGTAATTTAATATTTCATCCCTGCCACACGAGCAACCGGACAGAGTGTCTCACTACCGGCGCATCGTGCTGTTCAGCTAGGGTTTTCAAGATACTGTTGCGGCTAGCCCTCATTCTGCCTATTAAGGATGCGGTCTTTTTCCTCATAACAGCATAAAAGTCGTCAGTTCGTGCTGCAGCAAACATGCTTGACGCACTGCAGAACCTGGGCAACCCCAACAGCACCCTGAAGCCATTATTATATTGCACACGCAGAGCATCTAGCGCCCTCCGCGTATAGCTGACCCACAAACCGCTCGTGTAGAACCCTTGACAATAAGCTTTAAATAGAGTTATTTTAACTTCGTTACTACAACGAGCAAATCTGTGAGCCAGCATGTTGCATCTGGCTGCTAGTGCCCTGCGCTCGCGATCCATATCTACCTGATCTTTGAGGTCCTCGGTGACGTAATGTCCTAAGTATTTAAATTGGGCGACCCTTTTAAGGGTTCGTCCATTGAGGGACATTAAGGGCTCGTAATTTAAACGTTTTCCCGTAGCAGCAAAGATCAGATACTCACTTTTAGCAACATTGTATACCAGGCCGTGGGCTGCTGCATACCTTTCACAGACGCTCAGCATGTCCCTGATTGAGCCAGCCGTTGGACCCAACAGCACCATGTCATCAGCGTAGCTTAAATTATTAACGCTAACGCCACCTATTCTGCATCCAACTGGTCTGCTGCTGAGTTCAACGATCAACTCATTTACATATAGGTTGAAGAGCTTCGGTGAGGTTAACCCCCCCTGCCTCACCCCACACTCCAACCTATACGCTTCAGATAGAACGTCTCCCCAACGAACTTGGTTTAACTGGTTAGAGTACCAGTACTGGAACAAGCCCTCTCCGATGGTACACCCGCTCCCCTGAGCTTATTCCAAAGGACATCATATGACACAAGGTCAAATGCCCTTGAGAGATCAAGGAAGCAGGCATACACCGGAGTACTTCTATCCTTATAGTATTGGACGGTCTGCTTTAGACAGAGGATCGCACTCTCAGTGGAAAGTCCAGGCCGAAACCCAAACTGTGCGTCATGTACAGTTATCCATTTATCAAGTTCCTTGTCCAGCAAACCGTCCAATACCTTAGCAATTATGGTGGCCAAGGATATCGGTCTGTAATTCGCCTCGTCAGACATATCCCCAGTTTTATTTTTCACGATTGGTACCACTATTGTTTTCAGCATGTCGGGTGGAAGGTACGAGTGGCTAACGCACAGTGTGAAAAACAGTGCCAGCACTCTAGGCAAATGTACCCCCGCACACCTGAGGTGCTCAATGCTGAGACCGTCGTGACCCGGAGACTTCCCCTTAGCCATTCTTTTGATTACATCAGCTACATTCTTGGCAGAGAAACGGATCGGCTCATAATCACGACTAGTCTCATCATCGATCACCCCCCGTGCCGGCCCAAGTGGAGATGATACCATAAATCGATCTTTGAACATGCGGGCTATCTCCCCCGGCGAACCACATTCCCCCACGCTCACAGGGCGGCCCGGTCCAACCTTCAGTTTATTGGTCGACTTCCAGAACTCGGAAAAATTCTTAGACGCTCGGTGCGTCGCTAATATGTCCATCTTAATCTGATCCTGGTGATTTTGGCACCATTTAAGCCGACCCCTAAAGATTTTCTGACTCCGTCGCATATCTTCCCAAATTCTACCCGATTTTGGCTTATTATAAAACAGCCACGCCTGATACTTAGACCGGGCCTCCGCATAAGCACCCCGAACGTGCTTGTTCCAGCCTGCCACTTGTCTCACCTTTTGGGGTTGCTTGTCGTTCCAGGCCTGCACCGCAGCCCCCGACAAGGCATTTACAATATTGCCATACATACGATCTAGAGTACGCCTATGTTCTACAATACGACACATAGTATCACCACACTTCTCAAACAACTCAGGATAGTGGATATTCCTCAGCTCTTTGTTACATAGATCCCGATACCTATCTATTTCCACCTCATCGCGTTCCCGCCACAAAACTTTATTCTGTGCTTGAGATTCCTGCGCCAGTTTTGGCACTATTGTATTTAAATCGCACTCAATTATTAAGGGCAGATGATCTGACCAATAGGTATCGAGATCCACGACGACATTTGTTACAGTGTGCCACGCTGATTCCGTAACGATACAGTGATCCAGCCATCGTCGACTGCCATTTATGTCACTGATATAAGTAAAAACATCAGAGTCAATACCTAATTTTTCTACATCAGCGCATATCCACTGATGATCTTGACAGTGTTTACATAGCTCAGACCAAAACGGCTGATGTGGATGAGAATTAAAGTCTCCTAACATGAATATTGTTTCAGTGTCATTGTTATCCACAATGGCACTGATTTCACCTAAACAATTTGTGTATTCTAGGAGATTTTCTGAGTTGTCGGTCGGCATGTAGACACTAAATACTATTACAGAGCGATTGTCACTTAATGTCGCCCTTATGGCCGCTATCCTGTCACTATTACAGTTAATAACACTCACTGTTTTAAACAATCCTTTGCGCCACAAAATAGCCACACCCCCATGAGGACGCCCCTTAAGAATACCTGCGGTTGTATCTACCGCAGACTTCCCCGTGTATTCAAAGTCCTTATGTATAGTATTGAGAATGTGCAGATCATGGGGCAGGAGCCAAGTCTCTTGAAGCGCTAGCACATCCGCAAGCCTACATAAATCTCGAACACTGTCTAATGACCTCTTTAACGATTTACAATTAAATGTAACACACCTGTTTACGCACGCTTGTTTCACGTCACTATCCATTACTGATGTTTCTGAATGACACTCGAATCAGAGCTTACATAAACTCTGTCTTTATTTTTAAACTGCACAAACTGTCGAAAATAAATACCTTCCGGCCAAAGAGCATCATTCAAAAACAACGGCAGTTTACTTTTGTCAACAAAGAACTTATAAGAATTATAACTACGCTCCTTCTTTGCTACAATTTTTTCCAACTTTACAGTTATTTGGGTCTTGTCACGAATATAGTTTACAATGTCATTATCACTAGCTTCCATACATACGTTAGAAATATAAAGAGGTACCTGAGTCCACGCTGCCCTAAACTTCGCATTTAAATCATAAGTTGCCTTTCCCGTGCTACTAATAAACTTATTTCGCAGTCTCTTTTTATTTGTTACCGTTATCCACTCGTCACTTTTGTCCCCTACTATCGCACTTGAATTCACTACTTGCAAAGTTTCTCGATTTACACTCGCCGCCAGCGCCGACGCATACCCATACACAGACGTATTATTCACACTCGCGTTCGACTCGGGCGCACTCGTAGTAGCGATCACTGTGCCGCAGGTGGGGGCACGGGTGCATCCAATAACCGGTCGCTCGTTCGAAACCGCTGTTGAGGCCTCCACGCGCGGATTCTCTTCTAACGATGTCTTGACGCGTTTGCTCGTTGCTACCGAAACCGGGGTAGGGGCCTCCACGTGGATAATATCCTGACCTTGTACACTCATGACCGCACTATTCTTTATTGTGTTGACGGTAGTAGTAGTAGTGGTACAGTGTCCACATAGGCTAAGCTTCTAAGTTTTATGCTGCCGCGCTTTGTAGTAGATTATCTATCATTGAGCGTTTGTATGAAGGCAGCCTATTCTTATTATGATATTACTTTTGCACCACCTTGTATAAAAGGAACGTATTTAAAGCAAAACCAGTTTTTTTCAAACGTATTTTTTTTTTAATTTATGTTATAGGTACCCCAACACACACTACTGGCGGTATGTAAAACATAATCGTGATTCTAATTATGTATGTATGTACATAACGTACAGGTACACCGCAAAAGTTATGCGCTTCGGTAGCATCGCGGTACAGGGTAACCCCCCACATAGGCAAAGCTTCTAAGTTTTGTACTGCCGCGCTTTGTAGTGAGCGTTTGTATGAAGTCTGTTCTTTGTCAGGTTACCTACTCCGGTCGCAGATCGACATCTGCCATTCAAAAGTTTATCGGAATTGCATAGAGTTGTTAATCCATAATTTTGCAATCATAGTAATACAAAGGAAGTACTTCAAATCTTATGTTTTTTTGCAATTTGCGGGTCAGTCTCAGTATGTACGATGGTCTAAATGGTGATAGCGATGATATATACTGTAATATTATATTACAGTAATATTCGTCGATAAGTATGTGGTGTCAAAAGATTAACAGTAATATAATATTGCAAATAAACATGTTTTTCACTTCTCATGCTCTAAAAGTTCGTCTTTATGTTGTGCTTAGGCGACATAAAATCGCTTTTTATGTTCTAGTGCATAAAGTAATTTTTTTTTCTGAGACTAAGGTAATCAGGCCCAACAGCCACACGCGCAATAAAACTTCGCAGATTAAAGTCGTGATTTATTTCATTTTCTTTCATTTATACCACTTCCGTGTTTTCTATCGTTAATTTAATAAAATCAGGTAAAATGGTTGTCATTTATTATTTAAAAAACGCAAGGAAACGTTTTTATGACTTGGCAGTATGAAGTACCCAAGTCGAATGACAAATGTTGAAATAAAAAAAAAAACTTTTAAAAAGTTTCATGGCGGTATTATCTGTGGTGGCGGGAATTAGCATATTCGTCGATAAGTATGTGGTGTCAAAAGATTAACAGTAATATAATATTGCGAATAAGCATGTTTTATTAAAAAATTCAGTACAAAAAAATTCAGTATTAATAAAATCAGTTGTCATTTATTATTTAAAAAACGCAAGGAAACGTTTTTATGACTTGGCAGTATGAAGTACCCAAGTCGAATGACAAATGTTGAAATAAAAAAAAAAAAACTTTTAAAAAGTTTCGTGGCGGTATTATCTGTGGTGGCGGGAATTAGCTATGCTTTGCAACATTTTTGATTAATTATGTAAGTACTGTATACTTTATGCCTGTTTCATTTTCTCGCAATCGAAGTGAAAAGCAGAGTGTATAACTCAGGCATAAACGAGCCATTTTACCCCTCGACTTAACTATCCACCCTCGCCTGCGGCTCGCGTCGATATAAACGTCTCGGGGTAAAATAGCTTCTTTTATGCCTTAGTTGTACAATCTACTATTATTAAATAATTCAGTACCTATTATTTGATTTGGCAAAAAAATAGCAACATTATAGGAAGTTGATGTTAATACTGGACAATTTATAATAGCGATTTTATTAAAAGTTATGAAATAAAATAAAGGTTTTATTATTTGTCATAATCAGTCCTTTTACTTACCTATTAATAAAGAGGTAATGTTTTCTATCAGAAACAATAATCACTTGGGAGTCCTGTTGGCCTATTGGTCCATTGTTATATTAATAAAAATGAATCATGCTAATCAAAATCAAAATATTTTATTTCACATAAAACACTTATTAACTAAATAATAACTAAACGTCAGAAGCTAGGTGCACGGTTCCAATTGGTCCGCGGTTATCATTAAGCGTTTGTATGAAGGCAGCATATTCTCATTATGACATTACTTTTGCCCCACCTTGTATAAAAGGAACCTATTTAAAGCAAAACCAAGTACTTATTTTTATTTAATTTTTGTTATAGCATTGAATAGCCCAACAACCACTACTTACAGTAAGTACCTATATAACATTGTGGTGATTCTAGTAAAGTATGTATGTACATAAAGTGTACCGAAGCGCATAACTTTTCTGGTTTACCTGTGTAAACCAGAAAAGTTATGCGCTTCTGTAAATTTCGTGTTTTGGAATTAGCACCAGGGTTGCGGTACAGTGTCCACATAGGCTAAGCTTCTAAGTTTTATGCTGCCGCGCTTTGTAGTAGATTATATTCTATCATTGAGCGTTTGTATGAAGGCAGCCTATTCTTATTATGATATTACTTTTGCACCACCTTGTATAAAAGGAACGTATTTAAAGCAAAACCAGTTTTTTTCAAACGTATTTTTTTTTAATTTATGTTATAGGTACCCCAACACACACTACTGGCGGTATGTAAAACATAATCGTGATTCTAATTATGTATGTATGTACATAACGTACAGGTACACCGCAAAAGTTATGCGCTTCGGTAGCATCGCGGTACAGGGTAACCCCCCACATAGGCAAAGCTTCTAAGTTTTGTACTGCCGCGCTTTGTAGTGAGCGTTTGTATGAAGTCTGTTCTTTGTCAGGTTACCTACTCCGGTCGCAGATCGACATCTGCCATTCAAAAGTTTATCGGAATTGCATAGAGTTGTTAATCCATAATTTTGCAATCATAGTAATACAAAGGAAGTACTTCAAATCTTATGTTTTTTTTACAATTTGCGGGTCAGTCTCAGTATGTACGATGATCTAAATGGTGATAGCGATAATGTATACTGTAATATTATATTACAGTAATATTCGTCGATAAGTATGTGGTGTCAAAAGATTAACAGTAATATAATATTGCAAATAAACATGTTTTATTAAAAAATTCAGTACCTATTACTTGATTTGGCAAAAAAATAGCAACATTATAGGAAGTTGATATTAATACTTAACAATTTATAATAGCGATTTTATTAAAAGTTATGAAATAAAATAAAGGTTTTATAACTTGTCATAATCAGTCCTTTTACTTATTAATAAAGAGGTAATGTTTTCTATCAGAAACAATAATCACTTGGGAGTCCTGTTGGCCTATTGGTCCATTGTTATATTAATAAAAATGAATCATGCTAATCAAAATCAAAATATTTTATTTCACATAAAACACTTATTAAACGTCAGAAGCTAGGTGCACGGTTCCAATTGGTCCGCGGTTATCATTAAGCGTTTGTATGAAGGCAGCATATTCTCATTATGACATTACTTTTGCCCCACCTTGTATAAAAGGAACCTATTTAAAGCAAAACCAAGTACCTATTTATTTTTATTTCATTTTTGTTATAGCATTGAATAGCCCAACAACCACTACTTACAGTAAGTACCTATAGTCCATCCAACAAAGAGATTGTAGAGTGCGTGAGCAAGGCCCTAAGCAATTACTTCAGAAAATTGTTCAGGGTGCTTAGAGAGTTAACATACTAAAAGTCCTGACATCTAGGGGGTGAGGCGGAGTGGGGGGAGGGGGTTAAAGTTCCCATTTTTCAGTTTTTCGCTAATATCTTTTAAACGGTGCGTTATGGAGATAAAAAGTCTTCTACGCAATGAAAGCTTATAAAATTATGTACAACTTTTATCTTATGCACTTTTTCACATTCCTACCTATTTTCGAACTACACATTCCGGAAAAGTGAAAATTGAAAAACTACTTGAATTGAACACTACCTTTTGTATACTACTTCCTTCACGTTATTTGGGGATAAAAAGTATCTTATATCTTAAATCAACTCCTACTATATCAATTGACTAAATTTTATCCAAATCTGTACAGCCGTTGGGATATCAAAACTTTTATCTACACTTGTCTTATACACTTTTTCCAAATTTTCACCAGTGTTCGAGTATCGTGCTCCGAAGAAAGTGAAAATGGAGTTCATTTAGTGTGATGTGACAAGCATTACCGAATGTTAAATATGAGCTAGTATATATAAATGGTATAAATACTCTCCAAGCAAAGATACAAGTTTTGATTACTCAAAGGCTGAACCGATTTGGATGAAATTCGTTATAATTAAAGGCTACTTTTATCCCGAAATAACGCAAACAAAGTAGCAGGCAACAGGTAGAGATTCATAACGGTAGTTTTTTCGAAAATTTTCACTATTTTAGAATGTATATGTAAAAAATGGGTAGTATTTCGAAAAAGTGTATAAGACTAAAGTTGTAGGAAATTTTATAAGCTTTCATTGAGCAGAAAACTTCTTTTCTCTAAAACATACCGTTTTAAAGATATTAGCGAAAAACTGAAAAATGGGAACTTTAACCCCCTCCCCCCACTCCGCCTCACCCCCTAGATGTCAGGACTTTTAGTATGTTAACTCTCTAAGCACCCTGAACAATTTTCTGAAGTAATTGCTTAGGGCCTTGCTCACGCACTCTACAACTCCTTATGGGTGATTTATTGAATGGACTACTATATAACATTGTGGTGATTCTAGTAAAGTATGTATGTACATAAAGTGTACCGAAGCGCATAACTTTTCTGGTTTACCTGTGTAAACCAGAAAAGTTATGCGCTTCGGTAAATTTCGTGTTTTGGAATTAGCACCAGGGTTGCGGTACAGTGTCCACATAGGCTAAGCTTCGAAGTTTTATGCTGCCGCGCTTTGTAGTAGATTATCTATCATTGAGCGTTTGTATGAAGGCAGCCTATTCTTATTATGATATTACTTTTGCACCACCTTGTATAAAAGGAACGTATTTAAAGCAAAACCAGTTTTTTTCAAACGTATTTTTTTTTAATTTATGTTATAGGTACCCCAACAAACACTACTGGCGGTATGTAAGACATAATCGTGATTCTAATTATTTATGTATGTACAATTGTATGTATGTACATAACGTACAGGTACACCGCAAAAGTTATGCGCTTCGGTAGCATCGCGGTACAGGGTAATCCCCCACATAGGCAAAGCTTCTAAGTTTTGTACCGCCGCGCTTTGTAGTGAGCGTTTGTATGAAGTCTGTTCTTTGTCAGGTTACCTACTCCGGTCGCAGATCGTCATCTGCCATTCAAAAGTTTATTGGAATTGCATAGAGTTGTTAATCCATAATTTTGCAATCGTAGCAATACATAATAGACAAGTACTTCCATGGTTTTTACAGCTCTATATTAGATCTCATGATCTCGCGTTCGTATTTCCGAAGATAGACGATGATTCCCGAAGCTAGCTAACTAGCTCTAATGAGATAACTAATGAAATATTGATTAAGTTCAACCGTGAAACTATATATTCTTAAGTATTTGCAGTAATTATCAGTTCGTACATCCTCTAATTTTAATAGACACTAAAAAGATTAAATTGCATTTTGTAGTTATAGTTTTTCAATGTTTATGTTATTTTACCCTGTGATAATTAGGCTAACCCCCTCTCTAGAAAGAAGCCTTGCTATGTATGTATGTTTACACGTCCGTTATTATTTACTACCTAACTTTGAGTATCGTTCGTAACGTTTTCGTAATTTCACTTTTTATTTTTGTTGTGTATTTCGTGTTTCATGAACTGTTGCCAAATAAAAATCATTTTTTTCTTTATTAATTTGCAGAACTCAAAACTAACGCTCCAGTCCGTCCTAAGGCGACAGAGAAACCACGCGAGGAACCAAAGGAGCGACATTTCTCTTCAATTCGTCCTATGGAGACGGAACAACCACGCGAGGAACCAATGTGGCAATATTATTCTACAATTCGTCCTACGGAAATGGAGCAACCACGCGAGGATCCAAAGCCGCAATATTACCCTCCAAACGACAACAATCTTCCTAATTATAATCCTTCTCTATATGTGCCAGGCATATACAGTGGCGGAAGGGTGAAGATTCCTCATCTACCATCGCCACCGGTAATCATGACCATCGGCAACCAGAAATACATCTTGCATGACTACGACGAGCACATGAATGAACGTAGCTATTGAGTTACTGTTTTCGTTCCCGGCCTCGAGCGATACGACTTGCGTCTTATATCGATATTTTATTTACGCGGGTGACTGACTAACATACTAAGGGTGCATTCCGAGTTAGGACTGTAATCGATATTATCGATTTAGCGTGCTTAAACCCGTACTGAATTAGGTTTAAGCACGCCCAAATCGATTATATCGATTACATTCCTAACTCGGAACGCGGCATAACAGTAACAATGCTGTCACTTTGACAGTTAAACAACATTCTTTGTGTTATTTACGTTGTTGAGCGGACAATTTGTTCGAATATATGAAGCAATGTATTAGCAATACGTATCATTCAAAATGGTTCAGATTGTGACTGATAGTGTGTTCCGCGATTAGGGTGCTGTTCTCATCCGTCGCTCCGCACGTCGCTGTAACTCGTCAATCAATCAACTCAGCCTATCGCAGTCCACTGCTGGACATAGGTCTCTCCCAGACTACGCCACAGCACCCTGTCCTCCGCTTTCCGCATCCAATCTACCCCAGCCACCTTCTTTAGGTCGTCCGTCCATCTAGCTGGGGGGCGTCCCACACTACGCTTGCCGGTACGCGGTCTCCACTCCAGGACTCGTCTGCTCCACCGGCCATCAGTCCTTCGACAGACATGGCCAGCCCACTGCCACTTCAGTTTGCTTACTCAGCAAGCTATGTCGGTAACTCCGGTTCCGGCTGTAACTCGTGCCATGCTCTAAACAACCCTCTTTATTTTTTTTTTCTGCGCAGTCACGTGTCGCTTGAGTGTATAGCTCTTGGCCACGGGATACAATTATAATACACCAACCACCACTAACACCCACCACACGACCAACTTTTTCATCACTCACACACTTCACACGTACACTCCTTCCTATAAGTAAAATTGGATTCATTGTTTAGTTTTAGTATACGAAAAACCATGATAAAATTATGTACTTGAGGCGGAGACTTGGTGGCCTGAAATACTAGCTTCGGCTTAGCTTCTATAGGCACCAGTCTCCCACAATATTTTTGTTTAAGCCCATGACTGGACAATATTGTTTTTTTTATTATTTTATAAGGATATTTTGGGGAGAAAATAAATAAAAATAATGAAATATCCCCTTTATTCAACTAAACAAACAACTTTTCCGTTTGGTATAGGGCGCCCTGTATTTGGCGGCATTGTTCTTTAAGTTTAAAAAAATCGTTAAAAGTGTCAATTGTCCATACTGAAATATTGAACTATCTATAATTACCAGAGGTCGGAGTAGGTAGATTGATTTTATATACTTGCGTCAAGATATTATAATATGGACATGCCATTTTATCCATAACGTGCGGGAAGTACCGGAAAAAATTCCGGGATTGGAATTATGAAATAAAATAAAAAACATACAGATAGGCTAACAAAATCGTTTTTTATATGAATGATTGATTGAATTCAATGAACAATTATTTTTAATTAAACAAAAACATAAATAAATTATTTTTAATCCTCATCGGATACAATTTCCATATTATGGCTTTCAACGTTAATACAACGTTAATACTGTCAAGCGTCATTTCTAATTCAACAGTAAGGGACAAAATACGGTGTAACTATTTCAAGGTATTTTTGTATAAAATAAAATACTGATTTCTTTCACCATTAGCTAACACTAGCAGCGTAGATTGATATTATTAATACGTTTTTCACCTTAAACACAAATTCGTGCTAATTTCAAAATTCCGGAACAAATATCACAATAAATATGAAATTCCGGTATTTTGGAGGCATATCCATATTATCCTCTACGTTTGACGTCAACGACCTTAAATCAATCTACCTACTCCGACCTCTGATAATTACTGTACAAGGACCTTTGGCGCGTGGCCGAAATCGGAACTAACTCCACCATCTTGTATTTTTAACCGACTTCAAAAAAAGGAAGAGTTGTCAATTCGGTTGTTTTTTATGTTTATTACCTCAGAACTCCTTAATTTAGATGCAGATTTGCAAAATTCTTTTTTTATTTGAAAGGATATTCTTTTAAATTGGTCTCATTGCCCCAATTTAATCAAAATCGGTTAATTATTTTGGTTTTTAAACCAAAAATACTGGTAAAAATTCAAGTAAATGAAATTGCGTCATTTGCATTCCTATGACTTTTCAGTGGTGACTTAGTGGAATTGTCATAGGATGCATGTGGCTACGACGGTTTACTAATGATAAGCATAAAATATATTGTCATAATTAACATTGGCATAACGAAATTCAGCATAATGATCACTACGCATAATATTATTAGGCATAAATGATTTGACATAATTTTTATTGCCATACTGTTGACATAATAATAAAGTAGCATAATTTTATAAAGCATAATATTATAAACGCATAATGATATTTAGGTAGTTCTTCGAAATTTGATTCTTCGACTGATCCATATGGCCAAAATTTAATTTCACTTTCAGCTCTGTAACACATGTTCATATGAAAATAGACATACCAAATAACATATGTTTGTATGAGGGACTCGTTTTTATAAAGTAGTTTTCAAGATATCGACATTCGAATATTTTGTGCCCAGATGAATCAGAAACAGAAATAAAAAGTAATAAATACACCGTTAGTTTTGATTGATAATTCTAAACAATAATTATTCATTCTTAACTAAGACTAAGACATATCAAAAGTGTCATATTTAGAACAGTTTTATACTCCTGTCACTTTTTAATTATTCAAAAGCTTATAGCTAAGTAAATAATAATAAATAAGACTAGAACTACTGACTTGTACACGGTCAAACATTGGACATTATAATGCAAGAAAAGCACTCCTTTCATGCTGGAGAGGGGAAATCTAATTTATTTCATTAGTCATATGGGGGTTTTGACCATACGAATCAGGCACAGTTCAATCAGAATTTTGCCTACAATCATGCATAACTCATCTTACATGCAGACTTCATTATTGTCATTTTTCTATACGATTCCATAACCCAAAAGCATCACAAGAAACACAAATTGAAGTTTTAAAACAATAAAATAAATTTTATAAAGTAGGCATTGTAATCATAATGCCACCTGAACCAAACACAGGTGAATCAGACATTTTCCTTCGTAACATTGGGATCTAAGCCAACCAGCCGCAGGTCCACCTTCTAGCTCGTCCGTTGCACGACTGGCTTCCCCCCGTGCAGGAAGCCAGACTCTCATTATTATTACCCGAGCAAGTACGGTCAAGTGAAGCTTACGCCACATTAATCAGTATTATACGCCGGACACTCCTTATTTACTTATTTATAAACAAACTAAGGTAGTTATAATCAATACACATTTTTTTTGTAAGAGGACAACTTATTTCCTTTCGATATAATTGTAATTTATATTGATGTATCAAAGGGAAAATGCGACATCGACCATTTTGTTCCGGAAAATGGCAAACGGACGCGTTATATGAATCAGAAGAACAAACTTCAAATATTTTTATTTTGTACCTAGACAGCAATTATTTAAAAAATATAATTTGTCCTAGTAAGGCATAAAGCTAAACTGTACAATAAAAAATTTACATGCCGTTTTGTTAGTTGGTTACAGAAATATACCCATAGACATCGAAAATTGTGTCCCTGAAGAACTACCCATAATTTACAAATAATGTTCTTTGGAATAAACAGTTTTTTTTTTTCTATAATCTAGTCGTTTCTGGCACTCACCGGCCGCTGCCGCGGCACCGCTCGCTTCGCTCGCTCGGCTCGTGCGTAGGGGGTCACAGTTTTAACCTAACCTAACCGAACCATTATTAGACGAATAAATATTATGCCTTTAAAATTTATGCAACTTCAACTTATGCCAAAACATATTAGACTAACTGATAGTTATGCTAAGCTTTACATTATGCCAAAGCATAATTATGCAGCAGTATTATTATGCAAATAAAAGTTATGCGAAAACGTTATGCCAAACTATATTATGCCTTAAAATTTTATGCCGAGAGGGGGTACACTACATGAATACGAAAAACTTTATTCCGAAAGTCACAAATACGAATTTCAAAATACCGATTTTTATAATTCCGAATGGTTCAAAATTCCTTATATAAGAACTCCGATTTATCATTCATCCTATTTTAATAATTCCGAAATTTCAATATTCCTGACGTTTATAATTACTATTATCAAAATACCGAGTTTTAATAGATCGAATAACAAAAAGTGCGACTTAATGATAATTCGAAACATCAAAAATACGAATTCCGATTATTAAAATACCGATTAATTGGAATTCCGAAATAGTAACGCTTTGTAAAACTGAATAGCAAGACAAATAAACAAATACATATTTCCAATTGTAAGAATATAGATAGCACAAAACCAACAATAGAGCCCCTATTTCTGTGTAAAGGGTTTAAAGTAACCTAACCAAACCTAACTTCGGGGTGCCCTTCGCTCTCTCTTGCATCCTATGTCGACGGAGCCCCGCTTCGCGGGGCCCCCTATTTCTGTGTAAAGGGTTTAAAGTAACCTAGTAGTATTGCGTTCGTTGAGTTCGGGTGCGGTAACGGTAACGGAAATAATTCGGAGTATTGAAAATCGGAATGTCGTTTTTCGGACCGAGAACCCATCGAGCATTTGATTCTTCGAACATATGGAAATCGGAAAACTAACAAGTTGCATTTATGACTTTCGGGAAAATAAATTTCGTGATTTTTATTAATATACATTATGATTTTTTGGTATTATGATATTCGGACTTTTGAAAATCGGAACATCGAAATTTGGAATAAAATATTTCGGAGTATTTGGGTGTTCCCGCCGAGGGGGGTAATACCGGCTACAAGTGCCGTATCTTTCCATAATTATTAACCGAATTCAAAAAGGAGGAGGTTCTCAATTCGACTCAATTCTTTTTTGTACGAGTATCATGTATGTTACGCGATATTTCCGGCAATTGTAAATCGATTTCAAAAATTCTTCTTTTGGTAGAGTTAGCTTCAATATTAATACGTACGTTTTTACAATTAGTATTTATTGATAACTTCCTGTCACTGATATTTACATAGCAAGTAGTGGTATACGAATTTGGGTGGGGTTTATAACTAAAAACTGAAAATTAAAACTTTTTTACAAAAAAAAAAAAAAAAAAACAACCGACTTCCAAAAAAACACTACAAAGTGAAAAATAACTTTAATTTCGGAAATCAGTGGCAAAAAACCAAAATACAAAACCAAAGACACTGACTTCCGAAATTAAAGTTATTTTTCATTTTGTAGTGTTTTTTGGAAGTCTGTTGTTTTTTTTTAATACAATTTCTGTGACGATTTCACAAATGTTTAAGTACCTACAACACCTCCCTGTCAATGTCATTCAGGTATTAAAAGATCCTTGAAGCACTCTAGACTAGAGTAAAGGTGAAACAACGACATTGTCTAATCTTCATTCTCATAATATCCGTTTCAATGTTACAACTGTTAGACGAATGTTTAGGTATTAAAATGATAATATCCTACTAGGTAGGTTAAAATATTAGGATATTATGATTTAAACATCTAAACTTCCATTCATTCATACTGCCTCTATTTTCACGAGTGTGCCCACTGCCGCTCGGCCATTGGATGAGCAAAGGTGTTGTGATGTGTATCCGCGTCGCCCGTCGCCCGCGCCTCTTGCACGGCCGCTGTGTTGCCAGGCGGCGAGAGGCCGCAACCTCTTCCCAGGCATTGAAGGATTCAGCTTGATGACGACGTGTCCCGGAAGAGGGGACACATCGTGCGAACCGCCCGAGTGACCGTCCTCTTGGTGTTGGTAACGTCAGCCACCCGACTGACCACATCAGGGCCGGGGTGTAGGCGCGTGACGCGCCCCAAGCGCCACTGAAGCGGCGGCAGGTTTGCCTCCCGCAGTGGCACGAGGTCGCCGCGGCAGATGCCTCGCTGCTGTGTCCTCCACTGGTACCGCTGTTGCATCTCCGCCAGGAACTCCTTCTGCCACCTAGACCAGAACTGTTGACGGATATTTGGTTGAAAAATATTCTTCCATCCCACATTAAGGCAATGCTTGTACAGTCCCTTATCTTCCCCATAATTGACTATGGTGATGTGTGCTACTATGACCTGAATGCAGATCTCCTCAATAAACTTGACCGACTTCTTAATAGCTGCATTCGATTCGTTTTCAATCTTCGCAAGTATGATCATGTATCCGCACATCGAGCGCTTTTAAAGTGGTTACCTATCCGGCAGCGCAGAGCGTTGAGAGCTTTGACAACCCTGTTTTCTCTTCTTCACAAACCCACTTCTCCTTCTTATCTGACTTCTCTTTGTCAATATTTATGCTCTGCACACAGCAAGAATCTTCGGTCCGAGAATAATCGTCTTCTTCGTTGTCCTTCTCATCGTTCTGGTTTTATAAAGTCTTCTTTCTTTGTCCAGGCGGTTTTCCTTTGGAATGCGCTCCCTCAGAATATCTGGACGGTAACCAATCGGTTCACGTTTAAAGTCAAAGCTCGAGAACACATGCACAAGAAGTTGTCAGATTCGTCTCAGAACTAAGTTGTTGTAGGGTTTCTTATTTATGTCTCATAACTATTTTTTTTATATATTTGTTGTACATATGTATGTGTATATGTATTTATTCTTATATATTAGCTATAAATATTTTTTTCTTTCTGTTATTGCACCTACTGTGTATTGTCTCTGCATCACCCTAAGGTAGACTGGTAGAAAATGCCCAAGGCATTAAGTCCGCCTTTGTACAGTTTTTACTTGTGCATAAAGTTTTAATAAATAAATAAATATTTTCGATGAGTTCGTATCGGTTGGGCCGCAGAGCTGTAATGGGTGGTGATGGGACAGCGGTCAATGGCCTGCCCACTAGGAAGTGCCCTGGGGTTAAGGGAGAGAAATCATTTGGATCTGACGAGAGAAGAGAGAGGGGATGGGAATTTAGTATGGCCTCAATCGGCGAAAACAGTGTCGCCAGCTCCTCAAAAGTCAAACAGGCCTCCCCAGCTACTCTTTTTAGATGGTATTTAGAGGATTTTATACCAGCTTCCCATATTCCCCCGAAATGAAGCGAATATGCAGGTCCGAACACGAAGCGGATTCCTTCGTTCGCAGAAAAATTAAAGACCGACTCTTGGCTCTTCTGCAGCATTCAACCCAACTCTTTGCATGAACCTATAAAAATACGACCGTTATCACAATAGATAGCATTGGATTTACCTCTCCTAGCCACAAATCTACAGATACATAGGATGAATGCTACAGAAGTGAGATTGCTGACTACTTCTAGGTGAACCGCCTTAGTGGTTAGACACACAAAAAGACATAAATAACTTTCAGTCATGCGGTTACCTTGGCCTTTACGGCTCGAAATTCTAAAAGGGCCTGCAAAATCTACCCCACAAGAACTGAAAGCGAAGCTGCTATCAGTTCGTACTGCTGGCAAATCACCCATGATTGGTTCAAAAGGTTTACCTCGCGGTCGCGTACATACAACACACTGCTTGGTAGTGGTGCGAGCTAGGTTTCTGCCTCCTATGGGCCAATATTCTTCCCGGATAGCTGCAAGCAGTGCCTGAGGACCAGCATGTAACAAATGTAAGTGTTCATGTTTAACTAACAGTTTAGTGGAACTATGTTTTATGTCTCTAGGAGGATAGGGTGTTTTTTACTATATTCAAAGTTAGTATTTCCTAGACGGCCTCCTACTCGTAGCACCTGTTCAAAGTCTACAAAGGAATTAATCTGTCGAGCTCCGCTAATGAGACACAATTGATTTTCTAGTCTAATAGGCGACTAGTCCAATAGGCGACGCGTGGTGCGGTCAAGCCCCGCGCGTACTTCATGTGGTACGATACAATAGAAAATCAATTGTCTCATTAGAGGGGATCAAGCGATTAATGCCGTAATTACAGAAACAATTAACGTAGCGTAGTTCGGGCTACCAATAAAATAAGAGGCGACGTAAGAGAGACGTGCGGTTACCGTGGGCCGCAAGTCAGTGCAGCAGTGGTAACAAAACAAGTATACAAAGACAATGTTATAACAACGTCCACAGTCATCAACCAGTTCAAAGCCGTAATAACACAAACCATCAAAAAGCCATTGTGTCTCGCGTGGATCCACGTTTGTATGCATGATCCGGATACGCAAGGTTAAGTGTGACTGTCACGGAGTTTTTTCGGTTAAAATGACACAAAATATGTACGCAGTTTATATCCCAGCCTAACATATCTGACATTTCCGCATGTTGTGCAAAGTTGTCTACGAAATGATGCGTATAAATGACGAAGGGTGGACAGGAATGGAAAGTAAGGGATTGCAGGGCTCGCTCCGAGATTCTCGGCCGGGTTATCGCTTTCTGAGACAAAAGACTTACGAGATTCGAGGGAATGATGAATCGAGGTGGCCGTGATCTAATCTTTTATTGGCTTCGAGAAAAGAACTCCGTAGGATCAATTTGTATTAGTAAAATAATGTAGGTACACACTTTTATGCTTATTATTTTTTTACATCGGACTTTATACTTTTTAATTAATCTTTACTTTTTGTTTTTATTTGATGTATGTATCTGGTGTATTGTGTGTCTTTTTAGTATGTGCTAAATAAATGTATTTTCTTTCTTTCTTTACAAATGTAACATACTATCATTTAAAGCCCGGATAGGATAATTTGAAGACACCGGAATATAACCGTTCGTCATTTTTGATACTTGTGTGTGTCAACTAAATTTTGTGAATTGTTGTTATTTACAAATAATTTGCTATCAAATTGTTCTTGTTTTAGTCTGTCGTAAAGCTAAACATATGTCGTCTTACCACAAAAAATAAATAAAACAACGTTTAAGCACCTGTTTAGTTAAATAGTCTAAGGGATAAACACTGCTTAATTGTTTAAGCAGTGTGCCGTGTGTGGCGTGTTTAAAATTCATTACTACAAACACAGAATACCTACTTAATAGTACTACGTACTACAAATATATGTTTAACATTTATTTTGCAAAAAACTGCTTAAGTTGACGTACCTACCCTTGTTTTTATTTGGGAACCCTAATAAAAGTTTCGTTTTAAGCCATCGATATACAACATTATTTTTAGTATATGCGAAACCCGAAACACTTGTCTAGTATTTTTATGTAAAGAATCTATGTACAAAATTTCAAAACTGTATCATGAATAATCACCAAGTTATAAGCTTGTTATGTTACCTGTTTGTCCGTCCAAAAACATGGTCTCCCCCACCGCGTGCCATTAGGTACGGCGCGGCGATTGTATTGTAATTAACTGGTGATAACATTTTCCATCACACTTGCAGGCTTTGGACTGTCGTAATGGTCAAGTGTAGGTAGTTATTATAATGTACTTTATTCGTAAATAAATGCAGCCGTAAGCTACGAATAAGTAATTACTTATCTATTCGTAAGCCGTAAGTGATACAATGTAGTCAATGCGATTTGTTCAAAGTGGATGAAAAGTGTTAAACATCGCATTACTTAACCACAGCAGGCTGTAGGTACAAATAATAACTTTCTACAATTAACCATCTTGGCGTGTTTAAAAATGTTAATCATCACGGCAAAGCATTGTGTTCCACGATACTCTGATTGCTCCTCGTACCGCCGCACTGCCCCAGGGATACGTTATCACTGTTATCGTTGTTTCTGTGTACTAGACGTTTGTGTATGAGAAAGTCCACGTCCAGTCCAGTTACACGACACTTTTTACATACGATAGGTAAGTACACGATCAACCGAAACACAACTGTGGCCCGCGGCGGCCGCGCGCTCGCGATTATGCAGTTGGACCCACGCGACACGTGCGCGCCAACCAGTGGTACCCGGGTGACTGAGGTTGCTGCACCCCCGCCCCGCTCGCTGTGCGCCGGCGCCGCGCCATTGTGCGCGTATGGTAGATAACTACCTACTTAGTCACTCCTTGGGGCACAGTATAATATACTCGGGGTGTCCAACTATTAACCTTTTTTAAATATTTTTGGGCCAAAATATAACATGGGGTAAAAATTATTGGAATCGATTCAGTTACTTATTCTGAACAAACTATATTCAGGTTTCGCATATACTAAAAATAATGTTGTATATGTACTACTAAGCCGATTTCATTCGTTGAGTCTTTCTCTTTCCTATAGATTTATTTTTGTTTCAATTGTGAATATTACAGAATAACTAAATTGGAAAAAAATAAGTACTGTTCAATCAAATTAAGAAGTCCGCCAGTAGTAACCATAGAGAAATAAAATATGTAAAAAGTTTTTGTATTAACAACGGAACGGAACGTACATTTCGTACGCTTCTGACAGTGGGTGACGAGATGTTTCTTATATGAATTGAGGGGTTTAGAGGTCTTGTCCTCCGCCTGCACACATAGCGAACAATGTCCATGCGCTCGTTTATGTCAATCGCAATGTTACGCACCTCCGCTAACGCTACAACTGGGGCTAGGTTTGCTGTATCAAGCTTTGTATTTATATGCCTCTTAAAAGGCATCTGAATCTCTGTTTCCATAAGCCAAAGCATCTTTCTACAGTATTTCTGGTGCGAATGTAGGCTGTATTGTAAGTTTCTTCTTTTGGGCCTTGTGCGTTGATCACTGGGGTATTTAAGACATGAAGTGCAACCATGTCCCCTGTCCCCCAAAAGCCTTCCATGGAACTCTCCACTTTCAAAACGTTCTTTGATAGCACTGTCATTGAAAATACGGGAATCGTGGGCACTACCTCTCCAACGGGCTACAACATCCCTGATTTCACATACTTCTTGTAGAATAGTAAACTTTTCTATTTACATATTTTTCTAGTTGGAGCCTTAGGGGCACTATGGCGCGAGAACTTAATTTATTTTTATTTTCGTAAATCTGAAAATTTTATTGCAATTCCGGGTTAACTCGGAAACGGTGCGTTTTAGGGCCATGTTTTTCGGAACTTAAGTTGTTTTTATGGTCAAGTTTAACCCGAAACTGCAATAAAATTTTCAGATTTCCGAAAAAAAATTTTTTCATGAAAATTGTCCAAGTCCCAAAATATTTTTTTTTTGTTTTCTTTGCTACTCATAGGGCCCCTAAGAGTATACTCCAACTCTAACAAATCCGCTACCAAACAGTTGCTAAACACGGGTCTAAATCGTGTCTAAGTTTTTGTGGCAAGACTGATGGTGTTCTGTAAAAAAAATCTTACTGTGAAAACTACTAAAGTGAGCTTGAAGTCAGCCATCATTCCTCCTAAGATACTAGGGCATAATCAGCCTATATTATTCCCACTGCTAGGACACACGCCCCCTCTCTGTGAGGGGGAGTAGGCCGTTATCCACCACGCGGGCCCAATGCGAGTTGGTAGATGTCACGTCTTCAAATTTTTGGTTCTAGGACATGCCGGTTTCCTCACGATGTTTTCCTTCACCGATTATATAGATGCCCATGCTAGTGATTGAAACTTTATTGACAGCTCAGTTCACCTAAGTTTTCACGGTAATATTGTCACAGAATAAATGGTCTTGAGGATTTAATCTTATCGCCGCCATCTTTCTTCCTCTATGTACCGGAAGTGGGCAGAATTTTAAGGCCTTTTTCATTCAGGTAAACTCACGTTCCTCTTTATTATTAGACTAATAGACCATAAAAGGTTAAATTAAATTAGCCTGCCAAACTCTTAAGACGTTATGGGTATCCATATCCAAACAAGACAGAACCAAAACAAAAAAGTTTCACTTTTTTTTTGTATCAACGACCTGGTGTTAATCAGGTTATTTTTAACGTGTTTTATTAAGTTTACAAAACAGAAGTTTTTTCCCAGATATTTCAAATAACTTCACTAATATAGAGGTCGGTGACCGAAAAAAACATCAAAATGATTTTTTTTTGTTTAGTCACGTTTAGATATCGATCGTTTGTGGAGTTTCGTTAGCTTACTTAACCGTTAAAATTACCTTGAACAATATTTTAAGTATGTAACTTTGTTTTTCAGGATGCTTTCCAGTATGTAAGGAGAATGATGCGGCAGCAAAGACCAGCAGCAGCACTTGCGATAGAACATAGTCATAATGCAAATATAAAACGAAGAGGTAAATATATGTCCACGATAAATGTATGACGGATTAGCGTCCACATGTTTCATGTTGGTGTCCGCCATGTCGTATTTTTATCAATCAGTGCGCACAACCGGCACGTCGTCCACGAAGTAAAGCGCCTGTCTGGGTTCGAACCTACGACCTACACTTGTAAGTCGTGGCCGCTACCACTGGGCCACCACTGCTCATATTAAAAAAAAAAAATTATGAAGATGAAAGTAAGTAAGAAAGAGAGAGAGTAGTGAATATGTAAGTAGTAAGTCAAGTCACGCAAGTTTAAATGGAGGTGTGTAGCTCGCATTAGCCGTAATTAAAAAAAAAATATTTTTTTTTAATTCTCCTTGAAATAATTTACACAAAGTAGAACGCTCTCAAAACGGTGAAGGAAAACATCGTGAGGAAACCGGCATGTCCTAGAACCAAAAAATTCGAAGATATGTGACATCTACCAACCCGCTCTGGGCCCGCGTGGTGGATTACGGCCCACTCCCTCTCACAAAGAGGAGGCCTGTGTCCCAGCAGTGGGAACATTATAGGCTGATTATGAATTCGCCTTGGCTAAAGATGCCTTCGTCTTTCACGATTTTCGGAGTTCGAGTTAACAATTTATGTATTGGAATTTGTCTATAAATTTAAAAACTAAAACCCGACTACTGAAAAGGATGAAACAAGAAAGTACCTTCTCGTGGTCGCATACTACCATAGCTTATAATATATAAGTACATATGAACACACACACGCACATACGTGTGTATGTTGGTAGCATGCGACCACGGGAAGGTACTTTCTTGTTTCATCCTTTTCAGTAGTCGGGTTTTAGTTTATAAACTTATTTTTTATTTAATTGCTTTTGGGCTTATTTCAATAATATTTATATTTTTGAAATATGCTAATTAAGCCCTTTAATTTGATACCCAACACAGCATGATATAAAGAACAATGTCAGATTTCGGCTCACACAACTTTTAAAACTAAATTCACACGGACACGAAGTTTTTACCTACAACAATATAAATATAAAATTCCAACTTCTAAAAAAATATTTATTTCTTTTCGAGAACTGTTCGAAAAGAAAATTATTTTAATAAGTAATCATTTTACTAATCATGTTCTTGAATTCCAGGTTTTACTTTTTTTTTAATAAAAGTGTCAGGTAGTTACCTATTCTGCCACTGTAATCGATTATTCTAAATAATTAAAGCGATTTACTCTTTAGTTTTTATTTACCACCTCACAATTGTCTTTTATTATTATTTTTTTTTATCTAAATAATACGTTCGTCGTGTTTATTAAAATACATTTATTATTTTTTAAAGAATATTAGAACGAAATTCAAGAAATCGATTTTCCTGATCTGTATTCGATAACTTAATCGCCTTGTAATGGCAACCAGCAGTTCGCCATTAAAAAAAAAAAAAACTTGCAGTTCTGTCAAAATCGCGCGCGCCAGTTCAAACATGTTGTTGTTGTCGGTGTTTTTCTATGTGATTGTGTACGTTTGGTTCCTTCTCGAATTCATCTGCGTTTGCTTTATAGACTTATTGTGTTATATATTCATACCACACATTTTGTGACAGTGTACCATCAACTACGTTGTATTAATTGTGGTATAAATGTGTTCCGGATGGAACGGCATTTACTTGAATCTGACGATGTCCATTCATTGTTACGGCAATGGACTTCACTTTCTGAGGTAAAGTACGATTTTTATTAATAGAATGTCAACTGTTTTAACTAAGCTAAATGTTAATTTGCAACACAACCGTATTTTGTTGGTTTTAAATTCCAAATGTCAGTGTTGTTTGTCATTACTGTTGGTTATTTATTAAACAAACAAGTAATCCAACAAGTAGCAATGCGCCAACTGAATCAATTGTGCATCGAAATCTTTGTATTGGTTGCGGTCATTCATTGCATCGTGTAAAGTCTCACGCCTTAAATAACAGTTCAGAAAGAGAAGATGCTATCAGACGCGTGATAGAGCAACAATAACCTCCAATTTAAAATGTCTGAATAACTTCTTCTATAGAAGTTCAGTGTAAAAGTGGATATTACAGAAAAGCTTTTCACATTAAACTACACAAAAAAACGTAAGAATTTTCACTGTCCATGACAAATTAATATTGAGCCAAAGTTACTATGGACATCTGACATTGTTCTTTTTTTTAGGTCTTGATTTTATATCCGCTAGAGGGCGCCATATTCAATTTAATATGACGTCACATAGCCTATAACCAGCGGACGATTAAGACGCTTCCAACGATACCTCATTTGTCAAATTATGACAAGTAGTTTAGAAGTTATGAGGGAACAGATGAACATACATACATACCGGTCAAAATCATAACCCTCCTTTTTGCTTCGCCGTAGTTGGGTAAAAAATGAGTAGGTGTTACGAGATTCATTATGTAAATAATTGTAATTATAATGAAAATTATAATAATTTTATGACTTATTAAGAACGTTTGGTCGAGTGGGGTCCGTGGCTAAATAATAACAGCCGCACAGGTTGATCGATCAGGTTAAGCTACGCTTGCCGCGGTTGGTCTGCGGATGGGTGACCATCTTTACATACCGAGACCACTCCGTGCCCCGGAAAGCACGTTAAGCCGTTGGTCCCGGCTGTCATTCGTGGAACTTTGACAGTCGTTACGGGTAGACAGAAACCCGAAAGTCTAACAACCAGTCTTACCAAGGGCTATCGTATTACCCAATAACTGGGTTGTGGAGGTCAGATAGATGACTGCCTATCTGACCGTGATGCATGCACGTGCCGCATATGCCGTGGTAGATGCAGCTGAATACCAGTATTTTACATGGAGCGATTGCTCCTTGTAAAATACTGGTATTCAGCTGCATCCGGTTAGACTGGAAGCTGACCCCAACATAGTTGGGAAAAGGCTAGGCAGATGATGATTAAGAACGTTTCGTAAATAATTTTGAAAGGTCTAGATTCCAATCAAAACATTATTAAGTAAATAATTTCATGTCCTAATTTATGTTAAAAGCAACGAATTACACGGTTAACTTAGTAGGTATGAAATATTTCGAGATGTAATCAGAACTTCAGAATCAGGTTAATAGCTTAATAGATTGCTCGACATTTAATTCGTAGTTATTTTAAATTGAAAGATAACATAACATAGCATCGCGTTTGTAATCTCTGAAGCGGTAGGCAGGGGTAATGAAAGATGTTGTCATTAATTAACGACTAAATACATACATGAACGCCATTAAATTCTTCTGTACTTTTCCATAATAATAAAGTTATTGTAATCTACACTCCACTTCACTAGCTATGTTAAGTCCTATGTACAGTCAGCAAAAGAGATAAGTATGCAGGATCGTCGGATATAGTTGAAGTTTAGTAAGAAACCGATGGATGTTCTCGAAAAAAAAATTATTTTATTCATAGAAAACAAACAGCTCTTTTATTGAATTAAATTTTAGTCGACGACCTCCATTGGTTTCTTACTAAACTTCAACTATATCCGACGATCCTGCATACTTATCTCTTTTGTTGACTGTACCTGATGGGATGCGGGTCTATTGTAATGCACATCTATTATCCATCATTCAATTACACAAGACAAAAGTAATGTGTTAATGTGAATTAGAAGTCATTTTGTTAAAAATAAGTTTAAAAACTAAAACCCGACTACTGAAAAGGATGAAACAAGAAAGTACCTTCCCGTGGTCGCATGCTACTATAGCTTATATGTAAGTATAAACAGCGGCATGCGACCACGGGAAGGTACCTTCTTGTTTCATCCTTTACAGTAGTCGGGTTTTAGTTTTTAAACTTATTTTTTATTTAATTGTTTTGGGGCTTATTTCAGTAATATTTATATTTTTGAAATGTGCTAATTAAGCCCTTTAATTTGATACCCAACACAGCATGATTAAAAAAAAAAATTTTTTTTAGGTCATGACTTTTTTGTTATGTTGGTATGTCGAAGCATACACATAATTAAGCTGTATTTTTTAACAATACAATTATTATGAAAACTTGCCTCTTCGAATAACTTGCATGTTTCTTCTTTTTTTGTAGTTTGGGCAACCCCAGCTACATCAAATAATCTTTAAGCGCATTTGCCTTTGGCTCAAAGTCGTTGTAGAAATACGAAATGCTTTGAAAGCGATTGGCACTTGTTTAGGCCCTCAGGCTATGCGTTCGGCATAACCAGTGCAATAAGCCCCGGTTAACTTGCTGGCTAATATTTATTCTGCTGGATGTGAGTTGTAGTGTACCTAGCCATAACCGTATGCATACACTCTGATTCATTCGTGTTCACATTCACACACCCTCGCATTTGCATCCACTCACCCTCGCATTTGCATCCACTCACCCTCGCATTTGCATCCACTCACCCTCGCATTTGCATCCACTCACCCTCGCATTTGCATTCACTCACCCTCGCATTCGCATCCACTTGCCCTCGCATTTGCATTCACACACACACTCACTCTCACTCACACTCTCGCATGCCTGCGTGCGTGCTGCATATTTAGTTTTAATTTTCTCTTTTTTTTTCGTATTATTATTCCCTTTAGTTTTGCATAAAACAAGTAACTAAACAATATTTATTCAAAATCAAAAGTCATTTATTCAAACTAGGCTGAGAATCAGCACTTTTCGAACGTCAAAATTACAAAAGACAGTCCCCCAAAACGCCCGCCCTTCGCCACTTCCTAGTGCTTTCGCTGGGGAGAAGAAGTGGCGGCTGTCTGTTCAGTTAGAAAATAATTAATTTTATACAATACTAAGAATGCAAAGTAATTAACATTACAGGACACAGAACCTTAAATTAAATTATTTGCCATAGGTTAACTAGCCACGCCAATATACCAACAAATACAATAAACACTATACGTACTCAAGCAAAAAAAAAAAAATTAAATTAAAAATGTAACCAAAAAAAAACTTACTGACCAAATAAAAGCCTCCAGGTATAAAGGGCGTGACAGCTTACATATATATGCAATGCTGGGTTCTGTTTACTGTCACTTGAAGTCACAAATGATAAACTAGGACCATCGAAGTAAAAAAAATAAACAAGTTATTACTACTAATAACAACAATAAAACCATGGTCAGTAAGACGACCAGTCACCACAAGCAGCACACGTTCACGAGCATAACGCAAAGATCAGCCATTACCCCCCTCGCCATATTTGAGGGAAGCTGGCAACCCGACCCCCGACGCTACCGCAAGCAGTGACATCTAAGGGAGCATGACGAACTTGCTGCCGGTTGCTCAAGCAAGAATAATATAATCATTCGTAGAGGTCGCTAGCTAACCACATATTGCAATCAACTCATTAAAGACATTGAAATGAGTAGATTATGTCAATAATAAATTACAATAAAATTAAACCGAATTGACTAAAACTCTCAACTAGAAAAAACAAAAATAAAACTAAAACAATTATATGAACTCATATAACTTGTCAGTGAGCTAATTCTGGAGAAAGAACATAAAAACATAAAAATTGTCTTGAGTTAATCAGGGCGACCAACTATTCTTATCGTTTAAGTAGTCGTTGATGGAATAGTATGCTTTTGAATAAAGGTTGGATTTTACTTGAGCTTTAAACGTATTAAAAGGCAAATCAAGCAAGGAAGAAGGTAGCTTGTTATAAAAGGTTATACCAAGCCCAACAAATGAGTTATGAACCTTATGAAGCCGGTGAAAGGGAGCACGTAGTTTGTCTTTATTTCTAGTGTTAACATTGTGAGTATCACTGTTTTTAGTCTACAAGTGTATATTTTGCCTAACATATAAGATGTTGGCAACGGTGAACTGTGATGCAACTGTGAGAATACCAATATCTTTAAAAACATCTCTTAGAGAAAATCTGGCGCCTAGCTGGTAAATTGCTCGAACAGCTCGTTTTTGCAGGACAAATATATTTTGTATATCAGCGGCTTTGCCCCACAGCAGAATACTGTAGGACATAACGCTGTGAAAATAACTAAAATAGACTAAACGAGCTGTATCAACGTCAGTGTATTGTTTTACTTTCCTGACGGCATAGGCAGCCGGACTGAGCCTTCCTGCTAGGTTTGATATATGTGGTCCCCACTGAAGTTTGGCATCTACTGTTATTCCCAGAAAAACTGCCGAGCCCACTGTTTCAAGCACCACTTTATCTTAGACGATGTTGGGTCCTAGATTTCTAACATTCGGTAAGGCGAACTTTTCACATTTGGTTTTCTTGGCATAGAGAACTAGGTTATTTGACGTAAACCAATCCGTAACTATTGATAGTGCACTGTTTACGTCGTTAAAATCTTGTCTATTCCTGTCAACTTTAAAAATAAGAGATGTATCATCTGCAAACAGTACAACGTCACAGATGCCCTTTAAATGGAATGGTAAATCATTGATATATACTAAGAACAAGAATGGACCCAGTATTGAGCCTTGTGGTACACCTAACTGAACTGGTAGCCCGGAAGATTTTACACCATTAACATCTACACATTGGAACCTATTATGTAAATAAGAATTTATTACGTTGAGAGCTTTTTGGACACCGTAATGACATAGTTTACGTAAAAGCGTGTCATGGTGTGCACCATGACACGCTTTTACGTAAACTATGTTTATTAACTATGTTTTCTGTGATCTCTCCAAAGCCTTTGATTGCGTGCGCAATCAAAGGCTTTGGAGAGATCACAGAAAACTCCAATAGCATTTTGCGATTTCTCCCATGCATTAAATATGTGTTTCAGCAAAGCAACGTATTAAGTTTAACGTATTAAATAAGTTAAAAAAAGCATTAAGCAGCGAAAAGAGTATTAAGTTTTGGAATAGCGGAGTCTCCTAACACAGGCTTATCTGCTTAAATTGAGGTTCCAATCACTAGTTTTTAAGGTTTACTTGTTAAAAATAATAAAACATTTTTCATTTTATTTCATTTTCAGTGTGTGTGTATGTTTGCGGAAAACCTATGTCCAGCAACGGACGTCTTTCGGCTGAAATGATGATAAAGATGAAATTTGCTCAGTCAAACCTAGAGACTAAGACGAAGGGAGTTAAACAGATTCCCAGACAGAAGCTAATTCTACTGATTCTTAATTATTTTAATTTTTAGCTCCATTGGAAGAAACAATAACAACTGAAATCGCTAAGACATCGCCATACGTTGTCACCATCGTTGTAGAAATCGACGAGGATTAAAAAACTCCAAAATGTCGACTTTATGAAAATAAATTTGTTGTCCTTTATTATCATCATCTTTATTTGATTTTGATACATATGGTTTAAATTTTAAAATATTTGAATGATAAACGACAGATTAAAAATGTGAGAACTATAATTATGTGTTTATCTACTCCATGGGAGAAATGTATGCGTTTATATATGGCTCGTGAATTAAGTTATTTAACCTCATGTATGAGAGGCTGGGGCTTAGGGCTCAAACACATAAACACGTTGCGTCACGGTGCCGTCACGTGGAAATCGACGTCGAGCAACGAAAAAATCCACGTCATGAAAATCACGTCACGAGAACGCAACGTGCCACGGTATTGCAGCCGCCAGTGGCGCATTTGTAGAATTGCCGCAGTTAATTTTGAGAAATGGACCGCACCAGACCGCACTAGATATTTTTGTTCTTGAAGACTTCAGATGTTTTGTCCCATAGAACGCTCCTGAATTAGGGTTCGATTTCAATGTCGTCTGTCATCTTTGAATACTGAATAACAAATGCGGCGCAGCTGCAGGAGTGCATCGTGAGATTTTACGTCACGATGACGTGACGTGCAACGTGACACGTTGCGTTGTCCTAACGTAATTTACTTTGCTCGACGTCGATTTCCACGTCACACCACCGTGACGCAACTTGTTTATGTGTTTGAGCCCTTAACCATTAGGTCATCGATCACTTTTATAAATAACGAGTTGCGCCCCGCGGTTTAACCCGCGTAAATGTCGATTCCGTGGGAATATCGGGATAAAAAGTAACCTATATGTGTTCAAGCTAAATCGCTATGCGCACGCACACACACATAAACCGCCGCCGCCGACACACACACACTACGTCGCGCGCCCGGCGCCGCATGTACACCGCGCGGGAGTCGCCGCGCCGCAGGACGCCAGTCTTCTTGTGGCCCCGCTATGAGCCACACGCCGAGCTCAACAAACACTGCATACTGTATTTCTGTAAATCTAACCTATTCAAAGTACTGTAAATTAAACTATATTTTAGCAGCAAGTTTAAAGGTTTTATTGAAACTCACTATCTGAAACAATATGTTAATCCAGGGTGTCAGCTACCTCCATACACATTTTTTTCAAAATTGGTCCAGCCGTTTGAGCGTGAAGAAGTAACAAACATATAAACACACCCACACACGCTCACAAACTTTCGCCTTTATAATATTAGTGTGATGTCATATATTTATTTTGATCTTTCGCAAATTCTGTCAAATGCAAGCTACACCTACATAAATACCACAGATATAAATATACCTAGATAACGCAAGTATCACGAACTGTATGAAAACTAAGCGTGCAATTTTTTGACTACCTACTATGACGTCACAAGCTCGCGCTCTCTCGCTCACACTCACCCAGCCAGCAGTACGCAGGACTGAGCGCGAAAGTGGCGGCTTATGATTTTCGATCGTAAACTGGTGCGATTTTTGGCACGCGAAGTAGGTGCTCTTGCGTTATCTAGGTGTATCTATATCTGTGATAAATACTCACACTGTGCTGATACAAGTAATATTTTTTACATTCAAATAGCTTCCCACCGACATTCGCAAAACCATAATACCTACTCTCCAAGACAAGCATCGCTGATGTTGGCGATAAGTCTTCGAGGCTGAAATGGGACTGGGCGGGTCATAATACGTATAGGATGCATTAAAACAGATGGGCCAGGATAGTCATACAGTGGGTGCCTGGATACGGGCGTCGTCACCGAAGCAGGCCTAAGAAACGCTGGCGTGGCGATTTTGACTCGTTCCTGACTGATTGGCCGGAGAATCTACAACATAAGGAAACTTGGAAAAGTACGGGGAAGAGCTTTGCTCAGAAGTGGGACAAAATTTTAATAGGATACCAAAAAAAAACTGCTACAAATTATGAAAATTCTTACAACACATCACAATAACAGACGACGTAGTTGCTCGGCGTCCGCTTCGCGTCGCGTCCGTTTATGGCCCCATTGTATTTGGAAGGTTAATTTTTGAAGTGTAAACTTCTTTAGCGGCGTTGTACACTTTTTTGTAATGGGTAAAAAATGTTAAACTGACATCGCGTAAGGACACGTGACCGTCAGGAGAGACTACTACGGCGGCGCCAACCGAAGTGAACCAAGTGACACACGACAATGGATGGATGGATGGATGGGTGTGGGTGTGGGTGTGGGTGTGGGTGTGGGTGTGGGTGTGGGTGTATGGATGGATGGAAGGACAGCTGATGGCTCGACCGTCTGTGTAGTACCTACCTACACTGCTGTGTATTCATAAAATTCGTGTATATAGTGTTTAAAATATGGAAATTGAACAAAGTGCATCTATTAAGATAAAAAGTGACGCAGAAATAGTGATAAAAATGAGTTATATTAATCAATTAATAATTGATTTATTTCAACGTTAATATTCAAGTTTTCACTTCTGCCGGCACTCCCGGAGTGCAACCCGTCTTTTTTTTTCAAATCGATCGTACCACTGCCGTCGACCTTCATATTAGACAAAAACCATCTCCTGACAAGTCTGCTCGCCTAGTACGATGCTTCACAAAATGTTAATTTGGTATGTGTGACATTTTTCTAATCACAAGCACTTTTAGCGTTGAGTGTACTTTAGGTAGAACGGCTGCAACGCGACAGATCCGAGAAAAAAAGCATCTTCGAGGATCCAATAGCCCCTATAAACGGACGCAGTGCGACTCCCTCTAACAGACATGTAATATGAAAAAAGAAATCAATTAGTCTATCCACGTCTCCCGTATATTTCACCCAATATTAATGAAAGTTACATAAAGGAGGCGGCTCATTAACAGTATCCGAGTAGGTACAACAAAGATTATTAGATTTATTACCACGCAAAGGTCACTTGGCTTAACGAACGTGTGACGTCACGGTGAAGCTTACGACTAAAGATCACGCAATTTCTATGTGAGGCCAAAACCGTTAATGGTATTTTTTCCCCTATTTAGGAAGATATTGCGTCTTGTAGGTATGTTTCTATTTCTAGTAGTTACACAGCATAATAAGCCGTAAAAATGTTCCCACTACTGGGACACAGGCCTCCTCTCATTTTTTATCGCTCAGCATAATGCTGCGACCCTATGCAAGACATAGCATAACATCACGCATGTATTCCCAAAAGCGAGCCTATTGCCATCAATCAATATGCTGCCGAGAAATTCCAGATAGAAAAACACAATAACACTTTGCCCAACCCGGGCATCGAACCAGGACCTCATGCTTAGCAATAGCTCTTATGACCACTAAACCAACGACATTCAGATCAGTGTTATACAAACGAAATATAATTTATCATTTTGCTATAAGAACAACAAACACCATCTTAAAACTGGTTAAATCCAAAAATAAACATACCCACACAGCACTTCATTCCGCACCGCGAATAATCACAAAACATTTTTTTCCCATCTAAAGAAAAAAATAAAAATAAACATGACATTTAGAGTTGACGAGGGTTGGAAACTTTGTACATCTGCTTCACCTGAGGCGGATCCTGGTTAAGCTTTGAGCGATCGATTCAGGGATAGGATTGGTATGAAATTTAAGGTGTAAGGAGTAATAAATGTCAATTTATTAGGTACCTACTTACCATTAGAGTTGTTAGTTTTGTTTAAAAATCTACCTCAAAAATCTAAAATCCTTGATCACCCACTAAGCGAGCGAAAGCGATGCAATTACTTTTGAAACGCAAAAAAAGTGTGCGTGTGCTCGGAATAAAACGACGTATGTGCCAAAACGAATTTACTCCTTTTTTAACAAAATAAATGAGTTAAAAAAACTACTTTGAGTAAACTTTGATATGATAATGCTCTGTGTTAAAGTAAATTCCATTGAATAACTCTTAAAGTTTATGCCGTGATGTCGAAAAAAGTAAAAAAAATAGATATAACTTTACAATTTTTTGTATCGAGAAAAATTAATTGAATCGCGTATTCCTTTCATACGATACTAGGCCAAAGACTCAAAAAACATATACCAAAATGTTGAATCTCTATTTCACATACTTAACAAGTTACACGAAATAGAAAAACCACATTTTATTCAGCATAATATCACCTTAATTTGTAATGTTAGTTTATTTCAGAATTAACATTCAAATACTGTTTAATTATTGAACATATTTAACATCGTGATTGGTGTAGTTAAATCAATCCATACTTACTTAATTTATTTATTTTATTATTTATGTACACACAGTAAATACATAAGGAAATGTTATAATTATAATTTGAGTACAAAGGTACTGCTTATTTCTTAAGAAATTTCTTCCAGCAGACCTGCGAAAGGAGAAGTAAAAAAAGAAATGTAGAAAATAGTGTGTGAAAACAAGAAGAGAGAAATATGAATGTGTGAAGCCTAAAACTAAAATATTAAATAAACCTACACATATAATGCAAAATAAAATAAAAATAACATAAGTATACTTAAATAAATACATAATATTATAAATTCGAAAGTAACTCTGTCTGCCTGTCTGTCTGTATGTTGCCTTTTCAAGCCTAAACCGCTGAACCGATATAGATGTTTGGTATAAAGATATTTTGAGTCCCGGGATAGGACATAAGATACTTTTTATCCCGATATTCCCACGGGATCGAGACATATGCGGGTAAAACCATGGGGCGCAGCTAGTTACTTTATATAAAACTAGCTTCTGCACATGACTTCATCCGCGTGGAATTGCTTCTACTCCCAGACCCCGTCGCATCTCATAGTCTGCCCGCGCTATTATATTGTTTTCACTTAGGGTTCTTTCTGACTATTTTCTTGTTGCTGATGTTTTAATTAGTCTATAGCCTTCTGCGAGATATTGGCTTTCAAATGCATTAAAAAAAATTCAAATCCGATCGGCATTTCCAAAGATTAGCGCGGTCAAACAAACTCTTCTACTTTTTTATTAGTTTAAAAAGATTATAATAGTTAATAAGAAGATAGGCAGCATCATCTTCCTTTAACCCTTCGTATGCTTAAACGTGGATCCACGCGAGACACAATGGCATTTTAATTGTGTCTGTAATGTCGGCATTCAACTGGTTAAACTCATAACACCCAACCTGCAAAAAAAAACACCTTTTAAACCTTACAATATACCATTAATATGGCAAGTTGCTGTTCAATTCTGTACCGTTTAATAATATTATCATTAATCTGTCCACCTTAAAACATGGCCAGGTTAATGATAATCTCATCCACTTTTCGTTCATCCACCGCCTGGTTCTTTATTAAAATGAAAAAGCGTAAATTATGACAAGGTAAGCCGTAGCGTCCTTCGCTACCAATTTACAAGTAACCGTATATTGGGTTTAAACGCAATCTTTTTTCTTTTTATGGAAGATTTTGTGCTAAATTATGGCAGGACTGACCACGGGCGGAGGAATATTGTAGTTATTATCTCCAGGAATATGGGGGGCGTTGATTATCTATTCTATCGTTTTAGGGTAGGTTGTTGTGAGTTTGGTGGACGGAAAAATAAACGCTAACATGCACATTATGAGCATAGCTTTTCACAACTATTCGATACGCATCCGTGTCGAATCGAATATCAATCAATGATATCGAAGAAGTCCTCTAAACGCTGTTCACACATCCGAATTTCCCAACAAAAAAAAAAACGGTTTAAAAATCAAACGGCTTTGCAGTTCTTCCTTTAGATCCGTCTGTTATGACGAAAATGCGTACCGTGTATTGTGACGGCTTCAAGATCTATCGACAAAGCCGAAAAGATCATTATAAAAGCATAATCAGCCCATAATATTCCAACTACTGAGACACAGGCCTCCTGTCTATGAGAGGGAGTGGGCATCCACCACGCGGGCCCAGTGCGGGTTGGTAGATAAAGAAAGAAAACGTATTTATTGCGACTCGTGCAGGAAGATCACAAACTAAACTAAACACAGTAAAAAATAAAAAACCAAGTTATATAAAAAAAAAGTAACAACAAGAAAAATGAGACAGTAACTCCTATACGAGGCCAAAAGGCTAATATCTCAGCATGATGCTGCGACATTTAAAAAATAAATGTCGCACTGCACTTTATCGTTTATGGCATAATGTTGCAGCTTTCAAGTACTACAATTTGGTTCTACCAGTTTAAAAAAATGCAATTTTGGACTGAAGCGGTTTTGCTTTATACCACACGCTCCACCTATCACCCTATCTCCACCCTAATTCTTAAGTCCGTCCGAACCGAACCAGTCCGATAACAACCACTCCGATCATGATTCCTATTGGAGACATAAACTATACAGGGTGTCCCATTGAAATATTCTTTCTACAGAGACCCAGTATAAATTCTGGGATTAAATTCAGAATATACGCAGTGGGACATCGTAAAACATGATTTTATGCGATTTCTGTAAATGGGCGACGATTTTTATTAGAATTGGATTGTATTGGAGACTAGCTTCCGCCCGCGACTTCGTCCGCGTGAAATTTCACCCTCCCCTCATTCACCCCCTTAGGGGTGGAATTTCGAAAAACCCTTTCTTAGTGGATATCTACTCTTCACAAAGAACACACCCTGCAAATTTCATGTCTCTAGGACCAGCGGTTTAGGCTGTGCGTTGATATATCAGTCAGTCAGTCAGGACTTTGAATTTTATATGTATAGATTTCTAGATATTTCGAGGTTCGGACTTTTTTTAAAGGTTTTTTATGCTTTATCAGGAAAATGGAATATTATGTAAGTTGATATTCGTTTAAAGTCCCATGTCTAGAGATAGAGACCAGAATTGAAGGTAAAATCAAAAAACCAAATCTATTTTTATAGACTTGCCCTGTATTTTTAATCACCGACAAAAACAGAGGGGTGTTATTTTAACTACTTTTCAGATTTTCGTACCGTAGAGGTGACTCAAGAGTTATAATGCCTACTATCAAGAATTCAAAATTACTACATGTACAGTCACGAGCACTAATATGTCAACACTTGGCCACTTTCAATTGCAATTTTCGTGAAATAACGAATGCAACGTTGAAATACGATACTACAAAAACCTATGGGTTTTAAAATACTATGTTCGTAATATGTATAAAATTTAATTCAAAAATCAAGGCGAAAATCACCTTTGTATAATGCCAAGTGTACTGTATACATACTTATGCTCGTGACTGTACAGTCAGTGGTTGACTGTACATACAGAATTCTCGAATTCTTCAAGACTATTGTCAACGCATCACTGGTAACAATTTTATTGCACTACTAAACCCGCCCTTACTGCTACGAAATAAAAAAAAACTGACAATGTAAATTGTTGCCACGGGTGTGTAGTTCAATATTTTTGTTAACACATGCAGTAATTTTTGCAACGAATCTTGGCTTGATGATATTTTTTTCATTATACAGGGTGAATTCATGGGCAGCCTTTTAAGGGGTCATTGTCGAAAAAAAAATCATCTCTTCCCTACATTTTGACGAGTTATGTGAACATAAATGCAAGGAACAGCTGATTTTTGTCGCGATTTTAGGTTTAGTCCCATAGTAAAAGTTGTTCATAATGATGAGTACAATGACCCCTTAAAAGGATGCCCATGAATTTAAGTTCAACCTGTATTTGTTCAAAAAAACAACGAGCCTTTGGCATCCCTATCATTTTAACCACACCGTTTTCCTAACACACTATTACTATGTATAAGCGGTTGGAAACGGTCTCAGAGCGGTGTATTGTCGCCATTAAAACCCCATTCGCTGCATAAAGGACGGAACTGTATGCATAACCTACATACGAATAACTGAGGGTTAGTTTGGTAAACATTTAACTGCTCTCGTGTTTTTGCTTGACAATCTACGGTTTAAAACATAGGTTCTCAGCCTTATTTAGCTACGGCTACTTTGGGAATATCGTCCAAAGTCAAAGCATTTATTTCAAATAGGCACATAAAAGGCATTTTTGAACGTCAAAAATTACATTAAAATAGAATTGATTCTAGTCGCCCCTTCCAAAAGGTAGTTTTCGTAAAGAGAAGAATGGGCAAGAAACTCCACCGTTACTCTTTTTACTCGTTGATTCTAGAGCTCGCAATTTTTTAGGGTTCGGCACCTCAAAAGGAAAAACGGAACCCTTATAAGATCACTTCGTTGCCCGTCTGTCTGTCCGTCTGTCAAGACCCTTTTTCTCAGGAACGCGTGGAGTTGTCAAATTAATATCAAATACTCAAAGCCGCAGTGAAAAAATCTAACTTCTACGTCAATGCAATCAAAAGATACGGGCGTTTATGTTCCGTTTATGCCGCATATTTTGACACTCGCAAGGGAATCAAAACCTATTTCATTTTTACAGATTTCATTTCGGTTTACAAGACTAGGATTATATTACTTCCAGTTTTTTTTTTAATTTATTTTATTGCTGAATGGGCACGCTCTTGACCTGGATCACGCCTGATGGAAAGCGATGGATGTGGTCTATGATAGAACGAGCATGCCCAGAAGATGCCTAAGGCTCTGGAACTTCCACGCATTGACGAAACACAGCAAGCTGCTTGACGGCGGACTCCGGTGGGAGGGTGGTCGTAAACCAGGCGGGCGTTAGCCCTGCCACCGCAAGGGAAGAATTGGCCAGTCAAATAAGGTGTTGAGTATGACTGTCCAGGATGCGCCGAGCGCTCAGTTCAGTTGAGTAACTGGCGGAACAAACTGCGCTACACGAGGAGAGTTCTTCATGCATCCCAAAATACATGCTAAATTGTAAAACGCCTGCCGGGGTTCAAACCCACGACCGTACTCGACCGACTCGTGAAGTTCTCTTTTAACACTGGGCCACTACTGCTCCTGGCCATAGGATAAATGAACTAAATTATCGATTTCGTTAACATTTATGTCCTCGGTAACGTAAAAAACTTTTTTACAAAAAAAAAAACAACCGACTTCAAAAAAAAAACTACAAAGTGATAAATAACTTTAATTTCGGAAGTCGGTGTCGTTGGTTCCGAATTTTCGTTTTTTGACACCGACTTCCGAAATTAAAGTTATTTATCACTTTGTAGTTTTTTTTTTAAGTCGGTTGTTTTTTTTTTTTGTAAAAAAAAATGTTATTTTTAACTTTTTAGTTGTACCTACCCCACACAAATCCAATTAACATTAGTGCATTGAAGAATTGAAGAAACCTACTAGAACAATCAACAAAATCCTCATAGAAATACCGAAGATGCAGAGCATTTATGCATATAACTTCGTCCGTAAGAATAATTACCTAATGCATTATGTACCTACTAAAACCTTCCTGACAGTATGTAGATCACATTAATGAAAGAATCACCAAAATCGGTTCATTAGTTTTTGAAAAAATCGCGGACACACAAACATACATACGGGTCGAATACAGAACCTCCTTTTTTAAAGTCGGTTAAAAAGCATAGATAAACAAATAAACTCGAACAGTCCAATTTACATTCTACAAAACTAAATCTGAAATCGAAGCATCTTCAAATAAAGATACAAACATTGGATACAACCAATATGAGTGTCCACTTCATCTGATACGAGTGTCCGAATGGATTTAAATAATGCCATACCAGTCCGGCAAGTGCCTTCGATTCGTTCAGTATTGAATTTACATTCTGCCTGTTTCTCTGGCAAAGTGCCAGATTTGCCCTGATGAGTTATGGCACTCATATTTGTCTTTTCTGACTAGGTACCTTTTTTCCAGGACTTAGCCAAGGTTAGGTCTAGGTTTATTTTTGTTGAAAGGACATTAGTCTAGTGGATTATGGGGGTAAGCTATGGATTTAGTCTGAGTAGTTGTCGGGTGACCATGTTGTTTGTGAACGATGTGAGATGTCAGTGAGATTCGGGAAAAGTGAGAAAAATGGTTACTGTAACAAAAACAAAAAACTATTATGGATTTTATCTGAGTAATTGTAGGGTGAGCATGTTATTTTATGAATAATGTGAGTAGTGTGATTAGGAAAAAAAAAGTAATTTAATAAAAAAATTAAATCGACTTCAAAAAGAAATTGACATAAAATTATGAAATAACTTTAATTTCGGAAGTTGGTGTCTTGGGATCTGTATTTTAGTTTTAGTTTTTTTGCCATCGACTTCCGAAATTAAAGTTATTTCATAATTTTGTTTTTGTGTAATTTTTTTTTTTACGTTTGTATGAACTACGCATGCTCCGCTGGCCCCTTAAGCCGTGCGTCGCATCTGTGCAAATAAAAATGTTAAGTAATAACTCTAGACTTTGTTTGTGCGCGCATCTAGGAATAGAACCCGCCTCAATCAATATGTATAAGTAATATAAAATGCAAAGTCCTGACTGACTGACTGATATATCAACGCACAGCCTAAACCGCTGGTCCTAGAGACATGAAATTTGGAGGGTGTGTTCTTTGTGAAAAATAGGTATCCACTAAGAAAGGGTTTTTCGAAATTCCACGCCTAAGAGGGTGATTTGGGGAGGGTGAAATTTGACGCGGACGAGTTCGCGGGCAGAAGCTAGTTGTGATATAATATAGGAAATTACATCTACCCACATGATCGTAACTCGAAAAACTTATCTCCTTCAAGGCATTTGAAAGCGTTTTCAGAAAACATCCCTTTTATCAAAATTCCTTACGATATCTTGAAAGTTAGGGTCAACTTACTCTACCATTTGAAGTTATAAAGTATCCTAGTTATTATGGGTAACGGATTTCCGTGGGCGAATCGGAGTTTATTATAATTCCTTTGATGTTTTTTTTTACTAGTTCCGTGGTCCATTTTTATAAAGGGGTATATTTTTTATTCGGTTTCCAGGGTGGAACTATTTTTGATTGGCATGAGTGACAGTCCAGGTTTGCACGGACATAAAAATATCGCCGTGGGATTTTCAACTCTTGGTGTTAAGGTTAACGTTGAGAATCCTATAGAGCACACAGGCGTGTCTTTTCACTGCGAAAAGGAGCCAGTTCCAGTTATGCCCTGCTTTCCGAGGTGCATCTGTACCGGATACCGACCGCCTTCAGCTTTTGGACATGGAGTTGACATCAGATCTCAAATTCGGCTCAACCATCGAGTCAAAAGCTCAGACCGCAGCCAAGAAGCTGGGCATCCTAAATAAGGTGAGGCGATACTTCACACCAGGACAGCTTTTAAGTTTGTACAAAGCACAGGTCCGTTCCTGTATGGAGTATTGCAGCCACTTGTGGGATGGCTCAGCAAAATACCAGCTTGCTGCACTTGACTCGGTGGAACGCAGAGCTAAAAGGCTTACAGGCGACGAGACGTTGGTAGCTACGCTTCACAGCCTGGCTCATCGGCGTAATGCTGCTTGCCTGACGGTTTTCTACAGACTGTACTTCGGAGAGTGTGCGCAGGAGCTCCACGATCTGATCCCACCATCGCCCTTTTACCACCTGACAACCAGACGTACTGCAGCGTACCATCCGCACTTGGATTTTCAACTCTTGGCGTTATGCAGTGCGTTGAAAATCCAGTGCACGAAAAAACTCACCACGGGAAAAACGCGCCCTTGCGATTCTGGGCTTATTTGAGTTAAGTCGTATTGAAACTTACTTGGATGATGAAACGTTTAAGCACATAGTGCAAAGTTTTAGATGAAGAGGTCCTGAATCATTCTGCCAACCTTTCCCCAACTATGTTGGGGTCGGCTTCCAGTCAAACCGAATGCAGCTGAATACCAGTATTTTACTTGGAGCGACTGCTTACTTGACCTCACAACCCAGTCGAGAGGTAACACGATACCCCTCGGTTGCAGAGGACCTAATAAATGAAAATATGCACGTTTACACTTGTTTTTTTTACCTCTCAGGTACGCTATAAGGTAACTTTAAAATATCCAAAGTATAATCTACCCCCTTACTTATTTATTTTTCTTAAATAATAGTGCCGTAGTTTCTGTCTAATATGGGATTAAGGCGTGAGTATACGTAAGGTCTATTCAAATGTATGTTTCCAAGTGATGTTATTTCAAGTTAAATAAATATCAACTTTATTCTAGTGGTAATTAAGTTGATTTCAGAGTGACTAAAACTATTTAAAAAGTTATAAAAATGTTTGAAGTTGTAGCGTAAATTGAACTTTATTGTGTGAGCATTAAAGTTATTTTTCCAAATACTCATATTTGTTTACATGTTTGGCAAATAAATTGCGAACGGTGTTTATATAATGTAAAAAATAGTGCATCCTAGTAGTACCTCAAACAAAACAAACTGAATAATAAATTTAAAGGGAATAGATCATCTTTATCAGAAGAGGCCATGTTGCGTGGGTTTGCGTGCGAGGAGTTGAAAGTATTATGAAAGTCTTTATGAACAATCACAGATGTCTAATCCAATTATTTAATTAACGATAATGCATGAATGACATTCCACCAAGTACGTGGGGCGCGAGCGCAATCAATTTACACACAATTGGATATCATAGCACAATTCCTCCAATCAATATCGTCATTTACGATCAACCCATGTAAATGTATCCCTCACTTTTCCCTTGTTCTTATAATGGCGGGCCGCCTCCCCAGTCCATGGTGTTACGTCAAATTGACAGTTGACATATCTTCTAAAAAAAACAATATTAACCAAAGAGGTTGGCATCACCGAACCAATTCTCTAGACGCGCCGACAAATTAAATACTTAGCTGAAAAACATAGGTAATTAAAATAAGGAAAAGAAACAACAATAAAACTGTTAGTACTTTAAGCAACAACGATTATCAGAGTCATATTATAATTTTATTGAGGTATAAATATTCAGAGTTAATTAAAGTAGTCAAGGGTGGAACTCAAACACCCCTGCAATCTTAGCTCGCGATTCGTGACCAATTTTTTAATTGAAATAAGCGTATCGCCACGTGCGGCGCGGCGGCGGCGATTATGTTGTTTACTCGTAATATTCTTTTATTGATGTTTGTTTTGTAAAAAAAATAAAGTATGAAAAAAAATTCGTTTATTTGTCATAAGACTTGATGCACGACAAACACAAAAAGAAAAAGATTGGGGGAAAATAAACCTCACATCCACTCAAAACGGCAAAAAATAATTGTTTTAAGAAAAGTATTTGTTTGTAAATAAGGTAAACCTAGACGGTTACAATAGAGGCGACATATATGTGGCAATTTAAAGTACCTTAATCAATCTTATCAGGTGTCGATGTAAAAAAACTAGTATATTAAATCACCTTTACAAAAAAACTTTCAAAAATATTATAAAAAAAATAATAACAATACAAAAAGGAATGCCTAGACAAGCTACCAGAATATTTACGTAGAATAGCTCAATACATAATCAGCCTATAATGTTCCCACTGCTGGGACACAGGCCTCCTCTCAGTGAGAGGGAGTGGGCCGTAATCCACCACGCGTGCCCAGTGCGAGTTGGAAGATGTTACATATCTTCGAATTTTTGGTTCTAGGACATGCCGGTTTCCTCACGATGTTTTCTTCCACCATTTTGAGAGCAGTGGTGATGAATTAATTTACACAAAGTAAAACGCCTGTCTGGATTCGAACCTACGACCTACAACTCGTAAGTCGCGGCCGTTACCACTTGGCTACCATTGCTCTCATGCTCAATAGCTCAATGGAAAATCAAAATTGAATTACGTAACCACCAAAAAGTCAAGCATGAATCTATAAATATTAAGTAAAGTCCTCCAGACCGAGTTTCGGCCATGGAGACCAAAATCAAGCGGAGAGTAGCCATCGCTCGGCGCGGGAGATATTACAGTGCAAAAGTGTGGGCGCAGACACAGGTGCACTCACTCTTCCCTCACTCTCATAGTCCGATGGGACGGCAATCCTACACGACCGGAGAGAGATCAGGCGCAGGACCAACGGTTCGTGCTTACGTGTGTAAATATCAAGTACGAACACGTCTAAAACCTCTATATTTTCATACTTCATCGCTAATGGTTCTTGTTAACTAAACAGCACTTTGCTCAAACAGCAAAGTGCACACAAATTAGCTATCAAACTCCGTCATAAAGAACCTTCAACCTATGCCAGCGACAACTAAAATTCAATACCGAACAAATTATTTCTCGAACGGAAAATGGCTTTGATAATAGTCCCCTAGTTTGGAACATTAATAGGGTTGTGCCGACTTCACTGTTAGTTTCCGTATCTTAATTACCTTGGGAGTTTCGTGTCACTACGTCTAAAAGAAAAAAGTTTAAGGTAAAGAAGAATGGGCGGTTTCGTCCCAAGTGTTGTAACATGTTTCGACCTATATCATATGGAAGATCTCAGTGAGTGTAATTTTTTTTTGTATGGGCGTAACTCTGTATCTCGTGCAGGGAAAATGTTATAGTAGTTTCATTTATTTAATAAAATATTAAATACAACTTAATTAATTAGTCTATTAATGACAAAAGGCCTAAAGCTATTTATAACTACGTACTCCTACTCTGACCCAACACCCCCAGCACCCCCTCTATTACCCTGCGCTGCGCACTGCCATTGTTTTTTTTATTGTAAGCGCAGGAGCAGCGAATAATATTTGAAAAGACAGGCTATATGTTGGAAAAAGATGGTTGTCGGTTGTTGCATGGTTGTTTCAACTTTTTGTAATAAGTATATATATTTATGAGTTTTATTAAGTTTTATTTTATTAAGGTTTTTATCTTTTTTATATTTATAGTTTTTTACATGTCAAAATAAAAGTCAATTGTGTCAGCGATTCGTAATTTCATTGATCTAGTGGTATATATGCACTTGCTTTCAATTTTTTATAGCTGTGCTGTACTACCGTATTTTAAATTGTTGCTCTTCTGTTTATTTACTGACGACTTACGCATTCCTAAAGGACCTCTGGTGTTTCAACGTTTACAACTATCGATTTCGGCTTACTTTGTGGACTTGATATTATTTTTTGATTGGTTTGTTACGATTACGAACTATGGAACATTTGTGTGTCACCTGTGCTCGGTCTTTGACTCGACAGCGAGTGCGACATGTAGTTTCAAGAACTATATAAGAAGCAAGACTGCGTTTTGCTGAATATATTTCAGAGCATATGAGAATAGAACAGGTCTGTTATGTGCTTGTTTGCTTCTGAACTATGTTTGTGCTTTTTCACGTCGCCGTCGCAACAAAACAATGAATCAATCGGTTTCTTAGAGGTAACTGGGGAGACATTATATTTCCATACTTATATTATAAATGACGACACGATAGGCGCAGTGCCTGAGCGATCGACTACTGCGCTGCGTGTCGCGGCTTCGATTCCTGCACAGAACAAATATTTGTATTGCCTACAGGTAGTTTAGTTTAGTTCGAATTTTTCGAAGCTATATTTTAGTTTGTGTATAGCTTTAGTTTAGTTAGGTTTTAATTTTTTTATTTTCGATAGAATATAGAGACTACTTAATTAATCTATTATTATATCACAAGACGTACCAATATGTGTACAATGTGCATTTGTTTGAGGCATACTTCTACATAAGGGAATTATTCAGTGATAATTGTATCATTTTTTTTGTTTATGTATTTTAAAATGTGCGTTTATTAATAACTGACTAAAAGTAACTGTTACTGCCTGTGATTAATGTACAATTATTACAAATGTAATAATTATGTGGATATGTAACACAAAATGTAAAAAAGTATTGATTGATATTATGATTAAAGCATTATTTAGTACGCAAAATACGCGCATTGACGTGGAGTTGCGGACACCAGCCTGTATTACCTATTACCTAAAGCATTATTTAATACAAAAACCTTTTTTTCACTTGAAGCCCAATTACTTTTGACCTGCACGCAATTGTAATAACAACTTGGATTATTATTCATAAAAAAGGCTAAATGAACATGTTTAGACTAGTCGCAACTTGTTACAAGGGTTGGGACGCAACTCATACAATAACGCCCATTCTCCTTTTATTTATTTATTTTAGGACAAACAAACAGTAGCACAATAAGAAACAGTCATAATATTATCTTAAATATTACATTTTAAAACATTTATGCTGCCCACTACATTCTTCACAGATTACAATTTAAAGTATTTAAAACTAGCTAGTAACACAAATACAATATATGTATTGTATCAAGCTAGTTAAATTAACAAATAAAAAAACTTCAAGGTCTGACATAGATTTTCCAAGCAACCTTAAAGGATCAGCGAAGCAATATATAATAACGTAATGTTGAATAATGTACGCACACAAATTTACTTTTTTGTCAAAGGAAAAAAAAAGAAAAAGTAAATTCTAGGACAATGAATGTTGTACCACAACAGTCATTGTCAATGTGGCATCGCAGCTTGCCGCGGTTGGTCTATGGATGGGTGACCATCTTTACATACCGAGACCCCTCCGTGCCTCGGAAAGCACGTTAAGCCGTTGATTCAGGCTGTCATTCGTCGATCTTTGACAGTCATTACGGGTAGTCAGAAGCCCGAAAGTCTGACAACCAGTCTTACCAAGGGTATCGTATTACCCAGTATCTGGGTTGTGGAGGTCAGATAGGCAGTCGCTCCTTGTAAAATACTGGTATTCAGCTGCATCTGGTTAGACTGGAAGCCAACCCCAACATAGTTGGGAAAAGGCTAGGCAGATGATGATGTAATTATAATAGTGCACATAATAATAGCCCTCTAGGTTGAATTTCGGCCATGGCAGCTAATTTTAGTGGAGATGCGGGAGATAATGCCCAAGGCATTAAGTCCGCCTTTGTACAGTTTTTACTTGTGCATAGTTTTAATAAATAAATAATATAGTGCACAAGTATGTGCGCAGACACAGGTGCACTCTCTCTCTTTTCCACTCTCATAATCCGTTGGAACGGCAATCCGGAGAGAGATTAGGCGCAAGACCGTAGGCTTAACGTTTATTTCGAGACACGGGAATGTACATAATAAAGAGTATTTGAAGTAAGATTAAATCAACCCCAACATAATTGAGAAAAGTCTAGGCAGATGAGAATAATGATGTAGGTTTTGTAACAAAATAAACAGTACACAAGCTTCTAACATATTTTCTATTTCTCGTTAAAGAGATTCCATAGCACCTCCGTAGGTGGTCGTTAAGGTTGCGTTTCCACCAGACATGTGGGAGGAGGCGTAGCAAGTGATGTGTGTGAAACAAACCAATAACATCGCTTCATTTTCATAGCTTGAACTAAGTTAGCGTTGTTATTCATTAGTTTTATTTATTTATCCACTAGCTGCGCCCCGCGGTTTCATCCGCATAAGTCTTGTTCCCGTGAGAATATCGGCATAAAAAGTATTATATGTCCTTTCCCGGGACTCAAGCTATCTCTATACCAAACTTCATCTAAATCGGTTCAGCGGTTTTGCCGTGAAAGACGGACAAACAAACAGGCACACACATACACTTTCACATTTATAATATTAGTATGGATTTATTTCAGGCATCAAGGCCCATATAAAACACATAAAATACAATATTAATATAACTTAAAAATACTATAAATACATACAACATTATAATTACACTAAGAAACTAACTAAACACGAAGTGTTTGCGTCGTTTTACACGCATTCCTCGCTATGCATCCTCTCTCCTCATCTCTAGTGTAAACGCAGCCTAATCCTGAGTATTTCTCATAATAATATATTATTAAGCCTACTCCGTGTTTCTCCGAACAATGAGGTCATTACCAAACTATCCCTAATTAGTGTACAGCTAGCAAGGCAGTCCGCAGTTCGTTATCTAAAATAATTGTATCTGAAATGGCTGCCTACGTACAGCTGCAATAAACTCATGAATTTCGAAATATGTTTTTAGTTTCTTTAGGGTTTTAGGTGAACACTGCTTTCGTATTTTTAACCAACTTCAAAAAAAGGAGGTTCTGTGTTCGACCCTAATGTATGTACGTTTGTATGTCCGCGATTTTCACAAAAAGTACTGATCCGATTAGGATAGAGCTTTCGTTATTTAAATAAATATTTTTCAGGGAAGGTTTTTACGAATTGGTTTACACACATGTAAATACATAAACCCATAAATTATTTCTTAAGATTTAATTGCATTTTCAAAAACCCTCCTTACTTTTTAAAATAAGTAAGCATAACAGTTAACTTCTTTTTTTAAATGAACATTTTGTTTCGCATTGAATACAAGAAGCATCGACAAACTGGGGCCCTACCGTACCTATTTGCAAGGCAGGTGATGAGCAGGACCCGTCAATTAGAGAGCTAATTATAGTCAAAGCACACACGTTTGAGACAATGTACAGAACCACATGCCACTTTTGTTTTTGTGTAACATAGACCTTGCTAGAGTGATTTATTTCGGCCTGATCCCATGAAAACCACCCTTCACCCCCCCTCCAGCCCCTCCAGCCCCTCCACCCCCCCCCTCTCTCCACGATCCCCTGCTAGTTCTTCTTGTATGGTAGCCCCCCTGAAAACCAGCTTAGGAGTCGTTTAACACACCATAAGCAAGCGTGATGTACCTAGTCAAGAAAAGGCCCTTACAACCTAGACAAAGTGACATTCTATCAATGACAACGATTATCGAAAACTCAAAACTGTATAACATTATCAGCCTATAATGTTCCCACTGCTGGGACACAGGCCTCCTCTCTTCGAGGGCTAATAATCTACCACGAGGGCCCAGTGCGGGTTGGTGAAAACTGTATAAGATTGACATCACACTATTATTACAAAGGCGAAAGTGTGTGAGGGGGTGTGTGTGTGTGTTTATATGTTTGTTACTTCTTCACGCTCAAACGGCTGGACCGATTTAGATGAAATTTTGTATGGTGGTAGCTGATACCCTGGATTAACATATAGGCTACTTTTTATTCCGATATTCCCACGGGATCGACATTTACCCGGGTGAAACCTCGGGACGCAGCTAGTAATATTATAAAGGCGAAAGTTTGTGAGTATGAGGGTGTGCGTGTTTATATGTTTGTTACTTCTTCACGCTCAAACGGCTGAACCAATTTAGATAAAATTTGTATGGAGGTAGCTGATACCCTGGATTAACATACCTATAGGCTCGACGACGATCGATCATATAGGGTCGATCGACGTTTACGCGGATAAAACCGCAGGGCCCAGCAGTAACTAATAAAAAGCTTATGTCATTTCTGTTGTACCGTCAAACGGGGTGAATAGGGATGCAGGGGTGAATCGGGACGAAACTTAAAAATGGATTTTAACTTTGAAATAATATAGTTTGCTGTCAATAAGGGCACGTAATCGTTAATTAAATTACAGTAAACACATTAAGGTCCTTTTTGGCCACAAACTATATTATTTTAATGTTAAAAGATTTTTTAAAGTTTTGTCCCGATTCACCCCTGCATCCCTTTTCACCCCGTTTGACTGTATCTAAGTCATTGTAGAAATACAAAACACTTTGAAAGCGATTGCCACTTGTCTAAACCCTCTTTTCCCCTTCAATGGGACAATTACAAGTCCTTTAACTTTCAATCTCCATCCATCCTCCATTCCTCTCAACGTCGGTCATTACGTCGCAGCCCTACGTACGTCATTACAGCTCGGTGCCCGGGCTAATTGAATCAGAAACGGTCCGCACCGCAAGTACTGCGCCGTCAACCTTTGAGTTTGATAATTTTGTTCGACGCAACAAATTTTGTTGCGTATGTAGCGTTGTTAGTATAGTGCTCCCTAGAACGAACACGCGACGTGAACGTATCGCAAATTCGAACGATTTTTCAACTGAAATCACAAAATATCCAATAACATTTTGGTTAAAATTTTTGCGACAAGCACAACTAGTACAGGTTTTTTATATCAAGAAACGATGCGCGCTTTACGATTTATTACCGTTGGATCCCGTTTTTGAATCCCATTTTAATATTTTTGGCGTTGGATCCCGCAAAACATTATTATGTATTTCCGTTGGATCCCGAATTTAAAAAATGCAAGATAATTACGTTTTATTGTCGTTGAATCCCGAAAAGTATTTCCGTTGGATCCCGAATGGTTAAAAAAATATGAATGCGGGTACTTTCAACAACAAAATTGTTAATAATAAAATGAGGGGTTCACTAATGTTTCACCAAAACTCCATTGACAAATTTTTAGTTTACAACCAACGTTTCGTATACTATTTATTTCACAAACAACTCATTTTCTATATAATCTAGTCGTTTCTGGCACTCGCCGGCCGCTGCCGCGGCACCGCTCGCTTCGCTCGCTCGGCTCGTGCGTAGGGGTCACAGTTTTAACCTAACCTAACCTAGCATTGTTTTTTTTTTTTAATAATTAACCTAATCTAACTAGTTCGGTTCCGGGTAACCCACTAAAAATAATCTCTTTTTAGTGTTTGATAAAGGTAAATCACTTTTCTTCTGAAATGTACACATGTTGTTATAATATGGGATTCAACGGAAATAGCAAACGGGATCCATCGGTAATACCTAAAAAACGGGATCAAAAAACGGGATCCAACGGTAATAAACGCGCTTTACTTGTGATGACCAAGTGTACAAAGACGCTGCCGCTGTTAATGTGTGCGCGTAGTAGACAAGTAGTGTCAACACATAACACACACGTCTGTTGCTATTTTTGCACTGAGTTATGGAAGATGTTTTGATAATGAAGTGTAATGAAACATTTGGTTCAAAAAATCTTACTGGTTTTTTCGTCGCTGGTTCCGCATTTTCGTTTTTAGACACCGACTTCCGAAATTAAAGTTATTTTTCACTTAATAGTGTTTTTTTTAAGTTGGTTGTTTTTTTTTTTTTCACTTGTAGTTGTACGTACCCCACACAAATTCAATCCACACTAGTGCATTGAAGAATTGAAGACACCGACTAGAAGAATCATCAAAATTCGCATAGAAATGCCGGAGATGCAGTACATTTATGCATATAACTTCGTACATAAGAATAATTACCTAATGTATTATATACTAAAACCTTCCTGAAAGTATGTAGATCATATTAAAGTCGGTTAAAAAATCTAACTGGGTTATTCATTTAAAACACCTGCCTTAACACGCAATATGCACAAAAGATGTCCAAAATCAAAATATTTTATTTCACATAAACCTACATGGGCACTTATGAAACGTCAGAAGCTAGGTGCACGGTTCCAATTGGTCATTTCCTATGGAGAAGAGGCGGCAAGAAACTCTACGGTTACTCTTTTAAAAATAATTGGATTTTACAATGTTTTAAAATATTAATAGGTATGGGAGGACAGCGTAGGTCTGTCACAACTTCACAAGTACTAGGTACTGTGGGGTGCGTAGCTACGATGTGTGCTTGGAATATATAATTAAAAAGCGTTAAGGTTTAACCAGCAATTATTTTAGAAGAACCTTACTATACAACGATAAAACTTTCACCATAGAATAATTAATGTTCATTACTTACCCAAACATCCTTCTTTGGTATTGTTCGTCGAATCGTTGAGCTCCTCAAGTTCTGAGTTGAGCTGCACGATTTTTGACAAATGCGTGCACTGACTGGACAGGTCCGCTCAATCTGTGTGGTTCTTTCCTCAAAAGACCATTTCAGACACCAATCTACATGGTCTTCACATGATCTGAACAAGATTATGTCTGGACTTTAAAAGAGACTGTCACTTCTGAGTTAGTTTCGGCCTTTCTTCTCAGAGTAGTCAGATAGGAAACGCCGACCTCATTTAGCTTAAAAAAATAATATTAACGTGTAAAAGTGTTTGTACAAACTTACTTACAAAAAATAAATCATTTATCATTATATGTAAGAAGAGACGGGAGTCCCATAGAAAAAGATGAAAAACGTCGCTTGTATGAAACTTGTACTTAAACTGAATACCAACATAACAAAAATGACAGACTATGCACAGACTGCACATGTTAAAGCGAGACAGCGATAGCCCCCATTATGTTTAGTACACGTTTCATGGTTTCTTTTTTTATTAGACAGTTGCTTCAGACCTAGCACTGCTTCTAAGACAAAAAAAAAACAATAACAGAATATTTGACACACGCTTAAACGTTCGAATGGAACACGCCTTCAATTATAACCAGCCTGTCCCAAAAAGAGGTAAGGCGCTATCTACCAGAGGCGTAACTATAGGATGGCACTGGGGCAAATTGCCACGGGCCCCCAACCAGAGGCGGCCCCTGGCCGGAGAGGGCCATGAGCACAGGAGGATCCTAACATAACTTTGTAAAAGCAAACTTTTTTGAAATTATGCAACAAAGGACATTATTCAGGCTTCGAACATTTTGTAACTTTTCCCATTGTTTGTCAAATTTTTTGGACAGGACCTCATGCTCAGCAGTAGCGCTTGCGGCCACTAGACCAACGAATCAGTCAGGTGTTTAATGTAGGGGAAAATATGAAATCTACGCGGAAGAAGTCGCGGGAGAATAGTTAGTAAAAAAAAACTGTAACGTTGGTTGAGCTTCTTTACATTGAGGGAGGGCCCCATCCCTTGAATTTGCCACGGGCCCCAAACGGTATAGTTACGCCACTGGCCTCTACGGTACTTAATAAAATAAAAATGGTCTACAGATCTATAGTTTACAAGGCCTACAAACACAAGTTCACGTTCAAAGTCAAACTCAAAGCATTTATTTCAAATAGGCACATAAAAGGAACTTTTGAACGTCAAAGTTCACAACTGGTATTAAAAGCTCAATTGCCTATTATTATTTAACCACGGATTCAAATTACTATTTTTTATGGATCCCATTAATAGTGTTGAAACCTACGTTTGTAAAACCTCAACTAAAATCGACAATGATGTAGCCCCTTTTTATTTGCGTCGGGAAAGCCGCCTTATTATAGGGATTATGTGAAGTCGATCGGAGGCGGTCGATTAGGAAGCCATGTTGGTAGGTAAAGGGTCCGCTTATTTAAATTTTTGAACTGCTTTTTTTTTAAGCTATTGCATAGCTTTTATCGCGGGCTTTGAGCGTGGCGACCGATTCAAGAAATTCCGTAACGAAAATAAACCTAACACCCCCCACTCCGACCGGCACAGCGGTGCGGCGTTGAAAGCCGTGCATCGTCTAACGTCGTTTCAGTTCGGCAGACTTCGGCACGGTGTTTGTGTGCGTGCGACTAGACGCACGAGGTCGAGGACGCATAACGCGCACATAAATATTATAATTATTGCATAAATTGACAAAAAATGCTATGCAATAGCTTTACCGCGGCAGTCCCCGAGTGCCACACGTATTTTTTGTTTTTTTTTTTTTAGCGTGCACGCCTTTCTTCGTCATAGGTTCTCAACGTTGGCAATATAGTGGGCGTTTGGGACTTTCACAGGGGGGCAGTAGACGGCCCAGAGTTATATCTTATCTTATAAACTTGTTTAAATATCCATACCAATACCGTGCGCAAAACACGCGCATTGACGTGGAGTTGCGGATACCAGCCCGTATTATCTATTACCTATCTATACTAATATTATAAATTCGAATGTAACTCTGTCTGTCTGTATGTTACCTTTTCACGCCTTAACCGCTCAACCGATTTAGATGAAATTTGGTATAGAGATAATTTTGAGTCCCGGGAAAGGACATAGGATACTTTTTATCCCGATATTCCCACGGGATCGAGACTTGCGGGTGAAACCGAGGGGCGCAGCTAGTCTAATATAAAAAAAAAAAAAACTGTTTAAAGTCGTGGCAATAGCTGTTTCAGATTCGCGACAAATTGTAAGTAATAAAACTTTTTTACAAAAAAAACAACCGACTTCAAAAAAAACACTACAAAGTGATAAATAACTTTAATTTCGGAAGTCGGTGTCGTTGATTCCGCATTTTCGTTTTTTGACACCGACTTCCGAAATTAAAGTTATTTATCACTTTGTAGTGTTTTTTTTGAAGTCGGTTGTTTTTTTGTAAAAAAGTTTTTATTTTTCACTTTTTAGTTGTACCTACCCCACAAAAAAGTAAACAAAAAGATCGTTAATGTAGACAATGTAGATAAATTTTTAGGTTTTTGTTGATTTTTCAAAAACCGCTTGTCCGATTTCGATAAAATTTTCATGGGACCATTTGGGAAGTATACCCTTTCTAACAAAAAAATAATTTTTCAAATCGGTTGGCAAACGACGGAGTTATGCGCGAACAAACATAAAAAAAAAAAAAAAAAAAAAAAAATACAAACATTCGAATTGAGAACCTCCTCCTTTTTTAGAAGTCGGTTAAAAAATGGAGGACACTAAGAAAAAAAAAATATCAAAGTGGGGCTCAGAGCAAAATAATGTCATCGTCATCATCTGCCTAGCCTTTTCCCAACTATTTTTTGGGGTCGGCTTCCAGTAAAAACAAAAAAAAAAAAAAATTATATCGCAAAAAAATAAAATGTGTGAGCAATATACGAGTATGTCTTCGAACTTTTGGTTCTAGGACATGCTGGTTTCCTTCCTCACGATGTTTTCCTTCACCGTTTTGAGGGAAGTGGTCATGAAACGGAAAATGCGGAACCAACGACACCGACTTCCGAAATTAAAGTTATTTATCACTTTGTAGTAAGTTTTTTTTTTGAAGTCGGTTGTTTTTTTTGTAATAAAATTTTGATCACGTACCATATTTTTTATTACAATATTACTGGAAACGGTAAAAAAGTAAACCAGACTGAATCATCCTAGTTCGTTAGCTGCAAGAAGTGCCATTCCTTGTCTTCTATTTTGTTGCATGTTTAATTCGTTTAGCAGTTCATTAGCTTTGTTTGTGGTTGAATTAGAATGCTCTTTTAGATCCGTGGTCTGCTGGCTTGCGTGTTTGTTGAGTAAATAATATAAATGGGGTAAATTACGAGGCTTGGTTAGTTTTGATTAAAAAATTAGGTAGGTAATACTTACGTAACTTAATTTATTTTCATGTTCAGAATATGTTTTATCAGGTTTCATAATTATTCTTAATTTTGAGAATGTTGTTATAATGCGTATTTAGTTATGTATACAGGGTGTTACGGAAAGGGTATATCAATACAAACGGGTTAAAGAGTGTATCTGGTCTAGAATCTCTGTACAAAATTTCAGCTCAAAAGCATTAACTTTGAAAATGCTCAATATTTTTTTATTTCGACATCACGGCGTTGCACTGGCGCGCGTCGGCGTGATGTGCGTATACTAGGCGGACAGACACACTACAGATAATGGATAATGACCCTCGTAGTGCAGTGACACGTTTGTTATGATTTCAATTTAATAAACTATCGAAATAAAAAAATATTAAGCATTTTCAAAGTTACTGCTTTTGAGCTGAAATTTTGTTCAGAGATTCTAGACCAGATACACTCTTCAACCCGTTTGTATTGATATACCCTTTCCGTAACACCCTGTATAATATTTTTATCTCACGAAGCGACGCGCGCTTTACTTGTGGTTAACAAGAAAAAAAAACACTGAGTATGTGCGTGTAAGCGCATGACCTCTTGGTATCGTCCGAGATAATGGCAAAGTCAGAAGTATCTTGTCTAGTCAAAATCAAAATATTTTATTTCACATAAACCTACATGGGCACTTATGAAACGTCAGAAGCTAGATGCACGGTTCCAATTGGTCGTTTTCTATGGAGAAGAACCGGCAAAAGACTCCACGATTACTCTTTTAAAAATAATTGGCTTTTACAATGTTTTCAAATTACAGTAGGTATGGGAGGACAGCGAAGGCCTGTCAACAAGTACTAGACATACAAAAAAAAAGACGGGTTGCACTCCGGGAGTGCCGGCAGAAGTGAAAACTTGAATATTAACGTTGAAATAAATCAATTATTAATTGAATTATTATAACTAAGTTTTTTTCACTATTTCTGCGTCACTTTTTTCATTAATCGATGCACTTTGTTCAATTTCCATTTTTTGAAACACTTTATACAGGGTGTTACAGAAAGGGTATATCAATACAAACAGGTTGAAGAGTGTATCTGGTCTAGAGTCTCTGTACAAAATTTCAGCTCAAAAGCAGTAACTTTGAAAATGCTTAATATTTTTTTATTTCGATAGTTTATTAAATTGAAATCATAAAAAGCGTGTCACCGCACTACGAGGGTCATTATCCATTATCTGTAGTGTGTCTGTGCGCCTAGTACACGCACATCACGCCGCCGCGCGCCAGTCCAGCGCCGTGATGTCGAAATAAAAAAATATTAAGCATTTTCAAATTTAATGCTTTTGAGCTGAAATTTTGTACAGAGATTCTAGACCAGATACACTCTTCAACCCGTTTGTATTGATATACCCTTTCTGTAACACCCTGTATACACGAATTTTACGAATACACAGCAGTGTGGCTACTACACAGACGGTCGAGCCATCAGCTGTCCATCCACGTCCGCGTCCGCGTCCGCGTCCGCGTCCGCGTCCGCATCCACCATCACCATCACATCACATCACATCACCATCACCATCGCCATCGCCATCACCATCGCCACCACCATCGCCATCGCCATCACCATCACCATCGCCATCACCATAGCCATCACCATCGCCGTCATCATCGCCATCACCATCGCCATCACCATCGCCATCACCATCGTCATCGCCATCACCATCACCATCACCATCACCATCCATCCATCCAACTATCCATTATCGTGTCTCACTTGGTTCACTTCGGTTGGCGCCGCCGTAGAAAGAGATAGGGGGGGGAATCTCTCCTGACGGTCACGTGTCCTGACGCGATGCCCTGACGCGAGTTTAACATTTTTTACCCATTACAAAAAGTGTTCAACGCCGCTAAAGAAGTTTTCACTTCAATAATATTCAAACCGAGCAAGTTTAAGAAAAAATATTAAGGCATAAGTAAGCATATTATAATCACGCTTATTTAGTTTTCAAGCTACTTCTACATATTTAGTAAAAGGCACCAAGTTCCACTTTCAATAAATTCGAACATCTCATGCAAATATTTCTTTGACAAAAGGGTACTTACTCAAGTACCCACTCTGCAACCGGTCACCGATTGATCTTTATAATAGTCACTTCGTTGCCATGGCAACCTCATAGCCAGCATTGAGAGACTTTCCTTACAAGATGCATAAAGCTCATTCAGATTTCACGGATGACCTGGCTAAAGAATTCCTCAGTCCAGTTAGATTTCTTTGAACGATTTCTTTACGGACAGATGGAGGTACGAAGGTTACCTGTAGAACGATACGAAAACTACCTTTTGGAAGGGAAAACTAGAATCAATTCAATTTTAATGTAATTTTTGACGTTCAAAAGTGCCTTTTATATGCTTATTTAAAATAAATGCTTTCACTTTGACTTTTTGACTTTGATATTATTGTGTGAAATGATTGGAAGTCCAAGTAAGGAATCAAAGGGTTCTTAGAATATATGTATGTTTAAAATATGCGAAGAACAAAATTGAAGGAACATAGTTGTTCAAATCATAAACTGTTTCAATGTTCTTACTGTTGGGTACACAGATCTCCTCCTTTTAAGAGGGATTGGGCCATAATCCACCACGCGGGCCCAGTGCGGGTGCAGTTGTGTTCTACCTAAATCATAATTTTATGACGACGTGGCGGCATCTATATCGTCACATGTGAACTACGCATTACACTGACGTCACGCAAAATTCTGCATCGCGCAAGCAAAGTTTTCCGTGCAACTAGCATATATACAACGTTCCGACATCAATCTTCAGGCATTTACCCACCAGATACACGTACAAGACCCGTCTGGTTGGAGGAACCTTCTTTTCCTATGGAGGTTGAGTGAACTTTACACTCTGTACCTCATTATTCTATAGAGGGGCTTGTGGCTAAGTAATATCAGCCGCACGGGTCGATCGATCAGGTTAAGCTACGCTTGCTGCGGTTGGTCTGTGGATGGGTGACCGTCTTTACATACCAAGACCCCTCCGTGCCTCGGAAAGCACGTTAAGCCGTTGGTCCGGCTGACATTCGTGGATCTTTGACAGTTGTTACGGGTCGTCAGAAGCCCGAAAATCTGACAACCAGTCTTACCATTGGGGTATAGTATTACCTAATAACTGGGTTGTGGAGGTCAGATAGGCAGTCGCTCCATTTAAAATACTGATATTCAGCTGCATCCGGTTAGACTGGAAGCCGACCCCAACATAGTTGGGTAAAGTCTAGGCAGATGATGATGACCTCATACTTTTATAACGACAAAAAACAATCGCTAAAGACAGTTATCATGTCTTAAGATAGCATTCTACGTGATTCTACTGTAAATAACAAAGAACCGCCGAGCCAATTAATTTCATCTACTTTATCAGTCCCACTCAGCCACACTAAAATAAACCTTATATCTTTCGCCGAAAGTAATGAATTATGAAGACAAATCATAAAACAGTGGATGAGGGGACAGGATGTACGGATATAAATCAGAGTCGCGCCGGAACTCTGATCCGATGATGTGATTATAGCAAGGCTTATATGAAGGATGTATGGGACACAGAATAGGTAATTCAGAAGGCTGACTATGTTAACAGGCATTATTCTCTATTCCAAAACAATTTGGTGAAAATGTAAACAAATGGGCCAGAAAACGTACGTATTTTTTATTTTCTAACTAAACAGACAGCTGTGCTGCTGGGGAGTTTGTTCCGCCACATCTTCTCCCCAGCGAAAGCATTAGGAAGTGACGAAGGGCGGGCGTTTTGAACTGTCTTTTGTAAGTTTGACGTTCGAAAAGTGCTGATTCTCAACCTAGTTTGAATAAATGACTTTTGATTTTGATTTGATTTGTACCCCCAATTTTTTGTGCCAATTACAAATTAAGTGTTCTGATTCGGTTATTTGAATGCTTAAAAACCTGAAATTCTTACTGAAACTTTAATCAATTTAAAGGTGTTTTTAACTAGACAGTTAAATTAAATTTTTTATAATCAAAATTTTCGTCCACGATGTTTTAGTTATAATTTAATAACATTATTCAAGCTATAATATTGTTAGAAAAACTGGTACAATATAAAGCTGAAACCTTCTAAACATACATGAATGTGTTACTACATTCGTTTAATGAGTAATAGCGTAAGAATTTAATCTGAACAGGGTCTGTTTACAGTTAAATCAAAAAGGTTTGGAATAGATTATAGACGCATAGGTACAGACGCCAGCACATGAAGCTACCCGAAACTGTAAAATTTTCCCAATCAACTTTGAACCTTATACTTTAGCGATAAAGTTGAAAATCTATAAATTGTAGTAGCTTGATGTGCTGGCGTTTGTACGCTGATTTCAAACGATGCTGGACAAATGACAGTTGCCATTGCGCTTGGAGTCCCTATACTTCGTAGAAGCGTGTCTATGTTTGCGTGCGTTTTCGCTTGCTGTATGGAGAAGGCCTCCTGTACAGTCACGTCTAAAAGTATGTATACACTTGGCTTTATTCAAAGGCGATTTTCTCCTTTATTTTTGAATGAAATTTTATGTTATTACGAAAATAGTATTTTCGAACCCATAGGTTTATGTTTAGTGTCGTATTTCAACGTTGCATTCGTTATTTCAAGAAAAAATCGCAATTGAAAATTGCCAAGTGTATACATACTTTTAGACCTATTTTGTACCTATCTATTCTGTGCACGGGGTATATTCTCGTAGTGAACGTTGTTGATATAAAGGTAACACAGGAAATCGAGTCAGTCGCCGGAAGTGTTACATATTTTCTTTTTTTGCCGTCCTCGGGATGAAGGATGAACATAACAATAATAAGTAGGTGCTAGTGACCTTTTAAAAGGGCAAGGATATTACGTTTTAATAAAATTTTCAGTAGCATTGTGGTTGGGAGATTTTTGCAGGACTTTATAATTATATACAAATACAAAATGTTTTATTCAAGAAGTTTGTTACAATAATGGGTGGTTGCGTTTTGGGTTCCTTTTAAGCAATTTTTTCCTGAGTTAGGAGACACCGCTCTTCCATAGCAAAATAATTACAACAGAAACAAATATGTGGGTAATTAAACGTATACTTAATAACTTATTTCTATCTGTATATATCTGTTCGTGCTTCCAGTTGCTTTTTGAGGGTTTCGTACCCAAAGGCTGGCAACGGAACCCTATAAATAAACCTCCGTTGTCGGTCCGTCCGTTTGTCTATCAGCGGGCTGTATCTCTTGAACCGTAATTGGTAGACAGTAAATTTTCACAGAGTGTATATTTCTATTGCCGCCGCCCGTATTAAATACCTTTTTTCTTGAACAAAAAAAAAAAAAACTGTTTTAAATCTTTCCTCACGGCTGTTTACATTTTGTTAATTTTATTGCATAAAATACAAAACGTGCCAATTAAATAAATAAAATAAAATACATTTACTAACTCATAATATGTAGAATACACACACACACACACAATAAATCACAATACAACATAATAAAAAGGATAATAACAATTAACAATACAAACAAAAATGAAAACAAAATAAAAGACTATATCTAACCGGCCCTGATGCCGGCAACATGCCTATCACAAGTCACAACAGTGCCGTATGTATGGCCAGTCCATCCGGTCCGCGATAATCACCAGAACAAGTTGTCGATTCGCCCACAAATAAATTAACTTCGTGCAAGTCACCTGCAGAAAAATAATATTATTTAAAAGTGACAATTCAACCGTTTCGGGCGAGTAAATTCGTGCGTCACTAAGTAGTGAGGATGGCTTAGTACTACATTAAAAAAAAAAGAGCAGAGAAAAAAATACAAACCAAATCAATTTCTGCATCCTTTCTTCCTCTTTTTTATCTTTTATTCTCTTGCTTTTATATACTAATACCAATCCGAGTTCAAACCATCAGTTATAATAAACTAATGACACCTACACACTTGTTATGACGTTGTTACAAGACTAACAACTTAAGCATCGAGCCGCCGAACAATAACGTAGGATGCGTACCTACATGAAATTTTACGAACGCAGATACGAATAAAATCGATGTTTGCCGAACGTTGTTTGAATGTCTTCACGAACGTACGCACGTCTGACTTTTGGAAGTCACGATACTTCGACAGTCATTTGTTTACTATTAGCATGAAGCCTACACGTACTCAGTACCTACTTGGGTAATCGTCAACTTGTTGCGAAGCAAATAATATTAGTTTTATTCACTTTATTTCGGGCTTATTAATATCTGTTTCATTAAAAATAATATAATGTTATAAGCAAAAAAAGTAAGTTATGGTGATTTAATTTTTTCCGTTTTTTTTTTTTTAATTTACACGCAACAACAAGGTGAAACTTTATTGTCTCATTCTAGAATTCTGATTGGTCCAATGATGTTTTGACTTTCATGCTTGTAAAATATCAGAATCGATATATTTATTAGGTAATAATCAATCAAATAAAGCAATCAAGACTTGCTCGCCTAAAATTAAAAAAAATAAATGTTACATTATAAATACCTATTATAAAATAGTAGATTGTACAACTAGCGCATAAAAGAAGCCATTTTACCCCAAGACGTTTTTATCCATCCGAGCCGCAGGCGAGTGTGGATCTGCTTTTCACTACGATTGCGAAAAAATGAAACAGGCATATAGAATGTTGCAAAATTTAAGGAGAGAATAGCTTATTCCCGCCACGAAACGTTTTAAAAGTTTTTGTTCAACATGTTTCATTCGACTTGGGTACTTCATACTGCCAAGTCATAATAACGTTTCTTTGCATTTTAAAATAATAAATAACAACTATTTTATCTGGTTTTATTAAATTAACGATAGAAAACACGGACCTGATATTAAATTAAAGCAAATGAAATAAAATAACGACTTTAGTCTGTGACGTTTTATTGTGCGTATGTGGCTGTTGGGCCTGATTACTTAAGTCTTAGAAAAAACAATTACTTTATGCACTAGAACATAAAAAGCGATTTTATGTCGCCTAAGCACAACATAAAGACGGACTTTTAGAGCAAGACAAATGAAAAAAAAATTTTCATTATTCTTAATTTTGATATTTTCATTCACAAAACATCATTCGTCAAGCTCACATACAGGTTATTATCACCCATAAGGTAACAACTCCCGTAAACTCTCACATTTAGAATCAGGCCCGCCTCCTTTAACTCAATAATTCTACATAAAAATTTAGGGTGTTACTAAACTGCTTGCTCCATAGGAATATAAAAAATTCTTTATGCATCACGTACGAAAATAAGCGATGGTACATTATCCCGGAGAAATATGTTTGAGGGTTAATGCGGGAGGAATTCGGATCCCGGGATCCCGGGATCCCGGGTTGTCGGAAGTCACTCAGCTAAATATTGGGAATGTACCTATTTGATTTTGTTTTGTTTTTTACGGAGCAAATTTTATTGGTGTTTATTTAATGCTTTCGTTTTGCTTAAATCGACTGTCAGGTCGTTTATAACTTGAGAAACGATTTTTGGGTGAAAGTCAAAGTAATTATTTATTTATTTAATACTTCAAGCACATAAATGTACAGAGGCGGACTTAATGCCATAAGCATTTTCTACCAGTCAACCTTTGGGTGATGCAGAGACGAACAGTGGAAGGTGCAATCAAGAAAATTGAGGAATAAATATTTGAAATATACAGGAAGTTACGGAAAGGGTATATCAATACAAACGGGTTGAAGAGTGTATCTGGTCTAGAATCTCTGTACAAAATTTCAGCTCAAAAGCATTAACTTTGAAAATGCTTAATATTTTTTTATTTCGACATCACGGCGCTGCACCGGCGCGCGGCGGCGTGATGTGCGTGTACTAGGCGCACAGACACACTACAGATAATGGATAATGACCCTCGTAGTGCGGTGACACGTTTGTTATGATTTCAATTTAATAAACTATCGAAATAAAAAAATATTAAGCATTTTCAAAGTTACTGCTTTTGAGCTGAAATTTTGTACAGAGATTCTAGACCAGATACACTCTTCAACCCGTTTGTATTGATATACCCTTTCCGTAGCATCCTATAAAGATACGCATTAATTATATATAGTAAGTAATATTAAATAAAAAATAAAAATTTTTTTTTTTCTTTATAAGTAACACTGGTAAACACTGTTTTTGTCACACGAACTTTGTGATGATTTTTGTTCATGTTAGTGTACCCTCATTAACAATATATAATAATTTTTTTTCAATCACGTCCAGTTTTTTTGTGACAGCTACATATTCATTTCTGACCTCATATAAGTGTCTTTTTTTTATTTAGACGACTGTATAACTATTGCATTCAACTTACATCTTATATACGTTTGTTACATCGTAAACATGCCACGAAAGTGTTCTAACAACCCCGACAGTTTTTGTTATGTGTGTGGAGAATTAACTTTTACATCTCAGCGTCGAAATTTCGCATCAATAATTGAACAGTGCTATTTAGACTATTTTAGATTTCCTGTGAGGAATCAAGATAAATCCTGGGTTCCACATAAATGTTGTGTAACGTATGTGAGACTGCTATTAGGTTGGGCTAAACAAGAACCCAGACATATGCCATTTGCTATACCAATGATTTGGACCGAACCAAAGGATCATGTTTATTTTAACCTGACGTGTCAATTTTTTTCCAATCACATATTATTGTTTGGTGGCCCTAGTACATTCAAAATTTGATGTAAGTTTTCATGTGACAAAAAAAAGTTAAAATTTTGTTAACCAGTGTAATTTGCCAGAAACTTGGTGCTTACTCTTTGTTAACATTACCAGTCTTTTCTGTATACCTACCAGACGCTGTAAAATCTTTTGGTCAATAGCAAAACATTGAATATAAAAACATTGCGATGGGTTTGCGGAAATATGAAAGCAGTTTCTGTATAAAATATATACTCATGTTTAAATGGTTCTGGTTAGACTGCAAGCTGACCACAATAAAGTTGGAAAATGGCAAAAAGTTTCACCGAATCACTCTAAGGTATAATTCAGCAGAAGATTCTAATTACTAATTCCAGTATTCAACTACTCAAAATACCTACTGCAATTAGATATTCTGTTACAGAACACTGGTTTAATCATTCATTGCAGTATGTTATAACCCTAGTGTGTTATAACTTATCATAAGCATATCATAACGCCTGTTTCACAAAGATGTTAGGCAAGAATAATAGCGAAAACAATAGTTGCAGGTTATAGATAAAAACTAGCTTCTGCCCGCGACTTCGTCCGCGTGTAATTCCGCCCTCCCCTCATTCCCCCTCTTAGGGGATGAAATTCGAAAAACCTTTTCCTTAGTGGATACCAACTCTTCACAAAGAACACACCCTCCAAATTTCATGTTTCTGATCCCCACAACCCAGTTACAGGGTAATACGATACCCTTTGGTAAGATTGGTTGTCCGACTTTCGGGCTTCTGACTACCTGTAACGATTGTCAAAGATCGAGAGAAGAACGGCTTAACGTGATTTCCGAGGCACGGAGGGGTGTCAATATGTATAGATGGTCACCCATCCACAGACCAACCGCACAAAGAGTAGCTTAACCTGATCGATCGACCTATGCGCCTGTTATTATTTAGCCATGGGCCCCTCTAAGCACTTATCTATATAAATAAAATTCAAAGTCCTGACTGACTGATATATCAACGCACAGCCTGAATCACTAATCCTAGAGACATGAAAGGGGGGTGTGCTCTTTGTAAAGAGTAGGTTGAAATTTCACGCGGAAGAAGTCTCAGGCAGAAGCTAGTGTTTCCATAAATTACCATGAAAATATTAGAAAGCGCAGTAGGCATTTCTCCTATATTTTAGTACATGTTCTAAAAGAGTATTTACATGGCGAAAATGTCTCCAGTGGCGTAACTATACAGTTTGGGGCCCGTGGCAAATTCAAGGGATGGGGCCCTCTCTCAATGTAAAGAAGCTCAACCAACGTTATAGTTTTTTTTATTAGCACTTCTCCCGCGACGTTTTCCGCGTACATTTCATGTTTTCCCCTACAAAAACTTTAACACCTGACTGCTTCTGTCCTTATGTTAGGATTCTCCTGTGCTTATGGCTCTCTCGGGCCGGGGGCCCCCTCTAGCTGGGGGCCCGTGGCATTTTGTCCCAATGCCACCTTATAGTTACGCCACTGCATGTCTCACTGCGATACCACGGGATCACGAAGACAAATGCATGCTAATAGACACCGTCTGCTCCCTGAAGCATACCAAGAAAGGTCAAGAGAGATTCAAAATTATAATACGAAAGTATATAGGTTTTTTTTCCAATAATCACTAAGCCATGGTTGTTTGTTGGCACGTCATGGCCGCATGAAATATTTATTTGGAAAAAATGGCACGTAGGTTCGCCATCCTTGCTCTATAGGATAACACACTTTCAAAAATAACATTTAAGTAGCCCACTCCCTCTCGCAGAGAGGCCTGTATCCCAGCAGTGGGACCATTATTTAATTCTGTGACCATTTTTAATTTATAATTTGTATGAATGAATGAATTATATATTTATTTGCAAGAATATAGGTAACATAAGTTCTTAAAATTTATAATGAGTTTCACTATATTCGGCCATACAAATATTTAGATTTTTAGATTTTACATTCTGGATAGCATGCATTTAGTAAAAATAATATAAAATACTAATAATAATTTCATAATTTAAATTTTGATTAGGTACATGCAATTAATAAAATTAAATACAAATAATAATAAAATAATAATGTGAAGAAATAAATAAGCAATAATAATAATAATGTCATGTCAATAAAAAATAACTAGAATAGGCAATGAAAATGTTTGAAAATGTCAATAATTATGTAGATCTGTCATAACAATCATAATAAATAAGTTTTACATTTTGCACTCTAAAGCCTGTATTCGTTAATTTATTTTATTTGTATGTATTGAGATTTTATTCAGAGGTTTTTCATTTGGAGAAATTTAATTCTGTGGCAGGAGGCATGTTGATATTTTTATTTTATGTAATATGGGTTTTGCCTGAATAAATGAATTTTATTTTTATTTTATTTATTGATTACAGATATAAATATAGATTATAGTATAGCGTCATTTGCCGGTGAATTGTAGACTACCGCAGTCTTTGCATATTCTAGCTTTAGGTCCCTTGCACTACCGAATAATTAGATATTAGCAACCATTCTGATATTATGTGCAATCATAATTTATTGAAGCAACACATGGTACTAATGTGCCCAGTACATTAGCCGTATAGAGCAGTATAATTATGATATACCTAACCTATAGATTACACAAAATCTGATTTTGCTTCACACGGTTTTATCTAATATACAGAGTGAAATTTTAATAACCGTTTTCCTCTTAAGGGGTCAATGTACTCATTATTATGAACAACTTTTACTATGGGACCAAACCTGAAATCATGAAAATCAGCTGTTCCCTACATTTATGTTTGCATAACTCGTCAAAATGCAGTAGTGACAGCTGTTTTTTTTTTTGCGATGTATGTTATTTTCGATTTAAATATGCGAATAATTTAAGCTGGTAGTCAATTTGCTAAACAATTCAATCAATAAACAATTGTCAATTTTTAACAGGCCTGATGGTCTAGTAGTTAGTGACCCTGACTGCTATGCCGGAGGTCGTGGGTTCGATTCCCACCCAGGACAAATGTTTGTGTGATGAGCACGATCATTTGTTCTGTGTCTGGGTGTAATTTATCTATAATATATATGTATTTAGAAATACATAAGTATGTTTATCAGTTGTCTAGTACCCTTAACACAAGCTCTGCTTAGCTTGGGACTAGATGGCGTTGTGTGATAGTTGTGGAATATTATTATTAATATCCGCGACACTAAATACATAACATAGCGACACTACATACATAACATATTTATTTATTTATAGAAGAACCAACAGCTATAACAGAAGCATAACAATAGTCTATGAGACATAAAGCCAATTACAGGTTCTCACGGGTAAAAACAGAAAATGTAATAGAAATTAATATTAACTATTAATTATTACGTAGTCCATTTGCTAACGAAACACGTTCCTTTGTTCTCCTTATCCATTACTATATTAACGCGTTAGGAAACTTAATTATTATAAAGGACACTGATATTATTTTTGACATAACATCCACGCCTCTACTCCTTGGACGGGTAGGCATAGCTATAAATACCACCCATAATAATTATACCATAGGTAAGTCCTATGTTTGAAAGGATAAGATCGGAAATGAAGTTATCCGGACTAGAACCGGAGTAACCGACATAGCTTGCATAGCAAACTGAAGTGGCAGTGAACTGAAGTCGTAAAATGGTCACAAACTGACAATTCATAATATTATTTGACAATAAAGCAATTCATATTTTGTGGACCATTTTACGAATCTCCATACAAAACTGTCAAACAGATGAATATCGTGATATGAAATTGTGCTATTATGAATTGCCAGTTTGTGACCATTTTACGACTTTTATTATGATTCATAATGTTATCCGTTTGTGATTCTGCCAAAGTCCTCTAGGTCATGGTTGTCGTAGAACTGATGGCCGGTGGAGCAGACGAGTCCTAGAGTAGAGACTGCGTAACAGCAAGCGTAGTGTGGGACGCCTCCAGATAGATGGACCGACGACCTTAAGAAGGTGGCTGGGGTAGACTGGATGCAGACGGTATGGGAAAGGGTGATGAGGCAAAGCCAGAGGCTTATGTCCAGCAGTAGACTCCGATTGGCTGAGTTAATTTATAAGTCCCATATAGTAATGGGCTTAGCTTATTGGCTTTATTCAGGCACTAATCTACTAACTATAGAGCAGTGGTGGCCCAGTGATAACCGACACGACTTACGAGTTGTAGATCCTAGGTTCGAACCCAGACAGGCACTTTACTTTGTATAAATTATTTTATCACCACTGCTCTCAAAACGATGAAGAAAACCACCGTGAGGAAACCGGCATGTCCTAGAACCAAAAATTCGAAGACATGTGACATCCACCAATCCGCACTAGGCCTGCGTGGTGGATTACGATCCACTCCCTCTCACTGAGAGGAGGCCTGTGTCCCAGCAGTGGGAACATTATAGACTGATTATGAGGCACTAATCGAGGAGAAAATTTCAAAACAAACCGGAGTAATATTACTACAAAGAGAAAACAGGAAGAAACCACTGTGTACTTCACACGCTTGGCTATAGAAACCAAACGCTTTTGTAACTTTGAAACGCAAGTCACTTAAAACATTAGAGGACCTGAAACTGCTCTATTTTAATAGCACTCATGAAAAGAACTCCGTTCTAAATAGTAGCGAAAGGTTTATTGATCTATTCCCGTCGCCCTCTGAAATATACTTAAAATATAATCAATCGTTAACTTTGATTGTTCACGGATGAAGGATGGATTGTTTGATAGATGATTATGCCCCAAAGGGGCTGAATAAAGAAATGTATTAAAAATGAAGATATGTTGCTCCAATTCGTAAATCGTTTGGAATCAGGATTACGATGACGTCAATGCCTGACGTACCGCAATACCTAACATTCATTTGTTTTTTCGACGTAGTACAATTTCAAACATACCGAACTAAATCATCAAACAGCATTTTTATTAATGTCAATATTTCATATAAAAAGCCGCTGCAGATACAGCTGTTGTGCTGTACCTAACCTTTTTTATCGCCAGTAATAAAAACGCAATCAAATCAAAAAAATAAACAAACATTGGTATTTACGATTGACGCATACATCGCTCGTAACTAATAATGGTACCTGACAGTTGTACCTACATACTCATAGTTCGTACAATGCCACTTTGTTTATGTTCTTTGTGAGTACAAACTCGCCACCCTGAACTGACAGAAGTTCCAAGGATTGATTAACCCTGTATACAAATACAGGGGTAATCTTTGGAACTTCTGAGTCAATTCCTAAAATTCTTCCACTAATGTGAAACAACAGTATTGCCGAGGGGCATAGGATATACAGGGTGGCGAGGATATCGATGCGCAACCTGCAACCATGGAGTACATGGTTCTGGACCCCCAAAAACAGATAGTTTCAGATCTGGGGAGTTGCGCTACTTCTTCCCAGCGAAAGCACTAGGAAGTAGTGAAGGGCGGGCGTTTTGGGGGACTGTCTTTTGTAATTTTGACGTTCGAAAGGTGCTGATTCTCAGCCTAGTTTAAATAAATGACTTTTGATTTTAATAAAATGCCAACTTAAAGCTAGTGTAAAAAAAAACGTTGTGAGAAAACCGGCATGTTCTAGAACCAAAAATTCGAACACATGTGACATCTTCCAACCCACACTGGGACGGCGCGGCGTGGTGGATTGCGGCCCACTCTCTCTTGCCGAGAGATGACCTGAGTCCCAGCAGTGGGAACATTATAGGCTGATTATTACCTACCAAATGTAAAGTAGGTACAGACGCCAGCACATCAAGCTACTACAATCTGTCAAATTTCTTTAATATATTTTCAACTTTATTGCTACATTATAAGGTTCAAGGTTGATTGAGAAAATTTGACAGTTTCGGGTAGCTTGATGTGCTGGCGTACATAGATTTGGATTGTTCTTATAATACAAAAGTAGGCCGAAAAGTCATATACAAAGAACCAACCAAACATGTAAAGAGGCAATACAAACAACCTAATATACCAGAGTAGGCAGAATGACATAAAAACCTTTTCCCTTTTATATTAGTTAAATATAGAGGAGCACTTTGTTTGTGACGTCTCTAATATTGATAATAAGGATCAGCGCATACAGGGCAGCAAAAACTTGAAAAAAAAAATACAGGCTAAACGCGGGTTGGACTCGCTCGCGAAGGGTTCCGTACTACAAGGCAAAAAACCTGGAAAAATACACATTTTTGTTATGGAGACCCCCTTAAATGTTTAATAAATTTATTTTATTATTCTTATTTGTTGTTATAGCAGGAGGAACTTGTGGCTAAATAATAACAGCCGCACAAGTCGATCGATCAGGTCAAGCTACGCTTGCCGCGGCAGGTTCGTGGATGGGTGTGCCTCGAAAGCCGTTGGTCTCGGTGATTCGTAGATCTTTGTCAGTCGTTACGGGTATCCAGAAGCCCAAAACTCTGACATCCAGTCTTACCCAATGCGCATCGTGTGTGTGAACCAAAAACTCGAAGACATGTGACATATACCAACTCGCACTTGGCCCGCGTGGTGGATTACGGCCCACTCCATCTCACCGAGAGGAGACCTGTGTTCCAGCGGTGGGAACATTATAAGTTGATTATGTATTTATCAATGAAAATTGCTCGTGCATTCTGCTTTGTGTGCGCTAGCCCTAACTTTAGTATACGTAATAGTTTTATAATTATATGTAAGTACATACGTTTTATTAACTCAAACGCTTTTATTTGCTCTTGTTTAAATATAGTTACCAGCCGTTTAATATTTATGTTCCATTTTGATTTTAAGCGAAAAACCTTTCACAATTTTTGATTTATCTTTTTCTGTGGATTGAGAAGTTTTCCTGGCCCCTACAGTTTGTTATCAATCAATCAATCAATCAATCAAATCAATCAAAAGTCATTTATTCAAACTAGGCTGAGAATCAGCACTTTTCGAACGTCAAAATTACAAAAGACAGTCCCCCAAAACGCCCGCCCTTCGCCACTTCCTAGTGCTTTCGCTGGGGAGAAGAAGTGGCGGAACAAACTCCCCAGCAGCACAGCTGTCTGTTCATATACCCAAAGAAAGGGAAAAAACTAAAAGAATAATTTATTTTTAAAAAAGTGCCAACGGAACCCTATTACTAAGGGGCCGTCTCCACGAGCGAGAGAATCGCGGCGATAGTCTCGCCGTGCCATCAAATTTTCGCCGCCATGATATCGCCGTTTGGAGACACGTTCTAAGAGTGTATAGAAATACGTGACGTGCCGCGATTCTCTCGCTCGTGGAGACGGCCCCTAAGCCTCCGATGTCCGTCCGTCTACCTGTCAGGGGGCTGTGTCGCATGAACCGTTATTGATAGACAGTCGAAATTTTCACAGAGTACGTATTTCTATTGCCGCTATAACAAAAAATAAAATAAAGTAAAAAATTAACCCCATACAAGAAACGTGTCTTTTACGGTGGTATGGAACCCTTCATGTGCGAGTCGGAACCCCTCGTGTGCGAGTCGAAACCCTTCGTGTGCTAGTCGGAACCCTTCGTGTGCGAGTCGAAACCCTGCGTGTGCAAGTCGAAACCCTGCGTGTGCAAGTCGGAACCTTACGCGTGTAAGCCGGTACCCTTCGTGTGCGGGTCGGAACCCTTCGTGTACGAGCTGGAACCCTTCGTGTGCGAGTCGGAACCCTTCAAAACACGAAGGGTTCAGTTTTTATTTCGTTTATGCTGTGACACATGAGACAGCCAGTCAGTTAAGTTAGCAGTGGAACTGACTGTTTAGGAAATGTCGAGGAGCCTTGAAGCTACTGATCGAAAGAATACTGCACACTACTGTAAATTTGTAAAAAAACCACCAGCACAGCCTATCGCAGTTCACTGCTGGATATAGGCCTCTCCCATACTGCGCTACAATGCCCTGTCCTCCGCCTTCTACATCCAGTCTAACCCCGCTAACTAATCCTAAGAAAAATAACTAAGTCTTATTTCTTCTTTAATAACTGACCGGAATAACAACTGATGGTTTGCTTATAGAAAACCTAACTCCTCTTTGAACTTAGTAGATAGAACCATGTCAAAATAACACTGTGACCCTCTAAATTTGATCTCAAAGAAATATATAATTAAATTCCTCTGTCCAAATAATCACTGCGAGAATGTAATATCCCTATTTTATTCAGAAATCACCGTATAAATGAGTGCCCCACGACATTTAATAAAGCGATGCCACGCTATAATATTCCACTCCGAGGTCGCTCGCGATACAATGCGAACGATTTTAAAATTAAAAAATTCTTTATAGGTAGTGCCACTGGAATGTCAGACACGGTTCGTTCTTAATATTGGTTCTTGAAATAATGTTCGACGGACTTGAAAATGTTAATGAGCATTTTTTAGAGGAATATTTGAAGATTTTTGGTTGTGTGACTAAAGAAGCCTGGTTTTAACTATACAAGTAGATATTAGAAGTTAAGAAATCAAAGTGTACCTAAATTATTTTATACTTCTCATGCTCTAAAAGTTCGTTTTTATGTTGTGCGTAGGCGACATAAAGTCGCTTTTTATGCTCTAGTGTATAAAGTATTTTTTTTTCTAAAACTAAGAATCGATAATCAGGCCCAACAGCCACACGCACAATAAAACAGATTAAAGTCGCTATTTTGTTTCATTTGCTATAATTTATATCACTTCCGTGTTTTCTATCGTTGATTTAATAAAACCTGATAAAATAGTTGTAATTTATTATTTAAAAACGCAAAGAAACGTTTTTATAACTTGGCAGTATGAAGTACCCAAGTCGAAAGACACATTGTTGAAAATTAAAAAAAAACTTTTAAAAAGTTTCGTGACGGGAATTATCCATTCTCTTCTTCAATTTTGCAACACTTTTGAACAGTGAATATACTTTATGCCTGTTTCGTTTTCTCGCTAGGTCTAAAGTTAGCTCGTTTTGTAAGACGGCTTAAGTTTAAAAATAATTAAATAATACAATCTGTACATGAGAAATGTTGCTTTGGATAAGATGATAAAGCACCTTCAATGTCGGATGCACAAACGCCACTTTGCAGGTGACGAGAGGGGCAATTCTCGTAATTTTAAAAACATTCACAGTCTGATCTCAGTCCCAATCTGTTAAAAACACCTCTAATTTCCCTACATTTTTTGTTTGCTGCCGAGATGAGACTGCGACTAGGTTTTCAACGTTTTAAATTACGAGGAATTGGCCTTCTGATTAATTGCCGTCCATTACCAAAAAACTAATTATTTTAAACTAGTTGCGCGCCGCGGTTTCACCCGCATAAGTGTCGATCCCTTGGGAATGTTGGTATATCGGGATAAAAAGTAGCCTATATGTTAATTCAGGGTGTCAGCTACCTCCATAAAAAAATTTATTAAAATTGGTCCAGCCGTTTGAGCGTGAAGAAGAAACAAACATATAAACACACACACACACACTCACAAACTTTCGCCTTTATAATATTAGTGTGATAGATACCACTTTAAAAAAACATGAAATGATACGACCTAATATAGGGTCACGTCACCGCCTCGAGCGTCAACCTTATAGCGAGTTAATCTGAGCTTATGTTAATATTATGTATTTACAGCAAAACATGTGCCTTCTAATCTGCGGTGTACGATGATTGATTTTAAGATTATATTGACAAAACCCTCTCTTGGCTATGACGTAATCGGTTTAAAATTACCATAATAGTGATAAGTTGTACAGGGTGGTAGAATATATCGACACACAATCTGAAACCATGAATTCGGCACATCTTTCTAGAAATTATTCGTAAGTTATCAAAAAAAAGCAGCTCTTTCACAGAAAAGTGCAATATTTACGCGGTCAAAATGTATGGAACAGCTATTTTTGAAGTGAAAACTTCTGTAGGCGCGTTGGGCATTTTTTGAAACGGGAAATAAACATTAAACTCGCGACACTGTTACCGTAACTGACACTGCTTCGGATGCGTTCAGCTGTCCTCGAGATGTACAGTCACGTCTAAAAGTATGTATGTATACACTTGGCAATTTTCAATTGCGATTTTTTCGTGAAATAACGAATGCAACGTTGAAATACGACACTTAACATAAACCTATGGATTCGAAAATACTATTTTCGTAATAACATAAAATTTCATTCAAAAATAAAGGAGAAAATCGCCTTTGAATAAAGCCAAGTGTATACATACTTTTAGACGTGACTGTACTCGGTTTTAATGTATTTCCGATATATCAGTGAGTGATGGCAAAGTTTTGTTTATATGACGATTAAAAAAATACACACGTAATTGTTCAAGTTTTCACTTCTGTCGGCACTCCCGGAGTGCCACTGTTTTATATAAAGAATAGAAAGAAAAAAGTTTATTTGGACACAGTCTATTTGGTTTTGGATAAGGCAGGAGGTTGTAGAATTATGTACTGAATCCATAGTATCCATCCTGTAGTATGCTGCTGTTATTCCTTTGTGTTTAAGGTCACACTAACATTTAATCAACCGACATAAGTATAAACAGTTCCATGAATAACATTATTTTTAAAACTAGCATAAATACGTACAATGCACTGTTATGGAGATTAATGTTAACCCCTCAAGCTTCAAGTGTACACCAAGTGTACATTAGAGAAAGTGCTCAAAACGTCAACGGTACACTAAGTGTACACAACAGTGTGATCGTTTTATTGTCATTGTTAAAACAATGACTTTACTGCGCCCATTCAACTACTCCGACGCGTCGGGTGTTTCGACAGGTAGGCGGGCAAACGTGTGAGAGGTTAATCAAACTCAAAGCATTTATTGCAATTAAACCATGTACAGGCACTTTTGAATTGTCAAAATTAAATAGTCGGTCAGTTAGTTGAAGCTAGATGAATGAATCAAATGGACATGTCGCAGATGGATTGTAGAATTCGCTGTTTTACAAAACCGCTAGTTGTTTTGGAAAACAGCACCGTTATGTAAAACAACTTTCAGTGGTTTTCCATAATTACTGAACAAGAACACGCAGTATTTGCAGCCGTGAGGCACACTTTCCTGCTAATTACTTACATAGGACTTTACGCTTTTTATTTGATCTTTGTTTTGTTTTTTTTTTTTATCTGATTATCTGGTGTATTGTGTGTCGTTTAGTCTGTGATAAATAAATGTATTTTCTTTCTTTCTTTTCTTTTAATTTCATAAACGTTTTGGTTCATGAACACAGGCTTTAGTAGTATTTTCTTTCTTCGTGTTGTCACGAAAGGACGACCCTCTCGTTCTCTCTTATTTACTTTATAAAGAAATACAAATTATCGTTTATAACTTGGCAAAACTAAGTATAAAAGAAATCTCTCCAACTTCGGCACTTTGAGTAAACCCAGGACTCCGACAAAAGCAGATAAAATGCTGAGACGAAGAAAAAGTGCTCGGTAAACAAAATATCAGAAAACTTTCCTTTTTTAATTTTAAACTTTAATATCTCCTTAGACGGATCCTGCGATCCCGTATTTTAATTTAACACGGATGTTTTTGGTGTATAGTCTGAATGGGCTTAATATTTTAGCATGAACTGCGATTCACTGGGTGTTAATAAAGAGGAAGGCGGATCAAAAATATTCCAACGAATATTACTCAATTTAGCCACCTCATATTGTTTAGATATTTTTTCATTTAATAAAAGCAAAAAACGTCAGAAAATTAAATTTTCTGAATATTACGTCTCGTTGCATAACTTTGTGGTATTAATATTATATCGTGCAGTAACTGTAAATAAAGATAATGAATTTTTAAAATCACTATCAATAATTTACCAAATTCTAAGTAAATCTCAAAACAAAATCACTCAAAAATAACATTTAATGCAACAACAACAACAAATAACACAATCTATAACACATTAAATCACCAAAAATAGCATTTTAAAGAATCAATAACAGTCGACTGGTAAGCGTGGCCGAAGCTTGCTTTAGTTGTCTGGGCGCCGTAGCGCGGAGCGGTCGCCTCTACGAAACACGCTACGCCGTAGCACGCGCTACGATACCGATGAAAAAGTGCTACGAGCCAAAAAATGTGATACGAAAAAGTACACTCGTGAAAAAAATTGCTCAATTAAATTTTTCGTTTTTTATCTAAAGTGTTGTGACTTATTGTGCTAAAAATGGAGTGGACTTTGTTACTGGTGGTCTGTCTTTTCTACACGGCAGCCGGTAACCCTGCAAAAATGGGTCAGTACAAGTTAATAATTTAGTTTCAGCGCGGTTAGCTTATTGCATAGATTGGCAGTTTGACGGCTAGAACAAAGGAGGAGTTGGACGGCTTATAAATTATGGTTTCGATGTTTGTCTTGGATATATTTCACTCTGGGCTAGATGTGATTGAATATTCTGTTTCACAGGCGGTTTTGTGTTCGGGTGGTAAATGTTTTCTTACATGTGAATAATTAACCTGATGCGTAAACATTATTTATAATGCAATTACAGAAAGCTAGAAGAACTATCTATTATTTATTTGCCTTCGTTAATTTTCTTTATTACCTCTTAATAATATCGTAGCTTAAAACGCGACTTCTAGAAAAGCAACGTGCAGTTTAAGTTTTGAATAACGCCACTATTATTAACCTGATAACAGTTTATTCCAAATATAAATAACACATAAATAGTAAAAACAATAAAAAATTAAAAAACAAACGAGGTCGATGATAAAAACAAAATATTTTAAAAATCGAATAGAGTTCTTCTACAACTTCACCCGCTACAAAAAAAAAAGCCGTTCCTACCGCCAACCAGCAATGCTGCATTCCAGTTTGAAGGGTTATAGGCTAAACACACACAGGAGACTCTTCGACTTTGTCTCTGGGCGCATTGCTCACGTACACCACGTCCTGTGTGCACGTGACCTAAGAGCTACTGCAGCTGAATCAACTAGGGGTTATCGTTTTATTTAACCTTTAAATCGTCCGACTTCATATCAGCTGTCGTGCCCCCAGCGCCCGGCACAGTGAATCGAAAAATAAATACCTGATAGAATACAGCATAATTAAATAAAAAAAGCAGATTAAACGATTGCGGCATTTGGTCGTATTATACATATACGACCTTGACTAAATGGAAAATTCCAGATTTTCTGAAAGTGGCACCGGTGACTGAATAGTTGTGTGGGAATCGGTTATCATGGTATGGACATATGATGCGGAAGAATGAGGAACATGACGTTGGAAGTGAGTATGAATGTGGATAGCTATACTAGAGGACGATCCAAAAACGATGGATGGATTGTGGGAAAGATAATAAGACTAGAAAGGGCCACTAGCGAGACGATGACTAATAGAGAAGTATTTAAGAAAAACTTTTATACAGAAAAAAAACCGACCGACTTAAAAAAAACACTACAAAGTGATAAATTACTTAATTTCGGAAGGCGGTGTCGTTGGTTCCGCATTTTCGTTTTATCACACCTACTTCCGAAATTAAAGTTATTTATCACATTGTAGTGTTTTTTTTAAGTCGGTTTTTTTTGTTTTTTTGGAAAAAAGTTTTTATTTTTCACTTTTTAGTTGTACCTACACCACACAAATTCAATTAACACTAGTGCATTGAATAATTCAAGACACCGACTAGAAGAATCATCAAAATTCGCATAGAAATGCCGGAGATGCAGTACATTTATGCATATTACTTCGTATCTAAGAATAATTACCTAATGTATTATATACTAAAACCTTCCTGAAAGTATGTAGATCACATTACTGACAGAATTATCAAAATTGTTTCATTCGTTTTTGAGAAAATCGCGGACGTACATATGGGTCGAATACAGAACCTCCTTTTTTCGAAGTCGGTAAAAAAAGACATGTTGCGCTGACCCCACATAAATTAGAATAAGAAATTTCAACTGCATATCTACTACGATTTATAAGATCCAGCCCTATGACATACAGACGGACAGACCGACGGCGTAGGCCTCTATTGGCAACCGTTAAGCACGGATTCCTAAAAGTAACCCGAGCTACTTATTTGTGCAAGATTAAAATCAATGAGCCAATTATTTTCGTTCTTGTAAAGTATAGCGTTTTGTTTATATACTTTCTTTACACCTGTCTGCTTCACAAAATATCAAAGTCACAAGGATGTAAAAAGCTATTTGCAAAAATAATTGGGTGATTTCTGCGGAGCCTTGTATAAACACCGGCAGCCTAATTGCGGAACGCCAAATCGTCAAATGATTCTGATCAGTTGGCTTCATTTCTATCACAATTGGCTTCATTTTACGATTTTCGAATTGCGAAACTCTAGTTTCTGCGCAGGGCCTTAACGTTCATAATTGGTTTTATAATAAACTAGAGTTTCGCAATTCGAAAATCGTAAAATGAAGCCAATTGTGATAGAAATGAAGCCAACTGATCAGAATCATTTGACGATTTGGCGTTCCGCAATTAGGCTGCCGTGTTCTGTTTTTGATAATCTATATATATGTAATACAAAGTTCTGACTGACTGACTGATATATCACCGCACAGCCTAAACCGCTGGTCCTAGAGACATGAAATTTGGAGGGTACGTTCTTTGTGAAGAGTAGGTGGCCACTAAGAAATGATTTTTCGAAATTCCACCCCTAAGAGGGTGAATGGGGGGAGGGTAAAATTTCACGCGGACGAAGTCGCGGGCAGAAGCTAGTAACTTATACAAGCTCACACAAAAATATATATTTTTGTGCTTATGCCCGCAACGTCGCGTCGCCCGCGTGAAGGTCGGAAATCATCTCACGGAAACGTATTACCGGGATGAAAATCCTATCCTATAGTATCCTATCTGTTAGTCCAGATTATAAACTATCTGTGTGTCAAATTTTATCGAAATCCGTTCAGCCGTTTTTGCGTGATTGATGAGTAACAAACATCGAAACATCCAAACATATTTCACAATTATAATTTTAGTGGTACATATGAACAAGCGTATAAAAAAGCTATAAAAAATTCGTCCGCATCGCTGTCAATGGGAAAAGTGCCCAAAACGCTTGCAGCATTACCATGTTGAATGGCAATGCTGATTCTATGGCCTAAAAATAGGCCAGCCCTCTGGTCACGTTAAGAGTCAACACTTATGTTAGTTTTTGAACTATCGACAAATTGCTGAAAACCATTTCCATTATATGAATCTTTTTGCGCAGCTGTGCCGCAAAAACTGTTGTAGTTTAAATTATTTATTATTTGTATTTTGTGTTTCACGAACTATGTCCAAATAAACATTATTCTATTTTTCTTTCTATTTGTAGATACCTACATAATAATATAATTAAATAAATACAAATTCTTCACTATTCTACGGATTTCAAACGTTATTCTATTCAATTAGTTATTTATTTTAACATAATTTATAAACTTATACGAAACGTTATTCGAATGCCAATCACTCATAATTTTGTTTTCGTAAGCTCGAACTTATTATGTTAATTACTGTGGAGACTTAGGTTTAATAACGTGAATACCTAAGTGCTTTCTCAACGTAGATTAATTTCTAAATCTTGCCATAAATTTTCTGAGTAGTTCTAAGAAATTCACTTTATTCGTACAAGATTAAAGTGTGATACACTTTGTAGGTAGATGATTAAAAACAATTTTACTGATTGATGTTTTATCACTAGCCTGACTTGATTTAAAAGAGTGTCCATGGAGTTTCTTGCCCGTTCTTCTCCATAGGTACCTACGCTTTGGAATGGGCAACTAGCTTCATCTTTCTGACTGACCGACTCCTTGACAATTCAAATGAGCCTGTAATTGGTTTAATTGAAATAAATGCTTTGAGTTTGAGTTTGACTGTCTCGATGGTCTAGTGGCCGCAAGCGCTACTGCAGAGCACGAGGTTTTCGGTTCGATTCCCGGTTCAGGCAGTGGTATCGAGTTTTTCCAATAGGAATTTCTCGATAACAGGAGTGTGGATGGCAATTATTAGGCTTGCCTCCTATTACATGGGACTTGTTATTTTTTTTTGTGTTTGTGTACTTTTTTGCGTCATAACATAATCAACCTATAATGTTCCCACTGCTGGGACACAGGCTTCCTCTCGGTGAGAGGGAGTGGGCCGTAATCCACCACGCGGGTCCAGTACGGGTTGGCAGATGTCGAATTTTTTTGGTTCCAGGACATGCCGGCTTCCTCACGATGTTTTCCTTCACCGTTTTTGAGAGCAGTGATGATGAAAAAATTTACACAAAGTAAAGCGCCTGTCTGGGTTCGAACCTACGACCTACACCTCGTAAGTCGCGGCCGTTACCACTTGGCCACCACTGCCCCCATTATGCGTCATGTTTGCCGCAAATAAATGTATTTTCTTTCTTTCTTTCTTAACTGGCAAAATGTGGATGTACTATAAGAAAACTTCTGCCCAACCCTTCGGTGTAATGTTATGTTATGTTAATAAAGTGGAATACATTTTGTAAGTAGAAGATTAAAAGCAGTATTGCTGATTAATATTTTATCACTCTACTTGATGAGATGAATTGGTTTTTTAATTTTTCATGCTCTAAAAGTAAGTTCGTCTTTATGTTGTGCGTAGGCAACATAAAGTCGCTTTTTATGCTCTAGTGCATAAAGTATATTTTTTTCTAAGACTAAGATAATCAGGTGCAACAGCTGAACGCACGCATCTAACAGTACTTCCGAAAATACATAAAAAATTTTACATAATGAATTCAACAAACACACAGCTCATTTAAAAAACCTATTTATGTTCTCATCATCTTTGTAGCAAAAAAATAATACCTAGTGTGTAAAGCGAGCATAGTGGACCAAATTAAACTTTTTCGTTTCATAAAATTATTCAAAACTAATTTTCCGTGAGCAAATTGTAAAACAAAGACCATGAAAAGTTAACTAATGCAAATAGATTAAGTTTAATTAATTTTTTAACTAGATTTACTGCTATCACGATACAAGTAAAATATTACAGTTTTTAGGGTTCCGTACCTCAAAAAGAAAAACGGAACCCTTACAAGATCAGTTCGTTATCCGTCTGTCTGTCCGTCTGTCACGACCCCTGTATTTGTGCCAAGTTGTTATTAATTGGCTCGCTCCCTGCTACATGATAACTGGCGAAATGTAGAAATACTATAGGTCTGCCTAAAGGTCATGGGACACTATACCGGCACCGCATCGGCACCGCTCCAACCCAGCAATTAACTTGTCATTCAAATTAGAGCATTAAATCGTATGTCGTATAATATACTAGCTGCTCGCCGCGGTTTAACCCGCATAAGTCTCGATCCCGGGGGAATATCGGGATAAAAAGTATCCTATGTCCTTTCCCGGAACTCAAACTATCTGTATACCAAATTTCATCTAAATCGGTTCAGCGGTTTAGGCGTGAAAAGGTAACATACAGACAGACAGATAGACAGAGTTACTAGCCAACGGCGGGCAGTCAACACGCTTGCCGCTACCATACAACTCGACTCGCAGCCCGCGTGCTTACTGCGCGCCGACTTAGAATCGCCAGCGGCATTATGAAAACGTGCAAGTCCTAGGCGTGTTCAATCACAAATGCCATATCGACGGTGAAGTGTCAATATCTAATAACTAACATTTTAGCGATTTTCACTTTATTGCATATTCGTAGGTAACATATGAAATAGCTCATATTTGCAAAGACATAAGGTCTTGAATCGATGACGACGTTTCCTACAATTTTTTTTTTATATAAGTAACTATTTTAATAAAATTTTAAAAACTATAGAAATGAAACGTTTTTTTTTTCGCCTCCTGTAAAATCATGATTTTGTAGGTATTCGATATTGATACTACACCGTCGATATAACAAATTGTGTTCGCGGTGACAGCAAGCTTGCACCTCGCGGACGACGCGTAGTCAGCGCGCTGACGGCTAGCCATAGCCTACATATGAGGCGACGTCATGCTGATACTGTGCAGTTGCGATGCCGGTATACTATGCCATGTACTTAATCCTTCGGGGATTGCAGGTGTGATGTTATCAGTCATAATCAGCCTATAATGTTCCCACTGCTGGGACACAGGCCTCCTCTCTTGGAGAGGGAGTAGGCCGTAATCCACCACGCGGGCCCAGTGCGGGTTGGCACATGTCACATGTCTTCGAATTTTTGGTTCTAGGACATGCCGGTTTCCTCCCGATGTTTTCTTTCACCGTTTTGTGTGTGATGTTATATGAACGTGTAATTTTGAGAATCTAAGAATTGTAACACAAAACTCAACAGTAAAATTAGATAGCGACTATTTGCTACATGTCCATGCTACACTGCATGTTCTCACAAGTCCCACTACACCTACATACAAACATAAACTGCAATGCACTGCCATTTGTCACTTATATCGCGTCATTTACACCGAGACAGTGCTAGCTCCCCCGGGGATGCAAGCTATGACGTCACGGCGAATTCCGAGTTTTTGACTCAAAACGAGTTACTGCTAACATTTATTGAATGGTTGTACGTGCTGGTTGGATTGGGTTTGTTTTAGTATTTTGGTATGCGTTTTCTTGCAGAATAAGAATAGAGTTAGGAACGAAAATTTACATCATGGGTACGAATAAATCACCACACTAATGTTATAAAGGCGAAAGTTTGTGAGTGTGTGTGTGTGTTTATATGTTTGTTCCTTCTACGCTCACGCTCAAACGGTTTAACCAATTTTGATAAAATTTTGTATGGAGGTAGCTGTCACCCTGGATTACCATATAGGCTACTTTTTATCCCGATATTCCCACGGGATCGACATTTACGCGGGTGAAACCGCAGGGCGCAGCAAGTAAGATATACAAGTTTGCAAGATTGGTATTGGTAATTCCACCAAAAACACACCATACAGTTAAAAACTGTCGCATTAGCAACTAAAATAAAAAACCACAACACAAACGAACAACAAAAACATAAACCATAGCTTACAGGTTACAGCTAAGTTAACCGGTGGAATGTGTAGTTGTTAGTTAAACGATGATTAACGAGCAGCCAGCGAGCAGTATTTTAATATTTTAACTTAATATGTTATTGCTGTAACTTGCTACTTGTGAGCCTTCATTGTGCTGGCTTTTATACTGGGAAGCAGTTAGTTTGTGTAATACTTACCTACAATGTATACACCGTGAAATTTTAATCACCGTTTTCCTCTTAAGGGGTCATGTACTCATCATTAAGAACAACTTTTACTATGGGACCAAACATGAAATCGCGAAAAAAAATCAGCTGTTCCCTACATTTTGACGAGTTATGCGAACATAAATGTAGGGAGCAGCTGATTTTTTTTTTTCACGGTGTATTAAGCCCCTTACTAACAAACGTAATATATCACATGAATAGTTACACACCGATTTCTCTCTTTCAGTCGTCAGTGATTTGACTTTCAAAAGAAGAAGACAAAGCGCTGTGTGACTATACAGACGCTATATCACGTTTATTAGTAAGAGGGTAACTGTATAATTAATTTTATGGATTACTAGCTGTGCCCCGCGGTTTCACGCGCGATAGAAGTATTATAGTCCTTTTTTATTGATTCCCTTTACAAATCTCCACCCCCTTTTAACACCCTTAAGGGATAGTTTCGAGGATAAAAACTATTCTATATCCTTCCCTACAACTCAAACTATCTCCATACCAAATTTTATCTAAATCGGTTCAGCGGTTATTGATTCCGCATATAAACTTCCACCCCCCTTTTCACCCAGTTAAAGGATGATTTCTGGGATAAAAACTATCCTATATCCTTCCCCGGGATGCAATCTATCTCTCTGCTAAATTTCATCTAAATCCGTTCAGTGGTTTAGACGTGAAAAGGGAACATACAGACAGACAAAGTTACTTTCGCATTTATAATATTAGTATGGATTGTAAGTTTTATGGATCCAAAATTAGGGACAAGCATTCATTTAAAGTAGAAAGTAAAGGAGCAGTGTTGGCCCAGTGGTAACGGCCATGCAATTTGCATTTCAGTGTCAGGTTGATGTTGCACAAAATATGATTCGCGACCGTAACAAATATGTATTTTTACAGAATTATAATCATTAAATTCATCAATACAACCCATTAACGGCCCGTTTCTTCATCTTAACTAAAGTAATCAGGCAAACTAACTTTTACTTTTACTTGTCCTTTACAGCTACTACATTCAAGTTACAGCTAAAATAGTGAAGAAACAACCGCAACTTTGACTTTTGTGACGTAAATTGGGCTGTTACTATTGATGAAGAAACTAGCTGTAAGTCTATACAACCCTATTGATTGATGTAAAGAAACAAATTTAACCGTTACTTTGACTTTTGTGACGTTACTTTGGTTGCTACTATTGATGAAGGAACTGGCTGTAAGTCTATTCAATCCTATTGATTGATGTGAAGAAACAAATTTAACCGTTACTTAGACTTTTGTGACGTTACTTTGGCTGTTACTATTGATGAAGAAACTGGCTGTAAGCCTATACAACCGTATTGATTGGTATTTCGTGACACAGTAATTCGACTTCGCAAGCTACCCCCCGCTTTCTCCTTAAACAAACTCAGAAGGCAAACTAGTGTCTAACAACCAATATTTTTTTAAATAAAAGATAACATCTTTGTTTTCTTTTACGTAATGGAATGTACCGTAGCTTGCAAGTTTTATTTTTTACTAGCTACGCCCCGCGGTTTCACCCGCATAAGTTTCGATCCCGTGGCAATATCGGTATAAAAACTATCCTATGTCCTTTGAACCCACTGAACAGATTTAGATGAAATTTGGTACAGAGATAGTTTGAGTCCTTTTCCGGGGCTCAAACTTTCTCTATAACAAATTTCATCTAAATCGGTTCAGTGGCTTAGGCGTGAAAAGGTAACATACAGACAGACAGACAGAAAGAGTTACTTTCGAATTTATAATATTAAGTATGGATGTAACGAAGATGCTATCAAGAAAACACTGCTGGGACCTCCTCTCTATGAGAGGGAGTCAGCTATAATCCACCAAGTGGGCCCAGTACGGGTTGGCGGAGGTCACATGTCTTCGAATTTTTGGTTCTAGGACATGCCAGTTTTCGCACGTTGTTTTCTTTCACTGCTTTGAGAGCAGTGGTGGTGAAATAATTTACACAAAGTAAAGCGCCTGTCTGGGTTCGAACCTACGACCCACAACTCTTAAGTCGCGGCAGTTACCACTGGGCCACCACTGCCCTTCAACTATCAGAATCGGGATTCCTTCTTTTCGCATACTTTTTTTTTTGCCATATTTTTTTGGCATACAGTTAATGTTGGCATAATTATCTTTAAGGCTAATTTGGCATTAATTTAATACGCATAATACTAAACGACGTCAGGGGCACCCCGAGTTTCGGTTTGGTTAGGTTCCTTTAAACCCTGCAGACAGAAATAGGAGCCCCGCGCAGCGAGGCTCCATCGACCTGATGTCGTTAGAAATAAAACGAGCATGCTAAATTTATGCTTCGAATGTTATGCTTAATCATTATTCTGATTAAAGAAATTATGCTTAAAAAATATGCGTAAGCTGTTATGCGAAAATATAATTAGGAGAAACAAAAGTATGCCAAGTTATATTAGGTCTTAAAATTCTATGCAATTGGATAGGGAACCATCAGAATGCAGCCTCTTAATTAGACCCTTATTAATTGACTGAAACTCGAAGGTACAATAGATCTTCAATAACCCACCAGGCATAACTCTCCTCCTTCCCCTCTTTGTATAAACAGCCCTAACCCACAGGACACCCCTTTACAACACAATAACAAATAACACTACAGTAACTTCGTACATAAATCCTCCGTAACATCGCAGTAAGGACTGTGTTGCACCGCGGACAATATAAATCATAGCATAGCAATTATACCGTGGTCCACAAACTGTTAACACATAAATCTCATGTAAAGTTTGTAACTGTGACAATCCTTGCCTTAAGGAGAGATAAGTTAAGCGATTTGTGCTTGCAATTTGTTTTGTGTGCGCCATGCCGTGTCGTAAGGACGTTGTTGGTGGGTATTCGACACCTGCATTCCTGGTGTGTCCAAAAGAAAGAAAGAAAATACATTTATTTAGCACAGACTAAAAGACACACAATACATTAGATACATACATCAGATAAAAACAAAAAAAAAGGTCAAATAAAAAGTGTAAAGTCCGATGTAAAAAAAAATTTGCAGGAAAGTGTGCCTCACGGCTGCGCTAAAAAGGCCCAGTTCAGCAAACATGCCAGACAACTAGTGACTGACGCTGGTATTTTCGGGATCCCTTCCTTTCGCATAATGTTCTTTGTCCTAATATACTTCGGCATTACGATTTTGGCACAATTTGTTTTGGCATAATAATACTTCGGCATAATTTTTTTAGGCATACATTTTATGTTGGCATAATCATCTTAAAGACTAATTTGTTTTGGCATAAATTTAATTCGCATAATACTAAACGACGTTAGGGGCACCCCAAGGTTCGGTTTGGTAAGGTTCCTTCTAACCCTGCAGACAGAAATAGGAGCCCCGCCCAGCGGGGCTCCGTCGACCTGACGTCATTAGAAATAAAACGAGCATGCTAAATTTATGCTTTAGAATGTTATGCTTAATCATTATTATTATTAGAAAAATTATGCTTAAAGAAATATGCGTAAGCTGGTATGCGTAATTATATTATGCGAAAATATAATTATGCCAAACAAAATTATGCTAAGTTATATTAGGTCTTAAAATTTTATGCAAATGGATAGGGAACCGGTATTTTTTTGTTTGCTGGCTTATCACTTTGGCCCACTAATATTAATTAACTGATTAAAGTATGGTGAGCACGGGCCGAAGGTAAAGGTAAAGTTGGTAAGGTAAGGCCTTTGGGGAGAGCAGTGGTGGCCAAGTGGTGACGGCCGCGACTTACGAGTTGTAGGTCGTAGGTTCGAACCAGACAGGCGCTTTACTTTGTGTAAGTTATTTCATCACCACTGCTCTCAAAAACGGTGAAGGAAAACATCGTGAGGAAACCAGCATTTCCTAGAACCGAAAATTCGAAGACATGTGACATCTGCCAACCCGCACTGGGCCCGCGTGGTGGGTTACGACCCACTCCCTCTCACAGAGAGGAGGCCTGTCATGTCCCAGCAGTGGAAACATTATAGGCTGATTATGTTGTCATTATTGCAATCAATTTAGAAGTTTATTTATGAACGTTGTTTAAAGTTAAGAAAAGTTTAACCGTTAAAAAAGTATGGATAAGCAAGCGTTAATCATTTCTTAAGTTTAAGCAAAGTTTATAAATAAACCCACTATCATGAATTTTCCGGATATCGATCGCCTGAATGTTTTCGGGGACGGATAGTCAAAATCTATTCGTAAGTCTGAAATTCGGAACCTCAAAAGCGTACCTCGTTCTATGGAGAAATAGTCCTCCAGATCGCATGTTGGCTATAGCGGCAAATCTCAAACGCGACTAGCCTTAGGCGTGGGATATATTGTAGTGCACAAGTGTGTGCGCAGACACACGTGCACTTTCTAATCCCTCACTCTTATATCCGATGACGCAATTTCACACGATTGGAGAGAGATCAGGCGCAGGAACGAGCTTTCCGAGGCACGGCGGTATCACACTGCGTACTCATTTATTTATTTTAGTACCTACAAGGACGACTTACAGCTAATAAAAACAAACAAAAAAGGAAACCATTGTCACCCGAAAGCCAATTCCAAATCCTCACATTTACTTCACAATTTACACAATTACTTCCAAACTCCGGGCTGTTACTAAAAAAATCTTAATGCAAAAACCCAATAACAATTTTCGCGATTTGGGGACCGAACTCAAGACCCCATACTCAGCAGACCACGAGACCGATGACGGTGCTATGGAGAAGAACGTACAATAAACCCCACTATAATACCAACACAAATTACCAAAATCATCCATCTTACCGTATTCTACGCCCCACATTATGTTGGGAGCTTCAGGATCCTATCCTTCAGCCATTATGACTGTGCACTATAATTATAACAATAATTTCGCTAAAATACGTTCTATGTATGGCTACAGTTTCAAATCTTACATTAGTGCGATTGTTTGTAGGGAAACACACGGTAAGGTAACCTGAGCGTGACGGAATACTCACGATATTAATTTTCACGATGTTATTGATATTGTAATCCATGATTTCTGTCACCCACACACACTCACACACACTTACACACAAATACTCACACGCACACACACTCACCTCTTCACTTTACTATAACCCTTTAAAATTGTTAAAGTATATAAATAACACATAGGATAATTAATCATATTCACATTCATAACAAATGTACTTAAGACACTGAATTGTAATACTATCCACGGCTGAACGCTGTGTCCCAAAACACAAGCGATAGCTTAGTTTGGGAACCAGTTTCTCCAACCCTTGCGATTAACGTACCTTTTTATCTAGAAATTACAATATTGTGAATGTTATTTTCTGATATCAATAAACAACTTTTTTTTTTTTTTATTAATCTGTCAAGCGTCGCTAATGAGACACAATTGATTTTCTATTGTTTCATCGCCGATGGGCGAACCGCGCCGCTTGACCGGTTATAGGCATAATCATCTGCATTTGCAGGACAAGTGACAGATACCAAAATTACAATATTTCACTTCGTTTCATATTAACCCCCTCAGTTAATATGAAACGAAATGAAATATTGTGTTTAATTTGAGATTGTAATTGCGTAACGCACTCACAATACCAAAGCTATTGTTTTCGGTAATTCAATAATATTTATTGCTTTATTTACGTTTTCGACAAGCAGACGATTTTTTAAACAAAAAGGAAGCAACAGATTACCAATTTTCTCCAAAACCCTTTGGATTATTGTAAAAAGCCTGTTACGCAATTGAGGCGTTGTTTTAGGAGTAAATTTTAATCTTTTTTCCTCATAATTCTTTTTTTTTTTCTCTAAAACCGTAGCTGCCGCAAATATTTTAAGCACAACAATATCTTTTAACAAGCAGCAGTAACATCCCTTCCGTATATTTCCACTGAAACATTTTCCAACATTTCCACATGAAAGGGCATTCTGATAGGAACAAACTACGGCCGCGTTCCATTCCCTCCGCCGTATATTTTCATTGTTTGCGATCTATTGTTTGACATCTGACTGAAATGTTCCCGTGTAATTTGGTATAATAACATTTGCCAACACGACTCTGCATAATTGAGTATGCACGTATATATTAAAGCATTTAATTACATAATGTAAGTTGAGCTCAAGTAAAGATGATTTAACTGGCGTCGCGCCGTTTTGGTCCTAAAATGTTGGGCAAACGTGAAAATATAATTGCAATTTTGTCTTCATAAAATGTTCCTTTAAAATGACGATTTATAATAAAAGCGTGTTTCTTTTGTTTCGTGTTTCCCTGGCGCTGCTTTGTTGAGTTTAATTTGATTATTAAAATAATTCAGCTGTTTGCTTCTAGGTATACACAGTTTTAACTAGAATTATTGCTAAGTTATGTTTTCAGGTTTGTGTTGCAAAACCAAAAGAGGTCGTATAAGAATCAGGCCCTATCAAAATATTTTTCCTCCAAGATGCTATGTTAGAAAATTGTAAATAAATAATAATGTTTAATTTAATTAAAATTTATGTTTTTTACTTCAGGACCTAAACGCAAATAACACAAGTTTTAGAAGCAATAAAAGTATATGATCGACTACAGTAAACAAAGTCACAAAAATATACGACATTCTTCAGGATATATGCTAGGTAGATAGTGTGTTGAAAACATAATACAACTAATTTGATATAATAGAAAAAAATCATGAAGATTCCTCTAAAAAAAATCTTTTTACAATAAAAACCATACTAATATACATACAATCATTCTGATTTTTTGTCTGATTATTCTACAAGCAACATACTAAAGCACTAGTGTTTTAATTTTTTACTCCAAACAATAGATTTTTTGTAAATATATACTTGCTTCATATTTTGCAATAAATTACTAGCGTTGTGTCATCGCGCTTCTCTTTCTTTTCTATGCAATCCGACAGTAACCGCGCTTTAGGTCAAGTAGTCCCCTTAACCCATAAAAGGACACAAAACGAGACACAATAGAAGTTTTATTGTTATTACGTCTGGGGGCATTTAGTGTCCCGCAAAGTGTTAAAATGAAAACGCGAAACCGTATATGTGTGTTAAATTAAAGTCGCCATTAAAGCGACACACAGTATGCAGCTATAAATGTCAACAGATTGAGAAAGTCATTTCACAACGAACTCTCACAACTGATTCTCAAATACTTATGACATGATATACACCACGTCATATCCCTCGCTCCCATTTCACAACTCTGCCTAATATGGCATAGCACATTAACTATTTGAGCTGAGTGAAGTGGTGAGCGGTCGTAATGTGTTACATGGTCACGGTTGGAGCTACGTCCTTGCGATGTGGGGAACCGAGTGACACAGTCATTTTTGTTTAGCAGAAGGTAAGATTTGCAGATTTCGGGATGATTTATATTAGACCGGGCCGTGCCCGGGGCGTGACGCGTACGTGGCATGACAGTGCATGATCCGTATCCGTGGCCCGGACAGGACACGGATCAAGCACTGTGTAGTATAAAGTGCTTCATACAAAATGTATGGCGCTCCACACACTGCACCGCGCTCTGCCGCGGTGAGCAGATAACGCGCCCCCGCGCGTGATTTTTTACATACAAATTCAACTCCCGCGCGTGAGCGCGTGATTTTTTGTATGTAAAAAATCACGCGCGCGGGCGCGTTATCTGCTCACCGCGGCCAGTGTGTGGAGCGCCTATGTGACGTTTCAAATCCGTGCCCCATCCGCGCCACGTACACGGCACGCCCCGGGCACGGCCCGGTCTAATATAAATCATCCCATATTCCGGTCTGATCCCTGATCCCCCCCTCCACGCCCCCTCCTCGATCCCCTGCTAGTTCGTCTTCTGTGCTACTTTGTCTTATCCACGTTATTATCTTTTTGACAGGTAAGTATAGTCAAGAGAAAATAAACGTTTCATGTTTTACAATATTAAATAATGAAATTTTTTACACAGGTTTAGAGTTTACACAGGACTTCTCTCTGTGAGAGGGAGTGGGCCGTAATCCACCACGCGGGCCCAGTGCGGGTTGGTAGATGTCACATGTATTCGATTTTTTGGTTCTAGGACATGCCGGTTTCCTCACGATGTTTTCCTTCACCGTTTTGAGAGCAGGGGTGATGAAATAATTTACACAAAGTAAAGTGCCTGTCTGGGTTCGAACCTACGACCTACAACTCGTAAGTCGCGGCCGATATCACTGGGCCACCACTGCTCTCACGTTGTATTTCATCATCATCATTTCAGCCTAAAGACGTCCACTGACACATAGGCCCACACATAGACACCGTGCCGGACGGCGCGTACGTGTTCCACGCGCGCCTCAAAGAGATGTCAGCAAAAAGGAAGGGGCCTGCTAGGGCCGAAGCCTGCTGGGGGTGCGGGATTGTCCGAAAGGGTTACCGCTACCCCGGAACATAAAGGGCTAAGGAAGGAACACGGATGGGTTTTAGTCAGTAAGAGTCTGACACTCCCTTCCGCTCCACCCAGAGCGGGAGGGGTCATTTGTTGATTTCCCATCCATAAAAAAAAAAGGCCGTGGGTGCGGGATTGTCCGAAAGGGTTACCGTTACCCCGGAACACAAAGGGCTAAGGAAGGAACACGGGTGGGTTTTAGTCAGTAAGAGTCTGACACTCCCTTCCTCTCCACCCATGGAGCGGGAGGGGCCATTTGATGATTTCCCATCCACATAAAAAGGCCTCTCCCAAGCACCTCTACTTCATATTTGTGTTTATTTTCATCAAAATAAATGAACCTACTGTTTTCACCGCACAGCTCATATGACTTGATATTTCTTGTGTCCCGGTAACGAGCCTCATTGACGTGGAATTTCGCCTTTTTTCAAGGAGCATGTAGAAAAATGTGATTTTGTGAACTGTACGCAATTTATGTTCTAGAATTATGATGTACTTCTTTTTCGGTTTTTAGGCTTCGAGGTAAAGTTTCTTCCATGTCCCTAATGAGCTACTTCACGTAAGGAAAATGTTTACGCGACGGTCTTTGAAGAGCCTTGTTTAACATTGAGCTGTGAAAATAAAGGTTAGTAATAAAAGCTCCGACAAAAAAATAAGAATTGTCCTTACTCAAAATATTAAATCTACTGCCTAAAATACTAACTTTCCGACTTTTTTTGTCCGAATAAAAATGACGAAACGACCGAATGAGATACTGAAATCTTCGAAAAATAAACATGACTGTTTATTGCTATAAGTAATACTTTTCTACCAGCTTAAATTACGTTTTAATATATACCTAGGTAAAGGTATTTGTATTCTCGTTCGCTCGCTTTTGCATCCTACTTATGTCGACGGAGCCCCGCGTAGCGAGGCTCCTATTTCTACGTAAAGGGTTTAAAGTAACCTAACCAAGCCGAACCTCGGGGTGCCCTTCGCTCACTCTTGCATCCTAAGTCGACGTAGCCCCGCGTATATATTTAATATGATTATTTTGACAAAACCTTTGTTGTCGGTAACTTAGTAATTTTATCGGAGGTTCAGTATTTTATTCGGAAGTTTAGTTTTGTTATTCGAAGATCCATTTTTTTTTAGTCGGCCAAAGATCGCTGCAGATTAATTTGTTTTTTCGGAACCATTATTATTTCCCAAAACAAAACATTGAGCTGGAGCTCAGTAATAGTAAAACTCTTTGGGAAGAGACTCGTTTATTCATGTCATCTGCCTAGCCTTTTCCCAACTATGTTAGGGTCGGCTTCCAGTCTAACAGAATGCAGCTGAATACCAGTATTTTACGTGGAGCGACTGCCTATCTGACCTCCACAACCCAGTTACTGGGTAATACGATACCTCTTGGTACGACTGGTTGTCAGACTCTCAGGCTTCTGACTATCAGTAACGACTGTCAAAGATCCACGAGTGACAGCAGGGACCAACGGCTTAACGTACTTTCCGAGGCACGGACGTCACAGGATTAAAGTACTACCACTTTACCTATTCCAACCGCAGAACACAGCAACGCTGCTGTGTTCCGCTTTGGAGTTTGGGGGTACTCAAAACGGTGAAGGAAAACATCGTGAAGAAAGCGGCCATGTTCTAGAAATAAAAATTCGAAGACATGTGACATCTACCAACCCACACTGGGCCCGCGTGGTGGATTGCAGCCCACTCCCTCTCACAGAGAGGACGCCTGCGTCCCAGCAGTGGGAACATTATAGGCTGATTATGGGTAAGAGTACTGGGTGTAATAACAGGCATACCTGAGACAAATTAGCTTTCAGCTGCGATGTCACTAGTATTGCAGATATATACAGGGTGTCCCGTAAGTCAAAGTCAAGCCGGAATCGCGTAATAGGCCAAGTCATAATAGTTATCAGAAAAATATAAAAAAAAAAATTCGGAATAAAAAAAAATTGGAATGCTTATTAAATGCGCCAACTTTTAATGTTACTTGCCAAACTCGCATAGTACTAACATTTTTTTTTCAGTACAGTCAATCAAAGTTTGGCAAAGTATTAATTTTGAATATTTGGTTGGGCAAAAAGTGACATTTAAATGCCAATAATTTGAAAAATACACAACTTAGATTTTTTTAAATATTTTTCTGATAATACGACTTGGCCTATTACCCGATTCCGGCTTGACGTCGACTTACGCGACACCCTGTATAAGCGGCGGTGCCTATTTACCACCAACAAAACACAGATTAACGATATTCAGGTGATGAAAATATGTGTAGGTATTACCTTTGTTAAGGCTGTAGGCTCGCCCCCTATTACGTGGGACCTGAATATGAAAGACGAAAGGTGGCCGTACGTACAGTATACACATACCTCTGCGCCCTCTGCCCAACCCTTTGGGCAATAGAGGCGTGACATTATTTTACCCAATATACAGGTTGGGGACGTCGAAACGACAATTAATTAAACTTCGTATGCTAATGGCATTCCCAGTTTACGGATAAAAAATGAAACATATATATTATACAGGGTGTCCCAGGAAGTATGGATCAAATCGATTAGGCGCGTGGGCAAGGTCATTTCCAAACTTTTTAACCCTGAGAATGTCGGGGATTTTTTTTTCGGTTTAAAAGTTATGACCAATTTTTGTTTTTAGGGTTCCGTAGTCAACTAGGAACCCTTATAGTTTCGCCATGTCTGTCTGTCCGTCCGTCCGTCTGTCCGTCCTCGCTTAATCTCTGTGACCGTTAGCACTAGAAAGCTGAAATTTGGTACCAATATGTATATCAATCACGCCGACAAAGTGGTAAAATAAAAATTGGAAAAAAATGTTTTATTAGGGTAGCCCCCCTATATGTAAAGCGGCAAGTGATTTTTTTTTTTATTTCAACCCTAACGTGTGATATATTGTTGGAAAGGTGTTTAAAAATGAATAGGGGTTTACTAAAATCATTTTTTGATAATGTCAATAATTTCGGAAATAATCGCTCCAAAAGTAAAAAACAATGTGTCCCCCCCCCTCTAACTTTTGAACCATAACTTTAAAAAATATGAAAAAAATCTGAAAAGTAGAACTTTATAAGGACTTTCTAGGAAAATTATTTTGAACTCGATAGAAACAACAGTTTTTGTACAAAAAAGACAAAAAGTTGTACAAAATCATTTCTGGACTAAGTTCATAGTATAATCGTATATACAAGCATTTTTTTTTAACTTCGTTTACATATTTTATTATCCTGAACGTATCTTTTTTCAAACAAAAAAAGAATTATTAAAATCGGTTCTCGCAATCCAAAATTACCACCGAAAACTTCTGGCACGTCTATGTATTAATTAGTAACCCAATTCCCCGAGAGATGGCGCTGTAGGTACTTATTACATTGGGTCGGGTATTATCGAATTGTACGTGGGAACACTTATTGTGACGGACGGGAAACTACGGAACCCTACACTGAGCGTGGCCCGACACGCTCTTGGCCGGTTTTTTTCAATCACTTCGCATAGTGCTCAAAGATAAAAATCATTAAAAAAAACTATCAGGGCTATCAATTTAATTTTTTTTTAGCCCTGATAGTTTTTTTTTTCCACCACGCGATCCCAGTGTCGGTTGGTGGATGTCATAATATGTCTTCGATTTTTTGGTTCTAGAACAAGTCGGTTTCCTCACGATGTTTTCCTTCACCGTTGTGAGAGCAGTGTTGATGATATAATTTACACAAAGTAAAGTGCCTGCTTTGGTTCGAACCTACGATCTATAACTAGTAAGTCGCAACCGTTACCTCTTAGCCAGCACACGTGCTTCTAAATTGCCCAGTGGTCGCCACGTACAGGGCAAAGTACTTACCAGGTACCCTACGTGAGACGGTCAGTAACATCAAGGCGTTGCTGGCCTTCCTCGAGGAGCTGGGGTGCACGGGTGGGTCAAATAATCGATTTTCCCACCCGTACGCAAAATACGCGCATTGACGTGGAGTTGCGGACACCAGCCCGTATTACCTATTACCTATTAGCCACCACTACTGTCCACTACTCTCAAAACGCAGCTTATTTATATAAAAGTTATGTTATGTAGCCCACATGAGTTGAACATGTATCTTGTTTATAAAATATGTAATGCGTCTGGAAGTTGAAAAGTTAGTTGACCTTGTTGAATGTTATATAACTCGCCAGTTCATGAATTAGACAAAGTAGGTATATTATTCGTGAGTTGGTTTACATATGTAATTTTGAAGTTATTTATAGAGCTCACGTAATAACATTATTTAAGAGGCTTACAGTACCTGAACGTAAAAAGCACAAGTTTTAGAAACAATAAAAGTATATGATCGACTACAGTAAACAAAATCAGAAAAACATATGATATTTTTCAGTATATATGCTAGGTAGATAGTGTGTTGAAAACATAATACAACTAATTTGATACGATAGCAAAAAAATCATGTAGATACCTATCAAAACTTTATTTTCACAATAAAAACCATACTAATATACACACAATCATTCTGATTTTTTGTCAGATTATTCTACAAGCAACATACTAAAGCACTAGTGTTTTAATTTTTTAGTCCATACAAAAGATTTTTTGTAAATAGATAATTGCTTCATATTTTGCAATAAATTACCAGCGTTGTGTCATCGCTCTTCTCTTTCTTTTCTATGCAGTCCGACAGTGACCGCGCTTTAGGTCATGTAGTTGCCTTAAACAATGATCTCCATGAGATATACAAAGAAATAGTTTACTGTAAGACGGGAACGATGATGTTTTAGAATGAAAAGCGATATACCTACTCGTAGTTTCATACGAATTTACACAATTCATGTTTTTAATTATTTCAAATCTATGTCTACAGGGTGAAATTTAATTCATGGGCATCCTTTTAAGGGGTCATTGTACTCATCATTATGAAAAACTTTTACTATGGGACTAAAAATATAATCGCAAAAAAAAAATCAGCTGTTCCTTGCATTTATGTTCACATAACTCGTCAAAATGTAGGGAAGAGCTGATTTTTTTTCGCAATTTCAGGTTTTGTCCCATAAAAGGATGCCCATGAATTCAATTTCACCCTGTATATCCATCAATACATTGTATAAAAAAATGTCACTTTTAATATCTGTCTGTGAGACAGCTTAGATCTTCCAAATTATACAATGAATTTTAAGGTCACATAGCCCAAAGAATTGCCAAACTTAAGTAGCAGTGGGCAGGGCACATTGCTCGCAGAACAGATAGCCGATGGGGCGGAAAAGTTCTGGAATGGCGACCGCGTACCGGACGACGCGCGACGTAACGTTAGAAGGCCTCCGACAAGATAGATCGCTGACCTGGTTATGGCCGCAGGAATACACTGGTTGCGAGAATTATAAAACCAGGACTTACGAACTGAATTTCGACAAACTGTAATACGACAAGTTTTTATTTCGACACTATGGAACTACGACGTCTTCATTTCGACAATACTTTCAGTCGAAGTGGCGGTGCTTGGCGGAGGCATTTGCCCAGCAGTTGATGTATTTGGGTTGGAATACATACATACATAATCAGCCTTTAATGATGAATGAAAATGATGGGTTGGAATAATATGTGTGAATCAGAGGCAAGTCGCTGGAAATAGATAAGTAGATTTTCTTTACAATTCTCCTTTATTGTTGTTATGCCAAAATCTAGCAAGAAGCAATTTACGGGTACCCCTACAGTAAAGCTAAGTAAATTTTCTGGCCTACATGCAAGCACGAAAAATAAGAATTATGCACCATAATAAATAACCTCAATTTCATTTATACTTCCATTATAATTTAACTACATACTTTAAAAACGTAGCAATTTTGCCGAAACTCTTTTATTAAAATGTAAATCGAGCTTACAGAGTAAGGGTTATTCACCTTGCAATAAAACGTGATACAAATTAAGTCTCTTTAGCCATACAACCCTACAATAGAAACCCCCTCCCCCTTGAATCCCCTCCTCCATTATTTGAAGTATTAATTAATGGGATTATAAGAACTTAGAAGGTTGTGTAAAAAAAAAATCGAAGACGTGTGACATCTACCAACCCGCACTGGGCCCGCGTGTCAGATTACGCCCCACCCCCTCTCGCAGAGAGGAGGCCTGTGTCCCAGCAGTGGAAAAATTATAGGCTGATTATGTATGTATTAATGATTTTAATGGTTTTAATTCTGTAAATAAATACTTGCGCTCGCTAATCATATTTTGTTCAATATACAACCTGACACTGATCTTCAAATTGCATAAAACGTAAGAAAGTTTCTATTTTGCAGGCTACCTAGTGCACCCCTCTTAAGGGTGATTTTTGCCTGCTCATAGCACGATTCGATGAATCGAAGAATCTGCTTTACCGACTCCGCATTATGTATAACCCTTAATGCGTCGTAATGTCGCATGTCGCAGAATAACGTTCAGTTATCTTCTTCACATGTCAGACAGAGTTAAAACGTGACATTGACAGTCGGAAATTTTTTTTTATTTTTTTTTATTGCTGAATAGGCCCGCTCTTGACCTCGATCACGCCTGATGGAAAGCGATGAATGATGTCTATGATGGAACGAGCATGCCCAGAAAATGCCTAAGGCACTGGAGCTCTCACACATCGACGAAACACAGCAGGCTGCTTGACGCCAGACTCCGGTGGGAGGGTGGTCGCAAACCAGGCGGGCGTTAGCCCTACCACCGCAAGGGAAGAATCGGCCAGTCAAATAAGGTGTTGGGTGTGACTGTCCAGGATGCGCCGAGCGCTCGGTTCAGTTGAATAACTGGCGGAACAAACTGCGCTACATGAGGAGGCTTCTTCAGGCATCCCAAAATCAATGTGTAAAAAATGATTTATACACAATTCAAAAAATGGCTAGGACATTAAATAAGTTTAGGTTAATGTCAACTCGACATTGGTCTTAAGTGTATGCTATTTTGATCTTCAACATTGGTCTAAAGTGTCATACTATTTAGATCTTTGTATGAGTTGAACTGTCACTATGAGACAAATACCATTTCTATTATTACCGATCTTAATAAGTCTGCCTAACAGACGAGGGGCTGACAAGTAATTAAATTTAATTTTCTATGTATTATTCTGCTCAGTGCGGTGAACGATATTGTGTCCTGACCCCTGACTGTACTGATAAAGGAAAGAATTGGAAAGTTGACGAAGATATATAAAAAAAAACAGTATTCCGTATACTATTCCACGTATATTTCCCTCCTAGTAACATCAAACGTTGAGATTCAACAAAAACACAAGGAAAACGTGCCTCATCTGATAACATCAAAGCTGCTACTTACATCAGTCTTGTTATTTGTCACGGTAGCAGCAGAAACAAATCAAGGGCCTGTTTATCTGTCACGCGGTTATATTTTTCACGCGCCCTCTGGCCTGAGCTATGCGTGACCTGCGTTCTAATGGCCAAAGAACAAGTTGGCAAGACGTGACATTTATTAAAGCTGAGTTTAGACAGGCGGTTGACGTGTTTTTTAAGGCTTTAATAATGGGAGGTTTTTGTGAATGTTGTAAACAGTTTTTTTTTGGTAGAGAGACGGCGAACAACATCGTGACGTCAGAGTTTTTTTGCATGAATTTATTTTGAAAAAGATGAAAGTTGTCAAAATATACAGGGTTATTAGAAAAACATCAACAACCTCTTAAGAGGTCATTGTACTCATCATTATGAACAACTTTTACTAAGACACCAAACCTGAAATCGCGAAAAAATACCTACGTCAGCTGTTCCCTACATTTATGTTCGTAGGTATAACTCGTTAAAATGTAGCGAAAAGCTGATTTTTTTTTTCGCGATTTCAGGTTTGGTCCCATAGTAAAAGTTGTTCATAATGATGAGTTCAATGACCTCTTAAGAGGTTGTTGGTGTTTTTCCAATAACCCTGTATAAGTACAGAATTTTGTAACCTAAAAAATAACTTCTACATAGTACTTTGTAATGCTCGGCTTGTTCTTGTTAACCTATAACCTGCTATACCCTACTCTATTTAATTTTGTTTTCCTCAGCAGTTTCCAACGTTTTGGGAACATTTACGTACAGTCAACAAAAGAGATAAGTATGCAGGATCGTCGGATATAGTTGAAGTTTAGTAAGAAACCGATGGATGTTCTCAAATAAACTTTAATTTTATTAATAAAAAACCAACAGCTCATTTATCAAATTAAATTGCAGTCGAGAACATCCATCGGTTTCTTACTAAACTTCAACTATATCCGACGATCCTGCATACTTATCTCTTTTGTTGACTGTACCTAAAATCATAAATCTAACAATCGCTATATAGCTTACTAGCTGCCGTGACTTCGTCTATCTGTGTGCCCAATTTCATCCTAATCCGTTCAGCCATTTCAGCGTGAAAGTGTAACAAACAAACAAACTTACTTTCGCATTTATAATACGACGAGTATTAGTTAGCATTTTATTTCCTTACTTTCTTCTTCTTCTTCTTAGCGTGTCGATAGCAATCTAAATGTACTCGGCCCAGAATTCGGCTACTTGTTTGGCGCCATCACTAGCGTCCATCAGTTCCTGTAACGTGCAGCTGACAGGACACGCAGAGTACGACATTAAGTGTTCCATCGTTTGTGGAACATCACCACATTTACACTCCAAGGCGGAGTCGTCTATGAATCTCCACCTGAACAGGTTTTCCTTGCTTCGGCCAACCTGAAGTCCACCTTACTTTTGTTTATTGTATGAGTCCGGTGACGGCCTGTATTCGACGTTACACTGCCAATCACTCCAATTAGTGTCCCCCATCAAAGTGTCGCATCTGTTGATGGCTCTGTGCCCCTCTTCCGTCGCGTACGTGTCACTTTCTATATCAGGGACCCTACAATAAACATTCGCAGCGCAGTTCATGTGCAGGGCATCGCTCTAGGTTAAAAATCGCTTGACATTTTGCATGACAGTTCATTTGGTCTGAGTGTATGGTACGGTCAGCATCAAAAGTTGATTAACACTTCAGTTTTTTTAATCTTAGTTATTGAGCAAAATGTTTGTTCAAAATTGCAGCAGAAGACATTTTTTTAGAATATATACTCTTGTCTATTATGTGAAAAGCTAAAAATCAGTTTATTGAAAAAAGTTGTTGCCAATTTAATAACATGTAAAAATGATAGTGTTAATCGACTTTTGATGCTGACTGTACCTCATCCAGCTCAAATGATTGCGTTTCAGTATTTTGGGGACAAAGCTATTACAAGCTTATTAAGCTAGGGTGTCCTAGAAGAGCGTTTCCGTCTAGTTTATAATGGACGTCATGTCAAAGACTGATTAACAAATCCGTGAGTTTATTTTCGCTTTTCTTAAAATCCAGGTTTTTTGAGTTGCAACCCTATTTTATCGGAGGTGCGATATAAACACATACAATACAATATTAACGTAACATAAAAATACGATAAAACATACAACATCATAATTACACTAAAATGTATCTGTGTCGTGTTTCGCTGACTGGTGTCATGTAACCGGCCACGAAACCGGCGGCGGTACACAACACCCTTCGGCCAGAACTCTTCCTTCAGGGACTTCTCTTCTTCTTCTCTTCTCTTTTATGCCTTAACAAGCGCTCAGCAGCCAAAACAATATCGCATCACTACTAATCACTCGAATTAACCGCCCCCCCTCCACCCCCCCTCCGTGTCACATCTGTTCATTACTCTGTGCCCCTATTCCGTTGCGCCACCTCACTTATAATCGGTCCTAGCTGTTTGGTACACGTCATGAATGTTGATGTCCGTCTAATTGGTTTAATTTTCCTGACTTTCCTGTAATATTTTGCCGACATAAGGGAATCTGACATTCGCTCCTGAGACATAGGAGGTACGAAACTTGCCGTTTCCGAGCTCGTGGCATGTGACTCTTACATCATTGTTATCACACTAATATTATAAAGGCGAAAGTTTGTGAGTGTGTTTGTGTGTGTGTGTTTATATGTTTGATACTTCTTCACGCTCAAACGGCTGGACCAATTTCGATAAAATTTTGTATGGACGTGGCTGACACCCTGGATTAACATAATTATAGACTACTTTTTATCCCGATATTCCCACGGGATCGACATTTACGCGGGTAAAACCGCGGGGCACAGCTAGTAAGGTATAATTTTGAATGTTTGATACGCGTTCGTGCAATGCAACTACTATAACGTTCGTTTTTTATATGAAAGTATATGAGTAACTTGTATACCATTTCAGGTTTTTTGACCAACTGTTAGTATTGAGAAGAGTAATAGCCATAACGGGATAGTGTTATAGAATTCTGAGTTCTAAGTAATGAGCAAAATCTTTTAAAAGATAATTTATTTCAAAAAACATGAGCTTACAGTACACATTTGAGTTTGTAAGGTAAATTGTTAAGTTATGATCATACTAGCTGACCTTCTGAACCTCGTACCGCCTCAGAATCAATAAATCTTGAAATAAATTATCTTCATTTTTTTTTTCGTGAATTTTTCTCATGCTCTGCTATTTGGGGCGGAAAAAATCCAACAAATCAAAGATCGTAAAAATCGGTACAACCGTTGTAGAGTTATAAATGGTGTAACTAATTCAACTTTGTTTTATTTATATACCCCCTTACTAATAAACGTTGTAGAGCGTCTGTATAGTTACACGACGCTTTGTCTTCTTCTTTCGAAAGTCAAATTACTGACGACTGAAAGAGAGAAATTGGTGTGTAACTATTCATCTGATATAATGCGTTTATTAGTAAGAGGGAATATACATTAATTACCAGCAGCGCCCCGCGGTTTCACCCGCATAAGTTTCGATCCCATGGGAATATCGGGATAAAAACTATCCTATGTCCTTTCCCGGGACTCAAGCTATCTCTATATGAAATTTCATCTAAATCGTTTCAGCGGTTTAGGCGTGAAAAGGTAACATACAGGCAGACAGACAGACAGACAGAGTTACTTTCGAATTTATAATATTACTAGCTGCGCCCCGCGGTTCCGCGGTTTCACCCGCGTAAATGTCGATCCCGTAGGAATATTGGGATAAAAAGTAGTCTATGTCCTTTCCCGGGACTCAAACTATCTCTATACCAAATTTCATCTAAATCTTTTCAGCGGTTTGAGCGTGAAGAAGTAACAAACATATAAACACCCACACACACACACTCACAAACTTTCGCCTTTATAATATTAGTGTGATAGTATGGATTATCATATTCCCAAATGTCTGTCACGACAAACAGAAATACCTATGAATTACAAAATCGAACAGTGATGACTACAAATAACATTACCAACTCTCCAAGGCTCCAACAGTCAAATGTAATGAAAGCGAGCCAAAGCTGGTTGGCTTAACAGAATCATTGAATTTCAGTCACGGCCGCGGTCCCAAAGGAGTGCGTGGTGGTTGGTCCCCGCCTGCATGATTCATGCACAAATAGATAAGTACAGAACCAGAAGGCCAGCTCCAATTAATTAACGCAAATACACGCACACATAGACACGCTTCATGTGCAGCGAGTGCAAGCGCACTCACGACTGGAATTCGTTCCAAAGTCAAATCATTTACTTCAAATTTTTTGCTTACCAATGGTAGAATTTTTTATTGCTAAATTGGGCAAATAAATAGGTTCGTAATCTAATTTTACCTGTGATAGCTACTTGCACATGGAAGTGTCTGATATGCAAAGCACTTTGCTTCGTTATTGGTAAAGACACAAGTGTTAATTTTAACCAATAATCGTCTGTAAATTATAGAAATCGGTAATAAGGCGGCAATATAAATTGATTTGTAATGGTCGATAGTCACATTTATTTGTCAAAACTCGATTTTCCCGAAGATAACCAATGGAATCTTCGACCGTGGTCTTATTATATACATCATGATTGTGTGTATTTCGTTTGTTGTATGGAACAGACCTACTGTACCTCTCTATTTTGTGTGATTCGTGTTAGGATTAAACTGCACATTCATTAAACCAGGGCAGGCTTTCGGCAGTAATTTTGCCGTATTGTTGGGGCCTAATAATAGGATCCGGCGTACTGGCAGATGGATTGGAATCGCAATTTGATATTAGCATAATCACCAATATATCAGGCTGCTGATTAGGTATATCACTGGTCGACACACAGATGTGTGACTGGGGAGTTTGCTGCGCTACTTCTTCACTTCTTCTTCCCAGCTAAAATACTAGGAAGTGGTGAAGGGCGGACGTTTTGGGGGAATGTCTTATATAACTTTGCCCCTGCCCTAACTGCCCTGTTGGTTTCGTGGTCAAAAGTCAAAGTCAAAAAAAAGTCAAAGCATTTATTTCAAATAGGCACATAAAAGGCACTTTTGAACGTCAAAAATTATCTTAAAATAGAATTGATTCTAGTCGCCCATTCCAAAAGGTAGTTTTCGTATGGAGAAGAACGGGCAAGAAACTCCACCGTTACTCTTTTAAAATGTTTAGGTACAATATTTTGCATGGGTACATTAATTATATAATAACATGTGAGGACGATGCACCTACAATAAAATTACTATACCACAATAGGTAAAAGAATTAAAAACGAAACCATGACATATAAATTAATTATCTGATAGATACATGGTGCTCACATATTTACAAACATGGTACAAGCAAAACGATTTTAATTATAAAACAAAATACAAGTAATAAGTCAGGGTGTGAGTAATAAATGTAAAAAAAAAAGAATAAAAAAATTTACAATTAAATTAGCAACCAGTTTGATTTTGTCTAGACTCTAGATTGTCCTATGGAGCAGGACCAGCATGTTTCCAAGCGTTCTTATCTTGGATATAATCTTCTAATTTATAGTATGCTTGTTTACAAAGTGTACGTTTAATGCGAGTTTTAAATTTTCTTTCATTTAATTGCAATATATCACAAGGTATTTTATTGTAACATTTAACACAGTACCCCATAAAAGATGTATGTACTTTGGCTAATCTGAAAAATGGTTGATGTATTTTATCTTTATTTCTTGTATTAAAGTTATGTCTATCGCTTATTTTATTAAAAAGATGTAGATTTTTTCTTACATACATAATATTTTCATAAATGAATTGGCAAGGTACCGTCATAATATTAATCCTTTTAAATAGTTCCCTGAGAGATTCGCGGCGACGTAGATTATAAATGGCTCTGACAGCTCTCTTTTGCAAAATAAAGATGGATTCAATGTCAGCAGCTCGACCCCATAGTAAAATGCCGTACGACATAATGCTGTGAAAGTAGCTAAAATAGACTAAACGCGCGGTTTCTACATCTGTTAACTGTCTTATCTTCCTAACAGAATAAGCGGCCGAGCTAAGCCGCCCCGCAAGAGATGTTATGTGAGGTCCCCATTGTAATTTCTCGTCTAGCGTGATTCCCAGGAAAACCGTTTGATCAACAAATTCTAGTTTTTCTCCATTCAGTATGATGTCACATTTGCTACTTCTAACATTTGGTAATTTAAATCTAATGCATTTGGTTTTCTTTTCATTTAGTACCAAATTATTTACCGTAAACCAATCTTGGACCTGAAAAATAGAGTTATTTACGTCGTCAAGATTTTGTGCCCGTCTGTCTATCTTAAAGATCAATGATGTGTCATCTGCAAATAACACCATCTTCGGTTGATTTTGAAGTAATTGTGGTAAATCATTAATGTAAACTAAAAAGAGGAATGGACCCAATATCGAACCTTGAGGAACGCCCATTGCCATTTCAGACCCCAATGAGTTTACGCCGTTTACTTGAACTTTAAGCTTTCTATCTTTTAGATACGACTTTAGTAAATCAAGAGCTAAATTCCTAATCCCATAGTGCTCAAGTTTCGGCAGAAGTGTCTCATGGTTGACGCAATCGAACGCCTTTGAGAGGTCGCAAAAGATTCCAATGGCATCTTGTGCTTCTTCCCAGGCGTTAAAAATGTTCTTTATTAGGGTGACACCGGCGTCAGTGGTACAACGCCCTTTGGTGAAACCGTACTGTTGTTCATGAAAGATGGAATTTTTATTAAAGTGGCGTAACATTTGATTGAGCATCAACTTTTCAAACACCTTACTGAGAACTGGCAGAATTGACACAGGCCTATAATTGTTGGGTTCTTTACTATCACCGGCTTTGAATAAAGGAACTACTTTACTGTGTTTCATGAGATCCGGAAAGACTCCTTGGTCTATACTGATGTTAAATATGAAAGCTAAATAGGGCGCAATCGTTTCAATGATAGATCTACAAACTTTTACAGACATTCCCCAGAGATCTTCTGTTGATTTAATTTTAAGATCTTTAAAAGCTTTTATAACAGCCTGGGGGTTCGTATGTTGAAAACTAAACTCCGAGGGGCATGCCTTAACATTCTTTCTAAGTAAATCAGCAGAACGCGCGGGTGAGGAATTTAAAGCTTCAGTAGTTTTAATGGGAATATTAGCAAAAAAGTTTTCAAATTCCTGAGCAATTTCTACATCTGAGTTTATGGGGCCATGTGCAGTTTCTAAATTAAATTCAGTATTACGCTGTTTTTTCCTACCTGTTTCATTATTTATTATTTGCCAGGTAGTTTTTATTTTATCATCGGCTGATTTTATTTTATTGCTAATATAAAGAGCTTTAGCTATTTTGCATACACTTTTAAAAGTCTTAGAATATGTAGCAACATACTGATGAAAGCTTGTGTTATTCATATGTTGCTTTAGGCCATAAAGTTCAAAAAGGTTTTCCCTGCTTTTACGAATACCTGGAGTCGCCCAATCACTAAATAAGAACTTTGTGTAAATACTTTTAGTCTTTAGTGGGAAAGTGTCATTAAATTGCGTGTTTAATAGTGAAAAGAACTCGGCGTAGAACTTATTCGGGTCACATAAATTATTAAAACTCTGAACACATAATTTACTTGCTAAAGAATTATTTAATTTCTCTAAATTTTTAGATGTAATTGGCCTAAACCTTATTAGAGTTTTTTGTAAAGGCATGTAGGAGCAAAATGTTATTGTTTGTCCGCTGTGATCAGATGGCAACTTATTTACAATTTCTTTGTGTAAATAATCACAGTTACAGAAAATATTATCTATACAAGTGGCAGAGGAAGCTGTCACTCGGGTGGGTTCAATAAAAACATTTGACAAGTCAAATGATCTAAAAAGACTTAATAATCTCATAGTATTTGAGTTATTTTCTAATAAATTAATATTGAAATCGCCACATATGATTATTGACTTACTACTAGCAGAAAGTTTCTTTAGCACATCTTCCATTACAGAATCAAACACAGATAGATTCTGGTAACTTGGAGGTCTGTATACGCATACTATTACATGCTTATCGAGCTCAACACAGGACAATTCAATGGTGTGTTCAACAGACAGCCCGACGATGTCTTTTCGTTCCTTTGATTTAACAGAATTTTTAACTAATATTAATGATCCACCATGTATCATACATGTTCGGCTGAAATGGCTAACTACACAATAATTTTCATAGTTAATTGACATTACTTGATGAGATTTTAACCAATGTTCTGTTAAACAAATGACATCAAACTTGGTTTTTTCTAAAAACAATTCTATTTCCAGTAATTTAGAAGAGCAACCTTGAATATTTTGGTTAAATAATTTTAAAACATGTTGCCCTCCCTTTGGTTTTTTATTATTCTGAGTAATATTGCCAGAAGATACCTTTTTATTATTCTCTAATAGTAATAGGTTATTTGAAGGGGTAACTTCTGTTGTCTTACTGACTAGTTTAAAGAGTTATCCGGAGAGACCTCCACAACTACGACTGAAGTGTCTAGGAAGCCCGTATGAGTTCCAGCAGGAAGAGAATACCCTATCTGACTGGTAGTGGCCTCCAAAGATGTTGGTATTGTAGGTGGACCCTCCTTCGTACAAGTCGCAAGCGCGACTGCTGAGCGTGGTGTCCTGGGTTCGAATCCCGGGTCGGGCAAAGTGTTATTAGGTTTTTCCATTAGTAATTTCTTAGTTACAGCCCGGAGTGAAGAAGGAAATAAATGATTTTATTTTTGTAAGTAGGTTTGCACAAACACTTTTACACATCAATCATATTTTTAAAAACTAGATGAGGTCGGCGTTTCCTATCTGACTACTCTGAGAAGAAAGGCCGAAACAAACTCAGAGATCACAGTCTCTTTTAAAGTCCAGACATAATCTTAGTCAGGTTACCTATATGAAGACTTGTTGGTTAGAAATGGACAACTTGAAAACTATGTGGAAGGTTTGCCTTCCTTTTATTAAACATTTGCCCAGATTTTAGGCATTTGTCTTGGGTGACCTTTGGGGATCAAACCTTCTTGACGAGATTTTAGATATTATTGATAAACCTTTGACTAGAATGTTAAATATAATACTAGGTATAGATACCTAGGTAACTATTTTGTGGAAACTATTTGAAAGCTTTGTTGAGTTCTACAATGGTTCTAAAACTGATGATAATTAAAAAAAAATAATCTTTTTTTCACAAAACGCCTTTAGACCTTTGACCAGAATATGAGATAGGTCCTTGATAAATAGCAAAAAACCGTTTTATGAAAAAACTTTTTTACAAAAAAAACAACCGACTTCAAAAAAAAAAAAAAAACACTACAAAGTAAAAAATAACTTTAATTTCGGAAGTCGGTGTCAAAAAACGAAAATGCGGAACCAAAGACACCGACTTAAGAAATTAAAGTTATTTTTTACTTTGTAGTGTTTTTTTTTTTGAAGTCGGTTGTTTTTTTTGTAAAAAAGTTTTTATTTTACACTTTTTAGTTGTACCTACCCCACATAAATTCAATTAACACTAGTGCATTGAAGAATTGAAGACACAACTCGAAGAATCATCAAAATTCGCATAGAAATGCCGGAGATGCAGTACATTTATGCATATAACTTCGTACATAAGAATAATTACCTAATGTATTATATACTAAAACCTTCCTGAAAGTATGTAGATCACACTAATGAAAGAATTATCAAAATCGGTTCAGTAGTTTTTGAGATAATCGCGGACATACAAACATACATACATACATACATACGGGTCGAATACAGAACCTCCTTTTTTAAAGTCGGTTAAAAATCACTTGAAATCCTTGTTGGCTTCAACAATGGTTCTTATAGTTTTGAAAATAATCTGTATTATCTGGTATTGTCGTGTACTCCCCGTCCATCCCACTGCCGTCGTGAGACGAACAAGAAAAATATTTTTTGTTTCACTCGTCCCACTAATTTTGTCAGTGGGTCAAATGGGAATAATTAACAATTTTTTTTTAAATTCCCATTGGTCCAAGTAAAGCATTCGAGTTTATCCAGCACTATCACCAGTAGGGTGAACGGGAATACACGTGTATTATCATCAAAGTAAGTACCTAAGGTACCTTTAGGTACCTTTTGCTATACAAAAACCCATACTCCTTCATAATACAGATACCACGGAAAATAAAGACATAAACCCGAAATTATGACACACATATACCTACACAAATTCATAACAAAAATCGTACGAAAAAATTCTTTGTTCCCTATATTTATATTTACAACGCACACACAGACAGTTCGGAAAGGCGTTATTTACGACTAATAGGGCATCAACGATATCGCCACCAGTCTTCGTATACATATATCTGCTATTACAGTCATATACAGGGTGCGCTCTTGTGATGATTGGAACGTTGCTCAGAAATTTATCGGGTTGAAAAAGACACGCCATAGTTGCATAATGTTATTGTGTATATATTAATACACTAGCTGACCCGGCTAGCTTCGTACGTCCTCAGAATTTTTTTTTTCCATGTTTTAATAATTAGGAACCCTCGCGGGCGTCCCCAGAACACCCTGCCAAAGTTTCATCACAATCTGACCAATGGTTTCGGAACGCATAGAGGACAAACATACAAACATTCATTTTTATTTATATACTTAAACCTATGTATATAGTGTATTTGTGAAATAAAATTTGATTTTTATTTTACGTACTATAAAACGCACGTTTCGGTATATTGTGTGTGTTTTTGCAGATTTTTGAAAACCACTAGAAAAATGAAAAAATAAATAGAGTAATTATTGTAAAGCATGTGTTTAATTGAGGTACCGCAAACATTTCCCATCTTGATGTCGTAAATATTAATGTACGTAGGTACATTGTAGATACATATATGATATGTATTAGAGTGTAGACTCTAATACATATGATAAATGTGCCTCTTTTTGTGTGCCTGAAATAATTGCCATTTTGTTCTATATATCCAATTAACTGTAGCGCTCGCCGGCTACGGCCGCGACACGATTGGTCACAGTTCTAACCTAACCATATCCAACCCATTTAGTCTGGGTGCCCAAGCTTAGTTATTGGAACCAATTTTGAGAAAAGGCTAATTTAAAAAGAAGCATAAAATTTTTTTAGATGCACATTTATTTAAAAAAAAGCGAACATCATTACCTAGAAGGTCAATAAGTTATTATTCGCATATGGCGTTGCAGATACCGCAACGTCACTCCCCCTCCGGAGACCGGAGGTCGATAGTGGGTTGAGTCTTGTACCTTGGCTGTGCTTGCCAGGCCAGCTAAGGTTCCAGTGAGACGGAACCGGTTGCCGCAGTTCACCGTGAGTCGGAACTGTCTGTGAAGATGCCCCAGTGATGTCGGCTTTGAGTTGATGTCGGGACTTTGTATATATGCCAGTTGTGCGGTAAACGCTGCTTGCGAGATGCTGAATTTTGCGTGACGTCAGTATGACGCGCAGTTCGCGTGTGGCGTTTTAAATACCGCTACAAAGTTTTTAGAGGAGCAATTAAGTCCCTTTTTGTAATACAGTCTCTGACGGCATCACATTAACTCCCAAACCAACAATGAAATAAACAAACAGTAAAATAAAACAAACAAACCCTGATATTTTAAATTAATCCCAAACGTCAAATAAATAATCCCTGCATGTAAATGTTTCCCCTTCACTTACGTATGCACAACACCGTAAACAGAATTACTGTGCAAACATTGAAATAACCCTTCAGCAGCGATTTCTTCAGCGGTTTATTGGTCCCAGGGCGGCCACAATAGTGGCATTGACTTGTTCCGTGATGCATTGAGAGGGTTATATATCACTTTGTTGTTTATTGCATGAGTATTGTTTTATTTAGTTTTCCTTGGCATGGATAAAACAGGAGGGTCGGGGAAAAAAAAGGTGGGGCATGGTTAGGAGCAGAGGTAGCCCAGTGGTATCGCTCCCGACATACGAGTTGCAGGTCGTAGGTTCGCACCCAGCCAGGTGCTTTACTTTGTGTAAATAATTTCATCACTACTACTCTCAAAACTGTGAAGGAAAACATCTTGAGGCAGCCGGCATGTCCTAGAACCAACAATTTGAAGACATGTGACATCCACCAATCCGAATTGGCCCCGTGTGGAACATGAAATCGTGAAAAAAAAATCTGCTGTTCTCTACATTTTGATGAGTTATGCGAACATAAATGTAGGGAACAGCAGACTTTTTTTTTTCACGATTTCAGGTTCGGTCCCATAGTAAAAGTTGTTCATAATGATGAGTACAATGACCCCTTAAGAGGAAAACGGTGATTAAAATTTCACCGTGTATATTAATTTCGAGATATTCATCATCTGTCTAGTCTTTTCCCTACTATTTTGGGGTCAGCTTCCATCTAACCGTATGCAGTTAAATACCAATATTTTACGTGGAACTACTGACAATCCCAGTTTACAACTACAGTCAGGATTGGTTCACACTAGCTCAAGACAGAGAGTAGTGGAAAGAAGAAAGGGGGCCTTTTTTATTGCTGAATGGGCCCGCTCTTGACCTCGATCACGCCTGATGGAAAGCGATGCATGAGGTCTATGGTGGAACGAGCGTGCCCAGAAGATGCCTAAAGCACTGGAACTCCCACGCATCGACGAAACACCGCTTGCTTGCCGCCGGACTCCGGTTGGAGGGTGGTTGCAAGCCAGCGACCGCGGCGGGCGTTAGCCCTACCACCGCAAGGGAAGAATTGGCCAGTCAAATAAGGTGTTGGGTGTGACTGTCCAGGATGCGCCGAGCGTTCAGTTCAGTTGAGTAACTGGCGGAACAATATGCGCTACACGAGGAGGCTTCTTCATGCATCCCGCCTTTGCCCTTGGGACGATATAGGCTAAAAATAAATAATATCCCAATTTATGAACACGCTGTATATCGGCGGCAGCGTAGAACAATTTATCACGACGAGACGTCGCCTCTGTTGTAATCCTTTTGGGACTAATAATACTACTACAAATTGTAGTTGAAAGATTTCTCTTAAGTGGTATCTTTCTTGCGATGTTTTTCAAAGATGCTGCTTTGGTAAAAGTGCAATGTTATTTTTGTTCAGAGTACCTTGATTTTAACAATTTCAGTTTTCTTTTTTATCTTTGTCGACACAAATAAATAAAATTGAAGTGTCTATTTTTATTAATATCAAAATAAAAGCTTTTTACTAAGTAAATGCATGTGAAAGTACGTACAGTACTTATATAAAAAAAAAAAAAAAAATTATCTGCCTGTTTGTTCCGGCTAATCTCCAAAACGACTGGACTAAACCTACATGGGCACTTATGAAACGTCAAAAGCTCGGTGCACGGTTCCAATTGGTCGTCTCCTCCAGCAAGTGTGACATGGTCTGATTAGAGGCATTGCACTCGCACTAGGTCAGTAATCGCCCACTTCGACAAATTGTGTCTACCATTGTTGAGCTGCACGATTTTTGACAAATGCGTGCACTGACTGGACAGGTCCGCTCAATCTGTGTGGTTCTTTCATCAAAAGACCATTTCAGACACCAATCTACGTGGTCTTCACATGATCTGACCAAGATTTTGCCTGGACTTTAAAAGAGACTGTGAACTCTGAGTTTATTTCGGCCTTTCTTCTCAGAGTAGTCAGATAGAAAACGCCGACCTCATCTAGCTTAAAAAAAAATATATGATTGACGTGTAAAAGTGTTTGTACAAACTTACTTACAGAAAATAAATCATTTATCATTTACAGCGGCCTCCTTGCGTATAAATAAAATGTGCACATTATTTTAATACACACATCTATTCTTTTAATGTCAAAAACCTGCTTGAACTTCAACAATGAAAATGACACCCACTGTATATTGACCTCTAGCGCTACCTTAGAACCAATTGATCACAGGGACACGACTCCATTGTGACCCGCTCGAGACTAATAAAAGCATTGAAGAATTCTCAGACACGATTTAACGATAGATTTATTGTTTTTCTGTCAATTGAGTTGTTAATGTAATATAAGATTTATTGAAGCAACACAAAAGACTGGTTGCTTTTGTACTCAACTTACAGCTTTCTTAGGCAGGAAACAAATGAAAGTTAAAGTCTGTGTATTGTACGTACTCTAGCTTTGATCGCCAAACTATACTATACAGGGTGAAATTGAATTTATGGGCATAATTTTAAGGGGTCATTGTACTCATCATAAACACCTTTTACTAAGGGACCAAACCTGAAATCGCGAAAAAAAATCAGCTCTTCCCTACATTTTGACGAGTTATGTGAACATAAATGCAAGGAACAGCAGTTTTTTTTCGCAATATTAGGTTTAGTCCCATAGTAAAAGTTGTTCATAATGATGAGTACAATGACCCCTTAAAAGGATGCCCATGAATTTAATTTCACCCTGTATAGTCACCAAAAGAGATTAGTAACCAGGGTCGTCGGATATAGTTGAAGTTTATTAAGAAATCGATGGATTTTTTCGAATGAAATTTAATTTGATAAATGAACTGTTTGTTTTCTATTAACTAAATTAAATTTTATTCGAAAACATCCATCGGTTTCTTACTAAACTCCAACTATATCCGACGACCCATAATTATCTCCATTGGTGACCGTATGCTAATTTATTTATATTATTTTATAATTTTTGGAAAAATAATAGTACAGCTGCAGTTTGTTTGAACGCGTTAATCTCTGAAACTACCAGTTTAATTTGAAAAATTCTTTTTGAGTTTGATAGCCCAATTCTTGAGGAAGATTATAGGTTATTTAACATCACGCTAAAACCCTTAGGAGGCGAACAAAAAGACAAAAAGTTAGAAAGAACGCTAAGCGAAAATGAAGTAATAGCTGCGTGCGAGCGATGCGCAGCGACGCGCTGGGTCTCTTGCCGAAATTTCACGCGGACGAAGTCGCGGGCAGAAGCCACTGGCGCCGATTACCTTGTTCACAAACTAAACTAAATTTAAGTTCAGTGCATCTTATTGTTTCTACTTCATTAAGAAAAGGACAGAACATAAGTATTAGTTTAGTCCTGTCAAATTAGTCAGCGCCTGACATAAATTGACGTATTTTTAGTAGCCAATTTTTTAATCGCGTCTAAATTTGTCTATGGAGTATCTTGATTTGACAGGACTAAACTAATATTTAGGTTCTGTCCTTTTCTTAATGAAATAGAAAGAAAAAGATGTACTGAACTTAAATTTAGTTTAGTGTGTGAACAAGTGAATCGGTGCCAGTATCTAATAAAAACTACCTACACGTTTACCTTCACACCTACATAACATTTTACTTCATAAACTGTCCTTAAGGTGAATGCGCAGTGGTAGACCGCGAAATTTAAATTTTCTTACGATTTTTGCAATTTGTAGGTCAGTGTCAGGTTGTATCTTGATCAAAATATGATTTGCGACTATAATATGCATCATCATCATCATCATCAGCCTATAATGTTCCCACTGCTGGGACACAGGCCTCCTCTCTGTGAGAGGGAGTGGGCCGTAATCTACCACGCGGGCCCAGTGCGGGTTGGTAGATGTCACATGTCTTTGAATTTTTGGTTCTAGGACATGCCGGTTTCCTCACGATGTTTTCCTTCACCGTTTTGAGAACAGTGGTGATGAAATAATTTACACAAAGTAAAGCGCCTGTCTGGGTTCGAACCTACGACCTACAACTCGTAAGTCGCGGCCGATACCACTGGGCCACCACTGCATATGCATGTATTTACAGAATTATAGTCATTAGAATCATTAATATATCTCTTTAAGTTAGATTTCTACCATCAACACTTTTCCATACGAGATTTGTTCTTAACGGTAGAAATCTAACTTAGAAAGATGTATTAATGATTCTAATTATTATATCTCTGTAAATACGTACTTGTTATAGTCGCGAATCATATTTTGATCAAGATACAACCTGACACTGATCTGCACATTGCAAAAAACGTATGAAAATTTAAATTTCGCGGTCTACCATGGCACATTCACCTTAAACTAATTCTAAAACTTCCTACGAATTATTTTCAGATTTAATCACGCCACTGTAGTTATGTCAATATTGTAGCTAGTACCTACTTGTGACGTCGACCGCTTAGGGCCCGGTATCTTGAAGATATCAGTACTAAGCTGAGCCACGCCGGAGATTGCGTCACCTATCTCAGCCTCTCGACTTATATCGGGATAATCTAGACGAGTCGACGTCATTTCATCTCGGTTTTGAGCTGAGAATTTTCGTCGACGTCTCTCTCAAAATGTGTTAGACTCCGTGCGAAATAATCAAATATTTATTGTAAGCGAGTCCTCAAAGACTACTGTAGACGAAGAATATTTATATAGAGATGTATTATACGTATAGTAATACATAATGCTGTGTTTACTTTAGAATCATCATCATCATTTCAGCTAAAGACGTCCACACTAAAGACTACTTACTATAGACGATGAATATTTGTATAGAGATGTATTATACGTATAATAATACATAATGCTGTATTTACTTTAGAATATAATCATAATTCTCATCATTACAGCCGAAAGATGTCCACTGCTGGACATAGGCCTCCCCCAAGCATCACCACTTTAACTGGTTCTATGCTTCTCGCATCCAGTGGATTCCTGCGGCCTTCAGGGCATCGTATCCACCTTGTGGGAGGCCTTCCAACGCTACGTCTTCCGGTCGCCACTCCAGAACCTTTCGACCCCGTCGACCATCTTTTCTAGAATAGAAGAACAATATGAACTAAAAAAACGGTTTTATGTGGTATTCAGATTTGCTAAACTTATATTGTTAACAAAGACACATACTCATACATTCATAAATACGGCAGAAATAACTATGAATGATACTAATCAAACAATTTGACATTAATTTTACAGAAGAAAAAAGGATCATGAACTGGCAATTCTTAAAAGCATTTCTGTTTTTTCTAGATTTTTTAAAACGTTGTTTACGCTTTTATCTTTTAACGTAAATTACCAAGGCCAAAACAAGCAAGGGCAAGGCTCGAAAATTCAAACTAAGAGAAATAATTAAGCATAAATTCCAGAATTAATGACGAACAATAATAATTGTTTACGCGCCAATATAGTAATTTGTTTCTTATTATTTACTTTAAACAGATCTATCGCCAGTTCGACATTTAAATAAGATCTTTGATAAGTTACCTTCTTGATTGCCATGTATAAAAGTAAAAAGTTGTTCCATATTTCAATTACCTACACGACAGATATAAGTTTATACAGTTATTTATTTGAAGTATTACCGTTTGAGCACGGCCACTTAACATACATCTACACTAAAGACAGATATAGATTTTCAAACTAACAGTGATGGCTGCAGCGCGTACGTATTTGACCGGTCCAGCATTTTTTATTTATCTCGAAGAAGCTTGTCAAAAAACATACTCGAAACAAACAGAAAAGAGTTTTTCTCAAAAAAGTGTTTTAGAAAAACACTTTTTTTTTCTGAAACATGCTCGGAAATTGAGCATTATGCTCGAATTTCACACAACACTTTTTACAAAAAATAAGTACAGTCAACCACAATTAAAACACCCCACGCACAACACAAAGTACAGTGACGTAGATAATGGTGCAGACAATTTGTCACAAGACAATGCCACAGACCGTCCTCTTGAGACAACTTAAGCCATCGTCATTTATGCTGGGCTGCATTCACTGGTGCTGCCACGATACAGTATGAATGTTTATATGTTTGAGGGAATTGTACGTGCAGTCACGGTATTGTTCAGCAAATTTAAATTTGAAGACTACGTAATCTTGCCCCGTGTTATTGACATTTTTGTAATTAATATTATAAATTCGAAAGTAACTCTGTCTGTCTGTATGTTACCTTTTCATGCCTAAACCGCTGAACCGATTTAGGTGAGGTATAGAGATAGTTTGAGTCCCGGGAAAGGTCATAGGGTACTTTTTATCCCGATATTCCCACGGGATCGAGACTTATACGGGTGAAACCGCGGGGCGCAGCTAGTATATCTATATACTATTGATAAAGCTGAAGAGTTTGTTTGTTTGATCGCGCTAATCTCAGGAACGGTCGGATTTGAAAAAATATGTTTGCCTTTGATAGCTCAATTCTTGAGGAAGGCTTTAGGTTTTTAACATCACGCTAGGACTCTAAGAAACCGAGAAAAAAGAAAAAAAAAGTAATAAGAGAAACGAAGTACAGTTCGCGTCAAATAACTTTGCCGCTCTGAAGTAGGCAACAAATCACTGCGCATTAGTTTAATCATATGAATAAAACAGCAGCGCGCATGCGCGGCGTTCGGAAAGCCTACCTTCAGAGCGGCAAAGTTATTTGACGCGAACAGTAACAGCGCGGGCAGGCGATGCGATGCGACAGGGAATCAAGAAATTTCACGGGGATGAAGTCGCGGGCGGAAGCTAGTGTCTTTATAACGTGGCAAAATTACTAATCAAAATGGCAGTTGTCATTTGAATAAACGAACAATTTAAGTTGGTAGCCAATTTGCCAAACTATTCCTTTACGTGACTTTCCAACAAAAAGTCGAACAGAAAAAATGTAATAGGTATTCTCTAATTGTCACTTTCAAATTCGAACAGTGTCGGCATGTCAAATCATGCCGTCTTATTACAAAACGAGTTCTAACTTTAGACCTAGCCTAAACCTGCGAGACAGTTACTGTATTTTAAACTTTATTCTGACGAATGTGAAGTTCTTAATGCAAAATTGATTGACAACTTAGACTGGGGTTTAAGTTTAACGTCAGTTTTTAAAATTGTAATAAGAACTTTAACTTTGGCGGATTACAATTCGAAATTGAAAAATGGCTCGATTTTTAAAAATGGTTCGAATTTTAAACTTGTTTTGAAAGAAGGCCGGCGAGGTTTAACTTTAAAAAGTAGTGAGTTCATTTTTTTTAATTGTACGTGGTCACTTGAGTGAGGTTCGAAGTAAAAACGGAACAACAGTACAATATTTGTTGGTCATACACAAAATCTTTGTTGCAAGATTCTATTATGATAACTATAATAAGGCATAATCCTTATGTCGGAGCAGCCTTAGAGCGGTTTCGCACTACGTCCGATCCGAATCCGAGAAATCAATTCGAATTGGAAATTGTTCTAAATTCTGACGGATAGAGTTCGGATGTAGTGCGCAACCCCTCACACAAATAGGACTACGGTCATTTCGGACCGGCATTTCTCGGATTCGGATATTTTATACATTACTAAACTGACAAGTTTCACTAAATTCATATCCTTATCCCGATTATACTCGTATTGTGTCAGAAATATGCAAAGCTATGTCTGAAATAGCTTTTAGGGAAAGAGCCTGCGTGCGTTATGTAGATTTGCTGCGACAGTTGGCACGCATGCGTTCATCAACATTTGGCTCAACCCAGCTTCAGAATCTCAACGTTGGCAGTAATTTGTTTCCAGGTGCACCTCTAGCCTATTATCCGAATTATTCACCGCTCAGAATTTCCTTGAATTCTGGCGTCGGCGTTGCCGTTTATTCTCTAACAAAATAAACGGCAACACCGAAGCCAGCCACCATTAAGGGGGTGTACCGCAAGTGTGCCAATTAAAGTGACGCGCAGTGTACTGTACACACTGACACAGCAATGGTACTAACAATTTATCACTCCTCGAGACAATGGGTGCTCGAGGGACAGTTTGAGCTCACCGCTCAGTTATGCATTTAGCGTACTTGTCGAGGGTGTGTGTTGTATCGTAGACATGTGTGCGTGGAAGAATAACATAATTGTACGGCCGTGGAAATGGATTGTTTGTCAAATTGTCTACCATGTACGAATATTAAATTCACAATCATAACTGTCATTATACGGGGTGGCAGAAACATCGACGCGTAACCTGTTACCATGGTTTCAGTACATGATTCTGAAGCAGATAAAAAATTACTGCCATTTTGTTTTTTTCTTTTTCAAAATGGCGGCCACATATGAATCCTATACAAATCGATAGCTGACATCAATGCAAACAGAATATATAATAGGACCGAACCCTATTAAGCAAAGCCACCATTTTGAAAAAAAAGTGGCAAACCCGGAAGTGCCGACAGAAGTGAAAACTTAAACAATTATGTGTGTATTTTTTTAATCGTCATATAAACAAAACACAAACAGAATACTTTGCCATCACTCACTGACATATCGGAAATACGTTAAAACCGAGTACATCCCGAGGACAGCCGAACACATCCGAAGCGGCGTCGGTTACGGTAACAGTGGCGCGAATTCGATGGTTTCTTCCCATCTCAAAAATGCCCAAGGGGAATAAAGAAGTTTTCACTTCAAAAAAACACAATGGTGCGACTGTAGGTAAGTATGCCACGGCCCTTCAAAGCCCTTTCTACTCTAGGGGGTCTAGAACTACGTGCTGAATCCATGGTTACAGTTTGCGCATCGATGTACAGACGCCAGCATATCAAGCTACCCAAAACTGTCAAATTTTCCCAATCAACTTTGAACCTTATGTTTTAGCGATAAAGTTCAAAATCAATTAAAGAAATTTGACAGATTGTAGTAACTTGATGTGCTGGCGTCTGTACCTGCCACTCTGCATGATTGGAAGAAATAGCTATAACATGGTTTTGAGGCATGTTTCAATCGGCTATAAATACATTTCCCTGATAGTTCGAACCTGATACCATTTCGAGTTAGAAACTTTTGACGTTGATTTCGGTACCTACGGAACTTATTACGGAAGTGTGTTTTTATAATAAGTAGGATAGAATATGTATTACATAGCTATAATCACGTTGATGGAATAATATTGAAGGATATCCCCTGAAAACAGGATACCCTGAAAATAATAAAGATATGTACTCTTAAAGATACTAATAACAATAGTATTGATACCTACCTATAGATTTTTTATTTTTTTTTATTGCTGGATGGGCACGCTCTTGTCTTTGATCACGCCTGGTGGAAAGCGATGGATGAGGTCTATGATGGAACGAGGGTCGTGCCCAGAAGATGCCTAAGGCACTGGAACTCCCACGCATCGACGAAACACAGAAGGCTGCTTGACGCCGGACTCCGGTGGGAGGGTGGTCGCAAACCAGGCGGGCGTTAGCCCTACCACCGCAAGGGAAGAATTGGCCAGTCAAATAAGGTGTTGGGTGTGACTGTCCAGGATGCGCCAAGCGCTCGGTTCAGTTGAGTAACTGGCGCAACAAACTGCGCTACACGAGGAGGCTTCTTCATGCATCCCAAAAGATTATCCCCGTAGAATTAATAAGGATTAAAGTTTATCTTTGGGAAAAAAAGGGAGGGGAGGAGGGGGAAGTGGGAGGGGTAGGAGTAGCGGTGGTCCAGTGGTATCGTCCCCGACTTATGAGTTGCAAGTCGTAGGTTCGAAACCACACAGGCACTTTTACTTTGTGTAGATTATTTCATCACCACTGCTCTCAAAACGGTGAAGGATAACATCGTGAGGAAGCCGGTATGTCCTAGAACCAAAAATTCGAAGACATGTGACATCTACCAACCCGCACTGGGCCCGCGTGGTAGATGGGCCACTCCCTGTCACCGAGAGGAAGCCAGTTTCCCAGCAGTGAGAACATTATAGCCCGATTATGCTTATTTTAAATTTTAGCGTTTGCCAAATCTAAAATTAAACTAGTTTATGCTTTATCTATAGGTATATATAAAATTCAATGTCCTGACTGACTGATATATAAACGCACAGTCTAAACCGCTGGTTCTAGAGACATGAAATTTTGAAGATGTGTTCTTTGTGAAGAGTTGGTTTCCACTAAGAAAGAGTTTTTCGGAATTCCACACCTAAGAGGGTAAATGAGGGGAGGGTGAAATTTCACTCGAACGAAGTCGCTGGCAGAAACTAGTTATTGGTTAAGATATACGTGTCAAAGTTTGGCCAACAACTGTTTATGAAGATAGGTATCTACATAAAGGATAGAATAGAATACTCTTTATTATGTACACCATATGAATTACAGACATAAATATAGAAACTTTACAATGGGTGACACAATGGGCGGTCTTATCGCTAAGAGCGATCTTTTAAAGACAACCTTTGGATGGATTAAAAAGGGGAAGGACCGACAAATACTGTAGGTAGTCTGTGGTGTACCATTTACACAATACAATAGAAAGAAAAATGTTTTTTTGGACACAGTTCGTGAAACACAAAATACAAATAAATACATACATAAGTAGTTGTTGACTAAAATTTTACGATTCGATACAAATCAGCTTCCCGAGCTGTGGCGTGCATTGCATATAGGCATATAAGCAGTGCCTACCTCGATATATCAACATAAGCCTGTCAATTACATTTTAGTGTGTGTGCCCCACAATTAAGAAACTCACTAAATTATCATACCTAACAAAAAACAAAATCTTCATACAAACACGCGCGGCAGTAAGCAGTCGCCGGACGGCCTACTCGGCTCCCGTACTATTCGCACTTTGTCGTTGGTCTTTACTCGTTCAAGTTAATACGACAAAATTAAAAATACGTACGTCTCACGCGTAATACCATGACGTTCGACCTTTGCAATGTATCACCCTTAAGTAGGCATGCATACTCAAATAACCACCCACACTTTTGACCTCACTTTTTTTTCTGATTAGTGACCGCGTTTGTCTAGACTAGACAAATACAAATACAAATATTTTTATTTGTTGAACATAGGTGGGTTAGGTACAGATGTTATAATTATTAAAGAACGCTATGTCTAGCCGTCATCGGCGTACAAATATTATCTTGATACAAACATGCTGATTATAATAAATTTTCATACAATTATCACACACATATACACATATACAATTATCATACACATTATCAAAAAACTCTAATTCAAATTGTCGATACAATAATAAATAAATAAAAAACACATTCCAATAAAATATAATAATAATAAATTGTAGTATAAATTTCAAATTAAAAAAAAATCAAAAAACAAAAAAGAAAATTATAAATAAATGGTAATTATAATGTGTCAGTTAGGTATTCGTTCACTGTATAATATGCTTTATCATAAAATATTTTCAGTAAAGCCTTTTTAAAATCGTGTAATTATGTTGTTTATTTCTTTAATTCGTCTAGGGATCTTATTATAGATCCTAGGTGCCATTCCTAAAAAACTTTTTGTATAAAGAGCAGTGCTATGTGGCTTAGCACATATCTCTCTGTTGCGTCGTTTAGATCTCAATGTTTCAAACAGATGGAAGTTGGATTTGACAAATACTGCCGTCTCAAAAATGTACATACAGGGCAATGTTAAGAGTTTAAATTTTTTGAAATATGGAATACAGCTTTCAGTTGGTTTCAGTTTAAACACAGCACGCACACATCTTTTTTGGGCCTTAAACGCTATTGCTTTGTCAGTGGAATTTCCCCAATATATTATTCCAAAGCGTAATGTAGATGTAACATAGGCTTTGTAAGAAACCAGAACAACGGACTCATTTACTATTTTTGTAAGATTGTAGAGCGCATATGAGTACTGGTTTAGTTTCTTACAAACAGTTTCTATATGACATTTCCAGTTTAAATGAATATCCAAGTGAAGTCCCAGAAATCTAGCACTGCTTGTTTCAGCTATTGTTTGATCTGCATAAGCTATGTTCAAGTTAAGTTTATTTGTTCTTTGATAAAATGTCATAAGCTTTGTCTTGTCTATGTTAATTTTTAATTTATTTGTAAGTAACCAATTTATGATGGCAAGGATAGACTTGTTTATGTCATCTTCATAAGTTTCTATATTTTTACATGGAACAATAAGTGTACTGTCATCGGCAAACAGAACAGTTTGATGCTCAGTGCATTTTGGCAAATCGTTAATATATATGAGAAACAACAAGGGTCCAATGACAGTTCCTTGAGGTACACCACATGTTGTATCTCTAATTGATGACATATGATTAACTTCTATCTTGGATTTAGAACAAATTCTATTTAAAACAGTAGCTTGCTTACGTCCAGTGAGATATGTTTTGACTAGATTTAATATGTTTCCCCTGACGCCGTATCGTTCTAACTTACCCAGTAATATTTCGTGATTTACGTGATCGAATGCTTTCGACATGTCCATAAGTATTACTGCAATTGGATTTTTTTTGTCAACGTTACTAACAATTTCTGTAAATAATTCATAGACAGCTTTATTAATGTTTCTGTTTTTCCGAAAACCATATTGTTCTTTAGCCAGTATACTGTTTACTTCAAAGAATGAGTTTAAAGATCTATAAATTACTTTCTCAAAAATCTTTGATAGTACTGGTATCAGGGCTATGAGACGGTAATTTGAAATATCAGCTTTATGGCCTTTCTTATGCAGTGGTTTAATTATGGTCATTTTTAACAAAGTAGGAAAGTGGCCATGTTCTATGCATAGATTAATAATAAAACTCAAAACAGGTGCAATTATATGCGACACAGATTTTAAAATCTTAGTAGTTATCCCATCATAACCCACGCTATTTGTGTTCTTTAACGAATTGATAATATTAAATATTTCCAACGAATCTGTCGGTGTCATAAATAGAGATTTGGGATAATAATTTACGCAAGATATAGCATCAGTAGTATTATAATTAATGTCAGGATGAATTGAGTCAATAAAGTAATCGTTGAATGCCGTAGCCATTTCTTTAGGGTCACTTATTAATTTATCACCATTGAGAATTTTTTTTACAGATTCAGAGGGGAAGTTTGATTTACCTCTATTAATTATTTTCCACGTAGCTTTAGTTTTATTCTCAGCACTATTAATTACATGGTTGTTCTGAGATACTTGTGTCAAGTGTATCACCTTTTTTAATCGTTTTGAATATTGCATAAGTAACCGTTTATTTTCAATATTACGTGATCTCCTATACTGCCATAGCATTTCTCTTTTCCGTTTACTACATCTTCTGATACCTTTAGAAATCCATCTCGGGGATTTACGAGTAGTGATCTTTTTTCTCACAGTTGGGAAACACAAATCGTAGAAAAGTTTAAATAGGTCATAAAACGAATTAAATACTAGTTCTGGGTCGGTACCACTGTATACTTCAACAAAACCAAGACTACTAATGGCTTCAATAAACTTAGACATGTTCTCAGAGCTGTAATCTCGTCTCAGCACGTACCAGTGATCACTCGAACAGGACTTTTTTACCGGACACTTAAAGAGTTGAGCTGTGTGGTCAGATAAGGCCAATTCTAAAACTTCACCACTACCACCCTTGATATTATGGATAATGTTGTCAATACATGTTCCACTCGATATACGTGTAGGCTGTTTTATACTTGGTTTCAGATTGTAATTTAGTAGTAGATGTAGAAATTCAATAGCTACTTTAGTGTTTTTCAAGATATCAATGTTGAAATCGCCACATAGCAATACCTTTCTTCCTAAGTTTCGTCCACAACGGTTTAATATAAGTTCAATTTTTTCAAAGAAAATCGATATAGCACCTCTATTAGATTTTGGGGGTCTATAAATACAAATAATAACCAATTTATGAGTTACCAATTCAATAGCACTACACTCCATAATTCCGGGAACGCAAAATTCTTTAATATCTATAACCCTGAACTCATGTCCATGCTTAATTAGTATACATGTACCACCTTTCCTAGTGCTTCTTGATGAGTATGTTGAAAGTTTATAGTTCGGTATATACAATTGTAAGTCATCATCACTAGACCCGGCCTAGTGCCTACCTATTCTGAAAACTAATGCACGCCACTGTTCCCGATTACCTAATTTTCCTTAACAAATCGATTGTAACTTTTCAAATCACCTCCCACCTCATCAGAGAAAGTAGACAAGGCATTGAACTTAAACAATTAAGTCTTCCTTTTAGCGAAGATATTATTATAACACTGAGAAGTTTTGTTTGGATGGGAGCCAGACTGTGCTGAGTCTTCCGTTTATCTTTTAGACGTTTTAGCCTACAACTTTGACTTACTGTTTTGCGATGTCAGGTTTTGAAGAATGTTTGCAGAAAGTCGGTCTAATATTATGTAAAGTTCTATTCATGGAACTGAACTATATAGATAGCTTTTAATAGTGATAACCAACTGTAACTGTCCTTGTAAATGTGTGGCGCATGTGTTGGATCATTTAGCTCCCTTCAAAATGGTTGAGCTGAATGGTGCTAATACATGTATCATGTTCGTGAACGGGCGCCGTCAGTAGGGACTGGTCATCTCTTTGCTGCCATGGCTTATTTTATTTCAATTTATTAATTGAATTGTTGTTTTTTCTCATCTTTTCATTATGGACGCTTTTAACGTTCTGCATCGTTCTCACATGTATAATTTTTAACATGAATGATGTAACCAAGACTTAGTAAACATATTATTTTTATTTAAAAGAATGTCCACGAAGTTTCTTGCCCGTTCTTCTCCATAAATACCTACGCTTTGGAATGGGCAACTAGCTTCATCTTTCTGACTGACCGACTTCTTGACAATTCAAAAGTGCCTGTAATTGGTTTAATTGAAATAAATGCGTTGAGTTTGAGTTTGACTGTCGTTGGTGCACCTTGGTTAGTAAATAAATAAATGAAGCAGCGACTGAAAAATAAAAAGTTCAATACAATAATAAAAAAAATACTTGCCCCCTTACTATTAAACGTGTTATATCAGATATATAAATACTTCTTTATTATACTTCTTATACTTAGAATACTTCTTTTTTATTGCTGAATGGGCCCGCTCTTGACCTCGATCACGCCTGATGGAAAGCGATGGATGAGGTCTATGATAGAACGAACGTGCCAAAAAGATGCCTAAGTCACTGAAACTCCCACGCATCGACGAAACACAGCAGGCTGCTGGACGCCGGACTTCGGTGGAAGGGTGGCCGCCGCAAACCAGGCGGGCATTAGCCCTACCACCGCAAGAGAAGAATTAGCTAGTCAAATAAGGTGTTGGGTGTTGTGACTGTCCAGGATGCGCCGAGCGCTCGGTTCAGTTGAGTAACTGGCGGAACAAACTGCGCTACACGAGGAGGTTTCTTCATGCACCACAAAAGCTAAAGCATACGTAAAGCTTTGAAAGCGATTGCCACTCGTCTTGGTCTCTGTCGGCGAGTTTCCGACAGAGATCTTATCTGACACAATATGTATTTTGACATTTTTAACACCCCCCCCCCCTTAGTGATACATGGTGAGGATTAAGAGAATAACCCCCCCCCCTTTTCACGTGTATTTTTAGTACCTACAAAGAATCTCAATTTTTTTTTTTTTATATTTATAAAATACAGGTATAAGTATCATCTAATTTTATTATAGAAAATTAAAGACTACAATAATAACGTTTAGAGGTAGACAGAAAGGTTGCAGGTTGTTTTTGACTGACATAAAAATAATGGAAGAAATGCGAAAAATAAATACACGTAACGCCGCTTTTCGGTGATATTTCGTGATTTATTACGGACCCCCCCCCCCCCTTTCAAGGCTCACGTGATTAATGAACAGCCCTTAACCAACCAATGTAATAATACGTATACGTACCAATGTAAAACCACGTTGCACTATCGCCTGCAATCACAAGAAATATTCAATTACCCCACCAGTTTTACAACCTCAACGTAAAGATAAGAAATCGTTGCATTGTTTTCATAACCAAATCAATAAGCCACCCTCCACAGCCCTCCACCAAAAACTGAAACAACTAAACACAATCCATTACCTTGTTTCCTTAACACCTTTTGTTCAAAGTTTCGTGCTAAAATAGCAATGTACAACTATCGCTTCGTTTGTTACAAACATAACAAATGTTTGACATTAACTGGGTCGCTAGTGGCGCGAAGTTAGTGTTGTTTGGAAGTTTGCCAACCCTGAATTAGGGCATGCACTTCATTAAGTAAATTGATAAGAGATAGATACCGCTACTGGGTCTGTTTAGGATTGAACTGAATTGAGAATTGGTGGAGGCGCTACCTGTCGTATTATTTATAAGATTTTCGAACGGAAGACCTGCACCCTAATTCCGTAATACACTATCAAAAACAATCTGAATCATTTTGAAGGATATTGCCAATTCATTGCTTCATAATTAATATGTAACTAGCTGCACCCCGCGGTTTTACCTATGTAAATGTCGATCCCGTGAGAATTTCAGGATAAAAAGTAGGCTATATGTTAATCCAGGGTGTCAGCTACCTCCGTACAAAATTTTATCAAAATTGGTTCAGCCGTTTCAGCGTGAAGTAGTAACAAACATATAAACACACGCACACACAGACTCACAAACTATTGCCTTTATAATATTAGTGTGATTAGTTATATATTATATTCATGGTTTTATTAGGTTTATGCGTAACTTTATACGAGTATTTAAAATATCTATTCTTCAATTTTCTTGATTGCACCTACCACTGTTTGTCTCTGCATCACCCAAAGGCTGACTGGTAGAAAATACCTATGGCATTAAGTCCGCCTCTGTACATTTATGTGCTTCAAGTATTAAATAAATACATCATCATCTGCCTGGCCTTATCCCAAAATACCAACTATGTTGGGGTCGGCTTCCAATCTCACTGGATGCAGCTGAGTATCAGTATTTAACATACTGACAGTGCGTAACTCCTAGTTTAAGTACCTACAGGTATTATTTTGTGTATGATTTTGAGTAACCTTCTTCAGTCCCTGAGCAGTCCCAATATCAGAAACTGAAAAATTCTAACTTGTCCGAAAATTTTCCCCAAAAACCTGACTTTCCTACCATTTTTGACCGGTTCAGACTCTTAACTCATAACCCCGGTGGCGACCGCGTACCGGAAGACGTAGTGTTGGAAGGCCTCCCACAAGGTGGACCAACGACCTTGTGAAGGCCGCAGGAACTCGTTGGATGCGAGAAGCACAAAACTGCGAGGCGATTGCGTAACACTTTATCAATCGGAATCGGTTTCATTTTGACAGTTCAACAACATTCATTGCGTTATTCACGTGTTGAGCAGACAAATTTTTCGAACTTATGAAGCAATGGATTAACAATTGGCTTCAAAATGATTCAGATTCCGATTGATAGTTTGTTACGCAATTAGGGTGCTGGACGAAGTGGAGGTACTTGGGGGAGGCCTTTGTCCAGCAATGGACGTCTTTCGGCTGAAATGATGATGAGACTCATTAAATTACCTCTTTAACCTGTCATAAATTGTTGATAAATTATTATGAAAAACCTCCAAAGCATGAAAAGAACCCCTCTATTTTTCAAAGGACATTGAGGAAAAACAATACAATCTGGTAAAATGAACCTCCATAATACGCCCGTCATTATACTATCTTCATAATTCATCTCGCGTTGACAATGAGAGAAAAATTGCATATTGTTATTATTTGATAAATGACTACTATTGTTCATCTCGACGATACGGAGCGAGCGGGGGACAAAGGATACGGGCCTTTTATGATAAGAAAACAATGTACTAATTGTGAAATTATATAATTCATATATCATTTTTCTGGGGTGAGTGATTTGGGTACCGTAATAATTCTCGGGACCAAACACCAGAGACTTATAGAACTGTCATCCAACAAGCCATGCTGAGCTGGATTACGGCCATATGACATAAGCATAATCAGTTTATAATGTTCCCACTGTTCTTCCAGTTCACTTTAGACATTGGCAGAATAGTCGACATCGGCTTTGCTTGCCATTTATTAAAAATAGAATAGAATAGAATGTTCCCACTGCTGGGACACACGCCTCCTCTCGGTGAGAGGAAGTGGGCTGTAGTCCACGGGAGCAGTGCGGGTTGGCAGTTGCGTCCACATAATTCCACTTTTTATTGCATTCTGAATATTAAAAGTGTTTCCTTTTTTTAGATAGGTAATATTTTAAAGCATGATATTATTAAAATAATCACAAAGACTGTACGGCTATTATAATGTTAGTTACTTTATAAATGATAGATCAAAATTAATTAGATGTATAATTATGCATATTTTATTAAGACACAAGATAATAATTCGGGAATCTTGTGTCTTAAAAAAACCGGCCAAGTGCGAGTTAACACTACATATAACGGCAAAAAAATCACGTTTGTTGTATGGGAGCCCTCTTAAATATTTATTTTATGATGTTTTTAGTATTTGTTGTTATAGCGGCATCTGAAATACATCATCTGTGAAAATTTCAACTGTCTAGCTATCACTTTTCATGAGATACAGCCTGATGACAAGCAGACGGATAGTGGAGTCTTAGTAATTAGGGTCCTGCTTTTACCCTTTGGGTACGGAACCCTAAAAAAGCATGCTGTATTTAATTCACAATCGCATGTCAACCTGTAGACTCAATATAGAAAGTATAGCAACTGTCATTAATTTCAAATGATTGGACCCCTGGGTGAAATTAAAAGTAACTATTGATAGTTCTAAGCAGCAACACACACACACACACACACCCTTACACTCTGTAAAGCAGCAGAAACATAGTAAAAACACATGACGTAGGAAAACCTAATTATTCGTTGTATACTGTTGTATACTAATTTGTGATTAGTTGTGTAACAAACTTACAATGGCAACACCATTCGTTTTGACAGTTCAATAACATTCATTGCGTTATTTACGTTGTTGAGCTGACGAATTTTTCAAACACAAGAAGCAATGGACTAGGAAGTTCCTTCAAAATCCATCGTATTGTAAAGAGTGTTACGTAACTGAGTGCTGAATACCAATATTAAGCAGAAGATGTTCAAAAGTACCTAAACAACCATTAACAGAATAGCAAACCAAACAAAACAAACCAACAGACATAACAACCTATTACACCAACAACTACCCACAAAATAACAGCAAAAAAACGTCATCAGTACCTCTTTAAAAAAAGAAAACTCCGCAGAAAGAGGCCAGCTCGTTCGTGTGTAGCCGATGTGTCCACAAATTCTGGCAAAAAGGCCTGTTCCAATAAAAAGTCTGTGAGATATTGCGATGGTCAATACTGGCCAGCAATACGGATTCTGAAATGAAAATGCCGAATCGTATGTGGAAGATGGGATTGATTATGTACGTATAGGAACTTTTTTGTGTTGGATATGTAGTGAGTGATTGATAGGACTTTGGTACTGTTGGTATTTTTAGAATTTGGAATGGTTTTTCTTTCTTTAGACTTTAATAACGTTATGGAAAGGCTAATATGTGTTCATCAGCGTCTTCTTTATTTAAAACTAGCTGCGCCCCGCGGTTTCACCCGCATAAGACTCGATCCCGTGGGAATATCGGGATAAAAACTATCCTATGTCCTTTTCCGGGACTCAAACTATATCTATACCAAATTTCATGTAAATCGGTTCAGTGGTTTAGGCGTGAAGAAGTAACAAACATATAAACACACACACTCACAAACTTTCGCCTTTATAATATTAGTGTGATAGTGTGATTTAATTAAAATCGTTTACTTTTACCATGTTTGTAAATATGTGAGCACCATGTATCTATCAGATAATTAATTTATATTTCATGGTTTCGTTTTTAATTCTTTTACCTATTGTGGTATAGTAATTTTATTTTAGGTGCATCGTCCTCACATATTACTATATAATGAATGTACCTATGCCAAAATATTGTAAAACATTTTAAAAGAGTAACGGTGGAGTTTCTTGCCCATTCTTCTCATTCGAAAACTACCTTTTGGAAGGGGCGACTAGAATCAATTCTATTTTATTAATGTAATTTTTAACGTTCAAAAGTGCCTTTTATGTGCCTATTTGAAATAAATGCTTTGACTTTGACTTTGAAAGTTAACATGAAACACTAACATAGATTTTTGTTTATTTTTTTTTTTAATTATAAGTATCTTTAAACTTGTTACAGGTAAGTTTCCGACATGTTGCGCCGACCCCAAATAAATTGGGAAAGGGGCAGGAAAATGATAATAATGAGGATGACAGGTAAGGTCCTGATTTGTCATAAGGGGATAAACAATGGTTAGCAAGAAACCTACGGTAAGTACTGCTATTGACCGTTTTTTGTTTTCGGGGGGAAACCTTTAAAAGTTACCCGACCTCCAGGGAAGGAGGTCGGGGAGTGTAGGATTTTTACCTCACTAAAACCACCCCGGTGATCACCATCAGAATATAGGGGTGGCCCCAGTTCCTCTTAAAATACCAATTCCGGAACCCCCCCCCCCCCCCCCCCCCCGTGCAACGCTTTGTAAGGTACCCTAGAGTTGACTGACTTACTAGCGTGAATTGTATTAGTATGTGATTCCTTTTATAAACACGATGTGAAAGCCCACAAAGCTTCGAAATGGCAACAATTTCGGAATCCGAATGCAGCCGTTTAGATGCTCGAAAGTACATCAGGCTAATCCTAAAGCTGTGTTTGCTTACAAAGGAATGAGCAACCATATCATCTGCCCATTGTTGCTAAGTATGCACAAAGTATTTAATAATTAACAGGAAACCATACATGAAAATTACAGAAAAAAGTGTAAAAAAGCGTTTATATTTATATATAAGTATTTTATTTTGTTTTCATTTTTGTTTGTATTGTATATTTTTTATTATCGTTTTTATTATGTTATTGTGATTTATTGTGGGTGTGCATTCTACATGTTATGAGTTTTGGTTGCTCGAAATAAATGTATTTTATTTTTATTTATTTTAAAATAATTATTCCTCAATTTTTCATGATGCACCTACCACTGTTTGTCTCTGCATCACCCAAAGGTTGACTGGTAGAAAATGCTTATGGCATTAAGTCCGCCTCTGTACATTTATGTGCTTGAAGTATTAAATAAATAAATAAGTATCGTTTGTGCCTGTACTAATGAATGAAAATCATGGTATTCAGCTGCATCCGTTTAGACTGAAAGCCGACCCCAACATAGGAAAAGGCTAGGCAGAGATATAGTTGAATTACCCGAAAATACTATAAAAGGTTATTTATTTTATTCCTTTGTTTTAATAGAGGACTTCCACTTAGGCTAGATTCTCCCAAGGGATTCTCGTAACAAGCTCACAGACCTTATGTAATATGCATTCTGAATAATATCTTTACTCTTAGTAGTTCACACAGCATTGTGGGACAATGTAATCATAAGTAGGTATACAAAGAAGTTCAAAGTTCTTCGGTACTGCGTACATGTAGTGGTGACGTCACATGCCACAATAGTTGTTATTTTATTGGAGACAATCAGACAAACAAATGAATGTTGAATGGGTTGAGAAACGAGTTTTTGGTTTCAATTCATGAATCTCGATTTCATATAGGTTAGGTTAGAACTGTGACCAACCGCGAGATCCAAGTTGGTTGCAGTTAATTTTCAATGTCGTATTTTAGGACAACAAAATGGGAATTATATGAAGCTCATAAAAAGGAGCACATTTATTATAATACTAGCTGTGCCCCGCGGTTTCACCCGCGATAAAAATTTTATACTCCTTTTTTATTGATTCCCTTTGCAAATTTCCACCCCCTTTTTACACCCATATGGGATAATTTCGGGGATAAAAACTATTCTATATCCGTCCCCACAAATCAAACTATATCCATACCAAATTTCGTTTAAATCGGTTCAGCGGTTATTGATTCCCCATACAAACTGCCACCCTCTTTTCACCCCCTTAAAGGATGATTTCTGCGATAAATACTATCCTATGTCCTTTCCCGGGACTCAAACTATCTCTATACCAAATTTCATCTAAATCCAACTCGTATATCAATACCAATACTACGCCCTTAAAAAGAACACTGAATCATCTTTATTTGATCATGTTTTAAATGTCGATACCCATCATATCTGCAGAATTTAGCTAGCTAATTTAATTGGACCCTGTAACAGTTCAGTGTAAAAAAAAAGACGGGTTGCACTCCGGGAGTGCCGGCAGAAGTGAAAACTTGAATATTAACGTTGAAATAAATCAATTATTAATTGAATTAATATAACTAAGTTTTTTTTCACTATTTCTGCGTCACTTTTTTCATTAATCGATGCACTTTGTTCAATTTCCATTTTTTTAAACACTTTATATACACGAATTTTACGAATACACAGCAGTGTGGCTACTACACAGACAGTCGAGCCATCAGCTGTCCATCCATCCATCCACATCCACGTCCACCATCACCATCACCGTCCCCGTCACCGTCACCGTCACCGACACCGACACCGTCACCCACACCCACACCGTCACCCACACCGTCACCGTCACCGTCACCGTTACCGTCACCGTCACCGTCACCGTCATCGTCACCGACACCGTCACCGTCACCGTCACCGACACCGTCACCGTCACCGTCACCGTCCGTGCGTCCGTCCGTCCATCCATCCATCCATCCATTATCGTGTCTCACTTGGTTCACTTCGGTTGGCGCCGCCGTCGTAGAAAGAGGGGGCGGGGGGGGGGGGGGGAAATCTCTCCTGACGGTCACGTGTCCTGACGCGAGTTTAACATTTTTTCTCCAGTACAAAAAGTGTGCAACGCCGCTAAAGAAGTTTTCACTTCAATAACATTACATTCTACGACATGGTGGTTATTTCCTCCAGAATGGCTTCCATACTACAGGGTCTGGACATGTAACAATAGTGGGCAATTAGTGGGTCCCTTCTTTGTTTGTTCCCGTTACACAGATCCCGGGTGTTCCGTAGCCCCATCTAGGATGCGAGGCGATATATCACGATCCTTGTTACAGCTGTAGGACATGGCTTTTGATATCAATGGACATGGATTTTGAGTGAGGGGTCAAATTTTGGTAAACAAACCTTGTTAAAAATTTTAAACAACCAGTTACATACTCGTATTTACTTATCTCCAAATAAATCCCTCAGAATCAGAATCATAATATTTATTTGTGAAACATAGGTATTTAGATAAAGGTCTTAGGTTAATAATACAATGTGATAGGGGTGGGACTTCTAACCCGTTAAGGCTGAGTACTACATCTAATTTTATCGACAAAAAAAATAATATGGGGGGTAATATCGACAAAAAAAATAATATGAAAATATTGAAAAATAGCGATTTTTTCGGTCAAAATAATTCAGAAATGTTTTTTTTTCTCACCAAAACATTATCAAACATATGAAAAAAGTAATGAATTAGTTAGCCAAGGTTATTAGCTACCGTTTGTCGTTTTTTCTTTTGTTTCTACGATGCATACAACCTTTGATATCACATAAAGTATCAAGCGCGCCGTAGTACATTAAAAAAAATATTAAAATAGCCATAATTTTTAGGGGAAGGGGGTTCAACCCCCCATATTATTTTTTTTTGTCGATAAAATTAGATGTAGTACTCAGCCTTAACAGGTTAGAAGTCTTACCCCTATCACATTGTATAAAACAACGGTAGGTGTCAGATTTGGCTGACAAGCTAAGTGATAAGGATAAGAAAATGGAAAAACATAGAACCATTTTCTAGGAATAATAATTATCTATATATATAAAATTCAAAGTCCCGACTGACTGACTGATATATCAACGCACAGCTTCAACCGCTGATCCAAGAGACATGAAATTTGGAGGATGTGTTCTTTGTAAAGAGTAGGTATCCACTAAGAAAGGGTTTTTCGAAATTCCACCCCTAAGAGGGTGAATGAATGGGGGGAGAGTGAAATTTTACGCAGACGAAGTCACGGGCAGAAGCTAGTTGAAGTAATATTATGACAAACTGTGGTTTCATTTACTCGTCTCGATACTAAGAACTCGTAAAGCTCTCACAGAACCTACCTAAATAAATATAATAAAAAATAATCATCTGATCTGAAAAGAAAAACTGTTTTAATTAAATAACTTACTAAAACCAAAAATCAGTAAACCATTCAATCGTGGAGTAGGAGAGGAAAAAGGAACAACTTACGTTTTCAGAAAAGTAAAAAACAACTTTCGTTGGTTACCTGCGTCGCTTTGATATTTGATTAAATGCTCTGTTTACGGTAGAGGCTTCTGTAGGTAAGCCTTTGAAAGGTTTTCTCGTGTAGTCAACGTTACTTGTATCTAACTTTTTATTTTTATTGTCATAGAATAATAGATGAAAGATTTTATATTCAGGTAATATGTAATTCGGGCTGGTGTCCGCAACTCCACGTCAATGCGCGTATTTTGCGTTCGGGATTTTATATTTACAAATATATTGTTAAAAGAATATCTAAAAAAAAATCATCATACGTATGATGAATTATTTATTTCTGCTTTTAAAATCCAGATATATATCTGTAATAAAGGTTTCTTTTGTACACGAAGTCTCCTCCACGAAGACTCCTAGGTCACAGGGTTCCCATAGTTTAGGAGGAAGGGTTTTTCACTATTTGTGCGGCCTTTTCCCAAAATCCAATCTGCTTACCTATGTGAAATGTATTGGTATTGTATACAAAGGTATTTTGTGTCAATAAACTTTTTTTTTATATCTTAGCGAAGCTATGAATATATACAGGGTTATTGGAAAAACATCAACAACCTCTTAAGAGGTCATTGTACTCATCATTATGAACAACTTTTAGTGTGGGACCAAACATGAAATCGCGATGAGCTGTTCCCTACATTTATGTTCGTATAACTCGTCAAAATGTAGGAAACAGCTGATTTTTTTTCGCGATGTCAGGTTTGGTCCCATAGTAAAAATTGTTCATAATGATGAGTACAATGACCTCTTAAGAGGTTGTTGGTGTTTTTCCAATAACCCTGTATAAGGACCATGCTGAATCTGTATGTGTCTATAAATCACTAAAGACATTTAATACTTCTTTTGTTTTCATAATATCGCCAAAATGAAAGCATGATATATGGAAGTAGGTAACTTCAACTGTTGCCTTTGAACCCTGCAATCTCGAGCGCAATCCTTTGGATAACGTAACGTTCATAACGTTAAGAAAGCGCGATTCACCTTATCTCCTATATGAAATCAACGTTAGGTATAATATACCTACAAAAACCGAAAACCCACTTACAAAAAAAAACTTGGTAGTCGCACAATTGAAATCACAGATCATTCTTTAAAACATACTTAAAAAACCTATATGCACAGGAAAGGAAAAGTGTAAAGGAACCCCCATTGGTAGTGAGTCCCCTTTGGTAAGTAACCAAAAGGGGTTCCTTTTCTCTGACGCTGTCTGTACTACACCCGTTTTGAATTTACCAAGAAAGTCGCCCCAAAATAACCACCATTCAGAAAATATCGTTTAAAAAACCCTCATTTCTCCAATAGAAATATTTGTGAGCATACAATAAAGCATCATTTTCAATAAATCCAGTTCTTATAGCGAGTCTATTATTCGAGGAACATCCCAACCGTCCAATCACATCCTCCCCTCTTATTGAATCGTAAAACCATTGTGTTGTAAGGAGCGGATCATATTCTGATTTTTTGGGGATATTTTAATAAACAGAAAAATATTCGAGGGACTATTAAAAAGACTGCCCATTTGTCGGGCGAAAATAAATGTTTAAAAGCCAAAACAGGTATTGAAATCGCGGGAAATGGCCTTTTTTTCACTGAAAATAAATGGTTGGAAAGGATGTGTTTGATTCTTTTTCGTTGAAATGTTTTAAATTTTATCGAGGTGTGTTTTTAGGTCGTTTTTTTTAGTTCTGGTATTCTTCACTTTTATAACGAGTATCGAATTTTGAAATGTTACGATTAGTTGGAAAACATGATTTTCTATATCAATCAAAAACACCAACTCATTAATTAGTGTTAGTGCGATGTTTTAAATAGTCTACATGAAACCAATTAATAATACCTATGTATGCAAATCAATACCTAAATGATTTCATATGAAAAAATTAAAGTCTTACAATTTTCATTCCAATGACTGGCCCGGTTCGTGATGAATTGATAATGCCTTCTATTCATAAAATTGTATCCAACTTATAAAATGTTGTCTTCTCAAGCATGTTCAAACAACTAAATTAACTTAAGAAGAAACAAAAAATACAATCACAACAATTTAATTTTTTTCTACTCATAAGTTAGCTCATCAAATTCAAAGACATGTGTAATCTATCAACTCGCACTGGGCCCTCTGGAAGGGAGGAGGCCTGTGTCCCAGCAGTGGGAACATGTAACTATGCTAACTCATAAGCTAAGTCCAACTAAAAAAATTGCCCTGAAATGGCCTAACAAGAAGTCCACATTAGATTTCTGATAGAATACGTCCGGCCTGGAATTAGGGCAGTCCGCCTGGCACCCTGCCAGGTGATCTCGACCTGTGGAATTATGCATGAGACCTATAAGCGTCCGAGTTGTTGCAGTTATGAACAAATGATAATATTATTCTAGGAATAGTTTTTGTCTGGTTAGTTCATGTTCTGCTTTTGTGATGGACGTTTATTTTTTAATGCAATTTTTCATTTGTTTTTGCTGAATGTTTTGTTGTTTCGTCATAATATTGTTCTAGTTTTAAAACATAACCAACCCACAGTGGGCCGGCCTGGGCCGCTGCCTCTTAGAGGAGGTCAGACACAGGGGGGCTGTCTTGGCAGTGGGATTATTAACGCCTGATAATAATACTATGTTCAGCTACCGAAAGATTTTCTGTTATACCTACCTATGGATTTATTTTCGTTGGATCCCGCTTTTGAATCCCATTTTAATATTTTTGGCGTTGGATCCCGCAAAACATTATTATGTATTTCCGTTGGATCCCGAATTTAAAAAATGCAAGATAATTACGTTTTATTGTCGTTGAATCCCGAAAAGTATTTCCGTTGATAATGCGGGTACTTTCAACAACAAAATTGTTTATAATAAAATGAGGGGTTCACTAATGTTTCACCAAAACTCCGTTGACAAATTACTTTACAACCAACGTTTCGTATACTATTTATTTCACAACAACTCATTTTCTATATAATCTAGTCGTTTCTGGCACTCGCCGGCCGCTGCCGCGGCACCGCTCGCTTCGCTCGCTCGGCTCGTGCGTAGGGGTCACAGTTTTAACCTAACCTAACCTAACATTGTTTTTTTTTTAATAATTAACCTAATCTAACTAGTTCGGTTCCGGGTAGCCCACTAAAAATAATCTCATTTTAGTGTTTGATAAAGGCAATTCACTTTTCTTCTGAAATGTACACATGTTGTTATAATAATTATGGGATTCAACGGAAATAGCAAACGGGATCCATCGTTAATACCTAAAAAATGGGATTCAAAAGTGGGATCCAACGAAAATAAACGTACCTATGTGGGCCATTATTATTTTCCACTTACAAATAAAACCTTCATTTGTTATTTGCTTGACTTGATCATTGAAACGGTATAGTCGACAAATGTCAGATTCTAGAAATGCCAGACGAGTTTAAAATGCCAGATTCTATGAATGCCAGATTCTACAAATGCCAGATTCTACAAATGCCAGATTCTACAAATGTCAGATTCTACAAATGTCAGATTCTACAAATGTCAGATTCTACAAATGCCAGATTCTACAAATATCAGATTCCATAAATGCCAGATTTTAATAATTCCAGATTCTATAAATGACAGATTGTAATAATGCCAGATTCTATTAATGTCAGATTTTTGTTATAATTGCAATATAATAATTTCCTTAAGTGCGTGTATACCGTTGCACAAATCATCAGTTGGTTAGGTTATGTTAGTTTAGACAATGAGATAGCAGGTCAATAATTATAGTTGACCTTATTATATAACTATGATGTCATATATAAAATAAAATTATAAAATAAGTAATTATAATTACTTATTTTATAATAACAAAATTGTTGTATTGCGATCATTCTCCTGCCCCTATCCAAGCTTAGTAGTGGTCGGCGCAAAATGTCTTTTTCTTCCATGCTTCTCTATTAGTCGTCGTCTCCGTTTGACACCCGAACCGAAGAGGGTGACCCCCCTTACTAACCATATCATCGTCCACACAGTCCATCCATCTACCTATTGTATGGATTGTTTAATGCAATGATCAGTGGTTACCGTTTAAAAATAAGTATTAAACTACCTAGAAACATACCAATTTCGGAACAATTAGTAAAACCAATCGAATTTAAGATCGCGTGGAATGAATTTCCTGAATTTCGGAGTGTATGCCAAATTGGGAAATTCGATTGGATGTAAAATTAAGGCATCTGTTACCGTAACGTGTTAAATGACTTTTTAGATAGCACGGGGTTCAGTTCCCGGGCCAAGTATCGATGAAGAAGGAGTTCGTTATTTACCGACTTTACTTTTATTGGACTTTGGAAGACTTAGAGCTAAATACAATAGTGATAAATAACAGCATGATAATCTGACAGCCAATTACAGGTCTTCACGTTAAGAACTTTTCTGGTATAAAAGTACTGTGGAACAAAATATACACACTGCCAAATATTGCCAAAAAAAATAACATAAAAATAAGAATAATATCATCACCTAAAATATGTAATACGTGTGTATTGTCATCTCCGATCTCATATTGTAACGTCTTGTTTGTCTCATGATAAGAACAAAGGATTTTTATACCGAGAAACTGACGCTGCAATCGTCTTCAATATAGACTTTTTTCCGTTAACCTGTGCTGTCTCATTTGCTGGACAAAGGCCTCCCCCATTTTCTTCCAAATTTCCTTGTGCTATATATACAGGGTTATTGGAAAAACACTAACAACCTCTTAAGAGGTTGTTGGATAATGATAATGATGACATTTTGAACAACTTTTACTATGGAACCAAACTTAAAATTGCGAAAAAAAAATTATAGGCACATACAGATTCAGCATGGTCCTTATACAGGGTTATTGGAAAAACATCAACAACCTCTTAATACTCTTAAGTACTCATCATTATGAACAACTTTTACTGGGACCAAACCTGAAATCGCGACTGTTCCCTACATTTTGACGAGATATAAGAACATAAATGTAGGGAACAGCTGATTTTTTTCACGATTTCAGAAGGCCAATTCTCGTAATTTAAAACGTTCAAAATCTAGTCGCAGTCTCATCTCAGCGACAAACAAATGTCAAAAACTTGTCAAAATATAGGGAAATTAGAGGTATTTTTGACAGATTGAGACTGAGATCAGACTGTGAACGTTCTTAAAATTACGAGAATTGCCTCTCAGGTTTGGTCCCATAGTAAAAGTTGATCATAATGATGAGTACAATGACCTCTCAAGAGGTTGTTGGTGTTTTTCCAATAACCCTGTATAGATATTTAGGCCATCATTATGCCCTTGTTCCATTGTTTGGGGATTGGCGCAACACGTGTTCTTTTTCCATTTTTTCCTGTCAACCATTTATTATTCATTATTTAGGCCATATAAAATGGAAATACCTATGAGGCTAATGTTATTTATTTCTCAGTAATATGACATGACATCAAATTCATCCTCTGTTATAGGAAGTGTCTTATTTAGGTACACTGATTATTTTTTGTTCAAGAAAACTTTACACTAATATTATGAAGGCGAAAGTTTTTGAGTGTGTATGTGTGTGTGTGTTCATATGTTTGTTACTTCTTCACGCTGAAACGGCTTTACTAATATTGATAAAATTTTGTATGGAGGTAGCTGACACCCTGGATTAACATAGAGGCTACTGTTTATCCCGATATTCCCACTGGATCGTAACTTATGCTGGTGAAACCGTGGGGCGCAGCTAGTATCTTTATATATCTTGCTCGTAACAATTCAAAAGCACCGACATTTTTAGCCACAGAGCCACAACACATCATTACGATCTCTGCAAAGTTAAGAGGTCACGGCCAGGAAACTCCACACAGCCAAAAAGAGACCCTTTTAATGAACTCTTCAAAACGCAAAACATAAAAGCTGAGATATCTTTTCTCTTTCTTCCGTCAAAAGATAAAAGAGACGAAAAGATTTTGAGAGGGAAATGGAGCGGCTAAGACTTGGACACAATATGTAGGATAGGAAGTACTTTGGAATTTTTATTCATATTTTATTTTCGATATTCTTTTATTGTCGTACTGTCATCTTCACTTTGCATATAAAAAAATTACCACCACGAAACTTATACAGGGTAAAATTGAATTCATGGGCATCCTTTTAAGGGGTCATAGTAATTGTCATTATGAACAACTTTTACTATGGGACCAAACCTGAAATCGCGATAAAAAATCAGCTCTTCCCTACATTTTGACGAGTTATGTGAACGCAAACGCAAGGAACAGCTGATTTTTTTTTCGCGATTTTAGGTTTAGTCCTATAGCAAAAGTTGTTCATAATGATGAGGACAATGACCCCTTAAAAGGATGCCCATGAATTTAATTTCACCCTGTATTTAGGGTTTCTTTATAGAAGATGTTTCAAAAGATGCTTAGAAATTGTTATCATACTAGTAGGTACCAAATATAGCTTAGGGATGGCCAATAGATATTCAGCAATGGACATCTTCCTGCTGAATAACGCTGATGATGATGAGTACCTCGTTTAACCGCAACATCGATTTACGTTAATAGCACAGCCTAATGTTCCCACTGCTGGGACACAGGCCTCCTCTCTGTGAGAGGGTGTAGGCTGTAATCCATCCACCACGTGGGCCCAGTGCGGATTAGTAGATGACACATGTCTTCAAATTTTTCGTTCTAGGACATGCCGGTTTACTTACAATGTTTTCCTTCACCGTTTAGTATCACATAAATATAATATCACATAAAATGGTTTATACAAAAATCAATTTATTACTAAGTGCCTCATTCCGCTGTCAGAATGCAGACAATTTAGAGCTTTTCGTTTTTGAAACAATACCTAATTTTGGCCAAATTACAGTCCTTTGTAGATACCAAATTACTGTAACTTAAATGAATGTGACCGAATTTGGGAAACCATTTTGCATTTAAATTACTTATTCAGAAGTAATTTTAGATAATGAGGATTATTGTCGCTTATAACGAAGTGAGCCTCGCTTAAAACGCTTACGTTTTAAAAATACTGAGTAATGGAGGTTGGGAAAATTGTCGTGTAAGTTAGAAATTATCTTAAATTAGCTGCACATATTATATAACATCACATATGAATCTTTGGATAAAATTGACAGAAATGTACCTATAGTCATTTTAGTAAGCGATGTGTTTATACAATACTAACTGCGCCCCGCGGTTTCACCCGCGTAAATGTCGATCCCGTGAGAATATCGGGATAAAAAGTACCCTATGTCCTTTCCCGGGACTCAAGCTATCTCTATACAAAATTTTATCAAAATTGATCCAGCCGTTTGAACGTGAAGAAGTAACAAACATATAAACACACACACACACACGCTCACAAACTTTCGCCTTTATAATATTAGTGTGGTGATAGTACTCTCACATTTCATCAGTTCAAGAGAAGTACTCGAAAAAAAAAAATATATATATATAAATAAACATGAAACGCCGAAATATATGTAAGCGCATAACTTCCGAACGACTACACTAAAGTGGATAATTGTTTTTTTTTTGGGTCCTTACATATGAAATTGGCGTTTTGTATGGAAGGAACAAAAAGTCGAATATTTTTTAATATAATATATTTAATTAATCAAAGTATGAACCATTGTTTTCAATGCACTTTTGCCATCTTATAGGTAGTTCATTGATCCCTTTACTAAAAAAACCAGTCGGACGGGAATCAATAAAATCTTTGAAGGCGATTTGGACTGCCCCATCGGAGTTGAATTTTTTCCCTTGCAAAAAGTTATCCAAATTGCGAAAAAAATGGTAATCTGTTGGAGCAAGGTCCGGGGAGTACGGAGGATGTCTAAGACATTCCAATTCAAGCTCTTCTAATTTGGTAGCCGTCTGTTGCGCAGTGTGTGGTCTGGCGTTGTCGTGAAGCAGCAGTGGCGTGGAGCGATTGACCAGCCTTGGTTGTTTAGCCGCTAGCTTTTCCATCATGGTTTGTAATTGCTGACAATAGACATCAGCTGTAATAGTCTGGCCAGATTTGAGAAAACTGTAATGAACAATACCGGCACTAGTCCACCAAACGCTTACAAGTAACTTTTTTGGGGTTAATTTTCGCTTGGGGCAGGATTTGGCTGGCTGGCCAGGATCCAACCATTGCGCTGAGCGCTTCCGATTATCGTAAAGAATCCATTTTTCATCACAGGTAATGATTCGGTTTAAAATACCTTCATTGTTGTGCCGGTTCAGTAATGTAACGCAGCAGTCGACGCGCGTTTGCCGGTTTGCTTCAGTCAATTCGTGAGGTACCCACCTTTCAAGCTTTTTAATCTTCCCAATTTGCTTCAAGTGAATTAAAACAGTTTTATCACTAACATCGAAGCCTGCAGCTAACTCGGACGTGGTTTGCGATGGGTCCGCTTCCACAATAGCCTTCAATTCTCCATTATCAACTTGGGTCTCAGGCCGTCCACGGGGCTTGTTCTGCAGGTCGAAATTTCCAGAACGAAAACGTTGGAACCAAAAACGAACTGTGTTTTCTTTTGCAACATGACCGCCATACACATCATTCACCCTTCGAGTCGTTTCCGCAGCACTAGTGCCACGGCGGAACTCGTACTCGTAAATAATGCGATATTTTAAATTTTCCATTTTGTAAAATGAGTGACGCAAACAGAAAAAACAGAAGAAAAAAAACAAATGAATGACGGTCATCGAAGCACAAATACATGAGTAAATAGCTGTACAAATTTGAATTTGGAATTCCTTACCAAAGAGGAGAAATTCGTGATTAAAGTGGCCAGTACGAAAAACGCCAATTTCATATGTAAGGATATATATTGAAAAATAGATGTATATTGTCCTGATTTAAGTTTATTTACAACAAGCCTTCCTCTTCCCAGTGGTCTGTACACGGCCTTAAAAGGGGGGTTGAAACAATTTGCTCCTAAAATAGGGTAGTTATGAGGCGGCCTCCGTCAGATTTAAGGGTGGATTCCCTTAATGATAATTGCGATAACAACGAGTATTTCACGCTTTTTGCAGAGATAAGTATCTCCCGAGGGGCTTTTAGTAAATATCGCTGCGTTTCACCCCCCTGAAGAGTTTTGCAAGGAGTTGGCAAAAATTGAAATTATCTATACAGGGTGTTACGGAAAGTGTATATCAATACAAACGGGTTGAAGAGTGTATCTGGTCTAGAATCTCTGTACAACATTTCAGCTCAAAAGAAGTAACATTGAAAATGCTTAATATTTTTTTATTTCGATAGTTTATTAAATTGAAATCGTAACAAACGTGTCACCGCACTACGACATTATCATTCAACATTATCTACGTCATTCGTCATTCGACATTATCTACGTCATTATCCATTATCTGTAGTGTGTCTGTGCGCCTAGTACACACACATCACGCCGCCGCGCGCCAGTGCAGCGCCGTGATGTCGAAATAAAAAAAATATTAAGCATTTTCAAAGTTAATGCTTTTGAGCTGAAATTTTGTACAGAGATTCTAGACCAGATACACTCTTCAACCCGTTTGTATTGATATACCCTTTCCGTAACACCCTGTACAAAGTATGGATATTTCATGAACATATTTGGTAAAAGAACTATAGGCCTAATTAACAAAAATAACAAAATTAAAACCTAACTATACAAATAAATAAAATTGGAGTGTCTGTTTGTCATACTAAAATAACCGCTTTTAACTAAATGCATATGGATGTATACACGGCACATATACCAAAATAACATTTTTTACAATTTTTGTTTGTCTGTATCTCTGAAACAGCTCGACCGATTTTAACGGGACTTTCACTGGCAGATAGTTGATGTAATAAGAAGTAACTTAGGCTACTTTTATTTTAGAAAAAGAATTAGGATTCCGCGCAAAAAATTAAAAACTTTTTCGTCATGCACGCAAATGAAGTCGCGGGCACAGCTAGTATACAATAAAATAAATATAGCAATCGCCTGTACCCCCGTGGGGTTAGACAAAAGCGACCCCTATAGTACACTCACATTTGGCCAATTATTTATTTATTTATTAGTTATTAATTTATTTTTTGTGAATATTTCAAGTGCCTACCTAAATAAATATTTTCATATTTATATTTTTATATCCTTAATAAACAAAAATAAAAAAATTAAAACCTAACTTAACTAAAACTATACACAAACTAAAATATAGCGTCGAAAAATTCATCCGCATCGCTGTCGACTGGTAATGTACCCAAGAGACTAGCGGCATTACCAGCTTAGCCTTTGGCCAAGGTAAAAGCCAGCCCTTGGGTCGGGAAGCGTCAACTAGCCGTTTTGAAATTTCCTTAAATAGACCATGAGCACTCGGACCCCAATGCCCGAGGGTTTATTTATTTGTTTAAGTCTCGTGTAAGTCTCGTGTTAAAGGGGGCGAATCAATTGCCATGTGTAACCAATCAAAAACAAAACCAAATCTATGGGCCGACAAACTACCTGAAAACATCCCCAATATTCACCACCATAATTCAATGGATATTGATACATACATGAGCTTACCCACTAATTGTTCACTTCAGTGAATTCTGAGCTCGGGAAACATTCAATCGAGATCCCTTCGATTTCATACCCAGTAATTAATTAGAATGCCATAAACTTTGCGGTAACTTACAAGATTGAGTGCCAAGAATGTGTAGGTATAATTTATGTTCCTATAAGTACAGTCAACAAAAGAGATTAGTATGCAGGATCGTCAGATATAACGTAGTTGAAGTTTAGTAAGAAACCGATGTCGAATACAATTTAATTATATTTGTTAATAAAATAAAATAAAATTTTATTCGAGAACATACATATACATAATTATGTGTTTGTTTTCTATTGAAAAAAAAAAACAGCTCATTTATTAAATTAAATTTCAGTCGACAACATCCATCGGTTCATAATTTTTTAATTACTTTTTATTTTACTATTCTGTTTCCGCACAGACAAAATGAATAGTAAGACAAAACGATATCACGTTTAACTTTGGATTTAATGACGCCAGCACATCCAGCTACTACAATCTGCCTTTCTTCACTAGATTATCAACTTTATCGCAAAAGCATAAAGTTCAAAGTTGATTGGGAAAATTTGACAGTTTCGAGACTACAATCCGTCAATTTTTTTATAGGTTTTCAACTTTTACGCTAAAGCATAAGGTTGGTGTGTGGGAGCCCTATATCCAGCAGTTGACTGCGATAGGCTATTTGATTCATAAGGTTCAAAGTTGATTGGAATTGGTTGGTTTGGTTGGTTGGTTTTTTGAATATACTTTATGTATGTATTTATTGTATTGTTTAAATGGTACACCACAGACTACCTACAGTATTTGTCTGTCCTTCCCCTTTTTAATCCATTCAAAGGTTGACTTTAAAAGATTGCTATTAGCGATAAGACCGCCCATTGTGTCACCCATTGTAAAGTTTCTTTATTTATGTCTGTAATTTATATGGTGTACATTATAAAGAGTATTCTATTTTATTCTATTGGAAAAATTTTACAGTTTCGGGTAGCTTGATGTGCTGGCGTTTGTACAATGTCAAACAGTGGAGTAATACCCTCCCAAAAGGATGGAAAAAATATCGACTAGTGCCTCCACGATTTACCAAGCACATTCTAATCTCAGTAGAAAAATCTCCATAAATATGTCTGACTTATGTTTCTCTTATTTTTATCTTACAATTGACTTCACCCCCATCTACTTACGTAATCTAAAATTGATCGCCAACAAAATACCTGTTCTTTCAATCTGCTATCGGAGAGTGTACAAGATATCGGGGGTGTGCAAGGTATCAGGGGGTGTACAAGATATCGGGGACAGGTAAGATCCTACATTGGCATGCCATGCGGGTAGGTAAACATCTGGGGATGGGGTCAAGGTCATTCGTATACCTTTTTGCTGAGGGCGCAAGTTTTAAGAGACGTTATCTTCATTTGTTTATTGATGTCATATTTTCTTTGGTTTTATGCTCTGTATACTTAGGAATACTCGTAGATTCATAATAATTTGGGTTTTTTAATGAATCCATACTTTAATAATATAAATTCGAAAGTAACTCTGTCTGTCTGTCTGTCTGTCCGTATGTTACCTTTTCACGTCTAAACCGCTGAATTGATTTAGATGAAATTTGGTATAGAGATAGTTTTAGTCCCGGGAAAGGACATAGGGCACTTTTTATCCCGATTTTCCCACGGGATCGAGACTTATGCGGGTGAAACCGCGGGGCGCAGCTAGTCTAATATGAAGGCCTCTGCTCTCGCCTGGGAGTCAGTGATCAGTGGTATTACAGTTGCTAAACTTCAGACCGGGAGTAATATTTGTTTGTTTTCCTTGAAAAGCAAATAACCTCAATTTCAATTGTCATCATTATCAAATATTCTTCACTTTTCAGTAGCTAGCATCTTATTTTGCATTTCTTCTTTCACAACTAATATTTTTATGCAACACAAACAACTTCTGGAAAAAAATAATCACAAAACGAATAAACAACCTTCACCGTCCCATAAAACAATATCTACTAAACTAACTTAGAGAATGTCATTTCCCTAGAAACAATAATCTAACACAATTGTTTGCGCAGCACTTTTGCTCGCACAGCGCTCATAACTTTAGCGCATTTACTAGGACCCGTGCCTCCACGTCTCATGAATATGTAACGATTGTACCCAGCCACGATTTTCGGCGGGGTGAAATAACGCATGTAGATTCATCCCTCTCTAAGGCAGTAAGTGTGAGGGGGATGAAAGTGAAAAATAAGCCGTAAACGTTTGATATATGGGACGATGTTTGTGTTTAATTGACCTGCTGTGTACGGTGTTGTTTGGAATTCGTGGCGTTTTTAAATATATATTTTATTTCTTACGTACGGGAAATTTTTGTCATTTTTATTTATAAGTTTTCAACAAAGGGATGTAGTATTGGAATATTAAAATTTGTGTTCAACGCGTAAAAAGGTAAGGATGTAAAAATCTGGCGCCGTAACATGTATAACCCACTTAGCTTTGAACATTGGATGTGTCCTCTAAACCCAAAACCCCGAAGAATATTTGAGATCAAAACGAAAGTGGATACAGATGTACCTGTACTCGCTAGTAACTCAATGGTTTTCATATTCTTTTTCCCGGAGATTTCTATATACCTATTTAGATCAAACACATTTTATACCTGACCTGTATTTTGAGTAGCCATCTCTAGGGACTTCAAGTTGTACGACCATTTTGTGCTTACGTAATTTTTTATGACAAGATTTTCATGTTCTTTATCTCTGGAATTATAATTATATTATCAGATCAAACACATTCCGTGCGTTGTCTTCATCGTCATTCTGCCTATTTTTTTCCCAATTACATAGGTTGAGGTCGGCTATCGGTCTCACATTACATACATAATCAGCCTTTTGTTAGCATTAGGACAGATTCACTTTATGCCAGATTCGCCTTAGGTCAGATTCGCTTAAAGACAGAATATGTACAGACTGCAACATAAAGTTCCATTTTTCGCATTCGGACAGATTCGCTTTACGCCAGATTATTACACCATAATATTTCGATTTCGACGACCTCTGTGGCCGAACAGTCTGTCATCCGAATTGCCACGCAAGGGGTTCGAATCCTGCTAGGGGCAATATTTGTCTAATGAATATGTATATAATGTTCCCACTGCTGGGACAGAAGCCTCCTCTCTATGAGAGAGCCTAAAAAGTTTTCACTTCATAATTGCCAGAGAAAAGTCCTAGATCTGATGTATAATCTTAAATCCACTTAGCATAAAGCAAAATCAGCCGCTAATGTTCCCAGTGCTGGGACACAGGCCTCCTCTCTGTGAGAGGGAGTGGGCCGTAATCCACCACGCGGGCCCAGTGCGGACTGGTAGATGTCACATGTCTTCGAATTTTTGGTTCTAGGACATGCCGGTTTCCTCACGATGTTTTCCTTCACCGTTTTGAGAGCAGTGGTGATGAAATAATTTACACAAAGTAAAGCACCTGTCTGGGTTCGAACCTCTCGTAAGTCGCGGCCTTTACGCGGTAATTTACGCGGCCTACCCAAATGTCCTTTCTTTGGTATTGTTCGTCGAATCGTTGAGCTCCTCAAGTTTTGAGTTGAGCTGCACGATTTTTGACAAATGCGTGCACTGACTGGACAGGTCCGCTCATCTGTGTGATTCTTTCCTCAAAAGACCCTTTCAGACACCAATCTACATGGTCTTCACATAATCTGACCAAGGTTTTGTCTGGACTTTAAAAGAGACTGTGAAACTCAGGGGGTTTATTTCGGCCTTTCTTCTCAGAGTAGTCAGATAGGAAACGCCGACCTCATCTAGCTTTCAAAAATATGATTGACTTGTAAAAGTGTTTGTACAAACCTACTTACAGAAATAAATCATTTATCATTTACCACTGGGCCACCACTGCTCGGCCTCACCGAAACAGTATTTTACACGAAACTAGTGCCCATCTAACCTCCACAATTCAATAACCGAACACGATAAAGTTCACTACCCATCTACTTCAAATTCTACGATCAAGTCATTTCTGATGATGACAGCAGAAAGTTGCCGATAAAGGCCATCCAACTAAAAATAAATGACATATTACGGTGACTCGGCCAAACGTCGGCAACTACGCCCAATTACTGGTAAGAGATCCCAAAAGGTCTTCCCATGGGACTTTATTATAAACCCCACTCGAAAGGGTGTATCGTTAAGCGATATTACAAAATCAAATTACATAGTTTTTCGCCTCATGACTGTTGATAGCCGGGACCTTAGATAGTGTTATTATGTAACTAGCGATCGAGGAGATTGCCTACCAGTCGTTATTGAAACTAAATCGCTGGACAGCATTCCATTTTGGTAGTACGTGCTGAATTAATTTGATAGTTATGTTATGATGGTCCTTTTTGGCCGAGGAGTGAACGGTTTTTTTATACAACCGATAAAGGATAAAATCATGTTATAAAATATTTTGTTAGGTAGATAACCTTATGAAATTTTATAATGCTTAACCGTTTTGAATGGCTTAATTACAGAAACAATTAAAAAACTATTGTGTCTCACGTGGATCCAAGTTCGCACACGAAGGGATAAGGTCCAAAAAAGATGTCTACAAATTACGATTTTAATATTTTTTTCGTAACTTGTATAAATCTATTATTTTGCACGTCACGTAATGACAAATATGTTTGCACTCAACTTGCTTTATCATCTTGCATGCACTTTCTATGTATGTACACACATGTTTAAGCAAATAAAAAACTTTTTTTACAAAAAAAAAAACAACCGACTTCAAAAAAAGACACTATAAAGTGATAAATAACTTTAATTTCGGAAGTCGGTGTCAAAAAACGAAAATTCGGAACCAACGACACCGACTTCCGAAATTAAAGTTATTTATCACTTTTTTATCACTTTATAGTGTCTTTTTTTGAAGTCGGTTGTTTTTTTTTTGTAAAAAAGTTTTTATTTTCCACGTTTTAGTTGTACCTACCCCACAAAAATGTAAACGAAAAGATCGTTAATGTAGACAATGTAGATAAATTTTTAGATTTTTGTTAATTTTTCGAAAACCGCTTGTCTGATTTCGATAAAATTTTCATGGAACCATTTGGGAAATATACCCTTTCCAACAAAAAAAGAATTTTTCAAATCGGTTGGCAAGCGACGGAGTTATGCGCGAACAAACATAAAAAAAAAAGACGGGTTGCACTCCGGGAGTGCCGGCAGAAGTGAAAACTTGAATATTAACGTTGAAATAAATCAATTATGAATTGAATTAATATAACTAATATTTTTTCACTATTTCTGCGTCCTTTTTTCATTAATCGATGCACTTTGTTCAATTTCTATATATTAAACACTTTATATACACGAATTTTACGAATACACAGCAGTGTGGCTACTACACAGACGGTCGAGCCATCAGCTGTCCATCCATCCATCCACATCCACGTCCACCATCACCGTCACCGTCACCGTCACCGTCACCGTCACCGTCGCCGTCACCGTTTCCGTCACCGTCACCGACACCGTCACCGTCACCGTCACCGATACCGTCACCGTCACCGTCCGTCCGTCCGTCCGTCCATCCATCCATCCATCCATTATCGTGTCTCACTTGGTTCACTTCGGTTGGCGCCGCCGCCGTAGAAAGAGGGGGGGGGGGGAATCTCTCCTGATGGTCACGTGTCCTGACGCGATGTCCTGACGCGAGTTTAACATTTTTTCCCCATACAAAAAGTGTGCAACGCCGCTAAAGAAGTTTTCACTTCAAAAATACAAACATTCGAATTGAGAACCTCCTCCTTTTTTAGAAGTCCGTTAAAAATCTTAACTTACGATTCTTAAGTGTGTCCGGCCTGTTACAGGCCAACAGCCTCATTTGATACCAAAACCGACTAAGGAATCTTTTAACACTCCATTTATTCCAGTTTAGGTCAGCCTCACCATTCGTGCCTCAAGAATTTACCTACCGAAATTTGCAACTTGTACTAAGCGTTAACACATGATCGAATCTTACCGAATTTAGCCGACAACAGCCGATGTTTGCCGATCTAAATATATCATGTCACACATGAGTGGCGAGCAGGGATGAGTGGACAAATGGGACGAGGGTAAGGGGTGGCTTTTCAAAGGCATCTAATACTTTTAAGGGAGTCTTAATTTATGTGCTGAGCTAACAATCTATTTGTTAAGAGTGAACTTTTGTTTGTGATGGGATTCAGAAAGGACCTCTCTGACATTGAGTCATTTTTATAAAGGATGGATTCTCAATGAATACCGAAAAATTAATAAGTACAGACGCCAGCACATCAGCCTACTACAATCTGTCAAATTTCTTTAATCGATTTTCAACTTTATCACTACCTAAAGCATAAGGTTCAAAGTTTATTGGGAAAATGTGACAGTTTCGGGTAGGTTGGTGTGCTGGCGTCTGTACTATGTAAACCGGAGAGCAGCCAACTTACGAGTTGTAGGTCGTGGGTTTCAAATCCAGACAGGCGTTTTTCTTTGTATAAATAATTTCATCACCACTGCTCTCAAAACAGTGAAGGAAAACATCGTGAGGAAACCGGAATGTCCTAGAACCAAAAATTCGAAGACATGTGACATCTACCAACCCGCACTGGGCCCGCGTGGTAGATTATTAACCCACTCCCTCTCGAAGAGAGGAGGCCATTGTCCCAGCAGTGGGAACATTATAGACTGATTATGTTTTATGGAAACCGTTTTAAATCTGAAAAGACAAAGTTAAACTAACCTAGTGTACTATCATAAACTCACCTTATCTAATTAAAACATCTTAAAACAAGTTTGTAATCGTAAGGCCTGCCGTATACGTCCAAATTCAGATTTGGAGACCCCGAATACACGCATTTCGTACAAAATCTTCTCTATAACGAACACGTTCTTATAATATTATTTTCCGTCAGGGTTTCCAAACGGAAAATATAAGAACGTGTAGGTACGCTAAAGAGAAGATTTTGTATGAAATGCGTGCATTCAGGGTCTCCGAATCTGAATTCCGAATCAGGAAACCGGACGTATGCAGCCAGCCTTAATACGAAACCATATAAATTCTGTATCAAGAAACAAAACACTGATACAACTTCACCCCCAGATTAAGTACATAGCCTACAAGTAAAGCTGCTAATCTAACTTATATACAGTATGGCTAGGGATTCGAAGATTATATTCAAAGACAGCATTCTAATTCTGACGAACGGAAAGACAGAAAACGAACTCCAATAGTGAGTGCAAATATGCATAATTACTTTGCCCATAATCATAGGGGGTGAGACTGCCGATAGTAATCAATGTCGATGATATAAATAAATTAAACGAGGGGTGAAAGAAAGGGGGTGAATTAAATAGGGCGAGGGAGTGAATGCACATGTGGTATTTCAATATATTATTAATTAATTTATGAAAGCAAAATCATCTGTTGAAACTCATTCGAGCAGATGAGACCATAATCATGTTAGGAGCACGGGTGGGTTTTAGTCAGTAAGAGTCTGACACCCCCTTCCGCTCCACCCAGAGCGGGAGGGGTCATTTGATGATTTCGAATCCACAAAACAAAAAAGATGCGATTATATTTTAAAAATAGATGTTCAACATGAATCCAATTTTAAAGCTGAAGTGAATGAAGCTGGATGTGGGAAGCGCTCACAAAGAACCACGTGTTATTACAATATGGACGAATGAACTGATAAATATGAGCAATTTTACTCTCAGATCACACGTTTATATTTAAATCAAGATATTTTGTATGTATAGGTACTACAGACGACTTTATTATTAGACTCTCTAATAATATTGAATCCAGTTGGGTCATCTAACGCAACAGTCTCTTCTTTCCAAAATAATTTCACTCCGATTACTCCACAATTTCCTCATAACAGTATCAATGACATCATCATCCTGAAATATAGAAGTTACAATTATATCGTCTACTGTTTGTTTTAGCCCTGCAAGCTCAATGTTAGTTAAACACCCCTTGTTATCTCACACCGGTGTAGTCTAGATAGCTCCGGTCGAAACCGGTTCCAACCGGTATTGTTCCGTAACTTGATGTTTGTTCGTGATTGTATGTTATTGTGATAAGCCCTGTAGTTTGAATTACGTATGATAATTTGGATTTTGGTCTGTGTATTTTAGGACTGTATGTTTTGTTAATGATATACGTGTCGGACATTTTGTCGAAATATTGAGGATCATTTTTGGTATCTATGTGATTTTAGGTTTGATTAAGCATAATAAGCCTATTATGTTCTTACTGCTGGGACACAGGCCTTCTCTTTCTGTGAGAGTGAATGGTACATAATCCACCATGCGGGCCTAAAATGCGGGTTGGTGGATAACACTTTTCGAATTTCTAGGACATGCCGGTTTCTTCAAGATATTTTTCATTTCTCATACTCGGAAAGTAGTGTTTGTTTGATCCGAATTGCGGGTGGAAGACGCTGCTTCCCACCACAGGGCGGGAAAGACTCATAGTAATTACTTCCCTCTTTAGGGTGGGAATGAATTTTAAAAATAGAACTGTAGTCAGCTACGATTTTTTTCACATAAATTAAGAAAAATGCTGCAGTCTTGTGAGAGTATAAACAGCCAGTGTGAATTAAAAAAAAAAACCTAACAAGCGGGACAGCCCGCGGCGATGACTCGGTGTGTTCCATATTTAAAATAAAAAAAGACAATAGTATTATTTGGGGGGGATACTAACCCTGTAAGCTGTGCCGAAATTCAAAAACTTTGCATGTTATTGTTATCAATAAATATTTTAGAAAAACTACTACTTTTTACTTTCCTTATATTCGAAATGAAAAGTAGAGTGTTTAACACGGGTGAAAGTCATCAATTTCTACTCGGGCTATAGCCGCCCTCGCTGCGCTCGGGCGTCTAAATGCCTCGTATAGGAATTGATTCCTTTCGACCTTTGCATAACAATCTACTATTCCTTCACCGTTTTTGATAAGTGGTGATGAAATTATTGTTAGAAAAGAACCGATTATGAATAAACCTCTTTCCGCAAGCATCGTTAAATATTTTTAAGAAAAAAATAAAAAGGCGTTAGAAAGCCTGTAAATAAACAGTGGAAGCACATAACGCTAAGGATGGGGGCAAAATAATTTTCTAAACAAATATTCCTACAATTTCTTCCGCAAAACCCGAGGGATGTTGGCAATCTAATCAAATAGAACGTAATGCACCAAGGCAATTTTAAGGGCTCAACAATAATCCTGTTGAACAGGAAACACCATTTTGTTTTCCCAAATTAACCCTCGACACATTAAACTTAATTTCAAACATCCAGGCTCATTTGTAAAAAAAGAAGATTACCAACTCATTCCCTCAGAGAGAAACACAGTATAGTAACGCATTTGCGCGCAAACAAAGCGCAAAAAAATGTTCAACATTTGTCTAAACACATTCATTCTCTTAAACAAATTAACTCGGAGAACGAAAAAAAGGTTTTTCTTCGGGAAAAAATGTTCCAAGGTACACTAACGATGTTACTAAATGAACGAACGAATGAACAAATAGGCCGCAAATGAACGGCTAATGTTTGTTGACAGTGAATGATTTGCAACGTTACGGAGGGTTCAGAAGGAATTGACCGGATGACCGGTCGGTATTTCGATTTTCGAATTTTAATTGATTCGTATGGTTTATTTGTGTTCTTGCCAGTTCACTTGTTTTGTTAATATCAATGGTTACTTTAGCATAAATTGCCGTTTCTTTGTTGAAATAGTTTGTTCACATTTTTTTTTAAAGACTTGGAAAGGCCTATTGCATTGGTTAATATCAATGGTTATATATAGCATAAATTGCCGTTTCCTTGTTGAAATCGTTTTGTTCACTTTATTATTAAAAAAAAAAGACTGTTTATTTCAAAACATAGGTACCTACTATTATCTATGGTCTATGCTAATCATAAAGCTGCAGAGTTTGTTTGAAAGCGCTAATCTCTGGAACTACCAGTCGGATCTGAAAAAATATTTTTGCATTTGATAGCCCGATTCTTGAGGAAGGCTATAGGCTATAACATTATGCCAGGGCCCTAAAGAGCCCAGAAAAAAGAAAAAAAAGTTAGAAAGAACGCTAATTAAAAACGAAGTACCAGCGCGGGCAAGCGATACAATGCGACGGGGGTGGGTCGGGGGAACCAGAAATTTCACGCAGACGAAGTTGCGGGCACAGCTAGTTTGTTTATAAAAGACAGTTATTTTTCAAAACATAGGTACAAGCTACCCGAAAATGTCAAATTTTCCCAATCAACTTTGAACCTTATGCTTTAGCGATAAAGTTGAAAATCTATCAAATAAATTTGACAGATTGTAGTAGCTTAATGTGCTGGCGTCTGTACCTACTATTATGAAAAAAATATAAAAAGCTAATCTTAATGAAATTATGTAAAGTAGTGCAACATTTTTTTAAACTTACGCTGCAATTACGCCAAGCATGCTAGCATTTATGCCTATATAGGCAACGCTTTAATGCTATAAATATTGTGCTATTTAGTGTCAGTCAAGTTACTCGTACAGTCAACAAAACAGATAAGTATGCAGGATTGTCGTAATAGTTGAAGTTTAGTAAGAAACCAATGGATGTTGTCGATGAAATTTAATTTGATAAATGAGCTGTTTGTTTTCTATTAATAAAATTAAATTTTATTTTTAGAACATCCATCGGTGACCTGTAATACAGGTTTTTTCTAAATCCTACTTCAGGCACCAGCTCTCACAATGTGAATTTATATAGTTTAAAAACTGTAAAGTGCCACAAAAACATTGTGAGAGAAATAAATAAATAATATAATCTAATCTAATAGGTTTCTTACTAAACTTCAACTATATCCGACGATCCTGCATATTTATCTCTTTTGTTGACTGTACATGCAAATGTTCCTAGCATAAAGCTGTCAGTGAACACAATTTCACACGGGCGATCGTTATCAGAAATTACTTGGTACAATTATTATTAATGTCTAAAACTATGGTTTAATTACAAATTAGAGATAGCTATTTCTAGTACAGACGCCAGCACATCAACCTACCCGAAACTGTCAGATTTTCCCAATCAACTTTGAACCTTATGATTAAGTGATAAAGTTGAAAATCTATTAAAGAAATGTGACAGATTGTAGTAGGTTGATGTGCTGGTGTCTGTACATTAGTGTTATTTATTATTATTGTTTTATCAGAATTTTGCCAGCGTGTTAATCACTAGCGATATAGTGGAAACGAAACTAAATAATAAAAAGGTTATTCCACTCAAACTCGAAGCATTTACAGGCACTTTTGAATTGTCAAGAAATCGGTCAGTCAGAAAATATGAAGCTAGTTGCCCATTCTAAAGCGTAGGTACCTATGGAGAAGAACGAGCAAGAAACTCCATGGATACTCTTTTAAATTAATTTTTTACAAAAATATTAATTACATCATTAATATTGAATTTATAATTATATATGAGAACGATGTAAAAAAAGACTTACGTGTTAAAAGCGTCCAGAGTACAGCAAATCCTAGTAACAAAACAACAATCCAAAAATAAAATAATCATACTTAATATTATAAAGGCGAAAGTTTGTGTGTGTGTGTGTGTTTATATGTTTGTTACTTCTTCACGCTCAAACGGCTGGACCAATTTTGATAAAATTTTGTATGGAGGTAGCTGACACCCTGGATTAACATAAAGGCTACCTTTTATCCCGATATTCCAACGGGATTGACATTTACGCGCGTGAAACCGCGGGGCGCAGCTAGTTAAAAATAAACACTCATAGAATACCAGCCTATTAATAACTTATTTCTCATATAACGAAGGCACAACCATTGATCACCACACTTGCTTGAGACGGGTAGGCAATTTCAGTCTTATTACTTAACTGTAAGTCTAGGTGCTGTTTTTCGTTCACCGTTGTCAGTAATGCCCAAGATAAACTCAGAAAGTACAGTCATATGAATTGAAAAGTCACATTGGTATCACCAGGATTAGAACCCATATTTGATTCAAATTCAGTTATATTTTTCCATGAAAGAATCTTTACAAACTTTATTCCACAAAACCTAAAACTAGCAAACGTAGAAAAAGGATAGTAATAAAAGCTCCGACAAAAAAATAAGCATTGTCCTTACTAAAAATATTAAATCTACTGCCTAAAATACTAACTTTCCGACTACTTTTGTCCGAATAAAAATGACGAAACGACCGAATGAGATACTGAAATCTTTGAAAAATAAACATGACTGTTTATTGCTATAATACTTTTCTACCAGCTTAAATTACGTTTTGATATATACCTAGGTAAAGGTATTTGTATTCTCATTCGCTCGCTCTTTCATCCTATTTCTATGTAAAGGGTTTAAAGTAACCTAACCAAACCGAACCTCGGGGTGCCCTTGACAAAACCTCTGTTGTCAGTAACTTAGTAATTTTGTCGGAGGTTCAGTATTTTATTCGGAAGTTTAGTTTTGTTATTCGAAGATCCATTTTTTTTAGTCGGTCACAGATCGCTGGAGATTAATTTGTTTTTCGGAACCATTATTATTTTCTGTAAAAAAACAAATGAACATTTTTCCAAATTCAAATTCGGAAAGGTAAAGTTCGTTCGGGAACTCGCAGCCAAGTCTAGTATTATTAGAATACTACTCTCCAAAACTGTAGCACTTACTTTTTACTGCAAGACTCGGGCTGCTAAACTTTAAAATTATACGGGGAGAATTGAAAATTTTTCTCAAAAAACTTCAGTTTGCGATATGAAATTGTAGAATTTTATTTGTTTGTGGATATTGGAATAGTTTTATTCAAACTGCCTGTTTATACGGATTTAGATAAAAGTATCGTTGGTAAGATTGTAAAAGCTTGGTTTACAAGTTGGATCTTTTTATGTTTATGTTGGAATTTTCCTTTTTTTAGATTTTTCTTCATGTTTGCCACAACATGGTTTCTTATTTAGTTTATCACTATCAGTATAATCCTCTTCACCGTATCCGGCAACAGCGACCCAGACTAATTTCCATTCCTTTCTTGAGCTCTCTGATGACATTTTACATTCCGATTCAAATTCAGACCAACTAGCTACTTTTTGTGCCATAGACATCATGCTCTAGATCCGCGTAGTGCTGTCTTTATAATATGTGATATTGGGAACCAACAACAAACAAACAAACCAAACAATTTGGTTCGCCACATTACCCCCCCACGGAGAAATATAAGGTGTACATACACACATCTTTTCAACCATTATCCAGATTTTATAGCTGTTGGCTCTCCTACACTTAAATAAATAACATTCCCAAAAAGGCATCACAAAAGACCATGAAAAAAGGGAAAAAAAATCTCGTTCCTAACACTTCTTTCACCACAAACAAAACTGCCTCTCAACTTAAAAAAATCTAATTTACGGTGCGAATATTATGACTCGTGAAATACGTGTAAAATTACGGGCAAACGCGTCCGACGTGCAATCTTTATAGCGTGTAGCACGAACGCTGTTGTCACGTTAAAAGCAAGTGACTTGTCGTATTACCAGCTGACGTTCGTTATTATAAATAATTCAATAGCACCAACACTGTTGGAACTCGTAAAATTCTCGCTTCACTAGTATAAGGTTTTAGGTAATATTGAGCGGTAAATAAGTAAGTGGCTGGTCCTTCGGTAGGAGTGGAAGGGTTTTGTGGCTATAACGCGAGTAGTTAACATGTAGGTGAGCATCATTGTGCAGCTGTACTTTCATACCGCAGATTCATAAACGTTGCTTAAAGTTAAGTATTAAAAATACTATAATAGGAACGGGAAAAATATTAAATTCGAAATATCCTCTACAACATCCGTCGATTTTGTTTTTTATTGATAGTACAAATTGTTTTGTCTTGCATTGGCACGACCTACTTACGCAAGAATAGTTTGTGTGCCGTGGTTAGCCATTCAACAAAGTGGTAGTGGGGCTCATTGTAATTAAATAACCGCCTGTCACACTCCTTAGTATGGTACATTACAAAGTTCAGCCATGTTCATTACATTATTTTCGTTGTTGATCACACGAATTTTTCAAACCTATATAGCAATGGATCTCAAAATGGTGGTGGTCACCTGTTTACCTTTTAAATGATGAAAATTATCTTCATTTTTTAGCTATAGTCCGCGCGGAACTAGTTGGCCGCGCCTTAGGTATGTGAGAGGTGTAGGCGGAAACGCCGCGTCGCCTCACTTCTGTCCCCACCTCAGCGGCCAACTAGTTCAGCAAGGACTATAGTCTAGATAGTGTTTCCCAATCTATTTAATAATTATATAAAACAAAGCCGGGTTAGTTACACCATTTCTAACTCAAGAACCGCTGGACCGATTTTATGATCTTTGATTTGTTGGATTTGTCTCCACCCCGAATAGCAGAACAACTATTAAAAATGGGAAAAATACACGAAAAAAAAAAATAGATAATTCACTTTCTCATTTATTTTTTTATGGAACGGATTTTTTGATGATATCTTGAAAACGGATTGTCTGATTTCGATAGACGGCGGTACGAAGTTCACCGGGTCAGCGACTATATAACAAAAAGGGTACCGTATTATTTCGTAGTCATCGTCAAAGTTTATTCACTGAGTACGTGTGAACAAAGCGCGGACGCTAACGAAATTGAAACCTTTCAAAGTTATGTTTTCCTAGATCCTTTGAATAAACTGGGTCAAAATAAGGAAATAAGACAAATAAGGAAATAATATTTACTGCTTATTTACCTACTCCCGAGTAGGATCCTATTCCTCTCTCTCTCTCTCTATTCCTACCTGAGCGGCAATTCTCGTAATTTTAAGAACGTTCACAGTCTGATCTCAGTCTCAATCAAAACAAATAACTTTAAAAAATCTGTTTTTTTTTTTTTGAAAAATATTTTTGTTTGGTCATGTTTTATCTGCCACGTCTGAGTTTCGTTATCTTATTTTTGAAGTTGCATACATACATACATTCATTCATAATAAATTCTTTATTACTACGATGTATGTTGTAAAATTGCGGAATAATAACTTCCACACTAGTGTAGGAAATGGTATTCCTTTATACAATAATTAAAACATGTTACTACCGAAGAAAACGCAACAATAAACCTAAAACACACATTTGTATGCTGACCTAAGACAGAAAAAAAAAAACGTAAATAAACTAAGCCAGTTTCTTATCGCCCCGCATATGTTGCAGCCCTGACTAAAGGAAACGATTTATTACGGTACTCGTAACGAAAAACCTAGTCTACCTGATTTAATAAAATACTGTGGAGTCTATCTATGTAGCCTTACCTTTAAGGCTCCAGTCACACAGAGATGGCAGCGAAGCGGCGAGTAGTTTCAGTGTCATTTAAGGGGCTTACAGGACCTAAACGCAAAAAACGCAAGTTTTAGAAACAATAAAAGTACTTATATGATCGACTACAGAAAACAGAATATTAAAAAAAATATATAATATTCTTCAGGATATATGCTAGGTAGATAGTGTGTTGAAAACATAATACAACTTATTTGGTACGATAGAAAAAAATCGTGAAAATACCTCTAAAAACTTTCTTTTTACAATAAAAACCATACTAATATACATACAATCATTATAATTTTTTGTCAGATAATTCTACAAGCAACATACTAAAACTCTACCCCCTTATTCATAAAACTTATCAAACCTATTTTAGTTAAAATGGGATTTTTCTCTTTCTTACACACAGAAATGACAACGTGACAGATAAAGACAAACGTTCTATAAACCTATTTTAGCTAAAATAAAGATAAAATAGGATTATGAATAACAGGGTTAGTGTTTTATTTTTTTAGTCCAAACAATAGATTTTTCGTTAATAGATAATTGCTTCATATTTTGCAATAAATTACCAGCGTTGTGTCATCGGGCTTCTCTTTCTTTTCTATGCAGTCCGACAGTGACCGCGCTTTAGGTCATGTAGTCCTCTTAATTTTAAACTTTATCTACACGCGGGAGTCGTCGGCGTCGGCGTACTCGCGGCGCCATGGGCGGCCGCGCGCCAAGTCAAGTTTCTCAAGCGATGCTATGTATTACAGTAATGAAGATAAAGTTTATAATTATATGACACTGAAAATACTCGCCGATTCGCTGCCATCTCGGTGTGACTTGACCCTTAGGGAAGGTTCACATCTGACGGAAGATGCGTCGGGCGTAACATCGATTGCGTCTATTTGTTCGCTCGACGCACTAACGCATCATCGGTTGAGTGTGAACGGTCAAGTGTTTTTCTATACATTTGTCTGTTCTGGCGTTACGCGACCGATCATACGCGACGCATCTTCCGTCAGATGTGAACCTTCCCTTAGGGTCAATTTACAACGCCGCGGAACGGAGTGGAATCGAGTTTTCGTAATGGCAAAATGAACTTTATGTCAATTGTCTAACGTACAAACTAGATACGAGCTTGTTACTGCAGGAATTCCCGAGAATGCGCGATATTTTTACAGAAGATGCGCGACCTGTGCGTATGGGTGTATCTAATTTATGCGTTACACTATTGACATAAAGTTCATAATGCTTTGTACAAAAAAAAACGCTTCCATTCCGTTCCGCGGCGGTGTAAATTGAGCCTTATAGTGCAGGCTGGCTATAATTGAGCGCGTGTTCCATTTGAACGTTCAAGCAAGTGTCAAATATTTTTATTATAATAATATACTAGCTGACCCGGCGAAATTCGTACCGCCTCAGAATTAAATAATGTGACAAAAATTATTACGATGAAATTCCCTTTTTTAATTTTTTTCAATAATTATCCTTTTAGAGAATTAGGTTTTTATAGAAGTGTCCGTTTTGCGAATTTGTCCTTTATAGACTTAGGCATTTTGAGAATAAGTCATTTATAAAATTAGCCATTTCGAGAATTAGTCCATGAAAGACACAGTTGCCATTTTGAGAAGTAGGCAAATAGACACGTGGCGCCATCTATTAGGTATCATAATATCGTTATTGTTGTTTTCCTCGGCAACAGCACTTTTTTTCGGGATGAAAGGTACATGTCCATTTCTGTACACCTGACAACAACGTATATGCAAAATTTCAGGATGATCGGTTCAGTGGTTTAGGCGTGAAAGGATAACAAACAGACAAACAAGGAAACTTACTTTCGCATTTATATAAAACTAGCTACGCCCCGCGTTTTCACCCGCGTAAATGTCGATCCCATGGGAATATCGGGATAAAAAATGGCCTATATGTTAATCCAGGGTGTCAGCTACCTCCACACCAAATTTTATCAAAATTGGTCCAGTCGTTTGAGCGTGAAGAAGTAACAAACATATAAACACACACACTCACAAACTTTCGCCTTTATAATATTAGTGTGATGTGATTTAGCATTGCCATTCAACGTGGCAATGCTGCCAGTCTTCTGGGCACGTTTCCGGATGACAGCGATGCGGACGAATACTTCGACGCCTAAGTGTCCTTTGTTTTATTTTTTTTTTTTTTTTATACATTTGTATTGTAAGTTAGTCACTTATTTTAGTATCTAGTGTATATAGTTAGTTACTTATTATGAAATAAAACTCACTGTCACTGTAAATAAATTTTCACCATGTGATTAGGGTTGAATTTTTGTTTAATTGAGGGAGTGCTAATTGTAACGTGGTAATATAAAGTATTTCTATCAATATAATTATTCTGAAGAAATCCTATCGCTGTTTTATTACATTAAGTGGCTCTTCTAGTCTCTATAATATATCGAAGAAAATGTTCACTGAGTCAGCTTTGGAAAAATTCTTGTTGGAGAAAGAAACTTCTGGGACTTCTTAAGCTTGTTTAAGAGGATTCAGCGCTAAGGACCTACTAAAGAACAGTGGTGGCCCAGTGATAACGGCCGCGACTTACGAGTTATAGGTCGCAGGTTCAAACCCAGACAGGCGCTTAATTTTGTGTAAATTATTACATCACCACTACTCTCAAAACGGTGAATGAAAACATCGTGAGGAAACCGGCATGTCCTGGAACCAAAAATTCACAGGCATGAGATATCTACCGACCCGCACCGGGTACGCGTGGTGGCCCTCTGTGTCCCAGCAGTGGGAACATTAACGGCTGATTTTGCTTTATGCTAAGTGGATTTAAGATCATACTTCAGATGTAGGATTTTTCTCTCGCAATTAATATAGAAGTGAAAACTTGTTTAAGCACGTTGGGCATTTTTTGAGATGGAAAGAAACGATTGAACTCGCGCCACTGTTACAGTAACCGACACCGCTTCGGGTGTGTTCGGCTACCTCGGGATCTACTCGGTTTTAATGTATATCCGATATGTCAATGTCAGTGAGTGATGGCAAAGTATTCTGTTTGTGTTTTGTTTTGACTTCTGTCGGCACTCCCTGAGTGCCACTGTTTTTTTTTTGAACTTGTATATCTACCTAACACAAAAAAAAAATGTTTCTCAAATATTTAGTAAGTACATCGTTTAAAACATCTCAAGGAATTTACTCAGAATTTCCTTAATTCCCATTAAAAGTGAGCGTTTAAGTATTCCAAACGGTAATATCCATTTAACGTCTATAATAAAATTGGCCTCGGGCAAATTTCAAATTATTCCCTTCAAGTTATCTCACTCCTCGACGAGCGGTATCGCTGTGAACTCGGATTCCAAGTCCATCGACGTTCAAGATCTTACTTCGTGAACTCGAAACAACAGGAATGTTGAGGATAACAAATTGTGGGAGAAACTGCTCCAGCTCTTGTGCGCTGTTGTGCACAACTATTTAAGAAGCTTGATGTTATAGAGATACTATCTTCAGCCCGCGACTTCGTTCGCGTGAAACTTCTTGTTTACCCCGAGTCACCCCGTCGTATCGCATCACCCGCCCGCGCTATCACTTAACGTTCTTTTTGACTTTTTTTCTTTTTGCTCGGCTCCTAAGGGTCATAGCGTGATGTTAAATAACCTATAGCCTTCCTCAAGAATTGGGCTATCAAATGCAGAAGAAGAATTTTTCAATTCCGACTGGTAGTTCCAGAGATTACCCCCTACATACAAACTTACAAACAAATTTTACCTCTTTATAATATTAGTATAGATATAGATAAGGAACAGGGCGTAAAGTTCATTCATACTCTATAGAAAAGGGAGGATCCTTCGACCAGGCGGGTGTTGTGTCTGGCGGGCAACTGCCCGATGATTCATGTCGGGGCGTTGTATCTATGCTAGTTGCGCGGTAAACTCTGCTTGCGAGATGTAGGATTTGCGTGACGTCAGTATGACGCGTTGTTCGCATGTGGCGTTGTAGATACCGCTACATCTTAAGCTGATCGTTTACGTATTTTGTTTGCAGAGTCAACTGCTAGATTGCAAGGTTTTAAAATAATTGTCCATGATCATTTGTGCAGCCTTTTCCCAAGGGTTTCGTTTTGGGTTGGGGTTGGCTTCCGTCTCACCAGATGCAGCTGAATACCATTTTTACCATACCTCCACAACCCACTTACTTGGTAATACGATACCTCTTGGTAAGACTGGTTGTTCAGACTTTCGGGCTTCTGACGACCTGTTATGATTGCCAAAGATCCACGAATGACAGCCGGAACCAGCGGTTTAACGTACTTTCCGAGGCACAGAGGGGTCTTGATATATAAAGATGGTCACCCATTCACGGACCAACCGCGGCAAGCGTAGCTAAACCTGATTGGTCGACCCGTGCGACTGTTATAACTTAGCCACAAGCCCCTCAAGTCCCTTTGCCCTCAGGTTTTAAAATAATAATGGAACATAAAAATAGCAATAAGTTGAGATAAATAATGAAACAAACCTAGTTTTTTGTTAGCTGACTATTATTAATATTGCCAGGAATTTCGTGAATGAAATCATTTTTGTGAATTTTCAGAAAAGCTTTATGGTAGTACTTGCTGTGCCCGCGACTTCGTTCGCGTGCATGACGGAAAACGTTTTAATTTTTTTGCGCGGAACCCTAATTCTTTTTCTAAAATAAAAGTAGCCTAAGTTACTGCTTATTACATCAGCTATCACCCGGTGAAAGTCCTGTCGAAATCGGTCCAGGCGTTTCAGAGATTAGCCGGAACAAACAGACAGACAGACAAAATTGTAAAAAATGTTATTTTGGTATATGTATCGTGTATACATCCATATGCATTTAGTAAAAAGCGGTTATTTTAATATTACAAACAGACACTCCAATTTTATTTATTTGCATAGATACGAGTAACTAACTGCGCCCCGCGGTTTCACCCGCGTAAATGTCGATCCCGTGGGAATACCGGGATAAAAAGTAGCCTATATGTTAATCCAGGGTGTCAGCTACCTCCATGCAAAATTTTATCAAATTTAGTCCAGCCGTTTGAGCGTGAAGAAGTAACAAACATATAAAACACACACACACTCACAAACTTTTGCCTTTATAATATTAGTGTGATGTGATTTTCCCCAAATCGAGATGAGAATTCGTGGTACAGCAGAGACAGAGCTACCAACTTCATAATTTCAACTTTGTTAAGACGCTACGAAGTTAATTTAACTAGTTTTTAATTATGCAATTTTTAGTTTTAAGCTTCTCAAAGCGGGAAATTTTAACGCTCTCTTGTTTTACGCTTTATTAACTAAATTAAGGTTTTGAGGTTATACTGGGATTATCTTTTACGTAACGATGACTTCATTTTAAAAACTTTGACGTCGCTTTGCTTTATTTTCTCGATTTCTTCATTAGCATAATCTGCCTATAATATTCCCACTGCTGGGACACAGGCTACCTCTATGTGAGAGCGAGGGTTCTTCTCATTATAAAGCTTTTAATTGCATAGCTTCTAGTTGTAACAATATTTCCAGGTAATTTAAACTGAGAATTCTATTAAAAGCGATTCTAATTTTAACAACTGTGCAATGTGCATACCCAGTCATAAACCTGATTCCTAGATTTACTGTTATTATATAACTAAAAGCTGTAATAAAAGTAAACTATCCCTAACTATTCAGGGAATTTAAGCATAATATACATTAAGTAGTAAATATGACTCGATAATATTATTTTAACGAACACCAATGTCGGTTGGATATAGCCTCGAGCTTTTACCAAATTAAAATATTAATAACATATTATATTATCCACGCGAGCTTTATATACGGCTATTAGCCTATTTATGGAAATAGGTAGCGGCTTTATAGGATTACTTGCTATTGTAATGAGTTTGCTACTGCAAATAATGTGAGAGCATCCATACTTACTAATATTATAAATGCGAAAGTAACTCTGTCTGTCTGTATGTTACCTTTTCACGCCTAAACCGCTAAGCCGATTTAGATGAAATTTGGTATAGAGATAGCTTGAGTCCCGGGAAAGGACAAAGGATACTTTTTATTCCGATATTCTCACGGAATCGAAACTTATGCTGGTGAAACCGCAGGGCGCAGCTAGTAGTCTATAAAATAAATTGTATCCCCAACCAGAACTATATTTTACGATTTAATTTCTGCATTGCAGTGGAGGTATGTTCTCGTAATATAAATGTACGAACAATATAAGGAGTTACAGCTCTATAGCGATCAGGTAGGTGTGCCGGTGTGGCACTCGACTCTCCCGAGGCGGTCCTCTAGCAAACAATACCGTCTACACACTGCAAGCGCGAAATTGCAGCCAAGTGCTTCGGTCTAAGCGAGGAGAGAGTGCTTTTCCGTGTAATTACATTCTTATAAAGGTAAATGTAGTTTTTTAATAACAATGTGCAGTAGAAAAACCTGATTTCTTTAGAGATTTTTTTTGTGCTTTAAGATTATTAAGGCATACAGGGCCAAATTAACGTAGAGAAACTCCGCAGACGTGACAGGCATCTAAACATTATTATTATTATTATCAGCCATTTCTGTCCCACTGCAGGGCAAAGGCCTCCCTTCCCTCCTTCCACTTGTCCCTATCCAGTGCTATTACAAACCAATCCTTGTGCAAAGAGTCGAGTTCGTCCCGCCATCTCATTCTGGGCCTGCCGCGTTGCCGTTTTCTGCTGTTTGGGACCCATTGTGGGGTTACTTTAGCCCATAGCTCCTCCGGCATGCGACAGATGTGACCAGCCCAGTTCCATTTTAGCTTGGCAGCCGTGTGACCTACATCGGCAATTTGAGTTTTAGAACGCAGTATCGAGTTCCTTATACGATCAGTAAGTTTAACTCCAAGGATACTGCGCTCCATTGCTCGTTGTCAACGAGCATCTAAACATGATAACACAAAAAAAAAAATGTGGGGTTATCGGCCGGCAGTTAGTGTAGTCACTTGAGATATCAATTTAAAATATCAGTTTTTTTTTTTGTAAGCTCTACATACCTGAGGGGTATTGATAGCTAAACACGATAAAACAAAAAAAAAAAAACCGAGTGTGCTTATGACCACACGACTGAAGTGAAACTTCAAACGTATTTGGCTATGAGAGGAAGAGAGAAAGAAAATGTGCGCGCGCACTGGTTTCTCTTGCTTATATCCCCCACTCAAATCCCGTTCGCCTCGCCCGATCACTTTTCGTAACGCTTACGTCACATGTTCGCCAGCTTACTCCCCAAGTCAAGCGTGCGTAAAGAAGTTTCACTTAAAAAAAAATACTGATTTTTTCAACTCATATTTCAATTAACAAGCGGTCGTTGACCCAAATTTCTTTTTGTCAATATTCAGCCTAATATAATGTCCCCACTGCTAGGACACGGGCCTCCTTCCTGTGAGAGGGAGTGGGTCGTAATCTACCACGCGGGCCCAGTGCGGGTTGGTAGATATCACATGTCTTCCAATTTTTGGTTCTAAGACATGCCGGTTTCCTCACGATGTTTTCCTTCACCGTTTTGAGAGCAGTGGTGATGAAATAATTTACACAAAGTAAAGCGCCTGTCTGGGTTCGAACCTACGACCTACAACTCATTAGTCGCGGCCGTTACCACTTGGCCACAAATCTATTTTATTTTTATTAATTAACCGACTTCAAAAAAGGAGTTTCTGTATTCGACCCGTAGGTATGTATGTATGTATGTTTGTATGTCCACGATTTTCTCAAAAGCTAATGAATCAATTTTTACAATTCTTTTACTAATGTGCATACTTTTAGGAAGGTTTTAGTGTGTAATACATTAGGTAATTATTCTTATGTACGAAGTTATATGCATAAATGTACTGCATCTCCGGCATTTCTATGCGAATTTTGATGCTTCTTCTAGACGGTGTCTTCAATTCTTCAATGCACTAGTGTTAATTGAATTTCTGTTGGGTAGGTACAATTGAAATGTGAAAAATAAAAACTGTTTTTTCAAAAAAAAAAAACAACCGACTTCAAAAAAAACTACAAAGCGATAAATAACTTTAATTTCGGAAGTCGGTGTCAAAAATCGAAAATGTGGAACCAACGACACCGACTTCCGAAATTAAAGTTATCTATCGCTTTGCAGTGTTTTTTTTGGAAAAAAGTTTATGTATTTCAATTTGGTAATGCCAGTATTAAGCTACCAATCGGAATGACCACTAAAATAATAACCATAGAGTTTCGTTTAATTATAACATAACTGTTGTCAGAAATAATTACGTTCTCAACCAATATTAACTGATGAACTGATGTAGTTTTAATGAGGCTAGGTAAATAAATTACCAATCACGAAATATTTGCTAAAACAATCCGCCAAAATTAATAAGGATAATAATTGTTCGGTAATTAATAATTATTAATGAAGTAAACAAAGCCACATGAATCATTATGAATTCTGTTAACGACAACAACATATTTGAAGAGAAGAGCATAAATTATTATGCTATCCTAAACTTCAAAGTTATTGTAATTTGTTTATGAACTCTTTTTTACTCAGTGAGGCCCGAACGTTTATTTATGAACTCTTTTTGAGAAATTCCTAATCGAAAAACCCAATAAGACATTGCCTTTTGGGAACCTACGACACGAGAATCTACTGTTTTAGCCGTTCATATTCTGCCCCCGATAGGAAAAAAGACGCATCTAAAATTTTTTCCAGATTTGAGTTACATATTGCCGGAATCAGAAAAAAAGGTGCATCTGACCGTATTTTTTAATATATTTCTAACTTCCTTTAGTAATTAATTTCCCAATCAACAGCAATTAATTTCCCGTTTCATTCATTAAAACATTTGTTTCTCCGTTTTTACTTTTTGTTAGATACGTCTTATTAACTATCGGGACAGCTTTAATTATACTCAAAACATTCCATTTAATATTACCGATAAAATCGCTCTCTCTTGCCACGTGCATCCTGCTTTCGTAAGATCGCTAGATTGTTCGATGGAATGTACATAAAATTATGTAGCTACCTACCTCCCCCCGCTCCTAGCGGATAAGGTGGGATTAAGCTTCAACTATTTATTTTTCTTTCTTCTTTAATATCGTGAACTCCTCGCCCGATATCATAATCTTTTAATGCAAGCACCCAAGAAAACAATAACGGGGGTTTGAATTTTTCATATTGCTTCCTTTAGTTTTATTTAGGAATAGAGTTTTATAACGTTGGGAATGTTTATTGCTATGGGGTTTATGAGAATTGTTTAATAGAAACGGTCACGTTCAAGCAATTCTGTGCTACGAATGTTGACCCATTAATTTAGGTATCCAGCGGTGAAAATTAACACACTAACAATTGCAATTCGACAACATTCATTGCGTTATTTACGTTGTCGAGCAGAAGAATTATTCAAAAAAATTAATCAATGGATTAGGAATTTCTTTCAAAATCCCTTGAATTGTGAAAGAAAGTGTGTTACGCTATTGGGGTGCAAGTTGATTAATTGTGTCTATCATCTTTTTTCGACATTTTTTATACTTTTACTTGGATTGACTTCTTTCTGAGTTTTCTGAACATTGATTTTCCGTCCAAAAATCACTGTTCAGGTTTATCATCATCATCATCATCCCATCATGATTCTAGTGTGAAAGAGAGACGGAGCTATACATGACAGATATCACCATCCCTTTTAAATACTGGAATCATAAAGGCATTAATACTTCATAATAATTTTCCGGTCTGATTTCCTGAGCCCCCCATCCACCTCCCCCTCCTCGATCCCCTGCTAGTTTGTCTTCTGTTTTAAAATACGGCCACTGAAAATCATCATTCTCGATCGTCATTCATCGAAAGACATTCACTAAAAGCATTTTCTTTCCAAGGAAACTTTAAAGTAATTATTATGAGCGTTAAGATTCACCCTTTTACTATTGTCTTAGGCAAGATAATTGTCACTATACACAATTGTCATTCTATTCAGAATAGTAATAATAGAGTAGTATTAGTAATAACTAATACTACATAAATTTCTGACTGTCAGATGAATTGCTTTATATTCTGTAAACTCTTATGGTTAAATGTTTACTCTTGAAAAGTTTAACAAGACACCTACCTAATTACAAATATCAATCATTATAAAATTAAGTCTCTTAGCTGCCAATAAATGGATTCATCCATTTACGAAGATAATTGTTAATTAAGACTTCTTTTATATTACTTCGATTAATCATTCTTTGAAAATGTTTGTTTCAGAAGCTTTTATTTCTTTTGAAGTTTTTTTTGTGGGGCACTTGTTTCATTTTAATTACGATTGAAAAATAACTTCTCAATAATGCCAGTACCCGTAATTGAAAATGTTCAAAATCTAATCGCAGTCTCATTTCAGCGACAATCAATGTCAAAAACTTGTCAAAAATGTAGGGAAACTAGGTACAGAAACCAGCACATCAAGCTACCCGAAGCAGTAAAATTTTCCCAATCAACTTTGAACCTAATACTTTAGCGATAAAGTTGAAAATCTATTAAATAAATTTGACAGATTGTAGTAGCTTGATGTGCTGGCGTCTGTACAAGTATTTTTGACAGATTAAGATTGAGAACGGTCTTAAAATCACGAGAATTGCCCCTCTGAAATGTAAAATAAGTATTATGTTTAATATTTACTAACGATTTTGTGGATTTTCTAACATAAAATAATTATTATATACTTATATTAATAAATATTAAATTAAAAAAAAGAATATATAAATTATTGATAGATTAATAAACTTGCTTTATTTATTTGTTAATTTTATTTGATTAATTAGGTATAATAAACAGCTACAATATGTTTTGGAACAGAGAAAAGATAATACAAAATATTAAAAAAATTGCAGTCCAATAAATTTTCCGCATTTTAACAAAAGAAAATAATATGATAATAAGCGCTACTAAATAGGTAGTAAATAATTACATCACAATTAATCAATAATTTGACAGTAGGTAGACACAATCCTATAGATTACTTTGTATTGTAATAAATGCATTTCTTTTGTTGTAAATCCTAAATTGGTTTCTTGAACGTTAAATTATTATTTAGTTTACACTAATTTAGTTTTCAGCATTTCACAAAAAATGCTACTTTGTTCTCATCCTACCTATTATAACTTACTACTGATGAAGAAAATCCGTAGCATTTGGATTTGTTAATAAAGCGACTAGCCTGCTATCATCCTCCTTTAACAAAATTGGATTGTTACGAATTTCATGAGCCAATAGAGGAAATTAAATAATCAAAGTAACGCCTCCTATCCTGTCGGATATTACTTAATACCGCTACACTGCTTTACAGCGATGGCCGCTTTATTGCAGTTTCTCATGATAAGGTGGGATTTGTATTTGTATTTAAAGCACATTTAACCGCTTTAATAAAAATGTTATTGAACACTGGCTGGTTATTTTCAAATATTGTAACGATTTGGTAGCGTTCAAATTTTGAAATATTTAAGATAAGTAATTTAAAGGAAATGGGCCGGCCAGAACCGATGACGGTTGGAGTAGACGTGTTCTTGGGTGGAGACCGCGAATTGGCAAACGTAAGGTAGGCTCAGGCTAGTTGGAACGACGATCTACGCAGGGTGTCTGGATGAAGCAGGATGAGAGTTGCCGTGAATCGAGCTAACCAGCGTTCATTGGAGTGGCCTATGTCCAACCAGTGGACTGCCGTAGGCTGATGATGATGAAAGGAAATGTTGAATTAGAAATTTAGAACGGAACATGAAATTCATTTCATTAGTGTAAGTACATAGGTATATGGTTCACTAATGTTTCACCAAAACTCATTTATGATTTTGACAAATTTTGACAATTGACAAATTTTTAGTTTACAACCAACGTTTCGTATACAAACGTACGTAACTTGTTGTTGTATAATAATGAAATGACAAATCATGTTTTTGCCAATCGTTGTTTGTCAAGTAAAAATTTGTAAATTCATTTTTGGTGACCTGACAGGGCACCAAGTATTTATTCTCAATATTTAGGTGAAATTTTCTTACTACCCATATTATATTGATTGGTAATAACTTAATAAGTCATACTTTGTAAATAACCAAAATGATACTTTATTTTGTTTGGCAACTAGTCATTTAAAAAGAAGCATTTATAGCGAAAATAATAATGTATTACGTTCCTTAGTTATTATGATCCTGGATTTGTTCATCACACTAATCACACTAATATTATAAAGGCGAAAGTTTGTGAGTGTGATTATATGTATGTTACTTCTTCACGCTCAAACGGCCGGACCAATTTTGATAAAATTTTGTATGGAGGTAGCTGACACCCTGGATTAACATATAGGCTACTTTTTATCCCGATATTCCTACGGGATCGACATTTACGCGGGTGAAACCGTGGGGCGCAGCTAGTGATAACTAAATTTCTGCTTACCTCTTCAAGAGAAATAAACTTTGGGTTAACCTCTCTGCTCGACAAAATTTTGACATATGACACACCAGCTGACTCGACGGGGTGTTGCGAATTACGTCATGATAATCAGAAATTTACTTTTAACTTTCAGCATTCGAATTTATTAAGAAAACTGTGTTACCGCGCCTATTTTGTAAAATAAGTTTGTGGCAAATATCTTTAACTATATGCTGAGGTCGGTAAAACCGCGTCATTCTACTGCGAAAGTTGTATAAAATAGATATTACTACACCTATCCAAAAGGTAGACACCTTAAAATCGCTGAAAATATGTACATAAACCACCTAATCTCTTGATGAAAATATGCAAAAGGGAAAAATAAAGATATTGTTATTCTCTCTGCATTCTTACTTTTACCATTTTTCATACACAAACTACATAAAAAACATGATCAAATCTTGATAAAAATTACTAAAAATTGTGTTGCGACGTGACACCTCTTAGTGCTGACCATCCACCCAATTTTCTTATTCCGATTCAAAAATGTCATAAAGCCTAATCGATAATCGGTATTTAGAAAAAAATAAAAAAATTGTAGAGACTGAATAAAAACTCTTTGGTATATTTTATCATGAATTAATAGTTTTTTGAAATATAATCATTTTAATAAGTACAAACACGTACAGTGTGGATAGGGGTGTAACTTTTTATGGTTCCCTACGTCCGAATGAAAAAACGGAACCCTTATAGGATCACTCGTGTGTCTGTCTATAGGTTTGTTACAATCGATTTGTTTCGAATCTACTGAACCGATTAAGTTGAAATTTGGTACACATATAAATTTCTGTGACTCAAATACAGACGTGTAACATGAATAAATTAATTATGAATATGGGGTCACTTTTTGGGGTCACATTAGATAAAAAAAATACCATTATTATAGTTTCAAACTCAAATGGGTCCCGCCTGCTTCCAAATTTTATTTAATTTAAAATGGGCTTGTTTTTAGCTTTTCAGTTAGTTTTAGTACAAGGATGCAGTCGGGTTTTTTTAATTTTTCTAATAACTTTTTTTTATTTCCAGCTTTTTAGTTTACAAATGTGAAAGATGTGATGATACGTGTTTTTTACGATTTGTCACTTTGAATTACTTTTAACCATATAAGTTGTATATATTTTTGTAATCACCTTTTAAAACTCTTTATTTTGATACCCCACTCGATAGGTATTGAGAAAAAAAAAATATTGAAGGCGTAATATGGCGCCAAAAATCCGCCATTTTGTTTTATTTTTATATGCCCAGTGTCACTCTCACAGTAAATACGAATCTAACGACACCTCTCAAGCTAAAATCCATCGAGCCGTTCAGGCCGCAGAGCGTGCCAAACAATTATACATACATACTCTCGAAAAACATAAACCTCCTTCTGGCGCAGTCGGGTAAATAGTAGATTGTTATACAAGGGTCGAAAGGAATCTATTCCCATACGAGGTATTTAGACTATAGTCCGAGTAGGAATTGATGACTTTCACCCGTGTTAAACACTCTACTTTTCATTTCGAATATATGGAAAGTAAAAAATAGTGGTCTTTCTAAAATATTTATTGATAATAATAACATGAATAATAGGTACCTATTTAAAATCAATTGAAATATTAGAACAATTTGTGTGCTATTTTAAATATGGAACACACCGCGTCACTGCCGCGGGCCGTCCCGCTTGATAGGTATTTTTTTCACACTGGCTGTTTATACACTCACAAGACCGCAACATTTTTCTTAATTATGTAAAAATTTCGTAGCTGACTACTTAACCAATTTAGTTCTATTTTTAAATTCATTCCCGACCTAGAGAGGGAAGCAATTACTATGAGTCTTTCCCGCCTTAAGGTGGGAAGCAACGTCTTCCACCCGCTATTCGGATCAAACAAATACTACTTTCCGTGTATGAGAAATGAAAAAGGTTTACTTACTGTAAGTACCGTGTGATATATCAAATGAAAGGGTTTGTCATGAGGGTCACAAACATATTTTTTAATAACTAAAAAAAAGTTATTTATTATTCTATTAAATATAAACAATATATCTGAAACCACAGCCTAAAATAAAAAAAAAAAAACTACAAAATATAGTTCTGTGATTATTCTAGATTCCAAGAGATCCTATCAGACGTCTGGTCTTCAAATAATATAGCAAATCTCTCATTCTATACTGCGTACATACTTACATTAAATTTGGTCACAGTCAAAATATGTTCGGGACGTTATATTCAATTTAAAGTTGGTATTTTTAAATGTTATGCTTAAAACACTTGTTATAAGAAGTCGGTTAAAAATAAGATTTTTGGCATTTTCAATCTCAATAGTAAGAAATGCTCAAGATGTTATTCCCCATAAGAAAACAGTAGGACTTTTCTTTTCTGGCTGGCACTTTAATTTTTGAGTTATGAATGATGGGTTTATGAAAAACAAACTTATTTTTGCAGTCGATCAAATTAATGATGATGTACATTGTACATGCGTGAATATTCAACCCTAACGGAACCTTTCACTGTGCGTGGTCCGACATAAACATGGATATTTTTTTTTAAATTTCGTTGGGAAACTACAACAAAAACAAACAATTACTATTACTCAAGTAAACTAATAGAAACAAAAACTACCAAGGTCATAAAACTAACAACACATATTAAAATGTAAAGTGATTGCGGAATACGCAATTTATACAATTAATTTATCATCATTCCCAAACTTCTGCTCAGCCTACCTAAAAAATGTATACTGGGCATTCTGTAGCAAACTATTAGAAAAGTATCAAAAATAAATACTTAATTGTAAAATAAATAAAAATAATTTTATACGGCGAGCGCATTCCAAGATAAATTCAAATATAGAAACAATTCGGCGCGAAATTCAATTAACGACTATGGTCTAAGGTCCTCGAGTGTTATTGACTCAGTTCAATTGAATGTCCAAAAAACTATTAAAATTACATTAGAAAAGCATAAATCATTATTATAAACAATGCTTATTGTATTTAATGCTTAAAATAATTTTATTTCAATTTCTGAGTATCGATTTCCGATATTCGACATATTAATTACCCGAGTCAATCGAAATTTAAAAAAAAATCGTTTTGCATAATCGCTTTCGCACATCATTACGATAAAAAAAACAATCATGGCCGGCGATTTTGAACACAAATTGAGTAGTGGTAATGAATAATACGTGTTATTCGACCTGTGTTTCAATATTACGTTAAGATTTGGGCATTTTCGTGTTGTTAATAACATTTACAATAATATTTGTCACATTTTAAATCTTATCTACTTGTGTGTGTGTGAAATTTGTGAAAAGTAAAAATGTAACACGCACGATTGGCGCGAAACTTCGACATTAGATATCAAAAAACTTCATTACCACTACTTATTTTAACTTGAACAATGGATGAATTCGTCAAATAATTAAATTATGTATTATTTACTGCCCCTGTGGTGGAGTTTGGATGTTCGAAATCCCCAATTTTTATGTTTTTTAGCCTCGACCACCACTGTCAACAAAATGGCGATTATCGCATTTACAGACTTAAATTTTATAAAGGTAAAGTAATAAGCTTGCGCGCTAAATGTGAAATATTTAATGGCGTTAACATATGAGTTTTTTATCCAACTCTCTTAATTAACGCACATTCATAAGATTTGATGGGTAGCTTAATAAATATTTACATAATCAATGTAGGGTGTCGTATGTCGTAATTCTTGGGTCCTAAAGGGGTCATTACCGAGCCGGCGGAGGTTCTTGTGTTCGGGTCCTAAAGGGGGCGCTACCGAACTATACGGTTAATACAGAAAAGGCGCCTGCGAAAACAAGCGCCCAATTGTCGATAACGGAAATGAGATGATCCCAAATGACAGCGCGCCGTCGGATATCACTCATTGCCGACCCGTTCCGTTTCATGTGAACGGCACTAACTCGGACTGCGTTCGGGATTGGGTTAGCGTAGCTTCACATCTGCCGAAATTATGGTACGGAATGTTCCTTTTTAGGGTTCCGTAGCCAAATGGCAAAAAACGGAACCCTTATGGATTCGTCATGTCTGTCTGTCCGTCCGTCCGTATGTCACAGCCACTTTTTTCCGAAACTATAAGAACTATACTGTTGAAACTTGGTAAGTAGATGTATTCTGTGAACTGCAGTAAGATTTTCACACAAAAATAGAAAAAAAACAATAAATTTTGGGGTTCCCCATACTTACAACTGAAACTCCAAAAATTTTTTTTCATCAAACCTGTACGTGTGGGGTATCTATGGATAGGTCTTCAAAAATGATATAGAGGTTTCTAATATCATTTTTTTCTGAACTGAATAGTTTGCGCGAGAGACACTTCCAAAGTGGTAAAATGTGTGTCCCCCCCCCCCCCCCCTCTAACTTCTAAAATAAGAGAATGATAAAATTAAAAAAATATATATAATGTACATTACCATGTAAACTTCCACCGAAAATTGATTTGAACGAGATCTAGTAAGTAGTTTTTTTTTTAATACGTCAAAAATCGAAAACCGCAATTTACCTTTCACAAAGTTACAACGAACTACAAGAACTTTTATATTATGTTACTTGCTGCTACTCATATTTGTTTACATTTTTGGCAAATAAATCGCAAATGCAGATTACATACATACATAAACTCACGGCTTCTTCCTATGACGGTAATTAACTATTAATTAATAAACCCGTCTTGCTGCAACGCAACCAAAATTACACCATGTACATACATATACATACATAATCAGCCTATAATGTTCCCACTGCTGGGACACAGGCCTCCTCTCTGTGAGAGGGAGTGGGCCATAATCCACCACGAGGGCCCAGTGCAGGTTGGTAGATGTCACATGTCTTCAAATTTTTGGTTCTAGGACATGCCGGTTTCCTCACGATGTTTTCCTTCTCCGTTTTTGAGAGCAGTAATTTGAACCATGTACAGACGCCAGCACATCAACCTACCCGAAACTGTCAGATTTTCCCAATCAACTTTGAACCTTATGGTTTGGTGATAAAGTTGAAAATCTATTAAAGAAATTTGACAGATTGTAGTAGGTTGATGTGCTCGCGACTGTACATAACAAAAACGAATTCCTAAAACATAATCATGTAAATAAGCAAGCTCACAGTTGAGGAGACAGGCGATACCAACCGAATTCATCCCCAATCCCATATCAGTCATTCAGATTGGATATTTGTCTTTGATTTTGATATCCATCTCATTCTCCAGCGACAAATATTCCACGTAACACGTATATCGAAACGTATCCAATCATTGATCCAGATGGCTCAGTTATGTCGTCACCTATTCCCATGACGTCACAACATAGACAGATACAGAAAATCAAGACCGCTGTATTGGTGAATGAATGAATACTTTAACTTAAACTATTCACGTTATCGATCAAATCCATCGCCACCGCACAATAACTTCATTGAAATAATCAAGTCATTTGGGTTCCGAAGCGACATTCACTGTTTATAGTACAGTCACGAGCATAAGTACGTATACACTTGGCTTTATTCAAAGGCGATTTTCTCTTTTATTTTTGAATGAAATTGTATGTTATTACGAACATAGTATTTTCGAACCCATAGGTTTATGTAGTGTCGTATTTTAATACTGCATTCGTTATTTCACGAAAAAATCGCATTTGAAAATTTGCCAAGTGTTGACATGTTAGTGCTCGTGACTGTACAACAACAAGTACCACAGAGCATTAAAAGAACTAGCTAGTGAAGAGATGTACTAATTTAATAATAAAAATATGTATGTTTAGGTTAAGGTATTTATCTATGGGCCTGCGTCGCCTGAAATAAGTAAATAAATAGCAAAAAGTGATCATAATTATTACCATAAAATATACGTCGGTATAGAAGGCTGGCTCCATACGCTGAAACAGGCGCATGCGCAACGTAGACGCGTTTAGTACGTGTCAAACTTTATGACAGCTCTGAAGTACGCTATTCACTACGCAGTACCCCACTCCTCACCCGCCGCTGACCCTTGAATTTGTTCCTGCGCAGCGACTTACCTCATGTTCCAAGCCGCCAAAAAGTTTGAATCAGGCTGTACGTACTGCCACAGATAATATAATACTCTAGGGTACTGCGATCTCAAACTATTTCAATCGAATGCCTGTTGTAAGTAGGTTTGCACTCGTACGTAATGCCCCATTCACAGCCTCGGTAGATGCAACGCAACTTGCGTCAAACGACACATGCGTGTCACGTAGCGTCGTGGCATGCTCTAAACAACTTATTTCATTTGTTTTCTTCTCAGACGCTTTCGCAAGACGCGTGTCATTTGAGCGTATAGCTCGTGGCCAAGAGGCAAAGCGCGTCTATGTGTGCGTGCATTTTCGCTCATTGTATGAAGCCGGTCTTCTGTTCTTATCTATTTAGTGGTGCCATTGTGTGATTGTGTATACTGGCACTAACATTGATTGCTGTCGTCTGTGTCGTCATGCGTATTGTTTCGGCACATTGATGACATTGTTACTATTCAAATTGTTTGTGGGATCCGAATCATTACGAATTCACTAAGTTAAAGGAAGACGGTCGATGACCTTTGTTCTAGTTGCCAAAAGTGCAACTGTTGAGGGTGGGATCCTGGATTCGGTCCTCAGGTTGGACAAAGTGTTGATTTTTTTTATTGCTGAATGGACCCACTCTTGACCTCGATCACGCCTGATTGAAAGCGATGGATGAGATCTATGATGGAACGAGCGTGCCCAGAAGATGCCTAAGGCACTGGTACTCCCACGCATCGACGAAACACAGCAGGCTGCTTCACGCCGGACTCCGGTGGGAGGGTGATCACAAACCAGGCGGGCGTTAGCCCTACCACCGCAAGGGAAGAATTGGCTAGTCAAATAAGGTGTTGGGTGTGACTGTCCAGGATGCTCCGAGCGCTCGGTTCAGTTGAGTAACCGGCGGAACAAACTGCGCTACACGAGGAGGCTTCTTCATGCATCCAAAAGTGTTATCAGGTTATCCCATAAGTTTATTAGTAGCAGCGTGCAGAGTCTGGAATTGTGCTAGGTTGATGGCAATAGGGTCACTCTCTTTATCATGTAACTTCAACATAACTAAAGAAATGTGAGAACCATAATACCTTTGTCTAACCTTTACGTATACTGGCTATGATAATCATCATCTGCCTAGCCTTTTCCCAACTATGTTGGGGTCGGCTCCAGTCTTACCGGATGCAGCTGAATACCAGTATTTTACACAACTGCCTATCTGACCTCCACAACCTAGTTACTGGGTACAACCGATACCCCGTGAGACTGGTTGTCAGATTTTCGGGCTTCTGACGTCCCGTAACGACTGTCAAAGATCCACGAATGACAGCCGGGACCAACGGCTTAGCGTGCTTTCCGAGACACGGAGGGGTCTTGGTATGTAAAGATGGTCACCCATCCACGGACCAACTGTGGCAACACAAAGTAAAACAACTTTATCATCATCTTTGATTCTCGCTATTACTGCTCCACCTCTCTATTATATCATATGACCTGGAAACATTCCATTAGAAGTTAGAACGCATGATTTACAATCACTCACTAAATTATTAAATCGACCAATCACTGATCTGCCGTCCTCATCGTTGCCGATTGCTGTGACGTCATGTGTGAATGCACTATAACATAGATTACTATGAATACATTCTGTGATTGCCATTGCGTATTGTGTAGGTAATGTCACAAAATAGATACAGAGGATCCGCATATTAATCATAACCTAAATCATTTTGAAAGATATTGCTAATCCATTGCTTCATATGTTAGCAAAATTTGTCTGCGAAACAACGTAAATTACGCAATTAATGTTGTTGAACTGTCAAAATGAAAGTCGTTGCTACTGATGTGTTACGCAATTATCCCTGCAATTCTATTCAAAGAGCGAAAACATAGACACGTTTCACGTACAGCGAGTGTAAGCACACATGCGACTGTCATTTGTTTGAGATTAGGGTCCATACGCATTGGTTGGTTTTGGGACTCGTGGCATACTCTAAACAACTTCTTTCATTTGTTTTTGAAGTGAAACTTCTTTACGCACGCTTGACTTGGGGAGTAAGCTGGCGAACGCGTGACGTAAGCGTTACGAAAAGTGTGAGCGGGCGAGGCGAACGGGAGTTGAGTGGGGGCTATAAGCAAGAGAAAGCAGTGCGCGCGCACATTTTCTTTCTCTCTTCCTCACATAGCAAAATACGTTTGAAGTTTTACTTTAGTCGTGTGGTCGTAAGCACACTCGGTTTTTTTTCGCTGTCGCTTTCGCAAGACGCGTGTCGCTTGAGTATGAAGCTCATGGCTAAGAAGCAAAGCGTGTCTGTGTGTGCGTACATTTTCTCTCTTTGTGGAGAGCCAACCTTCTGTACTATTCTATTTTGTGGCTATATTGCTATTCAGGACTTTGTTACTATTCAGGTTGATTACTGCTTTGGAATTCAACAGACCTGATTTTGTCAAAGAAGTGTTTGTGTGCTGGCATTTGATTGATAACGTCAATGACGCAAAGTTAAGGTATTCAGTTCTGACGATACGAAGGTACGTGACTACCCAAACCTAAGTTTAGTACCTACAAAACCATTTTTAATTGACCTAGCCTGAACCTTCGAGACAGTTACTGTATTTTGAGCTGTATTCGGACAAACGTGAAGTGGCAACTTAGACTCGTACTTTAAGTACTCGTATTTTAATTAAGAGTGTCCATGGAGTTTCTTACCCGTTCTTCTCCATAGGTACCTACGCTTTGGAATGGGCAACTAGCTTCGTCTTTCTGACTGACCGAACCCTTGACAATTCTAGTGTTTGTAATTGGCTTAATTTAAATAAATGCTTTGAGTTTGAGTTTATTTATCGTCAGCTTTTGTTATAAGAACTTTAACTTTGTCGAAACTTTAATGTTGTTCGTAGAGTAGTTATATTAGAGATGCCATTTATTAAACAAAACAAAAAACAAACTCAATCGTCGGGCAGTAGCCAACCAGACACAACACCCGTCTGGTCGGAGGATCCTCCTTTTTCTCAGTCCGGGGCAGTGGTCCAACTGCTCTGTCCAACTAGTTGGACCATGGGTCTTTACTAGGGGCAGTTGTCCAACTTTAAAAATAGTTGGACCACAGCACCTTTTGAGAGTTCCGTGGTCCAATTCATTTAAAAAATAACTTGCCAACTCTAAAAACCTCAACTGCATCTTTATGAACCGATTTAGATGAAATTTGGTATGGAGATAGTTTGAGTTATGGGTAAGGATATAGAATAGGTTTTGTCCCCGAAATTATCCCTTAAGGGTGTAAAAAGGGGGGTGGAGATTTGTAAAGGGAATCAATAAAAAAGGACTATAATACTTTTATCGCGGGTGAAACCGCGGGGCATAGCTAGTACACTATAAACAGAATAGAATAGAATAGAATGCTCTTTATTATGTACACCATTTAAATTACAGACATAAATATAGAAACTAAACTATCTTTCTTCAGCAACGCATTCATGTTACCCGTATTTGAACTTCGCAGAAGTAAATTTAGCTCGAGAGAGCTCCGCAAACATTCCATATTGAACTACGCTTCTTGGAGCTAGTTTTTAGATCAATCATTGTTACTAGAAGTTCCGTCCGACTGAATTTCCATATCGCAGAAATGTATAGCTGGGAAGGATCTTCAAAATTGGATTCCAGGGAATTTATTTCCATGGGTACTGTGTTACTTCATCGGTGTGTATTAGCTGTATATGTCGTAAAATGAAATAATGGCATTAACCCCCTGACTAATAAACGTTGTATAGTGTCTGTATAGTTACACAATGCTTTGTCTTCTTCTTTCGAAAGTCAAATTACTGACGACTGAAAGTGAGAAATCGGTGTGTAACTTTTCATCTGATATAATACGTTTATTAGTAAGGGGGTAAATGTTTTGTTTTTTGTTGTGTTAATTACTTTCCAAACATTTTATAAAAAAGTAGCGGTGAAGTTTCTTGCCCATTCTTCTCCATACGAAACTAGCTTTTGGAAGGGGCGATTAGAATCAATCCTATTTTTTTGAAATGTTGACTTCCAAAAGTGCCTTTGATTTTCAAATGATTTGACTTTGAAACATAATATTGTATAGAACCAAGTTCGTCTAATAGATAGCTGTACTGCTGAGGAGTGTTTTACGTCACTTCATTTTCCCAGCTAAAGCACCAGGAGGTCATCAAGAGCGATCGTTTTGGCGTTTTGGGGTCTTATGTAATTCTGACGTTCGAAAAGCGCTGATTCTCCTCCTAATTTGAATAAATTGACTTTTGATGTTGATTCTCTGATATTAACATTACTATCCATACATAGTCAGCCGATAATGTTCCCACTGCTGGGACACAGGCCTCCTCTCTGTGAGATTTGGGCCGAAATCTACCACTTGGGCCCAGTGCGGGTTGATAGATGTCACATGTCTTCGGATTTTTGGTTCTAGAACATGCCCGTTTCCTCAGGATGCTTTAAAATTCATCACTGCTCTCGCCATTGCTATCCGTTACTAGTAAATCCGTAATATAGTCTAGGGGAAATATATAATAATAATATATCAGTAATATCGTATCTCAGAATCAATTTACGACTATATGTCTATTATTTCCATTTGTTCGACACAAAAATACTGACGGGGAAATATAGGCATCTCTGTTTATGACGTGCCCATTGCTCACAATAAGAGAACCACATAAATTAGGCTCGAATAAACAGTACACTTATTCCGAACGAGCCTCCCGCGACTTATTACTCTAGCCCTAAGAACCCGAGCGAAAATCACCGTTAGCCATACAACTTAAGGGTCAAAATTCGATGAAAAGGGTAGAGAGTAATCCCAATTGACTAATCTGGAAACACTCGGTCCGCCTTTCGCAGATGTCGATTAATCTTGGCATCGGAATTATTCGGGCTGTTGACTGGTTGCTATGACAACGAGCTGGGTCCCGGGTCTGGGTATCCGGGTTCCTGAACATGAAGGGATTGATTGAAAAAGATGGAAATGCAAATACTCCTGCAATATAAATAGCTGTGTAAATAACTTCGGTACTCAGAATCGTATGTTTATTTTGTATGATGGGTTTTCGATTTTAAATAACGTTTTAGTAGTGTAACTTGTATATTTTTTATTTATTTATTAAAACTTTATACATAAGTAAAAAATAACATTACAAGGACTAAATCAAGTCTCACTTTGTACTGTTATTTTATGAAATTCATACGTAAAGGGGTTTGAAGGTTTTGGCCCTAAAATCAGCCGCCATTTTGATTTTTTTTCAGAATCGCGGTGCACAACAAAAGTTATATATTTAGATAGAGGACACTTATACAAACAAAAAATGTTATATAACATAATATATTAAAGCGTCAGGTTTCGGAGCTATTCACCGAAACATAAGTCGAAAACAACAAGAATGTTTGTTGTTTTTTTTCCCTCCAGGTAAGCATATTGAACTATTGAGGTAATAGAAAAGTTAAGAAACCTTTATGGAGAAGAAATAAATGAAGAATAGACATTTTTTAAATAAATAATTAAACATGGCAATTTATAGTTCGTTTTTTAATCCCAGAGACTAATCTGACATGTGTAATGTCAAACTTCTATACTAAAAAAAACGAAAACACAAAAGACTTATGTCAGATTAGTCTCTGGGATTAAAAAACGAACTATAAATTGCCGTGTTTAATTATTTATTTAAAAAATGTCTATTCTTCATTTGTTTCTTCTCCATAAAGGTTTCATAACGTTTCTATTACCTCAATAGTTCAATATGCTTACCTGGAGGGAAAAAAAACAAAAAAATCCTTGTTGTTTTCGACTTATATTTCGGTGAATAACTCCGAAACCTGACGCTTTAGGATATTATGTTACATAACATTTTTTGTTTGTATAAGTGTCCTCTATCTAAATATATAACTTTTGTTGTGCACCGCGATTCTGAAAAAAAATCAAAATGGCGGCCGACCTTAGGGCCACCCTCCATACAAAAATCTTCAAACCCCTTTGACGAGGACTCAAAAAGCTTTATTTTACAGGCTCTAGGTATTATCTACAAGACATGAAGTTTCTTTTACACGCATGGTCATCATCATCATCATTATCATCATTTAAGCCGAAAAACGTCCACTGCTGGACATAGGCCTCCCCCAAGCACCTCCACTTCGACCGGTTTTGTGCTTCTCACATCCAACGAGTTCCTGCAGCCTTCACAAGGTCGTCGGTCCACCTTGTGGGAGGCCTTCCAACGCTATGTCGCCACTCCAGAACCTTTCGGCCCCATCGGCCATCTGTTCTGCGAGCAATGTGCCCTGTCCACTGCCACTTAAGTTTGGCAATTCTTCGGGCTATGTCGGTAACCTTGGTTCTCTCTCTTCATTCCTGATTCAATAACGCATGATCACGCATGGTAAACAAGGAATATTTACCACACAGTTCTCCTTATTACTGAAATCTCTAGCATTCTCTAAAATTTAAATACTCATAGAGGCACCATTTTCAGTTATCTTTGAACGACATTCTACAGCTCCACGCGCGGCTATACACAATTTAAACTTTCCTCTCTGTCCCCGGTCAAAAGGCCCAACCGATCCGAAAACGATACATTACTACCCACATGCAAATTCCATAAAATAACCCTAACAAAAACCATGTCCCTGCGGATATCCGGATATCCGCATAAATCCGCCAATAAAATATCGGGTTGCCGGTTGTTTATACCGGCCGGTTGCCGAGTTATGACCGTGCTGGTTGCTAAGTAACGACCACCAGGCCAAAACGAATAATATTTTATTTGGTAACCGTAATGCACTCAAGAAAATTGAGTCCGTAGTTCGTATGAAATAGGGTATGCCTGAACCAGCGTTTTATTTATTTCTGAAAAATTTTCTCTAGTGGTGCTACGGTCGCTGTTGTGATATTACTCTGAATTCGTGATATTACCCTTGAATTTGTGATATTAGCCCTGAATCTTCATTTGTGCGAAGTGACTTGTTTATTTATGAAGAGTCTTACTTACCTTGCCTTCGCGCTATTTTTCTCGGACGTGGGATAATACTTCAGGGTTACGGACTACCCCCGTTTGAGCCAGTCCGCTTTTATGCTACCGCATCGATTCTACACTCGTGACCAAATTCTTAAGTAAATTCACTGTATGGAAGAATAATTTTACTGGCCGAACAGTATACAATATTGATCGAGACATAAAATTGTTTGTTTGTTTTCCAAACCAATGAAGTTTAATTCTGAAAATGGTTGAGCTCATGTTGCAGAGTGAAAAACTGTTTGTCGAAAACACTTGAAAATTACATTTATATGAGCATTTTCCTAATATGTCTCCATGATTAAAAATGTGCCGTATCTTTATTTATTGCATACATATTATAAATTATGCTCCTTTTTGTGTCTGTCTATATAACCGCGTTGTTTTGCTACGCAACGGGTTTTGATGCGATTTTTACCATCCTTAAAGGAATCTACTCCTAAAACTTTGTGTATTAATTAAATTTACAAATAATATAATACATTACATTGCGATAATAGACTGGACACTCTCCCACCGATTGTAATGAATTCCCAAGAAGTGTTTTGCCTTGTTCCGAGTTGGAAAGCTGAGAACAAGGGGGGGATACAACAGATCAATTTCAATATAAAATAAGGTTGGGAATTCATTGATAAGGCGATTAAGGAAAGGAACTCTACTTTTCTTTTGGTTATGAAAGTTATAAAATGTGAGAGGAGTACAAAAGGGTAATTGACACGTAACGCTTGTGTTGGGAAATACTTTATTTAGAGTAACGTTAATTAATTTCCTTACAATAAACTACAAACCCACTCCAAGCGACGTGTATAATACATTGCGAAGCAGGGGCGGGTCGCTAATATGTCAACAAAATGTCATAGTAATAGTCATTTATTCATAAACAAGTAACATATCTGAATTTACACACAAAATTACACAGTTATAAGTAATGTAATATATACTAAAATAAATTACATATGAATTTCATAAATTATATCATCAATTTAAAAATAATAAATTTAAATTCCTTCAACAGTACTACGACCAAATTAAACAATATGACTAACACCTAAAATAATCAATTAAGAATAAATTAGCATAGTTTGGTCGAATTAATTAAAAATAATGATGATAAATTTATAGTTAAATCAATAAATCAGAATGAATAAAATTCAATAAAAACAACCTACAGGGTGGAATTAAATTCATGGGCATCCTTTTAAGGGGTCATTGTACTCATCGTTATGAACAACTTTCACTATGGGACTAAGCCTAAAATCGCGAAAAAAAATCAGCTGTCCCTTGCATTTATGTTCACATAACTCGTCAAAATGTATGGAAGAGCTGATTTTTTTTTCGCGATTTCAGTCTTGGTCCCATAGTAAAAGTTGTTCATAATGATGATTACAATGACCCCTCAAAAGGATGCCCATGAATTGACAACATTTCATATTTTTAACCTGCATGTATTATTACGTTATATAAAAGTAAATTCAAATCTAGGGCACCCATATTTTTTCGTTTTTCGAAATTATGTACTTTTCATTCATAATTTTAAGTTTGAAATTCGGTGTATTCTAAAAAGACGTAAGTGCCAGATGACGGTAGAATGGCGATATTACCTTTGCTTTATTGTGACCCGTCAAAAAAACTGTTAGACGTCACTTGTCTCAGTCGTTGTTTTGGTTCCTTCATTGGCGTATATTTTTCATTGGGATCCATTTTATTGCCGAAATATCAATCAAAAATTGATAATGGCGCCGATTCTCTTGTTTACAAATTAAACTAAATTTAAGTTCAGTGCATCTTTTTCTTTCTACTTCATTAAGAAAAGAACAAGAGATGAATATTAGTTTAGTCGTGTCAAATTAAGATATTCCATAGACAATTTAGACGTGATTAAAAAATTGGCTATTAAAGATACGTCAATTTACGTCAGGCACTGACTAATTTGACAGGACTAAACTAATATTTATCTTCTGTCCTTTTCTTAATGAAATAGAAAGAAAAAGATGCACTGAACTTAAATTTAATTTAGTTTGTGAACAAGAGAATCGGCGCCAATATTAACAGTAAGCAGCCTGTCGAGTTGATAGGAAAAAATATTGTTGAATTCAATTCAGTTTTTTAGTTGTTTTCTAGTTACACTTCTTAGGTGACATTGACATGTCTTGTTTGATGTAGTTTTCAATCAAAGACATTGGAATGCGCAAAGTTAACTACCTCATTCCGCCGTTTATGTGACGTCATCACATGTTTTTTGATTTTTATTTTTTTTCTCAGAAATTTAGAAATAAAAAAATAAAATAAAAATATATTTGAACTCAGGATACGAAAATAAAGAAATAGTATTTTTGTTTTAAGGTCGTGTCAGGTTTGAAATGTTGTCAATTCAATTTCAGCCTGTTTATCTGCTTAATAAAATTACAATTCAATAGAATTACAGTTCATCTACAGCATGTAGACACTTCTTCAATATTCAGGTGTTTTCTTTCCTACTTTTTAGGGTTCCGTAGTCAACTAGGAACCCTTATAGTTTCGCCATGTCTGTCTGTCCGTCCGTCCGTCTGTCCGTCCTCGCTTAATCTCTGTGACCGTTAGCACTAGAAAGCTGAAATTTGGTACCAATATGTATATCAATCACGCCGACAAAGTGGTAAAATAAAAATTGGAAAAAAATGTTTTATTAGGGTAGCCCCCCTATATGTAAAGTGGGAAGTGATTTTTTTTTTAATTTCAACCCTAACGTGTGATATATTGTTGGAAAGGTATTTAAAAATGAGTATGGGTTTACTAAAATCATTTTTTGATAATGTCAATAATTTCGGAAATAATCGCTCCAAAAGTAAAAAACAATGTGTCCCCCCCCTCTAACTTTTGACCCATAAGTTTAGAAAATATGAAAAAAATCTGAAAAGTAGAACTTTATAAGGACTTTCTAGGAAAATTATTTTGAACTTGATAGAAACAACAGTTTTTGTACAAAAAAGACAAAACTTGTACAAAATCATTTCTGGACTAAGTTTGTAGTATAATCGTATATGCAAGCATTTTTTTTTTAACTTCGTTTACATATTTTATTATCCTGAACGTATCTTTTTTCAAACAAAAAAAGAATGATTAAAATTGGTTCTCGCAATCCAAATTTACCACCGAAAACTTCTGGCACGTCTATGTACTAATTAGTAACCCAATTCCCCGAGAGATGGCGCTGTAGGTACTTATTACATTGGGTCGGGTATTATCGAATTGTACGTGGGAACACTTATTGTGACGGACGGGAAACTACGGAACCCTACACTGAGCGTGGCCCGACACGCTCTTGGCCGGTTTTCATTTTCCAAATCCACTGACCTTATTCTCATTGACATTCAACGCATCAATCAACAAGCTCTTTCGGAATGCAATATTCAAAAACGGCAGTCACACAAAACAATTGACGATCCCATTCGGCCCCACGCCCGCGGCTCGTTAATGTCAGTTCATTATCCACTAAACGGTTTTATGTCCGGGGGGGGATACATCCATCCGTGGTACGTGGATGCTAGAATTAGAGGATGGGATTAAATTAGGATTATAAAACGACTTTATGAATTGATGAAGAATTAGGTTTATTTGTTAAGCTGTGGTTACTACTTTAAAATATTAAGACGGCGCCGTTTTATTATAATCACTAAAACGGATAATAGTGGCCACTTTTATCCGTTTTAGTTATTATAAAAAAACTAAACAATGTTAAACAAACATCCCCACTTTACGTGTAGAGGAGGAACCCTAGAAAAAAAATTTTTTCATGATTTTATTTTACCACTTTGTCGGCGTAATTAATATGCATATCCATGCCAAATTTCTAGTACTAAGAGTCTCTGAGCTAAGCTGCGGACGGACAGACGGACATGGCGAAACTATAAGGGTTCCTTATTGACTACGGAACCCTAAAAACATCCAACTTTTTTATTACTGCACGAACTATTGAACATCTATGCCACAAAAATGTTGCGTTACACTTTCCTTCACAAAGTATCTAACCACCGTTTTCTACAAATAACCTTTCCCGACCTCAAATTACTCTTGTAAATCGTTTGTCCGACCTTACCGTCGTCAGTCTTCTCCAAACTGCTGCGTAATTGTTTCATACAATGTCAACTATATTCATTCCAGTAATAGCGTGGCTACATTATCTGGGTTCGTTGTTATTTTCTTCATCGTGTACTTCTGTGAGAACGATTTGAGCAATGGGGGCTTTAGTTATAGTTTTTAAGTACTTCTAGAAGAGCTGTTTGAGGTCTTTTGTATGAACTGTTACTGTTTCTATGAAAACTACATTGTGTTTAAGTCTGTTTCGTGTTTGTTTGGTAGGTTAGTTTTTTTAATAAATATAAATTTATAAGATAGATGTCTTAGTAAACATTTTGTTAAAGAGTATCTTCGTAGACATATGCATTTAGTTTCCGTTTTATGATGCGGATGGTGCTGTTGCCTTTTTCCTTTTTGGTGTAGACAAATGTCATGGCCCTTGTGCTCTCTAATAAATATCGCTTATACAGAAATCTAACGTGTCTTATTGAAATATTACCGAAATCCCAATAGCTATTTATGCTTCATCATCAAAAATCTGACTGACAATTTTTATTATAAGCGAACACACTTATCATTGTCGTCATCGTAAGATTATGTCTAACTTGACTTTTGTTAGTGTTATCATTCAAACAAGGGCAAAATTTTGCAATATTGGTCTCAATAATGGTCACTTCTATTTACTTCCTGTCACTGAAACTAACCAACACCCAGTGCGCGTGCGGTGCATTTGATCAGACCATGTCCCACTTCCAGAATTGTCCTAAGAGCCCGTTCACTTGCACACCTTTGAAGACTGCAATCAACGTGGCCGCTTACTGGGCTCAATAATGTTCCCTCTGCTGGGACACAGGCCTCCTATCGGTCAAGGGGAGTGGGCTGTAATCCACCACGCGGGCCCAGTGCGGATTGGTAGATGTCACATATCTTTGAATTTTTGGTTCTAGGATATGCCGGTTTCCTCACGATGTTTTCCTTCACCGTTTTTGAGAGCAGTGGTGATGAAATAATTTACACAAAGTAAAGCGCCTGTCAGGGTTCGAACCTACGACCTCGCAAGTCGCGGTCGTCACCACTGGGCTACCACTGCTCTCCAATCGTGAATGACTGAACAATCGTAGGGGCATAATTAAAAGGACTGGTACAGTGAACAGCAAAAGTAGATGATGAAAATCAATACTAATGAAAGGAGTTCATGTCAGAACTGTGTGGCGTCGATGGTAGATGTCACATATCTTCGAATTTTTGGTTCTAGGACATGCCGGTTTCCTACACTGTTTTGAGAGAATTTGCGCAAAGTAAAACGCCTGTCTCTACAACTTGTAAGTTGCGGCCGTTACCATTGAGCCTAACTCCACTCCCACCACTGCTCACTGCTAAAAGGCTTATCGGGATAAATATTAATTTAATCTATAAGAATATATATTCACAGGATTTCCTTTTGCCAATACGATTATTACGATGTAATATTTTCGTCTAGTTTACTTACGTCCGGATTTACGTGAGACGTTCTTTGGGATGGATCTTTTAATATCGTTCTATAAATATACAAGTATATAAAAAAAAGAAAAAAAAAAGAAAAAGACATGAGCTCATTGGGCATAAAAAAATTCGTCCCCATCGCTGTCAATGGGATAAGTGCCCAAAAGGCTGGCAGCATTACTACGTTGGAAAAAAAATACTACTTTATAAATAGAATATAATTGCCTTCATTATATTTGTCCTCGTATCTCTTCTTTGTAGCACTCTTGTCAGAAAGATCGTGGTTCTCAAGTAATTTTTGTCTAGGGGCTGATGTGCCTCATGAAGGTGCTTGAAAATTCATCATCATCATCATCATCATTTCAGCCGAAAGACGTCCACTGCTGGACATAGGCCTCCCCCAAGCACCTCCACTTCGACCGGTTTTGTGCTTCTCGCATCCAACGAAAATTGTGGGTTTAAAATATTCTTTTTCTATTTTTACCTTTTTGTTTCTTCTTCTTGATTGTTCCTAGGGTCCGTGATACGACACTGTAATAACTTTACTGGTGACCCCAACATCATCCAGTATTGAGGAATGAGGGTGTAAAGTTCACTAATACTCCATATAAAAGGGAGGATCCTCCGACCATATTATGGGTATCGTGTCTGACGGGCAACTGTCCGTTGATTCATGTCGGGACGTTGTTTATATGCTAGTGGCGCGGTAAACTCTGCTTGCGAGATGCAGGATTTTGCGTGACGTCAGTATGACGCGCAGTTCGCATGTGGCGTTTTAGATATCGCTAGTGCAATAGGTACACCTCTGCCTAACCCTTAGGGGATTGCAGGCGTGATGCTATATTATTATATAACATTTGTGATAGTTCAGTTTATTGTAAATGAAGTTACGTGGTTTACTAAAAAAGTCTAACTTTTCTCCGCCCGTAGAAAGGAGTTGTTGATATAAATGACGATGGAAGGCTAAATCGGCCATACCTTAAACAGACACTCTGGTGCATTAATTGGGAGTTAGCATTGAGTAGTAAACATTAACGGGCCATGTTAATATAAAATTAAATTTTAGGTTCGTTATTAAGTTACTTACGAAAATGCTCATACATTGGTCTCAATAATGGATCTCAAAACTGTTAATGATTGAATTAAATGCTTAACACTGGATGTAAAATATCGCCCGCGGCAAGTATCGGCAATGAATACAGTTCGCCAATATTGCCTTTAATTTTATCTATAATTTTGGTAATTACTGGAATCTGAATAATCCGAGCGTTATTTCAATATGTATTTAAAGCTCACTTTAATAATGAGCAGCTCAAAAAGGTTTATTAAATACACAATGAATAATCTCATATCATATCAGAATGCAATAAAATCATTATTTTGCTGAAAATTATTTCCAGAAACCTTAATTATCTTATAATCTTCTAATGATCTTATAATCTTCAAATGGGCCTGAACACAAAGGAAAAATTTCCAAAATCAAGAAACCTCTCTCTCTCGTGAGGAAACCGGCATGTCCTAGAACCAAAAATTCGAAGACATGTGACATCTGCCAATCCGTACTGGGCCCGCGTGGTGGATTACAGCCCACTCCCTCTCACCGCGAGGAGGCCTGTGTCCCAGCAGTGGGGCCAGTATAGGCTGGTTATGTTTTGTTATGTTACGAAACCTCTAAGATTAGAATAGAAATAGAATACTCTTTCTTATGTACACCATATAAATTACAGACATAAATATAGGAACTTTACAAAGAACAACTTTGGTTTCTTCTTTTTTTAAGCTATTGCATAGCTTTTATCGCGGGCTTTGAGCGCGGCGACCGAATCAATAAATTCCGTAACGAAAATAAACCTTACACCCCCCACTCAGACCGGCACAGCGGTGCGGCGTTAAAAGCCGTGCATCGTCTAACGTCGTTTCAGTTCAGCAGACTTCGGCACGGTGTTTGTGTGCGTACGACTATACGTATGCGTGTAGACTGTACGAAGCTCGTACGAATCGAGACGAACTTCGGAACTTGAATTAATATCAAAGAAAAAAAGAAAATTGCATAAATATTATAATTGCATAAGCTGATAAAAAATGCTATGCAATAGCTTTACCGCGGCAGTCCCCGAGTGCCACACGTATTTTTTTTTTTCTTTGGAACTGCACTGACAGGTGGCTTGCTTAGTACCTAGAGCCTAGTAACTTAAGATCCTTCTATACACGCTAGTCGCCAAGCGCGCAGTGCGGCTGGTTGCGAGAATTCTATTTCGTTCGTTTCACTTCGCTACTCGCAAGGTGACTCACTAAGCTCCAGGAGCTAAATCTAACCACCTGGCAGTGTGTACGTGCCCTAAGACACAAATTTGTGATCGTAGTTCTGCGTCTAACCCATCTACCAATTAGAACCTATTCAAAATCCACTCTAAAATCAATCTTATATGGCAGTGGCATTAAGATTAATTTGCATATCAAATTAATTCATGACTCGATGTAGCGTTACAAAGATGGCGCCTCCGCAGTAATATAAAAGATTTAGTTGCCATAATATTCATACTCCGGGAAGCTCCATTAACCCCTGCTTTATAAGGGTTGCTTCTTAAAAGGGAAATCTTGCGCTTCTCGTAAACTTCTGCAATAACTTTGGAACGGATATTCATGATTATTTATTGGTAATATACGTCAGAAGTTTTGGTGCGTGCTTAACCATATGCATACAATATGCGACCCAAGTTCCTATAAAATAAAATTTATGTTCCAACATAGCTGTAATTTTTATAATAGATGGCGGAATAATTTATTTCGAAAGCTATAGAAGAAATTAAAAATCACGATCATGACAGGCATGATGAAGCTAAATTAGAAAAAGCGGCTGATCCTAAAATCACAGCTTTAGATTCAGGTCCAAAAAAAACAATTAGAACAATGGACCTTTTAAAAACTGAAACAATAACAAACAAAGCAGTGACCCTAGCAGCGAACGACCAAAATTGCTTTAATAAAACACGAAAATATATTTCCTTTTTCAAGGCGGACGATATTAACGTCAGATACTTCGCAATGTTGAGTATAGTTGAGTTTTTGCGAACGTTTGCAACAAACTGAGCGTCATTTGCTTTTTCTGTTTGCTGAGCAACGTAATATATCGTTTCGCTAGCAACTGTTGGATACCGGATAGTACAGTCGGAAAAGCTATTTGGTATGTTGGATTACGCTAGAATATTGTACACCATATAGGTATATATGTCACGCTATCCTTTCTAAAGCTGAAAACTTTGTTTCTTTGTTTGTTTGAACGCGCTTATCTCTGCAACTATTAGTTGGATTTGAACAGTTATTTTTGCATTTAATAGCCTAATAATAATTCTTAACATTAAGTTAGGACCTTAAGGAGACGAGTAATAGGAAATAAAATTAAGAAGAACCCTAAGCGTAAACGAATTAATAGCGCGGGCATGCGATGCGATGTGATCAAACTCAAACTCAAAGCATTTATTTCAATTAAACCATTTACAGGCACTTTTGAATTGTCAAGAAGTCAGTCAGTCAGAAAATATGAAGCTAGTTGCCCATTCCAAAGCGTAGGTACCTATGGAGAAGAACGGGCAAGAAACTCCATGGACACTCTTTTAAATTATATTGTTACATAAATATTAGTTACATCATTTATGATAGGGTGGGTCGGGGAACAAGGAATTTCACGCGGACGAAGTCACGGGCAGAAGCTAGTTATGTAATAATTATAAGAACTAACATTCCAGCTGTGACAAATAATAAATTAATTCGTATACAGGTTTGTGTCCTTATAATACTACTACTTTTAAACAATGTTGTGAGAGGGCTGAGTAGTCAATTCTTTACATTGAATTCCATAAGCATGAAAGTGGAAAATCGAATATTTTGGCTTGTATACCAAGTAACTTGTTAAACTGTATCTACTACGGGCTGCATAGTGGAGCTGGTAGGAAAACTGATCCAGTTTTTATTAATTCTGTATGCTTAACTCAGCTGGTCTGTTGGTTTAGATGTTAAAGTAGAAATGCAGATGTTATTTGTTTAAAATACTGCATAAATATATTTTGTAGGAGATAACTGCAGCGTATTTCTATAAACTGTAGATATATCTTAACGGTATTCTTCTTTACTATGATAATTAGGTATATGCCTCAAGCATTTGCTTATTGTTAGGTGTATTTGCCTTTCTGATGCGAGATAAGTTTGTTTCTGCTTCAGCATTGGCTTCTTTAACAAAATTAAATGCTTATATTCTATTAATAAAAACAAAAATTTATCCTTCTTCTTCTGTAGTAATCACTGCATCAGCCCTTTGTATCATCATCATCATCTGACTAGCCTTTTCCCAAGGGATTGGCTTCCAGTCTAACTGGATGCAGCTGAATACCAGTATTTTACATGGAGCAACTTCCCATCTGACATCTACAACCCAGTTACTGGGTACTGCGATATCCATTAGTAAGACATCAGCCCTTTGTATGACATGGGAAATAAAATCCTTGAAGCTTTTGCTTACAATGCATATCATGCAATGATGGTTAAATAACTTATTTTCTTATCTATAGAAGTAGTGCAATAGTAAGCGCATCACTTGAAATTCTTGAGAACGACTTGTATATTTTTTGTTTAAAAATTTTTGTGACAATCGGAATTAGGTTTTAATTAAAGCAAAAATTTAGAAAAGTTTCCTAGAAATTGTTGTAAAAACCAAAAAATGGTTTTTTATGCTTTGAGGACAGGACAATGTCTATCAAATCAGCTAGTTTTAAATCACCATCAACCTCTTTAAACAAGTTATATATACCCTACTACAGTTGGCTGCAAGAAAAAGCGAGAGAATCTTCAACCGAATTGAATTCTTCGCTATTTTCAATTAACATCTGTGTGTCTCTAGAGAGGTTTCTTTCGTTACGAAGGCTTTGTGTCGAGTTGAATACAGTGCTTCCTCTTTGTCTCCGCAGTTTTGTAGAACGGGAGGAGTTTCCTTTTTGTATTGTGTCTCTATTTTAAATAACTCCGTGGTTGTTCCATAAGGACCTTTTTTGGTCCTTTTGAGCAGCGATATACAAAGTTTGAAAAAAAAGTAAAATTTTATGTTAATTGTTTAGTTTACAAGTAACAAAGGACTCAAATATCTTAGTAACAATATTTCTTAAGAACTACGTTATTATAATTATATAACCTACACACTTAACCTAACACTGCAATATTTTTCATGCAAATCCCTGCTGCAAGCTCAACACCGATGTGGAAAGTTTGCAGCAGTGATTCACATACAAGCAGTCCAGTCTGTTCGCGATACACCGCAATATAATATTGGGGCTGGCCAGCGTCCGGCGCACCAGGGAAGCCCATCTATGCCCACAGGCCTCTCTTTTCTTATTCCAATCCCCCCGATCTGGAATATATACCTACGTATCAAATTCTGGCATCATCATAATCAGCCTATAATGTTCCCACTGCTGGGACACAGGCCTCCTCTCAGTGAGAGGGAGTGGGCCGTAATCCACCACGCAGGCCCAGTGCGGGGTTGGCAGATGTCACATGTCTTCAAACTTTTGGTTCTAGGACATGCCGGTTTCCTCACGATGTTTTCCTTCACCGTTTTTAGAGCAATGATGATAAAATAATTTATTCAAAGTAAAGCGCCTGTCTGGGTTCGAACCTACGACCTACAACTCGTAAGTCGCGGCCGTTACCACTTGGCCACCACTGCTCTCCATATTTTATCATATAGAATTCTGTCATATATAGTTACGAATAAAAAAAAAGTCAAAACTCAAACTGAAAGCATTTATTTCAATTAAACCAATTACAGGCACTTTTGAATCGTCAAGGGTTCGGTCAGTCAGAAAGATGAAGCTAGTTAAATGAGAGGCAACTTGTTGGTTTATCAAGTATATAATTTATAGTTACTCAAAGCCATATTACAATTTCCAATTAAAATCCAGTGTATCCTTTGAGAGTTTCTTTCGTCGCTGGAGCTTTGAGTCGCAATTATTGCATGCTGTAGGTAACTTTGTCTTTAAATTTCTCAGAAACGAACGGCTTTCAACGTTCTAGGAAATAACCGATGACCGAGTTACCTCGTTGCTCGTGAATATTGTTTATTTAAACGATAAAGGATTGCCTTTATTGCCTGATTGTTTCAATAGCCGGTTATATTTATATCTAAGGAATAAATATTGCGGTTTGACAGCTTTTGTATAGCACTATCATATTTATTCTTTAAATACAGGATGAAATTGAATTCATGGGCATCCTTTTAAGAGGTCATAGTACTCATCATTATGAACAACTTTTACAATGGGACTAAACCTAAAATCGCGAAAAAAAAACACCTGTTCTTTGCATTTATGTTCACATAACTCGTCAAAATGTACGGAAGAGTTGATTTTTTTTTTTCGCGATTTCAGGTTTGGTCCCATTGTAAAAGTTGTTCATAATGATGATTACAAAAGCATGAAACAAGAAAGTACCTTCCCGTGGTCACGTGCTACCATAGCTTATAATATGTTAGTACAGCGGCATGCTACCACGGGAAGATACTTTCTTGTTTCATCCTTTTCAGTTATAGTCGGGATTTAGTTTTTAAACTTATTTTTTATTTAATTATTTTAGGGCTTATTTCAGTAATATTTATATTTTTTAAATGTACTAACTAAGACCTTTCATATGATACCCACACGGCATGATAAAAAAAAAATTTTTTTTTAGTTCATTACTTTATGTCCGCTAGAGGGCGCCATATTCAATTTAATGTGACGTCACATAGCTTATAACCAGCGGACGATCAAGACGCTTCCAACAATACTTCATATATCTAATTATGACAAGGAGTTTAGAAGTTATGAGGGAACAGATGAACATACATACTTACATACCGGTCAAAATCATAACCCTCCTTTTTGCTTCGCCGTAGTCGTAGGTAAAAACAGCTTCAAAGAAAGAGGCAAACAGAAAGAGACTCCTTTTAATCCAAAATAAAGGGAACATTATTATGATTTCAAATGAAGTCCGAGATTTACAAGTTTCGTTCTAAGTGAAAATCTTTTCAGATAATATCTAGCTTTATGAGGGACTGGCAGAGATAAAGTGGAAAATATATTAAAGTACTTTCTAGACGGATTAAGGTTTTGTACTCCCAAGTTAGTACAAAAATGGGTTTCTTTTTATAGTGATAAACGTAATGTAATGGCTTTGACATTGCGAGGTACGTTAATAAAGAACAGATATAAATGTAGGTAGATAATAATCTGATAATGAACCCACATGTTTTTTGCGAATTTTACTGTTATTGTTGGTGTACGGTTTACGACCTAAATATTTAGCTGGAAGAGTTTTCCAATAGACTAAAAAATAACAATAGATATTAACAATGGTAACAGGCACAGACGTAGATAGACCTACATATTATCGCAAATATCACGATCTGTATGAAAACAAAACGTGGCTACCTACTATGACGTCACAAGCATTAAATTTAGTGATGGGAAAATCAAATCGATTCAAAGACGTCGTCGCGTGCGGCCAATACCATGCCAATGCCATGCGGTCTATACCAAACATCTAAATCGGTTCAGTGGTTTAGGCGTGAAAAGGTAACATACATACAGACAGACAAACAGAGTTACTTTCGAATTTATAATATTAGTATGGATATGGATTAGTTAGGATTACTAATGGAAAAACTCATGACCACTCCACCCAATCTGGTTATCAAACCCAAGACCTTACACACACTTAGTCGCGATTGCGACCACTGAACTAACGAGTCAGTCACGTAAAGGACGTTACCCTTACAATATTTTTTTTGCTGTAGCGTGTTGTCTACAAACAAAACCTTACATGCACGAATACCCACACCCGGAAAAACTAACTGTAGGCTTTACAAACATTTGTTCGACGGCGGAATCTAAAATGACTGCAACTCGAAGCTCGACCGTAAAGTGCTTTTACCACTTTATGCCCAGGGAGCGTCAAACGTAAATTGTGTGGTAGTGGCGATTTGGAGGCATGACTGACCAATAACATAACAGAATCAGCCTATAATGTTCCCACTGCTGGGACACAGGCCTCCTCTCAGTGAGAGGGAGTGAGCCGTAATCCACCACGCGGGCCCAGTGCGGGTTGGTAGATGTCACATGTCTTCGAATTTTTGGTCTAGGACATGCCGGTTTCCTCACGATGTTGTCCTTCACCGTTTTTGAGAGAAGTGGTGATGAAATAATTTACACAAAGTAAAGCGCCTGTCAGGGTTCGAACCTACGACCTATATTTCGTAAGTCGCGGTCATTACCAGTGGGCTACCACTGCTCTCCAATCGTGGGGCATAATTAAAAGAACTGGTACAGTCAACAGCAAACGTAGATGATGAAAATCAGAAATTCAATACTAATGAAAGGAGTTCATGTCAGAACTGTGTGGCGTCGAAGTGATTCAAAAGTATGTGATTGTAAATTATACCAAACATTTACTACTAGTACAGATGCCATATATTTGTGATCAGTTTTGACTCCAAAGTTATAAACTCAGTCATCATCTACTTTTGCTGTTGACTGAACCAGTGTATCTATAGCCAAGCAGCATTTCTGTGTCCCGGTTTGAGTAGGTAAAAGATAATGATTTACATACCGAAGATGCCTCACTGCGATACGTCGCGGTCACGGTTTAGCTCGCTACCTCGATGTCACCTCCATGTAAAACAAATGCATGCTATAGTCCGCGCGGAACTAGTTGGCCGCTGAGGTGGAGACAGGGGTGAAGCGACGGTTCGCACAGCACGTACTGAGTAATGCGCCCCCGCCCCTCCGTCCCACCGCTCACATACCTAAGGCGCGGCCAACTAGTTCCGCGCGAACTTATAATAGAAACGCACGCACATGCCAGGCATTGAGGTAAACCCCCAAGCAGATCGTGAGCGTATCACAATGAGGTATCCTTCGACATGTGTGTGGCTGTTAGCATGCATTTGTTTTACATGGAGGTGACATCGGTGGTATCGCAGTGAGGCATCTCCGACATGTAATTACCCTAAGGGTATGGATGCCTGTGTTAACAGGCACATGATACTCGTACAGTCATGTTTTATCTCTGGGATGCCTCTCGTTTCGCAGATGTCAACAGGTGGGAGTGCAACAACCTCTGAGGCCCGGACTCCACTGAAGCGGAGCTGGGCGGAGCGGAGCGGAGACGTGCAGGAATCGACCAATCACAATGGTTGAAATCCTCATCGCGTCACTCGTCTCGTCTGTGATTGGACGATTTCTGCACGTCTCCGATCCGCTCCGCACAGCTCCGCTTCAGTGGAGTCCGGGCCTGACCACCTCCTCAGCTGTTCGAAAACCGATATCCATACTAATATCTATTATAAATGCGAAAATGTGTCTGTCTGACTGTTATCTCTTCACGCTTAAACCGCTGAACCGATTTAGATGAGCTATAGAGATAGTTTGAGTCCCGGGAAAGGACATAGGATACTTTTATACCGATATTCCCACGAAAAACTTATGCGGGTGAAACCGCGAGGCGCTGCTAGTTTTTTTGTACTTTACGTACTTTGTGTAAATTATTTCATCACCACTGCTCTCAAAAAGGTGAAGGAAAACATCGTGAGGAAACCGGCATATCCTAGAACCAAAAATTCGAAGACATGTGACATCTACCAACCCGCATTGGGCCCGCGTGGTGGATTACGGCCCACTCCCTCTCACAGAGAGGAGGCCTGTGTCCCAGCAGTGGGAACATTCTAGGCTGATTATGTATGTAAGAACCAAAACCTTTATACATGTACAAGATGAATTCTCCTCGTCGAACACATAACAAGGAGAGAATACAATAAAAATAAAAAGCATACAGTCGTAGTTAACTTGGCAGTCAGAATAAGTTGTTAGCTGGAAACTCCGCGAGTCTGCGACACGCCACAGAGCGTTCAATCTTCTTGGGAACCGCGAAAATGTTAACAAGGTTTTACAGTTGCTTGGTTCTTTTGTTTTTGAAGGAACGACGTGCAATGATCGAATAAGTTAAATAAGGCCAAGTTAGGTATTTATTTACATCAATCGGAATTGGTTGCGCCACTTCTTCTTCCCAACGAAAGTATTAGGAAGTGGTGAAGGGCGGGCGTTTTGGGGGACTGTCTTATGTAATTTTGACGTTCGAAAAGGGCTGAGAATGACTTTTGACTAGAAGCGCCCCGCGGTTTCACCCGCATAAGTGTCGATGCCGTGGGAATATCGGGATAAAAGTATCCTATGTGTTATTCTGATGTATAAGCTATATTGCTGTAGGAGTAACAGACAGTCCGCTGTGCAGGGCCTGCATGGAGGACGACGAGACAGCGGCACATGTGCTTCTAAACTGCCCAGTGGTCGCCACGTACAGGGCAAAGTACTTCGGTAACCCAGGTACCCTACGTGAGACGGTCAGTAACATCAAGGCGTTGCTGGCCTTCCTCGAGGAGCTGGGGTGGATCGAATAATCGATTTTCCCACCCGTACGCAAAATACGCGCATTGACGTGGAGTTGCGGACACCAGCCCGTATTATCTATTACCTATATTGCTGTAAAGTGTCATCCAAATCCGTTTGGAGCATCTCACATGTCTTTGAATTTTTGGTTCTAGAACGAGACTAGAGATTCCTCACTATGTTTTCCTTTACGGTTTTGAGAGCAGTGGTGATGAAATAATTGACTCAAAGTTAAGTGCCTGCTTGGGTTCGAACCCACGACCTTCAACTCGTAAGTCGTGGCCGTTACCACTGGGCCTAGTGGGCCACCACTGCTGTCAATATCGATAATTATGAGATATCGACTTCAATGACTAACAATAGGTAGAAATATGTTGATTTTAATCGTTTGCATTCAGCTTACATAAACCAGCACCGTAATCGCACTTAAAATCACAATCTGAATAATTTTGAAGGACATTGCTAAACCATTGCTACATTTGTTCGAAAAACTTGTCGTACGCAATGAATGTTGTTGAACTGTCAAAATGCTACTGTCATAGTGTGTTACGAAATTACTCTACTGTTTATTTTCAATGTCCCTAGCAGTATTTTCTTACAAAGTAGAATAAAGTAGCTACAATGTCTTAATACATTCTGACGTCCAAAATAAAGATGCCAACACGCACGTACAGACGCCAGCACATCAAGTTACTACAATCTGTCAAATTTCTTTAAGTAATAGATTTTCGACTTTATCGCTAAAACATAAGGTTCAAAGTCGATTGGGAAAATTTGACAGTTTCAGGTAGATTAATGTGCTGGCGTCTGTACGAATTCAATTACCAACTCCCAAAAGCATTTACTGAAGATTAAACTCCATCGCAATTTTCCTAATTCAATTCTAGTTCCAAATAAATGCAACATAATATACACTCCCATTTATTTTCCACCTAAGCAAATTAAAATAACGAAGAAACTTCTCCAAAAGAACGGCCAAGCAATCCTTTTCGTTCGCACTCAAGGAACGAATGCCGCATCCAGACAAAATAGGGGTAATCAACTTTATGACATCCATGTATCTTCGAACTGCACAAATTGCGTTCTTTACAACGTATAAAAGTTGTTCTCAGCAATCAGCTGATTAAAGTCAACGTTTCAACCCAAAATGCACTCTAACATCGAGAAAACAAAGTCTATGTTTCTTTGGGGAGTTGAAACCCACATATGTGGAGACGGCTTTAGTGTCTACCATGAATTTAGTAGTAAAGAAAATTAGATAAACTGGCTATTTCGTTAGTCTTAATGTAGTTACGAGTATTGAAGTTGGAGTACCGTAATATTTCTAAATAGATCGGCGCTTGGAGAGTTTTGTTCTTACTTACTTACTTATTTGTAACTTAGTTAGCGAATTGGAAGTAAGTTAAATGTCACAGGAGCTTAGATTAGTTCGAACTAAGTTTATGTATGTTGTAGGTACTTGTAATTGATTTAGTTTTTTTTTTTTACTTTGGCAAATGCACAGATATAGATATACCTAGATAACGCAAGTATCACGAACTGTATGAAAACTAAGCGTGCCACTTTTTGACTACCTACTATGACGGCACAAACTCGCGCTCTCTCGCTTACGCTCACCCAGCCAGCAGTACGCAGGACTGAGCGCGAAAGTGGCGGCTTATGATTTTCGATCGTAAACTGGTGCGATTTTTGGCACGCGAAGTAGGTGCTCTTGCGTTATCTAAGTGTATCTATATCTGTGGGCGAATGGACCTTTGCTTGATACCCTTTCGCAAGGTACATTACAGTTTACGACCCTAACGGAGTAAGTATCACTTACACTGCCCAAAAACAATTATGAATAAGTATTTATGTGCTTTTAAATGCTATACACAGCTTGAGTTTGTCACAGGATTTAGTTTTTGAAACCAACAACTACATCATCATCATTTCAGCTGAAAGACGTCCACTGCTGGACATAGGCCTCCCCCAAGCACCTCCACTTCGACCGGTTCTGTGCTTCTTGCATCCAACGGATTCCTGCGGCTTTCACAAGGTCGGTCCACCTTGTGGGAGGCCTTCCAACGCTACGTCTTCCGGTACGCGGTCGCCACTCTAGAACCTTTCGGCCCCATCGGCCATCTGTTCTGCGAGCAATGTGCCCTGCCCACTGCCACTTAAGTTTGGCAATTCTTTGGGCTATGTCGGTTACCATGGTTATCCTGCGGATCTCTTTATTTCTGATTCGATCACGCAGGGAAACTCCTTGCCCTCTGCATTGCCCTTTGGATGAATTTCAGCCTTCTAATAAGACCCATTGTGAGCGACCACGAACAACAACTACATATGCACAGATGCCAGCACATCAAGTTACTACAATCGTTCAAATTTATTTAATAGATTTTCAACTTTATCGCCAAAGCATAAGGTTCAAAGTTGATTGGGAAAATTTGACAGTTTCGGGTAGCTTGATGCGTTTATTACCGTTGGATCCCGTTTTTTGATCCCGTTTTTTAGGTATTACCGATGGATCCCGTTTGCTATTTCCGTTGAATCCCATATTATAACAACATGTGTACATTTCAGAAGAAAAGTGATTTACCTTTATCAAACACTAAAAAGAGATTATTTTTAGTGGGTTACCCGGAACCGAACTAGTTAGATTAGGTTAATTATTAAAAAAAAACAATATTAGGTTAGGTTAGGTTAAAACTGTGACCCCTACGCACGAGCCGAGCGAGCGAAGCGAGCGTTGCCGCGGCAGCGGCCGGCGAGTGCCAGAAACGACTAGATTATATAGAAAATGAGTTGTTTGTGAAATAAATAGTATACGAAACGTTGGTTGTAAACTAAAAATTTGTCAATGGAGTTTTTGTGAAACATTAGTGAACCCCTCATTTTATTATAAACAATTTTGTTGTTGAAAGTACCCGCATTCATATTTTTTTAAGCATTCGGGATCCAACGGAAATACTTTTCGGGTTTCAACGACAATAAAACGTAATTATCTTGCATTTTTTAAATTCGGGATCCAACGGAAATACATAATAATGTTTTGCGGGATCCAACGCCAAAAATATTAAAATGGGATTCAAAAACGGGATCCAACGGTAATAAATCGCTTGATGCGCTGATATCTGTACAACATTTTGATAAAGTACCTATACTATTGATAATTAAATAAATCTTTTTAGTTAATTAAAATACAATTATTGTAACAAAATATAAACTGGCTTTCGATGCTAAATACTCTACCTACAATTTCAGCGCAAGTAAACGTTAATTATATTATATCTATAAAGGTATAAAGAACAGGGTGTAAAGTTCACTCATACTCTATAGAAAAGGGAGGATCCTCTGACCAGACGGGTGTAGTGTCTGGCGGGCAACTGCCCGATGTTTCATGTCGGGCTGTTGTATCTATGCTAGTTGCGCGGTAAACTCTGCTTGCGAGATGCAGGATTTGCGTAAAGTCAGTATGACGCGTTGTTCGCATGTGGCGTTGTAGATACCGCTACATAGGTACCTACTTTGATTTTCATTAAGTTAATGAATAAAAAATAATGCTTGAATCATTCATGCAGCTTTTATTTCCGATTCCAACAATATTAGTAAACAATATGGCTCATTGTGTAAAGATCTTTTATTCTTCAAATGATAATAATATTTGACGTGTAAATGTTAGGTATCTCCATTTTCCTTGTACGGTCGAAACAAGCCATTTGGTATACAGGCAAAAATATTCATCTTTCCACTACACAGCCAATATTTAGTTTTATGTTGTGCGTTATAACTTTTCAGCTTATGGCATCCTTAATTAAATAGAGTGGTATAAAAGATTTGACTAACTCAGCACACCATTGTTTAAAAGTAGTTGCAAGTTAGCTGCCTGTATACCAAATAGCTTGTTCGACCGTACAAGGAAATGTCACATTAATATTCTTTTGCCGAAGTTTAAAAGTTAAAAGGACTTTCATCTTAGAGCATGTCATAAAAACATACAGGTGTACGTAATGGATCGGCCCGCAATTTTCTTCATAATCATAACCAGCCTATAATGTTCCCACTGCTGGGACACAGGCCTCCTATCAGTGAGAGGGAGTGGGCCGTAATCCACCACGCGGGCCCAGTACGGGTTAGCAGATGTCACATGTCTTCGAATTTTTGGTTCTAGGACATGCCGGTTTCCTCACGATGTTTTCCTTCACCATTTTGAGAGCAGTGGTGATAAAATAATTTACACAAAGTAAAGCGCCTGTCTGGATCCGAACCTACGACCTACACCTCGTAAGTCGCGGCCGTTACTACTTGGCCACCACTGCTCAATTTTATTGCCAGGGTACAATTTCTTTGCCCAGGTTTTTGAATCAATGAAATATTAAATAAAAAAACATAACAATACCAATCTTTAAAGATTTCTGAACGGTTAGATATAATATTCCTCCAGACGGAATTTCGGCTATGGAAGCCAATTTCAGTGAAGACTAGCCATCTACGAGGGAGATATTATACTGCACAAGTGTGCGTATAGACACAGGTGCACTCACTCTTCCCTCACTCTCATAGACCAATGGGACGGCAATCCGACACGACCGGAGAGAGATCAGGCGCAGGGCCAACGACTTTACGTTCGCATCGAGGCACGGGGTATGACACCGCTAACTTCCAAACTCCGGGCTGTTACTAAGGCAAACCAGACCTTGCTCGGGCAAAGTGTTATAGGGTTTTTCCATTAGAATTTTTTATAATTACTGAATGAATTGCAACCGATCCCAGCGTGGTTAAACCAGACTCGATTAATCGAATGAACCCCAAGATTTGCACTAGCTCCTCTAGCCTCATGTTCATGGTGCTACAGCGACCATTGCATATTTTATTTTATTTATTTATTTACTATGGATGACTTACAGCTAAAAAAAAACAGAATAAAAATCACTTCTAAAAACATATTAGAAAGAAAGAAAAGAGTGTGAACAACACAACACAGCTACCAAAAAAAGAAAGAGAAAAAAAAACAGTATAACAATCAAGCTTAAACTAAATCAAGCTATATCAAGGAATAGACCGGGGGGCGCTTGGAATTTAGGTATTTAGAATTAAAATAATATGTAAGTAAATAACAATGAATAGGTACCTAATTAACAAACTAAAATATAGCGTCAAAGAATTCATTAGCATCGCTGTTGAGTGGTAATGTACCCAAGGGACTGGCGGCATTACTACATTGTATGGCAATGCTTAGCCTCTAGCCAAGGTAAAAGCTAGCCCGTGGGTCACGGGAAGTGTGAAATGTCTTAGAACCAAAAATATTTCAACGTTCGTTCTTTTTATATTCACGAATAGCTGCGCCCCGCGGTTTCACCCGCGTAAATGTGGATGCCGTGAGAATATCGGAGTAAAAAGTAGCCTATATGTTATTCTAGGGTATCAGCTACCTCCATACAAAATTTTATCAAAATTGGTCCAGCCGTTTGAGCGTGAAGAAGCAACAAACATATAAGCACACACACAAACTTTCGCCTTTACAATATTAGTGTGATTATATTATATAATTGTAGGAACGGAATGTTATGACAGATGACTGGAATGAAACGTAAAGATGAATGACAGATGTGAAGCATGTTGAATGAAAGAGATGAAAGTATGAAATAGTCTAGGAGTGAAGGGGAACGCAAGTGAATGTTAAAAAAGGTGAAAGGAGAGAGACTGGAATACGGGGAGAAAGACGAAGGACTGTAACTAGAAAGACTTTAGAAAAATAAAATTAAAGTTTATTATAAAATCAATGCTTTTATTTGCATTATCATATTATAGGTGTAAAAAAATTAACCGTAAAAACTTTAAGAGGTGCTTTAGACCATCGAACTGAACAACTTTCACTATGGGACCAACTCTGAAATCACGAAAAAAAAATGAGCTGTTTCATACATTTTGGCCGAGTAGGTATTGAACTTTTGTATGAAACAGCTGATTTTTTTTTCGTGATTTCGGAGTTGGTCCCATAGTGAAAGTTGTTCAGTTCGATGGTCTAAAGCACCTCTTAAAGTTTTTTTACACCTTATATAGTGTGATGATAGTTAAACGGCACAACAACTTACATTAATCAGACAATAAAACGCACTCAACCGTCCAAAAAATGAGGCCGTACATTCGCCGTCCGTCCCAAGTTCCCAACGAATGTGTAAAGTGACACCGGGACGGTAGACGCTAGTGTGAAGTTCTCCTCGCCTACCTATTTAACTTTTGAATTCTCCGCGAGAATACTGAAATGTTGAACTAAGTATAACCGGGTGTCTTCAAGGTACTTCAGACTTTGATGGAAGTGTCTTCTACTGAGAATATAGTTTCGAATTTTTCTTTCCTCATCTTACTTTTATAACATAACATAACATAATAACATAATCAGCCTATAAATGTTCCCACTGCTGGGACACAGGCCTCCTCTCTGTGAGAGGGAGTGGGCCATAATCCACCACGCGGGCCCAGTGCGGGTTGGTAGATGTCACATGTCTTCGAATTTTTGGTTCTAGGACATGCCGGTTTCCTCACGATGTTTTCCTTCACCGTTTTTGAGAGCAGTGGTGATGAAATAATTTACACAAAGTAAAGCACCTGACTGGGTTCGAACCTACGACCTATAACTCGTAAGTTGCGGCCTTTACCACTGGGCCACCACTGCTCTCCTATCTTCTATATCTATCTTACTTTTATACAGGGTGATATTAAATTCATGGGCATCCTTTTAAGGGGTCATTCTACTCATCATTAAACAACTTTTACTATGGGACTAAACCTATAAACGCAAAAAAAAATCAGCTGTTCCTTGCAATTTATGTTCACATAACTCGTCAAAATTTAGGGAAGAGCAAATTTTTTTTTTCGCGATTTCAGGTTTGGTCCCGTAGTAAAAGTTGTTCATAATGATGATTGCACTGACCCCTTAAAAGGATGCCCATGAATTCAATTTCACCCTGTATATCTTAATTCCTTTATAGAAACTCAGAGCTCTCAAAACGGTGAAAGAAAATTTCGTGAGGAAACCGGCATGTCTTAATACCAAAAATTCGACGACGTGTGACATTCACTAACCCACACTGGGCCTGCGTGGTGGATTACAGCCCACTCCCTTTCGCAGAAAGTAGGCCTGTGTCCCAGCAGTGGGAACGTTATAGGCTGATTTTGCTATGCTAATGTCTTTATTAATTCTCCAGACAGTAGCTACCCAAAACAATTGTCAATATTTTACATTATTTTAAAAGTTCGATTGTCCGCAGCCCGGCTGGGTGATTACAACATAACGTTAAAGTTTTTTTTTTTTTATTAAACCTTTTCCTAAAATGACCATAGGATTCATCTCGTTAGTATTAAAAACATTACACCTATATTTATAATCACTCTATAATAATAAACATAAATCTCGTGAAAATCAGAACCGTGTGTGACATTTTTAACTCTTAAAATCCATATCCATATTTCCATATTAATATTATAAATTCGAAAGTAACTCTGTCTGTCTGTATGTTACCTTTTCACGAATAAACCACTGAACCGATTTAGATGAAATTTGGTACAGAGATAGTTTGAGTCCCGGGAAAGGACATAGGATAGTTTTTATCCCGATACTCTCACGGGGTCGACACTTATGCGGGTGAAACCGCGGGGCGCAGCTAGTTTTCAATAAAGCTAAATCGCTAAAAGCTCTTTTCACATTACCATCACGTTCATATAGAATGAAGACATCCATTCAGAAAATCCCATCAAAAATATGGAGATATCTAATATTCAGATATCCGAGTATCCGAAAATCACTTGAAACAAATCTCTATGTAATAACCGCGCAGACGATAAATTGTTGGAAAGCTGCGCTTATCAGATTTAAATATCCGCAGACCGCACGGAGTGCTGCAGTCTCTTTTCATATTACCGGCCGGGGCTGATATAATTAGATGAATCTACTGTTTTAGGTGGCCCAAGTTATAAGAGGAAAAGATTTTAGTGTTCATTTAGTTGATTACATTTTTTTGCAGCCAACCAACTAAGCAAAATGAACAAGCAATGGTCGAAGCCTTGAGGAAGGCCAAGACCCAACTGTGGGATGACACAAGCTGGCTGTAACCAGTTGTCCAAGATGAATTTACGAAAAAAAAAAATCTTAAAAAGAGGTATTGATTTGAAAATAACGAATACTTAACTTAATTTTTTCATACTAGTCATAACCACATTTGCAAGTGTTTGACTGTGGATAATTAAGGGCTTATTAATTAAGCGGTCATCATGGTGTACTCATGTGCAAAATTTTATCCAAATCCGTTCAACCGTTTTAGCGTGAAAACGTAACAACAAATAAACTTAATTTCGCATTTATAATATTAGTTAGGATTGTAATCAAAATCTTACTAACCGCTGCCTTTCATATTTCATACTTGAACCCAAACGGGGCATTCTCTTAACAAATTCAATTCCTCGAGTATTCGTTAGGGAGTCTGCAAGGATTATTATCAATGGACCGCTGATAAAGGCATCAGCGGTGCAATTTGTATTGACTGGACTGACATAATGGGGAATGGAGTTAACCCGTGAAAGGTCTGCAGTTTCCGTCTGGACTGGACTGGTATATTTATACGTATTTTTCTTGTGTGTTTGTTGACTTAACAGATTGGGAATGGGATAAAATGTTTATAAATACAACACAGTCTCGTGACTGAATACTTAAGGAAACAGGCGTGGGTTGATTCCCAACACGAGTACTGAAGCCTTTTTATTATTATCCTTATTTGCTGAACTCTAAAAATGCTTTGTGTATTTTATTGAAAGTGCTAACAGAGGTGTCGTTTTAGTTTTGATATTAAAATTTTATAAAACGTTACTAATTTTAGGTACGTACCACTTCCTTTTTCATATGTAGCTAAATTATTTACCCTACGTATCGATTAAAACTTTTTTCGTTGACCTCATTCGATATTTTCGTTTCTTATCGTGTTTATATGGAACATAGTGTAGTGTAGTAAAACCATTAAGGATAAACGTTTCAATCACTATCGATTGAGGGGACATAATAGTCCGTTGAATTTGAATAGAGCATTTCATGGTATAAACCTCTGCGGCCTGAATCAATGTGTCTATTCACGGTATTTCCACCTTTAGTAGTAACTAAATAACCATCTATTATAATCAATTCAGTAGAATTGATTATAATAGATGGTTATTTATAGTTACTCGCTATGAAACAAGCTTGTACTTAGTACTAGCTGATACTCGTATATTATAGATACTAGCGACTAGCCCCTGCTACTCACGGTTTTAAGACTAGACAAAACATCAAGATTTCTTCATCATATGTATAGTTTAATAACCTTCTGGAATAAATTGTATAAATCATGGTGAAAACTACATCAAATTCCGTTGCATAGTTTAGAAGAACAATACGGACACACAGACAGACACGAAAAGCGATTTTAATTTGTAATATATAATATGTCGGAGACGGCTGTCGACTACATTTGTGGGTAGTCAACAGAATTTGTTATGATTTGTTTTCTTATTATTCATTTAAGAGATTTTACTATTCATTATTGTGTAATAAATTGGAACATAATTTATTGAGTACTCAGTGTACACGCTAATTGATTTTAGCAACTTATTTTGATAATTGTAACCGATGGTTTTGTTCAAACCAATTGATGACATGTTACTTTGATTTTAAAACGATTTACTTTGTGAAATCACTATTGTTTATTTAAGACAATTATTCTTGTTGTATTATTCGATTTATAATGTGAGTTATAATGTGAATCTATTTGATTTAGCACATTTTAATATTTTGTATCAAGTATGACGTATTTCCGTACGCCATTGGACAGAGTTGTTGTGGGGCGAGTGCGTGGTGGGGACAAACCTTTATAACTGAGCGCACTCGTTTGTGCTGGACAGTCAGTGACGGACAGTCAGTGACAGTCGGTGAGAGTCAGTCGGTGTTCGGACTCGACTCCTGACAGAGCACTAGCTCCCGACAAACCTGTCGGTTTACTTGGGTGACTCTGTCACTATACGAACAGTAATCGATCCTACTATTTGTTCGCAATTACTTTGTTACTGTACATAATTATTATTTTATGTCCGTAGTATGCTCCTATCATACCCGTTCAAAATTCTCAGCTAACCACATCATCATAAATAAAGCCCGCTACAAAATCAACTAACATCGAAACACATTTTCATACTAAACACTATACGGTACTCCATCCATCTCCTCTGAGCATCTGGGACCCAAGTTATAATCGGAAAAAAGTACTGCTATGCCATGAAACGAGCAAGTTGCGAAGTAACCCAAGTTTTCACGACACTCTACTGGGCGAGGGACTTTTAGTTGGTTTTTATGAAGTTTTCAACGGAACCCCGTTTTATTTTCCACTCGGATCTTTTTGAACTAAATTTGTTCTTAAGTATTTGACGTTCTCCTTTGAAGGTTGATGGGAACTTTGAATGTTTCGGTTAAGTTAAGAGTACATCGATTTACCTATTCTGTTGTATCTTAAATGTATAAGACGCTTTTATTCCACTAAAAAAAAAAAAACAATCTATTTGGCTTATGTAAACAACACTCCTAAAGTATTCACAAGAAAATTATGTTTTTCTGTTTTTTTGTACAATTCAATTAATAAAAATAAAAAATCTTACATTTAAAATAAATTACTTTGGAAGCACATAAGTATTTTTTCCAGACCAATTGCATCAAATAATGATTTATTTAGAATACAAATACATCGCAGAATACACTAAAAGTTATTTCGTGCAATTACAACAATAAAAAAGTAATGACTATTATAGGTGAGATTTCGGGTATTTAGGGAAAAAACTAAAAAAGTCATATCTCAATAATCGTGACACTTAAGACATGGGGTCTTTGGGTGAAACCTCGCAAATGACTCTCCCAACCCTCCAAAAAATTGTGTCGGTCCATGCGCCAAACATCCAGTTTTTATTTGTAATTAATAATTTTGAAGACTGTTTTAAGACATGCATTATTTAAAAGTATGGTTGCCTTGCCAGTACTTTTAAATGTCTATTCATCTGCCGTTTTCTACCCAAATATCCGACACATAAGACAGATATCCGAAAAATGTTACAAAATTCTTGTAACAAAATGCATCTTAAAACTTCATGTAGACTGCATATTCACTACATACTTATAGTTTTATTGTCGCCCGGGGACCTAAGTTTCGGATAAAAGAAAGTCTGCCGTCTAAGTTTAGTAACCACGTACTATGTAGTTGTGCTTAGAATGTCTTGTACCGAGTTCTACTTTACAGCAATGGATTTTTCTTTCGATAAGTTTCCCTAGAAAGCGGTGCCGTCATATAACGGGCAGAACGACGGTCGCTATTATAATGAAGAGCGTTTTTTGTCACTGCAAAGCCAAATAACTGTGCCGTCTTTCTTTTACAGCGACTTTGCTGTTACCGCTGTCTGTGGAAAGCTGTATTAGCTTATACAAATTTTACAATTATAATTGTTCTAGGATTTAAGAAGACCACCGTCGCTTAAAAAAGCCTTGTATATATAAAACTTCGGCAAAAAATGACGAATGACGACGATGAAAAAGATGATTTTTTTCGTTTATTGTCACACATTCTCTTAAAACCACAAACACGACCAGCGACCTCATTTTTATAAGTAGCCACAATAAATTACAAATAACCACATCCCAATAGCGCCAAGGGTCATCGCACTAAACGACTGCAACCGCAGCGAGTGGTCGCGCGACCGGTCGCTATGAGCTATCAGTTGCACTGGCTACAAAGAGATGGCCGCAGAGTTCACCGCATCATTTAAAATAGTACCCTTATATTTATTGCAGCATTTTATGATATCTAACCGCAATCATATGTTTCTGGGCAGTTCGATATTGAAGCCAATCGATTAGATACGTCATCCGTTTTAGAAATTTGAAAAGTCCTGACAAAAAGCCTGACATTTCAATAAAAGTCTGGACATTAGTCACAAAATCCAAAAATTACCAACTTAGTTACAGTGGTATGGTAGGCATGGTATTAGACGCTCGCCAGAAGAAAATCTGGACAAATTAAAAAGCCGGACAAAGTCCGGACAATAGTCTACAAACTCTACAAATCTGGACGGATGGTAACCCTATCTGTTAGTAGCTTCTTATAGTAGATAGGGCGTGGATGTGACGTCAACCTCCTATCCTGGCCTATGTGTCCCAAAACATGCAGTCAAAGTGACCTCTGCGCTGCCATCGACGTCGCCTAGGAAGTGAAGTTTTGGGCCAACAAGATCTGAAATACAGTCGTGGATGCCAGCGACACGAAGAAGAAGTTCCTTGAGAGAGAGTTCGTCAGGGGAGGTACTGAGTAACTCAGCGTCCGATCAGGACCAGGCCCGTGCCGGACGGCGCGTATGTGTTCCACGCGCGCCTCAAAGAGATGACAACAACCAAATGGGTTAGGTTAGATTAGAACTGTGATCAACCGCGTGCGAGCCGAGAGAGCGAAGAGAGGCGAGCACTACTTCCAAAGGCCAGGCGGTTAACTAAACGGCTAATTTAACCAGTTGGCTGCGACATATACATGGTGGTAACCATTTAAATAACTTCAGCGGAGCCATCGCCGCGTCGTCTTATTTACACATCCAAAAACTTAAAAAGTAAAATATTTGTAGGCGAATTGAGGTGTTTGCTGCTCATCACGCCAAACCAATTTCAGCCTGTCAAAAACCCGATTACCTTCAAGCTCCATTTACACATATATCCGTAAACAAAGTTTCCATCTATCACTCCCATAAAAAATCAACACAGGCAAGTCGACACTCAAGGAATGTAACGGGAACATAATACCGGGAGACGTTCCCGTGATGTATAGCCCCGGCCCCCGGGATGAAAGTTTGAGCCGGCAAAAATCCCTGGGGTTGAAACTAGTCGTCGGTAAACAAAAAACTGTGAGGTTTTTGTTAGTCTTGTGTGTGCGACATACGGATGGAGAGGTAGACACGCATTTTGTGGGAAATAAACACTGATTTTGATTAGAAACTAATGTAAAATGTCTGTTCCAAAAGTATCTGATCAAAGTATAAACAAACCATGTTCAGATTAAATAATTACGCAATCACCCACAAAAGGGACAGTTACATTCATCTGTTTTTAGAAGGTTTCAACTTTAACTCATCACTTTTTCCAATAATTATTGTTTAAATTACATTAATAACTTGTAATTAATCATCGATGTTTGTCATTATAAAATATGTAATGTATTAGTGTAGGTATGTGTTTTATTCTTCTCTTTCTACCAGTAACTGCGAAATCATCAGCACTTTCCATTTTAGCATTTTCAGCACTAGATTTTTAACAATGAAAAAACAATTATTTTCACTTAACAAAAAGAAATAAAGAAAAAGTATTTATTGCGACTCGTACAGGAAGATCACAAACTAAACTAAACACAGTAAAAACAATAAAAAACCAAGTTATATAAAAAAGTAACAAAAAGAAAAATTAAACATAAAGTCCTATACGAGGCCAAAAGGCTCCTATCTCAGCATGATGCTACGACATTTAAAAAATAAATGTCGCAGCGCTGGTATTCTGATAGGGCCCGCTGTGATTTCACGGGCAGTTACAGTTATAAAAAGAACGACCAATACGTGGCTAGCAGTAAATCAATTTACGCCACAAACTTTCAACCACTCCCTATTAATAATATTCAATAAAATTACCCAAAAAATTCCAAAATAAGTGCCAACTATAAATAAGCCATCGGTCGAACGAAGCGAATACATTACCTACGAAAGCCCGCCATTTTACAAGTACTTACCAAGTTCCACACTTAGTCAACCCTCGCCAATTTAATTTATTAACACTTAAAACTTACATAATTCTACGTACTAAGTTTTGAGTCTAGCCCTTCTAAGTTGGAGCACTTCGCAGGACGCACCTGATACTCGGCTTAAAGTGACAGATGGGTTGAAACTTATCTAAGTGCTAAGTTGGAAGTTATTAAAAATTAATACAGGAATGAATATACTCGTAGCTAAAGGTGCGTTTCGCTTAGACGAGCATCGTTTTAAGCAAGTAGTGATACCGATTCTGTTGTTCACAAACTAAACTAAATTTAAGTTCAGTGCATCTTCTTCTTTCTATTTCATTAAGAAAAGGACACAAGATAATTTTTAGTTTAGTCCTGTCAAATTAATCAGCGCCTGGCAATACTCCATACAAGTTTAGACGTGATTAAAAACTTGGCTACTAAAATTACGTCAATTTACGTTGATTAATTTGACAGGACTAAACTAAAATTTATCTTCTGTCCTTTTTTTCTTAATGACATAGAGAGAAAAAATATGCACTGCACTTAAATTTAGTTTAGTTTGTGAACAACAGAATCGGCACCATTATCCCGCAAATAGTTGAAGCAGGTATCGAAGAAACTTCTACAGCATTTTCAATTATTTCGGCAGTAAAATTCGCTCGTTCCACTAAAATCCCCTAGGCTAGGCAGATGATGATGATGATTATTGGTCCATATATGAATAAATGCCTAGTGAATTCAGTTGTCCATTTTGCTCCATACGATGTGCAGGTTCTCTAGCATCAATACCTACATGTTAAAAGTTCTACGTACTAAGTATTAAGCCCTTCTAAGATGGAGCACTTCGGAGGACGCACCTGATACTCGGCCGTAAGTAACAGATGGGTTGAAACTCCATTAAGTGCAAAGTTAGAAGTGTTTAAAATTTAATACAGGAATGAATATAACTAAAGGTGCGGTTACACGGTCAATTTTTACAGCAATTATTGCTTGGCAACAGTGTCGGAGGTAGTAGAGCCGAGCAATTGGTCGAACAATCGATTTATTTTCGTTGGATCCCACTTTTGAATCCCAGTTTAATATTTTTGGCGTTGGATCCCACAAAACATTATTATGTATTTCCGTTGGATCCCAAATTTAAAAAAATGCAAGATAATTACTATAATTTATTTATATTCCGGTTTAATTCCTAAGAAATACTTCAGTGTTGTTTTCGGCAATCAGTGCATCTTTTGGGCACGCTCGTTCCACCATAAACCTCATCCATCGTTTTCCATCAGACGTGGTCGAAGTCAAGAGCAGGCCAGGCAATAAAAAATTTACCTGTACTTAGATGTAATATTCTATATTGCTATTATAGTTTAGTATTAGTCACTGTATATATCGCTCGATTGCTTAATATTGGCGTGACGTCACATTAGACCAATATCGGCTAGAATTGCTCAATTTAAGGATGCCTGTGTGAGCTCAGCTTTAGGATTATTGTGTTTAAGTGGTTCGGTACTTAGGAGGCCGTGCATTATTGATAAGGGTATGAGTGTTCGGTTTTATGAGCAGAGAAAACTATTGATCCGTATTTATTGCTTTGTTTTGAGAAAACTATCAACTTTATCAAAATAAACATTATTCTATACATTTTTTGGCGCAGCCTGGAGGATACATGATATTCGCTGTGGTGTACTTCGGATTAGAGGGGTTGAACGACATTGGTCAAGTCTGATATTCGGCAAATCGGCAATTCGGCAAATTTGATATGGGTCAAAGCTGTAGTTCGTCAAATCGTCTGTTTGTCCAATTATGAAATTTGCCAAATACGCTATTGGTCAAGTCATTTAAGTACAATCAACTGTAAAAATGAAAGTACCTCATAATTTTTTTTTATTAACTCGTTTATTCAATTCATATTTATTTACATAGAATTCGTACCCAAAACAACTGTTTTAAACACTTTGCCGCATCTAATTTTCCACTCAATATTTTTTCTGTTATTTTTTCTATTTTGGCATCTTTTATGATGTTAGATGTTTTCCTCTGCTTCTCACCTTCTTTTTGGGTAAGTAATATATGATATATTTACAAAACTTCTAATATTTACAAGATATAACAACTGAACCGATAATTTTATTTGATATAATGATCAGTTAATATAATAAACGATTGATATAATTTTAATGTCACAAATTTCTATAAGAATAACAGACAATTAATATAAAATCGTTTGATATACCATTCAATAGACATAAAACCTATTTAGTCTAATATGATAAAAACTTTTTTTTTCATCCTATGTCATCATATGTCAACGGAGCCATTTCTGTGTAAAGGGTTTAAAGTAACCTAACCAAACCGAACCTCGGGGTGCCCTTCGCTCGCTCTTGCATCCTACGTCGTCTATTGCGTTCGTTGAGTTCGGGTGCAGTAACGGTAACGGAAATAATTCGGAAGCCACGAAGGCTTTCTAACCTAAGCTGTCCGAGTCGGATTGCTCTGAATCGGGGTGTGAACCATAATGACGGTATCAATATATATTTTAAACGATAGACCTAATGATTTTCGATTAAATAAACGTTATATCCAATAACGTTATACGAAGTAAGTTTTAGAGTATATAAATGTTATATGTAAAGAAATTATATCAACAGTTGGTATATCTCACGTTTATTATATCTTGTGAACGTTATTGAAATGAAAATGTACCAAATAACTTTATACGATATGAGACGCACCCCCTAATCTCCGATGCCAAGCCTCGACTGCGTTGGTGGTACGATGGCGTTCATTTGCACAACACCACATATCCTGAGAAACCCTTTTTTGCCATTGCTCAGTAAAATGTTTTTGAAAATTTTCCGCCCTACTATCATTTTTAGCCAGCATTTTCCGCCTAGGTCCTACCTAATCTAACAGAAAGGAGGTAACAATCGAAACAAATTAAACCTCAGAATACTCAATTACTACATTTTCATGATGTAAATAGGAACTTACGGCAGGTGGCTTTTCCTTTTGTAAGTTCCTACAAGTAAGTTAGGTATGTGAATTCAAAATGCATGTTTTTATCGACTGACTGTACATGGACTTGACCAATAGCGTATTTGGCAAATTTCGTAATTGGACAAAAATACGATTTGACGAACTACAGCTTTGACCAATATAAAATTTGACGAATTGCCGATTTGACGAATATCAGACTTGACCAGTGTCGTTCAACCCGATTAGAGTGACATTTGACAAGCTGTCATTCTTACGGAGCGTCGCATTTGTGGCAGCGAGGCGGTAGACTCAGACGCGTATAGCACGTCGCACCATATTTATGATTTATTCAAAATATTTTTTCGGTAAAACCAATAGTACTAGCGCTTGTACAAACTCAAAGGAATCAAACGAAATAAAATAAAAACGAAACTCAAATAATTAAATACGCAAACATCCTCTTCAAGCGAGCTATTCAACCAATAGATTGGCCAAATGAGACAAACATACCAACTACATAGTTGATCAAACTTCGGCCAATATGCAAATATCAGAACACACGTTGGCAAAATTGGCCTTTTGGTGGAAACTAACACCAACAAGTTGGTGGAATTTCACAGCTGTGTGCACCGACCGACAGGAAAGTTTGAGAACTGCAGGGCTTACCGACCGCGTCATAAACGGAGTCGGACCCGCTCACTTCTCATTTTTTGTTCGTGTGTAATTCGCAGGATGTTTGTTTCAGAACTTTTTTTTCTAGTCCATAGCAATGGGTAAAAAGCCGCACAGGTCGATCGATCAGGTTAAGCTACGCTTGTCGCGGTAGGTCTATGGATGGGTGACCATCTTTAGATACAGAGACTTCTCCGTGCCTTGCGTTGGTCCCGGCTGTCATTCGTGGATCTTTGACAGTCGTTACGGGTCGTCAGAAGCCCGAAAGTCTGACAACCAGTCTTACCAAGAGGTATCGTATTACCCAGTAACTGGGTTACGGAGGCAATCGCTCCATGTATAAAATACTAGTATTCAGCTCCAACAATGTTGGGAAAAGGCTAGACAGATGACGATTTGAGGCCTATCTAGGGAGCGGTGAATGCTTATGCAAATCCCGCACCCCCGGCCATAAGTAGAGGTGGAACTGCACTGCGGTGGTTTTAGCCGGTAAGAGTCCGACATGCCCCTCTGTCACCCCCACGATGGAGGACGTCCATGAGGATTTCCATCGCGCACAAAAAAAAAGCAGCTGAGGACATAATTATAACGAATCGATAAGACATAGGTAGCTAAAATAATAAAAACCCAATTTACACCACTAATTACTTAACAATAACGTATTCAAAACGTCATTCTGTCTCTGTCAACTTCAAACGATTGACAGAAATGGAATGACATTTTAAATACGTCTAACGGGATGCGCTAAGGTAGCCCACGAAATTCAAATTTTCTTATGTTTTTTTGCAATTTACAGGTCAGGGTCAGGTTGTATGTTGATTAAAATATGATTCGCGACCGTAACAAATATGGATTTAGAGAATTATAACCATTAGAATCAACAAGTCCTTGAGTTAGAATTTGCCTCAAATGTCATTACTTGATACAATACTTCGGTTTCACAGATTAACAATTTATTCATTTAAAACACTATCGTTCCAAATTCATACTTCCCCGTTTCACAGATTAACAATTTATTCATTTAAACTCATAAAACACTATTGTTCCAAATTCAAAAACCTTTGTTCCATCAACCATATGAATTCCACCATAACGTGGTATATACCAAATACTTTTTCTCAAATGTGGCAGTCTGGATGCATTGCCATTGCCACCCGCGTTCCTGTGACAAATATCTATGAACTGGGAGCCGTGGAGTTACTTATAGCCTCCAGCGCAATGAACTACTACCGCTGTCAACTTGAAATACGTCCAGGTTTTCTGCAACTTTAAAATTAAATCTTTTTTGCGTTTCTTAGTTTTAAAGTAGTTTCATGAAAGAGATGTTTGTTTTAAGGCGAGTTTTAGTTTTCTTGTGTCACTTTAAATGTTGTTGCTTTCTTTATACAAGTATAAGTAGATGAGTGCCTTTTTCTGGTTGTGAACCTAATCAATTCAAAGTTAATTCAAAAGAGTACTATTTTAACCGGTCAAGCGGCGCGCGTCGCTGATCGGCGACAAAACAATAGAAAATCAATTGTGTCTCATTAGCGGAGCTTGACAGATTAACTTCATATAATCTTACTTGTAACTACGGTGGTTTTATGTAAGTATATCAATCTGTCAATAAACTAACGAAAACTGAACTTAGATTTTTAATTTGCTAGACCAAAATGACAGCTACGATCGACCTTCATTTGTCAACATGACAACCGCAGCTGTCATTTTAGTCTAGCCCATTAAAAATCATAGTTTCCCGTACTAATCCAGCAAGATCTACATTGTATCAACTGGATCAATCAAATAATTTTATTCGTTTAAAACCCTTTTTTTTTCTCATGCACCCTTGTTCTTTCAGCTCACTTTAGGCATTGGCAGAATAGTCGATATCGGCTTTGCTTGCCATTTATAAAAAATAGAATAGAAAAATCATAGTTCAGGTACAGACGCCAGCACATCAACCTACTACAATCTGTCAAAATTCTTTAATAGATTTTCCACTTTATCACTAAAGCATAAGGTTCAAAGTTGATTGGGGAAATTTGACAGTTTCGGGTAGGTTGATGTGCTGGCGTCTGTACATCATCATCATTTTCGTGCCCTTATCCCAATTTATTTGGTGTCTGCGCAACATGTCTTTTTCTTCCAAACTTCCCTATTAGGTATGACGGCGCGTCTGTTTGATTAAGAAGATATGTCAACTGTCTATTTGACGTAACTCCATGACTGGTAAGGCGGCCCGCCATAAGGGATAACAAAAGAAAGTGAGGGATACATTCACATGGATTGATCGCAAAAGACGATGTTGATTGGAGGAATAATTGTGCTATGATATCCCATATTGAGTAAATTGATTGCGCTCGTGCCCCACATACTTGGTGGAACGTCGTTCACGCATTATAGTTCATTAAGTACCTAATTGGATTAGACATCTTGTGATTGTTCATAAAGACTTTCATATACTTTCAACTCCTCGCCCGCAAACCCACGCAACATGGCCTCTTCTGATAAAGATGATCTATTGTCTTTAGGCACATAATTGCCGCAGATTCCATTTTCAAAAAAATGGTAGCTACTATTCTTTTTTCACACCCATAAGCCAACCAGATTTCCCGCCACAACACGAAGATTCAATTCAAATATAGAACGGGAATGACGTCACCTGGATAATGGAGCCACCAAGCTTTAACCAGTAGACATGCGCAAAACAGTGCATCACGAAGTAATGTTATATGTCATTACATTTCGTGCCGAGTAATATTACATTTCACCATCACTTCAAACATCACGCGTGATGTTATGATGTAGCGCCATGTGATAGCACACCATCGCGTGTTATACCTAATGTAATGCAATATTCTAGTGTAATAGGACATGTTATTGAAATAGTATAGTAACAGAGCATTGTAACAGTGTGATTTACTCACTATGAATACATATCACTATCACACTATCACACATTACTCACTCACTATCACACATTTGAGATACTTATTTAATTTATAAATTTAATATTTCAATAAAGACGCGTCCTTGACCGCGATAGTAAACAAACTACTTAAATAAAAAAACATCCCAATATTTGCATTTCGCATTGCATTTCGAATTCTAAGAAAAGTATTTACCTACGACCTGTGGTGGTGTCAAGGAAATGTAAACCCTTTCGTTATAAAAATAGAGTTTTAAAAAACCAAGTAACCAACTAAGTCATCTGACCGGACGAAATACGAAATCGCACTCGTCTAGTTCCGGACTTCCGATATAAACCGAACATTGCCGATGCGATGCGTTCGGGAGTAATCGGCAGGGCTCGGTTCGTGCTAGCGCGGAGTAGCGCGCTGTTACCGCTCGCTCGCGTAATGTTTAGTGTAATGGTGTGATGCTTATTTTAGTCGAGTAATATGTCATGTTACAGTACGCGCTCGGGTGATATTACGCGCGATGCATCACTCGCATTACTTACACATGTCTATTAACCAGCTTATACTTCGGTATCAAAGCAAAGCTTTGATGTGAACGTCAACGTGAAAGCATATTCTCGATTCATTTACGCGCATGGAGTTAGTATGTACTATTTTACACGTCAGGGACCACGTAATTACGAATGCGGTCGGCTTTTATTCTTTATACGAGAATTTCAGACGTTATTTGGGCGTATTTCTATACTTAGTGTATTCCTTTAATGGCGTATTTTAATAGCTTTTGCTAAGAACGTTAGCGTTAATGACTTTATTCTCATTTGAACTGTAATGTCAGGTTTTAATGAACACTGAGCTTTGTAGTGGAAATGCGTTTAGAGGATCTTCATTGTTTTCTGCGGGGAGGATGTGGGGGTCTTTGTTTGTTTTGATGATAATTAAATACATATGTGTACGGAAACTATTCAACTTTAGTGTTATGTGAATTTGCAGTGTATATTACGCGAAACGCGTAGTTTTTTCGTATCCCTACTGCAATAATCATTTGCAGGGTAATTGATTTAAAGACGCCAGCACGTTAAGCTACTACAATCTGTCAAATTTCATTAATAGATTTTCAACTTTATCGCCAAAGCATAAGGTTCAAAGTTGATTGGGAAAATTTTACAGTTTCGGGTAGCTTGATGTGCTGGCGTCTGTACATTTAGGCGCTTGCATACTTTACAGGAACGAAAAATTCACGAGCGTTTTTCTCGTGAAATAAAAACTGTAACTTTGAAAAACCGGCCAAGTGCGAGTCGGAATCGCACATGAAGGGTTCCGTACCACCTTACGATTATTTGATTTTTATTATTTGTTTTATAGCGGCAATAGAAATACACACTCTGTGAAAATTTCAACTGTCTACCTATTATGGTTCATGAGATACAGCCCGCTGACAGACAGACGGACAGACAGCGGGGGCTTAGTAATAGGGTCCCGTTGGTACCCTTTGGATACGGAACGCCAAAAAAGACTTATTTCATAATAGTATGGCTTCGGTAACGCCATAAAATATCTATCAATAAGTACTTTAGGAGAAAATCGCTTTTGGATCTCGAGTAAGTGTAAGGAACTTATGCTCGGACTGTAAATATGGTCCAAAATTGCATGACCGTCCTCTTTTCGTCTTATTGTCCAGCGGAGTAATTGCATAGGTAACACACCAACAGTAGCAAATGGCTTTCATTTTGACAGATGAACAACATTCATTGCGTTATTTACGATGCTCAGCAGACAAATTTTTCGAACATATGAACCAATGGATTAGCAATATCCTTCAAAATGATTTATATTTTGATTGATAGTATATTATATTATATGAATGTATGTATAACAACTAAGATTAGTTGTTGATCTGCAAAACACGGCGTTAAGGTGTACCAAAATTAATGAGCGTTTCCTTGTTCCAGATTCCAAACGGGACCATTGCAACAAAACGGTGGAGATATATGAGGACGTGTCCTCCCCTCCGGTGACCTCTGAGAACTTCGGGAGGCCCCTCACTTGCACATATAGGTAAGAATGTAGTGTTAAAACCACACCCCGGACACTCCATACAACCCTCGCAAAATAATTACCTACTTTAAAAAATGACGTTTGTATACGTATGAATGTGTGCGTGAGGTACTGGTACCTACTTGTGTTTGCGAGCGCTCTTGTTAAAGAACTGCGACGAATACGCCGAAGTGCGGGGTGAGGTGCGGTAACTGATGTTAGTGATGTTAGTGCGGGGAAGGGAGTGGCCTTTCTGTACGTAGTACTTTAAGTATTCTGTGGTTATAACTATGGAATCGATACTTTTCGTAAACAAAAGATTGTTACACAAAATAAAGATTTGCTCACAGATAACATAACATAATCAGCCTATAATTTTCCCACTGCTGGGACACAGACCTCCTCTTTGTGAGAGGGAGGGCCGTAATCCACCACGCGGGCCCAGTGTGGGTTGGTAGATGTCACATGTCTTTGAATTTTTGATTCTAGGACATGCCGGTTTCCTCACGATGTTTTCCTTCACCGTTTTGAGAGCAATGGTGATGAAATAATTTACACAAAGTAAAGCGCCTGTCAGGGTTCGAACCTACGACCAATATCTCGTAAATCAAGGTCGTTATCACTGGTCGTTTCCTGACTGTGAAAGTAGTAAGTAAAGAAAGTGTTGTGACATCTCGATAATCCTTGAAAACTATCAAGTACTTAATATACTAAGTATCGATACTCTTCCCGCACCCCTACAAATAGGTCAGTAGCTTACCAACTTTTGCGAAGATCGCACGTACTTCGAGCATTTTCGCTGTACAAAGGAGCGATGATTGATGTTATTTGTAGGGAGTTTTACTTCTTTAGTGAACATGGGATCAAAGGAAAACTACAAAGAATAAGAACATGAAAAGAGTATTATCATTCGAGGAAAGTTTTGTGAATTTGATGATAGTCCTGTGACCTGTCGCATTACTTTTGACAGGTCTTGTAACCGTACAACGTTACATGGTTTTTTTTTGGTGCATGGCCAAAGTCGGAGCTAAAGCCGCCCACTTGTTTTGTCAGGACAATTTATTTAACAAAAGAGTCACTTAATTTGTTTAAGTATGTTTTCATTTTTTGTATGTTGGCACCTTGTTTTTATAATTATATTCATGTAATTTGTTATCGTTTAATTATTCTTTTATGTGTTGTGCTAAAGTAAAAGTGCACAGTGCTGTACACCCCTACCCTGTTTCAAGTTAAACAAATATCAACTTTATTTCAATGTTAATTAAGTTGATTTCAGAGTGACTAGCACTATTGACTAAGTTATAAAAAATGTTTGAAGTTGTAGCGTAAACTGAACTTTATTGTACAGGAATTAAAGTTATTTTTCAATTCATTCATATTTGTTTACATTTTTGGCAAACACATAAATCGCGAATACACGGTAGGTATGTATTTTGTGTGTAATAAGAGCAGCGGTGGCCAAGTGATAACGACCGCGACTTACGAAGTGTAGGTCGTAGGTTCGAACCCAGACAGGCGCTTTACTTTATGTAAATTATTTCATCACCACTGCTCTCACAACGGTGAAGGAAAACATCGTGAGGAAACCGGCATGTCCTAGAACCAAAAATTCGAAGACGTGTGACATCTGCCAACCCGCACTGGGCCCGCGTGGTGGATTACGGCTCACTCCCTCTCACCGAGAGGAGGCCTGTATCCCAGCAGTGGGAACATTGTGGGCTGATTATGTTATGTCATTATGTAAATATTTTAACAATCGATTTACCAAAAGATACTTTTTACCTCGATAATGTTTGTAATGAGGCTAAAAACTGAAAGCTCGTCCGTGCCGTGCGACGGCCTACCTTTTACGTGCCAAATTGAAATAAATTACTTATTATGCCGAGAGTGTAGACGTCAATAGTCTACGTCTGCAAATTATATGGAACTATGGTCGCCACTGGAACTATGGTCGCTACTGGAACTATGGTCGCTACTGGAACTATGGTCGCAATTGGAATTATGGTCGCTACTGGAACTACGGTCGCTACTGGAACTATGGTCGCTACTGGAACTATGGTCGCTACTGGAACTATGGTCGCTATTGGAACTATGGTCGTAATTGGAACTATGGTCGCTACTGGAACTATGGTCGTAATTGGAACTATGGTCGCTACTGGAACTCAGGTCATAATGATTGCAGAGAGTCGTCGTAAATTGAGCGTTATTCAATCAAAGCAATCGTTTTCAATTCACAGAATCACAGCATCTCTAGTAGTTGATACCTGTTAGTAATAAGCTACTTCTTTCCTACGAAAAGCAGTTTGTACTAAAGGCTAATTTACATTAGCATTAGTTAAGTAGTTATTAGAGTTCCTTAACGTCTGTCATAAGCAGTGATCGGAATAGGCTGAGTATATTTACTTTAACTTCGGAGAACAGAGACAGAAAGTGGAGACTTCCTTACGACGACATTTTTTTTTCCGGAATTCGAGAAAAATCTTAAATAAGTTGTAAATAAGCTTTGTTTGAGATGGGTAAAGACTATTTTTAACAAAACTTGCAATCACCAAATTTTCGGGATTTTCACAAAAAATCCCAAAATAAATAGTCTAACAACAATAATTCATGTATTCGAATTATAATTACCATCCTTAAACTAACCGTTGTATGATACATTACATATAATTGGAATACATGAATTAAAGGTAGACTATTTATTTCGGGATTTTACGTGAAAATCCCGACAATTAGGTAATTGCAAGTTTCGTTAAAAATAGTCTTTACCCATTTTAAGTAAAGCTTATTTTCAACTTATTTAAGATTTTTCCCGAATTCCGGGAAAAAAAATGTCGTCGTAAGGAAGTCTCCACTTTCTGTCTCTGTTCTCTGAAGTTTAGGTAAATATACTCAGCCTATTCCGATCACTGGTCATAAGGGTGGATATGCAATAAAAATAATAATTAAGAATAGTTATTTTAGAAAAATTCCACGAGCGTGAGACCTTATTAGTACGCCTACTGCTGTAAATTAAGGTCACCCATAATTATTTCCAGTCTGTTTACCTTGATGACCTGAATCTTAATTAATCTGTCAAGCTCCGCTAATGAGACACAATTGATTTTCTATTGTTTCGTCGCCGATCGGCAAACCGCGCCGCTTGACCGGTTAATTACTATACAAGGTGATGTGACGAGCAGTAGTGGCTCAGTGGCAACGACCTCGGTCGTTCGGGCTGCTGACGACCCGTAACGACTGTCAAAGATCCACGAATGACAGCCGGGACCAACGGCTTAACGTGCTTACCGAGGCACGGAGGTGCCCTTGATAAGACTGGTTGTCAGATTTTCGGGCTTCTGAAATTTAACAACCAAGACTGGTTGTCAATTTTCAGAAGTATTAACATAGCAGAACTTAGACTAATTGAAGAATGTTCAATTAGTCTAAGTTCGTCTATATTTATATCTCCTTTTTATAAAAGTGTATTCTATCTCCTTGTATACTCGTAAAAAAGAGGGGCTTGTGGCTAAGTAATAACAGGCGCACGGGTCGATTGATCAGGTTAAGCTAGGCTTCGCGTTCGTAGATGGGTGACCATCTTTACATATCCAGACCCCTCTGTACCATGGAAAGTACGCTAAGCCGTTGGTCCCGGCTGTCATTCGTGGATTTTTGCAGTCATTACGGGTCGTCAGAAGCCCAAATGTCTGATAACCAGTCTTACCAAGGGGTATCGTATTACCCAGTTGTGGTTGTGGAGGTAAGATAGGCAGTCGCTTCGTGTAAAATACTGGTATTCAGCTGCATCCGGTTAGACTGGAAGCCGAACCCAACATAGTTATGAAAGGCTAGACAGATGATGAGTTTGCGCTTCGATGTCATGCCAACCTGTACAAAAATTACGTACATAAAATGTTATAAAAATGTCAGGATTAATACTTTTCGCACACAGGAACTAGCGATAACAAAGTCTCGAGCATTTTCGTCGGATATAACACCGATGATAAATTGTCCTAATTTATTAGAGCCAATATTGTACAAAAATAATGGTTTCTCCCTTCTTTGCGTTAGATAACAATAAATGATACTTACTGGGACATTTCTTATTATAAAAACTTTTTTGTTCGCAGGTTTAGAGCTTTCCGAGGGTCACCCAAAGATTGGATTCTCAGGATTAGGTTCAAAAAGTTCAAAGTTGGTACCTTGATCAACGGTACGACATGCCACAAGGGATACATGCAAGTAAGTACTTTCTTATTTACTTTTCCTTTTTGTAGTTTTTTAGGCACTGAAACAAACTGTCAAGCAAAAGAAAACTGGTAGGCCAAATGCTGAACGATGGATGATACTCATATACTCTCAAGTCAGGAAAAAAATGGATAGTAATAAAAGCTCCGACAAAAAAATAAGAATTGTCCTTACTAAAAATATTAAATCTACTGCCTAAAATACTAACTTTCCGACTACTTTTGTCCGAATAAAAATGACAAAACTACCGAATGAGATACTGAAATCTTCGAAAAATAAACATGACTGTTTATTGCTATAATACTTTTCTACCAGCTTAAATTACGTTTTGATATATACCTAGGTAAAGGTATTTTATTGTCATTCGCTCGCTCTTGCATCCTATGTCGACGGAGCCCCGCGAAGCGGGGCTCCTATTTCTATGTAAAGGGTTTAAAGTAACCTAACCAAACCGAACCTCGGGGTGCCCTTGACAAAACCTCTGTTGTCGGTAACTTAGGAATTTTGTCGGAGGCTCAGTATTTTATTCGGAAGTTTAGTTTTGTTATTCGAAGACCCATTTTTTTTAGTCGGCCACAGATCGCTGGAGATGAATTTGTTTTTCGGAACCATTATTATTTCCCGAAAAAAATCCTACACAGACCTTACTCTGTAATTCAGATATCATAATACTTATTTTCTACATGTTATGGCTTTTATTATACAACATGTACCGGTGTATTAGTTTGTATTATTTTATTTTGTACCCGTACTGTTTTGCTTTAGCTTTTAATTTTGTTTTCTTTCTATAATTTTCGTGTTAATGTGTTCGTCCTTGTCAAACTTATTGTACCTACCTAGATGTTAAGTGAATGATGTGGTCGCCTATAAATGTAAGCGCACACTTGTATTTGTCCCTGTTCATGTTAACATGCATGTAACTGTGTAGCCTCTGTTGGCGATCCAATAAATAAATAAATAAACACACACCACCAAACACCCCAATTAAAATATTGTGTTACAATCATAATACATGCACTGAACTTTTACTATTATGTATAAAACATTGTTTATTTATTAAATTAGTTAAGAAAATTGTGGTCTCATTACAAATACGTACGCTCACGTTTATGGGTTTAGCGTAGCAGGTATTTCGCCCATTTTGTTTCTTTTTTATCACTGTACAGCGGAAATATTACTGTAATTTGCGTAGTTTTAACTAAATATCTACATTATAAAAATAACTATATATAGAAATCGATTCAGTTAACGATTCATACTACTTTTAAAATGTCATACAACCATACTTAATTTGAAAAAAAAAAAACATGATGTAAACATTCGTTCTTAACTTAAAAACAAAAAAAAAACGAAATTTTTTATCAAACTTGTCAAAGGCAGACATCTAACGATGGAAGAATGGAGTCTTATTATATTTTTCCTTTCATTTATAACCGTCTTTAACGGAAACGCTGAAAAGGGGAAAGGGCGATCATTGAAACAAAAAGTTCATAGTCACAAAGTCGTGAAAATCGGTCGCCATCACGAGTACTACTAATTGAGACGGCGCACGCTTTCGAAATTCTACTAATTAATTTTTGAACTCGTCTGACGGGTGAAAGAACTCGGAACTGGGAACTGGGAACTCGGAGCGGACCAATTTGAGCAAAATTATTGAATCATTCTCCGTTTGTAGATTTGCGAGTTTACAAACTGGGAAACTTTGGGAATCCAGAGTGATTGGGATTTGAAATGTTTACGCATATTTGGGTAGAAACAGCTATTAGCTGAATCCGTTATTAGAATTATAAGTGGACAAGATAATTAAATGTTTTTAAAGAGACAATAATATTCAAAATATAAATTTAGAAGAAGGAAATCCGAAACACGAGCACGTTTACATCTTAAACAAATAAATACTTAGAATTACTGAACATTAATTTAACGAAAATAATTATTTCTTAGAACTGAAAAAAGGAAAAACGAGTCAAGAGCACGGTTCATATTCCAAGAACTGAACTCGCATGTTTATTAAACTAACATTGCTTTGCCATATACAGGCCCGGGTGTCCCTGGAAGTATGAATCAAATCGAATAGGGGCTTGGGCAAGGTCAATTCCAAACTTTTTAACCCTGAGAATTTCAGTGAATTTTTTTACGGTTCAAAAGTTATGACCGATTTTTCTTTTTTTTTTTTTTTGCAATCACTTCGCATAGTGCTCAAAGAAAATAATCATAAAAAAATACTATCAGGGCTATCTAAAAAAAATAAATTGGTAGCCCTGATAGTTTTTTTTAAAGATTTCTTTCAAATGATTCGATTTCTCTTCTCTTTCTTTTTTTTTTTGTTTTTTTTTCTAAAACGTTTGGAAATGACCTTGCCCACGCCCCTATTCGATTTGATCCATACTTCCAGGGACACCTTGTATAATTCATAATTATGTTCAATTTGATTTTTACGCCATAATGCGCAAAAAAAGAAATTCCGTCTTGTCAAGAGCGCGGTCTAGTTTTAAGGACATCCTAAGTATGTTGATGGAGAAATACGACGCACCCTGGTTGTCACACGCTGTGGAGGTGCTGGTCAGAAGACCCCACGGCTAACCTTGGAATTTTATTTTTGTTTTGTTTCTGTTTCTGTGTGTGTTTACTAACAACAGTTTTTAAGAACAATGTTACTCACAATTGGGCCTAGTTGCCATTAATAAACAAATATTTAATTAAAAATTAATTAATTAACCTTTTCAAGGCCATTTTCACATATTTGTGACAAACGAAATCTTACCCTGAACGCCAACGTCACAAATATATGACAAAATACACGTCGCACGGGTCGCACCATATTATGAAATAAACAATTTAATCATTACTTTTATGTGTTTTTATTTATATAATTTAAAAGTTTAAGCTTCCGTCTATATTGTATAGCATGAAACTAATATAAATAAACCACCAATATCGAGAAATTTGTTGTTATAAGTGTGTGTGTGTTGTTGTGTTGTTAAAGTGGCCTGGCGTCAGGGGTACGGCGATACGTTTATACTCTGGCGTTCAAAAGGTTACTTAGTATAAGTTCGTCTATATTATATCTCCTTTTTATAAAAGTGTATTCTATCTCCTTGTATACGCGTAAAATAGAGGGGCTTGTGGCTAAGTAATAACATGGGTGACCATCTTTACATATCAAGACCCCTCTGTACCTCGGAAAGTACGCTAAGCCGTTGGTCGTGGCTGTCAGTCGTGAATCTTTGGCAGTCGTTACGGGTAGTCAGAAGCCTGAAAGTCTGACAACCATTCCTACCAAAAGGGGTATCGTATTACCCAGTAACTGAGTTGTGGAAGTCAGATAGGCAGTCGCTTTATGTAAAATACTCGTATTCAGCTGCATCCGGTTAGACTGGAAGCTGACCCCAAAATAGTTGGGAAAAGGCTAGGCAGATGATGAGATAGATACTCATTAAAATAATTCGTAATATACCTATATTTATAACTGAAGAACGGCTGGACCGATTTTTAGGATCTTTGATTTGTTGATTTTGTCTCCGGCCCGAATAGCAGAATGACTATAAAAACATGGGCAAAATTCACAAAAAAAAATAGAGAAGATAATTTTCTCATTTTCGTTGTTATTGATTCTGAGGCGGTCCGAAGATCGCCGGGTCAGCTAGAATATTAATACAAGTGTAGGTTGGTACAAAAATTGACAGCATTTTTTACGTTGGATAGCTAGCAATATTTGTCTTTTGGCCAAATTAGCAGGAACTTGATTGTTGAGCAGATCTATACATATAATAAAACTGTAGAAAAGAAGTTTTTGTACATTAAAAAAAAAATAAAAAAATATAGCCAGGGTGTTAAAGGACAACCAATAGAACCCATTTCCAGCATTTTTAGAATTTTTGTCTGTTTGTCTGTTTGTATGTTTAGTTATCCGAGCATCACGTAAAATGTACGAAATCAATGTAGATAACTTTTATACACAACGATTTAGCGTAACTTGAAGTAACATTTAGTTTTTGTTTCATCGCAATCGGTTCAGTCTATCAAAAGATTTTTGAATTTAAAGTGTTCCAGAAGAAAAAATAGTTAACGTGTGTTAATGTGCACTTGGTCTCACAACTTCACGTTTATATATATTTGCGTTAATAATTATATAAATTGAAGTAACATTGAGTTTTTTGTTTCATCGTAATCAGTTCACACCTAAAAAATGTAAATTAGAAAATTATAAGTGTTTCAGAAATAAATATTAAAACAGCGCCATCTATTGACAAAATGACTAACTAACTTACAATACAAATATATAAAAATAAAAAAAAACAAAGGACACTTAGGCGTCGAAGTATTCATCCGCATCGCTGTCATCCGGAAACGTGCCCAGAAGACTGGCAGCATTGCCACGTTGAATGGCAATGCTAATTCTTTGGCCAAAGAACGACCCAGCCCTCTGGTCACGTAAAGTATCGACCAGCCGGCGAGAAATTTCCTTAAAAAGGAGACGCGCGCTCGGGCCCCATGACCCGAGCGTTTCGACCCCAAACGGCTCAAAGCTGTAGTTGCCCACAAGGTTACAGTATTTGCGCCGCTTGAGGGTCTCAGCAGCTGCAGCAGCGGCGCCAGCACAGCCCGAAGTGCTAGGAACATGAGATGGCGCTAGGGTATCGACACATGTTGCGTCCCACACCAGAGGCCTACCCACCTTCCAAGGCAACAACGTCATGCCGTCTGGTCTCTTCCCATCATCACGTACCAAGCCGTTTGGTTCTAACACCGCTGGTACGCCGGCGGCGACAAGAGCTCGACGAATAATATCGTTGATGCTGGCGTGCCGTGCTATGCGACCTGCGCTCCTGCAGCAGGACAGGCCATGGTGTCCGAGACTGTCGACAGCTTCACCGCAGTGACATCGATGCGGAGCAACACAAGGTGCGCCCAAGCGGAGACACGTAGCGAGCCGAAACGATGAGTCATCCATCATTGTGCCTATGGTGGATGACGGGAGCGCCTGAAGCCACAAACCTGACTCCCATTCTCCCACAGCCAGCAGACGGGCACGCTCAACAGTATTACGTGACGTGTTTACAAGGGTATTCCGTATAATACTGCAGAGCGGCACGTCCCACCGTCTCTGGGAAGACGGGTTATCAGGCAAAACCGTATTGGGACAAGCCATTTTCCAAGCGTTCAACGCATCGGTCAAAAACGGCACTTCAAAATCGACCAGTGAGGAAGATAAAATGTTCCTGGTTAATTTATCGGTATTGTGGACCGAGGAGAGGAAAGCTGGTAAACTAATACTTGAAATTTTGCGGACGCCGAGACCGCCCAAGCGAATGGGTAGTGTGGCTTGCTGCCACGCACGGTCGTCCAGGACCACATTTAGGATGCAACAGTACCGAATGAGTGTGAAGGCCGAATTAATATTAATTTTGAAAAGCCTTTCGGAGACGTCATTAAAATTTTGTATCTTCTCCTCAATGAACGTTGGAAAGGATTCGTCAAAAATTGGGGACCCTAGAAGGTGAAGAGTTTCTTTCCATAATTTTGATATTTGGAGCTATTGTATTAAATTTTGCAATGGTTGTCTGTCCGTCAGTCGTTTGGGGAAGATAAATTTCGCATTTTGAATGGTTAAGGTCTAGGCCAATGGAACTGAATTTTTCTTTTAAAAACTGTAAATCTTTTAAGATTGTGTCTACATCACCTCTTAGGGTTCCGTCATCCAAATACCATACGTTGAATTTAGGATTTAGTTGTCGAATAATTGGATTTATTGCCAAACTAAAAATGACTGGCCCAAGAGGGCCACCCTGTTGACAACCAACTGCTGATTTCAAAAGGTGGTCTTTATAAAGTAATTTAGAGGGTTGCCTGTAACATTGATAGAGAAAACTGTAAATTTTGGACAAAATTCTAAAGTGCGAAGTAAATAATAACTTGCAATTTGAGTCAAGTAGTTTTATTTACTTCGTAGTTTGAAATTTTATTTGTCTTCATTCTCATTTTGAAAGTTTGTGTTTTGTTCAATACGAGTATTTTATTTGTTTGGTTCAGTTCTTTTTCTGAAAATGCCTTCTAGAAAAAAAAAACAAACCTTTCGCAGCGTAGCCGAGATGCGAAAAGGGCGAGATTTAGTAGGTCCCAGGAATCGGAAGAAGAACATGAAGTGAGTTGCGGGGGTGGACCTAAGTATTGGATGCTTTTCCCATGGTCAACTATACGTAGCTCTTTCACGCGTAAACAACCCCAATAACCTTTTTGTGTACGCTCCAGATGGTTCCACAGCTAATGTTGTTTATAGAGAAGCACTAGCATAAATAAAAAATAAAGATTTGAATCGGTATCTTCGCAGGATACCGACGCACACAAAATATATTGTTAAGTTCCGACATCCACGCGATCGAAGTCGCGGGCACAGCTAGTTTACTAATACCTACATAAATTTTCCGTGTTATAATCGTTAAGAATTACAGCTGTTGTGATTTGAATTTAGGCCCATCATCAACGATGCAACTTACTTACGCCCTATTGACAACTTTATGACTGTCTAGCTGTGCCCCGCGGTTTCACTTGCGATAGAACTATTAAAGTCCTTTTTTATTGATTCCCTTTACAAATCTCCACCACCCATTTTACACCCTTAAGGGATAATTTTGGGGATAAAAACTATTATATATGCTTTCCCACAACTCAAACTGTCTCCATGCCAAATTTCATCTAAATCGGTTCAGCGGTTATTGATTCCCCATACAAACTTCCACCCCCCTATTCACCCCCTTGAAGGATGATTTCTGGGATGAAAACTATGATATGTCCTTCCTCGGGGTGCAATCTATTTCTCTGCCGAATTTCACCTAAATCCGTTCAGCGGTTTAGGCGTGAAAAGGTAACATACAGACAGACAGAGTTACTTTCGAATTTATAATATTAGTATGGATACACAGTCGTGGACCTTACGGACTATTTAAATTGATAGTCAACTTGCTTTTCAATCAAGTTCTCTGACTTCGCTTCCATAAAACATAAAAAACCAAACCCAAACACTCCACTACAAATAAACAACCCTCCACAGATAGTCGACGGCAACGCGAAAACGGACGTCTCCAACAGGAAAGAGCCAGGTCTCTTCTGTGGCGAGATAGAACAGCCGCAGACGTTCATATCTGAGACCAACTTCGTCAAGATTGTGTTCCACGCCGACAACTTCACTGATCAAACTTACTTCAGCTTCGATTCCAGGTCAGTGAGCTTTTACCGGGATAATTTAATATAGAACCAAAGGGTAGACTAGATTTTAAGTTCGTTGTTGGATTGTTGGAATCAGTTGATAAAGTATTCCTGTTATTAGTTTTGAATTCAATTATGACTTTCCTGGTCTTCTGACATTAGAATAATTGCAATTTTAATATATTTTATCAATTACTGGGTTGGTTTTTGGTAATTAAATTACTAACGATTTGTCTTATAGTAGGTACGGTGTACTGTTCGTCATTTATAGAATACTATATTTGAATTAAGAATTTGAGATAATCTTCAAGTTACAGAACAAGAAAATGAATGTCATACTTAACAAAGTTCAAATTCCATTTCAACCATAAACTTGAACTTTTTGTTACAAAAATTTCACTCAAAAATCAACTTAGAATACATTTAACTAAAGATGCCATGTAATGTAAATTATCTGATCTTATTAACACTGCCGATAGCTACAACATGATAACGTTGTCAGTCAATCAATCAATGAACTCGGCCTATCGCAGTCCACTGCTGGACATAGGCCTCTCCCAGACTGCGCCACAGCACCCTGTCCTCCGTCTTCCGCATCCAGTCTACCGCAGCCACTTTCTTTAGGTCGTCCGTCCATCTAGCTGGGGACGTCCCACACCACGCTTGCCGGTACGCGGTTTCCACTCCAAGACTCGTCTGCTCCACCGGCCATCGGTCCTTTAACAGACATGGCCAGCCCACTGCCACTTCAGTTTGCTTACTCTGCAAGCTATGTCGGTAACTCCGGTTCTTTTCCGGATAATTTCATTCCTGATTTTATCCTTCAAAGAAACTCCGAGCATATCTCGCTCCATAGCGCGCTGAGCGAAATGGCTTCCACGGACGTGCGGCTGACTGTATCTGCAAAAAGTTGAAGCCAATTTAATTCGACATAGGAACTTGATACAATGTATATTTCTCTAACGAAACTTAAATGGAATTAACACAACATTTTCTCAGAAACTCAACAATAGTACAGTATGTTTAAACATTTCATTTCCTCTACAGAGCGGAGCAACAATTTGAAGTGTATCTACGCTACGGACAGCATCCGGAACTATATCCAAACAGAAGAGGAGAAGTTGTTGCTGGGTATGTATTTACAATTCACTTACTACATGCATATAGTACGATATATTGTCAAGATTCCATCGGCAAAATTCGTCAAACACGATAGCTTCCGATCCAATATTGAGATACTAAAACATTTCTAAAATAAAGCACAAAAACCTTAAGTGAAAATAAACAACTGTCTCGTTGTTATAGTGGTTGCAAACGGTACTGCTAAGATTGAAGTCTTGGGTTCGACTCCCAGGACGGGCAAAGTGTTATTAGGTTTTTCTACCTGGAATTTCTCACTAGGTACTAGCAGCCCGGAATCTGGGCTTACATAGTACTCAAAACGATTAGCGAAATGTAAGTGTGCAGTCAACAGCAAAAGTAAATGATAGAAATCAGAAATTCAATACTAATGAACGGATTTCGTGTCATAATTATATGGCAGCTGTACTAGTAGGTAGTAAATGTTTGGTGTAATTTACAATCACATACTTTTGAATCACTTCGACGCCACACAGTTCTGACGCGAACTCCGTTCATTAGTATTGAATTTCTGATTTTCATCAACTACTTTTGCTGTTGACTGTACTATTACGTACACCTCTCCTAACTAATATTATAAATGCGAAAGTAGTTTATGATAATAGATGGTGCCACGTGTATTGTTGTTTTCCTCGGAAACAGCACTTTTTTTCGGGATGAAAGGTACTCTATGTCTGTTTTTGTACACCTGACAACGTACATGCAAAATTTTAGGACGATCGGTTCAGTGGTTTCGGCGTAAAAAGGTAACAAGCTTACTTTCGCATTTATAATATTAGTTAGGATGTTCCCAGTACCAAGTACTCTGGCCGCACTTAATGATCACATGGAATCTAATCCAACAAACGATCTGTTTGCGGATGAATGAACGAAGATTTTGTCGGACATCTTCTTCCATTCGTCCGAAGTACTACGGAACTACGAAGACTTATGAAAGTGTAGTTAACTTTTTTACCTGATCTCGATGTTTTACATTTTTCTCTTTTATGTGTATGTGTACAAACTGTCTTTAATTTTTGTACTTAATTGGTTTTACATCGCTTTAATAAAAAAAAAATGAAATAAATAATAGATAAATGTTTACCTTGGTTCACAAAACACATTGCAACTATCAAACAAGTTGTAAAAATGTCCTACAAAAATTCTAAGCAAATACTCCAACAATAATACAATGGACAATACAATGTCCTCAAACTCCACCTACAGACTTAAAAGAAAAAGAATAGCGTCATTCTAACCAACACAGATACATAACTAGATGACGCATCGCAGGATGTAAAGGATCTCGTACTACCAAATGAAGAAACGTCATATCTGATAAAAGCTCAAGAGCTGATTACAGATAGTCGAAGCAAAATAGAAAAAAAAAAACCTGTGCGACTTGAGTTTAAACCAATTAAGGTAATCTGCATTCGCGATTTATTTGCCAAAAATGTAAACAAAATATGAGTTTATGGAAAAATAACTTTAAACCCTACATCACAAAGTTCAGGTTACGCTACAACTTCAAACATTTTTATAACTTTTTCAATGGTGCTATTCACTCTGAAATCAACTTAATTACCATCAATATAAAGTTGATATTTGTTTAACTTGAAATAATATTAATTTGAAACATAAGTTTGAATAGACTTTAGGCATTTCTTCTCAAAGAGAGCAGGTCTATGTACCAGCCGTGGGAATATTATAGGCTGATTATGTTTTATGAAGGTACCTATAGCATTGCTTGAATTAGGAACGATGAAGAGTGAGGGGATCAAATATAAAATCAGCGATAAACATTTTCAGTGTTCGTATTTCTTCCCTGTCATTATTCAAAGCAAGAATACCTTTGCTCAACTCAAAGTACAAACCATGAAGAAAGGAAAGATTAATGATGGTAAATAAATAAAGAACAGAGAATTTACGGAACAAAATTGCCTCGTCTCATTTTACATACGCTCCTAACGAGATCTAATATTAGACTCATTTGAGTATGCACCACAGAGCATTGAATCAGCAACATCTAGAGAAGGCAGTACTTCTAAAATTTGTGGCGCTGAAAGTGCGTTGAGCGAACAATGTCTGTCGCTGACCGCCTTCAAAGTCGTCTGTCTCTTATACCTACGCCATTAGTAGAAACTGGATTATTATGAAACTTAAATTTTTGAAATATGCATGCGAATATGCATCTTAATGCAACGAAATCGCCAAAAAGTATGCAACTTTAAATTTAAATAAATGCCACAAAATAATGTTTTTGTGGCATTTATTTCCAAATGCTCAGTACCCAGTACCTAGATTGTGACTTCTATCACAAACTCTTTTTGAACATTGTAAGTATATCATAAGAGCAGTGGTGGCCCAGTGGTAACGGCCGGGACTTACGAGCTGCGTCGTAGGTTCGAACCCAGACAGGCGTTCTACTTTGTGTAAGTAAATTATTTCATCACCACTACTTTAAAAAATTCGAAGACATGTGACATCTGCCAACTCGCACTGAGCCCGCGTGGTGGATTACGGCCCACTCCCTCTCACCGAGAGGAGGCCTGTGTCCCAGCAGTGGGAACACTATAGGCTGGTTATGTCAGTACATCATAATTATATGTATTTTTCAACCTTGATAAGTCCAGCTAAAATTATTAAAAAAAGTGCCGAAATGTACACGATCCGTAGATTTTAAAAAAATATATACAATAACCTAAAAAATAGCCAAAATATGCAAATGCATACGTAAATATGCATTCGCATAAAATCCGGTGTCTAGTCATTAGTGTCATAGTTCGAGTAAACAGTGACACACTTCGTTTGTATGGAAAGTTTTTATAATGCTCGCTGGCTTTAGCAGCATACGAAAACTACCTTTTGGAAGGGGCGACTAGAATCAGTTCTATTTTAAGGTAATTTTTGACGTTCAAAAGTGCTTTTTATGTGCCTATTTGAAATAAATGCTTTGACTTTCCAGCGGCCACCGAAGCGTTTCCTTGCTGCTCTGTGTAGTAAGCACTTCTTGTACCTATATCATGGTTATTACATATTTTGTGCTCTGTGGTTTATACAACCTACAATCAAGTTACCGAGGGGTGCAGTCACCCCTAACAAACATTACATCGGGTAATACAAATTGCTTTAAAAAGATAATTTTATCGAAATCAGATAAAACATGAAACAAAACATAAACGGGGTTCCACGAGGAACGGTCCTCGGCCCCGACTTTATTTAAATTATTTGCCAAATTGCGACGCCGACTTCAAAGGGAATTCAAACGTACGTGATCAACATTTTAAAGCAAATCGTTTGGAAAAGCTATTCGGTATTGTCTGCGCTTACTTCTGAGTGTGATCGATTCTATGTGTTGAGAGCACAAAGGGCGTTTTGAAATGGAAAGATCACGTTTCTGTTTATTGTTGTATTGAACTAGAAACTAGAGTTTGTGAATGATGGAAAGTGAATGATATTGTAAAATGAATCAACGACCTTAGTTTGTGTTATACATAGCAAACAAATAATGAAATGTTGTAAAATATTTATTTAGTTTTTGTGCGTACATGAGATGTCACTTAATAGAAGTAAAAATATAAACAGATGTAAATATTAAATTAAGAATAATAAAAACGAAATATAAAGAGGTTTTATACCTTCTTGTTGGCTCTGACAATTTGCAGTATATTTCATGAATAAAACCATGGCTGTTTCCAGGTTAAAATATTATAAATTTTAATTAAAATGACTTTTAGATTAGCAAAGTTCAGCGGTAAGGTTATTAACGAAAATTATAATTGCCCATAAAAAGTATAAAAATAAATTACCCTTTAACAAAAACGGTAAATTCATTAAAATCTGAGTAATAAAAACCGTAAATAAGTTCAGTAACAGTTAATTCGGGGAATGATAAATTGTTATTTGTTGCCACTGGATTTCGGTGCCGAAAGTTTTCAATAATTTAGTATCACATTCCGAACAATTTATATTCTCGTTTATAACAAACAAATACATTGGAAAAGGAGAAGTTCAGGATTTACATTAAACTAACCGTGCTATTGAGGCCAAAACCTTTTTTTTTTATGGAGAAGTACTTTGCAAGTGAGTATACTTATTAATTAAGAATTAAAATTATATTTCGTACCTACATTAACAAACAACAAACTAAATGATGGCGTCGAAAAATTCATTCGCATCGCTGGCAACTGGTAATAGCCCCAAGAGACTGGCGGCAATGCCACCATGTCCGGCCAAGGTAAAAGCCAGCCCTTGGGTCCATGAGCACTCCGACCCCAAGGCCCAAAGGGTCTCAACCCCAAACGGCTCGAAAATATTATTACCAACAAGGTTATTATACTTAGAGCTGATGAGCATCACCTCACTTCATTTACAAAATACTAGCTGCGCCCCGCGGTTTTACCAGCATAAGTGTCGATCCCGTGGGAATATCTAGCTAAAATCTATCCTATGTCCTTCCCCAGGACTCAAACCATCTCTATACCAAATTTCATCTAAATCGGTTTAGTGGTTTAGGCGTGAAAAGGTAACATACAGACAGACAGAGTTACTTTCGAATTAATGTTAGTATGGATGCGTGGAATAAAATTGACATCTGACAGTTCTAATACGGAAAAGTCGCCAAAAAATCAAAATGTATTCTCAGGATAAGAATTATAGTATTTTTTCGTTTTTATAATATATGAAAAAAATTAAAAAGTTAACATTGATAAAATTATAAGTGCAAATATTTATTTTTAACCGACTTCTAAAAAAGGAGGAGGTTCTCAATTCGAATGCTTGTATTTTTTTTTTTTTTTTTGTGTTTGTTCGCGCATAACTCCGTCGCTAGCCAACCGATTTGAAAAATTCTTCTTTTGTTGGAAAGGGTATACTTTTCAAATGGTCCCATGAAAATTTTATCGAAATCGGACAAGCGGTTTTTGAAAAATCAACAAAAATCTAAAAATTTATCTACATTGTCTACATTAACGATCTTTTTGTTAACTTTTTTGTGGGGTAGGTACAACTAAAAAGTGAAAAATAAAAACTTTTTTACAAAACAAAAAAACAACCGACTTCAAAAAAAAACACTACAAAGTGATAAATAACTTTAATTTCGGAAGTCGGTGTCAAAAAACGAAAATGCGGAACCAACGACAACGACTTCCGAAATTAAAGTTATTTATCACTTTGTAGTGTTTTTTTTGAAGTCGGTTGTTTTTTTTTTTTTTTTTGTAAAAAAGTTTTTATTTCGTTTTTATAATATATGAAAAAAATTAAAAAGTTAACATTGATAAAATTATAAGTGAAAATATTTATTTTATAAAAAATAATGTAGGCCTAAACAGACTCAATCCATCCATGATTTTATTACTACATAAATTATTATATAGATCGTGTAAGTGAGTGCGCATTTTCACGCTATATCTTGATGTTGATGATCTTGATTTATACCTACATATATATCGTCAAGATTTTATAAACATATGTATATACCTATAAGTTATTTCAAAATTAACCCAACAAACTTTAAGAGGTGCTATAGACCATCGAACTGAACAACTTTCACTATGGGACCAACTCTGAAATCACGAAAAAAATCAGCTGTTTCATATATTTTGGTCAAGTAGGTATTGAACTTTTGTATTAAACATATGATTTTTTTTTTCGTGATTTCAGAGTTGGTCCCATAGTGAAAGTTGGTCAGTTCGATGGTCTAAAGCAGCTCTTATAGTTTGTTGGGTTAATTTTTAAAAACACCTTATTTATTATATTGTTAGTTATTTAGATTCATCATCATCCACAGCCTGATGTCACCTACCACTGATCTTATGCCTCTCTTTTCTCTTTTCATATTGAAGAAATTCTTCAGATTTGTGCCGAAAGCTGCTCTTAATTTTACATAATTATTTAACAAATTTCAGGACACTCCGCCCTTTAAACAATCGAATTAAAATAACACGCGCAAATATTTTGAATGATTCCAACACCTTTAACGTCCTCAAGTACGCGAAGTACTACCAAACGTGACCTGAAACTTTCCAATCCTTCCATAACCAAGAGCTTTGCCCAACGTCGTGACACCCAATTTCCATGCCAATAAATCACTAACTCAATACTTCAAATCATCACTCGACGGCCACTGCATAAATCAAGTTCAAGTTGCCAATTACTTAAGAGGCTTAGCCCGAATGTCGCGACCGTTCTAGAATCATTCTGACTGGCTCCAAATGGCTCCACTTTGGTGGGTACGTGACCGAAATGGCTTATAAATCGTGTTGAATTGTCGGCTCGGGCTCACTGCCCACCTATTATCGTAGCCGCAATGATTTATGCGTTGTAATCAAGTACTCGAATTAAAGTGAGTGAGGTGCGTAGTTGCTGATTCTGGGATTTCTTTTTTTTTTAAATTGGGTGGCCCTTTTTAGGGCCCGAAAGGGTGCTTTAGAGAATGTTATTTATATACGTGAGTGTGCAGAATTTTTGCAGCGTATTTTGTTTTGCTGACGCATTTTTTATAACCACTTTGGTGGCGAAGGTTGATGTCAATATGGTTAAAATTGCAACTCATGCTAGAGTTGAGAGAGGTATGAAAATGCTTAAATTTAGGGATTGTAAAAATCTTACTGTGCTTTCTAACGTTAACTCTACAGACGATAACATTACTAACAGCAGGTTAATCAATTCTATGGCACTTGAAATATTCTTATTCATTTATGTATATACACTTTTTTGTAGGTACACCAAAAATTATATAACCTAAAAAAATATATCGAACACTAAAATATACAATGGGTGGCCTTATCGCTTTCTGCGATCTCTTCCAGGTAACCTTGGAATGAACAATGTTCTTAGTTTTATGTTCATAAAAATTTAATATTAATTATTGCACTAATAAATTAGTAATCGTAGCACATTTTATTGATCACGATGAACTTATTACTTCCAATAATAACGTGCAATTAGATTATAAACTTCTAGTAATTATAATGATAACTAATGAGAAACAAGACTCAGATTCAGAAATACTTACTCCAGCAAACTTACTCCTGCCAAGTAATAAAAATTCAACAAAATTTAAAGCTCAGCAATTAAAAAATCCCATTTTAAAATATGAGGAGTACCGAAAAATTTACAGCTAAATCTCCCAACTGAAAGTGTCAGGGATAATGATTTCGCTCAGCTTTGTTAGCGAATTAACTTAATGAACGGGACCAATTTTTCTCAGGTCTTACTGCGAGAGAGTGTTCCGTGACTGCCGGCTGCAAACGTGTTACGTACAGTCGGCTGCCTACCCTGGAGTGTATCCAAGAAATCTTCATTGCAGGCAAGTGTATTACCGTATTTTATGGTTGAACAGCTATCGGGTGTTACTTCGTTTAGTTTAAGTTAGTGTTAATTAGCGATAGCGTTGTTAAAAGCATTTTGATTTTTCGAAATCATTCGATTAGTTTTATTGAAATTGATAGCATTCTCTGAATTGATTGAATGTCGATTTGCTAAAGTGTCTTTGGAAATCAAGAATCTTGTACGGACAGCGTCAGAGAAAAGGAACCCCCTTTGGTAAGTAACCAAAGGGGGTTCCTTTTCGCTGTCTGTACCAAGGATATTGTACAATGTCAGTGGCGTAACTATAGGGTGGCATTGGGGCAAAATGCCACGGGCCCCCAGCTAGAGTGGGGCCCCGGCCCGAGAGGCCCATGAGCACAGAAGAATCCTAACATAAGGACAGAAGCAGTCAGGTGTTAAAGTTTTTGTAGGGGAAAACATGAAATGTACGCGGAAGAAGTCGCGGGAGAAGTGCTAATAAAAAAAAACTAACGTTGTTTGAGCTTCTTTATATTGAGAGAGAGCCCCATCTCTTGAATTTGCCACTGGCCCCAAACGGTATAATTACGCCACTGTACAATGTATATATTCCACTGTTAATACAGAATTAATTATTTTTAAATAAAACAATTATACATTTTACAATGTCCTTGGTACAAGATTCTTGATTTCCAAAGTCACTCATACATTTTTGTGAAAGCGTGTATAATGTACAGACGCCAGCACATCAAGCTACCCGAAACTCTCAAATTTTCCCAATCAACTTTGAACCTTATGCTTTTGCGATAAAGTTGAAAATCTATTAAAGAAATTTGACAGATTGTAGTACCTTGATGTGCTGGCGTCTGTGCAATGTGTCAATGCCCCAGCCACTCTTATTAGAAAAGGAGAGAAGTTCATTGGGCACCAAAAAATTCATCTGCTTAGTAACAGTGTGTTGAAAGTGCTCAAAAGCATTGCAACGTTGAATAGCATTGCTGATTCTTTGGTCTAAAAATAGTCGACCAGCCGCTTGGCGATGTCCTGGAAAACTCAACGATCCAATATTATTATGAATATTATTCAAAAAAAAAAAAGTTTCTTTATTAACTTCAGTTGTACAAAAACACTCATCTAAACACTATGCAGCGTTACAACAAAGGAAAAGAGTGATTTCGATGAACTCTAAAAAAAATAAAAAAAATATCAGCATTAGGTACCCAAATGGTCTTTGAACCCAATAAATTAGATGGCAGTGAAGTATCTCTTCAAAGTCATGGAGCATAGCAGAAATTTTGATGAGGGTAGGTCCTGGCTTGGACAAATGTGTTTGTTTAGGCCCAGAGCGTTAAGTATTGTTTGTCATCGCTGTTCTCCCGGTACCTATAGAGGCCTTAACACAAACGCGCGACGTTAACGTAACGTAAACTCGAAAGTTTTTAGAATCAAAAATACAACTATCATAGCATTTTGGTTAAAATTTAACACAATTAGAATTGGTTTGTTAGTCGATTCGCACGAGTTTAACTATAGAAATACGTATTAGGCGATTGGCATGTTTTGAATTTTATGTAATAACTAGCAGCCCCCGCGGTTTCGCCCGCATAAGTTTCCCGTGGAAATATCTCTATACCAAATTTCATCTAAATCGGTTCAGCGGTTTAAGCGTGAAGAGGTAACAGACAGACACACTTTCGCATTTATAATATTAGTATGGATTATGTTTTTCGGTTCACTCAAAAATAAATTAACTTCGTACGAGTCGCCCACAGAAAAATAATATTATTTAAAAGTGTCGATTCGCCCGTTTCGGGTGAGTAAATTCGTGCGAATCAACTTATAAGCCTTTGTATCACCCATAGGCACTGTCGCACCACCGATGAGAAAGAAACTATCTATTGACTATTTTCTTGCTCAAGAAACGTACGATTTTTAGATGTAGGTCCTATGTCAGAAAAAGAGACCGATACATTTTATCAATACTTGATTACTGGCTGTTCACACTGGCCGTTGAGAACTTTCTCTATTGTACCTGGACGCCAGCACATCAAGCTACCCGAAACTGTCAAATTTTCCCAATCAACTTTGAATCTTATAATTTAGTGATAAACTTGAAAATCTATTAAAGAAATTTGACAGATTTTAGTAGCTTTATGTACTTAACTGGCGTCTGTACGTTTCTTGAGCGAGAAAATAGTCGATAAAGTCTTAAAACTACGTAAATAATGTAAGAAGCGAGTATTTTTAAGTATAAAATCGTTCGACCTAACGTTACTTTTTCTCTGCACGTTCGTGTCAGGCCCTAATTTAAGCGGACAGCACTTTGTAGCCTTTATGTCAAGTCCCAACAGTTCCATTTTTATTATAAAAGATAACACAATGCTTTGGAGCTTTGGACTCAAGTGACAAAGAAAATTGTAACACTGTACAAATCCTTGACACAGTTCTTCAGTAGGACTGTTCTTGTTCAGTCGGGGAAATTAATTGTTTATCAAATTGTCACACCTCAATTTGACGTGATAAAGCCACTTCTTACTATCATCAAAGAATGACGGTTGTGATTCGGATATGTACAGACGCCAGCACATCAGACTACCCGAAAACTGTAAAATTTTTCCAATCAACTTTGAACCTTATGCTTTAGCGACAAAATTGAATATTTAAGTTGGAGTCAATTTGATAATTAATTTTCCTGACTTATACAGGGTGGTTCAAAAGTCGTGGATCAAACGAAGTAGGGGGATAAAGGAGGTCATTTCCAACGCTTTTAAAGTGAGAAATAATTTCTGGTAACGTTACAAAATTTTTGGAAAAAAAATAAATTGCTCTTGAAATTTGATACTCAGAGCCCTAATAGAACTTTGTAGTGCTGATACATTATCTAGTAGTAATACAACACCGTTTGTTTTATTGTTTTATATCACATTTTTTTTTTAAATTTGTCTAATTGTAAAAGAACTCGGTATACACAAATATTCATAACTTTTAGGGCAATTGAATTATGACCATACTGTAGAAAGATTTCGTTTGATCCACGACTTTTGGACCACCCTGTTTAGGATGGCGATTTAGTTACATCCTTCAAGACGGTGATTATAAAGGTCACTTTTCCTGTTAAGTTCAGTTTCGTTTCGTGGAATAAAATAAAACAATTTTTCATACATGTGTGGCGGCATCTACGTCACTACATGCGAACTACGCACCACAATGACGTCACGCAAAATTCTGCATCGCGCAAGCAGTGTTTACCGCACAACTAGCATCAACGTCCCGACATCAGTCGTCAGGCAGTACCCCATCACACACGACAACCGTCTGGTCGGAGGATCCTCCCTTTTCTATGGAGGATGAGTGAACTGTATGCCCTGTTCCTCATACCTCCATACATGCATTGAAATATTATGCAGTATTGATGCAGTCGCGATTGTGACGATTATTTATAATAATTTAGCTAATTATTATTATTATTTTATTCATCAATCAAGTAACATGGACTCAATTATTAGGCATACAATATCAATAGCAATAATTACACATTCAATAAGAAAAAAGTAATAATAATGATAAATGTCTAATATAAGTGACTGTCTTTTTTGAGAAAAAAATATCTTTAAGCTTAAAGTTTTTTTTTTTTTCGCCAAATCCGATATGAGTTGCGTAAAGAAAGTGGCTTAGTATCGTGACGAGTAGAATCACCTCCTTGCATGAAGGAGGTAACTAAATCGCCAACCTCTTTACGAATATGTACAAACAGCATCACAAAATGGTGTCGGCTGGTTAATTTCATGCTCTCCAATTGCTGACCACTCAACGATCCATTAACACATTGCTACATTAATGTTTAAGCGTACGTGTACATGCTTTGACTCATCGCTTTGACGTCAAGAGCATGTTGATGACTTAAGTGTGTAGTGAGCATTTGAGCAATCAACTGGGAAGAATTAGCACTGATGTTGTAATAGAATGCTATGAATTTAGGACCTTAATGCTGTTGCTGCCTATTTTGATTGTCCTTTCCAAAATCAGTGGATAAGGACTGATACTGATGCCTATGGCCGTCCATAGGCATCAGTTAGGTATGGGTACTAACAATACTAACACAATTTTGTTGCTTACACACTAAGAGCGTTTCCAGAAAGGGCGACTTCGCCGCAATTCTCTCGTGCGTATTACGCGCAACCGTTGCGTTCAGAAGGAGCGTACCAACGCCACAGATTTTTGTTAAAATTTTGGCGCCATTTCCCTTGATACATGCACTCGCTCTGGAGTTCGCGCCTCAACTGGACGTAATAAGGAGTCTCTAGTATCTTAAGCGCAAGTCGAGGGTCTGGCGAACTGCACGCGATTCAAAGAAATTGCGCGATGCTCGTGGACACGATGTATGATGGACACGGCGTCTACTATCTCGTTAACGCGCTGATTCGCCCCTTCTGGACAAGGTCTTAGCCCAGGTACGCACGAGCAAGTTTTTCGCACACTGGTTTTTCAACGCCCTGCTTAGCACTAGGAATACGCTCTGCTCAATGCTCGGCTCAAAACCGAGATTTTAAAATACAGTGCGCGATAAAACCCCGCCGCGATATTTTGACGTCCGTGCGCACAAAATTTTGTTTTTTTTTATTTTTTTTTGTTCTTTTTGTAATAATATTATAAATATTTGACTTATATGGATGGGGATTCTCTGAAATAAATAAATATAATAATAAAAAATAATTGTTATAAGAACCTTCTTATAATTTTTTGCAAATATTTCGCTGGTTTGATTAATTTGTCAGTGTTAAATAAAATTATTAAATTATGAAATAATCACTCTGAAGTGCACTAAATTTAATATTCATAATGAATTTACTATAATTATTATCAGAATATAAAATTTTCAGAAACATAGACTTTTCAAAAGTATGAGATATCGTCCACTAATTTTGTATTTTTCTTTTAGATACCATCTAAACACGAGGCTACCATACATAAAGCTGTACATAGAAAACGAAGAATTCAATATAGACGGACAACGATGCGAAAACATTATGACTTGTCCCATGAGACCCATAACCTCTGGTAAGTGGCCCAAATATTTGGAGAACTTGATTAAAAATACACAAGATAAAAAAAACCTTCCTTCCAATGTTGTTTATACATTCGGGATTCTCATTTAGATTCTTAGGAATTGCCTTTATATTTTTATCCGCTCCTAAGTTCCCAATACGGGGAGTTATCGTTGTCGATATGTCTACGTTAGGTAGCCTTTTACTGCCAAGTAAATGTTGTTAGATAAGGTTAGTGGAATTACTGTCGGACTATTCACTTAGCTTCTGAATATAAGCACTATTTGCTGGTAATATTCCGGAGAAAGAGAGTAGTGGCGGCCAAGTGGTAACGAAACCAAGCAGGCAACTTTGTGTAAATTATTTCATCACCACTGCTCTCAAAACGGTGAAGGAAAACATCGTGAGGAAACCGGCATGTCCTAGAGCCAAAACTTCGAAGACATGTGACATCCACCAACCGGACCGGGCCCGCGTCGTGGATTACGGCCCTCTCCCTCTCACAGAAAGGAGGTCTGTGTCCCAATAGTGGGGCCATTAGAGGCTGATTATGATTCCTTAGAAAACAGGCAAAGTTCGGTTTAAAGAAATTTATTTCTCATAAGAACATACAGTCCGCTTATAATGAGATACAAAGTAATAAGTACGATAATACAGTACTTACAATACAATTTCCTCCAGAGTATTAGAAGTTATAATGTACATACATGTTCCTTAAGCTTATTTTTAAATGTATTCACGTTATCGCACTTTTTAATATCGTCCGGTAATTCATTGAACAGATTAACTCCTTCAAATAACATTGTATTTCTACCGTAATTAGTGCGTGCGCTGATGACTTCAGGTAACTTTAGCAACATCGATGCCACCTATTCTAAAAATAGATCGACCACCTCGAGGAAATTAGTTTTCAAAATACAGCGTCTTGAAATGCGAAGCAATATCTAAACTACGTTTACAGCTGACTTGAATAGGCCACTTTGCTGAACGTACAATCGTTCGGACGGAATCACCAATTCGAACGTTCGATTCCACTAAAAAGGCAATCGAGTCCGGTTCAATGTGTCTATCAGAATAGGCCTGCATCAGCAAACGGGGCTGCCGCGTTCTTTATAAAATGAGATTGCACTTTGGTTGTGTAAATAGGATACATATGCTCGGGTTTCCGTTTAGTTTTTCCTGTATGGTGTCGGGCGTAGATCGATAAGTCTGGTATAAAAATAAAAGTGTTCTTATGGCTTCCGTGTATCGAGTTTAATGATATTTTGACACGTTAGACTTGGATCGAAAAAGCTGGAATTCAAGAGAAGAGGCCTTTGCCCAGTACTGGGATGATACAGGCTAACAGTAGACTTACATGAAAAATGCAATTGAAAGTAGTCGAGTGATGGAAGAGCCACACTATGATTAAAGTTAAAGAGAACTTTACAAATCTTTTGCGTATATATCTACTATTGATAAAAAAGTAACACTCCGGGAATACCGACAGAAGTGAAAACTTGAACAATTACGTGTGTATTTTTTTAATTGTCTTATAAACAAAACACAGAATACTTTTCCATCACTCACTGACATATCGGATATAGATTAAAACCGATTACATCCCGAGGACAGTCGAACACATCTGAAGCGGTTACGGTAATAGTGGTGCGAATTCAATTGGTTTTTCCCATCTAAAAAAATGCCCAACACCCTAAAGAAGTTTTCACTTCAAAAATTCAATAGGCGCAAAACTTTTATTTTGAAATACACTTGTCTTCCAATATTATGATACTAAAATATGCTAAAAGTAAAAAAAAACAAGCAGTTCACTAACCTCCTCATTTAACTCTCAACCAAAAACAAAACACAATTTTTTCTCTCTATTTCCAAGGTGTAATAATTTATGAAGACCATAAATAACAGCTATCCAATAACCGCTATTAAATCAAGCCGGCCAGCAACTTACTCGATATTAAATTCTTAGACCGCTCGACTTTACCCATGGTTTAGAAAAGCTGGCGTATTGAAAAATTGTGTAGCAGACTAGCAGATAGTCCGTGATTTGCTTCATCTTGCTTTATATGAATATGAAATGTGTGTATCGCTTACTTATATTGAGCAGTTGGGTGAGCATCTGTGGCGGAAAGTATTTAGACCACCACCTTACAATTTGAAGAAAATCGCTGTCGCTTATGATTCTGCTCCAAACCCTAAAATCAGGTGATCCATCGTTCGATGTGACGTCAGCGGCTCGCGGACACCGAGCGGCGCGCGGGCAGAAGAGGTGACTCAGTCGTCAACGGACTACCTAGCTTACCGTTCGGGTCGCGTCGCGCTCATAATATTTGTTTCCATTACGATGTTTTGTTAATTTGCTAGTGCTTGTTTTTGTAATAACTTTCTTCACTTTTAATAATATACCGTTTTCATTCAAATCTAATAACATCCTTCATTTCTTCGTCTTTCGTACTCATTATTCCCGCTAAGCTTCGCTTGCCATTATAGTGCTTAATAACCTTACTATACGGGTTGGATTCCCGTGTAGCGTAGTAATAAGTGTCTCACTTATTTACTACATTGGTGACCCTCGACTACCGCGTCACTCAAGACTTCAAGACACCGGTGGACCTGAAGAGTAAGAGTGTGCCTAGTGTTAACATTGGTGGCTGATGCAAGAACAGGAAGTGGTTGGTACAAAACATTAGCGGTGAGCGATTTTAATTCCATTTAACGATGACTGAGTCGAACGCCAACGTCGACTGTAAGGATGTTTCGGCTGCTTCAGGAGAGGTGACGGCAGTTGGAATGCCATTGCGATGTCCACCATTTTGTCCAGAGGAGCCGGCATTGTGGTTTGCCCAATTAGAAGGCCAATTTATTCTATCCAGAATTACCAGCGACTCAACAAAATTTTATTTTGCATCGACTCAGCTCGAGACCAAATACGCCTTGCAAGTCAGGGATATCATCACCAACCCTCCCGAGGCAAATAAGTTCGAGAAATTGAAAACAGAACTTATAAGTCGGTTGTCTGCGTCACAAGAAAAACGAATTCAACAGCTCCTACTCCACGAGGAATTAGGTGATCGCAAACCGTCACAATTCTTGAGGCACTTGCAAAATTTAGCCGGGCCATCAGGTGCAGCCGAATTTGTCAAAAGCATATGGACTAACCGGTTACCCCAGAATATTCAAACGGTAATCGCTTCTCAAATTGCTGATTTACAGGTGGAAAGATTAGCGGAGATAGCGGACAGGGTATACGAAATTGCCCCGATGACACCACAAATTGCGAGCACGACCGCTTCCACTAGCGCTGCTTCATCGGACCTGGCGAAGCAGGTGAGCGAGCTCACGAAGCAGGTAGCCACGCTCACTTCACGTCTGAATAGCAGAGGAAGGCAACGCTCACGGTCGAGGTCTAGCAACAACCACCGAAGGTATGATCATTCTAAATTCAGACCGCAGCAACCACCACAGAACCACCCACACTGTTACTACCACTATACATATGGAGACAAGGCACGAAAATGTAAACAACCATGCTCATTTGAGGAGGAAAACAAGAAGGGCGGTCGCAATTAGCGGCCAACGACTGCCCTACTTCTTCAGGCCGTCTATTTATCACGGATCGGACATCAAAAATGCAATTTTTAGTAGACACTGGCTCAGACCTATGTGTTTTTCCCCGGTCTGCTGTCAGGACACCCTGCAAACTATCTAATTATGATCTGGTAGCGGCAAACAACACGGTAATACGCACTTACGGTCCTCTGCAACTACAATTAAACTTAGGACTCAGGAGGAACTACAGCTGGAACTTCACAATCGCAGATGTTTCAAAAGCAATAATTGGGGTAGACTTCCTCAGTTTTTACAATCTATTGGTAGATTGTAGGAATCAACGCCTGATCGACCACCTTACCTCTTTGTCAGTTCCAGCTGTACACTGCAATACAGTCGACATCGCTTCAGTGAAGGCCGTAGTAGGAGACACAGATTACCACCAAATTCTGCGTGAGTATCCGGAGATAACGCGCCCACCAGGTAAACAGGTGCCGGGCAAACACAATACGCTGCACTTCATCAGGACGACGCCAGGACCACCTGTAGCATGTAAGCCTAGACGCCTAGATCCTTCTCGACTGCAGGCTGCTAAGAAGGAGTTCGAGCAAATGCTCGCAAGTGGGGTAGCACGGCGCTCGGAGAGTCCTTGGTCGGCGCCACTGCATCTAGTAAAGAAGAAGGACGACGGATGGAGACCATGTGGCGATTACAGGGCACTTAACTCTAGAACAATACCTGACAGGTACCCCATTCGCCATATTCAGGACTTCTCCCATCAATTAGCAGGCTGCACCGTCTTCACGACTATAGACCTCGTGAAAGCCTATAACCAGCTTGCAATAAACCCTGAGGATATACCTAAAACCGCTATAACTACCCCTTTTGGTCTATACGAGTTTCCCTTCATGACCTTTGGTTTGAGAAACGCGGCTCAAACCTTCCAAAGGTTCATTGACGAAGTCTTACTAGGCCTAGACTTCTGCTACGGGTACGTCGACGATATTCTAGTATTCTCAGCGACTGTTGAAGACCACAAGGTGCATCTACGCTTATTGTTCGATCGCCTGAATCAATACGGTGTCGTCATCAATACAGCCAAATGCAACATTGGACAACCAGAGGTGACTTTCTTAGGATACAGTGTGTCAGCTGAGGGCATTAAACCACTACAGTCCAAAGTGCAGGCCATCCAGGATTTCCCGATACCCAAAACCAACAAGGAGCTGCGACGATTCTTGGGCATGATAAATTTTTATCGCCGATTCGTCCCAAACGCAGCCCAGCTACAAGCACCGTTAAACACTGCCCTTGCTGGTCCTAAGATGAAAGGTTCTCAACCTGTGCAAATGTCTCCAGAGATGCTGAAGGCTTTCGACGATTGCAAGTCCTCGTTGTCTACAGCAACACTCTTGGCTCATCCTGATACATCGGCAGACTTAGCGATTGTAACCGACGCATCGAATACAGCTATAGGCGCTGTTCTTCAACAACGTAAAGGTGAGAACTGGCAGCCACTAGCCTTTTACTCCCACAAGCTAAACAATGCTCAAAGGAAGTATAGCCCGTACGATCGGGAGCTGCTAGCAGTGTATGAGGCCATTAAATACTTCCGTCACATGATTGAAGCTAGAACATTCGCAGTTTTCACTGACCACAAGCCACTTATCTTCGCCTTCAAATCAAACAGGGAGAATCTTCCGCCGAGGCAGTTCCGGTATCTAGACTACATAAGCCAATTCACAACAGACCTAAGGTACCTACCAGGCAGGGAGAACATTGTTGCTGACGCACTGTCACGGGTAGAAGAGGTATCTGCGGCCATCAACTTCGAGAACCTTGCACGACTTCAGGATGAAGATCCAGAACTGCAAGACCTCTTACTGCATGGTACAACGCTAAAATTAAAAAAGATGGCATCTACCCACAGTGGGAACTTACCCGTGTATTGTGACATCTCCACACAGGTGCCACGCCCCTACATAACACCAACACTGCGAAGAGAAGTTTTCAACTCACTGCATAATTTACATCACCCCGGGAAAACCGCTACAGTGCGACTGGTGACAACACACTTTGTATGGCCAGGGATTCGCAAGAATTGTAGAGAGTGGGCAAGGCAATGTTTAAAATGCCAGACGTGTAAAGTCACACGTCACACTAAATCCCCACTTTCCTCTTACCTGACTCCATCCTCTCGTTTCTCCCATATTCACCTAGACATCATAGGGCCCTTAACCCTTTCGTGTGATTTCAGGTACTGCCTTACCGTCATCGACAGGTTCACCCGATGGCCTGAGGCGTACCCCTTGAAGGACATCACTGCGGAAACATGCGCAGCTGCTCTGGTGACGGGTTGGGTGGCCAGGTTCGGCTGTCCAGCACGGATAACCACTGACCGTGGTCGCCAATTCGAGAGTCACTTATTCAAGGCCCTCACTGCCTTGTTGGGGGCAGACCACTTTCGCACCACTGCCTACCATCCAGCGGCAAATGGCATCGTGGAACGGCTGCATCGCCAGTTGAAGTCCGCCATCATGTGCCACACCTCCTCACAGTGGACGGAAGCCCTTCCACTGGTACTTCTCGGCATGCGTAACTCGTGGAAGGAAGACATCCAGGCTACGCCGGCCGAACTCGTCTACGGAGAAGCACTTCAACTTCCTGGCCAGTTCCTATCTTCGAGAGAAGACTTCACTACAGCTGACGTCACCGAGTACGCAAACCGTTTGCGATGTCACATGACCAAGCTGACTCCTAAACCCACTGCGTGGCATACTACATCGCCCTTCTACGTGCCACGAGATCTGCACTCTTCCTCTCACGTCTTCCTGCGGAGAGACTACGTACGGCGCGCACTCGAACCACCATATACAGGACCCTACAAGGTTTTAAAGAGACACGCAAAATACTTCACAATTGACATACAAGGGAAACCGAATAATGTATCGGTTGATCGTCTAAAACCGGCCTATATGATGCGTGAAGACGTTCAAGAAAAAAAACCTATGACAACCACCGACACTACCACTCCTCCTATAAGTGAAGAAAAGAGAACGAGGAGCGGGCGACGAGTAAGGTTCCCTGATTATTATCGACCGTAGTTACGGTCTGGCCGGGGGGAATATGTGGCGGAAAGTATTTAGACCACCACCTTACAATTTGAAGAAAATCGCTGTCGCTTATGATTCTGCTCCAAACCCTAAAATCAGGTGATCCATCGTTCGATGTGACGTCAGCGGCTCGCGGACACCGAGCGGCGCGCGGGCAGAAGAGGTGACTCAGTCGTCAACGGACTACCTAGCTTACCGTTCGGGTCGCGTCGCGCTCATAATATTTGTTTCCATTACGATGTTTTGTTAATTTGCTAGTGCTTGTTTTTGTAATAACTTTCTTCACTTTTAATAATATACCGTTTTCATTCAAATCTAATAACATCCTTCATTTCTTCGTCTTTCGTACTCATTATTCCCGCTAAGCTTCGCTTGCCATTATAGTGCTTAATAACCTTACTATACGGGTTGGATTCCCGTGTAGCGTAGTAATAAGTGTCTCACTTATTTACTACACATCAATTGGTTTACCACACGTATTGATGGGAGATCTGAATTTAAAACGAAACGGCTTGGAGAAGTTTGTGTTCTTATTTTGAAGTCAGCGTAAACAAGTGGAATAAAATGTGGGGCGAACAAGGAATATATTAGGTGGGGCAAATGTTCGTGGGGCGAATATGGAATTAGATAAAGCATACTTTGATAGAACTATGAAAGTCTTACACGCAACTCGATAATTATGAAGTATCCTATTGTCTCTTTTCTTTTAAGGTTTTGTAGCGACGGCAAGAGTTTTAATATAGTTTCTAAAGGGTATTTGAGTAAATTTCGGTTCAAGTACCAAATATGGATACAAGTACCAGGATGCATGAAGAAGCCTCCTCGTGTAGCGCAGTTTGTTCCGCCAGCACCGAACGCTCGGTGCATCCTGGACAGTCACACCCAACACCTTATTTGACTGGCCAATTCTTCCCTTGCGGTGGTAGGGCTAACGCCCGCCTGGTCTGCGACCACCCTCCCACCGGAGTCCGGCGTCAAACAGCCTACTGTGTTTCGTCGATGCATGGGAGTTCCGGTGCCTTAGGCATCTTCTGGGCACGCTTGTTTTTTATCATAGACCTCATTCATCGCTTTCTGTCAGGCATGATCGAGGCCAAGAGCGGGCACATGCAGCAATAAAAAAAAATGTTTCAAATAGAATAGCACTTACCTGCCAAATAACAGTCGTTTACAAAGATTTGCGTGTATATGTAATATTCCTATTCTTCTTAATCAGGATCAGAAAACTGTCCTTACGACTACATAAGGATCTACGATGGGAAGGACGAGTCAGCGTCCGTCATCGGAACATTCTGCGGTATGGGCAAGTTCCCCTACTCCATCATCGGAACTTCTCAGGATCTGTTTGTGGAGTTTGTCAGCTCACCTGCAGGTAAAGTAGCTATTTGTTAATCATGCTTATGTCACTTGGGCAACTAAAACTGGCTATTATTGGCAATTGCTACCATCTTGGCATTGCATATAATGGTTCAGGGTTGCCAAGATAGAATAATTGACCAATTTCTCAATTTTAGTAGCCCTTGTAACAGCACCGTTTGTCTGACTTCAGATGGTAAGTGCTTGAACACGTTGACTAGCGGGCGCGGTGTTGGGCGCGGTCACGAAATATCAAGCACACAGCATAGTATGCAAGTGTTCACGTACAAAACGCAGGTGCGGCGAAAGTAGCGGGCCAGCTAGCGACCGGCGCAGGCGGCGCGCTCGCGGTTATAACAAACCTATGATGATGTTTGTGTGTGTTCACGTCAACTAGCGGCGGAGCGCGCGATTCACTCGCGACGTCATATAAGTTCAACCATATCGAACTTACTTATCGTGCAAACGCCTGGCGGCCAATGTAAACACGAACTCGCCAGTCCACCGCGCCCGCACCCGTCACCGCGTTCGCGCGTTCCTACGTGAACAAGCACTAATGAGTGAAGCCCATTCTACACACACGTTTTCCTTTCCTTGAAAAACTACGGTTTATTCGCCGTGTATAGGCACGGTCGTCAGTGTTGTATGGATTACTATGGAAGCTTGTACACGGACACGTTTTTTCTACGGCGCGGTTTATACGTCGTACTAATGAAACTGTACCGTGTACAAAGGGCCTTACAATCCAAAATTACATGACAGATCTCAGTGTGTATCTAGTGTGCTTATAGTCTCATGCATGGATGTCAGTAAGTCCTAATTAAATAAAAAAGAAATTGTACCTACTGACTCATCATATTTGAAAAGTCATAACTAAAATAACTTGTTCAATAAATAACTTTTCTGTTTCCCTAGGTCCTCTTCTAAACACCGGCTTCCATTTCAATGTGGGCAACTGGCCTGGCCACGTCGAAGCTCCAGGCTCGAAGGTCGGCACCTGCGATTGGCTGCTGACAGCTGAGACCCTCAAGAAGTCAGGGGACACTGAGGGCATCTTCCTCTCTGTGGCTCATTGGTACCCTCCACATACCTCCTGCACTTACCTGATGCAAGGCTTTCCGGGGCAGGTCGTTAGGTTATATTTTCCGAGGTATGTTTATGTTTGGAATATTTGAGGTGGTTGTCTGTAACTGTTTATGGTCAAATACAGATTTAAGCTTTGAAAAACACTTTAAATATTGTTCCTTATAATTTGGTGAATTTTCAGTTACCGTTCCATTGAACTTACGATATTTAGACGCCGTTGATGTGCTATGATCACAAAGTGACCATAAGCTATAGAACAAAATAAAACACAAGATTTAAGCGACAGTTCATGAGTTGTATCGTTATTTAATCATTTATTTAAGAATCATTCATATCGCTCATTTGGAGAAACATCGACATAAATGTATTTTTTTCCAAAAATGAGTTAAATATGACAAAGCACTTAGAAAGAGTATTTAAGTTAGAAAAGCAAAGACTTAAAAAAAGTAGCAGTTACGTCGATTTTTCTCCAAATGGGCGATATATTCCAGTAAAGTTATAAGAACGAGTTCTATGTTTTAACGCAATATCTAACCAAGAAAAATTATTTATTATATCGTTGATTTTATCAAGTATTCTGAAGTAAAATAACTTTAGAAATCACAATATCCTTACAACACAATTCCTTGTCAACAGTTTCCGTATCAATCGCATAGAGTCTCCAATACAACCCTGGACTGGCGACTGTGGAGAATCTCTCACGTTGTACGACGCTCCAAGACCTGACGATGCTCGCATCATTAAGACTTTCTGCGACACTTTCAGCAGACCTATGGAGAAACACGACTTCGTATCTACTGGCAATGCTATGTTCGTCAGGTTTGAGAGCAAGACTGGCAGTTATAGTGGGTAAGTGTACTTGAAAGAAAGAAAGAAAGAAAGAAAAAGTATTTATTGCGACTCGTACAGCAAGATTACAAACTAAACTAAACACAGTCAAAAATAAAAAAAAAACAAATTATATTTTTTTTAAAGTAACAAAAAGAATGATGCAACAAAAAGTCCTATACGAGGCCAAAAGGCTCTTATCTCAGCATGATGCTGCGAAATTTAAAAAATAACACTGTCACAGCGCTGGTATCAAAGAGTATGTAACACTAGCGTTATAGCTGGTATATATCTCTCCCAGCCGACCCGGGAGCAAAAGAAAAACATCAAAGTTGGTCAGCAGCAAACCTGAAACCTTCGGTTATCAGGTTTTTCTTGTGGATACCTCCCGCATTTCACAAAAAGACTAGCTCGGCGGTGAAGGCAGTCCATGCTGATAAGTACCGGATACTGGCGGAATCGGCGAGTTAGCAAAGCAATGTTGATGGCTTAGGGCGGTAGTTGAGGTCAGAAGTGACTGCCGGCCAGATACTGCATCCAAACCCTCCGCCAGTTGTAGCGGTTCCCGTTCCATTGGGTCACGGAGGGCAAGGACGAGAGAGGGCATCTGCAGTTGCGCACCCGCTTATGCACTAAAAATATTCCTGCGCAGATGATTGCTTCCGAATATAGGACTCCGATTGACCTAAAGTCCCATGGCGATGGGCTAAGGTAGAGAGGTTCGGTTTGATGCAAACCGAGCTTTGTCTGAGGCCTGCACATGGGCGGCTCCAGGGGTGCTCTTAGAGCATCGTGGTCGCTTTCGCTCTGCATGGGGGTGACAGAGAGGATTCGGCAGCACCTGGAGTGACAGAGCAGCCCTATTTAGGGACGGCACTGCTCTCCTTGCTCAGCCTTGGAGGGGGCTAGAAAAGGTGCCCTAAAAAATGCTCGCCCCAACTTGTACGGAGGGTAGTAACCGCGGCTGCCTTCGCATCATACAACTCGTGGTCGACGAAACAAGAAGAATATTATAAAATCATCAGAAATGACGTTCGGTGCGTGGAATGTTAGAACTCTTATTGATCGCGATGACAATGCCTGCCCTGAGCGAAAAACTGCAATTGTAGCTCGAGAACTTTCACGCTATAATGTGGATGTGGCTGCTCTCAGCGAAACACATCTTGCTGACGAAGGAGAATTGGTGGAACATGGTGGCGGGTATTCTTTCTACTGGAAAGGTCTCGCTTCCTCGGAAATGCGAAGGTCGGGTGTTGGATTCGCGATCAAAAATAAGCTTGTAAAACAATTACAAGAGTATCCGGTGCACATCTCGGATCGCATTACCACTTTGCGACTTCACCTGGACAATGATAATTACCTTAATGTCATCAGTGTCTATGCTCCTACTCTAGACAAATCTGATGACATTAAGGATCAGTTTTACGAGGAGTTAACTCATTGTCTACAGAACGTTCGACCCAGAGAACAAATACTTTTATTGGGCGATTTTAATGCCAGAGTGGGTCAGGATTTTTCAGCCTGGCCAAAAGTCCTGGGCAGACACGGAGTAGGCAGCATGAACGACAATGGTCAACTGCTGTTAAATCTTTGTGCTCAATTTCATCTTGCGATTACGAACACCATGTTTCGACTTCCCGCCAAGCACAAGAATACGTGGATGCATCCAAGATCAAAGCACTGGCATTTGATAGATTACGCTATAGTGCGGCAAAGAGATGTTTCCCAAGTCCAGATCACCCGCGTAATGCGAGGTGCTCATTGTTGGACCGATCATAGACTTGTGGTCACGAAGTTGCGCCTCCGTCTTCGACGTCCTTGTAGATCCGGTAGAACTAAGCCGACGTACTTAAACGTGGATAAGCTTAGCGATCTCGAGACGAGGAAGAAATATGTTGAAGTCCTGGCTACCGCGTTGCAGTCTATAAATAAGGAGACCGGTAATGTTGGCGCTGATTGGAGGACTCTATGTGGCCAAATTTTAGACACCGCTACAGTTACCTTGGGTCTAAAAGTCCGAAAGAACGAAGACTGGTTTGATGACAACGATGGAGTCCTAAGAGAGGCAATTAATAAACACCGACGTCTCCTCCGGCAACACAGGGGAATGAGCCATAGTGATGTTGCGGAGATAAGGCAAAGTGACCAGAGTCTGCGCAGACTATCTCGGGAAACGAAGGACAAATGGTGGCGAGATAAAGCTTGTCACATGCAGTGGCTTGCTGACACCAACCAGCTTGGGGAGTTCTACTCTGAGGTTCGAAAATTGATAGGCACCTCTTCTGCTACACAAGCTCCACTTAAGCCCGTGAGTGGTGAAGGCCTTCTTAAAAGTAAGGATGAGGTGCTGAAAAGATGGGCGGAACACTTTAACACTCTGCTGAATGTAGACCGGTCGGCAGACTTGGAATACATCCGTTCGATACCTCGGCTTCCCACAGACACTGGACTGGACGAACCGCTGACATGTGGCGAGGTAGTTCTTGCCATTAAACAACAGCAAAACAAACGTGCGGTTGGTATCGACTTAATACCGGGTGAACTACTTAAATATGGCGGTGAGGAATTACATACGGTTATATGGGAGCATTTTGACCATATGTGGAAAGAAGAAACTGTCCCACAAACCTTTAAGGTTTCACGAATCAGGGCTCTATATAAGGGCAAAGGCGACCGTTCTAATTGTGATTCCTACCGTGGTATTTCTTTGCTGTCAGTCCCTGGAAAAGTCTTTGCCAGAATTCTACTAAACCGCCTTATGAAACTTTCAGAAAAGTTATTGCCTGAAACCCAGTTCGGCTTCCGACCTAATCGAGGTACCTGTGAGGCTATTTTCTCTATACGGCAAATGCAAGAGAAGAGCAGAGAGCAGGGTCGTCAAATGTATCTCTGTTTTGTCGACCTGGAAAAGGCTTTTGACAGCGTGCCTCGTGAAGCCCTCTGGGTGGTATTGGATAAAATAGGGTGCACGGAAAAGTTTGTGAGAATTCTGAGACTCCTGCATGATGACATGGAGTGCTGTGTTGCCGTTGACGGGGAACAATCAGACTTCTTTCCCGTTACCTGTGGGGTGAAGCAAGGGTGTGTCTTAGCACCCACATTGTTCGCGTTGTACTTTGCGGTTGTAGTTCGAGAGGTATTGCAGGCTACACCTGAAGGCATCCGCATCCGTTTCCGCACCGATGGCAACATTTTCAATTTAGCGAGACTCAAGGCCAGCACCAAGGTTTCCTACGCTGTGGTTACTGAGATCTTATATGCGGACGACTTGTGTTTTGTGGCCGAATCCCCAGACGGCCTGCAACGGTTAGTATCCGGTCTCGACGAGTCTTGCCGAAAATTCGGCCTGAAGATCAGTGTCAAGAAGACGGAGGTGATGTCTTTAGACATTAATGGACAGGAGACACTATCCATAAGACTCGGCGAGGATGAACTGAAGCAGGTCGATAAATTTCGATATCTGGGGAGCACGTTAACATCTAAGTGTGACCTTGATGCAGAGATCAACAGCAGAATTGGCGCTGCAGCTGCAGCCTTTGGTAAGCTGGATACCAAGGTCTTTAGGTCACATGACTTAAAATTGGCTACTAAGGTCTCAGTATACATGGCGGCCGTGCTGCCGAACATCTTATATTCAGCCGAAACCTGGACCGTGTACCGCCGACACATCCGCATGCTGGACCGGTTTCACCTTCGATGTCTTAGGAGAATACTCAGAATCCGATGGTCGGACCGCGTGCGGAACACCGAAGTGCTGCGCAGGGCCAAAGTAGGTGGCATTGAGTCTTATCTCATGCGGCGACAACTTCGGTGGTGCGGACATGTGTCACGGATGGCGGAGCAGCGAGTGGCGAAGCGCATCTTTTATAGCGAACTTGAGGAGGGCAAGCGCAAGCATGGCGGACAACTCCTCAGATATAAAGATGTGCTAAAACGTCACTTTAGGAAATGTGATTTAGAGCCGTCTCGGTGGGAGCAGCAAGCCGCCCAAAGGATGGAGTGGAGGTCTGTGATAAAAAACAAAGTCCGAAATTTTGAATTCCAGCGGCACGTTGAGCTTGATGCAAAGCGTGACCAACTGAAAGCCCGACCACCTGCGGCGATCAGTTATAATTATATTGATGGTGTGCTCACATGCCCGCATTGTGCGCGGATCTTTGCAAAAAAGATTGGATACATAAGCCACATGCGAGCACACGAACGGCAACTACAACGGAGCTGAAGCAATCGCCCTGGCCGAAATCGGTCGGATCGCATCATCATCATCATTCTTATAGGGCCCGCTGTGATGTCACGGGCAGTTACAGAAATAATAAAATAGATTAAAATATTAGCAAATAAAATTAAACATACTTATTTACTTCAAGTTTGATTTTAAATAAAGTCCACCAGACGGAATTTCGGCTATGGCGGCCAATCTCAGTGGAGACTATGCTTTCCGCGCGGGAGATATTATAGTGCAGGCGTTTGAGCACAGACACACAGATGCACTATCTTTTTTCTCACTCTCATAGCCCGATGGGACGACACGCAATCCGATCCGACACGACCGGAGAGAGATGGCGCAGGACCAACGGCTTATCGTACGTTCTGAGGCACGGGGGAATTTCACCGCCAACTGCCAAACTCCTGGCTGTTACTAAGAAATGTTCAATAGAAAAACACAATAACACTTTGCCCGACCCAGGAATCGAACCCAAGATACCTACGCTCAGAAGTCACACTTGCGACTACGAGACCGACAGAGCAGACAATATTTTAATGATAATAATATGTTACCGTCGCCATGTTTGTCACTATTTAGAAGCTAGCTCATCGTCTGGATCCAATACACAGACAAAAAAAAAACGAATGAATGTATAGACTTGTCCATTTGCACTGTCACGGCATTAAGCTGAGGACCCTTATCAACCTCGCTCAGGTCTTTTCACTTATTAGTTTTAATTAAATATATTCTTTGTGTTTTTCCTTTCCATTTTGGAATTTCTCGAGCGCGTCCTAAATAAACACTTTTCTTTTTTTCTTCTATTTATTAGAATTTAAACATCATTTTCATGGTCCATTACACCCAATCTATAAAACTATAAATCACTTCCATTTGCTGCATCTACATCATGTTGTATCTACCAATCCGCACTGGGCCCGCGTGGTAGATTACGGCCCATTCCTTCTTACCGAGAGGAGGCCTGCGTTCCAGCAGTGGGAACATTATAGGCTGATTATATTATGTTATGTTATGTACTTCCATTTATTGCATAATAGCAAACTATTCTACCAGTAATAAAGTGTTACACAATATGTAATTCTATAGAATTCAAAACCACAACCGCACTGGGAACCGAAAACAACATAAAAAATAATTTATTACTCGCTCCAACTTAATTTCGCGGAATTTTTATAGCTTAAAACACATTAAGCAGTCCTAATGAGGGCGGTTGTAATAAACAAGCAGAATTGCACCAAACGCCCGGCGCTTATATTTGTTTACGTAAGAGTTCCACAGAATACCATCAATTAAATCTGAATAGGAAATGGGTAAACAAATGAACAAACATAGGACGGTTGTAGCTTCTTATACAGGGTGTTACGGAAAGGGTATATCCATACAAACAGATTGAAGAGTGTATCTGGTCTAGAATCTTATACAAAATTTCAGCTCAAAAGCAGTAACTTTGAAAATGCTTAATATTTTTTTATTTCGATAGTTTATTAAATTGAAATCATAACAAACGTGTCACCGCACTACAAGTATCATTATCCGTTATCTGTAGTGTGTCTGTGCGCCTAGTACACGCACATCACGCCGCCGCGCGCCAGTGCAGCGCCGTGATGTGCGAAATAAAAAAATATTAAGCATTTTCAAAGTTACTGCTTTTGAGCTGAAATTTTGTACAGAGATTCTAGACCAGATACACTCTTCAACCCGTTTGTATTGATATACCCTTTCCGTAACATCCTGTATATCATTAGTGGTTATTCCATACCAATAGTCATTAGGAACACAAGTTGTCCGGGTATGGGTGCCGGTGTAATTACAAGCACATAAGACATTTCAGATTTATCACTGGAATGGCAATACATCTCCAATGTCTTGGTGATTGTATTGCAGATGTCCATTAGTCCATTGGGTTTCGGTGACTACTTAACAAAAAAACGGGTTGATACTGAGAAATTCAGAATGGCAATACCAACTATGTAAAAAATAAATACCAAGAAAACGCAGGGTTATTTAAACACTGCAAAGTATTACCTGTTATAGCGCGCGCTGAGTATATGCTCCTTATACAACATTTTGATAACAGTGATGTTCAAATTCCAGTTAAAGATGACGTGAATACACGACAAGCCAAATCAAAATCATTTCAAGTGCCACGCAAAAATAACTTTTATGGCAGGCGTACCGCTTCCTTCACAATACTCAATTTAATAAACCAAATACCTGGAGACATTAGAGACTCAATGAATAGTAAAAACATAAAGCGTAAGCTTGAAAATACATTACATCAATTCGATTATAATTTAACTGTTAATGGCGCGATGATCAAATCTCAGGCCATGGCATGCTAGGACAGACCCTAGAGGTCTAATTATGTACCTTGTTTAAGTATAAGGAACTTGTAATTTTTATAAAATAAATAACAATTGCAGCAGTGGTGGCCCAGTGGTAACGGCCGCGACTTACGAGATGTAGGTCGTAGGTTCGAACTCAGACAGGCGCTTTACTTTGTGTAAATTATTTCATCACCTCTGCTCTCAAAACGGTGAAGGAAAACATCGTGAGGAAACCGACATGTCCCAGAACCAAAAATTTAAAGACATGTGACATCTACCAATCCACACTGGGCCCACGTGGTAAATTATAACCCACTCCCTCTCGAAGAGAGGAGGCCTGTAACAATTTACCCGTCATTGAGACTGAAACCACGCTTAGCAGGCTGCTTACGGCCACTTGAACTAAGTAGGAGTCGAGCTTTCGTGTAACATGTGTATCAAAATAACTCCTTACTATTTAAAACTCCTTAGTACTGTCAAAATCTAACGAAGATCTTCGTTCCAGATCATCATTGTACTACTGGGCCCACTACGACTTCTTCAACAACACACGTTTCGGAGAACCAGTACCAGGCACTGCCTGCGACGAGATCATAGCCTCCTGGAAGCAAAGAGCTGGAAGACTCAGGTCTCCCCTGAATACCCTGGTGTATAAGCAAGCGTCTCCAGGAGAAGACGTCCACTGTCTCTACAGATTTGTGACGGATAAGAGGATTTATGCCAGAGTCATCTTGACGATCTTAAGTGTTAACTTCAAAGTGAGTATTTTTTATTTGTTTGGTTACTTCATAATCATCATCATCTTTATGTTAATTTGGGATCACCGCAGCATGTCCTCTTTTTGTATTCATTTCTATCAGCGATCATCTGAGTATTCTTCCTTGTTCTAGCCATTATCATCTTTAACAGAATCCATGCCTAGTAAACTATTTTTGGTAATTGGTAATTGGATGAAATTCGTAACACCATAATACGCTCCAAGACAGACAGACAGACGCAATGTATCAGACATCGCTGATGTTGGCGAAAAGTCTGCGAGTCTGAAATGGGACTGGGCGGGTCATACGTATAGGATGCATATAAACAGATGAGCCAGGATCGTCCCACAGTGGGTACCTAAAGACGGGTGTCGTCACCGAGGCAGGCCTATGAAATGCTGGCGTGACGATTTGGACTTGTTCCTGACCGATTGAATGGAGAAGGCACACAATAAGCAAAATTGGAGAAGTATGGGGGAGATTTTTGCCCATATGTGGAACAAAATAGGTTAACAATAATACTCCTTCTGGCGCAGTCGGGTAAAAAAAAACATTGGATTTATTTGTACACGATAGACATTCATTTTGCCTTGCCTCTTGCCTCGAGCCAAGATAAAGAAATGCCTGCCTGCGAGCCAAGATAAAGAAATTACAAGACGAACGGAAAACGCTTGGAAGAGCTACTGGTCCTTGAAGGAACGATTTTAAGTGTGCGTTGCCTATGGCACTGAAACGCAGACTCATGGACATGTGTATTCTTCCTGTCTTAACCTAAGGCGAGAAGCACAAAACCGGTCGAAGTGGAGGTGCTTGGAGGAGGCCTATGTCCAGCAGTGGAGGTCTTTCGGCTGAAATAATGACGATGAACCTAAGGTGCACAAACTTGGTCTTTGACTAACATCCAGAAGTCCAAACTCAAGGTCTGCCAACGAGCAATGGAGGGCAGTATACTAGGCGTTAAATTAACGGATCGTGTTCGAAACACAATACTGCGCTCCAACACAAAGATAGCTGACGTGGCTCAAAAGGCTGCCCAACTTAAATGGGACTGGGCAGGACCTGTCTGCCGCATGCCGCCGACTGGCTGTGGGCCCAAATAGCACAGAATTGGTGCCCTGAGACAGTGAGGTGGGGTCGCGGCAGACCACGTGGCGGGAGGAGCTGGATAGGTTCCGTCAAAACTGGAAGGAGGACGCGCGGGCTCGCGATAGATGGAAATAGTGGAGAAAGGCCTTTGCCCAGGATTGGGACAGTGTAGGCTAGAAAAAAAAATTAAGTAGCGACTGGCAAAAAAAAAAATATCCGTGGCATTTCAAATTTTTATGGCTCATGTAGATGAGTTATTCCGATGGTATACTCAAAAAATTGGTTACTTAAATTTAACGGTTTTGAGATCTGAAAGAAAGAAAGAAAATACGTTTATTTGCGGTGAAAATGACGCAAAAAAGAACATAAACACAAAAAATAAATAGATCTGTACACAAAACAAAACCCCAAACCATCGAATCCAACAAATGAAGCTCTAGTCGCAAAAATATTGGCAAAAATATTTTTGGTGAAATCAAAACTCCGTATATTATGTAAGCCGACATGGGCACACCGACGGGCGAAAAAGAAAACCACAAAAATGTAGCGATTTTTGTATATGCGAAACTAACGTAAAATTTTACGTTGAATCATTGATAAGTCTGTTCGTTTTCATCAAAATTGTTCTCGTAATATGTGGCAACAAATAAAATAATGCAGAGTGGTGGTTTTCGTAATGTTACAAAGTAAAATTAATTCGTAAAATTAGAGTTCTAACGCACCGAAAAATGTAAGTACATGAATATTATGTACAGACGCAACCACAAAATTTCTTTACTACATTTTTAACTTTATCGCTAAAGCTTATGGTTCAAAGTTGATTGGGAAAATTTTACAGTTTCGGGTAGTTTGATGTGCTGGAGTCTGTACCTAAGGCTAAAGAGATATATACAAATGAAGAGTTGGGAGATGGGCAAAGATCGTCACTTATTGGACGCCTGAGGCAGGACATCGCCGTCAAGGCAGACTAAGGCGAAGGTGGCGTGACGATCTAATATAATATGCAGGGCCAACATGGCCAGCGATCGCAAAAGACAGGGAGGTTTGGAAGAAAAAAGGGGAGGCCTTTGCCCAGCGCGACAGTAGGACCCATTATAGGCTAAAAAAAAGCTAAGGCAATTTTTTTATCTATAAACGTTATTTTGCACGTTCTTTGGCTAAGGGCCGGTTGTTTCAAACAGTTGGTTATCGTAACATACGTTAACGATTACCTAATCGTCATTATTTAACGTAAGTCAAAGCCATAATTTTGTGAAACAAGGCATTTTTTGGTTTTACGAGAGTTAAATGCGTCAAGTAGATGTGAAACAACCCACCCTCGTTATTCCTGCCACTGTCGCACAACTGCCAAACAAATGCAAGATAGAGACGAACATGAACGGGAACATGTCTTAAGGTCCTTACGCACTAGCGGTTGGCCGCTAGGCGGTTCGTTTGAGCGGTCCAACCGCTTAACGCGGTTTCATCGCGCATCGATGTAACCGCCGTAAGCGGTTGGACCGCTCGAAGGCGCATGGCCCACAAACAAAATGGACGCCGTCGAGATAGCATGTGTTATTTATTTTTACTCCCGAAAACAACGAAAGAAAAATAAAAAAAGATACTGGATTCATCCTTTACTAGAAACACGCAACGAATTTGGCCAGTTCGCAAGTTGTTTTCAAGAACTGAAGAAGCACCAAGATAAATTTTTCGGCTATGTTAGAATGAGTGTTTCGTCATTTCACAGTTTTATATGACACCGTCAAAGAACAACACACGTGCATACTTCACCGACGGCTCACCGCAAACTGACCGCCAGTGCGTATACACAAGATGGCGGCTAGCCGCGAAGCAGGCTGCGGCCCTCCATTCAACCGCCGCGGTTGAAATTTTGTGGCGGTTTAGTGCGTACAATCATAAGCGGTTTCATATTAAACTGGAAAAGCGGCTAACCGCGCGGTTAGCCGCCCCGCGGTTAACCGCTAGTGCGTAAGAGCGCTTAGGGCTGATTCTTCAATCGACAGATAATTTTTATTCGTGGTCTAATATAAAAATTTTAATAGTATATTCCTCCGCATTGCTGTCGGCTGGTATACAGGGTGTTACGGAAAGGGTATATCAATACAAACGGGTTGAAGAGTGTATCTGGTCTAGAATCTCCGTACAAAATTTCAGCTCAAAAGCATTAACTTTGAAAATGCTTAACATTTTTTTATTTCGACCGGCGCTGCACTGGCGCGCGGCGGCGTGATGTGCGTGTACTAGGCGCACAGACACACTACAGATAATGGATAATGACCCTCGTAGTGCGGTGACACGTTTTTTATGATTTCAATTTTATAAACTATCGAAATAAAAAAATATTAAGCATTTTCAAAGTAACTGCTTTTGAGCTGAAATTTTGTACAGAGATTCTAGACCAGATAGACTCTTAAACCCGTTTGTATTGATATACCCTTTCTGTAACACCCTGTAGATAGTGCCATCCACGAAGACGCGCTTCGAAGACGCTCTTCTTACTAATCGCTAGTGGTTATCGCCAGTTATTTCCGCTAGTGTTTTAGTTTTTTGATAAACACAAATTATCCACTAATAAGTAATTACCGTGTATCGACGAAACTAAAACACTAGCGGAATGTTTCACACTTGTAATGTAAGCGATTAGGAAGAAGAGTGGGGCGCGTCTTCGTGGAGGGCGCTATCTGTAATGTACCCAATAGATCTATACTTCAATTTCACCCTGTATATTGTAATGATTAAAACATTTAGAGTATGTTCAAAATTAGGAATTTAGTTCGTAACTACAGAATTGTTAACAGACTTAACGTCAAATGAGATAATCAATTACTTAAACTCGTAAACAACTAAGTAACTTCCACAAAATGTTATCTTAGTTCCAGTTATTTCTATTTTAATTAATTTAACCTGAAAATTCGTTTACTTGAAATAATTTCTAATTAGTTTTCCGTTTACATTTCTTGAAGTAAAATATTTTTTTTATTCTGTAAAGACAAAGTTTCTTCTAAGTTCTTTAGTTTTAAGGAAATCGAAATTCATAAAATATTCCAAGTAAAAATATTTTCCGTTTGCTTTTTTTTTTCATTTCTTTTTTTTTAGGTGTTTAAATATTTTATTATATGTTAACAAAAATGTATACTCATGTGGCTTAATAATATTAATTCAGGGTCACATTGAGTTAGTAAGTTCTCATTAGTTGATCATTTTATGAAAGAAAGAAACAAGAAAGCAAATGCGTTTATTTGCGGGAAACATAACGTAAAGACGCAACAAAAAAACCAAAAAAAAAACCAAGTTGATAGAAAATATCCGTCACATCCACGCAAAACCGCCATATCGCTCAGCATAAGGCTACGGCCTTATACGAGATAGAGACCCAACACTGGTGGTTGGTTTGGTTGGTGGTTTATATTTTGCTGAGTTTTAATAATATTTTTCTAATAATATTTTTTTATCATTGTCATTATCTTGCCTCTTTGTGCGGACTGTACGTTATTGGACATCTGAAATGCTTTTCTTCATTTATTTCTTCATCCTAAATCGATTAGTGATACAAAGTCATCAATGAATTCCTAATTAATATCACAATGCACTACTTAATTAGGCCATATAATATTATAAGCGTGATACGTATGGTTTGGTCGTCTCAAGACGAAAGTCTTTGACCAGTGCGTGTTGCCGGTGATGACCTATGGAATAGGCTTGCACTGACTGGACTGGTGCACCCAAAGAGCAATGGAGAGAGCTATGCTTGGAGTTTCCCTACGTGATCGAATCAGAAATGAAGAGATCCGTAGGAGAATCAAGGTACCCGACATAGCCCGAAGAATGGCCAATCTTAAGCGGCAGTGGGCAGGGCACATTGCTTGCAGAACTGATGGCCGATGAGGCCGAAAGGTTCTAGAGTGGCGACCGCGTACCAGAAGACGTAGCGTTCGAAAGCCTCCAATAAAGTAGAACGATGACCTGGTTAAGGCCACAGGAATCCACTGGATACGAGAAACACAGAACCGATTGAAGTCGAGGTGCTTGGGGGAGGCCTTTGTCCAGCCGTGGACGTCTTTCAGCTATAGAATAGAATAGATTTATGTTTCCTAAAATGATGATGATGATACGTATGGTTTGGGGAAAATACAATAGTTGCCAAAGTAAAAATAAAATATTTATAATCCAGTGTACTTTTAGACTTGATCTACTTCTAAAAGCACAGCGGATATTAGAAGCGGGTGTAAAAAAACTCGTAAATCGAAGCTTTATGGCACCTACGCAATGTTATTTACAAAATAGACCTATATAATCCCGCTACCTCCACGGTATAATATGAAATCAAAAGGCTACGTATGCCTTTTATTCTAAAATTAGGAGCAATATTTTTGTTCCAATATAACTCGTATAGGCATGTTTAAAACTGCCGTTACAACACATGTTCAAACACAAATGTTTAAAGACAATTAACATCTAAACTCGTAATTAAAACAATAGATCTTGTCATTTTTGGATACAACTGCATAGCACCCAACTCACAAAATAACAGTAATGTCCAATATGATTCTAACACTGTTTTTCTTACAGGAACACCCCTACACGTCAGTAACCTGTCAGAACTGCTACGAAGACCGTGCAGACAAGCTGATCATCTGGGAGCCATACCCTGCTGGAAAGTCACCCAACATGACAGTTCCAGGAGTCAGCACCACCCCACTTCCACTCCACTTAGCTGTCCAGCGATCCCTGGGCTCATGCCTTTGCGCTAAACACGCGAACGTAGTGTCCAGAGCAAGACCATACAGAGTGGTATCATCAGGAGAGAGCTTGAACCTCCAACTCATTGTTGATAATGCCCATGCCGCAGCATCTTACTTTAAAAACCCCTCACCACTCTTCGAAGCGCGCTACGAGTTTGTCCATGGCCCTCTATGTGGACCAGCTGTTTTAGCAGCCGCCTCAGATGGTGAAATAGTCTACCCACATTTAGAAGCCCTAGGTTACATGGAACCACCAAAGAGGATTCAATGCATTTGGGATCTTGAGATCGAAGAAAAGAGGGACATCTGGTTGCACTTCGAAAGTATCAAGTTTGCTTCACGCCATTGTGAAGATGGTAACATTCAGATATACTTGCCTGGACGGTTAGACCCCTATTTATCAGTGTGTGGAGACAATGTTACAGAAACTGAAAAACTGCCCATATTGTCAGCAGGTGAACTTGGATTCGAATCTTTAGATGACCCGTTAGTGATTGAAAAGGAAAAGACGAGGTCTATTCGTATAGTCTTCATCGGTAGCGCATCACCAGCTCGAGCTGCCTTCAAAATTGCCTGGACTGGGCTGTACCATCTACCCAAGAATTCTGATGGAACTTTAATGACGTCACGCTTGACTGATGGAGAAACGAAATCTTCTGATTCAGGTCACAATTGCGATTTTATTTGCCCAGGTGAAGCTCTATGTATTCCAGCTCGATTGATCTGCAATGGAGTGGTCAACTGTCCAAATGTGACGTCAGGAGACCGCAAGTTCTGGACAGCTGATGAAAAGAGAGCTAGGGAAGCGTATTCTGAGGACAGTCTCCGACGTTTGGGTTACTTAGATTTGTTAGGAGGACTCCCATTGGGACAGCTGCACGATGAAGCGCCCGAGCTGTGTGCGCGGGCGAGGAGTGTCGGTGGCGGCGACTGGACGGCGCCCGCGCTGGGCGCCGGGTTGGCGATCGCGATCGGCGCATGCGCGCTGGGCGCGGCGTGGCGCCTGTGCTGCCGCAAGCGCTCGCCGGACGAGGAGTCGCTGGACTACTGACACGCGGCCCGCGGCGCGCCGCACGCGCCGCCGTCGCTGCAGTCGCGCTCCACCTCGCGGGACCTCCCGATGGACTGGAGCCTCCATTGACAGACGCTATATTGAGCGCCGGAGCCCTCCTTTGTTGATTACTGAGAACCAAGTTGTTATTGTTACCCGGATAATGATGAATATCATAATACCTAAGAGTTCACGATCCTGTCAATTTTCACTAAGAATTTTCTATAAATATCTCTTTATAAAGGCAGTAGCGAGCAGTTGGCGTTGCGTGTTCGAGGGAAATTTTGGTAATGTAGAAAATTTACGATTTAGGTGGATCAGTCTAATTTGTTAACAACGACCGTTGTATGGCCAAAGATTTCCTTGTAACTGCTTGGAGCTGTCATTATATTTCTAGTTTACTTAAGTACGCCAATTTTGAATGTACTTTATCAAAGACACGCCCGATGTTTCCGTGTTTAATTTTAGGAGGGTAAGATTCTAGGCGCTCAAATTGTCGACGATGTTTTGTAATTATTGTATATAACCTTATACCTAAATTTAAACTAACATTAATTGATGCTTCAAACGAACGATCATAGGTTAGGGGCAAGGTGATAGTAGCCAAACAGTTAAGTCATTATCAAATTAGGTAGTAATAGTTGTAATGTTTTTATAACATGGTTACATGGCATAAGTATTAACATTCCTGAAACAAATCTAAGGAATGTGTTCAATTTTATGGTTTTTGAACTCATTTTGTTAGGCATCACGTTGACTTCTATCATTATGTGCTCGTAAAAGGATCGCCAAGTTCATACAAAGAAGCATTTTAAACCAATCGTTCTCAAAAAACCTCGATATTTTTTACTCTACTAAGTTACCAGTTCCCATATCAATATTGTAAAACAAAATGCTCAATCAAATTATAACTTGAGACAAGAACTTGGCGTATTTTTACGTACACGCTGGCTTCAAAGCGATTTGACTGACTGCGAGCATCGTATAATCTACTCGTTGTATTGTAAATATATTTGACTAGAAATTAAGATCGTTACTAGTTTAAGTAATAGCAGATATTGTTGATTTCTCGTCAGTAATGTAATCTGAAGTTGAATATTGTAAGAGTTTTGATGTATCTAAATATGTGTGAAACCTTCAATTTGGATGATTAGGACTTCTATTAATTTCTTCTTTACTCTTACTGTTGGCCTGCATCATCCCACTGCTGGGCAAAGGCTTCTCCCCATGACTTCCAGCTTTTTTGATCCAGGGCTAAAGTGGACCACTGGTCGTTTGATTTGTCCTGCCATCTTGAAGAATTTCTTCTTCAACAAAGTTTGATCCTCTCCTGTGATTAAGTACCAAATTAGTTTGAATATGTGAGTGTACCTACCTGTCTTTATTTCTGTTTCAATAGTTTTCGTCGGTTTCATTTCGTTATTATAGCTCTTCATTCAATTTTATTGTTCTATTTTATGTTCAATAATAATTGTTATACCTTCAAAATTGAAATTGATATTATTAATTACATATTTGTACTGCAGGTGCAGTTTTCACTATTATAGTGCAAACTATTGTTATCGTTACTCATAGGAACAATATCAATATTGAACCATTCTCCATTGAATAAAGCCATTGCATTACTTGGGAAAAATGTTTTGTCTCTTTCGTTCCTATCTTCTGTCTTAGTCTAATAAGTGTGACCAGAAATCAGTGATATCTGCCGTTTAATATTATAAACAGTATGCACTGCTGTTAGCTGCGATTACTTCTGCATTTGCAATAATTTATCGACTTGTAACGTTTATTTATTAATAACATTTATATACTTTGCACTGTTAGTTGTTAGATTGTTTTCACTGCCTTTATGATAAATGCTTTGGATAAAATTTACAATTTGAATCGAGAGACCTTTGTATTTCGGTATGAGCAATATCCATTAGAAACTGTTGTCAATGTTGTTTAAAATACTTAAAGAAATCGCATAAAACAAGTTCTTAATAGAAAACATCATACTTATTTTGAAATAAAAAAAAACTTTGAGACTGTGAACTTCATTTGAATAACGAAATAAAATTCATTCAATATCACATTTAAATAAAAGATGCACTATTATTTAAATCTTTTAAAGTTTTTAAAGGTGTCAATGAAAAGTATGAATTGAGAAAACACATGTATTTAAAATAAGACACCTGCCAAAGCTATGATTTGCTAGAAGAGCAGTAACCGCCACATAGCGTCCGCAATTTACCGGTGAATGACGTCACTAAATCGTTATCTATGAGAGTAAGTTGGGGTGTTTTCCTAGACAGCGTTTTTGACACCGTAAAGTCAAACTGTACTTAGTCATGCGAAAAAGTGTCCATACTGAGAAGAGTAAGCTCACCATATTATTACATACGTTTCCATGACAATCAAGTCAAGTCACTGCATCATTGTGTGTCAGTCAGAGGTGTCAAAACGAAACAGAAAGGCGACTATCTTTTGAGGCGGTAGCGTATCTAACGATTTAAATCTTTGCCGCTGTATGACACAATTAACGAAAGTGCGCGAAATGAACGCGAAGTTGCTTACAAACGGTTTGGTTTGAACTGTCAAAATACCACGATTGACAACCGCGGGGTGATTGGGTAACGCACCAACAATAGGAATGGCTTTCATTTTGACAGTCCAACAACATTCATTGCGTTATTTACGTTCTTGAGCAGACAAATTTTGCGAACATATGAAGCAATGGATTAGCAAAATCCTTCAAAATGATTCAGATTGCAATTGATAGTGTATTATTGATAGTGTGTTACGCAATTAGGGTGCCGTACGTGGTTTGCACGGGGTAAGATTACGCGGGAAATAACAATTACCATTACTGAATTGGGGCCGTCTAATACAATGCTCTAATAGACGTTGCTCTTACCATTTCCCTTATTTTAAGTACAATAATGAGAATTAGAGTGTACCTATTGTTTGCAACAATAATTTGAAAAGCTTTATTTTGACAGTAATTTAGATTTTGTTAGCATTTACCGGATGGGTAATGTTAAAAAATAAAAATATATTTTGTACAAAAATAAAAGTTTTATTTAAAAAATCCGCCTATAGCCACTCCATTCGTTTCAGTCCAACACCTTATAAAAAACCGTTATAAAACGCGGTCACTAGGGTTGTCAACTATACTGTTTTAAACAGTATTGTACTGTTTTTCACTAAATTATACTTTTTACTGTTGAACAAAAATAAAATATACAAAATACTGTTTTCAGCATCAAAATGCAAACACATTATTATGTGTTATACTTAGACGCTCACACAAACTTGTTTTTATTTAGTCAGAGGGCGCTCACTGCTCAGTGCAGCGCAGCCACAAACAAATCACACTGAGTTTCTGAACGAATCTGTCAATGTCAAATATTCAAGACTGCCACTCACTGACAGACATGCGAGTGAGTGTGTGCGTTCTCAGAAGTAAGTAAGTTGTGCGGAAGCTCTAAAAATATGTATTTAAAACAATAAATAAATAAAATACTGTTCATATTTCTAAAATACTGTTTAATATTCTTCATAGACCTGAATATACTTTATTTCATATAAAAAAAGTTGGCAACCCCAGCCGTCACCCACAGTTCGAATCCAGTAAAATTTATGAAAATATGAAGGTATTGAACTGATCTCCTAAAAAATCATTGACCTTATAGAGGTATGAGAAACAGGGTGTAAAGTTCACTCATACTCTATAAAAAAGGGAGGATCCTCCGACCAGACGGGTGTTGTGTCTGGCGGGCAACTGCCCAATGAATCATGTCGGGCCGTTGTATCTATGCTAGTTGCGCGGTAAACTCTGCTTGCGAGATGCAGGATTTGCGTGACGTCAGTATGACGTGTTGTTCGCATGTGGCGTTGTAGATACCGCTACAACCTTATCACTTCGTTTTCGCTTAGCGTTTTCTGGCTTTTTTTCTTTTTGCTCGGCTCCCGAGGGTCATAGCGTGATGATAAATAGCCTATAGTCTTCCTCAAGAATTGCGCTATCAAATCCAAAAAGATATTTTCAAATCCGAACGGTAGTTCTAGAGAGTCTGCGTTCAAACAAACAAACGAACTCTGCAGCTATTATTAGTACAGATAGAAGATTAGTAAGTCGCACCTTCAGAACAGTAGTGACGTATCTCAAAAAATCATTTTTTTGGGACGACGAAAACAAAGTTATGAAACTGCAAACTTTCAACTATCAACCAATACCTAACCTATCAATTATTTAATTAATAATTGATAGGTTTTCATAAAAAAATAATTAATTAAATCAGTTCAAAGTTGAAAGTTTGCAGTTTCAAAACTTTGTTTTCGTCGTCCCAATAAAAATATTTTTTGAGATACCTACGTCACTACTGTGCTGAAGGTGCGAAGTATAGAAAAGGAGGTGGCAAGTCGTTCCAGCAACGAGAGGCAGCGGATTTCAATGAATGCAGCAGCTGCGTGCGTTGAGGCCAACAGAAGGGATATGATGACCATTCGTCACATTGGCCATTTCATCGCTATCCTTAATAGGTCACATTCACTAATACGTCACCTTGTGCATCTGGTCAGTTTCTGAAGGTAGGAATTTGTTTTGTTTTAACTTCATATTATCTAGTGACCAAGTTCATTTCTTAGAGAGATGGGTATTCTGAAGGCTAATTCCATAATTAAAAACGTTCAAAATCTAGTCGCAATCTCATCTCAACGACAATCAATGTCAAAAACTTGTCAAAAATGTAGGGAAATTTGAGGTATTTTTGACAGATTGAGACTCAGATCAGACTGTGAACGTTCTTAAAATTACTAGAATTGTCCCTCTGTTTTTTTGTAAGCTTGGTGCCAGAGATTAGGGTAGCCAGATGAAGCGTTCTGCGGTCTGACATTCGCATGTGCAGTCGCTAGATACATAGAGTATGTAATGTTCATTATATGTAAGAAGAGACGGGAGTCCCATATAAAAAGATGAAAAACGTCGCTTGTATGAAACTTGTACTAAAACTGAATACCAACAGAGCAAAAATGACACAGACTAAGCACAGACTGCGCATGTTAAAGCGAGACAGCGATAGCCGCCATTATGTTTAGTACACGTTTCATAGTTTCTTTTTTTATTAGACAAACATGAAACATGAATAGATACAAAAATCACGCCATAATTTTTTAAGAAGCAATAAGTACACGAGGGAGATGATTGTTTCTTTTGGCAATTTCCCACCTAAGCCTATATTGTGGAATGCAATAAAGAATTGAGTATTGAGGGCAGACGGCAGACAAACCCTTCACAAGTGAAAACCTAATGTCCCGTGCATTACAAACCATCACGCTCCCTCGAGCGATTATTCAAAATAATATTTATAGCAACAATATTTCATTGTATCCGTAACATTCACGAATACATAAATCGTATACACGACAAAGAGCACTTAAAATCTATAATACGATAGCATTTTTCATAGCCGTATATCGTATTGGTGGACGTTGTTTGCAAATATTGAGGCACCTGCCCGCCGGCGCCATTTTATTTTTATGACATATTTTTATTCGCGTACTCTTTTTGTAAAGAAGGGTCAGTATTGTGACGTATGTAATTGAACATGAATTTGAACGAATGAAACTCAATTTAAATTTGGATCCTTTTTATTGTACGAGTATGTAAGTATGTCATGTACTATATTTGAATTTTTACCATTCACAGTTATTTTATCTCTGATTTTGTAATACTGTCAAAATCACAGTGGTATTTATATTCTTTGTAATAAGGTTGCTGTTGGATTGCAGCTACTGACAATTCTGTCAAAATGATAATGATCTTTATTCTCGTTGTAATAGGGTTGCAGTTGGGTTGCTGCTGTCAGAGGTAAAATAACTATGAATGGACTGTTTTTTCTCTACTATCCAAATGATATTTTGATGGTAAATATTCGTATCTTCAACAATATCGAAACGTGAGTATCGAGGAGATAAATATTGATCTTACATAAACATCTAATTACCTACCTAATTAATAGTGGGTATTTCGTAGGAAGCTTGCCAAAAGAGAAAACTCGGCATCGAAGAAGGCTGATTGGTTTTTACCATGATTTTCTTTATTAAAAACGTACCAATAGACTTAATACAAATATTAAATACGGGTAAATAAGGTTATTTTAAATTAGCTAGCTAAACGAGACGCGATAGGTTTCGATACCTAAATAATGATAAAACAGAGAAAATAATAATTTGATTATTTTTTTGCGGTCATCGATCGCAGTTTTCCCTCTCACAGAGATGAGGCCTGTGTCCCATCAGTGGAAACATTGTAGGCTGATTATGTTGTTGTTGTGACCGCAACTTTATAGTCAAAAAAAAAGAAAATCCAGTTTTTGTTTGCGAAAACTTCACAGACGTAGAGTATCGATATATAAACACAAAAAAAACACAGTTAAACACTTTTTCTCAACTCATACTTAAACTAACAACAGTTATAACAGCGGTCGTTAACCTCTCAAAAAAACATCAAATTATTTTATTTTTTTATTTTATCGTGTTTAGATGTCGACACCCATCGCGTCTCCGGAGTTTGGCTAGCGAAATTAAAATAACCTTGTATTGCTACTACAGAATCGCAATATTTATTTCAAACAATGTCACGGGAATACGATTTTAAACAAAACATTTTAATTCCATACAAAAGCTTGTAAATAAAAAGTACAATGCTATAACTCATCGACTGCAAACTAAAATGTTGGTTTTTATTTTATCGGCCTACCCGCTGACGGTCATCGCTAAAAAAGGATAGTTTTATGGCAACATACCTACAAAAGTTCATTTTATTCGGCTATCATCATAATCAACCTATATTGTTCCCACTGATGGGACACAGGCCTCCTCTGTTCGAGAGGGAGTGGGCTATAATCCACCACGCGGGCCCAGTACGGGTTGGTAGATGTCTCACATGTCTTCGAATTTTTGGGTCTAGGACATGACGGTTTCCTCACGATGTTTTCCTTCACCGTTTTGAGAGCAGTGGTGATGAAATCATTTGATTTGATGCCTGTCAGGGTTCGAACCTACGACCTATATCTCGTAAGTCGCGGCCGTTACCACTGGGCCACCAGTGCTCTATATATAGGTATAGACTCGAATATTATACAACCATATTGAGCAAAAACCAGTATTCATCATCAGCAGTCAACTGCTGGACATAGGCCTCTCCAATTGCTCGTCATTTGACTCGATTTTCAGCCACTCTCATCTAGCTGCTACCAGCCAACCTGCCAAGATCATGGGCGTGTTATTAGCTGAATAAATGGACATAGATACGCAAAAAGGTTCCAACCCACAAAATGACACTTTTGAGATAATGAAGTTTGAAGTTTATTGTCTTTGCTCATTGATATTCTATTTTTTTGGGATTTTGTTGATCTGGGACATAGTAACATATTTTGACTAGAGTGTTTTTAATTATCGAAAATATAGACCATAAAGACTAATTATTTTGGCATACTCAGCTCATTTTCGACAATACTGTAGGTTGGATCCTTTTTGCGTATCTACGTCCAAATAGGCAAAGACTACGATGCCGTCCTACCGGTTTGGTTCCGGTTCTGAGGTCCCAGCACGAACGCGCGACGTACACGTCACGTAAATTCAAACGATTTTTTAACCACTTTATCACTGCTGATGAGACACAACTGATTTTCTATTTCTGACTGATTTTCTGATTTTGATGGTTTAAATGAAAACCTCAAATCTTAATTTTACCGTCTTTATTTCGTCCTAATTCTAAAGTCAAGCACACGATGCCTGGTACGTACATTTAATTAACTTTTCGACCCGCCAGCGGACGGTTGAACTTTCCGAGAAGTTTTATTAGTTTTTCATTCTTTTTTTATAGATCTTTCTACTTAATGAGTTGGAGGTATTAATTGGTTTGCACGTGCAGCTGACTTGGGACTGGACGCTGTTTACAACTTAGTTGTTTATATTTAAGTGACGGGGTAGTTCAGATTTGGCGGCTTTGTTATTCCCGACTAAGAACTAACAGCTTTATTTGCTTTTATTAAGCACTAGCAGCGCCCCGCAGTTTCACCCGCATAAGTTTCGATCCCGTGGGAATATCGGGATAAAACCCATCCTATGTCCTTTCGCTGGACTCAAACTATCTCTATACCAAATTTCATCTAAATCGGTTCAGCGGATTAAGCTTGAAGAGGTAACAGACAGACAGACAGACACACTTTCGCATTTATAATACTATATCAGTACCCCGCGGTTTCACCCGCATAAGTTTCGTATGAACTGAAGGCCAATTCTTGAAATTTAAAACGATCAATAACTTGTCACAAACAAAATGTCAAAAATTTGTAAAAATGTAAGGAAATTAGAGGTACTCGTAGGTATTTATGACAGATTGAAACTGAGATCAGACTGTGAATGTTCTTAAAATTACGAAAATTGCCCCTCTGATGTGTGAACGTAAAAGAAGCAAAAGGAGTTAGTATATACAGACGCCAGGACATCAAGCTACTACAATCTGTCAAATTTCTTTAATAGATTTTCAACTTTATCGCTAAAGCATTTATAAGGTTCAAAGTTGATTGGGAAAATTTTACAGTTTCGGGTAGCTTGATGTGCTGGCGTCTGTACATTAAAGATCATATCAAGTGGCGTTTTGTAGTTTCTGCATACTCCCTTGGGAAGAGCCGTGAGTCCATGTTTGTATGTGTACTTTTTATGGACCTAATAATGTATGAACATCCACAAGTAATCGCCAACGTCAATAATAAAAGGCACATATTTTTTACCAGAGATTGCTTTCATAGCTATTATAAATCAGAATGTTCGTCGCACGCATTCACGATTATAGTAATGGCGCATAAAAACAATAATTTGCCGCAGATATTTCCATTATTTTCTTGAATGGCGTCAATAAATGGAACACGATAAAAGTTGCAATTGCGGCGTTACGAAGATTTTACGTAAGTAAGTAAAACTTTTTATCCAGGGAGGATTATGGCTTAAATAGACACAGACGCCTTCAAGAATCAGATGAATTTTTTCTACCTCAGCAGTGATGCCAAATTGTGATTAAAAAAAAATGTAATCCTGAGGACTTACCAACTGAATTTCGACAAACTTTAATACGACAAGATTTTATTTCGACACTATGGAACTCCAACACGTCTTTATTTCGACAATACTTACAGTAGTGTCGGACTTAAGGTATTTCGAACTAAAGTATTGTCGAAATGAAGACGAGTCGGAGTTCCATAGTGTCGAAATGAAATCTTGTCGTATTAAAGTTTGTCGAAATTCAGTTGGTAAGTCAATCCTGAGGTATTACTTGATTATTTTTTACGATAAGTCGTAGGTTGAATCTATATTTATAAAATTTAAAGTCCTGACTGACTGATATATCACCGCACAGCCTAAACCCCTGGTCCTAGAGACATGAAATTTGGAGGGATCTTTGTGTAGAGTAGGTAACCACTAAGAAAGGGTTTTTCAAAATCCCACCCCTAAGAGGGTGAATGGGGGGAGGGTGAAGTCGAGGGCAGAAGCTAGTTAGTCAATATAAACATTATAGGTACCTATAGTTTAAGCATTAAAAAAATAATGTGTGTCACAGCTGACGTGGAAAAACCTAGTCTTTTCCCAACTATGTTGGGGTCAGCATCCAGTCTAACCGGTTGCAGCTTAATACCAGCATTTTACATAAAGCGACTGCCTATCTGACCACAACCCAGTTACTGGATTATATTACCACTTGGTAAGACTGGTTGTCTGTCTGTCGGGCTTCTGACGACCCGTAAGGACTGCCGAAGATCTACGAATGAAAATCGGGAATAGAATGTTCTTTATGCACACAATAAATATTACAAGTAGAAATTTTACAAGGGGTGAATCAATGGGCAGCCTTATCACGAAAAGCGATCTTTTAAAGACAACGAGTTTGTTTCGACCGACCGAGTCGACGTCTGAGTTTGTTTCAGTCTTTCTTCTCAGAGTAGTCAGATAGGAAACGCCGACCTCATCTAGCTTAAAAAGAATATGATTGACGTGTAAAAGTGTTTGTACAAACGCCAGCACATCAACCTACTACAATCTGTCAAATTTCTTTACCTAATAGATTTTCAACTTTATCACTTAGACATAAGGTTCAAAGTTGATTGGGAAAATCTGACAGTTTCGGGTAGGTTGATGTGCTGGCGTCTGTACAAACCTACTTACAGAAAATAAATCATTTATCATTTATCAACCTTTGGATGGAGTAACCGGTTGAATGCCGTAATTACAGACACAATTAAAAAGCCATTGTATCTCGCGTGGATCCACGCTTAAGCATACGAAGGGTTAAGGGAGAAAGGAGAGATAATGCTATCTATATCTATTTGTTTTTGTCTCGGCCTAGTGTTGATGAATTATTCTAAGCAGCCCTCTTGATCACCATGAAAAGTCTTCTGAAGCAAACATTACAAAATCATGGATTTTTTTTTCAAAAAAAAAACCAGTAGTGTATTGATTCTCAAAATTATGGAAGACTAGCTGTGCCCCGCAGTTTCACCCGCGATAATAGTATTATAGTCCTTTTAAATTGATTCCCTTTACAAATGTCCAACCCCCTTTTTACACCCTTAAGGTGTAATTTCGGGGATAAAACCTATTCTATATCCTTCCCCACAACTCAAACTGTCTTCATACCAAATTTCATCTAAATCAGTTCAGCGGTTATTGATTCCCTATACAAACTTCCACCCCCCTTTTCACCCACTTAAAGGATGATTTCTGGGATAAAAACTATCCTATGTCCTACCCCGGGATGCAATCTATCTCTCTCCCAAATTTCTTCTAAATCCGTTTAGCGGTTTAGGCGTGAAAAGATAACATACAGACAAACAGACAGACAGAGTTACTTTCGAATTTATAATATTAGTATGGATTAAAGATGCAATGCTATTCATAAATTGCTCCCAAATAATTCAACTAACGCACCATAAAAAAGCCGATATTAAAAATCCAATGCTACCATAACTAACAGTTATTTCAGTTTAACACTTAAACGGTACCGTCTCGAAACGGCTATTGCAGAACAAATTCGCACAGCCGTTATGACGTCACATATTCGTAAAATGGCCGACAGAAAAAATATAAGAAACAATCAGCGAGAATTTACAGCAGCTTCAAGTTTAATGTGCCGATCCTGCGCTGTTATAATGACTCAAGGTGACCTGTGGTGCAAGGGATGAGAGGTGAGCGATTTTTGAGAGCTGGAAACCGTGGAGTTTATCTATAAGCGTTGATTAAAGTTAAGAGTCGTTTAAACGTCAAAAATGTATGGTTAAACAGTCGTTAATCATTAGGTACTTTTTCGCACAAACACTTTTACACGTCAATCATATTTTAAAAACCTAGTATCTGACTACTCTGAGAAGAAAGGTCGAAACACTCTCAGAGGTCACAGTCACTTTTAAAGACATGTTGTAATAGTTTATATGTTAGCTTATATTATGTAAATAATCACTTTTAAAGTCCTGATAATTATAATCTTGGTTAGGTCATGTGAAGACTATGTACAGTCAACAAAAGAGATAAGTAAGCAGGATCGTCGGATATAATTGAAGTTTAGTAAGAAACAGATGGATGTTTTCGACTGAATTTGATAAATGAGCTGTGTGTTTTCTATTAAGTAATAAAATTAAATTATATTCAAAATTATCCATCGGTTTCTTACTAAACTTCAACTATATCCGACGATCCTGCATACTTATCTCTTTTGTTGACTGTACATTGATGTCTGAAATGGTGTTTTGAGGAAAGAACCACACAGATTGAGTAGACCTGTCTAGTCAGTACACGTATTTATCAACTCAACTCAAAACTTAAGGAGCTCAACGATTCGAATAAGTTGAGGACATAAAATTAAACTGACATTGGCGCCGATTCTCTTGTTCACAAACTAAACTAAATTTAAGTTCAGTGCATCTTTTTCTTTCTATTTCATTAAGAAAAGGACAGGAGATAAATATTAGTTTAGTCCTGTCAAATTAAGACACTCCATAGACAATTTAGACGTGATTAAAAAATTGGCTATTAAAAATACGTCAATTTACGTTAGGCATGGACTAATTTGACAGGTCTAAACTAATATTTATCTTCTGTCCTTTTCTTAATGAAATAGAAAGAAAAAGATGCACTGAAATTAAATTTAGTTTAGTTTGTGAACAAGGGAATCGGCGCCATTATATCATATTTGAACACTGTATAATATTGAATAACAGAATTACTGTTTACCAATACAAAGTAGATGTAATTACTATTAAGTTCGGCAAATTAACTCCGCTTCAATATAATTGCAATTTAATATCGTTTGCCGAAATTAAATACACAACACGCTTGACTTTGTGAGATAGTTGAAATTTTGGTAAATTGAAAGGTCGTGGTCGTTGAATGGTCGTGGTCGCTTGAGTATAGTTTCATTATAATTTATTGGTATATTGGCGTGGTTAGCTGACATATCTGTGCTGTGGGCTGGCCATGTCTGTCGAAGGACCGATGGCCGGTGGAACAGACGAGTCCTGGAGTGGAGACCGCGTACCGGCAAGCGTAGTGTGGGACGCCCCCCAGCTAGATGGACGGACGACCTAAAGAAGGTGGCTGGGGTAGACTGGATGCGGAAGGTGGAGGACAGGGTGCTGTGGCGCAGTCTGGGAGAGGCCTATGTCCAGCAGTGGACTGTGATAGGCTGAATTGATTGGTTGATTGAGCTGACATATTGGCAAATAATTTAATTTATTGTTCTGTGTCTCGTAAGTGTTAATTACTTTGCATTATTGAATCAAGTTATTCTAACTGAACAGACAGCTGTGCTGCTGAGGAGTTCGTTGCGTGACTTCTTCCCAGCTAAAGTACTAGAAAGTGATGAAGGGCGGGCGTTTTGGTGAACTGTCATATGTAGTTTTGACTTTCTAAAAGTACTGATTCTCAGCCTAATTTGAATAAACAACGTTTGATCTTCGATTTTGAATCCTATTATCAAAAAACTTGTCTTTGGAAGTGTAGAAATTGAACGGCAAAAACATAAAAACCTGAAAATATTCTGGTACAATCTCACACGCCGAAATCCATACTTAATATTATAAATTCAAAAGTAACTCTGTCTGTCTGTATGTTACCTTTTCACGCCTTTAGAAATCGAAAAATCATCGTCGTCGTCGAATCGTCGTCGTCGATCGTGAAATTTGGTGTTGAGATAGTTTGAGTCCCAGGATAGGACATTGGATAGTTTTTATCCCGATATTCCCACGGGATCGAAACTTACGAGGGTGAAACCGCGGGGCGCTGCTAGTAAAATATAATCGCTGTCACTACATCCTTTGCTTTAGAACACATCTAGTAGCAATACAGGGTGCTCGTAAAAAGTGCTCTAAACATCCAACTCAGGCCGTAAACGCGAATAAACGTCTACGTTGTAAACGTTGAATAGTAAACCTTACCTCCAGGTGTTTGCTTAGCACTGAATATTCATGAATTGTAAACTCCAGGCGATAAATTCGTTATGTCTTATCGTTTATCTGTTACTAATAAAGCTCGAGATTGTAAACACTTTGTTGTTTTCTCAAGTTGTGGATGTAGAACTTCTGTTAAGGATTTGAGATGACTACGTCTAAGCGCTGAATTTCGCTGTAAAGCGCTTTAGGCTTTATAATGAGGCGTTTTTGGAATTCGTAGATTTGTTTGTGTAGTTTGATTGTTTTTAAGAGTTGTTTGGGAAGTTCTTAATAATATCTCTATAGGCAAGGATCAAGCATTTATTTTATAAAAGAATGGTTTTCGCTTATGGTAAATGCGCAGTTGTAGCCCGCGAAATTCAAATTTTCTTACGTTTTTGAAGTGTAAACTTCTTTAGCGGCGTTGCATACTTTTTTTGTAATGGGTAAAAAATGTTAAACTCGCGTCAGGACATCGCGTCAGAACACGTGACCGTCAGGAGAGACTACACAGGGGAGAACTACTACTCCTAACTACTAACCCCCTTATTCATAAAACTTATCAAACCTATTTTAGTTAAAATGGGGTTTGTCTCTTTCTTACACACAGAAATGTCAACGTGACAGATAAAGACAAACGTTCTATAAACCTATTTTAGCTAAAATAGAGATAAAATAGGATTATGAATAAGGGGGTAAGTATCCCCCTCTCTTTCTACGGCGGCGCCAACCGAAGTGAACCAAGTGACACACGACAATGGATGGATGGATGGATGGATGGGTGTGGGTGTGGGTGTGGGTGTGGGTGTGGGTGTGGGTGTATGGATGGATGGATGGACAGCTGATGACTCGACCGTCTGTGTAGTACCTACACTGCTGTGTATTCGTAAAATTCGCGTTAAAGTCTTTAAAATATGGAAATTGAACAGAGTGCATCTATTAATGAAAAAAGTGACGCAGAAATAGTGAAAAAAAAAATGAGTTATATTAATTCAATTAATAATTGATTTATTTCGTTAATATTCAAGTTTTCACTTCTGCCGGCACTCCCGGAGTGCAACCCGTCTTTTTTTTTTTTGCTATTGTCAGGTCAGTGTCAAGTTGTATCTTGATCAAAATATGATTCGCGACTATAACAGGTATTATGTAGATTTGTTCCATAAGACAAATCTAACTTAAAGAGATAATATATTAATAAATCTAATGACTATAATTCTGTAAATACATATCTGTTATAGTCCAAAATGAATTTTAAAAATACTTCCAAAGTGCTTACTTTCTTTATATAAGGAACTGTTCTGTCAAATTTCATGCTTGTAAACCCAGCAGTTTAGACTGTGCATTGTCAGTCAATGAATGATTTGTTTTATTTTGTAACCTTTATCAAAAAGAACCAGGTTCTTAATAATTGATTACAATCTAGAATATAATACTAATAAACAATTTTAATCTAACTTAATTTTTTACGTGATAATTATTTTAAAACTTAGAATTGTTGATTATGTTGGTGACGGGTATCATTTTTAGGTCCGGTAGGGTTTAGTGAATGAATGTAAGATTTTTGTTAAGGAGAAGATAAATCGCGTATCGCGTGCTGCTCCAAAGACCCATACAAGGTTCTAAAACGTTTTTATCCCTACATTTAAGGTTCTTTATAGCCGACCTTTGAAATTAAAACTCTCCAATTTTATTTTACGAGACAATAAATTTAGTTTACTGCACACTTTACCTTTGTCTGCTTGTGTGTACTTTATTTTAATTATGATGAAGTTCGAGAATGTTTTTCAATGTTACTTTTCTAACATTAACTTATGATAGTACTGAGGATCTTCTGCTAGGTAATTTAAAGTGATTTAATTATAAATCTTTACATACTCACCCACACCTCGCACCCACACACTCACACCCTACACCTTCACTCTACAGACACGCTTCATCATAGATATAAACTCATACTCATAAACATTTTTCATATTTGTTTTTTTATCTTTATAAAATTACAATTGTGTTTTCCACTACTATTGTTAAAAAAAAAAAACAAAATTACTCAAATCGTTATTGGTTTGTTGTACCCACACGCTTCATCATAGATATAAACCCATACGCACAAACATTTTTTATATTTGTATTTATTGTATTGTTAATTTGTTTTTATATATTTTATTTGTATTGTATTGTTAATTTATTTTTATGTACCTATGTGTCATGTATTGTATTGTATTGAATTTTGTCTGTTGTCTATGAGTCTTTGTAACTTGAATTACTTAATAAATGAATAATGATATTTGTCTTTATAAAAATTATAATTTTAAATATTATTATTATTATAATTCTAAATAGTAATCGTTAACGGTTTGTTGCTAAGGAGAATCACTGACTCCGAAGTCACACGAAATAACACCTAGTTGAGAAGTCAGGGTATATAAATATTGACCTTTGTATTAAGCATTTTATGTTGTAGTCATCAAGGCACGGATATCGAGTCAAGGGCTGTTGTTGAAACAAAGAATTTATTTATGCCTACGCTTTCATACACATTTAGCGCTAAATGAATTTATTGGTATATAATAATTTATGTACAAACGCCAGCACATCAACAATCTGTCAAATTTCTTTAATAGATTTTCAACTTCATTGCTAAAGTATAAGGTTCAAAGTTGATTGGGAAAATTTTATAGTTTCGGGTAGGTTGATGTGCTGGCGTCTTACGTAGTTTTACTCATTATCATGATGAACAATCAAGGAGTCATTCTATTATTTTGTAACCTTTGCATGCTCGTTGTTTTTGTCTTGCATAAGCATAAACAGCCTATAACGTTCCCACTGCTGGGACACAGGCCTCCTCTCGGTGAGAGGGAGTGGGCCGTAATCGTGGGCCGGGATGGTTTTTGTGTTGACTTGCCTCTATTGACAATATTAGCTGTGTTCACATTCATCATCTGCCAAGCCTTTTCCCAAGTAGGTATGTTGGGTTCGGCTTCTAGTCTGACCAGCTGCAGCTGAATACCAAAATTCTACATGAAGCGACTGCTTATCTGACCTGCACAACCCAGTAACTGGGTAACACGATACCCCTTGGTAACACTGGTTGTCAGACTTTCGGGCTTCTGACTACCCGTAACGACTGTCAAAGATCTAAAAATGACAGCCTGGAGCAACAGCTTAACGTGCTTTTCAAGGCATGGAGGGATCTTGGTAAATGTAATGAATGGTCACCCATCCACGGAACGACCTCAGCAAGCGTTGCTTAACTTTGAAGATCGACCTTGCCCTTTTCACCTTTTCCTTTCTTTACTGGATTCACGTTCACAATCCATACCTCATCATTTCTGTCGAAAGACGTCCACTGCTGGACATAGACCTCCCCCAAGCACCTCCACTTCGACCGGTTTTGTGCTTCTCGCATCCAACGAGTTCCTGCGGCCTTCACAATGTCGTCGGTCCACCTTGTGGGAGGCCTTCCAACACTACGTCTTCCGAATCCATACCTATTTACAAATAATTCTACCTTGACCCAGCATGTTACTGCAAAACTTTCTAATTGCTCTCTCAGACCAATATATAAAGTTAACTGTCACCCAAGCACTCGAAAATCCTTAAACAAAAATCCGTAAGAGAAACCCGGTAATCCTGACTGAACTAAACAAATGGCGAAGATCCGCGATTGTACTCGTAATTAAAATAAATTCTCGCGCTCAGACTAATCCTTACACAGGGTGTTTGCTTATTCACATGGTGTTGTAGTTATTTTCGGCTTGTTCCTCTCGGATTAGCGTTAAGCTTCACTAATTGGAGGCGCACAGATTCAGTGGCAGGTGGTAGGGATCGAGTGATGGAGGGTTATTCAATCGCTGTTTTCCCTACCAAACAAATATGAACATTACTTACATTGAAATAAAGTTCAAATTAAATAATGTTTTACTAGTCCGCGGGATCATAATAAAGTCGACCGTCCACTGCTTCGCAGGATGTGCATATTTAATAAAACTTAAACTAAATTTTTAATCGTGACTTGTTCATCAACTGGCGAGTGTCAAACTCGTGCCGGCGCGCGAGTTGACCTTTCAATTCAATTCAAATTCAATTCAAAATTATTTATTCGGGACAAGTAGATCCACCGGTTAGTATACAATAACTTAGAAACTATTGTTAGTACTTAAAATACAAGAACATATATTTCGATTTACCTATTTTTTTCTGTCGAAAATCTGACGTATTTATGTACATTAGCTACAAAAACGTCACACTAATTTAATCACATTTTTTTTATTTTGACTAATAGGTACATTGAATATTTGATTTATACCGGTCTGATCCCCCTCTCCCCTCCCCCCCTCCTCGATCCCCTGCTAGTTCGTCTTCTGTTTTAAACTTTGTCTTATCTACTTTATGCTAGGTTACTCTTTTTCACAGGTAAGTACAGTCAAGAGAAAATTAACGTTTCATGTTTTACAATATTTAGTGATTAAGTCCAATACTGCTGCGGGGTTCATTTGTTTGCTAGCCACGTATTTGTGCGTAGCATGGTGTCTATAGAGCAGGGGTGGTCGTGTGTTCGAACCCAGACAGGCGCTTTACTATGTGTGAATTATTTCATAACCACTGCTCTAAAAACGGTGAAGGAAAACATCGTGAGGAAACCATGCATGTCCTTGAACCAAAGTTCAAAGAGATGTGACATCTACAAACCCGCACTAGGCGGATCGCGTGGTAGATTACAGCCTACTCCCTCTTATAAAGAGGAGGCCTATGTCCCAGCAGTGGGAACATTTATAGGTTGATTATGTGGCCGTGACTCGTACTGGACGATAATTATGTCCTACAATACATAACGAAGCTACAAAAGTCATTTACACACATTTTACATTTTACGACATTATATTTGGCAGTGAAAACCACATTTTGCTGAGTCTGCGGTGGCCCTTAAACGATGTAAGCCTGCTTTGATTTGAGCCCCATTTGCGATGCAACCGGGCTCGCTTTGTGGTTTTAGGATTATAACCGTCCTTTTTCACTTTTTATGGGTATAGTTAGAGAGGTTACCCATAGTATCATCATCATCATAATCATAATATAATAATAATAATATATTCCACAACTATCACACAACGCCATCTAGTCCCAAGCTAAGCAGAGCTTGTGTTATGGGTACTAGACAACTGATAAACATACTTATATATTTCTAAATACATACATATTATAGATAAATTACACCCAGACACAGAACAAATGATCGTGCTCATCACACAAACATTTGTCCTGGGTGGGAATCGAACCCACGACCTCCGGCATAGCAGTCAGGGTCACTAACCACTAGACCATCAGGCCTGTCAAGATCAGCCTATAATGTTCCCACTGCTGGGACACAGGCCTCCTCTTTGTGAGAGGGAGTGGACCGTAATCCACCACGCGGGCCCAGAGCGGGTTGGTAGATGTCACATATTGTCTTCGAATTTTTGGTTCTAGGACATGCCGGTTTCCTCACGATGTTTTCCTTCACCGTTTTGAGAGTAGTGGTGATGAAATAATTTACACAAAGTAAAGCGCCTGTCTGGGTTCGAACCTACGACCAATAACTCGTAAGTCACGGCCGATACCACTGGGCCACCACTGCTCTAGTAGTATCGACCTTGCTTAAATCAATCTAGTTAAACCGTAGACCGCTACGGTTTAACTAGATGACTGATGATGTTTGACTTTTTTTCTGTGCCTTAAAAAACGCGCGGTTTATACGCCGTACCGTAAAAAACCGCTTCCATTCCAAGAAAACAAGCTTCCATAGTGAACCATACAACACTAACGACCGTGCCTACACACTGCAAATAAACTGTAGTTTTTCACGGCAAGAAAAACGCGTGTGGCCTTAGCCTCGAAACTCCGTAGGGACCGAAGGGCCGAAGCCTGCCAGGAATCAGAATCAGAATCAGAATCAGAATATTTATTTGTGAAACATAGGTATTTACATAAAGGTCTTTGGTTAATAACATGGGCGCTATGTTTTGCCGTGAAGGCGTACAAATATTGGAAAAAATAAAATTAAAAAAAAAAAACAAAAATAAAACTATCAGAAAAAAACAAAATTAAATAGGTAGGTACTTACAATAGAAAAAGAAAAAAAAACTATTTTAAATGTAATTAAATATCTTAATAAAATCTACTATTAACGATAGTCTAAATAGAGAAACAGATTACTTACAAAAAAAAAAAAATTATTGCACACGAAATATTAAAAATTATCATTTACAAAATCTTCTACATTATAGTAACATTTTTCAATTAATAGTGAGTAGAGACTTTTCTTAAATTTTAATAGGGGTAAATTTTTTATACTATCAGATATTTTATTATAAATTTTCGGAGCCATGCCAAAAAAGCTCTTTTTCATTAAAAGCGGTTCTGCATTTTCTGTCGCATAGTTTATTCATGTATTGAGAACGCATTGGAGTCTTTTTTACATCAGATAGTTTTTGAAACAGGTGTAAATTGATTTTAACAAACAAAGCAGTCTCGTAAATGTACATTGCTGGCATAGTCAGTAGTTTTAATGCTTTAAAGTGAGGTTTACAAGTTTCGGTACTTTTTAAGCCACACATTGACCGAATACAACGTTTTTGCGCTTTAAAAACGGTCTCTCTGTCAGTAGATTGCCCCCAAAAAATAATACCAAACCTCAGAACTGATGCAACTAATCCGTGATATGCTATTAAAAGTGTTTGTGTACTAACTTTTTTCGACAGCTGAAACAGTGCATATGCAGATTTATTTAATTTCAGACAAATTTCTTCGATATGGGGTTTCCATGTCAGTTTACTATCAAGCATTATACCTAAAAATTTAGACTTGTTTGTATCTTCTATTTGGCACTTATCATAAGTAACATGGACTGGAGGTTTTTCACACCTTTGATGAAAGTGCATTACTTTTGTTTTGGTTAAGTTAATCACTAGGTTATTGCTATTAAGCCAGTTAATTATTTTATTGAGACAATCATTTATATCATTCTCGTAATATACAGGATTATTACACTTTACAACAGCTGTACTGTCGTCGGCAAAAAGAACCATATTATGTGAAATGAGTATTGGGAGATCATTAATATATATTAAAAAAAGTAACGGCCCTAGCACGCTACCTTGAGGCACCCCGTATTTTATAGCTCTTGGTTGAGATGTGTAAATGGTTACTAAATTACTTTTTTGGCATAGTTGTGATATTTCTGTACACTGGGATCTATTATCCAGATATGACTCCAAAAGTTTTAAAATATTACCTCTGATTCCATAGCCATATAGTTTGTTTAACAAAATCTTATGATTGACGTAGTCAAACGCTTTCGTCATATCGGTATATATCGCACATACCGGAGCTCTTTCATCTACAGACGTCATAATATAAGAAAGGAGGTCGAACAATGCCATATTGATGTTAGTATTCTTTCTAAATCCCTTTTGTTCGTTGCAAAATAACTTATTTTTTTCAAAGTAATTATAAATAGAATTGTAAATTACTTTTTCGATAACTTTTGAAAAAATAGGAATTTTGGCTATGGGTCTATAATTTTTTACATCTGATTTATCATCTCTTTTAAATAAGGGCTTGATAATTACTTTTTTCAGACTATTAGGAAAAACACCATTTGTTATGCATAAATTAATAATGTGCGTTAGTGGTGGTGCTATAATTTCTTTGACATATTTTACAACTTGAGTGGATACTCCATCATATCCGACAGTTTTTGTATTTTTAAGATTATTTATTATTTTTATTAGGTCAATAGGTAAAACTGGTTGCATATACAATGATTGTGAGGTTAAGTTGTTAAAAGTATTTTTAGTAGTCGAAGTGACGTTACTATTTCTATTTTTTTCAATTACATCTACAAAAAAGTTATTAAATTCGTTTGCGATATCCGTGGGATGTGTGATAATGGAATTACCTCTCTTTATGGACGGTATTAGATGTTGTGGTAGGCGAAATTTGGATTTATTGATTACTTGCCATGCAGCTTTTGATTTGTTTTGAGAAGTGTTAATGAAGTGATTATTTTGACTTTTCTGTGTTAGTCGTATAACTTTTTTGTAAATCGTAGTATAATTTTTAAAATCAAGTTTATTTTTACAGTCAGGTTTAAATCTATACGACCAAAGTAGTTTTCTCTGTTTTTGACTACAAATTTTTATTCCACGAGATATCCATTTGACTTTAGTATTCGTTTTTATCGTTACATATTTTTTTGGAAAACATAGTTTATATAGCATCAAAAAATCATCTGCAAAAAAGTCATATGAGTCATTCACGTCATTAGTGCTATAAACTTGTGTGAAAGATAAATTGCTCAAATAATTTTTAAACTTCTTTAAACTGGGCATATGTCTTGGTTTTGAGTTTTCCAATATTTAAGTTTACACGATTTATTAATAGGTACACTTAGTATTTGAGATGTATGATCTGATAGAATTAGGTCTATTATTTGTGCTTTACAGTCTTTTCTATAGGTGTGTGCAAAGTTATCAATGCATGAGTTGCTGATTAATCTAGTAGGCTTGTGAAGGGCTAAGTTAAGATTAAATTGGGCAAGAAAATATTCAAATTCTAATGTAATTTTATTTCTTTTTAAGATGTCAATGTTAAAGTCGCCAGTTAAGATTATATTTTTATTAGAAAGTGCACAATATTTTCTTAATATATCCTCTAATTTTTCATAAAATATATTGTAATTATGTTTAGGTATGCGATATATACAAATAATAATAATGTTATGCTGTATTAGTTCTATGGCACAGGATTCAAAGACACCAGACACTGAGTGTTTTGCTACGTCAGATATTTCTCTAAATTGAAGTCCGGCTCTAACAAGAATGCACGTACCCCCCGCGCTTAGTCTTCCTAGAAAAGAAAGCTGCTGGTAAAAAATTAGGTATATGCAACAAATCTTCATAACCTGTCTCAATAAAATGTTCTGTTATACACATCACATCAACATTAGTTCCTGCATTGTGAAGCTCTTCTATTTTGATAGTTAGTGTATCTGATTTGTTTATCAGACCCGCTATATTTTGGTGAAGTATATTTATGTATTTACAGAAAAAACTGAGAATTATTTTGTGAGTCTGCACCTGTTATTTCTTTTTGTGTTTTTTGGGAACAATCAAATTCTGAGCTATTAGTAGTAGTGGCTGTCATAGTGCTACAGTATGAGATCATGTCTATTAAATCTAATATAATAATTTGTAATCCTCTGTTATTTAGTGTCCCGTAATGTGGGCGGTATGTATCATAAGTGTATGGTAAATTAAGGTTAGAATCTAAAACGAATGCATAATTACATGTTTCTGCATCCATATAGAGTAGATTATTAAAAGTCTCAACTCGACTATTGAACATAATATTTACATTATTCATATATTTAAAAGTTGGTAGGCATATTATAAAATTAGTGTGATTCAGAGGTAATAATTTTTTACGAATAAGTACAACAAGTTCTATGTGATTTTCAGTTCTTTTGAAATCTTCTTCACCTATATAGATAATACAGAAATCCGTTTTGGTAAATTTTTGAACTTTACTATCTATATTGTCTAGTATTAGTTCTAAATTACAATTCGGCTTACGATAGTGACAGATTTCATGACTATTTGATAAACTAGTGTTATCCATTATTTTACATATTCTACTGCTATTTTCACTACTGAGGATGCATATTTTATGCTTTATAGGCGTCTGTTGTGGATTAGGTTTATTCACATTGCTCGATACTGTATTATTAAGACAAGGAGTATGAGTGACTTCTTGGCTTCCAGTTTTACTGTCTTGATTTAAAGAGGTAGTATTCCCTATGTTTTCAACTGTTTGTGTTTGTTTAGTTTTTCTTGACTGAGTTTTCTTGGGTGTTGTTGACTTGTGTTTGACTGGAGAACTAGCAATTTGTTTATATAAATTAGTTTTCTTGTATAAATCTTCATTGCTTTGTTTCAAACTGTTATTTTCTAAGGATAATATCTCAATTTCCTTATGTGCGCTATTTAATTGAGACGTCAACTCATCAATCTTTTCCTGCAACTTTTTTACTTGATTGTTCTCTTCATCTTCCGACATTTCCGGCATACTATTTATAGTGCAATTCAAAGTTTGTGACGTATTATTACTGTCATCATGGTTAGATTCCGATCTTCTGCTGCGGTTGCGACGGAATGTTATATTATCCAAGAAATTCATATTAGCAGATAATTATTGAAATGTTAGGTAATATAAAAGTTATTGATTTTATTTCTTCAAAATAAAATTAAAAACTACCAAAGTTTTTTTATTATTTTTATCTGTCAACACTAAACCAAGCTTGGTAACACTGTATAGTTCCGCTACTCACTACTCGGTGGCGTTGTTATCAATATGTTCAGATATTTTGAATAAAAAACGGAATTCGTAAATGTTTTTTCTTGAATTACACACATATCACTGTAGTATTAAATGTTTTATCGGTGACTTTGTTTGTTTGCGGTTTAGAAATGATAATAACAGTACAAAGTTCACTTGTTTTTCTTAATTACGCGAATAAAGTCACTGTTTTTATAGTTCTTAAATCACAGTTCATTTGTTAATCACTCAACAAAAATACTTAATAACATTGTCACAGCTTGTTTGTAAGTTCAGTTTCACTTTCCACACAGTACATTATCCAAATATACGGAAAAAACTATTATTTAACTAATTTTAAACGTAGTACAACAATTTGTAATGTTTACTAGAGCGCGCCATCTACCAGGGGAGGGCCGAAGCCTGCCGGGGGTGCGGAGGGCCGAAGCCTGCCGGGGGTGTAGGATTTTCCGAAAGGGTTACCGCTACCCCGGAACATAAAGGGCTAAGAAAGGAACACGGATGGGTTTTATTCAGTAAGAGTCTGACACTCCCTTCCGCTCCACCCAGAGCGGGAGGGGTAATTTGATGATTTCCCATCCATAAAAAAAAGCCTCGAAACTCGAGTGAGTGTTTCACAAGTATAATTTACATTTGGTTAAAATCTTTATTACTTTATTATTCACAGAATTTTAAAAGTCAATTTTTGTGGATCTTCAGTTTTCCTGGAAATATAAAAATAATTAAAAGGGAAACCTTGTTTTAAAAGCTCGGCAGGAGAATATGATTTTTTTTTTTGTTGGAAAATACTCTGAAATGGATTATAGTAAAAGGTTTTTTGTAGGTATTCATTTGCGTGGAGAATCTCTTTACTTATGTTCATTTTCTAAGTAAATATTAGAAACCACTGGCTTCCAGCAAAGAGAAACATCATCATCATCTGTGTAGCCCTTCTTTAACTATGTTGGGGTCAGCTACCACTCTAACCGGATGTAGCTGAATACCAGTATTTCACAAGGAGCGACTGCCTATCTGACCTCTATATGCCAGTTACTGGATTTCCGTCCCATCGGACTATGAGAGTGAGGGATGGGAGAGTGAACCTGTGTCTGAAAGAAAGAAAGAAAAAAAATACGTTTATTTGCGGTGAAAATGACGCAAAAAAGAACTTAAACACTAAAAATAAAATAAAAAGGTAGGCGCACACTCTCTTGCATTATAATATCTTACGCGCCGGAGTCTCCGGACTGACCACCATGGCCAAAATACAGTCTGGAGGATTATACTGGGTGACACGATAGCCTTAGTAGGACTGGATTGACTTACGGCCCTGCAAAATGAACAAAAACTGACTTAAGTACCTAAGTGTATATTCATTAAAATTATTTCTATAGCAGTGCAGAGCAGTGGTGGCCCAGTGGTATCGGCCGCGACTTACGAGTTTTAGGTCGTAGGTTCGAACCCAGACAGGCGCTTTACTTTGTGTAAAATTATTTCATCACCACTGCTCTCAAAACGGTGAAGGAAAACATCGTGAGGAAACCGGCATGTCCTAGAACCAAAAATTCAAAGACATGTGACATCTACCAACCCGCACTGGGCCCGCGTGGTGGATTACGGCCCACACCCTCTCACAGAGAGGAGGCCTGTGTCCCAGCAGTGGGAACATTATAGGCTGATGATGATGATGATGATGATTTCTATAAATATGCATATTTAGGTATTCATAATAATCATCACTTCAGCCGAAAGACGTCCACCGCTGGACATAGGGCTCCCCCAAGCACCTCCACTTCGACCGGTTCTGTGCTTCTCGCATTCAACGGGTTCGGTCCACCTTGAGGGAGGTCTAAGGACCTCGGTGGAGGTATTTAGGTATTATAATCTCGATCACATTCATTCAAAGCCGATTCTCAAATCCACTTTGCTTCATAAACCCAGTCAAGCGATCATTAAGACTCCTGAAAAGTTCAGTAGCTATATTGTAAACTAGGAATAAATGATACAAACGCTTCATAGCTATTTGACAATTAACTCCGTGCAGCCGTGCAATATCGATACCGGAAATATGAAATAACGTAAGGGACATTTTGTCGAAAATGAGTTATATATATCATTGGATTCGTAATTTCTTGCTCTATCGATTGGTATATTTAAAATCTCAATATCTCAAAAAAAATGTCCCTTACATTACATATTTTCCGCCGGTCTAGACCATTTTTTTTACAAAAACTGGCTGTATAGGACGTTTTAAATTAATATTTTTATAAAAAGTAATGTAAGTCTCTTTACTCACAGTATTTGGTATTTACATTAAAAAAAAATCGAGAACATTTTACAACAGGTCTTATACATTAGTGTTCCCTGAGTAGGTGCAAATACCATGTCCCTTACGTTAAATTGTGGCTCGAATTATCATAATCATATTGACCCATACGTTAATTTTTCAGCATCGAAAATAATTGACCTGTCCTTTACATCTAAAATTTATCTAAACGAATATTATTATACGTCTCTGTCACACGCAAAACAGTGCAACATGTCTGAGCTAGATAGCAATACGGATTTGGTGTTTGATTTTACCTCCGCGGTCGAGACCCTTACTTAGTATTTCGTAACACTGTTTGTGACATTACACATCTTCATTTAAGTAACACATCATCGTTTTCATTGATCTAACTACAAGTACCTAGTAAAAGTTTTATCTGGATTCTAAACATGAGTGATGAAAAGTTATCTTCACTTCTCTAGCCCGCAGGCAAAAATTTATGAACATTATAGGAATCACATAAACGGGTAATTATTTCTTACTACATACTTTTGATAAATTATTGTTTAGTCATAAATGGAGTTCAGTAATTAAAAAAATTGGTCTATTTAGATGGAATAAAACCTTAAATCTTTGCTGGAGAACTATAGACCCATCTCGCTTCTGAGCCACGTATACAAGCGTTCTCGAGGGTCGTCACAAACCGTCCCGCCAGAATACTTGACGAGTTCCAGCCGCCTGAACAAGCCGGTTTTCGAAAAGGCTTCAGCACCGTAAACCACATCCATACTGTTCTGCAAATTGAAGAGAAGACCGAGGAGTACAATCAGACGCTGTGTATGGCATTTGTGGACTACGAGAAAGCCTTCGACTTCATCGAAATATGGGCAGTTCTGGCCTCTCTGCAACGATGTCGAATTGACTGGCGCTACATCGAAGTGTTGAAATGTTGGTATGACACTGCCACGATGACTGTCCAGATCCAGGATCAGAAAACCAGCCCCATCCAACTGCTGAGAGTGGTGAGACAGGGGGATATTATATCCCCTAAATTGTTTACAAATGCGTTGGAGGACGTCTTCAAGACGCTGGATTGAACTGGACTATCAACGTGAACGGCGAGTACATTTCAGATCTTCGATTTGCCGATGACATCGTCATAATGGCAGAGACGCTGGAACAGCTAAACCAAATGCTGCACAGCCTAAATGTAGCTCCTCGGCGGGTTGGCCTCGGCATGAATTTGGACAAGACGAAAGTCATGTACAATTCGCACGTCTTACCGAGTCCAATCTACATCGAAGGGTCGCTTCTCGAAGTTGTGAAGGATTATGTCTACCTAGGGCAAATAATCCAGCTCGGTAGACACAACTTTGAGAAAGAAGCCGACAGAAGAAGCCGTCAAGTCTTTTCGTCGCCTATCCCGCAGTGTTTGAAGACTATGATCTTCAACCAGTGCGTTCTGCCCGTCATAATATATGGTGCCGAAACGTGGACACTGACGGTCGGGCTGGTCCACAAATTCAAGGTCGCTCAGCGCGCTATGGACCGAGCTATGCTCGGAGTATCTTTGGAAGATGAAATCAGGCTTGAAAGTTTCCGGAAAAGAACCGGAGTTACCGACATAGCTTGCAGAGTAAACAGTTGCCACCCCACCAGCCCCATTCACACAGTGGGCTGGCCATGTTTATCGAAGGACCGATGGCCGGTGGAGCAGACGAGTCCTGAGTGGAGACCGCGTATCGGCAAGCGTAGTGTGGGACGCCCCCCATCTAGATGGACGGACGACCTAAAAAAGGTGGCTGGAACGGACTGGATGCCGAAGGCGGAGGACAGGGTGTTGTGACGCAGCCTGGTCTATGTTCAGCAGTGGACTGTAATAGGCTGAGTTGATTGATTGAGATAGAATAATTCGAATCCTAATAAAAACATACCTTCCAATAGGTACAATATTGGTAAGTAGGTCATGTAAAAATTACAACTTATTAAGCAGTTAACGCAGGATGAATAGACAGCATGCATGTTATCATTCAAAGGGAGATTAAAAACTGATGGTTTGGGGACCTCTCCAGTGGCCATCATTTATAGAATCAGCCAGAAAAAGTCCTCTTGCTTATCGAGCAATTATGTTGTACTTAGCATTATTTATGCGAGTTATTTGCGTTTATAAAAGAGGATTAGTGAGTACAAATAAAAGTTTTAATCTATTTTATTCGTTTATTTTTTATCCTTTTATGTCAGCAACTAGGTTTAAACTATATTGATAGGCGCAGTAGGTCCTGAATGTATTATATTATATTTTTTAAATTTATTAACAGCATAAGCAATAAAGAGTACACCATTAAAGAGACCTTTACTTTGAAAAACACTAAATGTTTATTTCCTATAATGTCCCTTACATCAAAAAAAAATATTCGTTTATTTCCTATAATGTCCCTTACATCAATGCTGTTAATTTACATCTCAAATTTTGTTAACGTATGTCACCCGTATTCATCATTATTTAACGTAAGGGACATGCTATCTTTAAAACTATAGGTTTTAATCAATGTTTGCTATTTTAGCTTAAAAGAATGAAGAAATCTAAGAAACTTTGTCCTAGACACTTTTTACATAAAACATATAGTTAAAAAGTTATAGTCAGTTTTTGTAAAAAAATATCTTATTTTTGCTCTCCTGTAAACCTTAGTTTTGTCCCTTACGTTATTTCATATTTCCGGTATCGATATGTCCGTGAACCTAAAGAGTAGCAAACAAAAATAGACGAGTGTATCGTCAAATTGTTGTCGCGAATTTACTATTCAGTAACCTGCATTTGCACTTGTGACTATCTGTCACTTAAACCTATAACAAAATATTATATTTTGTTTTAAAACCGGCACATGGCTCTTGGAACACATTAAAACTTTATGGGCTGACAGCTTGACAAGTTACCCTGATCAATAACAAAATATCCTATTTCTTTAAAATTGTAAAACAATAGTGAACCTTTTGGAGACTCATTCCAGTTATATTTTATGGGCAATTTACGTCGCTTAAGATGCAGTATTTTGTACGAATTCTAAGGACGACCCAAACCCCATCACCAACATCTGGTTACCATAAATATGGCCCTGAGCCGATGTTCCAAGAAACGAGGGAAAGCGGCTCTGGGAATGGTGATATGGGATGTGAGAAGTTATAACGAGGACGGAGAGGCAGTCGGGCATAGACTACACTATTGGCAGTCGGGGTTGACCCGCTGTAGAGTACGGACTTGCGAGTCCAGGCTAGTTAAATTAGGAGATTGAGTGAACACTAAGAGACCACAGGAGTGAGCGGTTGACGTAGGCAATAGCAATGAAACTGTGTGCCTGATTGAGAGAACGTGAGGGCGAGAGTATTATTTAATACCTGCACGTTACAGGAACTGATGGACGCTAGTGATGGCGCCAAACAAGTGGCCGAATTCTGGGCCGAGTACATTTAGATTGCCATCGACACGCTAAGAAGAAGAAGATAAGTGTTGCTTTAGACTAGGTTATATTAGTCTACTATAATGTGAGTAGCGTGTAAGGCGTGAATCTCAGTGTGTGTGTGAGAACGACTGGATTGGGTGAGTGTTGAATATTTATCCCTCCTTGTTCCTAAATGACTAAATCGAGATATCCTACACATGCGTTTGGTTCTAGGGACTCGGAGAAAGCCCTCTATGGTGTGTTACACCTGACACCAAACTGTACCCAAATACTCTACCAACAGACTATAGATAACCATAGCCAGGACATGACACTTGGGCAAGCACACCGTTTATGGAGGGCTGAACCGAACTCGCACTTGGTTAGGGCCAATATGAATTATGTATAGTGCTACCTTGTAGTCTGCTGTTCTTATTTATGAACACAAACCAACCAAACGTTAGTGATGGCTATCTTTCCCCTATGGACTGACTAACTGCAGGATACTTTGCATTGCACTTGATCTGCGCACACTTCCCGGGAGCGGGGGTAGGCTTCACCAAGTTCCCTAAACTGGTTGATAGTTCGTTCTAAGGAACGCTAGTAATCATGTCTCGCTAAACCACATCCGGCTTTCGGGCCTCTCACAAATTATATTAGCGAGACATGCAATTTGGATGCCCAGATCGAATCGCTCCGTTGCTGACAAGGACGGTCCCACGGCTGCCGATTACATTGAAAGCATCCTCTCCATGGGGAAGATTAAGGAAGTGAGAAGTGACGATTCAAGATAACCACTTCGGCGTATAGCAGGAGCAATCGTAAAGAATTCTGCAAACGACTGACGATGCGGTACGCTTGTGCTAGTTTTGTATTGTCTTAGTAAAGGGAGAGTAGGCCGCTGTAAGGGGTTCATTACAATAGTCCGCGTCCAGTAATACTGGGACGTGTCTCGCTCAATGGCAGTTGAACTTCGCAGTACTCTGTCTTAGGATTGAGTAAGACATGCTTGTAAGAGTTTAGGGACGTGTAATGTTAGAATCGTAGCAGTGTCCTTAGTGGTCCTATGCGTTCAGGTCTAGCAATACACGTACGACGCTGTCAGCTGCTGTAAGCAGCCCCACGTCACTTGGGGTGGGTTTGTAGTGTATTGTAAGGAAATTAATTAACGTAACTTTAAATAATGTCTTTCCCAACACAAGCGTTACGTGTCAATTACCCTTTTGTATTCCTCTCATATCTTATAACTTTCGTAACCAAAAGAAAAGTAGAGTTCCTTTCCTTAATCACCTTATCAATGAATTCCCAACCTTATTTTATATTGAAATTGATCTGTTGTATCCCCCCCTTGTTCTCAGCTTTCCAACTCGGAACAAGGCAAAACACTTCTTGGGAATTCATTACAATCGGTGGGAGAGTGTCCAGTCTGGAGACGAGCTCTACAGAGTCGTACGGTGGCGGGGTGCGACTCTTCCCCATTAGGGGGAACCGACCCAAACACTAATATTTAACATATTTAGGAAAAACGAAAATTTTATCAGCTTAGGGTCAGTTTAGTAACAGTCACACACTCATCAAAAGAGATAAGTATGCAGGATTGTCGAATATAGTTGAAGTTTAGGAAGAAACCGATGGATGTTGTCGACTGTTTAATTTGATAAATGAGCTGTTTGTTTTCTATTAATAAAATTAATTTTTATTCGAGAACATCCATCGGTTTCTTACTAAACTTCAACAATATCCGACGATCCTGCATACTTATCTCTTTTGTTGACTGCACACTAAAAGCTTTCCGTTACCAATAGGTATCAACGGACCCTAGTACTAAGCTTACGCCGGCTATCAGTCGGTCAGTCACTAGGTTGTATCTTCAAAATCGTAACTAATAGCTAGCCAATTTAACCTTCCATAAGAATTCCTCCAGACCGTATTTCGGCCACGGCGGCCAATGTCAACGGAGACTAGCCTTCGGCGCGGGAGATATTATACTGCACAAGTGTATGCGCAGACACAGGTGCACTCCCTCTCCCCTTACTCTCATAGTCCGATGGGACAGCAATCTTACAGGACCGGAGAGAGATCAGGCGCAAAACAAGAAAAAAAGACCTACCTAGTGCTGACATTCACAATAATTAAAGCAATCTAATCTCTGATCTAAGACAATTGAAAGAAAGAAAGAAAGAAAAAGTATTTATTGCGACTCGCACAGGAAGATCACAAACTAAACTAAACACAGTAAAAAAAGACGGGTTGCACTCCGGGAGTGCCGGCAGAAGTGAAAACTTGAATACTAACGTTGAAATAAATCAACAATTAATTGAATTAATATAACTCATTTTCTTTCGCTATTTCTTCGTCACTTTTTTCATTAATAGATGCACTTTGTACAATTTCCATATTTTAAACACTTTATATACACGAATTTTACGAATACACAGCAGTGTGGCCACTACACAGACGGTCGAGCCATCAGCTGTCACCATCCATGGATATGCGCGTGGCACGCTGTAACATAAACACACACGAACATTGTGCCGCCTGAACGAAACAGCAGGCATACATTTTCGCCGCGCCGTAGAAAGAGAGGGGGATACTTCCTCTCCTACGCCGTGCCGGCTGTCTACTCTCCATCCGTCTTACGAATTTTCGATCAGGTCACGTTTCCTGACGGTTACGTGTCCTGACGCGAGTTTAACATTTTTTACCTATTACAAAAAAGTGTACAACGCCGCTAAAGAAGATTTCACATCAAAAATAAAAAACCAAGTTATATAAAAAAAGCAACAAAATGAAACAGGAAGTCCTATACGAGGCCAAAAGGCTCCTATCTCAGCATGATGCTGCAACATTTAAAAAAAAAATGTCACAGCGCTGGTATTCTGATAGGGCCCGCTGTGATGTCACGGGCAATTACAGAAATAAATAAATAAATTGCCATCCCTTATCGCTCATAAAGCAACCACACCTTCACACACCACACACCTGTTATAAGCATTTAGTATCGCTAATATACCAGTAATCTACCATGTTCTGGAGTGGCGACCGCGTACTTGAAGACGTAGCGTTGGAAGACCGCAGGAACCCGTTGGATGCGAGAAGCACAGAATCCGTCGAACTGGAGGTGCTTGGCGGAGGCCTATGTCCAGCAGTGGACGTCTTTCGGCTGAAATAATGATGATGATGAATCCATAGTTACTAATCTATACTTATAACATTATAAATTCGAAAGTACCTAACTCTGTCTGTCTGTCTGTATGTTACCTTTTCACGCCTAAGCCACTGAACCGATTTAGATGAAATTTGGTATAGAGATAGTTTGAGTCCCGGAAAAGGACATAGGATAGTTTTCATCCCGATATTCCCACGGGATCGAGACTTATGCGGGTTAAACCGCGGGGCGCAGCTAGTATACCATATAATATTATAATTTCGTAACTTACAACGTTCATTCCGATTTAACCATACAATTATTTAACATTATCAATATTTCAATCTTCTCAAATCAATATGTATACATAATATAATTATTAGTATGATTATACGGAGAATGATTTAATCTGCTTCGTAATTATTACAGTTTAATAACAGAGTAATTATGTGGGTGTTATTAGCAGCTAGTATTAAATTAGTGACGTCAGGAACAGCCAATTTTAGAACATGACACGATATTATAATTACCACGTCGATCAATTCATGTATTGAAACCTATTTTTCATTTCTCATACTCGAAAAGTAGTGTTTGTTTGATCCAAATAGCGGGTGGAAGACGCTGCATCCCACCACAGGACGGGAAAGACTCATAGTAATTACTTCCCTCTTTAGGGTGGGAATGAATTTTAAAAATAGAACTGTAGTCAGCTACGAAATTTTTTACATAAATTAAGAAAAATGCTGCAGTTTGTGAGTGTATAAACAGCCAGTGTGAATTTAAAAAGAAAACCTATTAAGCGGGACAGCCCGCGGCGATGACGCGGTGTGTTCCATATTTAAAATAAAAAAGTCAATAGTATTATTTGGCGGGATACCTACTCACCCTGTAAGCTGTACCGAAATTCAAAAACTTTGCATGTTATTGTTATCAATAAATGTTTTAGAAAAACTACTACTTTTTACTTTCCTTATATTCGAAATGAAAAGTAGAGTGTTTAACACAGGTGAAAGTCATCAATTCCTACTCGGGCTATAGCCGCCCTCACTGCGCTCGGGCGTCTAAATGCCTCGTATAGGAATTGATTCCTTTCGACCCTTGCATAACAATCTACTATTCCCCTCTTCCTCATGTGTTGGTTAGACGGCAATAGGTTCATCATACATATTTTAACAGTGGCAGCCCAGTGGTAACGAGTTGTATGTCGTAGGTTCGAACCCAGACACCCACAGCCGACCTACAACTCGTAAAGAATAACGCAAAGTAATTAACACAAAGTACAGTACCTGCTATACTTTGTGTTAATTACTTTATTAACACTCCTCTCAAAACGGTGAAGGAAAACATCGTGAGGAACCGGCATGTTCTAGAACCAATAATTTGAAGACATGTGACAGCTACCAACCCGCACTGGGCATGCGTGGTGGATTACGACCTACTCCCTCTCACAGAGAGGAGGCCTTCCCAGTAGTGGGAACATTATAGGCTGATTATGTTATCGTCTTTCAGTCACAAATGTGTATTTCGAATTACTCTTAAACGCATTACTGGATTGCTAAAGCTTGAAAATTTATAATATTAACCGGATGCAGTTGAATACCAATATTTTATATAAAGCGACTGCCTATCTGATCTCCACAACCCAGTTACTGGGTAAGACTGGGTACGATACCCCTTAGTAAGACTGGTTTGACGGCTTAACGTGCTTTCCGAGGCACGGAGGGATGTTGATATATAAAGACGGTTACCCATGCACAGACCAACCGCGGCAAGCGTAGCTTAACCTGATCGATCGACCCGTGCGGCTGTCATTACCTAGCCACAAGCCCCTCTGTTCTACGAAATAATAAAGCATAAAATAATATGTTTCGCAGTGTTGTTGCAGCACTTTTTGGCTAGCTTTCTAAAGTCCTTTTTTTTTCTCGTGGTGGAATTCCTCATGGACTTCCTCTATCGTGGGGGTGACAGAGGGGCATGCCGGAATCTTACCGGCTAAAACCATCGCGGTGTTCCACCACTACCTATGGCCGGGGGTGCGGGATTCGCATAAGCATTCACAGCTTTCTAAAGTTCGAAAGATATATAATCAGCGTTCTTCAAAAATCATGCACCTAGGGCTATAATTTTCTCCAACAAAATTGGCTTCAATTTCCAAACAATCGTCCGATAAATCATTCAATAATGGGGTAGTATAATGTGTTTCATTAGGGCCAATCAGGGCCATGCTATACCATCGTCAGAAAGTCATCAGGCCACTAATATCAGTGGTAGGAAGAAAGTTGCTGAAAGAAATTACTACCAAGATTAATATGAAAATAATTGGGTTGAAATGTAGCTTGTGATTGGTGGAGGGGATTTTAAAAATCAGTTTGATGTGAATGTACAGTCGGACAATATATTATGTTCGTTACTTTTAGGAGACCTAAACGCAAAAAACGCAAGTTTTATAATGCCTAAAAGTATATGATCGACTACAGTAAACAAAGTCAGAAAAATATATGATATCTTTCAAGATATATGCTAGGTAGATAGTGTGTTGAAAATATAATACAACTAACTTGATACGATAGAACAAAATCACGAAGATACCTCTAAAAGTTCCTTTTATCGATTAAAAACCATACTAATAAACATGCAATCATTCTGTTTTTTTTTTGTCAGATTATTCTACAAGCAACTTAACGTAATAGTGTATAATTTTTTTTGTCTTATCAATAGATCTTTTGTAAATAGATAATTGCTTCATATTTTGCAATAAATTACCAGCGTTGTGTCATCGCGCTTCTCTTTCTTTTCAATGCAGTCCGACAGTGACCGCGCTTTAGGTCATGTAGTCCCCTTTTTTTGTGGATGGGAAATCATCAAATGACCCCTCCCGCTCTGGGTGAAGCGAAAGGGAGTGTCAGACTCTTACTGACTAAAACCCACCTGTGTTCCTTCCTTAGCCCTTTATGTTCCGGGGTAGCGATAACCCTTTCGGACAATCCCGCTAACTCGGCAGGCTTCGGACCTAACGGGCCCCTTCCCTGTTGCATGTAGTCTCCTTAAGGTCTATTTTTGTCTGCTCATTGTACGATAGAATCTGCTGTATCGACTCAATATTATTCCGGATGGTAGGGACAATCGACACACAACCTGTTACCATGGATTCAATTCATGATTTTGAATCCCCCTGCATTGAAAGTTTTCGTCGGTTATTAAAACACTTTTCTATGGAACAGCTGATTTTGTTTTTCGATAACTGGTGAAAATTTTCTACGTCTAGATTCATGTGTATATTGCTTCGTAATGGCAATACTACAGAATGACATTCAGCCATCTTATTTACATGTCAGGTGCCATTATGACAGCTTAATGCCATCACGATTCCGGTGTAAGAGAGAGACGGAGCTATACAAGACCGAAAGCACCATCCCCTTTTCGCACTGGAATCATGTTGGCATTAATACTTCGTAATAAGGCCCCAGACATAATTAAAAATGTGACATTGACACACACAGTCAAAAAACATAATATGGCTGGTCCATTAAAAAAGTTTTGTTTTAAAGTCAACTCGACACTGCTGTATTGGTCAAAGGTGTATGCTTCTTCTTCTTCTTCTTCTTAGCGTGTCGATAGCAATCTAAATGTACTCGGCCCAGAATTCGGCAACTTGTTTGGCGCCATCACTAGCGTCCATCAGTTCCTGTAACGTGCATCTGACAGCACACGCAGGGCACGATATTAAGTGTCCCATCGTTTGTGGAACAGCACCACATTTGCACTCCAAGGCGGAGTCGTCTATAAATCTCCACCTGAACAGGTTTTCCTTGCTTCGGACAACCTGGGTCCAAGGTCCCCAGCGGGTGGAACGAACGGTTTGGGTAAGGAAGCACTGTCTCGCCACAGCGATGGCAATCCAAAGGTGTATGCTAATTTGATCTTTGTTATCAAGTAATAATAATAATAAACCATTTATTTTCAGATAACAAAGACCCATAGATAGATATATGTAAAAATTGTGAAATATAGTTTTCTATGCAATAGTCTGCTCAATGCCGTAGCTTCAGAAAATATTATGACGTCCTGAATTGATAAAGGAAATAATTTGAAAACTGGGGAACATATAAAATACTTGATTGTATAAACCCTATCATAATAAAGTAGTTAATGATTCTGTAAATATATCATGGTAAGAAAATTAAAACCTACTTTACTCTCATAAAACACAAAACCATTTTAAAACCAGACGATAAAAGAAAAAATTGCGCGTGCAGCACCAAAATAAAGAATGAGAGACATTCTGAATGTCTCTCATTCTTTATTTTCGTGCTGCACGCGCAATTTTTTAAAGATATAACTTTCTTTAAGATATATCTTTCTTCTCTCTTGTGTAACGAAATGTCTTGTCCAATTATCTAATCATTCCTTAAGAAGTTTCACTTCAAAAATTAGAAAAGGATTTGTACGCTGACATAAAAACTATAGGTAACATGTTACGTTTATTTCTTTGTAAAACTTTTAAAAACGAGAAGGTAAGCGACAGAATAACATTTACCACATAATCTTATGAAAGTTTCCACCGCGCGGTGTACTTATTGGTTTTCATTATAGCACCGGTTAAGGAAAAGTTTACAAAATGTGACAGAATCTTCCACTGTTTCCGTTTATTAGGTTTTATCCAGGTTATTTCTTTTGATATAATTCATATTAGCACACGTTCTAGGTTAATTAAGTTTTTATTTGATTCAATTAAGTAAAGAAAAGCTTTCCACTCGATAAAGCGGTGTATTCCCGTTCGTCCCACCGACTTTGTCCCCGTCGTGGGACGAACGGGAATTCATTATTTTTTTTTCCCGATCGTCCCACTAATTTTATTGATGGGACGAACGGGAATAATTTATTAATTATTTTCATGTATTCCCGTTCGTCCCACCGACTTTTTTTTTTGTTTTTATATCTAATGATATTGCAGAGATGTTGCCTACTTAATTCTAAACTTGCCAAACATTTACGTTTTATGGCGAGAGGTCCCCGTCGTGAGACGAACGGGAATTTACAAAAATAATATTAAAGGAGAATGGGCATTTTGGTACTCGCTCCAATAGCAATCATTGTGGTGTCATTGGATAGGTCTTTTCATCAGGAAAAATATTTACTATGGCGACTTGTCCCAAATCCTTGTCCGAAAACCACGGGAAGCCCCCAAAGTTCCAGTTTTAGTTGATATCATAATTGCAAATACGATAATATTACATACCTATCATGATTGAAGATACGAAAAATAAAAATGTTAAACAACATTATTTAAAACGAGAAATGTATTGTGTTACTACCGTTTTCATCTCTGACCCCGGCGCCTCTTTTGGACATTATTACCCGCTATAAACGTTTATCTAGGCTAGTGTTGAGGACTATTGTTGTGCTTATCGATTTGGATCATCATTATGGAAGAACATCGCAACTGTGTGATGTGTCGGCGAGGCCTACATCGTGCTAGATACCAACAGAATGGTTTAACATATTAAATACCGAACATCAAGAATGGTACTCAGTACTTAAAAGTTGACCTTATGTGTATACTATTAGGGTTAAAGGTTACCAAAAATGTTCATTGATTTTAAAATCGCCGCAGCTATGTTAAAAAACTTCCACATACCCATCGATGACAAAATTCACACAGAGGCCTTCCTAAATATAATCAGAGAGAAAATTGGTTCCCCGAATCTACTTTATGATTATGTAGAAAGGAAACGTTTGAATAGCTGAAGAGCAGATTTTCAAATAATAGAAAGTCACGGAATACGGGACTTCTCACTACTGACAGAAGAACAGATTATTTTAATTTCTTTGGGCACCTGTCAACTGAAGCTAGCCCGATCCTACTGCAACGAGCATTTATGAAATGGACTATACTTTTTAGAAATGTATAGAGAAAGCGCACTCCAGGATTTAAGTCCACGCACACAGCATCGGACGCATACAGTCGCGTCACGTATGGTCAAGAACTTATTATTGTTATTTATTGATAAAAAACAATGTTGAAACCAATATCCATAACATTTTATGCAATTATTACTGCACGTGTTTGACCGTAAGACGAACAGTCGGCACTTGTGCTCATATAGTTTCAATCGTGTGATATCTAGGATATGCCAGACATGAAGGCTTCACTGCTCCTGCAGCGTTCCTCAGCAATGTTATTATTGATAATAATTAAAAAAAAATAACGTTTCTTACTTTTGTTATTTTTTTTTCTTTCTTATTCCTGAGTGTTTATTCATTTTAGTACCTATTAAGCAAAACACACATGATTCTATATAAGACAACTATGTAATATCACCATTATCTTAACATAATCAAACAAAAACAAAAAAAAAATTAATACTTAACACAAAATAACTCCGTTCCGACAGCAAAAGGAGACAAGCGACTCGGTTATCATTAATCCTTGTAAAAAGACATTTCCAATGATACATAGTATATTATAGCTATTGGGCCGAGTACCAGGCTTCATACATATTTATACATATTTGTCCATTCTCCTTTGAAAGTAAACTGCGAAACAACGATTAAACATTTTACGCACAAAATTATTTAGTGGGACGAATGGCACTAATCTAAGAACATATTCCCATTCGTCCCTCTAAAATCCTGAATGGGACGATCGGGAACAAATTTAACATTATTTTTGTAAATTCCCGTTCGTCCCACCACGGGGACGAAGTCGGTGGGACGAACGGGAATACACCGATAAAGCTACTATATGAATATAGCAGCTTTTTCAACTGGAAAGCTTAGAAACATTTAACAAAAAACGCCCTCGATAAAAATGTTTTTATACGCCGCCTCCGTCCCATTCGTGTGGCAAATGAATATTGTCCAAAACTTGCATTCATTTGCTTCAATTACTAATCATTTAGCAACGGAATCCCAAGGATGCTGAGTGGCTGTGCAGAGCTGGGGAGATTCATCCAGCTTCATGTGACGAGATGACACTAGTACGAACAATGAGTTTTATTTTTTGACATAATATTTTTGACATGAGTGGTTTTATGATTTTATTATTTGAATTTTTGAGATTCTGAATGAGGTTTTGTTTTTGATTTTTTAGTATTGATTAACATATTTCTAAGACCTTTGTTACTAACAACTATGAACATTTGTAATTAGTCTGCAATAAAAGGATTTATTTATTTACAATCAGCCTTTAATGTTGCTGCCTGTGCTGGGACACCGGCCTCCTCTCTGTGAGAAAGAGTGGGCCATAATCCACCACGCGGGCCCAGTGCGGGTTGGCGGATGTCTTTGAATTTTTTTGGCTCAAGGACATGCCGCCGGGTTTTCTCACGATGATTTCTTTTACCGCTTTGACAGCAGTGGCGATTAAATATTTTACACAAAGTAAAGTGCCTGCTTCGGTTCGAACCTACGACCTACGACTTGTAAGTTGTGGTCGTTACCACTGGGCCTCCACTTAACTACTCAAACATTACCATTTTAAAAATACATATCATCCATCTACTTTTTCCTCTTGTAAACAATTTGTGTTACAATTTTGAAGCACAATAAAGCATATTCTATCTTAAAATATTTTCACAACACCAAACACCCTAATCTACCCTGCAAGTGAAAACCACGTTAATCCACCCTCAATGGAGCGTCAAAACGCGTCATTGATCATCGAGATTGACGACGAAGACCCCAGGTGCGTCATTACGGCGTATAAAGAATAATAATTCGGGGTCTATCCCGTGATGGATGCAGGGCCAACGGACGCGTGACAAATCGCTTTTGGACTTTTTTCGACGAAAACGTGTAGCGACGTTTTTGGCGAACAAATATTTTGCTCGGCCGGTCGTTTTGACCGCGATTAGGTAGTTCAGGGTTTTGGGTAATTGTTGGTTTTATAAATGGGGTTGTGTGTGAATAGTAGTTGTGGAATTGGTTTTGTTAGTTTTGTCTGTTAGGATTGTTTGCTGTTGGATTTTGTTTTGGTTAAAACTGAATAGCATCACGCAGCTCTAACTAAAATAATTTTACAAAAATAAAAAAATATCAAAAGAAGGATTTTAATAAAATGTTTTTATTTGTTGCTTCCAAATATTTCCGTGTTTTTAAATGACCAGCCATACTACGATATAGCCAGCAACACAACCAGAATCGTGCTTAATATTTGTGCAGACGCTAGCACATCAAGCTACCCGAAACTGTCAAATTTTCCTAATCAACTTTGAACCTTATAGTGTAGCGATAAAGGTGAAAATCTATTAAAGAAATTTGAAAGTTTGTAGTAGCATGATGTGCTGGCGTCTGTACATCGAACTAGATATTTGACTGGTTACAAAGGCTTCACCAAATTATTTATTTGTCAGTTCAGCATCGTATTTACATAACACATACCTACATAGATCTCGTCGACAAACAGTGACAAATTCAGTTAGATATTAGGCAGTCAGCCGACAGTACTGTCAAGGCATTTGGACAATCGGACAGTTCTGTTTAATTAAAGCAGGCTATAAACCAAGCTGTTATGCAATAATCTAATAAAGGTACAGAGTCAAATGTGATGGTTACTTTTGTTAGTAGAGGATTTATGCGCGTTGGGCATTTTTAAAGATGGGATGAAACCATTGAATTCGCGCTACTGTTACCGTAACCGACACTGCTTCGGATGTGTTCGGCTGTCCTCGGGATGTACTCGGTTTTAATGTATTTCCGATATGTCAGTGATTGATGGCAAAGTATTAAGTTTGTGTTTTGTTTATATGACGATTCAAAAAATACACACGTAATTGTTCAAGTTTTCACTTCTGTCGGCACTCCCGGAGTGCCACTTTTTTTTTCTATATTATTGGATGATAATCAAAAGTCTTTTATCCAAATTAGGCTGAGAATCAGCAATTTTCGAACGTAAACATTACATAAGCCAATCCCCCAAAGCGTCAAACGTATTTCCTTTATTTTCTTTCTTTCTTTCACTACTTCCTAGTGCTTTAGCTGGAAAGAAGAGGCGCAATAGGTACAGGATGTTTGGCGCATGAACCGAAACAATTTTTTGAGGGGTTGCGAGGGTCATTTGCGAGGTTTTACCCAAAGACCCCCTGACCTATGTAATGAATGAATTAATTAATTTAGCAGTTGTAATTTTTCATACATTTAAAAAAAATAATATAATAAAAGTTATTTCGTGCAATTACAACCATAAACAAAACAGTAATGACGATTTAAAGGCGAGATTTCGGATAATTTATAGAAAAAACTAAAAAAATCATATCTCAATAACCATGACACTTAGGACATGGGGTCTTTGGATGAATCCTAGCCAATGACCCTCCCAACCCCCCAAATAATTGAGACGGTTCATGCGCCAAACACCCTGTAATAGAGAAAAAAAGAAAAATTATTTATTCTGCACAAACAAAACGCACATTACAAAAAAAAAAAACATAAAATACACACATATAATATGACGTAGTATAATATGACATACAACCAATAGTTATGTCATAAATTCAACCCAATAACATAGCGCCGTACAAACCTAGGTATATATAATAATCCTACGTCACCCAACACAGTCCTTTCCCTCCCCTCGCCCCCGTAGCCCCGTAGTTCCTCTGTAGCCTGTAGTTTCTCTGTAGCCTGTAGTTTCGTTTCTCTATAGCCTGTAGTCAATCCTTGCGATCAACAACGTCATTATGATATTCAGATCAAAGGATCGCTGCAGACGATAAGTCCCTTTGGGAATATAGCTTAATTAATAAGCCCAGCTGTGTTGGCTTTTTTATTAAGTCAGAGGATTATAAACCTTTTTGTTTATGGAATGGGGTTGCATTTTGAGCTGCAAGTCTTTTATTATAATAAAATCTAGTTGCTTGCATTTTCAGTTATAATTTTGACGGATCAATATTCAAACTGCACTGGGCTGCAAAAAAAGCAGGTCAATAACAATTCCTAAATATAAGAGCTAGCTTTATGAAATAAAGAATATATTATAGACAATTTTCTAGTCCCTAAATCAATGTCATAAAAGTTCAAGATTATGAAATTTATTTTGCATAAAAGTAAGTTAAAATTACCATTTTCACTAGATTTATAATCGACCCGCTATCTTTTCGGCTCAGCGTATTTGTAGTTTTAATTTCGTTTTTTTTTTTTAAGGTTTTACTGTGCCCTTACAGGGTTCATATTGTTGTACCTAGCTTTATGGCTTTTAACATCTTCTTAACAATATGGAATGCAATGAAGTCGCAAAAGTGGGTAGTTTTGTTTGCCAAGCCAGTTATTTTCCATTTCCATATTATTGTCCTTTGAAAATACGCGAGGTGACTTTTAAACAATAAGATCTTTGGACTTGAGCATTATGAAAAATTACGCATAGATATTGTAAAAGCTATACGATAGTATTCGGAAAAAAATCAGCCTATAATGTTCACACTGCTGGGTCAGACCTCCTCTCTGTGAGAGGGAGTGGGCCATAATCCACTAAGTGGGCCCAGTGCGGGTTGGCGGTGTCACATATCTTCAAATTGTTGGTTCTAGGACATACCGGTTACCTCACAATACTTCCTTCACCGTTTTGAGAACAAATAAGAAAAAAAATAAGACTAATACATCCTCCTTCAACAAAAAAAAAAAAACCAACTCGTCTACGTATTTTGCAACACAACAAAAAGCTCTCAATATTGTTCAATAATGTAAAACAAAAGCAAAAAAAAAAATCTTTAAGCATTTTCTGAAAGAATAGCCCAAGTAAAAGCACAAAGCATCTAAAGTATGTACGGGGAAAAATTCTAACAGCTTCAGGAGTGATTTACGATGTCATAAATAATAAGTATCTAATAAGGGAGAAAGGAAGTTTCCATTTTAATCGATTTATGAACGGTGCCCGCTGAGATTGTAGGAAAACAGTGCACATGGGAACCTTGCCGTATTTTCTGCTTCGTGTTGTGTTAAATTTTATGTTCATCGAAGAATAAGAAGAAAATTTGCATGTAGTAAGCGCCTATGCAGTGTGTTAGAAATAAAGGGAAGTGTTCCAAAAGGTTTGAAATGGAATACTGTCTGTCTTATTTGAAATTGTTCCTAAAATATTAATGCAATAGTAACACGCCACACAAACATACATACATACGGGTCGTATACAGAACCACCTTTTTTGAAGTCGGTTAAAAAAGGCCTTATTTTTTAATGAGTTTACGAGGTGCAAATACGTAAACATTTTATTGTGTTTAAATAAAAACAAAGGGCCAGTGAAATGCTACAGTAATATATGCCTAATTTACTAAGCAGTCTGGATTTAAACCGGATAGGATGAAACACGCCTGAATAAAATCAAGCCGAGTACCTACCGAGTAGTGTGACCAAATTTAAGAATTTCAGTGGATATTCTTTTTTTTTTCTTACTCAAACTCAAAGGCATATACAGGCATTTCTGAATTGTCAAAATTAAATAGTCGGTCAGTTAGTCAGAAAGTTGAATCTAGTTGCCCATTCCAAAGCGTAGATCTCTATGGAGAAGAACGGGCAAGAAATTCCATGGACACTCTTTTAAATCAAGAATACACTTGGGAGCAAATAAATCGAGCCACTTCCTTTTTTCACGTATAATGGTTATTATTTTTGGTATTATGGAACGTATCAAATCAAAACATATATCGCCTAAGAGCTTATTTAATAATCTTTACAATGAGGGTAAATTATTGAATGATAACCTTATTTAATGATAAATTATTGGCTCTGAAAGAAAAACGGTAATTTTGATAGAAAATTGTCAGTCCAGAAAAAAACAATTAAAAACAAAATTATGGTATAAACTTATTCTTAATATCTTGTATTACCCCCCCTTGCCCTGATTTCGATAGATTTTCTGGACTGTTTTAACTCTACAATTTTCTATCAAAATTACCGTTTTTCTTTCAGAGCCAATAATTTATCACTAAATAAGGTTATCATTCAAAAATTTACCCTCATTGTAAAGATTATTAAATAAGCTCTTAGGCGATATATGTTTCGATTTGATACGTTCCATAATACCAAAAATAATAACCATTATACGTGCAATAAAAAGCAAGTGGCTCGATTTATTTGCTCCCAAGTGTATTACAAAATCCTGGGTACATTATTCTTGTTGCTTCTATATGTGAGAACAATGTAAAATAACACAAATGAAGAAAAAATTCAAAAAATAAGATTAAAAATAAGCCTTGGCAATTAAGAGATAACCAGTCCCAACCGACTTCGCCCGTTCACGACAGTGACACGTGAATTAGCACCATCCAGCTCAACCATTAGGATACGCTGTCCCCCTCCTGGGCAAAAGCCGGATAAGTTTCGTCATAACTGGAAGGAGGGCGCAAGGGCTTGCGAAAGGAGTGGAGGGAGACCTTTGCCCAGGCTATTATTACCACGTAAAATTTTTATAATATTAATTTGAAATATAAGTTTAAATAGACTTTACATCGGTACTGTAACACCTACGGCACGGGGGAACTATTTTACTTAATGAAACTCCTATCGGATTTCATATCATAATTATTATTTTAGGAGTATTTCATCGAATATATAAAATTAGCTCAACTTATTTATCCCACGTCAAACCTACGACTCCCAATGACACATGCACCTATTCGCTGCGGCAGACGCCTTTCGGCATTTTTTGATTTAATATTTAGGTGCGAAATATGCCCATTGGCGTTTTTTTTTTCATTGCTTTTATCTTGGCAAAAACAAGTCACAAAAAATTATACCTACTTGCAATATATGCACATTTTTTTTTAAACAAATATATAATAAATTGGCGTTCTATATTATCCTAAAGATGTGCGGAGGACGCCCGGCGTTCGCGACGAAAACCGTCCCGCACTTGGCTAATAAGCGTAATTTTTATCGCCGTAGCGAATGGCATCTTTGAATGGAACATGCCTTCAAATATTACTGGCCTGCATCAAAAGAGGACAGAACCTCTATAGTACCTACATAAACTCAGCGTTTTCCCATAGGGGTTAGCAAATACTACTGAACGGCACCTGACACGATCCTTGCTTACTCTTTTTGCTTCCTTTACGTTCATTCGTAATAAAATATTTAACACGAAAAACAAGTCCTAAATAATTTCCCCTACTGGTCACCCTACCGCTACCGAGTCAGAACAAACAGACAAAAAAAGCAACAATAAACCGGGTGCCGGCACTGAATTGGTAAGAGTTTGCTTTGCACGGGAATCGAACCCGGTACACGTACCGCTCCAGAATACAAATTGCCTTTATTTGGCTTCGTAATTGTGATTTTAAAAAGTTTCAGTTTTAAAATAATGGCTTTTATTCCTTTGCAGAATGAAGTTTGTAATTAACTACCTACTATTTTGATTTTGAGTCTATAAAATGTATTAGTACTTGTTCATAAATTGACACTTGATAGAATTAATATGTAAAACCATTTGATTCCTCATCATTTCAGCCGAAAGACTTCCACTGCTGGAAAAAGGCCTTTCTAAGCATCGCCACAACGACTGATTCTGTGCTTCTCGCATCAAGCAGATTCCCTCTTCACAAGGTCGTCGGTCCATCTTGTGGGAGGCCTTCCAACGCTACGTCTTCCGGTACGCGGTTGCCATTCCAGAATCTTTCGGCCCCATCGGCCATCTGTTCTGCGAGCAATGTGCCCAGCCCACCACTTAAGTTTGGCAATTGTTCAGGTTAAGTCGGTTAACTTAGTTTTCCTGCGGATCTCTTCTCGAAAGTATTTGATTGTTTAAAATTAATACACAGGTTAAGTACCACAAAGTTAAGGCTTCATACCAATATTATGGACCACTCAACCACTGCTGCAAGGTTTCGGCTGGGCCTGTCACCTTGCAGCAGTGATGTCACAATTTTTTTTCTGTTTTTTGGTTTTGTTTCTGTCTTTTTAAGTGTATTATTACTAACGTAGGTTATACGTATATTGTTACTATACTCCATTTGTTTAGGTAATTAAATAAAGGTAAACAAAAAAACCACGTGCCGTGGTTATCCAACTAAACGTAATACCAGTCTATTCAGTTGTCATGCTACGTCACGGTTGTACTCTTCAATTTAGCAACGTTATAATTCGTTAATAATGTTGCTAAATTGAAGAGTACAACTGTGACATAGCATGACAAGTGAAGTGAGTGATATTACGTTTATTCGGTTAACTAAGTCACGTGGTTTTTTTGTTTACCTTTATTTAATTACCTAAACAAATGGAGTATAACACTTTGAGTCTTGTTGCTCGAAATAAATTATTTTTATTATGGTCCGTTTTAGAAATATATATTTCAGTGTTATAGTTATTTATTTATTTACTAGATGACCCGGCGAACTTTTTACTGCCTCAAAATCAAAAAAGCCGTTCCATAAAAAATGTATGAGAAACTAAAATATCTTCATTATTATTTTTTTCGAGAATGTTTTCCACGTTTTATAGTGATTCTGCTATTCGGGGCGGAGACAAATCCAACAAATCAAAGATCATAAAAATCGGTCCAGCCGTTCTTGGGTTATAAATGGTGTAACTAACCCGACATTGTTTTATTTATATAGATAGAAGATATATAGAATAGTTATTTATTACATACATACGCTACCATTCATTACCATCATCATTTCAGCCGAAAGACGTCCACTGCTGGACATGGGCCTCCCCCAAGCATCTCAACTTCGACCGTTTTTGTGCTTCTCGCATCCAACGAGTTCCTGCGGCTTTCACAAGGTCGTCGGTCCACCCCGTATGAGGCCTTCCAACGCTACGTCTTCCGGTACGCGGTCGCCACTCTAGAACCTTTCGGCCCTTTCGGCCATCTGTTCTACGAACAATGTGCCCTGTCCACTGCCACTTAAGTTTGGCAATTCTTCGGGCTATGTCGGTTACCTTGGTTCTCCTGCTACCATTACAGGTGTCCCAATTCGGTCAGTGTCAGTCACACACAGTCACACACACACACACACACACACACACACACACACACAGAACAGCCAGGGGGCCAGTGTTCTAGGATGGAAAGCCAATTTTAACATTTCTAAGTACAACCAGCTTCAACAAGATGTTGTGTACCGTAAGATGTTGTGTGTGTGTATGGAAATATACAGGAAAAAAAATTACCAGTGTGCCAACTGTAGCCATGATTGAGCTGTTTCATAAACAAAAAAAAACAACTGACTTCAAATAAATGAAGTCGGTTAAAAAACACTACAAAGTGATAAATAACTTTAATTTCGGAAGTCGGTGTCTTTGTTTCTGCATTTTCGTTTTTTGACACCGACTTCCGAAATTAAAGTTATTTATCACTTTGTAGTGTTTTTAAACCGACGTAATTTTTTTGTAGTTTTTGAGAAAATCGTGGACATACGAACATACATACATACATACGGGTCGAATACAGAACCTCCTTTTTGAAGTCGGTTAAAAAGTGCAATACCGCGCAAATGTGTGGATCAACAATTTTTTTTTTTATAACCGACAAAAAATTTTATGCAAGAGTCTAGAATCATAATGATGCTGAATTCATGGTTACAGTTTGCGCACTGGTTATTTTTTTCTGTATAATATTATGGAACAAATATTGTAGATAATAAAATGAAATCTTGTCGATGTTCACATCTTTTTGAGGCTGATTGTACCTAATCTAAATTCAATTCGCACTCCAAATTAACTTAAAGCTCCTATAAATAAAATTTGGATTAAAACTTTATTTATTAAATAAAAGGAATAAACTATTTATTTCAAAAGATAAGTTATTCTACGAAATTGTTTTGCTAAAACAAACTGTATCGACGGAGCAAGGGAGATTGGAAAATAAAAAAAAAATATATAAGAGCCAACCCTTTGAAGTGAAACCCAATTTAAAAAAAGAACTAAGTCTGCTCGAGTTTGTCAAAATTTTTATATGAACCCAAGTTTATTAAGGGGTTAAAACGAGGTGTTCATCAACAAAAAGATGGGAAAATTGAATTTTAAAATTCATCTCACAGTTTATATTTTGCAATTTAGATGGACTTTTAAACTATTTCCACAAATTCGTTTAGCAGTACATCTTTGAGGTCACTGAAAGTCTGCCAGGGTCGCGGGTTGTTCGAAAGAGATACCGTGGCCCCTGGCACAGGCAACTGAAGGAACACGAGTGGGTTTTAGTCAGTAAAAGTCTGACACGCCCTCTCGCTCCGCCCAGAGCGGGAGAAGTTATTTGACAATTTCTCAGCCAAAAAAAGAAAAATAAGTGATACATTGAACCAATTATTTTATATCATTCTTAAATCGTTGCGTTTTTTAAGGACACTCATTCTGCTATGAATGCGGAATCTTTAATTTGTAATAGTTTGACAATCAGCACCCTAATTGCTTTACCTGCTTTTAATCACCAATCGAGCGTTTTGGAGGAAATTCTTAATCCATTGCTTCATAGTTTTGCTAAATTCGTCTGGTCAGCAACATAAATAACGCAATGAATATAGCTGAACCGTCAAATTGAAAGGCATTTCGATCAATTGGCTTTTTATGACGTGTGTTACGCAGTTCACCTTGCAAGCATTTTTTCAACCTTATGAAAAGCGAAATTCTATGTTCAACTAAACATTAGTATAATATATCATTTTTTTTTTTTCTCTTCACAATAAGTGGTCTTAAAAATAGTGTAAACTTAGAACTGCAAAACTTTTTCCACCTTTGTGAGAGACTGGTGGCTGAAGTAGGTTTTAGGAATAAAACCTGTATTACAGGTCACCAGGACCCTCACCTCGGTAAGATTTTTGTAGAAATGACCAGTATTATCAAGTTATAACCTAGAGAGACTGTTAAAACGTATCTGTCGTATTTTTCCCAGACCCCCTTTTAATCGATATAGAAAGTCCGAAAGCAGAAAAATGTACAGACGCCAGCACATCAAGCTACCCGAAACTGTCAAAATTTCCCAATCAACTTTGAACCTTATGCTATTAGAGATAAGGTCGAAAATCTATTAAAGAAATTTGACAGATTGTAGTAACTTGATGTGCTGGCGTCTATACTATGCCGTTTTTTCTACCCCAAATTCAATATAAATCTGCCTAGCCTTTTCCCCACTATTTCCGGCTAGCATTCTAATCGGATTCGGCTTAATAGGTACCAGTATTTTACATGGGGCCCGTGGCTAAATAATAACAGCCGCACAGGTCGATCGATCAGGTTAAGCTACGCTTGCCGCGGTTGGTCTGTGGATGGGCGACCATCTTTACATACCGAGACAGACATAAGCCGTTGGTCCCGGTTGTCATTCGTGGATCTTTGACAGTCGTTACGGGTAGTCAGAAGCCCGAAAGTCTGTCAACCAGTGTTATCAAGGGGTATCATATTACCCAGTAACTGGGTTGTGGAGGTCAGATAGGCAGTCGCTCCATGTAAAATACTGGTATTCAACTGCATCCGGTTAGACTGGAAGCCGACCACTACATAGTTGGGAAAAGGCTCGGCAGATGATGATTATAATGATGTCCAATATTTTACATGGAGCGACTGCCTATTTGATCTCCACAACCGACAAACAGACTGGGTATAAAACGATACCCTTTGGCTACCCGTAACGACTGTCGAAGATCTACGAATGAAAGGCGTGACCAACGGCTTAACGTTGTTTTCGAAGTACAGGGGTCTTAATATGTAATAACAGATATAGATACACCTAGATAACGCAAGAGCACCTACTTCGCGTGCCAAAAATCGCACCAGTTTACGATCGAAAATCATAAGCCGCCATTTTCGCGCTCAGTCCTGCGTACTGCTGGCTGGGTGAGCGTGAGCGAGAGAGCGCGAGCTTGTGACGTCATAGTAGGTAGTCAAAAAGTGGCACGCTTAGTTTTCATACAGTTCGTGATACTTGCGTTATCTAGGTACCTATATCTATATCTGTGTATGTAATGGATGGTCACCCATCCACGGACCGTCCTTGGCAAACGTTGCTTAACCTTGAAGTTCCACGAACCGGCCCGTGTGGCTGTTATCGTTTAGCCACGAGCTTCTCGTTCTACCACAGATTATCTATTTTAAAAGTTTAAATACTACTAATAGCTTGTTTTGACCAATCAAATAATGCACGTATTCATTCCAAAACCAATCAACAAAATATTGGATTTTAATCACCAATTTAAAATGTGGTTAAATTAGCTTTGATAGCGGTAATTAAATCGTATCATTGAACATTGCTAAACATGACTGCCTATGTTGTTCTATAAAGTAACTAGCTGCGCCCGCGGTTTCACCCTCATAAGTTTCGTTTCTTTTGGAATATCGGGATAGAAAGTATTCTATGTGGTAATCCTGGTTATAAACTATCTGTGTGCTAATTTTCATCTAAATCTGTTTAGTAGTTTTTGCGTGAAAGAGTAACAAACATTCATCCATCCATCGTCGCAAACTTTCGCGTATATAATATTAGTAGGACTAGCTGCGCCCCGCGGTTTCACATGCATAAGTCTCGATCCCGTAAACATATCGGGATAAAAAGTATCCTATGTGTTATTCTGATGTATAAGCGATATTACTGTAAAATTTCATCAAAATCCGTTCTGTAGTTTTTGCGTGAAAGAGTAACAAACATCCATCCATCTATCGTCACAAACTTTCCCGTTTATAATATTACTAGCAGCGCCCCGCGGTTTCACCCGCATAAATCTCGATCCCGTAGACATATCGGGATAAAAAGTATCCTATGTGTTATTCTGATGTATAAGCGATATTATTGTAAAATTTCATCAAAATCCGTTCTGTAGTTTTTGCCTGAAAGAGTAACAAACATCCATCCATCCTCACAAACTTTCGCGTTTATAATATTAGTGTGATGTGATAAAGTAGCATAGGAAGTAGGAAGTAGGATAGTAGGATTAGTAGGAAGTAGGATTAGTAGGAAGTAGGATAGTAGGATTAGTAGGATAGTAGGATTAGTAGGAAGTAGGATAGCAGGATTAGTAGGATAGTAGGATTAGTAGGATAGTAGGAAGTAGGATTAGTAGGATAGTAGAAAGTAGGATTAGTAGGAAGTAGGATTAGTAGGAAGTAGGATAGCAGGATTAGTAGGATAGTAGGAAGTAGGATTAGTAGGATAGTAGAAAGTAGGATTAGTAGGAAGTAGGATAGCAGGATTAGTAGGATAGTAGGATTAGTAGAAAGTAGGATAGGGATGAAACAAACCTATTATTGCCACACAGCAGGGCCTCTTCTTATACAGAGAAGGCATGAGCATTGCTCACCACACTTGCTCACGACGGGTTGGTGATTTCAGACTTACATTCCAGCTCACCCTCTTCATATGGCACTTAAACGTAACTGGGGAAATCGGACTGTATATACACCTCTGCCTTACCCATCAGGGCAAACAGGCGTTATGTTGTAAGATAGAAATATTACTAGAGTAAACATGTGCTCGTGAAACAAAGCAGCTCGTAAACATTAAAATTATTTCCACAGATTATAACCCACACCGTATAACTCCACACAAACAATTCCGTTTAATATTTTTATTATTTATATCCGCGGCAAAGAAACAACTATCCGAAAAACTCTCACTAACATTTTTTATATACAAAACACTCTAAAAACTCAGGAACTACGCGTTTGCATACAGAAGCGGTAAATTCTCATATAACCTAGTTTGCATATCCGACTTGTGCCGGCTTAATCTGGTAAAAACTGGTATTTACCGGACAACGGCTTGTTACGCCATGTTGTTGTTACGTGCAGGTTAATGTACCTTTCGTTTGTGTTTCGGCTTAGCGCTGTATGTGTTTTTGCAAGTAAAAAGTTTGAAATTGTTGACTAAGTGGTTTTATGATGGAGAGGACGTCACTGTAGGTGGACGGATCTGGATTATGCAAAAAGATCTGTCACAACACAGAAATTGTTACTTAGGGCAGATTTTTATGCTAGGTTATTCGCATTCACGTCGTATCCTGCTGGCCGCCATTTTTGTTCGATATTAGTATTGCAAAAAACTGGTTCAGCACCTTTCATAGATGATTCATATCATGGGTGTAGATAAAGTCTTGTATGCAACTGTATACAGGGTGGTCCAAAACGAAGTAGGGGGATAAAGGAGGTCATTTCCAACGCTTTTAAAGTGAGAAATAATTTTTGGTAACGTTACAAAATTTTTCGAAAAAAATAAATTGCTCTTGAAATTTGATACCCAGAGCCCTAATAGAACTTTGTAATGCTGATACATTATCTAGTAGTAATACAACACCGTTTGTTTTATTGTTTTATATCACATTTTTTTAAATTCGTCTAATTGTAAAAGAACTCGGTATACACAAATATTCATAACTTTTAGGGCAATTGAATTATAACCATGCTGTAGAAAGATTTTTTGTTGGAAATGACCTTCTTCATCTCCCTATTTCGTTTGATCCACGACTTTTGGACCGGCCTGTATAATTAGGTATTAACCCTTTTACCGATGACGGCAATATACGTGCCACCATCTAATAGACATATTAATTAAAGCTTAATTTTGGTAAACCATACCCCAAATTTTATTTTGCTGCTACACTTGGATCCTTCTGCTGGTAAAAGGGTTAAAACACTCGTGTGATAAAACCGCGTTCTTGTTTTAATACCCCTTATTATACAACAGTCGCATAAATAACTATTTTGTATAGCATCCCTTTCCTTAATTACATGCTCTAAGTTTACTTTATAACACGTTGAATATATTGTATATACATACATATTTGTAAATACTGTTTAGGTAAACAGACCAAAATTTTCGTGTCTATATCTCTAATCTAGTCTCCTTACATAGGTACCCATCGATCAAATTCACCGAAGTGTAACAGTGGCACTCAAACAGGGCCGTATTTCACGCCCGCGTTGTCGTTCAAATTGCTTTATTTGGCGGGCGAGCAAATTAAACCGTACTAATTAAGTGCATAGGCCCGCGATCTGGCCCTGGGCTGAAACTGTTTTGTGTTTATCGTTGTTAATTAGGTAATTTTGTTGTTGTTATAAAGGTTGCTGTTTATTTATCTAGCCTGTAGCATTGTCAGCCTCTAATGTTCCCACTGCTGGTACACAGGCCTCCTCTATGTGAGAGGGAGTGGATTGTCCACCACGCAGGCCCAGTGCGGGTTGGTAGATGTCACAATATGTCTTCGAATTTTTGGTTCTAGGACATGCCGGTTTCCTCACAATGTTTTCGTTTACCGTTTTTGAGAGTAGCGGTAATGAAATAATTTACACAAAATAAAGTGCCTGCTTAGGCTCGAACCTCCGACCTACAACTCGGAAGTCGGGGGCCGTTGCCACTGGGCCACCACTGCTCTTCACTTGCCTGTATTATGTACGATGCCAGTACATCAAGCTACTACAATCTGTCAAATTTCTTCAATAGATTGGCAACTTTATCGCTTAAATATAAAGTTCAAAGTTGATTGAGAAAATTTGACAATTTCGGGTAGCTTGGTGTGCTGGCGTCCGTACAAAAGGCTCCCTTTTCAACGCACTTGTGTTTTCTGATAAAGCGAGGCAATCTTTTCGGTAGAATTCAAGCTCGTTACACCATCTTCGCCGTGGTATGCCGCTGTCATCTAGCATTCAAAGGGATACTCATTTCTTAAGCTTACAGCTCATCTGACACGCAACAAACATGATCAATACGATCCCGCTAAAGGTAAGCAGATTTCTAGGTAAGATTTGTGATAACAGCCGATTAACCCCTCAAGCGTCCACTGTACACCAAGCGTGCAATAGAGAAAGTGCTCGGAACGTCAACGGTACATCAAGTGTACACAACTATTGTCATTGTAAAAACAATGACTTCCATACAACTACTCCGACACATGGAGTGTGTCGACAGGTAGACGGGCAAATGTGTGAGAGGTTAACACTAAAAATCTCCCCGATGAAGTGAACTTGAAGCGATCTGTCAATGGTGTAAATACTAATATTGTATAGAAGCAAGATTTTTAATCATGGACTTGTGCTGCCGGGGAGTTTGTTGCGCCACGTCTTTTTCACGGGATCCCTTCTTTTCGCATAATGTTCTTTGTCCTAATATACTTCGGCATAACGATTTTGGCACAATTTGTTTTGGCATAATAATACTTCGGCATAATTTTTTTAGGCATACATTTTATGTTGGCATAATCATCTTAAAGACTAATTTGTTTTGGCATAAATTTGATTCGCATAACGTTAGTAGGCCTAATGACTATTAGCATAACGTTAGTAGGCCTAATGACTATTAGCATAATAATATTTAGACATACAATTAATATAATTTATACATAACATTATGTAACTTAAACGATTTTTCAATCGCGAGACAACTTTTATCTGAAGAATATATTAGATGTTTTGACAGTTTTTGTATAAAAAAATATGTCAATCAGTTAACTTCTATTATGAGAAATAAATATGGCGGTTATTCCTCAGATAGAAGTTAACTGATTGAAACGGGAACACCCAAATACTCCGAAATATTTTATTCCGAATTTCGATGTTCCGATTTTCAAAAGTCCGAATTTCATAATACCTAAGAATCATAATGTCTATTATTAAAAATCACGAAATTTATTTTACCGAAAGTCATAAATGCGACTTGTTTGTTTTCCGATTTTCATATATTCGAAGAATTAAATGCTCGATGGGTTCGCGGACCGAAAAACGACATTCCGATTTTCCCGAACTCAACGAACGCAATAGACGACGTAGGATGCAAGAGCGAGCGAAGGGCACCCCGAGGTTCGGTTTGGTTAGGTTACTTTAAACCCTTTACACAGAAATAGGGGCCCCGCGAAGCGGGGCTCCGTCGACATAGGATGCAAGAGCGAGCGATGGGCGCCCCGAGGTTCGGTTTGGTTAGGTGACTTTAAACCCTTTACACAGAAATAGGGGCCCCGCGAAGCGGGGCTCCGTCGACATAGGATGAACGAACGAGCGAAGGGTACCCCGAGGTTCGGTTTGGTTAGGTTACTTTAAACCCTTTACTCAGAAATAGGGGCCCTGCGAAGCGGGGCTCCGTCGACATAGGATGCAAGAGCGAGCGCTTGAATGCTGCATGCTGCATGCTTGCTTGCATGCTTGCTTGTTTGCTGCATGCTTGCGTGCATGCTTGCTTGCATGCTGTATGCTTGCTTGCTTCATGCTTCCTACAGCGAAAAATATGTTTTAATATCATTATGCGTAAATAAATTTATGCTTTAGGATATTATGCTTAAAAAAGTTATGCGTTAGAACTTTATGCTTAATAAACTTATGCTTTACAATATTATGCTTAATCATTATTATGGTTAGAGAAATTATGCTTAAAAAAGTTATGCGTAAGCTGTTATGCGTAATCATATTATGCGAAAATATAATTATGCCAAACAAAATTATGCTAAGTTATATTAGGTCTTAAAATTTTATGCAAATGGATAGGGAACCCTTTTTCACAGTTAAAGCAATAGGAAGTGGTGAAGGGCGGGCGTTTTGACGTTCGAAAAGTATATAAAGTCCAATTTGAATAAATGCCTCGTGATTTTATTTGATTTATAAATACCTAGCATCAGGTGGAGTAAAAGCTCTCCTCACCTAAGTTTTCTTACCTTAGGGGCGAGATTAGAGTAACAGTAACAACAAATTATTTCGGTAAAAGAACTTTATAAGGAACGCTAAGGGGCCGTCTCCACGAGCGAAAGAATCGCGGCGATCAAATTTTCGCCGCGATGATACCGCCGTGTGGAGACACGGTCTAAGAGAGTGTATAGAAATACGTGCCACGTCGATAATATCGCAGCGACTCTCTCGCTCGTGAAGACGGCCCCTTAGTGTTTCTTATAAAGTTCTTTTACCTTACTTGTTGTTACTATTACCTTGTTATACCTCACAACTGGACAAAGGCCTCATCGTTTTGCTATTTCAGACTGAAATAAACATACCTCGCTATGAGTTACATATTCGTGTCTCCGCAATACTCTGCATGTTTGTTGTATACAGTGCAACACGGTAATATTTACACTACCCTGTGTAGTTGTGTACCTGGAACGTTAGGTACTGGTACATGCATATGGGCACAGCTATACAGAATGTTATATTAAACGAGGGACACAGTTTAAGGCTGTGTAGTAGTCATGAAAATAAACAACTTTTATTATGGAATCGAATTCATTTATTTTGTAATCAACTTTAACAGGGATCCCTTCTTTTCGCATAATGTTCTTTTTTCTAATTATACTTTGGCATAACTATTTTGGTATTATTTGTTTTGCCATAATAATACTTTGCCATATATTTTTTGGCATACAGTTTATGTTGGCATAATTATCTTGAAGACTAATTTGTTTTGGCATAAAATTAATTCGCATAGTACTAAACGACGTCAGGAGCACCCCGAGATTTGGTTTGGTTAGGTTCCTTTAAACCCTGCAGACAGAAATCCGTCGACCTGACGTCGTTAGAAATAAAACCAGCATTCTAAATTTATACTTTAGAATGTTATGCTTAATCATTATTATGATTAGAGAAATTATGGTTTAAAAAATTATGCGTACGCTGTTATGCGTAAATTATTATGCGAAAATATAATTAGGAGAAACAAAAGTATGCCAAGTTATATTAGGTCTTAAAATTATTATGCAAATGGATAGGAAACCACTTTGAAATATGACGAAAACATAAACAAGCTGTTCACTAAATGTCGAGCTATTCGAACATAAATCAAATGTATGGAGCAGCAATTTTTTTTCGCAATTTAAAGTTTGTTCCTATATTTATTTTTGTGAGTACTACACTCCGTTCAGGTACCCTCGTTCAATCTAACCCCCTGTAGTCCTCCAGAGCGTATTTTGGCCATGACGGCCAATCTCAACGGAGACTAGCATTCAGCACGGGACATATTATAGTGCACAAGTGTATGCGTAGACACAAGTGCACTCTCTCTTCCCTCGCTCTCATAGTTAGATAGGACGGCAACTCGACGCGACCGGTGAGGGATCAGAGCCCTGATTCACAACCATACGACAGGCTATCGTATCGAAAACCTGACATTTCGATAACCTGATTTGACTTGCCCTCAACAGAAAATAACTATTGGAAGAATCTAATTAGATTAAAACTGACAAAATTTTCGGATTTTGGACTTGTGAACAGCGTTTAGAAGACTCCTACGATAACAATGATTAATGTTCGATACGATACGGAAGCGTATCGAGTGTTTGTAGCTATGCAGGTGTAGGACCAACGGCTTAACGTGCTTTCCGAGCCTCGGGGGTATCACACCGCCAACTGTCAAACTCAGGACTTCTGTATACAGGACCCAGGATTAAATTATGACATAATATCAAGTGGTAGAAAGAGACTGCCACACAGTTATGACAGACAGGGACAACGCTCTACGAAGCAGCACTCTTTTTAAATCACGAAGTGCGATATTAAAGGCTGCTTACAGCACATCTTATCAATATCAAATCACCAGCTCCCACCATGGGGGACTACATCATCAATTATGGGGGAGAATAGAAAGATTTCAGCAATAAAACCAGAAAAGGGGACATAGGAAGGCTTTTATAGCATACTTTTATGGGGGACTGAAGTGTATGGGAGCCATTATCATAATATCAATGGGGGATATGACCTTGAAGATCATTGGGAGATAATGAGCCGTTGCTTGTAGGGATGTTATCGGTACATAAATTGTTTGATCGTTAATATTAATGATGTGTGTTTGATGTTAGTAGGTGATTTACCTTCACCTAGGACACAGGCCTCATCTCTTCGAGGGAGAGCGGGCTGTAATCTACCACGCGGGCCCAGTGCGGGTTAGTAGATGCCTGATATCTAGAGGCCTGCGTCTCAGCAGTGGGAACAATATCAGACTGCTTATGGGGAAAAATAACAGAAATAGCAGGCTGATTATGGAAATAGCTGGGATATTGTAATCCTCACACAAAAAATCATTTTACAGGGTCCCATTAAAATAAAAGGACAAATTTTAACACAGTGCTCAGAACGTCTAATCAAAGATATCCAAGCAAAAAAAAAACACTGATTAAAGTGATTTTATTTTGACCTAAAATAATAAATTACCGGCACATTAGTGTACTTTCGTCAGCTGATTATTTTTCTTCTAAGTATATTCCATCGTCCTTATTTTGGTGGTCTGAATGATTTCTAAAAGTTTCCCAATCTATTTTAATGGGACCTTATATAACGCAAGTGAGCACTAAAGAAAGGCTTTTGAACACTCATCCCCTCTAAGCGGTTATACAGTTGATGAAAGTTGGACAGAAATTTCGTTATTTTTGTCGATGGGACATCCCATCAGGCACTCGCCTTGTAGCCTAATCAAACTGCAGGACAAGCCCCGCAGCTGCTCTTATATAAGCTACGAGCCAACCAAGGTCAACATTCAAGGTCAAGGTCACTATTGTATTCATTAGCCTTTAACCAATATATATAATTTATGCCTAAGTGTCCTTTGTTTTTTTTTTAATTTATTTATTTGTATAGTAAGATAGTCATTTATTTTAGTAGGTATCTAGTGTATATAGTTCGTTACATATACGAGTAATATATAATGTCATTCCAAGGTGACAACTAAGTTATACACTAGATTTATTTTAGGCATATTTAAATATTTTCTTCATAATATTAATATGTAACTTTGTAATCATGTATCTTCTATGTAATTTTTATGTGAACTTATGAATAAAAATTATTCTATTCTAATAACCGAAAGCCGAAAGGTTCAGGAGTGGCGACCGCGTACCGGAAGACGTAGCGTTAGAACGCCTCCCACAAGGTGGACCGACGACTTTGTGAAGGCCGCAGGAACTCGTTGGATGCGAGAAGCACAGAACCGGTCGAAGTGGAGGTGCTTGGGGGAGGCCTATGTCCAGCAGTGGACGTCTTTCGGCTGAAATGATGATGATGATTCTAATAACCTCAGTCAGCACAACTAGTTCATCCTAACAGTTCCATTTACGACCCCATTTCCAGTAAGTACCTAAAAATATTAAATAAAAAACTAGCATGCGTCCATTTTAGATACAAAAAACCACATGTGCCCAAAAATTCATACAATAAAATATTATTGGAGCCATCGATCAATACCCATCAACATCGGCTGCCAAGTACCGAATGCAGTGAAAGCTATGTTTCATGTTGAACTAAGCAATTAATTTTTCAAATGACTCGAAGGGAGTTCATTCGTGCGAATGGAGGGGGCGTTGGGTAAATCAACAACCTGTATATACACGTATTTATGTAGTAGACAGCAGTGGTGGCCCAGTGGTGTCAGCCGCGACTTACGTGCTGTAGGACGTAGGTTCGAACCCAGACAGACGCTTTAATTTGTGTAAATTATTTCATCACCACTGCTCTCGAAACGGTGAAGGAAAACATCGTGAGGAAACCGGCATGTCCTAGAACCAAAAATTCGAAGACATGTGACATCTGCCAACCCGCACTGGGCCCGCATGGTAGATTACGGTCCACTCCCTCTCACAGAGAGGAGGCTTGTGTCCCAGCAGTGGGAACATTATAGACTGATTATGTAATGTAGTAAAAAGGCCAATTCTCAAAATCTAGTCGCAGTCTCATCTCGGCGACAAACAAATGTAAAAATGTAGGGAAGATGAACTAGCAGGGGATCGAGGAGGGGGGGACGGAGGAGGACTCAGGGGATTATACCAGAATAAATCAGAAATAGGAGAGAGAGAGGTATTTTTGACAGATTGCGACCGAGATCAGAAGGCCAATTCTCGTAATTTAAAACATTCAAAATCTAGTCGCAGTCTCATCTCGGCGACAAATAAATGTAAAATCTTGTCAAACTGTAGGGAAATTAGAGGTATTTTTGACAGATTGAGACTGAGATCAGACTGTGAACGTTCTTAAAATTACGAGGATTGCCCTTCTGGTGTTTATTGATTTTGAACATTTTGCAAAGTAATTGGATTTGATGAAACTATGTAGTCTCGTACAGTACGCGTGAGTTCATTAGTATTAACATACAGTAGCTTGAAGAAAAATGTTAGAATTGATTCATCCATACTAATATTATAAATTCGAAAGTAACTCTGTCTGTCTGTCTGTCTCTCTGTATGTTACCTTTTCACGCCTAAACCGCTGAACCGATTTATATGAAACTAGCTGCGCCCCGCGGTTTCACCCGCGTAAGTTTCGATCCCGTGGGAATATCGGGATAAAAACTATCCTATGTCCTTTCCCGGGACTCAAACTATCTCTATACCAAATTTCATCGAAATCGGTTCAGTAGTATAGGCGTGAAGAAAAGACAGACAGACAGACAGAGTTACTTTCGCATTTATAATATTAGTTTGGATTTGGAATAGAGATAGTTTGAGTCCCGGCGAAGGACATAGGATACTTTTTATCCCGATATTCCCATGGGATCGAAACTTATGCGGGTGAAACCGCGGGGCGCAGCTAGTACTTACTATATTTGACAAAATACTGTAATTGTTATATATTATAAATACATATATTGATCGTCACACTAGTAAAGTTGCGCGTGTAGGTACTTATAATTGTGGTAATGTATTGTATATTGTATTCTCCCATACATTGTTAAGCAACAATGTTAATTTTGCTCATCAATTTGAACTTTATCTACGAAAACCATAATAATTATGCAAAACTTTGTTGAAGTTAACTACGCCGTAGCTGCTACGCCGTAGTTGCTACGCCGTAGCTGCTACGCAATTGTAGCACAAATGATCGGCAAAACTGGATAATGTGTTTACCTATATATGACCGTAAAATTAGTTTTTCTGGTATGCGTATGTTGTCATTAGGGATTATTCTTGCCATTATAATGCATAAAAGTAGTTAAAAAATAAGGTCGGACGGAACGCTACAGTATCACAGAAACTTTTGAACTTTTGTTTGCTACGGCTACGTGATCGCAGCAGATCAAGCTGCCTGGCTACGAATATAATAATTACTATGTTGTGATCACGAAATATAATGTAGTAGAAATCATAATAATAGAATAGAATACTCTTTATCATAAGACTGTTTTTTCTTTATTTCTTTTAATCATTTTGTAGTGTAGGAGGTTTTTGAATATTATAATATCGCCTACTGAATTTTCATGGATAGAAAATCCTTCCTACTAGTTCAACATTTATTTATTTCAGACTAGCAGCGCCCCGTGGTTTCACCCGCATTAGTTTCCCGTGGGAATATCGTTATAAAAACTATCCTGTGTCCTTTCCTGGGACTCAAACTATCTCTTTACCAAATTTTATCTAAATCGGTTCAGCGGTTTAAGCGTGAAGAGGTAACAGACAGATAGACACGCTTTCGCATTTATAATATTACAAAGTATGGATTAATTTACCACACTGACCACTGGCGTAATGAAGATATTGATATATCAACTTCAAAATCTATACACCCTAAATCCAAACCCTACTCAACACAATTATGAACTTTACTACAACACAATATGGCTAAAAATAGAACACCTCTACATCCAATACTCGATCGGAATCTTTTTATGAAGTCCCTCGTTTCATCTATACATTTTCGTTACAATGTCTTACAAGTTCGACAATAGACAATTAATACCAAGAGCAAACTTCGCAGAAACATTGAAATTGAAAGAAAGATAAATTCGTGAAGTTGGCGGCCGAGAATTGTTCATTCTCCCCTACAGTTTCTTGAGCCAACAATGCCTTATGACTTTTGATTTATAATTATAAGGTTCTGTTGAGCTAACTCAATTTGCAACCGAAATTAATGAAAGAAACTTTATTGTACTTTTGTAATTTCTAGTTAATTATGTTTGTAAGTTTTTTTTTTATGGAATTCTAGCTGTATCAGTCTTGCAGTGACGTGCATTGGTTTTCAGAATAGGTAGGCGGGTCACTAACCTAATCAGAAAAAAAACCGAGTGTGCTTATGACCACACGACTGAAGTGAAACTTCAAACGTATTTGGCTATGAGAGGAAGAGAGAAAGAAAATGTGCGCGCGCACTGCTTTCTCTTGCTTATATCCCCCACTCAACTCCCGTTCGCCTCGCCCAATCACACTTTTCATAACGCTTACGTCACGCGTTCGCCAGCTTACTCCCCAAGTCAAGCGTGCGTAAAGAAGTTTCACTTCAAAAAGTGAGGTCAAAAATGTGGTTATTTGAGTAGGCATGCCTACTGAAGGGTGATAAATTGCGAAGGTCGAACGTCATGGTATTACGCGTGAGACGTACGTATTTTTAATTGGGTCGTATTAACTGGAACGAGTAAAGACCAATGACAATGTGCGAATAGTACGGGAGCCGAGTAGGCCGTCCGGCGACTGCCTACTGCCGCGCGTGTTTGTATGAAGATTTTGTTTTTTGTTAGGTATGATAATTTAGTGAGTTTCTTAATTGTGGGGCACACACACTAAAATGTAATTGACAGGCTTTTGTTGATATATCGAGGTAGGCACTGCTTATATGCCTATATGCAATGCACGCAATCATCATCATCTGCCAGCCTGTTCCAAAATATGTTGGGGTTGGCTTCGTCTAACCGGATGCGTCCAAGTACCAGAATTTTACATGCAGCGACTGCCTATCTGACCTCCACAACCCAGTGGTATAGAAATATTATTAAAATAATATTTAAACAGTAGGTTATAATAAATCCCACCAAAAACATTTTCATGTATAATGTTGCCAACAACATTCAACTCAACTTGTTGTTGTTGTTGTAAATGTTGTTGTTGATGTTATTGTTGGGGTGATAGTTATCACAAGTTGACGAATCACAGAGCTCCCGCACCGCGCTGCTACCTCAGGCAACGTTTCAGTTAAGCGGTCGGCCCATAGATATATTACATTTCTATGGGTCGGCCTATAGACAGAACAATTTATGTCGAACATCATGCCCGGCGGATGTCTACTTAGTGTTGCCAGCAGTTGTTAAAGAAAGAAAAACCGGCCAACTGCGTGTCGGACCACGCACAATGAAGGGTCCCGTAGTTGGAATGAATTTATCCCAAAAACAAACTTAACATTGTAACTGAAAAACGTGTTCTCCCGTACATTCCAACTGAAAATGTACGCAAAATATTGAGAGATTTACCATGTTGTTTTAAGACCACATACTTCTTATAGGTTTTCCTGTAATCTATAGGTAAGTATAGAACTATTTTCTGTATTTTTTTTTTTCAAAATTTTAGGCTTAGTAGTTTCGGATATAAGGGGGAATAGTCAATACAGTTCACTTTAAAATTATGAACAAAATATATTTGAAATCCTCACAGTAAGCCCTTTCGTTTGATATGTCACACGGTACAGATTGCGATTTTTAAGCTATTGCATAGCTTTTATCGCGGGCTTTGAGGGCGGCGACCGAATCAAGAAATTCCGTAACGAAAATAAACCTAACACCTCCCACTCCGACCGGCACAGCGGTGCGGCGTTGAAAGCCGTGCATCGTCTAACGTCGTTTCAGTTCAGCAGACTTCGGCACGGTGTTTGTGTGCGTGCGACTAGACGTATGCGTGTAGACGTGGTGGTCACCACGCTCAAAAAGTGTAACTTGAATTAATATCAAAGAAAAAACTTGAATTAATATCAAAGAAAAAACTTGAATTAATATCAAAGAAAAAACTTGAATTAATATCAAAGAAAAAACTTGAATTAATATCAAAGAAAAAACTTGAATTAACATCAAAGAAAAAAAAATATTGCATAAATATTATAATTGCATAACTTGATAAAAATGCTATGCAATAGCTTTACCGCGGCAGTCCCCGAGTGCCACACGTATTTTTTTTTTTAAATGTACCCCATATTCAAAATTCATTTATGTTTACGTTACACGTCTGTATTTGGGTCACATAGATTCATATGTGTACCAAATATCAACTTAATCGGTCAATAAGATTCAGAGCAAATTGGCTGTGACAGGCGGACGGACAGACAGACACACGAGTGATATTATAAGGGTTCCGTTTTTTCCGTTTGAGGTACGGAACCCTAAAGAGTACTTTAAACTAATCTAAACAAAACAAAACTGATAGATTTTTCTATCATAAGTACATACTACATTTATTTTCCTACAACTAGGTGTAATCTTCAAGTCCTTCGAAATGCTTTTAGCAAAGTTTGTGAACGCCTCAAGTCTTGAGTATGAATGTGCCAAACATTTTAGGGTTCCTCAGGTAAAGAACCTTTGCGATTTCATCATATCTATCTGCCAAGATACATCTTAGTGCAAGTGTAGTATACCTACATGCATGACGTCATTGACTGCAATCATTCGTATGATATGATATATTAATTTGCTCAAACATGTGTACACATACAAGAATACAATGCAAGCAGGTTAACATAAAAACAATAAAGCATGAGACATGTTTGTCACATAGTATGAGTCTTTGGTCAACTGGACCCACTCGAACTGGACCCGCGGGTCCAGTCGACCAAAGGCGAGTGTATGGCGTGCAAATAGAATAGAATATCGTATCTCCTAAATAAAAATATAAGAACTTTTAATAAAGCTCCTTTATTCATCTAAATACAAATAAATTATATTGTTAAATATTATAATATAAAAAAAATAAAAAATAAAAAAATAGTAGCCCGCCGGTATCGGGAACAGGGTCCAAGCTACCGGCGGTCAGGGCTCTAAAGAGAGGAACCTCCTAATAATGCGAGCCGTGTCCAGAAGTACTGCTTTCTGAATCAAGCCCTTGATTCAGAAAGCAGCTGCCCAACGAGAGCCTCCCCAGGTGTTGCTCGAGGCTCTTGGCTATCAATCCATTGGCTGTCACGACAATCGGCACAATGATTGCTGAGTCAACATCCCACATGTCGACAACCTCGCGAGCCAAGTCAAGATACTTGATTTGTTTATCTTTCTCAGGTTTCACGAGGTTCTCATCATGCGGGTAATCAAGCTTATTATTAGCTTATTGCAGAAGCAATAAGCTAATAATAAGCTTGATTACCCGCTTGATTATTATGAATATAACTGGTAGCAAATGCAGTTTTCCAGCGATCCTAAATTAAAACCAACCTGCTTTATAAAATAAAATAAATAATTTACTAGGCACCTTTTATTTTAAACAGTAGTTATTTTACAGTGAGGACCAAATCCGTTGGCCCCTTCACATGCACACACACAGCACAATCAGGCTATAATGTTCCCACTGCTGGGACACTGGCCTCCTCTTCGTGAGAGGGAGTGGGCCGTTATACAGCACGCGGGTCCAGTGCGGCCTGATGGTGCCTTCATTCCGTGCATAAATTCAGACTTCATGCTGTTTTGTATCACTATAAATTATTATTTATTACGGAATCACACACATTACCCGGGTGGGTACCTCAGAACATTTCCTCACTTTTTTATCTAAATCTTTTGTAAAACTCGAGAACTCGTCAGGCATGTGTCGCCTGTGACCTTTCAGCCAAGAGAGTGGATAAAACAAAGTGAGACTTTACGACTTATCTCGCTCCTACGGGACCTAAGAGTTTTTTATTTTCTTACGGGAAATGATTGTAACTCCCCCTTGAGAATGAAGTTTTTGGAACGAATGACGTGGAGCAAAATAGTGGTAGTGGCGAATAAAACTTTATTGTTTATTTTATTTGTATGATTTAGATGTGTATTTGCGAATATGCGTATAAATATTTTTATGTGAGAGTCATTGGTGCTATCTTTTGTTTAGTATTTTTCTATTGTATCAAAGATATTTCGAAGCTTCTTTTTCATTGGTAAAATGTTATAATATTACCATTGATGTATGATTTATTTATCAAAATCTCCCTTAAAACTATCATTACAGGTGTATACCTTATGCGATGTATACGCCCCGCGGTTTCACCCGCGTACATGTCGATCTCGTGGGAATATCGGGATAAAAAGGCGAAAGTTTGTGAGTGTGTGTTTATATGTTTGTTACTTCTTCACGCTCAAACGGCTGGACCAATTTTGATAAAATTTTGTATGGATGTAGCTGACACCCTTGATTGACATATACGCTAATTTTTATTCCGATATTCCTACGGGATCGACATTTATGCGGGTGAAACCGCGGGGCGCAGCTAGTTTAAAAATAATTGGCTTTTACAATTATTTCAAATTACTGCGTCAACATGCATAGGAGGGCAGTGTAGGCTTGTCAAAAAGTACCAGGCACTTTACAAAATAGAAAATGGTCTACAAATCTACAGTCTACAAGGCCTACAAGTTCTACTCTAATCCTGACCAAATAATCTTATCCTAAACCGCTGACATCGATAAACCAGTAACGCAATATTGTTCACCATTCATCCCTCCAAGTTAATCCTTTTAAAACCAAACTGACGTACAAACATTTAAATTCCCAATCCCTGTCGCTGGGAGCTCAATAAATAACGATGTTTAAACAATATTGAACAAATAAATATCGTCACGTCAAACCGAGCCACCTTTACAAATGAAATTCCACTTGATTCACTTATTAATCCAGTGTCGGAGAACAACGCGTAAAATTAATTAATGTAACTCGATTTAACGAATATGTTCGGTTGTATTGTGTAAATTATTTTGACTGCTAGTTGCTATTGTTTTAATGTAGCAGCTGGTTGGTATGTTCAGTTAATATTACATTGAAGTTTTCTAGAATCATAAAGGCTATCAAAAATAGTATTATGCATTGTAAGGGGTTAATGAAAGCTCCGGGCGTCGGGAGCCACGTGACGACTCTCGGCCGCCGTGGGCGCTGGCCTGCGGACGGAGCGTAATGGTTAGCTCACCGTCCGATCAGGACCAGGCCCGTGCCGGACGGCACGTACGTGTTCCACGCGCGCCTCAAAGAGATGTCAGCAAAAAGGAAGGGGCCTGTCGGGGGTGCGGGATTGTCCGAAAGGGTTACCGCTACCCCGGAACATAAAGGGCTAAGGAAGGAACACGGATGGGTTTTAGTCAGTAAGAGTCTGACGCTCCCTTCCGCTCCACCCAGAGCGGGAGGGGTCATTTGATGATTTCCCATCCATAAAAAAAAGTGTTAGTGAAAAGATGATCTTGTGGAGCTGAGATGACCACTATGAGACAAAGACCAGAGTAGAAATTTTTAGTCATCATCATCTGCCTAGCCTTTTCCCAACTATGTTGGGGTTGGCTTCCAGTCTAACCGGATGCAGCTGAATACCAGTATTTTGCTATCTATCTGACCTCCACAACCCAGTTACTGGGTAATACGATACCCCTTGGTTGTGAGACTTTCGGGCTTCTGACTACCCGTAACGACTGTCAAAGATCCACGAATGACAGCCGCGGCTTAACGTGCTTTTCGAGCCACGTAGAGGTCTTGGTATGTAAAGATGGTCACCTATTTTCGGACCAACCGCGGCAAGCGTAGCTTAACCTGGTCGATCGACCCGTGCGGCTGTTATTACTTAGCCACAATCCCCTAGAAACTTTCAATCAAAATCTGAATGATTTTGAAGGATATTAAAGGATAATGCTAATCCATTGCTTCATATGTTTGAAACATTTGTCTGCTCAACAACGTAAATAACGCAATGAATGTTGTTGAACTATCAAAATATACGTCAGAACGTCTAAATCATCCCGCTGTTGAACGTGGACAGCTAAATAACTTTCATGTTTCAAACTTTAATATATTGTATTAGTTTTGGGCGGCGTTTATTCACGAAATGTGAATGACATTTGTAATTAAAATTGTATTGGCAATATTTTGTTGTTTGGGATAAAGTGGTTTTATTTTGGGATAGTGGTTGTTGGGTAGATTTATTTTAGGATTATTTTTTAACTGATTCTCTAGAAACTTATTGAAATTCTAATGATGTACGCTTTATTAAACTATAATGAACCTTTAATAAAAAGTTGATGGATATCTAATAATGCGCACTTTTTTTCGTAGCGCAAGACGTAGCGTTGGAAGGCCTCTCACAAGGTGACGGATGATCTTGTGAAGGCCGCAGGGATCGCACCATTTTTAGAGCAGTGGTGGTGAAACAATTAACAAAGTTAAGTGCCCGCTTGGGTTCGAACCCACGACCTACAACTCGTGAGTCGTGGCTGTTACCATTGGGCCACCACTGCTCTTCATTTTACATAGACAAAGACAAAATTCCGAACTATATTATAATACCTACGCAAAGTTATTATTCTGAAGCAAATAGCGAACATCAAAAACAAATGAAATCGAGTTTCCAAGTCAATGGCCGCATAGAAAAGGCAACATTCCAATATAATAATATAATGTAAGTGTTTCTATCATTTCATGCCTTCTATCGGCACTCGTAAATCAGAATATTGGAATGATAGACATGTCCGCTTGTGATATAATAATAATATATTATTCTTTGCTATTATTCATCTAAGTGTAGTTATATTGTAATCAGTCAGCCCGATATTGTATGATATAATATTTCCAAGGCGAGATTAGCGCGTTCAAACAAACCAAAATTTTCAGCTTTATTATTACTATAGATAAAAAATACACTCAACAAAATATTGGATTTCAATATTGAATACTTACATTCATAGTTATAAGTACCTATGCCTCCACATTGTCGGCACTCTCAAAGCGTAACAGAAGCCTATAAAGTACGGCGGCACATATTGATTCGAAATTCAAATTGAAATTTGAATCTGGCCGTTGATTAGAATCGGAATGGGCAGCGGAGCTGTGACTCGAATACATAATCGATTCAAAATCGAATGATTTAATCGCGTATCGATACATTCGTTGAGTCTCGACGTATTGGAATGAACGAATTTGATATTTTTTCATGATTATGCTCGTATGGATTCTCAGATAAAGTATGTTGGTTTTATGTTAAAATTTTGCTTATCTGCGTCATAGATAACAAAAAAGTTTTATATTATTTGATATTATTTTCTATGTGTTTCGTTGCGAACATTTTAACTGTTGTGTTTTTTTTTAATAAAATTAGTTATTTCAGTCAAAAAACTTTAGAAATTACATAATCTGGCGTATTGTTACATAACTGTCCGACCATAACCATCGCGTGGCAAATATAAGGTCGTTCTTTTTGCATCAAATTAGCTCCAATGATTTAAAAAAAAATCGAGAAACATACCGTAAGGAATCCATACCTAAACGATTATTTTTTAATGAAATTATTAAAAATATCGAATAAAAATGTGTACAGCGTAAACAAATACTGAATAATTCATTCCGTCATATAATTTTAATGCATATTTAATGAACTTCGTTATTTATTTACGACAGCTCCTTGGTTAAGACTGCGAAGAAATTTTAATAATTGCGCGAAAAATAAAAAAAAATAGTGTCATCACAACATGGATTTTTGTAAACTATCCCTAGGGTTGTTATCCCTGTTTTTTATGATAAAAGTTAATGATAATAGTATTGACTTGTACGGATAATCGGAAACATTGACTCTAACACTATTTTTAAATAATCTACAGGGTGAAATTGAATTCATGGGCATCCTTTTAAGGGGACATTGTAATCATCATTATGAACAACTTTTACTATGTGACCAAACCTGAAATCACGAAAAAAAATCAACTCTTCCCTACATTTTGACGAGTTATATGAACATAAATGCAAGGAATAGCTGATTTGTTTTCGCGATTTTTGTTTTAGTATCATAGTAAAATTTATTCATAATGATGAGTAGAATGACCCCTTAAAAGGATGCCCATGAATTTAATTTCACCCTATATATTTATAGGAGAAAAAACAAAAGCATACGATCCCCCCCCCCCCCTCTAGCGTAGAAAATTTCGTCGGTTATAAAAAAAACTGGTGTTTCACAGAAAAGTGCTAATACGTTTTTTTGCCTTAATTACGGAGTGTTGAAGTTTGAAAGGGTTATGCCAAAATGCTATATTTCCTTTTACATAATTATTTCAAATTTAATCATAAGTGATCAGCTATGTCCCGAACTACTATTGATGTACAGACGCAAGCACATCAAGCTACAATCTATCAATTTTTTTTAAAGAATTTTCAACTTTATTGCTAAAAAATTAGGTTCAAAGTTGATTGGGAAAAATTGACAGTTTCGGGTAGCTTGACGTCTGTACATTGAACACGACGCTGACACTTCGTGTGCGTTAGTTAGTTTTCTTTAGTGTAATTATAATGTTGTATAATATATGTTAGGTTAATGGGGGAACACCAAAACAAGTCCGTTTTAAGGATTTCAATAATATGTTTATTATCCTTTTATTTATATATTGGAAGGTGTGTTTATTATGTGAGACGTGTAATCCCAAACAAGGCTAATAGAGTAGTAGTGTCACTATGCGAAAGTAAAGATTTCGTTCAATGGTAAGGGCAGGTTCGGATACTTAAAATAATATTTATGAGTTAGAATGAGAAAGACGATAGTGTTGAAGTAGGATCGATTTATTTTTGAGGGGGTATTTATAGAATTTTTAAGTTTTTTTTTTTTTTTTTTTTTTTTTTAAACATTTAATTTAAAAAACTAACAATCTTAAAATAATAATATGTACAAGTATATAAAAAGGGAGGGAAAATAATCATAATTTTTAAGTTGTATTAATGTTGTATTGTACGTGTTTTTATGGGCCTTGATGCCTGAAATAAATGGATAAATAAAATTGTACAGAATACGTTTTTATGGTACTATCGTTAATTACCATTATTATCATCTTAGACTCCAAGATCGCCTAGCGACAAAGCACACACTTGAACATAAATAATTCATACTAACTACAAGTACCCACTTAGCTAAAGTGCTGTATTATATTACAATAAAGTTATTTTTAATTCCCCGGGGAATATTTATGTTAGAGCTTGACGGCTCCTTAATTCGTCGAGATTAATTTATTTCTCATTAGCCTGATGGGAGAAATGTAATGGATAAGATGGAGACACTGGGGTATCTTTGTCTTGTTAAATGTTGTATAAATGTTATTTGTAGGTTTGTTTTTACTTGCTTTGAAGTAAAATAAAATATATAAAGTAGCCTTTTATTCCTTGCTGTTTGAATTAAAAATATAAATACTGCATGCAATCATAAGTATACATTTCAATTCAAAATATAAAATTGTTTTCATTTTTCTTTACAATACCTATCTTTTAGTTTTTAACTTTTTTTATTTTATTATTTTTGGGCTTATTTCAGTTATACTTATATTTTTGAAATGTGCTAATTAAGCCCTTTCATTTGATACCCCACAAGCCACCATCCCAAAATATTTATTTTTAAATTCATTACTATGTCCTTTAAAGGGCGCCATATTGAATTTAGTGTGACGTCACATAGCGCATAACCAGCGGACGGTCAAGATGCTTTTAACGATATCTCATTTGTCAAATTATTATAAGGACTTTTTAAGTTACGAGGGAACAGATGAACATACATACATACCGGTCGAAATCATAACCCTCCTTTTTGCTTCGCTGTAGTCAGGTAAAAAGTAGAATTAATGATTTTACTATTATTAAAGATAAAGCTCATTGGGTATACGGCAGACGTGGCCAGCCCAATCCCACTTCAGCTTAGCGGCTTTTTGAGCAACGTCGGTAAATAATCTGTGTTTTGGATACTTGGTCTTTGACAAACATTCAAAAGTCCAAACTCAAGATTTGTCAACGTGCAATGGACCGCAGTAATCTATGCGTCAAATTGACAGACCATATTATTCGCAATACAACTCTGCGCTCTCAACATTAAGCTTTAATAAAAAAGACAACACGAAAACCACACCAACAGACATTACGGAAACCGACATCATCTGAAGCACATTAAAATTTCACCCGCACACCACAACTTGTAATTGGCACCGCAAAAATCCTCGACTCACACGAAGCAACGTAAAACAGCTTACATAGCTCGCTCAGCTCGTCGGCAGGATTCAATTAATGTCCTGGTAATGAGCGCTCTGGCTCCTAGCCAGCTCTTGACTCCTAAAGATCCAACTTTTTTTTTAGATTTTTGCAGTTGTTACGCTGTAATCGCTTCTTTGTTCTATTAAGTCGAAAGTTTCGCAGAGAAACACACTGCCCGGGAATTTTAAACAAGCTAAAGCTACCAGGTTTTTACAAAATGTTTTCTATTTAGTATTCTAAACGTAGGTTAACCCAGTTAACCTCGGTCTGTAGCGGCTGAACTCAAAACACCAATATACATCATCCGCTTGGAGCTGGATTTAGAAATATATTGGATTTTCGCGGATTTGTTGGTTCGTTGGATACGGTGCGGTGTATCGACCGGTGGAGTTTTAGTTTAGATAAGATTACCTAGGAAATCTTTGCGCATATGTTCATTGCTGAAAATATTTTGTCAGTTGAGCAAAATTTTCATAAAGCCGTCTATATTTTAGCCCCTAAATCATGTCTGAGAATGTTCCTGTTAGTATCGGAATTGTAAAATTTTAGTGGTAAAAAAAATATATATGTTGTGCACAAAAGCCATATAAAGGTCATAGCACACGTATCAAATCGGAAAGGGATCGGCACCGTATCGCCTTTCGCGTCGCCGTCAAACAGGCGTCAACCTAACGTAAGCACGTAACCAAAGCGGATCAAAAGCTCCGATACGTCGACTCGGCTACGGCTAGGCGACGCCGCGCTTACAGCTCGCCGACCGCTGGTTGATGGCGCAGCAGGCAGGCCGAAGCGATGAGAGGGGCAAGGCTGCAGGAAGAGACGTAAGCTCGGGTACGGAGAGACGTAAACGCGGGGACAACGAGCCGTAAGCGAGGGGACGACGAGCCGTAACGCACCGCACCGCGGTTTGTGAGCTTGTCCCGAGGCGAGGCGATTACGTTACGATTCCGATTAATGTGCGTTGCAGTAGGGAGTTTCATACAAGGAATACTGAACGGCTCGAGTTGATACGGTGCCGATCCCTTTCCGGTTTGATACGTGAGCAACGACCTTTGTCCACTTCTGTCAACTACGTAAGTCATATCACTTCAAAATTTCTAGGTCAAGTCATTGAAACCATGAATTCTTCGTAACTCAATTAATACTTTCATGGACGTTTACTTGAACGTGGGTTCAATCCCGGTTTCGGGCTATTGGAAAATAAGTGATATTTAATTCTCCATTAGGAATTTGTCAGTAGCCGCCCACTGTGTCTAGATGGCAAACGAGGAGCTTGTGGCTAAGTAATAACAACAGCAACGATCGATCAGGTAAAGCTACGCTTGCCGCGGTTGGTCCGTGGACGGGTGACCATCTTTACATACCAAATTCTCTACGTGCCTCGTAAGGCACGTTAAGCCGTTGGTTTCTTTTGACAACCAGCCTTACCAAGGGGTTATCGTATTACCCAGTAACTGGGTTGTGGATGTCAGATCGGCAGTCGATCCATGTAAAATACTGGAATTCTGTTGCATCCGGTTAGACTGGAAGCCGACCTCAACATAGTTGGGAAAAGACTAGGCAGATGATGGTATCGGTTCATTGCACTGGGATCACCGCCGATTAAAATATAGGTCTCAAACATAACTGGCGTGGATTTACAGACGCCAGCACATCAAGCTACTACAATCTGTCAAATTTCTATAATAGATTTTCAACTTTATCGCTAAAGAATTGCATAGCATTTGGGATGCATGAAAAAGCCTCCTCGTGTAGCGCAGTTTGTTCCGCCAGTTACTCAACTGAACCGAACGCTCGGCGCATCCTGGACCGTCACACCCAACACCTTATTTGACTGGCCAATTCTCCCTTGCGGTGGTGCGGTCCCTTGCGCCTGGTTTGCGACCACCGGAGTTCGGCGTCATGCAGCCTGCTGTGTTTCGTCGATGCGTGGGAGTTCCAGTGCCTCAGGCATCTTCTGGGCACGCTCGTTCCATCATAGACCTCATCCATCGCTTTCCATCAGGCCTGATCGAGGTCAAGAGCGGGCCCATTCAGCATTAAAAAAAAGTCTCCGAAAATGGCGGTGTTAGTTCCGATTCTGGAAAAACCTTGTATCGTTGTCCAGAGCTCGGGCCCGCATTCAGAAATAAAAAATAAAAAAAGCGTAAGGTTCAAAGTTGATTGGGAAAATTTGACAGTTTCGGGTAGCTTGATGTGCTAGCGTCTGTACCATATACTTGTGCCAACGCCTACTACTAAATTTACTTCCTTAGACGAACTATAAACTCCCAACACGAATTCAAACGAGTGAATATCCTGAGCCAACATAATTAAGAGCTCGTCTAGTCACAATAGCTTTCATCTAACTATCCCAAGCAATTACTGTAGGTGTCTCTCGTTGCTTTGCTATGGTCGAGCCATTGTGAGAGGAGGAGCGGGTAGACAATATTTTATCAAAACACAAGGTTAGGGAAAAGGTTATGGGGTTTCCCGTCGAAAAAAAATTCAGAAATTTCAACCCCCTTACTAATAAACGTATTATATCAGATGAATAGTTACACACCGATTTCTCTCTTTGAGTCGTCAGTAATTTGAGTTTCGAAAGAAGAAGACAAAGCGTTGTCTAACTGTACAGACAGGAGTTTATTAGTAAGGGGTAATATTATAAATATTCGTTCCCTTTTTTAGTCTTTTGGGGAATGACTTTTCAAAATTCTTCCTTCGTTGTATTTCTTTGTAACTTTTCACAAGAGTTCCTTAAGAGGAAACGCGGGTGGTTGTTTATCCATAGAAACGCTCTCGCCTGTTTTCTTTCTGGTTAATGGTCTGCATGGTAAAAAAATATTGCTTTATGGTCATAAAGCAATGTTTTTTTTACAGAATAATAAATATTAACTACTTGTATGTCCCTATGTTTTCCTTTTTGATGATACATTATTTTTATAAGCACTAGAACCCTCATAAAATGCTGATTTAAACCGCTGTCAACAGAGGCCTAGTGTACAAATTTGACAACTATTAATGAACAAAAAAAAAACATAGGGACACAGTATATATCACCTTATTCCGTTTAAGAAATATCTTTTAAATTGGTCCAATATTGGAGGAGGAAATAGGCGAGAACCAAACCTCGAATTACGACTTTTTACTAAGGATTTTTCAAAAGTCTATCCGACCGCATTTCCTCTTAAGTCCGTAGGCGGCGGTAATCACTATCAGGCTGGCCGATAGGTTTGTTTGCCTTACTATAAAATATAAAAGACAATAATCTTAACAATTACAAAACCTATAGAAAAATAATAACGAGTTAGTTAATAAGAAAGCACGTGTAGCTACATTAAGGATAATCCCAGGGGTCAACAAAACCGCAGTGCAATGGGAAGGCCTCACCCTGGGGGAACCGCCTTCATGATCACGGTATCCCATATGCCAAGCAAAAAAAAAGGACGGGTCGCTACCTATAAATATGCATAACTGTTTACATTACGTAAACAAATATGTAATCCTAGTTTGGTCTTGGTCTTTGAAGGCAAAAAATATTTACTTAATAACACCAAAACTGCTTCGTTATACCCATTTAAACACATTATATACCATACGTACATAATCAGCCTATAATATTCCCACTGCTGGAATATTTATTATTTCCCGCTTCGTCTATCACTTAGGCAGGGACACAACGCAGTGCGTCGCATTCTCTCGTGTGATATGTCTCATTGTGACTCGCGACTGAACAGCATTGCATATGGAACTGCTTAATTTCACTGTAATAGTGTACAGGCAGACGTAAAATGAATGATAAATACGGCAAGTTTGGCAAAGGCTTCGTTATTTGAATCTGTTTTTTAATAGTCTGTGTATTATCTATACTCATCTGTACATACATATACACAAATAAATAAAATTGGAGTGTCTGTTTGTAATATTAAAATAACCGCTTTTTACTAAATGCATATAGATGTATATACGGTACATATACCAAAATAATATTTTTTACAATTTTTATCTGTCTGTTTGTCTGTTTGTTTCGGCTAATCTCTGAAACGGCTGGGCCGATTTTGACGGGACTTTCACTGGCAGATAGCTGATGTAATAAGGAGTAACTTAGGCAAATTTTATTTTGGAAAAAAAAATTAGTTAGGATATGATTTCACGCGGACAAAGTCGCGGGCAGCAGCTAGTCTAAACTTTTTGTATTTGATAGCCCGATTCTCGAGGCAGGCTATAGGCTATTTTACATTACGCTAAGACCCCTAGGAGCCAAACAAAATGAATAAAAAAAAAAGAAACAGAAAAACGCTAAGTGAAAACGAAGTAATAGCGCAGGCAGGCGGTGCGGAACAAGAAATTTCACTCGGACGAAGTCGCTGGCAGAAGCTAGTTAATAATAAAAGAGTGGACAGGTACTTTGTTGCCCTGTCTTCTTCATAAAAAATATTTCTTGGAACTGGTAACCTTTTAGCCTAATTGACAATCTATTACTCGCAGTACCTAATTTATGGTTAAATCTGTCGCAAGGTTGAAATTGAAAACATGGTACAAACCGAAATGGGAGATTGGGACCAAACCTGAAATCGCGAAAAAAAATCAGCTGTTTTCTACATTTTGACGAGTTATGCGAACATAAATGTAGGGAACAGCTGATTTTTTTTTCGCGATTTCAGGTATAGTCCCATTGTAAAAGTTGTTCATAATGATGAGTACAATCTCCCATTTCGATTTGTCGCATGTCTTCTATTTCACCCTGTGTAAATAAAAATAAAATGCTGTTCATTGATAAACGCATCACTTAAGAATGGCTAGACCGATTTGGCTATTTTTTTTATTAAAAGACTAGCAGCGCCCCGCAGTTTCACCCCCGTAAGTTTCGATCCCGTGAGAATATCGGGATAAAAACTATCATGTCATTTCCCGGGACTCAAACTATCTCTATACCAAAATTCATCTAAATCGGTTCAGTGGTTTAGGCGTGAAAAGGTAACATACAGACAGACAGACAGACAATAATTTATAATATTAGTATGGATGTTTATAATAGTCCGAATTAGGGTTTTGTGGAAAGAAAATTTGGAAAACATTCCCGGAATATTTTCAAATTCGGGAAAAACTGGACGCCTTTTTTTCTATTGGATTTTTGCATGAATTATTGAAACTTGAACAGGACAGCGTCTGTCGCACAGATATAGATATACCTAGATAACGCAAGAGCACCTACTTCACATGCCAAAAATCGCACCAGTTTACGATCGAAAATCATAAGCCGCCACTTTCGCGCTCAGTCCTGCATACTGCTGGCTGGGTGAGCGTGAGCGGGAGAGCGCGAGCTTGTGACGTCATAGTAGGTAGTCAAAAAGTGGCACGCTTAGTTTTCATACAGTTCGTGATACTTGCGTTGTCTAGGTCTATCTATATCTGTGGTCTGTCGGGTCAGCTAGTACTGAATAAAACAAATAAATGATTTTAATTATGAGTTTACATGGGATGAAGATGAAGTCGTATCTAATTCTTGCATTCTCCAGTCTATCAACAAAGTCCATGAAACTGAAATCCAGTTTCGTTTACAACCGACAACTTTAATTTCGGAAGTCGGTGTCGTTCGTTCCGCCTTTTCGTTTTTTGACACCGACTTCCGAAATTAAAGTTATTTATCACTTTGTAGTGTTTTTTCTTGAAGTCGGTTGTTTTTTTTTTTTCGAAAAAAAGTTTTTATTTTTCACTTTTTTGTTGCACCTAACCCACACGAATTCAATTAACATTAGTGCACTGAAGAATTGAAGACACCGACTAGAAGAATCATCAAAATTCGCATAGAAATGCCGGAGATGCAGTATATTTATGCATATAACTTCGTACATAAGAATAATTACCTAATGTATTATATACTAAAACCTTTCTGAGAGTATGTAGATCACTTTAGTGAAAGAATTATCAAAATCAGTTCATAAGTTTTTGAGAAAATCGCGGACATACAAGCACACAGACATACATACGGGTCGAATACAGAACCTGCTTTTTTGAAGTCGGTTAAAAAACGGGTGATTTTGAGAATGAAGAATATAAAAAGAAATGTCTGGCAAAAGTTTAAGTAAGCCCCTGATAGCAATGCAAAGGATTTTCTGCCATAAACGAGCTATCCACAAAGGATTTGCTGTTATCATAAAGAAAAAGCTTTCCCCAACAAAAGTACTAATTCAACTAATAAAGATAACAATAAAAAACAATTGCCAAAGTCATTCACAATTAAAAACAAAACACGGTTTTCTACAAATTCTACTCTTGGGAGTCAAATTCTTTGGAACTCCTACCTCCTTTAGGAACCCTTAGAAAAAGTTGAGGATGAACGTAAAAATATCGTTGTTAATCTTCAAGTTTGGGGCGGGATATCACGCGGGGGACTTGATGGCACAAAATATGTAAATATAGGTACAGAAGGTCAACTCTATGCAACGAATGAACGCTTGCATACATAGACAATATTATTTAAATTCATGTTTCCATTTGATGTTATTTCTACTCAAACAAAAATCAAATTTGACAAGGGGTTGATTTCAGAATTGAATTCATTGGTCTTATTGAAATAGTAACTTAAAAAAAAAAACTGCGGAACTGTCTGTGCGTTTTAAAGTTATTTTACCAAAATCATGCTTGTTTACATGTTTGGAAACTAAATTGACAACATGTCATATTTTTAACCTGCATGTATTATTACGTTATATAAAAGTAAATTCAAATCTAGGGCACCCATATTTTTTAGTTTTTCGAAATTATGTACTTTTCATTCATAATTTTAACTTTGAAATTCGGTGTATTCTAAAAAGACGTAAGTGCCAGATGACGGTAGAATGGAGATATTACCTTTGCTTTATTGTGACCCGTCAAAAAAACTGTTAGACGTCACTTGTCTCAGTCGTTGTTTTGGTTCCGTCATTGGCGTATATTTTTCATTGGGATCCATTTTATTGGCGAAATATCAATCAAAAATTGATAATATTAACAGTAAGCAGCGTGTCGAGTTGATAGGAAAAAATATTGTTGAATTCAATTCAGTTTTTTAGTTGTTTTCTAGTTACACTTCTTAGGTGACATTGACATGTCTTGTTTGATATAATGTTTTCAATCAAAGACATTGGAATGCGCAAAGGTAACTACCTCATTCCGCCGTTTATGTGACGTCATCACATGTTTTTTGATTTTAATTTTTTTCTCAGAAATTTAGAAATAAAAAAATAAAATAAAAATATATTTGAACTCAGGATACGAAAATAAAGAAATAGTATTTTTGTTTTATGGTCGTGTCAGGTTTGAAATGTTGTCAATTGCGAACGAAAGATAAGTAACACAGTTATTTTATCTCTGGCAGCAGCAACCTTATGTTAATGAGGTACGAGGAACAGGGTGTAAAGTTCACTCATACTCTATATCAAAGGGAGGATCCTCCGACCAGACGGGTTTTGTGTCTGGCGGGCAACTGCCCGATGATTCATGTCGGGTCGTTATATCTATGCTAGTTGCGCGGTAAACTCTGCTTGCGAGATGCAGGATTTTGCGTGACGTCAGTATGACGCGTTTTCGCATGTGGCGTTATAGATACCGCTACAATGTTAACGAAAATAAATATTACTGTGATTTTGACAGTGATGTTAAAATCAGAGGTAAAATAACTGTCAAAGGGCTGTAATGTCGTCATATGTGCGCGTCTATGTGTTCGTGCGCCTGTTCCAAAATGTTCGGTACTTGACAACGGCTCGAGGACGATTGGTATAAATAAAAACAACTTTTTCCAAAGCGAGTACAAAAAAAATAATTTGTTCTAGACCTTATACGATATACGCGGAGAATCTTGACACCGCGATTCAAAAATATACCCAAATGGTACAACGCCATCTATCGAGCTTGTTGTATAGATCCAGCCTTCTGTGACTATCCTTTCTATGTATGCTGATGGTGACTGAATGAACAAGTTGGAGGGATAAGTATATATCTGTAGAGTATGTCATTAAATGTTTGCAGTGCGGGTAGTCAGATATTGTGCGCGGGAGATAAGTGGTGGAATTTATGGGGCGCGAGGTTTTATGACGTATGCTTAGTACTTTACTTTTAACGTGTTTTGTGTGTAAGATTGTTGCGTTTATGTGTTTTGTACAATTTGTGAGTTTTACAATGTGTTAAGACAACAAACGGGAAGAATATCATCTAAACGACATTAACGCTGGCTTTCATTCACAAACTTGATTATTCATAATGTTTTAGCTGAATTGTAACTGTGAAGTTTGGTATGATCACCAAAGGAGATAAGCAACCAGAACAGACCGTTCATTCATTAAATATTTAATTCAAAAACATCCATCGGTTTCTTACTAAACTTCAACCAAATCCGACTACAATGGTAACTTATCTCTTTTGGTGACTGTACCTACCTATTTTAAACTGCACAAAGAAGTATAAAATAATAATAAGTCACTTGGATGAAGACTAGAAAATGCAAGGCGGCGTGATGTGCGTGTACTAGGCGCACAGACACACTACAGATAATGGATAATGACACTCGTAGTGCGGTGACACGTTTGTTATGATTTCAATTTAATAAACTATCGAAATAAAAGCATTTTCAAAGTTACTGCTTTTGAGCTGAAATTTTGTACAGAGATTCTAAACCAAGATACACTCTTCAAACCGTTTGTATTGATATACCCTTTCCGTAACACTCTGTATAGATAACATTAGTTTCTAATGAAACCGTTCAATCCATGCAGGATGCTGAACAAGACAAAAGTTGGAAGTCCCTAAGCTGTCTCAGTTAAGTGGAGTTCGGAACTACGCTACACCGCCCGTTATAACACTGATGTGAGTTATAATAGGTTACGGTGTATTGGGATTTAAATGACATCAGTATATGTATAAGTTCTTCTTTCGTACGTGCTCGAGATTAGACAAGAGAGAGCCTAGACAAAGTGACATTTTATCAGCAATAACTATGATGGAAAAGTCAAAAATGTATGTGTCTGACATAAGGAGCTCTGGACAACGATACAAGGTTTTTCCAGAATCGGAACTAACACCGCCATTTTCGGAGACTTTTTTTTAATGCTGAATGGGCCCGCTCTTGACCTCGATCACGCCTGATGGAAAGCGATGGATGAGGTCTATGATGGAACGAGCGTGCCCAGAAGATGCCTAAGGCACTGGAACTCCCATGCATCGATAAAACACAGCAGGCTGCTTGACGCCGGACTCCGGTGGGAGGGTGGTCGCAAACCAGGCGGGCGCTAGCCCTACCACCGCAAGGGAAGAATTGGCCAGTCAAATAAGATGTTGGGTGTGACTGTCCAGGATACGCCGAGCGCTCGGTTCAGTTGAGTAACGGGCGAAACAAACTGCGCTACACGAGGAGGCTTCTTCATGCATCCCAAATGAGACTATTTCACAAATGTTTACCAGCAATGTCCCCTGTCAATGTTATTTAGGCGCCAACAGATCAATGTACTACTAATTAATACCTTGAATTGACATATTTAGTTATTTCAATTCCGCTGGAAAATTAAAATTCTGTGTGGTTTTGAAAAAATGGTTGATACGCCCAATCAAACTTGAACCTTATGCTTTTTGACAGATTGTACTGTAGGAATTTAGGCGACGTGGGGATTAAATCAAAATCCTTTTTTGATTTATTAGGATTATATTTTAAGATACTTTTATCCCATTTACAAATAATTATAATATTCGACTTATTTTATAGACGTCAAACCTACGACTCTCATATGACATCTGCTTGAATGTTCGAAAGGAACTTTATATAAAAATATAAGCAGCGGCCTGACCCGCAAGGAGGTCAGTAACCCTCAAAGAAGTCTCTACATCAGCTACGCCCACCTTAGAATAAAAGTATGGGCATAGCCGGAGACTTTTATTCACACCATTCGAATATCCAAACCCTATCTACCTATCCTATTGTATATTGACCTAAATCCGAGGAACAAATTTACATGATGAGGTCCGTCTCTTGCAAGAGTAAGCTTAAGTCAGGACGTACGAATCCAACACCACGTTAAGTGTCAAGCAAATTAACATCTATATGTGCCAATGTGCACCCATACAAACTAACGTCGTCATGCTTAAACCTCGTCGTGTCAAAACCTCGGTAAAAGGCGCGACGCGGCCTCCTAATAATAACATTTGATGTGAGAGTTCACATCGACCTAGAAGAGGCTTAAGAAAATTAACCGATCTTAGCATCAGATTCTTTTAACTCCATCGGACGGGATTGAGCCAGAGGGAGGGAAAAGTTTAAGAGGCCAGGGTTCAATAAAAAACTAATATATTATGCTCGTACTCCAGAAAAAAAAACTTTAAAGTCCTACTACGTTCTCTAAAATTCTAATATCATTAAATATCAGTCAATACTGATGCAACTGTGGGTCCTCAAGCACAAGTTGAACCAAAAGTGTCAACCAAACACACTTTGCAAGGGTTATACCCCTGTTAGCAAAGTCGGTGACAACTTATGCTGAGTGTCTGTCACCCCCCCTTCTATAGGAGTGACCACAGTTTTCACAATAACTATCCTCCTATCACTCGCGTCATTAAATACTGGAGTACGAGAGTCCTACTCCTACTTGCAATCACTTTGAAGTCGACAATTTATTCAGGCCTCCCTTTGGCCCGTTGCAGGTGTGAGGTCGCACCTCACAGCCCTCTGGGAGGTGGGATACCTCACACTCTCCCGGCCGCGTCCGATGTATTTTCTCACAGCATATGTAACACACAAATGGACACATATTAATAAATTGTAACAATCATACAAACAAAAATAATGCACTAAAATATGATGTTTACATTCAAGTGACATATTTACATTACATGACAAGATACATGACAATTAAAAAAAAAACAACAACTATTAACATACTAATATGAAAAGGTTTTAATTAAATAATCTGACTTAAAAAGGTTTCTATCTCTAAACTTCCTTTTTCTGAATTTATATTTTAAAATCGAAAACTTTTTTATAAAATGATGCTTGTTTACAAAAAATGTTTTTATAAAATTATCAATGATTAAAAAACTTTTTGGAAATATTCTTTTAGTTTTTTTGAAAAATGGGATTCTTTTCTTCTTTCGTGCTTTTCTTTTATTGTTTGCAGCACATTGCGAAAAAACCTTATTTAAATTAGGGACATCTACATGACATTTTATAAAAACACTACAATGAAAGTCTACAACATCCTCCGTAGGAAAGCTAAATGAGTTTATCAACTGTGCGGAGTTGTTCGACGATGTATCTTCATCTCTGACCGCATCTAAGTTCATATCATCCACAACTAACTTAACATTACTATCCACCTTGTTAATATCACTCATATCGATGATGAGACAAGAGTTCTCCTTAGTTTCGGAAAAATCGAAATGACCATCGTCTTTTATTTCGGAAAAATCGAAATGACCATCCTCCTTTATTTCGGACGAATCGATCAAAACATTATCCACATCAAACTGATCAGCAGCGATGTTAATTTTATTTATTCCCACATCATGATCATCGTGCTCATTCTGTGGCTCTGAAACATTGCTAATTACGTTAATAAATGGATTAGACAGACCCGATTCGTTGTTTTCATCATCGTGTTCGCTCTCGAACACTTCCATCGGCTTCTCCTCCTCTGCGGCGATGCACGCCTCACTGCTGCGCTCGTCCTCATCTCCATCACTGCCAACTTCCATGCTGCTTTCTAGGCAGCACTGCTCGTTCTGTAGCGGGTCATCTTGTCTTCCACTAAATGATATAGAAGCATCATTATCTACATTTACAATATTTACAACATTTTCTGGTCTGCTTTCCTCAGACAGATCTTGTGCTATCTCGACTACTTGCACCTTATTAATTCTTTTGTCTCTGTGACATCTGCACGGAAGCTCTTCCCATAACACATCACATATAGCCTCAAATGGCATGTCGTCCTCATATTTCCATTTATGGACTGCTAGGGCAGCACCCTCAAGATATGCCATTAATATGAGCGCCCAGTCGCTCTCACGCCATTTATTATAGGCGGCAACAACTTCAAATCGCCTAAGAAAATCTTCACTCACTTTCTTCTTCATACACCGTCCGTGCCCGTAAAAACTTGAGCCATCTTACTCTTTTTATATTAAAAAATACATATAGCCACTTAGCTTTTTCTCCTGGCGACGTTTCTTCGCGTCTCTTTTCATATACTCACTATCCTTTCCCTCACTTGGCATGCGAGAGGTATTTCACTCGCTTATTTCACTTCTATGAGTGCTGAAACAAAAAACTATTTCGCAAGCTTAGCGAAAATCCGGCGATACCCGGCGCCTCCACCAAATGTAGGAATTTAGGCGACGTGGGGATTAAATCAAAATCCTTTTTTGATTTATTAGGATTATATTTTAAGATACTTTTATCCCATTTACAAATAATTATAATATTCGACTTATTTTATAGACGTCAAACCTACGACTCTCATATGACATCTGCTTGAATGTTCGAAAGGAACTTTATATAAAAATATAACCAGCGGCCTGACCCGCAAGGCGGTCAGTAACCCTCAAAGAAGTCTCTACAGTACTAACTTGATGTGCTGGCGTCTGTACATTTTATCCAACACCCACTTACCGAAGTTTCGCAAATCAACTATATAAAGTAATAAGTATAAATAAGTGGCAACTTATTTCCCAAAGTTCTTTTCCCGCTTCGGATCTCCGCCATCTTGTTTTTTACGCAATATTCTGAGGAGCCTATCGTGTTGCCAATATAAAAAAATATGTTGCAATATAATTGAACATTCAAGAGCAACACTGGTGCGGAAATAATAGAAATAATCAAGGCTTCTCTCGCTTTGTATGCAAATAAGCAATCCGCCACGGGCAAGAGAGCTTCGACTAATTCCCAGAAAACAACATTTTCTAACAAAGACTAGGTGGAATTAGAGGGTATTTGTCAAGCTGATTCAGGTGTTTAGTGGCTGTAGTTCGTATAGAGACATTTTGCATGAAATAGCCGTGAATGTGCTATGTATGCATAATGTCGAGTCGTCTTTAAAGTTTTTATGTGGATTAAGATGAAATTATATTAAAAGGCACATTGAAAGAAAGAAAAGACAAAGCCAGTGGCCATTGCGAATAGGTTTTATTTATTGACTAACAAAATATGTCACTACAGTGCGACAGTCGAGAAAATACGTTCTTGAGACCTGTCAGTTTCATACAAACAAATACGTGTTTTGCGAATTTGATCTTTATTAGCTACTAGTATTGCCGCACTAACAGTTGTCAGGAACGCATTCTCCCGACGGCTGGACTGTTAGGTACCTTATTAGGTACGGGTTATTAAATCCATTTAACGTCACTCGATGTAACGACAAACTTTATTTTATTGAGTTTCGCTTATCCCCGTTAACAGGGACACCGTCAATGGGGACAACAGGAATAAATTTTAATTATTTTTATTTAGTTCCGCTGTCCCCATTAACAGGAAACCGTCAATGGGGACAACGGGAATACATTTTAATTATTTTTATTGAGTTCCACTGTCCCCATTCAATGGGGACAGCGTTAATGGGGACAACGGAAACAGACGCCTACGACCGAAAAGCTATCTTCTGTCTGGCTCAAAGTTTAATCTACCTATAACTCTATGGTATCAACATCGTGTGTGGTGTTGACAGTACCTTTACATAAGTTCTAACTCATTTTAATGTATAAGTTATGTCTATTCTATAAATTACTTTAATCAAACACTTTTTACACGTCAATATTTTTTTAAACTAGTTGAATGAGACCGCATGAGCCTCACAGAAACTCCACACTCATAGGCACAAAACTAACCCTGCCCTTCCAGTAGTTCTGTCCCATTTTTCTCGATAATCTATGCCCTCTCAGCGCAAGGTGAAGCACTATGAGATTACTCGTGTTAAAATAAAACCACTATCAGTTTTACGTGACACAAATAACAAATCGTTTATGTTAACTAACTCCAGGAGCCTTCTGCTAGGTTTTATTTCTGTACATAATTAAAGTGAAGGAACAGTCTTGAGTTAACACTCTTAGGATTTTGTAGGGAATGGTAATTTTTGCTCTGGTTTTTTCTCGTATCCACACGAGCTTTATTAGGATGCCGATTGTAAGAATTTTCATCTTTACAGCAACCGCAACCTGTTACCATGGATTTAGTGTATTATGATTCTAAAATCTCTTATGGTGAAATTATTCGCCGAGAATCAAAAACAAAAATCTGCTGTTTCCTAAAAAAGTACAATATCTACGCGGTCAAAATGTATACGACGTTTTTGATTGAGGAGTATACGGATTATCTTCTTTATATAAGCAATACAATAAATTCGTTACCCTGTCAGATTCGGTTCAATTTCGTTTATTACTCCTCTCTTAAGACGACTACATGACCTAAAGCGCGATCACTGTCGGACCGCATAGAAAAGAAAGAGAAGCGCGATGACACAACCCTGGTAATAATTTATTGCAAAATATGAAGCAATTATCTATTTATTGTTTGGACTAAAAAATTAAAACACCAGTGCTTTATTATGTTGCTTGTAGAATAATCTGACAAAAAATTATAATGATTGTATGTAAAATTAGTTGTATTATGTTTTCAACACTATCTACCTAGAAAATATTCTGAAAAATATCATAGGTACATATATCTGATTTTGTTAACTGTAGTCGATCATTTACTTTTAGGCATTATAAAACTTGCGTTTTTTGCGTTTAGGTCCTGTAGTCCCTTCATTGTGCTACGATTGCATGGTTTCCACCACTTAGAATTTTAGGAGCCTTATTTTGCGTACCTAATCAGTTTCTTTTTCAGTGAAATATCATTTCTGAGGTTCCTCAATCACCCACTGCCCTGAACCTGTCTGAATGTCTAAGACATTCCTAATATTTGGTTCAAAACAAAGTATTCCTACAAACAAGACTGCATATTTATTTTGTTGAATAAATAGTATTAAAATGCAAAGACCCGTTGCTTTTCCAAGCACATAGTAAAGTGCATTTTGCGCTCAACTGACATCATGTATCACATTCATACGAGGCTGTAATTTTTCAACTGCACACATAATCTTGAGAAACACATCCTCATAACATCGCTCCAAGTGTGCTAATGCAACGAATGTCCTGAAAGCAAGTAGGGCGTGTCAATAAGAATGCATATACCACAGATAAAGTAAGAATGGAGTTACTGCTCAAAATACCATCTCATACGCTAATCTGCATGGTTCTATAGAGGTATGAGGAACAAGGTGTAAAGTTCACTCATCCTCTATAGAAATGGGAGGTTTCTCCAACCAGACAGGTGTCGTGTCTGGTGGGCTACTGCCGGACGATTGATGTAGGGACCTAGTTGCGCGGTAAACTCTGCTTGCGCGATGCAGGATTTGGCGTGGCGTCAGTGTGCTGCGTAGTAAGCATCTGGCGATGTAGATGTCGCCACAGTCCTCACATAATCTGAACAAGATCTACCTTCCAACCTACCTATCTACCTATGAGTACCTGAAAGACAAATTGTAATCTAATGGAATTTTTCATATATTTTATTACCGACTTCACAAAAAGGAGGAGGTACTATGTTCGGCTGTTTGTATGTTTTTTTTTTGTTTTTTTTTTTTTTTTTGTATATTTGTTCATCGAATACTCCGCCAATTGTCGACGGATTTTCAAAATTCTTTTTTTGTTCAAAAGAAGATAGTTCTGAGGTGGTCCCACTGTCACCAAGTTAGAATCTGATGATGGGATCATAGAGAAATCGAGGGCAACCCTCAAATTTTATAGGCTCACTTATTGTTTTTCGCATATTTTATGAAGTATCTTGTGTATTTGCGTATGGTTGTCACCATCTCAGGTAGCTGGGCTGATGATAGAAGGTACAACTCCTTAACAGTAAGAAGTTACTCGAACAGACAAGGACTGTTTTAGTAAATTGTTTTGATGTTTGATAGGGCATTTGCCACATTTGGTCTCATGATCATCAAGTCATGATCTGATGCTGCAGTCAGGATAGTCTGCAGAGTACCTAACTCCTCGACAACTAACAGCAGATATTTCGTGTTTAGGCTCATTGAAAAGGGCTCGATGTGTGGATAAACGTACTGTTAATGAGGAACACCGAAGTACATAGAGACCTGATGCTGAAGCCAGGAGCATCAGAAAAAGTACAAACCTTGAAATTACAGCAACGTAGTCTTGTTTGGGCTCATTTTAAACAGGATTAAATTTTAAGTTCAATACAATGCTGACCTAAGTCTGGCCTGATGCTGCAGCCAGGATTATCAGCATCTAGTTTAAAAACATCAGGTCAGGATTTGATGATGGGATCCTGGAGAAATCGAAGGAACTGTTCAAATATTATCGGCACAACTATATCGATTTAGTATTTTTTATAGTAACTCGTTCATTTGCTCTCGGAAAGCACTATTTGGTGAAGTGGAACTGATGATGAAGACCACAGATGGCCACCGGAACTACTCAATAATATCTAAGTATTTCACGGGTTGCGATTCGATTACTTTAATATGGTTGCTAAGCAATTTATGCTCGTCACAATGTGAATGGTGATATGGAGCTGATGGTGGACCTGGAGAACTCCTCAACAATTAACTTCCCTGCATAGGGAAAAGCAATATTTTGTTTGTAAAAGGCGATGATCACTAGGCTATTGTAACTTAGATAAATTATAAGCAGACCCACTAAAAAGCGTGAAATAAAAACTTTTTAAGAAAAGAAAAAAACCGACTTCCAAAAAAACACTACAAAGTGAAAAATAACTTTAATTTTGGAAGTCGGTGGCAAAAACCTAAAATACAGATCCAAAGACACCGACTTCCGAAATTAAAGTTATTTTTCACTTTGTAGTGTTTTTTTGGAAGTCGGTTTTTTTCTTTACTTATAAAGTTTTTTTTAATAATTGGTAATAATCTAATTGTTTTATTGAATCTGATTTAATTTTAATTAAAACAAATTGTGACCTCTGAGGTCATTTCAGTGTTTCTTCTCAGAGTAGTCCGATAAGAAACACCGACCACATCTATGTAGTTTAAAAAATATTTTTGAGGTGTAAACGTTTTTGTAAAAACCTTCTTACAGAAATAAAATCACTTAGCATTTAAAATCTTGCCAGCACCACCAATAAGAACCAAGCATTATGACGCAGTACCACTAAAGTATGGGTCTCTTACGGAAGCGTGTAGCCGCTACATATCAGTCGCTGCATAGTTATCTTGAAAATGATAACATCATTATAAATGACAGCCCGCATGAGAATGACAGTATCGCTACCATAGAGTAAGTAATGTTCATTATATGTAAGAAGAGACGAGAGTCCCATAGAAAAAGATGAAAAACGTCGCTTGTATGAAACTTGTACTAAAACTGAATACCAACATAACAAAAATGACACAGACTATGCATAGACTGCAGATGTTCAAGCGAGACAGCGATAGCCGCCATTATGTTTAGTACACGTTTCATAGTTTCTTTTTTTTATTAGACAGTTACGTCAGACTGATCGCTACAGCACCCTAATTGGGTAACACACTAACGATCTCAATCTGAATCATTTTGAAGAATATTGCTGATCCATTGCTTCATATGTTCGAAAAATGTGTCTACTCAATAACGCAATGTATGTTGTTGAACTGTCAAAATGAAACCCATTGCTACTTATAGTGCGTTATGCAATTACCCCGCAGGGCGGCTGTGAGCGTCATACAGTGCCAATGCTTTTCACGTTCTTCCGGCCATTATGAGGGATTACACACCTTTCTTAGGGAACCCAAGCTTAGCCGACCAATGCTGAAGGCAGCTCTGAATTTATGAAGTGTGTGACGGTGATTTTATAAAGATATTCGTGAGTTGTCACTCTGTCCTTACTTTATCCGTGTCTGCAGCTATTCAAGACGTTCCCATCGCATATTTTAAAGCGGTAAAGACAAGCCAAGTCGACCGCAATTACAAAGTACGACTTGTAGACTTGTATTTCAGCACTTTGTTACGGAGGTGCACTCCTCCCCCTTACTGAAGTGTTGAAACATTTATTTTATTATTGTTGCAATTTGTTATCTATACAGGGTGAAATTGAATTCATGGGCATCCTTTTAAGGGGTCATTGTAATCATTATTATGAACAACTTTTACTATGGGACCAAACCTGAAATCGCGAAAAATATCAGCTCTTCCCTACATTTTGACGAGTTATGTGAACATAAATGCAAGAAACAGCTGATTTTTTTTCGCGATTTTAGGTTTAGTCCCATTGTAAAAGTGGTTCATAATGATGAGTACAATGACCTCTTAAAAGGATGCCCATGATTTTTTTTTTTTTTTTTAATATTCCACAACTATCACACAACGCCATCTAGTCCCAAGCTAAGTAGAGCTTGTGTTATGGGTACTAGACAACTGATAAACATACTTATATATTTCTAAATACATACATATTATAGATAAATTACACCCAGACACAGAACAAATGATCGTGCTCATCACACAAACATTTGTCCTGGGTGGGAATCGAACCCACGACCTCCGGCATAGCAGCATTTAATTTCACCCTGTATACATACAAATATTATAAATTCGAAAGTAACTCTGTTCTATTTGTTTTTCTGTTCCCTTTTCACACCAAAAACACTGAACCGATCGTTATGAAATTTTTAAATAGGTAGCCTGGGACCTAGAGATGGCCATAAGGTACTTTTCATCCTGGATATTTGTGTTAAAAATTATGTAATAACATTGGTTGTCTGCAAAGTCGGTTTACGGACTATAATTTTACATAATAACGTCATAAGAAAACATCCGATCGTGCCTCTCTATCGCTTGTTCCGCGCTCTCGCTTACACACTCGGCTCAGGCGGAACGTGACAATGAGTCATGCTTTTTCGTGCGTGCAGCGCCCGTTCATCGATTTATAAGACGTCGTTATCACGTCAAAAAATACACGCAGACGAGTTGTGGGCAACAGCTAGTTTATAATCCTGGGTACTAAAACATAGTTTGCCCAGCATTGGGATAGTAAAGGCTAATCAGAAAAAAATCAAGATTATTGAACAGTTATTAATAACTAGCTGCGCCCCGCGTTTTCACCCGCGTAAGTTTCGATCCCGTCGGAATATCGGGATAAAAAAGTAGCCTATATGTTAATCCAGGGTGTTAGCTACCTCCATACAAAATTTTATCAAAATTTGGTCCAGCCGTTTGAGAGTGAAGAAGTAACAAACATATAAACACACACAAACTTTCGCCTTTATAATATTATTGTGACAAGTTTGAACAAAGTCGCGGGGACAGTTAAATACTAAATACAGTAAATTTATACAGAAATCAATATTAAGAAAACAAAATATAGTATATTTCCTGAAGCAGTAAATACAGAAAAAACTTAAGCGCCCTTCTCAAAGCAATACTCACTAAAATTCCGCCAGAAACTGGCGAAGAACTCACAAAAACTATTTGTTATTAGACGAAGACAAAGAGACTGTTTCTCTAAAGTACAAAAAGTGCAAGAAGAACCTAAAGAGCGTGTTTGTAGTGAACAAGGAGCACTTTTTATTTGTGCCGTGTTCCTAGGAAGCTAGACCTTTAGTACCAGGCAGCGTGCCGAAAGATCTTACTATTTGTTTAAGAATAAGAATTATAAAAGGTGTGCATTTAGCCAACAGTAGTAAATTTCCCATACAATTATATGTAGTATGTACAGTCACGTCTAAAAGTATGTATACACTTGGCTTTATTCAAAGGCGATTTTCTCCTTTATTTTTGAATGAAATTTTATGTTATTACGAAAATAGTATTTTCGAACCCATAGGTTTATGTTAAGTGTCGTATTTCAACGTTGCATTCGTTATTTCACGAAAAAATCGCAATTGTAAATTGTATACATACTTTTAGACGTGACTGTACTAGCTGTGCCCCGCGGTGTCACCCGCGATAAAAGTATTATAGTCCTTTTTTATTGATTCCCTTTACAAATCTTCACCCCCCCTTTTACACCCTTAATGGATAATTTCGGGGATCAAACCTATTCTATATCCTTTCTCACAACTCAAACTATCTCCGTACCAAATTTGATCTAAATCGGTTCAGCGGTTATTGATTTCCCATACAAACTTCCACCCCCCTTTTAACCCCCTTAAAGGATGATTTCTGGGATAAAAACTATCCTATGTCCTTTCCCGGGATGCAATCTTTCTCTCTGCCAAATTTCATCTTAATTGGTTTAGTGGTTTAGGCGTGAAAAGGTAACATACAGACAGACGGAGTTACTTTCGAATTTATAATATTAGTATGGATGTAAAAAAATAAATGAAGGGCTTGTGGCTAAGTAATAACAGCCGCACAGGTCGATCGATCAGGTTAAGCTATGCTTGCCGCGGTTGGTCCGTGGGTGGGTGACCATCTTTACATACCATGACCCCTTCGTGCCTTTGAAAGCACGTAAAGCCGCTGGTCTCGGCTGTCATTCGTAGATCTTTGACAGTCGTTACGGGTATTCAGATGCCCGAAAGTCTAACAACCAGTCTTACCAAGAGGTATCGTATTACACAGTAACTGGGTTGTGGAGGTCAGATTGGATAAGCGATTACATCGAAGCGATCTTCAAGTGCGACTTAGATTGATCAGTAGTGCAATTGTATTTTTAACCGACTTCAAAAAAGGAGGTTCTGTATTCGACCCGTATGTATGTATGTTTGTATGTCCGCGATTTTCTCAAAACTAATGAACCGATTTTGATCATTCTTTCACTAAAGTGATCTACATACTTTCAGGAAGGTTTTAGTATATAATACATTAGGTAATTCTTCTTATGTACGAAGTAATATGCATAAATGTACTGCATCTCCGGCATTTCTATGCGAATTTTGATGATTCTTCTAGTCGGTGTCTTCAATTCTTCAGTACACTAATGTTAATTGAATTTGTGTGGGAGTGAAAAATAAAAACTTTTTTACAAAAAAAAAAACAACCGACTTTAAAAAAACACTACAAAGTGATAAATAACTTTAATTTCGGAAGTCGGTGTCGTTGGTTCCGCATTTACGTTTTTTGACACCGTTTTATAATTAGTGTGCTTAAAGTTGTAATTGGTGTTGTTAATTAACCCCAAGCTCGTAACAATACTTACTACAGATCACCATCATAAAAGTGAAAACATGCCAGAATTCATCTCAAATCAGTAGTAGCGGTAAATAGGTACGCTACCTCCGAACAAAAGTGTTGTTTCTATTGAGTTTTATTTTTTGACAAATAAACCTTGAGTGTTTTTTCCTTGGCTTCGTCCAAATTATTTATTATAGTGAACAGTAAGGGTTATTCATTTTTGCATTTGTTCTGAGCGCTCTTATTTGAAGAGAGGATCCGAGCGCGTTTTCTAAATAGAAGAAATATAAATAAGCATGGATTTTGATGTATCCTAATGGGTATTAAAATACGCGTTATTTTTGCTTGGCAAAACCAAACGGTTTTTAGTTTTTCAACGTTCTATTATGTGTTTTATTGCACCTATATAGGTTTTATTTTACAGTAAGCCATGTAACAAACCTTAATATAATCAGCCCATAATGTTCCTTATGTTCCCACTGCTGGGACACAGGCCTCCTCTCTTTTTGCGAGAGAGGGTGGCTGAAATCCACCACGCGCGCCATATGCGGGTTGGTAGATGTTACCGTCTTCGAAGTTTTGGTTCTAGGACATACCGGTTTCCTCACGATGTTTTCCTTCACCGTTTTGAGAGCAGCGATGATGAAATAAACCTTACGGACCGCCATTTAAACTTTTCACTAGATGCCGACCCCAAGATAGTTTGGAAAAGAATAGGCAGATGATGATCAAACTTTTTCTTTTTAATTTTTAATAAAAAAAAATTTAAGGGCGTTGTTCAATCTAGCTTTCAAACAAACACATTACAAATTACATCAATATGAGTTTTTTCGCGAATTCTGCCTATAGTTTACATTCATTTGTTATTTATAAGCTAAACTAAAAACCGTCCCCAGTATAGTTAGGAAGCCTTGGCTGATGATGATGAAGCTTTACTAATAGAAAACGAAAACTCCCACAAAAAAACAAAAGAATCTAAAACACGCCAGGAAAAAACAGCACAATTATAATAAAAACGTTACAAAAGGGAAAGTGTTGCCAACAAAGAAGAACTGTCTCATCTCACATTTACAATTCAAGGATGTTTCAAAGTTGCCTAATTGATTGTTTCGGGGACCCCTAAGCCGGCTTTTAGCTAAAAACGAAGGGAATGGAAAAAACGGTGAGATGCGAACGGAGACACGAGTTGGGGGTTCCGTATTTTAAAAATAAACAAAGCGAAGTGGGAGGAGTAACTGTGAGTGCAAATGAGAGCAATGGTGGCCTAGTGGTAACGGCGGCGACTAAAAGGGCTTACAGGACCTAAACGCAAAAACGCAAGTTTTAGAAACAATAAAAGTATATGATGATTGACTACAGTAAACAAAATCAAAAAAATACATGATATTCTTCAGGATATATGCTAGGTAGATAGTGTGTTGAAAACATAATACAACTTTTATCCATCATCTTTCACACAGTCCAATCTTGGTTTCCTTCGCCCCTACCAAAGAATTGAAAGCTTTACACGCATTTTCACTTACCTACAAGGAAACCAAGACTCCGGTTCGTAACAAGAAACGCCATATGTAGCTGTTCTCCTAACATTTGGCAAGGGAAATCGAATTGGAAATTCGAAATGTAGAATCTATGTAGTACAGATTCCTCTCACGGAATTCAATGAAATTGGGCCTAATTCTGCTTCATGGCCCGTTGTTGGTACGTCGGAATATGCTTTGCTAGAAAGCATAACATTATATCAGGACGGCATTAGGTATATATAAAATAATAAATAATTTATTTTATTTATTTATTTATTTTATTTTACCATTTATGTACACACATATATAAACAGACAAGAAAAAACAGAACAGAAAAATAGGTACAAAGGTGATGCTTATTTCATAAGAAATCTCTTCCAGCATAACTGCGATAGGACAAGAAATAAAGAGATGTAGACAGCGTGTTAAAGAGTAAAGGAGACAAAAAAATACATAAAACCTAAAAAACAATTCACTTAATAAAACTAATAATACAAGAATATACTTACATACATACAAATATACTTACATACATACAAATAAACATACATACTTCTAAAATAAATAACACTCAAATGTAAATAAAAATACATACACAACTATGATAGGGTGGAGAGATAGTGTTCTTTCACTCTTCTTTTAAAAACTGCAATAGTTTGGCAGTCCCTAATTGCAGGCGGTAGTGTATTCCACAGCCGCACCGCGTGCACTGTGAAGGAGTAATAATCATTAATATCATTAAATAATTTTGAACGTAAATCCCACACATATTTACTAATACGCAAAAACTCTCGTATAGGACTTACATGCACATACACATAACACCATCAGACATTCACACACTACACAACACACGAAATCCTACAATAACATTACACACCACAAATATTATGCCACCTTTATTATAGATTTAAGTACCTCTCTATCTAAACTAAACTGTGTTCTAATAGTGAAAATACGTGTAAACTGAATCAAGATGCCGTTAAATATGTTAAATGTTTAAAGGGGTGTGAGCCTGGAGATCTGTCATACAGGTCCCGAACCTAGTTCAGACTCCAGCTCTCACAAAGGTTCTAGCATAACTAAGGCAAAATTGTATATACGACTACTGTAACAATGTACCTTTACAGGGAAATAAAAAAAATAAATTAAAAAAAAATAAAAAAAAATGAAAAAAATCATAGTTTTAATAGGTTTATGCTTATCTTATCTGGGCCCGCGTGGTGGATTACGGCCCACTCCCTCTCACAGAGAGGAGGCCTGTGTCCCAGCAGTGGAAACATTATAGGCTGATGATGATGATGCTTATCTTTATATTTAAAATATTTATTCCTCAATTTTCATTATTGTACCTACCACTGTTTGTCTCTGCATCACCCAAAGGTTGACTGGTAGAAAATAACCTATGGTATTATGTCCGCCTATGTACATTTATGTGCTTGAAGTATTAAATAAATAATATTCTCCACCATATCAGAAGTACGCACTGTTCTTATTGTTCATATACATAACTAGCTGCGCCCTGAGGTTTCACCCGCGTAAACGTCGATCCCGTGGGAATATCGGAATAAAAAGTAGCCTATATGTTAATCCAGGGTGTCAGCTACCTCCATACAAAATTTTATCAAAATTAGTCCAGCCGTTTGAGCGTGAAGAAGTAACAAACATATATAAATACACACACACACCCCCACACACTCACTCACAAACTTTCGCCTTTATAATATTACTAGCTGTGCCCTGCGGTTTTACCCGCGTAAACGTCGATCCCGTGGCAATATCGAGATAAAAATTAGCTTATACGTTAATCCAGGGTGTCAGCTATCTCCATACAAAGTTTTATCAAAATTAGTCCAGCCGTTTGAGCGTGAAGAAGTAACAAACATAATATATAAATACACACACACACACCCCCACACACTCACTCACAAACTTTCGCCTTTATAATATTACTAGCTGTGCCCTGCGGTTTTACCCGCGTAAACGTCGATCCCGTGGCAATATCGAGATAAAAATTAGCTTATACGTTAATCCAGGGTGTCAGCTATCTCTATACAAAGTTTTATCAGAATAAGTCCAGCCGTTTGAGCGTGAAGAAGTAACAAACATAATTATAAACGCACACTCACACACTCACAAACTTTCGCCTTTATAATATTAGTGTGATTATTATTTGGTTATACACACTAGCAGCTAATTAGCTGATGCGTGTGTATTTTGATACACACAACACACAAAATAATGCCTATCTGTTCAATTTCAGTTATCAAAGACTCTATCTTAATTAGAGTGGTATTCACAATCGGTACTCTCAAACTTCAAAGCTAAAGCCCCAGAAATTAAACGAAAAGAAAGTAACCCCATTCTCATTTAACAAAAGAAACTTTGCACTAGTTCAGACAAGAGCCACTAAGCAAGCATCTATAGATCTCATTCCGTTCCGACGTCTCAAAGAGGATCCCTAAAGAACTTTTTCAATCAACCGGCTACTATGTCTTACGGCAATCGGTATTAACTTAATTTGAAAGGTGACGGCATCGAAATAGCTTATTGACCCATCTATCCTTTGTTTATTGTTCGCAATTCTCTCCCTTTTTTCGCCCTTCGACGTTGTCAAAAGAAATAAAAGTTTTTCGGAGCCCGTTGGAGTTGCGTCACTATTTTGCTAAATACGATATTTGATACGCTTGGCGCAAATACGTGTTTTATTTCGATTAAACATTCTCTGAATTTAATACTGTTTTTAAAAATTCAATTTATTTGATAAACTAGTTATTTCTACGAGTTATGTTACACAGAGAACGAACATTAAAGAAATTCTAAATTGTGATTTTCTGTGAAATAAAATATGTGCAAGCTTTTTATCATTATTCTTTACCTTAAATTTATTTTCTCTTTCTCAGTATCTGTACAATTTTGATCAAAGAAAAAAAAAATTAATTTTTGAATTTGTTTTTTTTTTTTTTTGTTAAGGCTCCCGCAGACAGGCGCGACAAGATAGTGCGATGTGATTTTGGTAGAGCCAAATCCATAAAGTTGTCATAGCAATTGTTCTGCTAGCGTCGTCTGTCTGGGACAATCGTTTCAAGAGATAAATAACTAGGTACTTAGATACAGGTCTGCTTTTGACAAAATCTTGGACCGCGTTTCCACATACCTATCTGCAAGAAAACTTCCTTTGAAAATTGCCAACAGTATGCCTGATCACAGACTGCATTAGCAACCGCGTTTTTAAAAATGCGGCTTTAAAAAAAGTACCTTAAACAACCAAGAAAAACCTTTCTAACAATAACAAAACGAACTCGCATTTTACGGAAACGGCATTATAAACTCAAAGAACACAGAAACTCGAAACAAAACAGTCGAAAATACAACATAGTATCCTACTTCTTACTAATATTATAAACGCGAAAGATTGTGAGGATGGATGGATGGATGAATGTTTGTTACTCTTTCACGCAAAAACTACTGAACGGATTAGGATGAAATTTGGCAGACAGATAGTTTATAACCTGTATTAACACATAAGGCAGGATCCAGAGAAGGACACGTGCGACAAGGATGGTTTGACCAAAGTGGAGAAGAAGAAACCTCCTTGTCGGAACCAGTGCGGCACCGCGCTGGCAGGACCGAACATGCTGCTGCGTCCAGCAATTCCGACGACGCAACTATACGTGTCCAGACTGCACCACTCCACGAAGGTTGAGGAGATCGTGGAGTACTTGCGTGTGAAGACCAACTGGACTTTGAGGGTCGAGAAGTTGAAGTTGCGTCACAACACGAACTTCAAGTCGTTCGTGGTGCGTGTTCCGACACACCATCTCGAGAAGTTCCTCAAGGAAGAGTTCTGGCCGAAGGGTGTTGTGTATCGCCGGTTTCGTGGCCGGCTACATGACACCAGTCAGCGAAACACGACGCCGACACTTCGTCTTTAGTTAGTTTCTTAGTGTGATTATAATGTTGTATGTATTTATAGTATTTTTAAGTTATATTAATATTGTATTTTATGTGTTTTATATGGGCCTTGATGCCTGAAATAAATGGATAAATAAATGAATAAATAAGATATTTTTGATCTTGGTAGTACGTTCCCGTGGGATAATTTCCGACTCCTACGCGAGTGAAGCCGCTGGCAACAGTTAGTAGAAAATAATTTTGCTTCGTCACTCCAGGAGGCGTTGGTAACGCTAAAAAGATTCGGTTCATGAATAAGCTATGGAAATGCTGTTCTTTGTCTAATCAGCGAGGAAACTAAAAATAAACCTAGGCGAAACAAATGAAGATGTGTTTTTGTTCGTTTGTTTTTAAGGTCGTAATTAGCGTGGCAATGCTTGAGCGATGCGCGTCATTGACACAACGTTGTATGTTTTTTTAGTAGGTGGTGCCGAATGTGAAAACCGTTGAATGCCACAGAGAGCATTTTATAAGCGACCAGACAGTGTGATATTTTCTTTGGGCGTGCTCTGACGGCAATCCACGAAAACTGGCAAAGTCAAAAAGCCAGGACCGAGCCTTAATTTTTGCCTCGATTAAAAATGTATACTGCTAGCTCAGCCCGGGCTTAAAGCAACTATGAAACTTTCTCTATGAAAAAAGAACATATATGTCATGCATGGTCATCGGTCAAATGATATTGGAGTTTGACATCCTCATATACATTGTCAAATTAAATGAGTCAGCGAAACTCTATAGACGTCATAGGCAATAAAATAAAAAACTGTTAATTATTTGTTTGGAGTCAACGACCGCTGTTAGTAACTGGAAGTAAGATTCGTGTTACCCACAAAGTCTGTGAAGATTTCAAGTAGCCACATAACCAGCTGTTGTCAATCCCAAAAATTAAATTCACCATATTTTTTTTTATCATGTTGATTATCGACACCCATCACGTCGACCGTACGACCTGAAGAAGGTGGCTGGGACAGACTGGATGCGGAAGGCGGAGGACAGGGTGTTGTGGCGCAGCCTGGGAGAGGTCTATGTCCAGCAGTGGACTGCAATAGGCCGAGTTGATTGACCTATCACTTCTGCGAAGTTTCAATAGCTCATTTTAACCATTCCCATTATGCCATTTTGCTTATTGCACCCTGTATACGAACATCTATTTTTAAATGTAACATTGTTAACAGTCAAAAAATCTCCTATTGTAAATTACCTCTTAATCGTATATTTTACACCAACCGCATTGAAAAATAGGTCACATATTTATCTGGGTCAGTCGCCACCTGATAATTGAAGATTTAACCAATTTAAAAGAAACTGGGAGGTTTCAATTAAAGAGCGGGCATCCTTTAGCCCACTAATTGAGCACCCAAGCATAAAGCTGCTTCATCATCAAAGGAGGAATCTAAAAACATAAGTAATTAAATAAAAAGGAACCTTTCATAATTTTAATTACGTTGCAATTAAGGGTACACCGTTAATGTGAAAGGTGATGCTTAGAAGGCTTACTACTCAACTGAGCTCGCAGCAGCATTTCATGACATCATTCAGTCAAATAACGGCCTTTGCTAGACATAGGTCTTAAGGCGGTACCCCGACCAAATAACCTTGAGCATTCGTTCCCTCCTTGCGACAGAGATAGAGAGCGACACGACTGCTTCGTACGAAATGGATGCAGCGTACCTCCGCCCGCACCCTGCGCACGCCCCTTTATCACAATTTTTGGAATTATTTTAATAAAAAAAGAATAGCGATCGTTTTAAATAATTTATGGATTACTTACATTTTTAAATTATTTATCCATTGGTAAAATCCTCAAATTAATAGATCGTCAAGTTTAGCAAAAGATGAATGCAATCAATAATTTTAGTCACTTTTGTAAAAGGAGATTTTAAATGTATTAGTAACATATAAAAACAAATAATAACGGGCAATGTGATGATTGGATATCGAACATTAATAATGTGCTTTCAGATGTAGTTTATTTCTCATAATTATTGAGTTAATAGCCTCTGAATAACGAAGAAAAACGCGGTTTTGGTCGGGGTACCGCCTTAACGTAGCACCACTACAGTGACCGGTCTTATGCCTCCCGCCTCTAGCGAATCCCCGAGATACTCACAAGATGGTTGGTTTACCTTTTAGGCAGGTACACCTGAACTTGACGAGTCTAATATCACTATTATGCACTGAACGAACGTGGTGATTCTTGAAGCAATCCTCGGTCAATGGATAAAAGACTTTAAAAATAATTGACGAAAATGTAGATGAAGGCTAAACACCTCCTCACCTTTCAGCGGGATTGGCCGAAAGGGGTACCGCTACCCCGGAACATAAAGGGCTAAGGAAGGAACACGGGTGGGTTTTAGTCAGTAAGAGTCTGACACTCCCCTCCGCTCCACCCAGAGCGGGAGGAGTCATTTGATGATTTCCCACCCTGAAAAAAAAAAGGCTAAACACCTCTGCCAAGTGCCTACCCCTTTTGGGAATACAGCTGGTGTGAAGTATTTTTTAAGTTCTTGATAGAGAGAGATCTCTCTATCAAGAACTTAAAAAATACTTCGAACTTCGTGAAGTTGGACTTCTGTCTATATAATCATATGTCGTATCATTACCGTTTACATTTTAATGTCTAGATCCAAGATGGCGGCCGCCTATTCATTTATACATTAGTTAATTGCTTTTAGAGCACTTTGTACTACCGGTATTTAAGCCAGGTAGACAACGTGAAAAGATTCTCGTTCTAAATAATATGGTCTTTTAAATTTAAGACGTTGTTGCTTATATTTTAAAACAGGGTGAAGTTATCTACTTGTTTTTTTAAGAGGACTTTGGGAGGATCGATTTATCAGTTTAGCTACGCTATCTATGGACGGAATTACCCAGTGTAATTCCGTCCATATATCTGTCCATATATCTGTATAGTTACACAACTATGTATATAGAAAGAGAGAAATCGGTGTGTAACTATTCATCTGTTATAACACGTTTATTAGTAAGGGGGTATATAGTATATAGATTTTGCTGTGCTCGACAGGGTCCATAATTGATTCTATTGTTTTATACTAACCAACTGTATGAATACATTATGGATACAATAAAGATTGAATTGAATTGCAGATACCTACGTTTACAAACAAATGTGAATAGATACCTAAATCCAACATAGTATCAAGATAGGCTTATGTACTCTACTTAATGTTACCGTGTAGCATATGGCAACACTAACGTAAACAGGGCGATCAAGTAAAGTGTTGCCATACAACACGTCATACAGTAGGTAATGTTAGTACACTATAACGTTTACGATCTCGTTCCGTTCTATTACCTACATAATATGTACCTGTACTGGTTGCTAATAGGCTCTAGTTAGCAAAGAAAATAGGTAGACTATATCGCCTTGTATTTTTAACCGACTTCAAAAAAGGAGGTTCTGTATTCTACCCGTATGTATGTATGTTTTTATTTCCGCAAATTTCTCAAAAACTAATGAATCGATTTTGATAGCTCTTTAATTAATGTGATCTACATACTTTCAGAAAGGTTTTAGTATATAATACATTCGGTAATTATTCTTATGTACGAAGTTATATGCATAAATGTACTGCATTCTATGTGAATTTTGATGATTCTTCTAGTCGGTGTCTTCAATAAATGATAAAATTGAGATGGATGAGGCCGGCCCAGAAAGAAATGGCGGGGATGACCTGGACGCGAACCGCTAGGACTAATTCAAGGTGGCGCGGGAAAAGAGTTCCTGGAAGGATTTGGCGCAGGCCTTTGCCCAGCAGTGGGACAAACTAGGCTAATAAACGAAACGAACTTAAAACTGTAATTTTGATGACTTGAACATGGTTCTGATGAGGAAAACTTTTTTTTTGGTTCTTGACAAAGATATTGATAGATTTGCTACTTTTCAAAATACCAAGCATTTCTTTGATGAAAATTAGTTAACTGACAGTTCATATATTTACATAATTTAAAAAGCTAACAGTATTAAAATAATAATATGCACAAGTACAATAAAAAGGAGGGGAATTAATCAAAGGGCATCAAAAAATTCTTCCGCATCGCTGTCAACAGAAAAAGTGCCCAAAAACCTGGCAGCATTGGCACATTGTATGGCAATACTGATACTGACAATAGGGTTCAAGTTCAAAGAGTAACTAATTTATCTCAAATAAATTGACAGTTAACTTAACACGACCAATTAATCGAGAATTTGTTGTTCAATTCGAGGGCACATGCTCTGGAACCCATTAATAGGCCCATCAAAGTTAGTCATACGGAGGTCGGTCGTCATGGTGACGTTAACGAGACTATTTCGTCTGCTAATAGCTCGGACATACTCCGTTAGCTTGAGTACTCGGTTAGGGTATAGGTACATAGATGGTATAAGAAGATGTTACTTGTTGAGTAATTGTAAGTAAGTGGCTATCAGCTCAGGACTATGCACGGACTGAAGCTCTACTGACTCCCATACTTTAAGTCCCTCGCAAATACTCACCCAGGTGTAATACATCCCCCTAACACATCCCTTTAACACTAACATACGTACACACAAACTACACTAAATTACACTCTACAAAAACCATATTGTAATTTTGCATGTTTTCCTTTAGTTAAGTAAGTTTAAGTATTGTTTAGACTCAGGAACCAAACGATCACTGAACTACCCACTAGTGCACTTATAATGTGCCATTAACGCCGTAATAGCTAGATCCCACGACACAAGGTATCCTAGTGTGGGGTCTAGCGCTACTTTTTTGCTCTATATCTTTAATTTTTATTTATTATCAAAATGTGTCTAAATAAATGTTATTGTTTTTTTTATTTTTTATTATGCTTAGGTCGAACCGTCATTAACAATAGTTTGATTGTTAAACAAGGGGCTAAACTTACCCATTATATACGAGGTAGTTTTACTCCGAGGGAGTAAATAGAAACCGAGTTATGTCGAGTCTTTATTCATGATTATTTTACTTATGAATAAAGACTTTTTCAGTTTTGTAGGCTCGTTGGCAACAGACAAAAATGAAAAAAACACCTTTTTTCCCTAAGGGTAAATATGCTATTTTTTCCTCGCTCTGATAAGCTACAATGACGGTATTTTTGAGCGAGAGGAGTGATAAAGTTATTTTTGAACAGTTAGTAGTAAAAGTTTAGTTAATGCATGTACAGCGCCCTAATTGAGTAACAATCTCAATCTGAATCATTTTGAAGGATATTGCTAATCCATTGCTTCTTAAGTTCGAAAATTTTGTCTGCTCAACAACGTAAATAACACAATGTATGTTGTTGAACTGTAACAATGAAACCCATTGCTACTGATAGTGTGTTAGGTATGCAATTACCCCGCAGTTTGGAAAATTATTTATTTAGCAAATGATACCCTGCTTTAATTTTCCATATTAGGTATAGCCATTTCATACAACTGTTAAAGAATGTCAGTTGTAATTTGAATATACGGACAATGTAAGTTGGTAGTCAATTTGCTTAACAGGTTATTTCACTGACTATACTACAGTCATTAAGTATTCTGTGCTACAGTTTGGCTGTTCCCGCTGTACCTACCTTTATCTTTTTATGTAAAGTTATTGATAGATTTGCGACAAAATTAAGAACTAAAAAAATCTACAATCTGGCTTTTAATTTCAGGCTGTTTTACAAAATCGCTAATCGTTGACCCGCTGCCGCTGCATTAATAAACGCAAAACGTTTATGCAATACTACTTCTTCAAGTTCAGTAATTATAGAAAATCGCTGATCGTTGTTAAGTTGTTTTACATGACGGAGTTGTTTTGTAAAACAACTAGCGGTTTTGTAAAATAGCGTATTCTATAATATCTACATAGAAAGAAAGAAAGAAAAAATGTTTATTTGGACACAGTTCGTGAAACACAAAATACAAAATTAATAAAAAAAAATAATGTTTCTAACAACAATAGTGTGTGCCTCACGGCTGCGCCAAAAAGGTTCATTTCAGCATTAATGCCAGACAGATGCTGCCTGACGCTGGTTTTCTAATGAACCCTTAGGGAAAAGTGACGGGGAGTACACACAGTTTCAACATACCTAAGACATACTTATAAATAAATAAACTAGTAATCACGTATATATCATTACAAATACAAATAAGAAAAAAAAAACAAAAACAAAACATCAAAGTCTCAGCAAAAACCTGTTTTTCTTTTCTAGATTAATTTAGATAAGATTGATCCGTGCACGGTGCACGCAAAGCGCAACAGGCCGCCGAGCACGACGGACCGCACGCGCACTTGCGAACAATAAAACTGTGGGTTGTTTGAATAGATACATGGATAGTCGTAATAATAATAATAAAACTAAGTTAAAAAATGACTCCTAAACAGTTAATTCAATGCTATTCGAACAAAAAGTGATGTACCTTCCTATAACAATAGATGAAGTAGGTACACATGTTAGTAGAAGAAGGTAAGCGTTATTTAATACTTACGATAATTAAATTAAACAGATCAGCATTGCTATTTTGAATTTCGTGTAATTTATTAATTTATACCCTCTTTTGTTTCAGTAGTGCATTTACGAATGATGCCACACCCTGTGTTCACATTAACAAAAAGTACCGTCTACGGCCAAGATTCCAACAGAAGAATAAATAATAAATAAAAAGGATGCGTCAACACTAGCTGTGCGTCACAGTCGCAAGTAGGCAAGGCACAATATGTAAGTACGAAAAACAACGCGTTAAGAATGAACAGAGTACGAGATTGTTGTGACAAAAAGGAATAATGTGTCCGTTTATGTTTCCCACAGGTCTCACCACTGCGGCGGCAGTTAGGCAGTTAGGCGTTGCAGGAGCGCCATCGAGTCGGAAACGTTTGAGACAGCAAAGGACGGGAAAACACCGAGTGTGCCATCTGCGACATATACATAAATAATTATAAACTAGTTATCTGCCTAGCCTGTTTCCCAACTATGTTGGGGTTGGCTTCCAGTCTAACCGGATGCAGCTGAATACCAGTATTTTACATGGAGCGACTGCCTATCTGACCTCCACAACCCAATAACGGGGTAATACGATACCCCTTTCTAAGACTGGTTCTCAGACTTTCGACCTTTTGACTACCCGTAACTACTGTCAAAGATCCACGAATGACAGCCGGACTAACAGCTTAACGTGCTTTCCGAGGCACGGAGGGGTCTTGGTATGTAAAGATGGTCACACATCCATAGACCAACCGCGGAAAGCGTAGCTTTACCTAATCGATCGACCCGTGCGGCTGATATTAGTTAGCCACAAGCCCCTCTTAAATTAAAAACTTAAATTACTTAGATATATTAAACAAAATATCTTTATGTTTCGTCAAGCCGTAAAAGCCGTGCGAACCAGGGGCGGGACGCCAGTATAATAGGTATATGCTAATATACTGTGGAAATGAACCCACCTGTTTTGCTCTCATTACCGAATATACCCCTAAATATTGTCTAATACTACGGCCTGAGGGAAACCCGTGTTTAGTTTAATAGTAACTATTCTATGTGTTTTCCCAAACATGCGAACCGTGAGAGCGGTATTAATTTTGAAAGCTTCCACACATCGTATGGTAAGCAGACCTTACATTCATCATCATAAATTCCTTCCCTTGTCCCACACTAGTGTAAATTAAAGTTTTTGAACAGGTTCGACTGTTTAGAATGTCGTTTCTGTGCCTAATAGTCACGAATGAAATGAAATGAAATTATGAAATGAAATAATGAAAATATGAAATAAAATACCTAATGAAATGAAATTAAATGGATTAAATTATAAAGAAAAATGCAATTATGAAATGAGGAAAGGCAAATGAAAAATGGTTTATTATGGTAATAAGTAAACCTAAACAACTTGTGATTGGAGCCTACTTTTAAGCAGATAAGCCTGTGTTACTGCTCTTCCATAACTTAAATAAGTATCTTTTACTTGATTTATAGCAAAATATGAAGCAATTATCTATTTACAAAAAATATATTGTTTGGACTAAAAAAATAAAACATTAATGCTTTAGTATGTTGCTTGTAGAATAATCTGACAAAAAATCAGAATGATTGTATGTATACAGGGTGAAATTGAACACATGCGACAAATCGAAATGGGAGATTATACTCATCATTATGAACAACTTTTACTATAGGACCAAACCTGAAATCGCGAAAAAAAAATCAGCTGTTCCCTACATTTTGGCGAGTTATGCGAACATAAATGTAGGGAACAGCTGATTTTTTTTTCGCGATTTCAGGTTTGGTCCCATAGTAAAAGTTGTTCATAATGACGAGTACAATCTCTCATTTCGATTTGTCGCATGTGTTCAATTTCACCCTGTATTAGTATGGTTTTTATTGTAAAAAGAAAGTGTTTAGGAGGTATCTTTATGATTTTTTCTATCGTACTAAATAAGTTGTATTATGTTTTCAACACATATACACGATATATGCTAAGTAGACCTAGCATATATCCTGAAGAATATCATATATTTTTCTGATTTTGTTTACTGTTAGTCGATCATATACTTTCATTGCATCTAAAACTTGCGTTTTTTGCGTTTAGGTCATGTACATAATCAGCCTATAATGTTCCCACTGCTGGGACACAGGCCTCCTCTAGGTGAGAGGGAGTAGGCCGTAATCCACCACGCGGGCCCAGTGCGGGTTGGCAGATGTCACATGTCTTCGAATTTTTGGTTCTAGGACATGCCGGTTTCCTCACGATGTTTTCCTTCACCGTTTTGAGAGCAGTGGTGATGAAATAATTTACACAAAGTAAAGCGCCTGTCTGGGTTCGAACCTACGAAATAGGAAGCGAAATACGATAGTAGGTCATGTAATCCCCTTATATAGGTATACCAGACTGATAAAGATAATACTTAACTATAACACGTAGATGTATAACTCAACTCCCAACAAACGACGACGCACCAATATGACCGCGTTTCAACAATACATTCCCACTTAGATTTAAGATGCGGTTTAATTGTTTGTTACCCCGTTCAAAATTCAACTCTAATTAATTTAGTTTAATTATACGAGTTAACGAGGCGAGCTTAATGTCTTGCTTTATTGCTATCTAACAAGTAGGAGTCTTGTAAGATATGAGAGAAAAGCCTTTGTTGTCATAATTTTATTCCTAGAATCTTCGGCGAAATATGAGCTGGCAAATCCATACTAATATTATAAATTCGAATGTAACTCTGTCTGTCTGTATGTTACCTTTTGACGCCTAAACCACGTGACGGATTTAGATTAAATTTGGCAGAGAGATAGATTGTATGCCGAGGAAGGACATAAGGTAGTTTTTATCCCAGAAATCATCCTTTAAGGGGGTGAAAAGGAAAGTGGAAGTTTGTTTGGGGAATCAATAACCGCTGAACCGATTTAGATGAAATTTGGTATGGAGATAGTTTAGGTTGTGGGGAAGGATATAGAATAGGTTTGATCCCCGAAATTATCCCTTAAGGGTGTAAAAAGGGGGGTGGAGATTTGTAAAGGGAATCAATAAAAAAGGACTATAATACTTTTATCGCGGGTGAAACCGCGGGGCACAGCTAGTATTTCATAATTTTAACTTGTCTAAGGTAATACAGAGCAGTGGTGGCCAAGTGGTAACTGCCGCGACTTACGAGTTGTAGGTCGTAGGTTCGAATCCAGACAGGCGCTTTACTTTGTGTAATTTTTTTTATCACTAGGTACTGCTCTCAAAACGGTGAAGGAAAACATCGTGAGGACACCGGCATGTCCTAGAACCAAAAATTCGAAGACATGTGACATCTGCCAACCCCGCACTTGGCCCGCGTGGTGGATTACGGCCTACTCTCTCTCACTGAGAGGAGGCCTGTGTCCCAGCAGTGGGAACATTATAGGCTGATTATGTAAGGTAATAGGTACGGTCAGGAAAATTAATTATTTATCATATTTACTACGTCGATTTGTCGTGTTATAGCGACTTCATACAACTCTCAAAGAATTACAACTGTTGTAATTTGAATATACGCCCAGTTTAAGTTGGTATTCAATTTGATAAATAATTCATTCTCCCCGACTTTATAACAAGTATAAAACCAACTTACTCAAATCGCTAATAGAATCTTGAGCAGTTGTATTTAAAATCAATCAACCAATTATACCCCACTAGCATTCTAGTATAATCAACTCAGCCTATCGCAGTCCACTGCTGGACATAGGCCTCTCCCAGACTGCACAACAGCACCCTGTCCTCCGCCTTCCGCATCCAGTCTACCCCAGCCACCTTTTTTAGGTCGTCCGTCCATCTAGCTGGGGGGCGTCCCACACTACGCTTGCCGGTACGCGGTCTCCACTCCAGGACTCGTCTGCTCCACCGACCATCGGTCCTTCGACAGACATGGCCAGCCCACTGCCACTTCAGTTTGCTTACTCTGCAAGCTATGTTGTATGTGTATATTCTAGTATAAGTGACACCGAAATTATAATATTCGTATACTTATCATCATTCGTCTAGCCTTTTCCCAACTATGTTGGGTTGCGGGTTCCCGTCTAACCAGATGCAGCTAAATGTATTTTACATGGAGTGACTGCCTATCTTACCTCCACAACCCAGTTACTGGGTAACACGATACCCCTAGGTAAGACTGGTTTTAAGACTTTTGAGCTGCCGACTACCCGAACGACTGTCAAAGATCTACTAATGACAGCCGGGACCAACGGCTTAAGAGTCCCGAAATGCCTGCGGAAGGTGATCTATTTGTTGAATTTGACATATAAGCATAATCAGCTTATAACTTTCCCACTCATGGGACACAGGCCTCCTGTCTGTGAGAGGGAGTGAGCCGTAATCAACCACGCGGGCCCAGGGTGTTGGTGGATGTCACATGTCTTCAAATTTTTGTTTCTAAAACATTTTCCCTACGATGTTTTCTTCACAATTTTGGCATTTTTTTTTTTAAGTGTAAACTTCTAAAGGAGCGTTCGGCATTTTTCGAGACGAGAAAAAACCATTGAACTCGCGACACTGTTACCGTAACCGGCACCTCTGTATATAAATATATACATAGATTGTGTATGCCAACATGCATGTATACACATGTATGTTGGCATTTTTGAGATGCAAAAAAACCATTGAACTGACGACATTGTTGTCGTTACCGTAGCCGACACCAAATAAATATTTCCTGACGATTCAAAAAATACACACGTAATTGTTCAAGTTTTTACTTCTGTCTCCCGGGGTGCCACTGTTTTTTCTAATTAAAAAGTGGTTTAATAAATTTTTATCACATAAATTAGATGACTACTTACTTATCCTGACATTTACCAAGTAAAGATTAAATGAACGTCTCTCAAATTAAATATTAAAGGACATCAACATTATTTGCCTTTCAGAGATATTAATTTAAATGAAATGTAAGTTGACTTTCAAAACTCAGAGACTTTAATGAAAAGCAAAATTATTTCGCTGAAGACAAATAAAATATTATGCAAAGAATTTAAATGCTGTAATGGAAAATGTATTTCATTGACTTAAAGATGATTTTAATATCGACTCAGATACCGGTAAAAGCTTTGCGCGCTGTTTTATTATTATTATTACTATTTACTTAAAATAAATCAATGCGAGATGACCTGGACGCGTACCGCGCGGGCAGATTTAGGTGGCGCGGGAAAAGAGTTCATGGAGGATTTGAGGGAGACCTTTGCCCAGCAGTGGACAGTACAAACTAGCTACAAAAAACAATGATTTTGTCGATATCAGCATCTGCTAAATATGGAAACAGAGAGACATAGACAGATACTAGATTTACATTTTGAATGGTAATGTTCTTTATCTTCTTTAATGGCCAATTCTCGCAATTAAAAACGTTTGAAATCAGTCGCAATCTAATCTTAGCGACCATCTATGTAAAAAATTTAAAATTAGAGAAAGAAAAGAAGAAAGAAAGAAAATACATTTTTTTGCGGCAAACATGACGCATCAAAAAAAAACAACGAGAGGTGACAGATTGAGATCGTAGTGGTATCTATAATGCCACATGCAAATAACGCGGCATACTGACGTCACGCAAAATCAACGCGTCATACTGACGCCACGCAAAACTTCCAATTCAGCTACGACCATAAATAAAATAAAACAATTCATCTTCGCTTTAAGTCTTGCACGAAAAAAGAAAGAAGGAAACAAGACGGCCATCTTAGCCCGAGAATTCAAGACCAGCAAACAAACAAACAGACCCCAACACTATTGTAAATAACCCTTCTCGTGTCATGTTACCCCAACTAAAGCCAGAACACACGCCGTGTCTAACAAACACAGCAACCGCAGAAGCAAGGCGCGAGCTGTCAATGTGTACCTGCCTCATAATTTGCATGGTTAGACTTCAATGCTGCCGCGACTCAAAGACGATACTAGTATGGTCTAAGGAGAAAAAAAAATGTCTTTGATTTTTAATGTCGTAAACAGTTGGGTTTCTATCTTTAATGTAAAAATTTCGTATTTCCTATAGGCACAATTTATGAATTTATAGAAGAATATCCCAGATCGTAGCAATTTTACAGTAAGTACAGGATTCGCTGATTTAAAGTAAAAACCGAGACTGGGTTGTTTTTATTGATGGTATTGAGTACACATAAAAAACTATTTTTTTTGTCTGCGTCACCCAAAGGTTGGCTGTTAGAAAATGCCTGCGTAAGTCCGCCTCTGTACATTTTTAAAGCATTAAATAAATAAATAATTTGATAAAATGCATAATGCTCGGTAAGTAATAGGTAATTCATGCCAACAATTTGTTCTTACTATAAATAAATAATACAAATAGTTTTATTTTTATTAAAGAATCAGATATTTACATAATTTAAAAAGCTAACAATCTTAAAATATTAATATGTAAAAGTATATAAAAAGGGAGGGGAAATAATCAAAGGGCATCAAAAAATTCGTCGTCGAAACGTGCCTGCCCAAAAGTCTATTTAAATAGTTTTATTTAAATAGCTTTCGTGTCTAAAAGAGAAGAATTTCATTAAAGCTTTGGGAGGCCGAATACGGCCCACAAGCTTCACAAATATTATAGTTATTCAAATCATCTCATATTTGCTTTTGTCATTCGAAAATTAATAATATTTGCATACACAAAGCCGACGTTACACAATAGTATTAAACAAACGACCAGTTTCATGACAATTCTATTTAAATTCAATGCGCATTAGGGTCTTCCCACATTTATCGACGCGGAATCGGCTAACACCGGTCAAAAAAGCCTTTATGTCTACGTAATAAGGGTGTTATTAATACCATTCGCATCGGCTCGGCTCGGACGACGCGGCGCGACGCCGATCGACGGCGAAACGAGCCGTTTGCCTATTAGCTCGGCGATAAGTCGAGTAGTTTAGTGATACGCACTCGGCTTGAGCCGATTCCGCGTCGATAAATACGGGGAGACCCTTACTCGGAATTGTAAGCCCAGCCTAATTTAATATTAATGATCGTATTGTAATTACTGGTTGAACGTGCTACTGCACCAAAGAGTAAGTAATGTTCATTATATGTAAGAAGAGACGGGAGTCCCATAGAAAAGAGAAAACGTCGCTTGTATGAAACTTGTACTTAAACTGAATACCAACATAACAAAAATGACACAGACTATGCACAGACTGCACATGTTAAAGCGAGACAGCGATAGCCGCCATTATGTTTAGTACACGTTTCATAGTTTTTTTATTATTAGACAGTTGCGTCAGACTGACTGCACTTTGTATGCCTAAGCCATTGTAATTATTAAATTGTAAGAGTAGTGGTGGCCTAGAGGTAAAGGCCGTGACTTACAAGTCGGTCTTAGGTTCGAACCGCGACAGGCGCTTTACTTTGTGTAACTTATTTCATCACCACTGCTCTCAAAACGGTGAAGGAAAACATCGTGAGGAAACCGGCATGTCCTTGAACCAAAAATTTGAAGGCATGTGACATCTACCAACCCGCACTGGGCCCGCGTGGTTGATTACGGCCCACTTCCCCTTACTGAAAGGAGGCCTGTGTCCCAGCAGTGGAAACATTACAGCAACCACGAGACCAATTATTAAATAAAATAACATACAAAATAGTACAGAGGCCAGCATATCAAGCTACCCTAATCTTTCAAATGTTCCCAATTGAATATGAACCTTATATCTTTGTAGTAAAGTTGAAAATCTATCAAAGAAATTTGACAGATTAGGGTAGCTCGATGTGTTGACGTCTGTACATATCACTTAGGCAAACATTGCATAGTGCTAACATGTTTATTTTTCTCGTCACCTGTATTAATTTTTTTTTAAATGTCAATTCAGTTTTATAGACTAAAGTAATATTAATGACAGTGACCAGTGGGGTAATTGCGTTACACACTAACAGTAGCAATGAGTTTCATTTTGACAGTTCAACAATATTCATTGCGTTATTTACGTTGTTGAGCAGACAAACGTTTGGAACATATGAAGCAATGGATTAGCAATATCCTTCAAAATCATTCAGATTCTGATAGAAAACGTGTTACGCAATTACTGTCCCAGTTTTTTAATCTTTTTTTTAATTTATCTTTATAAAAAATGAGGAGATAATTACCACCAGATTATATCCCTCAGGCTCTTCTTTGATTACATACTACTTATACTCGAGAAGAATCTGTAGTGTATCTATTAAATAGATATGTAAACTCTGTTTCATTCACACAAGCGGGGTAGCTGCTGTCACTTATGTTATCTGTCAGTTACGAGGAATTGCGGGAAACAGACAAAGTGTAGCAGGATATAGACGATGGCGCTTGGTGTGGTAGTGAGCCAGTGAAGTGATATGTTCAACATAAATACGGAATCAACAGGTTTCTACAGATACCAAAACACATGTGCTGTTACGGAACCAAGAACCCTAACTATAAAATCTAACCCGCTACCTGCTATAACTTGGACCACAACCCACACACTACTCGAAACACAATGCACGGTCTCCTTGTACCGCAAAGGATCCTAGCCACTCGTTACCAAGTTTTTATTCATCCATTTGTGCATGTCTCCCCGTCTCCCCTCTTCGGTCACAATCAGTTAGAAGACTTCTCGTTATTTTCTTTGTGACAAAGAGTAGTTGGGGGTCATTTTTCATATTTTTTATTTTTTTTTAACGTTGCCCCACACTAGGAATTTTAAACTCACAAACACAAACAGCCAGACCGGGAACAACTACTTGTAGGTCATACAAATATTGGTTCCGTGCAGGAATCGAACCCGCGACCGCCAACCGTGCCGTCGCCATTTCGAGTACCTACCCATCGTTACGATTTTTAGGTTTTCATAATTTCCATTATGATTTTCCCCAAATTTGCGGTTTTTGTAAAAAAAAATTTTTTTCGAGGATACCAACGGCTCGCAAAAAAATTATTCACAAACTTTTCTCGTTCTTTTTTCCGCTCGTTGTTATCAGTTGTTTTCAAATAGTAGGCAGGTAGATATTTCTACTGTCTTATTTTCCCGACTATTAAAATGCACCGTTTATACAAAAATTTGCTAGATTTTATCAACAATTTACCTTATAATATCTTATTTTTCCTCGCCAATTAGCTTACAAAACCACAGTCAATATGTCGTTTTTGCTGGGACACAGGCCTCTTCTCTGTGAGAGGGAATGGACCATTATCCACCACGTGGGCCCAGTGCGGGTTGGTAGATGTCACATGTCTTCGAATATTTGGTTCTAGGACGTTTCCTCACGATGTTTTCCTTCACCGTTTTGAGAGCAGTGGTGATGAAACAAAGTAAAGCGCCTGTCTGGGTTCGAACCAACGACCTACAACTCAACTCATAAGTCGCGGCAGTTATCACTGAGCCAACACTGCTTTTTTATCCGTTTGCTTTAATAAAATAATTATATGATGTGCAAGTATATAAAAAAAAGAGGGGAAATAATCGAAGAGCATTAAATTAAATGAATAAGCGGTTCGACCACTTTGAACGACGAAGTTTTCTACCAAAAACGATAATTTAGTAGAAACTGTGTCATAAAATAGTTACCTCTAAGAAATCTACAAAAATTCTCTGCTTATACTGCAGATTAACTGGAATAAAGTAAAGCACTCGAGCACTCTTAAGCATTCATTTCTCTCTCATCTATCTAAACAATGTTCGTAAAATGCTTAAAAGCATAGCGTTCTACAGAACGCTCGGGCATTTTTAACGAGCGCAAATATTGTAGCTACGTCGAGGTTCCCAATGGGGCTTCCTTTGTAATTTGCGTGGCTTGGAATTAATGGCATAAGATGAAATGTAGTGTTAAACTTTTGATGGACAACGGCGACAATTATACATTTTAGTTTTGACCTCGACGTCGCGGCAGGTCGAGATGTAGATAACAAGACGAGCTTGACTCCTACAAAAAGGACTGGCTGTCTAGCAAAAGACAGAATTTTAAGGAAAGGGAGAGGGAGGCCTTTGCCCTGCAATGGGACAATACAAGCTAGTTAAATGTACCCATAGTTTCGACCTCCGGAGGACAGAATGTAGTAAGAGTACTGTTTACACACCACAATAATATGTTACAATTGAATCGGTTAGACTCTACACTTCTATAAGGGTTCCTAGTTGACTACGGAACCCTAAAAATGAGCGCTCTTATCACACGCAATAAAATAGCGTAACTACCGAGAAACTTCAAGAGGGGCAATTCTCGTAATTTCAAAAACGTTCACAGTCTGATCTCAGTCTCAATCTATACTTCTATACTAATATTATAAAGAGGTAAAATTTGTATGTTTGTATGTAGGGGGTAATCTTTGGAACTACCAGTCGGATTTGAAAAATTCTTCTTGCATTTGATAGCCCAATTCTCGAGGAAGGCTATAGGCTATTTAACATTACGCTATGACCCTTAGGAGCCGAGCAAAACGAAAAAAAAGCCAAAAAGAACGTTAAGTGATAGCGCGGGCGGGTGAGGCGATACGACGGGGTGGCTCGGGGGAAACAAGAAGTTTCACGCGAACGAAGTCGCGGGCTGAAGCTAGTCTTTCATAAAATACTTCTAATTTCCACAACGACAAACTTATGTCAAAAATTTGTCAAAATGTAGGGACATTTTGACAAGTTTTTGACATTTGTTTGTCGCCGAGATGAGACTGCGACTAGATTTTGAACGTTTTAAGTGACGAGAATTGGCCTTCTGGTCTACTCCATGATACTTTAAAGGGCCGGGTAGTACGGTAAGGGAGAATCACGCACGCATATCTCGAACGATACTCACTGCTATACCTACAACGCAGGCTGCTTGGGGGCTTACCTCGATGCCTGGCATATAGGTAGGCACATTTGTGCGTCTATTAATATGCATTTGTTTTACATGAAGGTGACATCGGTTTATTCTGGTCTGATCCCGTTAGCCCCCCCCCCCCCCCCTCCGTCCCCCCTCCCCTCCTCGATCCCCTGCTATATCGTCTTCGAGGTAGCGAGCTAAACCGCAACCGCGAGTTATCGCTGTTAGGCATCTTCGGCATGTAATTACCCTAAAGTTGCGTTAGTTTCTTAAGAATGTTAAAGCGACCACATGACTCTGACATAACATCTTCTATTATTTCCAATTCCACTGTTTTAACAGCTCAATAAAAAGAGCAATAAGAGCCAAAGCACACACGCTGCTTTTTGCTTCGGCGATCGGCGATTTTGCGGCTGTTTCGATGCTGCATCGCGTTTTTTCGACTCTCTGCGTTCGGAAGCGGTATCTGAATCGCGCGTTTTAGCGACTGCTCCGCTGCTACATCGCGTTTTGGCGACTCTCTGCTGTCGGACGTGGTATCGGAAGCGCGCGTTTTAGCGACTGCTCCGATGCTGGCGCAAATGCCAAATCGCTGCGACCGGCATCCGAATGTGTGCGGAGTGTAGCGTTCAGCCGCTACATCGAGCTTCCGAAAAGCGACTGAATCGCGGCGTTTGGCGTTTTTAAGTGTGCGGTGTGGAATGCTTCGTCGCTGCATTTAGCTTCTAAAAAGCAGCTGAATCGCCGATCGCCGATGCAAAAAGTAGCGTGTGTGCTTTGGCCCTAAAACACGCCTTTATAACCACAGAATGTAACATCCAAACCAACCCTTAAGCGGACATACCGCATACCAAACTCCAACGTCAACGCGCCTGCAGCGCTCAAGAGAATGCCTCTTTTATATTTCAGACAGTAATGTCAAGCAGCGAATATTCGTGGAGTAATGTGGATCCCACAGATCCCAGACGTCTCGGCGGCTGCTGCTGGAGGTGGCATTGTCACCACTTTCCATACGAACCAAGCGTACGTATAGAAACTGACTGCTTTGAAAGCTGTCCGTGACAGAAGTTGTGCGCTCTTTCGGCGCCACGAACTTTTATAATACTACTAGCAGCGCCCCGCGGTTTCACCCGCGTAAGTTTTGGTCCCGTAAGAATATCAGGATAACAAGTATCCCATGTGTTAATCCAGGAAATGGTCTATCTATGTGCCAATATTTATCCAAATCTGTTCAACGGTTTACACGTGATTGAGTAACAAAGATGCATCTTCACAAACTTTCGCCTTTATTTAATAGCTAGCAGCGCCCCGCGGTTTCACCCGCGTAAGTTGCGATCCCGTGGGCATATCGGTATGAAAACTATCCGATGTCCTTTCCCGGGACTCAAACTATATCTATGCCAAATTTCGTCGAAATCGGTTCAGCGGTTTAGGCGTGAAAAGGTAACATACATACAGACAGACAGAGTTACTTTCCAATTCATAATATTACTATGGATAGAAGTATGAGGAACAGGGAGTAAAGTTTCTTTCCTCCATAGAAAAGGGAGGATCCTTCGACCAGACGGGTGTCGTGTCTGGTAGGCAACTGCCCGACGATTGATGTTGGAACGTTGAATACAGGATGTTACGGAAAGGGTATATCAATACAAACGGGTTGAAGAGTGTATCTGGTCTAGAACCTCTGTACAAAATTTCAGATCAAAAGCAGTAACTTTGAAAATGCTTAATATTATCTGTAGTGTGTCTGTGCGCCTAGTACACGCACATCACTCCGCCGCGCGCCAGTGCAGCGCCGTGATGTCGAAATAAAAAAATATTAAGCATTTTCAAAGTTAATGCAGATACACTCTTCAACCCGTTTGTATTGATATACCCTTTCCGTAACAACCTGTATAATATTGTTGCGCGCCACAATTGATGGCGACATTAGCTACCACTAGCGCCATCTAGTATCGAGTAGCAGAACTTATAATTATTCGGGTCCCTTCTAGAAACTTCGATGATAGAACTTTCCAGAACTATCGAAGTCTGGTCCGTCGGGTTCGGTATGTACTCGAACATTCTAGATGTTTCTACGGTAGAAGGTTCTGGAACTACCCGAGGCCTATATAAGGCCGGTGTGCCTGCGAGCCGGCATTCAGTGTTGGATAAGCGATACAAGCGAAAACATCGAAGCGATCTTCAAGTGCGACTTTCAAGTGATCTTGTAGTGCGATTGTGTTTTATTGTTAGTGTGTTAAAGTTGTAATTGCTGTTTTTAATTAAAGTGTCTATTTTTGGTTTTTAAATCGGCAGTTTTTAATTGTCACGAACCCCAAGCTCGTAACAATTGGTGTCAGAAGTGGGATTAAAATCATGCCGATTCTACCGAAGGACGACACGGAGGGTATCCGTACCCGGAGTCAACGCCAGCAAGAGACGGACCAGAGGCGATTCGGTGGAGCAACGCCACAAACGTCGGAGGGCCAACTACCAATCACGGAGGCCGGCCCGTCCACAGCTGCTCCAGCATCATCAGCACCAGATTTTGCTGCTCTGATGATGATGCTGAAGGAGCAGTCTCGTCGGTTGGAAGAACAGCTCCAGCGGGACAAGGAAGAACAGGCCCGCCGACAGGAGGAACAGGCCCGCCGACAGGAAGAGCAGATGCTCCTTCTGAAGGACCTTCACGCTACCTTCGGGAAAGACATGAAGGAGGTGAAGGATAAGGTTGCTCAACATGACAACCGCCTGTTGGAAGCTGAAACCCGAATCGACCAAGTGAATAATCGGGTTGACAACGTGATGGCTGATGTGAAGGAAACCGTGATAGCTGACGTAAAAAAAACCGTAATGGCTGATGTGAAGAAAACGCTGGATTACCTTTAAACTTGAGGACGGAATCGCAGCCCCCGTAGCTACAACACCTTCGCTACGTGGATTTAAAGTGCCACCATTCGACGGAACTTCTTCCTGGTCGGCCTACAAAATTCAGTTTGAGGCTGTTATGAAGGCGAACGGGTGGAATAAGAGTCAGGCCATGACTGCCCTCACCCTAGGCCTGCGCGATCAGGCCTTAACTGTGCTGGAAGCTCTTGGAAAAGAAGTGACTTACGAGCAGCTCCTTGAGGCATTGGAGGCTCGGTATGGCGACGCTCACCTGGAACATGTGTTTCGTGCGCAGCTCAAGGATCGCGTGCAACGCAATAATGAAAACCTGCAGCAGTGGGCCCTTGAAGTTGAGAAGCTGGTTCGGAAAGCATACCAGTCTGTACCTGCGCTTATTGATGGGAACCTGGTGCAGGTATTTATCGACGGCATCCGTGACCTTGAAGTTAGAGCTGCTGTAAGGCTCGGTCACCACGGGACCCTTAAGGACGCCTTGGCCCATGCACTGGAGGTAGAAGCTGTGCGGCAGGATCATCGTTCCCATCGCGTCAGGGAGGTTGCAGCGGCTACAGTTCGCGACCGCAACAAAGGATACAGCCCTAGGTGCTATGGCTGTGGGGAAAGGGGCCACCTTCGATCCAGTTGCCCTAAGCGAACTGCAGAAAGAGAGGACCGAGCTCCAGAGGGTAGTGCGGCTAACAGCACCGCTCAGAAACAGCAGCAGGGAAACGAGTAATAGCCAGGACTGCGGGGCGGGTGCTGGCTGATGCTCAAAGAGCCCCAAGAATTTCGATCACACAAACCCTTGACGGGAACAGCTTAATCATCAAGGGCGAGGTCAACGGAACGCCGTGTAAGCTGACCATAGATACTGGAGCCTCTCGTACGGTCGTCAGTTCCCAACTTATAAGTCGGTTCCTTGGGGACTCCGCATACAACCGAGAACGCATTAATTTGGTAACAGCCACCGGTCAGCGCATACCCGTCCATGGAGAGAAGAAGATGGAGTTGAAGCTAGGCAACAGAATCTACCTGCATAATGTCATCGTGGCTGATATAATGGACGATTGCATCTTGGGCCTTGACTTTATGAGGAAGAATTATTGCGAGATTGACGTCAAGCAAGGTGTTTTGAAATGTGGACAAGAGGAACTTTTTATGGAAGGGGCATTACCAGGGAATGTGTACAGCCTTAAAAAGATTGTTCTTCCGCCGAGATCAGAAACGATTGTGCCGGTTAGTCTTCCTCGGAATCCTGGGCAAACTAATCGTTGTGTACTCGTGGAAAGGGTAGACAATGACCTTCCATGGAAAGTGGCACGAACTTTGGTCAGAGCCACCGACATCTCAGGGGTACGTGTGCTGAACCTTTGTGATCAGGAACAGATTATAGAAAAAGGCACACTAGTTGGTACTTGCGAGGAAGTGGATTGGTTACGTCGATGCCAATATCTATCGACTGGGACCCTCAGCAAGGATGCACAAACGAAAGTGTCCACACTTTTAGAAGACTGCCGCAGCGCTCTCTCCCAAAATGAAATGGTCAAGGCGAAGAAGATGTTACTCAAGTACGCCGGTGTTTTCTCGTCAAACGATGCTGACATTGGGAAGACTGGCTTAGTTCAACACAAAATAAACACAGGAGAAGAATTGCCTATCCGTCAGCGGCCAAGGAGATTGCCGGTAGCACGTGAAAAGGAAGTGGAAACCATGATCGAAGGAATGGTGAAGGATGGTGTTATTGAACCTTCATCTAGTCCATGGTGTTCACCTGTAGTGCTGGTAAGGAAGAAGGACGGCAGCATGCGGTTTTGTGTTGACTATCGTCGTCTGAACGACGTTACGAAGAAGGACAGCTATCCTTTGCCAAGAATTGATGACACGCTGGACATGCTTACTGGAGTAAAGTGGTTTAGCACTCTAGACCTGAAAAGTGGCTACTGGCAAGTTGAAATTGATCCCAAGGACAAGGAGAAAACTGCATTCTCGACAGGAAAGGGTCTTTGGCAATTTAAAGTTATGCCATTTGGATTGTGCAATGCTCCGGCAACGTTTGAAAGGTTGATGGAACTTGTACTTACCGGGCTAATTGGCGATGCCTGTCTGGTCTACTTGGATGACATGATCATCGTAGGCCGTACGTTTGAAGAACATCTTCAAAATCTGGAACGCGTGCTCATGAAGATCCAGAGTGCCAACCTCAAGTTAAGTCCGAAGAAGTGTTCACTATTCAAACGACAAGTTAGCTTTTTGGGGTATGTAGTGTCGGAAGAAGGTATCCGCACGGATCCAGAGAAAATCGCCGCTGTCAAGAATTGGCCAGTTCCAAAAGATAAGACGCAGGTCAGAGCATTTTTGGGTTTGTGCTCTTATTATCGGCGATTTGTTAAGAACTTTGCGGATATAGCCAAACCCCTGCACAAGCTAACCGAGGAGAAGCGACATTTCTGCTGGGATGAAAGTTGCAATATCGCATTCCAGGAGTTAAAGGACCGACTGTGCAAAACACCTATTTTGGGGTACCCTGACGCAGGCAAGGAATTTATAGTTGACACAGACGCAAGTGACATAGGACTTGGTGGTGTATTGTCTCAACGGAATGGTGATCAAGAGGTTGTAATAGCGTACTTCAGCAAGTCGTTGTCAAAGCCGGAAAGGAACTATTGTGTCACGAGACGGGAATTGCTTGCTGTGGTAAAGTCATTGCAGCATTTTAGCAAATATCTTCTGGGGCGGAAATTCCACTTACGAACTGACCATGCTGCACTGAAATGGCTATTGCAGTTCAAAAATCCAGAAGGTCAAGTTGCGAGATGGATTGAACTACTGCAGGAATACGACTTCGTGGTCGAACATCGCAGCGGAAAATCTCACGGCAACGCGGATGCATTGTCAAGAATACCTTGTCCTGAAGACTGCAAGCATTGTACTAGGCAAGAAAGTAAAGAAGTCGTACCTGTGAGGATGCTCAAGACAGACCTCAGCAACGAGTGGAAGGAAACCCTACAACGTGCCCAGCAGGAAGATTCAGACCTCAAGCCGATTCTCGAGTGGATAAAGGCCGGTGCACCTAAGCCCACGTGGAGCGACGTCTCAGCGATGAGTTCGATCACAAAAAGCTATTGGGCCCAATGGGACAGCTTGGTGATTCAGGAAGGAGTCCTGTGCCGTAAATGGGAAAATGCTCGAGGAGACAGCTGTCATTTTCAAATGGTTGTCCCTAAAGCTAAAGTACCTGATGTTCTACAGCTGTACCATAATGGTTGTTCAGGAGGTCATCTGGGAGTAAAACGGACTCTACTGAAGATACGAGAACGGTTTTACTGGGTCCACTGTCGGGACGATGTCGAGGACTGGTGTCGGAATTGTACAAGTTGTGCAGCTGTAAAGGGACCTCAGACTCGTAGTAGAGGTGCATTGAAATTGTACAATGTTGGTGCACCATGGGAGAGGATAGCCCTAGATGTTGCGGGACCGTTTCCGGAAAGTGATAGTGGTAACAAGTATTTCATGGTTGTAATGGATTACTTCACTAAGTGGCCGGAAGTCTTCGCCATACCAAATCAAGAAGCTTCGACAGTCGCAGATAAACTAGTCCATGAAGTCTTCTGCCGTTTTGGAGTACCTTTAGAGATTCACAGTGATCAGGGAAGGAATTTTGAGTCCCAAATATTCCAGGAAACTTGCCGAGTAATGGGTACACATAAAACGAGAACAACTTCTTACCACCCACAGTCGGATGGAATGGTAGAACGATTTAATCAGACATTGGAGAGATACCTGGCAAAAGTTGTGGAAAATCGGCAACGAGATTGGGACAAGCACATACAACCGTTTTTGTTGTCATATCGAAGTGCTGTTCACGAAAGTACATCGGTGACACCAGCTTTCGCAAACTTTGGAAGGGAGTTACGGCTGCCTGCAGACCTGATCACTGGAATACCGCCTGATGCCCCACGCAGTATAACCGATTATGCGAATGACTTGCGGAAAAAAATGAATGACATCAATGAGCACGTCAGACAATCGGGCCAGCAAATGTCTGAGAAGATGAAAACCCGTTATGACCGCAAAATTAACAATAAAGGGTTCGACGAAGGATCACTAGTGTGGTTGCACAATCCAGTCCGCAGCAAAGGGAAATCTCCTAAGCTTCAAGCTAAATGGGACGGACCGTACCGGATTGTGACAAAGATCAATGACGTAACCTACCGGATACAGAAAGGTGCAAGAGGTACTCCTAAGATCGTCCATGTGGATCGACTGGCGCGTTATTATGGGGCCAATAATGCTCGGGACGAGCATGTCTTAGGAGGGGGCAGTGTTGCGCGCCACAATTGATGGCGACATTAGCTACCACTAGCGCCATCTAGTATCGAGTAGCAGAACTTATAATTATTCGGGTCCCTTCTAGAAACTTCGATGATAGAACTTTCCAGAACTATCGAAGTCTGGTCCGTCGGGTTCGGTATGTACTCGAACATTCTAGATGTTTCTACGGTAGAAGGTTCTGGAACTACCCGAGGCCTATATAAGGCCGGTGTGCCTGCGAGCCGGCATTCAGTGTTGGATAAGCGATACAAGCGAAAACATCGAAGCGATCTTCAAGTGCGACTTTCAAGTGATCTTGTAGTGCGATTGTGTTTTATTGTTAGTGTGTTAAAGTTGTAATTGCTGTTTTTAATTAAAGTGTCTATTTTTGGTTTTTAAATCGGCAGTTTTTATTGTCACGAACCCCAAGCTCGTAACAATATGCTAGTTGCGCGGTAAACTCTGCTTGCGTGATGCAGGATTTTACGTGATATCAGTGTGAAAGAGGGGCTTGTGGTTAAGTAATATCAGCCGCACGGGTTGATCGATCAGGCTAAGCTACGCTTGTCGCGGTTGGTCTGTGGATGGGTGACCATCTTTACATACCAAGACCCCTCCGTGCCTCGGAAAGCACGTTAAGCCGTTGGTCCCGGCTGTCATTTGTGGATCTTTGACAGTCGTTACGGGTCGTCAGAAGCCCGAAAATCTGACGGCCAGTCTTACCATTGGGGTATCGTATTATCCAGTAACTGGGTTGTGGAGGTCAGATAGGCAGTCGCTCAATGTAAAATAATGGCATTCAGCTGCACCCGGTTAGACTGGAAGCCGACCCCAACATAGTTGGGAAAAGTCTAGGCAGATGATGATCGGTGTGATGAGTTCGCATGTGGCGGTATAGATACCACAGTACTGCCGTTTCTAGACGCTGCTGGCGCGCTGATACCATACTCTGTGGTAGATCCCTTGGAAATGAGCGCAGGACATCTCAGGAACACACAGACGGTGCAGATGAAAAGCTTTGTGGGGGGGAAGAAAGACGCCTTTGTTTGGTAGCCTAGTTTGAGAGATGAAGGGTCTTGGAAAAAAAAGGTTGAGGTTTTTTGTAGACCTATATTTTGATTGAAATGTCTAGCTAAATAACTCCGTTTGATGGAATAAAAATTCATATGTAGCTGGTTACATAAGATGCATACTACAAGATAGTTTTCAAGAGTCCTACTCCTGTATCTAAAAACAGGTCGTTTTTTCTTAATATAAATACTTTACTAGAACTAAGTATCAAAGGCTTAAAGTTAAATTGTAAAGAAAAAAAAACAAACAATATAATAAACAGAAAAAAGCACAAAAGCATAAAGCAAAAATCCCATTCAAATTAATTATCGCACTAATATTATAAAGGCGAAAGTTTGTGTGTGTGTTTATATGTTTGTTGCTTCTTTACGCTCAAACGGCTGGACCAATTTTGATAAAATTTTGTATAGAGGTAGCTGACATCCTGGATATATAGGCTGCTTTTTATCCCGATATTCTTACGGGATCGATATTTACGCGGGTAAAACCGCAGGGCGTGGCTAGTCATTTTATAAAATAAGTGACTACCAATTAACTGTAATACACACTACTGAAACTAATATTCTAATTAACTGTTAATTATTACACGCTATACAAACTCTAGCGCAACACCTACGCCGTTAAAACAAAAACAATTCCTCCAAGATTTTTACCAACTGTTTACCTTCAATTACCTTAATTTTTCTCGCCAATTAGCCAAACAAAACCACAGTCAGTATGTCGCATTGGCAAAATCCCAAGAAATACTAAAATTAAATTAATAAGCTTTTCGAGCATGTCGGGAAGCCAGTGAATTATGTATGCCTTCTATTTTAGAGTCCACCTCAGGGACTGTTATCGTCTGTAATCTTACGTTGTCTGCATAGCTCAAGAAACTCGATGAAAAATGCGGGAGGATTAATCGGGAGAACGTTTTCTAAGAGGTTCAAGATATTTTAAATTCGAATTTTAATTTTCAAAGGAGTTTAAGGGGGATGCGCTATGGTAGCCCGCGAAATTCAAATTTTCTTACGATTTCTTGCAATTTGCAGGTCATTGTCAGGTTGTATATTGATTAAGTATGATTAAAATATGATTCGCGAGTGTAACAAATATAGATTTACTGAATTGTAGTGCCCTTCGCGTGCAGTACAATAATGCTTTCAGGGTGTTGATGGGTCTGCCTAGCTTCTGTAGCGCATCAGGGATGTTTGCGGAATTGCGTTTTGATTGCTTTTATCCATTAATGCGTAAAAAATGTCCGTCCTTAGTGCGCAGGGTGCGAGCCAGTTCTAACAGCATTCTGGGAGTTAGGTATTGCTGATAGACTGGACTGCTGTATTGTAAGTCGTTGCTCCAGCATCTCAGCTGGAATGCGGAAGCAGTGATTGTTTTATTTATTTATTTATTCATTTATTTCAGGCATCAAGGCCCATAGAAAATACATAAAATACAATATTAATATAACTTAAAAATACTATAAGTAAATACATCATTATAATTACACTAAGAAACTAAATAAACACGAAGTGACGGCGTCGTGTTTCGCTGACTGGTGTCATGTAGCCGGCCACGAAACCGCCGATACACAACACCCTTCGGCCAGAACTCTTCCTTAAGGAACTTCTCGAGATGGTGTGTCGGAACACGCACCACGAACGACTTGAAGTTCGTGTTGTGACGCGACTCCAACTTCTCGACCCTCAAAGTCCAGTTGGTCTTCACACGCAAGTACTCCACGATCTCCTCAACCTTCGTGGAGTGGTGCAGTCTGGACACGTACAGCTGCGTCGTCGGGATTGCTGGACGCAGCAGCATGTTGGGTCCTGCCAGCGCGGTGCCGCAAAGGTACCGACAAGGAGGTTTCTTCTTCTTCTTCTCCACTTTGATGAAACCATCCTTGTCGCACGTGTCCTTCTCTGGATCCTGCCTTTTCAAAACCTTGTTGGGTTTCGACCGGCTCCGTTTACCCCCTTTTAGTTTGTTTTGTTTTGCTGTGTGTTTGTGTAATTGCTGTTGTAATTGTATCACTAACATAGTTGTAAGTTTATTTTATTGTTACTAACACTATGAGTTTCATGGTTACTCGTAATAAAGAATTTAATAATAATCATTTGAATCAGCAATACAACTCCTTGAGTTAGAATTGGCCTCAAATATCATGATCTTATGATCAAGTCATTTAATAGGGTAATATGAACTTAGTTGTATTAATGGTTTTTATTATTTTTACTCTATAAATAGATATTTGTTACGGCCGTTAATCATATTTAGATTAACATACAACCGGATACAAACCTACAAATTACAAAAAAAAACGTGAGAATATTTGAATTTCGCGGGCTACCCAGACGCAACGTATTTAAAATATCGTTCCATTTCTGTCAATCGTTGGAGCTTGACCGAAACAAAACCGTCTTGCATGGTATTTAAAATATAATTTTACATCATTCTGAAAGATTTGCAGGGCCACTTAATGTTGATAAACGTAAAGGGAGTACCTATTGACATACAATATTCATTATAGTTAATCCGTTATAGCATGGCAATAATTATAGACGAGTATGTTTACCTAGGGTGGAGGGGATTGTGGCTAAGTAATAACAGCCGCACGGGTTGATAGATCAGGTTAAGCTATGCTTGCCGCGGTTGGTCCGTGGATGGGTGCCCATGTTTACATACCAAGTCCCCTCCGTGCTTTGGAACGCACGTTAAGCCGTTGGTCCCGGCTTTCATTCATGGATCTTTGACAGTCGTTACGGGTCGTCAGAAGCCCGAAAGTCTGACAGCCAGTCTTACCAAGGGGTTTCGTATTACCCAGTAAATGGGTTGTGGAGGTCAGATAGGCAGTGGCTCCATGTAAAATACTGGTACTCAGCTGCATCCGGTTAGACCGGAAGCCGACCAAAACATAGTTGGGAAAAGGCTAGACAGATGATGAGTATGTTTACCTAGGACAAACAGTCCAGTTAGATTGGTCCATCTTAGAGAAAGAGGTCAATCGTCGAATCCGACTCGGCTGGGCAGCGTTCGGGAAGCTACGCAATATCTTCTCGTCCCACATACCGCAGTGTCTGAAGACGAAAGTCTTGGCTGCTGCATGTTGCCAGTGATGACCTATGGCACTGAAACGTAGTCGCTCACAATGGGCCTTATTAGAATGTTATAAGTCACCCAAAAGGCAATGGAGAACCTCTTACATTTATTGTCAGTTTCTACCAAACTATGAACAATTTTGACACCTTAATAAAACTGTTGGCTACTTCGAATTGAAACGAATAACTTCCAAACACTTTCATTTATAGAGTTCATACATTATCTGCCTACAAGGAGTTCCAATTTCCTCAAACGGTAACTTAGAAAACTAATACATAATACCCTCAAGCGGCGCAAATATTGTAACCTTATGGGCAATTACAGCTTTGAGCCGTTTGGGGTCGAAACGCTCGGGTCATGGGGCCCGAGCGCGCGTCTCCTTTTTAAGGAAATTTCTCGCCGGCTGGTCGATACTTCACGTGACCAGAGGGCTGGGTCGTTCTTTGGCCAAAGAATTAGCATTGCCATTCAACGTGGCAATGCTGCCAGTCTTCTGGGCACGTTTCCGAATGACAGCGATGCGAACGAATACTTCGACGCCTAAGTGTCCATTGTTTTATTTTATTTTTTCATTTTTATATATTTGTATTGTATTGTAAGTTAGTTAGTCATTTATTTTAGTAACTAGTGTATACATAATATAATACCTATTACATATAATATATAGGTACCTACCCAAGTAAGGCAAGTCCCTTCAACAATATTGCAAAAGACGCGGCAATCCCTTCAGGCTCCCTATTATAGTTGCCAACAATAAAGTATCATCCACCCCAACCACGGGGTATGAGCAGATGAAAAGGGTGCCAGAGAATAATTCGGACAAGTTTCGTATTACGAGAGGTATATTTCGGTATTCCTTGCCTTTGTCCCGATAAAGTGATATATTTCGGTGATAAAATATATGTATACGGTATTCTACATATGGCAGTACAATCTTCGTAAAAAGGTTGGATTGTATTATTTGTATTCATATTGATTGGTTCTGTCGAGTATTTGACGATAGAAGTCGATATTACTTTGAGAAAAGTAATTTAGGCACAGTCAGTCGCGAAAATAGGTACATGACCTAAAGCGCGGACACTTTCGGACTGCATAGAAAAGAAAGAGAAGCGCGATGACACAACTCTGATAATTTATTGCAAAATAAGAAGCAAAATATATATACAAAAAATCTGTTGTTTGGATTAAAAAATTAAAACACTAGTGCTTTAGTATGTTGCTTGTAGAATAATCTGACTAAAAATCATAATGATTTTATGTATATTAGTATGGTTTTTATTGTAAAAACAAAATTTTTAGAGCTATCTTCATGTTTTTTTTCTATCGTATCAAATTAGTTGAAATTGAAATTAAAATTACAAATTATGTTTTCAACACACTATCTACCTAACATACATATATCCTGAAAAATATCATATATTTTTCTGATTTTGTTTACTGTGGTCGATCATATATTTTCATTGCATCTAAAACTTGCGTTTTTTAGGGTTTAGGTCCTGTAAACCCTTAAAAGAATTCATTTATTTTGATTGTCTTGAATTCGTGTGTACTATAGAAGTTAAAACACGAATAGTTGCATTATGTAATGGGTGTTTATTTTAGTTTTTCATAATCAATCACAACACAACATACACACACATCATGTATGTCACATATTATTTGATTTTCTATGGGCTTTTTTTTATACTAACTTGATCTATCAGGGTGTTACGGAAAGGGTATATCAATACAAACGGGTTAAAGAGTGTATCTGGTCTAGAATCTCTGTACAAAATTTCAGCTCAAAAGCATTAATTTTGAAAATGCTTAATATTTTTTTATTTCGACATCACGGCGTTGCACTGGCGCGCGGCGGCATGATGTGCGTGTACTAGGCGCACAGACACACTACAGATAATGGATAATGACCCTCGTAGTGCGGTGACACGTTTGTTATGATTTCAATTTAATAAACTATCGAAATAAAAAAATATTAAGCATTTTCAAAGTTACTGCTTTTGAGCTGAAATTTTGTACAGAGATTCTAGACCAGATACACTCTTCAACCCGTTTGTATTGATATACCCTTTCCGTAACACCCTATATATCCAAATCCTAACTATCCTAACTAATATTATACTCGTAAATGCGAAAGGAAGTTTGTTTGTTACCTTTTCACGCCCCACTGGACCGGTCATCCTGAAAATTTGCATATATGTACGTTGTCAGGAGCACAGAAACGGACACAAGGTACTTTTCATCACGAAAAAAGTGCTGTTCCCAAGGAAAACAACAATAACGTTATTATGATAATAGATGGCGCCACGTGTATTGTTGTTGCAGCTGATAATCAGCGCAACGTGGTACACCTTGGTGTACCTCTTGTATCTGACATTATGCTGAACTGAGGCCCTTTTGGCATTACATTTTTTTGAAGTGAAAACTTCTTTAGCGGCGTTGCACACTTTTTTGTAGGATGGGTAAAAAATGTTAAACTCGCGTCAGGACATCGCGTCAGGACACGTGACCGTCAGGAGAGATTCCCCCCCCTCTCTTTTTACGGCGGCGCCAACCGAAGTGAACGAAGTGACACACGACATTATATTAATTCAATTAATAATTGATTTATTTCAACGTTAATATTCAAGTTTTCACTTCTGCCGGCACTCCCGGAGTGCAACCCGTCTTTTTTTCTGTTTTTTATTGTTATTAGGCATTTTTTTTTGTAATGCCAATTAAACGCATTTTTTTTTTCTTTCTTTCTATGTATAGAAGTTAATATTGATTTTTTGTTGATCTTTAGAGACTGATTGTACTAAGTACAGACGCCAGCACATCAAGCTACCCGAAACTGTCAATTTTTTCCAATCAACTTTGAACCTTATGCTTTGCGATAAAGTTGAAAATCTATTAAAGAAATTTGACAGATTGTATTGTTTACAGATTGAGTAGCTTGATGTGCTGGCGTCTGTACGTTTTTTCGTAAGAAAAAAAAAAAAAGAAAAAAAAAAACGTAAGAACCGTCTAAACTAAACTGATCAAAGTAAATAAAAATATTTTCCGTAATGATTTTTTTTTTCAAAGGTTCTCAGAGTTATTTACATCACGGAATATAACCTCCTTTCTTTGAAGTCGGTAAAGATGAAAACCTCGTGAGCATAATTTTACGATGAAAAATCTCAAAATTTTATTTCATTTAATCGTATTCGATCGATCGTGCCCGCCCTACGCCCTGATTGCTCAGGGGCCGGAAGTTGACATATTTATGTTTTTTTTGGGATTGAAGTTTTTTTTGAAGTGAAAACTTCTTTAGCGGCGTTGAACACTTTTTGTACTGGGGAAAAAATGTTAAACTCGCGTCAGGACACGTGACCGTCAGGAGAGATTTCCCCTCCCCCCCCCCCCTCTTTCTACGACGGCGGCGCCAACCGAAGTGAACCAAGTGAGACACGATAATGGATGGATGGATGGATGGACGGACGGACGGACGGACGGACGGACGGACGGACGGACGGACTGACGGTGACGGTGACGGTGACGGTGACGGTGACGGTGACGGTGACGGTGACGGTGACGGTGACGGTGACGGTGACGGTGACGGTGACGGTGACGGTGACGGTGACGGTGACGGTGACGGTGACGGTGACGGTGACGGTGACGGTGACGGTGACGGTGACGGTGACGGTGACGGTGACGGTGACGGTGACGGTGACGGTGACGGTGACGGTGTCGGTGACCGTGACGGTGTCGGTGACGGGGACGGTGACGGACACTGCTGTGTATTCGTAAAATTCGTGTATATAAAGTGTTTAAAATATGGACATTGAAAAAAGTGCATCGATTAAAATAAAAGTGAGGCAACAATAGTGAAAAAAAAATTAGTTATATTAATTCAATTCATAATTGATTTATTTCAACGTTAATATTCAAGTTTTCACTTCTGTCGGCACTCCCGGAGTGCAACCCGTCTTTTTTTTTTATATATACGTGCTTAAACATTACATAACGCCTGTATTCCACGAAGGGTTAGGCAGAGGTTACCTATAGCAAACCCACATTTCGCCAATTATGTTTAAGCCCCATGTAATAGGGGGCGAGCCTATTGCCATCAACCGGGCACAAATACCAAATTTCCCCCTCACAGAGAGGAGGCCTGTGTCCCAGCAGTGGGAACATTATAGGCTGATTATGATGATGGGCACAAATATAAGAGCAGTGGTGGCCCAGTGGTAAGTACCGCTACTTACGAGATATAGGTCGTAGGTTCGAACCACAGATATAGATACACCTAGATAACAAAAGAGCAACTACATAGCGAGCCAAAAATCGCACCAGTTTACGTTCGAAAATCGTAAGCCGCCACTTTCGCGCTCAGTCCAGCGTACTGCTGGCTGGGTGAGCGTGAGCGAGAGCGCGAGCTTGTGACGTCATAGTAGGTAGTCAAAAAGTGGCACGCTTAGTTTTCATACAGTTCGTGATACTTGCGTTATCTAGGTCTATCTATATATGTGGTTCGAACGCTGACAGGCGCTTTACTTTTTGTAAATTATTTCATCACCACTGCTCTCAAAACGGTGAAGGAAAATATCGTGAGGAAACCGGCATGTCCTAGAACCAAAAATTCGAAGACATGTGACATCTACCAACCCGCACTGGGCCCGCGTGGTGGATTACGGCCCACTCCCTCTCACAGAGAGGAGGCCTGTGTCCCAGCAGTGGGAACATTATAGGCTGATTATGTATGGGCACAAATCCAGACTCCGGGCAGCTACTGAAAAATTACAGAAGGAAAAACTAACAACACTTTGCTCGACCCGGGAATCGCACCCAGGACCTCGTGTTCAGCAGTAGCGCTTGCGACCACTAGACCAACGAAGCAGTCAGTTCTTTCTCTCTTCTACAAGTATAAAACCCCATCTCAAAAACATAACTTTTCGTACGCCGTCCAATACAACATGTTCATGCGTCGAACATGTTTGCGCAAGCCCGCACCGACGGCTTCTATGCACTTATATGCAAAAAAATGGCGTCGCTTCTGAGGAGAGTGAGGGGCAGTCATAACAGCATCCTGAAAACTGAAGCCGAGAGCTTCGGCTCTCCGATTGTACAGACGCCAGCACATCAACCTACTACAATCTGTCAAATTTCTTTAACAGATTTTCAACTTTATCACTTAAGCATAAGGTTCAAAGTTGATTGGGAAAATTTGACAGTTTCGTGTAGGTTGATGTGCTGGCGTCGGGTACACTACAATAATACGAAAAACTTTATTCCGAAAGTCACAAATACGAATTTCAAAATACCGATTTTCATCATTCCGAATGGTTCAAAATTCCTTTTATAACAACTCCGATTTATAGTTCATCCTATTTTAATAATTCCGAAATTTCAATATCCCTAACACTCAGAATTACTATTCTCAAAATACCGAGTTTCAATAGATCGAATAACAAAAAGTCCGACTTAATGATAATTCGAAACATCAAAAATACGAATTCCGATTATTAAAATACCGATTAATTAGAATTCCGAAATAATAACGCTTTGTAAAACTGAATAGCAAGACAAATAAACACATATTTCCAATCATAAGAATATAGATTGCACAAAACCAACAATAGTGCCCCTATTCCTGTGTAAAGGGTTTAAAGTAACCTAACCAAACCGAACCTCGGGGTGCCCATCGCTTGCTCTTGCATCCTACGTCGTCTATTGCGTTCGTTGAGTTCGGGTGCGGTAACGGTAACGGAAATAATTCGGAGTATTGAAAATCGGAATATCGTTTTTCGGACCGAGAACCCATCGAGCATTTGATTATTCGAATATATGAAAATCGGAAAACAAACAAATCGCATTTATGACTTTCGGTAAAATAAATTTCGTGATTTTTAATAATAGACATTATGATTATTAGGTATTATGAAATTCGGACTTTTGAAAATCGGAACATCGAAATTCGGAATAAAATATTTCGGAGTATTTGGGTGTTCCCGCTGGCGTCTGTACAACAGTTTGTGCGGAGGTTGATTTTTACTAACACTAAGCAATAAGTTATTTTTTGTTTGTTACTAAAACTATATGGATATTTTTTATCCGAAATAAATTCTATTCTATTCAATACTAATACAGATATTGTACCATCTTCCATCTGTTCTGAAAACATTGCAATAGCAGGGAATAGCTAAATTGTTCCTTTTTTCTCAGAGAGCCATGCCTTAGTAGCAAACATTCAAAGATGCCTAGAGTATTCTTGTAGGCCGCTTATTACACCGTAGTGTAACACTGTTTAATTTTCATAATTTTCTGCCTGTCTCTAGAACTGCTTTTTATGGTTCCGTACCTCAAAAGGAAAAACGGAACCCTTTTGAGATCACTTTGTTGTCCGTCTGTCTGTCCGTCGGTCAAGTCCCTTTTTCTCAGGAACGCGTGGAGGTACCAAGTTGCTCAGGGCTGCAATCCCTTGAAGCAGTGAAAAAATCAAACGATTAACTTAAAGACGAAGTTAAAAGATACGGGCATTCGTTCAAAAATTGTAATTTTAATTTTAGATTTAAAATTTCGTTCAAAAATCAAAACCTATAAGGTACTTCCCATTGACCTTGAATCATGAAATATGGCAAGAACCAATTTCGTGTAGCACAAATAAAGGAAAAATTCCGAAAACCATAAAGAAGTTACATTACAAGAAAAAATAATGTAATACCACAAATTTGTGCGGAGGCGTCGGTGCGCGAGTCCGACTCGCACTTAACCAGTTTTTTAAATCACAATGAGGTATCGAGTAGAATACGGAATGTCGACGCTCAAAATATCGATAAATGCTAATACGATGCTACAAAATTGCGATGCACGTTACAGCGAAAGACTGTCTCTGCGAAGCCACTACACTTCGATGCACGTTACCGCGATAGATCTTCACTGCGATATATCTCACCTGATGGTAAGTGATGATCAGGCCAAAGGTGGAAGCGAGCTTCACCCGGAATCCTCAACCACAGAGGAACTGACTATCTTAACTCTTAACTACCAAACACAACAATGCTGTTAACACCATTGTTATGGCGACAGACTTAGATAAAATTAAAGTATCAAAACAATGAAAATATCTTAGTGAAAAAAAAAAAACATTCGGTCCAAACTTAATTATTATGTGCATAACGGTGTAAACGCAGCCACGTCACTGCTAGCCCGATGCAAAGTTGTATTGTAAAGCAAAATGGAATTGTTGCGGGTTTGCGTACCAACGCTGTACATATTTTCCAATTTTATCATTCTCACTTCCATCCAAAGGTTACTGAGGAATTCATTTTACTTTGTCGTGGCTCGTGTTTGGGGAGAATCGGGAAAAATGGCCGCGATCTGAGAGTTAGTGGGGAAAATTGGATGAATTATAAATCCTTTCTCGTGGGTTTGAATTTTTCGTCTTGGGTATCGTAAATGTGAACGATGAAAAATAGCATTAAACTTTTTATAACTTTACCGCGTTGATTACAAGAATATTTTGGATTGCTAGGGCCCGCGTGGTGGGTTTGATTACGGCCCACTCCCTCTCAACGAGAGTAAGCGTGTGTCCCAGCATTGGGAACATTATTGGCTGATTATACTAGCAATAGTAAGATTTAAACAAACATTTATTTCCTCATTTTTTCGCATTAATAACCACAAAGGCACCTGCGCCATCTAGTAGAATTTATACTTTCGAGGATGTTTTTGTTGCCTCAAGTATAGGCATGGTTCAGAGACAATTTGGTATACTTACCTCAATTTTGCAGTTTTGCTATTTGTGACTTTGTTGCACCGAAGGTGCGAAATGATAGATCATAACAATCGGTCCAGCCGTTCTTGAGTTATAAATGATATAAATAACCCGACCTTGTTTTAATTATATAGATTACTCTAGATAAAAACTACAGATTTATACAACGGTCTTTTAAACCTTCTTTATTCTCTAAATTGAAAGTTAATTAAGCGAATCGACAACAGTCTCCCAAAGGTCCTGTTCAATTACACTAAACGACTAGTAGGATTGTGAATGAGCACGTTACTTAACTGAAAAAACCTAATTACAGCTTTTGTCCTAGAGAAGCTTTATTGAATCGAAACCCTTGTTAATAAAGAGTAATGAGGTTGTTCTACTTTCGCACTTATTTATCTAGATTTCTAGAACGTAGAAAGTTAGGTGTGAGAACTTAGTGAAATTTGGCTTGAGGGTGAATCCTCCAAAGTCGTCTACAGGATGAAATGAAATTCATGGGCATCCTTTTAAGGGGTCATTGTACTCATCATTATGAACAACTTTTACTATGGGACTAAACATAAAATCGCGAAAAAAAATCAGCTGTTCCTTGCATTTATGTTCACACAACTCATCAAAATGTAGGGAAGAGCTGATTTTTTCTTTCGCGATTTCAGATTTGGTCCCATAGTAAAAGTTGTTTATAACGATGATTACAATGGCCCCTTAAAAGGATGCCTATGAATTCAATTTCACCCTGTATATCTGCAACTAGCTGTGCCCGGGACTTTGTTTGCGTGGTTTTCGGGTATCAATATTGTGTCGCTTATAAAAGGTGTATCCAGGTACCACTTCCCCATTAAAAAACAAGAATCTTTTTCTCTTTTAAGTTTTTTTTTTATACGGAACCCTAATTATTTTTCTAATCTAATCGGAGATTAGCCGGAATAAACAGACAGACAGTCATTTACTAAAATAAAACGATATGATAAAAATATGTAATATATATGAATAGTTGACAAGTATTACCAATGCACCTTTAATTATACAGGGTGTTACGGAAAGGGTATATCAATACAAACGGGTTGAAGAGCGTATCTGGTCTAGAATCTCTGTACAAAATTTCAGCTCAAAAGCAGTAACTTTGAAAATGCTTAATATTTGTCGGAGATGTAGAGGGATTTTTATCTGAAATTCCATCGGAGTCCGCCATGTTGCACGTGGTTGGGTAGAATCAGTGCGCACACCCGGCGCGGTCGAGCTCTGGGTGTCCAATGTGTCATGTCGCTAACACACTAGTCTCACCTTGGCATCTGACAGATGTCAAACGCCAGACGCGACAAGACATTGACAACCTCGAATCGAACTACTGACTCAATGACAACTGTTATCGATTTGGTTAATCGAGTAAAGGTATCTTAAACGCCAATAGATGGCGCTACTAGTAGGTAAACAAACCTTTTACTTCACTTCTCCGACATATTTATAACTTTCGATAGTTCATTAAATTGAAATCATAACAAACGTGTCACCGCACTACGAGGGTCATTATCCATTATCTGTAGTGTGTCTGTGCGCCTAGTACACGCACATCACGCCACCGCGCGCCAGTGCAGCGCCGTGATGTCGAAATAAAAAATAAGCATTTTCAAAGTTAATGCTTTTGAGCTGAAATTTTGTACAGAGATTCTAGACCAGATACACTCTTCAACCCATTTGTATTGATATACCCTTTCCGTAACAGCCTGTAGACGTTAGCAAAAATCCCAAACTATTTACCAACTGGATCCAAAATCAAAGAGATTATAAAGAGACTATCAGAAGAAATGTTATCGGAAAACTATGATACCATGTTTTAAGTTACGGTTTCCTAGAATAGCGGTGACCGCACATAACGGCCGCTATGACGGCTGTCGTGAAAATTATGACAGTGGCATTTCTGCTTCATTGTGACACCTCTGACACACAATGATGCAGTGACTTAGACTTGATTGTCATGGAAACGCTATACAAGGTCTAAGTAAATTTGCTATAGAAACTCCCCTGACGCGATGGGTATCGCTGTTTGCTGTCCTGTCTATCGTGAGTTTTAAATGTCTCAGATTCAAACTAACATGAGAAATGGCTTTTAAATGAGAAATTAAAACAATAAACGGCTCCATACGCTCCACACAGCACAATGGCACATCCCACATAACCCCATTATCATTTCATACGCCAGACCCAAAGGAAACGTCTTATACCGGAATTGACGTCCAGACACGTCGGCCCGATCAATTTGTTGGCTATAACTTAGAGTAAACTATCTCCCTCAGGTGTATTTTAACACTACATAGATAGGGTAGAGTTTACGACAGGTATACCTCGTGGGGCACATTTTAATCTTAGTTAACAGAAATGTAAACAAATGTGTACCAAGTTTCTCTTAGGATGTCTGGGATATCATATGCTGGAGACCAGAAGGGCATGTGACCAGGTAGGCGTTATGCTCAAAATATGCAAGGGTATGACGGATGCTCCTGACATCCATAATGAGCTGATTCGACTTTATATACCGAATAATTATCTCTGTGGCAGAAAACATCGACTGCTAGCCGTGTCTTCGTGTCGGACCGTGGCCCGTGCTGCGTCCCCCGTACCGCGCGTATTGACCGTACTAAATAAGCGTGGAGGCCAACCCGGACTGCGATCTGTTCGTTAGTAAATTCGCCAATTTAATGGTTATGTGCCTAAATTTTTGTGAAAATAATAGAATTTAATTGTTGTTAAGTATTAGTCTGTTTTATGTTAGTACTTATTATATATACTTTGATTTATGTAATTGGTTTCTTAAGCCGTGTAAATCAAATAAATAAATGTGTTTTGTGAAAATTGTTACGAAAGCTCTCACTAAATGAGAATTGTTACACATTCATTCGTATTTCGAAGACTTCAACCACCACCATTAACCATTTAATTATCAAATTCTTAAGTACTTTTATTAATATGTAATTAAAATTTCTTGAACGAAAAGTGTGGTTGTTCGTGAAATGAAAACCATCTTGGAGACTTAATAGTAGAATCAAATTATTCAATTACCTAGAGTATTGATTTGTCACTAAACTATCCACAGTCGAGATAGTGTTCGTTTGTTTACATTTCTAGAAAATTGAATTGAAATACGGTATACACAGGCATACCTCGTTTATCGACCGAGTACGATGCATGGATAGTGTTTCAAAATTATTTAGGAAGCCATGTCGGTAGGCGTATGGCTATTACGATCTACACGGAGTACAGTGAACAAATACGAATATTCATTATCTTCAGATTCAGTTACAAACTCCTGGGAAAGAAATATAAAGGGTGTAAAAAGGCGCATAACGAAGCCAGAAGAAGAGTCACTTGTTCTTCCCGTAATCTGTCAAATTTCTTTAATAGATTTTCAACTTTAACTTTAATCATAAGGTTCAAAGTTGATTGGGAAAATTTGACAATTTTGGGTAGCTTGATGTGCTGGCGTCTGTACTTAATATTTTTTTGTACCGAACCATACCTTCCGTTACTGAGATATGGAAGGTCAAAGTTCTAACTTTTTAAACTTTTTTTTAACGAAAGCAAACAATCGAAGACATGTGACATATACTAACCCACACTGGGCTCGCGTGGTGGATTACGACCCACTCCCTCTCACCGAGAGGAGGCCTATGTCCCAGCAGTGGGAACGTTATACAGGGTGAAATTGAATTCATGGGCATCCTTTTAAGGGGCCATTGTAATCATCATTATGAACAACTTAAACTGTGGGACTAAACTTAAATTCGCGAAAAAAAATCAGCTGTTCCTTGCATTTATGTTCACATAACTCGTCAAAATGTAGGGAAGAGCTGATTTTTTTTTTCGCGATTTCAGGTTTGGTCCCATAGTAAAAGTTGTTAACAATGATGAGTACAATGACCCCTTAAAAGGATGCCCATGAATTCAATTTCACCCTGTAGACTGTTTATGACTTAACTCATAAACACCCCTTTCTGCCCTCACTATATTTTTTATAACAACTTCATTGTACAACACCTACATTCTATGCAAATAAATGATTTGATTTGATTTGCCCACCATCAAATCCAAAATTTTCCACTGAAACTAACACAGAATTCAAATTCATGCAGCAGCAGGTACTAGGTACTTCTCGTAAGTGAGTTATTAAACTAAGTCTGATATATACTAATGAAGAGCAGTCGGGACGGTGACATTGTGCAAGTTCGACAGATGTCTTGGACGCTCGGTACAAGTTTGTACCTAGACTTAGCCTGCTAGTCCCTCTTAGACTGCTTGTAGACCGGGAGCTGGTTTTGAAACTAGTTTATGTTTTCGTGTTGCGTTTAAAGACTTCTTCAAAATAAATACTTATTGGAGTCATTATTTATTTATTAAAACTTTATGCACAAGTAAAAACTGTACAAAGACGGACTTAATGCCTTGGGCATTTTCTACCAGTCTACCTTAGGGTGATGCAGAGACAATACACAGTAGGTGCAATAACGGAAAAAAAGATAAGAAAATATTTATAACTAAGATATAAGAATAAATACATATATACATACAACAATATGTATATATAAAAAAAAGTTATGAGACATAAATAAGAAACCATACAACAACTTAATTCTGAGACGAATCTGCCAACTTCTTGGAGGTGTGAGTGCATTATATTGCATTATATTATTTCTGTCTCTTAGAATACAGGCTCTCCTAGTCTAAGGGACAGGGTTATATACATTTTGTACAGATTTTGCAACTTGCAATGAATTGTAATGTACATTGTAAATTTGTTTCTGTATTTTTTTTGTGAATAAACCTTTATTATTATTATTATGAGGTTTGTCAAAAACAAAAGTCATTTATTGAAACATGGCTGAGAATCAGTACTATTCGAACGTCAAAATGCCATAAGACAGTCCCCAAAAACGTCCGCCCTTCAGAACTTCCTAGTACTTTCGCTGGGAAGAAGATGTGGCGTAACAACCTCCCCAACAGCAAAGCTGTCTGTTCAGTTAGAAAAACTTGATCAAAACTATAAACCGGATGACGGGAAGTTATGGATGTAAATAATAAAATTTGACCGTGTGCAGGATGGATGTGGAACTCATCATCAGTCTAACAGCTGTATACTGTAGTACAGACGCCAGCACATCAAGCTACCTGAAACTGTCAAATTTTCCCAATCAACTTTGAACCTTAAACTTTAACGATAAAGTTGAAAATCTATTAAAGCAATCTGACAGATTGTAGTAGGTTGATGTGCTGGCGTCTGTAGATAGGTCTTTTCGATCGGACCCAATGTAGCCTCGACCCTCGGCTACTCTCATCCAGTTGCTACCCATTTGGTCACCGACCCTGTGGGCGTTCAACGTTTCGTTTTATTAATTCACTGCCCACACTCAAGAATACCTCATTGGTTCTACGGTAATTTCGGTCAGCTCATTGCCATATCTTCTTACCTATTCTAAGGATAAGCAGTATTTCTATGGCTGTGAAACTTATGAATTAAAATTTTACTAGCTGCGCCCTGCGGTTTCACCCGCGTTAATGTCGATCCCGTGGGAATATCGGGATAAAAAGTAGCCTATATGTTAATCCAGGGTGTCGGTTACCTCCATACAAAATTTTATCAAAATTAGTCCAGCCGTTTGAGCGTGAAGAAGTAGCAAACATATATAAATACACACACACACCCCCACACACTCACTCACAAACTTTCGCCTTTATAATATTACTAGCTGTGCCCTGCGGTTTTACCCGCGTAAACGTCGATCCCGTGGGAATATCGAGATAAAAATTAGCTTATACGTTAATCCAGGGTGTCAGCTATCTCCATACAAAATTTTATCAAAATTAGTCCAGCCGTTTGAGCGTGAAGAAGTAACAAACATATATAAATACACACACACACCCCCACACACTCACTCACAAACTTTCGCCTTTATAATATTAGTGTGAGATGTGAAAACAGTGTCAGCTCCCGAGCTAACCCTCAAAACGCGAAAGTGCGACGGTCGCCGGCAGTTGTATTATGCACACGCCGAACCGCTCTCCTGCCTCCAGGGTTCCAGCGATAAACTGCTCGACACGTCCCCTTGTACAAGTTTCGATTGGATATTGGTTTTAGTTCAGAATATTGTGCTGTGATGTTGGCAGTTCTGAAATTATGCCTGCCCAATAATTTTAATCGAGATTAGTAGGAACATGTTTAGTTTGAAATATGTTCTGTCTTGAGGGATAGTTTGTGTGTTTGATAGTTCTATTTTGAAAAGCTTTATCTTGCTCTCAATTCGAGGTCTAGGTATGTCTATTCTGTAAAAACATCACCGTGAACACATACTCGTAGATGCAGTGAGCTAAAAGTGAGCCGTCATTCCACGTTATTATTATTTATTTATTCATCAATCTAAGTAACATGGACTCATCAATTATTAGGCCGGGTAAACAAAGTTGCCCTTAGTACTATTGACAGAACTTGATTTGCCCACGGTCCGATTGATAGAACCACCGAAAAGAAAAGTACCCTTGGTTGTAGTAGAACTACGCGGTCGAACCACGGGCAATAAATGGGCATACAATGTCAATAGCAATAATAATTACACATACAAACAAAAAATTAAATAATTACACATACAAACAAAAAATTAAATTAAATCACGTTGCTCGGTCATAAAATAAAAATAAATAAGAAAGAATAGTTATAATTTTCTGACCGGCATTCGAACAGCAAAATGCCTGCCACAGCCAAGCAGGATATTATAAGTTCAGTCCAGCCTGTGGGCGATCATTGCCAAGATGGTATTGAGGGTTTTGTTTACCTTATGCTATTAACAGTTCACTTCACTTAAGTTTCCACTGTGACATTATTAAAGAATTGCTCCGCATTGTCTTAACGCTTTACGCTGACAACGGCCTTAGCGCGAACGGGTGACGAAAACGTAACGTAAATTCGAACGATCTTTGAACCGAAAATACAACTGTATTATACGAGTACATAATATACAGGGTGAAATTGAATTCATGGGCATCCTTTTAAGGGGTCATTGTAATCATCATTATGAACAACTTTTACTATGGGGCGAAACCTGAAATCGCGAAAAAAAATCGGCTCTTCCCTACATTTTGACGAGGTATGTGAACATAAATGCCAGGAACAGCTGATTTTTTTTTTCGCTATTTTAGATTTAGGCCCATAGTAAAAGTTGTTCATAATGATGAGTACAATGACCCCTTAAAAGGATGCCCATGAATTTAATTTCACCCTGTAGAGTATTCAATCTATAAATCTCACGAAATTTTTTCTGATAATAGGTATAGCAACAGCGTCGCACAAAAATGAAGGCAAAATATAGCGTAACCAAAACAAAAAAAAAACAGTCATAAATAACTCTCACCTCAATTCATCCCAATAGTTGTAGCGCAATTCATATTCATAGTCCGAATGTGACATAGCACTGTAAATATTAAGCTGTCTATAGTCCATCCAATATGTACGGCCGGGAAAAAGTGACAAGTTTCCATTTGTTTCCGCTACACAGAATCGGCAGCCTAATTGCGGAACGCCAAATCGTCAAATGATTCTGATCAGATGGCTTCATTTCTATCACAATTGGCTTCATTTTACGATTTTCGAATTGCGAAACTCTAGTTTCTGCGCAGGGCCTTAACGTTCATAATTGGTTTCATAATCAACTAGAGTTTCGCAATTCGAAAATCGTAAAATGAAGCCAATTGTGATAGAAATGAAGCCAACTGATCAGAATCATTTGACGATTTGGCGTTCCGCAATTAGGCTGCTGGTGTAACGAGTAGCCGTGGCTTCTGACAGGACACAACTGATTTTTGTCCGTATGTTTTTGTCGGATTAAAGTCATATTTTTGTGGCCAGTTTTTTACGAGAAGTAGGTATATCTTTTTCTTTACGCCAAATTTGCCAAAGATGTAAACAACAATATATCATACAACTATATCTCCGAGCTAACTAGACGAAAACAAACATTACTTAAGATAAATGTTCTTGTATATCGATTTTATTCAATTTCGAGCGGCCATTGTTGCTTACATCTGTGGCAAATTTGGCGCGGCTGGACCTTATGCCTGTTGTGAGGTTTCTGCTATTGAAATGGTTAAGATTCTACGTATAGTTTTCGTTAAGAAAAAAAAAAGAGATTTTTTTCTTTGTGCTAATTATAGTATTGGAAACACTGATTCTTCCAGCGTAGATTATGAAATAAATCGAAATGAGAAAGACCTTTGCGAGGCCAACGATAACACTGTTGAAGTGGCTGAATTCTGGTCGAAACCTATTCACAGATAAATGGAATCATCGGCACACGACGAAGAACCGAAAGACATCGACAATGTGCGTTGAAAATGTTTAGCATACATCCGAATTATTTTCCTTGGCAAGACACAGGACTTTCCAAGACACTCAATAATGCTTAGGAAACTAAAAAATGCATCCCAATCTTCATCCCGATGTATCCAGCCGAAAAAAACAGGCCATCCAATATTCCAAAAACAAAAAAATAACCGTTCACCAAACCAACAAGTACTGTTACATACTTCAATTCGAACCTTCAATTATGGAACGCCAAAAAATTTTGACGGACGTCCCTAGATAGTCCGGCCTGTGAAAAATGTTTCATTTCGCGAAATTTTCTAGTGACACCCATGTACTCTTTGGCGTGACAAATTCAATCAACGCGGTGACAACACGTGCCGTATTTCAGGGACGTCCCTCGGGTGCCTGTTTCATTATACAACAATTTCATGCACACTGCCTATAGATGAAACACGTTTTTAGAGTGAGTTTTTGTGCCGATGCAATTTTGTTAGTATCTCTGTATTTTCGATCATACTATACGATGAAAGGCACAACCACACGGGTCGATCGATTAGGTTAAGCTAAGCTTGACAAGGTTGGTCCGTAGATGGATGACCATCTAGAGACCTCTATGCCTCAGCAAGCACGTTAAGCCTTTGTTCCCTTCTGACATCCCTAGATCTGTGAAGTTACAGGTAGTCAGAAGCCTAAAAGTCGGACTACCAGTCTTATCAAGGGGTATCATGTTACTCAATAACTAGATTTTGGAGATCAGACAGGTGTATCCGGATGGAATGGAAGCCGACCCTGACATAGTTGGGAAAAGGCTAGGCAGATGATGACAGTACGATGTAGGGTGACTAGGGTGGCAAGTGCCGACCCCATGGGAATATTGGGATAAAAACTATCCCTTGTCCTTTTCCGGGACTCAAACTATCCCTATACTTACCAAATTTCATTTAAATTAGTTTAGCGGTTTAAGCGTGAAGAGGTAACAGACAGACATACTTTCGCATTTATAATATTAATATATAGTATGGCTAGGTAGTTACGGAGTGCTTTTCACATTGATATTTAAACAAAATGTTTCGTGCAAAAGCGGAAGGAAACGTACAATTATGCGTTGGTAAACTTATACGTTTATTTCCCCGAAATATTCCAAAATATATTTTGGATTCCACGAATCTAAATGTGAACTGAAAAGTGAACTGAATATTACGAAGCCTACTGCGTATGTTGACTTCAGCTATATACCGGTACAAAAAATAATATTGGGATAAAATTAACATCGAGTATCTCTTCGCATGGTACACTAGTGAGGGTGTGTATATTCTGTACCTTACATGGTCATTCATATCGACCAGGTTAAGCTACGCTTGCCGCGGTTGTTCCGTGGATAAGTGACCACCTTTACATATCAAAACCCCTCCGTACCCCGGAAAACACGTTAAGCAGTTGGTCCCGGCTGTCATTCGTGGATCTTTGGCAGTCGTTACGGGTCGTCAGAAGCCCAAAAATCTGATAACCAGTCTTACCAAGGGTAACGTAATATAATATAACCCAGTAACTGGGTTGTGGAGGTCAGATAAGCAGTCGCTTCATTTAAATTCAGCTGCACCTAGTCAGTCTGGAAGCTGACCTCAAGATAGTCGGGAAAAGGCTAGGCAAATAACGACATGGGCATACGTAGTCTGTCTAATTATTAGTAACAAAATCATTAAAAAATATATATATTTTACCGCCCGCAGCCATTTTCAACATTCAAATTCGGAACCATAAACACGAGCGCCAACTGTCGCCAACGATCATCAGAATTTACTTTTTTTAAAGCGCAGGCGTCTAAATCGCTGGCTGTTTACATGGACGATTAAAAAAAAGGTTATATCTGGAGGCTATCGACGACATCCGCCGCGGTGATTACGCGCGCGTAATGGCGATAAATAATTATGCGACACATGACGCGAGCGTAATTGGAGCCTATACTGCGTAATGTGCGCTTTTAATAGATACTCGAATGAGAGTCGGCAGAATTGGAAGCGGTGGTAATGAAGCACCTACTCGCATCTGTCACAGATTATTGTGGGAAATGATGCAGTATTATCTTTTCCGACTATTTATTTATTGCTTTTGCTCAGGGTCAGGGACTTAAGACACCTTCATAAAGGTTACAGAATTATAAGTGTTACATATTGAATTGATAACAGAATCAAGTAACCCTTATAATGTGTTAACCCAAAATACTTAAAAGTGTAACAGTAATATAACTGTAACCGTTATAAAAGTTTTAATAAGTGTAACCGGTAAACGCAGCGTTGCCAAAATAGCCGCAATCCCGACTGGATTGACTGTCTGTCCGCCGCGTGATTCTGCAGCACCTACAAAGGCTTATTTATGTTACAAACATATAAAGAGAGAAAGAAAGAAAATACATTTATTTAGCACAGACTAAAAGACACACAATACACCAGATACATAGGTACATCAAATAAAAACAAAAAGTAAAGTTTAATTAAAAAAAGTATAAAGTCCGATGTAAAAAATAAGGAAAGGAAAAGGAAATATAAAAGGTTACACTTTGATTCTGTAAAATTACTGTATCTGGTACATTTAGAAGTTTTTTCTTTTAAAACAGTGTTAAAAACATTTATTACGACTACTGTTTGAGTCCCTGCTTTTGCTCATCCATTGGCATCTGCTGCATGACTACCTCGTTGGTCCAGTTCAGTAGACGCACGACTACTAAGCGCGAGGTCTGAATTCTCCATAGCAGGCCGGTGTCCGATTTTTTGGCCGGTTAGAGACTATACCTGCCCAAATTCAATGTAAGTGTGATGTTGCAATGTCACATCAATGTTCTTCCTCGTATCAAATTTTCAATTTTTTTTTTTTTGTTTTGACCAGACTGACTGTCCAGGATGCGCCGAGCGCTCGGTTCAGTTGAGTAACTGGCGGAACAAACTGCGCTACACGAGGAGGCTTCTTCATGCATCCTAAATTTTATTTGTGTTTATGTTCTTTCTCTGCGTCAGCATTATTTGCAGCGTTCTGCAAATAAACGTGTTTTCTTTCTTTATTTTTCTTCTTTTATCTGCCTAGCCTTTTCCTTACTATATTGGGGTCGAATTCCAGTTTAACCGAATGCAACTTAAAATATATATTTTACATGGAGCGACTGCCTATCTGAGCTCGACAACCCAGTTACTGGGTAACACAATATCCTACGGTAAGACTGGTTGACAGACTTTTTGGGGTTTTGTCTAGCCGTAACGACTGTCAAAGATCTACGAATGACAGCCGCGGCCAACAGCTTAACGTGTTTTCTGAGTCACGGAGGCGTCTCCATATACCGAATGATTTTTTTTACCGGTTCCAAATTTTTACAGGATGTTCTACCCATGAATATGAAAAAAAAATCTGCTGTTTCATACAAAATTTCAATACCAACTTGACCATAATGCTAGACAGCTGATTTTTTTTTCGTGATTTCTGAGTTGATCCCATAGTGAAAGTTGTCATATTCATGGGTAGAAAGAACAGCCTGTAAAAATTTGGAACCGGAATAAAAAATCATTCTGTTTAACGAATGGCCGAACCATCCACGACCCGATCGCGGACAGCGTAGCCTTCAAACGATCCATTCGCCTATTACCATTTAGACACGAGCCCCACTGAAATAGTTGGGCAATATTATATTCTCCACATATTTCAGTACAGGAGCACAGACAAAGTCGGCAGTATCTCTAATATAACAACACTGAGGCGAACTTACAGCAAAGTTTTAATTAATTTATGCATTTAGTTCGTGTGTGCTAATATTCCACTGTGACACTATTTTGTGGTGTTTATTGGGCCATGTTTATGGCAATGTAATGCCCGAGATACACGAGGTAATTTTCTCAAGCCAGGATAGTAAACTTGAAGCAAACTATAGGCCGACGTTGCCTGAGGTAGCTGCGCGTTGCGGGAGGGGTGATAGTTGCCACAAGTTGACGAATCACTGAGTTCTCGCATCACGTCACCACCACCCCTCCCGCACCGCGCTGCTACCTCAGGCAACGTCTCAGTTAAGCGGTCGGCGTATAGTAACTCTGGCTTCAGCGTGCTTTGGCGTTCTGGCTTCTGATTTCTAGCGTGTATACTGCGAGTGTATAACTCCCTACCACACACTCCCACATATTCTCATACTCACACATATACTGACTCACCCCCACACATAATCACACACTTATACTCACACACTCACACAAATAGTGTATTTTGTATTTTTTGTTATTTTTTAACTTTTTTTAATTTTTTGTTATCCAAGTAGTATATGGTATGGAAGAGCGGAGTCTCACAATACAGACATTACTTGCTTAAAAGGAGGCTCCAATCACTTGTCTGTTTAGACTAATTTATGTTGGAGAAATAAATAATTTTTGTTTGTTTTTTTTTTTTATAACTACCTTCATTTTTAGGCTAGTAAGCTCGCGGCTTAAGCTAGGATATTTTATTAGGATGGGGTTCTATATTTTGAGCTACTAGCATCCCCACTACCGATTTTACTATCCTAACTTGTACTTCGACTGGCGAAGCTAGTATTCGAATGGCTATAGTCTGCAATTACTACGCGTTTGGTTTTTCGGACCGCAACCACATGTCATACCGTACTGGCTCTAAATTATCAGAAGGCAAATTCTCGTAATTTAAAACGTTAAAAATCTAGTTGCAGTCTCATCTCAGCGACTAGCAAATTTCCAAATGTAGGGAAATTAGAGGTATATTTGACAGATTGAGACTGTGATCAGACTGTGCACGTTCTTAAAATTACAAGAATTGCCCTCAGGTATCATGCAAACAGCACTTGCATTGAAAAATTCTTCTTGCATTTGATAGCACAATTCTTGAGGAAGGCTATAGGCTATTTAACATCACGCTGTGACCCTTAGGAGCCGAGCAAAAAGAAAAAAAAGTCAATGCGATACGACGGGGTGGCTCGGGAGAAACAAGAAGTTTCACGCGAACGAAGTCGCGGGCTGAAGCTAGTTTCGTAATATACTTTCAATCACAATCTGAATCATTTTCAAGGATATTGCTAGCCCATTGTTTCATATGTTTGAAAAAAATGCCTGCTTAACAACGTAAATATCACAATGAATGTTGCTGAACTGTCAAAATCAAAAACCATTGCTACTGTTGGTCTGTCACGCAATTGACAACATATCAAACCTGACACGACCTTAAAACAAAAATACTATTTCTTTATTTTCGTATCCTGAGTTCAAATATAGTTTTATTTTATTTTGTTATTTCTAAATTTCTGAGAAAAAAAATCAAAATCAAAAAACATGTGATGACGTCACATAAACGGCGGAATGAGGTAGTTACCTTTGCGCATTCCAATGTCTTTGATTGAAAACATTATATCAAACAAGACATGTCAATGTCACCTAAGAAGTGTACCTAGAAAACAACTAAAAAACTGAATTGAATTCAACAATATTTTTCCTATCAAATCGACACGCTGCTTACTGTTAATATTATCAATTTTTGATTGATATTTCGCCAATAAAATGGATCCCAATAAAAATATACGCCAATGACGGAACCAAAACAACGACTGAGACAAGTGACATCTAACAGTTTTTTTGACGGGTCACAATAAAGCAAAGGTAATATCGCCATTCTACCGTCATCTGGCACTTACGTCTTTTTAGAATACACCGAATTTCAAAGTTAAAATTATGAATGATAAGTACATAATTTCGAAAAACGAAAAAATATGTGAGCCCTAGATTTGAATTTACTTTTATTATAACGTAATAATACATGCAGGTTAAAAATATGAAATGTTGTCAATTACCCCGCTAGATAGTATGCCGAGGTTCTAGCTTGCTATAAACTAGCTTTTTGAAACCAGCCTCGTGTATCTCGGGCGTTAGTTGTCCGTGTGTATGTTGAATTATTATTGTTTCAGAATAGTTATAATTAGAGATGAGCTGTGTGGGTTTTGAAATATTAATGTTAGCGGATGTTTGGTGGTATTGACGTATTTTGTAAAATATGTAGACAGTTGCGAAACCAGTTATTATGTAGCTGAACATTGCAATCATCAATTTCTGATCAATCAGCCTATGATAGATGCTAGCACTATTGTGTCGGCCGTGACTTACGAAGTGTATGTCGTAGGTTCGAACCCAGACAGGCGCTTTACTTTCTGTAAATTATTTCATCACCACTGCTCTCAAAACGGTGAAGGAAAACATCGTGAGGAAACCAGCATGTCCCAGAACCAAAAATTCGAAGACATGTGACTTCTGTCAATCCGCATTGGGCCCGCGTGGTGGATTACGGCCCACTCCCTCTCACCGAGAGTTTACTACTTACTGTTACGTTTACTTTTACTATGGGACCAAACCTGCAGTCGCGAAAAAAAATCAGCTGTTCCCTACATTTTGACGAGTTATACGAATGTAAATGTAGGGAACAGCTGATTTTTTTTTTCGCGATTGCAGGTTTGGTCCGATAGTAAAAGTTGTTCATAATGATGAGTACAATGACCTCTTAAGAGGTTGTTGGTGTTTTGTCCAATAACCCTGTATAGTGCACTCACAATAGGTTTGAAAGTCCTTGTTATATAGAAAATACGAGATTACTGGGTGGAAAGTTGAAGCGGGGTCTGGAGGGGAAGTGCCTTAAATAAGACCATTACCTAAGTCAAGTTATTTACTAAGACGATTTATGTATTCCCATATAAGAACATTTTTTCTAGTTTACCTCAAGAGTCCTCTCAATCCATACTTATATTATAAATGCGAAAATGTGCCTGTCTGTTACCTCTTTACGCTTAAACCGCTGAACCGATTTAGATGAAATTTGATATAGAGATAGTTTGAGTCCCGCGAAAAGACAAAGGATAGTTTTTATCCCGGTATTCCCACGGGATCGACACTTATGCGGGTGAAACCGCGGGGCGCTGCTAGTCACACTAATATTATAAATGCGAAAGTTTGTGAGTGTGTGTCTGTGTGTTTATATGTTTGTTACTTCTTCACGCTCAAACCGCTGAACCGATTTAGATGAAATTTGGTATAGAGATAGTTTGAGTCCCGCGAAAGGACAAAGGGTAGTTTTTATCCCGGTATTCCCACGGGATCGACACTTATGCGGGTGAAACCGCGGGGCGCTGCTAGTATCATAAAAAAACAACACTTCTAAGCTATCATAACAACACGCACAACATATTCTCACAACAAAAATGATTGATGTAACTTAGAAGACGGAGGACAAACATCGAAGCACTATGAGCGAGCTAAGTTCAATCGTTAGCACAACTTAGCGCAACTTAAACAAAGGATGCGCAAACTTGGGTAGTTAAAAGTTCTTTTTTTTGCGAAAGGAAACGGATAGTTCGGAGTTAGTAGTACTTTGTGTTAGCATGTAGTTGTTGTGTTCGATATTTATCGGATTAAAAGGGTATAGTTCTTTCCTAGTGCCTCGTTTGTATATTGTCGTAAACGCAACTGCTCAGCACGGGGTCCTGGGTTCGATTCCCAATTGCGGTTTTCTCGAAAACTGCGGGGTAATTGCGTTACAGTAGCAATGAGATTCATTTTAGTATTCATTGCGTTATTTACGTTGTTGAGCAGATTAATTTTTAGAGTATATGAAGCAACTAGCTGTGCCCCGCGGTTTTACCCGCGATAAAATGATTATAGTCCTTTTTTATTGATTCCCTTTACAAATCTCCAACCCCTTTTTACACCCTTAAGGGATAATTTCGGGGATAAAAACTATTCTATATCATTTCCCACAACTCAAACTACTTATCTCCATACCAAATTTCATCTAAATCGGTTTAGCGGTTATTGATTCCCCATACAAACTTCCACCCCCCTTTTCACCCCCTTAAAGGATGATTTCTGGGATAAAAACTATCTTATGTCCTTCATGTGATGCAATCTATCTCTCATTTAAATCCGTGCAGTGGTTTAGGCGTGAAAAGATAACATACCTACAGACAGACAGACAGAGTTACTTTCGAATTTATAATATTAATATGGATGGATTAGCAAATTATTTTTAAAATGATTCAGATTGTGATTGAAATTGTGTTACGGAATTAGTGTGCTGAATTTATGCCCGGCTGAATGCATCGTACATTCTACAACCACATTTCGCCAGTTATGCTTAAAGCCTATGTATACTCAATTTATTATAACATTAGAAAAAAGAGGCTCGCAGAAGCAGGAGTACGAAACCTTTTATTTCAAGTTAAGTTCAAACAAGTTTAATAAATAATGTATGTGCTTTTTTTGTAAGTAACAATGTATGGCATACATTAAAGCATATTCTATCTATCTACTTGTCACGATGCTTGGATAGGTACATGAAATGAAACAATTTTTAGTAACAATCAGAAACAACTTTATATATACCGACCAAATAAAAAAACACGTGCTGCCACAACTTATGAAGGGAATAGGGAAGATTTTAGATTTGGTAGAGTTATAGTGACATGAAAAACGTTCCCGGTACTGTCCGCCCCTGCTTCTTTTAGATTTTAAACATTGACACGACAATATTTTATGTAAACACTAAATAATATTAAATGAAAGCCTTGTAATTTCAGAAGGTAGATAGGTTAAATAAGTACAATTAAGTGTGACTGCTGTTATTTAAATTGATTATATTTAACTCCACATCCATATTGACTGTAATAATGTTTGTTGTACTTTTATTACAAAGTGTGCCCCTAAAAGAGCCTTTTTTAACTTCTGTCTAATGCTGTAGTAAATGGAGTATAGGTAATAGGGGTTAGCCCATTTACCACTAAACCGGACACAAATCGAGACTTCGAGCCGCTACTAAGAAAATCCTAATTATTAAACATCGACCGACATGCTAACTGAACCGAAAATCCCAAGCGAACGCTCAGCAGTCAAACTCAAAGCATTTATTTCAATTAAACCGTAATGCAGGCACTTTTTAGGGTTCCGTACCTCAAAAGGAAAAAACGGAACCCTTATACGATCACTTTGTTGTCAGTCTGTCTGTCTGTCAATACCCTTTACCTCGGGAACGCTTGAAGGTATCGAGTTGAAATTAAAACCATATACTCAGGTCTGCGGTCCCTTGAAGCTATGAAAAAATCAAACTTCTAAGTTAACATATAAAAAGATACGGCCGTTTATGCTGCAAAAAACGTATATTTCGACACTCGAGGGAATCAAAATGTATAGGGTACTTTCCCGTTGACCTAGAATCATGAAAATTGGCAAGAAGCAAGGTCATGTAGCACAAGTAAAGAAAAAAATCCGAAAGTCGTAAATTTGTAATTACATTAAAAAAAAACCTGTGATAAACTATTTACATACCTACAAAGTACGGAACCCTTGGTGCGCGAATCCCACTCGCACTTGACCGGTTTTTTTTTCTTCTAAAAATTCCGCAAGAACAAAGTTAGAATTAGAGGGATCAACTTTTCCTATTAGAAAAGACGACAGCCAGGGTGACCCGCTGTCACCTAAAATATTTTCGTCTGTTCTGGAGACTTGGCTTTAAAAAAATATGATTGACGTGTAAAAGTGTTTGTACAAATCAATGGCGTGCACTGGTTTTCAGAATATTTAGGCACTAGCACACCCCGGACACTCCATACAACGCTCGCAAAATAATTACCTACTACTAATACATTAAAAAATGACGTTTGTATACGTATGAATGTGTGCGTGAGGTACTTGTGTTTGCGAGCGCTCTTGTTAAAGAACTGCGACGAATATGCCGAAGTGCGGGGTGAGGTGCGGTAACTGATGTTAGTGCGGGGAAGAGAGTGTCCTTTCTGTACGTAGTACTTTAAGTATTCTGTGGCACTAGGCCGGGTCTAGTCTAGACAGACGCGGCCACTAATAAGAAAAAAATTCGTGTCATCGGGGGACCCCCGGCAGGAACTAAGTTCAAAATGAAAATAATTTAGTGAGTTTCTTAATTGTGGGGCACACACACTAAAATGTAATTGACAGGCTTATGTTGATATATCGAGGTAGGCACTGCTTATATGCAATGCACGCCACTGGTACAAACCTACTTACATAAAATAAATCATTTATCAATATTTACCTTGACTAGGAATACAAAGGTGTGAAAATCGACGGTGAATGTTTACGTCATTTACTTTTTGCAGACGACATCGTTGTGTTTACAAAAGAGTCCGCACAATTAGAGAACATGTTGCAAGAGCTGATGGCAGAGAGTAAGAAGGTAGGATTGATTATGAATGCTGCAAAAATAAACATTTTAACAAACGGATCGGAAGAAGCAGTAATATTATAGATGGACAAGAAATAGAATATGTTAAAGAATACGTCTATTTGGGACAATCTATTTAATTTGAAGATCAAACAGAAAAAATAAATAAACAGGAGATTAGCAATTTTATGGCAAAAGTATTGGAGTTTTAAAGAAATCATGAAGAACAGCTAGATAAACATGAATTTAAAAACAAAGTTGTATGAGATAGCAATCCTTCCATGCCTTACAATTACACCAACATCATCAGCCTAGCGTTTTCCCAACTACATATGTTGGGGTCTAACAGGATGCAGCTGAATACCAGTATTTTACATGGAGCGGTCAGCGGCTGCTTATCTGACCTCCACAACCCAGTTAATGGGTAATACGATACCCCTTGGTAAGACTGGTTGTCAGACTTTCGGGCTTCTGACGAACCGAAACGACTGTCAAAGATCCACGAATGACAGCCGAAACCAACGGCTTACTACCACTACACTATTCAAACGATATCAACAGTGCATATCCCCCTTCGGATCACAAGATAGGGTGAATGCCCCAACAGCTAGCGACCGAGCGCCCGCGCGCCTGCTCGCCGCTCACCGTGACGTAATCGCGTTCTTTCTAAGCGATTGCTCTCACTTCACGCGCGACTTACGCACGATCAATTTATTTTCAATTTTTTTACGCACATTGTAAAAGAACAGCAGTAAAGAAAGACAGTTTAAAAGTGTTTAGGATTTTTAGAATGTTTGGTTTAGTTTTGTTTAGTAAGTATTTATATTTTACAAAATGTACTTTCTGTAAGCAATAATGTAACTTGAAAAAAGTTTCATTACCTAATTATTTCTAACTGAGAAAAAAACAGTGTATACTGTATTTAATTAAGTACCTATACAAAACAAGAAGAATTAGTGTAAAGTACAAGGGTGATGTTTATTTCTAAATAAATCTCTTACAAATAAATTACATATCATTTTAGAGACAACTTATACTACCTTCAGCACAAAAGCCATCAATATTGTCACACTGAACTATGTTAAACACTGTGTCATTCGCATAACGACACAGCACTATCACAAAACATTTCCTAAACATTTTATACGACAATTGTCTCAGACTATACTACTGTATTCCAGCTGCGCTGTGTTCACACCACGTAACGGCTCCAAATTGGATGTCTGGCCGATTTACGCGTGACATGGGATTGAGATTGCCAACTTTTAATTCGAAGGGTTTCCGAGACGAACCCCTGAAATGTTTTTCAGTAAGTTAACTTGAGTGTGTCCTTGAATTCGAGATATAATCCTAACTAAAACTATAAAGGTGAAAGTGAGTTTGTTTGTTTGTTACGCTTTCATGCTAAAACGGCTGAACGGATTTGGATGAAATTTGGCACACAGAAAGACCATGACTTGGTGAGGACATTGGCTACTTTTCATCCTAGATCGTAAACTAAGTGGCGGGCAACAGTTAGTTCAATATATTTTATTCATGATGTAGAGACAAAAATTGAAAACGATATGCTCAGATGGTTTGGTCATGTTGAGATGACCAAACCATCTGAGCATACTATTATGAGTAAATGAAAGGCGATTAACAAAAGTCACAAGGCAGATAGATGTGCGTGGAAACGCCGAGATGAGCCACCATAGAAGGTTATTTAAATTATAGTGACCTTACTGGTAATGTTATTATTTAATATCACCTTTTTGGCACCGCACAGGTCCTTTTTTATTTTTATTGTTTGTTTTCAATGTTAATTTTGTTAAGTAGTTTTAAATGTTCCCTTTTTTTGACGTTTTATTTCCTATGCGTGTCCCAAAACAATGTATTTCTTTCTTTCTTTTAGAAAGGTCAGGTTCGTAGTACTCGCAACCAATGTGTGTGAATGACCAGCAACCTAATTGCGTAACACACTATCAATCGGAATTTGAAACAATTTGAAGCAAATTGCTAATCCATTGCTTCATAAGCTCGAAACATGTGTCTGCACAACACGTAAATAACGCAATGAATGTTGTTGGACTGTCAAAATGAAACCTATTCCGATTGATAATGTGTTACGCAATTGCCCCGCCGATGTATGAACTTCTACGAAGCAAAATGAGAATGTAAGGTGGTCCTGTATTACATGATCTTTTTGCAGATGGCGTTCTATAGTTTTTACCTAGCTCCATAGGAAGAAGGTGTGAGTTTATTTGACGTCAGCGTTAAATGCTCTTCTTCAACAGCTGATTTCACTGCTTGATAACAATTTCTCTCAACTTTCAAGTCAGCGAAGTTGAATCCTGCTTAAAATGAGCAAATACTGTCGGATTTAAGGAGCACCCTCGCGTTCTGTAAAACCAGATTAGATTGCCCTGCGGCTGATTTCAAATTAGATCGCAAGTCAAACGCTTATCGAAAACGCGCGATCAAAATCGAATGTTTTTACGAAATCAGGACGCACCCTTTTCTGATTTCAATTTTGATTTGATTGAATGTGTTAATAATATATATTAATGAGTCTTTATTATTATAGCTAAAACTGTTTGCATGCCTTAGTTAAGGTAGTTAGCATAGGATCATTTTAAACTTAACATCTGTAAATTGTACCCAATTTCTATGCAAATAAAGAACTATTCTATTCTATTGTAATGAAATCCGAAACTAAATTAATATTTAAAAAACGAATGAAATCTAAGCTTCGTTTGTGTTTCGTTCATTCCCAGAAAAACAAATCGAAAACTCACTTTGGTATATTTCTCTCGTTCCCCTCAAATTAATTAAGTAAAAAAAGAAAAAACAATTAGACATTATACCTTTTTACTCGACTTCCTGTTACCAACACAAAATGAAAATAAGACAAAGGAAAATAAATTAAATTGTAATTTCAACGTTTCGGAAAAAATAAAATTGTTTCCAACAAACGCCTAACGAGTTTATTCAATAAAAAGTGGCCGTCTATCACACCGTAGCGTAATCCTACATTTTAATTTGGTGCCAGATTCCACTTTAGGCAAATCATTTAACGTTAGTCGATTACCTTCTGTTGTATGGAATGTATAAATATGTAAAGTGGTTTTTTAGTATGGTCATCAAAGTTAATCGACGACTAACCAATTCACACATTGATAGCAGTAGGTACTCTTGCATCTTCTCTAGTACATAGTTGAAAATAGTCTTCATAGTTTAGCAAAGGATTTATTTATAGTTAACCTTTTGAACGCCAGAGTATAAACGTACCGCCGTACCCCTGACGCCAGGCCACTTTAACAAAACAACACACACACACACACTTAAAACAACAAATTTCTCGATATTGGTGGTTTATTTATATTAATTTCATGCAATACAATATAGACGGAAGCTTAAACTTTTAAATTATATAAATAAAAACACACAAAAGTAATGATTAAATTGTTTATTTCATAATATGGTGCGACCCGTGCGACGGGTATTTTGTCATATATTTGTGACGTTGGCGTTCAGGGTAAGATTTCGTTTGTCACATATATGTGACAATGGCGTTCAAAAGGTTAAGTAAACCCAGTGCAGGCAAAACTTGTCATTTCTCCGTAATCTTAAAGATCGTTCTCGGAAACGAATTTCAACGTTAAAGTGAGACGCTGAAATTCGCTCGTGTTCAAAACGGTGTGATACTCGGACCCAAAACTTGATTAAATAAAATTATTTATATAAGAAATAATACGTAGAGGCATTTCTTTTATAATAATATTGCCTGAGAGTGACACCGTTTTTACCCCTGAGAAAAAGTTGACTTAATCAACTTCAATTTGTATCACAAAGCTTATTTTTCAGTCTAGATTTAGTCTTGGTTCGTCGAAAATTTGCTTGGCATTTATTATTCTAGGCTTGTGGCTAAGAACAGTATGCCGGTCCTAATAGTAGCAGTAAGTGGGTGGGTTAGGTAAGACAGTATGTATTTTTGTCACTTTTTAGTTTGTAAATTGCTCTGTATAACGTCTTGGGATTTAATTCTGTAAAGTTGTGCATGTTATCTTCTTATACAGGGTGAAATTGAATTCATGGGCATCCTTTTAAGGGGTCATTGTAATCATCATTCTGAAAAACTTTTACTATGGGACCAAACCTGAAATCGCGAAAAAAAATCAGCTCTTCCCCACATTTTGACGAGTTATGCGAACACAAATGCAAGGAACAGCTGATTTTTTTTTCGCAATTTTAGGTTTAGTCCCATAGTAAAAGTTGTTTATAATGATGAGTACAACGACCCCTGAAAAGGATGCCCATGAATTTAATTTCACCCTGTATAAAGAAAAATTAATCGCCGAAATGTATGTTCGCGCATAACTTCCGAATAACTGTACCAAGTTAGTGCAAAGATATTCTTTTTTTTTTTTTTTTGTTATGTTCGGTATTGCCAAGACAAGGTTTGTGTGAAAGAAAATTTCAGAAATTCGAAAAAAAAATGCACCCGTGCGATGCTGGGGCGGGCCGCTAGTCTTAAAAAACTTAAGAATTGGCCCGAATATTTATTTATCTAAATAAATGATAAAGATCATAAATATACATTTTCGAAATTTTTAAAGGAAAGTACGAATTTCACGCGGACGAAGTCGCGGGCAGAAGCTAGTGTTCATATAAAGTAAACAAAACATTCCAAATCGTCCCGTCATTCGTCATGCACCTCCAATTGTTAGCGACATCTCTTTGAGGGCGCACGTCGAAAATCAACGCGACACGTCGCCATGATTCCCTTTTTTCTCTGTTACCCACAAAATTTGCTTGCGAACACGCCACGAGCCGTTTGTCTTACTCCGAGGAACCGTAAATCCGTGACTGAAATAACTTCGCGACAGTTTTCTTGGGGAAAATACCTTATTGAGTTCCGAAATGCCGTTGAGAATATGAACTGTCATACGCAGTGGATTCTACCTACTGTTCCACTGTTCCAGAGCTTTCGCTTTAGTTTATCTTTATTGGGGGATTTGAGATATTAGAATATTCAAATTATTAACGGCTTTGCTTCGTGTTGAGCTCGAGAGATTAATATTTCAAAGATATTATAAGAGGATAATGTACTTACGGTTTAAATTTTCCCTTAGAGAAAAGATAAAGGGAAAGATACACTAATCTTTCTCTTTCATTACACTAGAGGGAAGATTAGTGTCGCAAGTCTAAACTCAATCGCTTTTCCTATAAGCGCGATATTCCGTGGCTGTTTTTATGATGTGGAAAACCACTAAAAAGGGATTTCCCCTAAACCCGCGAGAACATAAAAAGGGCTGTTATTCAACTGGAGGGAACAAAATCGTGTGACGTGATCTACTTCTCGTCTAGTCGTAAATAAAATTGTTTTATTTTCTCTTTTTATTTTTGTAGTTTGAACTACTTAGAAATAATGATTACTACCAACCCACATTAGGCCCGCGTGGTGGATTACGGTCCAGTCCCTCTCACAGACTGCCTGTCCCAGCAGTGGGAACATTATAGGCTGATTATGAATGATAACTGCTGCTCCTTCATTATTTTTCACTAAACAAGCATTTTTTTCAAACGAACTTTAATACCTACCTATTATAACAAAGCTTTACAAATTATCTTTCACATTTTGCAACTAAAACATAATAACTTACACTCCACAGAAGAATAAGGGCAATGAATCTGCGTCCACAATTCTAAATTTTAAAAAATAACTAAAAAAAGAATTCAATTGTGATTCCCGACATGCGAGGCTGGGGCGCGAGGATGTTTCTTTCCACGTCGTAAAAATGTCCCTCCCCACCCCTCCTTTACCCTCTGGACACAGAATAGATACCCACAGAAGGGCAGCCCCATACAATGAACGAAAACGGACGCACACATACACATGACTCACGTACAACCACATCTAAAATATGTTCGTCACCTTAAGGGCTATTTTTATCAGCTCATTGCACGATAGAATCTGCTTTACCGACTCAGCATTATATTGCGCCATTGTGTCAATATTACAAAATTACATTCAGCCATCTTCTTTACATGTAAGACCGAATTAACCGGTCAAGCGTTGCTGTTCGTCGATCGGTGACGAAACAATAGAAAATCAATTGTGTCTCATTAGCGACGCTTGACAAATTAAAAGTAGGCTCTGACAATACCTATGTATAAAATGGCAAGGTCATTATGAAGGTTTTACGTTGATAATTGTCAACTCGACATTGGACAAAAGCGTATGCTATTTTGATCTTTGTATGTTTTTATGCAATAGTGTACCGTAGCTTCAAAAGGTATAATGTTGAAAACTAACGAATATAAATATAAATAGAAGACTTGACTGTACTTACAACGACTGCAAGCGCGCTCGCGACTCGATCGACATAAACCGAGATCGTCGCAAACGTGTGTGTGTGTGCGTGTTCGCTCGTTGTTTGAAGATGGCCTTCTGTACCTACGTATTCTGTGCTCAGGGTACCATCGTCCTCCCCCTTTTGAGAGGAGACAAAAGAAATAGCGCGTGACGTGAATGGGCCCCGACACGGATTGATGTCCACGGTCTAAGCAGGTTTATAATAAAAAAATTGGCGAGAAACGATAAATGACGTTCTTAGATTTTATGAAGGCTTTGTTAATAGTAGGGTATACCGCGTAGAGTAGCGGTACTTGTTTAAACAGTTGGGTATAACCTTATTTTATGTAAAAGTGTTTTTATGCTGTAAAAGTTATATTTATTTAGAATCCTATAAAATTTTATGAGCATACGAAAATATAGTAGTTTTCACATTGTTTTACAGCTCATTTATTTATACCCTACGGTGCTTTATAATCCTTGAAACGTATTCTGTGAAGCTTTTGTTTATGTTTCCTACAAAAAAAAAGTGTTGACGACATTTTAATTAGTGATGCAAAAAAGACCCATTTTCTGACGATTATCCCAAAATTTTCGGACCATGTCGTGTTGTGTGTTTCGTGACAGGCCTGATGGTCTAGTGGTTAGTGACCCTGACTGCTATGGCGGAGGTCGTGGGTTCGATTCCCACCCAGGACAAATGTTTGTGTGATGAGCACGATCATTTGTTCTGTGTCTGGGTGTAATTTATCTATAACTAGCTGCGCCCCGCGGTTTCACCCGCGTAAATGTCGATCCCGTGGGAATATCGGGATAAAAACTATCCTATGTCCTTTCCCGGGACTCAAACTATCTCTATACCAAATTTCATCGAAATCGGTCCAGCCGTTTTCATGTTATGTCGTGACAACGGAAAACGGGTTTCATTTTTATATATATAGATATGTATGTATTTAGAAATATATAAGTATGTTTATCAGTTGTCTAGTACCCATAACACAAGCTCTGCTTAGCTTGGGACTAGATGGCGTTGTGTGATAGTTGTGGAATATTATTATTATTTATGTAAGAAAAGGCCACCAAATGATTTTTTTTTCACTATGAAGCATTGAGGGTCGAATTAAATTAGCTGACGAAATTTCACACACGTCATGTGTATCGATATCCAATGACGATAAAACAAATAAAATAGATTTTCGGGACTCATAATTTCAAGTTACTATACTACCAGTGGCTATTAACCTCGTACTCAGCTGTAGTTACTTGAAATTAAGAATTTAGAAAATCTCAGGGGAGATCAGAGAGGCCCGTAGCTAAATAATAACAGCCGCACAGGTCGATCGATCAGGTTAAGCTACGCTTGCCGCGGTTGGTCTGTGGATGGGTGACCATCTTTACATACCGAGACCCCTCAGTGCCTCGGAAAGCACGTTAAACCGTTGATCCCGGCTGTCATTCGTGAATATTTGACAGTCGTTACGGGTAGTCAGAAGCCCGAAAGTCTGACAACCAGTCTTACCAAGAGGTATCATATTACACAGTAACTGGGTTGTGGAGGTCAGATAGGCAGTCGCTCCATGTAAAATACTGGTATTCAGCTGCATCCAGTCAGACTAGAAGCCGACCCCCACATAATTGGGAAAGGCTAGGCAGATGATGATGAGATAAAGATACCCATCAAGTCATCCAGTTTCGCCAGAAAATTTTATATCACCCTGTATAAATTCACGCAAAAATCAAATGCGAAAACGTTCACTGTTCTCCCAAATAATAATAATGACGCTCAGTTAGTTAGGTACCAGTTTATTCCGCACACACCGGCCGTTTCTGGCTAATTATTTACGTTGCGTACGACAAGGATAAACAATATGTTCCGAGCGACACATAATGTAGCCACCACTTTATATACTTGCCGCAGACTATTAATTCAATTAAGACCCCGAGGCTATTGGGATGCTGCATCGCAAAATTTATCTTTTTTCCACCACATAATGGTTAAATGGATACTTGGAGGCGTTATTTATAGTGAAATCATTAATTATTATATTGGAAAATGGAGGTTTAATATTGCTTGATTTAATTCTCATTTGCAGTTTTGTACAATCGCGTATTGGGTGGCAAAAAACAGGTGAACCACCTGCCATCACAAAGCTAAAGGTGCCGCTACACAGCAACCCACCGCTAAGATAAAGGTACCGCTACACAGCAACCCACCGCTAAGATAAAGGTACCGCTACACAGCAACCCACCGCTAAGATAAAGGCACCGCTACACAGCAACCCACCGCTAAGATAAAGGTACCGCTACACAGCAAACCACCGCTAAGATAAAGGTACCGCTACACAGCAAACCACCGCTAAGATAAAGGTACCGCTACACAGCAACCCACCGCTAAGATAAAGGTACCGCTACGCAGCAACCCACCGCTAAGATAGAGGTGCCGCTACACAGCAACCCACCGCTAAGATAAAGGTACCTCTATACAGCAACTCATCGTTCAGCTACACACGTGTAGTTAGCTTAGCTTTAGAAACTTATAGAGCGGCAGGGACACCTACGCGCACACAGTTACCATGAATTCAGCACGTCATGATTCTAGACTGACTTATCTCTTTGTCGCTGTGTCTTTTTCGCAATCAAGTCGTATCTGGTACGCCAGCGCCATCTGGTGGCGCTAGGCAGAGTCTAGCCTGACGTTCGTGCGAGTGGACGAGAGCCCTGCTATCAGTTTACTCCTACCGCAAGTCGCAGTAAAGAACTTCGTTCCAATAAACATAAACGAATTCGTCCGCGTAAAACTTGTTCCCCTAACCCACTCCTGTCGCATCGCATCGTCTGCCCCCACTATTAGGTAGGTACTTCGTTTTTGCTTAGCGTTCTTTCTTACTTTTTTTTGCTCGGCTCCTAAGCTCGAGGCTTAGCGTGATGGTAAAATTAAATAGCCTATAACTTTCTTCAAGGATTGGACTATCAAATATAATTATATTTCTTTTTTAATCCGACTGGTTGTTCCAGATATTAGCGCGTTCAAGCTCTTCAGTTTTATTATTTTACTAGCTGCGCCCCGCGGTTTCACCCGCATAAGTTTCGATCCCGTGGGAATATCGGGATAAAAGTATCCTATGTCCTTTCCCGGGACTCCACCTATCTCTATACTAAATTTCATCTAAATCGGTTCAGCGGTTTAAGCGTGAAGAAGTAACAAACATATAAATACACACACACACACTCACAAACTTTCGCCTTTATAATATTAGTGTGATAGTGTGAAGTGTGATTATAGTATGAGTGTGATTAGTATAGCATAGATTAGTAATTAAAAGAGATATTTTATGTTTATTAAATGGATAAAATATTAACTAAATTATGAACAGTGTGGTGCAATTAACTCGAACACATAATTCAATCGTATCGATAGAGATCAACTAATTATTTCGTGTTTGTCAACCAATAATTAAGTAGGGTTACATTTTCATCGGTAGATTTAGTTACTTATTCATCATTCAAATAATTTTATTTACCCACATTTTGCATGATAATATTTATTCTATCGAATTAGTGCGGTAATGAGTTATCGATAAATCTGTCAATTAAAATATGTCAATAATTACATGTACGGGGAAAGTCCATATGGTTGTATATAGAAAGAATCAATGCATATTGATTACTGCAGTCGTTTAGACTGGAAGCCAACCCCAAAACAGTTCTGGAAAGGCTAGACAGATTGATTACCGCGAGTTCCCATTGTGTGTTCTATGTATTTCAGACATACGTGGTCTAGACAGGCGACAGGTGACAATTCGCCAGTTTTGTCGTGAAAATGTGACAAATAATGACTATTTTGACCAGAAGGTTTCCTGATAATATTTGATTTTTCTTAATTATTTCAGTAATAATTAATTTTGAATTCTAAACAGCCACAGTTAGTACAGACGCCAGCACATCAAGCTACCCGAAATTGTCAAATTTTCCCAATCAACTTTGAACCTTATGTTTTAGCAATAAAGTTGAAAATCTATTAAAGAAATTTGACAGATTGTAGTAGCTTGGTGTGCTGGCGTCTGTACAGTCACGAGCACCAATATGTCAACACTTGGCAATTTTCAATTGCGATTTTTCGTGAAATAACGAATGCAACGTTGAAATACGACACTTAACATAAACCTATGGGTTCGAAAATACTATTTTCGTAATAACATAAAATTTCATTCAAAAATAAAGGAGAAAATCGCCTTTGAATAAAGCCTAGTGTATACATACTTATAGACGTGACTGTACATGAGAAACTCAACACCCTAGCCATCAACCACTGCCCCTGTCAAATAAAATTTCTCTCCCAGTTTCCCCGCATCTTAAAACTGATAACCAGTTCCAAAAGGCTAATAAGTCGCTTGAAAGGTTACCAAATTAAAACTATCGATAACCCTGACGTCAATTCCCCGCTACACCAAACTGATCAGCGATCCAGGCAGCCTTATTAAAAGTTAATCAAAATTTCTAATTCCGACCGAGCTCAGCTCTAAACTTGGCTGGTTATAACCAGTGTAAACCGGATTCGTCGATGTGTGTGTGTATTGTTCCCATGTTTGTTGTACACACAAACACATACACTGTGTGTATTTACACTCTAGTGATTGAATTGTGAATCCTTGTTTAAAGTATTGGAATGAAGTTAAAATCATACAAAAGATTATTTGAACTTTTATTGAGACTGGCAAATAATTGTATGTCTGTTTGATTTTTAGATTTTTCAATAGATTCCAGTGTTCGTCCTATTGGAAAATATAGACAGTGGGTGCATTCCGTTTTTGATTTTACTGAACCATATGAAATATGAGAAAAGAAAACTAATAGTAGATTGTACAACTAATGCATAAAAGAAGGCTCGTTTATGCCTGAGTTATACCACAGTATAAATATGAACAGTATGGAAACTAGGCCTATTTGTTGAAATAAATACCTACGACTCATTGGAACGTTAGGGTTGTCACTCTTAATGTCTGTAAAATTGATGTGTTTTATTATAACGAAGTTTTTAACGTGGTGTGCGGTTAGAAGTTGACTGATTATCTTTCCCTCCTTCTGGTCAAAACATAAATCCAAGATGGCGGCTGCGAAAAAATTCAAAATTTTCGTCGTGAATATCTTTTTCATAGTTTTCGAGGGTGCTAAAGCCGATAGTGAAGTCAAAATGCGCGTCGCTCGACCGATGCCTAGTTTAACCCTGCACCTTACCGTTTCTACTCGAGAATGGGTGTAATAGTAATTAAAGAAAACAATATTTTTAAAAAATATCTTTATTCTTCGTAATTATGTTAAATCACATTTTTCGATACTTTAAACCGACTACTTGGGAAGTAGTGCTACAGTAAAAAGAAAATAATATTATGTGGCGACTTCATAAATGTATTAAACAAAAACAAAGTGGAAGACAACAGGAATAAAAAAATGCTGCATGCGTAAACAGCAATTATTATGGAAGTATCGTAAGAATCGAAATATCATAAAAAAAAACAATTTTAAAAATTTTGCGAGTAGATTACAACGTGTTATAAAACTGACAAAAAAGTCTCAGAATAATTACTTTATCCATACAGCTCAAAACAAATGTAGGGCTACTTGGAACGTTATTAGTAAAACAATGTGTAATGTGCCAAAAAGCGAAATCAATCAAATTAATATAGATGGTAAACATTGTGGTGATGATCCGCAGACCATTGCGGACTTTTTTAATAATTTTTTTATAGACCAAATAAAACGCAATAAAAGTTGTACTAATAAAACAGAGACCACGGACCGTCCAACTTTTTGAAAATGCGTCGAGCGTATTGAATGAAATTTTTCGTTCTTGTTTTAAAAGAGAACAAAAGAGAACACTGTAAAATTTACATGTAGCAGGCGAAAGTATTTTTCAGTAAATAATTTATAATTACGAATAATAGAGATGTATTTTTTTAAATATTGTTTTCTTTAATTACTATTACACCCATTCTCGAATTGAAACGGTAAGGTGCAGGGTTAAACTAGGCATCGGTCGAGCGACGCGCATTTTGACTTCACTATCGCCTTTAGCACCCTCGAAAACTATGAAAACGACACCCCATGACAAATAAATGGAAAAATTTCACAGCCGCCATCTTGAATTTAGATTTTAACCTCACTATCGGCTTTAGCACCCTCGAAAACTATGAAAACGACACCCATGACAAATAAATGGAAAAATTTCACAGCCGCCATCTTGGATTTAGATTTTGACCTCACTATCGGCTTTAGCACCCTCGAAAACTATGAAAACGACACCCATGACAAATAAATGGAAAAATTTCACAGCCGCCATCTTGGATTTAGATTTTGACCTCACTATCGGCTTTAGCACCCTCTAAAACTATGAAAACGACACCCATGACAAATAAATGGAAAAATTTCACAGCCGCCATCTTAGATTTAGATTTTGACCTCACTAACGATTTTGGCAACCTCTTTAACTACCTACGACACCCATGACGAAAAAAATGTTAGCAGTCGCCATCTTTGATTTACAAATAAATTCACGTCGGTGCATGATCGCACGAGCCATTATTCGATATCGATTATAACAATAAATCATTCTTACAATTTCAAGATCAGCAGGGAGTTTAAAAAAGGAAAGCTCCGGTTTTGAAGAAGTCGAGTTCAAACAGTTTTTATAAAAAAGATGGACGATCCGTGGCGCAAGGAATAAATTAAATACACGATTATTCGTTCCAACACGGCACCCGTGAGTCCCGTGACTGAGAGTACCCCGACCATCGCTTAGGAGTACCGTAGATGCGCGCGTCTGTGTGAGTGTGCCGTTGCGACCGTTTGTACGTAGTTTCCGTACTGTTCGTATCTGTCTACTGTGGTTATACACTCTGCTTTTCTCTTCGATTGCGAGAAAATGAAACAGGCATAAAGTATACAGTACATAATTAACCAAAAATGTTGCAAAGCATAGCTAGTTCCCGCCACGAAACTTTAAAAGTTTTTTTATTTTATTTTCAACATGTGTCATTCGACTTAGGCACTTCATACTGCCAAGTCATAAAAACGTTTCTTTGCGTTTTGAAATAATAAATGACAACTATTTTATCTGAATTTATTAAATTAACGATAGAAAACACGAGAGTGGTATAAATTAAAGAAAATGAAATAAATCACGACTTTAATCTGCGAAGTTTTATTGTGCGTTTGGCTGCTGGGCCTGATTACCTTGGTCTTAGAAAAAAAAAAATACTTTATGCACTAGAACATAAAAAGCGATTTCATGTCGCCTAAGCACAACATAAAGACGAACTTTTAGAGCATGAGAAGTGAAAACATATTATAGTGCTTTGTGAAAAATGTAATACTATATTTTAAAATGCCGTAAAAAGAGTACCTACCTACTTACAATTCAACCTTTAAGATTTTATTTTCATTTCAAGGTTTTTCAAATACGCTCACAAAAAGCTCTTACATTTTTTACACTTATTACCTATAACTATAAAATTGAAATTCAAGTCAGCGCCGTTCTACGCGAGCGTCACGAGAACAGGGTCCATTCGACGACACAACACGGAGCTGAATTATGAAAAGCAGTAGCTACAGTTATAATTCAAAATATATTATCTATGTTTCTATCGACACAAGTACTAAAGCTGAGGAGTTTCTTTGTTTGTTTGAACGCGCTAATCTCCGTAACTACAAATCAGATTTGAAGAAATATTTTTGCATTTGATAGCCCAATTCTTGAGGAAGGCGATAGGGTATGTAACATCACGCTTGGACCCTTAGGAGCCGAGCAAAAAGAAGGGTCAGAAAGAATGGGAAACGAAAACGAAGAACAGCGTAGGTAGGCGATGCGATGCCTCGGGGTGGGTCGGGGAAAGAACAAATTTCACGCGAAGTTCGCGGACAGAAGCTAGTCTAAAGTACTGACTGACTGATATGTAGCGGTATCTACAACGCAACATGCGTCATATTGAAGTCACCGCGCAACTAGCATAGATACAACAGCTCGACATTAATCATCGGGCAGTTGCCCGCCAGACACAACACCCGTCTGGTCGGAGGGTCCTCCCTTTTCTATAGAGTATGAGTGAACTTTACACCCTGTTCCTCATACCTCTCTAGATATATCAACGCACAGCCTAAACCGCTGGTCCTATAGAGACATGAAATTTGGAGGGTGTGTTCTTTGTGAAGAGTAGGTATCCACTAAGAAAGAGTTTTTCGAAATTCTACCCCTAAGAGGGTGAATGGGGGGAGGGTGAAATTTCACGCGGACGAAGTCACGGACAGAAGCTAGTTTAAGTATAAATGCAGAGAATTTGTTGCCACGCTATTTTATCTCTAAATGCATAAAGTAAATACGAATAAAACTAGGTTCAAATTCCAGTGTATCCTAGTTTTCAGACTTAATGCTATATTTTATGTAATAGTAGCAGTTCTAATACGGTTTAGTATCCTTTACTATCCCCGGCCAACGTTTTGGAAAACGCCCAATAAAAATAAGGATTCCTAATAAAAATTCACTTAAACACAAAATTTAAAATTTTCACGTTACGATGTTGTTCGTCATTCTGCAACAACGTTACATGTCCCAAAAACCCTATGTTTATTTTGAACTTTATTTTTTGTGTATTAAAGTTGGTTTTAGTTTGTGTATGCAAAGGAATGTAGATCTAATACTGTTGTGTTGTTAGAAATTGGAAGTCACTGTCGGCAAGTAATGGGCGATCGTGACGGGAATAGCATTTGAATTTCCTCGATAGATACACTTTATATACTGTAGTACGCAGAAAAATTTAACACGGTCCCCCCTTAATTTTCCTTTGTGGGAAAGAAAAACGTGATCGTAATACTTATAGTTTGCCTTGGGATCGGGATTCGCTATTTCTGTATTTTTTTTTTTTATTTAATTCCGTAAGTTGATAACGCCTTTTTGCTAGTTCTCTTTGGTTAAGCCTCTTGGGGTTGCGAAGAGTACTTTTTATGAATATTTGATTTGTTTTTTGTTTTCTTATTTAATAAACAAAAGAAGTATAGTTACATTCAAGACGTATTCAGGTAGGTTTACTAAATAACAATTGAAAACTGTAAAAAAAATAATTTGTCAAATAATAATAATCTGACCGTCTAAATATTTTCCAGCCCCAAAATATTTACCTGCAAAACCCTAGCGTACTCCGCCATAATTGGAAACGTCAATCAAAATAAAATTCTTAAAATAAAAATCTCAGTATAGTTTCGTTTCGCAAAAAGCTGGGCCTGATTAAATCGAGTTACGCTACCGAACGAAACGTCAGTAAACCTTAAAATCCACTCAATATTCATCCTCGGAGAGTGCAATTTCAAAATTTCTCTCATCATGTCACGCAAATTGACAATTATTAAATAAAAAAACTGTATCTCAAATTCTGGATTAACAAAATAACAGAACAAGAAAATACTTTACCATAAACAAATAAAGAGAATAAACAACATGAAAATTACAGATATAAATGTAGAAATTTTATGGCTAAAGCGATATTTTAAAGACAACCTTAGGAAAGATTAAGGGCGAAGTTGGGATATTACTGCAGGTGTGGTGTACCATTACATACACTATACCTATAATAGACATACAATGTGGAGAGGACAATACTGCAATAAATAAAAACACTAATGCATATTTTGGAACTATCAAATAAATCCAAACATCGAAATAAAAAAGTAATTTTTTCAATCAATAATTATATTGAATATACAGGGTTACTTGTAATTCGACGTAATATATCCGTCAGGAGCTGATAGGGGGGCCCAAATGCAACAAATTGAACCCCTCATAATTATGTGTGGCCGAAATTCAATAGTTTTCGAGATATTTGAATTTTAAGGGTTCCTGATATAATGCCAAATAAAAAAAACAAATATGAATGGGTGGAATGCATGAATGAATTGCACCGATCCCAGCGTGGTTAAACCAGACTCTATTAATCGAATGAACCCCAAGATTCGCACTAGCTCCTCTAGCCTCATTTTCATGGTGCTACAGCGACCATTGCATATCCGATATAATTCCAAATAAAAAAAACAAATATGAATGGGTGTCATTAAAAAATTATATTGTAGCTGGCACTTCAATTAAGCTATGAACAAGATATTATTTTGTCTCCTTTACTCTTTCACACGCTGTCTACATGTCTCTATTTATTGTCCTACCGCAGGTATGCTGAAAGAGATTTCTTATGAAATACCTCACCTTTGTATCAATTTTTCTGTTCTGTTTTTTTACTTGTCTGTTTATATATGTGTGTACATAAATCGTCATTAGATAATACGAAGTTTAATTTATTGTTGTCTCCACCTTGTATAAACAGCGATGTATATTTTTTTAATTTCCCCTACTGCCCACGAACAGCAAAAAGGTCCGCCATATTGAGGTTTTAGGAGGGAAAAAAATCGAATAAAGGACAATAGGAAGGCCGGTCTATGTCATAATCATATTTTTCTCGCACAAAGGAGTTCTTACGTTAATGTGAACTGGTCATAAATGAAAGTCAGGACCATATAAAGCATGGTTTTTTATTTGCCCGTTCGTGTTATTAGGGCGAGATTTTTTGCGCGGCAATTTTCCTGGCTTGGCGGATTTTTGGACAGCGTGATAAAGGAAACAAATTACATGATAGATTATTCTGTTCGAGACGTGTTGACCCATAGAGTTTAATAGCTATGTTTTTTGTTTCCTCTTTGTTGATAGAGTTTTTGCACCTACCTATAGGTTTAAAAGGTTTTGGATATTTGCACTTCATTGTTACGGGTTTTTGACCACTATTATAAACTAACTTTGCCTGCGGTTTCACCTGAGTTATGTTTGGAAATGATCCCACGGGAACCTACTAACGGAATAAAAAAGTACCCTGTGTGTTAATCCAGGTTATAAACTACCTGCTGTGTGCAAAATTTCATCCAAATCCGTTCAGCCGTTTTTGCGTGACTGAGTCTGAGTAATATACATCCAAACATGCAAACTTTCATTTTTAAGGTTCCGTACCCAAAGGGTAAAAACGGGACCCTATTACTAAGACTCCACTGTCCGTCTGTCTGTCTGTCACCAGGCTGTATCTCATGAACCGTGATAGCTAGACAGTTGACATTTTCACAGATGATGTATGATGTAGGATAACAAATCTCAAATGCACGAAGCATTGGTTAGGTCTAAAGCTACCTACTTTATAAAGATAATCAAAACTAACCCTTGTAAACATACATATTTGAGCCGTTTGGGGTTGAAACACTAGGGCCATGGGGCCCGAGTGCCCACTTAGTATTTCGAGACATCGCCAAGCGGTTGGTCGACTCTTCACATGACCAGAGGGCTGGCCTATTTTTTGGCCAAAGAATCAGCATTGCCATACAACGTGGCAATGCTGCCAGCCTTTTGGGCACGTTTCCCGTTGACAGTGATGCGGACGAAGTTTTTGATGCCCATTGATTATTTTCCCTCCCCATTTTGTACATATTATTATTTTAAGATTGTTAGCTTTTTTTAAATTATGTAAATATGTAAAAAAGACTGAATAAAAAATACCCTTGTAACAATTGAGCTCATCTTGTATGTAATTCCTCAACTTTTTGCAAGAGATTAATTCTGCCCTAATTTTAGTGTACGTTTCACAAGTTGGTACTTTTACCTCTTCGTACAGTCGGGATTAGGTTATAAATCACGACGAGATGAGGAAACGCGTCTCTCTCAGTTAACTTGTACAACGTAAGTGTCAGCTACCTACCTTCATGCTTATCAACTTACAGACCTATAATTTTAGAAGAGGCTTTTTGACAGAACGTGATACCTGTATTTACCGAAATAATAGGCACAGGTGCATAGTGTGAGAGCCGTTCCACACGGTGCGGTGCGGCTGCAAAGCGGCGCCTGAGCGGTACCGTTGCGGTTTCCGAAATATAAAATGTATGGTATGCCACACGGCGCGCTCCGTCTTCGTCCGTGCTTCGTCTCAAGTCCGCTGTGCGTGCGGTGCGCTCCGGCGCCGCATGCATCGTGTGGAAGGACTCTTAAGTCTCATGTAATAATTATGGGATAAGTCTATTGCCATAGCTGGACACTGTGCTATTATTGAGAAAAAATTATTATTTGATTCATCTTCAGCAAATAATGTTTTACGAAAAATTCCTAAAAATCAAGACAATAATCCATCATTTTTAGGTTAAGCGCAATGTACGGTCACCAAAGGAGATAAGTATGCAGGATCGTCGGATATAGTTGGTTTAGTAAGAAACCGATGGATGTTGTCGACTGAAATTTAATTTGGTAAATGAGCTGTTATGAGCTGTTTGTTTTCTATTAATAAAATTTAATTTTATTCGAAAACATCCATCGGTCTCTTACTAAACGTCAACTATATCTGACGATCCTGCATACTTATCTCTTTTTTTGACTGCACGTTGCAATTTGTTATTGTTTGATACTTAGTTGAAGTTTTTCGGTTTTAGCAATATAGTCAAATTCAAATTCAAAATATTTTATTGTGGGCATATGTCAATTACAGGTCTTAAATAAATTATAGTTCGAATATGTCCTGCCTAATAGGCATACAATAATTATATGTCATTATATTTAAAAAGTTATTATAAATGTTAAAATATCAGTACACAGTCATATTAATAAATATCAATAATTTAAGAAATCTTGGATCGTGTAGTATGCTTTATATATTAAAAAGTTACGTAGTTTATTTTTAAATACTGGAAGTTCCTTAGTGCTCAGAATGTCAATAGGTATTTTGTTGTATATTTTTGATGCCATGCCAAAGAAGCTTTTGTTAAATAGAGCTGCAGCCTAATTGCGGAACGCCAAATCGTCAAATGATTCTGATCAGTTGGCTTCATTTCTATCACAATTGGCTTCATTTTACGATTTTCGAATTGCGAAACTCTAGTTTCTGCGCAGGGCCTTAACGTTCATAATTGGTTTCATAATAAACTAGAGTTTCGCAATTCGAAAATCGTAAAATGAAGCCAATTGTGATAGAAATGAAGCCAACTGATCAGAATCATTTGACGATTTGGCGTTCCGCAATTAGGCTGCTGTTTTATGTGGTACATTAGAAATTTTTAACATAGTCTTCCGCGTCATTTTATAACAAAGTATTTTCTTCGGACAAAACGAGGCTTAATCATATAAACAAAGTGATTCAATTAATCATCAATTTCCCCAGATTCCAGATTCAATCAATGCTGGAGTTTTACGATTTTTACACGGAACCCTAACAAATTTTTATTACTCCCATCTGATTTTACTTTCTAGCATTGATTGAATCCAATCACTGCGTATTAGAACAACGTAAAACAGAAGGCCAACTCGCCAGCACGAGCAGAGGGGTAAATGCGTAACATAGGTACTAACAGTAGAAATGGATTTCATTTTGGCAGTTCAACAACATGCACCATTACTCTCAAAACGGTGAAGGAAAACATCATAAGGGTACTTCATCGTAGGTATACGTCACATGTCCTAGAACCAAAAATTCGAAGACATTTGACATCTACCAACCCGCACTGGGCCCGCGTGGTGGATTACGGGCCACTCCCTCTCACAGAGAGGAGGCCTGTGTCCCAGCAGTGGAAACATTATAGGCTAATCATGATATGATGATCCTATAAACATATATAAATTGCCACTTGTCCAGGCCCTCTGGTACTTCTTTAACTTCTTATTCTATTACATTAGATACTTACCTAGGTGTAACATTTGTACCCTCGCACATTTCACCCCCGGGCGGCACTCGCAAAATTGGACCGACATCCGATCTAAATTTGAATAAAATTACTTTTATTTCATTTTTTCGTTTCGCCCGCGCCATGTGTGCGACTGTGCGACTTTTGGCGAAATCTGGCAACCGTCGCCTAATGTCGTTTCAAGAGAATTATTTATGTTATATTTTTGGGTGTGTACCTTTTGTTAAGCGCTTAGAGATGTTTAAATTTATATTAGCTTGTAGTGTCGCTTTTTAGGGTTTTATTTGAGTAGGAGCTGCTTCTGTTTCTGATGTTTTCTTTCGAGTTCTCATAAAAATAGTGTTATTGAAAAACTCATTGACGTGTGCATACTTCCCATCCTCACATATGGTGGTCAAACATGGTCTTTGACAAATTTTCCCCTAGTTCCCCTAGAAAATTTTCCGCTAGAACACAATAATAGTTTTTTTTTGTAGAAATATAAATTTTATTGTCTCTGTGGATATTACGTCATTCAAAAGAAGCTAAAACTAGAATCACAACACAGCCCGCGGAGGGGCAATTCTCGCAACTTTAGGAAACGTTCACAATCTGATCTCAGTCTCAATTCTGTCAAAAATACCTCTCATTTTTCTACATTTTGACGAGGTTTTGACCTTTGTCGACGAGATGAGACTGCGACTAGATTTTAAACGTTTTAAATTACGAGTATTGGCCTATTGGGATATACATAATAATGAATTTATTATAAAGAGTTTAGTTTAAACTATTCTTGTATTTAAAACTATGCCCCGGAGCTTCTACACTTACGAGTACAACCTTATGATTATGATTCAAAACCTTTCCTGTTGAGCTCTGTGTTAATTATTAAAGCGTTTCGTTTCGTTTCGTTTTAATACCTACTTAACCAAAATGTATGAAACAGCAGATTTTTTTTTTCGTGATTTCAGAGTTGGTCCCATAGTGAAAGTTGTTCATATTCATCGGTAGAACACCCTGTAAAAATTTGGATGGTGATAAAAAAATAAGCCTGTATATCATTTTTAGCGTTATACTTTGTGAAAATTTCAAGTGTCTACATAATACGGTTCACGAAATATAGCCCGCTGACGGACTGAAGAATGGACAGCGGAGGCTTAGTTATAGGGTTCCGTTGGCAAACTTCGAGTACGAAACCCTAAATATGAAAAAGAAATGAGGTTTCATGATTGTCCAGTACCCCAATTGCGTAACATACTATCAATCATAATCTGAATCATTTTTAAGGTTATTGCTAATCCACTGCTTCATATGTTCGAAAAAATTTCTGTCCAAAAAAGTAAATTACGCAATGAATGTTGTTAAACTGTCAAAATGAACGTCATTGCTACTGCTAGTGTGTTACACAATTAGCTCGCTGATCAAAGTTTAGATTATCACACTAATATTAAAAGGCGAAAGTTTGTGAGTGTGTGTGTGTGTGTGTTTACATGTTTGTTACTTCTTCAGGCTCAAACGGCTGAACCAATTTTGATAAAATTTTGTATGGAGGTAGCTAACACCCTGGATAAACATATAGGTTACTTTTTATCCCGATATTCCCACGGGATCGACACTTATGCGGATGAAACCGCGGGGCACAGCTAGTAAGTGATAATATCTATCAAAGAAAGCAAATGTCGAAGGTTTCCCTCAACTGTAGAAGTCATCCATTGTTCTGTTACCAATTAATATCCCAATTATTTTCGACTGTCATTTATTCTCATTAATATTTTTTGAGAGAAAGCGGTGTTCCTTTGTTCGGATTGTTCTGTTCAAATGATCAAGTAATTGCTTTGCTACGTCTCAATTTCTAACTACTGCTGATATTTTAGACAAGGAGTACCTTATAATGGAAATAATATATTGAAATTGTTTATTATTAATTCAGAAACCGAGTGTATATTATCACTTATGGGTTTAAATAAATTCATAGCAACGACTTTCTACAAAGAAATCATCTTTAGTAAAAACACAGATACAAACTAAAAAAAAAAATAAAGTCCTCTCCGAAGTATAAATTGCATTACTATTTCTTGCGAAGTTTTCAAAAAAACATAAAAATAATCCTTCCATTGCAACTTGATTAAGAAACTAATTAAGTAGTATATTTTTCTTTGATCCAAAGAAGTTCAAATTATTAATTTCAATCACTAGCGCAAACGTTGTAACAGAAATAAGATAAACATGTTTCTCCTAATATTGAACTACGTAAGTAATTAATCGTATATCTATCTATAAATAAAAACAAAAGGCCTGACTGACTGACTGACTCATCAACGCCCAGCCCAAACCCTTAGACCTAGAAAGCTGAAATTTTACACAGTGGTTCCCTTTATAATGTAGACAAGGAATAAAAAAGGATTTTTCGAAATTCAACCCCTAAGGCAGTCAAATAGGGGATGAAAGTTTGTACGAAAGTCCCTCAGCTTTAAAGTTAGGATCTTCAAATTTTGTTTTTAGGCTGACTATTGAAAATAAATTTACACGTGTCTCAGCGTTTTTGATAATTCCACCCCCAAAGGGCTAAAAAGGGGGATGAAGTTGTGTATGAAAGTCCGTCAGATTAAAAGTTAGGATCTTCAAATTTTGTGTTTAGGCTGACGATTGAAAATTAATTTATACGTGTCTCAGCGTTTTTGATAATTTCACCCCCAAAGGGGTATGAACGACCTGACTGAGATATCAACGGATAGCCTAAACCGCTGGTCCTAGGGACATGAATTTTGGAGGGTGTGTTCTTTGTGAAAAGTAGGTATCCAGTAAGAAGGGGTTTTTGGAAATTCAACCTTTAAGGGGGTGAAAAGGGGGGATTTTGTTTGTATGAAAAATCTTATTCCTTGAGTTAATATCCTTGAAACTTTGCACGAATACCTATCCAAGTAAAAAACGAAGTTTGGCATTTTTCGTTTTTCTAAAGTACCCCCTAAAGAGGTAATGGGGGTGTCAAAATTGGTATGGAAGAATTTTAACGCGCTATCCGAGTAAATCGAAACTCAGTATTTATACTAAGGACTAAAAATAAAGAATAATGTGTGTCAGGGTTTTTCGAAAATCTACCCCTAACTGTGTGAAAAGGGGTAGTTAATTTACAGGGGAGGATTTTACTGCGTGACTTGATTAGCTCGAAAATTGGCATAAATAATCTTTGAGTCAAGTTATGAACACATTTCAAACATTTTTTTGAAATTCCACCCCTATGGGGGTGAAAAGCGGGAATACTGTTTATATGAAAAATCTTATTCACTTAGTTAATAAACTTGAAACTTGGCACGAATATTAATCTAAGTAAATTAAGGAGTTTGGCATTTTTTGTTTTTATAAACTACCCCATAGAGGGGGGTTGGGGGCGTCAAAATTTGTATGGAAAAATTTTAACGCGTGGTCCCATTACCTCGAAACTCAGTATATATGTATACTTAAGATCAAAAACAAAGAATAACGTGTAGGTATCAGGGTTTCCCAAAAATCTACCCCTAACGGGGTGAAAAGGGGTAGTTAATTATACAGGGAAGGAATTTAATGTGTGGCTTGATTAACTCAATAATTCGTATAAATAATCTTTGAGTCAAGTAATGAACACATCTCAAACAATTTTTCGAAATTCCACCCCTATGGGGGTGAAAAGCGAGAATACAGTGTATATGAAAAATCTTATTCATTTGGTTAATAAACATGACACTTGGCACGAATACTTATATAAGTAAATTATGAAGTTTGGCAATTTTTGTTTTTCTAAACTACCTCCTAAAGGGGGATTCGGGGCGTCAAAATTTGTATGGAAGAATTTTAACGCGTGGTCCAATTTACTCGAAACTCGGTATTTATACTTAAGACCATAAGTAAAGAATAACGTGTATCAGGGTTTTACGAAAATCTACCCTTAACGGGGTGAAAAGAGGTAGTTAATTTTACATGGGAGGATTTTACTGCGTGGTTTGATTAACTCGAAAATTGGTACAAAAAAAGACGGGTTGCACTCCGGGAGTGCCGGCAGAAGTGAAAACTTGAATATTAACGTTGTAATAAATCAATTATGAATTGAATTAATATAACTAATTTGTTTTCACTATTTCTGCGTCATTTTTTTCATTAATCGATGCACTTTGTTCAATTTCCATATTTTAAACACTTTATATACACGAATTTTACGAATACACAGCAGTGTGGCTACTACACAGACGGTCGAGCCATCAGCTGTCCATCCATCCATCCACATCCACGTCCACCATCACCGTCACCGTTACCGTCACCGTCACCGTCCCCGTCCACGTCACCGTCACCGTCACCGTCCCCGTCCCCGTCCCCGTCCCCGTCACCGTCACCGTCACCGTCACCGTCACCGTCACCGTCACCGTCACCGTCACCGTCACCGTCATCGTCACCGTCACCGTCACCGTCACCGCCACCGTCACCGTCACCGTCACCGTAACCGTCACCGTCACCGTCACCGTCACCGTCACCGTCACCGTCACCGTCACCGTCACCGTCCGTCCATCCATTCATCCATTATCGTGTCTCACTTGGTTCACTTCGGTTGGCGCCGCCGTAGAAAGAGGGGGGGGGGGGGGGGGAATCTCTCCTGACGGTCACGTGTCCTGACGCGAGTTTAACATTTTTTCCCCATTACAAAAAGTGTGCAACGCCGCTAAAGAAGTTTTCACTTCAATAATCTTTGAGTCAAGTAATGAACACATCCCAAACGATTTTACGAAATTCCACCCCTGTCGGGGTGAAAAGCGGTGATACAGTTTATATGAAAAATCTTATTTATTTATTTGATAAACATGAAACTTGGCAATATTTGGGTCAGTAAATAATAAAGATTGTCACTTTTAGTTTGAAAAAAACCCCTTACAGAGGATTTAGGGGGTGACAAAGTTGATAGGTTAGAAAAATATGTAACCCGCTGTTGAATTAACTCGAAACTCGGTACTACTAAAACAAAAAATAAAACAAGTATGTGTTTTAGGGTTTTTCAAAAATCGACTCCTACCAAGGTGGAAATGGTAAGTAATAAAGTTGAAGGGGTGGATATTACTGCTTCCATCCATTAACTCGAAAATGGGTATAGGTCTTTGAGTCAAGTTATGAACACATCACGAACATGTTTAAAAATTCCACTCCTGTGGGGGTGAAAAGCGGGGATACAGTTTATTTGAAAAATCTGATTCCTTTGATCTATAAACTAAAAAATTGGCCCGAATACTTATTTATCTAAATAAATGATAAAGATTATACCTACATACATTTTCGAAATTTTTAGAGGAAAGTATGAATTTCACGCGGACGAAGTCGCGGGCAGAAGCTAGTTGTTGATAAATAGGTAATTTTGTTTTGAATTTGTTACCCTACGGTTCAATTAAAAACATGACCTTTGATGTTGTAATAAGCACGTCATTTGATTTAGATATTCATTTACAATGGTTAATTAATGATTAAACGAACTTACCTGAGTGAAGTTCTATCATAATTATACGAAGCGCTTCGTCCGAAGAGTTTAGTATTTTACATTATAGACAACATGTAGTTACGCCGTTAGTGTTTACCGCTTTGCACTGTGGTTGAGAGTATTTTTTTTTTTTTTTTTTTTTTTTTTTGTGGGTACTTTACAAACCCTAGACTGTCATAGCTCGACTTCCTCTGGTCATTTAGTTTAGAGTTTTCATATATTGACATCAAAAACCTTTCTTTTGTAACATACGGGTATGATGGGTGGGTTGGGAGTGCATACTAATCTCTTCGGACGAAGCGCTTCGTATAATTATGATAGAACTTCACTCAGGTAAGTTCGTTTAATCATTAATTATACTTCGCGCTTCGTCCTCGAGATTAGTATTTTACATTATAGACAACATGTAGACTTTGAGAGTCAGGACAAAAGAAAGTGTTTTAATAATACCCTTTTAATTATTCAGTTAACTTTATTCAATCAACTACACTTTATGTGACAAAACCAAATTTAATAATAATTTTACTCTTAGTAACTGAATACAATTATTACTTAATAATAATAAACATCATTACTATATGTATTTTTATAAGAAGAACTAAATAAAATACTTGTTTATTTAACATTCTGATTGATTAATTATGGCCCTTGCAAATGACAAATTATCCTCGTTGACAATATGTCTTTTATAATATTTGGCAAAAGTATTGGAGTTGCCACTCCAACCTGCGGTGTTACGAATTAAATCAACACTGACCCCAAGAGATTGTGCACGGGACGTGGCGGCATGGCGGGTACTGTGCGCTGAGAATATGTTGGTGTCTAACCCGCACTCGCCAAGCGTGCATTTTACCCAGCGGCTGAGTGTTTGTGAGCCAACTGCTTTGTGTGGTTTACTCATACCTATAAACAGGCTCACAGATTTCCGTAACGATGAAGTTTTCTCTAAGTAGCATTCTACTGCTTTGGCAGGACAGATGGAGGGCTTATCGTTAAAGTAAGGTAGAAAAAGAATTGGTTGTTTAGCGCCAGGGCGAGAAGTTTTTATAAAATCTGGGATTTTTATAATTATTTTATTGTTAAGAAGTTCGATGTTAACAATTTTAATTTTTGAAAGAGTTTGCATTCTGTGAGCTGTTGTAAGGGCAAGTAAGGTAATAGTCTTTTTGGTCAGTTGGTTTAGAGGTAAGTCTTCGTTAGGGAACCAAGAACTTAGATGATCTAGGACGCCGTTAGTGTCCCAAGTAAAATTATATTTTGGAAGTGGTGGTCTAATTCGGAATACACCCTTTAGAAATCTCTGAAGCCTATCGTCTTTTGCTAAGGCTGGGCCTAGTGTCAATGAAAGGGCAGATCTATATGAATTCAATGTCCCGTATTGACATCCCTCGTTAAACATTTGTGTAAGAAAGGATATTATAATAGGAACCGATGCTTTGTAAAAATCAACAGAGTTATGTTGACAAAAGAGCCACCACTTACGGAGACATACATCATATTGTCTTATTGAACTATCCGACAATGAGGATACCATGATATCTAAGGAGGCCTTTGGTAGACTTCTTCTTGTTAACGCCTCCCGGATAACACTCCTGCAACCAGGGTAAGGGAGGAGTGTATTCGGCGGGAGCTGGAATGAAATGACAAGACGTTATCTTCGGGTGAGAACGTAACAGTCTTGGATACAAGGAGGCTCTTAAATAACGGGTACCAAGCCTGTGTGGGCCATAATGGAACAATTAAGATGCCACGCGCTTTGTCCGCTATAATTTTCCTAAGTGTTTTGAGTATCATTGAGAAAGGTGGGAAGGCGTAAAAATAGTAGCTGGACCAACATATCGTAAATGCATTAATAGCCATAGCGTCTGGGTCCCTGTGCCACGAGATATAATTTGGACATTTATTGTTCAATCGACTTGCAAAAAGATCAATTTCCGGTAAATCAAATTCAATCGTTAAACGTTGAAACGCCCAGTCAGCTAATTCCCACTCAATGTCTGGATGTGTTTTACGAGACTCTGCGTCTGCTACTATATTATCGCAAGACCTTATATATGATGCGAAGATGTAAAGCTTTCGGGATTCGCACCACTGCCAGATATCTCTGGTTATTTGAGTGAGACGAGGAAATTGAATACCACCCATCCGGTTGATGTAAGATATCGCGGTAGTGTTATCTATTCGCAAGAGTATCTGGCAATCATGCAAATCCTTGGCAAAGATTTTGAGAGCTATAAAAGCGGCAAGCAGCTCAAGATAATTTATATGCTGTTCTTGTTCACTTTGTGACCATTGACCACTTGCCGTGTTACTATTACTACAGGCACCCCACCCCGTTGTTGAGGCGTCAGAGTATATTTCAAACTTATAATCATCATCTCTGATACGGCGAGAGGAGTGATTTATGGAACCGAGCCACCACTGAATGTCTGGTAAAACAGAATTAGGGATATTCATGAATGTATCGTAGTCATTATGGTCACGTAGATTAAGGAATTTGCAGCGTTCTAATTCTTTGGTGTATAACCACCCGTATTCAATAGCGGGGCAGGCCGATACAAGTAAACCTACCAGTTGGGCATATTTTCTGATCTTACAGCGTTTTACTTTAATAAAGTGTTCTAATTCAGAATGAATGCGCAATCGTTTTTCAAAAGGCAAACTAAGAGTCATACTTGGTGAATTTATAATCATTCCTAAAAATTTACATGTTTGTGAGGGTACGAGGACACTTTTTTCTTCATTAACAATGAAACCCAAGGAAATAAGCAGCTCTTTAGTGGTATCAATATTTGTGCGACATTGCTGGTACGATTGACCAAATAATAACCAGTCGTCTAAATACAGGGTGGATAATAATCCAATAGACCGTAAACGTTTCGCAACGGGTTTCATAATTTTGGTGAAAATGAAAGGTGCCGTGCTCAATCCAAAAGGTAGGACGTTAAATTGATACATTCTGTTATTAAAAGCAAAACGAAGGTACTTTTTTGATTCGTTATGAAGTTTGATTAAAAAGTAAGCGTCCTTTAGATCTAGAGTGGCCATATAACAGTCTTTAGATGTTAATTTTAGAGCAGTACGTAAATCTTCAAGTTTAAAGTGGTCAGGAGTAATAAATTGATTTAATTTTTTAAGATTTAAAATGAACCTCATTTTCCCATTAGATTTAGGTGTAAGGAAAAAGCTTGACAAGTATTGGCCACTACATGGTTTACACTCTGAGACGGCACCTATTTGTAAAAGATTGTTTATTGCTTCCATAAGCTGTGTACGTTCAGAATCAGTATAATCACGTGGAATGGGGAACGTGTCTTGGACTACTGGAAATGAAAAAAGTATTTTGTATCCTTTGATCCACGACAAGATGGTTTGGTCGTCTGTGATTTGTGTCCATTGAGGGTAGAACAATGATAAACGGCCAGCATACTTAACTGCATTTAGTATCGGCGGCGAGTCGCAGGAGGTGCTGGCGGCGGCGGCGGAGGCGGCGGCGGGGGAGGCGGCGGCGGTGCCGGCCACGCTGTCCTGTAGGGGCCGTACGCTGGCGGCGGCGGCGCAGGGGCTCGCGGGGCTGCAGGCCCGCGGCTCCTCGTAGCACCCGGATGCCTGCGCGTCGGGGCAGGAGCTCGCCGGTTTTTTGGAAACGACGTGATAGATTTCTTGGGCTGGGTTTTATCGTCTGCTTTTAATTCGACGCCGGATTTGTTCACGGCCCTCGCAGATTTAATTGTTTCAGCCAAATTCTCCCCGAACAAGAAGGAATCAATTTTTGTGCTCGTAAGATGTTCTTTCATATCTTTTTTAAGAGACGATAGAACGAAATGTTTTCTAGTGGCAGAATCATTGTGTTGGATGTCGCAAAGAAGGCGAGCGACGTCCATGAGTTTTTGAAGCAACTCGTTATCCCTGTCTTTCGAGTTAAGATGTGATGTAATAATTTCGCCTAAGCAAGATACAGCTGACGCCATTTGCACTTGCTTAGCCTCAATACCCTTGTCTCGCTTAATAGCGATATCAGCGAGCGCTGCTTTAATTTCAGGGTTAATTTTAGGTGCTCCTATGTAAAGACAGTTCGCGGGCAAGGGATATTTTGCTATAAGAGTCTTTTTTACTTCTTTGTTAAGACCTTCTTGGGCAAGATGTTGTAAACGCGATGCGAGTTCCGGACGTATATCTTTGTTATACTTAATTTGTGATAATGGGTCATCACCTAAGATTTCTAGTGTGTCAGTATCTAACACCTGAGGTTCTTCCTGGCTAGGATTTTCAGGAGCCAAGACCGAGGCGGTTTTGTCAGAATCATTGGTTGGAAATGACGCTGGGATTTCTTGGCAGACATCGTTTATAATTTGCTCGGTAATCTGACAATCATTATGTGCGACATGGGCAGGGGAGTCTGATAACCAGATATCTGGGTCCAGAGGTGAGCAAGGTGACTCTGTAAAGAGTACTGCAATTATTGTAATTGTCTTTAATTAATAAAGCAATGTATCGAGTTCGTCCCGATGACGGCTCTGAGAATACTGCTATTTTAGCATATTGTTATGCTTATTTTTCCAGACTTAATTATATAAAAACACAGCGCCCATTATCATCAATGAATTTATAGAATTTTTCAAATAGTAAGTGGGTAGTTAGCAAAATATGGCAATTTTAATTTCAAATTATTGCTTATCATTACATAGACATAGACTTTACTAAGTTACATTTTATCATGTTTCGTAATGGGGCACTGATTGCGATAACTACTGTTATCAGTTGTCGGTTTTGTACAATTCCCGCTGAATTGTACGGTTACCGTTATGTTTTTGAATGCGGTGAAATAGTCCCGCAGACTATTTCGGTTGCATTCGTCTGGGTAAGTATTATGGTAATTGTGTAAAAAACACATAAGAAAATAATATGTAGGTAGGTACCTGGTAGATGAATTTCGCTTCGCATCCTTGTAGCACAATCACGAGTTGGTGAATCTTCTTCTCGGGAATCACTATCCGAGTCACTGTACTTTGTCCTACGGATCTTGCGTTTTAACTTTTTCACTTTACGCATCAAATGGAACATTTCGTCTTCTACCGACCGTTTTCTTTTTGGCATTTTAGTACGTGAGGAGCGCGAATCAAAAATACGTGTTGAGCGGTCGAGCACTAAACTGCGAATGACCAGAGGAAGTCGAGCTATGACAGTCTAGGGTTTGTAAAGTACCCACAAAAAAAAAAAAAAAAAAAAAAAAAATACTCTCAACCACAGTGCAAAGCGGTAAACACTAACGGCGTAACTACATGTTGTCTATAATGTAAAATACTAATCTCGAGGACGAAGCGCGAAGTATAACTGTTTCTTTTGACGTCAAATAAACTAAACCTCTATATTTTTAACAAGAAATAAATCGTCAAAAAGTGTAGCTGGGCTTAAAAAAAAAGAAGAGATTCGCAATTCGGTTGAATATTTTTTTTTTATGTTTGATACCTCAAGATTCCGTTTGCAAAATTCTTATTCTTGATCACATAGAAATTTCATCAAAATCGGTTACAGGTAATCAAAATTACTGGTAATCAAAATTGAACCAAACGAAATTACGTTGTTAGCTTTCCTATGACCTTTTTGTTACTAGTGTTTTACTCTTTCTTTGTTTGTGTATATTTCATGTTTCCTTGATAACGATATTGTTACCGTTTTGTTCTGTAAATGGATCTTTTCTATAATCTAATAATTACGCACATTACATCGCCTGTAATCTGCTACGGCATAACCTGAGGTGTACCTATACACAACACAACCAGCCAATAATATTCCCACTGCTGGGACACAGTCCTCCTCTCTGTGAGAGGGAGTGGGCCGTAATCCACCACGTGGGCCCAGTGCGGGTTGGTAGATGTCACATGTCTTCGAATTTTTGGTTCTAGGACATGCCGGTTTCCTCACGGTGTTTTCCTTCACCGTTTTGAGGCAAACCTGTTGCCATCAAACAGGCACTAATCCGGACTCTTAGCGGCTATCGAGAAATTTCTAATGGGAAAGCTGAATAACACTGCCCGACCTGGGAATCGAATCCAGCACCTCATCTAATAACTAGTCAGCTCTTAATCTTCGACTCTTTCTTAGAGAGATAATTAACGGTGGGTCAGCTGTGAGTTTCATCCTTCAGGGTCTTATCATCTCATCATCATCTGCCTAGCCTATTCCCAACTATGTTAGGGTCGGCTTCCAGTCTAGCCATGATGATGCAGCTGAATACCAGTATTTGACATGAAGCGACTGCCTATCTGACCTCCACAACCCAGTTACTGGATAATACGATACCTCTTGGTAAGACTGACTGTCAGACTTTCGGGCTAACGACCCGTAACGACTGTCAAATATCCATGAATGACAGCCGGGACCAATGGCTTAATTTCCGAGGCACGGAGGGGTTTTGGTATGTGATGATAGTCACCCATCCACGGATCAACCGCGGCAAGCATAGCTTAACCTGATCGATCGACCGGTGAGGCTGTTATTACTTAGCCACAAGCCCCTCAAGGGTATTACTAGTTCAAAAATAAAACACAAAAGCTTCACTTAATAGTTTAGTTCGATCATTTATTTTTGCTGGCATCATCCTTGAGCAGCTGGAAGACGTAGGAGAAATCTTTCTGGCCGTATCCTCGGGACTGTACGATGCGGTACAGCTGCGTTGCGACGGCGCCGAGCGGGATGGGGGAGCGGATGCCGAGGGCCATTGAACTGGCTAACTCCAAGTCCTGGGGAAGAAAAGATATATGTTTAATACTGTCTGCATATATTTTTTTTTATTGCTAAATGGGCCCGCTCTTGATCGCTCGCTTATGATGGAACAAGCTTGCCCAGAAGATGCCTAAAGCATCGGAACTTCCACGCATCGGCGAAACACAGCAGGCTGCTTGACGCCGGACTCCGGTGGGATGGTGGTCGCAAACCAGGCGGGCGTTAGCCCTACCACCGCAAGGGAAGAATTGGCCAGTCAAATAAGGTGTTGGGTGTGACTGTCCAGGATGCGCCGAGCGCTCGGTTCAGTTGAGTAACTGGCGGATCAAACTACGCTACACGAGGAAGCTTCTTCATGCATCCACAAAATATCACATCAGGCCAGTTTTCTCCGAAAAGTTCTGGGTGGTCTCCCATTTGTCGTCAGATATTTTTAAGTTTTATGGAGGCAGGACAATTGTCTTCAATCGGGTTGAATCAAGACTCCGGAATGCTTCTGACAAATTTTATTATGGACAAACCAGTCAGCAGTCACGCTTGCGACCAATATGGCAGCCGAGTGCAAGCTATCTTAATCAAAATCTACATTTAGAACCACTAGAGGGGCAATTTTCGTAATTTTATGAACGTTCACAGTCTGATCTCAGTCTCAATCTGTTAAAAATAACAACCGACTTCAAAAAAAAAACACTACAAAGTGATAAATAACTTTAATTTCGGAAGTCGGTGTCGTTGGTTCCGCATTTTCGTTTTTTGACACCGACTTCCGAAATTAAAGTTATTTATCACTTTGTAGTGTTTTTTTTTTTGAAGTCGGTTGTTTTTTTTTTTGTAAAAAAGTTTTTATTTTTCACTTTTTAGTTGTACCTACCCCACAAAAAAGTAAACAAAAAGATCGTTAATGTAGACAATGCAGATAAATTTTTACTAGATTTTTGTTGATTTTTCAAAAACCGCTTGTCCGATTTCGATAAAATTTTCATGGGACCATTTGGGAAGTATATCCTTTCCAACAAAAAAAGAATTTTTCAAATCGGTTGGCAAGCAACGGAGTTATGCGCGAACAAACATAAAAAAAAAATAAAAAAAGACGGGTTGCACTCCGGGAGTGCCGGCAGAAGTGAAAACTTGAATATTAACGTTGAAATAAATCAATTATTAATTTAATTAATATTACTCATTTTTTTTCAATATTTCTGCGTCACTTTTTTCATTAATAGATGCACTTTGTTCAATTTCCATATTTTAAACACTTTCGGTCTTATTCATAAAAAAAGCCTATTGAAGGTTTAAACCATTCATTAGTTAAAATGCTCAATAGGCCTTTAAAACAATCGATAAAATTTTGTATTCATAAACGCTTCATAAACGTTCTATAACTAGAATGTCCTACAACTTCTAAATGTTGCCATTATAATGAAGTCATCCAACAAATTGGCCAACACATTAAATCGGCATACGAGAATATCTGTCTACGAACCGAATATTTGTGTCCATAGACATTATTACGTATGAAAAACTAATTTATTGTCTACAGTTTCAACAGTTTTGACGCGACAACGTCATGGTCGTCATGGAAACAATATGAATATGTCAATGCATGAATTTGATATTGTATGTGTCAAACTAAAAAACTTTTGAATATTTTTTTTGTATTTAAAATAAATGAAATTAAGACCGGAGACTAGTTGCAATAAAGGGCAAAGAATTGAATATTGGTTGGAGGAGGATAAGGTGTGTACCTACTGTTACAGCTAAAATGTGTTCAAAGTAAGTTATGTTTTGTAAACATTCTCAATTTCTTATACTTATGCTTGCTTTTGCTTCTAATCCTTAGATTTTTTGGAAGAATTGATCAGGGAGAGGTCTCCATAATAGAAAATAAAAACACTGATAGATACAAGCACTAACGCTAAACAGGGGCAGCCTGGCATGATTTACGAATTAGGTGCCTATCCAATTTACAATTTTACGAAGAACTTCGTTTGCCTGTACAAAACTCATTGCAACAAAAAAAAAACCGCCATAAGAATAATAATGACTGTTATTTTGATGCCGCTACTGATTAATTAAATCAGTATAAATAAGATAATGAAGAGAAAGAATTTATAACATTAGTTTTGTATTTCAGGTCAATAGGACTAGTAAAGATGGTGCTTCACTACGAATAGCAGAAAATGAAACGGCCTACAGAAGAGATGGCACAGATGGCAAATGAAAAGCAAACATTTTAAAAATGTTGTTCTGCTTGCACAAGTTTTAGAAGCCAAATTAGAGTTTAGAGTATTGTTCAGCCGTGAACAGGCAAGTGTTACATACGCCAGCGTCAGCATCAAGAGCGACATACATTCGTTCCACATAAATTAGTAATTAGTAAATGAATAAATTAGTCATCAAGCTGGAGTAGAGTTTGATTCATCTTCCATAATTCCTCTCACTATGGCCAAGACACCTTTAGCCATCACCAGTTCTATGAGTCTGTGGGACCGGCAATGACAAAACTATTTCCTGTGTACACATTGCACGACGTACACAAACCCCTCTTCCTACCCAAATTCTGTCTGTTCCCGTAGGTCTCCCGTAGGCTTGTATGATAGGTTAGGGTGTTAGGATACCTAGGGTGTTAAGTAGTTGCTGTAGGTTTATAATCAGTAGGGTGAGGTAACCATAGATACCAGGCTCAATTGTTACAAACTTAGCCACACTGTATGCATTTGGAATAACAGCCGTACTAAGCTGTAAGTCCCGGTGCGTACAAGTATTATAAAAATAAACTGATATTTGTATACAAGCTTTTTATTAATGAACTACTCCCTAAATTTCTTCTCTTTTACTTTAGATCTTGTTGGCTCAAAATATTGCCACTTCCACGTTGTCGTCGGTGGCAGCGCAGAGGTCACTTTGACTGCATGTTTTGGGTAGGACAAATAAGGCAGGATAGGACATGGAGCATGTTTTGCAACATAGCTTCACAGCCACACCCTACTGGAGCATCTCCCTGCAGGGTGTAAACTTCCGTGGTCGACACGAAAGCATTGTTTTCACACAAAAGCAGCAATGTCCCACAGTATTTCTTGTTGCTATAATGTGCTTCGTTATATTTTTCGTCGCTTCTATTTTGTATTGTAGGTAGGTATATAATAATAAACTAAATTGGTTAAACAGAAGTTCAAAATAAATTAAATACAACTGCGGCTCCTCGAAGTACTATTGTTTACGAAACTGACTTTTCAAACATTTGTACGTCAAATGTCATTTTCTTCGGCCATCTTTGTCGTGTCTCACTTGGTTCACTTCGGTTGGCGCCGCCGTAGAAAGAGATGGGGGGGGGGGAATCTCTCCTGACGGTCACGTGTCCTGACGCGAGTTTAACATTTTTTACCCATTACAAAAAGTGTTCAACGCCGCTAAAGAAGTTTTCACTTCAAAAAAAAAATACAAACATTCGAATTGAGAACATCCTCCTTTTTTAGAAGTCGGTTAAAAATACCTCTAATTTTCCTACATTTTGACATTTGTCGCCGAGATGAGACTGCGACTAGATTTTGAACGTTTTAAATTGCGAGAATTGACCTTCAGATGACTAGAATAACAATACGTTTAAATAATATATTACACGTAGATTTAATTATGACGTCATGGTTCCATGTTTACTCATGAGGGATAGAAAAACAAGTCGTTATCTTATCAAATTACGTAGAGGATTAGAAATATTGTTATTCAATTAACATCTGTAGAACGCTTATTATCAAGAACTAATGAAATTATGTTTCACTAGTGGCGATACTGAATGGGTATTTATTATATTAGGTATTTATTAATAGTTCCACCCTTCGGTTCAGATTTCTAAGATTAGATGGGCTTCCCGAAAACCAATTTATACCGAAATATTGACCAATTTTACTTTTCATATCACTTTGGTTGTTAGGTACGGACGTGGGTTCATATCGCCGTCTATTGTTAATTCTAACTTGGTTGGCAATCAGAGTTGCTAGCGGAATTGACTTCTCAATGATGGACGATCGTGGTATACTATTTTAAAGCACCTATGGAAGATACTATCCCCATACCTTAACCATAAGTTCGTTCTTGAAACCACCGTCGTAATTCCTGCTGGAAGGTGCAGTGTCGACCAGGCCGGGGACTGGGCAGTACACCTCGGTGGACCACGAGCGAGCGGAGGAGTTGTTTAGCACATCCAGCAGCACTTTAGGGTCGAGACCCATTCTGGAAAAAAGGTGAGTTAACGTCAATAGGATTGTAGCTACTACTGTGTACTAAAGCCAAAACTGAAGTTCTACAGAGGAACATTATTGCAAACGGCGACTTTGGTCGCAAATCAACATTATCATCATCATTAATCACATCATTTCAGCCGAAAGACGTCCACTGCTGGACATAGGCCTCCCCCAAGCACCTCCACTTTGACCGGCTCTGTGCTTCTCGCATCCAACGGGTTCCTGCGGCCTTCACAAGGTCGTCGGTCCACCTTGTTGGAGGACTTCCAAAGCTACGTCTTCCGGTACGCGGTCGCCACTCCAGAACCTTTCGGCCGCATCGGCCATCTGTTCTGCGAGTAATGTGCCCTGCCCACTGCCATTTTAGCTTGGCAATTCTTCGGCCTATGTCGGTTACCTTGGTAAAAGTATCCATTACTGGACATAGGCCAGATAACTTTTCCTGCACGCCCATCAGCCATCTATCATGCTATTTTATGTTGTGAATTAGACTGTGGAGAATCAAGGTAACCGACATAGCCCTAAGGATTGTCAAACTTAAGTGGCAGAGATGGCCGAAAGGTTCTGGAGTGGCGACCGCGTAACGGAAGACGTAGCGTTGGAAGGCCTCAACAAGGTGGACCGATGACCTTGTGTAGGGCGTAGCAATCCACTGGATGCGAGAGGTCCAAGTAGCGGTGCTTGGGGGAGGCCTATGTCCAGAAGTGGACGTCTTTGAAATGATGATGATGATTCACACTGTTGTGTCATGCCACGTCATAACGACACCAGTCTAAGCATTCACACTCATTTGTTAATTAGGGACTATGGAAGAAATAATCACTTACTTAATACCCATATGCATGCACTCAGCGGTGGCCATGCCAGTGATGCCCATGAGCATGTTGTTGGTCAACTTGGCGACCTGGCCGGAGCCCACCTCGCCACAGTGGAACTGCTTGGCACCCATCGCCTTGAGGAAGGGAAGGGACCGCTCGAAGTCTTCTTTGCGACCACCAGCCATGAAAGCTAGGGTGGCGTTTTGGGCGCCCATTACACCTGAAAATGGGGGATAGTGTTTTGTAAAGTATTTTGAGGGTCATTCGATAGAAGTATCGGAAGTTTTTACATACAAAGCATCATGTTTATGGTTTTATATTTTCTATTCCTAGAGTATTATTTTCTGATAAAACTCGTTAGGTACTCCAGGTGAATCATTTCTTATGTCTGGTTCTAATTCTGAATAAGAGATTCGCTCCTTTTTACACGGGACCTCAACATTCCTGGTGTAATGTGGGTCTAGATATACTCTTCTTGCTAACCCTTCGGAGAATACTGGATTTTTGATATCTAATGAATTAATGACAGCTGATCTATTCTGTAAAAATATTATCGCTAAAAAAGGGGTATCGTATTACCCAGTAACTGGGTTGTGGAGGTCAAACAGGCAGCCGCTCCATGTAAAATACTAGTATTCAGCTGCATCCAGTTAGACTGGAAGCCGACCCCAATATAGTAGGGAAAAGGCTAGGCAGATGATGATTTGTACAGAATAGACCGTCTGTAGGTCATGTTACAAAATATTTTAAAAAATACTTCATAATCACTACGAAGTCTTATCAAAAAGACGGCACGTAACATTCCTTAGTAACAAAGAGATTACTACAGTTATTTGCGCTAGCGTGATAGGTAATTATGACATTGGTTATGATTTCGTTATCTAATCCATTTGTGATATGTTCTCCTGCCTGTAGGTGTTGTTATGATGATAATTAACGTTGCACCCATTAATTGATATAATCTTATTTTTGCCTGGTATAGCTGTCGCAGCCTACTGCTTTAATTAGCCGTTTAGTTAACCGCCTACCCTTTTAACTAAACGGCGGCCGTTCAACTAACGGCCTGAATGATATTCAATATAGTTTAGGTTGGAACCAATCACGCGTGAGCCGAATTGGTCGCAGTAACTAAGCCAGGGCACCCCGAACAAATGGTTTAGGTTAGGTTAGAACTGTGATCAACCGCGTGTGAGCCAACAGAGCGAAGCGAAGCGAGGACTACTTCCAAAGGCCAGGTGGTTAACTAAGTTGGTTGCGACATAGCCACCGATAGGAAAATCAGCCCATAACGTTCCCACTGTTGGGACACAGGCCTCATTTCTGTGAGTAAAAGTGGGATCCATGACATCACGCTGGCCCAGTGCGGATTGGTAGATGTCACATATGTCTTAGAATTTTTATTTCTAGGACATGACGGTTTCCGCACGATATTTTTCTTCGTTTTGAGAGCAGTAGTTATGAAATGATTTACACAAAGTAAACCGCCTGCCTGGGTTCGAACTTACAACCTACAGCTCGCAGGTCGGGACTGTAAAAACTGGCCCACTGCTCCGCCTGCTAGCAACTCTGATCTTCTTTTCTCCTGCACAATAACCCCAATTGTACCCCGATTTGTGCCCGGTTGTGGCACTAGACTTACCCCTTATTTCTTGGGACTTAAACATCCACCGCGCACAGGATGAATGGAAAGTAGCACTTGAAGTAATTGCTTGCTCCGTTGGTGTAATTGCTGTATGACGATCCAATAGATTGATAAATAAATTACTAGCGAAATAAGGGTCTAGGTACTACACCTCTACCTAACCATTCAGGGAATGCGGCGGGATGTTATGTTGCCAATTATCTTCTCACACGTTTGCCCGCCTATCTGTCGAAACACACGACGTGTTGGAGTAGTTGAATGGGCGCAGTCATTGTTTTTACAATAACAATAGAACAATGACACTGTTGTGTACACTTGGTGTACCGTTGACGTTTCGAGGACTTTCTCGTATGTACACTTGGTGTACACTTGACTCTTGAGGAGTTATAACGTTTTCGAGTTAAAACTTCCTTTTTTTTTCTTTTTAAACTATCTTCCAGCGCAGATTGAAATTCAGTTTTTGACGGCAAAGTAGAAAAAAGTTTATGAATGTTCTTGGCGTTTGCCTGTGAAAGTCAAAAAGAAATCTAAAAGCAGACTCTTAACTTTCGTACAGCGATAAAGCCAGACAATTTAACAAGCAAATTATTAACTAGTATATTAAATACACATCCCCAGTCAAGGTGAACTGCCGCGATAACCTTATCGCAGAAATGATGCAACAAAAAGATTTGATAAACAAATCACGTTTGTGAATCTAGTTTAATGTAATATTAATCGTTATCAAATTGTTGATAAATGTGGTGAGGTCCACGTATGTTCTTATCTTTACTTAAAAAAGCAGCAGGTGGTAAATATGCTATTTGGTACCTATAGATCTCACTCATGTATAATAAAGTACCTAATATTATGAAAAATATGACTACAATAAAATTTAAAAGGGCGATACACGATTTATTAACTATGAAAGCTTATTGCACGATTAATGATTTTTTTAACGATGATTCACTAACTGATTGACATACTGTTACCCGATTGACATAATTATTGTGATCCTCTCATTGTCTTATTTTTATTTTATTCAAATTTTTAACCACGCTGACATTTTTTTTTTAATACATAATTATATATTTGTAATTCCAATGATCTACCACTTATTTTTTATTTATTTTTTTATTTGGAATTGTAAACCTTCGCACGCCCGTGACGGTAAAATATGGAGAACATTATTATAAAAACACGGAATATGTACTATACCCATGTTTGTAAAGAAATAACTAATTTGATTTGATTTGAGAACATATCCGTCAGAAGTTGGCTGTAACATCCCAGCGCTGATTTTCTGGATTCGTTTTCTCCTCTACCGGCCATTATTCTCCTGACATTTAATTTTGTTTATATCTATCTCTGTATTAGTATTTATTCTTGTATTTTATAGTAATTTCCGATCTATTTATCCGGTATGTTGCACCTGCCATGTTTTGTCTCTGCATCACCCTAAGGTTGACTGGTAGAAAATGCCTCAGGCAACACAACAGACAGATAAACCCAAAACACAGACACACCCACAGATGAATAAACTCAATAACCCCTTACCCGACCCGGAGATCACTCCCAGGACCTCATGCTCAGTAGTAGAGCTTGCGACACATTTTTTCCCGATAAAAGCATTTTAATTTAAACATTATTTACGAACAACGTTTCTTCGTAAATATCATATTTGTTATTTCTTATATTCCATTTGACAGCTTTCAATTACTTTGAAGCACGTGGGTGAAACGAAGGATTGAATATACAATCCGTTTTGTTCAACCACGATGGAATTGAAAGGATATAATGTTTAGCAACTTGCTTTCAAACACAACTCAAACTTATCGGGTCGATCGATCAGGTTAAGCTACGCTTGCCGCGGTTGGTCCGTGGATGGATAACCACCTTCACATACCAAGACCCCTCCGTGCCTCGGAAAGCACGTTAAGTCGCTGGTTCCGGCTGTCATTCGTGGATCTTTGACAGTCGTTACGGGTTGTCAGAAGCCCGAAACTCTAAAAACCAGTCTTACCAAGGGTATTACCCAGTAACTGGGTTGTGGAGGTCAGATAGAGAGTCGCTCCATGTGAAATGCTGGTATTCAGCTGCATCCGGTTAGACTGGAAGCCGACCCTAACATAGTTGGGAAAAGGCCAGGCAGATGACGATATACCTAAAACTGAACCTTTCGTATTTTAAATGTCTTTGTCTGTAATCCGTTCGCAAGTTTTATACATATCCTGGTATTAGAATATGCCGGTTTCCTCACGATATTTTCCTTCACCATTTTGAGAGCAAAAGATGGATGATGCGCCTGGTGACGGGGACCATCACGGTGTAGCGGCATATTCACATATACATTACACACAACATATACATACATTTATTTACATATATACACACAACAATATATAATATTCACATTCATAAATATAGGTACTCATTATAAACACAATCATATTTTGTGTCGGAACTTCGGCCGCTGTGGCTCAGTGGAAAAGCACCATAATGTATAGCCATAGCTATCTACTTATCGTTTCGTGGAACTCCGGCCGCGCCGGCCGGCGCGCGCGCCGGCCGGCGCGCGCGCCGCGCGCCCCGCTCACCACACTCACCAGTCCTGACCTACTCTCGACGCGAAGCGCACGCTGCTTATTTGTTTACCGTTCTGCTTACACCCGCTTATGGTTTATGCTAAACTAAACTACCCTGTGAATCTGTGCTTACAATTATCTCGTGCTATCCTAAACTGATATACTTTCGCTTTCAACATCTGTGCTTGTGAACTTTGAGACTATACTTTTAACCTAATAACCTAACTGCGATTTCATTGTGTGATCCTCGATCCTTCATTCTTCTTGTGCTTTCGATATAATCTGTTTACTGGTTTGGAACGTATTATAAATTAGTTAAAATACTTGGCCGAAGACTTTCATTCCATCGCCCAGAATCACACCCACGTAAGGAAGGAAACGACCACAGCGAGAAGGTAGGATTTACCCATATTATTCCTACATTGGTGACCCCGCATAAGTAACCGCAAGATAAACAATACTGCAGATCGCAAACAAAGCGAATATTTAAAAGAAAAAACATGGCGGAAGGTTCACAGTCCACAAGTAGCAAGCCGTCTACCGAACGTACCGAAATGCGTGTTTCCACTGACGCATCGGACGTGTCGACAGAAATTTGCAGAGTTGCTGTTCGCATACCACCCTTCTGGCCCGAGGAGCCCGAAATATGGTTCGCACAAGTAGAAGGTCAGTTCGCTATTGCAAATATTACTATGGACACGACGAAGTTTCATTACGTCATCGGACAATTAGAACCACAGTACGCCAAAGAGGTGAAAGACATTATTGTGCAACCACCAGCGAGTGACAAATATCAGAAACTTAAATGCGAACTTATTAAACGACTCAGTTCGTCTAATGAGAAGAAGGTAAACCAACTATTGATTCACGAAGAACTTGGCGACCGCAAGCCTTCACAATTCCTGAGGCACCTTCGGAGTTTGGCAGGAACTAATGTCCCAGAGGACTTCATTAAAACCATCTGGACCAACCGCTTGCCAGCAAACATACAGACAGTCATCGCGGCCCAGACCTCCTTATCGCTGGAAGCTTTAGCGGACATAGCGGATAGAATCAAGGACATAACTACCCCCTCAGCCCAAGTAGCTTCAACCAGTGCGAACCCTCAAGTACTAGAGGTGTTAGCTAAAGAACTCGTGGAGCTTCGGAAAGAGGTGAACGCGCTCGCGATGGGACACCGACAGTCCCGCTCCAGGGAGAGAGGAACGAGGCACACCCGTTCGTCATCCAAACGTTCAGACTCAAACTACAGGAAATTCCCGGTATGCTGGTACCATTACAAATTTGGCAGCAACGCAAAGACATGCAATCTCCCATGCGATTATAAGGCGGAAAACTCGACGGGCCGTCGCTAATGGCGACCAGCGACTGCCCTAGCTCCGGTCGCCTGTTTGTTACCGACAGGAGAACTAAAGTACAGTTCCTGGTCGACACCGGCAGCGACCTCTGCGTATTTCCTCGGACCATGCTACGTGAACGACGCGCCAGCACCAACTACCAACTCTTCGCGGCCAACGGAACACCTATTCCGACCTACGGTTATGCAAACTATAATTTAAACTTAGGGCTTCGAAGGGACTTTCAATGGAATTTTGTAGTCGCAGATGTAACTAAACCAATAATTGGGGTAGATTTTCTCTCGTTTTACAATCTAGTAGTCGACTGCCGTAATCAGAGATTATTAGACAATGTTACAACTTGCTCAACTATAGCTTCACTAGTCCGTACATCAGATAGTATTCACTCTGTAAAGGTCATGACTGGCGATACCGCGTATCATAAGTTACTTGAAGAGTTCCCAGAGATTACAAAGCCGCCTGGTACACAGCGAGTCATTGTTCATAACACGGTCCACCACATACGTACTACACCGGGTCCTCCGATTTCATGCACTCCCCGCCGCCTGGCTCCAGATAAGCTCAAAACGGCCAAGCAAGAATTCGACGCAATGTTAGCAAATGGCACGGCCCGACCTTCAGAAAGCCCTTGGGCGTCCCCGTTACATTTGGCCCCCAAAAAAGACAATGGCTGGCGACCCTGCGGAGACTACAGGAGACTCAATGCCCGCACCGTTCCTGATTGTTATCCCATCAGACACATACAGGACTTCGCGCACAGTATATCCGGATGTACTATCTTCACAAAAATTGACCTGGTCAAAGCATACAACCAAATACCGGTCAATCCGGATGATATACCCAAGACCGCAATCACCACACCGTTCGGAATGTTTGAATTTCCATATATGACGTTTGGTTTACGAAACGCGGGCCAAACATTCCAACGGTTTGTGGATGAAATGACGCGCGGGCTTGATTTTTGCTACACGTACCTCGACGATTTCCTTGTGTACAGTAAGAATGAAACACTCCACAAGGAACATCTAAGACAGTTATTCACCAGAATGAAGGCATACGGTATGGTGATTAATAATGCAAAATGTGTTTTCGGTGCGCGACAAATAAACTTTTTGGGATATACTATATCAGAAAAAGGAACGAAGCCATTGCCAGAAAAAGTACAAGTCATTCGCGACTACCCAGCCCCAAAAAATATACGTGAGCTTAGAAGGTTTTTGGGCATGATAAACTTCTATAGACGTTTTGTGCCCGAAGCCGCCCGAATCCAAGCCCCACTCAATGCTTTGCTGATAGGAGCAGTGAAGGGATCAACTCCAATCAACTTAACAGGGGACGCCTATGAGGCCCTAGAACAATGCAAAGAGAGTCTGTCAAACGCAACCCTATTGGCCCACCCAGATTGCTTGGCAAAAATGAGCCTGGTGACGGATGCATCTGATTTAGCCATGGGTGCTGTGTTGCAACAACACAAGGATGGCCACTGGCAGCCACTAGCATTTTTCTCTCGAAAATTGAACACCGCTCAACAAAAATATTCTCCTTACGACAGAGAACTATTGGCAGTTTATGAAGCGGTGAAATATTTCCGGCACATGCTGGAAGCCAGAAATTTCACTATCTATACTGACCACAAACCAATCAGTTTTGCTTTTCACGAAAGAAAAAATAACTGTTCGCCACGTCAGTATAGATATCTGGACTTCATATCGCAATTTACTACAGATATCCGTCATATTTCCGGAAAGGATAATGTGGTTGCTGATACCTTGTCACGGATAAATGAACTGCAGGCACCAGTAGCTCATGAAATTCTCGCTAAGGCACAAGAGTCTGACTTGGAACTGTCAGGATTCCTCAACTCAATGTCATCGCTCAGGCTAGAAAAGTACAAAGTCCCAGGTACAGATGTAACTTTGTACTGTGACGTCAGTACGCAAACTGCAAGGCCTTTCGTACCACAAGCCTTACGAAAACAAGTGTTCGACAGTCTTCATTCGTTAAGTCATCCTGGCGCAAACGCAACTTCGAAGTTAGTTGCGGATCGGTTTGTTTGGCCAGGGGTTAGGAAAGACTGCCGGGAGTGGTCTAGATCTTGCGTAGCATGTCAACGAGCCAAAGTGAATCGGCACGTATCGGCACCATTAGGTACCTACAAATTGCCACGCTCTAGATTCAGACATATACACATCGATCTGATTGGACCCCTCCCCATTTCACAAGGTTATCGATACTGTTTAACGGCTATTGATCGATTCACACGATGGCCGGAGGTAATACCGATAACCGACATCACCGCTGAGACAGTGGGCAAAGCCTTGCTGCATGGTTGGATATCTAGGTTCGGCAGCCCAACAGATATTGTAACAGACCGTGGACGCCAATTTGAGTCCACCCTGTTTCAATACTTGGGTAAAATAGCCGGGTTTCGTCATCACCGAACTACAGCATACCATCCAGCAAGCAACGGACTCGTGGAACGTTTTCATCGACATCTGAAAGCATCTATTGTATGCCATGCAAACGAAAACTGGACAGAGGCTTTGCCCTTAGTCTTACTTGGCATTCGTAGTGCTTACAAAGACGACCTTCAAGCGTCACCGGCCGACTTAGTATATGGCGAGCCACTGAGGCTGCCTGGCGAATTTCTAGAGCAAGCAGCGAATGGCACTAGTGACGTGACAGACTTTACAGCACGACTTCGTACCATAGCTCAAAAATTACAGCCAGTGCCGACATCGCGCCACGGTGAAAACAAAGTTTTCGTATACAAAGACCTAAGCACATGCGACTATGCATTTTTAAGAGAAGACGCATCGCATAGTTCCCTAACTCCGGCATACACTGGTCCACATCAAATTATCGAACGAGGTGATAAAGTGTTCAAATTGATGGTAAAAGGCAAGCAAGTAACAGTCTCCATCGATCGCCTCAAACCTGCATACATACTAGCTGAAAAAGAAAGTGAACCAGAGTACCCGGTACTGCCTTCCGCAAGTAGTTCAAATCACGGGTCTCGCGAAGCCACCAAGACAACCCGTTCCGGTCGTGTGGTAAGGTTCCCGGATCATTATCGTCCTTAACCAGGCCTCTGGGGGGGAGTGATGTAGCGGCATATTCACATATACATTACACACAACATATACATACATTTATTTACATATATACACACAACAATATATAATATTCACATTCATAAATATAGGTACTCATTATAAACACAATCATATTTTGTGTCGGAACTTCGGCCGCTGTGGCTCAGTGGAAAAGCACCATAATGTATAGCCATAGCTATCTACTTATCGTTTCGTGGAACTCCGGCCGCGCCGGCCGGCGCGCGCGCCGCGCGCCCCGCTCACCACACTCACCAGTCCTGACCTACTCTCGACGCGAAGCGCACGCTGCTTATTTGTTTACCGTTCTGCTTACACCCGCTTATGGTTTATGCTAAACTAAACTACCCTGTGAATCTGTGCTTACAATTATCTCGTGCTATCCTAAACTGATATACTTTCGCTTTCAACATCTGTGCTTGTGAACTTTGAGACTATACTTTTAACCTAATAACCTAACTGCGATTTCATTGTGTGATCCTCGATCCTTCATTCTTCTTGTGCTTTCGATATAATCTGTTTACTGGTTTGGAACGTATTATAAATTAGTTAAAATACTTGGCCGAAGACTTTCATTCCATCGCCCAGAATCACACCCACGTAAGGAAGGAAACGACCACAGCGAGAAGGTAGGATTTACCCATATTATTCCTACAACGGGACACTGCTCGCTGAACAAACACTTTCACACTATAGGCATAACGGACAGTCCCCTGTGCAGGGCTTGCATGGAGGCTGATGAAACCGTTGCGCATGTGCTCTTTGAGTGCACAAGCGTCACCCAGATAACATCAGAGACCCTCGGGACACCCAAATCATACACAGATGTTCTCAACAGACCATGGAGACCTAGTCAGCTTCTGGAGGGAAGTGGGCTGGTTGGAATAACCACCGACGGCCGCCATGGCTCACGCACAATGGTCCATTTGAAGGACTAAGTGCGGAAACCAAACCCATAACATAGAACATAGAGCAGATGATGGATGATGATGAAATAATTTTTCTTTTTTTTATAGGTATTCTTACCTCCAGAAACGGGTGCATCTGTGAAGCCCTTGCCACTCTCGAGGGCGACTGGGAAGATCTCTTTGGGCACATTGGGGTCAACTGTGCTGGAGTCAATGAGGAGAGCTCCTTTACGGGCCTAAAAACAACAAAATATTTAAATTATTATAAACAAGATATTATCACTCTTATGGTCCCCGAAAGAGCGGGCAGAGAGAGAGATTCTACACTAGTGTTGCCAGGTGTCCCGATTTGCTCAGGACGCATCCCGATTTGTACCTGATCGGGACACTAAATGTTCCGATTAATCAAAAAATGAAAAAAAAAATCATAAAAAAAAAATGTATATTTACGCTACGTAATTTTTTTAACACGGAACGCCATCTATGGGCTTTGGATATATTCAAATACATGGGAAAAACAAATAATTTACAATTTCTTACTTAGGCACTTTATTCTTCTGAAGTGCGTCAATCACATTTAAAGTACGATTTTATTTTATAATTTCTACTAGTCTAGCAAGACTGATTACTTGTTATGTAAGATTAAATAGACTTAAAACCCCTTGTTTTTTTTTTTTGTTTACTGTCCCGATCTGCAACCCTAAATCCCGATTTTTTTGACCTAATGTACCGATTTACAACTAATCGGACCTGGCAACACTATTCTACACCCACATTTCGGCACCACCAGCTGTTGCTAAGGACTGAGCGACTTGGGAATCGAACTCAAAGCCCCATGCCCAGCTTTGCATACAGGACGCAACCTGTCACCATGGATTCAGCGTCATGATTCTAGAACCCCCTGCGTTGAAATTTTTCGTCGGTTATTTTACATACATTCCGACCTCGTAGGTTTTTTTTTAATAGCAGATAGTTCTTTTGATAACCGACCAAAGACTTAAGCGCTTAAGGTTCAGAATCATGTACTGACCCATGGTGACAGGTTGCATGTTGATATAACCCTATATGATAATGTGGGAATCCATAATAATATTGTTACCTCTTCACGCTTAAACCGCCGAACCGATTTAGATGAAATTTGGTATAGAGGTAGTTTGAGTCCCGGGAAAGGACATAGGAAAGTTTTTATCCCGATATTCCCACGGGATCGAAACTTACGCAGGTGAAACCGCGGGGCGCTGCTAGTGTTCCATAAAAATATAGGCTGCTATTGTAGGCCTGAATTTCAGTAACAATAACGGCAAACAAACGGCAATAAAACACGGCGGCGGGGGTATGTTACGGTAATTAAGGGGTGCCAATTTCACGAAACACAAAAGCGATCATTATAAAGGATTCTCTAGATTTATTTCATGGAATTAATTCTCGGAAGTCGATATAAAGTTATGTCCATACTGGGAGCATCCGAGCGGTTTCTTTTTTTTTTTGTTCAAGTGAACGCCGCCCTTTCCTATAACCATAGCTAATAATGCAATTTCCTCAACCACTTTCTTCATACTCGCTTTTCAGTGCTCGCTAACAAATGCTAGAAGTGTGAAGTAGGAAACCCTCAAAATCTAAATGTAAATGCGACGTGATTGACTTTGCCTTATCTGATCACACCGCTCAAATATTTGAAATAAAAGTTAATAGTACTTGTAGACTGAAATCATGGCGTGTAAAAAAACGGGACCTTTCATTGAGAAACTTAAATAATTTCAACAATTATCTGAAATGCCTTTCTTTTTCGGAAATGTATGAGACGGAAAATGTTGATGAAGCATACAACATATTTATGGAAAATTTTAGCTTGTTATATAATCTTTGCTTCCCCAACAAGTTTGTTACCATAAAATCGAATAAAAAAATAAAATGGATTTCTAGGGGTATACGCGTTTGTAGTAGGAAGCAGCGACATCTTTTATGGGAACGCAGGCATAGACCTACAATTGAAAACAAAATAAAATTTAAAAATTACTCTCAGCGTTTTCGAAAAATAGTCAAGTTGACTCAAAAAGCTCAAAACAATTATTTTATCAAAACGTCACTTAACAAGTCAAGGGCATCATGGCAGGTTATTAATAATAAAATACGTATTAATGAGCCCATTTCCCAGATCAAAGTACACAATGCAATTATAAATAACCCCAAAGAAATTGCAGATGCATTCAACAACTATTTTATTGACCAAGTTGAAAAGTCTCCTAAAGCAATATTCGAAACAAGTGGTTTATTCGAAAACCCAAGCACAATGTTCATGCCTCCAGTAATCCACCATGACGTACTTAGGGCAATAAAAACATTGAAAAATAAAAACAGCGTAGGATATGATGAAATAGCAACAAAAGTAATTAAGTTTGTTGCCAATAATATCATCGGACATCTTAGCCACATTGTTAACTTAGCCATCAGCTCTGGCGTATTTCCGAACGGCTTAAAGACAATAATAGTCAAACCACTGCACAAAAAAAATTGCAGGAAAGATATAGCTAACTACAGACCGATAGCTTTAATTCCTGTTTTTTCTAAAGTAATAGAAAAGGTTATTTACGAATCAATTAACAATTTCATGACAAAACATAATATATTATGCAGCGAACAAGCAGGTTTTAGAAAGAATAAAAGCATAAATACAGCCGTATATGATTTATTACATGAAATATTGATAAACGTAGATAACAAAATACCCATTTGTGCCATTTTTTCAGACATGACCAAGGCTTTTGACTGCGTCAATCATAATATATTATTAAATAAACTCAACAAATACGGTATCAGAGGAAACGTGCTGAATCTCTTAGAATCTTACCTTAGTAACCGCACACAATACACAGAGATATCCAGCATTTGCCTTACAACAAAATGTGAAAAGAAATACCGATCTGAAGGCAAAATAGTTAGGTACGGTGTACCACAGGGCAGCGTGTTAGGGCCGCCCCTATTTTTGCTGTATATAAACGATCTGCCACGTCAAATACAGCATCCTATGGTTTTATTTGCCGATGACTGTACAGCACTCGTTAAATGTCATGACATTACTTGTTATGAACGAGAGATTAATGGCACTTTAAAAAATATTATAAGCTGGCTTGATAAGAACAACCTAGTAATAAACTTACAAAAAACTAGTGTAATGCACTTCCACCAACGTACAATTCCACCAAAGGTAAACGTACATTATGATGGGGAAGAGATCAATGTAGTCAAAGTTACGAAATTTTTGGGAATACTGATAGACGATGAATTAACTTGGAAACCTCAAGCCGAAGAAGTGTGCAAAAAGTTGAGTACTGCAGCATATGTCCTATGGAATTTGGCAAAAAAGGTTGACACAAAAACTGTTTTAATAGCTTACCATGGTTTGATCGCCTCGGTCTTGAGGTTTGGAATCATTTTTTGGGGTAACTGTAGCCTAAGAGATAAGGTGTTCAAAGCTCAAAAACGCTGTATAAGAGCGATGTGCGGTCTTAAACCCACAGATAGTTGCAAACCTTTGTTTAAGTCTCTAAAAATTCTTCCCTTTCCGTCATTATATATTATGGAAATGGCAATATTTGTAAAAACAAATGCGAAGTTATTTACTAAGGTCTCGGACACCAGAAAAGGCCCCGTGAGAAGCCAATATAAAAACCTTTTAAATGTCGGTGGCTATAAAACTGCACTATTAAAAAAAAGTGTCATTTGTATGGGACCAATCATATATAATAAATTACCAGATTATTTAAAAAATGACACATTTCAACATTTTAAACACAAACTTAAGGCTTTTCTAGTGGAAAAATGTTATTACTCCATTAATGATTTTCTAGATGACCGATTATTATAGACCTTGAATTTCCTTTTCTTTTTTGTTTTCTTTAAAAATAAATTGAATTTTGAATATTTGTAAGATTACGCCTAAAATGACTTTTTTATTGTATTGTGTTTGACATTTTAATTGTATTTTGATATTTTAATAGTATTTTGACATTTTAATAGATTTTTGACATTTTAATAGTATTTTGACATTTTAATAGTATTTTGACATTTTAATAGTATTTTGACATTTTAATAGTATTTTGACATTTTAATAGTATTTTGACATTTTAATAGTATTTTGACATTTTAATAGTATTTTGACATTTGAATAATATTTTAACATAATTGTAATTTGACATTTAAATTTTACTTTGACATTTCAATTGCATTTTGACATTTTCAGTGTATTTTGACTATTATGTATTATTAATTGTATTGAACAGTTATTATTATTTTTATCTGATAATTGTATTTAAAATTTTCTTATTTTTATTAGTTACCTATCCATTCATTTAAATTTTGCATGTCGAATCTTGGGCAGAATGTATGGCTCAACTTCAATTCTTCACGACCTTATTTGTACTTACCTGCATTCTAGCAAATAAATAATTTGATTTGAAAAAAAAAAAAAAAAAAAAAAAAAAAAAGAAACCCTGTCACGTGGTCGTTGGCGTTCATTCCATACTAACGTATTCCTCTGTCTTCTTCCTGGCTAATGATACCAGAGCAAATAATTTTGTTTACGATATAATGTATCACCACTGCCATATCTCTATGATTTGTTTTTTTTTTTTTGCGTACCTACATTTACTTTTTATTTTTTCCACTGCTGTGCAAAGGCCTCCCCCAAATCTTTCCAGGAACGCGGTGAACATGGCCATGGTAGATATAGATTGTATTGTAAACAATATTTACCTAGAGTCGTTACCCAGGAAGAAAACAGAGGAATACATTTTTTATTTTATTTTATTGATGATTGGGCTCGTTCTTGACCTCGGTCACGCCTGATGGAGAGCGATGGATGAGGTCTATGATGGAACGAGCGTGTCCAGAAGTTGCCTGAGGCACTGGAACTTCCACGCATCAACGAAACACAGCAGGCTGCTTGACGCCGGACTCCGGTGGGAGGGTGGTCGCAAACCAGGTGGACGTTAGCCCTACCACCGCCTACAACCTACAAGCCCTACCTAAGCTCCGTTTGTATGGAATGAACGCCAGTGATCACTTGACCGTCTTTCCTCTTAAGGCCTTTTGTACACGGCACGGTGTCTTTACGGTACGGCGTATAAACCGCGCCGTAGCAATAACGTGTCCGTCAACAAGCTTCCATAATTATCCATACAAAACTGACGACCGACCTTACACACGGCGAATAAACCGTAGTTTTTCACGGCAAGAAAAATGTGTGTGTACGGTCAGCAAGATTAACACTTCATTTTTTTTAATCTTAGTTATTGAGCAAAATATTTGTTCAAAATTGCAGCAGAAGAATTTTTTTTAGAATAAAAACTCTTTGCTATTACCTATGTGAAAAGCTAAAAAGCAGTTTATTGAAAAAAAAAATGTTGTCAATTTAATAACATGTAAAAATTACAGTGTTAATCGACTTTTGTTGCTGACTGTACAAATGGTCTTTTTTTTTTTGCGTGGGAAATGATCAAATAACTTTTCCTACTCTCGGCGGAGCGAGAGGGCGTGTCAGACTTTTACTGACTAAAACCCACCCGTGGTCCTTGAGTTGCCTGTGCCAGGGGCCACGGTATCTCTTTCGAACAAACCGCGACCATTGTACAAAGGGCCTTAGGCAATAAATTGATAAATCGACACTACCTTTCACGATACCATAAAAACAAAATGATTTGGTCTGTCGAAGAACCCAAAAGTTCAGTCATAAAGACCAAATAGCTCTTAAACATGAGTTCTTACAACTGGATGACAAAGTTGTTGTCCTTCTAAAGTTCATCTTTTTGACTTGTTTGATGTTTCAAGTTAAGTAAGTACTGTTTTTCAAAAGTTTAATAACTTAGGAAAGTTGTATTGTGGTGTACTTCGTAACTTAGTACCTCAAGAACTTATATTTCCGTAAGTATCACGTTACTTGACCACAGGTAAGTTAGATGTGATCTCAACTTTCACTGAAGGAAATATTATATTTCCTCAATGCTTCGTTTTCTATAAACTTTTCGCACGGTCTCGCAAGAAATCTAGTGATATCCTGTATTAGTAATTCAAGATTCTTGCTACTTCAATACTTTAATTATTTATATATAAACAGTTTCCTTAAACTTTCTTATAATCGTATCAGTTACAAAATGATCACCCAACGATCCCCTGCTCTTTAATAAATCCGAACTTAAAACTGAATTTCATTAAACATTTCATTCACCGTCATTTAGTTGAAAAACGTCGACTGCTGCGCAAAGGCCTCCACAAAAAGGCCTCCACAAAAGCATCGCCAAAACGACTAGTCCTGTGCTTCTCGAATCCAGCGGATTCTCGCGATACAGGCCAGTTGCTCGGTGTACCACACAGAGTACGGAGACACCTTGGCGATCACTACTAGAGGCGTCATTGCGTCAACACCAAGAAGCAGAAGCTTTAGAGTCAACCCTCTAAATACTTAAGTAAAGACGACTGTGATCGGACACTCTCTTTCTAAATACATACATATGACAAAGAAAACATATATCACTGTCTCGTTCTTATGTGTGTATTTAGAAAGAGAGTGTCCGACCACAGTCGTCTCCACTGAGGTATTTAGAGTGGTAACACCTTCCATACAAACCAAGCGCGTCACGGTTTACTCGCAGTACGATATAGATGGCGTATAGAAACGCAAGAGGGCTTTGAAGACGGTCCGCGGCGGAAGTTGTTCGTTCAACCTACTTTTGGCGCCACGAATTTTATTGGCACCGCCGTTTCTAGATTCTGCTGGTCTGGCATTTCCTTGCCCTATGGTCCACTTTGTAAGAAACCTACCCAATTGAGTCAAAAAAATTCCCTCCAGAATAAAGCTTATACTCACATGCTTGACCACACCATCTTTACCAAGGTACGCGTCCAGCACAACCTTGTTGCTAGGCAAGATGGAGACCACGACATCAGCGCCATCTACAGCTGCGGCGATGGAGGAAGCTTGAGTGATGCCGTTCTTGGCAGCTGCTGTTAAAGCCTCCTTGGATGGGTCGTAGCCACGGACTGCGAAGCCCTGGAAAGAATGGTACATGTTTAAATCAGGAAGTCAATCCTACCTTAAAGGTATTAATTGCAATTGGTGAATACATAATCAGCCCATAATGTGACACAGGCCTCCTCTTTCAGTGAGGTGAGAGGAATTGGGCCATAACCCACCACGCGGGCTCAGTGTGGGTTGATGGATGTCACATGTCTTCGAATTTTTGGTTCTAGGACTTGCCGGTTTCCTCACGATGTTTTCCTTTACCGTTTCGAGAGCAGTGGTGATGAAATAATTTACACAAAGTAAAGTACCTGGCTGGGTTCAAACCTACGACCCATTTTACAACACGTAAGTCGAAGCCAACAGTTACCACTGCCCCCACCACTGCTCTTAAATATATATGACTAATGTCGCATCCACAATAAAGTAGGAATAAGTTATTTTGCCACTTTGTACGAGTATATAAATCAGGTATCTATACGACTACTTTTCCGTCTGCGTCAGGCCTCGCCTAAGGCTTTAGACCTTTAGTTAACTGTAGACTTAAGGAACATGGGATCTTCAATAGGCTGGTCATGCTATTTTACTATTAAAATGTCAAAGGCAGCAATATCCTGAAGTATAAATATCAAATGCCTGTGTTAAACACCATTCTGCGAAACCTCAAACCTTTTAAATCGTTGTATCGGAAAACTCATCGAATCAACTACATTAAAATAATTTTTGAGGAAGCTACTTAGAATCTAGGCCAGGCTGTTTCTAACCCAATTTCATGTCCTGGGTCTTGGGACGATAATAGGTGGAATCCTGGCTACGATGCCTAGCTTATATTAATCCCACTGATGGGCAAACCTGCCTATGCTCATCGTGTTACGTTTTCTGCCATATTAACAAAATACACAGTCTGCCTAGCCCTTTCCCAACTACGTTGGGGTCGGCTTCCAGTCTAACCGGATGCAGCTGAATACCAGTATTTTACAGAAAGCGACTGCCTATCTGACTTCCACAACCCAGTTACTGGGTAATACGATATCCCTTGGTAAGACTGGTTGTCAGACTTTAAAGCTTCTGGCTACCCGTAACGATTGTCAAAGATCTATGAATGACAGCCGGGACCAACGACTTAACGTACTTTCCGAAGCACGGAGTGGTTTCGGTATGTAAATTCAATTCAATTTCTTTATTTCAGACATGAGTCCATAGTGTTAGTAGCAACAAGATAACTTAATAACTAGTGTTAGTAATAAGGAGACAAAAAGTATTTAAAATATCAATTGGTATGGATCCTCACCCAGTGGCGCAGCAGAGGGGAGTCCCATCGATCTGAGAACACGCTCAGAGGACTATTGGTAAAGATGATTGCCCATCCACGGAGCAACCGCGGAAAGTGTTCGATCGACCCGTGCGGCTGTTATATCTTAGCCACGGGCCCCTCAGCAACAAACACAAGCAATAAAAAAGAAAACCGCATTCTACAAATATTCTAAACGTAATCTAGGTACGGATACGCCGACAAAATAAAACTATTTGATATACTTTGCTTTGCCGTTCACCATTTCCTGCGAGCTAAAATTCGCTTCATTTGTCAAAGAGAGGATTTTCGTTGAAATCATAAACATTCCCTAGGATGTACACCGATGTTTGGCTTAACTTGGATTTTTGGTTTATTACCTACCTACCACTATTTTAACCTTTGACCTCTTCTATTTATCACACTAACGCCAAGGTGACGTCTGGGAGGCGTAAAAATGTAGTCACAAAATGAAATCTAGGATAAAGTCACAGGTTCCGTAACTTAATTATTCAAGGATAACCCGAATAAAAGTGTTAATAAAGGATTAAAATCTGATTGGATATGTTTTGATGATAAACATAGCTATCTATAGGCACCTACTTGTTGCAAATTGATCTTTTTTGTTGACTTTACCTGCATTTAAACTATGGGTTCATTTTCACGAAACTAAACATTTTTGAAGTGAAACTTCTTTACGCACGCTTGACTTGGGGAGTAAGCTGGCGAACGCGTGACGTAAGCGTTACGAAAAGTGTGATCGGGCGAGGCGATCGGGAGTTGAGTGGGGGATATAAGCAAGAGAAAGCAGTGCGCGCGCACATTTTCTTTCTCTCTTCCTCTCATAGCCAAATACGTTTGAAGTTTCACTTCAGTCGTGTGGTCATAAGCACACTCGGTTTTTTTTTATTATACTAATATTATTAGGAGGTAAATTTTGAGAGTTTATATGTAGAGGGTAATCTTCGGAACTATTGATCCAATTCTGAAAATTCTTTGATTAATGAGAAGATAATATTTTATGTGAAAACGAGAAGTTAAAGTCGCTAGTTTATTACAAAGAGGTTGTTTGTTTGTTAGAGGTAATCTCTGGAAGTAGGTAGATAGCTGCACTATTACCATTTAAGTATTCTGTGCTATTATATATATATATATATTACCGAGCGCCAATAGGATATGTTTTACGGTACAGTTAGCATACACGCGAAGCGATGCAATAAAAACAAAATCTTAAACGTCTTAATAGAAAGTCAAACGGTTTTCTAGTTCCTAAGTATTATTTATTTTGGAATTAAAAAGCACCATTTAGTAAGAGCAAATACTGTCTAGCAGTCTAACAAACTACGACAGAAACTGTCTATTGTAGACGGAAAAATATATAGAATGAAAATCATCATCATCATCATCATTTCAGCCGAAAGACGTCCACTGCTGGACATAGGCCTCCCCCAAGCACCTCCACTTCGACCGGTTTTGTGCTTCTCGCATCCAGCGAGTTCCTGCGGCCTTCACAAGGTCGTCGGTCCACCTTGTGGGAGGCCTTCCAACGCTACGCCTTCCGGTACGCGGTCGCCACTCCAGAACCTTTCGGCCCCATCGGCCATCTGTTCTGCGAGCAATGTGCCCTGCCCACTGCCACTTAAGTTTGGCAATTCTTCGGGCTATGTCGGTTACCTTGGTTCTCCTGCGGATCTCTTCATTTCTGATTCGATCCCGCAGGGAAACTCCAAGCATAGCCCTCTCCATTGCCCTTTGGGTGACTTTCAGCCTTCTAATAAGGCCCATTGTGAGCGACCACGTCGTTTCAGTGCCATATGTCATCACTGGCAACACGCACTGGTCAAAGACTTTCGTCTTGAGACACTGCGGTATGTGGGACGAGAAGATATTGCGTAGCTTCCCGAACGCTGCCCAGCCGAGTCGGATTCGACGATTGACCTCTTTCTCGAAGTTGGACCTACCTAACTGGACAGTTTGTCCTAGGTAAATATACTCGTCCACGACTTCGAGTGTAGCGTCTCCGATCTTCATGAGAGTGGGTGTTACATGGGCATTTGACATGACCTTCGTTTTGTCCATGTTCATTTTCAGACTCACTCTTTCAGAGGCTCTACTGAGGTCATCGAGCATTGTACTGAGGTCCTCCATAGTCTCAGCCATGACTACTATATCGTCGGCAAACCGAAGGTGAGTTATGTACTCGCCATTGATGTTAATGCCAGCTCCTTTCCAGTCCAGAACCTTAAAGACATCCTCCAGAGCAGCGGTGAACAGTTTCGGAGAGATAACGTCTCCCTGTCTCACACCTCGCTGCAGAAGGATAGGTTTCGAGGTCTGGTCCTGGAGTCGAACTGACATAGTGGCGTTTTCGTACAGACACTTCAGCACCTCGATGTACCGATAGTCGATCTGGCACCGTTGAAGAGACTGCAGTACAGACCATGTCTCGATCGAATCAAAGGCTTTCTCGTAGTCCACAAACGCTAAGCAGAGAGGCAGGTTATACTCTTCGGTCTTCTGTATAACCTGTCGCAGCGTATGTATGTGGTCTACGGTGCTAAAGCCTTTACGGAATCCGGCTTGTTCGGGAGGCTGGAAGTCGTCAAACCTGCGCGCGAGACGGTTCGTGATGACTCTCGAAAACAGCTTGTAGACATGGCTCAGAAGTGAGATGGGCCTATAATCGAATGAAAATATGATACTCATATCCAGGCTTTACAACTACAGAATTCTGTTAGACCACTTCACCCCTGCTGGTGTAAAAGTGTGCTGTGCCTGTAAATTTTTTTATTATCCAGTAAACAATGGACCTAAATTCAGATTTATAAAAATCTGAATACAAAAAAAAGATAAAGATGCTAGTTAATCATCTCAACGTCTTTGCCAGTTTTCGTTTTTGCCTTTGACTTCCGAAATAACAGCAGTGTTTTTTTTTTTTTGAAGTATGTACTTACTTTGTTTTCGTAAAAAAGTATGCACGTCTATGATAATATGTATTATTAATAATGAAATCATTAATATTTGAAGAAAAGACTAACCTGGCATATAGTGGCAGAATGTTAAAAAAAAATGGAATTCTATTTTTAACCTTAACTTTTTTTTTTTTTTGTCTGAAAAGGTATACTCTCCAGGTGGTTCCACTGTCATCAAGTTGGAATCTGATGAGAGGATTCCATGGAAATTGAAGGAAACCAAATTTTATAGGACAAATCAATTGGTTCAACATTATTTACACCCAGTAGTCCAATATCACACAACCACTGGGCAAAATACTAAGAATTCAATGCTACCGATTTAGCCTATTGGGAAAAGGCCCATTATTAGGTATAACAAGGCTTCTCGGCCCCAACCCAAATCACCGAACGAACGGACATGTTGAAAGTTATTGATAAAATGCTTTTTCAGCGTGATTTACCGAAAATATCGCTTTTGCTTAGAATTTCATTCATCCAATTCGGGAAGCAACAAATAATTTGGTACTATAGCTATTTGGCTAACAATAGATCCCTGAGTCATAAAAGACATCTAGGGATCAAACAACGGTGGTTCTTGGCTTAGTGATAACAGGCACACAGTTCGATCGAAGGTAAGCTACACTAGCCGCGGTCGGTTTGTGGATGAATGACCACCCTTACATATCGAGTCATTTGTAGATCTTTGACAGTCGTTACGAGGCCTAAAAAAAGTTTGACAACCAGTCCTACCTAGGGGTATCCTAGTACCCAGTAACTGGATTGTGGAGGTCACATAGGCAGTCGCTTCATGTAAAATACTGGTATTGATTTTATTCATACTTGGGAAAAGGCTAAACAGATTGACTCACGCGGTTAGGCACATTAAGCAATTTTATCTTGCAAAATAAAAATGATATCTCGTATATTGCCCGTATTCTAAAATTATAAATACAGGAACCCACTTTCCTTTACCTGGACCAAACCCAGGTGCCTCTAAAACACATTAACGCAATTCTCTTAAAAATACAAGCCCAATGAAGGTCTTAAAATCCCTTTCAGAATTAACAAGGCGTGCCCTTAAATCGAACTGTTCAGTGCAAATCCCGTGGAACCTTAAAATGGTTTACGTAAAAAGCAGCCATCTACATAAGTTAGCATAATCTTTGAATCAACTAAAAGGATTTTAATTTTAAATTACAGTTAATGTACCTCTAACCGAGAGGATTTTTTCTTCTACTTCTTTTTCGGCACTTATTGGAAATTCTCTTTTTGGCCAGTCTGTCAAGATTTAAGTAATGTAATGGTGAATATTTATGTCTGTTAAAATATTGATAGTCTATGGTAAACTTCGCGCCTTTTTGTATAAATTGTCTTTTGCCTGCTACTCTGTAAACGTCACTGAATAATTTGTTACATTGTTATAAACTATTTTAATAAGAAGTAATCTCCCTGTTTCATTGCATTAGTGTAATAGGTTATGAGCCCAGGAAGCCTGCTAAATGTGGACACAGTTCACATTACATGCCGATAAACATAACCTCAAATTGAGCGCCGGTTTCAGACCGTGAAATATAATTCTGTTCGTCAAATTATCGCTTAAAAATGGCGTCAAACAATCCTCTCGTCATGATCGAAAGCTAACTGGCCGGGAAAATTATTCCACATGGAGATTCAAAACAAAACATACCTCCAACAATGATGAGATCTTCGGACCAGCATTAAAATTTCTCGAATTCAGATCGGATGTGGAGACAAGCTTTAGATGGACAGGGAGATAGCTCCCTGTCCATCTAAAGGTTGTCTGGTAGGTGTCGCTATTAGTGTTAATAAAGATCGCTAATGTATCCTGAAAATGGTTTTGTAAATAAGCTTTTTAAATTTTGCGTAAAACATAAATCAATGTCATCAAAAGAGTCCTCTAAAGGCTGTTCACAAATACAAAATCTGGAAATTTTGTCAGTTTAACCGGTCAAGCGGCGCGCGTCGCCGATCGGCGACGAAACAATAGAAAATCAATTGTGTCTCATTAGCGGAGCTTGACAGATTAAATCAAATAGACGACCGCGATTCTTCCGACAGCTATTTGCTGTCGGGGGCAAGGCATTTTTGATTCGATGCTGGAGTAGAGACCGCGTATCGGCAAACGCAGTGAGGGACGCCCTCCAGCTAGATGGACCGACGACCTTAGAACGATGGCTGGGACAGACTGCGAAAGGTGGAGGACAGAATGTTGTGGTATAACCTGGGAGAGGCCTAAGTCCAACAGTGGATAGGCTGAGTTAATTGGTCTATCTCAAATTGATAACACCATGCATGCATTTGACGTCTTTAAACATTTTCACTGAACGCCGCCTATCAAATCAATCAAGCTATTCTAAAAGAATCATTTATAGTTGGACCGATATGTTCAAGAACAAGTTTTTGACAACAAAATCCTGCTAATCAAGTATTCCGAGAGCACGATAACGCGATCGAGCTTATCATAAAGCTCTCATTCAAACATCTTCTCTCTCTATGTCACCCGTTACGATAGCCCCGAGTGTGAGTGAGACAGTTATTCGGGCACTCGGTCAGTACAGTTGACTACAGTTGAATGTGTGAAGTCAATGTCAAAGTGTTTATTAATACAACGACTCGTTTAATGGCGTGACGTCTCATTGATAGCAAGTTGTTTTGTGAGGAGAATTTCTTGTAGCTATGTAGATTTAGGGGGCGTGTTTCTTCTGGTTGGTTATAGTATAGTGATTGAAATTAGGTGGGAATATCGATAATTATGTTTTCTTATCATTTTTTATCTATAATCTGTCCTCCCATATCAATTATAGCATACAATTATTCTTATCTGTACTCATTGTAAAAGCCAATTATTTTTAAAAGAGTAACCGTGGGATAAGTGGAAGGAGGGAAGGGAGGCCTTTGCCCTGCAGTGGGACAGAAATGGCTGATAATAATAAAATAATAATAATAACCGTGGAGTGTCTTTCCGTCTCTTCTCCATGGGAATTATCAAACAATTGGAACCGTGCACGTAGCTTCTGATGTTGCATAAGTGCCCATTGTAGGTTTATGTGAAATAAAATATTTTTGTTTTGGATTTTGATTTCTTGAATTGATCATAAAAACCGCCTATTTTTCTATGTTTTATACTAATCGATCAAAATTACGAAAGTTGTCATTTTTAATTACCCGACTACAGCGAAGCAAAAAGGAGGGTTATGATTTTGACCGGTATGTATGTTCATCTGTTCCCTCATTACTTCTAAACTTCTTGTCATAATTTGACAAATGAGGTATCGTTGGAAGCGTCTTGATCGTCCGCTGGTTATAGGCTATCTGACGTCACATTAAATTTAATATGGCGCCCTCTAGCGGAAATAAAGTCATGACCAAAAAAAAAATATTTTTTAATTATGCCGTGTCGGGTAGCTAATTAAAAGGCTTAGTTAGCACATTTCAAAAATATAAATATTACTGAAATAAACTCCAAAACAATTAAATAAAAAATAAGTTTAAAAACTAAAACCCGACTACTGAAAAGGATGAAACAAGAAAGTACCTTCCCGTGGTCGCATGCTGCCATAGCTTATAATTATGTTAGTACAGCGTTCTTACTAAACTTCAACTATATCTGACGAACCTGGTTACTTATCTCCTTTGATGACCGACTGACCGTACAATCAGAAGTCCGCTTATACTGCTTATACTGGCTTGATGTGTAGTCGTGCGTACAACGAATCCGTACTCTTCTGATACAATGTAATAATGTGTAGGTTTTTAAGCAAAACTGATTACAGAGTGTTGTAATAAGTCACACAATCACTATTGTATAATCGCGTAATTGCCATTAACAGATAAGTACGGTCAACAAAAGAGATATTATCTATTGGTACTGGCAACTAATACGTCGATGAATAAAAGAAGACAACTGCGATTCGTGAAAATCTGCTATTTTTCACGGCTGTCACTGTCGCTTGTCTAGTTTTATTGTTCGAGTACTTCGACAATTTTTTAAGTCATGTTAAACATGTGCTGCATAAAAACTTAAGTAAGGAGGCACCTACCTATCTAGGTAGGCGCCTCCTTACCTAAGTCTTTGAAAGCTATGACTATGTGATATGTGCAACGATTAAGTATACGACTATTCCTTGCCTGCATACGAAACTCTTTAATTATTTTAGTGTGCTAACTTTCACCCAAGTACTTAATGGATTTAATTTCTTTACTTTTTGGTTCTTTTGTAAGTAAACACACCTACTTTGTACTTTGATAAACTTTTATTGTTAGTTATATTACTGACATAAAAATCTTAGCTTATGGTCACGTACTTATCACAGAACATACTTTCCTAATATTTTCTTGAACCAGTAAGCAAAATTCGAGTTTGTCACTCAAGACTGTACCTACCTAGCTGTAACTATTATCTAAAAAATATATTAATATAGTCAAAGAATCAACAGGAAACCTTGGAATTTAATTCATTCAAATTCAAATACATACGCATAAACATAATGGTAAGGTATGTAATTATGTGACTGCACCATTTATTTTTAAATAGCACTTTTTGTAACATTTACTTAGATATATTATGTTTTCACCAAAAGTTTTTAATACATATCGTGGCTTAATAACTTTAAATCAACCGATCGTTTATTTAGGAATTCCAATTTCAAATTCAACTAAGCTGATTTGAATACAGAACCGTATGTGACATTAAATTCCAGCCAGTACTTTTTAATAATTACCTTTTTGGCCAGGTTTGCAGCCATAAAGCCACCCATGTTTCCAAGGCCGAGGAAAGCCACATTTTTGTCAGGAGCTGAGCTATATTTCCTTGTCACTGTTAGAAAACACTGTGTGCCTCGCGCCGCCATCTTGGAATTCTTTATTTAGCCGCACGTTGTTTAACCGGCGCGCGCGCAACTCAACTAAACCGGCTGGTCGGGCCACGTTGCGTTGATACTATTATCAATAATGCTATCGACACATGAAGATAGTGGGAGTCATTAGTCGAACGGCCAGTGTAATTGCAATGATGAAGGCGTGTCGAAAATCTTATAGATTATATAGAAAAATGGCATCCATTATTAAAATTTAATGAAGGCGCTGCAAATTATTTATAACATACCTAACATGTATTAATAACATGGTTTTTTTGGTTTGGTGATTGGTTTTGGATTACGGCCCAGCCCCTCTCACAGAGAGGAGGTCTGTGCCCTATATTATATGTAATGTATGATACAACGGTTAGTTTAAGGGTCGTAAATATAATTCGAATACATGAATTAAAGGTAGACTATTTATTTCGGGATTTTACGTGAAAATCCCGATAATTTAATAATTGCAAGTTTAGTTAAAAATAGCTTTTACCCATCTTAAATAAAGCTTCTTTTCAACTTATTTAAGATTTTTTCCCGAATTCTGGGAAAAAAAATGTCGTCGTAAGGAAGTCTCCACTTTCTGTCTCTGTTTTCCGAAGTTTAGGTAGTTAAATATACTCAGCCTATTCCGATCACTGGTAATAAATGAACAGCCCCTTATGTTAAAATTATATGCTCAACAACATCCTGCAGCCACTATCGTCGTGTGTAGCTGTCCTTATCTCATTATCATAATAAATACCACACATTGGTGTCGCTATGTCAAACATTATATTTTTGATCTACACATTAGGTATAACGACCAAGACCCCTCCGTGCCTCGGAAAGCACGTTAAACCGTTGGTCCCGCGGCAGTCATTCGTGGATCTTTGACAGTCGCTACGAGTCGTCAGAAGCCCAAAAGTCTGACAACCAGTCTTAACAAGGGGTTTCGTATTACCCAGTAACTGGGTTGTGGAGGTCAGATAGGCAGTCGCTGCGTGTAAAATACTGGTAGGTACTCAGCTGCATCCGGTTAGACTGGAAGGCGACCCCAATATAGTTGGGAAAAGGCTAGGCAGATGATGATGATGACATTAGGTATAACATGTTTCCTATTCGTAGGTAGGTAAGTACCAACACTTGGTTGCCTAGTCTAATAAAGTGGTTTTTCTTTTGACTAAAAGAATTAATTATTTCGTTTTATATTGAAGATGTACAAATAATAAAGAGGGAAATAAAAATCCTTTTGAAATTTTAGTCTTTATTTTTGGTTGCTTGTTTTTTTTTTATTTTTTTTATTGGGTAAAACACTAGGTACATAGGTACTCACGGCGACATATCAAGCTATACATTTCCATAAGCTGATTTTTCACTGTACGAAAAACATATACAATGCGAGGTCTGCTAAAACTGGACTTGTATAGCTGATGTGTTGCCATGAACAGTCAACAAAAAAGACAAGTATGCAGGATCGTCGGATATAGTTGAAGTTTAGTAAGAAACCGATGGATGTTCTCGACTGAAATTTAATTTAATAAATGAGCTGTTTGTTTTCTATTAATAAAATTAAAGTATATTCGAGAACATCCATCGGCTTCTTACTAAACTTCAACTATATCCGACGATGAGAGCAGTGGTGGCCCAGTGGTAATGACCGCGTCTTACGAGTTGTAGGTCGTAGGTTCGAACCCCGACAAGAACTTTACTTTGTGCAAATTATTTCATCACCACTGCTCTCAAAACGGTGAAGGAAAAATTTGGTGAGGAAACCGGCATGTCCTAGAACCAAAAATTCGAAGACGTGACATCTATCAACCCGCACTGGGCCCGCGTGGTGGATTACGGCCCTCTCCCTCTCACAGAGAAGAGGCCTGTATGGCCTGTATCCCAGCAGTGGGAACATTATAGGCTGATTATGATGATGATGATGATGATATCCGACGATCCTGCATACTTATCTGTTTTGCTAACTGTGCCTAACACTACTTTAATAAAAATAAATAATAAATGGTACCTACTTATATGATTAGTAGGTACAGAGCTCCTAATAATCTCATTAAACTAATATTATCGCTGACTAATTCTACCGCAGTGTTACTATGTTATCATCATTCGCTAAAGATCTACCCACAAAGATTTCACAAGCCAAGGTCATTACCAGAATTTTATAAAAAAAAAAGTGGTACTTATAAAATTAAATTGATGCCTTAATCTTTCGCAGACAAATCTTTCTTTATGAATAATTTTAATTATGGACAAATTAGAGGAGTGGCTTTTGTAAATTCTGAATGGATTCTAGACTTTCTGAGTACCTACTTTATCTGCTTAAACAGTAATTAATTAATCTATTTATCTGGATGCAATGTTTGGATCAAATGAAAAATTGCGACACGTGATTTCTACACGTCTGTATTAAAGGTTTCATGTTTGAACCATTGATTTTGATCAATACTGTTTGTTTAATTAAACTAAGTTCATGCAAATAAATATGCCTACTTCCACAATTAATCTGAAAAGAAAACCGGTAAATTACAAACTCCAGCTATAGCAATAAGTAGTTTATGCTTTAATAAAGATCCTGTTATTAACATAATTATTATTTCCTATAATTTCTACATAATTAATGCAAATGTAATAAGAACGGCCATATTAGTCGCCAGCGCCATCTGTGTTAACCAAGAGTAAACGTATCTAATACAAAGCGCCTAGTCGTTTTTATTAGCCTTTTAAGTTACTCGCTGTCCATTGCTATTCTTTGGCAGCAGGCGTATATGTATATGTAGGTATAAGAAATGAAAAAGATGTAATTTTTACTAACTTAAGAGATTTTTTTTATGATGAAATTGATGTAACTTCTTTGTTAATGCTCACGACCTTTCGAAGCGTTTGACATTCTGAATACGAAAAGTCGTTCAAATGTTTTAGAATCACATAAAAAAACATCAGCAGCCATTTTGAAACTCAAATACGAATGAAATGTCAAACACAAAAACTATCCAAAACTTTTTTTCATTACCATACATGAAATTTTTATGATATGAACATGACATAATACCGATATACGTCACCACAGAACAATTTAATTTGCATCCAGACATTTTTATTTACAATTCATTTGTTTTATAACTACTGTCCCGCCAAATTGCCGAGTTGAACTGTGCAGTGCCAAGCTATTCATATTTTAACCACTGATTTAAGCACTAGTTTGTTCTAGTTTAATTTAAGTATGGCTTTGGCAGTTGGCGTTTTTACGCCTTTCTTGAGTTCAGTTTTTAATAAAAACTGCACTGTTTGAGAGAAATTGTTCAGAGAAATTGGTAGGTACCTTTTAAGAGTTCTTAAGTTTACCTACCCACTTCTCCTCCATTTACCCTACCTTTCTATCATTGCCTTTTTTTTCATTTGTTGCTCTATACTTTTTTGTTTTTTTTTTTCTGTTATACTTTTTATGTTTTCCTTTTTTATGTTCGTTAAAGCAAGCCACCAAATGAAAAAAAAAAAGCAAATGGCGGTGTCAGTCAAAATTAAAGTTCACAGCAAGGGGTGTGTAATGTTTGACGTAATATCAAAAGTTCTAATGATCTTAAGGCCTCATTTCATTTAGTTTATATACCTAACTATGAAATGATATAATGAATTATTGATATAATTCAGTTTTACCTAATTTTATATGGTATAATGGACATTTTCTATAATGCACATTTCAACTAACATTTAGTTACTATAATATTCAAAATCTATAATCAATCAAGGTATATTCTCGTTAATAATTTCTTCGATAACTTTCGTCATAGTAAATTACACCATAATACAAAAACCGCCAATATTGGCATCACCGAAAACTTGCCAAGGAAATCAATTTCAGTTAGTAACAGTTGAAGCAGCGATGGAGGCGTGAACACAACAATTAAGTTCGAGCTTTGTGATCGTCAAAGTTCGTAACTCGTCAATAGTTTGCTTATTATTAAACATAGCACTTTAGTACCTACACGTTGTGCTCATAGTATAGCCACAGTTTATTAGCTCAACTGTGGCTAATGAGACACTATTGAATTTCTATTGTTATAAATCAAATTTAGATTTTTCAACAGTTGAGAGGACTACATATGCTAGCTACACATGCCGTGCCCCAGCCCATAGGGCTTAACGTGCTTTCTGGGGCACGGCATGTGTGCTGTCATTCGTGGATCTTTCACAGGTGTTACGGGTAGTCAGAAGCCCGAAAGTCTGACAACCAGTCTTACCAAGGAGTATCGTATTACCCAGTAACTGGGTTGTGGAGGTCAGATAGCCAGTCGCTCCATGTAAATAATACTGGTGCTCTGGTATTCAGCTGCGTCCGGTTGGATTTGAATCCGACCCCAACATAGTTGGGAAAAGGCTAGGCATATAATGATACTAGCTACACACGCAGCGACTTAGATCGTCAGCGACTCACTAGCAATTTCGAGATTTGACACACAGCTTTTGACAGCCGATTTGTCGCTAGCGATTGCAATCTGCGTATGGACGTGAGATTTTTACATCGCTAGCGAGTCGACGGTGACTGAAGTCGCTGCATACATACCAAGCAGTACAGTTTTTTGGAGCATACATTTGACAGATCCTGAGAAATATCAAAAAGATGATATTTCTAATTACCCAGTGATGACCCCAAGATGATATGCCCACTTACCCCCCGACCTTCCGCACGATTGCTTTGCGAATACGCTTCCGTTGAACCACTCTGTAGGTAGGCCCTGTGGTAGAGCCCTTTGTTAACGCGGTTGTTTGGGAAAGTTTACTGCAACATTACTGTGTTCCGGTTTGAAAGGTATAGTGGTTACGGTATCGTTAAACGTTCCAACTTTGTCTGTTGTATGGCAGCATATCTGCGATGCTTCTGTTATTACAGATATTTGTATGCGGCGGTGTCCACTTACCATTAGGCGTGCCATCGGCGAATTGAGGACCTCCTCCTTTGTTTGAAGTCGGTTAAAAAGAGCCATTTTGGCATCAACCGGTTACAAAACTTGAGTTCGGGTTACTAATGAGCAATTCAATTCTGATGTAGAAATCGAACCCAGAACCCCATATTCGACAATCCTGCTTGCGCCAAGGACCAACGAAGCAGTTTGATAAAAATCATATCATTTAAAAATTGGGATTTGTATTTGGAATCACGACGAGCTCTCTCTCGCTAGTCACTGCCTTGGCCGTATACCTACATACATTTACTCCACCACAAATTCAAGGTTGCTCAGCGCGCTATGGAGCGAGCTATGCTCGGAGTTTCTTTGAAGGATAAAATCAGGAATGAAATTATCCGGAAAAGAACCGTAGTTACCGACATAGCTTGCAGAGTAAGCAAACTGAAGTGGCAGTGGGCTGGCCATGTCTGTGGAAGGACTGATGGCCGGTGGAGCAGACGAGTCCTGGAGTGGAGACCGCGTACCGGCAAGCGTAGTGTGGGACGCCCCCCAGCTAGATGGACGGACGACCTAAAGAAGGTGGCTGGGGTAGACTGGATGCAGAAGGCGGAGGACAGGGTGCTGTGGCGCAGTCTGGGAGAGGCCTTTTTCCAGCAGTGGACTGCGATAGGCTAAGTTGATACATTTTTTTTTATAATCTTTATTAAGGAGCTTGGTCAACATGACTAAGTCGCTCCGTAAGGCTATCTTATAATATTATATAAACATCATTTTATAAACATAATACAGTAATTAAATGTGAATACCTATCTTCTACGAATACCAATCTGCACAAGTCTATACAATAGCCTGGCTGTTTCTGACAAGGGGGACGCTAAAATATTATTGCATCTCCCCACCTCTCTCACATCAAGACCAAAATGTATTGTTAACTCAGCTCTGAGATCTTCGTTCCGGGCACACTCCACCATGATGTGAAGAACGTCTTCCACTTTCCCACATTCTGTGCAGTTGGGGGAAGGAACTTTTTTCATTAGAAATGCGAACTTATTTAAAGGGATATGTCCAGAACGAAGTCTGAGAGCTGTCACAATTTCTGTTCTGCCAAAACAACAGGAATCGAACCATGGCGATTGCCATGGTTCTGTTTGTATTGTCTTATACCAAATCCCCTTCTCCACAGACCTCCGATCAAAGTGTTCCTTCCAGTTTAAAAAACAATGTTCGCGTATAAATCTCATGCAATCTGTATAAAAAGGCTGGATGTCTAACGGCATGCCGTCACTTGAAGCAAGTCTTGCCAATTGGTCTGCTCTTTCGTTACCTACTATGCCTATGTGGGAGGGAATCCATTGTATGATGACATTTTTCGAATTGACCCTCAATCTGATAATGGAGTCTATAATTTTGTAAGCTATCGGTGTTCCTCTGATGCCAGAGGTACATCGAGCTAAATGTTGGACTGAACTTTTAGAGTCTGTTAAAATAATAAAATTGGTATGTTCAATAGATTCTATATAAGCCAATGCTTCACCAATTGCTAAAAGTTCTAAATACATGATCGAAATATTGTTACAAATATTGAATTTCATGAAAGTGTCAGATTGAGGGTCAAAGAATGCTACTCCCATGAAATTATTGCCTTCTTTAGACCCGTCGGTAAAAATTTTAAAGTATCCTGTATACTGGCCTTCAAGAAAATCTATGCACTCATTACGTAATGTTGTAGTATCGCAAAATCTCTTTGGACCGGTGATGATGTCTAATTGTGGTTTTAGTATATCTGTGATATTATAGTAAGTCATCCAATAGTTTAAAGAGTACATGTCCAACAAATCACTAGAATGAATTACTCTATGTTTGAACTTATTGTGGATAGTAATAAGTGTAGGGATCTTCTTTCGCCTCCAGTATCTTTGATCTATAAAAGAACTAAGTTCATTTAGTACTAAAATGGTAGGATTATTAATCAGAGACCTGGATTTCATCCAAAATTTACCGGCTAGATACATTCTACGAATGTAAAGTGGAGGCAAGCACAGGTCGCTTTCCATAACGTGGATAGGAGTGCTTTTTACATATCCCCCGATAATGCGCATAGCTTGATTTTGCAATTTATCCAGCTTATATAATTTAGAATGACAGCTATTATCAAATAAGAAACTACCGTAGTCCAAGCGACTTCTTATAATTGCAATATATAATCGTCGTAGATGCTTGGGGTGAACCCCCCAACCCGGACCAGCCAAAACTTTAAAAATATTTAAAAATTTCATCGTTTTTTCTGATGTCTCATTTATATGCTTTCCCCACCCTAGTGGCCGGTCAAGCCAAAGCCCTAAATATTTTACATTTACTACTTCTTGTAACTGCACGCCATTAATCATAACGTTAGCTTGGGATCTATTTAGACCTTTCTTAAAAACACAAATGTTACTCTTAGATGGTGAAACATTTAAACCCAATTCTTCCAATAACTTAACCATTATATTTATAGCTGGTTGGAGAACATTGCAAGCAGATTCAATACTTTTATCTATAACATAAATAGCAAAATCATCCGCGTATTGAGAAACATATGCATTATTTATTGAATTACAAATATTAAAAGTTGCAACATTGAACAACAACGGAGATAGAGGATCACCCTGAGCCAAACCACGACCGGTACTTCTTGTGACGTCTGCGTTATCTAATTTAATTTTAAGGAATCTTAAGCTTAGAAAGTTCCACAAATAAGTACATATTGTTGAGCCAACTCCCAGTGAATCTAAAATGAATAAAAGCTTTTTTAAGTCAACATTATTATAGGCATTGTCAACGTCAAGGAAGCACGCAACGGTATTAAGATTCTTTGAAAATCCTAATTGAACTCTGGAGACCAGACGTGTCAAACTATCTAAACAAGATTTAGACTTTCTAAAACCAACTGTCTCTTCTGAAAACGTACGATTACTCTCAAAGAACCATTCCAACCTTTTACTTAGGACTAAATGAAAGATTTTACAAACACAAGAAATTAAAGAAATTGGTCGAAGAGACGAAACCAAAGTAGGGTCGCGGCCTTGTTTGGGAATAGGGACTACGCTAATATCTCTCCATTGAGTAGGAACAAACCCCGAGGACAAAAAATAATTATATAAATCTAAAAGAACAGTTTTCCCTGACGGAGGGAGGTGTTTGATCATTGAAAACGAAATATTATCATGGCCTGGTGCAGTATCTTTTGGTTTTATACAAGTCTCAAGTTCATGCATAAGGATAGGTAGCTGTAATTTTTCGTTGTTGGAGGTGAAAACAGGCTGGGCCGGAAGTGCAAAGTCAGGACAAAGGCAATTAAGTAATCTTTGGGCTTTATCTATCTCTACATGGGTTTTCTGGCATTTATAACCTTTCAGCCATCTCATCTTTCTCCACATTTCTGCAGAGGAAGAGACCTCATTAAGAGAATTACAAACTTCCTGCCAGTTTTTATTTGAAGCTACCCTCATAAGTCTCTGAGCTTCGGAATTGTATTCATTTAATATATCTAAATGACTGGGGGTAGGGTTACTTCGAAATTTAGCCAATGCCAATCTTCTTCTAGCTACTGCACGGGACAGCTCAGAGTTCCAGTAAGGTTTTGGTCTGAATTTATTTGTAGGATCTGTACAAAACTTAACAGTTGGGATGTATTTGTCAGCAGCCTTATTTAATTTATTAATGAACTGATCATAAGATACTTGAGGGTCCTCGTGATAGTGGAAATCCATAAACAACTCTTCCAGATATTTACCATATTCCGACCACTTGGCTAATTTAAAATTTCTTTTTTTATAAAATGTTGTGGTCAATGTCATGGCTAAAGAAATTTTTATTACCAGATGATCACTTCCTAAAAACTCATTCGTGACCTTCCAATCTAACATATGCGCAATATCGGAGGAAGCCATTGAAATATCGGGGCTGCTTTGTTGTAAATGATTCATCACTAACTTAATACGAGTGAATGTACCATCGTTAAGCGTTATAATATTATTTTCACTTATAACATCGTAGATTTGAGAACCTCTTGTGTCTGTTTTATGTGACCAGTTGGAGTGGTGAGCGTTATAGTCTCCAAGAAATAAACATTTATTAGAAAATTGTGAAAAAATATCCTGCCAATCTCGAAGTCTAGTGTGAACCCATTGCGGGCAATAAATACCAACAATATTCTCTATATGTTTACAATTTAAAATCTTAACATTTATGACTTGAATATTAGGATTACTATTTTCCATTTGACACAACTGTGATTTAATTGATATATGTGTTAATATCGCAATCCCACCATAACTATCGCCCCGATCTTCCCTGTATACATTATAGTTTTTTATTCTTAAAGCCTTTTGCGTATCCAACCACGTTTCACTCACTACTGCTATATGAATTTTTTCTTGATACAACAGGTTTTCAAAAGCCAATATTTTAGGACGTAAACTTTGTGAGTTCCATTGTAATATATTAATTTTAAAGTTCCTACCCGCATTGTTACTATTCATTGGCAGCGGTAGTAAAATCAAACATCTCTTTTAAACTAGATAAGTCCACAAAACTTGACACTATAAGCGATACAAACCATTGGGTAAACATTTTAAACGCTTTTTCGACTTTAACCTTCCATGAATGTTTCCCAGTAAACATAACTCGACTCAACTTTGTCACCAGTAGCTTAAACGAGATATTTTTGCAATTATTTAATCTAACATGAGGCGTGTCATACGAATCACAGTTATCCGAGTGTGCCCTCACATCGGCTCGGCTCGTCCTGGACTGAGCGCGGTGAGTCTTTGCGCCTGCGACTGTGTCCCCGCCACTGGCGTTCGATGGCGACGCATCGATCGGCTCCGTGGCTCCGCCTTCCCCGTTGTTCTTCGTAATAGTGTGAGTTTCGGAATCAGATGATTCATTAGTTGTTGACGAACTCGATGAACTTGCACGTTTCTTACGTTTTTTTCCCTTTTTCGTCTTGTTAGTTAGTGTTATTGGTGTAGGGGTGACCTTTGATGCTGTAACTGATGCATATGTTGTAGGTAGTATTGGTGACTTACTACGTTGAGGAGGCTGCTGGTGTTCGTCCATAGTGTTCTGTTCATTACGCCTTTGAGAAAAAGGTGGAACATATAAAGACAGTGCGCGTCTATAACTGCAATTAAATTGAGACATTAGTTCCCGAATTTTCCTTTCCTTTTGATATGCTGGGCAAGTTTTTATTAAAGCCATGTGATTTCCGTGACAATTACAACACTTATACGAAGTAGTGTCACAATTCGTATGATGTTTACCGCATTTAGGGCAAATTACCTTATTAGATGGACATAATTTTGAAGTGTGTCCATAACGCCAACATCTTGAACATTGTGTGACGGGGAATATATAACTTTCCACTTTGATCCTCAGGTTATGGATGTATACGTATTGAGGTAGGGACTTCCCTTTGAAGCAAATTCGTATTGTCTCGCTCTCTTGCCAACCAGAGGACTCAAAATTTCTGCGGTTTAATCTTTTGACTGAAAGGATTTCGGGTCCATTGCATGATAAACATTCTAATAATTCAGCGTCCGACAATCCGATGTCAATATCTTTTATTATTCCATAGGACACATTAACTTCCCAAGGCATAGATATTCTCCATCCTAATTTTTCAAATTCCTGGCAGTTCATTAATTTCTCCGCACATGCTTCGTCAGAAAAACCAACTAAAACTTTAAATGGATTTACGTATTTCACCAAATTGATTCCAACGATTCCTTGAGCTTTAAACATCTTGGCCAAGGCGAACTGTTTTGGTAATTTGTCTGTGTATGCTATACTGATATCAATTTTGTTGACTTTGGTTTTTTTCTGAGTTCCCACTACCGTCCACTGTTCAACTTGCCTGTCTAAACCATTCATATCCTCAATCATGTCATTCTCGGCATCAATTTGTTCCTGTTCAGCATTTTGTGTTAAGTCCTCTTCAGTTCTACTTCTACCCTCCATGTCGGTCTGAATATGTCTGACCATGTTATTCTCCATTGCGTCGTCATTCATGTCGCCACAAGGTACATTATTCCTCACAACACGAATGTTGGCAATTGGCGATACGCACAAGTGCGTGCCACCGCCGCCAAGTAGCCGGAGTTATATACTATAGCAAAGTATCAAACCGATCACTAGTGCGCGATAAACACGTCTTAATCACCCCGCTAGCGATTAGACACTAAGTTGATACATTTACTCTGGCCGCGTGTCCACCACACATCCGTCACCCGAGATCCGGGATACCGGCCCCTGAATTTTTGAGTCGTTCGGCGCGACCGCTAGAACTCGGCCCGAGATAGTGACGAGCCGATGTGCCGGTAATACAAAACATGTTTTATCTTGTCCACGCATTGCCCGCGCACTGGCGCCGTTCTCCCGGTTTTCGTTTTGTCTATCATAACATTGACATTGTCTTTGACTTTGTCTAACATGACACTGAACTACCGAGTTCGGTCGCGATGTACAAACGACCATCGTCATCGGAACGTCACGTTCGGTATCGAATTATCTCGTTGCTCGTTGACGTCCGTTGACGGTGGCGGCGGACGAACGGTCTAACCCTTTATGATGTGGCCACTTTTTCAAAACAATTTCACACCTGCAAAATCATGGAAGATTATAATCCCACGTAGTAAAGTGCTAAACACAGGCCCAAAGTACTTCCGTCTAATTTATCGGGGCAGACAATAGACTGGTATTGCGTAGGGCGGGCAGCACACTTTGTAGGGCGGGCGGGATAATAAAACTGCGCCACGTTAATCATTCGCATTAATCTAGCTATAAATGGCAGTATATGAAAAACTTGTACGGCTTTTTGCTTTGTTATAGGAGATGAAGTTATAATTTTGGGCTGTTTTGAAAATATTTTTGGAACGAAGTTCCTTATCGCTTTTATAACTCTGCAAACTTGCAAACTTGGCGCATGAGAGTTTTTTTTTTTTTAGATGGGAAATCATCAAATGACCCCTCCCGCTGTGGGTGGAGCGGAAGGGAATGTCAGACTCTTACTGACTATAACCCATCCGTGTTCCTTCCTTAGCCCTTCGTGTTCCGGGGTAGCGGTAACCCTTTCGGACAATCCCGCTACCCCGGCGAATGAGAGCTAGAACGGAAAACATGTATGCGATGCATAAAGAAGCCTCCTCGTGTAGCGCAGTTTGTTCCGCCAGTTACTCATCTTATTTGACTGGCCAATTCATCCCTTGCGGTGGTAGGGCTAACGCCCGCTTGGTTTGCGACTACATTCCGACCGGAGTCTGGCGTCAAGCAGCCTGCTGTATTTTGTCGGTGCATGGGAGTTCCAGTACCTACCTTATGGCATATTCTGGGCACGCTCGTTCCATCATAGACTTCATCCGTCGCTTCCATCAGGCGTGATCGAGGTCAAGGACGCCCGTCCTTATTTTATTTTAATAAAAATAAAAAAAAACACGCTTCTCTTACGTAACCAAAGTGTCGTGACGATCAAAATGCTGCTTAGTTTTCTCATTCAAATTGGTAAAAATATTACAAAAGTCTTACCCCCTTATTCATAATCCTATTTTATCTCTATTTTAGCTAAAATAGGTTTATAGAACGTTTGTCTTTATCTGTCACGTTGTCATTTCTGTGTGTAAGAAAGAGACAAACCCCATTTTAACTAAAATAGGTTTGATAAGTTTTATGAATAAGGGGGTTAATTTCTAAGACTTTTGTAATATTTTTACCAATTTTAATACCGAATAAACATTATTATTATTCGCCAAGTGTGCAAAAGCGAGAAGAACTTCGTGCCAACCGGGTGTCCTACGACACCGCTCGAATGTTTTTAGGGTTCCGTACCTCAAAAGGAAAAACGGAACCCTTATAAAGTCACTTCGTTGTCCTCTGTCTGTCCGTGGTTCAAGACCCTTTTTCTCAAAAACGAGTGGAGTTATTAAGTTGAAATTCCTTGAAGCAGTGAAAAAATCAAACTTCTAAGTCAACGCAATCAAAAGATACGGGCGGTTATGTTTCGGAATCAAAACCTATAGGGTACTTCCCGTTGACCTAGAATCATGAAATTTGGCAAGAAGCAATGTCATGTAGCACAAATAAAGGAAAAAATCCGAAAACCGCAAATTTGGAGTTACCTACATTACAAAAAAAAATGTTTCCTGTGATAAACTATTTACATACCTACAAAGTACGGAACTCTCGATGCGCTAGCCCGACTCGCACTTGACCGGTTTTTTTTTTACAGAATTTTATTTAGTTTCTTGCTTCAAAAAATGAACCTATCATTTTTGGAAGTTTACTTAAAACAACGTTTTCTTGACCTGTCAAATTGTCACCTAGTTACGAGTTAGTGAGTGCACTGTACCTGAGTACTCTTAAGAAAGAACTCTGAGGGTCGTTTTGAATTTAAAAAAAACTAGCACTCCGGGATTACCGACAGAAGTGAAAACAAAACACAAACAGAATACTTTGCCATCACTCACTGACATATCGGATATACATTAAAACCAAGTACATCCCGAGGACAGCCGAACACATCCGAAGCGGTGTCGGTTACGGTAACAGTGGCGCGAATTCAATGGTTTTTTCCCCATCTCAAAAATGCCCAACGGGCCTAAAGAAGTTTTCACTTCAAAAATACGTAAAGCAGTGTTCATAATCTCAGATAATTACATTCTAACGCCACGTAATCAGTTATCTACCTTAGTACAATGTATTCTAAGTTTATTTTTGAGTGATCATTTCATCACAAAAAGGTCCTAATAAATTTATAATTGCAATGGAATTTGAACTTTGTTAAGTACGACATTCAGTTTGTTGTGCCATAACTTGAAAATTATCTCAAAGTCTTGGCTCTAATATAGTCACTTTGTACTATCAGTCGTCTGTAACTTTTGGTGAGGAAATATTGTCAGCTATCACCATGAAGTACTCTGATATAGGTAATGTTGCTACGCAAATCTTCTAAGCTACGCAATATCTTCTCGTCCCACATACCTCAGTGTCTCAAGACGAAAGTCTTTGACCAGTGCGTGTTGCCAGTGATGACATATGGCACTGAAACGTGGTCGCTCACAATGGGCCTTATTAGAAGGCTGAAAGTCACCCAAAGGGCAATGGAGAGGGCTATGCTTGGAGTTTCCCTGCGGGATCGAATCAGAAATGAAGAGATCCGCAGGAGAACCAAGGTAACCGACATAGCCCGAAGAATTGCCAAACTTAAGTGGCAGTGGGCAGGGCACATTGCTCGCAGAACAGATGGCCGATGGGGCCGAAAGGTTCTGGAGTGGCGACCGCGTACCGGAAGGCGTAGCGTTGGAAGGCCTCCCACAAGGTGGACCGACGACCTTGTGAAGGCCGCAGGAACTCGTTGGTTGCGAGAAGCACAAGCACAAAACCGGTCGAAGTGGTGATGCTTGGGGGAGGCCTATGTCCAGCAGTGGACGTCTTTCGGCTGAAATGATGATGATGATGATGAGGTAATGTTGGAATGATTTGCCAATAGAAAATTTCAGGATTTCAGTGTTGAAGAGGGAAATATAGAAAAAAAAAGTTATGTAATAAACATGAATATTAATTTATTTAAAAAAAAAAACATTCATAGGTACACATCCGTCTACTCTTCGGAGAGTACATGCATAATGCTATATTAAATTACTATTTACAAAATTTTATTATAAAAAAATTAAGTGTTTGAGCGGTTCTAACCAGCTAAAACGCACTTTTTCACCAATCTGTGAATACATTTTCACCAAATTGTGTATATGACAAAAATGTGTGGACAAAAGGCTGCTATACATTTTAAACACTTGGCTTAAGTAAAAGGTTTTAATAAATATTCATTCACAAACGATAGTTTGCGGCCAGCGCATTCTTTAAATCGTCATCTTAGCTAAAATACGTCCACTGCTAGACATAGGCTCACATTATTGTTTTTCCTAAAACTGTGATGACCGTATTAGAAAAAGTGCACCTGTGTCTGCGTACACGCTTGTGCACTATCATATCTCCCGCACCAAAGGCTGCGGGGCAATTGCGTAACATTTTATCAATCGGAATCGGTTTCATTTTTACAATTAAACAACATTCATTGCGTTATTTACGCGTTGAGCAGACAAATTTTTCGAACTTATGAAGCAATGGATTAGCAATTGGCTTCGAAATGATTCTGATTCCGATTGATAGTTTGTTACTGAATTAGGGTGCCGGTCTCCGTTGACTTTGGCCGTCATAGCCGAAATACGGTCCAGAGGACTATGATTAGGTAGGTATTATGACACAAATTCGATTCGATTCGAAGTTAAAAATGTCAGTAGTAATCATTCTACAATGCTGGAATCACATTTCTTTCAAAAATACCACAATTAATACTTTACTCATTAATTATCTAGCCTCTGATAAAAATAATCTAAACTTATAAATAATGGAGCGAGGTAAGGACGGTTTGTCTGATCGATTGTAAAATTTACCACGAAATTAAATACTTATAGGTAGTAAGTAATAATTATAGACGCCAGCACATCAAGCTACCCGAAACTGTCAAATTTTCACAATCAATTTTGAACCTTATGCTTTAGCGATAAAGTTTAAAATCTATAAAAGAAAGAAGAACGGTCATTTGTGACTCAGACCCGACACGAAAGAGACATATCTCAGTTTTTTTGTCATTTTAAATATAGCTAAAATATATTTTTTTTATATTCCAAATCAATGGCTAACACCAAAATATTGCCTTGTGTTTTTGTTCAGGCGGTATACAATTTTCTTTTAATACCTATTTACCTACAAAATTCGTAATTGTATTTAGGTAATTCAATGACGATACAACAATTTAGAAAAAAACAACCGACTTAAAAAAAAAAATACTACAATGTGATAAATATCTCTAATTTCGGAAGTCGGTGTCGTTGATTCCGCATTTTCGTTTTTAGACACCGACTTCCGAAATTAAAGTTATGTATCACTTTGTAGTGTTTTTTTTTTCAAGTTGGTGGTTTTTTCGTAAAAAAAAAAAAAAAAATTTTTACTTTTTAGTTGTACCAACCCCCACACAAATCCAATTAACACTAGTGCATTGAAGAATTGAAGACACTGACTAGAAGAATCGTCCAAATTCGCATAGAAATACCGGAGATGCAGTACATTTATGTATATATCTTCGTACATAATAATAACATAATGAACCTTCTATATACTAAAACCTTCCTGAAAGTATGTAGATTACATTAGTGAAAGAATTATTAAAATTGATTCATTAGTTTTTGAGAAAATCGCAGACATACAAACATACATACATACGGGTCGAACACAGAACCTCCTTTTTTGAAGTCGGTTAAAAAACGCACAGATCTCAACACAGAAAGCCAATTTTATTTTATATTTTTTTAATGATATTTCGCAGTTTAACTTTGAGGTTATCGTCTGCTTAACTGGGCTTGCCTGTGGATGCCTCAATAAATTAAGCCTCCAGCTGTCTATTTTTGTATTTTTATCTAAATTGGCGTCATTTTAAATGGATATAATTGATATTCATTAAAAAAAAATATTTTAAAATATTTCACCTTACCAAAATCAAATGGCAATATATGGGTGATAGCCACTGATATTCAGAATAGTGTTAATTTATTTCTGTTATATGTAATACTAGCTGCGCCCCGCGGTTTTACCCGCGTAAGTTTCGATCCCGTGGGAATATCGGGATAAAAATTATCCTATGTCCTTTCCCGGGACTCAAACTATCTCTATACCAAATTTCATCGAAATCGGTTCAGTAGTTTAGGCGTGAAGAAAAGACAGACAGACAGACAGAGTTACTTTCGCATTTATAATATTAAGTTTGGATAACAAAATAACTGAGATGCGTTACTTTTGTGTCGGGCCTGGGTAAATTTTCTATGGGACGTGACCCTTCTTCTTTGACAGATTGTAGTAGCTTGATGTGCTGGCGTCTGTACCAGTATCTTATCTAAGAAATGCGAAAAAAATTACCGACATCCGTGGATTAATTTCGTAACACACATAAAATGAAACTTGATCGCAATGGGTTTCATTTTGACAGTTCATCTACACTCATTGCGTTATTTACGTTGTTGAGCAGACGATTTTTTCGAACTTATGAAGCAATGGATTAGCAATATACTACAATACTCACATTGTAACTGTAAGTGTCTGTTTTACTTTAGACGATTATGAACAGAACAATCAATATTTTACGAAAGGATACTGTCCAAGAATATTACAAAATGTCAATCTTTGCATCTATGTGGTCTTTTTCTCTCCCTCTCACTAGGTACATCCGAGAGTAAAGGATAATTTGTTGGAGTTTACTCGATTCCAAACCAAAAATTAACAATTAACTACATTTAAAATCACATAAGTCATCTATAAATACACTATCCTACTCATATCTATTTAATAAACAAAAATATGAGTTACCGATATTTTAAACATTAAGACCCGTTTGCATCATAAATGTATTTAAGGGGAAAGCGCCGGGATAATTCAAATTTTCTTACGTTTTTTTTGCAATTTGCAGGTCAGTGACAGGTTGTATGTTGATTAAAATATGATTCGCGACCGTAACAAATAGGTATTTACAGAATTATAAGTAATCATTAAAATCATCAATACAGCCCCCTAAGTTCGTAAATCTATTCAATGACTATTTCATGATATTGTTGCGCGCCACAATTGATGGCGACATTAGCTACCACTAGCGCCATCTAGTATCGAGTAGCAGAACTAATAGTCGCGACCCTTCTAGAAACTTCGATGCTAGAACTTTCCAGAACAATCGATGTCTGGTCGTCGGGACCGGTATGTACTCGAACATTCTAGATGTTTCTACGGTAGAAGGTTCTGGAACTATCCGAGGCCTATATAAGGCCGGTGTGGCTGCGACCCGGGATCAGTATTGGATAAGCGATACAAGCGAAAACATCGAAGCGATCTTCAAGTGCGACTAGAGTGATCTGTAGTGCGATTGTGTTTTATAATTAGTGCGTTTACAGTTGTAGTTGGTGTTTTTAAATAAATTGTCTATTTTTGGTTATTAAATCAGCAGTTTTTATTGTTACGAGCCCCAAGCTCGTAACAATATCATGACTTTTGAGGCAAATTGCAAAAAAACGTAAGTAAATTTAAATTTCGCGGGCTACCTAAGCACATCTCTCTTGACGCTTAATGTATTTAAATCATTTAAATCATCATTAATAATAAATAATAATATTTTATTCACAAAACCTAACTTTTACAATGGCGCCGATTCCCTTGTTCACAAACTAAACTAAATTTAAGTTCAGTGCATCTTTTTCTTTCTAATTCATTAAGAAAAGGACAGAACATAAATATTGGTTTAGTTCTGTCAAATCAAGATACTCCATAGACAAGTTTAGACGTGTATTAAACATTGGCTACTAAAAATACATCAATTTATGTCAGGCGCTGACTATTTTGATAGGACTAAACTAATATTTATGTTCGATCCTTTTCTTAATGAAATAGAAAGAATAAGATCCACTGAACTTAAATTTAGTTTAGTTTGTGAACAAGGGAATCAGCGCCATTAATAATAATTTAATACAGAGAGGTATGCAAACATAAATAGACTTTACAGAGGTTGGATACAAAAGGTAGTGGGGTCAAAATTCCTAGTCCTAGTCCTTTATGGCCCTATCACCTCCAAACGTTTAACAAAAACAGCGCGACATGTTAATTAAAGATTAGCGTTAAATGTTTTTAATGATTTGTGGTGCAAATGGGCCTCTATCTACTATTTACATTTTGTCCCGTCTAAGCTGAACATGGCAGCCCCCATTCAAAAACTAAGTATTTTAGATACTAACTTAATGTCGGTTTTTACATCAAAAACTGGACCAATCATACACACACATTCACAATCATCGCTTCAAACGACCTAATAAATGACAAAGTTTTTGAACATTGGCTCATTTTTTTAACACGTTGAACGCCAACGCGGTCAGTGCTGACCGACAGTGAACTTTCCCTTTAAGCCAAGCAAAAATCACAGTTCTATCCAATTTTAGACCAAATGTTTTTTTAATTAGATACTTATATCTAATGTCCAAATGTATGTTTTTATTGACAAAAGTCAACTTGAGATATTATTTATGGAGATATTAAACGTCGGGCAGCACTGACCGACGCGGCTCCTAGAAACGAAAAATCGACTTTCCGTTAAAGGGGGCCGCGCGGGTCGCGGTGTCAGGTCTCCTCCCGCGGTTCCCGAGTTTGTAATCTCAACCGCGCTTACGCAGTTGACGCCCATATCTTGAGCTGAGACGCCGTTACATAGAACAACTTTTTTAATAGCGTATTTATTTTTATAAAAAAGTATTGTTTACTGTAATTATGGATGACTTCGAAGATTTTGAGATTACTCAAGATATCAGAGAGAACAGAGATCGAAAACATAGAAATCAATCTTCTCGACAAAACTTTAACCTAAGTTCTGATGATGATGAAGAAAAGATTTAACCCCCCCCCCCCCCCCCCGATCGAGTTACAGGTGCCTGCGGATTCCGTCATCAAGTGAAGGTATTGATGCTGAAATTGGACGCGCTATCAACGATTTAGAAAGAAGTTCATCATCTACGTAGACAAACCCCAAAGTTTTTTGTTTACACGGCACACGCAAACACACACAAAACTAATAAATCCACAAGATTTATAATATTAGTATTAGCACTCATCGATAACGTAGCTTTCCATTACTGAAATAATTTTTGAAATCCGATGAGTAGTTTTACAAGGTGGGCCAAAAGAAGTCATCCGATGTTGTTTGGCTCTCTTTTTATTCCTAAATGAGAAACTTCGATTCTATTTTTTGATTATGTTTATTTGAACCTTTAGAATTTTATTGGTCAAGTCGAGAAGATTATATCGGCCAAATGGGCGCCGTCACAATTATTGATTGCCATACGGGCTCGTTTTATGGCATTTTTCATCACTTCGGCGAGAACTTCGGGCGACAGATTCTCGCACTCGTATCGAATGTTGTCCTTGAGGGCTTCCAGAGCCTCGGGCTTGTTCACGTAAACACGGGACTTCAAAAAAACCCCACAAAAAAAAGTCTGGAACGCTTAAATCGGGCGATCTTGCAGGCCAGTGCAAATCGCCAAAACGAGAGATGAGGCGACCTCGAGATTGAGGATGGCTTGGGCGTAGGTTACGCGCGTTTGGCGGTCGGCAGGCAGCAGCTGATGCACGGACTGGACTTTGTACGGGAACATGCGCAGGTCTTTGACCAAAATTCGCCTTAGGGACGTCTGGCTGATGGCTAATTGCGTGGCACGGCGTCTGGTCGATGTTTCCGGCGACAGCTCGACATCCTCGGCAACAGCGGCGATATTCTCGGCAGAACGGGCGCTCCGGGGCCGGCCACTCTGGGCAACGTCTCCGGCCGGGGAATCGGCGACGGAATTCGCGCTGCGCCAACACGACAGACTAATTGTTACGCAAAAAAATAGACACGATTATTCCGCGTTCTTGGGGAGTGTATCGCTCCATGGCTTGTTCACTTGTATTCTGCATCTGTCTAGTCCACAAATGTCAAAACAGATTTGACATTGGCGGTCATTTGCAAAAATGAGGGCATCTTCCAATAGGGTGATTTCTTTTGGCCCACCCATTAGATATTACTTTCTACATCCAAACTCACAATCCTACAAAAATTACACCTTTATCATCATCATCAGCCCGGAGAAATCCACTGAGACAAAGGCCTTTCCAATTACGCGCCACACAAATTTTCACTTTTTGGTAATTGTTGTTTTTTTTCTAAGTCCTTTACGTTTTTCAAAAACCATCTTAGTTTGGAGTAACTAGAGGGCCACGCGGGTCAATGAATATGGGATTTAGTTTGAAAACACTGTCCTACGGCCTGTATGAATGAATCGAAAACACTCGTTAAACGCGGTCAGCACTGACCGACGCGGCCCGAACGGAAAGTCTAGTTGTCGACCATCAGTGACCGACGCGGCCTGAACGGGCAGATGTACTTTTTTCCTTGGCGTTCAACGTGTTAAATAAATATTATAACCTGGTAAATTCGTGTAAAGGGAAGGAGGGATATGACAGCTGGAGACCTCGCAGTCGTTCAATGAGGAACTCTTCGGCTTGTAGCTGCATTTTCTCGTCAAAATGTGCTCGCCAACCTCCAGCCTCCCCTGCAAATAAAAAAAGCAATTCATTATATTATACAATATACAGGATGAAATTAAATTCATGGGCATCCTTTTAAGGGGTCATTGTACTCATAATTATGAACAACTTTTACTATGGGACCAAACATGAAGTCGCGAAAAAAATCAGCTGTTCCCTACATTTTGACAAGTTATGCGAACATAAATATCCAGCCACCACCACAAGCGACAGCGACCAGGGGGCCTACCACCATCTCTTATAACAGTATTAATATAACCTTACTCTGTCTTTTCGTACCATGACGTCCTTAAAATAAGCTTATTACGATCTTGAAACAAAGTCGTTTTCTTAGCAGTTTTGGTGACGTCACCTCTAAAAGTTCATTCAATTCGTACCACGACGTGACTTTTGACAGCACGCGATAGTGTTCTAACGTCTAATTTAACGATCTTATAAAAGTTACTCGGACGCTCACTTATTCATTACGGCTTTGCAAATTTATGTAATAAAAATGTGTTGTGATGTGTTGTAGTGTCATTTATAGTAAGTAAAATGTATATATTACGTAAACTTGTCAAATTCATTGTGTTTCTGGCGATTTTAATACCTACGGGAGTAATAATTTCTTATTTGATTCTAGATGGCTAATGTGTATGAAATATTCGAGTTTTTGGAATTTAAAAATTCCCAGAGTGTCTAGCTGACGACAGGAAACACGGTGAACTCTTCGCCTGCAATATTAATAACAAACCACTGATAACTAAAACTTGCACAAAAACAAACTAACAAACAACTGACACTTCACTGTTACAAACTAACTCAAAATATTAACAGTAAAATGTTTCTTTGTTACAAAATAACAATCATGTCGACTGAGTTAGCTAGTGAGATCTTATGCATTTAAAACAAAAATAAGTCAATCACTTAGTTATCCAAACAAAAATATCGCCATACCGAGTTTCGAATTTCGTTCGCGCTACACAGCTGATAAGTAAGCATTTTGTTACAAAACATTTTGTTCCGATTCACATCACGTCACATTTAGCCACAGCGTATTTTATAAATTTTTCAATTGATTTCCTTACTTACTACAAAGCAACATATTTAAGTATATGTAATAGTATGCATTTTATGGAAATTACTCATACAAATTATGTTTTCTTTTGAAAATTAATATTATATTTGGCTTCAAGATCAACTCGTAAAAACGAATCGGACCAAACGTTTGAAAGAGATAGCGCTATACAGTTCATATAGCGATGTTTCTTTTCTATTAAAGTAATCAATAGACAAATTGTTCGTTCTTTCCCAGCACTAAGCAGGAATGAAACAATATGGAACGGTTAGGGTCATGGTACGAATATGAGCATTGTTATTATAAGGTTGAAACAAAACTCTCTTGAAATAAGATTGTTTTGTTAAAGATGGTGGTAGGCCCCCAGCGCTTTAGGCTGTGCGTTGATATATCAGTCAGTCAGGACTTTGAATTTTATATGTATAGATTATAACTATGGGCTCGCTCTTTTTATCATAGAACTCGTTACTGCCTACCTTTTCTAGGAGTACAAGGGTGATATTAATACTAAACAAACCTCACCTTTTCTAATAAACTGAATGTTTTCATCTACTTTGTTGTTAACGTTCTTGTTCTTTCGAAGGCTATCGAAGCTGAGGTGTTCTGCCAACCGCTTGATTTGAACGTCCGAGTACTCCTTGTTCAGGAACTTGCATACACTCTGAACTTCTTTTATCAGATCCTGAAATTAAAGGTTTTTATTAATTTTTATGATAGGTAAGTGAAGCGAAAAAAAGTGGCACTCCGGGAGTGCCGACAGAAGTAAAACTTGAACAATTACGTGTGTATTTTTTGAATCGTCATATAAACAAAAGACAAACAGAATACTTTGCCATCACTCACTGACATATCGGATATACAATAAAACCGAGTACCTACATCCCAAAGACAGCCGAACACATCCGAATGTGGCGCGGTGTCGGTAACAGTGTCGAGAGTTCAATGGTTTTTTCCCCATCTCAAAAATGGCCAACGCGCCTAAAGAAGCTTTCACTTCAAAAACTTATCTCCTTACTTGAAAGATTAATTAATGCTTCTAACTACAGTCCGTTAGCTCAATAGCAACCTTATTATATAGTAACGGCAATAAAGATCACTGTAACTCTAGAGGTAAAGACGCCAGCACAACCTACCCAAAACTGTCAAATTTTCCCAATCAACTTTGAACCTTATGTTTTAGCAATAAAGTTGAAAATCTATTAAAGAAATTTCACAGATTGTAGTAGCTTGATGTGCTGGCGTATTAACTGTGAACGAACGGATAGTCACCAGTTTTTCCACAGGTATTCCATTTGGAAATAAGGTGAAGACGCGTTGGTACAGTCAGCAACAAAAGTCGATTAACGCTTCAGTTTTTTTAATCTTAGTTATTGAGCAAAATATTTGTTTAAAAATGCAGCAGAAGTATAATTTTTAGAACATAAACCATTTGCTATTATGTGAAAAGCTAAAAAGCAATTTATTGAAAAAAATGTTGTCAATTTAATAACACTGTAAAAATGACAGTGAATCGACTTTTGTTGCTGACCGTACAACAAAGATGATGTTTATGGCAAATGGTTTAATGGCAAAAGGGGTCCCCCTTTTTGCATGGGACAGAGGAAGTGAAATTAAATTCATTGGCATCCTTTTAAGAGGTCATTGTATGTACTCATCATTATGAACAACTTTTACTATGGGACTAAACCTAAAATCGCGAAAAAAATCAGCTGATCCTTGCATTTATGTTCACATAAGTCGTCAAAATGTAGGGAAGAGCTGATTTTTTTTCGCGATTTCAGGTTTGGTCGCATAGTAAAAGTTGTTCATAATGATGATTACAATGACCCCTTAAAAGGATGCCCATGAATTCAATTTCATCCTGTATAAGTGTATGTTGTGTATGATGTAGTAAATACCTTTTTCATATCTTCATAGAACATAAAGTGAAGGTTTGGATGATGCCTCTTTGTGTAGGCTTCATTTGTGTGCGCCACTATTGGGGTCCACGGTACTTGAAACAAATATAAGAGGATACATAAGAGATATAAACTACCAACAACAAACCATATCACGTGACGTAATATTTACAAGAAAATGAGTCGTCATCTTCCTAGCCTTTTCCCAACTATGTTGGGATCGGCTTCCAGTCTAACTGGATGCAGCTGAGTACCAGTATTTTACATGGAGCGACTACCTATCTAACCTCCACAACCCAGTTTCTAGGTAATACGAAACCACTTGGTAAGACTGGTTGTCAGACTTTCGGGCTTCTGACGACCCGTAATGACTGTCAAAGATCCACGAATGACAGCCGGGACCAACGGCTTAACGTGCTTTCCGAGGCTCGAAAGGGGTCTCGGTATGTAAAGATGGTCACCCATCCACGGACCAACCGCGGAAAGTGTAGCTTAACCTGATCGATCGACCCGTGCGGCTAGTCGCACTAACTAAGCCAGGACACCCCGGCCAAATGGATTAAGTTAGGTTGGAACTGTGATCAATCGCGTGCGAGCCGAGAGAGCGAAGAGAGGCGAGCACTACTTCCAAGGGCCAGGCGGTTAACTAAACAGCTAATTTAACCAGTTAGCTGCGACATATATAATTATACAGGTTTATTGGAAAAACATTTGCACTCATCATTATGAACAACTTTTACTATGGGACCAAACCCGAAATCGCGAAAAAAAAATCAGCTGTTCCTACATTTATGTTCGTATAACTCGTCAAAATGTAAGGAACAGCTGATTTTTTTTCACGATTTCAGATTCGGTCCCATTGTAAAAGTTGTTCATAATGATGATTACAATGACCTCTTAAGAGGTTTTTGATGTTTTTCCAATAACCCTGTATAGATAAGCCAGAGAAAACAATAAATACTTACACAAATCTCTTCTAAAGGCTTCCCAGAAGTGAGTGAAATTCGCCCTCAACAGTTTCTTCGTAGTCATCTTATGTAAATAATAGATCGAGACCGCCACATCCCTGGGATCCCTTGCCACATACACCACTTTGGCAGTCGATAGCAGGCTCGGAGGCAGCATCGACAAAGGAAGATGGGTCTTAATAAACCTAGGTGAAGGTGCCTTATCTATTGTCTTCCAACTGTGTTCCCTCACTGCCTTGTCTAGACCTTGGAAGTTTCCTAGATTGAAGAAGTTCATTTTTATCAGTTCGTGCGCTACCTCTGGAAGAATAGGTGTAGTCCTGAAAAGAGAAAATAAAATTGCTCAGTATTTTATAGTGGTTTAAGAGTTCATGACACATGTTTGAAAAATGAAAATGAAAAAATGTTTATTAGTTTTAACAAGTTTCCTTACATAACTAGGTTTAGTTTTACAACACGTCCTGGAATTAACGCACACCACAAAACACCCCAATTAGAATATGTCTAGCGTAGTAAGTACTTCGTCCATTTTACTATCTATTGACTGTACAGTGGAAGTAAGACTGTAATTTACGTAGTTTTAATTATTATTGGGATAAAAAATACCTCTATTAAAAATGACAGCAATTGATTTAGTAAACGATTCTGAAAAAACTACAAATCAAATCAAAAATGTTTATTTGTTAGAATATGGTACAATAGACGTTACAATATTGGTTCCAGCATATCCTGCCATAATATGGCGTACAAATATATCTTTAAAAAAAATACAAGGATTATATTACTAGCCTATTAATAATTATGAAAATAAAATATGAATCTATAATAGTTAATTAATAAAGATTGACATTGTAGTAATAATGAATTATGTAATTGTTGCATGCGGTAGAATAAAGGCTATCTTTATTTTATTATATTATTAACGACTTATCCTTTAAATATCCTTGAACATTGTAATATTTTTTTTCTAATAGTAGTCTGAACAATGACCTTTTGAACAACGGCAATGGCAAATCTTGAGTATCATTTGGCAGATGGTTGTATATAATAATTGCCATGCAGTACGTATTTCTTTTAAATAGCTAATACTTTCATAATGTGCATTAATTCAGTTACACATTGTATATTTTGCCTTGCCTAGGGTAATGAATCATTCTATTCTAGCCTAATTTCTTAGTGTGGTAATTTTGCATCGAGTTAGCACAATAGTCCGCGCGCAACTAGTTGACCGCGCCTTGGGTAAGTGAGCGGTGGGACGGAGGGGCGGGGGCGCATTACTCAGTACGTGCGTTGCGAACCGCCGCCTCACCCCTGTCCTCACTTCAGCGGCCAACTAGTTCCGCGCGGACTATATCAAACAAATGCGCCATTTCTTCAAAAACAAATTAATCATAAATCAATAAATATTATGAACATTAACTACTGATAATGCATACCTAATTATTATCATTACTGATGTATGAAGTGACTTGTCTTTTCAAATATATTATCGAAGTCCATTTTGTTAATAAAAGATTATCTACTCGATATTATGTCCGTAGGCAATTACTAAGCCATAAAAAATGATAATTATGTTATAATACCGTTCAAAGATTATTATCAAAGGAATGCTAGAATTTGAAGGAACATTACTCATTGGTTACATAATTACATTGAATATCTTGGTGAACAAATAAATATAAACTAAAAAAAGGCATTTCTGGACATTTCATATTATTTGACTTTTTAAATCAGTAGATATCATTGAACATCATCATCATCTGCCTAGCCTTTTCCCAACTATGTTGGGGTCGGCTTCCAGTCTAATTGGATGATTTTATATGGAGCGACGGCCTATCTCACCTCCACAACCCCTACGATACCCCTTGGTAAGACTGGTTGTCAGACATATTATTATGTTACCGGCCAAACCGCCGATTTTAGGATGAACTAGTTTCGCATAGGCCAAACCAGGTCTTAGGCGACGTAGGATGCAAGAGCGAGCGAAGTGCACCCCGAGGTTAGGTTTGGTTAGGTTACTTTAAACTCTTTACGCAGAAATAAACCCGCGAGGCGGGGCTCCGTCGACATAGGATGCAAGAGCGAGGGAGAACTGGTTTGGCCTAGACGAAACTAGTTCATCCTAAAATACGGTTAGGCTGGCAATATATACATAGGTAAAAAATTACAAAACTTGAAAAAGAACCAATTCATCCTACCTATTAAAAGTCGCTATCTGGTTGTAAAATGACGTAAACAGCATTCAAAAGATAACATAACTAATAGATACTCACTAATATTATTTTCATTAATTAACTAGTTATTATTTACTTTTAAGTAAATATTATTTTAAATAAAATCACTTTAATTTTACTACTAGCTGCGCCCTGCAGTTTCACCCGCATAAGTTTCGATCCCGTGGGAATATCGGGATAAAAAAGCCTATATGTTAATCCAGGGTGTCAGCTACCTCCATACAAAATTTTATCAAAATTGGTCCAGCCGTTTGAGCGTGCAGAAGTAACAAACATATAAACACACACACTCACAAACTTTTGCCTTTATAATATTAGTGTAATCAATAAAACATAAAAAGGTACTCACTCAAGCATGGGGAACCTTTTGAACAGAGGTGTTTCTTTCGCCGTTATGTAGTCCAAGTCGTTTTCTGCTAGCCATACTAATTCTTGAACCCATGTTGTGCCTGGAAAGCGAAGTTATAACTTATTAAGCATTCAGCTTAGAACGTTCCCATTGCTGGGACACAAGCCTCCTCTCTGTGAAAATGGACCGTTATCCACCTCGCGGGCCCAGTGCGGTAGATGTCGCATGTCTTCGAAATTTTGGTTCAAGGACATGCCGGTTTCCTCACGATATTTTTCTTCACCGGTTTTGAGAGCAGCGGTGATAAAATAAATTAAACAAAGTAAAATGCCTTCCTGGGTTCGAACCTACGACGTACAATTCGTAAGTCGGGACCGTTGCCACTGGGTCACCGCTGCTCTCTTAAGACCAGAAGGTAAATCATAATTTGAATCTGCAGATGATTAGGTATCGTTTTTCAGTTAATTCAGAACTACACACTAGGGCCATAGTGAAGTTATAGCGGTATCTACGACGCCACATGCGAACAACGCGTTATACTGACGTCACGCAAAATCCTGCATCTCGCAAGCAGAGTTTACCGCGCAACTAGCATAGATACAACGGCCCGACATGAATCATAGGGCAGTTGCCCGCCAGTCACAACACCCGTCTGGTCGGAGGATCCTCCCTTTTCTATAGAGTATGAGTGAACTTTACACCCTGTTCTACATATCTCTATAAAGTATTTAAGTCACTATCGTATTGCAGAAAAGGAATGATGCTATTCGGGGTCTTTCAATTTAAGGGTTTGATGCACTACTGCAGCGGTTCCGCGAGCAGTGCGGCAGTCGTATTGCGCACGGACGTTTATTTTTTCCTTACAATTGACACGTTTCGCGTGCAGTACGACGCGACGCCGGTACTGAACGCGCACGACAGCATCGGTAGGACAAGACAACGAAACCGTCATAATTACTTATATCAAATAAAATTATAGGTTCAGTTGTTATATTTGTAAATATTAGAGGTTTTGTAATTATATCATATATTACTTACCCACTTTTTATTATAAAGTGACTTACATGCCTAAAAATGCAAATAAACGATGAGTCAAGAAATATTTCGAATAAAAACACATTCAAATTACATAACCAATATCAGTAAAATGTGCCAGGACAACGTACGTCCTATTTACATTTATCAGATGGATTGACTTTATCGTGATAACAAAAGCCACAAAATAAAAAAATGCTACAAAAACATTTCAGTAACAAACTCCTGATCTGACGTTTGATCTGACCATTCTATTTGACAGCTAAAATAAAAGCTTTTGGTTTCATTAGCTGCATAGTTTTTGGGTTTTTTTAAAGCTCGCTTTTGTTAACTTTTTTGAAAGTTATTGGATTTTTGGTTTATTATTTTTATTTCCTTTATTTAATTAAAAACATGAGTTATATTTGTAGATAAGTGTTAGAATATACCTACGAGATATAAAAACATTTAAAAATTTAATAAATTAAGTAGCCCACCGGTATCGGGAACAGGGTCCAAGCTACGACTTCAGAGAGAGGAATCTCCTAACAATGCGGGCCGTGTCTAAAAGTACCGTTTTCTGAATCAAGCCCTTGATCCACCTGCCCAACGAGAGCCTCCCAAGGTGTTGGTCGAGGCTCTTGGCTATTAGTCCATTCGCTGTTACGACTATCGGCACTATAATCGCTTAGTCCACATCCCACATGTTAACAACCTCGTGAGTCAAATCAAAATACTTGATTTGTTTATTTTTCTCGGCTTTCACGAGATTCTCATCATGCGGGACGTTTTTTTTTTTAATTATAATTTTGTTGTTGTTGGATTTGGTTATAACTTAAAATGAGTGAAAAAATCGGAATTAATAAATAAAATACGCTGGCTCGGCCATTTAGCCTTGAACCGCGTTGATTGGAAGTCTCATAAAATCCAGTGACAAGAATAGTTTTATATTACAAGATCAGTGGGTGGGCAGAACTTCTAATAACATTTCATAATCGTTATCACTACTAAGCCCTGCTATCTAAATCTAACGGAAAATTAACTGAACACTAATTAATACTTTGACGTCATATCTTCGATTATAATACATCAATACAAAACTAATTTATTTATTTGGAACGCCATAAAACGCCTCATAGGGTTATCACATCATCAACCCACACTGCCGCGATGTCTTGCGGACCTGCTTGCGGCACCGCAACGCGAACGTCGTCGCCATGGCTCATCCAGTCATCGCGCTCACTCTTGTGCACTTGCATCTCTTGCTCTCGTCAAGCATTCGTAACGAACACCGAATACTTACACACACACACACACACACGCCATGCTCGCTACGGATACGCGTCGTGTGCATGATCTCGTTGCTGAATATGCTCGCCAAGAGATTAGATATAGTGTGTAAACGACCGAAATGACCGATTTTATCGAAACAGACAATCTAAAGTGCGGCGTTTCTAAATTTGTCAAAAATGTAAACAACAATAGTCGCTCAAAATTGAATAAAATCGATATACAAGAACATTTATTTTAAGTAATGTTTGTTTTCATCTAAATCTCCGAGCTAAATAACCGAAAACAAACATTACATAAAATAAATGTTCTTGTATATCGATTTTATTCAATTTCGAGCGGCCATTGTTGTTTACATCTTTGGCAAATATCTGAACAGATGTCTGACCGAATGCCCAGTGATCCAGTGGTAACAGCCGTTACTTACAAGTTGTAGATCGTAGGTTCGAACCCAGACAGGCCTTTCAATCTGTGTAAATTAATAAATCATCTCTCAAAACCGTGAAGGAAAACATCGTGAGGAAACCGGCATATTCTATAACCAACAATTTTAAGACATGGTGTAATGTATAAGGCCCACTCCCTCTCACCGAGAGGAGGCCTGTGCTCCAGCAGTGGGAACATTATAATATGCTAATTATGCTATGGGCTGTAACAACCACACAGTATGGATTTTGACTAGATGAGACGTATCTGGAGGTAAAACAGACCATGTACCGTAGCCTTAAACTAAAATTAATGATGAACAGTGTACTCACCAGATCTTGGGAATGTGATGACCCACACGTCGTCAGGTCGCACTTGCATATTGTATATGGCTTCCGCGTGCTTCTTGAAGGCTCCCGGCATCAAGTACCCGCTCTCTCCACATTTTATGAAGGGCCGCGTATAGCCTATAATTAAAAATAATATATAATTAGTATAAAAATTTCGCAAGCCCTCCCACAAGGTTCCCTTGGGTAGGCTGCAGGAATCCGCTGGATACGGGATTCATAGAACCGGTCGAAGTGGAGGTGCTTGGGAGAGACCTATGTTGCAGCAATGGACGTCTTTCGGCTGAAATGATGATAAAATTACCTACAAATGATCGTGAGAAAGACCTGGATGAGACTCGCACAAGGAAGCTTGGCAAAAAAGGAAAACGGGCTATACTCAACAGTGGGTGGAACATGGCTGCCAATGGTGCCTACTGAGGGCCGGTTGTTTCAAACGGTAAGTTAACGTAACATACGTATGTCAAATAATAACGATTACGTAAACGTTACTATTTGACGTAAGTCAACGCCATAATTTAGTAATTGTAATCTGAAACAACGCCTTTTTTGGTTTGACGATAGTTAGCGCCATTTTTGACTTATACGCGTGTGTCAAGTGGACGTGAAACAACCCGCCCTTAATCCATTAACGTTTTATTTTCGGAGCGGTCTCTCATTCTACAAAAAAAAAACTCTTAAAAATTAATTCAAGCTTGCCTTTGCAAGCACAAGCACTTACGAATATGTAAAAAAAATAAAAAAATTAAAAGACCTATTCAATGTTGCGAAAATTCTACCATATTTCATGCTGGGAGGCCTGTGCGAATTGAAAGCAATGTTTTATATACAAATACGATTCCACTAAAAGCACCCATTTCATATAGTGAGAGCAGTGCTGTAGATTTTTTATGAATTCTAATTTAAAAAGTGAGAACTCTGTCGAGAGGAACAAATTTATTTATTTACAATTTTCTTAAAATAATTATAATACATATGTACAAGTATATAAAACGGAGGGGAAATAATGAATGGGCATCAAAAAATTCGTCCGCATCCCTGTCAATAGGAAAAGTGCCTCAAAGTCTGATAGCATTGCGACGTTGTATATCATTTTGGCCAAAAAATAGGCCAGCCCTCTGGTCGTTGAACTTTTTGATTTTTTCGTCGTTGAAAGGAGAGGAGTCTTCCAAAATTGAGGAACCTAGGAAACGTGCAAACATTCCTCAAACGGCGCAAATATTCCAATCTTTTTGGAACTTATAATATGTTCGAGCCGTTTGGGGTTGAAACACTAGGGCAATGGGGTCTGAGTGCCAAATTAGTTTTTTGAGACATCGCCAAGCTTTTGGTCGACTCTTCACGTGACCAGAGGACTGGCTGTCGAGAATGATTATCATTATTTTAATTTTTTTGGTCGTATGTCCAAATTGTCCAAATGAAAATAATGATCATCATTATTTTCATTTCGAAAACTCCGTCAAGTCTTCTCGTGGCCTATCACGCAGTGTTTGAAGACTAAGGTCTTCAACCAGTGCGTCCTGCCCGTCATGACATACGGTGCTGAAATGTGGACACTGACGGTCGGGCTGGTCCACAAATTCAAGGTCGCTCAGCGCGCTATGGAGCTAGCTATGCTCGGAGTCTCTTTGAAGGATAAAATCAGGAATGAAATTATCCGGAAAAGAACCGGAGTTACCGACATAGCTTGCAGAGTAAGCAAACTGAAGTGGCAGTGGGCTGGCCATGTCTGTCGAAGGACTGATGGCCGGTGGAGCAGACGAGTCCTGCAGTGGAGACCGCGTACCGGCAAGCGTAGTGTGGGACGCCCCCCAGCTAGATGGACGGACGACCTAAAGAAGGTGGCTGGGGTAGACTGGATGCGGAAGGCGGAGGACAGGGTGCTGTGGCGCAGTCTGGGAGAAGTCTATGTCCAGCAGTGGACTGCGATATGCTGAGTTGATTGATTGATTTTCATTTTGAATAAAAACGAGTGTGACAATTTTCATGTTCATGAAAGTATAGGTAGATTATTTGAGCATATTTTCATTTGCTTAATTCTGCCACTTCATCATCATATGTTAATCTCATCATCTTCATGCCCTTGTGCCGTGTCAGATTTCAAACTATTCAAGTATTTATTGATACAGTCAATACCCACTTGAATAATCTAAACTACCTACTCGATGTTTTGTTTACATTTAAACTTTATATTAAGTTTTTCTGAAGTACCTGCCTATACACGAATACTTTTAGATAGGTGACTACTTAAGTATCATTTAGGAGATATTTGGTAGGTTCAGATAAGATTACGATTTGTTTTATGTTATCTAATATTTTATGCTAATAGCGTAGGTGGCACGTACTGCAGCATTAGTAGTTACTGCATGTTGATTATTTTCGCCATTCATCCTTCTTCAATATTATAATCAACCTCTTTTTGTACTGGCCCTATCAAAAACCTTTATTTTTTATAATAATTTTGAAATAATTTCTTTTACGTCAGGTGAGATTTTTTCCTGGTGACATACTTCACTTGTCTCAATTGACAACATTTCATATTTTTAACCTGCATGTATTATTACGTTATATAAAATGGAGTTTCTTGCCCGTTCTTCTCCATAGGTACCTACTCTTTGGAATGGGCAACTAGCTTCATCTTTCTGACTGACCGACCCCTTGACAATTCAAAAGTGCCTGTAATTGGTTTAATTGAAATAAATGCTTTGAGTTTGAGTTTGAGTTTTAAAAGTAAATTCAAATCTAGGGCACCCATATTTTTTCGTTTTTCGAAATTATGTACTTTTCATTCATAATTTTAACTTTGAAATTCGGTGTATTCTAAAAAGACGTAAGTGCCAGATGACGGTAGAATGGCGATATTACCTTTGCTTTATTGTGACCCGTCAAAAAAACTGTTAGATGTCACTTGTCTCAGTCGTTGTTTTGGTTCCGTCATTGGCGTATATTTTTCATTGGGATCCATTTTATTGGCGAAATATCAATAAAAAATTGATAATATTAACAGTAAGCAGCGTGTCGAGTTGATAGGAAAAAATATTGTTGAATTCAATTCAGTTTTTTAGTTGTTTTCTAGTTACACTTCTTAGGTGACATTGACATGTCTTGTTTGATATAATGTTTTCAATCAAAGACATTGGAATGCGCAAAGGTAACTACCTCATTCCGCCGTTTATGTGACGTCATCACATGTTTTTTGATTTTTATTTTTTTTTCTCAGAAGTTTGGAAATAAAAAAATAAAATAAAAATATATTTGAACTCAGGATACGAAAATAAAGAAATAGTATTTTTGTTTAAAGGTCGTGTCAGGTTTGAAATGTTGTCAATTTTCTCTCATACGACGTCCGTAATTTTTATTTATTGTGAAAGAGACACCAAAATTTATTGAATAAAACAACAAATCATAATTTATTGGATCGTGCATGTTCATCGTGTTATTCATTATTTGATTCGGGGTATGTATTTTTTATCTTTTTGGCCTTTGATAGCCTTTCGTCATGTTTCAATATATTAATCCCATCCGTTCTGTGCTAAAGGTTTCCCCACATCTTCGACGGAAGACTATCTACATTTCACGTTTTGATTAAATCCTATTGTTATTTTTTTTTGGGTTTAATGAGATCTGCTTGCAACTCGGGATTCTTATGGTGATAATTTTTGCCCCAGATAGAAGTCCGAATTTTCTGCGAGCCGATTTATTCGGCTCCATCCACCCACCCAGACATCTTATATTTGGACTCCTGACCGGCTGACTGCTTTCTGATCACCTGAGCCACAGGCCGCAGTCCACAAGCGATTTCCCAATTACCTTTTTTTAGGGTTCCGTAGCCAAATGGCAAAAAACGGAACCCTTATGGATTCGTCATGTCTGTCTGTCTGTCTGTCTGTCCGTCCGTCCGTATGTCACAGCCACTTTTTTCCGAAACTATAAGAACTATACTGTTGAAACTTGGTAAGTAGATGTATTCTGTGAACCGCAGTAAGATTTTCACACAAAAATAGAAAAAAAACAATAAATTTTGGGGTTCCCCATACTTACAACTGAAACTCCAAAAATTTTTTTTCATCAAACCTGTACGTGTGGGGTATCTATGGATAGGTCTTCAAAAATGATATTGAGGTTTCTAATATCATTTTTTTCTGAACTGAATAGTTTGCGCGAGAGACACTTCCAAAGTGGTAAAATGTGTGCCCCCCCCCCCCCCCCTCTAACATCTAAAATAAGAGAATGATAAAATTAAAAAAATATATATAATGTACATTACCATGTAAACTTCCACCGAAAATTGGTTTGAACGAGATCTAGTAAGTTGTTTTTTTTAATACGTCATAAATCGAAAACCGCAATTTACCTTTCACAAAGTTACAACGAACTACAAGAACTTTTATATTATGTTACTTGCTGCTACGGAACCCTTCATGGGCGAGTCCAACTCGCACTTGGCCGGTTTTTTTACCTTGTTGTTATAGACCTAATATTTTTATCCTTTAACGCTATAGCAGGTTGGTATCTTTTTGTGGACTTATTTTCAACCACGTTGGCGTGGATCGGTATTGATTGCAATCGATATTAGACTCGTCGCGTTGTATTGAAAACCTGAATTTTATTTTTTGATACTAAAACCTAAATGTAAAATGTAATGCAATAGTTTCCTATTATTTAAAACCCATGTGACAAGTTTTCATATTTAGTTTTTCTTTTTGTATTTTTATATTTTTTCCTATTTGTGATTCCGATTTTTTTATTCAAAAATTAAACGTGTTTGTCGGTGAAGTGTCTTTCCATTACATTTCGCTACAGTACGCACGGTTATACATCAAGCTATGCATAACATAACTAGTATAAGCTGACTTCTGATTGTACCGAAAAATCTATACAATGCGAGGTCAGTTAAAACTGGACATGTACAGCTTGATGTGTGGCCGTGTGTACATGATACCAGAAGGCCAATTCTCGTAATTGAAAACGTTCAAAATCTAGTCGCAATCTCATCTCAGCGACAATCAAAAAACTTGTCCAAATGTAGAGAAATTAGAGGTATTTTTGACAGATTGTGACTGAGATCAGACTGTGAACGTTCTTAAAATTACGAGAATTGCCCCTCAGAACTACAGGAGCTAACGTTATCAGTAGCAATAAATGCATCCATCTGCCAATTTCAAGGTGTCAAATTACATAGAAAATGACAACTGTAGGTGCGATCCTTCCGCAAACTTTGCCCGTTACGAGCTAATCAATATTTTAAGATCAAATGACAAGCATTCGAAGAGCCATTAGAAAAAAACGATGTTCAATGGAACTTAATAACAAAACAAGATGGTATCGATCGATCTAGAATGAATACTCGGGAACGTATGCACGAGAACGTATGCTCGAGAACGAAAGCTCGAGAACGAATGCTCAAGAACGAAAGCTCGAGAGTGAATGCTTGTGATAGTCATGGCAATTGCAGCTTACTCTGGTGTCCTGCAGTAAGACCCCTTCCAGGTAAATATCTATCTAATATCTATAGACTAGTGATAAAGCTGAAGAATATGTTTGTTTGAACGCGCTAATCTCTGTAACAACTGGTCTTTTTTGAAAAAATCTTTTTTGCATTTAATAGCCCAATTCTCGAGGTAGGCTATTTAACATCACGCTACGATCCTTAGGAGCCGAGCAAAAAGAAAAAAGTCAGAAAGAACACTAACCAAAAATGAAATAATAAGGGGTAGGCGATGCAATGCGACGGCAAATTTCACGCGGACGAAGTCGCGGGGAGAAGCTAGTCAATTAATAAACATTAAATAAATGTTTGATTAAATTTGCACCTATTGGTACACTCAGTAAGTACTCAAGCACTTGTTTGCTCCACAGAGTAAATAATATAGTAAACAGGTAAACAGATTATAATTTATCAGTGATTAAGCGCTTAAATACGTTTCTAATTAGTTTTGTAATGCGATAATATTATTTATATGTCGTCATTATGAATAATATTATGTACTAGTTGCGCCCCGCGGTTTAACCCGCATAAATGTCGATCCCGTGGGAATATCGGGATAAAAAGTAGCCTATGTGTTAATCCAAGGTGTTAGCTATCTTCATATCAAATGTTATCAAAATCAGTCAAGCCGTTTCTTTCGCCTTTATAATATTAGTGTGATGTGATTAGTGTGACTAGCTTCTGCCCGCGACTTCGTTTGCGAGAATTTCTTGTTCTACGACCTACCCCGTCGCATCGCATCGTCTACCCGCGCTTCTGAAGTAGAAGCGCGGGTTTTCGCTTAGCGGTCTTTCGGCCTTTGTTTTGTTTGTGATCAGCTCCTAGCGTAATATTAAGTAGCCTTTCTCAAGAAATAGGCTATCAAATGAAAAAAAAATATCCAACTGGTAGTTCCAGAGATTACCGCGTTCAAACATACAAATAAACTCCTCAGCTTTATTATTAACTAGCTGCGCCCCGCGGTTTTACCCGCATAAGTCTCGATCCCGTGGGAATATCGGGATAAAAACTATCCTATGTCCTTTCCTGGGACTCATACTATATCTATACCAAATTTCATCTAAATCGGTCCAGCCGTTTGAGCGTGAAGAAGTAACAAACATATAAACACACACACTCACAAACTTTCGCCTTTATAATATTAGTGTGATAGTGTGATATAGTGTGATATAGATTAGCCTTTATAATATTAGTGTGATAGTGTGATATAGATAAGCACTATATGTGAGAGTCCTTCCGAAAGAATTACATTCCGTGAGCTTATCAAATGAATCAATGACGGCATTATACTTTTGACGTAACCTCTCGGGGGCGTGATAACAATACTAATTAAGAAGTGTGCAATAGTATTCTTCAACGGTACGATTACACCAAATCGATCTAAAATCAATCAATCAGGCGCGGATACAGGGGCAACGGATGCGCCCTCCCCCCCCCCCCCCCCCCCGGGCTGCGACCAAACTAACTCTAAAACTCTGGACATAAACATAGTTTTATAATCTGTATTTTTACTTTGTATATAGTTTATTACTAAGATATACAGGGTCCCATTAAAATAGATGGACAAATTTTAACACAGCGTTTAGTACGTCTAACCAAAGATATCCAAGCAAAAAAGAACACTGATTAAAGCGATTTTATTTTGACCTAAAATAATAAATTGCCGGCACATTAATGTATTTTCGTTAGCTGGTTATTTTTTTTTTTGTAAAATATCTTTTTTTACCATCGTCCTTATTTTGGTGGTCTGAATGATTTCTAAAAGTTTGTCTATCTATTTTAATGGGACCTTATATAAGTCGAGTTTCCACCAGGCGAGATCGAGGTCAAGAGCGCACATTATGCAATAAAAAAATCATAGTCATCCTCGAAAAAGGGGGCACATTGTTGAGTTAACAGAAAATAGGTGCCATTAGTGTTTTTTAAAAGGGCTTTCATGATTTCAGACATTCACCCCGTCCCCCTCGACCCCCATCCTCCCAGAAACAAACATTTGCCCCCCACTTGAGCTTCTGTTAGCAAGTTGTTTTATAGTAACGTGAAAATGAAATTCATTAAAGAACGTCAGAAACACTGCTAGACGTAAACGAAATAGTAATTTGCGAAGTAAAACATTTTTATAAGGCTAGTTTACAATAGCTTTTGATATTACATTTTTTTCATTTACCCGTTACTAATAAACGTATTATATCAGATGAATAGTTTAACACCAATTTCTCTCTTTCAGTCGTCAGTAATTTGACTTTCGAAAGAAGAAGACAAAGTGTTGTGTAACTATACAGGAGTCTTTGGTCAACTGGACCCACTCGAACTGGACCCGCAGGTCCAGTCGACGACCAAAGCAATAATTTTCTATATTTTTATTATACAACGTTTATTAGTAAGGGAGTTAATATGTATATATCTACATTACATAGTTACTGTCCTAAACTTTCCATAATCTGTTTTTCTTTTGATAGCTACAGGTTATACGAGTGTTGTCTTCAATAATGTGTTTGTTTAATTCGGTTTTTCATAGAACTATCTATTTTTTTTCTTTTAAGCTAGATAATGTTATTGTTTGTTGTTTATTTTTAAATAATTGTTGGGAACAAGGAACCTACAGTGGTCTTGTTAAAGTTTCGACTTATAAGAAGGCCAGGCATCTAAAAATTCAGTACGACAGTCCGGACGTCGAGAAAATGCGTTCCTGACACGGTGCGGCATTCTAGTAGATAATAAAGATCAAATTCGCAAAACACGTATTCGTTTGTAAGGAACTGACAGGTGTCAAAGCGCATTCTCTCCTCGGCCGCACTGTAACAAGTCAAATAATATACCTAACCCCCTTACTAATAAACGTTGTATAGCGTCTGTATAGTTACACAACGTGTTTCACTTTTGAATTCAATTATTTTTCTACACACACACGTAAGACACGCAAAGCACACTGTTTTACCAGTACAGTGTTTTAATAATTATTTGCTGCACCGGACGACGTCATTACGTCAGCGCCGGCTGTCGCTGAAAACCAGCGCTCACTCTATGCAAGACCTCTGTCCTCCTCTCCGTCTGTCTGTCCTCTGTCTGTCTGTCTGTCTGGCAGCATAATGCTGAGCGATAGCCGTTTTGCGAGTGCATGTGACGCATGTTTCCCCCTACCTTTTTATTTTATTTTTTGTGTTTATGTTTTTTTTGCGTCATTTTCACCGCAAATAAACGTATTTTCTTTCTTCTTTTGTCTTTTTCTTTCGAAAATAAATTTACTAACGACATGAAAGAGAGAAATCGGTGTGTAACTATTCATCTGATATAATAAGTTTATTAGTAAGGGGGTTAGTCTCTATTTCCTTGGTAACTAAACTTATTACAAATTAGCTGCTGCCCGCGACTTCATCCGCGTGAAATCCACTTTTTTTTTTCTAAAATAAGAGTAGCCTAAATTACTCCTTGTTACATCAGCTATCTGCCAGTGAAAGTCCTGGCAAAATCGTTCCAGCCATTTCAGAGGTTAGCCGGAACAAACAGACAGACAGACAAAAATTGTAAAAAATGTTATTTTGGAATATATACCGTGTATAAATCCATATGCATTTAGTAAAAAAAAGAGTTATCAAAATCGGACTACTCTGTAAAAAGTTATGCGTGATCATACATTAAAAAAAAAAATATACGCGTCGACTTGAAACCTCCTCCGTTTTTTTTCGTCGGTTAAAAAGCGGTTATTTTAATATTACAAACAGACACTCCAATTTTATTTATTTGTATAGATACAGTGTATTATTACTACTTACTAGGTTATCAATTGTATCGTAAAAAGGAATTTGCATAAGTACAAAAGCATTTATGTTGTCGTCGAGACACGATAAAGTGATCTAAGAGTGATAAAACGATAAATTTCTTAAATTATTAGCTATCTACCGACGTACACGTTGAATAATAATAATTTAATTTAATTTATTAGAGTAACCAAGACTCAACAAGATTGTTAGTAAAACTTACGAGTATGTTAGTAAGCACAGACACTAAACAAAAACAAGGAAAACAATACAAGAAATAACGGTTAGTCACCGTTGCGACATTCCATGAGAGACGGCACAACAGTGACCCACGAATACACAGTCCAGGTGACTCGCAACCATGATGATGATAATGATGATGATGGTTCTCCCTTTTCCGCACTTAGACTCCCATTTGGTCCGTTGTGCGTGGGGATTCTGGCTAACAAAGCCAGGCTAGCTCCATCCAGAAGCACAGAAGCTTCCTGGGAGCTTCGCAGGCTTCACGGAGCGACCTCACTGTTCCGAGCACTCGCAACCATGTTTAAGACACTGTTGGAGCCGTCCCACACCTTGCGCACCAGGGAAGCGCACCTTTTACGCATTATTGCGTAAAACCAATCTACATGCGCATCTGCGAACATCCCTGACGCACCCCCGAAACGGGGCAGCTCCACCAATTTCCTAAAGGCATTAATATAATGAACGCGGAGAGCGCTGTACGATCTTTGCGTATATCTAGCCCACAGGCTGCATGTGTAAAAAGCAGTACAGTAGGCCCGAAAGAGCGTATTTATATGCAACTAGCTGTCCCCGCGGTTTCACCAGCATAAGTCTCGATCCCGTGTGAAAATCGGGATAAAAAGTAGCTTATATGTTAATCCAGGGTGTCAGCTACCTCCATACAAAATTTTATCAAAATTGGTCCAGCCGTTTGAGCGTGAAGAAGTAACAAACATATAAACACACACACACACTCAAAAACTTTCGCCTTTATAATATTAGTATGGATGTGACATCATAATTATATCTGCTTTTCAGTGTGATGGCCCCGTGCCTCGGAAAACATGTAAACCGTTGGTTCTGCGCCTGATCTCTCTCCGGTTGTGTCGGATTGCCGTCCCATTGGACTACGAGAGTGAGGCAAGAATGAGTGCACTTGTGTCTGAGCACACATTTGTGCACTATAATATCTCCCGCGCCGAAAGTCTCTCCGCCAAAATCCGGTCTGGAGGACTATTATCTGCCTGTAGTTTCTACCGCAAGGCAAACGCCTGTGGCCTTAGTGTGAGTTTGCAAACTTCCTCAATCGCGTTAACGTTCACTTACATAATTTTTTGTGGAATGATTGGGTTTTCCACTATAGTCACCGCCATCGCGTTCGAGTATTTGTAAACCTCGCACTAGGTCGTCTGTTTTCGCATAGAGAAATGTGTGGTTCTTTCCTCAAAAGACCATTTAAAACCTACATGGTCTTCACATGATCTGACCAAGATTATGTCTGGACTTTAAAAGAGACTGTGACCTCTGAGTTTGGCCTCTCTTCTCAGAGTAGTCAGATAGGAAACGCCGACCTCATTTAATTTTTAAAATATGATTGACGTGTAAAAGTATTGGTACAAACCTAGTTACAGAAATAAAATCATTTATAAGCATTGATTATGATTGCCATGCTTGCTTACCGTGTGTTGACGAAGTAATAGGTCTATTTATCTACACCCATGCTATAAATCTTCTATAAAAGTTTCTGATACAGTTAGCTTATTGCCAACATTAAAACAACCAGTGTCATAGTAACCATAATATCATCCAAACGAGTGTTATAATGTTGAACTAAATTTCATTATGCAACTCCTTTTCAAAAAAAGAATATTGTCATGCACGCGCGTTTCACAACCACAGCGCCGCCGTACTTATAGATTATTCGAATTCACGTCGTATCCCGCCGGCCGCCATTTTTGTTAGATATTAGTATTGCAAAAAACTGAACCTTTATAGAGGATTCATATCATGGGTGTAGGTATATAAAGTCTTGTATGCAACTGTAAGTAATTAGGTATTAATCAACAATTGCATAAATAACTATTAATATTCGGGTGTATTTAGGGTCAGTATTTTAGAATGCCGTTTATTTGATCTTTTATATTAGTTTATGTGCAATAAGAGAGAAAGACAAATCAAGCAGAAGGTATAGTTTTTCGGGCTGATTTTAATCAGTTAAGTATGGCTATAAACATATTATACCTATTTAGACTTTTTGATAAATAATGGTACCTAATCGGAGCGTGCACTAAATATTAAACGTTATCTTTTAACAGTCAAACCGTGAGTCCTTCCTAGTCTGTGTGTTCTAAAACATGTCTTGATAGCAACAAAATGTCACGATTTCCGTACTAGCGAAATGCCTCTTTGAAAACTAAGAAAAGTAGCGAGTCTAAGAAAACCTAGTCTAAAAAAAAAATATACGCGTCGAATTGAGAACCTCCTCCGTTTTGTCGTCGGTTAAAAAAGCAATGAGAAAGTTTATAGTGGATAAGACAAAGATTAAAACAGAAGAAGAACTAGCAGGGGATGGAGGAGGGGGGGGGGGTGAAAGAGGGTTCAGGGGATCACACCGGAATTACTCAAAAATCTAAGTAAAATAATTGTTATTTGCCATTTGCAATAAGATTGGACGTTTAAATAAACCTTTTTTACAATCCGTTCAACCGATTTTGAATTCTATTGCGTTGGTGGCATGACAAATGGCAGCTTTTTTGCTTTTAATGCCATCCTTATGCCTACGATATAAAAGTCAAAATCGGTTGAACGGACTGTAAAAAAAGGTTTATTTAAATGTCTAATCTTATTCCAAATGGAGTATAGATCATTGTGGTCTAGTAGTCGCAAGCGCTACAGCTGAGCATGAGGTCCTGGGGTCGATTCTTGGGTCGGGTAAAGTGATATTGGGTCTTTCCCCAACCCTTCAGGGAATAGATTTATGTTATAGATTACCAAGAAAGGCTGAGTTAGAAACAAACACTATAAAGTCTCTACGTTTCAAATTAATATTATTTTTATTTCAAGTTCAACAGATATCAACTTTATTTCAATTGTGATTAAAGTTGATTTCAGAGTGACTAGCACTATTGAAAAAGTTATAAAAATGTTTGAAGTTGTAGCGCAAAATGAACTTTATGGTATAGGATTTAAAGTTATTTTCCCTAAACTCATATTTGTTTACTTTTTTGGCAAATAAATCGCGAATGCAGATTATAATTCACATCTTGTAAACATCTTAACATCAAACATCAAATACTAAGATAACCTAGATCTGTTTCCGAGGGACGCGATACAGATGTGGTTCTTATCTTAAGATACAGTGAGAGATAAATCCCTTCAGATGTTGCTACAGCGGCTTAACACAGTCAGATGAGGTATTATATAATGTATACGTGTTGATACAACAATTCAGGAATTGTTAATTCCATTGATACATAAACTGAATGCAATAATGTTGGAAGTTTTCAAAAATAATATCGGTTTAAAATATATGAAAAAACATAGTAAAAAGAAAACTAAAGTAATCGGTCTATACATATACATAGCTCTTGTTAATTGCAGTACAATAAGCTATTTGCTGGTCTGAACATTGATTTGTTTTCCATTAATCTTTGATCTTGAAGTATTTTGTAAAATAACAGCATTATAACATGAGATATACCTAGTACATTACTGCAGCGACCAGCAAAAAAAGAGTTGTGGTCAAGGCTTGTATAGTACTTTTCTCAAATAATGCGTGGAAATTAAAACTAAGTAGTAACTACCTAGGCAGAAATCTTTTTGTCAAATACAATTACTTTTCAAAATCAATGACGAACAACAATAATTTTTTCCCGCGTTAGTGTTCATTTTTTTTTTTTTTTTTTCAATAAACAGCGTTCTATTTGCAAGCCAGTTCGAACCTTTGATAATTTACCTCCTTGGTTGCCATGTTTCGGAGTAAAAGATGGTTCCACTTTTAACCGGTCAAGCGTCGCGGTTCGCCGATCGGCGACGAAACAATAGAAAATCAATTGTGTCTCATTAGCGGCGCTTGACAGATTAAATTACACGACAGATATGACTTTACTATGTAATTTATTTGGCCTCTAAACCACGACAGATATGGATTTTCATACAATTATTATCGGCCGCTGCTCGCATGTATTTGGCCAGCACAGCAATTTCGATTTATCTCAAAGAAGGTTGTCAAAAATAATAATGCTTAAATTTCCAAGCATGTTTGAGAAAAACCTATTTACTACGTATCAATCATTGTATTGTATTGCCAAATTACAGGTTAACTTTGATGGTATAATCAGAAGCAATCATCCGTATAGGCATTAATGAAATGTAGTGGAAATTTAACCCAGTCTCGTATGAAACGCTATAACTCGTATCAAAGTTAATTATATTGTTCCAAGTATTCGCCGTGGAAAATTTAATTACATTTAAACAGAACAGTTTGATGTTCACAAATTAAAGCTCACCAGAATATTATATTACCTATGATAGATGCGTTGTTTAATTTGATGAATAAATCTGATCTGTGAGTTTGTTTGAAAATTATGCGCTGTCAAATTCGCAGCGATTTTTTGAAAAAAAAAAAATATTAAAATATCATACTGCTTTCCTGAAACCGGACAAACCACATCCATTGAACACATTAAGAACAAATTTCCATAACACAGCACTACACGCACCCATTAGACATTTTCTAATAATCTTGTCCTCTTCCGATGTCACAGTTTTCATTTCGTAAGGCAATTCCAACCAAGGAGCCATCGTTGCTGTTTCACGTGCGCACGTTCACACACTGTGATAATAATTGAAAATACAAAGGGTTTTCAATAAATATATCTTTTGCACTTAATCTAATCATTGTATCGATTCATCTATTGCCCCGATAACAATGACTAGCCAACGAGAACGTACGAATTTTGACGCTGTACGATAAGAATTGTGGTGATATCATTAGGACAAAGTTCGGGTGAAAAGTTATGGCGTTTACGTCTTTTTGGAGTGAGTAATAAATGGAATTAACAGGTGACGATTATACATGTTTATCTACACCCATGCTATAAATCTCTTTATAAAAGTTTCTGAAACAGTTAGCTTATTGCCAACATTAAAACAACCAGTGTCATAGTAACCATAATATCATCCAAACGAGTGTTATTATATTGTACTAAATTTCATTATGCAACTCGTTTTCAAAAAAAGAACATTGTCATGCACGCGCGTTTCACTACCACAGCGCAGTAATTTAAAAAAAGAACATAAAGGTTATTCGAATTCACGTCGTATCCCGCCGGACGCTATTTTTGTATTGCAAAAAACTGTTTTAGAACCTTTTATTGCTTTTATAGAGGATTCATATCATGGGTGTAAATAAAGTCTTGTATGCAACTGTACATAATTAGGTATTATAAAACAGTTGCATAAATAACTATTATTTACGTTGATTTATTATAATGACAGCCGAAAGACGTCCACTGCTGGACATAGGCCTCCCCCAAGCACCTCCACTTCAAACAGTCCAACGATTTCCTGCGTCCTTCACAAGGTCGTCGGCCCACCTTGTGGGAGGCCTTCCAACGCTACGTCTTCCGGTACGCGGACGCCGCTCCAGAACCTTTCGGCCCCATCGGCCGTCTGTTCTGAGAGCAATGTGCCCTGCCCACTGCCACTTAAGTTTGGCAATTCTTCGAGCTATATTCCAAGGTCCTTGGTTACCTTGGTTCTTCTGCGGATCTCTTCATTTCTGATTCGATCACACATGATTATAATGACACATGCTAAATGTGGGCAAAGCTGTCATCATCATCATCATCATCATTTCAGCCGAAAGACGTCCACTGCTGGACATAGGCCTCCCCTAAGCACCTCCACTTCGACCGGTTTTGTGCAAAGCTGTAAATTACATCAATTGCGTATTCAATTATTGATTATTCAAAGCCAGCTTTTTTAGCACTTTGTCATTCACAAAAATGACGTGACAACAACGTCAAAACATATCTAATTGATAATTTACGACCTCAGACAAAGTCCAAAAGTGATCAACGTTTCGATAAAGCTATCGTACGCTATATATAAAAAAGTGTGAAAGGTTTATAATTAAAATTGCTGAAAACCTGAAAAGGGGTCATTGAAAGGTCATTGTGTAACTCATAATTTTAAGTAAAAATGTTTTTTCGCTATGGGTTCGTGAAAATAAATGTGTCGCAACCGGTCATTCGTTTGACTATTCGGAACGCCAGCGCCATCTGGCGGCGCTTGACAGAGTCTAGCCTGAGTTCGTGGGGGGTCGACAACAGCGCGAGAGAACGATGTGGAGGCTCTTGGACATTGGACATCAAACGAATAACATGCGCTCAGAAACTGTCCCGCGTTCCGTATCTGGTTGTATTGTATTGTGTACCTATAGTGTGTTATTTGCTAGTGTGATTAATTTGTTCGTGAAATTATAATCTGATTTGAACTGCAAACCGTTTTTCTATTGCGCAATACCCAACACATACCCATAGTTCGCCCACAGTAGTTGAAATATGGCTGATAATAACGAGACACACATGCCTTCTCCGTTATCAGGCGTGGGATTCGTGTTGGTTTATGCGCAAAATCAGAAAGTAACCGCGCGTTGACATTTGAAAAACAAAGTGCAAACATGCGAATGCTTATTAAATAATCGTGTGGATCTGTTCTAGTTGAACCCAGATAAACCAGATACGGATGCGCGATCGTAGTGCATGTTGTTTTGGGCATAGGCTATATGCAGAATACGTGACGCGCGTGTATCACCTACCGCCATGTTTGAAAAAAAAAACAAGCGGGTCCCTAACCGGCGCTTGAGTTCGTCGTATCCCGTTCCCGTAATTAGAACACGCGGTAGGATGCGTGTGCAAACGTGTCAGCACACAGTACGACAGCTGATTTTTGTTTAACTGAAAATTCACTGCACGGTGAACAAAGGAGCAGCATCAACATGGCTATTGTAAATAGCATACCAAGGACGTGGCGTGAAGCTACCAGCGACGTGGAGTGACTGAATCGAGCCAAGCAGCCCCAGCGAAGCCCTTCGTGTGCTGCAAGTAGGAAACCAGGACATATCGCGGCCGGCGCACGAGCAGTGGCGGCCAATCATTGCAAGCGGATGGTGGAGCACGAGCTTCAACTGCTGCAAGCAGCAACGGCGAGTGGATGTTTGCGTCGTACAACTACCCCCAGACACGTTAGAAAATAAAGGTGAGCTGTATTGTTTTGTTTACGATTCTGGTGCTGAATGCTTGTTAGTAAAGGAGAGGTTAAGTGGCAAACGAATAACGTTGTTGTGTTGACTAGTAATGGTCAAACACGTGTATTCAGCACAGAATAATTCTTATGTAGTGTAACGATTAGCGAGCAAAAATTGGGATTTTATTAATTCATTTCTACCCGACATTTACTTGCAAAGTAATATTATGATAGTATGTGATCTACTCGTAAGTTGATACAGTTCCTGACCAATTATTACCAAGGCTTAGAGGAATCTTTTCTTATCGATGATTGTTATTGTTTTTATTTCAATAACAATGTGGTCAGAATTGGCCGAGTGGAACAGGCACTGCTGTTTGTTTTTCTGGTTACAGGTTAACACACAAGGACGTGTACAAGCTGGATGGCAGCGTGAGACGGCGCTGCACTCGGTGGATCTCCTGTGCGAGTAATCGCTGAGCAAGGACGGTGCTTTCCGTGCAAGAAGTTTCACGACTTCTGCCAAGGAGGCAGTGACAGCAAGTGGATGATTTAGAATTAACTAAATACGGTATATTAATAATATGTGTATATAGAACCCCTTCGTCAAATGCAACGATCTTTCTTAATAAACTTGAGACTCTACTGAGGACATTGTGTCGTAATACAAGAAAGAAAATTATAATATGTGGGGATACAAATATCGATATTTTAAAACAGTCAAAGGAAAGTAGGGAATATAATTACTTGTTAACTAGTTACAACATAAAACATGCTATTTTGACACCTACTAGAGTAACAGAAAAGACAGAAACTTGCATTGATCACATCATAACCAACATAGAAAAATGGGTTGCAAAAGTACATAACTTAGGTTTATCAGATCACTCAGCCCAATCATATTCTTGGGCTGTTACAAAAATACATCAACCTGTTTTAAAATGGTGGTATCAATTTAAACGAGACTATAGTCATGAAAATAAGGAAAAATTTATAAACTCAATCTCATGTCTGTCTTTTAGTGACGTATTTGAAGAAAACTCAACAAACGAAGCATTCCACAAATTTATCGATACATTTCTACTATTTTATAACTTATGCTTTCCTACAATTCGAGTAAAAGTCACAAATAAAGCATTAAATAAATTAAAATGGCTTTCTAAAGGTATAAAAATAAGCTGTAAGAATAAAAGTAAATTACACTATAAATTAAAATATAAAAATAAGGAATCTCATAAAAGCAAGTACAAAAACTATTGTAATTTATTGAAAAAATGCATTTTAACGTCTCGGAAAAATAATAATACCAAATATATAAACAAAGCTCAAAATAAGTGCAAGGCAGCGTGGAATGTAATAAAAAAGCATACCGGCGCAGATTTAAAACGCTCCTGTATTTCAAAAATTACTATTGACAACGGTGACTGTATAAGCCCTGATTCTATTGCAAATCACTTCAATAATTTTTTCATTAATACGGTTACCAAGAATAATAACCTTGATAATGGAGAAGATTCAAGATTAAAACAAATGGATCATATTGAATCAATCAGTAATTCAATATTTTTGTACCCACTGGATAGTAGTGACCTTAAAAAAATTGTGATGTCTCTAAACGATTCCAAAGCTAGTGGTTATGATAATATTCGCACTGACATCATAAAACTGGTAGTCAATGTAATTCTAGAGCCACTTTTACATGTTGTTAATCTCTCTCTAGAACAAGGAATATTTCCCGACTTATTAAAGATATCAGTAGTAAAACCAATATATAAAAAAGGGGATAGCACTCAAATGGACAATTACAGACCCGTGACTTTGATACCGATATTCTCTAAAATATTTGAAAAGGCTTTTCATAATAAATTAGCAAATTTCATTGAGAAGCACAAGATTATTAAGGATGAACAAAATGGGTTTCGTAAAAATAGAAGCACATCGTTAGCAGCCTTTCAATTAATAAAAGAAATAACAGATTGTATTGACAAGAAGATACCTGTTACAGTTTTATTCATGGATATGAGTAAAGCTTTTGACCATGTCTCTCATGAACGATTATTGGAAAAGGTATCCAGATATGGAATCAGAGGAACGGCATATAACTGGCTGGAATCTTATTTGTCCGATAGAGTACAATCAGTGGAAGTGACAAAGTATAACGACCAAACTAAAACGTTAGAATCGCTCCAATCTACATTTATGTATAATAGATATGGCGTGCCCCAGGGCAGTATTTTAGGGCCACCAATGTTTTTGCTCTACATAAATGATTTTCCAGAAGTTATAAATCATAAATGTGTACTGTTTGCCGACGATACTACAATTATAATCAAAGGACAAGATAAAAATTCGTATGAACAAGAAATAAACATTGCTCTGCAAAAAACTATAGGGTGGCTAGAGGCTAATAATTTAAAAGTTAATATTAATAAAACAAAATTTATGCAGTTTCATACATGTAGATCAAAACCGCTGGCCCTGAATATATCTTATAAAGGGGTCGCCCTGGCAGAAACTGACTCGGTTAAGTTTCTTGGAATAAATTTAGATAAATTTTGTTCATGGAAAAATCATATTAATGACATTTGTACTAAAATAAATAATTTTATATACCCTTTAAGGCGTATAAGTTGCGAGGTATCTAGAAATGCGGCAATAACGGCTTTCCATGGCTATATAACCTCCACTCTAAGGTATGGTATTATCCTGTGGGGTCGTTGTGTGGAGATTGATCAAGCATTCGTTATGCAGAAAAAGTGTCTAAGAGCTATATTTGGATTGAAGCAAATAGAGTCATGTCGTCCATTCTTTAGGAAATATAAAATATTAACTCTGCCATCTATTTATATATTAGAATCCTGTATATTTGTTTCTAAACATAAGAGACTTTTTCAGCAAGCGACAAGCTACTATGCCCCACGATCTATGTATACTAACAAGTTATTTCAGCCGAGGACAAATCTCGCATTTACAGGCAACAACAGTTATATTATGTGTATAAAATTGTACAACAAAATACCAAATTCTATAAAAACGCTACCATTTTCTAGATTTAAAAATAATTTGACGAGGTTTTTAATTGAGAAATGCTTTTATAGTGTACATGAGTTTTTGGATTATAAATTGTAAGTTTTATAAACTGCACGATTATTTTAAATTATTATTGTTATTCTTATTACTATTGTGTGGCGAATCTCTTCCATTATTGACATGATTATTACTGACATTTATGATTATTATTATTATTATTATTTTTTTCATTATTATAGTGACATTTATTTAAGTCAAAGATACAAATTTAACGGGATTATGTGTTTACTGACTGCATGGCTATGAGCAATAATTAAATTCAATAAAGTATGTAACCTTATTTTATATTTGCACGCCGAAATTAAAGGCAGAATAAGAGAACAATAAAATTATGTACCTACATTTTACCAACCTTCTGTACCTTATTTATGCAAATAAATGATTTTTGATTTTTTGATTTTGATTTTGATGTCTGTACCATTAAGCCAGCTGCAGATCTGTTGTGAATTGTTGAATCTGGTGAGCCGTTATCATTTTGTTTCGACTCTGGTACTGAGTGCTTTCCTGGTAAATAATAGCAAAAATGGTTACAATGTTAGGTATAGCCCAATCTAGTATGCAATGCATTTTTTAAATACGCTCACGATAAGTTAAGAATGATGCCAGTAGGTTATGTACCAGTCGAAGTAGATGGTGATCACAGTGGTGATAAGCAAGCCTAAGTAGTGGTAACCACGCGAGTAGGGGTTCTCTATCGGCCGTAGTAGGGTTGTGTGTAGTCACAGGGGTGATGCACATGGATCCATGCGATGGATGTGTGAAAGCAATGCGATTGCTGGTCGGCTAAGAGAGCCGTGGCGTTAGAGTGGCTTACTCGTGTGTGGGTTCCCAGGTGTCTAAGGCTTTTAGTGAAAAAGTTTATTGTTAATGTGGATAACGATGGTACATGGCTCTGGTTGATGATTTTAGCTTTGATTTGATAATCGGAGTTTGTTTACATGGCTCTGGTTGATGTTTTTTTTTGCTATGATTGATTAAAGTTTGATTACATGGCTGTGGTAGAATCAAGTACGCTTATGAGGCTAAGGCACAGGCCAAAGGATCAGAGTATTACTGACGATTTTGAGGAAAGTCGAGTAATAGTCTTGTTGATGAAACAGAGCAGAGATTAAGTTGTGTGTGTTGTGTGGGTTTTCGTGAGAAACCATGAAGGTAAGGAGTGACCGAGCTATGTGATACTTTGCGGGTATGTTTGTTTACAGATTAACACACGAGGACGTGTGCATCGCAGGATGGCCGTGTCGCAACCAGTCATTCGTTTGACTATTCGGAACGCCAGCGCCATCTGGCGGCGCTTGACAGAGTCTAGCCTGAGTTCGTGGGGGGTCGACAACAGCGCGAGAGAACGATGTGGAGGCTCTTGGACATTGGACATCAAACGAATAACATGCGCTCAGAAACTGTCCCGCGTTCCGTATCTGGTTGTATTGTATTGTGTACCTATAGTGTGTTATTTGCTAGTGTGATTAATTTGTTCGTGAAATTATAATCTGATTTGAACTGCAAACCGTTTTTCTATTGCGCAATACCCAACACATACCCATAGTTCGCCCACAGTAGTTGAAATATGGCTGATAATAACGAGACACACATGCCTTCTCCGTTAAATGTATTTACTTATTTATTACTAGCTATGCCCCGCGGTTTTACCCGCAAGTCTTGATCCCGTGGGAATATTGGGATAAAAACTTTTTACAAAAAAAAACAACCGACTTCAAAAAAAACACTGCATAGTGATAAATAACTTTAATTTCGGAAGTCGGTGTCGTTGGTTCCGCATTTTTGTGTTTTGACACCGACTTCCGAAATTAAAGTTATTTATAGCTTTGTAGTGTTTTTTTGAAGTCGGTTGTCTTTTTTGGTAAAAAGTTTTTGTTTTCCAGTTTTTAGTTGTTCCTACCCCATACAAATTCCATTGACACTAGTGCATTGAAGAATTGAAGACACCGACTAGAAGAATCATCAAAATTCGTATAGAAATGCCGAAGATGCAGTACATTTATGCATATAACTTCGTACAAACGAATAATTACCTAATGTATTATACACACATCAACACGGTCTAGGGATATTTCATACTCAATTAAATAACTCGAAAAGTACTGGCCGCATTGGAATCTTTTATACACCGATTTGTTTGTAATTTATCTCAGACTAATTCCAAATTTAAATTTTTGAAAATTCTTTTGTTTCGGTGGCAAAAAATGTCTTGATGTATAGGAGAGGGAATTTTCATTCGTGCGAAATTTAGAAAACAATACGAATTACGTTTAGTTACAGTTTTTTTTCATTTTTAAACGAAAGATAAAGTTAAAATTGAGGTATTGTAGCCATGCAACGCCGACATTTGACGAGGGCGGAGATGTTACGAGCTGTGGGAATGCTGGAAGCTGGATCTGTTCAGCGTAATGTTGCTGAGGCCATAGGGACCCATCAAAATGTAATTTCAAGATTGTGGACACGCTATCGTGCCACAGGTGAAGTAGCGGAGAGGCACCGGGGGCCAAGTCGCATCACTACCCCCAGACAAGACCGATTTTTGCAAATTACTGCGCGAGCACAACCAAATGCAACGGCGACTCAATTGGTCCAAAGGCTGCGAGTGGAACACCAAGTGCTTGTGAGTGACCAAACTGTAAGAAGGCGACTGCATGAAAGCAATCTACGCTCTCGTAGACCACTCCGGGTCCCACCTTTACGGAGAGGCAATCGTGGACGACGATTAGAATGGGTTCGGAACCACGTGGACTGGGGCCGTGAGCAATGGTCCAATGTGCTGTTCACGGATGAATCCAGGTTCGGCTTCCATCCAGATTCACGAAGGACGCGTGTTTGGCGAGTTCCTGGACGATGGAGCCGTCTCCAGAACCCTGAGGAAGTTCACCCATACCAAGGAGGAACAATTATGGTTTGGGCAGGAATTCGTCTTGGAGGACGGACGGATCTCGTTTGGGTGCGGGGCAATATGACGGCAGAACGATACGTCCAACTGGTGCTGGGGCCCGTAATCTTGCCCCACAGAACACAAATGGTGCAAGATTTCCTGCTCATGCACGACAATGCCCGGGCACACACGGCGAGAACGGTAGCAGCTTGGTTACATACACATAATGTTAGGGCCTTAGACTGGCCTGCTCAATCGCCAGATCTAAATCCCATTGAGCATGCGTAGGATATGCTGCAAAGAAGAGCTCTGAAGGAAGTTCCTGAAAATCTGGCTACAGAAGATCAACTTTTTGCGCACCTCAGAAGGACATGGGACAATATTCCGCAGCAAGACATTGACAACCTTGTTCTGAGCATGCCGAATCGTTGCCGATGTGTTATGAACATCATGGGCGCTTTCTCAGACTACTAACTTCAAGTTTATAAACACAAATTAAATGATTTTTCTATTTTTTTTCAGTTTTTACTCACAAATTAAAAGTTCATTCATATACGATTTCCGTCTATGCTTCATTTTTTTTCCATAAAATCCTGAAATTTTAATCTAAGTACCTTAACCATTATTAAAAAATGGTAGAATATTAAATAACGTATCTTTTAAATATATACATGTCATATAAATAATTAACACATTGATAGTAATTCGCTTTTTTAAAAATATCCCTAGACCGTGTTGATGTGTGTATATATACTAAAACCTTCCTGAAAGTATGTAGATCACATTAATGAAAGAATGATCAAAATTGGTTCATCAGTTTTTGAGAAAATCGCGGACATACAAACATACATACACACGGGTCGAATACAGAACCTCCTTTTTTGAAGTCGGTTAAAAAGTATCCTGTCCTGTCCCAGGTCACAGTCTACTCGTATGCCAAATTTCATCCAAATCCAAAGTTGGGGTCAGCTTCCAGTCTAACCGAATACAGCTGAGTCTCAGTATCAGTATTTGACATGGAGCGACTGCTTTTCTGACCTCCACAACCCAGCTACTGGGTAATACGAAACCCTATGGTAAGGACTGGTTGTCAGACTTTCGGTCTTCTGACGACTCGTAACGACGGTCAAAAGATCCACGAATGACAGCCGGGACCAACGTGCTTAACGTGCATTCTGAGGCACGGAGGGGTCGTGGTATATGTAAAGATGGCCACCCATCCACGGACCAACCACGGCAAGCGTAGCTTAACCTGATCGATCGACCCGTGCGGCTGTTATTACTTTGCTACAAGCCCCTCTTATGAGTCATCTAACTACACCTATAAATTTAACATAACCGTAACAGATATATATTCCTTAACTAGCTTCTGCCCGCGACTTCGTCCGCGTGAAATTCGTACTTTCCTCTAAAAGTTTCGAAAATGTATGTTGGTATGATCTTTATAATAATTAACTTAAATAAATAAGTATTCGGGCCAATTTTTAAGTTTATAGAACAAAGGAATCAGATTTTTCAAAGAAACTATCCCCGCGTTTCACCCCCACAGGGGTAGAATTTTGAAAAATCGTTTAAGATGTGTTCATAACTTGACTCAAAGTTTATTTATACCAATTTTCGAGCTAATCAAGCCACGCAGTAAAATCCTCCCCTTTAAAATTAACTACCTCTTTTCATACAGTTAGGGGTAGATTTTCGAAAAACCCTGATACATGTTATTAATTATTTTTAATCCTTAGTATAAATACTGAGTTTCAAGTTAATCGGACAGGGCGTTAAAATTTTTCCATACAAATTTTAACACCCCCCCATTACCTCTTTAGGGGGTATTTTACAAAAAACGAAAAATTCCAAACTTCATAATTTACTTAGATAAGTATTCGTGCTGTAAGGTGCTGACGCACACATTATTGTAATAGTTCAACGCGGGGCTTGCCGAAGCGGGCAGTTAGCCTTACGCCTCGGACTAAGTAGGTCACTGTAGCGAATTGATTAATAAACGTCACCACGTGTCTTAGTAAGGTAACCTGTGTATAATTTATCTCCACCACCTGTAGGGGGCGTAGGACTAACTCACACTGGTGACCCCTGTGTAAAGAACTAGTGGTGGTGGAAATAGTGAATAGTGACAGACAGTACAGTGAAACAAAATAAAATGGCGAAAAACGGGAATCAAAACGACACAGAGGTTGCGGCGGTCTCTGTAACATCAAAGATCCCTACTTTCTGGAGCGATCAACCCAGGTTGTGGTTTGTGCAGTTTGAGGCTGTTGTGGCAAATCAAAAGTTGTCAGACGCGGATAAGTATAACATGCTTGTAACAAAACTCGTCAAGGACAACGTGGAGCAGGCAAGTGACGTGTTACTGGCACCTCCCGAAACAAAAAGATACGAGTTATTGAAGAATCGGCTCATGGCAGTATATGAAGAATCAGAGACCAAGCAATTCCAGAGACTGCTATCCGAAATGGAGTTAGGTGATCAGAAACCGTCGAATCTACTCAGGAAAATGAAGGATTTGGCACGGAAGAAATTGCCAGACGAGACACTCCAAATGATGTGGACGGGACACTTACCGTCATCAGTCAGAGCGGTACTGGCAGTGAGCGAAATTCAGGAACTAGATAAACTGGCGGAGCTGGCGGACAAGATTATGGAGACGACACGACCCATAGAAGTTGCGGAAGTGGCATCACAAAAACGAAGGCCACAGGAGCGAGATTTGGCAGCAGAACTGGAGGAACTGCGGCTGGAAGTGGTACAACTACGAGGGAGACAGCCATGGCGTGGAACAGGGCGAGGGCGATTCCGCCCACGATCAAGTTCAGGGCGCAGACAGGGGGCGGCCCCGAAGCGACGCTCCAGTAACGATCCAGATTGGTTGTGTGATTATCATTTTAGGTACGGACAGCGAGCAAATAGATGTCTGGAGCCGTGTGCATGGAAGAAGCCGCAGGGAACGTCGGGAAACTAGCAACAGTGCAAGCGACGGCGGACACCTGCACTGTCACACCCTCTCACCGCCTGTGTATAGCAGATGAGGCCAGTGGATTCAGGTACCTAATAGATACGGGAGCAAATGTTTCGGTGATTCCAATTAATAGTAGATTGCGCACGTATTCGAAATCTAGTGATTATAGGCTGTATGCAGCTAATGGTACGGTTATAGAAACGTATGGCACTAAGACTTTGACATTAAGCTTAGGATTAAGGCGGGCATTTATGTGGACTTTTGTGGTTGCGAATGTAAGGCAACCAATATTAGGGGCAGATTTTTTAAGTCATCATGGCCTTTTGGTTGATGTAAAAGCTAGAAGACTAATAGATAAGGAAACTAACTTGAATGTAATAGCGTCTGTTGTTTGTTGCAAGGATCATTCAATTAAAACCGTCGAGGGCGGTCATACGTATGCAGAATTGCTAAATAAATATCCGGAGATAACACAACCGTTATCTTTTAAAGAAACGCCCCGCCACTCTGTGTTACACCACATAGAAACAACGGGCCCGCCTGTGCATGCCAAGGCGCGCCCGTTGCCGCCCGACAAATATAGAAAGGTTAAAGAAGAATTCCGCATAATGCAGGAAATGGGGGTCTGTAGGCCCTCCAAAAGTCCGTGGGCTAGCCCACTTCATGTGGTCCCAAAGAAAAATGGCGAGTTGCGACCGTGCGGGGATTACAGGAAGTTAAACACGGTTACTAAACCAGATCGGTACCCGATACCCAGACTACATGATTTTACATATTTGCTAGCCAACAAAAAAATATTTTCAAAAATAGATGTAAATAGGGCATATCATTGCATAGCGATTAATCCGGAGGACATCGAAAAAACCGCGATAATTACGCCATTCGGGTTATTTGAATTTCCCCGCATGACCTTCGGTCTATGTAACGCTGCGCAGTCATTCCAAAGGTTCATGGATCAGACGGTTTTAAAGGATTTAGGCAATGTTTTTGGATACATAGATGACGTAATAATAGCCAGCGCCACGAGGGCGGAACATGAAGCCGACCTGGAAAAAGTTTTCAAGCGTTTTAAAGACTATGGGGTGACTATTAACCTAACTAAAAGTAGTTTTGGACAAGAAAGCGTTGAATTTCTGGGTTTTGAGGTATCCACGCAGGGCATCAGACCACTAAAAGAGAAAGTAGAGGCAATTACTAAACATCCCAAGCCAAAAACGGTAGAACAATTAAGACGTTTTCTCGGGATGGTAAATTTTTATAGGATGCACATTCCAGGGGCAGTCAAATCGCAAAGAATATTAAATCAATATTTAAAAGGCGCAAAGAAACGGGACAAATCACTCATACAATGGTCAACGGAAGCTGACGAGGCATTCTTACAATGTAAAACATGCTTACAGAATGCGGTCACATTATCGCACCCATTGCCAAATACACCGCTAGCACTTATGACTGACGCGTCGGATACATGTGTGGGTGCAGTTTTGCAACAACGTAGCAACGATAAATGGATACCTATAGGTTATTTTTCTAAAGCAATGAGTCAGACGGAACAAAAATACTCCGCGTATGATAGGGAGTTATTAGCGATATACTTAGCGATCCAATATTTTCAGAATCAGGTTGAAGGCAGACAACTGATAGTTTATACTGATCACAAGCCAATAACCTTCGCGTTTACAAAAAGCAACTCCGGTAAAGAAATACCTAGGCGGACACGGCAGTTGGCATACGTTAGTGAATTTACAACAGATATAAGACACATTAACGGTTCCGAGAACCCAGTAGCAGACGCCTTATCGCGAGTAGAAACAATATATTGCCCACAGGCAATTGATTACTCAGAACTAGCAGAAGCTCAGTCAAAGGATAGTTACTTGTTAAGGCCAATACAAAATAGTAGTGTCGTTATTAAGGAAATTGAGGTACCGCAAACAGGCGGGAAAACAATTTCCTGTGAAATATCAACAAAGAATGTGAGGCCGTACCTACCAGAAAGTTTAAGAAAAAAGGCGTTCGATGCGACACACAATATAAGTCATCCAGGCATTCGAACTACTCGAAAGTTAATGCAGGATAAATTCTTTTGGCCAAACATGAATCGAGATGTAGGGCAATGGGCAAAGACGTGTGTACATTGCCAACGCAGTAAAGTCATTCGGCATACTAACTCAGAATTAGAGAATTTTACAAATTGCGATCGTTTTGAACACATTCATGTGGATATTGTAGGCCCACTAACTACTACAGAAGAGGGGTTTAGGTATTTAGTAACAATAGTAGATAGGCGCACACGATGGCCAGAGGCGTTTCCTATCAAGGACATTACTGCAGAAACGGTAGCAAAAATAGTTTACGAAGGGTGGATTGCACGTTTTGGGTGCCCGGTGAAAATGACTTGCGACCAAGGGAGACAGTTCGAAAGTGCACTATTCATGTCGCTATTAAAAATGTTAGGTATACACAAATGTAGAACTACACCGTATCATCCACAGTCCAATGGGGCAGTAGAAAGATGGCACAGATCATTAAAAGTAGCATTAACAGCAAGATTAAATTCGATTTCATCATCATGGGTGACCGAGTTACCAACAGTCATGCTAGGGCTTAGATCAGCATTACGCTCGGACAACGGTATAAGCGCGGCGGAAATGGTGTATGGTCAAACGATAAGAATGCCAGCGGATTTCTACGCAGAGAATAATAAAGGTGGTTATACGTCCGATTACGAATGCGTCAACAGGATACGGCAGGCGATTAACGAATTAAAGCCAGTACCGATAGGGTACAAGAACACAAAAAGCTTGTTTGTGCATCCAGATCTACCAAAAGCGGAGTTTGTATTTATTAGAAACGATACAGTAAGGAAACCGCTACAACCTAATTACGATGGTCCGTTTCGAGTTTTACAAAGAAAAGATAAAGTATATACGGTACAGTTGCCAAATAGACAGACTAACATTTCAATAGATAGACTTAAGCCGGCATATTTAGTAAATCAAGAAAAAAAGGAAAGCACTAGTAGTAATAATAACGAAACCGCTCGTAGCGTGTCACCGGTACCACACATTACACGTACCGGCCGGGTCAGCAAAAAGCCTGTGCGATTCATGTAGGTACACAGGTCAGTCACAGTAAGGTAAAACGCGAAGTCGCGAACATAGTAAAGAATAGGAGCAACAATGGGTAACACTCAGAGTCCAAATAACCCCCACGAACAAATTGTCATGACACAGGCGAAGATAATTACGAACCAAACAGAAGTGACTGATAGGTTAGATAAATTTGGCCTTTTAGTACTGGGAATCTTGGGAATCATCATAATAATCATAGCGATTATGGCGTGTACCAGGTGCCAAACAAGCATTAAGAAATGGATATATAAACAAGTATCGCGTAATGTGGATCGTAACATGAAGGAGCAAAGGCGAATGGGTACGCCTCAAGTGGTCGTCGAATAATACAATAAGAAACAGAAGTGATAATAATAACGCAGTATCAATAGTGATAACGGTCGGAAGCGGGTTACAGCAACCTAAATACCATGATGACGTAAGAAAAGTGCAATTGTGAGTACCAGATGTGTTTAATAGTACAATTGAGCAGTCCAGGAAGTATGTAGTTGGCGTTGGCATAATGGGTACTGCAGGCCCTAAGCGGTGATAATTTGAGTATAGCAGAGTATGCCATTATGTCAACTACCCTTAAGCAAACATAGAGTTTAATTACGATAGGTAATATCTGTGTGTAAACCAACGTTGGTCCAAACAACAGATATTTATAGTTTTGTTAGTGTTTTGCCACTTTGATTTGTCAATTGTTTTGTCAATTTGATGTTTATTGTTTTGTCAATTTATGCGTAGATGTAAGATATAAAAATTTGTATGCCCATTGTTATGAAAAATATATGACCACTAATAGAATCAGATAAGAAACAAAAAGGAAATAAAAGGAATGTTCGCCAATGAAAACAATTTAATAATAAGCCAATATAAAGTATGTAACAAGGAAACATGTAAACATAATTAGAGTACCTATATACAAGTAAGAACAGAAATATAAAAGAATTGTAAGCGAAAAGCAAACCTTTGTAAAATAAATAAATAAGTGTAAATTTTATTTTTTTAAGAAAAAACTTAAAAATACGGGGGGGAATGATGTAAGGTGCTGACGCACACATTATTGTAATAGTTCAACGCGGGGCTTGCCGAAGCGGGCAGTTAGCCTTACGCCTCGGACTAAGTAGGTCACTGTAGCGAATTGATTAATAAACGTCACCACGTGTCTTAGTAAGGTAACCTGTGTATAATTTATCTCCACCACCTGTAGGGGGCGTAGGACTAACTCACAGTGCCAAGTTTAAAGGTTATTAACTCAATAAATAAGATTTTTCATACAAACAAAATCCCCCCTTTTCACCCCCTTAAAGGTTGAATTTCCAAAAACCCCTTCTTATTCGATACCTACTCTGCACAAAGAACACAACCTCCAAAACTCATGTCCCTAGGACCAGCGGTTTAGACTGTGCGTTGATATTTCAGTCAGTTCGTTCATCCCCCTTTGGGGGAGAAATTATCAAAAACGCTGAGGCACGTATAAATTAATTTTCAATCGTTAGCCTAAATACAAAATTTGAAGACCCTAACTTTTAAACTGACGGACTTTCATACACAACTTCATCCCCCTTTTTAACTCTTTGGGGTTGGAATTATCAAAAAAGCTGAGACACATATAAATTAATTTTTAGTCGTCAGCCTAAACACAAAATTTGAAGATCCTAACTTTAAAACTGACGGACTTTCATACAAACTTTCATCCCCTATTTAACTCCCTTAGGGGTTGAATTTAAAAAAATCCTTCCTACTTCCTTGTCTACATTATAAAGGGAACCATTGTGTAAAATTTCAAAATAAATACCTATAACTACTTTAATTAATAAAAGTACCTACGCTTAATAATTTGTAATTTGAACGAATATTTAAACACTACCAAAACAACTAATACGTGGTCCTAAGTTTAGCTACCTTACACTTAAAATCTAAGTGACTATTTAAACTAAAATATTCTTATAGAATTATAACCAGGAATATATACAACTCACAACAAAAAAGAAATGAAAATAAAGCTGAAACGCCTGTGCAACACTATCTACCTATACCTACTTCACTTAAAAATAAATACTTATAATTACTACTTTAATTAATAAAAGTACCTACGCTTAATAATTTTTAATTTGAACGAATATTTAAACACTACCAAAACAACTCATACCTATTTTACAAAATAACAACAAAAGAAATTCAAATAAACTATTTAAAGACTAAAAGTCGCGCTGATAAGCACGGTTTCTCAATATCAATTATTGTCTGTCAATAAGGTCGAACGCTCTGAACGCATCAACAGCCAAATATTGAATGAAGCTCGCTCTCGGACCTACCGCCGCCGCGACCCGTGTCGAGCGGCGGCAATCGTTACACAAAAATAATCCTTATAGCATGATTCAGTATTCACGATGGCGATGCGCGATGGCTTTTTTCATGTATAAGTTTGGTGTTTCTATACCGATTTCTATGATTCTTTTTTTATTGAATAGGTAATAATGTTAACTTTTTTAAATTAGGGATGAGTGAGAGTATTATAAACGTAAGAGTAAACAAATATAATCAGAATGCTCCGAACTGCTAAGCTATCAGGAGTTACACGTGTTATTGTGAGTCAACCATAAAAGATAGACATATGCTGTTGCATGATATTTTTTAGACAATTTTATGCAAAATATTTCCGTCATACATGATTTCTATGTAACTTTAACCATTAAGGCTGCACACGCGACGGAAGCTTAAAAAATGGAGTAACTTCTCCTGTTTTCCCAACATTTCCCTTCACTACTCTGCTCCTATTGATTGTAGCGTGATGAAAAGTATACTATAACCTGCCCAGGAGTATGAAGAATAATTGTACCAAGTTTCGTTAAAATCTGTCCAGTAGTTTTTGTTTCTATAAGGAACATACAGACAGACAGACAGACAGACAGAAAGACAGACAGACAGACAGACAAAAATTTTACTGATTGCATTTTTGGCATCAGTATCGATCACTAATCACCCCCTGATAGTTATTTTGAAAATATATTTCATGTACAGAATTGACCTCTCTACAGATTTATTATAAGTATAGATTACTCACGTCAGCAGATACAAATTAATCATTTCGTATCCCTTTGTACCTATCAAACTTGAGACCGGTGATATCAATTCCTACAGCGGAATGTTATGGGCTTCCATTAATTTTAGCTTGCCAGTTAATTGTCTTTGGTACGTTTGTGATACATTTATGTCTCTCTAGGGATAGACAGGAACAGTGGCTTACAAGCCGCAGGTCGTAGGTTCGAACCCAGATAGGCGCTAATAATTTTATCACCACAGCTGTCAAAACGGTGAAGGAAATCATCGTGTGGAAACCGGCATGTCCTCGGACCAAAAATTCGAAGGCTGGTGACATCTAGCATTCCGCACTGGGCCCGTGTGTTGGATTATAGCCCACTCCCTCTTGAAGAGAGGAGGCCTGTGTCCCAGCAATGGGAACATAATATGCTAGGGATAGTCTGAACTTTCTCGTTTGGAAATCAACGGATTCCGTCTACTACAGTTCCACGTCTATCCTTATCAAAATCCAAACCGTACGTGGCTTTTATGACTAAAGAAACTTTCGTGAAATCGGTCTGAACGGAAAAGTTCATAAAAGGTTAGGGAAATTATTCGTTCACCAAATTGATAACATAAATTGTCAGAAAATTAAAGTATGCAGTAGCTATAACACGGCAAGTTGGGGTCGTATCAACTGCCTAGCCTTCCCAACTATGTTGGGGTCGGCTTCCAGTCTAACCGATGCAGCTGAATACCAGTATTTTACATGGAGCGACTGCCTATCTGACCTCCACAACCCAGTTAGTTGGGGAAGTGTAAAAACAATTAATTTCTGTGTAGTCAGGGGCATTCAATGAAACCACTAAGGTCAATGAAGTGACTCCGGCCGTCATTGTCGGGAGACCTTTAGATCCTTACTACACATGACAGTTCCACTTTCAGATCCGTGTGGTCTCACCAATATCTGTACTGAGGGTTCCTCTAAAACCATTTATAGCCAAGAACAGGAGTTACTGGCACAATCTTACTTCTAATCAAGCAATTGTTCGTTGCCTGATCGCCCTGAATATCCTTCTAAAAATTGTCCAAATCTGAGTTTTCAAAGTCGTTGGATTTAGGGAAAATCCACAATTTCTTCATCTGATTTGTCTATTCAAGTCATTATAGGTTAGGCTATTCCGCACACATTACATAATATAATCAGCCTATAATGTTCGCAGTGCTGGGACAGATGCCTCCTCTATAATACTATAATCTACCACGCGGCCGCACACGATTATAATAAAATCAACGGCCCTGAAGATCACTATTTTCGGTCCATTTTCGAAATCTGAAAGTGGACTCCTGATATCGGGGCAAAAGATTCAGATAGAATAGTTTGCTGCATCGGACGACGTCATTACGTCAGCGCCGGCTGTCGCTGAAAACCAGCACTGGGGCTCTATCTTGCATAGGGTCGCAGCATAATGCTGAGCGATAGCCGTTTTGCGTGGATGTGACGCATGTTTCCCCCTACCTTTTTATTATATTTTTTGTGTTTATGTTCTTTTTTGCGTCATTTTTACCGCAAATAAATGTATTTTCTTTCTTTCTTTCTTTATAGGATCTGAAAATTTTTAAATATATTTTCAGCAAATTCTCATCATGCCGCACCTACTCACCTATTAACTTTTCGCCCTGCATATGCTTGCTCAAAAACCCTCGCCCCCTCCAATAATGATTTATCGTTAATTACAAATAAGTCGATATTGATATACTATAAATATCTTCTTTACCTTATAGTTATCAATTATTTTCGCTCGTGTCAGATTATCATCATTATGTTATTCAATTTATGTGTTTATACGTACACAAGAAAATATATAACAAAAAATTTGTCACACAATGGGCGGCCTTATCGCTTTCTGAGATCTTTTTCAGGCAACCTTGGAATGGACAGTGATTGTTAATTTTTATTTATTACTAAATGGGCCCGCTCTTGACCCCGATCACGTGATTGTGATTAGTGAATTCATTTATTACTCATTGTATATTTTATTATATATCTGAAGGATAATATTTCGTCTTGTCCTACTTCCTTGCTTGGAGAAACAGCAGATGAGATGGATGGGAATCGAAATCTACCTAAAAATCTTAAATTTACTCACTGACAGACTACACACACAGCCTAAACCGCTGACTCTAGAAACATGTTTTGCACAAGACTTCCTTATATAAGTAACGAAAGGCTAAGAAAGCAGCTCTTGAAAATTCATCGCGTAAAGGGATTAAATCGGGATGAAAGTTTGTATGGAAGTTAGAAACTTGGAAGTTGGTATTTAGAATTCTGTTTTTTGGGTTCCGTACCTAAAGGGTGCCAGGACCCTATTACTAAGCCGCCGCTGTCCGTCCGTCCGCCCGTCCGTACATTCTTCCATCAGTCCATCCGTCCGCCCGTCCGTCTGTCAGCGGGATGTATCTCATCAACCGTAGTAGACAGTTGAAATTTTCACAGAATGAATTTCTATTGCCACTGTGTCAAAAAATAATAAAAACAAAATAAAGTTAAAAATTAAAGGGGAAAAACGGCGGAAGAAAAGGGAGGGAAAAGCGGCGAAAAAAAAACCCCCTCCCCCTTTTTTCCCCTCCCTCCATACAAGAAATTCTTTTTTTTTTCGGCGTTTTTTGCCTCGCACTTGGCCGCTTTTTTGGAAACTCATCCCCTAAGGCTTCTGAAAAGGGAAACCCCAGCGGACACACGGCTTGATGTGATAAAACTCAAACCCATAATAGTCATCCCTTTTTTTTTTGCCTAGATTGTGACCAAAGCTAATGCTTTTGGTGTTTTTGAGACTATAGTTATTCCTTTTCAATATCTATGATAGTTTTTCAGGTAGCATTCAAATTTTTCTCCGCAAGTAGCGCTACATTCGTCGAATCGCTGAGCTCCTTAAGTTGAGCTGTACGATTGCTGACAAATGCGTGCATTGACTGGACAGACCCACTCAATCTGTGTCAATGTCACACATCAATCTACGTGGTCTTCGATGACCCGACTAAGATTATGTGAAAGAGAGAGAAAGAAAAATAGATTTATTTGTCAAAGAAACACGTTCATACAAAACTTTTTTACAAAAAAATAACCGACTTTAAAAAAAAACACTACAAAGTGAAAAATAACTTTAATTTCGGAAGTCGGTGTCGTTGGTTCCGCATTTTTGTTTTTTGACACCGACTTCCGAAATTAAAGTTATTTTTCACTTTGGAGTGTTTTTTTTTAAGTCGGTTATTTTTTTGTAAAATAGTTTTTATTTTTTCCAATTTATTGTTGTATCTACAAATTCAATTAAGTAACACTAGTGCATTGAACAATTGAAGGCACCGACTAGAATCATAAAAATTCGCATGGAAATGCCGGAGATGCTGTACATTTATGCTTATAACTTCATACATAAGAATAGTTACCGAATGTATTATATAAGTACTAAAACCTTCCTGAAAGTATGTAAATCACATTAATGAAAGAATTATCGAAATCGAAAATCAAAATCGGTTCATAAGTTTTTGAGAAAATCGCGGACATACAAACATACATAAGTACATACATACGGGTCGAATACAGAACCTCCTTTTTTGAAGTCGGTTAAAAAAGATAATTCATTCTAATAATAAGGAAAAATAAAAACAAAATATATTTATAATCATGAGCACAAACCAGAAATAATCGACGGCTGCACGTCATGACTGTGACAAGAAGGCTTCCACTCAGCATGATGCTGTGATATAGGAGACCCACAGCACAGCGCTGATTTTCAGTGGTTACCCGAGAAGGACGTACGGAAACCAAGTCAGAACAAATGATTCGTACTATAGGTAACAATAACCCTCCTTCTGGCGCAGTCGGGTAAAAACAAACAGTACTCATAATTTAACGCAACTACATAAACAACCAGTGATGTAGAGCAGTGGTGGCCCAGTGGTATCGGCCGCGACTTACGAGTTGTAGGTGTAGGTTCGTACCCAGACAGGTGCTTTAATTTGTGTAAATTATTTCATCACCATTGCTCTCAAAACGGTGAAGGAAAACATCGTGTGGAAACCGGCATGTTCTAGAACCAAAAATCCGAAGACATGTGACATCTACCAACACGCACTGGGCCCGCGTGGTGGATTACGGCCCAGTCCCAGCAGTGGGAACATTATAGGCTGATTATGATGATGACATAAACAACCAATGATATGAATAAATATATTATTATTAAATAACATAAAATTTAAATTAATCCGCAGGCATCACAGTGCGTTCGTAAATATGTCTTCAAAAGAGACTGTGACCTCTGAGTTTGTTTCTTTCTTTCTTCTCAGAGTAGTCAGATAGGAAACGCCGACCTGTACCCTAATTGCGTAACACACTATCAATCGGAATCTGAATCATTTTGAAAAAAATTGCTAATCCATTGCTTCATAAGTTCGAAAAAATTGTCTGCTCAACACGTACCTAAGTAACGCAATGAATGTTATTGAACTGTCAAATTGAAACCGATTCCGATTGATAATGTGTTACGCAATTCCCCCGCTGAACTAGTTTTGAAAATATGATTGACGTGTGTGCAAACCTACTTATAGAAATAAAATCATTTATCATTATTTTCAATATGCTCTCAGGCTCTCCCCGAGCAGTCCAGTCCAGGATGGCAAGTCTGACTGTTCGGGGAATACCCACCACATCTGCAGAGTTTCGCTTGCTAATCATCATTATTATTTGTATAGATATTTACCTACATAATATAAGCTAACATATAAACTATAATAATATGTACAATTAAATGAAAAAATAAACAAAATAATCATAGGGCATCAAAGAATTCGTCCGCATCGCTGTCAACAGGAACAGTGCCCACAAAGCTGGCAGCATTGCCACGTTGCTAATTAAATTGAACCCTTTATAAACTACATGTAGAACCATAACCCCGTGACCAGAGGGGCAATTCTCGTAATTTTAAGAACGTTCATAATCTCAGTCTCCATCTGTCAAAAATACCTCTAAGTGGGTCCAGTCGACCAATTCAAAATTTAATTTGGTCGACTGGACCCGCGGGTCCAGTTCTAGTGGGTCCAGATTAACAAAGACTCTATTTCCCTACATTTTGACAAGTTTTTGAGATTTGCTTGTCGCCGCGATGAGGTTGCGAATAGATTTTGAACGATTAAATTACGAGAATTGCCCCTCTGGTGTGGGGAGGGACACCCATACACAAACCGACGAATAAATAACACAATGCGCTATAGAGAACACCTGTTACCATATAAATTATATTTATTGTTGACCAAATGTAATACTGGGTATGTTGGTTTCCTTTCGAAAGCGTATTATTTCATAGGTAGGTACGGTCGAACAAGCTATTTGGTATACAGGCAGCTAACTTGCAACTGCTTTTAAACAATGGTGTGCTGAGTTAGTCAATTACATATTTTATACCACTCTGCCCTGGCGGCTGAGAGTATTTCATGCTCACTCAAATGTCTCGCTGACGGTGGCGCATGTGTTGGATCATTTAGCTCCCTTCAAAATGGTTGAGCTGAATGGTGCTAATACATGCGTCATGTTCGTGAACAGGCACCGTCAGTAGGGACTGGTCATCTCTTTGCTGCCATGGCTTATTTTAATTTAATATTTGAATTGTTGTTTTTTCTCAAATTTTCATTATGGACGCTTTTAACGTTCTGCACCGTTCTCACATGTATAATTTTTAACATGAATGATGTAATCAAGACTTTGTAACCATATTTTTTTTATTTAAACGAGTGTCCATGGAGTTTCTTGCCCGTTATTCTTCATAGGTACCTACGCTTTAGACTGGGCAACTAGCTTCATCTTTCTGACTGACCGACCCCTTCACAATTCAAAAGTGCCTGTAATTGGTTTAATTGAAATAAGCTGAAAAAGTTATAACGCACAAAATAAAACTAAATATTGGCAGTGTAGTGGAAAGATGAATATTTTTGCCTACTAAATTTATTTATTTATTTCACAAACAATTTACATTGTGTTTGAAATCATCCATAGGATAAAAATAACATTCATAATACAAGTAGGTACCTACCTAACACATATAAAAATTAACAACATAACTCACAAACTCACATTATCTTCATCAAAATTAACATCATGATAAAACAAAACAAATAAAATACCTACAATAAAATTTTCAGTGTCAACTCATTAAGAATTTAAGATTAGAAATAGAAATCATTTATAAATTAAAACAAAAAAAAAAAATAATAATAATAAATAGTATGCAACAATAGGAATAATAATACATTTGTCGTATAAAAATAAATAATGTCCATATCATACATAAAACAATGATTTCAGTCGGCTCTAGTACCATAACTTGAGTTGACAGGAGAAAAACGCATGGTTATAATATGACATGTCGTCAACAAAGTAGGGACATTTATCTAGTAGCAATGATTTGAATTTATTAAAATTTAAACATAAATAGCTTGTTTGACCGTACCTACTGCTGATCTATTCTGTCAGACCTCACTGTGAAAACTCAGGTGAAGGGAACTGTCAAAAATGTCAATCCCTAGCACCAGGGCCACAGTTCTGTATTATTCTTCGCGAAATCTTGCGACGTGCAAACCATCACGTCAATATCGTGTCTTGTTAACGGCCGTCGGTGCTCCATGGACGAATTGAAATTTGACCAATTGATCTATGGGGAAAAGTCCAAATACCAACTGGACTATGGAGAACACTGGACGTAACCCAAAACTATGTTCCATTATAACATACCCTGAGTTCACACTGGCGATAATTACCAATTAATTTTTAATTCACTCATAAACAAATACGAAGACAAACGTATTTTGGCTTCTAGTTACCTTATCAGATGCATCTCGAATTATTACAGTAGCGGTTGACAACAAAATAATGGTATTCGTATTACCTCTGGCTCGAAATTTCAATCGAAAACATGTATTCTGACGGTTCAAACCACACCATTCTGTCGTAGACAATACGTTAATAGCAGATGTCGTCATTAACAATAATTGTTCAAAGGTATTGATGAACTGAGTCACTGATTGTATCTATTCATGTCAATTCCTTAGTTAATGACGACATCTGCTATTAACGTATTGTCTACGACAGAATGGTGTGGTTTGAACCGTCAGAATACGAATTATTAACGTCATCAAGAGAATCAAGTTTTCACCTAAAATTGGCGGCTCTTGGTGAGGTAACGTTATTAGATCAAGGCCTCGGAAATTAATGCTGTTAATTCTGGTTATTGCTTTTGCACCCGTATGCCGTACCTAGGAGTAAAGTAATGATTCAATGTGCCTCAGTAGGTATGTGTCCCATCGTAATTGAAAGAATTTACAACAAGATTTTCCAGACATATACCGCAATTTTGAGGGTCTAATGTTTAATGAGAATAAAAACGAAATTATGAAAATCAAAAGTTATTCATTCAAATTAGGGGCTGTCGAAAGGGGGGGGGTGCATAAAAAATCACGAAATATTACAAGTGGGGAGGGGGGTGTAGTATTATATCACGTGTATTTATTTTTCCAGCAAACGCGCGATACTCAACCGAAAAGCGGCGTTACGTGTATTTATTTTTCGCATTTCTTTCATTATTTTTATGTCAGTCAAAAACAACCTGCAACCTTTCTGTCTACCTCTAAACGTTATTATTGTAGTCTTTAATTTTCTATAATAAAATTAGATGATACTTATACCTGTATTTTATAAATATTTAAAAAAAAATTAAGATTCTTTGTAGGTACAGTCAGCATCAAAAATCGATTAACACTATCATTTCTACATGTTATTAAATTAGCAACCACTTTTTTCAATAAACTGATTTTTAGCTTTTCACATAATAGACAGGACTACAAAAAAATTTCTTCTGCTGCAATTTTGAACAAATATTTTGCTCAATAACTAAGATTAAAAAAACTGAAGTGTTAAACAACTTTTGATGCTGACCGTACTAAAAATACACATGATATAGGGGGAGAGGTAGTCTCTTAAACCACACCATGTATCACCAAGAGGGAGGGGGGGTTAAAAAATGCCACAAAAAAAACATCACGTGATTAATGGACGGCCCCTTAGGCTGAGAATCAGCACTTTTCGAGAGACCAAATTACATACGACAGTCCCCCAAAACGCCCTCCTTTCACCACTTCCTCTCGTGCTTTAGCTGGGAAGAAGAAGGGGCGCAACAAACTCCCCAACAGCACAGCTGTCTGAGTCTGGCCAGTTAAAAAAACTTGATTCTATACAATAGTAGGTACTTATGCAAAGTGCAAATATCAGGAGAGAAGCCAGTTTTTCCTCAAAGCTATACTTAAGGTGAATGTGAAGTGGTAGACCGCGAAATTTAAATTTTCTTACGTTTTTTGCAATTTGCAGATCACTGTCAGGTTGTATCTTGATCAAAATATGATTCGCGACTATAATAGATATGTATTTACAGAATCATAGTCATTAGAATCATTAATATATCTCTTTAAGTTAGATTTCTACCACAAACACTTTTCCATACGAGATTTGTTCTTAACGGTAGAAATCTAACTTAGAAAGATGTATTAGTGATTCTAATTATTATAATTCTGTAAATACGTATCTGTTATAGTCGCGAATCATATATTGATCAAGATACAACCTGACACTGATCTGCAAATTGCAAAAAACGTAAGAAAATTTAAATTTCGCGGTCTACCATGGCACATTCACCTTAAGTAAATTACTTGACAAAAACGGCGGCAGTGAGAGGGATAAGAATTTTCAATTGGCTTGTAGTATACTAACAGCGCCCCGCGGTTTCACCTGCGTAAGTTTCGATCCCGTGGGAATATCGGGATAAAAAGTATCCTATGTCCTTTCATGGGACTCAAGCTATCTCTATAAGTACCTCTAAGGGCCAAAGCACACACGCTACTTTTAGCATCGGCGCGCGGCGATCGGCGATTCAGCTGCTTTTTAGTAGCTAAATGCAGTGACCAAGCATTCCACACCGCACACTTAAAAACGCCAAACGCGGCGATTCAGTCGCTTTTCGGAAGCTCGATACAGCGGCTGAACGCTACCGATGCCGATGCCGGTCGCAGCGATTTGGCATTTGCGCCAGCATCGGAACAGTCACTAAAACGTGCGATTCCGATACCACGTCCGAACGCAGAGTCGCCAAAACGCGATGCAGCATCGGAGCAGTCGCTAAAACGCGCGATTCCGATACCGCGTCCGAACGCAGAGAGTCGCCAAAACGCGATGCAGCATCGATACAGCCGCAAAATCGCCGATCGCCGATGCAAAAGTAGCGTGTTTGCTTTGGCCCTAAATCGGTTCAGCGGTTTAGGCGTGAAAAGGTAACACAGACAGACAGAGTTACTTTCGAATTTATAATATTAGTATGGATATAAAAATAACAATAAATTACTTAAAGATTGAGTTGTATGATCACAATATAGATAACTGTACTGTCAAACAAACTATAACTTAACAGGTGTCAGGATACTTATCTGCATTACTCATAATATTATGACGAAGATAAAGATTTTCTATGATTTATCTATGAATCACCAATGTTTACACACACCACAATGTTTACATTATTTCTCTATTTATGTAATTTTGTTTCAGGTCCATAAATCATACGATAGAATTTATGTATGAAGAATATGCAGATTTTCCGCAAAGGTGGTAAATTTTTGTGACTTTAATCCAAAAGCATGGATTAAATTAAAAATACCTACAAACGGCGTGATTTGAGATGCAGGGGTGAATCGGGACGAAACTTTAAAATAGATTTTAACGTTGAAATAATATAGTTTGTTGTTAATAAGGGCACGTAATTAAATTACAATAAACACATTAGGGTCCTTTTGGCCACAAACTATATTATTTGAATGTTAAAATCCCTTTTAAAGTTTTGTCCCGATTCACCCCTGCTCCCCTATTCGCCCCGTTTGATGGTAGTCATTCAGTAACTCCCTAGGACTATCGTCACCCTTGAGAAGCGTAACTATGTTTGTACGCAATTTGTGACTCATCAGACCGTTTTTAATTCACACCTAAAATGTCGCATATATGTATTTCTGTACGAAAATTACTTTGCAGATTTTTGAGGAAGGATATAATACCCAGCGATGGAAGGCTGAAAAAAAAAACGAAAAATTCATGTCGTTTTCTACTTTAAATTCCTGTTTTTTTTTTTGTTATTTTTTTCTTTTTATTACCGACTTCTTTTGCGTTACATTTTTTACCTTATACTATCTTACTTAATCAATATATAAATAACTATTCTAAATCTAATCTTCATTATTCATAATATTTAGCTGGCATAACAATAATTCTGACAACTTATCTATGAATCACTAATGTTTATATTTTGGACATAGAGTTTTGTGACCTTTCAAAACTTTTTGTGCGGGGAAGGAACAATTCGCCAGTAGCGTATGTAAATGTCGAAGTCCAGCACCCTAATTGCGTAACACACTCAATCTCAAACCGAATCATTCTGAAGGTAATTGCTAATCCATTGCTTCATATGTTCGAAAAATGTGTCTGCTCAACAACGTAAATAACGCAATGAAAGTCGTTGAACTGTCAAAATGAAACCCATTGCTGCTGATAGTGTGTTACGCAATTGCCACGCAGGACGTTTCTGGCTAAAAAGGATTACGTATTAGGGCCAAAGCACACACGCTACTTTTTGCATCGGCGATCGGCGATTTTGCGGCTGTATCGATGCTGCATCGCGTTTTGGCAACTCTCTGCGTTCGGATGCGGTATCGGAATCGCGCGTTTTAGCGTCTGCTCCGATGCTGGCGCAAATGCCAAATCGCTGCGACCGGCATCCGAATGTGTGCGGAGTGTAGCGTTCAGCCGCTGTATCGAGCTTCCGAAAAGCGACTGAATCGCCGCGTTTGGCGTTTTTAAGTGTGCGGTGTGGAATGCTTGGTCGCTGCATTTAGCTTCTAAAAAGCAGCTGAATCGCCGATCGCCCGATGCAAAAAGTAGCGTATGTGCTTTGGCCCTTAGGCATTCGAAAAAAAACTATCCACGCTCTGCCAAAATTTGGTAAAAGTTTGGCCAAACAATTGGCTAAGTTATGTGTACTTAATCATTATTTGAACAAAGATACAAAACCTAATTTCCGTCACTAACACTGACATACCTAACTGACATGATTTGATCCTTAATATTTACAGACAAAAATGAGTCAATCTATGAATCACCAATGCATCAATGTTCACATATTTTTTGTATCTTATCATAAAAACTTTTCATACGAGACAAATCGATGGCAGTAAAGAAGATCAGATACGGACATCTACGTTTTTTCAAAAATGCTTTTTTTTTTGCAAAAATGAGGTTATATCAACCCTATCTTCAACTCTGTATTAAAATTATTTCAAAATTCAAAATAATGAAGAAAATCTGGCTCGTAAATAATGACATCTACACTCAATTTTAACAAAACATTTCTTAGTTTCTGTTTCATTTTTCTTTTTTTTATATGCCTTAGTTTTTTATTTTTTACTGTGTTTAGTTTAGTTTGTGATCTTCCTGTACGAGTCACAAAAAATACTTTTTCTTTCTTTCTTTCTTTCAGTAGAAACGGACATTTGAATTCGCTCGCCTTTACTTCGGAGCTTTGACAGATGATTGAAACATCAACAAAGTCATTAGTCATTTGTCACATTCTAATGTGTACCGGTTATGTTTACGTGCCTTTTATTGAATTGACATTTTTTAACGCATTCTACCTTAAATTAATCCTTAAAATATCAGTTATTATTTAAAAATTAGTGCCTCAAGGAATAAATTACTTTTGAATATGGCCCAAAAACGTGTACAAAAGGACATAAATTATATTTCAGATTTGGCAAACTTATGATAATGTTTAAAATGTTAGACTGCAAAGTAAATAAAATCATCTACAAAATTTGATAAAAAAGGAGAATATCTAAGCACCTGTTTGCATGTTGCTTAGATTTTCTTCAAATATCTATAAAAAGAATGACTTATCTTAGATTACTAGATATTTTAAATGAAATTGGCGCTTAAAACAAACAACGTAAAAACAGATATCAGGCAGATGTCTTCTTCTACATCGAAGTTTTTTCAGAGTAAAAAAATACATCTACATTATTTCAGTAAAACAACGATATATAGCGATAAAAACAGTAACACAATCAATAATGAAGGTTATTTTAATGCATCATAGGAAATTTCATATTAATCGGTCTATTATCTCATAACTTTCAAAGTGGCCACTATTTTTACAAAAAAAAAATCTAAATCTGCTCTACTGTAGAATTGCAATTTTGTAGATGTCTTCTTCTACTTTACTGCCATTGAAATATCACCGGTAGCGTAGGAAAATATGGATATTATTGGGGTAGGCATGTCCAGCAGTGGAGGTCTGCTGGCTATAACAATGAAGCCGTGAAATTCTTGTAGGTTCACTTCTTTTTCTGAAAAGTTTAATCTACATAGTTCAGCCTAAATCATAGTGTAATGAATATTAAATAATATTTTTTAACACAAATATGACCAACTATAACGGCTCATTTTCACAGGAGCAATTACAATAAATAACCATTTTCTTCAAACAAATTATAAAATATATTTTTTGAAATATGTAGATCGTTTTTAAAGCACAAAAAAACATCACCATGTGCATCTCGGAAAGCCAAAATGGTCCAACATTTTGGGTTTCCAAGGTGCACCATTACAGACATCCTATCGGCAAAAAGGTGGAAAGTGAATCTTAAGTGTAAGAAAGAAAGAAAAAGTATTTATTATTATTATTATTTTTGTTTTTAAAATTTGTTTTCTCAGGTTCCAAGAACCTGGTATTTATTAAAATCTCACGGGTGTAAACCAAGGTGAGATTTTAAGTCTGAGTAGATTCGGTGTTTATTATTATTCATTTATTTCAGAATCAAAAAATATTCCATACATTGTTAGTAAATCATACTTATAACTATGTTAGTATATTATTATTGAATGTCAACATTATTAATTATACAGTATTATACTAAAAAACACATACATTATTACTCTATTTTACATTAAAACGGACCCCTCCAGATCCGTGAACGGTATTCCAGTGCCTCACAACCGGACAATCAACCCTTTCCAATATGGTATTCAGAAGGCTGTTGGTGCTGGTGCTGCCCCGCACGCGGCGCATCAGGGAGGCCACTCTTTTCCTCACTATAGCCCTAAAGCAGTCAGTGCTAGCCTTAGCAAACATACCTGATGCACTGCACAAGCGAGGCAACCCCAACAGCATCCTAAAACCATTATTGTATAAGACCCGTTTATTACGACTAGTACAGGAAGATCACAAACTAAACTAAACACAGTAAAAAATAAAAAACCAAGTTATATAAAAAAGTACCAAAAAGAAAAATGAAACAGAAACTCCTACACGAGGCCAAAAGGCTCCTATCTCAGCATGATAAGCAATAAGCTTGGTAAGAATACTAAAGTGCATCCTAATCTCCTAAATATGTACTTATAATCTTCATTACTCATAATAATATGTCATAACTGTCATTATTTGATCCAAATTATTTGAAGATAAATCAGTTTATCTATGAATCACCAATGTTTTTTTTTTTATGCTACTTGTTACCTACGCATCGACAAATTCATCATTACGGCATGGCATGTGAAAATAATTGTGGTTTTTATTGGAGTAGGTATAAGTCTTTCTTGTTCCTTAGCGGGTACATTAAAAAAAAAGGTAAAATATAAAGTCAAGGTAAAAGTTATAAAATAATAATAGGTAACCAATCATTTCAAAGACCAACACAAAATAGGAGCAATTACAAGAAACAATAATTTCCTTCAAAAAAAAAAAAAAAATATTAAAAAAAAATTGGAACGTTTTAAGTGCCAACAAACTCGGTACGTCCTGACTCCTGAAGTTTCGCAGTGAGCAGAGTGAAAAAAACATTATAATGTATTAATTACTGTTCAAGTAACTGAGGTAAGTGAAAATTTATTTTCTTTTATGATTAATAAGTGAAATGTTACATTAATTCTTGCAGTATGCGACTGCTCGCTTTGGATAGGCCAAGCACCAAATTGTTGAATTAAACAACTACTATGGTGCCAACACACATCAGAAGACGAACTAGCTGGGGATCGAGGAGGGGGGGACGGTGGGGGGGTTCAGGGGATTAGACTGGAATAAATCGGCTGTGCAGCTGTCGATTGTCAGATATTTAACTTACCTTTATCTGTTGCTATGCTGACGACTGCCAGCTGCGTACTAGACTAAAGATATCGGCTACTTGACTGATAACCATCGGTTGCCTAGTGATACATCAGCCTCGCGACGGCTGCCAAAGCTGTAAACTTATGTACGTAACTCTTTTAGACTATAGTACGTAACTCTTTTATTAGACTGGTTCATGAAAAAATATGCAATCAAACTAGAAATTCAGATATGCACAAATCTAAAATATTCACGATCAAGAAAAAGAAAGAAAAGAAAAAGAATAAAGAAAAGAAAAAGCAAGAGATTGATTCAAGTGAAGAACGAAGCAGCGCGAGTTCTTATAATCAAGAAATACATGAGGATAGTTCGAGAGAGCAGGGGGCCTAAAAAGGTCACTTTGGCAGAATCATAAAATGATTACATTATGTATCATAATAAAAGTCGTAAAATGGTCACAAACTGACAATTCAAAATATTATTTGACATTAAAGCAATTCATATTTTGTGGACCATTTTACGAATCTCCATACAAAACTGTCAAACAGATGAATTGCGTGATATGAAAATGTACGCAAATAATATTATGAATTGTCAGTTTGTGACCATTTTACAACTTTTATTATGATTCATAATGTTATCCTTTTATGATTCTGCCAAAGTGGCCTTTTTAGGCCTCCTGGAAAGATCTACAAACGAACTGGTTGAGGAATCAGCCAACGCAGTACCATCTGAGACAAAAGAAATTGATGCAAATCTGAGCGTTGCTGAAGACGGCCTAGTGAAACAAGGGATTGAATTATACAGGAACAGACAGTTGGCAGAATTTTACTTACGCAGAGGGACAGAAAAAATTTCAGGCTGACCCTGTATTCACAAACCTAAAAGTTAACTCCACCTTGGCAAATTAGTCACAGTTTTGGAGAAAATGGATCTCGTTTAGGCGCAGTAACTCATGGGCTGTTACAACAACGAAAGGAATTTCAAGAGGTCTACCAAAAAGCTACATTGGAAATTAAATCAGTTATAAATAAGTAAATACTTCTGGTCTTCCAAATCATCGTTTCGGCGAACTTTGGACGCCCTTCTTCAGTACACCTGTGATAAAAGAGCAGAGGTTATCCAACAAAGACGAAGTTTTTACAAACCAACAAGTAAGATTTTGCACGAGTTTCTGCATAATCCACTATCTTCTTCATATTTGTATTCTGAATTTAAACTCTTAGAACTAGTCAAAGACATAGAGGAATTCAAAAGTTTTTTCACTGTATATGTATATTTACGGATAAAAAACTTTTGAATTCGTCTATGTTTTATTAAATTGGGTTTTTTGGGTTTTCGAAGACTTAGAAAACCCAATATTTAGGCCCCAAAAAGATCTACCTTTATGAACAGTCAGACAAAAAACAGTCGCACAAATACTACCTATATAGCAGAGTAAAGGAAAATAATGAGTTAAAAGGAAGGGGCCTGCTAGGGCCGAAGCCTACCGGGGGTGCGGGATTGTCCGAAAGGGATACCGCTGCCCCGGAACATAAAGGGCTAAGGAAGGAACACGGATGGGTTTTAGTCAGTAATAGTCTGACACTCCCTTCCGCTCCACCCAGAGCGGGAGGGGTCATTTGATGATTTCCCATCCATTAAAAAAAAAGGCCGGTAACAAATTATTTTGGGAAAATAATGAATTGTAATTTTATGATGATTGCTTATGTACAGTGAATCATACGCCTATCAAAGGTCTAATTTCATCAGTAATAGGCTCATTTCCATGAACTAATTAATGTAACTGCGTAGGCACAGCAGATTTTACTTATAAAGATAAGATAATTACAAAATTACGTCTTTACCATTTTCCTTAGCAACGACGACGCATAAATTTTTGTAAAAAAAAAAACTAATTTGATGGCATACTTTTTAGGGAGGGGGCGAAAATACTGATAGTCGTTTCAGAAACACTTAATCAAATCTGCCGAACAAATGACGTCTGATAAAAAGTAAATATGTTTTTTGATTTTTATTATCTCATTCTCAATCATATTTGAAACTATTTTTTTTATGTTTGCAAGGGCTGATTTTTGAATCATCTGAAAACTATATTCGAGGAATAATTTTAAAATTTTGACAGTTATTTCATATAAAAACTGTCAAACGGCAATTTTATCTTCGAACAAAGCTTCTTGCTATGGAAAAATCAGCCCTCATTCAAATTGCTAATAATTTCTTAAAATAATATCTTTAAATCATGAACTTCATAATTTTATTTAAATAGAAATTTTATCAAAATTAAACACATGATTTTTCTTAGCATGAATTTGACTAATAACTTACTAGTAAAAGTTTTAAGAACGTCAAGAATCTGACTTTAATATTGTGCATCTTAAAATATCAGCATACTATTGTCCTACTCCTGCAGTAGGACAATAGGAAGGATGTAGCAAAGGCAGGCAATTGCCCTCAAAGGCTCAAAGCTTGGCAGCCAAGCTTAAATATCTATACTAATATTATAATATTATTTTGTTTGTAAGTTTGTATGTAGGGGGTAATCTCTGGAACTACCAGTCGGATTTGAAAAATTCTCCTTGCATTTGATAGCCCAATTCTTGAGGAAGGCTATAGGCTATTTAACATCACGCTATGACCCTTAGAAGCCGAGCAAAAAGAAAAAAAGTCAAAAAGAACGTTAAGTGATAGCGCAGGCGGGTGATGCGATACGACGGGGTGGCTCGGGGGAAATAAGAATAAAATAAACTAAACATAACTGATATATCTGACCTGGTTTGATACTAAAAATATTACACTAGAATCACTTTATCAATGAATTACCAATTTTCGCATTATGCGTGTGACTCATCAGAACTTTCATGCAAGGAAAATAAAGGTAAAATCAAAATATTTTATTTCACATAAACCTACATGGGCACTTATGAAATACTTACCTACTTTTGTACGGAGCCCTCGGTGCGCGAGTCCAACTCGCCCTTGACCGATTTTTTTATATTATAAGCATGCTTGGCTAAAAAAAACGCTATGTGTATATGTCACCGGATGATTGTGAATACCGTTAGTTTATATATAATCTATTCGAGATTGTAAACCGTCGATAAATTGTGAACTGAATTACTGCATACAAAATAATTATAAAGTATTAATTTTCGCTTGTTTATAATCTACATCCATTTCAAACCGTCAAATTGCTCGCATGCAATTGGTGAGATTGCATTACCCAGAACAGGAAAAAAAATTTAAACAATTTTTTCGAGACTCCTTGCACCTATAGGGATTGCATTGGGCTTGACTTGTTTCCATTTTTTTAATTATTTGCCTAGATAAAGGCATAGTAACATACACTTATAAATGTAGTTACTTATGACGCCGACGATTAAAAACGTACCTTCTACACCGGCACCCTAATTGCGTAACACACTATCAATCGGAATCTGAATAATTTTGAAGCAAATTGGTAATCTATTGCTTCGTAAGTTCGAAAAATTTGTCTGCTCAACACGTAAATAACGCAATGAATGTTGTTGAACTGTCAAAATGAAACCGATTCCGATTGATAGTGTGTTACGCAATTGCCCCGCGGGTCAGGTACAGACGCAGACGAAATAGGCTTAGTAAGAGGGTCATGCTGTCACGCACTCTTTGGGTACGAAACCCTTAAAAATCTTAGAGGATATCCCGTACGTGACAATATAAGTGTACATTCAACGAAACTTTCGTTACTATGTGAATGTTTACTTATCTCCATTAGGTACCTACTCATGAAAAAAAATCTACTGCTTTCGTTTTATCTATGAATCACCAATGTTTATACAGGGTGTTTGGTAGAAGGACCGACACAATTTTTTGAGGGATTGGAGATGTCATTTGCTAGCACAAATTTTTTTGTTTTTCTTTTTTATTATGAATTTTTAAATGGATTTGATTCGTTCCTTAACACTTTGAGCGGAGCATCTGGGTATTCAAATGTTTGTTGCACGGCGCACTATTTTCTCATACAAAATACGTAATTAGAATGTATTACGTACTTCGTAAAGTGAAAAAAACTAACGTTAAGTGGCGCTAGCAATCCGAAAATTTAAAGTGATACTGCGCGATGACGTAGCTTGAAGGAATTGGTATAAGCCGCAACCGTTTATACACGTTGTTTAAAGAAAGTCATAGTTTTTGCTGACGTGATTAAACGTTGTGTTAAATAGCGTTTACCAAATTTGACGTATTATAACGTTGCTCCGCTCAAAGTGTTAACACAATTTTTTGAATTTAGAAGCACCCTAGTAATTAATTATCTAGAACGAAATACAACACCAAAATTATTGCGCTCTATTACAACCACAAACAAAAAAGTTGTGACGATATTTCGGGTGATAAAAAGAAAGATATCATTATCTCAATTACCTACCGTGACACTTAAGACAGGTGTTATGTGTGAAAACTAGGATAATAATATGATACTTCCTATCCCTAAGAAAATTGTGTCTGTCCTTCTACCAAACACCCTGTATATTAGGTATATTCGTTTTGTATTGAATTATATCTCGTGACTCATGAAACCTGAAGTGCTGTGATCATCATTCATCATTGTCCTGCACTTATACCAATTTATTTTTGGTCGGCGCAACATGTCTTTTTCTTCCATTTTTGAAGTGAAACTTCTTTACGCACGCTTGACTTGGGGAGTAAGCTGGCGAACGCGTGACGTAAGCGTTACGAGTTCGCCGTTTGAGTTGAGTGGGGGATATAAGCAAGAGAAAGCAGTGCGCGCGCATATTTTCTTTCTCTCTTCCTCTCATAGCCAAATACGTTTGAAGTTTCACTTCAGTCGTGTGGTCATATGCACACTCGGTTTTTTTTTTCTTTTAGTCGTCATCCCGGTAGTCACCCTGAAGTGCTCTCTAATATCAGTTACAAAAAGTGTTGAGGTTTAAGCTCAACGCGCACGTATAATCGCTGCACGAGATCAGCATCGCTTAAACTCGAGACATTCAGGATTCTTTCTATGCAAAGACATCCTAACTATCCATACTAACATTACAAATTCTAAAGTAACTCTGTCTGTCTGTCTGTATGTATATTATCTTTTCACGCCTAAGCCACTGAACGGGTTTAGATGGATTTTTATCGAACACCGCGTTCGGAGGTGACATACCTAGTAAATAAATAAATAACGAACTGATGTCTACAAGCTCCCGATAAGCCCACCAGAAACAAATCCCATAGATTTCTTTGATCTACAGAAATTCTTGGGTAACGAAGACAGAAATTAAAGTTTATTATAATACTCCCACATTGTGAGGGAAACTTTCGGTTGGTAACAGTATTACCGTACGTCGGCGCTACTTAAAATTCTGAGCGAAGATAGGAAGTACCACAAACTACTTTAAGCTCACAAGCGCTTTTAAACGTATTTTGGCACACATCAATTGCATTATCTCTGTCGTAACAAAATACGTAACAGTTTTAAATGTAGTTTCTAAGGGTCTGTTTTGTTAAATGAAGTGATCAGGGAAAGAACAACTTTTGTCACATTTTTAATTTTTTTTTTCAACTGGCAATGCAGTCTGAATGGTTATACCTGTCGCTATATTCTGTCAAAACAACAGGGCAATAACATCCATAGTCTCCGAGCTTTCATGCTTTTAAAATATCGATACAGGGAAAAAACATACAATGTCCGGACCGTTCAGGCAAAAACAACCGTTGTCAGTGGTCGAATGTGACAGCTATACCTACCCCTACCCCCTATACCATTATACCTATTACAATTAAAGTGCTTTGGGTATGAATGACACTATTTTATTAAGATCTTATCTTTTAATTAGTAATATCTCAGTTTGTTCATTAGGTGACAAAAGTGGTTATTACCCTGATCCCTTCAAATAAAACGAGGTTTTTGATATAAAACAACCGAAGTATACTAGGTGTCAAACTTACAGACCGCATTAGAAACTCTATGGGATCCAAAATACAAATAGCGAACACTGGCCGGAAACTGGACTAAAGTGGAATAGGGCTGGCCAGATATGGCAAACAACAACGATAGTTGTTTTTGCGCCCAAGTCAAAGGACTCGAAGCGTCCCGTTCTTAGCACGAGTGTATAGTCATGTACTTCGGACTTCGGTCAATTTCGACCAGTACTTCGTCGAAGCAACTTCGCGAGTAGTGTAGTACAGGTTTTAAATTCGCAAGCATGTCGCGAACTTGAAGCAAGCAAATATCTGATAGGTAGTCGTAGGGAATGGGTAGTTCTTCGAGGTCCCTCAAAACGCGGTCACACGGTCTTAATTCGTAACCTATTAAACATACAGTCTTAGGACCAAATACAGATTAATCTTTATTTATATGTGTACATAATTTAAACATTAAACATCTAAAATTATTTATAATTTTTATTAAAAAAAATATCTAATGTCGAAAACGGGAGCAAAATCGGTGTTCTTCGCGCGTCACACTCTGTTTGCGCTCACGGAAAACTTTGATAACTTTTGAATTCAATTCATAAGCATATAATGTAATACATCAAATTAATTGCATTTAACTATGCATCATAATTATCAAAGAACATTAATTTTATCTCTTAAGTGACAATAGTTAATAGGCTTTATATCTCTGTCACACGATTTTGTTAGTTTCGAGAGCGCGCAACAAAACTGCACCTATCTTCCAAGAGCGCCAGCTTGTCGCTACACGTTTTAGCTGCGCGGATGCTCAGTAGTTTCCCGGCGTCAGGGGGCAAGACATGTACGTTCATCGCTTCTAAACAAAAAAAATACGAGGTGAGTTATTCTTTGAATATTTTCAAGTAGCCTTGGTCTAGAAACTTTCATGCACATATTTTGAAAGATAATGCTTATAATTTTCCAAATCATTTTGTATTAAGGAATAAGATAGATCTTCGAGATTATTCTCAAGTACTTTGTTTGTTTATTTACCTATAAGTTTAATCGTAATTCTCAAAAATGTGAAATTTTCTTAACTTTCGTGGCACGACTTTCGTGGTTATTTGTTCACGAAAGTTAGCTAGCGCACCACGAAAGTTATATATCTCCATTGAATGATAAATTTAAATTACTTGTGATGCTGCAAATGCATTTACTCGATTATCGCGAAGGTCCAAAAAGGTGTCATGTATTTATATAAGTGTTTATGCACATATGTGTTTCAATTTTTTTCTTTTAACGACTCGTCGTAGGTGTGTGTTTCTGTTTGTAGGTTTTCTCGTAGTCAATTAACCATTTTTCCCATCCCAAACTGGACTGTTTTACCAATTGTATCCCTCTTGCTTAAAAAGTCCCAACGTCACCGTCATACTTTCTGATTGTCTTGTACTTTACATTAATTACTCACAGTAGTCGTGTTAATTTTTTCTGGTTAAAATTATTTTCAGATTACGTTCAAACCGAAACTATTGCACCGCAAAGTGCAAAGGAGCGACAGCGACGGGAGAAAAAGCGTCTAGCAGAGATAAGAAGAAGAGGAAGAATAAAAAATGATACAGAGTTACACAATGCAGTAAAAATGAAGGCAAGAGAAAGGTACTACAAAAGAAAAGCAGAAAGGAATGTCATCCCAGTTAGTGAAATGAGGAGGAAGGAAAAGAGCCGTGAGAGAGCAAAACCGCATAAAAAGCCGACTTTATCGTCAAATAATGAAAGAGCGAGAGAACGTTGCTCTTCAGGAAAATATGATCAAGTGCCCCGGATCTCCAAATTTAGTTCAAGATCCACTATGCTCTCCTAAATCACCAACCTAAGTTAATAATAAGCGATGAGAACATTAGTTCTCATCACTTATTATTAACTGGAAATCAGGGCTCAGCTTATTAAAGCTGAGCCCTGATTCACAACCATACGACAGGCTATCGTATCGAAAACCTGACATTTCGATAACTTGATTTGACTTGCCCTCAACAGCAAATAGCTGTTGGAAGAATAGCGGGCGTCTATTTGATTTAAACTGACAAAATTTTCGGGTTTTGGACTTGTGAACAGCGTTTAGAAGACTCCTACGATAACAATGATTAATGTTCGATACGATACGGAACGAGTGTTTGTGAATAGCTATGCTGATCTCAAAACACTATAATTGTTTTCTCAAATACAAGTTGATTCATAAAAAATAAATCTTTTATTTATTATTTATTTGTTTATTTATATATACTTTATTGTAAACCACAAAAAAAAAATATATCGAACACTAAAAATATAGAATGGCAATTTATAAACTGGAAATTTGAGAAAAAATAAGGATTTGAAACTATATTTTGCTTGTAGAAAATACGTCTGTAACTTTCGTGCCGTCTTTCGTAACTTTCGTGGGCACAGAAATTTCAAAATAAAATATCTCTTTAGTTTATGCACCAATTTACATAAAATAAAAAAAATACGTATTATTTTTATAGCATCTTAAATGTGTGTACATTTATTTGTAGATTATTCAAAAAAATAAATTCGCCATGAAAGTTACGCGGAGAATACTTTTTGAAGAACTACCCGAATACGAAAAACGTTGTTTTGATCAAAACTTGAACTGCAACTGAACTTCGTTAGTATTTGAATTTAGCCTAAAATAGTGCTATTCTGTACGAATCTCTTTTTTTTGTTGATGATTGGGCCCGCTCTTGACCTCGATTACGGAAAGCGACAGATGAGATCTATGATGGAACGAGCGTGCCCAGAAGATGCCTGTTCACTATTGTTACCTTATCATATAACTACCTGTTTCCAGCACTTGAAGCAAATAAATAAACACTTCAGTTGGCCACTCAACACTCATCGGCTTTCCCTGACGTGTCATCACATCACAGTATGTACACAAGTTCGTAAGTGCCACAATTAAAAAAAAAATGTTTTGATTCAGATTATGTAAATGTTCATATTTTGTTAGTATTACATTAGGCTTAAAACGATGTTAGTCATGTGGAGATCAATTAATGTACTTATTTATGTAAAATAAAATCGAAATAAATTATTCAAAATAAATTTTGTTTATTTAGACATATTTACATAATTTAAAAGCTAACAGAATATTTACAAGTATGTCAAAAGGAGGGGAAATAAACAAAAAGCATCAAAAAATTAAAAAAAAAATATTCTCTAGTAAAAGAAAAAAATAATAGTTACTTAATACTTCATCTACTTGATCGGGATGAAGTAATTTTTTCTGTCAAATTCTATTTAAGTGGTTCATTGGTCAACCAAAATGACAACAACCAATCCTTAAATTTGATATTATGGGATTTGACAAAGATCGAATAATACATAATTAAAAGTATTTTTAAACCAAAACGAAAATTTCATCAATAACTAAGTAAAGGGCCCGTGGCTAAACAATAACAACCGCACAGGTCGATCGATCAGGTTAAGCTACGCTTGCCGCGGTTGGTCCGTGGATGGGTGACCATCTTTACATACCGAGACCCCTCCGTGCCTCGGAAAGCACGTTAAGCCGTTGGTCCCGGCTGTCATTCGTCGATCTTTGACAGTCGTTACGGGTAGTCAGAAGCCCGAAAGTCTGATAACCAGTCTTACCAAGGGGTATCGTATTACCCAGTAACTGGGTTGTGGAGGGCAGATAGGCAGTCGCTCCATGTATAATACTACCAGTATTATACATGGAGCGACTGCCTATCTGCCTTCAGCTGCATCCGGTTAGACTGGAAGCCGACCCCAACATAGTGGGTAAAGGCTAAGCAGATGATGATGATCAATAACTAAGTAGGTAACAACTGAATTTCCAAGAATCGAATTTCATTACGAAAGGCTGTCGACCTGTAACTTGTGTGAGTGCGATGTCAATAAAGTTCCAGGAATCAATAAATTCTCGTTGACATTAATATCAACGAGAATTTATTAATTCCTGGAACTCTTTATATCCCGCCGATTCAGGTATTTATAGTATTTTCTGAAATACCATTTTCTGTAGTCCGAATTTGTGAATGATCTTCAAAAAACTTTTTACAAAAAAAAACAACCGACTTCAAAAGAAACACTACAAAGTGATAAATAACTTTAATTTCGGAAGTCGGTGTCGTTGGTTCCGCATTTTCGTTTTTTGACACCGACTTCCGAAATTAAAGTTATTTATCACTTTGTAGTGTTTTTTTTGAAGTCGGTTGTTTTTTTTTTTTTGTAAAAAAGTTTTTATTTTTCACTTTTTAGTTGTACCTACCCCACAAAAAAGTAAACAAAAAAATCGTTAATGTGGACAATGCAGATAAATTTTTAGATTTTTGTTGATGATTCAAAAACTGCTTGTCCGATTTCGATAAAATTTTCATGGGACCATTTGGGAACTATACCCTTTCCAACAAAAAAAGAATTTTTCAAATCGGTTGGCAAGCGACGGAGTTATGCGCGAACAAACACAAAAAAAAAAAACATACAAACATTCGAATTGAGAACCTCCTCCTTTTTTAGAAGTCGGTTAAAAATAGCAATTCTTTGGGTAATATTAAAATATTCATCTTTCCACTACACTGCCAATATTAAGTTTTATTTTGTGCGTTATAACTTTTTCAGCTTATGGCATCCTTAATTAGAGTGGTATAAAAGAATTGACTAACTCAACACATCAATGTTAAAAAGTAGTTGCAAGTTAGCTGCCTGTACACATAATAGCTTGTGCGACCGTACCAAACATTCTAAAACATGTGACATCCACCAACCCGCATTGGGCCCGCGTGGCCCACGGCCCACTCCCTCTCACAGGGAGGAGGCTACTACCAAATTGCGATTGACCGTTACGTACTTGGTGCACTTTTTATCGAACTTGCACTCAATAATCACCATTACTCATTAATGACAAGTTTGATCCTAAATATATGACTATAATCAGTTTATCAGATGCCTTATTTATGTTTATATTCTGCACTTAAATTCTGACTCATCAAACCTCTTCGTACAAATAACAATTTGGCTACTTTTTTTCCTTGGTGGCAGGAACATGGACGCCCAGCCTGTAACTGTGACCATGAATTCAGCACATGACTTTACCCCCCCCCCCCCCCTACCTTAGAAGCGTAGCAAATTGTTTTTTTTTTTAATAAGTTTAATTACTAAAACCCGTCTACTGAAAAGGATGAAACAAGAAAGTACCTTCACGTGCTCGCATGCTACCATATCTTATAAGTAGATATGTTAGTAAACCGGCATGTGACCACAGGAAGGTAAAGCCCTTTCATTTGATACCCAATACGACATGATAATTTTTTTTTTAAGTCATGACTTTATGTCCTTATGTCCGCTAGAGGGCGCTATATTTAATTTAATGTGACGTCACATAGCCCAACCAGCGGACGATCAAGACGCTTCCAACGAGACCTCATTTGTCGAATTATGATGTACGTTTGCCTGGCTAGGCCCCCCGGAATTTGCGATTTAGGTATACACCAATGCAATGTACTCGCCTCTAGGAGTATATGTACCGCTTTCTTTTTCAATGTACCTCTGTACTTTTGAAGAAATATGCAAAAAAAGGGGGCCGTGCCAGCCAAACGTTTTCAGCACGGCCCTCGTGTAACTTGAAAAATATATAGCGTATTAAAAAGTTTCATAAACTCAAGGAATGTACTTTACTAACACGTTCTATGTACCGTAACAGATATTGTGAATTCGTAATAACAAATAATATATAGACGTGGATAGGGGGCCGTGCTGAAAAAAAAAGAAATGAGAAAATATCTGAAAAAGACAAAACAACCTTAGCCAAAAACTATATAAAAGTAATTCATGTTTGGCAAGTAACATTTATGTACCGCATTGGTTTCTCATACAACTTGCTAAATTCAAAAAATAAACCAATTTTAGTTCATTCAGCACGGCCCTCTATAGTTGCCTATATCTTTTTAAATATGACATGTGTGTTTACAAAATTCGACTTCCTGAATTATGTATAGGAGTACATTCGTTCCAAATAAATTGCGATTATGGTGTATTAGTATTTTAAAAGATAATTTGGATCAAAAATATCCTAACATGCAACTGATGGGGTGACCATGGTTCCATAAATTAGGTTGATTTATTCTATACCTATATTAATGAAATTATGTGACTACATTGAAATAAACATTCTTTTTTTACAATTTGTTTTTTTTTTTCTTCAAAATTAATATTAGCGATGACATCTTTTAAGGGAATTAAATCAGTTAAAACTTATTGTGTGCGGTCGCTATTAATTCACTAGGTAAGGTTCAATCAATGTGATTTGTTGGAAACGTATCTGTAATTTTTTAAGCCTTTTAAGCTCTGTAGTCAAAGTGAAAGCATTTATTTCAAATAGGCACATAAAAGGCACTTTTGAACGTCAAAAATTACCTTAAAATAGAATTGATTCTAGTCGCCCCTTCCAAAAGGTAGTTTTCGTGTGGAGAAGAATGGGCAAGAAACTCCACCGTTACTCTTTTAAAATGTTTTAGGTACCTACAATATTTTGCATGGGTACATTAATTATATAAGGTGTAAAAAAATTAACCTTAAAAACTTTAAGAGGTGCTTTAGACCATCGAACTGAACAACTCACTATGGGACCAACTCCGAAATCACGAAAAAAAAATCAGCTGTTTCATACAAAAGTTCAATACCTACTCGGCCAAAATGTATGAAACAGCTAATTTTTTTTTCGTGATTTCAGAGTTGGTCCCATAGTGAAAGTTGTTCAGTTCGATGGTCTAAAGCACCTCTTAAAGTTTTTAAGGTTAATTTTTTTACACCTTATATAATAATATGTGAGGACGGTGCACCTAAAATAAAATTACTATACCACAATAGGTAAAAGAATTGTAGTGTTTGTGACACATAGTTTTTCTGCGATTATTCCATAGGTACACGTAACTAATCTGTGAAATGTACCGAAACTGTAATTTTATTGTAAATAAATATACATCAATCCGTGTGATTTATTGGAAATATATATGTGATTTTTTTTAAGCCTTTTGAGCTATTTAGTCTTAACGACACTTGTTGTTTTGTTCGATTTGCGACCTACTACTTACTACTATTATAGTTATCGTTAATATATAGTTAATACAGATTACGATATTTTTGATTTTTTTATTTTATTAAAGATTTACTCAGAAGTTTTTTTATCCATTCTCACGTGGAATCATGGTCACCCCATCAGTTGCATGTTAGGATATTTTTGATCCAATTTATCTTTTAAAATACTAATACACCATAATCGCAATTTATTTGGAACGAATGTACTCCTATACATAATTCAGGAAGTCGAATTTTGTAAACAAACATGTCATATTTAAAAAGATATAGGCAACTATAGAGGGCCGTGCTGAATAAACTAAAATTGGTTTATTTTTTTAATTCAGCAAGTTGTATGAGAAACCAATGCGGTACATATGTTACTTGCCAAACATGAATTACTTTTATATAGTTTTTGGCTAAGGTTGTTTTGTCTTTTTTAGATATTTTCTCATTTCTTTTTTTTTCAGCACGGCCCCCTATCCACGTCTATATATTATTTGTTATTACGAATTCACAATATCTGTTACGGTACATAGAACGTGTTAATAAAGTACATTCCTTGAGTTTATGAAACTTTTTAATACGCTATATATTTTTCAAGTTACACGAGGGCCGTGCTGAAAACGTTTGGCTGGCACGGCCCCCTTTTTTTGCATATTTCTTCAAAAGTACAGAGGTACATTGAAAAAGAAAGCGGTACATATACTCCTAGAGGCGAGTACATTGCATTGGTGTATACCTAAATCGCAAATTCCGGGGGGCCTAGCCAGGCAAACGTACATGAATTATGACAAGTAGTTTAGAAGTTGAACAGATGATATTAGAAGATTATATCCAAGATAAGAACGCTTGGAAACATGCTGGTCCTGCTCCATAGGACAATCTAGAGTCTAGACAAAATCAAACTGGTTGCTAATTTAATTGTAATTTTTTTTTTTATTCTTTTTTACATTCATTACTCACACCCTGACTTATTGCTTGTATTTTTTTTTTTATTAAAATCGTTTTGCTTGTACCATGTTTGTAAATAGGTGAGCACCATGTATCTATCAGATAATTAATTTATATGTCATGGTTTCGTTTTTAATTCTTTGACCTATTGTGGTATAGTAATTTTATTTTAGGTGCATCGTCCTCACATGTTATTATAATGTACCCATGAAAAATATTGTACCTAAAACATTTTAAAAGAGTAACGGTGGAGTTTCTTGCCCATTCTTCGCCATACGAAAACTACCTTTTGGAATGGGCGACTAGAATCAATTCTATTTTAAGATAATTTTTGACGTTCAAAAGTGCCTTTTATGTTCCTATTTGAAATAAATGCTTTGACTTTGACGAACATACATACATACATACCGGTCAAAATCATAACCCTCCTTTTTGCTTTGCCGTAGTCGGGTAAAAACCAACGAAAAATTTCAACGCAGGGAGTTCATGAATGATTTTATTTCCGTAAGTTGATTTGTACAAACACTTTTACACGTCAATCATATTTTTTAAATAAACTAGATGAGGTCGACGTTTCCTAACTGACTACTCTGAGAAGAATGGCCGAAACATACTCAGAGGTCACAGTCTCTTTTAAAGTCCAGATATAATCTGGGTCAGATCCTTTACTGAATCCATGGTAACAGGTTGCGCGCATTATGTGCACCCTGTACATTTCGTAGCAGTAAGGGCTATTTTCGTAGATCAAGTTTTACTTTATACGAAAAATAAACGCATATTATCTTAGCACTGTCAGAGCAAAAATTATTACAAAACAACACCTGAAAAATAAAGAAAAAACTTTATTTTCTTTCAGAAGAACTTAATGAAAACTGCAGACAAATACTACTTTCGCACCTCCAAGACTTCTTTCAACGAGAAATAAAACCTTAAAAGTGCATCGACCGACCTCTTTTATTTCTGCACCCGATGTTATGCCATAAATAAGTGGGGGAAAAGTCTGAAAGTTCAATAAAACCCATGGTAATTTAAAATTTCCCCGTCCTGACTTAATCCACGATTCAGTTTGGGCCACTCTCCCCTAGGGAGGTAATTAGTCATTAAACTTCCTTGGGTTCGATGGCACTGATGTTTGTACTAAATTAGCTCTGCATTTGATATACACCTTATGTAGGTTTAATAACGGTTATTTTTAAATGATTTGTGTTTGGAAAAGTTTGTTTAAAAGTGCCAAGTTTTGAGTGGCCTCCGTTCTGCGTTAAAATAATTGATTTAGACTTTTTTGATTGGTATTGTGAATATTACGTTGTTTATATTTTTGAAAACATTTACGAATAAAATCGAGCCAACGAGCTGCGAGGGCTGGGGTAATAATGTACATTTTTCTTTTAGTGACAATAATCATAAAAAAATACGTGTGGCACTCGGGGACTGCCGCGGTAAAGCTATTGCATAGCATTTTTTATCAACTTATGCGAGCTTCGTACAGTCTACACGCATACGTCTAGTCGCATGCACACAAACACCGTGCCAAAGTCTGCCGAACTGAAATGACGTTAGACGATGCACGGCTTTCAACGCCGCACCGCTGTGCCGGTCGGAGTGGGGGGTGTTAGGTTTATTTTCGTTACAGAATTTCTTAATTCGGTCGCCGCGCTCAAAGCCCGCGATAAAAGCTATGCAATAGCTTAAAAGTTAAAAACAGTATCTCGTATTTTACTTTAAGTAGAAATTTAACTGCCTCGTTGGTACAGTTGTCGCAAACGGTACTGCTGACAGTCCTGGATTTTTCAATAGGCCGTATAGGCCGCGGCCTAGGGACGGCAGCGTCTTAGAGGCGGCAGATTTCAGAGAACGTCCACTCGATTTCAGAGGATAAAAGTCAAACAAGTTCACTGGTTATCTTTTCTCAGGGTTTTTTTATGCTAATACGTTATATCCCTATAGAAACTCATTCCTATCGAAAATTATCAATCCTAGGTACCTACTGTTATTGTACCTATTTTATCTATATTACTAAGTGAGTGATGGATGAGAGCGGCGGGCGGCAGTGGCACAACGTAACCACCTCCGCTTCCCGCCCGCACTCACCGATTTTGCTATTAAAAAGGGGTGCTAATTAAGGCAGCTTCTTTAAAATGTCATTCTCGTCTGCAAATATATTTAGTTGTCTAATGAATTAATAGGTCAGCGACGAACTTTTAGCGTCTAATAAATGGTTTATAAGCGACCATTATATTGTAAAACAAGCTACTGTTAATATGACGCAACATGGTGATAATTCTTAAGCAACTAAATTTGTGATATGTCTACTCATTGCCAGCTTCTAATAAGTGTATCAACTTCATCTATAAAATAATATCAACGTACTCTAATTTCATAGAGTCACCTTTATTTTTATACTTTAGCATAAGTAATTGATGAGTGAATCTACTATATTTGAACATATTTCCTTATTATTGTCATCAAATAATGGTCAATGAAAGCTATAATTTCATGTATTCGCCTATCTATTTATAATGTTACCATAAGTAATTGACTATTATACCTACCCAAATGAACATACAAAAAATATTGTTATCATAAACAAACATCTGCAACTCTGTGTTTGTTTGTGTTTGGACACACCTTAGGGAAAATTAAAACCAAACAACTATTTTATTTGTAAATCAGATAATTTTAATGGGTTCCCTATCCATTTGCATAAAATTTTAAGACCTAATATAACTTAGCATAATTTTGTTTGGCATAATTATATTTTCGCATAATATAATTACGCATAACAGCTTACGCATAATTTTTTTAAGCATAATTTCTCTAACCATAATAATGATTAAGCATAATATTGTAAAGCCTAAATTTATTAAGCATAAAGTTCTAAAGCATAACTTTTTTAAGCATAATATCCTAACCCTAAAGCATAAATTTATTTACGCATAATGATATTAAAACATATTTTTATTTTTTCGCTGTAGGAAGCATGAAGCAAGCAAGCATACAGCATGCAAGCAAGCATGCAGCAAACAAGCAAGCATGCAGAATGCAAGCAAGCATGCAGCATGCAGCATTCAAGCGCTCGCTCTTGCATCCTATGTCGACGGAGACCCGCTTCGCGGGGCCCCTATTTCTGTGTAAAGGGTTTAAAGTAACCTAACCAAACCGAACCTCGGGGTGCCCATCGCTCGCTCTTGCATCCTATGTCGACGGAGCCCCGCTTCGCGGGGCCCCTATTTCTGTGTAAAGGGTTTAAAGTAACCTAACCAAACCGAACCTCGGAGTGCCCTTCGCTCGCTCTTGCATCCTACGTCGTCTATCGGCCGCGCCCCTCTGATTCCCAACGAGCGTCAGGTACACTCCCGCGCTTGTGTTGCAAACTTTCACGAAAAAAGAATATGATTTATTAATTTAGTTGTTGAATGAAAAACTTTGATTGCTAATTTTGAGGCTGGAATTTGATTTTATTAGCAGACAGATGTTGAATCTCTAAAATATATAAAGTAGCTCACTTACAACATTAGTCGCTGAGTTATCAAATCAGAAGTAAATATATTTATCGGTAGCTCGGAGTCATATTAATTTACGCTCGTAAATTGACGCTGGTTTTTTGATATTCTGTTGGAATAGTAAAGATGATGAATTAATATAATTGAAGCTGTTCTATTAACTCGTCGCCCACATATAAAAAAAGACGCTAGGTTGCAGGTGCTAAAGAAAACTTTTGTTGCCGCACATATAATTTCCCATTAAAAAGTCCCGTAAAAATTGTAATTCTTGTTTCTTTTTACGCTCTTTCTTAATGAGAATGACTAATTCATTTGTTTATTTAAGTTTAGTGCCTTCTTTACCACAAATGGTAAATTATTGTTTTAGAAAGGTGCACATGGGGGAGGGCGGGAGGTGGCCTACACTCATAGAATATATAAATCCGGCACTGAGTGCTGAGCATAATGTCCTGGCTTCGATTCCCGGATCGGGCAAAGTGGATGATTAAGAAAGGGTGTGTGTGTGTGTGTGAGTGGTTGATTTCGGGATGGTTTAGAAAGGATTTTTCCATCTGGATTTTCTCAATAGCAGCCCAGTCTAAATTGTGCCCGGTTGATGGCAGTAAGCTCACCCCCTAATACTTGGGACTTAAACATAACTGGCGAAATTTTCGTGTCGTTTCGTGTGTGTGTGAACACCTCTGCCTAACCCTTCGAGAATTACACGCGTGATGTTATGTAAATAAATCACACACATTTTGGTTTAAATAAATTCAACCTAGCTCATGGTGCCGATTCTGTTGTTCACGAACTAAACAAAATGTAAGTCCAATGCATCTTCTTCTTTCTATTGCATTAAGAAAAGGACAGAAGATAAATTTTAGTTTAGTCCTCTCTAATTAATCAGCGCCTGACGTAATTTTAGTAGGCAAGTTTTTAGTCACGTCTAAACTAGTATGGAGTAGTGTCAGGCGCTGATTTATTTGACAGGACTAAACTAAAATGTACTTCTGTCCTTTTCTTAATGAACTAGAAAGAAAAAGATGCACTGAACTTTTTTTTTGTGGATTTGAAATCATCAAATAATGATTCCTCCCGCTCTGGGTGGAGCGGAAGGGAGGGTCAGACTCTTACTGACTAAAACCCACCCGTGTTCCTTCCTTAGCCCTTTATGTTCCGAGGTAGCGGTAACCCTTTCGGACAATCCCGCCGCGCTACCCCGGCAGGCTTCGGCCCTAACGGGCCCCTTCCTTTATGCCAACATCTCTTTTATTTTAAATTTAGTTTAGTTTGTGAACAAGTGTATCGGCACCAGTAACAATATACTTGATTTTGTTAAAAAAGTTGTCAAATTCTTGATTTTCATAATCTAAAATATAGGTAGGACCCACTTATTATTAAAAAAAAAAAGCTTTTAAAAAAAAAAAGACTCACTACGCCGCTTTTTTATAACATTATCACCAAAACATGACACAATTCAAATAATGGCGCCGATTCTCTTGTTCACAAACTAAACTAAATTTAATTTCAGTGCATCTTTTTCTTTCTATTTCATTAAGAAAAGGACAGAAGATAAATATTAGTTTAGTCCTGTCAAATTAGTCAGCGCCTGACGTAAATTGACGTATTTTTAATAGCCAATATTTTAATCACGTCTAAATTGTTTATGGAGTATCTTAATTTGACAGGACTAAACTAATATTTATCTCCTGTCCTTTTCTTAATGAAATGGAAAGAAAAAGATGCACTGAACTTAAATTTAGTTTAGTTTGTGAACAAGAGAATCGGCGCCACTATCTTATCCCATAAATGTACAGATACTAGACTAATCGTACGCTGCACTGACTGACGTCATCACGCCAACGCCAGCTGTCGCTGAAAACTAGCGCTAGGGCTCTGTCTGGTATAGGGTCTTAGCATTATGCGGAGCGATGGCCGTTTTGCGTGTACGTGACCCATGTTTTCTCCCAACTTGTTATTTTTGAAGTGAAACTTCTTTGGGTGGGTTGGGAATTTTTTGAGATGGGAGAAAGCAATTGAATTCGCGCCACTGTTACCGTAACCGACACCGCTTCGGATGTGTAATAATATGTGCCTTTATGAATATACAGGGTCGAATTAAATAAGCTTGCAAAACTGCAGACGTAATGGGTATCAATAAATTGACACGATAAAATAGATTAAAAATATTTGATGGGTATTTTTGGAGGTCAACGGCCGCTTGTCGTTTTCTTATTTGAATTATTGGTGGGAAAAGTTTTTTCTTTTGTTTTATCGTGTTTAGATCACTCATCACGTCTGTGAAGCTTACACAAAAAAAAAACAATTAACACTCCGGGAGTGCCTATGATATATTAGTGTTCTTTTTATGTGTCATGTTTTACCGCAAATAAACATATTATTTTCTTTCTTCTTTCTTTCTAACACAATAATATTATAGTTATCTAATATCTATGTAATGTAGTACCAGTAATAAAATAAATACACAGTCCTTCGTTATTGTAGTTGACATCTTCGTCCAGCCTTAGACAAATATTTTCACAACATACATCCAAATAATGAAATATACAAACATTGTAATATATCAGTACATGGGATGAGATGATATATCGTATAGAAAAGCTATGTAATTTGTACACACTGTGGACGCATTTGTGAGAGGTAGCAACCTTTGTGGAGTGTGAAGGAATGGATAAGTCATAAGCAGTGATAGGCTGAGCATATTTACCTAAACTTCAGAGAACAGAGACAGAAAGTGGAGACTTCCTTACGACGACATTTTTTTCCCGGAATTCGGGAAAAATCTTAAATAAGTTGAAAATAAGCTTCATTTAAGATGGGTAAAGGCTATTTTTAACTAAGCTTGCAATTTCCAAATTTTCGGGATTTTCACGTAAAATCCCGAAATAAATAATCTAACTTTAATTCATGTATTCGAATTATATTTACGATCCTTAAACTAACCGTTGTATCATACATTCCCGCTGCTCGTAGCAGAGCGCTACGCTTCGTTGCTACGCCGTAGACCTGCTACGACATCGGGAATCATGACCTAAACTATCCCAAGATGGATCGGATAGCTTTTTCCCGACTGCAAAGAAGGGCTACGTTTTTAAGCGTCTGGTTTGTATTACGCAGGATTCTTTCTTCGTAGCATCCAAACGGCTGAATGCATTTTAATGTGTAGCGGCATCTACATCATACCTACTCTGTACATTGCTTATTGAAATAAAATATTTATTATTTTTTCCTTTATTTCATTATATACATAAAAATTACATTTTTAAATATTAGGATATAAAAAATATAAAAACATTTTAAAATATATTATTGTTATACTGACGTCACGCAAAATCCTGCATCGCGCAAGCATAGTTTACCGCGCAACTAGCATATAACATCCCGACATCAATCATCGGATCCTTTTGACGTGATAACGTCTTATAAATCGATGAACTGCACGCACGAAAAAGCATGACTCATTGTCACGTTCCGCCTGAGCCAAACGTGCCAAGCGAGAGCGCGGAACAAGCGATAGAGAGGCACGATCGGCCTAAGCGTTCGGCTTGTGACGCATCTATCTGATGTTTTCTTATGACGTTATCACGTAAAATTATCGTCCGTAAATAGACTTTACAGACAACCATTTTTTCTGGAGGATGCGTGAACTTTACACCCTGTTCCTCATACCTCTATAAATGATTGACATGTCGTAAGAAAAAGTTTGTTAAAGAATTCAAATCTGAATAATACCAAAAAAAACTGCCTTCTCCAATCTTCGTAGTCCCTGAACACGGACTCAAGCAAGTCAGGTTACACATGTTTAGTGATAAATGGTGTAACAATGGGGCTTCATTAGCGTCCCGAGACATATTAATTAATTCCACGTCACAGGCTACTCTCAGATGTGTTCGCTACGGAACCCTCCATCTCTTACCGTGACAGATATTCGAAATACTCACGGAAAACAAATCGATCTGTTCGATATTGGAGATTTTTTTTTTCGAGGGACTTGTGGCTAAGTAATAACAGCCGCACGGGTCGATCGACCAGGTTAAGCTACCCTTGCCGAGGTTGGTTCGTGGATGGGTGACCATCTTCACATACCAAGACCCCTCCGTGCATCGGAAAGCACGTTAAGCCGTTGGCTGGCTGTCATTCGTGGATCTTTGACAGTCTTTACGGGTCGTCAGTAGCCCGAAAGTCTCAGTGTGAGTTGTGGAAGTCAGGTAGGCAGTCGCTCCATGTAAAATACTGGTATCCAGCTGTATGCGGTTAGACTAAAAGCCGACTCCAACATAGTTGGCAATAGGCTAGGCAGATGATGATTGGAGATTTTTTTTCAAAGACATAACCGTTTAAAATTAAAAGATTGTTGCTTAGACCTATTCATAAAATAAAAATTAAACTAAACAGATTTCGAGGTTATGCCGGAAACGTTTTGAAGGAAACGATTACGGGGAAATCTATATCTATACTTATAATAAATCTGTAGAGAGGTCAATTCTGTACATGAAATATATTTTCAAAATAACTATCAGGGGGTGATTAGTGATCGATACTGATGCCAAAAATGCAATCAGTAAAATTTTTGTCTGTCTGTCTGTCTGTCTGTCTGTATGTTCCTTATAGAAACAAAAACTACTGGACGGATTTTAACGAAACTTGGTACAATTATTCTTCATACTCCTGGGCAGGTTATAGTATACTTTTCATCACGCTACAATCAATAGGAGCAGAGTAGTGAAGGGAAATGTTGGGAAAACGGGAGAAGTTACTCCATTTTTTAAGCTTCCGTCGCGTGTGCAGCCTTAATGGTTAAAGTTACATAGAAATCATGTATGACGGAAATATTCTACATAAAATTGTCTAAAAAATATCCCGCAACAGTTGACTCACAATAACACGTGTAACTCCTGATAGCTTAGCAGTTCGGAGCATTCTGATTATATTTGTTTACTCTTACGTTTATAATACTCTCACTCATCCCTAATTTAAAAAAGTTAACATTATTACCTATTCAATAAAAAAAGAATCATAGAAATCGGTATAGAAACACCAAACTTATACATGAAATAAGCCATCGCGCATCGCCATCGTGAATACTGAATCATGCTATAAGGATTATTTTTGTGTAACGGTTGCCGCGCTCGACACGGGTCGCGGCGGCGGTAGGGTATAAAAAGGCGGGAGGTCCGAGGTCCGAGAGCAAGCTTCAAGCCCTGGCTGGAGGCCTTAATTATGAGGCATCCACAGGAAAGCCCGGTTAAGCAGACGACAACCTCATAGGTTGAACTGCGAGATGCCATAGACAAAAAAAAAAAAAAAAGAGCGAGCTTCATTCAATATTTGGCTGTTGATGCGTTCAGAGCGTTCGACCTTATTGACAGACAATAATTGATAATGAGAAACCGTGCTTATTAGCGCGACTTTTAGTCTTTAAATAGTTTATTTGAATTTCTTTTGTTGTTATTTTGTAAAATAGGTATGAGTTGTTTTGGTAGTGTTTAAATATTCGTTCAAATTACAAATTATTAAGCGTAGGTACTTTTATTAATTAAAGTAGTTATAGGTATTTATTTTGAAATTTTACACAATGGTTCCCTTTATAATGTAGACAAGAATTAGGAAGGATTTTTTTTAAATTCAACCGCTAAGGGAGTTAAATAGGGGATGAAAGTTTGTATGAAAGTCCGTCAGTTTTAAAGTTAGGATTTTCAAATTTTGTGTTTAGGCTGACGACTAAAAATTAATTTATATGTGTCTCAGCGTTTTTGATAATTCCAACCCCAAAGGGTTAAAAAGGGGGATGAAGTTGTGTATGAAAGTCCGTCAGTTTAAAAGTTAGGGTCTTCAAATTTTGTATTTAGGCTAACGATTGAAAATTAATTTATACGTGTCTCAGCGTTTTTGATAATTTCTCCCCCAAAAGGGGATGAACGAACTGACTGAAATATCAACGCAGTCTAAACCGCTGGTCCTAGGGACATGAGTTTTGGAGGTTGTGTTCTTTGTGCAGAGTAGGTATCGAATAAGAAGGGGTTTTTGGAAATTCAACCTTTAAGGGGGTGAAAAGGGGGGATTTTGTTTGTATGAAAAATCTTATTTATTGAGTTAATAACCTTGAAACTTGGCACGAATACTTATCTAAGTAAATTATGAAGTTTGGAATTTTTTGTTTTTCTAAAATATCCCCTAAAGAGGTAATGGGGGGGTGTTAAAATTTGTATGGAATAATTTTAACGCCCTGTCCGATTAACTTGAAACTCAGTAAGTATTTATACTAAGGACTAAAAATAATTAATAACGTGTATCAGGGTTTTTCGAAAATCTACCCCTAACTCTATGAAAAGAGGTAGTTAATTTTAAAGGGGAGGATTTTACTGCGTGGCTTGATTAACTCGAAAATTGGTATAAATAAACTTTGAGTCAAGTTATGAACACATCTTAAACGATTTTTCAAAATTCTACCCCTGTGGGGGTGAAAAGCGGGGATAATTTCTTTGGAAAATAAACTTAAAAATTGGCCCGAATACTTATTTATTTAAGTTAATTATAAAGATCATACCAACATACATTTTCGAAACTTTTAGAGGAAAGTACGAATTTCACGCGGACAAAGTCGCGGGCAGAAGCTAGTGTTGAAATAAAATACTTGATTTATGATACTGAAATCACCGAAAATAACTGAAGATAACTCATAAATGAACAGGAAATGGAATTAATGAACGAAATGTCAAATTTATTGTAAGCCGTGATCTTTATTCTCGTTACAATAAGGTTGATGTTAGGTTGCTGCCACTGGCAAGTCTGTCAAAATCATTGTGATCTTTATTGTCGTTACAATAAGGTTTATGTTAGGTTGCTGGTATCAAAAGTAAAAAAAAACTGTGAATGGAATGTAGCTATGCCCACGCCACCTACAATAAGCTTTGAACGACCCCATTAGAAAAAAATATCTTATTAAAAAGTATAATTTCAGCCGAAAGACGTCCACTGCTGGACATAGGCCTCCCCCAAGCACCTCCACTTCGACCGGTTCTGTGCTTCTCGCATCCAACGGGTTCCTGCGGCCTTCACAAGGTCGTCGGTCCACCCTGTGGGAGGCCTTCCAACGCTACGTCTTCCGGTACGCGATTACGCGGTCGCCACTCCAGAATCTTTCGGCCCCATCGGCCATCTGTTCTGCGAGCAATGTGCCCTGCCTACTGCCACTTAAGTTTGGCAATTCTTCGGGCTATGTCGGCTACCTTGGTTCTCCTGGGGATCTCTTCATTTCTGATTCGATCACGTGGAGAAACTCCAAGCATAGATAGCCCTCTCCATTGTCCTTTGGGTGACTTTTAGCCTTCTAATAAGGCCCATTGTGAGCGACCACAAGTATAATATACCTATTTTAAAATAACACTCTTATTTAACTAGGGGTACCTGAAGCAAAACGTAGAATACAATACGTACTTTGTTAATCTCCTTTGTTTTCACCAATAATATTTGTTTTCAATTTATGTATTACTCCAACAAACAGTTGTAAAAACATTAATTTCAACTATAACCAAGTCCTGCAACTGAGTAAGCATGAATATTACAATTTTAATCCACTCCTGAATTTGCAAGCGAACTTTAATTAAGAAATAATTTTAGAGACAAAACTGGACGCCATCTGCACGCGACTGTACTGATCTGATGTTTTAATATAAACTTAGAAATTTAATTAAATACTTCGTTTATAATTGTTTCTGTATAACTTGTGAGCGCGATTTTACCTTGTACCTAGCATTTGGATTATATGCGACAATATTTTCGATGACCCCGTTGGTGTTGTGCTCGTAAGCACAACGTCTGTACGTGGGTTCGATTCCAGTCCTGGCAGCTCAGTCTGGGTTTTTGCCCCTGTGTTTTTTTTATTATTTTCTGAATCACAATAGGCTAGGTCCCTATTACGAGGTATGTAGGCACTAAACTAACACACTGTGGCTTTGTGGGCCAAAGATACCAATATTATACCACATAATTATGTACGGTCAGCAGCAAAAGTCGATTAACACTTCAGTTTTTTTAATCTTAGTTATTGAGCAAAATATTTGTTCAAAATTGCAGCAGAAGAAATTTTTTAGAATATAAACTCTTTGCTATTATGTGACAAGCTAAAAAGCAGTTTATTGAGAAAAATTGTTGTCAATTTGATAACATGTAAAAATGACAGTGTTAATCGACTTTTGATGCTGACTGTACTATGACTGCACCACATAGTGTCGGCAGGTAAACCACTTAGTACGCAGTACTCTAAACCACACGAACCAACGCCCCACCACTGTTTCGTGGTTGTACCCGAAGTGAATGTGACTGACCGTGCATAAATCTAAAATACGTAATCACACTATTCACACTAATTCACACTATTCACACTATATCACACTAATATTATAAAGGCGAAAGTTTCTGAGTGTGTGTGTTTATATGTTTGTTACTTATTCACGCTCAAACGGCTGAACCGATTTTGATAAAATTTGGTATGGAGGTAGCTGACACCCCGGATTAACATATAGGCTACTTTTTAACCCGATATTCCCATGGGATCGATATTTATACGGGTAAAACCGCGGGGCGCAGGTAGTTAGTCATAAACTTATTTAGCATAATGTTGCATCCTGTAATGTTCCCATCACAGGGACACAGGCCTCCTCTCTTTTTGAGAGAGAGTGGGCTGTAATCTACCAGGTGGTAGATGTCAGATGTCTTCGAACTTTTGGCTCTAGAACATAAAGCCGGTTTCCTCACGACGTTTTCCTTCACCGTTTTAAAGTTTAAACTTATATATCTGTCACAAATCGCGTAATTAAACTAACCAGAACAATAATACCTGATATTCCTGCATTATGATTAAAACCCGGCACACAATACAGGTATAAATCAATAGAGTACCTTTTAACTCATTCAAATAAATTCAATTGAGAATTACTTGGCTGACTAACAGCCAGTAACTTACAATTTTACCAACTTATCTTTACACTGTACCATTTAAAAGTAACCTTTGTGATATTACCAATAAGGGTGGTGTTGGATGAATAGGTAATGTGGCAGGATTTATCCATGGATTAAGTCGGAATGGCTGAAGGAAGTCGGCCAAACGGAAAGTATTAGATTATGGACGAATCAATAAGAGCACAGTTTGCTCACTGGTTTCACAGTTAGGCAGGTTTCAAGCTCGAATTAACACCAGTCTGTGATTAGGTGCCATTTCACGCTTATGGGGGCTTTTGTAAGCGTTTTTAAGCGCGTAGATATTTTTATGTGAGGGTGTGGGTTCCCCTCTTTTGATACAGTTTATCAGGTAAATATATATATATGTTTGGGAGAATCTGTAGGTATTATGAACAAAGGTTTAACGAAGAAGGAGATTTTTATATTGTTAAATCCATACTAATATTATAAATTCGAAAGTAACTCTGTGTCTGTCGGTCTGCCTGTCTGTCTGTATGTTACCTTTTCACGCCTAAACCGCTGAACCGATTTAGATGAGATTTGGTATAGAGATAGCTTAAGTCCCGGGAAAGGACATAGGATAGTTTTCATCCCGATATTCCCACGGGATCGAAACTTATGCGGATGAAACCGCGGGGCGCTGCTAGTTGATTATAAAGCTGAGCACACATTACAACAACAGGCCGCACCAGGGCTACACTCGCCATGAGAATGCTCGGCATGGGCCGCGACAGACCGTGGGAATCATCGGCACGGGCAGCGACAGGCCTCGTCAGGCGTAGCAACGCCTGGCGCAGCCTGTTCTATGGGCCGTAGGATCGCGGGATTAGTATGGCTTTAGAAAGAAATTGTCACACAAACATGCACAACACAACAAACCCGCTTTGCACTCTATAGCCTATCAAAATAAAGAAACGGAGCAAAAAGATTAATTTATATGATCTTCATATAAATTAGTCCAGACAAATTCGGAACGTTACCCCTAAACGATTGTGAAAACAAATTTAATAAACGCATTTTACTCCGACTTCCCCGAAATGCAACAAAGAAAGTCTGACTTTGTTAAATCCTGTTTTAAAACGGCGTCATGTAAGTCATAAGCGGTTAGCGATTTTAATTTCAAAAAGTACCACCACGTTCACACGACGGGTTAATCGAAGCATCTATGAATCTACAAATGATTTTATACCAAAACAGTCCTCTCTTATTCTTTTTACCCGACTACGGCGGAGCAAGTTATTGCTTTATGTAGACACGGCTACAAATCGCACCTTCAGAATAGTAGTGACTTAACTCAAAAATCTAAGAAATCGAGTTACGATCATAGATGGTCACTAAAAGGCACGCACTTTTAGATGAATATTGAAGAAGAATAGAATAGAATACTCTTTATTATGTACACCATATAAATTACAGACATAAATATAGAAACTTTACAATGGGTGACACAATGGGCGGTCTTATCGCTAAGAGCGATCTTTTAAACACAACCTTTGGATGGATTAAAAACGGGAAGGGCTGACAAATAGTGTACGTAGTCTGTGGTATACCATTTACACAATACAATAAATACATACGTAAAGTACTATTAATCTATATAAATATACATAATAATAAACATGAAACAGGAGCAAAGAAAATACAATGACGATGTTTAAGGAGAGAGAAAGTGCTTTTTTATCATAGTTTTAAAAGTAGACAAAGATTGAGCACGCCTTATCGACACGGGCAAGTCATTCCATAACCGTACTGCTTGCACAGTAAAAGATTTATCATAGAAGCTAGTGGAATGCATCGGCATCTCTAGTCTCAAGAAGCGACGTTTTTATGGTAGAATATATCTTATTCTACAAAATATAAAAATATCCAAAAAAAGAAATATCCAAAAACCTATACAATAATGTAAAAATATAGCTTAATGTGTCGCCGTGTGAACGAACACTGACATGGACTGACATGTACACGATAACCAGAATTCTGATAATATTATGTGCACAGTCGGTGTATTGTGTTCTGTGATAAATGTTACGATATCAAATTATATTGTGTTACATATTCATTCAATAAGGAATTTGGTGTGGTTTTGTTACGAAATCTAATATTTAGATGGTTGCCGTGGTTCCTGTTTCTAGGTAAGTTTAGAACGATAATAGGAAGTTTCTAGAGTATTTTTTTAAAACTACAAGTAACTGAGTGTAATAGAAGAATATTTTTTAATTACTCATAATATTTTGGAGGTATACATACATAGACATACCTACTTATCTATCGATGCCTTAATTGGCGCCTTTGGATAATATGTGCCTTTATGATTGTATGTATGTATGTATATATGTATTTATTATTATATGTATTCTTATATCTTAGTTATAAATATTTTCTTATCTTTTCTTTCTGTTATTGCACCTACTGTGTATTGTCTCTGCATCACCCTAAGGTAGACTGGTAGAAAATGCCTAAGGCATTAAGTCCGCCTTTGTACAGTTTTTACTTGTGCATAAAGTTTTAATAAATAAATAAATAAATAAATGATTATACAGGGTCAAAAATAAGCTAGCAAAACTGCAGACATGATGGGTATCGATATGTTAACACGATAAGATAGATAAAAAATATTTTATGGGTATTTTTGGGGGTCAACGGCCGCTTGTAGTTTTGTTACTTGAAGTATTACTCATCATGTCTGTGAAGTTTACACAAAAAAAGACGGGTTGCACTCCGGGAGTGCCGGCAGAAGTGAAAACTTGAATATTAACGTTGAAATAAATCAATTAAGTATTAATTTAATTAATATAACTCATTTTTTTTTCACTATGTCTGCGTCACTTTTTTCATTAATAGATGCACTTTGTTCAATTTCCATATTTTAAACAATTTATGTACCTACACGAATTTTACGAATTCACAGCAGTGTGGCTACTACACAGACGGTCGAGCCATCAGCTGTCCATCCATCCATCCATCCACTTCCACTTCCACTTCCACTTCCACTTCCACTTCCACTTCGACTTCCACTTCGACTTCCACTTCGACTTCCACTTCGACTTCCACTTCCACTTCCACTTCCACTTCCATCCATCCATCCATCCATTGTGTCCGTGTGTCACTTCACTTCGGTTGGCGACGCCGTAGAAAGAGAGGGGGGGGAAATCTCTCCTGACGGTCACGTGTCCTGACGCGATGTCCTGACGCGAGTTTAACATTTTTTACCCATTACTAAAAGTGTGCAACGCCGCTAAAGAAGTTTACACTTCAAAAATGGCACTCCGGGAGTGCCGACAGAAATTCAACTTTATTGCTAAAGTATAAGGTTCAATGTTGATTGGGAAAATCTTACAGTTTCGTGTAGTTTGATGTGGTGGTGTCTGTACGTAGACAACATTACTTTTTACAAGCTTTTATTTAACATGCACTGTTCGTATGTATGTATGTATGGAAAATGTAAGTGGTCCGTCAAAATTTGCAAACCATTTTTCGACCATTTGTTGGTATCCGATTGAGCTGAAATGTTTTAGTCTCCATCTTCTATCTCAAAATTACAGCGCATAATAAAACACTTCTCAAAATCGCCATCAGCTTATAACTCAAACGAAAAGAGTCCCCGAAGTTAGCACAAAGATTTAAAGTATTCATTATACGGGCTGCCGAGAGCTGATAGTTGTTCCTCGACCAGCTCGCCAGCTCGGGAGCTCGCCTGGTGACTACACACTGCTACTTTGTATAATCTTAGTGGAATATGAGAAAGAAAATAATATTTATCAATTTAATTTGCAAGTAGTAGAGCTCTTTATGTAGGAGCTCGTCCGTCCGGAGAAGTGCTACCACCATAGACATAAATAAAAAAAAACCGAGTGTGCTTATGACCACACGACTGAAGTGAAACTTCAAACGTATTTGGCTATGAGAGGAAGAGAGAAAGAAAATGTGCGCGCGCACTGCTTTCTCTTGCTTATATCCCCCACTCAACTCCCGTTCGCCTCGCCCGATCACGCTTTTCGTAACGCTTACGTCACGCGTTCGCCAGCTTACTCCCCAAGTCAAGCGTGCGTAAAGAAGTTTCACTTCAAAAAAAAAACAGATTCCTATACAACGTGTTTTTTTTTATATTCCATAACTCTGGGGTTATAATTATTCTATACGTAAAAATAATACAAAAAGCCCTAGAATATGCGGTCCAAAAATGTATACTTAGTTTCGAATCTATATCATGTATCTAAGTTTCATTGATAAATACGAGTAATTCATTTTCATTCAAACCAATCATTCATATTTAAAGCTAAGAAAATGCGACGTTGTCATATTTTACGAAGGGTGTTTTACATTAATAATCGTGACTGTCGAATTATTTTGTATGAAAAATTAAAACAAAAAATAATTCATATGCCAGTTGATTCTTTGATATGGCATCATTACAAGGTGTTTTTTTTTAATACCTTGTATAATGTATATAAAAAACAACTTCTTTCTTAATTATCTGTGGCTACCACCATACCTATTTCTGCCACCAAGCAGCACTGCTGTGTTGCGGTTGGAAGATATTCATAGTGAACATTACTTACTCTATGGTTGGAAGGGTGCAAGACACATGTCAGCTATATTTCTGGGATGGTGATAATCTACAATGACCAGTCTCCATCATGTGGGCCGACGTCATAAGCTTGTCTGCACTCCAATAACAATAAAAGCGTATCTTGCGTTTTATAACGATGAAAAAAGAAAGTAAATGTATTTTTTGTGACTCGCACAGGAAAATCACAAAATAAACACACCGATGACACAAAATATTAGTCTTTATTACTAGCTTCTGCCCGCGACTTCGTTCGCGTGGAAGTCGTTTTTATAAAACTTTCCTGTGTACGTTTGTAGTTTTGGTCTCAGCAGCCAAAATATGAAGCGAGTCAGGACTGATGACGCAGGAGCAAGCGACGTACAGTTGTCCGTGTGAGAAGCAGCTAGTCCTAAGGTTGACACACGCAGCATTTTTTTTTTGTGGATGGGAAATCATCAAATGACTCCTTCCGCTCTGGGTGGAGCGGAAGTGTCAGACTCTTACTGACTATAACCCACCAGTGTTCCTTCCTTAGCCCTTTATGTTCCGGGCAGCGGTAACCTTTTCGGACAATCCCGCTGACCCCGGCAGGCTTCGGCCCTAACGAGCCCCTTCCCTTTTGCTGACATCTCTTTGAGACGCGCGTGGTCACGCGGCTCCCGACGCCCGGAGCGTCTCCCGCGGCGGCTGGGACGTGAGGCTCTCTCCCTCAACCATCCCGCCACCTCCTTCGCTAGCACACACGCAGCCTTCAGTAGTAATTTAAATAGATTGCACAAAATACCTGTGCCTACTGTCTTGACTATGGATCAATACGTATATTTCAAAGTAATTGTTGAGCATTTCTTACAGTTTTCACACCCTTCGTACAGCAAATTATGGTAACGAATGATGATCATTAATGTCGCTTGAAATGTGAAGTTTGTTTAGCATATGTGGCGCCATCTACATAGCCACATGCGAACTACGCTCTCACACTGACGTCACTCTAAATTCTGCATCCCCCAAGCAGAGTTTACCGTGAAACTGGCATAATTACAACAACGTCCCGATATCAATCGTCGGGCACAACACCAGTCTGGTCGGAGGATCGTCTCCTTTCTATGGCGGTTGATTAAAGTTTACACCCTGTTCCTCATATCTATATACATCTATCATTCATAATTTCTTATGCAACCCGAAGATTACCTACATATCTACTACTAAATACCTACACGTAATCTGAGTAATTAATTTTATGCGTACATCGTCCTTTCCGTTTGGTATTTGACCTTTCTTTATCTAAGTACTCGTAGATTATTATCATGATTATAATATTTCTGGGATTAAGCGCTTGGTACAATTCAAGTGTGACTGTACTGCCGGACGAAGCCTTGCAACTTCGATAGTAATTAATGACATGTTTGATTATTGAAATTCTAGCACATTATTAGTACAATTAGTATTTCTTCTACTTAGTCGTTTCCGCACTGCTGAGCATCGCAACATTCGCAACCACACACTTTTATTATTTTACTATTGTCTGGCCTAACTTATATCTAGACTTTAAAAGAGGCTGTGTTCTGAGTTTGTCGAACATCTGGTTTTGAGGTGTTATTGGGTTTTTCAATCTGAAATTTCATAATACCAGCATGAGCCAGCTCGGAGTCGGGATTTGTGCCCGGTTATTAGCAATAGACTCGCTCAAGCGTGGCTGGCCACTGTTCTAACCTAATCTATGGTTTGGTCGGGGTGTCAAAATCTAGTTACTGCGATCAGTTTAGATGTTTCGGTGACATTAAGACCGGACCGGTTTTTCCGGACCGGTCATCGGTCCACCTAATCATCATCTGCCTAGTCTTTTCCAGTATTTTACATGAAGCGACTGCCTATCTAACCTCCAATACTCAGGGTAACACAACACCCCATGGACTTATTATCAGACTCTCAAGCTTCTGACGACCCGTAACTACTGTCAAAGACCTGCGTATGTCAGCCGGGACCAATGGCTTAACGTACTATCCGGATCACCAAGGGCGTGTGTAAGGATGGCCACCCATCCACGGGTTAGTACTTAGCCACGAGCTCCTTCGATAAATGAAAGTCTAGTCATTGTTATTGTTAGGTACCAATATTAGCGAAGTTAGGTATATTCCTAAGAACGTATCTACTTTCCTATCAATTATCACAAGATTATCTTCGTATAAAACATTTACGCCGCATTTGTTTTTATGTGCGGATTAGATAAATGTAATTAGGTAATTAACATAACTTATTCTTCATATCCGGGTATAAAATGGAGTCCGCGTATCACAGGTCAGTTTCCCACAGTCGTCAGTTTATTTAATTCGCCAGTTTCGTTGTTTGGTCAGTTTTGCCGGTTAGATAGTTGCGTTAACCCGACAGCTTCCATGGTTTGCCAGTTTTCCTCGATTCGTCAGCCAAAGTACAGTCGGTAGAAAACTTAACACACACTTGCCAAACTGACGAATCGACAAAAACTGGCAAACACAGAAACTGTCGAGTTATCGCAACTGTCTAATACTTATATATAGGTAAAAGCTTTGAGTTTGAGTTTATCAGCTTACATTTTTACGTTGTAGGAGAGGTAAAAAGTTTGAGAAGAAGAAGTTTGAGAAACAAAATACGCCCATAGTGACACTGAATTGAAACAACTAAAAATGTAAAAGGTGAAAAATGTGTGTGTGTAAAATGTGTAATGTTAGCCAGCCTTTTGGGCACTTATCCCATTGACAGCGATGCGAACGAATTTTATGATGCCCAATGAGCTCCTGTGTCTTCTTTTTTAGGGTTCCGTAGTCAACTAGGAACCCTTATAGTTTCGCCATGTCTGTCTGTCCGTCCGTCCGTCTGTCCGTCCTCGCTTAATCTCTGTGACCGTTAGCACTAGAAAGCTGAAATTTGGTACCAATATGTATATCAATCACGCCAATAAATTGGTAAAATAAAAATTGGAAAAAAATGTTTTATTAGGGTAGCCCCCCTATATGTAAAGTGGGAAGTGATTTTTTTTTAATATCAACCCTAACGTGTGATATATTGTTGGAAAGGTATTTAAAAATGAATAGGGGTTTACTAAAATCATATTTTGATAATGTCAATAATTTCGGAAATAATCGCTCCAAAAGTAAAAAACAATGTGTCCCCCCCCCCCTCTAACTTTTGAACCATAAGTTTAGAAAATATGAAAAAAATCTGAAAAGTAGAACTTTTCTCTTGGCCGGTTTTTTTTTTACTATACATTTGTATATAATATATTTATATATTTAAGTTAAGTACTTACACCATTTTAACTCTAGAAAGGCTGAACCGATTTTTATGGTCTTTGATTTTTTGTATTTTTCTTAGCATAATTATTATCATGTATTTGATTTTTGACATTAAAACTGTACGAAAAGTGTAGATTTAATGTCAAACATTTTTTGGGTAAAATCTGTCGCCTGTTGGCCGGCTTATGGATGTAGAACACAGATAAAGATGGGAGGATAGGTTTAAGGGGGGAAATACTTGAATAAACTTATTAAAGTATTTCTGTAGTAGAGTATACTTTCATAAACAGCCCCCTTATTCACAAACACTCGATATGCTTCCGTATCGTATCGAACATTAATCATTGTTATCGTAGGAGTCTTCTCAATGCTGTTCACAAGTCCAAAACCCGAAAATTTTGTCAGTTTAAATCAAATAGACGCCCGCTATTCTTTCAACAGATATGTGCTGTTGAGGGGAAGTCAAATCAGTTTATCGAAATGTCAGGTTTTCGATACGATACCCTGTCGCATGGTTGTGAATCCTGATTCACAACCATGCGACAGGGTATCGTACCCTGAGAGCCCTGGCTCTGCCTCCTTATTCACAAACACTCGATATGCTTCCGTATCGTATCGAACATTAATCATTGTTATCGTAAGAGTCTTCTCAACGCTGTTCACAAGTCCAAAACCCGAAAATTTTGTCCGTTTAAATCAAATAGACGCCCGCTATTCTTCAACAGCTATTTGCTGTTCAAGGGAAGTCAAATCAGGTTATCGAAATGTCAGGTTTTCGATACGATAGCCTGTCGTATGTTTGTGAATCAGGGCTCTGATCTGTTTTTAGGGTTCCGAACCCAAACGGTGTCATCGGGACCCTATTACTAAGCCTCTGCTGTCCGTCCGTCCGTCCATCCGTTCATACGTCCGTCCGTCCATCCGTTCATACGTCCGTCCGTCCATCCATCCGTCCGTCCGTCCGTCTGTCTGTTTGTCAGCGGCATAGAAATGTAAAAAACAGTATATCTATGGTCAGCGGGCTATATCTCATAAACCGTAATAGGTACACAATTGACATTGTCACAGAGTGTTTCCATTCCATTTCATTTCCATTGCCGTTACAACAACAAATGATAAAAAAATAAAGTTAACAATTAAAGGGGTCTTCATAGAAGAAACATAGTATTTATTTGGCGTTTTTTGCCTTTTGGTACGGTACCCTTCGTGTGCGAGTCCGACAAGCAATTGACCAAGTTTTTTTTAGAGCGGCTTTTATTGAGCGATTCACCAAAAACTGAACTTCTTCGCTTAACATAATGTCATTACGCGAATTCCTAATTATAAGGATCCTTAATGAGCAGGCATAATCAGTCAAAGCCAAACCATCTAGCAATTAAATGTTGGTGTTAATTAGAACTGGATTCGCGTGCGCTCAGCCCTCAGTACCCCTCCACTTCCCTCGTTAGCTGCTGGGACACTTCAAAGCAATTCCACCTTTGTGGCCCATCCACTTTGATCTTGACACGGATCGATTTAATTTTAGCTTTCTTGTAATTAAAATTGAGCAACCAAAGTGATTCATTTTAGCACCGTTGGCCAAAAATGTTTGGACATTTCAATTGTATTTTTTTAAAGGTTTTTCGTTAGGACTAATTCTACGTACTTATTAACCTCTACTTACGTATCTACTTAACCTTTTCCCAACTATGTTGAGGTCGGCTTCCAGTCTAACCGAATACAACTGAATACCAGTATTCTACATAAAGCGACTGCCTATCTGACCTCCACAACAACCCTGTGACTGGGTAATACGATACTCCTTGCTAAGACTGGCTGTCAGACTTTCGGGCTTCAGCTGACGACCCGTAACGACTGACAAAGATTCACGAATGACAGCCGCGACCCACGGCTTAACGTGCTTTCCAAGGTACGGAGGGGTCTTAGCGTGTATAGATGGTCAACCTCCTACAGTACTAACCGCGGCAAGCGTAGCTTAACCTGATCGATCGACCCGTGCGGCTGTTATTACTTAGCCAAAAGCCTCTCTATTCATTATTAATTAATTTTATTATTAAGTACATACTTAGGGCGAATTCCACCAAACTTTTATATCTACAATAAGTCTTATCCAGAGAATAAATTTTGAATTTTTGACAGTTTGGCCATACTAGAAATGTCAGACGTCAATTTTATTCCACGGATAAAAGATATCTGACTTTGGTAAAATCAGCCCTTAGTAACATAATCTCAATCTTTAAAAGAGTCCTGAATATTTTTGTTCCTTTTTCAAATAATTTGCGAGCGTTATGATGCCTCGTTTCTCTTTTTTTTATAATACTATTTCATCGTCTCCTAGTTTTTAAAAACCCAATCAATCAAATCACTAAATCTATACATCTATTTCTATACATACACACATCAAAAGTGTCTAGGGATCAAGCATTTTTATGCGGATTTCTTGAGATTGAGATGTGGCTTTGTAATAAATTTATGATTTTATAAATTTATATGGATCCTTTTTGGTGCATTTCATAATTTGAATCAGGAACTGTGAATCAAATTCGAGTAAAAGATGAAAATCAGCTGTCAATATTTTCCCTATAAAAACATACAACGCATTGAAGACATTATTAGTGCTACTGTTTCCCTACTACTGATTAAAACCAACGTTATTATGGAGCGGCGACGTCATTTAAGCAGGGAAGAAATGCTCAGAGCCGTGGGAATGATAGAAGCTGGTTCCCGGCAACGTACTGTGGCTTTAGCTCTGAATACAAGTCAGAGTGTTATCAGTCGACTTTGGACACGTTACCGAAGCACTGGTACCGTGGCTGAGCGCCATGGAGGACGGTATCGCTGCACCACACGGAGACAAGACCGATACATTCAAATCTTAACTCGAAGAGCTCCAACAATAACCGCCATGATGTTAGCCGTGAGGCTTCATCACTCTTCAGGGAACTTAATTAGCGACCAAACAGTCAGAAACCGCTTGCATGAAGTGAACCTTCATTCCCGAAGACCGCTACGGGTACCACCTATAGCAATGCACAATCGTAGGATTCGATATCAATGGGCTCTTGAACACAGAAATTGGGCAGAAGAACAATGGCGTTTCGTGTGCTTTTCTGATGAGTCTCGTTTTGGTATGAGACCGGATACAAGACGTATACGACACTGGAGAACCCCTGGACGCCAACAGCGATTAAAATCCTGCCAGGAAGTCCATCCTTATAGTGGTGGAACCATCATGGTATGGGCGGGTATTTGGATCGGCGGAAGAACTGAGTTGATTTGGATCAGAGGCAACCTCAACGCTCAAATTTATGCTGAGACGATTGTATCAGACGTCATCGTTCCTGTACAAGTGCAAATCGGTCCCTTATTTCAGTTAATGCATGATAATGCACGACCGCACACCGCAAGAGTTGTAAGACAGACTCTCGCCGCAGCTAACATCAATGTCCTGCCCTGGCCTGCTCAGTCGCCAGACTTGAACCCGATTGAGCATGCATGGGGTATGCTACAGAGAAGAGCTCTGCCGAATATGGAGGGTATCCAGTCGCAAGAAGACCTTTTTTTGTTGTTGCAACGAACATGGGCGGCCATTCCACAGCGTGATTTGGATGAACTCATTTTGAGTATGCCAAACCGATGTTCTTGTGTTGTTAGTGTTCGCGGTAGAAACACGGATTATTAATTGTTTAAGTTACCCAATAAAATTTTAAAGAAAACTGTTATTTCAGTCTTTTTTTCGAACTTTTGTGTTAGTGGTTCAAATGTCAAAAATCCCTTTATTAGGAAAATGGCAAATTTCTTTATTAATGCAAAGGTGACTTGGTTTATCGTTACTGTGACAAACGAAAACACTTTATTTGATGAATCCTTAAAGAAAATTTTAATTAATATCAATCAGGAGAAAAGTTATTGCAAAAATATATGTTGATCCCTAGACACTTTTGATGTGTGTACATACAAATAAACAAAATTGTAATAACTGTTTGTAATGTCAAAATAACAGCTTTTTACTAAATGCATATAAAATTATATACGGTAGATACTTATAGCAAAAATTATTTGATTTTTGTCTGTCTGTCTGTTTGTTGCAGCTAATCTCCGGATGGGCTGGACTAATTTTTACGAGACTTTCACTGACAGAGAGCTAATGGTATAAGGAGTATCTAAGGCATTTAACTTTATTTTTATTTTAGAAAAAGAATTAGAGACCTGCATGCGAATGAAGTCGCGGGCACAACTAGTCTGCAATAAAATATCATGATACAATTTGTGATTGCCTGATTGGTTCCAAAATTATCAACAACCGCACAGCCACACACATAATTTGACAGCGGATTTGTTTGACAACAATTTTTCGGACACGGAGAGGTTATGAATTCCGTCCGCCATTGTACTCTGTTCATAAAGCGAACCGGTGGCGGTGGTGATGCGTTATTCATTAGCATTGTTCCGATAAGTTCCGTCACGACTGTACTTATCTGTCTGTTCGTCTGTCACCGGCGATTCATAAGTAATGAAACGGAGCATTAATATTCACGTGTAAAAGCTTCGAATGAATCTTAAACGATTGCTCTCCGATAGGAATTTTTATTTTTCAACTCTGCTTGACGTTTTTATTATAAATGCAAAGCGTTTATCGCTGAAATGTACCCAGTTTCTAAAAGATTAAAAATGTAAATGTCAAGTGCTTTGATTACCTCACGTCCCAGCCGCCGCGGGAGACGCTCCGGGCGTCGGGAGCCGCGTGACGACTCCCGACCACCGTAGGCGCGGGCCTGCGGACGGAGAGTAATGGGTAGCTCACCGTCCGATCAGGACCAGGCCCGTGCCGGACGGCGCGTACGTGTTCCACGCGCGCCTCAAAGAGATGTCAGCAAAAAGGAAGGGGCCTGCCAGGGCCGAAGTCTGCCGGGGGTGCGGGATTGTCCGAAAGGGTTACCGCTACCCCGGAACATAAAGGGCTAAGGAAGGAACACGGATGGGTTTTAGTCAGTAAGAGTCTGACACTCCCTTCCGCTCCACCCAGAGCGGGAGGGGTCATTGGATGATTTCCCATTCATAAAAAAAGTGCTTTGATTATCTGTTAGTAGTATTGATTACATAATTATTAAAACTAAACTTAAAAGAAGTATCATGTTGGCCCATAACAGGGTTGTTGAGGTCAGAAGGCCAATTCTTGTAATTTAAAACGTTCAAAATGTAATCGCGGTCTCTTCTCAGCAAAAATCAATGTCAAAAATGTAGGGAAATTAGTGGTATTTTTGGCAGATTGATACTGAGCTCAGACCGTGAACGTTCTTAAAATTACGAGAATTGCCCCTCTGAAGTCCAAGGACTATTGGGGGTCCAAAGGATAAATCGTACAACTTTACAAGATAATCTACAGCTGAAGTTTATAAACTTGTCACAGGCACCCAACTCAAAAGTCCGAGATACGAGCTAAATATTCAGACCCTGCCAATGCTCCCCGTGCGACCTCCGAAGACTTCCGAAGTTTGCCGAACATGGCGTCACCGAGATACGTCAAATCACATCTACCGCTGTCACTTCTGCCGCCAAAATTACTTGGGACTGCCAAAGTAAGCGGCTCTATATTTTATGGAATTGACTTTTTAAATGAATTCTTGCACAAGGTTTCGTTTGCTGATTTTTAATATCCCAAGAGGGATTTATGTTGGATTTAATAAATTGTGACCCATTTTTTTGACCGGATTCCATAGCTTCGCAATAAAATTGTTTTAAAATAACTACTAGACAAAGACGGCACACCTAGGGTTACCATATGTAAATAGAAGGATGCCTGTCTATGGTACCTACCTAAAATGCCTGAATTTTCAGAAAAATGCCTGTCTAAAGCAAAACGCTGTAGGTAATAAGTAAAAGCCAACAGATAATAATGAAGAAGGATATTTTTATTACTGATATTTGTCAGAGGACATTATTTTTTTAATACTTCTTTCTTTTCTAATATATAAACGTAAAAATCTTCACAAGATACATGTTTGTAATTTTCTCTCTTATTCTCGCGGCGCCTGCACTACACTACGCATGCGCTACCCGCGAGCGCACCAGCTCGCGCCGCGCTGCTCACCGCTCGGTAACATTCAAATTCAGGTGTCATTCAAATTTCGCGCCCGCGCGTGCATCGCGCTTGCATTTATGCAACCGTGATGGGCGCGCGGGCACGAAATTTAAAAATGCCTGTCTCAGACCAATGCCGGCCGCACGCCTGTCTAAACCTTAAAATGCCTGTCAAATGCGGCAAACGCCTATCATATGGTAACCCTAGGCACACCACAGAAGTGACGTCACGACTTTTTATATATTTCACGATGTTTGTTACTCTTTCACGCAAAAACTACTGAACGTATTTTGATGAAACTATGCAGTAATATAGCTTATACATCAGAATAACACATAGGATACTTTTATCCCGATATTCCCACTGGATCGATACTTATGCGGGTAATACCGCGGGGCGCTGCTAGTTTATTTATAAATCAACTAGCTTCTGCCCGCGACTTCGTCCGCGTGAAATTCGTACTTACCTCTAAAAATTTCGAAAATGTATGTAGGTATGATCTTTATCATTTATTTAGACAAATAAGTATTCGGGCCAATTTTTATAGATCAAAGGAATCAGATTTTTCAAATAAACTGTAGCCCCGTTTCCACCCCCACAGGGGTTGGAATTTTGAAAAATCGTTCGTGATCATAACTTGACTCAAAGGCCCATACCCATTTTCGAGTTAATTGAAGCAAGCAGTAATATCCACCCCTTAAACTTTACTTGCCCTTTTCCACCTTGGTAGGAGTCGATTTTTGAAAAACCCTAAAACAGATAAGCACTTGTTTAATTTTTTGTTTTGGTAGTACCTAGTTTCGAGTTAATCCGATAGCGAGTTACATATTTTTCTAACCTATCAACTTTGTCACCCCCAAAATCCTCTGTAAGGGGTTTTTTTTTAACTAAAACTGACAATCGTTATTATTTACTGACCCAAATATTGCCAAGTTTCATGTTTATTAACCAAATAAATAAGATTTTTCATATAAACTGTATCCCCGGTTTTCACCCCCACAGGGGTGGAATTCATTACTTGACTCAAAGATTTTATTATTATTTTCAGCCATTTCTGTCCTACTGCAGGGCAAAGGCCTCTCTTCCCTTCTTCCACTTATCCTTATCCAGTGCTGTTACACGCCAATCTTTGTCGAAAGAGTCGAGTTCGTCCCGCCATCTCATTCTGGGCCTGCCGCGTTGCTGTTTGCTGCTGTTTGGGACCCATTGTGTGGTTATTTTAGCCCATAGCTCCTCCGGCATGCGACAGATGTGACCAGCCAAGTTCCATTTTAGCTTGGCAGCCGTGTGACTTACATCGGCAATTTTCGAGTTAATCAAACCACGCAGTAAAATCCTACCCTGTAAAATTAACTACCTCTTTTCACCCCGTTAAGGGTAGATTTTCGAAAAACCCTGATACACGTTATTCTTTATTTATGGTCTTAAGTATAAATACCGAGTTTCGAGTTAATCGGACTGCGCGTTAAAATTCTTCCATACAAATTTTGACGCCCCCAATCCCCCTCTAGTGGGTAGTTTAGAAAAACAAAAATGCCAAACTTCATAATTTACTTAAGTATTCGTGGCAAGTTTCATGTTTATTAACCAAATGAGTAAGATTTTTCATATACACTGTACTCCCGCTTTTCAACCCCATAGGGGTGGAATTTCAAAAAATTGTTTGGGATGTGTTCATTACTTGACTCAAAGATTATTTATACGAATTGTTGAATTAATCAAGCCACGCATTAAAATCCTCACCTGTATAATTAACTACCCCTTTTCACCCCGTTAGGGGTAGATTTTCGGAAAACCTTGATAGACGTTATTCTTTATTTTTGGTCTTATGTATAAATACCGAGTTTCGAGGTAATCGGACCACGCGTTAAAATTCTTCCATACAAATTTTGACACCCCCAATACCTCTTTAGGGGGTAGTTTAGAAAAACGAAAATTGAAAAACTCCATAATTTACTTAGGTAAGTATTCGTGCCAAGTTTCATGTTTATTAACCAAATAAATAAGATTTTTCATATAAACTGTATCCCCGCTTTTCACCCCCACAGGGGTGGAATTCATTACTTGACTCAAAGATTTTATTATTATTTTCAGCCATTTCTGTCCTACTGCAGGGCAAAGGCCTCTCTTCCCTTCTTCCACTTATCCTTATCCAGTGCTGTTACACGCCAATCTTTGTCGAAAGAGTCGAGTTCGTCCCGCCATCTCATTCTGGGCCTGCCGCGTTGCTGTTTGCTGCTGTTTGGGACCCATTGTGTGGTTATTTTAGCCCATAGCTCCTCCGGCAGCCTAATTGCGGAACGCCAAATCGTCAAATGATTCTGATCAGTTGGCTTCATTTCTATCACAATTGGCTTCATTTTACGATTTTCGAATTGCGAAACTCTAGTTTCTGCGCAGGGCCTTAACGTTCATAATTGGTTTCATGATAAACTAGAGTTTCGCAATTCGAAAATCGTAAAATGAAGCCAATTGTGATAGAAATGAAGCCAACTGATCAGAATCATTTGACGATTTGGCGTTCCGCAATTAGGCTGCCGCATGCGACAGATGTGACCAGCCCAGTTCCATTTTAGCTTGGCAGCCGTGTGACTTACATCGGCAATTTTCGAGTTAATCAAACCACGCAGTAAAATCCTACCCTGTAAAATTAACTACCTCTTTTCACCCCGTTAAGGGTAGATTTTCGAAAAACCCTGATACACGTTATTCTTTATTTATGGTCTTAAGTATAAATACCGAGTTTCGAGTTAATCGGACTGCGCGTTAAAATTCTTCCATACAAATTTTGACGCCCCCAATCCCCCTCTAGTGGGTAGTTTAGAAAAACAAAAATGCCAAACTTCATAATTTACTTAAGTATTCGTGGCAAGTTTCATGTTTATTAACCAAATGAGTAAGATTTTTCATATACACTGTACTCCCGCTTTTCACCCCCATAGGGGTGGAATTTCAAAAAATTGTTTAGGATGTGTTCATTACTTGACTCAAAGATTATTTATACGAATTGTTGAATTAATCAAGCCACGCATTAAAATCCTCACCTGTATAATTAACTACCCCTTTTCACCCCGTTAGGGGTAGATTTTCGGAAAACCTTGATAGACGTTATTCTTTATTTTTGGTCTTATGTATAAATACCGAGTTTCGAGGTAATCGGACCACGCGTTAAAATTCTTCCATACAAATTTTGACACCCCCCAATACCTCTTTAGGGGGTAGTTTAGAAAAACGAAAAATGAAAAACTTCATAATTTACTTAGGTAAGTATTCGTGCCAAGTTTCAAGGTTATTAACTCAAGGAATAAGATTTTTCATACAAACAAAATCCCCCCTTTTCACCCTCTTAAAGGCTGAATTTCCAAAAACCCCTTCTTACTGGATACTTACTCTTCACAAAGAACACACCCTCCAAAATTCATGTCCCTAGGACCAGCGGTTTAGGCTGTACGTCGATATCTCAGTTAGGTCGTTCATCCCCCTTTAGGGGTAAAATTATCAAAAACGCTGAGACACGTATAAATTAATTTTCAATCGTTAGCCTAAATACAAAATTTGAAGATTCTAACTTTTAAACTGGCGGACTTTCATACAAAACTTCATCCCCCTTTTTAACCCTTTGGGGGTGAAATCATCAAAAACGCTGAGACACGTATAAATTAATTTTCAATCGTCAGCCTAAACACAAAATTTGAAGATCCTAACTTTAAAACTGACGGACTTTCATACAAACTTTCATCCCCTATTTAACTCCCTTAGGGGTTGAATTTCGAAAAATCCTTCCTTATTCCTTGTCTACATTATAAAGGGAACCATTGTCTAAAATTTCAGATTTCTAGGTCCTTGGGTTTGGGCTGGGCGTTGATGAGTCAGTCAGTCAGTCAGGCCTTTTGTTTTTATTTATATAGATTAAATACCTTCTGGCTATCACAGGTTTCTTCTGGACATAGGCTTCTGTCAAGTTGGGCCACAACACCCCGGTTCTTTGACTTCCGTATCCAGTTTATCTCAGTCGCCTTCAGTTTGCAATTTTTTATTTCTTACGCGGGAAGCTATGTCGGTAAGGGTTAGGGTGCAACTCGTCCACTTCGAAACTGGGACCAGGGATCAATTCCACCTTTCTAATTTGATTAGGGGGCAACTCGTCCCACTTCGAAACTGCTCCAGTTATATTCGGGACTAGCTTCCACCAGCGGCTTCGGCCTATGACTATCTAAAATTTAAACCGTAACTTGTTATTTTTTGTATTTGTATTCTTTCTCTGCGTTATGTTTGCCGCAAATAAAAGATTTTTCTTTCTTTCTTCCCTATATAGTTAATGTGCCCCATTGATTTTGGGACGGCACCACATTTACACTCAGCATCTAGGTACGGTTGACTGTACCTATCACGATACAAAAGCTACACGACTGCTCATCCATACTTAATATTATAAATTCGAAAGTAACTCTGTTTGTCTGTATGTTACCTTTTCACGCCTAAACCGCTGAACCGATTTAGATGAAATTTGGCATAGAGCTAGCTCGAGTCCCGGGAAAGGACATAGGATACTTTTTATCCCGATATTCCCACGGGATCGAGACTCATGCGGGTGAAACCGCGGGGCGCAGGTAGTTACTTATAAAGTTTACTTAGGTACCTACAATTATTTTCTCAACACACGTTGGCATTTATTTTTATATTCGTGAAAGCAAAGAAATAAGGTGTGAAGACGTACCTATAACAACACAAACAAGGGAGCTATCGAGTGTATTGTTGTGCAAATTGCTACTCGTCCCATTCGATACGACCCGCGCACATCGTTCCATTCCATAGACAATTATTTATTTTGTTCAATAAATGGTGCGACGACGGAAATAAGGACACTTATGCCTGGATGCGTTTTGTTACTTTTGCAGTTGTTGCAAAAAGAAAATTGAAAAATACTTTTGTCAATGATGATCGTATTTTAGGTACGTGCTATTGCTTGTGCTTGTTATTTTTATTTGATTGATGTGTCAAATAAATACACGTACGAGTGTTCTTCTGTTAAATTGGATGGAAAAGTTGAGGGCCGAATGCTTTTACTGCACTCCCGTTCGTTCAATGGCACTCGTTTAGTTTGCTTAGGTCGAATCTTGTCAAAGTCGAAGTAGAAAGAACTAGGCACACACGGCTACACGTCTAGCTATACATTTCCAGTTTTGCTGACCTCGCATCGTATTGGTTTTTAACCGACTTCCAAAAAAAAGGAAGTTCCGCATTCGACCCGTATGTATGTATGTTTGTATGTCCGCGATTTTCTCAAAAACTAATGAACCAATTTTGATAATTGTTTCATTAATGTGATCTACATACTTTCAGGAAGGTTTTAGTATATAATGCATTAAGTAATTGTTTTTATGTACGAAGTTATATACATTAATGTACTGCGTCTCCTGCATTTCTATGCGAATTTTGATGATTCTTCTAGTCGGTATCTTCAATTCTTCAATGCACTAGTGTTAATTGAATTTGTGTGGATTAGGTACAACTAAAAAGTGAAGAAATATAAACTTTATACATAAAAAAACCGACTTAAAAAAAACACTACAAAGTGAAAAATAACTTTAATTTCGGAAGTCGGTGTCAAAAAACGAAAATACGGAACCAACGACTCCGACTTCCAAAATTAAAGTTATTTTTCACTATGTAGTGTTTTTTTATTTTTAAATCGGTTTGATTTTTGTAAAAAAAGTTTTTCATTTAGTCCTCCACTTGCCGCCCTCAGTTTGAAATTTTTAATATACCTAGGTATTAAGTAGGTACGGTAGAACTCACGTCATTCAAAAATGTTTATGTGTGTGACTTGCAAGATTCCACCTAAACAAACTAACAGCGTGTGTCATTGAAGGAAAGCCGTGAAAGGTTTTGGCCGTCGACTTTTACATTTAATTTAAGAGGACCTTTTTTTTTTTTTTTTTTTTTTTATTTGAAATGGGCTTGCTCTTGACTCTAGCCTAGGTCAAAGGTGACAGAGACAAAGTCGACGATGGAGAGAGCTTACCCAGAAGAAGCCTGTTCACTCTCACTTTAAAGAGACCTACTCCACAGTGTAGGGCTGACCTGAAAATACGTAAGTAAGTACTTGAATAAAATAAACTCTTTATAAAAGGTACATTAAGCAACAGTGGGCCACAAAGCCCGACTGGACCACGTATGTAACTTAAAAAGATTAATATTTATATACCGGTAAAATGAGGCTACTTTGCTCCGTGAAGTTAAATATGCACCAAATCTCTAATTTCCATCAAATCTCTAAAACTCCAAGGAAATTGAAATATTTTTGAACGCATCCGATAAATAATAAAATATAAATAGAAAAGTTCCTTTAATTTGTTGAAACCATATCAATAAGACGAGAAACAATAAAATTGCTTCCTTAATATTTATTTTTTAGATTAGTAACAGCTGAGGCTGTTAACTTTGCCACTGTCTCAAAAATGTGCCTGTTTTAGTACAAGTTAAATGTAGGAGCAATGTTTCCGAAAGGGTGGGTAACATTGCTCCATTATTAAAATTAAAAAATAATTGAAAATCAAAGTAAACAACTATTTTTGTCATTGAAATATTAGAGCCAGAATGTTAATAAGTTTTGGAAATATTGTCAAAAGCCATAACAAAGAAGCATTTTACGTCAGTCACACTTTTCAGAGCAAAAAACGGGGCAAAGTAGCCTCATTTTACGGTACCTATCATGTTTTTTTGGAAAGAATAAACAAAGTGAATGCTCAAATTCAGGCTTCTACCGTAGATTTTATCACAGTTGCCGATCTTTACAAATCTCTGCATGTTTTTCGAAGCTAATGAACGAGAACATTTTAAGTATTTTGAAGAAAAGGCGAAGCAGTATACAAAAGACATGGGACATTATTGTAGAGGTCGGTAGGGGCGGCAAAATTTGAATAGTCTACTGGCGGCAAATGTGTAAATCCGCCAATGGCTGCAGTTGCATCTGCCGTTGATGCGTGTCGCTCGTGTGTATGAGCACTAAATGGAGTAAGCAGGTATAGTTCGCTTCAAACTTTATGGCAGCTCTGAAGTGCGCTACCCGTTGCGCAGTACCCCACACCTCACCCCCACTGACACATAAAGTTACTGCGCAGCGACTCGCTTCATGTTCCGAACCGCCATAAATTTTGAATCGGGCTGTAGTACAGTGGTATAACCTAATTACTTATAAGGAGTAGTGAACTTGTGACACAAGCAACTAAGTACTCTGCGGTAGTAATACTTAATCAACAAGTTATGAGTGAGTTTCTAATGAGTAGTCGGCTCACCATCTCGCGGTGAGCACTTACCAAGTTCAGTTACCTTAGTTAGTAGTTGCTATGTAGAGTTAGATAAACAAATAAACACCTTAAAACTTCGTGTTTGTGTTACTATCATGTTTTGATGTGGCTTCGTAGGTAAACGTTATAATTTACGTACACACAAACCCTTCCGCGCTGATAAAATATACTTAGATAGGATCTGTGGATTATGCTGATTGTTAGCGAATAATCTTGAAATTGTTTTGTGTGTATGTTTACCTACAGAAAATAGCAATGAATCTATATATATAAAAATCAAAGTCCTGACTGACTGATATATCAACGCACAGCCTAAACCGCTGGTCCTAGAGACATGAAATTTGGAGGGTGTGTTCTTTGTGAAGAGTATGTATCCACTAAGAATGGGTTTTTCGAAATTCCACCCCTAAGAGGGTGAATGGGGGAGGGTGAAATTTCATGCGGACGAAGTCGCGGGCAGAAGCTAGTATTTTATAAAGCATAAAGTATTTTGCATTAAATTATGCAAATCCTTTTTATCGTTGTAAATACGACGATTTAAAATGATTGTAAAGTAGCTACCTAAGACTGCTCGATTTAGCTTGAAGGACACAGATAGTTATAAACTGTTGCTACTTAGGTACTACTACTTAGCGAAGCAACCAAAAGGGTCAGCTCACACCGCGACGCGACTCAGCGCGCAGTTTTCAAGATAGCTTAGGAATACAATTATAGACCTTATCTACTACACAAAAAGGTACACATCAGTGAGGAGGGCCGCGCGGCGTAGCCCGACGTAGTAGACACACGGAATTGTGTACCTTTTTGTGTAGTAGGTAAGATCTATAATTGTATTGCTATCTTGAAAACTGCGCGCCGCATCGCGTCGCGGTGTGTGCTGACCCTAATACCAACCAACGAATTAAGGTATGATTCCGATCTCGGCAGCACGCAGCAGTGCTGCCGCGGCAGTGCGGTCGCAGCACTACTGGTCCTCATACATTTTCTATAGGTTTATATGAGATTACATTCCGAGCACGGCAGCAATGCTGCGCGACATTGCTGCGTCACATTGCTGCCGCGCTCGGAATGTAATCTCGTATAAACCCATAGAAAATGTATGAGGACCAGTAGTGCTGCGTGCTGCCGAGATCGGAATCATACCTTTAAAAACACTCTTAGAAACCTACTATTCCTAGTAAAACATGAGACTTATAGTCTACTAGCAGCGCCCTACGGTTTCACCCGCATAAGTTTCGATCCCGTGGGAATATCGGGATAAAAACTATCCTACTCGTATGTCCATTCCCGGGACTCAAACTATCTCTATACCAAATTTCATCTAAATCAGTTCAGCGGTTTACGCGTGAAGAGGTAGGTAACAGACAGACAGACAGACACACTTTCGCATTTATAATATAAGTATGGATTGATTAATAGTATGTCTTGGAAGGCGTAGCGTTGGAAGGCCTCCCACAAGGTGGACCGACGACCTTGTGAAGGCCGCAGGAACTCGTTGGATGCGAGAAGCACAAAACCGGTCGAAGTGGAGGTGCTTGGGGGAGGCCTATGTCCAGCAGTGGACGTCTTTCGGCTGAAATGATGATGATGATGATGTCTTGAACACCTAATTAGCTTATTACCATAATGACCGTAAACCATCGTACCTACGGGCGAATTTCTATCGCGGCGATTTTTTTTTTCATGTTCTTAATTTGAACGCATTGCTTAGTGCCTTGAGTTGAAAATCCAGTGCGCCTTAAATAATCGCCGCGGGAAAATCGCCCGTCCTAACGGGGGACTTTGACGTCTTATTCGCCGGATCCCGCCAATACACTTTTTGATCAACGTGTCTTTAGGGAATATGGTCTTCGGGATGGACCCTTCCATAAACGCCTTGGTAATTCATGTCATGCTTACGAATGAAGCATTTATACCTAACTAGCTGCGCCCCGCGGTTTCACCCGCGTAAATGTCGATCCCGTGGGAATATCGGGATAAAAAGTAGCCTATATGTTAATCCAGGGCAGCAGCTACCTCCATACAAAATTTTGTCAAAATTGGTCCAGCCGATTGAGCGTGAAGAAGTAACAAACATATAAACACACACACACTCACACTCACAAACTTTCGCCTTTATAATATTATTAGTGTGATTTTAAATGGCAGGGTGTTTTGGCCAGTGCCGAGTAAAAAACCGGATCCGCCATTTCCGCCAATATACTTTTTGATCAAAGTGACTTTATGGAACATGGTCTTAGGGATGGACCCTTCCATAAACGCCTTGGTAATTCATGCCATGTTTACAAATAAAGCATTTCTACCTACTTTTAAATGGCAGGGTGTTTTGGCCAGTTGTGTCCCAAGACGTCGGAATAACTATTCAGGGTGTTTAATTAGATAGTACAGAATTTTTATCTCACACAAAACAACGCGCGCTTTACTTGTGGTAGCTAACCAAGTACACAAACACGCTGTGAATGTGCGCGAAAAGATGAGTAGCGTCGCCGCATAACACACACACACTTCTACCTTCATCATTGTCTCGGACGTAACCGAGAGCTCCTGCGCTTACACATACATACACAGCGGGTTTGTACACTTGATATTTTGGTAACCACAAGTAAAATGCGCACCGATTCGTGAGATAAAAACACTATATCGTCGGTTCAAAGGTAAAACACACTAAGTAACCCAAAATGAGATTTTACTACTTTTGCTTAGATTTTCTCTGTATAGAAGCAAAAGTAGTAAAATCTCATTTTGGGTCAAAATGTCAGTGTGTTTTACCTTTGAACCGACGATATATTCTTTTTGGATGTGCTGACATTCAGAAGGCACTTGTCTCACCGCCGACGATAGACGAGAAGCGAGTGGAGCTCGCAAATAAAAACGAGTTGGCCAGCAGCGAGCAGCGAGTGCTCGACGGCGAAGAGTAATTATTAATCGCTGGTACTTATGTATAATCGCTGGTATGTATGAACAGTCAACAGCAAAAGTAGATGATGAATTGAGTTCATAACTTTTGGAGTCAAAACTGATCACGAATATATGGCAGCTGTACTAGTAGTAAATGTTTGGTATAATTTACAATCACATACTTTTGAATTACTTCGACGCCACACCTGTTCTGACGCGAACTCCGTTCATTAGTATTGAATTTCTGATTTTCATCATCTACTTTTGCTGTTGACTGTACCAAGCGTGAGTCTCGTAGCGAGTGTACTGCCCGCCAAGTGATCCTCGCTGAACAAGTACTTTCTTTGATAGTTCTCGTCGCAGCAACAAACGAGTACTCGCCGGCGGCGGTGTAAAAAGTCAGCGATCAACTAGTATAAATGTATCTCTTTGCTTACAAGGGGATCTACCACTCTTTTGTACGTTTCTTGAGCGAGAAAATCGTTGGTAGCTAGTCCCTTCCTAGTCAGCAGTGGGACATTAGAATAGGCCTTATAGCCTGCGCAGACGACGGATTTTTGTCCGCGGCGATAGAACGTATGGAAATCTATGCAATAACGCACACGAAGGACAAGTAGACTACTGGGATTTCCATACATTCTATCTTTGCGGACAAAAAAGTCCGCGGACAAAAATCCGTCGTCTGCGCAGGCTATTAGAATTATTTAATCTACCGGTTGTCGTAAAAATTCTTTTTTTTTTTTAATTAAAGATATTTTCTAATGAGCAACAAAGAATGTTCCGGTACTTACAAAAATGAAAAAACAAAAATATTTTTAATCCATTTATTATTTTCATTGTAAACTCATACACTTGTTCTATCATCAACCGTTTATAATTTACGTTATACACGTCAAACATCACGAGATGAGACTTAAACACTAACGCACTCCTTGCGTTGTAAGAGAAGACGGCCATTTTGAAACATATAAAAAAAATTGGCTGTCTGTAAAGTCGGTTTACGGACAATAATTTTACGTGATAACGTCATAAGAAAACATCAGATAGATGCGTCATAAGCCGAACGGTTAGGCCGATCGTGCCTCTCTATCGCTTGTTCCGCGCTCTCGCTTGCACGCTCGGCTCAGACGGAACGTGACAATGAGTCATGCTATTTCGTGCGTGTGCAGCCGGCGTTCATCGATTTATAAGACGTTGTCACGTCAAAAAGAAATAGGTGTATGTAAGGATCGTAGCGAGTGGAGTTCCGTAGTTTTTGCCTACTCTCGTGGGAGACGGCGTGAGTTTATAAATAATGTCTTTTTATATTTAATTATTTACTATTTTACAGTTTAGTCAAACTTTATGATTTGACAGCCACCTAGTACATTATGAACGTATTTAAAATGACTACTCATGTAAATTACAAATAAATCCGCAAACTCAATTTTTTTCAATTAAAAAATCAAAGCGGATTTATTTACGTAAAATACTACTCCAATATATTGGAAATTGGATACCCAGCCTTCTATTTGTAGTGTAATGTCCTAATTTAAATGTTATCAAGATTTAAAAATTATAGAGAAGACAGTAATAAATATGAAAAGTAAAGTTTCTTCAATGGTAAATTGTCTCTTACAACGCATAAAGTATCAAATGCATTTACTTTACGTTAAACATACTCGGGCGCACCATAATTGACTTGAAAAAGCAAAACAATCAATAAAGCGAGATTTTCAAAAAACATTTAAAAACATAAACATGTAAATTATAAACTCAATTATTCGAATAATGTTCCATTTTTGAAACGCTGCAAATAATCACTTCAGTTTTTAGTAAAAACGTAATTTATGGCACTTTTTAACAGAGAGGAAACAACAAACAGTCCACATTAAGTTTTCTATAAACATAAATAAATTAAGAACTGCATAGCTATTCACTAAAGTTCGGAACGTTTCAATGCCGAATCGAATATCAATCAATGTTAGAGTCCTATAAAGGCTGATCATTACAAAAGACGAAAATGTTGTCAGTTTAAATGAAATAGACGACCGCCAGTCTTCCGACAACTGTTTGCTGTGTGTGCGAATCGGTAATTGAAAATGAGTCACTTTCGATACGACAACCCGTCGAATAGTTGTGAATAGCTATGCTGAGGAAAAATGTCGAATTTTAATTTTTATGTGGATGTTTAGTTAGCAAAGAGTTAGCTAACCTACGAAAATGCAGAACAAAAATGACTAACCTTACATTAATTGATGTTCATTGACATTATTATAGAAATAAAAGGCTAATATTCGAAAATTCGCGTTTCTTACACTTCCTATTTAGGTAAATATAATTAGCACACTACGGTAACTTTGTTGTATTGTAGGCAAATTAAAAGCAAACAAGCTTCCGAGCTTCAAGTAACTGAAGCAACTTTTATCCCGGATTTGCTAATAGAACCTTAGCTTGGTAAAGTTTTCGCGCGAATCATTCAACGTTCGGATACATTGCCCGGTAAAAATTCACCTCGTAAGAACCGTTACATACTTTACAACTGTCTAAGTGTTATTATTTACGATTATAAATAGTGTGCAGTAATTACATTGAAAAATTGTGTATTCTTACAATGTAGAGATAGTATATTTTTGTTATTGCATAGTTATTCGCTTCGTTTGAAATATACACACTATAGCGAGCCACGTCACGTTACGACACTATAATTTTTACGTCGTAAAAAAGAGATATAAAAATTTCATAGTCTCAAAAGTGACCGTATAGCATTTTATTCGTTTACACCATTCAGACGAGAAATTAATCACATTTATCAACAGCCATCTTCTCCACTCCGATCCCAGCGACTACGTAGAGTACTCCAAAGCTATTGCTGTATCTATTGACCGTAATAAATTAGTTATTGTTGAGATTACTGGGACCGGGCGAAGTGAACTAAGATACTGACGAGTAACTCTTCCTGCTGTACAAACTTGAACCTTACAGCTAGCTAGACCTTATAACATACTTAAGTTAAATTATGCTTTATCTTTGGCGAATACACTGCATATGGTACCGTGAAATTTGAGAAACTTAAAAATACGTTTGATCATAAAAAACCGTACGAACGTCGTTGTAAAGTCTCACAAAGTTCCCTATTTTAATACTGAGATACAAAACTGCAGCCTAATTGCGGAACGCCAAATCGTCAAATGATTCTGATCAGTTGGCTTCATTTCTATCACAATTGGCTTCATTTTACGATTTTCGAATTGCGAAACTCTAGTTTCTGCGCAGGGCCTTAACGTTCATAATTGGCTTCATAATAAACTAGAGTTTCGCAATTCGAAAATCGTAAAATGAAGCCAATTGTGATAGAAATGAAGCCAACTGATCAGAATCATTTGACGATTTGGCGTTCCGCAATTAGGCTGCTGTTCGCTTTATAGAATAAAAATGGTACCATCCTTACTAAGTCTACATAATTTATTAGATACAGCTAATAAGATTATCCCGAAAACATATTCTTGAAAACAATCCACGACATGCTCAAGTACATCATTACCTATCCGAAAGTGCATCTAGTTTTGACGCCAGGCGTCAATTTCTATGCAGAGGACGAAATATAATCCAAATTATTTTCAAGAATACATCTCTCCATTAAACGATTAATAGTTACAGTTTGTGGTGTTATAGCAAGAGCAGTACTTTTCCATTAAAGTTAAAACTACACTGTTTAAAGACAAACGTCAGTTTAATTCTTGTTCATCAAATGGCAGTTATCATTTGCACCTTATTTACAAATTATTAATACATCTTTATGTAAATTGCTTCTACCAATTCCACTTCTTACTAGTTCACACACGATGGAATGCTTAATTTTTATTATTATTATTTTATTTACAATTAATGGTTTAGCTGTAAATAAAATAAGTATTTAATTCAAATTTAAAATTAAATAGCCCTAACTTATATTTACATTAGGTCCACGCAATTTAAATCAGTTTCAATTTTGAGCCATAAATATGAAAGCTAAACAATATTAATAACTATACCTGGTAGAGATTCCTGATTTATCCAAAATTAATTGTATTTTCTAGTCCAAATATTGTTTTTACTGTTTATGGGAGACCACGCAACGTTAACTTAAATTACAAGTACCTACTGTTATTAATATGTACATTCTTACATTATTAAGAGATATACAATGCAATAAAATGTCTACTGTCGGGCTCCGAGCCGTCTACTTTTTTTTAATTTAATAGAAACATGCCAAAAGAATATTATTTTTCCAATAATTTGGCAGATTTCGTCCTAAAGTTAAGTTTCGCGCTAAAAAGCGTTAATCAACGTTTACTCTAACAGTTCGAAAGTTAGACTATAGCCGGATTTTTCTTAAGACTATATTGAGCGAAAACCCGAGTCCAAAAACATACAAAGTCTTTGATGACACAGTCGTCACTGGCAACTTTAACGTGAAAGTTATCAACAAAATTGTTATAAAATATTGGTCGTCAACATTTGCTAACACAGCCTTATTAGACTTTTATGATTCAGATAAATAAACATATAAATAAGCCGCCGCTGATAAAAATCACCTTTTAAACAACAAAAATGTTTTACGACGATAAAACTTTAGACTAATAAAAATAATATATGAAAATAGGCCTCAATCAAGATGATTTCAGAGAGTAGTTACTATTGTAACATTACCTAAATATTTGTGCTAAAATGATTCCTACAAAAATTCGAGACAGCAAAATAACGTTCGTCAAAATATTTCAGACATAAATATTAGACCAGTATTCACAATAAATTACAAAGATTTTGAGCAATCACGCACAGGTAGAAATTATTCGTTCGATGAAACATCTGCGCTGACAGAATGTTCACGTGAGAAAATAATTATTTCAACGAATCACTCATTATAGAATCAATTAACTATCATCATTGCCATTTTCCAAACAATTATTGTAATGTCTTTTTGAATCTTTGCGTTTAAATATTCTGTCAGCACAAAAACACACAAGTATCCACAGCCGAGAACTTTATCAGTCACATATCCACATAAACTCATTCAAGTATATACACTCCTGACCCGCTATGATTGTCATAGCGGAACATCGAGTGTCGAGAACGTTACGCGTTCGAGGGTACACTGGGGTCACATAACAGCGTCATAGGAAGTCGGGGTGCACTGGGGAGTTGTGGCGCGGCACCGAGCGTTACAGAAACACATCCAGAGGAGTTAAGGAAGCGCGGGGCTGCCCCTAGAGCTCGGTCACGGCGTAGAGGTCGCGCGTGTCTTGGTGAGGCGGGTGGATGCGCTCCACGCGGTCTATGCGCTCGCCACGCTCTGGTCGCTCCGGGCGATCGGCTCGCTCTGGTCGCTCGGCTCGCTCTGGTCGTTCGGCTCGCTCGGGTCGCTCGGATCGGTCGGCGCGCTCGGGTCGCTCGGGGCGGTCTTGACGGCGGCGGTGCGTAGTATGCGTTGCATGCGGCTGCGGGGGCAGGTTGCCGCGGCGCGGGCGCTGCAGCGAGCGGTACTCCAGCGCCGCGGCCGACAGCGGCTGCGGCTGGTCGCTGTGCGGCTTGCGCGCGGGCCGCACGGTGGCGTACTTGTCCGCGGCGGGCGCGTGCGGCGCGTGCGGCGCGTGCGGCGTGCTGAAGGTGCCCAGCGAGACTGCGGCGGCGGCGGGGCGCGGCCGGGGCGCGCGCGGCCCGAACGACGCGTACTTGGGGTCGAAGCGGTTGAGGCTCGTTGAGCGTCCGGATTGACCTGGAACGTTATTTAATTTATTAATATTTGGCAAGTCAAAAGAGAACGATAATTGGTTTATTAAGTTTTGGTACAATTAAAATTGGACGCTATATGGTTTTTTTTTTGTTTTGGTTGCTAAAATAGGAAAATGTTTTGGGAAGTATCAGTCCTAAAATTCCATGAGACTTATTTTGCCTCTTATCCAAATCAGGGAAGCTAATTGTTGTTAATTGTTGAATGATGTGATGATGATTGATGGCATGATGTGTATTTATTTAACCTTCCTCTTCATGTCATGCATGAAATGAAAAAAAAATCTTGTTCTTCTATATAACGAAGTTAAAGAGGTAAAATTCGATAAGTATAAGTCGTATGACGCTGTCAGTCTTATTTACCTCGTTCTGGAAGTATCACTGTGAACATTGTTTTAGTCATAGGGTGTATATGTGTATTGGGACAAAAAGTTTACTTTGTTCTGGTAAAATGAATTGTACAATAAAATGGTTCCTTATCCATATTATCATGTAAACGGACAAGAAGGAAAGAATAGAAAAATACGAACAAACGTAATGCTTATTTCTCAGTGAATATGATGAATGGTGTTTAGTTTACCTGCGTTGTGTTCGGGTGGGCCCGCGCCGCCGGGCCGGTCTCAGTAGAAATCGCTGCTCTCGAGCGTCTTGCACTGCTTGCTGAGTGTGGCGTACTTGCCGTTGTGCGGCGCGCGGCCCAGCGTGTGGGCCCCGCTGTGTGCGGCCGCGCCCGCGCCCGCGCCCGCCGAGCGGCCCAGCGTGGCGCTGCCCGACATGCGCGACCTGGGAGGCATAGGGGGACCGTCTATTGTGGGTACACACGTAGAGATCGTTTAAGGTAAAATTACGCACCCATAAGTTGAAAATAGCTCACAATATGTGAAGTATGTATACAGTTTTTTTATATTATCTAATTGGTGAGACTTCACATACATAACAAGAATCGGTCTAATAAAAAAAAAAACAATAACGGGATTTCTTAAAAACATAATTTTAAGTAATGGTGCTTGTGGGAGGTGTATGTCCAGCAGTAGACGTCTTTCGGCTGATATGATGATGAATGATGAAGTATGGCCTCGCCTGATGTCATGCAAAGTTTCTTGAAATTATGATACATATGATACAAAACATTTTTTTTTATTGCTTTTAGATGTTATTATTCACAACGTTTACGAAGTTTCGTCAGTTAATCAAAATAAAAATACCTGTAGACGCAATACAAATGTCCCTCAGTCACTAGATATGAATGAAGGTAATTGTGAAATCAGATTGTAAATATATATTTTTTTAAAATATGGAGGGGCGCCTAATTTTAATTTAGACGATCTCTACCTCTTTCTTGTTAAACACACAGAGGGGGTTAAAGAATATGAGAAGGCTTTTATTCACCTATTAAACGTTTACCTTATTTTGTTTTTGTATACTTTCAATTTTAGAGACGCGGCTGAATATCAGTATTTTAATTTAACTCCTTGTATTAATTTAGACATATAGATTTCGTTGGGATGCGTAGAGAAGGATTGACTGAAAAAGACTGAGGTGTGTAAAAGGCGAAATGCGCAAGAAAGTCAGGAAAGCTATGTTCCATGTTATGGGTTTGGTTTCCGCACTTAGTCCTTCAAATGGATCGTTGTGCGTGGGCCATGGCGGCCGTCGGTGGTTATTCCAACCAGCCCACCTCCCTCCAGAAGCTGACTAAGTCTCCTGGTCTGTCGAGAACATCTGTGTACGATCTGGGTGTCCCGAGAAAGTCAAGCATCTTAGTGCTCATATACACGAGTGGGACGCATTAAGAGCCTATACTACCTCAAATGGCTTAACGTGATCCTCCGTTATGTCGAAAATACTGCACCAATAATTTTGAAATAAATATATGGTAAAGTTGAGGATTAATGCTAAGTCTTATGTTAGACGAAAACACGATTCCATAAAATTTTCTCGATAGAAAATAAATCCAAAGTTACCTCTAACCCGAACAATAAACTGCTGGTATTCAAAAAATACTTCAAATTAGATCATGAAACTTTGCATACTAACTGAACTTACTATAAAGCAGGTATTATGTTATTTACTTTTTTATAATTACCATTATTTTCACTGTAAAAAGCAAATACCTAAACTATTGGCGCTGCCTGCCGCCCAGCACCGCACTCTGTCTCGCTCTCACTCAGTCAGCGAGCAGTATCGTATGAGCGAGATAAAGAGTGTATTTTAGCTGAGGTAGTATAGGCTCTTAACGGTAGAGGCCACTGCAGCCGTCGTCGACGTGCCGCTCGTGTGTATGAGTACTGTGGTCAAATACACGAGCGGCACGTTGTCGACTGCAGCCGTAAACGTATCGGCAGCGGCCGTCGGCGTGTCGACAGCTGCAGTGGTCTCTGCCGTTGACGCGCCCCACTCGTGTATATGAGCACTAAGATATACCTGACTTTCTTGCGCATTTCGCCTTTTGCACACCTCAGCCTTTTTCGGTCAATCCTTCTCTACTTATCCCAACTGTACGGTGCAACCGCACATTCTACAATTCAGCAGTTCACGCCACACATTCATTTCAACTCATAATAATTAGTTCAGTTCGCGTTGGGCTATCAAGCCAGCCAGGCGTTCTCGTTACACCCAACAAGGGCTGCGTCACTCACTTCATTTCCACCCCATCAGTCCATTAAGCTCATTTTACCTATAAGTACCTTTGAGACAATACAGTAGTGTTTCAGTACTTACCTTCTTTTATTCCATTCATCCTTCATCTAAAAGTAATGTATGGTCTAGCAAGGGATCATACACCAACTAAATCTATATTTCTAAATTAATATAATACAAGTGTGTAAGTGTACACAGTGAAACTGGATTCTTTAAGGTTGAAAATTTCATTATCACATTCAAAACACAAATATCAGTCGCCGCAAAGACAGAGTAATAAAAAGAGAAAGGATTTTTTATGTCATTCGTGTAGTTTTAACTACATGCAGATCTGGGGATTCATTTAGTTAAAAAATATTACTAACTTTAAGAAAAACTCATAACTTAGAACGTGAATAACATACGTTGGGAATGTCTTCCCAAAATATGCACGTAAAAAATATTAAGCCCATGGTTGGGCAAGAACGTCACAAACAGTTTACCATATAGTTTTTTTTTATAGTTACCTTGGCTTCTCGAAGTCCATGAGTTGCACATCAGCGCCGTAGGAAGGTGGCTTGGCCGGGCTAGACAGAACGATAAACATATAGCGCTACAAGGTTATTCTGACGCGTGGCCAAATTCGGAACTAACGCAGCCATCTTGTTTAATTTCACAAGACAATGACAGCGCCCGCCTGTCAACGTCATACGAGCGCCAAAAGATCCTTGTAGCAGTGTATTTACCGTGGCAAAAGGTTTTCTTGCCTTTTCAGGCTACCACGCAGATCTATTGATCTATGTAGTCAGGCAATTTGCCGCGGATTTTTTAGGTTAGTGACAGTTTTTTTACACCCCAAAAATACTCGAAGAGTATTTAATCACGGTATTTGGGGCATTTGAAACGGAACATCCTTTTTTAAGACGGTTAAAAAAGCAGTGAATTCAGTCAGAAGACTTCTGACAAGCGTTAAGCGGGCTATTTTGATAGCGTATCTTGCTCAGGGTCGTGATAGATGTCAGTATGATCTGATGATAATTTAGTAAATGGTGTAAGCTAGGCTACAGCTGGTGCCAAATAAGATGGTAATAGCGGCCACTGACTTACCTATATTTATTCTAACATACTTCAAAAACAGAAAATAAAAGTCCGGTAATTATCGTAGTTTTAACGAATGTAAATCGATAGAGTCAATAAGGGTAATTGGAAACTGTAAATTGAAGGTGTAATTAGAAACGATAGCTGCGATCAATGTATCTTGATAATTACCATTTGCGACTACCCCTTGTATTTATAGTTTACACTACCCTGGCCTGTGGGCCTAGCGCGCGGAGTAAACAGAACGTAAAATCGAACGTTTTTTTTTTAATGTAAGAATACTCGTTCTGCACATAATATTTACTTAGTTTTAAGAGTTTATTCATATCTAGTGGGGTCCACGGGCCCCCAGGCGGTCCGTGGCGTATGTGTCAGGGGTCCGCGGTAGCTTAGTTATTAAATTTATGATTAAAACAAAGAATCGCAATCGATTGAACGTCGCAGATGACATGAGGCTTGCCTTGTCGAAGACTGTTCCACAGTTTAACCTTCTTATTGAGGCCAAGCAGCAGCATCCTTCTCATTAACATTAACAATACCTACTAAGTGTAATTAAACTAACAAAAAAGTGTGATTTTTAATATAATACATAATTATTACATAAACAAGGTTTGTTTTTTTTTTCCTAAAATATTGTTTGACAGGGGTCCGTGGAGGTTTTAAATTCTGGAAAGGGGTCCGTGACTGCTAAAAGTTTAAGAAACCCTGCTATAGGTGATAGTTATTGTGATTGTCGTAAACATTTTAACCAAAATGCTATAAATTCGTTTTATTTTCGCATTCAAATTCGTTCCAATTTACGTTTCGTTTACGTCGCGCATTCTAGCTTTGAGCTTGCCTTCTGTTTGACATAACACGATTTGTCATTCGAATTCCTACGAAGACAAAAGTTCATTGCCCGCTATCAGCAACCCATTCGGCACGAACCGCAGCAGATGTCATATCACCTGGGTCGCTCCAGGTCCATGAGCTGCACGGCGGCGCCGTAGCTGGGCGGCTTGCCGTTGTTGTATGGCGCGGGCCGCGGCAGCGTGCGCGAGGCCTGGCTGGAGCCGCCCGACGACAGGAAGGGCGCCTGTTCCTCTCCTCCGCCGCCGCGCCTGTGTGCAGCGCCACTGGGTAAGCCACCGTGCCTACGTGGACTCTCGTGATGCAAAGGGATGTCGCGGTGCCTACTTAGTCGCAGAGGTTAAGTTGCACACTAAGCGAGGTACACTCGACGAGACTACAAGTAGTTCGTGACGTGGTGGAAAGCCAGGTACAGGTGAACCAGAAAAAGTATGCGCTTCGATAATCTTCGTGTTTCCGAATTTGTACGAAGGACGCGCCGCCGTGTAACGCACATAGGCAATGCTTCTAAGTTTTGTGTTCCCGCGGTTTGTAGTAGTATACCAATCATTGCACGTTTATATGAAATTATGTCACTGCCGTCTTTTTTTTTGGAATAGGGTAGTGTCCTGGGTAAAAAAATAATAATTCTAATTAGTCCGTCAGTTAGATTATCGAAAAATAATGGACCCGTATTTTTTCTTTTGTCAATCAAACAAAAAATGACAATTTATCTTTGTCATTTTTTGTTTGATTGACAAAAGAAAAAATACGGGTCCATTATTTTTCGATAATCTAACTGACGGACTAATTAGAATTTTTTAGGAAACTAGCCTATTGCATACTATTATTAAAATATTATTTTGTAACTATGGTAATACAAAATAGACAATTACTTCCATGGTTCTAACAGCTCTATATTAGATTTAGATCGTATCATCTCGCGTTCGTAATTCCAACGATAGACGATGATTTCCGAAGTGCAAACTTTTCGTTGGAGATCTGTAGTAAGGTTAGGTTAGTAACTTTTATTGCCGTTAAACCTGGAGTTGTTTTGCTAGGTCTGGACCCGATTAATCGTGCGATGAATATTAGTGATACCGATGGCGAAAAGCCAGTTATCTATGAAATTTCTCATTCAAAGAAACGTCGTGTGCACAAATGAACACTGTACGCATTCAGACGCACGATAAGTGTTAGAAAACAGCGGTCGTTAACACAAATATAAAATCAAAAGTTCCTATACTATCCTTGACGAAGTAAGCCCACCACCAGCCGAGATGAGACGCTAATGAAAAAAAAAAAAGTATAATTTCACTTACTTGGTGTTAATGTATATCCAGGCATGTGAGTCAACTAGCACTATGGCAGTGAAGAGGAAGCCGGCTGCGACAGCCGCTAACAGCTGGAGTGATAACGCCTGAAATAATGTGGTTTTGATTATAGTCAAGAAACTCGCAAGACTCGGTTATGATTTGGCGCTGTTTGAGAAATCATTCTCAATTTCGGACTAAAGTCAAATTCGGAATAAAGATTGAGGCCGAGATTAATAATAATATTACTTAGCTCGTACAGTCAACAGCAAAAGTAAATGATGAAAATCAGAAATTCAATACTAATGAACGGAGTTCGCGACATATATGGCAGCTGTACTAGTAGTAAATGTTTGGTATAAATTACAATCACATACTTACGCCACACAGTTATGACACGAACTCCGTTCATTAGTATTGAATTTCTGATTTTCATCATCTACTTTTGCTGTTGACTGTACTTCAAACACACTGTAAAGTAGAATATTTTTATCTCACGACGCGACGAGCGCTTTACTTGTGGTAACCAACTGTACAAACACGTTGTGAATGTGTGCGTGAAAACGAGTAGCGTCAGCAGATAATACAAACACGCGCACACATTCCCGACTTCGCTATTGTCTCGGACGGTACTGAGAGTTCCTGCGTTTACACATACATTCACAGCGTTTGTACACTTGGTAACCACAAGTAAAGCGCGCGTCACGCGGTTGCAGCCACTGACAAGTCTATTAAAATAACAAAGATCTTTATGCTCGTTACAATAAAGTTGCTGTCGGGTTGTTGCTGTCAGAAGTAAAATAGTGAATGGACTGTATGGCAACAGGCCTGTCGATTGTGTTTTTGACACATTTTGTATGACAAAAATGTCAAAAATACACAGTCGACACAGAGGACTGAAACGTTTGTAGAAAACGTGGTGGAATCAGGGCCCAGGATATGTGGCTCCGTCTGTGTAAGAGTATACCTGCAGGCCCGCGTCGCAGGCGGCACGCGCGGCGGCGACGAAGTAGGCGCGCGCCATGCGGCACTCCAGCGCGCCGCTCAGCGCCACCAGCGCGCGCTCCGCCTCGCCCGTGCCCGCGCCCAGCGCGCCCAGCGCCGGCTGCAGGCCTGCGGGGACACGACATGTTACTTTCACACCACCTGCCCGCTAATGTCAAATTATATAAGTAATAGGCTAGTTTCCTAAAAAAATCTAATTAGTCCGTCAGTTAGATTATCGAAAAATAATGGACCCGTATTTTTTCTTTTGTCAATCAAACAAAAAATGACAAAGATAAAGCGCGTCAAAATTTGGGAGTGGGGGGTCGTGACGTCACGCCGTGCGACACTTTTTAGCACGGCGTGACGTCACGACCCCCCACTCCCAAATTTTGACGCGCTTTATCTTTGTCATTTTTTGTTTGATTGACAAAAGAAAAAATACGGGTCCATTATTTTTCGATAATCTAACTGACGGACTAATTAGAATTATTATTTTTTTACCCAGGAAACTACCCTATTATTATGTCATGCAAACCTAACCTAAAGCAAGTCAAAATAACCGTAGGCTCTAGCCAGGCAATAATATTATACGAAATTTCATTATAACCCGCTAGTCAGTAATGTGATTTGAATTTGGAAACTCAATCTGGCATCTATCGTATTAACGACAAAAACCAAACAGTTGCCAAATTGACCTGCACCCTGATTGTGTAACAAACTATCAATCACATCCCAATCATTTTGAAGGATACTGCTAATCCATTACTTCATATGTTCGAAAAATTTGTCTCCTCAATAACGTAAATAACGAAATGAATGTTGTTGAACTGTCAAAATGAACTCCATTCTTACTGTTACTCCTCTGAATCGTGACCTTACAAAAGTCCGGCCTTACCTGGATCGTTGAACAGTTGCGGCGCCCCGCGAGCCAGCACCGCTAAGGCTTGCCTCACCGCTACTACAGCACGTTGCGCGTTCCTCAGCTCGGCCGTCAGCACGTTCTCACGAGACACCTTGCACGACAGGTAGTAGTGCACCATCTGTCAAATATCAATAAGGATGTTTTAAAATACAGTGTGTAGTCATCATCATCATCATTTCAGCCAAAAGACGTCCACTGCTGGACATAGGCCTCCCCCAAGCACCTCCACTTCGACCGGTTTTGTGCTTCTCGCATCCAACGAGTTCCTGCGGCCTTCACAAGGTCGTCGGTCCACCTTGTGGGAGGCCTTCCAACGCTACGCCTTCCGGTACGCGGTCGCCACTCCAGAACCTTTCGGCCCCATCGGCCATCTGTTCAGTGTGTAGTATCAGCTCAAAAACCATCTTTTTTTTTATTTAAAGGCGAAAAACGAGAGTGAAAATAATGTTTGAGAGGGTTTAATGCGGAAGATAAAAAAGGAATGACTAGGTGCTGCATTTTGTTAGTTTCGAGTATAGTTTGAGAAATTGAGCACAGAGGTCGCTTCCTATGTCGCATGACATAACGAGTAGCGTCGCTCCAAGCCAATTTGTACAAGCGAGTGCGAGCAAGCCTCCTCGAACCCATCCATTGCCAAGGACGCGCCACTGACAGACTATCTTTACGACTTGTGATATTACGCATCGAGGGATAAATAGCTTTATATTTATAGTAAGTATAAGCACAGAATACTTAAAGTACTGCGTACAGAAAGGACACTCCCTTCCCCGCACTAACATCAGTTACCGCACCTCACCCCGCACTTCGGCATATTCGTCTCCGGTTCTTTAACAATGCCGCTCGCAAACACAAGAACCGCAGCGCTGTACCTACCTACTGCTGACACGAAGACATTATTTTTGTAAAGTTTTATATTTTGTGTTAATCACTATGGTTGTATATTGTGCATTATTTGGATGCTTATCTTCATCGAGGAACGATAAAGACAGGAGTTTCTTTCGGTTCCCGAAACATGAAAGAAGGTAAGGAACAGCAACTCAAATATCCTTTAAGCACATAAAAAATAAAAGCTAGTATATTACAGACAAACAAGTTAAGCCAGTGTTGTGATATTTTATTTTCATAATTTTCTCTATTATTCATATATTTTCCAAGATTTCTTTGTTTTAGAAAAATTAAAACTTCCGTAATATTAACATACCAACTATTAAATTATTGCTCTCTCTCTTTATTGTCTTAGTTATGTCTCTTTCTTTCACGTTCTATTGATTCTTCGACTTGAAAAGTAGTACAATAGAAATGTATTTAATTAGATTTCTGTGAGTAGTGCGCACTATCTTTGTCGCGGCGCGCGGCGCCCCATTATTGCACACGATCGGGCAGCGCCGCCGCCTACGCACTACTGCCAGCCAGCCCTACTAGATGTCACGCACACATTCATGCGTATACAAACGTCATTTGTTAATGTAGTAGTAGTAGGTAATTATTTTGCCCATCTTAATAATGGGTGAAGATGTTACTACATAATTCCCTTTATAGCGAGTGACAGCGACAAAATGTAACTGAACAAGGTTTGTTTACAGTCTCATCACACAGTTATAGAGCACACACTACTCACGTCGATGGGCAGGTGATGCGGCGCGTGCAGCGCGAGCGCGGCGGCGGGCTCCTGGCAGGCGTCGGCCGCCGCCACCGCGCCCGCCGCCAGCAGCGCGCCCGCCAGCCAGCACACCACCAGCGCGCCCAGCGCACCCACCTGCGCACCACAACCACACGAGTATTATAAAGGCGGAACTTTGTGAGTGTTTTTGTTATTTATGTTTGATTACTTCATCACGAAAAACTACTGAACGGATTTGGATGAAATTTGACACACAGATAGTTTATAACCAGGATTGACACATAGGATACTTTTTATCCCGATATTCCCACGGGATCCTCCTGTTGGCGTTATTAATATCGAGCAAAAAAACGGCAAAAAATTCACGTTTGTTGTAAGTATGGGAGCCCCCCTTAAATATTTATTTTATTCTGTTTTTAGTATTTGTTGTTATAGCGGCAACAGAAATACATCATTTGTGAAAATTTTAACTGTCTAGCTATCACAGTTCATGAGATACGGCCTGGTAACAGACAGACAGACAGACGGACAGTGGAATCTTAGTAATAGGGTCCCGTTTTTACCCTTTGGGTACGGAACCCTAAAAAAGAGCAATGACGGAGACTACATGTGACTCTCAACTTCGTTATGCGTCTTTTTACACCCGTTATTACCTATGTCGCGAGGCCTCTAAATGGATCGCTTTGTGACTACATAATAATTATTTACATCAAGAATTTTTGTCACAGCCACAGTGTCCAAAGGATGAGCATTACAGATCATCATCTGCCTAGACTTTTCCCAACTATGTTGGGGTCGGCTTCCAGTCTAACCGGATGCAGCTCAATACCAGTATTTAACATGGAGCGACTACCTACCTGACCCCCACAACCCAGTTACTGAATAATACGATACCCCTTGGTAAGACTGGTTGTCAGACTTTTGGATTTCTGACGACCCGTAACGACTGTCAAAGATGCACGAATGACAGCCGGGACCAACGGCTTAACGTGCTTTCCGAGACACGGAGTCTTGGTATGTAAAGATGGTCACCAATCCACGGACCAACCGCGACAAGTATAGCTTAACCTGATCGATCGACCGGTGCGGCTGTTATATAGAACTGTGTACTAACACAAAGCAGAAGGAGAGCACGTCGCGAGCGCCGTGCGGCGGCCGCTAACAGTGCCACGCAGACCGCTCCGCCGCAGCACCAGCCCGCCATGCCGCCCGCCCAGCGCGCCGCCTCCCACACCCACGCACGCTGGAAAAAGATAAGGAGGACATTTTACAACCTTGTACCATAGCCGAAACGAAATCCCCGGCATCGTACGCGATACCATGCATAGATGGCGCCATCAGCAAAAGCCGTAAACAGAATGTCAAATGGAACCGTGAAGTGGAGTGAAGTGGAGTGGAGTGGACCGTGGAGTGGTACCGTAATTGGCTGTAAGACTAGCATAAATATCTTAAGAGAAAATTTCAAAGAGCTGTGGATTTTGTGATTAATAAATAAATAAACATAGATTTGAATCTAATATTAGGTACAGCGAAATCATGAAAACGGATGAAGCCCCTTTTATCGGGGATTTCGCTTTGTTTTTGCAAGACTGTCCCAGACAGTCTCGGAGGGTAATGTTTTTAACTCTTTAATCTCATCCCCGCAAGAACGGAGTTTAGTCATGAATTTAAATAAGACCAAAGTACACTTTTTCAGTACACTTTTTGACTTTTAAATTAAAAAGTGGCTGCTGACTCTCTAAACATCAGCTTAAAACGCCAAGATATCACACAAGTGTGTCACTTTTACGGAACCTCCTTTAAATAGAATAAGCTACTAACCTTCATGAAAGCATCAAGATTCAGCGCAGCCAGCGGCCGTCGTAGATTGTCAGCGGCTGAAGCAGCAGCGCTAGCGTTATTCCGCAGCGCTGACAGCGCTCGCAGTAAAGTGCCCAGCGCCGTCTGATTTGCCACGGGCGCGTCCAGCGCATCCGCTAATCTAGCCAACGGGGCGCGCGCTCGAGAACCCATCGCTTCTTCTAGGATGCTTGACTGGAAGTGAAAAGAAATCATCATTAAACTCCTGCTCTTATCCCGGTATTTGGAGTCTGCTCAGCAAGTTCTTCTTCTATAAATTGCAATTGTCACCCTCTTTCTAGGCATTTATCGTCTTTCACTAATACTTTCTTTGGTTTTTTTTAAGTGAAAAAAAGCAAACTAAAACGTTGCGTCAACTAAACGAAGTATTAACTGGACAGTGCTACGTTTACTTGCAGCCTAAAACCCTCTAGTAGCAGTAGTTCGGTTGTTAGTCCGGTTGACCGAACTACTGAAACTTTCAGTTGCGATAGTTCGGTTCTGACAAAGCACCGAACTACTGAAACTTAAATATGTACCCTCCCTCCCTTTAGTTCGGCAAATAAACTAGGGATATAATGTAAACAAACTAATATCTTAGAACAGAGATACCTATGTAGAAGTTGCATTGCAAGGAAATCTGGAATCATTGGAATCATTTTATGCCTAGTTTATTTGCCGAACTAAAGGGAGGGAGGGTACACATTTAAGTTTCAGTAGTTCGGTGCTTTGTTAGAACCGAACTATCGCAACTGAAACTTTGTTTTTGGCTAGTTAACCACAAACGCTTAACGGATGTATCATATTTTCGTTCAATTTCTTTCACTCGTTTGAAGTTGACAGAAAAACAGAGAAAGTGAAGTTTTTGCATTAGATTTGGGGGATAAACGAGCTTTTATGTTCGTCTTCATGTCACTACAATAGTTTAAATCTTGTTGGCCCAAACCGGCGTCGTCGGTGGCGGCGCAAACGTCACTTTGACTGCAAATGACCTCTGAGCCTTTATGTTGAAATTGTTGAATGTAATTTTTTTTGTGACAAGACCAACTACTATTACTCCTTGAAACACTTACCTGGTTCTTAACAGTGTTGACGAGTGCGGCTAGCTGGTTGCCGGCCTGGATGCTCTGCAGCATGGCGTTGTGCAGGTCATCGTTCCCGAAGAGGCCCACGCCGATCGCGCCGCAGCATAGTACGGATAGAATCATGAGCGTTATCTGCGGAACAAGTATAAAGGTCAATGAAAAACCAGCAAACATTTTGTGGAGATATTTGAACTTCAACAGATTCTGATGTTCGTTTTGGCTCTTTTGTACCACTTCCTAGTGTGTTAGCTGGGTACTAGTGGCGAGACAAACTCCCCAGCAAAACGTCTCTATACATTTGACATGGGTACTTTCATCATTTCTGTTTATCGAAAAATTACTTTACCATTGGCTTCCTCATTAGCCTCATCTAACGCAATCTAAGTAAATTTAAACCTACAAATAACCTAGGTGCCCTTTGATATTTCCTAATCCTCTTTGATCTCCAATTAATTCCAGAAGAATCAACGCGCTCCTAATAAACATATCCCTAATAAGATCTTCAAAAAAATATTTACGCTATCTCCAAACAAGAGATCAAAGCAATCCAAAGTTCGGTGTCCTATTAATTCCTATCAATGGTTAGTAACGGTTTTTAATATTAAGAACATAAACAAAACATCTGATCGTTTGAACACTTGCCTCCAACACGTGTTGAAGTTCTCTGTGAGAATTATTTTGATTGTGTTTGCAGACTATTTATAGCGCGACGATACCCTCGGGGCGAACATGATGAGTTTATCATTCCTTGTCGGGAAATAGCTCTGAGATGTGTTAATATTGAGACAGGCAGACTTTGGGCCTGTAGGGTAAATCTATCTATCTATCTATAAAAATTCAAAGTCCTGACTGACTGATATATCACCGCACAGCCTAAACCGCTGGTCCTAGAGACATGTAATTTGTTAAGAGGGGTCCGTGGCTAAATAATAACAGCCGCACAGGTCGATCGATCAGGTTAAGCTATGCTTGCCACGGTTGGTCTGTGGATGGGTGACCATCTTTATATACCAAGACCCCTCCGTGCCTCGGAAAGCACGTTAAGCCGTTGGTCCCGGCTGTCATCCGTAAATCTTTGACATTCGTTACGGGTAGTCAGAAGCCCGAAAGTCTGACAACCAGTCTTACCAAGTGGTATCGTATTACCCAGTAACTGGGTTGTGGAGGTCAGATAGCTCCATGTAAAATACTGGTATTCAGCTACATTCAGTTAGACTGGAAGCCGACCTCAACATAGTTGGAAAAAGGCTAGGCAGATAATGAAGAATCCACTAAGAAAGGGTTTTTCCAAAGACATTAAATGCCTATCTTAAATCTCTTTGGGTTTTCCGAAATTCCACCCCTAAGAGGGTGAATGGGGGGAGGGTGAAATTTCACGCGGACGAAGTCGCGGGCAGAAGCCAGTCATATATAGAGACTTAAACGTGAGTACTTATACAAATGCAATGTAAGCAAAAGATGTTTCGCATAAATTGGGACTTCTAAATGGAAGACCGCATTTGCACATGCGATAAAAGATCTGTAAAAAACAGAGGGCCAATTCTCGTAATTTTAAAAACGTTCAGTCTGATCTCAGTCTCAATCTGTCCAAAATACCGCTAATTTCCCTACATTTTGACAAGTTTTTGACGTTTGTTTGTCGCCAAGACGAGACTGCGACTAGATTTTGAACGTTTTAAATTAAGAGAATTGACCTTCTGAGCGCCTGTTAAAAACCGGCCAAGTGCGAATCGGACTTACCACGTACAATATGTAACACGATTTTTTTACCCTTTAATTTTAACCTTTACTATATTTTTATTATTTCTTGTTATAGCGGCAATAGAAATACACACTCAGTGAAAATTTCAACTGTGTACCTATAACGGTTCATGAGATACATCCCGGTGACAGACATACGGTCGGGCGGACAGCGGAGGCCTAGTAATAGGGTTCCGTTGGCACACTTTAGGTACGAAACCCTACAAGTTCCCTAACCCTGCAAGTATAAACTCCATAGCAAGTGTATGTTAATTGTTAGGTACAACTAACAGACTGAGAGCAGTGGTAGCCAAGTGGTAACGGCCGTCGTAGGTTCGAACTTAGAACCCAGACAGGCGCTTTACTTTGAATAAATTATTTCATCACCACTGCTCTCAAAACGGTGAAGGAAAACATCGTGAGGAAACCGGCAGGTCCTAGAACCAAAAGTTCGAAGACATGTGACATCTTCCAACCCCGGGCCCGCGTGGTGGATTACGGCCCACTCCCTCTCACTGAGAGGAGGCCTATTTCCCAGCAGTGGGAACATTATAGGCTGATTATGATGAACTAACAGACAGTCTGTCATTCATTTCTACTAGTAGTTTTAGTGAATGAGCCCTGACCGCACTGACTCTGGGCACTCAGTAGCAATAGGTAGCTTTCATATTGACAGTTCAGCAACATTCATTGCGATATTTACGTTGTTGAGCAGACAATTTTTTCGGACATATGAAGCAATGGATTAGCAATTCTTCAAAATGATTCAGAGTGTTACGCAACTAGGTTGCTGGTCATCAACAAACTATGAACTCTAGAACCGGATTTATTTAATTAAAAATACACGAAGAATAGCTATAATTAACTGTTCACTTATTCTGAAGGACATTTGTGTTGGTGTCAGTAAACAATGAATAATAGATTTAACTACGAAAAGGTTACGTCAATCATAGAAGTATAACATGACGAAGGCTATTTAGTTTCCAAACTCAATAAAAACAAAAATATTTATTGACCAAAAGCGCGGTCACTGTCGGACTGCATAGAAAACAAAGAGAAGCGCGATGACACAACGCTGGTAATTTATTGCAAAATATGAAGCAATTATCTATTTACAAAAAAAAAAAAAACTATTGTTTGGAATAAAAAATTAAAACACTAGTGCTTTTATTAGATTACTACAAGAACCAATGTATAACAGTATGAGAGTTTTTCACCTTACGCTCATGTGAATGTAGCGAAATGGCCAAGCCAGGGCGTGTAGAGTTAGAAGCTTGGCTCTACATGAGATCTGATTACTTTTTGACAGTGCGAGCTACATGGTCTCGTCTTGAAATGTTTTTGTGGGATTTCATTTCTTTTTGTAAGTTAAGTTTGTATGGGAATTTTAAGTTTGTGTGGGAAAACCGAAACAAATCATTCCTTAATTTAAAGGGTAGGGGATGATTTACTAAAAATCCTGAAATACATATCTTATTATTTATAACAAGGACCCCCTATATAAATTTTCAGACCTCTAGCATCAAAATTTACGGAAGTCTCATACAAACTTTCACCCCCTAGTTTAAGGGGTTGGGGGGTAAAAGTTTTAAGTTTTAAGATTTTTTTGTTGTTTCTGTACTATTACTAGCTTACATACCAAATTTCAGCTTTCTAGGACTTCAGGAAGAACCTTAAGAATATTGATGATCATCAGTGAGTCAGTGAATCAGTGACGAAATCGGGGTATTTTAGATATCAATAAAATCTAAAGTATAAGAGCTATGCAATTGAAACTTTATAGGTTTAATAAGTCAACCACTGACATCATATCCCGATTGTTTATCTGGTATAATCCAAACCCAAGTTAAGAAGGTTCAAAAATACGACGAAGTGCTTCGAGAAAAGGTAGGTAGTGCCCTTGCGCTTCGCTTGGCTCGTTTTGGCGGGGGCACTCCCGTGCCTCCAGATTTCAATATCTCACGCGTACGAATCAACAAATGTTAACTTTACCCATAAGTGCACCACACATAGGCCTTTCTTAATTAACGCCGTAACAACAGATCATGAATGGAGGAAATTACCATGTGCCCGCTAATTAATACAACACTAATTATGCAATTAAGGGACTCCGGATTCCTACAATAGGACGCTTGGAAAAGGCTAGAATGGTGAAAGTTCTCCGTAAGTACTTTGCAAAGAAAATAAGTCTTGTTTAGTAATAAGATTTAGCTGTCAGACTAAGTTTTGTTGTCCCTTTTGCATAAAATTTCGACATCAAAGGGCTGATTTTTCAATAAAAATTATCATTTTTATTCGTGGAATAAAATTGAAATCAGACAGATTTTGTATCGAAGAACTGTCAAAAATTCAAAATTATTCCTCGGATAAAATAATCTGGCGTTGGAAAAATCAACCCTTAGGGCCAAAGCACACACGCTACTTTTTGCATCGGCGATCGGCGATTTTGCGACTGTATCGATACTGCATCGCGTTTTGGCGACTCTCTGCGGTCGAACGTGGTATCGGAATCGCGCGTTTTAGCGACTGCTCCGATGCTGGCGCAAATACCAAATCGCTGCGACCGGCATCCGAATGTGTGCGAAGTGTAGCGTTCAGCCGCTGTATCGAGCTACCAAAAAGCGACTGAATCGCCGCGTTTGGCGTTTTTAAGTGTGCGGTATGGAATGCTTGGTCGCTGCATTTAGCTCCTAAAAAGCAGCTGAATCGCCGATCGCCGATGCAAAAAGAAACGTGTGTGCTTTGGCCCTTAGTGAAGTTTAGTAAATGTTTTAGGAAAGGAGACCGTCCAGGGAAGTCACCACGAAATCTATTTTTCGCACCAACCATGGTTGCTGTGTTTCGGCCAACAACTTTTATTTAGTCGTTTATTCATCATTATCTGCATGGGTCTGGATGCAGCGAAATACCTGTATTTTACATGGAGCGACTGCAAAGTCAAAGTCAAAGCATTTATTTCAAATAGGCACATAAAAGGCACTTTTGGACGTCAAAAATGATCTTAAAATAGAATTGATTCTAGTCGCCCATTCCAAAAGGTAGTTTTCGTATGGAGAAGAACTGCATATATTACCTCCACATCCCAGTTACTGGATAACAGTATACCCCTTCATAAGACTAGTTGGCAGACTGTCAGGCTTCTGACTACCCGTAACGACTACCAAAGATCTACGAATGACAACCGGGACCAACGGCTTATAACGGCTCACTATGTAAAGGATGTTCACCCATCCACGTACCGAACGTGGTAAGAGAATACCACTATTTTACGTTCAATCTCAGAAGATCCATTGGCCAGATCCATGATGGATCTAATGACGATTGTTTTCTCATTAGGTCTATTTATACATATAAAAAAAAGTAAAATGGAACTACGACTGGTATATTCGTTGGTTATTATTTACCTAAATTACAGGCACAAATTTTCAGAAGGAGCTTGTGGCTAAGTAATAACAGCCGCACGGATCGATCGATCAGGTTAAGCTACGCTTGCCGCGGTTGGTCCGTGGATGGGTGACCATCTTTACATACCAAGGCCCCTCCGTGTCTCGGAAAGCACGTTAAGCCGTTAGTTCCGGCTGTCATTCGTGGATCTTTGACAGTCGTTACGGGTCGTCAGAAGCCCGAAAGTCTGACAACCAGTCTTATCAAGGGGTTTCGTATTACCACGTATTACCCAGTTACTGGGTTGTGGAGGTCAGATAGGCAGTCCCTCCATGTAAAATACTGGTACTCAGCTGCATCCGGTTAGACTGGAGGCCGACCCCAACGTAATTGGGAAAAGGCTAGGGAGATGATGATGACAGCAGGCACAAAATTAGCTCGGTCTCTGGCGTAAGGTCTTGGAAATGTAGATAGGCGACGGACCAACATCAAGTTTGCATGCCATAAATAATAGGAGTTTTTTCCGATATATGTTTATCACCTTCAAAGCGGTGATGCTTCTCGGCGGCCGTTGCTTTCTGTCGCAGCATCTTGTTAGCAGGTATATGAGCAGGACGGTCAGCGTCAGGATCAGCCACGCGCCTGGTATCGAGCCGAGGATGCCCAAGCTCTGGAAAAATACAGAAAATCATGTTCATCATAATCATAATCAGCCTATAATGTTCCCACTGCTGGGACACAGGCCTCCTCTCTGTGAGAGGGACTGGGCCGTAATCCACCACGCGGGCCCAGTGCGGGTTGGTAGATGTCATCAAAATCATGTTAGACAGGCTTAAAAAAAACACGAATAGTCGCTATTTACAAATACATACTTAACATTGCGTCTTTATTTAGCAAATGCAGATAATTATGTATGTATTATTATCCTACTTATAAAAAAACTTGCTGTGCCCGACAGGGTCAATAATTGATTCTATTGTTTTGTGTAAATTATGGGTGCAATAAAGATTGAATTGAATTATAAGTAGGTTTATGCTTAGTAGTTGGCTCTATCCAAACTAAACTTAAACAATAGTCAGTGGCGAAACTACAGGGTGGCATTGGGGATGCCACGGGCCCCCAGCCAGAGGGGGCCCCCGGCCCGATAGGGCCATAAGCACAGGAGGATCCTAACATAAGTTTATAAATGCAAACTTTTTTTGAAAATGTGCAACAAAGGGCATTAGTCAGGTTTCGAACTTTTTGTACCTACCCAAAATTATTAAAGTAGCCTACGTTACGGTAACAGTGGCGCGAATTCAACGATTTTTTCCATCTCAAAAAATGCCCAACTCGCCAAAAGGAGTTTTCACTTCAAAAACTATAACATTGGTTGAGCTTATTTACATTGAAGAGGGGCCCCATCCCTTGAATTTGCCGCGGGCCCCAAACGGTATAGTTACGCCACTGACAATCGTGCCAAGTATAGTAAACTTCAATAATGAACCTGCTTACCAGCTCACTCCTGAGGGCACAAACAAACCGTAATGAAGTGTCATGTTATGTTGACAAACGTTTCGTACTGAGCAAGTATACATACTACAGTACACAGTTCCGGGACATGATTTGTTGAGTAAGTGGAGTGGAATAGGGCTGTGTTGTTGCTCTTTAATGTAGATAGTGATCTTTTGCCGTAGTGAGACTGTTATGAACGTTGTACAGTCAGCAACAAAAGTCGATTAACACTTCAGTTTTTTTAGTCTGTCGAGCTCCGCTAATTAGACACAAATGATTTTCTATTGTTTCGTCGCCAACAGGCGACGCGCGATGCTTGACCGGTTCTTAGTTATTGAGGAAAATATTTGTTCAAAATTGAAGCAGAAGTACAATTTTTAGAATATAAAATCTGCTATTACATATGTAAAAAGCTAAAAGAAGTTTATTGAAAAAAATTGTTGTCAATTTAGCAACATGTAAAAATGAGTGTTAATCGACTCTTGTTGCTGACTGTACACGCCATTGGTAATATGTGAGTGAGTTATTCTTTGAAGTATCGCTATTTATTTATTCGTTAGACTGTAGTGTGAGTACTCCTTTTATTTTCAGGGTCTATTTTTGCAAAGGCATGGTACAAGCAAGGCAATTATTTAATACTAGCTGCGTCCCGCGGTTCCACCCGCATAAATGTCGATCCCGTGGGAATATCGGGATAAAAAGTAGCCTATATGTTAATCTAGGGTGTCAGCTACCTCCATACAAAACTTTATCAACATTGGTCCAGCCGTTTGAGCGTGAAGAAGTAACAAAGATATAAACACACACAACTCACAAACTTTGTAGTGTTACTAGTTCCAATTTCAACAAAGTGATGTGCGAAATCTACTTTAAAAAATCTTAAACACTATTTGACAGACAACGAACAGCCTAAACCGCTGGGTATAGGAGTATGAAATTTTACACAAGAGTTCCATAAATAAGGAAGGAAGGTGATGTGAGCACTAAGGAAGGATTTTTGAAAATTTATCCCCTAAAGAATTTTATGGAAGTTCGTCATTTTTGCCGACGCGCGGAAAATATAAATGCCGTAGATCAGACTCTTATTATGTAAATAAGTACTTACCTAAAAATCTCACAGTGCAGTGGTAAGTAGTTTCTAGATTACTAGCTTCTGCCCGGGACTTCGTCCGCGTGTAATTTCACCCTCCCCCTATTCACCCTCTTAGGGTTGGAATTTAGAAAAACCCTTTCTTTGTGGATGCCTACTCTTCACAAAGAACACACCCTCCAAATTGCATATCTCTAGGACCAGCGGTTTAGGCTGTGCGTTGATATATCAGTCAGTCAGGACTTTGAATTTTATATACAAGGTGTCCCTGGAAGTATGGATCAAATCGAATAGGGACGTGGGCAAGGTCATCTGCAAACGTTTTAGCAAAAAAAAAATCTAAAAAAAAGAGAAGAAAGATCGAATTCGTGAAAACTATCAGGGCTATATTTTTTTTTTTTTTTTTAGATAGCCCTGATAGTATTTTTTTATGATTAATTTCTTTGAACACTAAGCGAAGTGATTGAAAAAAAAATTAAAATCGGTCATAACTTTTGAACCGTAAAAAAATTCACTGACATTCTCAGGGTTAAAAATTTTGGAAATGACCTTGCCCACGCCCCTATTCGATTTGATCCATACTTCCAGGGACACCCTGTATATAGATTTACAGATAAGTTCTGAAACCTTACCTCCAGATAAACAGGCGAGTTCGGCGCGAAGGTGTCATTAACACGATGTAACGTCACGTTGATATGCGGCAGGGCGTGCAGCAGCCGCGAGAGACGCGGCGGCGAGTACTCGTCCGAGACGCCCGGCGCGCCCATCGCGACCTTTCACGATCACACCTGCAGATCAAATGAGATATGAATGAAGTAATGCTGAGAAAAAGTGACATCATCATCGTTATTCATCCGAAAAATGCTGAAAAGGCATATTTTCCAGAAACGTTCGACCAAAAGTTGCTTGGGGAAGACCTATGTATGTACAAAGAGTATTCTATTCTATGTCAAACAGAGGCATCATACTAAATTATATATACATCTATCTAGTAAAATAGTTACTGTTACTTGATTAACAATAGAAAATCAATTGTGTCTCATTAGCGGAGCTTGACAGATTAACGTTACAACCCCCTTAGTTCCTTCGAAAGCACGTTAAAAGTCGTTGGTCCCGACTGTCATTTGTGGATCTTTGACAGTAGTTATGGGTCGTCAGAGGCTCGAAAGTCTGACAACCAGTCTTACCAAGGGATATCGTATTACCCAGTAACTTTGTTGTGGAGGTCAGATAGGCAGTCGCACCACGTAAAATACTGGTATGCATCCGGTTAGACTGGAAGCCGACCCCAAAATAGTTGGGAAAAGGCAAGGCAGATTGATTTTGATTTAGCTGAATTATTAATCTATCTAATGAAATAGTTACTTCATTAACGTTGCAGAAAATCATTAATAATTCAGAGCGATGCGAAAAGCTTAACAAAGTCCGTTGCGTGACAATTACTGCACTGGCCTAATTAAGAAGACATAATTAACCTCATTATGCCCGGTCTGTTCGGGTTCACACGAGGACAAAATCAATAAAACTTTAATCCGAACACGAACACAGCTAGCTAATTGTGAACTAAAATTAACCCTTCTTCACAAATGTGGACCATCTGGTATGAAAGCTCACACGAACGACAGACAGACAAACTTCCACTCACTGTGACTCATTGAATTAATAACAATAATAATAAGATAGGCGATTTCCAAACAGTGTTGTAATTGCGTAACATACTTACAATGGCAGTGCCTTTCATTTTGACAGGTCAACAACATTCATTGCATTATTTACGTTGTCGGGCAGACGAATTTTTCAAACATATGGGCTGTATGGTCGTTGATATGAAGCAAGTATCAGCCTCGATTTATGAGTTGTAGATCCTGCGTTCGAGGCAGGCGCTTTACTTTGTATAGGTAAATATATTCGTAAATTTCATCACCACTGCTCTCAAAACGGTGAAGGAAAATATCGTGAGGAAACCGGCATGTCTTAGATCCAAAAATTCAAAGAAATCTACCAACCCGCACTGGGCCCGCGTGGTAGATTACAGCCCATTCCCTCTCGAAGAGAGCAGGCCTGTGTCCCACAGGTGGGACTGGGAACATTATAGGCTGATTATGCTATATATTAAAATTTTTCAAATACAAAAATCATTTATTTCAATTCATTTTAGATCATAATATAATACTTATTCTACATTTGAAAATAAATAAAAAATTTAATCATAATAAATATACTAATAAAAAATAAATAATATAAATTAAATTAAAATTATAAAGGAATAGATTAGCAATTTCCTTCAAAATCTTTCAGATTGTTATTAAAAATATATTAAGTACGTAATTAGGGTTCAGGTTTTTAGGTCTTTTATCTTTGGCACTAGGTCAAACGAACATTATCGTCTTCCTAAACACATTACGGTACACTTACACTTTGATAAGGACAAGTGATATAAGTTTTGAAGAGTGTTTATCATTGCGAGTGGTTACAAGTGTTGGCGGTAGGTGCACCTACAGTAGGTACTTGAATTTAATCGGCCTGATATAACCACAGTAACAAAATATAACAACTAACAGCACTAAAGTCCGACCGCGCCTTTGCCAAAGGTGTAAACAACAATGGCCGCTCGAAATTGAATAAAATCGATAAACAAGAGTTTTTAGTTTAAGTAATGTAGTCGAGCTAACTAGACGAAAATTTGTTTTAAAATTACAATAATATTTGCATACTAGTACTGTGACTAGTTCTTTCATTTCATATGACATACGATACAGTTTGCATAACTTTTTTCTTTTTTTTCTTATTTGCCGCCCAAAAGTGGCCCGTTTCGGTTTTTCATTCGAACCTTCAGAACTTTAAAGAAGGAATTCACAATAATTAGCTATTTTGTTTTTTTTTTATTGCTGAATGGGCCGCTCTTGACCCGATCACGCCTGATGGAAAGCGATGGATGAGATCTATGATGGAACGAGCGTGCCCAGAAGATGCCTAAGGCACTGGAAGTCCCACAGATGGACGAAACACAGCAGGCCGCTTGACGCCGGACTCCGGTTAAAACCATGTTAAGGTGCCTGGCCTTACAGGCCCATCTCAAAAATCCACCCTAAACTGTATAGGCACATCTCTGCCTAAATCTTGCAGGATTACAGGCGTGATGTTATGGGATGTTGTGTAGTATCTACCAAATCTTTTGCTAAAGAAATGCTCTTATCTAAGAGTCCAGAAAATCCGGTTTAAAAATGCTACCAATAAAATTATTAAGATGTTTTTTTCTTCTGTTTACTCGCGTATTAAGGGGTAAAGGGGTAAACCTCTTTAAAAGAGAACTCTTTGTTAATCTTTAGCACGTCGTAGCCGTCACGTTCTCGAGACGAGAGGACTTAAATGCACTTAATATAACAACAGGAATGCAAGTAGTTTAAGAGCATTTCAAATAAAGTATGGAAGTCGTCGAGAGCAGTTGTGGCCCAGAGATAACGGCCCCGACTTACGAGTTGTAGGCCGTAGGTTCGAACCCAGACAGGCGCTGTACAACGGTTTTTTTTTTTTTTTCAAACGGTGAAGGAAAACATCGTGAGGAAACCGGCATGTCCTAGAACCAAAAATTTGAAGACATGTGACATCTACCAACCCGCATTGGCCAGCGTGGTGGATTACGGCCTACTCCCGTCGACAGAAAAGAGGCCTGTGTCCCAGCAGTGGGAACATTATAGGCTGATCATGCTATGGAAATGGAAGTCATAGATCGTGGAATACAGTCAAATACGTCAAGACATTTTAAAGTGCTTTTCATGCATCTGAAAAAAACTCAGTCTTACAGTTCAAGTTCAAAGAACCCAATAAAGTTACAGACATTCAAAATGGAACACAGTCTTGTAAAAAACTTCAGCTAAGGCGCAGTAAAACAAACAATAATATTTCTGAAGCATATGTATACTTATATTACGAAACGTAATGCCTTCACGAAACAGACTTTTCCAGACAAAGTTTTGATATGTGCACAAACTTTTCTGACACGAACTGTACGCGACTTTGCAAATGATTATAAGTCCTATAGTTTAACAGCTATGGTTGATTATTGCTTGGGGAAGGGGAAGTCAGAAATTGATGTCGTCCTGTCTTCCCAATGTCTCCCGCTTGGAACGGATATATACCAACCTACATTATAGATAGATTATTATAGATATTTGTACTTGGTACTTACCGCTAATATCTAGGATCTCTGCTTATGACGCCATGGTGGGCCGGACTGATGGTACTTCACTTTCACCGAGAGGACATCTGTAACAAACGAGGGGAAACAATTAATTTAAGTGATTCTCCCGGATTTCAATTTCCGTATTGAAGGCATGTATGAAAGATAGACGATTGCGATTCGACTGGATCTCAGAACAACAAAATGTGGATTAATACCGAATAAGAAAACAAACAAAATAGGGGAACACAAACAGATGTAACTGACATCATGAGAATGAACCGATCTCGATAAGACCGAAGGTCTCCAAAAAGCTTAACATAACACATCCTGATTCTAACAAATAGACAGCTTGCTCTAGTCAAAACAAGTCTACACAAATCAGACATACTGTTTACTGAAAACCAACCCAACACATTAATTTTCCTCAATTCCCCGACATGGACGGTAACAAGAAACCACCATACAGTCCTCCTCAAAGCATCGCCGTGACATTGTAAAACAATCAGAATGAAATACGTAGCAACAATTTGTTTGGGTGTACCGTCCATACGAGGCCTAAACAAAACCCGACCACACGCAGTGTGTGGCTCACCAGTTCCCATTAAATGCGCCAACTACGGCCCGTTGTTCGTACACTGTGTGGTGTTATCGCTACCATTAAAATTATCTCGAATGCATTCGCTCGCATTTCTCAGATAACTAGACACTGTATAAACTAGGAATAAACGAGTGGTCTAGGATAGTGTTACGAAACCAGACGAAGATTTTATAACGGAGATAAACGGTGTGATGATATCTCCAGTTATACCTATAATAGGAACGTGCCAGGTTAACGTTTGCGGCGTGGGCTATGAATCAAAATCTCAGTGTCTGTTTGATCAACTCTCTCTAACATCAACCGAAACAAGCCCGAGAAATTGGAAGTAGTAAAACGTCAAAGAGACTGCAAACCAGTAAATAAAGTTAGCCACATTTCCAAATACGACATGGTAAGTATCACCACTCTCCATAAATTCAATGTGAAAAACTTTTCCTCAACACATCCATGGAGCAAGTTTAACTCAGCGAAGCGTAAACGCATTAAAATCATAATAAAGGGACATTACGAGACGAGCGTTGAGCGGTGTCACGCAACGAATTACACACAATTGAGACGAGAACGCGGCGCCATTGAGCTGTTTGCGCACAAGCAGCTTTTAATTATAATCTTATTTGCTAGCTTCTTGAAAGGATCACATTTTACTGCCGCACTAGTCTTCCGTGCCGGAAAATTACATTTCCCAAAGGGTAGGAATTACCAGTAGACACCGGAATGGTTGCCGGAGGGGCGGAAAAAGGGACTTTAGAAGACTAACAGCCAGAGGGGCATTTCTCATCATTTCACAGTCTGATCTCAGTCTCAATCTGTAAAAAATTCTTCTAATTTCTCTATATTTTGACATTGTGTTTGTCGCCGAGATGACACTGTGACTAGATTTTGAACGTTTTAAATTACGGGAATTATTGGCCTTCAGATGTCAGGACGACCTACAGAAGATCGCGTTGAAGATAAGACTTCCACAGATCAGGTAAAGATGGCCGAAAGAAGGAAGCTCAGCAGTGCGTGGAACATGGCTGCCAATGATGACAACCGGTAAACAGATTTTAGGTGGCGTTAACTCCACGGAAGCCGGATGTCTAGCAATAATCTTAGCGTCTTAAATACATTATTTATGGTCGAACGGGACAACTACGTGCTCATAACTGGTCAGACACGCGCCCATTATTATTTCATATTGAAATTCTAATTCTGTGACGTTCAGCGCGCTCCCAAGCATCTTTAGTGCAAGACTCGCCCGAGAATATGGATCCGGCACGACATGAGAAATACCACAAGTGATGAACAAGTATAATTGTGTGCATTTTCTTTATATAATTTATTCACTCGACTGCACCCAGGTGCTAGTTTATGCAGATTCAAACCATTCAAACCATGGTCAGTCATAAAGCAATCACATTAGCGGTCAGTTTTCGACATCGTTTTTAGTTTCAATAGCAAAAAACCCAAACATTCAATAAAACATTTAACTCGATTGCGTCATAAAATGATCACGTTAGCATTTCTGCTGCAAATCGCTTAATATCGTAGCCTAGACCGTGTTGAGAGCTAAGAGCTTCTGAGTCATGACTGGTTTCACAACTTGTTGATGTGAAAAGCACCTTTTTTACAGTAACCATTGAACTTGGTCCACATTGCCTTGTATGACCAGTGTAATATCGACAACTACGACGAGATGCCCGGCATTCTTGGTCTGCCTTTAGTATTACGTGTAAGAACTTTAGCAGGGTAGACTGATTATCCAATTAACGATGGTGATATAATTTGCAATGGAACTGGCTTTTTTTCTTTTTTTTAAACAGGTGATTTCTAGATTTGATACGTCAATACTATAGAGCCAGTTGTGTTACTTTGTACATACAAGGTGGATTAATGATCTGGTAACACACAGACACATACATAATCAGCCCATAATGTTCCCACTTATGGGACACAGACATCCTTTCGGTGAAAGGGAGTGGGCCATAATCCATCACGCAGGCCCAGTGCGGGTTAGTAGATGACAAATGTCTTCGAATTTTAGGTTCTAGGACATACCAGTTTCCTCGCGATGTTTTTCCTTCACCGCACGGTTCTCAAAACGGCGAAGCATCTGGTAAAGGTCGCGGGAATCCGCTGGATGCAGGAGGCACACAACCAGTCCTACTAGGACTAACATCTGAATGAAGATGGTTGATTTACTTTACCAGTTATCGCATTGAAGCAAGTATCAAATATACAGAGGTACACTTAAGTTTTATCCGTTTCTAAAAATAGCTAACGCAATAGAGCCATGCGAATAGTTAGAAGTACTAGAACTAGATCGATAGAAAGCTCTAGTCGCGTGTATGGCCTCGTAAACTTTTATTGCAAACGCAAGGAGGGACTGCTCACGTCGACACACTGTTCTGGAGTTCAGAACAGTGTTAGTTATTCATGCATATGTGTATGGGAATATAAGAAGAAGTTTCTATTATTGTTCAATCCTGGATGAATTAAGCAGCTTTGTACATCGTCCGGACGAATTCCTGTTGCTGAAATTGGCAACCAATAAAAGCTTACGAATCTGCAGTCATTTCTTATGGAGCCAACCACAGATATAGATAGACCTAGATAAAGCAAGTATCACGAACGGTATGAAAACTAAGCGTGCCACTTTTTGACTACCTATTATGACGTCACAAGCTCGCGCTCTCGCTCACGCTCACCCAGCCAGCTACGCAGGACTGAGCGCGAAAGTGGCGGCTTACGATTTTCGAACGTAAGCTGGTGCGATTTTTGGCACGCGAAGTAGTTGCTCTTGCGTTATCTAGGTGTATCTATATCTGTGGAGCCAACTATATCCGAGCTTTGATTACTATTACTCAAGTTGTATATATACCTTCCTACTGTGTAGCCTGCAATAACTTATGTACTCAGTACTCACCTACAAAAAAAATTGTTTATAAAGTTGGCTCGCTAGTAAAAAAGTCGTTTTCACGCCAACCACTTAGCCCGAACTTCATTAAAACAGATATAAAACAAAGAAAACTTAACAACATGAACGATTTCTTTATTACAGTATCACAGTTATCGCGCTTTGGCGTACAAAGCTATTACCGTACGGTTCGCAGCGAATAAAACAATAACTGTGCATTATTATCCAATCGATAGTGACCTATACAGACTCACGAAGTCACGACAGCGAAGTAATAATGTTATCATGACTGGAAACATTGTTGCCATTTAAGTTGGAGAAATTGTTCTTTATAGGGACCACAGATTAAGAGTCCACCAGTTTTAAGTTAATAGACGAGACCTGCACCCTAATTTCGTAACATACTATCAATCGGAATCTGAATAATTTTGAAGCAAATTGCTAATCCATTGTTTCATAAGTTCGAAAAATTTGCTCAACATGTAAATAACAGAATTAATGTTGCTGAATTGTCAAAATGAAACCGATTCCGATTGATAATGTGTTACGCAATTGTCCCGCTGGAGTGGAGACCGCGTATCGAAAAGCATAGCGTGGGACGCCCCCCAGCTAGATGGACCGACGACCTTAAGAAAGTGGCTGGGAGAGACTGGATGCGGAAGGCGGAGGACAGGGTGACGTTGCGCAGCCTGGGTGAGGCCTAAGTCCAGCATTGGACTGCGTTAGGCTGAGTTGACCAGTATAGCAGGTATAAATACAATACAAAACAGTAGCTAAGTTATCGTTAAAATTTTAGTATCTCCACATAAAACCACAGTTAAATCAAAGAGTTTCTAAATATAATTGGCCTTGTTGTAACTATTAAAGCTGTATAAACAGGGACGCGCAAACTGTAACCATAAATTCAGCACATGACATGAAAATGGAATGGATAATTAATGTGGTATACTGAAAGAGATTTCTTTAGAAAGCATCACCTTTGTACCTATTTTTTTGTTGTTTCTTTTTTTATTTTCGACTAATCGAAATGGGAGATTGTACTCATCATTATGAACAACTTTTACTAAGGGACCAAACCTGAGATCGCGAAAAAAAAATCAGCTGCTTCCTACATTTTGACGAGTTATGCGAACATTAGAACAGCTGATTTTTTTTCGCGATTACAGGTTTGGTCCCATTATAAAAGTTGTTCATAATGTTGAGTACAATCTCCCATTTCGATTTGTCGCATGTTTTCAATTTCACCCTGTATGTGTAAATCAATGGTTAAATAAATAAATAAAGTATTCTAGACTAGCGTAGATTCGTTGGGTATCAAATAAAAAATCAGGTATTTCATAGAAAAGTGCAATACCTACACAAAATGTATGGAAGAGCTGTTTCTTTTTTAATAACCTACAAAAAAAATAGCGCATGTGGCTTCAGAACCATTACAGAATCCATGGTAACAGGTTGTGTTGGAGAAATTGTGCTTAATGGGTTCCACAGATTAAGAGTCAGCACCAGATTAGGTATAACAAGTGTAATTATACGATAGAAAAAAGTAGCTAAGTTAAGTATTGCTGTCGTAAAAACGTTAGTATCCCCAGACATAATACAGCAGTTAAAACGAAGAGTTTCTAAATATAATTGGCTTTTTTGTAACTATTAAAGCTGTATATTGCTATATAGACAATAAGGAAAATAATATCCAACGTCTTCAATTCTCACATATACCCATTTGTGGAACTGACGTGAGTCTAGCTTAGGAATTCGCTAGATCAAGATAGTGCACAATGTAAGAGAGCCGATTCAACGTTGCCAACATGGAACACGGGAAGCTGAAAATAAAAATGATTCCATTAATTTAGGTGTGAATTTAAATCTCTGGTGACTGACACCGATTCCTACGACAACATGCTGTCATTTGTGGTGAGAGATCAGATAACCATGGAAATATGGGAGTAGACAAATGTGGAACATCAATGAGACTGTCGGAACTAATCAATGCGTTCCAATTCCAAAAGGCGTTGCCAATGTGGCATATATCCGCGTATTGTTCCCAGAAAATCAGAACGACCTGTGAAAATTGGAACATCTGCCAATGTTTGGTGTCAAATAAATAGAAAGCCACATTTTCTGCACTTTATTGATACGTTCGGCGAAATTAACTGAGATCGACAGCTTAATGTATACTTTGAATCAGCAAAGAGGTCGTGCATCGTATAAAACGATGACTCACCGAAAGTTGCTTAACTGCCAAAATCTAACGGAAACATAAACGCGATGTAACTCTTATTGCTATTTAAATAAAGTTTAAATACAACTTTTTTCTAATAGCTTTTGGTAGTTTGCTGGCCAAAATTAGCCTTAGCAAACGAGTGCAAGTAGTATGAGCGCACCAAATATAGAATAGGATATTGCACCATACATACCGTTACACGATCTCGAATGCCCGCCTTTGTGGAGGGGTACAGGCAACTTGATTCAAAGTTGTTCGAGTTTGGTACATGAGCCGTTAGCATGTCATCACCACATACAAGACTGAACTGCGCAAATCGATATGTTGTGGCCTATTAGATCATGCAATCTAAAGTTTCCGTGTGTGTACTACGAATGAGGGAAGTACTACATAGATGCATATACAACGGTAATCTGTGATTTTGAAACCAAAAACGCATTCCACATATAGTTCCAACAGTTTTTACGCACAATAAAACCAGTTCTTTCTGCAAGATGGCTGGTAAGTCAAAGAGCATTATGACAGAAATTTTATGCAAAACGCTCCAATTAACAAATAAGTTTTGTACTGAATTATAAATCCCTGTATTAACACTCGACACCGGTAAAGGACTTTATAACGAAGAAGGGGAGGTAACGAAAGAAACATCTTTAGCATTGGCAAATTGGCAATTTCCTGAAGAAAAAAATAGAAGTTAACTTCGTTATTTTTGTTAACAAATCCAGGGGCTGTTAATAATATACTTGAGATAAATCCTCTGTTTTTATGGTTTCTTGAATTGGTGACCTCACTATTGTAAGGTATTTTAAAACATGAGGAATGCCCGATCTATAGGTACATATAAAATTCAAAGTCCTGACTGACTGGCTAATACCTATAGGTACCAACGCGCAGCTTCAGCCGCTGGTCCAAGAGATATGAAATTTGGAGGGTGTGTTCTTTGTGAAGAGTAGGTATCCACTAAGAAAGGGTTTTTCGAAATTCCACCCCTAAGAGGGTGAATGGGGGGAGGGTGAAATTTTACGCGGACGAAGTCGCGGGCAGAAGCTAGTTAATGCATATGTCTGTTCTGTACGCACTTTGCCTACCTATAAGAAGTTGACTACTAAAATGACGGCTAATAGAAATGTATGGAAGATGACATGCTGTGATGCTGCGCCAATCCCAAATAAACTTGGAAAAGGGCAAGAGGACGATCAAAAGGTCAAATCTCGTAATTTAAAACGTTCAAAATCTAGTCGCAGTCTCATCTCGGGGACCAACAAATGTCAAAAACTTGTCAAAATGTAGGGAAGTTAGAGGTATTTTTGACAGATTGAGACTGAGATCAGACTGTGAACGTTCTTAAAATTACGAGAATTACCCCTGAGCTCAACAACAAAACTAAAACAAATGAGCCAAATCATATCTTCAAAGCCAAATTATTCTTTCAAACGATGCTTCCATTAACCTTCAATAATTGAAGCGCGCACCCAATCAATCAAGTGTTGGCTATTGTAAGAGATAATTATCAGTTTTACAAGCTATTGTGTCTAGAACTTTCTACTTCAATGGACAATGATAGAGTGTGACCGATGGCAGTTGTGTGAACTTTGTTTTCCTCAAAGTTTGCTTTTGAAGCTCTTGTGGCTCCAAAAGTAAACCCCGACTTGGTATGTCTAAAAAAAAAATTGTTGGTAGTGTTACTCCTAGAACGCTCTCTTTGGTTTGCACTTTTGCTTGAATAGGAAAATTACACAAGAATTTGGCATTTGAAAACTTTCCTTCTAACAGAGCGCTTCAAAATGTTGTGCCGTTGTTACTTTGTCATTTATTCAATCTTATCTAAACAACGCATTGTCCAAACAAAACAATAATAAATATTCAAACGTCAACATTTCTCGTCTATCTAATGGCTGAATGTCGTCAAATATCATATTTCTTCTATGATCTTTTAAATGTCATTTCGATAACATTCATCAGTGACGTTGAAAAATCTAACAAACAAAAGCGCTGCAATTTCTATAAAGCTACGTTTGGTCATTCACCATGCACTTGACTTGATTAAGGTAAAGCTTGATTGTGGCCATAAACTCAACAATTACTCGTCGCATCGTAAACATATGGTGGACATTACTGTGCCAACGGCCAAGTTCACAAATTGCCATCCACGTAAAACCTGACTAGGAAACCGGCTCAAAGTTGTAAAGTGACATAGTGCACGAGCTGTCTTATAAAGTGTGAAAATATACTCCCCAAGCACATTTGGCAACGTGACCCCAGAGTTGGTAGCGAGCCAACTCTGCCAAATGAAATGCTATCAAAACAGTCGCCTCGTGAAGCTTCACTATGAGTCTATGACGTATCTTAGAGGAGGGTCTCACGGATGTTTAAGTTCAGTGTGCTTGGCACGAGCCGAATATGAAGTAAGACCAATAGCAGGTACGGGTTTGTTTTTATTACTTTTTCAATTAATTTTATACTAAGTAAAATTTGCAGCACGTGTCGTTCTGCAGTATCTGCCAACCCCCCTTAGGAAACAGGCGTGAGCCTTAAAGGTACATTGAAATGATTTACAACGAATGCAAAAGAGTAGGTATACAACGCCACCTAACAACCTCCCCAGAATCTATACTATATATAATATTTTAAATTCGAAAGTAACTCTGTATGTTACCTTTTCACGCCTAAACCACTGAACCGATTTAGATGAAATTTGGTATAGATTGGTATATTATTTGGTAATATAGAGATAGTTTGAGTCCCGGGGAAGGACATAAAATAGTTTTTATCACGATATTCCCACGGGATCGACACTTATGCGGGTGAAACCGCGGGGCGCTGGTAGTTTTAAATATCCCCAAAAACACTTGAAAACAGCCATCATCGTTGTTTTGTGACAGTGTCAAGCACCAATCTGTCATTGTTCCGAACCACTGTATCTCTTCAAACAAGTTGTCCACTCTAGCCGGTCGTATGTCAGTTTTATGCATCGCAAATGGTTTGGCGACATCAATACACAAGCGGCCACATACAAAGCTATCAGGAGCACGACAGACCACGGGACGCCTATTGTGAGGCCATTGTGGCTATTTGGCTATTGTGATTCTGCACACGTGTTACTAATAACAATGCGTACGTGTGTGGTTGCTCATGAAACATGATTATTAGTTGTTCGTCGATGTCGATCTCATGACCATAAATCTTTACAAATTAGCGTATCTACTGGTGTGGAACTAATTTCAAGGATCTTTATTCCAATGATTGTTGTCTGGTACTCAATAATTTTATCTTCTGAACACGAATTTCCTTAGTCCCTTTAGCATTATTTCCAATGCACACGTACTTTTCTCAAAACGACTCAGTAATGTATTATTAGCCCTCATTGTGGTAGCTGTCTGCAAGAATACATTTAGACTAATAAGCATTGCACTCCTGAATCCTGCATTCACTGAACAGTGTGATTGGGTAGCAATGTAGCATAGATCTAAAGCACGGCCGCACCAAATGTAGGATTGGAGTCAAGTTGCAGTGTGACATCTCGTAAACAATTTCATACACCAGTACCTCTGCAGCATGGAACACGTAGTCACGTACTATTGCAGACGTGGCCTAGAATGCTAGACAACATTTCGTGGGCTGGCTTCTTGGATTCTCCATGAAAAACCACGATATTGTACAGAATAACACCATAAATTCTAGTCTAATTTTGGGATCAAACTGACACACTGAACATCGTTTTACTTATAGGAACCAGCAGAGATGATTCATTACAGCATTTCCCACAACGGTGGGTGGTTTTGACATGCGGTCGATAATGCGTGACGTTAAGCACCCACATAAATAAAACGGCAAAACAAAGGATTAACATGCCTACTTTTTGTAATGTTATTTTTATCAGGCCGCTCGTTGTGGTAGGAAGTAGATAGTGGGATTAGTAGACCTATTTATGCTAATTGGCTGAAATACTTGAATTTTCAGCTTTATATACTACTAGCTGCGCCCCGCGGTTTCACCCGCATAAGTTTCGATCCCGTGGGAATATGAGGATAAAAACTATCCTATGTCTTTTCCCGGGACTCAAACTATCTCTATACCAAATTTCATTTAAATCGGTTCAGTGGTTTAGGCGTGAAAAGGTAACATACAGACATACAGACAGACAAAGTTACTTCCGAATTTATAATATTAGTATGGATTACGTGCCTAATGCATTTTTGTTCATTCCATGACAAGTTAAATGTAACAGAAAATTTAAAGCAATAGACAAAACGAACTAACTCATCAACGAATAGCTCATCGTACTAATGTAGCTAATGGATTAACAGAATCGTTGCAGTGGACAGATGACGGACACTCTGTAGATATCGTCCATCCGATATCCGGACGCCGTCCGGCGAGTATCCGGCGCCGGGTACCGGACGGTACAGTAAAACTTTATACAGCGGATACCAAGTTTTGGCAACTGTATTCTCAGTAGATTAATTTTGAAATTATAGTTAATGGCTAACGCAAATACTGTTATTTGGACACACCTGGTTAGTGGGTGGTTGGTTGGAAGATTGTAAGCTGAAGAACAATAAAAATAGCTAGCTTTTATAATTAAAATAACTCTCATTAAACATACACAATGAGAATCGATAACCCTGCAGAAACCTATGAATTTTCCGTCGGTGCTCCATGGACCTCCCCAGAAGTCTAAATGGGTATCCTATACATATAACTCAACTAAGCAGACCGTGGAAACATAATGTAGTCCCAACAAACTTTAACAATATGTAGAGTACATAAAACCGTGGGTTGGCGGAGCGTGTGCAAAATTAAACGGACAACACGGCGAATATTCATAGAAACAGGCAAACGGGACCCGCGTAAAAATTTAAAGTCATTTTTACATTTCGTTTTTCCTCGTATAATACTGACATTTAGCATACGTACCACACCAAATGAATAATATAATACCCTACTCTTTAAAAGACTTCTTTTGGGAGTAAAAGCATTTTTGCATTCATCTTCTATAGACCCTCCTCTTCCCGCTCTGATTTTTTAGCTTGAGTCTCGATACCATCCACTGCGGCGATGTAACAAATTGATTTTATTTCCACGTCTTACTAGAGAGTAGCCAGAAGGCTGCATTGCAGATTCAATTGAATGTAACCGAAACTAAATCAATAAGACACTTTTGATCCTTCCTATCCTTGGAAAGGATCAAGTTTAGATCATTTTTTTTCTTTTTGGTAAATACTATCAGGCTTTGAGCCGCTAGGCCACCTTCTTCTTCTTAGCGTGTCGATAGCAATCTAAATGTACTCGGCCCAGAATTCGGCCACTTGTTTGGCGCCATCACTAGCGTCCATCAGTTCCTGTAACGTGCAGCTGACAGGACACGCAGGGCACGATATTAAGTGTCCCATCGTTTGTGGAACAGCACCACATTTACACTCCAAGGCGGAGTCGTCTATAAATCTCCACCTGAACAGGTTTTCCTTGCTTCGGCCAACCTGGGTCCGGAGTCTGTTTAAAGACTTCCAGGTTACCCAAGGTAACTCATGTCCAGGTGGGAGGTCCTCAGCGGGTGGAACGAACGGTTTGGGTAAGGAAGCACTGTCTCGCCACAGCTTCAGTCTTTCTTGTGGTGGTTCGCCAGTGAGTGGGACGACACACTTTAAGAAACTATTGCATAGTTAATAGAATCTTAACGCCCATCTTCATGTACAAATACTGTCAGAACCCAGCAAGACGACTCCGTCGGCGCGGACCCTCTAAGGAAATCGCAACGCACTGCCTCTCCAGCAATCTAATTATAAATCAATTGTCTTGTTAGGAGCCGCCAATCCGGCGGGGCCTAAGAGCTCAATTTGTAACTATGTACGCCCAACTGTTCGCTCTAACCTAGTTTTGCTCGCGAGGAAGTTTCCAATCAAATTTTAATGTGTAGTCAAGGCGATCTAATTGAATTACCTGACCAGATTCTGTGTCGCGTCTGGACAACAAACCGTCTAATTGAAACCAAGACGTGGGAACTGGCAAATACCGCCTTCATAAAGCTAATTAAGATAGGTATAGTTTTTCTGAAGGTTTGTAACATCACTCGTATCTCTCGGATTCAGTTAATTGGTGGTTTGGTGGTTGTGTTGGTGGTTGGTGTGGTGATATTATTTTTTATTATTATTATTATAAGCCTCTATTGTCCCACTGCAGGGCAAAGGCCTCCCTTCCCTCTTTCCATGTTTCCCGGTCTACCGCGATTGTGGGCCAATCCTTTAAGAAGGAGTCTAGCTCATCCCGCCATCTTTTTCTGGGCCTGCCGCGCAGTCGTTTCCTGCCATTTGGGATCCACTGAGTGGTGACTTTTGCGTATTGCTGCTCCGACATGCGACAGATATGGCCAGCCCAGTTCCACTTTAATCCAGCAGCTGTGCAGCCAGCGTCCGCTATTTGTGTTTTGGAACGAAGTATGGAGTTCTTAATGCGGTCAGTCAGTTTGACACCTAGTATACTTCGTTCCATAGCCCGTTGGCAGACTCCAAGTGCGGACTTTTGACGCTTTGTAAGGGACCATGTTTGCGCTCCGTAGGTGAGGGTGGGAAGAATGCACATGTCCATGAGCTTTCGCTTTAGTGAAAGCGGGAGAGGTCCGTGGTGATATTGGTGTTGGTAATTGGTTGGTTGTTGGTGTTTACATGACACAATTACTTAACGGAGATGTTTCTTGTCAGACTGCCGCTGAAAAGGAACAGCGAAACAAACAACAAGACATTTCGCATAAAAGCCGGTCTATTCCGTAAAAATCTCACCGTGACTACTTAGCTGAAGTGAGCTTGAAATAAGCTGCCATTCCACCTTACGCAAAGGATTGATACTTCAAGCCCACCTCAGCAAGTTTTTTCGGTGAAAATTTAGCAGAATAGGGCGGCAGATTTGTTTTAGTAGAACCTTTCTGGGTAATATCTGAAATGGTAATTTGAGAGCAAAATCAAATAATTTAGGTATCTTTCAGAGCTGGTGCAAAACATAATCGACTTAATTTGACGCTGATAACTTGAGTAACGTATAATGGGAACATCAAAGGAATTAATTTAAGTTCGAAAAGCGATTTTGTTACTTGGACAATTTATTTTATAAATATATGCTAAAATAAAGTACCTACTTAGGTACAGGAAGCAACATTGAAAGTAAGGTAGACAGAATATTGAAATACAACTCTGAATTTGAAAAAAAGACCACACGAAACAAGTCTCAATTGAGACAGCATATACTGTAAATCTGTAGGAAACACTTTCAGTGAGCTCGTGACCATCGTTGTTGTCAAACCAAAATTTGCTATTGTGCCGTTTTTTGAGATTTCAAGATTTTGAACACAGCTTATAGGTCACTTTGGTTTGACAACAATATGTTTGTTTAGGATGTATTTACGAATGGGTACTACATCACCGTTTATAATGCTAAGTTGCTTATTTGTAACTTAATTGTATATCCATTTTTCACTTAATTAAAAACCGGTAAACATCAGATCACAATGTTTATGTCACAAAAGTTTGTTGTTTCTTTCATCGAGATCATTATTCTTCAGTACAACGGCCCGCTAATTCCGGCCGTGAATAGAAAACTCCGAGGGTCTAATTGAGAAATGCTGCTAATATTTTACAAAGAACCGCGAAAATTAATGGTTCTCCGCCTTTTAAATGGCTACGCGCATGCGTAGTTATAATAATAAAACAGAATTTTGAGAAAAAAAATGGGCACCTAGCTTTGTTAATTCATCTAGAGATTTATGTTTCTACTTTAAGTGGTATGGTAGAACTAATAATTTTCCTTTCAACCAAGATTTTAAAACATCCAATACAACCCCTTCAGATTCGATTATATCCCATGTTTGGGCGCCATTAATACATTATAAGAGTTGGCGCCCAACGTGGGACTGAAAAGCTCAATTTTATTTCAACCACAATACAATTAAGTTTGGGTGAATAAAGCTTATGCTTATGGCATGATCACGTGTGCAAGCCGCAAAGCCAATTAATATATATTATTTCGATTATGGTACTTATCGACAAAGTTAATTTAATAATAATAAACGTAGTCTAGCCCCACGTTGTTTGCATCGTACGGTAGATACGGCAGACAGAAGCAAAAACTATTTTTATTTCTACTACGGCCTATTTAGCCGATACTATGGTCGAACACACGTGGTACTGGTATAGTACCGGTGAATGGAGCACGTGGGGTAGAGTAGGCGCGGCCGCTCGATACAGCGGAGGCTGCGCGCTAAGCTGCGGCCCGGCATTACCTCTCCGACGACCACTGTAAACTGACCCACCCTTCCTCGCATAGACGCAAGAAGACGAATTTTAAGACACGCTTGCTTTAAACTACAGGTTTGTCTATTATTGATATATGTTCACACAAAGGCTTTTTCCATTCACGTAGTGTACAACAAAAAAATTCGGCACAGTTAAAATATGTATGTTATAATCTATCTAGCTAGCTAGAGTAGATGATACTAAACAGTAACCCCCTTACTAATAAACGCATTATAAATCAGATGAATAGTTACACACCGATTTCTCTCTTTCAGTCGTCAGTAATTTAACGTGTGAAAGAAGAAGACAAAGCACTGTATAACTATACAGACGCTATACAAAGTTTATTAGTAAGGGGGTAATACAATAGTAATTTTCATTCTAACATTTTTTTTAAATTATTTTGTATGACAACCGTATCCATGCGAGGGAAATCCTAGACAAACTCCCGAAAACAGCTCAGCGTAAAACGGGCAAAAATTACATCACCATCCTAACACGGTCCACAAAATCGTTTCAGTAACACAATGAATGTTACACAGCTAAAGCTCTCATTGGCTGGTCCAGTAATTAGATATGGATGTGTAGGTTCGGAGCGTATAATTGACGTGCCCTTATTAAACTGTGAATTCAAATGGGCCCATTGTCGAAATATCTTCTCTAGGAGATAGAAAGTACTGACAGTTGGGTCTTTTGTTCCTTTATATTGGAAAATTTTGGAATGTTACAACAATGTTTGATCAGCTGAAACCTGTAATTTGATGAGCATGCTAAGTTATCCAAACTAATATATGTATTAAAGACGAAAAAATTGATATTTTTGTATGTTTGTTTGTGACTCTTTTACACTAAAACAGCCGAACGGATTTCGATGAGAGGCACACGGGTAGACCATAATCTGGATTAGGACATACGATACTTTTTATCCCGATATTCCCACGGGATCGAGACTTATGTGGGTGAAACCGCGGGGCACAGCTAGTTGTACTTGTTCTTTTATATTTAAGACATGAAATTATTTTTGCCAATAACCAATACATTCCAGTGCTCTCTTTAACAAAACAACAACCTTGTTCGCTAATCTAGTGGCCATTTCGCCAATTGAGTCGTTTAAAAACGAATATCACCCATTTATATTGCAAAAACAAATTAATCTCAATTCGAAAATTATATGATAAATGTTCCAAAAGTCATCCGAAAAAAAAAACAAACTGTTACTTATTTAAAGCATAACTATGGTTACTGTACACCCACACAAAATAGAATGCCATCCATCATCATTCAATGCGACATGAGATTAAAACGAAATGCTTGTTTATGCAAATTGATAATTTCTTATTAATTAATCATAATACTTATGTATGTGCAAGAAAGTCTTTAACCTTGAGACGAAGACAAAAGTCTCATTTTGACATTCTATTTTTTTTTTTAAACGCTATAGGTATTACTAAAATTTTACCGTGTAATTTGACAAGACCATATCAGCTACTGCTAGTAACGGAAAGCGCTCCGTATAGCCCACAAGCTTATGAATGAATTCAATTCCATATATCGATGATTACCTCATCATCTGAACGTTCAAGGACAGTTACGACAAACAGCTGCTTATGCGTAGCCCTTTCATCTGCCGAGCCAGTACTCGAGGACCAAGAGAGGCACTCTCCTCGTGACAAGTCGAGCTTGGAGCCATCCAATAAACCTACTTGTTTATTGCCAAGTCGATAGCAACGGCGCGGGAGATAGGCGCAGAGCGACGGGATGGAAGGACCAGCCAGATAAAACAATTTCGACCTTGCGTTTTGTATAATGTTGGTCTTTTATCATTACCGTATTCATGAGTATGAATGAGGCCTTAGTGTTATGTTGTTCGAGCTCGTGTCAGAGAAGAAATATTTTTATTCTTAACAGTTCCTAAATTAAAGTTCTGATATGCTCATAAGCTTCCATGAAAATTTCCAATATTGATAAGTTTGAATAATTAATTGCTGTGAGAGATCATAAATTTTCAGACAGAGACAGCATATACTATTTTAATTTTCAGGAAATTAAGTCTACTCGGTTGCTATTTGTAAGTACAGCGATAGACTTTTATTCACAAGTCAAGGAAATTGTTGAAACTAATTTGACTAGGGGCTTTTCATTTATTACGTAAGACGATTTGAGGGGGGAGGGGGTCCAAACAAGTCTAATTTTTTCTCACATGGGGGTGTGAGGGGTCTAGATTATTCTTACGTAAGATCACAAAAGTAAGCAACAAAAATTATGTTTTATTTGCTACTTTTGGTAGATACTGATCTTACGTAATATTTAAAGGGGGAAAGGGGTCCATTCAAGTCTTATTTTTTCATACGTAGCGGGGTTGGGGGGGGGCAATAACTGGATGAAATTGTCTTACGTAATAAATGAACAGCCCCCTACCACCTTAAATTGTTTGTAAATTCAAATCACAACTGACTGTCATACTTTGACATTTGTATGAAATGGCACACGCAAAGAAGCTCTAGTCCAATTCGGTAAAAAAAAAAAATGTCCCTGACTTGACAGTACATGTCAATGTTTATTCTGAAGTGTCATCGGAATAGGCTCGTTCGCTCCGAGCTTGCTTTTTGAACCGCATCAAGTTCCATCGACGGCATCGACCTTTAACTAATGCGTCAAACTACAAAAAGGCTACAAGAACGTGTTTGTCCGTCAAACACTACGGGAACTTTATACATAGATTAGAACATTGATTGTTTGCGAACGACCGCTTAGACAATCTTTATGATTGTTTACACTGTATTTGTATACTGGCAACACTGGTTAGTTTTAGAAGAACAAATATGCTTGGAGTTTTAGCGTTTGTGGCTACTTTAGGGTTTGTGTGTTATATTTTTATTATTTTTGGAAGGCTTACAGACTAATAACACTATAATACCATAATCACACTAATATTATAAAGGCGAAACTTTGTGAGTGTGTGTGTGTGTGTGTGTGTGTGTGTGTGTGTGTGTGTGTGTGTTTATATGTTTGTTACTTCTTCACGCCTAAACCACTGAACCGATTTAGATGAAATTTGGTATAGAGATAGTTTGAGTCCCGTAAAAGGACATAGGATAGTTTTTATCCCGATATTCCCACGGGATCGACATTTACGCGGGTGAAACCGCGGGGCGCAGCTAGTATTAACTAAATTGCTAATTACAAGCCTCCACAGATAAATATAAAAATTACTACTCCTTACAGAGTAGAAGATAAGATGTAACTTGTGGACTATGGTGTAGTACTATTAAGTATTCTGTGCTATGGTCTACAAGTTACATCTTATCTTCCTCACGAATAGAAAAATGTAGTTGTCCTAACTCAAATAATCTGTTAAAAAATTAGAAAAATGAGATAGGCGAGGGTATGAACTCAGGTCTTCTTCTCATCAGGGTAGGCAGAAACTAAAGAATGCCACGCTACATGCTAGATACGATCCTTACAAAACACCTTTTGCTTCGTTTACGTTCCATACATCTGGTCATACATGGCGGGACATTTTATTGCATTAATAAAACAAAAACATACGTCGTTTAAGTATTTTAACTCTTTAAAGGCTTTTTATAGGTCTCAGAGCTAATTTTGTCTGAAATATCGTAAATATAGACATTTATTATACCTTTGATAAGGTCATAAAACTTATTGCATCAGTAACTTCATCCTACACAAATCGTAAAATTCAGTATTTAGTTCCGATAAAAGAGATTAACGGACTTCACCGTGAGCACACAATCCAAAACCCATTTCTTCTGTCATTTTACCATGTAGTCCGGAAGATTAAAACTCGCATGATTTACGAGTTTTCTATCTAAAAATTATTAACTTAAAACCTACATTTTGTTCTCTTCATAATCATCATCTGCCTAGCCATTTCTCATCTATGTTGGGGTCACCTGCAACTGAATACCAGTATTTTACATGGTGCGACTGCCTATCTGACCTCCACAAATCAGTTACTGAGTAATACTATATAATATACCCCTTTATAACACAGGTTGACAGACTTTTGGGCTTCTGACGCCCCCTAACGAACTGTCAAAGATCGACGAATGACATTTTGTTCTATTCATGCTTCTCAAAAAACTATCATTTACTCTTTTATTTTCGGGGTCATCAGTATCACACTTATCTCATAATTTAGGTTACATCCCCGAGATTGTTCATAGTACTGTAGAAGCCAACATTAAGTAATACAGGACCTACACAGTTTCACGATACACCCCTCAGCTGTTACATCCTTTATTATTTTAGATCGAGCTCCTATCCGGCTCGAAGGACCAAACTCTAATAAATAAAAAGAAAATGAAGACATTCGACCTCCATTATATTTACGATCGTGATTTAGAAGCAATAAGCGAAAATATCTTTCAGGAATATCCCTCGGGTTTTCGAATATTTTTCCTTAACACTCGAATTTAATATTCAGAAGAATTCCTCTCTTGAAATCCGTAATAATAAGTCATTTAAAGTAGAATGTTGCACGTCCACCGTCCTCTGTGGAAATTAAAGAAAAAAAAAAAACAAGGGACAAAAGAGCATTGTGGAAGTGTAAGTACTATAAGAAGAAAAAGATAGAAGCTTTTCAGCCCATTCAGCAAATTAACATAGTAAGTTAATCAAATCTAGCAAGGGATTTTAGATCTTATTTAAAGACACAAACGAATTAAATCGTTCAAAGCTTTGGTACATAGGTTTAAACAACTCTTGTCAATATAGAAAATAATATTTACATTTACATACGAATGCAAGGGATTCCCGTCGTCAAATTCGATTTAACATAATACCGTTATCCAGCTTTCTATCAAAATTTATTGACGCAGTCACGTTCTGTGAAATACAAGCTGACTCACCCAAGACGGACAATCCAGAATGGCGCCAAAGAACGAAATTATGACAAAAAGCTCCTATTGTACCTACCAGAAATTGAACGCTTTTTTTTTTTAAACGTTCTGATGTCTTTTATTATTTGCACAATGCCGTTGCCGTCGTCATTATAAACCAATATCTATGAGTCGTTCGAATTTTGAACAGTGCGAGGAAATATTTCCAGCCAGTGTTTTATTAGAATATTATGGCTAGTAGAGTATGACTCGTTATTATTACCTTTGCAGGGATGAATCAGCGAAATACAAGCGAGTGTACTATGCAGTACCTAATAAAGCTAAGGTCTGGAACTGCTAGTCCAATTTGAAAACTTCTTTTTGGATTAAATAGCCCAATTCTTGCCCGCGCCTACGGTGGCCGGGAGTCGTCACGCGGCTCCCGACGCCCGGAGCGTCTCCCGCGGCGGCTGGGACGTGAGGCTCTGTCCCTCAACCATCCCGCCACCTCCATCGCTAGCATGACTGCTTCGCAGAAGGAGGTGACTGCCTCCCACTCCCTCTCGCTCCGGACCATGGCTTGAACCAGGGCCGGACGCGAGAGGTCGCCGCCGCTACCGATCGCCTCTACGAGGACACGGCGGTGCTCCGACCAAGCGGGGCAGACCTCCACCGTAAGCTCCACCGTGTCCTCTGGGCGATCCTCGCAATGGTGACACCCGGGCGTTTTCTCCTGCCTGATGATGTGCAGGAACCTCCCGAAACATCCGTGTCCGGTAAGGACCTGCGTCAGTCGGTAGGTGAGAACGCCGTGACGCCTCTTTAGCCACTCCTCAAAGAGGGGTCTTATCCCGATGGTGGCCTGTTCCGGGGCCCATGAAAATACATGGTCTCGGACTTGTGCAATGCCACCTCGAGACCCAACTGCCGGATCGTTTCTATGACTATCGCATCAGCAGATGCCTCAAGTCAAAAATACATTGAATATTCAATACAAAAATTAGTATTCCACTCAAAGGAACGTAGAATTCTAATTTCAAATCGATTATTTATGGCTTCAATCCTGGCTGGAACCTTCCGAGGTTCAATGTTTGAACTTGATCTGTCATCAAAACAACCTGATATAGAAGTATGTCCAAATCGTGACATTAGGGATATTCGAATCACGTAACTCGATTTATTGAGGACGCGGGCGGAGCGAGACCAAAACAATCGAATGGAACACCATTAAGGAAGACTTGATGACCGCCTGGCGTTACTTAAATATAAAAAAAAAAAATTATAAGACAACATTAAAAATTTTGAAAAAACCCACGACGGTTAAATGTAATTGGGAATGGATAAAATAATTTAAAAACCCCCGACCTAAAGAATTTATGAAACGAGACTAAAACAAATAAATTCATATGGAAGTCAGGGGATCGTTCTGTGGAACATCTTCTATTCTAAGAAGTCCCCCGACGATCCCCGAGATTTATTTTAGGCATAGTTTAATATTTTCTTCACAATAGTAATATGTAACTTTGTAATGATGTAACTTTTATGTAATTTATATGTGAACTTATGAATAAATTATTATTATTATTTCGTTTATTTATTTATGTACATATTAATTTACATTTTTAAATATTTCTTAATATATAAAAAATACGTATAAAAAACATTTAAAAATATAAAAAATAGTATTCCGCCGGTGTCGGGAGCAGGGTCCAAGCTACCGGTGGTTAGGGCTCCAGAGACAGGAACCTCCTCACAATACGAGCCGTATCAAGGAGTACTGCCTTCTGAATCAGGCCCTTGATCCAACCGCCTAACGAGAGCCTCGACAGATGTTGGTCGAGGCTTTGGGCCATAAGCCCATTGGCCGATACGACAATCGGCACAATGATAGCCGAGCTCACATTCCACATGTCAACAACCTCGTGTGCTAAGTCAAGATATTTAATTTGTTTCTCTTTCTCAGCTTTCACGAGGTTCCCGTCATGTGGAATGGTAACATCGACAATAATTGTGCGGCGCGCTAATCGATCTATCACCACTATATCAGGCTTATTGGCGACAATAGTCCTGTCAGTAATGATAGACCGATCCCAGTACAGCGTGGCATGGTCATTTTCAAGAACTGGGTCGGGCACATACTTGTAATACGGTACCTCAGAATCCACAAGTTTATATTTCATAGCAAGTTGCTGGTGAATAATCCTGGCTACTTGGTTATGCCTGTTTTTTGTTATTATTATTATTATTAATCACTGAAAACCGCATCAAAATCAGACTAGTAGTTTTGGAGATAAATGGCAACATTGGTTTGCACAAACAAACACACATCCTCTCACCCCAAACGCATATACCGTCTCCGTACCGTCGTGGGTAAAAAATAATTACAGGAGATGATATCAGTTTGAGACATTATGGTTCATGCAGGTAAGGAATTCACATGCAAAGGTTCGTTTAGTCGCATTCGAGATAAAATAATATCTACCTGCTGTTTGTAAATTACTGCAATTTTTTTGCCATTTTTTTTATTTTGGGTAGATAAGCAGGATCAACCAGCTGGAACTCAGGCCCCCTCTCGGTAAGAGGGCTGTAATCTACCTCGCGAGCCCAGTGCGAGTTGGTAGATGTCACATGTCTTTGAATTTTTGGTTCTAAGTTCTAACACATGCCGGTTTCCTCACGATATTTTCCTTCAACGTTTTGAGAACAGTGGTGATGAAATTATTTAATGAAAGAAAGAAAGAAAATACATTTATTTAGCACAGATTAAAAAACACAATTACACAAACTAAAGCACCTGCCTGGGTTAGAACCCACGACCTACGCGTAAGTCGGGGCCGTTACCACTGGGCTACTACTGCTCAGGTTTGGTGGAAAAGGCGAAAGTTTGTGTGTGTGTGTGTGTGTTTATATGTTTGTTACTTCTTCACGCTGAAACGGTTGGACCAATTTTGATAAAATTTTGTATGGAGGTAGCTGACACCCTGCATTAACATACAGGCTACTTTTTATCCCGATCTTCCCACGGGATCGAAACTTATGCTGGTAACTTATACCGCGGGGCGCAGCTAGTAGCAAATAAATTAAATATCAAACCGGAAACATTTGAATGCATGGAATGCCATAAATTTTAACACGCCTAACTTATAACAGCCCCTTGAGTCACACAGTGAGTCACGGATCAAAAACAAAAGCACATGACATACCCACAGCCTTTCGCAAACGGAAAAGCTGTTTTAATTATTGCTTGAAGGATCGCAAAAAAAATTACAACCAGCAGCTGTCAACAAAATATAAGTTGCAAACTTCTGCCCGCGACTTCGTCAGCGTGAAATTTCTTCCCGACCCACTCCGTCGCATCGCATCGCCCCCATCCCCCGTCGCATCGCATCGCCTGCCCGTGCTATCACTTCGTTTTCGCTTAGCGTTCTCTCCCCCCCCCCCCCCCGACCCTTGCTCGAAGAAATGCCAGCCCGCGCCGCAGCTGAGCCTGTAGACTTAAATTCCCGACCGTGACCTCTGAGTTTGTTTCGGTGTTTCTTCTCAGAGTAGTCAGATAAGAAACGCCTCATCCAGCTTAAATAATATGAATCTGATCCAGCCTGTCCCATCTTGCTGCGCTCCCCCAGCGACGTCCTAAGCCGTGGTTCGTAGGTACCCCAAAGAGGGTGTCTTAGCGTGTAGTCGCTTAGCATACTAGATATACGCCCCTGGCTGGAGGCTTTGAGTTTACTTAAGGTAACCACAGGATAGTCCGGTTAAGTAGTCACGACCTCTCAAGGTCAACTATGAGATGCCATATAGGAAAAAAAAGCGTTCTCTCTGACTTTTTTTCTTTTTACTCGGCTCCTTAGCGCGTTCAACAAAAAGAAACCTTCAGCTTTATTATTAGTATAGGTATAGATAGGTTTGAAATTAAATAAGACAGTAATATTTATCACGAAGATTTCGATCACATTATAATAATAAATAACACAACAGCTACTTTAAGAGACTGCGAAATCTTTTCGCTATAACATTTTGAAAAAGAAAACGAAATTCGATTCCGTCTGCCATTTTACTAAACGAATTGGACGTCTACGGCTTGTCTACGGCAGACGCTGTCGATAAAACGCCGCACACATGAAAACTGAGTTAAGCCAACTACATATTAAACAAATCAATCTGCCTAGCCTTTTCCCAACTATATTGGGATCGGCTTCCAGTCTAACCGGATGCAGCTGAATACCAGTATTTTACATGGTGCTACTGCCTATCTGACCTCCAGTAACTGGGTAACACGGTACTCCTTGGTAAGAATGGTTGTCAAACTTTTGGGCTTTCTGACTACCCGTAACGACTGTCAAAGATCTATGAAAGGCAGCCGGGACTAACGGCTTAGGTGCTTTTCCGAAGCTCGGAAGGGTCTCGATATGTAATGGACGGTCACCAATCCACGGACCAACCGCGGCAAACATAGCTTAACCTGATCGATCGACCCGTGCGGCTGCAGTTATCATTAAGCCACGAGCCCCACCTACATAAACAAATAAAAAAGCAAATAACGCAAGAAAAAAAAAAAAAAAGACGGGTTGCACTCCGGGAGTGCCGGCAGAAGTGAAAACTTGAATATTAACGTTGAAATAAATCAATTATTAATAGAATTAATATAACTAAGTTTTTTTCACTATTTCTGCGTCACTTTTTTCATTAATCGATGCACTTTGATCAATTTCCATTTTTTGAAACACTTTATATACACGAATTTTACGAATACACAGCAGTGTGGCTACTACACAGACGGTCGAGCCATCAGCTGTCCATCCACGTCTGCGTCCGCGTCCGCGTCCGCGTCCACCATCACCATCACATCACCATCACATCACCATCGCCATCACCATCACCATCGTCATCACCATCGCCATCGCCATCACCATCACCATCCATTCATCCATCTATCCATCCATTATCGTGTCTCACTTGGTTCACTTCGGTTGGCGCCGCCGTAGAAAGAGATGGGGGGGGAATCTCTCCTGACGGTCACGTGTCCTGACGCGATGCCCTGACGCGAGTTTAACATTTTTTACGCATTACAAAAAGTGTTCAACGCCGCTAAAGAAGATTTCACTTAAAAAAAAACAGAATCCCATACCATAATTTTTGATAACGAGAAAACCCAACAGTAATTCTCGAGTACAGTCGTATATTCATGTAACCCTTCGACATCCGAGGGTGGGTCCAATGGGCCTTTGTCCCAGCTAGCCTTTTGCAAGCCTCGCCTAATGAACCACTACAGATAACAAATTCGCAGCCACCGGGACGGACTGAATGGTGCCGGCCGAAACATCAACGCGTAAATCGTCACAATTTACTGTCTATAGTATAGATGAAGCAGTTGAAATTACTGCTACAGATAACGTTAACTGAGGGATACTAAAAATAAACGGGGTTATATGAGGGATATTAAATGGTTAAATAAATAAAAAGGGATCCATACATTAAAATATTTACATAATATAAAAGTTGACAGTCTTAAAATATGTACAAGTATATAAAAAAGGACAGAATCATAGGGCATCAAAAAACTCGTCCGCATCGTTGTCAACAGGAAAAGTGCCCAAAACGCTGGTAGCATTGCCACGGTGTAAGGCAATGCTGATTCTTTGACCAAAAATAGACCAGCCCTCGGGTCACGTGAAGAGTTGACCAACCGCTTGGCGATTTCATAAAAAACTAAGTGGGCACTCGAACCCCATGGCCCTAGTGTTTTAACACTCAAACGGTTCGAACATATAAGTTCCAATAAGATTGGAATATTCGCGCCATTTGAGCAGCCCCAGCACAGGTCCCTACATTGGGTCTCTTAATAAAATTATATTTTAATGGCTGTGTGCATTCAAATGATAGAATAAACTGGCACTTGTCCATTGAATACAGCATTTAAATATCAGATTATTTTTGCACAATAAGCCATTTATTTCGCTTATATTTCATCAATAAACCAATTCCCTCGACTGCCAATACATTTTACTATTAAACGTAATTGGTTGAAGTGTCGTTTTAAATAGCACGTAAACCCAATCTCCCGTATAAAAAGACCCATTTTAAAGAGTTAATTTCAGTAATGGCCGCCGAGCCGTGATTGAAAATGTAATACAGTCGTAAAATAAAGCAATGAGATTTATTAAACGCTTTTTAATATACATAAGTAATCTATAGGTACTTTGAATCAAATAAAAAGTATATGAGGTGAATAAATCTTTCTGTTTACTTCGAAAAAAGCAAAATCTTTCAAATTGATTTGGGTCTAAAAGACCAATACGCAAAGACTGACAGGTTGAAGCCCTTAGTCAAGCATAAATTGGGAACAAAAGAATTCGAGATTCAAATAAAATTTGAGCGGCATATGTGAGGGATTTCCGCGGTTTTATTGATTTAATAATAACCCGCTTGAAGTCGAGCATTCACTTTATTTTTCAGGGAATTCCCGGGATACCTATAAATGGAGTTATAATTGCTTATTAATCACTTACAGTGTGTAGCTTTTAGTTCATTTGTTTATATCAATTAATTGCGATAAGATAACATAACGTAGCATCACGGCTGTATGCCCCGAAGGGATAATCAGAGGTGTACCCATAGTACACACCCACATTTCGCCAGTTATATTTTAGTCCCATGTGATAGGGGGCGAGCCTATTGTTATCAATCAAACAGGCACAAATCCAGACTCCGGGCAGCTACTGAGAAAGTCCCAATAACACTTTGCCCGACACTGGAATCGGAGCCAGGACCTCATGCTCAGCAGTAGCGCTTGCGACCACTAGACCAACGAGGCGGAGTTTCATTAATTGTGATTTTATTGTTAATTTCAAATTGTTGTTGGACTAGTTGCGCCCCACGGTTTCAACCGCATAAGTGTCGACCCCGTGGGAATACCGGGATAAAAAGTAGTCTATATGTTAATCCAGGGTGTAAGCTACCACCATACAAAATTTTATCAAAATTGCTCCAGCCGTTTCAGCGTGAAGAAGTAACAAACATATAAACACACACGCACTCACAAACTTTCGCATTTATAATATTAGTGTGATATCGCTTGCAGGGTTTTCCGAACCACACCTGCAGTTAGAATCGATCGATCGACGTAGTGATTATTTTAATCGCACATGGTATACAATCTGATTTAGTATAATCGATTTTTCCCGGCGGCTCAATTGCACAAGCAAAGCGGTCAAAAGAAAATGTTAATGCAGTCCCCATTCATGTCTTTCTAAGAGAAATACATGAAAGACCCGGGTACTTTGACTGTCCATTATATCCCATATAATATTTCGAAGCCAAAGGTTTATTACTCATACATAAACCAAACTAATAATAAATCATGTTTTAATAAATGTACAGCCATAAAGCATAGATTCACGATAACATTTCTTTATTACATAGCATCATGTTTCACTGAAAGCAATAATAATATACAGGATGAAATTGAAAACATGCGACAAATTGTAATGGGAGATTGTACTCATCATTATAAACAACTTTTACTATGAGACCAAACCCGAAATCGCGAAAAAAAAAATCTGCTGCTCCCTACATTTTGACGAGTTATGCGAACATAAATGTAGGGAACAGCTGATTTTATTTTTACGATTTCAGGTTCGGTCCCATAGTAAAAGTTGTTCATAATGATGAGTACAATCTCCCATTTCGATTTGTCGCATGTTTTCAATTTCATCCTGTATAAGCTAAAGGTCGTTTAAGAATAAATACTTCAGCTGTAGTACATACTAATTCCATGCATTGTAATCATACAGACTTCAGCGTCGTCTACCAGCCAGCATGGCCCACGCCACACGCCGTAATAAGGCCAGTTACAAACAACCGGCATTACGTCTCCTTACTAATGTTATTGTACTCAGAATTCCTTAGCTTTGTTTACTGATAAATAAGGCCTTATGGTAGGCGCCGCGCCGTGCACAGCAAACAAAGGGTGATCCCCACACATTTGTTTACTTTGCTATCATAATTTACATGATAATTGATACGTGCGAAATATGGTATTTACAAGCAGGGCCCCGCGGTTTCACTCGAATAAGTGTCGATCCCGTGGGAATGTCGCGATAAAAAGTATCCTATATGTTATTCTGATGTATAAGCTATGTTACTGTAAAGTTGCATCAAAATCTGTTCAGTAGTTTTTGCGTGAAAGAGTAAAAAACATCCATCCTCACAAACATTCGCGTTTATAAACATTGTACTGACCCTGTAGTACGTTGAGCTAAACTAAGGGTCAATACCCATTGAAAGAGCAGCGGCCGGCAGCGGCTTTTTGAGGCAAAATATTGAAGGCAAAGGAGGGGTAGCGCGGCGCCGCGAGACTGCGCGAGCCTTCTAGCGACTAGTCAAAAGAGGAAAGTCACTTGCTCTTACGGCCGCTGCGCGCCGCTGCTCTTTCAGTGGGGATTGACCCAGAAGGTATTTCAAGTCGCACGTCGTTGGCACCTACTTTAATTCTTTACTTGGGTATGGGTATGTTCACTTTATTATTGCCCTTTACCAGCATTTTAAATGAAAATAGAGATATACAGGTTGAAATTGAAAACATGCGACAAATCGAAGCTGTTCCCTACATTTTGACGAGTTATGCGAACATAAAATGTAAGGAACAGCTGATTTTTTTTCGCGATTTCAGATTTGGTTCCATAGTAAAAGTTGTTCATAATGATGAGTACAATCTCCCATTTCGATTTGTCGCATGTTTTCAATTTCACCCTGTATATTCTTAAAAAAAAAGAAGTTTTATGCCTATGAGCACACATAAGAAGTGAAAACTTACGACTGAAGTCGAGTATATACGATTCAGCGCCGACTATACACAATTCAGCGTCACCGACACGAACGTGACTGTTTAGTTTCGTTCACTGTTCAGAAAAAGCGCAAAGTGCGCCTAAAGAAGTTTTAACTCCAACAAGTCGCTAGTCTCTATTAACCTGAAAATCCTTGACGATTTCGAAACGATCAAGATTAAACTACTCATTCTTGTGACAATATTCGTCTTCCTTGTTCATATACATATAGCTGTTTTCAAGAAATCTTTCTCGCGGTATACCGGCGAGCGGCGAGGTGGCGACACGAGTACTCGGCAGTCGGGCGTTTCGCACTACATCCGATCCGAATCCGAGAAATGCCGGTCCGAAGTGACCATAGTACTATTTGTGTGAGGGGCTGCGCACTAGATCCGAACTCTATCCGTCCGAATTTAGAACATTCCCAATTCGGAGTCGGATCTTTGATTCGGATCGGATGTGGTGCGAAACCGCTCTTATTCCACGTTCGCACTGACGTAAAAATATTGCGGCGCGATTTTATCGCGCAATGGATTTTCTAATCTCGGTGTTGAGCCGAACATTGAGAATCCAACAGAGCGCATCCCAGCGCTTCAAAAAACCACACTCATGTTGGATTTTCAACTCTCGACGCTGAGCAATGCATTGAAAATCCAGTGCCCGAAAAAAAATCGCCGCGAACCGCCCGTAAAAGAGTTCCATTAGGACTATCGATTAAAGAACATTAGCGGGACAGACACATGTCAATGTCATAAGGGAAAGTACAGCGCAGCGCTATAATCATAGATATATTTTTACATTTCTATGGTTATAATTATCTATGTGCGTGGAATGTCCTCGCTTATATGTAAGGTAATGTACATAATTATACGGAGGAAGTGGACGATAAGACTTGTCATTGGTTTTATGTGGTCAAGTACAAAGATAAAAAAAATAAGTAAATAAAATCACGTTTAGTTTATAGAATTTTCCTTAGCAACTTATCAATTTACTTAATAAACAATGGTAAGTTTTCTCTCTACCTAAGTATTTTATTTTTCCATCCTTGTAGCACAATAACAAAGGAAATATATTATTCTACATGAAAACAACATAATTATGAAACCACCAATACCTACTTGTATCGGTCAGGACCTCGGCTGTTAATACGAATCACACATAACATGACCAGCTGGTCCCGGAAAAGAAGCCTACTTCATAACAATTTAATTTATCACTACAAATTCGAGAGCAATAGTGGCTCAGTTGTACCGGCCGCGACTTACGAGTCGTAGGTTCAAACCCCGACAGGAGATTTACTTTGTGTAAATTATTTCATTACCACTAATCTCAAAACGGTGAAGGAAGACATCGTGAGGAAACCGGCATGCCCTAGAAACAAAAATCCGAAAACATGTGAATGACATCTATTAAACCGCACTGGGTCCGCGTGGTGGATTACGACCCACTCCCTCTCACCGAAAGAAGGCCTGTGTTCCAGCAGTGGGAACATTATAGGCTGCATACATGTATATTGTATACACATAACAAATTCAATAAAAAGTAAAACCTTCATTACGTAAAATCATTAGAAACGTCACAATAATTATTATAGAAGACTATAAAAAAAACAATTATTTTCGAAATAGTCTAATATCTTTTCTTGAATTTACGTATATTTTCATTTTGACTTTCACCATCGCATCGGGTGGTTAAATTATAGACTGCTATCGCGTAGGCGCTTATTTATGTTCGAAAACGTGTCTGTGGGACAGCTATATGTGCGTTTACCCTAAAGATAACGCTATCTCTGATAGGGTAAGTTACTGCTAGTTAGAAACGATTTTCTCTTAGTTATAGCTTCCTTATGGGTAGATAGACCAATTAAGACCAAGATATCCCTGTAGTATCTACCTAGTACTTTCGAGGTTTTTAATCAGGGTCCTAAGTCTTGACTGTAAAACTCAAAAACAAAAATTGATAGTTATGCCATGTAGGCATAACTATCTATAGTTAGCACGTTTCTACGTATAAATTATGTAATTTATATGTAGAAACGTGCTAACTATATGAGTGGTCATATAGTTAGCAGAGGGCTGGCCTATTTATTTATAGCCCAAAGAATAAGCATTGCCATCCAACGTGGTAATGCTGCCAGCCTTTTGGGCACTTATACCATTGACAGCGATGCGGACGAATTTTTTGATGCCCAATGAGCTCCTGTCTTTTTTTATTTTCATTTGTATATAGTATATTTTAGTTAGCACGTTGTTCGCATAACTAGTCAAAATATAGGAAACAGCTGATTTTTTTTTTTGCGATTTCCGGTTTGGTCCCATAGTAAAAGTTGTTCATAATGATAAGTACAATGATCTCTTAAGAGGTTGTTGGTGTTTTTCCAATAACCCTGTATCTAGATGCCGTGACGTGAACATGACCACACACACGCTGACCTGCAAATTGCAAAAAACGTAAGAGAATTTGAATTTCCCGGGTTACCGCGACGCGACGCTTCCCCCTTAAGTACTTACCTACGTGAAACGTCCACAAATTATATTAGGTTGATTCTCAAAATGTTTACATTACTTATATAAAATAAAAAGAGAACTGGTTCTTTAGTATGCCTTCGATCGGTCGAATATTTATTGTACCACTTCCAACTGCAGGCAAACTGCGTATTTAATTGCCCTCGTAAAACCGTAATTCTGCGAGAATTTGTCGGTACATGTACAGGCAGACATTTTCCTGGTAAATAAGCTTATGTGTCAAATTAAATAATAAAATCCTGAATTAATTCCAGCCATTCAATCAGGCTTTTACTGGTATCGCTGTTGATTATGGGCCTTCACTTGGACTAATGCAAAGAAAGGTTAAGGGGTATGCGGATGGGTAGCCTGCGAACTATTTCATGAAATATCAATCAACTAGCAGCGCCCCGCGGTTTCACCCGCATATGTTTCGATCCCGTGGGAATATCGGGATAAAAAGTAGCCTATGTGTTAATCCAGGGTGTCAGCTACCTCCATACCAAATTTTATAAAAATTGGTCCAGCCGAAGAAGTAACAAACATACAAACACTCACAAACGCCTTTTATAATATTAGTGTGATGTGATAGGATTATATGAACTTTAGAGGTTTGTATTGATGATTTTAATTCTGTAAAGACATACTTGTTACAAAGCATATTTTGTTCCAACATACCACCTGACACTGGCCTGCAAATTGCAAAAAACGTAAAAAAATTTGAATTTTGCTGGCTACCTAGCACAACCCCCTTAATGAGAAACATTGGCATTATGACATTGCTTTGCCAATAGGTTGATGATACCTTGTCCTTATTTACTGTAAGTAAGTACAAGCTTTTGCCCGCGTGGAGATGGGAAATTATTCCACGGGAAAATACTACCGGGTTAATAACGTATCCCATGTCGTAGCCCATATTTGTGTAAGAATGCCTCATCTAGACTCTTGAGCAAACGCGTGAACTATATATAGGACTGTCACCAACCGAAAAGTCGGCCTATAGTTATTAGCACAAAGGAGAAAGCCCACTCCTCAAAATTCACATAATCTTCTGCCACTTACATCAAAACCCGTTATTTCAAATTTAAACGGTTAGTAAATATGAAGTCTTAATACCGTAGTTCAACAAGATAGTAATCTCTAACATAATCGTTAAGTGATCAAACGGGTCCTTAGATTAGAGCGTTAGTTTGTAATACAGCGGTGATAGCAAGTAAGGTAAACTTAGTTTAAGTACCGTCATCTATTAGAATGAAATGGTTATCTTGAACCTTCGTCTGTAGCATGTTAGACTGCTACGGTACAAACTATACACTTAGTTGAGCATCAGAAGTTATCGTAAACTCTCTTGAAGTTTAACGAAATTTCGTTGAAAGTTACGTATTGAGTTTGACTGACTCATTGTCATCTCATGCTCTTTTCATTGCCATCCATGCATTTGGATCTCACGCGCAGTAGTAGCGCTACTGCTGAGCTGGATTTGTTGATGGATTTGTTGTTGCTATACTCGAACAACTTCAGTCACTTTCAAAGGCTTGCAAGAAAGTGTATTCTATTCTAAAAAACACACTCGGTCCTTCAGAAACCTTTATGATATCGTGACTTCTCGGATTTCTACGAAACTGGAATTTTCCTTAAGTCTTAAGGCGCTGTCCATACATAGGAGGACACCGTAAAATGCTCAGTTTTTTGTCGGACAGTTAGGCGTATTGGTCCATATTACAAGCCAGATTTTTTTTTTGTATTGTCAAATGTTCAAAGAAAATACTTTATACTTTTGTATGTTTAAGTCTTTTCTTTGAACATTTGACAATGTTTCATAAAAATAAAATTATATCATGAATGGTAAAACAGAGCTCATCAAATTATTTTTCGTCGCATAATTTTCAAAATTTTGAGCATGTATGTATGTGTTGTGTGTGTTTTGTTGTGTGTATATTTTATGTAATGGTAATAAAGGAAATTCAATCAACTAAAGAAATACCTAAAAATTATTCCACTGAGTCGTGCATTTATTTTTTAATATAATTGCAAAATTACTTTTATTTTGGTGGTCATTCGATGAAACGCATCGCTGTTTTAAACCGTATTTTTTGCCACGATGCGCTATTGCAAATTACCAAAAAAATTGTGCCTTCATGCAATTCAGCTGAAACCAGTACTGTCTACCTACACGACGTAGGTAGGCGTAGTGGGTATGACCGTATGACTATCAGGCGCACGTGGGCTATCTATTTCCGGGCGGGTCGTTGACCGGCGGCCTTACTGACTGACCGTCAAAATGTTACAGTGCAGACGTTTGGCCGCCAAGGTCGCCATTGTTTACTGACTATGACTAGTCTACACACACCTTTAAACATAGTTCTACAGCTTTTTTACAATTGATGAACTTCACAAAAGGAAAATTTTGGAGAATGGACCAAATCGGACCTTTTTAGGGTTCCGTACCCCAAAGGGTGCCAACGGGACTCGTATTACTAAGACTCTCTGTCCGTCCGTCCTTCTGTCTGTCACACTCACAGGGCTGTATGTTTGGAACCGTAATGGACAGACACTTGAAATTTTCACTGTCTATGGCCACTACATACAACAAGAAATAATAAAAATAACAGAAAGGTAAAAATTAAAGGGATAAATAAAAGATACGTACTTTTTTTTTATAAAATGTGTAGGTAAGTTGGTACGGAACCCCATGTGTGCGAGGCCGACTTCCACTTGGCCGCTTTTTTACTCGATTGCAAAAAAGATTACGTTTTTTTTTGCAATGTATCGATACGAAATTAAAAGTTAAGAAATCGATTGTATTTCGATACGTAGTTACCACTTTAGCTAGAAACTCGAGTATTTACAACGTGTCAACTTGACTGCAATTGAGTAAGTTGAGACTTAAGATTCCTAGATAAAGATAAATTGAACGGCTGACCATTATTGTGCCATTATAACACTATAGATCTAGGATAGTGATAATGCCTTTAGCTATTACTATCAGGATTTACTTTATACTGTTCCAATATTAACTTCCATTGTATTTCTCGTTTCTAAAAAGCTAAGCCTTGTCTATTTATAACAGCAAAAACCAGGTCAAGATCACAAACGTAAACACTTTCAATAAATAACTCGAAGAAAAAAGTAAGCACATACAGGCTGAAGGCTATATACGCCTTAAAATAAATTAGAAAAAAAAAAACCATACAGCGCAGAGCTGAGATACTAATTTTAAATTGTACGACATTTTACGAGTGGTGCCATCAAAAAGTTCCGTAGAAGCTTTTGATAAACAACTTCGACGTACGAAACTTTCTTCTCACTCCAAGGTGACTAACAAATTACGAGCTAACAGGGTTTAGAGAAAGGGGTCTATGCAAACGGGATAGTTACTGTGACGTACTCGTATGTGACTTGTGGACCCAGTTCAATAGGGCAGAGAGATATTCTGTGAGATATCTCGCCTCGCCTCGCCCTCGATGCAGCATACGTACGGTAATGCCAAGTCGTTTAGCAAGTGCATGCATAAATACGTGAGCGAGAGCGTTCTAGTGTGAACAAATTGCAATCAAATACGATTTCAGATCAAAATTTAAAATCAAGTTCGAAGTTGGATGATGTTAAATATTTTGCGGTTCAGTGATTTAAACTTATGGGAATATGTTTAATATTCCTGTATATAAACATACATACACCTAGGCCCCTCTTTTTCATTAGGCATTCTGGGTAAGTGCTCAGGGCTCCGCGATCGGCGGGGCCCCGGCCAATTACGTCCCGCTCGTCATACACGCTCTTCATTATACTTTACCTGTAGGTACTAAAAATCTCTCTAAATAATACTTTGTGATTTGTGACAAGCTTTTTAACAGGATTTTCTCACGATGATTAAGCTAAGTGATACCTCAGACAGGACAAAAACTCAACAAAAAACTTCCATATCAATCCAGTCTAATAAGAAACCCGATCTATGCATGTTACAAAAAACTTACGCTACACATCAACACGAAGTAATCAGCCAAGAACATCGATCCATACCTGAAACAACACACAAATCATAATTATTATTCAGTTCAAATCTCCATTATATTTAGTTACAAAGTATTACATGTATTTAGTTACGAACCATTAGGTCAGAGAGTCTCTCAGTAGATGGTAAACAGAAAACAATGTAACGCTGACCTTAGGCCGACGACCTCGTCAGATCAGACGGAATGCCTGCAGTGATTGTTACTAACTTGCAATGCAACAAGACATAATATTGATTGGTAAGCCCCGGAGATTGTTAATAAATAAATACATTGAAATGAAATGAAATTATTTTTTTATTCTGTAAATACAAAGAGAATCAAGAAAAAAACAAGCTAGTCTATTCAAACTTATGTTTCAAATTAATATTATTTCAAGTTAAACAAATATCAACTTTATTTAAAGGTAATTAAGTTGATTTCAGAGTGACTAGCACTATTGAAAAAGTTACAAAAATGCGTGAAGTTGTAGCGTAAAATAAACTTTATTGTGTAGAATTTAAAGTTATTTTTCCATAAACTCATATTTGTTTACATTTTTGGCAAATAAGTCGCGAATGCAGAATTGCAGATTAGATGGTGTCGAAATTTCCTATCTCAGAAGAAATGGCCCATTGTTGCCTCGAAGGAGATTTTTTTTTTTTGTTAGCCTACATTGTGTCCCACTGCTGGTCAAAGGCCTCCACTTGTTTCTTCAAAACCTCCCTGTCTTTTGCGATCTCTGGCCATGTTGGCTCTGCAAATGTTAGCACATCTTCGCACCAGCTTCGCCGTGGTCTACCTCGACGGCGATGTCCTCCCTCAGGCGTCCATTGAGTGACGATCTTTGCCCAGGAGAAGAAGAATTATGTAACTTTTAAAATTGTTTGAAAACTAAAACATTGTTGTTAATTATTTTCTTGATGCTTATATGTTTCATTCTAAATTAGGTCGTGGTTATTTTTGTGCGAATTAAACTTGGTCACGCACACACATTTTTTTTATTACTTTGCACTCACTTCATTGTGTTAAAAATCAAGTTTTATGTTGCCATAATATTAAAAAAAAAACAACAGGCAAGACTCGACTTCATTTAAGTTCTGTGAAAACAAAACTGAAAGACGTCATCTAGAATAGAATCTGGCATAAAAATCGATTTGGCTTCAGAAGCAGCATAAAAGCCGCGAAATGATCAATATAAAAGAGACCCAATCCCGTCTCAGATAATGAAATTGAAACTATAGCTTTGTTTATTTACAGTGTCCCTATTCCGATACGATTCTTGGCCTACGGACAAATGTCCTATATAATCCTATATATAATAAGAGGGGTTGTAAGTAGTAGTCTGTCGTAAGTCTCCGCCCACGTGAGGTAGATCCTATAATAACTCTCGCTGTATCGCGATACATCGCAGGTGAGACAAAGCTGGTTTATAAGGTAACTAGCTTCTGCCCGCGACTTCGTCCGCACGAAATTTCTTGTTCCCCCGACCCACCCCGTCGCATCCCATCACCTGCCTGCGCTATCACTTCGCTTTCGCTTAGCGTTCTTTCTGACTTTTATTCTTTTCGCTCGGCTCCTAAGACACATAGCGTGATGTTAAATAGCCTATAGCATTCCTCAGGAATTGGGCTATCAAATGTAAAAATAATTTTTCAAATCTGACTGGTAGTTCCAGAGATTAGGTACCCCCTACAACCCAGAAACTTACCTCTTTATAATATTAGTATAGATAAATGCCAATACTCCAAGATATTGCGAGCGGTATTTATTATTCTATACTTATCGAGTTTGAACTTTGGATAGTGTATCTTTTGGTACAACTTTTGAAGTAAGTGCGGGAACAGAGTCAAAATTTTGCAAATAAATTCATGTTGTGCAGCCTGTCACCATCCACTAACAGATGTAGGCCTGCTGCGTATGTTCATGAAATTTCACAGCGGAGGGCTCTGATAAAAAAAGCTCCCATCCTTACGATCGTTTTTTTTTATAAACTATGTAATGTAACAAAAGACCACAATCATATCGCATCTGCTTGCTCTGGTAAACACTAAAACTAATAATAATAATAATAAGTTTAATAATAATAATAAGTTTATTCATCAAAAAGTAAAATACAATGTGATGGATTCGGTGAGCCACAAACTAAGCATCGCTTGAAAAGACGCTGAAAAGACTTACGACAAGGCTTTCATCAGTTCCCAGTTTCATAAAGAAGTTGTACCTAGATGACAAATTAAAATATTATACACAGGTAAACTCACGCCTTCTTTCCATGGGGATAGGCAGAAACGACAGAACGCCACCAGCGACGATCCTTACATAGTCGTTTTGCCTTAATACATTATAAGCGTGCGAAACCGTAGCGGCTGATATTAATGAAGTTAGTGACAAACAGTCAAGGGCAATAGTACGGCGACACACAACGCAAGGTTGTAGAGTAAATGTTTAACGAGACTGCAGCGTTGGTCATCGATTCCATATCGATTACCCGCATTCGTGGCAATTGCGGTTCTCCTTCTCGGAATAAGCCATCGATACAACGCATATAATACAATGTACAATGTGTTTTACGAACAAACCATTGTTGTATTCGCCATTCATTGAAGGCTTTCAATTGACGCCGGTTGTTGCTTTCCACGAAATAAAGCAATGGAGAAAATGGATGACCGGTTTTCGTAAAAACTCAACGGTAGTTGGATTACAATGGCGTTTTCTGAACTTTCTTTTTGTTAATATTTAGCATTTTTTGTTGTTGGATTGTAAAGAAAAATAAGCTTCACATTTTTCAACTGCAATTAATCAAAAATCCGACGCTACTAACATAATTAATTATGTAGTTTCATTATACTTTTCAGTAACAGGCTCATTCCGAAGCCTGGGTTATCGGACGCGACCGTTATTTATCTTTTTACAGTTTTTCCGACAATTGTTTGGACAATGAATGTCAACAGGGCGGAACGGAGGCGACAATCCGTGAAATCAGTTTGAGAGAACAGACTGTTCCACTGCTTTAAACAAGGATTAGCTCGTGCCGCGAGCTTGAAATAACTTAGGCAACCTCGTAAGTCTATTATTCAGTTTCAACTTGGAAGTTATGCCGGTTAAATCTTGTCCCGGTGACCGAATTCCACGAATCTTTCATTACTTTCAACAATAATGTAATGTGTACTACGACTTCATTAATATGGATACTGTTTCGCCAAAACTACTGGCTACTGGCCAGCTTTGCACCTGCTAAGTGTATCTTAAAGACAACTTGAAGCAGTTAAAAGATATGCCAAAATGAAATTATTTAAATTGAAATAATAAAATCGAATGGAATGGAAGGAGTAATGGGATCCTTACAGATCAAATGTCCAAGCAATGAATCGACTCAGTTAACTTTAACAACAGAAAACAAAGCATTCCGCAAATATATTTCTTTGACTGAAATCAGAGTGGAAGCATTTACATTTAACTTCGGATTCCATAAATTATATTCCGTCTGTTCCAAAGTCACTCTTTGAGGGGACGGTTAAACGGAATTCAGTGAAATTCAACCTTAGCACAAAGTGCAGCTAGTTTGAAAACGAGATCGGTAACATAACGAACGAATATATTTTAGCCACGATACCCAAATTAGCATAGTAGATTCAATTAGATGTTTTACAGCGTTTCCAATTATGTATGCGTTTCGTCACAGTAATATGGTATGAATAATTAAATTAACGTTTTGTTTGAAATTCCCACAAGGTTAATACTTACTAAGTCCCGAAGCAGTAAACTCGCGGTAGACCAAATTAAAATGATGAATTATGTGCAGTCAAGTCTGAGGTGTGCAACCAACTGTGCAATTATCTTTTCAGTAGACTTTATTTTGCATATTCCACGCAACATTTTAAATTGGTTCTTATAACTTGGTAATATGTTAATTCGTCGAAGGTAACCCTAAAACTAGCCACCGCAAGTTATTGTTTATGAGGCAGCCACGATATCGCGTGACACACGGACTCGATGGCGAACGGTAATCAATTACGAGACCCTGCCTCTGTACTCGTTCCCTGTACTCAATACACTAAATAATTGTACATCAATAAAAACTTTATAAACAGTCAGAAACGTGAAAATGAACAACGTTAGAAGAATTGAGACGGAAAAAACAATACGAGGAATATGAAAAATTTAAGTTAAGAGAATGAAAGGGATATGGAGAAAATACTTGCAACAGACTGAGAAGGCAACGTACGAGATGAGAAAGCGAAAAAACAACAAAAGAAGTAGCAGGCCACAAAGAAAAAGAGGATCAGCATAAAAATATTTATGTTTCGGGAATCCCTTCGCATGAGTATCAAGTACATAATTATAATTAACCTGTACATATTTCTCAACTACTGAAACGTACTGGTATTCAGTTGCATCTGGTTAGACTGGAAGCCGACCCCAACATAGTTGGGAAAAAGGCTAGGCATGATGATGATGGCAGATGACGATGTTGACATATTTCTCAAATTTTAAACAGGAAAATAGACGATAACGTGTTTTTTACAAGTTACATGAAAACATTATCAATTTACTCGTAAATGCGCAACACGATCTTCAGAAAACAAAAGGGTTGATGGTAAACATAGATTTGGATACTTATTAATCTTATCAATGCAATTTAGCCAACCACAGGCCAATGCCTTATCTATAGGATACAATTTGCCAAAATCTAACCAATTACATTGACCCTACACAACTATGACGTCATTTATTTACTTTTGATAATTTTGTTTGCAATTGGTTTGACCCATAAGTGAAATTATGTTTGCTGATAACTCCGCGAACGTTGAACTTTTGAGTCAAAAAACTCGTACATGATAAAAATAAATGAAAGAAGCAGGAATTAATAAAATAATATGATTAAGTAAAAGTAAAGTTTCCATGTTTATGTCTGTAATTTATATGGTGTACATAATAAAGAGTATTCTATTCTATTAAGTAAGAAAAATTCAAATCAAAACATCTTCAGACTTTTTAATACAATAAAAAAACTTTTTAACAAAAAAATTAAACCTCCGAAAAAACTGAAAAGCAAAAAATAAAAACCTTTTTAATTTTACCTTAATAAATAAGTTCTTAAACTAATGCAAGTATACCTAAGTAATTTTGAGTCGGCGCCAAACAAGCAACTTAATATCCTTGCGAGTGGTCGTGCGGAGAGCGCATTTTTTGTTTGGAATGTTATATTTATCGCTGGAGATTTCACGTTGCATTATTGATTTGATTTGGTTATTACTTTAAATTTAAGGTAATTTAGTGATCATTGTTCATTGATTGTTTGGCGCCGACTCAAAATTTCTTAGGTATACTTGCATTAGTTTAAGAACTTATTTATTAAGGTAAAATTAAAAAGGTTTTTATTTTTTGCTTTTCAGTTTTTTCGGAGGTTTAATTTTTTTGTTAAAAAGTTTTTATTTTATAATTTTTTGAGGCTTTAATTAACTAATTACTACATGCTTAATTTTTGACTACTTTTAAAATAGCTACCTACCTTACTTTAGATATTAACTGTTATATAATCCTACTTTAATTATTCTTTTTTGTATAATAAAATACTTAAAAAAAACAGGCTTTATATACCAACATAGATAGGCCTTTTATTTTAATTGTAATACACAGCTCAGCATTAAAATCTGTGAATGAACAATAAATCACCCCTATTTTCCCACCCTTAGGGTAGGATTTTTTTTCCCAAATTTACATGGGACCAACTTAGAGGTATGTCCTATCCAATAAAAAAAGAATTATCAAAATCGGACTGCTCTGTAAAAAGTTATGCGTGGTCATACATTACAATCAGTGAGTAAACAATCAATCATCCCCTGTTTTCCTACCCTTAGGGTTGTATTTTTTTTCCAAATTTATATGGGACCAACTTCGGGGTATATCCTTTCCAATAGAAAAAGAATTATCAAAATCGGACTGCTCTGTAAAAAGTTATGCGTGATCATACATTAAAAAAAAAAGACGGGTTGCACTCCGGGAGTGCCGGCAGAAGTGAAAACTTGAATATTGACGTTGAAATAAATCAATTATTAATTGAATTAATATAAGTTTTTTTCACTATTTCTGCGTCACTTTTTTCATTAATCGATGCACTTTGTTCAATTTCCATTTTTTGAAACACTTTATCTACACGACTTCTACGAATACACAGCAGTGTGGCTACTACACAGACGGTCGAGCCATCAGCTGTCCATCCACGTCGGCGTCCGCGTCCGCGTCCGCGTCCGCGTCCACCATCACCATCAGATCACATCACATCACCATCACCATCACCATCGCCTTCACCATCGCCATCACCATCGCCATCGCCATCACCATCTCCATCACCATCGCCATCACCATCACCATCGCCATCGCCATCACCATCGTCATCGCCATCACCATCGCCATCGCCATCGCCATCGCCATCACAATCACCATCCATCCATCCATCCATTATCGTGTCTCACTTGGTTCACTTCGGTTGGCGCCGCCGTAGGAGATGGGGGGGGGGAATCTCTCCTGACGGTCACGTGTCCTGACGCGATGCCCTGACGCGAGTTTAACATTTTTTACCCATTACAAAAAGTGTTCAACGCCGCTAAAGAAGTTTTCACTTCAAAAAAAAAAAAAAAAATACGCGTCGAATTGATAACCTCCTCCGTTTTTTCGTCGGTTAAAAAAAGCAATATGGATTCGTATGAAGACTTTCATCAAATCCATAATCGTCTACATAAACGCACATACATTTCATCTTAACACCTTGTTTTGTTCAACTCGATAGACTTAACAAATCCAATAGTCACAATGGGTGTTTTGTTAATTTAAATAATACTTAATATATACCTACTTATTCAACTACATATGTAACAAACCCCATTGGCCCATTGTGAAGACACAATAACGTTGTAGTACCATTGTGCTTCTAACAAACTTATGGATGCCTACTTAGTTTATGTGGGTACATAACGATAACTCGTGATAGCGATCAACTATGTCAAGTAATGGAAATGTCGTGTTAAATAGAACCTAACCATGTACATAATATGTTGAAGTCAGTTAGTGGGCAGAAGCTAAAATATTTAATGCACTGAGTCTTAAATTTGCTTGTAAACGGGTATCTGATACACAGGCCAAATTCTAGCTTGAAGTAGACGATGAAATAAGAAAGTTACTAAAACGAAATTATCAGGGCGAGTCAGAGCAACAATAGTTTAAAATATACCACAAAAAGCTTCGCAGTCTAAAAAATCTAGGATAATCGTGAGAGAAGCTGTTGAAGGCAAACGCCGACCGTTGGACACTTAAAATAAGAGCAATAAGGCAATTGTATAAACCAGTTTAATTCAATCACGTAGAACTCGTTTCTTGAAGCATATTATGCACCATTTTTTCATAGCATACGAATGTTGAGATTCCATAAAAAGATCCAAAACATTACAAAAGAACTACTACTAGTGCTACTGTTACTTGAAAATGCATTAAAATACGAATAGACACGATAACAAATAGGGGAGGACTAACGAATGGATTCTTAAAACGCATGTTACACAATAGTTGGCACGACCCATACAACTGCTCCCAAAATGGCGTTAAGGAAATCCTTTCTCTAAAAGGTTACGACGCATTACACGAATAAAATATGCTATTATTCATATGAAATGTCAAGTAACGCCGTCGAGGTTTGTACGAGTCTCCATCGGAGCCTTCAACAAAAGGAATACGCACGTGAGCATTTCGCCGACTCCTGGCGAAGTATTTTAACAAAGAATTCACCGCACAGTCTGGAATAAACCGTAACTTATGGCGGTTAGATCCTTTTTTTGTATGAACAAGCAAACGTCATACTCACAAAAAAAAGAACGTGTCGCCATTTGGAGTCAAAGTTCAACCTTCAATGCAACGTGTGCTGGAGTCGATGCTTCACTTTCCGACTTTATATTCAGAAAGTAAAGTTCACATTTGGGTGAGTGTCTGCGGGGACTCGGGGACCGTATAGGGTGGTTTTTTACGCGGTCGTGTGCCATATTGTGTCGCAGCCGGTGACGGAGGGTTTGTTCGAAACGAAATGCATGGCTTGTTTATAGGTGACGAGGTTTTGCCCTGCGGTACGATGCGCGATGGGTCGCTATTGTTTCGAGTTTTCGCTGACTAACCAGCTGTCTAAAGATTTCTGAAGCCCTACACCAGTGCAATAATTTCTTACAAACATAAAAAACAAGTTTTTATGGAAAATAACCATTGTCTCCATCATTTATATGGCATTGATAAAATGCCAGCAGTTTTGGTAAATCCTTTAACAATATCCTAATAAAGCATCCCAAAACAGGCACATGTGGTAGATTACACATTATCGGACCCCGCCAACCTAACACTTATCTAAAAAACTGATTAAAAGTCAGCAATTCTTAGACGGAACAAACTTTGGTTCGGTTCCGGCAGTTAACCGAAATTTGTCGTTTTGGACTATTTCACAAGTTGGTTCTTGTGCCAAGGGCGCCGATTGCCTAATTAGGATGCTAGTAAAATTCTGGGACCCTGCCAGCTATCGTTATCTTATTCTGTAACAGATTATTAACGGTTTACTAGTGAGGAAAGGGGAGCATGTTCCTGCGAGGGTACTGAGTCGAATGGAAACGCATTTACTCGGTATCGTTTCGTAATACTTTTGCTTCGTCTGCTTTTATTCTGATCGTTAATGTACGGTTTTTTGGGAGAATATATTTTCCTGGTGGAGTATCATCTGTTAGATATATGGAATCAATATACGTGCGTCGTACTTGACATCTACCAACCCGCACTGGGCCCGCGTGGTAGATTATAGGCCACTGCTTCTCGAAGAGAGGAGGCCTGTGTCCCAGCAGTGGGAACGACATAGGCTGATTATGTATATGTATGTATGTATGAGAGCAGTGGTGGCCCAGTGGTATCGGCCGCGACTTACGAGTTGTAGGTCGTAGGTTCGAACCTAGACAGGCGCTTTACTTTGTGTAAAATTATTTCATCACCACTGCTCTCAAAACGGTGAAGGAAAACATCGTGAGGAAACCGGCATGTCCTAGAACCAAAAATTCAAAGACATGTGACATCTACCAACCCGCACTGGGCCCGCGTGGTGGATTACGGCCCACTCCCTCTCACAGAGAGGAGGCCTGTGTCCCATCAGTGGGAACATTATAGGCTGATGATGATGATGATGATGTATGTCGTTCCGAAGTATTTTATCAAGCAAATAGCTACAGTTTTACTAAGGTGGACTTCGTAACCACAAATCACAGTGCACGTCACACGACGCGTATTAATAAGCGTTCATAATAGGAAAATAATGCCCGTGAACTGAATACCAATAAATGTTCGTATCTCGTGCAATCAATTTGTTAACCACTGATTTCATCTGTGACTAGCAAGTATCGATCGATACGTAGTGAGGCTACCGTTATCATGATATGATTCTAAAGCACAGCACTATAATTTAATAGCGTTAATAGAAATCTTGCTATCGATGTTATCTGCAACATGTACGGTATGGTAACCCAAAATAAAACATAAAAAAAATAGTAACCTTATTAAGATTGATGAAGTGTCGACAGTCTATATCGTTTCCGGTAACACAATACCAGCATTATTTTAAAGCTTGTTCAAAATCAAAACGACTTCAGCGTTCGGAAAATAAGCAGTTTTATGATAAAAAATATTTTCTTTGTTAAATAACGCTGTTCCTGTTTCTTTCTTTTACTCACTCAGTAGTTTCCCTAACAGTATGTGATGTCACATTTTCCTGTATTTGTGATCGCAATTGCTTATTGAATGAATAAACAATATGCATCATCAATGACGCATTTAGCCTTAATTCCACGTTCAACAATATCTTTGTCTATTCCACTCCTGTAGGTAAATTGATCAATGGACTCTCTCAAACGATTCGTCATTCATTGGAGGAAGCAAAAATCTGTTACTCACTCAAATTTTATTTACCATCTAATTAACTAAGGCTTTTATGAATTCCTTCCCCACAATATCTTTGTTGGTTTCCACAAAAAATACCAATTCACTAAAAAGTTTTATTTCAGAAAATACTTGCACGGTGCGACAAAATTGCATGCAGAAGAAAGTTCGCTAATTTTATCATAACCTAGAGTTTGCTGGAAACTTTTATAACATAGCACTTTTTTCTAAACTTAATATCAACTGCAGTAGGTACAGGGAAGTTATTAACTCAATTACCTCTAACATTTCCCCTAAGGAAAAAGGAAGTTTCTGCTGGTTATTAAAACTCTAGGTCTGACGCATGATATGTGTTACCTCAGTCCCATCTATTACGTGCGTCAATAGTTCAATAGTCAACAATTCATCTTCATCCTAGTATTTACCGGAGTCTGTTATTAGAAGCATTACCAGAATTCGATCCATAATATCTCGTTTTAGTTTCCGCATCTCAAAGCATTTTGCTATCTGATTTGGATAGCGTTTAGGTGGAGACAGATAAAGGTACAGGTAGACTTGTAGAGGTAGATCATGCTAACGTTGCGTCTGCCATTACGACGCCAATACTGCAAACTTACTTAAAACTATGTGCTTCCTTCTTTAGACATATTATGATGTCTCGCTCTGCTGGCAATAGGCATCCACTCTTTACATACTATGACAATAGAGAGAGAACTACATTGCCCAGTCCCTGCCTCGTTGTTCAATATGATCTTTACAAGAAAGCCATATATAATGTCTTCTAAAACTAGAATACATTGAAATAAGTAGGTAGATAGATACAAAGACTAGATCGAAACTCAATGCGTGCTATTCCTATATATGCCACCTAATTTGTAAATGAAAGGAGAAACGCCTTGAACCGTCTTTAATTATTTAAAAGAGATTCTCTCAGAGATGTTAAACGCTCGAAGGCTGGCCTATATGCATAATAAATTATGTTTACAGCTAACTTTATTGTTTCGGGTTAAGTAATAAAATATGTGTGTGTATGTTTTATCGGAAAACGTAAACCGAGCATAAATCCTTTAATGACAAATGCGACTAGAATTTCAATCTTAGTGAGAATTAGTTTCCCTGGTCTGTCACAGCGTGTTATGTGTAAAATCTATTATTATTCGCAGCTAAAGCTGACTACATACATTTAAGAACGATGGCTCTCCAAATTGGAATAACCTAAAATAAACCACGTATTAAAACCGCCTAAAAACACCATCATTCTATGTTTTTTAAACCCAAAACATTTTATTCTTAGACCCGTCACATTGGATCAACTGCTCCCTGTCAAAAACCACATCACTTTAACCTTACAAGCAGGCAGCCGCCCGTCCCCAAGATAGAACATAATGGAAATCCGTCAAACCCAATTTATTCCAACGTTAGAAGATTCGTGTTAATTACGTAAGCGACAGTGGAATAATTAGAAATACAAAGCGTCATCAAACGAGTCGTCCTCACATGGGCACATTCCTGCAGGTACCACAAAACTGGTTTACTATAGTACAATTACCATAAGACATACCGCTTGCCTTTTATTTATTGATTCTATGGAATCGGTAGCTCGTTGTAATATTTGAAACGTTTAATTCACACCTAAAAAATGCTAAAATTTTATTAGCATATTATATTCAATATAGGGTATACTCTAACTTAGTAAATCAACCATCAAATATTTGATGTATTAAAATGTTTTTTTTTATCATACTATCTAACGTTAAAAAAACATTGTACTAGTCGAGTGTTCGTCTCTTTCTTCTTGATATTTCGTTTCTGAGACTAATCAAAACTCATAACGTAAAGAACAAGACAGACGCAAAAAGAAATAAAGAAAACCGATTCCTTTACACAATAAAAGTTGTATTCATTCCAAACGAAATCAACATAAGAAAAGGGAAGAACTCCCGTAGGCGCGGGTTCAACGACCCATCTTATCTCGGACACCAACTTTTATCTATCTACAATCCGCATCTCCTCACGCCTTGGAACTTAATCGATTTTTCAATACTAAGATATGGACCTTATCTCCTAACAATAAGGCATATTTCAACCCTAAGTATCTTTACCTTGTACTGGAATCTAGCACTTCTTGTCGTAGTATTAAAGGCCTCAATTTTTTGCACGTATTCCTCTCGCAACTTTAAGGTTGGTGCCAATTTTGCGATGTGCCAAGTCAATGCCAATATTTGTCTAGATTAGATAAAAGATTTTGGGTCCGGCTGTGCAAACTCGATTTTGTATTGAATCGCTTTCCGGTTTAGTATAATGCGATCGGAAATGGATTTAAATGTGTTTACAATTCCCGTTTATGATTTAATCAAATCCGTTTGCAATATTGAATGGTAAGTTATTTTGCAAAATTATATTAAAACACATAAATATTGAAACAGTAAGTAGCGTTTTGCTATTTATGTGTTTTAATCTCATTTTAGAGCTTTATTTGCGGGGTTTGTTCTGAACTTTTGCTCAATAATGAAACCGACCAAATTGAATTTCAGATCGAACGTTCTTCATACATCATTGATTATTTTAAGAATACTTTATGTGTATGTTAACAAAGACAACGTAGAGCTATCCCTTCCAATTCATTAATACATAAAAATCTCTAAAGTAAAACAAGAACACTACAAAACCCATAAAGCATTAACAAAATGGGGTCACACACTAAAAAACTCAAGAAAAAAAGTCGTCGAAGTAAATGCGAGGAGACCTCTCGTACATCCGTAGAGGGTCCTTTTATAATTTATTCATCGTTCCCTCCTAAGAACAAAACTACGACTTAAAAGCTGCCTTAGTGCGTAGCAGTTATGTGCTAACAGAATAACGAGGCTTCCCCTCTCGGACCACTTCCCTTGTGTGGCGACCTAAAAATAAGCAAGGATGCTGAGACGTAACTATTCTGTTAGCGGACATTTGTAGCCGAATGAGATTTGAGGATGTGTGGCATTTGATAGCTCGTTGAGAATCCAGTAGGTTTGAATGGAGATACATTTTGCCAGGCAAAATGTTGGGCAATCCTTGTAGATCTGAATATAGTCGGAAATGAAGTCATGTGAAGAAGGAGAAACCATCAACGATCTATAAAGAGTGGCTGGTAGCAGGTGGATGAGAGTAGAGTATGATTGAGTTAAATGGCGAGCAGTGGACTGGTGATGATGAAAAAGAAAACAAAAAACATAAAACAAAGACAATTAAATAAAGACAATTTCTAATAACATTGAGTTTAACAGACACAAAGCGATGACGAGTTAATTCTTCCCCTATGAACAACAGAATGACTCAATTCACGTAACGCTATTTGCTCTTAGAATACATTCTCAGACCCCACTTGAATTCCACCCCGATTTACCAAATGAAGACGTTATGTGTAGTTTCTCTTCGGCGCTGTAGTCTTTACAAAATATTAGAAGTGATTTAAAAATCACACTTATTTATAAATACACGAAACGTAGCTCTGATCCATTAGATGATTTTAATCAGAATAGTTCTATTCTGTAAATTAAATGTCATTCAATTAATTTATTTACGAAAACCACAAAAGTGTTCATCTACCGTCCCTATTCTTGGTACGGCCTCTAACTAATGAATAAACCTCTAAATCCATTATGAGGCCATAAATCATTTAACCACATCTTAATTATAGTGCAACATTCAACTTAATATTATCAGTCCGAGATCATCAATTCTTGAATATATGTATGAAATTATAAATACAATAATGTACCTATACAAAAAGCTTATCGTAAATCATAACAGTATCATTAGATACGAGGCTCGTACGCTCGTACCGGGAGAGCGGAATCTTTAATATCTGCATGTCCAACTAATTGAGGCCCCTATCTGTTCAGAGATCGCATTAATTTTCTAGAAGTATCATAGGTCTTGTGTGAATGGTTGATGTTTAGGCGTCCAGTCGTAAAAGAGCTCTGGATTTTGGTAGCAGTTTCCCTCCGTTGTTGGTCAGTGAACTGTGTGACGGGGGCGGGGGAGGTCAGCGAAGATTGGGTGGCGGAGAGGTTGTTCCGGGCGGGAGCTCAGCGCGCAGCCTCCGCTGTATCGAGCGGCCGCGCCCGCTCCTACCCACGTGCTCCATTCACCGGTACCACCACGTGTAAACTGTTTTTAGACGAAAAAACCACTTACGTGATTTACAGTTTATAATGTCTGGAATATTTTCTGAATCGAAAACTGAAGATGCGCAAAAATAAGACCAAATTATTAGTTGCCAAAAAACTGGCGCCCAGTGTGGGACCAGCCACGTTGGGCGCCAGTTTATTGATAACTTTGACAATTTGGTAAAAGCAATAACTACATTGCATTTACATCAACACAAAAGTTAAAATAAACCATATCTCACGGACCACGAGGCTATATTTTACCTCGAACGAGTTTCTTACAAAAAAACCCGTCAATGCTACGTATAATCACACATAAACGAATTATTACCTGCACGCTACCGATAGCGGTCTGTGTGAATTGACATCGGAAATAAAAGTGACAGCATGCACCCGATCCTGTAGGCTCGGAAGTAGGCCAACCATTAATTTAATGAACTGGTGTCGGGGCATATTGAATTAGCCTTTACACTGACTCCCAGTACAAGTCAACTCGTAGGAGTCTACATCTGAATACAAATCACACTCTGTCTATTCCAATAGTTAATTGAATTAGTTTCTCTAGAACTTTTCTTCAGTCCTTATTTAGTCAGTGCTGAATGGCGACGTCCCTAATTACATTTCTTCTACTTTATTTAATACATTTTATTTTCATCACCTTCATTTAGCATTGATTCTTGTGAATGTGTTTTACGTCTTTAGGTCTTTTCATTAATTTCTGAATCAAGAGCGCTTCAAACGCTCTAAATCACCAAAATCTATTTAATCCAACCACTTCAGGAAAACATTCTGATGTTCCTTTGAAACGGTTTAGAATAAAACTCACGGTAACAGTAAAGTGTATAACGAAATATTATTCTAGTTTCTGCCCGCGACTTCGTCCACGTGAAATTTCTTGTTCCCGCCACCATCGCATCGCATCGCCTGCCCACGCTAATTCGTTTTCGCTTAGCATTTTTCTGACTTTTTATTGTTTTTGCTCAGTTCGTAAGGGTCCTAGTCCAAGCGCGATGTTTAAGTAGCCTATAGCTTTCCTCAAGAATTGGGCTATCAAATGTAAAAATAAATTTTTCAAATCCGACTCGTAGTTGTAGGGACTAGCGCGTTTAAATAAATAAACAAACAAACTCTTCGGCTTTATTATTAGCATAGATATACAAAGCAAAATCACAAAATACTTGACCAATGTATATCGATTTCGGAAGAGAAAACGCAGACGTGAATAAATCTTGCAGTTTCATTGAAAACTATGCAACGTTTAACCAATTAAATATCCAGTCGTGTTAAATAAATGGGTATCAACCGAATTGCAATAGAATAGAAAACAGATCAATTGATAGCTGATAATAATATATGGGCAATTGAATAGCACTGGATAAACGAACGACCTGCGGCGAACGATTGACCGACTCAATATATTTAGATGGAATCAGATTAATGTCAATGCATTGAATTGGAATAAATATTGACTTTAACACCGATTAACGGATACAGCTCTATGAAGTGATAAAGTACAGCTTTCGATTTGTGCGAATTGAAAGTCATAACATCAAGGCTCTCTAAAAGTTTATTAACTATCTAGTTTCAAGGCATAGAAATAAGTTTAAACCGAGCATTATAGAACATTAATCCAGTAAGATCTTGGCATATTTAAGAGGATCCTCATTTAAAATCTTACACATGCGTAAGCGGAAAGTGAAGGCAGGCAGATTGTAAATGGAAAGATTTAAAAATCTCTTCTTATATGGAAATCCATTGAGAATGAAAGACGGACGAAAAATAATAAAGCTCATTTGAGAGTAAATTTTATGTAGAGCTTAATCTCTCAATCGCTAACGCTTACAAAATTCCCTACGAAATTATAAGGCAATAATCTCATAGTAGCCAACTAAAGTACCGTTAAGCATGACCTCGCGGTCACATCCGTCAGCCATTAAATCATAAGGTGACGTCAGTGAACAAATAAAAAGAAATAAAAATTGGCTCATCGATAACCTCGGGCCAGGTTTATCGCATCACATCTAAATAAAAATCATATATGATTACGACCTTCACTGTTGAAAGATCATTATCTGCCTAGCCCCTTATCCCAACTATGTTGTTGTCGGCTTTTAGTCTAACCGGATACAGTTGAATACCACTATTTGACATGGAGCGAATGCCTATCTGACCTTCAAGACCCAGTTACTGGGTAACACGACAGCCCTTAGTCTTGTTGTCTGACTTTCGGGTCTGACGACCTGTAAATACTTTCAAAGTTCCACAAATGACAGCTGGCAACGCCTTATCGTTCCGAAGCTCGGAGGCCTGTCATGTTTCCAAAAGAATATAATGACACAGTATATTTTTTTTTAAATTATGTCTAAGAAATCTTACTTCAAAAAAAATTCACTGTTTCTGGTTAAAATTCACCCTACATCAAGGAAAATTTAAAACCACAGCAGTATCACATTCTTGTCTCATTATGAATACCGTCAAAGACATTCCAGCGTCCAATTAGCGCTTCATCCCATAAATCTGACACCGCTGAGAACAGCTATTGCTAACAAGCTATCTATCACACTGTAGTTTTCGAGTCTTGACACCATTTCCTTTGAGTTACTGGTATACTGTATCCACACCATATATGGCCGTGGGCAATTACTAACATGCTGAAGGAAAAAGGGTGAAACTGTAACATGTGAACCAAGCCACTGCCGTCAGAAATAGCGTTTTCTGCCTGGGGTGCCTTCTGATTCCGAGTTTCCGACTTATACATATGGAAGTGCAAAATACTGTTAATATTCCGTTTCCGTACTGTCATCAATCGGTACATCACCTCACTCAGCAGTAACAATCACTCCAAATTCGGAATCCATCAAGTCGTATCATAAGACCCTGAGCACGCCTTTGAATGAGATCAAAAACTTGAATACATAGGAGTCAGGCGACCTAATCAGACATCCTAATATGAAACTGGCATTAATGGTGTAAGAGAAATAGAACCTAGCCATAAAGCATTCCCGCAAGGAGCGTGATTAACGCTGGAAGAGCATTACGATGAAAACAGCAGAGTGGCTTATTAAAAACTTAGATTTGGAATAGGTCTACGCTATACAACTTAAGAATTTCATCAAAACATTCCTTTGCATTTTAATTTGAATCCGACACCATTCAATATGGCAGTCTCGATAGCGCTCCAAGCTTCGCTACTTGAACATGAGACATCAATTGACTGTTGTGACTACAAGCAATATTATTTCTGCTAACGCGATCATTGTGCTGCATTACTTTGTGCACTTTGCAGCACGATGATGTCACGATAATGCGTGAAAGGTTGCTCAAGATACTATGTAATAAAGCGCTGCAACGCTGCTATAATTTTATAAATGACTAACGTGTACCGTCTTCTAACAAGGTCTGCCTTTCATGTTATTGTTTCTTTTATAGCTAAGTAAGCTAGCTGATTAAATGTAGAAACTTTCCTTACTAGCTGATACTTTTAGAAAGACCGGGCTGTGCTTCATATTTTTGCCTTTGTGTAGTGACACAAATGACTAGATCGTTGGAACGCACCAGTCATTTGTTTATATGTATGAATGATGATGATTTGTTTATTTGGTAATTTAAAAATATATGTTATATAAACAAAATATTACGCCTGACCCTGTCACACGTTAACCTTGCGGCCTCTGAGATTTTAACATCAGATTATGATAGTTTACATTTAAATTATTAATGTAAGTAATGTTTTCAACCGTTAAACGCGCTGTCTGACTTTGAGACAAGTTTCTATTGATTTCGTCTGTATTTTACAGATGGTTAATAATTAGTGCGCACACGGATCAACTGCAGTGCATAACAAAATTATGAAAGAAAGAAATAAACTGTCTGCTCCGAAGTCTAAGCAGGAAGCACTAATTAACTAACTAAATAAAGACGGCGACTTCGCACACCTGTTATCTTTAAGCCAATTAGCAATTAAAGTACTATGATACCACCTTAGATAACAAAACACTAGTACTCGGAGATATCGCAGCTACTTAGACAGAGGCGACTACCAAACTGACCACTTGAAAGTCTTCAACAAAAATACTTTTTCTTCGCAACTGTAAGGCAAAGAAACGAGACTCGGTGTCGGGGCTCAAATCACCGGGGAAGTGCTGCGACTGGCGGGAAACTTACAACGGAAACAAGTGGAAAAGTTGCAACGATTCACACCGAACGACTTCTCAAACGCTTTTAGCGACGTCGACTACGCTAGATGAGATGTTTTGGTGATCGCGTAGATGGAAGATTTGATAATGTGTGACTTAGGAACGGCAGTGAGAACATTGAGAGTCGAGATACAAGTCTGGACGATATTTCGGCAAACATAAGTCTTAAGGTAGAAGCAATCAGTGGTACTTACTTTTTTAGGGTTCCGTAGTCAACTAGGAACCCTTATAGTTTCGCCATGTCTGTCTGTCCGTCCGTCCGTCCGTCCGTCCGTCCGTCTGTCCGTCCTCGCTTAATCTCTGTGACCGTTAGCACTAGAAAGCTGAAATTTGGTACCAATATGTATATCAATCACGCCGACAAAGTGGTAAAATAAAAATTGGAAAAAAATGTTTTATTAGGGTAGCCCCCCTATATGTAAAGTGGGAAGTGATTTTTTTTTTAATTTCAACCCTAACGTGTGATATATTGTTGGAAAGGTATTTAAAAATGAATAGGGGTTTACTAAAATCATTTTTTGATAATGTCAATAATTTCGGAAATAATCGCTCCAAAAGTAAAAAACAATGTGTCCCCCCCCCTCTAACTTTTGAACCATAAGTTTAGAAAATATGAAAAAAATCTGAATAGTAGAACTTTATAAGGACTTTCTAGGAAAATTATTTTGAACTTGATAGAAACAACAGTTTTTGTACAAAAAAGACAAAAAGTTGTACAAAATCATTTCTGGACTAAGTTCGTAGTATAATCGTATATGCAAGCATTTTTTTTTGACTTCGTTTACATATTTTATTATCCTGAACGTATCTTTTTTCAAACAAAAAAAGAATTATTAAAATCGGTTCTCGCAATCCAAAATTACCACCGAAAACTTCTGGCACGTCTATGTATTAATTAGTAACCCAATTCCCCGAGAGATGGCGCTGTAGGTACTTATTACATTGGGTCGGGTATTATCGAATTGTACGTGGGAACACTTATTGTGACGGACGGGAAACTACGGAACCCTACACTGAGCGTGGCCCGACACGCTCTTGGCCGGTTTTTTATCATTATAAAACAAATAACAAAAAAGTTAAACATACTCAATTAGATTTTACTCACATCCATCACGTTTCAGCCACAATTATCACATCAAAATTACACTTTGCGTTTACAAACAAAGGCGCCTCTTAATGATACATACAACGTTGAACGTTGCCAAAAAAATCATTAATCACCGACACGCTTAGCAAACTCATAAAGAGTACAGCGAGGCGCTCGGAATTGCCGTAAAATGTACAGGATAAGTTTCTCGGCTCGAGAAGTTCAAGTTGCATTATCCTCGGTGCATCCCGCGCATGAATGATATATGGAGACGTCTCGAGTTCCTCATGCATCACATTAGGGATTTTGTTGGTAACATTGCTCTTCCAATCCGACATTATCTATGGAGAACCATCTTAATATCATATTGGATTATCTGCTAGATTTAAATGCAGCAATTTGCATTTGGGACAAGTTAAAATAAGATTAAATAAACGGTAAAGTATCAAATTGGGATACAAATGTATTTATTCAATTTGTTCCAACCAACGATCACTTCTGAATCATCAAAGCTACTAACAGTTCGGGATATTGATTCTACTGTGAAGGACCTATAAAAAAGTCGGTTGCTCTGCGGTATTTATTTTCTGCAGATTTCCCACGAACGTGATGCAATGGTGCATTGTTGGCTTTACTTGGTTTCAAATTATTACTGTACTGTTTGCTAATAGTCAACAAAACCGTTCTATTGCTAGTTTATCTTTAGTGTTATTGTTATCGATACCATCTATTATAACTACTTTTTCATTCACTATTTGAAGTCTTGTAAAAAGAATAGCTAAATGTTCTGATTTAGATTTATTCACTATTCATTTCTAATTTGGTGTTCTTATTCTTTCATTCTTATTTTAGTACTACGTGAGTAGGTAATAATTGGGGTTTCCAGATCAAAGAAGATCTGGAAACCCGCAATTATTACCATTCATTTTAAAATCATTTCAGATACAGAAACACCTAATTACAGCCATCATTCATTGCTTTTAAATAGTACTTGCAAAATATTCTGACGTGACTATTGAGTGGTCTTTATTATTTAACAATTTTAATGTAATAGATATCATGAGAAATTTTAATATGAAACATTTATTTTATTGAACATTCGTAATTATGTTTCTACATTATAATCTATCATTACATTCATTCAACAATTCAATGACACTGAAATTGGAGCAACAGTCGGTATAGTATGTCCGATACGACAGACTACCGAGAATGAAGTGCACTCGCCATTGTCCATCGCGCTACCTTATATATGCAGTGTAGTCACGATTTATTTTAAATGTTATGACTTAGAAATAAAAGGTACTTTATTTTAAATACTTTTATTTATAATGAATATTTACAGTATAAAGTAACCATTTGAAAAACAAATAATAATAATAAAACTATTATACGTCTATTTTAAACATCAATATTAGGTACATGAAGTTGAACTTAATTTTTTAACTATTTTAGCAACTAAATACTCGGTTTCACTCATTATGTCATCAATATCACTACGGACTAAATATTGTATGTTCACGCTTGCACTGTCGGGGTCACTGTCTATTTCATTCATCTGACGGCCTTCCACATCATGTACAATTATTTTTATAATTCGGTGAATATGTCCGGGCTCTTTACGCGTGATAAAAGATGTGTTTTTAAAAGGTTTTGATTTTTTCTTCTTCTTTATTTTTTTCTCTTGTATTTTTTGCTGTCTACTCTCTTCACACGCTTTTTCCGCCACTTCGGCATACCAGCTTTCTCGGTCTTGAGCATAGTAAAATGGATTAAGAACTGGATCGGAGCAATCTATCAAATTCTGAAACAATGAATAATTTTATGCTATTAAAAAGCATCATAAATATGAATTCAATTGCTAATATCGATGATTACTTAGATACTTACATCACATTGTAGGTTAATGTTTTCTAAAACAGGACTGTAGGATGGTGAGTGTGACATATTTAATTCTGTATCCCGACTTTGTTAAACACCTGGAAAATAATAGTCTAAATTAGTATTTCGTTAACCCATGATATTCTATCTCAAAACAACAATTGCGATTGAAACATAGTGCTGTATAGAAAAAAATATGTACCAGACCTATATGTATTAAACATCGATTATACTGTCTTGTCTGATAATAATGCTGGATAAAATACGGAAGAATAATATTAAAACTTACCAATAATACACGATCAAGCCAGTTGTAACAGTCAAGTGTAGAATTCGAATAGATTTTAAATGATTTTTCTCTCTATTTATATATACCCTAATTTAATTTTATGGATAGAGTTCAAAATCGCACATTTTTAAGTTAGATATCATATCTTTTTCCAAAAATGGTATAGTGAAATAGGAAACGTAAGACATTACGATACCTATCATTTTATTATTTATTGTAAATATATATCGATAAAATAATACTACTGCCCTTATGTTTACGGTTATCGTTTTCATACATTTTACTCAGATGATTAAGCAAGCAAACTCATGGTATGTTAATAGTATATCAAAGTTGCGCCGTAAGCTGAATTCTTTTTAAGGAGACGAATCAAAACAATATAGCAATATCGACATACTATTGCAACGTTTGGTTTCGCCTGTTATTATTATGATATTTTTAAAGCTAAGGTATCTTATATTTTGCCACAAATAGAATGGTAAGTAATGATTTTATTTGTTATTTGTTCATAAATTAAGGTTGATCGATATATCATCACACCGTTAATTCCCAGTTAGGCAGATGTGTATTTCACCAACTATTCGGTGAGTCTATACGACATTTCGACGCAGTCTGATAAAAATAATAATGAATTAGTAGAACAATATAATAATAATATTCCACAACTACCTATCACACAATGCCGTCTAGTTCCAAGCTAAGCAGAGCTTGTGTTAATGAGTACTAGACAACTGATAAACATACTTAGATATTTCTAAATACATACATATATTATAGATAAATGATAAATTACACCCAGACAAATGATCGTATTCATCACACAAACATTTGGGGGGTGGGGTGGGAATCAAACCCACGACCTCCAGCATAGCAGTCAGGACCACTAACCACTAGACCAACAGGCAAGTCAAATAATATTGTTTACAATATCGCATCACAAACCTGCATTTGGATGCAGACAACTGACACAGCATTTTCTATACACGTGCGTCTTCCCAAATTTGGAATAATATGACGTAGATTTATCACTATTTAAGCGTCCCGCTGCTGAAGTTCAACCACAAAACACCTCTTCCAGAGCTAGTGGCATCATCATCGTACATCAAAACTTCGCTGCACTATTTAAAATGTAAGTAGCATTATTATTTTATATATTAATAATTCTATTGTTTAACTATTCTTATAACAGGGAACTCCTTAGACGAGTGCTAGTAATCTCGACTATTGAGCATGAGACATTGGGTTCGATACCCAGGAAATTAAGGCATAATGATATCTTCTATGTAATTATTCTAATATTCATTCTTATAATGTATGATTGTATACACTATTCTATGTAATTATTCTAATATTCATTCTAATAATGTATCATATGTATACACTATTCTAGTGTATTGGCACGGAAAGCCAGGATTCCAGGTTCGAATCCTGCTTATGAATTGATTAAATAGCATAATTAATAAATTAATTTTATATTATTTCAGGTCGCTAGAGAACGCAGAGACTCTCTTCCCGTCTGACGACGAAGTGCAACCTCCAGTCGCGAAAAAGACGAAGAAAAGGAAGCAGGTGCCAACTCAAACGAAGGAGCCGGAGGCGGCAGCGCGGACTGCATCACATTCGCCATCGAGAGCAAGTCCGGCCCCGAGTACGTCGCGGTCAGCTCCGAAGAAGCCGTACTTCAAGCCAATACCACCAAAGAAGGCTACAGCTTACGACCTCTTCGGGACTGACAGTGAAGATGACGAGAAAGAAGATGTCGCTGTTCCCGGTAAAGCTCCAATACAATTAACTTCGTATTTAACTCGGCGCCTTGCTAACGGTCATTCGCGCCAGACGTACGAGCATAAGCCCGGTACGCACTATATAGATTTAAAAGTGTACCGGTGCGATGAAATTAAAAACGTTCAACCAATTAACAGATGGCGCCAAGCAATAGTTACTGTGAAAAACCAAACATCTGAAAACACAGATGCATGGCAGCACCTGACTAATTTTATTATGGCAACTAGAAAAGAATTTGTAAAGTGTCCACCAACATTTGTTAGCAACTATTACTAAAATATTAGTATTCCATTACAAATATCTAATTACTATAAATACTATTTTTTCACCATGAGTTACTTGCTTATTTACGACATTTAATTTTAATCATTATCTCAATATTACGAAATGATTTTTATGTACTAGTATTCTGTTTTAATGTCTTTTTAGGTTTATATTATGATGTATTAAAGAAATATATTCAAGAATTAAAAATTCATTGTTTTGTTTTCTTACAGTTTCACCAATTCCTGGAAAAATAACAAATTATAATGATATAATGAATTGTGAAAAATGTCATATTGAAATACCGAAAAATGAATATCACTATCATGTGAGAACGAATTTACACAAATCTAATTGCATAATAAAAACCAAATATGAAAATATTGATATTATTGCTACGGCTTTTAGAATGAGAATAATAAGTTACAAACTGAATCCATCGATGGAGTACCTTACACCTGAGGAATTCCTAATGGATAATCAGCATCAAGTCATAAAACTAATTAATGCTTGTCTAAATAAACATAATTGTGTTAAATTAAACTTCGAGCTTTATGCTTACTTTATTCTCCCAAAATCTGGTGAGCAACAGCTTAAGTCATTTAACACAAAATTTAACATTATATACAAAAATACTGATATACATGAATTTTATTTGAATACAATAAACACATTTGAGAGGAAACTCTCAGAATTCCAACACCGTGAATCTGGTTGGTCCTGTTTCTGTATAAGTCACCTGGAAATTAATATAAACAAATATTCTCCTTTAAAAGGCGGTACTTACATAGATTTGCCGCATGTTATACAAAAAACGAGAAGTTGCTTAAATATAAAAAACCATGATAACTATTGTTTTTTGTGGTGTGTTGTTGCAGCATTATATCCAGCAAAATGTAATGTTTGCAGAACAAGTTCCTACCCAATTTTTTCATCAGTCTTAAATATAAATGGTCTATCATTTCCTCCATCGTATAATGATATTAAAAACTTCGAAAAGATAAATCCTACTATAAGTATAAACGTATATGGATTGGATGATAAAAACGCAGTCACTGGTCCCTTATATGTGACAAATTTAAGAAAGACACACCATGTAAATTTATTATATATTGAACGAAAAGGCAGTGGACATTATTGTTTAATAAAAAATCTGTTCAGATTAGTTAGACGTCAAATAAGTAAACATAAAGGTAAAATGTATCTATGTGAGACGTGTTTACAAGTTTTCTCGAGTGCCACAAAATATAGTGCCCATACTACATGTCCTAATATATTAACAGTATTACCTGAAAAAAATAGCATTCTTCAGTTTAAAAACTTTGAAAGAAAACAAAAAATTAATTTTGTTATTTATGCAGACTTTGAGAGTATTTTGCTAAACTGCAACATAAGTAAAACTGAAAATACCCGAACATATAAGGTTCACGAACCTTCATGTTTTGGATACTATATTTGCTGTTCACATAATTCGGAGCTAAATAAATATGTAACATATAGAGGGCCCGACTGTGTGGAAGTATTTATAAAATATTTACTAAATGATGTAGATAACATTAACAGCATCTTATCGAGTAAAATGCCTGTGGCCCCTTTAACCACAGACCAAAAAAACGATTACAAAAATGCTACAAAATGTCACATCTGTAACGATCTGCTCTTTGATGACAAAGTAATGGATCATGATCATATTACATCTCAGTACCGAGGCGCCGCACACTCCCATTGTAATTTAATGTTTAGAGTTTGCCCGTTTGTGCCTGTTATTTTCCATAACCTAGCTGGTTATGATTCTCACCTATTTATTACAGAATTAGCAAAATATGAAGGTGCTTTTAAAATTATACCTAAAACCAAAGAAAAATATATGTCTATCACGAAATTATTCCACAGAAAGAACAGTTCAAGGCCTATTCAAGTTAAGTTTATAGACTCATTTCAATTTCTTAATTCAAGCTTAAACATATTAGTCAACAATTTGTCTGAATCTGATTTTGTTAATTTGTCAAAAGAATTTTCAGATGTTAATTGTAATAAGTTAAAACTACTACGACGAAAAGGAATATACCCCTATGATTACATGGATGCAATCTCAAAATATAATGAGAATCGACTACCACCTAAATATTGTTTTTACAATAGTTTGACATGCGTACATATTAGCGATGATGAGTATAATCACGCTCAATATATATGGCAAACATTTAATATAAAATCGCTTGGAGAATATACAGATTTATATTTAAAAACCGACGTGTTACTACTTTCTGACGTTTTTGAAAAATTTAGACAAACTTGTTTGCATCATTATCAGCTTGATCCGGCCTACTATATTACTGCACCTAGTTTAAGCTGGGATGCGATGTTATTGTATACCGGTATTAAATTAGAATTAATTAATGATGTGGAAATATATGAGTTCCTGGAGAAGGGCATTCGTGGAGGTTTGGCACAATGTTCTCTTCGCTACGCTAAAGCAAATAATAAATATTTACCAAGTTACGATGCTTCTCAAAGGTCAACATATTTAATTTATCTTGACTGTAATAATTTATACGGTTATGCGATGACAAAAAAAATGCCTATTTCAGAATTCCGCTTTTTATCAATCGATGAAATAAATACTATAAACGTACTATCAATTTCGGATGATTCTGAATATGGATATATTTTAGAAGTAGATTTAGCCTATCCCGAGAATTTACATAATAAGCACAGTGATTTACCGTTTGCTGCAGAGAAGTTCAAACCTCCTGGAGGCAAAACACCTAAATTAATTGCTAATTTATATGACAAATTCAACTATGTAATACACTACGTTCACTTAAAAGAATGCTTACTGAATGGACTTATTTTGAAGAAAATTCACCGTATCTTAACTTTTAGACAGGAAAACTTTTTACAAAAATATATTGACCTAAACACAAGCTTACGCCAAGCTTCAACAACCGTATTTGAAAAAGATTTTTTTAAACTCCTTAACAATGCTATATTTGGCAAAACTATTGAAAATCGACGCAAACAGGTTAATGTAAAATTAGTGACCAATTGGGACGATTATAATAACAAAACAAATAAGCACCTCAGTGCGGAAAAGTTAATAGCGAAACCAAATTTTAAAAGTATTAAGATTTTTTCTGAAAATTTTGTCGCTATTCAATTGAGTCCTGAAAAAATTATTCTAGACCGACCTATCTATATCGGGTTTTCAGTCCTAGAATATGCCAAACAACATTTATATAAATTTCACTACAATTATATTAAAAACAAATATAAAACTCAGGCAAGGCTGTGTTATACAGACACAGACAGCCTTCTTTATTTTATCAGCACTGAAGATTTTTATGAGGACATAAAAAATGAAGTTGGACAATTCGACACAAGTAATTTTGAGACTAATAATTGCTACAATATACCGAGAGTAAATGCAAAAATTCCAGGACTATTTAAAGATGAATGTGGAGGTGAAATCATAAGTGAATTTGTAGGGTTGAGAGCTAAGCTTTATTGCATAAACAGCCTAAAAACTTGCATTACAAAAGCAAAAGGAATATCGAAAGCTGTAACTAATCGATTAAAACTATGCCATTACAACAGAGCTTTAACAAGTGATACAAGTTTTAAATGTAAAATAAATATAATTAAATCAAACAATCATGTACTGTACTCTCAACAAATTCATAAAGTAGTATTGAATAAAAATGATGATAAGAGGCAGATACTTGCGAACCAAACAGAAACTTTACCATGGGGTCACTGTGAAACCATATTTTAAAAATAATTTTTTTCAAGATTAAAATTATCTCACTATAGTAAAGCTTTAACAAATAATGTCAATTTCAAATATAAAATGAATATAATTAAATCACTCAAGCATGTACTGTAACTCTAAATAAATTCATAAAGTAGTATTGAATAGAAATGATGTTATGAGACAAATACTCACGAACCTTATTGAAACTTTACCTTTGGGTCACTATGAAACTTTATTTTGAGAACTAATTGGTGTCAAAATAAAGAAATACAAAAATGTTTATGTAAATAAATTGTAATATTATTGTAACCTTTGTTTATAATTAGTATAAGTATACCATACATTATTAATTTAGTGAGTGGTAGTGTTGATTGTTGTTTTTATATTTGTAATACCGAAATAAAATATTATTTATAACTGATGCACGTTTTTTTTCTTGTTATGACCTTACAGTCTTCTTCATTTTAATAATCTATATGATCACTGAGCACGAATATAAATACCATACTAATTAATTATTATTTACAGCAGACATAAACATAAAATGGTTAAGCACTTTAAGTAGGTATACATTTCGCTTTACATTTGACATGACAACTTTAAACCAATCTAAATCATTTGTTTTTATTATACTTATGCTTTATATATCTATGTTTGGGTGAAATTGAATTAATAGTCAAAATGAAGTTGATCAAACAACACACATCACTTAATGTTAATCATATAAATATTGGTGACTCTGATAACCACATTAGGCATAGCATTCTGTTACCGAATACGATTCGTTGTATTATATGTGGTCCCTCGAATTGTGGAAAAACAAACGTCGTGCTTAGTTTATTGTTACATGAGAATGGTCTAAAATTTCAAAATCTTTACCTGTATTCGAAAACTAACTTTCAACCAAAATACAACTTCTTACGAGAAGTTATAAAGAGAGTGCATCAAGTTAAGTTTCATGAATTTACTGATAATAAAGAAGTCATAGCCCCAGATGAAGCACTAACTAATTCAGTATTTATTTTCGATGATGTGGCATGTGAAAATCAAATAAACATTCGTAATTACTTCTCTATGGGTAGACATAAACATATTGATTGCTTTTATTTATGTCAAACATACTCAAAAGTTCCGAAACAGTTGCTGCGTGATAATGCAAACTTTCTCATAATATTTAAGCAAGACGATGTTAACTTGAAACATATTTATGAAGAGCATGTTAGTTCTGATATGTCCTGGAATCAATTCAAGAAGATTTGTAATACAGTTTGGAGAGAGCCATATAACTTTGTTAGTATTTGCAAAGACTCGTCTTTAAGCAATGGAAGGTACAGACAGAATTTAGATAGCTTTTTTAAATTTTAAGCAAATAATGTGTAATTATATAAACCAATAACAGACAAATATAACTTAGTAGTATATTTTCTTTGGCTGAATACACTTGTCACAATACGACATGGAAAAGAATATTAAAGTAGAATTAATGAAGTCTGTGGAATCCATAAAGACTAAAATAAAACAAATGAAGAACCAGGAACACTCTATGAACTTGTCACTTGATAAAATGCTAAAAACCGTCACGGAACCCCTTAACGCACTAGTCGATTCGAAAATATCAATGGAAAAAATAAAGCATTCACAAAATACACCACTCCCAAATTCTGACGACTTTGAATTGGATGACATGGATACTAGTTCATCTACAAAGTTTGAAGACTGCTACGATCCAAAAGTGAAGTCTGCACAAATACTTAAAAAGTCTCCTACAAAACAAATACTGGATGATTTAGAAATTTCGCTAGAGGGTCGTGATATCCATGATATTTATGACGGTGTAAATATACCGTTTGGAATAAGAAGTGTAAATAAAACATTGCTAATGGGCAATTCTATAGTCTCATTTTCTAAAATCGATAGTTTGAATGACGACAGTGTCATTTTAATTAAAGTTGGTGACAAATCCTATAATTTTACCCCCGGCTTGAAGGAACTATTACTTCGAAGAAAACCTGATTTAAAATTAATATCGAGCAAAGATAGACTTGTCTACAAAGAAATGCTGCATTATACAAATGCTCATAAGAGAGATTTTAATCCTGGAGGGCAAATAAGAGGTGATAAGGGAATAAAATATCGTGACGTAATCAAACCATTATTTTCTGAATCAGTAAATGAAAATTTTCACACTGGAGGAAGCTTACCAACTCTAAAAAAATACAAAAATAACACTGACTTGGTATATTGGGATGACCCTAACGAACTCGTTGAGAGATTGAAACTATTACTTGCTTCCAGAGATGCTGGCAACACAAATCATGATAATGAAATTTTGTCGATCGTTGAAGAATTGAAAGAAGCTGGCATAATTAAAGAATAAATACTCAGCACCATAAAATTTTCATTCAGTATTGTAGACGGATTCAAAACAAACGTACTGAATTGTAAACATGAGCAAAACCGACGTGGTTAACGAAATTCATAAAAATGCGAGGTTGAACTTTCCACGTAGATGTGTTATCATGAAAGATATAGATGACCTGTGGCAAGCAGACTTAATCGATATGCAATCAATTTCAAAGCAAAATAAAAATTACAGATTTATTCTTGCTGTTATTGACACATTCTCAAAATATGCTTGGACTTTTCCTCTAAAAAGTAAAACCAAAGATGATGTATGTAACTCTTTTAAGAAATTATTGAATAAGGGGCGTGTTCCTAAAAATCTACAAACGGATAAAGGAACAGAATTTTACAATAATGAATTTCAAAAGCTTATGGAAACTTATCACATTAATCATTATTCAACGTTCTCAACAAAAAAGGCTTCAATAGTTGAGCGATTTATCAGGACATTGAAATCGAAAGTCTATAAGGAATTTAGTTTAAGAGGCAGCTACAATTGGATAGACAACACGCTTAATAATGTTATTAACAAATACAATCACACTTATCATCGGACAATTGATGAAGTTCCCGCTAATGTGGATAACATTAATAAAAAACATATATTAGAAAGGTATTCAAGGTTGGTGAAAAATCATAATATTAGAAGAAAATATAAAATTGGTGATTATGTGCGTATCAGTAAGTACAAAGGAACATTTGAAAAAGGTTACACTCCCAACTGGTCTACAGAAATATTTAAAATTCGAATGATACAAAATACAAATCCTATCACCTATTTAATAGAAGATACAATCAGAGGTCAACCCATTTTAGGTGCATTTTATGTACAAGAGCTTCAAAAGACGAAAAATCCTAATTTATATCTTGTTGAGAAAGTTCTTAAAAGAAAAGGAGATAGAGTTTTAGTAAAATGGTTAGGTTTGCCTTCTTCTGAAAACAGTTGGATTGATAAATCGAATATTTATTAAGTATTCTGTCCAAAATGGATCAGTCTTATGATGTGTATTGAAGAGAGTAGTCTTCTCAATTGGATTATAAATCATTTACCATTTGAATTACATTTACCAGGATACAATTATTGTGGGCCTGGCACTAAATTAATTAAAAGACTTACACGTGGAGATAAAGGTGTTAATAAATTAGACGAATATTGCAAACAACACGACATTGCCTATCATAAGTCTTCAAACTTAAAAGATCGCCACAAGGCAGATTTAGTTTTGTTAAATATGGCTAAAGAGCGAGCACTTGCCTCAGATGCTAGTGTAGGGGAAAAACTAGCAGCGCGCTTAGTAACCAGCGCTATGTCAACAAAAATTAAAACTGGTTTTGGCCTAAAACAAGATAGCAAAAAGTGTTCTCCTAAAATTAAACCTGGAAAAGGATTAAAAAACAAATTTAAAAATGTTATTAGCAAAACGAAGAGACATATTAAAAAATTAAAACCAAAATGCAAGAAAGTGGCAATAAAATTAGCAATGGCCGCTGCCAGAGAATTAGCTGATGATACATCCATTAAACTTCCTCGTGTTATTCCTATACCAAAAACTGGTGGAGTATTGCCTTTGATTCCGATTTTTGCGGGATTATCAGCGGTAGGGGCTTTAGCAGGGGGTGCAGCTGGTATTGCTAAAACCATTAATGAATTCAAGATGGCTAAAAAGTTATGGACTGAATCGAAGAGACACAATGAAAAGATGGAAGCTCTCTGTATCGGAAAAGGACTACACCTTAAACCACATAAAGATGGGCTCGGAATTTTTGTATCAAAAGAAAAAAACTAAGATATCGGCTACCCAAACGAGCCTTGACTAATTTAGACATTTTGAAGTATGGAAATAACATTCCCTATTTCAGAGGTGTCTTTATGAGAGATAAGCTCCCTAAACACCCTTTTAAAAAAGAATGTGGAGTTATAAATTTGGATAGCTCTAAAAATCCTGGTTCTCATTGGGTAGCCTATGCCAAATACAACGATTATATCGAGTATTTTGATAGTTACGGCAATCTTAAGCCTCCAAAAGAATTTATAAAATACTTGGGGTCCAAAATTCACTATAATTATGATAATATTCAGCGTGATCACCCTTTTAATTGTGGACATCTATGTTTAAACTTTTTGAAGAATTTTTGGTGTAGTGAAGGAATATAATAAACAGGATCTTCCGAAAAAGGCCAGTATAGAAGCATGTCTGCTACGGTTACCATCTCTGGAAATAAATCGGAACTGGTTTCATACTTTCAACCACCACTGCAGTTGGCAGATCAATACGAGTGCGGTTTGATATACTTTTCAGTATTAAAATCAAGACCAAGTATCCCCGTTACTAACAGAGGTCTGTCTGTAATCAGAATCGAATGTGATCTTGTTCACGGTTCGTACTGCAACGGATTACCAACTCATTTTATTCATGAATTTGTGTCTGATACTACTCCAGGTCATCAGTGCATTGAAATACCACAAAATGTTATTTACTTTCCAGTAAACAAAAATATAATTTCACAGGTATCTGTTAAGATTGTAGATCAATTTGGTCACTGTATTAACTTTGGGGAGGAACAAGTTCAGTTACGTCTTCATTTAAGAAAAACAAAATGATAGTTTATTATAAAAATACCCCAGCGATTGAAAAACATATTAGTTCTTCTGCGATTGCTAAGGTGCAAAGACGTAAGAAAACAGTTAAGAAATTGACTAAAGTAAATAAAGATTTTCTTAAGGCCCTAGGGTTTAAAGTATGAATATACTACAGATTACTGAATTACCGCACTTCGACACTTCGATCGAAAGTTACGAAGTCCATTCATACAATCCCTACAATAGCAGCTTTAGAGAAAACGATGAAATCAGAATTCCCATCCACCAGCAAGACATATACGTCCTACCATCAGCCAGTTCAATTTACGTCGAAGGACAAGCGAAGTTTTTCGGGAAAGATGGGAAACCAATCAAGAAAACTGTTACGTTCACTAATAACCCTGTTATGTCTTTGTTTCAAGACATCAGATACGAAATGAATGGTATTGAAATAGACCGTATAAAAAATTCTGGAATAACGTCAACAATAAAATCATACATCTCATTAAATGAAGCAGAAAATAAAGTTGCTGCCCTATGGGGTTGGAGTTTGCGGGGATTTCAAAGTGATGGAAATTTTAGTGCTGTGATACCATTAAATAAAGTTTTAGGGTTTGCAGAGGATTACAATAAGATAGTGATAAATTGCAAACATGAACTTATATTGAACAGAAGTAACACTAACTTAAATAGCGTTATCCTTACTGATGATATTGCTCATTTTCAAATAGACATAGAGAGAGTTCAGTGGAGGGTGCCACACATAAAAGTATCAGACCGAGAACGACTGACACTTTTAAAACATTTAGAAAGAGATAAACCTATTCAGATAGCGTTTAGAAACTGGGATTTATATGAGTATCCGTTACTACCCCAAACCACAAAGCATTCTTGGTCAGTTAAAACTGCTTCACAATTAGAAAAACCCCGATATGTAATTTTTTGTTTACAAACTAATCGAAAAAATAATCAAACTAGAGACAGTTCAGTATTCGATCATTGTGAAGTAACAAACGTTACGCTCTTTTTGAATTCACAATATTATCCCTACGAACCTTTAGGTTTAAAGTTTTCTGAGAACAAATATAGTATATTATATGAAATGTTTGTGAAATTTCGTCAGTCGTATTACAACTGTCCAGTAGACCCGTTGCTTGACCTAAAGGAGTTCAAAGAAAAAGCCCCTCTCTTTATCTTGGACTGCTCAAGACAAAACGATAGCCTAAAAACAGGTCCAGTGGACGTGAGGTTGGAGATTGAATGTTCTACAGCAATACCAGATAAAACAACTGCATATTGTTTGATTATAAACGATCGACTTGTGGAATACAAACCTCTCAGCAACATTGTGCGCAGGTTAACATGATTGCCATTGTAGATGTTCAAGGTTTTAAAACAGAAACAAATGAATTTATCATTAAAGAAATTGCTGTATTATGGAATAAAAAAATTCACGTATTTTTAATTAAGCCACCATTTCCATTTTACGATTTGACGAAATTAGAAAAACGGCAAGTCAGTTGGATTGAACGTAATAGAAAGATATACTGGAAAGACGGATTTGTGCCTTATTCAAATCATCAGAATTTGATTGTAGATATTTTAAGAAATAAAAGTGTTTATACCAAAGGTTTAGAAAAAGTGTTGTGGTTAAGAAAAATTTTAAATAATAATAATATTCATAATTTAGAAGATGAAGGTTGTCCTAATTTATTAAGCTTGTACAATAAATATGAACATTCTCATGATGTGTATAGTTGTATTTATCATGATACAATATGTGCTTTAAAAAATGTAATATGTTTAAATAAATGGTGTATAGATAATAAATTTTTGAAATAAATACTTACTTGTTTAATTTTTCACAATTAGTAATAGGTAACTGTTTCCTATCCCTACTAATCCCCCAATGTTAATCGTTATAAATTGCCGGTAACACCTGTGCGATGTCATTATACATTTATAATTAACCGTATCAAGAACTAGGAAGTGAGTATGCGACATTCGATTCCTGAAATTGTAGTTAAAAGGTTGGATCACAGACTAAATTAAACAAATTTAAAAATAAATTATATTAGCTACAATGCAAGATTCAGTAAAATATACTTCTGAAGGCATTTGTAAAATTATTATTCAGAACGCTAATGGTGAGGCTATAATTGTCCGTGATATGCAGCCCGCTCATAAAAAATCGAGCGCAGATTCATCAAAACCTCAAGTCAGAGAAACAACACAAGAAGATTTATTCTGTCAAAACATGCATGATGCATATTCGGAAAACATTCAAAAACTTGTCTTTAAAAGCGGTAATAGAAAGCTAATATTCTCCCGAGTTAACGATATGCAGATTGGTCCTGAAAAATTGAAAGCGGGTTCAGCAAAGTGTCGGGTCACCGGCACATCGTCAATGAGGAGCACAATGCGTGAATTAGTGATACCTGATTCAGAAGACGTTATATGCTACCAGATTCTACCGGAAGATGAAATTCCTTTTATTTAAATCAGTTTCAAAGTTATTTTCAATTAAATAGTGAATAATATAAAATTGGTGAAAATAGCGGCTTTCCAGATCTTTCTAATGTGCTGAATGAATGAAATGATGAATGAGGGGAAAATTGCGGGTTTCCAGATCTTATAATTGCGGGTTTCCAGATCTTCTTTGATCTGGAAACCCCAATTATTACCTACTTACGTGTGCTATTCTCACTTGGCAAACATATTCACATTCATACCAATCCACAAATTCAGCCTATCCATCTCCATATAAAAACCATTATGATACTCAAATCAATTGCTCGGTATCATCCAGTTTATTCCGAAATGATTCACTCTCTCTTTCACACGTTGGAAAATCAGCTTTACTGCGTATTTTGTAGGTTACATTTTTCAGACAGGCCTGTTGAAAAAAAGTGAAAAACTTAAATCGACGATTTGTTCTAAAGAAGACACGAATCAATTAATTACATTAGTCCGTTGAGGCGGATCGTCGGCAAGTCGCCAATCTCCTCGAGAACACTTGAAGCGTTGTGAGGATATTAATTTTGCTCTTTTCAACGCAGTGACTATTGGAATTTTTTACTTTGTCTTCTATGTTTATTTATCTTTGGGTTCTATTGAATATTTTTCTTAGATTATATTATACCTTCAACGTTTTAACTTTAATTTCGATGCAACAATGCTTCAACACTGATAACTTGATAAGACTACAATTTGTCCAATTATAAATAGTAACCCATTGTTTTAAATAACTGAAAGGAAGTAACTATCTGTTTATACTATGTAACAAAAGTTATTCATCTATTATGAATTAATGTTTCATAGTAAACAGGAATGTGGCCGCAATATTATCACTATTATCGCTCATTAGAGAAACATCGAATGATCGACGTAAATGTATTTTTTTCCAAAAATGAGTTAAATATGCCAAAGCACTTAGAAAGCATTTTAACGTTAGGAAAGCAGACTTAAAAAAATAGTAGCAGTGACGTCGATGTTTCTCCAAATAAGCGATATGACGTTTCTGCGTATTTCATAGCACCACTTTAATTATTCGAGGAAAAATTACGGTCACAAATAGGTACTGAAGGCACTATTGGCTATATTAACGACAGGGCCTCGCGGTAAAGGTTTCAATTTATTTAAATATGTTGGTTCCATAGAATTTATTGATGAACGCTTGTGATCGGAAATTAAGCTAACACGAGTTAATTTATTTAACGTTCTTCTCAAAGGCTGATCCAATTTCGACGCCGGTGATGATACAAATACTTACTTCCTAATTTTCTTCTTATGCTGACATTAGTCACACGACAAAATGTAATGGCCTTAATATGCGAAGACAGGCATCGACATAAAACAAAGCCGATAATTCTTTATAAAATGTTAGTTTTCTAAGTAACTGCTGTTAAAACCATTCACGGTTTATTATTAACGTGCATTGAATACCATTAAGCACAAGTTATAGTGAACCACTTTCCGAATGTGTCGATGAATAATTCATGTCACAAAAGGTTTATTTGATTAAACGAGCCGCTCGCGCCGGCTATGAAAAATGAAATGATCTCTTCAACGAATTTCATTGAATTCAATAATTTACTTAGGGATACTGTTTTATAAATACATTGCTCACATTTAACCATAAACTAGAAAATTATAGAAGCGAGTAAGATGATACAGACGTAAAATACAGGATCATCCCGCTATTTATGTAGATTAAATTCCATATTAAGGACGTTAAAAATATTGATGAAACCATTTTGGTCATCTACCAAACGATAACTTGCAGAAAATATATAACTTGCGAATAAAAAACTCCAATCCTTGTACGTCTGAATTTCATGACCGTTGACCTCGCTCACTTAATTCACAAAAAAAAGTTAGGCGTTGCATAACACAGCTAATCACCGACACAATATAATTAAGTGGTAATCATCGGATCCGTATTGAAAATTACTAAATCAATGGAAACTAGGTTAGATATAAATCAGTAGAGAAATCACCATTAGCAACAATACAAACACATTATAGTCATTATTAATTCAGAACTTAGGCTTGGTACTGACGACCCAGTTTAGAATAGGCATAATAGAAATACTAACACAAGACGTAACATAACACAGGGCTTTCTGTTTAAAGAGGAAGGACGTGTACCCAATACATAAGACATTACGGCTATTCAATGAACAGAAGTGTCCCTTGCTTGTTGCTTGAAGTGTAAAATATATTTTGAAGTCCTAGTAAGTAAGGCGTTAACAATATTCCAAATCTCTCCAGGGCCACTAATGGCCTTCTTATATTTACGAAATCTTGGGTTCAAAGGAAAGTCAACCGTTAAGTCAAGATTAAGGTATTTTGCGTTTACTTTTAAGTTTCGGATGAGTAGCGTGGTTGAAGAGTCTTTCAGATCAGAAATATCGATCTTGTAGAAAGAAGAAATAAGCGCGTCTTGGTCCACTTTGAGGATTAGGGCAGGGATTATGTCGCTATCTTTAATTTCTCAATACTCAATCAGATTAATCTAAATGCAAACAAAACAAATGAAATGCTTATTATTAATGGAATTATTCCTCTCATTCGTTTATCTAATTTACCAAATGAATGACACGGCCACCATGGGAAATACGTCCACATATTCTCATAATGGCCCTTCGGATATTCGATAGCTAACCTAACCAGTTACCAGACATTATTACAAACTGACAATATTTACTGATTTGTGTGTTACTGTTTCAATAAATCTATATTGACCTCGATTTTTTGTCAATGGCCTTGAGAAACAAGCTAATTAATGGCTCAATAAAAATGATGAATTGGTTATGTTAATGATGTTCAGGAAATTATCATAAATGATGTATTGAAGTTGCCCCCCTATATGAAAACATACCATAGTAGGAGTAGAATTGGACAAGTCCTAGGCAAGGCAATTGAAGTTGATGAAGCAATCACAGCAACAGACAATAAAGCTCTTGATTTAAAGTAATGTAATAACAAGCCATCAACAAATGCTATGTTGATATGAACATGCGTCAATTACGAAGAACAACTCTTGGAGTACCTACAAAATTCAACATGTCAACCACATGCGCTTATCTACCGAGGAGGTACTGGTTACCGGATCAGACTAAAGCTTTCGATACATTAAATCACAGACTATAGCTGGACATTTTTATTTTGTTGCTCGCAGAGGTTTTGTCTGAGTTTCGTAGGTTATTTTAGTGACGTCATTCCATTGCGTCTGAGACGTATGCGTTGTAGCCGTGAGCTGATTGAGATTGACGCTCGATGCCAATAAAAATATGTGTCATCATCATCAATCAGGATATGATTTATTTTCGTTGGATCCCACTTTTGTGTTATTCATCACAATGGATTTTACTCTTAGTGCCAATCAAAATTAAGCCATATTTATGAGATTCATTTCAAAATTACTGGCTGTCAAATGCTCATCTTCGAAGCCGGCTGCAGATGAATTAAAAAGGGCTTTTCAACGTCCTACCACATACAATAAGGGCTTAAAAACCGCATTAACGATAGATACCGCTAAGTAAGGGTCCTACCTTCACAGACACCTTTGTAACCCTTTAATCGCCGCATTATTTCAGAGCCTTCGCCCTATAAGGGAATGCATGACGTTGCGTTTACTAATGCCCACATAATGAGCTAACAGTTTTAGGATTCAGGTAGCGTGCTGTTACCCCGTGCATGGGTTGTGCACAGAATATGACATATAACTATGGAGTTAATCGATTTCTGACATGCATTGTTGATACACACACACGAATCGCTAGTTTTAAATAAAATTCTGACAAGATTCGAAGAAGTTTCCATTCTTTCTCCTTTAAAATCAAAATACTTTTATTCAAATAAGGCTTAGAATCAGCACTTTACGATCGTCAAAATTACATAAGACTGTCCTCTAAAACGCTCAAAATCCCCCTTCACCACTGCCTACTTCCTAGTGCTTTCGCTGGGAAGAAGAAGTGGCGCAACAAACTCCCCAGCAGTACAGCTTCAAAATCCGCCTATCGGCACGATGTCGATGTGTGCGTGTTTCGGCTGTGGCATAAATATCTGTATTAATATTTCATCGTCGGACTTTGGAGTACGTATGCAAGGCGCGGTACATGGCTTCCTATTTGTTTGTGCTGTCAACACCGACGTATTTGGGCAGCTCGTCTTCGGCCACGGGAAGCGTTGATTCAATGCACTCCCACATCCGGGCAGGGTTATAGCATTGTCTACTATTGGTTTACTTAAAGCTTCCTGTTTAAATTCGTTATGGATTCCAATGGGATATTAAATATAGTAAAATAATAGTCCAAATTCCTCGTGTGTCTGTGCTAAGATATGGATAAGTCTCATCTTTCATGTGCCCCGCTTACCGCGGCGGAATTGCTGATATTAATTATTCATCAAACATGCCAGATAAAGCTTAATGTGGAGAACCGTCTGCTCTTGATAAATTGCTTTGTGCATCCACTTAGATTTCGATAGATTTTTAGGCTGGAACTTTCTGAAACCTCAATGGCTCAATGTTTTACAATACATGTCAGTAATGCCACGCATAATGATAAATAGGATCCAGTATACCGTATTAATTCGTCAATCAAATAGACATAGAAGACATAATATAAATCAAGTAGTGGAACAAATAACAGAGCGGTAAAACCAGCAGTTCCGCGTACTTGCACAGGCGCCGCACTTGTGGCGATTTGGCATCGTGAGTTAATGTGGCTTCTGTAAAGGTAAATATAAGCTAAGGAATTTAACTAAAAGTGCATTATATCTAAATAGGTATAAGGTGACGAAACCTCCATCAACATAATTCATCGACCAATTTATTCGGGGTTGGCGCTGCATCTTCTTCATCCATACCATCTCTATTAGCCTTCATCTCAGTTATCAAGCCCTTTATAGCCATATCACCTATCACACAAACCATCCATTGTGAAACCATTTCTGTAAATTGCAACAAAAGTCTATCTTTAAATCATTACCTGTCAAATGTTCTTATCCCTAGAAAACAACGCCAGTAAAACCACATAATTTGTAATTACTGCAACAATCTGCATCAGGGCAACCCGACACATCGTCAAAACGTTGCAACGCGGCAACAACGGTACACCGAGCAATCGAGATAATGCGATTACTTAAGCAATTATACGCGCACTCATGATTGATCACCCGGATCGGCGCGAGAGATGCTAATTACACCAGTGTGTTTACGTTAACGCCTTCGTTAACGTTATTGTAAAGTTTGTGTTTTTTTGTTTGTGGGATATCAATTACGTTTCATGCGGGTTAGGTACGCTTTGAGGGTCACGGGTTATCGTTGATAGTTGAAAGTGTGACTGACAGTAATTGTTGACATAATTGTTTTTGGACATTTGACTCTCGTTAGCGTAGAATATGTAATTAAAGTATACGTCCAAATAACCCAGTTGGTGTATTCTAGGATATTGGTTTGCAGCAAACATATACATAATTTACAAGCTTTAATATAATGTCGGGTTAATTACTAATTACAGCCCGAACATCGCGGTAACAACTTAGTAATATATGCTACGGAATTTCGTTTACCGAGTAATAACAATTTTGGAGCCATTATTTTAAAAGCACTGAAATAAAAACGGAATATTTACCTAATGTAGGTATTTTTAACGATAACGCTTGATCATTAAGTTTGTATTATATGTGGGGAATTTCCCAACCACACAACAACTGAGCGTTATAAAAATAAAATTCATGCCTACATTACAACTGCCCATAATACTGTAATTGTCGTCACTGGTAGGTACTGATAACGGCACTGTGTTTCCTATATTCCGACAGGAATAGGTAAATGGATAAATATTCTTCTACATTTATCTTGCACTAGCCTCTGCCCGCGACTTCGTCCGTGTGAAATGTCTAGTTTTATTATAAAATATATCCTACTAGCAGCGCACCGCGGTTTCACCTGCATATGTGTCGATCCCGTGGAAATATCGAGATAAAAAGTATCCTATGTCTTATTCTGATGTACGGACAGCGTCAGAGAAAAGGAACCCCCTTTGGTAATGAGTCGTTACCAAAGGGGGGTCCTTTTCTCTGACGCTGTCTGTACCTATAAGTCTATTCTGATGTACCTCAAATCCCGTCTCGACTTTGACTCATCTATAAACGACTCATCCTTCCTGCGTCCAAATGATTTAATTATATATTAGGCATCAAACAATGCAATATGGGTTATTAATTTATCACGCCGGTTATCTCAGCGGGGCAGCGATGCAGCCGCCAACGCGCCGCGATAACTGAGAATTATGATAACAACTACAATTTGTAGCTGATTGCAACTATGTTCCCAGGATTGTTTAGGGGAAGGGACGCTTAAATGTTTCACTGTGAAGGTACCAGAGGCACATATTCCAGAGGGCTATAAAAATAACATGACAATATAAATTGAGAATGACTAACAATCGAAGGAATGGACGTAGACTAAATGCGAAATGCTGCCAAGTCAGCCCAGCGGGATCCCGCAGGCACATTTTGACATACAACGCAAAATAATAAGCAAACTTAAGTGACACATACATAGGTTACCTACTCACAATACCAATAAGCTATTACTAAGCCTTTCTCATGAAGGGCTTCATCACACCTTAACGAGGTAGGTTGAACCTACGGCCTTTCTGCTAGACAACAACCCTTATGATTTTATTAAGTACCAGAGAGTTCAATGCTCAAAAGTGTAAAGCCTTGTACGGACTAAGCGTTCCAGTGTACGCGTGGTCGGTTAAGCGACTAAAACGGGAACACAAGAGCAATAGTCCGTACCATCGCGGCATTTTCCGCCTGATCAGTGATCACTTAAAAAATTTTTGTCCTAAATCCTGCGGCGGCGCGCGCCAAACCATGCCCCCTTAAAGTTTTCGTTTATTAGGAAAGCGATAACTCAATTAGTTGCAACCTGCACTGCGCAGCTTAGTGACGCATCACGTGTACTCCTTTTGTGAATTTTACGGACGAACTACCTATTTGACCTTGGCACGCTTACTAGAGAGCGCTTCTATTTTTTGAGTGCAAGCAAAGATGAACTTAGTGGTAGGTACGTGCAGGTACGGGTACCTACGGATAAACTACGGATACAGACTATCGTTCCCGTTTTGGTCGCGTAACCGACCACGCGTACCTACACTGGAACGCTTAGTCCGTACATAGCATAGTTGAACTTGCCGATTTTGGGGATTCCCGAAAAACCTGCGGTCTTTTACAATTTGCAGTCCAGTGTTAGGTTGTATGTTGATTAATATACAACCTAACACTGTATGTTGATTGATCTGACAGGCCTGATGGTCTAGTGGTTAGTGACCCTGACTGCTATGCCGGAGGTCGTGGGTTCGATTCCCACCCAGGACAAATGTTTGTGTGATGAGCACGATCATTTGTTCTGTGTCTGGGTGTAATTTATCTACAATATGTATGTATTTAGAAATGTATAAGTATGTTTATCAGTTGTCTAGTACCCATAACACAAGCTCTGCTTAGCTTGGGACTAGATGGCGTTGTGTGATAGTTGTGGAATATTATTATTATTATTTATTATTATTAAAACATGATTCGCAACTGTTGTTGACGACCAGCAACCAACCTTTTTTATATTCATGTTTTGTTTTCTTTTTTATTTAATATTTGCTCTTATGTTTTTATCTGCTGTCACTGTGTGTGAAAAATATATTATTATGCCAAGAAAATTGTGGTCGTGTTTTTTTATGTTAAATCAAAGTTTTAAATGAGCATCATTCAAGCCATCCTCAACAACTGTAGAAAATATGACTTTGACAGAATTATAATCAGCAGAGTTACTGTTGAGCAGAATGAGTTGGAAATGGCGTCTAATGTCATGATTTCATGAAACAGTAAATCAATAGGGTAATATGAACTTAGAGAGTTGTATTGATGATTGGGCTACCTAAGCTCATCCCCCTTTAACAATGAAGCAAGCTATGAAGCTCTACCTAATTTTAAAATAATTATATCAGAAGCAAAAAATTCGTTTGATAAACTAAATAGTAATAAACGGGCCAATTTCCCGGCAAAACGTCAAAGGTAACCGAAGCCAATAAATTAGCAAGTACTTAAAAGACGGAGATGGGAATCAGCGCAATGAGAAAGGAAAAGGCCGCGCTTTCAAAGTTCCACAAGGTGGCGGTGGCAGGTTAATTAGTTAACTGTCAAGCATTTAACTAAATCACACGTGGTTTTGTAATCTTTCGGGTGGTGTAACGTTTCGGTGGCAACACTGGCAACTGACCTTTAAACGTTAAGGTCAAGTCAGTTCCGATCGTCCCAATATTTTTTTTAAATATTGAGACTTGTCGTCGCGCGTCGTCATAAAGAATCGATTTCATGTTAAACTGTTTTAGATGTTCCCGATAAATTTAATGTGGTAATGCGACTGTGTTAGCAGCTATTGAGGTTATGAGTACATCTCTATTGTACAGACGCCAGCATATAAGCTACTACAATCTGTCAAATTTCTTTAATTTAATAGATTTTCAACTTTATTACTAAAGCGTAAGGTTCAAGGTTGATTGGGAAAATTTGACAGTTTCGAGTAGGTAGCTTGATGTGCTGGCGTCTGCAGTCTGCACCACCATAATCAGCCTATTATGTAGCCTGCTGGGACACAGACCTCCTCTCTGTGAGAGGGAGTGGGCTGTAATCCACCACGCGCGGGCTCAGTGCGGGTTGGTGGGTGTCACGTGTCTTCTAATCTTCGGATCTAGGAGTAGGTTTTGAAAGTAGTGTTGATGAAAGAATTAACACAAAGTAAAGTGCCTGCCTAGGTTCGAACCTACGACTTACAAGTCGGTAAGCCCCGACCGTTACCAGTTACCACTGGGCCTCCACTGCTCCGTCAGAAAAGGAAATCTTCATTTTGCTATCACAAAATCTTATTATATTGTTGGTAATTTCACAGTATTTCCTACTAGAATTCAGACATCACTCGGGACCAGTGCGGGTTGGTAGATGTTACATGTCTTCGATTTTTTTATTCTAGGACATGCCGGTTTCCTCACCGTTTTTGACCACCGTTCTAATGTACCAGTAGTTGTTTATTTGAAAATTATAACCGTACCTTAAAAAAAACAAGAGGTCTTATGTAAAATATGTACTATACATACTTACCTACATCTGTGGACTTCAGTGGCACATATATTTTGATCAGCCGGTCGATTCTGTAAAAATCTCACCGTGAAAACTTGCGTGAAGTGAGCTGTCAGTGTCATCCCACTGATGCTAGGGATTGACCAAGCAAACATTTACAATCATAATCGAGATTTTAATAATAGATTTTATGCTAATTCTATTGATCATTTTATATAATTTCAAAGCTAGTATTTTAGTGGTCAAAACATTAATATTATTATTATTTATTTATTTATATATACTTTATTGTACACCACAAAAATAATAATAATAATTACAATCATTAATCATCATTAATCTACATCTTTTTAAGTTAGATTTCTATCGTTAAGAACAAATCTCATATGGAAAAGTGTTTATGGTAGAAATCTAACATAAGGAGATATATTAATGATTCTAATGACTATGATTCTGTAAATACATGTCTATTATAGTCGCAAATCACATTTTGATCAAGATACAACCTGACACTGATCTGCAAATTGCAAAAAACGTAAGAAAATTTAAATTTCGCGGTCTGCCATGTCACATTCACCTTAACCGGTCAAGCGGCGCGCGTCGCCCATGATTGGCGAGTGGCGACGAAACCGTAGCCAATGAGCGACGCGCGCGAAGTGATGTTGCCATGGTTACCGTGGAGTGAAATATGGAACATTCCGAATCGCACTGTAATCGATTACAACGTGCTTACACTTTGACCCCAATTATTCTGTATGGTATAAATTACCTATTATTCCCCGCATAATCTTACCATGCCGTACGGTTGTCAAGAGTGGTATTTTGACAGTTCAAACCGGTTTCGTTAAACTAACGTGGCATTTTCGAAATTGTGCTTCCGGCTACAGTCGCCACCTTACCAAAGGATAAGAAATTCGTGGTGTAAAAAAACAAACAAATAAATACTATAATCTAACCGTTAATAAATAATCAAGTGAAATAGTTTTGACTCTCAGCTGCCATAGTGGTGATTTATCTAAATGGGAACGCAAATTATTTATGTGAGAGTTGTGGGCGATGATGGCCTAATTCGGAATGATCCATATTTCACGCAGCGCACTGCGCATGCGTGTCGTCGTAGTCGTTTCGTTAGTATCAAGTGAACTTTTTTTTTGCTTTCATGCCATTGACGACCATGTACAACTCGTTTATAGAGAGTAGTATATTCCTTGGTGTAGAATGTACATAAGCCTGTACGTATTCGAGTACAGTGACAATAATTAGTTCCTAATTATTTAATGCTGTTAGAGATTTTAATGTCTAAATCCAACTGTTTTTGTACATCGAAAAAGTCAATTTAGTCAGCCTACATTTCAGACAATATAATATAAGAAATCGTGCTAAGCAAGTATTCAGTGATTGGTGTAATGTTCGTTTTCATAAGTACATAATACGTAAACGCACATATAGGTTTTTTTTTATATCATCTCTAGATAAACTACACGTACAATATACAAACCTTATACCATAAATATTTAGGCATATTATTAATCTAGTGACGATTGCTGTTAGGACACACAAATTGCATTATTCATGTATGCATGTTTTGGGCTGTCTAATTTTAGTTTTGCTGTATACTGTTTACACACTGTGTCTACGTTTCTCAGCCAACTCTCCTGTCGCAGATCTGCTGAAAGAAATTATAACCCGGTTCATTGAAGAAAGGAATCTAAAATGGCGGTGCTTATCATGTTTTCTCGCTTGCACACTAGTGCCGTCTATACTCACTCTCGCGCGTACTGTAGGCAGAAAAAAAAATCAGTCTTGATTTGCTTTCACGCTGTCTTGACGCGCTCAGTAAGTCAGTAAAATCCTTTTTACGAATAAGGTGCAGCGGGGCAATCTCGACAGCGGGAAATTTCAACTAATCTTAATAACTTCTACATTTTACTTTATTTGAATAAGTGCCATCTATGACCGGATAGCTCAAAAGCAACTTCATAGTTTCTAAATAGATGACACTGCTAGACCCAATACTGTTTGATCGGCACGGCCATTTTGTTTTCTTCTCTTTTTCTTGTTTGCACGTGCAAATTAGTGTCTCACATTTTTGCGAAAAAAAGTGGTAATTAATGTGTTTTTCGAAGATTTTCAAAGGTAAGACATTTAATTAAAGCCTATTTCATGTTTTTAGCTATTTTTTTCTGTTGTAACTTGCGTTTTAACAACATTTTGGTGTGAGTTTGAATAACCCCACCTGGATTGTAATGGCGGCTAATTTCAACTTTTTTGCAGTTGGAATTGCCCCACCAGATTTTATATGGAAATGAACAAACACTAGTGATGTGCATGTTTCGATATGTTTTGTCGATGTAAATACTTTACAAATATTTAACTTGTAGCTATATTATTGTAATCTTTCTATTCGCAGGATCGCAACACGATTCAAATCGATGCATTTCGAGGGATTTTTCAATTTCTTACTACTTTAACTCGACCAGTACTTTTTAAGAATTCAAAGATTAGTTTTAAGTTGATTACCTACTTTTTGTTATGACTTTTGTTAATTTTTATATTTGTTAGATTATTAATTGCTATTTTAAAACTAAAAAAGACAGATGAATCTTGGTCCTAAATTATAAAATTGCGTAACGTTTATATGACCGATTGTAGATTTAGGACGAGGGGTGCTCTGGTTCTATTTTAAATACATATTCCTTTCTTAAAATGAAGTTTTGATTTATGATTAGTGAGTAGATATAGTACCTTTAGTGGATAGCAGACCAAAATTATTTATTGGTGTATCTATCGACTTATTTTTTATTACGTTCCCATCACTATTAAGTATGGCGAGCAGTCGAAATTACCCCGCCTAAACCTTTAAAGTGTTTTTATTCAAAAATGAGCCTAGCTGCATAAATGACAAGATTCAATTTACATTACTATCCTTATAAAAAAACTCTGCATCTCACTAACATCAAGCTAAGAGCTATAGAAGAGAAATTATAATTAATAGTTGAAATTGCCCCACGGAGGGGGAATTACAACTATTTTTGCCTTTTTTGACAAAAACACATTTTTAAGCCTATCTATTGAATATTTTTCAATATGAGTTTGTAAAAATAATACACAGATAATGACTCTGGAGCGTCAATTCATTACATTTTTAATAAAACTATATCATCTAATATTTTTATACCTTCAAAGTTGTGGTTTAGGTTTTACCAGTCGAGATTGCCCCGCTGCACCTTACCTTGTTATAGTTTTCTGTTATTTTCCCGGTAAAGTACCGTCTCATAGACAGTGATAATAAACGAGTTAAAAGTAATATTCGTTCTTTATTTTTACCAACATCACATCATAATAAGGATATAATAAGGATCCTCCTGTTTGGTTTTATACGTTGTCAGGTGTACAGAAATGACCTTTCATCCCGAAAAAATGTACCTACCGTTTCCGATGAAAACAACAATAACGATCTTATAATAATAGATGGCGCCACGTGTCTTTCAAATTTTCAACTTTAACGCGCGCGAAGCCGCTGGCAGAAGCTAGTTTGAAATAAATACGGCCCGGTCAAGTTTTTATTATTTTTAATTTGAAAAAAATCTTTGACTTGAAATTTTATATGCTAACTGTACTATCTGTCAACGCAAGTACAAGCCGCCATTTAAGATTCCTTTCTTTAATGCATCGGCTTATACTAAGTAAATGATGAAAGCAGTTCCTTTATATTTATGTAGTTTACTTTATTATGTATTTACTGTGTATATAAATAAATATATTACATTTTTTAATTAGTATCACATTAAAAAAAATTGCTAATACATTTTTTCTACTGAGTCGGCTGCTTCCTGAGATGCAACTTCTTAATGCCGGGAACGGAGGGACATTGGATGTGTGTCGGCTGCACCCCCACTGCAAAAAGCTGGAAATAATGGTAATAATTTGTTACTAAGTATTTGATTTATTTAATTCCTACACATCAGCACATCTGCAGCTAATGTATTTACTTTCAATAAGAATAGCGGTATGATTTATTAAGAACAGCGTCTGATCAAATAAAATCAATTGAATGGGCCAATATTATTACTATATATTTAGAGCACAACGAGTTTCTACATTTCTTAATTCCATGCTCCGTGCCTGTCTGTGTCCCAATTTATTTGTTCCCTATTGTGTTTATCAAAAATAGTGTGTGAAATAATGAATACTTGCCTCAGACCGCCACGCATGACACAGCCGGGAGCGATGTGATCAAATCAAATAGAGGCAGTGTTCTTTTATTGTCTTCTGTCCCTTTAATGACTTAGCAACTGCAGGGTCGATAAGGCTCATCTGCTGAAAGGTAGAATATATCAGATTAATAAAATTCACTTGCTTTTGTGTGCCTATACTTTTGTGTTTTTATTTTAAGTTATCCTATGTTGTCCCACAGCTGGGCACGGTCTCCCCCATACTTTTCCAGTTTTCCTTATGTTGTGCCTTCTTCGGCCAATTGGTCAGGAACGTGTCAGTGACGACGCCCGCCTTGTCTTCAGGCAACCTTTGTCATATTGAGTTGTTTCTAATTAAAAACGTGTTACTAGGATACTACATAAACCTTTATTGACTGATAACTACCTATATCTTGTAAAAATATACCACTATAATTGTAAAATCATAAGGTTTTCTTGAAGTACTTACGTAAAATTTTGTTTGACCAAAAAAAAAGGTTTATCGATTGATTGTGATGTTATTTCGTGCAAATATTATCTATAAGGACGTATAATATGTTATAAACGAATATTCATCCACTTAACGTCGATTTTACACAAAAACTATTAAAAGAAACAACGTAGCATCATAAAATCATAACAAAACATGAGCACGCACTGCAGCTGCCATTAAGAATCATAAAGTCTATTTTTAACTTTTTTTTTCCAATATTGCCAACCCATATTTTTCGTTTTGAATCATTTAGTCGATTAGTTTATCTACCGGACCATAGACTCAAACTGTTGCACAGGATATTAGACCTTAATTTACAGTAATAATAGAGGTTGAAGCCGCGTGAATCGGGTGTCACCGATCGGTGACCGTGGGGCCTGACGGGTGCGCGCCGGTCGTCACCGATCGGTGGTGAATCTAATTATGAACAGTAACACAGGAACTGTGGAGTAGGTAGAGGAATTCATTTTTAAATTAGAAAAACTTTCACCAATAGGTACATGCCAACATTATGTCATATTACTATCACATTCACCATTATAATATCGTGCTAGCCATTGTCACTGAAAAACTAATTCAAAGTAGGTACTAAGATAAAACTTTCATTTGTTTATTTACAATTATTTATTTTGAAACTGCAGACAAAAAGTTTATTTTGTATCGGAAAGCCCCATAGACAGCAGTAGACAGCACATGTTCACCACAGATGATGAATATTAGTTAGTCATTTTTTTCTATCGATAAATAGAAAAGTCACTGACAAACTTTAATCACAGAATATCTTCTTCACAGAGTTTCTTTTAATAGTTTTTGTGTAAAATCGACGTTAAGTGGATGAATATTCGTTTATAACATATTATACGTCCTTGTAGATAATATTTGCACGAAATAACATCACAATCAATCGATAAACCTTTTTTTTTGGTCAAACAAAATTTTACGTAAGTACTTCAAGAAAACCTTATGATTTTACAATTATAGTGGTATATTTTTACAAGATATAGGTAGTTATCAGTCAATAAAGGTTTATGTAGTATCCTAGTAACACGTTTTTAATTAGAAACAACTCAATATGACAAAGGTTGCCTGAAGACAAGGCGGGCGTCGTCACTGACACGTTCCTGACCAATTGGCCGAAGAAGGCACAACATAAGGAAAACTGGAAAAGTATGGGGGAGACCGTGCCCAGCTGTGGGACAACATAGGATAACTTAAAATAAAAACACAAAAGTATAGGCACACAAAAGCAAGTGAATTTTATTAATCTGATATATTCTACCTTTCAGCAGATGAGCCTTATCGACCCTGCAGTTGCTAAGTCATTAAAGGGACAGAAGACAATAAAAGAACACTGCCTCTATTTGATTTGATCACATCGCTCCCGGCTGTGTCATGCGTGGCGGTCTGAGGCAAGTATTCATTATTTCACACACTATTTTTGATAAACACAATAGGGAACAAATAAATTGGGACACAGACAGGCACGGAGCATGGAATTAAGAAATGTAGAAACTCGTTGTGCTCTAAATATATAGTAATAATATTGGCCCATTCAATTGATTTTATTTGATCAGACGCTGTTCTTAATAAATCATACCGCTATTCTTATTGAAAGTAAATACATTAGCTGCAGATGTGCTGATGTGTAGGAATTAAATAAATCAAATACTTAGTAACAAATTATTACCATTATTTCCAGCTTTTTGCAGTGGGGGTGCAGCCGACACACATCCAATGTCCCTCCGGTCCCGGCATTAAGAAGTTGCATCTCAGGAAGCAGCCGACTCAGTAGAAAAAATGTATTAGCAATTTTTTTTAATGTGATACTAATTAAAAAATGTAATATATTTATTTATATACACAGTAAATACATAATAAAGTAAACTACATAAATATAAAGGAACTGCTTTCATCATTTACTTAGTAATTTCTTTCAGCAGATCTGCGACAGGAGAGTTGGCTGAAAAACGTAGACACAGTGTGTAAACAGTATACAGCAAAACTAAAATTAGACAGCCCAAAACATGCATACATGAATAATGCAATTTGTGTGTCCTAACAGCAATCGTCACTAGATTAATAATATGCCTAAATATTTATGGTATAAGGTTTGTATATTGTACGTGTAGTTTATCTAGAGATGATATAAAAAAAAACCTATATGTGCGTTTACGTATTATGTACTTATGAAAACGAACATTACACCAATCACTGAATACTTGCTTAGCACGATTTCTTATATTATATTGTCTGAAATGTAGGCTGACTAAATTGACTTTTTCGATGTACAAAAACAGTTGGATTTAGACATTAAAATCTCTAACAGCATTAAATAATTAGGAACTAATTATTGTCACTGTACTCGAATACGTACAGGCTTATGTACATTCTACACCAAGGAATATACTACTCTCTATAAACGAGTTGTACATGGTCGTCAATGGCATGAAAGCAAAAAAAAAGTTCACTTGATACTAACGAAACGACTACGACGACACGCATGCGCAGTGCGCTGCGTGAAATATGGATCATTCCGAATTAGGCCATCATCGCCCACAACTCTCACATAAATAATTTGCGTTCCCATTTAGATAAATCACCACTATGGCAGCTGAGAGTCAAAACTATTTCACTTGATTATTTACTCACGGTTAGATTATAGTATTTATTTGTTTGTTTTTTTACACCACGAATTTCTTATCCTTGCTTGTGGCGACTGTAGCTGGAAACACAATTTCGAAAATGCCATGTTAGTTTAACGAAACCGGTTTGAACTGTCAAAATACCACTCTTGACAACCGTACGGCATGGTAAGATTATGCGGGGAATAATAGGTAATTTATACCATACAGAATAATTGGGGTCAAAGTGTAAGCACGTTGTAATCGATTACAGTGCGATTCGGAATGTTCCATATTTCACTCCACGGTAACCATGGCAACATCACTTCGCGCGCGTCGCTCATTGGCTACGGTTTCGTCGCCACTCGCCAATCATGGGCGACGCGCGCCGCTTGACCGTGCATGAAAAATACGGATCTTAGTTATTTAGTATCTATCTACAATAATGTTATATTTGCACGCGTTACAGGTTAAATAAGTAGTCTGTAACTAGTTAATACAAAATCTGGTTAATTGTTGAAAACAAAATGCACACAACTGACTTTTTAAATGTACAAACACGGTTGGATTTAGACATAATATCTAAAAGCGTTGAAATAAATAGGAACTAATTTCTGAACTCGATTACGAACAGGCTTACGACCATGGTCGTCAATTATAGAAATAAATAAATAAAAACTGAATTTAATATTAATGACAGCGCCTAACGCGCAAGCACTTCACGCAATCCACATCAAAATAATCTACAATGTGATAATGACAGTGACCAACGCGCAAGCGCGGCGTGAAGTGTTCACTTCACTCGATTCACGACATTAAATGTCGTGAATCGAGTGAAGTGAACACTTCACGCAATCCACATCAAAATAATCTTCTATGTGATAATGACAGTGACTAACGCGCAAGCGCGGCGTGAAGTGTTCACTTCACCCGATTCTCGACATTTAATGTCGTGATTCGGGTGAAGTGAACACTTGCGTGACGCGCTCGCGCCTCAGGCTGTATTGACTAGTCAGTCTAGGAAAAAAAGAAAAAAAAAAAACAACATTGAGTTTCTGGCTAAGTTTCTGTTTTGCTATTTTATTGTAAAACCCCACGAAATATTAATGTTTTGACCACTAAAATACTAGCTTTGAAAATATATAAAATGATCAATAGACTTAGCATAAAATCTATTATTAAAATCTCGATTATGATTGTAAATGTATGCTTGGTCAATCCCTAGTATCAGGTGGGATGACACTGATAGCTCACTCCACGCTCACTTCGCCTAACTTTTCACGGTGAGACGGTTACAGAATCGCACGGCAGGACCGTACTTCTTCGATTTTTCAAAACATTAAACAAATCCTGGTAGATTTAAAACTGTCATGAAAGGCAATAATAATAAATTTGATGACGCATTCCGGCGAGTCAATGGCTCAAGGGAATGGAGACTTGATTGGATTCCCACCCTAACGCCATCACAGGGCTATAACGACATAGTTGGACTCACAGCCACCCCAACTGCATTGCGCATGTTCTTTATTTTCACTGAACTGCACGCAAATTATACTCTAGAATTGCTTATTTAATTTGGTCTACTCTATTGGTTTCGTGTTAGCAATTAAATTCTGTTGTCCGTATTACAAACAAATGAATTGGGTTTGGGCAGGAGAATGATGTCCGTGGGTATTACATACATTTTGACTAGGACTGTATGACTCTTGATACGAATTACTTTTTACCCGACTACGGCAAAGCCAAAACGAAGGGTTATGATTTTATTAATAAAGCAATGTGTGGACTGATTTTAATGAAATTTAAGACGCAGCGCCCCGCGGTTTCACCTGCATATGTTTCGATCCCGTGGGAATATCGGGATAAAAAGTATCCTATGTGTTAATCCTGGTTATAAACTATCTGTGTGCCAAATTTCATCCAAATCCGTTCAGCCGTTTGTGCGTGAAGAAGTAACAAACATACAAACACTCACAAACTTTCGCCTTTATAATATTAGTGTGATAGTGTGATTATATTTAAATGTCATTGTCTGATAAGAAAGCTGCCAACTTTATCAAAATCCTTATATGTGGAACACTCATTTGGCAAGTAAATCGATAAAACATCTGGATTTATAGCTTCTTACGACATTACAAACTAAGACCATTCTGGAACTATGTAAAGTGAAACAAAATTTTATCTGTGACAGACTGACAGATGTAGTTTTGCAAAAAGAGACATTAACCCAATTCACAGGCAACGGGTCGTTAGTGTCACAGTCTGCGAGGCGGTTATCTGGAGTGCCATCTCCGCGGTCACCGATCCGCTGTACCGTCGAGCGCAGCCTTTATATTTTTATCCAACATTATTATAACACTGCAAAATACCTTAATGAGGCCGGAAAGAGAGCCTAGGGATTGTCATCCTGCCCTCCTTCGTTTAAGGCGGACAGAGGGAGCCAAATTAATGATGTTTCCTTTAATATCCCCCATTTCTAAGAGCTTTAGCGAAATAAGAAAATAATAATGAGGAAAGAATGAGAACTGGCAATAAGGCATTTAAAGTCTTAGTCTCCGCAGCCCCATGACGCAGCAAAATTCGATACCGTTTCGAACATGGTCATTAAAACGCAGTTAATAAAACCCTAACAGAACCGCTTTTAAATTGTGATAGATTTATAATCACGCCTCATTTATAATCCTAAATCTGTACAAGAAGCTTAATTTGGTTAGAAGACTAATCTGTCTAAACTCGTTTGGTAATAAAGGAAGAAGAGCAATAGCCGTGTGCATCTGGTGGAGTGGATGCCCCTCCCGCAACGTAATCATTATGATTTATGGCGCACGAGTTGGCGCGCGCGTTCCAGCCTGCCGAATGACGCTAAATGACGAGTTCCGCTACACTATTCTTGGTGGCTTCCTGGATACTCTTCTTGGTTAAGAGCTTCCTGGACTTAGGTACGCTCGCTATTTTTATTGCCTAGTTACTGGTCAAGTACTGGTTGTACTTTATATAACCGCATTGGCTCTGGCAACCCATCTTCCTTCGCCGACGACTACGCCGAAAATTCAGAAAATATAAATTGTATTGAGAGCAATAAATTGGAAGTATGCAATTTTCTGGCGAATATCCGCGGTTTTGCAAATGGCAAAACACGCCACGTTTTACTACCTCTTAAGAAATTTGCCGGACACATAAAAGAAATAAGTGATCCTTTGTTTCAAAACTCAGACATGCGCGACAGTTTAAAAGAAAAGTGTCAAGCTAATAATGTGTCTATCAAAATGATAGCTCTGAATGTTGTTACCAAGTAGGATGAAAAATGAGTGCTTTGCCCCCGCAGCCTTGTCATTTATCAGTGTCGTCAGCTCGCCATATGTCCAGTAACGATTGAAGTTTCATAGCATCCGGCCACGTGCAGGGAATGTCCACTGCTATGCTTTGGTAGCCACTAGCCAGTAACATAATAACTATTAATGGATTTTATTACGGGCAACGTTTTGGGAGACTTCCGAATTCAAAGTTATTTTAAAATTAGATGGATATGGAATCCCACTCTTCTTGATTGTATATTAACATCAATACTCGGAGAAAAGGGGGTTATTTGAAGCTCACTACTGACTAGTGTTGTACAAAAAACTGGATAATTTGTTACGGTGCCACCAGCTGCAATCTGTTAAGCAACTCAAGCATGCCCAAAGTTGTCCTAATGATCGTGGTGAGAAAAACAAAAGTTTTAATGATCCTCATAATTCAACAATACTTTTTGAAGAACGATGTCAAGAAGAAAGCTTTTACAGAAATACAATGAAAGGGGAGCAATAGAAGTCCAGGTAGCATTAAGGCGGGATCTGCGGTCGACTTCATTATAAAAATCCCAACAACTATGGTCTGTAATTATGCAAAAGACTTTTTCCGTGCCATTACGGATTACGGCTGCAGTTTCATAACGCGTTGGCATTTAGTTTTTACGCAACCGTGCTGAAGTGCCCCGAGGTTGAGCGGAACAACTGTTTCACTCCGGAGATTTAAACGGTGTTAAACGCCATCGAACTACGGTGGTTACGGAATTAATCTTTTGGTTTATTACTTGAGAAGTCGGTTAACGCAGTTCCGAATTGATATCGCATGCTCGCGAGTAAAATGGGTTTATTGAACTGTTTGTGGAAAATCTAACTTTCTAAGTATTAGGGTCCATTACACAAGTTTCTCTCCGCTCTGTACCTGGGTGCAGCTATCGTGCATGTCAATTAGAAAAATCCTTTGCTCTACTGTTCGAGATTGCCATTGCACTCGGTATTTATTGTTTAAGCTTCCAATAAGGTTAATGAGATCATGGTACGGTGCCAACACCAAGTTTTCCCCGACACACTTGCTTTAGTCGTGCATAGCTTTAGCATACTGTTTCAAAGATCACAGGGGCATATACAAGAGATTGCGATGTATTATTTATAGGTACTGATTAAAAAAACTGAAGACATTGGGCCACGTTTCAGTATTACGGGAATGTTTAGTTTCTATTCCGTGTTGTTTTCTACGAAGGTGTCTTAAATGAATCATAAAAATAACCGATGTTGTCGAATCAGATTTCGGGGGAGGTTTGTACATAAAATATGACGCGATATAAGTATTCCTCCCTCGGTTGAACTCTCGGGGGGTGACCAGAAGTAATAACATCACCCTTATTTATACTCGGAGCGGCCTTGGGGTTGTCCCCAATTAACTGGGTATCCCGTAGAAGTTATTTTTAGATTCGTCGCGCAACTGTGATGGTGAAAGTGTATGGTTTGTTTTGCAGTCGCGTGGTTCTAGTCTAAGAATAGGAAGCCATTCTATTTTTTCTTGTTGGTATCGCAAGAAGCGACTCTAGAGCTGTTTTGGACTTAGATGGGCGGCAGACACTATCTGTAACCTAGTAACAGAGCACAGACTTTTAAATTTTAGTTTTTGTAGTGCAAGAAAATCCTAGCTGATGTCGATATTCTTTTCTGTCTTTTGCGATAAGAATGACGCAATGGCAGAAAGTCCTCTCTGGTCAGACAGATCCGATTACATGCGGTCAGCAATTTATGTTTTTAACACACCAAATACGAAATTCTTCGAAGCACACACAGATTCTCGTGAAGCCACGTGCAGGTTTGGTAAGATATGGGCTCACATCAGTAGGAAGTGCAGTAAACTTACAGATTTTATTTGCAATTTTTAAATCTGTATGAAAAAAGCGTCCCCGTTTAGCAACATTGTAGACCTAGGCATCTGCTTGAGAATCGAGGAGTCCATTCACTAGAACGGTGAAGTGTAAGCCACGCGCAGGGTGACTCACCCCCGGTGGTCGACCCGTATTGAGGTCACCGCTGTGGCCTTCCTAGAGACGGCATTGTTCCTTTTATTTCAACTCTATTCGGTTTGACGTTACGTTTGAGTACCGAAAGTTATTTAAATGATATTTGGTAAGTGAGCTTTATGTTTTGAATTATCGTAATAAGTATTCAGTAATCAGGAGCAGTGGTGGCCCAGTGGTAACGACTTACGAGTTTTAGGTCGTAGGTTTGAACCCAATAAGGCGCTTTACTTTGTGTAAATTATTTCATCACCACTACTCTTAAAACGGTAGGTACATGAAAATATCGTGAGGAAACCGGCATTTCCTAGAACCAAAATTTCGAAGACGTGATATCTACCAACGCACACTGGGCCCACGTGGTGGGCCCACTCTCACTGAGAAGAGGCCTGTGTCCCAGCAGTGAGAACATTAGGTATAGGCTGATTTACGTATATTCAGTAATCTATGGCATGAATGGACACGAGCAGTTACGACGATTTTTGGTTTGTTCGTCTTCTTCGCTACTTGCGGTTTCGACAAACGCATCTAAAATATTACGTAACCTACACCAATTTGGACTTTATTTCCTGTATGACTTAAATTAATTTCTGATCAAGGTCTTTACGTCGATCTCCCGACATTAGATTTAATTTCCAGTCGGAAATACGCTTCGGTCGGTTCTAGGCAAAGTTATAGGCTAGGTTAGGTTAGCGTTAACAACGCTAAGAACGAACGTTAAGAATTGCGTGTGGTAAACAATGTTTAATTTCTTTTTCTCTTCTACTGGCTCCTAGAAGAGAAGCTCCTTGAAGCAAAGAAAACCGTGTTTACTGATCAATAGCTAATATCGTGTCCAGCGTGTACAGTTGTCTGCACATTACAGGCACTGATGGACGCTACTGAAGGTGCCAAACTCGTAGGCAAATACTAGGCCGACTGTATCTAGATTGCCATTGACACGCTAAAAAGAACAGGTAAGGATGAGTTAGTGGCAAACAAGTTATGCTCTACATTCTACAACAAAGACCATTTAAATGTGGCTTCTTATACCTCTTACCAAAAACATGTGGACCTACATCGACAGTAGCAACACGAAAACCCTGAGATATGCTAAGCATAACACATGTAATGTTTGGTCCATGTAAGTACGCAAATGTTTACAAATATAATTTGTGCAAACCTTTAAAAAAAACCACAAGATTACTATTATTTACACATTATCAAGTTGAAGGACGACTCACAATGTTTCTCTTAATCATTATGCAGAGCTTGTAAAATGCAAAACACACACATTTGGCATACTAAGTGATTTGAGTTTGTTTGCATGTGTAGGCGTCACTGCCAGTAGATGGCTATCTTTAATGTAGCTAAATAAAGTTCAAGTATGAAACTTGAATTTTATTTCTACACTAGCTGCGCCCCGCGGTTTCACCCGCAGAAGAGTCGATCCCGTGGGAATATCGGGATAAAAACTATCCTATGTCCTTACCCGGGATGCAGTCTATCTCTCTGCCAAATTTTATCGAAATCTGTTCAGTGGTTTAGGCGTGAAAAGGTAACATACAGACAGACAGACAGACAGAGTTACTTTCGAATTTATAATATTAGTATGGATTGCAGCGGTTTTAATTCTGTCTTCATATGTGCTATGGAGCGATGGAGCGAGCTATGCTCGGAGTCTTTGTAGGATAAAATCAGGAATGAAATTATCCGGAAAAGAACCGGATTTACCGACATAGCTTGCAGAGTAAGCAAACTGAAGTGGCAGTGGGCTGGCCATGTCTGTCGAAGGACTGATGGCCGGTGGAGCAGACGAGTCCTGGAGTGGAGACCGCGTACCGGCAAGCGTAGTGTGGGACGCCCCCCAGCTAGATGGACGGACGACCTAAAGAAGGTGGCTGGGGTAGACGGGATGCGGAAGGCGGAGGACAGGGTGCTGTGGCGCAGTCTGGGAGAGGCCTATGTCCAGCAGTGGACTGCGATATGCTGAGTTGATTGATTGATGTGCTACTGTGTGTACCTCATTAACACTGGGTCTTCAGTTATTTCTTATCCTTTGCCCTGTGGTTTTCTATTTGTTTCTTTTCGCCTTTTGCTCGGCTTCTAAGGGTTGTGGTGTGATGTTAAATAGCCTATAAAATTCTTCAAGAAATGGGCTATCAAATGCAAAAAGATCTGATCCAACTGGTAAGTAGTTCCAGAGATTAGGGTGTTCAAACAAACAAACGAAGTCCTTAGCTTTATTATAATAGTATAGATGAGAGTACAGCTTACTACATTAACATGTCATTGCAGACTTGTAGTACTGAGTCACATATAGAACTATTTTTTTATTCTGTGGTCATTATGTTAGCCATGTGTGAATGCAGGCTCTTCAGGTTTTTGTTTCAATTAGAGGAGGAAAAAAGCTAACTAGACTTTCTGTTTTATAGTGAAAGGTTCAAAGTTGATTGGGAAAATTTTACAGTTTCGGGTAGCTTGATGTGCTGGCATCTGTACTGTATATTAAAATTCAATGCCATTTCAAATATTGTGTGTTCTTTATATTGCTGTTATTTAACCAACATTACAATGTTAATAATTACAAGTACATTATTCAGTAGGGTATTTTCAAAACCTGTAAAAAAACAGCGCAAATAAACATATTTTTTTTTCTTTTCTTTCTTCTAGGGCATCTGTTTTTTTCTGTAACTGTGTGTGTAGTTAACTGCGTTTTTAGGGTTCTGTACCCAAAGGGCAAAAACGGGACCCTATTACTAAGACTCCACTGTCCATCTGTCTGTCTGTCTCTCACCAGGCTGTATCTCATGAACCGTGATAGCTAGACAGTTGAAATTTTCACAGATGATGTGTTTCTGTTGCTGCTATAACAACAAATACTAAAAACAGAATAAAATAAATATTTAAGGGGGGCTCCCATACAAAAAATTTGATTTTTTTAATATGTAGTGTTAAATATGTTACGGTGGTACTGGACCCTTTGTGTGTGAGTCCAACTCGCACTTAGCCGGTTTTTTACTAAATGAGGCAGCTGTTCTTAGATAATTAACTTCCAAGTGCCAATAACAAGAACATGTGTTTTAATTGGGTCATCTAATTTACTAGACCATAACACTTAAAAACAAGTAAAAATAAAAGTGTTGAGCCCATTTACATGTTTAACTTTATTTATTACACTAATTTACATAAATTATTATGTTAATTGGAATTAATATTCTACCTCTACCTATTGGAGTACTTACTAATAGAATTACAGAATGGTATGTTAATATTTCAGTAAGAAGGCGTGTTTAGAAGTGAAGCTTATTTATTTACTGAGAATTGAATAAGAATTTGTCTGTAAAGTGAGTTCATTGAAATTACGAAAAAATTTGTGTTGTTTACATAAATACCGACTGAAAAAGTACAAATACATAGTTAATTTCAAGGTAAGAAATATTCGAACTTGTCCTTCATAAATGAAACGAAGAATGCACTTGTTAAAAAATCGATAGGATTAAATTAAAAGGACTACAGACCCCTGTAACAATAAATAATGACATTTAGCACACGCTCAGTATTATCCGTTCACCGATCCCCGACGGCTCTAACCCAGGGGTGGGTCTAATGATAAATGCCCGCATCGTAAGAATTTATTAGAACACCACTCGTCATGCTCGAACTTCGTGACATAAAACCTTCATTTATTAATTAAACCTATAGTTTCCAAAGCTAAAATTTCTCATAAATACCTCATAAACACCAGAGAATGCAGATCAAGGCAGCAAATCAACTGTCGATGGGACAAATCCTTGCACAACCACTAAATTGAAATTATACGAAAATAAAACACACCAACACAAGACGTTCACTACTTTTGTTAAAGCAAATCAACACAATAAACTATTACACAAACTAATTGTGTCATAAAACGTCCAACAAATATATATAAAATGTGAAAAATGTTGCATTTCCTATTTTATGTGCACCGGCAAACGATCAACACAACCACCGCTACAAAAATCTTTATAAAACTGAAAAATATAAACGATGGAAGGTGGCGCTGCGATCAACGATTAGCGCAAGCGCTGTCAAAATGTATAATGAAGTGACCCTAGACGAAACAAAACTGAAAGGTGAAATGTAAAAATCACAGAATTAATTAAATGACTCAATTGTAATGCGAATAAACTAGTTATATATTTCATTGAGTCTAAAACAGTGTTTTTTAAGTTTGCTGTGCGAATTATTTCAATCTTTCCTCATACTGAATCTGTGGGTGCATTCCGAGTTACGACTGTAATCGATATTTTCGATTTGAGCGTGCTTAAACCCGTACCGAATTAGGTTTAAGCACGCTCAAATCGATAATATCGATTACAGTCCTAACTCGGAACGCGGCATGTCTGTCTGGCACTAACTTATCATATTGTAGTCTGTGCACTAACTGCTGTCAAAGTATTTTTTGGTGTCACAGCAGGGTTGGATTTTGTACTATAATTATAGTATTTATACTATAATTTCGCCCTTTGTACTATATACTATCCACATCTAAGGATAGTACGCTAAAATACTATAATTTAAAGTTTGCTCCCGAATAAAAATTTGTCCTAGATTGTTTGTACTTCCACACGATTTCGAACGAATATTCAGTAAAGTGAACCTTACCAAGACTACAATACGAAAGAAACTGGTAACACAATCCATAAACGGCATTTTATTGTCTTGTGACGCTATCAAAAGCGGTAACCGACGAAAAAACGGAGGAGGTTATCAATTCGACGCGTATATTTTTTGTTTTTTATGTATGATATTGATCACGCATAACTTATGCGTGATCATACATAAAAAAAAAAACAAAAACAAAAAATATAGGCGTCGAATTGATAACCTCCTCCGTTTTTTCGTCGGTTAATTAAAAATAATGTAAGTGTACTATATTTTTTTATAAATACTATCCTCCCTGATCGGACTACTCTGTCAATAGTTATGCGTGATCGCACTAAAAAAAAAAAAAAAAAAACAAGAACAAAAAATATACGCGTCGAATTGATAACCTCCTCCGTTTTTTCGTCGGTTTAAAAAAAAAATGTAAGTGTACTATAATTTTTGTATAAATACTATCCTTTTCATGTCTTTGTACTATCTTTTTCAACGTACCTAAATCCAACCCTGTGTCACAGTGACACTGTCAAAATTCCACTTTATTTACCTTGTAGTGCCTTGTACTTTTTCGTTTTCATTTTTATTCGTTTATTAAAAGAACATTGTTATTGAGTAAAAATGCTTGACTCTGTAAAACGTGTAATATTAGTTCTTTCTGGGAAAGGAGGCGTTGGAAAATCCACAGTTAGCACCCAGTTGGCGCTAACTTTGAAAGAAAGAGGTTATAAGGTAATTTATTCAGCTGTTTTATTTTATTTCATTTGTTTTTAAACGTTAAATCACTACTGTAAATGGTTATAAGGTATTTATTCAACTGTTTTATTTTTTTTTAAACTTAGTTAAATTATCACTGTAAACTCCTTTCGTATCTTTTTAATTTTTATTCTTTTCACCATACCTATTACCTAAATTGCTTCCAGGTTGGATTATTGGACATAGACTTATGTGGACCCAGTGTTCCTTATTTGCTCAACTTGGAGAATCAGAGTGTTCACCAAGGCCCTGAAGGCTGGATCCCAGTGTACCTAGACAATGAGCAGAGGCTGGGCGTCATGTCGATAGGCTTCCTACTTGGGTCACGCAATGATGCAGTAGTGTGGAGAGGGCCAAAGAAAACTTCCATGATAAAACAGTTTTTAGAAGATGTTTGTTGGCAGGAACTTGATTTCCTTGTAATTGATACTCCTCCAGGTAACTTGTGATAATCTCTTATCTCGACTCTGATTTTTTATTTATTAGACCAAAATGACAGCTGCAATCAACCTTTTGAAATGTTGACAGTGTTTATTAATAAGCAGCTGTCATTTCAGTCTGGCAAATTAAAAATCAGAGAGTAATTAACTTCTCCTATACCAATTATAAAACAACCCACCAAATAGCAACTTTATAACTAGAACTTTTTTCTCTTCTTTTTGCCGTTTTTAGAGTTTCGTACCCAAAGGGTGAAAACGGAACCCTATTACTAAGACTTTGCTGTCTGTCCGTCCGTCCGTCTGTCTGTCACCAGGCTGTAACTCAAGAACCATGATAGCTAAACTGTTGAAATTTTCACAAATTATGTATTTCTGTTGCCGCTATAACAACAAATACTAAAAACAAAATAAAATAAATATTTAAGGGGGGCTCCCATACAACAGACGTGATTTTTTTGCCGTTTTTTGCTCAATATAATAACGACAACAGGTAGACGCTTGAAATATTTTCAGAATAGCTACTTAGTTGTATATTCACTTTAAAAATAAATAATGAAATTAAAATAAAATAAATTAAGGGGGGGGCTCCCATACAACAAACATGACTTTTTTATATTGTATAGTGTTAAATATTGTATGGTGGTACTGAACCCTTTCTGTGCGAGTCCGACTCGCACTTGGCCGGTTTTTATAAATGTTAAGTACATAAAAAAATATAATTTTTCAGGAACCTCTGATGAGCACATCACAGTGATGGAGAACCTCCGTCAAGTCCCACAATGTGGTGCAATAATAGTGACCACACCACAAGAAGTAGCCATAGAAGATGTCCGCAAAGAGATCACCTTCTGCAGAAAAACTGGCATTCCTATTCTGGGCATTATTGAAAATATGAGCGGGTATGAATGAACAATGAAATAAATAATGCTTTGGAATGGGCAACTAACTTCATTATAAATTCTGACTGACAGAGTCCTTGACCGTCAAAGGTGCCTGTAAATGGTTTAATTGAAATAAATGCTTCAAGTTTGAGTTTATAAATCATAATCTTTATTTATCTTAACATCATATTATAGGGGTTCTAAATGCTCTATTTTAAACAGAAAAAGGTGTCGGAGTTAGGAAGGTCCTGAATTACAGACCACTTGGCTCTCCAAGATAGAATATATTTATGAAAAAGAAGTAAATGCTTTGTCACTGTACTAATAAGTAATTGTACTACCTACACTATGATAAAGCAGAGATAAGAATATCACACTAATATTATAAAGACGAAAGTCTGCGAGTTTGTTTGTATGATTGTTATTTCTTCACGCACAAACTACTGAACCGATTTGAATGAAATTTGGCACACAGATAGTTTATAACCAGGATTAACACATAGGATACTTTTTATCCCGGTATTCCCATGGGATCAAAACTTATGCGAGTAAAACCGCGGGGCGCAGCTTGTGTTTTTATAAAAGAAGCTGCTTAAAAAACGTATACACTTGCACGCACTTGTAATTTAGAAACACGAGACACAATGGCTTTTTAATTGTTTCTGTAATTACGGCATTCAACCAAGTAAAGAGCTTTTTTTCTCCTGCTGGATGCAAGTTCTTACCTTACAGAGTCAACATAGATCTTAAGGCCAATTACTGTAATTAAAAACATTCGAAATCTAGTCACAATCTCATCTCAGCAACAATCAATGTCAAAAATGTAGGGAAGTTGAGAGCTATTTTTGACAGATTGAGACTGAGATCGGACTGTGAATGTTCTTAAAATTACAAGAATTGCCCCTCTTATTAATTGTAGTTCTCATTTTAACAAGAAAAAAACTTGTGCAGCTTTTGAACATAATTTCCTGACCTGACACTTGCAAGTTTTTTATTTTTGACTAGCTGCGCCCCGCGGTTTCACCACATAAGTTTCGATCCCGTGGGAATATCGGGATAAAAACTATCCTATGTCCTTTCCTGGGACTCAAACTATCTCCACACCAAATTTCATCTAAATCGGTTCACTGGTTCAGGCGTGAAAAGGTAACATACAGACAGAGTTACTTTCGAATTTATAATATTAGTATGGATAACACATTTTTATCAATATTTTGTGGCTTGATTATATTGTTTGTTTATGTGGGCGAATTTTATCTAGCAACAGTGACATTGCCATTTAGCTACATCCTGTGGCTGTTTGTTATCAATAGGATGATGGCCACAGCTGGAGGTCAAGTGGTGGGTTTAGAATTTATGTATGTAGGTACTCTTTTGAGTAGATAAACCGTCATTAATCATAATTAACATGGGCAAAAGTTTCCACGCACACAATGGTTGCCTGAAGATGGACGGCGCCCCTAGGCCCGCCCAGAAATGGGTGGCGAGATGACCAAGAGGCGTACCGCGAGGGCTGGTTTGAGGGGACGCAGGTCCTTCCAGGAAAAGAGTTCCTGGAAGGCCTCCTGACTGGCAAAAAGATTTTCTGCATTATCATGTTCAATGTGGTAAAAATTGCCCAACATAACTTAAAAAAGAAAGTATTTAGTGGAATACCTCGCATAAAATTATTTGACTTTTCACCAGATTATCTGATTATGGGCTAAGGAAGAATTGCAGATGGAGAAGTGCAGAGATTTTTTTTCCTAATGACTGATGTAGGTACTTGCTAAAGTTCCATATTTCTTTTCCAGATATGAGTGCCCAAACTGTAGTGAATGCACCAACATCTTCTCAAGTGGTGGAGGCAAGTCACTAGCAGATATTGCCAAAATACCCTTCATGGGGAGTGTGCCAATCGACCCCAGAGTTGGCAAACTGGCAGGTCAAGGTTTATCAGCTGTCAAGGAATTGCCAGGCTCAACAACTAGTAAAGTGTTCAGTGAATTGGTTGATCAGCTGGCTGAAGCTCCAAATGGGCTGTAATTGGGAGGTTGTATGAAAAAGTATGGTACCTATGTAATGGTAATCATGTGGTGAAATTGGCATATTTTTTTTTGGATAAAGGCGGATACAGACATTGCGAGGCATGCGCAGCGCACGGCACTCATCGCATGCTTCGCAATGTGTGGACGTTCATATTCGTGGTGAGGCGCTGCGCATGCCTCGCAATGTCTGTATCCGCCTTAACAACTAGGTACAGCATTTTTTTTCTCACGAAGCAACATGCGCTTGTAATAAGTCTACAACTCGCTGTAAATGTGTGCGTGAATACGAGTACTTCGCCATTGTTTCGGACGGTGCTGAGAGTACCTGCGCTTACACACACATTCACCGCGTGTTTGTACACTTGGTAACCACAAGGAAAGCGCGCGTCGAGTCGTGGGATAAAAATACTATTATGCATTGTCAGACCTATTTGCCATGAGTCATGGCAGTCTAAAGTTAGGGGATTACAGGACCTAAGCGCAAAAAACGCAATTTTAGAAGCAATAAAAGTATATGATCGACTACAGTAAACAAAATCAGAAAAATATATGATATTCTTCAGGATATATGCTAGGTAGATAGTGTGTTAAAAACATAATACAAGTAATTTGACACAATAGAAAAAAAATCATGAAGATACCTCTAAAAACATTCTTTTTACAATAAAAACCATACTAATATACATAAAATCATTCTGATTTAGTGTCAGATTATTCTACAAGCAACAAACTAAAGCACTAGTGTTTTAATTTTTTAGTCCAAACTATAAATTTTTGTAAATAGATAATTGGTTCATATTGTGCAATAAATTGCCAACGGAATGTTGTGTCATCACGCTTCTCTTTCTTTTCTATGCAGTCCGACAGTGACCGGGCTTTAGGTCATGTAGTCCTCTTAAATAAAAACCAAATTGTGTTGTGATACATGTCGAATGATAATGATACTTATTTTCTACACCTTTTTGTGGTTTTCTCTTGTTTTTATCATTGATATTAAATAAAGTCTGATGATGTACCATAAAATATAATGTTACTTAGGCAGATAATTAAATAGGCAGGCTGGTTATGGTAAAACCGGATAGTAACCAAGGCAGAAGATACATCAGCCTTTTAATCCCATTCACACTTAAAGTACTAAAAGGATCTTTTGGCGCCCAAATGATATTGTTGGTAAATATTTGTGAAATTTTCGCAGAAATTGTATTGAATAAACAAGATGGCGGCGTTAGTACCAATTTTGGTCTCGCGCCAATAGATCCTTGTAGCACAATCACGACCATAAATATATACAAAAATTGTTTATATACTTTTTTCCTAAGAATCACCATTTCGGAGATATAGCGATGCAAAATGTTGAAAAAGCTGTGTTCTTCTTACTATGCACGTTTCCGCGCCACCCGTGAGGTAGTACTTGGCGCATTTTTTTAACGTGGTTTCCCCGGATTCATCATGAATGATGAATCATGAAGTCGGATATTTTTGCCGACGACGCCGAGGTGTTCATAGTAATATATTTATGCTAGTGTCCTACATCCTGACTAGGGCTTCCAATACCGGTATCCCCGTATTGGCTAATACCGGTATTGAAAGCCCTAATCCTGACTGCCTATAGCTTTATCTGCCTCTATATTGCTCACTGTGTGCAATTTAGTTTTAAGCAAAAATGTAAAATATCATTCCGTTGATGAATTATTGTGTAAATAAAAATGCATCCCGTTATTTTAAGTCTATTTATTTTATATCTATCATAATATCATAAAACATCTACTAAAAATGCATTGATTTCTGGATATTATGTATTCTTATTGTATAAAACTAGTCGTTTGTACTACAGTATAGTAAAATGTTAAAATATTTTAGTTTGAGATACCCTGGTATTAGATATACATACATATAGTTTAGATAATAATATAAATTCATTTTAATATATGATATTATTATAACTTGACAGTGGACAGAGACATGTCGATCAGTCGAAACAAATTTTTGGATAATTCAGATTTTTTTTTAGTTTTGCCCATTCAAAAATCCTTATAGAATCATTCAAATCAAAACATATCTTGGTTTTTAAAACACAATTTTTGTTAACTTTTAAATAAATGTAAATGAATTTCACGAATTCTAAGGTTTTCGCTTAGACTAGAGAGGATAGGACAAATATTGGGCATTCTTTAGGCCATGTCCTAATATAAGCGAACAGGGTTCTCCAAACATTTGATCGCGACGACGAAAACATATTCTCACGATAATCGCTTTCTATTAGGACACGACCATACCACTGAGAGCAGCGGTGGCCCAGTTGGTAACGGCTGCGACTTACGCGTTATTATTCTAAGATTGCCTACCTATAAATTGTCGGTCATAATGACGTTAACTCTAAAATAGAATAATGAGATACAATTTCAATAATTGTTTTAAAAAAACATCACATGTTGTTCCATCGCTTTACCAATTTCTTGATAATATTCATAAAATCTAACACATCAATACTAACAAGTACAGTAATACGAACATTTTACGTATAATTATAACATTTATATTTTTCTTACTAAAAAAAACACTGGTGATACAATAACACTGGGTTGATCCGAGCCATAAGCTACTTATCTTATATACTTAAATAGAACGTAAAACAGATCTATCAAAATAATCTATTTAGGGCTAATTTTTCAATCATCTTTTAGCTTCTATCTCAGGATTTCAGGAATAAATATGACAGTTTAAAAGTTTTTGTATAGAAAAAGGAACACTCCGGGAGTACCGACAGAAGTGAAAACAAAACACAAACAGAATACTTTGTAGTTTGCCATCACTCACTGACGTATCGGATATACATTAAAACCGAGTACATCCCGAGGACAGCCGAACACATCCGAAGCGGTGTCGGTTACGGTAACAGTGGCGCGAATTCAATGGTTTTTCCCATCTCAAAAATGCCTAACGCGCCTAAAGAAGTTTTCACTTCTATGATAATAAATGTCAAACCGCCTAATTTATTCCTTAGCTAAATTCAGCTTAACGATACAAGGTTATTGAAGCGCGTGGCCAAAATTGGAACTAACGTCGCCATCTTGATTTTTAATACATTTCAAGTGACATTTCACAAAACAATTGCACATAATGTATACGAAAAATGCCCCCTGTCAACGTCAGAGCTATCTGACTATTGAAAAATCAGCCCTTAATTTGCAAATTATTCTAAACATAGATGGAAATCATTCTTGCGAAAATACGAAGCAAAGGAGTTGAAAAAAATTATTTAAATGCACCGACAGTTTGATGTTTGGTTCGAAACCAACTTGTTTCGTATTTTCTTCTTACCTTTTGACACGACATTCATCTAAACTATAATTATAAGCTTTACATCGATACAAATAGAATCTAATTCCGTGCGTCACTGATTACTCGTTGAGCCACATGAATTGCCGGATTTCGTCTTCTGATGAAGGGCAGCAATGGGGAGGAGCCTTTTGTAAAATATGACGCAGTTCCTGTAGGAAATATAACATTTGTGAGTATACATTACCTACTAGGATTTCCTAGTGCATAACTCGGACAAAATCGTTGGATACAAAGGCAGTGGCGTAACTATACCGTTTGGGACCCGTGGCAAATCCAAGGGATGGGGCCCTCTCTCAATGTAAAGAAGGTCAACCAACGTTAGTTTTTTTTAAGCTATTGCATAGCTTTTATCGCGGGCATTAGCGCGGCGACCGAATCAAGAAATTCCGTAACGCAAATAAACCTAACACCCCCCACTCCGACCGGTGCAGCGGTGCGGCGTTGAAAGCCGTGCATCGTCTAACGTCGTTTCAGTTCGGCAGACTTCGGCACGGTGTTTGTGTGCGTGCGACTATAGACGTATGCGTGTAGACTGTACGAAACTCGCATAAGTTGATAAAAAATGCTATGCAATAGCTTTACCGCGGCAGTCCCCGAGTGCCACACGTATTTTTTTTATTAGCACTTCTTTTTTTTTTTTTTTTTTTATTGCTAAATGGGCGCACTCTTGACCCCGATCACGCCTGATGGAAAGCGATAGATGAGGTCTATGATGGATCGAGCGTGCCCAGAAGATGCCTGTTCACTCTTGATTTGAAGGCAGACGGGTTAAATGTGGGAGGGAACACAGATGCCGGCAGAGAGTTCCACACTTTGGCTGTGCGCATAATAAAAGTGGAGGAGAAGCGCCGAGTACGACTCATCGGGATATCAACCAAGTGCGGATGGTACGCTGCAGTACGTCTGGTTGTCCGGTGGTAAAAGGGCGATGGTGGGATCAGGTCGTGGAGCTCCTGCGCACACTCTCCGTAGTACAGTCTATAGAAGACCGTCAGGCAAGCGACATTACGCCGATGAGCCAGGCTGGGAAGCGTAGCTACCAACGTCTCGTCGCCTATAAGCTTTCTAGCTCTGCGTTCCACCGAGTCAAGTGCAGCAAGCTGGTATTTTGCTGAGCCATCCCACAAGTGGCTGCAATACTCCATACAGGAACGGACCTGAGCTTTGTACAAACTTAAAAGCTGTCCTGGTGTGAAGTATCGCCTCACCTTATTTAGGATGCCCAGCTTCTTGGCTGCGGTCTGAGCTTTTGACTCGATGGTTGAGCCGAAGTTGAGATCTGATGTCAACTCCATGCCCAAAAGCTGAAGGCGGTTGGTAACCGGTACAGATGCACCTCGGAAAGCAGGGCATAACTGGAACTGGCTCCTTTTCGCAGTGAAAAGACACGCTTGTGTTTTTAAGGCGTTGAATTTGACCAGATTGTCGTCACCCCACTGGGAAACGAGATTTAAGGACAAATTCATTCGTTCCACCATGGCCTCTCTAAGAGTAGCCGTTTCCTCTCTGCTGGCTTTTGCACTGGACAGGTATCTTTCTGCGACTGTGCTGTCATCTGCGTACCCGATTGCACCAAGCTGAAGCAGGTCGTTGATGTGCAGCAGAAATAAAGTTGCAGAAAGAACAGACCCCTGAGGAACACCGGCATCAATGCCCATATGTTTCGATGAGCAGCCATCAATGACCACTCTGATCGATCGATCACTCAGGAAGTCTGAAATCCAGTTGCAAAAGTCAGCGGAGAGGCCAAAAGCGGGAAGCTTGCCCAGCAGACTGGCGTGCCAGACCCTGTCAAAGGCCTTTGAGATATCAAGCGACACAGCAAGGGCTTCGCCGTGTCTCTCAATGGCCTCGCCCCAGCAATGCGTAACATACACAAGAAGATCCCCAGTTGAACGACCATGACGGAAGCCATACTGGTGGTCACTGAGGAGCTCATTGTCTTCGAGGTATGCCAGCAGCTTTTTGTTAAGTACCCTTTCCATCACTTTGCACAGTATGGAGGTTATGGCGATTGGTCTATAATTGACAGGATCGGCACGGTTACCCTTTTTGGGCACCGGCTGCACATTAGCAAGCTTCCAGGACTCCGGCACCACTCCGGTTTTTAGAGAGAGGCGAAACAAACGCGTCAAGACAGGAGACAACTCTGGAGCACAGTTTTTCAGTACTCTTGCGGGTATTCCGTCAGGTCCGCTGGCTTTATTCACGTCCAGATTGCTAAGGACCCTACGGACCTCTTTGAGATGGATCGAGATCTCCGGCATTGTAGAGCCACAGTGCGGTATCTTAGGTGGTATGTTAGAGGCCGTATCAAGGCGTGAATTTTCAGCAAAGATGGAGGCAAATAGATTTGCCTTTTCTTGCGCGGTATGAGCCAGCGTTCCATCAGACTTCAGCATAGGAGGCAGCGTAGGACGGCAGAAATTTGTCTCGACCGATTTTGCCAGGGACCAGAACTCCTTGCTACCCGAAGGGTAGGACGCCAGTTTGGCCCCAATTCGTCCAACATGGTCAAAACGCGCCTTCCGTAACACCCGTTTGCAATCCTTGGCGGCAGAGTTATATGCTCTTTTCATTGCACGAGCATCTTCACTATTACATTTGACACTGCGGGCCGAAGCCCAGGCCTGGTATGCCTGCTCTTTGAGCAAATCGGCTTGCGCACAAGACGCGCTGTACCAAGGCTGAGCCTCGCAGCCAAGTGAAACGTCAGAGTATGGGATAAAGTATTCCATTCCCTGACGTATCACGTCAACAATTGCGTCGGCGCAGTCAGAAGAGTTGCGCGAAGAGAAGCAAGTCTGCCGCCATGGGTAAGATGCAAAGAAATGCCGCATCTCATCCCAGTCTGCTGACCCGTACTTCCATACTCGCCTCGTGCCTCTAGGGCTTAAATCAGGGGGGGAACAGGAAGACACGGATTTCACCAGACAATGGTCAGACGATCCGAGCGGAGCCCAGACCGATACAAAGTGCCTGTCCGGATCAGTTGTCAGCAGAAGGTCTAAACAATTAGGTGTATGGCTGTCAACATCCGGAACGCGGGTAGCTTGGTCAACCTGCTGGTGGAGATCTAGCGATATCGCAAACTTGCGCGCCTCTCTTCCAGCATGGTCAGTTTTCTGGTACGGGAACAACCATTCCTTATGGTGGGCATTAAAATCCCCCAGAAACACAAGCCCCGCTGTCGGATATTTCTGTTGAGCCAATTCAGCTGCCTCCGTAAGATGTTCAAAAAGTCTTGTCGTCTCCTGATCACCGCTATGCGACCTGTAAACAACATACCGACATAGATGGTTTTTAGGGAGCCGGTGTCCACCATTAACCACAGTGTGGAGAAACCCGCTACCTCACAGCAGCGGAGACGTTGACAGCATAAGTCATCGCGGACGTACACACAGACCCCAGCCTGCTTCTTAAACTTATGTTCAAGTGAGTATCCCGGGTAGTTGAGGTACGCCACGTCTAACGGGTTCGCTATCTTTGTTTCCGTCAAAAGAAACAAATGCGGCTTCTCGGTCTCAAGGTGGTGATGGACCGGATTGATATTTGAGTGCAGTCCACGGATGTTAGTGAAATGCACTTTTAGTGGGAGGAAGTGCCGCCGTTGTTTAAACTTATTCCTTTTATTTTTACGCTTCATGGGGTTAAAAGAGTTTCTAGGGAATTCAGGAAAAAAGCGAGACGAGTCCAATTTACCAAAACAGCTCCCAGGAGCAAAGTTCGACAAAAAAGGAAACTCACCTGGAGACTGCGGGGACGCCCGAACCCCCCCGAAGATGCCCGCCGGGTCCTCCCTTCCAGTCGCCGACTGGCACGGCGGAACATTTCGGGATTTTTCGCGAGGTGGCGGGGCAGCCTTTCACACGTGGCTGGCGTGCTAGTTGGGCCCCCAACTTCCTGCGGTCGGCTAACGGCAAGACCGTGCTTCGGATCCCGCTACCCTCCAAAGTGAGTTGCCATGACGACGTTCACTCCTGGGCTGTGACTAGCCTTGGACAACGCAACTGCCATCTCTCAAATTCCCTAAGGCACTGGAACTCCCACGCATCGACGAAACACAGCAGACTGCTTGACGCCGGACTCCGGTGAGAGGGTGGTCGCAAACCAGGCGGGCGTTAGCCCTACCACCGCAATGGAAGAATTGGCCAGTCATATAAGGTGTTGGGTGTGACTGTCCAGGATGCGCCGAGCGCTCGGTTCAGTTGAGTAACAGGCGGAACAAACTGCGCTACACGAGGAGGCTTCTTCATGCATCCCAAGTACATTTCATGTTTTCCCCTACAAAAACTTTTAACACCTGACTGCTTCTGTCCTTACGTTAGGATTCTCCTGTGCTTATGGCCCTCTCGGGCCGGGGGCATCCTCTAGCTGGGGGCCCGTGGCATTTTGCCCCAATGCCACCCTATAGTTACGCCACTGTACATAGGTAACAAAGAAATATTTTTCTGATTATAACTATTATCTCCAGTGAAGGTTGTCGAGCGAGTGTGCAGCACTTAGAAAATGAAGATAAATAAATAATACCTAATATGAATAAATAAATAGTTATGTGTATTAAATATTATTCTATAGGGTAAACATAGGGTAAAAATTGAAAGTAAAAATGATTAAGAAAATAAAAAAAATAACCCCCATACCAATACTAATCTGTCTAGTCTGTATAGTTACACAACGCTTCGTCTTCTTCTTTCGAAAGTCAAATTACTGACGACTGAAAGAGAGAAATCGGTGTGTAACTATTCATCTGATGTAATACGTTTATTAGTAAGAGGGTAGTATATATCAGTTGCAGTAAAGCACATGAATGTGTATCGTCGATGGGTTATATGTAACTGTGTACGAACCCCGACTATTTCGAACCATTTTTCTTTGTGTAGGCGGCCGGCTACTGAGCGGCCCAACCACTGCGGAAAACAAGGGAACATTGTCGCATTGCCTTGCACAAACTTTTATTGTAGATATATTGTTGTTGGGACAAATTGAGAGAGTGTCTATTACTTATTAAATATTTATAACACTACAAGCCGTGTGACTAATGGGATTTCCCATCGACAAAAATACGAACATCCAAATACTTACATCCCCTGTTTAACCCCTTTAGGGGATGAATTTTGTTTATAAATGGTTAATGCAAATTTTTCATTGATCCAGTAGGCCCTGTTCGGCTGTACGTTGTCTGTCAGTAACTGAATTTAAGTTAAACTGTGCCAAGCACAGATATAGATAGGCCTAGATAACGCAAGTACACGATGTGTATGAAAACAAAGCATGCCATTTTTTGATTACTATTTAGGGGAAAGTGGGGCAGCTTCATACAGTTTTTCTATTTTGTCTCATAGATTATTCTCTGGTATCAATATCTGAATAGATTGAATAAGAACTAGTACTATAACTATCTGACTTTCTATCAAAAACATATAATTTGTTTAAATATACATCTGTGACTTTTTATAAAAGTTTAAAAAAAAAATCAGGAATGTATGAATGGGCCCCGCATGCGGGGTACTTTCATACAGGCTATGGGGCAGATTCATACATGTGAAAAAATACACAAATTAAGGAATAAATGTTTAATTATTTATCAAAATAAAAGTATCAAAACACAACGTATTCGAAACCAAAAGCAATTAGACTCTGTGAGTAACTAATACCTAGAAAATAATCAAGTAATAAAGAAAAAAGTAAAAAAAGATAACTAAGTAAACAGAAAATAACTTAAAATGTAGGTAGTTTTTCCTTTTATGGCACTGAAAGAAACTTAGTTAACCTAACAGTCTTTCTGATCAGTCAAATAAGTATATCTATGTCCTAGAATTAAGTAACATATCTTTGTTATGTTATGGTATGTTATTCATACAGTATGAATGTGCCCCTCTTATTCTCAGTTTATAAGTGTATAGTCTATGTACATGCTTAAATCGTTCAGTTAACGCGCGCCTAATAAAAGATGTCGCTAGTGTATGACGGTGCCCCGTGTATGAATCTGCCCCACTTCCCCCTAGTGATGGGAAAATCAAATCGATTCAAAGATGCCACCGCGTGCGGCACCCGTCTCGTCTCACCCCCGGGGCCTAGCGCCAGCGCTCACGCTCACCCACCCAGCAGTACATAGGACTGAGCACGAAAGTGGCGGCTTACGATTTTTGTACAGACGCCAGCACATCAACCTGCTACAATCTGTCAAATTTCTTTAATAGATTTTCAACTTTATCAGTATAACATAAGATTCAAAGTTGATTGGGAAAATTTGACAGTTTCGGGTAGGTTGATGTGCTGGCGTCTGTACGTAAGCTGGTGCGATTTTTGGCACGCGAAGTAGTTGCTCTTGCGTTATCTAGGTGTATGTATCTATATCTCTGGTGCCAACTAACTGCTTTAAAATACTAAGAAAAAGATATCAAACAATATTTCAACTTCTATTGCGAATGACAAACGGTGTGATCCGGTGATTAAATTACTATGAGAGTCGGATATATCGCGTGAAACTAAGAAAGCCTTGTTGACAGAAATAAGCTCTAAAAAAGCCAGGACAAGTAACATAATTATAAAACAGGTACTTACTTATAGAAAAACAAAAAAAAACATAACGGATGTTTCAAGTACAGACGCCAGCACATCAACCTACTACAATCTGTCAAAGGAGAATGGGCGGGTTCGTCCCCAGTGGTGTATCATAACGTGATATACGTCATTTTACAGATCATAATAATAGCTTCATTTTATTGTATGACACCAACAACGAAACTCGTGCAGGGAAGGAACCATGGTTTTTTTTAATAATATTATTTTTAGCTAAAAATAATATCATAACAAAAACAAACAAAACAAATAACTATAGAGTTATCTTGTGTATTTTTACTATGTTAAGCGTATAGTGCGGTATGGCTACCTATGAGCTCCGTTGCTCCTTTATTGCTGTCCCGCACAGCTACATACTACCAGATTCACACATAAACAACTTTTGTGCGCAAGGCAACGAGAAAGGCTGTAAAGTACGCGTTAAACATTATGTCAGCTCTGAAGTGCGCTACTTACTGCGCAGTACCTCACCCCTTACCCCCGCTGACACGTGAATTTGTTACTGCACAGCGACTCTCCTCATGTTCCGAGCTGCCATTTTGAATCGCGCTGTACCTGTAGCCGGTAACCATGTGCACACAATGCTAGAGGCGTCATCTTATCGGGGTGAAGAAAGTCAGGGGGCGGGGGGAACCCGAGGGAGATAAAAATAATACGGAGGCGAGAAGGATAAAGACAAAGAACATAGGAGAGCAGTGGTGGCCCAGTGATAACGACTGCGGCTTACGAGTTGCAGGTCGTAGGTTCGAACCCAGACAGGAGCTTTACTTTGTGTAAATTATTTCATCACCACTGCTCTCAAAACGGTGAAGGAAAACATCGTGAGGAAACCGGCATGTCCTACAACCAAAAATTCGAAGACATGTGACATTTACCAATCCGCACTGGGCCCACGTGGTAGATTACAGCCCATTCCCTCTTACCGAGAGGAGGCCTGCATCCCAGCAGTGGGAACATTATAGGCTGATTATGTAAATAAAAGACATGTTGGATACACTTGTCACGGCCTATAATGAACGACACTTATTTAATTTCGTTACAATCGAAAACATCACAGCCACGGCGTTACACTTTTGTGTCGGACTAACCCATGAACAATTCCAGAGGATTCTAGAAGAAACTCCTTCCTTGGAACAATCACGGCTCTACAAGACAGTGCTGGGGGCATATTTGATGAAAATAAGGTCTGGAGAACCTAACGAAAGATTGGCTGCGCGCCTGGGCATGACCCGTTGAGCATTGGAGTGAAAATTGACTAAAGCTCGTGAGTGTTTGTTGGCCGATTTTGTTCCTAGGCATTTAGGATGGGATCATATAAGTCGTCATGAAATTATTTCCCGGAACCTGACTATTCCAAACTCATTGTATGGAGACAATGGGACTAAAGCCATTTTAATTTTTGACGGTACTTATATACATAATCAGCCTATAATGTTCCCACTGCTGGGACACAGGCCTCCTCTCGGTAAGAGGGAATGGGCCGTAATCTACCACGCGGGCCCAGTACGGATTGGTAGATGTCACATGTCTTCGAATTTTTGGTTCTAAGACATGCCGGTTTCCTCACGATGTTTTCCTTCACCGTTTTGAGAGCAGTGGTGATGAAATAATTTACACAATGTAAAGCGCCTGTCTGGGTTCGAACCTACGACCTACAACTCGTAAGTCGCAGTCGTTATCACTGGGCCACCACTGCTCCTGGTACTTATATATTCAAACAAAAAAGCAGCAATTTTCTATTTCAAAAGCAGTCATTCAGTCATAAGTTCCGTAACCTTCTAAAACCATATTTAATTGTCTGCATGGATGGATATATTGTTGATATTACCAGACCGCACGCAGCAATGACATCAGATGCTACGATAATGTCGAGATCAATTCATAACGAAGCTCCAATACATGGTCTACTTCATGTCGGCGACGTACTCATTTTAGACAGAGGCTTCAGAGACTCTCTTGGAGATATAGAAGAACATGGTTATTATGCTCATATGCCTCCCACCAAGAGTAGGGCTGAATCACAACTCAGTACTGAGGATGCAAATAAATCCCGGCTGGTGACAATAGTCACATGGGTCGTGGAGGTAATAAATGGTGGCCTGAAACGTGATTTTAAAATATTACGGCAAGAATATTTCAACAGAGCACTGCCTGCTCTAACAAACACGTTTAAAGAGCCTGTGACAAACACGCCACTCACTTGCCAACCAAACAATCAGAGAAATCCAAGAAAGACTTCATCAGCCAAATAGTTTGGGTGATTACGTTGTGGAAAACAATCTCAATCAACAGAGGGCAGCGTTCCATACTATCACGGATGAAGCTGTACGAGGCTGGGATTCCCAGTATTAAGCGAGGAGGATCTAGTGCTAATAGCACTAGGCACATATCAAATAAAGCTCGCCCGGTCTTACCTGAGCGAGCATATAAGAAATGGAATCTACTGCATCGAAGTATGCGAAACCATAATTCCCGACCTAGCACAATACGGGATTATTGTTGAAGTAGTGCTTTTGAGAGGCCGTGTTCAATCCCGTCATGTATCCAATCGGATATATTACTCCTACATTGTAGTAAATACAAGAATGACGGGAAGGGAGTCCGTTCGCAATTATTACTGTTCGTGCCTAACAGGACGAAGAACAGTAGGCACATGTGCTCATATAATGAGTATTATATGGTATTTGGGGTGGGCGAGGCATCAAGATGACATCTTGTTACCGGCAACTTTTCTGGACGAAATTATTGTAGATTTTGATTAATAGTGTTATAACTTGTGAATAATAAATATAATAACTGCCATTTTTCTTGTTTTATTGCATTATTTGTTGAACTTACATGACACGGTGAAATATTAATAGTAAAATTAAATTACGTGAACACAGAAAACAGCGAATTCATTCATATTATAAATAGGTATTCGATAGACTAGAGTTTTGAAAAAGCTCAAGTGTGCGGGTGTGGCGGTACAAGCGCAAAACAAGACAAGTAGCTGCACCGCAAAGAACACTTTATAAAATAATAGGTATGTACGAAAAACTATTTATGCTAAAAATAATATTATTAATGAAAAATAAAAGATTCATAGTAGGTATCACTTGCATACAATAAGAATAAGCTACTGTCATAACACTCATAACCTCGAGGACACACATGTTAAGACTTCGATCATAGCTCTCTCCATCGCACTTTGGATGGATAGAATAGATATCCCACCTGATATCTGCAAGTCAAAAGTGGTGGACGATGGTAAACTCAACGAAAATGACATTTTTTTAAAGGAAAATGTAATCATTCGTAGTTCTTTCCCTGCACGAGTGTGGTGGATGGTGTCATAGAATAAAATTAAGCCATTCTAATAAGCTTTAAAATGACGTATCGTTCAATTTGATACAGTCTTGAAACAGTCTGGGGACGGAGCCCATACAAAAGCGCCCATTCTCCTTTCTTTAATAGATTTTCAACTTTATCACTAAAGCATAAGGTTCAAAGTTGATTGGGAAAATCTTACAGTTTCGGGTAGGTTGATGTGCTGGCGTCTGTACACCACCTGCTGTCGTTGATCCAAAAAATCATTTTTTTTTTTTTGTTTTATCAAACTTAGATATCGACCCATTAAGTATGTGAAGTTTAGCTAGCTTATTTATTTTGACCCTGGTTATTTAGGTGAAATTACATAAAGGCATTTGAAGCAGTTAACTAAAATATTAGTAGACAAAGCACATTATTATTTTAGTAAAACCCCAGTTAGGTGCTAATTTTATTAATACAGAATAAAAATTAAGACTAAGTACTGAAGACATAAATAGAAACATTAAAAGAAGATGAATTATGCGTGATGATCATACATAAAAAAAAATATATACACGTCGAATTGATAACCTCCTCCGTTTTTTCGCCGGTTAAAAATATACAAAATCTTCTTCAAATCAGCCCTAAAGACTAAGGGCTGATTTTACCAGTCAGATAATATTTTATCTGTGGATTTTTTTTTTTCCTTCGCCCTACTCGGGTAGGATAAGGAATAAATGTTTAATTATTTATCAAAATAAAAGTATCAAAACACAACGTATTCGAAACCAAAAGCAATTAGACTCTGTGAGTAACTAATACCTAGAAAATAATCAAGTAATAAAGAAAAAAGTAAAAAAAGATAACTAAGTAAACAGAAAATAACTTAAAATGTAGGTAGTTTTTCCTTTTATGGCACTGAAAGAAACTTAGTTAACCTAACAGTCTTTCTGATCAGTCAAATAAGTATATCTATGTCCTAGAATTAAGTAACATATCTTTGTTATGTTATGGTATGTTATTCATACAGTATGAATGTGCCCCTCTTATCATACCGCCATACCGCCTCGTCTTCAGTGTTTATTGTAAAATTGATGTCTACTGACAGTGTGGAAAAACTGTTAGAAATTCAAAGTTTATTCTCAGAATAAAAATCTTATTCTAGGTATAAAAATTTGGTGGAATTCGCCCTAAAATGATATTTTAAATTCGTTGAAATATACAGTTCGACACAACTTAGATGTAGCATCAGCAAAATTCGTAAAACCGATCACATCCGAACTAAGTGCGCCTTCAAAATCACCAATCTTTATTACTACTTTAGGAAAAATTGATCAATTTTTCCTAAAGTAGTAATAAAGATTTACGAATGCGAATTACGAATTACGAACGTTTTACGAATTTTGCCGATGCTACATCTAAGTTGTGTCGAACTGTACTAGGTTCTGCCCGCGACTCCGCTCGACGTCCGCCTGAAATTTTTTGTTCCCCCATTCCATCCTGTCCCATCGCATTTACGTCGTTTTGCTTAGCGTTCTTTTTGACTTTTATTATTTTTGCTCGGCTCCTAAGACTCCTAGCGTGATGTTAAATAAGTATATAAAAAGCCTATAGCTTTGTCCTCAGAATCGGGCTATAAAATGCGAAAATATTGTTTTTAAACCGACTGGTAGTTCCAAGAGGTATCGTATTACCCAGTAAGTAGCTGGATTGTGGAGGTCAGATAGGCAGTCGCTCCATGTAAAATAGGTAGGTACTGGTAGTCAGCTGCATCCGGTTAGACTGGAAGCTGACCCCGACATAGTTGGGATAAGGCTAAGCAGATAATGATGATGGTAGTTCCAGAGATTAACGCGTTCAAACAAACTTTTTAGCTTTATTATTAATATAGTAGATTCTAGGAATACGATTTGTCAAAATAACAACATAGGTACATCCCTTTATAAACAAGAAAATTGTTTTAATTAGAAAACTATTAGCTTATTTATGATTATAGTTTGTACAAAGCAAGGGGATTAAATACATAAGTAGTATATATAATTAAAAATAAATAGCACATAATATTATGTATACGATGGATGAATCATAAAATAAACATGATTGGTACATAAATTGTGGATTTAAATATAATAATACGTAACGTTTTAAACAACAATTTTGTAGTAAATAATAAAAAAATACATAGAACCCGGTTAATAAATATTTGTGGTGCGTTTCATTCAAACCCAGTTATTTGATTTTGAAATTCCAAATAACTATAACACATCTAATTCTATTACTATTATTATATTATTATTTATATGGTGTACATAATAAAGAGCATTCTATTCTATTTTTGTACTTACGAAATATATTTTTATGTAAAAAGGAATGGAACATCTTTTTTTTTGTTATCTCTGGTATTCTTTGGCCATTGTTATTTTGAGTTGCTGTGAGAAAGGATAAATTATAATTGAAAAATATATTTCACCACCCACAAAGATACATTGCTTCACAGATCAGTCAATTTTATATCTTCGTCAGTTTTCAAATTTTTTGCTTTGTCGAGCACATAATACTCGTACCTTTTGAAGCTACGACAGACTACTTTATTGAAAACTATATTCAACTACTTGATAATAACAAAGATCATGAAGTCGGTTAAAAATAACATATAGGTACCTACCTTTCACCAATGTCAAGTTTAAATTAATCTAATTTTTAAGATATTTGTTACCTTGTCAACACTCAAATGATATTAAAACATGCAAAGAGGAAATACTTTGAGGAAATACCTACAATGCCTACAACCGTATTGGTAATAACATAGAAATGTAATGGGTAATAAGTATAGTGTCAACTCAAAGGTGAGACCATAAAATCAATGCGTTTTCGTTTGCAACATTCTCAATGGTGCAGATGAGACAATGCAGCTTCACTTGCACCATTAATGGTGCAAACGAAATATAAATATTTTTCTTTTTTATTTATTGTCAGTGTCACATTTTAATTCGGTATGACATGTAATAAGGTGGCTGAGTGTTACTCTGCGGCAGGGGCGTAGCTACCGCCATATCTGCCGTATCAATTATACGGGGCCCCCGGGCCACTGGGGCCCCAAACGTGCGTAATTTTTTTTTCACATATGTCAAAAGTAAAAAAAAAGCAAATCAGCTATAAACGATTTAATAAATCAGTTTGCCGAAAAAAAGGCAAGGAGAGTGTGTATTTAATTTGAATTATTTGTAAAAAAATTCGGAAAAAGTGACAGCTAGATAATTATGATGAATAAATATGTCTTTTAATTTTATGCAAACATTTTTTTTTCTTTTGTGAGAAATCTTTAACCTTCCTAAGGGCCCCCAAACAAATTTTTATACGGGGCCCCGCCAAGCCACGCTATGCCACTGCTCTGCGGTACTGATGTGGATGTTGACATTACGGCGTAATACAGGGCGCAAGGTACATCGACCCGCAAACTAACTGTTATCAACAAAAAAAATTGCTGTTTCATAGAAAAGTGCCATACCTACGCGGTCATAATGTATGGAACAGTAATTTTTTAGGGTTCCATACTAAAATGGTAAAAAGGAACCCTTATGGTGCGACTCAGTCTGTCTGTCCGTCTGTCACAGCTGGATATCTCAAGAACTACTAATGCTATCAACTTGAAATTTGGAATAGTTTTAGATGACGTTTGCCAACTATTTTGCAAATAAGAAAGAAATATATATATATACATATATATTTTTGTAACAGGGACTGAAAGGGAGTCTGAAAAATTCAAAGTGGGGCTACTAGGGCATCTGGGGTATCATATGAAAGAGCGCAGTTTGCACATTCTCAAACATTTTTTATATTTTTTTTAGGCCACACAGTTTTCGACTTTTGATGAAAAATGTAAAAAAAATACGGTTCCCCCCTTATCTCCGAAGTTTTTTAACGCAAGGGGATTCAGAATCATGAAGTGGATCCATGGTAACAGAACTAACAGATTGTGCATCGATGTCCCCGCCACCGTGTATACAGACAGGGTGTCCCTGGAAGTATGGATCAAATCGAATAGGGGCGTGGGCAAGGTCATTTCCAAACTTTTTAACCCTGAGAATGTCAGTGAATTTTTTTACGGTTCAAAAGTTATGACCGATTTATATATTTTTTTTCAATCACTTCGCATAGTGCTCAAAGAAAATAATCGTAAAAAAATACTATCAGGGCTATCTAAAAAAAAAAAAATTGATGGCCCTGATAGTTTTTTTTTAAGATATTTTTAAAACGATTCGATTTCTCTTCACTTTTTTTTAGTTTTTATTTGTTTTTTTTTTAGTTTTTTTTTGCTAAAACGTTTGGAAATGACCTTGCCCACGCCCCTATTCGATTTGATCCATACTTCCAGGGACACCCTGTATAACGCTGAGTCGGTAAAGCAGATTCTATCGTGAAATGAACAGACAAAAGTAGCCCTTAAGGTAACAAACATAGTTTAGCTGGGACTGTACAAAAGCCGTACAACATACCTTCATAGCATTCTTGTTCCTCTGTGCAGCAACCAGGTGGTTCACCACCGGGCCGGGGTAATCCTTGCCTATTATGCAGGACGCGCGCTCTTGTACGTCGATAGGCGCCTTCCATGGTTCATAACTGAAAATAAATAGCAGGAAAGTTAGATAAATGTTGGATATTGTAACTGGTTTATAAGAAATATTTAAGTATGTAGTAATTAACAGTGGGAATTTAGTGATAACAAGAAAGGCTTTATCTCCCGATGCGCGACGTTGTCATTTTGGATAGGTAAGGTCACACAAGCTTGAGGGTATAACAACCCGGAGTTGTGGCCTTTTGTAGCAAAAACCTCGAACAGCAGTAGTTCGCTGTTAGTTTCGCCCAGTTACTCGGCCGCACTCGCCCGAGTCCAGCACCCTAATTGCGTAACACATTATCAAACGGAATCTGAATCATTTTGAAGCAAATTGCTAGTCCATTGCTTCATAAGTTCGAAAAATTTGTCTGCTCAACACGTAAATAACGCAATGAATGTTGTTGAACTGTCAAAATGAAACCGATTCCGATTGATAATGTGTTACGCAATTGCCCCGCAGGAGTGCCTCGAACGTTATGTACTCACATGTACTCCACAGGCATGCGTGCCAGCTCGGGCACGTAGCGCCTCACGTACTCGCCACTGGGGTCCAGCCGCTGGCCCAGCCTCACGGGGCAGGCGCACTCGCCAGAGTCCAGGAGTGCCTCGAACGTTATGTACTCACATGTACTCCACAGGCATGCGCGCCAGCTCCGGCACGTAGCGCCTCACGTACTCGCCACTGGGGTCCAACCGCTGGCCCAGCCTCACGGGGCAGGCGCACTCGCCAGAGTCCAGGAGTGCCTCGAACGTTATGTACTCACATGTACTCCACAGGCATGCGTGCCAGCTCGGGCACGTAGCGCCTCACGTACTCGCCACTGGGGTCCAGCCGCTGGCCCAGCCTCACGGGGCAGGCGCACTCGCCAGAGTCCAGGAGTGCCTCGAACGTTATGTACTCACATGTACTCCACAGGCATGCGCGCCAGCTCCGGCACGTAGCGCCTCACGTACTCGCCACTGGGGTCCAACCGCTGGCCCAGCCTCACGGGGCAGGCGCACTCGCCAGAGTCCAGGAGTGCCTCGAACGTTATGTACTCACATGTACTCCACAGGCATGCGTGCCAGCTCGGGCACGTAGCGCCTCACGTACTCGCCACTGGGGTCCAGCCGCTGGCCCAGCCTCACGGGGCAGGCGCACTCGCCAGAGTCCAGGAGTGCCTCGAACGTTATGTACTCACATGTACTCCACAGGCATGCGCGCCAGCTCCGGCACGTAGCGCCTCACGTACTCGCCACTGGGGTCCAACCGCTGGCCCAGCCTCACGGGGCAGGCGCACTCGCCAGAGTCCAGGAGTGCCTCGAACGTTATGTACTCACATGTACTCCACAGGCATGCGCGCCAGCTCCGGCACGTAGCGCCTCACGTACTCGCCACTGGGGTCCAACCGCTGGCCCAGCCTCACGGGGCAGGCGCACTCGCCCGAGTCCAGGAGTGCCTCGAACGCTGACGAGGATACCCACATCCAGTTGCCGGCGCAGACTGACCTGAGGAAAGAATGATCCGAGATATAAAGAAAAGAAAAAAAAAAATGAGGCCCTTTTTTAGCTTTGAGCATGTGTCATTGTTTTAAAAATGATATATATTTGTTGAATTAAGGACCCGTAGCATGGTTTTTGATGAGTGCCTATACAAAACTAACCAGTCAGCGTCCAGCAGATACTTGAGGAAGTGGTTCAGGCCATGCTCCCAGGACAGCCAGAGTGTTCCGCGGGTGAGGAAGGATGCTACAGTGTTACGGGCCACGTGGTGCAGCCAGCCTTCAGTTCGAAGTTGTCGCATCGCCGCGTCCACGAATGGGAAACCGGTGCGGCCTTCAGCCCATCTGGAATTTTGGTAATGCACAAATGTCAGAAAAAAGTAAAAAAATAACGTGTCATGAATGGATGTTTTCTTTTTCAGTCAGAGCCATTTATAATCTACGTCGCCGCGAATCTCTCAGGGAACTATTTATAAGGATTAATATTATGACGGTACCTTGCCAATTCATTTATGAAAATATTATGTATGTAAGAAAAAATCTACATCTTTTTAATAAAATAAGCGATAGACATAACTTTAATACAAGAAATAAAGATAAAATACATCAACCATTTTTCAGATTAGCCAAAGTATATACATCTTTTATGGGGTACTGTGTTAAATGTTACAATAAAATACCTTGTGATATATTGCAATTAAATGAAAGAAAATTTAAAACTCACATTAAACGTACACTTTGTAAACAAGCATACTATAAATTGGAAGATTATATCCAAGATAAGAACGCTTGGAAACATGCTGGTCCTGCTCCATAGGATAATCTAGAGTCTAGACAAAATCAAACTGGTTGCTAATTTAATTGTAAATTTTTTTATTCTTTTTTTTTTTACATTTATTACTCACACCCTGATTTATTACTTGTATTTTGTTTTTTAATTAAAATCGTTTTGCTTGTACCATGTTTGTAAATATGTGAGCACCATGTATCTATCAGATAATTAATTTATATTTCATGGTTTCGTTTTTAATTCTTTTACCTATTGTGGTATAGTAATTTTATTGTAGGTGCATCGTCCTCACATGTTATTATATAATTAATGTACCCATGCAAAATATTGTACCTAAACATTTTAAAAGAGTAACGGTGGAGTTTCTTGCCCGTTCTTCTCCATACGAAAACTACCTTTTGTAATGGGCGACTAGAATCAATTCTATTTTAAGATAATTTTTGACGTTCAAAAGTGCCTTTTATGTGCCTATTTGAAATAAATGCTTTGACTTTGACTTTTTGTTTGTTAATTTCTAGCCTGAATTTTGAAATCATAGCCCTTTTTTAGGCACAGCACACGGTATGTACCTATGTCATGTCAAATTACTCGCAATAAACTAGAAGCAGCGGGAGCATAACGAAAAATAAAAAACCCAACCTGCATTTTCTTAAACCGTCAATTTCTAGACTATAGAGTCTGTGCCGCCAAAGAAGTTTCGCAGACGTGGTGCGATGAATATAATGTGAGTAGGTAAGTGTACCAGAAACCATTACTAACTCAAAATCTGACCTAGTTGGAAAATGTCCAAGCTGGCAAATGATGTACAGACGCCAGCACATCAACCTACCCGAAACAGTCAAATTTTCCTAATCAACTTTGAACCTTATGCTTTAGTGATAAAGTCGAAAATCTATTAAAGAAATTTGACAGATTGTAGTAGGTTGATGTGCTGGCGTCTGTACATGGCATCTGACCTATGGAATCTGACGGCCATTACCGCTTTCATTATAAGGTTCTAAAAAATATATATCTGTCATTCATCTCCCACAAATTAAACCAAATATATTCTAAGACATTATAAGCTTCTAACACATACCTCTGCAACTCATCTCCCTCAGGATTCTTCCAAGGGATGTCCAAACAGATGGGGTTGCCAGCCATCTGGCCATAGTTAGGGTTGTTCACGCTCATCGTGTAGAAATATTCACGCCAAATTAACTGGCCTGTAAACATAGCATTTGAGTTACAATGCTACTTGACAAGGATATTTTGGCGCCGAAATGACATTGACACGGCATTGTTGGTAAACATTTGTGAAATTACGTCACAGAAATTGTATACACAACGTATACATAATATGCGATTTTGTACCATGTGTGATGCAACTGTTAACTTACTGTAACCTTGACTTGCCCTGCAATTAAACTGCCCTGAAAACGATTATGATAGGGCTCAAAACGAAAATAGAACACTAGATTTCACAGTTTGATTTTTTTATACTTGCAAACAATGCCATTTAGCCGTTATTTTTAACCGACGAAAAAACGGAGGAGGTTATCAATTAGACGCGTAAGTATATATTTTTTTTTTTTAATAAAACTTGAATAAAAAGAACATTATCTTACCGGTGATAACATGAGATGCGGATTGGGTAGCGAGACGTCCCTGATGCACTTGACGGAAAAGGTCTTGTACTGACCAGTAAAAGCTGAAAATAGTTTTGATTACATATTAGGCTCTTAATAATAAGAAGGCAGATACATAGAACACACTTTATTGTACAGACGCCAGCACATCAACCTACTACAATCTGTCAAATTTCTTTAATAGATTTTCAACTTTATCTCTATAACATAAGGTTCAAAGTTGATTGGGAAAATTTGACAGTTTCGGGTAGGTTGATGTGCTGTACACTAAATTCAATTAATGTTCAAGTACCTAGTCAATGTTTGTTTCCTTACCTCCTCACGGAGAGACATCCAAACCGCAGCGCCGGACTCAGTGATATGGGGGGTCCCAATAAGTCCGGATTGCCGTGCGTTGGCAAGTACGAACCCCTGAATATAAACACATTTAAATTTATTTAGACACTAGCTGCGCCCCGCGATTTCATCCTCATAAGTTTCGATCACGTGGGAATAGCGGGGTAAAAACTATCCTATATCCTTTCCCGGGACTCAAACTATATACCAAATTTCATCTAAATTGGTTCACTGGTTTAGGCGTGAAAAGGTAACATACAGACAGACATAGTTACTTTTCCATCGGAATCTGAATCATTTTGAAGCAATGGCCATTGCTTCACAAGTTCGAAAAATTTGTCTGCTCAACACGTAAAAACGCAATGAATGTTGTTGAACTGTCAAAATGAAACCGATTCGATTGATAAAGTGTTACGCAATTGCCCTGCAGGTCTTTCATTTAATACTACTACCTACTTATCTTTGAACGACTTACACACCGAGTAGATAATACCGAAGTTTTTATTTTTTAAGAAGTCCTTATCGCCTCTTCCGCTCATTTTGTGTTCAGTTTTGAAGGGTATGGGTGCCGTGGCTGATATATTTACATTGACTATAAAGTACTCTAGAGGCAAAGTAAATACATCGGCAACAGCTGATGCAAGTGCATACCTGCAACATACCTTTAGTATTGCAAATATCCATAGAAGTTGGTGATCCTCTTTTCCTCGGTGACCGAATGTTGACTCACTTTTTTGTATGACCCATTTTTGGTCACACGTTTGCGTCGATACTAGGTGATACTAGTATGAATAATTCTCACAGACTTTCTAGGCTACGGACAGATTTAAATGGTCGCTGGATTATGTTCATACCTGAGGAAGGTCTCATACTCGACGGCAAGTCGTTGCTGCATCTGTTTGAGCGCAGTGGTCTCGCCGCCCACCCAGCGGATCATCCGGATATCCTCGTTCTCAAGGAACACGCCCAGGTCTTCCGGTTTTGGAGTCTGGAGGAACCAAGTTTTTGGTTACTATTTAGCTATTTTTCAAAGCGTGCTACAAGCTACAATGTGGAAAAATAAAAGAAAAAAAAACCGGCCAAGAGCGTGTCGGGCCACGCTCAGTGTAGGGTTCCGTAGTTTCCCGTCCGTCACAATAAGTGTTCCCACGTACAATTCGATTATACCCGACCCAATGTAATAAGTACCTACAGCGCCATCTCTCGGGGAATTGGGCCAGAAGTTTTCGGTGGTAATTTTGGATTGCGAGAACCGATTTTAATATTTTTTTTTTTTGTTTGAAAAAAGATACGTTCAGGATAATAAAATATGTAAACGAAGTTAAAAAAAAATGCTAGCATATACGATTATACGAACTTAGTCCGGAAATGATTTTGTACAACTTTTTGTCGTTTTTGTACAAAAACTGTTGTTTCTATCAAGTTCAAAATAATTTTCCTAGAAAGTCCTTATAAAGTTCTACTTTTCAGATTTTTTTCATATTTTCTAAACTTATGGTTCAAAAGTTAGAGGGGGTACATTGTTTTTTACTTTTGGAGCGATTATTTCCGAAATTATTGACATTATCAAAAAATGATTTTAGTAAACCCCTATTCATTTTTAAATACCTTTCCAACAATATATCACACGTTAGGGTTAAAATTAAAAAAAAAACACTTCCCACTTTACATATAGGGGGGCTACCCTAGTAAAACATTTTTTTCCAATTTTTATTTTACCACTTTGTCGGCGTGATTGATACATGACATATACATATTGGTACCAAATTTCAGCTTTCTATTGCTAACGGTCACAGAGATTAAGCGAGGACGGACAGACGGACGGACGGACGGACGGACGGACAGACAGACATGGCGAAACTATAAGGGTTCCTAGTTGACTACGGAACCCTAAAAAGATTAATAAAAATAGTTAAAAACAAAATAAAGAAAGAAAAGCAGCTTAGCAAGGAAAACGTGTCTTCGTGTGTATAATTTTTTTTTTTTTGTTCATTGTTTGTGTTTTTTTTTTGTTTCGTGTCTGTTTTTGTGATGGGGTTTTCATCATCATGTTTATTCCAGAAAGAAGGTTTTTGTACCATTCATTAATATTGAACTTAGAGTTAGACGTGGCACAGAAATGTCGATGTTTTGACTTGTTGCCATTGCACCCGTGCGAAACACGGGCACGGGCGGTCCGCTAGTCATTTACAAATCATAAATTAGACGCTAAACCTTCCCATTGTCCAAATATTTTACCTTATCGAAGACCGTAAACTCTTGGTAGAAGCATTCCGGCAGACTGCCGAACTTGACTCCCGTGAAATTGACATCGCCGACCGGCCGCGGAGGGTCACCAATAGTCGCCACCGTATGCTACAGAATAAATAACTGGGATATAAGTTCATTCGATACAATAGGTTATGTAGTGCCACATGGATGGTCAAAGTCAAAGCATTTATTTCAAACTAGCTGCGCCCCGCGGTTTCACCCGCATAAGTTTCGATCCCGTGGGAATATCGGGATAAAAATTAGCCTATGTCCTTTTCCGGGACTCAAACTATCTCTATACCAAATTTCATCCAAATCGGTTCAGTGGTTTAGGCGTGAAGAGGTAACAAACATATAAACACACACACACACACACTCACAAACTTTCGCCTTTATAATATTAGTGTGAAGTGTGATAGTATGATTACTAGCTGCGCCCCGCAGTTTCACCCGCATAAGTTTCGATCCCGTGAGAATATCGGGATAAAAAGTACTCTATATCCTTTCCCGGGACTCAAACTATCTCTATACCAAATTTCATCTAAATCGGTTCAGCGGTTAAGGCGTGAAAAGGTAATATACAGACAGACAGACAGAGTTACTTTCGAATTTATAATATTAAAGTATGGATAGGCACATAAAAGGCACTTTTGAACGTCAAAAATTGCAATAAATAAAATAGGATTGATTCGTCGCCCCACAAGGTCGTAGATGGATGAGGTCTATGTTGGAACGAGCGTACCCAGAAGATACATGTTCACTCTTACTTTTAAAGCAGACGGGTTCTTGCCCTATAACTTAACTTACCAAAAACATCTGGTAAGTGAGAGGTGGGATGCCCCCGTTGGCTTTGATGACGGTATCGGGCTCCCATAGAGTATGAGACACATGCTCCTTGCAGACCACGCCGATCTCCTTGCAAGCACTCTTGACGCTGTTGTCGCGAGCACGCCATACTGGCTCGCAGTCCTGTTCGAAGCAGAGCCTACGGATGCCTGTAATACGTTGTTGATGGTAAATGATGAGTACAATGACCCATAGTTTTTACATTTCTATGACAATGACCCCTTTTGTTTTTTTATGGATGGGAAATCATCAAATGACTCCTCCCGCTCTGGGTGGAGCGGAAAGGAGTGTCAGACTCTTACTGACTAAAACCCATCCGTGTTCCTTCCTTAGCCCTTTATGTTCCGGGGTAGCGGTAACCCTTTCGGACAATCCCGCACCCCCGGCAGGCTTCGGCCCTGGCAGGCCCCTTCCTTTTTGCTGACATCTCTTCGAGGCGCGCGTGGAACACGTACGCGCCGTCCGGCATGGGCCTGGTCCTGATCGGACGGTGAGCTACGCATTACTCTCCGTCCGCAGGCCCGCGCCTACGGTGGCCGGGAGTCGTCAAGAGGCTCCCGACGCCCGGAGCGTGATGACAATGACCCCTAAGAGGACAACGGTGATTAAAATTTCACCCTGTAGGTATAATAAATTCCAACAGCTATCATTTTCAAATACAAAAACCGACACATTGCGAACCATATCTGCATACCTACTAGGGCTTCCGAACCTTAGAAGGAAAGGTTTTGGAGGTTCAACGCTTACCAAACTCCTCCCAAAGTCTTCTGAACACGACATTCGGCTTTCCCTTCAACATGATTAGTCTGCCGCCATGTTTCTTTAGCTGGCTGTCCAGGTCCTCAAGAGCTTCCAGGAGATATCGCATACGATTGTAGCCAACCACTTTTGTACCTGAAAAACAATAATATAAAGTCAAGAGAGAGGAGGGTCCTGTGACGGACAGCCGCGGCGGGAACACGGATGAGTGCTAACGCGTGCCCGTGTTCCCGCCGTAAGCGGCAAAGGAGGACACCGTGGAGTTTTAGTGGGTTAGAGTCCCACATAACTGCACTATCTCCCCGTGGTAGTGCAGAATGATGCATGAGCATTTCTCCACGATAAAAAAAAAGGTAGACAGCACGATTGAATGCAGCAAAAGCACTAGGAAGTGGTGAAGGGCGGGCGTTTTGGGGGACTGTCTTATATAATTTTGACCTTTGAAAAGTGCTGACTCTCAGCCTAATTTGTATAAATGACTTTTGATTTGATTTGATTAGACACCGGCACCATAATTGCGTAACACACTATCAATCGGAATCTGAATCATTTTGAAGCAAATGGCTAATCCATTGCTTCATAAGTTCGAATATTTTGTCTGCTCAACACGTAAATAACGCAATGAATGTATTGTTGAACTGTCAAAATGAAACGGATTCCGATTGATAATGTGTTACGCAATTGCCCCGCGGGACGCATGACCAAACTTTTTTCTTAATTGGTATTTTGTAACTACTAATTAAAGAAAAAGTTCGTGTTCGTTATTCAACAAATAATACGACGAGAAATCTATACTAATTATAAAGCTGAAGAATTTGTTTTTTTCAACACACTGATCTCTCAAACTGAGAGAGCAGTGTGGCCCAGTGGTAACAGCCGCGACTTAAATAATATTTTCCATTTGATCTATGTCACTTCACTAAAGTGAGGTAAAGCATCTAAACATGATTGGATATTTAGAAGAATCCATATCCAGACGTACTGCGTACCATCCACACTTGGTTGATATCCCGACGAGTCGTACTCAGCGCTTCTCCACGTTTATTATGCACACAGCCAAAGTGTGGAATTCTCTGCCGCCATCTGTGTTCCCTCCCACATTTAACCCGTCTGCCATCAAATCAAGAGTGAACAAGCATCTTGTAGGCACGCTCGTTCCACCATAGACCTCATCCATAGCTTTCCATCAGGCGTGATCGGGATCAAGAGATGGCCCAAAAAAAAAAAAATTGATCCTTTACATTTTTCCTCGACATCTATGTTGGCTTCATTTGTATTGTATTGATACCGAATCTATTCTTCTTTACAGCGTGACAATGGCAATATAAATGGACTTGGCCCAAAATTCGGTTTCGTGTTTGACAGCTCCTGAAACGCGCAGCAGACAGGACACACAGGACATGATATGAAGTGTCCCATCTTTTGTGGAACAGCACTACATTTGCACTCCTAGGCGGAGCCGTCTATGAATCTCCACCTTCATAGCTATTCACAAACACTCGATACTCTTCCGTATCGTATCGAACATTAATCATTGTTATCGTAGGAGTCTTCTAAACGCTATTCACAAGTCCAAAACCCGAAAATTTTGTCAGTTTAAATCAAATAGACGCCCGCTATTCTTCCAACAGCTATTTGCTGTTGAGGGCAAGTCAAATCAGGTTATCGAAATGTCAGGTTTTCGATACGATAGCCTGTCGTATGGTTGTGAATCAGGGCTCTGAACAGGTTTTCCTTGCTTCGGCCAACCTGTGTGCGGAGTCTGTTTAAAGACTTTCAGGTTTACCTACATGATCTACTAAGTACTCCCCCGTAGCACCAGATGTTTGGAAAGTCCGCCTTTCTTATAATTTGTTCGATGAAAACTATTTTCAAATAACCCAAAAGATTATCAAAAATCTGAAAAGTCTTACCCGCTGTTTCACCATCGAAGATAAATATAGGGAAGAAGGGAAACCCTTTCTCTTCTAACGCAGAATGTAAAGACGGGTTGTCATGCAGGCGCAACCCGTGCCGGAACCAAAGGACGCTTCCACCAAGCATTGTGTTGAGTGAGGGTTATACCTGTATACAAGCAAATATAGATTTCAAGATTATGGTACTCCATCAGGGATCGTTAAGGATAGTTTGGTATAAATAATATAGTAACTTGAGTGAAGTACATAAAGACATAGGTACCCCTTACTAATAAACGTATTATATCAGATGAATAGTTACACACCGATTTCTCTCTTTCAGTCGTTAGTAATTTGACTTTCGAAAGAAGAAGACAAAGCGTTGTGTAAACTATACAGACGCTATACAACGTTTAATAGTAAGGGGGTATTATGGGTAACGCGTTTGGTGTTTGACACATAGTTGACAGTCAATTGATTATTATTAAGCTGGGTATCCATTACGTTCGCGAACCTTATGCTCTCCGGGCTCCCGTAACCGCTCCGATGGAGACGGTACGCGTATCTCCAAGTTCGCGAACGTATCCACTATGCGGAGCTGTTGCGGAGCGCGGAGCGCAAGAGGTTCGCGAACATAATGGATACCCAGCTTTACAAGTGCTTAGCTATGCTGTGGGCTACCCTACCCCACAGTATAGTTTGAAGCAACATACAACGGCCTGGAGAGTCAATATGGGCGCCAAGTAAGTACATAATAGAGGTACGTATTGAGATAGGGTCAAAAAATGCTCCAACTAAAACGGAATTAAAATCATTTGCATCAAAAGCTTGGTTATAAAATGAAATGAGAAGCCCGCAAAATACCAATTCTAGAGTAATACCAGACGTAACAGTTGACATTGAAAACCTTACAAGATCGTCCTTGAAAAGTCCTTGAACAACTCAGACGTTTGCGCAACGACGAGAAAATATGAGAAAAGTACTTACCTAGGAATTTTCTGTTTACAAACTGTTACATATCGAAGCCAAAAGGATGTACAGGGAAGAAAGTACCTAAGTACTGGAAAATTTAATCGCAATTTCCGTGAAGTCAGTAATAATCAGTAACACACTGACCCTGAAAACTGCAGCGTACTTGCATGACATAATATAGATAGGCGATAACGTTATGCAACTACTATGAGACGATATATTATTATGTATATATGTATACATCTATACAAATAAATAAAATTGTAGTGTCTGTTTGTAATATTAAAATAACCGCTAAATGCATATGGATCCTATACACGGTGCATATAAAATTGATTTTAATTTTACAATTTTTGTCTGTCTGTCTGTTTGTTCCGGCTAATCTCTGAAACGGCTGGACCGATTTTGACGGGACTTTACTGGCAGATGAGCTGATGTAATAAGGAGTAACATAGGCTACTTACTTTTATTTTAGAAAAAAAAACTTTTAGTTAGGATAGGATTTCACGCGAAGTCGCGGGCAGTAGCTAGTTATGTATATTGTATATAATTATGTTTATACAGTAAGCGGTAGAAAACGAGGAAACTTGATATGGGTAATGCCATGAGATTTGTTCAAGTGTTTCCTCACTCCTTTAATGAGCTAATACAGGGCATTAGCAAAACTCGGCCGCGAAAATAATAGCAAATTCCGCTAAGAAACATACTACATTATGTCGCGATTCGATTAACGGAACATCATGAGAGTCAATTGAATTGAGGCATATAGAATCAAAGGTAGCTAAATGCCTCCATGTAAAATTTTCAGGTTATTCTCCATACTTACTTAAAGTTTTGATAGTGCGGCGCTTGGCTGCCTTTGATTCTATATGCCTCAATTGTAGGAGCAAAATGTCGTTGCTCTCGATTTAGTGTATACAGTTAGGTCTACTTTAGACCTCTTAGATTAGTTTTCCGTAAACTCAACATCAATTTTACAACAAACAAAATATACTACTACACACATAATACTTTGTAGGCAATTTTTTACTCCCTAGATGCAAGGTGACAAAACAGATAGCTGCTAGAAAATGCTTTTAGACATTTTGTAGTTGGATTGGTTTTTTTACGACTTAACGAAAATCAAAAGAAAAAGAAATGGCATCATACTCCCTCCTAAGTCCTACCTGACAATGTATAATTGGAGAGGAGTGCGTAACGTACGTGAGGGGGTGTACCTACCTACCGAATATTCAGTTTTTAGATTTTAGCTACTTCGCGACTGTTGACCACCTTGTGGCCGGTGGTCTGCCTCTACCTCTTGGCTGTGTGTCAATGAAAAGAACAGTCTTCACGGAGTAGTTGTCATCTCGGCGCACCAGATCATTGCAGATTTATAAGAAAAAGAGACAACCGGAAATAAAATAGGCAAATGAAAGGAGTTTGTCAAATGTAGACTCTATTCCATACTTAAATGATAAAGATCTATTAATACAGCAACAAGAAATCTTTATTTTCGTCTATATCTATACCTACTCTGGCTTTGATTATAATCATAAACATTCAAAACAAACCTTATCTACATAATCTTCAGACACATTATTCATACGAACTCCGGCTATGTAAAAAAAACGGAACGAGTTGGCAAATTGGACAGGGACTCCAGTCCAATTTGCCACCTTTTCCGTACTATGTTAAAGTCGGCTTCCAGTCTAAATAATCATAGCATTGGTCGTAAGACTCTGGATATAGTGCTCCCTTATGTCCAGCAGTGGACGTCTTTCGGCTGAATGATGAAAGACGATGGAGATGGGGGAAGAGAAAAATCCGTCCACATAGACTACTGGTGTTTGGTCGACAGATTTATTGCATTCTACAATTATGTAGGTTTAAATAAAATAAAACCCCATCACAATTTGCTCGAAAATCGTCCCTACAAGAAGTACGAGTCTTAGCATAACAATTGTGTCTTTAAAGTTAGTGCAAAATATGCCAAAATAGGGAAACCATAGAAATGTAAGGGAAACCTAACTAGTTACAGACTGTATTCCAACTTAATTGAAATACTGATGCAATTTTACGGCGCTAAATTCATACCATAAGCATAGGTTATTCTTAGATATAGTCCCGTTGTGGCTACTTAATTTTTATTTGTTTTATTTTTATTTCATTTGTTGATCTTAGTTTTCCCTTAATTATTAAAATCTTGTACCATTGTAATGGTGCCCAAGACACAGGCTGTGCCTAGTTTGGGACCAACAATACCTCGATATTGTAATTTTAAAATATGGAATAAACGATTTTACTTTACTTTATGTACAAATTACACACATCAACACGGTCTAGGGATATTTCATACTCAATTAAATAACTCGAAAAGTACTGGCCGCATTGGAATCTTTTATACACCGATTTGTTTGTAATTTATCTCAGACTAATTCCAAATTTAAATTTTTGAAAATTCTTTTGTTTCGGTGGCAAAAAATGTCTTGATGTGTAGGAGAGGGAATTTTCATTTGTGCGAAATTTAGAAAACAATACGAATTACGTTTAGTTACAGTTTTTTTTCATTTTTAAACGAAAGATAAAGTTAAAATTGAGGTATTGTAGCCATGCAACGCCGACATTTGACGAGGGCGGAGATGTTACGAGCTGTGGGAATGCTGGAAGCTGGATCTGTTCAGCGTAATGTTGCTGAGGCCATAGGGACCCATCAAAATGTAATTTCAAGATTGTGGACACGCTATCGTGCCACAGGTGAAGTAGCGGAGAGGCACCGGGGGCCAAGTCGCATCACTACCCCCAGACAAGACCGATTTTTGCAAATTACTGCGCGAGCACAACCAAATGCAACGGCGACTCAATTGGTCCAAAGGCTGCGAGTGGAACACCAAGTGCTTGTGAGTGACCAAACTGTAAGAAGGCGACTGCATGAAAGCAATCTACGCTCTCGTAGACCACTCCGGGTCCCACCTTTACGGAGAGGCAATCGTGGACGACGATTAGAATGGGTTCGGAACCACGTGGACTGGGGCCGTGAGCAATGGTCCAATGTGCTGTTCACGGATGAATCCAGGTTCGGCTTCCATCCAGATTCACGAAGGACGCGTGTTTGGCGAGTTCCTGGACGATGGAGCCGTCTCCAGAACCCTCAGGAAGTTCACCCATACCAAAGAGGAACAATTATGGTTTGGGCAGGAATTCGTCTTGGAGGACGGACGGATCTCGTTTGGGTGCGGGGCAATATGACGGCGGAACGATACGTCTAACAGGTGCTGGGGCCCGTAATCTTGCCCCACAGAACACAAATGGGGCAAGATTTCCTGCTCATGCACGACAATGCCCGGGCACACACGGCGAGAACGGTAGCAGCTTGGTTACATACACATAATGTTAGGGCCTTAGACTGGCCTGCTCAATCGCCAGATCTAAATCCCATTGAGCATGCGTGGGATATGCTGCAAAGAAGAGCTCTGAAGGAAGTTCCTGAAAATCTGGCTACAGAAGATCAACTTTTTGCGCACCTCAGAAGGACATGGGACAATATTCCGCAGCAAGACATTGACAACCTTGTTCTGAGCATGCCGAATCGTTGCCGATGTGTTATGAACATCATGGGCGCTTTCTCAGACTACTAACTTCAAGTTTATAAACACAAATTAAATTTTTCTATTTTTTTCAGTTTTTACTCACAAATTAAAAGTTCATTCATATACGATTTCCGTCTATGCTTCATTTTTTTTTCCATAAAATCCTGAAATTTTAATCTAAGTACCTTAACCATTATTAAAAAATGGTAGAATATTAAATAACGTATCTTTTAAATATATACATGTCATATAAATAATTAACACATTGATAGTAATTCGCTTTTTTAAAAATATCCCTAGACCGTGTTGATGTGTGTATATTAAGGGATTTAAAATTTTAAAATCCAATGATGCAGTTTTAGTTTTCATCAAAATCGAGCCCGTGACTGCTTTGAGTACTTTTCGCTATTCCTTATAGTTTCGGATTTGGCCATCCACGCCCACTTGAAAAATTCACCCTGTATACATATATCTTTTTCTAGGTGAAAGGTATCCGCCTATGACCTTTTCTATACCACTGACAACGTATATTCATGATGATCGGTTCAGTGGATTAGGTGTGAAAAGGTAACAAACAAACAAACTTACTTTCGCATTTATATCTAATACTAGCTGCGCCCCGCGGTTTCACCCGCGTAAATGTCGATCCCGTGGGAATATCGGGATAAAAACTATCCTATGTCCTTTCCCGGGACTCAAACTATCTCTATACCAAATTTCATCGAAATCGGTCCAGCCGTTTTCATGTTATGTCGTGACAACGTTCATTTTTATATATATATAGATTAGTTAGGATAAATAAGTGTGTTTTCCCCATTGAACAATCAGACTAAAATTATTTAGTGGGACCAATGGGAATTTAAAATTAATTACTAAATTATTCCCGTTCGTCCCACTGATATTGTCAATGGGACGAACGGGAATAAATTTAATATGATTTATTAAATTCCCGATCGTCCCACCAAGGGGACGATGGCCAGTGGGACGAACGGGAACACACGAAAAAAAAATGGACACATTTTCAGGCGAGAAAAAAAAATTATCTGTAGGTACCTACTGTCGCATCAAATCAACATCGTTGCTCTACAATCAAAACTTCATAAATTCTGAATGCACAGTTCTATATACCTACACAGAAAACTTCTCATCACCTTGACTCACAACAAGGTATTATTCAAGATTGTTACAACATTAACAATCCTAGTTAGTTCCGTAAACATTACCGCGAACCTAGCTGCATAGCTATACAGTTGACGCTTTGAGTGCAAGGCGAATACTAACTCTATGCAACGACTATAAACAAAACAATTTATTTATTAAACTAATGATGACCGCAGTAACTGACTCAATAATCGACGACCAATCAAAACCTCACAAACTACCTAAGCCTTATATACGTCATGAATGAAAATTAAAACATCATAAGCAAACCATTTTCACTCATACTCACAACAAACTCGTTCAATTTCAAATCGAGATTCCCATAAAACGAAACACGTGCCACTGGTTTGAGAGATGATTGCGTACTGAGGGGAGGCCGACACTCCGCAATACTCAGCTGCAAATAAAATCGTACCTTTTACAAATCTAGAACATTCGACGATTCCAATATGGAACAATAAGCAACCTTAGAAAGTCAATCGACCAGCGGGAATAGAGCTGTGATAAACCTTACTACTCATTTAAAATTGGGATGAAAAAAAAGGGCTGGATAGGTAAAGAGATGATGGTTACGAAAAATGTGTATCTAGGCCGTGAAAGCACTCGGGTATAATATATAATAATATACAGTTGTGCTACTTCAGCGCCCGTTTCATGTAACTTTCATGACTTATTTATCCTTGTAGCCAGCCCCAATCATTTGCAATTGAACAGGGCAAATGTGGTTTGTTTGTTTATCAATTCAGTCGTTGATTAACTGTTCGCGGCGATTCTTGCGTTAGCATGAGCATGGTCTAAGACATTATTAGTAGCAATGGGTTTCATTTTGACAGTTCAAAAACATTCATTGCGTTATTTAAGTTGTTGAGCAGACAAATTTTTCGAACATATGAAGCAATGGATTAGCAATATCCTTCAAAATTACTCAGCAGCCTAATTGCGAAACTTATTTTGATTCTGAATGCAACTCCGAACTGAAGCCAACTCCAGTTGTAATCGGCTTCAATATTCGGAATTGTGAGACTTTATCTGATTCAAACTAAGCAGAATTGGTTAGTGACGTACTCTTTTTTGGGCAGAATTTGTTTCGTGAACGCGTTTCGTTTCATCATAGATGAACTATTCGCTTCTGAATATTTTTGCTATAATTAAATTTTGTTTTGATTACAACTGATGGTCTACTACTGCTTATAAATAAAAATGTACAATGATAGCCGAAAAATGAAAAACCAATTTATAATACACTTTCTACCAAAAACTACCATAATTGAAATACGCAAGGAAACGTTTTATTTTTCACGTTTTAGTTATCTGTGGCCAACGATAAAATCGTAAAAACGCAGTGTTGTCAACTTAGTGGGATTTCCACTAAACCTGGGGGTTTGGACACAGGGGTGGGGTGCTGGCGGACAATATTTTGCTTTTAGTGACTGGTGGGTTAGAGTGCTAGACTAATTCAATTTGTAGAAAACAATACAATAAACTACTTAAGCGCAGAAAATGTTATAATAACACGATAATGGCATGTTTTATGTTTTATTTCATCATTATCATTTCAGCCGAAAGACGTCCACTGCTGGACATAGGCCTTTTTTATTTAAACCCTGTGAAAGTGAGAAATAAATCATAAAACTACTGACGTTTTACCTACGATTTATTTCTTTCAAATGCGGAAACCACTATGGATTTGAACGCTGATTTGCATGGAGATCGAAAAACAAAGTAATTTCGAAAAAAATCACACGGCAACATACTTCCGGGATAAAAAAACCAACATCTAACAAACATAACATCTTCACTAACATCTTGAGTAAACTATTTTATGATATTATTGTAGTAGGATGATGCTAAAAAAATACCGTGAATAACTTATGGTGAATGCGTAGTTGTAGCCCGCGAAATTCAATTTTTCTTACGTTTTTTGCAGTTTTCAGGTCAGTGTCAGGTTGTATCTTGATGAAAATTTGATTCGCGACTATAACAGGTACGTATTCACAGAATTATAATCATCAGAATCATTAATACATCTGTTTAAGTTAGATTTCTACCACCAACACTTTTCCATACGAGATTTGTTCTTAACGGTAGAAATCTAACTTAGAAAGATGTATTAATGATTCTAATTATTATAATTCTGTAAATACGTACCTGTTATTGTCGCGAATCATATTTTGATCAAGATACAACCTGACACTGACCTGAAAATTGCAAAAAACGTAAGAAAAATTGAATTTCGCGGGCTACAACTACCCATTCGCCTTAAGTGTTCATTCTCAAATCTTAAAATGGACGATCGAACATCGGTAATAAGAATAAAAATATTTAAAAAAAATTGCGACTTCTAGTGGACTCGGGAGAAAAGTTGGCAACACTGACAATGAGTAAAAGTTATTACGAAAATAGGAAACTTTTAAACCATAATATTCTTTGTTTGGTTTTATTTTGAATGTTGTTTAAATTAATAGTTGTTTTTTAACATACAAAATTATATTTAGGTACTATTCTCATACAGAAACATGGGCCTATGTTAAATAGTTTCGGAAAATTTTTCTCGCGGTTTATTGTAGAAGGGAAGGAATACGTTTGTCAAGTTCTCTGAAAGAGGACAATCGGAGGTTTTCGCTGGCTGCACCAAAACTTAGGCTGTTTTGCTCGATAGCGAAAAGTACCTAAGTCAATATAATCCTACAAGTAAGTAAATTTACGAAACAGTTGTTCGTATCTCATTAGATTATTGTGGCTCGTGTACCTTTTGAATACTCAATAGTAAATGATAACTTCTCCACGTACCTATACACATAATAGTTATAACAACTTAATACACGATCTAAGACGACCCACTGACCGATCTTTGAGAATTAAAAATAAAGCTTAAACCATAAGATTTCAATATGTTTTTAATTTTCAGTTATGACTTCCAACAAATGGGACTGACTGAGGGTGAGGATGATTTTGTAAATAAAAGAGCACTTCAACTGGGACAAAGTGTCCTTACTTTCTCACTCTATGGGAGCAATCACTGGCTGCACTAAGAATTAGGCTGTTTTGCTCAATAGCGAAAAGCCAATATCTTTATCACAAGTAAGTAGGTAACCTAATATATTTAGGAAAATGTTGTCAAAGTCAAAAGGCACTTTTGAATGTCAAACGTTGTTTGTATCATACACATACTGACAATCATTCCTTTTTTGTATATATAAGCAACTTATTTAGCTTAGCTTGGTTAACTATTTGTTGTGGTTAAAATAATTATCATAGTATGTCTGTTAACCTCCATTCTAACAACTGAAATTATTAATCAATATGTTTGTACATAAGTAGTTATTGAAACAAATTATAATAACCATTAATCAAATAACAACTAAGTACAAAACATTAATCATAATATTTTTGCAGATGGTGCTAAGAGCTGAAAATACAAGAATGAAACACTGCCCTACTAACATCAATCTAGTTGACATATAATGGATTTTCTTACAAAGAATGGAAAACCTATCTGCCGTATTAATAATTAAAGGTAAGCTTTTTGACACAGTTAAGAATCAAGCAGCAACTCACATAGGTAATAATTATTGATGATAAATATATCATAATTACTATGTTATATTTTATGTATACCTAACTAATGTTTACCATTCAAAAGTGTTATGTTAAATAAAAATGTTTGGAGACTGAAATACTGGCCCTAAACAAAGAAGAAATTAAACACTGCACAGCATGACAAGGCCTATGGCTTTTGTTCAGCCATGGGCTGATGATGATGTTGAAATAAAACGCGCGCAGTCGTTACACATGTTCAAAAGACTTGTAAAGGAACACTGCTTGTCGTTGTGATTTTGTCCTAACTGCAATCATCTACTGTCTTCTTTTATTTTCGGTGCTTATAATTAATTAGTATGTATTTATTTAAGTATCTATAATTTTGGATATGTATTTATCTGTGTATCTATTTTAGTGTATTGTATATATAATATTTGCACCAATGACAGCCCCATTTTATGTCCAGCGAAATCACTGTCCATTCCAAGGTTGCCTGGAAGAGATCGCAGAAAGCGATAAGGCCGCCCATTGTATATTTTGTAGTGTTTGATGTGTTTATTTCATGTTATGTATTTTTGTGGTGTACAATAAAGTATATATAAATAAATAAATAAAATATGCCTAGTTTTCTACATAACATAGTTTAAGTACCTACCTACTTTATTTGAGTAGAGAGTAATATGATTCATTTTAACACTGCAGGAGAATTCACGGGGTGTTTCACCTACGAAGACATGAAGGCAGCATGATTGACGCCCATTACTGGTCGCCACTGCTACTGCTGCTCAGCAACTACTTCAGTTTTTAAGCTTCTCAAGTACAAACTCAAGATTGTTAATAAAAGATAATCATTGTATTTTAGAAAACTTGAATCTTCAGTCTTGCATGACAAAGATATAAACATATTATCTATCTAGTGTTTTAATTGTGAACTGTAAAGGTACAAATAAAAATAACTTGTTATGAAAAATGTAAGAATAGAACACTAAACCTTTTTTTTAATAAAGACAGGTGATTATTATAGTGATACTAATTAGAAAATAGTGGTGTTTAGCTAAATTAACTGTCATTCATTGGGTATAGGTAAATAGAAAGACATAAAATATAGTAAACAAAAAAAACTGGTTTTATTTAAATATTATTACAACCTTAACTGACAATAGTATTTATTCACATTTAACATGAAATATTTGGACATGCGGTAAGAATAAATTGGAACAAATATGTTGTATGGGATTGGTGGAATTTGGCATCTGAAGTCTTCTCGTAAATGTCATCATGGATAATTTATATACTGCTTTCTAATGCTTGCTGTCAGAGAATGTAATTTTTTCTTGAATAATGTGGTTGAGCCTGACAACTGAAAGATAAAAAAAAAGAATTTATGTAAATCCTCACTATAATATTACAACCATCCACAAAGTAAAAGGCCTCTCCCCTTAAACACTTCAATACAAAAATTCCTTAATCTGTAAAGAGCATGAGAGCTCTTTGAAAACTTGCTCTTTAAGTGACTTCCAATTTACTTTGCTATCAATACCTATACAGATAGATTGTTGCTGTGCATAGCACACAACATATAAGATACAATATTTAGGTGGTTATATCTATGATGGGCACATTCAATGTTCAACACGTACCCAACAAGAAAATAATACTGACATTACCTTGAACAGAATGATGTGGATATGAGTAGGTCTATGTATATGATGGTGTGTGTGTTCGTCGTAGTCCTTAGGTACATAACCCATTGATTTACGTATATTGCTTCAAAGTGTGCTTTTTGTTCTTCCTCTTTACTTATTGCCTTTCCAATGAAGTAAAAGCCAGACTGTGTTGCTAAGCTTCTGGCATAAGTTAACGTTTGTTATGATACGGACGAGGTACGAATTTGTCTTTCGTTAAAATGCCACCAATATACATCGTTTCTGAAATATCATAATATGTATCTTTAATTTAGATTGTAAGCACTTGTAACAGAATAAAACTTGGTCAGTGGGTCGTCTTTATTTTAATAAATTCACATCACCGCCTCGATTTTTAAAATACCACTGATATTGATGCATTGAGGTTTTACACATTCACAATTTATTAGGAAGACTACCACTTACATTTTTTCGAAATAATTATGGAGATCACGCGTTTATATCCTAAAATATGTAGAACGGAAAATGATTCCGACGAGAAGGTCGCCTTCGGTTTCAAACCAACTGCAGTTGGTTTCGATTTGACGTTTTAAGCCAATAGTCCCTTGTCATTTTAGTTTCACAATTCCAAAAATTGACGTTTGCCCACTTTTTCTTGACATTTCGTTCACTCTTTATCGCTATTAATTGGTTTCATAATAAACTAGAGTTTCGCAATTCGAAAATCGTAAAATGAAGCCAATTGTGATAGAAATGAAGCCAACTGATCAGAATCATTTGACGATTTGGCGTTCCGCAATTAGGCTGCAGATTGAGATTTATAGTGTTTTGCGCAATAATCGACCGTTACTTCTTATGCCATATAGGTATTGTGATTTACATGTATTGTGCTATGTATGTGTATATGTCTATATGTATGTCTATATGTATGTATTATACCATTTATTAAAACTAGCAATCTTGCGATCGCTGATGACGCACATAATGCCCTTGACAATAAATGCACGATCAAAAAGCTGAGCTTAGAGAAAACGAAGAAGGCAAGCGAAAACAAATCTCGAGAGGTGTCATGGGACACCCGCGGGGAAATTGCGTAACACAATATCAGTAGGAATAGTTTTCATTTTGACAGGTCAACAAAATTCATTGCGTTATTTACGTTGTTGAGCAGACAATTTTTTCGAACATATGAAGCAATATCCTTCAAAATGATTCAGACTGAAATTGATAATGTGTTACGCAATTAGAGTGCCGGTTGGGCCGAAGTTCCTTTCCCCTTTGCACTTTCGTTACGGGTCAAAATGTTACACTTTTTAGGGTTTTTCTTTCACTTTCACCGAATGTGCAAAGTATAACGTAAGATCAGCATAGCTAAATTATTCACAAACACTCGATACGCTTCCGTATCGTATCGAACATTAATCATTGTTATCGTAGGAGTCTTCTAAACGCTGTTCACAAGTCCAAAACCCAAAAATTTTGACAGTTAAAATCAAATAGACGCCCGCTATTCTTCCAACAGCTATTTGCTGTTGAGGGCAAGTCAAATCAGGTTATCGAAATGTCAGGTTTTCGATACGGTAGCTTGTCGTATGGTTGTGAATCAGGGCTCAGGTACCTACTTCTTTCCTCGACATAATTGAAGAACCACTTAATCCACTATACAATCCTATTTCCTCGTATGATTTACGAGCATTTTCCTTTACGAATAAAACCAAGCGTTTGTAAATAACTAGCTGCGCCCCGCGGTTTCATCCGCGTAAATGTCGATCCCGTGGCAATTTCTGGATAAAAAGTAGCCTAGGGTGTCAGCTACCCCCATACAAAATTTTATCAGAATTGGTCCGGCCGCTTGAGCGTGAAGAAGTAACAAACATATAAACACATACATACACACATTCACAAACTTTCGCCTTTATAATATTAGTGTGATGTGATGTGATATGTCGCCCATGCAAAATTTTACACCGTGTACATTTGACCTATTATACACTACAATTTATGCATGTATTCACGAATTTATAAACACATTAACATTATTGAACATTGCTAGAAGCTTCCATGGCTTTAATATTCCAAGGAAACTTCCTTTTTGTGGGATGTTAAAAAATATGCAGCATAATTAATGCACACTACCTACGTATGCACAGCGAAATTCAGCACCCCAATTGCGTCAATCACAATCTGATTAATTTTGAAGGATATTGCTAATCCTTCATAACGAACTAACTGACGTAATCTGACATTTTGGACTAAGCCGACCTAATATAGTAATATGATACATTTTCCAATTCGTATCTGATCATGTATTCCGAACAAAATAAAAACAAAGATCTCACGAAGTGACGTATCTGTTAAAATATTTATTATTAAAACAATATTAACACGATAACAATAGGTAGTAATACTGTACTGTAAAATATGCTTCGAATCAGTTACGTCACTTATTGTTAGTTAGATTAGCGACGATATTATGTTCGAAAAATTTGTCTACCCGGCAACGTAAATAACGCAATCAATATTGTTGAATTCGCAAAATGAAAGCCATATGCCATTGCTACTGTCAGAGCGGTTTCGCACTACTAATTGCGTAACACACTATTACTCTCAATTTGAATCATTTTGAAGCTTATTGCTAATCCATTGCTCCATGTGTTCAAAAAATGTGTCTGCTCAACAACGTAAATAACGCAATGAATGTTGTTGAACTGTCAAAATGAAACCCATAATTGCTACTGATGACAGTGTGTTACGCAATTGCCCTGCAGATCCGAATCCGAGAAATGCCGCACGGTCCGAAGTAACCATTGTTCTATTTGACTTGTATGAGGGGTTGCGCACTAGACCTGAACAAATAGGACGATGGACTATTTCTCGGATTCGGATCGAACGTAGTACGTAACCGCCCTTAGTGTGTTACGCAATTACCCCGCAGGAGGCCAACCAAATGGTATAGAAGGATTGATTTTGGCTATTTGCGTCAAACATTTATGTTAACATCACAACGACAAACACGCTGATTTGTTTTCATTACATAATAACCTACAAAAATAATACTTAGATACCTACATAATATTATCTAGTTTTAATTACAGTATTACCTATGCAATTATTACTTAATCAAAAGCAAGTACCTACCTACACAAGAGTAGGTACTTACGTAGTTGGTATTATTTATTTACTTATAGCATGCAAGATTTACAGACAAAAAAAACATTAACCTAAACTATATAAATAGTTTATATTGATGAAAATTAAAATAATTGCGCAAAATTTCTAGTATTAGTTTACCGGCTTTCATATCTTCATCCTAGTCTCCACACTGATTACCTAATTCTGATGTGCCGTGTTTCACCGAGGCCAACAGAGATGTATATTTGTATAGTCATTGAGTCTAGACTACGTTCATTAGTTTTAGAGCTACTAGACTAAATATAGGATAGATATATACTCATCCAATCAGTCTCCGTTACAGACACTGATGGAACAATTTCATCTAGTTAAATGCTGCCAATTCACCTTGAGCAAGCGTGGTGATCAATGCTTCTTTGTATGATCAGAGGCCTTCGCCCTTTAGTGGGACGTGTAATAGCAAACAAGCCGATGGTCCACCTGATGTTAAAGGACCACAGCCACTATGGATTTCTGTAAGAATCCTTGGAAGCCTGTGGTCCTAATGTACAGACTTATGGCCTCAAGTAGACTAAGACAGCTGAAAGATGATTTAGGATACCAGAAACCTAAATGGTATACTATGCTTCAGGTTTATTTGATTGACAAAAACTATTTGTGTGCACCCAACGAAATTGGCGATCTTCGCTGGCAGACCAAAAGGAGAGGGGGGCAGGTGCGTTCCACCCCGGGGCCTCGGTCAGAGAGGCCCCCAAAACTCGAGAAATACATTTAAAACAAATCCCAAACAATACCAAAATCCATACTAACATTATAAATTCGAAAGTAACTCTGTCTGTATGTTACCTTTTCACGCCTAAACCGCTGAACCGATTTAGATGAAATTTGGTATAGAGATAGTTTAAGTCCCGGAAAAGGACATAGGGTACTTTTTATCCCGATATTCCCACGGGATCGAGACTTATGCGGGTGAAACCGCAGGGCGCAGCTAATATTTATATAAGTAAAAAAGGCGGTTCGTAGCTGCGTATGCTAAAAATAAACGTAGGGTACTAAAATTTTCGAGCACGCTTCGCTATCTCTTGCATCCTACATTTTCAAACTTTTCCGAATCATTTTATAAAAAAATCATTTTTATTTTTTCTATCATTTTTTTATTTTTTTTTTTTGTTTAAATTTTTTTGAACATTTAAATGTTCAAAAAAATTTAAACTATGCGAAATGCAAAAATTTTCGAGCTCACTACACTCGCTAGAGCGTCAGACGAATACAGGATGGTAGACCATCCTGTATTCGTCTGATGCTCTAGCTTTTCTGTTGTCGACAAAGAATCTCCTATTTCTGTATCAATAAATTCAATACTCAAAAGAAAACCTAACCTTTTCGGGGTAGCGTGGTAAATATTTCGAAGTTCATTCCTGGGCGGAGGGGCCCGATTTAGTTTTCTCGCCCTGGGCCCCCGACAGGCTTAGTCCGCCATTGAGCTTGACTGAAGCTTACCTAATACAACGTGGCTGAGACATCGTCGCGCAACCTGTTACTACGGATTCCGTAAATTTTATGATTCTGAACCACCTGCGTTTTCAAATTCAAGGTTTCAGTTTGCGCGTCCGTGTTCCTGCTGCGGCCACCCTGTATAATCTGTAAAGTAAAAGTGCGCAGTGCTGTACGTACCCAATTTCACGTTAAACAAATATCAACTTTATTTCAATGATAGTTAAGTTGATTTCAGAGTGACTAGCACTATTGACAAAGTTATAAAAATGTTAGAAGTTGTAGCGTAAACTGAACTAACAACTATAGAAGTTAATGTTGTTTTTCCATTAATTCATATTTGTTTACATTTTTGGCAAATAAATCGCGAATTCACTGTAGATGCCCATTCAATATTAGAAATACGAAATACAGTTATGAATTGAGAGCCGTCTGGCTTGGTCAGAAAATCAATGGCCCGTCATTGTCACTCGCAGAATGCCTCCCTTGGTGCTGGTTTGTTATTTTTTGTTATTTTTGTTATGTTGTTTCTATTGAATGTGCTATGGAACAGACAGATTGACATTTAGATTGTGTAAAGCTCTAGTTGTGTTTTGTGAGCCATTGTGTAAGAATCTGGATATATTTAGACTTGATAGTACCTACTATGATTTCTTTATTTTTTTTTTTTCAGTGTAATGATTAAAGTTTTCCCAAGAAAATTATAACATATTATGGTAGGTACCGTGATAAAGTAGATATGCGTTTAAAAGGCCTTTAGATATCTGGTGTCAGTAAATTTAGGCGTGAACAGGGTGAACCAGTCCTAAAACCGTAGGAAGGATGTTGAGGGTGAAAACATGAAAAAACAAAATTTCTACCGAAAGTAATGACGATTTCAAACTTAGGAAAAAAAATTAGAAAAACACAATTTTTTCACTTTAAGATTAAACAAAAAAAAAAAACATGAGTTATTCTAAAACCGTAATACATATAGCTCGTTTATTTAAGAATATTAATAAGTGACCAAAGGCGCCAATTTTTCAAAAAATTATAAAAAATATAAAAAAATTGCGCATACCCATAGATTCCAAGGTTTGACAATTTTTTTATATTATAGGGCTTGGGGTCCCCCACCCGCAGATATAGGGTTATCCATTAATAATTCCGCTACACCCTATGTACGAATAAAATAACGGCAAGCAAAATACGAAAAAAATAACAAAAGCAAGAAAGCATATGGCTTCAAGAACTTTTCCAAAGGTTATTATGTAAGAGCAAGTTCGCACCATTTATTTTGAATTGAAAAGGAAGACTTAAAACACTCAAGCAAAGTTACTTGAGTAAACAGCCTATTATCACGATATAAATTAGGATTTGTTTACGCAACCAATGGAAAATTTGCGAATGTTTTATTATTAGACGTTTTGAAATTTCTAAACATTTTCTAAATTACAATTACCTATTCAGAAAATAAGGCACAGGTATAACCATAGATTTTACATTTCTATGGGTATAACCATAGAAATGTAAAAAACAACTTCATTCTTATATCTATGGGTATAACATTCATTCCGCACCCTAATTATTATTGCGTAACCCTTCGGCGCACTCGTCAAGTCACACGACACGACGATGCTATGCTACACGTGTCTCGGCACTCGCTAATTACGCCATAAATTGTGTATTGATCCGCATTGCTCGAATTTATATCACAGATTTCTCACAAGTGGATATATACATTTAACTGTAACAAACCTACATTCAAAAAACAAATAATAAATACTATAAACGAAGGCAATTGATAAACAACTAAGTAATCTCTTATTAATTATTCAGACGTTTTTTTTTCTTAGTAGGTAATGAAACTTTTTTTTTCTTGAAAATGGACAAGTTTATAAATGAACTATCGCCTATTTTACAAGTACTGAAATAGCGATAAACCATGGACTTATAGTCCATGCGATAAACTGAACAAAATGTTTTTCAATTGTCTATGTTTGACTGTCAATGTCAAATCTTAATTCAAAGTGTCAAATAAATACTCTATTCCTAACCTAAAAAGAGGGGTAATTTTTATAGAAGAAAAAGCAAATTACCTACTAACAAAAATGAATGGCATAAGAATTATCAAAAGCCTTCCCCTTCAGTGGCGTTCTTTTTCACGATGGTAAGGAGCTGATCATAACAATCTTATCAATAAATAAAATAATAGGTTATCAAACATAACCATCACTGTTCCTTTCGTAATTAGGTGGTCTAAATATATGAAGTCATTGCGTATTTCACTTTTAAAGATCTATCTATCTTGTGGATTTTGTCTATATAATATTATTATTTCAGTACTTAGCACTATGTGACATATTTTTCAGTGCAATGCTTCGCCAAGAGGTAGCTCAAGCAGCCTCGCCTCTGTCCATACCGGTACCAGAGGGCGTAGACAAACCCGTCTCCCCAAAAATTGAAAAGATTGTCTCTGAAATCACCAACTTAAACCTCCTTGAAGTATCTGAACTAAGTCAAGTCCTAAAGAAGAGGCTGAATCTTCCTGACGCCCCTGTGATGCCAATGGGGGGCTTTGCCATGGCTGCCCCTGCAGCTCAAGATGAGGAAGAAGCTACCCCCAAAGCTGTGAAGACTAGCTTCACTGTGAGTATTCAAAACTCCTTAGATTGCCTGTGCAGCAGTAAACCTGTGCTAAGGATGACATAAAAGGTGGCAGGGACATCGGCGATTCTGGACTATATTCTGGCCTATGCATAATTTTTTTTAGTTGGTTATTAAAAAGAAATTTTGTTTACTGCAAAAGTGCAATACCTATGCGGTCAAAAAGTATCAAACAGCATTTTTTTGTCTGTCAAGCTCCGCTAATGAGACACAGTTGATTTTCTATTGTTTCGTTGCCAATGGGCGGACTGCGGTACTTGACCGGTTAAAAAAACCAAGTAAAAATTTCAATGCTGTGGGGTCCAGAATCATGTACTGATTCCATGGTAACAGGTTGTGCGTCACATTCCCTGCCACCCTGTATAACATTTTTGTCAGCATTCTCTTACAGAAATCTTAATATTTTTTTTTTTTTTTATTTCCAGGTCAAACTAACAAAGTTTGACGACAAACAGAAAGTGGCACTCATCAAAGAAGTAAAGAATCTTCTAGAAGGATTCAATCTTGTGCAAGCAAAGAAGTTCGTTGAAAGTGTACCCACTGTTGTGAAGGCTGATGTGTCCAAGGATGAGGCGGAGAAACTGAAGGAAGCCCTCAGCAAAGTTGGCGGTGTCATAGAAATAGAATAGATGCAATATAGATTAGGTTAAGGCATTTAGTGTGTAAATTATTTAGAAAATTACCAAAATAAAAATATGAAACTGCATTTGAATTATGTTTTTTATTCCTTTTTTTGCAACACTAAGGAGACTTTTTTTATTTATTTAATTGAATGTCAGTTTTTCATCTCAAACTTGATAATTGAGATCAATCATGAGGATGAGTGGGGTCTTGGTTTAGATTGGGGCTGGTAAAAGGTACTATACACTACTGTTTACCCCTTCGGGTAATACAGGCATGACATGTTATGTTGAGAGAAAAATAAAGTTCCTAAAACTTGTTAACCTTTTAAGTGGTTCCAGCTTCCACTGTTGGGTCTAAAACCTACAGCATTATCCAATACTCTATATATATATATAATGCTTCCACATGTGAACTTAGGTGGTAGGTTTTGCAGATAATGATCATTGTGGACCCCCCGTGTGATCATTGTGCACAGCAAAAGTAGGAGAGACAAAGAGGGCTTTTATTTGACTAAGTACTTATTGGTTATAATAAATAAATATTGTAATTATTTTATAAAAACAATTAATTTCACCATTTAAATGAATTATTTTAATTCCTAAAATGTTTGAGATTTTTTTGGTTTGAATCCAATTTTAATTCAATTAAGTATGTTCGTTCGTTTTGAAACATTTTTGACCCATCATTGGATGGTACTTAAAGCAATATTTTTTATCAGATCCAGTTGAAAACCAGCGGCAGGCACTAGTCTCGCATTTTTGCTGAACTGGACTTTTTTGGCGCAGCCGTGAGGCACACTTTCCTGCTAATGTCTTACATCGTAGTTTTATTTGATTTTTAGGATTCCGTACCCAAAGGGTAAACACGGGACCCTATTACCACACCCCGGACACTCCATTTGCATTGTGATAGAACGCTCGCAAAATAATTACCTACTACTACTACATTAAAAAATGACGTTTGTATTCGTATGAATGTGTGCGTGAGGTACTTGTGTTTGCGAGCGCTCTTGTTAAAAAACTGCGACGAATACGCCGAAGTGCGGGGTGAGGTGCGGTAACTGATGTTAGTGCGGGGAAGGGAGTGGCCTTTCTGTACGTAGTACAAGTATTCTGTGGTACGTTCGACAGTTAGTAGGTATACATAGTATAAACACGTGAAGAGACGGACGGACAGCGAAAAACGTGTTTACCTACTATACTACTATATAATTATATAATACGAACTTGATTGACCTTTGCTTAGTTCGAGAAACAAGTTCTTTTCTAGTTGGCCCTTAAATTGACTTGCAAGTGGAATATTTAAAAAGTGATTGTACTTATAGTAGGTATTTTATTTTAATAATAATAAAATAGACATTTTATCCCAACTTGTTGCTGTAATGAGTGTTGTGTATTCAATTTCGTGTGAAGAAACTTCTTTTGCAAGGCGACTGTGTTTGGGTGCGTTATCAAATCTATAAATGGTGATAAAAATGTAATCGTAGCGGAGACAAAATAGTGTCAGTGAGTACTTACCTAATCATCATTACTTACTTAGAAGATGGAAGTGAGCAACTACTTGAAAAAGTTCAAATTGCTTGTGGAATATATTTTTAAAGGAAAAGTGGTGTTGAACGGGAACACGACAGAGAAACTGTTGAATTTTTTAGAAGATCGAAGTGATAATAGTGAGTACCTACATAATTTTATACTGTGTTTATATGTTATCTATGTATTGTAACATACCTACGGTACCTACGGTCAAACTTCATCTTATAAATAGGTAATTTCTCATAATAATATCTACCTGTATAATATAGGTAGACCGTAGATGTTATTATAAGATACCTACCAAACTTAATCACTTTTATTTATTGGTCCGCTAGACTTATACAGAGTGTACAGACGCCAGCACATCAAGCTACTACAATCTGTCAAATTTCTTTAATAAATTTTCAACTTTATTGCTAAAACATAAGGTTCAAAATTGATTGGGAAAATTTGACAGTTTCGGGTAGGTTGATGTGCTGGCGTCCGTACAAAAATGAAAACACCCATCACTGAGTCGGTTGCCTCCCGGCGCCTTCTTCTCCCAGCGAGATCAGCCCTCTCACGATCCTTCTGGACCATCACAGTCTCACAGAATGAAGCCATTTCCCTCCAGTTCTCCTATTCCACCAGCATAGACCCAACTACGGCTGGTAGAGATAACTCTCGCCTGGTCGTGACGACCAGTATCCGTCTTTCAGAAGCCCACGCAGGGCTCATCTCAAACGTGACACATTCCGTACCTACAGCAAAATAAGTAAGTATAACATTGAGCAAAAATATTGCTGGGAAAAAAACAATCTCATCCAGCTGCTAGCCACCGCGCAGACGTTTTCCGATTTGTTGTCACCACATATATCCCCCAAGATTTCTCCTATGAGATAGAGTTATCTCATGTCGCCCGGTTTACTTGGGGAGTGCCGAGTGATATGAAGATTCGAATGACGTTATTGCGACACACGCTATTTCGAAAAACTTTACGAGTGGTACGCCAGTTCGAAAACACATCGAGTCGAAAACCGCTATATCGAATGACGTTGTCGCGAACACGCTGATTCGTATAATTGTTTGAATGGCACGCTAGTACGAGTCTTGATTTCGAAATCCACTGTTACGAATAGCATATTCCAATCTGAATTTGTCTGGGGTTCGAACTCGCGACCCCGATAAAGCCTTATCTTTGTATTGGGTTTGGGAAACAAGAGCAATGAGAAGTAAAAGATAAGTATTTTCATAGGTGGTACTCATTACCAAAAGTAACAACACTGTCATATTGATTTAATTGGCCCAGAACGTAATATTCTTCGAAATATTTAGTGACAGCTTCTGCTTCTTCTGGAAAAACGCTCTCCCTCAACCGTATAAATACATCGTATATTTTCCGGAGACAAGTAGGCCAAAGCTACATATACTTAATATCGCATTTTCAAGTCGAACTCACTGTCTGTGCCATATTGGTGCCATATCTCACTGAGCCCACTCCCTTGTACCTATCTATAATATAATCACTTATACTTAGTGGTATAGACAACTAGCTCAGTTTCAGTTTTATCATCGTAGCGTACCTAGGTAGTTCTTGGTAGGTAATCAATAGGTCGCGAGTTCGATTCCACTTTGCACTTCAAACAGAGGATCAATATGTAACTAACAGATATAAAAGGAAGTAACCTGAATTGGAGTTAGGAATCAGGGAGGAATAACGGAATTTCGGACTGCGATGAAATTCCTGAAGGACCTTAGCCAAAACGTGAAAATTCGAACAAACTATGTCAAGAAATAACCCAGGGCAAAAACGAGTTAAAAACTATTAAATGTACAACAGAAAGTTTAAACTCTGAACAAAATAAAACTTCAATTAGAAAACCTTAGAAAAAATTAGAAAACCATTTTGTATGTTCCAGGTCCTGGTAAATCTCTTCTGGAGAACCCCTGCTTCTCCGATGTCATATTTGATTCGGTCGCAAATCTTAAAGATGCTCCGACGTCGGTCAAAATTTTCTTCATTGAAATCATCACGATACTCTTCAAAAATGAACTTCAGTTCACCAAAATGCAAATGCATGCCTTACAAGGTCAAGCTTTCAAAAATTGCATTCTCAACACGTTGAGCACGAAGATAAAGAGCCGTGGACTTCACTTGGCTTGTATCAAGTTTGCATCGGTGCACATTACACACCTTTCCGGATTGAAATTACTTGTAGACCATAAAGTGTGGGAATACATACTTCATCCGGACACCCACCGGGAAGCCATCCCAATTGCTAAAGAAGCCTACAAATTCATATCAAAACTAATAAGAGAGCTAAACGAATATCAAATGGAAGCAGAACTGACGCAAGTGTTGGAGTACGTCGTGAAACCTGTTATTACGAGCGAATATCTCACTGTAAAAGTTATAGATCATGAAATGGACAAAGCTTTTGCAGAAAAAATTGGTTCGCACATGTATGCGCTACTAAATATTTTAACCGAGATGGAAAATGTACCTGTTAACCATGTAGTGTCGATTTTACGGTCTTATTTTTTAATAGAGTGCTCATTACTGCTAATTGTGAAAGCAACACGGTACTCTTGTTTGATTGGGCTTGTCAATGACATATGCCTTAGATTTTACTACTCTTCTCATAGGCACTTGTTATTCAGTGGTCGAATAGACGAGTTTTGTAATGACATGGCGGTTTTCTACCATAACAGCATATTGCGTTGCATCAAGAAACGAGATATCCAAGCTGTTACAGATTTCTCTATAAAGTGTAACATATTCTGGTCAAACTTCGAGAAGACTAACAAAGATAAATTACCCTTACCGCTAACATTTGAGAGGAATGGACAGAAATTAGAGTTGTCCAATCAGTTCATAGCGTACTTAGTCGAGCCACTGGTTGTTTATGCATTTGAGAACAAGCCTGGGCGTACCCCGGAAGAGAAACACGAATTTCTGGATAAGTTTCTCACGAAGATCGGGAAAACTTTGACAGAGCACATCTTCACTGCTTGTTATACATACAGGATACTGATAGAAGCGAATGATTTAACAGCAGTTGCCATTGCAACGATTAGAGAACTATTTAGATTGAACGAGCATCTAACCGCAGCACAAGCTGGTCTGTACTTTCAGAGCCTCTTCCACATTTTGGATATTTACATATTGTCGGATGGCGCTGGGGGACTGATTCTAACCGAGAGCCCTATAAAGTGCCCGAACGACGTGAAACTGTTGTCATTGGTACTGGATGCGATTCGAATGTTACTGAAGGGACACAAAATATTCTGGTACGAGAACGTCGAGATCGCCAGCCTTCAAGAGGGACTGATGAATTTACTGAAACAGGATATCTTGAATACAAAGGTAATTAGGATATTTATTATTTATTTTAAAAAGTTAGCGACATACATACATTGGATTAGGTAATATAGGAATATAATGTAATCTCTTGGTAAAGAATATGTAATACGTATGCCCATAGCCCTTAGCTCTCTGCGCAACGATGCGTCAGTGCACAGTACCCTGACGGGCGTCAGTGGCTGCCGCCGACAACGTGTCCCTCGTGTATTTGAGTACGGTCACAGAATATACAGTATGTTAACTAACAGAGGGCGTTCCCGTTAACCCGCAATAGTATAGCATCCATACATGCTAAAAAAAATATTACCATTCGAATACAAAATGTTTTAATTTTTTTTAATATTAAAATATTCACAAAAAATGTTAAATTGATACGTAAAAGAAACACACTGTACACGCGTACTTGAAGGACGGCAACGTCGCAATTTCTTTATGAATGACGGGCTGCGTGAGCGGCGATCTAATTGATGTACCTGGAAACGCCCGCTACCCCCGAAATCCCCGAATGTCCATTTAGTCGGAACTTATCTCGCGCGCTGACCGGTCGCGCATTATTTTCGCATTGCAACAACTTGCGTCATTCTTGTGTGGAAAATGCCACGTTATCAGTTCAGTGCTCAGGAGTATGTGAACATGGTGCTCATTTATGCTGAGTGTAATTATGATGGTGCACGTGCTCTGAGGATGTATGTTGAGAGGTACCCCAATGCACATCAACCGCGGAATTCTCGGGTTATTGTGAGTGCCCTAGTGCGTATTCGTAATAATGAACCGGTAGTCCCGCGTCGTTCTGGTGGCCCCCGACCCGTGATCTCTGTGCGGCAGGAAGAGTAATGCTAAGGTATTTTGAAGAAGAGCCCGGTTCAAGCACTAGAACTGCTCCAAGCAGTTCAAAATCTAGGTAAGTTTTTAACATTATTTAAATGTATCATAATACCTAAAACATTTCGAAAACATTGAAATAAAAAATAACACTAAACGACTGTGCCACAAAATTAATAAGTTTAGAAGGCCCACTCTTTCCTAAAACTGCTTTTATACTCAGGGATGGAACGGGGTACCCGTTCAACGAACGTGTTACTACTGTGACGTTACACGATTGTTATGAATAAACGCAAGTACTTAGGTATTACGAAGGCAACTGCAAAAAGTAAAAGTTTTTTTTCTGTTATTGAAGAAAACATTCACTTGCTAACGTGTAATACCGTCATTTATCATTTAAACCCTAGCCTAAACTGTGGTTTAAATAAATGAAACTTTCTCCAAACTTAACCGCACACTTAGCGGTACATTATTTTTTAGATAAAATAATTTTTTCATAATTAACACTGTAAGCCTGTCGTACCACCGGTCTGAGTGGCTAGGTAAAACAAATTCGCGTACTTGTTCCGTTAGTGGACCTTCTGTACTCTTGTTATTCGTGAGTATCTGTGAGACGCTCGGCATCGTGTGCGCGCATTGCGACGTTGCCGGTTTGGGCAATGCACTATCCGCTAGGTACTATTCCGCGCTACTGTTTTGATTTTAAACAGAAGGTTTCGAATTTATTGTCAATTAATAATTTTTTTGAATTCGGATTATTTTATGCTTATTTTTCTATGCTGATATTTTTATTTTAATCTATTAATGATATAGATTAACGAGTTTAAGGGAACGCCCTCTGTTATTTAACATACTGTATAAGGTGTAAAAAAATTAACTTAATTAACTTAATTAAATGATCCAACTAACAACTACAGGCCTACTGTTTAACTAAGACGGTGCCTGAGGTAGGTGCGGGGTGCAGAAGGGGTGTTGACGCCCGTCAGCAGACAAATGACTGAGCTCTCGAGACATGTCACTATACCCATCACGCACTGTGCCGCTATATTGACAATAACAACAATGATCACAAAACTGATAAATATCCACAAATTGTTACTTCAATTACAGCAAGTAGTCCAAGTGCTAGATCTAATAGACCTGTGCATGAAGAAGTTCCTGTCTCCGAACATGACGCTGCTGGTGGAGAGTCGGCAGGAGAGCACCTTGACAGTCATAGGGGCTGTAATGAAGATGTATATGCACCACGAGGACTGGGAAGTAAGGGACTCCGCGCTGAACCTGCTGCTGAGTTGTACGGATATATCTTTTATTAGTGAGTACTAAATAATTACATATTCTATCCACTTCTCAAACTAACGAGACAAATCCGTCATGAAGTTTCTGAGAGTCCAAGCAAGGCAATTTGCAAACATACACGGTGGCACTTGGCAGGGACATCGACTTGCAACCTGTTACCATGGATTTAGTACATGATTCTGAACCCCTGGAAAAAAACATGCTAACTGCTGTGTTTGGGTTTGGTTGATTGGAATAACAACGTTCTGCAAATCATATCACTTCACATTATTATAGTAGTAAGAGTTGGAGTTCGACCTGTTGATAAGCCTTTCAAAAACCGAAACACAGAAGTCAACAAAAACGCAGAAAACTCTATGTGAATGGACAAGGAGAATCCCAAGTAGGCCTCTTTCAGTCAGGCGGGACTATTTCAGGTTATGGCTCAAAACTTTCAGTCTATCAAAAAGTACTTTGTGCTCAAAACAATCGGTTCACCTCTGACATCATTGGTTGTAGCCCGACCGAGGTAAAAATGCACGGTCATGATTATGTGGCGCACAAATATTAGTAAATACATGGATGACGACGCGAACACAAGCAGACGTTTTACTTTGTGTAAATTATTTCATCACACAGCTGCTCTCAAAACAGTGAACGAAAACAGCGTGAGGAAATCGGCATGATCTAGAACCAAAAATTCGAACATAATGTGACATTTACCCACCAGCACTGAGCCCGCGTGGTAGATTATGAGCCCACTCCCTCTCGAAGAAAGGCGTGTGTCCCAGCACTGGGAACATTATAGGCTGGTACGTCTGGTAACCGTAAATTTATTCATTTTCGCAGCCAAAAACGTTAAAAGATGTTCGCCTAAATGAGATTCTGAGCACACGACACATGAGATACAGCATTTTATGCAATCCTAAATAAAATCCATAATTATTTTTCCAGAATACATACCTCTACAAAAGGTGATCAGCGAGAATAACCTGATGATCTTGGCTGCGAAGGCGGCGCTGACTGATCCGGAGTACTACGCGCAGAGCACCGCTCTCAGGTGCCTGGCAGCCGCGACGAAGATCGAGAGCATATGGAAGGAGGTGCTTGTCCATAACCCTCATATTCATGTAAGTTTTTTGTGAAGAATACTTATCATCTCCCACGTAAGTATAAACTTCTTTATTGTTCAGTTTCGAGCGAGTACATACTCACTTCATTGTATGTACCTTTACCTGTATGTATCTTGAAGGCTGTACTCAGCTGTGGGTATCCCGATCTATCATCAAAGGACATACAGAGGCGGCGTAAAGCGTGGGCGACGTGGGCCTCGCACGGACTCGCACCTGGAAGGCAGGACGAGCAAATTTTTTTTTCGCGTTTAAAACGATAAAACTCTTCAGTGGCTACGAGTAAACCCCTCGAGATTGATCATAAGATTCGTTTTGAAGAGTTCAATACATATATTGCACTTGGTGTCGACCTTTAAACACTTTCAATGTTTCCTACCTATAATTTACGAGTATGTATAGTTTTTTTTTGTAGCTTTTTGATTTTCCATAATACCTAAATGAAAAATATCAGTTTAAATTGTTTTTCAAATCTATCTTTTTGCGTTACCACCTACCGTGAGGGCCTCGCAAAATGCATGTTGCCCACATGAAATTTATGTCTTGCTCCGCCACTGAGGACATAAAGTGTCTAAAGATAGATATGAGAACCTGGAGTTTCGAAATGTGTACGAAATCATTTAACTTCAATTACCTAAATGACAAGAAAACACTTCTTATTGTAACTAATTTAAAAAACGGTTTTACATTTCAGTCGCAACTCGTCTTTTTACTAAGAAACAATCCGGAAGGAATGGTGCGGAAAGAAGCAGCGAAAGTACTGACCAAGGTCTACACGAACCAAAAGGTGACACCACAGTTCCAAGCTACGTTATACGAAGTAATGATGGCCGCTGCGCTGGATGACCTGCATTGGGAGGTACAGATGGCGGCATTACATTTCTGGAAACACGAGATATGTCGTCAACTGAGCTACAGGGGAATGATCGATGGAAAGTTCCCATCCGTCACGTTCTCAAAGGAAAAGAGGAAAATAATATCGTTAAATGACAAAGAAATTCTACGACAACTCACCTCAATAATGCACGATCTCTCTTCAATAGGTTGCTTAACGGTAATTTACGAATGTATGAATGAAGTATACAATTTAGAAATTATGGAACTAGCCTACTGCATGGCTACAGAACTGATAGGAATACTAGATCAATATAAATTCGGAATAATTAAAGATAACGCTATAACTTATCAAATGGAAGCAAATTTTGAAGAGAATGACGAAGAAATGGCAATGGATTTGACTTTCACAAGTAATATGGAAACCAGGGATAAGGTTATAGATAGTATATTAAATATGGATCAAAGTCAGCTCATCATAGATCTACATGACAGATATTTTCAAACGAAATCCGTTGAAATGGAAGAAGATTACAGATTGAACATTCCACGAAAAGAAATGATACATCCAAATAAGTTTCTAGAAACATTTAAAGGAACGGATTTCCGCTCAATCATAAAAGACAAAAAGAAATGGAATTCTGAAGTTTATAATAGTTTAGACATGTTGCTAGATGAAATTTTAGATGTTTAAGTACGGAGAGTACAGAGTCGATCTTAGTTTTTTATATGAGTTGTTAATTTTTAATTAAAAAATAAACAATGATTATAAAGAAAATATAATCTCAAGCTTACTAACAGTAACATTATTTATAAGTAACAGAGTTTACATCTTACACTAATAACAATCTAAAGAATTGGCTTCTTGATTCACATCATATATGCCGAGAACATCATCCACAAGGGACGAAAAGCTTCTAATGCCATCGTTCCATTTTCTTTTATCTTCAATAATCTGCTTGAAGTCTGTATTTTTGATGTAATTAGTAAATAAGTAAGGCGATGCGAATTTCAGTAGTTTTATCTTTGGTTTTAAAGGTGCCAAGGTATCCTGCGTCTTGTTACTTTGTAATGTCATGTGTCTTTCGTATATGTTTGCCAGTAAGTTGACGTCGTCTACATTTAGTATGTCTTCGATAATGTTCTCAGAGTTTTGCACGTCCATCATCTCCACATTATCATCAGTTTCTACTTTTTCTTCCTTAATATAACATAAGAGCTCTTTTACACTAGTTATTTCTCCCTCCTTTGGTGTCAATAACTCTGGCACGTTATATCTTTTGAGAATATCGTACAATTCCTGTGCTATGTTTAGGGTAGCATCCATTATGCATACTTCAGTATCGTCGTGAAGTAATGTAACGAAGACGGTGAGGCATCCAATGGCTGATAGTTCGTCTAGAATTTTGATCAGTCTCTTCTGTATTTCTGCTTCGTTTAACGTGACTATCTTTCGAGTTTCCCTAGAGAATGTAACTGGGGGAAAGTTGCCGTCAAGCATACCTTGTCCATTGAGCAGGGTGTAGTAGACACGCTTCCAGAAATTGAGAGCACTGATCTGCACCTCCCAGTGGAAGTCGGCGAGGGCAGAGGAAGCCATATGCTCGTACAGGGTCTGTGTGAAGCCCGGACACAGCTTCATGTTCTGGTACAAGTTGCAGAGGACGTTACACGCTTCTTTTCTTACAATACCTTCTTCGTTGTTGCGTAAAATGTAGAGTAATCGACACTGGGAAAAGGAAAAATAACAGATGTAATTACAAAATTCTAAGTACCTACGCTTTTTCATGAGGACATCACGCTTGTTTTCGCCGTTAGAGTCGCTAGTAGAGAGTAAGGTCTCTAGAAATGTCAATGTCACTAAACGTTCACTGTTTGCGGGATTTTTATCGCGGATTTTTGCAAATTTTTCATAATTGTTGTGAAGATTAACTAATGGCTTAAGATTTTAAGTAGTAACTTAGAATCTAATTTGGTAGCACTTGGAGGAAGGATAATATTTCTCAACCTCATGCTTGCCAATTTTAGGAACATTATAATGTAAATATTAATTTGAAGTTTTAAAATGTGAAAAATTAAACATTACGTGAAGTTATGGGTACTTAAACGTATCCAAACCATATCTAATGAAAGTACTGACAGGACCTTACTCGCCAGTGGCGCCAACTGGTGAGCACAAAAACGATAGCCCCATTTATCAATAATCAGTTATGTGTACCTTTATATCAGGATACTCCGCGATCAGCTGCTCCCACACCACGTTGATCCGGCTGGCCGCACCGATGCACTTGAGTGCCGACACCTGCACGTAAGACTCATAGTCATTGAAGGCGATCGTTGCTGCGACGTTAATGAGGTTGTTCTCTAAAATCTGCTTCTGGAATGGTGGGAACTCTGAAAAACAATAAAACAGGATCTGTCAGTACTTAAAAAGTGACAACTTTCAGAGAATTCTATAAGGGAGAGGCCGTTTGGGGTGTGTGCATTATTTAGAAATGGCGAACTAGTTTAGTATGGTATATTGTTGAAGTCAACTATACGGAAACACATCTATCAAAATAATGAAAAACTATCGATATACCCCCTTACAAATAAACGTACTATATCAGATGAATAATTACACACCGATTTCTCTTTATCAGTCGTCAGTATTACTGACGACTGATAAAGAGAAATCGGTTACTGACTCAGTAATTTGACTTTCGAAAGAAGAAGACAAAGCGTTGTGCAACTATACAAAGTTTATTAGTAATGGGGTAAGTTTACAATAACACAATTTTAATTGGCAAAACTACTAAAAAAATAAATACCACATACTTATATACGCGATATCAGTGCAAATGTGCAATAACTCCAATGCAGTGTCCCTTATCTCCCAATGTCGGTCCTGCATCTTCCTGTATATGAGCTTGCCTAAGTCGTGGATCGAGCCGCCCGGCTGAGAATCTACCAGTAAACTCAGATTTGGCTGCAGGAACTTCTTCACTGTCAACCCTATTACTTTTAAGGATACTACCACAAACTGAAAAGAATAAGATAAGATTTTTATTTGCTTAAACATGTGTGTGTACATACATAGTAAATGCATGCAAGATGATAAAGCAAGTTGAGTGCAAACATGTTTGTCATTACGTGACGTGCAAAATAATATATTTATACAAATTAAGAAAAAAAATTTACAGAATATTAAAAGTTGTCATACTTAATTATTAATCAGTTATTAAAATTATAGAATAAATCAACATTATTATATAAGTAATCATCATCATCATCATTTCAGCCGAAAGACGTCCACTGCTGAACATAGGCCTCCCCCAAGAACCTCCACATCGACCGGTTTTGTACTTCTCGCATCCAACGACTTCCTGCGGCCTTCACAAGGTCGTCGGTCCACCTTGTGGGAGGCCTAGGTAAGTAATAGGGTACTTTTACTTACAATTCTAGTATAAGAAGGACAAGAGCCAAATTAGAGCGAGGAGAACTCAATTGTTCAAGGGGGTTCAAAAGGCAATAAATAAAAGTAATTCTCAACTCACCTTGCAACTCAAATTTGATCTATCCAGATTGTTAATAACAATGTTGAACAAACACATGATTTCCACACTCTCGTGCCAATTAATATTCCGATGTGTGACCAAGGACAGCACATTGTCCATCACATATGTCATCACAAGGTTCTTCTCTTCACTATCTTCGAAATGTTCCAATTTCGGGTCTCCGTTCACATCTATTGGATTGTACTCTTGCAGTACGTAAAACAAGGCTTGAAAAACTAGATTTGCTTGCTCATCATTCAAATGATCCTTCAAATGGATGAGTTTCTTAACACATTGAAGAATTACTGCCAATGTGTCCAATTCTCCAGTCAAATCCCTCAGAGCATAAGCGGCCTTCGCTGTATATTCGCAGGAGAGGTTCAAAAGTCTCTCTATATAATCATGGATCCTTGCATCAGTCAGAGCTGATTTAGGCTTCCCATAAGTAACAAAAACCATAACAGGCACTAAAAAAACAAACAACATTTGATTTTTCATTTTAATTCGCTTCTGGTCATCTTCTTTGTACATTCCAGGTTCCTTATCTTTGCACAACGTATTCCATATGATATTACAAGCAGAACAAAAGTCTAGAACCAATGTGGCACAGCGACGCTGTACAAACGATTGAATGGTATTAAAACTGAAAGCTGCTACTTCAAGGAAATCTTCGGCAGTGTAAAGTGTTCCGGGCAACATCGGTTTTCCCAGAAAAACTTTCGCGAGTGTCAACCAATACATTAATTTCAAAAATGCCAAAGTCAAGTCGTCTGTTCGTATCCGGTCGAACGCTACGTATAGATAGGAAATTAGTGAGAATTCCTTGATTAGTATATTTATAAGCAAAGTTGTATTCTGAATGCGGCAATCCTTGCTTACAGTAGCAAGCAGTATCTGTACCGTAGGTTCTACTGCCTGACATATTTCTTCTTCTTCCTCACTTGTTAGTGTTTGAATATTAATGAAATCGTATTTACTGATGGGTTGTATTAAGTGATTGACTATTATTCTGATATTAGCAGCATCGCCAAAATCGTTGAGTTTCCAAAGAAACTCTGACATGAACTTGTATATTTGGCGTACAACAAAGACAGTTGATTTCTCATTGCATATACTGAGTATTTCTTTCCATATGCCTGTTTCTAGAATCCAAGCTATGCCTGAGCTGTGGGTAACGATTTTTAGTGCTACTTCCATATAAGCTACTTTTATGCTAGGATTGGTGTTTGGTGCACAGATCTCTTTAAAGCCTGCGCGTATTCTGTCTCCCTGCTTATCGAACATTTTAGCGAAATGTAACTCTTTCTGCGACGCGATAGCGAGGACCCTTGTGAGGAATACTTTGACTGTATTGTGCGCATTGTCGGCATTGTCTAATGCTTCGATTATCATATCAGATAGTAAGGGCGCACTTTTAAGGAGCGCTACCTCTGAAAAGAAAGAGAAAGATATTCATGAGAAACAAATAATTAATAACGTAACATCCTGCGATAATACCTGTTTAACAAAAGTATGTGGGGCATAATTCGGAAGAACCTAAACTTAGATTGTCAGTATTTTAGTAGTCCATCGTACAGATGATTTTTCATTTACCTAAATATAGTAATGTTGATTTAAAGTCTTCACACATCAATAAATCGTCCCTACTTAAAAAAAAAAAATCGTACTTAATAACTTAACATTTATACAGGGCGTCCCAGAAGTCGACGTCAAGCCGGAATCGAGTAATAAGCCAAGTTATAATAATCATCATGTATCATCATTCAATGTTTTTAAAGCCTTTTGCACCATCACCATCTACAGTCCGACTTCACCACTGCTGTGATATGCCTCACTCTTCTTGTGCCTAGCATCCTAGTCTTCTGCATAGTTTGGTCAATTAGTGGACAGTAACCCAGAATGAGGAACCACATCAATATTCATATACCTATACCTGTCGATGATCATCTGCCTAGCCTTTTCCCAACTATGTTGTTGGCTTCCAATCTAACCGGCAGCCTAATTGCGGAACGCCAAATCGTCAAATGATTCTGATCAGTTGGCTTCATTTCTATCACAATTGGCTTCATTTTACGATTTTCGAATTGCGAAACTCTAGTTTCTGCGCAGGGCCTTAACGTTCATAATTGGTTTCATAATAAACTAGAGTTTCGCAATTCGAAAATCGTAAAATGAAGCCAATTGTGATAGAAATGAAGCCAACTGATCAGAATCATTTGACGATTTGGCGTTCCGCAATTAGGCTGCGGATGCAGCTGAATACCAGTATTTTACATGGAGCGACTACCTATCTGACCTCCACAACCCAGTTACTGGGTATTACGATACCACTTGGTAAGACTGGTTTGTCAGATTTTAGGGCTTCTGACTACCCGTAACGACTGTCAAAGATCCACGTATGACAGCCGGGACCAACGGCTTAGCGTGCTTTCCGAGACACGGAGGGGTCTCGGTATGTAAAGATGGTCACCCATCCACAAACCAACCACGGTAAGTGTAGCTTAACCTGATCGATCGACCTGTGCGGCTGTCATTATTTAGCCACGGGCCCCTCTCACCATTCATATACCTATCGATATACATAGATTGTTATAGGTGTTAATTTTTTTTTTTCTCTCGTTTCCCTATGAGAATAGCTCGGGCCATCATCTGCCATTTTTTTATGACTGGCATCTCGCCTTTACCTAGTAGGCCGTGTAGTATGCTTAACCGGAGTTGCCTGTGGTTGCCTCAATAAATTAAGGCCTCCAGCCAGGACTTATAGAACTTAAAAACTACGCGCCTACACGCTAAAGCACCTCCTATGCAGTACGGACCTCGGCTTAGGGCGTCGCTGGGAGAAGACAGGCAGGATCGGAATTAAATCATCAACATTTATTTACTTAGCCTTATCCCAAAACATTGTTGGGTAAATTAGAAACTAAACCAGTTTTTTTTTTAATTTATGTGATAACGAACAAGCCCACCTGCCCCCTTATTCACAAACACTCGATATGCTTCCGTATCGTATCGAACATTAATCATTGTTATCGTAGGAGTCTTCTCAATGCTGTTCACAAGTCCAAAACCCGAATTTTTTTTCAGTTTAAATCAAATAGACGCCCGCTATTCTTCCAACAGCTATTTGCTGTTGAGGGGAAGTCAAATCAGGTTATCGAAATGTCAGGTTTTCGATACGATAGCCTGTCGTATGTTTGTGAATCAGGGCTCAGGATAATTTGTTGTTATCCAATTATAATCATGCAATATATCATTGACATCATCCTTATAAAAAGCATGATGAAAATGCAATAATTTTGCTCTACTTCTGCCGCTGGCCGCCTTTTTTAATCGACATCAAAAAAGGAGGAGGTTCTCAATTCGGATGTTTTTATCTTTGAATTTGGGATTATTTGTTGTTGATTGAATTGTCGCTACCTCAGTAGAAGTTCTTTATTTACAAAATGTATAGCTTCTCGTGACGGGGACTTTAGTTAGGTACAATTTTTTAAATAAATATATTCAAAAATATCAAATAACACAAAAACTGCAGAGCAGCTGAGTCTACATTAAACATCGACGGATATTTACCTACTTGATTGCTGTTGATACCGTCGTTTTGGTGATCATTTCAGTTATTTAGGTGCCCAAACCGGTTGCGTGAATAAGCGACGGGTTAAAGTTATTACGTTTTTTATATCCTGTCTAACATAAGAGTCATAATATGGCATATAAGTCTTACTGTCGTACCTAATGTAAAAGCCCTTAAAACTTACGAAATTGTAAGTATACTTACCGTCAAACGGGGTGAATAGGGATGCAGGGGTGAATCGGGACAAAACTTTAACCGGTCAAGCGTCGCGGTTCGCCGATCGGCGACGAAACAATAGAAGATCAATTTGTGTCTCATTAGCGGCGCTTGACAGATTAAAAGGGATTTTAACATTAAAATAATATAGTTTGTGGCCAAAAAGGACCCTAATGTGTTTACTGTAATTTAATGAACGATTACGTGCCCTTATTGACAACAAACTATATTATTTCAACGTTAAAATCCATTTAAAAGTTTCGTCCCGATTCACCCCTGCATCCCTATTCACCCCGTTTGTAAGGTACTCATTGCTAATTATATTTACAAACATCATCCAACCAAATAGGTATTTGGAGGCCGCATTTTAGGATATATTATACAATTTTACATATATAATTTATACTACGTACATTGATTATGTAAGAAAACGTGTGCAAAGTTTCTGGTTATGTGTGATGATGACGATATGCTATGCACGCGCGTCCAGTGACGGAAGACGCGACGCCGCCGCCGACGTCTTTCTTTAGCGCTCATGATTGATGAATTATTTTTTAGTTAGCCGACACTGTGCCACTGCTGTGCAAAGGGCATGACGCTTTTTCCTTAAGGTGCTCCCTCACCGGGAGCATTCGCCTGTAATGTAACGTTACAGATTCGAGCATTACATCAGTGAGGGAGAAAAATCAAGCATTACAGCGCGCACTTTGTAATGATACAAAACGAGTATTAAATCAGTGAAGGAGGAGAACCGAGCATTACAATGCGCACCTTGTAATGATACAATGTGTAATACCTTGATACAACTTGTAACATCAATGCGCTCCACTTGTAAAAAGTCAAATCTGTATTGTTTGTTACATTACACGCGAATGCTCGTCAGTCAGGGAGGTAGTATTGTAATGTAATGCTCAAAGTCGAATCTGTAATGTTGCATTACACGCGAATGCTCCTGGTGTGGGAGCACCTTTACGTGATAGTTTTTTTTTCTACCAGTCAACTCCTACCGAGCTACTACTCCTTGAGCAGTGGTGGCCCAGTAGTATCGGCTCGACTTTACGAGTAGATCAAACCCAGTCAGGCGTGTTACTTTGTGTAAATTATTTTATCACTACTGCTCTCAAAACGGTGAAGGAAAACATCGTGAGGAAATCGGCATGTCCGAGAACCAAAATTTCGAAGACATGTGACATCTACCAACCCGCATTGGGACTGCTTGGTAGATTACGGCCCGCTCCCCCTCACAAAGAGAGGAGGCCTGTGTTCCAGCAGTGGGAACATTATAGGCTGATTTTGTTAATTCCTACCGCAAGCCACGTTAAGAAACTTCGTTCCAAAAATATTTTTTGCAAATTTTCGAGACGTTACGTTGGCAAGAGCTGTTGCCTCTAAATAACATACGAAAAAAATTTTATTACCGAAGCGATCACTGAGGTAATACGTAGTACGTAGTACATAATTACCTCAACGCGAAGCGATGAGATTAAGGTCATCGCAAAAAATTGCACTACTGATTTTTTTGGGATGTTGTTAGGATAAATTAGTTTTAATCATGATCTGGCAGTTTGAGTAATTTACGCGGCCTACCCAAATGTCCTTTTTTTAGTATTGTTCGTCGAATCGTAGAGCTCCTCTAGTTCTGAGTTGAGCTGCACGATTTTTGACAAATGCGTGCACTGACTGGACAGGTCCGCTCAATCTGTGTGGTTCTTTCCTCAAAAGACACCAATCAAGCAAAACACCAAAAACACCAATCTACATGGTCTTCACATGATCTGACCAAGATTTTGTCTGGACTTTAAAAGAGACTATGACCTCTGAGTTTGTTTCGGCCTTTCTTCCCAGAGTAGTCAGATAGGAAACCGACCTCATCCAGCTTTAAAAAAAATATGATTGACGTGTAAAAGTGTTTGTACAAACCTACTTACAGAAATAAAATAATTTATTATTTAGATAAGTACCAATAGTGTAAAACTAAGTTTGGAGCTTCGAAAGACCCGTGCAAACTGCGTGGTGCTCGAAAAACCCCGAAGTTTTCGGACTTCTTTCAGTTTTTGACTTATGACTTCTAGCATCCTATGGAAAAGTCATCCAATACATTTTTTAAACATTCTAAACATGTATCTCGAGTTTCATTGGACCTACAGAGTTATGGGTGTGCTCAAATTTTGTATAAGTTCTTTAAAAATGTATTGGGTGAATTTTCCGTAGGATGCACCTTTTAGCACATGGGAGAAACCCCCTGCCTTAACCTCACCTTCCGTCTCACCTCTGGAATCTCAGGATAATACTTCTATTGTTCTATTTACCTCTTGCCTTGACAGAGAGGCAAATACTAACCCCCTTATTCATAATCCTATTTTATCTCTATTTTAGCTAAAATAGGTTTATAGAATGTTTGTCTTTATCTGTCACGTTGTCATTTCTGTGTGTAAGAAAGAGACAAACCCCATTTTAACTAAAATAGGTTTGATAAGTTTTATGAATAAGGGGGAAAGACTACAATTTTTTAAATCCCATTTTTTACCTGCGCAAGTAGTAATAAAATGTAAGTATGTAACTGTTGAGATAATTAAAATTTAAGCAGTTTTTTAAACTTACCCAGATAAAAAATTGGTTGGAAATATAATTTATGCAATACTTAAGTAGAACCACAGAATACTTAAAGTACTACGTACAGAAAGGACACTCCCTTCCCCGCACTAACATCAGTTACCGCACCTCACCCCGCACTTCGGCGTATTCGTCGCAGTTCTTTAACAAGAGCGCTCGCAAACACAAGTACCTCACGCACACATTCATACGTATACAAACGTCATTTTTTAATGTAGTAGTAGTAGGTAATTATTTTGCGAGCGTTGTATGGAGTGTCCGGGGTGTGGTAGAACGAAATTATGTCACTGTAGTTTCTGCGTAAAATAAAATCACTAATACCAGGTTTCGGGTATTTTTTTGTGTTGGTTTATTTTGCCACCAAAAGAGCGCAGATATATGCAACAGTAGAACCAGTTTTCAAGAATTTTTGCTCGCTAGCTTCAAATAGAAAATGAGGAAATCCTAAAGGAACACAAACAGTAAAATATTTTGACATCACATCTGATAGATATTTTATTACATTACAAGGATATTTAAGATGTACGAAATGAAAACAATGTCAATATTAAGGGTCCGCAACCTACGCATGCTAATGTGTTGTTCATACAAAAGTAATACCAAAATAATTTGTAAATCAAACATATTTTTAAGGTAGTGTGTGTGTATTTATTTCGATTGGATTACAAATTATCTAGGTTCCCAATTATATATTTTGAAAGGCCTCTGATATAAAGACGAGATGTGAGGAATTTCAAATTTATATAGAAAATTGAGGAAACCGGCATGTCCTAGAACCAAAAATTCGGAGAAATGTGACATCTGCCAACCCGCACTGGGCCCGCGTGGTGGATTAAGGCCCACTCCCTCTCACTGAGAGGAAACCTGTGTCCCAGCTGTGGGAATATTACAGGCTGATTATGTATGTATAGAAAATTTATTTTTCTCTAAATTCTTTAAATCAGTGTTCATTCAAAATACAGTATGAACAACCCATGCTTCGCTGGCCTCTTAATATCTAACAATTTGTTACCCATGTGATATTTTTTGCTAAGCTGCAAAGATGTTTCAATGAACGGTGACTTAGCAGTATGTATAATTAGGTACTGAGTTTTTTTTTCTTTTGTATTATGCTTATGGGCAGGGAAACATTTATAATGATCTGGCAAAAGTAAAAAAAAAAAAAGACCATGAGAATGAATCATGCAAATGCATAGCATGTTCTGAATATTAATATATGAAGTATGTTTTTATTTTTCAAATCCTATCAACCGTTTTGGTTATTTAGGTTAAAATTTCCATTAGAGGACCATTGATTTATGGGGTGGTGAGGGGGGGAAGGGGGAGGGGGGGAGGGGGGGCTGCCCCCTGTACCACCCCCAACCCGCGGAGCCCCATGGTTATGGAGATATCCATGGTTAAAGTTTTGAGGTTAGAATAAAAAATTCCATAAATGTCCATCGAATTATGGTACGGGAAGGCCCGGCTACCCCCCTATACCATCCCCATCCCGCAGAACCCCATGGTTATGGAGATGTCCATGGTTGAAGTTTTTAGGTTAGAATAGCGCTATTTAGTCAAACTTGGGGGCGAGCTTCCCTTTTCCCCTAGTTTGACTCCGCCTTATCTCCGGCGCTGCGGGAAGAGCAGCCCTTCCGCCCTTGCGTGACGAAGCACGGTCACTCATCATCACTCACAGCGGGCGAGGGCTGCTCTCCCTCCGCGCCTCCGGTTTTTTATATACACTCTAGGGGTAGGGCAGACAAGACCACGTGGAAAGTGGGGTGCTCTGATTCGGTTTTGGGTAATTTTCGGATATTCATATAATGAGAATAAAACACAAGAAATTTTGGCGTCGCTTTACGTTCCGTTCCACAGTTTAAACAAAAATTAATTATTTTTTGTGTAAAAAAGTCGAATGTAATTGCATAATACAGCACGATTATTGTGCACATTAATTATACACCAAATATAATATGTGAATATATGAAAATAAAATAAAATTTAAATAAAAAGTATGACATAAAGTTGAATTAAATACACCTCTACCGTCAACGGAACGTGAAATGTCAATTTTGACGTCTACCATGACAATTTATCTAACCTAAAAATTTGCAAATGGCGAGCTATTTTCCAATTTGTATGGAAACTTTAAAAAATTATATCTCGTAAACTGTGATACTCCGCGGTTTGAAATTTTGTAAAAAGCTTTCTATTTATGAGTACTATCTACAAAAAAAAAATGAACTTCCAAATCGATGGTCCTTTAATGGAAATTTTAGCCGTTATTTATTTATGTGTAAATAAGTAGATATTATTTTATTAACTATTATTTGTTAACTTAAGAAGTACCTAACAAAATGTTTCCTGAATTTTAAAGGCGAGTTCTCAGGACTTAACTGTAAGGGCAAATTATTTATCAAGTCAAAACATGTGTCCTTATGAGGAAAAGAACAATGGGTAAAGTTGTATGGGCCCCGTACCCAAAAAAAAAGATGACTGTAGCATTATGAGCTATATCGGTATTCGTTGCCCTCATGGAGTAGTTTAATTAATCCTAAGACAGCATGTCTGAATTCACTTGGAGAAAAAAGATATTTAAGGAAGTTAAATTGGTTTTGAGAAGACGGTACCCAGAGACAAGGTTAATTGTAGCATTATGAACTATGTCGGTATTTGTTAACCTCATGGAGTAGTTTAATTAATCCTAAGACAGCATGTCTGAATTCACTTGGAGAAAAAAGATATTTAAGGAAGTTAAATTGGTTTTGAAAAGACGGTACCTACCCCGAGCCAAGGTTAATTGTAGCATTATGAACTATGTCGGAATTTGTTGAACTCATGGAATAGTTTAATTAATCCTAAGACAGCATGTCTGAATTCACTTGGAGAAAAAAGATATTTAAGGAAGTTAAATTGTTTTAATAAAATAATAGGAAAGTTCATTATCTTTATTCATTATTGTAATTACCATACTTATATTGGTTCTTATTCAATACTAGCTGACCCGGCGAACTTCGTACCGTCTTTAAATTTTTTTTTGTTAATTTTTTCCCATGTTTTAATAGCTATTCTGCTATTCGGGGCAGAGATTATGAGCTATGTCGGTATTCGTTGCCCTCATGGAGTAGTTTAATTAATCCTTAGTCAGCATGTCTGCTGGCAACCGACAATGCAGCATAAAATGAGATACAAAAAAGAAATAAAAACAAAACACAATACAAGTTCTAAATCAATTTTAATTAATTTTTAAACAAGTTCTGTTAATTTTCTAAATCACTGGAGCCTTATTGAACACGTTCTGTGATCCATTGTAGAATAATCCACACGCTAACAACATTGTCGAAATAATAGAAGACAGAATTAACGTTTCCAACAGGTTTGGTGACTAATATGTTGTGGACTGTAATATCAACCGCAAAAGGGTACGTTTCACAGCGATAGAAGAAAGCGATGTACCATTTCCTAGCCTCAACGAGGGGGAACTTATCTTGTTTAGTTTAGGCACATACCAATTAAAATTCGCAAAATCATACGTGTCAGAGCATTTGCGAAGAGGCATGTAGGTACCCTATAGAGGTATGCGTAGAACCAAGTCCTAACATGAGATATGGCGCAAGTGATTGACTGTCGAGTAATTATTATTTAGTAAGATTATTGTAAAATGGAAAATTATACCTGTGAGACCTGCTGGTGAAGTATGTTTAAATAGAAACATTTTCAAACGGTTGATTGATGTAGTTTTTTTTTGTGCATACCCTGTCTGAAATCTCTGTGCACGCCACTGCATGATTGCCACCCTCGTGTGTGCCGGGAAAGATAATCATATTAACAACGAGGTTTTTAAACGTGGAATGTGGACTCAGCGATCATTGTGCCGATAGTCGTGACAGCCTATGGCTTAATAGCCAAAAACGTCGACTAGCACCTGAGGAGGCTCTCGTTGGGCAGCTGGATCAAGGACTTGATTCAGAAAGCGGAACTTCTCGACACGACCCACATTATTAGGAGGTTCTTCTCTCTAGAGCCCTGATTGCCGATAGCTTGGACCTGTTCCCGATACCGGTGGGCTACAACTTTTTTATATTTTTAAATGTTTTTATGTTCTAATATTTAAAAATATAATTTGTATAAACATGTATAATGAAATAAAGGAGTTAAAATAATAATTAATGAGAATAAATAATGTTCCATTCTTTTATTTTATTCTATTTAATAAAACAATTTAACTTCCTTAAATATCTTTTTTTTCCAAGTGAATTCAGACTTGCTGTCTTAGGATTAATTAAACTACTCTATAAGGTCAACAAATACCGACATATTTCATAATGCTACATTTAACTTTGTCTCTGGGTACGGTCTTCCCAAAAACAATTTAACTTCCTTAAGGTGAATGCGTAGTTGTAGCCCGCGAAATTCAATTTTTCTTACGTTTTTTGCAGTTTTCAGGTCAGTGTCAGGTTGTATCTTGATGAAAATTTGATTCGCGACTATAACAGGTACGTATTCACAGAATTATAATCATCAGAATCATTAATACATCTGTTTAAGTTAGATTTCTACCACCAACACTTTTCCATACGAGATTTGTTCTTAACGGTAGAAATCTAACTTAGAAAGATGTATTAATGATTCTAATTATTATAATTCTGTAAATACGTACCTGTTATTGTCGCGAATCATATTTTGATCAAGATACAACCTGACACTGACCTGAAAATTGCAAAAAACGTAAGAAAAATTGAATTTCGCGGGCTACAACTACCCATTCGCCTTAAATATCTTTTTTCTCCAAGTGAATTCAAACATGCTGTCTTAGGGTTAATTAAACTACTCCATGAGGTCAACAAATACCGACATAGTTCATATTGCTACAATTAACTTTGTCTCTGGGTACGGTCTTCTCAAAAACAATTTAACTTCCTTAAATATCTTTTTTCTCCAAGTGAATTCAGACATGCTGTCTTAGGATTAATTAAACTACTCCACGAGGTCAACAAATATCGACATAGTTCATAATGCTACAATTAACCTTGTCTCTGGGTACCGTCTTCTCAAAACCAATTTAACTTCTTTAAATATCTTTTTTCTCCAAGTGAATTCAGACATGCTGTCTTAGGATTAATTAAACTACTCCATGAGGTCAACAAATACCGACATAGTCCATAATGCTACAATTAACTTTGTCTCTGGGTACGTTCTTACTCGTTCTCCTTTGTAAAATTATTCTCAAACAGCATTCAAACTTGTTGTATTATACATTTATAGCACTGTCAGCATGTTTGTTTTAACAATTAGCACCCGACCAAATACAAATAATACGTCTCTTGTACAATATTTACTTAGTTTATCTACATTTTTCGGCTAGGTCAGTCTACAATCTTATCTTACTGTACTGTAAAACTGCAAACAGTAATAGATACCAAGATATTTGAAAGATAATACTTACCAGGATCAGCGCAGTTTGATAGTTTCGTGATAAGCCCATCGGCGTAGTAGCTATCGAGTACATAGTTCGGCTCAGTAAGTCTTTCAAATAACAACTTTATCTTATTTTGTATCTTAACACATTCCATCTTAGTGCTTGTTTTACTGCAGTTAACATGAAGGAAAACACTTTACTGTGAAAGCAGTTGAGCCAGCCGGTAGTAGATATTCTTCAAATTAGCAACTATAATACTCTGACTCAAACAACAAAATGCATGATCTTCAAAAGGTGGTCCCACCATCAGTCTCCTCAAGTAAGCAATAACCAAATGACATTGACAGAATATTTGACACTTGTAAGTTGTAACAAACATGATGACAGATGATCATCGACCATCGTCCATCGTTTTTTTATTTTCAGCCTAGAGGAATCAGCGTATAATCGACTAAATCAAATCAGGTAAAACTTTTTATTGCATGTACAGTAAATTGCATGTCCGTGGTTTTTCCTGAATTTAGAACAATGTGTCTTTAACATTCTACTTACAGAAAACAATGATTTAATGTATTATATTATAGCAATTGATAATCCACACAGCGCGCTGCGCTAGAACTACAGAACATCCTAACATCACGCCTTTATTTCCCAAAAGTGTACACACACATTTCGCCATGTATTTTAGGATTGGATGACCATTCGTCACATTGGCCATTTCGTCGCTATCCCTAATAGGTCACTTTCACTAATACGATATGTTAACCTTTTGCCGTCAACCAAGAAATTCCAGATGGAAAAACCCAATAAAACTTTGCCTGACCCGGGATTCGAAAGCTGGAGGATCACTGTAGCGCTTACGATAGCTAGATCAACTCTCTATAATTATAGCGGTGAGCATAAATATAAGCATATTAACTGTATGCTTACTGCTATTGTTTATGTTTCTCTATTATTTAACAAACTCTCGATCCCTTTGCAATAACAGCCGTGAGAATGATTTCATGGAAAGGACTAAATTCCTTTATCAACTCTCAACGGCATGTCAAGCATTCTGCTGAGGATTTATCTGTTAGTAGTGCTCTAAAAACTACTTTTAAAATGTTTCTTTTCAGATAGAGCTATTGTATATCGATGTGACAGCTATAAATATGTTTTTAGTTAGTTTTAGTTTTTTGTTAGTCTATGGTCGTTGAGCGATGATCATGATTGTTCTAGAATTGTGTTAGAGCTTCTGACAAATTTTTATCTGCAATCTGCAAGACAACTTGCTGTATCTGCTGTTGAAATTGAACTGAAAAATTGTGTAAAGACTGTGTATGTGAAACGAGTGCTATTACTCAATTCAATACGAAGTGACAATAGTTGTGTTTTTTTTTATTAGTGCGTGAGATGCCTTTGAGAGGAAGAAGTTTCGTAAGTGATCATGTTATATGATATCTTATTTCCTTCCGATTTGTGTAGCGATGTCGTGCGCAGCGTTGCTATCTCATGCATGTATCTAACACTGCTCCAGTGCGATGTCCGGATTCTTAGAGACGCCCTTGACTGTAGGCTACTCTCATCTGCATTATTGACATACTAACCTAATAATACGGTGTATTCATGTGTAAAGTAGTTGTGACGATTGCATCGATGAGTTTCAGTTTTGCTTGCTTATAGTTGCAGCACATTTTTGGCACACACCCAACTGTAGTATCCTTGACTGTGTAATAACTAATATATTAATTAACATTAATTTGGGGCCAAACTGAAGGTGTTGCTAGAGGTCTGTCGTCTGATATGGTGGTCTTCCACAGGATGGTTGATGCGTGCCTGCTATAACACAAGTGTTCCCGAGTGCCTCTTAACAGCCTGCTTTTAAGGTTAGTCACATTTTGTTGTCTCTCTGCTGTAGATATACCAATATTTGAACAAGAATTGGGCATTCATTTGTGAAGTTTGGATTTGATTTGTTTGTAAAATTTATGTGGTGTCCTAACCATAAATTGTGCTTAATAATGCATTTGGATTTTGTGCCAAAATTGTGAAGTGTGAATAAGTCCTTTTTACAGTATTGTGAAGCCAAATTTTAGGACCATGAAATGTCAAATATTGATGTGTCTACACATATGAATTGTTTGCGCTGTTACATGTATGGTGGCAGTTGTTACTGGTGTAATGTTGGATGATTATGACGGAAGTTATTTTGTGTAATATACTGTATTTAACGGCTCTATTTTAGGTGTATCTGCTGTTAAAGTTTTATGCTCTAAACTTTATACAAAGTCTCATAAGTAAGTCTCATAATTATTGAAACTAAAAACTGTCCAGGAAAATTAATAACTATACAATTTTGTATCGGGACTTAAAGCTGGTTTCAAAGTAATTTTAAAAGAACATACAACAACACTGAGCAAAAAAATTTTGCACATTATATGAAATTGTCACCACACTTGAAGATTGCAAATAAGGATGTAAGTGCATATATAACTAGAAAGTCTTCTAAAGTTTCCTTAAAAGTGAAAGTTCTGTTACACAATAACACTGTAAAAATTGTTACCTAAATTCTTTTGGCTTCTGGCCAAATCATTAATCTCCTAAACATTCCATTCTTTTGTTTATTGAGAACTTGAAAGTTAGACAAGAAAGTGTTGTTATTTCGTAATATTATTTTATGTGAATGCAGAGATTTTTTTTTTTTGTTATACTAGTAATCACCAATAGACTGATGATGATAATGTTTCCTTTGTCTGTAAGCCCCTTCATACACAGGGCTACTCAAATCTTAGATACTCAACGATTTTAGTCTTCAAGCGACTTAAATGGATTTGTATGGCGGCGGTCGCTTGAAGACTAAAATCGTTGAGTATCTAAGATTTGAGTAGCCTTGTGTACGAAGGGGCTTAGGGAGAGTGACCACAAGCGACTTTTGTCTCAGCAACTAATTTATCTCTCACATCAAGTCTGCGGGTTTCTATGAAAGTGCTTTTGCTTTGTCGCGTCACTACATGCGCCCACTTTCATACAAACCCCCATAGACTTGATGTGAGAGACAAATTAGTTGCTGAGATAAAAGTTGCTCTAAACCCATTAAGATATATCCTATCCTAACTATAATATTATAAATGCGAAAGTGAGTTGTTTGTGACGCTTTCACGCGAAAACGACTGAACGGATTTGGATAAAATTTGACACATGAGTAGGCCTAGAACATGACCTGGGTTAGGACATCTAAGTACAAACTGCCATCTTTAAAAAGAATAGCAAAACAAGGTTATACTTACATTATTAAGATATACTGTTTGCCACTGACCAATAATAAAATGGTAAATAGCTTTGTTTATTACTGCATACTCTATGGTCATGTTTGATTTACAGCTAACCAAGAATAGATAAAGGACATCACCATTCCTTTGGCTTAACATAGTTTCTATAAAAGGAACAAGTTGTAAAAACTAATAAATGATGTAACATGAACACAGTACATGTAATGTTTACTTTAAGACTATGGCCACACTTCTCGCTTTGTCGTAGTTTCGTGGTCGCGGCAAAAAGAGACTAACAGCAGTGGCACGAATATTCGCCTGTACTTGATAATGTGACAACCACACAAAAATTGGGTCTTAAAAAGGTTTTTTTTAAGTCAATTTTACCAGTTTTATTAGTAGACGAACCGTGCGCCTGCCCGATGAGATTTCCCATCGGCATCGGCAAAAATTGTCACATTTTAAACAAACTTTCATCCCCTTTTTTAACCGACTTTAAAAAAGGAGGTTCTGTATTCGACCCGTATGTATGTATGTTTGTGGGTCAGGACCAAATTCTTCTGCATTCATTGATGGGTTAAAATGTCCCTACTTCAGCTCGCCAAGAACATATTAAATCTTCTTTATAAAAAAACCGCGAGCATGTGTATTTTAATTTATTTTATAGCCTTTAGGGTATAACGATATTATAATAATCATTAAACTGAATTTAAGCACAATTGGTTTTGTAATAATAAACAATATAAATGTGTCCTAAAAATGCTTCCATTGTGACACTCAGTTGTGCCACACCATACTATGCAGTATTTCAATACCTAACAACTGGGAATTTCGTTAATATGCTGCTGCAGCACTGGCGCATTACCTGTAACCAACTTCAGTATACTGCGGCCATGTTGTTTAACTGTGGATCGAAAAAAACGTCTTCCGTGTCAAATGTGTCATTATAAATTATTGTATTTGTGTGGATATTTCAACTATTTCCAGACAAATTATGTGAATTTGCAGTCTTACATCTATAAGTTTACTTAATTAAGTATTGAAATATACTAGCATGCTTTCGTTTACCAGTTAAATTTACGAACTGCAAACATTATTAGTTTGGTTTTCGCGGGTATTTTGTTCCAGTGTGCTACGAATGACACTAAATTGTGCTACGTATCACAACGGAAAATTGTAAAGGTAGGTGCACATCAAATTTTTGTTCAATAATAATTATTTAAAGTTAACTCCGATTTTTATAAAATTAGGTATTATACAAGGTGTTATTAATTTAACGCAAAACCTAAAGTGTTTGTGTTCGAGCTGTTTAAGTAACTTCTGTTGTAAACAGAAATTTATTTCTAGTATGTGTGACTAGAAATAAATTTCTGTTTTTAACAGAAGTTACATAAACAGTTAATTAAAATGAGCTTAGGTAGATTTTCAATTTATTTATTATTTACACAGAATATACCCTTTTTGCTATCATGTGCTCATACCTTTACAAATTCCACTGTGATACATTTTTTCCAGTGTAACACTTTCCGTTGTGATTTCCGTTGTGCAACGATGCAAAGAATTTGGTCCTGACCCTTGTATGTCCGCGATTATCTCAAAAACTACTGAACCGATTTTGATAATTCTTTCATGAGTGTGATCTACATACTTTCAGGAAGGTTTTAGTATATAATACATTAGGTAATTATTCTTATGTACGAAGTTATATGCATAAATGTAATGCATCTCCGGGATTTTTATGTGAATTTTGATGATTCTTCGAGTCGTGTCTTCAATGCACTTGTGTTAATTGAATTTGTGTGGAGTAGGTACAACTAAAAAGTGAAAAATAAAAACTTTTTACAAAAAAAAACAACCGACTTCAAAAAAAACACTACAAAGTGAAAAATAACTTTAATTTCGGAAGTCGGTGTCAAAAAACGAAAATGCGGAACCAACGACACCGACTTCCGAAATTAAAGTTATTTTTCACTTTGTAGTGTTTTTTTTTTTAAGTCGGTTGTTTTTTTTTTGTAAAAAAGTTTTAACCTGTAGGAGATGAATTATTAAAATTACTTCCTTAGTGCTCACTTTCGCTGTATTTTTTTATTAAGTAGAAGACTCATCTTGGTGTACTGTATCGTTGTTTCTTCTCTTTTAAATCCATAAAATGTCGCTTATAAGAAGTCTGTAATAGCGATAAAACTACATGCTGTACCAGCCTAAAGTAAATTTGCTTCTAATACTTTTAAAATGAGTATTCTATCGACCATGATAGTCTATGTCCTACGTTCATACTTAATTGTCCTCCAGTTAGTTACACCATATTTACGAGAACATCCATGCATCTGGGCACGCCTCGCCCAACTTTATTTATACTCTGACTAAACTGATTGACATTTATTGCTGCCTACACAAGTATTCTCTACTAATAATAAATTTCGTTACCACAGCCGTGTATGCGCGTTCAAGTCTTGATCGGTTCTTTGCTCCCATTGCAATGGCGGCGGTGTTATCAAAATATTGATGATCTATCGAGTCGATGGTTCGTAAAGAAACTAGAGGGGCAATTCCCGTGTTTTTTAGAACGTTCGCATTCTAATTTCAGTGTCAATCTGTCAAAAACAACACAATTTTTTGTAGATTTGACATTAATTGTCGCTGAAATGAGATTGCGACTAGATTTTGAACGTTTTTAATTACGGAATTTGGCCTTCAGATGCGCAAAGTCATGATAGTGTGTTTGATAATGTCAATCCATACTAATATGTATTATAAATGCGAAAGTGTGTCTGTCTGTTACCTCTTCACGCTTAAACCGCTGAACCGATTTAGATGAAATTTGGTGTAGCGATAGTTTGAGTCCCGGGAAAGGACATAGGATAGTTTTTATCCCGATATTCCCATGGGAAACTTATGCGGGTGAAACCGCGGGGCGCTGCTGTTTCAAATATCTAAACTTTGATTCTTTAAGCTTGTGCAGACCAAGACCTTATAATGATTTGTGCAGGCATTTTGTTTGGATCTCATATACTTAGGTAAAAAGGTTCAGTCAGTTCACGGTTTATGTGCTCATCAAACCTTTAATTTTTATAATTTTTCTATTATTCTAGCGTGTTATCCAGCTTCTAGCCGAATACACAAAATAAATGAAAGTAATAGTGGTACCTACGAATCACGACATGTACATTGACGTCATTTTCCGACACTCCGAGAATTGGGTTGGGCTAACATTTTTGTGCGGGGCACACTCGATTAACTGTTATTAGGATATTTACATACACAACTACGTCCACACTCCACAGACGACATGAATATTGTTTTACACGCGATATAGCATGAGTTTGTCCACAATGATATATCGAACACTAGCTGCGTCCCGCGGTTTCACCCGCATAATTTTCGATGCCGTGGGAATATCGGGATAAAAACTATCCTATGTCCTTCCCCGGGATTCAAACTATCGCTACACCAAATCTCATCTAAATCGGTTCAGTGGTTTAAGCGTGAAGAGGTAACAGACAGACACACTTTCGCATTTATAATATTAGTATGGATTTTATACGGTAATAGTCGTTCAGTCGGTAATCACGCGTGTACAGGATAATTGTAACAGTTCAAAGTTTTATCAGAAAGCCGATAGATCCTTTTTCGCTCCCTTGCTGGTGTTTTAAGCATGATCCAGCTAGATCCAGTGTCTTGGCTGTTGTGAATGCACTTTAAAATTCACCGATTCAGAGGCTGAGAATCTGCACTTTTTAGAAGTCAAAAGTCCCTAACTTGCCCGCCCTTTACTACTGCCTAGTACTGTAACTGAGAAGAAGACATACCATGGGATTGTACTGGGAATTTTCTCAGCCCAGAACCTCGCAGCAAGGCAATGATTATCACCAGTAGTTGAAAAGGAGAATTAGAGCAACGCTTTGTAATCTAATCAATAAGTCATGACTCTTTTTCATACTAGGTATACAATATTTAGTGGGTCACTTCAAATCGCTGCGTACACGCACGTGGACAGGTCACAGGACTACAACGCCGCTCTCTTGTAGCAAATGACAAGTGACGACACAATATTGTGGGTGTTACTGAATACGGAATGTTCCTAATTCAAATGCAATTTACTTCCGCTTCTATCTAAATTACAAAACTTTTGTAATTTGGATAGCAGCTGTCTAACTTCTCCGTCATTAGGGTATTTGGAAACTCTTGGAGACAATCTTGGTCTTCAGCTTTTCAGTCGCCGTCTTTACGTCAATCTATCTGTTGCGCTCAAATGATAAATCTAGCGATAGTTTGAGTCCCGGGAAAGGACATAGGATAGTTTTTATCCCGATATTCCCACGCGATCGAGACTTATGCGGGTGAAACCGCAGGGCGCAGCTAGTAACTTATAAATCTACGGTACAGTTTCGGTTAATGCAGCAAAATGAATGGCCAGCCATCTTATATTTATAGAATCATTTATCATCATTTAGTTACGTAACCGACAATCATGTCCAAAACTCTTGGTTCGTAGGTGTTAAGCTACTTTCAATAGCTGTTCTCTTTCCGTGTTTACGGAGACGTAAATAAATTACAGAAATTAATATCTCTCCTTATTCTGTTAAATAAGTAATATCCGGCTGAGTTACTTTATTTATTTTGCAATATTATTTATTGCTTGCTACAAATATAGTGAGTGACCTGTAAAGAACGTTTAGTTTAAAATCCTATATTTAATACACGCCATGAGTCCAGTGAGATTTCCCATCGGCAAAAATGCCTTCCTTCCCTTTAGATGATGTAGTTATAAAAATACCTCTTAAGCCGGAGGTTTCAGAAAACGGTCAAAAAGTTGGTTTTTAACCTTTTGAACGCCACGGTCGTGTTATCGTGTATAGCCGACAAATGAAAACGTGCCCAACACACCACCGTGCACCGTCGTCTATAGACGACAAGAAAACGACATTTTTTTAAAACAAAATAAATATACTAAATTAAGTTTTCTGTGTTTCTTTTTCCTATTATTTAAAACTACATTAAAGTTGCCTGGCGTCAGGGGTACGGCGGGCGATACGTTTATACTCTGGCGTTCAAAAGGTTAAAGCAGTGTATCTCTTAAACCGTAAATAATTTTGACCAAAAACAAAAATATGATATTTTCCAGTCTTATGTTAATACAGTGATGGAACTCAAATCATAATTAAATAGACATTAATGCATCAAAAAAATGTTCAAATACACCTCTTAATTGTCTTTAAAAGCAGTTTATCCCTTCATTAACAATTTTAATTATAATTAAAAATATACCATTAAACTAATGCATTCAGTGATGGATTATTTAATAATTTTTCCCGCAAATCATCAGTAGAATCCGATGTAAACTGGTTTACAGTAGTTCTCAGGCATCGTTTTATCCTCAGTGATTTATAATCCATACTAATATTATAAATGCAAAAGTGTGTCTGTCTGTTACTTCTTCACGCTTAAGCCGCTGAACTGGATTTAGATGGAATTTGGTTTAGAGATGTTTGAGTCCCGCTGTCCCGGGAAAGGACATGGGATAGTTTTTATCCCGATATTTCCACGGAATCGAAACTTATGCGGGTGAAACCGCGGGGCGCTGCTAGTACCACATAAATCATCGTGTAGGTACGTATTCCTTTGCCTGCTAAATGTATTATGCACTAATTCCTATGCATATCTTGCACATAAGATGCGCATAATAATCTTGTCGACTCAATAAACGTCGCAATAAACCGTTTAATATCGTGCAGAGGTTAGTATTATAGCAATTCGTATAATTGGCTTAGCTCTGCGCAACTTGAATCAAATTAATTAGATTCATTCAGTACCATTGATGATGGAATGAATGAAATAGGTTCTTTTGATGAATTTCTGACGTTTTCTATCTGCCTGCCTGCCCTGTTTATTTCTTTGGGGCACGTTTTGTGACAAAATCTCTGATCTACAATACCCTTCCCAATCAAGATTGCCTACAAAGCTATCTTGAAGGTTATATTCCGACAAGGACGTCTCAGATTGCGACTGTTTAAGTAGTTTGTTTTTTACTAAGCGGAATTTAATAAGCGCGGTATGTTCTAGAATCTAGAGCACCAGGTAAATCTAAGTATTTATCTAGGCACAATAATTGTAGTTTTTGTAAAGGCGGATGTTGGCCACAAATGAATGACTGATGTTGGTCGTCCGTACAATGGTGATTGGGCAGTCCTTTAAGGGCTTGTAATAGTTCAGCTCAAATTCAGATTTTGCCCCCACTTCCCCGCGCTATGTATCATTCTATCCCACTCGCACTGACATACTGATTCAGTTAGGGTGAACTGTACTATTGTTGGAAGGATGTCAAGAAATAAAATGATTAAACTTAACATTCATTTATTACATTCACATAAAAATTAGCTTTCACATTGTATGTGCAGTATATATAAAATTCTTTTAAATGGACAGGTAAATAATAATATAATAACAAAAAAAACATGGGACGCTCATCGTTCGCATAGCAAATACAAAGCAAAGACAAAGTTATTTATACATAATATTTGAGTAGCGACGTCTACAAACGAACTACACCAATCTTTTGTTTGACATCACAACCTACATCACGCAAGCAAAGTTTACCGCAAAATCCGCAATATACCTACTGCATTAGTGTTCTATGACCGACCAAAGACCATTGCTCACTCACTGACGGCGTGGCACGGCAGGTTGTGCTGCGGCATCCCGCGGCGTTCCGTGGAATCCTGCTGAAAGCCCGCCCTGACTGGACTGCGCCCCATTAACCGAAATGACCGCTGCACAAGTTTCAACCTTATTTCAACCAGCTTAGCAATTATAATTCCTCGACACAAAGTGACCCACACGTCCCGCGGGATGCATTACGTGGAATGAAACGGCATAACACGTCATGCCGCAGCATCCCTCGGCGCGTCGCGTCATGCCGCAGCGTCCCGCGACACGTAGCGTCATTTCCCGGCATCGTGGTATCGAAATAAAGTAACATGAATTCTAAACTCATTGAAATAAGATTTAAAATAACTTGATTCGTAATAAAATCCTCTGCCATGACACGCCGTGCCATGCCGTCAGTGAGCGCCGGCCTTAAAATTACTTTCTTTTTGCTGATTCTTTGGCCAAAAAATAGGCTAGTCCTCTGGTCACGTGAAGAGTCGACCAATCGCTTGGCGATTTCTCTAATAATTAAGTGGGCACTCGGACCCTGTGGCCGTAGTGTTTCAGCCCCAAACGGCTGGTACATAATAATACACAAGTCGGCTTATTAAGATTAGAAAGTTTCATACATTTTGGCTTTAACGATGGTTTAGAATAGAACACAATAACCTCGAACAACTGATGGTTACCGGCAAGGTGGATGGTAAACGACCAAGAGGTCGCAGCCCATTGCGATGGTCTGACCAGATAAGCTCTTCTCTTGACACGAAATTTCATGATGCCCTTCACTTGGCCAAGGATAGACAGAGATGGCGAAACATCGTCAGGGAAAAGATGTTTTCAAGGGAGGATCACGACCCTCAGTAATGAGGAGTACGACTTGAGGAGGAGGAGAATAGAACGAATTTTAAAATAAGTTGTTATTAATGAAAACATTTAAATTAAAAAAAAAAAAAGGAATCAAGAGGAGGAGAATGACGAAAGCAAGAACATTTATGTGAATTCCCTTAAATCCCTAATTTCCATATTCCGTGTATGTCTGGGATCACATAACTCTGGTAACATGTATGATAAGTAAAAATTTGTTAATTTAGGTTCCATGAATTGTGCCCAATAATGATCGTCTTTCTGTATAATTTCAGTTTTGATATGATTTTTGCATCCCGACCATACGCCAAAAATACAGTATTATTATTATTACAGGCAGTATTTCAACCGGATAAGTGTCTCACAAGTTCGTCTTTGTATTTAAGTAGGTAGTTACTTAATTAGAAATGATATAATAATATTAATCTAGTTTAAAGCTACAATTACGGATGGAACTGCTACCGTAAACAAACTATCGCTGTGACAGACCACAGCGCAGCGACATGACTGGTTTCTATGTATTCAACTTAGTAGATTAGTATTATTATTTCATTTCTTAATACGTAACTACCTAAATACAAAGACAAACCTGTAAGACACATCCGGCTGAAAATAAACTACTGGTTACCTTCGCCCTTCATAAATTATGAACCTAAGTACGTACGTACCTAGCAAAGACCTACCTTTGGAATCGTACCTTTAGCTTTAGTTATATTTTATAAAAAGCTAGGTACTTACTTCATAGCTTCGTTCATATACTTGACCGTTTTTTTACGCCAACCAATCTTCTTCTGCATCGCTTTTCGCTTATTACCCATTGTTGCTGCTCGAGTTAAAATTTTTCGTATTTACGCTCACTCTATTTCTAATCACTGTGTCAATTTGACAAAAATTGACAGCAAAAATACCGTACTTACTTTATTTTTGTAGCCTGAGTAGGTTTATTATTATTTATGCGGTCGCTAAATTCAAAACAGTTTGTAAGCGAAAAATCCCATAGGAATTTTGGAATTTTGGTTGCGAAGCAATTTATGCTTAGATAAGTTATAAGCAGACCCACTAAAAAGCGAGAAATAAAAACGTTTTAACAAAAAAAAAAAAACGACTTCCAAAAAATCCACAGTGTAAAATAACTTTAATTTCGGAAGGCGGTGGCAAAAAACTTTTTAGTAACGTGTCTATAAATTGTTTTCAAGCATCGTCACGAATCTTCTAGCGCGAAGAACTGTATTCTACCGAGTTTTAGCCACCGGATCAGACGGCTTTCGAGGAAGATACAGCACAATAGACCACATCCATACAGTGCCAAAAATTATACAGAAATCCGAAGAGTATAACCGGCCCCTTTGTCTTACGTTTGTGGTCTATGAGCAAGCTTCTGACTTTATCGAGACCTGGTCTGTTTTGGAGTTGCAAGTGACATTAGTTATCTTTATGATGGAACGGATGGTCGTATTCCTTATCCGATCCGTTAGTTTGATACCCAGAATACTCCGTTCCATAGCCCTCTGGCAAACGTCGAGCGTGGACCTCTGCTGATTTGTCAAAGACCACGTTTGACCACCGTATGTGAGGATGGGAAGTATGCACACGTCAATGAGTCTTCTCTTAAGGGACAAAGGAAGATCACCCTTCATTATATCTTTCATGGCCCATTAGCTCATCCAGGCATTTTCGGTGCGTCTTGCAAATTCTTTGTTTTGTCTTGCCTGGAAAGAGACTATTTGCCCGAGATAGAGATACTCATCAACGTATTCGACCTCCACACCCGTCACAGTGATCCTGCGATGCGCACTGTTCGTCATCAACTTGGTCTTTGACATATTCATCTGAAGTCCAACCTCTAGGCTTGCCGTGCCAAGATCGTTTAGCATCTGCGTCAACTCGGAGGCTGAAGACGAAAAGAGGCACAACTCAGCCTCCGGGCTGAATATTGATCAAAAATGTATTAACTTAAACCAAAAAAAATTACATGTATCAAGCACAGCCAACACATCAAGAGAGCCGAAACTTTTAAATTTTCCCAATCAATTTTGAACAATAGGTTTTAGCGATAAAGCTGAAAATCTATTAAAGAAATATGACAGGTTGTAGTAGCTTGATGTGCTGGCGTCTGTACATAATTAATTCTCAAAATCTGTCAGTGGTAATTTGTGATTACTTGCGATGAATGAAAACCGTAGAGAATATAAAGGTTTTGTGTAAATTGGCTAATTTTATGCCGACTGTATTTTTTTTCAAAATTAGTTAATGCAGATCATAGTTTCTGGTCTCCTATTACAACATAACGGGTTTAAAAAGACACAACGAGCCGAGAGTCACTTGTACTCCCCATTATTGTAATCATTTCTTTGTACTAGAAACTTTCTGGTTACGGAGATATTATTATTAAGGTCAAAATTACAACTTTCACTGATATTTTTTACGAAAACAAGTTTTGATATTATAACACAACTTTAAATACCTCCAGGACCCCTGTATAGTTACATGCCGGTGCAAAATTTACTGTTTGTGGTAGTGCGCATACAGCAAATGTTTACACCAAAAATTAAAGTCGATTTCCAGCAATTATTTTTGTCACAGATCTTTTGTGCAATGTTACTTAGTTTGATGTACGACGGCTAAAGTCTTTTTACACCCTGTATCAATAAATAGATAAAATTATTTATAAAAATAGTTTTACTGAATATATTGAAAACACCATTACACATTGGGAACTGTCTAAAATAGGTACGTTTACCTCCCTAAATTTTTGACAATGTTTTGACATTGACATGAGATTACGATTTTAAACCATTTCAAAAATTATTTTATGAATGAAAACTACAAAATTTGGAAAAAATAAAAATACGAGGCCTTATATTTTACATCTATATTTCATTTTACTTTATTACATAATTTCTTCAGAACATAAAACGTTGTCAATCGGGTCTTTTGAGCGCAAGCAAAGTGACACGGGTTCCCCGTCTGATAGCCGAAGCGGTACTGACAAGTACTGAATCGGGGTCCTGTCGGGGGCCGGGCGGCAGAGCGGTTCAAGGTATGAGTGGTTATAAAGCTGGATATTTCGGATCTCATCTTTTTACGTTAAATTTAACGATTAAAAAAATAAAAACGAACCTATGACACCTGCTTTATGCATAGTTTGATTAGCTTGCAAATTTTCATGGCCTAATTTGAAAATTTTCATTGAATATTCTCCTTTTATTTTGCGGTTTAGAGGTAACTTTGAGACTTCTTTGTATCGAGAAAATTGTATGCAATCGTGTTTTCGCAACCGATGACACCTCGCAGTAGTCCTCATCTTTATCGTATATTAATTTCAAAGTGAAAACTGCAGAACTGTTGGAACTACAGCCGTTAATGCTAAGGCAATTTTCGCAATCTGAACTAGTACCGGTCCTTAATCAATGTCGTGTACTCGAATATAGTTATTATGTACATAGTGCTACGCACAGGCTCAAGTAGCGTTGTTGCATGTTTCCGGCTATTTCTGAGGGGCAAAACTCGTAATTTTAAGAACGTTCACAGTCAAACATACGGAAATACCTTTAATTTCCCTACATTTTTGACAAGTTTTTGACATTGATTGTCGCTGAGATGAGATTGCGACTAGATTTCCAACGTTTTTAATTACGGGAATTGGCTTTCTAATTAAACTCTTACAACTCGTTCCAACCTGTCAAGTATCGGATCCGACAAAATGTTGGTTTCTTTACTGGTAGAACGTTTTGTATGGCGCTGTTCCCATTTTGTCGGATGTCGGGCCCGACAATCTCTCCAACCTATATTTAATTTTAAGGCAGGATCATCCGATTAAAAGAAGGATCGGACGCCCGAAAAATGGGAACTGGCTAAGTAATACATAGTCTGTTTATTGTCAGTGTATCGATGCTATAGAGGCGAGTACAGACAAGCCATCAATCATAAAATATTCTCATTACGTCCATTCGTTAGCGCGACAGAAACTGATTCCGCGCTATCTGCGCTGTAGTTATCTCACCTTGAATGTCTTGTTTTTCTTAGAAACCGCGAGTTGCTTCTGTCATACAAATTCTTCGCATTTTGTTTGTTTAGCTCGCATACTTAAAGTTTCGAAACAATATAATGTGGGGTTTTAAAGCATGTCATATGCAATTATTTATTTTTTCGTGATTTTCTCGATATACTTATCGAGAAAATCATTGGTTTGGTTGTTGTGATGATGCAAACTCGTAAGCAGAAGGGCGTAAGGGCCTTATCATACTAGCGGATTGCGAGTGTCCTCAAAGCGGAGCGGGCGCGCAATGAACACGCGGCGCATGCGCAGCGAATTCGTTGCGGATGCGCAACGAGATCGCCGCGAATAGCAGCGTGGACGCCACTATATTAACAATGGCGTCTATTATAGTAACAATGGCGTCCACACACACACGCACAGTAAGTAACATTAGCTACGATCTCGTTGCGCGTCCGCAACGAATTCGCTGCGCATGCGACACGTTTTCGTTGCGCGCCCGCTCCGCTTTGAGGACGCTCGCAATCCGATACGGCCCTAAGCTGTGAGAGAAAGCTTTGTGGGCCAGAGTTCTTTAACCTATTGAGTAGGTACCTCCTATTCGCTAGAACATTTGCTACGAAACATGCTACGGAAATTGCTACAAAGTGATCGTAGAGGAAGCAACATAAAAGCTAGATACAAGTGGATGGCCAATTTCCTTTCTGGGTCAAACAGACGCTATCATCGTTTATTGTTGCTAACAACAATGTTGATAAACAATCTGCAAACTCGCTTTGATAGGGCCATTGCTAGTTGATAATTCGGTTCTAGGTTGAAATGATTCATATTAATTTTTATTATCGATTTTTTGGGTATCTATATTTTGTGTTGGTTATATATTCAAAAGAAAATTGAGTTTCTTCTGCCATATTTACTCATTAGAACCGTCTAGTCTATCTGCCTACGTTTAAAAACTCGTTATACACTATACGCATGTCGTTTGTTAATAGATGAATTCAACGAAGGTGGGAATCGGAAATTCGGAACTCTCATTCGCTGAATATTCTTTTATTTGATACTGTTTGTTCTTCCGTATCGGTTCAGCTTTGACACTCAATAAATACTCCTCATTAGTTTATGAGTAATCTTAGTCGCCGCCTCTCCAGAAGTAACGAATGGTTTCAACAGTGCCCATGATTTTTTTGGCTCCAACAAGTACAGTGGGCGTTTTTGTAGGCGTATCATTGCTTCAGCTATACATCAATATGCCAATATTTTATTACTTGCTTTGTTTGAACAACGCTGAAATCTCAGCCTCTGTATTTGGCCTACTGACTTGTTGGGCCTCGTAAAATTGTTTAGACGCCGATAAGTCGTAAACCTAACCTATTTTACCAGTTCATGAATTTTATTGATGTCCAAATAATGTCTCTACTTCCCAATGTGTGCATCGTGTCTTTAGACTTCAAATAATAGAGACGCAATATTTACTTTTAGAAAAGAACATCTACCAAAATCCAAGGACAAACATTACTCATCAGTCATCACTTTGTTCCCTTCTAATTTTGCGTTTTAATTTTTTTGCTGATATTTGTGATTTATTCACTTAAGCTAGCTATCAAGGCGCCATGGAAGCTCCTGATACGGCCTAGTGATCGACGCCTCCCAAATTGAGGATATTTACAGTAATTACTTTATTCCGTCATTTGTCTTCTGTAACTGATAGTTTCAATGAAAACCGTAACTAGAAAATAGTATACGATTATTGCATGTTTAGCATCATAAAATAATCGTTAAAAATTTTCTAGTTACAAAACTTTATGTCCCATGTGTTTTAGTTCCAATGTTGAATTTCTTGGAGAATAATCGTAAAGGCTCTCTTGAGTTAGGAAATATTACATAAGCTTATTTGAAGTCAACCCTCGTGTTTTCGATGTAAAACTACGACGACTATAGGAATCGTAACCCACTTTCGACCTGCATTGGGTTGAGTGGACTACAAAACTGGTTAGCAGGTAGTTTGGAAACAATTTGCAGGCATTTAACAAGAGTGGTTCCAATTTGCCGATTGTGGCCAGGAAACCATTTCTGTTTTGTAGCTGTTGTAAAACAGTTAACCTATAATGTGTAACTGCATATTATGCATCACCATGGGGCGACTACTCATTATGTCAGTGGCATATACTACGGTCTACGAGTTATCGTAGTCGTACCGTAAATGCGAAGTGCTTTTGCCTTTCCACTGGCACTTACAAAGTGCATTCGCGCAGTCTGCATGCAATCCGTTCATAAGACGTAGATTGCATTTGCTATCTGAATACTGATCGCTTTCCGCAGTTGTTCCCCGACTTTTACTGCTTTAACGGTAAAACAAATAAATAACAGATGTTCCATAACATGAATGATATTACTTCTTTCATCGTTTGGCGTGCTGCGAAAAGACTTATTTCAAAAGGGTTATTCAAAGTTTATTTGTCTTTTATGCAGAAATTCGTTGTTTATTTTAGGGCAGTTTTGGATTCTTGCAAGATTAATATTAGAATGAAATGAGTTTATTGCTAAAAGACACGTTTCCAGATTCTGTTTGTGGAATGTATACAATCGTAATCAATTAAATGAATAATCGCGTGTCGAGTCACATCACATGTTACTTCGACATATGTATTGTTTTAATTTCAGTATAATTGATGTGCTGAGTAGCGTTAAATGTTTTAATTATGAGTTGTCAGATTGGAGCACATGTTATGATTTCGAAATTGATTGCTCTTCTGATTTATGATATGATTCCCTGTTCTGATTGTGGTTTTATGGGATGCTGAGCAGAACATTGCCTTTTTGATCAAATAGCAAGAATGCTCAACGATGTTGGCTTTAGTTGAAATGGGTAGGTACTTCATCAACTTTAATTTCCCATGAATTGACAAATTAATTATTGATTTATTGTTTGGGTAAGTTAAACTGAATCCACGCAAATTTCTCTTCAGCAAAAATCAATCTCATTAATGTACGCGTAAAATATCTTGTACCGGTGTTTATGCGTACTGGAACGTCCCACAACTGCGTAAAATTGGACTTGGCACACTTTAATGTTAGTCATAGTTACCTGTAAATGTACTGTGACTGTTCATTGAGTGAGATTGTGTAAATTAACGAATGACCACAACCCGAGTTATCGACGAGTCGATCTCGCCAAGTCGCCACCTGCATCTGGTGGAGATTGAAATGTTTTAGATTGTTAAAAACGACTATCCAATTAAAATTGGGCCCAAACCCATTTGATGGGTGGAACTTCAGAATTTGCGCAACATTGATTTTATGTCAGTCTTCATTTTATAAAGTCACTAGCTACGCCCCACGGTTTCACCCGCATAAGTTTCGATCCCGTGGGAATATCGGGATAAAAGTAGCCTGTATGTTGGTTTGGCGTCGCTTAGTTTAGCATACCTTATCTGGCGCCAAACAGGATTAGTAATTATTCCGCTTTACAAAATTTATAGCTATCTGCGGTTTTTCAACTACATTATCTGCGCGTTAATTGTTCGAAATACCAACCTCTATAAGATGTTCTTTTGAATACAAAAAATCGCATACACATACATTATTTTATTACACACCAGAGCGACTTGAATCAAAGCCTAATTCAGAACCAAGAACAGGTTATACCAACATTACAAAATAATACATCTCGTGGTTTGAGTCAGTCTGTATAAATGATGTTTAGTTCTCTATGTAGGTTTATACACTTTTACACGTCAATAATATCTAAAAACCTGATGAGGTCGGTGCTCGGTGTTTCCTATCCGACTACTCTGAGAAGAAACACCAAAAACAAACTCAGGGGTCACAGGTGTAACATTTTGACTTCCATAAAGTTTGCCATGTCACATTTCTAGTCGCAGGGACCTTGGCAACACTACTGTCAATGCTATGACTTACACGAAGACACAAATGACTTGAATGCAGTGTAGTAGTAGCAATAAGTAATAAAATGATGGGACCTATTTTCCTTGTAAATGTCAATTGTAATTCTTGACGCATAATGATGCTAGCACACGTAATTTTGAACAGGTGATACATAAATGTTTATTTTTCAAAGTGAAGTTAGAGCTAGAGATACACGAAGTAGTGTCATTGTATGATTTACCAACACCTTGCCACCGATTTTTTCCGCGTAGATTTCGGACTTTCCCATAGAAACTTTCATCTATTTTACCCCTTTTGGGGTAGAACTTTCGAAAATCCTGACTGAATATTCATTTCTTTTAGACACATACAAAATGACGAATGATCATCCTATATTTAACCCCCTTCAGAGTAGATTTGCTAAAAATCTTTGTGGTTAAGGCTCTGCAGTCAGAAACCAGTTAGTCAGGCCATAATAATACTTTTATTCAAAGCCAACAACATAATTCTTGACAAACAAACAATACAAAGTTAGCGAAATCTGAAATTAATTGTTCATTCAAGAAATTATTGCCAATCGATGAATCAAAAGTTCTAGGAAATTCGCACATTTTATTACAATTTAAATGGTATTGTACATCTGTGCAGTATTTAGAACAATGCAGAGAGCCGTCGAAGCATGAAGCGTGTCGTCGCACGGCTATGTTGTGTCATACGAAAACAACGATACGTTGCTCACACCTAGGGCTGCCAACTTTTTTTTAGGAGAAATATAGTATATCTCTGTGAGGGTAAATAAAGAGTACCGATGTATAAAAACAAGCATTCCAAATCGTTTTTTTTTTAAATAATTTACAACGCTAGACATTGTAAGTTCAAACAGATGAGCAGGTCAACTTTTTTATTTAACAAGGTCCTTTTTTTACAATTTCAGATGTTAATGTACCTAGGTAGCCATGTTTCTCTCCCCCTGCCACTTCGCATTCATGGCCGAAAAGACTCTCAGTTGAAATGACACGAATTCCTTCAATTTAATTTAAAGTCAGTAATATAAATAGAAGTAAAAATACTTCAAAACAAAAAAAACAACTACACACTACTTACTACTTTCAATTGAGTACTCTAAAAAGAGTACTCCATTTTTTTTTTTTTTAATTGTAATGTACGCTTACGCGAAATAGAGTACAATCTAGAGTACCTACGGTTGGCAACCCTACTCACACCAAAGTATAACGTATCTACTTCGCACATCTGTTTTTGTGTAGACTCTGATATTTGCATTATTGACAGTCACTTGACAAGCCAGCAATGGGCTGTTACGGGCATAGGCACGAGGTATTCCCCTCAGAGCACTGCGAGTACTGCGACTAGATATTGTTTTTCCTACTAGCTAGCTTCGATATTCGCGTATGATCTAAATCATGGAATTCAGAAATGTTCTTTTTGAATATCACTGCACCTGTTATCGTAAGTGTGCATACACACGATTATTTGAGCAACGTACTCAAATACACGAGCGACCGGTGTCGGACGACTGCAGTTGCCTCTGTCGTCGACGTATGTCGCTCGTGTGTATGAGCACTTACTCATTAGGTTTTCCTTTAATTGTGGTTTACCGCTGCATTTTATTGCAGCCATTGAAATATGTTTTTGTGATGCTGATCATCTGTATACGTAGTAAGGAATGGATGAGGAAAAATAATTAACTATTCTGCTTTCCCTAATGCATTTATAATATCAATAAGAAGTGGTGATCAATAAATCAACTCCTTAATCAAACATGGCGCAGGACATAGACAAGATTCATTAGATATCCGGTTTCATACGCTGATTACATAAGCCATGCTAATATAATACGTAATAACACGTTTCCTATATGGTATGAACACAACAAACTGCGCAAATGTGTACTGAATATTGATCATTTTTGTACAGAGTTCTTAAGGGGTAGTGGGGGGGTTAGATTGCATGGATTTATGACTTTTTTACATGAAGCTCAAGAGGTTTAAATAGAAACATTACAATTTAGCTATTTCACTGACCTTCAAAGTCATAATTTAAAACTCATTGAGTAGTAATGAGTTTTAAAATCATGCTGCCTTCCAAGAATTCACAAAACTAAGAGTCGAGCCAATTCATACAGAAAATATGGTTGCCAATTTCTTTTATAGAAAAAAAACTTAGCCGTTTCCATATTTTGAAAACGATCAAAACAATAACATTCTAAAATCACAGCATACCACAAAACACGAGAACCTAAGAAGAGAACGTAATATGTTATAGTAGTTTATTGGTAAACTTAGGGGCCGTCTCCACGAGCGAGAGAATCGCAGCGATATTATCGTCGTGCCACGTATTTCTATAATACACTCTTGGAACGTGTCTCCACACGGCGAAAATTTGATGGCACGGCGGCGAGACTATCGCCGCGATTCTCGCCCGTGGAGGTGGCGCCTTATCATTGTCAAGTACTTATAATAATGAATGGATCCTGAGCTTGAACTCTGGAAGCTTTTATCTCAGCTGAGTAATAATAGTCTGAATTGAATACTTAATCAAAACAAAGTTATTTTAGCAGTTCTCAGAGTCAAGTTATCGGTCATTTCCCTGCATGGGTCTTTCCTATCTGGTCTGCTTAGTCATAGCGATAGCAAAATGTCAAAATAGAATTTCTTAGGCCTATCGTGGTGACGGTGAACGAAGCATTGTTTGTATTCCTCGAAACTTGTCTTTGCCTTTGTTATTTATTGATTGAGACATCATCATCTACCTTGCCTTTTCCCGATTACATTGGAGTCGGCTTGGCCACCAGTTGGCTTCACAATACGATACCCATTGGTAAGACTGGTTGACGAGACTTTATGGCTTCTGACTGCCCTACTCGTAACGACGGTCAAAGATATACATGACACCCGGGACCAGCGGCTTAACTTTCCGAGGCACGGAGGGGGTTCGGTATGAAAGGGATGGTCCATCTTATCCACGGTCCGACCGCGGCAAGTGTAGCTTAACCTTGATTGATCGAGCTTTGCGGCTGTTATTTTGCCACGAGCCCCTAATAGATAGAGACAAACAACAAATAATTTTGCTATCTAATTCAGAAGTTCAAGGGCAATAAATGACAATTACACCAGTCGTAAACTTGGTCGGCGGTGACTGATTGATTCGGCGCGGGCCGATTATATGGAATCAACCGATTTCATGCTTCTCCTTGATGAGGATTTAATTGAATGATTAGAAGCAAAGAACGTTCTAAAGTTTTTCTTTTGTTGTTTAATCACGACGATTTTATGACTGGCTTTTCTGGTGTTATTGCGATTGCTTTTATCATTCCAGTAATAAATTAAGTAAAGACGATTACCTCCTATGCAGCCCCACCACCACCACATCACAAATTAATTTTAAATACCTATTTTAAAAGTTTACCGTACATATTTTCAAACAAGACTGATTTGCAGGCAGTTTGATGCACGATGTTTTCAGAAGCGCAAACTTTGAACCGCGAAACGATTTCCGTTATACTCAACATAAATAACCCTGCATCGTAGCCACGACCGCATTTTCAGACGAATCCAAATGGAACGTCTACATTGTATACAACATCGGATCGACGCAAGCCCACGTAACACACGCGAAAGATTTGACAGATCTGGAGTACATAACAATTATTTTCTTATTTGTGTAACAGCGTAGACTTTAAGAGGTATTTAGGTCGAAAAAATTATTTCAATGTCGTTCTAAGTCTAACGCTAATACATTGACCCGTTAAATTATTATGTACGACGAGATGGGTGATATAACCTAGGAGCTATCAAAATCCATTTTGTTCAGAGATTTACATCTACATAGTTCGGTGCAGCTGATTTTCCCAAAATGAGTGCACTAAAAGGTGACACGGCTTTTTTATCGGTGTTAATATTGTTGGTTTAATACTCAAATATAGCGTGATATCATTAGCATGAATTCTAAAATAAAATAAAATGATTCCGTGACACGAGTACCTATATTATGTATAATAGCGCGCAAGGTCGTCTAGGTGAATTATGTTAAGACCTAAAATATCCTATGATTTGCCGTATGACAGAAATTGCGTAGCTTTAAATAAATCACCACGCCTGCTTGCTGTTGACTTTTTAGTGTCATTCCCTTTATTTTTATAGAACCTAAGCGTAGCGACCTAGCGACACACCTGTCAAAAATTATGCTACAGAAATCCCGCGTTATTAGGTTTTATTTAAAAATTACGCGACGTTATTTATATTTATTAATCTAAAATTAATAACTAGTCATTTTCCAAATGGCTACGAAACTGTATTAGCATTCAGCAGACAAGGCAGTCCATTACGAAAAGAGAGGTTAAAATAGTGTCCGACCGAAGGTGCAATTCTGGCCGAAGCCGAAGCCGAAGCCGATTAATCGGTATTCACCAAAACCTTCGGCCGAAGCCGAAGCCGAAGCCGAAGGTGTCATTGACCTTGAGAAATACGATAGTTACTTTGATCTCAGAATATACTAGATACATATTGTGAGAGCTTTAGAGATTTAGCCCAATAACGAGCCGAGTGACCAACATATACAAGTAGGTAATAAAATATTGTCTAAAATAAAAGTTTCAAATATACAATGTTAATTAAATATTTATTTACTTAAAGTAATTTTAACAAAAATAATCAAATAATCAGTCACATTTTTTTAATTATCAGACGAACACAAAATATTTCTATAAAATAATTGAGCAAAGTTTAACGCTTTTTCAATATCTATTTTTTACATATAATTTTTTGGAATTTTTGAGAAAATTAAATACTTATAAGTAATTTCTTAGGATAATTAAGTTAAACATTTTTGGTAACAATTGGAGAAAATAAAAACTTAACAAGTTTTGGTAACAATTTGAGGCACGTATCACCACAGGTACTACTCACAGTAATAAATAAAATAATTTGTAATAACAAATATGAAATATTTAAAAACAAAACACTTATTAGAATTTTAAGACGCGCTCTCAAACTTGTTTTGACTCGTTTAGTTTACTAATATAAAAGTACTCTGTGGTTTACTAACTGCGATTCGTTTGGTCCGGTGCGGCGGCGCGGCGAAACTCTGCTGCTCTGCACACTCTCCGTCTCGCTCTAGCATCGTTCAGTAAATTTCAAATTTTGACAACTAGCAAACCTTCGGCTTCGGCCAAACCTTCGGCAAATTTTTGGCCGAAGCCGAAGACTTGGCCGAAGGTGCTTTTTTGGCCGAAGGTGGCCGAAGCCGAAGCCGAAGCTTCGGTCGGACACTAGGTTAAAAGCAGCTATAATATAAAAATAGAAAAATGTGATCTTAAAATGGAAGAATAATCTTTGTGTTACTCAAACTCTTTTTATAAGAATGACAGGAAACGTAATGTAGACGATGAAACACAACCCCAGCAACGATGTAATAAGCGACCGGAATAAAATAAAGACAGTAGGTACGGTATCTGATCTATTTATCATCATTAACACTAGTTCTCGCTACTTCATATTCATTAGGGTTGAAGCTCATGACGTACTATTTCAATGTACACACGTTATTGTTCCTCATTTTTCCGATTGGTGTATAAGTACCTACAAAAAAATTGGCAGATAGATTTATAAGAATCAAACACGTAAAACCAAGGTGAAGAAAAGTCACTGCATGGAATGTAGCATACATTTCATGCAGCGACTTTGCATTGCGATGCGTTATGCCTATTCCAAGTCCGTCTCGTACTCGTTAGACCACCATTCAGTCGACGGGTTCAACGTATTCTCTAATGTTGTAATCTGCTTCCGAAAAAAATTAATACGATACTGAACTATAAAAAACTATCATAAAACTGGCCTCAAGGCTACATTTTTGGTAGAAAGTGAGAACCTTGGCTACCCCGCCTACGCCATATGAGAGAAGGTAAAAGAAAGAAGTAAAGAAAAGATTTAGGAGGGCAGAGGTTCTGGAAGGAATATAATTTCGCCAATATTATGAAATTGAGCGCAACAAATCTAATCCCAAATCTCATGTTGCTGCTAAATAAATTTGTATTTTAATGAACAAAAACAAGTAGGTATAACATGTAAACCAAGACAGATAGAAACTAATTATTATTTCTGACTTCATACGCTGTTAACCCTAACCGCAAATCGCTTGCAACACTGCAGTGTTCTATCGAGAAATAACATGCAATTTGTGCACGTGGGTGATAATGAATCAGTACAGTAGTGGGCTGCTCAAGGACTTCCCTTTTACTGCACCTATGGAGGAAGAGAACGAGAACGGAGCGCGTGCCGCCTTGATCGGATCAACCTTTGAGACGTCGCTTACATTATCTTCTTTATAATAATATATAATATACTAATAATAAAGCTGAAGAGTTTGTTTGTAATAACGCGCTAATCTACGGAACTGCCAGTCAGATTTGAGCAATTATTTTTGCATTTGATAGCCCAATTCTTGAGGAACGCTATAGGCTATTGAATATCACGCTAGCACCCTTAGGAGCCGACCAAAAAGAAACGAAATCAAAAAGAGCGCTAAGCGAAAACGAAGTAATCTTGCGGGCAGGCGATGTGACGCGCCGGGGTGGGTCGGGGAACAAAAAATTTCACGCGGACGAAGTCGCGATCAGAAGCTAGTCCTACTATGTCCCGCAACAAAGTAATTTTCAATGCAACTCAATTCAATTTTAATGCAATTGTAGCCGAAGGCTTTCTGTCAACACAGAGATTTTAAATAATTTACTGCTTATATACATATAGAAATTGTATAGATATTGATTGGATATTGTGTTGCTCTCCAGTATAACAAATATTCACAAGCCAATAGGATCCTACTGTGCTCTGACCCAGTTGTTTGCTTCGTTTACATTAAAAACGATACATTGCGGTCTGATTTCAGAATGCTGGTCGAAAAATAATAACTAAGAGGTTGTCATTATAATGTGTACGTTACCCCAGCAAGAAAGTGTCTCCTAGAGTTATAGGAGTAGAACGTATAATGTGTGCCCTATCTGCTGTAAATGTGCCCCAACATAAAAAATGTGTGCCCCCTGTCGTTTTGGAAAAAAACGGAAAAAACGATTCTTGCTGGGGTAACGTTTTTCTAGCAGGAAAATTCTAAACGAATGATCGGAGAGAGAAAAATTGTGCATGGCCAGAGAGCTTATATGTGTGCCAACATGTGCCCCCAAAAATAAAATCTGTGCCCCTTCAGGTTTTCGAGATATTGCATTTCCTGCTGGAGTAACGTTTTGATGAATCGTATATCTCTACAACCATTGCATGTGCCCCTGTAGAATAAACATACACGAGTAGCTCTTAATGTGTGCCCCCTTGTGCCCCCAATTAGATTTAAGAAAATATTTATAGTTTTCAAGTTATCGCGGTTTTATGAAAACCCGAAAAAACATCGCAGCGCCTAAATTAGACAAGGCACAAGTTCGCTGAAAACTGTATTCGGTCCTTCTTGACGCTAATAATAACCATACAAAGTTTCAAAACTGTTCATGCATGCGTTTTTGAATAATCTCGCTAAAAGTCAAAACGTTGGTGTCATAACTTTGACGGCAAAATACAAGGAACCGGCTCAATCCCAGATGTGTAGGTGTAAACCAAAATCATGTGCCTTTAGTCAGAAATATATGGTGAAAATATTCAGCTTGAAATGTTTCGCATTAAGTAAATATAAACAAAAAACCAAAATATGTAAGCAACGGCTGGTTATCCGACGAAATTTGAATGACTACTAAAAAGCGACGGATTCATACATATCGATGACCTTCTTTATTGGACGTATTATACCTAAGCTGTTGTCCGTACAGTCGCGTTCAAAAGTTTTGGGGGCTAATTAAAAAATATATTAAATGCACCTTGTGATTATAATAAATGAAATAGCTTGTTGATGTGGAAATTATTATTTTTATTGCCTTAATTTTAATTCTTTAAGTAATTATTGCATCAAATCACAGATCAAAGTTCCTACCTATAAATATTAGAAATTATTTGCACATTGTGTAGTCATTGTTATTTTAATCACAGATCAGTTTTTCATCTAACATATAATTAGTTAATTCGCATCACAAAAAATCACAGATCGGTATTAAGTATAAGTATAATATTGTGTAAAAAAAATATTAAATTTTAATTGGCCCAAAACTCGAAATTGAAATTTTAATATTATCTTTACGTTTTAAAGTTTCCTGAATCTATTAAAGAAGAAGGGTCACGTCCCATAGAAAATTTACCCAGGCCCGACACAAAAGGAACGCATCTCAGTTATTTTGTTATATTAAATATAACAGAAATAAATTAACACTATTCTGAATATCAGTGGCTATCACCCATATATTGCCATTTGATTATGGTAAGGCAAAATATTTTAAAATATTTTTTTTTTTAATGAATAGCATTTATATCCATTTAAGATGACGCCAATTTAGATAAAAATACAAAAATAGACAGCTGGAGGCTTAATTTATTGAGGCATCCACAGGCAAGCCTGGTTAAGCAGACGATAACCTCAAAGTTAAACTGCGAGATGTAATTAAAAAAATATAAAATAAAATTGGCTTGTTGAGATCTGTGCGTTTTTTAACCGACTTCAAAAAAGGAGGTTCTGTATTCGACCCGTATGTATGTATGTATGTCTGCGATTTTCTCAAAAACTAATGAATCAATTTTGATAATTCTTTCGCTAATGTAATCTACATACTTTCAGGAAGGTTTAAGTATATAATTCATTAGGTAATTATTCTTATGTACGGGGTTATATGCATAAATGTACTGCATCTCCGGCATTTCTATGCGAATTTGGACGATTCTTCTAGTCAGTGTCTTCGATTCTTCAATGCACTAGTGTTAATTGGATTTGTGTGGGGTAGGTACAACTAAAAAGTAAAAAATAAAAACTTTTTTACAAAAAAACAACCAACTTGAAAAAAAAACACTACAAAGTGATACATAACTTTAATTTCGGAAGTCGGTGTCTAAAAACGAAAATGCGGAACCAACGACACCGACTTCCGAAATTAAAGTTATTTATCACTTTGTAGTGTTTTTTTTTTTTTTTTTTTAAGTCGGTTGTTTTTTTCTAAATTGTTGTATCGTCATTGAATTACCTACATACAATTACGAATTTTGTAGGTAAATAGGTATTAAAAAAAATTGTATATCGCCTGAACAAAAACACAAGGCAATATTTTGGTGTTAGCCATTGATTTGGAATATAAAAAATATATATTTTAGCTATATTTAAAATAACAAAAAAACCGAGATATGTCTCTTCCGTGTCGGGTCTGAGTCACAAATGACCGTTCTTCTTTACACTATTTTTATAGGATGTAAGTTTGTATATATCCGTGCATATAAAATTTTGTGCTCAATTTTTTCCAGAAGTACTCTAGCAATTAAGTTGAAAATACAGTTGTGATAAAATTTAGCCCTGAATAAATAGATATATTCCGCCTGATCGGTCCGCCAGAACTTTTTTAGATACATATATTCTATAGATCAACAAAACTATTACTTACATCATCTAGTTAGAAGTTTATGCAACTTGCCAATAGGCAAAATGCCACTCCTCCCTGCTTGGTGTTTATATTATTGTTGTTATAGCTGCCATAGAACATTCTGTAAAAATCTAGTCAAGTATTTAGCTATTTCGGCTAAAAAGATACAGCCCTGTGACTGTGACATGTTGAGTGTTGACGGATTGTGGTCGAGTCTTAGTTTTGGGGACATGAATTCTTGTCATGAATTATTTTTTTACATTGTAACTAGAAGTTATATTTCATCAACCTAGCACAAGAAGAGAATTAAATACGTATTAAACAAAAAAGAAAACAAATTACTGGATCGATTTTGATGAAATTTCTATTGGACCAATCGGAAAGTATGTACATATATCCTTTCAGATGAAAACAAAACAAACATGATTTAGAACATTATTTGTTAAAAAATAAATAAGTATATAAAGTAATGAAAAAAATCCAAGTACCTACTTGATAAGTGTACAAGTATTTTTAAATAAGTCAAAACAATGCCATTAAATACTTACCACCGCAGATCGTGCCATAAAATTCAACACCCCTACAACCACATAATTGTTATAAAATGCTTAATACGCCACTTTCAACCAACTTAAAAAAAAAGTAAACAAACAGTATCAGTGCAACTGCGTGACTCAACGTAACAGTTGGTAACAGTGTCCTTGGCGTCATAACATAACTGCAACTGTTTACCAATACCAAGAAAAAATCCAAACGCACTTCCCAGTCAATAAACACTTCGTACCTATTATTCATAATAGAGCGACGTTACACGTAACTGTCTCTGTCACACTAACACCGTACGCGTACTAGCTGTCTCACTTTCTCCAAGCTAGACAAAGCAACTCCTTGCGACACGACGTCAGCGGATGCCGCGGGGCCAGAGATATATGCAGCGGTGTGGGGAGGCGAAAAAAGGGAATCTTCTATTAAGTAAGGTGAATGCTCCAACCAGCCCGCAAAATTCAAATTTTTTCTGTTTTTTTTTGTTCCTACGCCTTTATGAACTTGTAGGGTTGTATTGGTGATTTTGATGATTATAATTCTGTACCTACATACGTCTTACAGCCGTGAATAATATTTAACCGGTCATGGGCGAGACGTCATGTGACGTAATATCAAAAAAAGATCTGTCAAATACCAGATGTCACTCGCTGTGCGCGTGATTTATTACCCTGCTCACAAAAAAAGGTCTACTGATGCTTATATGGGCTCAAGCCACTTAATGTAAACTGTTTTGGGTTCTTGAATAAACAGACCATAATATAAAATGCAAACGATACTCGTAATATGAGAATTGTATTTATAAACAAATGACGTCATCAGAGGATAGGTTGAAAGTGTGTTCGTTCTCGTGTTATGTCGATTTCTGATAAAACTACTATATGAATTTACACGAAACTTTGCAAGTTACATTATGAATAGACAAGTAATCTAACAACAGCGTTTTTTTGAAAGTCCTACCTTACATTTTAATAATATTGAAACTCAAATTTCAGTGCGCCGAGCCGTTCAATTCCTATTACAACGCTATGACTGTAATCGCCCAATCCTAGTCATATTGAGTTGTTTCTAATTAAAAAAGTGTTACTAGGATACTACACAAACCTTTATTAACTGATAACTACCTATATCTTGTAAAAATATACCACTATAATTATAAAATCATAAGATTTTCTTGAAGTACTTACGTAAAATTTTGTTTGACCAAAAAAAAAGATTATTGATTGATTGTGATGTTATTTCGTGCAAATATTATCTACAAGGACGTATAATATGTTATAAACGAATATTCATCCACTTAACGTCGATTTTACACAAAAACTATTAAAATAAACAACATAGCATCATAACAAAACCGCACGCACTGCAGCTGCCATTAACCGGTCATGGGCGAGACGTCATGTGACGTAATATCAAAAAAAGATCTGTCAAATACCAGATGTCACTCGCTGTGCGCGTGATTTATTACCCTGCTCACAAAAAAAGGTCTACTGATGCTTATATGGGCTCAAGCCACTTAATGTAAACTGTTTTGGGTTCTTGAATAAACAGACCATAATATAAAATGCAAACGATACTCGTAATATGAGAATTGTATTTATAAACAAATGACGTCATCAGAGGATAGGTTGAAAGTGTGTTCGTTCTCGTGTTATGTCGATTTCTGATAAAACTACTATATGAATTTACACGAAACTTTGCAAGTTACATTATGAATAGACAAGTAATCTAACAACAGCGTTTTTTTGAAAGTCCTACCTTACATTTTAATAATATTGAAACTCAAATTTCAGTGCGCCGAGCCGTTCAATTCCTATTACAACGCTATGACTGTAATCGCCCAATCCTAGTCATATTGAGTTGTTTCTAATTAAAAAAGTGTTACTAGGATACTACACAAACCTTTATTAACTGATAACTACCTATATCTTGTAAAAATATACCACTATAATTATAAAATCATAAGATTTTCTTGAAGTACTTACGTAAAATTTTGTTTGACCAAAAAAAAAGATTATTGATTGATTGTGATGTTATTTCGTGCAAATATTATCTACAAGGACGTATAATATGTTATAAACGAATATTCATCCACTTAACGTCGATTTTACACAAAAACTATTAAAATAAACAACATAGCATCATAACAAAACCGCACGCACTGCAGCTGCCATTAAGAATCGTAAAGTCTATTTTTAACTTTTTTTTTCAAATATTGCCAACCCATATTTTTCGTTTTGAATCATTTAGTCGATTAGTTTATCTACCGGACCATAGACTCAAACTGTTGCACAGGATATTAGACCGTATTTAGCAGTAATAATAGAGGTTGAAGCCGCGTGAATCGGGTGGTGACAAATGGTTACGCTCGCCTCTTAAAGGTGCGGTGACAAATGGTTACGCTCGCCCGTTAACGGTTAAGAATCGTAAAGTCTATTTTTAACTTTTTTTTTCAAATATTGCCAACCCATATTTTTCGTTTTGAATCATTTAGTCGATTAGTTTATCTACCGGACCATAGACTCAAACTGTTGCACAGGATATTAGACCGTATTTAGCAGTAATAATAGAGGTTGAAGCCGCGTGAATCGGGTGGTGACAAATGGTTACGCTCGCCTCTTAAAGGTGCGGTGACAAATGGTTACGCTCGCCCGTTAACGGTTAAATCAACATACAACCTAGCACTGGCCTGCAAATTGCAAAAAACGCAAGAAATTTTGAATTTTGCGGGCTGGTTGGAGCATGCCCCTTAATGATGAAAAACTTACTGTTAATTTATCTAACCTACGGCTTATCAATATATATATAAAGACAAGTACGGGCTTTTTATTTATATACAAAAAAGAGCTAAGTACCTCTTTTTAGTAGTAGGTATTCATCACACATTTCATTTTTTTTTTTAAACTGGGACCAATCAAATTTTGGGTCAAAGACCTGGCAAATATCTGGATGTATTTCTTTCGTTCACACATAAATTACTTACTACTTATGGATGTATTTAATGAAATTTTGAATCGAAAGATAGCTTACCTTGGAATAGCACTTAGGCTACTATTTATAATGTACTTAATCATGTGTAAGGTCATAGAAACAGCTAGTTGAATATAATCCAATAACAACTTTATTTTATTACTTATTACTTTTCTACGTCAGTGTACTCAGGCACAACACGTGTGAACCGGTTAGTGAGTAAAGTAAAGAAGGTCATCGATATGTATGAATCCGTCGCTTTTTAGTAGTCATTCAAATTTGGTCGGATAACCAGCCGTTGCTTACATATTTTGGTTTTTTGTTTATATTTACTTAATGCGAAACATTCCAAGCTGAATATTTTCACCATATATTTCTGACTAAAGGCACATGATTTTGGTTTACACCTACACATCTGGGATTGAGCCGGTTCCTTGTATTTTGCCGTCAAAGTTATGACACCATCGTTTTGACTTTTAGCGAGATTATTCAAAAACGCATGCATGAACAGTTTTGAAACTTTGTATGGTTATTATTAGCGTCAAGAAGGACCGAATACAGTTTTCAGCGAACTTGTGCCTTGTCTAATTTAGGCGCTGCGATGTTTTTTCGGGTTTTCATAAAACCGCGATAACTTGAAAACTATAAATATTTTCTTAAATCTAATTGGGGGCACAAGGGGGCACACATTAAGAGCTACTCGTGTATGTTTATTCTACAGGGGCACATGCAATGGTTGTAGAGATATACGATTCATCAAAACGTTACTCCAGCAGGAAATGCAATATCTCGAAAACCTGAAGGGGCACAGATTTTATTTTTGGGGGCACATTTTGGCACACATATAAGCTCTCTGGCCATGCACAATTTTTCTCTCTCCGATCATTCGTTTAGAATTTTCCTGCTAGAAAAACGTTACCCCAGCAAGAATCGTTTTTTCCGTTTTTTTCCAAAACGACAGGGGGCACACATTTTTTATGTTGGGGCACATTTACAGCAGATAGGGCACACATTATACGTTCTACTCCTATAACTCTAGGAGACACTTTCTTGCTGGGGTAACGTACACCATTATAATAACCAACATTCATCAATTTCATTGCAACCAAATTTTGAAGCAAAAAAATAAATTCAATGTTTTGTCTAGCTCTTCTAATGATAATTAGATTATTTGCGACTTTCGTGTGCGTATCATGTGTGTATCCAAGCGTCTGCGTATACGCTCTTGATCTTCATCTCGTCAAACGTTACCATTTTACCAGTGACGCAAGGAATATAATTTGTGTAGTGTTATTCCAAAAGTTCTATTTCGGTGATTCGCGGCACCCACCCACAGCACATGCAAAACGACGCGCAGACGTGAACGAGTGAGTGGTGCTGAGACGGATGTATAAAATTCAGTGTCGATTCCAACAGCTAAATGTTAATACGGCAGTTAAAAAATATAATAACGTGATATAATTCTGTGACAGTACAATATGAAGCGAAACGTGAGTACACCACAGTCATTGGTATTGGTGCGAACGTGCGGTGGTACATACATACAAATTATAAATAGCTTCAAATAGTGTATTTGTTGGTAACACCGAATCACCGATCACACGATGCTGCCAAAAATACAATGTTTTGTTTACACGCTTTAATTAACTGATTTAGGCTTTAAATCGTCATCGATAATATTGCCCTTTATAGAGACGTATATGATAGATATATTATGGACATGTTACATTCAGGCGGTACGCAAATATTTTCAGGATCTTGCCATTCACTTTGTCCCTAACGTCTTATCCAGGGGTCGAATTGTTTTGATATTGCAGAACTTTATTATAAGAATCTTTAGGTATTTGGAGCGAGTTGCCCTCCTACGTCTCCTTGCGTCCCACTTCGCTTGTTTATAGTATTTTGATTAAGCCTGAAGTATTTCTAGTTAGCAGTTTACCGCAAATACGTTCACGTATATCGAATGGTGTTAAACTTGTAAGTTTCTTCTCCCTTTTTTTGTGACTTTATCATTTCAAGATTTTTTTTCTAATTTGGAAATTATTAGTCATTGTGAGTCTTGCCAGTCGGTCTAATTAAAAACGCTTAGCCTAATCACGACTGCGGAATGTGAACTATCGGTGTGCGCTTCCTGAAGAAATCCTGACATTAACGCTGTTAAAAATAGCCAGTTTGTTGCATACCTGTTCAAATTGGCGTTCATGAAAAAAGCCACAGCGCAAGACGCAGTATTTGCTGCGACATGACGTGTAAACATTTTCTTTAACACTTCCTTTTCTTTGTTCAAAAACCTTGATTAAAATTCGGTTTTAAATTTTTAATTGCGACTGATTAGTCGGCCTTTTTTAGCGCAGAACTTCGTACAAATAAAGCTGAATGAATGAGAATCTTATTATTCCACCTGCGTCCTCAACACCATGCGAGACACCCGGTCAACGACCATGCATTGATTGCCAAATAGCAGTCAGCTGATAATCGTCCGTTAGGTAACAATTACTAATGCTTCAGTTTACATAGTATCGCGATTTTTTGTTTAAATGCGCGGGCGCGGTCGAACCATTTACCCAATTTAATTTAAGTTTCCAAATTATTTGGATCACCAACCGAATACCGAGTTATCCAATTAAATATTTTGGCAAGTGGAGGAAGGTCTTACGAATTTAAGCTTTCCAAGCCTTGTTCAATTTAGATTTTGATTATTTTTTTATCTTGTTGCTTTTCTTCCAAAAACATCTTCATTAGGCTGACGTTTGAAATCTGCTGTCCGGACCGCGTTGAAGACGCATTTTACGTATTTATCGTGTAGTATAATAAAACAATCGCCCGCGAAAAACGTATGTTTTTTTTATGTTCGCTTTCTGTCTGCTCGCGTCAGTGTTAGTATGTAAACAAATGTTTTTAATATATTCGCATTTTTACATATAGGCTCTTTGTTCATAGTCGTTTTAGGTACTTAAATTCAACCAATTATTTCTCGAAAATACTTGTAGGATGCAAATGAACGGTGTACTTCCTTTACCTGCTATTTTGGTTCTATCTGTAGCTTCTGATTTTATGGATTTTACTACCTGCCCTTTATTCTTGTTTCCAAGCAAACAAAAGTATTTCGATGAATGTTCCAGATTCCAGTGTATTCCAGAATGTACTCGCAAATCAAATAAACATAACTGTATCATTTTTTTTTTTTTACTAAAATACCACTAGCTATCTTAAACAATTTCATACAATTCATCTTAGGGAGTTAGGTAAAAATAAAAATTAGCAGTATAGTGATAAGCTGAGACGCAATGGCTTGTGTAAGAATCATACGAACACACTGAAGGATATTTTGAGAAACTCGAATATTGAAAGTTTTCCCTTTTAGTGTTTTAATTTCAAAGAAGTTTCCAATTTAAAGAAAAAAACAGAAAATGGACAAAAAGGGAGTGGGGTGGGGTGTGAGTGGGGGAGGAAATCTTTTATAAAGAGTATCTATCCAATATCGCAGAAAAAATTTTGCTTCTCAAAAATAAAATCTTACTATTTAGGATTCTTGAATCAGGGGCTAGATTAAGGATTGCCAACTTATTGATTTACTTTCATACTCATAGAAATCGTATTCCAAAAAATATAATTATGATTTATGTACTTCGAATACTTAAGTCCATCTATATCCAAACTAATATCATAATAACGAAAGTAACTGTCTGTATGTCTGTCACCATTTCACATAGGTAACGGCTGAACGGATTTGGATTGAAATATGTCCAGCCGTTATGGCGTGAAAGGTAACAGATGGACATAGCTACTTTCGCATTTATAATAACAGTAGTTATGGAAGTATGAATTATCAATGAGTAATACCAACCTTGATGTAGTACGACTGTCATTGTATCTAAAAATGTTTGTATAATAATATGGACTATAATAGCAATGATTAATAGTACTGCATCTATAATAGCCCTGTGATATTTTTGACAGCAAACTATTTATAACAATATGTCACCTGTTTTATTTCAAAATAGAAATTCGTAGTATTGTATGTTTCTGGAAAGTTCGACTAGACCTATAATAGTCATCTTTTTCAATGACTTCTGGCAATCATAAGCGTTGTACAATCTTTGGTTTTGCCTCCATTTCAACATGGTCTCCCCTCGGTCTGAGGTCTACCCTTATTTCTTTTGTCGAGCAGCTGGGCGTAACATTTTTCCTAACAGAAAATTCTGGAATAGTCCGCTGTTCGAGTAGGTTCCACCCCTCTATTACTATCGAGAAACAGTACTTTTTTCTTCAAATTGTCCATGGTTTACTCACCAAAAGCTAAAAGTCTGAATGTTTTGTCTCTGCATCAACCTAAGGTTGACTAGTAGAAAATGCCTCAAGCATTAACTCCACTTTTGTTTAGTATTTTTTTACTTGTGTATAAAGTTTTAATAAATAAATAAAATATTGTTTTGTACAAAATATAATATAGTGTTTTAACGTTAAGAGTGAACGAAAGCACGAAAGGCGAAGCTAATTTAAAAACCCATTTTCAGGAGCAGTCTGATTTGTATGCGATAGCGAAAACCAATAAAATATTATACAAACAATAAATACCATGAGTAATCCGCAAATAAAACATCAACTTCCAGAGTTCAATAACTGTTTCGCTGTAGGTACTTACCTAAAGTACGATGCAAGTTTCAGAAAATCAAGATATTAAACTAGTCAAATTGCAACCCAAACTAGAAGCTGGTTTATAATTGTTTTTACTAGCTCAAGTCCATTTATAATTTTAGAAAAGCCATCAGATAAATAATAAACAACATTAACTACGAACAAAACTAACATTCTTACAAAAGTATCTTCATTAAAAATAATGTCGGTTTTCATACAAATCACAAAGCTCCATAACCATTTTAAATAAGAGTAATTTTAATGACACGTCTGACCAACAAGGACCTCCCATTCATTTTTATTAAAGAAAATTGAAACGTAAATTAATATAGAGAGGTTGTATGAATGCAACACCCCAACATTAATCAGTTGGTTTATAAGGCACGCTGAAGGAAAAATTAAATAAATTCATACAAGCTGTTATTGCCATTGTGATGTCCATTATAGTACAAATTCATTGTCCACAATGATTCACACGTGACGACCTGAAAATGAATTGTTTCTTTTATTTTTTATTATTATATTCACTATGATAATTTTTTATTAACTCCACTTTGTCGCACAATTGCCCACAACTTTTTGTAGAGCGTAGGTGCTCAAACTATATTGTCATTGCTATCGATCGATCCTTCCTTCTCTAGAAGTTTCGATGAAGTCCCAAAGGGGTTGCATCTGTTTCGCGCACCGGGCGCTTTGCACCCTACTATGTATTCAACCACCCTGAGAACCTTCCAGACAAATTCGACGCATGCGCGATAGGAAGTAGTACGGGAAACTCGACCGTCTCGCTCATGTAACACGTACATTGCCGCTTGTATACAACAGGCTCAATGTATGAAGCGTTTTCGTACGTACGTACACGCCCATGTATATCGTCCAACAACAACACTCTGTAGAGTGTTTTTGTTGTCTGCGATACGGCGACGCTGCTGGGTCGTTCTCGAACCCTCCGGACGAGCCGCGAACTCGTGGCGCCGCGCTCCCACACGCTGTATAAATACGATTGTACGGCGTCGATCGCGGCAGTATAAATCGAGACAAAGTGACGAACGTTACTCCAAGTACGTCAATACTTTCGCGTTATTTACTTGTGAAGTGGTTATAAGTGAAACATTCCAGTGTTTTGTAATAAAGAAATGGAATCCCCTGTGGTATTGGATAAACCACCGGAGTACCATGGCAGCGAAGTAAGTTTTTGAAAACTTAAGCATACAATAGATAAGAAATTCGGAAGTTAATTAATATATAAATTCATGAATTAAACATATTGTGTTCGTTTGAAGTTATAGCATCGATGTTATCTTAAGTTATCGTTTTCACAATTCACCTGTACTGCATCATGCAAGGAATAACCTTTAAAGATCACAACAATTGGCATTTAAATATGCTTTTATTTATTATTACGTCTGCTGCATAGTGATTATTTAATTCACTGATAATAATAATCATTTTTGCTCATCAGTAATATCGACAACTTCAACTTGTTTGAAGCCGATACTATTAATTTGTATGTAAATAAAGTAGATGAAAGTGATTTCTACTACATATTCAATACTATTTAAATAAGCGATGATCTAACACAAGGACTGTATGAGAAAGCCGAATGACCTGTAGAAGGTTTCCTTGTTCGCATTATTATTTGGAAACTGGCCAGGTGGTGGCATGGTCAAAGACATTGCTTGTCTGGAGCACAGGTGTTACCTTCGCTTAAATTATTACTTTGACTAATTCCTATTAATATGGAACTCGTTTGTAGACCGGTTTGACGGCTTTACTAATTTGCAATGCATCTGCCCTAGGGCTCCTATTAAAATTCGCTTACATTTTCCACTTTCTCCCAATGCCCCAATGATTTTGTCGTATTCCCATTTGCTCTCTCTCTATATCTTCGCAAATACAATACAACCCTTGAGTAAAGACAAGGTAAAACACTTGAAAATATGGAATTTATATTTATTCCTTATCTTTCACTCCTTCAGTGCCTTGACTCACTTGATGCGCCACATAGCCTTCGTGTAAACTTCGCCAGTTGAATTTCATTTAAAAGTCCGTATATTTATACTGGCGTCTGCCTTCGCATATTTGCCCACAAAAACGTCCATAACTAACCCGAGATCATTGTAAACATTTCGACGTCATGCGCCCAGTGTCGTGAGTCAGAGGCGACGCCGAGGAGGCGCTTTGGTTTTATCGAAATACCATGTATAGCGACTGCCTACGAAAAATAATTTCTTTAGCCATCTGAAAACCGCAGAATATTGCATTTTGTTTCCAATGTTGAAGTTAAGACCGGTTTAGCAGACCAACTGAATTTATTTTTATTAGTAAAAGGCATCAGATTTATTTATTGACGGAAAGCTAAGTCAAACAGGTCGAATAATCAATATTCATTCTATAAATTTTATTATGAACGAAAATACATATTCGGTCATCGTCTTTGGTCAGCGTTATTCTTGAACGATTCCTCAAAGTTCACTTACCTTTCGTGCTTCTGTTAATGCTAAACCCCTTCTGCTTTGTTTATCTGTAAGTGCACGCTCGCTCTAAATACGCTCCCAATAATAGTGCTTCACTTTGCGATATTATTCCAACAGGGTTTCGACTCAAAACGACGCTATCATTTTAAGTGATATGCGTACATTAGGATAGGACATCACTTTCATGTTTGTATCCACGTGATATTTGACATCAAAAATGTAAACAAAATATTTCCAGCTGTGACTGCTGCTATTTGTAAACGTGATTTTATTATTATCATTCACTCTCATGTTTTGCCTTGGATTTCGTCATTGGGTCGTCCTTCAGACTTGAAAATTGAAAACACGAATATTCTTTGGCCATTTTATTTGTTACTTCAAATGGTTGGCTCTTATCATTCAAGTAACCAATCAACGGTCTTCGCACTTTGAAGAGTTAACAAACAAAACGCATGTAACGATCCACTCAACTTTATGGATAACCGGTTTTCCGACTAAGAAATTATCTTTGTAAATATTCAGCTAAATTAAGACGGTGATGTCACTGATGTCAGTCTGATCTTAGGAGGTAAAATGTATCGTTCACGTACATAAGCGGACTTTAACGTTGTGCCTTCAACGGTGCGTCACGCGAGCGCCCACGAGGATTAGTGTCCTATGCAAATTTAACCGAACGAAAGAAAACCTACTTCAGATTGGCTTTATTAGGAAGGTAATAATCACCGGATGTTTTATATAAGACCTTAAAGCGTCTTAGAGTAGAAATAACAGTTCCATCCCACGTCTTGATTCATGTTTCTGCCTGCTTATGGAGATTATGTGGGTCATCGTATGATTATCGGGGAATGGATCTCAAGCTGATAAAGTTTAATTACAGTCTTGTTTATTGTGTATTGAGTTTCAGCATAAACCTTAAAGGATAATTTATGAAGTTGTAAAATATAAAGACAACTCAACAAAAGAAATTAAAATAAATATAAGATGCATCAAGGACTGTAGTAACGGGCGATGTTTTCGGCAGTATAGCAAAAACCTGACTGATTTTTTCCACGTCTCAACTTTTGCTTACTTCTGAGTTCAGAACAGAACGTTCGATGTTCGGCGGTCAACGACTTCACTTGCGTCACCCACCTTAGTGATTATGTCTCAAAATATTGTTGGCCACTTATTCCTAGCGTAATGTAGCGATTATGCGAAAACGACATACCATTTTTTTATATTAGACTGCGACAGCTAGACGAGACTACACGAAATGATTTCGAAAATTGATTTTCAGTTTTTGACGGCTCTAATTTAAAGGTATTCTTCAGTTCTTACTATGTAACAAATGCTTATGTCAAGTATAATTGGAATATATCATGTGTTTAATACATAATACGACGAGTTGTAATAAAGATAAGTGACAATATTAGCTCATCGTCTATAAATGGCACACCTCTGTGTTATCTTCAATTCTGTTTAAGTGCAGTTTCAAATCTTCAATTAACGTTATCTGAGTTACATCATCTTATTCATTTACAATTATTTATACTGATATTGGTCAAGTGCCACGTGAATCGAGAATAAAATTATTTTTTAAATGACCACATTCGTAGCATTATTAGCTCACGAGACCGTACACGTGCCCCTCATCCCGCCAGCACACGTTTGCTACGTATTCCAACAATCGTCCACAATCGCATGACGCAACGATCTCCATCGGTTTTTGTTCACTTCAACCCACACGCTGATGTCACCGTTTACAATCATCAGTATCGCTTTGCTTTTGTACACTTCGTGCCATGAGCCGCTTTCCTAGCACAACAATATACATTATGGCTTTTTCTATGTAACTAAACATATTGCCATTTGCCGGTATTGTTGGTCTAGCATTCGGTTCGCGATCTATTATGTTGATGATGTTTTCTTTGTTTCCGTCATTTCTGACGTCTCTTTTTTTGGAAGTTGTTAATCTTGTTTACAAGCAGTTTTTGTCAAAACTCTTTGAATTGTTTCACAACATATTTTAGACACGTCGCGAAACGATGTTTAGTCTTGTATTTGTCGTCCCACTCAATCGCAGAATCTTAAATTGAATCCAACATACGTTAACAATCTCGCAATTGCTAAACTGATTAGCTATTACAGAAACGTTAACTTCTCCTTGGAGATGCAATCCAATAAACACGGTGACCAATAAACAGGAATAAAATAAATGAATAAACTGCGGAATCAGAAACCTTAAGCCTTGTTGCTAATTACGTTCGAAGGTTATTCCTGATAAAAATCTATTTTATAACGATAAGGCTGCGAGAAAATATCAAAGCCAGATCATTTCAGAAACCCTCGTATTTATGTGTTCGTGTTGTTAATGTCTGTAAAGTCATCTTAAAACAACGATGGAGCTATGTTAATTGACCATTTTTTGTGTCGAACATGTCAAAAGTAAGCACTTAACGAAATTATTAATATTTATTCGCACTGCGTAAATCATTGCTACGTTCGTCCGCGTAATGATATCGTAGTATCAAAATACGAAAGTCGCGACTGTAAGGCCACTTCCTCGGCCGTCCTTGCCTTATATGGTTGTACCAGGCGACGCAAATGTGACTACTATGTACCTTTTCTGTTTTGACGTGTATTCCGTCTCCTTCGCACATTACTACTGGAGGCTGGAGGAGTAAGGTGGCTCAAAGTACGGAATCCACTATAGGTACATGCACTTGTCGCTTTACATATTTATAAGAGTTTCCATCCGGATACTTGCGAAATCGATGCAATAAATATGAGCTTCCTGTATTGACGTTCCTTTATGACAATTTAAATGATGGCAGTTTTGTCTCGAGGATGTTTTTTCAATAAAGGAAAATTAAGTAGCTGCGTTAAACAATCGAGTCGTTCAACAACGGATATACGTATGATCACTAGGAATTACAGCGATCACGTTTTGAAGTGGTCGCCACTGCTGGCTGGCCATGTGACTTCTTATATAAATAAGCTCAATTATAGAGTTCCATTTAGCCGATACGCATACCTACTAACACTAATAGCAGCAGTCGTCAGTCGGTATGTTAGGGATAAAGCTAAATATTGTTAAGTCATTATCGACACGTGTGAACATGACGTTCCTGATTATCATTGGTATATTCCGTGTCCTTCCGATCTTGAAGACAGTTACTCATGTTAATACATTAAATAGATTGTAAAAACCATCTGATGAAAGCCGTTTAAGAAGTCTATACCAATCCTGTTTGCATCGCAAATAGCTTAATGCGTTTAATTCTAAACGTATTTATTGATTTGTAGTGCAAGCGAGTCTTAGTTGATAAATGTCTCGTATAAGGTTTATTCGCTAGAAGAATCAATGAACCTAACCATTTTTGTTTTGTCAACAGCGTGGTTTCCCGTTTGACGAGGAGGAGGGGTCGGGCGCGTGGAGCGAGCTTGCGTCGCGACACCCTGACATAGCGGCGCGTCTGCGGCAGCGCCCAGCCACCTGGGCCAGAAAGAGGCGACCTTCGAGCCAGGACGCAACAGACGGTACGAATTACTTTTGTTCAAAAATAAAAGCCAATATTTCCCAATAAGACCAGGTTTTCTTTTTTTGATAGTTTGATTTAAGTTAAGGTCAGATTTCAGTTGCCTACAGACAAATAAGTACATAAGTTTCAAATACTTATACTTATCTGTAGAGATGTGTCGCAACATCCACTGAAATAAGACCTTCTTCTTTGCAGGTGTGCTTAAAAGACCCTTCGTAATTCCAGATTTCGGCGACGGTTTCGGTGGCTTCGACAGATTCCCCTTCGACGACATCCCGCCAGAGTTCAGAGACCACTTCTCTTCACATTTTAACCGCAGCTTTAGACCTCGCGACGAGCAGCCGCAGCCGCAACCAACACAGCAACACGTGCCGCACCCGCCGCAGTCAACGCCGGCGCAGCAGCAGACCGCAGCCACACAGACTGAACAAGAACCTCTACCAGGCCCGTCAGAACCCGAACCACAAACACACCTACCACAATACGGACTAAGGAACACAGTCGATCTCGGCCAGAAAAGCCCCGCCGACCCTAGCCTGGTCGATGCGGACGACAGAAATCAAAGGTCTATGTCAGCGCCGCCAGACAGTAGCGCACCATCTAACCAAAGCTTCAAAATGAGTGGACAGAACCACCAGGAACACCCGCCACAGCACGGCGAACAGCACTCCAACGTGCGACACATACCTATATTCGTGGAGGGCAGGGATGAGCCGGTCATCAACAAATCAGTCGACCACGGCACGCACTTCGGTGAAACTAAGCCTACGTACGTGCCGCCTCCCCCACAACCGCATATCGACAGAGAACAGTATTTCGCTGATGACGGCCCCGTAGGTTACCACCATCCGCCTAACTTCTCGAGAGCCTTTGGCACGCCCTTCAACAAAGGATTTAGACAGGGGCCACAACCATTCACACAGCAAAAAGCGTACCCGCAGGCGGCATTCGCTCGTGGTGCCTCACCGCAACGCGCTCAATCACCTAAACCGCAACCGCCTCCGCATACCGAAGAACATTTTGTAAAAGTGCCAGTGCACCATGAACAGAACGCACCTAAGACTGAACCTCCGTCCAGAACCCAGCAGCGGCCCCCGCAGCAGCAGCAACCGCCGCCGCCGCCGCAACAGAAGCAAGCCCCGCCGCAGCCACAAGCTCCACAGCGAGAACAGACTCCGCCACAACCCAAACAAACCCCGGTGAACGACCCTATCTCTCAGATTCTTCGTATTCAAACAGATGTACTAAATCTCATGACTGAGGTTGAAAACTTTGGCGGTGCCAAAAATGATAAAAAGTACTTGTTCCTAGATGAAATGCTTACTAGGAATCTCATTAAATTAGATACTATTGAAACTGATGGCAAAGAAAACATTCGGCAGGCTAGGAAGGAGGCCATCAAGTGCATCCAAAAATGTATAGCTGTATTAGAAGCCAAAGCAGAAAGTAACGCTGCCGAAAAGAGCCAACCTCAACCAACAGATGTAGAAATGAATGAAAATGCGGATACACAGCAGGCAGCTGAACAGGTTACGGAAAATGGTGAGGTTGAGATGAAGGAAAACGCCAAAGAGGAGGACCAAGGCAAACCACAGGAGCAAGCCGAACAGCCGGCACAAGTGGCCCCAGCAGTGGAAGCGAAGACTGAGAAACCGCAGGAGGCAGTGACAGAGGCGAAGGTCGAAGAAGTCCAACCTCCAGCGGAACCAGCCGACAACAAGAACGTCACACAAACACAAGCTGTTGACACGCGACCCGAGGACACACCTGAAAAACCAGCCGAAAATGTTGAACAAAAACCGGAAGGCGAAAACAAAAGCTCCAAGAAGGGCACCAAAGTTGTAAAGAAACGCAATAAAAGCAAAGATAACAAGAAAGATATACCTAATGATAGTACTAAGCAAGATGATAGCAATAAGGAAGAAAAAGTGGAAGAAAAGAAAGAAAACTTAGATATAATGCAAGTGGACGATAAAGGTGATAAGTCGGAGCCACAGGTGATGGAAGTAGACGGTGCTGCTAGTCAATAAAGTTAGTTCGCAATAGTGAATTGTCTCATTAGTCACACACACGTAATCCGCGCACGGGGCCTAAGTGTATGCCTTCCTTAATCTTTGTGTTAATTATTGTGCATAAATAACACAGGTGTTGACATTGTATTGTTTATGTTTGTACATTTTACGTTATTAATATTAAACAAATGTGTAAAGATATTTGTTGTCCTCTAGGATTTGAAACGGTCTCCTTGTCCTAATATTTAATTAATTTATTGTTTATCATCACTTGATAACACAATTTTCTGAATAAATAATGAATCCGTTTATAAGTGTTTTTTTATTGACTACACAGTACACATATTGGATAATACAAAATATAATTAGGTATATACATAATTATCATAATACATTACTTAAATAATAATTTACTTTACATAGGAATTCAACTCCATGATGGTAGGATAACTATCACAGAATGCAAAGCATAATATGGAGGTTACTTCCTGCCGATATATTCTGTAGAAATTGTACCGTGAAAACTTTCAGGTGGAATGATGCCTCACTTCACCTATTTTTTCGCGCCGAAATTTTTACAGAATAGACCGGCAAGTGTAGATACTTTTTTTTTACACTTCAGTCACGTAGATTATGTACTCCATATATCAGTCTGACAAACTAAATATACATGCACGATCACTTACTATTTATTGCAAAACTAACTTACTCTACACACTACACAAAGATAGAAAATATTGTATAGTAACACTGTCGTATAATTTTTACTTTGGAAAGCTAACTACAATTACATAAAGCTATAGCGCAGAAGTTCTCGAAGAATGTTAAGGCGATTAACACACTGCACCGCGCTCCGTCGCGCAGCGCGGGGCGGCAGATTTAACATTGTATCAATTTATATACAGGGTGAAATTAAATTCATGGGCATCCTTTTAAACGGTCATTGTACTCATCATTATGAACAACTTTTACTATGGAACTAAACCTAGAAACGCGAAAATCGCTGTTCCTTGCATTTATGTTTACATAACTCGACAAAATGTAGGGAATAGCTGATTTTTTTTTGCGCGATTTCAGGTTTGGTCCCATAGTAAAAGTTGTTCATAATGATGATTATAATGACCCCTTAAAAGGATGCCCATGAATTCAATTTCACCCTGTAGAAGAAACATTCCCGCGCGCAGTTTGGTATGTCCGCTCCGCATGATAGTCGCGTAATTAACTCCATAATAATACAAAATATCAACTCTACAATATATGAAAACATTCTCACTCCCACTCCTTCATAACCCTGTCCCAATCCTCATCCGTGATAAAAGGCTTATCAATACAGTTGATCATATACTCGCCGCAGAAGATACACTCACTGGCTACCAGGTCATCGATTTCGTTTCTCAGGATCTCTCGTAGAGGCAGGCCGTTGCTGTGGATCGTCGTTAGCTCGATGTTGGATAATACGGAGAGTTGGCGTTGGAGGTCTGATAGTTTGTTGCGACGGGCTGGTGCTGTGGGAAAAAGAGGTTTATACAGTTTATGGTAGGTATCAGAGGCCTGAAGATAGGTCGAGAGTTAAGGTAGCACATGAACTACGAAAACCGCCCTTACTCCTATGACATAAAGGCACTGTCAAATTGTTATCACTGATTGACGTGCGCTTTCTAATACCCGGGCCACACCAACGGGAAACGCCGTTGATTATCGCGATGATGGGCGTTAAACGTACGTGCAGCAGCCACAACGTATCGTGATAATTATCGGCATTTCCCGTTGGTGTGGCCCCGGTATAATAAATCAAACAAAAATTATATACCCACACAGATAATATGCATAAGCTGAACTTTCGTGTCCACCACACAATCTTCACCGTTGAAGAGTTCATGAATATCAATTATTTTGAGAACGCCATAAAATAGTCACCAAGGTCAAAAAAATTGTCGCTTTATGCTTCCGAAGTTATAGCTATAACTTGGTGAGGATTGTGTGGTGAATGTTTCCACCCAAACGCACCCGTTTGTGCAACCAAACGGCTGGGAGTATCGACTTGGTATCAATTCCAAAAAAAATTCAAGGAATAGTCGTAACGCTATCTCTCCAAATCTCGAAAATAGTCATAGTGATACCAGAGATCGTATCGAAACAACGACACATTTCGATAACCTGATTTTCCTTGCCCCCGACAGCAAAGAGCTATCGGAAGAACAACGGTGGTCTATTTGATTTAAACTGACAAAATTTCCGGGTTTTGGACTTGTGAAGAGCGCTTAGAGGACTCCTACGATAACAATGATTGATGTTCGATACGGTACGGAAGCGGATCGAGTGTTTGTGAATAGCTATGCTGGTTTACTATGTAAACGTATGTTAAACTTCTACAAGCTTAGGTCCAGTTTCTAAGCAGTTCAATGAAGCCTGCAAAAATAATCGATTCTTATTCCGCCGATTGCCAAGCCATAATAACGTTTATATAATACGTACTGAGTATAGGCAGCGTCTCGTGCGTGAGGCAGTCGCTGTGGAACTTGTGTCCGCAGGGGAACAGGTAGAAGGGGCGCAGTAACAGCGCGATGTCGCACAGACAACACACGTCTGACACTAGCACGGTGACGCTACGGTTGCGGAACGACTGGATCTCGGCGCGGACCTGTAAGTAAAAATAAAATTAAATTAAGTAAAAAGGGCTGGACACGTTTGCCGCATGTCGGATGCATTTTGTGCTAAGACCACTACAGCATGGGCTCCTGAAAACGCCTAACGTCATCGCGAAAGACCCAGGCGTAGATGGCTGGACGAACTTTACGCCGATATGACAGATTGGTCCATATTATTATTAAGTACAAAGGTGACGAAAAGGTATAAACTGCGTCAGAGCAGTGGTGGCCCAGTCGTAACGGCCACGACTTACGAGTCGTGGGTTCGTACCCAGGCAGGCGCTTTACTTTGTGTAAATTATTTCAACACCACTGCTCTCAAAACGGTCAAGGAAAACATCGTGAAGAAACCGGCACATCCTAGAACCAAAAATTCAAAGACATGTGACATCTACCAACCCGCACTGGGCCCGTGTGGGGGATTACAGCCCAATCCCTTTCGAAGAGAGGAGGCCTGTGTCCCAGCAGTGAGAACATTAAAGGCTGATTATGTAAACTGCGTCAGAAATATGCGGACAAACAGACTGTTCAAAATGACCAGAATAACAATGGATGAACATTTGCGTGTAAAGGCAGAAAGAACATGGAGAACAATGAAAAAATATGTAAAATATCTTGATTACCAAGAAAATTTTTGCTTGGCTCCTAAGAGTCCTAGCGTGATGTTTAAGTTTTTAGCCTAGGTATAGCCTTCCTCAAGAATTGGGCTATCAAAAGCAAAAAGATTTTTTCAAATCCGACTGGCAGTTCCAGAGATAAGCGCATTAAAACAAACAGACGCTTCAGCTTTATTATTAGTATAGATTGCAACCACAGGCTGAAACCATCACTGACTGTCAATGCAAACTCTTCTTTTATAACAACTTATTAACCGATTCCGCGCGGATGGCGTCGTAGAGTAGGCGCCATGGGTATTTTCTGTGAATGGCGTGTGGCGCCCGAGAGGAGCCAAAATCTCGGATAACACCATTTTTCAGTGGTTATCCGTAAATGAAAGTGTCCTTATTTGTCACGCAGATTACGATTCCAGTGTTAGCTTCGGGATATTGCATGAAAACGCATACTTCAGGAGTTGTAAAAAATTTGTTCGCCACGAAAACATTTGTTCGCCGCCAGGCGCTATAGTTTGAAAAAACTACCATCGCACTGAATCGGTTAACCTTTTGACCGCTTGTGTCGCATTTATGTCACATTTCCGTGCCCCTACCGACAAAGAACATGCATGATTTTTTCGTTCTATTTTCGTCCTATTAACTGCGTGGTACAACTAAAACCATTATTAAATAGAGATAAAAACTTTTTGACAATTTTTTTATCGATACAACGTTTTCTCCTTCTTATTTATTGTAGGTATTATTTTATCTTGATTTTTTCGATTTGTAGCCGCGCGCTAGGGGCACGTCAATTGATATTTAGCCAAGCGTTTAAAAGGAGAATACAGTTTTACTTACATATTCAGCAGACGCTATCGCTTCTTCCATCTCATTTTTCATTTCTTCAATTTGGTTGTTATTTTCCTGTAAACAGGCAAAAGAACATTAACTGTAGTGGGATCATAAAATAGGTAAGGCTCAAATCACACCGAGATGGCAGCAAAGCGGCGAGCAGTTTCAGTGTCATATCATTTTAAACTTTATATTCCTTACTATAATAGGTACAGACGCCAGCACATCAACCTACCCGAAACTGTCAGATTTTCCGAATCAACTTTTAACCTTATGCTTTAGTGATAGAGTTGAAAATCTATTAAAGAAATTTGACAGATTGTAGTAGGTTGATGTGCTGGCGTCTGTACATAGTATCGCTCGAGAAACTTGAAAAGGTCGCGCGGCTGCCCGCAGCGCCGCGAGCACTCCGACGACTCAAGTGTGTTTTATCTCTAGCTTTTAAAATGTACAAATTGTTAAAATGTACAGACGCCAGCACATCAACCTACCCGAAACTGTCACATTTTCCCAATCAACTTTGAACCTTATGCTTTAGTGATAAAGTTGAAAATCGATTAAAGAAATTTGACAGATTGTAGTAGGTTGATGTGCTGGCGTCTGTACCACGCTTTATGAAAACTTGAGACTATAGATAATTATGAAGACGATAAAAAATGCTTATTATATAAATGATAGGTTGGTTACCTGTAAGGACTCGCAGATAGGTTGTCTAAAGTGATCAATGGTGACGACATCACTGAAGAAAGGCAGTATGTCTTCTATCTTAATTAGCGGACACTCTTCAAGGAACCTCATCGCTTCCTTCATGTCTTGAGTTTTCGTGATTTCGTTTTCAGCTGAAAATTGTATAAACGAATGTTTAAATTATTAATTACCTGAAACACACACTTGAATGCCCTGATGGAGTCTGTTATTAACCGACGACGGGAAAAAGGGGGGTGTTATAAGTTTAACGTGTGTATCTGTCTGTCTTCGGTAACGTAGCTCGAAAACAGCAGAACTGATTTTAATTATTTTTGTTTTGTTTGAAAGGTGATTTGATTGAGAGTGTTCTTAGCACTGATTCAGGAAAATTAGTTTAGCCGTTTAGAGATTATCGTGAACCACAAAACTCTAAGGGCTGATTTTACCAAAGTCAGGTATCATTTAAATCCATAGAATAAAATTGACGTCTGAGAGTTCCAGTACATATGGACAAACTGTCAAAAACTCAAAATTTATTCTCAGGATAAACTTATCCTTGGTATAAAAGTTTGGTAAAATACGCCCTCGGAAAAACATTACAAATATATAAATTGTAGCGACAAGTCTACATACAACATTGTAACTCATATTTTCATATTTGTAATTTCTGTGTTATGCAATTTTTATCACAATTTAACAATTTTGTAGAATAATAATGGTAGACTTGTAAAGTTTTGTGGTATAGGACCCTGGTGAGATAGTGGCCAAACGCGAAAATCTATATCTATACTTATAATAAATCTGTAGAGAGGTCAATTCTGTACATGAAATATATTTTCAAAATAACTATCAGGGGGTGATTAGTGATCGATACTGATGCCAAAAATGCAATCAGTAAAATTTTTGTCTGTCTGTCTGTCTGTCTGTCTGTCTGTCTGTCGGTCTGTATGTTCCTTATAGAAACAAAAACTACTGGACGGATTTTAACGAAACTTGGTACAATTATTCTTCATACTCCTGGGCAGGTTATAGTATACTTTTCATCACGCTACAATCAATAGGAGCAGAGTAGTGAAGGGAAATGTTGGTAAAACGGGAGAAGTTACTCCATTTTTTAAGCTTCCGTCGCGTGTGCAGCCTTAATGGTTAAAGTTACATAGAAATCATGTATGACGGAAATATTCTAGATAAAATTGTCTAAAAAATATCCCGCAACAGCATATGTCTATCTTTTATGGTTGACTCACAATAACACGTGTAACTCCTGATAGCTTAGCAGTTCGGAGCATTCTGATTATATTTGTTTACTCTTACGTTTATAATACTCTCACTCATCCCTAATTTAAAAAAGTTAACATTATTACCTATTCAATAAAAAAAGAATCATAGAAATCGGTATAGAAACACCAAACTTATACATGAAATAAGCCATCGCGCCGTCACACGTCTGAATCATGCTATAAGGATTATATTTGTGTAACGGTTGCCGCGCTCGACACTGGTCGCGGTAGTGTATAAAAAGGCGGGAGGTCCGAGAGCGTCAGAGCGAGCTTCATTCAATATTTGGCTGTTGATGCGTTCAGAGCGTTCGACCTTATTGACAGACAATAATTGATATTGAGAAACCGTGGTGCTTATCAGCGCGACTTTTAGTCTTTAAATTGTTTATTTGAATTTCTTTTGTTGTTATTTTGTAAAATAGGTATGAGTTGTTTTGGTAGTGTTTAAATATTCGTTCAAATTAAAAATTATTAAGCGTAGGTACTTTTATTAATTAAAGTAGGTAGTTATAGGTATTTATTTTGAAATTTTACACAATGGTTCCCTTTATAATGTAGACAAGGAATTAGGAAGGATTTTTTAAATTCAACCCCTAAGGGAGTTAAATAGGGGATGAAAGTTTTTATGAAAGTCCGTCAGTTTTAAAGTTAGGATCTTCAAATTTTGTGTTTAGGCTGACGACTAAAAATTAATTTATACGTGTCTCAGCGTTTTTGATAATTCCAACCCCAAAGGGTTAAAAAGGGGGATAAAGTTGTGTATGAAAGTCCGTCAGTTTAAAAGTTAGGGTCTTCAAATTTTGTATTTAGGCTAACGATTGAAAATTAATTTATACGTGTCTCAGCGTTTTTGATAATTTCTCCCCCAAAGGAGGATGAACGAACTGACTGAAATATCAACGCACAGTCTAAACTGCTGGTCCTAGGGACATGAGTTTTGGAGGTTGTGTTCTTCGTGCAGAGTAGGTATCGAATAAGAAGGGGTTTTTGGAAATTCAACCTTTAAGAGGGTGAAAAGGGGGGATTTTGTTTGTATGAAAAATCTTATTTATTGAGTTAATAACCTTGAAACTTGGCACGAATACTTATCTAAGTAAATTATGAAATTTGGAATTTTTCGTTTTTCTAAAATACCCCCTAAAGAGGTAATGGGGGGGTGTTAAAATAAGTATGGAAGAATTTTAACGCCCTGTCCGATTAACTTGGAACTCAATATTTATACTAAGGACTAAAAATAATTAATAACGTGTATCAGGGTTTTTCGAAAATCTACCCCTAACTGTATGAAAAGAGGTAGTTAATTTTAAAGGGGAGGATTTTACTGCGTGGCTTGATTAGCTCGAAAATTGGTATAAATAAACTTTGAGTCAAGTTATGAACACATATTAAACGATTTTTCAAAATTCTACCCCTGTGGGGGTGAATAGCGGGGATAGTTTCTTTGAAAAATCTGATTCCTTTGTTCTATAAACTTAAAAATTGGCCCGAATACTTATTTATTTAAGTTAATTATAAAGATCATACCAACATTCATTTTCGAAACTTTTAGAGGAAAGTAGGTACGAATTTCACGCGGACGAAGTCGCGGGCAGAAGCTAGTATAATAATAAATAAGTAATAGTAATAAGTAGTAAGCGGGCTACTATTTTTTATATTTTTAAATGTTTTTATATATATATTTTTTATATTCTAATATTTAAAAATATAATTATTATGTATATAGTGAAATAAAGGAAATAAGTAATAAACAAACAATCGTTTTAATGATTTTTAACGGTGTTTCAAGACAACCCGATAACATTCAACGCGACCACACTGCGTGGTTTTAAATGAGGATTCTGTTCGGAGTTCGAAAGCAATCGTACACGGTAACACGGTACAACCTCAAACATTCAGATGGCAAGGCAAGATGTAACTCAAGATAGAGTTTTAAGAGGACTACATGACTTAAAGCGCGGTCACTGTCGGACTGCATAGAAAAGAAAGAGAAGCGCGATGACAAAACGCTGGTAATTTGTTGCAAAATATGAAGCAATTGACAACATTTCATATTTTTAACCTGCATGTATTATTACGTTATATAAAAGTAAATTCAAATCTAGGGCACCCATATTTTTTCGTTTTTCGAAATTATGTACTTTTCATTCATAATTTTAACTTTGAAATTCGGTGTATTCTAAAAAGACGTAAGTGCCAGATGACGGTAGAATGGCGATATTACCTTTGCTTTATTGTGACCCGTCAAAAAAACTGTTAGATGTCACTTGTCTCAGTCGTTGTTTTGGTTTCTTCATTGGCGTATATTTTTCATTGGGATCCATTTTGTTGGCGAAATATCAATCAAAAATTGATAATATTAACAGTAAGCAGCGTGTCGAGTTGATAGGAAAAAATATTGTTGAATTCAATTCAGTTTTTTAGTTTTTTTCTAGTTACACTTCTTAGGTGACATTGACATGTCTTGTTTGATGTAATGTTTTTAATCAAAGACATTGGAATGCGCAAAGGTAACTACCTCATTCCGCCGTTTATGTGACGCCATCACATGTTTTTTTATTTTTATTTTTTTTCTCAGAAATTTAGAAATAAAAAAATAAAATAAAAATATATTTGAACTAAGGATACGAAAATAAAGAAATAGTATTTTTGTTTTAAGGTCGTGTCAGGTTTGAAATGTTGTCAATTATCTATTTACGAAAAATCTATTGTTTGGACTAAAAAATTAAAACACTAGAGTTTTAGTATGTTGCTTGTAGAATAATCTGAAAAAAAATCATAATGATTGTATGGCGGTGTCCTGCGTGAGCGACGAATACGACGCGACGCGACGCAACACGACGCGACGTAATGCGACGCGATGCTACACGCGACAAATGTCCTACGTGATTTTGGTCATTACTTCTCGAATCATGGAGAAATACAGTACAATTTTAACAGGAAACCGACAATGGGGACAACAGGAATACATTTTAATTATTTTTATTGAGTTCCAAATGGGGACAACGGGAACAGACGGAAAGTTCATATGTAGTTCGTGGTGTCGCGTCTGGTCGCTCTCAAAACAAGTACGCGTTACGTCGCGTCTCATCGCAGACTGTCACATAGGCCGCAAGCAGGGTATGCCGTTGAGTTGATCGCGTTCGTCGCGTTCGCAGCGTCGCGTCGCGTTGTATTCGTCGCTCACGTAGGACACCGCGTATGTATATTAGTATTTTTAAGGTTATCTTCATGATTTTTTTCTATTGTACCAAATAAGTTGTATTATGTTTTCAACACACTATCTACCTAGCAAATATCCTGAAGAACATCATATATTTTTTTGATTTTGTTTACTGTAGTTGATCATATACTTTTATTGTTTCTAAAACTTACGTTTTTTGCGTTTAGGTCCTGTAAGCCCCTTAACCGATTCCGCGCGGATGGCGCCGTAGAGGCGCCATGGGTATTTTCTATGAATGGCGTGTGGCGCCCGAGAGGAGCCAAAATCTCGGATAAAACACCATTTTTCAGTGGTTATCCGTAAATGAAAGTGTCCTTATTTGTCACGCAGATTACGATTCCAGTGTTAGCTTCGGGATATTGCATGAAAACGCATACTTCAGGAGTTGTAAAAATTTGTTCGCCACGAAAAATTTGTTCGCCGCCAGGCGCTATAGTTTGAAAAAAACTACCATCGCACTGAATCGGTTAATTTATAAACTTACCAATATTAAGCCACAGCTGTCTCCTGAGCTCGGTCTGCTCCGGCATGTCTGCTATGCTCTTGGCCAGAGTAAGGCTCACTTGCAGCGCTAGTTCTACCGCCGAGTCCCACAGGCCAAGCAGTGCTGATAACGTCACACACGCTTCTGATAGGTTCTTTTCGCGACATAACCTGGGAAAAAGTCCGGTTTAGCTATAGATAACGCTACTCACGAGTGCATGTTATGGGAATCTTATGGCATTGTGCATTGTAGGTGTAAATTGGAATCATTGACGCGCGTTCATGAAATTTAACATTTTTTAACCGACTACAAAAAAAAATGAGGTACTCAATTCGGTTGAATATTTTTTTTAATGTTTGTAACGCGATATTTCCGGCAATTGTGGATCGATTTTAAAAAAAAATACTTTTTTTTAACTGTTATGGTAGGTATGCCTCAGGGAGGCATAAATTTTTTATTACATTTTCTTTCGTAGTTTTTAAGTTATCTTTAATAATACGTATTTCTTCCACTTAGTTTTGACCATTTTATAATAACTTTGTCACTGATATTTACATAGCAAGTAAAAAAAAACAAAAGGAAGAGAAAAAAAGGAAGAAGGAGGAAAGAAGGAGAAGGGAGGGGGGGAGGAAGGTTTGTTTTTTACTTTAGCTATTCAATTTCTTTGTAGGCTTCGAAAGGCGGTGTTATGATAAATTATATTTATTTCTGAAAATTGGCTCAAAAAACACTTACATGTCAAAAATAAATTATGTTTTAAAACTAGATGAGGTCGGGTCGGTGTCTTCTATCTGACAACTATGAGAAGAATCTCCAAAACAAACTTAGAGGCCAGTCTCTAATAAAGTCCAGAAATAATCTTGTTACGCAATAGACATAATTTTTTATTTTTTAATCTATTTGCTTCCCGTCTTTTCTTTTTTACCACACTGTTATATGTGAATTCGGGCCACGACAAGAAAGTTCATAGGAGACATGAGAAGTGTTTCAAAATTTTTTAATAGAAAAAAGGACGGTTGGTATAAAACTATATCATAAAACTTTTACTTACCTCAAAGCATAATGCACATCATAATTCACCATAGTGACATCCTGTCCTTGCCTCGCCAGATACATCATCAGCGACTCATGGTCATGCTCCACATACAGCGTTAACAAATAGTTGTGTATCGCTTTATCCTTCACGTTATAATGTTGTAGAATAAACTCCAAGTATCTGATCACTTCAGACAAATGAGCCGTGTCGTTCTTACAAGATAAAAACGCAGGGAGCAATTGAGATGGGCTCAGTCTCGCTCCCTGCGAAATCAACGCGTTCACAGTATGCTTCGGGGATTCCTCCATCAATACCGGAGCAAAATGGTAGAACAACTCCGGTCTCTTCAACGTTTTTAGGGTCTCAATAGCTTCCAAGTAAGATTTCTTATAAATGTACTGAGCTACTACATTCTCGTAGTCTTCGTTGATAATCGTTAATTTGATTAGATTTTGTTTGTCGCCGTGTGAAGCCATCAGGTCGTATACAACGGATTTTACGTGCTGCATGCATTTCGCAACTTTCGGATGCAATAAAAATATCTCGAAGTTACTTTGGATCTGGTGGTATTCTTCAGAATCTTGCTTCCCTGTCCGACGAAGTAAACCTAACTGAGACAAGTATAGCTCCGTCATCCAAATGACTAGCATAGAAATCAACGTCTTTTCATCTTCCTTTAAAGTATCCAACCTCTTCCCTAAGTAGACTTTCAAAGCATTGATTTGTTCTAACTCCAGAAACTTGAGGCAAATAGTTTCGAAGCTTTTTTGCGTATCCGCAAATATTTCCGCGCTCCTCTCGTAACTACCTTGATTGAATAGTAGTTCGGCCTGTTTTACATTAATAACGTCTATGTACGCAGGATTATTGTAACAATACTCTTTGGCTAGATCAAACTGTCCTTTATCAGAGTAAATGATCCATAGATTCCTTTCCTCTCTTACAACTTTGTATCTGAACACACATTTATCTGTGATGGCCCAAATGGTTCTCTTTTTCGTGTCTCTTACTATGTTCTTCAGTTTTCCATGGGCTTCAGAATATCTATCTTCGAATACTAATTCTTGGCTTATTAGTGAGATTACTTTTACTCTGTCGGAGTACATAAGGAGTACGTGGAATTCTGTGAGGACGAAGGATAGAGGAGCATTTTCTGGTTCGTCGCCGTCGGTCGGGTAACTGATGAGAGCGCCTTGTGTGAACAAAGAGTTTGAATTCTGTTGGGAAGTTGGGTCCAACTGTAATAACATGAATTAATAGGATTAAAGACGGTTTAATACGGCTTCCTTTCACAGAGGGAAGGCGTGATGGCCATTAATCGGAATATTATTACAGGCTTCTTCTTTGGAACGAGTCACGAAAATCTAAATTTAGTCGGCCCATAATTTGGTGCCTTCAGTAACGTCCATCAGTTCTTGTAACGTGCAGAAAACAAAGAAACACTGGACAAAATATTAAATTATATGCTGATTATGTGATATCTGATAAGGCAGGACTAATATTTAAATTAATTGGACAAACTAAACATTTTGGTTGTAACCGTTTGTGACATGTTACGATAATAGTACGAGTATAAGGAAAATTTTACTAATAAATAACAATGTAATGCATTGTTACACTGAAACCTAAATGTTGTGTAGCTATTTATTTTATTTATACATATAGCTATCGGCATACATATGGCAGGTTCAATTCCGAAATTGATTAAAGGTATTTAGCGATTATGAATGATGCAATTTTGGAGTGGAGTGTAGACAGAGACTGCTATTATCTTCTGCTTAGAAAAAAATAATATTTTTAGAAGGCTGTACTGCAGGGCAATGGTCTTGTTTCCGTGTATCTATTTTTTCTCTATCTGCATTAATTTTGAGGGCAATCTTTTGATGTAGGAATCTAACTCGTTACGCCATTTCCTTCTGGGTCTATACCTCATCGTCGGTTCGTAATGTTCGAAACCCAGTCTGTGGCTACTTTCAAACAATTCTATTAGAAAACTTTGTACTACTACTAACCTGTCCATAAAATATCCCAGGCTCCGTCAACCAAGCAAATGTTTTAGGTACTGCATTTTTATCAAAGAACTGGAGCTTCGAGTACTTCAAAGTAGATGGGATTTCTTGGAAGCCAGTTTCAGGAATAGTCAAATATGAGAAGAAAATTGACTGTAAAGAGGGCTTGTCGTCTTTGGTAATGGCATGGCCCATAAATTGATACAGCCTCGTTGGCGTAGTGATAAAGATGAAGTATTTACTTGTGTTGTTTACTCTATGGAACTGTATGCCTGTTATTGGCATGTCAGTACCTTTGCCGATGTCGAAAATCTGTAAATAGAAATGGTTTTGGTCAATGTGTGTACTTGTTGAAAACGATGCTCAAATGTAAGCATTACAGGCACAAGATTAAAAAAAAAGGTTTAAAGTTAGGCTAATTTCGATGGCAGTTATTTAATACCCCAGAATTCGATCTCCATAGCACTTGTATTTACAATATGCAGAAGATAATTCACAACATTTCAATTTTTTTGCCTTATGTTTTTTTATGCTCAATAAATAGTACTTAGATAACTAGGAGACCCATATTTTTTCTTTTCACAAAATTTGTATTCTAAGTTAGCCAAAAATAATTTTGAAATCTCGAAAAATTCAAAAACGCCTGTAAGGTTGAATCTACACATTACCTTTGCTTGGGTCATGAAAAAAAAATGAGATGGAGATTGATGTGATGACGTCTTATGATGACGTTGACGTTTGTTAATTTAGGTATTTGTTTCCTTGGTTTGTGGCTGTGATGTGATATTGGTTTTTATTGTATTTTAATTTTTCGCATTTCACATGCTGTTGTAAATAATAAATGTACTAGATGATGCAGTGGTAGTTGCTTGTGGACTTATAAATTTACAGTCACCTGTCATAAGGAAGTATTAGGCATTGGAAGACCTCCCTTAGTGTACAATTTTTAATTTATATTTCAGAAAACTATGTTATGTTTGTATAAGTTTTGATAACTTTAACTGTGTGTTGCTATAGACACTTAATAAAAGAGATACTTTATGATTAGAATTTTGATTTTTATTTATCATAATGTACAATATCAAGCATTTTATTAAAAATAAATTTCTCCCAAAACATTTCACCTTCTTTCACTAACTTTTCTGCAAACAATCTATCAGAGTAGAACCACTGTTCATGATAGGCTTTATTTCTTTCAAAGTCTGGATCAGCTATACACAATAAAGCTTTTTTCATATTTTCATCGCTAACATTTGCAGCTGTATTTGGGCATTATATTTAGCTGATATTACACTATCTTTAACATAGTTTTCCATAGTTTTATTACTGCTGTTTTGTTTCTTCTGCCTCGTTAATGCTGGCGACAACTGAGTACATTTTAGTACGAACTCTGTGCTCAGGAGTTACTCTGCCCTTGATAAAACACACAGCATTTTCTCGTTTCACTTCCACGTAGCCTACAGAAGTTTCAACATAAGCATCCCTTGTTGACAACAAAACCTTAGCTCCCCGGATTTCGGTAACATTAAACGAGTCGTTTTCACGCATGTATTGCAACAACATCATATAATCCACCTTGGGAAGGTTGCGGCTGTCTGCCATGGCATAACCGTCCGAAACTTTCATGGCAAATCAATTTATATAATAATGCGTTTTTATTAGTAAATAACAATGCGTTTTCAAACAAAGCAACCTCGGCAAACAACACTGATATTTGACAATGACAGATGACTATATTTGACATTGACAACTTTTTTTATTCATAATAATTAGGAGCAAAGGCATACACTGTGACGATGCCTTACTCTGGATCGTTAGAGGATTTTTTTGAATATTTCGTTAAATAAGTAATAAAAAAAAACAAAAAATTATGGAATGGAATACTTAAACATAAAGCTCTAAATGGTTGTCGGTACCTTAGTATTTATTTAAAACTGAAATGTTGTGAATTCCGATTTTAATAGGGTATATGACTAGATACTATAAAAAAATACATGTAAAGTATATTATTAACATTTCTTGTAAAGACGTCACAAAAAAAAAATTAACAAAAATAAAAAAACTGTGGTCAAATGTAGAAGTTACACGCTTTTCAATTTATTCTTCTATACTTGAAAAAAAAATTAAAAATGTATTTTCTTTCTTTCTTTTCTTTCTTGCCACCACCGTTGCACCATTTGCGACCATTGTACAGAATGGCACGAAGTTACAATCCGTTCAGTTATTTTACCTCTGGCAGCAGCAGCCTAAGGCCTCATTTACGGAGACGCGGGGCGTCTCGCGGCGCGTGTGGCGTGGCGTCTCGCGGCGCGTCGGACGTTTTTTCTGTTTACGGTGGGGCGGCGCGTGAAGCGGCACGCATCATCGCACGCGTAAACACAAACTTATAGCAATATACGACCATGTTCATAGAGAAGCGAGACGGGAAGCGTGGCGGTGCCCGCCGCGGCGCCCGCGGCGAGTCCTCTAGCGTGTAGCGAAGCACGCGGCGGGCATCGCGGCGGCGCACGCTCGCCTCGATCAAATCGACTTGTTTTATGTTGGCAAGAGATGGGAGCGCACGTGTCGCGAATGACGAAAAATTGGAACTAGTTATTTCTGCAATACAGGAGCGACCCCAGTTGTGGATGGCTGGTCATTCAGTTGTATAAGAGCTCTTACACACGAGCGGCATGTTCCCAACGGCAGAGGTAACTGCAGCCGTCGACATTTCGACTTCGAAGATATAGGTCGACGGCTGCCGACGACGCGTCAACGGTTGCCGTCGACATTTCAACTTCGAAGATATAGGTCGACGGCTGCCGTCAACGCGTCGACGGCAACAGTCGACGCGTCAACGGCAGCCGTCGACATTTCAACTTCGAAGATATAGGTCGACGGTTGCCGTCGACGCGTCGACGGTTGCCGCCGACGCGCGTCGACGGCTGCAGTTACCTCTGCCGTTGGGAACATGCCGCTCGTGTGTAAGAGCTCTAACTGCAGCCGTCGACGCGTCGACGGCAACAGTCGACGTGTCAACGGCAGCCGTCGACATTTCGACTTCGAAGATATAGGTCGACGGCTGCCGTCAACGCGTCGACGGCAACAGTCGACGCGTCAACGGCAGCCGTCGACATTTCAACTTCGAAGATATAGGACGCGTCGACGGCACCGTCGACCTATATCTTCGAAGTTGAAATGTCGACGGTTGCCGTTGACGCGTCGACTGTTGCCGTCGACGCGTCGACGGTTGCCGCCGACGCGCGTCGACGGCTGCAGTTAGAGCTCTTACACACGAGCGGCATGTTCCCAACGGCAGAGGTAACTGCAACCGTCGACCTATATCTTCGAAGTTGAAATGTCGACGGCTGCCGTTGACGCGTCGACTGTTGCCGTCGACGCGTTGACGGCAGCCGTCGACCTATATCTTCGAAGTTGAAATGTCGACGGCTGCAGTTACCTCTGCCGTTGGGAACATGCCGCTCGTGTGTAAGAGCTCTTACCTCTGTCGTTGGGAACATGCCGCTCGTGTGTAAGAGCTCTTAGACATCCGTGTATAACCATGAAATACATCATAACCTCTTTCTCTTATTGACTTATAAAGAGTTGCATATTCCCCAAACTTCTCATGTTCCTTTGATGTAAACACTGGGCCACTTCTTATATTAAATAATTCACTTTTTTAACCGACTTCTAAAAAAGGAGGAGGTTCTCAATTCGAATGTTTGTATTTTTTTTTTTTTTTTTTTAACAATGAATTTTCTTCTAAAAAAAAGTCGATCATATCATACTCCATTGCGACGGTGACTACGTCTGTGTTGCGCGATTTCTAAATAAGACTGACAGAAGATTCCGCCTCGGACATAGCTTCATCGAGAATTGCCGCTGCGTGCGCCGCTGCGTGCGCCGCCGCGTGGGACGCGTCGGTGCCATCCGCGGGCTCGGCCGCAAAAAACGCCCTAATTCAAACAAACGCGTCTAAAATCGCTTCTCCGTAAACGCACTCATACAACGCCATATATTTGAATTCAGTGCGGGCCGCGCCGCTCAACGCGACGCGCGACGCCCCGCGTCTCCGTAAATGAGGCCTAATAGTAACGTTATTGTAACGAACATAAAGATCACAATGATTTTGACAGACTTGTCAGTGGCAGCAACCCAACAACAACCTTATTAGAATGAGAATAAAGATCACTGTGATTTGGACAGCGATCTAAAATCAGAGATAAAATAACTGTGAAAGGAATGTACTGTGGTGTTTCTGTCATATGACGTCGGGTGCTAGCGCGTCTCTGTCTGACATAGACTTTAAAACACCTACAAAATCGGCATATTTTTAGATATTATATAAGGTCCCATTAAAATAGATGGACAAACTTTTAGAAATCATTCAGACCACCAAAATAAGGACAATGGTAAAAAATATATAAGAAAAACGCATTAGATACTTACAAGACAAATAATCAGCTAACAAAAATACACTTATAATGTGCCGGCAATTCATTATTTTAGGTCAAAATAAAATCACTTCAATCACTGTTTTTTTTTGCTTAAATTTCTTTGGTTAGTCGTACTGAGCGCTGCGTTAAAGTTTGTCCATCTAATCTATTTTGATGGGATCCTGTATATTTTTTTACAGTCACTTATTTTTGTCGAAGTTTCGAGAAAAAAAATCTAGTCAAATACCCTATTAGCCACCTACAACAATACGACTACTGTTGCCAAGTGCCATTCAAGCCATAAGCCATTCATTTTACTTGAACTGCTCGATATTAATAACAGGACAAATTATGCACACTTTACAGCACACCTTGGTAGTCAAACCTTAACTCATTACAGCGAAACCTTGATTATATGTAAGCTTCTAACTAAAAAAATCCTGATTTTGTTATTTTGCTGACCAAAATGAATTCAGGTAATAAAAGTTCCACTGTATAGTCGACCTCGTAATTACTTTATCACCCTAAGGTTGAATGTCACTTGCACATCATAAAACTACAAGGTCTATTTGTCTATGTGACAGTTAGATAGTTTCAACCTTAATGAAGTTTCAAATTACTGGGAATTGTTGTCAAAAGTGGCAGCATGGAAAAAAATGTTATGCAAACCCCAAATAAATGGGATTGGGGTAAGAGAAGTAAATTAAATGATGATGATGTTGTCAAAAGTGGTGATGCAATTATGAGGTTGACTGTAACTTAAAATAGTGATTAAAAAATGAAAGAATGATTGAAAGCAAAAATGTTTGTTTACCAAACCATCAATATCCTTGCTTCCATACAGAGGAAGGTAACTAGGCAGCTTGTGTAACAAATTAACAAAATTAAAATGTAATCAAATTATTATTATTATACAGGGTGGGCGGGACGACGGATCGACGCGCAACCTGTTACCATGGTTTCCGAACATATTCTGAAACTGAAGACAAAGAATTTCTGCACAATGGGTGTTGAAATTTTTCGTTGAATATTTTTTTTTAATTTGCTGTTCCCTACATTTTGATTGCATAGATATTGCACTTTTCTATGAAACAGCAGATTTTTTTTTATAACCAGCAAATAATTTCGACAATTAACAAATCATGTGATGAATCCATGGTTCCAGTTTGTTGTGTCAATGTCCCTGTCACTTTTTAGACTATTAAACAGTTTGTATTTTGAAGAAGAGTGCAGTGAGTCAAATAAATATAAAAGAACAATGGGCAGAATGGGCCCAGTGTTGTAGCATTTTCTTACCTATCTTAAAATGAAGATATGAATAATCTCAACATTTTTTTCTATGGCAGCATTACTCTAAATATTCAAATAAAAAAGTTACAGCGGTTCCTAAAGTCCAATAATTAACCGTTACAAATGCTAATATTATGACCTAATGATGCCCGTATATAATTATTATACATTTATGTTGTGTTATTTAATTATGAATAGCATAAATGAACTATTAGAAAGAGACAAAGTACTCAGGGAGCAGGACAGAACATGCACTCGTGTTGTTAAAAACCGGTTAGCGCAAGTGCAGGTAGCGATCTTTATCGATAGTACAGGAGCGAGCGGGACATACTCATTATCGGAGCGTGAGAGAGTGAGTGAGATAGCACATAACCATCGCGCTTCCTTGATCGCACTCGCACTTGCGCCCTTGTCAGTCGTAACGGAGCCATCTTGCAGTGCGCGTGTTTTCTTTCTTTCTCCACCATTCTTGCTACCTACGACTAACTACTTTGGACTTAATAACGGATTCTTGTGTTTGCCTTACGATTGAACAAGTTGAATAGTTTCATCAAAATGGAACAACGTGAAAGGTGTATAACGTGTTCTCGGTCGGTATTTCAAGACAGGAATCGACGTACTTTAACTCGCGAACATATGGAAGCGCATCCAGGCTTCACTAATTATGTTTTGGAGCGGATCAACATAGAAGAGGTTAGTAAAACAGGTTCATTAAATAAATAATTGTCATAATAATTATAGGTACCTTTGTTGTAAATATCAGCTTATTTATTCCCGAATCGGGTTGCTTTGTAAGTAATTGTATGTATGTAAAACTGTACAGGTACGACATAAAACCAACCAGCAGGGTTTAATCAACATAATATATATAACAACTGGATAAAACAGATTATTCGTTAGTATTTTTCATGTATGTCATGCGATCGTGACACGGGCGCTCTTCCCGCACGTCATATTTGAGTCTATGGATTTCCGGCAATTAGGACGTTCGATCTGATGACTTCGGGGAATTAGCCATCGGGCATAATTAGGACATTCGAAATCAAGCAGTAAAATCAAATCTGACAGTTGCCAAATGACACGTTTTTCTGCATATAAACTATCATTCACTTATTTGGGAATATGCACTGTATTTGATCAAAGGACTTTGTATTGGCTTATTCAGGTTCAACAACTATTTTATTTTATTTTTTTCAGGGCACCCTGAATGGAAATCAATACATGTGCTATCGTTGTTGGGTGGCAGCAAATCGACAAGAAGCCAGGCACGTAGAACAAGAACGGAGACAAAACGAAGAACAGCAAGACGAGCAAGTAAATGATGAACAATCGCGTCCTACTACAGTACCAACTTATAAACGGTTAGCAAATACCTCTCGTCGATGCTTATTTCATGGATGCCTTAATGAAGATCGTCACAGAGTGCCCCATTTCATTAAAATATATTTATTGACAGAACATAACGTATATGTTCCTCAGGATGCACGAATATGTCAAGACCACATACGTTCAAATGAATGGAGCGAATTATATGACCATGCTGAGACGGTATTTACGCCAGATCAATTGAAAGATATCATTGATACTTTAAAAGACGCTTACAACAAAAAATCCGGCATAGATTTTGATAACATTGAGTCAATTTCTCCCAATTAACTATATTATCGAACGGGATTGACGCACGATCAATTCGATATTGTTCTCCAAGAGACTCCATCTCTAACTGAGCAAACAAAACGTCCAAAAACTGTGTTGGGATCTTACTTGATGAAAATAAGATCGGGTGAGCCAGATGACAGAATTGCGTGCCATTTAAATGTTAGTAGGAGAACACTGGAGCGTTATTTTAAAATAACACGTGACTGTTTGACCAGAGAGTTTGTTTTGCGGCATCTGGGTTACGACCACATAAGCCGCGATGAGATTATTGCACACAATCTGACAGTACCAACAGCATTATTTGGACAAACCGTAGACCCAAAAGCCATAATACTGTGTGACGGAACTTACATCTACATACAGAAAAGTAAAAACTTCTTGTTCCAAAAAAGAACGTATAGCCTACATAAGTATAAAAACTTACTAAAACCATTCCTTTTGGTCTGTTCAGATGGTTACATTATTGACATCCTTGGACCCTATGCCGCAACTACCTCAGATAGTCAAATAATGACTCAAATAATGGACAATGAAATATCCCCCGTTCATTACCTTCTACATGAAAGAGACACATTTATATTGGATAGAGGCTTTCGAGACTCAATACCCAATATTGAAACCTGTGGTTATGAGCCACATATGCCACCAAGCAAAGACAGAAGTGCGACTCAACTTACAAATGAGCAAGCTAATAAATCAAGATTAATAACGATTGTACGTTGGGTCATAGAGGTAATAAACGGATGGTTTAAACGGGACTTTAAAATATTTCGTAACCAATTATTTAATAAGTCATTGCCACATTTATTTACTGATTTTCGGATTGCTGGAGCACTGTTGAATGCATTTAGAGAGCCTTTGCGTGACAGTACTTATGCCGCCGCCTTTTCTGAACGAATACATAGCCGAATGAGTAACGATAATACATTGGGCAACTATATAGTTGAGCATAACGTAAACCGGCAGCGAGCGTCGTTTGTGACATTGACGGATGAGTCAATAAATGTGCCGTTCCCAATACTCACAGATGAAGACATTATTTTATTCAGTCTGGGAACATACCATTTAAGTCTGGCACGTTCTTACGTCGGCGAACACTTGCGAGGTGGCGTTTACAATATTCAGGTGTGTGTAACTCCAAGTCCAAGGATGACAGAATATGGATTAGCAACGGACACCTGCACGCTAATGAGAGGTCGTATTTTATCACGACACAGGTCAAATACGACATATTATACTTATACAGGCTGTTAGTGTAAACACCGTTATCCTTGAAACCAGTGGTTTGGTTTCACTTATAGAACGTAAATTCAATGAAAAAAAAATTTTTTTTTTTTTTAAGTAAAGTCTCAATTTTTCCTTAAAATTATTTCACCCTATACAAGTGCACGCAAGGGCAAAGTAGACGGAGCGCGGGAAACAGCGCGTCGTCAGTACTTACCCATCTATGCAGCGCGTGCCGCAGGCCGGCGGCGCGCGCGCCCCTTCCCACACCGTCCACACTCCACACACACCCCTCCCTCAGTCTGGCTATAGCCTCGCTATTGAGCGCACGTAACGCTTTAGCAACGCCCGCGCAGCCGTGCCGCGCCGCCCGCGCACCATCGCGAATTGTCGCGCTCGCACAAGTGTGTAGTTACATTCATAGACTGTTAGATTAGTAATTATGTCGTACACAAACGTACAGTGGACCGAAATGGTACGGCTTTACGCCGCAGCTGGTGATAACCTGAACGAGGCTCGAAGAAAGTACGCGGAGCTATTCCCTGGACAACCTGTGCCAAACCGGGAAACGATGTTGGCGGCTACTCAAAGGTTACTTTTTAATGAAACTGTAGATAAAAATGTGATTAACTTTTAAATACGCCAAAAATACCTACCCAGTTGTTGTTTTTCTTTCATTTTCTTTGTTGTTAAATTCATCTTACATTTGGACTCGTCATGCAACACAAGGTAGGTATTTTTGCCTGTCCTAAGCCAGGAAAAGTATGAAAGTAAGCCAGGAAAAATGGGAAAGTTACATCACAGGTTATGTGTATTGCGCTTTTATTGGAATATTGTGTAGGTACTTAAAACGGACGGCCAGTGCAGCAGGTCAGCGCCCTTTGCGCATAGTATCCATGAATTTACGGACGGTGTCGGACAGAAACTTTCTTACATTTTTGAAAGAAAATAACGTTTATTTATTTTTAAATTCAGATAAACATTTTTATAATTAAGTCAACTACCTATGGTTTTAGTGACAACGGTGTTTACACTAACAGCCTGTATATTGATGAACTCCAATGTTCAGGACATTAATGCTATCCACGCATATTATTGTTCATGCTTAACAGGAATGAGGACTGTTGGAGCATGCGCCCATGTCGTCAGTATTATATGGTACTTCGGTATTGGAAGGCATTTAGAAAACTTTGTTGGCCCCGCAAGTGCCTGGGACGAGATTATTATTGAGAGCAACAACACTCATTAGGGCAATTCTTTATAGTTTAGTAAGAACTAACGCCTTATCCTTGTCGTTCTGAGTTTCGACGGTACCCAGTAGTGGGATACTAATCGCTGATTATGCATGAATATGTTTTATTTTAGTGAATAAAGATGTTTCATTTTCATAATCAAAGGTATTTTTTAATTATAGTCCTATCCCAATACCGAAATAAAGAATATTTTTACACTACTTATTCTTAAACTGAATTGTTCAAGGTGTCATATAAAAGAGAATAATGCATTCCAACTGGCAACTTGTAGACACAATTTTGTATGCGCATCATTAGGCCAAACTATTAGCATTCGTAACGGAAATTATTGATTATTTAGAATAGCTGTAACTTGTTTTTTTAATGCATTAGAGCTGTGCTGCTTTATAGTAAAATGTTGAGATTACTCGGATCTGTATTTTAAGGTAGGTAAGAAAGTGCTACAACACTGGGCCCACGGTCCATATAAAGTTGCCCATTGTTCTTTGTGATAGAATAATCATTTTTACCAAAACATAACATCTCACATTTCGCCAGAATTGGTTTTTTATTGATGGCAATATGACCCCCCGCTGGTAGCAGCTGGATAAGAGTTGCCAAGAATCTGGCCTATGTCCAGCAGTGGACTACAGTTACTATAGGCTGATGATGATGCACCGCAATAATCCAGTCTACTACCGAGAGATAGGAGCCTTTTGGCCTCGTATAGGAGTTTCTGTCTCATTTTTCTTTTTGTTACTTTTGTTTTTTTATACAACTTGGTTTTAATTTTTTTACTGTGTTTAGTTTAGTTTGTGATCTTCCTGTACGAGTCGCAATAAATACTTTTTCCTTCTTTCTTTCTTTCGAGTAATCCGCAGGCCAATTGATAATCATCAAAATATTTTTAATTGACTCAATATCATGAATAGAGCTGTTCAAGTGAATAAAATTCATGAAACTTTTGAAAATATAGCAACTAAGAAAAGAAGGGCTTTCATATACATTCTCTTACCTCTCTCCAATATTGGTTGCTGGCTGTAAACATCTTGTCACTGTCCGCTTCTAACTCTGTTTCAATGATATGTCCCTGTGACGTACCAAGCAGTATCGGACCCGTATTCGTCTCTGAAGTGTTCTCCCAGTTCCAACCCACTTCCGTCACTTCATAGTTCTTTGACTTGCTAACTTGTTTGGACTTAGAACTGTTTTGATGCAAATAAATGAGTTCTGGAGACCCATCCTTTTTGTTTTTTGAAGAGAATGCCATGAGAAGGTGGTGTCCGAGTGGGTCGAGAAAGAGTCCTGTTAGTTTTGAGTTTGGCTGGACGAACTTTGAGTATTGGATTTCTGAAATTGATTATTTTGTTGCTTTATAGTGTCATACATAATTAAAAAATACCAAATATAGGTACATGGAATTTTGTCTTACCTTGACCACAGTCAGGCTTCTTTAGATTGAGCCTAAACAGATTCCCATTAGCCATCGCAAGCACCAGGTAATCGTTACACACCGCAGCATGTGTTATCAAATCTGACAGATTCTTCAGCATCATTTTATTTTTCGAAAACATGGGTGTAGTGTCTTCTAGTTGCATGTTTATATATCCCGAAGATACCATTGGTTCGGTCACAAGTTTAGGCCGCTGGGAACCCTGCGACGCTTGCTCGTACTGGTCGAAAATCGAAGTCATGTCGACTGAAAAATGGGTGTTGTTGAAAACCACTGAAACGTTTCCTTGTTTTTGTTCGGTAACTACAGATAATTCGCAAGGATACAATCACAACAAGAATAAGATCACATTATTTTACAACAAGCGCCCTATTGAATAGTTATTGGAATCCGTAAATTAAATAATTCTCTACAAAATACAACATTCGCAACAATAGTGTCTGCTTAGAACTTGGAATTATTGTTGGAATTTGAAGTATCGTTCGTATTGACTTCGACTGTCAATCATCAAAGTGTCAGTCATGTGTCAGTGTCAGCATCAATGTCACTATTGTGTAACTATCACAAAATAATCTGAACACGGAGTATTCAGAATTAATAATTTATCATGAAATCTCATAAACTATTATTTCGATTTCAATAACATACATGATGGAGATATAAGAATATTAAAATATTTATAGATTCGTCACGACATTTATAAAATATTAAATAGTAATGTTGAAGTGAAATAAGATTAATTGATAGAAACCATTGCATTGGTCAAACAGGTAAAAGTGTAAAACATAACGCTAAAGTCATAAATGTCTATGTAGTGTCAATGTCCTGTCATTACAAATGAACATTGTTGTTAGATTTCTGTCAACATTGATATGATGAAATGGTTCTTATCTTCTGGGTGTTACGGCCTATAATAAATATGATCCTAAAATAGCTTAGCCACATTAAAACATAAATAAAAAATTTAATTAATGCAATACTATTGCTTTAATCGGTATTGGAAGAAGTGGTTAGTTCCATTATTGTCATGGGCTGCATTACTGTGCTATTTACTTGTGCGTTAACTTGAAATTCGTGACACAATTTCGGGAACCGGTTTTTGGAAATAGGAGGTAATTTTGTAGTATGTTTGTGTGACCTTGTTGGTTTATCATTATCATTCGTATCGCAATTCGAGTGTCAACTGTGTGTGAGTTACCAGTTAGTTCGTTTGTACTGTTTCGGTGATATAACATCAGTTCTTATCTGCATTTTAAAATGGCTACAAGTCCGCTTTTGAAATCCTCGAAATTAGGCAGTAAGTATTACAAACAAATTCATTAATAAAATTATCTTTTATTTTTAAATTTAATTTATTATTTATTACCATACCTTATTTATTACCTTGCCCTTGCGCATTTGATTTCCAATTAATTTTACAGTCTATGTAAATGAATGAAACTTGTGTAAATGACAAGAGGTTAGTTAACTATGGTCATTTTAGTGTTAGTTTTTGATAATATCTTAAATAAATAAAAAAATAAAAAATCAACATACTTATTATTCTGAGCAAATTTTTAATCATTAATTAATATCACTACTAAAACCTTTTCAGTTTACTCCCGACAATGCCTGAAGACTCTGTCTCAATGCCGTACCTTCACAACACAGCTGACAGAGCAGCAACAATGCGTTCAGGAGATGGCAAGGAACTTTGCCAATGAGCACCTGAAGCCCAATGCAGCCAAACATGACACTGAGGCCCGGTTTCCATTTGAACCTGTGAGTATGCTTAATTTTTTGCTATTATCATATTTTTCACTAGCTGCACCCTGCGGTTTTACCCGTATAAGTCTCAAACCTGTGGGAATATCGGGATAACAAGTGTCCTATATCCCAGTCCAGGTCAAGGTCTACCCATGTGCCGAATTTCATCCAAATCCGTTCAGACATTTTAGTGTGAAAGTGTAACAAACAAACATACAAAAATGAAATTTTATAATCATAATAAGTATAACTTTTATAAATAGTTGAGAAAACAATTTTACTGTATGCAAATTACTTTCAAAATCTGGAAGATCTTCTGTTGTTGCCAAGTAATTTTTGTACAGTATTAGGTATATTTAGTTGCCATTTTTTTTCTCATTACTGCTGTAGAGCATTTCTACATGATACTAGTCTGGACTGTGCGCTAAAAAAATTATGAATAGGTCCAGCTCCATACCAGAATAAAAAATATTTATAAAAATGGATTAAGATTATTTTGATAAAATTCTAAGATAATATCCTTCTGACATAACATTTGCTGTTATCATATCAAATAAAATTTGCGATTATCTAGAAAATATCAGATAGAAACCTTGACTTTTGTGATGATTTGAGATACCGTACCATGGTTTGTTTATCACTTCTGGTTATGGCACATATTTTTTATCAGTCTATTCAAGATTTTTATTTATCTGGTAGGTAGTTACTATTCAGAGTTCTAGACTGTAAGCCTAGACTTGCACGGGCTAGTTTTTCCCGCAGCGATGTTTTTTCGCGCACAGGATTTTCAACGCACTGCTTAGCGCCGAGAGTCGAAAATCCAAAAATGTGTTTTTTGACAAGCTGGGATGCGCTCTGTTGGATTCTCAATGCTCGGCTCAATACCTAGAGTTGTAAATCCAGTGCGCAATAAAATCCCGCTGCGATATTTTTGCGTCCGTGCGAACGCGGGCTAATAAGCTCTTCCAATATTTAAGGTACGGTCGAACAAGCTATTTGGTATACTTACAGGCAAAAATATTCATCTTTCCACTACACTGCCAATATTTAGTTTTATTTTGTGCGTTATAACTTTTTCAGCTTCCTTAATTAAATAGAGTGGTATAAAAGAATTGAATAACTCAGTACACCATTGTTTAAAAGTAGTTGCAAGTTAGCTGCCTGCATACCAAATAGCTGGTTCGACCGTACAGTTCGACACAACTTAGATGTAGCATCGGCAAAATTCGTAAAACGTTCGTAATTCGTAGTTCGTATTCGTAAATCTTTATTACTACTTTAGGAAAAATTTATAAATTTTTCCTAAAGTAGTAATAAAGATTGGTGATTTTGAAGGCGCACTTAGTTCGGATGTGATCGGTTTTACGAATTTTACCGATGCTACATCTAAGTTGTGTCGAACTGTACCTAGAATGTTAGAGACAGAACTGCCTAAATGGTTTAACCGGTTGAATGCCGTAATTACAGACACAATTAAAAAGCCATTGTGTCTCGCGTGGATCCACGTTTAAGCATATGAAACGAAGGGTTAAAACTGGAACTGGAAGGCTTACCTATTCTGCAGGCCAATATTCTAATTTCTTTGTTGTTGTTCACCGAAGGTCGCAAAACGTGCTTTATTGTAGTTTGTAATAAGATCCACCTACATTTTTTTTTTCTCGCGGTGGAAATCCTCATGGACTTCCTCTATCGTGGGGGTGACAGAGGGGCATGCCGGACTCTTACCGGCTAAAACCACCGCGGTGTTCCACCTCTACCTATGGCCGGGGGTGCGGGATTCGCATAAGCATTCACCGCTTCCGACAGTATATTCTTTCAAGCCCCGGGAAGGGAAACTCCGTTTGGGGACCAGCATAGCTATTCACAACCACTCTACAGATTCATCTTCTTTTTCTTCTTCTCCCTGCCCTTATCCCATGTTACTTGGGGTCGGCGCAACACGTTTTCTTCTTCCATTCTCCCCTGTCAACCGTCACGCTATCATTCACTCCCTTCTCTTTCATATCATTCCTCACACAATCCATCCATCTTTTCTTCGGCCTTCCTCTCCCTCTCCATCCATCAACATGTATATTCATCACTCTTTTAGTCACATGCGTTTCGTCCCTTCTCATCACATGCCCATACCAAGCCAAACGATTTCCTTTCAACTTTTCTGTCACTGGCGCCACTTTCAAACTTCCTCGTATATACTCATTTCTTACTTTATCCATTCTCGTCATTCCACACATCCATCTCAACATTCTCATCTCCGCTGCATGCAATCTTTTTTCATCCGTCTTCTTCACAGCCCAGCATTCAGACCCATACAGTACGACAGGCCGTATCACAGACTTATAAGTTTTCCCCTTTAACTTAAGGGGCATCCGTGGGTCGCAAGTTGTTCCTGTGACCTGTCGCCATTTCATCCATCCTGAGTTGATCCGATGCGTTACGTCTCGGTCTACTTCGCCATCTCCTTGGACTCTACAGATTCATCATTCATCATCATTCTTCTGTCCTCATCCCAATTTAGTTGAGTTCGGCGCAACATGTCTTTTTCTTCCATACATCTCTATTAGACGTCATCTCGGTAATCACCTCCTTTCTAACCATAATATCATAATCTATCCATACTAATATTATAAATTCGAATTTAACTCTGTCTGTCTGTCGGTGTGTTACCTTTTCACGCCTAAACCACTGAACGGATTTCGATAAAATTTGGCAGAGAGATAGATTGCATCCCGGGGAAGGACATGGATAGTTTTTATCCCGATATTCAAACGGGATCGACACTTATGCAGGTGAAACCGCGGGGCGCAGCTAGTTCACACATAATTTGCCTTGCCCCCCACAGCAAATAGCAATCGGAAGAATGGCGGTCGTCTATTTGATTTAAACTGACAAAATTTTTGGGTTTTAGATTTGTGAATAGCCTTTAGAGGACTCTTTTGTTAACATGGTGATGTTCGATTCGGCACCGAAGCGTATCAAATGGTTGTGAATAACTATGCAGATGAGAGTGGAGGCTATGTGGGGGTGCAAACGTTAAAAAAATATAAAGATCGAATTCAAACCAACTTTATTAATTACTAGCAGCGCTCCGCGGTTTCACCCGCATAAGTCTCGATCCCGTGGGAATACCGGGATAAAAACTATCCTATGTCCTTTCCCGGGACTGAAACTATCTCTATACCAAATTTCATCTAAATTGGTTAAGCGGTTTAAGCGTGAAGAGGCAGCAGACAGACAGACACACTCACTTTCGCATTTAAAATATTAGTATGGATAAGTGAAATTTATAAAACAAAGAAATGTTCTCACATCATCGCACACACGCGCTAGATTCAATACAAATGACGTTTATTAGAAAATCGAAAATAAACAAACATATTATTGTCAACACATTATTACGCAATTGCCAGCCCTGTTTATATACACAGTTTGAAAATACATTTAACTATAGAATGTAGAGATAAGTGGCTAACTAGATATATTATCTGCCTTTTCAATAAAGTCGTTTGTTCTACCTCCGAATTTCTTATCACAAGATTAAATTATGGTGATGCATGAGGTTATTGATACCACCTCAATATATTCAAAACTAGCAGCGCCCCGCGGTTTCACCCGCGTAAGCGTCGATCCTGTGGGAATATCAGGATAAAAACTATCCTATGTGCTTTCCCGGGACCCAAACTATCTCTAGGTATGCCAAATTTCATCTAAATCAGTTCAGCGGCTTAAGCGTGAAGAGGTAGATAACAGACAGACAGACACACTTTCGCATTTATAATATTAGTATGGATATGTAAAGTCAAGACAAAGACACGACTTTACTTCATAGTGGCTCTTTTATGAATAACTTAGGTACTAGCAATTCGCCCCTGCTTCGCATGGGCCAAAACATCCAGATTTCTATACTATATTTATCAAAGTTATCAGATCTCATCATCACTCTACAACTTAGTCAAATTATGTGGCTTGGCCGTTTCGCTACCATCACATAGGCGTAAGGTCAATTTATTCACTGTTCATTATTTTTCTGTTATATAATAGTTCTTGTAGTAACGAAACGGCCAAGCCTCATATTTTGACTAAGGTGTAGAGTTTGTGAAGTTAGGGCTTGTAGAGTTAGGGCGTGTAGAGTTAGAAGCTCGACTCTACATGAGATCAGAGTCCTGATTCACAACCATACGACAGGCTATCGTATCGAAAACCTGACATTTCGATAACCTGATTTGACTTCCCCTCAACAGCAAATAGCTGTTGGAAGAATAGCGGGCGTCTAAATGACAAAATTATCGGGTTTTGGACTTGTGAACAGCTTTGAGAAGACTCCTACGATAGCAATGATTAATGTTCGATACGATACGGAAGCATATCGAGTGTTTGTGAATAAGGGGGCTGATAACTTTTTGACAGTGCGAGCCTTATGTGGTCTCGTCTTGGCAACATTTTACATGAAAATGTTTTTGTTGGGATTAATTTGACAGGGCTAAACTAAAATTTATCTTCTGTCCTTTTCTTAATGAAATAGGAAGAAAAGGATGCACTGAACTTAACCTTAGTTTAGTTTGTGAACAACAGAATCAAGGCACCCATGATGCCGAATGTGTAATTTAAAAAAAGTTGAAAAAACACACTGCTGGATTTTCGACTCTCAGCGTTAGTGCGAAGATTCATTGCACGAAAAAATATCGCCGCGATATTTTTATGGTCTTACTATCAGCTATCTCCTAGTAACCAGGATTAAGTTAGAAGACGGATAGGCATCCCTAGTATAATGAACTGCACGTCCAATTTGACATTTACAGCGCCTTTATTGCGTAGCAGTAAAGGTACATGTATCGTATAAATAGCACATGTATCAAACTGGAAAGAGATCGGCACCGTATCAACTCGAGCCGTTCAGTATTCTTTGTATGAAACTCCCTACTGCAACGCACACTAATCGGAATCATAACGTAATCGCTTCGCTTCGGGACAAGCTCACGAAACGCGGTGCGGTGCGTTGCGGCTCGTCGTCCCCGCGCTTACGCCTCGTCGTCCCCACACGCTTACGTCTCTCCGTACCCGAGCTTACGTCTCTTCGTCCACCCTTGCCCCTCTCACCCCTCGTAGCCGAGTCGACGTATCGGAGCTGCTGATCCGCTTTGGTTACGTGCTTACGTTAGGTAGACGCCTGTTTGACGGCGAGGACAAAGGCGATACGGTAACGATCCCTTTCCGAGTTGATATGTGTGCTATGACCTTTAGGGTTTTCGTTTTTAGTTTCGTAGCTCCAGTTTTACAACTGACGGGCTGCGGGTGATAATACTCAAGCACGATAAAGACAAGGGATTACTCCTTATCTTTTTGTATGTCAATGTAATATAGGTAGGTAGGCACGTGTATGATGTGACCAGTTCATACAAGGCAGTGCATTGTTATCATCTTTCTGCATATTGGGTTTATCAATCTGACGACAATACATGTCTTTCTAAAAGGTCATAAGGAATTGCAATCGGTGCACTTGAAGATAGAACATTACAACATAAATGACATCTTAGGTCAATAGTTTTTATTTTTAACCGACTTCAAAAAAGGAGGTTCTGTATTCGACCCGTATGTATGTTTGTATGTCCGCGATTTTCTCAAAAGCTAATGAACCAATTTTGATAATTCTTTCACTAATGCGATCTACATACTTTTAGGAAGGTTTTTGAATATAATACATTAGGTATTTATTCTTATGTACGAAGTTATATGCGTAAATGTACTGCATGTCCGGCATTTCTACGCGAATTTTGATGATTCTTCTAGTCGGTGTCTTCAATTCTTCAATGCACTATTTTTAATTGAATTTGTGTGGGGTAGGTACAACTAAAAAGTGAAAAATAAAAACTTTTTAACAAAAAAAAACACTACAAAGTGATAAATAACTTTAATTTCGGAAGTCGGTGTCGTAAGTTCCGCATTTTCGTTTTTCGACACCGACATCCGAAATTAAAGTTATTTATCACTTAGTAGTGTTTTTTTTTAAGTCGGTTGTTTTTTTTTATTTATATTAATTAAGTCCCATATAGATATAAGTAATACTTATTGGGTATTCGTTGTTGCGATTAACCGGGACCAAATCCTGACTCTACCTACTACGCCTGCTACTGAGATACTCCTAATTTAAAAACTTAATAACACTTTGCCTCACCTGGGAATCGAAACCAGGATACCATAGGTACTTAGCAGTCGAGTGGTCACAACGACGCATTATCCGTTTCCGAATGATCCATCAAATTCTGAGGTAATCTAATGGTGTCCAGTTATACAGGGTGTCTCATAACGACCCAACTATTTTTGTTGGAAAAAAAAAAATACATTAAACTTATTTTTGTATGAATTAAAAGATAAGGAACAAAATTTTACTTTTTAAACAAGAACTTATTTAAATGACGGCCATCACGTTGACGGCACTCCTCAAACCGTTTGCGTACACTTTCAAAATTTTTTTGAAGAAGTGGTCGAGGAATACTCCTGAATTTTTCTTCAATATTGTTTCTTAAATTGGTCAAATTTCGAAGATTATTCTCGTAGACTACGCTCTTAAGATAGCCCCACAAGAAAAAATCAGGTGGGGTCAAGTCAGGGCTCCGAGGTGGCCATGCAATATCACCACTTCGTGAAATCACCTTTTCTCGGAACAACTCGTGCAACGTGGTGGTCGTCATTTAAATAACGTCGTGTTTAAAAAGTAAAATTTTGTTCCTTTTAATTCTTACCAATAAATGCATACAAAAATAAGTTTAATGTATTTTTTTTTCCAACTAAAGTAGTTGGGTTATGAGACACCCTGTATATTAGCCGACTTTCGCACGTAGGTATTACGTAAAAAATCGCTGGATTTTCAACTCTCGGTGTTGAGCCGAGCATTGAGAATCCAACAGAGCGCATCCCAGCGCCTCAAAAAAACACACTGTTGGATTTTCAAGTCTCGACGTCAACGACGCAGAGCGTTGACAATCCAGTGCGCAATAAAATCCCGACGCGATATTTTATGTCCGTGCGAACATTGGTTTAATGCGGATGAAACGTAACCATATTATGTTCCATCAACAAACTACTCTGCAATAATCCTAATCTGAAACTACTTTTGGAACGAAGTTCTTTAATCGAGCTTACGGTAGGAGTAAACTGGCAGAAATCGTCACGTTACGAAAAAGCGTTATGCGAGTTTTTATTCAAGAGAGTCAGAGAGAGAGAGAGAGATAGTTTTCATGCTTTTCGAGGGTGCTGAAGCCGATAGTGAAGTCAAAATAAAAATCCAAGATGGCGGCTGCAAACATTTTTAAATGTTTCCTCATGGGTATAGTTTTTATGGTTTTCTAGAGTGTTGAAGCCGATAGAGATATTAAAATGAAAATCCAAGACAGCGGTTCCGAATATAAAAAAAAAATCGCAGCCGCCATCTTGGGCTTTTATTGTGAATTTCGTTCCTGTCGGGGGTCCCTCGACCACACATCTTTTTTTTTTAAACACATTCAATAAAAAGCCTACTCTCTCTTCCAGATCAAAAAGCTCGCAAGCATGGGTTTAATGGGTGCTTGTGTCAGCAAAGAGCAAGGCGGCTTAGAACTGGACTACCTGTCTCTAGCCCTGGCCGTTGAGGAACTCTCCCGGGGCTGTGCCAGCACCGGCATGGTCCTCTCGATACACAACTTCCTCTACCTCAACCTGGTCAATGAGAAGGGAACTGAGAAGCAGAAAGAGATATTCTTGAATGACTTCGCTAAAGGCGATATTGGGGCCTTCGCTTTGAGTGAACCAGGTATTGTTTTTGTTTCTTTACGTCGGAAATTATAAAAAAAAATAAATGCTACCCGAATAACTTTTACTATGGCACAAAACCCGAAAAAGTGAAAAAATATCAGCTTTTTTATAAATTTTTCACGATTTCTGCGTTTATAGTCCCATATTAAAAGTTTTTCGTGACGTTGCGAAGGTACAATGGTTCAGGTTTTCAGTTATTTCAATTACACCTTGTATATGAGATTATTAAATTTAATGAATTAGGACTTACGACTTAGGTGGTTTGGTAGAAAATTATGACGTCACAGGTCCCTAAGCTATTACACTGCGTCACCGGCCACACGTCGTTGCTTAAAATAAACTGCAATCACAGTCATTAAAAAATACCGCTAAAGAATGATGACCGCTTTGGCCGATATGTCCAATAAAAACCACATATACATCAAATAAAAGTTTATATCATAAGCCCCAATTTTCATTATGAGCCGAAGGCTGTGAAATACCGGGTTAAAGACATATCAGACCTGCATGTACCATGTAAACGTATTAGTTTATGACGCTAATGTTCACTGCAGTTCTCAATAATATTAGTTATTGACTCATAACATTGAGGGGGCTTATGACTAAGTAATAACAGCCGCACGGGTTGATTGATCAGGTTAAGCTGCGCTTGCCGCGGTTGGTCCCTGGATGGGTGACCATTTTTACATACCTACCAAGACCTCTCCGTACCTCGGAAAGCACGTTAAGCCGTTGGTCCCGGCTGTCATTCGTGGATTTCATTAGATTTCTATTTGTCATCAGGCCAGGCTCCATACAAAAATGATCATCATTAAATGATAAATGATTTATTTTCTGTACCTAAGTAGATTTGTACAAACACTTTTACACGTCAATCATATTTTTTTTTAAGCTAGATGAGGTCGGCGTTTCCTATCTGACTACTCTGAGAAGAAAGGCCGAAACAAACTCAGAGGTCACAGTCTCTTTTAAAGTCCAGACTTAATCTTGGTCAGATCATGTGAAGACCATGTAGATTGGTGTCTGAAATGGTCTTTTGAGGAAAGAACCACACAGATTGAGCGGACCTGTCCAGTCAGTGCATGCATTTGTCAAAAATCGTGCAGCTCAACTCAGATCTTGAGGAGCTCAACGATTCGACGAACAATACCAAAGAAAGGACATTTGGGTAGGCCGCGTAAATTACTCAAACTGCCAGATCATTGATCATTGTTTAATGATACAGTTAACTACACGTAAGGAACACTTGAACTACGAAAATCGCCCTCATAATATAGGCGCTACCAAAGTCAAATTGTTGCCACACACGTGCGGTTGACTGTAGGTACATAGTTACAGTGTTAGTGCACATAATCACTTAACTCATTGTTCGATTCTGTATAATCTCGACCTCATAGAGCATTGAGCCGGTCCTCGAACTTGTAACTATGCTAATCAATTTAAATGTAGCAGTAATGGATGTTTATTAATTACTATTAGATAACAATGTGGACTAATTAGTTTTAGCACCGTTATCGTAGTCACCTGATGAAGTAAATGATTTGTCATAATATTTTGACACAAGATACAAACTTGAATTATGGAAGAAAAATCGGCCAGGAGCGAGTCGGACTCGCACACGAAGGGTTCCGTATTTACCGTACAATATTTAACATTACATATAAAAAATCACGTTTGCAAAAGAAAAACACACTGAAAATTTCAACTGTCTACTTATTACGGTTCATGAGATACTTATCGCTGACAGACAGACGATTAGCACCCGTTGGGTACGGAACCCTAAAAACACTTAGGCCTAAAAATAGACTAGACTAAAGTTGAATCTTAGATAATTATCAAGTTTTAGAAACGCAAACTCAATGACAAAATTGATTCTATTGCAACAATTTTTGAAGTGAAACTTCTTTACGCACGCTTGACTTGGGGAGTAAGCTGGCGAACGCATGACGTAAGCGTTACGAAAAGTGTGATCGGGCGAGGCGAACGGGAGTTGAGTTGGGGATATAAGCAAGAGAAAGCAGTGCGCGCGCACATTTTCGTTCTCTCTTCCTCTCATAGCCAAATACGTTTGAAGTTTCACTTCAGTCGTGTGGTCATAAGCACACTCGGTTTTTTTTAAACCGTTTCATTACAAAGCTCACGCTAAAATCAACTTAGACTACATTACGCTAAAGTAGATAGTTGAGTAAGCTATAAATATTATTGATCTTTCCAGGCGCGGGAACTGACGTCGCTAGGATAAAGACCAGAGCTGAACTTGACGGTGACTACTGGGTTCTGAACGGCAAGAAGTCCTGGGTCACCAATGCTATCGAAGGCAAAGCCTTCGTCACATTCGCTACCATCGATCCAGAACTCAAGCACAAGGGGCTCGCTTGTAAGTCTAATACCGCACTATGTTTTTCCCCACAGAGCATGGAACCGCCGCGCCGGCAGCGTCTAGAGATAGCAGTACTAATTAAATTCGTAGCACCGAAAGTGCGTTGAGCGCTTACTTCTGTCTTGGACCGCCTTTAGTTTCTATACCTCAGTTATGAGCAGTGATCGGAATAGGCTGAGTATATTTACCTAAACTTCGGAGAACAGAGACAGAAAGTGGAGACTTCCTTACGACGACATTTTTTTTTCCTGGTATTCGGGAAGTATCTTAAATAAGTTGAAAATAAGCTTTATTTAAGATGGGTAAAGGCTATTTTTAACTAAACTTGCAATTACCAAATTTTCGGGATTTTCACATAAAATCCCGAAATAAATATTCTAACTTTAATTCATGTATTCGAATTATATTTACGATCCTTAAACTAACCATTGTATCATACATTACATATAATTAAAGTTTAAACCTAAAGTTTAAATTTCAGAAAAGGTATTTAATGCGAAACATGAGCCTGTTTAATCGAGTTTGTTTGTTTGTGTCTAAATTTGGCGTAATCATTGACAAAGCTGCTCTCATCTCTTCGTCGATTGTCCTGAGGCGTTCTCTTTTATTGGTTTTTATTGTAAATAAGTTTATAACATAACCTTATTTTTCCGAAGCACACCAATTAATGACCACGGTACACCAGTGTGCCGCGGTACATACTTTGCGGAACACTGCTCTAGACTCTAGAGGACATAAAGTAATGAATTTAAAAATAAATATCTTGTGATGGTGCCTTGTGTGGGGTATCAAATGAAAGGGCTTAATTAGCACATTTGAAAAATATAAATATTACTGAAATAAGCCGCAAAAAATTAAATTAAAAAAAAAATTAAAAATTAAAACCCGATACCTTCCCGTGGTCGCATGCTACTATAGCTTATATTTACAGACGCCAGCACATCAACCTACTACAATCTGTCAAATTTCTTTAATAGATTTTCAACTTTATTACTAAAGAATAAGGTTCAAAGTTGATTGAGAAAATGTAACAGTTTCGGGTAGGTTGATGTGCTGGCCTAAGTTAGTACCTAACTTAGGCCAGCACATCACGTACGTACGACGTGGTACGTCAGTACCTAAGTTAGTAAAGCGGCAAGCGACCACGGAAAGGTGCTTTCTTGTTTCATCCTTTTCAGTAGTCGGGTTTTAGTTTTTAAACATTTTTTTTTATTCTCTAAGAATAAGTACTTTAATAAGTTCCGATTTCCTCAGGTTTCCTGATCCCGATGGAAACTGAAGGTGTCTTCAGAGGGAGGAAAGAGCCTATCATGAGCGTAAGGTATGTACTCAAATCTAGTGCAATAACACACATTAACACTGCATGCATGCAACACAACTTGGAGTGGTCATTAACCCATTGAATGTCGTAATTACAGACACAATTAAAAAGCCATTGTGTCTCGCGTAGATCTACGTTCCGACAGACGAGAGGTTAATCATAGCTTGCTTTACACAATCAGATCAAATTAAATTATTTATTTTTGCAGAAAACACTGTTACAATGATGTTATTAAATATACTTGTTTCAAGTGATTCTACCGTAAGGCATGCAAAATGTATACAATCATCGTTTATCAAAATCAAGATTGAGATTAACATTGAAATATATAAAACTAGCTGCGCCCCGCGGTTTTGGGAGTATCGGGATAAAAACTATCCTATGTCCTTCCCCGGGACTCATACTATCTCTTACCAAATTTCATCTAAATCGGTTCAGTGGTTTAGGCGTGAAGAGATAACAGACAGGCAGACAGAGACACTTTCGCATTTATAATATTAGTATGGATTAATCAAACTCAAACTCAAAGCATTTATTTCAATTAAACCAATTACAGGCACTTTTGAATTGTCAACGGGTCGGTCAGTCAGAAAGATGAAGCTAGTTGCCCATTCCAAAGCGTAGGTACAGTCGCCAGCAAAATTGCATGGGTACCTTAGTATCTATTTTCCCGTGAACGTTTGAATTCAAGTTTTCGAAAATAAACTACAGACAGACAGACAGACAGAGTTACTACCGAATTTATAATATTAAAGTATGGATTAGATACAAATATTAAATTAATGGAATGTCTTTAGGGCAAATTTTACCAAACTTTTATACCTAGAATAAGTCTTATCCTTAGAATAAATTTTGAATTTTTGACAGTGTTTCCATACTAGAACTGGTCAGTCGTTAATTTTATTTCACGGATAAAAGATATCTAACTTTGGTACAATCAGCCCTTAAAGTTATATTAACAGACAGATCAATTATTTGTTTAGTAATAATAACAATTAAATTATCTCAATGTCATTCCTAGAATTATTACAATACATTACATAATCAGCCTATAATGTTCCCACTGCTGGGACACAGGCCTCCTCTTTGTGAGAGGGAGTGAGCCGTAATCCACCACGCGGGCCCAGTGCGGGTTGGTAGATGTCACATGTCTTCGAATTTTTTGGTTCTAGGACATCCGTTTTGAGAGCAGTAGTGATGAAATTATTTACACAAAGTATAAAAAAAAGTAAAGCACCTGTCAGGGTTCGAACCTACGACCTATATCTCGTAAGTCGCGGTCGTTACCACTGGGCCACCACTGCTATCACATACATATACAATACATTAACAGATTAATTATTTAAATTATTTAATGTTATAAATAACTTGGTACCTATTAGTTTGCTGTCCCGTTGATCTCGTGGACCACGTCCTTACTCCTTTTGCCTCGTCTATGTATATTTCGAAAAATAGGCAGGTACACCAGCACTCTGCCATGAAATCAAACCAGGCAATAAAAGGAGCTTATAAAATAGATTTGAAGCGAAACCCTCAGGGCTGCGACCGCGTGCCCCGTGACCCTGGAGGAGATCCGCATTCCAAAGGACTACATCGTGGGGCAGCCGGGCGAAGGGTTCCGTATCGCAATGGAGCAGCTCGACCAGGCCCGTATCGGAATCGCCGCGCATGCCGTCGGTAAGTCTCAATAGGAAAAAGAACTGTCAAGGTTTCCTATCCATTTGCATAAAATTTTAAGACCTAATATAACTTGCCATACTTTTGTTTCTCCTAATTATATTTTCATTTAACACTAGCTGCGCCCCGCGGTTTCACCCGCATAAGTTTCGATCCCGTGGGAATATCGGGATAAAAACTATCCTATGTCCTTTCCCGGGACTCAAACTATCTCTATACCAAATTTCATCTAAATCTGTTCAGCGGTTTAAGCGTGAAGAGGTAACAAACATATAAACACACACACACACACACTCACAAACTTTCGCCTTTATAATATTAGTGTGATTATACAGGGTGAATTTTCCAAGTGGGCGTGGATGGCCAAATTCTAAACTATGAGGAATAGCGAAAAGTACTCAAAGGAGTCGCGGGCTCGATTTTGATAAAAACTAAAATTGCGTTATTGGATTTTTGAAAAATTAATATTTCTAGCCAGGAATCGAACCTGTTGATTTTGAAAAAAAAAATACACACTGTATTATTACACCATTCGATAGTGTCTCTAATAAGGATCAAATTCTGGGAAGTAATGACATACGGCAAACTTAAGGAAAATGTTGAATTTTAATAAACTGCTTCTTTTTTCATACCTTGTTCGAAATGATGCTCAATATTTTTACACCCGAAACACTCGTAGCGCAGTCACCTTCACAAAATTATGTTCTAAATTCAAATTTTTAATTGCAGTACAATCCTTGAGACGTCGAATCCAGCTATGTATTCAAAAACAATTGTCATAATTTTGAACAATTAAACAGTTAAGGTTTAATAGGTAGGTAGCATAAGAAAATAAAAAAGTATTTTGATAAAAATGAGCTCTTTCCTTTAGTTTGCCGTATGTCTTTACTTCCCAGAATTTGATCCTTATTAGCGACACTATCGAATGGTGTAATAATACAGCGCGTGTTTTTTTTTTTCAAAATCAACAGGTTCGATTCCTGGCCAGAAATATTGATTTTTCAAAAATCCAATGATGCAGTTTTAGTTTTCATCAAAATCGAGCCCGCGACTCCTTTGAGTACTTTTCGCTATTCCTCATAGTTTCGGATTTGGCCATCCACGCCCACTTGAAAAATTCACCCTGTATATTATATACATTATATTAGTGTGATTATTTACGCATAATTTTTTAAAGCAGTTATTTTTTAAATATTTTTAACGTTTTGTCCGTACTAGGCCAGACAAAATCCATGTCCTTTCAAATCTGACTAGTAGTTCTAAAGATTGACGTTTTCAAACAAACTAACCCTTCAGCTTTATTATTAGTCATCATCATCATCAATTTGACACTTTCGGGTAGCTTGATGTGCTGGGCGTCTGACTTGCCCGAATTTGAACCACAACCCATTCATGTCGCAGCATCATGCTGAGATAGGAGCCTTTTGGCCTCTTATAGGACTTTCTGTTTTTTTTTTTTTGTTATTTTTTCTTATTTATGATTGTGTTTAGTTTTGTTTGTGATCTTCCTGTACGAGTCACAATAAATATTTCTTTCTTCTTTCATGAGTGGCGAGAGTCGTAATTATGATAAGAGTGGTACAGTCAGCATCAAAAGTCGATTAACACTGTCATTTTTACATGTTACCAAATTGACAAAAAATTTTTTCAATAAACTGGTTTTTAGCTTGTCACATAATAGCAAAGAGTTTATATTCTAAAAAATGTCTTCTGCTGCAATTTTGAACAAATATTTTGCTCATTAACTAAGATTAAAAAAACTGAAGTGTTAATCGACTTTTGCTGCTGTCCGTACCTAACTACTTTTATTTCATCACAGGTATCGCCCAGTCAGCACTCGACACTGCAATCTCCTACGCTAAGGAAAGGCAGGCTTTTGGAAGACCACTGTCCAGGCTATCTTCTGTCAAGGTATTATACGATGTTTGATATCTATTATCCCTTTTAGTAAATAACTTGAAGATGTAAATTAAATTGAGAATTTGTAATTTTACCTAGCGTCAGAGGGGCTTGTGGCTAAGTAATAACAGCCGCACGGGTCGATCGAACAGGTTAATCCACGCTTGCCGCGGTTGGTCCGTGGATGGGTGACCATCTTTACATACCAAGACACCCCTCCATGCCTCGGAAAGCACGTTAAGCCGTTGGTCTCGACTGTCATTCGTGGATTTTTGACAGTCGTTACGGGTTGTCAGAAGTCTGAAAATCTGACAACCAGTCTTATTACCACGGGGTATCGTATTACCCAGTAACTGGGTTGTGGAGGTCAGATAGGCAGTCGCTCTATGTAAAATACTGGTATTCAGCTGCATCCGGTTAGACTGGAAGCCGACCCCAACATAGTTGGGGAAAGGCTAGGCAGATGATGACCTAGTGTCAGTAGAATTTTTTTAAACCTGTTTTGTCCCACTACTCGGCTAAGGTCTCTTCCATAACTTTCGACTGTTTCTTGTGTATTGCCTTCTCCGGCCAACCTTTTACGGGAGACCATTGGCATTGACACTCGCCGCCGAGGAACCCACTGCGTGACGACTCTGGTCCATCTGTCTCGATGCATCCTTCGGCGATTCCTGTTTTGGAACGTATAGTGTTATAACGTATTTGGTCGCTGAGCGTGACCATAATTGGAACTAACGCCGCCATTTTGTTTTTAAATACAATTACACAAAACAATTCCAAAAAAAAATTACCGACAAAGGTCTTTTGACGCTTGAATGACATTCATAGGGGCGCCTGTCATTTATAGGTGGCGCCTGTCGTTTATAGCGGGCGCCTGTCATTTATAAGGGGCGCCTGTCATTTATAAGGGGCGCCTGTCATTTATAGGGGTACCTGTCATTTATAGGGGGCGCCTGTCATTTATAATGGACGCTTGTCATTTAATAGGGGACTGTCATTTATAGGGGCGCCTGTCATTTAGGGGGTGCCTGTGATTTATAGGGGGCGCATGTAAATGCCATTCAAGCGCCACAAGTTTTTTGTAGCACTTTTATAAGCAGCTTGGTCTATGCGGTCTCTTTATATAAACACTAGCTGCGCCCCGCGGTTTCACCCGCGTAACTATCGATCCCGTGGGAATATCGGGATAAAAACTATCCTATGTCCTTTCCCGGGACTCAAACTATCTCTGTACCAAATTTAATCGAAATCGGTTCAGTAGTTTAGGCGTGAAGAAAAGACAGACAGACAGAGTTACTTTCGCATTTATAATATTAGTTTGGATAACATAACTTCACGCCTGTTGTCCTGGCTGTCAGTGGAGGTGAGCCTATTAATGCCTTTAAGAGGGCAAATCTGAACTCTGGGCCAGTCTGCTTTTTTTGTGTTCTCTTTTTACTTATGGTATCATCAGATGGATTCTTTGTGTGAATTTATTTAGTAATACTCCATTGAACATTCACTTCATGTGGTTCTACCTACTAGGTAAACTTTAAATTTTCACTGCCTTCAAGTTTAAGATTTGTCGTCTTTTTAATTAAGTTGATTAATATGTTTAGGAAGCCCTTTGGCACACCCAAGGGCCAGGCTGCTACAGAAACAAAATATTATATTAAAGATTTTTTCAGGACCGCCTCACTGACATGTGTATGTTAGTCGAAACCGCTCGTCTCGCGACATACCGGGCGGCGGTTGACGTTAGCACAAAGAACAGTGCGATGGCCAAGTACTTGGCGGGACGGAACGCCACCGCTGTCGCAGACCACTGCGTTCAGATCCTCGGCGGTCGCGGTCTGTCTGCTAATTACGATGCTGAGAGACATTATAGGTAAAATAAAATTATACTTATTTATTAAATAAACACAATCACGCCTGTTCAAGAGGGTTCATGTCAGGTGTATACTACACCCATATTTTGCCAGTTATGTTTAAGAGGACTACATGACCTAAAGCGCGGTCTTTGTCGGACTGCATAGAAAAGAAAGAGAAGCGCGATGACACAACGCTGGTAATTTATTGCAAAATATGACGCTATTATCTTTTTACGAAAAATCTATTGTTTGGACTAAAAAATTTAAACACTAGAGTTTTAGTATGTTGCTTGTAGAATAATCTGACAAAAAATCATAATGATTGTATGTATATTAGTATGGTTTTTATTGTAAAAAGAAAGTTTTTAGAGGTATCTTCATGATTTTTTTCTATCGTACCAAATAAGTTGTATTATGTTTTCAATACACTATCTACCTAGCATATATCCTGAAGAATATCATATATTTTTCTGATTTTGTTTACTGTAGTCTATCATATACTTTTATTGTTTTTAAAACTTGCGTTTGTTGCGTTTAGGTCCTGTAAGCCCCTTAAGTCTCATTTAATTAGGGACGAGCCAATTGCCATAGCCCGGGCATAAATCTAGACTCCAGCCTGCTACCAAAAAAATCTAATGAAAATACACTTTCCCTGTTCTCAAAATGGTGAAGTTAACATCGTGAAGTAACCGGCATGTCCTAGAATTCAAAAACGTGACATCCACCAACCCGCACTGGACTCGCGTGGCGTGTCACTGCAGTGGGAACATTTTAAACTGATTATTTTATTAATTTAACAGGGACGCAAGAGGTACGCAGATCTACGGCGGCGTGACGGACATACAGAAGAGACTCATCGGCCACTACCTGCTCAAGGAACACGACGCCCTCTGATGCGATGCCGGTAAACTTGTTCTAGTCTAGTCTTTACATAGGGTCCTATCGAAATGCTTGCGTATTAACCTTTTAACCGCTTGTGTCGCATCCGTGCCCCTACCGCCCGTGTCGTATTTCTGCGACAGAGAACATGCATGATTTTTTCGTTCTATTTTCGTCCTATTAACTGCGTGGTACAATTAAAACCGAAGAGACAAACACTTTTTGACTATTTTTTAATCGATACAACGATTTCTCCTCCGTATTTATTGTAGGTATTATTTTATCTTGATTTTATCGATTTGTAGCCGCGCGCTAGGGGCACGTCAACTGATATTTAGCCAAGCGCTTAAAAGGGTAAAGAAGAATGGGAAGTCCCTTGCAATTAGAGCATCGCGTTTTCACGTATGCTTCTTAATTTAAACGATACCGAATTTGCTATTCTTCTTTTGTTTTATCCACGACATCAACAAGCTTGTTGCTTAAAACATATTAGGCTTATTACATTACCCTGAAGGAACTTAGGCGAGTCAGGATCAGAAAATATCCAAACTGGCTAACTAGAATCGTATTCGTCATACTTCTTTACTCGCTCTTATTTTTCCCCAAGGGTGCATTTCACCAAACTTTTAAACCTAGAAATAGGTATTATCGTGAGAATAGATTTTGAAAGTTTTTTCCATACTAGAAGAGACTGTCAGACGTTAATTTTATGCTACGGATAATTTAAATATATCTGACTTTGGTAAAATCAGCCTTATTATGTTATTACATTTTCATTCTTTTCTTTTCTAAATCCTTAGAGTAGTGTAATAACCTTTTTGGTGCGATTCTGGCACTACACTTCAAACTATGTGTAAATCGACCATAGATTTTTGACAGTTGTAATTAAACGTCAAATTGGTGATATACGTGTGTTGAATATAAAGCTCAATTTTGAAAACTCAAACATGGACTGTACAGAGCTTTCCTGTCATCAGCCAATGGTAAAACGTGCCAACGGATTAAAATATTATTGAAATTCTATGTTTTCATTGTAAATTGTTTATCGACTCGACGAACCAATGTTATTTTCTTATCGAAACCTATGTTTGTCTCTGTAAAGTTTTATTACATAAATAAGCAATACATAAATGAACTTGAATATTAAAAAATACTTTGTTAAACGTTGTGTAGCATAATATTTTACCTATTATATTTCAGTAATCACACAGATTTTATATAATTTAATCATTTAAAAGAACATACATAAAACTGATATTACATTGATATTTTTTTGTTTAATGTATTTAAGAGCCATTAACTGTAAGTGAAATAGGACGTTTCATAATGATAAACGAACCAATAAAACATTTACAGTCGCCATTATAGCTCTGTCTCTCTCACTTCAAAGTTTATTGTAGCGATTTCGACTTGGGCACATCTTAAGAGGAAACAAGGCACGTGGTCTTTTGCGTTCATTCCATACTAACTTATTCCTCTGTTTTTTCCCTGGTTAATAATACTAGTCCAAATATATATTTTTACAATATAATGTATATCTACCACTGCCATGCTATGGCCCTTTGTTTTGTAATAAATAATACTAATTTTTTTTAAATACGCCCAAGAATATAACAGGATTAACAGGTACATACATGCACAGGCATTATAGCATAACCAGCCTATAGTGTTCCCACTGATGGGATACAGGCCTCCTCTCTGTGAGCCATAAGCTACCACGCGCCATACGTTATAACGTAAACAAATATTTGGACTAATATCAAAACAGAGGAATATGTTAGTATGGAATAAACGCCAACGACCACGTGACCGCGTTTCCTCTTAAAGTTATGTGGTGTTTTGGAATTCGGGAGATAATCGTGTCTGTTTTCCATCAACGCAACATAATTTAATCAAAGATTTTAGATAAGCATACTGGCTTAAGTGGACTCTTGCAAAACATAATAAATAAACGGATAAATCTCCAAAACATTGCAACAGAGTACCTAAAGTCTATTGAAATCCTTGTTTCCAATTGGTGTTTCTTCCATTTAAACGAATATCAACTTTATGTTAAAGTAAATTGGGTTGATTTCAGAATTACTAGTACTATAGAAAAACTTATTAAAATGTTAGAAGTTGTAGTGGAAACTGAACTCTATGTGTGGGTATTAAAGTGGTTTTTCCAAAAACACATATTCGTTTACATGTTTGAAAACTAAATCGCAAACGAAGTACACAGATAAATTATTTCAAACTCACTTTAAAAATTATACCTCGAAAACATTTTATTAGTTAAAATATAGTCACTTGTTGAGTAAACCTTGATGTCTTTATAACTCATATAGTTGTTATCTCCAAATAATAATAGTTTTAAGGGCAATCGCATTTATAACGCCTTAGCAAATATTTCTTTGTACTTACTTTTAAATGGGACATTCCATTTTAGAATGTTTTTTTTGTCAATGACACGAGTATTGGGTTTCAAAAATGTTTTAAAAAGACGTTGAATTTTGTTATTGATTGATTTTATTTGTTTTAGGCTACAAAATTGCTAGGTTTGTACTTACTTATCTTTATCTAAATATTGTTTGCGTAATACAGGTATACTAAGAATTGTAATGCATTGACATATCGACAACATTCATTGCGTTATTTCCGTTGTTGAGCAGGCGAATTTTTTAAATCTATGAAGCAATGGATTAGGAATTTACGTCAAAATCCTTCGGATTGTAAATGGAAGTGTGTTGCGCAATTGGGGTGCTGGATGAGGACTTGTCTTGCCTAAGGTCGTTTTTTCGATGACAATAGAAAGTGACTGATTTAGCTTAAAGGTTAACAACTAATTATTAAGGTCCAGCCGCACTAAATTTGTCAAAGATGTAAACAACAGTGGCCGCTCGAAATTGAATTTATACAATTTTGAGCGGCCATTGTTGTTTATATCTTTGGTAAATTTAGCGCGGCCGGACCTTACATTAGGTACCTACTTTACTTGTCCAACGCATAATATACTTATAAAATATTAATAATTCTGTATTTATTGTTGTTTGTAACTTATAAGTACCACTAAGTTATGGGGGCCACAATTTGATAGTTACGTATTCTATGGCGTATAAAATTTAAAATGTCGAAACATAAGTCTTCATAAGTATAATAAACATATTAATTTGTTCAATATTTTTATTACGTATTTTACTATTATACTTACACATTTTAATAAAACAATATTTTTGTAGATTGGATTTTTATTTTTTATTTATGTACTTACTTTAACAGTTAACAGTTTTGTCTTCGATACATTATACACTAATAAATAATAGGTACAGGTAGGTACGACCTAAGTACCCTACTAGAATAAAAAAATAACATAGGTATCTGATCTGATTCAACACAAAGACCATTTTTTTTTCATATAATTTTCTGGTCCTCAGAGTCGTAGGTAGTATACATACATACATACATAATCAGCCTATAACGTTCCCACTGCTGGGACACAGGCCTCCTCTCTGTGAGAGGGAGTGGGCCATAATCCACCACGCGGGCCCAGTGCGGGTTGGTGGATGTCACATGTCTTCGAATTTTTGGTTCTAGGACATGCCGGTTTCCTCACGATGTTTTCCTTCGCCGTTTTTAAGCGGTGGTGATGAAATAATTTACACAAAGTAAAGCGCCTGTCGGGGTTCGAACCTACGACCTACAACTTGTAGTCGCGGCTGATACCACTGGGCCACCTCTGCTGTAGGTAGTATAGGTCTACCAGAATATCATGGCATAAAAAAAATTGAGATTTTCATATGGCAATGTCAATCCATATGAAAAACACTATTTTTTTTGTGCCCAGAGTTTCACTGGTAGGCCTATAGTCTTATTGTTGCTTAAACATAATATTATAAACACAAACCTATATATTATCTCTTTGAGCTTTTTTTAATGCTTTTTTTAACAACAAAGTCAAAGTCAAAGCATTTATTTCAAATAGGCACATAAAAGGCACTTTTGAACGTCAAAAATTATCTTAAAATAGAATTGATTCTAGTCGCCCATTCCAAAGGGTAGTTTTCGTATGGAGAAGAATGGGCAAGAAACTCCACCGTTAGGTACTCTTTTAAAATGTTTTAGGTACAACATCGAATAATAGACCGCACTAAAACATCCGCTATAAAATTCCAAAAAAATATAAGCATAATTTTATTACGGCTGCCTACTGAGTCCGTCCTATCCTTTTGTAGTCTCATAAAATCAGGGAGGCGAATTTGCACATAAAAATGCATCATTAAATCGTCGTTAGCCCATTTACACACCGGCCAAATATCAGTGTGGCAACATTTCCCTGGTTGACCTAGTTTTTTCCGAATGTTTTTGAATCTCATTGGGTTGGTTTTGTAAACTCATTTATTATATTACTGTAGAACGTGTTGTTTCACTTAAAATTTATAAATGGCCTTTTGGACCAAAAAACATGCCAACGGTTAAAGCAGAAATTACACAAAGAGCCAATGCCTTCAAGAATAGGATTACGACCCATCTCAACAAACTAACATTAAACCAGAAGGCTAATTCCCGTAATTATTAAAAACGTTCAAAATCTAGTCGCAATTTCATCTCGGCGACAATCAACGTCATTGTCAAAAATGTAGGGAAATAGAGGTATTTTTAACAGATTGTGACAGATCAGACTGTGAACGTTGTTAAAAATACGAGAATTGCTTCTCTGATGAAAATTAAGACATTCAGAAGGTTTAAAAGATTGGCCCCACAAGACAATATGACGGCCGACAAACTATACATATAGATGCATGTGGATGAGCCAGTGGGCGCATAACAAGCATGACTAAAACTAATACAACATAAAAAATGCTGAATGTCAAAAGATGGACAGATTGCGTCAGAAAAAAAACCTTCAAAACGCCGAAGATTAGGTGCAGTCTAGACACGACTAAACCAGATTACATTGCCGCGATTGCAGTTCTCGTAATTTTAAGAACGTTCACAGTCTGATCTCAGTCTCAATCTGTCAAAAATATCTCTAATTTCCCTACATTTTTGACATTGATTATCGTTAAGATGAGATTGCGACTAGATTATGAACGTTTTTAATTACGGGAATTAGCCTTCTGATGTTTTGTTTCTGAATGAACGAGTACTGTTATATTGTTGTGTAAAATTTTACCTTTGGTCAATGTATTTTTTGTTTAATTTCTCCTTGAATCCTTCGGGTATATCTCAGTAGCAGCGAGGATAGTTTGGGACCAATCGATGGCAATAAACTCGTTCCCTACTAACTACAAACTATGTGTAACTACTATAGATTACCCCTGCGTAACCCTTCGGGGAAAACACGTGTGGTTTTAGATTATGTGTGCCGATTCTGTTGTTCACAAACTAAACTAAATTTAAGTTTAGTGCATCTCTTTCTTTCTATTTAATTTCATTAAGAAAACGACAGAAGATAAATTTTAGTTTAGTCCTGTCAAATTAATCAGCGCCTGTCGTAAATTGACGTAATTTTAGTAGGCAAGTTTTTAATCACGTCTAAACTTGTATGGAATAGTGTCAGGCGCTGATTAATTTGACAGGACTAAACTAAAATTTATCTTCTGTCCTTTTCATAATGGAATAGAAAGAAAAAGATGCACTGAACTTAAATTTAGTTTAGTTTGTGAAAAACGTAATCGGCGCCAATGTCATACAAATCTAATTTCTAAAACAGATCAAACTACGCTCGTTAGTAGTGTCACATTATATCACAATCTTTCCTTGGACGCAAGTCATTGTGGTCAATGTATCTCGCATTACGGCTGCCTACGTCTCGTGTTATTCTATCATAATACGGACAGTTATACTGGCTATCAACTAGTTACCGCGGTACGAGTGTACGACCGCCCGTTACGTGCCTGACGTGCCTCTCAGTAACGTTTGTTTTAGTTCAATGAGCATTTGTTTTGATATAATAATTTGTTTTTTAATAAGTGAAGTGCTGTTTGTGTTTCTACATCCACTGATTTTGTGGTAAAATACTGATAAAAACTCACCTCTCTTGTGCAATTCCCTTGTGGACCTAGGAAATCGTATGCAATGCAAAAAGTTTTCATATCAAATTTCCGGAAGTTTTCCTTCAGAAGCAACGAAGTCGTTTGCCGTCAACCTTTGTGTTCTAAACATCAAGGCATTCGTCCTTATTCCTGCTTCACTGCACATATCTAAATAAACACAAGTATCTAATAGCTACTTATCTGATCTACCAAGGAGATCATCTGTTACCTACTCTAGTTAGCTCGGAAACACTGCGCGATATCGACGACTCGAGACATCATTGTTTAAAGTTTTAACGTGTTACTAATATACGTTCCTCAAAGGACCGCTAACTTTCATACTACAGGACGATGAATCACATCGAGTTCGTATTAATCTCCTATTATCTTAGTGTGCGTCATTTTCAGCAATGTACACACACAGCGGCGATGGCGATAAGACAGCGATACTGATAGGGAAACTTATCATTCCACTGCGATTACGAGTCGAACGCAGATGGGCTTGTGTCATCATTTTTAAAAAGTAAAAATGCGCGCCCTTATTTATGTGACGTTTCTATTGTTAATATTCAAAAATGGAAGTGCTCAAGACGTTATCGAAGAAGTTTTCAATGAAGAGGTGTTAAAACTTATTAAGTTATGTGATGTTTGTACGTGCAGTGAAATTCCCGATATCGATGGGACTCATATAGTGTTGTACGTTCAGTGTTCTGAATTTGATAGGATAGAAAATGTGGCCGACTTGGACAAGATCGCATGGCCTTTGAATCCAAATGGGTTGAAGATATCGGCCACATTCGACGGACTGGCACTGTCTACATTGGGCAAGTAAGTAACCTTTATATTTAATTCTAAATATATCGTACATTATATCGTTAATCTTCTCCCAAATTCAGTTAATCCGGAATGCTTATAGCAGCAATGAATGTGGGCGTAATCGTTCTACAATGTTAGGTCAATGTCCCAAATAGCGCAGTGACAATTTCTGAGACCGAGTCGTAAGTTCGAATCAGGAATGCTGATAAAAATCTATTTGGTCCTTTAGTCGGCAAGTGATGTCATTCTGGATTACCGGGAATTATAATAATGGCGGAAGTCCCCTGATAGCTACTTCATACTCGGAAAAGCTTCAAGCACATGCAACCAAACTCGATAATGTTTCATGACATAATCAGATGCACCATATCCCAACACGTTTAAAATTTAACCACTGGCTTCTGCCCGCGACTTCATCCGTGTGAAATTTCTTGTCCCCCCGACCCACCCCGTCGTATCGCATCGCCTGCCCGCGCTATTACATCGTTTCTTCATAGGTGTCTTTCTGACTTTTATCTTTTTACTAAGCTCCTAAGGGTCTTCCTCAAGAATTGGGCTATCAAACGTAAAAATATTTTTTTTTTTAATCCGACCGGTAGTTCCAGAGCGCTCCGTAGCGTGTTCAAACAAACTCTTAAAGGTTTATTCTTACCCCCTTATTCATAATCCTATTTTATCTCTATTTTAGCTAAAACAGGTTTATAGAACGTTTGTCTTTATCTGTCACGTTGTCATTTCTGTGTGTAAGAAAGAGACAAACCCCATTTTAACTAAAATAGGTTTGATAAGTTTTATGAATAAGGGGGTAAGTCTATAGATTTTGACATCATCGTTTTTGTATAAAAGAACTTCAACTTCTATGATTTTTCTTTCATCAACTGCTCTCTCTCTCTCTCTCTGGTATAGTCCTGACCCTGACTATGCATTATTTAGTTTTCACCTTGACTGCTTATCGCCACGTTCGCTACAACTATAATAAAACTACGCTAGGTACAATATATTAAAGGGCATTGAAATGTTGTTGACATACCGAGTATCTTAATCTTTGTTTGCTTGAGCTCTTTTAGGGAAAACCATATCAGGCCGCTGAGTACTTGCCGGTAGATGAAAATTAAAGTCATAGTCAAATGTACAGACGCCAGCACATCAAGCTACCCGAAACTGTAAAATTTTCCCAATCAACCTTGAACCTTTAACCTTATTTGGCGATAAAGTTGAAAATCTATTAAAGAAATTTTACAGCTTGATGTGCTGGCGTCTGTACTATAATTACTGTAAGCCCATATACGCACGAGCCCGTTTGTCCGGCGATAATTTTTTGTTCGCGCACTGGATTTTCAACGCACTGCTTAGCGCCGAGAATTGAAAATCCAACAGTGTATTTTTTTGACGCGCTGGGATGCACTCTGTTGGATTCTCAACCCTCGGCTCAACACCAAAAGTTGTAAATCCAGTGCGCGATAAAATCCTCCCGCGATATGTTTTCTTCCGTGCGAACCGCATCGTCGGCCAATTAAAATCCCATTATAAATTGTTATGATTTCGTTAAATAATTTATACTTAGTGGAAATTTAATTCGCTTTAGATACCCGTAGTCACCATCAAATGTCCATTATGACTGAAAATACGTTCTGAGAATGAATGAATTCATGAAGTTTGCTGTAACTTTGCCCTTTGTCACTCAAAGTCTAAAGTTTGTAGGTAGGGCCTACGGAATTTGAACAAGGAGCAGTGGACACCCTTGCATACTTAATTTTGCGCATAAAATACTAGACTCTACTCATAATTTTACTGTAGGTACTCCATTCATACTCAAACACACGTTCACTGATGTGTTCCCCGATTTCCACCCCTTGCGCGGAACCTAATAAGTAAAATATTATACCGTTCCCAAAGTGAAAACACACCTTGATCAAGCCTTACAATAAAAATAATCATTTTCTCAGTAAACTCTCACAAACAATAAACATCATAATTTGATATCGTCCATTTAAGATTAGATTACAAAGAAAAGGGAGACGCCTTTACGAAAATGTACGGCTCAACGGAAAACGAAATTAAATACTCGACACCTATTACTTTAGCTTCCATTTAAATTATCTGAATCAACTAATAAACAGAAAATTCTGCTAATTACATTGTCATTTATTTAACGTTAACCACAATTTAATCGATATTCAATACGATTGTCGCTTATTCTTAAGTGGCTCCTTGCTGCTTATCTTGTATTGTAACATCGAGTTTGTGATTCGTTAATGGGGTAGGGACAGATAATTTCAATCTTCGATTCGATACTTTCAATCTTTGACCTCAAGGAGCGGGGTAACAAGCAGTGGCGTAACTATACCGTTTGGGGCCCGTGGCAAATTCAAGGGATGGGGCCCTCCTCCCTCAATATAAAGAAGCTCAACCAAAGTTATAGTTTTTTTTTAATAGCAGTTCTCCCACGACTTCTTCCGCGTAGATTTCATATTTTCCCCTACAAAATTTAAAACCTGACTGCTTTGTTGGTCTAGTGGTCGCAAGCGCTACTGCTGAGCATGAGATCATGTCCAAAAAATTAGAAAAACAATGGGAGAAAGGTACAAAATGTTCGAAACCTGAATGATGTGATTTGTTGCACATTTTCAAAAAAAAGTTTGCTTTTATAAACTTATGTTAGGATCCTACTGTGCTCATGGCCCTCTCGGGCCGGGGCCCCCTCTGCCTGGGGGCCCGTGGCATTTTGCCCCAATGCCACCCTATAGTTATGCCACTGGTAACAAGCTACTCAGTCCTTTTACCCGGTTGCTTTTGTTTTAACATTCCGGAGAAAAAACTTATTCAAGAAGTTCTCTTTAGACCGTTGTCTAAATCAAAGAACAATGGTCAGATTTCTATAGGAGCTGGACCTGACTTTTGTTTCTCATGTCCCAAAATAAGATTTATTTAGATTGGTTTGTTCTTATGCTGTAAACATCATCCCGTTTGAAAATCATATCTAAATAGCCACATTTTTTTATAAAAACGACCACTATACTTTTCATACATGTCCATCGGTGTCCAGAAATCAAAAGCACAGAGTAATCGTCACAAGTGTAGTTATCAGTCTGTAAAACAATGCCAAGGTCAAAACATCAGAAGGAAATCCTAAATATTATAGCACGTATCACAATTCACAACAACAAGTGAAACGAAGAGAATAAGATGCGTATATTGCCGGGTGTCAAACAATGGCGCGAGTCGATGACCACAGATCAAGTAACTTGTCGATGACAAATGACGTTCCGTTGTACGCAATTGAACAAAACGCTTTCACTTAATTATTTTTTATGACAGTGTTCCAATGCATAATAAATCAGCATAGTAGTTGATATAATGCCTAAAATACTAATTTAATTGAATAACAGTTAACAACTATTCAGAAAAACTTGAATATTTATAGTCTATGAATAAAAAGTCATTTCATACGCGAAATGAATCGTCAATAGGTGCGTTCTGAAACTATTATACGAAAATAATTACAAAAAACTAAAATAAGGATAACTTTTTTTTGTGGCTACTTAAAAAGATAATTCTTGTGTTTTTTATGACCTTAAAAAATAAGGGTATTTTTCATATATATGGCATATAGGGACGCTATCGTTTCGTTGCCAGGTACGTTTTGACCAACCTTCTTTACCTATCCACTAAAGCTGCGTTTTTACCAGTGGTAGAGGCTTCCCTTTTTCTTAGCCCGTCTTTTAATTGTGCTACACTCCAAGTTGCGTACATTTTTATCTAGTAATAGTAAACATAAACATACATGACAGGCCTGATGGTCTAGTGGTTAGTGACCCTGACTGCTATGCCGGAGGTCGTGGGTTCGATTCCCACCCAGGACAAATGTTTGTGTGATGAGCACGATCATTTGTTCTGTGTCTGGGTGTAATTTATCTATAATATGTATGTATTTAGAAATATATAAGTATGTTTATCAGTTGTCTAGTACCCATAACACAAGCTCTGCTTAGCTTGGGACTAGATGGCGTTGTGTGATAGTTGTGGAATATTATTATTATTATTTCGTTTATTTATTTATGTACATATTAATTTACATTTTTAAATATTTCATAAAATATAAAAAATACGTATAAAAAACATTTAAAAATATAAAAAATAGTATTCCGCCGGTGTCGGGAGCAGGGTCCAAGCTACCGGTGGTTAGGGCTCCAGAGACAGGAACCTCCTCACAATACGAGCCGTATCAAGGAGTACTGCCTTCTGAATCAGGCCCTTGATCCAACCGCCTAACGAGAGCCTCGACAGATGTTGGTCGAGGCTTTGGGCCATAAGCCCATTGGCCGATACGACAATCGGCACAATGATAGCCGAGCTCATTCCACATGTCAACAACCTCGTGTGCTAAGTCAAGATATTTAATTTGTTTCTCTTTCTCAGCTTTCACGAGGTTCCCGTCATGTGGAATGGTAACATCGACAATCATTGTGCGGCGCGCTAATCGATCTATCACCACTATATCAGGCTTATTGGCAACAATAGTCCTGTCAGTAATGATAGACCGATCCCAGTACAGCGTGGCATGGTCATTTTCAAGAACTGGGTCGGGCACATACTTGTAATACGGTACCTCAGAATCCACAAGTTTATATTTCAAAGCAAGTTGCTGGTGAATAATCCTGGCTACTTGGTTATGCCTGTGCAAGTACTCGCCGTTAGCCAGACGAGAACAACCAGAGATAATATGTCTGATAGACTCACCCGGACGGTGGCATGCCCGACACACGTCAACCGTCCCGTCCTTCATAATATGTCTGCGGTAGTTATTCGTCAAGATAACTTCGTCCATAATTGCACAGACGAAACCTTTGGTTTCTCCGAAAAGATCACCAAAACGTAACCAGGATACGGACGCTAAGAAATCTACACCGGGCTCATGAAGAGCCCGATAGAAGCGCCCGTGAAGCTCCTTGCTTTGCCATACCTTCTTGCGGTCATCGGTAGTAAGTACTACAGGTTTGCGCCAGTTCTCTTTAGCCATGGACAGCGGGGTGAGCCCTTTGTCCACTGCGACCACATCACGGTGCATACCCACTTCAGCTTTTAAAAAATATTCCCTGAGACTGCACACCTCGCGGTTGTGGAGGGTCTTTGCATTTAAAAAGCCTCGACCCCCACACTTCCGCGGGATATACAGTCTCATCACCGATGATCGTGGGTGATGCATCCGATTTGCAGTCAGCAGTGTGCGGACCCTTCTATCCAGGGCGTCGAGTTCGGTTTGAGTCCATTTGAGAATGCCGAAAGAGTACATCAAAACCGGCATGACCCAACCGTTGAAGGCTCGCACCTTATTTCCGCCCGAAAGAAGACTAATGAATACCTTCCTCAGGCGACAAAAGAAGCGTTCCTTCAACGATTGCTTCATGTCAGCATCGTTGATGCCTAACGCTTCCGACATACCCAAATACTTATAGCTTTCAGATGAGGAGAGGGATCTAAGGTTTATGGAATCCGAGAGTTGAATTCCCTCAGAATCCATAATCTCCCCTCGCTTTACATGCATGACTGCACATTTGTCCACACCAAATTCCATCCTGATGGCGCTACTGAAAGTTTCAGTTACCTTCAGTAGCTCCATCAGACGCAATTTGTTGGGGGCAAAGAGTTTCAAATCGTCCATGTAGAGGAGGTGAGATATGACCTGACCACCTCTCCTCAACCGATAGCCTAGACCTGAATCCTCCAGTAGTGTACTTAGAGGATTCAGGGCTAAGCAGAACCAAAGTGGACTCAAACTGTCGCCCTGAAATATTCCCCGCTTAATCCATACAGGTTCATTATTCCCCTGGATCTGCCGACATCCTGGATAGCGAAGGACCGTCTTCCATTGCCCCATACACGACTCAAGGAAGGTGCGTAGAGTTGCATCTATCTTGTACAACTCCAGCACCCTCATGAGCCATGTATGTGGCACCGAGTCGTAGGCCTTCTTATAGTCTATCCAACATGTCGACATATCCTTGCGGGATCGACGAACCTGTTGGCTAATGGCCATGTCTATGAGGAGTAGCTCCTTAGTACCGCGGGACCCATTCCTACATCCATTTTGAGAGGCAGACATAATCGAGTTACTCTCAATGTGCGTATTAATTTTCGCTCTCAAAATGGATGTAAGAAGTTTATAAACCGTCGACAAACACGTGATCGGTCTATAATTCTTGGGTTCCGCGGGACTACCTGATTTATGGAGCAGGTGGGTAACGCCTGTTGTTAGAAACTGCGGTAGCGACCCGGACTCTAAAGATGACTGGAACTGAGATGCCAGGCAAGTGTGTGAACTAATTAGCCATTTCAACCAAAAGTTGTGCAGTCCGTCCGGTCCCGGCGATTTCCAATTCGGTAACGGACGGACGGCTTTGGCAACGTCTAATGGCGTAATTAGTATTGTTTCCATTTCTGGTACAGTCTCACACACTCGCTCGACATCCCGTATCCAGCCAGCTTCAGTGTGACAGACGGGCACCGACCAAATGCTGCGCCAAAATGCACTCGTGGCGGCATCATCCGGGCGGCATACATCTGTCACATTTTGTTCAGGTCGCTCCCAAGCTCTATACACCCACCTTTCATCGCTCTGGAACATGCGATTCTGCGTGTATCGATCAATCCGCCGCTTATACCGCCGAATTCGGCTCGCCCATGCACAAACTTTCTGCTTCAGGAAGTCGATGCGCTCTGTGACACGGGATATGTATTCTCGAGGGCTGATTCCAGTCCCCGTGAATGCTCGTCTCACAAAGCGCATCACTCGTGGTCGTGTATTGCCCTCCCTGAAGCAGTATAGTTTGCCGATGAGTACCCTGGTCTCATCGATACGACACTCGATCCTGTGCTGCCAGGCTGGTACGGCTGGTTTTGGTCGAGTAGCTCCGTCACAACTTGGGAACTTGACGTTAGCTAAACGACATGCCGCCACAGCCGCACAATACAGGATCGAGTGTGTATCAACAAGATTCTCGCTGCTCTCGAAGAAATTCTTGAGCTGCGAATCCAAGGCACACACCAACGCCCTATTTTTTTTGTGCATGGGTAACCGTGGTAATCGGGGTCTAAGCTCGGTCGGAGTGAATCTATACTCGAGAAACGCATCCTCCAGTGCGCTCCTCAGTCGATCGTTGCACTGGCTACTTACTGTGTCAACCCTATCATCCTCTTCTTCAACACGATTGAACTGCGGCGGGCTGGCATCAATAGTTGACGCTTGTGCTGCGGTTTGTGTCGGAGTCGAGACGATATGGTTGCTCAGTACCTCTGAGCGCAGCCTATCAAGTGCGATATCATCCAACCTATGATCGCGTTGGATGACCCGCACCTGATCCGACAGTCGTTGGGCCGAGACGTTGACGGTTGGTTCCAGTTCCTGGAACAGAGTCAGCATCCTATCACGGTACGCAGTGAGGTTAGTTCCCCCCTCTGTAGACCCGTAATATGCGCGCATGACGTTCTCGTTCATAGACAGAGTCCATCTCATGCGCTGCACACAACCACCGGTAGCGGGGACCCGGCTCGGGGCCGGTTGGCCCCTAAGTCCCAAGCTCTTCGGTGGCCGGCCTCTCCCCTGCCGACGTACAGGTGCTGGCGACGTCGGCGGGGAAAAATATTCGTCGCTCGAGCTCGACGCAGCTGCCACGGCCGGTGTCACAGCACTCTCGATGGGGCTGGGTTCCGGCGGCAGCGGGGCGGAGCTGAGCGACGAGTCCGGAGGTGGTAGACGTGTACGGCGAGCTGCTGATCTCGTCAACATTATGTGTTTTTCATAGTCTTCACAGATTTATTTTGGCGGAGGCTGAATTTGACAGCCGTCATATTTAATTTTTCTATGTTTGTATATATTTATCATATTATTTTTGGTTTATTGTCTGTAGGTAATTTGTGTTTTATTCCGAAAGGTTTTATTTGATAACTATTACTATAAAAGACGGGAAATTGATAAAAACAACAAAAATAAAATATGAAAAACAAAATGTACGTTGTTGACGTATCAGTGTTATTATTATTATTATTATTACATACAACAATGGCTGTTTCTGACAACAGTGCTGCCACCTATGATGAGCTTTCATTTTTTAACCCCATTGACGGAAGTCAAGGAAGATCATGAAATCTATGTCAATATAGAAATAAACCGTGGAATATTTTCTGTTTTCAATAATAATGTCATCGCTTGGCCTATTGAATTTATATAGTAAGTTATTTTATGATAGATACAATGTTAATTTGTCAGATTTGTTCCTTGAGATTAACCCTTTCGAATTATGTCATAGAAATACAGTATGTACCTAACTACATACAGAGTGTCCCGTAAATCGACGTCAAGCCGGAATCTGGTAATAATTTAAGTCATAATAGTCATCAGAAAATATTAAAAAAAATCTAAGTTGTGTGTTTTTTAAATAATTGGCTTTTGCTCAAACAAATATTCAAAATTAATACTTTGCCAAAGTTTGTCGGACTATACTGAAAAAAAAATGTTGGCACATTTAATAAGCATTCCTATTTTTTTTTTCCAAAGATTTTTTCAAATATTTTTCTGATAACTTATGACTTGGCCTATTACCCGATTCCGGCTTGATGTCGACTTACGGGACACCCTGTATATCTAGCCAGCAACTGTTCAATGTTTCGTAGTGTTGCTATAGGTTCATGGCCCTTTTCGGACCTCTTCCTTTAGCATTCATTGTTGTCAACAGGACATGTCAATTTTAACAACCTTCAGATTGTTCTCAAATTAGAGGAAACCAGCCATTCGTAAGCAAGGTCGTTGAAGACCGTTAGTATTAATTAGTATTGTCATTTATTTAACCTGTTTTTACTTAGCGTGGAAAAAGACGAAGCCTAACAATAAAGGACAGGGCAAATAGAGCCTGGTAGAGTTCAGATTTTTTGGCGATCGGTCATCTTTAATCTGCTAAAAATAATTACCTGTCTGAATCATTAATTAGAAGGGAATGCTATTACTACTGGTAACGGCCGCGACTTACGAGTTCTAGGTAGGTCCAAACCTCAAATAGGCGCTTTACTTTGTGTAAAATATTTCATCACTATCTACTGCTCTCAAAACGGTGAAGGAAACATCGTCAGGAAACAGGCATATAGGTACTAGAGCCAAAAAATCGAAGATATGTGACATGTACCAACCCGCACTGGACCTGCGTGGTAGATTGCGAACCATTCCCTCTCATCGAGAGGAGGCCTGGCTGTGTCCCAGCAGTGGGCACATTTTAGGCTGATTATGCTACACTCTAGCGATAAGACCGCCCATTGTGTCACCCATTGTAAAGTTTTCTATATTTATGTCTGTAATTTATATGGTGTACATAATAAAGAGTATTCTATTCTATTCTAACCATAATTAAAGTTATACATCTGTCAGTCTGAAAAAAGCTGCCTGTATTGAGTGTAAGTAGTTATGTACAGTCGCCAGCACATCAAGCTACTACAATCTGTCAAATTTCTTTAATAGATTTTCAACTATATTACTTAAGCATAAGGTTCAAAGTTGATTGGGAAAATTTGAGTTTCGGGTAGCTTGATGTGCTGGCGCCTGTACGTACCCAGTACATCTTAGTTCAGTAGTTGATACGACTAAGTTGTTCACTCGGTGTAGCTTCAAACTTACACTGACTTCTAGTGAACTTAACTATTTATTAATCCTATAGAAGAAACCTTGAGCACGTTTTGAAATTAGTAACTGAGCATCATGTTGACAATGTTAGCCCTTATGTAAGTTACGCCGCGACATGTTCTTATCAGATACGATGTAATTATATCAGTAAAAGCTTAAAATAGAACCTCTTACCTGTCTGCTGAAATTTTACTAGGCCTGCTTACCTATTCAACTCTAGCGGCGTAGACTTGCATATAACTAAGTAGCCTACCTACTTACCTAGACTAAAAAAAATGACAACTGTGGACTGTCTGGCTAGAATTTGCAGATATATTGATTCCAACCAGCTATCACTAAATAACTAGGATGAATTAAAAATGCGTTCACGTGTTTATCAGCCTATAATGTTCCCTCTGCTGGGACACAGGCCTCCTTTCATTGAGAAGGAGTGGGCCGTAATCCACACGCGGGTCCAGTGCGGATTGGTAGATGCCACATGTCTTCGAATTTTTGGTTTTAGGACATGCCGGTTTCAGTAAGTAAGTAAGTAAGTAAATTTTATTTGTTTAAACATGGTGTACATGATAAATTGCATGCAGGATAATAATGGGGTACATAAAAGTTCAAACATGTTCAGCCGCATATCGTGGCGTACAAATTTGCAGGAAGAGATGGTGCATAAACCGTGATAATATAGGTATTCATCAAAATTAGTGCAATAAACATCTATTATACTTTCAGTGATGATGAAATAATTTACAAAAATTAAAGCGCCTGACTGGGTTCAAACCTACGACCTACAACTGGTAATTCGCGGCCGTTACCACTGGGCCACCACTGCTCTGCCTCTCTCCACGAGTGATGTTACTTAGGTAATGTCCACTGCACCCTGGGCAGTCAGCCCCGTTATGACGCCATGCTGTTTAACAATACGAAATTTCACTCAAAATATCCTCGTTGGTCTACTGGTCGCAAGCGCGACTGTTGAGCACGAGGTCTTAAATTCGACTCCATAATCGAGCAAACAGCAGTGGTGGCCCAGTGGGGTCCATATTGGCTCAACTAAAGTTCTTTACCCGAAATTGTTCTTCCTAACGATTTGTAATCCGAATGATCACTCTTCCTAAAATTTTTCATCCTAAAGTTTTCATTCATACTATTTGTAGTGCTACCGAGGATGTTCATAACACTCATGTTTCCGAAAATTGTAATCAATAATATCATTAATGTAAATATTTTAAACTCCTACTGTTTTTTATCATAACGCTTTTATCCCTAAACATAACTACTAATTTAACTAATTTCTGTAAGAATAACAGACAATATAAAATCGTTTGATATACCACTCAATAGACATAAAACCTATTTAGTCTAATATGATAAACACTTTTTTTTTTTCATCCTATGTCATCCAAATCCAATGTCGACGGAGCCCCGCTTCGCGGGGCCCCTATTTCTGTGTAAAGGGTTTAAAGTAACCTAACCAAACCGAACCTCGGGGTGCCCGTCGCTCGCCCTTGCATCCTATGTCGACGGAGCCCCGCTTCGCGGGGCCCCTATTTCCGTGTAAAGGGTTTAAAGTAACCTAACCAAACCGAACCTCGGGGTGCCCTTCGCTCGCCCTTGCATCCTATGTCGACGGAGCCCCGCTTCACGGGGCCCCTATTTCTGTGTAAAGGGTTTAAAGTAACCTAACCAAGCCGAACCTCGGGGTGCCCTTCGCTCGTTTTTGCATCCTATGTCGACGATCTAAACAAAAAATATATGACTTTGAATAATAGTGTAAAAGATGGTTATGTTGAGAAAATATAGGAAAACAAATAAAAGTATAATAGATGTTTATTGCTACTGACATTATGAAGTTCAATGATTCGGAATTATGAACATTAGAGACAGAGTAGTTAGGAATTGTGATTGTTAGGATGAAAAATGTTAGGAAGAACATTTTCGGATTTCCAATTATCGGAGTTGAAAATTTAGGTGAACTTTGGCGCACCCGGCCCAGTGGTATCCGCCGCGACTTACGAGTTGTAGGTCGTAGGTTCGAAACCAGACAGGCGCTTTACTTTGTGTAAATTATTTCATCACCACTGCTCTCAAAACGGTGAAGGAAAACATCGCGAGGAAACGGGCATGTCCTAGAACCAAAAATTCGAAGACATGTGACATTTACCAACCCGCACTGGGCCCGCGTGGTGGATTACGGCCCACTCCCTCTAACAGAGAGGAGGCCTGTGTCCCAGCAGTGGGAACATTATAGTCTGATTAGTGATTATGTAATCGAGCTAAATGTTATTGTGGTTTTCCATCACAAATTCCGCAATACCAGTCGGGATTTGTGCATAGATAAAAAATGGCAACAGGCTCGCTTCTGAAATATTAAACTGATGCCCTTGCCTCTGCCTAACCCATCCATCTGGAAAGACAGGCGTTATGTTTCTAAAACCGAGATTAACCGACATTCCTCATAATCCTTTCTGCTGTAACTACGTAAGGTCATTATCCCGCGTCGTCTCAAGATTCGCCGGCTGTCACATCAATCAACCACAAACCGTGTCACCTGCGTTTGTTTTGCGAATCATCTGCGGCGGGAAATGGCCGACTTGTCGTATCAGAGGTTAGGCGCTAACCCACTTCTGGCTACCTAGTTTGCGAGTTAATTATGCGTTTTTATTATAATTGAATTTGTGTACTGTCTGCGATTGGTTTTTGAAAATTGTAGTGTAGATTGCAATATTATAAGAAAACAGATGCAAAACTGTGATGTTTTGTGGGCTTCTCGGGATGTGCATGTGGTAGGTATAATGTGGTCCACATGTCAATGCTTTTGGGTTCGATATATTAGGTTGTAGCGGTATCTACAACGTCACATGCGAACAACGCGTCATACTGACGTCACGCAAATCCTGCATCGCGCAAGCAGAGTTTACCGCGCAACTAGCATATATACAACAGCCCGACATGAATCATTGGGCAGTTGCCCGCCAGACACAACACCCGTCTGGTCGGAGGATCCTCCCTTTTCTATAGAGTATGAGTGAACTTTACACCCTGTTCCTCATACCTCTATAAGGTATACGATAAAATACAAAGTCCTGACTGACTGACTGACTGATATATCACCGCACAGCCTAAACCACTGGTCCTAGAGACATAACATTTGGAGGGTGCGTTCTTTGTGAAGAGTAGGTGTCCACTAACAGAGGGTTTGTTCTAAATTCCACCCCTAAGTGGGTGAATGGGGGGAGGGTGAAATTTCACGCGGACGAAGTCGCAGGCAGAAGCTAGTTAGGTATACGATATGTTTTGTCATCAGAAAGGCATAATTACATACTACAATGAGCGTTATTTTTGAAAGGGTCAAAGGGTCCGCGCAGCATAAAGATATTACTTCCAAACTAATATTATAAATGCGAAAGTAACTCTGTCTGTCTGTCTGTCTTTTCTTCACGCCTAAACTACTGAACCGATTTGTGTGAAATTTGGTACAGAGATAGCTTGAGTCCCGGGAAAGGACATAGGATACTTTTTATCCCGATATTCCCACGGGATCGACATTTACGCGGGTGAAACCGCGGGGCGCAGCTAGTATCATATAAAACGAAGCAGCGAATTTTTCATCTAAGTAGGTACCTACCTTAAATCTTTTTCTAACAAGTCACTTCAAAACTACAGCAATCTTTGTGAAATAAGCATTATTGTTTAATTAATTATGGTAAATTCCGATTGCTTTTACAAAACAAATGAAAAATTGTTTATTTTTCATATTTGCGGTTTTCCGCTCCTAACTCCTATCCAAATACGCGGGAGATAAAAATATTAACTGTGTAATCAATTGTGTAACTATATGCAATACGCATGATAACAGTACCTATTTAGTTATAGCTAGGTAATGGTTAATTTATTACGAATTAATTAATCTTATGACTTATGAGCATCCTCTTCCTTACATAGTAGACACATATCTATACTTAAGTATAAATAAATACGAATCGCCGAAATGTATGTACGCGCATAACTTCCGAAAGATCGAACGACTGCACCAAAAATACCTAATTCTTTTTTTGTTGTGTTCGGTATTGCCAGGACAAGGTTTGTATAAAAGAAAATTTCGGATAAGTATTCGAAAAAAATAATTGCACCCGTGCGAAGCTGGCGCGGGCCGCTAGTATATTATATACTACTCAAAACAAAATAAGAGCCACCATGTATTTTGTGTATTCTAATAATTGTATTGGGTTTGAGGGTAGATAAATAATTAAATTGAATTAGCTAGCTAATTTTTAATGCAAAAACCTTAAAATTAAATTTATTGATAGATAAAAGAACATCTGATTAGTGTTTTTGTAAAATATGCAATTTCAGCAAAAAAAAAAATACATTAATGAAAAAAGAGGTCAAAACAAAAATGTCGAAAGCTTTTTTATCTTTTTTGCACTTCTTTAGTATCGTGTATGTCCTCCTCTTTTGCGAACATGTTCTTGAAGCCTGGATGGCACACTCTCCACCAGATGTCGCACTGTCTCTTCTGAAATTTGTTCGCAGCTTGACTTTAGCACGTTAATGAGCTGTCGTTCATTATGTAAGGGTTGATTTGTGTCCCGGACACTTCTTTTTAACAAATCCCACATGTGTTCGATGGGGTTAAGGTCCCGACTGTTGGTAGGCCACGGCAAGACACGTATACCAGCATCGTCTAGGGCTTCTCTAATGGCTCTAGCTGTATGAGCGCGGGCATTGTCGTGCATTAATGTGAATCTTGCACCAATTCTTTGTGCAAATGGCATCACATGAGGTCTTACTATCACCTCAATTTATCGCACAGCCGTTACCGTGCCTTCGCTGAGTATTGCGGGTTCGTTTCGACCTGATAGAGATTCCTCCCCATACGATGACATTGGGACCCCCAAATCTGTCACTTTCATAGATACAAACATCCGTAAATCGCTCACCTTCTCGTCTCCATACTCTAATATGAATATCATCACTAAAAAATTTCACTTTACACTGATCAGTGAACAATACTGAGCTCCATTCACTTATGTCCCAGTCCAGGTGCAGCCTTGCGAATGATAATCGGTTTGCACAGTGTACACTAGTCAATGGAATCCGCAGTACGCGTCTCCTAGAAAACTGCTGGTCTTCATGTAACCGATTTCTAATCATTTGGTCACTCACGCGGGTACCGATCGCCTGGCGTAAGCGATTTTGTAAGGCGCGGGCGGTGACGACGCGCTCTCTTCGCGCAGTCAAACGTATGTAGCGGTCTTCCTGCGAGGTGGTTGCTCGATTCCTGCCAGATAACCGTCTTCTGGTTACACTCCCAGTCTCTTGAAATCGATTCCAAGCATTCTGGATCGCTCGCCTTGAAAAGTCAAGCTGTATGTAAAGCTACAGAACGCTGCGAATGTCCCTCTTGGATCAATGTGATGGCTATAGTTGCGCTTTGCAGGTCCATATGTCTTCGGATCCTCGGCATAGCGCTTTCAAAATGTTTATCCACGTTGTAACTTAGCAAATGTAAGACTGTTCCTAAAAGAATCCACAATTTAAATGACTTAAGTATTCGTCTTAGAATAGGGTAAATTCAATTGGTTACAAAAAAAGTATCAAAGTAGCCCACTTTAAAAATTATGCAAGTGGTATCCTCACATTATGTTTGTTAATACTTCAGGATATACCAGACAAAAGATTTATCGTTTAAGACCGCTTTAAAATAATTTAATCAGACCGGATGTTAAAATTCACAAGTGGCTCTTATTTTGTTTTGAGTAGTATATAATAACATCTTGTACATTTCTGCATAGCTATTCATAACCATTCGACGGGTTGTTGCATCGAAAATTACACATTTTCAATTACTAATTTGCCTTGCCCCGACAGCAAACAGCTGTCGGAAGAATGGTGGTCGTCTATCTAATTTAAACCGACATGTTCGGATTTTGGATTTGTGAACAGCCTTTAGATGAATCTTTTGATAACATTTATGGATGTTCTATTCGGCACGGAAGCTATGCTGCGGTCCTACTACTATTCTAAATAGCTATGCTGTCCCTACCATAAGGACCAGTTTAAAACGACATGCGGTTTGGTATTTCAGTCCATTAGGTACCTACGATTAGGACGAAACCTTGCAGTCGAATCAGCTGTAATCGTGTGCTGTCATGATTGAAATTGATAGTAAAGTCTCCTAGAGACAAATGATCAAGTCTGGCGAATGTCATCATCGTCTTAAACAAGCTAGGTCCTTGAGTCCTACAGTATCCGCCATAGAGATAGGGAAAACTTCATTCAATGATACGTATGACTGTGAGTGATCACCGATAGGCCGAATTAATTGGTAATAGCCTTGTGGAGTTGTTGCTCCGATTAGGATTTATGTAGTTTTTAACGACTTCCAATAATTACAGCATTGTGTTCTGTATTTTTCAGGTTGCCGCCAAATTCGCTTGTCGAAACGCTGAGATTCACAAACAACGCCATAAAAACATACTGGCCAGATCCTTTTAGTGACGTTCCAAATTTGAAAGTCCTGTCATTCTCGCACAACGAATTGACCGAAATTACTCCCGACCTATTCACGAAAATCGAAAAATTAGAAGATCTAGACTTGTCGCATAATAAGCTATCGGATTTCAATCCTTTAGATTTCAAACATCTACGTCACATAAAAAAGTTAAGTTTACAAAGCAATGATTTGAAGAAGATTCCTCTGGATGCTCTTCAGCCAATGGCTGCGCTAGAAGACCTGGATTTGAGCAAGAATGGCATATTCGACTTGCTACTTCAAAGGAGCGATGTTGAGAACTTGGCGCGATTAAAGCGGTTGAATTTGAACGACAATAGAATTAGATCTATTACGAAGGGTTCATTCCCTCCTAATAACAGTCTGTAAGTATCCTTTATGTTACTAAAACTAGACTACGTAAAACTGGAGTGATTTGACCATCCATACTAATATCATAAATTCGAAAGTAACTCTGTCTGTCTGTATGTTACCATTTCACGCATAAACCACTGAACCGATTTAGATGAAATTTGGTATAGAGATAGTTTGAGTCCCGGGGAAGGACAAAGGATAGTTTTTATCCCGATATTCCCACGGGATCGACACTTATGAGGGTGAAACCGATTTATGATTCGACGCTTGAAAGGCAAAATTGACTAAACGACATAATTATGGCCAACTTTACAGGAGAACAAGTTTAAAGTTTAACTTTTCAGAAAAACAATCATATAAATTCTTGTAATCATCCTACAGGCGTAATTCTTACTGTTTTGGAAACCATAATCATATGAATCAGAATTTTTAGGATTTTTTTTTTTACTGAAAAATTTAAATTGAAACTGTTCTCCTGTAAAATTAGACCTATGTCGCTTAGCCAGTTTTGCCTTTCAAGCTTCCTATGATGGAGTAGATTAAAAAAAAAAGTTAAAGTTAGTTAAAGTTAGTCATAAATTTATAGTCCAGCGTACGATAAAGATACAAGAGTCGATTAACACTGCTTCTTTTACACATCATCTAAATTGACCCGAAATTATTCAATACATTTTTATATAATAGCTAAGAGTTAATATTATTTTAATTTTACTTCTGTTCCGATTTTAACCGGTCAAGCGGCGCGCGTCGCCCATTGGCGACGAAACGATAGAAAATCAATTATGTCTCATTAGCGGAGCTTGACAGATTAATTAAATATTAACCTCATTAATTAATATTTAAAAACTGAGGGGCAATACCCGTATTTTTAAGAACGTTCGCATTCTTATCTTATCTGTCATAACTTTTTTTGTACATACATTTTTGACAAGTTTTTTACACTGTGCACTGGTTGTCGCTGGGATGAGATTGCGCCTTGAATTATAACGTTTTTTAAGTACGATAATGGACCTTCTGAACTGTTAATCCACTTTTTGTAGGTAACTGTACCTTTGTTTAGCTGCAGATAAGGCTGCCCGCCCACGTCCGATAATCGGTAACCGATTTTTGTAGATGTATTTCTATATATTATCTCCTACAAAAATACAATAGCAATAGTGCAACGCACACGTCCTACAATAAGTCGATCAGAAATAAAATCGGTGCATCCCAACCGATCCGATTATCGGTGAAAAATGGAACGTTTGGAAAGGTACGCGTTAACGCACCCTACTCATCGACAGTTGGCCGCATGCACATGCAAGGGAATGACGTTGTGTTGAAGACAAAGTGACGGACGTTGAGTCGGTCATAAGAATCGGAGGAAAAATCGGCCCCATTATCGGTGCTATAAAAAGTTTGACGTGGGGAGCAGCCTAATTGTCATTGTCAAAAAAGGTAAAAGTAGAAGAACTTAGGTCTTCTTTTGTTTGACCCTCAGATAGAGCAAAGGCTACAAACAAGAATTTATGAAGACTAATGGTTTTTATCGCAGCCAGTACTTATAGGCAACATTGTAATGCCAACATTATATTGTTAGTAGCTAGTCTTACCGCCTACAAAAATATGACTCGCTACGTTTATCACTTTTGTAAAACAGTTGAATCAAATAGGCTATTTAGATTCAGCCCAGAAGCAGACCTAAGAGAAGGTTTTTTTTTATGTCATTGAATAATAAACTTTATTATGAGGGGTGTAAAGTGCAATTGAATCTGCGTGAGGACTCTGGTGGATAAAAAGCTGTTTTGATATTAGTACAACTCTGCACTTAATTGCACTCACAATAAAGTCTGTAATTCAATATAATAGGAATTTATTTTTGAGCAATTTTTGTCGCCATCTTTTGCTATTTTACATACATACAACTCACAACTAGCGATGAAAACTTATTCTCAATAATGACTAAAATCGGGGATGTTATTGGATGTCATATACCCAAGGAGCAGATTAACTACATAGCCCGAATTCCAATGCGTAGTGATCCAATTAATAAAAATATAATTTGTTCGGTGCATAATAGCTACAGCAAGTCTGATTTTGTTTCTGCGGCGAAAAAGCACAAAACCCTAAATGCTGCTCAACTGGGTCTGCAAGGCTCAAACAGGATCTATATTAACGATCATCTTACGCTAGATAATAAAATTCTCCTGAACCAAACTAAAGCTCGTGCCAAAGAACGTGGATTTGAGCACGTTTGGGTCACGGGATGCAAAATATTTACTCGAAAAAACTTTACATCCCCAAAACTCCACATCAAGACGGAGCACGACTTAAAAAAGTTCTTATTCTAACAGTTTTTATATTGAAAATGTCGATTCAACGTCCTGGTAAGTGGTATATCGCTCACTCCGCCTCATTAAGTTTGAGAACCACAGGTTTTTGTTTTTTATGCGCATTCGTTTCTCGCCGTCCTTTTGTTTGCTTATCATTAGTTTCGAACCATTTCGTACATTATTGCTATTATGACTTTAAATCCTCCGCTCGTTACCTTAAGTATGTATATTGCTTATTGAGACTAAACAGTCTACCTTACAATAATTATTTTTTATTTCTTAACGTTCAACTATGTGCTACGCTCTTCGGACCTTATTTGTATGGAGATAAAGTTTTATTTCAGTTTTCTATAATCACCTCTCAATATTACTTAAAAAATATTTATTTTAACGGATTGAATGTGCTTTGTATTCTATTTTCTCTACTAACACTAGTGATTTTTATGATGTATCATGGCGCCTATTAGCATTTTTTATCAGAACGTGCGGGGACTGCGAACTAAAACAGGTGTTTTCTACAGGAATATATGTATAAATGGTTTTGATTTTATTTGCTTGACAGAGACTTGGCTAACCGATGGAATATCCGATTCCGAATTATTTGATGACAGATATATGGTATGGAGACGGGACCGGGATTACACCAGGACAGGTCAGACTATGGGAGGTGGGGTTTTAATTGCCGTTAGGCGGGAGATTGTGGCTCATGCTCGCGGAGAGTGGCACTCATCGGCAGAAGACCTATGGGTCACATTATCTCTGCAACAAAAAAGACCCAGGACAACATACAAAATGCATATATGCGTTGTTTATATTTGCTCTCAAAACCAAGGTAACTCATTAACAACTCAGTTAGGTATCTTCTCTGATAATTTGACCAACATTGTAATGGAGAACCCGGTCGACAAGTTTATTGTGCTGGGTGACTTTAACCAACCCAATATATCGTGGACCCCTGCAAATGATGGTTATTCTCTCCACCCTTCAAACCTGAACGGTCATGTCCAAACCACTTTTTTTGACAACATTAACGCATGTAACTTGTCACAGTACAACTGTCACCCTAACAAAAACAATAGGATTCTGGACTTGGTATTTTCCAATAATGAAGTTTCTGTCTCCTGCAGCACTGATCCACTGGTTCCTGAAGATCCGCACCACAATGCAATGTGTATTACGGCGGACTTTGTTCAGCTCCATAGTCTGCCAGCTCGTCCCTATGTGAAATACTTGTACCGGTCTGCTGACTATGCAGCAATTAAGGATGAACTCAACATCGTTGACTGGCAGTACGAGTTGGGCCACAGGTCACTAAACGATGCCGTGGCATTCTTCTATGATGTCTTGTATAAAGTGCACAAAACTTATATCCCATCAAAAACAGTTGTTTCCCAATCTAAATACCCGCTCTGGTATAAAAGTCCGTTAGTGAAAATCATTAAAGAAAAATCCAAATTCCATGCTAAATTTAAAAAATATGGGAACGAGTCAGACTACCAGTCTTTTGTAATATTACGGCAACGTGCAAAGGACCTGGAGAAGTGCATGTTTGATGAATACATGGCAAACGTTGAATCCGCTATTCGCAACAACCCTCGAGCCTTCTGGAGCTACATAAAATCAAAAAAGCAAAACAACTCCTACCCTTCTGTGCTGCGGTTTGGAAACCTGTCTTCTAGCAATGGTGAAGAAATTTGCAATTTCTTCGGCGAATATTTTCTGTCCAACTTTCGTGAATCCACCATCTCTGATAATAATGCACAATATCATTGTACCAGTGAGCGGATTGATTGCAGTCCATACGATATTGCCGCTATCGAGGTTTGTGAGGACGAGGTTATGAAACTGCTAAAGCATTTGGACTTAAATAAATCAGCTGGTCCAGACAAGCTCCCACCGGTTTTCATAGTAAACTGTGCTACAAGCCTTTCGGTTCCTCTTACATTATTATTCAGACGATCTCTGAATACCGGGGTTATGCCTGCTATATGGAAGTCGGCTTATATAACTCCTATTCATAAAAAGGGACCGAGAAACTACGTGGAAAACTACAGACCGATATCCAAGTTATGCGTGTTTGCTAAAATATTAGAAAAAATTGTTTACAGACAAGTTTACTCTGCTCTCAGGCTCAGTTTTAGCGAGCACCAGCATGGATTCTTGGGTGGTCGATCAACAACTACAAACCTAGTTCTCTGTAGCGACTTCCTGTCAGAGGCTATGTCTAATCGGTCCCAAATCGACGTCATTTATACAGACTATGCCAAATGTTTTGACAGAATTGATCACGTCGTTCTCATGCGCAAACTTCTATCGATGGGCATCAGGGGTAATCTATTTCGCTGGTTTAAGTCGTATGTGGAGGACAGGTGTCAGACTGTTGTGCTGAATGGGTACTCATCAAGATCAATGCGCATCCCATCTGGCGTTCCGCAAGGATCTTTATTAGGGCCGCTATTATTCAATTTATTCGTCAACGATATTGACTCCTGCTTCCTTCATTCTAAAATACTGCTATATGCAGATGACATGAAAATTATGTCAAAGATATCCTCCTTATCAGATGCTCTGTCATTGCAAGAGGACTTGGATAGGTTCCAGTACTATTGCAGAACTAACAAGCTCCATTTAAATGTCTCCAAGTGTTACGTGTGCTCCTTCACTAGGAAGCCCGTACCTATCACATTTGACTATAAACTTTTAGACAGCTCCCTAGCTAGGGTTAACACAGTCAAAGACCTGGGAGTTGTATTTGATTCGAAATTATTATTTGATCAACACATAGATAACGTCATTAATAAAGCATCAAAATCTCTAGGGTTCATTTTGAGGGTCTCGTCTGAGTTCAGGAACATCAAAACCATTAAAATTCTTTACTGTACTTTTGTTCGCAGTCATCTCGAGTATGCCTCTCAAGTTTGGAATCCCAATTACAATATATACATAAATCGATTGGAAGGCATACAAAGAAAGTTTTTGAGGTATATTCAATTCCGGTCTAAAACTTATTCTCCCACTTATCTCCTACGCTGTAAAAGATTCCATTTACTTCCTCTTTCTGAACGTAGAAAAATTGCGGATTTGGCGTTTTTATTTAGAATCGCTAACGGTTCAACTGAACTTCCCGAATTGCTGAACAAAATCGGACTGCGGGCTCCTTCTGCTTTTCTGCGCAATCCTCATCTGTTGCATACTCCTATGGTAGGAACGAAGTACAGACGAAATTCGTACTTAATTAGAGCGAGTCATACGTACAATGCCGTCTGCCGGGGTGTCGATATCGATATTTTCAATACCAGCATGTCAAAATTAAAAAGGACTCTTTGTGATTTCTTTTTTGATCATGTAAACTAATTTCTCGTCTATTAATCACATCTTTTTTTCCTTATTTTTTACTCTAAAACTGTCTACCTTCTCAAATATTTCTTTGTTGTTTATATACACTCTTCTATCTGTGAAAACTTGTAATTGGCCTTATTTCTGTTACTCTTAATAGTGCAAAAGTGTTTAGCTGTAAGTTTTCCAAAAAACTGTAAAATAAAATAAAATAAAATAAACTTCTTCCCATGGGGTTAGGTAGAAACAACAGAACACCTGCCATTTTATTGTTATACTAGCTGCGCCCCGCGGTTTCACCCGCACCAGTGTTGATCCCGTGGGAATATCGGGATAAAAACTATCCTATGTCCTTCCCCGGGACTCAAACTGTCTCTATACCAAATTTCATCTAAATTGGTTCAGTGGTTTAGGCGTGAAAAGGTAACATACAGACAGACAGAGTTACTTTCGAATTTATAATATTAGTATGGATTAATTAAAATTAATTATTCATAATGTTACTGTTAAATTAAACATGCATGAGTAATTTGTTTAGAAGAAAAACTATGTGAGTAAGTAACGTGTTTTATCTTTATCTACTATTTTATAAATATTATTAAACAGCAGTCTGTATTTAACACAAATATAAATCCACTATAGAACTTTGTCAGGAGTACCGCTGATACTGATTGTTATTGATAACATATATCGGTGTAATCTAAATAAATATAGGTAGGTACTCGGGTACTTCTTTCTAATGCTGTACAGTCACGTCTAAAAGTATGTATACACTTGGCTTTATTCAAAGGCGATTTTCTCCTTTATTTTTGAATCAAATTTTATGTTATTACGAAAATAGTATTTTCGAACCCATAGGTTTATGTTAAGTGTCGTATTTCAACGTTGCATTCGTTATTTCACGAAAAAATCGCAATTGAAAATTGCCAAGTGTATACACACTCTTAGACGTGACTGTACCTTATCAGATTTATATACACAGTTTAGATTGTTTGATAATGATAAATCTAGACAAGAGTAAACACAGATGGAGTGTGTTTATATTAGCAACTAGCTGTACCCGCGACTTCGTTCACGTGGATGTCGGAAAACAATAATGTGTCTCTTTACTGGCCAGTGAAAATCCCGTGAAAATCAGGCCAGCCGTTTCGAAGATTAGCCGGAACAAACAGACAGACAAAAGTTTTAAAATTGTTTTTTTTTTTTTTGTTAAGTATAAGTACCGTATATACTTTCATATGCATTTAGTAAAAAGCTATTATGTTGACATTAATAGACACTTTAATTTTATTTATTAGTAGGTATATAGGTAACAGTAGCTACCATAGAAATGTAAAACTTTCATATATCTATGGTAGCTACAAAACGCCACATGCGAATTCCGCGTCATACCGACGTAACGATAATCCTGCATCGCGCAAGCAGAGTTTACCGCGCAACTAGCATAATACAACGGCCCGACATGAATCATCGGGCAGTTGCCCGCCAGACACAACACCCGTATGGTCGGAGGATCCTCCCTTTTCTATGGAGGTTGAGTGCACTTTACACCCTGTTCCTCATACCTCTATAAGGTCAATGGCTAAGGTGGGTCTGTGACTATTTTGAGGTAGTAAAAAAGTACATACATAGTTAAAAGAAAACATGGTGCATACATTTATGAAATTCTTATAAAAATCAAACCCGGGACTCCTCGCTCAGCAGTCGCGCTTGCGGTCACTACACCAGCAAGGCATTTTAAACACTTTGCAGTTACAATTCTAATCGTAACATATTTCTTTCCAGGGAACTATTGGACCTATCAAACAACATAATAGAAATAGTGGAAGAAGAGTCTTTTCTCACATGCACGAATTTAAGAGAATTGAACCTTGCTCAGAACAATATAACGTTTGTTTTCGCTCTGCCGCCAACGCTGCAGATAGCCATACTGAAGATCAACACTTTATATCATTGGCCTAAGTTTCCTAGTGGTATTAAGTATATTGATCTATCGTATAATAGATTGTCGGATTTGTATGATGAGAATGCAGTGAATTTTGACAGTTTGGAGGTAAGTTTTCCTTTATCCACCAAAGATTTCAAAAAGAATACTGGTAAATACAGAATACTGGCCTTAAGAAAGTGGCTGGGGCAGACTGGATGCAGAAGGCAGAGGACAGGGGTGTTGTGACGCAGCCTGGGAGAGTCCTATGTCCAGCAGTGGACTGCGATAGGCTGAGTTGATTTGATTAGTGAATACAAGAACCATTAACTAACGAAACATATCCTCAAAATACTTTATATTTTACTTTTTTTACCGCCTTCAAAAAAGGAGGCTCTATATTCGCCCCGTATGGATGTAGGATGTATGTTTCTATGTCTGCATCACGCGTGAAAAATTATGAAACAAAAGAAAATATTCTGATCTTTTCGTGGATTTTTTTCTAATCTAAAACTCTCAATTCCAGGTACTAAACATCGGAGGAAACCAAATAAAAGAATTGAACATAGAAAAGAAACTCCCCAGCCTATACATTCTGGACCTATCCTACAACTTAATAACAGAAATACCAAAGACAATAAGCACTCATTTCTTCCCTAATTTAGAAGAACTTCATTTTGATGGCAACCCCATCGAGACGGTTTATTTCAAAAATATAGTTGCTGTAAAGAGTTTGTATATGAATGAGATGAAAGCTATCACTGTGGTTGATGAGAAAGCGTTTAGCAATGTGGTGGGGAGAGCGGCAGATGAGACAGAGAATGATATTAATTGTTTCTCTCTTTATCTCTCTAATTGTCCGTCCTTGGGGGAGATTAAGGCGGGAGCTTTTGACGGAACGTCGTTGTGTATGGTTAGTATAAATATATGTATAGATTTCTTTTGTAATTCTAATTTGAGTTGGAAAATTTCCAAGACCATTAGCACATTACGTCACCACAAGAAGGTTGAGCACCGTTTACTTAGGCATTACCCGTATCCTGTAGGCTATGTCTAAAACAGAATTATCAGAGTAACAGCGCCAAACAATAAAGCAATAACAAAAAAACTTTTGTGACCTTGGTCGCAACAAATTCCCATACCAATACAGGGATATTTTTTTATCACCATCCAAATTTTTACAGGGTGTTCTACCCATGAATATGAACAACTTTCACTATGGGACCAACTCTAAAATCACGAAAAAAAAATCAGCTGTTTCATACATTTTGGTCAAGAAGGTATTGAACTTTTGTATGATACAGCTGATTTTTTTTCGTGATTTCAGAGTTGGTTCCATAGTGAAAGTTGTTCATATTCATGGGTAGAACACCCTGTAAAAATTTGGATGGTGATAAAAAAATATCCCTGTATAGGAAACAAAACACATAAAAACTTTTTAACAAAAAAATTAAACCTCCGAAAAAACTGAAAAGCAAAAAATAAAAACCTTTTTTATTTTACCTTAATAAATAAGTTCTTAAACTAATGCAAGTATACCTAACTAATTTTGAGTCGGCGCCAAACAAGCAACTTAATATCGTTGCGAGTAGTCGTTCGGAGAGCGCATTTTTTGTTTGGAATGTTAATATTTAGCGCTGGAGATTTCACGTTGCATTATTAATTTGATTTGGCTATTTCTATAAAAGGTAATTTAGTGATCTTTGTTCATTGATTGTTTGGCGCCGACTCAAAATTTTTTAGGTATACTTGCATTAGTTTAAGAACTTATTTATTAAGGTAAAATAAAAAAGGTTTTTATTTTTTGCTTTTCAGTTTTTTCGGAGGTTTAATTTTTTTGTTAAAAAGTTTTTATTTTATAATTTTTTGTGGCTATAATTTACTAATTACTACATGCTTAATTTTTGATTACTCTTAAAATAGCTACCTACCTTACTTTAGATATTAACTGTTATATAATCCTACTTTAATTATTATTTTTTGTATAATAAAATACTTAAAAAAACAGGCTTTAGTAATGGCACCAGTGAATGAACACTTAAGCAATTTGCGAACTTTAAAAAATATTTACTGTGGGTTATCATCACTAATGAAAGCGGCCGAAATTTGTTTTACAGTGTTAAGAATATATTCAAAAATCATTTTTATGTACGTTTTACAACATAACATTTACAGTTTTATTATAATAAGCAGTAAATCGGAAAATACCCCAAAACTCTAGTGAATGAACGGCGTTTTCTAGTAAATGAACGAAATGAAACCAGTGAATGAACAAAATTCTTCGTTTATTAATTACACTATTACAGTCTTAATCTTATTATTGCAATAAATGCGGTGAAAAAATCAACATTTCTTTAAAAATCTTCAATGTCATAATAGAAAAAATAAAAATAAAATCTTCTCAAAACAAAACCTCTAAATCTTAGCTTAATTCTACAAACGTTCATAGACCTCTCAGGCACGTTAAAATCTTTTATTACAAAGTAAAAACAATATTTACTAAGCTAATACCTAATTAACAAGGTAACTAAAAACTTCTTGGTCATGTGTTTTTTACAAATTTAAACTTTAATCAGTTTTCAATTTAAATAATCAGGTACAAACTAACTTCACTGAAGTATTGAAACTTTGCGTAAATAACAAGTCATCATACGTAACTAAAATCACAATAAGTGAGTCGAAATATAAGCTAATCACAGTCTTAATTCGTTTAACTTTATTGACGTTAGGATTCCTTAGACATCTTTTTGATTATTTTACTTATTCTATATCTCTAAATGTTACATTATTAAAAGAGATCAATCCACGTCTGGAATAAGCAGGCTCACTTAATACTCGTTCTATGTCTTCAAAATCTACTTCAGACACATCAGGTACATTTGGTTTTACGAAACTAACAATGTTATCACATAGGTACCGCTTTTTTTCTTAGAAAATCTATCTTACATTTCTTTTCTTGATCGTTTACCATAAGGACTTTGCCTACATAGTGACGTATTCTTTTATCAGTTTTGAATTTGGCCATAATATATTTTCCGTGTAGATCCTTAGTTGTCACTGGTAAGTCATTCATTCCAATTTCATCATTTTGTTTATCTTTATTTATCGGACTAGGTGTTTGTAAGTGTTTCTCAGTTTTGTTCTGTTCTTTGCGTTTTTGTGAAATCTTTTTTTCTCTATCCTTCTTTTTGTTTTCTTTTTCTTCCAGTTTTCTTCGTTTTTCATTTTCTTTTGCCTCTAATTTCCTTTTTTTTTCATTGATTTTGTCTTCTTCTTTTGATCTCTTTTCTTCTTGTATCTTTTCTACATACGCTTTGTATCGTTGGCCTGTTAATCCAAACGGCTTGGGATTAGGTTTTTTTACTTTAGCTGCTTTTTTTTCCGAAGCGATTTTTGGATACCCCAGAAAGCTGTCGATTTTATTTGAGTTAACAACTGGCTGAATATCGTCCTCCGTGATTGTACACACATTCATAGAACTATTGTTTTCAATTTCTGGAATACTTTCAATAAATAATGTAGGAGTAGAAGATGTAGAAGGTCCATCGCTTAGAAACAATTCAGTTCTAATGTCTAACGATGTACCAGCTTGTGGAGTATCATACCATGGAAGAGGAATTACGGTTGGTGGATTCAATTCACTATTAATTATAAACTCTACTATTTCGGTGGTTTCATATAGATTTTCCGTATAGTCTTTAAGATATTCTGAACAATTAGAAATATTATTAAAATCCGTCAGACTAGGAACGATAAAATTTGTCAAATCTTGGTCATGAAATGTGCTGGAGCACGGGTCTGCTTCGGAATAAATGACGGGTTGTATGTCTCCATGCAATAATTGTGTGTTAGATAATGATTGAAGTATAGAAGTCGACGTATTGGATAAATCGAGAGGAGCATTTTGGGAGGAATTGTTAGCATCTGGTGCCTCCATTGATGCTCCTCTAGACACATCTCTAACACCATCGAGTTCTTTGCGACATTTGAACCAGAGTGAAAAATATGCATGCTGATGCGTATTTTTGGTCAAGTAAGCCTGAACGAATTCGTTTCTGATACTTTGACCTACTTCTGTTTCAATTATTTTAATAGTGCTCCTCATATCGTCCTTTCTCTCCTCTAGAATTCGGTTATCACGATTAAGAGCAATTTGCCCATTAATTTCCTCTCTTCGAGTGCTAATGCATTTTGAATAGTCAACTCCGTCTGCATTTAAAGGATATAGTCCACATGCCCTAAAAGCATGTTTTATGGTTTCAACTTTTAATCCGCTTCTTTAAATTTTATTGCGAAATTATGTTTTGTTATGGATGCTGTAGAATTTTGTTTATTTTTGCGCACGATTTTCCGCCAACACTTTTTTATGGGGCCAAAAATGCCGACATCACAGGGCTGTAATATGTGCGTGGCATTCGGATATAAGCAGAATATTAATATTCGCTTTTCCTGACAAAACGTAAACATTTCCTGGTTTATATGAGATTTGTGGCCATCAAGAAAAAGTAAAACCGGTAATTGTATTTCATTCTGAACCAGCCAATCGTAAAACATTTGTATGTATGAAAAAAAAGTGTTGGACACCATCCATCCACTGTCTGATCGCCCCATAAACCAGGTATCTGGAAAATTTTGTATCACAGCCGGAGGCATTCGTTTGTAAGGATATATGACAAATGGAGGAACATCCCTCCCATCTGCTGCAAAATTACATAGAACTGTAAGTGATTCTTTTTCTTTCCCACCCGAAATCTCGTAAGTGTTTCTGTAATTTTTGGGCCCCAATATTATTCCGGTTTTCGGGCAGGTCATTACACCTGTTTCGTCGGCATTAAATATGCGACTGGGGTCGTCTTTTATATCCAATGCTTGTTCTTCTGTTAAAAACTCTTCGAGTTCCTTGAACCAAGCTCTGATAGCTTGTTCAGTAACTGCGGCTCTGCCTTTGGATATAATCTCCGCATTCCTTTTTGTAATCTCAGGATGCCTTTTTAAGAATAAACTAAGCCACTTTTTTCCTGGTCTATTCCCGGTAAACTTATTTTTCCTATTATTAGTGGTCATAAAATTTTCAACAGTATCGAAAACTTCTTCTGGGTGCATTGGAAAACCTAATTTAGCTTTATTTATAATCCAGTCAGAAATCTTAGCTTCTTCATCTACAGTAAGCTCGGACTGAGGGCCCATTTTTCTTTGCAAAGGTACCTTGTTTGTGATTTTATTATGTAAAGTCGATTTTGGTATCTTGTACACATTACTTGCTTTATTGATACTTAATTCTCCATTAGCAATTGACTTAAGAGCTGCTTCAAGTGCTTGTTGACTGTATTGAAACCTATTGTACTTCTTTTTGTGATGATCCATGGTAATCTAAATGGACAAGAGAAAAATGAACAATTTTAAACGATTTCCATATTATTTTACTACCTGTAGGTAAGTACCTACTTACCTACAGGTAGAAATACCAAATTTCTTGAGAAATCTGTCTTAAAATATGAAGTGTTCATTCACTGGATTTTATGAACCAGTAAATGAACATACGGTCTGTCCCAATACTGGCCAAAAGATCGGAAATCTATTTAAGAAATAGCTCCCAAAACATGAACCTTATAGCATTAGCGTAAGTTATGTTTTTCAACCAAAACGTGATTTTTACGATTACCCAGTGAATGAACACCCGTTCATTCACTGGAATTTAAACGATTTTTTGATGCAATGCTGGAACACTTAATAATTTAATATAACTGACAAAAATCGCAAATAAATGGATTTGAAACACAATATTAAACTACTATCCTACGATAATAAACAAATAACCCATCAAAAATACCGTTATTTACATTACAATGTCAAATCAAAAAAGATTCCACTTACCTCAGTCCTAAACTCTAGCCCGAACAAATAAAAATTTCACTATCGACTTAAACTTTAATCACTCGCCATTTTGAAATGAATTATGACATTAAACGTGAATGTGACCACTTAAATGGGAAATAGAGTTGCAATTATGAAAAAAAATACTACACATGGTAGAAACGTTCAGATTTCTTATTTTTTGGATAAAACTGCGTTTTGTTCATTCACTGGGGGGTGTTCATTCACTGGAGCACTTACCTATACCAACATAGATAGGCCTTTAATTTTAATTGTAATACACAGCTCAGCATTAAAATCTGTGAATGAACAACAAATCACCCCTATTTTCCCACCCTTAGGGTTGGATTTTTTTTTCCAAATTTATATGGGACCACCTTCGGGGCATATCCTTTCTACTTAAAAAAGAATTATCAAAATCGGACTGCTCTGTAAAAAGTTATGCGTGATCATACATAAAAAAAAAAAAAAAAAATATATACGCGTCGAATTGATAACCTCCTCCGTTTTTTCGTCGGTTAAAAATACAAACAAAAGGTCAGTGGATAAGCCAGAGTTTAAAACAGAAGACGAACTAGCAGGGGATCGAGGAGGGGGGAGGAGGTGGAGGGGGGGCTCAGGGAATCAGACAGGAATAAATCTTATTCTCACATTATTTTTAAAATTCTTAACCAAACCTCACCCCAAATAATCGTATCATTTTCAGCTGGACATAAGCAGGAACAACCTAACCTACTTACCAAAGAGCCTGGTGGACTGGACGGCAGTGAGCGAGGGAGTAAACCTGCAGTTCAACCCCTGGAACTGCAACTGTGACATGCAGTGGATAGTGGACGAGCTACTGCCTCAGATGTACGCCACCAAGCACTCAAGATTGTTGGCTGAACTCAGGTATAATGTAACTTCACGTCTTTATTTCCCGAAGTAGGAATACTATACCTAATAGGTAAACTGCCGCCCGGCAGGTTACCTATTAACCTTTTGCACGCCAGAGTATAAACGTACCCCTGACGCCAGGCCACTTTAACAAAACAACACACACTTAAAACAACAAATTTCTCGATATTAGTGGTTTATTTATATTAGTTTCATGCAATACAATATAGACGGAAGCTTAAACTTTTAAATTATATAAATAAAAACACACAAAAGTAATGATTAAATTGTTTATTTCATAATATGGTGCGACCCGTGCGACGTGTATATTGTCATATATTTGTGACGTTGGCCTTCAGGGTAAGATTTCGTTTGTCACATATATGTGACAATGGCGTTCAAAAGGTTAAGGTACTATTTGGAACCGAGCTGCCAACTGCAACTGCCGACAGCACGTGCAGCGACTGCATGCAATCGGCTAAGGTTACCAGCCATTAACTTTATAGTATTCCTACATTTCGACAGTTGCCATTTAGGTACCGTGAACAAATCTAGAATCCTGACTGCTTCCTACTATGCCAATTCCATCGACAATTTATGTTTATTTATTTTATTCATTAGAACACATTCAATTGTTTTAACAAGTAAGACCCAAGCTAGCAAAAGTAGTCATGGATTGCTAATTGTTGACAGTCATGTTTGACATTATATTTAAAACTGTTTGACATTATAATTAAGTATTTAAAACAGTTTGGCACTCTTGAATTTCACTTGTATTTATTAATTAATCATTTATAGTTCTTTGTATTTACAGTATTTAAATTGCATGTCGACGGTTTAGTATCAATATCTAACTACAAAATCATGATTTTACAGGAGGCGAAAAAAGCGTTTCATTTTTATAGTTTTTAATATTTTAATAAAAAAGTTTTTTATATTAAACAAATAGTAGGAAACGTCATCGTCGATTCAAGACCTTATGTTTTTGCAAATATGAGCTATTTCATAATTTACCTACGAATATGCAATAAAGTGAAAATCGCTAAAATGTTAGTTATTAGATATTGACACTTCACCGTCGATGTGTAAGTATAATAATATATTCAACACAATGTAAATTGTTTTATGAATAAATTAAATTAAATTGTCCAAAGGAACGGGTCTGTCTGTCTTCTTCTTTCGACAATCAAATGACTGACGACTGAAAGAGAGAGATCGGTGTGTAATATACGTTTATCAATAAGGGTGGTTATTATTCAAACATTCAACAAGCGATATATACTCGATATATATATAAACTCAAATACGAGGTCGACAAAATTGAATGTTCGACGTGGTAACTCGATCGATGTGCTGATTACATGATTATTAGGCCCAAATCACTTTACGAATACGTTAAACATTTTTAAAACACCATTCAGCCTCTTTCATCTTCAAACGATTGACGTAAGTAAACAATAGTAGATTGTTATGCAAGGGTCGAAAGGAATCAATTCCTATACGAGGCATTTAGACGCCCGAGCGCAGCGAGGGCGGCTATAGCCCGAGTAGGAATTGATGACTTTCACCCGTGTTAAACACTCTACTTTTCATTTCGAATATAAGGAAAGTAAAAAGTAGTAGTTTTTCTAAAATATTTATTGATAACAATAACATGCAAAGTTTTTGAATTTCGGTACAGCTTACAGGGTTAGTATCCCGCCAACTAGTAGGTACTATTGACTTTTTTATTTTAAATATGGAACACACCGCGTCATCGCCACGGACTGTCCCGCTTAATAGGTTTTTTTTTTTTAATTCACACTGGCTGTTTATACACTCACAAGACTGCAGCATTTTTCTTAAGGAGATCGGCGATTCTTGGCCCCGATAGACAAAGTATTAGAACATTCGAAAAAATATTTAAATAGATATAAATCCTACTTTAATTTATAATTTCCTAAAAAAACCCAGGAAAAAAGAATAATAAAAATAAAGAAGTCAATTGATGTATTCCTCGCGTTGCAGTTGTCACATGTTGCCATATTATGCTATTTTTAAATAAAAATGTTTTTCCCACTAAAAGATTTGTATTGTAATGTTCAATTTATATTTCATTACACTTAAAAAAGTATTTTATGAGTTAATTGCGAAACAATGATTAAAGATAGAGTATTCTTTTGTTGTTGTTATGTTATGGATTTTATAGAAAAATCGATTTGCATTTTTATGAACTGCAACACTCGATACGGCTGTCACTTGTCAATCAATCGGTTGTCACCTATGATGATGTGGAAAGCAATGAATAAAATATTTTCAGTTAATTTGAATTCGTATTTTTTCTTTAAAATCCCTGATCATGTACAACTAAGGAATATAAATTCAATATTCTGTAAGTCAGTTTCACCTCATATTAAAATCACTAAAACAGAACCTAATAAAAGAGCGGGAACAAATGATAATAGGATTTATTGACTACGGTCTGAAATAAAGTTTTTTTTTTTAATTTTCATACTATCCCATGTTATATCGAAAAACTAATTACGCAGGGCTAAAGACTAATATCACACCTTGAAAACCCAAATTATTTCATTTTTGTTTATTGAGGCCTAATTTATTAGGACTGTTTGCGGATCTCCTTTATGCAAAAAATTTCGTAGCTGACTACAGTTCTATTTTTAAAATTCATTCCCTCCCTAAAGAGGGAAGTAATTACTATGAGTTTTTCCCGCCCTGTGGTGGGAAGCAGCGTCTTCCACCCGCTATTTGGATCAAACAAACACTACTTTCCGAGTATGAGAAATGAAAAATTATGTTTTAAATATGTTTATCGCTAATGGTGCAAGTGGGACTTCCCCCTTATTCATAATCCTATTTTATCTCTATTTTAGCTAAAATAGGTTTATAGAACGTTTGTCTTTATCTGTCACGTTGTCATTTCTGTGTGTAAGAAAGAGACAAACCCCATTTTAACTAAAATAGGTTTGACAAGTTTTATGAATAAGGGGGTTTGTGTCAAGCATTATCTAGACTGAAACCGTTAAACCAATGAATGCAGTATGACTAACACTATCACACTAATCACACTAATATTATAAAGGCGAAAGTTTGTGAGTGTGTGTGTGTGTTTATATGTTTGTACTTCTTCACGCTCAAACTGCTGAACCGATTTAGATGAAATTTGGTATAGAGATAGTTTGAGTCCCGGGAAAGGACATAGGCTACTTTTTATCCCGATATTCCCACGGGATCGAAACTTATGCGGGTGAAACCGCAGGGCACAGCTAGTATTATAAATGCGAAAGTGTGTGTGTCTGTCTGTTAGCTACCTCTTCACGCTTAAACCGCTGAACCGATTTAGATGAAATTTGGTATAGAGATATTTTGAGTCCCGGGAAAGGACATAGGATAGTTTTTATCCCGATATTCCCACGGGATTGGCACTTATGCGGGTGAAACCGCGGGGCGCAGCTAGTGAGTCATAATTGCGAATCTTCTCTAACTTTTATTAAAATAGACACACTACAAGTTATAATGCTCTTTTTTCCAGATGTGGTTCACCCCGTGCATTCGCAGGTCTTCGCCTGGTGCACTGGTACAACTGGACCGAGAGCGCCATGTGCCGCGACGGGAATTCACACAGCATGCACGGGAACTATATGGTCAGTATTAGTGAGGCATAGAACATTTTACTTCCCTTGCAATTTTTAGTAGACCAAACTAGCTACATTGGTATTGGTAGGCATAATACGGCTTTTATTACTTTGACATGGTTTCAATCATAGAGTCAACTTTTGTAATAAGCAAGTGAGTGTGATTGAAATGCAGTTCTATAAGCAAAATTGATTCAATTGTTGTAAACTGGCAATGTAATTATATTATTTTTTAGTTGGTAACATTAGTTTACGTTTTTATGTGTTTGCAACATTGACTTTTAAGTTCCTTCCGTTATAATTTACCAAGCATGGAAGTAAAACAATAAACTATTTGGTTATTATTATCAGCATCTTTTATTTAATCGCTACAATTAGGCTTAGTCTGATGCTAAGTTGTCAATTTTGTGTTGCAAACATACAATGAAGAATTTTACAAACCTTGTATTGTAACAAGACGGTTGTTTTCTTGATCTGATGGAACTGCGACCTGCTAATATACGCCACCAATTTGGACTGAATTAGCTGCACCCAAGAATTGACGTGAAAGCCCGATAGATTCTTACCTCCCTTACTTAGACAGATCTAGTATTTGGAAAATAGTTTATTGAATTCTTGTTTTTCTCTTGAATTGTTTATGAAACCTCACACAAAAACACACAGTGAGCAAATAACGACCCATATTTTGCTTTCATTCATTTTTGACCACAGATATACAGGGTGTTACGGAAAGGGTATGTCAATACAAACGGGTTGAAGAGTGTATCTGGTCTAGAATCTCTGTACAAAATTTCAGCTCAAAAGCATTAACTTTGAAAATGCTTAATATTTTTTTATTTCGACATCACGGCGCTGCACTGGCGCGCGGCGGCGTGATGTGTGTGTACTAGGCGCACAGACATAATAAAAATAATGGATAATGACCCTCGTAGTGCGGTGACACGTTTGTTATGATTTCAATTTAATAAACTATCGAAATAAAAAAATATTAAGCATTTTCAAAGTTACTGCTTTTGAGCTGAAATTTTGTACAGAGATTCTAGACCAGATACACTCTGATACACCCTGTAGATACACCTAGATAACGCAAGAGCAACTACTTCGCGTGCCAAAAATCGCACCAGCTTACGTTCGAAAATCATAAGCCGCCACTCTCGCGCTCAGTCCTGCGTACTGGGTGAGCGTGAGCGAGAGAGCGCGAGCTTGTGACGTCATAGTAGGTAGTCAAAAAGTGGCACGCTTAGTTTTCATACAGTTCGTGATACTTGCGTTATCTAGGTCAATCTATAAGTATCTGTGTTTTTGACCTACCATTTTCTTCATTACAATATTTTAGTACATTTTTTTTATACTATCTACAACTTTTTGTTTACCATATTCTGCACCTAATTCTCCTACTCTCATTACAGTTGGAACCTTCAACAGAAGACGGCTCATATCGCTACAACTCCCTCACTCTAATCCTAGGCGCTGCCATCATAGTGTCCCTTCTCATAGCGATAGCGCTCGCGGTATACCTGGTGAAGACGAGGAAGAAGTACCGCGTCAGACGGGCGGCCATGAGGAGGAAGAGGCAGAGTGCCACCGATATAACTAACGGCAATAAGGAGCAGTTTACAACGCTTAATACTAGTAAAGTTTAAAAGAGTGACTGGAAAATCTACTTGAATAATGATACAATTTCGGCCGGATTGTCAAACGAAACTCGACTCTGGGCTAACGGTCCGCCCGTCATCGGTAAAACTTGGATTACGAAAAGCGCTCTTACTGCTACGACATAAAGGCGCTGTCAATATCTAATTCTTATCGTGAACTTACGGTTGAATTTGAACCTTAAAATAACAATGCATATGACTTTAAATTATGTTGCGTTTGAGAATTCAGCTGAAAATGTAGTAGGTATCGCAAGAATGTTTACAATGTCAATGTATCGGAGAGACATTGGCCGGTTTTTGAAAGCTTATTAATATTATGTAAGTTATTGTTATTTCAGTCAACCAATTCCAAAAAAATGTGAACCATATTTTTTTTAGAATCTTTTCATTACGTATGGACACTCAAAAATCAACTTAGAATACATGAAGCTAAAGTATATAGTTGACTAAATGGCCATGGAATGTAAATTATTATCAGAGATTATGAATTGAAGTATCGTTGAAGCTTTCAGAACCCTGTGGCCCTTCCACCACGTAGTTATTATTTAAGTCATACTTATATCCCATATTTTTGGGCAAGTCATTTTTATACTTAAGTTAATAAAGTACCTATTAACCAAATCAACGAACCAAAAGTAGAATAACTTCCAAGTTGAATAAATGCTGTAATGGCGATGTTTGCTATTTGAAATACTATTGTAAATATGTCTTGTATAGATATTGTAAAGAAGGTAGATTCACTCACTCATAACGCCTCGCTTGTAATCCTCGAACGGTTAGGCAGAGATGCTCAGACGCCAGCACATCAAGCTAATATTACAATCTGTCAAATTTCTTTAACAGATCGCTGCTTAAATTCAAAAGGGCCACAAGTCGAAAAAATTACAAATCCTTTTTAAAGCAAATTTGATCTGAAGCCACCTAAGTGTCAAAATGCAAAAAGGGCTTTTGTGCAATTAGGTAGCTCCATTTTAATGCGAAAATACTGGGTGTCTTTTTCGAATATAAAAATATAGGCAGAATCGATACGATTTTTGCTTTAAAAAGTATTTGTAATTTTTTCGACTTGTGGCCCTTTTGAATTTAATCAGCGAGATTTTCAACTTTATCGCTAAAGTATAAGGTTCAAAATTGATTGGGAAAATTTGAAAGTTCCGGTAGCTTGATGTGCTGGCGTCTGTGCCCATAGTGCAGCCACAATTCGCTACACAGATAATATAATAAAAGCAGATAACAAAAGATCACGCTTGTAATCCCTAAAGAGTTAGGCAGAAGTGTCGCTATAGTACGAACGACTACATTGAGCCAGTTATGTTTATGTTTTGGTTGTTTGTGAAGTAGATTCCTTAGTCGTAAGTACAATTTCAATGCCATAAATCAGTATTTTGTAGGTTCTTTTCGCACGGGTGATGACGGGTGCACAGAAGCGTATGTTTAAAAACGGTAGGTAGGTTAAGGACACAAGAAAAGACGTTGTACTATTTATTTTTTATGGAGGATGCCTCTTAAAGTGAGATTTTCAGAGTAAGCCTAGGGGTGGTACACACTTGTTCGAGTATACAATGTGTGATTGAAATAATGCACATTATGAAACTAGTTTCGTCAGAATCGTTTACTTAATCGATTTCTGTCATTTTTATTAATATAGGTACAGATAATATCGATGGCAGCAAAGTAGAAACGGACATCTACATTTTTGCGAAAATGCTTTTTTTTACAAAAATGAGCTTATTTCAACCCTATCTACAAGTCTGTATTAAAATTATTTCAAATTTCATAAAAATTAAGAAAATCTGCCCCGTAAATAAGGACAATTTTTAATTATTTTTTACTAAATCAGCTATCCTGTAAAATTGTGATTTTGCACATGTCAGTTACTACTTTGCTGCCATCGATATAATACTCTAGTAATATAGGTAAAATTCTCAAAATATGTTAAACTACGGACAGTCAACAAAATATATAAGTATGCAGGATCGTCGGATATAGTTGAAGTCGACTGAAATTTAATTTGATAAATGAGCTGTTTGTTTTCTATTAATAAAATTAAATTTTATTCGAGAACATCCATCGGTTTCTTACTAAACTTCAACTATATCCGACGATCCTGCATACTTATCTCTTTTGTTGACTGTACATTACAGTCACACCAAGAAGCTTATAGATAAAAGTGGAGGCAACACTCTGAATACCTAAGTGATGACGACTGTGGTCGGACACTCTCTTTCTAAATACACACATAAGAACGAGACAGCGATATGTGTTTTCTTTGTCATATGTATGTATTTAGAAAGAGAGCGACCGACCACAGTTGGTTTCACTTAGGTATTTAGAGTGTTGTCTACATTTTTACCTATAAGCTTCTTGAGTCACACGTCCGCTGTACAGTCAAAACATATCAAAATGGACAAAGTACCTACCTACTACACTAGACCCCACAGATATAGATACACCTAGATAACGCAAGAGCACCTACTTCGCGTGCCAAAAATCGCACCAGTTTACGATCGAAAATCATAAGCCGCCACTTTCGCGCTCAGTCCTCCGTACTGCTGGCTGGGTGATCGTGAGCGAGAGAGCGCGAGTTTGTGACGTCATAGTAGGTAGTCAAAAAGTGGCACGCTTAGTTTTCATACAATTCGTGATACTTGCGTTATCTAGGTATATCTATATCTGTGCTAGACCCTATGTGTACTATTGCGTGCATGCGTAGTTTTGTAATGTGACCACAATTTTCTCCCACAATCAGTATAACTAATCAATAAACAATGTATGATACATATCTAATAGTAAAAATTCAGTGTATGCGTTATGTAATGGCATCATAATATTCTAATTGAGGTGTTTGGTGGTGTGCGTTCATTCCGGGACATGTTGTATATTTTGCCGACTGGCTGTGCCGAATCAAGCCGATCCGAACAAATGTGTAGCAAACCTCAGATAATCGATAGAGTTTACGGAAGTTTCGATAAAAAAAAATATTTTAACGAATTACATATTTAAAAATACCTACTTTATCAATCGTAGTTAAGACTCATCCCACACGAAAAATACCATTTATTTGTAAAATATTAAATAGTAAAATAAGTTGTATAAAAAATTTTGAGTAAAAAATGTTTATATTAAATACAGTCGTTTCACATTCTGAAGGGGTTGATGACATGGCGGATGGTGCCCGGTCCGTTCCACTTTCCTTTCAACAGCCATCGCCAATACAAATATGGGAGCATGTGTTTGTTCATTTGATAGAATAGGCGACGTTCTTTAGACTGAAAGCAAGGATTTTTCGATTAGGTAACTGGCGTAATAATACTGTTTCACAGTCTCCAGGTATGTACCAGAGCCCTGATTCACAACCATACGACAGGCTATCGTATCGAAAACCTGACATTTCGATAACCTGATTTGACTTCCCCTCAACAGCAAATAGCTGTTGGAAGAATAGCGGGCGTCTATTTGATTTAAACTGACAAAATTTTCGGGTTTTCGACTTGTGAACAGCGTTTAGAAAACTCATACGATAGCAATGTTCGATACGATACGGAAGCGTATCGAGTGTTTGTGAATAGCTATGCAGATAAATTAAATTGTGAAATAGATTGTATCAAATCATCTGCAAGATCTAGAAGTGTTGAAATAGGCTTATATATAGCTCCAGGTGAGACGTGTGAATGGTTACACAAAGAATATTAAAAAATAGATTGATAAATCTAATCGTTTTGCTTGTGGACATCTAAAAGCTGTTATTTAATTCGGCGGGGCAATTGCGTAACAATCACAACAATCAATCGGAATCGGTTTCATTTTGACAGTTCAACAACATTCATTGCGTTATTTACGTGTTGAGCAGACAAATTTTTCGAACTTATGAAGCAATGGATTAGCAATTGGCTTCGAAATGATTGTGATTCCGATTGATAGTGTGTTACGCAATTAGGGTGCTGGTCAGTATTTTATGAAGTATTTAAGTGGTTCATTAATCAATAAAATCTAGTTCGGCTGTCGCTGAAAACCAGTGCTGGGGCTCTGTCTCGCATAGGGTCTTAGCATTATGCTGAGCGATGGCCCAACTTGTTATCTTTGTGTGTTTGTCTTCCTGCGTCATGTTTACCGCAAACAAACATATTTTCTTTCTTTCTTTGTAGTTTTCTCAAAAGTTTGCCTTAGTTTTGGAAAAATCTAAATCAAATATCTCTTATAGTATATAGTACAGATGATTCATTTCACGAACGAGCGTCAATCATTCTAATTTATTCCTTACCACAATGACATACCTAAGAGTCACAGGCCGCGCTCATGACTCACATTTTCTGAATCTGATGAAAACTCACCTGATCAAAAGGAAACGTTTCCCACACTTTCTTGCCATACAGGAACTCAGCGAGAATGCCTCTCTTATAAGACGTGATGAGAGGACAGGCGCCGTACCCGTTGTACTTGGCGGAGGGCGCCTTGCCGGCCATTATGTTGCTGAGATTACGCTCTAAGACGTAGCTTTGAGGTGCTGACGAATTCATAAACAGACCCAAATATAAGGTTTCTTGGGTAATACAAAATATACCTTACTTTACTGGAATAAAATTGGTTTTGTATTGTCGAAATAAATCGAATATTTGGACAACTATACCAAGCTAAGTGTAGTTTCAAGTACGAGTATAATATTTAGTGTCATGTGTGGTGGAAAGCCGCTTACCGGCCATCATGTTGCTGAGGTTACGCTCTAAGACGTAGCTTTGAGGTGTTGACGAATTCAAATCAAATTAGTTTAATGCAAATATGTTGTAGGTAGGTATAGAGGTTGGGATTAGTTTAAAAGTTTCAAACATGCACTTACAGGAAATGCCCTTGCAAAACAAGGGACTGCAAAATAAAATAAATAAATAAAATTACATAATACCTAAATAGTCCCGAATATTAGTTTTCTTTTTATGCCAGCACTTCTCAAGATATATTTTTCCAAATATTCTCGTAACTACACTTACCAACAGCAGCAGCAGTTTTGCTATTAGGTGTGCAAGTGCAGTCTCCCAACCCGAATACGTTGGGGAACCGTTTGTGCTGTAGACTGTGGACATCTACATCCAGGTATCCAGCCTCATTGGTCAGTCCCTGGCATTTGAGTAGGCAGCACGGCGGGGACATAGGCGGCGTCACGTGGAGCATGTTGTACGGAAAGCTTATTGTCTGGGGCAGAAAGTTTAGATTTGAATGGATTTATGTTGGGTCGAAAATTATGTGCCTATTTTTGTTCTGTAGACTGTGAATTCATATCCAGGTATCCGGCCTCATTGGTCAGTCCCTGGCATTTTAGTAGGCAGCACGGTGGGGACATAGGCGGCGCGGCGGCGTCACGTGGAGCATGTTATACGGGGAGCTTATAGTCTGGGGCAGAAAGTTTAGATATGAATGGATTTATGTTGGGTCGAAAATTATGTGCCTAGTTTTGTTCTGTAGACTGTGAATTCTATATCCAGGTATCCGGCCTCATTGGTCAGAGCCGCGCACTTGAGTAGGCAAGACGGCGGAGACATAGAAGGTGTCACGTGGAGTATGTTGTACGGGAAGCTTAATTGTCTCGGGCAGAAGGTATAGATTTGAATGGATTTATGTTGGGTCGAAAATTATGTGCCTATTTTTGTTTTGTATACTGTGAATTCTATATCCAGGTATCCGGCCTCTCTGGTCAGAGCCGCGCACTTGAGTAGGCAGGACGGCGGAGACATAGAAGGTGTCACGTGGAGCATGTTGTGCGGGAAGCTTATTGTCTGGGGCAGAAAGTTTAGATTTGAACGGATTTATGTTGGGTCGAAAATTATGTGCCTATTTTTGTTTTGTAGGCTGTGGTATCTATATCCAAGTATCATTGGTCAGTGCCTTGCATTTGAGCAAGCAGCACGGTAGGGGCGGCGTCACGTAGTAGTTGGTATCTACTTACCTCTCCGCCGTGGCCCTGAAACACTGCTCCACTAGGTGAGACCTCCACAAGATCAGCAAGGTAGTTGGGCACAATGCCCCGGTTTAGCGCCAACCTCCTCAGAGCTACCGCGTACTTCGGGACGCCAAACATAGTCTCTGCGCCCGTGTTGTAAGTTATGTTTGTCTTCTTGATGATTTTGTTCTGGAATTATCGATTTAGACAGGATATTGGTAAATATCATTAATAATTATGAATTTGAAGATGAGAGAGTTTTGTGTGTTTAGGGTAGTGAGAACTATAGTTTTAAAGAGCCAAAGAATGGAGCAAAAACCTCCTCAGCAACAGCTGTAAAGATATAAAAAGTTCGGATTTTGATAATTAGCCGAAACTACTCAGATGTCATATTTTGCGAAATATGGGGGCACTATAGGTACAGACGCCAGCACATCAAGCTACCCGAAACTGTAAAATTTACCCAATCAACTTTGAACCTTATGTTTTGGCGATAAAGTTGAAAATCTATTAAAGAAATTTGACATATTGTAGTAGCTTGGTGCTGGCGTCTGTAAATCTCTGCCTTAACCATCGGGAAAAATGAGATACAATTTATAAATTTAATTTATCATTAGACCTAGAAATACCTACTTTAAATTCAGATACTTGACGCAAAGGGCAAAGATCTGCTGATGCCGCCTGGATCATCGCAAAGGGCCGCCGCTGTTTGTGTTATCCACATATTTTCTGATAAAGCCAAATCAATCTTTTTCCTAACCTATACCGACATATTAAGTATAACCCATTACTAGCTTCATTTTTTACCTGTATAGCTACGTCATTTTCCTGCCGCGGCGCCTGAACCAAAAATGAAAGAGTTTTGCCTGGCGTTTTTTTTTTATATACCTAGTTATGTCTACAATCAATAGGCGGATACTACCTAACCTAACACGGGATAGTACTTAATCCATTCATTGACACACCTCTAAGGATGCTGGAATATTTTCCTTGAACCACACAGTTTTGTGAAGGTACCTACGAATTGCTCCGTTATGGGAATTCCACACTAGAAAGCATTTTAGTAAATATTTACTATAAAACATAAAACTTCCATTAGATCATTACTAACATGGGGAATGATTCCTGGCAGTGACTCTTTGTTCAGCTGGTCACGTACACAATTTACACAGTTTTATACCTACCTACTTATAATACCTATCTGCGGCTTTCCTTATGATCTCTGCACCTACCTTTAAACTTTTAACTGTTTTCATACATGAACGTCTAATAATTTTAATTCTCTCTTTCTCACTCGCACAAAAAAAACAAAACTCATTTTTGGGATGCATGAAGAAGCCTACCTCGTGTAGCGCAGTTTGTTCCACTAGTTAGGTACTCTTTCAACTGAACCGGCGAGCGTTCAGCGCATCCTGGACAGTCACACCCAAGTACCCAACACAATATTTGACTGGCCAATTTTTCCATTGCGGTGATAGGGCTAACGCCTGCCTGGTTTGCGACCACCCTCCCATCGGAGTCCGGCGTCAAGCAGCCTGCTGTGTTCCGTCGATGCGTGGGTGTTCCAGTGCCTTAGGCATCCTCTGGGCCGTTCCATCATAGACCTCCTCCTTCGCATTCCATCAGGCGTGATCGAGATCAAGAGCAGGCCCATTCAGCAATAAATAAAAAAAAAAACGGGCACAAATTCTTGATGGAAAAACCCGATAATATTTTGCCCTACTTGAGAATCCAAATCGTCTTGCGTTGGATTCTTACGGAGGGTCTTGAACTCTTTGAATAGCGGGATTGTTGAACATTGGCTCAACAATCACGCTGACAACCATTAAGCTAACATGGCACTTCCTACCCACAAATAGACAAATCTCCTAACCTTCCTCCAGTGATCGTGAGCCAAGAACATGATCTTCATAGCGGCTCCGGAGCACTTGCCACCGACCACAGGGAACGTGAACAGCGCATGACCTCCGGAGAAGTTCTGTATGGTCTGCCAAGTCTTCGTGCAGTAGAACGGGGAGTAGATGGTGGAGACTGTGCTCCTAGGGTCGTCCAGAGCTCTTTGAAGACCTATGATCTGGGGAAATGAGGGATAGCGAGATTCGGTGATCAGATAATACAGATGGCTTCAATGATGGTATAAGTTTAACGCAATGTTAGATCGAGTGAAAATGCTGAGAAAATGACTTCTAGGTAAGCGAACCACGCACCCCCGGCCATAGGTAGAGGTGGAACACCGCGGTGGTTTTAGCCGGTAAGAGTCCGGCATCGCATGCCCCTCTGTCACCCCCACGATAGAGGAAGTCCATGAGGATTTCTACAAAAAAAAAAACAAAAGAAGAAAGGTAGGTAAGTACTTAAGTTCAACAATTTCGGTCACAATTAATTTGGACCTGGAGTAAACTAACACTATCTGTGTGTCTAGAAGATCTTCTTTTCATCAGGTTACTACTTGAAGTACATAGTTCCCCAAGGGTGTGACTGAAACCTAGTACCTGTAGCCTGATTCAAACTTTATGGCTGCCCTGAAGTGCGCTACACGCTGCGCAGTACCTCATCCCTTCCGGCCGCTGAAAGGTGAATTTGTTACTGCGCAGCGACTCACCTCATGTTTCGACCCGCCATAAATTCATATCGGGGGGTACTATTTTTTTTTTAATCTCTGATTGTTTCGTTTTATTTATTCAACGATAATTACCTTATCATAATCATTTTTGATACCGACAGCGATGACCATGAACTCATAGTATATTTTGTCGCCTTTCCAGGTACAGACCAGGTTCTGACAGGGATCGAAGTCTTCAGCTTTGTCATGAAGCCACGTGACACTTTTGGGCAGGAGCTTAGGGACCGGCTTGTATGTTTGATCGAGCGTTCTTACGCCCGCTGCCACTAACGTAAACGCGGGTTGGTAGAAATGTATCTGGGGAATTCGAATACCGAAATTGATTGATTCAGAACAAAATAACAAAGGTTCAATACAGCAACCTAAAAAAAAAGGAACGATTTTACTTTACTTTTTACTTTACTAATTCGCGCCACTGTTACCGTAACGACATCGCTTCGGATGTGTTCGGTTGTCCTCGGGATGTAGGTACCTACTCGGTTTTAATGTACCTATATCCGATATGTCAGTGAGTGATTGCAAAGATTCTGTTTGTGTTTTGTTTTCACTTCTGTCGGCACTCCCGGAGTGCCACTGTTTTTTTAATCTGTCAAGCTCCGCTAATGAGACACAATTGATTTTCTATTGTTTCCTGTTCCATACGTTTTGACCGCGTATTGCACTTTTCTATGAAACAGCAGTTTTTTTTATAGCTGATATTTCTGTGGTCTACCTAGGATCATATTCTGAATTTATGGTTACAATTTGTGCGTCGCCAGCCTGTATACCCGCCGTGCAATAATTATGGACTACTAGCTGCGCCCCGCGGTTTCACCCGCATAAGTCTCGATCCCGTGGGAATATCGGGATAAAAAGTATCCTATGTCCTTTTCCGGGACTCAAACTATCTCTATACCAAATTTCATCAAAATTGGTCCAGCCGTTTGAGCGTGAAGAAGTAACAAACATATGAACACACACACTCACAAACTTTCGCCTTTATAATATTAGTGTGAAGTGTGATTAATTAAGTGACACGTATCGTAATATACCTAGGTACTATTTTACAATTCCATGTACTCTTCTAATTCTCAGTAGAAGACAGGCCAAGAAGAGGCTTTGCAGTGGGACATTACAGCGGGGTAATTGCGGAACACAGTATCAAGTATCAGTAGCAAATTTTTCGAATCAATTATACAGCAATATGAAGCAATGGATGAGCCTAACTACGAGATTACACTACTAGCGACTACTACTACTTACTACTAGCGAGATTACATTCCGAGCACGGCAGCAATGCTGCGCGACATTGCTGCCGTGCTCGGAATGTAATCTCGTATAAACCCATAGAAAATTTATGACCAGTAGTGCTGCGACCGCACTGCCGCGGCAGCACTGCTGCGTGCTGCCGAGATCGGAATCATACCTTTATCCTTCAAAATGATTCAGATTATGATTGATAGTGTGATACGCAATTATTCCATTATTATTACTTAACTAAGTAGGTACTTACTTAGTTATAAGAATAAAAATTATGGAGTTGTAGTATTACCGTAGAAGGCTCCAGCAGAATGATGCAGTGTTTCTTCATTCTGCGGGCGAAGCGCCACGCGACGCTGCAGCCACCGGCGCCGCCCCCAACCACCAGGAGCTTACATCTAGTTCATTTTGTAATTAGTATAATATTAGTAGGATAATAGGATTCTAAGCGCAACAAAAATCTCTTATCTCTTTCGGTTCAATAAATAAGTAAAAAACTGTTTTACAAAAAAAAACAAAAAAAACCGACTTAAAATAGAAACTACAAAGTGATAAATCGCTAGGTGGCGATTAACTAAATGGTTTTCCAAACAAAAGCCCATGAAGATGCAGAAACAGTCCTTCCAATCGATAAAGTTTTACTAATTTATTAATGACTTATTTATGACTAGCTGCCCCCACAGTTTCACCCGCGTAAATGTCGATCCCGTGGGAATATCGGGATAAAAAGTAGCTTATATGTTAATCCAGGGTGTCAGCTACCACAATACAAAATTTTATCAAAATTGGTCCAGTCGTTTGAGCGTGAAAAAGTAACAAACATATAAACTACCCTGGCCTTTAAAATATTAGTGTGATGTGATAGAAAATGCTTTGGAACGGAATCCGCTGGATGCGGGAACCACAGAACCGCTTGAAGTGGCGATGCTTGGGGGTGCCCTATGTACAGCAGTGGACATCTTTCGGCTGAATAAATGAAAATTAGAAAACGAAATAGATTATTGTACTATTCTCTATTTACCTAAACTTGCACCAGTTTTCACGGCATTTACCGGGCGCTGTAGCTCCGAATACTTACTTGTATGTTTTCCTCGCCTCGCAGTGCCACCGGACCGCATGTTTAGTGTAAGGAGCGAGCCTTTTGAAGACCACACTCATTTGTTACATTTAATTTTATCTTTTGTAAAAAAATATCATTTCGCCACTCTTACTTGTTGATTTGGACTAGGAAGCCAACTAGATTTTCTGTTGGCATGAATCTTTATTATTTTCACATCACAATTTTTTTTTTGTTAACCTATTTTGTCCCACTGTTTGGCAAAGGTCTCCTGTTTTGTAGCTTTCTTTATGTATTGTCTTCTGCAGCCATTACAAACAATATGGCGACGTAGGTGCACTAATAGGTACACCTATGACACTGACCCATTTAGGCGTCTAATTTTAAAAGTTGATGTGTGATCTCTAAGAGGGTGTATAATGAAATAATACGCAACAAAATATTAGTCAAAAACGTGTATAACATTTATATAACAGTATAACAAATGTATACGAAGGCTCATTATTTACATATAAACATTTATTTATTACATAAACGAGTCGTATTGGACACTTGATTATCACTATGTGCTTACAAAATAAATATTATACAAACAGGGATTTTTTTTTAACTCAATACATATCCACGCTAATATTATAAATGCGAAAATTGCTCTGTCTGTCTGACACTTTTTCACGCGCAGGCTACTTTTTGTCCTGGATATTTGTATAAAAAAAATGTGAAATACAAAATACACGCAGACAAAGTCGCGGGCCAAAGTTTGTACAATATAGAAGAGGGCAGGAAAATCGACGCGCAACCAATAACCATGAATTCAGCACAAGATTCAGAACAATTAAAAAAAAATTGCTGTTCCATACATTTTGAACGCGTATTGCACTTATAAAAAATTTTACGTCAGTTAAGTATAAAAAAAACCAACTGTTTCACAGAAAATTGCTGTTCCATACATTTTGAACGCGTATTGCACTTATAAAAAATTTTACGTCAGTTATAAAAAAGCCAACTGTTTCACAGAAAATTGCTGTTCCATACATTTTGAACGCGTATGTAAGTATTGCACTTTTCTATGAAACAGTTCTGACGGAAATTTTTTACGCTTGGGGTTCTAGAATCATGTACTGAATTCATGGTTCATGGTTACAGTTTGCACGTCGATGGCTGTTTTCTGATAGGTTACCCGTTACAGTGTCTAAAGTCTATTTAAATTTATGTTTCAAATTGATGTTATTTCAAACATCATTTTTTATTTCAAGTTAAACAAATATCAACTATATTTTAATGGTACTTAAGTTGATTTCAGAGTGACTAGTACTATTGAAAAAGTAACAAAAATGTTTGAAGTTGTAACGTAAACAACCTTTTATTGTGTAGGAATTAAAGTTATTTTCCATAAACTCATAATTGCTACCTAATATGACTGTTTTAAGTTTCATCGCAGCGTTTTCATTACGATTTTTAATACCTATAAAATTGGCCAATCAGGCAGAGGTGTACAATAACAAAAGCCACCAAAATATAATGTATTTCGCTGCCATCTTTCTAAAAATAATTATTATACAATTAAAAACAAAACATTTTTTATTTTTCACAGAAAACACTTTTCTGGGGTTTAGGAAAACTAAGCACATTGTAAATTTCAGTTACAGTACGACACGGGCCAGCTTAAAAGTTCCATCGATGAACATCGTAATAAAAAAAAAAAATTAAAACCTTTTTTATACTTATTTTTTATGTTTTAAAAAAATTATCTATTTACATATTTAATTAAATTTTTAAATATAAAAATTCATTAAATATGTAAATAGATAATTAAACGAAATAATAACAATAAAACGTGTTCATCATCGTGTTTAGGGGATTTTTGCCGACCCCAACATAGTTGTAAGAAGGCTAGGAGGATGATATCAGGGATTTACTACTCCATTTAGTGTCGTACTCTAAGATGCTTTTACTGTAAGTATTCATCATTTGTCCAACACCAGTGTTCACAAAACTACAATTTACTTCTTGACACATTTCGAGTTGGATCAGTGTTCACTCTCGACAGTTTAAATCGCTTTTATATACATATAAGTTATATGATATAACTGTTATTCTTAAATAATTTTACATAATATTACAGGGTTATTACAAACTAATAGAAAATAGCTAATAATGATATCTATGTATTTCGCAGCGCACTTCATTGTATAAATCCAGAGACTAGATAGTAATATATTTGTATTTTTCTTAACGTGTGTGAAATTTTTGGAAATACAAAATTTGTAATTTGGGACACCCTTTAACCATCTTATATCCATGCTTTCGTAGAATATAGAAAACATTGAAAAAAAAAATCTAATCAAAACAGTAAAAAGTCCGTATCGTGTTAATCAGTAATCGGTTTGTGGAGGTCAGATAGGCAGTTGCTCCATGTAAAATACTGGTATTCAGATGCACCCAGTTAGACTGGAAGCCGACCCCAACATAGTTGTAAGAAGGCTAGGCAGATGATATCGGGGATTTACTACTCCATTTTTCACATCATCATTCAATATTGGCAACTTTACTTCAAGGCACGTTACACACATACTCGTCCACCGACCTCCCTCGACGCGCGTCACAGGTACATAGATATCGTTTACTCAATACTCCCGTATTACGCTCAGTCTCTGAAAGGATTCAATATTTTCCTAATTGTCTCGGGTCCGTGGTAGTATCCTTTGAGCATGAAGTGCCAGTAAATGAAGGGAAATAAATCCTTCTTCATGTAAAATAATAACCTGCTCTCGTTCGCCTGTAACAAAACGGGTTTATTATAATCTGAAATAAGCTCTGCGTAGTAGCAGTGGTGGGCCAGTGGTAACGACCGCGACTTACGAGGGTCGTGGGTTCGAACCCAAGCAGACACTTTACTTTGTGTAAATTATTTCATCACCACTGCTCACTAAACGGTGAAGGAAAACATCGTGCGGAAACCGGCATGTCCTAGAATCAAAAATTCGAAGGCACGTGACATCCGCCAACCCGCACTGGGCCCGCGTGGTGGATTACGGCCCACCCCCTCTCACAGAGAGGAGGCCTGTGTCTTAGCCGTGGGAAAATTATAGGTTGATTATGCTACCCGAACATATGGAGTGGTAAAACAAGCCACAAGTTAATGAAATGTTACCTGGTTAAAAGGCATGGTCTCCCTGACGATGCCGCCGTAAATGAACTCTGCGAGGATGCACGTGTTGTAGGACGTCAGCAGCGGACACGCGCCGTAGCCGCTGTACTTCATTTTGGGCTCGTCCTTCTTCATCGTACTGAGCAGGTTGTGTTCTAGCACGTAGCATTGGTGTGCTAAGGGAAGAGAATGATTTTGTTTTGTTACTGAGATGAGATTAGAAAATATGGTTAAAAAAAGCCTTATTAAACTGGGCTTCGAATGAAAAGAAAATGAATTGTAAGCAGTCCATCTATTTGGGAGCTAGGATTTAGACTGCCAGCGCTAAAGAAAGCCACACAGACAGACAAAGGCATTAAACTTGTAGTTGTAACACTCCTTTGATGTCGCGAAATCTCCAAAAGATCGGTAACAATAGAAAAAGTAATTGTGTCTCATTACTGACAGTTGAATTAATAGTCAGGTGTTCTGTGTGTAAAATGTACAAAGGCGAAATTTATTATACAGGGTGAAATTTGAATAACCGTTTTCCTCCTAAGGGGTCATTATACTCATCATTATGAACAACTTTTACTGTGGGACCAAACGAGAAATCACGAAAAAAAATCAGCTATTCCCTACATTTTGACGAGTTATGCAAACATAGATGTAGGGATTTTTTTTTACGATTTCTGGTTTGGTCGCATAGTGAAAGTTGTTCATAACGATGAGTACAATGACCCCTTATGAGGAAAACGGTGATTAAAATTTCACCCTGTATACAGCAAAATAAATGAGGTTAATATACATATTTTAATGCACAAAAAACATTTTCTAGGTTTGTATTGAAAAAAAAAATTTAATTGTCAGTCACAAAGTTGAACAAAAATCGATCGACCAATCGCATTCGATAACTAGCGCTCTAGGAGCGGTTTGATGTCTGCGTCGGTATTCATACAACTTTGAACCTTATACCACTGATAATAAAACCTATGCAAATGAAAATGGGCGGAGCCTTAAAAAGAATAAAAAGTAAAACCTCACCAATAGCAGCAGCAGTTTTACTGTTCGGCGTGTTGGTGCAGTCCCCGATACCGTATATGTTGGGATACTCTTTACATTGCAACGTGTACATGTCGACCTCTAGGAAACCGAAATCGTCGACGAGGCAGGTACTGTTTCGCAGGAAAGCCGGCGTGTGCATCGGGGGCGCCACGTGTAGCATTGAGTAGTCCATCGTTATTTCCTGTTGGAAAAATAATAGTTTCACTTTGACTATATTATGTGTTAGGCTCGAAGAACAAAAACGCTTATAGAACAGAAAAAGGCAAAAAAAAATTAGATTTAAATCAGCCACAACTCACAAGGTTTAATTTTCTTAGTTTTTGCTTCTTGTTTTCTTAAGGCCTGTGCACACCACGTTTTTTAAACGCGCCGTTAACGCGCGTTTTAGAAACGCGCGTCGACGGCGCGCTTTTATCCTATAGAGATAAACGCGACCGACCCGACTCGCGTGCGTATCGCGTCGGTATCGCTACAAACGCACGTCAACGGCGCGTTTAAAAAACGTGGTGTGCACAGGCCCTTAATTGTTGTTTGTTAGGGGCAATTCTCATATTTTAAGAACGGTTCGCAGTCTTATCTTATCTCAGCCTCAGTCTGTCAAAAATGCTTCTCATTAAATAACATATTTAAAAAGTTTTCGACATTGATTGTCGCTGACATGAATTAAAACGATCATTTTGAACTCTGTTTGTACAATAGGTACCTATTAAATACAATATCTTATTTATAATTAAATTAATTGTAATTAATTATCTTGTGGTGAAAAGGAAATTACTTTGCCCATTGTACTTGGCAAAGTAATTTCCTTTTTCACTTATTCATTTGGAATGTCCGCATGAGTCCCAATAGGTTTTTATTATTTAACTCCGGTAAATCATAGTTATTTACAAATTAAAGACATAAACCAGGGCCGGATTTAAATTTTGCCAATAATAAAAGATTTTAACCGAGTTTTAAATATTTGTAAACTTTTAGAGGTTTTTATTTCTCGTGGTAGTTTGTTGAACATCTGTGCCCCTTCGTATGTAATACTTTTCTTTCCGTAATTTCTACGTGTTCTCGCGAGACAAATATCATTTGCGCTACGAAGAGGTCTTAACCCTTCTTCGGTGTTAGTTTTAAAAATTTGTTCCGAGTGTAGCTTTTTATCTTTATTTTTTTTATTAAGATGCATGTATTAAAGACCCGCTTGTCGACCATGTGTCAACAACGCGAGAATGCGTTGTTGACACATGGTCGACAAGCGGGTCCTATTTCGGCCACATAGTACGCAGAGGCGATGAAAGTTGGTTGGTTGGGAACACCGAAGGCAAACGATCGCGCGGTCGTTCACCAACACGATGGACCGATCAGGTGAAGGAGTCATTGTCCTCTAAATTCTACACGGTGGTAAGAGATGCGCTAGACAGAAACCGGTGGAGGCGGATCATCCGCTCCAGATGCAACTCCGAAGCTGACCACGATCCTCAGACATGAGGGACCGACTACAGAGAGAGAGAGAGAGAGAGAGAGAGAGAGAGAGAGAGAGAGAGCATGTATTATAGTACAGTACCCGGCGATAAATATTGCACATCGACCTTTGGAAAGAAACAATCGGCTAATTTCGGCTTCGTAGTGCGTTATCTCTGTCGCACACTACCTATGTGACGTTAACTGACGTTTTGTCAGTCGTTGTTCAAGTGCGATAGAGTGCGGTCGCGTCCAGTTCAAAATATATATCTAGAGTTGTTAACACCCCCAAATTTAAATAATTTAAAGTTGTACTATGGCATCTTTAGGAAAAATAGGGGAACCTTTTTATTTTACCCCAACCTAAAGCAATCATTTATAGAAAAATTGGTGTATTTTATACAAAGAATAAAAAGAATTATCAAAAGAAGCAAATCATAATTGTTTTAACAGCTCCTAATAGATACCGGACTGTTTGTATTTCGTGCGACAGAGATAACGCTCTACGAAGCCGAAATTAGCCGATTATCTCTTTCCAAAGATCGATGTGCAATATTTATCGCCGGGTACTGTAATAAATTTGTTTTATATTCATTAATTGAGTTTCGGAGTGAATGTGGATTAAATTCTTACCTTAGACTTATCATCTCTATGATAGAAGACTGCTTCTTTCTTCTCGTGTCGAACTTCCTTCAACACCGTCTTGTAGTTGACGTTGATGTTCTTCCGTTTGACGACCTTCAGCAACGCGTCGGCATACTTCGGGACTCCGAATATCACGGGCAGGCATGTGTTGTAGATCATGTTCGTTTTTGAGCGGACGTTCGTCTGGGGAAAGAGGTCAGTTTTATGTATGTACTAGCTGCACGGTTTCACCCGCGTAAATGTCGATCCCGTGGGAATATCGGGATAAAAAGTAGCCTATATGTTAATCCAGGGTGTTAGCTACCTCCATACAAAATTTTATCAAAATTGGTCCAGCCGTTTGAGCGTGAAGAAGTAACAAACATGAAAGTAACACACACACAAACTTTCGCCTTTATAATATTAGCGTGATGTTTGTTCCTTTGTGAAGCTCTAGAGACCAAACGCGTAGACCAATTTTAATGATTCTTACGACAATCGATTTGTCTTAATCTTGCGGGTGTCACTAAAGACAACACAGTAATCAAAATTCAATATGGCGACCACCAGACGCCATATTGTAAAAGGAAAAAAATGAAAGTTGACAAACTCTGCCAAGTGGGGTATCATTGAATAGGCCCAGGCAGGATCCAGGACCAGAAAACTATTAAATATAGATACTATAATATATATATTTATGAATAACAAAGAAAATCCGGGACGAAACCATAGAAAACGTCAAACAACTGACATCCATTTTGTCTCGTCCAAATTATTTTTTTTTTTCATTGAACTAAGTGTGATGTGACATAATAAAAGTTTTTACATGTAACAGTTTATAGTGATCATCTATCAATAAAACTACTAATTTGAATAAATCATACAAACAAAACAAAATTCAAATAATTTACTCTACTCTTTCTAATCTATGCGCGGAAGCGGAAATAATATCATTTACTAGCTGCGCCCCACGGTTTCACCCGCATAAGTCTCGATCCCGTGGGAATATCGGGAAAAAGTGTCCTATGTCCTTTCCCGGGACTCAAGCTATCTCTATACCAAATTTCATCTAAATCGGTTCAGCGGTTTAGGCGTGAAAAGGTAACATACAGACAGACAGAGTTACTTTTGAATTTATAATATTAGTACGGATTATTGCAACATCGATCACCCCTGAACTTAAAATTCATACAACCACGTCAACCACATCACTAAACCAAATTAAAGTCAGTAAATACAGAGTGGACAGTAATTCACATACACACAGAGCATAGGAATACACAATAGGAATAATAAAATATAGACGTCACTTGCATTGTAAAGTAGTAATCGGCTATAAATGTAGTTTTAACAATAAATATGTTAAAGTGCATCCACGAATACAGACAATATTTGAAAATCTGCCAACATGCTATGACGGTAAATATTAATACGTCTTCCGCTCATCAATCGAGTAGCTTCCATTACTATTTCTGTAGAATTAGGACTTGAACGTGCGACCGTGCGACTGTAGAGCGTAGGGTCCAAGATACGGTATTCGTTCGTCATTTTTACATTGTACTCACATACAGGAAGATTTTTTCATCACCATCCAAATTTTTACAGGGTGTTCTACCCATGAATATGAACAATTTTCACTATGGGACCAACTCTGAAATCACGAAAAAAAGAACAGCTGTTTCATACATTTTGGTCTAGTAGGTATTGAACTTATGTATGAAACAGCTGTTCTTTTTTTCGTGATTTCAGAGTTGGTCCCATAGTGAAAATTGTTCATATTCATGGGTAGAACACCCTGTAAAAATTAGGATGGTGATAAAAAAAATCTTCCTGTATATAAGGTACTATAAAAATATCTGCCACGGCTTCAATGGGAGACAGTATTTTGTATATAGATTACAGTACCGACGTAATTTTCTATCCCGCAATAGTTAAATCAATTTGAGAAAAAATATCTTCCCCATAGCCTTTTTTATAGGTATTTTCTATTGTACTGCGATCGCAACTGTTCATATCAACAGTTCCAAGAATGAATCACACGAGACGGAGGAAATAAACATTTTTCCTCTTGTGAAACAATACATGTAACAGTAATACTATTAACGAGTCCAGAGTTCCATTCATAGAATTATTTTCATTGAAAACAGGAGGAAAAATCTCTTATTGACTCACATAAGTCTTACAAATATTGCGCGCGTACTATTTTTAGACCATAGACGATTGCATCATTGTCTTCATTCACAAACGTGCAGATATAACCAAAGGTATAGGCCCAGGATTTTGCAACTGTGTAAAAAAAATGGCTCGAGCTCGCTTTTCCACCACACACTGGTGAGCGATAGAGTACGCTTGCCTAGAAAACATCTATTCACTCGTAGCCTTGCGTTTTAAAAACTTTTCGGTTAAAAAAATGATCCAAGGAGTGCGACTCCTTAAATTAACAAAGTATGGGTGATATTAAAACTTTTTATAACTAAAGTCTGTGACGTGCGCAATGCTATGCAGGTAAAATGAAATTAGCTAGCGAACCTTCGCAGACATAACCCCCAAGATATACTATACTCCATTTACTATAGCATTAGACAGAAGTTAAAAAAGGCTCTTTTAGGGGCACACTTTGTAATAAAAGTACAACAAACATTATTACAGTCAGATTGATGTGGAGTTGAATATAATCAATATAAATAACAGCAGTCACACTTAATTGTGCTTATTTAACCTATCTACCTTCTGAAATTACAAAGCTTTCATTTAATATTATTTAGTTTTTACATAAAATATTGTCGTGTCAATGTTTAAAATCTAAAAGAAGCAGGGGCGGACAGTACCGGGAACGTTTTTTATGTCACTATAACTCTACCAAATCTAAAATGTTACCTATTCCCTTCATAAGTTGTGGCAGCACGTGTTTTTTTATTTTGTCGGTTTATATAAAGTTGTTTTCAATAAACTGATTGTTATTAAAAAATTGTTTCATTTCATGTACCTATCCAAGCATTGTGACGAGTAGATAGATAGAATATGCTTTAATGTATGCCATTAATTGTTACTTACAAAAAAAGCACACACATTATTTATTAAAATTGTTTGACTTAACTTGAAAATAAAAGGTTTTGTACTCCTGCTTCTGCGAGCCTCTTTTCTCTAATGTTATAATAAATGGAGTATAGGTATTTTTTTTTTTTTGTTTTTAGTAGTTTTGTTGTGTTGTTCCCGTCACGTCTGCGGAGTTTCACTAGCTTATTTAAATTGACCCTGTATAACAAAGCCACAGGACACGTCCTTGATAGAAGTCACGGGCGTGACCTTGCATTTCTATTGTACAGACAGCGTCAGAGAAAAGGAGCCCCCTTTGGTTATTTACCAAAGGGGACTCATTACCAAAGGGGGTTCCTTTTCTCTGACGCTGTCCGTACATACAGATTACCTACCGCTTGAAATCAGGTGAGACAAAACACAATCTGAATTCAAACACGCGACAAAGTCAAACAAAACAAAAACCGGATGAGTATGCATAATGTGCAACAAACAACGTACTTCGAATTCCATCAATGAGTTGCTATTTGTTTTCATTGACCTCTTGTGTAAACGAGCGGTGCACAGGTCAGGTCTGTCTCCATATACATATGATACTAAGAGACAGAGGGAGCGAGAGAAATTCGCATCGAGGGGCATAACGCTTTTTCGTTACGCGACGATTTCCACTATAGTATAGTTAAAATCTCGCTGCAGACTCGGTCATAAATCATTCGTGTTTCGCTCTCTTTCCCACTCACGGGCCTTATGGGCAGGCCACGCCCACACGTAGTCCTGTGCATTACTGCAGTCGATGAGTGATATCGATAGTTTTATATATTTATAAATGGGTGATAGAAATAAATACACATTTTTTTTTATTTTATTACCAAATTTACTACAAAGCATATTACATATATACACAAAAGAACGTATATACAAAACTAAAAATAGAAAATTAAAACTCTTCGTCTGAGGCATCGTCATCATCATCCACATGAATGATGAATTCTTCGCATAAATGTGCTTTTCTTAAGTCTTCATCTTGCAGCAATTCTGCATGTTCCACACATTTTTGCCAATTTTCAATGGAGATATTAGTTTTTATATAATTACCTTCTGTTTATAGAATTAACTAATGGATACTAATGTGTTCTTACGAGAAGGAAGTCTCGTAAAAACACATTAGTACTCATTATTTACCCTGCATACTTAATGTTTACGTGATAACCTTAATGATTCTGTTATCGATAATGGCCTTGCGCGCGCGCAACTAGCGCACATCCCTACTCCGATTATGATTTATGACCGAGTCTGCAGCGAGATTTTAACTATACTATAGTATACTCCTTGCCCAGCAGTGGGACACAACATAGGCTGACAAAAAAAAAAAAAAAAATAGTATACTCCTGCCGCAAGCCGCGTTAAAGAACTTCGTTCCAAAAACTTACCTTATTAAAATAAGAGTCCGCCAAATACGCGATCTTTTGCGGCGCTCCGGGGCATTTGATCATCGTGTCCGGGTAAGTGAAGATCACGTTGCCTTCCTTGTGTTGGTTCATGTTCTGGAAAGTCTTCTCGCAGAACTGCGCGTCGTATATCGATGATACAGTGCTCGTTTTATCGTGTAACGCCTCGTACAGACCTGGTACCTGGAGAGAATAGGAAAGGTGAGTGGGAAACAAATGTATGGGGTCTGGGCCCACCCTTCAATAGTAACATGCGATATACAGTTAGATAGGGCTTTTTAAGCGGAACATTTGTTACTAATAAAACTATGGTCAAATGTTAGTACTTTCAGAGATACGACGTCTTAAAAAAAAAAGAATACCTAATTATTAAACAAAAAGATTAATTATTCATCATCATTAACATCAACGACAATTACATCATTTAAAAAACCCGCGAGGGCCACGAATGGTTGATATCTCCCAACACTAGGTACCAAATAAAAGATATGGTGTGATATAATATAATAGTTGGTGTAACTCCGAAAGTAGTGACTTTTAAGCTTAGTCGTAATACTAAGTTTTAGTCTGCATAAAAATAGCTATTCATTCATGTGTATCTTATTTCTGCTGAGAGGCGTGGGCCCACCATTACTCATTGTCCTTTAATACATAGTAAGTATCGGGATCTTACGTACGCCATGGTGGTACCACATTAGTGGCAACAACACGAGTATAAGTTGGCCTCGTATTCTATCGATACACTGTACAACACTAAGACAGCTCAAGGTATATCAGGCTCAGTGCTTTTACACACGAGGGACACGCGTCAACAGCAGAGGCAACTGTCGTTGACGCATGTCGTGCGTGTGTAGGCGCACTTAATTGGCGCAGTCAGTTTCAGTATCATCTCGCTAACTCGCTAATTTTTACTACAAGATATTCTAGGTAGTTCCTACCGAAACAAGAAAATAATGCATAGTCAAAACAACTCCTTACCTTCTTATAATCGTTCTCTAATCCGACCGCTACGATGAGGTACTCGTAATTAATCTCATGTCCTTCTTTTGTCGTCACCTTGTTGTGATCAGGCTGGAGACAAGTCGCCGTATCCCGGATCCATTTAGCGCCCTTAGGGAGAACGCTTGCCTCTGTTCGTCGTGTGTCGTTGACTGTACCAACCCCAGCACCTACTAAGGTCCATAGTGGCTGGTAGTAATGTTCCTGGGGACAAAATAACAATTTTGCATAAAATAACAATTTTGAACAAAATAACAATTTTAAAGAAAATAACAATTTTGAAGAAAATAACAATTTTGAACAAAATAATAATTTAAAAAAAAATAACAATTTAGAAGAAAATAACAATTTTTATCAAAATAAGTAACAATTCTGAACAAAATATAAAATGAGTAAGTATATTTATTGGAGGTTCGTACAGCAAAAGAGATAAGTACCCATGCTGCTAACTAAGACTACTTTTTGTTTTGTCTGAAGTACTGAAGTCAATTACAGTAAAACGGGGCTACTTTGACTTCCAGGGTTACTTTGACAAGGCCGATCACAACGCTATGACGCGTTCCCCACACCCCGCGCCTCGCGCAATATTACTCGAGGTCACGCACACTTGCTGAGCACACGTGAAAACCGATTTTGGCGCTCTGTTAAAGTAGTTCCAACGCCTGTCAAAGTAACCCTGGAAGTCAAAGTAGCCCCGTTTTGCGGTACATATTACTAAAACATCCATGGGCAAGTTTTGTTTTTGCATTGACTGCCACCGCGGTCAATGTTGACCGCAAACAATAGATTTTCTATTTATTTATTTTTTTCTGGCAGTTAGCGTGTTAATAAAATTCATTCCAATCCATCTCAGCGAGACGGTAGTTAATCTGAAATGTTTCAAAAATAACTTTCATGTTTTCATTTAAAAAAACAACAGCCCGGGAATATGAATAATGAAGAACTTAAGGAAACCAGTGTTATTACCTGCACGTGTTATTCAATAGAGTAAGCTATGAATACTTGCCATGTGTACTAACATTGGCATACGCTAAAACATAGCAGTTTTATAAACATTAGCATGTTTGTGCAATGTGTGTACAATGCTGAATGCATACGTACCTATTAGGGTCGGTTAACAATTAATATTATCATAAAAGAAGTTCAACATTTCTTCTAAATCATGTATGATGTACGGAATGCATGATTTAGAAGAAATGTTGAACTTCTTTTATGATAATATTAATTGTACTATTAATGGGTGCGTACCCCGGAAAAAGCTTAGTAGTGGAAATTCGCGGTAGGTATGTATACCCAGTATGGTACACGAGAGATATAATAACAAATATACAAATTAAAGCCAGACTTCACAAAAAATTCAAAAAAACTAAGTTGGATAATGATTATCACAAATTTGCGGAATGTAGAACTCGTATAAAAAAGTTAATAGAAACTGCGCATATACAACATAAAAATAAAATTCAGTATCAATTCGTAAAGGATCCGAAATCGTTTTGGCAGTATATAAGATCGAAAAGAAAAACACTAAATAAGCAGAGTATCATAAAAGAAGGTCAGCATCTAACAGATGATGAGTGTGCTGTGCAGTTCGCTGACTTTTTTGAGTCTGTGTACAGCAAGGAGCCACCCAAACTGGACGCGTGCGCGGCGGCGGCGGAGGTCGGCGCGACTAGTCCACGGGTACACATTGAGACGCTGAGTCTCGCGGAAGTTCAGCAGGCGCTTGGGAGTCTCAAGCCAAAACGTTCGTCTGGCCCAGACGGGATACCAGCGTTTCTGTTCCGAGACTGCGGGAGGGTACTGGCAGAGCCATTACTTCACATTTTTAATGCATGTTTACAACAAGCCACGTTCCCTCAAAGGTGGAAGATCACGCGCGTTGTTCCGGTTCCTAAAGGAAAACCAAGTTCAGATACCTGTAATTATAGACCGGTAGCTGTACTCTCCACGCCTGCTAAAGTACTCGAGTCGGCTATTCAGCGCTCCGTTCAGGAACAAATGCGTGCGCGTCTGTCAGATGCGCAACATGGGTTCCGACCTGGACGCAGTACTGCTACAAACCTTATTAACTTTATGGTACAGGTGGTGCCGGCAGTAGACTCGGGGGTACAGGTAGATGCTGCATACTTCGATTTTAAAAAGGCGTTCGATACGGTGGATAATGACATCTTGTTAAGGAAGCTCGCGAAAATTGGATGTACACTACCTCTGCTACAGTTCTTCGCTAGCTATATGAACGATCGCCAGCAATATGTCGACTACAATGGCTGTGTATCTCAACCGTACTACACGAGATCGGGCGTGAGCCAGGGCAGCAATGTAGGGCCTCTCGAGTTTATTGTAATGATAAATGACTTGCCGGAAGTCGTCAAACATGGGACTTGTTTATTGTTTGCGGATGACGTGAAATTGCTGCTCGAGGTTCGGGATCAATCGGATTGTAAACGCCTACAGGAAGACATTGACAGAGTAGTCGAATGGAGCAATGACAACAAACTGCATTTTAATGTTGCTAAATGTTCGGTGATGTCGTTCACTCGCGCGCGAACTCCCTTGAGTTATCAGTACAAGGTTGAGGATGTGCCGATGCAACGAGTGTCTCAGGTACGAGACTTAGGGGTAGTCTTCTCTCAGGAACTAACCTTCCGTGAGCATATCAATAAGATATGTAAGAAGGCATACAGAAACCTAGGTTTCGTACTCAGGCAGTCCCAAGGATTCACCAACATCGCGACTCTAAGGGTACTATATGACGCATTAGTCAGAAGTCACCTCGAACATAGCATTCATTTGGGCTCCTCATGAGGCGAAATATAGTGTTATGTTGGAAAGTATCCAAAATAAGTTCACGAGACACTTGTATTACAAGATGTATGGGGTATATCCATTATACCCATTGATGTACCCTACACTATTTGTTCTGGGTATGGTAGGGTATAACACTCTAAGAGTACGACGGGAGTTTTCGCTCGTAGCGTATGTAGTGAAACTACTACGTGGCGTGGCGCATAACCCAGGAGTGCTGCGACACCTACAGCTGTACGTGCCCGACCGGTACGTGTGGAGGCGGCATCGCCCACCCCTGCTCGCTGTGCCTGCAGCCAGGACCAACCTACTGGCGAGAACTCCTCTCACTAGAGCCATACGCATAGTGAATGAGGTTCACGGGAGGGTTGATGTATTGTGGTGCAACTTGAGTGAATTCGCAAAAGTTACACTATATGTAATAAGTTATTTAGATTAAGATATTTTTTAACTAGGTATAACATGTAGATTTAGGATTTAGTTAGTAAGGCCAATCTGTCGCATTGGATCATAGATCTGTAATGATAGTGTAGGTAAGATTGTTATAAATAAATAAATAAATAAACATCAAAAGAGCGAATTCAAATTTTATTTAAATAAATGTTAAAATTTAAATTTTCGCGGCCCTTACCACCACAGGTAACAGTGGTGGCCCAGTGGTAACGGCCGCGATTTACGAGTTTTTAGGTCTTAGTTTCGAACCCCGACCGGTGCTTTATTTTGTATAAATTTTATTTCATCACCACTGCTCTCAAAACGGTGAAGGAAAACATCGTGAGGAAACCGGCATGTCCTAGAACCAAAGGTTCGAACACATGTGACATTACCAACCCGCACTGGGCCCGCGTGGTGGATTACGGCCTACTCCCTCTCACAGAGAGGAGGGCTGTGTGCACTGTGCAGTTGCAGTGGGAACATTATAAGCTGATTATAATAATCTAATTATTTTTTTGTAAAGAGGGACAAAGCATTCTTTCGCTAGCTATCTTTTTTATACACACTAGAATGTCAAGAATATCAAATAATACTTTTAGTAGTTTTGTTCTTGTTCTATGTTGTTATATTACGTATCTTGCTACAAAGGGGACTCAAATTACACGCATCCGATTTATTCTACTGTAGCCATTGCAGTACCTACCCATGATATTGTTGAATGAATATAAAGTGAACATACACTATGAATATGTATGAATTCCTCATCGTTTGCAGTTGTTTAATCGTGTATTGGACATATCAAAAAAATAAATGAATGAATATTTAAAACCAGCTAAAAACCCAAAAATACAAATGTGTCTAACATTTGTATTTTTGGGTTTTTAGCTGGTTGGAATGTAATATATTTTATAAGTAATTTTAGGTAATTGCATGAGTTGAAACTATGGACTAGAATTATGTCTGAAATAAATTATTATTATTAACTGTGATCACCTTTCCTTGGAATGAGTAAACTTGTTTCCAATTTCAGTGTCTTGCAACCTGTGACCCGGAACTTTGATGATATCATTAACGCTTATGCTGAACAAAAAGCCCGAAAAAAAGGAATTTTAATAAATAAAAGCATGTACTAAAAAAAATGGGATTTTGTAAATAGCGTTTGTGCGTACTTACTTCACGTGGTGTTTAAAAAAAAAACTATAGGTAACGTTAACGTTAATTTGTTGATCTCTTAGTAAGTCTATTTGTGTCTACATTTAGACTTATAGTCCTGATGTGGCTACTTAATTTTTATTTCATTTGTTGATCTTAGCTTTCCCTTAATTATTAGTAAGTCTATTTGTGTGTACATTTCAGGGGCGTAGCTACCGCCGTATCTGCCGTATCAATTATACGGGGCCCCCGGGCCACGAGGGCCCCCAACGTGCGTAAGCAAAAATTTATAAAAACTTCCCAATTTTTTTTTATTTCACAAATGACAAAAGTCAAAAACAGCAAATCAGCTATAAATGATTTAATAAATCATTTTGCCGACAAAAAAAGGCAAGGAGAGTATACAGGGTGTTACGGAAAGGGTATATCAATACAAACGGGTTGAAGAGTGTATCTGGTCTAGAATCTCTGTACAACAGCTCAAAAGCATTAACTTTGAAAATGCTTAATATTTTTTTATTTCGACATTACGGCGCTGCATTGGCGAGCGGCGGCGTGATGTGCGTGTACTAGGCGCACAGATACACTACAGATAATGGATAATGACCCTCGTAGTGCGGTGACACGTTTGTTATGATTTCAATTTAATAAACTATCGAAATTAAAAAAATATTAAGCATTTTCAAAGTTACTGCTTTTGATCTGAAATTTTGTACTGAGATTTTAGACCAGATACACTCTTCAACCCGTTTGTATTGATATACCCTTTCCGAAACATCCTGTATATTTAATTTGAATTGTTTGTAAAAATTTTGGAAAAACTGACGGATAGATTATTATGATGAATACATAATTATGATGAATACATATTTCTTTTAATCGTTACCCTTCCTAAGGGCCCCCAAGCAAATTTTTTATACGGGGCCCCGCCAAGACACGCTACGCCACTGGTACATTTAGACTTATAGTCCTGATGTGGCTACTTAATTTTTATTTCATTTGTTGATCTTAGCTTTCCCTTAATTATAAGTCTATTTGTGTGTACATTTAGACTTATATTCCTGATGTGGCTACTTAATTTTTATTTCATTTGTTGATCTTAGCTTTCCCTTAATTATTAGTAAGTCTATTTGGGTGTACATTTAGACTTATAGTCCCGATGTGGCTACTTAATTTTTATTTCATTTGTTGATCTTAGCTTTCCCTTAATTATTAGTAAGTCTATTTGTGTGTACATTTAGACTTATAGTCCTGATGTGGCTACTTAATTTTTATTTCATTTGTTGATCTTAGCTTTCCCTTAATTATTAGTAAGTCTATTTGTGTGTACATTTAGACTTATAGTCCTGATGTGGCTACTTAATTTTTATTTCATTTGTTGATCTTAGCTTTCCCTTAATTATCAAAATCTTGTACCATTGTAACGGTGCCCAAGACACAGGCTGTGCCTAGTTTGGGACCAACAATACCTCGATATTGTAATTTTGAAATATGAAATAAACGATTTTACTTTACTTTACGTTGGTTCAGCTTCTATACATTGAGGGAGGGCCCCGTCCAACGATGGCCCCATCCGATGAAATTGCCGCGGGCCTCAAACGGTATAGTTACGTCACTCGACGCTATATACTCTTACGAAACTTTCATAAGAGTACAGCCTTGAATAGTTTGAACGCCGAAGGCCGATAGTGGTTTTACCATACTAACCGGAAAAAGATAATGAATATCTTTAGCTGTTCATTTTTTTTACATTAACAAAAATAGCTATAGGCCCATTACATTAGATAAGAACAAAGCATTACGTAACATTATGATAGTTTTCCAAACATGCTGACAAGATCTTCGAGTCGTCAGCGAACATCGCTCCGTTGGACATGGCATCCAAGAGGGCGACGAGATTATGCGAGGGAGGTGGGGGACTAAAGAGCACGTCAATCATATCGTTAATCTGAGAGTCATCTTCACAATTCGCAGAAATCTATACTAATATTATAAAGAGGTAAAATTTGTTAGTAAGTTTGTATGTAGGGGGTAATCTCTGGAACTACCAGTCGGATTTGAAAAATTCTTCTTGCATTTGATAGCCCAATTCTTGAGGAAGGCTATAGGCTATTTTATCGTCACGCTATGACCCTTAGGAGCCGAGCAAAAGCGCTATGGAGAAACGAAGTGATAGAGCAGGAGACGCGGGCAAGTGATGCAATACGACGAGATGGGTCGAGGGAATAAGAAATTTCACGCGAACGAAGTCGCGGGCAGAAGCTAGTATAAAATAAAGTTATCCTCCTTTGGTTAATATTCAGGTGTTCACACTTCCTTCCTCCTGATATAATCTTATAAATTACCTGATATTACTGTTACTTTACGTACAGGAAGTACCTTTCTTTTGAAACAGGAAAACAGGTGCAGGTATAAATGAATGTTGCCCAGACTCCAGACAGACCACAATATTGTTGTGGTTTTCCTGTCTCATATACTATGAATGGTTATATTACTTATTATTATTAATTAACATAGCTATGAGGTGTACTCTAAATACCTATAAAGACATATGTTTCATAGAATGACACTGAAGCCATGCATGGTGATTAATAAGAAAATATGTGCTTATTCATTTACTAAAGGAATATTTACTACCCATTGTTTGCTCTGGCTAGGATGAATGTGACCACTTGGCGATAAGCGCGGGGATTCACGGTCTTAGAAGAAACGTATCGTTATTTGTCGAACCTTCCTTACACTATCTATAGTCAGACCAGAGCAAATTGCGAATGTATGTACAGTCAACAAAAGAGATAAGTATGTATGTAAATGTGGTGCTGTTCCACAAACGATGGGACACTTAATATCGTGCCCTGCGTGTCCTGTCAGCTGCACGTTACAGGAACTGATGGACGCTAGTGATGGCGCCAAACAAGTAGCCAAATTCTGGGCCGAGTACATTTAGATTGCTATCGACACGCTAAGAAGGAGAAGTTGTATGAACCGATGGATGTGGTCGAGTGAAATTTAATTTGATAAATGAGCTGTTTGTTTTTTTCTATTAATAAAATTAAATTTTATTCGAGTACATCCATCGGTTTCATACTAAACTTCAACTCTATCCGACGATCCTGCATACTTAACTCTTGTGTTGACTGTACTATGTTTCACAGCCATCGTTCTAGCTGTATTAAAACATAGCATAAGAATATAAACATAAGTGCGCCAGAGTTTTCCGCTGAATGTCAGGTCTTGCAGCCATCAGCGCGGAGCGCCTCAACCAGGTGAATAGCCTCAATAACATAACCATTCAATGGATCCAAGGACACAGCGGTTCGCTAGGTAACGATACAGCCGACGAACGTGCCAGAAGGGGTTCGAGCATGGCACCAGTGAGACCTGAAGGCTAATTGTCGTAATTTAAAACGTTCAAAATCTAGTCATAGCAGTGTCATTAGAGTCAGACTGACTGCTGTGCAGGTCCTGCAAGGAGGACGACGAGACAGCAGCTCATGTGCTTCTAAACTGCCCGGTGGTCGCTACGTACAGGGCAAAGTACTTCGGTAAGCCAGGTACCCTCCGTGAGATTGTCAGTAACACCAAGTCGTTGCTGGCCTTCCTTGAGGAGTCGGAGTGGATTGAATAATCGATTTCCCACCAGTACGCAAAATAACGTGGAGTTGCGGACACTAGCCCGTATTACCTATTAAATCTGAAATCGTTTATTGCAATCCATAATGTACAATTACAGGTGGTAAATAAAAAATAATAGAAACAATTATGGACCCTGTCGAGCACAGCAAATTTTTAAATAAGTAAGAGAGAGGAAGAGCGCTTTATTAATTTCCCTTGTTATAAAGTTAGAAATATGTATTTTCTATCCTATTAACTATGTATTTATATTTCCATTCATTCACTTATTCTATTATTATGTTATATGCAGGTCTATCTATGGAGAATTTTGGTCTACAGCCCGTACCTAAGCTATTAGTCTACAATAATTCAATCGGTGATCCGGGATTCCAAGGCGTTCATGCTTCTCATTCGAAAGATACACCGGTCATAGGTTTTCATTGACAAGCTGTACCTACATCCAACATATGTACGCTGATGTCCTGACCAATGTCGATCATGAGCGATTAGCGCTCAGGATCGATCGATCGAATGTGGCTTATAAAACACGTCGACCGACACATGTCTTCGATTTTTTGGTTCTAGGACATGCCGGTTTCCTCACGATGTTTTCCTTCACCGTTATGAGAGCAGTGGTGATGAAATTATTTACACAAAGTATAACCTGTCTGGGTTTGATTCAACGATCTACAACTGGGCCACCACTGGTCTTCCTGAGCTGAGTGATTTATATCCAAATTCCAAAGATACAAAATTTTATAATACATAGTTTAAAAATTCTTTACCGTGCTTGGCTCAAGGACTATCACAGAATCTTTCGGCAGCCTCCTCGCAAACTTAGCAGCCATCGTGCATCCTCCCGAGCCTCCCCCGACCACCAGTAGTTTACATCTGGAAATAAACTTTATATGAAAATACTGAAATATGGTGTGAATGTCGATGGCTTTAAGAGTAGGGGAGGACAAAAGAATGGATGGCCTGTGTGAATGATGATATGGTAAGAAAAGGGGTGACTACCGAGATGACAACTTTTTTTTTTTTATGGATGGGAAATCATCAAAAGACCCCTCCCGCTCTGGGTGGAGCGGAAGGGAGTGTCAGCCTCTTACTGACTAAAACCCATCCGTGTTCCTTCCTTAGCCGTTTATGTTCCGGGGTAGCGGTAACCCTTTCGGACAATCCCGCACCCCCGGCAAACACATAAGCAGGCTTCGGCCCTGACAGGTCTCTTCCTTTATGCTGACATCTCTTTGAGGCGCGCGTGGAACACGTACGCGCCGTCCGGCACGGGCCTGGTCCTGATCGGACGGTGAGCTACCCATTACTCTCCGTCCGCAGGCCCGCGCCTATGGTGGTCGGGACCGGGAGTCGTCACGCAGCTCCCGACGCCGGGAGCGTCCTCCGCGGCGGCTGCTGGGACGTGAGGCTACCGAGATGACGACTAACAGAGAAGTATGGAAGAAAAATACATGTTGCGCTGACCCCAAATAAATTGGAAAAATGATGATAACTGAAATGTGGTAGCAGCTGAGGATCAAGTTACATGTCGTGTTATTGAAGAGGCCTGTGTCCTGCCGTGCAGCCGTGGACTGCTCTAGGCTGATAATGGCAAAAAATCACACTAATATTATAAAGGCGAAAGTTTGTGTGTGTGTGTGTGTGTTTATATGTTTGTTACTTCTTCACGCTCAAACGGCTAGACCAATTTTGATAAAATTTGGTATGGAGGCTGACACCCTGGATTAACATATAGGTTACTTTTTATCCCGATATTCCCACGGGTTCGACACTTATGCGGGTCGCAGCTTTTTTTTTTTTTATCTAGCCTGCGCTGTCCCACTCCTGGGCAAAGGCCTCCCTCCACTCCTTCCATTTTTCGCGAGCCCGCGCGTCCTCCCTCCAGTTTTGACGGAACCTATCCAGCTCGTCCCGCCATCTCCTGCGTGGTCTGCCGCGACCGCCGGGTCGCAGCTAGTATGATATAATTAACAAAAACAGTCTCTCAGATGGGAGTAGAGGGTGAAATGGCAAACCTTGAGTAGGGGCTAAGTGGTAATATATACTTATTTAGGATGAATAAATGAATTTTTAATGAAGTTGTTTTATTGAATTTTATTTTATTGTGTTTGGGTGATTTCCTTATACTTGCTCAATTCCACAAAGTAATAAGTACAGAAAATCAGTACACATTCTATTAATAGGTAATACTCTCGCTCTCACTTCTAAGAAACAATCAATTTCAATATTTATATACTTTATTATGGCACCGAGTGTACAGCTCATGCCATATCACACTAATATTATAAATGCGAAAGTTTGTGAGTGTGTGTGTTTATATGTTTGTTACTTCTTCACATTCAAACGGCTGGACCAATTTTGATAAAATTTTGTATGGAGGTATCTGACACCCTGGATTAACATATAGGCTGCTTTTTATCCCGATATTCCCAAAGATTCAAATTATATGTAGACTTTAGTATTCGTAGTAACTTGTGCAAGATGTTAATAGCAGAGCTGATTAGCATATAAAAATAAATTCAAACTGATATCACAAGTACTTGTCACAATTCTGTAAATATGTTTTATTTTTTTTAATAAAACATTTATTTTATTATGTAAACTACTGATTGTGTACGAATGAAATGTGAAAGACTTGAAGAGTAATAAATGTATATAAGAATAATTGTTTAAAGAAGCAAATAATTTTCAATAACATAGGATCTTTATTCTAAATCAAAAGTCATTTATTCAAACTAGGCTGAAAAGCAGCACTTTTCGAACATCAAAAGACAGTTCCCCAAAACGCCTGCCCTTCACTACTACCTAATGCTTTATTATTAGGCAGTAATTCTTGATATCACCTTACATACTTTACTGACTGCAAAATTTTTCTACTATTTCTTATATGTATTTAATGAACATACATCATGACTACTTAAAAGAGTGAATACCTAGTTTAAAAAAAAGAAAATATATATACTTTTGTATATTTGTTTTGTTTGTTGTAGAGAGATACTGACTTTAGTTTTATTTGTTTGTTGTTTAATCTTTTATTCAAGAAAGGTATACAAAAATGTTTTTATTTAAGGTAGAGTAATATATCATAGTTGTTGTTGTTGTTGTTATGATAATTTAGAAATACGTATCCAACTTGTTAGCTTAAAAAGTGTTTGATTTTGTAATGGAAGATGTGCTAAAGAAACTTTCTGCTAGTAGTAAATCAATAATCATATGTGGTGATTTTAACATTAATTTATTAGAAAATAACTCAAGTACTATCAGATTATTAAGTCTTTTTAAGTCATTTGATTTCTCACATGTTTTTATTGAGCCCGCCCAAGTGACAGCTTTCTCTGCCACTTGTATAGATAATACTAGCTGCGCCCCGCGGTTTCACCCGCGTAAATATCGATCCCGAGGGAATATCGGGATAAAAAGTAGCCTATATGTTAGTCCAGGTTGTCAGCTACCTCCATACAAAAGTTTATCAAAATTGGTCCAGCCGTTTGAACGTGAAGAAGTAACAAACATATAAACACACACACACTCACAAACTTTCGCCTTTATAATATTAGTGTGATAGTGTGATTTTCTGTAACTGTGATTATTTACACAAACAAATTGTAAATAAGTTGCCATCTGATCACAGCGGACAAACAATAACATTTTGCTCCTACATGCCTTTACAAAAAATTCTAATAAGGTTTTGGCCAATTACATGTAAAAATTTAGAGGAATTAAATAATTCTTTTGCCAGTAAATTACGTGTTCAGAGTTTTAATAATTTATGTGACCCTAATGAGGTCTACACCGGGTTCTTTTAATAGGATCAAATTTTTCCTTGCAACAAAAAAATTAAAATGTTCCAGTAAGAATTTAATGCAAAAATGTTCCAGTATGAAATTTTGATATTTATTTACCTAACAAGGCTTACCAACTAAACACATACACAGCATTAACCCAGAGTAGTAGATATTCAAGTGATTACAGGTATAAAAACAATATAAATTGAAAAAAGCTTGCATAGAAAAGTGAAATTTTAAAAAAGTGAGAGAAACAACTGTGCAAAAATATTTTTTAGCTGTTATCTTTTTGTTGCTCTTTAATGTTGGTATTTGAGTTATTTATAATTATTTCCAGTTAAATATATTATTTTATTTTAAATTTAAAATCACATAGATTCCTACTATCTCTAAAAACATCAAGTGAAGTGGAGGGAGTGTAGTTTGATAAACACGAATTGTGATTAGATTAGCAAACACAAAATTCACATATATACAATATATAGTATAGTGCCCGGCACAACAAGTAAATCAATTAGCACTGGTACTCACGAATATGTTGCATTATTTGTAGTGGAAACGGAGAAACTCCTACAAATGCCCGGGGTTGAGATCACGGTAAGTTTTCGAATAATATTCATGTTTCCAACCAAACCGCAAACCGCACAACAAGCGCCTGGCTCTGTCGCTAGCACATTAAAGATGATTCCGCTCACAGTAGTTAAGTAACCGCTGAGACGATGACTGTACAGTGTGCAGCGTCCAGTCGCGATAATTTGTTGATATTTGAAGAATATGACCTTGTCGACGTACACCGTGACATTTATCATTTATCGCTCAGTGACGTTCTGACGTTGACAGTTGACACTATTTTTATTCTGTCAAATTAACTGTCAACTTGACAGTTAATTTGACAGAATAAAAATTACAGAATTAGTGATGTACTAGTCTAGTCTAACTAGTCGTATATCGATACCTTAATTGGCAAACCAGCCAACTCCAACGTCAAAAATATTTTTTATTTGATTTGAGTCTACAAAAAATATTATACAGTTTTAAGTGTCTCCTGAAAAATTTGCTCATAATTTGTAAATACCACGCCTCAATGGAGTTGGCTGGTTTGCCAATTAAGGTATCGACATGTGTTCTGTGAACTAGTCAATCATTACTACTCCAATCCCTTTGGATGTTATACTAACAAACAGTTTTGGGTTCAACCACTAGGGCTATGGAGTTCGAGTGCTCACTTAGTTTTTCGAGATATCTCCAAGCTGTTGGTCGACTCTTCGCGTGACCAGAGGACCGGCCTATTTTTTGGCCAAAGAATCAGCTTTGCCATACAACATGAAAATGCTGCCAGCCGTTTGGGAACTTTTCCTATTGACAGCGATGCGGATGAATTTTTGATACCCTTTGATTATTATTTTCCGCATGCTGTAACTAACTTGGCTTGTATATTTTCTTGTGTTAATTTAGTTGAACAGTGTAACGATTGTAGATAGACCAATAAATAAATAATTAAATAAATTTCCCGTCCTTTTTATATACTGGTTGTATGTACAGACGCCAGCACGTCAACCTACCCGAAACTGTCAAATTTTCCCAATCAACTTTGAACCTTATGTTATAGTGATAAAGTTGAAAATCTATCAAATCTGTCAAACTATAATCGATTTTCAACTTTGTCGCTAAAAAAATAAAATATAATATTATTCAGTGAACGAAAAAAATACATTTGATAGCGTTTTATTGCTTCATAATAAGTAACTAACTATATACACTAGATACTATAGTCATATAAAAAATACATAGTCCCATTTTAAGTTACTCTAAAACCCTTTCTGGTCAATCCGCGGAAATCCACTAACGGCGAATATATGCTAATAATAAATTAAATATCATAGCTGCATTCTTTTTTTACTTTATATGACATTTCATTTCTTACATGTTTTTACGTATGGCGCCGCTATCTAAAAAAGTATAACACCTTTATTTAATTTATTATTGCAATCAACACGCACCAAATGTCCTTACCATTTGCAAAGAAAAGTCGGTCTAATTGAGCGGAATGGCCCTTTCACAACTGAGGCTTTCGGCCGGGGTCTTCTTGACTTAGTAGTTCCTCCCGTTTAATTACCCCCCGGCTCGGACACTAAGGCATCACTTTGCACCACATTGCACCGACCACACCTTTGAGAGTGAGAATAGATATTATACAATATACAAATTATACAATATACTAACTCCCTAACACTAGATCCAATGGCTTGTCTTTGGCTTTGGTTTGTCAAATGAAAGCAATGTGCCGCGTTCCGAGTTAGGAATGTAATCGATATAATCGAAACATCGATTACAGTCCTAACTCGAATTGCACCCAAGGTAATCATAAAATCTGTCAGGCAAGCTGTCAAAACAAAAAATGGCGGACGACGATGAAATTGACGTTTTAGGAGATTTCTCTTTTAATTCTTGTTTTGCTCAAAATAGCCAAGGAATGTGAGTAAATTTATATAACAATCAATTCCCTAATACATATTATAGATTAATTAATATGAACTAGTTATGCAACAGTTATGCGGTTATGTTTACAATGTTTTGTTGACACCAATAATTCTTCAAACAAAACAATGTTTTTAACATACTTTCCTGTTATTAACGCGTCCATTTTAGCTTAGTAAATTATAACATCACGATATTTAAGATATGTCACAAATTTTACATCAATATTCTTTGTTTTTAGTCATAACTTATTCGGTGTTGTAAAAAATTGCGTATCTACTGTCTTTAGCCCTTCGTGCTCCAACAGAGAAGACACGGTTCATCCTCAGTGGCTCCTCGATTCAACAGAGACGAACTGGTACGACAAACAAAGTAAAAGGTAAGTTTTTCAACACATGTAATTCAGAAATTCTTTGGAATGACCCTGAGATGCCCTGATTTTTCATTCTCACATTCACATCTTTTATCAAAAATACTTTTACTTTTATAAAAGCATTAAATTACTAATTGACAGCTTTACAGATTGCATAACTTTGAAATAATCAAACATTAGTATTTTGATTGTTTTGTTACAGTTTTTATACTTATTCATGGAAAAATAGCTAATAAAATTACTTTAACCTTTTAACCGCCCGACTTTATATCAGTTGTCGTGCCCCCAACGCCAGAAAAAAAAAGAAACGAAAAATAAATACCGATGACACAAGCTGTGATGATGTAATAATAATACAGAGAACAAGCTGTGTTATTTGGTCGTATATAATATACGACTCTGGCGGAATGGACACGAAAATATTTGTCGGATTAATCTGACATAAGCGGTTAAAAGGTTAATGAAACTTATACTTTACAGGTATAAAGAAGGCTCTCCAAGGAAGCTTTATGGAAATAATTCTTCGGACAAGCACTACAGTGATATACACACTACATGGAGCCCGGGAGAGAGGGATCTGCTTATTAAGGAAATGGTGAGAATTTATGCCAATTTCCTACAAATTAACTATGCAAGTTCCTAAGGCGGAATATCTTGTTGGCACAGTTATATCCACAGTATCAATAACTTTATTCAGTACTAGCTGCGCCACGCGGTTTCACCCGCATAAGTCTCGATCCCGTGGGAATATCGAGATAAAAAGTATCCTATGTCCTTTCCCGGGACTCAAACTATCTCTATACCAAAGGGTTTAGCCGTCCTTCCATAAGCAAACTGCCCCCGATAGGAACCTATATCGTAACCTATGTTATATTGTAGAGGGTACTAATAGTAGTTCATCGCGTAGATATTAGCTCTATATCTTAGGTAATTGAGGAGCTATTTGAAAAAAAGTGTCCGGAGACGACTTTTTTTCAAAGTGATATATCTCTGTTGATTTCAAAGCTAGAAAAATAAAACCAATTCCAGTGTTTATGATACACTTTACAGTTTATTTTATATAAATTTTCATGAGCCAAGCTTAAATAAAAATATTTAAAAAAAATGCAAATAATTTTTTTTTTTTTTTGATTTCTATCAGATCGAATTGAATTACCACTTTGAAAAAAATATATAATAATTGTCTATACCTTGCCTAACAGCATGCTAAGTTTCATTAAAATCCATAAGGTGCAACATGATGAAAAAAAATAATAAAAGTAAGTGGACCACCTAATGACCACTTTGTTGACGCTTGCCAAGCCCTGGCAAGCGGGAAAAGGTACCTCTAATAATCTTTAACAAAGTAGCGTTTTGACAGTTTATAAAAAGTACATTAATGATTGGTGGTGTCATTAGCCTATCACAATATTTTGTCGATCTACTTTTATAGTGACTAGATTATCAAAGTACTCGCGCGTGCATGTTCCTACATGATCACAGTGCATAGTCGTGGTACACTTTCGCTCTTATTATTTGCGCAGTTTTACAAATTCCTAATTCAGGGACGTATTGTTTATTGTTTGTTCATGTTTAAAAATATATATATAATAACAAGTGAATGCAGTGAATAAACCAGTGACCTAAAAATATATTGGCTATGTCTGGAAAATGTAATAATGGTGGCTTTAAGTAAGAGCTCTTACACACGAGCGGCATGTTCCCAATGGCAGAGGTAACTGCAGCCGTCGACGCGCATTTCAACTTCGAAGATCAAGTGTCGCTATAGGTCGACGGTTGCCGCCACGCGCGTCGTCGGCTGCAGTTACCTCTGCCGTTGGGAACATGCCGCTCGTGTGTAAGAGCTCTTAAAAGTGCAAGTACAATCGCGACACATTAATAGCAAAACCTACAGATGTTACATTGACTACAACCCCAATGGAAAAAGCCGCGAAGATATTTGGCGTTATTGCTGTAACTGTGCAAATAGAAATCGAACAGTTGGGTGTTGCTCTGACGTGGCAGCAATTATATTTTATTTATCAAATGCAAGATATAAATCGCATATAGTTCGCCCAGCAGAAATATTATCCAGTGGTTTTTCTATAAATAAAGATCACGTTGTAATTAATGAAAATAATGACGATGACTAATAAAAGCTATTTTTTATTAATATGGATTTAACTGTTACTGAGAAAAAATCCTTCTATTTTCTTTTAAACCTTTCATGCCCATGCGCTTAAATGCGCAATACGATTTAATTAAATACTAGATTATTGAAAAATTAAAAGTTAAAAGCGTCAACAAAGTGGTCATAAGGTGGTCCACTTACTTTTATTTATTTTTTTTCATCATGTTGCACCTTATGGATTTTAATGAAACTTGACATGCTGTTAGGCAAAGTATAGACAATTATTATATATTTTTTTCAAAGTGGTAATTCAATTCGATCTCATAGAAATCAATAAAAAAAAAATATTTGCATTTTTTTTTACATTTTTATTTAAGCTTGGCTCATGAAAATTTATATAAAATAAACTGTAAAGTGTACCATAAACACTGGAATTGGTTTTATTTTTCTAGCTTTGAAATCAACAGAGATATATCACTTTGAAAAAAAGTCGTCTCCGGACACTTTTTTTCAAATAGCTCCTCAATTACCTAAGATATAGAGCTAATATCTACGCGATGAACTACTATCAGTACCCTCTACAATATAACATAGGTTACGATATAGGTTCCTATCGGGGGCAGTTTGCTTATGGAAGGACGGCTAAACCCTTTCATCTAAATCGGTTTAGGCGTGAAAGTTAACATTCAGACAGACAGACAGACAGAATTACTTTTGAATTTATAATATTAGTATGGATTAAGTTTTTTTTTGCAGTAAGTATTGGCTTGTTGAAAGCATTTTGTTCATGTGTGTTATTTAGGTGTTGTTAAAACTACTGTTTCCGTTATATAATCTAAGGTTCGGCGTTTCTAAATTTGCCAAAGATTTAAACAACAATGGCTGCTCGAAATTGAATAAAATCAATATAAGTACAAGAACATTTTTTTTTTCTGACTATAAGTATTCCATGTTTGGCTATGAATAAACCTTTAAAATTGATTGAAATCACATATCATCTCAAACACATTGATAAATAAAGATATCACCTCTCTTACAGGTGACAATAATGGTTCCATAGGGTTCAATATATGGACCACATACTTTTTTATTTCACCTCATTCACAAAGGTTTAAAATTCCGCAAATTTACTGTCATTGAAAAAAAATGTTGTTTACAGGCAAAGTTTGGAAGGAATGTACGTAAAATATCACAAACATTGAAAACAAAGACTGAAGCAGAGATACAGGCATTGATTGAAGCTGAATATGGTGTCAACTTAGAGACTCCATCATTCGGCCTTGACAAACCAGAGGACCACGAAGATGTGCCAGCAGTTGTCCAGGAAGAAATAGTGACTGATGACATGACCAATATAAATAATGTTATTAACATGGTGACCACTGGAGCACCCACTATTACTGTACCAAAGAAACCGTTTAGGAAAAAAAATACCACCTCCAAAAGTTTACTAAAACCTGATGTGTTAATGGATAAAAAGGCTGAATTAATAGCAATAAACCCAGCAGAGATATTGTATGAAGATGACTTGATAATTGGGTCGACAGAATCTATTGGTTCTGACCTAGATTTGAGTGATATTGTGTCTAAAAACATTGTTAAATACCAGGCAAAAGTGAAGGCTGAGAAGAAGATTGGTAATCATAGGAGAAAAAAGTCTAGAAACTATGATAGAGGTGGAACTAGGAATAAGAGTAAAGAGTTAATGAAGTCACCTCCAGGGAGGCAAAGGAAGGATTCTAGTTTGTCAGAGGATAGTGTGAAGAGCCCTAAGATGCAGATTGTCTTGGGATCTGGATTAGCTTTACCAGTTTCTGAAGGGGAGCAAGTGGTGAGTTCTTTGTTCTCCTACAATAAAAGTTTGCCCATCCTAGGTCTTTTCAAGAACAGACTGTGAAATGATTTTATAACAGTCAAAGTCTTTATTTCAATTATACTGGATTAGATTAATTAGGAATTTTGGCTAAAACGTAGAGAAAGATCAGCAAGAATCTGGATTAGTCTATTAATACGAATTTTATTTGTATTTATGATCCAAATTTTGTTAAAACTATTACTATGCGCCAATCAAAAAGTTTTATTGTTAAGAATAGAATAGAATAGGTCTTTATTTGCTTAGAATGTAGGTACATAAAAAATAAGTTGTTAAATTAATATATATAAATTAATTAATAAGGTTAATATTTCTAATGTTAATAATTTATAGTTACACTTTTGATGTTATTAATCCATCAAAAATATTGCTCCACAGATCAAAATCGAGAAGAAGAAAGACTCTGAACCCGAAAGCGACATAGAGATTGATGTGGACAGCGACAGTGAGAGTAGCACATCCAAGAATACGCCTAAGAAGGAAAGTATAGCTATTGAGGAAGCCCCTATAGCCGTACCGCTCAGCAGATTCGAGTCCAGGCGCAAGAGACCTAAGAAAATCAACCTGGTAAGTATATTGAGTGTTATTTATCAATTGCGTTAGAGCCTAAAAATGTCTTAGGAGATGAGTATTAATAGAATAAAAAATCGTAAATTATTATGGCATTTCGTATGATATCACATACGTCTAAGGTAGATGACTGCATTTTCAATATCCAAAGCGGATTTAATAACAAGACTTCTCAGTAAAGATTTTATATTATTAGATTTTATTTTATTTATAGCAGTGGTGGTCCAGTGGTATCAGCCGCGACTTACAAGTTGTAGGTTGTAGGTTCGAACCCCGACAGGCGCTTTACTTTGTGTAAATTATTTCATCACCACTGCTCTCAAAACGGTGAAGGAATCTCTTTAAAGTGAGAGTGAACAGGCTTCTTCTGGGTAAGCTCGCTCCATCGTCGACTTTGTCTCTGTCACCTTTGACCTAGGCTAGAGTCAAGAGCAAGCCCATTTCAAATAAACAAAAAAAAAAAAGGAAAACATCGTGAGGAAACCGGCATGTCCTAGAACCAAAAAATTCGAAGACATGTGACATCCACCAACCCGCACTGGGCCCGCGTGGTGGATTACGGCCCACTCCCTCTCACAGAGAGGAGGCCTGTGTCCCAGCAGTGGGAATGTTATAGGCTGATTATGTTATGTTATATGTATCTCAGATATGTCCAATAGCATAGGTTTTCTAGAGTTACTTCTGTCAAAGGTCGTTCATGGCATTGCCATTTTATTATGACGACTTTCCGTATCGCAGGACGGCGGTGGCGGCTATACTATAATGCATACAGAATCAGGTGACTTGTACGCGGTGGGTGCCGAGCCGAGGAGAGAGCGAGCTCCGCGCAAACAACCCATACAGTTGCTGCACTGTCGAGTTTATAATGCTGAGAAACCGGTCAGTAGTGCCTATACATATAGGCATATTTATTTAAATTGTTATCTTTTGCAGGCTTTTGATTGCATTGACCACAACAAACAAAATCATATTAATTCAAAATATATTCTGTAAACTAAATAATTATAGATATATTTATATACACCAATTTCCCTTTCATCAAAGACACATTTTTAAAAATAAATAGTGCTGTCATGTAGCTGATTAATTTTGGCGTCCTCCAAGTGCACATTCTTGGTCCCTTGTTGCCAGAATGTCATACTATAGCTTGTTGTCTCAAACTTAGTTTTTTATTATGATATGTGAACCAGTGTCTCATCTTATATGTAAAATTACATATTGCAGCTGTGCCAAGTACTAACAGATAAAATAACTCGTTTTCAGCCGCCGTTCGACGTCCGTGTGAACGTGTCCACGCTTCTGCTAATGGACGGTCACGCGCACACATCTCGCGGCGAAGTAATGGGACTGTTGGGTGGCTCGCTCAGTGAGACAGGACGCGTGTGTGTCACCGTGACGGCGTACCGCCCTGCCGCCGCCCTCGCCGGCAGTACGCACTGTGATATGGATCCCGGTAACAAATTACACACTACTCTTTTTAACTAGGAGAGGTGTAGAAAAAAACAACGTGTTTGCTTCCAGCGGGAATTCAGCACACTTTTGTGAAACCTGATGACAATTAAATCAAGATGATCTGAAGTTCTAATTAAAGCTTACTAACTTATTAGTACTTAGATGACAACAAGGAATTGTTAATTTATGTAATGAAATATTCTGAAGAAAAATTATACTTCAATCGTCTGCGGGTCCACTACGGGTTCTAAAGCACTCAAAAATGAAATGTTAAATGTAGCTTTATTTCGATTCTTACAGTATCGCAATCCCGTGCAGCCGAGTCCCTCCGCTGCACCGGCCAGCTAGTCTGCGGCTGGCACCACTCGCACCCGCTGTTCCCGGCGGCGCCGTCCGCACAGGATCTGACGTCACAGCGCGGCCTGCAGAGGGCGCTGGAGTGGGCGCACGTGCCCTTCCTCGGCTTCATCACCAGCCAGCACTGGCCCACCGGCAGGACGGCCTCGCAGTACCGGTGAGTTATTGTTTTACTTTTAAGTGGATAACAAACAAGCAGCCCATCTGTAGTTCTAGCAAGAATTATTTCGACGTTTTATCGTAACGTTAAGATATCGTTGATGTCAGTGAATTTCAAATTGGATGTATGTGTCCAATCGTTTGTAACATTACATTTAAAGAAAATATAGAATTTATTCATACTCCTGTACGAATAATAAAAAATAAACAAGTTCATTGTTCGAATATTGCACAATATTATATTGATACACTAGTCCTCACGCTAAGATTCCCTGTGTCGTGAGTACCAGGAACTTTCTTAACAGAGATTGCCACAAATGAGAAAGAAAAAAGAAATAGAAAACTTTCTTTTTGCGTGTTGGGTGTCGTATGAAGTGATGAGATAAACAACGTTTCAGGTAATAATGATGTTGATTCTGTTGTTTATTGTCTGCAAATTGTAGCGAAATAAAAATGAAAAATCACCACTATGACACGTATAATAATTAATTAGTATTAAAAATAAATCGCGTCTAAAAAACCAGTTATATGAACTAGAAAAAATAAATTAATAGATTGAAACCACAGAGGTCACACTGCAAAATGTAACGCTATTAGTTTAACCTTATTTTAGTCTGTTTACAACAAATGTATCAGAACCAAAGTCTAACATTAGGTTCCTAGTTGACCAACAACAGCTCAATATTACCATATATCTTTCCAGTTGTATCCGCGTCGAAGGCGATGACGATGCAGAACTCCCCACTGGCTTTCAAATCAGCGTGAAACTGTTGGCAGACCTCACACCTGACAACCTGCCGACCTTCCTTCAAGAGTTGCGCGCCGTGATGATAGACAACCTCAATAGGAACGAGTTTAGTGTCGACATGGACAAGGATGTGTGTCCACAAGCCGGGATCACGTATTTAGAAAAGGTTGGTGGACCAATTTTATTAAAAAATATTGGAAGCATCTGCAGTGATCGCTTCGGTGGTCTAGTGGTCGCAAGCTAAGGGGTAAAAGGTTTTTCCATCAGGAGTCTCTCCGTAGCGGCCTGTAAGTACGTTTATAAATTAGTATAGTTTGCCCTTTGAGGCCAATGCACTTCGGTGCACGGCGCGGGACGGCATCGAGGAGGATTTGCAAAGTAGCATCCCGCGGTGTGCGCGGACATGCGGAGTATACCTCCGCTTGCACTGCCTGTAGCGGACTCCAGCGCATATCGCCACATGCTTTCGCATCCCGTGCGGTATCCTCCAGCGCGCTCTTCAATTCCGCAGCCGACCACGATTTTGGTACCGATTACGGAGCATCAAAGGGGATTGCTCTAAGCTATGGAATCTATATCTTGTTACTATGAGATACGTACGAATTTACGTTGGTTACTTTAAAATACTCTGCCCCGCCGTCCGCCGATGTGCGCTGACCTTTGGGTGTTTAGATTTGTGCTTGTTACTTAAGTGTTTCCGAAATAGGCAATTTACAATTGAAGAAATAAACATTCTGTTTTTTTATTAACAAAACATCACGTCGGTATTCCTCGAAGGGGTAGGAAGGTGTGTATAGAACACACACATTGCGCCAGTTATGTTGAAGTCCCATGTAAGGTTAGTCTATTTTAGCTTGATCTGGTTTTCTTACGACCTACACAACTCGTCGTCGTGGTCGTAGGTTCGAACCCAGACAGGCGCTTTACTTTGTGTAAAATTATTTCATCACCACTGCTCTCAAAACGGTGAAGGAAAACATCGTGAGGAAACCGGCATGTCCTAGAACCAAAAATTCAAAAACATGTGACATCTACCAACCCGCACTGGGTCCGCGTGGTGGATTACGGTCCACTCCCTCTCACAGAGAGGAGGCCTGTGTCCCAGCAGTGGGAACATTATAGGCTGATGGTGATGGTTTTCTTACTAAAGATTTTTCTCCTTCGTTTTTCCCACAGTGCATATCAAGCGCATCGCACCACATGCGTTCAGCCGGCTACGACGATGCGGACCCGCTCGTCCAACAACTAATAAAAGGAATAAGAGATGTCTTCAGATAGGAAAAAATGTACCATTATATGGATTAACCCTACTACTATGTATATAGTTCTTTTTAATTATAGGTCAGTCTTGTTCAGTATTCAATTGGCTATGTTTTCGTGCATGACAAAAACTATAGGACGTAACTTACAGCTGTGACCGATGCCAATAGGGTAGTTTCCTGGGTAAAAAAATAAAAATTCTAATTAGTCAGTCAGTTAGATTATCGAAAAATAATGGACCCTTATTTTTTCTGAGTGAGTGGGGGGTCGTGACGTCACGCCGTGCTAAAAAGTGTCGCACGGCGTGACGTCACGACCCCCCACTCCCAAATTTTGACGCGCTTTATCTTTGTCATTTTTTGTTTGATTGACAAAAGAAAAAATAAGGGTCCATTATTTTTCGATAATCTAACTGACGGACTAATTAGAATTTTTTAGGAAACTAGCCTATTATAGTAACTGATACGGCATCTGCATACCTATTCACAACCGTTCGATACGCTTCCGTGCCGAATCGCGAACATCAATCAATGTTATCGAAGGAATCCTCTAAACGGGGTTCACAAATCGAAAATTTTGTTCGTTTGAATCAAATAGACTAACGCTATTCTTCTGACCATGTCTGCTATCGCGAGCAAGGTAAATCAGGCAATCGAAATGTGTCATTTTCGAAACGATAGCTTGTCGAATGGTTGTGAATAGCTATACTGATCTGAAGGCCAATTCTCGTAATTTAAAAGGTTCAAAATCTAGTCGCAGTCTCATCTCGGCGACAAATGTCAAAAGCTTGTCAAAATGTAAGGAAATTAGAAGTATTTTTTGACAGATTGAGACTGAGATCAGACTGTGAACGTTCTTATATTACGAGAATTGCCCCTCTGGTCTGTGACATGACCCATGAACGTAACTTTGAGTGCTCCGACAAAAATCGGGCCAGTTAACATTGGTGCGTGATGACGTTGGGATTTAGACCGTGTCAAGGTTTATTTCAACCTTTATATTTGTGTCTTAATGAGGTTCTTCATTGCACAAGCATGTAAAACATATAGTTAATTGTATCTTGTACAAAAGTAGCTAGACTTCAATAAATAAACGATTTTAATATTGTGATGTAGTAATGTCGCTAAGGCACCAATGTGATTTATAGACTATCTTCTAGAAACTCTGACCAACGTGCTTGCTGAATGTGATAAATACCTTCGTGTTACTTTCCTGAATATTAATGTAGATAATATACAGGGTGTGGCGTAAATAGTGGTCCACCGTTAAGGATTCGATATACCAGATAATTTACTGTAACATATTACAATTTTAACCATTTTGGTAGTACATTTATTTTCACAAAAATCGCTCTTGAATTTGCATGATTATGTTAAAAATTAGGGTTAAAATAGAGAAGAACTAACTTTTTCTTCTAAAGCTCTAAAACATAAACCTTAATATTACACGATGGCTTTAGTATACAGCAGTAATTAACAGAAATGAAAAAGAATGGTGTTTGTTGAAACTACAACCAAAGTAACAAAAGGTAGAAATTTCATAAATAAAAAACAAAAAAATATATTGTCGGAACCCTTGAGTAAAAATGGTTAAAATTGTTATATATTAAGTATAGTAATTTTTTTTTTTTATTTGAAATGGGCTTGCTCTTGACTAGCCTAGGACAAAGGTGACAGAGACAAAGTCGACGATGGAGCGATCTTACGAAATTATGTGGTATATCGATTCCTTAACGGTGGACCACTATTTACGCCAGACCCTGTATATAAGCAAAGATTGGTGCTCCGGCATCATTTCCCAGAGACCAGAGTGATGTATAAGATCACATATTGTGACTTATACAGGATAGAGACAACGATACGACAATAAATGAAAACACTGGCAATACTAATGCATAACAGTATTTTAGAACGATTAAATGAATCATAACTTCGAAATTAATAAAGTGATTTTTTCAAATAAACTAATTAATAATGATGGGCCGACTATGGGGTTTGCCAATCTTTAACTAGCTAAAGTAACTAAACTATTGGATATATTTAATTGAATTTTCGTATGCAGACTTTCCCAGTCTGGCATTAGACATACGCAACATAATTTATTGTTGTCTCCGCCTTGTATTTTAGAGTTGACTTGATTAGGATATGTGATTGTTAAGACAATAAAGTAATGTCAAATAGATTGAATTTTAACCCTTCATTGCATGATTTAATATCTTCTTGTAGAAACATTTTTTAATCTGTGAACCGCCCACTGATTTGTGTGCTTTTTTAACCTGTGAACCGTTTGATGGAAATTTCCATCAAGACTGTTATGTTCACTTCCTTCCATTGGATTAGTAACTAAAGCGCGCTTCTCTAAATTATTATTATTTTAAGTAACTTATTGATTTTTGTTGTAAAAGTTCTTATTTTATTATTTTGGCTATTCAGTATTATTTATAAGGAGATCCCACAGTTTACCTAAATACTAAGTTTTAGCTCTTATTTTTGTAATAGGCTAATTAAATAGTAGCCTTCAGAATACCATCTGGATGGTTGTGCTTGCCTTTCGTGCTTTTTATAAAGTAATTATTTAACTGTCCGTGGTTTCTAAATAAATGACGTCTAAAAGGAGAAATGTGATTCTTCTTATTTTAAGAGAAATGTAGGTAATTTAATCCAATTGTAAATTGATTATTATGTCCTCTTTGAACTAATAAATAAAAAAATGTTTCGAGTGGAAATTATACCGTTTTTTGTTTTTCTGAGCCTATGTCGGTAGAGTTGGGCCCATACTCGACTGGAAATTGTGACGGACTGAAATATTACTGGCAATAAAAATACGAGCCTACGTTTGTATTGTATTTTAAACTATAGATAGTGCCATCCGCAAAGACTCGCCCCACTCTTCTTACTAGACTTCTTCTTTTCTTCTTGCTAGTGGTTCTCGCTAGTTAATTCCGCTAGTGTTTTAGTTTTTTGATACACACTACCCACTAATAGGTAATTACTGTGTATCGACAAAACTAAAACACCAGCGGAATGTTGCACACTTGTACTGTAAGCGATTAGGAAGAGTGGGGCGCGTCTTCGTGGATAGCGCTATCTGTAAAACCTATTTTTTGTTTTAAGGTAGTAGAGATAAACCATTTTAAAACTGCACGCCCAATACAAACATTTGAAATGGAGCAACAAGCAGTGGAGGGCGTTGGTATCTCTACTGCCCTTATAATTTCGTCATGTATGTCTGTCCTTCCGGAACTCGAAACAGCCATTTTACTGAGACTGGGCACTATATCGATAAAAATTAGAAAGGTTTACTCTGTGCATTGCTAAACAATGTTGAAGTGAAACTCCGAAATAAATAATTTTGGTGTGGTACTTCATAAGTTCATGTAACCATTTTTTCTCATAAGGACAGGAGGGGATGGAATAAAAATCAATGAGCATATAGAGGTGTGAGGAACAGGGTGTAAAGTTCACTCATCCTACATAGAAAAGGGAGGATCGTCCGACCAGACGTGTGTCGTGTCTGGTGGGCAACTGCCGGATGTTTTTTTTTTTTTTTTTTTAGTATCTCACAGTTCAACCTATGAGGTTGTCGTCTGCTTAACCGGGCTTGCCTGTGGATGCCTCAATATATTATGGCCTCCAGTCTGAGCTTAAAAAACTAAGCGACTACACGCTAAGGGCACCCCCTATGGGGAACGGGCCTCTGCTTAGAGCGTCGCTGGGAGGGCAGCAAGGGACAGGTTGGATCGGAATTATTTAGGGCCGAATTTAAAACTACAGGCTCAGCGGCGCGGGTTGGCTCGAGCAAGAGTCGGGGCGGGCCCGATGATTCATGTCGGACTGCTTCCTGCGATGCAGGATTTTGCGTGACGTCAAAATGATGCGTAGTTCGCATGTGGCGATCTAGATGCCGCTATAAGCATAAGCGTGATCGTTGGAATTTAATGAAAGGTGATGATGCTTTTGTGACTTTTTATTATGGCAATGTTTGTGAGAAATGGGATGTTTTCGGTTGGGTTAAGTTATAGTAATAACATAGTTTTTTCGAAATATACTGGCGCCGATTCCCTTGTTCACAAATTAAACTAAATTTTCGTTCAGTGCATCTTTTTCTTTCTATTTCATTAAGAAAAGGACAGAACATAAATATTAGTTTAGTCCTGTCAAATCAAGATACTCCATAGACAAGTTTAGACGTGATTAAAAAATTGGCTACTAAAAATACGTCAATTTATGTCAGGCGCTGACTAATTTGACAGGACTAAACTAATATTTATGTTCTGTCCTTTTCTTAATGAAATAGAAAGAATAAGATGCACTGAACTTAAATTTAGTTTAGTTTGTGAACAAAGGAATCGGCGCCACTAACTTATTGCGGTCGGTAAAATCAATACTGTGCATGTGTATTCATCCTAATTACGGAGCCCTTCACTGTGCGTGATCCGACACGCACTTGGCCAGTTTTCCACCAGGTAGTTGGGATGGACTTATCATTTAGCAAGTAGTGTGGAATTTCTAGAAGACAAGGTTGATCAATTATTTGTAAACACAAAATAAAAGTCAAAAGCATATGGCACAGTTCCAGTTTATTTTTTAAATGTTACATGTGCTAGATAAAAAAATAATACAGTCCGATTAGTGAAATTCTTTTTACTATTACCCATCGGCCGATGGCGAGCAAGCGGCCGAGTTTCGTATCGTTGCTGAAATTAATACTTAGGTTTTATTACAAATCGTTTATCTTCACATCCGTACATTCTAAGTTGGAAAACATTATATTTTTTTACAATTTTAACAAGCATTTTAACCGACATAGTTTTGAGCCCTTGGCTTAATTCTGCAGGTATCGACTCGACAGTGATTATATCGAATCGATTAATTATTTAATATTCATTTCGATGGTAATCGAAGCACGTATCGAAGTCGACACGCACAGACATGCCTCTGTTGGACCTTTTTGGTAGTACAAAGGTACTTTGACATCGTAAGTGCCTTGTATAATATAATTTAAAAACGATATAGTAATTCATCTATTTATACAGTCATATTGTCAAGTGGCCGGGCGTCGCGCGGGCACTGTTTATATTACTGGGCATTATAAAAATGTACTGCGCGTGCGCATCAAACACAAAATATTACGATTTATTTACAAAAATGTAATGATGTCAATTTACACTGAGCCGCAATATACGCGTACCTACAGCTTTAGACGAATTGGCAAGCATTGAACTTACAAATAAATGGAAAACACACTGGCAGTGATAAAACAATGTTGTGTTAAATAAACACAAAATTCTAAATTTGAGCGACGTCTAATATCCGGTGAAATTGGCACCTGGAGTTATTATTTATTAAAACACATTCTCTAAAAGTCCGAATTGATTGATTACTTAAACCGTAATACACACGATCGTGATTTTTTGTGTTTGATGATTCGCGCCACAACGCAACCTTAGGCAATAAATAAAAAAAATGATTTGTTTAATTAAATTAATAAAAAATAAAGAGTTCGAAACGATCGTAGCGTTACTTCTATATTTACAATGTGTTAACTTACAACTAATTAGAAGCATCAACTATGAAAAATTTTATCAACATTGAAGGCACATGATTCCGCACCCGATTCTCGTCATATATGTGCAAACATTAGGTGCACTCTTCGCTGGCAACATTCCTCTGTACTTCTATTTTACATGGCAACACTGCAAGTTATATCGTCTGTCGAAACTTTGTAAAGAAAGCTGAATGGGTAAATAATTTTAAATATTATTCCAATGTGGGATAATTGTGGTTATAACTCGTAAATATCTATGACACATACGTTCTGTGCGTTTTGCAAGAAGTTTTGACAAACAATACAAGCTGAACTGTTGGTACATAATGGACCGGACGTGACATGCTAACTTACCTACACAATATTATACAATATGCGAAATAAGTACTGGTATCAAACTGTTCGCGTTGCACGACACTCGCTCCGAACTAACAATTTATTCAAACATTTTATAGACGAAGCTAGATAATTAGGTAAACAGCTGATAATTTAGTGATATCGATTCGGGTGAAAGTTTCATGCAACGCAAACGTAGACTAGTTAATATAATTGAAGTTGACTTAGGGAAACTCAGTCTGGCAATGATATTATAGCAAAGTAATTTGCTCAGGCGCCGACACAGTTGTTCTGTGGGTATAAAATGGGAAGAGCAAGAGAACTAATAGCAGCCTTATCGAGTTACTGTACCAGTAATGAGGAGTGACGTCACTTCACTTTAGGGTATATAGCGTCATTTGATATCAGTCTCCATTACTAATCAGTTTCAGAAGTTTAATAAAAACTATAGTTCTACATAGAAAGATAACTAACAGAACTAAAAGGTCCCCCACAGTACAAACGTGCAGACAGCTGAGCTCGGCTAAGACCGGTCGCAATACAGAATAAACACAAATTTATTCTTACGTTCTATTTCGCTAATTAGTTCTATTCACAGCTGCGGAACGGAAATTATTTATATAAAAACATGTCTCCACTTATAAGTGCAGTTTAATAATTCATTACATTGATATTTGATTGAGATCCCGTCGTGTGTACGATTTTTGTCAATAATTTCGAAGTGAACGGCAAAGTGGTAGAAAACATGCTGGTGCACGGCAGTTTATACATGTAAATTTTCCTATATTATAAGATGTAACGATAACAAACAAATATCTCGATTTGATCATTCGATATTGTAATCGATAAACCGATAATTTAGCGTCTACATGTAGTTATAAAACTAATTGTACTTTGTAGTAAATAAATACGAGAAGCCAGTCATCAGCATTTTTTGCACCAGTTTGGTAAAATTTCATACTCCGTCACAAATTCCGAATCCCCAATTTCAACGAAACTATATTTTATATTTAAACAGAACACGTCATTTTACATCTAAAATATTAATTTAAAAATATACAAACTAAGCAGTCATTCATGTAACACTAGGAATATAAAAAAAAAATGTTTGCATACCGTCATTCTGCGATTTAAAAAAATATCGTACAATAGTAAGCGTACTCAACTAGCTCGTAGTAAAAAAATAATTAAAATTAATTTAAAAAAAGCTTAAAGAGTCAATGAGGAACAGAATTTATACATTGTCGCGCAGTTATACCTATTACGATTATACTTATCGTAACATTTTTAAAATAAATAATTTATTTAATCTATAGCCGCCCTGCCGTCGCTGTACAGTATTTTAAAAAGTTTATTATCAGTTTTCGATAACTTAACCTTATTTATAATAATATTAAAATCAATAATGTCACTGACTCACATAAAATATAACAATCATACTATATAAGCCATGAGACAGGGCGACATGTAAAGGGGATTACACACTGGCGCATACCCAACTCGCACGCGTTCTCACTGGCGGACTGTCATCGATGTAATGTTGAACGGTTCAGGGGGTCTACTCTACTACCTAAGCACGGAATACGTAGTTTCGGCCGTTACGTATCATTTATGGAGATACGGTTAGTTCGGGGCCCGAACTAAGAATTAATGACAAGTCGACTTGACAGCTGTCCCTACTTTCGATATGTAATTGCCAGTCCGAAAATTTAATTTGACAGATGAACTACTTTCAAACGGGCCCGCCCGTATTTTCTTTGACGGTCTTAGAAAGTAGACCCCTTGCTATTTGACTGGCGGTACTTTCCATATCGCGGATTATTCCACTGTTACTTGATATAGGTATTATCATTTCAGTTTTAACACCACGGAAGAAAAATCTTATCACTTTTCTAACGATAAAGAACACATTGTCACGTCACTAGACCAACTGAATTAAAACAAAAGTAACTTGAATATTGTTGTGAATTATCTCTTTTACTTTCGTGGTGTTACAACTCAGGCGTAATGTATGCAGCCGACAGACTTATATTTATCGCACTATGGATATTGCTACTATGCGATTTAAATTAACTTCACTTAGGTGAAGCACGTTCCATGCAAAACTTAGCATGACACGATTTATTGTTGCAAGCTGCTACAACCTATGCAACTAGATTGTTGTATATCGACGTTGAAAGCTGACATTGATCCAGTGTAGTGCATTGTAGTCAGATAACTTTAATTGAGCGACCATCGATAATGTTGTGAGGCTATCTATATCGATCACAATCTAGAGTTGCACCTTCTATCGAAATGGTCAATTCCATCTTAAGTTAAATCGCATAGTTTGTTGTAAAAATTAACCATTAAATCCTTTTCTTTGAAGTCATAAGTAGTGTTGTGTTGTCCCTACCGCACAGTATCCGAAGTCCCCGCAGTGTCCGCACTAGTGACGTGAGCTAGTCGATGCTCTTGACGCGCGCCATGACCTTGCCTTCGAACATGGGGAGTGTATCCGAATCGCTGCTCACCTCCTCTTGGATCACTGTGTCTAGATCCGCGCAGTTCGTTTTGAAGAAGTATCTGAAAGAGGTGACATTTAGGTAAGTTAATTCAGCAGGGGTTATATTTCGATGGGTTTTGTTCGTGCAATCCATTACTAGAATTTTGAGGGACAAAATATATGTAGTCGAGTTAATTTGAATAAAAATTTTAACTGATGAACATGTGTACTTCTGGAACGGGAACCTATCCCGTCTAAATTGGCCCCTTGAGAACGTTACAAAGCAGTGAGTTACCTATAGTTGCCCTTCCGTGGCAGGTAGTCCTTGAAGACCCGTAGCGTAAGCGGCGCGGCGGGCACCTTGAACCTGTAGGGCACGTGCTCGTCCAGGAACGTCACCACCACCACCGTGTGTGCCTCCGCGCCGCCGCCGCTGGCGCTGCTCGACTTGCTGCCGCTGCCTCTGTACGCAGGACAAACATGTTATGCCGTATGTCCAATGCTGTGGGCCAAAATAAGCCCTGACACAGCCAGAAGGCGTCGCGACAGACCTCTTAGAAGACGTCGGGACGAGCTGGAGAAAGCAAACGACCAGTGATCCGCTTTAGCCCTGGATCAAAAGAGCTGGAAGACATGGGGAGAGGCCTTTGCCCAGGAAGTTTTTCAAAGAAGCCTGTGATGATCACTTTTAAAAAAAAACGTTGATCATTTTTGTGACTTTGTTTCATTAAATTCGTTCGTAGAAACTTTACATTTTTGACTTCACCATTTGCATCGTATAACATGAACAAGTTTCTAAGTATAGTAAAGATAAGTGGACCCTTCACTTTGTCAATGCTGTGTGTTTTATTTATTTTTACTTTTAACATAAAACGAGAATTAGCCATAGAAACTTAAAATAAGAAGTAGCGACCTGGTGCTGCGCGGCTGCTTGTCCTTCCGACGCAGCTCGTCACGGTCGGCGCTGGAGGCGCGCGAGTCGCGATGCGCGCGACGCTCGAGACGCTCGCCCTCGGCCATCCACAGCAGGATGCGCGGCTCCACGCCGCCCTCCGACACCACGGACACGCCGCTGTCTGTCAGCTCCGTCACCGTCTTCTTGGAGAATGATCTGCGGAACGGGAATTGTAACATATGAAATGCAGCGATGATTCAATATCATTTAAGTATAGGGAAGTATTGAAATGATAAATAGACGAAGTGAAAAAAGTATTTAAACGTTTTAAATATTGGTTTCTGCAACACGTCATGTTGCGCAGTTTTTTTTTATCATGAATACAAAATTTGATCATGTTGTTAGCAACACTATAGAAGTTCATGTTGCCAGCAACATATTTCATTCAAAAACATGTCGCCTAATCAATGTTGTGCAACTTTTGTTTGCCATGGTTTAAAAATTCTTGTCTTTATTGAATTCATATTAACAAATTATATATAGGTAATTATGTAATATTTTGTTTTTTTTTTTATTTTGTAGAATATGTTGCGTGCCTTTTAGGCTTACTTGCATCGAAAATCGCTAAATGCATTAACGCTATAAAATTTAAAACTTTGTTCTATTTATGTCAATCATTTGAAGAAGACGGACAGAAAAACGTCGTTTAGTATTAATCCCCTTATTCATAAAACTTATCAAACCTATTTTAGTTAAAATGGGGTTTGTCTCTTTCTTACACACAGAAATGACAACGTGACAGATAAAGACAAACGTTCTATAAACCTATTTTAGCTAAAATAGAGATAAAATTGGATTATGAATAAGGGGGTATATGTATAAGCGATCTGTGGTGCAAACGGATGTGTCTGTGTTAACAAAAATATTTTTTTTTATGTATCCTTACCTGCGAGTCAAGGAATGCGGATGATGCAACGAATCGGGCGGCGCGTCGTAGTGTCCCGAGTCAGCCGACAGCGCCGAGGGCGCGCGTCGCGCCGCCGGGTTGTGCGGCGCGTGCGGCGCGTGCTGCGCGTGCTGCGCGTGCGCATGCGCGTGGCGGGCGCGCGCGCGCCTCCCGCCCGGCGGGGACGCGCCCGGTGTGCGCTCCGACCACACGCGCGACACGTGCTGGTCTGCGGCACGAGATACACCACTATTCATTAATATAATAGTACAACACTAGGCAAAAACTATAACCATAGAATTAATTTCTTTCTGCGTAACACTACAGAGAGGCTTTCTTTTGCTAGATACGCAGCTAATTTAGTCGCCGGCGACTCGCTGGTGATTTCAAAATGTCACGACTACACACACATTTTGAAAATAGATTTGTCGCTAGCGATATCAAAATCCGTGTGTGGACGTGCGATTTCGTAGTCGCCAGCCAATCGCGACTACAATCGCTGCGTGTATCACTTGTATTAGGCATTCCTCTTCTTTGTATTTTAAATTCTTCATGTCAAGTTGGTTAAAAATTATCAAATTAAAATAATGATTTGAAAAAAATCAGCAATGATCAATATTTTATTAGATTTTTATTTTTTTTTTCAAACTTTAAATCGTAAAGAATTTCCATATTATCCCGTCTTTTCATCGCTTCGCCACGAAATCAGTAAGTTCGCTGTTGTATACTGACCGAGGATATCTTGATCGTTGTCGTCATCAAGCTGCAACTTCTCGCGGATCGCCGCGGCCACCAACTGCGGAGGTAAAGCTTGACTCGAAGCCTCCTCGCCGTCACCCTGTATACACACAAAATGTTAATAACGCAAAATTAACAAAAAAAGCGTATTTTTTTATATTAGCTTTAGGACTTGTTATGAGGCCCTAAGTTGCCAGTTTGGTGGTTCGAGGAACAAGGAATGACGTTCCTTCATTTTTATAAAGGAAGACAGTAATATACAAAGATTGCTTTGTTTGCAAAGAATGCAGATTTAATTCTACATGAAGTTATTCATCATGTCGTTTGTAAATCGTTCGCTGTCTGGTTGTCTAATTCCAATACAGCGGGCTAGATGTTGCTACACCCTTATTGGTAATGAAAACAGTTGCAAGATACACGTGGGAAGCTGTTCACAAAAAGGTTATTGCAGTACTTAGAACGTAAGAATTATAATTGGTATTTAGGAAAGTTTGAAAAGACTGAGGATGGCTAGAATCGTAATTCTCCAATCAGTATGGTTCCTGCCTTCCCGACTCATCTTTTGTTTAGCTTATCCGATTGCTGGGCAAAGGCCTCACCCGAGGCCTTCCCGGAACTCTTCTCGCACCACCTCGAACCAACCCTTGTGTTAATCGTCCAGGTTATAGTCATCTCGCCACTGTTTTCTGTGCAGACCTCGGCCGTGCCGACCATCTTCAGCTTATTATTAGGATTCCCAAAAACTTTATATAGTGTAATTAGCCTTTAAAGACATGGACAAGTGCCTGACCTCGGCGAGGCGCCTCTCGAGCCGCTCCTTGGTCTCCTGGTCGCGGCGCACGCGCTCCAGCTTTTCTATGAGTAGCGGCGCGAACTCCGCTGGCGGCAACACGCGCAGCTGTTCCGACTGCACGCGCAGGGTTCTGGGGATCACCTGGAACGAGATAAATGACAATTTAACACAAGAAACAAACGTTTTTAGACGGACGGACGGGGCAGTTTTTGATACATTCGGGCAAAGCTGCTAACAGCTCAACGATAAGGCAATCCATATTTTTAAATTGATGATGTGCAACATCATCAATTCATATATAACACACAATTCGAAAAACGTCAGAAGCGATGCGAAAGCTGTTTATCTTCTAGAAACAGCAAAATTAAATCAAACAGTTCTTTACATCTATCTATATTAGTGAAGGAACATTATGAGTTTGCATGTCGAGAGACAGTCTTTAATTCAATGCAATTAGGTATATTAGAACATCAAAATATTTAAGTATCCACATCTGCACCTCCATTTTGTCTTCTATTGAAAGTGCGTTTCTTACTGCGTCACCTTAAGCTCTTTATTATTATATTACACAATTTTTTATTGCTATTAAAAAGCACTCGATATTTATGTGCAAACTACACAACAGGTGGCATCCTGCACTTGACTGCTGAGGGTCAGAAAAATGGTATCAATCTTAGTTGCAGTGTGTTTATTGATAATAAAAGTCAACAATGCGAGTCGAACGTGCCTTATCACCGGCTGAATTGTTACATTATGAGATATTTACCTGAAGGGAATTAATGGATATTGATAACTTTGAAGTTCCGGATTCATTTAACTTCTAATTTTGTTGACTTTTTTATACTTTTCGCAATTTTATTGACGATCGTTATAAACGGCAAAAAATTTGGCGCGGGAGGGCGAAATTAAATGTAATAAATCATGTATGAAGCGATGTGGTAAAGGGTTCATTATCATTTTCATGTTGGGGTCAGCTTCCAGTGGTAAAGGGTTGTATACAAAAATGTTTTGCCATCTTTTTTACATTACGTGTCGTCTAAGTTCAAAATAGAAACGTTCTTTTCTCGCGCTGTATATTAGTAAAAAGATAGCAATACTCCACTTTTGGTGAAATTGGTGAACAAGACTTTCAGAACCTAGGTTATTGTGATTGTGTTTTTAATAATAATAATAATTCTTCCCCATCGCCGTATCTCTACGTTGACGTCGTGGTGGGGCTTGCGCGCTCCGAACTCTAAGCCTGTGACAGAAGAGTTTACTTTGCCGGAACAGGTCTAGGGCGAGGAGCCAGACCAAGAGAGATACAGAAACCCGCAGGGCAGTATGTGGCGAGCTGTTGGGCAGTAGCGACCCCACGGACCCTATCTCCCGGGAGAAGTCTTGTTCCTCACCTCTGGCTTGCCTTTATTGGCCGGCTAGAGTGAACAATGACGAGGAATAGAGCTCCTACCTCATTCTTGCCTTTATTGGCCGGCTTGAGTGGAGATTCGCAAGAGCAAACGTGTTCGGAAGAAGGAACTATTCCAGTAAGATGCTGGTAGGGATCTTGACCGTACTTCCGGGATTGTCCTGATAGCCGTGGAATACCTCTCCACTCCTCATAAGCACCTCAGGACATGTTGCACCCTTGTCGCTACGTCACTATGTGCTAGTGACCGTTTCCGGGGGCCCATTATTGAGTGTGCAAGTTACCCCCTGCTTTTTTATCCGTGTATATGTATATAAAACATTGATTAGGCAGGGGTCATAGTTCTTGGTAACCAGTCTACTTTAGCCACGCAAACCCATAGCCCAACTTTTTATTTTTCCATATCCGGCAATAGTCCTACACCAACCGGGGGTTGTCCTTGGGTGCACTTGCATAGTGCATACAGGGAGAATCGTCGGTTGATGCCACATTTCATTAAAATTTCCTAAGGGGCCTCTGCGGGTTGGCTTCGGCCCCTCGTACGCCTTCCAAAGGACCGGGACCCCATGGTCCCGAGATATGTAAAGTCATAAAAAAATAATAATTTATTTAACTTTCGTACAGCAAAAGAATCCGTTTTGTTAGCAAACATATTTTATAAGGGCGAAGTTCACGAATGAACCTGAAAGCGATCAGCATCTCTAAACCGCATTCAAGCGCTTATGACAGCGCTTTTTTTGCCGACAAAACGGATTCTTTTGTTGTACGAAATTTAAATAAACACTTAGCTCTTGAACGCGGTTTAGATGTGCTGATCGCGTTCAGTTTTATTGTGAATTTCGCCCTTTGTAATACAAACGAGCAATATAGACTAATTTTTCTTATGTTTTCTGTTGTATAATCCATATCCTTACCATGGCAGTATCCTGTTCCTTGTTGATGACGGCGTGGCGGTCGAGCCCGTGTAGACGCGGTCGGTGGCGCGACTCGCGAGATTCGCGCACGTTCCGCACTGACATGCCATCGCTAGAGCGAGATAGAAGATACAGGTTAGCTGTGTGTGCGACTGTGACGATGATAGTATTGGACTGAGTTTAATTTAATGCTTGAAAATTGTTTTTTGTTTTACTTTAATGTTACTAACGCGCTCGTTAAGTTTGTGGTTCTAATTAGCACAGTCATTTTATTGTTGACTTTTGACGTTAATATTTTAAACAGTCTAATAATCAGGCTTGTAAAAAGAATACGAGAATCAACAATTTTTTGGCAAGAGAAATGGTGGGGCCTACTATTCATCAAAAGAACTATAGATAGCTGTTACTTTATTTGTTTGTAAGTTTGTTATTAGGGTCATCGGTCTGATGCAAGTTAATGCGTTTCACACGAATGGGGTCAAAATGATAAATTAGTGCTAAAAAGTTAAGCAGTTCTAAAGCTCATAGGTACAGAAAAACTAAAAGATACTTTCTATATTACAGAATAAAAGGTACACTTACTTGATCGAACTCCAAGAAATTTTAAATTAGATGTAGGAGATAGAACCCTTGTTAACGTAACATTACCAATAATGGACCCAATTATACTAGAACAAACCAACCCAGGCGGCTCCATGAATACGTCATCATTCGAATCAAATCAATTTTCTCCCAGTTTCTGCAGTAGGTACTACTGATTTAACCGGTCAAGCACCGTGCGTCGCCTATTGGTGACGAAACAATAGAAAATCAATTGTGTCTCATTAGCGGCGCTCCACAGATTAAACATATTTTAAGCATTAGGAACAGTCCAATTGTTTGTGCTGGATAGCAAATTAGCAACGTGGATTTAGATTATTGGATTAATTTGAGTTTATTCATTGAATTTTGGGGTAGGAACCAACTATTACTTAGCTAGTACGCAGTTTGTATGCCGACGTGTAGGTGTCGAATATCAATCCGAGAATGATTGACAGACTAGCAGCGCCCCGCGGTTTTACCCGCATAAGTATCGATCCCGTAGGAATATCGGGATAAAAAGAATCTTATGTGTTAATCCTGGTTATAAACTATCTGTGTGCCAAATTTCATCCAAATCCGTTAAGTAGTTTTTGCGTGAAGAACTAACAAACATACAAACACACTATCAAACTTTCGCCTTTATAATATTAGTGTGATTGTGGGTTGGATCGTTTTTGCGTAACTGGGACCACTGATACTCACACAGCTGACATCGTACTGCACACCGACCGCTTGCGTGCGCGTACACACCGCGTCACATAACACTACATGTACTCACACACTGCTGCCGGACAGCGAGACGGCGTCGGAGTCGGTGCGGCCGCTGCTGAGGCTGGCGCGCTCCGAGTCCTGGCGGGACGCGGGGCAGTAGCCCGCGTACGACACGTGCGCACTGTACACCGACCGCTTGCGGTGTCTGCCGTGCCACCGACATACATACGGGGGGAATGAAGGAACGGACATGGGGCATAAGAGGTAATGGAAGAACAGTTTAGCGCAGAGGAGAGGTAGAGATCGATTGACGAAATAAAGAGTTTTGGTTGTATAAACAAGTTTTTTTTTTATGAATGTCAAAGATCGTTATTAATTTTGATAGATTTTTCATGATTTGTGAAATGGGAAAGTAAAAATTGACAAAGATATTAGGAATAAAAAAAAAATTTTTTTTAATAGTCAATCAGGAGGTTGCAAAATTAGAATGGAAATATAGGAATGGCAGGTATGTATAAAATATGTGAGGTGGCAAGACAGAGCGTTTAGCGTGTAATGCGGCGAACGCAGCAAACATGCAGCGCGGAACAAAACATGGGGGCAAACAATACATGGGTACATCAGTCAAGCTGACGGGAGCGAAATTAAAGTAAAAAGGCTAGTGCTGGATCGCTCATGCAATGCTGGGGTCACACTTCATGAACTCGAAGACTAAGGCGGGCTGATCAGCTTTATTTGAGATGACGAGATTTTTTTTTTGTGCAAAATACAGTGTTATTTTTAATTAGTTGGTGAAACTTCTCAGATGATATGGGTATCGGTATCTAAGACCAAAAGTGTTTTTTTTTTGTTTTATTGGTATTAAATGGAGATACCCACCATGTCTGTGAAATTTTGCCGATCTATTCAAATAACCCTGTATACAATAATTCTGTCTGATATATTTTTTTTTCATGTTGCGTTACGTGACCTTTGTAGTCACTAGCATAAGGTTCATATTCAAACGGCGAATACTCGTATTGGTATTTCGATACAACCCGCCTCATGTCAATTATGAATATATTTTGATACGTCAGTATTATAAACTGTTTGTTTTTGAGGAGAAATTTTGAATTTTGGTTTTATTCTTTATCTATTGTGATCAAAACTGGATCTAAACTAAGCCAAATCTATTACTAATAGCAATAATGTTTTGTACTCATAACTACTTAATAAAATATAAAACTAAGAACTAAACATTGATAACAATAATTACAAACAACTCTACTGTGACTAATAAGTACAAAACTACAAAAACTTGTATTTGGTTTTCAAAAGATAATTACAGTAAAAAAATATAAATCAAATGCAAGTTTCTGTAAACTTTTATCTTACAAAATATCTGACATACCTAATGGTCACTTACATGGGCAACTAAAATTTCGAAGTTTTTGGGAATTTCTAAACGATTTTGTGTTTGCTTAAATTTCTCGGTATTTCCAGGAATTGCACAGTTAATTGCTCACGTAAGCGCATATAAAATCTATTCACAACGTCAATATCTATGGTCTTTACTCTTTACAAAAAGTGAGCGAGGTGTGAATAAAGCGGGCTACTCACGGTGCGACATCGGAGTGCAGCCGGCGAGACTGCGTTGCTAGTAACGCGTCGTGCGTCAGTCGCGCGGCGGGCGCATTACCCGTGCCCAGTTCTTGCCCTTCGTGTAGGGTGGCCAGACCACCTACTGCTCCCTATTGGTAAAATAAACTATGCTACAACTTCTGACCTATAACCTATGGGACAAAAGTTAAACTGCAGCTTCTGTCCCATAGCCTATGGGTCAGAAGCGAAACTGCAGCTTCTGCCCTATAAACAACTCCAGCTTCTGGCCCCTATAACTTATGGTTAAAAAACTAAACAGCTGCTTCTGACCTATAACCAACTGCAACATCTGCCTTATAACCTATGAACCAAAAACTATTATATTCATTCCTAAAGTAAAGAAGTAATTAAAGCCAATTACAAATATTCAGTATAAAGGACATGTCCAGTTACGGGCAGTAACTGGACATTCTGGTATAGATAAATGTTCATGATTTAAGGTTTTTCAGTAAGATTTAAATTACTATGGATTAATTAATTCAGTATTACTTGCGTAACATAATTCTCAAAAAAAAAAACAGTACTCAATCGTAGCTTCCGCTTTGCCATTTTTAACGGGAAGTAGGTACTAAATATGTTTTTGACGTTCCATTTTATCCCGTAATTATCTTTAAATAGTGTGAGCAATAATTATAAGCCGCTTATTTTAGATCAAAGGAATATATTAACGTATTTGCGTATAAAGTACGACAATATTACTAAAATATTTTTGTGTACACATCAAACGTGTTTTTCGTTTAATACCCACTTCCTAACATAAAGGTAAGTATTTATTACTTTTTGACATGACATTGACATATTGCGTTATTTTTTGCTTGCTTACTGTGCGATTATTTTGTGTTATTAATATTTTCTTTTAACGACCATTGCTATTCTACACGGAGTGACATCATCTAGATACGATGACTATTGCTATTCTTATAGGATTCTGCTTTTCCTTTCGATTTGGATATTATGATGAGGTGCATGGCTGTGCTGCGGAAAAATACAATGACATTTCTTATTGTCCCAGCTCCCATTAGATGGATACGCAAGTGTCACGATTGTTATAATTTATTAAATAAGTACCGAAGCTGCTGACAATGAAAGATTACTAGGTCATGCAATGGTCTGTCGTATGGTATCTTGGCTGGGCAAGGCATCTAAATAACGTGCTAGCACCAGCTACATTTTTGGACAATGTTTTGGTGTCTCTAGGTGTGTGTTAATTTTTTTATCATTTTATTTAAGAATGTATCTACAATAAAGTAATTTGCTTTGCAATAAATACATACATAGTTTTATTTATTATAATCCCAATTCAGTATCAAAAAGTAGCTACATATAAATAATATTATGGGTATTGAAGATAGAAACCAAAATACGGAATTAAAGATGATGCCAATATAATATTATGTGCATTTATGTGACAAACAATAGGTGCTTAACATTTTTGTTACACAAATAGAAATATCCAAAAAACTGTAGAATATGATCTCAGACCAACAAAATGTTTCACTCAAGACATACCACCAATTAGTACCTGTATTCGCTCACAGATGTCATTATACTAAAAAAAAGCTAAGAAAAATCCCTAGCGTATAATCCTTATTTTGACCAGTTTACGCAAGATCCTGACTCCTGAAACTTATTAATTAATAAACTATAAAATACGACGATTATAATAATATAACAATCATTACTGAACATTTTCTTTGAATGCCTAGACATTCGCCTATTGCTCCACCAGACATGTCCTTTTGTAAATTAGCTACATAATTACAAATTACTTATATTACCTTTATAAAACTTTTGTTGCATAAAGTATCAAGTAAGGTCCACAAAAAATTGTACCATCAAACAACCGTTCATATAAAAAAATTAAGAATAATATTCTTACCTCTCTAGGAGGATGCGGCGGCGAGGCGTCTGGCGATGACAGAGGTTGCGTGGCGGCGCTGACATACGACACGTACGCGTCCGAGCGCAGGAACGATTGGTACGTCGTCTCCGTTATCGCACGCGTCACCTAAGATACCACTATTGCGATTAAAATGTCGGAAGATGAAAAGGTATTTGATCGTTAGCTTTTTTTTTAAGAAATTTTATTAGGTTTCTGCTTGTTCTGAAATATGATGCCAAATTATCTAGCAAAACTAATTAAATTGGTGATAGCTTAAATGATACCCCAAAACTTCACAGACGTGATGGGTATCCAAATCTCATCATCTGCCAAGCCTTTTCCCAACTGTGTCGGGGCTTCAAATCTAACCAGATGCAGCTGAATACCAGTATTTTACATGGAGGTACTGCCTATCAGACCTCCAAAACCCAGGTACTGCATAACACGATACCCTTAGTAAGACAGGTTGTCAGACTATCAGGCTTTTAACTATCCATATCTAATCATAATAAGACAAAAAAAAATGTGAAGTTCGCTAGTTCATTCAGTTTAACCTTTCGTATTTTGGAGAAATTGATGGCAAAATTAAGACAAATGGAAGTTCACACGTCAGTATATTCGATTTATGTTGAATAAAAGAAATTGATAGCAACTTTGTCAGTTTTTGTACTCTTTAACAGTATCTTTTTGGCACGATATAATAAAAATTATTTATTACTAACTGCGCCTCGCGGTTTCACTCGCGTAAATGTCGATCCCGTGGGAATATCGGGATAAAAAGTAGCTATATGTTAATCCAGGGTGTCAGCTACCTCCATTCAAAATTTTATCAAAATTGGTCCAGCCGTTTGAGCGTGAAGAAGTAACAAACATATAAACACACACACTCACAAACTTTCGCCTTTATAATATTAGTCTGACTACTATTAGTGTGATATATGAAATCGCCCCTTGAACCCTTCTTGAGCAAGCATGGTGATCAATGCTTCTGCCTTCTCTGAGAAGAGGCTTGTGTTCTGCAGAGGGACAATAATAGGTTGGTATTATTATCTTTACTCCTTAACCCATTCGCTACGGCGATAAAAATTACGATAATTAGCCAAGTGCTGGACTTTTCATCGCGAACGTCGATGGGCGTCCTCCGCACCTCATTAGGATAATATGGAACTCCGATTTATTATATATTTGTATTTAAAAAACAATGTGCATATATTGCAAGTATAATTTTTTGTGACTTGTTTTTGCCAAGATAAAAGCAATTTAAAAAAACGCCGATGGGCGTATTTCGCACCTAAATATTAAATCAAAAAACGCCGAAAGGCGTCCGCCGTAGCGAATAACCCATTCGCTACGGCGGACGCCTTTCGGCGTTTTTTGCCACATACCTCTTGCTCCATATTGTCGAATATAGTCTTCTCGATGTTGGAGCCATCCTTGAGGCTCTGCTTTACATGAGTCTTCAGCTCCTCTGGCATCGCTAGCTGAGACTTGCGCAGGAATCTGAACATACATCAGCTATTTTGTAATAGTCCTACTAATCTATGGGCGAAGGCTGAGATCTAAAAAAGCTAATAAGCATGTGCTTTGGCTTAGACATGTCCCTGTCTGTATATTGCACTTGTTTGACAGTTGTGCGACGGTGACAAGGACAAAGCTTAGCCAAAGTACGCGCTGAGGAACGTTTATAGATCACGGGCTAAGGGGCCGAGCCCGGGCTAAGGGTCTCAAGGGCTTCGACAATTATTGGTTACAACACATTCGAAAAATATGGGCCACCGCATAAATGTAACACGCGACGCCACATCACGACTCGACTGTTTATTAGCCAAATATCGAAACATGGCTCCACCAGATGAAATTGGAGCGTGGCGTGGTTTAACTTATTATAAATCTGTTTCCGCCCTTAATGACACCTATTTTCTATTAAGTGTTAATACAAACAGTTGGTCCAGGGAAATAGCAGCCGTGGCTCAAAACTCAACTCAAAACTCAAAGCATTTATTTCAATTATAAACCATTTACGGGCACTTTTGAATTGTCGAATATTCGGGCAGTTAGTCAGAAAGTTGAAGCTAGTTGCCCATTCCAAAACGTAGATCTCTATTTAGAAGAACGAAATGCGTAATGTCTATAAGGGCTATACTCACTTGTATATAGCGGACACGACCTGCCGTATCTTCGAGGGGTCGCATTCCTGGCGCAGGCCCTGCACGGCGAAGTAGAAGTTGAGTCGGTCCACGTGCAGCCCGCCCGCGCCGCCCACGTACTTGCGGAACAGACGCACGCCTTCCGCATCCTAAGGGGGTGAGAAATAAGTGTTTCTAAAGGTTGACCAGGTCTTGCGTATGGCAAGTCTAAAAGTCGTTTTTGGGCAGCCATTAATGTTATTTCGGTAGTTAGGGAAAAATAACGTAATTAAACGTTATAGAAGGATCAGTTCGAACCGAGTCATTTGTTTAGACAGGGTGTATTTTAATAAAATGAAATCCTTTTCTACGAGCAGATGAACAAAGTGGTCTACGCCTACAGAACCAGGAGAAGACATATTTAACCGGTCAAGCGTCGCGGTTCGCCGATCGGCGATGAAACAATAGAAAATCAATTGTGTCTCATTAGCGGCGCTTGACAGATTATTTTGTGACTAACTTAATGCCAAAACAAAAAAACACCACGCCATACAGTGCGACTATTGTAAGACAGTGGTCTAACTTTACATTAAGCTCCTTCACAATACCTAAAATAACACGAATGCCTAATTTACTAACGAACCTCAAGCAACTCGTGCAGGCTGCGTGCCCAGCGCATGTAGGGCGGCGAGGCGGGCGAGCGCGCCGAGCTTCCCGACGAGCCTTCCGTCTGCTCGCGCCACGCCATGCTGACCCTACAAACAAAACATAATATGTGACCACGTGCCCGGGTTCAAGTGCCCATTATGAGAAAGGGTCTTGCTAACCTTTAAACAAATGATTGACGTGTAAAAGTGTTTGTATAAACCTACATACAGAAAAAAAAATCATTTATCATTTAATCAAAGCAGACAACGAAAAGTCTATTGTTCGTTGGTCACCCTGTTTTCGATGTTACTGTTTCTGTTAGCCTGCATCTTCCCACTGCTGGGCAAAGGCCTCTCCCCATGACTTCAGCTCTTTCGATCCAGGGCTATAATAAAATTATCAGTCTAATGGTACCCTGAAATACTTGATCATTCCGATTATTGGTAGTTATCTTCTGTAAATCTGGAACTCTTCTGGCAAGTCGTTGCTTTTGCCATGCCTTTTACGCCATCAACATTATTAAAATGAGAAAAGCCTGCAGAAAAATACGTTGAAAGACACATAGATAGAATATAATTTATTGTGCTTTGTTGTAGTTATTAGTTGCTAAACGAAGTATCAAATGTGCATTCAATGACTCACTTGGACAGATGTGGTTGTGCGAACACATATTTGGACTGAGATTTGCTCTTCTCCTCCCCAGAAGCCGGCGGCAGCGACGACCTGTCAGCAAGCTTGTGCTCCCAACCTGCACACAACATATCACGGTTCGCGCATTTGTCTAATAAGAATAAATTTAAACATCGTTAATATTGCAGAAAGCTTCCATGCGCACTATCATTTATTTACACTAACAAAGCGTCAGGAATTCAGGATAAAATATGTGCGCACGACTTATTACTTATTCGTAGGTGCGCACTTAAAAGCTCCCAAACATTACAGTCCTAGAACAAATCACTATCACCACTTTTAATAGGAAAAGGTTCAGAAAAGCGTTACCTTGCGGGTGGCCGCCGATAGGAGTGTGGCTCATGGCGCACAGGCCCTTCTCCCACCCGCGCGCTGCATGGCGAGACACCACCTGCACACAAACATACAATACACATCAATACTTTACTAAAGATGAGATGAGAAAAAGGTTAATTATTAAATCTAAGTTAAGGCAACATTTTAAAATAGTCTATTGTATTTATATGCATTCATCACAGTTTCACCACTATGATTTACCTCTGGTGCAAATTTTCCTAAGAGATATGCTTTATCAAGCCGTTTTACACCCATTCTTAATAACATTGATCACAAAAACTTTGAATCCACTTATTCAAACCCAAATCACCACAATTAAAACTGTAATCTGAATGGATAAGGTTATTATTGCATCAATAACTGACAAAAAACTGTATGAATATACCCAAGCGCTCCGTTCACACATCAAAATGTTGGTTATGCCACAAGATCCGCGCACCAAGCCGCATAAAAAAATCAATATGGCAAACAATAAGGATCATATCCAGTGTATTTGATTTGTACAAGTTAAAAAGGGATAGCAAACAAAAAATGAGACAGAGTGCCAAAGTCAAGAGTCTCCGGCATCGATCGGTGCTGGAAGGAAACATCACATCGGAGCGTAACATGCTATAGAAACTTATTGTGTAAGCTATACCATTACATATTAATCCACTTAGTATAAGGAATAACATATCATATTTCATAACTCTCTTTACCCAAAAAAAATATATTACCCACTTTATAGGGAACAGAATATATTAATTTATAATTTCTATTCAACCATCCCTAAGTATTACAGAAAAAAGGGACAGATCATAATAAGAGCATGTCAAAACAAATTAAATCATAACTTCATGGTTCAATAAGCAAGTTATGAAGAAAAAAATACATAATAGGGTCACAAAAAAAAACTATAAAGGACCTTACCATGTTCATTGTGCTTAAACAAACAATACACTTCTGTGTTACACCAGTTTATAAAATTATTTCTGAAATAACTTGATGTTAATATTCTTTATTGAGAAAAAAATCTTTTTTTAAGAACGGCACGACTGCACAACGCTACCGCAATAGTCCGAGTGAAAGATCCATAGACGGAGGCTGAATGTTCAACACAATGGGGAACGGACTAATCTCATGCCCTTATATTTTGTATAGTGGTTGTACTTATGATAGGGTTTATTATAAATATGAAATCAATAACGGACTATAAAAACGGTTTGAAGATGGGGTGCACAAAACTTTATGAATGTAGTTGATATATTACCTTATTAGTTATAGCATGAATATGCTTACTTTAGTTATTTTCTTGGATAAAATAGACTTTTTCAAATATTATGAGGTGGGTGACAAAAATATGCTATAGAAAGTAATCATTTTAAAAAGGAAATACTAAAACTTTAACAAAAGTGTTTTGAGCAGGTAATGATACCAGGCGTGATCTTGCGTGTTCCGAAGCGTCACATTGTACCAAATTCAACAAATTTTCATTGAACATGACGAGCATAAACACAGGAAACAAGTTGTAAACAAAGGCACAGCTCGTAAAAGTAACGTCGCGGTAACAATCACGACGTGTAAAATTATCAATAAACTATTAGAAACAAGAGGAGACCTTCAGTTTTATCTAATAGCGAATCATCACCGGCAGAATTGACGGCAATAAATGCTATTTATGCCGAAATACCATGCCGAAACCCGGAAGGGCTATATTTATACAACGATAATGAGAGAAAACTTACATGAAAACGAATATTCTTACTTAGCACGTAACTTTAGAAGGCCGTTCGAAGTGATAACTGTAGATATTAATTGAAAACTTTCTTCGAAATAAATAATAAATTAGCTTGAATCCGTTTTGTATACAACAGCGAGTTTGACGTTTGTTTGACAACCAGCCATGGCAGACAGGACAGCTGTAGCCTAACGCCATCTTTCGACGACGCCATGAATCATGTCAAGCACGTGCGAAGTATTTGTCACAAAGAGTGCTACTAGATGTCGGTAGTTGTTCCGCGAGTTCATAAGCGCGGCAAAAATAAAAATAACACAAACTTCATAATATTCATACTTTTAGCACAGAATAAATAGTGTTTTACGTAGGACGAGTTGGGATTATAATGGATAATAAATGCGCAAGTTTCAATTAGTACCTGTGTAGCAGCTTAATGCCGCTGCATTTCGGTGTTTTGGTCTTGTCTATCTGCTTCGTATTATCTGGAAAAATAAAAAGGCATAGTCAGAAAATTAACTCTATGGTTCCTACTAAAACAGAAATATTTGACTAATAAAGTAAACTATTATAAAAAAAATCCTATATAACCATAGTGAATAAAATTTCAATCAAAGTTGCGAAGTACCTAGAAGCTAAGTAGGCTTCTTTAAAATTATGTAGGTAGGTGTATCCCGTATATCGCGACATCATGATATTCACCTTTTGAAGGCGAATTAATTTCAGGATTCCAATTCGATTTACAGATGAAATGAATAGATAGATATCAAAGACATTTCTCTGAGTACAGCTCTGATATTTGATTTCGCGAAGATCAGACAGTCGGCAAAATTGATTTGTCAAAATCTTGTAGGCTGTATGTATTGTAATTTGACTGTCGCTGGGGGCCTCAAATGATGGATTTCATTCAACACGTATTGTGAATAAAGCCCGTAGACGACCACTTCTGAACATACACCTAATGGCTTTTTAAACCGTGGTCGTCGATGAAGAAAACAAAATAATGGTAACACATGACGCTATCCTTCTCATGACCGAGGGACACCGACTTCCTCCTAATCTTCCTATCCTAGACAGGTCCATACGCCTTTTTTAGGGTTCCGTACCTCAAAAGGAAAAAAACGGAACCCATACGGGATCACTTTGTTGTCCGTCTGTCTGTCAAGACCCTTTTTCTCGGGAATGCGTAGAGGTATCGAATTGAAATTAAAACCATATACTCAGGTCTACAGTCCCTTGAAGCTGTGAAAAATCAAACTTCTAAGTTAACGTAAAAAAAGATACGGCTATTTATGCCGCAAAAAACGTATATTTCAACACTCTCAAGGGAATCAAAATTTATAGGATACCTCCTTCCGGTTGATATAGAATCATGAAATTTGGCAAGAAGCAAGGTCAATAGCACAAGTAAAGGAAAAAATCCGAAAAAGCGCACGAAGGATTCCGTAACATTATCTCAAATAACGGCAAAAAAAATCACGTTTGTTGTATGGGAGCCCACCTTAAATATTTATTTTATTCTATTTTTAGTATTTGATGTTATAGCGGCATCATCTGTGAACATTTCAACTGTCTAGCTATCACGGTTCATAAGATACAGCCTGGTGACAGACAGACGGACAGTGGAGTCTTAGTAATAGGGTCCCGTTTTTACCCTTTGGGTACGGAACCCTAAAAAAACCAGTGATAAACTATTTACATACCTACAGTACGGATGCGGGAGTCCAACTCGCACTTGACCGGTTTTTTCAAAGTGGTGTTCGACCTGTGACCGCGGGAAAAAAGACGTTTGGTTCATTTTCGGCCGGAAGTGCCGGAACCCACTACTAATAGAAGTTTAATGTAATCGTGTAATTCACGTTTGTCGTTGAAGCAAGGTCCCTTCGTCACTAGACAGATTGCTTTACGTACAAAGACTATTTGAAAAACTTTCACCAAATCTCAATTAAGTTAAGTACAATAATCATAAAACACGTTTTGACGTAATAATTGACACATTCATAAACCAAAATAGCTAAACATGTTGAAACAACGTATTAGCGTACAGTACATTTTGTCTAATTTATATATTTTGGTAATAAAGTTTTACTCCCTCGCTAATAATGCTTTCCACGTTCGCGACTGATCTTGTATCGATACCGCCGAACATCCCTATAACTTCATTAGCTGTAGCGATTAATCGACTATCGATATCGATAAAGGCCCGCCCCCAAAGCGTCACTAGCCGAGAGCACGCACTAAGCGACTCTTTGATGTGCGCAAACTTTTCGTTTCCCTTTGATTGGCATAATGGAACTGTGCGTTGTTATTACACTAATTGAATGTTCGCAAAGTCCGAGCCGTATTACTGGAACGGATTTAGTAACGTTCTGTTTGTACCTGTCTGTGTTCCTAGGGGGCTTTTAATTCATTTGCATTTTGATAATTAATATGCCTGCGATTGTATATTTGACGTTGTATGTATTCTATAGGGCACATGTATAGTTATTAAATCTTTAGCATACGGTTTGTACTATCAATGGCTGTGAAGATCGAAATCTTGTTGCTCTTCGCGACAAAAAGATTTTTTATAATAAGATTTGTCTTGACTGCTACTGTCTTCAATTGTGAAATGGGTTTTTTTTTTTCATTTCATGTATTTTTACAGCATTTTTAAGCAAAATATTTAACACCTACTACCTAAAAAACTTAATAAACATACTTGCTTCGTTGCCATAAAAACTTAATTTTACTTGCTGCTGTATCATTCAGGAAAGACAAATTCTCTATGAAGTGAAGTTAAAAGGGAAAATACGACTGTATGATTGGTTTTACAAGTCAGCAAGATCAAAGGGGCAGTAGTCCTTTCATTTTGGGCCGCCATTCGCGGATTACTTTAAAAAAGAGAGAAAGAAAATGTAAAAAAAGTTAATTATAGGTATTTAAGTGAAACAGTCATAGATAAAGGAATCACTGATTACAGGCTAAAGCCTAAATAAATTCTTTGAAGAGCTTTTGCTGTTTTGGCGCGTGGCTTACCTATAATATTAATATAAATTGTATAAAATTACTTACGTCCAAACAAATTGCTTTTCTTCAAAAGTTCTTTCAAGTCTATTTCGTATATTTTCGTACTAAATATTAAGTATTATATTTTATAAATGTTTATTACTATGAATAGCAGCGAGCTGCTCGGCTCCTCGTACTAAGCTTAGACTTCACGACATTTGTGGTCAAGTGACTGATGGATATTATACAGAAGCAAGAAGTATGTATGCGTTTAAATTGTCTTTTTTTAAAGAACAATAACAAGAACTCAAAAGCCACAAGTCTCAATCAATTTACCTCATCTCCCATACTGTGGGCCAAAGTTTCCTCAACAAACACCACATTTGACCAAATACCCTATCACTTAAAAGTAGCAAAAAACCTTTGAAAGCGGTCCCAGGGTCCCGTCCCAATACATCAATAATAGTAACCACCGGTAACAAGAGATCAAAATGATAAGGGTACTGATTCATCGTATTAGCGTTCACTCATCAAAGGGGCTCGGCCACTTTGATCGGGCTGCTTCCTGAGAATTCCTTTGGCACTAAACAACACACTAATCAATCGGGAGGGGTATACGGTACCGTATACCCAATCGGAAAAGGCATTAAGGGCAATAGTTCCAGCTTGCGGTAAACTGTTTGCGAGCGAGGAGGAGGTGTGGAGGCCGGTGGGGGATGTTCTCGCCGTACATCAAAGGCGGGCGAGACAAAGCTTGAGGAGCCTTTTAACTTTATTTAGCGGAGTGGTAAGTTTAGCCGGTCGCGAATCGCGCAGGTTAAAGAGTAACACACTCACTTTGAGCCGGCTGTGCTGTGGGGAGGCGTAGGGCTGGCCGGTGCTGGGCGGACACGGTTTTTGTAGCTTATGATCTAGCAATAAATTAATGAGAAGTTTGCTGAATACCTATTTATTTTAGGGTAAACTTCGAAAGCAATTAGGTTAGTTGGCAATAATTGTTGCTGTGGCAGCACAACAGATTGTCCTATAAATGTTATATTATCCCCGGTAGAAAAAGAATAATTATAATGAAAAAACTTTATTAAAAACGTACAGCATACAACTGACGACGTAGTTTATCATTTGGGGCTAATAATTCCTCAATGTTCTCAGCGTCCAACGAGAAGGAAAATCCGTCAAACAAAATTAATCCATCACATAATTTAAAAAGCAATTAAACTTAGATGGTCGGTATCGTGCGACCGGTTTGTCGTAGGTCGTGGTTCGTTGTCAACCCTGCGCGAGGGTGGGGGTATCAAACGGGCCGCTAATGCCGCCCGCACCGCGCCGCGGCGACGCTTTGTCGGCGCCCTTTGACTCGCCGTTGATACCGCGCACCGCCTAAACCTGCAACTCTTTGGATACGACAATGTGGGGAGTTGCGATTTGTCGCACCTCCCGTGACGTTGAGTGTCGGGTCGAGTACCAGACGGGGTGTTAAGGAGTTGTATGTGTAACAAATAACAAGAGAATAGCTTAGACTTTCTTTGGCAGTGCAAATTTCCTGTGGAAAAAATAATTTAGATCTTGATCTCACGGGGAAACTAAATTGTCCTTTTATAAATCAGGCGTCTCGTCTTGTCGTACCACCACCATGGCCATTCATAACGGCATTACATCACGTATGAATTTAGAGATTGGCATATGTTCTTATCAAGGATTGATTTTATCGTACATCCTCGTACTATTCAGCATACATTGAGGCGAAGCGGTAAGGTCTACTTCAATTAAGTCTAAAATTAAAACGTGTTTCGGGAGGAATTTAAGACGACAGGGCGAAGGTTCAGCTTTTTCATCAATACACAGTAGGAATGCTTTTCATTTTGACAGTTCAGCAACAACCATTGCGTTATTTACGTTGTTGAGCAGACAAATTTTACGAACATATGAAGCAATAGATGAGCAATATCCGTCAAAATTATTGGCAAGGTATCAGTCTTTATAATAAGGTAAAAAACATGATGAAGTAGGTATAAACTGAGAAGTGGAACTCTTCGTCGGATTCTGTATGTGGCTAATGACATCGATTTATCACATGGGAGTCATCAGGTTGTTGGGTATTTTAGTATTGCAACACCAACATTAAAAATGTAATTCATTATGTTATCTGTGGCAACACGCCCCTTCCAACTGTGACACTGGCCGAATACCCACGTGAATCGATTTTGTCCGCCGTTTTATTTCATCTTCCGTGGCACCACGCTACTAGCACCTTACCAGCACCCAACACCATTTACACCGCTGCACGCAAGTCTTGAGTGCTAGGCGAGGATGCATCACCGTCAATCGCAACAGCGCTTTCCATCAGGTGGAACAGAGGATAAAAGGCAAGCCTATCTATGTATAAGAAAAATAGGGACCTTTTAAAGGTTTAATTTCACCTTTTAAGGTTCGGAACCTTAAAAACATCCTGGATGTCCATTCGATAAGTGATCGGGAAGATTGTACTTTAACAACCAATGCAATAGCCCTTATTTCCTTTACCAAGAAAGAATCCCTTGTGACAACCACAGGGAGCTATGCGGTGATCAACAAAGCAAAGTGCCTAGAATTTGCCTTTTCGCTCTAGTTGGAGTCTAGACCGGAAACAATAATTTGATTAGCGATGCATATCGCAGGGGGGACGTAGATAAACGACGTGAGAGCAGTACTATTGTCCCTGTCACACGTGATTCGTCTGACTAAACACCATCATATTAGGGTCAATCCGCGGAAATCCACTAACGGCGAATATATGCTAATAATAAATTAAATATCATAGCTGCATTTTTTTTTTACTTTATATGACATTTCTTACATGTTTTAACGTATGGCGCCGCTATCTAAAAAAGTATAACACCTTTATTTAATTTATTATTGCAATCAACACGCACCAAACGTCATCACCATTTACAAATAAAAGTCGAATATTAAATTTCCTTATTTCTTTTCCAAAAATTGTCAATGCACTTTCCGTTTTTTTTTTCATATTTCGAAAGCACAGTTTATCTAGAATAACATAATATATCATGAAGTGATTTGATAACAAATAACATATTATAATAAATAAAATAAATTTTGTCACGGAAATTCGTCAACACCGTCGCGGCACCGTCAAACTTGTAATTTCTCGAATTTTGTGACTACCTACCGCGATCAAGAGGCCCCCCGCCAGTGTGACCATATGTGGCAGGATCCTGCCTTTTTGGCAGGTTTAGCCCTTTATTTTACTCTCTGGCACTTTTGTTTGACGTTTTAGAAATCTGGCAGTATTTGGCAGTATTAGCAATTTAAGGTGAATGGGTAGTTGTAGCCCGCGAAATTCAATTTTTCTTACGTTTTTTGCAATTTTCAGGTCAGTGTTAGGTTGTATCTTGATCAAAATATGATTCGCGACAATAACAGGTACGTATTTACAGAATTATAATAATTAGAATCATTAATACATCTTTCTAAGTTAGATTTCTACCGCTAAGGACAAATCTCGTATGGAAAAGTGTTGATGGTAGAAATCTAACTTAAAGAGATATATTAATGATTCTAATGACTATAATTCTGTAAATACATGTCTATTATAGTCGCAAATCATATTTTGATCAAGATACAACCTGACACTGACCTGAAAATTGCAAAAAACGTAAGAAAAATTGAATTTCGCGGGCTACAACTACCCATTCACCTTAAGCTGGCAGATTTGGCACTATAGCCGCTACAGCCCATAAAAAGAGTAGGATGCAGTATCCAGAAAGGAAAAAAAGTAAGTGGGAATTTTAAAATGCCTATGGCAACGCAAAGACCTTTGGTTCGGGGATTTCCCATAACATCTCTAATTGGATTTGTAGTTCATTCCATTGTTAATCTTAAAGTGCGGAGCAAAATGTTTATATTAATATAATATCTTTGCTTTTGTGTGTGTCAGTTGTTTCTTATTAGTCGGACTAGAAGAAAAACTGTCGGAAAAACTATTTTGTTTCGGATTTCGTGCGGTGTGAGTGTGAATGTTTTCCATTCCTGATTTAACATGAAACGTAAATATGAACGATTATATCGTGTAGAATGGGAGCAGGATCCATTACTTTCGTTAATAAGAGTGTATAATTTAATTTCAGTTCACTTTTAGACTAGATCAATTATTTTGAATAAAACTCCAAAAAAATAATGTGTCTACTTATTTTAAATTATATTGGCATTATTTTGGCATTTTGTGCTTTCGATTTTGGCAGGATTTGTCAGTTTTCTTGCATAAGTGGGGCAGGATCTCTAATTTAAAGTTGGTCACACTGCCCCCCGCCTTTCCTCAGTCTCTCTTACGAAGCGGATCGGAGCGCACGTCAATTTTATCCTCCCAGGTATGTAAAATTTTTCGACTTACATTAGCTTGTGAACAGTTTGTCAAATATTTACATCATTACCATTAAAAAGAGAAAATCATGTAAGCACCAATACTAGATCTTTTTAAACTATCCACGCGTGTGTGTTTTATGTACAATACCATAAAAATGGCTGCTTAGTGCTCTTTGCAGCGATAGTATTTATTTAAAAAAAACATAAAGTCATATACGTCATAACCATCATCATCATTACCATTTTTTCTGTGTTAATGGTAATGATAATATGTGAATGGTAATGACATACTGTGTTTTTATCTCATATATTCCGATTATAAGTGATGTATTAATATTCAAATTGTTAGTTTATTATATAAGTCTGACGGCGATACAATTATAAGACAGCAATAGTGCGATGTGTCATGTGTGGAAGTAAAACTGTTACTGGATTGATGGCGGCAGTGCTTGGCGCCCGGGTGCAGTGGTGCTTTGGTGTGGGGGTGTTTTTTATTTATTATTTTAACTGTTAATATAGATAGAAATATTGACGTAAAAAATGTTTATTTTTTAGATAAATCATGGACAGAAAAAAGAAATCCAAGGAAAATAAGCGGTTAGAGAAACAAAAAATTGCTAGAAGAAAGAAATACGCTGAAATTAAGGAAGATTCAGTTCTCTACGAGTTGGAAAAGGAAAAAGAAAAGAGAAGATATCAGAAAAGAAAGGATGAAAATAAAATTAAGTGTGAATGAAGAATCTCCACGCGATCAACGGGAAAAACGGAAGAAATAGCGCGAAGCTTCCAGGAAATACAGACAAAAGAAGAAAGAAGAGACTAAAAAAAGCCAGAGGTTCCTGAGGTAGTGGTTATTGATGCAAATATTAACGACAGCAATAAAATAGAGGCAAAGTTTGAAGATCCATTACAAACAAACGAATCTCCTCAAGCTGAGGTAAAACTCCGAAGAATTAGATATATAGAACAGAAGAAAAGGAAGTGCCTTATGAGAATAATTAAGAAGCTTAAAGAGGAGAACACTAAGTTAAAAGTAAAGCTTAATATGTATAAGAATAGGACAGAAAAAAAGAATAAAGAAAGGTCAGCTGAAAAAGTTAAAAGAGTGATAAATAAAGAAAAGAGTAAAGAAGATACTCGAATTCGACAGTTGGTAAATAAAGTGCGCAAATTTTATCTTGATGACTTAAACAGCACAGTGGGAGCAGGAAAAAAAGAGTATATAACAAGATTGAAAGTACAACAGCAAAAACGCTACATGACAAGCACACAAAAAGTATTGCATCATAAGTTCATGACTAAATATCAAGTAAAAGTAAGTTATAGCTTTTTTTGTAAGCATAGACCGTTTTGGGTGTTGACTCCTAAAAGTGCCCAAAGGGACACATGTAAGTGCATCATTCACGAAAACATTGATCTCATGACCAAAGCACTGAAGACATTGTCTATAATAGACGAGTCAAACTGCGATGCATTAATTAAGAGTATGTGTTGTTCTATATACGAAGAGAAATGTCTCAGACGAGAGTGTCAATCCTGTATGGATAAGTTAGTACAGCTCAAGGAATTTTCTGATGATCAAGATATTACTTACTGTAAATGGATACGGGCGAGGGAAACTATTAAGACAAAGAAAGGCCAAAAAGTTATAACAATCGTGAAAAAAGAGGAGGTAATAGCCAAGCCAAGAGAACTAATTAATGTTTTGATTGCAAGTTTACCAGCATTTTTTAAACATATTTACAAAATCCATAATCAATATATCAGCATGAAGAAATTAAAGGATTCAACGCCTGTAAACAGTGCTATTATTCATGCCGACTTTTCTGAAAATTATGGATTAAAGTTTAATAAAGAAGTACAATCCATGCATTTTGGTGGAAGTCGAAAAGAAGTTAGCCTTCACACAGCCATAATATACAGTTTTGATTTTGAGACTAGTTCAACAAAGCCAATATCAATTTGTACAACAAGTTCTTGTTTGAGACACGACGCTCCAGCTGTTTGGGCGCACTTTATTCCTTTGATACAAAAAAACTATCAAATATAATCCATTTATAGACACCTTACATATTCAAACAGATTCCCCGACTTCTCAGTATAGAAATAAATACATATTTTATATGATTTCACAAATACACATAGAATTCCCACAAATAAACACAATAACGTGGAACTATACCGAATCCGGTCATGGCAAGGGCGCTGCCGATGGTGTGGGGGGAATAATAAAGAGGACAGTTGATTCCTGCGTCAATCATGGTATTGATGTAGGCAGCTATGACCAGTTCATGCGTGTTTGCCGAGAAAATATAAAAAATGTGACCATGATTGATGTACCCGAAGAAAGCATCAGTGAGATAGAGAAGAAAATCCCAGAGAAGTTGCAGTCATTCAGAGGAACTCTAGAAGTTCATCAAGTGTTGTGGAAAAAGGGAATCCCGAATTTAACACTTCGAAATGCAAGCTGCTTCGAATGTGACTGCGGAATCACATGTGCTCACGGGAAACACCTTGGTTTTTTGAAAATACCACCAAGTTTGAGCTCGTCTCCTATTCCCGATACTGAAGTGATACCTCTCATAGCTACAAAGACTCATTATGGTAATTCAGTATTCGCAAATATTACTAACACTATGCAGGCGTCCACGTCAATTGTAGAAAATATTTGTGTCGCTGGACCTTCTAACATAAAGATTTTATCTAATAAAATAATTATGATTAAAAAAAACTGAAAACTAATATTTAAGTATTTCAAATTAGATCTCAATGATAATATTGATTATCGACTACGATTTAGCAAATTTTATTTAAAGGCTACTTTGTAATTTTTTAAATTCCATAAATTAATGTGGGTTCTATCAAAAAAAAAAAATTACTCGAAATTTTTAAATAAACTTGTTTTACGAATAACTTAACTACCAAAGAATTATCCAAAAATCATTTCATCAATGAAGAATTATATTCTTAAATTTTTTTTTAAGTTAAACCATTCTGTTGTCATTATTATTGTTTAGAACATCTTTACTTTGGTATCAATCGTTGATTTGTGACATTTTATTATGATTATAGTGATTCAAAGCAAAAAAATGTGTTATTTACTCTTAAATTTCATCATTCCCATTAACATATCGTCATTACCGCTAAAGAAAAGTCATTACCATGCTAAAGGTGTCATTACCATTTCAATTAAATAACTTTGAAATTCGATAACTTCTGATTCTCGTGTTGGATTTTAGTGCCTTCAGTAGTTTTCGAAAGGTTATTAAAAAACCTTAAAATTTATTGTGTTCGGCACGCATTCCGACCAGTTTAAAAAAAACAAGCAAAATAAATATGAAAGAATCAAAACGGCGGATCCACCCCATAGCATTCTATGGAAGTTCTAGTTAGACGAAATTTTGTAGTACGGTGATGCCAAGATCAGGAGTAACGTAATCGAGGTCTGAGGATATACGATGATCCCGTTATTCGTGTCAAACTCAAACTCAAAACTCAAACTCAAAGCATTTATTTCAATTAAACCATTACAGGTACTTTTGAATTGTCAAAATTAAGTAGTCGGTCAGTTAGTCAGAAAGTTGAAGCTAGTCGCCCATTCCAAAGCGTAGATCTCTATGGAGAAGAACGGGCAAGAAACTCCATGGACACTCTTTTAAATCAAGATATTACAAAATCCTGAGTACATTATTCTTGTTGCTTCTATATGTAAGAACAATGTAAAAAAAAACACACAAATGAAGAAACAATACAAGAAATAAGATTAAAAATAAGCCTTGGCAGTTAAGAGATGACCAGTCTCAACCGACGGCGTCCGTTCACGAACATGACGCATGGATCAGCACCATCCAGCTCAACCATTTTGTAGGGAACCGAAGTGTTCTATGTATAACCATCCCATGGCTACAGTATTGTTTGATTGATAATGTGATACTGATAAATAAGCTAAACTCCACTGTTAGGTACTAAGCTTTAAATAAAATCTTGTCTAATTTCTCATCCACAACTCCTTCAATCGAGTTACAAGTTTACAAGAGCTCCTTATATCTCATTAGGCCTAACAAAAGCCACAGTTTCCTTCATACTACTGGATTTGCACTTTGCAAAAGCATAATATACAGTTTTCATTTGATCATTAGTCATTACCTCAGGCTTCAGAGACTATTAGCCGTATTCCATTTTCATCTATTTGGGCATTGACAAAGAACCTTTAATTAACCAAAATCTTTACGTAAAACAGATCACCTAACGTACCTAGTTAATAAATCCGATCATTAAATGCAGAGAACGGCGCAGCGGCCGCCACAACGCCTACGTTGATTACCATAAGCCGGGACAAAGCGACGCGAGCGCCCTTTGACGAATTAGCCCCCACTAACATTACCTATGTCCATCCTCTGCCGCGGCCGCGAGCTTTGTGCCTCAAACGTCTAAATTAGAATTCGATTTTAAGAAGATATCGATGAACTCAAAGCTGCTTATTAAGTACTAATTAGTGTTCAAAAACGTCAAACAAGGATGAAATGCTTTAGGAAAAATCTGATCAAGGATAGAATGCTTAAGATTTTTGGCCAAATAAATATTTTTTTGTACAACGGCCAGCTCATCTTCGGATTCTTAAAGATTATTGCGGTATTCCCTGGTGACAGGTTAATGACCGGACGTGAGGCATTATGTTTCAACTCGACATCAGATAACAAAACTTTAAGGTACTGTATTTTGGGGTTTGTCAGGTAGAAAGAAAGAAAGGGTATTTAGTGATATGATCTAAAAATCCTGTTTAAAAGTTCCGACGGCGTTATATTTCCAGGAGATATGTAAAGGAGAATATACTGACGAGACGATGTAAACGTGGTTTATTTGCTAGCTTGTTAGAACAATGGCCAGCAACAAACCACAGAACCAGACGTTCCGAGCACACAGGTGGCAGCTGTAAAGTCGCTCGGAACTCACTCCTCAATTTCGATTACTTACTAGCTCCGTATCCGCACTCCGCAGACGCAACTGACACATTGGTTTGCGAAGTAGCCTCTCTAAATCTTCCAGAGACTTCTCAATCTGATACTGCAACGATGTTTACAGTTCCGATAAAATGTAAGTAGGGTAAAATTGGGGGACCTGGATCAAGGAAATCCAGGTCACCCCAATTTTATCATTCATTTCATCAACATTCAAATATTATTTCATACTTTCTATTCTAATTGATTATTTTTATATTCATTAAACTCAATCATTTACACATGTGCTTAGTTTCGAGTATCTAATATTATTTTAGCTAGCAAAAATTTGATACTTGATCTGCTCAATGCAACTATGATCTCGTGAATGGACGAGCATTGTTGCTACGTGATATTTATAACACACTGTTATGACTAATAGATTTTTTTTCAATGAACATTATTTGCTGAATGACATTAAAATAATGAGAATATACTTAGATTCTTACGGATGATTTAATTTTACAGCTTTTGAAATGAAACTACATTATTGTAATGAATAAGCAAGTATTTATTAGTTCATATAATTACAAATTAAATAAACAATATAATTACAATTAATTAAACAAAATAATTAGGAATTAACAGATGCCGTAGGTGATCTAGGTGCTTGTAGGTGAGGTCCGTTTTTCTTTTTACAAGGATTGATAAAAAGTATTGTTTAAATATGGTAGCATGTCTTTGACACGTAAGTAGATGTTATCAGTGTAAATGTTCTTAACAACATGCTGAACACATATTTCAGCACTGCACTGGCACATAGAATTACTTTCAAATTGGTTTGCATCGTAAATTTCGATCCGTATAACTTTAGTGCCACCGGTCGAGACCGTTTTGTAAAAACTTATCAACTCCTTATTATTAGTTGTATTTGGAACACATGGGGTTCGTTGTCGTTCTTCCTCATCCAAATAATTTACGACTTTATCAATCACGTCAGGTTCTATCATTAACGGAGGTGAAGTTGGTGAATAAACCCAACTCGGTATCTGAAACAGAATACATACATTATTTTTTATTTTCACTGGTTTAACACATTCTATATAATTATTATTATTATAATTAAAAGTAAAATATTTTGTAAAATTAGGTACTTACAGACATTGTAGAATATAACAGTAGCACACTAAAGGAATGGAAGAACTGAAGTGAATTTGTTTCTTATTTTATCCCGATTTATATATAAAATATTTTGTTGCTGATAGAGTTCAAAATAACGTAATGCTGAGTTGAATATATTTATGACTAGGAATTGCCCGCGGCTATGCTCAAAAAAAATATTGTTTTTAGCAGTAAAAAGTCATAGTTAACACAAAAGAAACATCTAAGTAATCTGCTGTAATGTGGAAGCAAACCATGGGGAATTTGTTAGTATGTATCATCAAAATTAAGGTGGTCACTGGTCAACCGTACTTATTAATTTATTATACACGTATAATGTAATACAATAAAATATGATTAAAATAAAGTGTAGCAAACAATGTGCCCTTACCCTAATGAATCTATATTTGGATAAAATGCTGACAGAGTTCTACTATTACTTGATGCTAAAAGTAAGTCACTATATTGATTATGGTGTCGGTTGATTTGTTTGTTTGTTGAAGTTTTTTATTGTATGAAAAAATGCAGGTACGATAAGTAATTAGAATGAGTGAAGCCATGGTATTTGCATAGTATAACATAATCAATAACTAATATATTTTTTTTGGATTGGTTAATATGATATCTTGTTTTGCAATATAAGCATTACATCTTCTCGATGACATATTTGGTAGTACAACGTCATAATTTTGCTGTATATAAAGTGCATCGATGCCAGACAAAATCACAAACTGCTCTCCCGAGGGAAACAATCATCACCTTCAACCTTCAACGCTATCGCATCTACGCTTCAACCAGAATCCAGAATCTTCAAAATGTAAGTAGATCATAATTAATATTTTATTTATTATATGTGTATAAATGTGTCATCACAAGGTTTATTCTATGAATGAGTGAATGATCGAATGTATGTATGAATGAATGAATGAATGATTGAATGAATGCATGTATGTATGAATTAATTAATGAATAATTGAATGATTGCATATATTAATGAATGAATGAATGCACAAATTATTGAATAAATAATTGAATGAACTTATAAATGAATTATTGAATGTAGGACAGAACGAACGTATAGATTGAATGAATGCATAAAAGAATGAATGATACAAAATATTTTCTTCCTATCCGACCTTATATAAATCCCACCATTAATTTATTTTTGTATTCAGGTTAATATAATATTTCAAATAATATTGTTTCAGGTCCAAGCCAACTTCATCTACGTTGCCTCAGCTGTTTTCTTCGGATGAAGAGTCAGAAATTGAGACGCAGACAAAGCAGAAATCGACTTATTCTTCGACCCGACTCGAAAAATCGACAGCAAACAAGCGGCCCAAAACCGATCGAATCGATGGATCTAAGACGCACGGATCTAAGAAGCCTAGGATACAACCGGTGCCGTTAACCAACAACAAGCTAACTGCACGGGACCTATTCGGTAGTGAGAGCGATGAAGAGGATTCGTCTGTGAAGCCGTCCACATCAACTGGTAAAACACCGTCTCCTCTTCATTCTTATTTTACTAAGAGGGTTAACAAAGGCTATGCCAGAAAAATAAGTGAGACAAAGCAGGGGCCGTATTACGTAGAAGTAAAAGTTTACAATTGTGATGAAATCGCAGACATACCACCAGTAAATAGGTGGCGCCATTCAATAGTTACAATTAAAAGAAAAGTTGATACGGACACGGAGATGTGGCGCCATCTAAAAGGATTTACGTCCTCAGTTGAACAAGATTTTCGTAATTGTCCAACTACCCTTATAAATTCTTACTATTAGTACTTACTATGTATTCTTGCTAGTTTTTATACAAATATATGTAAAACATTTAATCATTACAGAATAATACCTATACATACATTATATTATAAGTAATCTTTATAATATCTAAATACTTGTACCTAAATAGCCAATTGATAAATAAAATATTATGCTATTTAAATCTAATGTATTATTTCACAGTTATACAGTCCAGAGATCGCAGAACACCATTAACAAGACCTCGTAGTAAAATTGTGAAGTGTACCAAATGTGAAACTGAAATACCACGAAACCAATATGCATATCATAAGAGAACTAATATACACAAGACAAATAGCTTATTGAGTACTGAATTCAAAAATGTTTTTATTGTGGCAACAGCATTTAAAAATAGAATAGTAACTTTTCGTCTGAACTTAGCTCAGGATGACGAGCACCTCACTCGTGAGGCGATCCCGAGTAATAGTCAGACATGTATACCTCAGGATGACGAGCACCTCACTCGTGAGGCGATCCCGAGTAATAGTCAGACATGTATACCTCAGGATGACGAGCACCTCACTCGTGAGGCGATCCCGAGTAATAGTCAGACATGTATACCTCAGGATGACGAGCACCTCACTCGTGAGGCGATCCCGAGTAATATTCAGACATGTATACCTCAGGATGACGAGCACCTCACTCGTGAGGCGATCCCGAGTAATATTCAGACATGTATACCACAGGATGACGAGCACCTCACTCCTGAGGCGATCCTGAATTCTGTACATCCAGATATTGATAAATTAATAACTATGATATTGAAAAAGTATGATTGCATAAAAGTAAATTTTGAGCTTTTTGCTAAGTTTCTTCTGCTAAAATCTGACGACGAACAAGTAGAACTGAAATCATTTAACACTAAGTATGATATTATCTATAAAAATACTGATATACACGAGTTCTTTTTGAATAAAATACATGTACTTATGCGCAAAATGTCTGAATTTGAACATGTACAGTCAGGTTGGACATATCTTTCGCTAAGTCATATTGAGATTAACATATGTAAATATTGCCCCATGAGAGGCGGCACGTACATAGAGTTGCCCTCAGTAATAAAAAATACTAAAAGTTGTTTGAATTTACGTAATGATGACGAGTATTGTTTCTTATGGTGCGTCGTAGCCGCATTATTTCCTCGTGAAAATAATGTGTGCAGAACGACATCCTATCCTCATTATAGCCAAGTTCTCAATATTCAAGGAATGTTATTTCCTCTTTCACAGAATGACATCCAACTTTTTGAACGGTTAAATCCTACAATAAGCGTTACCATTTATGGGCTAGATAGCAAATACGTTGTTACTGGCCCGTTATACATGACGAATAAGAAAAAAGAAAAACACGTTAATTTATTATACTTTGAACGGAATGGTAAAGGACATTACTGTTTGATAAAAGATCTTATACGATTAGTGCGACGCCAGGTTACTCATCATCATGGCAAAGTTTTTTTATGCGAATCATGTTTACAATTTTTTACGAATGAAAAGAAATATGTTTCTCACACTTGTTCTAAAATACTAACTATACTACCGGAAAAAGATACCATATTGAAATTTAAACATTATGAAAGAAAACTAAAAATTAATTTTATTATTTATGCTGATTTTGAGAGTTTGCTAATAAATTGCAATGAAAATAGTTCTAAAAATACTAAGACACTAAAAATGCATCAACCTTCAAGTTTTGCATATTACATATGTTGTTGTCACGACAGCAAACTTAACAAGTTTGTCACGTACAGAGGCATAGATTGCGTCGAAGTCTTTATTAAACGTTTAGTAAAAGATGTAAAGCGGATAAACAAAGTTTTGTCTACTCATTTATCAATGAAAACTTTAACTTATAATCAAGAACGAGAATATCGAAATACAACTAAGTGTCATATATGTAATCAGTCATTGTCTGGAGATAAAGTTCGAGATCATGATCATATTACTTCCGAGTATAGAGGGGCAGCGCACTCACATTGTAATTTGATGTATAAAGTGTGTCCATTCATACCGGTAGTATTTCATAATCTAAGTGGTTATGATTCGCATATATTTATAAGAGAGTTGGCTAAGTATGAAGGCTCAATTAAAATAATACCAAAAACTAAAGAAAAATATCTTACAATAACTAAGCTAATTGAGACAAAAAAAGGTACTCGTTCAGTACAGATTAAGTTTATTGATTCATTTCATTTTCTTAGCTCAAGCTTAGATTCTTTAAGTAAAAGCTTGTCAGAAAAAGACTTTGTTCATTTGTCAAGAGAATTTACGGATAAAACTAAACTTAATTTATTACGTAAGAAAGGTATTTATCCATATGATTATATGGACGACTGGTCAAAATTTGATGAAAATCAACTACCCTCAAAGTCCAGTTTTTATAATAGTTTAACTATGGAATCTCTATCAGATGACGAATATGCTCACGCCCAAGATATTTGGAACAATTTTGAGATAACAACGCTTGGCGAATACAGTGATTTGTATTTGAAATGCGATGTTTTGCTGTTATGCGACATATTTGAAAAATTTAGAGAGACAAGTTTACATTTTTACAAATTGGATCCTGCTCACTATGTGACTTCACCTAGTTTGAGCTGGGATGCTATGCTTCTGTACACTAACGCTGAATTAGAGCTCATTAGTGACTTAGAAATGTATACATTTATTGAAAAAGGTATACGAGGGGGCTTGGCACAATGTTTCCTCCGTCATGCTAAGGCAAATAATAAGTATTTACCTCATTATAATCATTTAAAACCCTCGAGTTATTTGACATATTTAGATTGCAATAATCTTTATGGTTATGCAATGACTAAAAAATTGCCTGTTTCGGAGTTCAGATTTTTAACTCAAGATGAAATTGACAACTTTAATGTATTGCATGTTTCAGATGACAGTCCGTATGGTTTTATTTTAGAAGTAGATTTATATTACCCGGATTGTATTCATGATCAGCATAAAGACTTACCATTTGCTGCAGAGAAATTTGTACCCCTAGGAGCGAAATCAGCTAAGTTGATTGCTAATCTGTATGATAAATCAAATTATGTTATTCATTACGTACATTTAAAACAATGCATAAAAAATGGTTTGGTGTTAAAAAAAATTCATCGCATACTAACCTTTAGACAAGATGATTTCTTAAAGAAATATATAGATCTTAATACCAATCGGCGTATGGAATCTAAAACTTCTTTTGAAAAAGATTTTTTTAAACTTTTAAATAATGCGATATTTGGCAAAACTATAGAAAATAAAAGGAAACAAGTTGAGATAAAACTGGTAACCAAATGGGATGATAAGAAAAACTTCACGAATAAGAAACTTTGTGCACAGAAATTGATTTCAAAACCTAATTTAAAAAGTGTGTCAATATTCGCAGAGGATTTTGTAGCTATACAATTGAATCGTGAAAAAATAATATTAGACCGACCAATTTACATCGGATTTACAGTTCTGGAGTACGCCAAAGAACATCTATATCAGTTTCATTATGATTTTATAAAACAGAAATATGGAGATAAAGTTGAATTATGTTATACAGATACTGATAGTTTACTTTACTTAATTCATACAGATGACTTTTATCGTGATATGTACGATAATTTAACATATTTTGATACTAGCAATTTTTCAATAGATAATCAATATAACATACCAAGAATTAACTCAAAAATCCCTGGCCTATTTAAGGACGAAATGGGGGGTGATGTAATTACAGAATTTACAGGTTTACGAGCAAAACTGTATTGCATTAGCAGTTTAAACACACGGATAACAAAAGCGAAAGGTTTGTCTAAATCTGTTACTAAGCATTTAAAACAAAGTAATTACAACGATTCTTTGATATTAGATAAAAGTCAATCTTTTAAAATGAATATTATAAGATCTATCAAGCATATATTGTACTCACAACAAGTTAGTAAGCAAGTACTAAATAGAAACGATGACAAAGTTCAGATACTTTCAGATCAAATTCACACTTTGCCTTGGGGATTTTATGATGCGATGATCTAAACCAATGTTCGTTTCACTTTTTATTCAACTTATTACGTTTAAATTGAGCACCAATTAAATATAATCCACATCTTGAGAGCCACTGTTCTAAATTATATTCATTTGAAGTATATGATTTAAAATACTAAAATAAGAATAAATTAATGTATTATAAAGAAATGATGTATGATAATTATTTTAGAATAAGTTATGTACTATTATTTGAACTTATAATAAAATGATATGTCTAAAACAATGGACTTTTATTCAAACGTATTCAACTTCCTAAACGTCATCATCAAGTTCACGCTTGTTGTATGATGAGGTTCATGTAGTAACGACTATATAAGTGTATGTTAAGCGGTAATTAGATTAATATGCACTATGAAGTTGATCAAACAACCCATATCTCTCAATGTTAATAATATAAGATTAAGTGACTCTGTTCACCGCATCAGACATAGCGCTTTATTGCCAAATACCATTCGTTGTATAATATGCGGTCCATCAAGCTGTGGTAAAACGAATGTTATGATTAGTTTACTGCTGCATGAAAATGGGCTCAAATTTAAAAATCTGTATCTTTACTCTAAAACTTCTTTTCAACCAAAATACCGTTTCTTGACCGAAGTATTAAAAAGAGTGCCACAGATAAACTTTTACGAGTTCAATGATGATAAAGATGTCATTTCTCCGAGTGAAGCTTTAACAAATTCTGTTTTTATTTTTGATGATGTTGCGTGTGAAAATCAAATAAATATCCGCAATTATTTCTGTATGGGTAGGCATAAGCAAATAGACTGTTTCTATTTATCTCAAACCTATTCTAAAATTCCGAAGCAATTGTTACGTGATAATGTTAATTTTCTTATTATATTTAAACAAGATGATGTGAATTTAAAACATATTTATGAAGAGCATGTTAGTTCTGATTTACAATGGAAAGAGTTCAGAAACATTTGTCGAACTGTTTGGAGTAAACCTTATAATTTTCTACTTATTAATAAGGAATCGTCATTAAATAACGGAAGGTACAGACAGAACTTTGATATGTTTTTTAAATTCGACTGACTGTTTATAAGTACATATAAGTAATTAACATGCAAAATAAAATTCAGTATAATTTGTACTATAGCTGGACGCAGTTGTTATAATATAAAATGGAAAAAAACATTAAAATAGAATTAATGAAGTCTGTAGACTCCATAAAGAATAAAATAAAACAAATGAAGGATCAGGAACACTCAATGAACTTGTCACTCGATAAAATGCTAAAACCTGTCACAGACCCCCTTAAAACTCTAGTTGATTCGAATATAACTATGGAAAAAATAAAACATTTAGAAAATACAACACTTACTAATTCTGGAGGTATTGAATTGGATGAAATGGATACTAGCTCATCTACAAAGTTTGTGGACTGTTACGAACCAAAACCTAATTCTACACAATTGGTTAAAGAGTCTCCTGAAATGGTATTGCCAGATGATTTAGAGATATCATTAGAGGGTCAGGATATCTATGATATTTATGACGGTGTAAATATACCGTTTGGAATAAGAAGTGAAAACCAAACTTTATTGATGGGGAATTCAGTAGTAACATTTTCTAAAATTGACGGTTTGAATAATGAAAATGTCATTTTGATTAAAATCGGTGATAAATCCTACAATTTAACTCCTGGGCTGAAAGAACTTTTACTTCGAAAAAAACCTGATTTAAAAGTAATATCCAACAAAGATAAACTTGTTTACAAGGATATATTGTATTATACAAATGTTCATAAGAGAGACTTCAATCCTAGAGGTCAAATAAAAGGTGATAAAGGAATAAAATATCGTGAAATAATCAGACCATTGTTTTCCGAAACATCAAACGATAATATTCACACTAAACTTGGGGGATACTTGCCAATGTTAAAGAAATATAAAAAAAATACTGACCTGGTATATTGGGATGACCCAAACGAATTAGTTGAGAGATTAAAACTATTAGTTGCTTCAAAAGATGCTGGCAATACGAACCATGATAATGAAATACTATCGATAATTGAAGAATTAAAAGAAGCTAACATAATTAAAGAATAAATAGTAGCAATAACATAATTTTCATTCAGTATCATTTCTGGATTCACTACAAATGTTTATATACTGAGTTTTGAATATGAGTAAAGCTGATGTGGTAAACGAAATTCATAAAAATGCGAGGGTAAACTTTCCACGAAGACATGTTATTATGAAAGATATAGATGACCTTTGGCAAGCAGACTTAATTGATATGCAATCAATTTCCAAAGAAAATAAAAATTACAGATTTATTCTTACTGTTATTGATACATTTTCGAAATACGCTTGGACCTTTCCTTTGAAAAATAAGACAAAAGATGTTGTATGCAACTCTTTCAAGATTTTGTTGGATAAAGGGCGTGTCCCCCAAAATCTACAAACGGATAATGGAACAGAATTTTATAATAATAAATTCCAAAAACTTATGAAATCTTATTGTATAAACCATTATTCAACTTTCTCAACAAAAAAGGCATCAATAGTTGAGCGTTTTATCAGAACATTAAAATCTAAACTATATAAGGAATTCAGTTTAAAAGGTGACTATAATTGGATAGATAATACCCTCAATAATGTTATCTATAAATACAATCACACCTATCATCGGACAATTAATGAAATCCCGGCAAACGTGGACAATACTAATAAAACACGCATATTAGGGAGATATTTCAGGTTGATAAAAACCGATACTACAAAAAGCAAGTTTAAAGTGGGTGATTATGTACGTATCAGTAAATACAAAGGAACATTTGAAAAGGGGTATACTCCCAACTGGTCGACAGAAATATTTAAAATTAGAAACATACAAAATACAACTCCTATTACCTACTTAATTGAAGATGCAATCAGAGGCCAACCCATTTTAGGTGCATTTTATGTGCAAGAGCTGCAAAAGACGAAACATCCCAATTTATATCTAGTCGAGAAAGTTCTTAGAAGTAAAGGAAATAGAGTTTTAGTAAAATGGTTAGGTTTGTCTTCATCTGAAAACAGTTGGATTGATAAATCGAATATTTATTAAATGTTCAACTCATGATACATCAGTCTTATGATGGGTATTGGAGAGAGCAGTATTCTCAATTGGCTTATAAATAATTTACCAATTGAATTACATTTACCAGGATACAATTATTGTGGGCCTGGCACTAAATTAATTAAAAGGCTTACTCGTGGGGATAAAGGTGTTAATAAATTAGACGAATATTGTAAACAACACGACATTGCCTATCACAAGTCTTCAAACTTAAAGGATCGCCACAAGGCTGATTTAGTTTTGTTAAATATGGCTAAAGAGCGAGCACTTGCCTCAGATGCGAGTGTAGGGGAAAAATTGGCAGCGTGCTTAGTAAGCAGCGCTATGTCAACAAAAGTTAAAACTGGGTTTGGCCTAAAAAAAAAAAATAGCAAAAAGTGTTCTCCTAAAATTAAACCTGGAAAAGGGTTGAAAAATAAATTTAAAAATGTTATTAACAAAACGAAGAGACAGATGGAAAAATTAAAACCGAAATGCAAGAAAATGGCAATCGAATTAGCTATGGCCGCTGTCAGAGAATTAGCTGATGATTCGTCTATAAAACTTCCTCGTGTAATTCCTATACCAAAAACTGGTGGAGTATTGCCTTTGATTCCAATTTTTGCGGGATTATCGGCCGCAGGGGCACTAGCAGGCGGTGCAGCTGGTATTGCTAAAACCATAAATGAATTCAAGATGGCTAAAAAGTTATTGACTGAATCGAAGAGACACAACGAAAAGATGGAAGCTCTGTGCATCGGAAAAGGACTACACCTTAAACCACATAAAGCTGGGCTTGGAATTTTTGTATCGAAAGAAAAAAACTAAGATATCGGCTACCCAAACGAGCCTTGAGTAATTTAGACATTTTGAAGTATGGAAATAATATTCCCTATTTCAGAGGTGTCTTTATGAGAGATAAGCTCCCTAAACACCCTTTTAAAAAAGAATGTGGAGTTATAAATTTAGATAGCTCTAAAAATCCTGGTTCTCATTGGGTAGCCTATGCAAAATGCAACGATTATATTGAGTATTTTGATAGTTACGGAAATCTTAAGCCTCCAAAGGAATTTATTAAATACTTGGGATCCAAAATTAACTATAATTATGATAATCTTCAGCGTGATCACCCTTTTAATTGCGGACATCTTTGTTTAAACTTTTTGAAGAATTTTTGGTGTAGTGAAGGAATAAAATAAACAGGATCTTCCGAAAGAGGCCAGTATTGAAGCATGTCTGCTACGGTTACCATCTCTGGAAATAAATCGGAATTGGTTTCATACTTTCAACCACCACTGCATTTGTCAGATCAATACGAGTGCGGTTTGATATATTTTTCAGTATTAAAATCAAGACCAAATATTCCCATTATTAACAGAGGTCTGTCTGTAATCAGAATCGAATGTGATCTTGTTCACGGTTCGTACTGCAACGGATTACCAACTCATTTTATTCATGAATTTGTGTCTGATACTACTCCAGGTCATCAGTGCATGGAAATACCACAAAATGTTATTTACTTTCCAGTAAATAAAAATATAATTTCATCGGTATCTGTTAAGATTGTAGATCAATTTGGTCACTGTATTAACTTTGGAGAGGAACAAGTTCAGTTACGTCTTCATTTAAGAAAAACAAAATGATAGTGTATTATAAAAACACCCAAGGGAATGAAAAACGTCTTAGTTCTTCTGCGATTGCTAAGGTGCAAAGACGTAAGAAAAAAGTTAAGAAATTGACTAAAGCAAATAAAGATTTTCTTAAAGCCCTAGGGTTTAAAGTATGAATATACTACAGATTACTGAATTACCGCACTACGACACTTCGATTGAAAGTTATGAAGTCCATTCATACAATCCCTACAATAACAGCTTTAGAGAAAACGATGAAATCAGAATTCCCATCCACCAGCAAGACATATACGTGCTACCATCAGCCAGTTCAATTTACGTCGAAGGACAAGCGAAGCTCTTCGGTAAAGATGGGAATCCAATCAAGAAAACTGTTACGTTCACTAATAACCCTGTTATGTATTTGTTTCAAGACATCAGATACGAAATGAATGGTATTGAAATAGACCGCATAAAAAATTCTGGAATAACATCAACAATAAAATCATACATCTCATTAAATGAAGCAGAAAATAAAGTTGCTGCCCTATGGGGTTGGAGTTTAAAGGGATTTCAAAGTGATGGGCGTTTTAGTGCTGTGATACCATTAAATAAGGTTTTAGGGTTTGCAGAAGATTACAATAAAATAGTGATAAATTGCAAACATGAACTTATATTGAACAGAAGTAACAGTAACTTAAATAGCGTTATCCTTACTGATGATATTGTTCATTTTCAAATAGATATACAAAGAGTCCAGTGGAGGGTGCCACACATAAAAGTATCAGACCGAGAACGACTGACACTTTTAAAACATTTAGAAAGAGATAAACCTATTCAGATGGCGTTCAGAAATTGGGATTTATATGAGTATCCGTTACTGCCTAAAACCACAAAGCATTCTTGGTCAGTTAAAACTGCTTCACAGTTGGAAAAACCCAGATATGTAATTTTTTGTTTACAAACCAATCGAAAAAATAATAAAACTAAAGACAGTTCAGTATTCGATCATTGTGAAGTAACAAACCTTACGCTCTTTTTGAATTCACAATATTATCCATATGAACCTTTAGGCTTAAAGTTTTCTGAGAACAAATATAGTATATTATACGAAATGTTTGTGAAATTTCGTCAGTCGTATTACAACTGTCCAGTAGACCCGTTGCTTGACCTAAAAGAGTTCAAAGAAAAAGCCCCTCTCTTTATCTTAGACTGCTCAAGACAAAATGATAGCCTAAAAACAGGTCCAGTGGACGTGAGGTTGGAAATTGAATGTTCTACAGAAATACCAGATAATACGACTGCATATTGTTTGATTATAAACGATCGACTTGTGGAATACAAACCTCTCAGCAACATTGTGCGCAGGTTATCATGATTGCTATTGTGGATGTTCAAGGCTTCAAAACAGAAACAAATGAATTTATAATAAAAGAAATCGCTATATTGTATAATAAAACATTACAAGTGTTTTTAATTAAGCCACCATTTTCATTTGGAAAATTAACGAAACAAGAAAAAAAACAAGTTAGTTGGATTGAACGTAACAGAAAGATACACTGGCGTGAAGGATTTGTACCCTATTCTAATTATCAGAATTTGGTTATAGATATTTTAAGAGATAAATGTATCTACGTCAAAGGTTCAGAAAAAGTGTTGTGGTTAAAGCATATTTTAGAAAATAGTAATTGTAATGTATTCAATTTAGAAGATAAAGGTTGTCCTAGTTTGATAAGTTTATACGATGAATATAAATATTCTCAAGATTTATATAACTGTATTTATCATGACTCTGTATGTGCTTTAAAAAATGTATTGTGTTTAAATAAGTGGTGCTTTGATAATAAAATTTTAAAATAAATATTTTCTTGTTTTCTTTCTTTATTTAGTTAAAACACATCTTAGCGTTTTTTATCCCCACCTCTGTCCGGTCTTTATAAGTTGTTGACAACAGCGGGACGATATCATTATACGTTTATAATTGAATAAGAAGTAAATAGAACATGTCTCAAAATGAATACAAACCTCGATATGACATGTATAACACGTTTAAAATGCGTGAATTTTCATTTAATTATTACTGGAGGACGTTTAATAAAAAGAAAAGATTAGTGAGGGAAATGGCTGACGCAGGATTTTTTTATTATGGAAATAGTATAAATGATATTGCAGCATGTTTCTCATGTGGAGGTGTTATCGAAGATTGGGAGATTTATGATGATCCTTGGATGCAACATGCTATACATTATCCTGAGTGTTTTTATTTGAACGCTGTGAAAGGAAAGGAGTATATAATTAAATACGCATATCTCCATCACAGCATTAAACTTTTAGCATTGTAGTGTGATGGTTCGATCTTAATCAACGCTTGCTTCATCATGAGAGAATAAATTAATATTATTCACATTATGCTCCATTCATCGAAATTTGATTTGGAGGGCATTTCTAAACTTATTTTCAAGAATGCTAGTGGTGAGATTCTATTTAGTCAAGACATAGCTGACCAGAAAATAATTAACACCAGTTCATCAAAACTTCAGGATAATACAAACAACACAGAGCAAAACTCAGCAAATTCCACCTTTGAAAATATGCAATATCTTACACTCAAGAGTTGTCACAATGAGTTCCTTACATTTGCTCGAGTTGGCAACGCACATCCTGGTCCTGAAAAATCCTCATTAGAAGTCGTTTCATGTGAATGAAAAGAGCAGTCAGTGTAGTTGATAGAGCAGTTAATCATCAACACTTATAGCGACAACATGTATCAGTTTATACAACCATCATATACTCCATCGATTCCACTCTTGCATTTTGAACTTTGCAAGTATATGTATCAAGTTTCCAGCTCCACGATTCCATATATTAAAACATATTTGAAGCCATCAAATCAAATCAATGGATTACTGGAAGAGTGCATTGATATTGCTAATAGGATAACATTAAGTAAAGACGAGTGGGGCATGATATTTATGGAAAACGCCTCTGACATATCAGGATTCTTCACATCTGGTTCAATTCCTTTACCAAAGCAGCAGCCGCAACGAGAACGACAAGTGATCAAGTATATAAACCTGCCTGAACATGAAGAAGGAAGCAAAAAATTCGTCACAATTGACATTGGAACCAAATCGATCGTCATCTGTTGTGAAGAGTGGTGGTGTCTGAATCATTTACTGAATTGCCTTGATTCACGTTTACGTCACTTAACTAGGGTAAAGGGTTACTATGAGAACCGTATTAATTTCTTTAGAAAACGATTCAAGCTCGCCCAACCGAAATCAATGTCTGAAGCCTATGCAATTATGGAAAATGTCTATGATGAAATGTCAACAGTGGATCAAGAAATCAAATGTTTTGTAATCGATTATTTATTCTTCTCATGCTTTTTATGAATAATGATAATAAAATGTGTTACTTAGTTGACAGCATACTTTGTTTCTTTTTTCACGATACCAACCACAAACCAACCACAAAAAGTAAAAAAATATTATAAATTGATTATTCAAATCATTCAGTTCCTAATACAAAATAACACTAGATCAGTCTTTCGAATAGAATGTTGAATAGAAAGTATGAAATAATATTTGAATGATGAAATGAATAGTAAAATTGGGGTGACCTGGATCTCCCTGATCCAGGTCCCCCAATTTTACCCTACTAATGTACAATCGGTTATACCAATTGACTGACCCCCCTAAAAATTACTCGATTTTGCACCCTCTGCTCATAACATTAAAGGTTATTCAATATGTATGAGTTTATCGGACTAACACTACTCGATGAACAGAAACAATAAATAATTTTGATACGCAAACTTGAGCTTTAAGATGTTGGTGTTAGGTCATTTACTATTATGGGTATTTGTTACGCAATTTTCATTTTTATGCAGCAAAACTTAAAGGTTAGGTTAGTGTTGTGATAATTTGTGTCATTGCAACTAATACCTTATTTCATCTGTCTTACCCAAGTTAACCTGGTGTCGTGGTTCATGCGTAAGGCTGAGATGTGCAAGATGCGAGTTCAAATCCAGTCTCAATGTTTAATTTTGTTTTCAATATATAAATTGTTCTTTAAGTATTTCTTGCATTATTGTAAAGAACAAGCATATCAATTAAGTTGATAAACGATAAACGTTTCACCTTTTTCTATAAGTGGGTAGTTCGACGTCAATATGCGTATTCAACAAAAACTGCTATTGAAATGATATTAGGAATATGGGGTAGAAGAATAAATTGAACAAGACATTCTATGCACAAATAGCAGTGAATACGCGCGAACATTTTTATATTGCTTTACTAAGTTGCGAAAATCCACGCCTTTTTCCTTTTTATTAAATATTATTATCGGTTTTGATAGTTTAATCGTCATGTCTCAGTTGAGTGATTATTTGAAATACAAAATAAAATATTTGCATGAGGAGAATGTTGGTATTAAAGCGATTGCTAGGAAACTTAATATAGCGGTAAGTGTATTATTTTTTATGCTTCCTTAATTCGTTGTTGGCTTAAACGCCGGTGAATGTAGAATAATAGAAAATTAACTGTTTCATTATGAGATCATTTATAGGTCTAATGTGGTTTATCTAAAGGTATTTTTGCAAACTTATTCGAAAAATTATGCTTACTTCGTTACTAAAATTATGCTTATTGTGTTGTTTCAGAGAAATACAGTCAGATTGTGGCTAAGACGTTTTGAAGAGACAGGGAATATTCAAAAGGATCGTCCTGGACCAAAACCTGTAGTGTATACTCCTGTGTGAGAACGTCACCAAGCAATTGTTAGAAGGCATACTGAACACCCATTTCTGCCTACTCAATCAATGTGGGAATTCATGAGAGGAAGTGATTGTTGTTGAAATATGGTGCGCGGTATGCGAAACCGCTTGCAACAAGTAATAGAAAAAAATGGTGCTCCACTTCGCTATTGAAAAGCACCACTGAATGACTTCAGTGACCAGTGTTGGCCACAAACAATACTAACGTGTTAGTGTGTGTTAAATTAACTATTGTTATAATTTCTAACGAAGTATTTCGCATACCTAGTTTTTATCAAAACCTTATTTATAACTAAACATAACTACTTACAAAACAAATTGATATATGTAATTTTATTTAGTTCAATGATATTTAATGTGGTGATGTTATTGTTATGAAATAGAAATATATACCTATACAGGGTGTTACAGAAAGGGTATATCAATACAAACGGGTTGAAGAGTGTATCTGGTCTAGAATCTCTGTACAAAATTTCAGCTCAAAAGCAGTAACTTTGAAAATGCTTAATATTTTTTTATTTCGATAGTTTATTAAATTTAAATCATAACAAACGTGTCACCGCACTACGAGGGTCATTATCCATTATCTGTAGTGTGTCTGTGCGCCTAGTACACGCACATCACGCCGCCGCGCGCCAGTGCAGCGCCGTGATGTCGAAATAAAAAAATATTAAGCATTTTCAAAGTTAATGCTTTTGAGCTGATATTTTGTACAGAGATTCTAGACCAGATACACTCTTCAACCCGTTTGTATTGATATACCCTTTCCGTAACACCCTGTATATTTCTAAATATTATAACATGTTGATTCACTACATTAAACTCTGTGAAGTTAACAACGTTATTTGTAAGCAGGTAAATGTTATATTTACTTTATTCTTATAATAATTTTATTTATAAAATAAAATTGTTTTTACCATCACTATCGTTTTTTATTTCTGTTCAGCTTTTTTTGTTGCTAAAGTTATAATTTACTATTTATAACTTAAAAAAATATATAAAACAAAACGCGTAGCAGAAAATATATTGGTTTCGAACTCACAACCACGCTTTTGTCAGCTCACTGCAGCTACCACTAGACCACACGAACATGGTGAATATCGTTGAAATTAGCAATAATACATTACAAGTTAGAACAATATTCAAGATCATACCTACCTTAACACTGCGTGTTAAATATCAAATTCGAATAACTGTTTTATTAATCGTAGACGTTGAACCAGTTGTTCTAGTTCGATAAGCTTACTGCTAACAAGCAGAAGGTTCAAATTCGTTTAATTTTTAGGGGGGTCAGCTAATTGGTATAACCGATTGTACTTTAGGACATTAGGACATCTGTAACTTTTCGGTCATTATAGACTCTTTTGGATTAGGATTCAACTAGTCTTAGATATTATCTATATTATATTTTTACTTTTGTGCAATAATATTATTGTTGTTAAGCCCAATGCAAAGGGAAGAATAAACCACCAGCAGAGCGGACTTCACTAAATGCAATTTGTCTTTGAACAATCACCATCCACATAATTTCAATTTCCGACATCTAAGAGGTCCTCAGTTAATGTAATAGTTTAGCGTGCTCCTTTATAGTACCCATTTTAAGTAGATGCGTGTCACGTAAAGTGAATCAGTCGGGAGGCGTAACGTCATTACCGATAGGCACCACATAATGAGAATAGTATTTTGTACACGAGACTTGCATACGTAAAGCAATTTTCTCAGTCAATTATATCTAGCCCGTAATGAAGTCTCCCTTCTCTAAGGTACAAAGGAACAGTAATAAGGTTAAAGATAGCTCGCAACGATTGATGCACAATCAACTATACTAGCCAGCATCACATTCTACCATACCATATTCTTTCTTTTTTCTCTCTGCTCGTTCTAAAAGATGGTCACTATTGGTTTTTTTTTTTAAATCTTAATGTATCCGAAGTTTAAGCCCTATACCTCATCGGACGCCATAGGAGGTTTAGTTTATCTCAGTTGTTTAAAATCTGGGAACATATTCACCCAAAAATTTGGATGACGTTTTCAGGACAGTTAGCAATATTTGCTAGGATATCCATTCAAATCGTTCAAAATTCCGCTATCCGTAAAAATGCAGTTACTTCACGAGAGCCGTATCTGTGAGCACATTCATGCATAAAGCTGACGGGGAGTATGACGCAAATTCCGTGTTGCGGAGAGCGCAGTCGACCGCAGCGGGCCGCTACCGTACCGTCTGCAGCGGATATGTCGCGGTCGCCCGACCGAGAGTTCTGCCGCACGCATCTTCGGCCTCCGGCCACCGCCACACCGGCATCGATATAATAAATTCTATTTTATATTCTGCATTTTCCGACCAACTGAATATTTGGCAGAATCTTGGCATTCTGGAAATTCGGTTTGCGGTTCAATTTTTATGTTGTTTTTTTTTTTCGACTTTTAGACACAACAACTGTAAATTAGTGAGGTGATAAATCGTCTTCGCGAGGGTGTTTTGTTTTCGAGATCGTAAAACTTTCTTTGAGATTAATTTGGCCCTTGTAGGTGCTAATTTGCGAATAACAAGTGTTTAAATTACAGTTATTCGATACATTTGTTTTGTCATTTTCTTTTATTCGTATACAAATCTGGGAATGAAATTGATACATTGTGCTACAACGGCGGATATATGGTTGAAAAGAAATATGTATAGATCTGCTCACAAATTGTTGCCACCTAGGTGCCAACATCAAAACGATCTTGAACTAATTGACCTGTTCCTGCAGTTTTCCAATTGAGAGCGTCCAATCGAAGGTATTCAAGTGTCGCCAACTGTCTTCACGTTCAGCGTCATCAATTTGTACATTTGCCTACACTTACAGGAAATTGACCGGTGTCGTTAAAACTCCACATAAGTACAACTTCGTGTACGTCAGAAGGATTTTGGGCTTTATTTACAACGACAAAAGGTGCTAACTCAAATTCTGGATACACAAATAAAGGAGAAAGTCACGTGTCGCGCCGTAGGTACAGCAAAATTCGATAGAGAACTATTCGTGCGAAATGTCTTATGAAATGAAGGATAAATTGTCGCGAGGGAATTGAATAAAGTTCTAGCAGGAACGGAAACGAGGGCGTAAATTGTATAAAACGTGTTATCCTACTAAGCAATTCTGTTGTAAAACGCAGTGAAATTGATGGCACTATAAACGCAGGACTCAATCTCGATACTAACGGAAAGTGTGTATAAGAAACAATTCAAGTTGAACAGAGTTCAAGAGTCCAAACACAAGAAATGATAGATTACCACAACACCAATGAAAAACAACGACAAGCAATCACAACAAGAGAACGGTAAACAAAACCGACCCACCTGACATTTCTTTTATCTCCTCCTCTTTAATATCCCACTCAATCAACCTAACATTCCTCATTCCTTCACTGCTCATGCAAAAAGCACGTCGTCCCAAGATTCGTACGTAATTTGCGAAACAGATTGGTTCGTCCCGGCGCGACAAAAGCCAAGCCCGCCCGAGGGCGATACCTCCACTCAATAGCATTGTTTTTCCGATTACAGGCCTGATTAAATGTCTGAAACGTCTCAGGTGCGTCGCTAGAGTGCCCAAGATTGGGTAAGGAAATACGGGACTACGAATAATATGGATCACGTGTTTATAAATTGGTACCGGCCGTTACGGGAAGTCGGAAAACGTGACGGAAAATTAGGGGGAGATTTTTTTAAGTTTTAATACATACTTTTAATTAAAAGATTTCCTAAGAAAGACATGGCTTATTGATATGGCTGACTTTTATCTGAATTGAGTGAGGCACTTTTCAATTAACACTGCGTTTCGATAAAGAAGCTATAGTCAAGTTGTGCCATAGTTACTTTTAATACTACACCTTTCGAATCCAACATGGGTACTCCGTTTTTTATATCTTTCCCAAAATTACTCAACGCCTCAATTTTGAGTCGTCTCACGCAAACCGGGGCACCTGAGAACTGTCACTCAATACCCCGTGGCATAGGGTCCCGTTCCTCAGGCTTCTTGCATAAAGGACGAGCCCCCGCCTTAATTTTGTGTGAACAATACTGCCGTATACAATACTGCCGTATGTGACTCTTGTGCTGGATAAGAAAGGATATATTTTTAATAACCATGTTCCCCAAAATTACTCAACGCCTCTAAAATGTAAAGTCCCACACAAACCGGGGCACCTGAGAGCACTGTCAGGTTCGCAATCACCCGTGGAATAGAGTCCCGTTCCTCAGGCTTCTTGCATAATGGACGTGCCCCCCGCCTTAATCTCGTGTGAACAATAGTGCCGTCTGGCCGCGACGTTTTTGCATACAATGACTATTCGCGGCGGGACGCGGACGGCCCGGGAAAATGCAGCTGTCTCCACCGGCGGAAGGGGCTTTTTCAGACGGAACGTCTCTAATTTGAATCTCAACGTCAATTACGTCAGTATTGGTTTGCGGTTATTTGTGCGGAAAAATAAAGGAAGGTTAGAGGCAGTTGGTAACCATAGGGTTTGGATTGAAAGTTTTGACTTTAAATATAATATAATCGTTGTAATCACCTTCAAGGCTTCAACGGTAAGCTAGTCAAGATACTCCGTTCAGAAATATTTTTTGTCGTAAACTACTCAATTCACATCCAAAATCGATCAATTTTCCTAATCTGTGACCCCTCTAACAAAAAACGTTAATGGACATGTGTCTAGCAAGCTCTCCTTTCCGTCCAAAACAGACCGTTAAAATTTCCAATTTCGTCAAAAACTATCGAACTACGACAAAACCGCTGCCCGTCAAAGGACAGGTTATCCGACAGAACACTGTACAATACATTTTTTGCGACCACAAAGTTGATTCAGTTTTTATCGGCACGTCAGTGAAATGGACATGTTCGATGGACGAGCCGCGTGGTCCGCAGCGCGGGACAGGCGGTCAGGCCGCGACTCCCTGCGGTCCGATATGTATTGGAAATTGGAGACAGGATGACCAGTACGACAGATAACGACTTCTGGATTCTGTTGCACATGCACTTACAATCTATGCATTCCATGAATTTATTCATATTTCTAGGCAGCACGATTGTAAAATCAGGTAGGCAGGAAATTCAACCGTCTTGCCAATTTACCATTGTGAAAACAGTATGTTGGAAATCTTGAAATGTAAATGATATCTAAGTGAATCATTCAGTAAAGTTACAATTCAAAGTACGTTATTATTACATCAGACGTTTTACATTAACAATATTATGCCAAAAACATCATTATACAGCTTTCGAAAACATAACAAATGAAATGAGAACAGTGGTTAACTAAGCCAATTGTGGTCTAATTGAGAATTTCGAATCATCCGTCGTACTCAAGCGTAACAGGATCTGTATAAGAAAAAGAGAGAAAATACACAGAGATTTCTTATTTCAACAGTCTCCGACGCCCGCGAACAGCCCTCAGCGGTATGGATGATTGGATTGATGAATAAAAGATTCGTCAATTTGTGTAATAGCCCCGTGGTGTATTATGCAGTAGTCAATTTAATTGTTCCGACTGAGTGAGAAACGATGTGGTTTCCACGTAAGATATTTTAATTAATAACACTGCTGGAACGGATAACGGTTTCATTAATTTCAATAATAGGTTTAAAAAAGACAAATCGTTTTAATCAACTCCTAACTATCAACTTAAGTGTTTTATCACTATACTTAATTTATTCTGTGGTTCTGTTGATATTGTCCCGTCTCACAAACCTAACGCATGATACGAAAATGTAGACATCGAACTAATTTCTCAGGCCACTAACACAAAATAACAAATTAAAATAATCTAAAATTCTAAACGAATCTCCATAATAAAAATATTTGTCACTCATATCATAAACAGAACCCCTGCGCATCAGTTCCGCTGTCTGCCGCACAGAAAGGGTGAGGTGTACCCGAGCAAGCAATTGTAATCGACTCCAAAAAATGATAAAATTTTATTTAGTTATCGTCAGGGGAAAAGAATATGACACGGTATTGATGTGCAAACTGTGTCGTTCTTTTCTCAAAATACCATTTCAGTCGTTACTACAGCTCTACGTGGCCTTCACAATATCTGACCAAGATTTTGTCTGGATTTTAAAAGAGGTTGAGTTTTTTCAGTGTTTCTTTTCTCAGAAGGGTCAGATAGGAAACACCGACCTCGTCTAGTTTTTTTTTTTTAATATTATTGACGTGTAAGTGTTTGTATAAACCTACTCACTACATTCAAAGAAACTCCACGAGTAACTATACTTAAGTCCGGCGGCGGTGACGCAGCTAAGTCAGTCAGTTCTGCTAAAGAACTCGTTGATACGCTAATTATTCTTCCAAAATAAGTGGCAAGGTAAGAACAAGATAGCGCAGGGCTGTTTATCTGATCCATATTACAAAAATAAGTACATATACAGATACAATAATTGTCGTCAATATATTTAATCCAGAAAAAAGAATCCTAGAATGAACTCAATAGCCGCTGTGTATAATGATTGTTTTACCGTCTGTTGACAATTTCCGAAAAGTTCATCTTTCATAGAATGCGAGTCGCATTGTAAAGTTGACATTCCCATAGTTTCCATTTCCCGAGTATCCTGGACGCTGAGTTTCATAGCGTTCGTAAACTATCGTCGTAAATGATTTTGTACAATAGCCTAACAATGTTTCAAAGCCTTTTAGCAACAAATGTGCTCGCTAACATGACCCTTGAAATTTCTAACTTTTATCGATGTCACAGATTTCTAAGTTACAACTTACATGTCACCAAATTGAAAACTATTTAAGCAAAAATAATGCTGTATTCTGATTAAGATCCCTAAGTCCTGACAATACAAACGAACATTCCTGAAAAAAGCCAAAACCACAGCAACATTTTCATTCCGATCATAACTAACAAAGTAGCAAAAAACAAACAGAAAAGTTACTCATCATTTTAAAATGCACTGGCCAGCAACGGGCTACTAATAAATCCATCAATCATCCCCATAGGAACACACAACAAGCCCGACCCCTTCATTCAGCACGACTTGCACGACAATTAGGCACCTGCACCCTTTTATCATCACTCCCCGATCCGCAAAACAAACAAGTTCAACTCCACAAAATACCATGTAATTTAATAGTAGGTAGTAGGTACTTTTAATTATATACATGGTAGACGTAGATCGTTCAGGAGGCCACCCGCCGCGCGGGCCGACAGCAGCTCTGCGGATGACATTAATGACATTCACCGAGGGCGCTCATTGTCAAACACATCTAGTCAATTGATATTACTGGCTTTATATTTGTACCGTCATCAGGTGTTTGTGTAAGTTAATTTTAAAATGACGGCTGCGTTGAAATTAACAGAGCGGAAGAGTAGACTGCAAAAATGACTCGTCTCATCGTGAACGCTTTGGCAGTTTTAGCTTTCTTACACTCAAACAACTGCTACAATGTTTAAGGCAAGCTATGTCGTCTAAGAAAACCTATCAAAGGCTTAAAAGAGAAGAAATAAACGCAAAATAATCAGTGAAGGTAATTTTATCGTTACCTCATTCCCGAACATTTCTCATTTCCCATTTTCTCAAGGAGCTGCACAAAATATTTTACAACAATAGTGCTTTAGTCCGGAAACGACGTGCCAGATTACACTATTGTTACCTCGCTGCGAATGGACGCAACTCTTTTATACAGGAAAATTGCTATTATGTAATCCTATTAAATTTATATGAAGGACCTCCTCGAGACTGGACTGGGAATTAGATGTGATTTCATTGAGATGTAGAAGTAGAGTTGTAACATTAGTTCTACTGCATGAAAATCATATTGGCAAATTAAATAAGCCGGATGGGAAAAAATCTTCTAATCCTATATACAGGGTGGTCGAAATAGTGACGTCAATAATTTTTTTTTTAGATTCCTCACACCGGGGTGTATCCAAAAATACCCCATATATGTTCCGCGATTTTTTGTAGTTTTCGAGTTATAATTTTTTTTAATGTATTCTGCCAGCGAGGTTTCAAAAATTCGTATCTTTTTATGTAGTAAGTATTTTGCATTTTTTTTTTTGTGTAATGATTGCCTTGAATGTTGTTTTCATAAAAAAATTAATTCAGCTTCCTGAAATTACTTAAAGTTACTTAAAAAAAGCTTTACATTTAGAACTTTAGTTTTCAGTAGGGTTCACTCAAACATTCAACTTCAATTTAAAAATACAAAAAGGACTTTTCGTAACTTCAGACTAAATTTTAAAAATTTGCAGGGTCCTATACTATCTAAATCACCCAAAAAAATAGTACTTTATTGGACTTTTTTTTTAGTAATCGACCTTCGAAGGTGGATGGGCCAAAAATCATTGAAACACGTTTAAAGCATAAAAATATCTTTTTTGTACTTTTTATCATTCTGATGGCAAATTGAACTTAGAAATGTAATTTGAAATTAATTTTGATTGAAATTTTTGAAAAATAACTGTAGCTCATGATTTTTGGTCTCACCACTGATTAAAAATGTGAGCATTTGTGAAAATTGCTGCTTGTGAAATTACACGATTTTGGATAAGAAATAAAAGGCACAAATTACTGAAAAATCATTATTATTATTATTATGATTACAGATTTATTATTATTTTTTATTACAATAAATTTTCGAAATACCTTGCTCCAACCTGAATACATAAACGACAACGTCTTAAAAAGTTATCTTTTAATTGTCTGAAGCTACTCGAATATTCTTGTTTTATTTTTCTTTCCGCTTCTGTAAGTTTTTGTCTAAATTCTGTTTCATTGTTGCTTTCCGTCACGTACTTCTTGTAAAATCCCCAAATAAAAAATCGATTGGAGGAAGATGTTTTGAAAATTTAATAAATTTAAAAATTAAATAATAGTAAATCTGTAATAATAATAATGATTTTTCAGTAATTTGTGCCTTTTATTTCTTATCCAAAATCGTGTAATTTCACAAGCAGCAATTTTCACAAATGCTCACATTTTTAATCAGTGGTGAGACCAAAAATCATGAGCTACAGTTATTTTTCAAAAATTTCAATTAAAATTAATTTCAAATTACATTTCTAAGTTCAATTTGCCATCAGAATGATAAAAAGTACAAAAAATAATTTTTTATTCTTTAAACGTGTTTCAATGATTTTTGGCCCATCCACCTTCGAAGGCCGATTACTAAAAAAAAAGTCGAATAAAGTACTATTTTTTTTTGGATGATTTAGATAGTATAGGACCCTGCAAATTTTTTAAATTTAGTCCGAAGCTACGAAAAGTCCTTTTTGTATTTTTAAATTGAAGTTGAATGTTTGAGTGAATCCTACTAAAAACTAAAGTTCTAAATGTAAAGCCTTTTTTGGGTAACTTTAAGTAATTTCAGGATGCTGAATTATTTTTTTTTATTAAAACAACATTCAAGGCAATCATGTCACAAAAAAAAAAAAAATGCAAAATACCTACTACATAAAAAGATACGAATTTTTGAAACCTCGCTGGCAGAATACATTAAAAAATCTCTAAAAAAAATTATAACTCGAAAACTACAAAAAATCGCGGAACATACATGGGGTATTTTTGGATAACCCCTGGTGTGAGGAATCTAAAAAAAATTTATTGACGTCACTATTTGGACCACCCTGTATAAAGGAGATGGCAGTTTTTGGCATTGCTAATTTTGGAAAGGTACAGAATTCAAAGCTATTTAAAAAAAAAGCGCTTATTTTTATGTATCGATAGCCAGATTAACTTTATTATTGAGAATTGGGATTAAATCTCGTTAAATATGAGTAAGTTGAGCAGCCGGACACAAGGCTATTGGACTTGTTATACTATATGACAGTGTTGTCATGGCAAACAAACAAACATGACTCTTTAGAAGATGACCACAGAGTACTTTTTGATAGACTAAGATGACACACAAAACTTCACAAGTCACATTCGCTCGCTCGCTACTATTTTGTGCTGGTGTGAATGTTTTGTGCGCCCAAAGTTTTACGTGGATTTTTACAACGACCTGGCTTGCTTTTGGATTTCGAAGACTCCTACCTTTCTGAACGACTGTTGCTAGACTTGGACCTCGACGTTTCCTATATGCTTAGATTATTATTTTATTATTATTCTTATTGATTATTATTATTCCTATTATATGCTTAGATTCCGATAAGTGAGTCTCTAGAGTCTCCTAAAGCATAATTAGCAATATGTTATGCATACAATAAACATTTATGCGTTAAAATAGTAATAGAGGTAAAATAACCTATTAAAGTACAAACATTAATGCACTTAACCTCACTTTTACAAAAAATAAGATTTCTCTTTAACCCCATTGTTATTTTTTTTTTTTTTTTTTTATTGACGAATGGGCCCGCTCTTGACCTCGATCACGCCTGATGGAAAGCGTTGGATGAGGTCTATGATCGAACGAGCGTGCCCAGAAGATGCCTAAGGCACTGGAACTCCCACGCATCGACGAAACACAGCAGGCTGCTTGACGCCGAACTCCGGTGGGAGGGTGGTCGCAAACCAGGCGGGCGTTAGCCCTACCACCGCAAGGGAAGAATTGGCCAGTCAAATAAGATGTTGGGTGTGACTGCCCAGGATGCGCCGAGCGCTCGGTTCAGTTGAGTAACTGGTGGAACAAACTGCGCTACACGGGGAGGCTTCTTCATGCATCCCAAAAAACAAAAGCTCATAATATTCCCTATCAAACCATGCCACTTATTTCTGTGGAAACTAAAAAAGTTTAATGCCAGCGTTCTATGAACTTCTGCCATTCTCCTTTTGTAATTGATGCGGATATCTATGTAATTGACATTATTTTGATGAAAACGCATGTTTATGATCAAAGATATTATTATGGTCCAAGCAGTTTGGCATATGTATTAGGCATATGCATGATTTTATAATCTCTTATCCTAATACTATAATTCCCACGGAATAGATAAACTATTCCGTGATAATTCCCATCACGTCCATTTGAATCGTTGTTTTTTTATACAGCAAAAAAAAAACCGGCCAAGTGCGAGTCGGACTCGCCCATGAAGGGTTCCGTACCAGCAAGTAACATAATATAAAAGTTCTTGTAGTTCGTTGTAACTTTGTGAAAGGTAAAATGCGGTTTTCGATTTATGACGTATTAAAAAAAAACTACTTACTAGATCTCGTTCAAACCAATTTTCGGTGGAAGTTTACATGGTAATGTACATTATATATATTTTTTTAATTTTATCATTCTCTTATTTTAGAAGTTAGAGGGGGGGGGACACACATTTTACCACTTTGGAAGTGTCTCTCGCGCAAACTATTCAGTTCAGAAAAAAATGATATTAGAAACCTCAATATCATTTTTGAAGACCTATCCATAGATACCCCACACGTACAGGTTTGATGAAAAAAAATTTTTGGAGTTTCAGTTGTAAGTATGGGGAACCCCAAAATTTATTGTTTTTTTTCTATTTTTGTGTGAAAATCTTACTGCGGTTCACAGAATACATCTACTTACCAAGTTTCAACAGTATAGTTCTTATAGTTTCGGAAAAAAGTGGCTGTGACATACGGACGGACGGACAGACAGACAGACAGACAGACAGACAGACAGACAGACAGACAGACAGACAGACATGACGAATCCATAAGGGTTCCGTTTTTGCCATTTGGCTACGGAACCCTAAAAACGTCAAATTAGAGCAATGTGCCCGCATTTTCTTTGGCAATATCTAAATTTTTATCATAATCGCCTTAAAAGTTAACCTTTTCACTTCTCTATTGGTAGCTTAACGGTATCGCAAATCCATGCGCACATCAATAAACAAGGCGTACCGTAGTAATCTTTATTAAATTTATTGTGTTCGTTGTTATAAGCTGTGCGCCAAAATAACCACTACGTGGAGCCCTGACACTGGTAGAAGGCGTCGCGGCAGACCCCGTAGAAGATGGCGGGACGAGCTGGACAAAACAAACGACCAGTGGTCCTCTTTAGCCCTGGATCGAAAGAACTGGAAGTCATGGGAGAGGCCTTTGCGCAGCAGTGGGATGACGCAGGCTAACAGTAGTAGTAGTTGTTGTTATTGGCACCGATTTAAAAAAATCGATACTTAAACGGCACAAAGAGCCTTAACAGAAAAATTTAGGAAACAATCTGGTTGTTTTGGGAGACTAGATTCAAATTGACGAATCAAAATCGTAATGTAGTCGCAAGACACTCGGTTAAACAAACACTGCATTCAGTTCTTAGATACTTACTTAGCTCATATATTTTTTATTAGACTTCAGCCTTCCAATACTCCACTCTCTTTCCCTCCGCATCTAGTGTAAACTTATTAGTCTCTCGGATTTCTAACAAAATCATTCCTCCTATCCAATTTAGAAGAAGCGTATTTCCACTTTCGCTGTACATTTGTTTTATAGTGGTTTTCCTAACAACGTAGACGTCAGTATGAGAGGTGCATCTCAGCTTTCCGTATTGGTTCAATGTGATTATGTGTCGTGATTGTGTTTCCTCTCCACCGTAAGTCTACATGGGTAGTTTTTGCCGTTTTGAATTAGATTTGGCCTATTGAATTCCTCGTGTGATCTTTTTACGACAACATGAGCTACCGAGATATAGGGCATGCAAACCGATAACCGATAATCGATAATTTATCGGTTATCGATCCATTCTGACAAAACGATAAATATCGAAAACAAAAACGATAAATACCGATAATCGATAATTTTATATAAAGAATTCTGACACATTTCTGAACGAACGTTGGATGCGTTCCGTTCCCTCGCCGCGCGCGTTTTCTTTCCCGTCACTGTCATTTGTAGACATGCGCAAAACAGTGCATCACGAAGTAATGTTATATGTCATTACATTTCGTGCCGAGTAATATTACATTTCACCATCACTTCAAACATCACGCGTGATGTTATGATGTAGCGCCATGTGATAGCACACCATCGCGTGTTATACCTAATGTAATGCAATATTCTAGTGTAATAGGACATGTTATTGAAATAGTATAGTAACAGAGCATTGTAACAGTGTGATTTACTCACTATGAATACATATCACTATCACACTATCACACATTACTCACTCACTATCACACATTTGAGATACTTATTTAATTTATAAATTTAATATTTCAATAAAGACGCGTCCTTGACCGCGATAGTAAACAAACTACTTAAATAAAAAAACATCCCAATATTTGCATTTCGCATTGCATTTCGAATTCTAAGAAAAGTATTTACCTACGACCTGTGGTGGTGTCAAGGAAATGTAAACCCTTTCGTTATAAAAATAGAGTTTTAAAAAACCAAGTAACCAACTAAGTCATCTGACCGGACGAAATACGAAATCGCACTCGTCTAGTTCCGGACTTCCGATATAAACCGAACATTGCCGATGCGATGCGTTCGGGAGTAATCGGCAGGGCTCGGTTCGTGCTAGCGCGGAGTAGCGCGCTGTTACCGCTCGCTCGCGTAATGTTTAGTGTAATGGTGTGATGCTTATTTTAGTCGAGTAATATGTCATGTTACAGTACGCGCTCGGGTGATATTACGCGCGATGCATCACTCGCATTACTTACACATGTCTAGTCATTTGCTCATTGCGCAATATTTGTGTGTGAACGTGTCGATCGCTGTCGGTCTACCATGTGAGTGAGGAGTTGAGGACGCCCGGATTAACTGAATTGAGAGTTTTGCGTCAATAAGAATATTATTGGTAAGTCAGATTTATACTACTTAATAGCAAACATTTAGCGTTGTTATTCGAAATGTTTCCGTTCAAAATGCTACACCATTTAAACATATAAATATAGAAAGTAGGTACTTAAACAAGGCTTTTACCTTAAAAATGAAAAAATATTTATTTTGTAGTACGACATACACACAATCAATTTCTACCTATTAATTTCTTGTAAAGTGAACATAAAGCGTATTTTATTTGTTTTAGGTACCTACTTTTTCAGTTTAGAATCTTGTTTACCACTTAAATGGTTACTTGATGTGAATGTAAAATTCAATACAGAAGTTCTGTCTACAATTCTACATAACTAATCTACATCGTAATATTTTCATGTAGTTCAGTAAATTCAAAACTTCGTATGTTTTTGTTTTAGGTACTTTACGTACTGCACCTACTCATTCAGTAAAGTATATTAGTAAAGTATATACATATTTTCAGCAGCAAAAAAAAAAAACAAAAATCTCTTTAAAATGTGATTATTTCAAATGTGATCTCTTTTAATTATAATACAAAATTACTATTTTAAATGTGATTTCTTTTAATTATAATACGGAATTGTTATATGTTAATTTACCTATTGTCGTTAATTAATCGTTAAGAAATCTTGTTAGGATGTGTATTACACATCCTAACATTAACATCTGAGTCAACATACACATTGTGTATGTTGAATTGTTGACTCAGATGTCCATACTGTACTACGAAATTATTTAAAGTTAATTTAATTATACTAAACGTCCAAAAGTTGCAATATTTAACTCATAATTATTATAATTATTTTAAAGAGTAACTTTTTTTAAATTTAGCTAGAGGTTTCTAAGATTTTATTTAAAAGATCTCTTAAGAAAGAAGAGTTTAGTGAGACAATCCAAAATGTTATGTTAGATATATAATTTAAATATTATAAAGAAATACAAACGTTGATTTAAAAAAAAAAACGCCTTGTTTTATTTATTTTTCAGTATATTATATTGTCCTTTATTTTAGGTAAGTAATTGCATCACTTTATCCTTTTATTTACAAGTAAAAAACGAGTTTAGGTATTTTTTTATAAAAAACGATAATTATCGGTAATTACCGGTTTTTATCGAAAAAAAAATCGATATCTTTCATTTTATCGATTATCGGAATATTTCGATAATTGCATGCCCTCGAGATACGGCAATGATAGAAGAATGGAAAAAGATTTTGTAAAAGACAATTAAAAACGTAAAAAAAGTATTTTGTTATGAGCAAAACTAAATACCTACACTTGTTACTGAAGAGCTTTCAGTACGAAATCAAGTACACAGAGAGACAGTTTGTAGTCCCCAGACCTTTTACGCGAGCACTAATTTCCTGACCAACATGGAAATACATACCTCTAGTAAAAAAGTCATTACAAATGCATTCCATTGAATAAATCCCGGATAAAACCGAGCGCGACAGACGGACTGGCCGCAACACATTACAGCCCCATTCAATAACAATAAAAGTCGCGTCGCTCAGAGAAATCTATTACCGCCTCACTCGATACGTTTTTTATCTAAAGCATTTATTTATAGCGTAATTAATGCGTCGCCGGCGCCAGCGCTAAACACAGTGCTATTTGTGGAGACAATACATGGACGCCACATGGACAGGGACACAAGATAATACAGGAAAACATTTATGATACTTACGCTAAAACAAAAGATATCAAAATAAAATTCCTGATGAAAATCCAACGTGTCAAGACTTTTTTTATTGTTTTTGCACCTGCAACCTTTTTTTTTTTTGTTTCCGGGGTGGAAAACCCCTGTGTTCCATCTCATACCTACGCCGGGGGGTCGCGGGAACGTAACCTGCAACTTGCGTCATCCTTTTGAGTATTCATTCAACACATTTCAGATGCTTTCATTTTAACCCTTAAATTGTTTATTGATGGAAGGCGGTCAAATAGCTGCATATTTTTGTAACATTTTCAAAGTTTTGAAACCCAAAACCTTCTGTTCCAAATTGGCAGCCCTGTAACAACCGCATGTCAGTTTTCAGACAAGAGACAAAAAATTCAGTCTGGACTTAAATATATCGCTAGTTACCCACATTACTCTTGTTGCTAATGACGTGTGCTAAATAAGTCAAGCACTTAACTTACAGACAAATTGGTATTTAAAACTGATTAATTTATATTAGCCGTCATCGGAGATCCCTCCGTCTTGCTAGATTGTTTTGCAACGTTTTACGGGTTGATAACAAAAAGTTTAAATTAGAAAATGCTGAAACAGAAATGCAGAGCTTTTCTTTTTACGGAAACTTATTCTGTAAAGGTGTTTTAGGGATTTCAGGATTAATCTAACGGTTTCAGAATTAGCCTTTTAGGTGTTGTGTCACAGGTGTCAATTTAATTTAAACTAGAGTAACTCCCGTTTGGGAATCAGGTTGTGAAGAAGAAATCTGACTACGAGGCGGACAGGTCTATGGCTTTACTACAATTACCACAGCTTTCTTTGAAGGCAGATACGATTTTCGATCAAATTTTTTTGCGAACACGCAGTTCAAAAAATACCTTTTCAGTGGCAACTCCTCAACAACATTTGGAAAACGAAGCAAATAAATTAAGGAGCATCAAATCATCAGGGATCATCAAAGGTTGAGTTAAAAAAATATGAATGTCCTATCATCAAGCCTCACTGAAGTCGTACAAGAGAAAATGAAAGAAATGAGGACAAAATTAAATGAGGAGTAATACATAAAACGGTTGAAATAAGTCGTTGTCCCAGCTGTCGAGCGATCGGTTAGAATTGTAGATGAAAAAAAAGTAATTCCGTTACCGACGCGTCGATTTCAATTGTCTCCGGATTGGATAAAAAAATGACACAATTCGTTGGTACATTTATTTGCTGATTATCGGGTTTATTAGATGAAGTGTGCCGAAATTTCAATCCATTGCCGAACCCCAAGCAGAAGGTTCATTTACCATTTATTTCTTACTTTGAGACTTATATGGTAAGAAAGAATGATAATTATTTTGCATGGGAAATTCTTCAAATTTCGTCCAAAGGCTTTTGAATCCTTAATAAAATCACGAAAACTAGGTTTTCAAACTATTTCGAAGTGTAAAAATATGGTCTGTCTGAATTAATTTTAAAGAGCTTCAATGAAATTCTTAAGTGGAGAAGCCAGCTAATGTTCCTTTGTGGATTCTGGATCCAAATATTTTTAAAGTTCATGCAAACTCATTGCAAAAGCTTCTAAGGTTGAACATTTGTCCCATGTTATGTGCCTCCCTAAGCCCTCCCCAGGGAGGTGCACAGCATTCATCAGGAAAGTTAGTAACAAGTGGCTACACTATTCATAATAAATGTTATTTACATCTCTAAGGAAACTCATGGACGTTTTTTAAGTATTGAAAAGCACAATCGCCAACAGAGCGTCGCTGAACTAGGCTGCAATGCAGCGCTTAAAGCGGCTGCAATATTTTCCAGCGCTTAATCGGCATCCAGGTGGTGAACGTCTGTTGGCGCACTCCACGGACTAGCGTACCGTTGCACAACAGCACTCCGCTTTCACGTCTCCCTTCCACGGGCATTATGCCTCTAATGTCACTTAATTTGCCGTCTAGGGCCTCCTCACGTGAATGCAGCCTACGAGAGCCGGTTTAATATAAAAATTCGCTTTTTTACTGCCTCGAAGCGAGATTTAACGTTAAACTGTTGCCTCTTTTGAGAGTAAACGCGTAGAAGTAATGGGATTACGAGATCGGTAGTTTTGGAGTCGAAAGGTAATTAAATTATTGTATGTAAAAATATTGGGTTCACGAGTGCTCGGTGGCTCGCTAGTTCCAATGGTTGATGGGTTTTCAGATCGAGAGGTGCTTCAGTTCAATGGAAGTCTAACTTAATTGCGTATTCATGTATTTTTTTAATAATTTATGAAAGTGCCCCCCTGATCTTAATTGAAGTTTAAATTTTTCTGCTTTTTGCTTAAACTAAAAGGAAACTTTACTTTCCCGTGCAAAGTGGTTGTCGCGGGAGAAAAGCGAACGAATAAAAATAAGGAAAAGTAATAACTCATTGAAAAAATGACGTCTTAACCATTATAACCGAAAGAGCTGAATCAGCAACACGCGCTTACGCTGCTCACATGGACGAACAGCTTTATTCTTATCCGCGTAAAGTTGAAAATTGAATGTAACGTATTACCTGATTGTGCTTTCATCACAAAAGCTATACAACTCGTTATTATGTCGTTAACGAAATAAATCCGTGGTGTACCAGATTGCCGACGCGACGGATTACTTTTAGGACGTATGAAATAAATTGGAAGCCGTAGGTTACGATATAATGTAACTGTAGTTGCAACCATGGATATGTTATTGCAACCAACCGCCATTGTCTGCAATTTATTGGAAATTGACGTTTTAGCCAAATTAAATTCTTTTTGTAATGGTTTTCCTGGTAGAACAGTGGTGGCCCAGGGGTATCGGCTCCGACTTACGAGTTGTTGGTCGTGAGTTCGAACCCAGACATGCACTTTGCTTTGCGAATTTCGTTTCATCACCACTGCTCTCAAAACAGTGAAGGAAGACATCGTAAGGAAACCGGCATGTCTTAGAACAAAAAATTCGAAGACTTGTGACATCCACCAACCCGCATTGAGCTCACTGCCTCTGAGAGACGAAGCCTGTGTCCCAGTAGTGGGAACACTATAGGCTGATTTATGTTTCCTGGTACCACGTACGTTATGAAATGTATGACTAAAACAGTTACACTTATGAGGATTACTTAAGACACTGTTCGTATAAGGCTGGGCGCATACGTCCGGTTTCCTGATTCGGAATTCAGATTCGGAAACCCGAATGCAAGCGTTCTTAAATTTTCCGTCAGGGTTTCCGAACGGAAAATTTAAGAACGTGTGCGCTGGAGAGAACATTTTGTATGAAATGCGTGCATTCGGGGTCTCCGAATCTGAATTCCGAATCAGGAAACCGGACGTTTGCGGCCGGCCTAAATTGATCACGACTTAGATAATTAAATAATTTCAAATGTAGGTATATAACTGCAAAACCAAGATGTTATGAATTAATGATTTAAATAGTCCTAACATTGATTTATTCTGGCTTCTATTTTACTTGCGCGTAGATTAATTCAGCGGGACCCAAAATAAATCATGCTACTTGAACCACGGCAATTTGTTCATATCACCATAAATCACAATTCAATTGGCTTTCAATTTCGCAATAAGACTGCGTAGCATAAATAATCATGATTGGCTTAAATTAAATTGAGGGGTTCGTGGTTAATAATAACAGCCGCACGGGTTGATCGAACGTTAATCTATGCTTGCCTCGTCCGTGGATGGGTGACCATCCATATCGAAACTCCTCCGTGCCTTGGAAAGCACGTTAAGCCGTTGGTTCCGGCTGTCATTTGTGAATCTTTGACAGTCGTTACAAGTAGTCAGAAGCCCGAAAGTCTGACAACCAGTCTTATAAAGGGGTATCAATGTATCGTGTGCTGGTCCTGCTCCATAGGACAATCTAGAGTCTAGACAAAATCAAACTGGTTGCTAATTTAATTGTAATTTTTTTTTATTAGTTTTTACATTCATTACTCACACCCTGACTTATTACTTGTATTTTTTTTTTTTTTTTTTTAATAAAAATCGTTTTGCTTGTACCATGTTTGTAAATATGTGAGCACCATGTATCTATCAGATAATTAATTTATATGTCATGGTTTCGTTTTTAATTCTTTTAAGTACCTATTGTGGTATAGTAATTTTATGTTAGGTGCATCGTCCTCACATGTTATTATATAATTAATGTACCCATGCAAAATATTGTACCTAAAACATTTTAAAAGAGTAACGGTGGAGTTTCTTGCCCATTCTTCTCCATACGAAAACTACCTTTTGGAATGGGCGACTAGAATCAATTCTATTTTAAGATAATTTTTGACGTTCAAAAGTGCCTTTTATGTGCCTATTTGAAATAAATGCTTTGACTTTGACTTTGTGTTGCCCAGTCACTGGGTTGTGGAGGTCAGATAAGCAGTCGCTCAGTGTAAAATACTGCTATTCAGCAGCATCCGGTTACACTGGAAGCTGACCCGAACATAGTTTGGGAAAAGGCCAGTCAAAAAGATGATGGCTTAAATTAAATCTTACCTTTAAATCTTAGCTGAATGGTGCCGTATATGAGGAGAATATCATCCTGTAACAAAATAAATAAAAGTAAGTATAAAGTGTCTTTGAGAGTGCATGTCGCAAACTTTTCAAATACATAACTAAATTAATATTGAAGACAGACTGGATGAAATTAGAAAACTATGTTGTATGTTTATTACTTCGCAGCTCAAAGGCGCCGAGAATGTCTCTATTATTTTGCCCGAGCATGCTAATATCAAGTGCTCCGGTTACTAAGATACTAAAATAAGGAGTATTTTTTTTTGAAGTAACGTCAATTTGTCAACTCAAAACTATAAAGAAAGGATAATTTACTGTAGAGCTAATTATGAGAATTTTAGTGCCTGGAAAGCTTGTAAAACCAGCAGATTAATTAAAAACATTTCCATAGTCCAAAATTAAAACCCTCTGACATTTAAAAAATCTGTACTTCTTGTTTAAACATGGTATCCTCGTCATAACAAATCAATACTTTAGCTAGGGATTGAAATCCATTCGATAGAAGCCGTAGAACCTGCCCACGAAAAACCGTTTAAAAGACACAATTCGTGTACTGATGAATTGAAGCCAACTAAACTTATCAAAATTAAAAAGAAAGATTTTCCTGCTATACAACTTATACAAGATACCAATATTATATAGATGATATATTGGTACTCTCACTAAGTCTTTCCATAAGCTTCCAAAAGATACATTTTTAAAGGTAAATATTAGATGAAGGTTTATGTGGAGCCCAATATATTCTAATATTTTTATTACACAGTACTAAATACATATATCGGATTCAAACAGACACTAACCCAATCCAAAACGAATTTTCGACTTTGTTAAAAGACAGCGATTGATTCTTCACTCAAATATGTTGTACCTACAGCTAAACCTAACCAAGAACAATTCAGTCGTTCCGTTCGTTCAATGGTCGGAAAAGAATTCAACAGTAAATTCCATAGGTGTGTAATGCGGACGGCTAAAGCTGTCGCTGTGTAACTCTCACTTCCCATAGTTGTTATGGCCATAAACCAGTGTAATGTGGATACTTCGGCCGCCAGCATTTTACGAGCATCCACACCCCATTGAATTTCTCTGCTGTGTTCAAAAAGTGTGGACTTCAGATAAAAATGTAAATGACCGTTTACAGATCTGGAAAAATGGCGACAGCTTACGAAGGTTTAGAAATTCAAAATAAACATTTAATGTAGAAAATAAAGCAATTTATTCTTCTGTCGTAACACTTTATCAACGGAATCGGTTTCATTTTGACAGTTCAACAACATTCATTGCGTTATTTACGTGTTGAGCAGACAAATTTTTCGAACTTATGAAGCAACTAGCTGCGCCCCGCGGTTTTACCCGCACAAGTCTCGATCTCGTGGGAGTATCGAGATAAAAAGTACCCTATGTCCTTTTCAGGGACTCAAGCTATCTCTATACCAAATTTCATCAAAATTGGTCCAGCCGTTTGAGCGTGAAGAAGTAACAAACATATAAACACACACACACACACACACTCACAAACTTTCGCCTTTACAATATTAGTGTGATCTGTGATGGATTAGCAATTGGCTTCGAAATGATTCTGATTCCGATTGATAGTGTGTTACGCAATTAGGGTGCAGAACATTATTAAAGAAATCCTTCGGTTATCATAAAGTTTTTTTCCAAAAGATCGTAACGTCTCCTCCTCAGAAACAATAAACTCAAGACAAATACAATTTCTGGGGTAACTTTTTCAACAGCCAAGCTACAAGCATCATAAAATAAACAGACGTTATAATCCACACTACGTATAATAAGTAACAATCAGCTAATGGTAGCAGGTAATCCAGCATTATTTGCAGTGCCATCGAGTCGCACCGACAGCCAACAATCCTGGCCGCGCATTCCGCTAAGCACACCATTCCTTTCATAGTTATTGTCAAGTACCAATGACACTCAGATGTAGACGGATAAGTGAGATACAAATACTTGTGTACTGTAAATTTCTGACAGAATGATGTTGCTAATATATTAATCCAATAAAAAGTTAAGTTGCGACCTTGTAGGTGTTTGGATAACAACCAAGTACTATGAAAAAAAATATTGTTAGAGATTTTGGAGCAGGACACGTTTGGGAATATTCAGGTAAACAAAATTTAATCCGATTACCATGGTGGTGCCGTTAAAGCTTTCGTATAAGGAATCCAAGGAATTATATGGATATACATAGAAGGAATATTTGTAAAGAATCATGGGCTGCAGTACAAATAACGCCTTGTTATTGTTCTAAACGATATACATCTTCCGAAATACTACAAGGAGTTTTAGGGAACCCTAAATCTCTTAACCATGCTAAATTAGGTGTAAAAGTAACGGCTGTTGATCGACTTGAGGGATTTCAAAGGATAACAAATACCCTAGGGATTAATTACCGATTGTTTTTGCTTATCCTATACGAAGTTGTAATATCTTCTCAGTTGGTGTCATTGGAAGGACTTTGAACAGCAAACCGGCAAACTTTAAAATATAAAATTACATCAGATATTTGCAACCTGTCGTTTATCAGGAATCAAAAGTAAAGGCGGGAAGCGGCGCTGGCGCCGGCGGGCCGAGGCTCCAAGCCGTCCGCGTGGGCTGTGCGCACGCAGCCAAAGCAAAAAGCCGCCCGGACAGTGCGCTGCGGCATTCCTTATCCAAACCGGTATTCGTTCAATGGAAGCCGATTGTAGCAACTCAAACAAACTAAACCAAACCTTAACATTGCTATCACTAAAGTTCAAGTTTTGTTGAGATGAGAAAAAAGGTATAGCAGATGCGAGAAAATTATAATCATATTACAGGAGTAATAGAGGACAAAAAGTTGAATGATGGCACAAACGCAGAATATCAAATAGAGGTTATAGCCTGACGTATTAAATCACAGACCAGTTGATGGATGAATTGTAAATGAAAGGGAGAGCGATGATAAATGTAGAATCGTTGAAAACGTGATATCAGGAGATGCTGTTTTGTCATGGATTAAAGTTTTGGGATTTGAGAAATATTACCTGCCATTTTAACGTATTGGAGCTCGGACAAAGATCTGTTGAAAATTAAATTCAATATGTACATATTTTGTTATCCCACACTAGTTGAGCCTCAAGCATATTATGATGGAATAGCGGCGCCCCCCGGTTTCACCCGCATAAACTTTCGCGTTTATAATTCTATCAGGATATTATAAGAACGTAGGAAGTAGGATATACTTATCTGTGGTATAGTGTTAGGAGTAGCAAAATCTAAATAAAGAGCCTCAGTTCTTTTTAAATGAATTTGGACTCATATCAGAAGAAGTCGGTTAAGACTTAAGAGTAAGCCCGTGATGCCACATATTTCTCTTCGTAATTTAAGATGAACTACAAACAATGGATCCATAAAGAACAAACAAAAACCATGGCAATGGTTTATCATGAATGCTCATACAGGAATCCTAAAACAACGAGGCAGATTAAATAACGAAGACTAAACAATACACTATAGTTCAATTAAAGGGGAAACAAGGCAAACATTGAGATGAGTGACGTCATTCAGGGGCAGCATTTTAGGTAGGCGGGCGGCGGCGCACGACCCAGGGACCTTACATCTTTGAAGCTTTAGATTCCACACTTTATGATGTTGGCAATAAAGTTGGAAATCCGAAAATCGAATACTGGAATCTATTGGTATTGGCGTCGGTAAGGTCCCAGTTCGTGGAAGTGTGGCCGTCGTCGTCATAAACTCTTGCGCACAATGCCAACAGCCCTGCGCCCCGCGATAACTTGTGTTGGATTTCAAAATTCCAAACTGTTTTTTTAGAACTCGGCTTGTTAATAAACGCTTTGCCGACGAGTTATCGAGTTTGTTAGACAGTGTTAACGTTAAGGAGTTTTTTATCATCGTATTAAGAGTGACGGGCTTCATTGGTTTTAAGACTGTTAACCCATTTAGACACCGATAAAATGTTTGAAAAATATTTAGTACTTGGAATTCTTTAGCATTTAGACACACACTTTTGTAAATACGTTGGTATTCATGTTCTAGGAACGACCCTAACGTGTGAATCCGTTTCATTATACGTTAGATTGGATTTCGAGTAATTGCAGGAGACTTTTGAAAGAGATAGAATTATTTATCTCTTTATTAAGAAATTCGGAAAGTGTTGACATTCCCATCAGTGAAGTAAGTACATTACTTTCAAAGTAACCTTTAGTTTTTCTACAAAGGCACCGAATTGTTTACGAATATATGAAACGCACGCAACTGAAAAATATATTTTGTTATTAAAACAAACATACAGAACACAAAGTAATGTTTGCTTTCCCATTATTAACAAAATGTCCACAGTGAAACGTTATGAAACGGTGAAAAAGGCAATTTCCAAGAAATAAGAATACAATTGCCAGCTTTGTGTTGAGAAATTCGAGTTTGGTGTAACTTTAAAACTTGTTTTTAAGGCTTCAGAACTTTGAGAAGCCTATCCGGTGATCTTGCGTCTGATATTTCAAAATTTTACTTTTAGTCCGCAATTCTCGAACATAGAATGTTTCACAAGTATTACATGCGAATGCGATGGGGAGTCCATCTGCAAAATTAATTACAGTAAAATAATTAGAATTCTAAGATGATATTACAGCCCGCTCAGTTCCAAAGTCCATCAAAGAAACTTAGTGTCGTTTAATTAAAGGGATTGACAACATGGGTGGTGTGTACCATTACGTATGTACAAACATACCCATGCGATTAAAGTTTCCTAACAGTTGAGCCGCGTAAGTGTGTGCCCGCCTTGCGGGAGTTACAACTTGATAGGACATTCCGTATTAATTAACTAAATAAGTCTGGTAAAGCGGAGTGAGTTTGAAACAGTCGGCGGCGTTGGCGACTTGCGAGTTGTCAGTCGCGTGTCAATAAGACAGCCAGAGACACGGCGGATTTAAGTATGGGGCCGGGGGTGCCGGGCGCGGGCGGCGCCACCCCAGTGTGTGGTTTCCTTTTGAAGTCATCTTCGCGCAAACTTTGCTACGGATCGGCTTTGAGATAGAGAGACGGAGAGTGACTAATTTGGCCCAGCATTTGATCTCGAGAACTCCAATGTGTGCGTCCCGCTCGCACCCACCGCCCACCGCCGCCGCCGCCGGGAAGCTCTTGCAAAATTTCGCTTTGATCGCAAAGTAAAATTATATGGGAATTGAGCATTAAATGGATACACATGTGAAGCGAGGACGCGAGCCGCGCGCGCCGAACAAGCGGCCCGGACGGCTCCTCGCGACAGCAGCCAGCGCGGATGACGACCACGGACGCTGGGCCGGACCGCGACTCAGCCCAAGTAAAACACCCGCCGTTTGACGATTAAGGCGACTTAAATAAATAATGAGCGAGGAGTCACTTTCAAAGTTATACATTTTTGAGAGCGGCGCTTGTATTTAACTCCACCTAATTTGCCGCGAGTACGCAGTACCTTTGAGAGCTCCGTTTTTACTAGTTTACGAAACAGATATTTGCGCCCGCCTTTCCTTTGATACGGCACTTTGTAGAGCATTTTACACGAGTTTCTTTTGAGGCCATTCAGACGGTGAGTAACGAAAGGCTGTCTTTGATAAACACGTGCGAGGACTCTTCAGTACTTATTAGGGGTGCTCTCTTTTGAAAGTGCTTCTTGTGAAATCTATTTGAAACGTTCACAATATCAAAGCGGGCCCGATGAAAGCTGCGCTAATTAAACTGTCACTAATAAAATTATGCGAAAAATTGAATCTACGAGTGTTTTGTTCGAGCTAAAAGGCTCGTGTAATTTTAATATTTCATTAGTTTTATGAACACGTTTTTAGTAAAGCTCGTGTTGGTTGAACTGAAATTAGTATCGACGGCATGGTGCTTGGTTTGAGCGGGGCTTTGTGTTTTAGCGTAAACTTGTTAGAGGAGGAGACATAATCTCATATCAATTCAGCGAAGCCTGGAGATAGTCTTGTGAGGGGGAGGGCTATTAGTAGGTTATTAATGTTGGGTCACACACTCCTGCAAGTCAAAGACGAGTCCGCAAAGTGGCGCCTTTGTGCGCGGCGTCGGCATCGGCAAGCGGTGTGCGCCGGGAAACGCTCCGTGTTTCAAGTCGCTCCGTGCGACAACTCTTTGTGTAGCGACGCCTTTACAATGCACCGCTCCAACACAGCGCGCACAGTTTACAGACATCGTCATTAGAGGAAAACTTAAGAAAGCGTAAGGGCGAAATTTCAGATGATACCTAATATTTTTTTGAAAATCATGCCATGTAATTTTATTATTATGTTATATTTCTTATTATAGCAAAGTATAATAATATATGTTTAATAGGCAATATCAGATACCCGTAGGTAAATTTAAAAAGCAACACAAAAATAACAAGCGTTCGACACTAAATTTCCTTACATCAATGACCCGATTTACATCAAAGACGTTCGATAGACTTTGATGTTTAAATCGAGAAATGTCTTTAACTAGTGCCCTTGTCATGTTAATAGTATGGGTGGTGTCGTAGTCACAAGCAACTTTGTGCTGCCTCATAACGACAGAACTTAGCACAAAGGAGCGGGTGCAACCCCGAGCGTCAACAACAACTGATGAAAAAAAAAAAACTAACAGAAACCCAAACTACATCACTAATCAACTTGTTTTACCATCAAATAACCTCAAATACTTATTCCTTTCAGTATTAAAACAGTACTCAATCCTCATCACTAATGAGGTTTTATGCTAAAAACGAGTACGAAACTGTTAACTCTAAACCCTTTGATGCTAAACAAAGTTAAGGAGTGGTAAAGACAACTTTAAATACATTATAGGTACGTTTCAAATTGCCTTTAAGCCATTACACGATTATTAAGTTGGCAAACACAAAGGTCGACAGCGATATTTATTAGACTAGTATGTAAGCGCAAGATATTAAAGGTTCTATAAATATCAAAGGAATAGTACAAAGGAAAAAAATATAATCAAATCTCGAAATATAAGCACTTCTAAGAAACACTCGAAATCAAAGAGACACCTAATTCATAAATTGCAATTACACCGGCAGTCGCTGGAGTTCGGCGGGCACAGAAAAAAAATTAGAGAGAACAGATTACGAACACTAAATTTAATTACAAAGCGAACTCGAATATTACAAATTGGAGAGGATAAACGCGACAAAGTAAAAGAGAAAACACACCCAAAAGGAAACTCGTAGCATTGATATAAACGAAATTTAAATTAAGTACAAAGGGAAAGAAGATGAAAAAAATCCTTTCATTGAAAGCTCTCACCCCCGGAGTCAGAGGGCCGGGCGGCTACATCAAAGACACCTACCTCCCGTCTCTAGCCTTATCTGTGCGAAACCGAGTTTGGAAATTAGCACACAGCGATCCTTTCTGAGTCTCGTCTGCGGCTCAAAGACGCCGCGTGCGCACCCTTTCAGCAGCTTTTAGCATTACGCTTTCATGAAGGGTTTTTTGTATAATTTGTCTTTGGACATAATGTAGCTAATGACATATTTTATTCAAGTCGAAGCGTTGAATTGGCTTTATTTGCAGTCTCGCAGGAGAACGTCGCCTAATCTTAATCACAATGAACTCGCAACACTCCCAGTATTCTTAGATCCAAGCTATGAAATTAAATTTTGTATGATCTGCATAAAATGGTGAAGGAAAACATCGTGAGGAAATCGGCATGTCCTAAGACCAAACATTCGAAGACATGTGACATTTACCACCTTACTCCGCACTGGGGCCGCGTGGTGGATTACGGCCCATTTCCTCTCACAGAGAGGAGGCCTGTGTGGCTGTGTCTCAACAGTGGGAACGTTATAGGCTGATTATGCTTATGATCTCCGACGTCTTGTAATTTATATTAAAGCTTGTTTTGCCTTTTAATATTTTCGAATAGTGGTTTTTACTTAGGCTTGGCGGTATCGCCATCTTTGGAATTGTAAAGCCCTGATTGAGTGTTTGTTTTATTTCTTAGGGCTGATTTTCTTCGTCAGAGGGATAAAAAAAATTCTACTAAATTAATTGTTTAGCAAATTGGCTACTAACTTAAATTGTCCGTGTATTCAGATCAATGAAAGTTGTATAAACTGGCTATAAAACGGCAAATTGAAAGTTTCAATTTGCAATCATCTCCCTAACTTGTCAAACTCTTCGGAGTAGGTATTCAACTGATTGGTCTGCTTTCTACCCGCTAATGGTCTTTGTTTCCAAATCTGGATATGTTTCAGGATAACTCCTAAGGCTAGGTAATCTCTAGCTCCCTTACTAAGAAATAATAAACGTATCATATCAGATGAATACATAGTTACAAACCGATTTCTCTCTTTCAGTCGTCAGTAATTTGACTTTCGAAAGAAGAACACAAAGCGTTGTGTAACTATACAGACGCTATACAACGTTTATTAGTAAGGGGATAGTCTTTTTTATGAGTAAGAGCAAAATTTTTGTTGCTTCTTTTATATATGTATTAACTTTTGTTGAAAGTTCTTCAAAAAATATAATAGGATTATTAAAAAACAGAATTTCGAAATGAAGTAACAATTATGTAGATTACTGGTGATTGACTACCTGCACAGTAAGTATATGATTATCGAAAACATCTTTCAATTCCTGTAAAAGACAAAAGATTGAGACTTGTGTCCTTGCACCCAAGACGCGTTGATGTCTTTTCTTTAAGACCGTGCCCTAGCGTAAATATTACTTCCGATGATGTTTTATCTTACTTAAACCTCTAATGTATATTGTATTATATTGTAAGAACATGATGTGTGGTAGCACTTCGTTGAAGAACTCTTAAGTAATGTAATTTTTTTGTTTGTTTTTTATAACTACTTAACAATGAACAAGCTACAAAGAACATGCAATGTTTTAAAAACAGCTCTGCATATACGAAACATTTAAGCAATAAACCTAAAACAACTACTTTAATACAAATAATACTATTAAATGAACAAAGCATCAAAAGTGCCACTAAAGCGAAAGCAACTACAATAAATCAGTAACAAAACAATATGGTCGGAACATGGAATACAGTCGAACGTACGAAACAATAGACGCATTCAACTAAATATTAGGTCCTTACATATGAAATTGGCGTTTTGTATGGAAGGAACAAAAAGTCGAATATTTTTTAATATAATATATTTAATTAATCAAAGTATGAACCATTGTTTTCAATGCACTTTTGCCATCTTATAGGTAGTTCATTGATCCCTTTACTAAAAAAACCAGTCGGACGGGAATCAATAAAATCTTTGAAGGTGATTTGGACTGCCCCATCGGAGTTGAATTTTTTCCCTTGCAAAAAGTTATCCAAATTGCGAAAAAAATGGTAATCTGTTGGAGCAAGGTCCGGGGAGTACGGAGGATGTCTAAGACATTCCAATTCAAGCTCTTCTAATTTGGTAGCCGTCTGTTGCGCAGTGTGTGGTCTGGCGTTGTCGTGAAGCAGCAGTGGCGTGGAGCGATTGACCAGCCTTGGTTGTTTAGCCGCTAGCTTTTCCATCATGGTTTGTAATTGCTGACAATAGACATCAGCTGTAATAGTCTGGCCAGATTTGAGAAAACTGTAATGAACAATACCGGCACTAGTCCACCAAACGCTTAAAAGTAACTTTTTTGGGGTTAATTTTCGCTTGGGGCAGGATTTGGCTGGCTGGCCAGGATCCAACCATTGCGCTGAGCGCTTCCGATTATCGTAAAGAATCCATTTTTCATCACAGGTAATGATTCGGTTTAAAATACCTTCATTGTTGTGCCGGTTCAGTAATGTAACGCAGCAGTCGACGCGCGTTTGCCGGTTTGCTTCAGTCAATTCGTGAGGTACCCACCTTTCAAGCTTTTTAATCTTCCCAATTTGCTTCAAGTGAATTAAAACAGTTTTATCACTAACATCGAAGCCTGCAGCTAACTCGGACGTGGTTTGCGATGGGTCCGCTTCCACAATAGCCTTCAATTCTCCATTATCAACTTGGGTCTCAGGCCGTCCACGGGGCTTGTTCTGCAGGTCGAAATTTCCAGAACGAAAACGTTGGAACCAAAAACGAACTGTGTTTTCTTTTGCAACATGACCGCCATACACATCATTCACCCTTCGAGTCGTTTCCGCAGCACTAGTGCCACGGCGGAACTCGTACTCGTAAATAATGCGATATTTTAAATTTTCCATTTTGTAAAATGAGTGACGCAAACAGAAAAAACAGAAGAAAAAAAACAAATGAATGACGGTCATCGAAGCACAAATACATGAGTAAATAGCTGTACAAATTTGAATTTGGAATTCCTTACCAAAGAGGAGAAATTCGTGATTAAAGTGGCCAGTACGAAAAACGCCAATTTCATATGTAAGGACCTAATATTTTAAATAACGACTATGTTCTGACAAAAAACTTGCCCACCACCAACTGAAGAGGGATGCCGACACAGCACACTCGATATGTGACCCTTTGTTAGTTCATTCGTTATTTCTTAGTTCAGAAAAGTTCAAATTACTACCTGTACTAGGTTTAAAATCCAATTAATTTATCGTACAATCCAATTATGTTAAGCGATAAACACTGACACTGAAACACACTACTTTACTTATAGTAAACATTGATATTAATATTTAAGTTAGGCAACACAACTTATGACACAAAATCTAAAGTTGATAAAATTTCTAAGTACGCGATCTTGGCGCGGAAAATTGGCGGAAAACGACAAAACGCTGTGGCACCTACGGCTGCCGAGGAGCAACTGTCAAATTTAGCACACAACAGTGCGCGCGCCGCACGTGGCCTTAAAAGTGGGCGGGGCCAGGCCAATCCAAGCCTTGTGATTGGACCAGCGGGCCCTTTGATCAGCCGCCGGCAACTAACTACATCGCTCTGCGCCTTAATCTCGGTAGTAACGTCCTTTTAAAACAGGTAATTTTATTACAAAAATGTGGATACTTTTTATGGTCAGTCGAGCAAGCGCTGTGGGCTGGCAAAGGACCCCTCGGCCCCGGCCGGATGATATTTTCCACATGCATGCCACGGCCGGCGCTGAATGCAATCCCAATAATACATTACCGACCGGGTCAGTTACAGTCAAAGGATGAAAACTCTATGACTTTTTTCAGCGAACTACAACGTTTTGTAAATTTTACGCATCTTTTTGAAAACAGCGACTAAAAGATGCGAATTTATGCGAAATTAAAAAATCTTTTGAAACATACAAGGACAGTTTACATAATGAACGATGTAATTGAACACGATACTCCTTAAGGTTCAAAAGAATATCAAAATTGTATAAGCCACAGGCATTCTATAGAATGATTGAAGACTTTCATGTTTTGAAGTAATTTTTAATTCATTCGGCATCAAAGTTCGTGCGTGGGATGCTTGTTCTCAACTGAAATTATTTCTTCGTAAAAACATGCTGTGTATAGCAGCTAGATGTGAATTATGGACATAGAAGTTGGGTAGGTATGTATGTATTCTGTTCATATCGGTTTTAGGAATGAGTATTTTAGATAAATAAATATGAGAAAGTTTGCGTAGTGCATCGTGGGTTTATGAAGTGCCTCGGGGTGCTGGCTGCATGTTGTCGTGTTGCGGCACTTCACAGATCCGCGACACGATAGTTTGCCGATGCGCTGCGATTGCTGATATTAATAAAGCGCGCGTGTGTGTGCTACCGGGCCGGGCTGCACCCGCGGCGCCGGCTCGTCTCGCCCTGCATTATTACTCAGCTCCCGACACACTCGCCCACACTCGCAACAGACGCACACAGCCACACCGTCGCCCGCGCCCCACATATAATGTCAAAGGGTGAGCGCGCCGCCTCACAAAGCGTAAGTGCAACCACTAAAAGCCAATCCTAAGTTTTATTGATACACATTGTATTGCGACAAAGTCTCCGTCGACCGGGCCCGCCTCACCCCACGCGCCGCACAAAGACAATATCGCGACGTCAAAGGAGCGGCGTCCCGCGGCCGGGAGGCGCCCGCCCCGCCCCCGCCGCCGCCTAAAGGAAATGAAAAATTAAATTGTCAACACATTTAATATCTGCGAAAACGTGCACGGCGTTGCCTTTGAACGCGCCTCCTTTGCGGAACCTCAGCGGCTCCAGCTTTAAGTATTAAAATTTCAGTTGTAAAATTGAAATTCTGTTTAAGTTTAATTAGACGTCGCTGGCGAAGTTCGAAGTCGCATTAGATCAGTAGCGCTAATGAGGCCCGCGGTGAGCACACGTCACAGGTGCGAGCGCGCGGCGACGAGGGAGGGAGTGGTGTGGCGGCGCGGCAGGGAGGGCAGCACCCCCTCGCGTTTGATCGGCGCCGCCGCTTTGACAATTATTAAAATTTGCCTCGTACCTCTCGGGCCTCATCTTTTTCCGTCGCCTCGATTACGCCACGGGTTTGTCTCATTAGGGCTTTTGTATGGTATCGCGGGCTCCTCTTTGATGTGAGCGCGGAGGCGCGGGGCGGCCGCGGTCCACCTGCACTTTTATTGTTCCCGCCCGGCCTCGAATTTGCACGCTCCACTTTGAGTTGTCTCTTTGCGATTAAACCGCGCGCCGCTCTTTGACCTCTGAACATTGGAACGATAACATGGCAGTTGTTGGGCTGCACAGCGGAACTACCCACGCCGTGTGTCCTTTGCGTGTCTGGTTGTATGTAAATTGTCAAGTAACGAGTTTTAAGTAAAATGCACATGACATTTTGTCAATTCAGCCATAAAGTCGTTAATGTATCGTCAAAGCGGTATAGCGGCAGCGTGCAGTATCGGCCGCTGTTTGTTGGGGCGGGCGGGTTGGGGTTGCGTCGCTTGTGAACACTCGACACCCCTTTATTACTTCTGTTCTCTTTGTACGCGCGCTATCATCATCAAGCATACGGTCCGAATTAAAGCTTTCATACAATGTCAATTTATCGCCTTTTATAAGTTTCATTGGCGCCCAACGTGGGACATAAAAGGGTAAAAGCAGTTCTTTGAAATGAAAGACAAATAGAAATTCTTCATCCAGGCTATTCGTGTGGGAAACTTTTGATGCAAATTTTATTGCTTCAGAACAAAACACGGTTGGTAAAAACTGTTTGTTTGTCTTTGGAAATGAGTTTTTCAACACTGAATAAAACTAAAAAATTTTTGGAAGTCTCGTTACCCAGTTACCACCATACATATCCAATCATGTAACAAGTATTTTCATTAATTGGCCAGTTAGCAACGTTAGATGGACATTGTCGATGACTAAAGCAACCGAACACTATTCTTTTCATCTTGCACTGACTGCGGCGTTGGGCGGCCAAATTGGCATAGCCGGACACTTTGAAAACTTCAAGTCTTCAACTGTTTCCAGATTAAAGATTATAATAATTAATAGTTTTCTTTTTTACTGGCGCCCAACGTGAAACATGATAATATAATTATTATAATGATGAAAGTGAACCTAACGGTTACTTACGACACATAAAAACAACAGTGACACATAAAAATACACATTGTGGTTTTTAGATTGGTAAATAAATGCACATACGTTTTTGGCGCCCAACGGGGGACAAAAATTTCCCACATTGGGCGCCAAAATTTGCACGATTCTCCTTAAGACTCAATGAAACATAAGCCATTTAATCTTCTGTATACAGCCTTAAGTCAATTGCCGGAAATAAAATAAGTAGCACTAATTGACTAAGATAATTCCTTAACACGTAAACATTAATATTCCGGCAACTTACCATCACTCATACTAAATCAAATGTGTTCGAAGCTTCAATTGGCGTTGTCAGTGGTTGGAGCCACGAGTCAAAGTTAACGCGAGGGGCGCGAGGAGACAAAGCTTTGTTGTGCCGAACACAAGCTCGCAGCCTTTCATCTTGCGCCGTCCGCGTCCTTCAACCGCCGAACTGGCGACACAGGGTTGACACGGGCCGGACACCGGTGGTTGATTCTGAAGCGAATTTTTGCTAACTATTATTGAGTATAAAAAGACTATCGTAACCAAGCATTTATAGACTATTGGTGAGGCCGCCTGTGTGTCATACAGCTCATATGATGAATATAGGATCAGAAGACGACGTCAATAAATGTTTGCAAGTTAGAATAACATTACATTACATCACTGTATTCCCCGATTGGCCAGGCAGAGGTGCACCTATGTACACTCACATTTCGCCAGTTATGTTAAGTCCCATGTGATAGGGGGCAAGCCTATTAGAAAGGTTAGAATAAATAAAACAGCTACAAATAAAGCCATCTCTAACACGTGGAACGCCTACCTCTTCTTTGTAATTTTTCTTGCTTATTTTAAACTTTAAACGAAATAATGTGTAGGAAAAAAATCCTAAAAAAATAAATAACTTGTCAATAAAATATTTTCACGTCAACCCTGTTGCTAGTGCATTCCGTTTGATGTAAAAGAGTATCCTTTAGGCGAGACGCTTTTCTTATTATCAACTTGTCCGTAAATTTAATATAAATATTCTTTTGCTTCATGAAATATGCGTCAAACGCATAATAGCATGATTAGAGCTAACAAAAGCTATAACAGAGTGGCTATCAAGACTTATGTCGGCATGTCGGTTCATGTTAGGAGGATTCCGTATACAATCACATTTATACAATATAGTAGAAACGTAAAGCCCACGACATTGTACGCCATAAAAGTCACAGAATACTCCAAATAATCCCACAAACGAATTTATTTATTGGATCGCCAGCAGAGGCTACACAGTTACATGCATGTTAACATGAACAGGGACAAATAAATGTGTGCGATTCCAATTATAGGCGACCACAACATTCACTTAACATCTAGGTAGGTACAATAAGTTTGACAAGGACGAACACATTAAAATAAATCCCAACACAATACACCAAAATTATAGAATGAAAACAAAATTAAAGGCTAAAGCAAAACAGTACGGGTACAAAATAAAATAATACAAACTAATTTCAAACAAGTTCAAATAAAGCAAACGAATAATTAAAGAATAACCATAGATCAACAGAAATAAAAAATATGATTACTTGGATTCTAGGACTTTTAGGTCTTTTTTAAACTTTGATAGTTTGCATGTAATATCCAATTCGTTATGCTTCGATACCTCGTTATATTTTTGTTTTTGTCCCGTACTTATTCCATATTTTAAATTCCACTCAAAATTTCAACATAATATTGTTTTTTCTCAGCAAATAAGAATAGCAAAACAAATGCTACATTGGATTGTCCCCGCAATATTTCCTCGGCTTGACGGCGGGCCCGCGACTCAGATTGAAATAGTAATTTGGGCGGGCCGCACTCCGCTCAGCTAAGTCAATTCAGCAAGGAATGCGATCGCGCCGATAAGATTCGCGAATGTTGTTGGATACGAACTTTTTTATCCAAAAAACCCCCGACTCAAACAAAAACCTCTAAAAAGTAAAATAATAATATATATTAGCCCTTTAAGTTTAATATAAGTTGCAGGAAATATTTTGATCCAAGCGTCCTCACGTCGGGGGACGGCTAATGAAAATTGGAAGTTAACAGCAGTTATGTTTCTACAATAGCTACATTAATTATTGCTGGGTTTAAGCCTCATCTGTTTGGCGTTTTCATTAGCCGTCCCCCGACATGAGGACGCTTGGATCAAAATATTTCCTGCAACTTATATTAAACTTAAAGGGCTAATATATATTATTATTTTACTTTTTAGAGGTTTTTGTTTGAGTCGGGGGTTTTTTAAATTTTTAATTTAATTTTTATTTCTTGCTTTTTAAACTTTATATTATATTACTAGTAAACATACTATACGATCCACATGTGATTAGCCGAAATCTGCGCAGCTGTACGTATTTTTTTACCACAGTGAAGCGAAGCTAGTTAGGTACCTACTCGTGGTCGTTGGCGTTCATTCCATACTAACGTATTCCTCTGTGAATTCGCCATTTCTGGTGGCGGCCATCTTAGATTTGAAATTTGTAATAGTGTATAGTATTCTACTAGTCAAGCCCTTTCATTTGATACCCATATTGAGGGAATTATGAAAAAAAATATATAATTCGCCATTTTGTGGTGGCGGCCTACTTGGTTTTGAAATTTATCATAGTGTTTGGTATTCTACTTGTCAAGCCCTTTCATTTGATACCCATATTGAGGGAGTTGTGAAAAAATATGTAATCCGCCATTTTCTGGCGGCGGCCATCTTGGACCGATTTTCTTCAAACATAGCTAAGAACACTCGCGACTAATTCACCTTTCAAACAAAAAAAACAAAATCAAAATCGGTTCATCCGTTCGGGAGCTACGATGCCACAGACAGACACACACACACACACACACACACACACAGACACGTCAAACTTATAACACCCCGTCGTTTTTGCGTCGGGGGTTAAAAACCAATGTGATAATTCTTATTTGTTGATTTGATATCAGCTCAGCCGAAAATGTCAATGTGTAAATGTGCTGAAAACAAATACTTCTGACCAATTCAACTCACAATCAGCCAAAGTCCACTTCTGTACTATTATGATAGCAACCATTGCACGAGAGCAATAATAAGATCAGCATCAATGGAGGCTGCTGTTCATTTCCAAAACTATCTTGCAGGCACTTTAAAATTCTAATTTTACAAAACCTACAAAGTATGACATTGCCGGAAAATACTAATAATAATTATTATTTATTTATTTCTTAGACATCAGAGGTCCATGTGTTAGTTACAGAAAACTTATAAACTATGTTAGTAAATACAAATACAAACTTATTTACTTATTCCAAACCATTTTTTGATCATAATTTATAAATATATACTACATTTAAAATGACATTCAATTTAAACTAATAATAATCCATAAAAACACTAGTCCAATGTAAAGTCTTTACACTAGTTTTGGCATAACATATTGCCCTCATAATTATTCTTGAAGAATAGACCCACAACCATTCAGTACCCGAAATGCACGCCAATATTCCAAAACCGTTCACCAAAAATACAGTTCCACAATTCTTTAATCCCGTCAGTACATTTTTCTATCCATCAGGCAGATGTTACTGGGGGATTGAATAGGCAATACTCGATGTGATAAATTCGGTTTGTGGCGGAGGCTCGGAGGCGAGACGGCTCGGCTCGCTCGCCTACAATCTACATAATGCAGCAAGCGGGCCGGTAGACATCCACGCCTAAATTGCATTGTTGTGTTCATCCCGTGATTTCAAGTGCTTGAAGATATCCGCCTTCGTATTTTTACGTAGAATTTCCGGTGTCGGAATGAACTATATTTTTGAGAAACATCAAATTGCGCTCTACCTAGCCTCTGATTATTTTTTTATTAAATCATGTAGGCAATAAACACGGCTGATGATGGAAAATAAAAATATAAAATAAACAAAACCAATCATCAGCAAGCCAATTAGTCCTTATCCATTAAAACCAATATAATTGCAGCACAAACAATATTGAAATTAAATTACTGAAATTAATTTCAACATTCATAAACATCAGTGCGTAATTTCGATTACACAAAGAGCTTGTCAAATACCTTATGTTGGTACAGTGACAATTCTCCAGTGGATATTATCAAAGTTATTGAAGACCGGCTCGAGTGCTTTACTGGCAGGTATGATGAGCCGAAACTAATCCAACTTTGTCTAGTTTAACGCCAGGTGGGTCAGGTAGATGTAATCAACTGGGAGATACAGAACCTTCACTGATACGTTTGCTTTAGAAAACAGATTGGCATACAGCTTACATAAATTGAGAAACTGTAATTAAAATCTTGGATCTTATTAAAGGGAAGAGAGAGGTACAAAATTATTGCAATTTGTATGCATACTCGGCACGCCAGTTAAATATAACTTACATTTCTTTTAGAAAATTGATGTTTTGTAGAGAAAAAATTACAGCGATCAAAATTATCGATTGGAATTGGAAATGCGCGCATAACTAATTCGTTAAACCCATTATATGTACGTATCAGCTCTAACAATAGTTTTCTCTAATAATATTTTCCCTTTACGAAAAATTCTAAGAATGCGACATGAAAAGAAAATAGATCAAAGAAAACAAGTATTCATTAAGTTTGTAACGTATTCAGTTGCTACAAAGCCCTGTATTCAACTGCCCTGTCATTTACTTGTGACAGACAGTTGTTTGAACATGGATTATTTAAAAATGTGCTGCCTAGGGGCTATCACCGTCGCGTCGCCGATCGAGGAAATACCCCTTAGCAACTATTGCTAAATTAGGCGCTTGCTGTAGGCACGTGGCATAAAGAAGCCATTAGGTTAGCTTGTGATGTTATCACTTTTTCTTCTTAAATATGCAAAAATTATATTTACATCACGCTGAATTAGTAGTTCGCCCCGATTATTCTTAAAACTAATTAACGTGACAATTAGACATGTTAAAGTACTCCGAAGCATAAAAATTTAATAGAGTTATAATTCATAGACATTAAAAAGCATGCAAAGAGGAAGCCGACACCATTTCCTCATACCACTTCCATTCCATAGACAGCGCGAGTCAAAAGGCTCACTTAACCTTAGCGAAACTCAATAACTTTCACTTTAAATAATAAATTCCCCTTTGAAGCACGCCGACGCTGAACAACTGATTCAGGGTTGCCATAATTTTGTGAGTTTAATTGGATTATAATCATAAACGTGTAATTAATAAGATATTTTAATGTAGAATTTCCAGGAAGAGAAAAGTTAGGTATAGATTGAATTGGCTTGCAGGAATTAAAAAAAAAAATACTTCGTTGTGACATGATCACATGATGTAAATAAGAAAAAATCATGACTTTCAACGTAGAATAGTTGCTACTTGATGGTAAAATTGACGTGTTAGCAAAGTGGACGAGAGAGATGTATTGACTGACATCTCCGAAAATATAACAAGTACCAATAAGTTAAAAGCACGATGTCCCAAGTGATTACAATATTCATTTGCGAGACAAGAAGATAAAATCCAGCAGCCCTAAAGCGACAATATCGGTGTTACCAGAGTAGTGAAATCCTTTTTAATACAGACAATTGGTTTGAAAATGTAGACAAAGCGCCATTCCGCCGTTATTAATTCTCAGTTTTAGTTCTTTACAGGGAAAAATAAAGCTTTGACTTCATTATTAGAATGCGTCTCATTAAATCGTCTCTTTAGGTATATACGTACGGGTGCGGGATTGTCCGAAAGGGTTACCGCTACCCCGGAACATAAAGGGCTAAGGAAGGAACACGGATGGGTTTTAGTCAGTAAGAGTCTGACACTCCCTTCGCTCCACCCAGAGCGGGAGGGGTCATTTGATGATTTCCTATCCTTAAAAAAAAAAAAAAAGGTATATACGTACACGTTTGGATACTGTACTCAGAATAAAATGTTGCATTTTATCCGTGTGTGGGCCCAAAGACAAAATGTATTTCAACGTACAAAGTTTTTAAGTCGTCAAAGACAACTCATTAGGCACTCTACACACCAAACGGCGGAGGCATCTATAAAAAATTCAGCAGGTCCTTACATAAAGGAGTGAACATTCTCATTTATATCTCCCTTTGAACTTCAGGCTTTTTCTTTTAAGGTACATACACACGAAACGACTTTTCAGCGACTCTACAGAAAATAATTTAAGATGAAATGAACTTATGACTGAGACGCAGTGACAAGAACCAGAATCACACTAATATTATAAAGGCGAAAGTCTGTGAGTGTGTGTGTTTATATGTTTGTTACTTCTTCACGCTCAAACGGCTGGACCAATTTTAATAAAATTTTGTATGGAGGTAGCTGACACCCTGGTAAATAAAAAATAGGCTACTTTTTATCCCGATATACCTACGGGATCGACATTTACGCGGGTGAAACCGCGGGGCGCAATAGTATTATATAAAATATTATATAAAAGGAAAAAGTGCAATGTTACGTAGTAAATTGGTCTTTGATACAATACAATGTTTTGTTATGTACAAAAAAAAAACATACCTAATTTTGAAAGGACGATCAATTTAGCATTTCTGTAGTATGCGAAAACAATACGAATAAGAATTGCTGGGATAGAACCAGAATAACTCATTTGGACGCATAATAATGCAAATTTTGGCATCACAAATAAAGAGAAAGATCATTCCAATTATTTTATGATCGCCATGTAAATAACCGAGATGACGTCTAATAGAGAAGTATGGAAGAAGATGACATGTTGCCCCGACCCCAAATAAATTGAGATAAGGTCAACAGAACGATGAATGTAAGTAACATGACATAATTCTGCACATACATTGCACTCATTCCTCAAGTCTTGAAAACCTCATAACATATACAAGGATCTTAACAAGATGTCGGTGTACGCGTCGCGTCGTGTCGTGTCGTCGAGTAGAGAGCGGATCGTGTTGCGACTTTGTAATTAAATCATTCCTTCGTATTAAATCGGCCTCCTTTGATACCTATCGCCTGTATTGAGCCGTCGAGTGCCCTCCACCCGTGACTCCCCGACCTCGGCTTTCATCATTTTTTTTTATTAAAAACTCCTTATAGGAAGGGGTTGAGGGAGGGAGGACTCCTTTTAAAATCTCATTCCGAAAGCTCAAGTTTGGCAAACAATTTAAAAAATTGGAAAACATTGAGTGCAATATTTCACACGGAATGTGAGTTGATGTTGATTTAACAAGGGTAGGGTCGAAGTGGATGTGTGCATTGTTTTCAACAACCCAATCGAAATATGCTACAAGAGTACAAAGGCTCAAACAAAATCAAGGGAAACTAAAATTAAATTCGTCATACAACGTAAAACAAAACTTCTCTTTTTAACCTGCGTAGTATTATGTAAGAATATTTCGTTGGGCTAATGGAGTGGAACGCTTAATTTGTGTTGTGGCTTGGTCGGTTTGTTCATAATTAGTTTAATATTTGGCGGGCGAGCGGGGAAGGCACCTCGCGCGGTCGGCGGCCGCCCTGCGCCACATCGCGGGCGCAACTATCGAATTAACTAAAATTGCATTGTCAAACGGGAAACAGCGATGTTGTTAAATCACGTTTTAGTTTGTGGTCCTGACTGTGAGACTTAACTGTTATGTTCAAAGAGAACCTGAAATATCTACAGACCAAATAAGAATTGGCATGCAATGAGGAACAGGAGTATAAATTTTTTTTAATCCTTTTTCTGATCGGAGTTGTCTAGAGCCCGGAAAAATGAATGCAACCGTAGACATTGCAAACGAAACAAAACTTCATAAAAGAAAACCATCTTTCTGTCTTCTCATGAGACGGGAAATATTAAAATTGTAGAAAAAACTACGACAATCAAAAGTATAGAGACACCCAATGGATGTTACGCATCGGTTCAGGCTTCGGCGTCTCATTCTGATCTTGTGGCAAACAAAGAGCGGCGTCAAAGGCTCTGTGTGAAAAGGAATCCAGTGATAGAGGCAGTCAACAATGGGCCAGATAACGGCCGCGCCAAGTGTCACGCTCAAGCGATTGCTGAAACAATATTTGGAAGCGATGCAAATAATAAACGGAGTTCAAGAAATCCAGAAATGCTGAAACTTACTCGTATCAGAACGTTTTCTAAGGTACTCTTTAATTTATTGAAATATCTCTTCGAATGTTAAAAGTGGATGCATTTCATCCGACATTAAGCTAAAGATTTCAGGATCTGCATTGTCTCGGAAAAAACAATAAAAACAATTTCCTGTTCACTTTACTCATGAAAGACGACGTTAGAACGTGGAATATAAGTCACGAAATCCTACATCGAAGTCCTATTTCAACATTCAAGTCTAACGACCAGGCCAGGGACCAATACCACTGATAAGTTGAAGCCCATACGGTAAAAATCACATGCACTTTTTGTCCAAAATTGATCTGCTATAAAAATGAATGGTAAATTGGTACCCCCTGAAACATTTATTTCGCTGAAAATCCGCTGTCGCGTATATTTGGCGCGGTCCCGTGTTGTCGCGACGCGGCGAGGTGGGCTTCCGGCGCGGGCGTCGCTTTGTGCCGCATTGATACAGCGCCGCCGATAAATATTGTGGCGAGCTTTGAGCGGCGACGCGTACACTCAACCCTTTATATCAACGACCATTGCTTTATATGTATTACGAGATCTTTATCTAAAGCTTTATAATATTATTGTTTTATACATTACAAAGAGCTGCTAAATGAAGTGTTGATGACATATTGCGATGAATAATTCAATTATTTTAGCTTTATTATTTTTATTTTAGACCAATAGATAAAAAGAGTCTTATGAGAATTAATATAAATGATAACTATAAGTAATTTTAAGTCTAAAAACAAGCCTTCAGCTCAGTATTCGGAAAAAATATATATTATGTACATAATTATACCAATACTTATACTTTAACAGAAATTACTTCACTGATAGGTAGCAGTAAAATTTCCAAGAACCATGAAGTCATGTCTCGTCGCTATCCCAGTAAATAGAACCCGAAGGCAATTAATATTCACTTCTTAGAATATAATCTTGGAGACTCAATCGGAATTAGTTTGATTTGCCGCCTGATGTATAGCGGAAACCCTTAACTTTAACCATGTTTTCTGCGATTTGCGATATCCAATCTCAACTACATTTACCTGCATGAGAAGAAATATATACTACTAGCTGCGCCCCGTTGTTTCACCCGCATAAATGTCGATCCCGTGGGAATATCGGGATAAAAATCTATCCTATGTCCTTTCCCGGGACTCAAACTATCTCTATACCAAATTTCGTCTAAATCGGTTCAGCGGTTTAAGCGTGAAGAGGTAACAGACAGACAGACACACTTTCGCATTTATAATATTATTAGTATACTAGCTGCGCCCCGCGGTTTCACCCGCGTAAATGTCGATCCCGTGGGAATATCGGGATAAAAACTATCCTATGTCCTTTTCCGGGACTCAAACCATCTCTATACCAAATTTCATCTAAATCGGTTCAGTGGTTTAGGCGTGAAGAAGTAACAAACATATAAACACACACACACACTCACAAACTTTCGCCTTTATAATATTAGTGTGAAGTGTGATTATAATATAGCATGGCCTATGGCATTAAGTCCGCCTCTGTACATTTATGTGCTTGAAGTATTAAATAAATAAATAATAAATAAATAAATAATAATATATAGTGATGATGGATATAGTGTACATAATAAAGAGTATTCTATTCTATTTTATTCCAAATAGGAACAACAAACAGCTACAATATGCAATATTACAAACAGAAAAACAAGTAACATAAGTAAGAACGTAGACCACAGCGCTATTCGCTAATTACCATCAATAAGTGAAACTTTGAAGTCACTAGGAGGTGAAATGGATAAAAGTTAATTCAGCTCTAAACTTTTACCCCTTTATTCATAAACGCTGCTTAAAGTTAAGTAAGCTAGTGATTAGCGACTGTTTAACCATACTTTTTTGACGTTTGAACGTCACATAACTTTAATAATCGTTTATAAATAAACCCCTATACCTCATACATGTATCGATATCTCATGTATCCCAACTTTATCAGTGCTCGGCGACTCCACGGCTCGCCAACTCAAATATCATAAGTCTTCGTCTGAGCGGTCGCTTTGCCCCGACCCCCACTCTGCAAACATCTGTCGACAATCGTGATCTACGTCTCCAAGCCTTTGACGAGGCCACAGATTGCGGTGCGGTGACGAACCTCGTTTGTGTCATAAACTCATTTCTGTTCTGATATCTGTGTGTTTTACTTTGCTTCGGCTTTATGGACCGCTTATTGGTTTGGTTTAGCGTTGATATGTTATTTAATTAGGTTGCTGGAATTAGCTTCTTATTCATTCGTTTCTTAAGTATTTTTAAACCGCCTGTCAAATTATTGTTACTGTTATCCTGCATCATCCCACCTATCTATCTGTGAAGTGTGACCTAGGGCTATCGACAGTTTATGAAGCCAAGTGATGTCACCTTAATTAGAATCATTGTCGAACATTCTAATAGTTCTGGAAATTCAAATTTTGAATCGCTCATGTAAAAGCCATCAGTCCTGAACACCAAATTCGTGAATAATTGCGGCGAACATTGGCTATATGTCCGCACGTCACATAATAGGGGTGGCTCGGAGCTGTGAGAAACTATTATAAAATCTACTTTAATAATAAATATGCTTTGAGAGCTTATATCGTAGCTGGAAATATTACTCAGCGTACGTCAAAGGGATGGGAGCTAGTTAAATGTATTAAAAATGTTGTCAAAGACAAAAGCTAAGAGAAAAAGGAGTTCACCGGTCCCACACGAGTTCTTGAGCACATGTTGATTAGTTGGCACGTGCAATCGCATAGCGGGTAAGGTCAGCAGTATGCGGTAAGCTAGGGCTGTCAACATTTTATAAAGTCAAAACTTCATAATTCATTTATTGATTTTTTTAACATAGGTACAGGAAAATAGAGCTGTGAAAAATAATGAAGAGAAATCAGTCTTTTCTATGGAAATTGATTTTGATGGAACTACGAAAGTAGATAAGAGTGTGATGACTAGTGGAGAGTCCACAGAGTAGCTGTATACAGTAGGGACCTGCTAGACAGAATGCAGAAACGTATCGCATAGTGCAACTTAACGGGATTACGAGTTCTGTATCCAGCAATACACTGTGATAGGCATGGGTAAGTGCAAAAATCTATAAGACACTTCAGTATAACATTGTTTCAAATGATGGTATAACCGCGCGTAAACCACACACCTTAATAAAGTCATACATTTACAGTAGCGAGTGATACAATTCAAAAACGACGAACGGCAACCCTATGTGGAGTAGCCAGCGGGCCGCGCTGCCGACCGTACCGCGGCGCCTTTGTGTCTCCGCTTTGATCTCGTGCGAGTCGCCGCCTTACACCAGCTTTGATTGATTTCACGTTTTGTTAATTACATTAACACTGTCCGTAAATAGTGACATATATTTTGCGAGTGCCAAGCGGGCTGGAAATAATTTGCGCGCTAAAAGTACGGTACGTTTGCAGAGTCGGCAATGCATGCCAATAATGCATTGGTGGTTTTGCGAACCGTTCTGTAACATGGCTGTATCACGCCTACATTATTGGGGCTATCGGAAACGGAAATACACGGAATCGATATCTACCATGCGTAACAATATGCTTTGGATACTCAGTCAGGTCTTTTTCATCATCTGTATACATGTACTAAACACAAGAAAATTTTACTGTCTGACAAAAAAGTAGCGAAAAACAAAAGCTTAGTTATAAACTAAGCAGCATTTAATGACATTAGTAGGGCTCCACTGCGACTGCTGCGAGTCTGCGACAAAAAGCTCAGGTTTGTGTCGCGTGGTCGCGGGAGGTCGCTCAAACGCTCAAACGTCGCGAGTCGCTAATGAGTCCGCGCCCTCGGTCGCCGCAAGTGCCGACAGAGGCACGTGCCGCGCTTTGGATTTTTTGGCACTCACGTATATGCCGCGCAAGGCTGGAACTTAGGGTTAGACGAATGCAAGTTTTAAGTGAGCAAGCTTATGTTTGCTTTGGGGTTGAGACACTTCATCAGGAGATAGGGAGGACCCTATGTTATCATGTGGTTACGGCCGTATCTGCAAGCATAACACCTGTTACATGAGGTACTACAAAAGTCCTATTTTAATCATATTCATTGTTTTAATTGGGTATGGTATAGGTAGCCAAATGGTCCTCATGTACGGTTTCTTTACTTACAAGCTTTAGATTTGGACTGGAAAATTCAGTTGAGATTATTTTTCTCAAAAATACATTAGACTAGTGGCACCCCTGGTCGCCAGATAATTTTTGGTGTGTTATTTTGAATTCCTTTCACAACGTCTTCGACCTTTGACTTAGTCTAGAATTCGTTAATTTTTTTAAAGTTACTAAGTAAGTATTATGCTAATAAAATATTGCTGAATCTGTACGTGAAATATTTATAAATTAATTAGGCAGCGTTAAATTACGTAGCTTTTGATAAAAATATAGAGATATCAACCGAAAAAAATGAATGATTAATATACCAATTTAATTAAAAAATTAAGAGGATCCTGTTTTCTATATAAATAATATAAAAAAATCTGAAACCCGCAAACATACAGGTATAATCCAGAAACGAAAAAAAAAATGTATTTCAAATCCCGGTATAGCGGTATAAAGAGAACGACTCTATATAATTGGTGCGAAGCGCATCGGTCACGGCCCGAGGTGCGAAACGTCATGCACCCATGAAATTGTACAAATAAATAGCGGTAAAGATAATAAATTACAGGGAAATTGCTAATGATGAGCGGCGCGGGGGCCGCGGGCGGTGCATTAAGCCGGCGGCAAACATCAAAGGGCCCTTTGACCGAGCCGACACTCCCACACCCTCCCCGCCCCACGACTTTCACGAGAGCTACGAGCCACAAGTCAGATCATCTACAGTAAATTAATTTGCTTTTATAACTTTGTGTTTTAATTAAGCAAATGTATCGTAATAAAAGAGGTTGTATTGTGTCATTTACGTCTTGTGGGGTAAAGTGTATGAGGCATATATGTCGCAACCAACTGGTTTAATTAGCCATTTAGTTAACCGCCTAGCCTTTTATCTAAACGGCGGCCGTTCAACTAACGGCCTGAATGATATTCAATTATAGTTTAGGTTGGAAGCCTGCTGTAAACAATCACGCGCGAGCCGAATTGGTTGCAGTAACTAAGCCAGGGCACCACGACCAAATGGGTTAGGTTAGAACTGTGATCAACCGCGTGCGAGCTGAGAGAGCGAAGCGAGGCGAGCACTACTTCCAAAGGCCAGGCGGTTAACTAAACGGCTAATCTAACCAGTTGGCTGCGACATAGACACATGTAAAGGATTTTTGCGTCGTAAATAGTGGTAGCTTCCATGCTTAGTCCATTTATCCAGTAAGTGGAAAGAGCATCTGTTTTGCCTATTAAAAATAAGGGTTAGAGCAGGGTTTCTTAAAGTGGGGTCCACGGACCCCCAGGGGGTCCGTGGCGTTTGTGTCAGGGGTCCGCGGTAGCTTAGTTAAACCTTAACATACTTATCAGGAAATTATTTAACTATGAAGCAGTGTCGAGCGACCTTGAGCGTTCTTTGAGCCAAGCTTACCCTCTTCTCGTCAAGCGCGAGCTATGTCCGTTCTGCCCCCTTATTCACAAACACTCGATATGCTTCCGTATCGTATCGAACATTAATCATTGTTATCGTACGAGTCTTCTCAACGCTGTTCACAAGTCCAAAACCCGAAAATTTTGTCAGTTTAAATCAAATAGGCGCCCGCTATTATTCCAACAGCTATTTGCTGTTGAGGGGAAGCCAAATCAGGTTATCGAAATGTCAGGTTTTCGATACGATAGCCTGTCGTATGGTTGTGAATCAGGGCTCTGATACCATTTGCTACTACGTACCTCTGTGAAGCAGGATTCTCCGTTCTATACTTCTAGTTTCGATTAAAACAAAGATTCGCAATCGATTGAACGTCGCAGATGACATAACAGGCTTGCCTTGTCGAAGACTGTTCCAGAGTTTAACCTTCTTATTGAGGCCAAGCAGCAGCATCCTTCTCATTAACATTAACAGTACCTACTATGTGTACTAACAAAAAGTGTGATTTTTAATATAATACATAATTATTACATAAACAAGGTTTGTTTTCTTTTCCTAAAATATTGTTTGACAGGGGTCCGTGAAGGTTTTAAATTCTGGAAAAGGGTCCGTGACTGCTAAAAGTTTAAGAAACCCTGGGTTAGAGGGTCATCTTAGGAAGCCATACAGAGCTCGAATTGAATGTACATAGAATAAACCTTTTACAATTTAAATTAGCAGTCTTTATCCTCTGCGACCATTGGTCACTTGATTAACAATAACAAGATCATCCTGTTGACACTACAGAGTTCCTGTTTACTTTATTTCTTGAGATCATCCAACGAGCATTTCTGAGACATTTCAACCTCCATAAGTGCACGATTATGTAATAATGCGGTGAGCTTATCATACATAATTTATCACAGGTTGTAGATAATGCTCATAATCGGCCTATATTGTTCCCACTGCTGGGACACAGCCTCCTCTCTTCGAGAGGGAGTGGGCTATAATCTACCACGTGCAGGTTGGTAAATGTCACATGTCTTCGTTTTTTTTTTTTTGTTTCTTGAACATGCCAGTTTCCTCACGATGTTTTCCTTCACCGTTTTGAGAGCAGAGGTGGAAATTTGTTGAATCAGAGCCCAGTAGTCTTCTAAAGAATTCACCACGCTATATTCCAACTTTAACGCAGTCGAAAAAGTGTTCCCAATCTGTCCTTCTGCGGCTTGCCTGTTCTACGTACACTACCCACAACACACCGCGAGCTACTAACACTAGAGCGCGACGTCTGCGCTACTGTTATCAATTAATCAAACCATAGATTCGTCTCACTTCTCTTTTTAGAACGCTTCCTGCGACCGCCTTGACACCTTTTTATAACATGTTTGTTACGGAAACAATATTTATTAGCAGGATAAAAAAAAGCGTAGCATAGGTAGCAAGAAGTTGGGTGTTTTTTATAACTTAAACATGGCAAAAGCCACGTGCAAATTGCCACGAGGTATCGCAAATCAATATAGGTAAGGGTAAAACATGAAAGCACAAACTTTATTTTTACATCCGTAGCTCCGTCGTTTTCATTAAGAATAAGAATAATTAACTCGCGAAAGACATAACTATTTTAATAAACCGTAGCAACGTTGTTAATAATTGTCAAAAAAGTATGAAAAATTCCCTGACTCATTCATAATTTGCAAATTCTCTTGATTATGAATGAAATGATTTTCATCATTCATCAGAAGTTATACATTCAGACTTAACATCAATGCGTACAGAAAAATTGCAACAAGAAGTGAAGATGAAAGACTAACAAATTGATCCAACAATCTAGTTTTTGTTCTTGAATTTAATCTCATTGAACTCATCATTCGGTTTTTGCCACACATCACACAGATCAAAGCAAAATAAAATACATCTTAAGATGTTATCCAGTGTACTTCTGCGTATCTGCTCATAGAGTACGAGGCGTCGCTCGCTCGTAGCTCGATGTGCGCGGATGGGCGGCGTGCCTCGCATCAATGCCAACTTGTGAACTTCAAACTTCTGAACGTGTGAAGTGTCGATTTATCTTCCTTTCCACGAGTTTTGTGACATTTCTGAAGCTCTCATTAATATATCCGAGTTCCTATCAAAGGCGAACCGTTGCGTCAGACCACATATTCCTGCCAAATTATAAATGTAGTACAAGTTTGCCACTTTGATTGATCTTGTTTATTACTAACATCTTCTTTTACACGCTTGTTCTGGCGAAAAGATCAAACTTTAGTACCAGAGATGTATATCAAAAGATGTTATTATGTGGCAATTCTATCCATGTAATTAATTTCGGTATCTTTTATAATAATTAAAACGATTTTCTTGAGCTACGTGGTAGCGTTGCGCTTCTGCCATACCCATAAAGTAGTCGGTCTATCATCCAATTATACATTATAGTTTTAAGGATTTATTACCGTTGGATCCCGTTTTTGAATCCCATTTTAATATTTTTGGCGTTGGATCCCGCAAAACATTATTATGTATTTCCGTTGGATCCCGAATTTAAAAAATGCAAGATAATTACGTTTTATTGTCATTGAATCCCGAAAAGTATTTCCGTTGGATCCCGAATGCTTAAAAAAATATGAATGCGGGTACTTTCAACAACAAAATTGTTTATAATAAAATGAGGGGTTCACTAATGTTTCACCAAAACTCCATTGACAAATTTTTAGTTTACAACCAACGCTTCGTATACTATTTATTTCACAAACAACTCATTTTCTATATAATCTAGTCGTTTCTGGCACTCGCCGGCCGCTGCCGCGGCACCGCTCGCTTCGCTCGCTCGGCTCGTGCGTAGGGGTCACAGTTTTAACCTAACCTAACCTAACATTGTTTTTTTTTTAATAATTAACCTAATCTAACTAGTTCGGTTCCGGGTAACCCACTAAAAATAATCTCTTTTTAGTGTTTGATAAAGGTAAATCACTTTTCTTCTGAAATGTACACATGTTGTTATAATATGGGATTCAACGGAAATAGCAAACGGGATCCATCGGTAATACCTAAAAAACGGGATCAAAAAACGGGATCCAACGGTAATATACCGTTTTAAGGTGTACGAGTACTTTTTGCCTGTAATGCCAATAAACGCATTTTTTTTTTCTAATAGCAGACATTTCGTAGAATCGAAGTAACAAGTAACCTAAGCCAAAAATATCAAACGAACTGAAGTGGTCTTCATAAAAAATTTAAAATTTGTGTTTAGATAACAAAAGGTGTGATCTGAATTTATTACGAAATAGCTAAGATATAACAACAAACTATATTAGCAGCCCAAGGTTATCCTTTAACATTGTAATTGGAAACCGTCGATTCTATAATATTTTGACCCGTAGCGAGCCAAACTAAACCCACAGCGGTTAATAAACACTACTTTCCTCCAAATATTCCTCAATCCGGTTGCAACAAACTGTCCAAAGCGGGCAATAAAGAAATTTCCACGTACGTTTGCATTCCACGATTCTATTTTGGTCGGAGTTGTCGAAAACTGTCTAGTTGAGGTGCGAGTAACTACGTTGGTGCGGTGACCGGCACTCCAGGGTATCGTTACCTCGGTGCTCGGCGGCGGCGGCCCATACACGGCGGGAGTGCGGTAACGAGCCACTCCACGCCCGCGGCCCCGCGCTAAGCGCACTGATTCCACTGCCACCGTGTCATACACCGACTTACTACACCTCTTTTACTTTTCAACCGACTGTGAATGTTACAGAATCTGATAACTTCACAGTTCACACCAGTCGTGTAGCTTTATACAATTTTTGCAGTTACAAAATATAATTTCATTTGAAAAGCATCTGTAAAAAAAAACTAGTCGAGAAACTGTTAATTTATCAAGTACCGTACTCAAAGAACCCTGTGTAGCAATGAGATAAACTCAATCTGATAGAGACAACCTGACTTATTTCTTGCCGTAATCCCCTCAAAGGCGATGAGCAAGAAAATCTTCAAGACAGGACTCACATAAAATATAACTACTGAGTTACTGACATAATGCTGAGACCAAGACATGTTGTGTTGGCGAACGATCATAAGTTTCAATTCGTTGATTGCCACCGGCACTTGAAATTATCTGATCTGTAAACCCGATCCATTAATTCAATTAGAATAACAAAGGAATGTTCAAAGGACCAAACTTTTGACTTTGATCGTCCATTGCAGCTAATTGGGAAACGTTATTTGTCAAAGCTGATTCAGTTAATGAGGCGTTGTGTAACTGTCATGTCGCTCCGTCACCGTCTGTCAGACACTGCTATCAAATAACAGAGAGCAACTACACGTGTTCATAAAAAAAACCACCTCTATTATTGTACGAGAACGCTTTGCAATGAGATTTCATTTGCATGTGTTTTGTGAAGTTAATGACGATATAAACTTCTGAACTGTGAAACAACACATGAATTGCTACGTTTTATACTTCCGTAGTGGAGTAATTTTGATCTCGTATTTCAAATATGAACAATTCTACTTCCACCCTGCATAATCAGGCACCCTGCATAATCTGATAATCAGGCTGTTTGGAAAAAGTGCCTTCAAAGAGATAAGAAGTTTCCAAGGACAGTGTCCAAATGATTTAGTTACACTGCTAAATCCGCGTGTTAACCCTAGACATAATGAAGATTATGTTTTTTATGAATGTAGGGCCTCCACTCTCCCGAAAATATTATTTTCAAGAGTACTGAAGCTATTCCAAAGAAAAAAAGAGATAATCATCAGCAAGATGAAATTTTCATCAGTATGTTGTGTTCCACAAACGTCAAAGCGTGTATGTTCCTTATTCACATATTTACGTAGAACCAAGTCAAAGAGAGAAGTTTAGAATATCGGTCAAAGGTATTTAATTAAAACCTTGCTATTCATTTAATAAATAAAGTCTTTGGAGAATTTTCAAGCTAATTAAATATTGGATTCTTTGATAGTATATTTCATAGATTATTATTAAAATTTAAAACTCGTTTCTTTCTACCATGATTCTGGAATTTGGTCTCTTCTTCAATCGATCGAATGCAGTTTTTTCTTCATTGTCAATTAGTTTTTTAACGTCCTTCTTTATCTCCAACGTAGATTTAATGGCAATTGATTCACCAATAGGAGACTGCTATTTTTAATTTCCAGTTAACTGCAACAATGGCACGTAGGCACGCAGCTCCTTATTGGGCACGGCTGCACGCCAGATACAAACGTCCTCCAACTAATGCTGTGTAATTGGCGTGTTCAGTCCAAGGCACTGTTGTTTAGTACACTCCGGCTGAGCACCATCGGCCACTGCGCGTCGATTGTCTTGCATATTGGACATTGTTGTGAAGAAGGTATTTTTAAAGAAAATTGTGTTGTCGTATTGCATTTACAGTGTAGGGAACTTTCAAAAATGCAATTGGTATTCGCCCCGTAGGTGCGTAACATCTGGGGAGTAGTTTTGGGAATTATATTTTTCGAGCTGAAACGCGGTTTAATAAGTATTTAGTATATTATTTCTATATCTTACATGATGGATCTACCTGCATACAATTCGAACCATTATATTGGATCTTCCTTTCATGTAATCTAATAATCCTGTTTCAGTACTTATAAGAAACTGGCTGGGGATCCGGATTTATGCATCCCAGACACAAGACATCCCATACTGTCTTTCAAGTGTCGCCTAACAACAACACACTCCTGTTTCTGGTTACGTCTACTGTCCAGTGTTCCTATGATTGAACCCTTACATACGTACGTGTATAACAAACGCATCCAAAGCGTCTCAGTTCAATATCAACAGTACACAAGCGAGCAGAGGGCCGTCTGTCGACGCAGCGGTCTACGCCTCAAGTGACACTAGACATCGGCAGCTCAAAGGCGAGTGTTTGCCCCTTTGTCTTACCGGGCAATTAGTGCAGTCCGTTCATTTAATTCTATCGGTCGATTAGCAACGGAGCCAGGTGGCCATTAATTGTTCGCCGCCAATTTGCGTTGCGTCCCTGGTTGGGCGCCAGTCACGGCGACGCACAAAGTGGACGAGATAGCGCGGCGATTCGATTTGATATTACCTACGTGTGCATAGCGAGATGAATATTACGTATGGGGAAGTTTATAGAGCTGCTTCAGTCGTGATTTATATTGAGATGTTGTTGATGCTATTTGATTTGATGTTTAATTTAAAAGTAGCCATCGATTTTGTTTTTTGCCTTTGATCTCAGTATGATTATTTGTCGAAGATCGATTGTGATCAATCCTAGTACCTAACACTTCACTAGTTATTTATTAGACCATCATCTTATACCTGACCTACTTTAAAAGATTATAGCAGTAGGTAAGCAATTCTAATTCAGCTCACAGTCGCGGAGTGCAGAATCCTTTCAAATCACGGTCCCATTCCAATATTTATCTTGGCCATCAGAAAAAGTTGGAAACTTGGTGGATCAGGTCGGGTGGCCCGCATGCAGACTTCTTAGTAACTTTTATGTTACAAGATTAGATGGAATCATTGGATTGTACACCAATTGCACGAACTTTATCTTATAAACTCAAGATTGAAAATGATGTTTGTTTTTATTAGAGCGCAGTTGAGATTTTTTTGATCTTAGGTGTTTCTTTGTGTTGCGTTGTGTGTGAGCAATCTGAATGCATTTCTCATTGAACCAAAAATAGTTTTTTATCGTGTGCAGTCATGAAAATAGTAGACATTCTTTCTGAAAAGCATCGCGTTCGTAATTTTTACTTCGAATGGTAGATTGCAGTGAGCACAGACCTCAAAAGCAATAAGCCAAAGTTTAAATAAGAGGAGCTTTTAAATAACGAACAAATACTAGAAAGTATGCTATCAAGAGCTCAGACAACCAAAAAAGACCTTTGAAATACTTCCTACTCACTTTGAGTCCACTACTCCTCGTTGGCAAGTCAGCAAAGGACAGTAAGTCTCACTTCTGCGACAAAGCTATGAATCGTCCCCTTTAGCGATCTGTCTCGATTCAGCCAATTACTGAAACGTCGCAACTGCCTCCCATTGCCGACTCACGCAGAATTAATTGAACATTTTGTGTTTTTTTTTTTTCAAAAGAATCTTTTTACATTATTTATTTTCTTGCGAACTCCTATTTAATGTACTTCCCTTTTACAGCTCGCTCCAGATTAGTTTATTTCGGAGAAATCCTTTAAGTTACAAAGAGAATGTTGAGCAAATCTGTGACAAGTTGGTAAGACGAGATAAGGACATTGGATTTGTGAAGTACTACATAATTAAATTAAAAGTATTCCTATGTTATTGAGGCTTGCGGAAATATAGACGAGTTTTTTTTTTTGGAGGCACGTGTAAGTTCTTAGCACATCTTTATCGATTGATTAAACTTGGGCAGAAGGTAACAGTAATTAGCTGGTTCTTTGTGCCGTCTATGCTTCCGCAAACTAATCAGAGGATTTTAGCTGGCGTTATAAACCTCTCAAGTTTTAGAGGGCACAAAATAATTACAAAAAAAAAATACAAAAGGTTTATTTCTGTACCTAGTTTACATTGGTTTATGATTGGAGCCTCCTAAAATTAGAATAATTTTTAAATAATTTGACATGTGTGTTAAGATATAGTTACATACTATATAAGCTTAAATATTACTTATTAAAATAATAATATTTAAGTACATGTATTTATGTGTAAAAAAAGTAAATTATATTTTAACTAACGTGAAACATTATATTTATGTTTATTAAATGTTTCTGGTTTTACTAACGTATTTTTCGGGTTTATCCGACTTTTTCCGTACTCAAAATAAGAGCTCAATTTGGGTCCGAAACTAGTCAACATAAATAAGTAGCTAGAACCGCAACCATAAAGTAAAAAATAGTTGTAAATCAAAGAAATACCCGAATGCGCTACGCATTTCATCCGCGTCCATGTAGATAATTAAAAAACAAAATGTGATACACCAGTTTATTTTAGTCGAGTCAAATTAAGGGGATATAAAATCGACTAAAATTATAATATCGCATTTTTCGTGGACGAGAGCATCAAAGCGGCGGTTGCGCCGTTGTTCCGCGGGACGGGCGGTATTAGCGCTCTGTCGCATCTTCAGAGGGCGGCGAGATCAAAGGATAGGTACACAGTAACCGCTCCCATTGATGTCGCGCACAAAGGGAATTGATTGTTGCAAACCTGCTTTTTTTTTAAAGAGACATATTGATGACACATTCTGTTTTTTTTTTGTTTTGTTTTCTGTTTTATGTTCGTGTTTACCATGTGCGATATTGCAGGGGGAACGTGTGGGATACGAGTTTTTTTTTTGTCTATTACAAATGGATTTGTAATGCTTTTTAGTTTTTGCATTCTGATTTTGTCACTGTTAAGTATGCAAATTATTTTTTATGACATTAATTAAAGATGTAATATTCATGAATTATATTTAAGCAAATCAATCATAATTATTATTATGAAGTGTAGTTATCAATGGAGTAATTAAGTACAGAAATAGAATGAAAGCAATAATAATTAGTCATTTTTATCAGAGGAACCCGACCTGACCTGGTTTTAATGAAGTTCAACTTATTTGGCACCTCAATTATTTTACAATTATCAATGAGTTATTAACATCATAGAGATACGAAATTAGGTGTAAACAAAGTCAAATAGATTAATGTTATGAATGAATGAGATATAATTAGGTCAATTAACAATATTTGTTGATATTCAGGACAAAACTACTTAGGAAGACATTAGATATTATTTGAAGAAAAAGTTTATAATAACATACAAATAAATAGGTGGACTCCGTCTCACTGAGAGGAGGCCTGTGTCCCAGCAGTGGGAACATTATAGGCTGATTATGTTATGTATGTTATGTGGATGTGGACTTATTAAAATTGAGACAAAAATATGTCTTGTTTATTAAAAAAACATTTTCTTTCTGCGTTTTGACGGTCTATCTTTAGCAGCAGAGTGCTATTATTACATGGTATGATGGCCCCAAACTAAAATTTACTTTTTCTTAGTTTTTCAAACATTAAAAAACAGATGTTGCGCTGGACCAGTCTATTTCTTTACAGCATTAGTTTGGAGCTTTGGGGCTTAAGTAAAACATTGTCTTCAACAGAGTCATGGTTATTTCTTGGTAACATTAACATGTTGTCTATTTATATTACATAATAGATAGATAAATGTAAAGAACTATTATACCTATAAACAGACAGTGAATATGTAAGTGGAAAAAACAAGTTATCTCAAAGTAAATAAATTGAAATAAAAGTTTGTTTCCAAGTACATCCCTGCACACCAGCAACAGTTAACTTTTAATAGTCTATGCAGTCATGTATACTAAAACTTCAGGCAATAACTTTATTTCAGTGTTTAAAATATTAAAATCATGAGAAAAACTTACTAACAAAACAGTAAATCAAATTTTTCTCATCAAAATGATGCATGTTTATATAAATAGAGCAGTATCTCTCATCCTCAAGGAACCTCACACATGAAAATTATGAGGTCAGTAGGTAAGTAGGTAGGTACTTCACAAGTTTGTAAACAAAAACTTTTTGTAAACGTCATCCCGCCACGAAATAACCAAAACCATGTGCCATTCCTGCTACAATAACAAAACTTGTAGAAATGTCTTCGATACAACCTAAGACAAGATCCTAACCTTATAGTGAATTATTTATAACTATTACCTACCTGTCCATACTTGATGTTGTACCGAATATACTATTTGAGGCTAATCGTAACTTGTTCGGACGTAATAACTCATGTTAGCATCGAAAGCGTTAATTTTAGAAGTCGTAATAATGGAATGAGCATCAGTTTCTTACCTCGTTGACACCTGAACTCCAAAGTGATCCGAGAGTTCGTTACAACTTCACACACAAAACTTCCAACTTTTAATGTTCAATATTTACACTAGACAATACGTACACACTGTAAGTTAGTTTATTTCGAGTCTTTCAACTTACAAACAAGCGGATAACAACATTATCACGTAGAAAACAAAAATTTATTCACACGCTTGACGTCGCTTTCGCCATGGTGTTGATGCACTTTGGCGCGCTCTCGCGGCTTGTTTCCGAACCATCAACGTAACGTTTCGTTCAACGCTATGCTAAATGTAAGGAGTGCCATGCTTGCAGCGCGCGCGGTTGCTGCCTGTAAAGCGGGCTGTACACTAGCCCGCGAAAAGTGACTCTGAACAGCTTTGAATGAGATTAAATAAAACAAAATAAAATATAAGGCCTTGAGGTTGAGGCCTATGATTAAATGTAAGAAGGACGTTTACACCTCAAGCTTTTTAGAAAATATTTAAGTTCTATGTTGTACTTATAAGTTAGTTTTATTTATTTAGTACTTTTTAATTAATTAAAAGCTTGTTTTTACAAAGATTCGGTCACTCAATTGTGAACAAACTGAGCAAACACAACTCTGAGATTATTTCCGAACGAATTTGCTTACTTACGGGGCCCATCGTCAATGTAGGTATGGTAGTTATGATACGGCCAGACACTTGCTCCCCTTCCCGCATAGGTTGTTGTCAGTTGTTGTATAATAGTAAGTAAGGAAGGATCTCAGAAGGATAGAATCGTTATGCCAATTCCCCTGTCACAAAATTCTTTTGGGTGCCTAGTTATTGTTCTGAGTGGGTGCCACAGGGGCCTTACGGGGTACCAACTTACTCTGTTAATGTTATCCTTTTAGTAAGTTTAAAGTAGTCTGTGCTCATAATGCTACAATGCCTGATGAGGATGAGCAGCCCGGTTTGTTGTTATGGATGATGATGAATGATGTTAGGCAGCTTTTATATGAATTTATTTTAAGTTTTTTCTGTGTAAAGGGTCCTAACCAAACCTAATCTAGGGGTGCCCTTCGCTCGCTCTTGCATCCTACGTCGCCTATCGACCGACCGGAACCATATTACCGATGTCACCCGAAGTATGTGCACACGAACCGCATGTGGCCGGCTAGACCTAATTGTACCCGGCTAAAACTAGGTGTAGTCGCACTTCGGCCGGCTAAAACTAGGTGTAGCCGCACTTCGGGCGGCTAAAACTAGGTGTAGCCGCACTTCAGCAATTAGCCGTGGAATAATAGTGTTGTGTCTACAGAGTCCCCCTCCTCGATAAGTAGCTTCTGCCCGAAACTTTCGTCCACATGGATGTCAACTAAACGATTTAAAAAACATATCCTATGGCACTCGGCAATATTCTATCAGTGAAACAATTATTGATCGGATCGAATCAGTAAGGCCGCTATTACACTGGCGCGGCGTTTTACGAGCGATGGCGCTTCTTTAACGTCTGCGCCGCGCCAACGTTGCAAGTTTCTAGTGGCAACTTCTAAAGATTACCTCTTGCAAACAAACAAACCTCTGTGTAATATTAGTTTAGATGAAAACACTGACTGTCTACACTTATTTACAAGATGTTTGTGCTGCGGTGACGACTGTTCACAATACGGTTCGAGGGTCGTCAATGAACGCGTCGCGCTCGCTAGAGCACAAGAGCGCATAACGTGCGGCATTGTCTTGCACGCAATTTTCAAGTTGCGTTCGGTTTAATATCAGTAAATCAATGAAAATTGCTCGAGCATCTTGCGGCTCTGAACTCTGACCCTTAAAGGAGCAATGGCCGTAAATAATACAACAATTATTTAAAAAAATCTTTATTTTTATCCAGACAAATAGACAAACATAGATTAAACTACATCAATTAGACTGGAAGTACGTGTGATACTGCCACACATAACTCCAAGTTAATTACGTCGACACATTACATATTAGAAAAACATCGTCGTAAATGAAACCGAAATGTTTCAAACAAACAGCATTATTTTCGCACAACAAAAAAATGGGAAAATAAATTGTTAATATGCATTGTCAGATATTTCATATCTCTGAAAATGCAACTGAAAACTAAACAAAACACTTACATTTTCTATTATTGTTGTTTTATATTGAGCAGGTACAAAACAGCTAACAAAATCAATCAAACTAAAAAATAAAACATGCCATCGACGGCGCCTCACTAAATACTACAAAAATGACTAAAGCAGCATGACTGTTCCTTATATATAACGTTACAATAATAAATTAACTATTCAATCATAGAGAAAAAAATCAAGTCATTGAGGTAATTTCTTACACAAGGAACCTTACATTTGAAAATAGCTTACAGAATCACACTACTGAAATGTTTTACGTACGTAGCGAGTTAATAAATATGTATTAAAAAATAATAAGCATGGGTCAGTGATGTAGGTTACAATAATTTTACATCTAAATTAATTTGGTTTGCTCACCTAATATACAAGTAGTTAATATATTACTTTTCCTTCCTAAATAACTAGATGATGTAATGAGAAAATGTTATCTATCGATATTTGAACTTTAGAAAATAAGAGCTCATACACATGGGCCGCACGCGTCAACGGAAGAGGCAGCTGCAGCCACGTCTACGGTTGCCGTCGACAACGTGCCGCTCGTGTATATGGGTAATAAAAAGGGTGCTCGTTACCCATCTGTACATTCCTGTTTCCATGCATTTTTAGTAAAGTTTGACCTGATTGACACGGTGCAATTTAATTGCCAGTGGAACGCAAAAGTTGATGCAACAATCAAAGTTTCACCATCTAAACAGTGTTCAGACGGTGCAAGTCAGTAAAGTTGTTGCAACGCCGTGAAAGTGGTGATGTTTTGGGCCACCAAACTTTTATAACTGTTGTACCAGAGCGACATAAAGAAGAATTGTGTGCCACAGGCAAGAAATTTGCATCGTGTAAATAGGGCTTTAGTCTCATGAAACTTGCAAGCCTAGTATGACCTTATAGCCTATTTTCGAATTGCGTTGCATTGTTACATTTTAAAATATAGTGTGGAAATATTTATTACCTAATTAATATTTGTATAAGCCTGACATGTAATTGACCAATTTTAGAAAGCACACTGCACCTTGACAAGAAGAAAACCAAACATAAACTTGTTTACAGCATTAACTGTAACTTACTAAGATATTTTTTTTATTACTACTCATAATAATAATGAAACATTGAAACGTGATGAGACTATAGTCCAAGAAGAATTACACAAATACAAGATCCATAGAACATTTACTAAGGCAGCTCTCTAAAGCTGTCTGTGTCACTCGTCTACACCTATATTATAACTATACTACTAGAATGGGTCAGCCTCTTCAAACATAGCAACCTACCTTCATAGAGAAACTTTATCAAAGATAGTACAGTGTACAGGTCAATTTTGTTTCTACATTCTTTGAAGGAAGGTCATAGGTAGCTGCGGCCGCACTGGAATACAATTTGTTAATGAAAATAAAATAAAATGTCATTGGGCCAATAATACAGGGTGAAATTAAATTCACGGGCATCCTTTTAAGGGGTCATTGTACTCATCATTATGAATAACTTTTACTATGGGACCAAACCTGAAATCGCGAAAAAAATCAGCTGTTCCCTACATTTTGATGAGTTATGTGAACATAAATGCAAGGAACAGCTGATTATTTTTTTCGAGACTATGTTTAGTCTCATAGTAAAAGTTGTTCATATTGATGAGTACAATGACCCCTTAAAAGGATGCCCATGAATTCAATTTCACCCTATATAGTCCAATCTAGTCATAGTTGCGACGCGTAAACACGACCAGTGCGACCCCACGCTAACTTAGTACATTGTACATACCACATAGTTCATAACATGCATTTGGATTAAAAACTCGAAACTTTCTCGAAATATTCTACAATCAACGGTACGAAAAGTGTGTAAAGATTGTGGCACTTGATGTTCTCTCTGCCTGCTTACCCACATAGGACAAAGCGTAAGTTTATCGATGTATTAACGTTACTATCAAAATACAATCGTTTTGAATTGAAGAGTAGCATGATTGCGAATCCTAGCAGTGCAGAGTTAATCAAAAAGTTGCATTTATCTTGTAAGATAATAAAATAAATCGAAATTTTGCTAAAATAAGCCGGATTTCTGCATTGATCCTGATAATAGCTCGTATGATTACGAAAATCTCTCTCCATAAATCCGGTCCTCCGCAATCGCCCTAAGATTTTCGCAAAGATTTTCCAGCGACCTTATTTCGAGATGTTTTTCGTAACGTCACAGCTAAGCGCTCATTTTGTTGAGTCCTTTAATGAAGTTGGTCATGTCATATTCCTCTTCATACTGCTTATCATCCCAGAGGTCGGGCAGAGTCTCGAGCACGGACTTCGCGCCCGACGGGCCGGCCTGCTGTTGCTGCGCAGGCGCCGCACAGTTGCTGCTCGATAAGTTGAACAAGTCTAGGAGCTGGTCCGTGCCCATGGTTTCCATTGCGGCGTTCTCGCTGCTTATAACTGTGTTGGCTGTTAGTAGCTTGAATTTTTGCAGGCTGTGGAAGAAATTGGCTTATTAACATTTTGTTCGATAACGATTATAACCTACCTGTAGTTAGTATTGGTATCGCGTGCTATTTTCCGAAACTAGACAATGTGTGTATTTTGCTTGTCAATAAGCCTATTATAAAAATAAACTTTCTGAGAGCCAGATGGAAAATAATTAACTAGTCACAGAAATATATTTTTATGACTTAATTTTCGATTCTATGTTTACGCATACTCAATTGAGTCAAAGTTGTAAGTACGATGAATGTGAAGAAAAGAAAAACACTGTAATCTATATATATAAAAATGAAACCCGTTTTCCGTTGTCACGACATAACATGAAAACGGCTGGACCGATTTCGATGAAATTTGGTATAGAGATAGTTTGAGTCCCGGGAAAGGACATAGGATAGTTTTTATCCCGATATTCCCACGGGATCGACATTTACGCGGGTGAAACCGCGGGGCGCAGCTAGTTAAATATATCTTTGAATAGTAAGTAGGTATTATTGATAAGTGGCTCTTTACTGGCTGTCTTGACTGATTTATAGAAAACAAAAACCATGAGTAGATCAGAAACATACCCCATAATCTTCTCCTCAAGCGTGTCCCGGGTGATGAGCCGGTACACGTTGACGACCTTCTTCTGTCCGATGCGGTGCGCGCGGTCCATTGCTTGTAAGTCCTTCATGGGGTTCCAGTCATGTTCTACGAAGATCACCGTGTCTGCGCCCGTGAGGTTCAGACCGAGGCCACCCACCTGTTGGGGTTAGGAAATAAGTATTAGTGATTATTGCCGTAAGTAATACTTCGATGATCGAATTCTGTATTTTTTCAGGTTCGAAACTTCATAGCAATGTTAATTAATCTCGAATATTAAAATATAAAAATTTGTATGCGACAGTTTGAATGATTTCCAGCTAATCTTAGTCAACGTTATGCTTTATTTAGGTTCGGCGCGGCATGTTTCTTCCAATATCAACCCTTCATCTCATTATTCATCCCCTCTTTGGCAATGTCATCTTCCACACGACTCATAGATAATTATTATGATCTTCCTTTACTTTTATCGATCAGTACGATCGAATCGATCGAATTTCTTTGATCTATCGAATGTTTTTATTATTGACTAGCTTCTGCCCGCGACTTCGTCCGCGTGAAATTTCGGCCCCCGACGAAGCGAGCTTCGTTTTGCTCGGCTTCTAAAGGCCGTAGAGTGATGTTAAATAGCCTATAGCCTTCCTCAAGAATTGGGCTCTCAAGGATTTTTAAATCCTACTAGTTCCAGAGATTAGAGCGTTCAAAAAAACAAACAAAAAAACAAACTTCAGTTTTATTATTAGTGTAGATCAGAGCCTTAATTAGTCACGCGGAACCAAGAAACAAATGGTAAAGTATTCATATTCTTTATTGTGTTATAAAGTAAGAATAAATTTGCCAATTATTTGTATTCCTAAAGTAAGAATAAACTTACCGCAGTAGTAAGGAGCAGCAGATCAATAGACACGTCATTATTGAACCTCGTGACAATCGCGTGCCGCTGATGCGGCGGCACACTTCCATCAAGCCGTAAGTAGGTGACGGCCGGCAGGTGGCGCTTCAGTAAGTCTTGTTCTACGATGTCCAGCATTTTCTTTAGTTGGCAGAATACGAGAGCACGGTGTTGGGATACGATGGCTTCGGGTTCCACGTCAGAGGCTGGCGTGCCTATGCCGCAGTCGAGGAGAAGTTGTCTGAGGAAAGAGAGTAGTCATGTATTCTAACGTCAGCAAGTAGTCTTAGAACTGTGGCGTGCAGTATAATTTTGAACTAGAAAACGCATATTGAACTGACTGATACCAATGGTAAAAACGGAAACCCACGTTTGGCGTGAATTAACAACTTTAACTTTAGCAAATCATTGAACCGTGCTAACTAGCTGATATTTTGATCAAAACATTACCCATGACGGATAGCTCGCACCAATGCGAGAGAAAATGTTATTTTTCATGATTTCATCATATGCAGTTGCCACTTTATGCAATAGTCAGTGCGAACTTTCCACGCCATCATACCATATATGGCCTTATACCTTTGCTTATAATAATAATTATTATGTGGTTTTACATGAGTAATGTTATGTAATGACAAATTGTTACCCTGTGAGATTCTTTGTCCCAGTATTTATTCTGTTTGAAAAAGAACCTTATTCAGCGATGTTCCGCTGAATAAGGTTCTTATTCGTGATGATTCGTTTAATCTGAATACTCACTTGAGTGCAGGCAGTTTGGCAGAATGCTGTATGTCATCTAGCGTGGAGTGCTGCTCGTTCAACTGTTTAGCAATAGCTCGCGCCTCTGGGTGCTCTGATGTTAGGACTAGCTTCGGGTGGTTGCACACGTTCTGTAGGTAGTGGAGTGCCTGCGGAAATAAAAGATTATGGTCAATACGTGGATAGCGTCTATGATGGGGTAAGATTTACGGAGTATGCCTACATATTATGCTTCGAATGTATCGCCTCATTATGGCAAATGTAACAAAAAAAAAATAGGTAAACACAAAGAGCTTATTTATTTCGACAGACATTGAATTAGAATAGAATAGAATAATTATTTATTTGCATAGAAAGTAGGTACAAAAAATGCCGAAAAAAAAATGGAATTCCGATGCCTTATTACCAACCCGCACTGGGCCCGCGTGGTGGATTACGGCCCACTCCCTCTCACAGAGAGGAGGCCTGTGTCCCAGCAGTGGGAACATTATAGGCTGATTATGTGTGTGTATGTGATGCCTTATGCTTGCTTAGCAATTTGTCTACCAATTCCGGCAGTGTATTTAGACACGACGTCCATTGTATATTTGCAGGATCTTTCTGTAATTAAGTTATCTACGGGTGCACCAAATGCATCCAGTGATACCATGCTATGGGTTTCCTTACCTGGAAAACATGCGTATGATGCGAAGTAATGCCGTGCGGCATGTGTTCCCGCGACAAGTCTTCATAAAGTCGTCGCTGTAGCGGACTCAGATCGCAGTAGTAGTCCTGAGTTATCTTGGGAGGTAGCTCCTTTAGTACGTCTTCCTTCACACGGCGCAGTAGGAATGGTAACACCTGGAGGATAGAAAGTTAAGAATCATCAAAATTGAAATATTTGAACATATCATTCAACCTTAGGCTGCGGCCGCACTACTAAGGCGACTGCGACGCGACGGCGATTTCGTGAAAACAAACTCATATAGACCTATGTCGGTGGCCGCACTGCAGAAACGACAAGCGAATTTTTTTTTTAGATATCTTCGCCGCCGCGTCGCTGTCGCCTTACCAGTGCGGCCCCGGCTTTATAGTTTTTTAAAGTATGACGCAAGTCTCTTGCGCCGGTTTGTGAATTTGAGTCGTATTTATGTCAATAAACATACATATTATACTCTAACAAAACCACAAGGGTCACAAAACATAATAATCCCACTGCTGGGATTCAGACCTACTCTCAGTGCGAGGAAGCGAAGCGGGCACACCACGCAGCGTGAGTGGATTGACATGTCTTGGAGATTTGGTTCTATATCATACCGGTATTCCTCACAATGTTTTCCTTGACCGTTTTAAAGCTTTCATAAGCAGGTCTTACCTGTCGATGTAACGCCTCGCACGCCAGCGCGCCGGCCTGCAGTTGATGCGGCGTGGCCTTAGCGTCCCTTGCAGCGAGGATAGGTCGCGAGTACCGCGCCGTGAACTGTCGCTCCGTGCCTAACAGACCGGGCATTAGGAAGTCGAAGAGGGACCACAGTTCTAGTACGTTGTTCTGTAAGAAAGACAAGACATTGAAGATTTCAATCAACTTTGAACAAACAGGTTTTTTCATTTTCAGGTTATCCGCTGATTCTTTATAACCTAATCAAGTTTCTGATACGTTAATCTGCTGTATAATCTTATTTTGCTGTTATTTTATAGTGTAGGTAAAAAAATAACACCCTAAAAATATACCACTACTGGTTGATTCGACAAATTAAATATACTTTCAGAAAAATACACAAAAGAGAAATCAAATTCTTAAAAAAAAAAAAACTGAACAAGGATACCGTCCCAAGTGCTACTTTTCTAAAAGCTCTTACAAAAAAAAAAAAATTTTTTCACTATGATAGTATCAAAACAATGTTTTAATTACCTGTATCGGTGTCCCCGACAAAATCAGCCTATGATTAGCAACAACTTGCTTTATAGCCTTAAAGACCTTCGTCTTCCCATTCTTGATGACGTGTCCTTCGTCCAATATACAGTAGTTCCACTTAATACTGCTGAAGAACTCGATGTCTTTCCGCACAATATCGTACGACGCGACGATGAAGTTGTAGTGTTTGACATGGTGACGTAATCGCTCGCGTTCGTACGGGATACCCACGTATTGGAGCGGTTTCAGGAATTTTGACGGTATGAACTTGTTTACTTCGAATACCCAGTGGCCTGAAATGGGAGATTTAATAGTTAGTATTATTGATGTTACATGATCTAAACTAATATTATAAAGGGAAATGATTTGATTAAAACGGCAGAACGGACTTGGAAGAAATTTGGGACATGGGCAGACCATGACCTGGATTAGGACACGATATTTTTTATGCCGATATTTTCACTGGATCGAGACTTTTTACGTAATCCACTAGCGATCGCGCAAGATAGAGATAGCAAAAGCCTCTCCTTTCTCCTCCCCTACCTCTCGGTTTAGAAAGAGGAAGGGGATGCTTTAGCCCGGAAGTAGCACATAAACACTAGAATAAAATAGACCAGTAAGCGTGGGCGGGCACACGACGAGCGAGGGCAGCGCGGGCGCGTGGATCCGCGCGCGCTCCCAGTGCGAGCCCGCTACCACCACGAGCGACTGCAGCGTCTTGCCCAGCCCCATGTCGTCGCACAGCACGCCGTGCAGCTTGTACTCGTACAGGAAGCGGAGCCAGTTTACTCCCGCCTGGAATTATAAAAGAGGCAAATATTTATATTAGGTAATTTTTTTATTAGAGTTACAAACGAATGACCCTACTAATATAGGTACTTGGCATACAGATCAGTGCTTGGACAAGGTGGTAAAAACAGTGAAAATAATAGTCAGTCAAAAAGGGAGGTCGGTAATGTAAGGTATGCGCAGGCAGCGTCTAATTGAAGCGTCATTACTTGCGGGCATTCCGCAAGTAATAACGCTTCAATTAGAGAGTCACATTACAAGCCACATAGCCAATTAAAAGCTGTGGTTTCGCATACGAAACGACAGGTTTTACCTATCCATACTAATATTATAAATGCGAAAGTGTGTCTGTCTGTTTGTTATCTCGAACCGATTTACATGAAATTTGGTATAGAGATAGTTTGAGTCCCGGGAAAGGACATAGGATAGTTTTTATCCCGATATTCCCACGGCATCGAAACTTTATCCGGGTAAAACCGCAAGGCGCTGTTAGTTTATTATGAAACCAACTATTGTCGTGCCCTTTCTGTCTAATTTACTGTGTAGCTTCCACCCACCTGTTGATAAGTCCTAAGCTCAGCCGACACAGGCACAGGTATCTTGTAGTCCTTGATAGTCTTGGGGTTGAACAGCTGTTCGAGAAAGTGTTTGTCGCTCCGTCTTCTGGCTTTCAGTTCTGGGGAGAGGTCGGGAGGTTCTGCCACGCCGCCGTCGAGAGGCATTAGTTGTATAAGGGACGCGAAGCAGCGGGTCGACATTACGCGGACGGCCTCGCAGTGGTCGCTCATACGTCCTGTGGAGAGTAAAAGTTTATATTGTTTTGCTGTCCATGATAAGGAATTCAAAAAACAAGTCACTGATTTAGGCAGACTTTCCACCAGACCTGGCAAGGCAGCGCTGCGGTAACCAAGGAATAAAATTCATTAAAAGTTGTTACATTTAAAATACTGCTATTTTATTGGTGAATTTCCGCGCATATCACTTGCTAGCTATAATCTTACAATGATGCCGCGTTCCGATTTAGGAATGTAATCGATATAATCGATTTGAGCGTGCTTAAACCTAATTCGGTACCGGTTTAAGCACGCTCAAATCGATAATATCGATTATAGTCCTAACTCGGAATGGACCCTTAGAAGGCAGAGGCGGAACTTTAATACCAAATCTTTCTTACCGAATATTATTATAATGAAAATGTGCATTACAACGTTAACATGTATGTATGATGATTCGTAGTCATTTGGAAACAATGTCCTTTTAATGAATAGATTATTTGTTTAGGATCTCCAAGAAACACTTACCCAATAAAGGTATGACTAGTAGCACAATATAAGGTACAATGCGTAGTTGCAGCGCGTCCACGACCCGCGCCAGCGCCTCCGCCGCGCCGCAACGCACGCCGTCGCTGCGCACGTCGCTCAGTGCGGGGACCAGCTGGAACGATACAACACAATCTAATGTCTGCGGAAAAGATGACAAGTGTAGGGAGCGTTGAATGTATATTGTAGTAATATGTATTTTAAAAATACTTTCGACTATCTTACGCTAAGAGTGCTAGATTCAACTGTAGTAATTTATTCGGTAATATGTAGTTTGACATATATGTATATATGTCGCATCCGGTCATTCGTTTGACTATTCGGAACGCCAGCGCCATCTGGCGGCGCTTGACAGAGTCTAGCCTGAGTTCGTGGGTGGTCGACGACAGCGCGACAGAACGATGTGGAGCTCTCTTGGAGATTGGACATCATACGAACAACATGTGCTCAGAAGCTGTCCCGCGTTCCGTATCTGGTTGTATCGTGTACCTAAAGCACAGAATACTTAATAGTACTACGTACAGAAAGGACACTCCCTTCCCCGCGCTCATATCAGATACCGCACCTCACCCCGCACTTCGAGGTATTCGTCGCCGACTCTTTAGCAAGGGCGCTCGCGCATCGCAGCACTGTACTGCTGACACGTACACACCGTCATGTAGCGCGCGCGCGCCAGCAGCGTGGCGGCGCGTGCGCAGCCCGCCAGGCGCGAACACTTGCAGGCGAGTGATTACCTCATGTATAACTGTGTGCATGACGCCGGGATAGCCCGCCCGGCACATGGCGGCGCGTGCGCAGCCCGCCAGGCGCGAACACTTGCAGGCGAGTGATTACCTCATGTATAACTGTGTGCATGACGCCGGGATAGCCCGCCCGGCACATGGCAGCGAGCGCGCGCGCCGCCATGTGGCGCAGCGCCGTGTAGCGCGCGCGCGCCAGCAGCGTGGCGGCGCGTGCGCAGCCCGCCAGGCGCGAACACTTGCAGGCGAGTGATTACCTCATGTATAACTGTGTGCATGACGCCGGGATAGCCCGCCCGGCACATGGCAGCGAGCGCGCGCGCCGCCATGTGGCGCAGCGCCGTGTAGCGCGCGCGCGCCAGCAGCGTGGCGGCGCGTGCGCAGCCCGCCAGGCGCGAACACTTGCAGGCGAGTGATTACCTCATGTATAACTGTGTGCATGACGCCGGGATAGCCCGCCCGGCACATGGCAGCGAGCGCGCGCGCCGCCATGTGGCGCAGCGCCGTGTAGCGCGCGCGCGCCAGCAGCGTGGCGGCGCGTGCGCAGCCCGCCAGGCGCGAACACTTGCAGGCGAGTGATTACCTCATGTATAACTGTGTGCATGACGCCGGGATAGCCCGCCCGGCACATGGCAGCGAGCGCGCGCGCCGCCATGTGGCGCAGCGCCGTGTAGCGCGCGCGCGCCAGCAGCGTGGCGGCGCGTGCGCAGCCCGCCAGGCGCGAACACTTGCAGGCGAGTGATTACCTCATGTATAACTGTGTGCATGACGCCGGGATAGCCCGCCCGGCACATGGCAGCGAGCGCGCGCGCCGCCATGTGGCGCAGCGCCGTGTAGCGCGCGCGCGCCAGCAGCGTGGCGGCGCGTGCGCAGCCCGCCAGGCGCGAACACTTGCAGGCGAGTGATTACCTCATGTATAACTGTGTGCATGACGCCGGGATAGCCCGCCCGGCACATGGCAGCGAGCGCGCGCGCCGCCATGTGGCGCAGCGCCGTGTAGCGCGCGCGCGCCAGCAGCGTGGCGGCGCGTGCGCAGCCCGCCAGGCGCGAACACTTGCAGGCGAGTGATTACCTCATGTATAACTGTGTGCATGACGCCGGGATAGCCCGCCCGGCACATGGCAGCGAGCGCGCGCGCCGCCATGTGGCGCAGCGCCGTGTAGCGCGCGCGCGCCAGCAGCGTGGCGGCGCGTGCGCAGCCCGCCAGGCGCGAACACTTGCAGGCGAGTGATTACCTCATGTATAACTGTGTGCATGACGCCGGGATAGCCCGCCCGGCACATGGCAGCGAGCGCGCGCGCCGCCATGTGGCGCAGCGCCGTGTAGCGCGCGCGCGCCAGCAGCGTGGCGGCGCGTGCGCAGCCCGCCAGGCGCGAACACTTGCAGGCGAGTGATTACCTCATGTATAACTGTGTGCATGACGCCGGGATAGCCCGCCCGGCACATGGCAGCGAGCGCGCGCGCCGCCATGTGGCGCAGCGCCGTGTAGCGCGCGCGCGCCAGCAGCGTGGCGGCGCGTGCGCAGCCCGCCAGGCGCGAACACTTGCAGGCGAGTGATTACCTCATGTATAACTGTGTGCATGACGCCGGGATAGCCCGCCCGGCACATGGCAGCGAGCGCGCGCGCCGCCATGTGGCGCAGCGCCGTGTAGCGCGCGCGCGCCAGCAGCGTGGCGGCGCGTGCGCAGCCCGCCAGGCGCGAACACTTGCAGGCGAGTGATTACCTCATGTATAACTGTGTGCATGACGCCGGGATAGCCCGCCCGGCACATGGCAGCGAGCGCGCGCGCCGCCATGTGGCGCAGCGCCGTGTAGCGCGCGCGCGCCAGCAGCGTGGCGGCGCGTGCGCAGCCCGCCAGGCGCGAACACTTGCAGGCGAGTGATTACCTCATGTATAACTGTGTGCATGACGCCGGGATAGCCCGCCCGGCACATGGCAGCGAGCGCGCGCGCCGCCATGTGGCGCAGCGCCGTGTAGCGCGCGCGCGCCAGCAGCGTGGCGGCGCGTGCGCAGCCCGCCAGGCGCGAACACTTGCAGGCGAGTGATTACCTCATGTATAACTGTGTGCATGACGCCGGGATAGCCCGCCCGGCACATGGCAGCGAGCGCGCGCGCCGCCATGTGGCGCAGCGCCGTGTAGCGCGCGCGCGCCAGCAGCGTGGCGGCGCGTGCGCAGCCCGCCAGGCGCGAACACTTGCAGGCGAGTGATTACCTCATGTATAACTGTGTGCATGACGCCGGGATAGCCCGCCCGGCACATGGCAGCGAGCGCGCGCGCCGCCATGTGGCGCAGCGCCGTGTAGCGCGCGCGCGCCAGCAGCGTGGCGGCGCGTGCGCAGCCCGCCAGGCGCGCCCGTAGCGCGCTGCCCAGCGCGCCGCACACTGCCTCGAACACTTGCAGGCGAGTGATTACTTCTTCGGCTACACTGCATTCTTGTTGTTCAAGCTCTGTAACATGAAAACTTCATATAAATAAACGTAGTACATACGTATTTAAACCGAAAGAATAGGCAGAGGTTTATAGAACACTCTTATTTCACCAGTTAGTTTAAATCCCATATAATAGAAGGCGCTAGAACAATGGAGCAACACTCTTGCTGTGATATATGGGTGATTTTCAAAATTTCTGTACATTTTGTTGTATTAAAACGTCCAAGTGAATATTATCCAAAAAACATGCAATGAAGTGATCAAACTGGTATTATTATCTTAGAGCAACATTTTTTCCAGATGGTTTTTAACATTTCAGATCATAATAAAAGGTAATTAAGAAAAAAAAAGATATTTACTTCTTCAGTCTCATAATATTTTCATATAGCAACCTAGTGTCCTTAAGCAGAAGTGCGTTACAAAAAATAACATAAAGAAGAAACTACTCACATATTTACATGTTTTAATTGCACAATATCTTTATAACTCTAATTGTGATGTAAATTATATAAAATATTAATAAATAACCTAATGCAAAATAATAATAAATAAGTTTCAATTTGTGTCTTCCATTTCGTTCATTTTTGTTATTCCTTTTTGTAACACCAATATAAGTAGATATTCGGGGTTTTCAACTGGCAACACTCTCCATTTAAAATCGTCCAATCAGATGACAACAGAAAGTCTATCCACCATTTTGACAGCGGGTGCCACCATCAAGAAAAGTGTGTTTGTTCCTGTGCAGTGTTTTTTCAACAATAAATCTTTCATTTTGGTTGTTCAGCTATAAAAACAACGGTAAGGTTATCTCCTATTTTTTGCGTAAAAAGGAATAATTTTGACCATGTACTAAAAAGAATCTGGATTATAAATTCACTAATATTCTTTCTAACCTCCAAAGTTTAAGGTTGTAATAATTCAACTCATGGTTGATTTCATTTTTATAACGATTTGTTACGTTTTTTTGTTGCGTAACAAAAATGATGTAACAATAATGAAGTAAAGCCGATTTCATACAGAATGTTATTATTATGTTTATATTGTAATAATGACGGACAATGCTTCGTTAATTCATTTTAATTACACATTGTTTCTTTTTTAATATTTTAAAAATAATATAAGTAATAAGATATTCAAAAAAATAAATGATTAAAAAGCGATTTCGTTGTTTTAATTATCTTCTGTGAAATAGCCCTAATATTTCCTTTTTGTTATTTTTTTGTGACATTGTTCATTTTTGTAACGGTATTCGTTTTTGTTTCATTTTTGTAACTGTACAAAAATTTTGAAAATCACCCATATCTGTACAGTGGGCTGCAAAATTGCATGGACAGTACAGAAATAAAATCGTATGAAGCGAGAAATGACGCTATGTAGCATAAAACCAGTTAACGACTAACAAAATTGAGTTATGCTGTTATTAGATGGCGTTGCTTCGCTTTATATGTTAAAATATTTTTGTAGTTTCTTTTTGTCTCTTCAAACATTCAAACAATAGGGTAGTGTCCTGGGTAAAAAAATAATAATTCTAATTAGTCCGTCAGTTAGATTATCGAAAAATAATGGACCCGTATTTTTTCTTTTGTCAATCAAACAAAAAATGACAAAGATAAAGCACGTCAAAATTTGGGAGTGGGGGGTCGTGACGTCACGCCGTGCTAAAAAGTGTCGCACGGCGTGACGTCACGACGAATTTTGACGTGCTTTATCTTTGTCATTTTTTGTTTGATTGACAAAAGAAAAAATACGGGTCCATTATTTTTCGATAATCTAACTGACGGACTAATTAGAATTTTTTAGGAAACTAGCCTATTATTATTTACACTTAATAGATTCTTTTAAAGAAAATTGTTCCTAATTATTAACCTACTATCGTAAAATTGAATATCAATTTATAAGTAGGTAGGTATCTGATTTTCTAAGTTCTAGTTTTCAAACTTGAGAGGGTCGGTTGAATATGGATTTATAAATAATTGGTAGGTAGTATAAATAATACTAAGATCAAAGAGTTATGACAGCTCAATTGATCGTTCGCTAAGTTCATTTCGATTACCTCGTTCGAGTGCCTTTTGTTCAGTTTTTATTTATAATCAGGCGAATTACTTATTTTACCAAAACGAGCACGAGTTATAATATTGATTTCTTTACAAGAGCTCAAATAATTGCTTTGAATAATCAAGGCAAAAACTTGTCAGAAATAGCCAGAGACCGGTGTAAACGTAAGTAGTTTTATTTTTACACTTTTATACTAAAAACTGCATAATTTTTTTGTTACTATGCTACATAATAATCATTATTGGGTATTATATATTTCTGTATTATTGTTGCAGAGAAAAACAGTTGTTCTTTGAGTACGACGATTTGAAGAGGAGGGTTCTTTGAAACACCATCAAAGAACTGGTAGACCACGACTTATAAACACATTGCAGCATCAAACCATGATAAGGGAGTATGAAGAAAATGGATTTCAGCCGACGAACCACTATGCTGGTTTATTTGACACAAGTGTTGACATTTTCCGTTGTGCTCTTCATAGTGAGCCGCGGAGGCATGCTGTGAAACCCTTGCTCTCGGAAAACCATAAAAGGGCACGATTACAGTTCGCTTTGGATCACATAAACTTCGATTGGAGTAATGTCATCTTTACAGATGAAAAAACTTTTAAGTCAAGTGAACACGGACGCTTATGTTTGTGGCGTCGAAATAATACGCGATACACAAGTGGTTACGTAGCTACGAGCTAAATAATTATACTTAGTTAATATTATTTATATTAACTGGAGACCTGGTTATGTGTGTATATAACCTATTACTTACGTATTTTTAATCATTTAATAAGTTATGAACTCTTCACGTTCAAACAACATAGTTTTTTATGTTGCCTACTAACCTTTTGATATGTTTTTGTGCAATTTTGTAGTTTTTAGCCTACTTATTTAATATCCATTTAATCCGTTTGACCTTTGTAATAAAATAACCTGGTCTCCTATTTGTTTTTATTGAGGTTACATAAGCTTCAATCCTCTTTCCGATTTTGGTAACGAATACTTAAGCTATCGCCTCAATAACTTCATAATACTAGAATGTTATACCTACAATTAATAAACTGACTATTAAATTTGAATAATAAACTGTAAGAAACAAACCTCTATAATTTTTTATAGTGCCTTTTTTTTGCGAGCCCACAAGGCGAGCCTGTTTACCTGCGATGAATCTGCTCTTTTTTCCTGTTGCTAAGTAACTACCAATTAGAATATTAAATTATTAAAATACCCACTCATTAGCTTAATAAATATATTCCTATCGGTTTCTTTTATTATTTTTATCATTTAAGCTACGTATGCTGGTAAATGTAATGTAATAATTAGATAAATTAGCCTTGTAACTCCTTGCTCAATCCTACTTAATACGTTTCTTCCTAACTCCTTACTTACGTTTCGTAAATTAGTCATAGTTGTGAAGAAACCAACATCTAGTTTATTTTCGAAAACTTGAACTCAAACGTTCAAGAGAAAATAGACACTAAGGTATCCATGCAATTTTGCTGGCAAGTGTACCTCAAAGGCATATTTATTCTTGAATGCATGATTCCCAGATAAACCCTGCACTGTGCATGACTGTAAATACACCTTATCCTAGTAAATCCTAGACTACTATAACATTATCTACTCATTAGTTAAAATTCACAAACTGTTAAAGACATTATCAGTCAAACTTACCACTATCAGTTAACACCCTTTCGAGCGGCTCGGTGATAAACTCCCATAACTTGGGCAGCTTCTCAGGTAACTCGTCACCGAAGTACATCGCTAAGCTCGTTAGTGCTAACGTAGCGCCTCGTCTTTGTATCCTTAATAGTTTTCGAGCCTGTTGAAAAAAGACACACAAGTTAAACAAAAACACAGCAGTATATTTTACATACAAAGTGTTGTTAGAAAGATGCTTCGCTGTAATCGTAAAAGCTAAATCGGTTATCAATGAGAGAGACATAACACACCATGTCCATCATGATCACCCTGTCGTTGGCCCATATTATTGGGGTCGGCGCAACACAAAACAATCCATCCATCTTTTCTTTTTTTTTATTTATTTTACCATTTATGTACACATATAAATAAACAGACAAGAAAAAAACAAAACAGAAAAATAGGTACAAAGGTGATGCTTATTTCATAAGAAATCTCTTCCAGCATAACTGCGATAGGACAAGAAATAAAGAGATGTAGACAGCGTGTTCTTTGGCCTTCCTCTCCCTCAAACTGCACACGTGTATTTTTTTAGACGTAAATCGATGCTGTGATAAACAGCTTTTAATGTGCATTACTGTATTAGAAACCATTCGCAAGATAGATCCATTAAAAGTAGGCCAATATTGCTGATAGTTAGGATCATGGTCATAAAGTCCTTCATCACGATAGTTCCGTACCTCGTCCTCGTGCGGCAACAACAGGTCGAGTGCGAGCGCGGCGGCTGCGGCGGGCGGGCGGCCGCGACGCGGCGCGGTGCGGTCGGCACAGCGCTGCTGTTCCCAGAGCGTCAAGATGCCTTTGTATTTGTCCACTGAGGTATAAAAATAAAGCAGTGTAAGTATCCCGAAAATGATATCAACACATTTTATGTAGGTTAGGTAGAAAGGTTCTAAAACATTCTGTCAAAAATAAAGACAACAGCGGTCTGCAATTTTGCTAAATCTATATAAATTAATAAAATTGTGGTGCCTGTTTGTAATGTCAAAATAAAAGCTTTTTAATAATTACTAAATGCATTTGAAAGTATACTACGGGAGTTGTAACAAGAAACATGTTTTTTGTCTGGCTAATCTCCGAAACGGCTGGACCGATTATGTTTTTTTATTTTTATAACTGGTATTATTGAAACTCATAATCTTGAAGTTGTAACGCAAACTGAACTTTTGTTTTTCTAAAAGCACAACATTTTTTTACGTGTTTGGAAATTAAATTACGATTGTAGAATCACACTAATATTATAAAGCCGAAAGTTTGTGAGTGTGTGTGAGTGTGTTTATATGTTTGTTACTTCTTCACGCTCAAACGGCTGGACCAATTTTGATAAAATTTTGTGTGGAGGTAGCTGAGATCCTGGATTAACATATAGGCTAGTTTTTATCCCGATATTCCCACGGGATCGACATTTGCGCGGGTGAATAAGCGGGGTGCAGCTAGTCTTTAAAAAAAAATCCACAATTCTTACTTGCTGGCGCGAGTGGTATTTGTTCTGCCTTCCCCTCGGGACCGCTGTCGCCGCTACCAGAGTCGCCATTCGCTTCCTCTGTACTTTCTAGAGAAATGCGCGGTGTGTATTCTGGGTCACACCTGGAAAGGACCAAATAATTTTATAGTGAGTATTATTTACTAGCTTTTACCCGCGGCTTCGCTCGCGTAGAATTTGGTCTGCCACATTAAGTTACGTGACATTTTTTTTTAAATACTGATATTTTTTTAATGTACCTTCACATCGTACATCCCAAGATTTCTAACTTCAAAATTAGTTTCCATACAATCTTTGAACTCCTATACCTAATATTTAGAGGGTATCTCTTGAGGGTGGAATTATCTGAATTCCTTTCTAAGTGCTCATTATTTTAAGCTATAATAGAACTCTGCAAATTTCAAAATGCTAAGTCCAGTGGTTTCTTCATCAATCTTTACCTGTATGGTATGTTTATAAAAAGTAGGCTTGAGATTATCCTATCCAGCACAAACGGATTACTAAACACTGACAACTAAACAGGTCGGACCAATGTTACTTGCATTTAATCACTACATAGTATAAAACAAAGAAGCTTTCTTTTTCCCTATGAATGCTTAAATTTTTTTAAACTACGCAACGGATTTTGCTGCGGTTTTTAGGGTTCCGTACCCAAAGGGTAAAACGGGACCCTATTACTAAGCCTCCGTCGTCTGTCTGTCTATCTCCAGGCTGTATCTCATAAACCGTGATAGCTAGAAAGCTGAAATTTTCACAAATGATGTATTTCTGTTGCCGCTATAACAACAAATACGAATAAGAATTAAGTACATATTAAGGGGGGCTCCCATACAATAAACGTGTTATTTTCGCCGTTTTTTATAGACAATGGTACGGAACCCTTCGTGCGCGAGTCCGACTCGCACTTGGCCGGTTTTTTTTAATAGATTTTGTAATAACTAAAGAATTATGTGGTACGTAATTGGAATAGGTGAACATCTGTGTTAATTTATCTGTGTTTTTACTGCAATATACTCCTGTATACTATGTTATTTGATTTTTTTTGTTCAGCGTAAATAAGAAGATTTTGGGATTTAGAAACACGTGAGCAAGCTACGTAAAGCTGTCCATGGGAAAAACAGGGCGTGCCTAAATGTATCCCCGCTACTTTCAAAGTTTGCCCTTGCGATTTATTGATGGTCATAGAAAATGCAACTTTAAGTGGAAACTGTAAACGTTTGAAATTAAAGGGTAAGTTATTGGGTATTATTGGGATGCGTGGAATAAGAACATTTTCACCCTTAGCTTCTCCAGTTAAAATTGTGGCCTTAACAATATGCCTGCCTAGTTCCCTGACTCGCAATCTAGTGCCATTACATAGTCTCGGGGCGTCCAAGTTACGCATTAACAAAACCGGTATACCGACTTTTAATTGGGGCTTATGTGATGGCACCCTGGATAGCTCCAAAGAGTTAAGAAACTCCACGGGGTAGCTTGTACAGTCTTCAGATGACATGACTGTGTCGATAGAGTTGTAGGTTGTTGCATCGCTGGTTACTTGGTCCAAGATAATGTAATTGATTTTCGCATCTCATTTCTTGGTGCTAGTATAGTTCTTTCAATTGTTCGCCCCTCCCTCGCGACTGCGACGCCGCATCGCGCTCCGCCCGTGCTGCGGCCGCCGCCGCGGCGTTAGGCGCTCCGTTCAAGTCAATCATATCGTGATAACTTTTAAACTATTCGGCCAAATTACTTAGTGTGAAAGACAAAGTTTATCTACATTAAATACTTAATGCGAGAAATGTATTCATTTTGATAAGAGTTTGATAATTATATACTAAATGTACCAAATTTACCAAAAAAAATAAATACATAAATAAAATATAAATAAAAATAAAAAAAAATATAAATAAAATAGTACCAAATTTAATTAGATTTATGGTTCACAATTTTGGTTGTACTGGCTTGCACATAAAAGGTAGATATATGCTGTCGCGGACTTTTATTTAGATCTACTTAAGACAAACAATCCTGCGGTACATCATCTTTATGTAACTCCATTGGTTTAGGCAGCGCACGCCAAGATAGCTCTCAGATGGAAGATTTTTTTCCGACTTAATTGACACGTATCGTTATATTATGACCAAAACTACATAAAATCATTATAAATTGTAGCCTATGTGTTATTCTGATGAATAACCTATATTACTGTAAAGTTTCATCCAAATCCGTTCAGTAGTTTTTTCGTGAAAGAGTAACAAACATACATCCATCCTCACAAACTTTCGCATTTATAATATTAGTAGGATTTATTTTAGTACATGGAGGACTTACAGCTAATAACAACAAACAAAAAAGGAAACCATAGTAACCCGAAAGCTAATTACAAATCCCCAAATGAAAATATAACTTCGTTGACGATTTCTATGATTATGTATCAGTAAATTTTGATCAGCATACAACGTAATTGGTCGAATTGGCTGTGCTTGGGGGAGGTCTATGCTGCCGTCCTTACGAAAAGTGCAATAAGTACATATTCGGAATTTGCAGAACGAGATCTACAATATGTAACATAATTAACGCAAGACCTCATACACCCCAAATAGAGTATAACGTTAAAAGCATATTACAATGGCCAAACCTTTATTTTTTTAAAGCTAACTATTTTTATTAAGAAAATGGTGTTGCCCCTAGCATTACTTTATGCATTTAAAATTGAGTCTTATTACCTTGAAATAAGATTTACTTTTGCTTAGCTCAATCGGCGGTCAGAATGACAAAATACATAATTTTTGAAAAATATACCTATATTAAAAGTTAATGAAATCGATTCAGTAGTCAATTTTGAACAAACTACTTTCAGCACTTGCGTTTATTCTGTTACACCTTGTTATATTCTTTTTAGACACTTTTTACGTATCTATGACGAAGCCGGTTTTAATACTAAGCCTAACTGCAATATCTAGGTCGGTACTTTATGATTTACATATCAAGACCGAAATCTCAATTCGGCGCAAAACTCGAGTTATTGCACTTTTCGTATGGACGTCTGTATGTCCAGCTGTGGTGGTTTTTTGGCTAAAATGATTATGATACAACGTAACACAGAGTTCTTTGTAATTAGCGAACAACAAGTTAGAAGATTTGAATTTAGCAGACATGCCACGCAATCAACTTGCTGACTATCTAATATTTTTAACACGGATTTTCATAATCAATCTATAATGTTCCCACTGCTGGGATACAGGCCTCCTCTTTGTGACTTGTGTACAGACCGCAAACTATGAACAGAAGTATGAAGAAATACCTCGGCTATGCGAGCTAAGCTGGACTTACTTAGCTTAGCTCTTGGTCTGCAACCCGCATGACGACGTTGCCTACACATGACGAATAAACGGTAGCATTCACAGCAAGAAAAATGTGTCTGTAAAATGGACCTAAGGGCTTATTACTAACTAGCTGCGCCCCGCGGTTTCACCCGCACAAGTCTCGATCCCGTGGGAATATCGGGATAAAAAGTATCCTATGTCCTTTCCCGGGACTCAAAACTATCTCTATACCAAATTTCATCTAAATCGGTTCAGCGGTTTAGGCGTGAAAAGGTAACATACAGACAGACAGACAGACAAACAGAGTTACTTTCGAATTTATAATATTAGTATGGATATCGGACGCATTGTAGAAGCCTACTATATAAAACTCACCTCAAGAACGCCTTCAGATTGATAAGCACCTTATTGTTCGGACAAGGCTCTCTACTGACGAGCTGCGATAGTAACGCGGCAAGGGTATCAGCAGAGTTCTGCTGTAGTTCTTCTGAAGGTTCCTTCTTGATGCTCTCCATCAGAGGTCGCACTACTGGGTTCAGTTTTTCAGGTAGTATGTGTAGGTTTGCGCAAGCGCCTGCTATTGCTGCTTGGACACTGGAAGATAAATGAATAAATTATCAATGACTGAAAATATAAATGTTAATATGAGTAAAAAAAACCGAGTGTGCTTATGACCACATGACTGAAGTGAAACTCAAACGTATTTGGCTATGAGAGGAAGAGAGAAAAAAAATGTGCGCGCGCACTGCTTTCTCTTGCTTATATCCCCCACTCAACTCCCGTTCGCCTCGCCCGATCACACTTTTCGTAACACGTTCGCCAGCTTACTCCCCAAGTCAAGCGTGCGTAAAGAAGTTTCACTTCAAAAATTTGTAAGAAAAAAAGTGAGGAGTGAGCAACAAGTTATTTGAGTGTAACCAGTACTTGGCCCAATCAAACCAAACTAGTATTTCCTGTCCATTTTAGCTTCGGTGATGATAAAAGCAGCAGTCTATGGGCGCTAAGCAAAGAAAGTCACGCGCACAAGTACGGCAAAGTACGATATCCATTAGCAAATTTACAGTCGCATCCGAATTGCTACGTTTTACCAGTTAAAATTATTCCCAAACAATCGATTTAGTTAGTTACGGGTGTTTCCTATTCCGTATCAGCTACGGATCTAAGATTAGTTCGGGCCCGAACTAAGAACGAATGACAACACGATTTGACAGTAGCCCTACTCCCGATGTGTTTTTACCCGTCCAAAAAAGTTAATTAATCGGGAGTCTCATTTCGAAGTATCAAACGACTTTCGGATGGGCCCGTATCTTTATTGACGGACTTCGAGAGTAGGTTCTCGGATTAGCGGCCAGGGCACACAATGCTAAAGGTGCGACTAGATAGTATTAATAAACTTACGAGACATTGAGCGATCCTTGTTCAATGGTGCACTGGTTGACGGCTGTCTGTAGGTTCCTCCGCCTCTCCTCTAACGTTTGAGCCACCCGCTTTAATTTCATTGCGGCCACCAATGGTTGCGACATGTTTGTTAAATATGCTACCTGAAAATAGTAATTATGTAAATACGAAGCCAAATGGCTGAAGACTTATAATACGCCATAAAAATGCCAATAAGGGCAGAACACGTATAATCCCTACTTCCCTACTATTATTATAAATTCGAAAGTAACTCTCTCTGTCTGTCGGTCTGTCTGTCTGTCTGTATGTTACCTTTTCACGCCTAAACCACTGAACGGATTTAGATGAAATTTGGCAGAGAGTTAGATTGCATCCCGGGGAAGGACATAGGATAGTTTTTATCCCAGAAATCATCCTTTAAGGGGGTGAAAAGGGGGGTGGAAGTTTGTATGGGGAATCAATAACTGCTGAACCGATTTAGATGAAATTTGGTATAGAGATAGTTTGAGTTGTGAGGAAGGATATAGAATAGTTTTTATCCCCGAAATTATCCCTTAAGGGTGTAAAAAGGGGGGTGGAGATTTGTAAAGGGAATCAATAAAAAGGACTATAACACTTTTATCGCGAGTGAAACTGCACGGCCGCGCGGGGCACAGCTAGTATAGATAATATAGTCACCTGTTCTAGCCTCAAAATATTGCTCAACTCTTCACCGTCAACAGGTAATTTGTAATGTTTCATCATCGCGTGTAAATCGCGTGCCTCTTGTAGTATCCTGAAATTATCATAGTCAGTTTAAACAAAATGATACGTTTAAATGGTAAAGCGATTGGAATTTATGTGCTATAGTAGTGCAGTCGCCATCCAAACTTAAATTGATTGATACATAGGCTGTGAAATTCAAATCGTTACTATGGCTCTGCAGTTGACTTTGCTAAGTTGTATTACACTAAGTAATACTACAACATGTTCGGCAGAACGTTGAACACATAAAAATGGCAGATAGGGTCGACTGCTACCTACCCAGCCCAAAAAAAAAAATACCTAGACCCCAGTTTTTTATTTTTTTATTTTTTATAGCCGATTTTACTATTTGCACCAAACAATAATTTTAGACGAATCTACCAATAGTCGAGACAAAAACAAAAAAAGTTTTGCCAGTTTCGTCTATCCTACATAAAGTTATAGGCCTTCAAAGTTTTAAAACTCATGAATTTCGGTAATAAGAAAAATGTTCGATGCAATAATTACGATCGAACACGTTTTGCTGATCTAGCTAACCAATTACGCCGCGCTAAGTGCGGCGCGGCATCAGAGCATAGTCGGACAGCAAACCGGGTGCATTCGTACTTATTAGCCATTCGTTTCATAAGCATTTAGCGTAGCGTAACATAGCAACCGTTCTAGCAATAAACCTTTAAAGTTGATGAAGTGTTTAATTTAGCAGCATAGCGGTCTATACCACTTAGGTCGCGACTCCTACAAAAAAATAAAACATAAAATAAACTATGGGGCCTGGGTAATGTTTTTTGGGCTGGGTAGGCAGCAGACGACCCCATATATCTGCAATTTTCGTGTGTTCAACGTTCTGCCGAACACTCTGTATAACATGGTTTCTTTCTTACCTATTACAGTTCAACGCGACCTCATCGTAGTAGAGAGCTTGGTTCAGCGCTGTATGTAACGTGTTTGTAAGTAACGGTGGCGCCAACTTTGATACAGGACTTTGATCTTCATTATTTGCTTTGTCAGCTTGATCGTCCTGCGAAAATAAAATAATAATATAATATGCGATAAATAGATTCAAAATCAAATTTTATTCAAATTAGGCCGAGCAACAGCACTTTTTAACGTCAAAATTAATTTATACCTAGGATACTTTTCATCCCGATATTCCCACGAGATCTACACTTATGCGAATGAAACCGCGGGGCGCTGCTAGTAAATCTATACAACGTGTAACGTTAAATGCGCAAAACCTCAGACACCCCAACTGATTTTTAATTCAATTGACCTATTTCAGAGAGAAAAAAAATTATTAAAAAAATTGTAAAGGTTTTATGTGCTGTTTTAGTTTTACTGGCAATTCTAATCGTTTACTGCGTCTGCGACGACGCTCTATTGAGGGAGGAGTCGTCACTGGGCCGCTGCGCCGCGCATTATTTACCATCTACGCTCCTAAAAAACTTAGGTTATCTTTGAACAGTGACTTAAATGTTTCCATCACACTTTTCCAGGCTTTGGCCAAATTAACGTTGTCATTACAATGCGCCAACATTCTCACCATTTCACAATATTGAATGTTTGTGTACAAGAACGTTGCGAAATTCACGCGCACGCGCCGCGCCGCCTCGCCGGGGTAACGGGATAGAACAATTACACCTGTGACGCATGTGCCGGCGCCGCTCAGACTGCAGACTGAAGTAAACACGGCCACTGTCACGTATTTCGCACGCCCCGCCCCCGTGCAGATCGTCATTTTTCTTTCTAACCCTTAGGTTAAGTTTATGTTAAAATAAGATAGATAGCATTATTGTTTATTTCAAATTGTCTTATTCATGGTACTTACTGTACGGAAGATTCGTATTTGCAATTTGCATTGAAATAAGAGCTATTATTATCCCGCGTATGGGAAAATTTTAGTTGGTCGACAACAACTTGTGTTTGTTTACCTATTTTGGCGGGTTTGCGCATGTGATGGCTTGACTTATTAATAAATAGACACGGCAACGTTTTTAATGAAGATTTTTTTTTAAATGTGACCTATATTAAAAAGTGGTTTAATTGATTCTGCTCGTTATTCTGATCAAACTATTTTCAGGTTTTGCGCATTTAACGTTACACGTTGTATAAATAAAAATGAATCGCCGAAATGTATGTACGCGCATAAATTCCAAACGCCTGCAACAATTTGGGTAATTCTTTTTTGTTGTCTTCGTTATTGCCAGGAAAAGGTTTCTATTAAAGAAAATTACGGAAATTCGAAAAAAAAATTGCATTCGTGCGAAGCTGGGGCGGGCCGCTAGTAAGAAATACTAAAACCGTTGTCTTTAGTTGCTATGATAAGATTTCGACAGTTATAATACTGATCCAAGAACAAGCTTCCAGAAACTGGGGGTCTAATCCATATGACACTACTCAAAATGACCAAGATATTACCGTATGTGTCTCATCTCCGTTGGCGTCGTGTATGCTGGGCGGGAACTTGTCGTGTGTGACGGTTTGTCGCGCCCACGACGACACCACCAGACTCGCGACCAGTCGCTGCAGCGCGCTGCCTGAGCGGAGGTATACTATCATCACCTGGAATTACAACACACAAACATAACATTAGATTACGTCTTTAATCCCTCGAAAGGTTGGCAAGGTTGGTTGGAGAGGTGTAACTATAGTACACCTACATTTCAACATTTTCATTACATTTTTTTTTTTTGTTAGCCTATTTTGTGTCTCACTGCTGGGCAAAGGCCTGCCCTTTTCTTCCAAACCTCCCTGTCTTGTGCGATCTCTGGCCATGTTGGCCCTGCGAATGATATTAGATCGTCACGCCACCTTCGTCTCGGTCTACCTCGACGGCGATGTCCTGCCTCAGGCGTCCAGTGAGTGATGATCTTTGCCCATCTCTCCGGGTGCATTCGTGAGACGTGTCCGGCCATACCCACTATAGCCTGGCTGTTTTTTCTCCAACATTCGCTACTTGAGGATGGAGTTAGAAACACCACGCTGGTGTGATCTGTACGCTTAACACCTAACATGCTTCGCTCAATTGCCCGTTGGCAAATCTTAAGTTTGGACTTCTGTTGTTCATTAACCCATTGGATGTCGTAATTACAGACACAATTAAAAAGCCATTGTGTCTCGCGTAGATCTACGTTCCGACAGACGAGAGGTTAAGTGACCAACTTTGTGCACCGTAAGTTAGGACGGGCAGGATGCACATGTTGATGAGTTTCCTTTTTTTTTCTCTTTACAAAGAAAAGGATAACATTGTTACACAAAAAATTGTGACCTTTGCGAGCATAAAAGGTCAAGAAAGGCCCCTTTTGAGTTCTAGGGCAAAGGTTTCTTTTCACAGTCTTAGTTCACAGGCACTATCCACCAGATGATCTAAACAGTGGAATTAATTATGTATGTAAACTTCCCCACAGGAGGTGGAAATTAACCTAAGGTCAAAAATATCTTATAGGATAAGATATGACCGTTTAATAAATCTTGAACTGTCACAGTCTGTTCATCAAGTAAGTTCCCAGAATATTCTTTCAATTAAAATGAAAGTTGGTACAAGTAATGGTAACATATTTTGCTTACCTTAACATAACAGTATATGGGGCTCTCATCTTCAGCTTTGTACTCTATACCAGGTGCAGGTTGGACCAGGTAGCATGACAGGTATCCTGCAATAAACATCAAATAAAAAAATATAAAAAGAGGTACAGACGAAACTAGAAAATACAAGCTAGTCATAACCTCCTATATCTCTAGTCAAGAATTTTAAATAGTTTAAAGCACTTGGTTTTCAAGACAGTAGTGACAGTTTATGGCTGGAGTAATAGTCTCATATACTTAGTTCTATTCTTATTTTTTATTGTAAACTAGCGTATGCCCGTGACTTCGCGCTAAAAATTCGTTTTCGCTTAGCGTTCTTTCCGACTATTTTTCCGTTTTGCTCAGCTCCTAAGGCTGCAAGCGTGATGTGAAATATAACCCTTAATTTTCCTCGAGAACGGGGCTATCATATGCAAAAATAATTTTTCAAATCCGACTGGTATATTTAGAGATTAACACGTCCAAACAAATAGAGATAGATTTGTAAATGAGGATAATAAATAAGTGCACGGACTATACTAAAAATTACATAATAATTACCTACTTAAAACTAGTTCGTACTGATACCGTACTAAAACAAGACAGGTGTATACCTAGTATTTGTGCGGCTCGGCAGCGCGCGCGCATGACGTTGCGGTCGCGAGTGGCACAGGGCTGCGACTCCGAGCCGCCTATGAACCACTTCTGACTCGGCCGCAACTCGGGAGGCACGGAACTTTCGGATGACTGAGAGTTTGTGCGGGTGCGACGCTCCTGGAAAAAGAAAACATGTTATGTATGAGACCAGTTGTATTGATCGAGCTATATAGAACCTACTTCCGGCCAATACTGGTGCAACCAGACCGTGGTTGATCGACATTATTTCATACTTTCCGTTTTATTACAAAACAAGATGTTTTTTTTAAAGTGTAAAAAGTATGTGAGTAATTAAATAGTGGACTGTATTTAATAAGGCTTGGTATATTGCATTCTGATCTTACAAAATTCCCGGGCAACCAATTAAATATTACATAAGAGAAAAGTATTCTCCGTCGCGGTGACGTCAGTGTCGCATGTGGTGTCGCGACAAGCCTGGCGCCGCCTGCGCGTGCACACCGCGCGGAAACTGTTGTGTTGGGTTTGAATTCCCAACACAGTTTTTTATATAAAATTTACAAGTCAATTCGGTTTTAAGGTATCAGTTTTGTATTAAAATTAAGTTCGAAATACAAAAACCGACTCGAAATTGAACTATAGTCAAATCTGGTTTTGGTAAGGCGGTTTGAGTCTAGTGATATTTTGACGAGATGGTCAACATCGATCGACCGCAATCTTTAGGCACCTTTAAATTCCCAAGTAAACCTACCTTAGGAGGTGGATGCAACAACAAGCCAGGCTCTACAGGCAGCCGAGCGGGCTGCATCGCCAGACAGAGCCACGTGGCCAGCATCGGACACGCCGCTATAAGTATCACTCCTAACGACGCGTATTTGAGGAAGTTTTCCCAGACCTGGAAGCAAAGAAAACTTGAATTTGTGAATAAAACTTTGGAGGTCACAGGGCGTTTTTCCCATGACGTCTGTAAAGTTTCTCCAGTAAATTAAGAAAGGCCCTAAATATTCTTTCATCTTCTTCTTAGCGTGTCGATGGCTATCTATACAGGCAGGGACATCAAAGCAAAACCTTTTACCATAGATTCAGTACATGATACTAGACACACCTGCGACCTACGCGGTCAAAATGTATGGAGCAGCTATAATTTTTTTAAAACGCGAAAAATTATCAACGCAGGGGCGTCACCCTGCCACCCTGTATAGATATAGTCATTGACACGCTAAGAAGAAGATGACAAAATATAAAAAAAAATGAAAAGTGTTTATTCACATTATTATTATTATTATTAGCCTGTGACGTCCCACTGCAGGGCAAAGGCCTCCCTACTCTCTTTCCACCTCTCTCTGTTCAAAGCTGCTAAGGACCAGTATTTATTCACATAAATAATTTTTTTAAACATGACATATCGATGGTCATACGTTGACAACTCGTAACCCACATTTTTTCGCAAAATGAGTTACGTATATCAAATTTCTTTAAATAATTTGGCGTTTTATTGATATACGTAACTCATTTTGCGATAATATGTGGGTTACGAGTTGTCAACGTATGACCATCGATATTACCTCTGCCAAACTGCAAAGCAGTTTGTTGGCAAACGTAGCTCTTTTTTTTTGTACATATTATCATATTATAATGACACTTTTTCTCATACAAGTATGCAGGGCCTTTCTTAATTTACTAGAGAAACTTTACAGACCTCAGGAACATACTGTATAGTCAGCCCAGAATTTGGCTACGAGCTTTGTGCCTTCAATAGCGATGTCATAATTCGGAGAGAATAGATCAAGAAGGCCGGTTGCTAAAATCGATAGCTACGAAACTGATTTAATTTTAACCGGTCAAGCCCCGCGCGTTACCGATCGGTGACGAAACAATAGAAAATCAATTGTGTCTCATTACGGAGCTTAACAGATTAAAAGGACACACAATGTATGAACTTTTTAATACAAGAAATGGCGATATTTTCATTGATATTTAATTAACTTTTTCTTTTAACCCACCTGCACAGCAATCTCCTGTATCTCATGCACATGTTCAAACAGCACCCTCTGATAGATATGCCTCATTGCCTCCTGCAGAAGCTCGGGCGTCCAGTTCAAACATTGATCATTCTCCCCGTTAACGTCATTCACTTTGATGACGTCATCCCCGTTAGTGACTACATTCCCTTTGTCGACGTTATCTCCATTGGTGACTGTATCTCCCTTGATGACGTCACTGTTTTCCATAATAACATCAGTGCTCTCCTGGGTAATGTCATTGTTCCCCTTGGTACTGTCATTGTCCCCCTTGGTACTGTCACTGCTCTCTTTGGTAATGTCACTATTTCCTTTGGTAACGTCACCGTTTTCTTTGGTGACGTCATTATTCTCCTTGTTAATGTCAGTATTCTCTTTTGTAATGTTATTATTCCCTTTGATAACTTCTGTATTTCCGTTGGTATCAGTTCCGTTCTTTTGGTGGGTCGTGACTAGAGGTCTTGTGAGGGTACGTAATGTTTGTAATGTCGCTTTGCGCACGGAACTGGTTGAATGGTCGAGGTACGGCCAAAGGCGGGGTAGGACGTCTGCCAAGTCGATTGGACTGTGGAGAAAATAAGGTGGTTTTAAAGTTTGTAAATTAAAATGACCTTAATTTGTCAATTTGGAATTATATGAAAACTAGCTTTTGCCCTGTGGATGTCGGATGTTATCCCACGGGAACGTGCTATCGGGACAAATTGTAGCCTTGACAAATTTTTAACGAAATCCGTTCAGTGGTTTAGGCGTGAAAAGGTAACATATAGACAGAGTTACTTTCGAATGTATAATATTAGTATGGATTGTTTTGGTTTTATTTAAATATAGTTATATATCTTCAACTTGTTGTTTCATGATGAAATATTAATTAATTGAATTTAACACTAAATTTATTTGATGTGATACAATGAAATGTTACTGTTGGTCCTTCGGAACTAACAACAAATTCATAAACTTAAACCCTCTTATAACAAAACAAAGTTTTTCTTTAGATCAGTTTAAACCACCGAGTTTGTTATTGAATTCAGAACTTAACTGTTATAGAAATGCAGTTAAAGAAGAAACACCAAAATTGGTTCCTTAGTTTTTGAGAAAATCGCGGACATACAAACATACAGCCGAAATGATGATGATGATGACAAACATACATACGGGTCGAATACAGAACTTGCTCTTTTGAAGTCGGTTAAGAAAATGACAGCTTAGTTCGGTGGTCGGTTGTAATTTTAGTATTAAGAAAGAACTTTACCTTAATCGAAATAAAGTGCGAAATACAAATACTAGCTCGAAGGTTATGGGCAGAACTAAAGTTAGATTTCGTTTTGTAATAAGTCAGAAAGCATTTATTTCAATCGAACCATTTACGAACACTTATGTTTTTGAATTGCCAAACAGAGCTGCTCATTTCAAATCACAAAAATACTGACTGCAACAAGCTAGCCGGTTCGGGCAGCGCCATCAAGGCCGCCAACAGCGCCATATAGGAGTTGGCGGGCGACGCCAGCTCGTCCTGGTCGGCCAGCAGCGTCCACAGGCGCGCCACCACGCCGGGCACCCCGCGCGCGCGCCGCTGCGCCAGCGCAGCCGCGGCCGGCGCCAGCGCGCCCGCCGCCACCGCCGACACGTCCTCCGCCGCGTCGCCCAGGCCCTGGATCAGGTGCTCCAGGGCGCCGCTTTCGCACGCTACTTCCTGCTCAAAGAAAGGATTTGGCTTTCATTTCGTAGAAGCAGTCAAATAATTTAGTTATTCGTTTTATTCGTTAGGGGCGGGACCCGCGGGGCTTATCCACATGCATAACCATAAAAACGCTCTAGTGTACCTATATTAAAAAATACAAATTTAAAGTGGTTTACTGATTGAACAATCAATTCCAATCATTTGAAGGTATTAAGATCTTGTGAAAAGATGAACTGACCTGTCTCGCCGCCAACAGATACTTGAAGCCCAGCAGTGCGCCATGCCGCGCCTCCCACTGCGGATGCGCGGACAAAGTCGCCAACAGTTGGGCGACGCGCCGCACTCTCGCGGCTTCCAACTGCGCGAGTGCAACGCCCAAAGTCTGTGCGCAGGTTTCACGTACTGGGGCTACTACCTACAACAACATACACAAATCAAATCACAATTCATATATTAAAATTAGACAGATATTCTGTACTTCTTAAACATCAAAACTTAAAAAAGCTCACCAATTCTTAGTATTTTTAACTGACAATTGGCGCAGCAAACTTTTCAGCAAGAGATCTGACTATTAAGTGAAAAACTTTCAACCAAAATAAGTACGCAATCGATTTGGAATGTCCAATAGTCACACTTCACACTAATATGTATTATAAAGACGAAAGTTTGTGAGTGTGTGTTTATATGTTTGTTACTTCTTCACGCTCAAATGACTGGACCAATTTTGATAAAATTTTGTATGGAGGTAGCTGAGACCCTGGATTAACATATAGCCTACTTTTTATCCCGATATTCCCACGAGATCGACATTTATGCGGGTGAAACCGCGGGGCGCAGCTAGTTGAATAATAAATGTATGTAAAAAATTACCTGATCAGAAACGAAGTCTCCAAAACGGTCTAGCGCGAGAACACATAACAATCTAAGTGCCATGTCCTCTAGCCATTCTTGATGTGCTTCCTCCATCTATTAGAGAAAATACAAATACATTATTTTCAGGAGAAAAATACAATAACCGTTCAATTCAATCACGAAGGGCTGTGTGTGATTCTGAAATAATTCGGAAATATGAAGATAGTTTTCTTTTGAAAGCCGTGTGTTTCATTTTGGCATCGACCCCTAAAATGCTGTGCACTCACCTCCTGACTAGTCATATTCGCATCATGCCCCGCGGAGCTCACAATCCTGGCCCGTAGGAGTTCCCGCAGAGCACTAGCAGCTCCATGTCTCGCCTCCCAGGCTGCACTGAACAGTTGTGCCTGTAGCGCCCCCGCCCAGGCCTCTAGAGGCCATCGCGTGCATTCTACCCAGGAACCGGAACAGTCTGGTACTGGGCCTGTGCTTTCAACTGGAGATGGAGAAATGATGGTTTGAAAATATAGGAAAGTAAGTAAACATTTCGGAGAATTGAATAAGATCATCGCGATTAAGAATTGGAGAAAGGAAGGGGAGTGGGGGTTATACGCAGCAGTAGGTCGATTAGGCTGATGACAGTGATAAAAATTATATTGTGGGTTAAAAAATCGCTGCGATATTAACCAGTCAATCGAATAGATTGCAATAGATTATGTCGATAGAATCTGTCCCCCAAAATGCCAAAAAAGGCATCATCGCGTGGCGGACTTATATTATTGATAATAATCGTATTCGTAGCAAAATTATATTACAAAGATACAATAGTTTAGAACCATTTCTGCGACGTCATTCAAAGGATCATTTAGAGGTCAGTGTTACAATACTATTAAAAAACTACAACGACAAAAAAACGTGATTTCTCGTTATCTCTCACTATATTGTTGCATTTGATAAAAATATCGTGTTCATTACATAAAAAAAACTCTGACGTCAGAACTGTTTACACGTAATATAGTGATGCAAAAGTTACGATCATCGTGCATTACAACGAGCATGATTTTAGTCGCAGTTAACAGTTAATAGGTCCTAATACTCCTAATGAAGTGTGTTGGCGGGGCTGATGTAAACTAGGCCGCAAGATCACGCTAGCAATTTAGCGTACAATCAGACTTTAGACCTTATCGCTCTCGTCGTTAATACTCATCAGCGATAACGACAGATGTGCATTGATCAGAATGTATCTTAATATAATTTGTTGTTGTTGAAATGAGATACATTAGAATAGAATACTCTTTATTATGTACACCAAATAAATTATAGACATTAAATATAGAAACTTTAACACACACATAATACATTCAAACACAGAATACATTTCTGCTAACCGGCTTGAAACAGTCGTGTCTATCCTATCAGTAGACCTTAGAATATACATCAGTAGTTTTTACCACTAACCAGTTATTTTATTACCTATTTTATTTTACTACCTAGAAGTGGCCATAAGAAAATGCGTTCTGACTTATCTGTTTATTTTTAATGTAAATAAAAGAAATAACATAATAAGATTCTGATTCTGGTTTCTTCTATTCTAATTTTAGATCCTAGATGAGATTCGCAACTTCTTATTAGCGTGTCGATAGTAATCTATAGGTATCGAGTTTTTGTCATTCATGTTGAGCAAAACAACACGTCAACAATGTTTTCGCAAAGCAATTATGTTTTTATTACATTAAAATGATGATGACCTAGCTAGGGCGTGGTTCTGATTAACCATTATTACAGCGTTTCCATTACTTAATTAACAATGTACTTGTTTACAAGCAGTTCACTGTAAAAGTTTATCATGGTCGGGTGATAGACACGCCCGTTTGAACACCACACCTCTGGTTCGTTTGGAAAGTGAGGCACGGCCCTATAAACGATTTGGTAAGAGCTCCACAAACAACATTGTTTGTACTAGGAACTGTTTACCTTTGGCAACCTACAATGGGAGACAGAAAACTTAACGCCTGAAGGCCAATTCCAATAATTAAAAAAAAAAAAAAAAAGTTAAAATCTAGTCGCAGTCTCGTCCAGCGACAATCAATGTCATAAATGTAAATGTGGTGAAAATTTTAGGCATTTTTGCCAAAGTTAGGAATTTGCCCATCTGGTAACTGAACTAACCTTAGGATAACATAAAACATCACGCCTGTATTCTTCGAAGCGATAGGTAGAGTCGTGCATATATCGCCAGTTATATTTCAGTATCATCATGAAATAAGGGGTGAGTCTATTGCCATTAACCGGGCTCAAATCAGCACCCTAATTGCGTAACACACTAACAATTGGAATCTAAATCATTTGAAGTAAATTGCTAATCCATTGCTTCATAAGTTCGAAAAATTTGTCTATTCAACACTTAAATAACGCAATGAATGTTGTTGAGTTGTCAAAATGAAACCGATTCCGATTGATAATGTGTTACGCAATTGCCTCGCAGGTCTTTGGGTTGTTACTGAAAAAATCTAAGTGGAAAAACCCAACAGTTTTGCCCGACCTGGGAATAGAAGCTAGGACTCCACGCTCAGCAGTCGCACTAGGATAAAAATATCATATCGTTTCATATCAGTTCAAATTGGTCTGTGAAGGCCAGGACAGACGGGAGTGTAAAATACTAAATGATGGCTATATTCAGCAGCATTAAGATTGACAGGCGACCCTAGGTTGCTAGGTTATGTTATTTTATTTATAGTTTTACTTTAGTTGGAGTTGCATAGCCTTTATTAGATTAGGTTGGTTTATTTACAGACTAACTTCTACCCGCGACTTCGCCCGCGTGAAATTTCTTGCCTATAACATTCGGTAATACTGTAGCTTTCCATTAGTGAAAGAACTTTCGGAATCGGATCAGTAGTTCCGAAGATTACCTCCTACATACAAACTCGTCAATTGTACCTCTTTATAATATTATAGTATCATAGATATTATACTACTATACTCAAGCTGGAGTGCAGAGTCTTTGTTTTACTTTGTGTGGGCATCACATAACGCCATATTTAGTGTTGCATCGATTCGATCAAGATACTGACACAAATAATGACTGCCTCTGGCTGTAATAATTATTTATTTGAACAACAAAGAGACATTTGTTATGTCACAAGGTTGTCTCATAAAAGCATTTCTCTATGTTATCTTTTTTATCTTCGTAACAGATGATCGTAATCACTCATTTCATGAGAAACTATAATCGCCAATATAATTTACAATGCAGCGATAAGCGGCCACAGATAACAGGAGATTAATTATCTGCCATATTATCCTTAAATTCCTTACATAATGTTCTTTTGTGAGATTATAACTTTTGAACCATTTGTCCTTTTTGGGTGCTTTTTTCTTTAATTTATAGACACGTCCTCTGGCTAGAATTTAGTGTCTCTATTATTACCTTAAGTCACATCAAGGAATAAGCAGTGACAAAAATAGTTTAACGAGTCGGTAAAAAATATCAGCGTGCATGGTAGTTCTATCTTTCGAAAATCTGAATAGGATGCAATAAGCCCAGGTACGCACGGGCGGTTTTTGTAAAGCGACGATTTTATATCGCGCACTGGATTTTCAAATCTCGGTGTTAAGCCTAACATTGAGAATCCAACAGAGTACACCCCAGCGCGTCAAAAAAATACACTTAGATTTTCATCTCATTCTTCCCACATTTATATGGCAAGATTTTTATGTTTTTTTCTTTTTATTATATGGTGTACATTATATAGAGTATCCCCCTTATTCATAAAACTTATCAAACCTATTTTAGTTAAAATGGGGTTTGTCTCTTTCTTACACACAGAAATGACAACGTGACAGATAAAGACAAACGTTCTATAAACCTATTTTAGCTAAAATAGAGATAAAATGGGATTATGAATAAGGGGGTTAGTATTCTATTCTATTTTAATTATTTAATGTATGTATTTTCCCAGTAGAGGGGAAAGGCCTCCTTACTCTCCACTTCTTTCAATCTAGGGCTATTCACGACCAATCCTATTCAAAGGATTCCATTCCGCTATAACCCCAATACTCACATACAAATTCATCAGGCTGTTCCAACTTGATCTTCTTCCGGTCAGGCTCGACAGGTGGCGTGGGCGGCGCCGACGGGCCATCCTCACTGCAGTCGCGCGACTTTTGTTTGCTGAAGGCGAGTCGCGCCTTGCGTTTGGCTAGGTTCATCTCCCGAGAGCTTAGCGGCTTTGAAGATATTACTATTTCTTGTACTGGTCTCTGAGGAAGAAAATAGAAAATTAACTACTTTAAATACAGCTCGATTCATGCTTAAAAAAAACTTTATTTATGGCGCCTCTAAAGTGCGCTAGTGCAGCAAGCTGCGCAGTACCTCATCCGTTACCCCCGCTGACACGTGGTTTTGTTACTGCGCAGTGACTCTTTTTATGTTCCGAGCTGTTATACAGTTGGAATCGGGCTGTACTACTAGGCGTATTCTATGATAGAGCAGAACATTAACAAAAAAAAAAAAAAACTTTTATGACTGGCTGTTAAAAGGTCGGCTTAGGAACGGTTAACCGCGTTGTGGCTAAAGAAAATAAATAGATTACGGAAACTACTGATCAGTGGTGACTTAGTAACTACTGACCAGGGATGAATAAAGCCTGATTTATTTATTTTCTTACATAATCAGCCTATAATTTTCCCACTGCTGGGACACAGACCTTTTCTCTGTGAGAGGGAGTGAGCCGTAATTCATCACGTGGGCCCAGTGCGGGTTGAAGATATGCCGGTTTCCTCACGATGTTTTCCTTCACTGTTTTGAGAGCAGCAGTAGTGGTGGTAAATCGCACCGCGTAAACCAGGCATGTAGCATATTTATCCGGAAGTGATCCAAAAAGGGTCTATGTATCCATAGACCCTTTATACTATCGTCTATTTTCATTAACTTACCCGGCACACGTCAGTCTTATTTAACACAGGTTTAACGGGACACAGATCCTCATTAGTGTACATCGTGGTGGTGAGATCGACCCCAAGCTTGGCAGCCACGTCGAGACCAAGCCGGGCATTCAACTGTTGCCGCTGTTTCGCCAGACGCTCCTTCGAATCTGAACAAAGATAAAATAAGCGCAGGAAAATTAACTCGAGAACTGTGAGCGGTAAAAACAAAGACTTATTGTGCAAACAGTGATTGTTAACCTCTTTTTATTTATTTCAATTAAACCCTTTAGGTAATATTAGGTAATACGGGCTGGTGTCCGCAACTCCACGTCAATGCGCGTATTTTGCGTACGGGATTCAACCATTTACAGGCACTTTTGATTTGAAATGGAGCGCTAACCCACTAAAAGACGTCCTAAACGCTCGAGTGAGTACCCCCTATCCCTACCACTTTTTGGCTGTCGTTTTTCGCCTACGATCAACAGAATTCTTACTCTACGATACACAAATATGCGCTTATTCCAAATGACACATCTACTTAAAGCTGTCGTTACAAAAAATAGATTTCTTCCTCCTTCAAAATAACTGATAAACTGAGTCATGTTATTATTATTCGATACCAGACCACTAATATTTCTCAACCGTTGTACCAATTATTATTTTTATTAGTTTGTTGTTACAGGAAAAAGTTCTGCTTCGAAATAATATGGAGCATTTTCCTTCCTTAAAGATAAGTATTCACAGTTATTATTCTACTAGAGGTTTAATTATAATTAAAACTCAGAATAAAAGTCTAGTTTATTAATAATTATTAATAAAAATAAACTAGACTTTATTCTGAGGTTAGGTATATAGACTGGCCTGATGACGTAAGAAACCGGCGCTTCGAGTAACATTATCCGACAGCGTATTAAATTAATAGCGCTGTTCCAAACGGTTCATCAATGATTTGTTGTGAATATGTATGTAATATCGATCGACCTCGTGCGTTATGTAGATCGTACTCAAACAAGCATCACCCATAAAATTTCAATATCATTTTAATGGAGCAAAAACTACTAGCTACTAGCATCACCTTTTATGACTGGTTTGTGCATCTGTATTAGACGTTATCCTTTACTTTGGTCCGCCTCGCCTCTTGTCTTAAACATTCTCCTTCTCTGATTTCTTACAGAAAGAGATTTTAAATGTTTTTTTTAGTCTGGGGTCAGCATAAATGTCACAGAGTACCTTTGTTAGCTTGAGTGAGCATTACATTTCTACAATATTACCCCACCTTAACGCGGTGGACGGCATCGGCAATAACCTGTATGCGCCCGTTGACGAAGTGTTACAAGTGTTATGTTTCACCCTAACTGCATAACACTTTGAATCACAATCCGAGATATTTAAGGTGCTATTTGGAACCGAGCTGCTAACTGCAACTGCCGACCGCGACAGCACGTTACAGCGGCTTCATACAATCGGCCGCTGGTTTGTATGTATTTATATGAAGCCGCTGCACGTGCTGTTGGCAGTTGCAGTTGGCGGCTCGGTTCCAAATGACACCTTTATTGTATTTGTAGGAAATTGCTAATCCACTGCTTCATATGTTTGTAAAATTCGTCTGCTCAAGAACGTAAGGCCGCTATCCCACTGGCGTTATCAATACATAATCGCGACGGTAACGTCGCGTCTGCGCAACGTTGTCGCTGCGCAGACGTTGGAGAAGCGCCAACTCTCGTAAAACGCCATTGGGATAGCGGCCTTAATAACGCAATGAATGTTGTTGAACTGCCAAAACGTAGGGCATTGCCATTGTAAGTGTGTTACGTTGTTACCCCACAGTACTATTTGCAAAGAGGAGTCTTTATGGTTAGTTAAATGTGGCGTTGATTGAAGCTGTGCGCCATGCTACAGCACTCGCTGGATATCGAACGTCTCATAGCGGAGACGGCCGCTGACTTCCCTCTCTCTCTTGTTATTTACCTGCAGCGTTGATTGGCTCCTCGTCCAGGTCGTACTCGTTGCCCTCGGAGCCCATGAGGTGAGCGCCATGCTGCAGCACTCGCTGGATATCGAACGTATCGCAGCGGAGACGACCGCTGTCTTCTGGTTCGGTTTTCTCTTCTGTACAACAAATAAACATTATGAGCAACATTTCCTACGGTTTTTTATTTAGGGTCATGTCAATTTGTGTGATTGGTAGTTTTTTGCCAGCGGCCAGAAATCTGTAGAAGGGGAGAGCACGTTCTTACCCGAAAAACTTCCAATATTTTTTGTACGTTCCCTTGCGGCAGGAGTTGATAGGTAGAAATCGATACGTAAGGAAAAGGTGTTATGTCCTCTCTATGCGACTTTCTCTCTCTCTGTCTCTTTCTATTATAAAATACGAGTGTGTGTACGTGCGAGAGTCGCGCAAGGAACTCCTTTCATGACCGGGCTCCCCCGACCGCACACGTTTTCTATCTAATCGAATGTACAAGGTGGAGCAAATGTAATGTCATAATGTGAATTGGCTGCCATTTGGTTGTAAATTTTAATAAATAATAAAAAAGGGCTCTGTTTTCACGGAAAGTTTATGGCATACAGTCAAAAAAATTATATCAGTCAAACGATCACCTCCTGAATTGATGCACATTTGTTTTCGATTTACGGCATTTTGAATTGTTGCTAGCAAAACATCCTCCAAATTGGTGATTTCTTCTTCAATGTTTGCCTTTCAAGACGTAAGGAGTTTGGTTTGCTATGGTAAACAAGAAGTTTCAAAAACAAAGAAAGAAGTCTGGCGATCTGGCCAACCAGTTCAAATCGAAAAAAAAACCGGCCAAGAGCGTGTCGAGCCACGCTCAGTGTAGGGTTCCGTAGTTTCCCGTCCGTCACAATAAGTGTTCCCACGTACAATTCGATAATACCCGACCCAATGTAATACGTACCTACAGCGCCATCTCTCGGGGAATTGGGTTACTAATTAATACATAGACGTGGCAGAAGTTTTCGATGGTAATTTTGGATTGCGAGAACCGATTTTAATAATTCTTTTTTTGTTTGAAAAAAGATACGTTCAGGATAATAAAATATGTAAACGAAGTTAAAAAAAAAGTGCTTGCATATACGATTATACTACGAACTTAGTCCAGAAATGATTTTGTACAACTTTTTGTCTTTTTTGTACAAAAACTGTTGTTTCTATCAAGTTCAAAATACTTTTCCTAGAAAGTCCTTATAAAGTTCTACTTTTCAGATTTTTTTCATATTTTCTAAACTTATGGTTCAAAAGTTAGAGGGGGGGGGGACACATTGTTTTTTACTTTTGGAGCGATTATTTCCGAAATTATTGACATTATCAAAAAATGATTTTAGTAAACCCCTATTCATTTTTAAATACCTTTCCAACAATATATCACACGTTAGGGTTGAAATTAAAAAAAAATCACTTCCCACTTTACATATAGGGGGGCTACCCTAATAAAACATTTTTTTCCAATTTTTATTTTACCACTGTCGGCGTGATTTGTATACATATTGGTACCAAATTTCAGCTTTCTAGTGCTAACGGTCACAGAGATTAAGCGAGGACGGACAGACGGACGGACGGACGGACGGACGGACAGACAGACATGGCGAAACTATAAGGGTTCCTAGTTGACTACGGAACCCTAAAAATGGGAGATCACACGGCCCCGAAATTAGTGTTTCAAAAACTCCATCGTTGCATGAGCTGTGTGACTGTTGGTATCGCTCCATTGCAATGTCAACTAATTCTCTATCTGTCAGCATCATTTGTATCAAATCATAATGACATTATAATGCCATTAGCAAAAAGTATGGTACATTCACATTATGACATTACTTTTGCCCCACCTTGTATTTATTTATTTAGGATCCCCAACCAAAAGTATACACAGATTTGACACAAATAATGGGCATCATTGGCAAAACATCACGCTGCCACTAATCTAGAGACATTTAAAGCTTCATTATATCTATATTTATAATAAATCTGTAGAAGTGAAAATTCTGTACATTGAAAATATCAAAAAAAATAAATGGCAGGGTGTTACTAGACCGACACCGAACCCAAAAATGTGGTTAAAAATTTTTTGTCTGTCTGTCTGTTTGTTCAGGCATCACGCAAAAACTACCGGTTCGATTACGATGAAATCAAATCAAATCAAATCATTTATTAAGTGTGTCTTTTGGTGAGGTTACATGGTCTTATAAAATACAACATTGTGCTCAAAAAACTACCCATTAGGCTTACACTTTTTTATGAAAATTTCTTCATTATTACTTAAATATATTATATTATTATGCAAAGTACATGAAGCTATATAAAGTAATGTCAGATAAATAAATAATCAAATTGTCAATTAAATATTTTTGTCAGAAAGAAATTCAGTAATTGAATAATAGCATTTTTGGATTAATAAATTATATAATTTGCGTTTAAACTGCAATAAATTATAATCTTTAATAGAATTAGGCAATTTGTTATAGATTTTAGGTGCCATGCACAGTATGCTATTGTGCATGAGGGCGGTTTTTGAAGGCCTTAAGTACAATTCATGACGATAAACTTGTCTTATTGATTTAGGATGATGTTCTATTTTTTTGCGAAATAGTTCAATATTTTTCTTTACAAAAATTGCGGTTTCATATATGTAGAGACATGGTAATGTTAATATTTTGAGCTCAATAAAATATGGCTTACAACTATCTATCGATTTCAAACTGCATATGGACCTTAAACAACGTTTTTGTGCCTTGAAAACAGAGGTTTTTTCACAGGAGTTGCCCCAAAAAATTATACCATAGCGAAGTATGGAATCAACATAACTAAAATAGGCGGCAACGACTGCTGATCTATTGGCTACTTTGCTAAGTTTATATAGAACAAATGAATATTTACTAAGTCGTGCTATTAGTAGAGCTGTATGTTCTTTCCAACTCAATTTGTAGTCAATTGTTAGGCCTAGAAATTTAGTGCTTGAAACTGCTTCAATTTTTTCCTTATTAAAAATTATATCAGACGCAGTAGAAGCAGTTCTTTGTCGGAAATTTATAATTTTAGTTTTGCTTAAATTTAAGATAAGATTATTTTGGTCAAGCCATTCAGTCGATTGTTTCAATGCATTTTTTATTTCTGTTTCGCGGTTATTCTCATCTAGTTGTCTTACTACTAATGTACTGTCATCAGCAAAAAGAATCATTGGACGATTCACGTGCCTAGGAAAGTTATTTATATACACAAGGAAAAGCGGAGGGCCTAACACGCTGCCTTGTGGCACGCCATAAGAATTTGTATATACTTCAGATATATATTTAATTTCTTTCTTGGTCTTTTTACAAATTCGTCTGATTTCTGTGAATTGTTTCCTGTTACTAAGGTAGGATTTTATTAACGAGAATACATTTCCTCTTATTCCATACATATTGAGCTTATTTATTAATATATCGTGGTTTACTAGGTCGAATGCTTTCGTCATATCCATAAATATTACACTGGTTCCGGTTCTTTTGTCCATATCTGGCACTACAATATTAAGAAAGTCATAAATTGCTACATTCACTGTCATTTTTTGTCTGAATCCTTTCTGTTCCTTTGCTAAAATGTTATTTTTAGTTAGGTAGGACTGTAAGGATCGGTAGATTACTTTTTCAAATATCTTTGATATAACAGGTATGAGAGCAATAGGTCTATAATTTTGCATGTGAGATTTATTTCCTTTTTTGAATAGCGGTTTTATAATAGTCAGTTTTAATCTTTCAGGAAATATTCCAGACGAAATACATAAGTTTATTATATGGCTAATATGACCTGATATTATTTGTGACACGAATTTTAAAACTTTTGTAGAAATGTCGTCAAACCCGACGCTAGTTTTATTTTTTAAGTCAAGAATAATACGATGTACTTCGTATGGGGTGGTAGGGGCTAAAAACATGGACTGACTAAACAAGGGATGGTCCACGCGTGGGTACTTGTTATATTGAGACTTTGTGGTGCTTGAAAGTATTCGTGGTTGATTTACAAAATACTCGTTGAATGCATTTGCAATTTTACTGGGATTTGTTAATGTAATACCATTTTCCTTTATTTCAGTAATGCTTTCAGTGGGTGAGCGATATTTATTCTCCTTTATGATTTTCCACGTGTCCTTTGATTTATTAGTGGATGTTAAAATTTTATGGTTATTTTTAGCTTTACGAGTTTTTATAATTTTTTTAAGTTTTCGTGAATAATTTCTATATTTATTTAAGTTATCGTTATTAGGATTTCTTCTTAATTGCCATAAACAACGGCGTTTGACTTTACTGCAACGTTTTATGCCAGGCGTTATCCAATCAGGAACAATCTTTGACTTAATTTTTATATTTTTTATGGGGAAACATAAATCATAAAACAGCTTAAACAAATCAATAAAGTCATTGTATGCCATATTGGGGTCACTTGTATGATAAATATCCTCAAATGATAATGCAGCTATACAAGATTTAAATTTTAAAAGGTTATCATGGCTGTAGTCACGTAATTTAATAGTCCAACTGTCTAATGTACAAGTATTTCTTACGGGAATTTTTAAAGTTTGAGCTGTATGATCTGAAATGTTAAGGTCTATTACTTGGTGGACACACTTTCGTTGTAAATTATGAGCAAAGTTGTCAATACATGTGTTACTTTTTAGTCTGGTTGGTTGATGAATTTGCAATTTTAGGTTGTAGCTTAATAAATAATTTGTAAATTCAAGGGAATTCCTATCATTTTTCAATGTATTGATATTAAAGTCACCACATATAATGACACTCCCGCGCGTTTTATAACAAATCTTTGATAGAATAACATTTAATTTTAAGTAAAATGTATCAAGATTACTACATTTAGGTACTCTATAGATACACACAATGATGATACTATGCTGCGTTAGCTCGATTGCGCAACATTCAAATACACCTTGGACTGATAATTTCTTGATATCTTCTAGCTCTTTATATTCATGGTTGTGTTTTACTAATATGCATGTTCCTCCTCTTTTTGTGTCTCTGGAGTAGCAAGCTGCTAACTTATAATTAGGAACATATAAGATATCTTCATGTCCAGCTTCTATGAAGTGTTCAGTAACACAAATTACATCCATGGTATCGGTTAATTCATGTACATGCAGTAGTAATTGGTCACATTTATTTATTAATCCGGCGATATTCTGATGCATTATTGAAATATAATTATAGAAAAAACTGATCAGATTGTGTTAAGTGATTTTCCGGACATTTTAAAACGTTAGGTTTTACGTTTTCGTTGTATAAGTCTAGGTCAACCAATATGTTACTCTTGATTCTATCGTATATTTTTCTTACTCCGTATTTATTGATCTTGCCATTTTTGTATGAAAACATTTCATGAGATAATTCACTATTGCTGTCCAGGAAGTATGCATACTTGTGGTTCTGTAGGTCTGTATATAGAAGGTTGTTGAATATTTCCACTTTAAAGTTATATATCGGAGCACCAGCTATATACGTAGGTAAACAGAGAACTACATTGGTATGGGTAAGGCTTTGTAATGATTGTCTTATATAGTTTATTATATTTAAATAGTTACCATGTTCCCCGATATCGCTTCCTCCAATAAAAATAATGCAGTAGTCATTTAGGTTAAAATCTTTCAGTTTATTTTCCAAGTTTTCCAGAAGATGCTCTATATTGCAAAAGGGCATAATGTAGTTGCAGTAATCAAAGCCATTTGAGAAAACTTCTTGAATTATTGTTAATGATCCTATGTTTTTATCGTTGCTCAGAATACATAGTTTGTTTTTTTGTTTCCATCTTCTTGATGTATCATTTTGCATGAAACTTGGTATAATTATTCTTTAATATCCTGGGCACCACACTGGATACTTTTTATCCCGGAAAAGTATAAACAATAAAAAACAAACTTAATTTTGCGGTTCGATCCCTAGACCCGATTACTGTACCAACCGCAAATAATAAGTTTGTCGTAGGTTACGTGAAGGGTGTGTTCTTTGTGAAGAGTAGGTATCCACTAAGAAAGTGTTTTTCGAAATTCCAACCCTAAAAGGGTGAATGGAGGGAGGGTGAAATTTCACGCGGAAAAAGTCGCATTAAGTACTCTAACGGTATTGTATTTTTACAATTTAAATTTACCGATGCGCACGTGTATTTTAATTATAGAAATCGTAAATTTTATATGAAAATCGATATAAATATGTAAGGAGAAAATCAGTAACGATGCAATCTACGAGACTACTTTCAGTTCGGTGAGCTACACATATAAAACTCGCTTGTAACACTACTTTCCCTGCAGATGCCACGACGAAGCAGAATACTGTGCGTTAGCCTTTGCATTTGATTAAAATGTTTTATTTAACACTATTGATTAAGAGAACGCATTCGATTTGACTCAGTTATGCAACAAAAAGCCTAAGAATTATAAAATATTCGTATAACGTGCCTAATCGTTTGATATTATATTTTAACCAGCTTATGCCCGCGGCTTCGCGTGGTGGTCGGAATTTATCCCACGGGAACGTACTAACGGGATAAAAATTATCCTTTGTCCTTACCTAGTTCATAGACTAGCTGTGTGGCAAATTTTATTGAAATTTTTTCAGCCTTTAAGGCGTGAAACAGACAGGGTTACTTTCGCATGTATAATATCAGTTTGGATGTTAAGGCTTCCGCTGACAGGAGCGACGCGATAGCGCGATCCGACTCTAGTAAAACAATTTCTATGAAAACTTTATAGTAATTTGGTGACGCCTGTCTGGGGGAGCCTTAAGGATTTTTCCGTGCACTAGAAGTTCATTGCCGGGTTTCCGGAACTAGGTAGATACCTACTGGATTTTCCCTTGATAACAAGTACATAGACATGCTCTCATATCGGCACGTTGTGTTGTGTTATTATAATTACTTATACTAAGAACTCCACAATATCGAGATTACTAATCCGCACTCGAATATTGCCGACAAAACAACGCTTACATTGTGATATAAGCAAATACGTATTAATATAATATTACTAGCTTCTGCCCGCGACTTCGACCGCGTGAAATTTCTTATTCCTGCGATCCACTCTGTCGGATCGCATCGCCCACCCGCGCTATTTCTTCGCTTTCGCTTAGCGTTAATTCCGACTTTTATTTTTTTGCTTGGCTCCTAAGGGTCGTAGCGTGATGACAAATAGCCTATAGCCTTCCTTAAGATACTGGTATTCAGTGCGTCCGGTCAGACTGGAAACCGACCCGAACATAGTTGGGAATGGGATAAGGCTAGGCAGATGATGAGCCTTCCTTAAGAATTCTGTTATCAAATACAAAAATAATTATATTTTTTTAATCCCACTGGTAGTTCCAGAGATTAGCGCGTTAAGAGGACTACATGACCTAAAGCGCGGTCTTTGTCGGACTGCATAGAAAAGAAAGAGAAGCGCGATGACACAACGCTGGTAATTTATGAAACAATTATCTATTTACGAAAAATCTATTGTTTGGACTAAAAAATTAAAACACTAGAGTTTTAGTATGTTGCTTGTAGAATAATCTGACAAAAAATCATAATGATTGTATGTATATTAGTATGGTTTTTATTGGAACAAGAAAGTTTTTAGAGGTATCTTGATGATTTTTTTTTATCGTACCAAATAAGTTGTATTATGTTTTCAACACACCAGGTATCTACCTAGCATATATCCTGAATAATATCATATAATTTTTTGATTTACTGTTGTCGATCATATACTTTTATTGTTTCTAAAACTTACGTTTTTTGCGTTTAGGTCCTGTAAGCCCCTTAAAACAAAAAAAAAAAACTTTTTAGCTTTATTAGTAGTATAGATTATATTATTAAGAAGAACTTAATGCACGTGCCAGTCATTATTAGAAACGCTGCTATTATATTTCGGAGCGAACGTGTTAAATTATAAAACAATAACCTTCACAAGTCTTCACACCTCTATAAGTACCTATTATAGGTTAAACGATGAATGCAATTAAATATTTCGTTTAATTTTAATTAGTTTTGCCTGCTGATTTATTTATCTATACTAATAATAAAGAACTCTGCAACTAGGTAGAGGTACCGATCTGATTTGAAAAAAAAAAATCCTTTTGCATTTAATAGCCCAATTCTTGAGGAAGGTTGAAGGTTGTGTAACATCGAAAACGAAGCAATAGTGTGACCGGGCGATGCGATGCGACGCGGTGGGTCGTTTGGCGAAATTTCACGCGGACGAAGTTGCGGGTAGAAGCTAGTTTATATAAGCACAGACTGCAGTCCACAACAGACTGTACTGTCATTGTGATTTTTTTTATGCTACAAAGAAAAGAAAGAAAGAAAAATTGTTTATTCTGCACAAACAAAACGCTCATTACAAATAAAAAAATATACACATACAACGTAGTCAAAAGCCTCGTACTCAAGTGTAAAAAATGTTTACAATTTTGTCCACTGCTTGATGTCAGAGCCAGGAACCAAAGACAACACACATTAATTGACAGTTGACATTGACAATTTGAGATTGACAATACAAAAAAATCAATCCGTGACGTGATGCGCCGGATGCGCCCGCGACGCCGGCTTATTATTATGACAACAAAACAACGTGAAAACAAAAACAAAATGCCAATTGCAGAGTGGAAAAATAACTACTTTTGTAATAAACAAAGAACAATAATAAGATCTGTGCAAGAACAGGTCGTTGCTCAGCAAAAGGCTGTGACTTCGGACGAACCTATCGTCAAAAGCGCTGATTTTCAGCAACTACCTCTCGAATGACGTAATGATGTCCCACCGTAAATCGGGTAAGTCTAGTTTTCCGAAATAAGTAGATATGATTCTAGCTGAACAGTGTGCACTTATAAATAAAATAAAGAAAAATATATATCTTATACAGGGTGTCCCTGGAAGTATGGATCAAATCGAATAGGGACGTGGGCAAGGTCATTTCCAAACGTTTTAGGAAAAAAAAAAAACCAAAAAAAAAACTAAAAAAAAAGAGAAGAAAGATCGAATTCGTGAAAACTATCAGGGCTATCAATTTATTTTTTTTAGATAGCCCTGATAGTATTTTTTTATGATTATTTTCTTTGAACACCAAGCGAAGTGATTGAAAAAAAAATTGAAATCGGTTATAACTTTTGAACCGTAAAAAAGTTCACTGACATTCTCAGGGTTAAAAAGTTTGGAAATGACCTTGCCCACGCCCCTATTCGATTTGATCCATACTTCCAGGGACACCTTGTATAAGCGTACCTATCTCTTATAATTAAAAAAAAAATACATTAAAAACAATCAATACAATTTTATTGAAACTTACGATGCTTTCGGAAACCCTGACGGAAAATATAAGAACGTGTGCGCTATTGAGAAGATTTTGTATGAAATGCGTGCATTCGGGGTCTCCTCAGAATCAGGAAACCGGACGTATGCGGCCGGCCTTAATCTAAATCGAATTGAGAATGGTCAGACAAAAAGCCATTTCCCAATTTCGGACTAAACAAGAAGCCAAGAACGTTTGGTCCGTCAGAATATAAGAAAGAGACTCTATCACAGAAGGCCCAAAGATCCAAAGACAGGCCCAATGATTAATTTGGCCCTTTGGCCCAACGATTAACGGACTCATTGAACAAGCTACAAACGCAACCGCCAGTACAGTGTGCTTGGTATCTGTGTCACTAACTAACAAGGCACAGTACTAAGTGAATAATATGCAGTAATTGATGATGACCGCGTATGAATAGCACATTGTAGCAAGTACAGCATCATTTGTCTTGAGAATGAACGGCTCAAATACAGTCAAGCTAGCTTTGTGAGCAAAACTGACAGATTATTTTTTAATCTTATTATTTTGAATTTCTTCATTTTAATTTTTAACCCCCGACGCAAAAACGTCGGGGTGTTATAAGTTTGACGTGTCTGTGTGTGTGTGTGTGTGTCTGTCTGTTACATCGTAGCTCCCGAACGGATGAACCGATTTTGATTTTGTTTTTTTTGTTTGAAAGGTGAATTAGTCGCGAGTGTTCTTAGCTATGTTTGAAGAAAATCGGTTCAAGATGGCCGCCGCCACAAAAGCCGTCAAAAAGATTTGGAATGATAACAAAGAATCCAGTTTCTCGACTAACTGATACAAATTGTCTGGCTAATTTGCAAGTATTGACGTTGGAACAAGTATGTTAATTTAATTGCTTGTCAATCTAAAACAAGATGTTTTTTCATTCAGTTAAAGATAACAACTGTTACAGTATACTGTAATGTACAATTGTACATACATAATGTAGTGAGAATATTCAACAGCGAATAAACTCAAGTTGTTCAAAGTCGAGTGAAAATGCACAATGTCAAGAGGACTTTATACAATACTTTTGATTAGTATTGAAATATTCAAGTAATACATGTGCGTATTCTACTACCGTATCTACTTGAACATGTAACACAGGTATTTGAATTATTATCACAACAAATATTATAAAACAAAGACCCAAACATCTGTCTTAACGCGATAAAGTAGTAGTTTATCGAGTTAAGACAGATGTTTGGGTTACGGTTTTCACCAATGGACGGAGTGATTAATGAGAAAGGTCGTGTCGCAAACTCGCAACATAAATAAACTAACGAAAAAGGCGAACCATAAGTAAGTTTTATAAATTAACAAACTAAACTTATAAATGAGTTTAACCATACAGTTTCAGTGACTAGTTTTTTTGCCCAACAGTCGTAATTTCCTTCAAACACTAGACAATTAAACCAGACGTTGAGATAACATCAATCCTAATTAATTTACTTTATGTCCTTGTTAAGTCTGGGTGATATAAAACACACCTAGTTCGCGCCAGTCACCTTTGCGAATAAGGCTAATCACAAAACGCGCTGTCCCACTCTAGGATTCCTTCTGTATCGTGGGTGCGTTTACAAAAGAATACAGGAATATTTATTTTACGAAGGTCTTAAAAATATTTGCAGAAAAGAAACGAATCGTTCATTTAACCTCTGCGCCAAGCCGCCAATAGAGACTTTCAAAGCGATTATCCTCAATTTCAGAAAGATTGAGGTCTACCCAAAATTTAAAACTGCAGCCCATGTGCATCATTATAAGCTTTCGGGATAAAAAGAAATGGAATTATCACACAGAGAACACTTGAATGTGTTTAATTCCGGATGTATGGCCAGTGCGATAGCCCATTGTGACAACGGAAATGAGCAGTTCCTGTAAAAATTAGCAATACTTTGTCGCTGCCACTCACAAGTGTGTCTAAACCCTTAACTGAAAGCTAAAAACATGTCTGGAGGTCGTCGCCAATGTTGTCAAAACAAAAGCGAAGTATTGTAAGTTCATGTCCGCACGGGCGATTTTTTCGCGCACTGTATTTTCAACATGCATGTTAGTGCCGTTGGTCCCGGCTGTCATTCGTGGATATTTCACAGTCGTTACGGGTAGTGAAGACGAACTAGCAGGGGATCGAGGAGGGGGGGCTCAGGGGATCAAACTGGGATAACTCGTCAGAAGCCCGAAAGTCTGACAACCAGTCTTACCAAGGGGTATCGTATTACCCAGTAACTGGGTTGTGGAGGTCAGATAGGCAGTCGCTCCATGTAAAATACCGGTATTCAGCTGCATCCGGTTCGACTGGAAGCCGACCCCAACATAGTTGGGAAAAGGCTAGGCAAATGATAATGATCTTAGCGCCGACAGTTGAAAACCTGTCAAAAGTCGGCTTTTCTAAGGCTAAACTTCCACTGCGATGCTTGATTTTTTTTAACCGCATGTTCATGCGAAATAAACGCGCACGCACACACCCCCACCTACACGCACACATACTATTTTAGTTTATTATTATTATTTTGTTAATTTTTTATTTTCTTTTTGTTTAAATTCTATTATGTTTTGGTACACCACTCTTACCATTTTATAATTTGTCATTGAAGAGCGGGGCCTCCTAGCACAGGTATATCTTTACTTAAAAGGAGGTCCCTATGTATGTAAGATTTACTGTAAAAGTTGTACATGTTACTGCAATAAACTTTTTGTATTTTGTAATAAAATAGCGAACGCTAATATGATTTTTCAAGCGATTATTTGCCGCATTGCGCGGACTCCACTATTAGTATTGTTCACAGATTTAATTTGGTGGTGCGCACTTAGCCTAACGCGCAAGGGATGCACTCTGTTGGATTCTCAACGCTCGGCTCTACGGCGCTAGTTGAAAATCCAGTGCACTTTATAAAATCGCCGCGATAAAAAATCGCCCATGCATACGTGGACTTATGACGGCGGTACCGCATAGTATCATGTTTAATTACTGACCTTTCTTGCCCGTGAACGGTGTTGGATGCCATTCCGGTACGTTCGCGAGAATCGCTTCCACCGCCTGCGGAGTAAACAGTTATAAATTAGGTGTATTTCAACCATTGCAGACAATGGGTATTTTGAAGTTGTGGTAATTATTATGCCGTCTACCAGTGCAAGTCATCTGTCAGCATAATCATCACTCGATAACACCGATCCACCTTGTATTAAATTAAGATTTGTACGGGGATCCATTTTGGGGATTATGGTGCCGAATTTAAGATTCCTATAATGTATTCGGAGCCGCACAGAAACAGAATATATTTATAAAATTTAATAGAATATATTTATAAAATTTAATGTAAACTAGAAAACAGCAGGTATCTTAAAATAGATCAGGTTGGGGATTCTTATGGCGATGGCGACGCTGGCTTTCAATTTAAAGAATCTTATAAATAAGAGCTCGCTAATGAAGCAGGTACTCACAGCACATGATTAGCATCCTAAAGAAAAATAGTAAGTTTCAAAAAAAATTCTAGATTATAAATTTATAATGACTGCCAAGTTCAATGTCCAAGCGAGATGAAATTATTTTGGTCAAAGGTTACGGGGCAAGGCCACGCTAATTGGATGATGAATGGTCCCATAAGCACATGAATGAAAGTATGAACAGTCTAGAAATTACTTAGCGTGTACTCTTCCTCCAGTTTGTATTTATTGTCATATCAGTAAATGGCACACCACAGGCTACCTACCTAAATGTACTACCGGAATAAAAGGTATGTCATAAGCCAGGTGATGATCTACCTGTGTGCCAAATTTCATGGAAATCCGTTCAGCCGATAAGGCGTAAAAAGGTAATAGACAGAAAGACGGAACAGTTAGTTTTGCATGTTGCAAAACGCAGGTGTTTTAGCAAATTTTACCAAATCTGTAGTGAAATCTCAGCATGTATGTTTGGTTGGTGTTATCTTAGCCGCCGGTCAAAACAGATTCGCAGCTATATCTATGTTATTTGGCTTTTAAATTGCCAAAAGAGTCGGTCAGTCCGAAAGATGAAGTTCGTAAAAGGGCTATTACACCACGCGGTATCAATTCTGTCTACGTCTTCTAGACAAGCTCCGACTGAATAACAGGCTAAGAGCGTTTCTGCGTTCTGCACTACATCCAATGCGAATCCGAATTAAAGGTCCAACTTCGAATTGGTAATGTTCTAAATTCGGACGGATAGAGTTCGGAGTGCGCAACCCCTTATACAAATAGAACTATGTTCACCTCGGACCGGCATTTCTCGGATTCGGATCGAACGTAGTGCGAAACCGCCCTAAGAGCGGTTCTGCACTACATCCATTTCGAATTAAAGATCCGACATCAATCCGAATTGAGAATGTTCTAAATTCGGACGGATAGAGTTCGGATCTAGTGGCAACCCCTTATACAAATAGGACTATGGTCATCTCGGACCGGCATTTCTCGGATTCGGATCGGATGTAGTGCAGAACCGCTCTTACTCTTATTACACTACGCTAGTTAACAGCCAGTCCTATTAAGAGGGAAGCGTCAGGGTAGCCCATTAACTATACACTGAACGATATCAATCAATAGGATTATATGAAGAGGGTTGTATTTATGATTTTAATGATTATAATTCTGTATAGTCTCGAGTCTGTTGTTACGGTCGCGAATCATAATTTAATCAGCATAAATCCTGACACTGAACTGCCAATTGCAAAAAATTTAATTTCGCGGGCTATCTTCGCGCATCCCCCTTTAGAAAGGCTTATGTATACCGCGTGGTGTAATAGGCCCTTTGGTTTTAAAGACTTCACCAGGAGCCAGAAATCCTACATTTCTTTCGGTCAAGGCACCCTGTAAGAAGATAAGAAGTCGAGTTAATTATACTTACTTCTTTATTCTGATATTTCAGAGAGTGTTATCTTTTCAGACAGATACTGATAGTTAAATTTAGACTGCATACTTAAATAATAATGTCAAATCAAATGGAGTCAACAAAATCTGGTGAACTTTATCTTTTTAAGTAGGTACTACGTAACCTCAAACAAAGATATGCAAACTTAGATATTTTTTCCATGCAAAAATACTAGAACATGGAAAAATACTAGAACGTAACGTAACGCAGTACTTACTGCGTATTGCTTAGATAATTTAGTCATTCTAATTTATCCTATCCGATTCTCTTATTGAGGTATATTCCTATACATATACAGGGTGTCCCTGGAAGTATGGATCAAATCGAATAGGGGCGTGGGCAAGGTAATTTCCAAACTTTTTAACCCTGAGAATGTCAGTGAATTTTTTTACGGTTCAAAAGTTATGACCGATTTTTATTTATTTTTTTCAATCACCGCTTAGTGCTCAAAGAAAATAATCATAAAAAAAATACTATCAGGGCTATCTAAAAAAAATAAATTTATAGCCCTGATAGTTTTCACGAATTCGATTTTTCTTCTCTTTTTTTTAATATTTTTTTTTAGTTTTTTTTTTTTTTTGCTAAAACGTTTGGAAATGACCTTGCCCATGTCCCTATTCGATTTGATCCATACTTCCATGGACACCCTGTAAAAAAAATATCCTAATTGATAACTAGGTCATCTATACTAATAATAAAGCAGCAGAGTTTTTTGTTTGTTTGTTTGGATGCGCTCATCTCTGGAACTACCAGACAGATTTGAAAATTAGGAGCCGATTTTTTTTCGCGACCAATTTCGTTCATTTTTTGTAAGTATATTGTTAGAAAAGGCGTTAACAAGTATTTGGTATAATTTATTGCATATATGTATGTGGTTTCCATACTGTATAGCACTACAAGGTCCGCTTAGCTTAGCGCGTGGCCACAGAATAAGTAATAGTACTTAGAATCGGAAATACTGGTATTCAGCTGCATCCGGTTAGACTGGAAGCCGACCCCAAGATAGTTGAGAAAAGGCTAGGCAGATGATGACTTAGAATCGGAACTAACGCCGTCATCTTGTTTCTTCGATACATTTCACGAAACAAATGCTCAAATGTTAACCAACAGCGCCCCCTGTCAACGTCATTCGAGCGCGAAAAGATCCTTGTAGCAGTGTAACTACATGGCAGTTCCGTGAAATTGCTAATGTGGCCTATTAGTGACAACTGCAACAAGGACTTTTATTATCGAACGCCATAAATAACTAGACAGTACATAAAAACTAGTTAGAACATGTCACATATCACCTTGCACATACATAGGTACGCGTGTCACGTTTTTATAAGTACTGCCAAGTTTTTGTTATATGAAACCATGTGAGAAATAAAACTAAAGACAATGGTATGAAATCGATCGTTTTCACATTGATATCTAGCTATTAAGGCTACACAATAAATAATAAAACTTATACTAGTTTTAAGGCTCCCACAAACAGGCCCGACGCGACGCTACGACGCGATTCTGCACCCTAATTGCGTAACACTCTATCAATCACAATCTGAAACATTTGCTAACCTATTGCTGCATTTATGTTCGAAAAAAAAATCTGCTTAACAACGTAAACAACGCAATGAATGTTGTTGAACTGTCAAAATGTATGCCTTTGCTACTGTTAGGGCGGTTTCGCACTACGTCCGATCCGAATCCGAGAAATGCCCGGTCCGAAGTGACCATAGTCCTATTTGTATGAGGGGTTGCGCACTAGATCCGAATTACTATCCGTCCGAATTTAGAACATTCTCAATTCAGATTGAAGTCGAATCTTTAATTCGGATTCGGATCGGATGTAGTGCAGAACCGCTCTTAGTGTTACGCAACAATTCAATTACCCCACTCTGGTTCAACTTCCATGAAGTTTTCATAGAAATTGTTCTAATAGAGTCGCGTCGCGCTGTCGCGTCGTGTCGTGTCGCGCTTGTCTGTGGGGAGCCTTTATACAGCCTGACAATTTTTTATTACTCACGCACGCAACAGAGGTAAATTTCCGCTCCGTCTAGTATTAAATTACAGTAGATGAATAAATAATTAGGCAGACAGATGAAACAAGGTTTATAGAGCATGATGATTATTGCATATATTATTCAGATCATTAAACTTGACAAATTTTTTGTTCCAATTCTAATGTACCCTATTATCGTGAAATGGACAGAATGACCAATTTGTTGCATAGTACAACTGTGTACTGTACATAAGAGAGCCAATAATCATTACATTATTATCCTGTATACTGATACAGGATAATAATGTAATTATTCATTGTTGGCTCTCCTTTGTTGTTAGAAAGTTAATAACCGTAAAACGAGTGGCTGGCCTTTTATAGTTCAATTTAAACTGTATCCTTGTTCATGATGTGGTTTGACTTGCGAAATGGTAAATGTAACTGCTTTTGCACTTTGGGAACTTTACGATAAGAAAATTTCCAGTTGAGTTATTGGGTATGCCCAGATTCGTAACATTACTATAGCTTCATCCACATAGTTAAATCCTCCAGGTCAAAGTATAACTAAAGCAATCGATACTCCTAAGTTTTTTTCCGTTCCATAATGTGTACCTTAGGTGGCTGTCGGGCACGGCTTTGAAAACATAGCTTATCAGTCTTCTCTCCGTTCCTGGCTTCCGGGCCCCAGAAGGCCCTGATGTGTGGATACAACTTTATGTAAGTAACAAAGTATGTACGGCGAGAGGTCTACAGTGCTTAATAGGGAGTTTCCCAATAATTATTGAAAATTGAGACAACAATTACTTAAATTGATTTACCTTTGCCATAATGTAATGACGCCAATCAGCATGATTAACATCATCAGCATTATCTACTATTTTATTATACGATGATTATTTATTTATTACCTAAATTTAATTTTATCATCCACTTAAATAACCTATCAAGTTTTGCTGACATTTGTCTGAACTTTATCGAAGAAGACTAGACAAGAACCCGTCAGGCTGAATCACTTACCCATAATTTAAAAAATAAACAATTAATTAACAAGCAACAGACTAAAAAAGATTTTATATAAGTAGGCATTAAAACGTCATTGTTATGTAAATAAAAATCTGAGCAACACATTCCGAATTTATGCTCGCTTTCTCCACGGAGTCTCCTCCGTTCTAGAGAACTTGTTGAAGATTTTTTTTCTACACACCAGATGGCGTATCATCGAATGGCCAATTCTTGTAATTTAAAACGTTCAAAATCTAGCTCCAGTCTCATCTTGGCGACAAACAAATGTCAAAAACTTGTCAAAATGTAGGGAAATTAGAAGTACTTTTTGACAGATTGAGACTGAGATCAGACTGTGAACGTTCTTTTACGAGAATTGACCCTCTGATGTTAAAGCACTATCCTCCATTCATTGCTGCAGCATTGAACATAGAAGCAATGCGCGAGATACACGAGGTTAGATTTTCAAAGCTAGGATAGCAAGCTAGAAACTATCCTGGCTAGCTGTCCTGGTTTGGCACATGCTAGTGCTGTTAACATGATGCCAGATAATTTTAAGCCAGTGCAGCACAAGATGTGGTTGCGGTTAGAAACACACAACGCGTAGTTACTGCACACGAGCCATTTGGATACTAGCTTCGCCGGCCAAATGAATCTAGTGCATAAGCCAGGATATTAAAATCAGTCCTGGGGGAGCAACAGGCTCAAAAAGTAGAACCTCCATCCTATTAAACTATCCTAGCTTGAGACGCTAGCTTAGATACTAGCCTAGAAATGAAGCTAGTTCTGTATACACGGAGCCAGAGTAACTAGCTTGCTAGCTTACTAGCACTCGCTTATCATCTTGGTTTGAGAGACTAGCCCCGCGCATCTCGGGCATAAAGGTTTATGTTCTGTGTTCCCGATGACCAGTAGATATAACTACATAAGTAAAACCTATGCGCTCTTCTTGAAGGCCCCCAAGTCATACGTGATCGGACACGTTGTTAATCATTTGTTTTGACGCACCAAAACAAACATTGGCTAAGGAAAATGTTAACTCTTCATCACATATTTAATTTTGTAGTAAAACTCCAATGCTCTTGTTCAACGGCAAATAAAATCCTACGACGTAGATCATACTTATTCAATATTTTTATCCGTCTTGAACGCATAATAAAATCTGTTCTGAAAGACTAAAAGAACGTCTTTAAAGTATTAATTTAGATGCCCGCAATTTAAGACTCGTCAAGGGTTCATTCATAGCCAACTAGAGCCATCAGCGAAATAAATAAGGACTTTATTTACAAAACATCGGTTAGCTATCTTAAGAGAATGAGCTATCCCTCCTATGCGAATAAAGAACTTGTGTATATCTGGAATCCTAACAAAACCGAAGGATCATCGAGATTCTTGCTGCGTATCAAATGACACTATATTTCTGCGATAATGAACAAAGCCTCTTTTGAAAGCGCAAATGAACAAGCTTACTTTGTGATCGTTCACAGTTTTTCGAACTGAATAGGAAAAACTTCATGAGGCCGCGTTCACACCAAGAGTCGACCGTGAAAATGTATGAAAAACAAAGGACAGTCAGTCGGCGGCCGACTATACGCTTTGGTGTTAACACGGCCTTTTAAGATGCCATCAGAAAGACAAGAATCCGTAAGCTGCTGCTAAAACAGACGTCATGAAAATCTGTAATTGTCACCAGTATTTGGTATTAAGGTGTCAAAAAACGATCTTTATTTAGACTTTACGGCCGCATGTGGCCGCCACCGTTTTTCTAGGAGACAGTAGTTTAAAGCTGCTAAGCTAACTGGTGATCACACTGTTTCGTTTTTAAAGCACAGGAAGATTTGCCTTTAAAAACACAAACGGGAAAAGAGCGCCATTTTATTCTTTGTCCAAGAATAAATAAAAGATTGACAAACAAGTGTCACTGTTCTATTGATTCTCAGTGCAACAACACTGCACAAGTAAATTGAACTCAACGCATAGTATTCAAATGACCAAGAGAGCCGCTTTTATCTTAATGTTTACAATGCACACGGAACGGTTCAAGGCACCGTTGATAATACACGCATGACTAGAACAAACTAGCTGTTTGAACTAAACGTTCAACTGAGGGACATGAGTTGACGACAGTCTTCGTGCCTAATACCCATTTAAGACATTGGGTAGGTGACCTATAGGCCTATAGGTGCCTAACGTGTATATGGCTAAAATATACTCTTCATATTATGAATAGTATATTTTAGCCATATACACGTTAGGCAGCAGATAGAACGTTTTGTGGTTAAATACAGAGTGTTAGGTTAAGGACATTCACGGTCATTTGGTTTGGAATAGCGTCCTGCCAAATATAACGTGAGTGTCGAATGTCGTTGGTGTCACGTAAAACCACGTATCCGCCGTAAGGCGTAAAACCAAACAGCAGAAATCAATGTAGGCCATTAAGAGACCCTCAAACGCACGCTGCTGGATTTTAACTGTCGGCGCTGAGCCGAGCGCGTTGAAAATCCAACAGCGCGCTTATGCACGCGTCGCATGCGCAGCGAATTCGTTGCGGACGCGCAACGTTACCGCCGCGAATGTTACTGTGCGTGTGTGTGTGGACGCCATTGTTACTGAGTGTATTGCACGTCGTTAACTTGCTACAAATACGCGACGAAATCGTTGCGAATTTGCCACGCATCCGCGACGTCTTCGCTGTGCAGCCGCGGCGTGTTCGCGACGCATTCGCTGCGCGCCCGCCCCGCCCCGCAGCCGCTCGCAATCCGCTAATGTGATAAGGCCCTTAAGTGTCGCCTAGTGTTTGGTATTGTTAAGCTGGCAATAAGGCTCTGCCTAACTAGTGTACCAGGAACTTTACATAAAAATCAAGAGTTAAGACCATGCCATAATCTGATGGAAACGAATCGATATAAATAAACCGATAACTTATTTATTATTTGATAAAGAGAAGTGTGAAAAAGTGAATGTATCCGTGCAGTTCCTCCTTTAACCTAATTTCAAAGGTTTAATGACGAAATCGAAACATAAAACGTGATTTATGTCTTCAATAGCAACGTTTATAACATTTAAAACGTGCTTAGCAACTGTTCATAATCTAGTAGACTACCCATGCAATAATAGTTCATCGCATTTGCCTATTGTCCCGAGCTGAGCCCTTAACGACAGACACAAGGCAGTTCCAGAGTTAAAAGCACATAAGATTTCAATTATGCAGGATAAGCTGGCTGGACCCCTTTAACATTGATTCTTGGCAGCTCTGGACTGCGAGAGGTGGAAGGAGAGTAAGGAGGCCTTTGCCCATCAGAGCGACAATACGGGTTTTATAAAAGAAGAAAACGAAATCAATGGGCCATGGATCAAGTCAAGGGTCCTCTTGTCAATCATTGACCAACGAACAGTGGCGTGCATTGGTTTTCAGAATAAGTAGGCACTAGGCCGGGTCTAGTCTAGGCAAAAAAAAAGTGAAGTCAAAAGTGTGGTTATTTGAGTAGGCATGCCTACTTAAGGGTGATAAATTGCGAAGGTTGAACGTCATGGTATTACGCGTAAGACGTACGTATTTTTAATTTTGTCGCATTAACTTGAACGAGTAAAGACCAATGACAATGTGCGAATAGTACGCGAGCCGAGTAGGCCGTCCGGCGACTGCCTACTGCCGCGCGTGTTTGTATGAAGATTTTGTTTTTTGTTAGGTAATTTAGTAGGTTTCGTAATTGTGGGGCACACACACTAAAATGTAATTGACAGGCTTATGTTGATATATCGAGGTAGGCACTGCTTATATGCCTATATGCAATGCACGCCACTGCCAACGAAGAAGAAGGAATAAGGCAGTTTAAATGAAACTGTGGTCATAAGCTTTTCTACTAATTATGTAGTATATCATGCATTTTCAAGCCAATAATTTTTTGCAGAAATCATGGCGCTAAACAATTTGAAAGCGTAATTTTCTCAAGAATATTAAAACCATAACTTATCTCGAATGTGTTCAAGACTTCAAGGTGACAATTTAAGTATGCACTGAGGAGCAAAAGTGAAGCCAATTGAAGATCGATTACGATAATGCTTCGAGAATTGCAAATACTCGCATAGACTGGGAAAAGTATTGAAGCGAATAACAGGCTATTATTTCTATGTGAGAAATGGTTTAATTTTTTTTTCTAGATGGTTAACTATATTGTTTAATTCGAGGTGAATTGCAACAAATGCAGCATAGCAGTAATACGGAAAAGCAATCAATATAAACTTATCACTATCAGGATCAGCATAGTTTACGCATCGGCGCACGAGACTCACAAACGCGGCTAGGAGATTAATTTCTCAGTCATTCGAAACATGTAGCCAATTACGCGATACAATACTGTTGCTTGTCAAACAAAACATGACAGTATCAATCATCTGTAAGCAATGCGTCGGCGCAGAAACAAAACCATTAATATAAATGGATCGTAAAAAACTGGGCAAATTGTAATGAACATTCACCTTTATGATGAGTTCTATGAATATTTAAATCCAATGCCGCTCACAAATATAATTTTGAAGGTTTGGAAAACTCATTCGGATTATTTTTGGGTGCGGGATTCCCCGTTTCGCGTGTGTAAATCAAATTAGGAAAAATATTAAGCCGGCTGTACACATGGGGCCAAGGTGTTGGGCCAACGTGTTGGGCCAACGTGTAGAGAGCTACCTGGCGGTATGTTGGCTTAATTGGTCTAGTTGGCGCCAACATTGGCAGGCCATCCGAGTAGTGTCGGTTTTTTGTGCACACATCAAAGGATCTTGGCGCGCTCCGCAAACAGCGTTCACACGTTGGTGTCTTGTTCAGTTCGTTGTTACTCGTCAGCGGAGACAGTATCATTGCGCGTGAGTGAAATTTACGTTCCCATGTTCCGATAGCAAAATTATTATCACCCTGTATATCAATAATAACTAATAACACATTTACCTCGTTCTATTCCGATGAATAGTCACCATCCACCACCTTCTTTTGCGCCATTTCTTTTTAGTCACTCTACTTTGGTGCACATGTACGTAATAATTAAACGCACTGTATAAATAAATTGAAGCGGCTGCAAGAACTTCTACGTCCATCTTTGAAGCGCCAATGCAGAATGATCAGTAACCCAATGTGTGAACAGCAATCTTGGTTATCCATCATTTTTGCCCAACACGTTGGCCCAACACCTTGGCCCCATGTGTACAGCCGGCTTTATGCTTTATCCCCAGTGTTCGAGCTTTTCCATTGGGACATCCCGACTTTTCTCTGGTTTGGAAAAACCATTGAAATTATTTTTGGACGCGGGTTTCTCCGATTTCCGTGTGTAAAGAAATCATGTAAAATATATGATAATGATGATGATGCTATAATGTTCCCCAGTGTTCGAGCCATTAGGATGAACCGATATTTCGCTGGTTTGGAAAACATGAGAATATTCTCATGTTTTTTATCGGTCCCGGAATCCCACGTCCAAAAATAATTTCAGCGAAATATCGGTTGACAACCCAACAGTGCGCTTTTATTTAGGCATTCATTTAGGTGTCGGCTAGTGTTGAAAAACGGCAAAAACGTGTGAAAACGGCAATAAACAATATGGGCATTGTTGGATAACTGAGTTGTAGTTGGATTACTAGCACGGTAATATTTACTAGTAAACATTTCTGGTTACGGTACGGTCAACGGCACAGCAACCGTAACACTGGTAACACTTGAACTAACCAAATCTCACTTACTGCTAGTGCTAACACATGAAGGCGCTGCCAAATTGAAATTGTTATCTTTGTAGTGCAGTTGATTGTACGATGAGAACGGGTCAAACACATACCTGGGACATTTATTTAGAAGTGACAATGAAAATACCGTGCGGCCGTAATTTCTGTGTCATGTGTGGTATAAATATAGCTGTTTTATGTTAATTACGTTTACAGCAAATTCCCATAATATTTAAATGTAAAGTCAGGGAAATGAATTGTTTACCGAATTGAACAACTTAAATTGTCCGTATATTCAAACCACAACTGTCGTTCTTTGTCAGTTGTATGAAATGGCTAAAACACGGCAAATTGACGTAGTGTGTCTATCAATCAATCAATTTATCATTTATTTGCAACGAATGTAGGTTACATTAAAATACAGGTGGAGTAGATAGGAGTGAGCCATGTACAGAGGCCAGCACATCAAGCTACGCCAATCTGTCAAATTATCCCAATTAACCTTATAACTTTGGAAGTAAAGTTGAAAATCTAGGAAAGAAATTTGACAGATTGTGGTAGCATGATGTGCTGGCGTCTGTACATTCTGTCTGGAAATAGGCACGCAAAATTGAAAATTGAAATTGTCAATTTGATAAACGATGAATTTCCCTATCAAAATGAGTCTTTATTTAAGTTTGTCTACCTTATAAAGTAGTAAGTAGTTTAAGTTGTTATAACGCCCACAATAAAAACGCAATGGAAATATGGTAATTTTTGCCTGTACACCGAACTGCTTTGTTGACTGTACCTACTCGTAAGTAGTTCGCCTGCTGTCAATTTCATAAACAAGTAGATAATTTCCGTGACTAAACTTTGAAACAAAAAACGTTTAGTTTTGTAGGTTCCACGTGTTGATAACAAAGGATTTGTATTCAAATCTTATCTGCCTGCTAATCTTTGCTCAGACTATTTACGCAGAACATCTTACAAACGCTCATGAGTAATCATTTACTCACACTGAAAGGAAAAGTGAGGCTGAGAGTTATACCATAGCATAGTGACCATAGGTTATACGTAGGTATTCTGCAAGTCTGGAATTTAACTTTTTTCCTTGTTTTGAACAACTCAACTAGTGGGATATTAACCTCTCAGGGAGAGGATATTAAGAGGAAACAAACGTAGATTCAAATTTTCAGCAAATATTTATAAATTTTCTTTGTAATAAATTATTGAAGAGTAGAAAATACTGTGTATCTAAACATGATTTAAAACTACTACTACTTTTGTGATAACAAAATGATCATTTCGTTTTCTGGCGGAGCAGTGGAGGCCCAGTGGTAACGGCCGAGACTTACCGAGTTTTAGGTCGTAGGTTTGAGCCCAGGTAGGCACTTTGTGCAAATTATTTTATCACCACTGCTCTCAAAACGGTGAAGGAAAACAACGTGAATAAATCGACATGTCCTAGACCCGAAAATTTTAAGACATTTGACATCCACAAACCCGCACTGGGCCTGCGTGGTGGATTAGGTACGGCCCACTACCTCTCACAGAGAAGAGGCCTGTGTCCCAGCAGTGGGAACATTATAGGCTGATTATGCTTTTGTGACGGACTGCTTAGACAAGCATTATAAAATTGAGATAATCACCTGTGCAGCAGCAGTCCTGGTCTCCCAGGCCGGCGACCTCAGATGCGTCGTGAGCCTGCCGAGCAGCCGGTGCAGTTCCTCAGGGTGGGCCTTTTGAACCTCTCCGAGCTGGCGGGCAGCGGCGCGCCTGGTGGCCGGGCCCGCGCCCGCCTCTAGGAGGACGAACAAGCGGTCTAACCTAAACAAGAACAATTAATTTACTTCATTGATAAACATTACTTATGCTGATATCATCAGACACTTCACTCTCGTTGTATAGGAATGAACGTTCATGTGCTCCTTTCATTTAATTTTTCGATCATTCAGTAGGCTGTAAGCGAAAGATGCCAAGTGTAAGCGAAAGATGCCAAGTGAGAGTTCACTGATGAATTAATTGTTCACTTTTGATTCATTTTGTGTTCAGACTTCAGACGTTAAACTTCGAGTGAAAGGGAAAATGAACGAAAAGTGAAGCGTCTGATATCAGCTTTAGCACGTGCTTTGGCTAAGCACTATTCCTGGCACTGTCACAAAACTGTCGATCTCTGCAAGATAGAGACGGGAACATTATCTAAGCCAAAGCAACATCGCTAAGTATTGTAATAAAACGTCCTAAGAGTGTTCACGCACTGCATCCGATCTGAAATTCCGAAGCCGAAATCGAGATTCGAGTTCGAATAGAATCGATGATGTTCTAAATTCGGATGGACGGATTTTGAATATTTTGCGCAACCGCTCATACAAGAGCTGTGTCTTCAATCTCCATAATTAGGCAGTTTCATCTATTATTCCCTTATTTGACATTGACAGTTAGCAGTGATGCCATAGAAAAAAGGTTGCAATCACTTTATCTTATTTAAATGAAAATAATTGTTTCGCCTTGCATTTTAGTGAAAACACAGTAAAAGAACTGATTTATCATTCATATTACTATAAATATAAATAATAGGTTACTACGTGTATAAATAAACTTTTTTGTTATTTAAATAACAACAGTTTTTAAATGTGGCTACATCAAGGTTTTGTCGATATGCAATCGATAAGATCTTTTGATTACGGATACTTGAAATGGTCATTAGCTAATGAACCCTTAAATTTTGTCTCTAGGATGTACCGTTCATTAACGAATTTAATGCTAATTAGTTAAGTACTAATTAGGATTAATTCAATTAATCTTTCTGAGTGCGACTGTTAATCAGTGATCTACTTAAGGTGAATGGGTAGTTGTAGCCCGCGAAATTCAATTTTTCTTACGTTTTTTGCAATTTTCAGGTCAGTGTCAGGTTGTATCTTGATCAAAATATGATTCGCGACTATAACCGGTACGTATTTACAGAATTATAATAATTAGAATCATTAATACATCTTTCTAAGTTAGATTTCTACCGTTAAGAACAAATCTCGTATGGAAAAGTGTTTATGGTAGAAATCTAACTTAAAGAGATATATTAATGATTCTAATGACTATGATTCTGTAAATACATGTCTATTATAGTCGCGAATCATATTTGGATCAAGATACAACCTGACACTGATCTGCAAATTGCAAAAAACGTAAGAAAATTTAAATTTCGCGGTCTACCATGGCACATTCACCTTAAGAGAAATGTATTCAAAGTTGATTTTTGAGTGACCTTTTGTAATAAAAAGGTCCTAACACGTTTTGGTTTCAATGGAATCAGAACTTTGTTAAGTTCCAACTTGATAAATACAGGTTCTTATGCAATAACACAACCGTGTACAAAACGGTACAATAGCAGATACCGTCGCAATTGTTACGGTCAACAATTTCCCAAAAAGCGTATCTTTGTCAACAAAACATTACATTACAACTATTACAAGGCATTGTTTATAAAATAATATAATATTATATATTACTTTACACAATTATGGATCGATGCATCATAGGTACCTACCGTCTGAGTTTGTACAGGAGTTAGTGTATTTTACGTGAACATTATTTTTTTATCGTTTTTGTTGAATAGAATCGCAATCTATATAAATAAAAACAAAAGGCCTGACTGACTGACTGACTCATCAACGCCCAGCCCAAACCCTTGGACCTAGAAAGCTGAAATTTTACACGATGGTTCCTTTTATGATGTAGACCAGGAATAAGAAAGGATTTTTTGAAATTCAACCCCTAAGGGAGTTAAATAGGGGATGAAAGTTTGTATGAAAGTCCGTCAGTTTTAAAGTTAGGATCTTCAAGTCTTGTGTTTAGGCTGACGATTGAAAATTAATTTATACGTGTTTCAGCGTTTTTGATAATTCTACCCCCAAAGAGTTAAAAAGGGGGATGAAGTTGTGTATGAAAGTCCGTCAGTTTAAAAGTTAGGATCTTCAAATTTTGTGTTTAGGCTGACGATTGAAAATTAATTTATACGTGTTTCAGCGTTTTTGATAATTTCACCCCTAACGGGGGATGAACGACCTGACTGAGATATCAACGCACAGCCTAAACCGCTGGTCCTAGGGACTTAAATTTTGGAGGGTGTGTTCTTTGTAAAGAGTAGGTATCCAATAAGAAAGGGTTTTTGGAAATTCAACCTTAAAGGGGGTGAAAAGGGGGGATTTTGTTTGTATGAAAAATCTTATTCCTTGAGTTAATAACCTTGAAACTTCGCATGAATACTTATCTAAGTAAATTATGAAGTTTGGCATTTTTCGTTTTTCTAAACTACCCCCTAAAGAGGTATTGGGGGGTGTCAACTTTTGTATGGAAGAATTATATCGCGCTGTCCGATTAACTTGAAACTCAGTATTTATACTAAGGACTAAAAATAAAGAATAACGTGTATCAGGGTGTTTCGAAAATCTACCCCTAACTGTGTGAAAAGGGGTAGTTAATTTTGCAAGATCATATTTTACTGCGTGGCTTGATTAGCTGGAAAAATGGCATGAATAACCTTTGAGTCAAGTTATGAACACATCTTAAACCATTTTTCATAATTCCACCCATGTAGGGGTGAAAAGCGGGAATACAGTTTATATGAAAAATCTTATTAATTTGGTTAATAAACTTGAAACTTGGCACGAATATTTATCTAAATAAATTATGAACTTTGGCATGTTTGTTTCTATAAACTAACCCCTAAAGGAGGATTGGGGTGGGGGGTGTCAAAATTTGTATAGAAGAATTTTAACGCGTGGTCCGATTACCTCGAAACTCGGTATTTATACTTAAGACCAAAAATATAGAATAACGTGTATCAGGGTTTTCCGAAAATCTACCCCTAATGGGGTGAAAAGTGGTAGTTAATTATACAGGGGAAGATTTTATGCGTGGCTTGATTAACTCAACAATTCGTATAAATAATCTTTAAGTCAAGTAATGAACACACCCCAAACAATTTTTCGAAATTCTACCCCTATGGGGGTGAAAAGCGGGAATACAGTGTATATGAAAAATCTTATGGCACGAATACTTATATAAGTAAATTATGAAATTTGGCATTTTTTGTTTTTCTAAACTACCCCTCATCCACTGAACTTGAACAGATGCTCCAAGAACTTAGCAATGCAAGCCTTGAGGTTGTACTGAAGATGAATATGTCTAAGACCAAAGTCATGTGCAATGAAACACCTAGAAGCATAAAAGTAGACGGGGAGATAATACAACATGTCCAGGAATACCTTTACTTGGGTCAAGTAGTCTCTTTCCAGGCGAGGCAAGATAAAGAAATCTCAAGACGAACGGAAAACGCCTGGAAGAGCTACTGGTCCTTGAAGGAACTATTTAAGGGTGAGTTGCCTATAGCACTGAAACGCAGGCTCATGGACATGTGTATTCTTCCCGTCTTAACCTATGGTGCACAAACTTGGTCTTTGACTAACATCCAGAAGTCCAAACTCAAGGTCTGCCAACGAGCAATGGAGCGCAGTATACTAGGCGTTAAATTAACGGATCGTGTTCGAAACACAATACTGCGCTCCAAAACGAAGATAGTTGACGTGGCTGAAAAGGCTGCTCAACTTAAATGGGACTGGACAGGACATGTCTGCCGCATGCCGGACTAATTGTGGGCCCAAATAGTGCAGAATTGGTGCCCTGAGACAGTGAGGCCGGGTCGCGGCAAGCCACGTATGAGATGGCGGGACGAGCTGGATAGGTTCCGTTAAAATTGAAGGGAGGACGCGCGGGCACGCGAAAAATGGAAGGAGTGGAGGGAGGCCTTTGCCCAGGAGTGGGACAGGGCAGGCTAGACAAAAAAAAAAACTACCCCCTAACGGGGGATTGGGGGCGTCAGAATTTCTATGGAAGAATTTTAACGCGCGGTCCGATTAACTCGAAATTCTGAATTTATACTTAAGAGCAAAAATAAAGTATAACGTGTATCAGGGTTTTTCGAAAATCTACCCTTAACCGGGTGAAAAGGGGTAATTAATTTTACAGGGGAGGATTTTACTGCGTGGTTTGATTAACTCGAAAATTGGTATAAATAATCTTTGAGTCACGTTATGAACACATCACGAACGATTTTTCAAAATTCCATACCTGTGGGGGTGAAAAGCGGGAATGCAGTTTATTTGAAAAATCTGATTCCTTTGATCTATAAACTTAAAAATTGGCCCGAATACTTATTTATCTAAATAAATGGTAAAGATCATACCTACATATATTTTCGAAATTTTTAGAGGACAGTACGAATTTCACGCGGACGAAGTCGCGGGCAGAAGCTAGTATTATATATTATTATAAGGTCACCTGCACCCTAATTGCGTAACACACTATCAATCGGAATCTGAATCATTTTAAAGCCAATTATTGCTAATCCATTGCTTCATAAGTTCGAAAAATTTGTTTTTCAACACTAAATAACGCATTGAATGTTTTTGAACTGTCAAAATGAAACCGATTCCGATTGATAAAATGTTACGCAATTGCCCTGCGGATCTATACCCGAGATGAGGAAGAATAGACGAAGAAAAAATAATTTTCCGAAATGTTCCTGAAGGTAAAAATAATAAACCAGCAGTCGCAGTTCATGATTAAGTTTTTGAAGTGAAACTTCTTTAGGCGCGCTTGACTTGGGGAGTAAATTGGCGAATGCGTTACGAAAACGTGTGATCGGGCGAGTAGGGAAGGTACGTAAAAAATAGCTGGAAATACCTGGTGTAAAAACCCGGTCGCATATTCATGCGACCGGGTTTTTACACCAGGTATTTGCTTCCAAGTACGCACACCAGGTACCGACTCAAAATACTTGCAAGACTATTAAGTATCTTATACGGCTACTCGCTCAAATACGTAGGTACTCAACCGCGTTAGTTTTCGCAAATGCGATCATGCTCCTTATCAGTAAGAGTCTACGGAACAATTTCGTATGCAAGTAATTTTACCGACTTCACAAAAAGGAGGAGGTACTATGTTCGGCTGTTTGTATGTTTTTGAAGGGAAACTTCTTTACGCGCGCTTGACTTGGGGAGTAAACTGGCGAACGCGTTACGAAAAGTGTGATCGGGCGAGGTGAACGGGAGTTGAGTGGGGGATATAAGCAAGACAAAGCAGTGTGCGCGTACATTTTCTTTCTCTCTTCCTCTCATAGCCAAATACGTATTAAGTTTTTTTTCTTTTGCTTATATCTCGAAAATGGTGCGTCCTATCGCAAAAATAATGAAAATTTCGACCCCCTTTATGAAAACCATAAACTCCTAAAACTCAACATGTAGGTAATCATTTTTCATATTTTCCATACAAAAAGTGAAAAGTTCCTTAAAAAACAAGCCAAGGCCGCCCCCTCCGCGCCTGCGGCTCTAAAAAACTATACACGGGGTTAGGGCAAATAAGTACAGACGCCAGCACATCAACCTACTACAATCTGTCAGATTTCTTTAATAGATTTTCAACTTTATTACTAAAGAATAAGGTTCAAAGTTGATTGGGAAAATTTGACAGTTTCGGGTAGGTTGACGTGCTGGCGTCTGTACCACGTGTCGACGAGTCGCGATTGTCAAATTCGATTTTTGTTGTGTCAAAATTATTTACGTAAAACTTCTTTACGCACACTTGACTTGGAGAGTAAGCTGGCGAACGCGTGACGTAAGCGTTTCGAAAAGTGTGATCGGGCAAGTAGGGAAGGTACGTATTTACTCGACCAGGTTTTTGCTTCCAAGTACGCACACCAGGTACCGACTCAAAATACTTGCAAGACTATAAAGTACCTTATACGGCTACTCGCTCAAATACGTAGGTAACTAGGTACTCAACCGCGTTAGTTTTCGCAAATGCGATCATGCTCCTTATCAGTAAGAGTCTACGGAACAATTTCGTATGCAAGTATTTTTTACTTTAATGGTTTGCAAGTATTTATTTGTAAACGCGATTTTGCTCCTTATTTATAGGAAGTCATTGATCAATTTCCTATGCAAGTAGTTTTACTTCCAACGGGGCTTTTGAATACGCGATTGTACTTCTTATCTGTATGAAGTTATGGATCAATTTTCTATGCAGATAGAAAATACTTGAAAGTATCTCGCTCCATCATGCCTCGACGCTCGAGTACGTAGGTACTCAAATAGTTCAACAACCGCGTTTATTTTCGCAAATGCGATCATGCTCCTTATCAGTAAGAGCACAGAATACTTAATAGTACTACGTACAGAAAGGACACTCCCTTCTTCGCCCTCATATCAGATACCGCACCTCACCCCGCACTTCGAGGTATTCGTCGCCGACTCTTTAGCAAGGGCGCTCGCGAACCGCAGCGCTGTATTGCTGACACGAAAAGTTTTATTTGAGTTTTAATCACGATGGTTGGATATTGTGATGCTTTTCCGAATTCGTATTTACATAAACTGTTTGTAAGATTTCGCATTTTTAATAACATGCGATTTAATAACCGATTATTTACAGACAAGTCATTTAAACTAAACTATTTTAGTGTTTTTATTTCATTACGAACCCGACTATATAAATAAACAATTGAACTACATGGTCACTTCATAATAATGCACACGTTCGGGCAGCGCCGCCGCCGTCGTCGTTCGGTTCCTCGACACAAATTGCTTACCGCGCCATTTTTTTTACGCTACTAGATTTCACGCACACATTTGCACGTATACAAACGTCATTTGTTTATGTAGTAGTACTAGGTAATTATTTTGCGAGCGTTGTATGGAGTGTCCGAGGTGTGGTAAGACTCTTACTACACATCGGACACTCCATACAACTCCGTAAGAGTCTACGGAACAATTTCGTATGCAAGTATTTTTACTTTAATGGTTTGTAAAAGTATTTATTTGTAAACGCGATTGTGCTCCTTCTTTATAGGAATTCACGGGTCAATTTCCTATGCAAGTACTTTTTACTTCCAACAGGGCTTTTGTTTGATTACGCGATTGTACTTCTTATTTGTATGAAGTTATGGATCAATTTTTGATGCAGATAGATTATACTTGAAAGTATCTCGAGCCCTGGTTTTAGGCCCTGGTTTCTTAAGGTGGACGTAGGTACTTGGAAGCCCTGGTACTCGATTTACGGGCGAGGCGAAAGGGAGTTGAGTGGGGGATAAATAAGCAAGAGAAATCAGCGCGCGCGCACATTATCTTTCTCTCTTCCTCTCATAGCGAAATACGTTTGAAGTTTCACTTCAGTCGTGTGGTCATAAGCACACTCGTTTTTTTTTTTTAACCGACTTCAAAAAACGAGGTTCTGTATTCGACCCGTATGTATGTATATTTGTATGTTTATGACAATTCTTCAATTATGACAATTCTTTCATTAATGTGATCTACATACTTTCAGGAAGATTTTAGTATATAATACATAATCATCATCATCATCATTTCAGCCGAAAGACGTCCACTGCTGAACATAGGCCTCCCCTAAGCACCTCCACTTCGACCGGTTTTGGGCTTCTCGCATCCAACGAGTTCCTGCGGTCTTCACAAGGTCGTCGGTCCACCTTGTGGGAGTATATAATACATTAGGTAATTATTCTTAATTCGCCTTTTTGGCTCGAATCTTACCGAACTTGACACCTTTTTTAAATTTATATGCTATTGGCGAGATCAATTACTTCTAATCTAAACAAACTGGGTAAATTGGACTCAATTTATTAAACGAACTCAATGTTTTATTGGTTCTATACGCGTATGATCGTAAAATAATATCGTAAAACCTCGTATTGCATAAGAAGTTTGCTTTCATACAATAACAGGTACAGTCGTTATGTAACATATGTAATAGTACCTACATATGTATGAATACGGCTAGGTAACAGGCTAGAGCACAGTTGCCATAATATGAGAACTTAAATTAAAACTAGTACAAGTAAGTACTCTATTTCTATTTAGCAGTGAGTATTCTGTTCTATTCTAAGTGTACATACAGCTAACTTACAAGTTACAACTACTTGTCAAGTCTTAATGTGCGGTCAGGGAAATTATAACGCCCACAATAAAAATGCAATGGAAATATTAATTTATGTCTACGTGTACACAGCTGTTTTGTTGACTGTACCTATAATAGTTTGCCTGCTCGCTATGAATCATGTGAACATATTCTTCATAATCATGTGAGTTAATAAAATAGGCTAATTCTAAGGGCCTGTGCACACTACGTTTTTTAACACTTTCAGTGCCTAGCACCGCCGCTCCCGGGTCGAGCGATAAATTCGTTCGTGTGCCGACATGGTCACATCCCATATATTTACGATTCGGAAGCCGAGTTGTGGGCACACGAACGAATTTATCGTTCGACCCGGGAGCCTGGTGCTGGGCACTGAAAGTTTTAAAAGCGCCGTTGACGCGCGTTTGTAGCGATACAGACGCGATACGCACGCGAGTCAGACGCAGCCTGTAGACCTTTGCACCTGCTCTATAGGATAAAGGCGCGTCGTCGACACACGTTTCAAAAACGCGCGTCAACGGCGCGTTTAAAAAACATGTGCACAGGCCCTAATGCAGTCTAGCTAAGTAACTTTATATAAGACCCGATCTGAAGGTATTACAGTTATCAGATGAGAAAGCATTGCGTTAGTTTTAAACTACTAATGGAAATCATCACTAGTACTTATGAAATCACTAGAGATGCGCCGAGAACTCGTTTATTACTCATTTACCGAGTAATAAACGAGTAACTAGCGCATCTTTAATCCTCTAGTGATTTAATAAGTTCTTGCATACTTGGCGATTTTGATAGTACTCGTTATCGGCCGAATAACTTGGTTTGACTGCCGAGGTACTCGAAAAAAACTCGTAAACTTATAGCCTGACATCTTTACAATATTAATTTAGATTAGTCATTGTCAGATTGTTAGCCTGGTTTGCGATCACCCTCCCCACCGGAGTCCGGCGTCAAGCAGCCTGCTGTGTTTCGTCGATACGTGGGATTCCAGTGCCTTAGGCATCTTCTGGGCACACTCGTTCCATCGTAGACCTCATCAATCGCTTTCCATCAGGCGTGATCGAGGTCAAGAGCGTGCCCATTCAGCAATAAAAACAAAAAAGATATATCACGTGATACGAACATACTTATTTAATTAAATAAATAATCAGTAAAAATAAAACGAACATACTTATTTAATTAAAATAAAACGAACATACTTATTTAATTAAATAATCAGTATCTCGTGGTAATCAATCTTAGCTTAGATATTGATCTAACTGTAAGTATAGCGCACTTTTCGGATCTTCACTTTCAGATCTGAAGCGTTTTGTACGTTCCCAATAATCAACCATAGATATATGTTTTTTACATTTCTATGGCGTCAACTAAACCGAATTACTCGGCAGAGTATTCGGTTCGGTAAACATAATACCGAGCAATATTCGGTACTCTGTTACGCGGTAAAACTAGTACTCTTTGCGTCTCTGGAAATCCACCATTTACTTTCCGGCAACCATAAATTAATTTCGTGTTCTTTGGTATTCCCAATGATCGCGACTTTCGATTTGAAATCATATTAACTCACATAATAGCATTCGTTTATGATAATGGAGTCGGAATTAATTCAGGTCATCTTGAAACTAAAGTCAAACAACATAAATGAAATGGTAATAGTGTCGGTGGCAAAAGAACGCTACTGAATTAAAATACGATATATCTCGTTAATAATAGTTGCGTCTCATTCATTTCATAATTTGATGTAAATTAGTTGTCATTTTAGGATTATACTTTTGACAATAACGGCAAGTATCTCTATCAACATTAAAAATACTGTCATCCTCATCAGTTTACAAACAAATCAGGTATTCTGATAAATTATTTATTTTCTGTAAGTATTTTTTTAAAGGGTCTGCAAGCGAGCAATGGAGCGCAGTATCCTTGGAGTTAAACTTACTGATCGTATAAGGAACTCGAAACTGCGTTCTAAAACTCAAATTGCCGATGTAGGTCACATTGCTGCCAAGCTAAAATGGAACTGGGCTGGTCATATCTGTCGGATGCCGGAGGAGCTATGGACTAAAGTAACCACACAATGGGTCCCAAACAGAAACAAACGGCAACGCGGCAGGCACTTTCCACAAGGATTGGCATATAACAGCACTGGATAGGGATAAGTGGAAGGAGGGAAGGGAGGCCTTTGCCTTGCAGTGGGACAGAAATCGCTGGTAAGAAATAATAATAATAAATAAGATGAGGTCGGCGGCGGCGTTTTCTATCTGACTACTCTGAGAAGAAAGGCCGAAATAAACTCAGAGGTCACACAGTCTCTATTAAAGTCCAGACATAATCTTGATCAGATCATGTGAAGACCATGGAAAGAGACAAAGACCATTGCACATTGGTGTCTGAAATGGTCTTTCTTTCTGAACCACACAGATTGAGTGGACCTGTCAAGTCAGTGCACGCATTTGTCAAAAATCGTGCAGCTCAACTCAGAAATGGAGGAGCTGAACGATTCGACGAACAATACCAAAGAAAGGACATTTGAGTAGGCCGCGTAAATTACTCAAACTGCCAAATCATGATTAAAACTAACTAAAAAGGAAAAAATAAAAAGGAAAACAGAAAAGACCCACTTCTTACTTACAATGACATGAATTAATACTAAATTACAACATATCCATACTAATATTATAAATGCGAAAGTGTGTCTGTCTGTTACCTCTTCACACTTAAACTGCTGAACCGATTTAGATGAAAAGTAGGTATAGTTTGAGTCCCGGGCAAGGACATAGGATAGTTTTTATGCCGATATTCCTACGGGATCGAGACTTATGCGGATGAAACCGCGGGGCGCTGCTAGTTAAAAATATGTTACAACTATCAAGGGGGATGCGCTAGCCCACGAAATTCAAACGTTTTTTTGCATTTTGTACCTACAAAATGCAAAAAAACGTTTGAATTTCGTTGAATTTATGACCTCATAAATAATACAACTCTTATGTTAGAATTGGCTTAAAATGTCATGATTTCATGAACTTAGAGAGTAGGTAATTGTATTGAAGATTTTTATAATTATAAAATTCTTAAATAAATATTTGTTACGGCCGGCGGCCCCGAATTATATTTAGGTCAACATACAACCTATTACCGACCTGAAAATTGCAAAAAAACGTAAGAAAATTTGAATTTCGCGGGCTACCCTGGCGCTTTTGCCTTTAAACTATCCGCCTTACTAATAAACGTATTATATCAGATGAATAGTTACACACCGATTTCTCTCTTTCAGTCGTCAGTAATTTGACTTTCGAAAGAAGAAGACAAAGCTTTGTGTAACTATACAGACGCTATACAACGTTTATTAGTAAGGGGGTATAATTTAAAAGACATTTCTACTCCGTGACAAAATCGCTATCAATAATGTCAGTTTTAACGACTGCAAGTTTCAACAAATGCACGCTCGCTTGCCAAGTTGTCACTTCACAAAAGTACGAATTGCTCTACATCGACTGTTCCATCGCTTTCAGGACTCTCAAGGTAACCAAACATGCATTATTTATACGATAACAAAGTAACTGGGTGTGTGTGCGTGTATGTACTGTGTGTAGGACGTAGGTAAAATGTATAAATAAATAAGGTTAACTTACCGGGACGTCATGTTGTTTGCTGATCAACCCAATTTGTAATTCCACTCCTGAAAGAAACATAAAACACTTTTAGGTAATTAAAAAAAAAACTAATAAAAATTCAGCGCGATAACGATTTTCTGGGGCTCTGCTGCGATGTGCGCTCCATGCTAATCAAAGCATTAATGCCGGTCCAGACTTGAAACATGACCTATTTGTATATTTGTGGCCGAACTGAACCTGGATCAATCGGCACTGTTTTAATTTCCGTATGTCCAGTGGGGTAATTGCGTAACACACTACTTATCAGTAGCATTCGCTTTCATTTTGACAGTTCAACAACATTCATTGCGTTATTTCCGTTGTTGAGCGGACAATTTTTTCTAACGTATGATTGATGATGCAATGATGATTTATGATGCAATGGATTAGCAATATCCTTCAAAATGATTCCGATTGAGATTGATAGAATGTTACGCAATTAGGGTGCTGCACTGTACTATGTCTCCGAAATATGACACAATAATTTACTGTAACAAATAAGGAAGATCATGCTTATTAAATAGTAACTTTAGTAATGTAACCGCAATTTATTTTAACTACACCTGACCTACTCTTCTCTATGTTTTCGATAATGCTGAACCTTTCTTTATCGTCATCGATAGTCTAACTAAAGTCTCAGTTAAATATAAAATACAAGTATTTCACAGGTATTTTGTACATTGTAAAAACTTCTGTGGTTTTATACATCTCAGAGCTTCATGGTGTCCGAGACTGTCGACAGCTTCACCGCAGTGACATCGATGCGGAGCAACACAAGGTGCGTTATAAGTTTTAGTTGGGTTATTATAATTTAAGTGATTTCACCAATTTTCTTTATTTTCGCAACCATAATAATCATGAATGCTATTTAACAATAAGCATTTGCTTTTAGCTTCATAAACAAATCTCAACTACAGTGCGGCCGACGAGAGAATGCGTTCTTGACATCTGTCAGTTTCATACAAACGAATACTTACTTGTTTTGCGAATTTGATCTTTAGTAGCTACTAGAATTGTCTCTCGACGGACCGACTGTAGTATGCAAATGTGGAGTTGTTCCAAACGATGGGAATATGAATTAAGGTCTTGAGTGGGTACGTGCATACTACCTCCGCGTCACAAACTTTGCCTCCTAAGTTCTGAACTGACACAAATATACATATTTTAAAATTGTTTACAAGCGCCCAGATTGGATTCCTGTTGTCGATAAACGTTTAATAGATTTTTGTGGGATACAAATGTAAGGAATAATCGTCAGCATATTAATATTTATGAACACATCAAGCTAGTGGAAATGCAGATTTTCGGAAAACAGTTCATTTATTAATAATTATTCAAAGTACAGGTCAATAAAAATTAGCCATAAAATTTACAATAGAGCGTGGATTATAAAGATTACTCGTAATTGAGAAAAAATTACAATAACATACTGTACTTAATAGATTAATCATTCGTCGAAACAAAAAACAAAAAGCAGACAAATACTTAAATCATAATTAAATCAATTATCTAAAACCATTCTTTTAGGTCATATAACATAAAACCATTCTTTTAGGTCTGGTCGGTTAACCAACCTTTAAGTTTCGCCACAGAATACTTAAAGTACTACGTACAGAAAGGCCACTCCCTTCCCCGCACTAACATCAGTTACCGCACCTCACCCTGCAAAGTACCTCACGCACACATTCATACGTATACAAACGTCATTTTATAATGTAGTAGTAGTAGGTAATTATTTTGCGAGGGTTGTATGGAGTGTCCGGGGTGTGGTTTCGCTTTGGAAGCATTGTCAGACGTTGCGCTTACAACTTCATCTGGTAGCCGATTGTATACCGATGCATGGGACCATGATATGAATCAACCTTCCAGATTTAGACAGGTTGCCAGCTAATTTGTCTCTACCACGAGTACAGTAGTCAGTGACGGATTAAGACTACTTGATGCCCTAATCAATCCACGCCTGTGGGCCCCCCTATCCGTATGTCAACTAGAATCGGTCTTTAAACCTTTACCGCCTAAAAACATTAGTTTTTTGTAAAATAAGATGATGAGATGTAACGTTTATTTTCGTTGGATCCCACTTTTGAATCCCATTTTTTAGGTATTAACGATGGATCCCGTTTGCTATTTCCGTTGAATCCCATGTTATAACAACATGTGTACATTTCAGAAGAAAAGTGTTTTCCCTATATCAAACACTAGCTTCTGCCCGCGACTTCGTTCGCGTGGAAGTCGTAAGACACTATAATATTGTAAAGTAACAGCCGCATTTTATAAAACATCCCTGTACACTTGTACGTTTGTAGTTTTGGTCTCAGCAGCCAAAATATAATAGAGAGTTATAACTGGTGACGCGGTAGCAAGCGACATATACTTAAACTTATAAACTAAACTGACAAATTTTTGTTTAATAACGTGTTATTTAACAAGCAATTCATTTTTTATTCATTTTATCTCATAAAACAACGTTTGGAATAAAAACGTATTGACTTATCATTACGCAATTTCCTGAAATTCTTTCATCGACTTGCGCTAATAGAATAAAAAACTTTTTTACAAAAAAAAAACAACCGACTTCAAAAAGAAAACACTACAAAGTGATAAATAACTTTAATTTCGGAAGTCGGTGTCGTTGGTTCCGCATTTTCGTTTTTTGACACCGACTTCCGAAATTAAAGTTATTTATCACTTTGTAGTGTTTTCTTTTTGAAGTCGGTTGTTTTTTTTTTGTAAAAAAGTTTTTATTTTTCACTTTTTAGTTGTACCTACCCCACAAAAAGTAAACAAAAAGATCGTTAATGTAGACAATGTAGATAATTTTTTAGATTTTTGTCGATTTTTCTAAAACCGCTTGTCCGATTTCGATAAAATTTTCATGGGTCCATTTGGGAAGTATACCCTTTCCAACAAAAAAAGAATTTTTCAAATCGGTTGGCAAGCAACGGAGTTATGCGCGAACAAACATAAAAAAAAAAAATAAAAAAAAATACAAACATTCGAATTGAGAACCTCCTCCTTTTTTAGAAGTCGGTTAAAAAGAGATTATTTTTAGTGGGTTACCCGGAACCGAACTAGTTAGATTAGATTAATTATTAAAAAAAAACAATGTTAGGTTAGGTTAAAACAGTGACCCCTACGCACGAGCCGAGCGAGCGAAGCGAGAGCGGTGCCGCGGCAGCGGCCGGCGAGTGCCAGAAACGACTAGATTATATAGAGAAAATGAGTTGTTTGTGAAATAAATAGTATACGAAACGTTGGTTGTAAACTAAAAATTTGTCAACGGAGTTTTGGTGAAACATTAGTGAACCCCTCATTTTATTATAAACAATTTTGTTGTTGAAAGTCCCGCATTAAGATTTTTTTAAGCATTCGGGATCCAACGGAAATACTTTTCGGGATTCAACGACAATAAAACGTAATTATCTTGCATTTTTTAAATTCGGGATCCAACGGAAATACATAATAACGTTTTGCGGGATCCAACGCCACAAATATTAAACTGGGATTCAAAAGCGGGATCCAACGAAAATAAATCGCCAGGCGGGGGGCCCGCGGGAAGGGGTGGTTTGTGATTGGCTGATCGCAATTCCGGTACATTCGAAATGCCGATGCCGAATGCACTAGCGGCCAGCAAGTGTGCAAGCGGGAGCGGGGTTATGACTAGGTCGGACTTATGTCAACTTAAAACGAGCGAATTTTCAAATTAGTCCTAGAAACTTTTTTTGGTGTGGTTTTTGGTGACGTGGAAGTGAGACGTGATGCCCTAAGGACGGATTTTTTTTGTGCTTCTTCTGGTGCCCCCCAGACGTGATGCCCTAGGCAATTGCTTAATTTGATTAAGGGTTAATCCGTCACTGACAGTAGTTATGCCCCTCTCCGCGTTTATTGTATTCATTTAAATTCTGCCTAACGTATAATGCCACCTGTAATATCACCATAGCGGGAACAGTCAATATTAAAATTCTTATACGTTCTTATTCATTCGTTTTCCGGAGTTACCGACATAGCTTGCAGAGTAAGCAAACTGAAGTGGCAGTGGGCTGGCCATGTTTGTCGAAGGACCGATGGCCGGTGGAGCAGACGAGTCCTTGAGTGAAGACCGCGTATCGGCAACCGTAGTGTGGGACGCCCCCCAGCTAGATGGACGGACGACCTAAAGTGGCTGGGACGGGCTGGATGCGGAAGGCGGAGGACAGGATGTTGTGGCGCAGCCTGGGAGAGGCCTGTGTCCAGCAGTGGACTGTAATAGGCTTTTTTTTTTTATGGATGGGAATTCATCAAATGACCCCTCCCACTCTGGGTGGAGCGGAAGGGAGTGTCAGACTCTTACTGACTAAAACCCATCCGTGTTCCTTCCTTAGCTCTTTATGTTCCGGGGTAGCGGTAACCCTTTCGGACAATCCCGCACCCCCGGCAGGCCCCTTCCTTTATGCTGACATCTCTTTGAGGCGCGCGTGGAACACGTACGCGCCGTCCGGCACGGGCCTGGTCCTGATCGGACGGTGAGCTACCCATTACTCTCCGTCCGCAGGCCCGCGCCTACGGTGGCCGGGAGTCGTCACGCGGCTCCCGACGCCCGGAGCGTCTCCCGCGGCGGCTGGGGTGTGAGGCTCTCTCCCTCAGCCGTTCCGCCACCTCCTTCGCTAGCATGACTGCTTCGCAGAAGGAGGTGACCGCCTCCCACTCCCTCTCGCCCCGGACCATGGCTTGAACCAGGGCCGGACGCGAGAGGTCGCCGCCGCTGTGACTGTAATAGGCTGAGTTGATAAAATTCTTAAGTAAAATTAAAACAAAAGTTTTTTTTTCTGCTACAACAATATTTGCTATTTAAAAGTATGACTTTAAAGAATAGTCGAATTATTTACACAAAGCAAATGACTTATGATCTATTGAATAGAACCTTACATTATAGAAACAATAACTTGCATTACTTGCATATAACATAAAGATGATAAGCTGATTAGCTAAATATAAGATGACTGGTAGGTATGACTGTGATCGTGATCAACAATTATTAGGTTTTGATAGAATAGAATACTCTTTATTATGTACACCTTTTTATTTACTGACTTAATTATAGATACTTTACAATGGGTGACACAATGGGCGGTCTTATGTCTTTTTTAATCGGTCAACGAAGTGTACCGAGAACCTGAATTCTGAGCAATCACTACGATAAATACATACTTCCTAAATGCGAAAGTAACTGTCTCTCTGTCTGTTACCTTTTCACGCTTTAACAACTGAACGAATTTCGATGAACTTTGGCACACAAGTAGACCGTGACCTAGGTTAGGACAAAGGATACTTTTTATCCCGGAAGTACGATCAAGTGAAATAATTTCCGACCTCTACGTGGGCGAAGCCACGGGCTTTGCTTGTTTACCATATAAACAGTTCGGTAATAAAATATGGAAGATGTTGCCAGAAGATTTCAGAGATAATCAGCTCCAAAAATGTCAACACTGTTTTTGGGGTCGTGTTATCGTTGGTGTAACACGTTGCATTCGACCTACTTGTGTCGATCATTTATCGCCCCTGTTATCGCACTTGGACTGGATACACCTAGTTTTAATAAAAACTCTCTTTTATAACTGGTATTTATGTCATCTAAATTAGTAGATTTATGACTCTGGTGTGCAGTCTAATCTTGTTGCGCAGCAGAGACAAAAACACTACTCAGCAAAACATCACATGATACTGAAAGAATTACGGAAATAGATCGTCTATTGAAAATTTGAAATACAGCAGGATGTTTTGGATTTAAATCTAAAAGCTGTATTGAATCCTTGCCTAGCCTTCCCGTTAAGTATAACGAAGTGCATCTGTTATTTCACCACTTAAGCAGCACTAAAGTAGAGGCCTTCAAAGACCACCACTAATATCTTCTTCTTTATGACTAGACGCCCAGTTATCCTACGCTCCAATTCAGACCTGCTCATCTACTTTATTTTATAAGCGAGGACCAAAATAATATTACTCAATGCAAGATATATTGGCCGGATGCAAAGAGATATACGAATTCATACGCGAAATCTTTCGACACCGACTTAGACTCTTTGTTACTTTATGAGCGTTGCCATAGAACTGCTAGTCATTGGTGAGAAGATCCTCTGTGTCAACTGAAATGCCAGATTGCGACAACCATAGCTACTTAATCAGACATGCCTATTAGTCTCTTAGAAAGACTTATTTCGCAAGGGCTTCTAACTGTACACCTCTAAACCTACGGCAAAAACGTTGTTCTCCAATCGGGTAAGTACTCGTAGGTACCTTGGCTATAAATAATGCCACAGTAATTGACTCTACAACAACATCAGTCTGTAAATACAACTTGACGTCCTTTAGGTCCACGCCTTTTCCCTTGTATAACAAATATGTATTGCGCATTTTAAAGCTTAGTCACGATGTAAAACAATGGTCTGTTTTAAAATGGCGTCAAAAAGTCCTGTTTCGCGCCACCCAAACAATAATAATAGCTGATATGAATTAACTTCCGTTTCAGTTAGTGCAACATAGGTACTATGCATTTCCATATACACAGGATATGATGTCAAGTTAGAATTAAATTATAATATAGTGCAAGTAATTTTATTGTTCATTTTTCCCTAGCTATCCGAGATGCTTACAAAGTTACAACCCGATTCAAACTCTATGGCGGATTTAGTGTGAGCTACTCGTTGCGCAGTACCTAAACCCATAGAGGTATAAAAAACATTCAACTTCTTTCTTATGTATATCTATTATCTATGGTAGTGAATTTGTTGGCGCGCAGCGACTCACGTCATGTTCCGAGCTTCCATAAAGTTTGAATCAGACTGTCCTCATGTTTCCAATCGCTGAAGATCTTTCATGTGAGTGTTTGCATTAGAATATCAGCAAGACAACCACGCCGTAGATGCAAAATGGAGCTTTTAAAAAAGTCCTTTACATGCCGACGTATATATTTGCTTGCTAAGATTCTCGATAAACCAGCAGTAATCTTCTTGAAGATGATTCACAGTCGGGTCTTACTCATATCTCAGCTAACTATTTTTACTAAGTAGCAGTACTTAATCGTAAGTTTCATCATATATAATAAGTTCGGTAGGTATATTCGTCATCAGAGAGCACCGAGTAAAAGGATTACATGAATATTTCAAATTCGCACGTACCGAAATGAAAATCTCATATATTACCAACTCGGGATGAGTTGGTCATAATTATACGAGACTAGCAGCACCCCGCGGTTTCACCCGCGCAAGTTTCGATCCCGTGTGAATATCGGGATTAAAAGTATCCTATCTTATGTGTTAATCCAGGAAACGGTCTATCTATGTGCCAATTTTCATCCAAATCTGTTCAAGGGTTTACGTGTGATTGAGTAACAAACATCCAAACATCTTCACAAACTTTCACATTTATAATAAAATAGTATAGTAGGATTTCAACCCATGATTATTTATGATGATCTTATTCGTGATCGTAGGTAGTTATTTAGACATGATTATGTTTTTATTTTTATAAATAAACGCTGATAAGACGATTTCGGCAGATCTCCATAATGTCATCACGCATTTGGAAGTCAACAAGCGCCTACTCGTTTAGAATGAATGTGAGTAAAGTCAAAGAGCTGCTACGCATTTACGTGCCATGTGCGTTGAACTGATGTTCGAGAGCCGACCCCTAGACAATGTCACCAGACAATGTCAGTCTACCCCAGCCACCTTCTATAGGTCGTCCGTCCGTCTAGCTGGGGGGCGTCCCACACAATACTATAGATGATGCAAACTTTTCTGACATGCGAGGATCAAGTGCGTTCATTTCTCGAATCTCACTGACAGAAACTCAGGACCAGTCGTTGTGACGATGTTTGGGAGAGACCCATGTCTAACAGTGTATGTCTTTCGTCGACAGAATGATAAATGATATAGGCTGACAATGAAGTAAAAAGAATAGAATAGAATTCTATTATCTCATAATAAGTTACGATCAGCCACATCTCACGAAACTCGCGAGCGTGTCTACTTGTTTGACTAGCAGGTAGGTCTGTCGGATATTATGTAGACGCCTTGACCTAGTCGAGGTAGACCCCGCGGTGACCTGGCTGACGTGTACAGTGCAACGCTATTAACGCTAAAAAGACGAACAAGCACAGCATACTAAAAATAACATGCCGCCTTTACATAAGTGGAGGCAGATGTCAGAGGTTGTTTGTTGTTGGTTGGAATGGCGTTATGAGTTGGAACCTTGGAGAAGACGAGGGAAACGATGGATTGTGTAAATGATAATATAGCTAGAAAGGGGGGTGACAACAGTGAGGAGATGACGTAGAGATGTGTGGAAGTAAACATGTTGAGCTGGAGAGGGTCAGAGGGTTTCAGAATTAAATTTGGATAAGAGCAGAAGGACTACGAAAGAAATGCTCGATGATTTTTTTCTTCTGTCTCCCAAGTAGCATTGCAAGCTGTATATAAGCTGTATTTAAGTTGGTTTTTATACTAGAAGCTGTATATAGGCTGTTTAAGCGCTTATACAGTCCTTGTAAGTAAAAAAAGGGGCCCATATTATACAGATTTTGCGTTAGTAGAGCTGTATAGTAGCTGTAGAAGCAATAGAGAAGCTGTACAATAGCTGTATTAAAGCTGTTATTCGGTGAACAAAGAAACCATTATACTACAGATATTATCTTATAATTATTTTGTAATTTTGTAAAGAAAAGTGTTCTTAATAGGTTTTTGAAGAGAATAACAAAAGAATAAAAATAAAACAAAACTATTTTCGATGACATTATGCGTATAATATTAAACGTTCTAATAATGGCGACACTATTATTTAATATTTATTAGTAGAAGTAAAAGATAACCGTGTAGACATGTACCTATATCTGATGGTGTTATTCGGTGAATTGAAAGTGCAAATTAAATTTATCGTGAACCTGTGTATGTTTTCCTTCAAAATATTCAGGCGCCAGCAAAATAATCGAGCTGACATAAAGAAAAATACTAAATACGGCAATTAAATGTATGTTTTTAAGGTTAGAATAAAAAAATAATTTAAAAGTAATAATATGAAGGCTCAGTGATCCTTATTCAAGCTGATTATCACGATGCGGCTTTGGGTGTTGTAAAAAAATCCTTTAATTATATGTACTTTAAATTTTGTTTTTAAACATTTGAAAATGGCGACAATTAGCGAAGCAGCCTAAACGGTATTTGGAGAGTATTATAATCTGATAGCTGTACTAAGTAAGTTATGGATTACATTGTACAGCTATTGGCTTTTAACAAGTTGTATAATAGAATATTTTTATTACTTAGGCTGTATATAAGTTCTCTACGTATAACTTATAATCAGAGGTCGGAGTAGGTAGATTGACTTAAGGTCGTTGACGTCAAACGTAGAGGATAATATGAATATGCCTCCAAAATACCGGAACTTCATATTTATTGTGATATTTGTTCCGGAATTTTGAAATTAGCACGAATTTGTGTTTAAGGTGAAAAACGTATTAATAATATCAATCTACGCTGCCAGTGTTAGCTAATGGTGAAAGAAATCAGTATTTTATTTTATACAAAAATACCATGGAATAGTTGCACCGTATTTTGTCCCTTACTGTTGAATTAGAAATGACGCTTGACAGTATGAGAAAAAACTTAGACAGGGCCTTTTGTTTCTTTATCTCGTGTTCATCTATGTTCACAACGCATTGACCGCACGCAACGACCAATCAGAAGCAAGTATCCTGTATGACTCATTGGGTGTTCATATAATAAACGATTTTGTTAGCCTATCTGTATGTTTTTTATTTTATTTTATTCCATAATTCCAATCCCGGAACTTTTTCCGGTACTTCCCGCACATTATGGATAAAATGGCATGTCCATATTATAATATCTTGACGCAAGTATATAAAATCAATCTACCTACTCCGACCTCTGCTTATAATGCTCTTCAGAGTTACTTAAAGAAATGAAAAACCCTGAGCTCAAAATTACTTTGATCCGTTCCTCACTTTATCAATAATATTTTATTAAAAACACACTTGTGATTTGGCAGTATAGGTCTGACTAAAGCTGTAGGTACTATAGCTGTCATTTATTTTTTAGTCATAAAACCACTGTATTTACAATAGTGTATAATTACGCCATAAAAATAAGTTTGAGAACGGAGTTTGCATACACCATTGTACAGAAACAAGTATCAAGTGTTACTGTAATAACACTTTGAGCTGTAATAAGTAAGTGATCACATGCAAAATACAGCCTCTGTATACAGCTTTAAAGCCGGCTGTACACATGGGGCCAAGGTGTTGGGCCAACGTGTTGGGCCAAGGTGTTGGGCCAACGTGTTGGGCCAACGTGTAGAGAGCTACCTGGCGGTATGTTGGCTTAATTGGTCTACTTGGCGCCAACATTGGCAGGCCATCCGAATAGTGTCGGTTTTTTGTGCACACATCAAAGGATCTTGGCGCGCTCCGCAAACAGCGTTCACACGTTGGTGTCTTGTTCAGTTCGTTGTTACTCGTCAGCGGAGACAGTATCGTTGCGCATGAGTGAAATTTACGTTCCCATGTTCCGATAGCAAAATTATTATCACCCTGTATATCAATAATAACTAATAACACATTTACCTCGTTCTATTCCGATGAATAGTCACCATCCACCACCTTCTTTTGCGCCATTTCTTTTTAGTCACTCTACTTTGGTGCACATGTACGTAATAATTAAACGCACTGTATAAATAAATTGCCGCGGCTGCAAGAACTTCTACGTCCATCTTTGAAGCGCCAATGCAGAATGATCAGTAAGCCAATGTGTGAACAGCAATCTTGGTTATCCATCATTTTTGCCCAACACGTTGGCCCAACACCTTGGCCCCATGTGTACAGCCGGCTTAACGATGAAACCAGATTGAAGTGTCACAAAATACTTAAAGTTGTATAGTAGAGTTTTAATATTCCGTTTAAGCACCCCAAGCTTACGCAGATCCCTCAATAAAGATTTTATACAGTTTGAGTTGTATAATAACTCATAAATCACTCTTACAAAGACAAAATCATTTTTGACACTCTTGTAAGTCTCTAAAAAGAACTCTAAGTTCTAAATAGGCTGGTATATCTATGTTGAAAACGCTTGCGTGCTGCTTTGGCTGTATCTGAGACAGAAGCTATGCCTAAAACTAACGTCGACAAAACAACAAATTCGACAGGCTTCTAAGCCGCATTGGGTTAGCTCGAAATCTCCGAAGCGAATGAGTTAGTGAGTTAGAGATTTGTAAACACGAACTTCGTGACCGTGGGGCCGGCCGGTTAGAACAAATATCCCGCTATCTGATATTTGCAATCATGCTTAACTTTGTAAATCTCTTCGCCAAATATGGCTACGACATCGTAGGTACGCGTTTTCTATCAGTATCTATAATCCAACAAAGAGTAAGGTTTTAAGACTCCATGTTTAATTATGCTACGCTGCCAACATTCATTTTTACCGTGGGAACTTTAGAGACACTTAGAAGGACCATGTCAAAAATTCGATTAACAAGCACAAAAGTTTTTTAACCTTTTAACCGCCCGACTTCATATCAGTTACCTTGCCCCCAGAGCCAGAAAAAAAAAACGAAAAATTAATACCAGACAGAATACAGCGTAATTGAATAAAACAGCAGATTAAACGAGCTGTGGTATTTGTAGTAAATATACGACTCTGGCGAAATAAAAACGAAAATATTTGTTGGATTAATCCGACGTAAGCGGTTAAAAGGTAGTGCCTGTGTCATAATCGTATGTTTTCTGTCTGTTACATACATATTAGGTACCTATACATAGTTTTGTAGTACAATAGTTCTAAAACGAGATATTGCTGCACGTAGGACAAGTCCACACTCCCTTAAGGTGCCCTTGAGCCAGTTATACACAGTTGCACTCGTCCCCTTTCGCCCGACAACTCTCTAAGATCATTTTACTACTAGCTGCTATACAAATTTTAAAATGAACAGTTGAACACCCACAAACTTTATTTGTTTTTGTATCAAAGTGCAAATCTGCATACAATGGGTTCGATGATTGTCTTTATATAACAGTAAGTATTTAGTTTCCTGTTTTGGACTGGTCATTTCTTGATGACAAATAACAATGTAACTGCTCAGACATTATTCTAATAAAAAATAAACTAGGAGTTGTTGATCATAATTTCCAACACTTCTCATGAACTGATTTATGTTGACCAATAAACCAAATACCGAGTAATAATTTCTCAGATTTATAGTTACACTTTAGTTGTAGATAAGAAAGATACAGGTTTCAATGAGTAGGCCTTGCGGGTGCAACACCTATCTAGTATCTAGCAGTCAGAGGGGCACGCCCTGTAAATGACTGGAGATAAGAATGAACTGTGTGCATTGGTGTTTTTGAGATTATTTTGAATAATGATATGGCAAAAGATGCATAAGTCAACAGTAATTACTTATATTTGAGATAAAGATGTCAACTCAACATGACCCAGGCAGAATAGATGGCGGCATCAGTTTTGGTGCCAAAAAAACATGTTGAGATAAACACTCAAATCTGTTAAGAACTAGAACATGCAATCTAGCAAACCGAATTATGTAAACCAGCTATATCTAATCACACACATTAATCTAGATAAAATGAGACAGCAGTATCCAGCATAAACTCAACTAGTTATTTATTACAGAATCATAACAATTTTGGGGGAAGTATCCATTTATTATAGGGAACTAGAAAGTGAAGCATTCTAGCAACTGAATTATGTAAACAAGCTATCTACACTGCTTTAAATAATCATCACTCACATTAATTTAGGCGGTGTCCTGCGTGAGCGACGAATACGACGCGACGCGACGCAACACGACGCAACGTAATGCGACGCGATGCTACACGCGACAAATGTCCTACGTGATTTTGGTCATTTCTTCTCGAATCATGGAGAAGTACAGTACAATTTTAACAGGAAACCGTCAATGGGGACAACGGCAATACATTTTAATTATTTTTATTGAGTTCCGAATGGGGACAACGGGAACAGACGGAAAGTTCATATGTAGTTCGTGGTGTCGCGTCTGGTCGATCTCAAAACAAGTACGCAATACGTCGCGTCTCGCCGCAGACTGTCATATAGGATGCTGCAGGGTATGCCGTTGAGTTGATCGCGTTCGTCGTGTTCGCAGCGTCGCGTCGCGTCGTATTCGTCGCTCACGTAGGACACCGCGTTAGATAAAATGAGGTAGCAGTATCCAGTACAAACTCAAAAGTTTTTTATAGAATTAAGAAAATTTTGGAGGAAGTACCTGTGCTGCTGGGAATTTTGTTGCACCACTTTTTCTTCCCAGCTAAAGCACTAGGAAGCGGTGAAGGGTGTGTGTTTTGGGAGACTGTCTTATGTAATTTAGATGTTCAAAAAGTACTGGTTCTCAGCCTAGTTTGGATAAATGACTGTTGTTCTTTTTTTTTTTTCTAACAAGTTCAAAACATGAAAAATATCCCTTTTCAGTTTTAATTCTTTGTGCCGGGTGAAGGCCTCCTCCAACTTTTTCCAGTTTTCCCTTTCCCTTGCTAGTCTAGTCAAACTGTCAAAGTTTCCCAGCGGTCTTCACTACAGTCCATTCAGTTATTTAACTTCTGATTTTGCATCACTGTCAAAATCATAGTGGTCTTTATACTCCTTGTGGAAAGGTTGCTTTTGGATTGCTGCTACTGACAAGTATGTCAAAATCACAAAGATTTTTATTCTCATTATAATATGGTTGCTGGTGTCAGCTGTAAAATATCTGTGAAAGCACTGTATGTCATCTTCCTATCTTTTAAGAAGTTTTATTTCCTTTCTCTTTCCCTCTTTAGGGTGCTTTTTTGTTCCATCTCTTGATGGATAGGAAGTACCTATTACCTACTTAAAATATTATAAAAAACAAGTTTCAGAAAACATTTGTGAGTAAATTAATTAAGTGTTACATGGCTTTGTTGTTATGCATAACTATTTAATCAGTATCACCTATGTTGTAATGTTATTCTTATTACTAAATGATAAACTTCAATCTCAAATGAACAGTGCCAATTTTGCCTTGTGTAGATAAAAGCAATAATTTATGAGTTATTATTATAATTTATTACACATCTACTAATTATTATTTGTCTTCAGACCAATATTAGTGAGTCCATAATTATTAATAAAAACATTTGTGACCCAGATTTTGTCAACTTGTTGTGTAAACAATTTTTAATGAGTCTCTTGAATGTTTTAATTGGGGTTTTAACTTTTCCTCCTAACACAAGCAATTCCTTGCTTAAAAGGTGATCTCCAATAACATGTATCGAAAAGCCCTTTGTAATTGAAATAAACATTTTTATTTTTTTATATTTCATAACTAATTATTCTGATAAAGCGTCAATAAACTTCACTCACCGAAAATCGAATGACTAGTGCAGTCACTTGGCATTCCTTGGATATAATATTAAGTTTTCTCAAAATTGAGTATCAATAGTGCTCAGCCTATACACAACAGTTTTTTTTTTAATCCTTTTACCAGCAGAAGGAAAGCCGCCCATTGTATATTTTGTAGTGTTTGATGTGTTTATTTCATGTTATGTATTTTTGTGGTGTACAATAAAGTATATATAAATAAATAAATAGTAAGGATCCAAGTGTAGCAGCAAAATAAAATTTGGGGTATGGTTTACCAAAATTAAGCTTTAATTAATATGCCTATTAGATGGTGGCACGTATATTGCCGTCATCGGTAAAAGGGTTAATTCTCACCTTTGTGATTATGGTAGTTTCTTATAATAGGGCCAATTAAACCATTACAAAATATTAGAGGATGTAAGAAGTTTGTATTATTACTTATTTATTTTAGTATGACCAGATAGGTTAGTTCTTATACAAAAATATGACTTGGATGTATTATTATAATATCAATTTTATTGTTATGTAGCTGACCTTCCAACAATGCTAATTTCCTACATAAATCAAATAAAACGGAAACACACAAGATAAAAGTGACTATTTTCATTGGCAAACAAAATACTGTGAAACAGACAACTGAACATTTGTTGGTGCCTCTGCCTATGAAGTAAACCTGCATTTAAAATTAAACATGTTCTACCTGTTGCATGCTTTAAAACAAACAGTTATCTAGGAATTGAAAGCAATATCTTGTAAAACAAATGTTTGTAAACATTAGAAATGTTTACCAAAACTTGAAGCTACATCCATTCCACAGTGCATTAGAAGGTGCAATAGAAACACATATTTAGCACATCACTGGCCACAATATTTCCCTGACTTACAAGAAAAAAGGTTTCATTGTACTTATCAACAAAGTTTAATAGATTCTACATGGCATCATTCCATTCCCCAGTGGGAGGGAGGCGAGTAGGTGTACAAAAATCAATACCATTTTATTGATTTCTAGCGGTATCTCAAACATACACGCATCCAGATAATTTCGCTATGTTGTACCTATGTCATCGATAGCCTGGCCTGCTCGTAAATGTGAATACCTACCAACTTTCCCTATCGCTGGCATACAAATACCACGTTCATCGGAAATCACAAGATCGTGTAGATCAAAACATTGTCGACGAGAACGGTAACGGTACGTTTCAAACACTATCCTTTCACGCATGTTAACACAATCGTATTCATTTACTCCAATTATTGCACTAGTGCTCACATTTAAGACCTCTGAAAGTGACCTTGAATTAACCAAATTAAATCGTGACGAAAGACTCATACGTAGCGAGATCGAGATCCCGATTGATTTTTCTGTGCCACAATTTTTGCTCAGCTCGCAATGGAAATGTACGAATATAATCTTTCTTCTCGTATTAAACACTATAATCACATTTCAACACTCACCTTGCGTAACAAGGTAGATATCAGGTCACTGCACCCAAGGGTTTCCATAATTTATGCCACACAAAATCACACACGATATCATTTTCGTCAAAATGCACAAACAAAAAAAACCAACGTGACGAGAGGAAGCGCATCGTTCAAGCTTCAAATTTATACTGACAGCCATGCTGCTGATGAGTCCGACTTTATTGTGGACTTGTGCGCTGATTGGTGGAAAAGAAGCTTATAAAAAAAATTAATTGCGCGGTTCCACCAATCACCTGCAAGAATTTCAAAAATTCTTGATTGTGTGCCAAAAATCGAGCGATAAACAGTGCACGGGTTATTTTTTTTTTATAATTATTATTTAATAATCTTATCACCGTTCGACGTGGAAATTTAATGGAAATGTCTGTTTATAGCAGTAGACTAGAAAACGTTTAATGGTGATACATCATATTCATAACATTTTGTATTGAAAGTACATACATTCGCATTCATCATTATTGTAATCTAAAGAGGTGTGTATAAGAACCAAGAATTAAAAAGATAGTTTTTTGTCGTTCTTAATTTATTTTATTAATTAATTTCGAATGTTAATAAAAAATTAAATAATTTCCTCGATTAACTAAACGTTTCTGTCAATGTCATTCAATAATTTTTCAGTTGAGTACATGAGTGTGAGTCAGTGTCAGTCAGACAGTACAAACAATGTCAAAAAGCACCATTTTAGGTTAGGTGCCAAAGCGTGTAGTAAATCTCAAAATATATTAATTTTCTTGGATAAAAATGGCAAGAAAGAAAAATAAAGAAGGCAAAAAGAAAGTAACCTTAGTGTTCGATGAAACTAAGAGAAAGTAATATATTTATTGTTTTTGATTCAGTATGAGTATGTGCACCACTCGCTTGTTATGCTAACCAATGTTTTTGTTTATTTTTTAGGGATTTCTTATGTGGGTTCCGTAAAAGAAAGTTAGAAAGAAAAAAGAAGGCACAGGAGGAACTGAAAGCGCTTTTGAAAGTGGAAAAGAAACGTATAAAACAGGAGGTATGTTAAACATAGAACTATGGAAGACAACTTGTGTTTAATTGCACGATGTATGTTTCGTTGAGAACAGCTTCTTCTGATAAATCTGTAAGGTTGGAGTTTGTAGCCTATAAAATGTAACTTGGTTGTTTTCAAGGCATGATCAATATCCCTATCTCTATTAACTTAGTATTTTGGTGCAACTTTAACTCATCTGCTTCCCCTGTCATAACCTTGATTCTTTTTGTTTCAGAATAAGGAATCCTACAAAAAGCTTGTGGTGTCAAGCAGACCCATTCCAGATATAGAACAACTCCTTCAGGATGAATATGAAGATGAGGATGTTAATGTTAAAATAGTTGAACTCTCAGCAGATACTTTACAGAAGAAAGATTTAGTAATTGGTGAGAATAAACCTAAGGAAAACGTTAAGAAAGTGGAGAAAAGCAAAAAAAAAGATAATGAAAAGTCAACAATTTCTGGAATGGGGTCAGATGAAGAAAGCGCAGAGGAGGAATCTGAAGCAGAGGGAGATGACGATGAAAAAATAAAAACAAAGAAAGAAATAAAGAGCATGCTAAAGAAACAAGCAACTAAGAAAATACAAAAGAGCAAAGTATTCCAAATGAAGAGCAAACTAGACAGAATTCAGAACAAAAAGAAGTCAATTCAAAAGAAAGGACACATGAAAGCTAAATCTGATCCAAGGAAAGGTCATGGGAAAGGGAAACCTGAACCAAGGAAAGGAGGAAAGCCTAAACCTGACCTAAGGAAAGATAAATCAAAGAAAAAAACTGGTAGAAGAAAACATTGATTGATTTAATTCTATATATACTTAAGATGCATAATAGATTCAACAATAATATCTAATGAGATATTTTAAATAATCACTCCTCCCTTGTTTCTCTTAAAAACATTACATAATAATTTGTAATCTCAAATCTTGTTCCTCATCTTGATTGATTGTTTACATTTGTAATTGTAAGAAAAAAATTAGCTGCATTAGGTTTCACTTGGAAATATCACTAAAATCTTAACGAAAATAAAAAATTGCACAGATACAAAAAAACATGCATTGTGCAAACTTTATAAAAAAAAAACAATATCACTTATTATTTGTTTGTGTTTCTTTATGTACCATATTATCACAGTTGTCACCATCTTTAACAGTTTCTGCTTCATTGATTACTTTATTTCTTGAATATTTACGAGTTACTAGTGATTTAGCCTTACTGTTGGTAGCATTGTTTCCATCAGTGCTTATAAGTACATTTGCTTCTACCCTACTTTTAGTGTTTCTAGTTCTAGTAGTAGTAGGTTCTTTAAATTCCAAAATTTCATCACTTTTTTCAGGTGTATTTTTCTTTTTTACAAGTCTTTTGTTTTTAGTGTTGTGTTCGTTATCATTGTAATCATCAATATTTTCTGGTTCTACAGACTTTTGATCAATAGCCTCCGCCTTTTTATTTGGTGTCATTTTCTTCTTAGGTGCAATTTTAACATCCAAATTATCTTGAGAATGAATTTCTGCTTTTGTTTTCTTGTTTGATGTAACTTTCTTCTTAGGTGCAGGTTTAACAGGAGACTTATCATTTTTTGCTACAAAATCATCCATATCATCTTGAGTTTTAGTTTTATCTGCTTTTGGTTTCTTATTTGGTGTTACTCTCTTCCTAGAAGTTGTTTTAACATCCAAATTATGTAACAAGTTATCTTCTTCAGTTTTTATTTTCATATTTGGTGTTAATTTCTTCCTAGGAGCTGGTTTAACAGACAGTTTATCAGTTTTAATTTCAAAATCATCCATATCGTCTTCAGGATTAACTTGTTCAGCTTTCTTAGGTGTAACTTTTCTTTTGCGAGGTGATTTCTTCTCATTTTCTTTCTCTGCAGTTTCTGTTTTTACAATTAACTTCCTAATCTCTGAGTTAGCATTTATGTTCTGATCATTTAATTCGTTCCTTGGTGTAACTTTTCTAGTTTTAGGTGGCTTAACTTCATCCTCATCAACAGATTGTTCACTTTTAACTACTTTTTTCACTGGAGTTTTCTTTGGCGATTTTCGACCTAAGCCACTAGATGGACATATGTGTCTATTCAAACATTCATGGCACATTGGGCCTACAGGTAAGCAGATGGTTTGCCCAAATCCTACCAGGAGATGATTTACTTCACTCCAAAGTTCGAAAGGCAGCCAAGTTTGCAATGAATATTGTGTGGTTTCAGGAGTCTTTGTTGGTTCCTTCACCCAACCTATTCTGTTGATGATTCTATGAACATGAGTGTCTACACCTGTGGAAAACAGTTAAGGTTACATTACTAGTAGAAAGTGGAATAAATTAGTTTTGTAACAATTATACTGTTTTGAACTCACCAATCCCAGTAACCTTATCCCAAGCAACCAACATACAGATGTGAGCCATCTTTGGCCCAACACCGGTCAACTTGCACAACTTTTCCGCAGAGTCTGGTATGTCTCCATTGTACTGTTCTTTCAGGGTCTGGGTAGTTTTCTTTATGTACTTCACTTTGGTCTGAAATATTAAATTTTATTCTACATAGAAGTAAAATCATTGATTTTAAAGTCTCTTTTAGTTATTGACGTGGTGTACAGTCAGTTATAGCAATTAGCTGACCCACCTTAGCATAAATGGTTGAGATTTTATAGAATACGAATCAATAGAATTTTATAACTCTTTTATATTTTATTTACTTTGCTCAAATAAATAAAATACAAAAGAATTCTAAAATTCTATCAATTCATCTATATTATATAAAATCTCAATCATTTATGCAACGGTGGGTCAGCTAATTGCTATAACTGACTGTACCTTTCTACCTGTTAGTAATAGGGGGTAGGTAAATCATTTTCAAGTTGAAATATACTCTTCCAAGCCAAGTATGAAGCAAAGCAGCAGGTTTATTTGAATAATTTGGTTTTCAAACAAATAACTTTTAGCGTTACCTTCCAAAATCCAACAGGGTATATCAACTTGCCCAGTTCATCATCACTCATATTTAATACATTGTCTACTGTTAGCCCTCTGGCCCTGAGCCGCGCCATAGCTGCAAATGTCACTTGATCCTTTGTCTGACTAGACAACATTAGAGATATCAGACATTGATATCTGTACACCTGGAAATATTTTCTTGGATAAGTTGGGAATTTAATGTATATTTTATGTACAGACGCCAGCACATCAACCTACCCGAAACTGTCAGATTTTCCCAATCAACTTTGAACCTTATGCTTTAGTGATAAAGTTGAAAATCTATAAAAGAAATTTGACAGATTGTAGTAGGTTGATGTGCTGGCGTCTGTACAAGAGAAAAGACATGTTGCGCCAACCCCAAATAAACTGGGATAAGGACAGGAGAATGATGATTTAGGGAAAGAATGAGCTTTATGTTAAAAAGAACTAAGATGAAAGGGAAAGATCAAAAGTCATCTGTACCCACCAGTGGGATACTCAGGATTGCAGATGATGCTTAAAATTAAACAACTTTATATTACACCAGAAAACAGACTTCAACTTACTTCTGGAGCAGCTTTTTTATCACCACTCATATGGCAGCCCATAGTATCTACTGGGGCATCATTGTTAGATCTCATATTTCTCAAGTTCAATAGGAACTCCTTCCAATTAGCTGGCTCCCATAATCCTTTTGTCTCCTGCGGAAAAATAAAAAATATATAATTTAGGCATTGTTAATGTTACCTAGGTACTGTAAAATAAACAACAACTGAGAAGATAATGAAGTAGGTAGAACTTGAAAAGCAAGAAATAAAGGCTTGGTTACCTCTTTCTCTGGAGAATCCTTTTCATATTCAATTTTAACGTGCTGTTTCTTCTCAAATCTAAACTGACTCAAGTCAACTTTTCTGGGGCTTAGCTGGTTTTCTGACGAATCTGGCGGTTCAATTTTGAATTCAATACTCGCGGAGTTTGCTGTTTCTATCACCTCATCCATATTTTCAGTTTTTTGAGATAGACCAGCGGTAGCCGCGAGTTTTGCTTTGGCGCGCGGCATTTTACAAACGAATGACAATAATTTGAAAATATCGGCAAATGTTAGTTTGCTTGAAAATGTGAAGATATATACCCAATGAAGTGGATTTAAGGACGATTTAAAGAGAGAGATTTTAGCTTAAATTTTCGTAAATCCCGTGAAATAAGCACTTATTAAAAATTTCCTCTATGCACTTGTCGGTGTCGCACAACTTTATTTTGACTTTTCGTTCATTGACAGACAGGTTTGCATAGCTATTCACAAACACTCGATACGCTTCCGTATCGTATCGAACATTAATCATTGTTATCGTAGGAGTCTTCTAAACGCTGTTCACAAGTCCAAAACCCGAAAATTTTGTCAGTTTAAATCAAATAGACGCCCGCTATTCTTCCAACAACTATTTGCTGTTGAGGTCAAGTCAAATTAGGTTATCGAAATGTCAGGTTTTCAATACGATAGCCTGTCGTATGGTTGTGAATCAGGGCTTTGGTCACAGAGTCTGAGAGACTTTTACTCTACGCTTTTACTTCACTTCAAAGAGTACTATAAAATTTTAATGTCTTTGCTTCACTTGCCTTTGACAGCTTTATTGTTTCACCCGCGTTGTCAAAGGCTTGGAAAACATTTCTGTAACGATCTTGATTTTGCTACTAGATGATAATTTTTAATTTTATTATGTATACAGAAAACTATGGAAGTTACTGTGATTTTAATTTGTGACCTCCGTTTAGTTTTACCAAGTGTTTCTTCATTTCTTGACGGCTGTCAACGTCAACGTCAAGTCAACTCGGCCAAGTGTCATGTCACTTTTATTTAATTGACGTCTTGACGAATTGAGGTGTCATTTAGCAAATGTTCTCTTAATTTTTAAAACAATTTTATCTTACTGAATAAGTGTATTTTAAAGTTTATCACAATGGCTGAACTACTCCTAGATCCAAAAATAAGGTTATGGGTATTCCTTCCCATCGTAATCATCACCTTCTTGGTCGGTATAGTACGGCACTATGTATCACTAATTTTGTCCTCCCAGAAGAAGATTGAGCTTCTCCAGGTTCAAGACAGGTAAATAATTATGTTTATCTATAAGTTCATATTATATTAGATGTGCCAATAAAAATTTGTATCTATTTACGAGAATATAACCTATCAATTTTTTAACTTAATACATCTTCATTTCCATTTACAATCACACGACTTCATTTAACAAACGTTGGGTCTTTTGATAAAATATTTGATTCAAAACCACCCATATTTACAGCAAAGAACCTTTATAAATGATATAGAATTAAGAAGTGTAGAAGTTAAGTTTTACTTAAAGCATTATTAAGTTTGTGTTGAATTAAATTTCAGTCAAGTAATGATCCGCGCTCGCTTACTACGAGAGAACGGGAAGTACTTGCCTCGGCAGTCGTTCGCGATGCGCCGCCATTGGTTCAACAATGAAGAGACTGGATACTTCAAGATTCAGAAGAGAGCTGCCACTTCTCAGGTAAATAATAACATAGAGAGCTCTCTCTCTCTCTGAATTATTGATCTTGTTTAACATTATCCAATGCAAATAAAGATATGTGTATGAATTCTGCAAATCATTAGAAAAATTGCTATCAATTCCTGTCTTAAATTAATGGGAGTGATAAAACCGACTTCTTAATTCTTCTTTCTCAATCTCTTACTGGCAAATTTTAAGATACTGAAATTAAAACATACTCTGAATTACTAGTCTTTCATTCCATATATTACAAGAGCTTATAGAAAACACATACCTACAGATTAAGGAAAATGATGTTCTTAATAAATATGCCATTGTATAATAAATTCATAGATCAGCCACCACCACAACTAACTGAGCTGCATAACAAAAATAATAAAGATTTACAAATATTTCAGAATCCCATGACCGACCCTGGCATGATGACTGACATGCTGAAGGGAAATGTTACCAATGTGCTACCCATGATTGTCATCGGAGGCTGGATCAACTGGATGTTCAGCGGTTTCCTTACCAGTAAGTTTTTTTAATTAGAAAATATATTGATTAATGATGACTTGCAAACATTCTTCTTGTGATACTGTGGACAGAACTGCAAATGATGATTTCATGGTCTTTCTGCAAAACTGGATGGTTTCTTACTTTGCAAACTTGTTACCAATCATTTACAAAAAGCTTGAAGCATGTTAACCGGTCAAGGACCGCGGGACACCGATCGGTGACCAAACAATAGAAAATCAATTGTGTCTCATTAGCGGAGCTTGACAGATTAATAACTATTTATTTTATTGTTAAATTAATTCTTTGTAATACATGCATATTGTAAGATTGTGATTTTGAGTGTCTGTCATATTTTAATTTATTTTCTAGTGACAAATAAACATATATAATTTTTTTTAATTTAAATACCTAGATTTTTTATTATTAAATTATTAATACTTTTAATTTTGTTTTTTTTTTGTAATTTTTTCGTTTTGCTGTGATACATATGTTGCACACCTAGCTTTTCGCATTTTTCACCATCTTTTTACAATATGAAATGCAATAAATGAATATGAATTACTATGCAATGGACATTTGGACACAGTTTTGTAAAGTCATTGCTAACATTTTATTGTAGTTGTCTAGTTACAGAAATAAAAGCTAATTAGGTGTCCGGCAGTCCATAAATTGTGGTCGATATTGCTTCATGCATATTCAACCCTTCACACTCTTGGAATTCAAAAAGAAGTAGGTATTTAGTTTTTACCAAAATTTTAACCATTTTTTTTTTCTCTCAGCTAAGGTGCCGTTCCCGCTAACACTTCGCTTCAAGCCGATGTTGCAGCGCGGCGTGGAGCTCGCGTACCTGGACGCGTCGTGGGTCTCCTCTGCTTCCTGGTACTTCCTCAACGTGTTCGGTCTGCGCACCATCTATGCCCTAGTCTTGGGAGAGAATAATGGTAATGATATGAAACATACTTCATAACAGCACCTAGTGAAATAAATCATACAATGGTATAGTACTAAGGCAAAAACCTCAGGTTTAAATGTAGAGTTTGAACTTATGTTAACCTTTTAACCGCCCGACTTTATATCAGTTGTCGTGCCCCCAGCGCCCTAGAAAAAAAAAACGAAAAATAAATACTGATGAAACGAGCTGTGATGATATAATAATAATACAGATTAAACGAGATGTGTTATTTGGTCGTATATATACGACTCTGGCGAAATGGGCACGAAAATATTTGTCGGATTAATCCGACGTAGGCGGTTAAAAGGTTAATGAAAAGTATAATTTATGTCCTAAGGCGGTGAGCAGACGATGGGCAATATGTCCGCGACGATAGTACGTCTGGAAATCGCTGAGTCTATTTGTCCTGCTTGTATGTTATTGCATAGATTTCCATACATCTGGACAAATAGTCCATCGTCTGTTCAGCGCAGCGCCTAAAAGTTCTTTAGGTCAAAAATTATCCAAGTGATACTGTTCAATAGCTGATAGCTTATTGATAAATAAAATTGCTTTTTGTCTACAGCTGCTGATCAGTCAAAGATAATGCAGGAACAAATGTCTGGTGCCGCTATGGCGATGCCTCAAGACCCAAAAGCCGCGTTCAAGGCTGAGTGGGAAGCCCTAGAGATCACAGAACATCGATGGGCGGTCGCGAACGCCGAAGCAGATGTCCTCAATATGTTAGTGGATCATCAATCTTGAATACTAGCATAAACTTATGTTATTATCATAATGTATCTAGAATAATTTGTAATCTATAAGATAAGAGGTGTTAGTGCAAATGTGCTGTTTATGGAAATAAAAGACTACCGAATCTATTTATTGACCACTAAGGTTTAGTTTTATTGCATTTACCCATACCCTAGGAACCAACCCTGCAGTACTAACCAAAGATAGCTAAAATTTCACAATAGATAATTCACGTCGCGCTGTATTCCTAAGGGGTTTGGCAGAGTAATACCTGCATCAATATCTATTAAGCTGTGTCAAAGAGGCGTGCATTTTGGCACCGCCGGCGATTAACGGGAGGCGAGTAGAGCTAGCAACTACGCCAAGCGATCTTTGATAGCTCTTGTCGCTTCAACAAACCAGCAATGAATTAATAATACATCTATAGATCTCTTTTTCATGCATGGGTCCTACAATCTTTTGTACGTGAACGAGAAGATCGTTAATAGCTATATCGCTTCCTTGTCAATGGGGCAGGGGGGCAGGTAACCAAATGAAATAAAAAAACATAGAGCAGCTGCATTTAAAAGTTATTTATTTCAATGCAAAAGTATAATGAGTATATACAATATGACCTTTTCCTATACAAAAACATTAAATAACAACGAATTCTTATTGCTTTGTTTGCTGTCGCTGGCTTTTATTGATTCAGGCACTATGACAGTACTTAGGAAAATATAGAGTCAATATTTATGATGACTATATACTGTACTGTAACATTATTTACTTTGCTTAATGTATCAAATATCTTGTATAGTATCTACTGTATTTTCATAATCTCACGTTAAGTTCCCCTATGGGTATCCGTAAGATATTTCATAACACATTAACAAATCACAAGAAATAAACAAAATTTAATTAACCAGCTTATCACAATACAATTCTTATCTGCCATTATTCTTGAACTACCATACTTTATTAGTTATCTCAAATTTTATATTTTTAGTCACCCTAAAAAAATGGGCGACACAACAAAATAAATTAGGCTTAAAACGTAAAATTAACAGTTTAATTCCTATAATGTTAATTAAAAATGTAAAATCGGCTATTATTGTAGAATCAATTTGTATAAGCAGTAATAATTATGATATCGGAACCGTCTTCGTGTTACAGCCCGATTCAATCTTTATGGCGGCTCTGAAGTGCGCTATTTGCTGCGCAGTACCTCACCTCACACCCCCGCTGACAGGTGAATTTGTTACTGCGCAGCGACTCGCCTCATGTTCCGAGCCGCCATAAGTTTTGAATCGGGTGTACATTTTCAGTCATTCACTGGCGTAATAAAATACCTATCGATAAAAAACAGGTTTCATTCAGTAGAACTATTAAACATAACTGAAAATCTAGCTATTGCCCCCATAGATAATATAGAATTAGATAGTCTTCAAATACGTTTAAACGGAACTAAGCGCTGCGTGTTGGTGTGTAAAACGTTTTAATTAAGATATCGAAGTCGATAGTCAAAAGCCAGCTTTTTTCTACCATCTTTCTGTAACTTTGCAAACACATTACCGCTTCACACAAACATACAGTATAACCGCAGTCTACGTATTATATCCTAACAGTCGGACAACGCGAGCGTTTAAGCAGAGCAATTGTGCGGGAGAGGAAAGGGGCGGAGTTTAAATCATACATTTGACAGTTCTCATTTCCTAAGTTCAGACTCCAGCGCGTCAAGCTACCCGAAACTGTCAAAATTTTCCAATCAACTTTGAACATTATACTTTAGCGATAAGGTTGAAAATCTATTAAAGAAATTCGACAGATTGTAGTAGCTTAATGTGCTGGCGTCTGTACATTCCATTCAGTTATTTTACCTCTGATATCGCATCACTGTCAAAATTACAGTGATTATTATTGTCGTGGCAATAAGGTTGCTATTGGGTTGCAGCCATTACCAAGTGTGTCAACATTACAGTGATCTTTATTTTCGTTGCAATAACGTTGATTTCGGGTTGCTGCTCTCAAAGGTAAAAATAACTGTGAAAGGACTGTACTTACAGTGGTTCACAGTTATTTTGCCTCTAGTTGGTGGCAGCAACCTTATTGCAACGTGTATAAAGTTCACATTGACGGTGACGCAAAATCAGAAGTTAAAATAACTGCGAAAGGATACTAGACACACTGAGTCAAACCAACCAACACACACCGCTTAGAATAGTCCAAACTTCAAGCAATCGACGTCTAAGCAAAAGACCATCGACTCGTAATCATAGGTTACAGGCCGCTGCTACTTCTTGATGAGTTGCACGACGTCTTCGTCCTGCACCGTGTGGCCGATCCCGACCCTTTGGGGCGAGTACTTTGTGCTGGTACCCCACACGAGGGCGTATTTCAGCGCAGCGGCGAGAGTGCGGTGAATGGAGTGGCAGACGTGCTCTATTGTCACACCCTGGAAGAGGTAAAAGATTATTTATGAGTATAACACTGTGGCGGCATCTACATCGCAACATACGAACTACGCATCACACTGACGTCACGCAAAATCCTGCATCGCGCAAGCAGTGTTTACCGCGCAACTAGCATATATACAACATCCCGACATCAATCGTCGAGACATGCAAACACTCACATGGGCGCGCTTAACTTACGCGTGCCCAATATACCATCAGCCGTTGTCGCAAACGAAGTGAGGGGCATGTATTTGCAGGTCAACGTATGGCTTCCGCGGTCGGGGATCTCTACGAGCCAATCGTCGAGCAGTTGGCTACGACACCCGTCTGGTCGGAGGATCCTCTCATTTCTATGTAGGATGAGTGAACTTTACACCCTCCCTCTCATCCTTTATACCACCATCAAGCCTCGGCTGTTTCGTCGGTCTAGTGGTCACAAGCGCTACTGCCGAGTATGAGATCCTGGGTTTAATTGTGTTATTGGGGGTTGGGTTTTTCATCTGAAATTGTTCAGGAGCAGCCCAGAGTCTGGATTTGTGCCCGATTGATAGCAGCAAACCCTTCGGGGAAACCAGCCGTGAATGTTATGTTATGTAACACCATCAAGATCATGTCTGTATTCCACAAAGGGGTTGATCATCATCATCATCCGCAGCCCGACTTCACCCACAGCTAAGCATATGCTTCTCTTTTCTTGTGCCAATCACCACGCTCCTGTGCCAGGCTCATCCAGATTTTGCACGCAATGGCAACAATACCGAAACTATAAGAAATACATAGAGTCGCCAACCTTGCATTTGATGTTTTTTTCAAAACATTTTAACCTGGCATTGCCATTTTTTAACATATGTGTTGATAATAATTAGAATTATTCTTGAACGCGGACATATTAGAAAATCAACTGATTTATAGAATAGACCATGTTATACATACCTTCCTCAGAATGAGACCATCATCGAAATCTGGGGGCTGACCGGGCTTCTTGGTGTAAACTCGGATTAGGGACAGGTACTCCCAAAGCGTTTCCAATAGAAAGTCTAGGTTCAGTTTCATGTTACAACTGAAATGCAAAACAATCTCATGAATTAAAAAGTTTATCTCATCATGGGTACAATTTTGTATTCAGCTGCATCCAGTTAAACTGGAAGGCGACCCCAACATAGTTGGCGAAAGGCTAGGCAGGTGATGAGTATAATTTTGATTAAGATAAACAAGTCTGAATATAAAAAAAGTAGTATCACCTTGGTAACAGTATAACGCAGACAGAACTAAATCAAGACTCACCTAACAACAACAGAGTGCGGCTGCCTGGCTATCCTGTCGACCTCCTGGATAGAGATCTGATCGATCTTGTTGTAAACGTAGAGGCACGGCAGGTACACACGGTTCGCGAGAATCACGTCGATCAGATCATCAGCGGTCGCGTCTTCGCGGAATAGCACCTGAAACGAGATACAGAAGCTCTTGTAATTTTAGAATAGAAGCACATAAACGTAGTTGGGTGTATGAGTAGGTAAAGACCAAAAATGGATTGTGTGGAAGATTATATGGCTAATAAAAAGGGAGTAACTTTACCCCCTTATTCATAAAACTTATCAAACCTATTTTAGTTAAAATGGGGTTTGTCTCTTTCTTACACACAGAAATGACAACGTGACAGATAAAGACAAACATTCTATAAACCTATTTTAGCTAAAATAGAGATAAAATAGGATTATGAATAAGGGGGTAAGAGTCTTTAGATAGACATGTATGATCACGTGGGAATATCGGGATGTAAAGTAATCCTAGTCACAAACTATCTGTGTGCCAACTTTCATCCAAATTCGTTCAGCCGTTGGTGCGTGAAGAAGTAACAAACTTTCGCCTTTATAATATTAGTGTGATGGATGTAGACATGCCGCGCCGACCGCAAATAAATTGAGATGAGGTCAGGAGGACGATGGAACCATAAAACCTATTATTTATTTATTTTTCACGACGACTTAATACTACAAAAAAAAAAATAGCCTTTACCAGAAAAAAGTTCTTAAGTTCGCGAAATGACGAGTTAACATTCTTGCGCCGAAGCGAGACAAAATTATGTCATGCTTATGCGTAAAAATATTTATGTCACGTTTCGGCGTGAGATGATGCAGCGACAGGATTTTGTCGCACTTCATGTATTAGCCTGACTAGGTAGTTAGTACCTTTCATCAACAGCCAACAGTCGTGTACTACTATTTAGCTTATTGAATTTTTTATTTCTTACCTCAGCATTAAATATCTTGTATTCATGCAGAATCATTTGTACCAGTTTTTCGTCAACCTTGGTGAGCTGACACGTCGAATTGAAAGAGAGACCGCCGCCCTTCTTCACCTGAAAAGCAAAATTTTTTTTTAAAAGAAATTACTTGTGTAGTATGTTTATGAGGAAGTCTAACCTTATTAAATACTAACCCCCTCATTCATAAAACTTATCAAACTTATTTTAGTTAAAATGGGGTTTGTCTCTTTCTTACACACAGAAATGACAATGTGACAGATAAAGACAAACATTCTATAAACCTATTTTAGCTAAAATAGAGATAAAATAGGATTATGAATAAGGGGGTTAAGCTATTTCATGATTAATTGCAGGTCTAATGGCCAAACAGTCAATCAATCTGCAGTAAATTGAAAACAATGATATTTTAAATTAAAATTAAAATGCAAATGAATAATGACTACGTACTTTGAAATAAATATTAGGCTTAGGTTTGTTCAGCCTAATGCCCACACTCTCCAACTCCTTCTCAAGCAGCTGTCTATGCACGTAGGGCTTTGTGGCATCCAGCATCATTAGCACCAAGTCTGCTGTCCGTGCTACTGCTATCACCTGCAAGTGAAAACACATGATTAGTCATTTTAGTTATTACCAAATTCACAAGCACCCTAATTATACCCAAATAAAATTATTGTATCCTATGTCCTTCTCTAGATCAAAGTATTTTTGGATTGTTAGTATAGAGGCATGAGGAACAGGGTGTAAAATTCACTCATCCTCCATACAAAAGGGAGGATTCTCCGACCAGATGGGTGGTGTCTGGTGGGCTACTGCCCGACGATTGATGTCGGGTTGGGCCGCGCGGTAAACTCTGCTTGAGCGATGCAGAATTTTACGCAGTGTAATGCGTAGTTCGTTTGTGGCGATGTAGATGGCGCCACATTAGCTTTCATACAGATTCATCCAAAAGCCTTTTTTTATCTTTTAGCCAAAAGATAAATACAGATTGGCAACAGTTAAATTGATGGTACCTATTGATTTAGTACTGAACTATCCCTGCCAGTACTTATGTGATGTAATTGAAAAAGTACTTGGAAAGTTGCCTGAGATAGTTTGGCCATGCTATGCTTTGTTCAGACAGGTATGTCAGCATCAATAAGATAAGGTTACTCTCTAATGATAGATGTAAATTGGAAAATAAATAAAAAATAATAAAAACATACAGGTTGGCAGGTACATAGATGCACAACCTATTACCATGGATTCAGTGCACGATTCTGTTCCCCCTTGTGTTGAATTTCTTTGTTAGTTATTAAAAAACAAAATTAGCTGTACGTATTTTCTTTCTTTCTGTTCAATACATTTTTACTGCATAGGTACTGCACTTTTCTATGAAACAGAAGATTTTTTGATAACTAACGAAAATTTTCTAAGTTTTGCTAGTTTTACAGCACCTAACTAGTTTTGTGGAGACCGGTCCACTCAACATCACCGCGCGCTGGCGGCAGTGAACGTGGAGTGCGGGGACAGGTGGGAGTCAGCCGGCCGACGGCCGAGCGCGGGCCCCCGCGCCACACCACCACGACAGTCAGCTGTTGATCGCCTTCATGCACCGCTGCACTTGCGCGTTTTGATTACCACTCTCTTATTTACTTACATCTTTTAACCAACCATTGTTATTTCTTTTCTTTTATTCATTATACTTGTTATAAAGTCCGCTATCCTTTCATTTTGCTCCACCGCATCCTATTGTCACGATCAAGTTCCAATCAATTGACAAGCCTGATGGTCTAGTGGTTAGTGACCCTGACTGCTATGCCGGAGGTCGTGGGTTCGATTCCCACCCAGGACAAATGTTTGTGTGATGAGCACGATCATTTGTTCTGTGTCTGGGTGTAATTTATCTATAATATGACTGTATGTATTTAGAAATATATAAGTATGTTTATCAGTTGTCTAGTACCCATAACACAAGCTCTGCTTAGCTTGGGACTAGATGGCGTTGTGTGATAGTTGTGGAATATTATTATATTATTATTATTATAATATTATTATTATTATTATATTATTATAAATATTATTATATTATAATTGTATGGCTCTTAACTAGTTTTAAGTAATGCTAACTTTAAAATACTAAGATTGTAAAGACTAAGGAGATCAGGCACAGCTACTTGCAGATGACCAGATAAAACCTTTATTTAACCAGTTGAATGGCTTAATTACAGAAACAATTAAAAAGCCATTGTGTCCTGTGTGGATCCATGTCCTGGCATACAAAGGGTTAAACTACTTAGGGGAGGTGCTGGTCAGAAAATTACCTGTCGTCCTCTACCCTTGCCCTGGGCAGCACCTTCAATGATACCAGGCAGATCAAGAAGCTGTATATTAGCCCCACGGTACTCTATCACACCAGGGATACATGTCAGCGTTGTGAACTCGTAGCTGGCTGCCTCTGAGTGTGTGTGAGTCAATGTAGATAGCAGAGTGGACTGGAAAAATAAATAGAAAGATTTTCAATCTGCTTCAATTTTGGTGATTTGTTAGCAGGCACCTTTATTAATGCTTGCTTTTATTAAGTTTATTACTCTATTTAGTGTTTCTTTAAGTCCATTTTGGCTAAATAGATACACAACTTGAGAACTGAATTAAGTAATGAAAATTAATTGCGATTCTTACCTTACCCACTGAGGGGAAGCCAATAAGAGCTACTCTGGCATCTCCAGACTTAAGTACATCAAATCCTTCACCCTTATCACCTCCTTTCTTAGAAGGCTCTAATAGCTGAGACCTGTACTTCGCTAGCTTGGCCTTCAGCAATCCCAAGTGGTATTCAGTAGCTGTTGAACAAATAGTAATGGTTAAAAATAATTTGACAGCCCATCTAACAAAACATCTGATGGATTTAGATGATGTTAAACAATAAATCGAGTTAATTCTAGACATTCATTTCGGATATTTCTTCTATATAATATTTATCATTAATTCAAAGCAACCGTGCTATGAGTTAGTATTTAAATAGAAATCGGATTGATCAAAACAATTACCTACTGAAGATAGGTAGGTGTAAATTGATTGACATTACAACAAAATATAGAAGCCGGTAAAGAGCTTCCGTTACTTTACCTTTATTCTTCTGCGTTCTTGCTATTTCTTTCTCGATTTCAGATATTTTCTCTAGAATACCCATGTTCCTACAACTATTGACGACAACAAAAGTCTACCACGTAACCAATGAATAACGTATATTTCGCTAAGTAATAACAGCAAATATCTATAGATTAATGAACATTTCGCAGTAAAGTAGCTGTTTATTTTAGATAAACTCTGTAATTAATAAAGTTTTTTTTTAAATATTGAAAGGCCACAATGAACTATAATAGGTTAGGTTAGCGCCGCGTTCCAGCTTCCAGCGACAAGACAGTAATGTAAGAAATATCTGTCATCCATTTTTTTTAAATGGCTCGTTCCAGATTTGCTATGGTACGCATTGGCTTGCATTGGCGGCATTACTTATTTTCACAAAAAGCTCAGAATACAGAACAAACGTTTGTTCTGTATTCTGAGGGGTTAAGCCAAAAAAGTCGGGCCGAATTACGCTGGCGCCTGTTGGTTCAGTAGGTATCTATACTCTGCGGCTTCATTCCCACGCCCACACAATGATTGATGATTGACACAAGTCTTGGGCCACAATCTACCCTCGATTGCTATTTTGGGAGAAGGTAAGTGTTTACCTCCTCCCAATATTTCGCTTATAACGCTGGCTGGACACACTGGTACGCGCTAGAACATGCGAAAGAGAACTCGCTGGCCTCAAAAATACCTGAAGGAACATTTCAGAGTTCAAAGTACTCACATATTTCAACAGAGTCGCTAGTTACCTACGCTACGTTACCCTAACCTAAAACTCTAAAAAATATCTACATAATTATGGTTGTGTTGTGTTGTGTGTGATGATGAAGGTACCTACTCGTATCGTATCTTCATCACACACAACACCTGTGCACGACACAACCATCTCGATTATCTTTCACTTTACATTCAATTTACGAGTGTAAAGTAGGTATCGATCTAAGATTATTCCAAATGTGTTTATAAAATAATTATTATAAAAGTCAATGAAAGTTCATAAAGTTATGTTTTTTAATTTAGTTCTAATTTTATTAGTAATTAGGTAAATATTAAGTTAATAATTTATCAGTAGATGCTAAAAACATTTTCGTTAGTATTAGGGTGACGACAATTTCTGAAAATGGTTCCTTGTGTTTTTTTACACGTTTTAAAATTGTTTCCATTCCTGCAAAATGTAGAGCTGTTGAAAGAATTTGGTTTTCAGTTTCAAATTCTTTTTTTATTTATAATTCATATTAGGAAGGATTCTGAATAGGTATTACCGTTATTCCAGTTATTTTATAAGGAGCTCTTCGTGCACAGTGAGTTCCACTGAGTCAATAGAAGACTTGGGTCTCGATTACGAAGACGATAGAAATTCAATGATAGCAGTGGCTGAGAAAGGCATGTTGAACTTGCGTACTAAAACTACTTGCGGCTCAGTAGAAGCCCGAAGCTTATTCCTACGATTCTTGGAAAATATCTTTTGAATTTCTCATGAGAAATATAAAAACGAAATATTTTATAGTATTATTTATTTGATTGTTGGTACCTACTTAATTATTTTCAGAAAACTTTGACGTGTATGATGAATTCTACGATGAATTGGACAATAGAATAAGAGTGGAACAATCTATGAACATGATATTTTTCGGTCCGCCAAGTTCCTTTTTGAGGCTTGATCCGGATTCTATATTGCACATATTAACACAGACAAAGAAACAAATGATACCAATTTCTAGAGCCTTATTAGCATGGGATATTCTGACTGGTAAGTATATTAAAAAGGTTAGGTACTAGGTTAATTAATCACTGTCTATACCTGTCTTGGTATAAATTACTGGTTTAAATTGTTTTAGATGGAAAAACTGCAGCTTTCTTACAAGGCCGAGAGTTTTTAGCCTTCGGATCACTTTTAAACGTTATCCCTGAAGAAGATTTGTATTATGTTAATTTTGGGGATCCATCAGTCCTCAAATATTTTGCCAATCACTATGTTAAACTGCAGCCTCGGAAGGTAAAACCTTTAATATATTTTATGCAGAGATGATGATGCTGTAGCCAAATGAGAAGAAGCGACGTATTTTTGCGATAAAAATATACGATATAAGTATTTTGTTTATTTTTCAGTATGGTATTCTCGCGGCTGCCTACAGGCGTTATTTTGGGGAAACATGGTATGAAAATAGTACATTTATCAACGAACTCGGCTATTTACTATGTGGTTTCCCGTCAACAGATTTAGAAAAAATAAGTCCTATTACTTTCATGGAAATAAACCTGGAAACCCTGAGCAAAGCGGGAAAATGTAACACAAACCAAACCAGAGTAATTACTTTTTGTATTTAAATTAGATTAATTTTCTGCCTAGCCTTTTCCCAACTATGTTAGGGTCAGCTTCCAGTCTAACCGGATGCAGCTGAATATCAGTAAGTATTTTACATGAAGCGACTGCCTATAATATGCCCTCCACAAATCAACTAGACGAGACCCCTTGGTAAGACTGGTTGTCAGACTTGACTTGATTCGTATAAATATTAATTAAATAAGTATTGTTTTTTGTTTCAGACTCTTTATAAAATAGCCGTTCATAGCGATGCTTACGGTGAACCATACAAATGGTCATCACATGAAATAGGCAGACTCAGTGCATTATTCACATGTAAGCTTTGGCTTGTGCCACCCCTCTTACTAAACTTAGGTATTTGTTTATAGTTTTCACTAGCACCGCCTGGGACTTAGTCCGGCATTATTTTATTCCATAGACCGCAATTCCCGCCTTATTTAATATCTACACCATAAACGGAACCTCAGTGATAAATTCTAGGAAAACTAAAATGTTTTAGCTGTAGGTAATACATTCTATTTTAATGTATAAAATACAAAGTCCTGACTGACTGACTGATATATCACCGCACAGCCTAAACCGCTGGTCATAGAGACATGAAATTTGGAGGGTGCGTTCTTTGTGAAGAGTAGATGTCCACTAAGAAAGGGTTTTTCGAAATTCCACCCCTAAGAGGGTGAATGGGGGGAGGGTGAAATTTGACGCGGACGAAGTCGCGGGCAGAAGCTAGTTCTGTACAAAATTTCAGCTTTTTAGGTCCAAGGCTTTGAGTGAGTCAGGATTTTTCTTTTTATATGTATTAACTATGGTATTTTTCTTTAGGTATTCCTGAAGGTGATATTAGTTCAATTCAGTTGGAAGCTGTCACAGCCATTAGTCCTGAAGTTATGACTGCAATGAATCAAGAAAAGCTGGAGTATTTCACCAAGCAACAAATATTACGAATGAATCCTAAAACTCGACGAATATATATTTTAAGAATGCAATTAAGAAGTAGTTACGATATGAATGAAATAGCAAAGCAGAATTGCGCAGCTACAAATAAACCGTTTGTCCTGCAATTTATTCTGGATATTGTCGTCCTATCCAATCTGTTCGTATTAGCGTAACATATTACAATTTTATGCTTTTATTCAGTACATTACATTCAGAATTCAGATGTATTTGTCTAATTCATATTGTACTAGATAATTTATAATCAAAACGAAATAAATATTATGATATTATGACCTTGACTGCAAAAAGTCAACAAACCATGGCAGAAAACGATCGTACCTTCGCCTTATCATTCCTTGATTTAAAACAATTAAATGTAGACTCGAAATCGGAAACTTACAAGATTCCAACGGGATAAATTGAAAATTAGTACCTAAAAACTATGTTTGAAATAAATAAATATTAATATGTAACCTTTTTTCTTTCTGATTAGCTTTTATAGTATTTTAATCTTGATATTGATTTCTATAATATCAAAGAAAACACTGTTCTGTTCTTTCCCTTTTTGAATTTAAAACTGATTTCCTGGTCAAATAGTGTCGCTAATTAATATTTAGTTTTATCTCAGATCTTGTAGTACCCAAACTAATTTAACAATTCTTTGGAAAATATTTAAAAATCATTGCTATTGGTTAATGTAGAATATTTCAATAAATTATGTAATTTGACTATTATTTATGTTGGAGGTCACTGGGTAGAGCTTCCATTTTGTTGACAAAAGCGCCATTTTCTTTTTCTGAGAAAAATATCGGCTCCGTTCCCGTTCGTTTCTCTTTTTGGGAAATCACGGAGAGCGCGTCCGCGTCGTAAAATAATTTCGTAAATATTATTAAATAAGAAAAATATTTATAAAGGCTGAAAATGCCTCCTGTTAAGCATTATTCATCTAGTGAAGTGAATCAGTATGAATTATCATCAAGACTATTATCCCTTACTGAAAATAATACATCTTATACTCTTACACAAATAAATGGCCAAAGGATTTACAGAAAGGCTCCCCATGCATGGAATGGGCCAGAACCTTCAAGGAATTGTGAGGTATGTATGACCAGTTTCTGCCTGTGCCTACCAATTTTTTTCTTTTGTTTGATTTCTCCAAAGCTTTGACTTTATTCATATTTCGTGGAGATAACTGCACGTGACGTGTCGACTCAGAGTCGGGACTCTGTGGCCTAGGTTTAGAGAGAGCTCTGCGTCCACGTTTGTTTATTGCCGCGTTTTACTAGCCTATGCGCATGGGCAATGACATTGGGGTTGGGGAGTACCCAGGCTATGCAAGCGGATACCTACTCGGATAGTAGGTACGGCAGTACCACACAGAGTGGTAGGCAGGAGGTGTAATAGTACCACCTTGTACTTACTTACTTACTTTTATCTTGATTTGCTTTTAACTGCATGGTCCCAGTCTCAGGAAGTGAGCTAGATTTCTTTGGGGCGGGTACAAAAAGTCTTCGAAAATCTTGGCTCTTGGCCCTGCGGCTGCACCTGCCCGTTTATCAATTTAAATTTGCTCCGAAATACCTAGTCTTTATTTTCCCGCGCAATCCGTTTCTTTCGGGCAAGCTATCAATTGGTTTGGTTCTTAACAATACGAAAACGACAGTCAGGCTATGGCGATGGCACGGCAGAAAGCAGACTGAACTTAACCTTGTGACGCTTTTTGCCGTGGCTGAGTCGTGGGTTCGGAGTCCATCAACAGGCGCAACTTGACGCTGACCAAGCAGCGACACTGCGATTTGTGTTGCGAGTCGCAGACGGTAATTTACCGACCGCGACCCCACTGCAAATCACGTCGTCGTGTATACAGTTGTACAGACGACCGCGTGACCTCGTAATTGCTTTACAATAAACTGCCAGTAAATAAAATTTAAAACATTAAGCCCAGGCTCGCACGGGCGCGTTTTTCACGCGGCGCTTTATACTGCTTGGCGCCGAGTCGCCGACAGTTAAAAATCCAAGTGTTTGTTTGACGCGCTGGAAGATGGCCACTCTCTAACATCACGTAAGCATGAAATGGACTAGAAACACTTAGGTACATACATGTAAACACACCCACACAAATACATTTCCCTAATTTTATGCATCAACGGCTGGGTTGCACTATGTTGGGTTCTCAATGCTCGGCTCAACACCGAGAGTTAAAAATCCATTGCGCGATAAATTCCGGACGCGATATTTTTACGTCTGTGCGAACGCGGACTAAGGATTTTTTCTTGAAACTGACACATTTTTAATGCTGGGCCCAGACTATCGCGATAACGCGAAGATTTGTGCGATAAGTTGATGCTCATTGGCTGGACCTACGATGTCAGCCAATAATGCCGGGGCCACACTATACGGGAAAATCGCGATAAGTTGTTTCTTATTGGCTGACATCGTAGGTGCAGCAACTTATCGCGCAAATCTTCGCGTTATCGCGATAGTCTGGCCCCAGCATAAGAAACAACTTATCGCGATTTTCCCGTATAGTGTGGCCCCGGCATTACATAAAGGTAAAAAAGGCTGACGTTTTATGACGTCTACATGACATTCAAGCTTAGAGTGGTAAAGCAATTACGAGGTTGACTATTCTATATTTTCATCAGACTGATTGTCAGTCAGCCTGTGTAGAAGCCTAATGATGGAGTCAGGAGGGAACATTTTGCCTTCATCTTTCACCGGTCAGTGGAAAAACAGTCCATATTGCCGGCAACCGGCAGTTTTGGTTTTAGGGGGCCAGTGACTGCGGATTCCACGGTTTTCATGTTGAAAACCGTGTGTTCACTAGGCAATTGAACAAAATGTTTCACCATTTCACGGTACGACCGTGTCTCCTTCCTCTGCGTCACATCATCCATAATAAGCCTACTTACGTTTAAACTTTGCCACTGGGTAAGTCGTACGTAGAGAATTCGATCCCGGCCCTTATTTCCAATCTCGAGATATCGGTATCATAAATAGGAAATCCCGAGATTGCCCTGGGATTTGGGATTGTAACTTAAATGGAAGCATCACAAAAAAGAAATCTTCATTTTTATTTCAATTGACAAACTGCCTCATCAAGGTAGGTATCCTCGATACACGAAATCATATACAAAAAAATAAATGCAACTTTCTACATACATTGTTATAGATCAGGCTTCAGTTAACTACCAAGGGCACGGCTCGAAAAGATATTGACAAATTATCACTTCCCAAACAATTTTCCGCATAAAATCATTTACCAAAACGTTACTTAGCAAATAAACTCTTCACGAAAAATTGTAACGCAAACCTAATGTTTGGCAAGCTTGCTTACCAACTAGTACTTTTACCAATTTTAATGTAGTCAAATATTTCAGTTGGTATAACATATTTTACGAAAAATAAAATTTCAATTTCTGTCAATGTTTAATTTCTGGATGGTTATAAAAAAAATAACCACGAATGCTAGCCTTCTAACCAAACCTATCCGAGTCGGATTGCTCTGAATCGGGGTGTTAACCATAATGACATCATGCACCATGCATGCAACCAACTATGCAGCATGCAAGCAAGCAAGCATGCAGCATGCAAGCAAGCAAGCATGCAGCATGCAATGCCAGCGAGTATGCAACATGCAGCAGGCATGGTTTCTGTCACGGCTCCGGGCGCTGCGGGGCTCCGGCGGTTCCACGCGAGCTTATCGTCGTAGATGGTTTTAACGCTCACCACTGCAGCTTGGTAATATTCAACAACACGCACTTGGCCGGTATTTGAAAATGTGTACGCCGTACGGTCTCTATTTCGGAGTCGAAACTCTTTGTAAAAATGAAATCATTCAGTGCTCCTTCAGCTTTGGTGTCGCAACGTTTTGCTTATCGTGAAAATACTATTACGTTTTCTAAAAACTGCGTCTTTCGCGTAGGTGTTCATCGGAAGAATCCCTCATGACTGCTTCGAAGATACTCTGGTGCCGCTGTTCCGGCAAGCTGGCGAATTGTTTGAGTTCCGACTCATGATCAATTTCTCTGGCTGGAATAGAGGGTACGGGTTTTATTTTTAATTTATATCTCTAATTTATGTTATTGTATTGTAAACTATTACTATTAACTATTATTATATATTTATTATAAACTAACTAACTAACTACATTGTCTAGATATGCCTTCGCGATGTATACGACTGATGCGGAAGCGAGCAATGCTATTCGGATGTTCAACAACTACATGATAAGACCTTCTTGGCAGCTAGGTGAGTGTCAAACCAAAGCAAATAATAAATTATCCCACTATTGTTAAAACTTGTAACAGTGCAGTTTGCGTAGCTGAATTTTGGACCAAACATTATACCTATACATAATTAGGTATGTATGGTACATGTTTACTTTTTGCCATCGATACGCTAAGAAGACTGCTAACAAAAATGATAAAAAATTATGTTTAGGCGTGTGTCCTTCCATCAACAATTGCCGCATCTTCATATCGCGCATACCGCCGACGACTCCGTCTGCGGAGATCGTGCGCCTGTTGTATGCGCTGACCGACGAGGTGCAAGAGGTTCGCATCCGTCGTTCGATTGCTTCGTGCGCGGCTATCGTGGAGTACAAGTCACACCGTGGCGCTGCGATGGCAAGGAAGGCTCTCGTAGCGGCCGCTGCTGCTGCTTGGGGCTGCGGCGCTAGACCTGCTGTGGACTGGTCGCTGCCGCAGTCGCCTCAACTGCTCAAGCAATACCGTGAGGTATGTCCATGTGACACTTTAACACTTTGGCACTTTTTCGTGCCATTGGTGTATATTTTCTACCACATTCCAAAACAATGTAGCAGACTGCTAACGGGGTATAATCATTTCCCTAGGTCGGACGCTGGACCCCAGAACGCGGTGTGGAGCTAACTCGCGCGCCTGAAGAGCCTGCGACAACTTCGCCGCCGCCCGCTGCGCCTTCCTACACTTTGGAGCCTTGGTCCCAAGCTCGCCGTCTGCGCATGATCCATGAGGCTCAGCGTAGTGCCGCTGCTGCCGCTGAGTAAGTTATTTAATTGATCAGCTTCAAAATAGTATCGTACATCCGTGAGAAATCCCAGAACTGACAGCAACTGTTGTCCCACTAGGTGGTCAAACCGCATTAACAATGGCATGGAGTCGCTGGTGTCGTCGATGACGTCGCTGGGTTTCGGTGGCGGGCTGGGGCTGGCGGGGCGCGAGGCGGGCGTGTGGGCGCCGGTGGCGCCGGGCGCGGGCCCGGGAGCGCCGCGCATGCCGGCGCCGCCGCAGCCGCGCGACTTCAATCCCTGGACCGCGCGCCACCCGCTGCAGGAGTTCATCACTCCCGGCAAGGACAGCCAGTGAGTGCACATGCTGTATGCACGCCACCGGGACAGTTCTACTCCAGCATTGATTAAAAAATTATGAGAAATGCTACTGGCATCTATTGGTTTGCCCGAATCAATTTTATGCTCGTTCTGCGCGAATTTACTAATTATGCGTGACGTATATAATTGTTACACCTTTTACGAAACTTATTTCGTTATTAAAAACATTCGCTACAATTATCTTAATGACGAGCTCCTTGATTGGCGTGTTAAAATCTAATCATCTTATGAAAATATCAATGCGTTTGCTGTCTAACTGTCCCGTCTTCCCGTTTTCGTTTAATTTTTGTTAACATGTTGATTAATTTATTGCATGATTAAGTTAGAGTGCGCAATGTTTGTCTCGTTAGCATCGCGCGGTCTTTATTAGGTGTGTGTGGTGGAGTGTGGGAGATAACTCACTCACTGTTTGTGTGAATGCTTCCTGTGCTTGATAAAGTGCGCTTTCGAAAGTTCCATACAATAAAAATCTTCACATCAATGTCTGGAAAGCCATGGAAATCTGTGACTCAAAAATTAATAATTTTATCTATCGACATTTTATTTCCAATTGGTGATTATGCGAAAACATCTTGTGTAATGGAATTACGTCTCTGCTCTTGAAAATGCACTTATATCTCGCTTTTTGGGTTAGTTTTTTAATGAAACAAATTCCGATTTTCACTGGCAAAATGTTTTGAAATGCATACTGATTCCTGAACAGTTACCATTCAGGCATTACCACATTACAAGAATCGCTGAGCCCGATATGTTTAATCGTTTTTACAATTAATTATGTTTCTTTTACAATGTTACATAATGCCTGACAAACCAGTTGAGCACAGGACATGTCCTTTTTACAATGTTTTTATAAAGCCTGATCAAATCAAATAGCCATTATATTAATACCATTATGCTGGTTTCTGAATGGTATGTTTGTGTAATCAGCGTCCATTTCGGCTGCAGCATTCAGTACGGGTGTATCCCCATTTATATACTGCAATTAGCTTTTAAAATGTCAGAATCAATTATGATCAAATTTTAATAGATAACGTATCCGAACGATTATGAATATGTTCTATTGGCCTTTTAGTTGCATTAGTATTTTCTTTACTATATTTTCAGTTTTATTCTGCACTATGCAGTACTCGTTTATCTCTTGCACTCCTGGTAAAGGCATAAGAGAGGTAAATTTAGAATTTTAATTTTAGACATTATTTTAATTTAATCCTAAATGTATTTTAATTAAGAATCCAATTGAATGGCATAATTATTTATGTATTAAAATTTGAAGCTTTTTATAAGGCAGCATCGATATATTTTAAGCATGAGTCTACAATATTGTTTTAATGTTATAGATAATATGAATTAAGGGCAACTGCGGGCCGCCCGCGTCGCGGCGGCGGCCGCGTTAGGATTATTGCACTACTGGCAATCCGCATTTTTTGATGTTTTTTCAACGAAATAAATATTCATGTTATTGTACTATTTCTGTGTATGAATAAGTCTTATTTAAAATCAGGTTTTAAGTAAATCAATTTGGAACTGTTTTCTCAGCAATGAATAAACTCAGCATTATGAAATTATCTACATGTGATTAACAAAATCTGAACATTTTGTAACGAGACCATATGAATTTATCTCTCGATGTTTTATGAGATTTTTAAATAATATTGCATGCCAGTAATTGATTAATAAATTTAAGTATAATGGTTTAATGTCCTTGCTGTTTTATTTCGTTGCTTGCTTTACCTTCTCACTTATTTATGGTTTTTGGCAGCTCTTTGCTTTTTCTGCACAAATTTAAGTTTATCATAATATTACATCTCGAGCGATCCGTTCGCGTTGGGTTGGAATTGTATCGCCAATTCTGCCAACGTTAATGAGATAAGCTGCAGCCGCGCAGTCGAGCCTTGCATGACACGACCGTTGCGCGCCCACACCGAGGCGCTTCAAGTTTTCCTTCAATGTCACTCAAATCAAACGCACCGTGAAAATGGTCGCTAGCCTCAAACAAAACACAGCGGTCGTGTCGCGCGGATGTCTGCTTGTAAACTATGCGTGTGTGATGTCACTCGCGTAACTCTCGAGAGTAGTGAGCTCGTGTGTGTTTAGTGCAAGGGACAGCTCACAGCAGCCGGCCAGAGCATGGCGGTGTGTGACAAGTGGGTCGCGCTGAAGATAGTCGAGTTCGTAAGTAACTTAACATATTGCAACACCATCGGTGATGCAAGCTGCTTTGATTTGGTAACGTGGTATTTATTGGACGCTTATAATTATTTATATATAGTAAGTGGTTGTAGAATTAAGGTTGTAGTGAAAGTTAGTTTATTTATATTTATCATTTGTGTACCATTATTAAAAGTCTTTGTTGAAGTGTTACGTAGTGCAGAGATAAAACCTATTAATTTTGAGATGTACCTACTTGTATCATAGCCTCGTATCTAGGTTTTTTTTTGGAATGTAGGGAAGAAATATCCTTAGTACTTACCTATTTTCCGAAATCGTTTTAAAAGTAGAAAATATAAACGTACCGAGTTGAACCTGTTACCTTTTACTCAATATGCAGGTCCTTAGTTATTTAATATACATGTAGATACAAATATGCCATTCATATTCATAAAGGGGTTTGAAGATTTTTGTATGGAGGGTGGCCCTAAGGTCGGCCGACATTTTGATTTTTTTTTCAGAGTCGCGGTGCACAACAAAAGTTATATATTTAGATAGAGGACACTTATACAAACAAAAAATGTCATGTAACATAATATTCTAAAGCGTCAGGTTTCGGAGTTATTCACCGAAATATAAGTCGAAAACAACAAGGACTTTTTCCCTCCTGGTAAGCATATTGAACTATTGAGGTAATAGAAACGTTTCGAAACCTTTATGGAGAAGAAACAAATGAAGAAAAGACATTTTTTAAATAAATAATTAAACACGGCAATTTATAGTTCGTTTTTTAATCCCAGAGACTAATCTGACAAACAAGTCTTTTGTGTTTTCGTTTTTTTTACTATAGAAGTTTGACATTACACTTGTCAGATCTCTGGGATTAAAAAACGAGCTATAAATTGCCGTGTTTAATTATTTATTTAAAAAATGTCTTTTCTTCATTTGTTTCTTCTCCATAAAGGTTTCATAACGTTTCTATTACCTCAATAGTTCAATATGCTTACCTGGCGGAAAAAAAAAAAAAATCTTGTTGTTTTCGACTTATATTTCGGTGAATAACTCCGAAACCTGACACTTTAGGATATTATGTTACATTACATTTTTTGTTTGTATAAGTGTCCTCTATCTAAATATATAACTTTTGTTGTGCACCGCGATTCTAAAAAAAAATCAAAATGGCGGCTGATTTTAGGGCCAAAACCTTCAAACCCCTTAAATTAATAGAAACATTACCCCACGGCGATAAAGCTTGCGCTGATAACAAAACAATTTTATATTCGACTTCGCGCTGCACTGCCTTATCATAGTGACAACTGTTTAACAACACAGGTGGATAGACAAACAAGCTAAGTCGGTCAGAGAAAATTCTTGGAAGGTAGTTGCATAACGATGCTGCATTTGCTAACGATAAGGTCTTTAATACATCACATAATCAGTACCTAATCACGTAATCACTTCACTTGATAATATTTCGATAAAATCGAACCCCAGAGGGTAATTCTCGTAATTTTAAGAACGTTCACAGTCTGATCTCATTCTGTCATCTGTCAAAAATGCCTCGGTTTTCCCTACATTTTTGTCAAGTTTTTGAGATTTGTTTGTCACCGAGATGAGACTGCGACTAGATTTTTAACGTTTTAAATAGCGAGAATTGATCTCCAGATCATTGTCATTTCGATTACCTAAAAATACCAATCTATACGCTGTAGGTATAATACTTGATCGCCTTTTTGTGATGTACCCTAGTCTCATTTGGTTGCGGTGCCCTGACTTAGTTACTGCGAACAACTATAAATAAGGCCAGAAAGTTACAAAAGGGCCCATTTATTTAAAAAGGCGATTATCATTAGATGAGCAAAAAGTTTTAATAGGATCAAATACATAGTGTGAGTCTTGAGGGAAACTAAGCTTAATTTAATCGACGGAATTAATAAAAAAACATTAAAAAAATATAATTATTACAGCAATTTTAAGATTCTTGTTCGCTGCTGTAACCCCTGTGTAAACATATCGGTATACTTAACTAAACGATCTGTCACTAATGAAACGGGCGTGAATGAATAGGGCGTCCTCATAAAATAACAACTAAAGAAAAAAAAATCGCCCACAATTAAGAAATAAGGTGTTTTTATAAAAAAAAATTAGATACTTTTTCATAAATTTTTAAAATAATTGTAAAATATCTCAATGAAAGCCCCGATTACCTACCCTTTTTTGTTCTCCATCATATCAGCTCATCTAAAAGTAAAAATACCATGCTTAAAACTCAATCACAACATTTCCTTTTAACTGTTAAAGAAAGGCTGCACTCGGCTCCGTACAATACTTTAGCAGGTAGACCTTTTTTTTTTTAGATTTTTTAAAATATTTCTTCGCTCGATAAAATGAAGCTTAGTTTACCTCATTTCGTATGTGCACATTATGAAGACTCGCACTGTATTACCCATTACCTACAAAAGTAAACTTACACGTATTTATCAGACTATCAGTAGCTACTACTAGTAACGTTTGGACAACAATGAAAAGGTTGCATATCTTTCAATGTTAATGAAGCGAAGTCGTAAAGCTGTTAGCTCTTACAAATATTTAAGGTACAGTCATATTCTGACCTTTCTCAAGCTTTTGTCAAGTGCTAATTGGACCCCCATTTTGGGATGTTCATTTGTCATCAATGAGATTTTATTTGGCAAGATGATAAATACTTACCTACTCAATTTTGTTTTGAAGCGTTTTTGAAGCACTATCCACAAACAGAACTAAGAATTAGCAGCCCGTTTCACGATAACAACTTGTTTTTCTCAAAATTCTCGCGTTAAATCGAATAAAGATTTTCCTGTTATTAAAAGTTCCCAGATTTAAGTTTTTACAAAGAAACTCTTTAGGCAGCAAAGTTTTTAACTGCGGGAAAAAGATAAATGGTTGACGCTACACAATAGACAATAGGTAGCCTTTACTAGTGTCAACTTGTAGGAGGTACTTGCTTCCAAACGTTGATACCTACCCTACTGGAAAATAAAAAACTTAAAATTCTCCTGAAGTTTTTTAATAGTCCTGAAAGAAACCTTCGGATTTCTACGTCAAGATGCATTATATCTTTACCTATCGTACCTACTTTTAATTCAGATTTATTTGTTTCTCACAAAAAACAGGTGTCTCAGCTGTGAATCAGCCATAGCAATCAATTTTGTATGTTACACGTAATTACGTAGTAATTACCGTCTTGAGCACCGTCCTAGGTTCAATGTCTATTATTATTATACAACCTGATACATTATTTGCTTTGTTGAATTACTTCAATACAGGCGTAGTGTCGCTAACGTCTAATTGTTACATAGGAATAGTGATTCAATTGCAAATCTGTGAGTAAGATGCAGAAAAATAACGGAGCGAGTGTAGTCACTAGTCACTACCCATCTTAGAGTAGTTTGAAAAAAAGGACGACGACGTTGAGGAAGATAATCATGTAGGTACTTCCCCATCTTCCCGAGACATAAAAGGCGGTAGGTAAGCCATCGTAGCTCATTAAAAGCTTGAATGCCCTGTTACTGGCTAAAGCTAACACGTCTGATGACTAGCAAATACTAGTGCGAGACCTTCCTGAGTTCCACTGATGGATAAATTCAGATTGCTCCTAGATTTTGTCTTGTTTCGTTGTAAAATAATAAAATTAGCCTGGACGAAAAGTTAGGCGGGACATAATCCTAGCGTCAGCTTTCGGGGCATACATTATTCCTACGCTTTTCTACATAATTTAGTATGTAGCCAGGGCTCCACGGTAACAAAGTTTCTGTGTTCCTAGTAGATAGCAATTATGATTATAATTACCTAGTCACGACGAATCTGCGGACGCATGTACCCAAATGTAAAATCATATTTTAATGTTAGCGGCCTTTTACTAAATTCGCGGCTAGTGACCTAATTATAAATAATTAAACCTGTGCCCTAATTGCGTAAAACACTTTAAATCACAATCTGCATCATTTTGAAGAATATATTGCTTGCTTCATTACGTTCCAAAAATTTGTCTGCTCAACAACGTACCTACCTAAATACCTAACGCAATGAATGTTGTTGAACTAGCAAATTGAAAGCCATTCTTACTGTTAAAGCTGATTTAGACAGGGTAAGTAACTAATTGAATTTGGAGTCAGGAGCAACTGACTCCAAATTCAATTTACACTAGGTAAATATCGGGTCAGCACTGACTTGTCTCGAGTTTGGAGTCAGTTACTTACGCTGTCTAAATCAGTGTGTTACGCAATCACCCCGCTGTTTTAGTTTTAACGCTAATGTAGGTAGGTCCCTCAGAATACAGTTCTGTATTCTGAGGTAGGTCCTTATTATATACCTGCTTTATTATTAAAACAGACAAATAACAGCCTTAACCCGTTCCTTTCCTATTGACTAAACCGATTTTGTTATCAGTGTTAAAATGTGTGCCATTGCCCAGTTTAGTATTGTTTTAACATGGGAGGGTAATCATTCATTTAAATGTTGATTATTTAAAGAGTTAACTTAAAAAACTTTAGTAGGAACTTTCAAAGGTTTAGTGGTTTGCTGCTGAGGCCAAACTGTGATAAGCTGGCAGATCGTCTTATTGTGACAAAACTCTTTCATAGCAAAAACGGAAATGTAATCCGATCCGGGATACGGAAACCTAATACCTAGGCCTAAATTGCTAGCATACGATTTTCGGTTTAGCAATGTCTTGGAGGCTGTTTTGAAGTTAATAAGTATTTATTGTTTTTTTATTTACTCCATACAAGCAAAATGATTGATGCTGGGATTTTTTAGGTCCCTCTAGCTAGCAGCATGGGAACTATGCACAAACTAATCTTCACGCATTTACAACACCATTAAAAATATTACAGTCATGCAGTTTCCGTATTCATCACACACGTTATTTACGTGTAGTTACAATAATTAAGTGCTGCTGCGCACGCGCGTCTTCAATGTCGGTCCCACGGTGGACAGTGACGTCACACGCGACAATCGCCGAAGGACTGACGACGCTGCCTCCCCGCCTATTGTTGCTAGGACAATAGTGATATTTCCTTTTGGGATGTCCTATACGTGTGTCGCCTGCAAGGTCCGAGCTTTGTCACCGACGACGTAGTTATTGTATTTTTATGCTTGTGTTTTTTGAAAACTGATAAATAGTAGCAGAACAATAGTTATCTTTACCCGACTGCGGTGAAACCCAATCGGATGGTTTTGTTTTGTAGTTACTATGGTAGACGGGTAGGGTGAGGAAAGTGTTCTCTCGATTTGCTTAGTTAAGCGTGGTTTGTTCGGTCAAGCTATGAGGTTAAGTAGGGCAAAGGGTACCTTGGTATGTTTGTAGTTGGTAGGTATTAATAATTATATTAAGCTAATATAATATTTGTGTATTATACAGTAGACCTGTGCATGAATGTAGAGTATTGTATTATAGTAGGTATTCCAGATCGATCTCGGAATGCTTGCGATTTGCGTAGAAATATCTGCAATATTTCAAAATTGCAAATATTTCTACGCTAGACCTTTGTTTAAAAACTTGAAATATGCAGCGAAGCAGCCGCTGCAAACGTTCTATAAAACGATTATTTTTATGCACCTGTCGCATTTCTGCGGGCGATCTGCAACTTGTTACATCAGCTGAAAGCACCTGTGGGTTATTTTTACCCTTTCGTTTGTTGACCCCCTTTATTCATAAACTTAATGGTAAAACCTTGCAAATTCTTTAACCTTGTCTTTTTTATGTCAATGCCTGGCAGTGAAGCACAGCTATAGCTACAGTAGGCCGTACCCTTACCACTGACGTGCTGTCTACTGTACCCACTTCCTTTTTATTATTAACTTAATTAATTAAGTCTAAACCGTTTATGAATTTGGGGATTTAGACAAAACAACTAATAAGCATAAAATCCTACCTACTCTAACTCACCACTCTAATACGTTTCCTGATCACAAACAGTTGATGTGCGTCGCCTGCCTGGTCACTAAGCGCATATCACAAGACGACGAGGCTCGCTTGTCGCTGCTGCTGCAGAAGCTGTCGCGAGAGTGGTCACTGCTCACCTCCGTGACTTGGGACTCCGTGGGAGGAGCCTTCGCAGACGCCATATATGGAGGTACGTGACAGTTATGTGTAGGACAATAAAGAGGTACATCTCACGTTTTAAGGTCAGAACAGAATCCGAACGTTTCTGCAATTAAATGAGTAGCTAAGTTTTTTGGTGTTTGTTTTAACTGACTAGTGGACATTGATCCCTGCACGCTGACACTTAATAAAAGGCGACGGTGACGGCATACATAGCGGCTGAATTTTGCTCGATCATTTTGAGACAAAATACTAATAAAGCAGACTAGTGTACTTTGTTTGCGACATATTCAGTGTCAGACATGCGATCACTGGTTGGCTACTTTGGCTAGGTGTACTATAAGGATGATTTTTGCACTCCCAGCCTGCCCATGCCCAAGTCACCCGGACCAAACCCCAGTGTCCAATATACCGGTGATTCATTATCCGTGAATGTGTTTAAACAACAAGACACAGGTCGTCACAGTTAAGTGTCAACTTCATTAACCTAAAAGTAATTACCTACCTACCTCATAAAAGCAAGAACAGGGTTATTAAGTACCTGTGATCAACAAGTACAGACGCCAGTACATCAAGCTACTACAATCTGTCAAATTTCTTTAATAGATTTTCAATTTTATCGCTAAATCGTAAGGTGCAAAGTTGATTGAGAAAATTTGACAGTTTCGGGTAGCTTGATGTGCTGGCTTCTGTACATAGTTATACTACCGTTGGATTACTTCTTAGCTTTCCTGTCAATATTCTCTGGTTGTAACAGTCCACTGCTGGACATAGCCCTGTCCCAAGCACCGCTACTTCGACCAGCAACCTAATTGCGTAACAATCTTAATCATTTTGAAGGATATTGCTAATTCCATTGCTTCATAATTATGTTCGAAAAATGTGTCCGTTCAACAACGTTAATAACGCAATGGATGTTGTTGAACTGTCAAAATGAAACCCATTGCTATTGATAGTGTGTTACGCAATCACCCCGCAATTCCGTGCTTCTTGCATGCAGCGGGTTCCTACGGCTTTCAGCAGGCCATCGGTCCACCTTGTGGGAGGCCTTCGATTGCATTGCATACCTAATTATCGAATTTCTGTACTTACCGCTGTGGCGTTCTGTAGTTTCCCCCATTAGACAATGCATCAGTTTTATATGCGCCATATCGTAATATTAGTTGTTTATTCTCCTTCGAGTTAAAATTCCTACCTAAATGCAAGAAATGCTACTTTCCGCAAGAAAAACTAATACAAATTTTCATTTTCTAGTAGTTGCAAAGTTATCTAACAAAGATTTCTCTCCCTACAAGTAGTAAAGAAAATCGTGACTAAATCAATACCTATTAATATGTGACCAAAGGTGTAAACAAAACAACTTTAATAAATACAAGTTATGTTATCAATTACGTAATATCTATTATTGAACTTGTATAACAGGTACGTATACACAGTTATTATAATTAGGTAGTCATTCTTGATACATGATTGTTGGCTTTGATGTTTAATGAATTTTCCATTGATATAAAAACAAATTAATATTGCATGTTTGTGCATTGTACAGACGCCAGCACATCAACCTACTACAATCTGTCAAATTTCTTTTATAGATTTTCAACTTTATTACTAAAGCATAAGGTTCAAAGTTGATTGGGAAAATGTGACAGTTTCGGGTAGGTTGATGTGCTGGCGTCTGTACATCAATCGCTTTATTATCGTAGCCCTACCTACATCCATTAATTATGTGAACAGCTTAAGGGGGTAGGGGGTCACGCCGATTCTCACCCCACCTCACGTGGGGGAGAGGGGGAGGCCTGGCAAGTATCACGTAATTATTTTTTCCGCAAGAAACTGTAAAATTGCGACATAACTAATTTGAATTGAGTCTTAACTAGTCTTAAATAAAAATAAACAAATTGTTTTCTTTTTTAATAAATCTAATGCAATGAAGCATAGATTAACGTATTTATACTGAAAAGACGCATTTTGAACAATCTCACGTGAGATTAGAGGGAGGGGGAGAGGGTCGAGCCAAATCACACGATATCTCACTAAGGGGGGAGGAGGGGGGGGGGGGGGTACAAAAATTGCCAAAATCACCTCACGTAACTAATGTCAAGTGTCTGATTTAGTACAACTACAAATCTAGTCTTGCATTGAACTCCCAGATTGAGCAGTTCTTTTATTTTAAATCACAACTTTGCTAATGTGAATAATTCAGGATCAAACATGTGTTTGAATCAATTACTGGCGTTCGTAATATCGCGGAGATATTATGAATGCCAGTAATTAATTGAATTACTGTTTACATTACCTACCTACATCGTGAATATTAAGTAACAACGTGACAATTTCATAACAACATCTTTGTTGACATTGTTAGGTAAGTAATTCAATAAAATTCAAGTATAGTCCGCAGTAAAGTTTACACCTTATGGGCTCGGCTATTGCGCAAGCGTGCATGTGTGTTATGTGTTCGCGTTCCAGCGAGGTCGCGGGTTTATGGTGGGTAATCTGGAAGATAACTCGTGTCCATTCCAGTTAATTATATGGGGTTATAGCTAATATTCTATTTAAATAATACCTGCGTGTAATTGTACGCATTAAAAACACCCAAAATGTTGTACCACTCAAACTTTTAGTAAATAGGTAAGTAAACAGTAACAATAAAACGCTTTTGGTAAAAAAAAAAAAATTGTAATAGTACCTACTCAACAACGAAAATTTGTATCTTGAGCTACGCCAAAAAAACAAAGAAATATAAAATAATCATGGTAAACGCACCTGTAACATACTGACATACAGATGGGCATGGCAAATATGGCGATATGCTGATATCTCAGAGATATCAATAGGAATTCAAGATATCATATCTGTTATTAAGTAGAACTACGTTTTGGTAATCAATCACCTATTTCCCATAACAATATAATATAGCTTACCTACAAGTGATTATAAGTTAACTCCGGTATAATAGACTCCTTTATCTATGACTGTTTAGACACCTCCTTTCTAATTTGATGATATTTATGGTTGAATGAGCTATTCTTTCTTTAATTTGATGGGAAAATGTTATATCTACCTACCTCTTCATCAAATACAATTTTTTAGAGTCGGTAACTGGTGACTAATGGCAAGACAATAAAGGAAAACTGCTTGACTAATAGATTGCTTATAACAAAATTAGGTAGGTAAATGAGGGTAGGTACTTCTTGTCACGTGTACATGTCTTATTCATAAAAGACGAATCATCAAATTGTATACCTGCGCAATTTTCCTTAATACCACGAGAAGGGAAGTAGGTATACAAAAATACCAACTACTTTTATTAACTCATTCCTCGCAGGTGGATTAATTTTGTGAGAGAACGATGATGCACTTATTATAATGTTTTATCTGGCTTTTTGGCGAATAATGTCATGAAATTCTGAATAATCGTCTAAGGAATCGGCGTCCACTGCGTACAGTCGGGTTATCTTTTCCGTCCCAGCATGTTTTTTAATAACTGGAGCGAAGTTATTCAAGTAATTCCATCCCATATCTACTGGACAACGGTCAGTCTTGGAAAACTAACTATTTTCAAGACTTGTAGAGTTAAGGGAGTGCAATAGTGGTCTTATTATCCGATAACTAGGTACAGAAAAGTTCACGCCTACCTCTGAAGAGAGAAAGAAGCTTTTCTATGTCATCTAAAAGAGTCTATGTCATCTAATATTATGAAGAAAAAAATATTTGTTTTTTTATGTTTGTTACGCCTTTACGATAAAACAGCTGAACGGATTTGGATGAAATTTGGCAGACTTTTTATCCTGTTATTCCCACGTGATCGAGACTTGTGCGGGTGAAACCGCGGGGCGCAGCTAGTCAGATTTATATAAGGTGTTAAAAAATTAACCCGACAAACTTTAAGAGGTGCTTTAGACCATCGAACTGAACAACTTTCACTATGGGACCAACTCTGAAATCACGTAAAAAAAATCATCTCTATCATATCATACATTTTGGTCAAGCATTTTGGCATAGGTATTGAACTTTTGTATTAAACAGCTGATTTTTTTTCCGTGTAGGTATTCAGAGTTGGTCCCATAGTGAAAGTTGTTCAGTTCGATGGTCTAAAGCACCTCTTAAAGTTTGTCGGGCTAATTTTTTAACACTTTGTATACTTTGTTTAAAGGTTTTCTTTGTTTGTTAACAGGCTACGTGATTATAACCTTCGGCCTGATAGTGGCGCGTGTCTTTCAAGAGATACCAAAGGGCAGACGGATACTTGAGGGATACTTCCTCGGATTCGGCATGCTGTTCTTTTTAATCCTGGGTAAGATTATTGTTCTGTATAATTTAGGTAAAACTGTGAGGGCATTACCACATGGAAAGTAGAAATTATAGAATAAATATTTTTTGACATATTGTTTTTAAAAGTACAGTTTTAACCAACGATACAATTTATATTTAAACACAACTAAAGTTATAATTTAATCATCTTTTGGCATGCAAACGCGAGTAACTAATGATTACAAAATCGGCAATTAAAGCCAACCTGTTTGAAGCTTTCGTTTAGAATCGATTGTGACGGTTCGACGAATGTTTCGAAAATTGCAACATTACAGAATTATTACGTCCAAATCACGTAAGATGCTTGTGCTCTTTATACGATCTGTTCAAGCACAATTTCAGAGGTACGGTCAGCATCAAAAGTTGATTAACACTTCAGTTTTTTTAATCTTAGTTATTGACCAAAATATTTGTTCAAAATTGCAGCAGAAGATTTTTTTTTTAGAATATATACTCTTGTCTATTATGTGAAATGCTAAAAATCAGTTTATTTAAAAAGTTGTTGTCAATTTAATAACATGTAAAAATGATAGTGTTAATCGACTTTTGATGCTGACTGTACATTTTGATCTATCTGTTGTTTTCCTCAGGTGGACTAGAACTAGCATCCCTGGACTCCGTGCCCCGGTCCTTAGTAGTCAACGCGTCAGTTCTCGGCAGTTTCTCGCTGATCGTTGCCGCCCTATTCCTCATAGACCTCATGGGTCCCCGGATATACACGACTACACAGAATTCGCAGACAGATACCACCGTCGTATCATCACCTAAAAGTGAGAAGAAAGTGTCCATAATCGCCTCACCCAAATTGAACGGAAACATGCCCAATTTCAATGCAGCTAATGAAAAAGCTAATGGACATGCCAATGGAAAAACCAATGGACATGTTCCCCCTGAAAGACCAAAAGACTTAGATTTAGAGAAGAATTTACCAGATAAGGACACAAAGAAAGAAGAAATGACGTTCTTGGAACAGTCGAAAACCAGTTACCCGCATTTTGACGACACACTAGAAAAAGACGAACTGCAAAAATCTAAATTTGGTTCGATACGAAATGGAATAGAAGCTGGCAACTACGTTAGGCTATCGGAACCTCTGTCCATACCTGATAGATTTCACTACGAGCAAGAACTGGCAAAATTCAATGAGAAATATCTCAGGGACTACCTAGATAACTTCGCCGGAAAATTATCAGTAAAAGAGAACTATCTCCCTGAACCACAAACGCCTGTGTTCGCGAAAGTAAAGACAGGCCGATTAAAAGATTTGTACGACGAAATGTCACCGAGCTACGAACAAAAGCGGTCGAGATCACCGACTAAGGCCAAGACAGTACCGTCGCCGACTTTGCAACAACTCGAGGATTACTTGCGAGCGTCGACAAGGTCGAAGCGGGCGGATACGCCGGCTATGTTCCCTATGGAGCCCATTGAAGAGAAAGAGACCACGGATACGGATGGGAGAGCGTCCGGCACCCCCACAGACCCCGGGTACGTACAGTACACGGCGGGGAGGTGGCCGGACAAGAGAGACCTACGGACACCACGACACAGTCCCACAAAGTAGTGTAAGTTATAAATACAACGATGCGTGATAATCTTGAATGCCGCAGGATGGCAGAACAAATTCATCGTCATGTCCTGTATATAAATATAATGCCACGATGAACAATGACTGACGACTGATAAACTCTAAATAAACCACCTCTAGTGCGGGTGTATTTAAGACATTTATTAAAACAATTAAGTTGGTAAGAATACTAATAATTTTTTTGCATAAATTTCGTCATTATAACGAATAACTTCCATGTATTTTAATTACTCGCCCCTAATTCAATTACATTGCGTTTTCTCACATCAAAATTGTTTTGTAAGTTGTTTGAAAACAAAAGAATTAATGACATACCAAGGTAAAGACTGGTAAAGACGTAATTTTATGGCACCTATTGACTTGTAGGAAGTTCGTTGCTCCAACAACTTTAAGTGGGAGATTAGAGTTAATTTTAAAATAATGATCTTGTGACACATAATATAACACATAGTTTTACTACACATACATAAGTACAATACACATTCATATCCGGAGACTAATAACAATAATTCAGTCGGGTTTCTGAAAAAGAAAAACTTGTTCATAACTGTCATCTACTATGAAATATAATATCACATAGGTACATTCATAGTTATGATGTTAATAGCCAAAAACACCGATCTATCTAAGAGACGGCTTCAGTAAAAAACCGTCGCTGTTAATTTAAAGGTTTTTAATGACTGAGGCGTTCCAAGAATCTTAATTTTAGTGAGGTTAGTTACATCGATCATACATATAAACTTGGCAATATTTCCGTTCTTTTTGCGGTGTAAACCTCGGTAAATTACCCGGAATGTTGTTTTTAATTAACTGCTTAATGGGTAGTGAGTACCTCTTGCCTGCCTCGGCTTTATCAAACTACATTTAGGTCAAGAAATACCTTAACCATCGGCGATTGTACACTATTTAGTAAACATGCATACTACAGCACGGCCATTATTGTTGATGCACCTGTTTGCATACAGAATATAACATAGGTTACTAGGTAGGTACGCAATATAATAGGTAGGGATCTCAATGCCATGCTACATACATTTTAATGTAGGATTATAAAATTGCACTTAGTAAGACGACAAAGATTTCACAAAGCGGAACGGTTTCTAGGATTGTAGATCCAAACTAATATTATAAATTCGAAAGTAACTCTGTCTGTCTGTCTTTTCTTCACGCCTAAACCGCTGAACCGATTTAGATGAAATTTGGTGTAGAGATAGTTTGAGTCCCGGGGAAGGACATAGGATAGTTTTTATCCCGATATTCCCACGGGATCGACACTTATGCGGGTGAAACCGCGGGGCGCAGCTAGTAGAGTATATTTCTAACCCGTCTTGAACAAGCGTGATGGTGATCAATGTTCCTGCCCTCTCTTATGAGAAGAGGCCCTGTTGTGGGACAGTAATAGCCGCTGGTATTATTATATTAACTCATTAGGTACCATATGACAAACTACAAGTCTAGAATTGATTCCAAGTAGGATAGGAATGGTAAACTCAAACTCGAAGCATTTACCTATGTCAATTAAACCAATTACAGGCACTTTTGAATTGTCAAGGGCTCGGTCAGTCAGAAAGATGAAGCTAGTCGCCCATTCCAAAGTGTAGGTATCTATGGAGAAGAACGGGCAAGAAACTCCATGGACACTCTTTTAAATCAAAATAATATGGTTACAAAGTCTTGGTTACATCATTCATGTTAAAAATTATACATGTAAGAACGATGCAGAAGGTTAAAAGCGTCCATAATGAAAAGACGAGAAAAAAAAGCAATTCAAATATTAAATTAAAATAAGCTATGGCAGCAAAGAGATGACCAGTCCCTACTGACGGCGCCCGTTTTGCCACGATACCTTCATCATAATTATTCTAATAAGTACCATTTTTTTGTTAAAGTTAAAACCTTGTGATTATATAAAAATATTGAATGCTGTGTCGACGCCTTCATTCACCGAACTCATTTCGCAACGCATCACTGGCGTTAAATGAATGCTTGTCTTTCAAACTCCGTGTTAATAACAGGGACCTTTACACGCCGAATGCATGGTTCATTGAGCGTAGGTACCTACTGCTGGTAGTCGGCCATGTTGCAATGAATTAGTTCGAGTTAGCGAATGTCAAGATCAGCTGACTGCGAGTGCGACATACTGCGGGGCTGTGTGAGAATCGGAAGTACGGCTTTTGGCCGGATCTAATTGTTTAACAAGGTTTGTATTGTTGTTTATCTAGCTTCCCAGAATTCTGACGCTTGCTTTGTGGAGATTTATGAATCATCACTGCAGCTGATGCTTTGTCGAAACGTAGCTCGTAGGGGCAGAACCCGTAGAACACATACACCTCAGCTTAACCCTTCGGGGAATACGGGCATGATGTGTTGTTGAATCATCTCTTTCATTTCATGACATAGACAAGCGGCTACTATGGCATGTGGTCCCTATTGGGTCTTACAAAACAGTGAATCTTTACGGTCCATACTAAGATTTTATAAGTGATTGTCGATTGATAACAAGTCCACTTGGCCTGTAATCCTAAGGTCGATAGCCTATTGTTTATGTGTACCTGAAATGACCCATATTCTGTAATGGCTTTGCAACGGACGAACGGATGTGTGTATTGATAAGTTATAATAGTGAAACATGAAAGTGTTATGCTAACGCCTGAGCCTTGCGTAACGCAGCCATCACGCCTGAAATCGGCGAAATGGTTAGCAGAGGTGTATCTTTTAATAAATAAATAAAAATCTTTATTGTAGACCACAAATGATCCATAAAAAGGACATAATAGGACAGTACTAAAAAAAAAATACAATAAAAATGGCATACATACACACAACCATAAACTCACGAGTCACGCCTTTCTTTTCTTGCTCATTAAAATATAAATATTTACGCGGCTATTTTCAACCACCGACCGCTCCTGTAGGTCTTGGTAGCATACATCCTATCTACACGTACCAACCCAGAACCCTGGACATGAATACCATTTGCAGTACAATCTCTATATTAGATAGGCTGGTTGAAGTCCGATCTAAAATAGGAAACTTTTTGTGGGAATCGAACTCTGTGCCACATGAGTAGACAATTTGTCTAATCATGTGTCTGTGCTTATCTCAAAAAGCAGTTTCCTCATCTACTTGGCCTAACCTTTTGTCCTAAAATACCTGCTCAACTAATCGTTTAACAACTTTCTAAAAATAAAACAATAATGCCCATTGATAGCTACCACTTCAAAGATCTAGAGAACTCATACGAGTAGGTACGTAGTTGTAAAATTGTCACGTTTGCTCTGTACGAAAATAATTTGTTAGTCTAATTACGTTTAGGTTCATTGTACAACACTGCTGTGACAGAAAAGTGTTGCGATAACGAAGTGACTAGCTTACAACGCAGACGTCTATTATCTAACACAACATAATGCCAGTGTACAAAAACTATGAATTAGGCGTGCACAGGAAAAACCGTAACTGAAACGGACGAGAGGTCAAACAAACTGTGATAATGTTTTTGTGGAGACATGAAAATAACTTTGTTTATTTTATGCTTAGTCATAATTGATAATAAGTACCTAATACAAAATAACCGAGGACTATCCATTTTACCTAATACCTAGGTACTTATCAAAATTCGAAACTGTCTGGTTACCTTTTCACGCCTAAACTAATGAACAGATTTTGGCAAAGAGATAAGTACCTAACTACCTAGATGTCATCCTGGGGAAGGATATTGGCTACTTCTTGTCCCGGTAGCACGTTCCCTTGGGATAATTTCCGACATCTAGTAGTATATAACTCTGAACATATAAGTAGGCAGGTATTTTCAAAATGTGGATACCCAAGATTAAATATTTTAATAACACTGCATGAAATAACTTAGGGAGTTAGCGAGCTATTTCAGTGCTGGAACAAATTATTATCAAGATATTTTACCTTTATTTTATTTCCATTGTCATTTTAATTAAGCTTTGTTCATAAACAACAAGTCGTGTTGTTTATTAACTAAACAAAGATTTCTAACATAAGTTTAAGCAACATTTTGCCAAAGGTAAAATGAGTGGGTATACCTAGTGTCAATGTCTCCCTGAGAAAAATTTCAGCATGAGGTCACCGAATTTTCCCGCGTCATTCAGAGCCTACCATGATTGTGGAAGCAATTTTACAATTATTTTTTACGATTGCTTTTGCCCGTTGCTTTGTCTGCATGGATGTCGAAAAATATGCCACGAGAACGTACTATCGGAATCTGAAGTACCCTGTAGGCCTGTGTTAATCGTATGTGCCCATCCAATGTTTACGCGGCGCACGCCAGTAGGTAAATCTCCCAGTCGGCATGATTTTATCCGACATCTTTAACAATCATCGTCATACCTATTTCAGCCAATTTACACAAAACTTTAATGAATTAAACCTTCCTCATGGATCACTCCGTCCATGGGTGAAAACCGTCTGAAAATTCGCTCGGTAGTTTTTGAGTTTATCGCGTTCAAACAGACAGACAGACGCGGCGAGGATTTTGTTTTATAATAATGTTGTGATGATAACTTAGTGATACAGTGGGGGCTGTTTTTGTTTTGTTTATGTCACTGGTTGAAGCGGAATGATTCATGATAGTTAACGATCATAAAATGCAAATTAAATATTATGGGTAGGTACAATTTATACCGACAATGGTTATTTCTCACGAGCTTTGGCCTCGGAATGGGTCGTCAATAAAGTTTATTAAATGCTGTGAACGCGTGGATTACCTATTAGAATTGATGCTAATTATGATTTGAGGGGGAAATAGAATTCTTCCTATTGTAAGTAGTTATTAAAGTACAGGCGTATGAAGCCTGTACTTTTTGAAGGGGGGATTTATTATTACTTGGTTACACAATTAGCAGCTAATTAGCTGACCAAATAGCTTGGATCTGTCCAGTCAATTCTTGAAGCAGTTCAGTGTGGGAGCCCTCACAACATTTTCCGGGAGCCTATCTATTCCATGCTGTTACAACTCGGTTAGACAAGAACAAAGCCTTTTCTTTGTTGAATTTTCCCATAGCCATTGGGAATGCCCACGCAAATTTTTGTTGGAATTCAGTATGAAAAGGTCTTGAAGGCTGGGCTATAGCCCTTATGATGATGAAGATGGTCTTAAAAATCCCTGGCGGAACGTATAGGTACTAGTGATTTTTAAGACCATCTACCATGTCGGTACTTAATATAGGGCGGTAATATAACAAGCGTAACAACCCTCAACGTATAGCTGACTTCGGAATTGCTTTATCACTAAGGTTGAATGTCTTTTGCACGTCAGAAAACGACAAGAATAAGAGCAGTGGTGGCCTAGGTGGTAAAGGCCGCGACTTACGAGTTGTAGGTCGTAGGTTCGTATCTACCAACTCAGGCCCGCGTGGAGGATTACTGCCCATTCCCTCTTACAGAGAGGAGGCCTGAGAAAGGAACATTATAGGCTGATTATGAAAACGACAAGGTCTATTTGTTCACATGACAAAGATTATTTCAACATTTTCAACCTTTCAATTTACTGGGAACTGTCAAGTGGTAATTTAATTATGAGGTCGACTATACCTCTCCACAGCGTGTGACAAGAACCTATTCCTTGCTGGCCCTTTGTATCCTGCACTCTGTGGCCAAAACGTGAACGCGTACCTAGTTTCAAGTTACACGCAGCTATGTGTCAAATTCACGCACATATAATATCTTCACGCTCTATATCAGTGACACACCTTTCTCTCAGAATTCCCCAGCATGATCAAATATTACGTATTGCACAAGAGAGAATAGTTCACATATATCTTGATATCTGTGGCTCAGGCGTTATCGTGCACGATTGATTTGATAGCATCTTGGCAGTGCCAAAAAAAAATCGAACAAACTAAAACAGTTGCCAAAAGGGTCAAAGAATACCTAAGTATATTGCTGCTTTTAAGACCCGTCAAATATTAAAAACCTGTAAATGCTAATCACATCTTAGATTTCGGCAAGTAAGAACCTACCTTGTGTGTTTAGACAATTTACCTACCAAGAATATAATGGAGTTTAACTGTCATCAAATACGCGGTTCGGTACCTACAGGAAACATGATTGTGGGTAGATAAGTAGGTACCTACCTATCTTTGTATCCTTTCTTATTCAACGAGACCTCTGCCACAGAATACTTAAAGTACTACGTACAGAAAGGACACTCCCTTCCCCGCACTAACATCAGTTACCGCACCTCACTCCGCACTTCGGCATGTTCGTCGCCCGTTCTTTAACAAGAGCGCTCGCAAACACAAGTACCTCACGCACACATTCATACGTATACAAACGTCATTTTTTTTTAATGTAGTAGTAGGTAGTAGGTAATTATTTTGCGAGCGTCGCGTTGTATGGAGTGTCCGGGGTGTGCCTCTGCCTAATCCTTTGGGGACTACAGGCGTGATGTTATGTTATTTGTGTCAACGGGATCTAGCGCCCAAACACCAATTAATCATTTTTTACTGCTTCGAATGTTCGACGACTACAGTAAAACGGGGCTACTTTGACTTCCAGGGTTACTTTGACAAGGCCGATCACAACGCTATGACGCGTTCCCCACACCCCGCGCCTCGTGCAATATTACTCGAGGTCACGCACACTTGCTGAGCACACGTGAAAACCGATTTTGGCGCTCTGTTAAAGTAGTTCCAACGCCTGTCAAAGTAACCCTGGAAGTCAAAGTAGCCCCGTTTTGCGGTACCTTTGCGAATATTTTTCGACTACCTATTTGTGAAGATTGACTACAATAGATAACTACTGTAGATAGCAAGTAAGCTTTCTTCACGTAACCAGCCAGTAGCATCGCTGACGACAATCGACGAAGGTTGCGCCCGCGCCGGTTCCCACGCGTCGCCGTCGTCGGTAAAAAGTGTCCTTTGTATGCGACTCGGACACCAAGGCCGCTGATTACCATGTGGCCCCGAATAGTGGATGAAATATTACCAATGTGCTATTTAAGTACAAACTACTGTGAATTAGGAAGTTCATTGTATCGTGTCGCTTCGGCCTAGAGTAGTTAATGCTGCAGTAAACACGGGCTAACCCACGGTGTGTAGTGTGAGGTCGGAAGATACAGACAGCGAAGTCGATTAACACTACAGAATTTTTTGTCAAAATGATAGAGCACAATACTTATATTAAAACAATGGCAATTGATGTAAAATGCATATTTCTCAGATGAGATAGATAACTCTTAGCTATTACCTACCAACATAAAATGTTCAAAGGCAGTGTATCAAATTATTTAATGTCTATTTAGATGCAATGTAAAAGTTATAGTGTCTATCGTTTTGTCGCTGATCGTAAGTAACGTAACACGGTATCACAATTTGACAGCATAAGTGGATATTGCTAATACTTAGTAGGTGCCGTAGGTGGTACATACATATTATACTAGATACGTTGGTTCTAGTGGACAACAGACTGCTGAGCATGGGTTCGATTCGGGGGTTCTAAAGTAAATAAGGCTTGGATTTGTATCCGGTTAAAGTTATAGCTTCGCCGCTAAATGTGAGTGTAGGGGAAAGGAGGTTCGAAGGTCCACCTTAATCAACAACAATTAACTAACAATTAATTAATCTTAGAAGTTTTCTGGATAAGCATAAACTTATAGCAGATAATCAGTATACGGCTTCCGATCTGGTGTCTCCACTGAAGACGCTGTTTTGGACCTAACCTATCCATTGCAAAGACTATGGACAGTAGAACAAAGTGTATTGGTAGGTATATTTGTGGACCTGTCGAAGGCATTCGACACAGTTTCTGTTCCTAGAGGAATATCTAAGCTCGAATTTTTGGTTTACGTGGCATAGCTCTACAGATCTTCAGATTACCTGACAAATCGCAGCCAGCGATTTAAAAAAGACTCGAATTACAATGACGAAGAAGTTGTAACGTCATACGGTGTGCCACAAGGAATATTACGCATAGGCATATTAGGCCCCACACTCTTTCAAATTTACATAGACGACCTTTATGGAATGTTGATCCGCAGCTTGTAAAATCTATGCATATGCTGATGACACAGCGATGTTAGTTTACGGACCTCCGTGGGAAGATATCAAAAGCATTATTATAATTATTTACTTAAACTTTTCGCACAAAAAGGTAGGTACAAAGGCGGAACAGCCGTGATGTTATTATGTTACTGGTTTTTTATTGTTGGTAATCCTCTCCGTATTGTTTTAATTGAGAGAGAGTATTATGTTCTGTGGCATAGCCTGTGTCCCAATAGGAACATTATAGGCTGATTATGCTTACGCTAGGAGCGGTGGCGTAACTATATCGTTTGGGGTCCGTGGCAAATTCAAGGGATGGTTCCTTCAATATAAAGCTCAACCAACATTATAGTTTTTTTACTAGCAGTTCTCCCGCGACTTCTTCCGCGTAGATTTCATATTTTCCCTACAAAACTTAAAACCTGACTTCTTCGTTGGTCTAGTGGTCGCAAGCGCTACTGCTGAGCATGAGGTCCAGTCCAAAAAATTAGACAAACAATGGGTAAAAGGTACAAAATGTTCGAAACCTGAATGATATGCCCTGTTGCACATTTGCAAAAAAAGTTTTGCTTTTTTAAACTTATGTTAGGATCCTACTGTGCTCATGGCCCTCTCGGGCTGGGGGCCCCCTCTGGCTGGGGGCCCGTGGCATTTTGCCCTAATGCCACCCTATTGTTACGCCACTGGCTAGGATTCAATCATCGTCAATAGATATTAATTAGAAATAGGTATATGTAAGTGTATGTTGCGTGTTCGGATTGCAGTAGAGTGATAGGCTGCTAACCTACATGCACAAATTAACCTTTCCCCCCAATTGACTCTCACATTTAGCTCGTTATACATATTTGGGTTAAATGTTTTAATTTATGTAGGTAGGTGCTTAACAAAATATGTAGTTGAACGTAGGTTTTATTTCTATATTATCATTGTGTGTTTAGAGTACGGGAGAAAGTACCTATTGTTTTTAGTCAGGCAAATTCAAGATTCGTCACCGGGGACGGTAGAGGAGTATTGGATAGTAGGTACTTACCTACCTACCTAAGTATTCTCCTTTCATCACATATATTTGCCTTTTAAGTTAGGCTTGCAAAAGGCGGTTTCTATATCCGCATGAACTGGGCACAAATCCAGACTCCGGGCTAAGGAAGGAACACGGGTGGGTTTTAGTCAGTAAGTCTCATACTCTTTCGCTTCACCCAGAGCGGGAGGGGTCATTAGATGATTCCCCATCCAAAAAAAAGGCTGCTACAGAGAAAATTCTAACATAAAACCTCAGTTTCCCCGACCTGCACCCTAATTGCGTAACACACTATCAAACACAATCTGAATAATTTTGAACGATATTGCTAATCCCATAGATATATGTTTTCATTTCTATTGCTAATCCATTGCTTCATATGTTCGAAAAATTTGTCTGCACAACAACGTAAATGACGCAATGAATGTTGTTGAACTGTCAAAATGAAAGCAATTCCTAACTAACCTGTTAGTGTGTTACGCAATTACTCCGCTGGGAATCGAATCGCTCAGCAATCGCACGCACTTACATAACATAACGTAAACAGCCTATAATATTCCCACTGCTGGGACAGGCCTCCTCTCGGTGACAGGGAGTGGGCCGTAATCCACCATGCGGGCCCAGTGCAGTTTGGACGCACCTATAACCACTACGTACGTGGTGGCCAGTACATCACAATTTTGCCCGTATGTTTGTAACATTTTTGTTCGGAACATTACCGACCATAACACCCTCAGAAATGTGTACTTCGCTATTGCTAATCTATTCTGAACTATTGTATAGTGGCATGGGGTGCAACAGCAAAGACTCATTTGATAAAACTTGAACGAGCACAAAGGGGCATCCTAAAGGTTGCTTATGGAAGGCTCTATCGGTATCCTACTGATAGGCTGTACCAAGAATGTCACGTGCTTAGGGTAAGACAGCTTTTCATTATGTCTGTTTTATTACGGTTCCACCGACAAGCACCCCAATCCCAATCCAAATCTATCAGGTCATGCAGACAGAAAAAATGGAAAACACCCACTACTCGCACTAAATTCGCCTAAAGAGCTCCAAGATACACGGGCCCATTAATTTATGAACACATTAACAAAACCCTGGACATAGTGGGTTGCTCAAAGCGCACTTGTAAAATGAAAGTTATTAAGTGGCTATCAGCTCAGGACTATGCACGGACTGAAGTTCTACTGACTCCTATACTTTAAGTCCCTCGCAAATACTCACCCAGGTGTAACACACCCCCCTAACATTTCCTTTTAACACACGTACACACAAACTACACTCTACACAAAACTTATAATTGTAATTTTGCATGTTAAGTAAGTTTAAATATTGTTTAGACTCAGTAACCAAACGATCACTGAAGTTGAACTACCCACTAGTGCACTTATAATGTGTCATTAACGCCGTAACAACTAGATCCCACGACACAGAGTATCCGTGTGGGGTCTAGCGCTACTTTTTTTGCACTATATCTTTAGTATTTTTTTTATTTTACTATCTTTTGTTTGTTGCGCTTAGCATGTCATCAAAATGCGTCTAAAATAAATTTATAAATGAAATTTATTTTAGACACATTTTTTTTTTAAATTTATTTTGGATCAAATATTTGAATTCGTTACAAAAATATTTACTAGGTAGGAGTCTTCAATCAGCCTAACAATGCACTTTGAGACGGCAAAATTAGTCAGAGCTATAATAAGATGTTGTGAGCGGAGTTCAAGTGATGTTGATCAATCTGCGACTAGAATAATTACTAGATCCGGATTCGTGGTTCGGGTTTGTAATTAATGGATTAAGTATTTTTTCCTTTGAAGCCATTATGTTGTTGTTTTAACTACCAAAGATGTTTTTGAAGTCAGATGTTAAGGGTGATTAGTCATTAATTTTGAGGCAACTTCGCTAAGCTACTACTGGGACTCTAAAAAAATGTAGGTAGGTACCTAGCTTCTCGTGAAACAACTGTAGTTTTTGTGATGTGATGAGACCAAGAATCTTTGTTCTTTTTTAATTGTACCGCTATTGCAGCGAGCAGCGGTACCTTTGGTTATAAACTATCGGTTTTACGTATTTTGGTTGTAAGTAAATGAGTCGTTGACGGCGTTGCATTTAAAAGTGACGACGATAATCCCGAGCTGCCTAGTTTCCTGTCCTACGTTGAGCGGTTATTCGTTTTTTTTAGTCCCGATGTCCACCACTTGTTTGGCCACCACTGGGGGCCACCGAAACAACTTTTAAAAATTATTCTCGTTGTCTCTCAAAACACTTTAAAGTTGCTTCTGCATCATCTCCGGCGCTGCGGGAAGTGCAACCCCTCCGCCCTTACATAACAAAGGATAGGCACCCATGCTCTCCCTTCGCGCCTCCTGTTTTTATATACACTTTAGGGGTAGCAGGTAGCAGCTAAAAGACTAGGTGAAGTCGGGGGTGCCCCGATTCGGTTTTGGAACAGGGTCGACCTATTCAAACCATGAAGTGTCCCCCAGTGGTGGACAACGAGAATAATTTTTAAAAGTTGTTTCGCTGTCCCACAGTGGTGGCCAAACAAGTAGCGGTGGACATCGGGAATAATCGCTCGCTGCGCAGTAACAAGTTTGCGTGACAGCGGGGGTGCGGTAGGTACCTACTGCGCAACAAGTAGCGCACTTTAGAGCCGCCATAGAGTATGAATCAGGCTGTATCCAGCAGCGTACAGATACGGTATAAAATAGTAGATTGTACAACTAAGGCATAAAAGAAGCTATTTTACCCCGAGACGTTTATATCCACGCGAGCCGCAGGCGAGGGTGGATAGTTAAGTCGAGGGGTAAAATGGCTCGTTTATGCCTGAGTTATACACTCTGCTTTTCACTTCGATTGCGAGAAAATGAAACAGGCATAAAGTATACAGTACATAATTAATCAAAAATGTTGCAAAGCATAGCTAATTCCCGCCACCACAGATAATACCGCCACGAAACTTTTTAAAAGTTTTTTTTTTAATTTCAACATTTGTCATTCGACTTGGGTACTTCATACTGCCAAGTCATAAAAACGTTTCTTTGCGTTTTTAAATAATAAATGACAACTATTTTACCTGATTTTATTCAATTAACGATAGAAAACACGGAAGTGGTATACATTAAAGAAAATGAAATAAATCACGACTTTAATCTGCGAAGTTTTATTGCGCGTGTGGCTGTTGGGCCTGATTACCTTAGTCTCAGAAAAAAAAATTACTTTATGCACTAGAACATAAAAAGCGATTTTATGTCGCCTAAGCACAACATAAAGACGAACTTTTAGAGCATGAGAAGTGAAAAAATATTTTTGTAGACATCCCTGAAATAAGAATCAAACAAAATTTGAAAATATAACTTTTATTAAGTATCTACAATATATTCTCATACATCAGATTCATTAAATATTTTACATTATAACGAAATATATAGTAAATACATTAAACATGACTCCGACCTCTCGGTCTTTGGATAATTTCATAATAAAGACTTTAACATAATTCATTTTAATATTAGTACATTAAGTTTAAGGTAAAATAGCACCTTTTGTTAGAATTTGAGAAAAATATAAGGCACATAGAATGGAGTATAGAGAAAATCTAAAGTTCCGGAGTAAGTAGACATCAACATTTTTGTTTCTGGAAATAACGATACTATAAAGAACATAATACGAATTCCATGAATAACAAAATAATAGAATTATCTACATACTATACTAGTTACATAAAATTATGTCCTACTTTGATATGCCGTGACAACATTGAGCCACATACGATACGGTATCGTACAATATTTAGATGGGATGTTGATTGACCCTTCAGTGCGGAAGGCGCGGTGAAACGTTTCCGTGCCGCCCTAAATGTTCTTTCACATTATCAGAACATAATATGTCTATGGTCATAGAGTTGTCAAGCTTGAGCAATGTGTTCTAAATTGCTGTAGAACTCTTCTGAGTCTTATGGAATATTATAAAACTCCATGGAAAGTTTATTTTAAACCAGAAGAGTTCTATTTATTTACATGAAATTGTTCTTTTCATTATACTGGGTCAAATTAAATTACCTATTTTATCTTGTTTAGATATCGATAGGTATCCTTCACGTCTGCGGAGTTTCGCTTATTTGACCCTGTCAAAAATATTTTGGGATATTTTTTTTAAATATCTTGAGCATAAAATATATTTTTCAGATCTATTCTCCGTAAAAAACGGTCAGTAATCGTGGGTTCTAGAATGTTTAAATCCTGTTTTAAATATCTTTAGGTGGGAAACACGGACGGCCCACGTTTCTTAGCCGTTAACTATTGAAAATAATAAAGATCTATACTATATGAGTGTACTTTGAATAATTGCATTGTGTTTAAAATGTATAAACATTAAAATAACTATAATTCATATAATATAATTTTCATACTTTTTGGTTGTTAAAAGTATTGGAATGTTTAAGAGATTACTCGTTTTTCTTAAAATAATTGCTCTTACATAAATACTTATTGGACGAACGATGACTAAAATGAAAATAGAAGTACATAACGACTACATAGAACGATTTGTGCCCTAAAATCCTATTATCATTTCAATCAGATGGTTCCTTAATCCTAGAAGTTCAGATCATTGTTTGGACGGATACGACAGCGATGAGGTAAGTACGTGAACGAACGTATACATGACGATATTACATACTATAACACACTGCACTCATTCCAGTCTGTGTAACTTTGATTCGTTTGGATCCGCTTTTCAATTGTTGAAAGCTGAAACAAAAAAAAAGTAATTATTAGTAATTAGGTGAATGTGTGAATCGCATGCCAAGCGTGTTTCTATAGAAGTGGGTGCGGTAAAACATACGATATTTTTGCCAAATTTATATTTTACACGACACTCGTGTGGCCTCGTTGGAGAGCCGTGATCAATTCATACTATGACTGTTTTGCGTTAACGTAAAATAATTTTGTAAGTGTTTCGTAACACGTTGAGTTGCGTTGTCTAGCGAGGTGTGCAACCACGCAGCACGTTACTGCAGCACGCTACTGCAACATGTTGCTGTAGCACTATGTGAAAGTATTACCTGGCGAGTGCCTCTGGTCTCTCTGAAGCGCGATGTACTGTCTGACGAGGCGCGCCACCTCGTGCGCTTGCTCGGCTTGCAACCTCGTGACACGTTGCTGTAGCAGCGAGCCGCACTTCACATCCAGGAATAGCGTGCCGTCTTCAGAACGGACCTGCGAAAAATATCGATGATTTAGTTATAAATAAATAAGGTTCGCAAAAACGTTGCCCTCCCGGAGTCGCGCAACAATTTAACTGTTTCTCTTTAGTTAAGGCTTGATGGTTCAAAGCGCCTATTTGAAAGAACATTATCACCACAACATTGCTGCATTTTTGGGAGAATCTGTTCAACTGAGTTATTCATATTGAGTTGTTGATTCATTAGCTCAACGTTTTTTACGAGTCTTTTCAAAACCATTAAAAACCCTGGGACACAAATTAAGAAACACACATATAAACATGACATAATATTACATTTATTCCTGGTTCCGCCGATGTGTTAGGCAGAGGTGTACCTAGACTTCATTAGGTTTATAAGAAAAATACCTTATAAACTACATCATACTGACCTTCCTAGTACTAATAAGCTCAGCATAAGGCCAGTGCGTGTCGGTCTCGTGCGTGGCGGGATGCAACAGATGCACGCCGCGCCGGTTGAGCGCGAGCACGTGCTCGCGCCACTCGCTGCCGCCCGACACGCGACGCACCGCGAAGAAGGACGAGCCGAACAACGGCCAGCGGGATAGTACCTGGGAAGAGAATGATACGGTTTAGAAAGAATTCTGTGGATGCATGAGGTTGTTGTTGTTCTGGGCTGTCCCAGAAGGATTAAAAACAAATCTTCTGAAGATTCTGTGCGTGTCTCGTTATTCATGCTACAAAGTTGTCTCAGTAACGGGCTAACGCTGCATATGATAAGCGGACAGACATATATCGTAGGCGTACAAGCAACTCAATGTCATACACTATAAAGTTCAATTTTCTTTGCAAAATTGTTTCAGACCTTTTTGGTGCACTCAAAAAAAGATTCTGAATTCAAGTACGTATAATAAGTACCAACTTTTTGCAAATCGCAAAACACCACAAACTTTTATCTATATGTCAAACCAGAAAAAAGAAAAAGAATAGTGTTTCTTACCTGTAAAACCTTAGCCTTAGCAGCAGCAGGCGACAAGGTCCGGACATGTTGCCACTCGGCCCCCAACCACGACGCCCACTTATTAGGTCGGGGCTCCCTCAGCGCTAATAAGGGCTTCGGCAGCAAGAACTTGAGGTCCCGGGCCTGCGCTCCTTCGGCCAGGCCGGCCGCGCGGTGCAATAGGGCTGCGACCAGTGCCACGTCGCGCAGGACTGGAGCGGGTGGAGCCCCGCCATTTGGTAGTACCAGCAAGAGGCCTTCTAGGTAGTCTGGGGCCACCTGGTGGAGTAATGGTCAAATTAATCAATTATTTCTGTTTGAAATTATATGGGCGTGACTGAGAAAAATATATTTGAAAGGATCTTTCAAATACGTGTATGTTGACAGAGACAGTTTGAAAGGGAATAACGTGCTGTCGTTCGACAAGGCCTTAGATTACGTAAAAGTGAGTAGCACTAGCATTTAGAAAACAATGTGAGTGGTGCGTAATCTAGTCGCAACCTCGTCTCAGCGACAATCAATGTCAAAAATGTAGGAAAATTAGGTGTTTTTGACAGATTGAGACTGAGACTGTGAGCGTTCTTAAAATTACGAGAATTGCCCCTCAGATCACTAAAGTCTGTTCAAATTCTTGTTTCCATTTGACATCAACTTTACGTCAATGCAAATTAAGGTGATTTCAGAATGACCAATCACTAGTGTTATTAAAATTTTGGAGGTTATAGTAAACTAAACTAAACTTTCTATTTTTTCCCGAAATCACAAATTGATTGATGATTCATTAATTTGAATATTTTGACCCAACTCTCTCTATTAATTTAGGTTCCAGCCAAAGGCCATGAACCGAGAATGAATTAGAGTAGTCAGTCATACCTGGTTGAACAGCACTTCAGTATAAAGCGGTGGTGCGTCATTCCTCAGTGGATGATGCCACACGGAGCGGCAGAAGATGAGGTAGAAGGGATGGTGAGCTCTCTGTAGCTCCGTAGTGACGTCTAGAACGTATTCGTCGCCAGATAGTGGCATGGTCAGCGCGTCTCCTGCTACTATGCAGTAGAGAGAGAACTCCGCGCGCTCTGCCTCGCTTGTTACGCCAATCTGGAAATATTAATTGAGAAATAGTTTAATTGGGAGTGTCATTATAATGGGAGATATAAAGCAGATTTTTTTTATTTGGGTTCGATTTTAAATAAGTTAAAACAAAAAACTAGAGTAAAACCTAAGTTTTGTTAACCCGCATAGTCAAAACAATCAATAAAAAGATTTAAACTGTAAAAATGAAAAAAGGATGTTGAAATTTAGTGAGTTGCCCTTTGCGCTGCACGTCACCTGCTCTGCAAATGGTTATGGTAAGGGCATTTTGCCAGGATCTAGAAAACAATCCACATAATTGCAATGTATTAACTGACCAGTTCACAGAGCTCGTTGACGATGTCCTGCACGACGGTCGCGCAGCGCGTGTTGACGACGCGCTCGGCTCCACCCGGCAGTCGGTACAGCTGTCGCCGAGCTGAGCGACCCGCTGATACTGCTGTCACCTATAGCAATGGATAATATGATTAGTAAATAAAAGAGATATACAAAAGACTCCTTCCTCTTCAAGCAGTGGTAAATAACGAAAGGGTACTTTATACCCTTTATATATTTTTGAATAATTTAATATAGGCGAATATTAAGATATTCGCCACAAAAATATTTGCTTATAACAATACAGTCTCGAAGGAAAGAGCCAGCTAACCCGTTTAGTATTTGCCAGGACTTGCGTAGTACTTGTAGGCAATAAAACGGGCTACACTTATAGAGTTATAAGACATGTTAATGTAATCTTTTCTTTTCTTACAATCTCTTCAAGATCCAGTTTAATTATACCTATAACATCATAATCAGCCTATAATGTTCCCACTGCTGGGACACAGGCCTCCTCTCGGTGAGAGGGAGTGGGCCGTAATCCACCATGTGGGCTCAGTGCGGGTTGGCAGATGTCACATGTCTTCGAATTTTTGGTTCTAGGACATGCCAGTTTCCTCACTATATTTTCCTTCACCGTTTTGAGAGCAGTGGTGATGAAATAATTTACACAAAGTAAAGCGCCTGCTTGGGTTCGAACCCACGATCTACAACTCATACCTACATGTGCTACTACAATACAAACTAGCTCTTAACATTATTCTATCAGGTCCGCCATTGTCTCACCTCCTCAACACTGGGTACGTTCTTCCTGCCGCCGCAGCGCAGCGTCTTGCGCAGGTTGGCGAGGCACACGGCCGCCGTGCCCTGGCACGGTCGCCGCCGGTCTGCTGCCGCTGCAGATAGGTACTCTACGAGGAATGGCCTGCGAAAGATTAATAAAGTAAAAAAATCTGTCGAAATTTGGGTCGTTCAACCTATTCTTTAGAAAAATACAGGAGCAATGAATGTATTTATATAAAAATTGTAACAAATTGCTAAAAATGTTAGGTAATAAAAGTGTCGTAAAAATGTAGTCCTAAATATGATCCCTGGGAACTCCTAAAGATTTTGGCAGTTATGTATACATTTGTTTAAAAATTCACGATTTCTACTATAAATTAAATAACTGTGATGTAAATGTAGTAAATGAAGTAACTGTAAATGGGGTATCGCGACAGTGAAACACAAAATAAGATGTGATGTACTATGTCGAAGGCTTTAGAGAAATTAATATGGAGACAGTAAAATATACTTTGAAATATACTTTTTCGTAATAAAACACTGTGTAACCAAATGTCGTATAATCACGGTAACAGGGATCGATACACTATCTATATACTTATTACTGTGATGAGAAGGGCACTATTAAAACAAAACAAAACCGTTATGAGAAAACGCGTGCCGGTCGGATCAGAGCTCGGGTGCGCGCGCGGTTTTCTTCTTGTGTCATTCCGCGCGTGGCTATGCGTCGACTTCCGTCGTCCGAGGTGCGCGCGGCGCGTGCGTCGCGGTTGCGATATCGCCGTCCCTCTCTATGCCTCCAGTGCATAGTCACTAAAACGAGAGGGAAGGCATGCGCGGCGGCGTCCGGAAGCGCGTGGGTTTGAATTGGTTACGACAACTTTAGTTTTATTTATGCAGATGAAGTAAAAGGTTTCCGAAACTAATTGTTTGATTTTTCAGTTCCGTCTTGACATTGTAACATATAATTAGAGCTATTTACCTGAGTGTGTCAGAGCAGGTGAAGTAGGCCGCCAGTATGGACATGAGTCGCCAAGCACGTTGGCACGAGTCGCCCGAAGGTGACCGGTTCGAGGTCGTCTGCTTCATCAGCTGGCAGTACACCTCGTCACGGAGTTCTGGTACTGAGTGGCAATGCTGTAAGATGAAAGACGGTATTAACTGAAGTTTATAGGCAGAAACAACAGGTAGGAGAGGTCATAAAATTACATTTCGTTCCATCATTTATACCAAGCATTACTAGTGCAATTAATAGTTTTAGTACAAAAAGCAATGATCAAATGGGTTACAAAAATTTGATTGGACCTTATTATTTCACATCCAAGAGTTTGGTGTAATACGATTGAAATGTATTTATGAATTAATATTAAAACAGTTCGCCATTGTAGTCCACTATTCTGCGACCGTAACTACATCTTCGGTAGTATAGTGGTAAGTATCCCCGCCTGTCACGCGGGAGACCGGGGTTCGATTCCCCGCCGGAGAGATTCTTTTTGTTTTTTTCTTACATTATAAGGTTACATTACGATAAATACTACCTCAAAAACGGGGTTTACTTTTAAACGTAGCTTTTAGTTAAGACAAGCTAAAAAAAAGTTAGCTGCCGGCACCTAATCATTACATAACTTTAAGCAACGTTTATTAGTAAGGTGGTATAGAAAGTAATAATCATAGAAATGTAAAAAAACAACTTCTTTCTTATATCTATGGTAATAATACTAACCATAAGCACAGTATAAACACATTTAACTTCAGTCAAGTCCTGGTGCATCTGCCGCTCATTGGGCTGCAGGTCGCCGCAGTAGGCGCGCACGCACGTGAAGCACTCGAGCGCGGGCGGCGCCAGCGCGGCTGGCAAGCGCAGCAGCGGCGCCCGCAGCGGCGTAGCCTGCCATTTTACTACGTCCGTCTGAGCCTTCCATGTCCATTCGTTGCGTTTCGCTTTGCTCTTGAGGGAGGAATCCGCTTTCAGGATTTCTAGCCTGCGGGCAAACGTTTATGGTTAAAGAAGTCGGTATAAAATTGGTTGAATATTCAATATTTACAAAAATATTGTAAGTAAGTTATAATACCTACGTCTATTCTATCAAACCATGTAAATTGTGTTAGATCATAATGAAATAAAACTTAAAACAAGATTATACAAAGATGTCACACCAGTAGCATAGAATCCAGTAGGCCAATTTGATGCCCTGACGAATATATAAATAAAATTATAATATATTCCGGTGTTCAATTGTATTATTTTGCTAATTTAGATATTATGGTATTAGCAGAAGTTTTCGCTTAGACGGAACTAGCATATTATGATTTTATTCTTTTATAAATCCTATTATGTGATCTATGGGCGTGTCCGCTGACTCCATGTCCCCAATGCTTTTCTTTAATTATAGAAAGGTGTAGGTACATAACTAATAAAGATGAACAGCTTGCTTTCCATTAATTGTGCAGCGTCATTCCTCAGTTTATATTTGTTTGAGACATTCGTTAATCATTTTAGGCAATTTTTCTAATATGGTAAGAGTTCGATGGTAATTTTTGGATGATTGAAGATATAATTGGTCCTAAAAGACTTGGGTTAATTATAGTTTTAATTGCTAGATATAAAGTCGTAGGATTTTAACGAAATTCGTTTATATGTCTACTCTTATTACTATGAAAGGCAATAAAAATAGAGTTTTATAATTTACCGCATGACATAACACAAATACTTTTGATTAGAAAGACTTTTGAAATAGCTTTTGATTTCACTATCAGGTCATCGCTAAAATAGGTACTCAGTTAAGCCAAAATGACTCAGCTTATTGAATCGATTTCTTTTAAATGTGCGTAGTTCTTAGGCATTTAAAAATATGTAATAGGCATAATAATATGATAGTCATGAATAATTCACATTTAAAATTCGACATTGGTACCTAGCATTTTTCGGTTAGTGGCATATATTCTGTGTTAGTGGTGTAGAATAGAATGCAGATTTTTTATATTAATTCTGATTATATTATGAGGGTATTTTGCAAGAAAACGATAAGAAAGTGCACTGAGCGATCCTTACTGAAGAAAGACAGAACTACGAACTAGAACTATGTTTCTATCTTTCAAGTCAAGTTGCAAAGAAAACGGAAAGAGTTCAACATCATAGTTCACAAGTCACAACTCTCTAAGCACAATGGAACATCATTGCAACAAAGCTGTTTATTTTCCAAACGGCAACTGAAAACCGCTACTTAATTTCCATTTTACTATTTTTCTCAACATAACGAGGTGCTATTAACGCATTTCCTTCACATCGGCAGGAAGTGGCAGTTAGCATTGGATGCAAATGAGCGCGTTCAGCGCATGCGCGAGCTGTAGACAATGGAGGTGCGCGCGAGTGGACGAGCTGGCCACCGTGACGACGCGCACGATGGCTAGTACTACCTACTCTCACTTAGGTCCACTTCCACCACATATATGCATTTAACGCTTAATATATTTAAAAATAATTCCGTTTCAGTCAGTCGTTTGTGATGACAGGGACAAAATTATGTTTTAAATATGTTTAACGCGTGATTTGTGTTGCAAAGCCTATGTCATACACACGAACACGAACCAACGATACAGAAGAAATTTCAAGGGAAGGGCAATGTTATTCGTTACTTAAATAAAACAAACTGCGTTAAAGAATTTCCAGTTTTGATTCTACGTAGGCCGGTAGATCTTATTTCAAATCAAATAAGAAGGTGCATAAAGTTATCCGTTCATAATCTATTAATCAGAGATCACCGTGGTCAATCAAACAATTTAATTAATCTTGTTTAGCGGAACAAAATAAGTGACAAAAAGATCTCCCTTTGATTGACAGCATTGCTAATCCACTACTTTTTTTTATAACGATCTCTAGACCGTACGATCGAGTTAGAAAATGAAGCCTAAATACCATGATGAATTAAAAAACAATAGTAAGGAAAGCTGTTTGAGCTGTTTCCACGGTCTCGTTTGCATTTTGATTCGGATTTTTTAAAATGGCAACACGTACAGGGAGTTTGTTCTGCTTACACAACCTGCATAATGTCCGACACTCACGTAGGTAGGCGTTACGAAACTGACAGACGTAATACGGAATAGAGGCTTTTGTTTTAACAAACATTTATGCGTTATCTAAAGCTAGGAAACCTTTTCCTTTTGTTTCTTTCTGATAGAACTTATAATTTAATATTTCTGATTTAAAGGAAACCGCGGGGTAATTGCGTCATCATCAGTAGGAATGAAAATGAAAGCATTTTGACAGTTCAACAACATTTCCCAACTGTGTTGGAGAACAATATTCATTTGACTAATCCGCTAATCCAAGCTAGTTACTTTATAGTTTACATCTACTTAGATGTTATTCAAAGTAGAGTATTCAGCTGTATCCGGAGACTACCAGTCGACCCCAACATAGCTGGGAAAAGGCTAGGCAGATGATGATCTACTTAGATGTTATTTCGAAAGTGACACCATTTCCTGCAACCTGTGCCTTAAGCAACGTTTTTCAAAAACCGAAACTTATTACCTAAACGATTCGTGACTAATGGAGCCATCATTACCAAAAGGAAAAACTGGCAATATTGTAATAGTAATTTTAGTTTTTTTTTTCATAGATGACGTATTTAAATTCAGACAAACAAATAGACATTTTATGATATCTGGAACACTTTCTATGAATGAAATCATGCATCCATAATTTATGCATAATCAGCCAGCCTATAATGTTCCCACTGCTGGGACACAGGCCTCCTCTTTCTGTGAGGAGTGGGCCGTAGCCCATAATCCACCAGACGGACCCAGTGCGGGTAAGTGGATGTTACATGTCTTCGAATTTTTGATACCAGGACATACCGGTTTCCTTACGATGTTTTGCTTCACCGTTTTGAGAGCAGTGGTGATGAAATCATTTACACAAAGTAAAGTGCCTGCTTGGGTTCGGACCCACGATCTACAACTCATAAGTCGCGGCCATTACCACTGGGCCACTACTGCTCTATAAGTTATGCGAAGGCATACAATGTTTTAAAAGGAACTAACTAGATTACGCAACTTTGTCGAAAGCGAGTTTACGGAAATATGTAGTATAAAATGAAAATCGTTAATATATCGGGATATCCTCCATTGCGCTATGCTAACGATTTCTCATGTGGAATTATAGGAATGGCCAAGTTATGTTGTTTACTTCCGATTAACTTCGATATTTATTAATTAAATACTGAAGTGGCAGAGTCAGTATGAACGAACTGACTGATGTTTTAACCGGTTGAATGCCGTAATTATAAGTAGAAACAATTAAAAAGCCATTGCGTCTCGCGTAGATCCACGTTCCCGGTCGTATGAAGGGTTAAAGCCCTTATTCCAAAACGCAGGTACGCGATAGTATTTATTTGAGATAGTTAGGTACACCCGGATTAGCCTGCCTGTTCATTAGCCTGACTAATCAACACAAAGGATAACTAACAGACTGTCAAACTCATGTCAAGTGATAGGCCGTTGTTATTTCATTTAGCGAACCACAGTAGTTACGGACGGGCCAATTGCTAATTTTAGTACTTTCAAAAATTTCTCAACACTGGTTTTTTTTTTATAATAATGGCTCCATCGTTTTAGCGATGATTCTGCCAATGTTCAACTCTGGTTTTTAATTTGATAGACTAAAATGACAGCTGCAATCGACCTTTTTTGTCAATATGACATTATTACGTACTTATATTAGCTGTAATTTTGGCAAATTAAAAATCAGAGTCTAGTCTTGATTTAATTTTAAGTTTAAACCAAGACAATTGTGTCTCATTAGCGGAGCTTGACAGATTAATGTTGAAAAATGTCCCTCCTAGCTAACAACTTGTTTACGACTAAAATAAATAATAACTTCGCAGCAATTGTCGCCAATACTGAGAAACAATACACACAGCAGCGTTTGTCTCTTCAAGTAAGAGCTCTATAATTTGCTTTCAACCCATAATTAGAGATGATTGTGCTCTAAACAATATTTCCCATATATTATTAGACCACCATTATTATTACCCGTGGAACCTTCATAACAATAAAAAGCAGTTATTAGCCATACCGCAAGATTTATCACATAATTAAGTTAGTAAACAAGTAGTAATTTATCAATAACTAACGAGTGAGTTTTGTCCACAAAATGCATGGCGCAAGAAAGTTCCTAAGTAAAGTCTTGATGATTCCGGAGGTCGGATTAAAAAAAGGTGTTATTTATATGAAAACGCATGTAGACAGGTGGCGCTGACAAATGATCAGATCAGAAAGTTCAACGCTTACTGATATTATTATTAAGAAGCTTTTCAAGTATTTTGATATTTTTGTCTGTCATGGGCATGATGTTTTGCTTCAGAAGGCCAATTGCGACAAGTGACTGCTGAAATCTACTTGTTCACTATTTATCCGGTAGTGCATGCAAAGCATTCAAAAGGCATAAAAACCTCAAATAAATGGTGCATAGTCAGACAAGCAAGTGCCAAAAAAGAAAGAAGGGACAGCTATTTTTTTTTTAATCATGCCTTGCAGAGACGTGCGCATAGTGAATCTTTGATTTATATTTTATCTGTTCGCGTGCATGGGCACATTATTTGCACGTTGAAGGAACAACGACTTTATATAGTTTATTAGATACATGGGAACTGTCTTTGACAACTTTCTTTTGTACTGCACGGAGCTTGCTTTTACTGTCGGGTGATGAAGGTTGTGTGCAAGTAGATCAATAGGTTATTGTATTTAAGGGTCGCAGAAAAATAATCACTTTATGTCCCGAAAATTTCAGAAAAGTACGGAAACAAATACTTTGGCTACTGAAACTTATATAGGTAACAAATTACGGGATCGTTGGTGGAATTTTGAAGTTTAAATATATAAAACAAAATAATGATATTATAATATAATGGTGTAAGTCGCACAGATCATTTGATCAGTAATCTCCGTAGGGAATGTAGGGATACTTTACGTTTAATTACTCCATTAAGGTTTAAATGAAGCACTTGCAATGTACTGAGCACTGCAATTAACACACTAGCGCCACTGTTAATTAACGTGACAACCAACTGACATTCCAAAGTGTAGCCACAACAAAAAAAAAACTACGGTAAACAAACACAATTTCCACGAAAACAAAACACATCACAAAAAAATGCTCTCACAGTATCTCGTTACCGCTCTCTTCTTCTTCGAACGAGATACAATCTTCGTCAAAATCGTCACTCGACAGACTGTCTTCAGTCATGTCTGTGTTGCTCTCGCCCAACGATTCGATCGACATCGTTCGACGGTCGATCACCGACTAAACGTATCGGGGAAAGTGCTCGGCGCCGAGGAAGTAAATTTTGAATAATTTACCGATTCATTTCGGCTTTCAAAACGTTGCTCGTGTTTACGTATCTAGCAGTAACGTCGTTATTCCGATTCCATTATGACGATGGTTACGCGATTTTTTTTCTTCCTACTTTTTAGGCAGTCGTGATGCCTATGCTTTTGTGTGTCAATGTTGTAATAATTGAGTCGTTAATATTTATGTTGATTAGACATGTTAACATAGATCAGTCGACAGCGATGCTGATTAATTTTTCAACGCTATATTTTAGTTTGTGAATAGTTTTAGAGTAATTAATTATGTAGGTATTAGTTTTTATTTAAGTACATACTATAATCAGCCTATAACTTTCCCACTACTGGGCCACAGGCCTCCTCTCAGTGTGAGGGACTGGGCCGTAATCAACCACGCGGGCCCAGAGCGGGTTGGAAGATGTCACATATTTTCGAATTTTTGGTTCTAGGACATGCCGGTTTCCTCACGATGTTTTCCTTCACCGTTTCGAGAGCAGTACGCACATATATTATTTTAATTCTGATTATATTACCAAATCTTTACTAATTTAATTAATTTAATCTTTGATAATAATGCAAATGTATAAAATAGAAGCAATAGCATGTCCATTTTAAGATCTGTTGTTAGAACCATTGGTTATGTTTGAGTATGCACTCAGGTTTGTCACTTCGGATCCACAAACTGCCTATGCCATGTGTAATATTTTAATTTCAGTCATAATAAAACGTATTATAGGTAACGCAAGCACTAGAGGACTATTGCTGGACGGAAACACAAACACTTAATAACTATAATTACTACAAACACGCATAATTGAACACCACTAGGTATTACACACAACACACGGATAATTAAATAGTTAATCGACACTGCTAATTGGAGAACTAAAACTGGCTGGTAGAAAACAAAAAGTAACGAATGGCGAGCTTTAAAAAATGCACGAACTGCAACGGTACAAAAGAGACGTGAATAGTAAACTAAAGAATTCGGATACTTGCACTCTATGCTTGATCCGTGCTGCCAGTGCACACGGCATGACCGAAGGTTACACTTGCTCTGGCGACGATTGTCCCGCGACCTCTCAGGTGCGTTCCGCGCCAACGGTGCTCATCAACTAACTAGGGCTGCTCTACTTTTTGCCAAGCAATTTTTATGGCGCATTGTTTGTGTAAAATTGCACCCGAATCTCGTTTACAAAGGCGTTACTTAATAATGAAAATTCATTACGAAAAAGCTTTTGTTTTCTTTTTTAACTGGGCCGTGCAGGTCGACGTATGTCTTAGAGACGGTTTACGCGCACGCTGCTCCGTGTCGTTCAAAAACTACGTAAGAAATACTCTTCCTATCTGAACAATTCAAACAATTTTGAGCAAATAGATTAATTATCGTGTTGCAATAGGTTAACATAACTTCTCAAGGAAGTATGAATTAAGATATTTTCCGTTCTCTTCGAGCGTAGCATTATTATCTATACTTATAATAAATCTGTAGAGAGGTCAATTCTGTACATGAAATATATTTTCAAAATAACTATCAGGGAGTGATTAGTGATCGATACTGATGCCAAAAATGCAATCAGTAAAATTTTTGTCTGTCTGTCTGTCTGTCTGTCTGTCTGTCTGTCTGTCTGTCTGTATGTTCCTTATAGAAACAAAAACTACTCGACGGATTTTAACGAAACTTGGTACAATTATTCTTCATACTCCTGGGCAGGTTATAGTATACTTTTGATCACGCTACAATCAATAGGAGCAGAGTAGTGAAGGGAAATGTTGGGAAAACGGGAGAAGTTACTCCATTTTTTAAGCTTCCGTCGCGTGAGCAGCCTTAATGGTTAAAGTTACATAGAAATCATGTATGACGGAAATATTCTACATAAAATTTTCTAAAAAATATCCTTCAACAGCATATGTCTATCTTTTATGGTTGACTCACAATAACACGTGTAACTCCTGATAGCTTAGCAGTTCGGAGCATTCTGATTATATTTGTTTACTCTTACGTTTATAATACTCTCACACATCCCTAATTTAAAAAAGTTAACATTATTACCTATTCAATAAAAAAAGAATCATAGAAATCGGTATAGAAACACCAAACTTATACATGAAATAAGCCATCGCGCCGTCGCACGTCTGAATCATGCTATAAGGATTATTTTTGTGTAACGGTTGTCAGAGCGTTCGACCTTATTGACAGACAATAATTGATATTGAGAAACCGTGCTTATCAGCGCGACTTTTAGTCTTTAAATAGTTTATTTGAATTTCTTTTGTTATTATTTTGTAAAATAGGTATGAGTTGTTTTGGTAGTGTTTAAATATTCGTTCAAATTAAAAATTATTAAACGTAGGTACTTTTCTTAATTAAAGTAAGTGAAGTAGGTATAGGTAGATAGTATTGCACAGGCGTTTCAGCTTTATTTTCATTTCTTTTTTGTTGTGTAGACAAGGAATAAGGAAGGATTGTTTGAAATTCAACCCCTAAGGGAGTTAAATAGGGGATGAAAGTTTGTATGAAAGTCCGTCAGTTTTAAAGTTAGGATCATCAAATTTTGTGTTTAGGCTGACGACTAAAAATTAATTTATACGTGTCTCAGCGTTTTTGATAATTCTACCCCCAAAGGGTTAAAAGGGGGGATGAAGTTGTGTATGAAAGTCCGTCAGTTTAAAAGTTAGGATCTTTAAATTTTGTATTTAGACTAACGATTGAAAATTAATTTATACGTGTCTCAGCGTTTTTGATAATTTCTCCCCCAAAAGGGGGATTAACGACCTGACTGAAATATCAACGCACAGTCTAAATCGCTGGTCCTTCCTAGGGACATGAATTTTGGAGGGTGTGTTCTTTGTGAAGAGTAGGTATCGAATAAGAAGGGGTTTTTGGAAATTAAACCTTTAAGGGGGTGAAAAGGGGGGATTTTGTTGGTATGAAAAATCTTATTTCTTGAGTTAATAACCTTGAAACTTGGCACGAATACTTATCTAAGTAAATTATGAAGTTTGGAATTTTTCGTTTTTCTAAAATACTTACCCCCTAAAGAGGTATTGGGGGAGTTTCAAAATTTGTATGGAAGAATTTTAACGCCCTGTCCGATTAACTTGAAACTCAGTATTTATACTAAGGACTAAAAATAATTAATAACATGTATCAGGGTTTTTCGAAAATCTACCCCTAACTGTGTGAAAAGAGGTAGTTAATTTTAAAGGGGAGGATTTTACCGCGTGGCTTGATTAGCTCGAAAATTGATATAAATAAACTGAGTCAAGTTATAAAATTCCACCCCTGTGGGGGTGAAAAGCGGGGATACAGTTTATTTGAAAAATCTGATTCCTTTGTTCTATAAACTTAAAAATTGGCACGAATACTTATTTATCTAAATTGATTATAAAGATCATACCAACATACATTTTCGAAACTTTTAGAGGAAAGTACGAATTTCACGCGGACGAAGTCGCGGGCAGAAGCTAGTGATATAATAAAACAAGTAAAGTGTAACACTAACATAGGCTATTGTTCCGTGGAAAGCAGAACGTATCATTAGATATTTTAGATATTAATATTTGGTAAGGAGTCCAGATTTCACAAGATAACAGCAATTGTAATAATTAGAAACGGATTTTAATGGGACGTTAAAAGTGTTAGGTACAGCAAGATAATTACATTGGGGGAAAATTTACTTTCAGATAAGAAGGATGGGTTGGTGCGAAAAGTGAAAGATGACCTGGCTAAGCATGAAGTGAACGCAGAGATGACTGGTAGAGATAAGACGAGGTTTTGCATAGATCCCAATTATTTGATTGGGATAAAGGCAGAAATATAGTGATTAATAGTTTAGAACTAAGCCTAAGATCCATATATCCTTCAAAACTTGACTTTTGCTTTGAATCTTAGAGATTGCAACACAGATCAAGCAACATGCAGGGAAAATACAATACCAACCAACATAACTACTTGCATCCAGGTAGAAAGACGAAATGTCTATTTTAAAGACGCTTAGCTAAACAGGCATCATGATTGGGATTGGGGAGCAAGAACCTACAGACGATGTTAAGTATACATATTACTGCAAATCCAATTATTGAACTATACTGATAGCAACGTGAGGGATCTCGCTGAAACAGACGACCTGAATCTAGATGAAGGATATTGCTAATACATTACTTCATATGTACGAAAAATTTGTCTGCTTAGCAACATAAATAACGCAATGAATGTTGTTGAACTGTCAAAATGAACGTCATTCCTACTGTTAGTATGTTACGCATTTACCCCTCTGGACTAAAGAGTTTGTGATTAATAAATATTATCTTCAAAGGTTACAGCGTTATAATTAAATCCGGACAACCCTATAAACTTCCATTAACAAATTGCAAATAAAAAACAGTTCAGAAGATACCTGGAACACATAAGAATCCTTCATTCAATGTAAAACGGTTACCCACGCTTTTTTAGAAAGCATTGTACAATGTGGAAACATAACAGCTACTGTTCAAACTTGAATAACATGCAGTTACCATTTGTTCGCGGTTAATTTTAATAATCCTATTGCCTACTTGTTGTTATATATCGCTTTCTGCAATTAAGCTGTGTTGCCACACTTGTCGTGTCGCGGATACTTATGCAATTGTTTGGGTATTAATGACTAGCTGCGCCCCGCGGTTTCACCCGCATAAGTCTCGATCCCGTGAGCATATCGGGATAAAAAGTATCCTATGTCCTTTCCCGGGACTCAAATTATCTCTATCATCTAAATCGGTTCAGCGGTTTAGGTGTGAAAAGGTAACATACAGACAGACAGTGTTACTTTCGAATTTATAATATTAGTATGGATGTGTCCTTTGAAATAAACTGCGCGTTTCTAATTGATTAATTAATTGTTATACAGGGTGTCCCTGGAAGTATGGATCAAATCGAATAGGGACGTGGGCAAGGTCATTTCCAAACGTTTTAGCAAAAAAAAAAATACTAAAAAAAAACTAAAAAATAAAATACTAAAAAAAATAGAGAAGAAAGATCGAATTCGTGAAAACTATCAGGGCTATCAATTTTTTTTTTTTTAGATAGCCCTGATAGTATTTTTTTATGGTTAATTTCTTTGAACACTAAGAGAAGTGATTGAAAAAAACTTAAAATCGGTCATAACTTTTGAACCGTAAAAAAATTCACTGACATTCTCAGGATTAAAAAGTTTGGAAACCCACGCCCCTATTCGATTTGATCCATTCTTCCAGGAACACCCTGTATATGTATGTAACCGCTCTGCGCCGATGGTTTATGACCTATAGAGCAAGTGGCGCTCAAATTAAATTTAGAACTTGTCAGTTTCCAACAATTCGTTTGCAAATAACTATTTGCCTGCCCTTACTACCAGAAACTGTACCCCAATTATGTAATTTAGGTACCTCTACCCCCTTATTCATAAAACTTATCAAACCGATTTTAGTTAAAATGGGGTTTGTCTCTTTCTTACACACAGAAATGACAACGTGACAGATAAAGACAAACGTTCTATAAACCTATTTTAGCTAAATTAGAGATAAAATAGGATTATGAATAAGGGGGTTTGTTATCTTCCACCTGTATCTCGTTAGTGTTAACTTCTTGCTTAGGTAGGTATATCATCTTCAAGTTCCCATGGGTCTCATCTTTGGTGTTACATAATATTACTTTTAAGAAAATACTCGTACCTACCTGCAAAGTAATCATAGTTGCTTAATTGGATACATTTCGGACAATTTAAGGTCCTCCGAGCCATTCTCCGAGCCCTTTCCACCTCGGTCGGACTAGACCAACAGACCCACGGCGATGCGCTTATAGTGAAATGTGCAAAATTTATCATTACACCCAGGTATAAACCATCAAGTAATTTTTTAATTACGAGTTTCATCCCGACAACATTAAAGTTCTAAATACAAAACTTGATTTTAAACCCGAGTCTAAGTTGTCAATTTTGAATAAGGTTCGCAATACAAAAAATAGCTGAAAAGTTTAAGCTTGGACCAAAGTTAGGTACTTAGTACTCGTTTTGTAATAAGACGGAAATAATTTAGTGCTTTGCTTGCCTTTGCCAGTAACTGGATGCATTTTTTACAAACAGTCCGCTATAAAGAAGTACTTTCAAAATAGTTTTTTTTTTTTTTTTTTTTTAATTTATTCATGACCATGGATACATGTCCTTCAGTCGTAGTCACTAAACATTTTTGTTTTCTTACGTAATTGTCATTAGAATGCGGGTGCAACCCATTCTAACGACTTTGAAGTATTTGGCAGCAAATGTATCGAGTCAGCCTTCTCAGTAAACTTCGCTGAGGCGGCCAAAACCACAATAAAATTCTCAGCTCCGTTTTACCGAGATTGCGCCTGTTTCAATGATTCCACATATTGTCCAGTTGCGCAGACACTTGAGATACAAAACTACACCAATTTTACATCACAATATCCACTAGGAATCAATTTGCGAATAATTAAAACAGCCACTGAACTTCACTCGAAGAAATCCCGCCAAAAATCTTTCAAAATAGGAGCACTCAATGTTGCCTCCTCTAGCCTCAGCAAAAAATCGTTCATCGTTGCCAAATTAATGTTACCAAACTAGAAAATAATTAAAGTGATGTAGGTACGAAACATTGTTCACAAGTTGATTGATTTATTAGAGCGGAGTTTTTGTTTTAGAAACACTAGCAGTTAGACCAATGTTCTACGTGCAACTTTAACGTTTGATTTTCCATATTCGTCGTTGTTTATAATAATTCATTCGTATTTTAACATCGACTTGAACCATCTCTACTTACTGAACAGAGACTGTCCACGGCTGTCGATATTATGGAAAATAACCCAGTAATATGTGAAAAATTGTTAATACGCAACGGTCACACTGCACCGTCACATTATGTTATAAAAACCGAAAGCAAAAGTACCAGTCGCTAAACATAGATGGCGCTAGTGTGGACTTAATATTTTAAGTGAGCGAGTGTTTTGTTTGTTTTGTTTATATTATTATTTATCCAATATGTGACTCAATAGAATGGTCATCATCAGGTTACTAATAAAATAAAAGCCGAATATTGATATTAATATAAGAATTTTGAAAGAAAAAAAAAAGGAATATTACCTATCGTTCAGAATAAGGACTATTTTACCTGTCCAAATATTTTCCTTATTCTTTTATTTTAAATTGAAAACTTTGAAAGGGATTTCTACGTAAAATAAAATTAAGTGTTGTTTGTTTTCAACATGGGTTCAGTTTTATTTTTTATTTAGTAAACAATTTAGACAATAATGATTATGTTGAAATCCCTTCTAAAGTTTAGCGTCGATTCACCGCTGCATCTCTAAGCATACAATTTTACGGAATGTCAATTTTGTTTTTAAGAACACAGAAGTCGAATTTAAAATTAAAGCATCAAAAAATAAAGCGCGCTATAAATTACTGTCAGCAAATAATGATTTAGCGAATATGCGTGTTACGTCTGTGTAGTTAACATGCGTCCTAGTAAACTATTGTAAGTCTACGCCTAACGTCTTTATGCAATAAATTGCATTTGAACTGGTAAATGCGTCGCAAATGTGTGATTGGATTGTTTAGCGGTTGTAAACTTTCAGTTCTGCTGTCATTTAACGTCATTATCAGCTTTCTATTACACATCAAGAATATGAACGTAAACGAAGCAAAGGGAGTAAGTATGTAAGAATCGTAGCAGGAGGCGTTGTGTAGTTTGCCCCTGGCACAGGCAACTGAAGGAACACGGGTGGGTTTTAGTCAGTAAAAGTTTGACACGCCCTCGCTCCGCCCAGAGGGGAGAAGTTATTTGATTGTGTAGTATCTGCCTTCCCACATGGGACAAAGGCGTAAGTTTATGTATCAAGAATATACAGTCAAATTAAATTACTTAGCGAAACTCGACAGACGTGATAGGTATCGATATCTAAACATGATAAAACAAAAAATATTTTTAGTTGGTTTTTTTTTATGGGGTCATTTGAAATAGCAATTAGTGCAGTCACTTGAAATAACAGTTTAAAAAAAACTGTTTACTTGTGTGTAAGCTTTACAGACGTGATGGGTACGTATAGTCCGGGTTTCTAAATTTGCCACAGATGTAAACAACAATGGCCGCTCAAAATTGAATAAAACCAGAAACAATTGAAACCTTATATCTCAATACGGTAAAACAAAAGAAAACAGATTATCTCAACTTGTACTTCACTACCAGCGGTCGTTGGCCCCCAAAAAATATTAAATATTGTATTATTTTATTATGTTTAGATATCGATCCCATCACACACGTTAGCAGAGTTTTGCTAGATAATTAATTTGACCTTGTATTTAGCAAAGACATAGACCACTTCGTTGGTCTAGTGGTCGCAAGCGCTACTGCTGAGCATGAGGTTCTAGGTGCGGTCCCAGGTCGGGCAAAGGTTCTCAGTAATAGCCCGAGTCTAGATTTGAGCCTGGTTGATGGCAATAGGCTCGCATCTTATTTCAAGGGACTTCAACATAACTGGAACACGCCTGATATTATTATACACTTATAGGTATGGTTGAGAAAAAACTAAACTAATAATTGCGTCCGGTGGCGGGCAGAACGAACTTTTCACACGCTGAAAAATGGGGCATTCCATGCGTATTGTGGTATAATCATAATGGGTCACTTTCTCGGAAAAATCAATCGTCACGACCATTGTGTAGTTAAATAAATAAACATTAGTGAGTACTCACTCTGGGCTCTGTCTGAAATGGTCGACGGCAAACTGCAGCAGTGGATGTCTACCGTCATGCTGTGGCGTTGACTGGTCTCTTCTCTCTTCCCTTAATTCTCGTTCCCTCTCCCGATCTCTTTCTCTATCCCTGTCCCTTTCCCTCTCTCGGTCTCTTTCTCTTTCCCGCGGCACTGGTGACGTCGTCTGCGCTCTTCTTTCAACGTGATCCGTCTCTTCTCTGGAGTCTCTCGCTTCGCGCAGCTCGCGTATCTCTCGAGAGTCTCTTGAGTCTCTAGACTCTCTCGTGTCTCTGGACTCTCTCGTTTCTCTGGAATCTCTCGTTTCTCTGGAATCTCTCGTTTCTCTCGTCTCTCTGGTTTCTCGTTCTGAGACGCGTTCTTTTGTTACTCCATTTGTTGTAGGTTTGGGTTGAACCTGTAACAATTAAGGTATTGGGTTAATTTTACGTTTTATTCATTAATTAGTGATTCGGAAGTCACTACTTAAGCCTTAAGTATTAAGTACAGACTACCTACACGCACGACAGTAATGATTACATCGGTTGCCTTGTTCATTAGTTGCGATTTACACTTGTGAGCTTGAATTTTAATACTAGTTTCATAACTATGAGATACGTAAAGTATGTTAAATATGATAAACACAGTGGGGGTAAACTAAAGATGGATCATTGCAATCATCAGTGTTTTAAAATCTATTCGTGCTACCCCAAGTACAGTTTTCAGATAAGTACGTCAAAACGAAAGAATCTAGAGATTGGCATCCGATTGCGGTACTCGCCACTCGGCCGGTGTCGGTACATCGCTGGAGATCAGGAAAGCGTGAATGTGCGCGCGCGCACGATCGCTAAATAAATCAGTTTTACTGCGCTGGACCCGTTGCTCGGACTTTATACGAATCATATCCAATAGAAACCAGGGTGATGTGATTTACGGCATTTGGTGATTTATGATTAATTTGTTCTGTTCAAATAATATGTTCTTTGCATTTACCTAATTATTTTAATGAGTATTGATTTTATTCAGAAAATAATTAGAATAACCTACTAAATGTCTGTTTTCTACATGTATTCTAACTATTGTTTTAAGGACCGGTCGATGTGGCGACGCTTGGAGGAGACCTATGTTCAGTAGTGGACGTTGCTTTCGGTCGAAATGATGATGATGACGAACCTTCGCATTATTTAAATAGGTACCTAATACAATAATTGTTAGGGGTATCGAATATGACATTCACTGATTCTTTTATGCAAGATTATGGTGTGCAGAGCGGTCTTGATGCGAAATAGAAATTTGTCCAATCCTGTATCTGTGTCAAAATGGTATTGATGACAGTATTTTTTTTTGCACAGGAAATGGTAGGAAAATACAACCAAGGCACACAGAAAATTGAAAACATACGAAACTCATCGCTAACTGGTTGCGTGGTGCTGAATATGTTTTTTTTAAAGAAGAGATTCGCAATTCAGCATAACTAAATTGGGATTAGAATGGCCTACGGAAAAATAAATAAGAAAGAGTTACGAGCCAATTACTGTGGCCTTAAGTATTTAATTAATTTAAAAAGTAGGTCTAGGTTTAAATACTAATTCTATATTTATTTTAATATACTACCTTTGGTTTTCGTTTCAAAGTTTTTCTACTGAGCGTCCTGATAACATCATAAAAGTTTTCCATTTTTAACTATTTTTCGTTCACCAGCACACATCAAGCACAATTCGTATTTTCGTAATATCACCAATATCATCGACGTTATTTTTCGAAACTTGAAATAAGCTAATCAATGTTGCCACTTTCCCGACACAAAAAACAGACTATAGAATTTCTATTGTTTTTTTTCGATAGTGCAATTTCCGCACTGCATTCGCGAGGTGCAGTGGCGGTATGCGCGCGCCGCTCGCACCCGCGTTGCCCGCCACCATCTTTATAAATATTGATGCAATCTATGTGTGCTCGCTCCGATTAATCGCTAATTTCTTTCGTAACTCGAATTCTTTTAGTCTTTTTAACCGATTAACTCTTACCGTGAATGGGAAATAGTTATGGTATTTTTTTACGCGCTCCGCTAGGCTGGATTTATTTCCACGCTCGCAGTGCTCATTATCTTGAATAATTATGATAATATTATGGATTATCCGATACTATTTACATAACCGACATCGAACAGAAAATATGACGTGTTATGTGGCGGAACTACTGATAATATTTTAGGGTCACATCCAAAAACGAATCCAATTTTGAGCTTTTAAGTTGTCACCGAAAAATAAATACATTGTAAGTAACTCTGTTGTAAAATATTGAATTGACGCGAGGTCCAAAATACAGTTTCTTAGGTAGCGCTTAATTTAATTTCAACAACTAGTGTTGTTTAAAATAAGCGCTACCCAAGAAACTGTATTTTTGTCGTTCATAAATACCTAGAAAGTACCGAACCATGGACAATAGGGATTTCGGTCTCGGAAGCATTTTCAGTCCCGGGACCAGTCTCGAACCTCGGAAGCTAGTCCCGGGACTCCCGGGAAATTCGAGACCCACGTGTTTTTTATATTAGAATGGTTTTTTACGGATACGTTACGTTATGGATGGAGGTATTGCAGGTGTGCAAGAAAATGGTGATTTTAGGCGATTGGCACACTGCTGCGTTTCACGCAGCGGTGTGCGGGAATTCCACGCGCGTGAGTGCGTTTTTATTGAATTTGTATGTAAAAAATCACGCGCGTGGGTGCGTTATCTGCATCCCGCTGCATCATGCGGGGCAGTGTGAGAATCGCCTTAATATTGTTTTGGAAGGTAAACTAGACTTATTTTGGTAAAAATAAAAGAAATGGCAATGACATAGTTTGACTTAGTAAATGATAAACTATAAGAGGGTGAGGGTAGTAGTGAAACTGACTGAAGTGAGTGGTGGTGAACTGTGAAGTAAATGATAATTACGATTGTAACTGTTTATAAATCACATTTATTACAAATTTACTCTTTGATCAATCTGACCAAACCAAACATTACAATAGAATATTATAACAAATAGAAAAAAATAAGATAGCAATATTTGAAGTACCTAATTCAGACTTTCAGGTTATTACTTAATTCTTTATTCTAATGTTTAGTCTTTTTTAATTAGGAACTTTGGTAAAAAAAGCTTATATCTAAGTAGTCGTTTTATCTAGTAAAATATTAAAAATATACCCTTTCCTTAAGTTTCGGTAATTTAGGTATAAATAAACTTATAAATGTCGATTGACCTGACCAAACATTTAAACAAAACAAAACGAAAACTCTATAATTCTTGCACTAGAATCTTATGACTTATTAATAATTATAATTACTCTGTTTATACAAAACAAAATTCAAATTAAAACAAAACTTCTCATAAAAATCAACCAATCGAAAAGTTACATTCAAACAAAACAAAACGAAAATTTAAAATCAGTTCTTTCGACTTATTAATATTAATTAGTCTGTTTAAAAATTTAAAACAAAAATAATCTTCTAATAAAAATCAACCAATTGAAAAGTGTTAAATATCTTTTTTTACATTAGGTACCACCGGGAATCACCGGGGCCACCTACTGGCTAGTTTTATGGAGAAGGAAGGCCTCTTTATGATGAATTCCTTCTTCAGAAAACGTGAGCACAGAAAGTGGACCTGGCAGAGCCCGGATGGTGTAACTAAAAATGAGATTGACTTCATTATGTCGACGAAGAAGCAAATATTCAATGATGTCTCTGTGATCAACGCGGTGAAAACCGGAAGTGATCACCGCATGGTAAGGGGCACATTGAACTTAAATATACAGCTAGAAAGGTCTCGACTAATGAGGTCTACGCTCCGCCCAGCGCCGATCCAGGTTCAAAACCCCGAGAGCTTTCAGCTCGAACTTCAGAATCGTTTCGAGTGCCTGGGGAGCTCCGTGGACGAATATAACGATGGGTTCGTGGAAGCTGTCCATACGGTCGGGTCTAAGATCTTCAAGACCCGTCGTACGAATACGAAAAAGAAGCTCTCTGATCCTACTTTGCGGCTCATGAAGGAGAGGCGCGAGATGATCCTGCAATCTTCAGATGATGTTCTAAAGTACCGGCGGCTCAACAGACAGATCTCTAAGTCCTTGAAAAGCGACCTTCGCCGCTTCAATACAGACCGTATTGAGGAAGCGATAGAGCAAAATAGAGGCTCCAAGGTTTTTGCTAGAGATCTGTCTATTGGGCAGAGCCAGCTTATGAAACTGAAGACTGATGATGGCAGGATCGTATCCGCCAAACCTGAGCTGTTGAGAGAGATCGAGAGGTTCTATGGACAGTTATACACGTCAACAAGCAACCCCGTTACGAGTCTGGCAAACGACCCAAGAGCTAGATTGACCCGACACTATACCGAAGACATCCCGGACGTCAGCCTGTACGAGATTAGGATGGCTCTGAAGCAGCTTAAAAACAACAAGGCACCGGGTGATGACGGAATTACGGCCGAGCTCCTGAAGGCCGGCGGAAAACCCGTTCTTAAGGCCCTTCAGAGGCTGTTTGATTCCGTCATACTCGAGGGTAAAACACCACAGGCATGGAACAGGTGTGGTGATACTTTTCTTTAAGAAGGGTGACAATGCCCTTCTTAAGAATTATAGGCCCATCTCACTTCTGAGCCATGTCTACAAGCTGTTTTCGAGAGTCATCACGAACCGTCTCGCGCGCAGGTTTGACGACTTCCAGCCTCCCGAACAAGCCGGATTCCGTAAAGGCTTTAGCACCGTAGACCACATACATACGCTGCGACAGGTTATACAGAAGACCGAAGAGTATAACCTGCCTCTCTGCTTAGCGTTTGTGGACTACGAGAAAGCCTTTGATTCGATCGAGACATGGGCTGTACTGCAGTCTCTTCAACGGTGCCAGATCGACTATCGGTACATCGAGGTGCTGAAGTGTCTGTACGAAAACGCCACTATGTCAGTCCGACTCCAGGACCAGACCTCGAAACCTATCCTTCTGCAGCGAGGTGTGAGACAGGGAGACGTTATCTCTCCGAAACTGTTCACCGCTGCTCTGGAGGATGTCTTCAAGGTTCTGGACTGGAAAGGAGCTGGCATTAATATCAATGGCGAGTAAATAACTCACCTTCGGTAAGCCGACGATATAGTAGTCATGGCTGAGACTATGGAGGACCTCAGTACAATGCTCGATGACCTCAGTAGAGCCTCTGAAAGAGTGGGTCTGAAAATGAACATGGACAAAACGAAGGTCATGTCAAATGCCCATGTAACACCCACTCTCATGAAGATCGGAGACGCTACACTCGAAGTCGTGGACGAGTATATTTACCTAGGACAAACTGTCCAGTTAGGTAGGTCCAACTTCGAGAAAGAGGTCAATCGTCGAATCCGACTCGGCTGGGCAGCGTTCGGGAAGCTTCGCAATATCTTCTCGTCCCACATACCGCAGTGTCTCAAGACGAAAGTCTTTGACCAGTGCGTGTTGCCAGTGATGACATAATAATATGGCACTGAAACGTGGTCGCTCACAATGGGCCTTATTAGAAGGCTGAAAGTCACCCAAAGGGCAATGGAGAGGGCTATGCTTGGAGTTTCCCTGCGGGATCGAATCAGAAATGAAGAGATCCGCAGGAGAACCAAGGTAACCGACATAGCCCGAAGAATTGCCAAACTTAAGTGGCAGTGGGCAGGGCACATTGCTCGCAGAACAGATGGCCGATGGGGCCGAAAGGTTCTGGAGTGGCGACCGCGTACCGGAAGGCGTAGCGTTGGAAGGCCTCCCACAAGGTGGACCGACGACCTTGTGAAGGCCGCAGGAACTCGTTGGATGCGAGAAGCACAAAACCGGTCGAAGTGGAGGTGCTTGGGGGAGGCCTATGTCCAGCAGTGGACGTCTTTCGGCTGAAATGATGATGATGATGATGACATTAGGTACTGTCATAATCACTCAGTTAAGTCGCTTTCCAGATAGATAGTATGTTCTTAAAACACATAGTGCAGATATCATATCATCTGACAAACGGGATCTCAGGCGGTTACAAAAGTATCCTGCTATCGAGAAAGCACGTTCTGCTTCTACACTAGTAGGAGTTATAGTAAGAAGATACTTGTAACAAAGAGAAAGATATTTCCCCTTCTCACCACCATTTTCGTGTAATACCTTTTCAACGTTTATCATCATCTGAAATTCATCTCTGCAGAGATTTCGAGTTGCAGAAACAGGATTTTGGGTGTTAGTTTTAACGCTAGGGGCTACTGGGGCCAGCGGGTGTGAAAACAACGAGTCGGGTGCGCGCGCGGGGCGGGGCATAAGTTCGGGTCTCGCTCGGGCATTGTCGGGACGCATTCGGCAAGCGGCAGTGTCACTAGGCGGTACATAGTGCGCGGCGGAGAATTTATAAGTATAAAATGTACAAATAAATTCTGGTGTTAAGAATATTTTAATGTTTTTCTACCGAAACATTTGGTCTCGAAATTCCCGGGAATTTTTATTAAGTCTCGGTCTCGGTCTCGATGATAAAAGTGGCGAGACTCCCGGGATTTCGAGAATCGAGACTCCCGGGGCGAAATCCCTAATGGACAATAGAGCCACTGTTCAACTAGGCTGTCTGAATACATACTCATTATTAAAAAGAAACAATTCAAGTTACATGACATCCTTAAACAGAGGTACATTGTAAGCCTTATTAAATCAGTACAGCATTTGAATAAATCACAATATGGAACACAAAACATGGCTTGACGTAACTTACTTGTTAACGCATCCACCTAGTTAGAACCTACATGAATATTTATTTATGGATATCTTCCAATATGGTACGTTTTCGCGAATAAGGAAATCAGTTGTAGGTATGATTAATTTAGTAAAAATATGTAGGTATATACAATTTCCATAATTTTCTAAATCTGACGTTTGCGGTTGGCTGGTGAAACAGCGACATCTATCAATGCGTGTGGGAACTGTGAATCGTTCATAATGTTGGATGCCACTTGTAGATGGCAGCACGGCAGGCATAAGGCAGCTCTACATAGAGTAATAATTAATTTTAATAAGTTTTTTTAAAGATGCGAACTTTAATTATTAAAAATAACTTAAATTATTAGTTAATTGCCTTTTCTATAAAAAGATTATTATTACATTTCTACATAATATGGACCTGGGTATGTGGCCAAAATAATAATGACTACATTTAGCTTTCAGATAGTTGTTTTGGAACACGAGTTCGCCAACACGGTATCATCCATATTACATAAATGATTGTATAACCCGCAGTAATCATTGTAAGTAACTATGGTTGTCGTCATGCGACAATCTAGCTAAATAGTAAATAGTAGTCTAGGTTCTAGACGTAAAAAAAATGTTAGAATTCTTTAGAATTAGATTTTGTTCTTTTGTTTTGTTCTTTTTAGTAAGCGAGTACCTAATACTAACGTAAAGAAAGTACCTAGTTATATACGCTGCTCATTCTAAATTCCCTAACTTACACTATGGCCATCTGTGATTTCCCGTACTAGAAATTTACGCTCTATATCTGATGTTATGATTATAGACATTTTACGACTCATTTTCACCGCTATATAACCACTTAACATTTTCCATTGCGCAAGGAAATATGTGAATGTTATAGCGAAATAAATGGCCGTTAACATACGCAAGTGTACAAGTGATACATCGAGATATACCAGTCAGATGATGACTAGACCGACCGTAGCCTAGCAGTAACCAGTTCAACCGCGCGGATGTCGGGGTGACCCGCTCTGAGAAATATAGACGCGTCGCCAGGAACCATGGCGAGGCAATGGATGTAGGTACTGGAAACGGCTCGATCATTTTTTACACTGCGTGCATCATTCATGTGTGGAGTTCCGTTTAAGTATTAATGGGTAATGCGATGTGCGTAGTGGTATGTTGTAGTTTTCATTAAAAAAAAAACGATGTGTGTAGGAAAATTGGCTTCTCTAAGTTAAGATATTGCAACATGGTTCTACAACAGAATATATAATAGTACTAGACGGTTCTACTTCTAATCTTTAAGTAGATCCATGATTTAAACAATTTAAGTATAATACTTTGAAGGCAAATAAGGCATAAATGCCCGTTGTCAAGTAGGTACCGTATGCATCATTGACCTGCACCATCAATGGTGCAGAGAAGACTAATTAGTTTCGTTTGCACCATGAATATGAATACAACTATTTCACCAATGATTTAATTCCTGTAAGTAGTTTTGCACCAAAGCACTTTTACACGTCAATCACATTGTTAAAACTAGATATAATCTTGGTCAGATCATGTGAACACCATGTAGATTGTCGTCTGAAATGGTCTTTTGAGGAAAGAACCACTCAGATTGAGTGGACCTGCCCAGTTAGTAATGGCGGTCACTCCTTTAGCCAATTCAACTGTCAATGTCTGAATTGGAGTTAAATCTTCCGTTTTTCTCGAATAGATTCCTCGTAGATAATTGAACATTTTCATCGATCTAGCCATTAATTAACTGTCACATAGAAATGCCTCGCACTTTCGCGGCGAAAGCCCCAACAAACGTTATTTCTTTATGAAAGTCATTCGATGCAAGCACCTAATTGGTAGGTATTAGGTTCTCCCGCGGCTTTAAAATTGCTATAAGTGTACAAAGGTATTCCATACACATTATAATATGATACGAAACTGTTGATTATTGTGAATAAAATTAATATTAGTGCAGACAATAATATTTATGTCTAGCAGATATATCGCACCTTCGGTGCAACAAAGTCACAACAGCTCATTTTTTAATTTTACAGGAGAGGATTTTTAATTTTTATTTCGCATGTATTTCCTTAATTTTTCGCATTTATAACCACCTAAGGCACCTGCGCCATCCAGTAGAATTTTGAGATACTTTCGCGGATGTTTTTTTTTTGTTGCCCCAAGTATAGGCATGGTTCAGAGACAATTTGGCATATCTCAATTTTGCAGTTTTGGCTATTTGTGATTTTGTTGCACCGAAGGTGCGGTATGTATCTTATTTATAAATAGCATACCTACAGATACATACTAGCCGCGTTATTTTACATCATTATCATCGTTCTCCTGACCTTATTCCAATATATTTGCGGTCGGCGCAACTTGTTTTTTTTCTTCCATACTTCTGTATTAGTCGTCACCTCGGTAGTCACCCCCTTTCTAACCATATCATCCCTCACACAGTCCATCCATCGTTTCTTTGCTCTTCCCCTACTCTTATAGCCATCGACATTCATACTCAAAACTTGGCTCAATATTTTTACTTACTGCATCAATTCATTGATTTATTTTTATTAATTAACTTAGTAAAATGTCGATAGTTCCATTCCATATCAAACGGGCAGCAAACAATAAAGGTTTACAATAATGTTTTAATCTACCATGTTCGATAAAAATTTTCGACATACAATCTCGCTTTAATTACAATCTTAAACATTCAATTTTCTATATCACCTCTTCAACAGTAAGTATCGATTGATCGCACATCCATTTCACGTTCGTTTGAGCGCAAATTGCATACCTCCACACATGTGCATCAATGGACCACGTAATGGTAGGCGCGGTCGTTCATCGCTTCATGGTAGCCGCACGTGAAAGTAAAGTAAAAGCTTTTCCTTTATCGATTAATGAATACATTTCCCTTGAAGAAGCCATTGTGCGATGTTTTAATAATCACATGCACACGATCCACGAGCTATTAACAGTATTAACAGATCTATGGATTTTAAAATCAATAAAGGAGTTTTCGTTAAGCTTTTCAATATTAAAACTTTGAAGTGACGATTTGTCATTTGTTTTCAATAAGGGACCACGTCACACAGTTTTTACGATTTGACAAAATATCAAGATGTCTTAGTGTAAGTTTAATATGAATATATTGTTGTTTATTTTTTCATATAATTATACATATTATTATAGTTTATATGTTAGCTTATATTATGTAAATATCTATACATATATTGTAGGCACATACATATATTGTAGTTTAGAAGAATAACGTGGTCACACAGACAGACACAAGATGCGACTTTATTCTAAAATATGAAGAATATATGTATATAGTCGACATAGACAAACATAGTCATGAAAAAAAAAGAACAAAAGCTAGCACAATAGAGAAACAAAAGCCTAGAGCGACCTTTACAAAGTGCGATATGCCCGACCCTGCGTCAAATTAGACTACAAACACGACCCACAACATTTAGTTATCGTACAGTTAACACATTAGCGACAGCCACTGTAAAACGACCAGATAGAAAAGTCAGTGAAACGCAAAAAACCTCGCCTGAAGCTATAACTTGTTCAATCACTCGGATTATATTTCAGTTAGTCGACACACATACCGATGCTATATTGATTTTAATACTTATATTAAAATTCTCAATTCCAAGGCTCGTTTGATATTCTATACCTACTTTAAAATCCACAGCCTAAATTTTTGGGAGTCACAGTGGCCAAAATAGGAGACATGAAACATACTTTAGATTTATTAGTTAGGATACAAATGCTAGGTATAACCGTAGAAAACCAATCAACCGTGTTCCAATTACACAAGTGTCTAGTGACGATGTCGAAAATGAGAGAAAGATTATTAAAGATGAATCAGTGGTTAGGTGGTTAGACATGAAATAAATGTTGCATTATCTGCAATTTGCAACAATTTAGCTACAAAATTAGGAGGTTATACAAGACTTAATCTAATACCTCCCATTAGTGCTCATTCGTTTTTTACTGCGACAATAATAAGACAATCATCATCAATCATTATTATTTGATCATCTACTTCCAAATCAAATCCCCTCTATATTTGATCTTTAATGATATCAATCTAATCAAAGCATGCAGCATGTCCATTCAATCAGATACGAGTACAAGGCGGAAACAGATTTAAATACGCTACGCTTGCACGTCAATGAAGCCTGTTCATTGGCCACATTTCATCTCCTGTAGCAACGCTTTGTCATTTGGCATATGAACACGCGTGAGTTGTTACAAGTGTGTTGCGGCCTTCACGCGGAACTGCTTCACCAGTTTTTCTATCGTCCCAACCTGTTTCTCAATGTTAGAATGCCTTCACTTTTCCTGTGTGATTAGCTGCTAGACTTTCCATGGTTATTAATGCTCCAAGTGTTGATTATGTTTGAGATTCTACTATGATAATTTCCCAGGGTTTGCATGAAAATTACTTAGGGGACGAGAGAAATTCCCTACTTTGAAGATATCTTAATGTTTTCTTAGATTGATAATAACATTAATAAAGTATCTTTAGTTGGGGTTCATAACAGTTAAGTTTAAATTAGTATAAGTAAGATTTGGTACAGAGCAAACAATTATGGTTAAGTATATCCCAATATAATTTTACGAGACGAGAATGATGAACGACCATTTGAAACATCCAAACAAGGAATCAAAATGGCAGCGATTTATCTCCATTATTACACTTTTACTTCTTTTTATTCTTTATTATTATTTAGCTATATTAATTGCATTATTAAATACACAATCAAACACCGCAAGGTCGCTTTTATTATCTTGTTCCATCAAAAGAACATAGGTAACATTCCAATGCGGTTTTATTTGGACGACGATATGTCAAGGATGACGTACCACAGAGCATGTTGTGGTAACCACCATCATTCAAGAGTGACGATGATCACGAAACATTATTATAGGAGTACATTTAGTTAGGCAAGGATTAGTTAATGACTATAAAACGCGTGTGACTAAACGGCGCGTTTTTCCCGCGGCCATATTTTTTCGCGCACTGACTTTTCAACGCACTTTTTTAGCGCCGAGAGTTGAAAATACAACAGTGTGTTTTTTTGACGCGCTCGGATGCACTCTGTTGGGTTTTCAACCCTCGCCCCAACACCTAGAGTTGAAAATTCGGTGCGCAATAAAATTCTGCAGCGGTATTTTTGCGTTTGGTGGGCTAAATGTTGATGGATGGGGAGAGAGACAAAAGCCAAGGAAACTATGAATGGATTGTGTGAGGTTTGACATGAACGAAAACTTCACAGGGGAGAATGGAAGAAGAAACCGTGTTGCGCCAACCCCAAGTAACATCGGACAAGGGCAGGAATATTATGATGACATTTAGTTAGGCAAGGTAACGAATAAATTATGTAGAATGTGGGATTTTGGGGCAAGTAAGATGCTTTGCAAACAATTACAGGTGGTTTATTTTATCTTTATTGACACCGATACAATGGAAATCCTCTTAATTTTAATATATTAATCTTAGCGTCTTTACTCTCCAAAGACAAACGTTCTCTCCGCCATTCCTCACCACTCTCCTTCTCACTTTCGTTCCTTCTCTCTCTCATGCGTTGCGTTCCATTCCTCACAGATTTACATTAAGGTGAATGGGTAGTAGTAGCTCGCGAAATTCAATTTTTCTTACGTTTTTTGCAATTTTCAGGTCAGTGTCAGGTTGTATCTTGATCAAAATATGATTTGCGACTATAATAGACATGTATTTACAGAATTATAGTCATTAGAATCATTAATATATCTCTTTAAGTTAGATTTCTACCATCAACACTTTTCCATACGAGATTTGTTCTTAGCGGTAGAAATCTAACTTAGAAAGATGTATTAATGATTCTAATTATTATAATTCTGTAAATACGTACCTGTAATTGTCGCGAATCATATTTTGATCAAGATACAACCTGACACTGACCTGAAAATTGCAAAAAACGTAAGAAAAATTGAATTTCGCGGGCTACAACTACCCATTCACCTTAAAAACACTCATCCTACATTCGGTCATCCTGCTCCCGTATCTGTCCCCAAAAATACTTCATAGTATATTTTAAGAGTATATGCTTCAAACCAACAATTTTGATTGAAAAATGCAAGTAAAGTTATTGCAAGATGTAAGTCTGGTCAAAAGCCAAGATCATTGCGGTGAGGCTTTCTTCGCAATACCGTGAATTTTCTGAGCCATAGCAAAAGTGGATTACTATGCCTCATTCATAAGAAATACTGGTGCACACGGCAATAAAAACAGATATGGCCCTGATGTAATTCTTGTACACTTTGCAGAAGGCTAAGTGTAAAAAAGCATGAATGAAGCCCAAGGAGATATTAAAGGCCTATTATGTCAGTCGAGGTTGATAGAATACTACGTAGTAATTCTCCACGAGAAAAAAAAGAAACATGAGCTTCGTAATAAACATTATCGTCTTCCCAAATTATAGGGTCGTTCGTTAAGAGCGGAAATATTTTTTTGAAGTCTATTTTCAGCACTAAAATAAGCGTTTGAACTGTCTAAACATTAGAGGTAAGTATATATGATTCTGTAATGACTCTATTACGGTCCGAAATAGGCGCTGCTTTCACTGCACAGCTGTTATCATTCGGTGATCGCACACTTAGCGTGAAATATGAGTGAACATCGCATAGCGTCACGGCTGCGATGTGAAATACTTCCAGAAAGTTCTGTGGCCCTAGTACAACATCCAACTTGAATCTAGAGGAATGAGGATTGATGAGAAAAATAAGATGACATACCCCACCGCCCTGTGGGATTAACGGTCGAGAAGAAAGAGATTTTAGAAACTTGAACGGCAAGGGAACTTAAAAATATGTTGAAATAAGGCTTGACTCCCGGATGAAGAAATAAAAGTGAAACCAGACTGAGAAAGACGGATACAAGCAATCAAAGTTGCCAGGCGAACAGCAACATCTGAAATATATTATGAGTCATTTAATCGCATCAATTTATTTTCAACGATATTCAAGAGCTGCTGGCCAAAGGTTATGTTGGTCAATCTACTGAGGCAATTCTTCAGGACGAAATAGAACAAAGATCATTAACCCTTCATATCCACGTGAGAGACAATGGCTTTTTAATTGTTTCTGTAATTACGGCACACAACCTGTTAATCTTTTGAATTTCTGAAGGAAAAATAATCCGTTTGTTGTAGGTAAGTATGCGGTGCGTATGAGCGATAACTTCAGCATCTTAAGTTATAAAACGGATAATAATTCTATCAGAGAGGAGTCTGTTGTGCAGCCAAGGCGAACTGGTTGAATTACGCGCTTACGGGAAAGGTCGACACTAACATATTTTCTTACATCATTGTGTAAGTTATTACTTAAAGTAAACACTGCACTTGTGTGGGAAAATAGTAAAACAGATTCCATCTTTCTATAATTTAAAAACAAGATTTCCAACTTCCTTATTGGAAGTAGATAAATCTTCGACATTAATTTTCCTTTTTTTTAACGAAACAATTTATCTTATAGTGGCAATGCTTCCGCCAAGATCTAAAACATATTAATTAATGCTGTCGAACTTATGACTTTATGAGACAGATAGACATGTCATTTATGCAACGACGCCATTTGTCGATGCCAGTTATAAACACGAACACAATCATTAATCAAAATGTTGTAGAATTTGAGAGATTTATAGAACATCAGCCAGCATGTGTTCTGCGGAGGAGAAGGGCAAGTGTCATAAACCCACATTTAGATGTAATATGAGGCGAGGCAACTATCATACCAATTTATGACTACTTGGTAGTTGGGGCACAAATTAATGCACATTCGGTTATTGAGAAATTTCTAATGGAATGCCAATAACACTTTGCCAGATCCAGGCACCGAATCACCAAGCCCCAAGCGCGCTTAGGAGTCGAGCTTGCCACCAATACACGAGGCAATAAAAAAGCAGAAAAATAATATATATACACTAGCAGCGAAACACGGTTTCACCCGCATAAGTCTCGATCCCGTGGGAATATCGGGATAAAAAGTACTCTATGTCCTTTCCCAGGACTCAAACTATCCTATACCAAAGGAGACTGTTAAAATTTGTATGGGAAGTGGTCTATGAACCAATAGCGATACTGTAGAGGTATTTCTGTGGGAATACCTCAACTATACCCTTGTGCAAAGGGGCATCAAAATCTAACCCGGCAGTTTTGAGAAAAATAATACTTTAAAATTCACATTTCTTGCTACATTTTTATATTTTAAAAACGTTTTATCGGGTATTTCTGACTTTATACTACTTAATTAATATGGTTTTCTGCTAACAAAGACACTTACTACCTCGACAGTGCTGAATTTCAGGTTTTTTTTTTCGTTTTTAACCGACTACAGAAAAGGAAGGAGGTTCTCAGTTTGTCGGAATCTTTTTTTACATTTTTAATATTTATATTCACCGATTTATCGAAGACGGCTGGACTGATTTAGAAAATTATTTTTTTGTTTGAAAGGGTATACTTTACCAAGCGTTCCCATTGTCACGTCAGGTTTGAACGGGTATTGCTGACTTTATTAATGTGTTTCTCTCCTAGGCAAAGTCACTTGTCGTTGTCCCCTCAACTTTATAGCATAAATTGCTTAGCAACCATATTAAAATAATCGAATCACAACCCGTGAAATACTTATTAATGAGTTGTTCCGGTGGTCATCTGAGGTCTTCATCATTAGTACCATTTCACCAAATGGTGCTTTCCGAGAGCAAATGCACGAGTTACTTTAAAGAATACCCAAATTGTTATAGCTGTGCCTATAATGTTTGAAGAGTTCCCTAGATTTCTCCAGGATCCCATCACCAGATCCTGACCTGGTGACAATGGGAACATTTGGAATGTATACCCTTTCAACCAAAAAAATAGTTTTTTAAATCGGTCTAGCCGTCTTCGTGTAATCGGTGAACATAAAAATATTTTAAAAATGTAATTCCGACGAACTGAGAACCTCCTCCTTTTTTGAAGTCGGTTTAAATCGAAACAAATGCTAAAATCTAGGAAAGAAACACATTGATTAAGTATTATAAAGTCAGAAATACCCTTTAAAACGTTTTTAAAATAAAAATGTTATCATGAAATTATGTATTCTAAAATATTATACCTATTTCTCAAAACTGCCGGGTCAGATTTTGATGCCACTTTATACAAGGGTATAGTCGAGGTATCTCCACAGAAATATCGTAACAGTATCGCTATTGGTTCATAGACCACTTTTTAATGTTATCATGAAATTATGTATTCTAAAATTGTATATTTCTCAAAACTGCCGGGTCAGATTTTGATGCCACTTTGCACAAGGGTATAGTTGAGGTATCCCCACAGAAATATTGTAACAGTATCGCTATTGGTTCATAGACCACTTTTTAATGTTATCATGAAATTATGTATTCTAAAATATTATATTTCTCAAAACTGCCGGGTCAGATTTTGATGCCACATTGCACAAGGGTATAGTTGAGGTATCCCCACAGAAATATCGTAACAGTATCACTATTGGTTCATAGACCACTTTTTAACAGTCTCCTTTCATCTAAACCAGTTCAGCGGTTTAAGCGTGAAGAGGTAACAGACAGACAGACACACTTTCGCATTTATAATGTTATATAGTATTTATAGTATGGATAGATAAACTCACGCCTTCTTCTCGTGGGCTTAGACAGAAATTACAGGACGCCACCTGCAACGATCATTACTCTTTGCCTCGTTTACGTTCATACATCAGGGTTGCGAGTACTATAAAAGCACCTGACCTTTCTGAAGAACAGCACCAATAAGGTCACTGTATGTCAGGAGGACATACAGGGACATAAGGGGTCAGTGTAATCATCGTTATGAACAACTTTTACTATGGGACCAAGCCTGAAATCGCGAAAAAAAAAAATCAGCTCTTCCATACATTTTGACGAGTTCATCATCATCAGCCTATAATGTTCCCACTGCTGGGACACAGGCCTCCTCTCTGTGTGAGGGTTTTGACGAGTTATGTGAACATAAATGCAAGGAACAGCTGATTTTTTTTCAGTTTTTCAGTACAATGACCCCTTAAAAGGATGCCCATGAATTTAATTTCACCCTGTATAGCGACATCCCTTCCCGGCGCTTCCACTCACATCTGCCTTGTCCCTTTGTTATTCGCCTTTCATTCATCCTCTCAATATGACCAAACCAAACAATTAGATAAATAATTGGCGATAATTATTTAAAGACCTAAGTTATGTAAGAATGCACCTTGATCTTTAGCTTGGTGACCAGCAACTTATTAAGTTACATGACGGATGACAATCTACGACATTTTCGAGCAATTTTATGTAATATACGACTTCCTCTGGTCGTCCACGTCAAATGATATAATCATAATCTTAATCGGTCTTGTATCTACCACATTCTTAATTAGACTAGAATACAATAGCCTTGGTCAAGTACATTATATAATGGTCTACAGATTATGTTTGAATTACCTATTATGATATGGTTATTATACTAGCGAACGGGCTGGAATTTAATTTTCTACTCAATTCAACTAAAATACACATTATAAATATTGGTTTTATAGCTTAGCCCAATTCACCTTTTAGGTACAATTTCCTCGGTTTCTAACTAAAACCTCAATATCCCTAATATTTTTTTATTGCCAGACAAATAAAAATAAGTTTTTGGTCATCAAATCCCAGTAGGTAACTTAAGATCTCCCGGCAAATTCACAGATTAGAGATAAGCCTTCTTCGATAATCTTAAGGCATATGCTCTTCAATTTGGATAACAGACTTGGTTCAATTTTTTAAGCACCTATTACACACTTCAATTTCCCAGCTCGTATGTCGACGAATATTACGAACTGCCCTAAAGAATTACCACAAAACAGTGTGTTTTATAGCCTAGGAGCTACGTGTGGAAAGCGAGAGAGTGGCCTGTGGTCGTCACGGTCTGTTTGTGGCCACAATTAGCTGATATTGTCAATTACTTGTACGTAATTGGGTACTAGGCCTAAACCCGAAACTCATTCATAAAAGTGAAACGTCATACTTACTTATAGAGCATAACGGACCAGTTTGTTAGATTAAATATTAATAACCAGATAGTTATCAGATATTGAAGCTTGTTTTTCTTGAGAGGTGCTGTCGTTATGGTAAATCTCTATAATTCGTCTCCATTTAGGACAAATTATAGGTGTCACAACTTCCTTATTACTAGGTTCTAGTATCCCATTGGAATGGTGCTGCACACTGGTGCACCACACCATGGAGCATGAAACTGTGCTGGTACACCGTGGTGTGGTGGTGGTGATCGTGGTGGATCATATTAGTAGGAAAACATCCCCGGTTATGCAACCCTATGCTTTCCAATTGAATTTGTCTGGCTTAACTGTTATACATTCTACATAATATGGCCTGCCTGTTACCACTCCTCAAAGCAATAATTGTCAATAGGTACTTACTTTGTATCCTATGCTATGTTAAAATAACGATTTAAATAAATTATAAAGGTGTTCTATCTGGAATCGATCTCCTTTCTTACTTACGTCCAAGTCACCCGAAGTTAAAAAAGAGGGGGTCGCGGTTAACGGACAGGAAGCATGGATCGGCGCTCGCGCATCTACTAAATAACAGGTGTCAACAAACATTGTGTATACTGTGTGTTATGCAATTATCACTCTTATTGTAACTGCAACAGTGTGCAGTGTGCACCTGTTATGTAAAGAACCCCAAAATTACTCGGGCGAAAAGGATATTACATCGTTTTTACTGGTTTCTTTGTTTTGTTAGAAAAATTTGGCCTGTTTATGAACATAGTTAGAATGATTTATGTCTTGTACAAAGTTGTGATCCCATTTTGTTTTGTTTGAATTCAAATTCAGACCTAAGCCATGCCATTTTATGTTTTACTATAAATAAACAGGAATTGCATGGCTAACAAAGCAAATTACACCATTATCATGTGATTGTACAGTTAGAAGATATACACCGATAATTTTATAGAAAAACTACAACGGACCGGAAGAGTGAATGGATTGAATGGTGAACATAATCAAGAAGCTTCCTGTACGAGATCGCTTAGATTAAGATACATTACGACTGATTGAATCGAAACCGGAGGTCGCCGGGAAATATCGCCATTTATTGTTTAATTTGCGTTATTTTTGCTAAACGCGTAAGCGCAACTGCCCATCCCAATCTTACGCTTTACTTGATATGGACGCTTAAATTGTGACCTTTGACATTGGAACTCGTCTTTGCTGATGCAATTCATGCAATAACACGGATAAAAGCTCTATTTGCTTTGTGTGTGTAGAAATGCCAATAATCCAATATGTTTATTAAACACCCTAAGTTCTAGTAAGAGTTTATTCTACAAACTTATTGTTTAAGAATAAAATGGAAAAGAAAGAACTTAGGATTTGTTTCTAGGCTACTATTGCCCTACTACAAGCACGATGGATGGATTCTGTTAAAAAATTAATCGCTCAAAGGAACTGCTGAGATAACGCCTAAAAGAGATGTACGAAAAAAGAATAAATGCTGCGCCGACTAAATATGTAAGTTGGAATACGGACAAGAGGGTGATGATGATGAGTCAAGCAATTAAAAATGAGAAGGGCTCTCTCCATTCCGAAACAGAAATTCAGACATTGAAATACTTATGTACCTACTAGCTGCGCCCCGCGGTTTTACCCGCGTAAATGTAAAACCCGAGAGAATATCGGGATAAAAAGTAGCCTATATGTTAAACCAGGGTGTCAGCTACCTCCATACAAAATTTTACCAAAATTGGTCCAGCCGTTTGAGCGTGAATAAGTAACAAACATGTAAACACACACACACTCACAAACTTTCGCCTTTATAATATTAGTATGATGTGAAACAACGAATGGGTTCAGCGAACAGAATACCATTTTCCTGACATTATTCTAATCATAAGTGAAAACATCACTAACAATTACGCCACCAACTCAACACATAATAAAGTCACAGAACATTCCTTCACGCGACTACTTATTTCTAATATATACCGATAAAAAACTCAATTATCTTAAAGACAATATAATCTTAAACAAAGAAAAGCCAGCTCTATTACCTACATCCATGCCGTTACATCGATTAGGAACGATAACGATTAACGATCGAGATCGATTTACCACTCGATTCTCGATATGTGTGGCGAGACCGACGGACTCGCCGGTCGACGAGTATTCGTGTCACAATATTACAAATATTTTAATACTCGTAGAAGATCACGTAGCGTCGCGTGTGATAGATTCCGATTTCCATCGGTAATGAGTTTTAGGAAAAAATATCCCTCGATTGAAAAATTATATGGTGATTGGAGCAGAGATATTTATTGGTCAGAAGAGATTGTATTTGAATTTCACAATGTGAGCATGGAACTGGACACGTCTTGCACAATAAACACTAACAAACAACAATCTGCCTAGCCTTTTCCCAAATATTTTGGGGATGGCTTCCGGTCTAACCGGATGTAGTTGAATACCAGTGTTTTACATGGAGTGACTGGCTATCTGTCCTCCACAACCCATTTACTAGGTAACACAATACCTCTTGGTAAGACTGGCGAAAAAAATTAAGCCAATAAAGATGAATTGTTGGTTGTCAGACTTTTGGGCTTCTGAATACCTATAACGACAGTCAATGATCTATATCTATAAATGACAGCCGGAATGAACGAGGCACAGAGGGGTCTCGATATGTACCTAATGGATGGTCACCCATCCGAGAACCGACCGCGGCAAGCGTAGCTTAACATTCGATTGACCCGTGCGGCTGTTATCATTTAGCCACGAGCCCCTCCACACAAACACAATAAAAGAAATGTCCTGACTCACCCACTCACTGACTGACTCATCAACGCCCATCCCAAACTTAGATCTAGAAAGCTGAAATTTTGCACAGAGTTTTCCCTATAAGGTGGAGACAAGGAATAAGGCCGGATTTTTCGGAATTTCCACGGCTTTGGAATATAGGGCGGAAGAAGTCACAGGTAAAGTGCTAGTGGAACTGTTTGAACCTTTAGATATCCTAGTTATAAACAATCTGTGAGGTGTGGAACATTGGTGGCATGATAATAAAACCAGAACCGATAATATCTGAATGATATTTTCAAACAAATCAGCGGGTTAATTGCGTAAGACACTAACATAGTGCAGCAATGGGTTTCAACTTGACAGTTCTACAACATTCATTGCGTTATTTTCGTCGTTGAGCAGACAAATCTTTCGAACATATGAAGCAATGGATTAGCAATATCTTTCAAAATGATTCAGATTCTGATTGATAGTGTGTTACGCAATTAGGGTGCTGTTCATCCAAAAAGTTGTTTCAGTTTTTATTTTCAGGTTTTTCAGGACAATTTGAAAATAAATAATGATGACAACTACATAAATGTCCACAACATTCACACGGCATCGCTAATTCATTTGCTAAACCATGTCGGGTGTCCAGTAGAGAGGAAACGGAACCACGGTCCGATTAACTTCGCGATTGTCGCAGAGGCCCCGTCACGCAGACAATTTGCTATTGGCCTGCGCTCGCGCATTGTGTCATGTCATCATTTATATGCATGTGTGGCCCATGGTGTATTGTGTTATGGCTAAGTGGATACGGTATTTTGTATAGATTTGGAAATGACGCCTTATTTGCAAGGCTTGTCAGTGATTAGTGGTCAAGTAATGCTTCAATACTCATAAAAAGACGTAGGGACCCGGCCAATGAATAACCTGAAAAGGTTATATGAAGAGAATCACACTGATATTATAAAGGCGAAGGTTTGTGAGTGTGTGTGTGTTTATATGTTTGTTACTTCTTCACGCTCAAACGGCTGGACAAACTTTGATACAATTTTGTATGGAGGTAGCTGACACCTTGGATTAACATATAGGCTACTTTTTATCCCGATATTCCCACGGGAACGACATTTACGCGGGTGAAACCGCGGGGCGCAGTTAGTAATAGATAAAAGAAAGACTGGTAATACTTCATATACAATTGGTAATTACGTAACTGTTATGCAATTACCAAAACAAACAAAATTAAAATTCTAAAGCTGTAAAATAATGTTATTTTGCAGCTTTAGAATTTTAATTTGTTTGTTTTAACTGTAACCATATAGGTACAAGAACATTATGGAGCTTTCGGCGCTTGAATGAAATGGATAGGGGAGCATTGTTGGTAAACATTTGTGGAATTGTCACAGAATTGGACATTGTATTGAAAAATAAAGCGGCCAAGTGTGAGTCGCACACAAAGGTGTACGTACTCCGTATCACAAGGCAAAAAGCGCCAAAAAAAAACACTGTCCTTGTATGGAGACCCTTGCGTCAAAAATCCTTGTAGAACTGTATAGGTACAGTAGTTTCGGGCTGTATCCTCTTTTCGGACCAAAAAATCCGAACCTTAACCAGAAAATGAGTTGATACGGCTCGAACTTTAGGAAGTAGGGAAAGACCGCAAAGAAAAACTTGCTTTATTGCTACAAAAACCTAACACATGCATTTCCAAACACGGAAAAACAAACAATCAACGTAACCTCTAAACAAATAACCTCTGCCAACACAATAACATACAATAGTAAGTAAGTAGTATTCTTATTGACAGCGTTAACTGCACACGCATATGATCAACTTTCCCTCAGCGGCTGCGCGGGCGGCGACTGTGACGTGTTTCACTTTTAATGCCGTTATTACAAGAATTGATGTCCCTGTCATGAGGGCTTATTACTCCTTTGATACTGTAATAAAAGAAAGAGCTTACGTATGTATTTTATTTGTCACTGTAACAGCTTGACATGGCGTTTCCCCATGGGCAAACCCATGTTTACCATGTTCATTAGGCTATTATACAGCGGAATACAGCCTTGTATAGTATTGTAGTCATAGGATTCAACGAAACGATATTAGTAGAAAAATTATGTTGCATGTTTACAACCACGAAGTCGGTTTTCAATCTAAACACATGCAGTCGAAGAACGACATTTGAAGGGAGCACAAACCTCTGTAATCGAATTAAGAAACTAACCAAAGAAAATAGGATCGACAGTTAGACGTCCCCATCCAAACGTCCAATATGTTTAGAAAGACAATAAAGAACGTCTATTTACGGTAAATAAGACGCAGAGAAAGAATACAAACATAAAAAAAATATGCGTCACATCCACGCAAAACGGCCAGCGCTCAGCATAATAAGATTCTAAGACCCTATGCGAGACAGAGGTCCAGCGCTGGTTTTCAGCGACAGCCGGCGTTGACGTGATGATGTCAGCCAGTGCAGCATACGATAAGATAAAAAAAGAACAATAATTAAAATAAGAAATAAAATAAATATACAATAACTAGTTCTATATGTTGGTGCAAACATGAAAGATGAATTGTTTGACTTTAGGACGCCTGCAACCACGGTATCATAGAACTGCCAGACTGGACCAGCAGTTTTGTATAACCTCTTCCAACTTTGCAGATTACCTTAACCACCAATATATACTATCTGACATTGTTGCTAATTAGTATCTCCCGACAATCGCGGGAAGTGACGTATGGTAGTCCATTCAAAGTTTACCTCAAAATTATTTTGTAGCTTCTACAACATTCAATTGTCAATTCGTCGCTTGTGTAATATACATGACGACCTAATCGAATGTCAGCATCAATGCATTGTATAGATACGTATATTGATGAATTGACATGGTCATATCCGTGTCAATATATCACAAAGGAAGGGAGATAGATGATGTAGAAGGTATAGTTTATTGAAATACATGATGGTTTGTTATGCCACGTGGTCATCGTGCAAATCTGATGTAGCTAAATTATAGGCACATACTTAAATCTTTTGGAGATTTCCAGAAAACTGGAATGTTCTTTATAACAAGTATATAAATTTATTCATTTTTGAGTTAGGAAATGCTATAAATCACCCACAACACGCCATCTTGCTGTGGCAAATTTAGGTAGACATTTAGTATCTTCTTTCATATATCTATGAGTAGGTATAGAATTGCCAAAAAACTATGCAAATAATTCGAGTGTCTGCTCTCGTTTGCCAGACTCTTATTTATTTCTTTCGTACAATGCAATAGAGTTAAGTTAGTACTGAAACATGAAGAATTCATTCAGAAACACGTCGGAAATTATCTGCTTTTTGTCGTAGGTAAGTTGTAATTCTATATTAGAGAATCAAACAGTCATTATTGACATTATTACACAAGTTGAGATGGTTTCAGACGCGAATGTCAAAAAGAAAAGTATACCCTGAAATAAGCGTGGCGAAATTACCGTATAACTGATGGACAATATTGGTAAAGAACTGGCAGGGTTAGGCGGCAGGCCAACCGTGATTCATCTCGAATTTAAAACTAGATTTCAGTAGAGATTCATTTGATTTCTGTCAGTTTTGGATCAAGATTCATGTTTCAACATTATTCCGGTGTTGTAGATTAAAAATACAATACAGAATCAGTGATGACGATGAGACTCATAACATTTTAATTAAAGATTTTTAAGTCGGTATATGATGCTTGTGTTGAATTTGTTCTGCCCACTGGCTTGGAACCGGGATCTGGCCACAACCACAGTGCGCATAAAACCTGTAGAGCGCATACTTAAAAACCAAAAAGAGGTAAGGTTTTATGTTTTTTAAAGTAGCTTTATGGGTTTCATCATGCTATATGATTGGTTACCAAGCTAGACCGTGTTTACGAAGATTCCCTTTTGCCAAAAGATGAGTTTAAACAACTAGGAACTCCAGTGGTTGTCAAAATTAATATCATTAGCTGCAATGACATATCGAATACCTGACTTAAGCTGTCAAATGTTCCCATGGCTGGCAAAGAAATACTTCCAGTTACCACGCCACCGCCTCGCCTTGACTTGTGAAGGGTCATGCGCACGCCTGGTTAGATACCTGTCGCGTGCGCTAATCGCCTAATAATAATTGTTAGATAATTTCAGTTTCCTAACACATTTCGTAATACATATTGAAGGTATTCATATGTAATCAAAGGTCAGTGATGATTTGCAACAATTTAAAAAGCATTTAGAGGACTTGAACGCATTGATGATGATTATGGGCAAATCTGTGTTGCAAAACGGTAATTGAAGCTTACAATCAATTAGGACTTTTGCGGAGCGTGTTATGGCAGATAAAGCGTCTATAATGAGGACAAAAAATACTAAATGAACTAGTATAAATTATCAAACGTAATAGTAAGAGAATGAGGAGTTTTAGAACGATTTATCAATGTCTCAATATTTTCCTGTTCGAAAAACATGTAGAGATCACGGCTGCATACGTAATACGTTGAAAGAAACTAAACTGAGCGTTCAATGTATTTACTAAATTCACATTTTAGAAAATTTAACGCAAATCGCATTTGAAATGAAAAGCGAATGCAATAAAAGTGCAAATGAGTTATTAAAATAAATCGCAGAAGAAACTGAATGGAATATTGTCTTCGTCACGAGATGTGTTGACAAAGGTAATGACAAGAAATGCAACACAACTAACAATGTACTGAACCTCATGAATAGATCGATTACACAGCGAGATCATCGACGCTGATTGGAAAGCGTTTGCACATCATGCGACATACAAAAAAAAAGATAATGCATTCATAATCGTCATCGTCGTTTTTCAACACAGTGCGCTCTTTTGAAACCTCCATTACAATCAAATTCAGTGAAAAACGTTGACCAAACGAATCTTGTAATGTCACGTTGCGAAATGTTTGTTTTCAAACAGCTGATTAAGGAAATCGATGGAAACTGTTGATTCGCAGTTTACGTTTACCGCTAACTGGAGCACGTAGCTAAATAACAAATTGCTTTCAAACCTGTTCACCCCATTTCCATCCGGAACACAACACACAAACACTGTTATTACCTGCGTATTTTCAGTGAGATTCTCGAACCTCGCGAGAATCTCCTTCACAGACACTTTGGGTTCAGTTGTTTCTTCATGTATCGTCTCCATGTGGCCGCTGGACGATGACGAGAAACTTTGAGGGCATTTCTTAATCCTTTCTTGGTTGGAATAGGCTTTCCTGCGAGCTGGTTCTGGGTCAGCGCGCGTGTCCGCTCCGGAGTCTGAATCCTCAGGGGCAGACGCGTCTGCGCTGGAGGCAGCTCCTTCTGAAGAGTTGATGAGCGAGTCTAGACTGGGGGCTCGTCGCGGGGGTGAGCAGTCATCACAGTCGAGGTCGAGGCCGTACAGGCGCTGCAGGTGGCGCCAGTTGTCGCGCATCGCGAGCGAGAGGCGCGGGCGCTGCATGGTGCGCGCGCGGGCGCGGCTGGCGAGGGACTGTGCGCGCCGGCCACTGTCGCTGTCATCTCGGGTTGAGGTCGGTGGTGACTTATGGTGGACGCCGGTTTTTATCACTATTGTTGTATTGCATATTATAATGAATCGCCAGTGACATTGATTGACCTTGTATGTGTTATTAGACGTACGTGAGATATACAGGTCGTGACTGTATAATTTCCAATGTTGTCCTAGCTGTGGTACTTGATCTAGTCTACGTATAAATGAATGCTGCTGATCGAACGCTTATTCGAATTCACGAATTAATGAAAATTATTCAAATACATTAGAATACTTGATTGTCGATCAGAATAGTTGATTAGATAATAGGTATAATCAAATATTTTGTAACAGTCAAACAATACAATTGTATTATATAATAAATGCTTTTGCATATTTATTCATTTCCAAAGATCATGGACGCCTTTTAGAATCTTGTATATTTTATTTAACTTGGGTATAAAATGCAGTCTGCTATTAAAAGTTTAATGATATATTTGAGTATACCGTTTTGCATTATCCAACTTGAGGTAAGCAAGTCATCTGTACAAACTCCCAACACAGATGGATGATGATGACTATGTTGAAATGATCATTTGCACATACGTAATGGACGTAACCAATGCAGTGATCATTGAGTGGAAATCTGACAATTTACATTCGCTTTTCACGCAAGCTGTGCGACCATTCACCGCCTTTCACGAGTCGTAGAAGAATACAACGGATATGTGCGGTGAAGCCACATGTGCAAGTGTGTAATGTGGTCAGATTTAATCTATGACTGCCTTTAAATTCGGTTTTGGATGTTATTGAGGTGAATTATGATAAAGGTCAAATGTGTGGTGACAAGGAACGATTGTACCTTGTAGAGTTTTCATTGATGAATGAATAAAATATTCGAACGTAAGTATGAAATTATGGAACAGACCAAAACATAGAAGGTGCGAAAGATGTGGCAAGAGAGGAAGTTATCTCAGAGATGACGGCTGATGAAAGACATTTTATCGACACAAAATGAATTGAGATTAGAATTTGGAGAATAAGCACGTTCAACTTCCAAAATATTTTTTCTAGGTTCAACTTCTGAGAGGCTGTTGGGTTCGGCTGTAAAGTTCTGTTGCAAACCCCGCTCCAGAATTAAACTCCGTTATGTCGAAATTAACTTGTTTTCTACTTTATTTTTCTGTTAATTCCAAGAAATGAGCTTAAACGTTAAACCAAACTCAATCTAATCTAATACGAACACCCGCTGAGATCAATTTGTGAAAAAGTATATCTTTCGGACTGCGAAAGATGGGCCGACATTATAACTAAGTCCGTCTTACGTATCTAAAAGAAGTTATCAACCTTTTTTTTTTAGAATATTCGAACCCTAAGATACAGACTAACTGTCTAGCTTGGGGCTCATTGGCAATTACTTGCTGTTAATCTGTGAACCTGCTTACTGTATTACCTGCGGGGCAATTGCATAACACTATCAATCGGAATCGGTTTCATTTTGACAGTTCAACAACATTCATTGCGTTATTTACGCGTTGAGCAAAAACATTTTTCGAACTTATGAAGCAATGGATTAAGTAGCAATTTGCTTCAAAATTATTCAGATTCCGATTGGTAATGTGTTACGCAATTAGGGTGCCGGACAGTAAAATATTTCTATTTCCCCTATGATTTAAAAAGCTTTGTTAAATACGCTTTATAAATAACTAGGACCTGAGTTTTTTCTGTTTTTAATTTGAAGTATCTCCAGGAAAGGAACCTAGATCGCTATTTTAATTAGTCTGTGTCTATCATAACTTTTGACATAAACAATAGAATTACTTAGGTACTTACTTTTAATAAAATGTACAGACATTAAGCATACCAATACATCAACGTTTGTTATGTATACTATAATTCCAACATTCAACAAATGTATGAAATTAATCGGCAATGTTACACTGATTAATATTATTGTGTAAAATATTTTGTAAATATTGTTTGTTTTTTCGCTGTTTAAGGTGAATGTGCCATGGTAGACCGCGAAATTTAAATTTTCTTACGTTTTTTGCAATTTGCAGATCAGTGTCAGGTTGTATCTTGATTAAACAAAGAGATTTAAGATATATAAAATTTTAATGTCTTTGTGATTAAAATATGATTCGCGACTATAACAGGTACGTATTTACAGAATTATAATAATTAGAATCATTAATACATCTTTCTAAGTTAGATTTCTACCGTTAAGAACAAATCTCGTATGGAAAAGTGTTTATGGTAGAAATCTAACTTAAAGAGATATATTAATGATTCTAATGACTATAATTCTGTAAATACAAGTCTATTATAGTCGCAAATCATATTTTAATCAAGATACAACCTGGCACTGACCTACAAATTGCAAAAAACAGATAGTATTTTAGGTTAGATAGTATCCTAATTATTATTTTCGATAGTGAAGTATTTCAAAGTGTACTTCGAACTGAATAGGTTTCAAACGAAAACAATGTTGCGTGCACAGAATACTTAGAGATACTATGATTGCCTGTGCTCTACATTTGGCGCCTGCACTGGCAGTGCAAACACGGTAATCTATTCTACTTCCTCTCGTTGAACTAAGGCAACTAAGTATACAGCCTAGTCTATGGTACAAGCCCAACATTCCAGTCATCGCGGCGTTGTAGGCGTTACATCCACTGTCATTTATCGGTAGAGACAGGCGTGTGTAGCGGAACTCTGCGGAACCCAGGTAGACATCTGCGCGGTCAGCGTAACGGACCCATTTAACGGGAGCTGCTATTGCTTACTTGAACGCAGGCATAGCTCGGAGGTTCTAATTAGTCTGAATTGGTAGTTGTCTTTGCTTATAAAACGCTAGTTTGAGGCAACTCTATTTTGGCAGCTTAGATATTGGGTGACCAAAAGCCCACGGACGATTTTACATATACATATTTTTTACCCGATTATTGGGTAAACAGTACCTGTAAAATTGCTTTTTTAATTGCAAAATCGCATAGTGTTATTACAAACCATTTTTAAAAGAACTTTCTAAGAATAATAATTGATTATAATAAAATGTTAACGAAGCAATAATTAAAATCCTTTTACCAGTGTGTATGAATGCAATATTAGATGTTTTTACAAAGCGTAGCGATGCGATCGTGTAATCCGTTGTCGAGCATTGAATAAGAGTTATAAGTAACTTTTGTATAACTAGACATTTTACGTTTTTATGATGATGAAGTAATCATTATGATTCTGGCCTACGATAAGTCCGGCAGTTCCCTATTCATATAATCCATTTCTCGATTCCTTTAGCCGTGCTATTTATCTCTCAGAAATGAAAACAAAACGTTACGTCGACTTAAAAGAAAACATTTGATTTTGATATAGGTTTCCTAAAAATAGTTAGTTGTTTATTTTCATTCGTGACTGTTTTTATTGAACTCTGAATAAACCCACGATAATGCTATTGTTATAAATATTTCAACGCAAATATTCGTCAGTTAGACCCCATTGTTGTGACGACATGACGACATCTCTTCTCCTGAGGTACCTAAATGAGGTCATACTTTAAGATGAACTCATTCGTTTTATTTTCTAATTAATTTACAAGCACAGCACCTCCGATAGTAAACATATTTAGCGGTCACGCAGCCGGCACACCACTGTAGGTAATAACCATGCCCATCTAACAGTACCAATTACGTACTCACGGTACTCATTAAGAAAGCTCATTGAATTGCTAATCTGATGGCCCATTCGCAGGGCTATCAACACAACCGGATTGACTTATGAGGTTTATGAGAGAAAAGTTATGATTAGGTTATTTATTAGCTTGTCATTATTTATTTAAATATTGGCCTACCTATTATATTTATTTATTTTAGGTTCTCTTTAGATTACATAATGTTTATTTTATGATATTAGAATTCACCATTTGATATTTCATGCTCTCTATGGTGTCATTAAACCTCCGGCAGCATTAAAAGCTTTTGAAAAAAAAAAAGTGTTATTGGCGTTTAGTTTTTGGCGGCAAAAATATAAAATGTGACAGATGCTCAGCCTGTTTGTCTATAGCCTGGTAGGCCTGGTAGCCGTAAAATTGCAAACCATTCATCAAATCAAAAGTTCCCAATTCCGCTAATATTACCTACAGACATAAACGTCTTTTAATAAAATCGTATCCCACATATTATTTAACAAGTATAAGTTCCTGTACAGCAAGCCGCAGCTCATTATGCAAGCGTATGCTCGTAAAGTGAATCGATACTAAATGTTATGATGTTTTCTTATATCGCCTCATGAATTACGACGCACAGACATACAAGACATTGATGTAACGTTACGAGGTATAAAACTGTTCGATTGAGACTGGATACAGTTTAAATGAGCATTACGAGGAGAGAATTTTAAATGTTTGCAGTGAGTGCATGTATAGTCGAAACGTATATTTGCATACTTATTCACTACTCAGTAGGTACTCACTAGACTAGAGTAATTTTGAGTAGGTACCTACTATTAAACAACGTGGAGACAACAATACGACAATAAATGAAAACACTGACAATATTATTGCATAAGACTATTTTGGAACGATCAAATGAATTTTAACATCGAAAATACAAAAGTGTTATTTTTTTCTAACAAACTAAATAGAAAACACAGTCGGCCCATCACTATACAGGGTGAAATTAAATTCATGGGCATCCTTTTAAGGGATCATTGTACTCATCATTATGAACAACTTTTACTATGGGACTATCCCTAAAATCGCGAAAAAAAAAATAAGCTGTTCCTTGCATTTATGCTCACATAACTCGTCAAAATATAGGGATGGGCTGATATTTTTTCGCGATTTCAGGTTTGGTCCCATAGTAAAAGTTGTTCATAATGATGATTACAATGACCCCTTAAAAGGATGCCCATGAATTCAATTTCACCCTGTACAGATGGGTCGACTATGTGTTTTGCCAATCTTTGACCAGCTATAGCTGTGGCTATAGTGACTAAACTATCACACTAATATTATAAAGGCGAAAGTTTGTGTGTGTTTATACGTTTGTTACTTCTTCGCGCTCAAACGGCCGGACCAGTTTTAGTAAAAATTTGTATGGAGGTATCTGACACCCTGGATTAACATATAGGCTACTTTTTATCCTGATATTGCCACGGGATCGAAACTTATGCGGGTGAAACCGCAGGGCGCACTAGTTGATTAAATTTTCGTATGCAGACTGAGTTAAAGTTTTTCTATAAAGCTGAATATAAATAGGTAGCTGAACTAATTTATTGTCGTATTGTTGTCTCCACCTTGTATAAACTAGGTATTTTTTATACTTTAATTGTAAGTAGGTACCTACTTGCCTACTAATTAATTAATAAATTACCTATATTTGTCAGGATTTTCCGACTACATCTACAAGAAGAGAAATCCTGCCGATGACTAATGTGACATACCTATGTATTTGCAGTGACGTGCATTGGTTTTCAGATAGGTAGGCACTAGGCCGGGTCTAGTCTAGGCAAACGCGGTCACTAATCAGAAAAAAAAAGTGAGGTCAAAAGTGTAGTTATTTGAGTAGGCATGCCTACTTAAGGGTGATCAATTGCGAAGTTCGAACGTCATTACGCGTGAAACGTACGTATTTTTAATTTTGTCGTATTAACGAGTAAAGACTAGACCAATGACAATGTGCGAATAGTACGGGAGCCGAGTAGGCCGTCCGGCGACTGCCTACTGCCGCGCGTGTTTTTATGAAGATTTCGTTTTTTAGTAGGTATGAAAATTTAGTGAGTTTCTTAATTGTGAGGCACGCACACTAAAATGTAATTGACAGGCTTATGTTGATATATCGAGGTAGGCACTGCTTATATGCCTATATGCAATGCACGCCACTGTGTATTTGTTAAATAAATTTCTAATAAGTTTAATAAAAAAGTAAAATTATGTGTTATTCAAGTTTTCTACATTTTGCGCTCACGTTAATGCATCTCACGTACCTACTCAACCTGTAAACAGTATTTTAATGCAGTATCTTATCTTCAGCAGTGTTAATGGCTGTCTCTATAAACGCACGATGTTATTGTGGGTCGCGCCGCCGCGGCCGTCTGTGCTTAATGTCCATAAATGCAAATCATGTTATTTACATACCATGTTAAGTTATATAGTCTTTAATTATAGTATAGTTAAGACGAAAGTACTGTAATTATAACTGGTAGAATTAATGGTGTTTCTACGATATAATTTATATGGATAGATTTTTTTTAGCGGTAGCCATTTTGAAAATGCTGACTGTTTTTTCCCTTATTTACAATGCGCTGGTTCTGAAATTTTTGAATTCTAAAAAATTATTCAAATGAAATTTAAGTCCCATTTACACGAAGCAAGCTTCTTACCTGTGGCAAAACAAAATTGAAACACAATTTACAGAGTAATTTGTGCCATGCCACAGATAAAATTAAACCGCACTGTAAATCATGCAGAAAAAATTAGGTAATCTTTTTCTGTGCCTAAAACAGCTGAAGTGAATATAATAAGAAAATATTATAACAATATCGGACATGTCATAAATTAAATATCTATTCACCACCTGCTTCCCATATTGCCTAACTACTTATAGGTTTTAATGTCAATTGGAAAAGTTAAGGCAATAATCGAATTACATAATATCGAACTTTGAACAGCTTGGGAAGTAAACTTTTCAAGTTTAAGCATTCAATTAGGCAAATATTGACTGAGTAATAAAAATGTAAAGTCATGTGCTCTCGGAAGTTATGTAATACCTACATTGTCATATCTGTTTGTTGTAAATTCATTGGTATTGCAAAATAATGTTTTTCGTTTTCGATGTCGTAATGTTTGTTTTAAGTCAATTGGCTTCAGACCTTTAATACTTAAGTTTGTTAAACACCTAATTACTACTAGGTACCTAGTTGCATTTTTGATTCCGTGTAGTTTTGAGAAAGAAAATTGATTGATTTTGGTAAGTACATACAAATATAGATGAATTAATGAGCATTTTATGTACCTACCTAAATCATTGTAAAAAAAATATGTTAACTTTATTCATAAGTGTTCCGCGTTTTGATTTATTAATTATGATTGTGGTAACTTTTATAATAAAATATGATTAAAACTGTCGTGGCGAACCAAGAAAATTTACGATTTTATAGCCACGTCGCGTTCTTACGTAAAACTTAAAAGATCGCTCATGTTCGATGTTTTATACTTCTCGGCCTCGATCGATGTTAAACTATAAATTTGAAATTATATAACTTCGAATCAAAGTGAAAAAAGACACACTTTTTTAGTGGACAACTATTTCTTCCGTGTCGATGGTACGATGTCTTTTAAATTTTACTATAGGCCGAAAGCTTCGGCACTGCTGCGGTGCTTTAAGTCAACCAACAACATTCATTAGTTTGACGTGATAGAAGGCCCACTTGTGTATAACAACCCGCTCGGAGACCGCGTGGGGACCCAGTCCCACAGAGAGACGGTCTGTGTCCCAGCACTTGGAACATTGCAGGCTGATTAGGTTATGATTTTGCAATAAACTTATAAGACATACCTGAGTATACTGCAGCGCGAACTCCGCGACCAGCGCATGTGCATGATGTGCGAGCGGCACGTGCAGCGTCAGTGGCGGCTCGCGGGAAGACGACAGCTGCAGGGAGTGCGGCGCTGATGATGACGCCCGGAGCCCGCTTAGCGAGAGCGAGCGGCGGATGGTGAGGCCAGCCGGACCTGGGTGGAGAAGGTGGGATATTAGGGATGCGATGAAATTTGGTTGTCATCAGGTACGAAAGCTTACGTTTCTTTCGAAAGCAGTGCTGTGAAATAAGGAGTGTTCATATTTTCATTGCTACCGCCAATTCGTAGTTATTAAGTATGTTGATTGGTGAATATGGGATTAGGCAGTAGATAGAGTAGTAGTAGTAGACATGAGTCATAAGTACCTTTAACTCCAATAGTAACCGCATTATGCGACACAGCGAGTACAGCGTTCTCTCCGGGCGGTAACCTTGCGGCGAACAACCTGGCGAAGTAGAAAGGCCAGGCGCGCGCCATCTCCACCGCCTGCCTCTTGGTGGCCGCGCGCGCGGGCGTGTTGCCTTGCGAGCGCAGCCAGGCCGTGCCGGCGCGGCGCTCGCTCGTACTGATGCGGAGGGAGGGCAGGTTCGAGTTTATGTCGTGGACGATCTGCGGGTAAGTGGAGAAGGTTAGTGGTCGTTATTGGGTAAATTATTGGTATAAAAGAAAGGAAAGAAGTAAAAAAGTTGTTTCATAATGGGTAAATTGGTGTTGAATAAAGACTTTCATACAAAAGACTTCAACGCGAGTAGCACTTGGAAAAGGGGAAAAACGAGTTTATAAATAAAAATAAATAAATGCCAGAAAATAGATAATAAGACAGATGTGAAATATACTCTATTTCTCATCATAAAATTAGCGTACAAATAAGTAATAATGTTAAATCACTGAACGCGCTATTAGTTGGTAATCTCATCAGTTTTCTTTTGATTTGTTGTTTAAATTCTGTATACTTCAATGACTTCAAATGTGTAGCTATAGAAGTGCAGACGGTAACTCACTTGTGCGTAAAGTAGATCTAATATGGCGGGGTCGTTGTAAGTCTCTAGGGGAGTGAACACTTCCTTGCGCACACGCAGCTTCCATGGCACTCGACTGTATGTGAGGAACGAACGGTCTGATGGTAGAAACGCTGCCGGTGCGGGCACGTCACCTAAAAACAACAAAATCATAAATACAACTTAAAAAATTGAGCGAGAGAAGTTAAATAAATAAAGAAAAATGTTAATTTGGCATAGTACTACGGTACTGTGCCAAAAATAAAAAACCAAGTTATATAAAAAAACTCCTCTCACAGAGAGGAGGCCTGTGTCCCAGCAGTGGGAACATTATAGGCTGATGATGATGATAATGATGAAAAGTAACAAAAAGAAAAATGAAACAGAAAATCCTATACGAGGCCAAAAGGCTCCTATCTCAGCATGATTTCAAATGATTTCCTTGCACGTATTTAGTTTGTGATCTTCCTGTACGAGTCGCAATAAATACTTTTTGTTTCATTTGAACAAAAAAAAAACAAATATATTTTATATAGGACACTCACAGGAAATAAAAACATTAAAAAGGAACATTTCAAACTAAAAAAATAATTGAAACAAAAAAGACCTGTGCGACGCCAAAAAGGGTCCTCCTAACTCAGCATAATGCTGCGATATACAAAAAAATACAATACAGCAGCGCTGGTATTCTGATAGGGAAAAGTACATAAAATAAACATTTATAGGATTGAAGAGTGATAATAAGTTAGTGAAAGTATTTTGTAATACTTACGTTCAATATGTTCAGTTCTATCAGTGACGTGAGTAGAAACGGAGTGACGTCTCTCCGCCTCCATCTTCCTATCTCTCTCTTTCTGCGCCATGTGGGTCTTAAACGTCGCCCTTTCAGTAGTCTTATTCTCTTGAGGAAACATGATATCAGACCTCGGACTTTCTCTCGCCCTTCCAACCAACATATCCCGGGAATTCTTCCTACCATCAAATCTCTCAAAATCATCGAAAAACGGAGAACGTTTGCGCTCAAACGCATCCTCAATACCATTCTCCTCTTTTCTACGTTCAGTTCTTGTCGTGTGCACTTCGTATATCTCCGACGCTTCCCGACCAGAGTAGTTGTCTCTATCACGACGGCCGGTTGTGTCGTGTCCTGATTCGGAATCCCATTCGTCGCGACTTTGTCCTCGTTCGTCGTAGCTTCGAACATCGGATTCATCGCCCCAGTCGTTTACTCGGCGCTCGGAGTGACGACGGTCTGCTGTGAGGAAACGAGTGGCTAAGTCGTCTCGAGAAGGAGGAGGCTCGGACTCTTCTCTACGTCGTGAGTTCCAGTTAGCCAGGAAGGCGTGACGGTCGTCTGCTTCTCTGTTTTGGTGGACGCCGAATGTGTCTCTGTCGCGACGCAGTTGTGCGAAGGTTGAGGACGCGTCTGGTGCGGGGGGCGGAGGCGCGGGGCCTTCGGGAGGTGTTGGAGGTGACATGGGGGGCGGAGGCGCCGGGCCGGGGGGCGCGGGGGGCAAGGGAGGGGGCGGAGCGTCCCAACGAGCCGCCCCTCCTCCTAACTGACGCTCAAGCATCAACTTCCTAGTATCTTCTAACTTATTGATGGTACGTGGCGTTTCTGCAGTAGATGATGATGTAGATCGTACGGAGTGGTTCGCAGTGACTCGTTCCAATCTTTGTCTCATTTCAGAACTTAACTTTAGTTTCCCTACGCTGCCCGGCGAGGGGCGCTGCGCTCCGATTTCGAAGCTTCGTCTCGCAGTTCGTTGGTTCGGCGCCTCCCTACTCGGTGAAACCACTGGACCGTCCACCTCAAACTCTTCCCACTCAATTCCTGGAGTTGTTTCTGATTTAGATCGACCTCGAGGTGGTTCGTGTTCGATACCGTTGGATTGTTGTGACTGCGGCGTGTGTCGCCTCTGAATCTGACGTAATTTGAATTTGGTAAAATCTTGTGCTTGTTCCTGACCTACCGCGTCCTTTGGTGGAGGCCACCTCCATTTACCGATACGGACAGTCTTAGCTCGTCCGTAGGGATCCATGAAGCCCTTGATTTCTAAGGGATCAGTAGAGTGGAGCGGGGGGGGCATGGGGGGCGGCGGTGGGGGGGCCCCGGGAGACATGCTCTCGTTGGACTCGCGCCGCAGTTTGACGGCACTCCTCGGCGGAGAGTGTACTTGAGCATGAACGACGGTTGACGCACGAACCGGTGAAGTAGGCTCCGATTCTGAAGGTTCCGCGACTTGACCGGCTAACAGAGATTGTAATGCCTGGTTCTGAGCCAGCAATTGCTGTTGTATTTGGAGATTTTGCGCCATCGCGCTCTGCAAGAAAGCTCTCTGTAAGTTCTGATGGTATGCGTTAATATCGACTGTGCCAGGAGGTGGGAGGTGAAGGCCAAGCGCAGCGGCCAGCGCTTCAGGAGTGGACGGCATTGTTGGCGGGAGGGGCATGGCTCCGAAGCTAAGAGTGGACGTGTTCGCCGAGGCAGCCCGCGGAGTCGCTCCACCTCCTTTTATGGCACCAGTAAGTCCTTCCCCGTCAGTAAGACGTTTCAAACTATCATTCATGAAGATCGGATCGAATAAGTTCGTGATATAGTCATCGACAGAGTCTACACTGGACTCCTTCCTGCTCGCTCTTCCCTTTTCTTTATCTTCCTTCCCCCCACCTTTGATAAGGTGTTGGACTTCAACATTGTTCAAAGTATCAATTTGTTCGTTGTATTCGCAGTTGAGGACGCTGTCGATGAAATCGCTGTAGTTTTTGCCTCCCTTGATGCTGGCTGCTAGAGACCGGGCATCGGAGAGTTCGTCTATGTTCGGGTCTAGTACTGGAGAGAACAGGTCGTCGAGGAATTGGTCCACGTCTGATGCCTGGCTCGGAACGCGGACGCGTCGCACGTGGGATGCAAGACTCGGAGCTTCGGATGTGTCTGACATTGCTGATGATCTGTGGACATCAATAAATTAGTTCCATTAATGACCTCATTTATAATATTTTGTATTTATAATCGTCTTATGTTAAAACCTTTATTATTTGCACGACCAAAACGTTGAATATAGTGCCTCGTTAAGTAAATTTCCAACACCATGTACTAACTTATATTTTAGCAAATAAAGAGGTCAACCATTTATATAAATCAATATTTCAGAGATGGATGATAATCATTAGTTCATATCGAATAGAAGATCGAGTCAAAATATGCGAGTTAATTCTTACCTGACACCTCCAAATTCGGAGCTCTTCTCAATATAAGCGCGACTCGACTGCGAGCCGGCCGGCGCGCGTTTGCCGGCGTACTGTGACTTTATATACCTCGAAGGTAACACGCGCGATCCTGTTCCGTACTCCATTTCCATCCCCCCCTTACTACTGGCCACACTTGGCGCACCCGTCAACCTCTCCACAGAGTGATAACGGTCATTCAGTCTTGATTGTGATAGTCCTAGATCAGCTAATTTGCTCGGTGGTGGCGCGGGATTATCACCTAAAAGATTATCCAAAGACCTGCTTCGGACTTTATCGGAAGGTTGTTCGAAGTATCGTTCGTTTAGTGCTGATTCCCGCGACAGTACGTCGTGAGAAGTCTTTCTGGAGTATTCGTTGCTGTGTTTAGAATAATCGTTGCTATGTTTAGAATAATCGATGCTATGTTTAGAGTATTCGTTGCTATGTTTGGGGTATTCGTTGCTGTGTTTCGAGTATTCGCTGGTGTGTTTGGAGTATTCGCTGGTGTGTTTTGTGTGCGATTCTTGCTTCTCCATGTTCCAGTTGTATTCGGAGCCGTCTTCGTCGATGATGGAATCTTGCAGCATTCGTGGTATGCTCGGGGAACGAGATTTTGGTGGCTCCGGTGGTGGGATCTGGGAAAATTGTAAATCATTTTAAAATGTTTTCTCGATAGTTTTTGTGACTTCATACTCAACTAACATTGTAAGTATAATAATTATTCTTGGAGACCACATAAATAGGGCAACGGTCGTGGATCGATCATATGACCTGCCCCGTACGCCAATCATCGCCATAATCGTTGGGTTGTTAACTATTAGTGTTTGGCGTTATATAATAAGATATCAAGAGGCGGTTTAAAAAAAAAGTAAATGGCTGAAAACTTGTGAAACTATGTTATGTTTCTTAACGTTTTGCTTGAAAAAACACTAGAAGTGAATTTTTTTTACACAAAACTTAGCTTTTGACAAAGTTTGAATGGCCTACAAATGACCTGAATCGTTCTATTGTATTTGTTTAGTTTGAAACATTAATAGACAGCCGTATTACGCTGACCATATAATCGAGCAAGTACATAACGCCGAACATATAATCTAGCGTAGTCAATAACAATATTAGCTTCATACCTGAGGTCTAGAAGACTTCTCAGTGTCTACAGAGGACGCCCGGGGCGGCGGCGCGGGCGGCGTGTGGCGCGCCGGCTGCGCGCGCAGCGGCTCGGCGCGGGCGCTGGGCAGGGCTGCCCAAGTTTCTACCTCGCCTACTGCGTCCAGGGCCAACTCACAGCCTGCCCATTCTGTAGGAAAAACGTGTTGTCAGAGGATAACATAATCTCACAGGACGCAAGACATATACAGAACATTTTTAGACATTAGGATAGGCGCATTTATAGTATTGGGTTGTCCTGCAATGATAGACGTAAGTAGATAAATACGTAAATTATGCCATCATCAAACATCAAGAAACTGTGAACTATGAGAAAAAATCTTAAATGGTCGGTAAAATTGTTCGAGTTTTAATCGAACACTAAGCGAAAATGCATAATTGCAACGAACGCAAGTATGCACATTCGCTCGGCCACCAAAATGTGGGCCAGTTCGCGTTCAGTTCTCATTAGAGACACCACGTACTCAAAACCATTATCATTACCATTGTCTTGTAACTAAGTGTTATAGTGATTTAATATACTGCTATTTCCTTTACAATTCGAGACTTTGACTTTTACCATATAAACCATATCCTATCAATACGAGAAAGGAGTGTTAGGCCACCATAGCGTCTAGTGCTAATTTTTACATGGTCCTTCGAGCATTTAATTACCAGTGACTACCAAGTGAAACAGTGCCACGCAAACCAGAAGATCGCAGTAATTTGAAGAACCTCGGATTGCAGAGACGGTCGGTTGCAGCATATAAGGTCAGATCCAACCATTTATACTAACCATTAGCAAATATTTTCAAACCAACTTTAAATATGGATTCCGATTCTCTGTTCATCAACCAAACGGAACTCTATGAAATCCTGGACAAGTTTCTAACTAACATAAAGAAAGATGGATCCGAGAGGAAGACTATCGATAATTATAAGCGCAAGGCTACAATGTTGGAAGCATACTGGCAAGATTATCAAGAAAACCATAGGAAAATGTGCGAGTTTGCAGATTTTGACCACATTTACTTCAAAAAAGGTTGTTTTGAGACAGTCCAGGAAGTTTATTTGAAAATTAAGGAGATTATTGACAAAACCATGGGGCAATTAGGCGCGACGCAGCTTAAAGAAGAAAGTTTCAGTAGAACCATAGTGGAAGAGGTACAACCATTACCAGGTAACCGGGCTAGGCAACAGCTAGGCGCGGACCATTATCGACAGGAAGGTGAGGCGGCGCAGCCACAACCAGGTACGTCGTCTCGCTATGAGGAGTCACCGCAGCGAGAGAATTCACTATATAAAGGTAGGGGCTCCAGCAAGCTGAACGGGTTAATAAAGAAGCAGAATATAAATTTTAAGGCGTTCATGAGAACCGTGAGTAATTTACAAGTAGATAATTTCGAAAATCAATGGCAATTCGAGAACGCTCTAAAATCACTGGATAGCCGATGGGGTGAGATCGACAAGCTTCATTGGGAAATTGAAGGAGAGGAAGGAGGCGACGATATTGCGTACCAAATGCAATTCTGCGAGCACGAGGAAAAGTACAGCAAGCTGACAAATGACATCAACAAAAAGATGTGGGCAGTGAAGCACCGCGAAAAGTCAGCACCAAAAATGGACATCCCCGTGTTCAATGGGACTTATAACCAATGGGTTCCGTTCAAAGACTTGTTTAGCGAAGCGGTCGACAAAAACCCGTCAATGTCTAATGCACAAAAAATGCAATTTTTGAAGAGTAAGGTGACTGGAGAAGCAGAGCGTCTGATTCACCATTTACAGATTAGCTCTGACAATTATCATGTATGTTGGAAGATTTTAAACCACAGGTATGGCAACAAAAAAATTAATTTTCACGTCCCACATTAATATACTGTTCGGACTTCCCAACGTACAACAGCAGTCGCTAGCCACGATAAAGAGACTGCATGACGTAACCAAGGAGACGTTGCACGCTATACAGAATCTAGGAGTTGATATAACAACTTGGGATCCGCTTTTAGTGCACCTACTAGCGCAAAAGCTTGATGACGATACCTTCACCGAATATATAGAATCGGTCAAGAATCCAAGAGAGCTACCCGAGCTGCAGGAGTTCCTGGAATTTTTGGAAACCAAATTTACAGCGCTAGAAGCGTCACGTCGCAAGCAGGAACCAGCAAACCAAAAAACCACGACGAATCAAACAAGTAAGAACAATAACCAAAACCAGAAGAAAGGTTTTCACCGCAATAATCATCAATCAGGCAACAAAGACAATTCAAAATCTAACATGAGTGCATTACACGTGTCGCGGTCGATAACCTGCGCATTGTGCAATTCAGAACACGGATTGTGGCGTTGCCCGGAATTTTTGCAAATGACGCACGAGCAAAAGGCAAACAAAATTGAGCAATTAAATTACTGCCAAAACTGTCTATGCAGTCATAATAATAAACCATGTCAATCGAGCAAACGATGTCGTAAATGCTTAGGTACACACAACACACTACTTCACGAAGCATTAGCAAAACAAAGTCCAACTGCGTCAGCAGAAGAAACCTCCAACAAGTGTATTGCAACCAAGAAAAGCGCAACTAGGTCATCTCACGTGTCTTGGGATGACATGTCTGAAGTACTTTTAGCCACTGCGATTATAAAAGTAAAGGGAGCTGACGGAACACAACACAAGATGAGAGCATTAGTTGACCAAGGTTCTCAACTGTCGTTAATCACCGAGAACGCAGCACAGATATTGGGATTAAAGAGGGATCATTTTAAAGGTCAAATTTACGGTGTCGGTGAAAAAGAAAGCAACGCGAAAGGAATGTTACAGGTAACTCTACAGTCTACAAATAGTGAATTTACTTGCGACACGAACGTTATTGTAATGAACAATTTGATCAAGCGACTGCCAAATAACACGTTCACTAAACCGACGACATGGAATCATATCCAAGGGATACAATTGGCCGATCCAGAGTTCCATATAAGCAGACCCGTAGACATGCTTCTAGGTGCAAATGTTTATAGCAAAATAATGTTAGGAGGAATCTTAAGAGGAGACAAGGACACGCAACCAATCGCTCAACAGACGCAACTGGGATGGCTACTCTGTGGATCCATGAAACCACACTACCAATGCAACGTAATTCTCAACAACACAGAAGACCTTCTGAAATATTGGGAAAACGAAGATATTAACCAGAAGATAGAGATGACCAACGATGACCATGAGTGTTTACAGTTCTTTATGAAAACCACTAAGAGGCTTGAGGACGGAAGGTATGAAGTCCGACTGCCGCTTAAACCAGAACACAAAGATAAGTTGGGTCAAACCAAACCACAAGCATTAGCACAATTTAGGAACTTGGAAAAGAAATTTGAGAAGAACAGCGAATTGAAGTCCGATTACAAAAAATTCATGGACGAATATTATGCACTAAACCACATGACACCATGCAGCATTAACCAGACGCCCGAATGCTACTTACCACACCATGCAGTCATTCGGGCAGAATCTACCACTACCAAACTGAGAGTAGTTTTCAACGCCTCAGCAAAGTCATCATCAGGATACAGTCTAAACGACGTCATGTACAGGGGTCCAAATATACAGAAGGATCTTCAAGAGCTTATCCTGAAATGGAGACAATTTGAATTTGTATATACTTCCGACATCGAAAAGATGTACAGAATGATCCGAGTGCACCAAGAAGATCAAGCTTACCAAAAGGTACTATGGCGAGAATCAAATCACCAACCTATACAATCGTTCCAACTCGCCACACTAACATACGGAACCAAACCAGCAGGCTTCTTAGCGATGATGTGCTTAAAGCAATTAGCATCTGATGAAAGAGAAAAATTTCCTGACGCAGCAAAAGAATTGGAAGAAAGTTTCTACATGGATGATTTTTGCGGAGGGCGTCATTCAATGGAAGCAGCAAATAAACTGAAATTCGACCTCATAAAATTATGCCGATTGGGAGGATTTAATCTAAGAAAATGGACCTCGAACAAACCAGACCTATTAACCGACTTGGAGAGAGAGCAATGTGACCAGTCAAAATACGAGTTCAAGCAGAACGATTCCACCAAAACATTGGGTCTCCGTTGGAACCCACAGAAGGATAATTTCTCCTTCAACACAAAAATAGAACCCAAATCACCTGCAACTATTACCAAAAGAGCTCTACTTTCGGACATTTCTAAGCTGTTCGATCCATTAGGGTGGTTAACCCCCTTGAGCACTACCATGAAACTCCTGTTTCAAAATGTCTGGTTATCTAAGATAAAATGGGATGACGCCCTACCAGAGGCAATGAACTCGGAATGGGTCAAATTGAAGCAAGAATTCCCGGACATAAACAGCATAGAAGTCAACAGGTGGTTAGGAATGGGAGAGAACCAAAATATAGAGTTGTACGGATTCTGCGACGCCTCTAACAAGGCATACGCGTGCGTAATATATTGCAAGGTAATAAACAAAGAAGGGGCAACCATTACCATAGTTGCGGGGAAGGCCAGGTTGGCCCCCATAAGCAAAGTCTTATCTATACCGAGACTGGAGTTAATGGGCGCTCATCTGTTAGCTCAGCTAATGCAAAAGGTTCAAAACTGCTTGTCAGATTACCCAACAGATGTCTACTGCTGGACTGACTCAACCGCGGTACTAGGATGGATACAAGGAGATCCAACCCGATGGAAACCATTCGTAGCAAATCGGGTAAAAACAATCACCAAAACCATACCACCAAAACATTGGCAATATGTGAAGACGACAGATAATCCAGCGGACTGTGCAAGTCGTGGTTTGACTGTCAGGCAACTCAAAGATCACAAGTTATGGTGGCAAGGGCCGTTATGGCTGCCATCATACACAAACCAAGGAAACCATCATACCATTTATGAGACGAATTTGGAAGTAAAGCCGTCTATTTCAAAACAAACCAACACGGTAGTCATTGAACAACCAACACAATCGCTGAGTACCACAATAATTAAGCATTTGATAAACAAATACAGCTCCATTACAAAAATCATACGTATTTTTGCGTGGATACTGCGATTGCCAACTTTGAATAAACAAGTTCGCCGACCTTACCTCGAATTACACGAACTTCGTCGCGCTAAACAGCTGATAATCAAAAACGTTCAGCAAGCAGAATTTGCAAACGACCTAGATTCATTGAACAAACACGGAAGAGTGCACTCCAAAAGCAAGATTTTGAGCTTGAATCCAACAATAGATGAGCGCGGAATGTTACGCGTGGGTGGGAGATTGGAAAACGCCCACATGAGTCTGGAGATGAAACATCCCATCATCTTACCTCACGATCATCAGCTAACCACATTACTCATCGATCAAGCTCATCAAATGACTTTCCATGGCGGAGCGCGTATAACTTTAGCAAACCTACGACAACAATACTGGATTATCGGCGGTTATATGGTCACAAAAAAGTTTATAAGAAAATGTGTCACATGTAGAAAACAAAATCCCATGCGACAGCACCAGCTCATGGGCGATTTACCAGAACCAAGAGTGAATCCAGAACATGCATTTTATCACTGCGGAGTAGATTACACAGGCTTCGTAGAGGTCAAGGCAAATAAAGGACGAGGAATCAAAACCACAAAGGGGTACATTGCAGTTTTCGTATGTATGGTTACGAAAGCGGTTCACCTAGAACTCGTGTCAGACATAAGCAGCTCCGCTTTTTTGGCAGCTCTAACCAGAATGGCAGCCAGGAAAGGGGCCCCACGACATATGTACAGTGACAACGGCACTAACTTCGTGGGAGCTAACAGAATGATACAGGAAGAATTTAACCAGCTTCAGAAAGGTTTCGGTGAAAGCTTTATGACCGAGATAACAGAGATGAGCATAGAATGGCACTTTAACGTACCTAGCTGGCCTAACGCCGGCGGTCTATGGGAGCGAGCAGTACGCAGTCTAAAACATCATCTCAAGAGGGTTATCGGTCAACAAAAACTAACCTTTGAGGAGTACACCACATTGTTAGCCAGACTAGAAGCGTGCCTCAACTCACGACCTCTTTGCGCGATATCCGAGGATCCTGACGATATAGACTTCCTTACACCAGCTCATTTCTTATCAGGAAGACCAGGAACAACTGTAATAGAAACGGAGCAAGATGCTAGAACCAGATGGCATCTAACCAGCAAATTATTCCAAGATCTTTGGAAACGGTGGAAGGCTGAATACTTGGTACAACTCTCATCAAGAAGCAAATGGATGGAACCACAAAAAAACATCGGAATTGGAGATCTAGTGGTGATTCATGATGAGAATCTGCCACCAGGAAAATGGGCTCTTGGACGTGTAGTCGACACACACCCAGGAAATGATGGCCTAACCAGAGCGGTTTCATTAAAAACCAAAAATGGAATCATGAAACGCCCTATTGTGAAACTCTCCGTTTTGCCCGTTAATCAGAATAACGTAACGACACCAAAACCAGATATAAAGCCAACAACCAATTTGACGGAAAGGAAAAGAAAACCGAGATCAAAAATCGCAACTGTAGCAACAGTTTTACTGAGCTTCCTCATGCTGATTTTTCCGTCTTACGGTTTACACGATGTCAAACCATTTTCAAATAACCAAACGCTTTATTTTGACCCTATTTCAAAGGTACAATTAATCAGGGATAAATGGACATTAGTCATGTACTACGATATGGGACCCTATTGGACAGGCATAACCACTTATAATAAAATAGCAGGTTATCAAGAACAATTGTGCGCAACCATTGAAACAAAAAGTCATTGTAATACGATCGTGCAGCAAGCCCGACACGATTATCAGGAACTCGCATACTACAATGAACTTTTGCTAACACAGCATTTTGATGTCCACGCCAGACAGCGACGCGCCGCAGGGAAGACGGGTCGGCGCCGACGAGGCTTAATCAATGGTATCGGGTATCTAGCGAATGACTTATTCGGTGTGTTGGACTCACGTTTCGCTGACCAGTATGAAAAGGACATTGAGACCATACATCGTAATGAGAAACACCTTTCTAATCTATGGAAAAACCAAACTTCCATAATCGAAGCAGAGTTCAATATCATGAAGAGGATGGAGATCACTGTAAATAAACAGCACAAATTAATAAACAAGAAGCTTTTGGGTTTGCAAGAAAACGCGAGCACTCTCCAACGCGAAATACAAAATATTTCATACATCAATGACTTCACATTGACAGCGATGTCTGGAAACAGTTTGCTACAAGGATTGAGACGACTTCAAGACACGTTGCTCGATGCATTAACAGACATCTACCACGGTCAAATTAGCATACATTTACTGCCACCAACGCAACTTAAACGCGAGCTCCAAACCATATATGGCCAGATGCCAAGCGAACTCACACTACCAATCACCAATTTAGACACGGATCTTCAGTACCTTTACAAACTACTGAAGGTCAAAGCCAGAGCGACTAACAAATTTGTTATTATTGAAGTTACATTTCCACTAGTATCCAGAGAAAGTTTCAAATTGTACAAGATAATACCTGTACCGCACCAAACAAACACCATTAAGACCACAATTATACCAGTCTCCGAATACGTAGCAGTCAACCTAAAGAAGGATTCCTTCTTTAGCATGTCCACACAGGAACTAACGGCATGTTTACACCATGGAAATGCTACCATGTGTCAGCTGCTAAAACCAATAACCGACCTGCAAAATGACGAAAGCTTTTGCGACAAGGACTCGGCAACCAACAAATGTAAAGTAGAAAAAACCAACTGCACCAACGTATGGCTTGAATTACATTTGACTTCTCAGCACTTTTATTATTGTTGTGACACCTACACAATAAAAATAATATGCGGCGACCACGTAACGGTTCTTCAGCTGAGTCAAGCCGGAATCATTAGCATAGGTCAAGAGTGCGTCATCAAAGGAAATGACTTCTCATTATATTCAATACGTCATCAGTCCAACCAAATGAACATTTCATCAATAATTTATACACCAGAATTCGACCAAATTAATCACTTGATTAACATCAAAATCCCAGACGAAAGACAGACTGATGACGGAAACCTAACCATATCCATGACCAGTCTGGGGGAAGCGATAGAAAAACTGAAGAAAAGCGATTCAGACATAGAAGACATATCGCCGCATGATATCCACCAATACGTAATTTGTTACGTGTTGATGTCAACCGCTCTATGCGTAGCAGCCGTCTGGTTGTGGCGGACCGGGCGATGTCGCCTGTGCCGAAAGGCCGCAGTTGGACACCGTGGCGAAGGATCTCACCGGCAGCAGACCACGGTGACCCCACCGTCTCCGAGACCACGACGCCACAGCGAGAGCCGCTGCCAACAAGAGAGTGCAGCGGTTCCGCTGACACCGAAACGAACCAGAAGACACGAATCACACAGTGAAGTGCTCAGTGCCAGAGATCTAAAGGATCAAAGTGAAGTCGTTTTTCGTTTACACAATTGTGCCAAACGCTGGCCTAGCGCGAACTATAGTGCGATCAAACGGGACAAAAATACGAACACAGGCAATCAAAATATTGCTTTTACTGTGGAAGACTCAATAGTGTAACTTTAAATCGGTGTTAATGTATTCAATAATTTATAATAAGTAGATAAGCTTTTAATTTCTGCTTTTATCTTGCTTGCTCATTATTTTTATACTTACCATTTAAGATTACTAGTAACGAATTTAAGTAGTTTCACATTTTGTACACACCATAAGTATCATAGTGTAATTTTTAACTATCATCCCGCATTTCTTCTTGCTCTCGGGAATATGTTCGAGTTTTAATCGAACACTAAGCGAAAATGCATAATTGCAACGAACGCAAGTATGCACATTCGCTCGGCCACCAAAATGTGGGCCAGTTCGCGTTCAGTTCTCATTAGAGACACCACGTACTCAAAACCATTATCATTACCATTGTCTTGTAACTAAGTGTTATAGTGATTTAATATACTGCTATTTCCTTTACAATTCGAGACTTTGACTTTTACCATATAAACCATATCCTATCAATACGAGAAAGGAGTGTTAGGCCACCATAGCGTCTAGTGCTAATTTTTACAAAAATTATCTCACCAGTAAGTTGTCCATTATGTTCCATAGTGAGTGACCAGCCGGTAGCATTATGCAGTACGCCGGCAGCAGCCAGCGCAGCTGACGCGGCACGTTCACACGACGTCCATGAATCCACGCTCACGTGCTGCACCGTATCTGTGGGTAATACATTATTATTTCACAACAACACACGACATAATAGTATATCATGACGCCTATTTTAACTAAAAGGTTAGGCAGATAAAGGTTTATTTATAAGTGAACCATTACACAATTAACTTTTGAAAGTTACTGGGTGTCACAGTCGCTTAACGCTCTCACATATTAGGCGTACTATTGATCGCGCATCAATGGTGGCACCTGAACTCAACACGCAGTCAATGTCAAATTATTACCATGGATTGTCAGTTTACTGTACTAAGAGCGCTATATTGCAGGGCACGCTCGCCATAGAATAGAATACTCTTTATTATATACACCATATAAATTACAGACATAAATATAGAAACTTTACAATGGGTGACACAATGGGCGGTCTTATCGCTAAGAGCGAGCCGTACCGCATTTAGAGCAAATAAGTGATTTTGAGGTTGACTTTGCTTCGATGTGAATTTGACATTATCGTGTAATAACTTACCATCATACAATCTAAGCGGCAGTGCAGGCTTGGCATCAGTCTTGGCGGCCTTCCACTCCAGCAGCGTGGGCGGGCAGCGCCGCGCCGCGCCCGCAGTGCGCGCCGCGCCCGCACCCGCCGCACACAGCAGGCGCGCCAGCTGCGCGCGCCAGCTCGCGGGGGCACGTTCCGAGACAAAGCGGACTAGGTATCTGGGGAGAACAGTGCTTGTTTTTAGTATTTCTGTCATTTTAACTTTGTTAACAGATGGTGTGAAAGATGACATGGAAGAAAAAGAGTAACTACTGAGACGGCTAGTAGAGACGTAGGGAAGAAGAAGAAAACCTGTGCCTCTAATGGAAACAAGAGCAGAATGATGAATATTGTAAACAGATTTGGAGAGACTTTTGAAAAAGCCTAAGTAAAAAGTCATAATTCGAGGTTTAGCTCTCGCCTATTTTCTCCTCCAAAATTGGACCAATTTAAAAGATATTTCATCAACTGTATAAGAAGGATGTATACTGTGTCCCCATATTTTTCTTTTTTCATTATTAGTTGTCAAATTTGTACACTAGGCGTCTGTTGACAGCCAGCAGTTTAAATCGGCATATTTTGAGGGATCTTGTGCTTATAACAATAATATATCAGCAAAAAGGAAAACTTAGGGACATACAAGTAGTTAATATTTATTATTCTGTAAAAAAATCATTGCTTTATGGTCATTAACCAGAAAGAAAACAGGCGAGAGCGTTTCCAAAGAGAAACGACCACTCACATTCCTCATAAGGCATTTTACAACTTTTCTCCATAATATCTAACAATCACGTATAACTGACCAGTGATCAACAAACAGGCCCTCCTGCTTGATTAGTTAATTGACTTTACCTCAATCAGGAAAGCAAAAACACTTACTTTCTCATCAATGTATTAGTATCAATCAAGTGGGTAGTAGGTACTTCTTTCCATTCAAACTCAAACATAATTTATTAGGCATGTACATAATCAGCCTATAATGTTCCCACTGCTGGGACACAAGCCTCCTCTCGGTGACAGGGATTAGGCAAGTAATTTATACTAACTTGTGCAGCGGCGGTCCTGGCTGGAAGGCAGCAAGACAATGCGCCATCAGCTGCCACACTCGGTCGGAAGACGAGTCACCGCTCGCTTGGTTGCACACTTGTACCAGCACCTCGTCACGAAGACCGCGGGAGGACAGGCCGCGAGACGCTATGTAGTCTGCTAATACCTGGACAAGAAAACACAGTATTAGGAGTTGCTAGGGACAGAGAATTTGAGAACTGTCTTAGAAATGACTAATGAAAAATAAACGGTCATCGATATGCAGGGTTATTGGAAAAACACCAACAACCTCTTAATAGATCATTGTACTCATAATTATGAACAACTTTTACTATGGGACCAAACGTGAAATCGCGAAGAAAAAAATCAGCTGTTCCCTACATTTTGACGAGTTATACGAACATAAATGTAGGGAACAGCTGATTTTTTTTTCCCGATTTCAGGTTTGATCCCATAGTAAAAGTTGTTCATAGTACAAGTACAATGACCTCTTAAGAGGTTGTTGGTGTTTTTCCAATAACCCTGTATATGTACTTAAACGGTGATGTTTGGTGAAGGCCTATATTGTAGGTCTAGCTGTAAACGTCTTTTAGCTGAATAATGATTATGTGCAGCGCTTTTTTTTATTGGGCATTAAAAATATGTGCAATTAATGCCGTTAGATTTATAGTATCGGCATAGGAATGTCAAACATTCCACCATTAGGTAATATTTACCTTTTGTCTGGCTTCGTTTCCAGCAGCAGTTTCATCGCACCATCTCAGTATGAGCTTGAATGTAGCTACTGCATCATTAAAATCTTGATCCCTGAAATAAAACAACACTTATTAGAACTCTTAAGTCATCATGAAACCATGAAAATATAAACAAAAAATAAATAAGCTCGATGACATTATACCAAAAGCTAATACTTGTGGCAGTTGTAGTCATAAAATGTGAGAGTAGGATGGTGAGTCTCGTGTCATCTCACTCTCACTTATTAAGCCCGCGGCTGTCATGAACGATGGCGTTTACTATTGGAGCTGTAGCATATAAATAACAATCTACGAACCTGACAGCAGCCTTAGCCAAAAACGGCCTGGTGATTGGATGTTTCTTGGGACTCAGGTGTCCACCATCAGCGAAATAAACGGAGCTGAATTTGGAGAAAGCGAACTGCTGCAGATCTCGGGGCAGCTGTACGCGTTCCTCTTCGGCGTAAACGTCGCCTGCCACCTGGAGATAAGGTTATGGTGAAACAGACTTCATAACAGCGACAATTTGGGCATTTAGGTTTAGCTAGAATTATAGCCTGCGCAGACGACGGATTTTTGTCCGCGGCGATAGAACATATGGAAATCTATGCAATAACGCACACGAAGGGCAAGTAGACTGCTGGGATTTCCATACATTCTATCTTTGCGGACAATTTCTCCGCGGACAAAAGTCCCTCGTCTGCGCAGGCCTTTAGCGTTATTCAAAAGTGAGAAGATTGTCAATTATCCAAATATAGCTGGCATTACCACATTATAATGTTGTAGTTATATTGGGAAGTCAATCTCGAGTTTTGGCTATGCTATTGGTTAACAGCAGTAAGTTCTTATGAGAAAATAGACAGTGATCTGATTACGTTTTCAGAAAGGGAACCCCCAAGTCTTGATTTGTGTGAATAAAAAAAAAAACATTTTTTTATTGCTTTTTCTTTTGTTTTTTTTATTGTTTAATGGGCGCGCTCTTGACCCCGATTACGCCTGATGGAAAGCGATAGATGAGGTCTATGATGGAACGAGCGTACCCAGAAGATGCCTGTTCACTCTTGATTTGACGGCAGACGGGTTAAATGTGGGAGGGAACACAGATGCCGGCAGAGAATTCCACACTTTGGCTGTGCGCATAATAAAAGTGGAGGAGAAGCGCTGAGTACGACTCGTCGGGATATCAACCAAGTGCGAATGTTTAAGTCCCATGTCTTCTTCTTAGCGTGTCGATGGCAATCTAAATGTACTCGGCCCAGAATTCGGCCACTTGTTTGGCGCCATCACTAGCGTCCATCAGTTCCTGTAACGTGCAGCATAAGTCCCATAATACGGAGTGATTTTTTTTTGCCTTTTTTTTGTCTTACCTTGGCTAGGTTCCTTTCAGTGTGTGGTGGCTGCCATTCATCAAGCTTGGACAGTATGAAGGCCAGTTCCGCTGGCACCTCCAGCACTTGCAAGCTCTCAGCTTTCGCCTTTTGAGCTGCCTTCTGTTCTGCTGCGCGGCGTCTGCAGATAATGAAGTTATTAGATAATTTGCAGGTTATTAGATGTTTAATAAGTGACTGATGGTTTTCAATTTTGTATTGGCGTTTTTGTACAGACGCCAGCACATCAACCTACCACAATCTGTCATATTTCTTTAATAGATTTTCAACTTTATCACTAAAACATAAGGTTCAAAGTTGATTGGGAAAATTTGACAGTTTCGGGTAGCTTGATGTGCTGGCGTCTGTACATTCAGACATCTTTACCGCAGTATGAATTTGTGTTAAATAAGTGCTTTTAAAGAATAGGTACTCGTAATTGAAAAAAAAAGTGTTTAAATTAAAGTAAGTAAGTTTTAAGTTTAAATTGTCCCTTTCTGTCTTCCTTAACCTTCATTGCTGTGATGTATATGATTTATGAGAATTAAACCACAACGTTTTCGAAAGAAGGATATAGGTAATTGAGTTATTTTCCAGGTCCTCTGCCTTCCTGTTTCGTTTGAAATCAAATTAAATATTCGCTGTTTTATAGAATAGCTAAAATGAGACACTTACTTAGCGGCCACTTGCTGCGCCTCAGCCCGCCTCCTGTGCTGCTCCTTCAAGTTGGCGAGCCGCCTGCGCGCGCGCCGGCCGCGCACGAGCGCCTGCGCACGCAGCACGCCGCGCCGCACGCACACGTAGCGGCGCCGGGCCATTGCGCCGCGCCACCACGATTGGATTTTGACAGTTGAGTAGTGCAGCTGTTGGTAGCGCTTTCTGTTGAAGAGATGGAGGATTTAATAATAAGAGATTTGTTTCTGTTAATGTTTTTCTGATTACGGTTCGGATTTGTTAGTTTTTAAAAACATTGAGAAGATATCGGGAAGGTAATTATTGAGTTGCCATTACAAGGGTTAGAATGCGAGACAAGTTCACGAAATATAGAAGTAAAATCTGAAGTAAAATAATCCAATGAAGCGACTCATGATCATCAGCCCTAAGCAACGATTAAAGAGGAAGAATTGATGTTCATGAACGTAACTTTTAGAATGTCCTGAACATCTTCAAGAGCAAACAACTGTTAGTGAGTATTATCCAAATACAATTAAATTTTAACACACAATTGTTGTTATAACATACCTTGCCAAGTATCCTCGGAAGTGCGCCTGCAGCTTCGTCGCTGCAGCTCGAAGTTTATCAGCCCGAGCTCTTTCTAATGCTCTGTGTAACGCCTCCCTTATGAACACACGCGCTGCGCCTAGTTGGTAGTCTGCACCGACTGAAATGAAGATGTGTTATTAGTGGACTTTCATTTTGAAATTGTGGGAACTGGGAACAACCGAAAAGCTTATAGTGGATAAGACAAAGTTTAAAACAGAAGACGATCTAGCAGGGGATCGAGGGGGGGTTCAGTAGATCATACCGGAATAACTCGAAGTGTATATCACCGCCAAAATAAAAGAACAACGATTAAATTCACAAATACTAATCAAACACACTGACACTATTGAGTAGAAGAAGACTTGATCCAAATTATATTTCTTCACGAGCACAGAAACTTAGGGAGAAAGGCCCTATTCAGGTATTCGTTGCCGCTATGGTTGATGAAAACTGCCGCGAAAGTTCATACCTAGGTACAGTCGAGTTCATTAATATATTGGCAGTGACAATGTTTCAAAATATTGTAAGCATTAAAATGATCATATAGTTCTATACAAACTTAGACATCAATAAAATGTTTTCATATAAACTGTTCATAAGTATGTTACGGTAGTGCAGTCAAAAATATCTGACTACTCTTCGGAACATAAATATCTAAATACTCTAGTGTTCAATATATTTGTTGCAACCTAGGATTCATAAATATCTATACAGCTTTGAATATTCAACTAAATGGCCTTTACCATAAAATTTATTTTTGCTTGCCGGAGCAGAAGTTCGAGTAATAATGCAATATTGCCGTTGAAGGATGTCATAACTGACAACTTCAAGTTGATTTTGTTTCAAGATCTTTTTCATAGAAAAATAATTGCATAGATATTTGTGAACCTAACTTTGCGCTAAATAATATGAATAAGGGATTGCGCACAATTTTTAGAGTCTTTATCTGTAGTAATATTATTGATTTAATGTAGTCACATATTTATGATGTCACAGATTGTTTACAATTTATTGTACGGCGAAGCTGTTTAGAGTTTTATGAAACTTACCATTGCCTATATATTTTTGATTCATGAACATGCTCAGATATTAAAGAACTCGACTGTACATATAACGGCAGAGAATAACTCAAAGCATTTATTTCAATTAAATCAAATACAAGCACTTTTGAATTGTCAAGGGGTTGGTCAGTCAGAAAGATGAAGCTAGTTGCCCATTCCAAAGCGTAGGTACCTATGGAGAAGAACGGGCAAGAAACTCCACGGACACTCTTTTTTTAAATTAAAATGATATGGTTACAAAGTCTTGGTTACATCATTCATGTTAAAAATTATGCATGTGAGAACGATGCAGAACGTTAAAAGCGTCCATAATGAAAAGACGAGAAAAAAAAACAATTCAAATATTAAATTAAGCCATGGCAGCAAAGAGATGACCAGTCCCTACTGACGGCGCCCGTTCACGAACATGACGAAGTACTAATTAACTGACCGTTTTCCCCAGTCTCTACTTTAAAAAACACTCACACAAAACCATAGCCTCCAGCGTAAAACCTCTTTTCTTGACCCTTTTCCAAATCTTCCCCATTTCGACCAGCACTCGAAACACATCACAGTAAGAACTGACCCGTCATTGAGTAGCGTAATCAGAGGTAACCGCAAAGATAACTGATGTATAGTGATAAATATACCGCTGTGATGAATGTGATAGGCTAATTAGTTAAGCTATTAAGAAAACCGGAGTTTTAAAATAAAATGCAAAGAGGAAATGAAGGGCGGCAGTTTTCTTGGCTTTGTAGGTTTAGATTCAGTAAGTGTAGTGTCAACTCAATGGTGCAGATGAGACCATACTATCAATGCGGTTTCGTTTGCACCATTCTCAATGGTACAGTCGAGTTCTTTAATATCTGAGCATGTTCATGAATCAAAAATATATAGGCAATGATAAGTTTCATAAAACTCTAAACAGCTTCGCCGTACAATAAATTGTAAACAATCTGTGACATCATAAATATGTGACTACATTAAATCAATAATATTACTACAGATAAAGACTCTAAAAATTGTGCGCAATCCCTTGTTCATATTATTTAGCGCAAAGTCAGGTTCACAAATATCTATGCAATTACTTTTCTATGAAAAAGATCTTGAAACAAAATCAACTTGAAGTTGTCAGTTATGACATCCTTCAACGGCAATATTGCATTATTACTCGAACTTCTGCTCCGGCAAGCAAAAATAAATTTTATGGTAAAGGCCATTTAGTTGAATATTCAAAGCTGTATAGATATTTATGAATCCTAGGTTGCAACAAATATATTGAACACTAGAGTATTTAGATATTTATGTTCCGAAGAGTAGTCAGATATTTTTGACTGCACTACCGTAACATACTTATGAACAGTTTATATGAAAACATTTTATTGATGTCTAAGTTTGTATAGAACTATATGATCATTTTAATGCTTACAATATTTTGAAACATTGTCACTGCCAATATATTAATGAACTCGACTGTACAGATGAGACCATACTATCAATGCATTAATGTTGCAAATGAAACTAATTAGTCTCCTCTGCACCATTGATGGTGCAGGTCAATGGTGCATACGGTACAACGGGGATTCACGTGGATAAATAAAGATATTATTATTTGTGGGTTGTGTAATAAAAAGCGAATATCATCCTAAATTGACTATGTAACTGCGTCACTATTTTTACTGCACGGGACACGAATAGCTAAATTACATAAAATTAATGCAGTTAGTTTTAGGGACCCTCGAGAACCACAAGCAGTATAATATGAAACTTTTTTTAAGAAAATGTTGAAAACCCTACAAGTGGCATAAATAAATATGTAATTAGGGTTCTGTACCCAAAGGGTAAAAACGGGACCCTATTACTAAGACTCCACTGTCCGTCCGTCTGTCTGTCTGTCACCAGGCTGTATCTCATGAACCGTGATAGCTAGACAGTTAAAATTTTCACAGATGATGTATTTCTGTTGCCGCTATAACAAAAAATACTAAAAACAATAAAATAAATATGTAAGGGGGGTTCCCATACAACAAACGTGATTTTTTTGCCGTTATGTGCTCGATATTAATAACGGCAACAGGTAGACGCTTGAAATATTCACAGAATATTTAGACAGACACAGAATATTTAGTTGTACATTCACTTTAAAAATAAATAATTAAATTAAAATAAAATACCTACATGTTTAAGGGGGGCTGCCATACAACAAACGTGAAATTTTTTGCCGTTTTTTGAGATAATGGTACGGAACCCTTCGTGCGCGAGTCCGACTCGCACTTGGCCGCTTTTTTAAGATAGTGACGTATTTGCAGTAAACCTGCAATAGCAAACCACTAAAGGTTCAACACGGTGCTATCAATTTAAGTGCACCGCGAAAGTAATAACCGCACACAGACTGCCTATAAAAATAAGTGTCATTTTGTGCACCGAAGCCTCGTAAAACTGTAATTAGTCGAGCGTATTATGTTAGGTAAAAGTAGCGGTACTTTCATAGCACTAGTTCTGTGATAACTACCGCGCTTTACCAAGTCTGCAGCAAGTTTTAAAAGTAGTGCTCCAAGATTTTTTTAAAACTTTGTTTAATGTTTTGACGAGAGTTGAGTTGATAATTTCAGTAAGAAATATACCTACATACCTCCTTAATTTTAAGGGAGAAATGGCCGGATTTTATTCGGTTGTCAGTACCTACTGTTTACTACCTACTTAAAATTCTAGACAGGCAGGTAATATTTACTCGGAAGTTGTTAATTTACTCTACAATTAATATTTTTCTAAGTACTTTGTGTTCTCTAAATAAATTAACATGTTGTGTACTTACCGGCGCCGGTGGGCGGCATCTCAGCGAGTATGGAGTTGCAGATCTCTCTGTACGGCGTCGAGCGAGATGGCGTGGACTTCAACAGGTACCTGTAAAAGATTTATGTTAGTTTTTCTTTCAAATACCATCATTCTCTTGCCAAAGTGTCAAAGTGACCTCTGCGCTGCCACGGACAACGCCGAGGAAGTGGCAAAGTTTTGGGAAAACAAAATTTATAATACAGTCGTGCCTGCGACACGAAGAAGAAGATTCTTCTTCCTTTAGCACAATTTATTTGTGTCCTCGCAACTAAAATACTTTTCTATTAGTCGTCATCAAGGTATCCACAGTCTTTCTAGCAATACCTAATTATAATCTTTTCTTCAAAATATAAGAATACAAACATAGGAGATAGACCTTCCAAGAGCTGGCATAGTTTTACAACTAGGTTACGAGTATATTCCTTCTGAAGGCTTTTAAAAGAACCAGATGATTGATGATCCATACTAATATTATAAATTCGAAACTAACTCTGTCTATCTGTCTGTTACCTTTTCACGCCTAAACCGCTGAACCGATTTAGATGAAATTTGGTATAGAGATAGTTTGAGTCCCGGGAAAGGACATAGGATACTTTTTATCCCGATATTCCCACGGGATCGAGACTTATGCGGGTGAAATCGCGGGGCGCAGCTAGTACTTTATACGGATGAACTGAAGGCCAATTCTAGTAATTTCAAACGTTCAAAATCTAGTCGCAGTCTCATCTCGGCGACAAAGAAATGTCAAAAAATTGTCAAAATGTAGGAGAAATTAGGGGTATTTTTGACAGATTGAGACTGAGATACTGTGAACGTTCTTAAAATTACGAGAATTGCCCTTCAGATCTCCACAACCTTAGCAACAACAAAAGGTGCCATAAAAATCCTCACCTGTATCTATCCAAAAAGTTCTGGAAAGGTATCCTAATAGGATACCCAGTCTGTCTGATCTTGATGGTGTCCAGCATGCCAGTATATCTCAACTGCGCAAGGACGCAAGGCATGTCGAACTTCATGGGCGACTTGTCGGTGTTCGGTTTGATGCAGCGAACAAACCAGGGGTTGCAGCGAGACATGGACTCCAGGAGCTGGTGGAGACTGTCTGAGAACCTGGTGGAAGGAAAGGGGAGTATTATAATTGTGAAAGTTTATATACGGGACTCACAATCGAAACTTCTGACTGCGAGTGTGAATGAATGGTTTTCAAGCAAGACAATATAAAACGTTGTTAGCCTTTTATCGCTCAGAAACTTTTTCTGATAAGTATGCCAATTTGAAAATCAATAGAACTAAAAATATAACATTGTAATCAAGGCAAGATTAGATTTTTCGGTGTAGTTTAGCTGACTTATTGTGGCAAGCCTAAAAAGGATTGTCTAACTGAACCAAAATAACATTATTATCGTTTTATAAACATCCTTGATCAGCAACCAAAGGGCAGGCCGTCTCATTCATTAAATATTATAGGGACTCTAAGCAATTTATTTTTACCCTTGCTACAAGGAAATCATAGCTCAGGTTTCAGAAGAAACTTATCCTTTACATAATTTGAATAATTTCCAATACCTACCGCAAAACGGGGCTACATTGACTTTCAGGGTTACTTTGACAGATTTTGGAACTACTTTGACAGAGCGCCAAAATCGGTTTTCACGTGTGCTCAGCAAGTGTGTGTGACCTCGAGTAATATTGCGCGAGGCGCGGGGTGTGGGGAACGCGTCATAGCGTTGTTTTCGGCCTGGTCAAAGTAGCCCCGCCTGTTCAAAGTAGCCCCGTTTTACTGTACTCAAAACCGTAATGTTCCAAATCCAAAACAAATTCTTTCTTAGTTAAAAAAAAATCCAATATTCTTACCTAGCGGCAACCGTAGGAGTCCGCGGCTTCATAGTAACGAACCGCCCGTTGGCGCCTCTCGGCAGCGTCTTGTTAGCGTCATGCTGTGCCCTCAACTGCGTGGACATCTCAGCCACCAGGGGCACTTCGCTGCTGCACAGCAACTCCAGGACATCAGCTCGCAGGGCGTCCCGGTTCTTGTCGAGAAAGCCTTCGACGTTGTACCATACTTGGCCCGCGTAGTGTTTGATCTGGAAATGTGGGTTTGTTTAGTACACTAAACAAGTCTAGAAGTAAAATGGCGCATACTGTAAATTTTGAGAGTATTTAGTCACAAGAAAGGACAATGGAGCTGAAAAAAAAAGCCAGTGGCACTCCGGGAGTGCCGACAGAAGTGAAAACTTGAACAATTATTTTGAATCGCCTTATAGACAAAACACAAACAGAATACTTTGCCATCACTCATTGACATGTCGGATATACATTAAAACCGAATACATACCGAGGACAGCCGAACACATCCGAAGAGGTGTCGGTTACGGTAACAGTGGCGAGAATTCAATTGTTGAAGTGAAACTTCTTTAGGCGCGCTTGACTTGGGGAGTAAACTGGCAAATGCGTTACGAAAACGTGTGATCGGGCGAGTAGGGAAGGTACGTATTTATGCGACCGGGTTTTTACACCAGGTATTTGCTTCCAAGTAGGTACGCACACCAGGTACCGACTCAAAATACTTGCAAGACTATAAAGTATCTTATACGGCTACTCGCTCAAATACGTAGGTACTCAACCGCGTTAGTTTTCGCAAATGCGATCATGCTCCTTATCAGTAAGAGTCTACGGAACAATTTCGTATGCAAGTATTTTTGAAGGGAAACTTCTTTACGCGCGCTTGACTTTGGGAGTAAACTGGCGAACGCGTTACGAAAAGTGTGATCGGGCGAGGTGAACGGGAGTTGAGTGGGGGATATAAGCAAGACAAAGTAGTGCGCGCGCACGTTTTCTTTCTCTATTCCTCTCATAGCCAAATACGTTTGAAGTTTTTGAAGTGAAACTTCTTTAGGCGCGCTTGACTTGGGGAGTAAACTGGCGAATGCGTTACGAAAACGTGTGATCGGGCGAGTAGGGAAGGTACCTACGTAAAAATAGCTGGGAATACCTGTTGTAAAAACCCGGTCCCGGTCGCATAAATATGCGACCGGGTTTTTATACCAGGTATTTGCTTCCAAGCACGCACACCAGGTACCGACTCAAAATACTTGCAAGACTATTAAGTATCTTATACGGCTACTCGCTCAAATACGTAGGTACTCAACCGCGTTAGTTTTCGCAAATGCGATCATGCTCCTTATCAGTAAGAGTCTACGGAACAATTTCGTATGCAAGTATTTTTTACTTTAATGGTTTGCAAGTATTTATTTGTAAACGCGATTTTGCTCCTTATTTATAGGAAGTCATTGATCAATTTCCTATGCAAGTAGTTTTACTTCCAACGGGGCTTTTAAATACGCGATTGTACTTCTTATCTGTATGAAGTTATGGATAAATTTTCTATGCAGACAGAAAATACTTGAAAGTATCTCGCTCCGTCGTGGCTCGACCCTCGAGTACGTAGGTACTCAAATAGTTCAACAACCACGTTTGTTTTCGCAAATGCGATCATGCTCCTTATCAGTAAGAGCACAGAATACTTAATAGTACTACGTACAGAAAGGACACTCCCTTCCTCGCCCTCATATCAGATACCGCACCTCACCCCGCACTTCGAGGTATTCGTCGCCGGCTCTTTAGCAAGGGCGCTCGCGAATCTCAGCGCTGTATTGCTGACACGAACACACAATTATTATGCGATTTAAAAGTTTTATTTGAGTTTTAATCACGATGGTTAGATATTGTGATGCTTTTCCGAATTCGTATTTCGTCGGTCGGAAACAGTAATGAAACATTTCAAAATGGCCTGTTCTGAGTAATTAGGGTTTAAAGTTTGTTAATATGCAAATGCTATTTTATTTTTTCTAGAGACCATTTTGTAATTTTTTTTTATTTATTGAATAATATGCAGATTCGCCAAGTTTATTGTGTATTACTTTGGATAAAATATCCAATTGACAACATTTCAAACCTGACACGACCTTAAAACAAAAATACTATTTCTTTATTTTCGTATCCTGAGTTCAAATATATTTTTATTTTATTTTTTTATTACTAAATTTCTGAGAAAAAAATTTAAATTCAAAAAACATGTGATGACGTCAATAAACGGCGGAATGAGGTAGTTACCTTTGCGCATTCCAATGTCTTTGATTGAAAACATTACATCAAACAAGACATGTCAATGTCACCTAAGAACTGTAACTAGAAAACAACTAAAAACTGAATTGAATTCAACAATATATTTTCCTATCAACTCGACACGCTGTTTACTGTTAATATTATCAATTTTATATTGATATTTCGCCAATAAAATAGATCCCAATGAAAAATATACGCCAATGAAGGAACCAAAACAACGACTGAGACAAGTGACATCTAACAGTTTTTTTGACGGGTCACAATAAAGCAAAGGTAATATCGCCGTTCTACCGTAAGCCTGACGTCATCTGGCACTTACGTCTTTTTAGAATACACCGAATTTCAAAGTTAAAATTATGAATGAAAAGTACATAATTTCGAAAAACGAAAAAATATGGGTGCCCTAGATTTGAATTTACTTTTATATAACGTAATAATACATGCAGGTTAAAAATATGAAATGTTGTCAATTCCCTACCATTCTACATACTCATCTCAAAACACGTGATTTTGGAAACGTTCCGGTAATGAATCCGACCGACGATTTACATAAACTGTTTGTAAGATTTCGCATTTTTAATAACATGCGATTTAACCGATTATTTACAGATTTAAGTCATTTAAACTAAACTATTTTAGTGTTTTTATTTCATTACTAACCCGACTATATAAATAAACAATTGAACTACATGGTCACTTCATAATAATGCACACGTTCGGGCAGCGCCGCCGCCGACGTCGTTCGGTTCCCCGACACAAATTGCTTTCCGCGCCATTTTTTTTACGCTACTAGATTTCACGCACACATTTGCACGTATACAAACGTCATTCGTTTATGTAGTAGTAATAGGTAATTATTTTGCGAGCGTTGTATCACAAGTAGAAAGATACGAACAGTACGGAAACTACGTACAAACGGTCGCAACGGCACACTCAAACAGACGCGCGCATCTACGATACTCCTAAGCGATAGTCGCGGTACTCTCAGTCAAGGGTGCCGTGTTGGAACGAGTAGTCGTGTAATTAATTTATTCCTTGCGCCACGGATCGTCCATCTTTTTAATAAAAATGCCTCGAGCGTATTGTGTGGTATACGGCTGTTTGTACTCGGCTTCTTCAAAACCGGAGCTTTCCTTTTTTAAACTCCCTGCTGATCTTGAAAGGTAAGAATGATTTATTGTTATAATCGATATCGAATAATGGCCCATGCGATCATGCACCGACGTGAATTTATTTGTAAATCAAAGATGGCGGCTGTTAACATTTTTTTCGTCATGGGTGTCGTAGGTAGTTAAAGAGGTTGCCAAAATCGTTAGTGAGGTCAAAATGTAAATCCAAGATGGCGGCTGTGAAATTTTTCTATTTATTTGTCATGGGTGTCATTTTCATAGTTTTCGTGGGTGCTATAACCGATAGTGAGGTTAAAATCTAAATCCAAGATGGTGGCTGTGAAATTCTTTCATTTATTTGTCATGGGTGTCGTTTTCATAGTTTTCGAGGGTGTTAAAGCCGATAGTGAAGTCAAAATGCTCGTCGCTCGACCGACACCTAGTTTAACCTTGCACCTTACCGTTTCAACTTGAGAATGGGTGTAATAGTAATGAAAGAAAACAATATTAAAAAAAATATATCTCTATTATTCGTAATTACCTATAAATTATTTACTGAAAAATACTTTCGCCTGCTACATGTTCGAAATGCATTGTTATTAAATTTTACAGTGTAAAATATTCTCATTCTAATAAATAGTTTTTTAAAATAAATTATCGGGATACAAGGACAAAGTACTATAAAAGAGATTTTGTCAAGTTCTTTGTAAATTGAAAGAGCTATTTTGCAGTTATGTTCTCTTTTAAAATAAGAACGAAAAATTTCATCCAATACGCTCGACGCATTTTCAAAAAGATGGACGGTCCGTGGTCTCTGTTTTATTAGTACAACTTGTATTGCGTTTTATTTGGTCTATAAAAAAATTATTAAAAAAAAAGTCCGCAATGATCTGCGGATCATCACCACAATGTTTACCATCTATATTAATTTGATTGATTTCGCTTTTTGGCACATTACACATTGTTTTACTAAAAACGTTCCAAGTAGCCCGACATTTGTTTTGAGCTGTATGGATAAAGTAATTATTCTGAAACATTTTTGTCAGTTTTATAACACGTAATCTACTCGCAAAATTTTTAAAATTGGTTTTGTTTATGATATTTCGATTCTTACGATTGTAGCGGTATCTACAACGCCACATGCGAACAACGCGTGATACTGACGTCACGCAAATCCTGCATCGCGCAAGCAGAGTTTACCACGCAACTAGCATATATACAACAGCCCGACATGACTCATTGGGCAGTTGCCCGCCAGACACAACACCCGTCTGGTCGGAGGATCCTCCCTTTTCTATGGAGGTTGAGTGAACTTTACACCCTGTTCCTCATACCTCTATACTGGTGACCCCGAACATGAACGTCAGCGCAGCCTTCGTGCAAATACTTCAGCGTGACGTCATCATCACTCCCGCAAGCTTTAGAGCGGCGAGTCACCCAGCCAGCCAGCACCCACGGCTTCAACGGGTATCCTGACCACCAGCATGCAGCGACCGCGCATACCTGGTCATCACCCTCAGCCTCATCAGCAACCTCGGCACAGCACACTGCACTTTCGGCCGGTCTACAAGCAGAGCTCTCAATAAGCCTCTCCTGGTCGACGCCAGCAGTCAGCCTCAACCCGGCGCTGTACTACATCCGACGCACTGGAGCATAACGCAGCGCCACCCCGACTCACTGGGGACATCTTCGCAGACAGTTCCGACTCACCGTGAACTATGCGGCAACCGGTTCCGACTCACTGGAACCTCAGCTGACCTGGCAAGCATCGCAAGATACAAGACTCAGCCCACTATCGACCTCCGGTCTCCGGGGGGGAGTGATGTAGCGGTATCTACAACGCCACATGCGAACAACGCGTGATACTGACGTCACGCAAATCCTGCATCGCGCAAGCAGAGTTTAACACGCAACTAGCATATATACAACAGCCCGACATGACTCATTGGGCAGTTGCCCGCCAGACACAACACCCGTCTGGTCGGAGGATCCTCCCTTTTCTATGGAGGTTGAGTGAACTTTACACCCTGTTCCTCATACCTCTATACGATACTTCCATAATAATTGTTGTTTACGCATGCAGCATTTTTTTATTCCTGCTGTCTTCCACTTTGTTTTTGTTTAATACATTTATGTTAAAGTCGCCACATAATATTATTTTCTTTTTACTGTAGCAGTACTTCCCAAGTAGGCGGTTTAAAGTGTCGAAAAATGTGTTTTAACATAATTACTAAGAATAAAGATATTTTTTAAAAATATTGTTTTCTTTAATTACTATTACACCCATTCTAGAGTTGAAACGGTAAGGTGCAGGGTTAAACTAGGCATCGGTCGAGCGACGCGCATTTTGACTTCACTATCGGCTTTAGCACCCTCGAAAACTATGAAAATGATATTCACGACGAAAAATTTGAATTTTTTTGCAGCCGCCATCTTGGATTTACGTTTTGACCAGAAGGAGGGAAAGATAATCAGTCAACTTCTAGCCGCACACCACGTTAAAAACTTCGTTACAATAAAACACTTATCAATATTACAGACATTAAGAGTGACAACCCTAACGCTCCAATGAGGCGTAGGTAATTATTTCAACAAATAGGCTTAGTTTCCATACTGGGCATATTTATACTGTGGTTGTATGGAGTGTCCGAGGTGTGGTAAGAGTCTACGGAACAATTTCGTATGCAAGTATATTTACTTTAATGGTTTGTAAAAGTATTTATTTGTAAACGCGATTGTGCTCCTTATTTATAGGATTTCACGGGTCAATTTCCTATGCAAGTACTTTTTACTTCCAAAAGGGCTTTTGTTTGATTACGCGATTGTACTTCTTATTTGTATGAAGTTATGGATCAATTTTCGATGCAGATAGAAAATACTTGAAAGTATCTCGAGCCCTGGTTTCTTAAAGTGGACGTACTTGGAGGCCCTGGTACTCGATTTTGCAAGTACGACCCATGTCTACGGGCTACGGGCGAGGCGAACGGGAGTTGAGTGGGGGTTATAAGCAAGAGAAAGCAGTGCGCGCGCACATTTTCTTTCTCTATTCCTATCATTGCCAAATACGTTTGAAGTTTCACTTCAGTCGTGTGGTCATAAGCACACTCGGTTTTTTTTTTCCCATCTCAAAAAATGCCCAACGCGACTAAAGAAGTTTTCATTTCAAAAATATATGTGGGACACAGTAGGGTGGTATTTTTTTTCGACAAATGCTTCTTCTCATTCAGAGAAGGAATGAGCATTGGTCACCACGCTTGCACAAGGCGGATTGGCGTTTAAAGATGTCCATATGGAATGAGGAGCCACTTCAAGTTTTAAAAGGAAACTCATCCCCTTATTTAGTAGGAAAGCAAATAATTTTGTAGGCCAATTTAAATATATCCAAAGTTATATAAATTTAAAAGTGTCTCCTTAATCTAAACATCTGAATCGAGGAGCCACCTGGGACATGGAAAGTATAAAATGAATATTTTTTTAAATTTTGTATCATTTAAGTAGTAGTTATTGGTCAATTTATTTTAAGTCCCGGTTTTCCCACAGTGTTTTCCTTCACCGATGTCGCAGAATTTTTACTAAAAAAATAATAATTTTCGCAACCAACTTATCACATACTTGTTTCCTAAATCAATGTAGATTTTTTTGTTTTGCTTGGATTCGGGGTTTCGAAGCCGTGGCAATACAGAAGATGAACATTGTTGTTTTGTCACACTATAATCGAAAGCGATCTAGCATTTAATGTTCAGTTTCCGTTCTTCCAATTCCCCTGTATTTATACGTCGTTGTGTGGCGTTTTTCTTTGCGAATTAATCGTTGCTGAATCATTGGATAGGGTAATCATAGAGTAATGTGTTTCCTACGATGAACTGAAGGTACAATTTAATATTTATATATGTTACCGGCCAAACCCGATTTCAGGACAAACTAGTTTAGCCTAGGCTAAACTAGTTCCGTCGACATAGGATGCAAGGGCGAGCGAAGGGCACCCCGAGGTTCGGTTTGGTTAGGTTACTTTAAACCCTTTACACAGAAATAGGGGCCCCGCGAAGCGGGGCTCCGTCGACATAAGATCCAAGGGCGAGCGAAGGGCACCCCCTATCGCGTATAGGAAGAACTAGTTTAGCCTAGGCTAAACTAGTTTGTCCTGAAATCGGGTTTGGCCGGTAACATATACATATATAAGTAGCAGGTAGATTTTATTTTTCTCGCATCTTGAATTTTCCCTTGGGAACCCTTATTATATTGTAGTTTCTCGGAGTTGAATGCTGGGACATCAATTGGAATGTTTATAAAAAATGTTTTTTTTTTAAATTACGTTGTTGCAAAACCAACTTTATAGGTTCAGAAATAGAGTCTGATTTGTAATGGCCACATAACGTGAATATTTGGACGAATATGCCGAGTAAAACAGGTACCAGCGTTACATGATCTACCGACGATTTATAGAAGTCATCAGCATCATGCTGATAATTGACCTACAGCTGTCAGTGTCCATGTTGGAGAATGTCTAGTGATGAAACATATTAGTCTTCATCTCACCTTGAACTATCACGATGCACAAATATTATATTTTTCGATATCTTAACATTAATGACTCAGACAAACTAAATATAGCAGCTTTATAAGAATGGAAAATACCATTTTTCATAAGGGAGGTACAGTCAACCACAGATGAGTAACCAGCCAAAAGATCTTTTCACTACGTATGCAAATTTATGTAACTATTTTACAATGTCAAGGATTTGATTCTGACTGAACGCAACACACAATGCGTTCTCTAAATACAAGTTGTAGTTATATGTAGTGTTGGCCCTGTAGTAAAGGCCGCGACTTACGAGTTGTAGGTCGTAGGTTCGAACCCTGACAAGCGCGTAACTTTGTGTAAATTATTTCATAACCACTGCTCTCAAATCGGTAAAGGAAGATACCGTGAGGAAACCGGCATGTCCTAGAACCAAAAATTCGAAGACATGTGACATCTACCAACCCGCACTGGGCCCGTGTGGTGGATTACGGCCGGCTCCCTCTCACAGAGAGGAGGCCTTTGTCCCAGCAGTGGGAACATTATACGTACATACGTCTGTAGGCCGTAATCACCATCACCAATTCGTGTATAGGTTTGTGATGAAAATTTATGACTACTCACCCCAAACTCACTCGCTCCTAATCTCGGTCGTGAGTACAGTTCGTTTAACGCATGATTATAATGGCACTTCTCTAGGAACGAGGCATCAGATGCGCGCGGGAAGTTGCTCTCATCGTCCAGAAGATGCAGAATCCCCACAGGCTTCTTACTCAGCAACTGTATCACTGCAAATGACAAGTAATTTTAAACCCTATTCATGTAAAATAGTAGTAAGATATGTTTTTAAACAACAAAACCCTAAAATCAGCCAAACTTAAGTGGGACTAGGCCGGACACGGTTTCCGCATGTCGAACGAGTTTGGGCCAAATTTACCACACTAGCTCAAGACAGAGCGGAGTGAATAGGAGAAAGGGAGGCCTTTGCCCTGAAGTGGGACAACATACAGGCTAGAAATAAATAATGAATAACTAAAACATACCCGGAGAGTTATCATTCCATGTCAAGTTCGACCATTCCAAACGTTCCTTCTGATACTCCTGCTGCTCCAACTTAAATATGTGCTTATTGAAATAATGTTGCAAAGTTTCGTTAGCGTAATTAATGCAAAGTTGCTCAAAAGAGTTCTCTTCCAAGTCTTCAAATCCAAAGATGTCAAGGAGAGAAATTCTGTGAGCATCGTGTAGGCCGGCGCGGTGGACTATCGAGTTGATGCGGAGAACTAGCCAGCTGAAGAGGGAGGAGTAGAGGGCCTTAGCGAACGCGTCTCTTGCGTCTAAAGCCTGGTCTATGGGCAGAGGGGACCTCATGCGTTCTGCTCTTGCCGCAGTGACCCGGGTAGTGAGGGCCCTCGCCATTGCCTCTGCCGGGACCTTCAGTAAATGCGCAGCCCAGCGAACCTCAGCGCCCCCGCCTAGCTGTACGCCTTCCTGTCCGTGCCGCAACTGTCTTCTATGAAAATATACATTGCCCAAGTGCAATACAGCTGCTAAAACTCTTATTATATCTTCTCTTTCTGCGTCTCCAATGCCAAGAACTTGCATGGCGCCACATAACGCGGACCAATCAGCACCAGCGCCAGCGCCGCCGGAGTCTCCTCCTTGATTCAAATAGAAATAATGCTCGGCAGTCAGAAGTCCTCTGGACCGCCTTTGTTCTTCATCTAATCCTGCTAATAGTTCATAGAATACGTGATAGTTCCTTTCTCCAGGAGACTGTGTGACTATTCGGGACTTCTCCAAAAGGTAGTGTGCTACCCTCGCTCCTGCCAGGGAGCCATCTTTGAAATACAATTCCAAGAGTTTACCGAATCGACTAGAATTGTGGTTTTTTGGTGTTCTTGCATTTCCGAAGGCTTCTAACAGAGGGGCTGCCTCTAAGATTTGTTCGGAGACGGGGGCCCTGCCGGGGGGAGCGGGGGCCACAGCGGCGAGGAACTGGACTGCTAGCTTGGTGGACTCGGTCTTGCCCGCGCCGGACTCGCCGGAGATTAGTATGGCTTGAGGCTGGGGGAGCGCCGCGCGCGCAGCCGCCGCTATGGCAAACAAATGTGGTGGGAGATCACCTAGCGCCTCTGCTGCGTGGTACCTGGAAATAAAGGATTGAAACTGTGAATGAAAAGCATGTTTTTTTTGCTTTAGCTAATAAGTGGAGGGGAAGTTTTCCTAAAACGGTGGCTTACCCAGTAGAGTAGTATTAAGGTCTATGGAATAAACTCTTACCTCCTTGCAGTCTGCAGGCCATACAACGCGTCGACTGGCCTATACGGGTTAACGGCAACCAATATCGACCCCGCATATGTATAGATCAGTCCTTGTTCGTATCGGAGCTTCAAGTTCCACAGCAGCGCGGCTTCATGCAGGTCGTGGAGTCTCGTCATGTCGTCCACGCCGGTGGGGCCCAGCTCCTCGCGGGGCCAGACCGGGTCCCCTTCATCTTCACCGTTGCCCATTTGCAACGCGAAGGTTTGTGGCTGTTGGTGGAAAAGAATTACTTAGAACAGTTGTAAGAGAACTCGTTAAATCTCCTTTGTAAAATAGCATAACGCAAAAATGCGCTTGCACAATTTTTATAATTACCAGCATTCGAAACTCAAATCACCTCATTTTTAAAAAGGAACAGCGAAACGGCAGCAGCTCGGAAAATTATAAAGCCCAAGAGCCGTAACTGTGACATAACGTAATGACTCTTCACAATACTATCAGAGCATCTTCGCGACCTGCTCTACTGAGATCTTTTCGCTATCTAAATCACTTAAATTCGTTACAATTCAACGCTCGCTGCCTTCGCATATTTGTATTCTTTTAATTTAAACACCGCGTAATGGACTGTAAACTAATTTGATTACATCGTCATGAAGTGTGTTGCTGCATTACCGTGATAAAAGAAGGCTTGCGATTTGCATAGAGTAACATTTATATTACGGAGCATGGTCGCGCTCGAGTAAACATCATTAGTGATCGAGTCAGTATTGATTAAAACGATACTGTTAACTGACCCTCATTTATATCGAAGTCACACATTAGCAAATTAAAATAGCCATCTCCATTACATGCTGACAGCTGATCATTAAGCATATTGTGATGCTCGAAGCAACGGAACAAGTGATGGCTCTATTATAATTAATGGTGTCGATGATGAAGATTATTGAATGGTTTTGTTAAATGAAACTAAAGCGGATCTGCATAAATGGTTGCCGGTTGTGAAATGAAATCAATTTTATGCTGCATGCGAATGACAATTGTATCATAAATAAAATGCAATTTTATTTAAATCTATTGAAGTTAAACGGCCGTAACTAAAGGGGACTGAATGGTTCATTATGTTAGTTCATTCATTGATGTAAATTGTAGTAAATGTGCATTTGTTTATAGAAAAATATGGAAAAAGATTTACATTGTTTACGAGGATATCCAGACACATGTCCTTCAATGATGACACAGACATAGGCCTCCGCCTTCTCATACTTTTGTTTGAACTTAGCGATTTCTCGGTACACGATCTCGTCATGGGCACTTTCTTCATAATCGACTTAATATTCTTCGTGTCACAGCTGTTCTGTCGTCGAGACACTAAACGAAATCGACATGAGGAATTGCAAGAGTCGGTAGACATGCAAGATTTCAGAGATTCTGGTGAGCTGTGCGGTGTCGGCGCAAAGCGGACACGCATCAGCCAACACGACAATTTGATGAACCGCACTTGTCTAGATTTCGTATCAAATTATTGAACACGTGTTGTTGTATCTTAATGCGATCTTGTCCATGGCCTTAACTAACGAGAACGTAATTTATCTGCCATAATTATCACGTCTTCTTAAGTTTTCATTTCATCACACGTTTCAGTCATTGTAACCTAATTATCACTGTCTAAAACCACTTTTCTGTGCACTAGTTTTTAGTAAGAATTCAAGTGAGAAAACCGCAAATCTTTTATGGAATTAAACGTATCCCGCAAAAGTGCGTTGCGCAGTGGTTGGCTAGTGGAAGCTAACTGATTGTACCACATACCATGGTATATAGAAAACTGTTATGGTGTGCTCTTAGGATAACGGCCTACTGCCTGGACCAGTCGAGATTAAGTAACACGTTGAGATTACTGCTTTCCATTCCATTATATTGATTGACTATAACGATTTAATCTGAGATTTCATTAAAGATGGATGATACTACATTTAGTGCACATTTCCATTTTGAATAGATAAAAATAAAACTAGTTTGCTTATGAATACTACCTACCTATAATATCTCTTTTACCTAATCTCTATATAATATATTCTATAAGTACCTAATTTGTTGAGATAGAAAGGTGCGATGCGACGGGAGGGTCGGGGGAATAATAAACACGCGGACGAAGTCGCGAGCAGAAGATAGTTTTACATATCGCACCTTCGATGCAACAAAGTCACAAATAGCCAAAACTGCAAAATTGAGGTAAGTATGCCAAATTGTCTCTGAACCATGCCTATCTTGGGGCAACAAAAACATCCGCGAAAGTATCTCAAAATTCTACTAGATGGCGTGGGTGCCTTTGTGCGAAAAAATGAGGAAATAAATGCGAAAAAAAGAATTAAAAAGTCCTCTCCTGTAAAATTAAAAAATGAGTTGTTGTGACTTTGTTGCACTGAAGGTGCGATATTAGCTGCATTCTTCTTTTGGTGAAAAGGTCTTTTCACAATGCGGTCACAGTCTGCAGTAGCGTTCATACAGTCCACATATCTAAGTTCATATAATATGTACATAAGTACGGCCACGTCCTACTATCCCATAATTTTCGGAACAGTTTCACATGCATTGCATGTACTCTAGTGTCATTTCCATAAACTGGCATGTATGTTCCTTATCCCCAGGATTCAAGTCCAAAGTTGGAGAAGCCGATATCTATGGCAGAATCATACCACCGCTGATTTGCTGGATTCGATTTCTTATGTTGCACCAGCCATGTTTTTTTTCTGCATCGCCCTAATTTTGACTGTTAGAAAATGCCTCAGGCATTAAGTTCGCCTCTGTAAAGTATTTTTTTAACTTGTGCAGTTTTATTAAATTAATTAATATTATTACGAACAATCTATAGGTGCTTTATCAGTCAATTATTTCGCTAATCGCCGTAGTGAATAGTTTAATTAATCATCACAATATTTGCGTGCAGTTATTTTAGAAAACCAGACACCGAGCAAATCAAGATATCAAATTACAGCCAGTCTTTAATGCGAATAAGATTACCTAGTGCTAATTAAGTAATGGTTATTAAATATTACTTAATTAGCCGATACTTTCTGTTCCTGTGGTTACCTCAGCCCGGGAAGTTGTAATTGTTTGCCTACTTTTAGAAAATTAGCCGTTGATAATCGTAGACGAGGTCCGGTGGACATGTACAATGTGAGAATTAGATATGGTGATTAAATTAAGAACAAATTCCTACGCAACATTGGTTTTAAAAAGGTTCCAATAGCCCACGACAGCAGACAATATGGCTTTGACTGTTTTGCGAATACTACAGCATGCAGGTGACATACGGGTCGAAAAATTACCGTTAGAGAAAAAACTGTAAACAGGCTCTGTCTGAAGACATGCTTTATTATAGACTTCTGTTCATTCTCCTTTTAATAAACCATAGCAGTTCGTCTTAAACTAGTTTCATACATTTGTAGCCATTTGAAAGATTTTATGATAGAAAATATCAATAAAGCCTAATCAACGTACTAGGCGGGCATAAATTATCAAGAAGTAGTGGAGTCGTTGAGTCAACTCTCTATCAACATTCCGTCGGCGGCCTTGCGATCAGCCGAATGCCTTTTCTCGCCAATCACGGTGGAACAATGTTCCCTGCCAGTCTTTGTTGCGATTATTTGCTTTTGTATTAACAAATAATGGGCCTGTTAGCTAAGATTTCCGTTTTATTGGACGAAATGGCGGAAATAAGGTGCATAGAGGTCGCATGATCGCAGTGACCTTGGTCGATCAAGTTGTACTGAATGCACGACGCGACCGGAATATTACTTGGATTAAGTAGAAAAATAAAACGTTCGTCGCTTCGACCTTGTGCTGCAAGTTATAGGGATCGGAATGTAATGTTATTGTCATTGATCAAATACATCAAGATTTCTTGCTAGATCTAAAGCTAGGATGTAAGGCTTTCTCAGACATTCTTTGTACCTCCGTAGATGGAATGGTGCTAAAAAGAGTTGATGATTCATCCCTGATAGGCATCCCAGCTGAATTCTGAAGCTGGTGAAAATATTTAAAATTTCTTGCGCCCATGACTTCGTTCATTTCCTGAGGTCAACCCAAAATATCGCTCCCGGCACCTAAGTTGTATGTTGTCAGAAGTGTCAGATAATATTGGAGAAACTGATGCTATGACCATAAAAACATAGGTACGATTTATGTTCTAACAAACTAACTTTAATCAATACTAAAACCATTGTTAGATCCAATCAATATTTTATGTTAACCGTATATAAATATAAACTATCAAAGCAGTGATGCCATCACGTTTTGACACCCGAGCTGCAGCGTACGTACGTGACTGTACTTCCTTCATACTCTACGGTCGTGACGTAATTGCGTGCGTTGATTAGTTTCATGTGCAACGCGATGGTACTGTCACAATCACAATATTTTGCCGACGAGTTACCATAGAAATGTCTTTCATATATATGCGAGTTACCGATAGTAGTTTGTATGTGAACAGCTTCATTTCTTGTTAATGGACATCCAGAAGTCTATCATTTCGCTAGCTGTTTATGAGCTCCCATGTAATTGAAGACATGCCTCCGGGCTTCTACTAAGAATTTCCTGACTGAAAGCCTAATAACACTACACGACCTGTGATTTGAACTCAAGGAAATGTAATTTGTGCTCAGAAGATCACCAGTTCAATCTTCTTTGTGCCCAGTCTGACTGACATTAAGGGCTGCTTGCACCACAAATCATTAAACGCGTAAAGATGACAGAGACAGAATGATGTTTTAAATAGGTACTTAGTGATTTGTGGTTCAAGTGGACCTAAGTAATTCCACTCGTAGAAGCTATTCTTTTACCTGTCCATTTAGATGTGCGGACACAAGCAGGACCCTCGCAGCTCGGTGCACCTCCACCAGCTCTCCGGGCAGCGGTGCGGCGGCGCCCGGCGGCTGGAACCACACCGAAGCGCCCTCCGACCACTCTGACAGGCCCCCGGAGCCCGCCATGCTGTGGAAGAAATTAAATGTCAAGATGCGGTTGTTTAAGGAGTAAGTTCTTTGTTGAGGTAGGAGCTTTTGTGCGGTCGGCATGTAAGTAGTAGATGCGAGGGTCATTGAAATTTTTGATTTATATAAAACCATACCAGCTTCCCTTTACTCCATTTATAGTTAGGTGTACCAAGAAATTCCAAACCTAAGGTTTATTTAATGGGATATTGTTAGGGGGGAAATCAATGGGGTATTGTAATGAAACATTCAGTTAAAAATTAAGTAATTATTTATTAATCAAGGTAGTCGAGTTCGTAATGTTAATTAAATACAACAGGCACATACAATTAATATAATACATTGTGACAATTTATTCGAACTGTCACAAGTAGATAGGTGACGGTGCGCAGCCGCAGCCGCAGCCGCACGGCGGAGATGACGTGAAGCAGATGGGGGTGGGGGGAGGTGGCTGCACGCAGAACGGCTCCAGGGGAGGCGGCTGAATGCACATCGATGGTGGCAGCGGAGGCTGCACCACAACTGGAGGTAGAGGAGGAGGTTGTACGCTGATAGGAGCAGGAGGAGGAGACTGCACACACATGGGTGGTGGGCATGGAGGCTGCACAGTGATGGGAGCTGGCGGGGGCAACTCAATCATCATTGGAGGCGGTGGCGGCGGCTGGACCATCATCGGAGGTAATGGCGGCGGCTGTACTGGCATCGGCGGCAGAGCAGGCGGCTGGATCATTATCTGTCCCAATGGTGGCGGTTGCACTACAATCGGTGGGGGAGGAGGCAGCTCAATTATAATCGGCGGCGGCAGCGGCAAGTCTAAGTAAATCGGTGCTGGCATTGGAGGGTTGACGTACATCGCTGGAGGACACGGAGGTGTCACACACATTGGAGGAGGTGGCGGAGGGGTTACACAGATAGGAGGAATGGCAGGCGGACTTATAGTCATTGGAGGTAATGGCGGAGGATTGACCATCATAGGGGGTGACGGAGGGGGAGTGATGGTGATTGGCGGAGGACAGGGGAGTTCCAACAACATTGGAGGTAAAGGAGGAGGCTGAACTTGGAGTGGCGGTGGCGCTGGTAGTGTGACGTAGACTGGGCAGGCCGGGGGAGCCGGGATGTTCAGCGGAGGACAGCAGCAGGAGCACGGTGGGGGTTGTGGCATGTACGGACATGGCGCCATTACTGGTGGTGTTGCGTAGGGCGGGTAGTAATACTGGGCGTTAGCAACATGCTGTAAGTAAAAATAATTAAATAATGAGCTACAACACAATTCAATGCATCCAGGCTCAAGTTACATTAAATCATAATAATAAACAGACTTGACAATGTAAAAAACAGTACAGTTAGCGACGATGTTATTGGAAATACAGTAAACAGAACCTTACCTGAGCAATCGCTACTAATAGTAGGATAAACATTTTTGTAGGCACCTCCATCGGAGCCCAGTGAACTTGAACTTGTCTGATCCCACAAACATACCTGTTTTATACCCACATATTACTCCAGAATTGTATGCAACACCGATATAAAAGTATGTAATCTTGATGAACAAACATTACATTCAAGTAACATTTGTTGCTTATCGAATATGTAATCTTTTAGCATTTAATAAATAGGTGGAAATTTAAGTAAATCACGTTTTGAAACAGATAAGGATATTACAAAGATTTTACGACAAAATACCTCAGTGTTATTTGAATATTAAGGGCGTCAAGCTGTGCCGAAAGTGGAACCCTGCGGGACACCCAAGGATGCGCGAATTCGTAGAACGGGGACATAAGAAGAGTTGACTGGATTTAGAAGTGCGTGTCATGAGGAACGCGGAAGACTACGAAAATAACAGACTGTGGAGGAGATGGAATCCTGACAATCACCGAGATGATGATGAGAAGAACAAGAAAGACCTGCGGGTTAGTGGAATATTGAGCAGCTCTCCCAACATTAATAAGTGTTCACATCGTAACAAAGCGTTGTATTATGAACAACTTATCTGATTGCCTGGTAGTAAATAGTCGTTTAAAACCTCGAGATGACAGCTTGCCTCATAAACCCCAAGAGTGGACATGACGGAATGATAGAGATTACAAAGAGAAAACTGAACTCTTGCTTATGTTAATGTTAATCTCAGAATGCGTTATTGAATCGATCGTTCATAAGATTTATTGGTTATCAATCATTAATTTGAGTGAGCTTTTAGCGATTAATGATGTAATTGGTCATCGTTCATTGCTTCGTGCGTAAACGTCGATAAGGATTTATAGTGTTGATCCTTAATTGTAGTGTTTAATTTAAGAAATGTTTTTGTGTGTGTTTGCTTCTGAAGTTGCTGTTGATAATCTTGCTTGGCCGACATTATGAACAAAAGCTATCTTAATGCACATTGTTAAGTATGCAGATCGTGTGCATAATAAACGAATTCATCTCATCATGTGATCACTCGGTGACTCGGTTTTCCTCTTACTTCTTAGTTAAGTCTCGACATTAATATCTCAACTGCCGTGATGACTAACACTAAACTATGCGAAGATAATTGTGTTCAACTTTTCTTCGAGAATTTTTCCAGTCAGGTAAACATGAAAATGAAAAACAAAGATAAATATTCTGCAGAAATTAATAGGTACTAACAGCAGACTAGTTTATCATTTCAGAGAATTCTTAGCAGGAGCACATAAATTTCACTGGAAATTAACGCAAACATAATCTACAATTGCATTTTCTTGAAAGCATGACGAAAGTACAGGTATTTAATTAACAACGTATTGATTTATGGTCACATTTGTCGTTTAATTAGTGGACGCAATGTTTTGATTAAAGTAAATACTATTAATATATTTATCATAATCAAAAAACCGTAAAACTAATTAGCTAGATATTTCCTGAGGCAGAACGGGTTTATGGAACATCTCTCCGTCGGAAATGGTTTTCACTTTCTGTACCTACGTCACTTGACATTCAGGTGCTATTAAGGTGCATTAGTAGTACTATGTAAGTGCTTGAGTAGAAATCGGCTTGCTTCGCTTTCCTTGCGTGATGTGTGAAGAGGCAGTTCAATGGGAAATGTGGTGAAAAGGGAACATTCTCACTCGTTAGTCGTTATACATGACAAAGCTAAGGAATTCAATTAGCCTTGAATGCATAAGGTTTGTTTATATTAAGCCTATTTTGTACTAGATTCCGAGTCAAAGTGGTAAGTTATTTGATTTTTCTGACGTCTAACGTATGGATAAACAAGTCATGTTTAATAGCACTATTTTCAAAATAAACCTTTTCATCAGCCTTCGTGGAATACTAGTACTCGTATATGAAGTTAGAACGTTCCTATGCTATATCCTGTTTTCTATTTAAATTAAATTATTCATGCACATATTATTTTCTTCTATGATTCTATCGTCCAATACGCACTGTCAATTCGCAATAAACTTTCTCTGACATTTATTGCATCAAGCACTACACAACAACAACATTTATTTAAAAGTTAAACCAAAATATTCCAACCGGAATATTTTCTCTCAAACTCGTCTTGCCTTCCAAAGACTTTTCCAAACCAGACACTGTAGACAGCTGATTCAACACATTAACATAACCATTTCTAATGTTATTCTCCCCGGCATAAATATCAAACGCACTCATGACGCGACCCAAAAAAAGTTCATTGGATCCGGGAAACAATGGTCGCAGAGCCACTTCCGTCTGCCAAAGACTTTGAAGCGAACCCACCTCTGATGCATACCAATAGATGTAACCCGATCGATTTTAAACGGTGCGTGGTCGCAGAGTTTTGATAAGCTATAAAGTGCGTTTCAAATCGGTCGGGTTATCGTAATGTTGTGTATTCTGGCTTCGCCTCGACCTCAAGAGGTAAGGCTTTCTACACGTACGTTCGCTGCGTCCATAAGTTGATCTTAGGTGTCGAGTAAATAATTAATAGGCGAACTCAATGCAAGTTAAGTTGTGGAAGAATGTCATGGTTAACTTAAGTAAGATTAGAAGGAAAATGGTGAGCTGGACTTGATAATTAAGTATGAAAAGGGAATACCGAAAATTACTAAAACTACGTCAAAAAACTAACAATGTGTCATACCGTCCAGCCGATTAATATCAATAGATCAGGACTAGAAAACATTACCTACCAGCATGTAGATACGTACCAGGCTATACACACGTCTGCCTCGTCGTTGAGACTATTTTATGCCAATGTTCGAAGCTTAGTTAAAACGGGTAAACTAGACGAATTGAAATGCATACTTAAATCATTTAACCAATCAATACACATTATTTTACTTACCGAGACGTGGATAAAAAACATAACAGAGGCAGGACTGCTCGAAATACCGAATTATACACACATTTACAATATTCGAACAGATGGTGTAGGCGGTGGCGTTTCTATGTATGTACACAAAAATATCAAGTTCAAAATTAAATATGACCGCTACGTAAATGGTAACAATTTTCTATTTATTCAACTGGAAAAGCTGTCGCTGACCGTTGGAATCATTTATAAGCCACCTAATACGAATGCAAGACAATTTCATGAAACATACTCGACTCTGTTAGAAAGAACAAGACAAAAAACAATTGTGTTTGGTGACTTTAACATAGATTTACTGCGAAATGAATGTAAAACCACAGACTACATGAACATGGTACACGAATCAGGCTACTCTATAATAAACAATACTCATGAGCAGTATGCCACTCGGGAAACAGTAAATACAAAAAGCATAATCGATCATGTGTGTACAAATATTTCCGATTCCAGCATACACATGGCATTAATTGTGTCAACTTTATCTGACCACAAGCAAATATACGTAGGGGTAAAGAAGTATAAGCAATCATTAATACAGAATAAACATCATCATCATCATCATCAGCCTATAATGTTCCCACTGCTGGGACACAGGCCTCCTCTCTGTGAGAGGGAGAATAAACAAACACAAACAATACAAAACAATACAGAATAAACAATATCAAGCAATTGACTACAGCGAACTTTTTAACAAAATAGAGAAGGGAAATTTACCACAGGAAGACTATAGCTACGACACACTGGAAACATATATCAAAAAGCAAATTGAAGATGCAAAAATTTCAAAAACTAAAATCCTTAATTTACCCCAGAAGGACTGGATTAATAAAACTGTAATTAACAATATAACTGAAAGAAATCAACTATGGCACAATTACTCAAAGGATCCTAAGAGTGAAGAACTAAAATTAAAGCTAACAGCTGCAAAGGAAAAAGTGAATAAGACAATAGGCAAAGACAAGAAGAAATATTATTATGATGCTTTTGATAAATGCAAAAAGAACCCCAAGAAGATGTGGAAATTAATAAATACCCTTGCTAAAAATAAAATAAACTGTGACTGTGCTCCCCCAAAGTTAATTGTAAATAATACTGTCATATCAAATGGTACATAAATTTGTAACAGTTTTAATCATTACTTTGCAACAATCGGTTCTATACTAGCTCATAAAATACAATCAAACCAACCTAACACTATACACACAAAAACTATACATAAAGCTAAGGACAGCCAAGGCCCTAATCTAATGGAACTGCACCCGTGTTCAGAAGATGAAATCAAAAAAATTATAGATAACTTAGATAATAATACCAGTTGTGGGATAGACGGTATAACCACTAAGGCTATAAAGTGTATCGGAAACCTAATCGCAAATAATCTTGCAAAATGTATTAATGACTGTCTAATCAAAGGTGTTTTCCCAGACAGCCTGAAGATAGCCAAGGTGACGCCTATTTATAAAGCAGGAACTAAAACTGATCCCGGCAACTACCGGCCTATCTCTGTATTGCCTGTAATTTCAAAAATATTTGAAAAGGTATTATATACTCGGTTATTTGATTACTTGAACGAAATAGACTTCCTTTATGAACATCAGTACGGATTTAGACCACATTCTAATACACTCGCAGCAACAATCGATTTAGTAACTAAAATTAAAAATAATATCGACAAAAAGCAACTAGTTCTAGGTATTTTCATTGATCTTAAAAAAGCATTCGATACAATAAGTCATTCCATACTATTAGAAAAGCTAAAAAGTATTGGAATCACTGACAAAGCTTACAAAATATTCGAATCTTATCTTGCAAATAGACATCAGATAGTAAAAATTGATAATTTTGAAAGTACATCTGCTGAAATTGTATGCGGAGTTCCGCAGGGATCAGTTTTAGGACCACTGCTTTTCTTAATTTATATAAATAATATAAGTAATATTGGTTTAGCGGGACATATCTCACTGTACGCAGATGACACATGTCTTTTTTATTTTGGCCACTCAATGAATAGTGTTATTACTGAGGCATAGCAAGACCTTTATATTTTAAATACGTGGCTTAAGCAAAACTTACTGACTATTAATGTTAACAAAACTGCATATATAATATTTTCTCCTAAGAACAAGAAGATTCCTGATTTCCCTCCTCTTACGGTTGATGGCCAACAACTGGTAAGATCAAACCATGAGAAATACCTAGGCCTGATCTTGGACAGCAGACTGACATTCAGACCTCACATTGATTATGTTAGAAGTAGATTGATTCCGTTGACTGGAGCTCTGCGAAATATTGCTAAATGTGTGCCATTTAAATTACGCTACACAATCTATAATACACTGGTCAAACCGCATCTAGACTATTTAATCCAAGTGTGGGGACAGGCCGCTATTACACATCTTCATGACCTACAAGTAACTCAAAACAAGGCAATCAAAGTTCTTTTTAATTACAATTACCTAACACCTACGAAAGACATTTATGCTAAAACTAAACTATTTAACCTTAAAAAATTATATATTTACCACACATGCATACTAATAAAGAAAATTTTAACAAACAATATACACTCACAAATCACCTTCAAACACAAAACTCACCACTACTACACCAGGAATACGGATAGTATAGAACTGCGTTCAGTTAGGACTTTGTACGGAAGAAGAACTATTCAGTTTGAGGGAGCGCAGCTTTATAATAATTTACCGAAAGAAATAAGAGATAGTTCATCAGTGAACATTTTTAAGAATAGGTTAAAGTTGTATTTGGCTAACCAACAATAATAAATCATTACTACATATATGTACTCGATAGATTGAACGACAATTATGTTTATTACTTAAGATATTTTTTTTTAGTTTCTCATATTTAAGTGAACTATGTATGTTCTTTTTGAGAAATTAATTTCTTTAAACCGAAGATTAGCAAGTTTTATGAGACTCAAAGTTAAGAACATGAATATGATAATATAACAAATAGACATATAAAATACCGATGACTAAGCTTGAATAAATAATCGACAACAGTAAACCGGAATAACTCTACTTACTTGATGTACGCGTTTGTTTATTATTGAACTATGTAAACTAATATTAATTAAATATTATATTATGCTGTAGCTTGCTCAAAAACAACTACATACTTATTTAGTATCTAACTCAAATAAGCTTGGAATTCGCCAAGGCATCATACTCGGCCCACCTCGGTAAACGTAATTGACGTAGTAAGACTTGACTGATTCACAAAACTAATGCAGGATTCAGAAAACGTACGATATGTTTACAAAGTTCAAGAACAAGTCGATTCAAAGTAAACAAAACCTTGGCAACTATGAGTAGATATAGATTTCATTTGTTTTTTCAGCTACTGCTTATTTTTCAACGAACTAAAAAGCATTAATTTAATTATCTGCTCCATGAAATTATGTCGGTCGGATTAGGCTTTTAGACAACGAAATTACTTAAATAGACTGCATTCAAGAAAGATAGGACTTCAATAGCGAGCAGCAGTAAGAAATGTAAGGAATTATTGATGGTGGTGACACATAATAGAAAGTTAAGTGCAATCTGATAGCGTATGTAGTCGAAGACAGTAATTCATGAACATTATGCGAGCGTGGACATAAAGGGCCGGCCAAGCAGTTAGATTGCCTAGGCTTTATAGTAAGTACCAGCCTACCAGGCATTGTTATTAAGTACGCAGGTCATGCATTCGAAATCTGAGTGCTTCTACAGCCTGATCGTAAAGATTTGTCACTAAGCTTTCAAGACGATTAAGAGACATCTATTCTTCACATCTCCATAAGAATATAAAGGATGGTGAAGGGAAATCATAATAATAAAGGTAGGCAGATAACACGTATGCATCTAGGCATGATAATTAAGATGAATAAAGGGTACAAGGGTAAAAGGTGTACATATTAAGCTTTAACAGCGTATTCCAGAAGTTTGAAGTGAGACCGTAGATCACAGAACACTGCTCCTAGCAGTAGATTCTAATAGACGTGTCAATGACAAAAGAAATAAACACTTTAACATTGATATGCAGGTGCATAAGCGACAACGATTGAATGCTAAAAAAACGAAGCTGCAGAAATATAATGACCGAATGAAATTGTGTCAATGTTAGCAAAAAATTAATAATTTAAAAATACAAAATTGTCATAGAAGCAATGGCATTCGCACGCTGAATTAATACATAATAAAATAAAAACTGTATATCCCAACAAAGGGTTAATGTCAATTTAAAGAAAAAATGCTACGCTTGAACGCGTTTCGGATTCATACCACGAGTTGTAATTACAAAAAGATGGCAGCCACCATTTTGTGCAATGGTCACTACTACAAAATAGAAAAAAACAAACGCAAAAAGAAATGCGATATTTTGCGAACATATACGCTTTTAGAGGTCCGTTAGCAATAAAATAATAATCATTTAGAAACGATAGCATCATTAGCAAATCTAGTCTCATCACTTTCATTAGCTATCATTGTGGTCATACACAATTTCCTATCAATATTTTCTTTTTAAATACTATTGTGAGTGAGACGAGCGCGAAATGCTCGTCATAAACATGTTTTGGCCTCACAAGGCGGTTCCGTTACGGCTAGCTTAAATTGTGGCACGTCGCCCGAGGCTGTATTGACCGTTTTAAATCTTTTTAGTTGATTTTGTAGATACAATCAATCCTTATGTCGAATTTGCATATTATCTCGTAGAAATTAAACGATATTTAAGACAGTTTTGGCGAAATTAATCAGCAGGCAATATAATTTAGGCCTCTAAATAATTATTCAAGAATTTCGTGTTGAGTAATAAAATCGACTGTTTATTTATGGCAACTTTCTGACAGTTCTAGATTTAGAGATGACATTTAGCCAGATACTGTTATTTTTAATTGTATAACAGATACAGACCGAACAACTTGGTGCATGCGAATTTTTTTTCTTCTAATTAAAAGTTGCTTAACTTTGCCGTAATTAGTGGCTGTTATAGCATAATTGAAGTGAGGAATTATGATGATTGCGTTATATTACATCACTAACACGATATATCGACTTTTACATAGTGTAAAACTTGCGAGGAGTAGCGAGAGCGACACATAAAATGTCAAAATAGAATCGTGAAATGTCAAAGTTGACAAGAAGAGACAATGAAGCGACCTTTGCGATACTTTACATTTCATTTGATATTATATCTTTCACAATTCACAAGTTAACACTGTTTTAAGAATCTCTTTGACGCATCTGTTCCTATTTTATAAGTTAGTGCATTGTTTCACCACTAAATTCTTGAACAATTTCAGAGCACCTGTGAAATAGTTACTTAAAATTTTCTCTATATTTGTAGCCTGTCTTTGATATAGCTTTGTCCATATACCTACCGAGATGACGACTAACAGAGAAGTATCTATGGAAGAAAAATACATGTTGAGTCGACCCCAAGTAAATGGGGATAAGGGCAAGAGAATCATGACGAGCTTTCTCTATATACTGTACACTTCAGATCACCAAACTTTATGGCTCCTCAATATAGCTTTGGTTCTAGTTACGATGTCCCAACATTACTTCAAATTCATCTTCTCAGAATCTGAAATAACACTTTAGTAGTGGTTCGTAATTATGTCCGCATCTATCCGTTGACATAATCACCCGGCCTTCACCTTCAGAGGCGGCTGCATTTTTCTCAGCAATCATTTGACTCGCCAGTACCGCACTGGCATCCATTACAATGAAATCACCTTTAATTAGTCACACGTGTTGCTAGTTCACGATTTTATGCTAACACCGTTTGTAACTTTGTAGGGCTGCAACAATGTCGTGGCAGTACTGCAGTTTATTGTAGCTGGAGATTAGATAAATGTAGTAGTTTAGTCGACTCTTGTCGTGACCCAATGCCAGGCAGTAAATACAAACACTATACTATTAAGGCTTTTTCTTGTCATGAATGAATCCATAACAAACGTTACATTTTATAAACTTTCAAGTTCTACCTAAATTCAATACTTAATGCTTTAAATTGTTCAGGAATAAAACAGACTTCAGGCATTACCTGCCTTCACGTTTTATACTGAAAATAATTCAATCTTCTTTTCAGATAGCGCTGAAGCACTTCTTCCCCAGCATCACAAAATTCAAAACCTGCTTTGACATGCTTGCCATTGCTTGCCTTTTATGAAAATGAATATATCCATTTTTGTTTGTGCTAATACATCGTAGAATGTTTAATATTTTTAAATACCAGAAAGTAGTCCAAGTTTAATAAACAATACCTATACAAGTGAATCATGTATTTGGTTCACAAACATCTTAATTTTGTCCGCACATTCCACCCGCTCAACGCTTGAATGGGCTTTGACTAATTCGTACCGCATTGTTTACTGATTACTCTAAAAACTAACAGCACAGTAAAAGTACAATTTCTACGCTTTTCTGATTTAAGATGTTTTGTACGAAAGTAGCAATTATTTCTGATATGATTAGCGTAAGACGGAAGGAATTAGTCACAAATAAAAATAATTTCTATGTGTCGCACATCGCACATTCATTCAATCATTTAAGAAGAGACTCAACAGTTTTACAGCCAGTAAACAACGACAATTAAAATTATGAAATAAAAGGTACAGTTCGGCAGAAAATGCACGTCACCACATTAAGGAATGGTTGCGTCCATTCCGCGTGGGTAAACACTTACATAATTTCAATATCTCCATACATTTTTTTCTATTCATAATTAAAGAAGTGCAACATAATTCATTGTTAAACGTGGCGTATCAGATTTTATTTTATTGCATAAGCGATGCTTCAGTGTGGGATCGAGGGCAGAGACAGACTTGCGCCCGCGCATCGGTGTCAGTGGAACAATAGTACATACACACAGTGGGGGAAGGAAGTGTCAATAATTAATAGAAAATGAACAGTCTTTTGTGTGCTCACTCAAGTGAGATTCCATAATGGATTACTTAGTTTTTGAAAGACAGAGAGACAGAGCACAAACCAATGACCTAAAGAAAACAGGCGGTTGAATAAGTTGTCTTAGTCCAATTTCATTGCAGAAAACATAACCTAGAAACAACAAAAATACCTAAGTACTACAGGCCAAACAGACGGCACGTCAAATATCTGCCAAGAATCTTGCATCAAAACCTGCACGTTAAAATCCATTATATCAGAGCGAACCACTTGACGTAACGGAGTCAATCACCCAATATAAAGTACAACAAAGTAAAAGTGGTGCGTTGCGACAATAAAACCAAAGGCGCCATTGACAGCACTTAACCTTGGCAAGTGGAGCATTTTCCAAATAAACCAATTTGTCAGTTTTGTAATTGAATAATTTAGTACGTCGACAATTTGTGAGGCGAGAGGCGTGAAAACGTTGCGTTAGTGTTTTGTCACGGGACAAGGAACTGTCATGCTGTGTGGCTGCAGGGCTGACTGCTCAAACCAGTTAGACTGCATTTACAATATTTATAGCTGTAGACACTAGTATAGATATGACCAAAGGATTTGTCTTACTAGATTGACCATCTAAGAGTCATTTTTGAAAACATAAAATAGAGGTAGAATATGAAAGAAGACATGGGATCCTTGGCTATACAGACAAAAAAAAGGAAATCAATTAATTATCAAAATCACAGGACAGGAGAAAATCAAAGATGATCAAAGAAATACTGGAGAGCCTTCTAAATTATCAAAGCAAGCAAATAACAAAACTGTCATACCAGCCCTTTGACAAACATTGCCAACTGATAATGAAAGTAAACTAAGCAAGGACAGTAATGATATCAAACAAATCAATCGGCCAGCTCCCGAGCACTAATTTCATAACTTTCAAGTTACTCCGGTCGAAGCTATACTCAAACCGGTATCACAGCATATCAATCAGCATACAATTATTGCAAAATTACTGCTTGTGAAATAACCAGTGTAATGAGCATTGTAATGACCCGCCGTAACAGCTGATCAAGTTTGTGTTTAATGGAATTTCACTAATCTTATTACACGGACTGGACGAAGTAGTTTTATTTGCATTTCAATGCAGAGCAATTTTCTAGGCGTTGATTTATTGACTACATTTCGGATTGGATGAGGATGTCTAGATTCTAGAACCAATATTTCTATAAGGTTTCATCCCATCCCACCCTTTACAGATTTCTATAAAGATTACAGCAAATCCATAAAGGATGGTTTAAATCATAGTCCGAGAGAAAGGTGATGGCGAAATGAAATCTAATTAACATCATGCAGTAACATAACTTCCTCCTTCGCTAAAGCTATAACAGTTTACATGTCGCGGTTAGAAAATGATCGAACATCACACTAATATTATAAAGGCGAAAGTTTGTGAGTGTGTGTGTTTATATGTTTGTTACTTCTTCACGCTCAAACGGCTGGACCAATTTTGATGAAATTTGGTATAAGAGATAGCTTGAGTCCCGGAAAAGGACATAGGGTACTTTTTATCCCGATATTCCCACGGGATCGAGACTTATGCGGGTAAAACCGCGGGGCGCAGCTAGTTTCTTACATAAAGGTGAGCAAGCAATTAATTCGTTAATTTAATAGTGAAGGTTTGTGAAAGGGCCGGCTAATAAATTAATTGTGTAATTTCGCACATGCTCTCCGCGTGGGTGTAAATAAACGTGTACGCGACAAAACAATAGGCTGTGGGATGAACACATACGATTACTTTAACCTCTACACCACACAATGGCGCATTGAGAGTCAAATGTCGTACGAACAACCACTTCGCTACAAAAACTGTAAACAACAAAAATAAACTCAATCGCAGGAATAATAAGGTTCTTGTAACAGCTGTAAAACAACCAACTTACGAAGACCCACAACAAGTTATAATATATCTTCATTGAAATGTACCAGTCGAAGCGTGACAACGAGCGAGGAAGGTCAAGACAAAGTGGACGATCAAGTTTAGAAGTCAACGATGTCAAGACAATGACTAATTGGCAACTCTTCGCTTTGTAATCTATAAACACGATACAGAACGAGCATCGAGTGGTGCGGTAAAAACATGCGATTGATGTAGGGATGCATTTTTATAGTTTTCTCTACGAGTCATGATTCACATTTGTTATCGACTGTGCAATAGATCAAGCCTTTGTTAATTGGTTAAATAATGGAAGCGGACTGTGTTAATTACAGATAAATACAGCCTGAGAAATGTTTGCATGATATGTCAACATCGATGTAAATACAAAACAAGGAATTTTACAAGACAAACGAGATTAAGTACATAATGAAGTGCAATGCGTTGCGATTGCGGGATTGATTGAATTGTTGATGCCGTTACGCACTGATTGGCTCATCATACAGCTATAAATAGTGTAAATTGAAACAATCGCGATGCACGTTCATTTAATTTTGTTAATCTTTAAAGAGATTTTAAAGAATCAGCAAAAAAATTGCGAAAATTGAAACAGACAGATCATGCAATGATACTTAGTGGTAAAACAAATTGTAGAAATCAACAGAGAAAGTAACAAACACACATTGAAAGAAAAAATAAATCAGAACTGAAAACTGTTCGGTTCAGAAGTGGCAAAGATATTCAGCAACTAAATGCCAGTGTGAATCTTACATGATTGTATTAAAATGAAAATAGATCGTATAAAACTGAAGTTATGGTTAAAAGCGCAAGACGAACAAATTCGGAGACAAAATCCTGAAAGCAGGTACCAAGTTACATGAGCAAGAGTTTACTCAATATTTTAGCGCTCTTAACAGCTATCATAGCACAAACTATGCGCAATAAGTCAACTAAAATAGGACAGGGTCAATCTCAAGTGTGAGAACGTAATGAAAAAATGCAAAATCAAGAGATAAATCTTTTTCTCAGCACTCACAATGTATTTGTATAATTAAAGGAATATAATTTCTAACAATGGCACGAATTAGCGTAAATGGTAGATGATTAATGAATTCAAGCGTTTCCTTAAAGTCTCGAAGTTATTTGATTTTGAAAGAAGACAGAAAGAAAATACATTTATTTAGCACAGACTAATTCAGATGAAAAAAAATGAAGATCGAATAAAAAGCGTAAAGTCCGATGTAAGTACTTAATTAGCAAGAAAGTGTGCCTCACGGCTGCGCCAAAAAGCCCCAGTTCAGCAATAATGCCAGACAACTAGTGCCTGACGCTGGTTTTCAACTGGACCTAATTTCAGTGGGATTACCTACAGATCTACAACCAGAAATACGAAATGTGGATGTGTTATTGGCACACCTCTGCCTGACTCTTCGGGGAAAACCGGCTGGATTACAGGTGATATTGTCTACAACTAGCTAGTTGTAGACAATATCACCTGTAATCCAGCCGGTCGACTACCTAGTGTTATTACTACAGGATAAGCTATTTTCATCATTAGTTCTTATCGATACGACTGAAGAAAACCTACGGATAAGACATGTGTTATACAGTAACATGTTTTGTCGTTTGTATGGATGGGAGATACATACAGGTTGAAGTTTAAAACATGCGACAAATCGAAATGGGAGATTGTACTCGTCATTATGAACAACATTTACTATGGGACCAAAACTGAAATCGCGAAAAAAAATCAGCTGTTCCCTACAATTTATGTTCGCATAACTCGTCAAAATGTAGGGAACAGCTGATTTTTTTTTTCGCATGTTTTCAATTTCACGCTGTATACATTCCATGATACTTGTCACGGAAGTTTATGCTCATGCTGCTATTTCGCTTGGGACCAAAACTCATCGACAAATCAGCATAGGCTCATTCGACTGTCATTCATAGGTAATAAATCTTCAAAACAAATTGTTATGTAAGTACTCTCGGAAGTTACTGCTTACGCAAACCTATAAAACATGAGCTATTCCTTATTGCTCATTGTTCATAACAGATAGAAAATCTCATTGACAAGAAACTGTTGACACATTATGCAACAACAGTCGTCAATTCAACATTGACACCTCCAAAACTTTTGTAACAAGTGCTTCATCTTGTGTGAGATGAATCAGCATTCAATCAGCCGATAAGATCATGTATCTTAAATCAATTATCTATCGAGTTATTCTGGTCAGATCCCCTGTACCCCCCCCCCCCCTCCACCCTCTCCTCCTCGATCCCCTGCTAGTTCGTCTTCTGTTGTATATCTGTTTGTATTATATATAAAACAAAGTCGGGTTAGTTAACCGTTTATAACTCAGGAACGACTGGACCGATTTTTATGAATAGCAGAATAACTATTAAAACATGGGAAAAATTCACAAAAAATTATGAAGGTAATTCATTTTCTCATATATTTTGTATGAAACGGCTTTTTTGTTATTGATTCTGAGGCGGTACGAAGTTCGCCGGGGGTCAGCTAGTGGGTTTATAAACGACAAAAAATTGTATTATGCATTTGTGTGTCAAACTCTTAATTAAAATCCAATAATGTTGTTGATTTTATAGAACGGAGTAAAAATTCCGATGGTATTTTATCTCAGTCACACAGATATGTAATATACCACAGACAATCGACATTCTCATAGACTATAGACTATCCGCACACATCCATATACTTTCTTGTGCTTCCGTGAAGCGAATGAGACGTGTCGTTGAGTGCCGAGGAAAGTTGTCTCTGGCGCGCCCTCCGATACCGTTACATGACAGATTGCTTCATCACCCAACACATACAGGCTTATATACAGGTCAACAACTACGTATATTGAGTAACTGACCTTTACACTTGCTTTTTTCTTGATACATATGCCTGGCGAAATATTTTTGAATGGTGAAATCTTGTAAAAAGGGTGCGGTGTGCCGCAGGGATTTATGGTAGGATCTCTGTGTTTTTCATCTTGTGGTCATTCTGAGCAACCTTTACTTACGAGTATACCATCTTAAATTGAACTATTCAAAGAGACAATACAAATCAATCCAAAGCCAGTCAACCCAAACACAACCCACTTAAGAATTATAAGTGAAATTAAAACATCAAAAGGCAGCCGCTACATGGTAACAAAAACTTGTCGGCAAAATTAGAAAATTACGCCAGATGTTCACGAGACTTTCTAACTGTCGGTCGCTAACTGCGTAACTATTTCCCTATTATATTATAACGACAGCATTACGTGTAGCAGTATAGACAGTCACAACTCTCAATAAACTGCTGGTTCAATTATGGCGATCATTTCAAATGACTCTTGGTTTGAAGGACGTAAGTCATTGATTGTTTAATAATTTCTTCAATCGGCAGCAAATGTATCGTAATGGATCATGTAGGTAATCGATTTATCGTGGCTGTACGGTTGTATATCTGATTTAATTTCTGATGTATTTCTGTCGTCAAATGTCAAATGCATCAATCATAAATCAAATGTTCTGAAATCATTCAATTCTGTCCAAGTGTGAGCCAATTCTGGTGGTTATGAAGTTGCAACTAATAGTCTACAAAGAAGAATAGAATACTCTACACCATATAAATTACAGACATAATTTTGCAAGGGGTGACACAATGGGCGGTCTCAAGAAGATGGGTGATGGCATCATAATCCAAAAATCTGGCTTCTCTTGAGATTGCTATGACTTAAGTGGAAGCTAATTGACTGCATTCATTCACGAAACCTAACCAAAGAAGAGACAACAGAACCCAATATCATCCAAATCTAAGTACCTACCTACACTAATTATTTTCCTCAACGATGAAAGTCCCAGGTTTGCCATACAAACAAAAAGTCTTGTTAAAGCGGTATGTGTAATTAGGGACGGCGATTGAGAGAGCGGCGCGTGCGCAAATATTGGCGGCATGTGTACGAACCTGTGTCCCAACCACACCGGCCGCTTTCCACCACAGTTTCGGCGTAACACTACTCCATTCAACTTTTTTCTCTTAACGTTAATCTCCGAGCCGTTTTCATTGACATTTATGTTCTCGTCGGCATCTTGTTTTATAATCTGTTATTAAAACAGGCTGTTTTAATTTATTATAATGTTGTTTGGATCTTTTAATTGCTTGCATCAATGACAAATCGATTTGTTTTAAGTTTGTTTTTAATGCCAAATTATTTTTAATGAGCCCAATCTCTGTTGATAAACGAGTACGAATCAATTATACATAAATCTTTATACTGTTTGTAACTTTTGTTTTTGATGGAGGCTGTTTCTATAGCTTTATCAGTTTCTCTTGGAAGATGCATCTGTCTGAGCAGATGCTTGTTTTGCTAGACCACACCTTTAACGACTTATGCAACGTTTTCTCAAAGGTCACAGTTTCTCTCGATGTACCTATTTTAAAACAAAGGGCCAATGGAAGCAGACCTTTCTTCATCTTATTAAACATTTTCATAGAAACCAGAAAAAGTAGTTTAAATCATTAAAATAAAAGCGGTCCAAAAGATGCATAAGGTATTATGCAATATAAGTCCAGCCAGAAAAACCAGTGATGAATGAATCAACCTCAACGCACTTAATTCCACTTGCCATGATACTTTCCACACAACAATCAACACATGTTATGCCCACATCATACCTGGTAATGATAGCCACTTGACACGATTCAGTGACACACATCGATGGCTCGTGGCTAGTGGCTAATAACCCTATAGATTTGTCGTCAACGGCAACCGCACAGTTTTTCACCAGACCGGCTGTAACTGCGTAACAGTACTACGCTGACATAATTTGCTACCAGTTGTACGGTCGCCAGCATTAGCATGTGAAAAATATGAAGAAAATTACATTAGATGTACTTACCTATTTAAAACTAACTAAGTACCATCGATATATAATATGTACAGTACCATGTTTGGAGTTGCACATGAATTCATCTGCATGTAAAGTTCAAAAAGAGATAAATACTACCCTGGGTTTCGTAAAATTCTCTAAGTACGGAACTTCCGAAATTTTCCAAAATTCATATTTTGTATTTTCAGAAAATTTTGAAAGGTTACATGCGGTACGTTGTCTGTCCAATCGCTGAAGAACTGGCTTGCGTAGATTTTTATCCGGTGTTGTTTTGTTTCTATTAGGCCTGTGTCTAGCGAATCGAATACCTACTCAAGCCAATAAAACTGGAAGCACGCTTTGTCATAAAATATGTTATGATTCGACTAAAATCGGCTCTAATTCTATGATCTTTCACTTTTGCAAATCGAGATTATCAAAACCATAGATATAGAATTCCGTAGATTGGGCATGAGAGTGAATGAGAGCTCCCGCTTTAACGGAACTTTGCTGTGTTAGAAAGAGAGAGAAAGTGACACTGTTAACAGGGCCAAACACGTATTTGCTACCGGCCCATACCGGCCCCGGTGACTGTTTACGTGAGCGTTTCGGCAATTATTTAAGCGAACTAGAGTGATAACCTGTGATTAAATAACCATAATACGATGGTTTCTTGTGCAGTACCAGGATGTGAATCTTCCAAAAAGAAAAACCCCCAGGATTACTCGTTTCACCAGTATGTTTACAATGTGTTTTAATCGTTATTTCTGCATTAACAATGCACTAATAAGCCGGCTATAAGCAAAATATGATGAGAACATTATTATACTTACGATTTAGATGAATTAGCATGCCTAAAACCACCGTATTTAAGAAATAACAAATAGAGAAATACGAAGGAGTTATAACCTCACTTTTTAGTGTTGCGTAGCCTAATTTTTGTTGATATCGACAGCTAAGACAGGTAGCTTCATACAAATGCATAATCTTAGAAAAATAGATTGTATTTAAGTACTTATTGTAACAAACAAAATAAAATATAGATATATGTATTACGCACACACTTACATTTCACGCACACTTAGATCAATGGTTTTTGGTCTCGTTTGATTGTTGACATTACCAATCTACGGAATTCTATATCTATGATCAAAACTATGGGCGTGTTCTTCATACCATCAGGACATTCGATATTTGAAAGACGGTGGGACCATAGACATGTCACTAAAGTGTTACAATCATTTTACCGTAACAATTCGATTGAATCTGCCTAGACTGAGTAGGATGATCCAGTTGATACCTATAATCGTAGCAGACGATTAGAAAAAAAATTCTTGTATTGTATTGTAACGTTAAGCTGTGCTAAATCTAAATGTCATTGTCTATGACAGATTAGATCCGAATTTGGACATTGTCATATGCAAATAAAATAATGTTTGTTAAGATACCTTTGCCTGTTTCATCTTTTCTTTGAGACCGTACTCAAATCAAAGACTTACTATTTGGAACACAACTTGCGCTACAAACCGTACAACATAAGTAGGTGAAATAATGACTGTTTATAAGTAGCAATATTTTGGAACAGTGAGGTGTGACGTGTTTACTAACGGTCACTGCCGTCCGGCTCACTTTGAGATATAGTTTTTGCTACACTTAGCCGACCAGACACCTGACACCTGACGCATAAAGCAATTTGCTAAGCTATTGGTATTTAGCCTTCCATTCCATTCCATCAAGTTAATTAAAATGGAAAAAAATGCAACAAAAATGTATTAGGATCCGTGTTTTGCTCAAAACTTGATCCGTCTTCGACACATTGCAGCTGTATAAAGTTCGTAAAAAATATAACTGCATAACATTGCCTGGGGAAGATATCGCAAACAAGTTTTCATTTCCACTATTGGACTTTGCAAAATGAAGGCTCAACGAAGGGAAACACTACCGCAGGCGATGGGCTGGCAAGCTACTGTTTATGCATTATTCAACCTTTAAGACCAGTGCCTTATTATTTTATTATGGCTTTTGCAATTGCAATTCAATAAACCTCTTTTTGCCTAGAGCCTTGTTCGAGTCAAGAAACTTCAAAAAAACACAATGACGTTTCCAATTCATTCAATTATTCCTACGTCATGCGTCATTTAAACGTGGAGAACGTGGAACGCGAATCTAATCTGGGAATAATGGAAAAACAAAAGGAGTTAGGTAAGACGTTCATCGTCCTTTGGCGTGGTCGAGCGAGTGGTCACAGTGCAGTGATCACCTTGACCGCAGCAGCCCGGTCAACTGGCACCCGAGCCGTGTCGATTCGAATCACTGCCCACCGCTAGTGTTACGTGTGTGGAGAAGTAGACTTGTCTGTACTTAGAAAGTATTGTGTATGACAGGTAGCCTGTAAAATAGAATAGGATAGGATGGATTTTATAGTTTTATGCCAGTTTTTCTTAAAACTATCTTCACCTCAAATGACAAACTTTTAACCATTGATATATTAAAATGGCTAAATAATAACAGCCGCACAGGTCGATCGATCAGGTTAAGCTACGCTTGCCGTGGTTGGTCTGTGGATGGGTGACCATCTTTACATACCGAGACCCCTCCGTGCCTCGGAAAGCACGTTAAGCCGTTGGTCCCGGTTGTCATACGTGGATCTTTGACAGTCGTTACCGGTAGTCAGAAGCCCGAAAGTCTGATAACCAGTCTTACCAAGGGGCATCGTATTTGTGGAGGTTAGATAGGCAGTCGCTCCATGTAAAATACTGGTATTCAGCTGCATCCGGTTAGACTGGAAGCCGACTCCAACTTAGTTGGGAAAAGGCTAGGCAGATGATATTGATATTAAATAATTCAATGCTTTTAACGTTATTCTGACGCAGTATTCTCATGAATGTCATCCGGAACTACATCAGGAACTAACAATCGCAATAAAAACAACTAAGTAAACGGGGACGAAATTGAGAATGGAAGCTGCGTACGAGAAAGCCACACACGGTCAAGTTCTTTCGTTTGACATTTCGTCAGCACACTTCGGCACGCAATCACAGGAATTGGGACAAGAATTTGTGGTCACAAACAATTGAAATTCGCGCATTGGACACATGGTCGCTGAATTTGAATGAATTCGATTCTGTCAAGATTGACAAACGTTCGAAAGTGAACTTTTCAGATGAAAAGTTCACTTTCAAATATTTGAATTTAGAATAATTGATTCATTGCAGGTTTTCAGTAACGGAACCAGAGAGTTCTTCTGACTGAAGACGTTTTAGCCTTCGTTAGAATTCTTTATGCAGATCTCAAAATAGCGTAAATCATAAATGCACAAATACAGCTTCATAGACAAAGTGTAGGTATTGGTTCAATAAGTACAGTCAATTTACTCGAGTAACTTAACTATCTACTAGTACATATTATGTGTCAGCATACATAGCAAGTCAGTAGCAACTAGCAACTGTTGCAAGCCTTAGCGTTTCGAATCGCAATGGACGATACAAGCTATTGTCTGCCGATGGTGACTCCTTCGGTACAGTCTGGTAGACAAGTCGGAATAATTAAACTCTAATTTTTAATTTGCTATACCAAAATGACAGCAAAATTATACTAAATAATGTCATGTTGACATGTGCCACTGTCATTTTAGTCTAGCAAATAAAAAATCTGAGTATAGAAAGTTAGAAGTAGGTAAAAGTCCACATACAGCAGTATTATTAATAATAGTCAGTTTTAAAACATACAAAATCGAATCAGTCACTTCGCCTGGCAGATAGTGGCATGGCAGTATCATGGCTTTAAGAAAGTTCAAGACAAAAAGTTTCATAACTCTGACGTGAAGGTTTGCAAACATATAGGTATTTGCTTTGACGTTAATTGCAAAACACAATCAATAAAAGTTTGCGACGTGTCAACATCCACTCTTCTAGTTCCGTACTTTCTCCACCCATGCATACGCAATAAACCATAAATCAATATCGTAAAATCACTCCTGCGTCTGATTGTACTCGCCATGTACGGCGCGCGGCCCACGTACTTCCGATGTGTAGACCTACCTTTGTATAGCACCTACGTACCTATCATACGTAGGTATATCTAGTATTTATTGTTTAGACAGCACGACGGATCCTCGCTCCCAAGTGGCTACCAAGATCGAAGGTTGAATAGAGAATGAGGAGCTGACAATATGAATGCAGTTTTTTTTTTTTTATGGCGTGCCGTGTGTGGGCAAAAGCAACACGTCGGTTGAGCTTTATTTGTTGCACATAGGTATAACATAATAATGAAATCAATCACAGAAATCAATGCGAGTACCATTATGCACTTTATTTCAAAGTTATACCTAATTAACTACTGCCTGTGGCATTTTTATTAATTTGCTGTTTTAGCCACATGTTGTTCTTCAACCACTACAAGCTGTCAGTGTAAGAAACAAGACAGACCTTGGTTAGATATCGAATGCTTACTTCTTTAGTTCAAGATTGTAATATGCACCGCACAAGTCCGAAGTCATAGGTTTCTTAACCTTCTCTACTCAATCCGTAATAGGTACAATATTATTATACTATTGTGTTGTGACTTGCGAGTTTCTTGTGTAGCCAACAACAGCACCGCTGGCTACCTAGATTAGCTAGCATTTTGCTCTTCAATTTAAGTAACCACAACCTACAAGTCCTAAAACTTTTGCAAGATTTAATTGTTGTTTATATTGTTGCAATGTTCGTAATGTATTTTTGCCGCAGTGACTAATGGCCAGAAAATCAAGTTTATAGAATTTTATTTTCGTATAAAAAGGAGTGGTGCCAATGATGGTGAACATTTACGTTGTAAACTTGTAATTCATAGTTTTCTAGGCAGCTAAATTAGGCAAACACGTTGGCTGTGTGCAGGCAGAATGTCTGCATTCCTTCGACCCATGTGTCCCTAATGCGAGCCCGTTCGTACGCAGGCCGCGGTGTTGCAAGCCTAACGTTCGCCATAAAATGTGCGTTTTCCGGACATGTCCTAGTTTTGCTTGAGGCTTTTTGATGACGCAGATAGAATATAAATCACTTGGTTTTCACTTTTAAGGTAAAAAGGAGGTCTTCTTCATGTTGTGTTGTTCTTCTTTTTTAGATCTTGTGTGGAATTTAAACGAAAAAAAAAAAACAGGCAGTACTTTCGCTTTTTGCTTCGGTATGTTTTTTTTTTTGAAGTTATAGCTGTTATTTATTTTTTATTATTTTAATTGTTCAATTATTTTAAAAACACCCTCTTCGTGAAGAGGATCGGTAATCGACTTGTAATCGGTGATAAAAGTTGTAAATGTGTCAAAATCGGTGGCGAAATTTTTGAACATTGTTATTTTTGTATACCAGTCTACAGCTCAAACCACAATATTTCGAATTCAGGTAACTAGGTATTGTGAAGCCTTTTAGCACATTCAAAACTTGTACAACATTCGTGCATGTCTAACTGAGACTAGCATTTATGAAATAGTGACCGTCTTTAACTCTGTAAGTGTACAAGTATGTTACATTACGAAACTAGTGACAGTAAGTACTCGCATTGACACCAAATGCAAATACATAATAAAAAATATAGAACCGACGAAACTCTTCATTTTTTCCAACTACTGACAACCGTTGTTCTGTCAAAATTTTAATAACTCTTAAAAAACAAGACGTTTTGTTTTTTCCCGAATTAGATTTTGTTTCCAATTTTTCTTTCCATAAAAACCTAAATCGGACTATTACAAATATTTTAAAACTAAAAATAGCCAAATCGGTCCAGCCGTTCTCAAGTGATGCGCTTACCAAGTACCAACGAACAGCATTTAATTTTTATTATACACTAGCTGCGCCCCGCGGTTTTACCCGCATAAGTCTCGATCCCGTGGGAATATCGGGATAAAAAGTACCCTATGTCCTTTTCCGGGACTCAAGCTATCTCTATACCAAATTTCATCAAAATTGGTCCAGCCGTTTGAGCGTGAAGAAGTAACAAACATATAAACACACACACACACACACTCACAAACTTTCGCCTTTATAATATTAGTGTGATGATTAGTGTGATAATAATGAATAAATAATAGTTTCTTATTTCGTAAATCAAACAAAACATTCGTGGTTTGCAAAATTATGCGCAGTCATCACCTTGTGTGCATAACTACTCCTCGCATTAAAGTACGCTTGGTAAAACGTTACATCTATTACAGGAGGTAATTTACATCATCGGCATCTAATAGAAGATACTTGCATAATAACCTCAGATATTCAATGCAAGGAGTACTATGTTACATTTTAGGTCAAGGGTCGCCAGGTCATTGTCGTCAAATTGAAGCAATCTAAAATGCGTTTACTTAAGCATTTTTTAATATCACTTAATTGATAATGGATTAGCATCCTGTTAAAAAAACGGAATAACAATAAATTCGAAGATGACATCATTTAGTAATTACGCCGGAGCGAGCGCACGCAAAAAGTTCAAAGTTTTTGTGAGATCAAGATTCTGCATCGACTTAGCTGTCTCTCATTCATGATATCATTTGTGAACCGAACAACACAACTAATTACAAGTCGTTTCGTTACTCAAGTAATACATTGGTGCTTTAGATTACCTACTTTATAAATTAAATTGCCATTGTCATGTAATTTTTATGGTCTCTGAAATGGAACAGCTAGGATTTTTGTTTTCTATGAAAAATCATGACCCTTGTATAGTTAGTAAAGTAGGTATACCAATTTTATTGTAGTCTTTCCTATCGGTGATTCGAAGACCCAAGTTCTGCAGATAAGAAGAAAGTGTTTTTAACGAATAGGCAGTATTGCTCTCCATTTTAAACTTCAAGCAAGTATTTATGCGTGTTATTTACTATTAATTAGATAAATTGCTTTTAACACGGCATATCTAATATCAAGTATTTATAACGGGATTTATCTTTTAATCTCAAAAATATCTAAAATTTTAATAGCGCTAGCGTGCTTACGTCCAATTCAGGAGTTGTTAACACATCAGATCATCAACGTATTGGGGAAATCCGTTAGAATAGCCCGCCGTCCATCACGAGGCACGGACCAAGCGCTTTCTCTATCAAACTGTTCAGCTCGACAGATCACATCCGAATTACTTAACAATTATTATTTACCGTCTTCACTTGACAACGCCTATGTGTGGAATGTGGGAAAGACCAATGTTTATTGACCAATTCATTTTCAAGCTTTTATACCTACCTTGTGCTCAGTGATTTCGATGCCTATAGACAATTTGTTGATTGCAAAGAATGAACTTAATAGCTAGCTGGCAGCTGGCTAACAAAAGAAAGTGCAATTTCTCGAAAAAGTAATAGTTTTAAATTACTTAAAAAGTCATCGTTGTTTTCTTGATGACGATTAAAGTGGCAACACTGCCTTTTGTCACGCGAAATGTTTCACAGCTCATCATGACATCTGTACAGTGCAATTATTCATTACTGGCTGAACGTAGGCCTATGATTAAAATGAAACCTTCAAATCATGAGACAGCGCAGGCGCAGGCCTCTCAAATGAAGGTACTTATGGTGTGTTGTTTAGTTTAGCATTGAATAGACATATTATTGTAGCTGAATAGTATGCCAAACTCGTCTTGGCCACATTAATCTCTGAATGAGACGATAAAAAAGCAACTTGTTGCATTACAGCACAGATGGAAGAAGGGAACGAAAACCAAGGAGGGAACCAGCCTTACAAGGGGTGTCTTACTCAGTAACTCAGATAGACAGTCGCTCCATGGGATACTGGGATTAGATGGCTGCATCTGGTAAGACTGGAAGACGACCCCAACATAGTTGGAAAAAGGCTAAGCAGATGATGAGAACGGAATAAGAAATGGGGTCAAAAGCTTGGGAGAATCTACCAAAACTTTTATTTATCTAGTTTTGGTCCCATGAGGGACAAGTGAATATAAATGCTTCCGACTTGATGACGGTATTATTGCCTTAAGTTCCATCTGTACTGAGGTGTAATGTCAACAAAGGTTGAACTTTATACCGGTCGACGTCAGAGGTTTCTGGTCTTTTATACAGCTCAGTAACCGCACGACTAGGCTCAAGATAAACGTGAATGAATTGAAAAACGTGACCTTACGTCATCTTGTCTATGGTGCGGTTGCTGATTCAGTAAGGTAATATTTTGTTATAAAAACTTATCTACGATCTCAGAAGTCGTGGACGTTGCAGTATTTGTACAAATGGATTTAGTTATTTGGTTGTGTTCGGGGTGCTAGCGAGAGCAATGTTTGACTAACCTTCTTTTCTCGAACGATAAAAGAAAGTTCCAAAAGATAAGGAAGTAAAGATAATAGGAGAACAATGTATCCTCGTTATTGCATTTCATAATTACTTGATTCTGAATTCATCACCATCATGTTGCATGCATGATACGTTGCAACTGTTGTAAGTTATAAAAGACAGAACTATAGCTTACAGAAGGAAGAATTAGATTTACATACATCCAAAGGTTTATAGTTCATAAATCCTAGGATTAATCGGCATAACAAAACTGTCGGCGTATACTATTCGTTATTGGTTTAAAAGCCGTAATTCACTTATTTAATGACGATTACCAGATAGTAAATGTCTCGACATGGAACCAAAAGCAACTGGGCATGGTAATTTGAAATTACATCAGATGATAGGACTTGTTTCTTTCCCATAAAAAAGGGATTACTGTAATAATATCTTGACTCCAAGAAGCGTCGGAGCTTGGAGAGTATTAGGGATGGGCTCGGCACGATATCTAGGAACGTGTCATCGCATATTATATGGGAAATTTCTGCTATCTTCATTTACTTTTGAGAGTCTATCGATACCTTCGTTCGAGACCTACATACATTGCAACTTTCAGATAAAACCCGTTGCGGTACTGTCAATTCTTTAGGCTAAAGTTTACTAAGGTAACAACAGAAAATGTTGTCATTTTTTGGAATGGAGAATTATTTCTTCGATGCACCTGCAATTTTGTTCATCTGACAATAAGGCAAAGTCTTTTATGCGGTTTTTATATCGCTTCCTGTAGTCGAAAAGGAAAACTTTAAGATTGATAGAAAATGGCGTTTATATGAAAAAATCAGGCTGCATCTTCTTGTTGACAAATTCGAAAGACCACTGAGTCAATTACTGAAGAATTAATCACGAAATTTTAGGAACTTTCAAGCTTACAAACATGAAAGGCAGGTAGGGGTTTCTTAGATGGTGGTAAATCCTGTCAGAGTGGAGTCTCCACCTCTAGTGGGCGAAAAGGTTTAGGTAATAGGTTGTATATATGCGAATGAAATAGCAAGAACAGATAGTAAAATACAAATGGATACTTATTCGAGTGATAAAAAACTTACGCAATGAAGCAAGTATGTACCTAAGTACATATAGCTTCATCAAACACGTTTTATCTGACTTTTTGGGTCAAAAGGTTTGAAGACCTAGTAGGTACAGGTACCATAATGTCCCCTTCCTTGTATTTCTACACCGGCCTGCTGGCTGAGCTGCAATATTCGCAGTCAAGCAATTAACGAATCAGTAGTTACATAGGTAGGTATTTCTGGTTTATTCAAATGTTGCAAAATTGTAAGTGAATGCGGGTCGACAAGTGATTTATGTATTGAGTTGGTTATTCAAAGGTATGAAATCGAGAATATGACGTCATCAAGGAATTTCGTACATTCAAAATTAAGTTGGATCCTTGTCAAATTAATAACAAAATCTCGGTTTCAAGGCCAACGACCGCGCCCGCGGGGTCAGAGGTCCCTTTAGTAAAAGTTGTCCTGAAGCCTTATAATATTTGCTTTTTCATTAATTTAATGTCTACGTACATAATTATCGATTATGCATTAAATAATTGGATTTATAGGTACTGGATACGTAATTAACTATCGCTTCCGGCGTATTTTACGGACATCCGAGAAATCGAGACGTGTCCGCTAAAAATAGGACGTATGGTTACACTAATCAGGCTTTAGCCTGACCTAATAATTATCGGTATAATGTATTCGATAATTAATGTAGGTAGGTACATGCAATGTTAGTTTATTGTCGCGAAAATGTTTACTTAATAATTTTTATCTCATAAGTAAACGGGTAGTATTTTTCTGTAAAAATTAAAGCTGCAAGGTAAACAAGCTTAATAAAGTAGATGAAACTTAAACTTTTATACGTAGTTTAGAAGGCTATAACGCGAAATCAACGTCACCCAGACACGTATACCTTTACAAGTTGACTTACAGGTAAATAAGCGACGAGACACCCGAGTTCCTTGAAAACCTCCGTCAACTTTCACTAAACTTCATAACACAAGTGTTGTACACAACTGTCACAATATTATTCACTTATAGATAACAGAGAAACACTCGTATAACGGCAATTTTCACACATATTTTGATTACACGGTTAAGTTTTTAAGTGGTACCTGCCCGCGACCACCACAACGTTGTCGGCGACGAATGAAATGACTGGACCGGAGTTGGCTTGCTTGCGCGAACGCAACACCGCATTCCACGAGTGCTAATCGAGGTTATCTTTCTCTCGCTCACACCATACAGCTATGCGCTCGTGTGAGAGAGACATCAAAAAAGGCAATACATCCAACTTGTATAGGTAGGTAGCCCCGTTATTCATACACAGGTAAGCGCGGTATTATTAAAATTATAATTGCGATGATACTCATTGGAGATGACTTAGATTAGGAATGACAACCTATTTTCATAAATAATGTAAATGGAGTACCTAAAACAAATGACAACTACTTAGGCTATACCTATCTACCTACCCACTTTTATCTTTAAACAGCGCAACTAGAGCGGAATCTCACACATATTTTTTTTGCAAACAACGATAGACCGTCGTTAGACGTAAAATTTTATAACATAGGTACCCACTATTACCCACATACTTAACTAAGATTTAGAAATTGTGAATGTTTGTTCGTAAAAGTGAAAGCATACAAAACGTATATTTATCAAGAGGGATCGTAAAATGAAATATTACATTACTTATGTAACTGTTATCTGCTAATAAAGAAATAATTTATGTTTTTATTAATTTTACCAAGTTTTATTGTCAATTTCGTGTAGGATTTACATTGAAAATTATTACTTGGAATTTGTTTTTGATTCTAATGAACAACATTGAATTTAAACTAGCTTATTATTTACACATAGGTAGATAGAGAAAGGGAAGGTACCTTTTAAATGACAAGTTTTCTCTACAAGTGTTTATGCAAAACGCCTATTAAAATTATAGTGGCAATAAATGATTTCACTGCCAATGTTGTTGTTTTACGAGTAGGTATTTGTGTTACGACTTACAGACTAACCCCCTTATTCATAATCCTATTTTATCTCTATTTTAGCTAAAATAGGTTTATAGAACGTTTGTCTTTATCTGTCACGTTGTCATTTCTGTGTGTAAGAAAGAGACAAACCCCATTTTAACTAAAATAGGTTTGATAAGTATTATGAATAAGGGGGAAAGACTAAAGAAACGATGGATGGATGGACTGATTGCATGATGATGATGGTTAGAAAGGGAGTGACTACGGAGATGACGACTAATAGAGAAGTATGGAAGAAAGACATGTTGTGCCGACCCCAAGTAAATTGGGATAAGGGCAGGACCCGCAGGAGAACTATGATGAAAGATGGATGAAAGTATTATATTTATTGCCGGTTTCAGAAAAACGTGAATTTATCCTAGATATTTTATCAATGGAGTACATTGAGCATTATAAAGGAAGAGTCGAAGCAAATTAGAGTCAAACCTGGATTTCCGAACGGCAAATTTTTTGGCGGGAAACTATTTACAACCATTTGACAGGCTTCCGAGCACAGAACATTTATTATATCTTCCGAGTCGTAAATGAAGCAAAGCAAGAAGCTTATTTATTATACTAGATAATAAAAATGAAGGCAACACTCTAAATACCTACCTACAGTTACCGGCACGTAAGTTGGCAAGATATTTCGTAGTGGGGGAAGTTCGCGCATGTAAAAATGTATGAAATTGTGCATGCGCGAACTTCCCCCACTACAAAATATCTTGCCAACTTACGTGCCGGGTAGTGTACCTAACTGAAGAGAGTGTCCGACACTCCGACCACAGTCGTCCACAGAGCATGCAGGCGCGGTCGCAGCCTAAGATTTTGGGGGGGGTCATCATGGGTGCCGAGGAATATTTTAAGGGAGGTAGATCTGCTCGTTGGTCTAGTGGTCGCAAGCGTTACTGCTGAGAATGAGGTCCTAGCAGGGTTCGATTCCTAGGTTGGGTAAAGTGTTAAAGGGTTTTTCCATCAAAAATTTCTGAGAAGCACCTTGGAGTCTGGATTTGTGCCCGGTTGGCGGCAGTAGGCTCGCCCTCTATGACATTTCACTTAATAACTGGCGAAATGTGGGTGTACACGCTTTTAATCCCTTTGGGGATTAAAAGCGTGATGATATGTTAAGGTTCATGTACAGACGCCAGCACATCAAGCTACCCGAAACTGTCAAATTTTCCCAATCAACTTTGAACCTTATATTTAAGTGATAAAGTTGAAAATCTATTAAAGAAATTTGACAGATTGTAGTATCTTGATGTGCTGGCGTCTGTACATCTCCAGCTCCACATTACTTATGCTATTCAGGGACGCAGCTTTTACATAGGGGGGTGTTACTTAAATGCTGCCAAATTGGTCGTATTTATAAGAACGGTAGATTGCGTAGGGTGGGGAGAGCGAGCGAAGCGAGCTCGAAAATTTAAACAATCCGCCTCTGTTGATTAGGTGTTTTGTTTTATATTCTCAAATAGAAATAGGAGTTACATTGTCGACTTATGCAGGCAAGCTCAAGGAACTATCAGATCTAAAATGCAAGAGCGAGCGAAGCGAGCTCGAAAATTTTGCACTCTCGGATAGGTTCGATTTTCTTTCGATCATTCCAAAAGGACTACGAATTACTTGCTTTGTTTGGACTACGAATTAAAGCTCAAGAACCAATGTAAATTGCAAGAACGAGCGTAGCGAGCCTGAAAATTTTAGCACCCCATCTTGAAGAGTCTCTGTTTTCTTTTACCCATCATACAAAAAATAATTTTATCGAATTATGATGAAAAGCTTAAACTCGTTTTACAGCAGTTTAGGTTTTGGAATCTAGCCTTACCTAAGCCTTTCAACCTTACGTACGAGCGGGGTGCCCAATAACACGAGTTTGCTTTGCTCGCTCTTGAATCCTGGATTCTATATTTTTATAACAGACTTTTTAAAGGAAAATATTTATTAGGTGCGTAAAAAACCCACTGTTATTTCATGGTTTTAAGTTTTTACTTCAGTCGGCAGTCCCCATGTCTGCCGATATTCTTAATGTTTTTGAATATGCCAATCGGGGTTTTCGTGGCTCAAGTACAGTTTTAAGTTAGTAAGGCAAGTAAATCATTCAAACTCTCGACAGCTTGAATGATTGGGGGGGGGGGGGTCATGACCCCCACGGACCCCCCCCCCCCTCGGACCGCGCATGAGAGCAAGTCGTCTTCACTTAGGTATTTAGAGTGTTGCTTCCACTTTTATCTATAAGCTTCTTGCTAGTCCCCGACAAGGCAATAGCTGTTCGAAGAATAGCGGTCGTCTATTTGATTTAGGGCTGATTTTTCAATCATCTGATAACTTTATTCGAGTAATAATTTTCACAGTTATTTTATATAAAAACTGTCAAACGTCAATTTTATTCCTCGAGTAAAAGATATCTTGCGGTTGAAAACTCAGTCCTTAAACTGTCAAAATTTTCGGGATTCGGATTTGTGAACTTTGGATTTCCGCCATTCTTCCAACAGCTATTCGCTGCCGGAGGCAGGGGGCAAGGCATTTATGTCATTTTCGATTCGACAGCCTGTCGAATGGTTTTGAAATTTGAATACTTAGCTATAATATGATCGTGCTCGTCAAAAACTAAATCCGTGGACAGAGGAATTTGTTCATGGACTTACAATTTATAAGTCCATGAATCTGTCAGCGACTACGACTAAATCAGTGCACCAAGTATATTTTGGCTAACGGCAAAATAGGGAACTAAAATGACAGCTACATCGATCCGGGATTATAAGTTACTTTCTTCTTGAAAATAAATCGATCAAAAGATAGAATGCACCTCGGTTCTTGGTCCTTAGGTGATTTTTTTTCTACAGTTTCCGAGCGATAGGCACATCAAACGATCGACTATTAGAAAGAAGGAGACTGTGCCACGGGTATGAGTGACAGGGATTATGCTCTACAAAGCCAAAGCAGCCAAAACCTAACATGGACGAGAGAAGCGAACTGTAACTGGCCACACTGTAAATGATATATTTAGGAACAGTTTAGTCGATTTCATGGGTAGATGGGCACACCACTACTGTCACAGAAACTGTCAAGCAATTAGTTTCACTTGCCGCGTTCCGAGTTACGACTGTAATCGATATTATCGATTTGAGCGTGCTTAAACCTAATTCGGTACGGGTTTTAAGCACGCTCAAATCGAAAATATCGATTACAGTCCTAACTCGGAATGCACCCACTGTCTCACTGACAGTCTGTTCTTAATTCTTTCTTACTGTCAATGTCAAAATCGGTTTTGTTGAATTTGTGTTTGTGACTCCAAACAATAAAAAGTTGTGTAGTTTGCCTAATTGTTTGATCAGATAATAGAATGCCGAAAGTACGTCGTAGTCGTAAACCTCCACCAGAAGGATGGGAGCTCATTGAACCCACCTTGGAAGAATTGGAACAGAAAATGCGAGAAGGTAACCTAACAAAACTATACTGTGTTATTATTCATTGTTAACTTTCTCATAGTTTGTAATTACGTCTCACCTCAGAATTTAGCCCTGTCATATCCAACTCGTGTGTAAATTTGGCGAATCCATATAATGAATCAATCATTCCTTTGCAGCTGAGACGGAACCACATGAAGGAAAACGCAAGCAGGAATCTCTATGGCCGATATTCAAGATACATCATCAGAAGTCCCGCTACATCTACGACCTGTTCTACAGACGTAAGGCGATCAGCAGAGAGCTGTACCAGTACTGTTTAGACGAGAAAATAGCTGATGCCAACCTCATAGCCAAGTGGAAGAAGACTGGTTACGAAAACTTGTGTTGTTTGCGCTGTATTCAGACCAGAGACACTAACTTTGCAACTAACTGCATATGTAGGGTCCCTAAGAGCAAGTTAGAAGAAGGCAGGATAGTAGAATGTGTTCATTGTGGGTGCCGGGGTTGTTCAGGGTAAATGTTAGTAAATATATAATTTAATGATCTATTTTTGTTTATCTTTGTAGTTAGTGTCTTAAGTAACTGGAAAAATTACCCCCAAATCAATTTTCTAAGAGATCTAAAATTAAAATCTGTCATCAAAATGTGTTCATGAATAATCATAGTAGTCTACAAGCTTTGGTAAAAAAAAAAGCTCATGTTTATTTAAACAAGCAAGGAAATAGTTATTAGCAGTGGCAAAGGTACCATACAACTTGATTCCCACCGGCTTCCCTTTGAAAATTCAGAACATAACCACACTATAGTCAATTTGTTATTGAATTTTTTTGGCATTTTTTTTTTGCTCCAGCTTTCCTCTGTCATAAATTCACCCTTCACCACTGGTTATTAGTATTTATAGCAAACATTCCAAAACAATGTTTTCAATGTAAAATTACATTTTGTTGTATAACTATAATATTGGAACTAATTAAAAACAAGACAATTTTTTTATAGATTTTATTTTATTACAAATTATAATCATCTTACACTTGGAAAGGGATCATATTGAAAGTTAGACGTTGGTACTAGTTGTTCTTGTTAACAAACATACATTTTAAACAATAATCTTTTACAAAGAGTATTTATAATAGTTAACAATCTTACCAACAAATACCCTGTATTTGATCTTTAATAAACTTAACAATTTACTCTTGTGTCATGAATTAACAAAATAATTATAAGTAAACTACCTAAATGATTGAAAGCAAAAAAAAAAAAAACTTTTTAAACAATGATAACTCAAGTTTTTTTTAGACATTCATTCTAGAAACAAATAATTTCTTTCATTTAGAAAGATTATTTTAAATTTATAGAATAATGAGATTTATTACACAAAGCATTAATTTAATGTTCAAAATAAAGATTATAGTAATTATACCTATTTAAAATACTATTAAATAAGGCACTTTTTCTTAATCAAATATGCATACTTAAACAATACAATACTTCGTACTGTTTTTGAACAATAATTGGAGATTATATTATGGAAGTGGTAGCTACTAGTGAACTGGTTTCTTTTCAAGTCTTATTAATAAGCACAGTACTTTCCAATGAATTATTAAATGGTGACTCTTCCTGTTAATTGTAAGTGCAGTGTTAATAACACTAATGAACACATAATTGATGGCAAGGAAAATAAAAACACAATCCACTAGCATACCCATATAAAGAAAATTAAATGTTTATAAAGTAACAAAGATTAAACCATAACAGTTCTTTGCTCCAACTCTTTGGATAGTTCCACTATCAAATCCTTATAAATGATAGGGTTCATATTCTTACCCAGCAAGTACAGTATGAACCAATCTCCATAACCAAAACGTTTCACGATTCGAGATATGATGCTCTTCTTCACATACCTTAGCTGACCAGCAATCATTAACGCACGTAGGGGGCGGAGAGAGAGCACGAGAATACGAAAGAAAACTGACAAAGCGGAAACGAAAGCTAGAATAATAAGCCAAAACCAGAGGATCACAAAGATCTTTTCGTTGACAATGTTCAGAGGGAGAACGCAGAGGCGGTCTTTGATCTGCAGGCTGCCAGAAGGACCATAGCTTCGGAGCCAGCACTTGGTGAGTTTGGGGAAGAACTGGTCCATGGGGTTGACGGCGGCAAAGTCGGTCATGTCCTTGGGAACGCGCGGGATGTGCGTAAACGCTGCGACCGCCGCGCCGTAGTTGCGAAATGCGCCGCCCAAGAATATATCCAGCAGGAATATTTGACCAACCTGGAAATATTCAACATTTTATAAACTTGGTTGCTCTTGATATTGCAAATCTTTGTAGTGCAGCGTGTGTTAACGGAAAAACATGTAATCCGTGATTGTATACAATTCTAAAATAGATAGGAAATCTATGATATTATTTTTTTTTAATATGCACTTTTCATAGGAAATCTATACATTTCTTAAAAAGAAGAATTATAGTACAGCAAGATGCCTGTGTTATTCTGATTTCAGTTTACAAATGTAATTTATTTATTTTATTCATAGAAAGCATTAGTTTTTATATATTTCCTAGTATTATCTTGGAATTGCATACAATTCCTAAGAAATACATAAATTTCACAGGTAATGTTTGTATTACAGAATCTGACACATTTTTTACACATATTATCCTAATTAGGCTCAGAATTGCATAATTTTCTTAGGAATTGTGTACAATTCCTATGTTTCATACATTTGTGGTAACATATAGGTAAGGATAATTTACTTTTAAATCTACCTTTTGCATGCTGCATGTGCAAATTACCTATGCTACAAACAAAGCCGGGGCAGGGAACTATAAAACCACTCTCTTGTGCAGAGACTTACAACTTACTAGGCCATGTCCGGCTAGGGGGATAACTTCTCAGTGTCTTATTATTTAGAAAAATATTGGACACTAACCCTGTTATTCATAATTCTATTTTATCTCTATTTTAGCTAAAATAGGTTTATAGAACGTTTGTCTTTATCTGTCAAGTTGTCATTTCTGTGTGTAAGAAAGAGACAAACCCCATTTTAACTAAAATAGGTTTGATAAGTTTTATGAATAAGGGGGTAAGAATACACACACAGACAGATTTACAGGGCATCTCGTTAACATATAAAAAAACTTGTGTCTTCAGATACCAGAAATCATTATGTGCAATGGTTATTGTATAATTTCAGTTAGTAGAAGGTTATATGTTTCGCTTTGCCCAGATGGAAGAACTGTTAGAATAAAAATGTTTTTTTTATTCTAACAGTTCTTCCATCTGTTTACAAACAAAAATCAACTGACTTCCAAAAGAAATTAAAGTTATTTTTCACCTTGTAGTGTTTTTTTTTTTTGGAAGTTGGTAGTTTTTTAAAGTTTTATTTTTCACTTTTTTAGTTGTACCTTCCCCACAAAAATTCATATAACACTACAGGTCGCGCAATGGTTCTAGTGTGTACAATCGCGCACTGAAATTCTTAGCGTGTTATTAAGGGATTTTTGGCGATTGTACACATGCGCCGATTGCCCCCTCTACTTTCTTCGAGCGATCTAGAACCATTGCGCGACCTGTACTTGCTGTTTAAATTTCAGTGACAGGAAGTCATTCATCATCAATATAAATTAACTGGTAAAAAATCTTATTGATGCTAACTCAAAAACCACCCAAGCAAAGTTAATAAAATTTATATGGGACCACCACTTTTTTTTTTTTTTTTTTTTTTATGGATGGGAAATCATCAAATGACCCCTCCTGCTCTGGGTGGGACCACCCCTGAGGCATACCTTATAAAATAAAAAAGCCAAGGTAAACATCCAAATTGAGAACCTCCTTTTTTAAGCCCATTACAACAGATGTATTTTATTTATTAGTATGTTCTATGTTATGGGTTTGGTTTCCGCACTTAGTCTTTCAAATGAACCATTGTGCGTGCAATTATTTATTTATTAGTATGTACTCACCACATTGACAAGGTTGAGAATCTCACAGAAGGCGTAGCGCAGTGCATACATGTTATGTGTATGAATGTTCGTGTAGCTCAGGTACGATACCAGTTCCGCACGACGGAACTCCGACCAGTCTTTAATTACCACCGGGCTACCTGCAATGTTAGCTTGTGTTACATCACCTTACAAAATAATGGTTCTGAATAACCTAATGAAGTCTCTGACCAGTAAATTTGCTACAAACTACGCAACAAGTGTGATGTATTTGATTTAGTCAAAAATAACAAAATTCAGCTGAGTCATAATAAGAATTTAATTTGACGAACTGCCATTAAAATTGACCTGGACATCAACAATTTAAAATTATAGATAAGTCGTGAAAAAATGATATCACTTCTTTCCTATAAATGTGCCTAAACAATAATACCATAATGTTTATAACTTTAGGCATAGGTAACATACCCAAATAGGTACTTAATTAATTTCATAGTTCCATCCTTTTGCAAGAATTAACATAAAAATATTTAGAAAATTAATCAATATAAAGAGCAAAATTTAATTTACAGAGAAGAATAGATTAAGTAATACCTAGTAAATCTATGTCAATATTTAAAAAAAAAATGATACATACTCAAATCTGCCGCTAAAGCCTTCAGTCTTCCCCCTTCCCAGATCTTCCACAAGTATCTTGGAGTGTAGAACATGACAGATTGGCCGAGCAGCACGAAACACACCCACTGGTAGTAAGTGTGTTTTATCTGCTCGTCATTGTCAGATTTAGGTGGCCCCACTCCTTTGTAGGCCATATGAACGCCTTCCACACCTGTCGACAACGTTTCATGATGGTTAGCTTATTGTTTGGTAAGCTCTGAAGTAATTGGGGTCTTGAGGGAGAGTTCTGTATTAGCAGAGAGCAGATTATAACAGGAGAGGGAGGCCCTTAGCCCAGCAGAGGGAAAATAATAGATAAGATAGATTTAGTTTGACTTTTTTTGGGGCCAGAATTTGAACAAATAAATTGAAATTATTTAAATTGTTTCAAATAAAATTCCAGGATTTTTAAAAACACTGATAAGTAATACTGTGTAGCTGTTTGATTCAAAGTACCTAACCCTGGAAGCTAACTAAGACCCACATGCTTCAGCGAAAGAAACTATCTATCGATTCCTTATCCATTGGCTCAAGGCTGCTCCCCAAATATCTGCTAACTGATTGCAACGCGTCTGATCACAACTGGACACAGCACGCAGACACGGCATACCTACAACTAACTCAACAAAATATTCTGGTTCAGGGATGAGTGCTAACACGTGCCCGTGTTCCCGCCATAAGCGGCAGTGGAGGACACCGTGGAGTTTTAGTGGGTTAGAGTCCCACATAACTGCACTATCTCCCTGTGGTAGTGCAGAATGCATTAGCATTTCTACACGTTAAAAAAAAAGCCGCTCCGATGTCTCGAAATCTCATCGGTAACAATAGAAAAAGTAATTGCCTCATTAGTGACAGTTGAGCTACTGCCGGTACACCAATATGTAAGTTTTGTGATACTGACCGAGAAGTCTGCTCTTCAGTGTGTAAGTGCCGTAGATCCAGCAGTAGCTGTTCACGGCATCCTTGTCGCTGTCCTTCTCGTTGTCACTCATGCAGTGGATCGGCTCTCCGAAGAACTGCTTCGAAGTCACCAGTAACGTGAACACAAGCAGCATTATGACCGTCACTTTGTAATGCATACGGAAAACATTGTTGTCCGTACACACGTTTTCGAACTTCAAAAATGCCCGAAAGGGCATAAACAGATCAATCATGTTTTATTTTGTTGATCGCCTGGCTCTTATCCGTATTCTCTTTAAAGATCTCGCGTAAAATCTGCAGAATAGAACATTTAACTACCCGCGAACTTTTTTGTACTTGATTGACGCGTCCTGTCAACTCAAACAGAAGCAAGCAAATGACAGAAATTTTCATGAATGGTGGCTGGCATGGCACCGGAATAAAACAGGAAAAAAAAGTAATGAAATCAACTGAAATAAATAAATTAATACCTAATGCGGTAAATGGGCCTTTATTGTTTGTTACTAATTTCCAAAGACTATTTACCTTGGGCATTTCCATGAATTTTATGCCAAACAACGATTTTTTTTATTACCTAGTTTTATTTATCTGCCTACAGTTCGACAAACACACGTTCGAGTCATACTGTTGTTATTTTCAAGAAAGCTTTAAAAATAATAGATCTATTTATTTCAGTTCTAATATTATAAACGCGAAAGTTTGTGAAGATGTTTGGATGTTTGTTACCTACTACCTACTCAATCACGCAAAAACTACTGAACGGATTTGGATGAAATTTGGAACCCATACAGTTTATAACCAGGATTAAAACATAGAATACTTTTTAAAACCCGATATTCTCGACACTTATGCGGGTGAAACCGCGGGGTGCAGCTACTGATTTAATATTCGACAGTAGTACAGACGTAGACGCCAGCACATCAAACTACAATCTGCTATAGCTATAATCTGTCAAATATCTTTAATGAATTTTCAACTTTATCGCTAAAGCATAAGGTTCAAAGCTGATTGGAAAAATTTGACAGTTTCGGGTAGCTTGATGTGCTGGCGTCTGTACTTATACATAGTACTAGTATTCTGTGCCTAAACGTAACAACAAACTTTAAACTACAGTCACTACAGAATTTAGATCGTAGGTGTCTGTTTTTATTATAACCTGACTAAGTAGATTTGTACGTACTATTGTAATGTGTTATGGTTTAGAATTTGATTGCCTACTTTGTAGTGATTTCGCACACGATTATCGTAGGCTATTCGAAAATGAGCTCGCTTTGGCTGGGCGTACTATTAGGCTACAATTTTGGATTCACTGCGATTGCAGCGTTCAGCAGTAGGTATACCTACATTGATATTTTCTGTAAAATACACGGGACAATGCACTTGCAGGCGCCATCAGGCTGCAAAATACATAGATAATACACTATAATAGCGTAAGCGTGATAAGTGCTGTAAACTTTGTTCTTCATTCGTAGTTTTCTTTTTAAATAATTAGGTAATTTCTGAGTGGAAATTAAATGTGCATTCAAAATACTTCGTTACAATAAAAAAAAAACTTTTTTGTAACATAAACTTTATTGTTATTTCAATCACCCTCCCTTATGTTTACATGGCAATCATGTTTCTAACTTATCACAAACCCCGTCCTTAAAACACTAATCACATAATAAATTGCAACCTTAGATAGAAGGAATGTAAGGTTTTCTTGAATAAATAATGAGAATAACTAATTTTACTAAGTTTTAACACTAACATAATTGAGCAATCTATGATATAGATAAATAGATGTACCTATCAATCAATCAGGGCTATGCAAACATGCATGAATGTCTTTAAAATTATATTTAAAATCGTGAATGTCCAGTAACTTTTACAATCAAAAGGCGTTCACTCTGCGAAATCCGCACCTATAGACATAATATCTATCATAGAAAGCTCTAATATCTGATTTAAGTTATTAAAAAAATGGCTTAATTTTCGTGGTAAATGATTGATCAATTTAAGAACCCTAATTTCTTGGACAATATTTTGAATCAAATCTTTTGCCAATCAGTAACCACATAAGATATTTATTATTAATATTTTATCAATATAATTTTGCAAACACCTACATAATGAAAACGGTTTGAACACGATAAATTCCAATAATATCAAACTAAAATGACATGGCACATCAATAATAACTATAACATTATTCTGATTAAAATTCTAACATAATATTATGTGTCGCAACATAGTCTGCTATGTTCTGCAAAATTCTTTGGCTTCTCTACAAACTATATGTAGAAAAAAACATATTTTGATATTACTCTCTTGCTAAATAAAGCTTAATTAAGTAACTTACATAAAACATATTACTATGTAGAACGTGTGTAATTAAAGCACAATGTACGGTAAAGGCACTGCATAAACTACTTTTTTATTTATGTATTTGTTAATTATTTCAATTTCTTTTCTTTTATATTTATAATTTCTAGCGTACCTCTCAATCATACTTAGCGTTTTAAAAATCATTAATTAATAATAGGAGTTAAGAAAACACAGAATTTTAGAATTCATTCATGGAATTGATACCCCAAGATAATTGAAAAGCATTCACCATAATTTATGTACAGTCGAGTTCATTAATATGTTGGCCCTTTCAGGCTTCAAAAATATATGAATGTCAAAAAAGATCATAATATTGTGACAACTATAAGCATAATTTTAAATTGTGGTCAAGATTTAGATTTATTAATATGTGACTGCTTTTTCTCAGTAACATGTATAGGTATAGCCAAAGGTACATTGTTGTATGAACAACTTTAAAGATTATCTGAACAGAGTAGGATTCACAATTATGTATGCACACATGAATACAATAATATCTAAATAAGTTAATGTAATTCAAATTCAACCTTTTTACTACGTCATAAAGATGATTTTACTAGTAATCTTAAAATTGCATGGTCAAGGAGTTTGCAACATTATTTACTATCGGATAGATTAACTTCAAATGACGTTGTTTTTCTAATAAAATTACAAATGACGCACATGTCATTCAACGATTTAATAAAAATCTACGATTTACGATACAATATTAATTCTACTTACCCATTTAAAATAAAAATGTATAGAATTGATGAGCATACGAAACATAAAATACAAATAGTTTATATGTGTGAGGAAGGTGTTTCTAAATCAGCCACTGCAGAAGAATATTATTTTTTATTATTCGTCCATGTTTTTATTTAATCTGTAATGTGGTAATTTAATGAAATCGTTCTTTAACAGAGAAATACTATTATATTATGGTGGAAAAGGTGGCAAGAAGAAGGAAATCTTACAAAACATGTGTCTTTTGGTCGACCTAGGAAAACGACTCATGATCAAGATATTATGCAACTGGTTAAAAGTGTTCGAAATGCAAGATTTATTAGAACATCTACATTTATAGCTGATCTGGCTGTATCCAGTTTATACGACGAAGGCTTAATGAAGCGGGAATTCATCACCGGATTCCAGCTAAAAAAATGTTATTAACAGGAATGCATAAAATGTTACGTTTACAATTTGGTAACAGATATTTAAACTATGATTTTGAACACGTCGCTCTCATGGACGAGAAAGTTTTTGTTTCTTCGGCGGACGGGCGGATCTCTTCGTATCGTGCAGCCAATACACGATATGATAAAGAGAATGTATTGCACCAAATAGACGTAGTGGACACATTACGATCGGATTTTGGGGGTGGATAAATTCAGGTGGACTCATAGAATTGTGCGAAATATCTTACCAAATGAGGAATGATGCCTATTTAGATATTCGAAAAGACGCATTTTTACCGAATCCAAAAATTGTCTATCCTGATAACACCGAATTACTTTTATACAGGATAATAGTTCCGTTCACAATGCCAGACGAGTTCAAAATTGGATAGCTCTGCAAGTAGACTTGGATTAATAAAAATTCCACCGAAAAGCCCGGACCTTAACCCCATAGAGAATCAAGTAATGAGGCTCGCACGGAAGAGAAATTAAAGGCTCATACACGTGACATCTGGAATAGTTTAAGAAATAGTAATTGTTGCCACAATATGGTTCAGTCAATGAGAGCTCAACTACAAGCAGTGATTGATGCGAACGGATCATATACAAGATATTAAGTAACTATCATTTTTAATTGGGCCGCTAATTAGATAATCTATAATATCTCGTAAAACTTATTTATTCATTAGACATGCCCTTTTTATAAATTTAATAACAACTAAGATTAATTTCAGTTTGTTTTTTTTTTTAACGTGAGTCAAGTGCTACTTCGTTGCATATTACTTTAATATTTTCTTAGTTATAGTTGTCAAATAATACAGTTTATGCTATAATGTAATGATATTCTTTTCTTTCCCTTGAGTGAAATTCAATTCACAGCTATGACTTCGTTAGTCCTATAAAAGTTGTGGCAACTTTAGGTCGAATCATGTTGCTATATAAATGACAGGTGGCGGACTCAATTTTTTTACATTTCTTAAATGACCAAGCTGTACGAAAACATACGGCATTGAAAGACACGCGAGGAAAACAATGGAAGCTACTGTCATTTTTGTAACAATGTAAACTAGACCTTATTTGTTCATACAAATAATTGACTTTCCCATGCATGTAGAGATAATTAAGAAGCTTAGCCTGCTCAGATATAATTAAAGCCAATAACAGTTACGATATATTTTTGAAAAGGGTGATCACATATTATTATCTAATACACAGCATATATTATTGAACCGTTCACATGAGGACATATTTTTTATCTATAGGTTCTATAGAATTTATTGAGCTTTCCAACACTCACAATATTTTGAATCCTTGACAGTGCCAATATATTAATGAACTCGACTATACCTAAGTTACATTTTACTAAACATACGTCGCTAATATACGTTAGCGTGAAGATACTTTTTTTAAATATTATGCATTATAAATAAATCTAGCATAGGTATCACTACAGGGTTGCACAAAATTATACAGGTACAGTCGCCATCAGATATATTGTAGCAGACAAGGTGACCAAATACTTCTGAACAATTTAAAATGTCAATAAGTTCCATACACTAAAAGTTACCATTAATATCTGAACATTCATTACTTCATTAATATCTGAGCAGATGCTTGTCAATAATTTCTATACAAACAACTAACCAAAAATATCTGAATATCTGAACACTTAAACGTCAAGTGTGACATTAACATAAAATATCAGTTGTATCTAAAACAAATGATTTTCTATACATTTTTTATTCCCTTTCCATCGTATTTATACCTGCAACAGTCATTTGGTGTTCAAAAAGGGTGTTACCTGGATTTTTTTCCGGGAGTTTTGAAAATTGGTTATTTTATTGAGTTTGACGTGTTCTCTCCGAATTTTCACTTTGTCGCTCATCTTTGCCGCTCGCACCGCCATATTCGAAAAATGGCGCCTAATATAGTAGTTTTTTGACAATATCTCCTTTCCAACTCATTTTAGGATAGCACATTAATCTACAAAATTAAACTAGAGAAAATTTCCTTCAATTTATGTCTTCACAATTTTTTGGTAAAATCAATAGTCATTTATGCCTTTGCGGTAGAACTCTGGGGACAATGTGAAAATTCGAAGAGAGCACCTCGACCTCAATAAAATCACCAGTTTAAAAACTTTCCAGGTAAAACAACCAAATGACTGGACTAACCACAGAGTCAAGTCGATAGTCGTTCTTGGTTCGTCCTTTATATCACCCAGTAACGAATTAGGTAAGCTCAGTGTTTGTCTGCGTAGATACACTTGACGTTGTAAGTGTTCAGATATTTTTGGTTAGTTGTTTGTATAGAAATTATTGACAAGCATCTGCTGAAGTAATGAATGTTCAGATATTAATGGTAACTTGTAGCGTACGGAACTTATTGACATTTTAAATTGTTCAGAAGTATTTGGTCACCTTGTCTGCTACAATATATCTGACGGCGACTGTACGAGCATAAATACCTTACATTTAGGTAAGATACAAAAGCGAGATTTGACAGACATTTTAAGGTTTTACGAGCAGTATTTTCGGAACCACACTAATAAGAAATAGGTCTGCGGGGTAATTGCGTAACACACTATCAGTAGCAATGGCTTTAACTTTGACAGTTCAGTAACATTCACTGCGTTATTTACGTTGCTACGCAGACTAATTTTTCGAATGTATGAAGTAATGGATTAGCAAATCCTTCAAGATTATTCGGATTGTGATCGATAGTGTGTTACGCAATTAGGGTGCTGTTCTCAAAGTTGTATTAGTTATTTCACGAGAAATCGGTATTTATGCTTCTGACTGAACAAAGTTAATCGCTAATCATAGAAAAAATAAAAAAGCAGAGTGCGCATTTTGCTTAAAAATCTTAGCAATGAAAATTACTGAGTCTTTGTGACATTTTTCAATCTTAAACTTATCTTACATCACCTAGTTCGTCAAATATGATAATTGCCTTCAATGGAATCAAGGAGAGGTTTACCAACCAATGATCACACTAAGTTATCCTTATGTTGAATTTGAATGGGAGTTGACTACTGCCAATTTTACCAATATTTTAAATGCACACATGAAAACACATTTAAACTTAAAACTTATAATTTACTCTTCGCTGCCACGCTGTTGTTGCTATGTTCTTCAAATGCTATATTTCCTAATGCGAAAATGTTATCAGGATCTAGTGCTTTTTTCGCGGCGAATAATAGTTGCCGTCCAGGCTCACTGACTGTATCCGTGTACCACTTCTTACGAAGTTTCCCGACTCCATGGTGATGTGAAATTGATCCTGTAGAAAGATACAAAAAAAAAAATAGTTGATTTTTATTTTATTTATAATATGTAATACCTATGAGTATGATTTTAGAAGCAGTGTATTTTTGTGCAAAGTTTAAAACATAATTTAAAATAAAATAATGAAAAGGTCACAGTATAACTCAAGCGTTTACTTGAAAACCAAATTATATCGCTGTTAGGTTCTTTTAGCGCGTGGCCAAAATTGGAACTAACACCGCTATCTTAAGTTTTGTTTACTCTGTCAATGCCATTCAGTCGCCAAAAAAGATCCTGGTAAAGTCATTTCAACAAATTGTTCCTATATTATAATGTTGGCTCCCCTGTCCTCCGCTAGGAGTATATGTGTTTTGTGCCCATGTCTGTCAAGATAGTAGATATGGGAAGACGATTCTGCGGATTTTTTTAAAAGATTTATAAGGTTTCCGTGTTAGAATCATACCCATGAAGAATAAAAAGTGGTATACATACATTGCTGCCAACATAACGGCAAAGAAAGCATTTGTTGAAACGCACTCTGGCTTTAAAAATACGACACTCAAATGACTTCACAAAAAAATCAACGATGCCAACTCATAGATATTGACTGTAATAACTTCTTACCGCCACAGGCAATGATTTCGTCCCGTGCAGCCTCTTCGATTTCTTCGTAAACGGATACGGGGTCCGTGCATTTTCCAATATTGTGACCAAAGTAGAAATAAATACAGCAGCCTGCGTCATACCTGAAACCCATTAGATATTGAAGGAAAATACCGCAAAAATAACAAAATTCATTGTGGTTTCATGTTTGTGCAAACTTTGAAAATAATTTTAAAATGAAACAAAGAACTAGGTTTTTGAGATAAAAAAAACCACTAGGTAGGTAATGGCTATTTGTCTCTCTCATGAGTTGCGTCACTAGGTCATCAGAAGTTGCCTATGGAGCCAAGAATATGCATGACAGTATGTTGGCCCCCTATCTCTACGTACGTAGTACCTACATAACTGGGGAAATGTGGGTGGGTGTACTATGCGTGAACCTGCCACTACAGGTACGATGTAAAAATGTAATGTAATGTTCTAGATACCTATTGAAAATGTTTCGTATGTACTCACGTCTGCGTCAATCGATGTGATATGAGATACTTGTTGATGCCTCGTTTGGCACACTCGTCCCGAATGCGTTGCTTCACATTAGCACAGAGGGTCAGGGTACGGTCCCAGGGCACTGATGTCTCGAAAGACTCCGCTACCACGTCGTACTCTATAGCTACGTCCTGAAGTAAAAAATAATGGATATTTAGTAAATTGACAAATACAAATCAAAAATGGTTTATTCAAAGGCTGTATAACAGCACTTTTTGAACATCAATACTACAAAGACAGCCCCGAAAACCAACTTCCTTCCTAGTGGGAAGGGAAGCTGCACTATAATTGCGTAAGTAACACATTATCAATCTCAATCTGAAACAGTTGGACGGACTTTGCAAATACATTGCTTCATATGTTTGAAAAAAAATGCAATTAATGTTGTTGAACTGTCATAATGAAATAAAAGCCATTGCTAGGTACCTACTGATAACACTGGTCTGCAACGAAATCCTCCTTTCAATCAGTGGCGTGCATTGCATATAGGCATATAAGCAGTGCCTACCTCGATATATCAACATAAGCCTGTCAATTACATTTTAGTGTGTGTGCCCCATTAAGAAACTCACTAAATTATTATACCTAACAAAAAACAAAATCTTCATACAAACACGCGCGGCAGTAGGCAGTCGCCGGACGGCCTACCCGGCTCCCGTACCGTACTATTCGCACATTGTCATTGGTATTTACCGACAAAATTAAAAATACGTACGTCTCACCCGTAATACCATGACGTTCAACCTTCGCAATGTATCATCCTTAAGTAGGCATGCCTACTCAAATAACCACACTTTTGACCTCACTTTTTTTTCTGATTAGTGACCGCGTTTGCCTAGACTAGACCCGGCCTAGTGCCTACCTATTCTGAAAACCAATGCACGCCACTGCTTTCAATAAAAGTATGATCCGTATAAAGAGTTTAGCATGCTAAATCTATATCTGCTTTTTATTTTGTGCTATCACGTATTTTTTAAAAGTTGATTTTAATTATTTAAATATTTTGAGATTTTTTTACTGTCATTCTCGCTTTAACGCAAGTTTAATCAGTTGAGATTGTATTTGCTCACAAAAAAACGGCGTGCACTGATAGAAAGAGAGAAAGATATTGTCTGAAAAAAAAAGAAAGCTATCAGGAAATCATACAAGAACTTCTTGATTCCTATAAGGCCCTTTTTTGAACTCTCACATAGATTTTTTCCCACCAAATCTCGGAGCAGTATCTGATAAGCACGGTGAGAGGTTTCATCAAGATATTTTGCACATAGAGAGGCGGTACAACGGGAAATGGTCCGAAGCAATGCTTGCAGATTTTTGTTGGTCGATTTGTCGGGAAACTCCATTAGAAAATATGAAAAGGAAAAAAACTACTAAGTAAAATGTGATTTTACAACTAGTAATTAATGATATTGTCATATGCGTTTTAAAGTTTTGTGATAGTGTACATCGAACATTATTTAAGTTATTAAATTAAATGCTATAATCATATTCAGTATTATTATTGTATCGATCATGATAACTGCATGACAATTTTGAAGGAGAGATTTTTTAACCGACTTCAAAAAAAGGAGGAGGTTCTCAATTCGTCGGAATCTTTTTTTTTTTATGTACCTATGTTCCCCGATTTCTCGAAGACGCCTAGGCCGATTTGGAAAATTTTTCTTTTGTTTGAAAGGGAATACTTCCCAAGTGGTTGCATGATCATCAGGTCAGGATCTGATGATGGGATCCCAGGGAAGTCGAGGGCAACCTTCAAATTTTATAGGCACATAGTACCATTTTCATATATTTTCTAAAGCTGTTTAAGTATTTGCATCTGATAATCATCATCTCAGGTGGATGAGCTGATGATGGAAGGTACAACTCCTCAACGGCTTGGAGTTAAAAGAAAATTCTTTCAAAATTATTTATAGTAACACTCGTGCATTGCTCTCGGAAAGCACCATTTGGTGAAGTGGAACTGATGATGAAGACCACAGATGGCCATCGGAACTACTCAATAATATCTCCGTACTATTTCACGGGTTGCGATTCGATACTTTAACATGGTTGCTAAGCAATTTATGCTCGTCACAATGTGAATGGTGATATGGAGCTGATGGTGGACCAGGAGAACTCTTCAACAATTAACTTCCCTGCATCGGTAAAAGCAATATTTTGTAAAAGGCGATGAGAAAGTTGACACTAGGCTATTGTAACTGAGATAAATTATAAGCAGAGCCACTAAAAAGCGTGAAATAAAAACTTTTTAACAAAAAAAAACCGACTTCCAAAAAAACACTACAAAGTGAAAAATTACTTTAATTTCGGAAGTCGGTGGCAAAAAACTAAAATACAAATCCAAAGACACCGACTTCCGAAATTAAAGTTATTTTTCACTTTGTAGTGTTTTTTTGGAAGTCGGTTTTTTTTTTGATAAAAAGATTTTTTGTTTTGCAGACCAGTGTAATGTGTTGCGCAATTGCCCCGCTGGGAAGAACACTAGGAAGTGGTGCAGATAGTTGTAGAAGATTTGTTGGACAAGCACGACTGTTGAGCGAGGGTTCGAATTCCCTGGTCGACAGTTAAATAATATTGTTCCATAGCGAATGCAGAATATGGCATCTACCGACTGGAGGCCAAGAACGGTGTAACGATTTTTAAGGAAAATAAGTATATTGTCTATGAAAGAGCTGGTTTCAGACTCTTTCTTATTGTTAGACAATATAGTTATTATACAGGGTGAATTTTTCAAGTGGGCGTGGATGGCCAAATCCGAAACTATGAGGACTAGCGAAAAGTACTCAAAGGAGTAGCGGGCTCGATTTTGATGAAAACTAAAACTGCATCATTGGATTTTTGAAAAAACAACATTTCTAGCCAGGAATCGAACCTGTAGATTTTGAAAAAAAAAACAGACACTGTATTATTCGATAGTGTCGCTATTAAGGATCGAATTCTGGGAAGTAATGACATACGGCAAACTAAAGGAAAGAGCTCATTTTTAACAAAATACTTTTTTATTTTCCTTAATTATGTTACCTACTTACCTCGTCATCATCTGCCTAGCCTTTTCCCAAATATGTTGGGGTCGGTTTCCAGTCTAACCGGATGCAGCTGAATACCAGTATTTTACATGGAGCGACTGCCTATCTGACCTCCACAACCCAGTTACTGGGTAATACGATACCCCTTGGTAAGACTGGTTGTCAGACTTTCGAGCTTCTGAGTACCCGTAACGACTGTCAAAGATCCAGGAATGACAGCCGAGACCAACGGCTTAACGTGCTTTCCGAGGCATGGAGGGCTCTCGGTATGTAAAGATGGTCACCCATCCACAGACCAACCGCGGCAAGCGTAGCTTAACCTGATGGATTGACCTGTGCGGCTGTTATTATTTAGCCGGGCACGGGTTATGTTACCTACCTACTAAACCTTAACTGATTAATTGTTCAAATTGATGACCATTGTTTTCACTACATAGCTGGATTCTCAAGGATTGTACTGCATTCAGTATTACAATAGAATATTTTCCAAAGATCGTAATAGAAAATTGAATTTAAAACATAATATTGTGAAGGTGACTGCGCTGCGGGTGTGTTAATCATCATAGGGTGATTGAGCATCATTTCGAACAAGGTACGTAATGTAGGTATGAATACTTTAAAATAAGAAGACTAATAATTGAAATTCAACATTTTCCTTAAGATAATTAAAATTAAACATTTTCCTTAAGTTTGCCGTCATGCGCGGTCCGAGGGGGGGGGGGGGGTCGTGGGGGTCATGACCCCCCCCAAAATCATTCAAGCTGTCGAGAGTCTGAATGATTTACTTGCCTTACTAACTTAAAACTGTACTTTAGCCACGAAAACCCCGATTGGCATATTGAAAAACATTAAGAACATCGGCAGACAAATAGATTTGTATAGTCATTGTCGGCAGACATGGGGACTGCCGACTGAAGTAACAGTCCCCATGTCTGCCGACAATGTATCTGTGACAAGGCTCCAACAGTAATTTGCAAACATAGCAGGCTCCCATCTTCCTTGTAAACAGTTTTTCGATAGCAGCTACATTTATAATATGCATTGCTAACTGAACCCATATTTTCGGGGAAAACGTTGCAAGTGTGAATGAAGAAAATACAATTTGCATCCTATTTTATGGTAGTAGTCCAAACATCAGTATCTTTGTTTTTTTTTTTTAATGAAAAGACAGTGGGTTTTTTATGCGCCTAAAACGTTTTTTTGCTTTAAAAAGCCTGTTATAAAAATATAGAATCCAGGATTCAAGAGCGAGCGAAGAAAACTCGGGATATTGGGCACCCCGCTCGTACGTAAGGTTGAAAGGCTTAGGTAGGGTAATAGGTAATACGGGCTGGTGTCCGCAACTCCACGTCAATGCGCGTATTTTGCGTACGGGTGGGAAAATCGATTATTCGATCCACCCCAGCTCCTCAAGGAAGGCCAGCAACGCCTTGATGTTACTGACCGTCTCTCGTAGGGTACCTGGGTTACCGAAGTACTTTGCCCTATACGTGGCGACCACCGGGCAGCTTAGAAGCACATGTGCCGCTGTCTCGTCGTCCTCCATGCATGCCCTGCACAGCGGACTGTCTGTTACTCCTATGACAAAGAGGTGTTTATTAAATGACCCGTGGCCAGTTAAAGCTGCAGTAACTATGCGCAGCTTTTGTTTGGTTAGACGGAGGACCTGTTTCGTGAGGCGGCCATCCAATGTAGGAATTGCTTCCCTAGCCTGCCTACATTCGCCTTGGTCCGTCCATAGTTTTTCATGTTGGTCTCTGGTGCGTTTCCTTACCAGAGTGCGTATATACCCGAAGGGGAGTGGCGCAATGGGCTCAGGTCCCACTGGTGCCATGCTCGATCCCCTTCTGGCAAGCTCGTCGACTGCATCGTTGCCCAGCGAACCGCTGTGTCCTTTGATCCATTGAATGGTTATTTTATTGAGGTTACCCACCTGGTTGAGGCGCTGGTGACACTCGTATATTAGCCCAGAGTCAGCTGTATAACTGTTCAGCGCTTGCAGAACAGCCATGCTGTCTGAGAGTATGCGTATTGAGTGCTCCTTTACTTCCCTAGCCATAATGGCAGAAGCGGCTAGTGAAATGCCCATGCATTCGGCCTGGAACACTGTGTTGTGGACCCCCAATGGTGCGGCTATGCGTATGTTGAAGTCCTCCGAGAAGATTCCAGCACCAGAGCCACTACCTGTTTTGGATCCATCCGTGAAGATACGCAGCTCTGCAGGGCACAGCCCCTCGCATCGGCGATCCTCGTGAAGCTGGATCTTGTATTTTTTATCAAAGATAAATTGTTTAGGTACACTGTCATTTATGGCTTTCGTAATGGGGAACTCCTTGTGGAGTCCCTCGAGCAGCGTGGTGTGTGGTGTATCACTCTTACCCCAGAGATTTAGTGTATTAAGACGTACTGCCGCCATCGTCGCTTCCTGCTGTATGAACAGGTGGAGCGGTGGAATTCCCAGAATGGCTTCAACTGCTGCAGTCGGAGTAGTCCTCATGCAGCCCGTGGTCGCCATGCAGGCTAGTCTTTGCATGCGTTGTAGTTTGTTAACGGCTGTCACTAGCTTGGTGCGGGGCCACCAGACCACAGCCCCGTAGGTGATCATGGGGCGGATCACTGCAGTGTACAGCCAAAGTATTATTTTAGGGGATAGGCCCCACTTCTTACCTATCATTCTCCTGCACTGCCAAAAGGTTATGCAGGCCCTGTTTAGTTTGTTGTCCAGATGACTGCTCCAGTTTAACTTACTGTCGAGCGTGACCCCTAGATACTTGACTTCGTTGGTCAACTGGAGTTCAGTGTCGAACAGTTTAGGTAGGCGATAAGGCCCTAAAGCTCGTTTATGGGTAAACATGACAAGTTCAGTTTCAGTGGGGTTCACTGAAAGGTCATACTCCCTGCACCATCTCTCTACGATACGTAGCGCTTGCTGAGTGAGGTTGCATACCGTACCCGTCACCTTCCCCGAAACCAGGATTGCGAGGTCGTCGGCATAACCTACTGTATAATAGCGGTTGGCGTTGAGTTTGGTGATGAGATCATTAATCACCAGATTCCATAGGAGGGGGGACAGGACCCCACCCTGCGGGCAGCCTTTGGCTATCATGGCCAGCTGCTGCTCACCTTCAAGGCGAACCACTCGTTTACGTAGCATGTTTGTGATCCAGTCCGTTAGTACCTGTTCTAGTCCATGCCTGGAGAGGGCGCTGTTGATACTGGAGAAGTTGGTTTTGTCGAAGACTCCTTCGATGTCTATAAAGGTGCCCAGGCAGGTGCCTTTCTGATGGATCGCTTCCTCTATCTGGCTGACCACCAGATGGAGGGCGGATTCAGTCGACTTACCTGAGCTGTATGCGTGTTGGTTACCGTGTAGCGGTATAGTCTTCAGAGCGCCATCCCTCAGTTCCCTATCGCACAACCTTTCCATAGTCTTTAGTAGAAAGGAGGTCAGGCTGATTGGTCGGTGAGATTTGGCGTTTGTGTAAAAGGCTTAGGTAAAGCCAGATTCCAAAAGTTAAACTGCTGTAATACGAGCTTTTTTTTTTTATTTGAAATGGGCTTGCTCTTGACCCTAGCCTAGGTCAAAGGTGACAGAGACAAATATTTTCGAATTTTCATAATTCGACAAAGTAAGTTCTCTTTTGTATGATGGGAAAAGAAAACAGACTATTCAAGGTGGGGTGCTAAAAATTTCAGGCTCGCTACGCTCGTTCTTGCAATTTATATTGGTTCTTAAGCTTTTTTTCAAAAGTCGACAAAGCAAATAATTCCTAGTCCTTTTGGAATGATCGAAAGAAAATCGAACCAATCCGAGAGTGTGCAAAAATTTTCGAGCTCGCTTCGCTCGCTCTTGAATTTTAGATTCTGCTAGCTTCTTGAGCTTGCCTGCATAAGTCGACAATGTAATTCCTATTTATACTTGAAAATATAAAACAAAACCTAATCAAACAGAGGCGGGTTGTTAAAATTTTCGAGCTCGCTTCGCTTGCTCTCCCCACCCTGCACAATCTGCCGTTCTAATACGTACGACCAATTTGGCAGCATTTAAGTAACACCCCCCCTATGTAAAAGCTGCGACCAGGAATAGCATAGGTAACGTGGAGCTGGAGATGTACATGAACCTTAACATATCATCACGCCTTTAATCCCCAAAGGGTTGGGCAGGGCTGACCTTCATATAGTACTTACACCCACATTTCGCCAGTTGTTAAGTGAAATCTCATAGAGGGCGAGCCTACTGCCGCCAACCGGGCACAAATCCAGACTCTAGAAGGGGCCTGCCAGGGCCGAGGTCTGCCGGGGGTGCGGGATTGTCCGAAAGGGTTACCGCTACCCCGGAACATAAAGGGCTAAGGAAGGAATACGGATGGGTTTTAGTCAGTAAGAGTCTGACACTCCCTTCCGCTCCACCCAGAGCGGGAGGGGTCATTTGATGATTTCCCATCCAAAAAAAAAAGGCTGCTTCCGAGACCTTCTAGGACCTCATGCTCAGTAGTAACAATGCTTGCGACCACTAGACCAATGAGGAGATGTCCTCGGCACCTCTGATGACCCCCCCCAAAATCTTGGGCTGCGACCGCGCCTGTTTGCCGTATGTCATTACTTCCCAGAATTTGATCCTTATTAGGGAAACTATAGAATGGTGTAATAATACAGTGTCTGTTTTTTTTAAATCAACAGGTTCGATTCCTGGCTAGAAATATCGCTTTTTCAAAAATCCAATGATGCAGTTTTAGTTTTCATCAAAATCGAGCCCGCGACTTCTTTGAGTACTTTTCGCTACTCCTCATAGTTTCGAATTTGGCCATCCACGCCCACTTGGAAAATTCACCCTGTATAGTGACAGTCTTTTTCTCGTTCCTTGTTTCATGTTTAAACCCAGTACTATACTCCAGGGGTTACTTACTCTAAGATAAGCAATGACAAACGTCAGCGTATATCCATTCTCCCCATTGGTGGCACCAGCAGGGATCCCTCCGAACTGAGCGGCAATATTGTTTAGCTTCGACTCCCTGTCCGACACCTCCTCTGCTGATCCTTCCATGAGGAGGGTCACCACGCAGAGTTTGGCAGGATCGAAGCCTTTGATCTTGGTGATGTAGAGGCGCTTTAGCCCGTCGAGGAGTACGCCCCCCCAGGTGTTTTCTGTTTTGAGGGCTTGGCCGAAACGGAACTGTTGGCAAATAAAAATGGTGGTACTTTTATTGAATTAAAACATATTACCTATAGTGGATTTATAAGTAGAGAAACTTGCAATATTGAGGACAGAAATAAAAATATGATTCCTAGGCAAACAGTACGAGCAATCCGTAGCGCAACGGTTAATGTGAGATGACTTCCAAAAGTTTAGTTTAATTTAGGCGCTTGCTAAACGGCTTTTCTATGTTATGTGTGGTTACAGGTTATGTGTGTTTATGTGTGCTTATTGTATACTTCTTAAATAACATTTTATAAGAGGCTCTTCTATACATAAATATTAAGTTGGTTTACCTGCCTGCCCCAATGCAAGGCAAGGCAAAGGCATCATTGCTTAACTTATAACACAGAATACTTAAAGTACTACGTACAGAAAGGACACTCCCTTCCCCGCACTACAATCAGTTACCGCACCTCACCCCGCACTTCGAGGTTACCGTCGCAGTTCTTTAACAAGAGCGCTCGCAAACACAAGTACCTCACGCACACATTCATACGTATACAAACGTCATTTTTTAATGTAGTAGTAGTAGTAGTAGTAGGTAATTATTTTGCGAGCGTTGTATGGAGTGTCCGGGGTGTGCTTATAATTACCGTTTCTAAAAGCTACTACAGTCAAATTAAGTGAGTTACCTGTTCATTATCCATAAGTCGTATGCTGGAGGGCTGCAGGCGTTGCCTAGCGACCTCCCTCTCGAAGTAGAACCCGCTCTCCCAGTCCGGGAACACGAGGGAGCCGTAGCGTACCACCGGAGGGAGAGGACGGATCTTTATAGTTACCTGAAATGTTCAGTTGTGTGGTTAGTTTTATATGTTTAAAGAAATGGCGAGTTTTATCGAGAAGGAAACAAGCGCCTTGTGGATTTTGTTAGAATTTATATTACGGCGATGACTTTGCTAATTTAATAGCGCAGGCGTCTGACCCCATAACACCACATGGCCAAAGATCAATTATGTTCAACTTAGATCAATAATAGATTGATCGAAGATGGTCAAGGGTATCTACATGTCAAGTTTACCTCAGTAACAACTCCAAAACACCCCTCGGAGCCCATGATGACATGTTCCCATTCGGGCCCGCACGAGATGCGCGGCACACGACAACTCTTCTCGATGACGCCGCATCCTGTTACCACCTGCAAATGATAATTATGTAGTATAGTATTACATCTTCTTCTCTTGTATCGACACGGTACGAGAACAACTCATTATGTTGTGTAACATTTGCTCCAGGACTTAAAAGAGGAAAACGAAAGAACAGTTAATTTCGCTACATTGTCGAAAAAATTGAGTTGGTCAATTGACATAAAAAGAGGAAGAAGCCAGTTTGGCAATTTTATTCTAGAGGGCTGACTATTTTGCGTTCTTCGAAAATGTCTCCACTTTTATTTAGTTATCCAGTCCTTATACAACATTCAATTTATCAACTGAATGTACCCAGTCGAGAGACAGCCGCCACTTTTTTTCTGCAACTCCAACAACCCGCTAATCTACAACAGCTACCAAACAGAATAGCGAGAAAATGAAGCTCAGCGAGTTCCAAGAAAGTCAACTGTTTTGGAATCAGAAACAATTTGAAATATTTTTTTTTTTCTAATTTTTAATTTTTATTAAGGCTTTTATCCACAGTGGCATGTCAGCCTCATCATAACTTAAACTATTCTAAGCTACCTCTACAAATATAATATACATTACTAATGTCGAAACAAATCAGCAAGTAGGTTTGCTATCTCAGGTGAAGGCTGCGCTAAAACTTTACCCAAAGGACCAATGTCATGTTCGTTTACTTTTATTCTACTCAACATTGTGAAATGAAAATTATTACTTAATAAAAATAAAACTCCATATTACCTTGGTGTTAACGATGAGGTCCTCAATGTTCCCGTAGGTGTTCTTCTTCATGCCGCTGGCGCGCGTGGCCACCCACCCGCCGAGGGTGGAGAACTCGTAAGAGTCGGGCTCGTGGCCCACCGTGTAGCCGCGCGCGCGCATCTCACGCTCCAAGTCCTGGCCCACTATGCCAGCCTGGAATGGTACACAAAGATTTATCTAAATATCTGTAAATTTTATATTATAAAACAGTCGCTTTTTGTGTCTGTGTGACGGCGTAGATCTTCTAACTACACAATGGATTTACGATGCATCATCACGATGCATGCGGTTTCCATCATCATTTAGAGCATTTATTCGCGTATGCGCTCTAGGTAAAAGACAATTTCAATTCGTTAACGCTCGCTCACTTCCGCGATATTATTAAAAAAATAAAATCGTAAGTCGAGGTTTGATAACCTAGGACCTGCTTATTCCTGTTGTTCCAAGAAAAAAATTGTGAGCCATGGTGGGCCGTCTCCACGAGCGAGAGAATCGCGGCGATATTATCGTCGTGCCAAGTATTTTTATATACTCTCTTAGAACGTGTCTCCACAAGGTGATGTCATCGCCGCGAAAATTTGATAGCAAGGCGAGACTATCGCCGCGATTCTCTCGCTCGTGGAGACGGCCCCTAAGTTGGTAGCAAGCCTAGGCTGACTAATGAAGCCAAGGCGGTCAATAGTCGAGGCTTTTTTTATTGAAGTCAATGCAGAAGAAGTGTAATTAAAAGTTGTACATTACCTGTACCCTAGCTAGCAGTTGTTCCTTATCCAGCCACAGGATGGAGTTCAAGTCGCTGGTGTCCAGCACGAGTATTGGTCTGGTCTCCTTATCGGGGCAAGTGATTGCGCCCGACACAGAGGTGCCTCCTCCGAACGGGATGATCACGAAGTTGTGGCGGGCAGCACATGACACTATTTCTTCTACCTGGAAAAAATTTACCATAATAAACATTGTTACTGAAAAATGTACGCCTTTAGTTACAAGTTGAGCAGAGTCCTAACTGAATAGCTGCCGAGACACGGTAGGTGGAGTTTTGACCAAAAGTTAGATGGATGAATGACCTCAGAGGACTAGATAGAGGAGGGTAAGACCTAGATAGATGAGACTCGCATAGACCAAGCAAGCATGGCACAAGAGGGAGGAGGTCTACTCAGAAGTGGATTGAAGAATTTTACCAATGATGATAATGTTGAAAAGTCACAGACAGAGGATATTGAACATTGGCTGCAGACGCAAAATATATAGGTAAGGTTCAATACCGAGTAACGAAAGCTTGCTTACATTCAAAGCCTCATTCATGTGACTCTAAGGAACAAAACATCATGAATGTTAACTTGTAATGTTTTTTCTTACTAACTTAGCAGCATCGATCACTAATTAGCAGTTATAATGTTTCTTTTTAAATGCTATCATTATATATTTTAGATTATATACTATACATATACTTTAGAACCTCTCGCAGCCCTCGGGATTCTAGTCTAGAATCCTTCGCTCCGCTCTGGATTCAAAGAAACACTCTCGCCTTCAAAATAGTTACTTGCTCCCATGGCAAACAATCTACTATTTTGCATTTGATAGCCCAATTGTTGATGAAGGCTACTTAACATCACGCTAAGACACTTAGGCGCCGAGCAAAAACAAAAAAGTCAGAAAGAACACAGTAATAGCGCGGGCAGACAGAATAAGAAATCCTCCATAAACCTTTACAAGATCAAATACCACATGACATTGGCACCACATTAGTACATCCTATTTCCTAACAACATACTGATCGGTGCTTTGTATGAGGCGTCATCATGATTTACAATATCATACTAATCGATTTGATACAATAAGTATCTAAATGAGTCACTTAGCACCTCGCGCGGAGTCGTAAAGAACACGTCAAATGTCATAGGAAAAGAATTTTGAAGTAATCTAATTACTTAACATACGTGTGTTGATCAATAAGTAGGTACTTGTGTTAGCAATGAAAGCGCAAGTTTTTTTCAATTTTTTTTAAATTTTATTTGTCTACATAATCTTTTTTAAGGCCTATACACTTTTCCCAACGTTTCTGCCATTTCTGTAACCCATCCAAAAATACGATTAATTAGTCAAAGTCCTCAAAATAGGCTTCTGTCTCGGCAATAACTTGCTCATTTGAGCTGATTTTTTTATGTGTTCATGTTGGGGAATAGGGAAAAGTCAGAGGGGCTAGGTCCGACGAGCACGGTGGATGCGGCAGCAACTCGTAGCGCAGATCATGCAATTTGGCCACGACAATAAAATTCTGAATGAATTTTCTGGTGCGTTATCGTGGTCACAGGTGAAACAGGATTTTCTTTTAGCGAAATGAAGCCGTTTCTCTTTCGATTCCTTATATTAAAATCTTTATTGCCGTTCTGTATGACACGCCTATGCAGACTCTGCTACTGCGCTGCGCGAACGGTTCGGTAATCAGCGAGAATCATGTCATGGACCTTTTCTACGATTTCTTCGGAAACATCTTTCGGGCGGCCTGGCGTCTCTTCATCCATAAACAGATGTAATGACCGATGCTTACAAAAAAATTGTTAAAACATGCTTGTTATGGGATATTCAGAGGAGTGTGATCCTGACACTTATTATAGTAATTCCACTTGTACAGACAACCTCACTAATCACGACAGCACGATGTCGAAAATAAGGTGGTATTTACCACAAAAGCGTAAGCTTCGTGTCGCACATGACGCGGCCGCTACGAATCAAGGAGTGTGTTTGAACACCTTGCTTCTCCAAGGGTCTGATCTTTTAGAGAACCTGTTAGGAATTCTTTTTCGTTTCAGAGAGGACAGAATCGCCATATCAGCTGACATCAGGGAAATATTTCCTTAAATACGAATCCGAGAGCAGGATGCACTACGTTTTCTATGGCGCGACGTTCAGTCAAAAGATACAATGCCTATAAAAGAGTATCGAATGACTGCTGTTATTTTTGGAGCGTCGTCCAGTCTATATTTTACTGCCCTGTATGTAAAAAACAAAAATGCCATGTTTCAACAAGATTTGTATTCGGAAACGGCTACCGCTAGCGTGCACAGCAGTTAGGTATATGGATGATTATCTGGATAGTGTGGACGACGTCACCAGGGCTGCCCAGCTGTCATCTGGTATAGTAACTATCCACCGTAATGACTGTTTCGAAATGCGTGACTGGATATCTAACAATCCAGAAGCGCTTCGTCTTCTGCCAAACTAATTGTGTACTCCACAACTAATTGAAGTCGAACTTGAAAAAAAAGTAAAAGTATTAGGCATTTCCTGGAATCCGTTATCAGACACTATAGGTTTTAGGACTGATTTAGAAGGTTACAAGGGTTTTTATATAAACGGAAAGTGTTGTCCCACCTTATGAATGTCCTGGATCGGAGACAAAGTCGCGGAAAAAGTGAGATCGCAGAAAAAGTGTAAATTTTTCAATAAACCGCGGTGGGTGCGAAAGGTAAACTGCGATGACCTACTTTTAAACTCATGTCGTTACAACTAAAATTATCTTAATTAAACATTTGCAATTAATGTGTCATATCATAGAACAACCATAGATAATTATAAATATGTAGTTTGATGTTTGACCTTCTTAGGTCGCGATGTGAAATCAATTCCCTGAATTGATATTTATTACAAAAACCTTGTTCTTGACTGTGATAGAGATGATCAATAAATATAATATAATTATATGCAAAAATTTCAATGACACGGTTACGAAATATGATTGTTGTTTGATGGGAATGCGTCGAACGGTTCGAACAAGGTCCTTTTGTTGCATTATGCAACGGTTTTAAAAAGAACTAAGATGTTCGACAAAATAAAGTATTTTTTTTTTTTTAACATGGCTATATTTAGTATTAGATACTAGCTTCTGCCTGCGAATTTGTCCGCCCGATATTTCCTGTACCCGACCCATCCCGTCGCATCGCATCACCTGCCCGCAGTGTCACTTCGTTTTCGCTTAGCGACTTTTTTTCTATTTGCACGGCTCCTAAGGGTCATAGCGTGATGTTAAATAGCCTATAGCCTTCTTCAAGAATTGGACTATCAAATCCGATGGTAGTTTCAGAGATTACCGCATCAAACAAATAAACAATCAAACTCTTCAGCTTTATTATTAGCACAGATAATATAATACAGATATTATATACGTATTAGCTGTCATTTTGGCTAGCAAATTAAAAATCGGAGTGTAGAAAAATCCATCATTCCATGTTCCAAATCTTTAGATTTTTTTAGTTTTCGACTGCAATGGTCTTAAATATTGTTTGTGGCTGCCAAATCTGTTGTCTATTCCTTCTTACCAAGATAACAAGAAGACTTTCAAAATCTAACCTACCTATAATATTGCGCAAGTTCAGTTCACTCTTTAATAAGACCTTTATATAAATAACTTATCAGGGTACTTGTATAAAGTTGTATCATTGTTTCAATGCGGTGGGGTATTATTGACCCCTCTCAGACACAGTGCCAGTGTGGAGTCCCTCACAAGATATTCAAATTCAAAATTAATTTATGCCACATGCCTCACCTGTCTTCCAGCCCACCATGCACGACCATCTGCACATTCCAGGGTTTGAACGAGGTGATCCGAATGACAGAGCTGTACTATTAGTAGGTGTACCTACTGTAAGCAGTAGTCAATAGACACGAAAAGAAGAAAGGAGGAGAATGCATGCTTCCTCACCTGTTCATGAGTATCCGGCCATATTACAGCATCAGGGATCCTAGGGAAGCTGTTGCTCCTCAACTGGGTCATGTCCTTCAGCGTCTGTCCGTGAGCCCTGATCAGTCTGTCCATTCCATCTGTGCTGACCAGCGCGATCTTCTCCAGTTCTAACCGGATCGGCTCTGGTAGCCTGCTCTCGGCAAAGTGCGTGGGTAGTTCGGGTATCTTCGGCTCTCTGTAGGGGTCTACCCCGAGGTTGTCGATAGCCCATTGTATTAAATGCGGTAGGGCTTGTCCCCCGATGGAATATCTGTAACAGAAATAAGTTGGTAATTGGCGAATCAAGGGAAGGCCGAAATGAGAACTAAAATTGTATGGTTGAAAGTGGTACCGTATAAGAAAGGGTATTGTCAGTCTAAGCTTCACAAAAAGAAGTTGTAGCGTTAGCCCGAACGATTTTGTTTTGTGTGCCATACACAATCAGTGCCGGATTTAGGGGGACGGACGGAACCAGAACAGCTGCCCGGGGCGCCAGAGCTGTTATTTTGTCGCGTGTCGTATCTCTCACGAAATAATGTAGGACGAAATAGAGGCAACAGGCGATTGGAACTCGTATTAGGCGCCCTGCATTATACATACTTTTCTTTCTTTGCTTTTTACATAGGTACTCGTAAGTTCACTTCTACGCAGGGCCGTCTAAGGTCGGCCCTGCACTGCACACAATAATGCATTGCGCAGAATCTACAGGGTGTTACAGAAAGGGTATATCAATACAAACGGGTTGAAGAGTGTATCTGATCTAGAATGTCTGTACAAAATTTCAGCTCAAAAGCAGTAACTTTAAAAATGCTTAATATTTTTTTATTCCGATAGTTTATTAAATTGAAATCATAACAAACGTGTCACCGCACTCCGAGGGTCATTATCCATTATCTGTAGTGTGTCTGTGCGCCTAGTACACGCACATCACGCCGCCGCGCGCCAATGCATCGCCGTGATGTCGAAATAAAAAAATATTCAAAGTTAATGCTTTTGAGCTGAAATTTTGTACAGAGATTCTAGACCAGATACCTACACTCTGCAACCCGTTTGTATTGATATACCCTTTCTGTAACACTCTGTAGAGCCCTAGGCTATATTGCTATAAACACCCCAAAATTACTTTACCTATAATTTTGCCGTGGTGTACATTTCAGCATTCATTGCACCATTTTCGCGGATTTTTGTAAAGACAGATAACATACGCCGCCGCGTCAAAAGGATACTTAGATGGTACAGTCACGTCTATAAGTATGTATACACTTGGCTTTATTCAATCAAAGGTGATTTTCTCCTTTATTTTTGAATGAAATTTTATGTTATTACCAACTTATTACCAACATAGTATTTTCGAACCTATAGGTTTATGTAAAGTGTCGTATTTCAACGTTGCATTCGTTATTTCACGAAAAAATCGCAATTGAAAGTTGCCAAGTGTTGACATATTATTGCTCGTGACTGTACCTACTTACGCAAAATATATTTTTTTAACATATCAACGACAAAAATGAAGTATACGAACCTATTACCTAATGCTAAGGCGATACATGACGTCAAAAGTTTACAGAAGACGATAAAATTTGCGTTTCACACATTTTTTGATCCAATGTTTGTGGTTGTATGTATACTTTTGTATCAATATTCAGGATGCGAACTCAAAAAAATATTATGATGTCATTCAAAGTATTAGCTACATCAATGTTATTTCGTAGAAATCCAATGCATGAATCCCCATGTTCAGAGATAAAAGTGGTAGGTAGAGGTACTTACTTATCTATTATTTTCAGAATGTAGGTACCTACAGCACCCTAATTGCGTAACACACTATCAATCTCATTCTGAATTTCTGAATCATTTTGAAGGATATTGCTAATCCATTGCTTCATATGTTCGAAAAATGTGTCTGCTCAACAACGTAAATAACGCAATGAATGTTGTTGAACTGTCAAAATGAAACCCATTGCTACTGATAGTGTTTTACACAATTACCCCGCAGTAGGCCGGCAGTCAGTGTTAACAAAACCAATAAGCTGGCCTCTTATTCTATTGAAACTCGGTACTATGCTAGGCCAGATCACGGTCAGAGAGTTACCTACCACCGACGTGCGATCGACTGTACCTATAGTAAAAGTGCGTAGTGCTGCATACCCCCACCCTATTTCAAGTTAAACAAATATCAACTTTATTTCAATGACCATTAACCGGTCAAGCGTTGCGGTTCACCGATAGACGACGAAACAATAGAAAATCAATTGTGTCTCATTAGCGGCGCTTGACAGATTAAGTTGATTTCAGAGTGACTAGCACTAATGAAAAAGTTATAAAAATGTTTGAAGTTGTAGCGTTGCGTTGACTGAACTTTATCGTGTAGGAATTAATGTTATTTTTCCATGAATTCACATTTGTTTACATTTTTGGCAAATAAATCGCGATCGCATTTACCTCTCTATGGATTTTACGGAACGACCGACGGCGTCAAGAAGTCGCAAGTGGCGCTAAATAATAAAACTCCGTGAACCTTTTCAATTAGGTAGATACTTTTGTAAACTAACCCTTTCAAGTCAATCAATTTGCCTAGCCTTTCCCAACGTTGGGGTCGACTTCCAACTATCCCTTTTAAGTAAGTAGGAAATAAAAACCGGCCAAGAGCGTGTCGGGCCACGCTCAGTGTAGGGTTCCGTAGTTTCCCGTCCGTCACAATAAGTGTCCCACGTACAATTCGATAATACCCGACCCAATGTAATAAGTACCTACAGCGCCATCTCTCGGGGAATTGGGTTACTAATTAGTACATAGACGTGCCAGAAGTTTTCGGTGGTAATTTTGGATTGCGAGAACCAATTTTAATCATTCTTTTTTTGTTTGAAAAAAGATACGTTCAGGATAATAAAATATGTAAACGAAGTTAAAAAAAAAATGCTTGCATATACGATTATACTACAAACTTAGTCCAGAAATGATTTTGTACAACTTTTCTCTTTTTTGTACAAAAACTGTTGTTTCTATCAAGTTCAAAATAATTTTCCTAGAAAGTCCTTATAAAGTTCTACTTTTCAGATTTTTTTCATATTTTCTAAACTTATGGTTCAAAAGTTAGAGGGGGGGGACACATTGTTTTTTACTTTTGGAGCGATTATTTCCGAAATTATTGACATTATCAAAAAATGATTGTAGTAAACCCATATTCATTTTTAAATACCTTTCCAACAATATACCACACGTTACGGTTGAAATTAAAAAAAAAAATCACTTCCCACTTTACATATAGGGGGGCTACCCTAATAAAACATTATTTTCCAATTTTTATTTTACCACTTTGTCGGCGTGATTGATATACATATTGGTACCAAATTTCAGCTTTCTAGTGCTAACGGTCACAGAGATTAAGCGAGGACGGACAGACGGACGGACGGACGGACGGACAGACAGACATGGCGAAACTATAAGGGTTCCTAGTTGACTACGGAACCCTAATAAAAGACACACTGTAAAATGTCGGATGTAAGGACATTAGTAATGTTTGTTTTAATGTTTGCGAACTAGACGAAAACAAATAAATGTTCTTGTATATCGATTTTATTCAATTTCGAGCGGCCATTGTTGTTTACATCTTTGGCAAATTTAGAAACGCCGGACTATACATGTATTGATCGGGTAACTATTCAGAAGGTAATACTTAGGGCTGTTTTGTGTGTAGGTACGTATCTACGACTAACGTTTATTTCATTTTCCATGCAGCTGATGTTTCCCTTGAGAAACTGCCAGGTTGGGTGCCAGGAAATAGTTCCCTTGCTTTTATACAGGGTGTTACGGAAAGGGTATATCAATACAAACGGGTTGAAGAGTGTATCTGGTCTAGAATCTCTGTACAAAATTTCAGCTCAAAAGCATTAACTTTGAAAATGCTTAATATTTTTTTATTTCGACATCACGGCGCCGCACTGGCGCGCGGCGGCGTGATGTGCGTGTACTAGGCGCACAGACACACTACAGATAATGGATAATGACTCTCGTAATGCGGTGACACGTTTGTTATAATTTCAATTTAATAAAATATCGAAATAAAAAAAATATTAAGCATTTTCAAAGTTACTGCTTTTGAGCTGAAATTTTGTACAGAGATTCTAGACCAGATAGGTACACTCTTCAACCCGTTTGTATTGATATACCCTTTCTGTAACACCCTGTAGTTAAGTTGAAGAATCGAGGAGAGAGAATATCAAGGTTATCGGAAAATACATTATGAACGTTACAGGCAACGTTAATACTTAATATATTTTCCGATAACGATATTGACTATAAAGAAATAGAAATAGAAATAAACAGCAAATATGCGTTTAGCGACTGTCGAAAATGTAATAAAAGAAAACTAAATACTGAGTCACTGTCTTTAAACCTTTAGATGAGGTTTCATAGGTTAGCCTGAATCAGGCCGTCTATTCAATACATTTTTTTGTCGCAGAAGAGTACCTACTATATTTGTTTTTCCGTTGGGAAATCCTCATGGACACCCTCCGTCTTGGAAGAACGGAGGGTTAAGTCGGACTCCCACCGACCACGGATATCTATGCCCACCGACTAACACCCCACTGCTCCTACTAATATCATGCGCCGGCGTCACGCGTCGGGGGCCCAGGGGCCGTATTACGAAGTATTAATGCCATCATGATTCCAGTGCGAAAAAAGGATGGTGCTATCGGCCATGTATAGCTCCGTCTCTCTCTTACACTGGAATCATGATGGCATAAAACTGTCATAATACGGCACCAAGAGATACTTGTAATACCTACCCATATCGTACCTAAGTGTTACGGGCTTGAAGGGTTTCCTCCAGTGACGATTTATCCCGGTGATTAATGTAACTTGGGACTCTATGGTACGGTCACTTGCGACAGCTACTCTCGTAACAGCTAATTTCTATCCTTGTGGCCATTGTCGTGGGCCATCGGTACCTATAAAGTTTCCAACGGTACTAGTACTACTCTCTGTGATCAGTTCTTTACCTCACACGTAAAATGACTCAAGAAAAGTTGCAATTGATCGAAACAGATCCAAGATCGAGCTAAACAACACAAATATGGTTAGTGTTCAAAACAAACAGCATTGTATGATGTTTGTAGTCGTTGGTCGTGAATGACAAACATGCAAACACGCGAATATTTGTACACGCATTAAGTCAGAACAGCTAGGCAAAGGTCTTTCACAACACCAAGGGTCGACTCGGGCAGAGAGTGGTGGCCAAGTGGTAACGGCCGCGACTTACGAGTTGTAGGTCGTAGGTTCGAACTCAGATAGGTGCTTTAGTTTGTGTAAATTAAGTATTTCATCACCCTGCTCTCAAAACGGTGAAGGAAAACATGGACACCCTAGCAGTGGGAACATTATAGGCTGATTATGTAAGGCTCGACTCCGGTAGGGAATGGAAATAGAGCTCCTAGTTCCTTCTTCAAGGTTTCTGTTTCACAATAAGATGATTTAAATATAAAAGAATAAATAAAATATTTTGACTTTTAAATTAAATGCGTCATTACCAATTGAAAATGCTACTAAAATGTTTTTTTAACGACTTTCAATTCGCTCCTCCAGTTCACCTATGTTGATTTCCTTGAAAGGCTCATGAAAAATTAATGTCGCGGATTATTTTATATATTGTATCTTGTATCCCCGTTTAGGGTGGAACCTACAAGACCTCCGTACTAAAAGTTGAAAGAGCTTAAAGCTCAAAGGGCGATTTTGAAAGTCATGCACTTTAAACGCAGGGACGTTTCGACCAATCAATTTTATCTAAAAGCCAAAGTATTGACTGTGAGACAGCTTTTTGTACTCCGCCCTATGCTATGCTGCGAAAACACTACGCTACATTCAGTGGCGTGCATTGGCGCCTGAACGACATTGTCAAAGGGACGTTGTTGGTATACATTTGGGAAATTGTCACAGAAATTGTTGAAATAAAAACAAAAAGGCAGAATTATTAATTAAACGTTCCGATTGTGGCAACGACGAAAAAAAATCTTGTACCGTCGTAGTTACGATACGACCCAGAGGACCAGAAGTATAAGTGGGCTTTAAGCACCAAAAAGGAGGATCTAACGTAACCACCACGTCCACGAAGGATACTTTAAATAAAATATAGGTAAGTTCTAACTGCGTAACAAAATCACAGACGGAACTCTGATTTTGTTACGTAGCTAGAACTTGCCTATATTTCATTTTATACCCACTTATAAAAATTAGCATTAATTTGAACACAATGGCTATTTTTGAAAAATACCGATACCGAGCAATGCAAACATTATAGTATAATCCGATATAGTGTTAAGGATGTCACAGGTTACCTAATGTGTATTTTTGGTGGCGTTGTTTTAATGGATAGTGTTAATATTGACGTTGGACCATTAGTAAATGGTGTCACTTGTTTGGTTTGCCGGACCGTGTAACATTTATGGGTGTTGTACGCGCTGCGATATATCAAGCTATACAGGGTGTTACAGAAAGGGTATATCAATACAAACTGGTTGAAGAGTGTATCTGGTCTAGAATTTTTTTACAAAATTTCAGCTCAAAAGCAGTAACTTTGAAAATGCTTAATATTTTTTTATTTCGATAGTTTATTAAATTGAAATCATAACAAACGTGTCACCGCACTACGAGGGTCATTATCTATTATCTGTAATGTGTCTGTGCGCCTAGTACACGCACATCACGCCGCCACGCGCCAGTGCAGCGCCGTGATGTCGAAATAAAAAAATATTAAGCATTTTCAAAGTTAATGCTTTTGAGCTGAAATTTTGTACAGAGATTCTAGACCAGGTACACTCTTTAACCCGTTTGTATTGATTACACCCTTTCTGTAACACCCTGTATATTTCCAGAATAAGCTGACATCTCATGGTACGAAAAGGCTATACAATGCGAGGTCGGTTAAAACTGGAAATGTATAATTGATGGAAATGTTTAATTGATTGATTAATTAAATCAGTATAAATAAGATAATGAAGAGAAAGAATTTATAACATTAGTTTTGTATTTCAGGTCAATAGGACTAGTAAGGATGGTGCTTCACTACGAATAGCAGAAAATGAAACGGCCTACAGAAGAGATGGCACAGATGGCAAATGAAAAGCAAACATTTTAAAAATGTTGTTCTGCTTGCACAAGTTTTAGAAGCCAAATTAGAGTTTAGAGTATTGTTCAGCCGTGAACAGGCAAGAGTTACATACGCCAGCGTCAGCATCAAGAGCGACATACATTCGTTCCACATAAATTAGTAATTAGTAAATGAATAAATTAGTCATCAAGCTGGAGTAGAGTTTGATTCATCTTCCATAATTCCTCTCACTATGGCCAAGACACCTTTAGCCATCACCAGTTCTACGAGTCTGTGGGACCGGCAATGACAAAACTATTTCCTATGTACACATTGCACGACGTACACAAACCCCTATTCCTACCCAAATTCTGTCTGTTCCCGTAGGTCTCCCGTAGGTTTGTATGATAGGTTAGGGTGTTAGGATAACTAGGGTGTTAAGTAGTTGCTGTAGGTTTATAATCAGTAGGGTGAGGTAACCATAGATACCAGGCTCAATTGTTACAAACTTAGCCACACTGTATGCATTTGGAATAACAGCCGTACTAAGCTGTAAGTCCCGGTGCGTACAAGTATTATAAAAATAAACTGATATTTGTATACAAGCTTTTTATTAATGAACTACTCGCTAAATTTCTTCTCTTTTTCTTCTTCGTGTCGCGGGCACGACTACTTTAGATCTTGTTGGCTCAAAATATTGCCACTTCCACGTTATCGTCGGTGGCAGCGCAGAGGTCACTTTGACTGCATGTTTTGGGTAGGACAAATAAGGCAAGATAGAACGTGGAGCATGTTTTGCAACATAGCTTCACAGCCACACCCTACTGGAGCAACTCCCTGCAGGGTGTAAACTTCCGTGGTCGACACGGAAGCATTGTTTTCACACAAAAGCAGCAATGTCCCACAGTATTTCTTGCTGCTATAATGTGCTTCGTTATATTTTTCGTCGCTTCTATTTTGTATTGTAGGTAGGTATATAATAATAAACTAAATTGGTTAAACAGAAGTGCAAAATAAATTAAATACAACTGCGGCTCCTCGAAGTACTATTGTTTACGAAACTGACTTTTCAAACATTTGTACGTCAAATCGAAGTATATAATTGTACCATGCGTCAAATGTCATTTTCTTCGGCCATCTTTGTCGTGTCTCACTTGGTTCACTTCGGTTTGCGCCGCCGTAGAAAGAGAGGCGGGGGGGGGGGGAAATCTCTCCTGACGGTCACGTGTCCTGACGCGATGCCCTGACGCGAGTTTAACATTTTTTACCCATTACAAAAAGTGTTCAACGCCGCTAAAGAAGTTTTCACTTCAAAAATGATTATGATTATGATTAAGTAATTTAATCGATTTTTGAATTAGTGCCCGTCATGAAAATAGTTTACTTTTTAACAACATCAATTTTGAAGTGAAACTTCTTTACGCACGCTTGACTTGGGGAGTAAGCTGGCGAACGCGTGACGTAAGCGCGAGCGTTACGAAAAGTGTGATCGGGCGAGGCGAACGGGAGTTGAGTGGGGGATATAAGCAAGAGAAAACAGTGCGCGCGCACATTTTCTTTCTCTCTTCCTCTCATAGCCAAATACGTTTGAAGTTTCACTTCAGTCGTGTGGTCATAAGCACACTCGGTTTTTTTTGGAAAGTCATTTACCTGGTCTACGTAAAGATTTTAAATGTGATAGGATAGGTATATTCATATTAAGTGGATCAAGGTTCATTCTACGATCAACTGTTATTATCATATTCTAATTTGTGGCCTTCCTACGATTTCGAACGTTTCTCTTAAATTATCTTTAGCAAATAATACTACCGCCCCATTAATAACTCCTTAATATATAGAAATAGGTATAGGTACTAATTAACTAAATTAAAATGTTGATGAAGTGCCATAAATAAACGAGAATTTTAACAAGACCATAGTCCATAATATTTGACAGTTCTTTGTAATAAGCGCATCTAAAACAAAGGATTTACGAGTTGGACATAGCATAAATGATTTGTTTGTTGTCCACAATAGACACAAGTTCAAGTCATTCATCGAGATGCAACGTGTTTGTTTGTTTTATGGTCAATATTTACAGTCATCGGCCATCTCAATGATTGCTCTACAGCTCTGACCGTCATTTGCATGAATCGAACACGCGAATGCGTTGTTGTTTAAGTGCTAAACTTGTATGGTTGCAATAATTGCTTGTTAGCTCTTCCTTTTTCTAAAAATGTGTATTCCATTCTATTCAAATAATAGATATTCAACAATATACCTACTTCTAGATACTCGTAGCTACTTGTTTAGGCTTATTACAAAAACTTAAATTTGTAGGTATACGAATAAGAATAAATGTTTCTTGTTTTTTTTTTAATTTTTTTTTTTAAATTAATTACCGCGGACTTGGTGGTCCGCGCCCTTTTTTAAATTCTTTGTTTATATTTTTTGCTGTCTAGCATTTGCCCAACTATATTGGGGTCGGCTTCCAGCCTAACCAGTTACAGTTGAATTCCAGCATATTTAATGGAGCCACTGCCTATCTGACCTCCACAACCCAGTTACTGGGTAACGCAATACCCTTGATAAGACTCAAAATACCAAATAAATAATTCTGATAACATATGTTTCCTCAGTTTAGCTTATAAAAAGTGTACCTAGTTTTGCAAAATACCTATTGAGTGTAGAATGATGTGCCGTGTCAGATGGCACGTGCTGCGAATTAACGGGAAGTACCAATTTGTGGCCGCCCACGAGTAAGCCTGGTTTAGACTGGAATAGTCATACCTCGTTGACACAACTTTCTTTATGTTTGTGACTCTGGACTAGACACGAAAGATACTATTCTGATTCATGGGAGAGATGTATCATTGTGCCCTCATCAATCAATTAACCATCTAAACTAATATTGTGTAGAGACACAGAATAACTAATAGTACTTAGATAGAGGTAAAATTTGTGAGTTTGTATTTAGGGCGTAATCTTCGGAACGATCCGACTCCGAAAATTCTTTTACTATTGGGAAGCTTACAGTATTGCCGAGAACAAGAATTTGTGTGAAGAAGTCGTGGGCAGAAGTTAGTATAGTATAAGTTAAGCCATTCGTTAATAAGTAATTGTCAATGAAAGTTCCTAATCTGTAATTATAGACGTCGGGATATTACCTATTTAATAAGCAATGGTTTATGTTCTAAAAACCTAGTATTAAGTTAACTGCACCCTAACAGGGTCATGTATTCATTAGTTAAGAAGCCTAGTCTAAATCTGTAACTTTGTGTTAATTGTGCAATAAATGAATAAATAAAAGTTCATATTATTCTTTACTAGCAGCGCCCTGCAGTTTCACCCGCATAAGTTTCGATCCCGTGGGAATATCGGGATAAAAACTATCCTATGTCCTTTCCCGGGACTCAAAATATCTCTATACCAAATTTCATCTAGCGGTTTAAGCGTGAAGAGGTAACAGACATACAAACTTTCGCATTTATAATATTAGTATGGATTGTGGATAATATAGTATGTAGGTATAGAACACAGGTGTCTAGCTAGTCGTGGTGCATCTAGCTTAGTAAATATTTGATGTGTTAAAGTGTTATTAATAAAATAAATATACTCGTATATGATTTATTTTATGTGTTAAGATGTCTTGATGTTTAATGATGATGTCCATGTTTAATATAAAAAATCAGTGACCATTTTTTTTTGTTTTCATTTTTCAAAGAGGCTGATGAAAAACTGTTTACACATTTTGACACCTGACTATGTGTTGCCAAACTTAGAGATTTATTATCAAAATGCCGAGAAATTGAGCCTCTCTAGCGGAATTGTCACTAGTCTTGAAATTCTCCTCTTCCGATGATTCAAAGCGACGTTGACGATTCAAGACGCACTATATGACACTGGCAACCCTTCAAACCTTTTACACACAGTGAAAGGCAGGATAGGCATGGGATCAGAATATAATTAAAATACACCGTGTTCTTCACGATATCCATAAACTTTGTCAAACGCTTCTATAGCTTTTACAAATTAAATCTAACAAAGGAAGTAGTACTTGAAAAGGCTTCGTTACAAAGATATTGTAATTTCATTTAATGAAATTTAATTGAGCTATGCAGTAAGAAAGGGTCTTAACTCAGTTTTGACAAGTTTTAGCCTGCCAAATTGTATAAATGAGAATACGTCATCGTTGCCAATTCGGATAAAGAAGCATGCATATCGGGCGATTTACGTCAAGGTATTTAGTTTGTATGAAAACTAACAAAAAATAAAAAATAAGAATTCGTTAATGTGACCATAATGAAAAATGCTTATTTCCATGGTCTGAACTTCTGGTCGAAGTTTATGTGTATTGTCCGGAACACGGTGTATATCCTGTGTTGTCCTGTAACCATTACTATTAAAGGTAAAACACAGCAATGCGTTTTGACGATAGAAGTAGATACTATGCTATTAAGAAGAGCTCTGTCGCAAGGAGCCACTTTCGAAATACCAACAGCTAATAGATACCTACATTCTAAAAATAATAATACTATGAACACTTGAGAAACTAATGGTTGTTTGCGAAGAGAACTTCGACACAAAACAGTAAGTATTAGCACTTACTCTGAACCAAAACATAGTAATGTAGGAATTACTATTACATAATCAGCCTATAATGTTCCCACTGCTGGGACACAGGCCTTCTCTCAGAGAGAGGGAGTGGGCCCAGTGCGGGTTGGCAGATGTCACATGTCTTCGAATTTTTGGTTCTAGGACATGCCGGTTTCCTCACGATGTTTTCCTTCACCGTATTGAGAGCAGTGGTGATGAAATAATTTACACAACGTAATGCGCCTGTCTGAATTTGAACCTGCGACCTACAACTCGTAAGTCGCGACTGTTACCACTTGGCCACCAGTGCTCTCTAGGAAGGGGCAGGGGGGGGGGGGGAATTACTATTAATTAAATGAAGTTACTTATTCTGTAAATAGGCCATCGGAATCAATTTTACATGTTATAGGTATTTTAAAAAAGGTAGAGGACATCAGATAGCCTCAAAGGTGTTAACTGAGTATTCATTCATTTATTTATTTTACATCAATATAAAACCGCCATCCGCCAATGACATTGGTTCAAGAAATTCATCTCCCAGAACTCCAGGCATAGGTACTGAAATGATCGTCTTCCATTCGTCCGCAAACATCACATGTCAGGCTTAACGTCCAACGTTATATACTCGCAACTTTATACAAACTGCGTAGATATCTATGTATTGTAATATTTAGATAAATAGTTAGTACCTGTATGTCAGCCGTACTACGATATCTCGAGTACATAACGAAAATTTAATCGCATTATAGTGTCTAGACAATAAAGGTTAAATATTACCTAGGTGTTTATTTATTCTACTGAACTATTGATAATTCTTGACCAATTTTCCTTCTGAAACATCGTACTCGATTGAACTAAGTATCCCATTACATTTATAATCAGCCTATAATATTCCCACTGCTGGGACACAGGCCTCCGCTTTCTGTGAAAGGGATGAATGAAAAGCAATGGCATGCAGCTGTGATGAGAATGCTAAGAAGGATGTGTGGTGTTACACGAATGTTTAGAGTAAAAAATTAAGAGGAATTATAAAAGTGGCACCCGACCGGTGACTGAAAAGTTGTGTGGAAATCGGTTGCCATGGTATAGACATATATGTGATGCGGAGGAATGAGGAAAATGTCAAGAGGCAAGTGAGCTTTATTAAATTTTGGTGTACTTAATATAAAGCATATCTATACATATAAATGTGAATGTCACCTGCAACATTCCTGACATTAACATCGTCGACCACTATACCTACCTTGGCTCGCAAATCTGCAATGATGGCAGCTGTGTCCCCGAGATAAAAAGGCGTATTGGGATGGCCAAAGATGCTATGACCCGTTTAGGTAACATTTGGAAGAAGAGAGGAATTGGTATCACAACCAAGATCAGATTGATACGAGCCCTAGTATTCCCTATCTTCCTGTATGGAGTAGAAACGTGGACGATTTTGGCCCGAGAAAGACAAAGGATTGATGCATTTGAGATGTGGTGCTGGAGACGAATGTTGAGAATACCGTGGACTGCCAAACGCACCAATGCATCGATCTTAACCCAGCTTCGAGTAAAGACCCGCTTGTCGACCATATGTCAACAGCGCATTCTCTCATATTTCGGCCACATAGTACGCAGAGGCGATGAAAGTTTAGAAAAACTGATTGTGGTTGGGAACACCGAAGGCAAACGATCGCGCGGTCGTTCACCAACACGATGGACCGATCAGATGAAGGAATCATCGTCCTCTAAATTCTACACGGTGGTAAGAGATGCGCTGGACAGAAACCGGTGGAGGCGGATCATCCGCTCCAGATGCAACTCCGAAGCTGACCACGATCCTCAGACATGAGGGACCGACTACAGAGAGAGAGATACATATAAAATTTAAAGTCCTGACTGACTGACTGATATAAATCAACGCACAGCCTAAACCGCTGGTCCTAGAGACATGAAATTTGGTGGGTGTGTTCTTAGTGAAGAGTAGGTATCCACTAAGAAAGGGTTTTTCGAAATTCCACCCCTAAGGGCCAAAGCACACACGCTACTTTTTGCTTCGGCGATCGGCGATTTTGCGGCTGTATCGATGCTGCATCACGTTTTGGCGACTCTCTGCGTTCGGACGCGGTATCGGAATCGCGCGTTTTAGCGATTGCTCCGATGCTGGCGCAAATGCCAAATCGCTGCGACCGGCGTCCGAATGTGTGCGGAGTGTAGCGTTCAGCCGCTGTATCGAGCTTCCGAAAAGCGACTCAATCGCCGCGTTTGGCGTTTTTAAGTGTGCGGTGTGGAATGCTTGGTCGCTGCATTTAGCTTCTAAAAAGCAGCTGAATCGCCGATCGCCGATGCAAAAAGTAGCGTGTGTGCTTTGGCCCTAAGAGGGTGAATGGGGGCGGGAGGGTGAAATTTCATGCGGACCAAGTCGCGGGCAGAAGCTAGTTCTATCTATTTATTCTGGTCAACTAAATAGTGTCATTTCAAAATGGACATATAGACATCAATGAGTTTTTGTATTTTTTTTAGTTTGATATGTGCCAAGCCGCAATCTAGTGCATTGAGGACGAATATTAAATCAAGCTTCATTGCAAAATTTTCGAAGGAGTGTTTGATAAAACGGCACCATTCGTGATAGTTATTTAGAGGCCAATAAGAAATAGAACTGGTTTGTTAATTACATGTAAATGCATGTTGCACGATGTATCGCTATTTATATTAGAATGTTAAACAAATGTTAATTATTTCTTGAATACTTTCTAGCACATAAATGTACAGAGGTGGACTTAATGTCATAAGCATAATTCAAAATATATTTGCAAATATTAAGTACATATTCAAAATTCAAATCTATTATTGTTACGAGTGGCTAAAATAATGATTATGTATTTATTTAGATATCCGAAATGTATTGTTTTTATGCATCAACTTTGTGTTTCTCTACAAACTTTGTCTAAATACAGGCAATTGTTCAGTGAAATAGTTTCGCTTCGTGGTCCTTAGTTTTTCAGGACAGGATACGTGAAGGTAGTTCATTCTGTAATCCCTGAAATCTTTCACTATTTCGGTTTCAGGAAGAACTTGCTCGAAATTCATACTAATATTATAAATTCGAAAGTAACTCTGTCTGCCTGTCTGTCTGTATGTTACCTTTTCACGCCTAAACCACTGAACCGATTTAGATGAAATTTGGTATAGAGATAGTTTAAGTCCCAGAAAAGCACATAGGATAGTTTTTATCCCGATATTCCCACGGGATCGACATTTACGCGGGTGAAACCGCGGGGCACAGCTAGTTTAACGAAAATTTGTGAAAAAAAAATCTGTTCTTTAGTTACTGCACTTACCTGTTACCGGTAAAAGTAGCAGCAGACCCGTCCAACTTGAACATGGAGTCCTTGTAGCCCCAGCCGTACCATTTCAGCAGATCTTGTCTGAAAACAAATATTTTAATCATTTAACATAGTTTTACAGAAATGTTATTTATTCTATCTACATATTTCCAGCACTGGACCACCATTTTTTGTAGTAAAAGGTGCACAAAAATGTCGCCGTCTCATGGAAGTATCGCTACGAACTATGCTACGAGTTATGCTACGTGCGACCCCAAAAATCGCTACGCCGAATCGTCGTCGTAGCGTTCTCTGGGGTGACTCGGGTGGGCGATTCGTAGGCCGTAAGTCACCGTAGCGGTCATGAGCTACAGCGGTCTGTCTTCACTTCCAAAGTAATCCATGTTCTTGATTGAAAATCAGATTGAAGAAATCTAAGTACTTATGGAGTAAGGGTCGTAGCAGATGGCGTTCTGTAGTTTCTGTCGACTCCCATGGCAAGAGGGCGTGAGTTCATGTATGTCTCTGTACTCATGATATCAATAATTTTACATCATATACTTTAGCTAACACTTAAATAGTATATTGTTTTTGTTACAGTCAACTAGCGCGTTGATTTTATATTTTAACTATCCGATAAATTATATTTTTTTTTAGCAAAAGTCCGTATTATTTATTTATTTATTAAAACTTTATGCACAAGTAAAAAAAAATACTGTACAAAGGCGGACTTAATGCCTGAGGCATTTTCTACCAGCCAACCTTAGGGTGATGCAGAGACAAAACATGGCAGGTGCAACATACAGGATAACTAGCTAGGAAATGACTACAAAATACAAGAATATATACATAGATAGGATACATACATACACTAATAATATATTATAATATTATGACTAGTGATATTTTGATACTTCTGACAAATCAAAGTCTAATGAACTGAGAATTAATGGACAAGCCCGTTTATTGTTTTGTGTTATTGCCGCATTATGAATAAATAGCAATTGCAGAACAAGGCGCAAGTTTAAAGCTCTGGTCTTACGCGAAACGCGCGGGGTGCGGGGTGAAATTCGCTCAAACCGATTAAATCAACTAACTTGCATGGAGATGTTCAAACTGTCGCAAGTACTGGCGTAACTTCCTGATTATTAAAACAATCGACGCGCGCAGTCGCATCCCGCGTCACGCGCGGTTTCCTCTTTAGTTTGACTAATCCGTAAATAAGTCAAGAGGTTAGGAAACAATACAATGAATGGTAAAATAATCAATATCAGTCATTGTCAAGGAACCTACTAATTAAAATGTTCTATTGTTAACTTTCAGTTTCCAAAGATACATTCTAGTATTTTCAAACTTACTCTCTGCCAACCCGCACTGGGCCCGTGTGGTGGATTACGGCCCACTCCCTCTCACAGAGAGGAGGCCTGTGTCCCAGCAGTGGGAACATTATAAGTAGGCTGATTATGATGATGATATGATGACTCTCACCTAATCCGCCAACTAAATTTATTTTGGACATATAATATTATAATCTTCCAAACAGAGTATGATTGATAAGATAGCAAAATATCGGTCAGTTTCCTATCTTATCGTTCACTATCGATGTTTATAACCTGTTTTTTAAATGAATTTGATCCTCCTTGTGTTGTCAAGTGCACTCACAAAATTAATACAAATAATAACCTAGATACTATACAGCTCATAGATACAGCTACGTAGTTATTATAGGAGTCAAAACAAATTAGACTGATTGACGAAGGAGTTGGATTTTAAGTAAGAGTTCTATTGAGACTGACTGACTTTTTTATGTCCGTTAGGATTGAGGAGCCACATCAGATTTTTGAAACCTGATCTCACCATTATTTAGCAGCAATGTAGCTGATTTTGCAGCACGAATTCTAGATTTAGCAGCAAAATATATCACTATTTAATGCAAAAGTGGCTCCTCAATCTAAACGTCTGAATTGAGGAGCCACCTGGAACTCTGTAAGTAATAGATGAATATTTTTGAAAATTTTGTATCATTTAGCAGCAATTGTGCATATTACCGTCGAAAAATTTAGCTTCTGTAGCGCTAAAATGAAAGAAAATACAATACTTTTAGTATGGCTCCTCAATCTACACTCAAGAGGTGAATTTCTATTGGATGTGAGCGATCAATTAATATATTCGACATAATGATCATTTAGCAGGTATTGTGTTTGTTTTTGCAGTATAGGAATAAAATAGTAAAACAGAGTAAATTTTGTAGATAAACGCATTTTCTTTGGCTCCTCAATCCTGACGTTCTAATTATGTATGTTTGACTGTAGCCACCTGAGATCGTAACGGAATCTAAAGCCAGAGATACCTACTAACATTTAACAGAAATGTCTACTATATATCGTCGACCGTAGGTTCAATTGAGGTAAGGGACAAAATACGCAAAATGAGTTGAGTATATATATACAGTTTTGTTCAGAATTTTTCGCTCTATCGAATGGTGAATAAGAAAAAATTCTAGCTTAAGAAAATGTCCCTTACCCTAATGATTTTTGGATCCAAATTTCGAAGCAGCCCCATAATAACGTCCGAAAAAAAACTTTGTCGGCCTCTCCTGAAAAATCGTATTTTGTCCCTTACCTCAATTGAACCTACGGTCGACGATATATCTGCACAGTTCAGCAATGTATTATATTCTGGATTCTGAAAAAACAATACTTAACTATTTTCTTGTAAATTCAGTGTGAAGGGTGATTATAATATACTCGTATATAAACCAGGATAAATAATTTATTAAATTTATATTTTCATAACAGGTTATATCTATCGTACCTACGATTTGGTTATTTAGCAATCAATTTCACTATAAGTTATAGAATGAATGAATATTAGCTGATCAGTGCTTATACGAATTTTAGAATCGTAATCATCGTTACAGATCATCTCATCTTTCGATGTAAGATAGTGACATTTGTAGTGGCCTGTGCCAGTTTCGATAATTGCAGGAATAAATTCTATAGCACCTATTAATTTATATGATTTATTCGAAAACATTACAAATTCTAGTAGCTTGGTATTTCTCTCACTCTAAACTTTTCACAACCATTCAGTTCATATGAAACTGTGTTTGATAGAGTATTTACACACAGTTTGGTTGTTACAAAATGTACAGTCGGTTTTTATTTCAGCGATTAAAGTTGCATCTAAACCTTAGATGCCAAAAGCAGAAATTATGTTCAAATTCAAAGGCAAAAATGCGATCTGCCTGGATACTGGGATAAAATGGCACGAATCATTAGTACATTTTTTTGTAAAAATGGCACTAAAGCCATACTTCAAGGCTACGTGTTCAAAAACTTAAGACACGTTACATGCAAATTCAGAGTGGCTACTATTTACTGTAGTATCAAAATACAGCACGCCAATTTGGGTTCTCATTTTGTGTATATCACCGTCAGTAGAAACAGAATCTGATAAAAGTTTAATATACTGTGAGATTAAATCTTCTGAGTATGTGTTTAATATTTCTTGAAAACGTCTGCTTTGAATAAAAGCCATGCTCAACAAATAAATGACCGAACATGTGTTTCTCAAATCTACTTTAATAGAATTTTCACCGATTGTATACAAGCCTATCGGGGTCATTTTAAAATCTAGTTCTTTGGAAATGGTTAAGACAATAGGGTCATTACTTTTAATGTTAGGACTTTCTAGTATCTCAGCATATTTAGAAAATACTTTTCATTGATCCTCAAGATCTACTATCGATTGGCGGCCTTTCGGCATAATGGTTCTGAAACAAAAATATTTCGTTGAACAAAATGACTTTTAGTAATTTTTATAGCACATCACGGCACGCCGAAGGTCGCAGGTTCAAATCCCGACTGGTTGTTGAATTTTTTCATAACCAAATATTAACAAATATTTTAACCACTAAAGCACCACCTACAGGGAATTCAAATGATTAAAGGCAAGCTATTTCAATGATTGTTCTCTGAATACTTTCTGCGATATGTAGTATGCCTATAACGCAATCTCCTAAAGATCGGTAACAATAGAAAAATTAATTGTGTCTCATCATAAGTGACAGTTGAGCTCATTGAGCTAATAGCAGTGTTCATAATCTCAGTTAATTTACATTACATCGCCACATAGAATTTTAAGTTGATTTTTGAGTGAACATTTGTAACAAACATTTGTAGGTCCTAATAAATTTTTGGTGGCAGTGGAATTTGAACTTTGATAAGTAGGTATGACATTCAGTTTGTTGTTCCATGACTTAAAAATTATCTCTAATTCTTAGTTCAGGTACTTAAATTACCTATACTGAAAACCCGATCAATTGCAAGGATACTAGACAGGATAGGTATTCATCATTGTATTTAAATTGCTTAAATTACGATAGGTACTGTTTCTAATACCAAATTAACCTAACCTTTTTTTTATTACGGTTTGAAAAATCCTCATGGATGTCCTCCGCTCTGGGGTGGGCGGAGGGGCCTGTCAGACTCCTGCTGACTAAATACCACCTCGGTGTTCCCTTTCCACACTTGGACCGGGTATCATGGGAACTTGTGCGCCTTCCACGATCCCCGACTGGTGCCGGCCCGCCTTTGCGGGCCACCTCAAGTTCACGGGGGGAGTGAGGATTAAGACTCCCTCGCGATGTTCTGTAGGGGCGCGCGTGGAACACTACGCGCCGCCGCCTCGTGTCCTGCTACATGGAGGGCGGTGGATGTCCCCAACTCCACCGTCCCTCAGGACCAGTTTATGGGGGCTAGAAGAGGGCGTTGTCTGCCCTCCGCCGACGCCCGGAACGTCTACTGCGATTCGGGAGAGTGGTCTCGACCTCCCTCAACCTTTCCGCAGTCTCCTTCTGTGAAATGACGGTTTCACAGAAGGAGGTCATCGCATTCCATGATTCCGCGCTCCCAACCATCAAACGAGCGACGGCCGGTAGCGATAAGTCGGCTTCGACTTCGGATACGCGGGCAAGGCGCAGCTCCTCCCAGCGGCACACTCTGCCAGCGTATGCCACGCCGTATATCCTCCTGACAGTTGACGCAGTGTTGACACCGAGCGTTCGGCTCCCTGTTTATACGACACAGGTACTTCTCGGAGCAACTATGCCCCGAGAGTACCTGGAAACGACAGGCAGGTGTGCCTCCTCCCAAGCTATTCGTCAGGCACAGCACTGGTAGGATCGCCCCGACAGTAGCGAGGCGAGGAAGGGCGCAGAAGCCTGTCCCGCTTTGTTTAGCGTATTGTATTTCTAGCATAATTTATTTGACACACGTACGTGATTTCAACAACAATTTCAAGACCAAGGATGGCTCCCCGCGAGACACCGACTCATATTTGTGGGTGACCTCACAGAAAGCGACTTTAGAGTGACGCAAGTTATTGTCACATTATATTCTAAGGGTAATCTAATCATAGATGTAATAAATTAATTCTAGGTACTATAAATTACTCATCTCAAACTCAAACTCAAACTCAAACTCAAAGCATTTATTTCAATTAAACCATTTACAGGCACTTTTGAATTGTCAAGAAGTCAGTCAGTCAGAAAAAGTGAAGCTAGTTGCCCATTCCAAAGCGTAGGTACCTATGGAGAAGAACGGGCAAGAAACTCCATGGACACTCTTTTAAATCAAAATAATGTGGTTACAAAGTCTTGGTTACATCATTCATGTTAAAAATTATACATGTGAGAACGATGCAGAACGTTAAAAGCGTCCATAATGAAAAGATGAGAAAAAACAACAATTCAAATAATAAATTAAAATAAGCCATGGCAGCAAAGAGATGACCAGTCCCTACTGACGGCGCCCGTTCACGAACATGACGCATGCATCAGCACCATCATGTCGTAACTACAATCCTCCAGACCGTATTTCTAGAGACTGAGACTAGCCTTCAGCACGGGAGATATTATAGTGCACAAGTGTGTGCCCAGACACAGGTGCACTATCTCTTCCCTTACTCTCATAGTCTGATGGGACGTCAATCCGACACGATCGGGGAGAGATCAGGCGCAGGACCAACGGCTTAACGTTTTTCCCGAGGCACGGGGGTATCACACCGCCAACTTCCAAACTCCGGGCTGTTACCAAGAAATTCCTAACGTAAACTGTCATAACTTCAGAAAATCAAAAATCATTTAATGTTCTTTACGTACCAGATCAAGTAAACATTCATTACTTATATAACTAGCGTTTGCCCGCGGTTTCGCCCGCGTGGATGTCGGAAAATATCTCACGGGAATACTCCCGGGATTAATGTGTTAATCTGAACATTGACTGTGTGCCGAATTTCATCTAAATCCTAAACTGTATTTATGCCAATCCGGAACATACATCCAGACAAACAGACAAGTGGTCAAAAAACTTTCGTTACTGTTAATAGTATTGATTTATTCATGGCAACGTTTATTTATAAATTGCATTGTTCCGAAGTTTCACTTAATTATTGCACCTAGTAGGTATAGTAAGTACGTTAACAATGTATGTAATGAATGCCTGCGGGTAAAAGGTTAGGTACCTACGTCAAATTTTAATATTAATGGATGTAAAAAAAAATATTAACTTAACATATACAGGGTGAAATTAAATTCATGGGCATCCTTTTAAGGGGTTATTGTAATCATCATTAGAACAACTTTTACTATGGGACCAAACCTGAAATCGCGAAAAAAAATCAGCCTTTCCCTACATTTTGACGAGTTATGTGAACATAACTGCAAGGAACAGCTGATTTTTTTTTTGCGATTTTAGGTTTAGTGCCACAGTAAAAGTTGTTTATAATGATGATTACAATGACCTCTTAAAAGGATGCCCATGAATTTAATTTCACCCTGTATGTGTTAAGTTAATATTTTATTTACATCCATTAATATTAAAATTTGACGTACCTAACCTTTTACTCGCAGGCATTCATTACATACATTGTTAACGTACTTACTATACCTACTAGATGCAATAATTAAGTGAAACTTCGAATAATCAAAGCATCATCACCTGCCTACCCTGTTCTCAACTATGTTGGCGTCGGCTTCCAGTCTAACCGGATGCAGATGAATATTTACACGGAGCGACTACCTATCTGACCCCCACAACCCAGGTACTGGGTAACACCATACCCCTTGGTAAGACTGGTTGTCAGACTTTCGAACCCGTAACACCTGTTAATGATCCACGAATGACAGCCGGGACCAATGGTTTACGTGCTTGCCAAGACACGGAGGGGTCTTATTATGTAAAGATGGACATCCATCCACGGACCAACCGCCATCCAAAAGTCGATACTCCTTGGTGTGACTGGTTGTCAACAAAACTCACCAAGGAATCGACTTTCTGGCTTCCGACTGCTACTCTGTCTGATCGATCGACCCGTGCGGCTGTTATTACGAAAAAAAAAATATATCGACGTCACTCGCACTGGGACTGTGCAGAAAACCTGTTTGCCATGGACGATCTTAGATTTTAATTTGATTGCCAAATTATTCGGCCAAGGCAGAATATTATTACAAAGTTTGCAAACCCGTGTTATGATGTAATTTATCAATCTTAATCACAAACAAACATAAGGTCATTGTGCTCATGGAATCTGAGAATATTCGTTCATTTAAAAAATATTGATTGTTCTCCAAAAATAACAAGCAGGTGTACACAGGGTGGCAGGGACATTAACGCGCAAACTGTAACCATGACTTCAGCACATGAGTCTAGACGCCCCTGCGGAGAAGTTCGTAGGTTATTAAAAGAAAAACCTCAAACCTCCTTTCTCTTTCATAGAAAAGTGAAATACCTATGCGGTCAAAATGTACTGAACAGCAATTTTTTTTAATAACCATTATTCTGAATCATGTACTCAATGAATCCATGGTGGAAAACAAAAAAAACTAACTACAAAGTAATTAGAATTTGTGCAAATTAAACCCCAAGTTTATCTGATGAACTTTTTATGACCCGGTATTTCCGTTATCAAAATGAGTCAAGGTGTTTATTACACGGAAATTGGGAGACTGAAACTACAGCTGTTCATAGCATTAAGTGCTAATGTCAGAAGAGATTTCTTCCGCTTAAAGTCCTATGAACCGGCTGAATACCGTAATTACAGAAATAATTAAAAAGCCATTGTGTCTCGCGTGGATCTACCTTCGAAGGGTTAAATGTCATGTCATTCTTGTATGTTTGGCAGTCGTTACGTGTCCTTTGGGTTGTGGAGGTCAGATAGGCAGTCGCTCCATGTAAAATACTAGTATTCAGCTGCTCCTGTTAGACTGGAAGCCGACCTCAACATAGTTGGAAAAAGGTTAGGCGGGTGATGATGATGAAAGTCCTATTAAATAACTTTGGCTAGAAACCGATTATTTGGAGGAACTGGCTAGGACAAATACAATACTGATCAATGATCATGTCTGAAGTCTAACGTAGATCAATCAACTCAGCCTATCACAGTCCACAGCTGGACATAGGCCTCTCCTAGGCTGTGCCACAACACCATGTCCTTCGCCTTCCGCATTCAGTCTGTCCCAGTCACTTTCTTAAGATAGTCGGCCCATCTAGCTGGGGGGCATCCCACACTACGGTTGCCGATACGCGGTCTCCACTCAAGGACTCGTCTGCTCCACCGGCCATCGGTCCTTCAACAAACATGGCCAGCCCAATGCCACCTCAGTTTGCTTACTCTGCAAGCAATGTCGGTAACTCTGGATAATTTCACTTCTGATCATTCGTTGAGAATCATTTAGATTTATAAAGTTGATAATAGTTTTGAAATAATCGTCTACAATACCAAAGTATTTAAGTACTAAGTAGTCTAGTAGACTTACCTTGGTTTGAGATGTCACTATTATGTGAATAGTAGGTAAACCTAGGATATTGCGACTGGAAAATCAAGGACAAGTAAATAAAACATTTCAATACATAAAAAATAATTAAAGTTACTTTTCGAAGGTTTTTAAAAATGCAGCCTAGAGTTTCTAAGTTTACATAGACAATATTATATAGGGGCCGGCCGTGATGAAAAATGATATTTCCACAAGAGCAACTTTGCAGAGCAGAATCAATAGGTACATAACTACGCGTTGGCAAGGATGAGTACCTTGGTACTACATAATAAGTCGTGAATTGGACTTGTGAATGCTAATCGGTAAATAACATATTAACATTGTAATATGTTATTTACCGATTATTATGCACGATGTCTTAAGGTTATGTTATTGTGTTATAGTTATGCTTATTATACCAATTTAAAATCGAGTGACAATAGTCATAATTAGCTTCATAACTATTTATTTGTATTCTTAAACATTATAGGTATCAGTGGCGAAGGGTGAATTTATGACAGAGGTAAGCCGGAGCAAAAAACAATTCCAAAAGAAAATTTCAATGATAAAATTATATAGAGTGGCTATGTTGTGAATTTTCGAAGGGAAGCCGGTGGAAATCGAGTTGCATGGTACCTTCGCCACTAATAGGTATGCCAGTCAGTTCTTCGGTCCCAGATAGTGATATAATACTATTACATTTTTATTGGACTTTAGTGCCATTAGCAGTGAGAAAGATTGCTATAATGTTAGCTTATCTTTTACTTACATCTTCTGTAATTCTCCATTGCAGCAAAAGTCAGCAGAAATTAAGCAGTATCAGAATGAAACTCAAATGGGTCACGCCTGCTTCCAACTTTTATTTAATTTAAAATAGGCTTCTTTTTAGCTTTTCAAACTCAAACTCAAAGCATTTATTTCAATTAAACCATTACAGGTACTTTTGAATTGTCAAAATTAAGTAGTCGGTCAGTTAGTCAGAAAGTTGAAGCTAGTCGCCCATTCCAAAGCGTAGATCTCTATGGAGAAGAACGGGCAAGAAACTCCATGGACACTCTTTTACATCAAGATATTACAAAATCCTGAGTACATTATTCTTGTTGCTTCTATATGTGAGAACAATGTAAAAAAAAAACACACACAAATGAAGAAACAATACAAGAAATAAGATTAAAAATAAGCCTTGGCAGTTAAGAGATGACCAGTCTCAACCGACGGCGTCTGTTCACGAACATGACGCATGGATCAGCACCATCCAGCTCAACCATTTTGTAGGGAACCGAATGATCCAACACACGCGCCACCATCAGCGAGACATTTAAGTGAGCATGACACATTCTCAACTGCCATGCTCTTTCAAGTCAACATCAAAAAATCATAATAAACGGATCCATGGTTCTTACATTTACAAAATTGAAAAAATGCTTCTAAATGATACAAAACTATAGATTGCAATTTATTTAAGAGATGAATAAAATTTTTAATACCAAACAGGAAAAGGTGTTTAGTATTGCAGCATTAAACAATTAAAACATGATTGAATAAAATAAAAATAAATATTAAGATCGTAATGTCAGAAACACTAAAAAAGAAAAAGGGAAGCACCTCCTCCAAATATTGAAATTTTAACTAGTGAGCTCAAGTGCCTGTGGAGCAGGACCAGCATTTAGCCAAGCATTTTTATCTGCGATATAATCATCTAACTTATAATACGCTTGTCTACATAGTGTGCGTTTAATGCATGTTTTAAATTTCTTCTCATTTAGTTGAAGAATATCGAATGGTATTTTATTATAACATTTTACACAGTAACCCATAAAAGAAGTTTTTACTTTAGACAATCTGAAACGCGGTTGATCTAATTTGTTCCTATTTCTTGTGTTAAAATTATGCCTGTCACTTATCTTACTAAAAAGATGTAGATTTTTTCGAACGTACATAATGTTTTCATATATATATTGACAAGGAACCGTCATGATGTTAATTTTTTTAAACAGTTCCCTTAGAGAATCGCGTCTGCTGAGCTTGTATATGGCTCTGACAGCCCTCTTTTGCAGGATGAAGATAGAATCAATATCTGCAGCCCGTCCCCACAACAAAATACCGTAAGACATGATGCTATGAAAGTAACTAAAATAGACCAGTCTCGCGGTATCCACGTCTGTTAATTGGCGGATTTTCCAAACAGCGTAAGCGGCTGAACTTAGCCGCCCTGCAAGAGATGTTAAGTGCGGACCCCACTGCAGCTTTGAGTCAAGCGTAATCCCCAGGAAAACCGTATTTTCGACGAGTTCGAGTATTTCCTTATTCAATACAACGTGACATTCACTACTTCTAACATTTGGTAAAACGAATCTAATGCATTTAGTTTTTTTTTCATTTAATACCAAATTATTTACAGTAAACCAATTATGGACCAAAAGCATAGCGTTATTTACGCCGTCAAGCTCCTGTGCACGTCTGCTTACTTTAAAAATCAGAGATGTGTCATCAGCAAATAACACCATTTGTGATCGGTTTATCAGTAAATGAGGTAAATCATTTATGTATACTAAAAATAGGAATGGCCCCAATATTGAGCCCTGCGGAACACCCATTTTGACTTTCAAGCCCGATGAATTGACACCGTTAATTTGAACTTGCTGAAATCTGTCATTTAAATATGATTTCATTAAGCTAAGAGCAAGTTTACCGAGTCCGTAATGCTCAAGTTTCAAGAGCAGTGTATCGTAATTTACGCAATCAAAAGCTTTGGATAAGTCGCAAAAAATGCCTATTGCATCTTGTGCCTCTTCCCATGCGTTAAAGATATGTTTTAATAAGGTGACACCGGCGTCGGTTGTACAACGTCCTTTGGTGAAACCATACTGTTGATCGTGTAGGATGTTATTACGATTAAAATGATTGAGCATTTGATTTAACATTACTTTTTCAAAAACCTTACTGAAAACCGGCAAAACCGATACGGGTCTATAATTATTAGTGTCTTTGCTGTCCCCAGATTTGAAAAGTGGAATAACTTTACTGAACTTCATTAAATCCGGGAATACCCCTTGATCTACACACAAATTAAATATTAAAGCTAAATAGGGTGTAATTGTCTCAATAATGGATTGACAAACTTTAGTAGACATGCCCCACAGATCCTCGGTAATTTTGATTTTAAGTTGCTTAAATGCCTTTATAATGACTGTAGGGTTTATATGTTTAAAGTTAAATTCCACAGGACAGGCTGAGACATTCGCTCTTAATAGTTCAATAGCTAGTGCAGGCGAGGAATTTAAAGTTTCTGTAGTTTTAATTGGGATATTGGTAAAGAAAGTTGCAAATTCCTGAGCGACATCGATGTTATCGCTAATGAGACCGCGGGAAGTGTCCAGTGTGTAATCAGTATTATGTTTTTTGTTCCTGTTCGTTTCATTGTTAATAATTTTCCAAACTGTCTTTATTTTATTGTCTGCTGATTTAACCTTGTTACTAATGAAAGAAGCTTTAGCTACTTTGCAGACATTTTTAAAAGTTTTAGAATATGTAGTAACATACTTATTAAACGTATCCGTGTTAATATACGGCTTAAGGCCATACAGTTCAAATAATCTATCCCTACTTTTCCTGATTCCTTTAGTTGCCCAGTCACTGAATAAAAACTTAGGGCAAATATTTTTAGATTTCTTCTTAAAGGAATTATTGAACTCTGTTTGCACTAATGAAAAGAATTCTTTATACAAAATATTACCATTAGTCACACTTAGGCCCTGAGCACTCAACTTGCTAATTAAAGTAGCATTCAACTTATTCAAATTACCCAATGTTATTGGTCGAGTTTGAATCTGCACTTTTTGCATCGGTGTGTTGGACTCAAAAGAAACAGTTTGACCACTGTGATCAGAAGGAAGATAATTTACAATGGCTTTATCTAAATATTCGCAACAACAAAAGACATTATCAATGCATGTAGCCGTAGCCATAGTTATTCGCGTTGGTTCCAAAAACACATTTGACAGATTGAATGATTTAAAGAGGCTTAACAATCTACTGCTATTTGAATTATTTTCTAAAATATTTATATTAAAGTCACCACAAATAATTACTGATTTGCTACCAGTTGCAAGTTTTCCCAAGACATCTTCCATTACCGACTCAAATATAGAATAGTTTTGATAGTTTGGAGGTCTGTAAACGCACACTATAAAATGCTTATCCAGCTCAACACAGGACAGTTCGATGCTATGTTCCACCGATAGTTCCACTATGTCTTTACGAGTCTTATATTTTACACAATTTTTAATTAAGATTAATGAACCACCACGCAGCATGGATTTTCGGTTAAAGCAACTGCCTACACTATAGTTCTCATAATTAATCATCATTTCATAATCTTTCAACCAGTGTTCAGTAATACAAATAATATCAAACATTGTTATTTCAGTTTTTATTAACTTATGTTTTTTACCGCAGTAGTGTATTTTTGTTTTTTTAATTACTTTATTTTTATTTTTAAAGAGGATATTCGTGCTATTACTGCATGATGTACGCAATAGTACCTAACATACCTAACGCGTTTCTCTACGGTAACAGTCGTTTTAACAATTAGTGTTTTATCCCTATAATTTATTTTCAGTAATTAGTAAAATGTAATCAGTAATGAGGTCAATGCCGCACACATTTGGTGTATCGTACATACTCGTTACATTGGATGTATACGATTACTTAATTAACATTTTTTTCGGAGTTCGGAGTTGAGCTGCACGATTATTGACAAATGCGTGCACTGACTGGACAGGTCCGTTCAATCTGTGTGGTTCTTTCCTCAAAACACCATTTCAGACACCAATCTACATGGTCATCACATGATCTGACCAAGATTTTGTCTGGATTTTAAGAGACTGTGACCTCTGGGTTTGTTTCGGCCTTTCTTCTCAGAGTAGTCAGATAGGAAACGCCAATCTCATCTAGCTTAAAAAAATCTATGATTGATGTGTAAAAGTGTTTTCATTTCTCATACTCGGAAAGTAGTGTTTGTTTGATCCAAATAGCGGGTGGAAAACGCTGCTTCCCACCACAGGGCGGGAAAGACTCATACTAATTACTTCCCTCTTTAGGGTGGGAATGAATTTTAAAAATAGAACTGTAGTCAGCTACGAATTTTTTACATAAATTAAGAAAAATTCTGCAGTCTTGTGAGTGTATAAACAGCCAGTGTGAATTAAAAAAAAAAACTATTAAGCGGGACAGCCCGCGGCGATGACGCGGTGTGTTCCATATTTAAAATAAAAAAAGACAATAGTATTATTTGGCGGGATACTAACCCTGTAAGCTGTACCGAAATTAAAAACTTTGCATGTTATTGTGATCAATAAATATTTTAGAAAAACTACAACTTTTTACTTTCCTTATATTCGAAATGAAAAGTAGAGGGTTTAACACGGGTGAAAGTCATCAATTCCTATTCGGGCTATAGCCGCCCTCGCTGCGCTCGGGCGTCTAAATGCCTCGTATAGGAATTGATTCCTTTCGACCCTTGCATAACAATCTACTATTTCATTTCTCATACTCGGAAAGTAGTGTTTGTTTGATCCAAGTAGCGAGTGGAAGACGCTGCTTCCCACCACAGGGTGGGAGACTCATAGTAATTACTTCCCTCTTTAGGGTGGGAATGAATTTTAAAAATAGAACTGTAATCAGCTACGAAATTTTTCACATAAAATGCTGCAGTCTTGTGAGTGTAAACAGCCAGTGTGAATTAAAAAAAAACCTACATATTAATAGGGACAGCCCGCAGCGATGATGTGGTGTGTTCCATATTTAAAATAAAAAAAGACAATAGTACGAGTATTATTTGGCGGGATACTAACCCTGTAAGCTGTACCGAAGTTCAAGAACATGATTTTATAGACTAATATTTCTTTAATAAAAATGAGAACATATTTGAATTTACCAAACTGTGAGCAGTATATCGGGCATTGTTATAGAAGAATGTCAGCGACACTGTTAGCCGATTCTGGGGCGAACTTGACAATGTTAAAAAGAGGATGGAAATCCAGCACAGTCGCGGAAGGCTACATTGAGGATTCTGTCCAAAATAAAACCAAAATTTCAAGCAAATTAACTGAGACTATAAATTCACGCCCCAGTTCGCCTCAACCAACTACTTCAAGGGAGTCTCTGCCATGGATTCCACTGTCTAATCAAATACCAGAGTCTCCTACTTTTACAGACATCCAGCATAGCCAAAGTCATAATATATGAAACACCGTAAATGTTCCAAACAAGAATGTAACTTTAAATTTCACAAATTGTTCTAACTTCTCCATTCATTTTAAATAGGTACTATGCATGTTATTGTTATCAGTAAATATTTTAGAAAAACTATTACTTTTTACTTTCCTTATATTCGAAATGAAAAGTAGAGTGTTTAACACGGGTGAAAGTCATCAATTCCTACTCGGACTATAGCCGCCCTCGCTGCGCTCGGGCGTCTAAATGCCTCGTATAGGAATTGATTCCTTTCGACCCTTGCATAACAATCTACTATTATATAAACCTACTTACAGAAAATAAATCATTTATCATTTATAGTACTTGAGATGACAAATAGAAACAGTTTTCAGACTTCCCAAATATTTAAGTCAAATATCATTTTAGAAGAAATAGAAGCGATTTAGCATAATTTAAATTTAAGAGGGATCGCTTAAAAATAAAATTTATTTATCCTCGATACTGTTACTTAAAACATAGGTAGGTAATTATTTCGCGTAGAGAAGTGGAAATATTGGAATTTCTGATTTGACTCCGAATTCATTGGTATTTTCGCCGACTCTTACACCTAAATTTTACACAAGGAAGGAAGTACAGGCAAAGTAAGTAATGTGACCAATACTAAACACACTTTCTTATCTAATCTTTATCATTTTAAAATATTGCTGGCAAAATTCAGGCCCTTATCTATCCGATAAAAATACGATGAACTTCGTTTCAGACATTCCATGTTTCACCGGATTTCTTTGCCTCTATACGTTCAGGAAAACCAAAAAAAATAATTGGCGGGAAAGTAATAAAACAAACTTTTAGTCTAAAACCATACAATTCAATGATCTATGTGTATTCACAGATATTTTTAGAACGCGCTTGTTAATTATATCCAGAAAACTGGAGCACATCTGCGGTTGCATGCTCCTAATTAAGGGTGTAGTGAAAACATTAAATTTATTTTATGAAAATGATATAAAATAAAATATAGGTCACAGCTGTGCCGGTTTTGCTGCAGATAAAGGTTGTGCCACAGAAGCCAATAAATAAATAATAGCTTACCGTCGTCTAGGAATAACACTCTTTACTTTTATAACCGTGCTGTTGTTTGCGTTAGAATCGCTCTTTTTATTGTTATCACTAAAACTTTTCTTTTTAACACTGTCGACTGTTCTTTCATTACTGTTATCATTTTCCACATTTTTCATTTTACTATCAGAGCTGCTCGCGAATGCAGCTGACATTTTTACAATGGGCGACGATTATGGATTTGTGTCGGATAGCATTTGGTACGATTTTTATAAATCGCGCAGCCTGCCGCGCATGTGGTGACATGCTCGGTCGGTAAAGCAGGGTGACGTAAGCGACCTCTACGCTGTGTTGCAAGTACAGATGAATTAGTAAGTTGACTAGGGAGGTTGATACAAAGGATGTTAGACATACATGTTGTAGTTAACGGTAAGACTAACAGATGGCGCTATTAAATTCTGTTGTGGTAAACAGAACTTTAACTGCAATGATGTCGCGCTACAGAAAAGTTTCAGGAAGTACGATGTCGTATCGTTACTAATAGACATTACAGGTTACGAGCAAGTTAGTAGGTAATGATTCAATAAGAAGTTAATTAAACTTTTTTCTTTTTGTGTGCATATTAAGTACCTAAATATTCCTATGATCGATCTATGACTTTTATCGTTTCCACAGAGCAGTATTCTAGAGCTCTCCTAGTTCTAATGATATTATTATTTATTACTGCCGTAAATGTAAATCTTGTACTTACTTATTTAGCAGTTTTTACAAAATAGGAAGTAGCACGAATTAAGCATGAGAAATCATTCTTTATTTTCATTTTGGTAAATAAAAAAAACTCAACACAATAATTTAATAAAATATTTATTGTTCTAGTTTACATTAAGTAGGTATGTTGTACAATATAATTATGCTTACATCTAAGATAACAACTTAGAGTCTAAACGGTTAAAGCAATGGCTTCGCCTTGGCCTAATTAGTTTAATTACATAATTAGTACAAATTAATATAGTCTTCGATACAATAGAACTAGGAGCAGAGTCTAAGATTAGCATTGGCTTACATACAAGTGATTTAAGTATAAACGTACCCTTATACTTGGACGTTAATTTCATAGATATAAATGCAGAAACTTACGTATAATATGCAATTAATTCGTTGATTATGAACATATCCAAAATACACACACGTATGTATAAATACAAAAAAGAGTTATCAAGAAATGGTTATAATATCTCAAATGAGGTTTTATTCAGCAGGATTTCCTTGGAACGTTAATAACATTGTTTTGTTGTATTTTCTCTTTTAATCTGAGTTATATTTGACTGTGAAACCTGAAAGCTAACACTGTAATGATAAGATTAACAAAACACGTAACGACTTCAATACAGCTTCACATTTTGTGTGTGTGTGTACTTCGAAAATGTCATGATTAACAAAGTAAGTCACTTAAAAGTAAACATCTTCGCTGTATTTAAATGCAGTACGTAAATCTAGATAATAATTTAAATTCGTGACGCAGTCTTACTAAATATCTAAGCACCTATCGATCACTTAACACTAGATTGCGGAAGCTGGCCCATATATACAATGCAGTTTACAAGATTACTCTACTCATATAGTGGATATGTTAGGGTTTACTGCTAGAATATAGCCTCAAGCCTTTTACAAAAGTTATGGGTTCTACCATGAACCTTTAAATCCCTCTTTTAGCTTTTATTGAATAACCTTCTTGCACAAAAGACGACAGTTCTTTAGAAGCCTTATAAATACTGGCGATAAGATTTCATATTAAGCCCCCACAGATGGCTAAACAAAAGTGACTAAATGTCCAGTAAACTCTTCAGTATATTTTCAGATTCCAGACACTTATTAAAAGCACGTATTAGCATTAATACAGTGCAGTGTCGTTTAAATAATCTGTCACGTAATGTACATTCGATGATTGAGCATCTCAACCAACTATGTCGAGTGACTAAGTCAAAGGAAACACAAATGGTTGAACTGGTCTTTGAAATGATTGGATGGGGACAACAGACCTTACTATCATTCAATGCTGATTGCGATTCAATTAAAAGCTGGAGTTCGAAGTCTATTTCTAATTATATACTGTTTATAAACGTTAGAGTTTAATATGACTTAATAATGCGAATTAGCATCGAGAGTAAGACTGCAGAGCTTAGCTCGAATGTTACTCTAAAGATCGCCAATCAGTACGACATATTAAAGCAATTATAAATAACTAATTAAGAGTCGAAGATCATTCATACTTAGGCGATTTACAATATTACGTATATTATTTTTAAGAAGGATAAAATAAATACAGAATCAGTATCTACCGATATTTTGTTCAGTAATGGACTCAGAGACTCAGACTCAATTGATTGCATATCTTCACTTATATATCTACCGGGAACGCACAAAGTAATCCGATTAGGGCAGTAACTTATGGTACTCGGCGGATTTCTTATTCTTCTCGATTATGTAGAAGGACTTAGGTTTGCCGTTGCCGGAGTAATATTTTCTGAAAGACGGTTTCTTCGCTGGGACGTAATACGCCAAAGCGTCGAGCGAGTTCGGATGACTGATTGCCTTTGGCCATGTTGGCGTGCTCTCGACATCTACTATGTCATCGTCAAACCTCGCCTGCGGTCGGTTTTTCGCGAACTTTTGTAGGACGGGAATGTTCCAATGGTATACTCGAGCAGGTTTGCCGTTGCTTGTCATTTGTAGAGGGAGGGTTCTTGCTGCAGCAGGGGCTGGTTCTGCGTGGCTGTAGTAGCTGGTGTTAGGAGGTAATTTGATGACGTACATCCTTGAGTCTCCGGTGGCGTGCCTCCTGCCTTGTTCAGCGAGTCGCTTCCTGTGGTGAGCGGCGGGTATCCTCAGCTTCTTCAAGCCGAGTGAACTGAGCAGCTCGTGTGTGGAGGGCTCGAGCTTGTCCATGCTGTTGTCGGTGTTGGCGTTGGAGGCCGGTGACGGAGCCGCGAAGGTCGCCGCCACTGACACCAGCAACACTAATGACCTGAAACAAGAAGAAGGAAATGTTAGTTTCTAGTCAAGTACTTAAACAACTTATAGCTTTTCAAGGGTTTCTTGAAGATGGTAATCATCTTGATATTCAGGAACAGTTTCACGTATCAGTTATGATATATAATATAACACCACAGAAAGATTAGAGACCGAGATTTGTAGTAAAGCACATTGACCGGCTGTTGACTTCACATAATAGGGCTTTTAAAACACCTAGCAAGAGCTTACGACCTAATTATAAGATTTATAAGGTAATGTCTAATAAACACCGAAGACCACAAAAAGGCCGCAGTCGCACATGAAAGCCATAGCAAAACCAAACATAAATTCCTTATGAGTTATTAAGTGTTTTACGACAAAATAGATTATTCTCCATTTATATCTAAGGCTGTCTACAGACATTCCACTGTTTCTTGCCACAAGCGTGCGCTGACTTCAAATTGTTTGCCGACTTTAGTAGGAACTTCTTAAGTTAAATAAAACCAAGGTTTGTATAGGTATGGAGACTGTCTTGCCGTTGTCTGATATTTCAAAAGCAATTAGCATAGGTACGGTAGTTAGGTACTGTGTATACTGAGAATTTGAGAAAGCTTTTAAAGTAATAAGCTAGACAGTGCGATTTTCGTTCTTGAACAATTAGTGGCAAGTTTTGTTTTATGATGCCTAGAAGATTGTAAAGTGAATGTTCAGTGTTTTATGTTGGGATATTAACATTACAATGTAAATAGTTATTTATGGGCGCGTGGTATCATTTCACATGACTATATTAAGTAGGTACAGGATCGAGGATAGTAATAAATAATCGCAACAAAGTCGTTTATATATTTTAAAATAATAGTCCTACGTTTCAAAGACGCGAAATACGGAAAGTACATTTGTAGATCGATATATCATTAGGTCATAGGCTATAGGTATGGCCTATGGACAGGTGTCCATATTATTGTCCTTACGGGCTATAAAGGTATATATATTATTAAAAAAATATATTTATAGTTATATATTCTTATTAAGTACCAACAAAGGACTGTTGACCGTCAATATTGCTTTTTGGCTCTACATAGGTTTGCACACTTTAAAATAAAAATTAGAAAAACCATTTTAAGTATGCCATATACAGCGTTTCATCGTCGCTGACCATCTTTGTCTATTACTGGGCATTGATGCTTCTCTGTATTTATATTCTGTAATTATCCAATCAAATGACATTTTATCCCAACCAGAGAAGAAACTTTTAGGAAAACATAAAATACAGTCGAGTATATTTTATGACCCATCCCCGTTGAGCCACAGACCTAACTGCCGCCATGCATTCACGTCCCGTTTGTCATATAGCTGAATAACTTAGTGAGCCGGCTGCATTAGCAAAATGTTTGTTTCTGAGAAGAGGACAATGTGTCGGAGATATGGCCGGCCTTATGTGGGTTTATAGCCACACGTTCGTGTGCAACCTGCTTAATGTTTGAGCGGTTGGGCTTACAAGCTCGTTGTGTTTGTGGCCGGTGTTGATATCTGTTTGTTGTTAATAGTTCCTAGTAGGTAAGCCGGTAAGAGTCCGGCATGCCCCTCTGTCACCCCCACGATAGAGGAAGTCCATGAGCATTTCCACCGCGAGAAAAAAAAATAGGTAAGACACGTTTGGTACAGAAGCGTAGGTAATAGACTTCTGCTGAAATTAGCCTTTGTAAGATTAGGCGACTGCCAACGAACTTGACAAAACCGTATTAACCCCTATTTTCGGGGTTTTCACGTAAAATCCCGAAATAAATAGTCTAACTTTAATTAATGTATTCGAATTATATTTACGATCTTTAAACTAACCGTTTTATCATACATTACATATAATTCGAATACATGAATTAAAGTTAGATTATTTATTTCGGGATTTTACGCGAAAATCCCGAAAATTTGGTAATTGGAAGTTTAGTTGAAAATAGCCTTTACCTATCTTATATATAGCTTATTTTCAACTTATTTAAGATTTCTCCCGAATTCCGGGAAAAAGAAATGTCGTCGTAAGGAAGTCTCCACTTTCTGTCTCTGTTCTCCGAAGTTTAGGTAAATATACTCACCCTATTTCGATCACTGGTCATAAGACTTGATCAAAATCGGTTAGACCGTCAGTTAAAGTAACGCAAGGTAGGAGGTATAATAACTGTCCAAGAATCTTTTGTGGCCAAAATCGGAACTTACGTCGCTATCTTAATTTTTCAACCACAAAACAATTTCACGAGTGTTTACCAACAACGCTCCCCTGTCAATGTAATTCAACCGTCAAAAGGTCTTTGTAGCACTGTAGGTATTGAGAAGGGCTGAATGAGCCCTTCAAATAATTTAAACAACGATAGGATTTCTTTAAATTTATAATGTCAGAACGTCTTTACATATTCCCGACTAAACTAGCAATCTTTTCTAAACAAAAAAAAACCTAATAAAATATTTGACACTCCGTTCTAAACATGCTTGAATTTTCGAATGGAACCCACGCTAAATTATAGCCAACCTGCACAACATAAGGTTGAATTGACTTTAGTGAACAACCTATAAAGTATCTACACAATACGCACTAATCCCATAGTAACAAACAATCTAAACAGTTTTAGTGGAAGACGTCTGGTAAAGCACACTCTTAAACATACAAAAAGGAATTCCTTGCATACTGCTCATCCCATCTCATTGCACACACAGGTACCGGATAGCCCAGTGCTCCATTTGGCTGAGTTCCACTGCGCCCGCGCATCCGAGCATTGGACCACTTACGAACGTGATCTGAGTGGCGTTTGGATAACTGTTCATTATATTGATGTTTATGTTTTGATTTTCTCATTAGGTTACAATGGTGATCATTAGTTTTGGAATGATTGGAAACTGAGTGTCAGTCGGTTTGTGGATGGTCACAAGCAAGAATTAACTTTAGGAAGAATGCACAGCTGAACATAGAAATGTATGGAAATCGTAAGAGACAACTAGAAGGCAATAATAAATAATGTAGATAGACTGGAGAAGAATAACTGATTATATATCTTTACAGGGATTAAGATCGGCGGATCAGAGGACCATGATAAGAGGAGAATAAAATGTGTAGGTATACGTAAACTTTAACTTTTTCGTGATTTATCCATGGAGGTCAATGTGACATAAAACTGCAATAATCGGTTGCTGCTGTTCCACGATCATTCCAGTTTTTATTTGAACTAAATGTAAATACAAAAGATATCCTATTTACAATGGTGCGCAATGCGCACTGGCTAAAAGAGAGGCGCCACTTTTTTGTAGCCTAACAATCCTCAAATCAATAAATGGATAATATCAATACTGATGTCCTAGACAAGCCACCCAACAATGCAAGAGATTGTATAAAAGACGGCACAACGACTAATAGATATGAAAGAAAAAGACGTGCTACGATGGTTAAAGCAGATACTGTTATAAGACCAGAAAAATCATGAGGAGTTCCAAAGATCGCACACAGTAAATAGCAGCACACACTTGGGCGGACCGTGCCGAATTGCAAAGATCCTCCTGCATAATTTTCCTAAATTTTGCACATTACACGCGGGCCGCTCAGCGCTCTTTTCCATTGAAATGCGTTGTGCTGCGGCCCGACAGCGCACCCTAATTGCGTAACAACAACAATCTGAATGATTTTGAAGGATATTTCTAATCCATTGCTTCATTTATTCGAAAGCATTGTCTGCTCAACAACGTAAATAACGCGATGAATGTTGTTGAACTGTCAAAATCAAAGCCAATTGCTACTGTAGTGTGTTACGCAATTACCCCGCTGGTGTAATGTGCGCCAGCATTAAAAACGACAAAGTATCGTCTTCTAACCGACGACGTCCAGAAAGAGGAGTACCGTACCAAGAAATACTTACACACGTAATCCGTCATTACACAAGGTGCGTGGATACAAATAACACGTCGAAGCATGTAATTGTCGCCTGAGCGTCGTAACGTACCAGAACTGTTGCTAATCAATGCGCGCGAGAAATACCCGGTAATGTTGCGTTCCAGTAAGTAGGGAATGCAGATCCGTTCTGTTTTAAAATCCGGATTTTAAGAACGGATTTTTGTCCCAATCCGGATTATCCGGATTTTTCATGAAAAGAAACAAATCTACCCATATTAGTTTTTTAATACGATGTTTCTTATATTTGTATAAATGGATTAAAATAAAAGCACATAAAAATCAAAGCAAATGATATTTTAATATTTTTTTTACTTGGAATTATTCAAACTATCATCATTAAATACCATAATTATGGTGTTATTGCTATAATATGTACTTATTCTTATTAAAATAATCAGTCCGCAACTCGCGTGCCGAGTAACATTAGTAAAATAATTAGTAGATAAACTCTGAAGAACAAAAATAAAGTCAAATAGACTCCTTGTCAAATTATTAAACATAACATAAACAAAAGTAACAAAACAATTTAACTTCACTTAAATCAACATAAATTTAATAACGTAAAAAAGCTATGTAAATAATAAGGCATCTAAAGTGCAGTCCTTCTGCAGCGAGATGTGACACAGGGAGACGTTATCCCTCCGAAACTGTTCACCGCTGCACTGGAGGATGTCTTCCAAGGTTCTGGACTGGAAAGGGGCTAGCATAAATATTAATGGCGAGTACATAACTCACCTTCGGTTTGTAGTCATGGTTGAGACTTTGGAGGACCTCAGTAGAGCCCCCGAAAGATTGGGTCTTAAAATGAACACGGAAAAAACGAAGGTCATGTCAAATGCCCATGTAACACCCACTCTCATGAAGATCGGAGACGCTACACTCGAAGTCGTGGACGAGTATGTTTACCTAGGACAAACTGTCTGTCCAGTTAGGTAGGTCCACCTTCGAGAAAGTGGTCAATCGTCGAATCCGACTCGGCTGGGCAGCGTTCGGGAAGCTACGCAATATCTCCTCGTCCCGCATACCGCAGTGTCTCAAGCCGAGAGTTTTTGACCAGTGCGTGTTGCCAGTGATGACATATGGCACTGAAACGTGGTCGCTCACAATGCACCTTATTAGAAGGCTAAAAGTCACCCAAAGGGCAATGGAGAGGGCTATGCTTGGAGTTTCACTGCGTGATCGAATTAGAAATGAGGAGATTTGCAGAAGAACCAAGGTAACCGACATAGCTTGAAGAATTGCCAAACTTAGGTGGCAGTGGGTAGGGCGGGCACATTGCTCGCAGAACAGGTGGCCGATGGGGCCGAAACATTCTGGAGTGGCGACCGTGTACTGGAAGATGTAGCGTTGGAAGGCCTCCCACAAGGTGGACCGACGACCTTGTGAAAGCCACAGGAACCCGTTGAATGAAAGAAACACAGAACCTTTCGAAGTGGAGGTACTTGGGGGAGGCCTATGTCCAGCAGTGGACGTCTTTCGGCTACAATGATGATGATCTAAAGTGCTGTCGTTTAACCTGCTGAGAATTCAGTTGCACATAATTCCTGCTACATGCTCTGATTCGACGCTTGTAGGCGGAATGCACTGAAGATGCTTGTAAGCGGAATAAACGGATTAACGGAACGATCAAGGACGCCTCACACACTTGCTCGACCCACGTCCCGCGTCCCGCTCGCTCTCCCCAGAGCCGATAAACTTGACACACGCGAGACGCGACGCGCGAACAGCGAACTCGCTCGTTTAGATTTTTTAGTTACAATTTCTTATTATTCAAAAAATCCGGTTTCGATTTTCAAATCCGGATTTAGAAGTCAAGTAAAAATATGCGGATATCCGGATTTTTCGGATTACGGATAGTCCGGATTGCATTCCCTACCAGTAAGCAAATATGTGGTTGGATTAAAAGGACGTGGATGTTGAAAATGATGTAGATGCGACTTGTGAGGATCTTACAGTAATTGGAGTAGTTAATAATAAAGCAGAAGGCAGTAAAAAAAAAACAGAAAGTCCTGTACGAGGCCAAAAGGCTCCTTTATCAGCATGATCCTGCGACATTTAAAACTAAACGTCGCAGCGCTGGTATTCTGATGGGGCCCGGTATTCTGGTATTATCTAGGAGAGAGAGCGTGTATATATGCAGATATTTGCATTCATAGTGCATCTGATTAATATGCACCAGAATATAACTGTTATTTAGTGCTTATAACTTGGGTGGGTAACATGTTTCTGATTCACGTCTTTGGCATTTATACCGTGCTTTTAGAACCAATATAGGTATTAGTAAGAGCATAAGAATGTAATAGTTGTTTGCTTATATGGGCCCTATTGGAGTCATATCAATACTGATCGGCGAAGCTCAAAGTTAAAGAGGTAACGGGTCAATTTACAGTTGGCGTAGGTAAGAAAGCTAGAAGGAGGTAACAGTTATTTTTGCAATAGTAATAGGTATCTCTGAAAACCTGAAACTGTAAAGTTAGAAAACTGTACAACTTTCCATTAATGTAAAGCGATGGCCGTTTTGCGTGGATTTGACACATATTTTCCCCCAACTTGAAAATTCCCTGTGTCATATTGTCACAAATTAACCTTATTTCCTTTTTTTCCTTTCTATTAATACTCCTTAAATTCTGCCCCTGGGAGTACCCATCATTTTTATTATCTGTGGCCAAGGGTAATCTGTGCCTTTTTTTTTTTTTTTTTTTTATGGATGGGAAATCATCAAATGACCCCTCCCGCTCTGGGTGGAGCGAAGGGAGTGTCAGACTCTTACTGACTAAAACCCATCCGTGTTCCTTCCTTAGCCCTTTATGTTCCGGGGTAGCGGTAACCCTTTCGGACAATCCCGCACCCCCGGCAGGCTTCGGCCCTGGCAGGCCCCTTCCTTTCTGCTGACATCTCTTTGAGGCGCGCGTGGAACACAACGCGCCGTCCGGCACGGGCCTGGTCCTGATCGGACGGTGAGCTACCCATTACTCTCCGTCCGCAGGCCCGCGCCTACGGTGGCCGGGAGTCGTCACGCGGCTCCCGACGCCCGGAGCGTCTCCCGCGGCGGCTGTGGTGTGAGGCTCTCTCCCTCAGCCGTTCAGCCACCTCCTTCGCTAGCATGACTGCTTCGCAGAAGGAGGTGACCGCCTCCCACTCCCTCTCGCCCCGGACCATGGCTTGAACCAGGGCCGGACGCGAGAGGTCGCCGCCGCTGTCTATCGCCTCTACGAGGGCACGGCGGTGCTCCGCCCATGCGGGGCAGACCTCCACCGTATGCTCCACCGTGTCCTCTGGGCGATCCTCGCAGTGGTGACACCCGGGCGTCTCCTCCCGCCTGATGATGTGCAGGAACCTCCCAAAACATCCGTGTCCGGTGAGGACCTGCGTCAGGCGATAGGTGAGGACGCCGTGACGCCTCTCTAGCCACTCCTCAAAGAGGGGTCTTATCGCCACTATCGTGGCGTGCCCTGCGCTGGGTTGCGAAAGTCGCTCCTTCCATGCCACCATGAGATCGCGCCGGAGGTCTGTCCGCTCCGCCACGATTTGCCGCGGAAGCGGAGTTTCCCCCCGGCTCAGTGCCTCCGCGCGCCACTCATACAGGCGCGCTAGGACTATCGCCTCCAGATCCCATGGCGGCAGTCCGGCAAGGAGGCTTGCCGCCTCGCCCGAGATCGTGCGGTACCCCCGGATCAGCCTTACGGCTACCACCTTTTGGGGCGCGTTCAGATAGTGGGCGGCTCGCCGCCGCAGAGAACGCGCCCACACCGGGGCCCCGTATAGGGCCATGGACCGCACGACCCCCGCGTAAAGCCTCCGGCAGGAGGTGTTTGGCCCCCCCAGGTTGGGCAGGAGCCGCTTGAAGGCGGCCCCGGTCCTTTCCAGTTTGGGGGCCAAGCGTCGGAAGTGTTCGACGAAGTTCCACCGGCTGTCGAGGACGAGACCCAGGTATCTCAACGTTGCCTCGACGCCGATGTGAACCCCTCCCACCGTTAGTTGGGATCCCGATGGTGGCCCGTTCCGAGGCCCATGGAAAGACATGGCCTCGGACTTGTGCAATGCTACCTCGAGAAAGGGTAATCTGTGCCTGGAGCATCGATTTAGATTTTCTTCGTACTTTTTAAAATTTTCTGTATTCTGAGTATTTTAAAGTACTTAAGTCATAATTGTTTAAAATCTTCTTATGGCACCAGCTGTCTGTAGATAAATCATAGCCAGATCAATTAGTTTCGAATTAGATATTTAGACTGATTATAATTAAACCAATAGATACCTACAAATTAAACCAATAGATACCTACATAATCAGGCGATTAATAATCAAATTGGTTAATCAACTATAGTTGAACCAATTGTGGTAGATGTTTTGTCCCAAAACCCAGATTTTCCAATGACGAACCATTTCATTTGTTGTATACTGTATGTATTTGCTCCCATACGTATAAATGCACATTTAAAACTTGTCAACGATTCTGTAAAATTCGCATTACTTTCTACAATCGTAAAAATGTCTACTTGGTATTATATCTTTTCTTTAATCTCCAACATCTCCATTGCGGTTGTAATCTGCAGGCTCATAAACGTCAAACGTGCAATGGCGGCACGCATGCGTATCACGTAACTTGCGTGACGAATATAATTTCACATACAATTAAGTGTCCGGCCGACAGATGGCGCCCGTTCTTGATTAATATGGTTTTGTAGGAAGGTCATTTTAATTGTTTTCTGAAGGCCAATTCCTAATTCCTAAATCTAGTCGCAATCTCATCTCAGCGACAATCAATGCCGTGTATCAAAAACTTGTCAAATTTTTTTGGTGCAAAATATGTTTGAATAATGCATAATATTGTATTTCTAAAATGAGTTTCCCAGGTTTTTGTCCATTCTTTTAGGTACCTATTCCTGCAATCTTCCTTCGCCGCACAAAGCAAGCTTTTGGTACATGCAAACATGCATCCATTTGCCATCATATGAATATATCCAACGTCAAAAATCAGCGCAAGTAATAATTCTAAGTAAAGCCTGTATTCGCGACAAATGACGAAGCTGTTGTGAGTTGTTAAGGCCCTTTCAGACGTGTTCGCACGGTAGCGCGTGCGATAGCGATCGAGATCGACGTCCGATCTGAATAACATGAACTCATTTGCAATGATGTTTAAATCGACACTGTACAGATTAGCTCCCTGTGTTGACTGTCGTCTAACTAGGTTTTATGTTCCAGTTTTGATTTTTAGTATGTTGGGTAGGCAATAAAATACAATATGTAACAAAAACCCTGTCCGATCCAATAAAGGCGTATTCCTGGTTCAACATACGTACTAGAAAAAATGGTTATAAAAATGTAACTCATAAAAACCAAAAGTTATTGATTTTTTATTTTTATAATCCATGCGAAATTTAACACTGAATATGGCAAATTTTCATAAGTTGACAACACTCCACCCACCGGCAAAATCTTTTTATTTTTACCTATTTTTATTTCAAAGAACACCGCCCTACGCTACCGCGTAGTAGGCACTCTTTCAACTAGTCGCCGACTCTTTGATCTCGCCGACTCGTTGCCTACCGGCGCGCTACTTCTTGCCAGTCTTTCGTGGAGATAGCTTCCGACCGGACGTCCGTACGTATCACACGCTATCGTTTCGTGAACAATGTCGTATTCCAATCAGGAATATGTTATGTGTTTAGGCAAGACCGACTGCAATTATGCAGCTGCGCGTAGAACGTATGAGGTGCGTTTCGCGAATAGACCAGGTGTGACAGTACCGTCGTCGGAGCGTGCGTTCCAACGCCTGCATAACCGCGTGTATACCACAGGCAGTGTTCAAGCAAATTTAGTGAAAAGGTGTCGAATGTGTGTTAGTGTTGGAGGTGGACATGTGGAACACGATCGCCGAAGTATGCAAGAACAACCAGTGAACGTTTTAATAAGCTGATACCTGCAGTCGGTTAGTACATTGCCAAAAGCACATCACATTTAAAAAAGCTCTTTTCAGGGCTACATTTAATTCAATTAATTATTTCTTGATAAACAGAATAAAGTCTGAAACACAAAATACACAGTGTGTCTGAAATCCGAATCACTATGCCCACAAAACAATATCAGCTGATACCTACACGTAGGCAGGTATTTGTTTGGCGGCACGCGACAAAGCGGGGTCATGAGTTCATAACAAAGGATCATACAAACCGCCTCGCTCAGGCGGCTTCTTTGACACAAAACTGTAGGTGAACTTTGTCGAGCGATCAGTGTTGCCTTCGGTCAGATTTTATTTTTTATTTTAATTTAATTATATTCACTGGGGAAAAATAATAATCTCAAATCCAATAAATGGTTACGTATATGTGTTCCCAATACGATGCCGAATAATACCCTTAAGGATCGGACAGGGTTTTTGTTACATGCTGTATATACAGGGTGAAATTTTAATCACCGTTATCGTCTTAAGGGGTCATTGTACTCATCATTATGAACAACTCTTTAATATGGGACCAAACCTGAAATCGTGAAAAATAACATTAGATGTTCCCTAGATTTATGTTCGCATAACTCGTCAAAATGTAGGGAACAGCTGATTCTTTTTTCACGATTTCATGTTTGTCCCATAGTAAAAGCTGTTCATAATGATGAACCCCTGATGTACTGCTTAAGAGGATAACAGTGATTAAAATTTCAACCTATATAGACCAGCACCATAATGCGTAACATAGTTTCAATCAAAATCAGAATCATTTTGAAAAATGCTAATCCATTTCTTCATATGTTCAAAAGATTTGTCTGCTCAGCAACGTAAATAACGCAATAAATGTTGTTGAACTATCAAAATGAAATCCATTAGTGCTGACAAATTAAACTATGGAACAGATGTTGTCTGATTTGCTCGGTAAGCTATTACCCGAAACTTATCTGTAGATGGTGAAACAGACTCTGTTTCTAAACCTTATTAACAATTCGCACATTAGAACTAAATAATTAGGTACTGTAGAGATTATAGCCTCTTTGGTGCTTACATGCAACCTCCGCGAGTCCGTTAAATTTATTGCCAAGAAATACAAGACAAACATTAATTTAGTTACTGTTTAAGATTAGTAGGCTGTTACTAGGCGTCAGATTTGGCTGACAAGCCAAAGGAAGAAGACATAAACAAATGTTATTAAGTAATTTAAATATAATAATAATTACGCTATATAAAAGTAAATAGTCTTTTATTCATTAATCCCGGTACAGTTAGCGTCCCCCCGATGCTACATATGGTGGAGGCGTTTCTCTACTCATGTGGTGGAGGCGAGGTAGTATTTTAACATTTTCAGGGTAAAACGCATACCAACGCACCCAACAATAACAGAACAATACCACGAAAATATTTAGGTTCATGATCATCAGTGTTTACGATCTGAACGTGCAGCGTAAAGTCCCGTTCAGAAGACCGTTCCCACCATAAGTCAGGTGGGTATTGGTATCGACGTTCCCGTAGCTAGCCGGGGGCTATCGGCAGTCCGTGTGGGCGGGCCCTAACACCGCTGACCGCTTGACCTCGACTCCCGGGTCAGCTTGGGGTCAACGCCCTGCGATAGCCGCGTGCGCAATGCATTGTCGCCTGCACTTTGGTAAGCTTGACGGAATGCCATTATGGAATTTTCAGTTTTGAAATATGGTCTGCGGCTGCGGTGGTTATTGTGTCAGGCCCTTTATGTGGAACGCGATTGGTATGTTTCGTTGGTTTTGTTTTAAGCTTTGTTTTTATTGAAGTTATTAGTAAAAGTGTCCTCATTTCATTTCTGTCGTATAAGTAATTGTTTCAGGAAGCAAAGACATAGGTAAGGCTACCAACAATCGACCTAAATGAACACATGCAATGTGCATACTTACGATCAGGCCAAACTGATGCAGATCATGTTAAAGCCTCCTTGGCATGCTATAGCTGCAGTGACTTAAAAAAAAACATTGTGTCAGTGGTGTGTCAAGTGGAACCTTCAAGTTGTTTTTCTAATCTATTGTCCCTACTCTCCTACGACTTTCATTCATATTGTATTATTTAACATTTAGGCATTAAATCTTTCACTGAAGACTGTATCAGCTACTAAATCAGCTGTCCAGCTTGACTTCTTCATCAATCAATCCTCCATTAGTCATCAATCAATTTAATTAGCAAAACAAATTACTTACTTAGATTACTTACCTACTAAACCGTACGTACAAGTAATCAACTGTGCATTTAAAATTATAATTAACAAGTAAAATCGATAGTAACTTAATCGTAGAGTTATTTTACAGTTTAATTGAAGCATAAAATGCACAATTATACGTTGATTAGATTTACGTAATTTTACTTTAATGTGTATTAAATTAAATAATACTTGAAACGGTCTTTCCATCCGGGGCCGGATTTGGTTTCATAGAACCGATTACGTTATTAGGTAAATTGTTTATTGTTTTTGTTTTCTGTATTGGTACCTAATTTACACATTATAAGCAGTTAATAATTAAGCTTTTTTGGTTATTACGTAACGTACGTAAACTATTAGGTATTTATTTTTCACCGAAATGTTAAAAAAATCCTATAGACTATTTTTTCTGTGGCGACGTGGAAAAACAATTAAATTAAATTATGTTACTACAGTGAAGTGTACTAAGTAACATTTATTATTATTTTTTACGTAAAAAAAATGTCGTAACTGTCAAAATGTTAAACTTTTTTCCGGTCTAACTCTCATTCGCCAACTGTGCGAAAAGGAAAATCGTTCCAAAACCTGAAATCTTGACACTTCACACACTTGATGTTCAGTTTAAAATTATGCGTTATGAATCGTTACTACCTAATTGTTATCGTACTGTTATACAAGAATGCTAAGATTATTAATTAATGCTAGCTGCATGTCGCATTATCTCTTTCAAAATAATAACAAAAAATAAATTTAAAAAAATTACTTAAAGACATTCAAGCATTCATTTTATAATTAGTTCATCGTTAATTATTGTAAGTTGTAAACCTCTTTCTTATTTTGAAATTTTTGCAGTCTCTAGATTTAATCCAAGAAAGCCGCGAATCTTATAAATAAGAAGTTAATAAATTAAAAGAGCTATTATCAAAATAGCATAAGGTCTTAAAAGAGTTTGAATTAAGTATAGTAATTATTCATAATTTTAGCTGCACTTCTCTCGGCACCGAGCCCCAGTTGGCAATACGACAACATTCTTCAGCATTTTAAAGCCAGTAATTTCGATATTTAATCGTCGAGTAATAAATTAAGAACCAATAAAAACTGATAGCCGTTTAGCAAAATGGGCAATTTAGTAAAACGTTCTCAGCTGTATATTACTTTTCTTTAACTAGTTTAATAAAATTGCTTTTATTTTTCGATGTAAGTAGGCAAGTACGTTATAAAAACCCTTAAGATTCTCGCAGACAGGCGCGACGCGACTCTAGAAGACCAATTTCTATGAAAACTTCATGGATTTTTTAAAAAGAAACATGTTGAGCCGTGATGACTATTATGAGTCTACTAATCTAATGAGTCTAACGATTACAGTTGTACTTGGACATGGGTAGCAGCATTTGTTTTACCTATAGGTAGTTCTTTTGTGTTAAGTATCTCACAGAATATTAAATAATGAGACACCCTAAACGTGCTGGTGTGTCACAAACAAAGCCATGTGGTTAAAAAATACTTCTGCAATCTTTTTTTTTTTCTTTTTTCCTGCGACCGCATCGTCGTTGGTCAACGTCTCGTACGACCGCAGCTTCTTAATTTACTTTATTCCTACTCATAATCTTCATAGACATTATTATGTATTATACTAATAGCGTAACCATGTAAACTTGTTGTACCTATTTAAAATATTCAATAAGATGGCCTTACTTAAAAAATAAAAGTTTAGTGGTAAGGTGTTTTTTTATTTTATTTTTAATACTTCAAGCACATAAATATACAGAGACGGACTTAATGCCATAGGCATTTTCTACCAGTCAACCTTTGGGTGATGCAGAGACAAACAGTGGTAGGTGCATCATGAAAAATTCAGGAATAAATATTTTAAATATAAATATACGCAAAAGTTCAATACCTACTTGACCAAAATGTATGAAACAGCAGATTTTTTTTGCGTGATTTCAGAGTTGGTCCCATAGTGAAAGTTGTTCATATTCATGGGTAGAACACCCTGTAGAAATTTGGATGGTGATAAAAAATATCCCTCTATGTATCTAGTGCCTACTGTTGGAAGTTTAACGGTTTGTTTATTATTAACAATTCATTTGTCGGCTAATAAAGCGGCTATTTTACACAGCTAAGACCGGTTGCTTTTACGATAGTACGTTTATTTTCTTCATTAAAATAAATGAGACATTGGTAAATGCGTCATAAACTTTTGTAACTAACCATATAACACCTATAATATTCTATAAAACGTTTTAGGGCTGACAAATCAATAATATTTTATTTATTTTTATTTATTTTACCATTTATGTACACACATATATACAGACAAGAAAAAAACAGAACAGAGAAACAGGTACAAAGGTGATGCTTATTTCATAAGAAATCTCTTCCAGCATACCTGCGATAGGACAAGAAATAAAGAGATGTAGACAGCATGCGAAAGAGTAAAGAGACAAAAACAAAATACATGAAATCTAAAAACAATTCACTTAATAAAACTAAACAAATAATATGAGAATATACTTACATACATACAAATAAACATACATACTTCTAAAATAACTATCACTAGAATGTTAATGTTAGATTTAGACCTTTTTTATCGCTGGGAAATCATCAAATGACCCCTCCCGCTCTGGGTGGAGTGGAAGGGAGTGTCAGACTCTTACTGACTAAAACCTGTTTCTTCCTTAGTCCTTTATGTTCCGGGGTAGCGGTAACCCTTTCGGACAATCCGGCACCCCCGGCAGGCTTCGGCCCTGGCAGGCCCCTTCCTTTTTGCTGATATCTCTTTGAGGCGCGCGTGAAACACGTACGCGCCGTCCGGCACGGGCGTCCTGATCGGACGGTGAGCTACCCATTACTCTCCGTCCGCAGGCCCGCATAGATTTAGACCTGAAGACTGATAAAGTGAGTTTTCAAAGCTTCCTCTCTCCTACTATTTTGCTGTGCCGCATTTTTACCGCGTAGGGCACTTTTCTATGAAACAGCAGATTATTGATAACCGATGATAAATCTCTATGATGCTGGGGGTCTAAAATCATGTGCTGAATAAAGGTTAAATAGTTTGCTCGTCGATGTCCCTGCCACCCTGTAAAATTTTAATTTATCACCTAAATACACATTGTGGAAGGCAAATAAACTGTTGAGTATGTATTAATATCGAATGCAGTCAATGAGTAATTCCTTAACGCATACCTACCTACATACAAAATACTTAATTACTTTTTACTGTTGTAAATTAAAATAATAAGTAAGCAAATAATAACTAATACCTAATTAATTAACAAAAATAACAAAAAAAGCTAACTTAACTGAAACTATACACAAACTAAAACGCAGCGTTATAATATTAAAGAATTAATTGACTATTAATAAATAGGTACATGTAATGTCGGCCTACAACAAACAAATCTGTCCATGATTTGTGCAACAAAATTATTGTCACTTTTTGTTGCTTCAAAATGAAAATGCGCTGAATAGTTTGAAGCAACTAGGATAGTTTAAACATGCGACTTTTCTCCTCGCCGCATCTTTTTGTATTAACTATGTGAATATATTTGCGAATTTATTCACGGAGCTAAGTTTTTAGGCCGCTAGCTGACGCCCGCCGCTTCGCATGTAATAATTGTCCACATGCATGCTTATGTCTAGACTGACAATTAGCTTATTAGCTGGTTATTTAGAGCATAATAATAACATGGAGCGGACTAGGGTCATACTCGTAAATTATAAGACCCTAGTCCGCTCCATGATACGGGAAATTAGTGAAGTGACAGTGAAGTGTTACTTAAGTATAGGTGGGCTACTGAATTGCTACTTGATGTGGTTTATATAGTAGGTACTTACTTAAATATTTGTCACCAACGATCTATAATAAACTATAATTTACTTAGAAACTAATCAAATCAAATAACAACCACTGCTTAAAAGTAATGATTAAGCATCAATTTTTTTACGTTTAAACGTCTCGTAACTATAAGCAACGTTTATAAATAAGGGGGTCAATTATAATAAATCAACCTATATTTTTCTTTATTTACGTCTATAAAACCGCAACATTATTCGTTTCATTTGCATAATTTTCAGATGATCCTTTTCCTCCTAAATATCCTAAATTAGTTATAAAAAAAAAATCAGAAAGATATAATTAACCGAACATGAGTCGATGCACCCATGCACCCAGTCTTACAGCCCAATTACGGCCCTGCGTCATATCTGTCATTCTAATTCGTGCAATGCTCGCGTGATTTGTCTATGCGCATAATTGTAACGTATTTTTAAAATATGCTAAGCGTTCATTCCTTTGAGCACACGGAAAGATGTAATATTTGCAATCGTAAACGAATGGCCGATACATTACAGAGACACTCGAGAAAATTTATGTTTCAATAAAAATGTAGGATCAGACTTGCGTTGATTGCTAACGTTTAGCATACATGTTTTTAATTGGTTACTTATTAACTACAATCACTGCTGCAATTTATAATTCTAAAGAGCATATTTGATTAATAAACAGGGTCCATATTTTTTGGATGGACATATTTTTTGGTTCACGGGTGTTTAATAAATAACACAACCTTAGAAATGTAAAAAACAGCAACAATTTCATTCTTATATCTATGAACACAACCGAATAAAGAGTCAATCAATTTGCCTAGCCTGTCCCCAATAGGGTCGGCTTCCAGTCTAACCGGATGCAGCAGAATACCAGTATTTTACATGGAGCGACTGCCTATTTGACCTCCACAACCCAGTTACTGTGTAACACGATACTTCTTGGTAAGACTGGTTGTCAGACTTTTGGGCTTCTGACTACCTGTAACGATTGACAAAGATCTACGAATGAGAGCCGGGAACTACGGCTTAAATGCTTTCCGTGGCACGGAGGGGCCCTCGAATTCGATATGTAATGGATGGGCACCCATCCACGGACCGACCGCGGCAAGCGTAGCTTCACCCTTCGAACGACCCGTGCGGCTGTTATCATGTAGCCACGAAACCGAGCAAAGAGTATGGATGCTATTCATTGCCGTAGTGTTCGAAGTATACTACTAAAAAAAAATGGATCTTAAAATCATTGCAGTCGTAAAGTTAAAATACCTACTTACATATAGTTAATAATCTATCCTCTACAAACATAAAATGTAACTATGCATCTTAAAATGTCTATAAAACTTATATGTGCTGTACTTTTAACCTGTGGTTTCCAACCATTTTCCAACAATGAGAATTATAAAAATATGCGGTTACTGACATTGCTGGGATATGGCTAATTAGATAGGTACCTATGTATGCAGTATTTATTTATTTATTTATTTATTTATTTATTTATTTAAGGACTTTGGAAGACTTACAGCTAAATACAATAGTGATAAATAACAGTATGATAATCTGACAGCCAATTACAAGTCTTCACGTCTAGAACTTGTCTGGTATAAAAGTACTGTGGAACAAATATACAAATATACACACTGCCAAATGTTGCCAAAGAAAAGACTAAAATAAATATAAAAAAATAAGAATAGAAATTTGCAAATAGACCATCACCTAAAATATGTAAAGAAAAAAAAAAATTAAAAATACTAATATAATTGCGACTGGTTATTTCTAATCAGAACCAAGATGTTACAAATTCCATTTAAAGTTAATAAAAAGAAAACAAAGTCTGAAGAATTCAATCTTTAAAGAAATTCATTGCTAGACACTTTTTTGCCGAGGTCACACTTGTTTTAAAAAGATCAAAGTCGAACTGTTTGCACACTTTATTGAAATACCTACTTACACGCACAACGTACGAATTTTGTCTGTAGTTTGTAGTTGCGAATGGCACCCGTAATGGTGGATTGAACCGTTTAGATTTGCTTGGAACATTGAAATAGAGAGTTGACAAAATATCAGAACAATTTATGTCACCTCGAACCGTCTTCAATAAAAATATACAGTCAGAGATCTCACGACGATTGCTCAATGGTAAGAGATGATATTTTTTACATAGACTGAGATAGTTAACGGACTGATACGGTACCCTCTGGTGAAAGCATAAAAATTTAATAAATCTTTTTTGTACGCGCTCAATACGGTCAATATATTTGTGATAGCATGGACTCCATATTTCAGATGCGTATTCCAGGTGGCTCCTAACAAAAGTGCAGTATAGAATTTTTAACGTTTTAGCTTGCGTGAAGCACCTGGATAATCGCATTATGAAACCAAGGGATTTTGAGGCTTTAGCGACGATGGCATCAACATGCTTATCAAAAATAAGTTTGGAATCGTGATGAACCCCCAGATCACGAATAGTACTACATCTAGGTAAAATATGGCCACCAAGAGTATACGCTGTGGCTAGAACTGACCGTCCACGGGAATACGTTACAACTGAACATTTTTTGGGATTGAGATCAAGCTTACTTTTTTGGCAGTATACTTCAAGACACTGTAAGTCAGTTTGAAGTGCTGTCATGTCCGCAGTCGATGATACGGTAGCATAAATTTTCATATCGTCGGCGAAGCACAATAATTTGGATGAGGTCAGGCAGGAGTCGATGTCGTTTACATAGATGATAAATAATAACGGACCGAGCAACGAACCTTGGGGGACTCCGCTGGGGACTAAAACCCAGCTAGATATATAGTTATTCAGTACCACAGCTTGCGACCTGTTTTCTATGTAAGACGAAAACCATCTGAGCAAGTCCCCGCGTATACCGACGCCCTCTAACTTTTGCAACAGGATGAGGTGGTCGATTCGGTCGAAACACTTACTATAATCTGTGTAGACAACGTCGACTTGTTTACCGTGGTCCATTGCGTCGGTGATGTAGTTATTAAGCAAAATAAGATTGGTGACAGTGGATCTACCTTTGAGAAAGCCGTGTTGGAAGGGACTAAACGATTGTTCCAGAGCAGAATAAACCTGGTTATAAATAATCCTTTCAAGAACCTTGGCAATGATACACAATTTGGATATCGGTCTATAATTAGCAATGTCTGTCTTGACTCCTTTCTTATGTACAGGCGTTATAAATGCTGATTTCCAAAGTTTAGGGACAACACAAGCATCTAAAGATTTTTTAAATAGAATTGAAATAGGAAGTGCAATAGATGCAGCGCAACGTACGAGAAGCTTGGATGAGATATTATCCGGGCCTGGCGCTTTCGATGTATCTAGTTTACGAAGCAAGTTGTCTATATCTTCAATGTTCACCGTGATACGACTGATATCGGACGACAGGTTTGAGGATTCAGTAAAAGAAGAGGAAGAGGAACTTGAGCGACCTCCATGAATAAGGTTGGGATCTAAAAATGTGGAGTGAAAATAAGTTGAGAATGCCTCACATATTGTTTCCCCGGTACGCAGTGTTTCGTTATTAAAATTGAACGTGCTCGGGATTGCATTTGTATTATGACGTTTTTTAACAAAAGTCCAAAATTGTTTCGGGTTATTTTTAATAGACGCTTCGGTAAGTTTCAAATAATTTGCGTAACACTGACTTTCTAATATTTTTACCCTATCACGAAGATGTTTAAATGTTAGTTCGTCAGCTTTATTGTTGTAGGTTTTATGTTTTCTAAAGTATTTATATTTTTCTTTTATTGTTCTAATTAACGAGGAGCTGTACCAGGTCGGATATGATTTGTTACGACAAAGTTTGTGAGGAATGTATTTCGACTGAAGATTATAAATAACGTTATTGAAAAAACTTACGGAATCGTCAACTGACCTTACTGAGAACTCACTATCCCAGTCTGTATTGCTAATGTCACGGTTAATGGATTCGTAGTCACCCTTATCATATAAAAATTGTATACGTGACGCACACTCAAGGGGAGGTGTTTCAACAAGATCTACTGTAATTAACAATGCCGGGTGATAATCATCGATTGGTACTAGTGGGCTTAAACTTTCAGTCACATTGACTGCCTGGTTCGAGAGGACTAAGTCAAGTATTTTGCCGTATCTGTTAGTCACGCCATTATATTGTCCAAGGTCAAGAGTACATAACTCATCTCCAAGTAGCACTTCATCAATACTATTAAGATTCGATGGGACGAACAATATATTATTGTCGGAAGGGACCCATTTTATTCCGCTCATATTGAAATCACCTATAATAAGAAATCTATCAGAACCATTGCCAATCACAGATCGATTTAATGTCGAAAGAAAGTTTTTCAGCTGTGAAGAAAAGGAAAGACCCAGATTTTGTTTACATAAATAAATCCCACAGAGATGTAAGTTAAAATAGTTACGAGTATTCGAATTTTTCAAGCGTATGCTTATCCAGAGATCTTCAGCTGTAGAATGAAAATTTGGTTGACATGTTACTGATAATTCTCGACGAGCAGCTATTAGAACTCCTCCACCACGTGATTGTCCAGTCAGAGCGTAGTCTCGATCCCGACGCCACACAATATACCTTTCATCAAAAAATTCCGAGTTCAAAATACCATCCAATAACCAAGTCTCAGTGAGAACAATAACATCAAATGAGCTGGCTACCATTTGACGATAGAAAGTATCGGTTTTAGTTCGTAGACCACGAACGTTCTGATAAAACACGTTTAAACCAGGCAAATTAATATTAACGTTAGTAGCCATCACACAAAAAAACAAGAATAGAATACGAAACAGCGAAATAGACTACAACAACAAATATCATAGAACTATTAACTAATTCAGGGTAGTAGGTAAATAAATATACTTGAAGTAAGCAAACGGCGACTATTTTTAATGGAGTGCAATAATTATTCGACATTGAGCGGTAAACAACTATGTGAGCAGGCAAGCAGTAATGTGTAGTACGTGCAAGTGCGAGCGAGCCAGGCATACTATTTTGCACTAACACTTTAAAGTGAACAGCGCGATAAGAAACAAAAAGCATTATTTTTACCGTACAAAAGAGAGGTGACGGGCTCATTAGTGCGGCAGAGGTGCTAAACAATTTGTAACATCTTAGTAAAACAACATGAAATATAATAAACCGATAAAACAGATAAGACTGTATACGGTACAGGTAGCATGTTAGACGATTCTGTTTAAATCCGATTCCCTTCTCACTATGAGAACTTTGGAGTTGGTGTTTTTGAGTACGTGAATTTTTCCGTGTTTCACCCAAATGAACTCGTAGTTCTTATCCTTGGCAATGGTTTTAACTTTACTTAGCAGCTTCTTATATTCTACACTAAGGTGGTCATTAACAAACACACGTTGGGAAGTGTCTTGGAACCCGATATCGGAGGTCAATAAATTTTTTTCTGCTCGCGCTGCCGCTATAAAATCTTCTTTGACGTATCTGTTCATAAAACTCACTATAATAAGTTTATCGTTGGAGTTGTAAATGGGCACCCTCGAAACGTAGTTGATCAGTGTTTTGGGGCAGCTGTAGTTCACTTTACGACCAATGGCTTCTATAATCGTGAATAAATTCTCATCCTTTCTCACAGGAACTCCCTTGATTTCAACATTATTTAATCGAGACCTCTGATCATTTGATGAGAGTTCGAACTTCACCTTTGATAAATCTGTCTGCAAGTCATTTATAATCAACTGCATCTTCTCAAGTTCAGATACTTTGGTTTCAACTTCCGCAATCCTCGCATCAAATTCATCTAGTTTGCCACTAGTACCTTGACATGTCAACTTCAGCTCAGATAGCTCATCCTTAATCACCTTAATGTCATCAAGTGTCGGTATATTAAGCAACTGACGCTTCATGTCCCGAATTTCAATCAGGATGGTTTCAAGGGACGCTTGGTCAGAAGTGGTTACAACTGGAGATGAGATTCTACAAGCTGAGCACTTCCATTGTGCCATTCTAGTAGCACCCAGCTTTCTCCATCCAGCTTCAGATATGTTTGCACATCCAAAATCTAAATACTTCTTGCAGTTCCCACACTGAACGCCATCGTTGAACTGCACGTTACACAATCCGCACGTTTTCATTATTAAAACACTGAATGTAAGCAATGAAGAAACATGTGAAAAAGGTTGACGATCTATTTAATTGACCGGCGCGTACAGTACGACTGAGTGTCCACAGACGAGTGAGTGATGATTTATGTAAATAAATTTCTTAGGTGAAGTGGTTGAAACAATTCACAAAGCATTGTTTAAAGGCTCCCGCAGACAAGCGTGACGCGTCTCTGGTAGAACAATTTCTATGAAGACTTCATGGAAATTGTTCTACCAGAATTAGAATCGCGTAGCACCGTCACGTCGCGCCTGTCTGCGGGAAACTTAAAGCCTCGTATCCACTAGGCAACATTTGTCGCGCGACATGTTGCAGAACATGTTCAAAGTTAACGCGGAACTTTTGTTTAGCAACGTTGTCTGTTTACGCATGATCAGTCGTCGACAACATGTTGCCAGAGGAACTAGTGTTGATTTCAGCGGCGATGGTTATAATGTTATCGAAAATGCATCAAAAAGAAAAAAACCACGTTGGTGGTTTGGAATGACTAACAAAATAAAGAAAATGTATTCAGTGATCTCCGTGTGGTTGATGGATCTTTTACGAATTTTACCCGAATGAGCACTCTTTCATTACACCACACGTCACGTCTCCACTCGACAACATTTGATGTTCAACTGCATGTTGCACGGAAACAAACAACAAGCCGCGCGTCATGTTGCGCGCCAGCTGGCAACGTCGCGCGCTGTTGTGCAACGCTACCGAACATGTTGAGCGTCACGTGTTGCGCGTCAATCGTTGCCTAGTGGATACGAGGCTAAGATCAACATTAGTATAGGCACATCAACCTACTACAATCTGTCAAATTTCTTTAATAAATTTTCAACTTTATTGCTAAAGCATAAGGTTCAAAATTGATTGGGAAAATTTTACAGTTTCGGGTAGGTTGATGTGCTGGCGTCTTAAGTACAGACGGCACATCAACCTGCCCGAAACTGTCAGTACTTTTTCTAAACTTTTTCATTATGTTTTTTGGCAAACCACGGAACTGACTAGTAAAACGTTTAATTTAATGCACATTGTTATTTCCGCGAGCTTCTTGCCATTAAATGTACAAATATAATATTTAATCTTACATTAATTTGTTTTCTAGAATCTCAATCATCAGCTTTTATTAACTTTCTAGGTATTAATATTTAGGTTCATAACAAAATATTACAACTTATCATTAATTTGTTTTTACAGTTACATAAAATACCTATCTGTTCTGTATTCCATAAAAGACTTCTGACTTCAGTTCGGCTTACGGTTTCTGAAATGTAGAATTTATTTTTTTAAACTTCGGTAGGCCGCATAGTCTTTTCTCATCTAAGTTGGGGTCGGCTTCCTGTCTACCCGGACGCTGAATACCAGTATTTAGCAAGGAGCGACCTATTTTATGGCGCTCCTATTCTATACTTACATACTCGTATTACTCAGTAATGAGTAATACGAGTACTGTCCCTTGGTAAGACTGGTTGTCAGGCTTTCGGGCTTTTGACGACCTGCAACGACTGTCAAAGATCCATGAATGACAGATGGGACCAACGACCTATCATGCTTTCCGAGGCACGGAGGGGTCTTGGTATGTAAAGATGGTCACCCATCCACGGACCAACCGCGGCAAGCGTAGCTAACCCTGATCTATCGACCCGTGTGGCTGTTATTACTTAACCACAAGCCCCTCTACCTATTTGAAGTAAAAGACTTTTTTTAAGTGATCTCAATGCTTCGGTTTTCATATTTGAGGTCGTTATCATCACCATCACCATTGTCTAAATACCTATTGCAAAAAGCTACCTATTAGAAATATGTAAATCCTTTTCGCAATTTATATTTAAATAAAACCAAAAATAATAATCTTAAACTATTTAATAATGTTATTTCAATTCCTTATAGCCCGCTCTTAAAATCATTATACGCCCATTTATCGCGGGCATACGTTCAGCTATCCATAGTATTCGTGCAATGCTAACGAGGTGTGAAGCCATGTAAAGGGGCCAGTATCCCGTGCCCTACAGGCGCCGGCGTCAATTAACCATTTATCTTCCCACCTTTTACCGCCAACAAGAAATAGAATGGAACTAGCTTTTTCCTATTTTAAATGTTAAGTGAAAATAAGTTAGTTGCGTTTTTTTGTGGTCTATGGTTGAATGTTTTGTTTTTCTTTTTTTAATTATAAGGCTTTTAGATGCGAGTTTAATGGTAATTGGTATGTAAAGCTTGAAAATATTGGTGTTTTTAATGTAACTGCATAATGACTGGGTGGAGTTCTATAAAACACAGGATTAATTTGACGTCGATATGCAGTTATAGTCCATCAGATTTTTTTTTAATTTCATGAATGATCGCCTTCGACCGAGGTTGCTTTCTTACAAAATCCAATTCTCTTTCCCACTAAGATGTAGCATGGATGCTGTAGGTAAGTTTATCTAAATAGCCGTAGGTGTACCTGTTTCCTTAGTGTTGGTGTTTTCATTAAAATTAACAATTTGTAGCTTTTACTGGTACCTAAGACTAATACTTATAATTACTCGAGACGTGTGTTATTACGTTGCGTAATGCTCGGCTGTGGCAGGAAATAGACAGCAATAAAATTCGCTATTCGTATACAATTTACAACATAATGCTTCCTTGAGAGTTATTAACCCTCCACCTACATATATTTTAGTTTTACTACTTTAAAATACAGGCACGTGATACTTAAAGTTACCAAGTTTCAAAATAGCAGAGGTATGTAAATCCCTTGATTGTTGGCAACTCTGCAGGGACCCTTTATTCTGTCATCACAAGTTCCTTATTTACGTTCAGGAGCGAGGATTCCAGCAAATTAAATTCTGTATTCTGCCTTTCTCACGACAGTCGATCGCGCAGTGGCTCAAGATTGACTCGTCGTGTCTCCACAATGGCTTGTAATTGCCTTATAAGTTCTCGTAAAACAGAAACTTGCAAGGAAATGTTGTCTATCCCCATGTTTGTAAGAGCTGAGAGTCGTTCAAGGCGCCCGCGAACGAGAACGAATGAACGACAGTAATTGATTCTCAAATGTAGTGATCTTTTTATACGCAAAAACTATGCGTTAAGAAGTTGTGTGTAAATCAGAAGACGCGAGAAACTGAAACCTGTTATTCACTTCGCATTCAATTAAGACTAGAGATTTAGTAGTGAAATAAAGTATTGCTGACTAAGATAACACCTCCAGAATTAAAGTGGAAAGAAATCGTATCTAGTTTGTTTAGTGTAGAAACTACAAATGAAATAACTTAAAAAGAATAATGATCCCCATTAGCATTATTTTATTTAATAGCTGTCTTACTCGTAGGCAATAAACACGAAGTAAATAAGTAAATAATTATTATCGACTCATAGTAGGGATAAGCATTAAATAAAAGTCAATAAGAAACAGATATAAACTCTACATTTTTACAACGACTACTGATCAATAAATCCAATGCTAATTTAACGCATACTTAAACCAAACAAATGCACTTTTCGCGTGCACTTACAAGAGAGCTATAAAAGTGAATATTATTATCATTCACTTAATTGTCACACTGCCGCCTACGCGACCATCATGAAAAGTTATCTCACAAGCACTTCTTATTTATTACTGGCCAGTAGTATTTGCATAAAAATGCGATACAACCTCTTCGGTAAAGATTCCATCTATTGCTCAGAGGGCACCACTGGGCACCAATTAGCACTCAATCTTAACACCCACACGCAGTGTAAGGCGTTATAAAAATAGCCTGAGATAATCTAGGCACCGAGCAGCGGAAGAAAGCTTAGTTCAACATAATAAATCAGTAGGAAAGCCGTGTAGTTCAAAGTATGTTTAGCATAGCCATAATTAATTCAGGTAAATAATTCCTCTAGCGGTTAGCTATCAAATATCGTTTATAGAAACGGTGCAAATCTTGTTAAATATACTTATTCTTATGTAAAATATCACACATCATTGGACATTATCCATTGAATGCTATAAAAATAGGTAATTTAACAGGTCTTTATGCAGTCTGGTAAGCAGAAAACGCCAGAGGCACGGTCTAGTGAAGTCATTGATAATTATTTAGATTAATACCTTCAGAAGCAGCTATCAATAAAGAAGATCCTGTATTAAGAAATATACAAATGATTTAAACCATATTTATCTTAGGAACATGTAAAGGGAGGGCCCGAGGCTAAGCTTCGAAGTACCGCTTTGCTACTTCAAAACTATTCACTTCCACCAATGCCCATTTATTATCGGTTATTAAAATGAATATTTTATGTAAAAAAAGTGTGTAATAATGTTTTCAGTATATTTTATGATGGCGCCTGCGATGCACCCGAACCCCGCCCTGACGCCGGCCCTGTGCTGTACCGATAATTCAGGTGCAGTCTGTGTAGAAGTCTTGTATCAGCCTCCGGCACCTTTACAAATTAATCATACATTAACTATCACCACAGGTTTTCTAGTTTATGCAATCTTAAAGGTAATATTGACAAAGGTCGTCATTGCCAAGCTTCGAAGAAAGATTGATAATGGCTGTACCTATGTTGTTATTAAAACAAATATTGCAGCGCCTTCCTGCTGCCTATTTATTGTCTTAGCATAAGCATAACATAACATTATCAACCTATACTGTTCCCACTGCTGGGAACACAGGCCTCCTGCTGTTGGTCTTCCTCAAGGAAGAGTTCTGGCCGAAGGGTGTTGTGTACCGCCGGTTTCGTGGCCGGCTACATGACACCAGTCAGCGAAACACGACGCAGACACTTCGTGTTTAGTTAGTTTTTAGTGTAATTATAATGTTGTATATATTTATAGTATTTTTAAGTTATATTAATATTGTATTGTATGTGTTTTATATGGGCCTTGATGCCTGAAATAAATGGATAATTAAATAAATAAATAATCTTCCACGCGGGCCCAGTGTGGATTGGCGGAGGTCAATATGTCTTCGAAATTTTGGTTCTAGGACATGCCGGTTTCCTCAAGATATTTTCCTTCACCATTTTGAGAGCAGTAGTGATGAAATTAAAGACACAAAGTAAAATGCCTGCCTGTCGGGGCCACCACTGCTCTCAATTTATTGTCTTATTGTGCTTGAAATCTTGAATTAATGGTAAGAGCACAAGCTATAGGTACTACTTCAATAAAATCAAGTAGATATTACCGTGAATATGGGAGTGTTTTGAGAAACTTTCGACTAGGTACGTTTAGTAACGTGAGTCCTTGTCCGACCTATTCCGCGGTTCTTCGTTCTCGAAATAGCTTTTTATAAATACCATGTGGCTGGGCACTCAACCGGTTCTGCCATGTTAATTGCTCCCCTCGCACATTTAAATTTGTTTATTTATATCTAATTGGCTTTAGGCGGTCCACGAGTCATCCTGCCGTCCTCCTGCGCAGCCATCCCGGTCTATCACTTACGTCGGCGAATGCCACAGACCCAGCTCGTAATCCAGGCATACTTAATTAAGATAAGAATGAAGTCTTGCTCGTAAAAATATTTTATGTCCTTGTTTTCCCTGTATATCTGAAGTATTCGTAGTATGGCTGGCTGGGTACACATGGCTACACGTCCAGCTATACATAACCAGTATAAGCTGACTTCTGATTGTATGAAAAGCCTATACAATGCGAGGTCAACTAAAAATGGAAATGTATAGCTTGATGTGTAGCTGCTACTGCGGGTCTCGGTTTGTAATTTCAGCTACAGAAAGTATTACTTAGCCATAATACAGTGTAAACTCTATATGTATAACGACCCTCAAGGGACTGTGCAAATTTTGACGTTATAGAGAGTTGTCGTTAAATAGAGAGAAGAAAAATCTGTATTAGATAAAAAAGAAAAAGTTTATTTCAGACTTATGTATTTGAACGCTATTGCGTATAGTCTATTATTTTTGTCTGACGTCTTTTGCTGCACCAGTAATTTTGTTGTATTTTATAAATTATTTTATTCATATCTTGCGATATTTAACTTTGTGAGCAACTAAGAATATGATAACGGATAGACAATCCATGACTCCTACTAACAATAGTCAACACGTGCAAGCTATCCCAATCTGTAAACAAAAGAACGGATTTCTTAGAAAGTTCGGTATGTATAATGCCGACAGTCGAGTTTATTACGGGCTAGGATAATAAAGCGACAAAAGAACGTACACAGCTGCGCAGTTTTTACTAATTTTGGCAACTTAAATAGTAGGTACTTTTTATTTTAAATTCCTGTCGTTATTGAGAGTGGGTGTAACGCTATAATTATAGAGTGTATCATTGTATGGGAAACAAGCTAAACTAACCAAAGCCGAGTGATGTCGACGCTTTAGGGAGTTTGTCGTTAAATCGAGTGACGTTACATGGAGTTTACACTGTACTAAATTAACGTGTTTAATTTTACTAGGTACTCTTCCTCTGAAAGTTCCGCGTTGCAGTGACTGCTTTTGAACAATTTTAACCGGTCAAGCGGCGCGGTTCGCCGATCGGCGACGAAACAATAGAAAATCAATTGTGTCTCATTAGCGGAGCTTGACAGATTAAGCAATGAAACATAATTGATAATAGCCTCATAATAGAATATAGTACCTACAAACGGGGTGAATAGGGAGGCAGGGGTGAATCGGGACGAAAGTTTAAAATGGATTTTAACATTGAAATAATATAGTTTGTTGTCAATAAGGGCACGTAATCGTTAATTAAATTACAGTAAACACATTAGGGTCCTTTTTGGCCACACACTATATTATTTTAATGTTAAAATCCCTTTTAAAGTTTTGTAGCCTTGTAAAATAATAGCCTCAAACTAAAGAAAAACTGTGTCCGTTCTACATTTTATCGTCTCACTCACATCATACATTAGTGCAGTGATTTAATAACTCGGAGGCAATATGTTTTGTAAAAGCAAACTCTGAAGGTTCAACAATGGTCTTTTCCCAATGGCGTAGTTCAGGGTTTCCCGGTTTATATTGGTCCTGAACCGGACAAATAGTTCATCTCTCAAAGTCCATCATGTATATAACCCGTCGCGCCATCTCTACGCGAAAACCCCATACTTAATTAAATGAGGATTTACACCCGAAAGAAACCTGCAGCTTGTATGCAGCGCAGTCCTTCGTTTCATGTTGTTTACCATACCTACTCCATAAATCCACAATTAAAAACTACTATTGTATCTACTTTATGATATCTCCTAATTGACAGGTATATAGATAATAACCCGTTGTGTCCTGTTGTGCCATAGTCTGAGAGCAAATAAGTTATGCTAATATTTAAATTTTAATGAGCCACCTAGGTATCATGTCATGTCGCATAATTATGCAGTTATACGATGTCGCCATTACACATTATTTTATTTTTTATTGGTTTAAAAATAGAACAGCAGATCATAAACAACATTTCGATATTTTTATAGTGTACCTACATGGTAGAAAACTTGTAGGAAATTGATTTATTTTTCAGTAAATTATAGACTGGATCCGATAAACATAGAGGTAGGTTGTTATTATTTTTAATAACGGGTATTAATAAGACATGATTGAAAACTGTTGCATGTCTGATTTAGTAAGAACGAAACTAAAGAATTTGAGAGAAAACTGTATAACATAATCTACGAAACAATCAAATATTTTCCGAAGAATGTTCACTGTTTGAAGTTGGACGCAGAAAAATCTCATTCCGAACAAAAACTTCACTTTCGTCAACATTATTATCTTAATTATATTTAATTTAAGAGCGTAACAGTTAGTCGAGTTCCTCTAACTACTGAATGATTCATTGAATCTACTCGATCGATGTTACATTTCATTGGATTCGATACAGACTTGCATTCGCGGCGGTTAGCGCTACGTGCCCAATGCAGCACACCACTCACGTCGGAACGACGGTTAGTAAACTATTTTGTTTACGCTCAATTTGAAATATTGCTTTTACTTACAAATCTTACAATAGAAAAGGTTTAACTTCATGTTTATTTGTACTTTTTGAATGTGCTTGAATCACTGAATGTTGCTGGCTGTAAAGCCATACTCATGGACTTAATATTACCTATACTTAAGCCAAACAAACCCAAGATGCATAAACCTGTGCATAAAGTAGGTACTTAAGTACTTACTTACTAATTCCATGGCATAACTACGATGCACGATGGAATCTACTTATTTTGTAATTTGAAAAAACTTAAAAGAAGTGTTGTACACGTTTTTCCGTGTGATTGTTACAATCAATTTGATCACTGAATTAATCTCTCAATCACAGACCGACAAAGTGAATTACCTACACTTTAAAAAAAAATAAAAATACGAGTTATTTACTATTATTTACCTACCGGGAAAGGAATGGTGTTTACGATTCACTAAGCTTCATCTAAAAAATCCACTAAACCTGTTGCGAATTATAGCAGTGATTTAAATAACGTGAACAGGTTTATTTACCGGTTGGGATATAGGTCACGAATTCACGATATTACAATTTATAACGGAATATATAAAAATACACCTTACTTAAGGTTAGTTTAATCATGAGTGCATGCATGACATTAAGCCGATAAATATTGATCTTTATTACAATAACGAGACGGTATTCCACATTTACGGGAGTTTAATACACAACCTCAGAATACAGCTGTATTCTGAGTACACAACGTTCTAAGAAAGTATTTATGGATAACAAATTGCATCGCATCGGCATAACTTCTTGCAAACTTTGCAGCCTGCATTTGATAGATTTCCTATTCTTTAGACTAGGTAGTCTGAGGCGAACCTTTTAGCGAAATCACTTTAGTACTTATTTCTGATATTTACTTACTATTTCATATAAAATTCCGCACATAATTCACAATTAGGTACTTAGATGTTTAAAATATTTTCCAGCATTTCCTTCATACCTATAGCCACTTTTTAATTTTTTTACGCATTTTCCAGCAAGCATTTTCGGGCAAAGGCATTCACTATGAAAAGTTCTCACTTACCAGTAGCCATGGGAAAATCCTGTAGTCTAAACCATACTTATTACCAAGTCCGCAGTCGACTGTACCGATCAGCGATGAACACATTTTAGGCGAGTCGTGCACTGATCTGACACGCGGACCAGTTAGCTGTCTTGTTGGTTTGTTATTATTAGTCTACAGACAATGTAGTAGCACTAATGCCTTGATTTATTTATGTGGGATAATCTCATCGTCTTATAGAATGGTTGTTGGTTGAGAAATATGATAACAATATGAATGAGTATGTCAACATGGATATCATAAAGCATTTGGTTTTAGCGCGGAAGTGGCCAATCTGTATGGCACACTACCGGAACGACAGAGTCAAGTGCAGTCACTAGAAAAAATTAACTAGTTCCATATTTAAATCGCAGAAAACAAAAAAACCACTGCCTCATCATTATAAATTCAAATTCGCACACCAAATGCTTTAATTATATTCAAAATTCGAATGTAGTGTTTGTCACTTTTTTTTATGCTTTTTTTAAATAATTTTTGCTGTAGGCGGGAAAATGGATCAGTTTTTCATCCCTAAACATTTCGCATTTGTAATTTTTTTGTACGAGAGTATCCTCTGGTATTTATTGCATTTTCTTAGTGCTCTACGTTGCGTGAACGAATGGCATTGCTTCCTATCTTCAAAATTGTTAAGAGCTAATTGATGGGGCATTTGTCGTGAGAGCATGCGATGTGTCATCGGCAGCAATTGAATTGTCTTACGAGATATGTGTCCCGTTCCGCATGGAATCGATGGAGCATTTTACAATATAATCGGTGAGGCTCTGATTTTTATAAGATTGTTGTTTTTGTGCTCTGACTTCAGCAATGCAATGCGAGCTGTTTATGGGTCTTTTCTTTTTTAGCAGTGATTCAGCTTATTCAGCAGTAAAATTGTTTTTGCAAACGCAATATCATAAAAAAGCTAGACATTTTACAAATGCTCTTTTAATTAAGGGAGATTCATTGACAGACTTATTAGGATTAATGCAATAAATACTATCCAAAAGAGATCGCAAAGGTAGACCGTGCAAGCGTGTCGAAGAATTTTCAGAAACTCTCACTTTCTCGATCTTCTCTGTAGGTATGCGATTGATACGCGATACCAGAATACCACACAAGATTATAGAACAGGGATACAAGTTGGGTATTAAATGAAATTTCGATAGTGGTCTTTGAATTCTAGTCACTGATACTGATGACCTAGAATGTACTAGGACCTAGATCATAATCAACCTACCTTATCATTTTACGCAACGTAATGTTTGTGTGCAATACCTTCATGCATGGGACAGGTTCATGTGTATGGAAATACGTTCAGTACTACCTAATGGTCATCGAATAATTTCAAAACAATTAGCATTATTTTGGTGCTAATCATGTTGTTTTAAAAGAGTGAGTGATTAGTTAAGATCAAATCACAATTTTCAAGAAAATCCTAATTTAAATCTTCTTCATTCCAAAATCCGTAAGGAATGTTAATCCCAACCGCTCGATCACGATTTGTCGAACACATACGAATTTGTCCGATTCCGAATAACATTATCATGAGTGTGACGAAAGCAACTGGTTTCAGCATTTTCAAGTTGGTGACATAAGGACAGGGCCAAACCGGCGGCGAGGTCGGCGACCGCAGACCTAGCGGGAACGTAGCCATACGACCGAGCCCACTTAGCGCGAGGCCGCAAATGTACATACGACCGACATGGCCGAATACCTCATTACTGCGAAATGTGTGAACCTGACTTAATCATCCCGCAGTGGGTCAACTAGGCGTGTACCCATCGTAAAGTACACGGCGTTCCAGGCAGTCAGGAAGTAAAATTCTAGCTTTATTTTCTAATCTAAAAGTGGCGGCTAACTCAGATTTTCTTTATGTTGTTTTGAGATTTTCTCGACGCGGACGGCACTTTTTCCACATCCATTGGGGATAGAGATTGCTTTGGGCTAATAAAACCTTCTTTTCCATGTCCACAATTAAGTTTTCTAGCCAGTCTTTTGCTTATACATTTACCGCCAACAACTTGACAGTTTTCACGAGCAAGCATTCCTTTGCTCTTTAGTATCTTGGCTTCACAATATCGCACATCATTACGATTCAGTTTACCTACATATTATTAGCCATATGCGTCAGCTGTATTGTGGACCGGTCGGCGATTCCGATCATTTCCAACAAACTGCCCGGTGATTCATTGAGATATCAGTGGAGCTTTGTTGTAGCCTCTCATGGGCAGTTGTTTACCCTTAGTGCAAGACGTGTAAGGATGTTTGAGCGTGATTTTGCAATAGCAATTTAGAAATTGGTATTAGAATATGTTTGTTGCGCAGAATTGTTAATGTTTCAGTTGTTTCACTGAGGCCGAGTTATTCCAGTTGATGCAAACAACTTAACTTATTCCTGTAAGCTCTGGATAAAGCAATTTCTTCAAAGTCAAATTCAAATCATTTATTTCAAATAGGCACAAAGACACCTATGACCGTCAAAATTTACAAAAAATATAATTGATTCTATTCGTCCCTTCCAAAAGGTAATTTCGTATGGGCAAGAAAATCCACCGTTACTCTTTTAAAATGTTTTACCTACTAGGTTTTATATACCGACATTCATTATATATGAAGACGGTAGTATAGAATAAAATTACTCTGCCACAAAAGGTAAAAATAATAAAAAATAAAGCAATGACAGGTAAATCAATTATGTGAAACATGGTGCTCACATATTTACAAATATGGTAAAAATAGACGATTTTCCTAGAATTTTAACAAGTGTGTGAGTTACAGTAGTCACAGAATGTAAAAATCAATGTCATAAAAATTGTATACATATACAATTAAATTAGCAACCGGTTTGATTTTGTGTAGATTCATCAAAGCAACATCAATCTGTCTTCATGGGTTACTTTCCATTTCCTATCACCATTTTTCCGGGCATTTTTAGATCACAGCTTTCCAAGAGTCGATTGCACTTTACTACTAGTATCGCGTACTTTATATCGATAAATGATAATTGCTTCAGCCCTATTGGCCTGTTCATCGTGCGCTTGTTGGGGGTCTGTTAATGGCGCTGCATTGTCGTGAATGCGCATACCAATTGCATTTAATCACGCGCAGCCGCGGTGTGACCGCGCGGTAGTATTGTGTGGCCCATATCGCTTGTCCGGAAGAATACAGTATCATGTCAAAATTTGGCACTAACTGACTTAATAATACAGTTCGACTAAAAAAAGTACGTTCTACCTTTTAAATTAGGTCGAAAATCGCTTTCACCTTGAATAAAAAAAAATAGGGTACATACTGGTAAGTATTTTGTATTAATGAATTTGGTTTTTAAAATGAAAGAGATTTGGTTTTGTTATAGCTCCTGCAGGTACATGTTGGCAGTAATCAAACAGTTATCGCTGATAAGACTGTCTAGGAGTAATTCCATATTACATGAATTTATAAACTCAAAAAAACAGTTTTACTTTAGTTCAGAATCAAAATATTTGATGTAAAGAATTTCATGGGGAATTCATAAGTTTCATAGCACTATTCGAATATTTGTATTACGATCTTGTTTGCCACTACATATACTTATTATGTCTCCGTCAGATCAAACAGCGCTATCTATAATATCACCGACATGATAATTCCTAGTTTTCTTTTCAAGAATGTATCTTGCCACGTTAACAAGCTAAACCCTCTTAAAAACCAGTGCACCTACAAGTATTCACATCAAGCCGATATCCCTTATTTTTTCTTAAAGCAAGTTGCATTGATTGCGCCCGCGCCGCTAGATTTCTTCGTTCAGGCTCACCTGCATTATAATCTACTAGAGTCAGTGGCGTAGCGTGCCTTGGCGGGGCCCCGTATAAAAATTTGTTTGGGGGCCCTTAGGGAGGGCAAGGATTTCTCACAAATAAAAAAATGTTTGCATTAAATTAAAAGAAATATTTATTCATCATAATTATCTATCTGTCACTTTTTCCAAAATTGTTTACAAACAATTCAAATTAAATATACACTCTCCTTGCCTTTTTTTGGCAAACTGATTTATTAAATCATTTGCTTTTTTTTTACTTTTGTCATTTGTAAAATAAAAAAAAATTACGCAAGTTGGGGGCCCCCGTGGTCCGGGGGCCCCGTATAATTGATACGGCAGATACGGCGGTAGCTACGCCCCTGACTAGAGTCAAGTTACTTGTCAATACTTGGTAAAGCCAGTTTGCTAACTAGTATCTAAGCAATGTTCTTGTTTAGCACTAGATGGGTCAATCACACCTGATATGAAACGCGGTTAAGTCATTAGCTTAGTTAAAGCACAGTGTAGCTCCTTAGTTAAAGCACACCCCGGACACTCCATACAACACTCGCAAAATAATTACCTACTACTACTACATTCAAAAATGACGTTTGTAATTGTATACGTATGAATGTGTGCGTGAGGTACTTGTTTTGCGAGCGCTCTTGTTAAAGAACTGCGACGAATACGCCGAAGTGCGGGGTGAGGTGCGGTAACTGATGTTAGTGCGGGAAGGGAGTGGCCTTTCTGTACGTAGTACTTTAAGTATTCTGTGGTTAAAGGTTATTTCTTGGGCTTGGTCTGAGGGGCCTGTAATAAACGATGTTTATGTGCTCTGATTATTGAGTGAAGGAAAGTGAATCGATTTCAGTATCTCTGATAGACTTCGACTTATAAGAAGAAAATGAAAGCACCGCTATAGTTTCTCGCGCGGCCAAAGGTTCAATTAGCATAATAAACATAATCAGCCTATAATGTTCCCACTGCTGGGACACAGGCCTCCTTCTGTGAGTGGGAGTTGGCCACAATCCACCACGCGGGCCCAGTACGGGTTGGTAGATATCACGTCTTAGAATTTGACATCTACCAACATGAAATTAGTTCTAGGACATGCCGGTTTCCTCACGATGTTTTCCTTCACCATTTCAAGAACAGTTTACTTAACAGTCCAAAAAAATGCTTTTTGTAAGATGCCCTTTAAAAATATAGCTAAACAGAAATCATGTGTTAAAGCCATAGAAATGTAAAACATATATCTATGGTTAAAGCTAATAAATTTCAAATAACGTAAAACTAAGTCCATAACCCTACAAATGATAGCACTAATACAGCAAATGAATTAGATGCGCCACAAGATACCGTGCACTTTATGAAGTCTACCTCTGTTATTGTCCTGATCCGCGCAGCTGATAGTAGCGTTGTACCGTGCTTTATGTGTCTGACATCACTGACACTTTAATGTATTGTTTCGCGCCAGTTATTAGTCTTAATTTACTAGCTTTTTCATACCATTGTCTAGAATTTTTGTGTGGGTAGAAGGGTAGAGTTCATCTTTGTGCAATACATTTGGCAGTCTCATCGTTAGACCCAATGGTAAGTATACCCAGAGCATATTATGCAGAACATGCCTCATAGGGATTCATCTTACGCTAGCTTCCATCGCTTAATTAAGCTAATACTAATAAAACTTACTCCTACTTTCCATGGGGGTAGGCACAGTGGTTGCGAGTACTCTGCACCTGATTTAACTAATCTTCGGTAATGATACCTAATAAGAAAATTCCATCATACGCTAGCCTTCCATCGCTATTTTTTACATAATCTTCAGTTAAATTAAAGCAATGAAACATTACGCCGTGGATCCGGCTCGAAGGACCAAAGAATACAAATCAGCAGCACACGCATCCGGTCCCCCGCGGTCAGTTTGCCAACTCATTTGATTGCCGGTACTAATGGAATTGATTCTAGAAATTAGCCTTTTTATAAAATGTGAAATGATGGAGGAACACGCCAAGCAAAGTTTTATGTCGAGTCGCGCGTATGTGGTCTCGGGAGCTTTAGGGTTAATTTAGAGCTTTGAATATTCTCTGGATTTGTCGCTTTTAAGCTATACAAAAATTTAACCGTTTTAGTAATATTAATAAATTACAGGCAAGTATATCTGTCGCTCCATCTAAAAGACTGGCATTATACAGCTGCACCCGGTCAGACTGGCAGTTGACCCCAAAAATAGCTGTGAAAAAGCTAGACCGAAGATGAAATTACAGGCAAAAGACATTACATAAACCAGTTCTAAAATTAATTAAGAAGACGAAATAAAATCAAGAATTACTTTCAAAACTAAATAAATACTATCGAAACCCCGTCTGTCTAATTACACTGACAAGACTAAAAAGAAAGTAAACGTTCTTTTTATTTTTAATTTGCAAGCGCAATTTCATTGCTTCATTAGGTCCGTTTGTTTATCATTAACACGCGGCCACGAGACCGACTTCAAACACAATTAAATCGATTCAACGTAATCGATTTTAAACTAGATCAACTCGTTCGGTAGCCAGATAGCTTTCGCTACGTTCATGAATACACGTATCGAGTAGATCTTGTTCCGATCGATTGTTATCAGTAAACGAAGCAATTGGTTTAAAATTAGATACCGTTTTGATAGATTCATGTCTACAATATTTCTGTTTAATAATATTATGCTGATGTAGGTACACAAGTTTATTTTAAGAAAACTAAGAAAGTAATTTCTTGGTGAACGCAATAAGCCATAATTACAAAAAGCTAGTTTGGCTTCCTTTACATAAATACATCACACAGAAAATCTTAGTACACAGTATTGAAGAAATGTCAAAGTAAAGCAACGATGAAGTTTGTTTACCTACATCTAAAGTCTGAACGTAAACAAACAAACAACAACTGAACCATTTAATCAAATAACAGCAAGTAAACTACAAAGAGAAATAGTGAAAAGCGTCATTCAACTCCAATACGAAACTGTTTACGATGGTTTTATTCTAATTCGGAAAAAAGTTCACTCGTTATTTCGTTGGCTCGAGAAATCGATCTTGTTTCCCCACACAATGCCTGTCAATTGGCTAGACAATGTATTCATAATACATTGCCGGTAGACGAAACGAACCCACCTACGTCTTTAATTCTTAATCAGACATGTACAACCACCGACAAGGCGTTTTCGACTTGATCTTTTTCGTCATGTTACGCAAGAATCTAGATTCTGCCAATAAAATCACTTTCACCAGTGAAAGGCTTTATCTGCAGCTGAAGATCATTAAAATGATAAGGCGTTCAGTGGTGTATTCAGTCGGCTGCAATTGTAAGGTCGCATAGTTCAAGTTGTTCTTACTTTTTCTTGGATTAGAAACTGAAAATAGTTTGTCTGGATTGTGGAATTTGAAGTCTATTTATGGTACCTAGAAGAAAAATTATATTCGTAATAGGAATGACGTGTTTTCTCCGGTAAAGATCTGGTCATTTCCTCTTTTACGTATAGCTGTGTTACGGACGACTGATTGTGCTAAAAATAGATGTTTTAAGTCATACTGGGTCAGGCTCAGGCAATATTCAATCTGCATACTCATCATCAGCCCTGCTACCTTTTGCCCCAACTATAAAATTATCAACATAAGCTTCCGAGTTTCTCTTTATCTATATATATATATATGTATATCTTATTAACTTGATGATTACCAGGAATTTTCATTTTACAATTTTACCCAGATTAGTGATGTTCATAATAATGATATTTTATAACTCCAACGTAGAATCACTAATTATATTTTATAGACAAAATAGATGTTAAAAGTTATATACATAGGATTCTATTTCTGTCATGTCCAATGACAGTTTCTACGTATTCTCTGCGTATGGTTAATTCTCCAGCAGTAACAACCTAGAATGCCTGCCATATATTTTGTTATTTAGATTTTCATTTCCGTGTAAGTGAGCGAGAGTATGACTGGTTTAATATTACCGTATTTCAAGGAAATCCAGAAGTTTTCATTGGGATTCTCGGAGACACTACCCGACTATTGACACTAAGTACATACATAAAACAGAAAGTACCTGGTTGCAAGAAGAGTTACCTAATTTTCCTGGTGTTGTACTTTTATACGTGTAACGGAGACAAAACGGATTAAAAAGAACCATCATTCTCCCGCCCTTATTATTCCAATTTATTTGGGTTCTACGTAACATGTCTTTTACCTCCATACTTCTCTTAATATTACAAAGAATATTATAAACAACAAAAAGCAAGTCTATCTGAGTGGTCAAACATACTAATCATTTCTTATAGCAATTATTGAGAATTCAAACGCAAGCCAGCAGCTGACTCATAAAAACGTCTATGAGAACCTTCTAGTGTAGGTACAATTATTAGTTTTAATGTAAACGGTACCACCCCGGGGTCGGGGCCTGCCCTCCTGTGGTCACTCAACTTTGTTTTTCTACTTACGCACAGACTTCATTCTGCCTCGTTGACTTTCTCAAGGGGTTCGGTTTACAAGGCGAGTTTTCTAAAAGTTGGAGAGTTTTTATTGAAGTTTGCACGAAATTCATACATTGTATGTATGTATTCGTGTTTATTAGCGTTACGGTATGTGGCCTGCATGTAGAGTGTTCGACAAACACGAAACATCTTTATTTGATTTGTTGTGGGTGAATGAAATATTTGAGTAGGTATTTGATTAAGTGCGATGGCTCTAATTTAATAGACACGGACTTCTCCGTATGAAGAAAATAATGAGAGATGCGTTCGCTGGGCAATATTTTCTGTTTTTATTAAACACTAGCTTCTGCCCGCGACTTACCCCGTCGCATCGCATTGCCTGCCCATGCTATTACTTCGTTTTCGCTTAGTGTTCTTCCTTACTTTTTTATTTTTGCTCGGCTCCGAAATATGTTACCAAATGCAAAAATATTTTCAAATCCGACTGGTAGTTTCAGAGATTAACGCGTTCAAACAGACAAACTGTTCAGCTTTATTATTGGTAAGCGTAGATATAGATTTATAAGCTTAAATAAGTAGATGAACCTTTTGCCTTGTGCGACATGCGGCCCCGTAAAAAGAAATCAAAAGCTTCGTTTTTGTGTGCGCTTGCTTCACCATAACTATCTCAACTTAACTTCTGTCCACTAAATCATTATTAACAATATAACCTCAAATATAAACAGACACGGAAGTCGCCTACACGAGGCAGTAGCGGACAACGACGCGACGTAACATTATGCGCGCACGCAGAATGCAACAATAACCATTTGACCGACGCACGGCACCCTCCCGAGTCCCCGACGTATGGCGGACGCCTACAGACTAACACTAGGCGACGAATGCCTAAATAAAACCGAGCTGTTGGATTTTCAATTTTCGGCGCTTAACCGAGCGTTGAAAATCCAACAGCGCGCTTTTATTTAGGTGCCGCTTACTGTTAGTGAAAACGGGCATTACAGTCTTAACAATTGGGTGCTTGGACACTGTGGGCCGACCATATAGGACCATAACACTGTCATTATGTCGTAAGTACTTGTACTAAGGCTTTAGGGGGATAATACAGTATAGCTGGTAGTTTGATAAAGTGTGACTTTTGTTAGAAATCTGACTGATAATTTCTGATGATATTAGCGCAGACGTCCACGTCACGGCATCATGATAACACAGGGAAGTAATTTGTAGGTGTTGAAAATAATTATAAAGACGCTTTTAAATTTTCTTCTAGGGTAACGTTATAAGTATAACGTGCACGTATTTCCATACATTTTATGGTTCCACAATAAGGGGCTTATAGCTAAGTAATATCAGCCGCACGGGTCAATCGATCAGGTTAAGCTACGCTTGCCGCGGTTGGTCCGTGGATGGGTGACCATCTTTACCTACCAAGACCCTTCCGTGCCTCGGAAATTGGTCCCGGCCGTCATTCGTGGATCTTTGACAGTCGTTACGGGTCGACAGAAGCCCGAAAATCTAACAACCACTCTTACCAAGAGGTATCGTATTACCCAGTAGCTGGGTTGTGGAGGTCAAATAGGCAGTCGCTCCATGTAAAATACTGGTATTCAGCTGCATCCGGTTAGATTGGAAGCCGACCCCAACATAGTTGAGAAAAGGCTAGGCAGATGATGATGTACGTTCACAATAATATCGTCACTTTAGAAATTATAAAAGCGCACATTGGGTATTATTTTGTGAAGGTTTTGAAGATAAAGCTAAAGTTACATAAAATGATTGAGAATAAATCGTAGTTGACTCAAAAGACTCGCCACAACACCCGTTCCTTCGTCTTCCGCATCATCTATGACCATATGCAGGTCGTCGATCCATCAAACCGTATTTGTGTTCCTAATACCTCCATTACCGAAGTAAATAAGAACCGACTACAGGCAATAATGCCTAGTTTAACCATTATTTATTTATGACGGGCTACGGTCAAAAAAGCGGTTTTCCGAGTGGTTTGCTTATGTGTATACCGCCATTATAATGACTCAATAACTGCAAAACAAACAGAAGCTGCGCCTGCGCGGAATCTAACTCGTTCTATTTAGCTTTTTACACAATAATATGCTGGAGTTTCTCACGGAGGCTGGACATTAGAGGACGTCAATGAGCCCGGACTATGTCAAGTTATGTACGGGAATAAGGACATTGTAGGTGGAAGCCATAATGGTAATATTAAATATACCAAATATGATTTAAATACGGATATCGATTTAAATACTAGCTTCAGCCCGCGGCTTCGTCCACGTGGATGTCATGATGATGATGTTAGACAAGCCTATGGCCTTTCCCAGGATGCCAACTATCTCCTTGACAAATTTTATCCAAATCCGTTCAGTGGTTTAGGCGTCAAAAGGCAAGCATACAGACAGAGTTATTTTCGAATTTATAATATTATTAGTAAGCATGAAGTTATAGGTAGGACAAGGCAGTAGATTGTGGTTGGGTAAAACCCATAGATATAAGCTTTATATTTCTATGGTAAAATCACTGAGATGCGTATCCACAATCTTTCCTAGCCACCACATATTTTCCTATTGCATCCAACGACATCCAACCAACGTTTTAAAGTAAGAATCTATCAATGCACATTTTAATGTCCAACGTCGACCATTGTGAGCAGAAGCTATAAAACATTTAATACGTCCAAATTCACATACAAAATGGCCTCGGGTATGCCCATACAAACTGTAGTTCCTAAGAATTTCGTCGTTCCAAAGTGCGCACAGGCATGTCCGCTCGTCTATAAATCTAAATATTTTACTCCACAGTTCCACACTGTTTTATATACATAGGCTATGTGAGAATTGATTTTTAAAAGGGACATTAGCATTCCTAGCAACTCCGGTTCAATGTCCTACCATACAAATGAAGTAAGTTCGCAAGGAATTAATACTAGGAGACGTCACATAGATTTTATCTTCACGAACTTTTACGTTAAATGTACCGTTGCGGAAAAAAGTTAAAGATTTTGGAAGATTTTTGTGTATTTTTATATGCAAAGGATATCGTGAAGACGTCAAGTAGTCTGCAAATACTCGTATATGTGTTTGTTAGATGGTTCAGTGTTCTCACGGAAACGTGAAAGATTGCGCTGTTAAAATAATTAGACTCTTGTGTAACATATTCTATTATTACGGCCGTACGGGAACTTATATTATAGTGTTGGAATAGATAGTAAAGGTTCTAGAAAACTATTCCAAATTCGAATGAAACAATGTCTTTTTTACGGATCATCATATTTTTTTGGATATCCTATTGTAAATTAAATATGTCTTTCCAACAGAAGTCTCGCAAACAAATTAACGAAATCAGTGTGGGCCAGGGGTAACTCAGCGAATTGAAAAATGTGTAAATTATTTACTGTAGAGTACCTCTACATTATATTGCTTAGGGAAGGTTCACATCTGACGGAAGATGCGTCGCGTATTATCGGTCGCGTAACGCCAGAACACACAAATGTATAGAAAAACACTTGACCGTTCACACTTAACCGATGATGCGTTAGAGCGTCGAGCGAATAAATAGACGCAATCGCTGTTCTACGACTCAACAATATAGCGCTACACCACGATTCACCAAGACCAACATAATAGCTTATCCAAATTGTCAATTGAAATTTTGAATCTTTACTTCCGTTAGATATAATTAGCTCTGAATGGCGGGTGACAATGTGACAAAATAAATAAAAAAATAAGAACAAAAAATAGCCAATCACTGTCAAACGCACGTCAATTCACAAAAAAATATCATTAGATGAGTCTAGGTACTATTTTATGATATTCTGTGTCTTGTCGCTTTTTATTCAAGTGCTAGTACGTGATCTATTGTTAACAATCTACCTCGTTGACAATATTTTTTAACACGGAATGGGCTTGAAATATGGTAGATAGGAATAAGACTGCCGACTGCCTAGTGCCTAGTAAGACGTAAAAGTAAAACGCAATATTTTTGAAGTGAAAACTTCTTTAGCGGCGTTGTATACTTATTTGTAATGGGTAAAAAATGTTATCGCGTCAGGACATCGCGTCAGGACACGTGACCTGATCGAAAATTCGTAAGACGGATGGAGAGTAGACAGCCGGCGCGGCATAGGAGAGGAAGTATCCCCCTCTCTTTCTACGGCGCGGCGAAACTGTATGCCTGCTGTTTTGTTGAGGCGGCGCGCGGGTATTTCTCCACCGTGGGCGAAATATTCAAAATGTACCAAATTCACAAGTTCCACTGCGTAATAAATTCAAATTAATATATCTATGTCATGTATACCTACGATTTTTAATGAATGCTTGATTTTTTTTTGTATTTTTTTTATGTGGAACATATTTAAAAAAAATGTAAATAACAACAAAACTCATTACAGGGGCCTGTTCCAATGCTAGACTTCATTATATTTTTTAGTATACTTGTAAATTTAGCGCAAATATCGTAAGTTTGGCGAATGTGTCGAATAACTTAATTGTCATTTGTTACTTGATAACAAAGTAAAACGTAGTTTTATGATTAAATAAGGAACAAATGTGTTTTTAAAGTTTTGTAACAGCAAAAAATTCATTACCAAAACCATGACGAGTTTTCGATTTTACGCGACAAAAACCTTTGATCACGCCGCCATGTAGCGAGCGGCAGCCCCCCCCCCCCCCCCGTTCTTCCGTCGACCGGCAAACGTAACAAGGGAAGGACGTGCGCAAGATTTCGCGCCAAAAATTGCGATCGATGTGAGTATTACAGTGTTTAGTCCATTTTGTGTTTCATTACAAGTCCACTTACATCTTGATACGTAAATAAACTTGGTATTCAGTTGTTACATCAATTCATTAAGTTCTGTGTCAATTTCATTTATGAATGTGTAGATGTTAAGTAAAGTTTATAGAAAAATATATAATAACCTAAAAGTGCATATTATTCATTACCGTGTCCTTCATTACAGCCGTTTACCGTAACCTTTTTGAGGTTACGGTAATGAATGGAAAATTACGGTAATGAATCAACTTCTGTTTATTTATATTTTAAGTACATTTTAGGATATAGGCTATTGACATTGTTGCTTAATAAATGATTTCTATTTCAGCTAAAAAATGGCACGCCCTAAGAAGACGAAAGAGGAAATTTTAGCGAGAAGAAGACTGGCTAAGCGGAAACGCTACGCTGCTTTAAAAAATAATGAAGAATTATATAATATTGCAAAAGAAAAGGAAAAAGCAAGGTAATTAAAAAGAAAATCTGAAAAAAAAAAAACTTGACATTAAAGATTTAACACCGCGTGCTCAAAGAGAAAGACGTAAAAGATGGAGAGTTAACAGCAAGAAATATGTACAAAAAAAAAAGAAAAGAAATTGAAAATGTTGAACTTCTGGACATTGAAACATCACAAGACGAGCCTCTTGATGATAATAATCCGCTTGAAGAATCAATTCCATCAAATTCTGTAAAAGAAACTGGGACCAACGAAACTGATAAAACTTTTAAGTTAAGAGCAACAATAAGACATATACGTTATCAAAGAGATAGGGATATGAAAAAATGAAAAATGAGCTCTGCAACATAAAAAAAGAAAACAAGAAATTGAAGAGACTTTTAAACATATATAAAGAGAAGATAAAAGACAATACAATGAATACAAGGAATAATGAAAAACTACCGACTAGAAAAATAGGCAAAAAAAAAGATCCAATATAATTTTAACAAAAAAAAAGAAAAAGATGTTGTTAAAAAAGTTAAGTGCTTTTATAATGAAGACGAGAACACAAGAGTAGCACCAGGCAAAAAAGAATACATCACGAGAAAGAAAAACAGAAAACAAAAAAGGTACTTAAATGATACTCTTATAAATTTGTACAAAAAGTTTTGCCTTGAGAATCCAAATACATCTGTGTCTTACACGTTCTTCTGTAAATTAAGGCCATTTTGGGTGTTATTTCCCAAACCAAACAGAAACACATGCGAATGTATTTATCACTGCAATTCAGAGTTACTAATAAAGGCTCTAAATAAGGCAGAAATCATAAATATTAAAACAAATCATGATCTTTTAAACATCCTTTGTTGTAATAGATATAACGAGGCATGCTTGGATCGTAAATGTTCTAATTGTGAACCAAAGGTTGTTGAATATTTAGAATTTAGTAACGATATACACATCAAATATTTTGAGTGGCGTAAGACTTCTAACACCTATGATAAGGATGGAAAAGTAAAACATAACATTCTTTGGGCTAAAACTGAAAATTATGCACCACCTTTAGATGTTATTCATAAATTTGAAAATCATATTAAAAAATTTTTGCCGCATTGCGCTACTGTTGTTGTGCAAAATAAAACTCTAAAAGAACTAAAAAATAGTATTCAGATAAACGAAGCTGTGGTACATTTAGATTTTAGCGAAAACTACGCTCTTAAACATCACACGGAGATTCAGTCTTTTCATTTTGGCGGCAGTAGAAAGGAAGTGTCTATTCACACTGTAGTAATATATATCAAAGACTTCGAAACGTCCCAGTTAAAAACTCACTCAGTTTGCACCGTATCCGACAATTTGAAACACACAGCCGTTGCAATTTGGGCACACTTGGGCCCGATTTTGAGCCAAATTTCCGAAATATCACCTTTTATTGATACCCTACAATTTTATAGGTAGCGATAGCCCCAGCAGTCAATACAGGAACCGAAACATGTTTTATATTTTGACTCAATTGGAAAAACAGTTATTAGCACTTCTTAAGTTAACCTGGAATTACATGGAAGTGGGTCACGGAAAAGGTGCTCCAGATGGCCTAGGAGCGGCAGTCAAAAGGACCGCCGATAGAATTGTCAACACAGGGACAGACGTCGGGACATTTTCCAAATTTGTTGAAATTACAAGAGCAAACCTGCCAAATATCAAAATTGTGGAGATCACAAATGCAGACATAGATGAAAAGCAAGCCATGATGCCTAATTGCATTCCATCTTTTAAAGGAACTATGGCCGTTCACCAGGTCATTTGGAGGTGTGGCTCAAGAGATAATTTAGAGATGCGTAGCCGAAGCTGTTTCAGATGTCAGGAGGAAATGTGTCAACATTACAGTCTCGGTATTCACAGCCTCGAAAAAGTGATTTCCCAATTTTGCAAAGAACCAACCCTTGAAGATAATTTACCCATACCGGTTCCCATTCCGGAAACCTATGAAGCACCAACTTTTGATGAACCTAAAATCTATGATGTACAATCAGGCAGTTATAGTCCAGAACTCATACGAACCACATACCCGCGTAAACGCAGTAAGAAGTTGCATTCAAACATAATAAAACAGGAAGGACTAGCTAGTGACATAATAATATTTCCTGCTATGCCTTCCACATCAAAAGAATTTAAATCACCAGAAAAAGTGCACTTTTTATCTAACATTAGAAAACTTGGCGATTGGCAGAACTCAACTTTTGTTGGTTCTGAAAGTAAGACATATTGTGATAAAGAAGAAGGGTCACGTCCCATAGAAAATTTACCCAGGCCCGACACAAAAGGAACGCATCTCAGTTATTTTGTTATATTAAATATAACAGAAATAAATTAACACTATTCTGAATATCAGTGGCTATCACCCATATATTGCCATTTGATTATGGTAAGGCAAAATATTTTAAAATAATTTTTTTTAATGAATAGCAATTATATCCATTTAAGATGACGCCAATTTAGATAAAAATACAAAATAGACAGCTGGAGGCTTAATTTATTGAGGCATCCACAGGCAAGCCCGGTTAAGCAGATGATAACCTCAAAGTTAAGCTGCGAGATGTAATTAAAAAAATATAAAATAAAATTGGCTTGTTGAGATCTGTGCGTTTTTTAACCGACTTCAAAAAAGGAGGTTCTGTATTCGACCCGTATGTATGTATGTTTGTATGTCTGCGATTTTCTCAAAAACTAATAAATCAATTTTGATAATTCTTTCGCTAATGTAATCTACATACTTTCAGGAAGGTTTAAGTATGGAATTCATTAGGTAATTATTCTTATGTACGGGGTTATATGCATAAATGTACTGCATCTCCGGCATTTCTATGCGAATTTGGACGATTGTTCTAGTCAGTGTCTTCAATTCTTCAATGCACTAGTGTTAATTGGATTTGTGTGGGGTAGGTACAACTAAAAAGTAAAAACTTTTTTACAAAAAAACAACCAACTTGAAAAAAAAAACACTACAAAGTGATACATAACTTTAATTTCGGAAGTCGGTGTCTAAAAACGAAAATGCGGAACCAACGACACCGACTTCCGAAATTAAAGTTATTTATCACCTTGTAGTGTTTTTTTTTTGAAGTCGGTTGTTTTTTTCTAAATTGTTGTATCGTCATTGAATTACCTACATACAATTACGAATTTTGTAGGTAAATAGGTATTAAAAGAAAATTGTATATCGCCTGAACAAAAACACAAGGCAATATTTTGGTGTTAGCCATTGATTTAGAATATAAAAAATATATATTTTAGCTATATTAAAAATAACAAAAAAACCGAGATATGTCTCTTCCGTGTCGGGTCTGAGTCACAAATGACCGTTCTTCTTTGAGGAATTTATATCTGATTTCGGTAAATTTGAGGACTATCCAGACACTGATATAGAAAAGAGAGAAAATAAAGAAAATATTATTGAGAATCAACATCAAGACAAAAGCAATTATAGAGGAAAAGGAGTAGGAAAAAAAAACCGGCAAAAAAATGTAGCAGGAATAAAGTAAAAAGTTGTCTTGTAAATTCGCATATATAAAAAATAAATACAAAAAAAAAACAAAACAACAAAAACAAATAAAAAAAAAACAACAAAAAAAAAACAACGAAAATAAATAAAAGAGAAATATAAACAAAAAAAATAAACACTTAAAACAAAAACAATATAAAAAAGTACTTTATGATTACATATATTATTATGTTTAAAATAATTTATCTTGTTGTGTTAAATACCGAACACCAAGGATGGTACTCAGTACTTAAGTTTTGACCTTATGTGTATACTAGTAAGGTTGAAGGTCTGAATAAAACAACCAAACTATATACTGTTCTATATTTAAGAAGAAGATAAAATTGATGAAATTCACAAGACCCCTATGAAATCGTTGTAACACAACGCTTGCGAGTGCTAATTCGACGCCAACGCCATCTAGTCACATTTTACACAAACTTATAGCAAATACTATGTATTTTGTTGAACTGATGAGTGGCTTTCGATGATGCATGATCATTAACATACCGCCCACCAAGGACATTACTGACGGAATGTCCTTCTTGAACTACATTATGGGTCCAAATGAATGTAACGAATTTGATCTTATAGTTTTGATCTAAAATCTTAAACATTTTAACAAGAAAAGAACTTAAATTATAATAACTTAAACTAGTAACATTATGAGGTTGACAAAAAAATAATAATAAATTCATTGATCTGTAACCGGTAAAATACAAAGTTTGGATGTTGGCCTCTTAATAACAGATGTCTTAGTGCGCAATGTGACTACACGGGTGATGTTATCATCACCAGGATGTTTCTTTATTACGCGACCTAACAACCAATGATTGGCTACAAACGTCTTCCGTCTGCTCGGATGGCAGTTGAGCCAAGCTAACACCACGGTACAATCTGTCCAAGCCTTGATTCTGTCCGTCGAAATATTTAAAACATCTGCTGTTTCTGTCAGAAGATTTGACAGTAGAACTGCTCCACACAGCTCTAAACGAGGAATGCTAATTTGTTTGATGGGAGCCACTCTGGTTTTTGCAACCAACAACGAAATATGGATTTTGCCGACCTCATCTACTATCCGCAGGTAAATAACGGCTGAGTATGCTATTTTGGAGGCGTCACTGAAGCCATGCAGCTCAAGATCATCATTTGACTTAGTGCCAAGCCAACGAGGTATCCGTACAAGTTGTGACAACTCCTCACGGTAAATATTCCATTCCTTTATTAACTCAGTGCTTAGTTCTTCATCCCAACTTACACCTGCAAGCCATAATTTTTGGATGAACGTTTTTGCTAAAACCACACTAGGAGCTAACCAGCCTAGTGGGTCAAACAATCGAGCTATGTCCGAAATAATTGATCTTTTAGTTACAGGTGCAGTCGTCGGCGGAGGAAGATTCACCAAGTATTGGAAGGTATCTTCGTTGCGGTTCCAGGTAAGTCCCAAAATTTTGATTGTACTATCTAATTTGATCTCTAACCCCTTCTCTTCTTTGTACTCTTTTTTCTCTAATTCATTATTTTGTATAACATCTCTTTGTTCTATTGTGTTGTCCTTGTTTTCAGTTGTTCTAGTTTGATCTATTAGTACTTTAACTTTATTTCTTTCAAGATTATCTATTCTCTTCAGTAAGTCTTGACTGTTGCTGTTCCACTTTTGTAATACAAATCCACCTTTTCCTAATAATGCTATCATTTGCCTATATATTTCTATGCCTTCTTCTACACTATTGCATCCTGTCATTAGATCATCCATGTAGAAGCAATTTAAAACTTTATCTGCAGCAAGTGGATAACTTGTGCCTTCATCGACTGCGATCTGACGCAAGGTTTTGACTGCTTGATACGGTGCAGAAGCTGTTCCGAAGGTCACGGTCAGAAGTTCGTAGTCTTGGATCTCTTTGTCTGGACTGTCACGCCAGAGAATCCTTTGGAACATGGCATCTTCTTCTGCTACCCTAACTTGGCGGTACATTTTAACAATATCCGCTACAAGTCCTATGGAATGAATCCTCCATCTTAAAACAGTGTGACGTAAATCAGCCTGCAGTGACGGACCAACCATGAGCGTATCATTGAGTGACACTCCTTTGCTGTTCTTTTCAGAGGCGTTGAAAACAACACGAACTTTAGTTGTGGTCCTGTCGTTCTTAACGACGGCGTGATGTGGCAAGTACACTGCTTCTTCCTTCTTACTATCATCTTCTTTCACGTGCCTCATATGTTCTAACTGTAAATATTCATTTATTACTTCTGTGTACTTTTCCTTTAAATCTTTGTTCTTTGCTAATCTTCTTTCAAATGCTTTAAACCTTAATTTAGCTATGCCACGTGAATTTCCCGACTTGCAAGGAGGATCTTCATCTTGGAAAGGTAACCTAACAATGTATCTGCCATTGCTATCTCTCCTAGTGGTCTTTTTATAAAACTCTTCGCATTTCATCTCCTCTGGTGTAAGTATCTTTTTATTAGTACTAAGTTCTTCGACTTCCCAGAATTTTCTTAAAATATCCTCAACCTTGCAATGCATTACATTTATATTATTTACATTACTATTTACACTAGTCGTGTCTCCAGGACCAACGGCACCCGACAAGACCCACCCTAATGTAGTGTTCTGTGCGATCAGTGTACCAGAAGGACTCTTCACTAAACCTTTCTTAATGATGCAGCTATAAATATCAGCACCCAACAGAATATCAATTTTGTTGGGTGTGTTGAACTCCGGATCTGCTAAACATAGGTTATTAATACTTAACCAGTCGAAGGTGTCTAAGTTAAGACTTCGCTCAGGTAGGTAAGAGGTGATCTTCTTCAACACATAAGCACTTAATGAAAACTTGAAGCTAGGGTCGACACGGGATTTAATTGTTAATTGTACCATGTACTTTGTCATGGTTGACCTATTATCTCCTAATCCCGACACAAACCCTTGAATTGGAATCTTTTTCAGGCTAAGATACTGCACTGTGGCCTCTGTTATGAAACAAGCCTGCGAACCTTGATCGAGCAAGGCTCGGACCGTGTGGTATTCACCAGTCTTTGACGAGGCCTTTACTAGCGCAGTGGCTAATAAAACCTGTCTGGGCTTTGTTACTCTCCCTGTAGATAAGCAAGAGACTATCTGAGTACTAGTTGAAGGACTAGCACTATCAGTAGTAGGCTTTGCTTCAGGGTCTTGGTCTTTATTGTCCAAATGTAGCAATGAATGATGACGCTTCTGGCAAACTCTGCAACTGGTATTTTTCTTGCAGTTGTAAACAGTATGGTTACTGCCTAAACAGTTGAAGCAAATTTTGTTCTTACAAACGAAATCCCGTCTATCTTCGAGAGATTGTTTGGCAAACTTCTTGCAGAAACAAAGCTTATGACACTCTGAGCAATATTCGCATTTCATTGGCGAAGACGAGTCTGTAGCTAACAATGTTTTAGGCGTATTATTGTTATTGTTATTGACCTGGTGACCTGAACCCCTTTTTGGTTCTATGCACTCAAACGCGCGAAAACGTTGCTCTAAAAATGCTTTAAATTGATTAAAGGTAGGAAAATCATTGGACTCGCTACTACTGACACTTAATTCCCATTGCTTACGCGTTTCAGGATCTAATTTAAATGTCACAATATGTATGATAATAACATCCCATGTACTCACATTTATACCTAAGTTTGATAACGCATTTAAACAGTCATTTGTGGTGTCTGAAAGCTCCTTTAATGATGTCGCCGATTCAACCTGCATACGTTTGATACCAAATAACCGTTTCAAAATGCAGTTGGCGAGATATCTTTTATTACTGTATCGCCTGTCTAATAGATCCCAGCACTGACTGTAATTGGCATCAGTTATAGGAGTATTCCGTATCAATTGCTCAGCTTCACCAGTTAAATGACTTTTTAAATAGTGCAGCTTTTGTACATTATCTAACGAGATATTTTTATGAACTAATGATACAAAAAGATCATGAAAAGTCGTCCATTCTTCATATTTGCCAGAAAACATTGGAATAGAAATCTTGGGCAATTTAACCAGTGAATGGGCAGACTTAACAGCACTACTGGAAGAACCATCCCCATGAGGTACTGGTTCACTTACAACTCTAATTTTATTTAGCGTTGTTTTCATTAAACTTTTATAAGTAATGTAAGTGTCCTCAGTTGTATCATAAATATCAACAACTTTTTGATCTATATCAGTTAATTTAAAGCTCTGATAAAGTTTAGTGTTAGTATTTTTAAAGGATTCCCAATCTTTTTCTAACAATTCCTGTCTAGTTTCAATGTATTCAATAGTTAATCTTTCTTTAGGACTCTTTTTAAAATTTGCGAATCCTTTAATAATAACACTTTGCGACCCCCTCAATACATTGACCAATCCCTCCATATTTGAAACAATTAACCAAACAAAACTAATGAAAACAACTCAACAAGTATATAAAAAAAAAAAAAAAAAAAAAAAAAAAAAAAAAAAAAAAAAAAAAAAAACAATGTTAAATACCGAACACCAAGGATGGTACTCAGTACTTAAGTTTTGACCTTATGTGTATACTAGTAAGGTTGAAGGTCTGAATAAAACAACCAAACTATATACTGTTCTATATTTAAGAAGAAGATAAAATTGATGAAATTCACAAGACCCCTATGAAATCGTTGTAACACAACGCTTGCGAGTGCTAATTCGACGCCAACGCCATCTAGTCACATTTTACACAAACTTATAGCAAATACTATGTATTTTGTTGAACTGATGAGTGGCTTTCGATGATGCATGATCATTAACATACCGCCCACCAAGGACATTACTGACGGAATGTCCTTCTTGAACTACATTATGGGTCCAAATGAATGTAACGAATTTGATCTTATAGTTTTGATCTAAAATCTTAAACATTTTAACAAGAAAAGAACTTAAATTATAATAACTTAAACTAGTAACATTATGAGGTTGACAAAAAAATAATAATAAATTCATTGATCTGTAACCGGTAAAATACAAAGTTTGGATGTTGGCCTCTTAATAACAGATGTCTTAGTGCGCAATGTGACTACACGGGTGATGTTATCATCACCAGGATGCCAATTACTGTATCGCCTGTCTAATAGATCCCAGCACTGACTGTAATTGGCATCAGTTATAGGAGTATTCCGTATCAATTGCTCAGCTTCACCAGTTAAATGACTTTTTAAATAGTGCAGCTTTTGTACATTATCTAACGAGATATTTTTATGAACTAATGATACAAAAAGATCATGAAAAGTCGTCCATTCTTCATATTTGCCAGAAAACATTGGAATAGAAATCTTGGGCAATTTAACCAGTGAATGGGCAGACTTAACAGCACTACTGGAAGAACCATCCCCATGAGGTACTGGTTCACTTACAACTCTAATTTTATTTAGCGTTGTTTTCATTAAACTTTTATAAGTAATGTAAGTGTCCTCAGTTGTATCATAAATATCAACAACTTTTTGATCTATATCAGTTAATTTAAAGCTCTGATAAAGTTTAGTGTTAGTATTTTTAAAGGATTCCCAATCTTTTTCTAACAATTCCTGTCTAGTTTCAATGTATTCAATAGTTAATCTTTCTTTAGGACTCTTTTTAAAATTTGCGAATCCTTTAATAATAACACTTTGCGACCCCCTCAATACATTGACCAATCCCTCCATATTTGAAACAATTAACCAAACAAAACTAATGAAAACAACTCAACAAGTGTATAAAAACAATATTTGTTCTAAAATAAAGCAAAACGAATTTGAAATAAAATACAAAACTAAAATATTTTTTTTTTTTTAGTTCCAATTTGTTGCTCAAAATTTTACAAGTGTTTTGAAACAACTTATAATCTGGCGAAAATCGGGCATAGGTTCCCCGTTCCGTCGTTTTTTATGAAATTATTCTAAGTCCTAAACTAACATGCACAAATAAATACAAGTCCCTAATAAATAAACGTTAAATTTTCTAAGTCTAAAATCAATTCAATAATCTTCAAAGTAAAACTCTTTGAATAAATAAAGTCTAATATTGCTTGTCACTTTTATAGTAAAATGTACTTACAATTTTCACTTCACTCACACAACACGAATGTGACGCTCCCTGGTGGCGACACGTTGAACTATGGATGTGACGTCAGTCTTCTGATGTCACGTTGAACTCGGCGTGACGTTCTTCCTATGACGTCACATTGAACTACGAGGGTGACGTACTACACAGTCACCTCACGCTTGAACTGGATCCGCCGCTGTGCTGCTTCTGCTGACCTCGTCCACTATCCTGGACGAAGCTGCCGCTGCTCATGCGGGGAGCCCTGTACTCTAGCTGCAGCGATCCACTGCGAGTACCACGGGCGGGCGAACTCAAAAAGCCGAAGTTATATCCGGCTCGAAGGACCAATGTTAAATACCGAACACCAAGGATGGTACTCAGTACTTAAGTTTTGACCTTATGTGTATACTAGTAAGGTTGAAGGTCTGAATAAAACAACCAAACTATATACTGTTCTATATTTAAGAAGAAGATAAAATTGATGAAATTCACAAGACCCCTATGAAATCGTTGTAACACAACGCTTGCGAGTGCTAATTCGACGCCAACGCCATCTAGTCACATTTTACACAAACTTATAGCAAATACTATGTATTTTGTTGAACTGATGAGTGGCTTTCGATGATGCATGATCATTAACATGTTGATTTTTTATATATTTTATTTGCATTGGTTATACTCATTGAGAAAGTCTGATTCATATTTTCTAATTTAAAATTTTTAGGAATCTGAATTTATTTATTATTTGTTATTTAGTGACTGCTTTTTATATTACTTGTGTATTTTGCAGTCCGAATATCAAAATCGGATTAGTTTACTAAGACATTGGAAGGCTGATTGTTACCAAAACTTCAATTATGGAAGAACTATTAATTAGGTACCTATTTTGTTAAGTTGATTTTTAAATAAATTATAATCTACAACATCTTTGTTTTTTTTTTAATATCACATCATTTTGTATCATTACCTTGCCTCTAATTTTCATCACCGTATACCTAAAATTTCATTACCAAGGGTGGCGTTCATTACCGTAGCTTGTCACGTATTTTAAGTGGCAATAACTCTTTCAATGTTTGATGTATAAGCGTGCCTTTCACTTATTTAATAAATAAAATAATGCCAAATATCATAAACCTATCAAATTGAAAAAAAATTAAATTGAGATATTCTTACCAAAATTGCGCAAATAATGTCGAAAAGTGAAGAAATACCCGGCGCTTGCGCGAATATTCCTGTGTGTTTATGATACAGCGTGCCACGCGCATCCATGGATGGTGACAGCTGATGGCTCGACCGTCTGTGTAGTGGCCACAATGCTGTGTATTCGTAAAATTCGCGTATATAAAGTGTTTAAAATATAGAAATTGAACAAAAAACATCTATTAATGAAAAATATCAAAAATGCACAACGTTAATATTCAAGTTTTCACTTCTGCCGGCACTCCCGGAGTGCAACCCGTCTTTTTTTTTAATGCTATCATTACACAATAGGCGTACCTATTAGGTGGTGTAGGTGGTGTGTGTGTGTGGTGTTCCGTCTCACTGAAAGGAGCCGGTGTCCCCCAGCAGTGGGAACATTATAGGCTGATTATGCTACACAATAGGTCCGGTACCTAGAACATAGACTATAATTAAAAAAAAATAGTTTCTTCGGTAATGTTTTTAACATTTAGTAGGCTATTTGTTTTTTATACATTAATGCTCGCCACTGATTTAAATTCTGTTAGACCTGCACCCTAATTGCGTAACACACACACTTTAATCACAATCTGAATCGTTTTGAAGGATTTTGCTAAGCCATTGCTTCATATGTTCGAAAAATTTGTCTGCTCAACTACGTAAATAATGCAATGAATGTTGTCGAAATGTCAAAATGAAAGCCATTGGTACTGTTAGTGTGTTACGCAATTACCCCGCTGAGCTTAAAGTCGAGAACAATGATAATAAAAAGTATAAAGCATTTCTCTATGATTGTAATATGACCACAGACTGGTGTGGTAGATGCATTCAAAACATCATGGTTACTGGTGCTCATCAATATACAATCATATATTTTACATATTGGCGATTGTTTGACTAAAGCTTAGCATAATTGAGCACTCGTATTTCTTTCACAAACATTAGAGCATAATAGTAAATATTATGTTATGTTAGGGCTGATTTACTACGCCAGATGACTTTATCGGAGGAATAATTTAAAATTTTTGACAGTTCTTCTGTACAAAAATTGTCAGACGTCAATTTTAATCCACGAATAAAAAATATCGGTCTTAGACTTTAAAATTTAAATAAGCAATATTGTGAGAAAAATATACAAATCAATCGTAAAAGTTATGCATATAAAAACTTTTTAAGAAAAAAAAAACCGACTTCCAAAAAAACACTACAAAGTGAAAAATAACTTTAATTTCGGAAGTCGGTGTCTTTGGATCTGTATTTTAGTTTTTTGCCACCGACTTCCGAAATTAAAGTTATTTTTCACTTTGTAGTGTTTTTTTGGAAGTCGGTTTTTTTTTTCTTAAAAAGTTTTTATTTCACGCTTTTTAGTGGGTCTGCTTATAATTTATCTAAGTTACAATAGCCTAGTGATCATCGCCTTTTACAAACAAAATATTGCTTTTCCCGATGCAGTGAAGTTAATTGTTGAGGAGTTCTCCAGGTCCACCATCAGCTCCATATCACCATTCACATTGTGATGAGCATAAATTGCTTAGCAACCATATTAAAGTAATCGAATCGCAACCCGTGAAATACTTAGATATTATTGAGTGGTTCCGGTGGCCATCTGTAGTCTTCATCATCAGTTCCACTTCACCAAATAGTGCTTTCCGAGAGCAAATGCACGAGTTACTATAAAAAATACCCAAATCGCTATAGGTGTGCCTATAATATTTGAAGAGTTCCTTCGATTTCTCCAGGATCTCATCATCAAATCCTGACCTGATGTTTTTAGACTAGATGCTGATAATCCTGGCTGCAGCATCAGGTCAGACTTATGTCAACATTGCATTGAACTTAAAATTTAGTCCTGTTTAAAATGAGCCCAAACACAACTACGGTGCTGTAATTTCAAGGTTGGTACTCTTTCTGATGCTCCTGGCTTCAGCATCAGGTCTATGTATTTCGGTGTTCCTCATTAACAGTACGTTTATCCACACATCGAGCCCTTTTCAATGAGCCTAAACACGATATATCTGCTGTTAGTTGTCGAGGAGTTAGGTACTCTGCAGACTATCCTGACTGCAGCATCAGGTCATGACTTGATGATCATGAGACCAAATGTGGTAAATGCCCTATCAAACATCAAAACAATTTACTAAAACAGTCCTTTCCTGTTCGAGTAACTTCTTACTGTTAAGGAGTTGTACCTTCCATCATCAGCCCAGCTACCTGAGATGGTGACAACCATACGCAAATACACAAGATACTTCATAAAATATGCGAAACACAATAAGTGAGCCTATAAAATTTGAGGGTTGCCCTCGATTTCTCTAAGATCCCATCATCAGATATTGAAATGGTGACAATGGGACCACACGGGAAGCACCAGCTTTCAAATAAAAAAAGAATCATGAAAATCGGTTCACCCAGTCGCAAGTTATGAGGTAACAAACATAAAAAAAAAAAAAAAAAAAAAAAAAAAAAAAAAAAATACAGTCGAATTGATAACCTCCTCCTTTTTTTGAAGTCGGTTAAAAATCATGAAGCAGCTACTGTTTCGGTCATTAGCTTCTTGACACAGATCATCAAAGCAATTTCCTCTTGGTGACAAAAAATTGATTTGAATAGTGATTGACGCGACATGAAAGAAATCGCTTCGAACCAAACTAAAATGCAAATCGATACCTACTACAGAACCGGAATAAGCAAATGCAATAAATATTTGATAAAAAATAAAATCTTATAATTCGGTATTTGCTCAACAAATCAATGGTAATTCGAATATTTCACGATCTATTTCATTTAGATTCATTAGAACGAATCGCTGTTCCATCTGAATCGATGATAGTCGCCCCACTAACCTCTGCACTGTTGATTTTCGCCGTCACTCGGTGCAGTAGCAGTTTTATAACATTGTGTTTTTTACGTGAAAGTAAATAGTAGTTTAGTATATTTGTGACGTTTTTTAATGCAATGTTAGTTTGCTTATCCGGAAGTGCTTTTTATCGGTTAACAAGCGTTAAAAATTAATTGTTCATCATCATGCCCTTGTCCCGTGTTAGTTGGGTTCAGCACAACACATTCTCCCCTGTCAACCATCAGGCTATCATTCATTCTCTTTCATATCATTCTTCTTTGTTGATACCTATAATTAAAAAAAGGTTACTAACATTGGAACCCTTTTTGAAATACGAATCACGTTTGCAAGCGTTTTTCAAGACGCTAAGTTACGAGTACCTACATAACACAGGCTTCATCGCTCAACTCATCGTTCATCATATCTACCGTGAACCGTAATAGGTTTTCCAAGATCAGCTTGGAAGATTTAATTTCAGTCACAGTCGGAATCACCGTGTGCTACTAAAGAAAATTACACATCACTTCTTAACGGGATGCATCCCAAAACTCACGCTCTAAATTGATTCCGGGCCCTGGAATTTAACTGGACACCTTCACTTAAAGACTCAAAACTAAAAAGAAAACTGATCGTTAGTGACAACGGAGTATGTTGATTACTTTAAAACAACGGTCGACGTCAATCTTACGAGTACGTGCGCACGTATTTTAGGCTCACGCAGCAGCACGCTCGACCACGGACTAATCGCTTAGTGCATCATCGACGGCCTCGCTTAATGGAGCGATTAAACTAGCAGGCGGGTCGACTATGATATTACCCGTAAGTCACCGTTTAACTAACTGGGACGAACCAGCTTACGTTCAGAACGTGAAAAGGAAAGCTGCCCGAGAAAGCCCCATAAATCCGCAATATAGCACGGAACCCATGAAAGGACAATCAGCTTTTTATCGGGTTACCGTTACCGACGGGCGGCGGTCGGTCGGACAGCCGCACATTTGCATCGCACAGATTGGAGCAATGGAGCCTGCTCTTCAAGGTCGCGATGTTTTTTTATTGCGTAACGGACCGATTTGTTCAGAACTGGTTTCGTTGATGCTGTTGATTTGATAAGGGCCTGGTGTCCCGCTAACTTGTTGACACCCACTTGCTCGCCGGAAATTCGATAGTCAACTCGTTATGGTAATGACGTTAATAAAGCCCGTAATAACATAGATAACCATTGATTTATAGACAGTTATCGTGAAACGGATCGGTGTAAAAAACTGGATGATCCAATTGCATACAAATAGTCCGAAATGTCTTGTTGCGAGGTACACGCGAGTCTACTTAAGCGATTTATCTGACTAATTGCAGATGAAACTGTATAGATTACGAAGTCAACAATTTAGAAGATTCTGATGCTATCTCAGTAATACGTATAGCCTATACAGCACCTACTAACTATGTACTAATCAGCTAAAGTTTAGTTGAAAATGCAATAGAATTTCTATTTTCTTTCAACTGTGTCCGATGCTTAACAATGTTGATAACCGTACCACTGACGCGAGAAAGTGACTAATTGCATTAATTAATTGCAATCAAATCGGAATTCAAATCTTAGCATATTGACACAGAGTCTGTTAATTGATTCCCACAACTGATACTGACACACGCATACCTTGATGGCTGAGATTACAAAGAGCTCTTCATCTAAAGTATGCTATACAGGGTGGTGGGACATCCATTCGCTACCTGTTACCATGAATTCTGAACATGATTCTTGATAGAAAGGAAAATGCGTTTATTGGCATTACAGCAAACTAAATACACCTTAAAACTACAAAAACAGAAAACAAAGATTATAATGCCAAAAGGGCCTCAGCTGAGCATGATGTCCAAGGATCTTTCTTAACCCCCCAAGCGTTGAGATAATTTCCAGTCATTAAAAAAAAATGCTGTTCCATACATTTTGACCGCATTATTTCACTTTTCTATTTGACAGCTCATTTTTAGGGTTCCGTATCTCAAAAGGAAAAACGGAACTCTTATAAGATCACTCCGTTGTCCGTCTGTCTGTCCGTCAGTCAAGACCCTTTTTCTCAGGAACGCATGCAGTTATCAAGTTGAAATTAATATCAAATACTCAGGGCTGCAATAGGGATTGAAGCCCTGAGGGTTTGATATTAATTCAAGGGTGAAGCAGTGGAAAAAAATCAAACTTCTATGTCAACGCAATTAAAAGATACGGGCGTTTATGTTCCGAAATCAGAACCAATAGGGTACTTCTCGTTGACCTAGAATCATGAAATTCGGCAAGAAGCAATGTCATGTAGCACACGTAAAGAAAAAAAATCCGAAAACCGTTTTGCAGTTATCATTACAAAAAATAATAATTTTAAAACTATTTACATAAGTACCTACAAATTTGTACGGAGCCCTCGGTGCGCAAGTCCGACTCGTACTTGACCGGTTTTTTTTATAACCGACGAAAAATTTATATGTTGAAGTTGAATTCTAGAATCATGTGCCGAATTCATGTTTACAGTTTGCGCATCGATGTCGGTGCCACCCTGTATACAGGGTGTTACGGCAAGGGTATACCTATCAATACTAAACGGGTTGAAGAGTGTATCTGGTCTAGAATCTCTGTACAAAATTTCAGCTCAAAAGCAGTAACTTTGAAAATGCTTAATATTTTTTTGTTTCGATAGTTTATTAAATTGAACTCATAACAAACGTGTCACCGCACTACGAGTGTCATTATCCATTATCTGTAGTGTGTCTGTGCGCCTAGTACACGCACATCACGCCGCCGCGCGCCAGTGCAGCGCCGTGATGTCGAAATAAAAAAAATATTACTTAAGCATTTTCAAAGTTAATGCTTTTGAGCTCAAATTTTGTACAGAGATTCTAGACTAGATACACTCTTCAACCCGTTTGTATTGATATACCCTTTCCGTAACACCCTGTATAGGATTTGAAAATTGTAGAGGAAACAAAGAACTTTTGACTCAAAGAACTTTTCTGCTACACCATAAATCATCTTAATTAAAAGGCAAATCGATCGTACGGATATTATTTTGATGGATATAAACTGTAATGAAAATATTTGTATGCAAACTTGATATTTTCTTGCTGAATAGTTTTCAAGGCTCCTTTGCCTGAGGTAAAAGAACACCATAAGGAGTGTGTTCAATAAAAGTGAGCTGGAATCGGTTTAAATCATCGTCTAATCTTATTAGAGAAGCTACTTATAACTTGTAAAGTTTAATCGAAGAGAGAACTTATCGATTTCATATCCATATTACAGCATACATACTTACTTACATAATAGTACAAGACCATATCGGTAGGACGGTAGCACAGACTTATTCGAGAGCAATTATAATTATAATATTTCTTCACGAATAAAAGTGGCGCCAAGAAATTAGAAAATCAATTATCAGACCGATATTGGCAAGTGCCCTTTCCTTACTAAGAACTGGTCTAGTCGAACCAATATGTGAACACACATGCCACTCTCTGGTATAAAGAGTTTCTATCTTGTCTATGGATCTATTATGGCGGATATACGATGAGATGGGACTTGTTTCATTTGCGATTAGGGTCGCTACTCCTTGAAATGTTGACTAGGAATCCTATATTTAGAAATGAATAAAAAGTGCGTCCGCTTTCGTTCTTTTTGCGCTGTCAGAGTCAATTAGGGAACGAATGGTATGTCGGTAAATGACAGGCTGCAGCGTATTATTATTTATTGACCAATGAAATCCTTGTGACTGGCTGACTGGCGGGATGACTGAGTGCCTGTGTCGCTATAGTGCGCAGGGATTATGATTCGTTTGATTTTCTGTTTGGACGCTTCTGAATTTTGCGCAGTCGAAGCACGGTTGTTTTTTTTTAGAAATAATTGATTGATCGAAAATTCATGCAAATGCAATGCTTTCGCTGTCTTGCAAATATTTATGTTCTGCCTTGAAAACCTTGAAATCTTTAACATACAGAGCCTGAGATATGTACATTTTATTTTAAAAGTAGGCATCGACCTGCGAACGCCCCTTTACTGTTTTTAATACTTAAATAATCAGGTTTTGCTAACTCATTGTTATAGAACGGAATAAAAACTCGAATAATAGTCGTGTGAACTAGCACTAGAGTCTATTTCGCCTGACGTTCTAGAATCAAACACACTAGGTGTGGACTGACCGCGCCTAAACAAACACTTAGCTTGGCGAATTGGCGCCTCTTTACGAAAAACAACGGTGTAAGTACCTAATACTTACGCATTTCTAATAGTTTCTCCAAATTAAGGCAGAGGATCAAGGTGAGAAGTCCAATGAAGTGTGAACTCAAACTCAAAGCATTTATTTCAATTAAACCATTACAGGCACTTTTGAATTGACAAAATTAAGTAGTCAGTCAGTTAGTCAGAAAGTTGAAGCTAGTTGCCCATTCCAAAGCGTAGATCTCTATGGAGAAGAACGGGCAAGAAACTCCATGGACACTCTTTTAAATCAAGATATTACAAAATCCTGGGTACATCATTCTTGTTGCTTCTATATGTGAGAACAATGTAAATAAACACACAAATGAAGAAGCCTTGGCAGTTAAGAGATGACCAGTCTCAACCGACGGCGCCCGTTCACGAACATGACATTTTGTAGGGAACCGAATGATCCAACATACGCGCCACCATCAGTGAGACATTTAAGTGAGCATGACACATTCTCAACTGCCATGCTCTTTCAAGTCAACATCAAAAAATCATAATAAACGGATCCATGGTTCTTACATTTACAAAATTGAAAAAATGCTTCTAAATGATACAAAACTATAGATTGCAATTTATTTAAGAGATGAATAAAATTTTTAATACCAACTAGGGAAAGGTGTTTAGTATTGCAGCATTAAACAATTAAAACATGATTGAATGAAATAAAAATGAATATTAAGATCGTAATGTCAGAAACACTAAAAAAGAAAAAGGGAAGCACCTCTTCCAAATACATATATAATAATAATAATATTTTAACTAGTGAGCTCAAGGGCCTGTGGAGCAGGACCAGCATTTAGCCAAGCGTTTTTATCTGCAATATAATCATCCAACTTATAATATGCTTGTCTACATAGTGTGCGTTTAATGCATGTTTTAAATTTCTTCTCATTTAGTTGAAGAATATGGAGTGGTATTTTATTATAAAATTTTACACAGTAACCCATAAAAAAAGTTTTTACTTTGAGAGAGACCAAATGCATTGTAATAAGACAAAAATCGGCCCGTCTTTTAGAACTAGGCTTGAGTGGCTTGAGTAGGGTAGTCTAGTACCTAGGTATGAAAAGATGTAACAGTTTGAGAAAAGAATCACGAGATTTAGACACAGCTGGCTTTGTCCAAAGATGCAGCATGAGGAGATACGGCACAGACCTACTTAAAGAAGGTTGAGTCAACGGTCGTTTGTTGTTATTGTAACGGTGAAACCAAATTTGTAGTAGCTACAACAGCTATTGGCGCTAATTATGCCTACACCACGTTGTATGTAGTTTACTACCGGTCTATTCCGTAAAAATCTTACTATGAACTTAGGTGAAGTGAGTTGTCATTTCTCACCTGATGCTAGACAATGGCGCCGATTCCCTTGTTCACAAACTAAACTAAATTTAAGTTCAGTGCATCATTTTCTTTTTATTTCATTAAGAAAAGGACAGAAGATAAATATTAGTTTAGTCCTGTCAAATCAAGATACTCCATAGACAAGTTTAGACGCGATTAAAAAATTGGCTACTAAAAATATGAGTACGTCAATGTATGTCAGGCGCTGACTAATTTGACAGGACTATACTAATATTTATGTTATGTCCTTTTCTTAATGAAATAGAAAGAATAAGATGCACTGAACTTAAATTTAGTTTAGTTTGTGAACAAGGGAATCGGCGCCAATGACACTATTGACAGCTCATTTCACCCAAGTGTTCACAGTGCAATTTTTATAGAATAGATTATTTGGCAAATGCCTTAACGCAAGACGGAAACATTCAACCTTTGTAAGACTTATTCGCGCGTCATGCTCTATTCGTCTGATATCATAACTGGTTTGTAGGTACACTGCACTTGAATTAATCACTAAGGGTCAATTACATCGTGTGACGTGAACGCTTGTACGAGTATACCCACGTTAAAAATGGTGCAAACAGGCTATCTTAGAAAGAGGTTTTGCTTCATATCTGGAACGTCAAAATAATTTCATATATAGTATACACTAATTCCGTGGCAATTAGTACATACTAATTCCATATTCCACGGTCACCATTAACGAACTGTCAAATCCGATTCTTATGCTTTGAAAATCCCGGAATACCTTGCACTAAGTGATGGACTTGTAAATAAATAAATAGCACTATGATTTGATCCCGTTACAACAAAAACGTTAGAAAAATAAAGCTTTGTTCTCTATACTTCCCGTGTGGGAATTAACATGAGTTAGAAAATTAGATACAGTAAAACAAGGAGGAAGTAAAGTCTATAAATTATGACAGGTGGCGTTCGATTCTCTTGTAATACCGGAAATAGCAGATCATAACTAGTCACAAACGCTTAGCTTCAAGCTTTTTTTACGCAACCACTGCAAAGCTAAAACTCGAAGGGTTATGTTTTTATCAGTCTATTTATGTATGTTTGTATTTACGTATGTTCTACCGTAGTGCCTAAGCAACTTATCCCATTTCCAAGATTAAGGTATCAAATATAAGATAATTTTCGATTGAAGCACGTTGATCTTACGACCTGCAGCGGACAAAGGTTCTTTGCAAGTACGCAGCACACCCTTTGCGTGATTTAGATTATGCTCTCTAAGGGTGTGTCCAGATATGTTCTTTTGTCCGTACCGTACCTCCGTTTCGCATCAGCGTCGCGATCCGAAACGGAGGTACGGTACGGACAAAAAACATATCTGGACACAGCTAAACGGAGGTATGGTACGGACAAAAGAATATATCTGGACACAGCTGAAAACACACACACACTCTCTCACACTGATTTGCACACACACAAACTTCAGTAGCCATTTTTTTGTATTATCTACTTTTCAATAGCACATCTTCGCCCATTCAATAGGTATTGATATTGACAGACAGCACAGAACATAAGCGCCTTTAAACGTTTCATGAGAAAACACATCACCAGTTCACCACACATGTCAGTCAGTCTTTATTCTTGCTTCAACAACAATACTAACGTCAAATTATTTCCCAAAACTATAAACAACACAGTGATTCATTATTTCCCACAATTTTAGCCGTCCGTTATATTCTTGTCACACACTATAGGTACTGGAGGAGGTTATGTGCCCCACATACCTATACGTTACCGGTTTTATAAACAGCTGTATTATTTTTTACGATCTAAATCCTTACGAGGACCATTTAGGTATCGAGTATTGTAACTGCATTGGATGTGACGTTCAATATACATTTGAATTATTTTTTCAAAGAGACAGGAACTTGAAAAAAAAATGTAGTTATCAGAATTTAGACTACCTACATCTAAGTGTAATTAAAAACAGAGACGTATAGCGAAACAAAATACAGGACAGCGCTGGTCGTATTAATTTAATTCAATACAATCGAGATTCATGAAAAAATACTTTGTGGTTCGAGTCTAATGCGAATCGGTCAAATTGAAACAGCTCAATATTCATCTGCCTAGCCTTTTCCCAACTATGTTGGGTTCGGCGGCCAGTCTAACCGGATGCAGGTAAATACTAGTATTTTACATGGAGCGACTGCCTATCTGACCTCTACAACCCAGTTACTGGGTAACACGATACAGTATTTTATCTCACGAAGCGATGCGCGATTTACTTGTGGTAACCAAGTGCGCAAACACGCTGTGAATGTAAGCGTGAAGACGAGTAGCGTCAGCACATAACACGCATACACACACTTCCGACTTCGCCATTGTTTCGGACGGTACTGAGAGCTCCTGCGCTTCACAGCGTGTTTGTACACTTGGTAAGCACAAGTTAAGCGCGTGTCGCATCGTGAGATAAAAATATTATACTCATTGGTAAAATTGGTTGTTGGACTTTTGGACTTCTGACTGCCCGTAACGACTGACAAAGATCTGAATGACAGCCGGGACCTACGGCAAATTAAAATAGCTACGCCCATTGAAATACTTTCAGCCTGTTTTAAGTATGCTTGTATATAATCAAAGCAATCAACAAAACAAGCTCATTTCCGACGTTTAAATGACAGATCATTAACTTTGATTGACGGCTATCATACAGTCATGCCCTTAACCAGCATTTCAATCATATTAACATCTACAATCCTGCTTTATTTATGACGTGCCGTTAATGCCGTAATGCACAAATAAGGAAGAGATGCAATAGTTGAGCTCCCACGCCCGTACTCCGTGGGTCATTCCAACTTTATGGGTCAAACAGATTCAATCGTGGCGTCGGATGAACGGTTTGACACGAACGTCGCCGTCAAAGTGAACGCGACGCTTCCACATTCAAATCGTTCCTCTAATTACCGCCATTTGCATTATTTGAATTTGAAATTACGTGGACCGCTAAAGGAGGTTTGCATGGTTAATTTTAAAGTCCACTGTGCTGTTTTAGAAGTAGAGCTAACCATGGCGTGTTTTCTAAGTATCTTATCTTTAGGTAGGTATATAGGATTTTAAAACTGACCATCGCTGCATCGCCATCTCAGACTCGAATAGAAAAATACTAAAAAAAGTTAACACCACGCAAAAAACGAAAGAAGATTTATACCTATAAAGAAAAATACCCTTGGTCCTACTCATAGAAATGTATATATCTATGGTCCTACTAGTAGAACTACGCGGACGAACCTCGGGCAATAAACGATCCCACCATCCCTTTTAGCCTACAGACATCTTAAAAAGAAAATGTTTTCCACTAAATGAGAACCAATTGCCTTTTTCATTCTTGAAATGTAAATACAGCAACATTAAAGCTAACTCGACCTAAGATATCGTCGTAGACGTCGACAATTTAATATACTTAGTGCATTAAAGTCGCTATCAATGTTGCTCAGTAATTGAAATAATGAATATTATATCTGAAGCTGTCAGGCACAGTCTCAGCACTTCGCGACTGAATTGTGAATACGTCTGCAAGACAGAACAGGGGGATGTGTTCGGGATTGCTTTGAATTGTCTCATGATTATTGTGGAAGCCATTTTGGGTGTTTTAGATTATTGTTAGAGAGTACTTCGGCTATATTTGAATCGGATGTTGTAGTAACAATAGGGTTATCCTTTTGCTCTCTTTATTTTAAAGTAATCAAATATTGTCACAGTCACGAAGCGACGAAAACTGGCAAACACTGGGAACTGTCGAGTTAACGCAACTGTCTAATCGGTAAAACTGACGAATCAGTGAAACTGACTAATCAACAAAACTGGCGAATTAAATAAACTGACGACTGAGGGAAACTGACCAGTGATACGCGGACTCCTATGTATGGCCCAGGCCATCCTGTACTTTATACACATACATTCGAATTTCAGCTCGCTGTTTTAAAAACACATAGGAACCTGTCTTGGTTGTACTTGACTGATAATAAATTCCCATTGTATTAATAAAGAATTTTATACAGAGTAAAGGATTTTGATTAACTTTTTTTTTTTTTGGTGCGCGGTGGAAATCCTCATGGACTTCCTCCATCCTGAGGGTGACAGAATGGCATGCGGGACTCTTACCGGTTAAAACCACCGCGATGTTCCACCTCTACCCATAGACCGGTGTTAGTAATCTAATCTATATACCTATTATGGTTTCACTGTTCTATACATACAGGATATTTTTAACCAGCATACTGTAAGACTGTAACCATGAATTCAGTAGGTACATGATTCTGAACCCTGCGTGGTAATTTTTAGTCGGTTATTAAAAAAAATTGTTCTGCCATACATTTTGACCGCGTAGATATTGCACTTTTCTATGAAAGAGCAGATTCTTTTTTTAATAACCGACTAAAAATTACCCAGAATCATGTGCTGAACTCATGGACACAGTTTGTGCATTGGTAAAAAAAAAAATTGCCTCCATTCAGGTATTGTTACTGTACCTATAAATGCATACCCATTTACCCAGCTACACTATGTTCACATTATTTCATGTTAATACGTCTACATGCAACAACAAAGTCGTTTTCATGTCCACGATGACACGAAACTAATGTTCAATTAACAATGAAATGTTGAACCTGCTCCTAATCTAATTGCCCTCCAGTGGGTAGTTCATAGTTCTAGGCGCATTACTTACTTATGCACTTGAAAATTTATTGCTTGTCTAATTGCCTTTTAGTATCTGAATATTATTACCTAGTATAGAACTTTTGGACAATATAGTCTTTATTACTTCGTTCTAGACTGCCTTGTTAGTCTAATGGTCGCACTCTACTGAGCTTGAGGTCTGGGGTTTGACTCCCAGGTTGGGCAAAGTCATCATCAACTGCCTAGCCTATTCCCAACTATGTTGGGGTCAGCTTCCAGGCTAACCGGATGCAGCTGAATACCGGTATTCTACATGGAGCGACTGCCTATCTGACCTCCACAACCTAGATACTGGGGAATACGATACCTACTCCTTGGTAAGACTGGTTGTCAGACTTTCGGGCTTCTGACTACCCGTAACGACTGCCAAAGATCTACGAATAACAGCCGGGACCAACGGCTTGACGGGATATGTCGGGCCAATTAGTTTTGTTGGGTTTTTAGTTTAAACGACTGTCAAAAATCCACTGGTATGTTATGTAAAGATGGTCGGTCACCCATCCACGTACCAACCGCGACCAACGTAGCTTAACCTGATGCTTAGCCAAACCTTCACCATCGTTAGCATTATTAATCTGCCGCATCTTCCGAAATATGCCAAACATGTTATGGGAATTTTACTCTCATTAGAAAAGATTGTAAAAGCAAAATCATAAAGTTTTTAACACATATTGTTACTAAAGTCATAAAATGCTAGCCTCAATTCCACCACTACGGTCCAAAGGCCTCAAACAGAAGAAATTAAGGTCAATTCAAGTAAAAAATAACTGTAGTTACAACGATAACTATAACTTCAGTAACTCGAACTAACCAGAGCCTCCGATTTCACATTCTCACAATATTGACAATAAGCTTCCAAGGATTGCATGACTATAATGGCATGCAATGCTACCCGGACACTTTCCTGAAGTAATCAGACACCTTATCAATGGCTATTATTGCTAAGCGTTCACGAACAATAACACAGAACCTCTACCTTCCTAGGAATTCTTAACGTGTAGGTACCAGGGCTGCAGAAGTGCAAAAGACGTTAACGAATGGCAAAGCAACAGAATCGTACAACATGTTAGATTTAATTGATTAAATGAACATTAAACACCAACGGTTTGTTCACCCACATGCAAAATAACCTACTTCCTATAAACCATTTACGAGAACGATAAACTAAAGTTAAGTTAATCTATTAGTTAGATAAACCTGATCCAAGATTTACGCACCATGACCAATCTGAATCACATCCCGCCAATAATTAATATCTTAAAGATAATTATCGGCTGCCATTCATCCGGATGCATCGAGATAAAGAGATACATCGCGATAGCTGAGTGATGCTGGCGGAGATAGCCGAGGGAATGTGCCAACAATGTCGACTTCACTAATGCACCACACTTTGCTTACCGTTAATTGTAACGATGTTATATGTGGGACGGGAGCATCACTAATCTGATCCTAATCTGTTGTTCTCTCTGAAAGCTGTCTTTGTGAAACTGGTGATATTTCTGTAAAGTTAATGAATTTAATTGATATGAATGTTACTAGGTTGTAAAGACAGAATTTACTCAGAGCTCAAATAGCGATGGGTATTGTTCTGAAAAAAAATTGTTATTAGAATATTTCGTGTCATTCTACTGTCTGTTTTTGGTGCATTAAGACATTTGTGAGCTAAACGTTTGCTTTTGCAGAGATCTCCATGTCTAATTCAGAGTCACAAGGTCGGGCCGCGCTAAATTTGTCAAAGATGTAATCAACAATGGCCGCTCGAAATTGAATAAAATCGATATACAAGAACATTTATTTAAGTAATGTTTGTTTTCGTCTAGTTAGCTCGGAGATTTAGATGAAAACAAAAATTACTTAAAATAAATGTTGTCTCATGCAAGTGATTAAAATACAAACATATTCTACATCGTTTTAGTTTTTTTTATTAATTACACTCTAAACATGCACTAGTTTAACATATTGTACGAAATTTTCACCAAACCATGTTGAATAGCACTACATTTAAGTACATTCCGATCGCGTGGATAATGAAACAGAGGCAGATAGCACGAGATGGGTACAAAAACTGTCCATTATGATTTACATGGCCGTGGATGGTCATAATTATGCTATTTAGAGATTAGCCGATTTAGCTTTTTGTCTCGTGTTTCCGCGTAGAAGCAGTTGGAATAGTTTGTGGTCATGATACAGACCGGTAAGTGTTTTTGCGCGACAATTATGAAAGTTTAATTCGTATTCTTTCTTGCTACTGGTTGGATATGCCAATTAAGCATATTTGTGAATGGAGTTATTTGCATCTCATAAAAACAGTTGTGACACAAAAATTCAAGAATAGATTATTTGCTTGGATGGCACTAAATATTTGCATATTAATAGTTTTCCTTCCTTCTCTATTTCTAAAGTGTCGAAGTACGATTAGCCCAGTATTTTTTGCCACAGAGAAGGCCCCTTCTCTATTCCTATACGTATTATTAAAAAATACCAAAATCAAAATATTTTATTTCACATAAACCTACATGGGCACTTAAGAAACGTCAAAAGCTAGGTGCACGATTTCAATTGGACGTTTGGTAGGAGAAGATCCGGCAAGAAACCCTACGGTGTATACAATGACAATCACGGTCCAATACAATTTGTTAATACAGAAGCTGATGCTCGAAGACAAGAATCAAATCCTTATAATCCCTTAACGACGTCCAACAACATTGTAAGCAACTAAATACAACATAAACACAGAATTCACAAACAATTTCCGGACAGATATACAGTAAAAGGAAAGTCGCTGACCGTTAGTCGTTTACACTATTTTACTTATTTACCTCTCGTGGTATATTGTTGGCGTTGGCGTAAATATCAGACACGCAACCGAAGGTATCCTAGAGAACTGTTACACACCGCTATTCAAACGTCTGCGAAAGATTCCGAGGCTACTCGTCCGTCCGTATGTCAGTCTGAACGCAACTAGCCAGGACATCACTCTTGGGACCAAAAAGGAAGGTGTCCAGTTCAGCCTAGGATTTATTGTAAACTGTGCCGACAGTTAGCCTTTCGATCAGGAATTTGTTTACATTTTTAAGTGCTGGGAACTGTGTGCTTACTTTGTTGTTTATTTACTATTTGTTGATTTATGAAACTATAGGCTTGGATACGAATGATTATGAAAAAAATTAAAAAAGGCAGATATGTTTATGATCGTTAAGCAAATAAGATATTGAAGAAACGAAAGTTGAAGGACTACATGGAAACAATTACCTATATTCCAACACAGGATGCTGTAAATGACCATGATCATCATCAACGAAGTATAATTGAACAATTCCTTAATGCCCGTTCTATAATTAGACACAGAACTTAAAAGCCGCAAGTCAAGTTTTCTTAACGCGTTTCTAAGAAAAACAAACGGTAGATCACAAGTGGATGCCTCATTGTTCAGCGTATGTCCGACTTACTGCTAATAACTCCACAGTTTTATGCACCGACTTGGTTCGCCATTTTCTCAATACACACAATTCAATAGAACTCCCGTGAGTTACTGCCTACTTTTACGACTAAATTTTAGTTAGTCCAAGAAAATTTACGTTTGACACTTCATAGAATATTATTATTTGCTATCTCTGCCTCTTTGAATTTCAGTCCTATCGTTAAATTCAATATCGTCTATGATATTCAATATAACATGTTTGTTACCATCTAAAACTACTATGAAGCATTGTGGAGGTTTATTGCTTATGAATTCACATTGACATCATTATTATTATATTGATATCTGCACCCTAATTGCGTAACACACTATCAATCGGAATCAGAATCATTTCGAAGCCAATTGCTAATCCATTGCTTCATAAGTTCGAAAAATTTGTCTGCTCAACACGTAAATAACGCAATGAATGTTGTTGAACTGTCAAAATTAAACCGATTCCGATTGATAATGTGTTACGCAATTGCCCCTCAGGACTATAATCTTAACATCTCTTCAATTTCAAAAATGTTCGCCTCATTGGTATCTTACAAACTGTTTTCTTGTTATGAATAAGGAAATACTACAAAATGGCGTGAGAGAATTCATTTAACAAAATCGCTCCATCATGAAAGGCTCAAGTTCCAAATGAACGTGGCGCAATATCATTATCTCCGTAGCGCATCGGCGGGAACACTTTCGCGTGCGATTAATGACGCGCCGTTGTCTACACGTGTCCCGTTCCCGGTCTCACGCGACCAATCCCGGACTTCGCGGAATCCCGGGCCACACGCAACACTGGCCTCCACAAACAGTTCTTGAATAAACAAAAAAATTGTTGACTCGACATTTCGTCTTCGTCTTGTGCGTGACGCGCGGCGAAATCAAAGTCTTGTAATATTGACTCAATTGATTTTTGTCTTCTTATTGCTTATTCTGTTTGGTATTGTAGTTGATGGGTGGTTCCAGTTATTAACTAATGTCTTTGCTTAAATTTAGTAATAATTTGCATTATAGATTGAAGAAACACAATGGAAAACAATTCGGTGTTGAATAAAATAATAATATTTAGCGATTGAATTTTATGAAACACTTGCACTTGGCTAACCATACATAATGAAGCCCTTAGGATAGTGAACCCTAGCCATAAAACAAAAATTCTGCACAAAGATGAAGACTAGATAAAACAGACAATGATAAGACTCTAACAATACTATGCCCTGCAATAAACGAAAATCTTATTCAGAGACGAAAACTCACAAGACATTCATATTAGCCGCCACTAAAAATGAATCTCACAGAAATTATTTCCATACAAATGTTTGAAAGAAGAAGCAACGACAACAATGGGAATGATAAAAATCCAGTAAAACCTTTTGTATTGTGCATTTGTGCTGTTATTTATTGAAATCAGATAGCAGACGCACCCGCCTGTCATTCTTCATAACGTTTTGTAAGAAAGACTTTTGCAAGTTTATTTTAAAACTTTATGCGAGTCTGTGAGTTGTCTGTTGTAATGTATAAGTTTTTATGTAGCAACAGTTGCTTAGTATTCTATTTTATTATTGCTTCAAGATGATGAATTGTTTACTATGATTGCTGAGACGTTTCAATTAACTTCGTTAAGCAAACAGACAGGAATTGTGAGTGATGAAGATGAAAGTTTAAGGAAATTGAAATCAAGTTTTTTTATACAACTAGGACGAGGTATGAAAGTTTGGAATCCTAGGATGAGATTTAAGTACTGGGACGAAATGAAGACCAACATTGCACCTCGATCTGTCAAAATCAGTGAGTGCATTTTGACCGATTTTGGCATTAAGGCGCTGTTCCACCGGACACATCATATCGACGCTTGAAAGGCAAAATTGACTAAGCGACATCGACATAGGGCTAACTTTACAAGAGAACTAATTATATAAATTCTTGTAATCATCCTGCAGGCGTAATTCGTACTGTTTTTGAAATCTTATTGTATAATCTGAATTTATAATGAGTTTTTTCTGAAAAGTTTCCTTCTCCTTTAAAGTTAGCCCTATGTCGCTTAGTCAAGTTTGCTTTTCAAGTTTCGATATATTATCATTATCATCATCATCATCGTCTTCCTGCGCTAGTCCCATGTTTCTTGAGGTCAACGCAACACGTTTTCTTCTTCCATTCTACGTCAACCGTTACGTTATCATTCACTCCCTTCTCTTTCATATCATTCCTCACACAACCCATCCATATTTAGCCTCCCACCGGACTAGACACAGATAATAAGTTAAGTTGGTACTTAGCCTAGAATAAAAAAGGCCATTAAAATTCTTATAAAGCTAAAACTAATTTAAACGAATGTAGAAAAGGAGGTGTAGATTCCTAACTACGTGAGATTGATTTATTTCTGGCAATTAACGTGTTTACGCGTAACTGTGTCATCGATGTCACTCCGCTGCAATTTAATGGCCGTGCTCACGTTCAACGGGATCCTGCTGACAGATGGACCTTCTAACAGCTAATGGTTAGTGATTATAATCTATTAAGATATAGTAACTACAAGGTTGGCAGCCCAGCGCTTTAGTTCTGTTGCAATATGTTCCAGCTTGGGATTGTCGTTAACGAAAACGGCCAAAAGTTTTTTTATTACTTAGCTGTTTTCACAGATCTGAGTTCTTTTGTTTTTTTTTTTATTTTAAGTGAAATCTTCTTTAGCCGCTTTGCGCAGTTTTTGGTAGGCGAAAATGTTATGGGTTTGCTTCACCGACATGCCAATTGTACTATAGCTTTGCATAGTTTTAAGTTTTCACTTCTGTCGGCAGTCCCCATGACTGCCTATGTTTAAGTTTTCTATATTTATGTCTGTAATTTATATGGTGTACATAATAAAGAGTATTCTATTCTATATCTTTCTTGCTTAATTTTTGCAGTAAGCAAAAACGTTATTATTTTTGATTAATTACGCAGTTCCACCGAACCGAAAAGCGACTAAGTAATTAATGTGTGCACTAATTGTCTGCAAGTCTTCTAACACGTATTTTTTCATATTTTCAAGTTTCCATTGTAGTATTTTTCTTCGGAGCCATAAATTGAAAAACTGTCAGTTATTGAAATCGATTGTAGTTTTTGTTCAAATGTTATTCGTGTCTCATTGGAATTTATATTTGTATAGCAAAACGTTAAATCTTTTTCGTCTTTATCTTGGTAACGGTACTATATTGGCTATTTTTACTCGCGTTACGACACTTTTTTGGCATTGGAATGCAGCAAGAAGTCAGAATCATGTCACAGTTGCGTTATAACAAGATGAATGCCGGTAATTAAACTCGTTGTACTTACGTTGCTGATATGACATTTTCTGCTCATCGTTGGCCGATTGTTGTCTCATATAGACACAGTATATAGAGAAGGCACGAGCATTAATCACCACGCTTGTTTAAGACAAGATTGACGATTTAAGACCTATATTAACTTTAAGTCCTGACTGCTCATCATTAAATAATCCTATTAGCTCGTTTAAGTTAGATGTACATATTCCGTAAGCCAGATTACCTACAGTAAGGACACTAGGTACAAAACTTGATGCACATCACAAACTTCTATCTAATAAGTGTTGTGGTATAGGCAGACGATCCAAATTAAAAAAGGTAGCGTTGTCTAAAGTTTTACTGAACAGACATACGAGTGCAGGCACAACAAGTACGTTTCTGTTTTAACCATAGTAATGTAAAATATATCTATGGTTTTAACTCTACCTGTATTGTTTTTTATTACCTTATCATACCTCCTTGGTGTTCTTGTAGGAACGAACGTTGGTAGAAAATTGTAATTCATCTCTATGGATTTCAAAGAGATAGTCATCAACAAACTTTGTATCGGACTTTAGGCTGATTATTTAAAATTCGTAATTCAATTCAATATCGTGACTTCTTATTAAAAATTCATAACACACATACTCGTGGGCCCCAAACTTCAAAGCTGCAAAACAATAATTATCGAAAATACGTGTGAAATTATTTTCTAATTACGGAGCACGCGCGCAACTTTTTAAATTAGTGCTGTGCCAAAGGGTCCGGCCTTTGAGCGTTAAACCGGGTCCACACGATAAGATCTCAGCGTCCGAGGCATAAGTTAGGGGGCCGGCATTAAAATTAATATTTCATTATTCGCGATGATTACGGGCCAGCATGTATTACGGCGCTAGTTAGTAAATCAACTAGACGCGTAATTATTGCCAGTGCACATTGATAAATGGAAGTCAGGCTGCGTCTGCGCCTCCCTAGAGCGGCTTTAAGATATTATACGAAATTGATTAGCATTTTAAGTGATAGTCTTAACGTTTAGTGGATTTTCGAGTTAATAAATATTATATCGGTTTATGTTTATACGATTAGGTATGTTAATAAGATTGTGTCTGTTTGTGATTTGTAATTAGGGTAATAAATTGGCGTTATATTGCTTGTTCTTAAACGAGTTTATCTTGATCGATATTTGCACAAAATTGACTTTAATCTGCACGCAAATCGTGGAATAGTTAAACATTGTTTACTGTCTGAACTTAGCAAAATTGAATTTTCATCAAACAAATCCCGAGTCGTCAAGGTTTTTCATTAATTGGGAAAATCCAAGTAATGGATACGCACTTACCTACTGATCCTATCAGAGTTAAAATGACAATCAAAATTACTAAACTAGAAAATTGACTAATTTAAAATATTGTCAAAATCACTCTACCTGGGTAACAGAAGGCAGAAGGCCAATTCCCGTAACAAAAAAAAAAAACAAAATCAAAATCGGTTCATCCGTTCGGGAGCTACGATGCCACAGACAGACACACACACAGACAGACAGACACACACAGACACGTCAAACTTATAACACCCCGTCGTTTTTGCGTACACCCCGTCGTTTTTGCGTCGGGGGTTAAAAACGTTCAATTCTAGTCATAACCTCATTTCAGCAACAATCAATGTCAAAAACTTGTCAAAAATGTAGTCAGAAAATCAGTCAGATTGAGACAGATCAGACTGTGACCGTTCTTAAAATTACGAGAATTGCCCCTCAGATAGATGATCTTACTTGCATAACGCATAGAAACACTTTTCCGATTATGGCGAAGTACCTACATAACGCAATAAGGTAATAAGGTCCACAACCTACATGGTGCACTAACACAGATTCACCTTATATGCTCATTGCAGGGGTCGCAAACTCCATTTCCGCATCAACTCTAATAATCGGCCGCAAGAATAATAAATAGAGAGAAGATTTGAATTCACATACACTCAATCATACGATGTAGATTTTATGTCAGTCTTGAAACTTGATTGCACAATGTTGATTTGCCTTTTAATATATATAGGATTTTATACGCATTTGAATGCTTTTATATGACTTGTATATTGTAAGGTTTTGTACAATTTTACGACAACTCATAAAATCGCAGTACCTCCTGTTGCATTTTAGTGAGAATCTTCATTACTTTCTACAACGTTAAAACGTTTTGCCTCAATAATGCATCATTAGAGACCTCAACTGTTTATTACGAACTGTTCGCAAGCATTTTATCTTCGTGTGAAATCGCTTGCATTCCATTGTTTTTGCATGGGTTAGCCGAACCAGCTGGTTACGCAGCTCACATTATTTTACGGCAATTACTCGTAAAAACATATAAATAATTTAATGGCGACCCTTAAAAATATTCGAATAAAATTTGCGACTCGAATAATTGAGTTGTACACACTGATCATCACTTTTGAGTCATCTTCCGTTAATACACAACTAACGAACCCCATGTAGAAGGGCTCTTTATCCTCATCCAACTCACTAATTAACACATGCATAAACGTTAAAGCTCGCACAAACTTTATTTTTTTTTAAACTTCGACGGCCGAGTGCGATAACTTGCAGTAACCCTCGGTCAAGGGTATGAATTATCATAAATCGCATAATAACAGGGTAACTCACCGTACGAAGTTCCGCATCGTTGCTTTGCTTCACGTGAATTAAAAAATAAACACTTCAATTTTTTTGTGAAATATTGTTTGAACACTCGTGAGTATCGCGAGGCGGCCGTGAACCGCGAGTGACGTCGGCGTCCGCTCCGTACGAAAGCTGCGGCGATTGTGGCCGCTCTTGAGTCGCGTGCCTGCTCTTGAACTTGCGACTTGACAGCAGGTTGCATCGCCTTGCACACCGGTGCATTTTCGACAATACATTCAGCCTCTGTCGTCTGAAGCGCCACCCTCCTGACATGTGTCAATCAATTCGTCGCTGAGGGGCGGCAGGCCGGTAATGTTCGCTCATTTGAAGAATGCCTTGCACAGTCTGAATGAACGATTTAGTGCCGACGCAAGCCGTAGGTCTTCAATTAAAAGATCAGGATAATTACTGGATGCACGGCTAAATGATGGGCAATAAAATGAAATTGCTTAAGCTAATTAAGATTTATTTACGTACTTAAATGATCAGCAGTCGGTTGAATGCGTGTTCCGTTAGACCATAGTTACATTAATTTATATTATTTTATGTCGTAAGCGGCACGCACATTATCATCATTGTTCCGTTCTTCGTTCGTTGAATTTATTGTTTATTATTGTTTATGGCGCCATGAAATATGTACTTATTTATCTTTGTCTTACCGTGATTTTTTTTTTAAATTTACTGCAATATTAACAGTTACCTGCGTTCCCATTTTTTTAATTTTTTTTCCTAAAAATCCTATTTTGTGCACTCATTTCGGCGTAACCGCGTAACAGTTAACATTTATTTTCATCAAAAGGATCTATTTACTTCTCAATTTTTAGCGTATCATTTTCGCAGACTTCGCACATTATGGCGACTTTATCAAGGGTTAAACCTACATTTTTCACTTTATTGATGCAATCAGCGCTGTTTTAAAAATTATATTTAGCTGTATCAGGTTATTTAAATCCTTAGTTTATAGTATTACCCAATTTAAGTAACTGGATTGTGGAAGTCAGGTAGGCAGTCGCTCCATGTAATATATTATATACTTACTGGTACTCAGCTGCATCAGGTCAGACTGGAAGCCAACCCCAAAATAGTTGTGAAAAGGCTAGGCAGATGAGGTTATTTTAATCACTAAAAATGCCCTAACATTACCAGCCATGAATAAACTATTCATCATCAAAATCATTAGAATAAAATACTTAGTCAAAACAATAAAAACTCAAACAGCAGGTGTCATTAAGGTGTTACAGCAATTTATCCGAATTATACCAAATTAGAAGCGCTCATGAATAGTAATAGTAGCTTTTATACCAACGTTATTATTATACTATTATAAGTGCATTAACACACATTCTTGAAACTTTTACGAACGCCCATTGAACAGGGAAAGTGCACATTTATTTACTTTTATTTTCAAAATCACGCTCGCTAGAAGTGCAGTTACCTCGATGAGTGTAACATAATTAAAGAAATTGCATTACTCTCATGAAAATTCATAGTGTATTTTGCACTTGATAGTTAACAGTGTGTTGTGAAACAAATTAAAAGACTAATTGCTGTAATGAGGAAGTGTTTACCTACTTGAACGAGATAAGTGAAATCAGTTGACGTCCGTCAGACTTCTATTCTAAGTAGCATCCACTTACATCGCGACTGCGGACACGAGATTAGACGTTTATATTTCAGATTGCATGTTTTTTTTTATGTATTTTTGTTTTCTTTTTAGACGACTACATTTTTATTATTCGATTCGAATAAACACTTCTGTGAAAGCTGATTAAAAAACGTTTTTAATGTCACCCGTTTACATCTCGAAAAATTTATTGTTTTTAACGAGATACTTGTCTATAAATTAAAAACTTTTACTTCGTTATCATAAAGCGTCGCTGTCATATCGATTGATAATCACATTATACTTACCCCCTTATTCATAAAACTTATCAAACCTATTTTAGTTAAAATGGGGTTTGTCTCTTTCTTACACACAGAAATGACAACGTGACAGATAAAGACAAACGTTCTATAAACCTATTTTAGCTAAAATGGAGATAAAATAGGATTATGAATAAGGGGGTTAATGTTCACAGTCTGAAGGCCAATTCTCGTAATTTAAAACGTTCAAAATCTAGTCGCTGTCTCATCTCGGCGACAAACAAATGTCAAAATGTAGGGAAATTAGAGGTATTTTTGACAGATTGAGACTGAGATTAGACTGTGAACGTTTTTAAAATGACGAGAATTACCCCTCTGATCGTCTCAATCTGTCAAAAATAAAGCCAATTTACATACAATTTCTGGAAATCAAATTGATTGTAGTTGAGATGAGATTGCCACTTGAATTTGAAACTTTTTGAAGTACGAGAATTTGCCTTCTGGTATTATTTAAAACTACCAATAAAGTTCGCGTTATTCATTGGATAATTTCATACCGTCATTGTCGAATGACATATTAAGTTGATAGCAATCTCCCGTACAATATCAGACGTGAGTTACCGTGCAATTATTATTTTCAAATGAAATACAAGAGGAAAATAAACCTTAAAAATTAGGGATGCCCCGCTACAGGCAATCATGTTGGAACTTGGAACTTCCGCAGTTCCGACAAGTCGCACACGCACTTAAAACGACCGGTTTTTGAACCAAAGTAATCCGTTGTCAAGTTTGATGTGATGTGGTTCTTATTATATGACTCGATCAATCAAACCATCGGGCGCCTTCACATTTTCCTGAGCGTTCGTAGATCGCGTTTAAAAGCAACCAGCACGGTTACCTCTTTGATATGATTTTTTTAACGATTGTTCTCAATTGTATCTTCAAAGATCGAACGAAACTATTATCTGCGGAGTCAGCAAAGGGACTACGCAACAGACGTTTACCTACGTAGAAACGTCGTGACTACGCAGCACCTACCAGCCTACGCGGTGCTACGCGGCGCTACGCAACGCCTACGTTGCGATGCGCAAACGCGTTTTGATAAACACTAATTTCGGAATAAACTGACAAAACTTGATTATCTTCTAAGAACCAGGGGCAGTAAATCGTTTTCTATAAAAAAAACCAGTAAAGCTGCACATCCCTATTTAGGTACAATTTTCGGTTCGCTTACCTTTCCAGGTGACCTATAATTTCACTTATGACTAACACAGTCATTGACTTAAGTGTATAACGTACGGCTGTGTTTGAATTAAATGATTCATACCTCTCGACTCGGCTTAACCTAGAATAAGTGAAGTTTCTGAACCGTGACGTCACCTCTCATCGGGGAAAATACTAAAACCAAGAGATAATGAAAGTTGAATGCATAATCAGTGGTATTTGACAACTTTCTTTTGAACATCTTATAAGATTTTAATGTTATTGCACAGCCACATTTCGCCAATGTCTTTTAGACAATTCAATCAAGGAGAGCAGTGGTGGCCCAGTGCAATGGTAACGGCCGCGTCTTACTTGTTGTAGGTCGTAGGCTCGAACCCGCGCGCTTTACTTTGTGTAAATTATTTCATCACCTCTGCTCTCAAAACGGTGAAGGAAAACATCGTGAGGAAACCGGCATGTCTTGCAAAAATTCGAAGGCGTGTGACATATACCAACCCGCACTGGGCCCGCACTCGAAGAGAGGAGGTCTGTGTCTCTGCAGCGGGAACATTAAAGGCTGATTATGATAATTTTGACAATTCTGAATGGATTCGCGAAAGGTGGGTATACTGGGTATACTATAGGTACCTACACTTCTGCCTAACTCTTCTGGAAATACAGGTTTGATGTTATGTTGTAATGCATTGTCAGATAATTTTAATGGTGAATCCATTTTATATAAATTGCCTCTAATCCACAAACGGTGCGACGGCATAATATATGTATAAATTCATAGAATCCATGAAGACTATAATATTATTTATAATTAATTAAATTCATATTGCCCGAAGCAATTAGCATTTATGCATTTAATTTAATTGTCTATAATTATGGTAATTAAAAAAAAAACACTTTATTAACAAAATACATTAAAGAGAATGTCTTCACATATTTATTTTTTGCGGCTACAAACAAGGTGTAAAAGTCTTCATTTTCTGTTGTTAATTTAAAATAAAGAGGTTCTATTTAAAAGTAATAAAAAAACTGATATAAATACGAGGGGCTGCCACGGCAGAGTACACGTAAATGTTTTATTTTATAAACACTTGCTTTACAATAATTTATTTGGCAAATGCTTCTCTTTACAAATATTTCGGATGATATTTAATCATTTATACAATTTATATAAAATATAATTTTATAATACACTAGCGAATGCATTTGCGTAGTTTAAAAGATCTAAGCTTACAGACAGCGTGAGCGACTTTGTTTTATACTATGTAAAGATTTTCTAAACCAGTCACAAGTGGTCATGACGGTATTTTCCATTTGGGTCAAATAATTTACAGGCAAGTACAGAAGTTCTTTAATAATAATAGTATTTTTTTCTATATAATCTAGTCGTTTCTGGCACTCGCCGGCCGTTGCCGCGGCACCGCTCGCTTCGCTCGGTCGCGGTCGGCTCGTGCGAAGGGGGTCACAGTTTTAACCTAACCTAACCAAACCATTTTTTTTTTAATAATTAACCTAATCCAAGTAGTTCGGTTCCAGATAGCCTACTAAACATAATTGCTTTTTTCTATTAGCGCAAGTCGTTTCTAGCACCCATATTTTGTATAAAAGTATTTTTTTTTTTCTATTTAATCTAGTAGTTTCTGGCAATCGCAGGCCACTGCCGTGGCACCGCTCGCTTCGCTCGCTCGGTTCGTGTGTAGGTGTCACAGTTTTAACCTAACCTAACATTTTTTTTTTAAATAATTAACCTAATCTAACTGGTTCGGTTCCGGGTAGCCCACTAACAATAATCTCTTTTTTTTCTATTAGCGCAAGTCGATTAAATAATGAGTTTCATTTTAGGACATGGCGTAACAATAAGTCAATATGTAAAACGTTTTTATTATGAGATAAAATGAATGAAAAATAAATTGTTTGTCAAATAACACGTTATTAAACAAAAGTTTATCTGGTAATTATTTTGTAAAGTGAATTATTTGGCAAACTTGTTGTGGTATAATGATGAAATGACAAATTATGTTTTTGCCAATCGTTGCTTGTCAAGTAAAAATTTGTAAATTAATTTTTGGTGAACTGACAGGGCACCAATTCCTTTGCCTATATTCAACGTTATCATTTAAGTATGTAATATTATTGCACGGTAAGTACCAGTTTCCTTCCATGGACTGTTAATTTCGACTAGAATTTAAGTTGGTTTAAACTTTCCGCTATATTAAAATGAGAATATAATAGTTAACTCTAATTGAAATTATACGACCAAAACACGACGACATTCTTTATGTGTCTAGGTAGAAACTAAGGACGATTGTCTTACCTTAAAGAACTAAGGACTTGAGCTAGTAGTAGCTACTTAAAGTCTTAGATTTTCTTTATTTATAATTCGAATTAAGTTTAGCACTGAAATCTAATCGAATATATTGTTTGCAACTATCTTAATTAATGTCGAAAAAGTTAACATAAAAGAGAACAGACATGCAGACAGCGTCGCCTCGCGGTTTTACTTATGTATATATTTATTTTTATAAACTAATAAATAACATAGCAATCAAGTGTAATCACATTCTTATATGTTAGCAATATTTTATCAAACCAATTTACTGCCACCCATATGAGTATTTTAGCGACGAATGATTTAAAAATTGGTTCCATTTGACTTGGTACAGTTCGCTCAAGTGAAAGCTAGACATGTTTTAAAAATATATCTAATTTTTTTTAACAGCTAGTTTTATATGTAAGGCTTTGTAAAATATTCAATGACGGATAAATCTAAAAAAATGGAATAAGTCCCATGATAGCCAATTCTTGTACCAATTCTCTTCACTGGGAAAATGGGACAAGAATAGGCTATGCAGTTGTGTGGTCTACGGTATACAAAAAAAAAAAAAATTACAAAAAAAAACAACCGGCTTCCAAAAAAGACACTACAAAGTGAAAAATAAGTTTAATTTCGGAAGTCGGTGTCGCATTTTTATTGTTTGTCACCGGCTTCCGAAATTAAAGTTATTTTTCAGTTTGTATTGTCTTTTTTGGAAGTCGGTAGTAATTTTTTTTTGTAAAAACGTTTTTATTTTCCACTTTTATTTATACTTCATCATCATCATAATCAGCCTATAATGTTCCCACTGCTGGGACACAGGCCTCCTCTCTGTGAGAGGGAGTGTGCCGTAATCCACCACGCGGGCCCAGTGCGGGTTGGTAGATGTCACATGTTTTCGAATTTTTGGTTCTAGGACATGCCGGTTTCCTCACGATACTTATACTTACCCCACACAAATTCGTATACCACTACTTGCTATGTAAATATCAGTGACAGGATGTTAATATTATAACATCATCAATATAAACTGGGCAAAAATACGTACTATCGAAGTTAACTCAAAAACCACCCAAGCAAAGTTAATAAAATTTAAATTTGATGAACGAATTTTCCAAATCGGCTTATAAATAACGGAGTTCTGAGGTAACAGACATAACAAAAAAACAATTGAATATCTACTCCTACCTAATAATACCTACTCCTTTTTTTGAAGTCGGTTATAAAAATAAAAATACCTACAAATAAGAAAATTAATGCTATAATTTAAACTGGTATAATTTCGGCACAAAACTAATAGTAGATATAGTAGGTATTCAAATTAGGATCCTATTAATCTTACTTTTTTGACAATGAAGGAAAAAATTACTTTTAAATGTCATAAGTCCTACATGGTACCCTTGTATGTATAAATAAACATTGATACCTACCATTGATTTATATTTAGGTACTTGATACCTATCAAGTATAGTTACAAAAACATGTTTATCCCAGCTAAGAGAAATAAAGAGGTTATAATTAACATAACCCGTCAATCACAACTGTCAATAAATGGCGCGAATCAATAAGGCATGTTGGCAGCCCTGATTTAGCCAACATAATCAGCTGACGCGATGAAAGTAGAGCGAGAGTAAAGAGTTGACAGCTGATCATCTAAGGGCAATTACGTATAGCTAAGGGTCCAATCACTGCCAATTTACTTGATAAAGTGATGTTAAAAGCATTGGTTTTGATTGGCAATTAATAATAAATATGGAATACTTAACACAAAAACTTTAAACGAGCTTTCTTTACGATATTTTCATAGAGTTTTAAGCGTCTTAAAACTTCAAAAATAACAGTGAAACTCATTATAATTTCAATTTTGCTATTCGCAATATCTTAATCCCTAAAGCAGAGGTTATAATTATAATATTAACCCATTATTGAGGACAACTTTTATCATTTCCTATGGCAATATGGGCAACATAATTTTGCTTGCTTAAAGCTTGTTCGAAACGTCTATCATATTATCAACACCACTGCGCCATCCGTCTGCAAGTTCTTCCCCAATGCTGTCTCCCAGTTTTTAGCATCTACCCCTAATTCGGTCCATAGATATCTGGTATGCAACCAACATGTCGGGCCCAGTTCTACTCGCGTTTGGCAGCTATCTGAAGTTCTGAACTAAGTCTCTAATTAGCATTTTGGAACGCAGCAGCGCAGTGTTACCCTGATAGTTTGAAACCTAATAATGTTGGCGTTAAAGGCAAAGATGTACGACCTAGGAGAGGAAATAATGAGTATAGAATTATCTACGTGATTGCCTTACCATTTTCCACGGATCAATTTCGGATAAATAACTGCCTGATTGGTCTAGTGGTCGCAAGCGCTACTGCTAAGCGTAAGGTCCTGGCTTCGATTCCTAGGTTAGGATTGTTTTCCAGAAATTTCTCGCAAATAATAGTCCGGAGTCTGGTTTCGGGTCCGGATGATGGCAATAGGCTCCCCCCGTATTACATGGTTACATGGGACTTACACATTACTGGCGAAATGTGGGTGTAGGTACACCTCTGCTTATCCCTTCGGGGATTATAGGCGTGACGTTATGTTATGACACTTCTATAGTGGATACAAAAATAACTTCTAACTTAAATAGCTAATACCATATCAAAATCATGACCAATACGACCACTGTTTAATCCTTCTTCATATTACAAGCGTGATGTTATGTTATGCTACTTCTGTAGTCCATTCAGAAATAACTTAAACAGCTATCATATTATCAAGACCAATACGGTCATAAGTTACAAACCACGATGAATTCAACTGTACCATTTCCAATATTCCCACAGCAATGAATCGAAATTCGGCAAATAGTAGCACGCCATGTTTTCAACCGAGTTGCAGCTGGAACTGGCAACGTGCCAGTGGTTGGCAGGCTCCTTTAGAAATGCAGTCGTTGGTTGCCAGTTCATAGTATGGCCTGCCAGGCTTGCCAGCTAATGTCTAATTAACGTTGTGAATTCGGAACGAATTACTGTGTTTGGCTCAGTTCCTTTATAAGGCTTGGGTTTCTTTTGTGCTTGGGTAATGTTAATGAACTTTGGGCTTGACTTGGCTTAAAAGTTTTTTGTGTTTACACACAGCATAAGAACTTTATATAAGACTGACATCGATGCGCAAACTATAACCAGCACGTGATTCTAGACCCCCTAGCGTAGAAATATTTCGAAGGTTTTCAAAAAAAAATCAGCTGTGTTCACGGATATCTATGGCTGTGTTTCATAAGAAAGTGCAATTCCAACGCGGTCCTGTTCGGAATCATGTAAAGAATCCGTGGGGTATACAGGTTGAAATTAAAAACATGCGACAAATGAAAATGGGAGATTGTACTCATCATTATGAACAACTTTTACTATGGGACCAAACCTGAAATCGCGAAAAAAAATAGCTTTTTTCCTACATTTATGTTCGTATAACGTTCGTCAAAATGTAGGGAACAGCTAATTTTTTTTCGCGATTTCTGGTTTGGTCCCATAGTTAAAGTTGTTCATAATGATGAGTACAATCTCCCATTTATACCACATTGTGTGTTGATGTGGCGCCCATATAAGTACAGTGCTTTCTCCCATTTTGCTTCTCAAAATTATAGTAAGTATTCATCTTAATCTTAAAAGTAATTCTGTTCAAGCTAGAACTTAATAAGTACTAGATACTCATGAATTTCCAATCTTCTTACAACTACATTTCTTAGAGGAAATGTAATAGAAATTACTGTATCTAGATTCTAGAGCAAGAATCACAGCATATGGATTTGTGACACTTAGAATTAATTCACTTACGAATGAATTTCATTCGCCTTTCACTACATTTGTGTAAATATATCGTATTAAATGTGAAATTATAATGATGAATCATATGCAGTGACTCACTATATAGGTGTATTCATAATAATAGTCAAATTAAAGAAATGTTGTACTCTCTTATTTTCATTTCAGGGTGGGACATTCGACCGCTTTAGTTCCGTCGATAGTTAAAAATATTATTGTTAAATATAACGGGGCTTCGTATTCCTGCAAAGTTTACGCAACTCTGGAGTTACATACCTAAATTCAGAAAATCTGAAGTCTAAATAGCCCATACCTAAATACTTCAGTTTTTTCTCAAGAACTGATTAAACGACTACCTACAGTACCTACTTATGACAATTTATTCGTAAAAACATGAGTATGTACACTACAATTCCTGTGCCGCTTATAATGTCTATTTTTACTACGTGTTTCATTGATTCAAAGTAAAATAACATAGCTATTCATAGACCTTAAGAAAAACCGCAAAACTCGAAGAATAAATATCCTTCCTAAACGCTATTAATTCTCTAGAAAGACTAGGAAGCCAGCTATTCCGACGTCATTCGAGAGTGGTTAGACCGCCAACGTACGTTTGTGGTAATCCTACAACCATTTAATGTTGCGTCGATCAAAGGGTTATAATTCTCCTATGTCCGTACATTTTAGAGCAAAAAATACATCTTTTCTTAAACTGCAGGCCTTTTAAGGAAAGTCTTTAGTGCCGATAATCGTTTAAAACGCCGTTAATAATAGCTATTAGCATATTAATAACATCGATACATCAAATCTGACAAAATAATCTTAATTGGACGATAAACAGGTGGTGTAACTTGTTTTGCTGCTTATTTTTAAGTACCTACCTAAGTAAAGACGTTGCAGGATCTTCATCATCAGTGGAGAGTAGCATAATCAGTATATAGTGTTCCCACTGCTGGGACACCTCTGTGAAAGGGAATGGGCCCTAATCCACCACGCGGGCCCAGTGCTTGTTGATTGATATCACATGTCTTCGAATTGTTGGTTCTAGGACAAGCCGGTTTCCTCACGATGTTTTCCTTCGCCGTTTTTGAGAGGAGAAATTACGTAAAGTAAAGTGCCTGCCTGGGTTCGAACCCACGACCTACAACTCGTAATTCGGGGCCGTTACCATTCAATGGGAATTAGGATCAGCGGGGTAATTGCGTTACACACTATCAGTAACAATGGGTTTTATTTTGACAGTTATACAACATTCATTGCGTTAGGTATTACGTTGTTGAGCAGACACATTTTTCAAACATATGAAGCAATGAATTAGCAATATCCTTCAAAATGATTCAGATTCAGATGGATGGTGTGTTACGCAATTAGGGTGCATGTAATCACGTCATTCTGACTTTAAAGTCAGTCTCTCAAAATTAATTTTGTTTGAGTAGAGTACAACACCATTTCCCTCAACTCAGCGGTTGTACAATTCCTATATGAAATCAGTACCTACTACTTACTACCTTACTACTATTCAACCAAAGTCGCCACACCTAATTTCAGCGACTGACTATTAACATCGGCTGGCCCATCCCTTAGGTTATGACCAAACTATCTGTCACTACTTTACCTGCAATGCGACAAATTCCATCCATATTTTGCTGTTGCATTACATTGAGAGACATGTCTAAACCTCGTGCGCTATGCTTGTAACATCGCCCTACTTTCTAGGTCAGGAATGAAAGCAGTGCATTTATATACATTTTCTATGAATTGCTACCGTTCTCGTTTAAAAACAATCAAGACGGGAAATGAACGTGGTTTCATGTTGAAAACTAGACTGGGCTCACATTTGCGACTATGTTGCGCGATTAACTATTGCTAAGCTGATTTGCAACGCGCGAAGGCAAATTAACGCAATAAGGGTTAGACATTTTTGTCGCAATAAACTGGAAAGATATACGAGGCGGTTTTAATAGTATCATTAATGACTACGAGTCTGTGTGGTGTTCAATCCAAATTATGATCATAATCTTAGCCTATTCATTAGAAAGAAAGAAAGAATCAAATTTATTTGGACGCAGTTCGTGAAACACAAAATACAAAATTAACAAAATAAAAATAATGTTTCAAACCACAAATATGTGTGCCTCACGGCTGCCCCAAAAAGGTTTATTTCAGCATTAATGTCATCAGTATGTTCCGTTTCCAAGATCGAGCTTTTCCTTAATATTATTAATATCGTCAGTTCACGAAGTTACTGCCAGCCATCTGACCTCTTCAAATCCTTATCCAATCCGTAAATGTGTAGCCAGTCTAAATATCTGGCCAGTGCGGACAGGCATCGAACAAAAGCAATACGTCCGCACGACCGATGGCCCGTGTGGCTGGCTCGGTTGGCTCGGGTGGCTCGGTCAGGTCGGGTAGCTCGCAAATTGATTCTGGCTCGCTCGCCATCGTATCGTTAATCACTGGCTCAGCGCTCCCGACCGGAAGGCACAACACCTGAATGTAGAACTAATGTAAACAAAGCGCTCGGTAAATAAATTAACGTTTTACAAGTCTAATTAATGTATTGGAAGGTAATAGAAAGAGGTTGGACGTTCCTGTTGGATTGTCGGCTGTTTATCATAGATTAAATTAGTTTTGTTTCTTTTTTTACATGGCCAGTTAGTTAACTGCACATTCTTCATTGGTTTGTAAAATTCATCTACTCAACAAGGTAAAAGGACGTGGATCAAATAAAAAAATAAAAATTTATTTCCATCAAGGCAGGTACAACAAATTCTTAATCTAATAACAATTAAGATCTTAGTTTAGATGTTGTACGCTGTCACATAGAATTATGAATATCTCTAACTCCTAAACATAGTCAAGCTTGTATTATAGGAGTTAAAAATGAAAGGCATAACGATCGATTGCCATTGTATGTGTGGATGAGAGTCGCACAGACCAGGGTGGCATGGCAGTGGCACAAAAGAGAGGAGGCTTATACTCAGCAATGGGAGGGACAAGGCTACCAATGGTGATGTTAACGATGCGTTACGTAATTAAGTACAAGTACAGACGCCAGCTGCACATCAAGGTACTACAATCTTTCACATTTCTTTAATAGATTTTCAACTTTATCGCTAAGCGGCCATCTCCACGAGCGAGAGAATCGCAGCGATAGTCTCCCCGTTCCATCAAATTTTCGCCGCGATGATATCGCCGTGTGGAGAAACGATCTAAGAGAGTGCATAGAAATACGTAACACGACGATAATATCGCCGCGATTCTCTCGCTCGTGGAGACGGCCCCTTAGGTTCAAAGTTGATTGGGCATTTGACAGTTTCGGGTAGCTTTATGTGCTGGCGTCTGGACCTAAAAATTCTTGATCTGTCATCTAGAAAATTGATTTTCAATGATAGAAGGCTATAACCATAATTATTAATGATCACTTTCAATTGAAATAGTAACGAGCGAGAGTTCATAATATTTATATGGAAAGTGCACCCGGCACCGACATTGATGAGTTAATCGCTGTTGGGAATGCACAAGAACAAGTCAATTTGCAGATTGAAATGCATACCGTAGTAGTGAAACTTGATCATCAGCCAACAGAGAGTGTGTAGACAGACATCATGGCGACCTACTTGCCTAGATTGATATGTAACAGAAAGAGAAACAAATCATCATCTGCCTAGCCTTTTCCCAACTATGTTGGGGTCGGCTTCCAGTCTAACCGGATGCAGCTGAATATCAGTTTTTTACATGGAGCGACTGCCTATCTGACCTCCATAACCCAGTTACTGGGTAATACGATACCCCTTGGTAAGACTGGTTGTCAGAATTTCGGGCTTCTGACTACCCGTAACGACTGTCAAAGATCCACGTATGACACTTTCCGAGGTACGGAGGGGTCTCGGTATGTAAAGATAGTCACCTATCCACTGACAAACCGCGGCAAGCGTAGCTTAACCTAATTAATCGGCCTGTGCGACTGTTATCATTTAGTCACGGAACCCTCAGTAAGAGAAACAAATGATGGAGATATTAGTAAATGAAGATGGATATACAGGGTGTTACGGAAAGGGTATATCAATACAAACGGGTTGAAGAGTGTATCTGGTCTAGAATCTCTGTACAAAATTTCAGTTTAAAAGCAGTAACTTTGAAAATGCTTAATTTTTTTTTTTCGATAGTTTATTAAATTGAAATCATAACAAACGTGTCACCGCACTACGAGGGTCAGTATCCATTATCTGTAGTGTGTCTGTGCGCCTAGTACACGCACATCACGCCGCCGCGCGCCAATGCAGCGCCGTGATGTCGAAATAAAAAAATATTAAGCATTTTCAAAGTTAATGCTTTTGAGCTGAAATTTTGTACAGAGATACTAGACCAGATACACTCTTCAACCCGTTTGTATTGATATACCCTTTCCGTAACATTCTGTAGAAACTATGATGCGGCTGTAACAGCAGTAGAATGTAGTTTGAGATGATCAGTTCTAGGTCACGCCGTTTCCCTGACGTAGTGTGATGGAACCAGCATGTCCTAGAACCAAAAATTCGAAGACATGTGACACCCATTAACCCGGGGCACGCGTGGTGGATTAAGGGCCACTTTCTCACACAGACAGGGCCTCATATTACGAGTAGGTTCTAGCAGTGGGAACAATTATAGGCTGATTATGCTATGTAAAAGATATCTCAATACCTGAGTAGTGGAAAGAATATTAGCCAGCTGGTAGCGGGTCTGACTGTCTAATGATCCCAGGGTGCCGGTGGAAGGTACATTTTAGGTAATATCGCCAGTCAAGAAAGCTATGTTATTGCACTAAGCGATATAAAACAATACACTGCAACTGTTCCAAAGCGACATTCGAGAAACCTGTGCGCTGAATCAATGACATTTAGATTGGAAGCAAGCAAAGCACAGTCAGTGTTCTGAATAAGTTTAAGCAGGTACCTTGGTATACAAAAATGCTACGCTACGATATCGAGCTATATTTTATGCTAGCTCAGCTGTTTCCCGCGACCTCTTCTGAGATCTAGTATGAAAGTCTATGCCCTTACCCAGGTCATGGTCTATCTGTGTGCCAAATTTCATCCAAATCCATTCAGCCGTTTTAGCGTGAAAGCGTAACAAACAAACTCACTTTCGCATTTATAATATTAGTTAGTTAGGATAGGATAGAAGTCTCACAACTTTAACAATTTCCTTCGTGGAATTTTCTAAAGATAGGTTATCGGGAATATTAATGATTTCATGGTCCTGGATTATGATACTCGATAGTCTTCTTTTTTTTTCTATAATACGGGTACTATCGATGCGCAAAGTGCATTCGCTGGCGATTCATTCAAGTGATCCATCATTAGTTACACCTTGAATGGCGGGTACAGTCGATGAGGAAAGTGATTTGTTTTGATAGGGCTATTCATCATATTTGCCGGCTATCCGGTAATGCAGGACTTCTGATTGCTAACAGGTTTACTTGCTGTACCTTTAAAAGGATGTTGTCGGGAGCAGTAGAAGGACCTAGCCTTCAATATACGTTGCCTTTGCCCAGTACGAGGTCCGGCTAGCCAGTTCTTCTTTTCTTCTAAACTTGCACTAGATAGGTCCAAGTTTGGTAAGTCCTAATTTTAATTGGAAGATTCACAACTGGCAAGAAATAATTTCTAGTCAACAAGAATAGTGCAGCTGGCCAAGACCAAAGCCAAGACTTGTGTAGCTGTACTGTTATATCCAAAATCGCTTGAAAATATCTAAACAGAAATGTGAAAGAAATTCCTGCCAAACAAAAAGTTATCCTCGCCATGAAGGCAACGCTGTTCTTGCCAGTACCTATTAGTATTAATGATAGCGCCGTTGTATTGAGTGCGCCAATCGAACCGTGAAAGATAACAAGGGGTGCTTGCTCTTGTCATAACCCTCGGCCTTCCTGCAATGCCTCACCAGCTCATTCGGAAACTTTCGGAAACACTCGTCAGTTTCCGACACCCTTTGTCATGTCACAGGACGTAGGGCACTTTGAAGTTAGTTTGTCAGTGCAAGAGAATGGTACTTATAAAAGGTCAAGTAAAATTTGTTAGCGAAACTTTTCAGACGTGACGGATATCGATACGAAACTCATCAAATTTTTCTGTTTTTTTTTGAAGTGAAAACTTCTTTAGCGGCGTTGCACACTTTTTGTAATGGGTAAAAAATGTTAAACTCGCGTCAGGGCATCGCATCAGGACACGTGACCGTCAGAAGAGATTCCCCCCCCCCCCCCCCCCCCCCTCTCTTTCTATGGCGGCGCCAACCGAAGTGAACCAAGTGAGACACGATAATGGATGGATAGATGGATGGACGGACGGACGGACGGACGGACGGACGGACGGACGGACGGACGGACGGACGGACGGACGGACAGACGGACGGACGGACGGACGGACGGACGGACGGACGGACAGACGGACGGACGGACGGACGGACGGTGACGGTGACGGTGACGGTGGCGGTGACGGTGACGGTGACGGTGACGGTGAAGGTGACGGTGACGGTGAAGGTGACGGTGAAGGTGACGGTGACGGTGACGGTGACGGTGATGGTGACGGTGACGGTGACGGTGACGGTGATGGTGGACGCGGTCGTGGACGTGGACGTGGATGGATGGATGGATGGACAGCTGATGGCTCGACCGTCTGTGTAGTAGCCACACTGCTGTGTATTCGTAAAATTCTTGTATATAAAGTGTTTCAAAAAATGGAAATTGAACAAAGTGCATCGATTAATGAAAAAAGTGACGCAGAAATAGTGAAAAAAACATAGTTATATTAATTCAATTAATAATTGATTTATTTCAACGTTAATATTCAAGTTTTCACTTCTGCCGGCACTCCCGGAGTGCAACCCGTCTTTTTTTTTTTTTTTGTTGTTATTGTGTGTCAGGATCAAATACATTTTATTCTCTAGGTTTTTCGAGCATCACGCAGTTAGCTCAAGCTGCAAACTTGGTTTTACACTATTGGTATATCTTTTATATATCCTAACAACATCCCAAAAAAAAAAAAAACAACATCCCAAAAGATTAATGCAATTGTTTGCGATTGCGACCTAAAGCGATGTTTGTCTATACGGTGACTGCCTAAATGTATTTATCCTACTTTGCAGGACTTTGCTATATTTTTACCCCATAAGCTATTCTCATATAGGGTTACCATCCGTCCGGACATGTCCGGACTTCTAGACCTTTGTCCGGACTTTGTCCGACTCTTTAATTTGTCCGGATTTTCTTCTCGCGAGCGTCTGCTACCATGCCTACCATACCACTGTAACTAAGTGGGTAATGTTTGGATTTCGTGACCAATGTCCGGACTTTTATTGAAATGTCAGGCTTTTGTCAGGACTTTTCAAATTTCTAAATGGTAACCCTATTTTTATATAGCTAAGTAGTTCCGTGTCGTGCTGAAAAAGGGAAAAGGAAGCATAATCTTTGTCAGTTAAACACCTATAATGAACTACATATTTCAAGTTACATTATGACTTATGAGTCTCACTTAGGTATGCAGACACTTATGGAAATTATATGATTTGCTGATAACTTAAACATAATTTAAACATGTCTACTCAGCTGGGACAGTAATGGTATATCATTGCTACTTACTGACGGATGCAATTACGTAGGTACAGTCAACACAAGAGACAGGTAAGCAGGATCGTCGGAAAATTTAATTTTATTTATAGAAAACAAACAGCTTATTTATCAAATTAAATTTCAGTCGAAAACATCCATCGGTTTCTGACTAAACTTCAACTATATCCGACGATCCTGCATACTTATCTCTTTTGGTGACTGTACCTATCAGTAATAGTGATGGATGGTTGCGTAAGCCCACCTACGCACGGGAGCGACGTTTTTATAAAGTGCACTGGAATTTCGACTCTCACCGATGATCCGAGGGTTGAGAATCCAACAGAGAGTATTCCTAGTCCCTAGCACGTTAGAAATATGCCCTGTTGGATTTTCAACTCTCCGCGCCATAGATACTCGGCGCTAAGAAAGTTGGAATTCTAGTGCGAGTTAAAAAAAACCTCCCGTTAAAAAAGCGATCGTGCGTACGTGGGGTATGCGTCCGTACGCGCAAATATGACGAGTCGATTGGTATCATTATTTGCTGTTGGCATAAAAGGATAGAAGATTATTTTCACCTAGTGGTTAATGGAGGGTTATTGTAATAACACCTGCTTAGGTCACGTTTTACCTTCTCAATCAATCTGCCTAGCCTTTTTCCAACTATTTAAGGGTCAGCTTCCAGTCTAACCAGACGCAACTGAATATCAGTATTTTACACGGAGCGACTGCCTATCTGACCGCCACAACCCAGTTACTGGGTAACACGATACCCCTTGATAAGACTGATTGTCAGACTTTTGGGCTTCTGACTACCCGTAACGACTGTCAAGTTTTTCAAATGACAGCCGGGACCAATGGCCTAGAATAGTCTCGATATGCAATGGATAGTCACCCATCCACGAACCGACCGCGGCAAGCGTAGCTTATGCTTCGATCGACTCGTGTGGCTGTTATCATTAGGTCCATAATGCAATTGAGAACAGTTTCTGTATCGTCACATATCGACCTGTACTATAATCATCATAATCAGCCTATAATGTTCCCACTGCTGGGACACAGGCCTCCTCTCTGTGAGAGGGAGTGGGCCGTAATCCACCAAGCGGGCCCAGTGCTGGTTGGTAGATGTCACATGTATGTCTTCGAATTTTTGGTTCTAGGACATGCCAGATTCTTCACGATGTTTTCCTTCACCGTTTTGATCGTTTATTGCCCGTGGTCCGACCGCGTAGTTCTACTAGTAGGACCAAGGGTATTTTTCTTTTCGCTGGTTCTATCAATCGGACCATCGTTATGAAATTATCACATTGTATTGGCACTAGATCTACTGGTCGAGTAGAACTAAGATAAATATTTTTGCCCATGGTACTACGTACGGTACTACCATAGTGTAATACTCATAGAAATGTAATTCATATGTCTGATCTATGGTAATACTAAATATATAGTGGGTTAACTCAGCCGTCTGGCGAGGCAACGCGAGGGCTGTGGTATGAAGGTGCGCAGCGTCTCCTCCTGCCCGCGACGCCTGTCGTAGTACATAGTATACACCTTTGCCCTACGCTTCGCAGAATACAGAATAATTATTGTTATTGTACCTACCTGTACATTTTTGTTTCTTACAATTTGAACACCGCCACACAGACCACACTACAGATCCATTTTTATAATGTCGCATTCTATAGTATTGGTAATCGCGATATAATATTACTCTACCACCTTTTCTATTAATGAAACAAATATCACTTTCTAAATCTACTTCCATTGTGGAACAACAACTATACACTCAACAAGTATAAAAGGAGCCAAGGAATATAAACAATTAAATTATGATGCTCTGTGAATATAAATCTAAGCAGAAAATTCGTAGTACATATTTTTTTAATCTAAAACCGTTTCATTATTAGTTTTAATAGAACCACGGGTAAACGAAGTTGCCCTTAGTACTATTGATAGAACTTGATTTGCCCATGGTCCGATTGATAGAACCACCGAAAACAAAAATACCCTTGGTCCTACTAGTAGAACTACGCGGTAGAACCACGGGCAATAAACGGTTTTGAGAGCAGTGGTGATGAATAAATTTACACAAAGAGCGCTTGGCTGATAATTTTTATTTATATTTATACTTTTTTCCTCTCCTTTTTTGGACAGAGCAAGAGCAAGCAAACATTATAATAATAAATAAAAACCTGAAAATCACTGACACCACATACATGCTCAAAAAATTGATAATATTAAGTTTCTGAAGGAAGAGGGACTTACGTTTAAAGTTAAATTAATGTACCCATGCAAAATGTTGTAAACATTTATAAGAGTAGGTAACGGTGGAGTTTCTTGCCCATTCTTCTCCATACGAAAACTACCTTTTGGAAGGGGCGACTAAAATCAATTCTATTTGAAGGTAATTTTTGACGTTCAATAGTGCCTTTTATGTGCCTATTTGATATAAATGCTTTGACTTTGAAAATAAACCATTATTTTGTAAAACAATACAAACCCTAAATATAAAACAAAAATAAAGGCTTTGATTTCTCGTAAATCAGTAAGTTAATCAAAACCACCTTGACCTGCATGAAACAACCCAGCATCGATGATCGACCTCCTTGGAACAACCAGCTGGCCATTATTAGACACTAAACTAATAATAAACTCGTCTATTGCCCATAACCAAGTCGATTACCGACATATAATTGAATTTGCAAATTGCAGCTATTAGCTAAGTACCGACAGACTCGTTAACCATCTTTAACTAAACAAATTTAAATACACTGGGTTGGAGGTATTGTGTTTATAGAGCAAATACTACTTTATGTACAGACGCCAGCACATCAAGCTACCCGAAACTGTAAAATTTTCCCAATCAACCTTGAACCTTATGTTGTAGCGATAAAGTTGAAAATCTATTAAAGAAATTTGACAGATTGTAGTAGGGGAGCGGGGGGCACGTTGTTACAGGGGTAAGAGGTTACACGCGTTTTTTACCGGGATTTTAAACTCTTTGATGGACATAATTGGACTCATTCGTTTTCTTATATCATCGTGCATTAGATAAAAACAATCAGTGACCCGCCAAGCAATGAGCTGCTAGGTTGTGTGCGTGTGTCCCGATTTCAACCAAGTAAGTACAAAAATCCTTTACGAAATTTTTGATTCCTGATGACTACATTTTTTATTTTGACAAAATTTTTAACCTTGGACGTTCATAATATATCTACCTTTAATTTACAATATTGTTTTATTCTACTATCGATATCCATTAATAATGACTTTAATTTATATTAAAAAACGTGCCATGGGGCAAGTAGTTACAATTGTTTGGGGTAAGTTGTTACATGTAACAACCACCTTAATCGAACACAGACAGCCTAGATGTATAATCATCCAGGAAAAACCATGACGATTCATGATCTTCCTGCCGTGGTGAAAGATTCACTGCCTTTGGCCCTAAATCCTACAAATATCATGAGTGGATTCAGATCAACAGGGATATGGCCCTTCAATCCTGACATTTTTCAAGACAGTGACTTTGCCCCTTCTTATGTCACTGATCGCCCTAATCCAGAAACAGATTGTCCCATGACTACGCAAAACATCTCCAATTTGACACTAGACCTGGAAAATCCAGAATTGTTAGATTTTGCACCTCCACTGAACATAAGCACCACTGAAATCATACAGGCAATAGAAACAGCAACAAATCCAATGCCTGAAACTACTAAAATCATTCCTGTTTCACCTTGTCGGAAAAAAACTTAAATAATTACCATAATAGAAATTATAATTACTCATAAATGTTAGAAGACTGTATAAAGCGATCTCTATTATTTATATCGTTTTGAAATACTAATAAAAAAAATGCATCACTGATGATTTTGTTTATTTATCTACCGTAACATCGTGCCCCGATGATGTAACAACTAGCCCCAATTCCGGGGTAAGATGTTACAATCTACTTGTTTAGTTAAATTCTCCATTGTGAAAAAATTACATAAATTTTAATAATTTTTCAGTCATATTTTAATAGCTAAATAGACATACTAACATTACAAGTAATCAAATGTATAATTTATTTGATAGCTTTTGTCATATTAACAACTATCTAAAAATTGTAACAACGTGCCCCCCGCTCCCCTAGGTTGATATGCTGGCGTCTGTACACGCTCTGTCTGTAAAATAATAACTCATCTCTCTTGCTAATCTAAAGCCGGGTCCAGACTTGTGTGATGTTTAATGTAATGAATCGTGTAATGTAACGAGAATTCTGCGTGTGGATGGCACTACGCGCGCTCGCGCTGCAATTCACACTATTCAATAGTGTGGATTGCATACAAACTCAACCCGAACAAGCACTGCAAAAGCCTTTGTGTTCGCGCTAAAAACATCCAGCGCGAGCGCGCGTAGAGCTGTCCACACGCAGAATTCTCGTTACATTACACGATACATTATATTGCACATTACACCGGCTGACCCGGCTTTAGTCTGCGTGCAGGCTGAGACAAGAAAAACTGTCTAATAGACGGATTAACGCTCTATGAAAACAATGATAGCGGCCACTCGCATCAAAACCGTCTCATGGGCGAAATTGTGAAAAGGACCTACTTACTTAGGTACTTAAAAACCTTTTTTTTTTTTATTTTACTATGTAAGAAAAATCTAAACTAGTGTGCGCGCTACCTTAGCGTGCTATCATAAAAATAATCAAGACTTGATCTATTTTATTTTATGACAGAAAGTTAAGCTCTGTTTACATGATAGTTAAGTACTGAATTTTATGCTCCTATGTAACTAGGTGACCTTCTTTTCTGATGTGAATAAATAGAAACTAACGAACTTAGGCAATGGTAGCCCCAACAGAAAGGCAGTAGGTTGTGGATGTGGAGCTATGTCGCAAACTATATCACCTCCTATCCTGCCCTCTTGTGTCCCAAAACATGCAGTCACAGTGACCTCTGAGCTGCCACTGACGACGCCGTGCAAGTGGCGAAGTTTTGGACTAGAAAGATCTGAAATACAGGACTCGTGCCAGCGACACAAAGAAGAAGTAATTGGCATAAAACAATGTAGTATGAATTACTGCAATTAATAAGCGGATAAGATAATAGTGATAATAGTAGACTGTAAAACTAGTGCATAAAATGGCTCGTTTATGCCTGCTTTTCACTTCGATTGCGAGAAAATGAAACAGGCATAAAGTACAGTATTTTCACTGTTCAAAAATATTGCAAAATGATAAGAAGACGAAAATAGCTGATTCCCGCCACGAAACATTTTAAAAGTTTTTTTTGAAGTGTAAACTTCTTTAGCGGCGTTGCATACTTTTAGTAATGGGTAAAAAATGTTAAACTCGCGTCAGGACCTCGCGTCAGGACACGTGACCGTCAGGAGAGATTTCCCCCCCCTCTCTTTCTACGGCGGCGCCAACCGAAGTGAAGTGACACACGGACACAATGGATGGATGGATGGATGGATGGTGATGGAAGTGGAAGTGGAAGTGGAAGTCAAAGTGGAAGTGGAAGTGGAAGTCGAAGTGGAAGTGGAAGTCGAAGTGGAAGTCGAAGTCGAAGTCGAAGTCGAAGTGGAAGTCGAAGTCGAAGTGGAAGTGGAAGTCGAAGTCGAAGTGGAAGTCGAAGTGGAAGTCGAAGTGGATGTCGAAGTGGATGTCGAAGTGGAAGTCGAAGTGGAAGTCGAAGTGGAAGTCGAAGTGGAAGTCGAAGTGGAAGTCGAAGTCGAAGTGGAAGTCGATGTGGAAGTCGAAGTGGAAGTCGAAGTCGAAGTGGAAGTCGAAGTGGAAGTCGAAGTGGAAGTCGAAGTGGAAGTTGAAGTGGAAGTCGAAGTGGAAGTGGAAGTGGATGGATGGAAGGACAGCTGATGGCTCGACCGTCTGTGTAGTAGCCACACTGTTGTGTATTCGTAAAATTCGTGTATATAAAGTGTTTAAAATATGGAAATTGAACAAAGTGCATCTATTAATGAAAAAAGTGACGCAGAAATAGTGAAAAAAAATGAGTTATATTAATTAAATTAATAATTGATTTATTTCAACGTTAATATTCAAGTTTTCACTTCTGCCGGCACTCCCGGAGTGCAACCCGTCTTTTTTTTTTTTAATTTTCAACATGACGTGTCATTCGACTTGGGTACTTCATATGGGTTGGGTTCGTCATAAAAACGTTTCTTTGCGTTTTTAAATAATAAATGACAACTATTTTATCTGGTTTTATTAAATTAACTACAGAAAACACGGAAGTGATATACTTAAATTAAATTAAATAACGACTTTAATCTGCGACGTTTTATTATGCGTGTGGCTGTTGGGCCTGAATATCTTAGTCTTAGAAAATAAAATTAATTTATGTTCTAGACTAGAGCATAAAAAGCGACTTTATGGCGCCTACGCACAACATAAAGACGAACTTTTAGAGCATGCGAAGTGAAAAGTCATTATTTTTCTCTACACTCAAGAAAGATACCTAATCCAATTTCCACCCATAATATTAAGCTAAATAAGGAACCATGTTATCGCACTAGGATACACTATATTAATACGAAAAACTTTATTCCGATAGTCACAAATACTAAATTCAAAATACCGATTTTCATAATTCCGAATGGCTCAAAATTCCTTTTATAACAACTCCGATTTATCTTTAATTCTATTTTAATAATTCCGAAATTTCAATATCCCTAACGTTTATAATTGAGGAGCGTCGGAACAAAAACCGATATATCCAATTTACCATATTTTTCACAAATTAAAATAAAGCTTGTAAGTTTTTTAATGTTACAAAAGTGGAAAATTATAGCATGTCAATTTGCAGTTAAAGTGACATCGATTGATGTGTGAAACTTGACGGAGGGTAGATACTTAATTTAGCGAGATACTTGGCGGACAAGTTTGGATATATCGGTTTTTGACGCGATCATTTGGATATATCGGTTTTTGACGAAACCAGAATGGATATGTCGGTATCTGATATGATCAAAACGGATTTATCGGATTTTGGTAAAACCAAATTATAGTTTTGTATCTTATTTCTTAAATTAAGTATGTATTTACATGCTAATTTTCTAAACTCTCAAATGACGTTAACTCGCAACTTACAATTTTGAGTTATGACAGTATTTGGTTTCATGTGCGAATTATATTGATTTATTTTGTACAGTAAGTAAATTGGTTTAATGTCATTTACTGTACTTTCTTGATTAATGTCTTGTCCTATAACACAATCCTCTAAAATAGACGGAGAACCAATCATTTCCAACAATTATTTATCGAAAAATCTAAGGCACACAGTAAAAGCAGTAGTAACGGAAAGGAGAACCAAAGAATAAGGAGAACACAAAACGGGAAGAAACTTGATAGCGAGTTGACATAAACGACACCCAGCCAATCACGTGAGGGTAAGGCGAAGTATTTACGAAGAGCGTTCAGATATTTTTTTTGGGAATCGATTTAATAAAAGAATAGAAAAATCGATTAAGCTTTTTTGTAAACGTGTACCTAATCGGAATTTGAACCGACCATTGTTGAATTGTGTAAAACTTAATAAGAATTATCGGTTTTTAATCCAACAACAAGAACCTGTTGAATTTAAAAATTTATTTGTCGGGTTTTGATTTGACCACAGTATTTTGATATTTTTTTTAAGATGGATGTAACTGTTTTTTAATTGATTTCTTTCCTGAAGGGTGTATAATTAAACATTTTGTAACAGAAAAAAATAAAAAATAAATAATGTCTTAATTAAGACATATCGGTTTTTGTTCCGACGCTCCTCAATTACTATTCTCAAAATACCGAGTTTCAATAGATCGAATAACAAAAAGTCCGACTTAATGATAATTCGAAACATCAAAAATACGAATTCCGATTATTAAAATACCGATCAATTAGAATTCTGAAATAATAACGCTTTGTAAAACTGAATAGCAAGACAAATAAACACATATTTAAAATTGTAAGAATATAGATGGCACAAAACCAACAAAAGAGCCCCTTATTTCTGTGTAAAGGGTTTAAAGTGACCTAACCAAACCGAACCTCGGGGTGCCCTTCGCTCGCTCTTGCATTTTCGTCTATTGCGTTCGTTGAGTTCGGGTGCGTTAACGGTAACGGAAATAGTTCGGAGTATTGAAAATCGGAATGTTCGTTTTTCGGACCGAGAACCCATCGAGCATTTGATTATTCGAATATTTGAAAATCGGAAAACAAACAAGTCGCATTTATGACTTTCGGTAAAATAAATTTCGTAATTTTTAATAATAGACATTATAATTCTTAGGTATTATGAAATTCGGACTTTTGAAAATCGGAACACCGAAATTCGGAAAAAAATATTTCGGAGTATTTGGGTGTTCCCATCGCACTATTTATTTCGTAATAAAGGACCAACATTAAGATTTTGCACATGCCTAAACCAAACGCCAAAACGGCTGCCGAGCACCTCGTCGTCTATAAAACGACGGCGTAATACCTCGTATGAAAATGAAGATAATGGCACCAAGCCTGCCGAGAACTGCTGTAAAACCAGCCGCCCATCCGATAAAGATCCTATTATACATGGATAATTTAATATTATGATAATCTGCTAATAAATAAGCGTATCGCCAACGGCTGCATTTCGCGTAAATATTAGCGTAGCGTGAAAAGTAAATTGAGAAATGTATAGCTTCTGTGAGCAGCTCTCTCTATAGATTTAGCAGATAAGATTTTATGTAATTTATGATGTGCACAATAGGAGGCGCTGACGGCACGGCATTAAATAATAATTTATAACTTTAATCACTGACTAGCATCCAACTACATTCAATAGGTTGTAAAACAGATAGAGATATTAATAGGGGTTTATTTACAAACGATGATTAACGTTAAGTTACGTTTAAACATCCTATTCACTACTTAACTTTAAGCGTCGTTTATGAATAAGGGGGATAGCTGAATAAAGTTTCCACTTTAGAGTTATTCTAGGGACAGGACAGGATTAGGCAGTGACCTGTCGCTGCTGGCCGTGGTCGAGTCGATGGTCGGCAGCGAAGAATCCTGGGACGCGGTGGTTTAGCGAAAAAGTCTGAGGCTGAGGAAAGGGAGAGGGAGATCTCATCCACTCACCCGGCCTGCAGCAGGCGCACCGGGCGTCGGCGGAAAGCGGACAACGCCTTCTTCCAGCCCCCCTAAATGGCGTAGTGTTCCACGCGCGCCCCTCTTAGGCGCGTCGCCCACACGACCTAGAGTCGAGGCGGCGACGAGGCGCGGGCGCACGTTTTGTATAGGAATAAGTATAGGTATGTTGCCTATACTCGACTCTAGCTCGTGTGGGCGACGCGCCTTAGACGTCGCGGGGGGACTCAAACACCTCAGTCCCCCCCCCCCCCCGACCCAACGAGCCCCCAGGGGTTGCGGAAGGATCGTACGTTCCCGCGACCCGCGGCGTAGGTGTGAGATGAAACACCGGGGTGGTTTTTAGTCAGTAAGAGTCTGACAGACCCCTCCGCCCGCCCCAGGGCGAAGGACATCCATGAGGATTTTCCACCCCGGAAAAAAAGAGACAGGACAGGATGTTGTGTCGCAGCTTTGGAGTGGCCATGTCCAGCAATGGACTGCGATGGGCCTTACTTCCAATGGAAACAAAATTGGATTTACATATTTCGGAAAAGGCTTTTCTAATCCAACAGTTAATTGATTTCATAATTATATTTTCCACTAGCTGTGCCCGCGACTTTGTTCGCGTGTATGACGGAAAACGTTTTAATTTTTTTGCGCGGAACCCTAATTCTTTTTCTAACATAAAAGTAGGCTAAGTTACTCCTTATTATATCAGCTATCTGCCAGTGAAAGTCTCGTCAAAATCGGTCTAACCGTTTCAGAGATTAGCCGGAAAAAACAGACAGACAAAAATTATGAAAAATGTTATTTTGGTATATGTACCATGTATACATCCGTATGAATTTAGTAAAAAGCGGTTATTTTAATATTACAAACAGACACTCCAATTTTATTTATTTGTATTGAAGATGTATAGATAAACGGTAAACAGCGTCAGTAGTTTCCTAATTAAAATGCATGATCTTTATCAGATACTTACACTGTTATCTGATAACTTTATCAATGAGTAGGAGCAGCCTTTTATAGCTTAATGAATCAGGTGCCCTTCGAAACGTGACGCCGTATGTCAAGTTTCACTCACCTTCCTATTTGCGCTTTCCATACTTTCAATCATTACAGTTTTCTACTGAGATAGTTTTCCAACGCTAGTATTTATTTTATGGCTAAATATGATTTATTTAATAGTGTGGAATGTAAGGAGGATGTAGACACGATGTTCTTTATGATCTAGATCTAAGTCATGATTTTATTCTGACAGCTACACCGCCTCTGTTTGTCTAGTGGCCGCAAGCGCAACTACAGAATATGGGTCCTGGTTTAAATCCCCAGGTTGTTATTGGGTTTTTCATCAGGAATTTTTCAGTAGAAGAACGAAGTGTTGTGCCCGGTTATGTTCAATAAGCTAGTACTTATATCTTACTATCTTTAATCTGTCAAGCTCCTCTAATGACCTGCCGGGGGTGCGGGATTGTCCGAAAGGGTTACCGCTGCCCCGGAACATAAAGGGCTAAGGAAGGAACACGGATGGGTTTTAGTCAGTGAGAGTCTGACACTCCCTTCCGCTCCACCCAGAGCGGACGGGGTCATTTGATGATTTCCCATCCATAAAAAAAAAATCTCCGCTAATGAGACAATTGATTTTCTATTGTTTCGTCGCCAATCGGCGACGCGCACCGCTTGACCGGTTAAAACTAAAAATGTCAGCTTGAGTAATTAGATTGCATTCTCTGTTGTTCTGTACTGAGTAATTGTTTCTTTATTTATTCCCAAGGCAACTACAACAGGTAACAATGTCAGTATATCACGAGGCTCATTATAGGTTTCGACCTTATTATCTCCCAAACCGTAGTCGCACGAAAATCATAGAAATGATGATAACTACAGTAAAAAGCATAGTTCACAAAATTACAGCTACAAGGTCTGTGCGTCTGCTTACACATTCCCGGAACACTTCTACTTAGACAGGGAATGTTTAGGAAACCAAACACGCACTAGGTAAGGTACATAATGGACACAAAGTTACATGAAAGTTTCAAAGAAAACAGTATTTAAAGCCTTTAAAAGGTTACAATGTTAAAAAGAAAGAGTAGGTATATGCTTGTCTTTTGAAAACAGCGCAGCGGCACGAGAATCAAAGATGTCGATACTATTATTGTCTTTTGAAAATTAAATACAATGAACAAAGTAAAGTCATTAAGAGACCTCCAAATTACTTCAAACTAACCACTACTCCGAACTCCTAACGAGATCTGTAACTTCGACTCAATCATGCATGTATCTAATCCCCAACCGCTGCCTGGCACGTCCGCCACCGGCAACGGATCAGCCGGTAATCTGGGACATGAGCAATCCAACGCTAATCCCCTCGCACTAATGAACTGTCCTGTGATTTAGCATCTCATGATACAGCTAATACTAATAACCTAATTACCGAAGAAAGTAGTACAGTGGTTTATAAGCCATCTGTGGCTTTCTGTAATCTGTTTATATCTTGTAAATTATGTTTGCAAATGTAACTCCTCTTCGCATAATGATCGTCTTTTATAATATCCCACTGTTGGGATTTAGCATGCCACCCACCCCAATCCTGTCGTGATTTGTTTGAGTAGGTACAGTCGAGTTCATTAATATATTGGCAGTGACAATGTTTCAAAATATTGTAAGCATTAAAATGATCATATAGTTCTATACAAACTTAGACATCAATAAAATGTTTTCATATAAACTGTTCATAAGTATGTTACGGTAGTGCAGTCAAAAATATCTGACTACTCTTCGGAACATAAATATCTAAATACTCTAGTGTTCAATATATTTGTTGCAACCTAGGATTCATAAATATCTATACAGCTTTGAATATTCAACTAAATGGCCTTTACCATAAAATTTATTTTTGCTTGCCGGAGCAGAAGTTCGAGTAATAATGCAATATTGCCGTTGAAGGATGTCATAACTGATAACTTCAAGTTGATTTTGTTTCAAGATCTTTTTCATAGAAAAATAATTGCATAGATATTTGTGAACCTAACTTTGCGCTAAATAATATGAACAAGGGATTGCGCACAATTTTTAGAGTCTTTATCTGTAGTAATATTATTGATTTAATGTAGTCACATATTTATGATGTCACAGATTGTTTACAATTTATTGTACGGCGAAGCTGTTTAGAGTTTTATGAAAATTACCATTGCCTATATATTTTTGATTCATGAACATGCTCAGATATTAAAGAACTCGACTGTACATCGACCATACTTACTGCAGTACTACCGAGTATCGTCAAACGGGGCGAATAGGGATGCAGGGGTGAATCGGGACCACAGAGTACTTTTATATATAGGTAATCGGGACGAAACTTTAAAAGCGATTTTAACATTGAAATAGTATAGTTTGTTGCCAAAAAGGACTCTGATGTGTTTACTCTGATGTGTTTTAAATGCCCTTGTCTGCAAAAAATTACAGTCAAACCTGGATAAGCGAGAGTTCAAGGGAGCACAATCTCATTCTCGCTTATAGAGGTTTCTCACTAACCCGAGTTTCTCGCTAATGCAGGTATATGGGTAGCGTTTCTCTCTTATAGGGGTACGCAGCAATAACAAGTCACAGCAAGTACGAATGTAGTAAATATGTAATATTATAAAATTATTAATACAAAAACAATGGTAGGAAGTTCCACGAAAGTTAAGAATGAGTCATAAAATAGCAGATGTTAAATTTGTAAATAAAGCTCGACTGTCGCTTATAGAGGTATAGATAAGTAGCAGTCTCACTTACGGAGGTCTATGAGGGAAAAACGTCTCTCTCTTACAGAGGTTTCTGTTTCTCGCTAATAGAGGTTTTGGGAGCTTAAAATGACGGGTCCTGGCTATTACTCTCACTTATAGAGTTTTCTCACTTATCCAGTTCTCACTTATCCAGGTTTGACTGTATATTATTTCAACGCTAAAATCCATTTTAAAGTTTCGTCCCAATTCACCCCTGCATCCCTATTCACCCCGTTTGTAGGTACAGTCGAGTTCATTAATATATTGGCAGTGACAATGTTTCAAAATATTGTAAGCGTTAAAATGATCATATAGTTCTATACAAACTTAGACATCAATAAAATGTTTTCATATAAACTGTTCATAAGTATGTTACGATAGTGCAGTCAAAAATATCTGACTACTCTTCGAAACATAAATATCTAAATACTCTAGATTTCAATATATTTGTTGCAACCTAGGATTCATAAATATCTATACAGCTTTGAATATTCAACTAAATGACCTTTACCATTAAATTTATTTTTGCTTGCCGGAGCAGAAGTTCGAGTAATAATGCAATATTGCCGTTGAAGGATGTCATAACTGACCACTTCAAATTGATTTTGTTTCAAGATCTTTTTCATAGAAAAATAATTGCATAGATATTTGTGAACCTAACTTTGCGCTAAATAATATGAACAAGGGATTGCGAACAATTTTTAGAATCTGGCTGTAGTAATATTATTGATATAATGTAGTCACATATTTATGACGTCACAGATTGTTTACAATTTATTGTACAGCAAGGCTGTTTAGAGTTTTATGACACTTACCATTGCCTATATATTTTCGATTCATGAACATGCTCAGATATTAAAGAACTCGACTGTACCTACAATAATGACATTGTTCTATCTTGCCTAAGTCTCGGCCACCATTGTGTCAGAGAGCCTAGACAACTGACAGTCGCTTTCAAAGCGTTTCTTATTTCTACAACGACTTTCAAAGGGATTGGGATAAGTTTTTAGACAGCTCAGCTTATGTCAGTCCCATACATTTTTGACTTTCCATCATAATTACCGCTGGTAAAAAGTCACATTGTCTAGGCCCTCTGGATTTTATACAATCTTCTTTTTTTTGTCACGGAAAGTAACGACATAGACAAGAAAATCGTAAGTTGAACACAGATACCAAGTTGCATTGACCAACCTCCGCCGTGAAACGTTGTGTACAATTAATTAGCAGTCAAATCTCGACGCCTAATGACGTCGGCACTCCGGTACAGTTACTACTCCATTTGCGATGCGTCTGATTGGTGCGCTAATGTGCGACCAGCGACGCGACCCGGCCACGTTTGACGACTGCATTTCAACAAACAACAAATTAGAACACTTTGAGTTAGATATTTGCTGTACCACAGCGAGAAACGACACCTGTCTATATTTTCATAGATGTTATTGAATGACTGTCACTTTGGTGTCATGGTCGCAAGCGCGACTGCTGAGCGTGGGGTTTGATTTCCAGGTCGGGCAACGTGTTATTGGATTTTTCCCTTAGGAATTTCTTAGTTACAGCCCGGCTATATTTGGTATTCCCTCCACGACCATCACCGGCCTCAGGAGGCTTGGCTTTATGACATAAACCATGAAATATCATACCAGCAACTGGCATGGCCTTCTTGATTGCTGGTATGACATCTGGAAATATCTACTAAGTACATCAAAGTCACACAAGTCTATAACTGGAGCCCAAAGTAGCCACAACAATAAAGTAGTAAATATCGCGGTAACTGAGGGCCACGTCCGGGTAAGTTAATTAAGCTGCTTAACATTCCACGCCTACATGTAGAATCTTGTTAAACGCTTGTTATAATTGAGGAGCGTCGGAACGAAAACCGATATATCCAATTTACCATATTTTTCACAAATTAAAAAAAAGCTTGTAAGTTTTTTAATGTTACAAAAGTGGAAAATTATAGCATGTCAATTTGCAGTTAAAGTAACATCGATTGATGTGTGAAACTTGACGGAGGGTAGATACTTAATTTAGCGAGATACTTGGCGGACAAGTTTGGATATATCGGTTTTTGACGCGATCATTTGGATATATCGGTTTTTGACGAAACCAAAATGGATATGTCGGTATCTGATATGATCAAAACGGATTTATCGGATTTTGGTAAAACCAAATTATAGTTTTGTATCTTATTTCTTAAATTAAGTATGTATTTACATGCTAATTTTCTAAACTCTCAAATGACGTTAACTCGCAACTTACAATTTTGAGTTATGACAGTATTTGGTTTCATGTGCGAATTATATTGATTTATTTTGTACAGTAAGTAAATTGGTTTAATGTCATTTACTGTACTTTCTTGATTAAAATGTCTTGTCCTATAACACAATCCTCTAAAATAGACGGAGAACCAATCATTTCCAACAATTAATTATCGAAAAATCTAAGGCACACAGTAAAAGCAGTAGTAACGGAAAGGAGAACCAAAGAATAAGGCTGGGCGCAAACATCCGGTTTCCTGATTCGGAATTCAGTTTCGGAATTCAGATTCGGAAACCTGAATGCAAGCATTTCATACAAAATGTTCTCACTAGCGCACACGTGCTTAAATTTTCCGTTCTGAAACCCGGATGGAAAATTTAAGTACGTGTGCGCTGGAGAGAACATTTTGTATGAAATGCGTGCATTCGGGGTCTCCGAATCTGAATTCCGAAACTGAATTCCGAATCAGGAAACCGGACGTATGCGGCCTGCCTAAGGCTGGGCGCAAACGTCCGGTTTCCTGATTCGGAATTCAGATTCGGAAACCTGAATGCAAGCATTTCGTACAAAATGTTCTCACTAGCGCACACGTGCTTAAATTTTCCGTTCTGAAACCCGGATGGAAAATTTAAGTACGTGTGCGCTGGAGAGAACATTTTGTATGAAATGCGTGCATTCGGGGTCTCCGAATCTGAATTCCGAAACTGAATTCCGAATCAGGAAACCGGACGTATGCGGCCTGCCTATGGAGAACACAAAACGGGAAGAAACTTGATAGCGAGTTGACATAAACGGCACCCAGCCAATCACGTGAGGGTAAGGCGAAGTATTTACGAAGAGCGTTCAGATATTTTTTGGGAATCGATTTAATAAAAGAATAGAAAAATCGATTAAGCTTTTTTGTAAACGTGTACCTAATCGGAATTTGAACCGACCATTGTTGAATTGTGTAAAACTTAATAAGAATTATCCGTTTTTAATCCAACAACAAGAACCTGTTGAATTTAAAAATTTATTTGTCGGGTTTTGATTTGACCACAGTATTTAATATTTTTTTTAAGATGGATGTAACTGTTTTTTAATTGATTTCTTTCCTGAAGGGTGTATAATTAAACATTTTGTAACAGAAAAAAATAAAAAATAAATAATGTCTTAATTAAGACATATCGGTTTTTGTTCCGACGCTCCTCAATTAGAAGGAACGAAGAGCTGCCGCACACAGATTGTTCTACGAAAGAAAAACTTGGGAGATAAATTAGGATATTCTAAAGAAATCCGCAGTGTAGTGGCAGATCCGTCATTAGAAATGCGGTCATGTACAGTCAGTTAGCAATTAGCTGACCCACCTTTGCATAAATAGTTGAGATTTTTTAGAATACGAATCGACAGAATTTTATAATTATTTTATAATTATTTTATATTTTATTTACTTTGCTCAAATAAATAAAATAAAAAAGAATTATTAAATTCTATCGATTTATCCGTATGGCGTACTTATGGTTTATGCGTATCTTTATTTTATTATATTTAAAATATTTATTCCTAATTTTTCATGATGCACCTACCACTGTTTGTCTCTGCATCACCCAAAGCTTGACTGGTAGAAAATGCCTATGGCATAAATGGCATTAAGTCCGCCTCTGTACATTTATGTGCTTGAAGTAGGTAAGTATTAAATAAATAAATAAAAACTTGTCAAAATGTGTGAAAATTACAGGTATTTTTGACAGATTGAGACTGAGACGAACGTTCTTAAAATTACGAGAATTGCCCCTCTGATATCTCCTTTGGTAACCATACAACCACTTCGGATGCAGTCGTTTCCGGAAATTGCTCTACTTCTCTATCGCTTTATCTATCAATCACTTGTTTTATTTATATTTTCAGCCTGGGTTGTCAAAGACCCATATTCTCAAGGCCCAAAAATAATCACATAATGACGAGGACCTCTTATCTTGAAGTTAACTTCGATTATTTATTCAAAGAAATAATCTAATAGTGGCTATTAACACCGGAAATCTTCGTCAGATCAGTTCAAGATAGCGATCGAGCAAACAGCAGCGTAGATACTATTTATACTCCAAACACTAAGTTTAAAAGGAAATACCGACCCACTAAACAACTAACCCCCTTATTCATAATGCTATTTTATCTCTATTTTAACTAAAATAGGTTTATAGAACGTTTGTCTTTATCTGTCACGTTGTCATTTCTGTGTGTAAGAAAGAGACAAACCCCATTTTAACTAAAATAGGTTTGATATGTTTTATGAATAAGGGGGTTACTGTTTAATCGATATGGCTTTAATTAGATCTAGTTTGGAGCACTCTCCTGTCGACTTACAACTGTCATCAAGGTGTTCGTCGCGTTCACTTGTCCATGTCCAAGTCCAATTACTTACGTTTAAACCTCTTTATTAAAGTAATCTCGTTAATATACCATAAGTATGATTGGTAATGGTAGACGATAAATGAATTCTTCAATAAAAAGCTGTCGAGACGTTCAATACTTCGACAGACATGGAAGGCTCTGAGATGTTTCCGGTTTGTATGTGGAGTTAAGAGGTGCAGAAGGTGAGTGATGCGGTGTGACAGGACCTTCAACGTGTCACTTTGTAGATACGAGTAAGTAACTCATTGCTGCTTGCAAAGGACATGGACACATGTTTGTTTTGTCAGGGACGGAGAAAATTGCTGGATCTACAGTCTACGCCTCTACGGTACTATAATTATTTATAGTGATCACTTGAAACAAAAACTCGAAGGACCACTCTTTCTTCAATTTTCAAGGTTCAGTACCCTAATTGCGTAACACACTATCAATTGGAATCTGAATAATTTTGAAGCAAATTGCTAATCGATTGCTTCATAGGTTCGAAAAATTTGCTCAACACGTAAATAACGCAATGAATGTTGTTGAACTGTCAAAATTAAACTGATTCCGTTTGATAGTGTGTTACGCAATTGCCCCGCCGCAGTCAACCCCTTATAGTTTGTCTATTTCGAGTCGTAGGTAGCAATTGGCTTGTAGCTAAGTAATGACAGCTGCACGGGTCGAGCGTACGCTTGCCGCGGACCCCTCCTCGGAAAACACGCAGCCGTTAAATCGCCGGTCCCGTCTGTAATTTGTGACAGTCGTTACGGGTCGTCAAAAGCCCGAACGTCTGACAACCAGTCTTACCAAGAGGTATCGTATTACCCAGTAACTGGGTTTTGGAGGTCAGAAAAGCAGTCGCTTCATGTAAAATACTGGTATTCAGCTGCATCCGGTTAGACTGAAAGCCGACGACAACATAGTTGGGAAATGGCTCGGCAGATAAATGTAACAAGTTTAGTGTTTTTAATACTGATCTCGTCACTTGTATCATGTATTTCTCTTGCACTCAACTTAACTCAAAATTGCAGACGTGTAGGACAGCTATAGCTATATTTTCCAGATTTGGATGAATTAAACCTTCTGCAGCTATTCTATTACGTGTATCATTGACGCTTTTTATGCGTTGCCGGATAAGTAGAGAGTAAAGTTGCGGACGTAAAGTTGACATGACTACGATTCTGGGAAGCCCGTAATAATGTTAATTATATCACGGATCCTCTCGTGGATGATGACGGATGTCGGACACACGATGTTCATCCGTCAATGGATAGCTGATTTTTTCACTACTCAGGATATAAATACCGTTCAATCTCAGAAGATCCATTGGCCAGATCCATGATGGTAGCCCCCTTACTAATAAACGTTGTATAGCTTCTGTATAGTTACACAACGCTTTGTCTTCTTCTTTCGAAAGTCAAATTACTGACGTCTGAAAGAGAAATCGGTAAGATAAGATAATTTTTAATTGTTCAAACATGAGTATACACATAAAAAAAAAATCAGCATGCAAGTTGTTAAAAGTATTATAAATATGCTTGCCTTATACAATGGCATACAAATATTTAAGTAGGCAAGTATAAGCAAAATTTTAAAGTCATAATTGAGGAGCGTCGGAACAAAAACCGATATGTCTTAATTAAGACATTATTTATTTTTTATTTTTTTCTGTTACAAAATGTTTAATTATACACCCTTCAGGAAAGAAATCAATTAAAAAACAGTTACATCCATCTTAAAAAAAATATTAAATACTGTGGTCAAATCAAAACCCGACAAATAAATTTTTAAATTCAACAGGTTCTTGTTGTTGGATTAAAAACGGATAATTCTTATTAAGTTTTACACAATTCAACAATGGTCGGTTCAAATTCCGATTAGGTACACGTTTACAAAAAAGCTTAATCGATTTTTCTATTCTTTTATTAAATCGATTCCCAAAAAATATCTGAACGCTCTTCGTAAATACTTCGCCTTACCCTCACGTGATTGGCTGGGTGCCGTTTATGTCAACTCGCTATCAAGTTTCTTCCCGTTTTGTGTTCTCCATAGGCAGGCCGCATACGTCCGGTTTCCTGATTCGGAATTCAGTTTCGGAATTCAGATTCGGAGACCCCGAATGCACGCATTTCATACAAAATGTTCTCTCCAGCGCACACGTACTTAAATTTTCCATCCGGGTTTCAGAACGGAAAATTTAAGCACGTGTGCGCTAGTGAGAACATTTTGTACGAAATGCTTGCATTCAGGTTTCCGAATCTGAATTCCGAATCAGGAAACCGGACGTTTGCGCCCAGCCTTAGGCAGGCCGCATACGTCCGGTTTCCTGATTCGGAATTCAGTTTCGGAATTCAGATTCGGAGACCCCGAATGCACGCATTTCATACAAAATGTTCTCTCCAGCGCACACGTACTTAAATTTTCCATCCGGGTTTCAGAACGGAAAATTTAAGCACGTGTGCGCTAGTGAGAACATTTTGTATGAAATGCTTGCATTCAGGTTTCCGAATCTGAATTCCGAAACTGAATTCCGAATCAGGAAACCGGATGTTTGCGCCCAGCCTTATTCTTTGGTTCTCCTTTCCGTTACTACTGCTTTTACTGTGTGCCTTAGATTTTTCGATAATTAATTGTTGGAAATGATTGGTTCTCCGTCTATTTTAGAGGATTGTGTTATAGGACAAGACATTTTAATCAAGAAAGTACAGTAAATGACATTAAACCAATTTACTTACTGTACAAAATAAATCAATATAATTCGCACATGAAACCAAATACTGTCATAACTCAAAATTGTAAGTTGCGAGTTAACGTCATTTGAGAGTTTAGAAAATTAGCATGTAAATACATACTTAATTTAAGAAATAAGATACAAAACTATAATTTGGTTTTACCAAAATCCGATAAATCCGTTTTGATCATATCAGATACCGACATATCCATTTTGGTTTCGTCAAAAACCGATATATCCAAATGATCGCGTCAAAAACCGATATATCCAAACTTGTCCGCCAAGTATCTCGCTAAATTAAGTATCTACCCTCCGTCAAGTTTCACACATCAATCGATGTTACTTTAACTGCAAATTGACATGCTATAATTTTCCACTTTTGTAACATTAAAAAACTTACAAGCTTTTTTTTAATTTGTGAAAAATATGGTAAATTGGATATATCGGTTTTCGTTCCGACGCTCCTCAATTAGTCAAGAAAGAAAGTATTGTGCTTCTTGTTAACGTTGTCATTCTTGTCCATTTCTTCATTAGTTTATATGTCAAGACTTCCCATGTCAGTAATTAAATGCAATATGTCCTTAAAAATTGTATGTAGTCCGAAGTTATTGATTCTACCAGAGTGTTTGTCAAAATTACTGAAGCAATGTTGATAATTCTTTCATTAATGTGATACTGTGAATACTTTCAGGACGGTTTTAGTATGTAATACATTAGGTAATTATTATTAATTTCGGAAGTCGGTGTCTAAAACGAAAATTCGGAAACAACGACACCGACTTCCGAAATTAAAGTTATTTATCACTTTGTAGTGTTTTTTTTAAGTCGTTTGTTTTTTTTTTTTTAATCTTAAAGTTGTTAGCTTATATTATGTAACTATTAAGTTAAGGATAATTCTATATTCCTTGGCAATGTGTGTGTACTTACTTACTTAGCTAAAAAGCTTTAAAATTGGATTTATGTACGTTTAACAAAAGTCTACCCATGAAAAAGTACAAAATAAGTTCTGTATTAAAAACTTTAAAAGCTTCACGCACAATAAGCCATCGACAGTGACTTGCTTGCTTGGGTACTACGGAGCATTGCCGAATTGCGTGTGTGCCAGCAAAGTGGAACACACTGAACTAGCTGTGAAAATGCCCAAAAGAATAAAACGCATAATAAATTCAACTAAATAAATGGTTGCAGTATTTTCAAACGGGACATAAGCTGTTTTTCCCGTATACCTGCAGTGCGTATCCCACGTGCTGCGGACAACTAGAGGTACTATTTAATGTGGCAACGTTGGGAAAATCTGCCTATTAAGTCCCTCCGAGATTTATTTATGTAGTCAGTTATCACAGGTCGTTAAATTCCAAAGCAAGTAGGTATTCCTAACTTCAGCATTCACCTATTACGGTTCACACCATCACCACAGTCTGTGTATTTTATTACTTCCTGCGTATTGACAATTCGTGTCAAACAATCTAAAGTTAAGAAAGAAACTACATATTAGGGGGCCCAACCTCGTAATTACGAGCTATAACACCTGACGACCATCAAGAAGAATTACATTTTGCGTGGAAAACATGAAACATGACTATAGCAAACGATAAACACTCCATAAAATATTAGTGGCCACTTTATAGCATCAGAATGACCATATTTACAATTTCTCTCTGGGTAATTGTAACACTGGCAAAGGCTTCTCGCCAAATTAAGTACAATTAAGTTTCTATTAAGCTGCTCTGCGCGGTGTTCAGGGCTCAGGATCGGTCAGCATAATTGCGGAAAACAGGGCTCTGCTCAATTTTCCGATATTAACATAAAACTTGGCTTGTAGGCCAGTAGACCACAAAGTTGTTTTTAGGGGTGTGCAACAAAGGTGCTGTCTAGAATATTTTAATCTGAAACCACGTTTTACTATTGCAAAGGTAGTGGCTGAAAATTGGGTTCATTTCATTGTTACTGCAACTAGAGTACGTGTACCTATCTAAACTTAATTATGTTAATGAATACGTTAAAACAAAGCTTAGCAGAGTAGGTACTTTATGCGGCCTACCCAAAAATCTGTGTCCTAATGTCCTTTCTTTGGTATTGTTCGTCGAATCGTTGAGCTCCTTAAGTTCTAAGTTGAGCTGCATGATTACTGACAAATGCGTGCACTGACTAGACAGGTCCACTCAATCTGTGTGGTTCTTTCCTCAAAAGACCATTTCAGACATCAATCTACATGGTCTTCACATGATCTGACGAAGATTATGTCTGGACTTTAAAAGAGACTTTGACCTCTGAGTTTGTTTCGTCCTTTCTTCTCAGAGTAGTCAGATAGGAAACGCCGTCCTCATCTAGTTTTTAAAATATGATTGACGTGTAAAAGTGTTTGTACAAACCTACTTACAATCCCCATGAAATTTTACTGGACTTACTTGGCAAAAGTAGAAAAAATCCCAAAGTCTCTAGAATTTAAAATCCTAGGCGGACAATCGTTCTTGTTAATACTATTTTTAGTGGCAGTTGGCGGTCAGAACAGTAATTTATTTACAACGGCAACCCATTGCGCTGACCGCAGTTATTTCATAACTGGACTACTTTTTAGCATAGCCACTTTTTCAGTCAATATTATTCTACTTTTCAGTCAGTCAGCATGAGCTACTTAGGTACACAATCATTGCAGGTTAGATTGGGAAGTTCATGGCGTGGTAAAAATATTTGCCAGTCAATTTGTGAACGGGGTTTACTTCCTAAGATGTTGTGGACATTCATTTCATATATCGCCACTCGGGCAAGGAGGCTCTTTTAAAATACACCTATAATCCTATAATCGTAACTTTATTTGTCTATTTATCGTATCATGTCCAAAAACAACACACCCTCAGTCTTCAACGCCATAAATTCTATCTTCACGACAATAAACAACGACGATAGTAAACCTAGGCATCGGGGTAGCAATATCATATATTATTATCATAGTTACCAGCCCGTCATATTAGCCACAACATGGGTCATTATGGCTCTCTCCTAGATCGAACCGCTCAACAGGACTGCACGCACATACATAGTGCGCTTAATCAGTAGCGTTCGATGAAATGGCTGGATAGGTAACTAAGATCGTGGTTAATAAGGCTATGTTTGGTTTTGCTGTTCTTCGGCTTAAACAGTAAAACCAAACATCAAACACGGAAGTAAGTCATCTCCTTTTTCTCTAAAGAACATCTTCTCCATACGCAGCATTTCCTGTGAAGTTAACAATTTGTTTCAATGGCATTTTTCACCAACTCCAGTTGAGTTTCGGTTCTACCATCTTAAAATGATTACCTATCTACTATTTAGCATACCATTTCTATAAATTAAATCCTGTTCGTAGGTAAGTGCATCACTTGAGAATGGCTGAATTGATTTGACCATATTTTAAAATGTTCGTAATAGTCCGAATAAGGATTATACTATAGGAAAAGAAAAATGAGAAAAAGTTTCTCGAAAAAAGGGAAAAAAAAATGTTTTTTTTTTTTTATGAACTATGTTTGGACAGGACGACGTCTGTCGGTTCAGCAAGTTATAAATATTTATGCTCAGTTTTAAATTGATGGGTGTCTAGTGAAACAGGACTTGGAATGGGCCTAGGTGGGACTAGCACAAAACGATATTTAAAGTACGGAGCTAGCGGTAACTTCGGAGACAAGTCAAATGGACCGGTGACCTAAAGAAGGTCGTCAACGAGTTGAAATAGTGAATGTGAAGATAGCTGACCATCTATATAAGACCCATAGGCTAACCAGGAGAAAACCAACAAGGTCATTGAGAATCCCAACAGTTATTTACCAGGGTGACATGTAATTTGACGTATGCGTTTCAGGACCTGATAGTGTGACCCATTTGTTTGTGTGTCTCGCTAGTTCCAAACATTTAAAAATACTTATATGAAAATTGGGTTTTCTCGAATTCCATGAATTTTCGCTTTGGCTTTATGCGTAATTTTTGCTAATAGTCCACACTATCACGAACTGCATAGCTATTCACAAACACTCGATACGCCTCCGTATCGTATCGAACATTAATCATTGTTATCGTAGGAGTCTTCTAAACGCTGTTCACAAGTCCAAAACCCCAAAATTTTGTCAGTTTAAATCAAATATACGCCCGCTATGCTTCCAACAGCTATTTGCTGTTGAGGGAAGGTCGAATCAGGTTATCGAAATGTCAGGTTTTCGATACGATAGCCTGTCGTATGGTTGTGAATCAGGGCTCTGGAAGGAATATGTCAAATTTCAAGTCACGCTGTATAAAACCTACTAAATATAGCACCTACGCAAACAGTATATGGCTATCTGGTTAGACTAGAAGATCGACAATGAAACCATCCAACTTGGGAAAATCCTAAAGGAATAATAACCAAAATAGCATCAGTTGACCAATGAATGACGCATGACCACAAACGTGAATTTCCTAAATTACTTTCAGAGAACTACCACTAGAAGGAACGATTGATCAAGTCGTTAGTTTATCAATTAATAACGGTTTAACTAATAAGATATAAAACCAAAGATAATTGATCATCCAATCATTGTGTTCTGTGTCTTCAAGATGGAAGCAATGAAATTGGTAAGTTTAGTGTTATTATTTGTATTGTATAATAAGAAAAAAAAGTTATAAATAAAACAGATACTTCAATCTATCTAATTTGTAACTGCTGAAAGTGGTCAAAATTGTCTTACGTAATAAATGAACAGCCCCTTACTTATACAGGGTGTCCCAGGAAACCTGTACTAGCGAAGTCAGGGAACACTAATTAATACCCATCGATTGGAACCCTGTGTACGTTCCGTAATATTTTGTAGTTTTCGAGAAATTATAAATTTCTCTCCAACAGAAACGTTAACCTTGTGATCAAATTCTGAGCTACTAGTAGTTAGAATTTGGGTGTTTTGTGTTTTACAACATGTGAATACTGATAAAAAAAATCTCAAAGAAACACCACTCAGAAAAAGCTATGACTAAAACCGCCTACAGTTAAAAAAAATCTAAAAACAAAACAAAAAAAAAAATCTCAAAAACTACAAAATTTCGCGGAACACACATAGGGGTTCAATAGATGGGTATTAGTGTCCCCTGACCACAGACCTTCGCTGGTATAGATTTCCTGGGACACCCTGTATATATCTGAAACTGAAAGTCCCGTAGAATAAGGAAATTGAAAGGTTTCTGTGATATTTATCTGAAGTCCAGGCATTTGATAATATACTTAAGCAGGTATACTATCTACCTGCCCACATACTTATGATTAGATATACCTATTAGTGTTTTCAAGATACTTAGTAATCTACTTGAGGTTGTAAGAATTACCTACCTACCTGTAATGTAGGTAGGTGTCTGCGCCATTTCACCACCTCGATATAATATTGATAGAATAGAATATTCTTTATTATGTACAGTCAACAAAAGAGATAAGTATGCAGGATCGTCGGATATAGTTGAAGTTTAGTAAGAAACCGATGGATGTTCTCGAATAAAAGTTCATTTGTCAAATTAAATTTCAGTCGACAATTCCATCGGTTTCTTACATAACACCTACTGGTCCCGATACATAATGGATGGCCACCCATCCACCAACCAACCGCGGCAAGCGTAGCTTAACCTTCGATCGACCCGTGCGGCTGTTATTCTTTAGTCTAGTGTCTTTAGTCCAGTGTAAAATTTATATTGAACTTAATTTAGGTATATATCTCCAGGTTGCAGTGCTGGTGGTTGTGGCCGTCGCGTACGGTCTCCCGATGACCGACCAGCAAGGGAAGAACTTGGTCACCGGCGTCTTCATCCCTTCTGATGCGTTCAAGAACCTGCAGGACAGAGCCAACGCGAACGCGAACAACCAGATTCAGAACCTGCAGCCGAACTACCAGCCGGCTAACACGAACCAACCGCAGTACCAACCTGTTAACACTAATCAACCTCAGTACTTACCCGTCAACACGAACCAACCGCAGCCGCAGTACCAACCTGTTAACACCAACCAACCACAGTACCAGCCAACCGTCATGACGAACCAGCAACCTGCCCAAAACAACCAGCAACCCACCAATAATCAGCCTGTATTGGTCCTGCCGCCACTTCAGAACAACCAAGTACCAGTCCTGACAAACCCGCCAACCACGAACAGCCAACCGAGTGTTGTTTACACCCAACAACCGCTGACAGCAAACCGCGACCCAAATCGGCCAATTATGGTAATGGCTAATCAGCCAAATAACCAACCTGGCCAGCCAATCGTGGTGATGCAACAGCCGCCGACTTCGTCTAATCAGCCAATGTATGTTCAGCAACCGAACCAACCACCAACTCAGATGATGATTGCCACCAATCCCAATCCCCCTAATGGTAATCAGATGCAAGGGACATGGGTTCAGTCTCCTAATCAGAACCAGCCTGGCTCTATTGTGTACACTCTGATACCACTGAATGGCTAGAGCAACACGAACACCAATTCAGGTGGCTCGTACATAATTTCACTTCAGCCTGGAACTCAAAACCCGATCATATGGAGCACTGGAAAATAGAATTATTCGTAAACTTGAGCTACGTTTTGTGAAAAGATAAAATAAAATAAAACCTAGTCTATTGAATTCCTATGTTTCTTTAATTTTTCTCCTGAACATTGCAAATATAGGTAGCTATATCGACTGCATTAGTGCATCACACGAAATATAGGTAACGGTTCCGATAATTGAAAATACTTACTTGTACTTACCAAAAACAAACTTAATAATTTATTTGAAGAATGTGTGAAACCATGGAGTTTCAAATACATAGGTAGGGGAGACTGGGTACAGTTGAAACAATTTTGCTTTGAACGCTCGTAGCACAGCCATTTTGAAACATAACAAACAACAAAACACATAAAATGAGAGAATAGACTTTTGTCTTCAAATATATCTCAGAATTAGAGGCTCAACTGCCATATTTACTAGATAGGAAGAGTTTAATAAAATAATGTGCCACTGTTTCAACCGTACCCATACCAGGGGCGGTTGAAACAGCGATGGGGGTCAGTTGAAACATAAACAAATAAGTAATAAAAATCAGTTTCTTTATTCATAATCAACAAGAAATAGTTAAATTCTAGTATGGCACCATTTCTATCAGTCTTAATAATAGTTTCGAACATAAAAAGAGCTCTTCTGCTCCGGTTTAAACTAACAAACTAACACTAACACTGCATTTCTTTTTTTCTTGTATCGCAGAAGAGAAGAATGGTGAACTCCGTACATCTCTGCAGCTTTTTGTAAAGAAGTCCCTTTTTTGACTTCTACATACGCATTTTCGTATTGAGTTATATCACACTCTCCTCTTGAAGTTTTTTCTATACGTTGTCTAGGCATCTAGAACGAAAAAAGCAAGGGTTATCATTGTTTCAATCGTACCCACAATAATTGCTTCATCCGTCCCCATACCCCTCAACCGCTAATAAAACAAACATAGCGTCGAAACAAAACAACATAAACAAAAACGAATCACGGTTTTAGAACCTTCAAAATCTAACAATAAAACAGAAAATCACTCAAAATGCAAATGCTTATATCAACAAAGTAATTTGAAAAAGAAAACAATAGAAAATACTTACTTTTTGTCGAAAAAATATAATAGGGTCCCCTGAAAACGTACAGAGCGCGCGAAGTGCAACGCGTTACTGTGATTCATGTCCTTTCCCCTTGTACCCCTTACCACACCGCTAATAGTTTACGAGTTATTAGCGTTGGTTTAACCGTACCCTGTTGCAACCGTACCCAGTCTCCCCTACCTACCTACATAGATTGAAACACTACGATTTTTTATTAGATACATGCACTAAAATTATATATAATTTCTAAACCCCTGTTAGAACTGCTGCTTAGGTATACGACATTATTCAGGATACCTCTGTGGGAAAATGTCTAGTTTAGTCATCATTAACACACACATTCTCAGGTCTCAGCATACATTCACGTATTAGTTTTTGTTTAATCTGTGTTTTTACTTCACACACTAGAGAATAACATCATGGATAAACAAGGCCCAACACCGTGTGTGGTCGTTGCCATTTATTATTTTCCATTCCATAAAAGACATGGCGACCGGTAAAAATTGGCGCCAAAGGAATCATTTATCGTATAAAAAAAAAGCTGCTCGGTAAAATTATGCAAAAAGCGATGCAAGTGAACAAATTGGAAATATTAAAATAAAATAACAACTTATCAATACTCGTAGGTACGCCCTTGAAATGGAAAGAGGTCTCTGAACGACTTGGTTGGATGGTACATAGGTACAGACGCCAGCACATCAACCTACCCGAAACTGTCACATTTTCTCAATCAACTTTAAACCTTATACTTTAGTGATAAAGATGAAAATCGATTAAAGAAATTTGACAGATTGTAGTAGGTTGATGTGCTGACGTCTGTACTTAATGTTTAGAAATTCTGCTGATGTTTGCATATGTCATATTATTTTCTATAATAGGTATTGCTATAACATACAGGGTGTTACGGAAAGGGTATATCAATACAAACGGGCTGAAGAGTGTATCTGGTCTAGAATCTCTGTACGAAATTTCAGCTCAAAAGCATTAACTTTAAAAATGCTTAATATTTTTTTTATTTCGACATCACGGCGCTGCACTGGCGCGCGGCAGCGTGATGTGCGTGTACTAGGCGCACAGACACACTACAGATAATAAATAATGACCCTCGTAGTGCGGTGACACGTTTGTTATGAAATTCAATTTAATAAACTATCGAAATAAAAAAATATTAAGCATTTTCAAAGTTACTGCTTTTGAGCTGAAATTTTGTACAGAGATTCTAGACCAGATACACTCTTCAACCCGTTTGTATTGATATACCCTTTCTGTAACACCCTGTATATTACAGAAACTAGTATGATATTCATTATATGTATAATAGATAATCTGGGGGCACGGTAATGCCCCTGCCAAGACGAGCCAAGCGAAGCGCAAGGGCACTACCTACCTTTTCGCGCAGAGCTTCGTCGTTTTTTTTGAACCCTCATAACTTTGGTTTGGATTATACCAGATAAACAAACTTCTCGGGATATGATGTCAATTTATATTTCAATTGCATAGCTCTTATACTTTAGATTTAATTGATATCTAAACAACCCCGATTTCGTCACTGACTCACTGATGATCATCAAAATTCTTAGGGTACTTCCTGAAGTCCTAAAAAGCGTAAGTTTGGTATGTAAGCTAGTATTAGTGCACAAATAACAAAAAAAAAAAAATTAAAACTTGGATAAAAATAAACAAAATACAAAATAAATGTCAACTTACAAAAAGAACTGAAATTCCACCAAAATCATTTTCATGTAAAATGTTGCCAAGATGAGACCATATGGCTCGCACTGTCAGATCTCATGTAGAGCCAAGCTTCTTACTCTACACGCCCTAACTCTACAAGCCCTAACTTCACAAACTCTACACCTTAGTCAAAATTGGTTAGGCTTGGTTGACTAAATGGATAAATAAATAACTTTTCGTCAGTGCGAGCCATGTGGTCTCGTCTTGACAATATTTTACAAAATGTTTTTGGTGGGATAGATTATGCTAAACTACGGTATGAAAACTATTGTGAAATCTGTATATCTTATGAGAAACGTAATTTATGCCTTCAGGTAACCACCGCCCAAATACCTATTAACTGTTGGGATTTTGAGATTAGATGCGTTATTTTAATCCACAGTTTTATCGAGAAATTGTAAAAGAAGACCTTTTAGTTACACCTTTTAGGGCTTTTTACTTTGAGAAAGAAAGCCTTTTTGTTGTTTCCTGTTCCACAGCCGAACAAAGGTCTGGCCTTCACACAGTCTTAGTAGTACTCCCCTACGTCTTTCTCCGCTGCCTTCTTTGACCAATCCGTGAAGAATGAATCTAAGGCGAGGCGTCCCACTAGTGCATTCCAGGCCTGCATCCGATGACGTCGACTACACCACTGCGTGACCATCTGTCCTAATGCATACACTGTACACAGGTCCTAGATTGTGTGCTGTGTGCCTGTGTGTGACTAACTCACAGAACACTATTACTCCTCTAACTGACTATAAGTAGCATGCACGATAAGAAACCAAACCCCTAACGCCATCTAGTGAACAAATATGAAACGAACCGTGTTGAACTGCCCAAAAAACTACAAGAATCTGTCGACTGCGATCAAACAAGACATGTATCGCTATAAAACAAACCCATTGGATTTTTTCATAGATATAGAATTCCGTAGATTGGGCATGAGAGTGAATGAGAGCTCCCGCTTTAACGGAACTTTGCTGTGTTAGAAAGAGAGAGAAAGTGATGCTGTTAACAGGGCCAAACACGTATTTGCTACCGGCCCATACCGGCCCCGGTGACTGTTTACGTGAGCGTTTCGGCAATTATTTAAGCGAACTAGAGTGATAACCTGTGATTAAATAACCATAATACGATGGTTTCTTGTGCAGTACCAGGATGTGAATCTTCCAAAAAGAAAAACCCCCAGGATTACTCGTTTCACCAGTAAGTTTACAATGTGTTTTGATCGTTATTTCTGCATTAACAATGCACTAATAAGCCGGCTATAAGCAAAATATGATGAGAACATTATTATACTTACGATTTAGATGAATTAGCATGCCTAAAACCACCGTATTTAAGAAATAACAAATAGAGAAATACGAAGGAGTTATAACCTCACTTTTTAGTGATACGATAGCCTAATTTTTGTTGATATCGACAGCTAAGATAGGTAGCTTCATACAAATGCATAATCTTAGAAAAATAGATTATATTTAAGTACTTATTGTAACAAACAAAATAAAATATAGATATATGTATTACGCACACACTTACATTTTACGCATACTTAGATCAATGGTTTTTGGTCTCGTTTGATTGTTGACATTACCAATCTACGGAATTCTATATCTATGGATTTTTTAGTTGCCACAACTTTATTCTGTCTATGGTTGTACTTTAGTCGATGTTTTACTCAACTAACCCTTATTCGATTTAGAAATGTCACGACGACATGACATTTCGAAAGTGAATGAAGCAGCACCAGCACATCACTAGTGTTTAAGCCACAGAGTAGAGTACTTTTTGATAGCCAACATGGCGGTTGCGGTGCAGTTTGTCATTTACGGAAAGACAAAAACTAAATAAATAATTATTTGTGAGGGAGGCATTACAAAACCACAAAAATGTCGTCAACAGAGCCTTCCCAGAATAAAACCTGGGAGCTCTCCCTGTATGAGCTTCACCGTACGCCGCAAGAGGTGATAACCGACGCCACTGAGATCGCGGTGTCCCCTCGCAGTTTACACAGTGAATTAATGTGTCCAATTTGTTTAGACATGCTCAAGAAAACCATGACTACAAAGGAATGCCTCCACAGATTCTGCAACGACTGTATCATAACTGCCCTTCGTTCTGGCAACAAGGAATGTCCTACATGTCGAAAGAAGTTGGTGTCGAAACGCTCATTGAGGCCAGACCCAAATTTTGATTTGTTGATCTCAAAGATATACCCCAGTAGAGACGAGTATGAAGCTCACCAGGAGCGGCTGTTGACGAAGCTGAGCATGTCACACTCGCAGGCGTCGTTAGTCAACTCGATCACAGAGGGAATAAAACTGCAGTCTCAAAACAGGCCTCAGAGATCTAGGAAGAATCATGATGATAACAGTAACACTTCTAACTCGAATGGTAACAACACAGAGAATGCTCAGAATGGTAGTACAGGGACAGTTCCTGCTGCGCCTAAGGATGGGACGTCTACTACAGGCATCCCAACACCGTCAGGCCAGTCTACATCCAACCCAGCCTCGGTGAGGAGCACACCGTCCCCTGTACCGTCTAATATCAGCTCGATTTCAAAAAACACAAGCACCACTAAGAGGGCCAAGTCTATTTTAACTTCAGAGAGAAGTGAGGAGAGTGAATCAAGTGATGGCAGGTGTGTTATGTTTATATTACTAGCCTACATAACTGTATAATGCAGCAACTTTTATCTTATGTCATCTCAATTTGAACTCTTGGGTTTTTTTTTTTTAGACAGACCATCAAATGGGCCTTTGCTTTTGCATAAAATAATTACATCAACAATTCCAATCTTGTAACATAGGTATTACATTATAAAAGTAAAGCTAACCAAAAATCTGATTGAATCAACCTAAGAAAATATTAGATTTTCAATATTAATCTTATAAGCTATGCACTCCTTGTGAATTCACTTGTACTGCTTTGTCTATCTTGTGTAGGTTTTATATTCAGATTCTAATAGTATTCTTATTGAACCCTCATGACACAATTTATGTTTTAACAACTATTTTACAATGGAAATTACAACATACTGCTAATGCACTCAATTAGTTGCTATTACCGTGATAACTACATCTATACATTAATTGTTATTTCTTATGCCTGTCACAATGCTGAACATGATGGGCCTCTTACAAGTTGTGTCATATCACCCAGAGCTCACCTTTCCAAAAACTTGTTAGATTGGCATATTTTGCAATATAGTTATCAATTAATCTTATAATTATAAATTACTAGCTGCGCCCCGCGGTTTCACCCGCATGTCTCGATCCCGTGAGAATATCGGGATAAAAAGTATCCTATGTCCTTTCCCGGGACTCCAACTATCTCTGTACCAAATATCATCTAAATTGGTCCAGCCATTTGAGCGTGAAGAAGTAACAAACATATAAACACACACACACACTCACAAACTTTCGCCTTTATAATATTAGTGTGATTAATAATGGTTTACGTATGATTTATTTCAGGACTGAAGGTGAGAACTCAATGGACACAGAAGGCGAGGGGGAGCCTCTAAACCCAAACGAGATTGAGCTGGTGTTCAAGCCGCACCCCACAGAGATGACAGGAGATAACCAGCTGATGAGGGCTCTCAGAGACAGCTCTGTCAGATACTTGAAGACCACTGCCAATGCCTCTGGTAAGTGCATTAACTTACAGTATAGGTAATACGGGCTGGTGTCCGCAACTCCACGTCAATGCGCGTATTTTGTGTACGGACTTATAGTATAACCAGAAGAATGTTATAATCCAACATAAATAACTGTTTAGTTAACAAACATAACATCAAGCCAGTTTTACCATGATATGAGGCAGAGGTGTATCTACCTATAGTAGGTATTCATTTTGCCAGTTGTTTGAATCTAATGTAATAGGAGGCAAGCCTATTGCGATCAACAGGACCCAGGCCCCAGGCTGTATTACCGTACAAGAAAATGTTAGGTCCTAATATAGAAGGTCTTTAATCTGCAACCTGTTACTATGGATTCAGTACATGATTCTGGATTCTGGTTTGTGTGACATCCCTGCCACCCTGTATAAACTGTTTTTTTTTTTATGATGGTAGCAAAGACGTCTTTGGATAGAACTTACATACCACAAATGATGCAAATGCAGAACCCAGTCTTGACTCAAAGATTACAGTACATAAAATATATATAGGTTTTGGAAAAGGAGATTTTTGGTCTGTAAACAACCAAGTAATTATGTCTAGAGAAAATGTATATAAGCAACTCTTACAAATTGTCTGCTACAGATTGAAAGTAACATCAAAGTCTTTGTGTGACACTTACTTGAAGACAAGTACCAAATCAAGGTTTAAATACAGAACACGATAAACATATTCAATTGGTTATGGCTATAGTTGTGTTTAAAGTGGTTCAAATTAACACCTTATGTATAATTATATATAACACTATTTTCGATCCCGTGGGAATATTGGGATAAAAACTATCCTATGTCCTTTCCGGGGACTCAAACTATCTCTATACCAAATTTCATCTAAATTGGTTCAGCGGTTTAGGCGTGAAAAGGTAACATACAGACAGACAGAGTTACTTTCGAATTTATAATATTAGTATGGATTAGTAAATGGATAGAAAATTACCAAGGTCTTCATTTTTGTTACTACTTTTAGCCGAATGAATTATGTACTCATAGTAAAAGATCCATCTCTCTTGGGCTTAGCTTTAAGAATATCTCAGCTCATTGCAGTTTCTTAGCAACAATTTAGCTCTGATTTTGCACCCTTTATTATGTTATTAGGGTCAATGTTTTAAACAAATGCTGGTTTTTATGGTGAAGTTTATTAACCTTTTAAACCATCAACGTATCGCCATACCCCTGACGCCAGGCCACTTTAACAAAACAACACACACACACTTAAAACAACAAATTTCTCGATATTGGTGGTTTATTTATATTAGTTTCATGGAATACAATATAGACGGAAGCTTAAACGATTAAATTATATAAATAAAAACACAGAAAAGTAATGATTAAATTGTTTATTTCATAATATGGTGCGACCCGTGCGACGTGTATTTTGTCATATATTTGTGATGTTGACGTTCAGGGTAAGATTTCGTTTGTCACATATATGTGACATTGGCGTTCAAAAGGTTAAGCATCCCTGTTGGAAGTACTATGCCTCTAGCCATGATTTTCTTAGTAGGTTAGAAAGCTATTATGTTATGGTTTCACTGACTCACCTATTCTATTGAAAACATGCATCTTAATCTGCAATCTTAAATATTTCTTCAAACCTATGATTGTTTTATTAAATGCCGAATTTCTTTTCAATTCCAGTGGACCACTTGAGCAAGTACTTGGCGATGCGTCTCACCCTAGACCTGGATGCAGAGCTGCCGGAAGCATACCGTCTGCTAAACTTCTGTATCTACGTTGCGCCAGCGCCTGGGCAGTTCGTGCCACTGGCTGGCTCGCAGACGCTCCGCCAGATCAATGATAAGTTTTGGAAGGTAAAAACTAAGGTTTGACATACATATGTTCTTATTAAAAATAAGCTCATTTGAGGATTGGTAATCTTCATGAGGTCCTGGGTCTGATCCCCAGGTAGAAAGAAAAACTTAATTTTATTTGTTAAGCAGTGTCCTTCCCATTAGGAATTTGTTATTTTCTCTCTGTACTTGATTGGTGGAAATAGACTAATGAAATGTGGATTTACTGCATCTGTCGGTGTTCGGGAATAGAGTTTTATGTTATGTTTGAACATTGCTCGGAATTATTGGATATTATTGTACTGTATTTATATCCACTGAGGATAATCCCTACATGATATATTATGCATGTTGAAATGCAATTAATTGCCTTCAGATGCAGCTACTATTTTCCCTATTACTATGAATACCACCATTGTTTACGTAACAACAATTTGTTAGGTACTATAAATTAACAGGTTTAAGACATTTTGTTTATTTATTCTTCAGGTAAACAAACCACTGGAAATGTACTACTCCTGGAAGAAAACCTAGATATAATCAATATTTTAGCAACATGAAATGGAAGTGCAGTGATACAGTATTTATAAGTAATTTTTATTAATCTTAATGTACACAACACAATTAACAAGGAGACTTGGACTCTTGATAATTTGTGATAAGATAATATCAATGGAATATATCTCAAGAATATTAAATTTATTATAAGTTACGCTTTAGTTTTAAGTTGTCCATATTTTATGTATTCATTGAATTGTATCATATTTTTTTAAGAATTCAGAATTTACTAAATTGTTTTAAATATTTAGAACTTCTCGATTTTAAAATTGTAAATATTTATAATCTTCTATCTAATGATGAATTGAATCCATAATGTACTAATAAAGTACTTGACAACTGTAGTCACTCATAGTATAATATTTTATTATTTTACGTAAATATTAGTCAAGAATGTGGCTGAAGCAATAGCCTTTCAAATTGAATGCAGTTTTAAATTAAATGTACAATATTGTGCAATTTTATTAAATGAGAGATGAAAGCTACTCCTTATTTTTATTTTATGGCCAATAAAGCAAAGTATTACATAATATACAAATAAATTTAAATTGGTATTTAGGTACATTCACTCCTTTTTAGATTATGAAGTATTCAATTAGTTATGGTTTGGCAAGAAACTTGTTTCAGTTATCAGTATTTGAATAACATGTAGGCATCAAAGCATCTACTAAAATAGAACATCTAATCGGGTGTTAATGTACATTGTACTTATCAAAAATCCACTTTGATAGCAACAGAAGTGCATCATTGCAGTCGCCAATCCTGGAAGCAATTTATCATTTAGATAAGTATAAAGGCGTGGCCTAAGCATTATCGCATAAGTAGGTAGGTATCTACCTATATTTTGCCAACAAGAATAATACCTCTCCAATACACAGCAATAAATACATTAATAATGTCACTTCAATGATAACTCCTCCCAAGATAACAATGATAATTCCTGTAGGTAAACGTTTTGCCGCGATGATTAACAAGAAAACAACGATTACAATAAATTATTTATTTTCCTATTATTATCGAAAAGCTCCACATCCTAGTGGTCTCGAAACAAAACATTTAAAGGAAATAAGGACGGAAAACAATATCGCAAATCACAAATACATAGGTACATTGTACTGTAACAAGGTATACCTAACTAAACACGTCTAGAAAATGGAACACCAAACATTTTGATCGTGAACTGTGAAGCCTTCGCTTCCAATTTGAGCACTCAAATCGGCGCGAACTTTAAAAATTACGTAGGTAGTATAGGACCCGGTACCCGGCACTGCCCGGTATTTCTTCACATCTTGTCGTGCGGCGGAATGCTGAATTATTAAATATTTTGTACTACATTTGATTTGACATTGACCTTTGTTAGCAAGCAGTGCCGCGAAGAACTACCAAGTTTATACAGTACACTTTGTAATATCTTAAGTATAAACAAATTCACAAGGCACTGCGTGTTTTCAAGCGGTGCTTTTTATTTTGACGGTGTAAAATGGTTCCTAAAAGCACAGTATTCCCTTCTAAGAGCTTTCGTTGTCTCTACTTTTAACGACTGCAACCCATCAACAATTCCTTCCTTGTCATCTGATTGTAGTGCATTCGTGAGCCTCTCCATTGTAGCGAAATCTATTTCTTCTATTCTTTCTGCTTTTTCTAACAATTTGTATACGTCATCCAAGTATTTGCTGTGTGTTCGAGATCCGCTTTCAGCGTTCTCTTTATAATTAAGCAACTTTTCTATGTGCTCCCAAACACACAGCGCTCGACGACCAGATTTCAATTTAGAGGTGTACATAAAACTCCTGAAAAATTTTCTACCTCTCTCATCATTGAGAACATTTTCGATTTTGTCCGTAAAACGATCCAAGTCAGATTTTGTTATTCCTTCATGGTCGTCACAGCCGCAGGCGACAAAGCAATTATCCATTCTAATATCATTTGTGAAACACCTCGGTTGTTTTGTTTCGAATATCGATCCAATAATCAACCAAACCTATTACATTTTTGAACATAAACACAATCCGTACGGTACATTGTCGAAACTCACAAAAAGTCTGGTAATTTCGGTACCTAGACACAAAAAATTGCACTTCAACGTATTAAACTCCAAACTTTTAGTCAAATTATGATTCACTTGTGAGTAACACGAAGAAGTGAGGTTAACTACAAAAATAGGTTTATACGCTGAGGCACGAGCCGACAGCTTCCGTGCACGGCGTAAATAAACTGCGTTTGCGTGCCTTGCGCCTTGCGGGCTGGGGCGTATTGGTACGAGAAGTCACGAAGTTCACGATGCCGTGATAACGTAATGCGCATGCTCGACTTTCTTAGTTTGAAAACTCCCGCCGGATATTCCACAAAAACATTATCGACAAACTTGCTGAGTATACAAGTTACTCAATCAAAATAAGACAATAACAAAGAGAGGCAGCGCGTCTCGCGAAGGTGAGAATGTGACTCGTATGAAAAATGTGAATCATTACATCACTAGGTACAGGTAAAAAATCGCCGTGACCTCGGTCGACGACTGGCGTTGTTCATTCATGGGAAATAATATCAACGAGGTGAAGCGAAGACAATAGTCTTCGGTAGGTACGCTTATAACCGCTCCCCTTTGCACAACACCGGTTGAGCGTCCCCTTTTCTTATGTAGGTACTTAGGTAAATAAGTACGTAGGTAATACCTACCTACCTTTGTTTGATATAGATAGGTATCTATAACAAAGGTATGGGTAATTTGATAAGTATCTATAACAGATTACTTAACACATAAATAGACTAAGTACAGAACTTCTAGGTCATATTATTAGAAGTTTTTTAATGTCTGCCTATACCCATGCAGTAGTGTGTGTCTAATGTTCGTTGGAGGCCGCCTATCCAACCGAATTTCGGTTTTATTTTCGGCCGAAAAAAGAACAATCGGTCGAAGGATACTGAACAAGACAAAGTCACACAGTGTCCATCAATGCGTTAAGTGCTGTCAATACTTTCAATTTATTTATTCAGAGAAAATTGATAGTTACATCAACAAAGCACTAACTGTGAAAATGAAAAAAAACATTACCAATTCTCGCATACAACACCAGATTGTTTGATTATTTATACGTAAGTAAAACACTTATTTCGGTTTTCGGCCGAAAAAAAAAAAATAATTTTCGGTCAGACTCTAGTTTTGTATAGTATGCATGCGTATTGTTATTTATTTTAGAAGAAAGGCACAGCCAGATCCCTGTATAAGGTAGTCTAAAACCTAGATGTCCCTCGCAAAGAGTATAATGTCCCTCGATCGAATCCGTACCATTAATAATTTTAGCCGAAATTGACATAACATGTGGGCAATCCCGTAGTATAGCCGACAGTTACCAAATCCAGATGTGATGCTCCAACCAAGATCTAAATATTTATCCTCACCTCTCGATTTCCGCTCGTTTGTCTTTGTCGGTGTATGTGTACCTGCTGCAGCAGCCTGGCTTGGGATATAATATACTAGCTGCGCCCCGCGGTTTCACCCGCATAAGTTTCGTTGTTTTTTCCGGCCATTTTTTAACTCTCCGTAAGAACCATCCTCGTACTTCAAGGAATATTATAAAAAAAGAATTAGCGAAATCGGTTCAGCTGCTCTCGAGATTTGCGCTTAGCAACACATTCAGCGCATTAAAATTTAAAAATTAAGTACTACCACAGAATACTTAATAGTACTACGGTACTACACCACACTCCCCAATATGAATGGTGTTATAAAAATCTATCTGGCTAGAGTCCGGTAGTTACTGTAAATCTGTAATGTTGTTCCTCAAGCTTTGACTGATCGAATTTGTGGGCTGTCATTCATTTTCGCGACTCTGCTTCCAAGAATCGAGATGAAACCTATAATAGATTATTCGGGAATAAAGCAGTCTTATATGTCACGCGCGGTCGCTATATTGAATTCCGAGCTCAACGAAGGGTTCTAATGTTCCCGAACGTCACAAGAGAGATCAGAATATAAATAGAATCCCGAGTAATTACAGCAAAGGATTCAAGCTCGCGCGAAAAAACCGTAGTCCCCGATAAAAAAACCGGCCAAGTGCGTGTCATATCAAGCATAGTGAAGGGTGCCGTAGTTGTGGTGAATATTTACGCATGCACAGTACCTACCTACCATTTTCATGGACCGTTAAAATAAGTTTTGTATTTTTCATAAAAAATATGAAAACAAAGTCATTTCTACGGTTGAAACCGAAAATATATCCTACTTAAACTATTTACTTAACTCACTTGGAAACATCATAGGTACATGCCTAATCTTTTTAATTAGGTATGGGATCCAACAACCCAGACGCTTATGTGCCAAAATTTTATTATGCTCTCTGCCTACGCCTCAAAGGAAAATGTACTTAGGTAAAGTTATAGTAGTATACAATTTATGATATAACAACGCCCGATGGACTAGTACCTAGGTAAACAAGTAGGAAAGCAATAATATATTGCTAGCCTACTACTACTACTACTCTCTGCCTACTAGCAATATATTATTGCTTTCCTACTTTGTTTACCGTACTGCTAAAACGTTTATGGTCAATTAATGTGTACCTGGTACCTGCCTATTTGATTTTGATAAACTCTTAAATAAATGCTGCATAACTGCATTCATAGATACTGTATACAATGTGCACTGTATCTTGCTTAAAACCTCAGGCTTAAACACAATTAAAAAAAAAAAAGACTGGTTGCACTCCGGGAGTGCCGGCAGAAGTGAAAACTTGAATATTAACGTTGAAATAAATCAATTATGAATTGAATTAATATAACTAATTTTTTTTCACTATTTCTGCGTCACTTTTTTCATTAATAGATGCACTTTGTTCAATTTCCATATTTTAAACACTTTATATACACGAATTTTACGAATACACAGCAGTGTGGCTACTACACAGACGGTCGAGCCATCAGCTGTCCATCCATCCATCCACATCCACGTCTACCATCACCGTCACCGTCACCGTCACCGTCCCCGTCACCGTCACCGTCCCCGTCCCCGTCACCGTCACCGTCACCGTCCCCGTCACCGTCACCGTCACCGTCACCGTCACCGTCACCGTCCGTCCGTCCGTCCAGCCATCCATCCATCCATTATCGTGTCTCACTTGGTTCACTTCGGTTGGCGCCGCTGTAGAAAGAGGGGGGGGGGGGGGAATCTCTCCTGACGGTCACGTGTCCTGACGCGATGTCCTGACGCGAGTTTAACATTTTTTCCCCATTACAAAAAGTGTGCAACGCCGCTAAAGAAGTTTTCACTTCAAAAAATAAAGAGTAGAGTATTCTATTCTATTCTAATTATACATTCCTTCTAACACATCATTCATTCATTCATTTCGTATTTACTATTGTGGAGTGTTAAACACTTCTCACCACCAACCTAACCTTCGATCAATTAGTCAAAGTACTTATGCGTAACCAGGCGGATTTCGGCCACTTTGGAATTTTATTTTATTTTTACTGAATATCTGCTATGTGAAGAAAATTTGAATTTCGCGGGCTCTTATAAATCATCATTATGTATAATGGCCACTAGTAGATGGTCATCGTTTGACTACCCAGATGCTCAGATTTTTTTGAAATGGCAAATATACATACCGACAAACAAGAAGCAATGGGGTTAAAAACTGAAAGCTCGTCATAGGTAGCAGCACTGTTCAACGTCTACAAACTGCCATTGTTTTGTGTCTATCACTTTAACGAAAACTAGTTTTGTTATGAGACAGGCTACGAAAAAACGAAGCTTCTACCACTGGCAAAATAGCAGCTTTAGTGGAAAAGACAATAAATTATGAACGTCTTATAATTTAAAGGTGATCTTGCATTTTTTTGTGAAAACTTGAGGCGTACGTCAGGAATAACCTGATTGTGATTTAATTAGCTCAAGGATGTAAACTTCAGAGATGATCCCAACACTGATCTGATTATGTATATTAAGGCGAATGGGTAGTTGTAGCCCGCGAAATTCAATTTTTCTTACGTTTTTTGCAATTTTCAGGTCAGTGTCAGGTTGTATCTTGATGAAAATATGATTCGCGACAATAACAGGTACGTATTTACAGAATTATAATAATTAGAATCATTAATACATCTTTCTAAGTTAGATTTCTACCGTTAAGAACAAATCTCGTATGGAAAAGTGTTGGTGGTAGAAATCTAACTTAAACAGATGTATTAATGATTCTGATGATTATAATTCTGTGAATACGTACCTGTTATAGTCGCGAATCAAATTTTCATCAAGATACAACCTGACACTGACCTGAAAATTGCAAAAAACGTAAGAAAAATTGAATTTCGCGGGCTACAACTACGCATTCACCTTAATATTATAGAGAAGTAAAGTTTGTGCGGTTGTAGGGGGTAATCTCTACCAGTCGGATTAGAAAAATTATTTTTATATTTGATCGCTCAATTCCGCTATAGGCTATCATCACGCTAAGTCTCTTAGGGGCCGAGCGAAAATAATAAAAGACAGAAAGAACGCTAAGCGAAAGCGAAGTGATAGCGCGGGCAGGTGATGCGATGTGACGGGGTGGGTTGGGGGAACAAGAAATTCAAAAAATGTGAAACCGGCGTAATACCGGTGAAGGATAGCGGTTCACGTAGCGTTCTAATTATAATTAGGTTTTTTTTAACATGGCAATATACATTCAGACGGGCCAACTTCATCAAAAAATGACGTTTGCGTCGGCCATTTTGCAGTTTTTACGGTAACTGCTCTACACGTGTTGGTAGGTTATTCGACAAAATCTAATGCAAATCTTAAGAAATACAGTATTGTAGTGTGTTATAAATTATCTACGCACATTCCAGGTTGCCGAGATGGCAGTTGCAAAGAAACCCGTGGCTAAAAAAGCCCAACTGCACCAGAAGACTGGTAAGAAAGGAGTCAAAGGTGGTAAAATCCGCGGCAAAGGCATCAAGCGGAAGATCAACCTGAAGTTCATGATCGACTGCACACACCCCGCTGAGGACAGCATCCTCGACGTCGGCAACTTCGAGAAATATCTGAAGGAGCGCGTCAAAGTTGAGGGCAAAACAAATAACCTAGGCAATCACGTTGTCATCGCTAGGGACAAGACGAAAATCTCCATCAACGCAGGTTAGTAGCTATTTTCAACAATGCTTTCGACGTTTTTCCAATGTATATCACGTTCTCTTGTTGTAAAGTTCGTTTTACAAGGATTGTCCCAGTTCCCGTATTGTGTTCCCTTTCTTGACACGTTATCATCAGAGATAATGTTTTTTTTTTTTCAAGGATGTACACTTATTCTGATGATGGGCAGGTCAGTGCAGATTGGCCAATATTATTGCAGATGTCAAGAGTGGATGATTAAGATCACATTTTTATTGTCACCATTGTATTTTATGTAAATCAATGACTCCTGTTGATTAGATGAATGTGTCTTGAGAATTTTGCATAGTTAGTCACTATCTCAGGGCTACATTAGTTCTTACTAATGTTTCAACTTGACCACACAAGTATTATTGCATGATATTTTGTAAACATAACCTTCTTATATTCTCGTGTACACCATGCAAATTTGATGCATCCTACATCCAATAGTTTTTATGGTGTTATTATAACAACAGCCTAAAAGCTACTATTGATTATGATATAACAGTACCTTTATTCAGAACAAGAATTTTGCTACTTTATTTATTGTGAAAATAAATAACCATGTAACTCATATAAAAAAAAACTGTTCACGAATAGCCTCGGACACAAGCGTTTAGTTATAACTTTAATGATTTAAAACTTAGTTCCTGCGGAGATGTCTCATACTCAGTTACATTCTAACATAATGCTATCCTCTTTCCAGACATTCCCTTCTCAAAGAGGTATCTGAAGTACTTGACAAAGAGGTACCTCAAGAAGAACAACCTTCGTGATTGGCTGCGAGTGGTGGCTTCTGCTCACGACTCGTACGAGCTGCGTTACTTCAACATCAACGCTGACAGCGACAATGAGGACAATGAGGATTAAGCTATTGACACAATAAAATAGTTTTACACTATGTCTTTGTATTATTTTATGTAGAACTAGCTGCGCCCCGCGGTTTCACCCGCATAAGTTTCGATCCAGTGGGAATCTCGGGATAAAAACTATCCTATGGCCCTTCCCGGGACTCAAACTATATCTTTACCAAATTTCATCTAAATTGGTTCATTGGTTTAGGTGTGAAAAGGTAACATACAGACAGACAGAGTTACTTTCGAATTTATAATATTAGTATGGATTGTAGACCACCCAATACATAGTTCACACAAACTTACTTGACAGAAGTACACAAAGTTGTTTCAGAAAAACCAACAGCTAGTTTGCTTTTGCTAGGGGATTACGGGCTTGGTGTTGCCCATATTCTCTGAAGTTTGTCGCCATTTATATTGATGTCCCATTAGGGGATGAAAACATTCATACCAAACGGCATGCTTCCCATTAGTGAGTTCCTTAGCTTTAGGTACTGTTTCTACACATACCAACTCTGGACATGAATGGTTCAGGAACGCGTTCAGCTTTGCCTCCGCGAACATTCCAGAGGTACTACAGTAGCGTTTCAACCCCATTAGGTGTATGTAGATAAGATTATAGTCGAACTTGAACAAGTATGCCATCCCATGACTTAGTAAACTCAGTTCAGGGCTGGCATGTATAGTAACTGACAGTATGTTCTAGATTGATGCAGTTTAGCCTTAAAAAAATTGACAGGCATGTTTCCCACGACGCTGGTAATCGATATCCGCATCGTTTTTCACATCCGATGTCAATATGTGACCAATGTAGGTACGTTACGGCCTGCCCCCTATTACACAGTGGCGGAACATTTTGAGGCCCTTTTTCCGACTTGAATATCATCAGTCCTGTTTATTGAGAGGCTGAGCGGAACACATAATTCACATAACGATCGCCCAACCTGAGCCCTAGGTACCAGAGCCCTGCTCAACTCCTCAATCAGGTCGTTTACGTAGAGATTAAAAAGGTCGGGAAGGTCAAACCCCCTGCCTAACACCACACCACAGCTTATAATCTTCGGACACAAAAAAAGTCCATCTGACATTGTTGGACTCATGGTATAATAATATACTTTGGACTGATTACAATATTATACCTATCTGATAAGGTCCGTTACCTGAGATATTACTTTCTAGCTTCCCTCACAACAGATCATGATTGATGGTCAAGGAAACGAGCATGCAGCATTATGTCGACATAATGCTTGACAACCTGTTTGAGAGAGAATATAGCCAGCAGTCAGCTATTGTCGAGCATAAAAATAAAGCTGCTACAGAAACTGCTCTTGGGAAAACCTACAACTCCCATAACAACACTGCCTGACTTAGGAACCTAACAAGGTGTTACAAGAGCGAATGCTGAGCGTGGGGTTCCGAGTTCGATTCTTAATTCGGGCAGTGTTGTTTATTTTGCAATTCTTATTTACTTAGCTAATTTCAATAATGGGGAGACCGGGTCTTAGGTTGCATACCAAATGTAAGTATTATAAGTAGGTATCCATCAAGTTCAGACACGGCGGGCGGCGGCGGGGACCGCGCTTCTTATTTATATGAGCATCATATGCGTTCAGAGATGCTAACAGCATGGTTGCAGCCACTGAATTGCACTCGATCGCTAGAAACGTGGAAACAGCACGGTTTGCAAGCGCGGTTCCGTGTGTCTGACTCATGTGTTGTGAACTATAATGTTCATGTCTGCAAACTGGAACACTGTTGTTTAGGCTACGGCTACATTATCGCGATAACGCGAACTACACTTCGCGCTCTCTTTCGCACACCGCTGGACATCTCGCGCTGTTCAACAGAGAGCGCGCGAAGTGAAGTTTGCGATAACGTGACAATGTAGACGTAGCATGTGTGTGTAAAAACACACTGATTAAAAATTATCAATTAAAACTCACAGTTATACATCAACTCAGCCTGTCGCAGTCCAATGCTGGATATAGGCATCTCCCAGGCTGCACCACAACACCCTGTCCTCCGCATTCAGTCTATCCCATTCCAGCCACCTTGACTTTTTGAGGTCGTCGGTCCATCTAGCTGGGGGGCGTCCCACACTACACTTGCCGATACGCGGTCTCCACTCCAGGACTCGTCTGCTCCACCGGCCATCGGTCCTTCGACAAACATGGCCAGTCCACTGCCACGTCTGCTTACCTACTTGTACTCTGCAAGCTATGTCGGTAACTCTGGTTCTTTTCCGGATGACTTCGTTTCAGATTTTATTCTTCAAAGAAACTCCGAGCATAGCCCGCTCCATTACTGGATTAGCGACGAGAAAACCTCGAAGAAGACGAAGTTTTACAAACGCGGGCAGCGTTTGGAAAACTTAGTCAAGGCTTCATCCCAATTGGATCCTTCTGTTGGCTCAAGTCTTCAACCCAATTGGATCCTTACGTCTGCTTCTTTCTCACAAAGTTGTATCTACCGAGCTAGATGACTTGCCCTAGGTAGTAGACGACATACTCCTTCACAACTTCGAGAAGCGACCCTTCGATGTGGGTTGGCCTCGGCAAGACGTACAACGAATTGTACGTGACCTTTGTCTTGTCCAAATTCATGCCGAGGTCAACCCGCCGAGAGGCTTCATTTAGGGAAGGTTCACATCTGACGGAAGATGCGTCGCGTATTATCGGTCGCGTAACGCCAGAACAGACAAATGTATAGAAAAACACTTGACCGTTCACACTCAACCGATGATGCGTTAGTGCGTCGAGCGAATAAATAGACGCAATCGATGTTACGCCCGACGCATCTTCCGTCAGATGTGAACCTTCCCTTAGGCTATGCAGCATCTGGTCTTACTGGTCCAACGTCTGTCATTATGACGATTTCAGCGGCAAAGCGAAGGAGTAAGATGTACTTGCCTCTCACATTGATACTCTATCCAGTCCAGACCAGCGTCCGGTAAAGTTGAGACTAAATAAGGTGATGAAACCGCTACCATCCTTGGAACACACATTCGATGCGATGCGATATTTCTTTGCAGAAGCAGAAGGATGCCGCTATATCCTACGGAATTCTATAAATGCGTATTATCCATTCTCCAACGCCGCAAAACAGCGAATTACAACAACTATTAGAGGGCCCCCAGCACTTATCTAGTTTTAGGTAGAGTTTATTAATTTGGAGAGCGCAGTTTGCTATGAGTTCATAGAAAATGGGGCTAAATATCTAAACTGAAGTAGTCTTATTTTGAAGATTCATCTTTTTCTTCTCGTAACCATAAGCATTATGATATTAGGGATAAAGGGTAATAATATAATGCACATAAAATAATAAGTAACGTATATTTTTCAAGTTTGGTAAATATAATTATAAATTAATTAATATTATAAAATCATTTGAAACGATGATTTTTGTACTACAGCTATTTTAAGATTCGTCACCGCCGTGACTAAGTATTGTCTGAATAATGAAAAATGCGCTAAAGTATACATTGAACTACATGGTAACAACTTACTTGCACCGGGGATTAAGGCGTTAGTGATAACACTGATAACCCTAACATTACATTATTTACTCATATCATTATTATGGCCGTCCACTCATTAAGTTTTCGAGGCCTGAGCCACCATCTTAATGTATCTTTATTAATATGATCACGTTTTCACGGCCTGTAGCGTAGGGATGATTGATATTCATCGATTTTAGCTTAACATTATAAATATTATGTATAATTTGATTTGATTTTAATCCACACAATCTAATTGATTTACTTAAAACATGAGTTCCGTTGAGTATACAATAGTTTTATGACATTACACGATGTATCGACACCACTACTAAAATATTATTGCACAATCAGGTCTGTCAGTCTGAATCTGGTTCTAAGTGGTATTCGGAGGTGATTTCTATAGCTATACCATCAACAGTCTGCAATGTTTTAAATCAACAGGATTTAGTGGGACAATATTCAGTTGCAGGATTTATTTACACACGTCTTGATTATAACATTACTTGAAAATGCTTGAAAATATATTACTTCGAGAAAAACGAAGTGAATGAAGTCCTGCTTCTCGAGAGCATGTGTACGTAAAATAAATAAATAAAAAATAAAATAAAAACGTTTATTTGACTAAGAATACATGGAACAGACAATCAATACGAAAGTCATTTTCTGTCGCATGTGTCCGTGCGATAGCACCGCCTACAAACTGAATACTTATGGAGTAGAATTTCCTATTTTTCTAAGATCGGCGATTAAATACTAAAATCGATGTCGATAACAATGATTCTCCTATAACATTTATTCCTACAAGAACGATGATACGAATGCAAAGGGACGCGACCGATACGGGTCGATGACATTACATGAAAGCAGCACGTGTGGTTTTATTTTTACTTTTGGCTCGATATTACTACACGTCTAAAATTACCCTACTTTCAGGCTCGGGCGTCCAGTGCAATGTTATTATAAAAAATGGGGCGAGCGCTCGTTCAATTCTTGGCGGCGATTTCCTTCATCCTGTTGAGTGCGGAGCCAGCCCGGAACCAGGCGATCTGCTGCTCGTTGAAGGAGTGGTTCAGCAGGATCTTTTCCGTCTTGCCATCTTTGTGCTTGATCTCGCATTCGACGGGCTGTGAAAAAAACATAATTTGATTTAGACACAATTACAATGTTGCAAGTATATTTTAGCTTATAGATGACATTGGCAGGGGGCGTTATTGGTAAACAAGATGGCGGCGAAAGTTCCGATTTTCGCCACGCGGCAAAAGATGCTAGCCGCCATTTTGAATTTGTTGTGACGAAATTGATTCAGTAGTAGGCTGTGTCAGACAACAAATTATACAAAGGCCGTGAGATGACTTAGTATAGAGATAGTTTTGAGTCCCTGGAAAGGACATAGGATATTTTTTATCCCGATATTCACACGGAATCGAAACTTATGCGGGTGAAACCGCGGGGCGCTGCTAGTTAGTTATAAAGACTGAAGTAGATTTGGGCGGGCCACAAAAACCCTCCAACATCACTTTCCTACATTTTGTGTGACCCATCGCCCACTGCAGGCAGGCCGACCCGCGCTTTTTGTATTGAAATGCGATGCGCTGTGGCCCGATGCGGTTGTAATGTGCGCTTAGCTTTAACGGACATGACGTAACTATTGGACTTTTGGTACGTTACCTTGCCGGGTGCGAAGGAGTTGAGTCCGAGCAGCGAGATCTTGTCGTCGGGCTTGATCTTGTCGTAGTCGGAGGGGTTTGCGAACGTCATCGGCAACATACCTTGCTTCTTCAGGTTGGTCTCGTGAATCCTGGAGAGAGAATTGAAAGAATTTATTTACCTTCAGTACACTTACTTGTAAAGTTGCTAATATTGAATTACATTTAAGCGAGGTTTACAATAAGAAACAAGTTTCGTGAAACAGTAGCTTGATTGTTCTGTTTCGGGCTTTAGCTAACTAACACTCGGTTATTGAAAAGACGATAAATTCAGAAATTTTGAAAATCAATAAATAACATTAGATATAGTTAGGAAGACTTATCTAATTAAGACTATATTTTGAATAAGTTTATAAGGCGTCTCTCCCTACTATCTACTATTTTGCTGTGCCCTACAAGGTATATAATGATCCCATTAAATTTTAAGCTTCCACTTAAGTACAGACGCCAGCACATCAACCTACTACAATCTGTCAAATTTCTTTAATAGATTTTCAACTTTATTACAAAATTATAAGGTTCAAAGTTGATTGGGAAAATTTTACAGTTTCGGGTAGGTTGATGTGCTGGCGTCTGTACGTAAGTATTGTGGAATGCGATAAATGTTTGAGTATTGAGTGGAAACCGGCATGTCCTAGAACCAAAAATTCAAAGACATGTGACATCTACCAACCCGCACTGGGCCCGCGTGGTAGATTACGGCCCACTCCCTCTCACAGAGAGGAGGCCTGTGTCCCAGCAGTGGGAACATTATAGGCTGATGATGATGATGATTGAGTAAAGAAGGGAAAATGTTACCTAGCGAAGGACTTGACGATGATGGCCCGGCCGCCAAGATGCCTGGGCTCGAGCGCGGCGTGCTCGCGTGAGGAGCCCTCGCCGTAGTTCTCGTCGCCGACGACGACCCAGCGGATCCCGGACGCCTTGTAGGCGCGCGCCGTGGCCGGCACGGGGCCCCACTCGCCGGTCTTCTGGTTGCGCACCTTGTTCAGTTCACCGTTCTCGGCGTTTGTGGCGCTGTGGGTAATAATTGCGGATGATTACAAGTATTAGAACTGTGAATTACGAGTATATGTAGTTTTGAAAATAAAATTATGAGATAGGGAATTTCGACTTGTAAGTGAACGTTTTTTTTTCAGGAGATATCATAAATATTAAAAGCCCACTTGCACCACAAATAATGCTTTTAGCGCTAAACGAATTTAAAACATCGTTCTGTTTCCGTCAATGGTTTGAAGATGACAGAGATAGAATGATATTTTAGTAAACTTGTCAAATTAAGAACTAAAGAATGAAAAAAAATATATTATAAAACCATTCTCCAAATACGAATACTTACGTAATAAACATGTTATTGGAGATGTTGTCGAGATGTCCGCGGTACTTAAGCCAGGGCCCGGCGGCGGAGATGTGGTCGGTGGTGCACTTGCCCTTGACCTTGATGAGGATGGTCATGTCCGTAAGGTCCTTGCCGTCCCACTTGTCGAAGGGCGCCAGGAGTTGCAGACGGTCAGATGTAGGGGCGACGTCCACTTGTACCTCTGTGGGTGAGGACACGTTTTTTTTTTTGTTAATTAATTAGTTATTTGTCAATATCGCTGTACAAAATCAAAATAAATGTATGTTATTTCTTTACATATAACTAACGCCGCCATCTTGTTTCCTCAATACATTTTACAAATGTTTACCAACAGTGCCCCCTATCAACGTCATTCGAGTGCCAAAAGATCCTTGTCGCACTGTATATATATATATTTTTACTAAACAATTTTTTATTTTATTTATTTGGGAAGACAAACAATTGTACAATATGTTTTACAAAAAAGGAAAGAAAATATAGATAAGACATATGGGTAAATGTACAATCAACGACGTTTCCACAGATTACTTGTGTACATTATTAATTAGGTACGTACAAACTACATTTAAATACTAAGTAGGTATCTTAAACTTTTAGCTTAGCCACTAATCATTATTTTTGACCATCGCACAAACTATCAATAATTTTTTTTTTTGGAAATGCTTTGAGACAGAAAGAAGATAATATATCTAGATGATAAAAGTGCTTATTATAAATCTTTAGTAGCCGACGGGGTGGAGCTCGCTCACCAGCATGTGTAAAAAAAACAAAGCCACACAAAAAGTAAGAATCTTGTATCTATCTTAGCTATGGTTTTATGCAGACATCGAGAAAAGCCTTTACTTTGTGTAGTCAATTTCATCACTATTGCTCTCAAAACGGTAAAGGAAAACATCGTGAGGAAACCAGCATGTCTTAGATCCAAAAATTCGAAGACATGTGACATCTACTAACCCACACTGGGCCCGTTAGGTGGATTACGGCCCACTCCCTCTCACAGTGAGGCCTACGGGACACAGGCTGTCCCAACAGTGGGAAAATTATAGGCTGATATGATGATACCGAGTATCATATATCATACCGTATGTCACTTGAATCAATCTCCTCAATACAAGTAAAATAAAGCTATACATACTGGAGCCATCGGCGGGTGGGTGTTGGTAGGTGTCCTGGCCGGGGTCGAATCCCCTGGAGGGCAGCTCGTCGGCGAACGGGTCCGAAAGCTTAAACTTCTTGCCGTCCGCGCCCGTTAGCGAGTCCGTTAGCGGGTTGAAGTCGAGACGACCTGAGGAAATAATATATTTGTAGTGGCAATACATACACTTGGTATAGGCAATTGGTATTAAGAATACATCTGTGTGCAGTCTTCTTCGAAATAAGTGTTAAGCCTGATTTAATTGCCTGTGCCATACCATTATATTATTGTTACTAAATGCATGCTATCCAGAATGTAAAATCTAAATATTTGTACGGCTGAAAAGCCGAATATAGTGAAACTCATTATAAATGTTAAGAACTTATGTTACCTATGTTCTTGCAAATAAATATATCATTCATTCATTCATTAGTTGAAACAACAATAAAAATTACACCATCAAGACAGTGTTTAGACGATGCAAGTCATTTGTTGCTTAAATTTTATTTTATGCCGCATGCTAGAAACTGCATCGTGTAAATAAGACTTTATAGTGTAAGTACCTATAATTTATTGAAAACACAAGGGATAATTGGTATTTTTGACGCGTTTTTAAAATCTAAAGATATTTTGGTAAAACTTTACATTATAACGAAAGAATCATTCCTTTTTAATTTAGATTTAATGGAATCAGTGTTTTGATGATCCCATTGACACTCAAGTCAGTTAAAAGGCCGATGAACCTCGAGTAGATTAGATACAAAATGCAGAGAACCGAGAGATATGGCGCTTTTTGATTAATTGACAACTTTGTATGTTACGACCGGTGAAGTTTTTGCTGTGTGACGTCACGATGTACTCTAGTGAATGTTACCAGCAAGAGACAGAGCGGTGACGAGCTCGGGGCTGGTGACGAAGCAGTGGGTGGCGGGGTTGGCGTCGTTACGACCGGTGAAGTTCCTGTTGTATGACGTCACGATGGTGTTCTTCTCGCCCTTCTTGACGTCTTTGCGGTCCCACTGGCCGATGCAGGGGCCGCATGCGTTAGCCAGCACCTGGGGCAGAAGGAAATAACTAAATAAGTGTTCGAAACATTGGCAATGGATAAAATGACATATGATAGGGATTACAAAATAAATCAATACACATACAATCAAAAAACTACATCACTTCTGCTGTCCAGACTGTTTTGTTCCAATACAATTAAATAATCCTTACATGAAACAGAGTCGGTCAGCACAAAAAAAGTCGTTTATTTGACTCATTTTTATGGAAAATTTGCACTTAATCAAAAAATAAGTATTCCAATTTTTTTTAAATAAAAAGACCTAATGCTTCCTAAGACAGTCTCTCCGTATATTCTATGGATTTGGACTTCCCCATACAGCCTCAGTATAAAAAGCACCGTATAAGAGTAATTGATAATCTCCAACACCTTTTAACAGATCACCATGAAAGTGTATTTTTTGATGGAGTAGGATTTTATAGGGATTTTTTTTCGACCTCCACGTAGGAAAACCTGCTGGCTAAAGCGAGTATACTAGTAATTACTTACGGTGCCTCCGAATTCGCGGAGTGTTTCCGCGATGCCGTCACGCTCGATGGTGGCGCGGATCTGTTCAGAGCCGGGGGTCACGTTGAACGGCACCTTGGACTTGACGCCGTGCTTCAGCGCCTGGAGAGAGAAATATATTAATATAATAATAAGTCATTTAATTCAGGCAACAGATACCCATAACATAAATAAATCCATACTAATATTATAAATTCGAAAGTAACTCTGTCTGTCTGTCTGTATGTTACCTTTTCACGCCTAAATCACTGAACCGATTTAGATGAAATTTGGTATAGAGATAGTTTGAGTCTCCGGGAAGGACATAGGATAGTTTTTATCCCGATATTCCCACGGGATCGACACTTATGCGGGCGAAACCGCGGGGCGCTGCTAGTACCTTATAAACTAACAAAACACAACACAATATATTGCATAGATCACGTTGATAAGAAGAATTGCTGTGCTTTTGATCTTTTTATTTCTCACTAGCTGCGTGGCGCGGTTTCACCCGCTAAGTCGCGATTCCGCAGGAATATCGGAATAAAAAGTATCCTATGTCCTAATCCAGGTCATGGTCTACTCATGTGCAAATTTTCATCCAAATCCGTTCAGCCGTTTTAGCGTGAAAACGTAACAAACAAATATACAAAAAATCCAATCTGTTCACTTTATAATATTGTAGATGTAGACAAAATCAATCGATATATAAAAATATTTATTAAAATTAAGCAGAGAAACCGTACTTTCAGGACATTAAAATTACATAAGACAGTCCCCCAAAATTCCCCCCTTCGGGGCTTTCTAGTGTTTTAGCTGCGAAGAAGTGGCGTAGCAAACTCCCCAGCATGGGACTGTTGGGGAGTTTGTTACGCCACTTTGTTTACGCCATTCTGTCTGTTAAGTTAGAAGAACTTGAGACTATACAATAGTAGGCGATGTAATTAACACTACAAAACATTACACCAAGTCAATCCGATACGTTTTCGTGTTGCATTAATCTTGTAAAAATCGACTAGTTTACTATTCAGTAAGAAATAATGTTAATTGTACACATTATTGTTTATAAACAGATAAAAAAGGAATTGTTTATCTGACAATGACTTCTGACCAAATAGTAGTTTTTTAACCGTAATAATGAATCCAGAGCAATCCAGATATTTATCAAACAAAGTATCCAAGTAAAAAATCGAATTCTTCACTCAGTATGATGCCTCGATTTAAAATTAACCGACTCATAAATTCAAATGTAGTTTTAGGTGAGATTTATCATTGATTATCGTGCTGATTGGATATTTATATTTTTTTTCGCGACGGCATGAATTTGGTTCGTATAAAACAAACTACCAGTGGTCATTGATCACAAAAAAAGTGGCACTCCGGCACCCTAATTGCGTAACACACTATCAATCGGAATCTGAATCATTTTGAAGCAAATTGCTAATCCATTGCTTCATAAGTTCGAAAAATTTATCTGCTTAACACGTAAATAACGCAATGAATATTGTTGAACTGTCAAAATGAAACTGATTCCGATTGATATGTGTTACGCAATTGCCCCGCGGGAGTGACTTGAAAAATTACGTGTGTATTTTTTAAATCATCATATAAACAAAACACAAACAGAATACTTTGCCATCACTCACTAACATATCGGAAATACATTAAAACCGAGTACATCCCGAGGACAGCCGAACACATCCGAATGTAGTGCGGTGTCGGTTACGATAACAGTGTCGCGAGTTCAATGGTTTTTTCCCATCTCAAGAAATGCCCAACGCGCATAAAGTTTTCACTTAAAAAACATTTTTTTTGTTGTTTTATCCTGTTTATATACAGGGTGTTACAGAAAGGGTATATCAATACAAACGGGTTGAAGAGTGTATCTGGTCTAGAATCTCTGTACAAAATTTCAGCTCAAAAGCAGTAACTTTGAAAATGCTTAATATTTTTTTATTTCGACATCACGGCTCTGCACTGGCGCGCGGCGGCGTGATGTGCGTGTACTAGGCGCACAGACACACTACAGATAATGGATAATGACCCTCGTAGTGCGGTGACACGTTTGTTATGATTTCAATTTAATAAACTATCGAAATAAAAAAATATTAAGCATTTTCAAAGTTACTGCTTTTGAGCTGAAATTTTGTACAGAGTTTCAAGACCAGATACACTCTTCAATCCGTTTGTATTGATATACCCTTTCCGTAACACCCTGTATACAGGGTAACAGGTACATGGACGCGCAACCTGTTACCATGGATTCTGTACAATGATTCCAAACTACGTTGAAATGTTTCGTCGGTTATTTTAAAAACAATTCGCAGTCTCATACAATTTGACCGCGTAAGTATTGCACTTGTCTATGGAACAGCAGATTTTTTTACTGATAACCGACGAAAAATTTCAACACTGGGGGGTTCAGAATCATGTGCAGAATCCATTAAAACAGCTTGCGCGTGATGCCACGCTGTATACCCATCACGTCTGCAGAGTTTCGCAAAATAAATTGAAGCTTGTAATTAGCAAATTTGCCGACCTATGCATGATATTTAAGTTTGTTACTAGTCTGTAAGCATTCTTTAAAATAAAACCTCTTTTATTTACTGACCTCCTTAACAATACTGGCACAGCGGCCCATGTCTTCGTAGGACGAGTTGGTGCATGATCCGATGAGGCCGACGCGGATGTCTACCGGCCAGTCGTTCTTCTTGGCGATGTCTCCTAGCTTGCTGATGGGGTTGGCCAGATCGGGGGTGAAGGGACCGTTCACGTGGGGTTCCAAGGTTGACAGGTCGATTTCGACAATCTGTTGGGTTCAGAAAAGTGGTCATGACTTCATGTGTCATTTATTTCGTAATAAATACATTGTGTTGAAAATATTAGTGATGATAAATAAAATAAAACTTTACGTTAATATTTAAAATTCTTTATGCATATAAAATGTATCATACAAACATATTTTAATAATAAATGATACATATTGTCAATTGTGTACATGCATGTGTACTGGTTAATATTACCTAGCTTCCAAATTAATTTCTAATAAGAAGCTAGGTAATATCGAAGTTACAAAAGAGATGAATTTTTAATACTTATTCACGTCCGAATAAACATGACCTATCTCCAAATTCCACGTCAAAGTAAATTGTGCCTTATTACCTGGTCATAAGGTGCCTTGGAGTCAGGAGTGAGAAGGTGTTGGTACTTTTTGGCTGATTCGGCGATGTCATTGCGGCCAGTCGACTTCAGGTACGCCTCCATACGCTTGTTGAATGGGAACACCTGTATACACAAATATTACATGAATTATAATAAGTGTTTCTTTATTAAAATAGACATAGAATAAAGATTTCGGGTAGTATGTCTGACATAACCAGAGGAACAAATTTTTGTTTTCATGCACATTCGCATTCTAATCTTATGTCTCAATCTGTCAAAAGAACCTCTAATTTATCTGTCCCCTCTAAGTTTTGACAAGTTTTTTGTTTTTGTTATAATGAAATATTGTTTTTTTTTAATAATTTATAATATGAATAATTTGTAATCTGTGGGTGTATTCCTGATTTTTTTTTTTGTTTTTGATACCTTTATATTGCATACCCAGACAAAGTAAGAGGCTGCTGACTTGCTGCTTATACACACGAATAAAATCGTATTATTTATTATTATCAGCCATGAACTTCTCCTGGTAAAATAAGCCTACGAAGGCTACAAATATCCATAAATTAAAATGAACTGCATGATTTATATCAGGAACATTTACAGGCTTGGCCGGACATAATTCTTTCACGCGACTTTGACATCAGCCCCGATAATCCGGATCAGCCTGTTTTGAGAGAAAACACATAATATTTATTACGATCTCCGGTCTAGACATGTGTTCAATAGATGAGTAACACATTATGAAGATAATTTCATCGATAAGTAAATGCCCCTGTACTCCGATTGTGTGTGCCTTTTGACCTAAGAGTGCGTGCAGTAATAGTGCATACATGTGCCTCAGCCTTGTACAAAGTGCAATCATCCTTATGTAATTGCCATCCTGCAGTATCATATGCCTTGTTTGGACCAAGTTTCATTTGTTTATAGGCCAAATAAATAACGTCAATTGTAATTTCATGGCGCTACAGTTATAAAATTTGTAATTATAAGTAAACATATACCCCCTTATTCATAAAACTTATCAAACCTATTTTAGTTAAAATGGGGTTTGTCTCTTTCTTAAACACAGAAATGACAACGTGACAGATAAAGACAAACGTTCTATAAACCTATTTTAGCTAAAATTGAGATAAAATAGGATTATGAATAAGGGGGATAATATTCAATAGTCCTAAACAGGATTGTAGGTATTAATTATTATAATTTAGAATCTTTATTAGTCAGTACGCTGCCATGTATGCCAGTAATATATCTACTTTAATTTAGTCGGTTGATAATTATTTGGTTGATATTTACTTTTTTATCACTATAATTATCGCTCGCTCAAACATTTTATGTAAATTTAGTTTCTCAGTAACTGAATAATTGTTAATTCTTAATGAGGAATAATACAGCTCTTAATCCATATAATTTATTCAGTTCCTTTTGAGTCAATCTTTTCGGACCAGCGAGACCCAAAACTGCTGTCATACGATGAAAAGCCTTAAAACATTTTTGTCCAAAATGAGTTCAATATAGGGTCAGATTCAGCATGCAATTCTGTATCTTTGTGTCTAGGTGATAAAGCTGTATTTCGTTCGTAATCACAAATAAATACTGTTAAAGTTAACATTATTGACAGAGCTTGGAACTTTAGACAAAACTGTCATGTACCTACTAAAAATCAACTTTGAAGTAGTTACGACTTTTTTATCAAATGACGGCAGTAAAGGACTGCCACTAAAATATTTAATTAGCTGTCATTTTATACTCACACTAGTGGTAGCTCCGATCTCAGCGCCCATGTTGCAGATGGTAGCCATTCCGGTGCAGGAGATGGAGTCCACACCAGGTCCGAAGTACTCCACGATGGCGCCGGTACCGCCCTTCACTGTCAGGATGCCAGCGACCTTCAGGATCACATCCTTGGGACTCGTCCAGCCTTTTAGCTGACCTGGGGTACAAGGTTTATGTTAATTGAGTGATAGAACAATGTGAAAATGATGAAAGAGTTCAGTTCAGGTAATTGCGTAACACACTGTAAATAGAAATGGCTTTCATTTTGACAGTTTAACAATATTCATTGCGTGATTTACGTTGTTGAGCAGAGAAATTGTTCGAACATATGAAGCAATGGACGTTAACTAACCAGAAAGTAACTGAAATTATAGTCTAACTAAGGCCATCCTTTTTCATTAGTCACATTCTACAATGAGAACTTAGTTTGATAAGTTTACAAAGACATGATCATTGTTGACCATTGACCGTGACGGACACAGCAAAGTAGGAGAGAGAGACTTCTTTCATTCTTTTTCTTTTGGCAAAGGATAACAAAATAGACAGATATGCAGAACGGATTCTAATAAAATACAAAACTTGCTCGCCCCCTGTTACATAGAACTGAAGCATACCTAGCAAAACATGGTTGTACCATGACACTTCAAGCTCAACCTAACCCCTTGAGGGATACCAGCTTGATGTGTAACTACCTAAACATAGCAACATACAGGATGAAATTGAATTCATGGGCATCCTTTTAAGGGGTCATTGTACTCATCATTATAAACAACTTTTACTACGGGGACCAAACCTGAAATCGCGGAAAAAAATCAGCTCTTCCCTACATTTTGACGAGTTATGTGAACATAAATGCAAGGAACAGCTGATTTTTTTTCGCAATTTTAGGTTTAGTCCCATAGTAAAAGTTGTTCATAATGATGTACAATGACCCCTTAAAAGGATGCCCATGAATTTAATTTCACCCTGTAGAATGATCTGCCCAAACATTTTTTTATCGTCTTTTCTATAATTAGTAGCAGAGTAGTTTGTCATCATTACTCCCTATCATCGGTTTTGTTACAACGATAGCGTCTATTTTTGACAGATTAGGCAATTAGGTTTTCCCATTGTGCAATGGTAAAGTCAGTGAAATTAATTTATAAGCAAATTGCCACCCTACGTCAATTTGTCATGTTATAGCCATTTCATACAACTGTCAGAGAAAGACAGTAGTGAATTGAATATACGGACAATTTAAAAAGTCAATTGGCTTGATTTCCCTGACTTTACTGTCAATAACTGTAAACGTAAATTTCAGTTGAATCACTCCACCAAAACTGATATTATTGCTAGGAAATAAGGCACTGTCCATATCAAATGGACGTGCGTTCGTTTGCAGTTTTACGTAGTACTTATGGGCCTTCAGTGAAAACCAGTGTATCTTCTCTGCACGTCCTAACGAATATTAGGTTTCTGTTAGGCACTCCACAAATTCAACTCCCGCGCTCCCGCGCGTGAGCGCGTTATTGAATTTGTATGTAAAAAATCACGCGTGGGGGCGCGTTATCTGCTCGCCGCGACGGGGCGCGGTGCAGTGTGTGGAGAGCTACTGCTGAGCAGTGTTCTGGGTTTTTCTATCAGTAATTTCCCGGAGTTTGTATTCGTGCCCGTTTGATGGCAATAGGTTCGCCCCTATTACATGGGACCTAAACATAAATGGCGCAATACGGATATAGTATAGGTACACCTCTGCCCCACCCTTCGGGGAACAGGCGCGAAGTTATTTTAAGTGTTTAATGTTAGAATAAAGATATACCTACATATAAAAATCTTCAATCTTCACAAAGCACGAGAATTTTCTTTCCGACATAATACCACGTGCGCCCGCTCGCTTACATTGCCAAGTTGAGAGCCAAATATAATTTGTTTACCTACATTATGTACTTATGTGTAATGTTATTGGATAATTGTGTTATTATCTTTCTAGATAGACCTAAATGGAAGAAAGAAAAGAAAGTAGGTAATATATTTTTTTATTAAAAAAAAACTCAAACCTAAAGCATTTTCAATGAAACCATTTACAGGCACTTCTGAATTGTCAAAGAGTCTGTCAGTTAGTCAGAACTCAGAAAGCTCATCGTAGATCTGTATTGAGAAGAATGGGCAAGAAACTCCAAGGACACTCTTTTAAATCAAGATATTACAAAATCCTGGGTACATTATTCTTGTTGCTTCATTATGTGAGAACAATGTAAAAAAAGTAAAGAAATAAACATTCTTATTAATTAGGTATTTATTTTTCTTTCTCCTACTTGACAATACGTTTGAAATCAGGACCCGTAGGTAACATTAGAATCTTTGTAACCTGTTTCATAATAGATGTTTCTGACTGAAAAATTCTGACATGTTTACCTACCAAAAATATTACGACAACATCTTATCGTTGGTAGGTATCCGGTAGCTTCATTCGTTCATTTTGTTTGCTTACTAGTAGCGTCACGATAATTCGTCACTTTCATGATAAGTAGCAGGCAATGCCGTATGTACATACATATTGTTTAATATAACTTTTGATTTGGAGTAAAGCCTCTTTACTTTAGCGTCAACAAGGTCTATAATAATTCAGCTATACTTGTAAAAAGTATATTTGATATTCAGCGTCAAACAGCATCTGTCTGGCATTGTTGCTGAAATGAACCTATTTAGCGCGGCCGTGAGGCACACAACATGATATTAATTTTAAGTTAGTTTTTAATTTGTTCCAACGTGATCCTTGCTTAAATATTGTAAAACATTTTAAAAGAGTAACGGTGGAGTTTCTTGCCCATTCTTCTCCATACGAAAACTACCTTTTGGAAGGGGCGACTAGAATCAATTCTTTTTTATTTAATGTAATTTTTGACGTTCAAAAATGCCTTTTATGTGCCTATTTGAAATAAATGCTTTGATTTTGACTTTTTTACAGTACTGTGCCAGAAATACCTTTTTACTTTTATTAATACCAGACTATGGTCAAACAATATTAAGAGGTGCTGAAATCTTATTTCATTACTGTTGTAATCACATCTACCAATTAGTACCACATATGAGAGGTTAATTGCTTCAAAAATTATTGAATGAGTAGCAATTAAAAAAATATTGCACTTAATTAACTAATTTATGTTATCATTGCTTTATCAGTAAAGATAAAACAACCACAAGGCGTTTTTTGTTTTGTAAATATCTGCACTTCACGAAGATTATTTCTTTTTGAAGAAATAAAGCTAATTTTGCAGTGAAATCATTAATTTAAATTAGACATTTTATAATACTTTTGGTAGTCAAAAATTACAAAAAAGACCGGAATTGCCCATTCTAAAATATTGTTATCTATGTAGAACAGTGTTCAAGATACTCCATCTTGAAGAGACCTATTCTATCTGTTCTACAGTGGACATAGAATAAGTAATTACTTTATGCAAGAAATTACCACTTATTTTTTACCTTATAAAAATACATAAAATACAGTTATACATTACTCATCAATATACATTATTATTATGTACTGGCGAAACGTGAGTGTACTAGAAGTACAAATCTCCCTAACCCTCGTAAGATTACAGGCGTGATGTTATGTTAGATACCTACGTCCAAAAAAGCAGTAGGTAATAAATACTTGAGCAATATAAAATCGACTGATTTACATACGCGTACATTTTTGACGCAGAGGCCATGTGATGTGCATTGTACAAATTGTATCAATTGAATGTGAACGCTGCGTAGCAGGTCTAGGACTGTACTATTTATGTATACTTGTGCGACAGTCACGTGAAGTCTGGAGGGTAATCGGACGAGTTCATTATGGTCATAGATATTATTACTGCATATCAATACACCTATACGAATAATAATATAGTTCAGCTGTTAAGGCGGTACCCCGACCAAATAACCTTGAGCATTCGTTCCCTCCTTGCCGCACCCCACCAAACTCGCACAATTTTTGGAGTTATTTTAATAAAAAAAGAATAGCGATCTTTTTAAAAAAAATTAAAACGTGGATTATTTTGATTTTTAAATTATCTATCCATTGGTGAAATCCTCAAATTAATAGAACGTCAACTTTAGTAAAAGATGAGAGCAATCAATAATTTTAGTCACTTTTTTAATTTAAAAGGAGATTTTAAATGTATTAGTAACATATAAAAATAAATAATAATAACAGTGCAATGTGATGATAGGATATCGAACATTAATAATGTGCTTTCAGATGTAGTTTATTTCTCATAATTATTGAGTTAATAGCCTCTGAATAACGAAGAAAAACACGGTTTTGGTCGGAGTACCGCCTTAAGCTGTTTCATTACGTAATATTTATTTAATCTTGCCGATAAACGAAACTTAGAAGAGATGGTATATTGTTCAGGTTGATGGCAAAAGGCTTCTGTTATAAAGGGACTTAAACATAATTGGCAGAATGTGGGTATACTATAGTTACACCTCTGCCTCTGCCTATACTCGGGAATTACAGGCGTGATGTTATGTTATAGCAGGTCTCTGTACCTTCGATTTGTGCTTCGGTTGGATGTTAGCCTTCTTCATTGTGTATGAAGGGCATTGTTGTAAGTACTTCGTAAAGTGATAATTGGTTTGTATTTATCTCTCAAGTGCTACCGGATAGGCCAGAAGGCCAATTCATGTAATTTAAAACTTTTGTCAAAATGTAGGGAAATTAGAAGTATTTTTTGACAGATTGGGACTGAGATCAGACTGTGAACGTTCTTAAAATTACGAGAATTACCCCTTTGATCTCAGTCTTAATCTGTCAAAAATACCTCTAATTTCCCTACATTTTGACAAGTTTTTGACATTTGTTTGTCGCCGAGATGAGACTGCAACTAGATATTGAACGTTTTAAATTACGAGAATTGGCCTTCTGTCTGTGAACGTTCTTAATATTACGAGAATCGCCCCTCTGTTTGTGTCTCCTGACTACGGTAGAGAGGAAATATATCATACTAACTGCGCCCCACGGTTTCACCCGCGTAAATGTCGATCCCGTGGGAATATCGGGATGAAAAATATCCTATGTCCTTTCCCGGGACTCAAGCTATCCCTGTACCAAATTTCACACAAATCGGTTCAGTAGTTTAGGCGTGAAGAAAAGACAGACAGACAGACAGAGTTACTTTCTCATTTATAATATTAGTTTGGACCATTAATAAAGGATTCCTAAAAATCCAAAATAACAAACAATCCTATTTCTACTACACTAGCTACACCAATTTATTTCACTATCTAATTTCCCCGTAGCTTTTATTTTCCTATTATGTAATACCATTGAGTTAAATAACTAGAGAAGCAAACCTCAATAAAATGTGTCAAAAAAGTGTAACCACTATTTAAACGTGACGACGTAGCTTTGAAACCACTAAACATTTAAAAGTAAACATATATCTGTCTCACTTACACAAGTCGCAAGAATAATACCGTCACTTAGATTAGACAAAGACCGCAATATAAACATGCAATGGCGGGATGGGGTTGCCTACCCATGCAAAATTTTACCCAACTTTTTAAACCATAAATGACGTTCAAAAAAAACGTTAGGCCAAATTATTTATAAAATATTTGAATTATGTATTTCTTATTCGATGTGTATTAGAAGTTTATAACTAATGACAATAATTAAGACATTTTCTTTTTAAATATTTTTTATTTATTCAGTTAGTCTCTTTTCTCAGCAATCTGATTATTTCCACCCATTTATCACGGCGTGCTGCATCTTTAGGCACCCTGCAACGTTGTTATTATTTAAAAAATATTTAAAATCACTTATTCCAATAAATTAAAAACTCCCATAAATGTGGGAAACTAAAACTAAGTTTTTAGTGGTAACACTGAACCTAATTTACAAAATTCTGCAATTTATTTATTTTACGTTGATATAAACACAGAAACAATAAAATTACGCGTGGAAAGTAATTCTGGTTAATTTATTATGTTTTTGTGATCTTGAATCGCACTCTTTCACTACGAATTTACCCATTTTGGCGATATTTTTGTCATGTGTCACTTGGTTCACTTCGGTTGGCGCCACACAGAGCACTGAAGTGACATTAGCTACGCATACGGCTGTGGCCTTATGACAAGTGGCAACGCCTTGGCGCGGTAATTACTGATCTAGTGTAACATATATATCAATGTGTAATACCAAAGAACACATTTATCAATTGATCAATGAAAATATTAAGTGTTGCAATATTAGAATAAATTCGAGACAATGAACGCATGGCAGTATCAATTAAATCGCGTCATTGAATTCTTGTTTTATAAACAACACTACACAAGTACACACCCACATTTAAAAATGGAACTGTAGAAAAATTTGTGCCATGTTCCGTACACAAATAACAATATTTAAATTTTGAAGTGAAACAAATGACAGGCTGAATATTAATACGTTAAAGGAAAATATCCTTTTGTATGTTAAGATTTGGTCCCATAGTAAAAGTTGTTCATAATGATGAGTACAATAACCCCTTTTCAGGTGTTTAGTTATTTAAAACTAGCTTATGCCCACCGCTTGGCCCGCGTGGATGTCAAAATTTAACCCACAGGAACGTACTACCCGGGAAAAAAGTAGCCTATGTCCTTCCCTCCTAGGGTGCCATCTATCTCCTTGCCAAATTTTATCGAAATCCGTTCAATGCTTTGGGCGACAAAATATCACTTTCGAATTTACTTTGTAGATGTATGCGCATTTGTTTTTAACGTCTTACTTGAAAGAAGTGTGTGTAGAATACTTGCTAAATACTACTAATTATCATTATTGAAAACTACAATACAAAATACCAATAAAATACTAACAAAACACTGCGACATCCAAAATAACTTCTCACCAAACTGTTTCACGTGAGGATTATCCGACAGCTTGCTAGCTTCTGCTTTTGAAATTTTTGACATATCACCTGTAAATGATATGTCTAAAACTGAACAAAAAATAATTAAATTAAAGTATAAATAAACTTAATTTCATTCTCAATTGAACGTGTTTGAAGTTGTATTAAGACGGATCTACACACTTTACGGGTGTTTTATTTATGAATTGTGTTTATAAGGGCTGATTTTCCAACATCAAATAATTTTATCCGAGGAATAATTTTGAATTTTTGACAGTTCTTCCATTAAAAATCTGTGAGACGTCGATTTTATTCAACGAATAAAAATTATCTGTCGATTGAAAAATTAGCCCTTAATGAAATAAATTGTTAGTTGACTTAAATTTTATAATGCGTCATTTGAATTTCAGGCAATAAAAAGTTCCTCTGTTGTTTAAAGCAGGGTCATACAATATGGAGTCCACCCTTACATCCAATATGGCCGCAAATTGTAGATGTAAGGATCGTTATGTCAATGTGCGCTTTTATAATTTCTAACGTGGACGTCACAGCACCAAGACACAACAAAGAAGTAAAATGTTTGGAAATATGTATATGAAGACGCTTTTAAATTTCCGTTCACGATAACGTGGAGTGTAAATGTGGCGCTGTCCCACAAACAATGGGACACTTAATATCATGTCCAGCATGTTCTGTTGTCTGCACTCTACAGGAATTGATGGACTCTACTGCAGGTGCCTGCTCGTAGCCAAATTCTGGGCCGACTGTAAGTATATAGATTGTCATCAACATGCCAAGAAGAAGAACGTGCACGAACTTCCACGCCGTGAACGTGAACGATAATATCGTCACGTTAGAAATAATAAAAACAGCGCAGATCCAATCATCAAAATTCCAATCATTGCGGAACCCTAGAAAGTTCTTTCGCCCACTACGTATTGACATCGGCAGGTTGGCGCCGCGCCACGCGAGTCTTACCGAGCTATTTCTATCACACTCACACTACATGTGTATACAGATAACATATCTATGTGCACACTGCTTTTTTCAGTGCAACTGAACTAGTACGACTCTGTGATCTTTAGAAAATATTGGTATATTATGTTAAATTTTGGAACTTGGCGTATTTGTCCGAGATTCGCCTTGTTTGGGCAATACAAATTGTACTCTATAGTGGTTCCAATAAAGTTCATTTTTTAATTGGCAAAATAGAATGAATAAAGTACAATACGACACGTATAAAGGCAGTGGGAAAACATTCGTATTTTTGGTATATTTAAAAAAGACTGTCTTTATGAATGGCGCATTGTTTACGGTTTACATAACGTTATGTCACACTCATTATAAAATCAGTACGGAATATTAAGTGATTTATTTTATTGTCTTATAATCTTCTTGTCTAACTCACTACAAATAAGTATTTTAATTGATAAGGTCAATTTAAAAATAATGAAATGTATACGATACAGAATTCGGTCTTTAAATAACACACAATTGGTTATTATTTGCTGCGGATATTGTGAGACCAAAAAACGCGTGATTTCAAAATAGACAACTACAAATTCAATATAATTACGTACTGTATGAATGTCGAAGTATTGTAAGAAACCAATAAAAGAATAGAATTCGCCGGTAGGCTGAAAAAAGGCAGCATTTGGAAGACTATGGGGGGGGGGGGGGGCTTTGTTCTGCAGCGGGACAGATTAGTTTAAATTAAAAAAGATGCCATGTGATCTTGGCAAAGATCAAAAGTCACGTTTGTCACAACCATATCAGTGTAAACGAAATGTAATAGCACTATGGAAGGCAGACGCCCGTAAATAATGTAACAACCTATTACTCCTCATTACCAGCAGTACGTCGAGTGATACGCTATTAAGTTTCTTTATAAGGTGACTTGAGAACAGCCATTTAAATAGCGACACTAATGTTGGAAACGAGTACTTTGTTTACATGATGTACCTATTGTTTCATGAATAGAGCTGCCGAAAATGGTAACTTTACAGGTCACGAAAATCAATCAAATGTTTGGGCAAGTACTATTAGAGTAGTAAGTACATTTTATAGTCATGTTTTGAGTGTTCATGAAAATATTTCATGGCTTTTTGGGGTCAAGGCTAAGACGAATATAGGCGTGCATTTTCTATAGACTATGATTAGCCTCCTAAATCACCATGGAGGATTTGAATAAGTACTTACATCCTGTTTGACGTGACATAGACCTAAATTCGCCGGTTTTTGTCAAACGCAAAAGTTAGTCCATAAAGAACTTTTATAGGCGCATTTTAGGCTTATTTATGATTTTACATTACATATTTATGTTGATGACTAAAGGATTTCGGGGAAGCCTTTGTCCAGCAGTGGGACAGTGTCAGTTAACTTAAAAAAAAAGTAAAAGTAACTTACCAGTGAGTTTAACACCAATCACCTTAGGGCACTTGAGTTCCCAAGGAATGCTGGCCATTACGTCTACGGCATCGGCACCGCCAACACCTGAACAATTGAGAAATAAGGTGTAAGACTACCAAAGATGACCATGGCGTAATAGGCTGGGATAGTGGTAGAAAGTTACTTAAATCTAGAATGGATTTTTGATATAGTGCATAGTTTAAAACTGGTGGTTTATACATTTTACTCCTTTTCTTACCCCTACCTCCTATGGGACATACAGCCCTGATGTCTTGCATAAATGTACAGACGCCAGCACATCCGAAACTGTCAAATTTTCCCAATCAATTTTGAACCTTATGCTTTAGCGATAAAGTTAAAAATCTACTAAAGAAATTTGACAGATTGAAGTAGCTTGATGTACTGGCGTCTGTACATAAAAATTGTTTATTGCTACTTATATCAAAAGAACACAGTACTTGACATCGGCAATATTCTGTAGAGTCGGAAGATTATTTCATAGATAATTTCTGGGGGTCAAATACTTAGGTAGTATCTTTCAATTTTCATGAAACTTAATAGACTGTTCGAAGCATCAAGATAAGGTATGTTATCGCGTAATACCTAGAAGCAAATTAAGTTGTATCATGTATGCTTGATTTATACAAGAGATTATTTTAACAGATTCTTTCTTTTAGAATGTAAATCTGTAAAAGTATTGTTAGTGGGTATGTCGTCCTATTATTATTATTTTTTGCGAACACCACACATATTTTATTTCTTTCCAGTGTCCAATTCTTTCCTAGTGCAATGTACCATGACCTATATTACACGACGATTATTGCATCTGTCGTGTCGTGTATGTCGGTCCTGGCAGGCAGGATTCAATTGAATGATGTGCCTGTCTTTAAATATGGAATATTTTCTTTTGTTTTTTTCACTTACCAATGCAAAGTCCACCAAGACCGCCTCCATTGGGTGTGTGGGAGTCAGTTCCGATCATGAGCAGTCCGGGGAAGGCATAGTTCTCGAGGATGATCTGATGGATGATACCGGAGCCCGGCTTCCAGAAACCGACGCCGTACTTAGCGCCCGCGGTCTCCAAGAACTTGTATACTTCTTTGTTGATGTCCTAAGGAGTTATTGATGAGTTAGCTTATTTTTGTTCTAGTCAAAACACTAGGAAATGGTGAGGTGGGCGTTTTAAATATGTAGTTTTTGGTTGCATAATAGTGTTACAAATACAGTTCTTAACTTTAGTGGAAGGATCACCGGTAACCTGTACTAGTTAAAAAACGGTATCACAGGGGACAAGGATTTCATATTATGCAGTTTGTCAGAGTTACATATAAAAGATGGATGCGTGTGCAAGTAATATTTAAGTAATATTTATAGTGTCCTATTATATGTCCTATTTAGCCCTGGAGAGTCTATCGACGTTCAATCGAATTACCCTCCAGTGGATCAAAGGGCATAGTGGATCCTTGGGCAATGATGCTGCAGATGAATTTGCGAAGAGAGGCTCTGACATGATGGTGCTAGGCCCGTACCCACTTCTCCCTCTGCCTTTCTCACAATTTCGTGCATGGATTCGCCAAAGATCGACCGAACTCCATAACAACAGATGGTCACGGGTAACAGACTGCAGACAGTCAAAATTGGCTTTACCAATGATACACGATCCGCGATTAACTAAAAAACTTCTTAGCCTAAGTAGAAATAACCTCAGAATAATAATAGGTACAATTACGGGCCATAACCCTCTTAACAAACATCTTTTTAACATAGGCGCCACGGACAGCCCCCTTTGTAGGGGCTGCCTTGACGCCGAAGAATCAGCCGCCCACGTCATCCTGGAGTGCGAGGCCGTGGCTTCTCAACGTGAAAAAATCCTCGGAACAGTGAGGTCGCTCCGTGAAGCCTGCGAAGCTCCCAGGAAGCTTCTGTGCTTCTGGACGGAGCTAGGCTGGCTCTGTTAGCCAGAATCCCTACGCACAACGGACCAAATGGGAGTCTAAGTGCGGAAAAGGGAGCCCCATCATCATCATCATCATCATATTGTCCTATTGTGTATGGTACAACCAGCAGATTTGATTAGTATACATATTAGGTTCCTCACATATTAAAGAAATTCACTCTTTAAGATGAGGAGTTCCTCATTCATATCTAGAGAATACAATGTTGTTGCATCTAAAATCGCTGTATATGTATTTTGTTATTGATTTTAATTTTTTATGATTGATTTGTTTACAAAAATTGACTATCTTGTAGTGAGTACACACTGTACATGACCATTGACCTGATAAGATAATTCGAAGTTATAGTATGAATGTTTGTATTCTTTATTTACGTTAATAAAAAAGGCACGTCAAGGTGCAAGCCTGCTAAATAGACCTCATGTGGTATACAAATATTTCTATAGTCACATTTAGGCCGTATTCAGTGCACTCCTGACGGTCAGGACTGACCCATACTATCGCCATAGAAACGTCCGCATACGGACGCATAGTGCATACGTACGCACTGACCGTCAGTCCTGATCGTCAGGATTTGTATTTACAGTTTAAACTTCAACATAATAATATTATTATAGTCGGTTGTCAAGGTAAATCCTATCCTGGGTCAATGGACATGCTAATGAATGATAAATGAAATGACTACCTATAACAAAGTATATATTTATTTCTCTCTTCTTTCCAAAAAGTCTTCATCATTAGACAAGTCAGCCTACTTATGTAAACCATGAAAATGTTCACTTTTTTTACCTTTTATCTTATCTGTACATAATTACATCAGTGACTATTCTAAAATTGAACTTTGGAAGTGATTAGTTCAACAGGTAATTAAACTAGCAATCTTTGTGTAATTATTATTCACCTCAGCATTAGGCGATTCTCACACTGCCCCGCATGATGCAGCGGGATGCAGATAACGCACCCACGCGCGTGATTTTTTACATACAAATTCAATAAAAACGCACTCACGCGCGTGGAATTTGGCTCCGTATCCCGCACCCCGCTGCGTGAAACGCAGCGGTGTGCCAATCGCCTTACCTTCTTTGTTGGAAATAATTTAAAACTATCGTTCAACAAACATGTACTTAGGTAGGAAAAATCTATTAGAGCCAATTCTATTTTATATTTATTGTAATTTTTGAAGTTCAAGAGTGCATTTTATGTGCCAATGCTTTGACTTTGACAAATGTATTAAGTATGTATTCAAGCTAACCCGTCTCTTCTAATATGAATGTTTATATTATTATGACAAAATTAAACATTTTTTCTTTCTATCTTTTTTCTTACCTTAGCTCTCGCCAAATCCTTGACACCTCCGACCTGGGCCTCAATCAAGTGATCGCAATGGATGGTGGAGGGCACGGCGACGCGGGGCAGACCTGACGAGATGAACTGTAACATGGCCATCTGGGCGGTGGCATCCTGCATAGCAACCCTGTCGGGCCGTAGTCGCAGGTAGCTTGTACCACGCTCGAGGTCCTGTTGAAGAGATTAAAATGGTCATGTTGGCGCCGCAAGTGCCGGGAGATGTTGCAGCCGCAACAATGCCAAGGCGTGCGGACGCTTTTCATACGCCGCTTTAAGGAGGCTTTCAGAATGAGACACAACTCTCTGTTAGTAGAGTGTTTTTTTTTTTTTTGTTTTATTGTATTGTTGAAAAAAAGTAAAGAACAAAGTATAGTATTCATTGTTTAATTGGAAAATCAAAGAAAAACGCAACAGGCCAAAATTAAAAGTTCTTGAAAAATCACAAAATTAAAGACCTAAGATCAGCAATAATGGTGTGCATTGCACAGAATTGAATGAAGAGATTTGTATTCAGCTATTGTGGAAGAGTTGGAGAGAGAAAAGAGTATTTTATTGTAGATTAATGGTCAGTTAGAAGGTTGAAATTGTCAGATTTCTTCAACCCAAATCTACTTTTAAGAATGAATTTTTTTTTTAAATATTTTTGAACTAAAATGTAATTTATTAGCAACTCATCATCTGCCTAGCCTTTTCCCAACTATGTTGGGGTCGGCTTCCAGTCTGACCGGATGCAGCTGAATACCAGTATTTTTAATTTCTTAGCAACTATGATTAATATTATTTCATTACAGAAATAGGTACCAGCACTTTGTTTAAAACAAAAGCATCATAAAAGTTATTTTTAACAATAGTTTATTAACATGAACTTGATAATTTCCAGAGCCAATAAGCAAAATATTATGATTAAAAAATTGCGACCATTGTCTTTGATAAGAACTAATAATCCCTTTTATGACATGTTTTGTTTACAAACTTTATAGACTTTTAAGATTATTTTTGTAGTTGGGGACTTTCCTCAAATAAATAATTTACCATTGAGACACAGTACCTACAGGAAAATGTCTTCAAAATTATTTTACATGCATGTTGACTCTTTCAATGTTGAAAGGATGATATCCTTGTAAAAGGTCACACACTTTACTGCTTATCTGATTTTTTTTTTTCTAAGATACTAAATTAAGGGTTATATAACAACTTACCTGTCCATTAGGGTCTTCCAAGTGAGAGTACAGCACTTTTTCAGACAAGGTCATGTCACGACCTAACCTCTTCTTCACCACTTCCAAATTCTTGGTCAACTTGTCGTATGGCAGCGGATTCTTGTCGAACTTCGACATAGCCACCTGCAACACACCATACAACACTCAGAAACACCAACTTGCAGACCTAACAACCAGTTTTCATTGTGACAATGATTACATAACTACTTCTTATTATCACTGAAAACACTTGAAATATCACTTTTTAGCGATTTCTACGTACTTGTGCCGCTGCGGCGGTGAGAGGAGACACGCTGAAGCATCTTTGCTGGATTTCCAAGAACGCCGCGCGTGTCCTGGTACCCTTGAAGCAAAATTACGACGTCATTAAATTCCTTGAAAACATTTACACACTATGCGATAACTGCTCCATTTACACTATAAATAACTGAAATCCTGATAAATGTATTGTTCGTAACCCCGGTTGACCTCCTAGATGGCTTATTTTACGTGACCTGACCCATCCATTCATGATGGTTTATCGGTATATAATAACCGCCCACAATTGCGATAATAGCGTAAACAAATGTGGATTAATTGCATACACATATTATAAATCTAATAATAATATATATTCGCTATGTAACCAAAACGTGGAATAAATTAGGAACTTACCTGGCCATGCAAAACTCGTATACAGTGAGCCATGGTTACCGGACTTCACAGAATCAATTGAGGTTTGAAATTAACTTTACAGCTAAAAATGTTACGGCAACATGGAACTTGTAAAATAAAAACTATAAAAAGGATCGACAAAAGCCACCAAAAAAAAATCACACTCCAACACTGCGTCCGCCGGATTGGCAGATTTTTGACTTATTCAGGTTTCAATCGAACTATGCACTTTACTTTGACGTTTTGTTTTTGTAGTTGCCATCGTAGATAAAATACGTTGCCATATCTAAAATTCATCGGTTTATTTCGTGGAGATCACTTGCGCTATTTGTTTTGCGGGTAATTTAGAGAACGAACCTATTGTAGACAAATGAAACAACAGTTAGTAAAAAATAATATTAGTAATTTGGGGCATTGATCCACCTACATTTATTTACAGATACTAGAACAAAGAGTCTAAAGGTGTAATTTTTTCTCAATGGCAATTAGTGCGGTTATTTTCGACTGTCATTCATGTGATCATGTCATTGTCAAGTACATAATGTCATTAATGGATCATGTCAAAATAGATGTACCTATTTTGCAAAGAAAAACATATTATTTTTTTTATCGTGGAAAATATCCTTGTAAATTTCTATTTTTTACATAACTAGGGAGAATATTTGATTATTCATGATTTTTCCATGTACAGCAACAGTTAAGAAGAATAGTGTGTAACAATGACGAACGCTACAATCCAGGTATACACCCACTTTGAATTTCTGTGTATTCTTTGATAAAGTTATGATTTGAAAGCTAAATGCACCAAATCTTTCCACAACAAACTTTCATCAACAATTATAAACAATTTCTGTACAATATTAATTCAGTAAACTAAAAAAAAAAAAATTTTAGTGTTAAAATTGAATCCGATGTTGTTATCGTTTTGTCGCTTTCTTTAGGAAATAGAGGGCATAGATGACTACTGGGGCCCAGCCTTCCGTTCGATATACGAGGGAGAAGGTCACGAAGCGTTTGTTCAGCAGTTGGATGAGCGGATAAAGCAACATGACAAGGAAATTGAGAAGCTGTGCAACTTTCACTATCAGGTAATTAATTCATTAATTTGTGCACAATTTATTATCTTAAGTTTACTGTTGACATGTATAAGGATGCAAGTAACAGTCACAATACCCCACATATTAGGATACTGTATTACGGTCATCATCATCATCTGCCTAGCCTTTTCCCAACTATTTTGGGGTCGGCTTCCAGACTAGCCGGATGCAGCTGATTACCAGTACTACTACAATTAATACTGTTTGCATTCTATTCTTTGTTTGCAGGGCTTTATTGACTCAATCCGTGAGTTATTACAAGTGCGGTCACATGCTGAAGAGTTGCATGCGGAGATATCTAATGTGGATGCCAATGTTAAAGATACCACTGACAGTAAGTTATCATACTGTTTTTTAGTCTACTCAAATCTTTGAGAAAGTTATGATGGATGAAGGTTCTCTGAAGACCAGCCGGTCTATTCTGCAAAATGAAGTGAGCTCCACCTGATGCAAGGGATTGAAATGAGCAATTAATTGCTCATTTCAGTTAGTTTTCATGTTGAGATTTTTACAGAATAGATTGGCTATCACTGAGCAGTAATTAAAAAAACTGTCAAAATCTAATATAAATGATATTTTGGTTAACAATGTCATTTATTATCCAGAATAACAACAAGGAATCAATAACATTAATAGCAGCAGGTTAAACTCAGAAACCTTTAAACCTAGGGACAATTTATGTTGGAAAATATAAAGGCCATCTGCATGGTTGTCATTTGGCAGGCAAATAGTCTTGGTCAGCACCAAGATTATTTCTGGATTTTCAAAGAGACTATGACCTCTGAGTTTGTTTTTTTCTTTTTTCTCAGAGTAGTTGGATAGGAAAGACAAACTTTATGTAGTCTTAATACATATTTTATTCTTCATATTTTAAAGTGTTTTTTTCTTAAACCAATTTATTAAAATAAATATCATTTATTATAAATAATATATATTACCTATAGTTATTATTTATTATAGTTTAAGCCTACCGTGTAACTATGGTTGTGTACATTGTGCATTAAATAAATAAATAAAATAATTATAATAAAGATACTTACCTCTTTTCATTCTTTAAGGTCTATGTGCCAAAGCTGAGGAGTTGATCAGGGCTCGAAGAGTGGAGCTGAACATTGCTGCTACCATTGAGAAGATGGAGCTATGTCTACCCTTACTGACTACATACTCTAAGCTGAAGTCACAGGTGGAAGCCAAAAGGTATTTGGATGATATACAGAATGTTTAAGTGGAGAATAGGGTCTAACTGGTTTATACCCTTACATCTGTGCAATATCCACTGGCGGGGATTTGTCGGTGGGGATTTCTGGAATAAACCATCTTTATGTATACTAACTACCTTGCTATTGCTTCATCACCCTTAGGTTTAATGTTACTTGCACGTATTTTATAGTTGTAGCGAATTCCGTGCGGGACGAATATCGCTCACGTCGCGTCCATTGTGTCAACTTAATGTGTGTATGGAGATACTTAAACTGACGCGACAGTCGCGCGATTTCCTAGTCATTAATACAATAGATGCGCGCAGTCGCGTCCCGCATCTCGCGCGGTATTTGCCTCAGTGTGGCTAGAGCAAGAACCTCTCTTATATCAGAAATACTAACAATCTATCTTTAGACAGAGATTATTGTTTAATTCAGCTTTATAATAATCACAATACAGTAAGAATTCCTTCAAGATTCATTAATTACTTCACAGGTACTATCCAGCACTAAAAACTTTAGAACAACTGGAACACGTGCTTCTTCCTCGTGTTGGTCCATACAAATGGTGCGGACAGATCTCCGCTGACATACCGCGCCTACGACAAGCGATACAAGACGCGTCTATGGCAGATCTGAGGGATTTCCTCGAGAACATACGGGAACTTAGCCCACAGGTTTGTTGGTATTTAAATGTTCCAACATTGAATATAAGATACAGTAAAACGAGGCTACTTTGACTTCCAGGGTTAATTTGACAAGGCCGATCACAACGCTATGACGCGTTCCCCACACAGCGCGCCTCGCGCAATATTACTCGAGGTCACGCACACTTGCTGAGCACACGTGAAAACCAATTTTGGCGCTCTGTTAAAGTAGTTCCAACGCCTGTCAAAGTAACCCTGGAAGTCAAAGTAGCCCCGTTTTGCGGTAGTTATAATACCTGACTAATTGCTGAAGGCTACAATATTATATTTCTTGAGTTGACCTTGTTAAACCTTACCAGAAATAAATAAATAAAACTTTGAAAAGCGAAACTGCGCTACAAATGTGTTCGTAATCGCTTCCATAATGCTACCATTCTTACAAAATTACAGCTGCAATCTACACAGATTATTTTGTAACCTTTTATTTGCCCATAGGTTGGAGCAATGGCTTTGAGACAGACACAAGAAATGCTCGGAAGAAGCTTAGCCAGCATTGTCCAAAACAAAAAAGGTATGTGACGAAAAAGTCGTTGTTGGGGTTAAGTTGCTCTATACCTATCCGTCGCTCAAAAAATACTTCGCTAGAGCGAGAAAGATTACTTGCAAGCACTTTCTCACTCTAGTGAAGGATGTTTGTAAGTGACAGAAAGGGAAAATATGAATCCAGGTGAATGGTTGACTGGCTCAACCCTTTCAGATCAATTAACTCAGCCTGCCTATCGCAGTCCACTGCTGGACATGGGGTTGTGCCTCAACACCCTGTCCTCCGCTTTCCATATCCAGTCAGTCGCACCTTTTTGAGGTGGTCTGTCCATCCAGCTGGGAGGCGTCCCTTACAGATAATTATTTTAATATTGTTTTGGTCTTATTGTTACCTGTCTTTGTCCAGACATGGCGATGCTTGGAATACCAACGAACGTCAGCGCTGGACCTCAATGTCCATATGAGCTGGTGGACTTCAGTCCCTTACACAGATGTCTGCACATCCACAGTGTGTTGGGCGCGAAGAATGACTTCATACAGTATTACAGGTAGTTTATAAAGAAGTAATTTTGCTAAAACTGTTTTTTTTTCGCTTGCCTGTTCTGACTATGCAATTGGTTCAAAGTGGCTTCTTGGCCGTATGCTGATGGCTCATTAACATTTGGCCTGATTGATTGACTGTTAAAAACTTAAAGGCACACGGCGTTTTTATTTACATGCCGTCGAAGCGCCGTAAACGTAACTAGCGCTGCTTTTTCAAGTTTAGCAAGGCAGATAAAGCGCCATTGACGACGCTTATAAAAAACGACGTGTGCATAAGCCCTAAGTGTGCTCTAATAACATGCTAAAGATTTTTTATAGCTAAAGAACTAAAAGAGCCCTTACTGCGCTTCAGATTACCACCGTATCCTACCGTTTTATTTTGTTTGACATTGACATCTCTGTATTCCAGATCGCAACGCAAGCAACAAGCCCGTCTCGTCCTTATTCCCGCCTCAACGAACCTACACGACTCAATAGTAGGAGTCAAGAACTACCTAAACGCTGTCCTTGGCTTCTTCATACTCGAAGAACATCTTCTAAGCGCAGGCGCAGGTAAGAAGACTTTATTGTTTTGTTATTTTTTTTGTTAGTGTTAGCGGCCGTTTACACGGCGCTGTACTGTGCTGTATTATATTATACAGCATAATTTTGGGATCACATGTCATCCCAGTGTTCATACAGTTGAAAACAAATGCTGTATAAAAGTGCCGTGTGATCTCAACAGTAAAATATCGTACAGTTCAACGCCGTATGAAAGTGGGCAACTGAGCTATATTATTTATGTAACAGCAACAGTAAAATTTATTATATTTTATTATTTAAATGGTAATTAAGCCTTTTGGCTACATTTTTAGTATTGTTTAGTTTTTTTTTGTACAGTACGCTGCACGTCAGTGGTACCACTACGAGTATAAGCTGACCACTTATTCTATTGAAACTCTGTACTACGCTAGGCCAGTTCAAGGGCAAAATGTTACTAATAATGACGTGCGGTCGACTGTCAGTAAAATACGTGAAGAATAATATTTTTATTACTTTCTTTCAGGTCTGGTCTCGAAAGACTGGTTGCTAGATATGTGGGGCATGTCAGTTACCAAGGTCGCGTCCACATTGAGGACCAATACGTCCTTGATAACGGACCCGACGCTGATGTTGAGTATCAAGCACCAGATCGTGCTGTTTATTAATACGCTGAAGTGAGTATTTTTCGTTTCGTAAATGTGATATCGGAAAACGAACTTTAATGCGTACGCATTAATGTTCGTTTTCCAATATCACATTTACTGTATAAGTAGTTCTTCGTTTTCTGTATAAGTAGTAGTAAGTTTCTTAACTGTATAAGTACTTATACAGTTAAGTTTTCCCAATAACTTACATTATAAATGTGTCCTTTATAATGGGGGGCAAGGCTATTACCATTAACAGGACGAACATCCAAACTGGGTTAATACTAAACATGTTTTACAGAAATACCCAATAACTACTTGAACATGTAATAAGACCTATTAGAAAAAGAGATTTAGTGTGAGAGACAGAGAGAGTTAAATCTTTCTTCTCTCTCGTGTGACAAATTGTGCATAAACGTAACGCGTCCTGGAAATTTCACTCTCAATTCTCATCTAATTATCGATGAATCTTTGCGTTTGTTAAAACTTGTGCCAACATTTATTCATTTTGATATTTTTTCGTAGATGTTACGGTCTTCCTACGGATCCGATACCGTTACTCTTACAAGAAATGGCGGAACATTATACTGAGGTGTTGATGCAGAGATGGGTCGGCGTGTTCAGGGATATACTCGATAATGCCTCATTCGTACCGATAGAGGTAACTATTATCTTGCTTCTATTTTATACTGACTGGGAGTAAAAAATCTTAAAACTTAATAAAAATCTTGAATTAATTCACTGACAGACAACGCACAGACTAAACCGCTGGGTCTACAAGCATGACATTTTGCGCTAGAGTTCCTTTTATAACGAAAGTGAGCACAAAGGAAAGATTTTTGCAAATTATACCACAAAGGATGTTAAATAGGGTATGAAAGTTTGTATGGAAGTGCGTCATTTGGGCTGATGGGAAGTCTTACCGGGCGCACGGCTTGTATTCACTAAAAATTGTTTTGAACAAGAATGTATAAAATCTTAGTAACGTAGTTAACGTAACTAAGATTTTAAATTTAAAATATTTGTTATTTTCAGTAGTCTGCAAACTATCTTTGAATCTCTCAAATAGTAAGATATTTTAGAAGTAAGCTGACGTTTATCTGACATTATTTTATCTGCAGGTTGAGAACCAAGACCAATATGATGGTGTTATGGACACGTTCCCATACGAAGGTGATGAACTGGAGCTGGATCCCTTCCCAAGGAAGTAAGTAGTGTCTTCATAGTCATCAATCATAAAACCAATAAAAACATAACCCTCCTTCTGGCGCAGTCGGGTAAAAACAATCTCTAAGCAGTAAATATTTACAAGAAAACTAAAATAAAGATGTGCATAGTGACATGTGCTACATGATAAAGAAAGTCATGAAAATACAATGCATTTAAGTTGGGACTAAGAATGCTGGATCAGTTTTCTTTGAATGACTTAATTACATTTTTAATTATCAAATCAAATAATGAAATGTTTTACAATCCCGTAAGATACAACCAGTCTGACGCAACTGTCTAATAAAAAAAGAAACTATGAAACGTGGACTAAACATAATGTCGGCTATCGCTGTCTGGCTTTAACATGTGCAGTCTGTGCATAGTCTGTGTCATTTTTGTTATGTTGGTATTCAGTTTTAGTACAAGTTTCATACAAGCGACGTTTTCATCTTTTTCTATGGGACTCCCGTCTCTTCTTACATAATAATGAACATTACTTACTCTATGGATACAACTTCGAAATTTTCAACATTATCACTAGAAGCATCTTTAACATAATTATCTCTTTAGGTTCCCATTCTCCACCACAGTCCCAGCTGTCTACGTGCAAGTAAAAGAGTTCATATTCGCGTGGCTCAAGTACTCTGCAGGGCTCGGCTTGGGTGGCGGGCGTAGGGCTGCGGCCGCGAGACATTCAGCTTCTTTGCTCCTCAGTCGATCTTTCACTGGCTGTCTGTCTGCGCTGTTTAGAAGACCACTGCCCTTGATGCAGTTGGTGCAGGTAACTATCACCCTAAAGCATGAAGTTTACTAGCCGGTTTAAATCAGTGAAGCCACTTTTTGCAGTCATATATTAGAAAAACTTCGGGAAGGCTACTTGAAATGAAAGTTTTTATAGTACACAATTGAATTTAGACCAATTGATATGACCTATGAACATAAAAATATTGCTGGGCGTTCTTAAAAGTAGACATTGGCTTCAAAATTATATCAAATAATAAATGTAGTAAATTCTTCACTCGATACTTTGTGGAGAGTGACGATGAGATTACTTCGATCATCCGGCTCGAAGGACCAATGTGGTTGGCAAAACAGAATAGAATACTCTTTATTATGTACAATTGTACACCATATAAATAACAGTTGGGTCAATTTCCGAGCCAATAGGAGACAAAGGTTCGATTTACCAGCTTCGTGATTAGCCAGATTATACCAGGAGTCTGACTGAGAACTGCACCTACCTGGCATCAATCTAGCAGTGAAATCTATGAAATATATAAATAAGAAATTATTTACCTATTTTTCACTTTATTTCAGATCATCGTGGACACGCAGTATTTAGAAGGCGCAACGTTATGTCTGTACGAGTTTATTAGCAACATCACTGGCTCTGAGCTAGTCACCACACAGGTAAAATAGAACAAGATATAACCATACCAATTCGTTAATTCATCATAAAATTCAAATAAAGCCAAAATTTTGGTAAGATTCAAATTCTATTTTGTTTTTTGTAAAAAAAATGTTTCAGCCAGTTATAAAATTATAACATTATCTTTAAACACTGTATAAATGTACACATATACAGGAAGATTTTTTTATCACCATCCAAATTTTTACAGGGTGTCCTACCCATGAATATGAACAACTTTCACTATGGGACCAACTCTGAAATCACGAAAAAAAAATCAGCTGTTTAATACAAAAGTTCAATACCTACTTCTACCAAAATGAATGAAACAGCAGATTTTTTTTCGTGATTTCAGAGTTTGTTCCATAGTGAAAGTTGTTCATATTCATGGGTAGAACACCCTGTACCAATTTGGATGTTGATAAAAAAAAATCTTCCTGTATATGTATGTATAATTGCCTATCCTGCTGATATCCTGCTCTTCTGATATTTATTTATGCAAATATATTCTCTATTACTATGCATTTAACAACGTTATTACTTTGTATCAGACGGCAGGCAGTATGTTCCAAGCGGCGCGCGATGACGCGGAGCAGCAGATCTGCGACAAACTGGAGAAGAAAGTCGACGAGTTCCTTGACCTTGAGAACTATGATTGGTTGTTAGGTTAGTTGAAAATGCGTGACGTCAATATTTCCATTTTCATCACGCTTAACAAAAAGGTGATAGCAGTTACAATCGAAAGGGGAATGTTGTTCTTGCTGGTTTGCGAAATCCTTTCTTAGTTTGACTATCTGCAAATCGTGTGGCATTATCACACTAATAATATTATAAAGGCGAAAGTTTGTGAGTGTGTGTGTGTGTGTGTGTTTTTTGCAATTTGCAGGCCAGTGTCAGGTGGTATGTTGGAACAAAATATGATTTGCGATTGTAACAACAGAATTATAATCATTAAAATCATCAATACAAACCTCTAAGTTCATACAATCCTATCCCATCACACTAATATTGTAAAGGCGTTTGTGAGTGTTTATATGTTTGTTACTTCTTCACGTTCAAACGGCTGGACCAATTTTGATAAAAGTTTTGTATGGAGGTAGCTGACACCCTGTATTAACATATAGGCTACTTTTTATCCCGATATTCCCACGGGATCGACATTTGCGCTGGTGAAACCGCGAGCGCCGCTAGTTAACTAAATAAAGCTAAGTATTCTTTTGTCTGTTTTAGTTGAGCCTACCGGTCAAGCTTCGTCGTTTGTCACAGACATGCTGAGCTATTTGTCAGGAGTGCTGACGTCACTTGAGCAGCTGCCAGAGAGAGCGAGGTGAGTTTACAGTAGGGCTTTCCTGATTATGATTTAATTGTATGAAGTGGCGAATTTTTGGGTTAACAACGTCTGAAATACAGTCGTGCCATCGACACGAAGAAGAAAATAAGGATTATTCCACTTTGCCCCACCGGCCGCCCCACTGGTGGGGCAAAGCGGAATGACAAAAATTTTGCAGTGGAATCTGCCCCACTAAATCGAAATAGTGGGGCAGATTCCACTGCTTTAAAATCCTGTTGGATTTTGCCCCACTAGGGTTGGCGCCTTAGAATAAACTTACAAACATTTTATTTTCGCAAATTTTGTATTTCCTAGTTGTTTCTGGAAGGATAAGGGATGTAAATCGCAGATTAATTATACGATTTGTTACAAGCATTTGTTATATGCAGCGTTGAGTAAGAATAACCAAACCGTCATTTACTACTATGTTAGTTGTAGCAACAATTTGGATACTTATGTATAATTATTTAAAAATGAAATAAATGTATTTGTTTAAAAAAATTAAGTATCACTTAAAATCATTATAAAATATAATACAGTTTAACGTAATAAAGAAAAATAACAAACTTGATTTCATGTATTTTATTCCACCAGAGTGGCAGCAGTACGCGCCGCTACCAACCGCATAGCGACCCGCTTGCGCGCCCTCCTGCTGGACCCCGCCGTCAAGCAGATTTCCTCAGGAGCGCTGGACCAGCTCAACCTGGACGTCATCCAGTGCGAGCAGTTCGCGGCAGGCGAGCCAGTGCCCGGGCTCAAGGAGGGGGAGCTTCTCGAACACTTTGCTAGTTTAAGGTAAGGATACGTTACGAGAATACTGTTAGAATTCCTCATACATGTATAATAGATGGACTTCCTTAACCTCCTGAGTCCCTGTGGTCGTTATGACGTTAAAGTTTAAATTTAATGTCATTTTAAATGTAGTATATTATATAAATTATGATCAAAGATGGTTTGGAATAAATAAGTTTTGAATTTACTAACATAGTTTATAAGTTTTCTGTAACTAACTCATGGACCTCTGATGTCTGAGAAATAAATAAATAATAATTATTATTATAACGGACAAATTATCGTACGAACCGACGAAATCAGGTGTAGCAGCGCCGATTTTTAAACGAAAAACTAATATGTGTGTTACAAAGTACGTCCGGTTATTACAAATGGCAACCGTGAATAATGTCAGGACTTTATATGACGGACGAGATAATTTTTCCGTTATAACGACCACAGGGACTCAGGAGGATAGGCGGACCTAATGCCACAAATGTTTGGGACAAAAGTAGCCTATGTCGTTCTCTATATCCCAAACTACCCCTCTGTAAAATTTTATTACAATCAGTTCAGTTGTTTAGCCGTGGTGAGGTAACAAACAAATAGGCACATTTACTTACGCTTTTATGTTTTACTAGCTGCGCCCCGCGGTTTCATCCGCATAAGTGTCGATGGGGGATATCGGGATAAAAAGTAGCCTATGTGTTAATCCAGGGTGTCAGCTACCTCCATATCAAATTTTATCAAATTTGGTCCAACCGTTTGAGCGTGAAGAAGTAACAAACATATAAACACACACAAACTTTTGCCTTTATAATATTAGTGTGATAGTGTGATTTTTTATTGCTGGGCTCGTTGGGATGTCCCATCGGCAAAATGACGAACTTCTATACAAAATTTAATCCCCAATTTCACCCCTTTAGGGGATGCATTTTCAATGCTACTAGACTCGGCTTAGGTTGTGCATTGTCTGTCTGTCTTTATTTATAATAAACCTCTATTTCAGACAACTCCTCGACCTAATCACTGGTTGGGACTGGTCATCATACCTCCACGACGTCGGCATAGATGGAGGTAAGTACTCACTAGTCACGCCTCGCGACGCCGCCACGCTACTCGAGAAACTTAAGGAAGCAGAACAGAAGTCTTCTGTCTTCTCCGTACTCAAGAAGAATGAGCGAGACAGAAGGAAGTTGCTCGACACCGTGTTGAAGCAGCTGAAACAGTTGCAGAATCAGGATGGGTCGTGAGGAAATATTTAGAAGTATGAATTAAATATTCTGTTTAAGGAAATTTTCATTTGCTGAATTTGTCTGGTTCATTATTTAACTTATTTTGTATTGCATTTTGCAGTTTTGGTAACTGAATTTGCTTATAGTTTTTTTCAATACAAAAGAGTTGAACGATTTTCTTAGACGCAGCACAAATTTTTCATTTAAAAAAAATCACTTGCTGTAGTCTATGGTCTGCGCTGAGCTTTAAAAATTAAGTCAGAGGCGACTCGCTGTGTCTCGAGCATGCAACGAAATTGTTTAGGGGACTGATTGCCGTACTCAGATATTCAGTAGATTTATGTTTGATTTTAGGTTTAAAACCTCATTGTGTAATGTTAGATCGTATTTAATCAACTTTATGTTAAATAATTTATTTTTTGTGTAAACAAACAGCCTTCTTTCACGGCTCGAAAACTTTTCAAAAGTTCTCGAAACGTAGTTTATTTGCCATTTTAAATCATGGTGTTTGTATTTTCTCATACTTTTTTAATATATGTTTTGTTTGGCCAGTGATTAATTGGAAATGTATAATAGTACCTATAATTAAAAACGACTTAATTAGTATTGTACAATATGCCTTATCAGCGTAGTGATAGAAGCATTTATGAAGTTAATTAAGTGTTAAATATAGCAAAAGACATTGTTTATTAATTTTAATATGTAATACATTATTTATTGTAATATTATTGTTTTATTCATTCCACTGACGTGCCCTGCACAGTTTACCTACTTAAAACAAGTCTAGTTCATAAAATTTCTAGGCTAGACAAACCGGTAATTTACTAGGTCATGTGCTATCAAAATAATAAAACATTAACTCGGTAACAACGAAAGACATTCTGACTTCGAGACCTTGTATAAACTGCTTTAGTTGTGTTTCTAAGATGAAATAAAATCCATGAATATGAAACGAGAAGAAGGGTTTAAACGCACTGAACTATCGTGTTTTAACCACTCTTAAAAAATTCACAAGTGCCTAAAATAATAATGTGGAACTAGTGACATCAAATTCAACATTAGTTCTATTATTTACAGATTCTTTTAAAATGGAACTAGTGATAAAAAAAAAAACAATCAGTAGTTCCATCATGGAACTGTTAATGGTACTAGTGACTACGAAGGTTTATGTCTGCCCCCTACGCGATCAAAGAGGCGTGATATAACAAGTTTATTTGATCACAGTATCAAGATCGAAAAAATACTTCATTAAACTGCAACACCAGTCTATTAAAAGTTAAATATAATCTTTCATTGCACAAAAACTACCAGTTCTTCCAGTCCAAAAAACAACAATAGTCACTGATACGATCAGCGAATTAATAAAACAAATGAGCAGCTTACTAAATAATATTGTAAAGGAGCGTACAAACGACCTAGTATGGCGTCAAGTAAAGCCTGGTGTCCTCTGACTGAAAGTTGTCAAACAAAAATCCAGTCACACCTTGTCCTACGAAACAATTTTACGACACTTTTCTGCTTTAAAAAATCGTCATCATCATCTTAAGCCTGTAGTACCTACCTACACATACACTGCTGGCCCCTCAAATAGGGTCCTCCAGTTGACTGCCATTTAGCTTGATTTTCTCATCTAGTTGCTACCACGAGATCGCCACTCCATCTATAGCTTTAATCTGTCAAGCTCCGCTAATGAGACACAATTGATTTTCTATTGTTTCGTGACCGATCGGTGACGCGCGGGGCTTGGGGATCTTATTTTACATTTGGCGGTTCGCTGTCTCCACTCAAGAACATACGTCGCCCCAACGGTCATCACTCATCAGTCTATCTGTAGACATTGGGACATGAATATTAGCTCAACTTTCTTATTCGCCATGGCGGCAAGTTGGTTCGTGTATTGGCTTCTTTATAAGTTGCGTATTGCACAACGGTATCTGTCGATCTAGATCGGCGTCGATCGTATCGTGCGCTTATCTGCGTCCGCGCAGTGGCAAGGTCGGCGTTTGGCCTTCGGGTCGGGTCACATACGGTCCCCGTACCTACATACTTGCGGTATTAGCAATACTTTTTATTCGTAGAAATATTTAAATGTCAAGCTTATTGTTGGAGCCTATGTTCTGTATTGCTGAAAAAAGAAGCTTTGAGCTAACCTTCTTTCCATAATTTTACAAAGGTAAGGGTACAATTTTATTGTTTTTTGACAAACTTTTAGACGATTGTCCTCAGCCCAAGTTTCACTTAGGGGGCGTCCATTAATTACGTGAGGTGATTTTGGTGATTTTTGGACCCCCCCTCCCCCCTTAGTGAGATTTCGTGAGATTTGGCTCGACCCCCTCCCCTTCCCTCTAATCTCACGTGAGATTGTTCAAAATGCGTATTTTCATTGTAAATACGTTAATCTATGCTTCATTGTGTTAGATTTATTTAAAAAATGTTTCATTATTTTTATATAAGACTCAATTCAATCCAGTTTTCTTGCAATTGTACACTGTTTCTTGCGGAAAAAAAAAATGACGTGATACTTGCTAGGACCCCCCTCTCCCCCACGTGAGATTGGGCGAGAATCGGCTTGACCCCCCCCCCCACCCCCTTAAACGCCTCACGTAATTAATGGATGCCCCCTTATAGATATTTGAATTTTAGTAATAGTGTCAAGTTTTGGAACAACACACTCAATATAAAAAAATTAAACAGTTTAAATTCCATTGTAAACCATTTTTTTAACCGACTTCATAAAAGGAGGAGGTTCTTAATTCGGATGATAATATAATTATTTTTAATGTATTTTCGGGCATAACTCCCGTCATATTTATAGACAGATTTGCAAAATATGTTTTTTTAATGGATAAGGTATGCCTCAGGGTTTGTCGCATATACATTTTATTAACTTTGTTTGGGTAGTTTTTGAGTTAGCTCCAATAATACGACTTTTCCACTTAGTTTATATTGATGACGTTTTAATAACTTCCTGTCACAATATTTTTTTTGAATTTGTGTGGGGTAGATACAACTAAAAAATGAAAAATAAAAGTTATTTTTCACTTTATAGTTTTTTTTTTTTTGGAAGTCAGTTGGTTTTTTTTTGTAAAAACGTTTAAAAAAAATTAAAACTGTGAAGAAGACGATTAAATAAAACGATGGGAAGTTGGAGACACTTGTAGTTTAGGGTAGATACCCTAAAGGCAAAGCTGAAGTGGGACTGCACCACAAAACATATACCGCAAAACGGGGCTACTTTGACTTCCAGGGTTACTTTGACAGATTTTGGAGCTACTTTGAGAGAGCGCCAAAATCGGTTTTGACGTGTGCTCAGCAAGTGTGCGTGACCTCGAGTAATATTGCGCGAGGCGCGGGGTGTAGGGAACGCGTCATAGCGTTGTGATCGGCCTGTTCAAAGTAGCCCCGCCTGTTCAAAGTAGCCCCGTTTTACGGTATATGTTTTGTGGTGCAGTTCCACTTCAGCTTCAAAAAATTGAAGTTGTCATAAAAAATTAGAACTCCCCCACCACCTCGGTGTTTACCGAAACCCGAAGTTTGCATACCTACTGCCAAGGTATCCAAACTAGTGCTAGTACGAATACTCACATTTCAAGGCCATATATCAAAAACAAGTTCCATTAAAGCGTCTAACCCACATAAAATATAAGTCAGCGTTCAATACATCGAACTTGACAAATGGACGTCTAAAATGGCGAATGTTATCAGATAGACATGACGAGGCGTGACTTGTGAAGTTATGACTCGCCCACTGAAGAATTAGGTGGTTTATTAATGGAATAAGGACATAGAAAGAAAACTAGTTCATTCTGCACAAATAAAACGCATACCCACAGTACAAAAATTGGGTTAATTTAATTAAACACCGATTGGGTCCCACTAAAAGCACGACGCCATCGCAGCAGGCCAAGCCGAAGATGGCGGGAAGAGCAAAAGACAGAATTGTGTGGAAAAGGGAGAGGGAGGCCTTTACCCTGCAGTAGGACAAAAGGTACAGGCTAGTTAGATTAGATTACAAAAATAGAAGAAATAGCTGCGGCCCGCGGTTTCCACCGCATAAGTCTCGACCCCGTGGGAATATCGGGATAAAAGTATCCAGATTAGGTTAGGTCTACAAATGTGTCATTTTTCATCCAAATCCGTTCAGCCGTTTTAGTGTGAAAGCGTAACAAACAAACATACAAAATAGTCAAATCTTTTCTCTTTAGTTTAAATAAAAGGATGCTAGAATGGATGGATGATAGAATTCCTTGTTCGCAGAAAAGTAGGTACCTACCTAAACTAAAGTCCGCAATTTGTGATGCCCAGAAATTTCAGCCGATCATATTTTTCTTTGATGATATCCTCAGCCTCACAGTTTCGGATGGCTGGTCAGGACCAGGACTCAGGAGTCCTTAGAATTTGTAGTTTGACATGGCGAAGACTTGTAAAGTCTGATATGGCGAACCAACATTTATCAAAATAGCTATGTGAGCAAGGTAGCCAAGATTGTGACAAAGTAATCTTTCGAAGAAATACTTAAGAACCACTTAGTACGACCTAAATAATACGAACGGGCAAATTAATCCACGCCTACCTACTTAACTTATACGCATACTCCAAGTCAGTCATTTTCAAAAATTCATGAATCAATCTAACAAAAGAGCATGCCCAAAGCTATAATATTAGATAGCGCAACCTTGCAGGTTCGTGACCCGCCCGGTCTAGATAATACACTGCACTGAAATTGAAACCTGATTGCACTAAATCATTTCAGACTTCTGTAGAACTAATGGCTACGAGATTACAATCATTATGGCTTTACTTAGCACTATTAATAAAAGTAATTAAGTACCTAACAATAAGAGTCAAAAGGTGATCACCGTTTCACTCTTAAGTTACTGACTTACGTTTTGGTAGGAATCTGAAACCCCTAAGTGCTCCAACACATAAACACGATACGACGTCGCGTCGTGCTACGACGCGGCATCGTTTTAACGTTTGAATGAAAAGTTACTACAATCATATACCATCATATTTGTCGTAGCACGACGCGACGTCGTATCGTGTTTATGTGTTGGAGTCCTAAGGGCTCCCACACATAAACACGATACGACGCCGCGTCGTGCTACGACGTATATGATTTTAGTGACGTATCATTCAAACCGGGTAAAGTGGAAAGAGGGAAGGGAGGCCTTTGCCTTGCAGACCCTGCAGTGAGACAACACAGGCTTATAATAATAATAAGTCAATCAAACGGTGAAACGATGCGGCGTCGTAGCACGACGCGACGTCGTGTCGTGTTTATGTGTGGGGAGCCTAACAGCGAACTGAATCATGTGTTTCACCATGGTGCATAAGGTAACTTCTCTTAGTCTGTGGTGCATTCACTAAAGGCAGGCTACAAGGAACTTTTGGCGCTCGAATGACGTTCACAAGTGGCGCTGTTGGTAAACCTATTGCAATGGTTTTGTGAAATGTATTGAAAAAACAAGAAGGCGGTGTTAGTTCCCATTTAGGCCACGCACCAAAAAGCTTTGTCGAATGAACGAAAAAGGCTTTATGGAAAATTGCTGATACAGATTTTTTAACAATAAAAAAGGTTGCATGACGACAATCACAACAAATACTAGCGGAGTTCGTTGAAAAAAATACTGAATGCCATTTAGGTAGAAGAAAAATAAAATAAAAAAAAAACTTTAATGGCATCTAATGTATTTTCTCACAATAATGGCCAGTCTCTATTTAAACAACGCCTAAAAATTAAAAAGATTTTATATAATTAAAAGAGTTTTTTTAAAGAGTAACTGAACAATAAATCAACTACAAAAGCAACTATGTACAGACGCCACCACATCAACCTACCCGAAACTGTTACATTTTTCCAATCAACTTTGAACCTTATGCTTTAGTGATAAAGTTGAAAATCTATTAAAGAAATTTGACAGATTGTAGTAGGTTGATGTGCTGGCGTCTGTACCTAAGTTTGAACATCGAAAACCATTACTAAAGTCTGCGTGAGATAATAAGTTGACACGTGGTACCTAATTATAATAATAACGTTTTGCTTGTGATGAAGGTATTTAAACAAAAAAATATAGGTATCATTAATTGCATCCATTGACCCTCCTTGTCTTAGTGTTAGAACAAAAGCATTTTTCCAATGACCGCGATCAACGCCCACGCGACAGTTGTATGAGATAATATCGAACACCATTATAGTCATTGATATATGATTATGTTTGTGTAACTGTCAGTTAGTAACAAGTGTGCAATTTGCTATTGTCAAAACGAACTGTTGTTTTTGTTTTTTTTTATAAATTAGTTTATTATGATAGTGCATTTTTTGCAGAGTTGATTGACAGGCTAGTTTAGCTGCTGTAAATACACACACCTTGGTGTCCGTCTGACAGAATTTAACACATGAGAAGTTGACGTTGGAAGGAACTAGTGGTTCCACCTCCGTGTCCTTCTGTACCTACATCCATTTTGTAAATCTATTTTTGGAATTCAAATCTGATGGATTAATTCGATGTAGTGTGCTTTTTATTTTACCACAGTCTAATATTACTCTATGCTTACCGCTGAAAAAGTGACGCTGCCTGCACACCTCTGGCCAAGGTGCTGGATGGAGCATGTAGGTACGCACATTCTTTTCGCACCCCCGGCATCAAGACTTACAACTTTCAAGTTTCCACTGCTGGGACAAAGGCCTCCTCTCAGTGAGAGGGAGTAGGCCATAATCCACCACGCGGGCCCAGTGCGGGTTGGCCAACCAACTCTATGTTAGACATAAATTTTAACTACATGCGGAACCACGGAACAGATTCAAAAATGGTCTTACTATTTTCAAGATTTTGTTCTTGACTTTTGATTGACAGTCAGCAGGCAATTAAAACAACCAACCTTTAGGCAATATAACATTTTATGAAACGCTCAAAGCAAGCGACTCCCAGACACGACTTCTGAGTCAGTTACTGACATCTACTCAAAAATAACAATATTGAATAATATGATCCACTATTCTGTCTTAGGCGGATGTTCAGATAGTCCGTCCATACATTATTGGTTGGGATTATTATACTCTAAACAAAGACTCTTTGTTAAAAACGAATTTTTTAATCACTTTTCTTTATGTAATGAAATGTGCTCGCGATTCACCTTTTTAGAAAAAAGGAAAAAGAAAAAAATCTTGATTCGTGACATCCAGGCAAAATTTGACACTTCTTTATTAGTGTGAGTGAGTTTAGACAAGCAAATGAAAGCGCCCACAAAGCGCCATGATTGCGGATGAACTAAAGGAGAACGCGAAATTCAAATTTACTCGTACTTACGTTTTTTGCAATTTGCAGGTCAGTTTATTACGTTTTATGCTTTCGTCATAAATCATTTTACGAAAGGCTCAAAGCAAGCGACCGCCAAACACGAGTTCTGAGTCGGTAACTGCCATCTTATAAAATATAACAATAGTGATTATGCTTTACTATTCTATCTTAATTGCATCTAGGTTTCAATGGCTACTCATTCACCTTGCTGATTCATTCATTAATCATTCTATTTTCGTCTTCTAAATATCGATAACCGTTTCATCGTGATTCATGATGGTATTTTTGTTTGTTTGTCTATCTGGTGTCTATGAAACTTAGCTGAAAAGTAGTAGTATGGTATAGTATCAGGAGATCAGGTGCGGGGTATTATTATATTCCAACAAAAAAAAATAGTTTTCTTGGTGATTAATGGCGAACAGTCAAAATCTTTTTTACAAAAAAAAAAAAAAACAACCGACTTCAAAAAAAAAACACTACAAAGTGATAAATAACTTTAATTTCGGAAGTCGGTGTCGTTGGTTCCGCATTTTTGTTTTTTGACACCGACTTCCGAAATTAAAGTTATTTATCACTTTGTAGTGTTTTTTTTTGAAGTCGGTTGTTTTTTTTTTTTGTAAATAAGTTTTTATTTTTCACTTTTTAGTTGTACCTACCTACCACACAAAAAAGTAAACGAAAAGATCGTAAATGTAGACAATGTAGATAAATTTTTAGATTTTGTTGATTTTTCAAAAACCGCTTGTCCGATTTCGATAAAATTTTCATGGGACCATTTGGGAAGTCTACCCTTTCCAACAAAAAAAGAATTTTTCAAATCGGTTGGCAAGCGACGGAGTTATGCGCGAACAAACATAAAAAAAAATACAAACATCCGAATTGAGAACCTCCTCCTTTTTAGAAGTCGGTTAAAAAAAGAGATAAGTATGCAGGATCGTCGGATATAGTTGAAGCTTAGTAAGAAATCGATGGATGTTCTCGAATAAAATTTAATTTTATTAATAGCTCATTATCAAATTAAATTTCAGTTGACAACATCCATCGGTTTCTTACTAAACTTCAACTATATCCGATGATCCTGCATACTTATCTCTTTTATTGACTGTACTTGATCTCTCTCCGGTCGTGTCGGATTGCGTGCCGTTCCATCGGACTATGGGAAGAGAGAGAGCACCTGTGACCGTACATACTTTTGAACTATACTATAATATATCCAGGCCTCTGGCTAGTCGTTGAGATTGGCCACCATGGCCAAAATACGGTCTGGAGGACTATTATTAATGACGGGTGACTGAAGAGTTTTTGCGTTTTATTCATAGATATATGAAAGAAGGTTTTATTGGTCATCATGAGGAAACTAAGCTTAGGTCTTCAATTGACATTCTAAAGTAATATGATGATTAGGTATGTGTGCATGGTTAGATCGGAACAAGTGCCACTCATTAGAGATCTGTTTTGTTTGCGTAGGCGTATAAGAATTTGACATTTAATTTTTTCTCAGAAAAATCATCATGATAATGTTATATTTATAATTACCGTTGTTAATTAATAATATGATTTAATCGCTGACGCATTTCTTTGTGAATATCCCTTGACATTTGCGCAGGACAATTCTGTAACGTTTTCACACCGAGAAGTGTCATAAAAAATGTCTCAGACTTCGTGATTACAGTTGCCACTAATTACTATGCACGTAAACAAGTTCAATAATCAATTGTTTGAATAAGAATTGCATCGTGAAGCTATACTATTCGTTCCCGGATCCTTGTAACGTCATGTGTTCTGAGTTCTTTTAATTTCTGTTACATATTTTGTTCAAGGTCTTCCGCCCACATCCGTTTCTGAACGTGGGAATCCAGCTGTTATTGTTCTATAAATACTTGTACAGGTATGCATTGCATGTATGTAGGTGAGATGGCAAGACGGGTAGCGGTGATAGCTTGTTTGATTGCACAATATGTGTAATCTTTTGCCGTCATCTTGTAGTAAAAAATGTTGAATGGACTAGAATACTAGATTGTCATCCTATGTACGTGATTCATAAAAATAAATTGGGTAATCTTTTGTTTTGTTTTTTTCTGTAAATGGCACATGGCTAGTTGTCTGATACTTTGTTGTCTTTTTAACCGACTTCAAAAAAGGAGGTTCTGTATTTGATCCGTATGTATGTATGTAGGTACGTTTGTGTGTCCGCGATTTTCTCAAAAACGAATGAACCAATTTTGATAATTCTATACAAAAAAAAAACAATCGACTTCAAAAAAAAAAACACTACACAAAATGATAAATAACTTTAATTTCGGAAGTCGGTGTCAAAAAACGAAAATGCGGAATCAACGACACCGACTTCCGAAATTAAAGTTAAGTATTTATCATTTTGTAGTGTTTTTATTTTTATTTTTGTGTTTATCAGTAAGTATAATATATGTATAAGCGCATATTGTTTAAATTAGCTGTAGGTTTCCCGAATAGAACAAAATAAAATAGGTTTGGCGGCCTCGACTGTTGTAAAACTATGTCTTCTGTCAAAAAAAAAAAAAAAACAAAATTTTATAAGTATTGGTATTTTGGGGAGTAAGATTGATTAAACTGGAGAGAAAAAATGATTAGGCCCATAATACAACCTTCTCCTACGTCGCACCGAGAATATCGTAAACAAGTCGATTAAGTCATAATTTTAATTAAAATGACTACTGGACGACATTTCTGATTTCTGTTTAAACGAACTGGTTCAGATGTAGGCGTCATCCATTAAATTTAAGTCTGTAATCAAGGTCAGAACTCGATTTCGAATAATCGAATCGAACTTGCGAGCTGCGAATCGATTACTTACCTGTAATTTATATCGACGTGCAAGGTGGGTCGGTCCGTTTGTTACTGAATGGGTCTAATATGTAAAGTTGATGTAACAAGAGTAATAATCTAGTTACATACATGGACAGGTATTATGATAAGCGGTTTCTTTGAAGGATAAGATTCGAGACGAGATTGTCCGGAATAAGAAGTGGCCATGTCCATATCAGTCGAGGGCCTAGGCGTTGGAGAAGTCCTTGAGAGAGACCGCGAACCGGTAATCTTATTAATCCTAAGTAAGCAAAGTTGTTATTTTGTTAAGTTGTCAGCATTGACATTTAGAAGTTGCAAGTTCAGCAACCGCTTGTGTAGACTGGGGTAAGATCACCAAGATTACGTAAAAGAAAAAAAAAATGCTGATTGTCTTTGGTCAATTTTCTAGAGTTCGGAGGTGAAATTGTGCTGTTTGACAGGCACGATGCCGTACACAACCGCGCTATACATTATCACGCCTCTTCTTCGCCCTGTAGAGGGCACAGACGTGGTGTCTAAACCTTGCAGACTTGACGTAACCTATGACACGTTAATGACATTTCGCGAGCAACTGAATGCGCCCGCGCCACTACTGCCGCCCAACTTATTTGTCAACAGTAATTTGCGCAACTTAAACTATAACTCATAAGAGAACATTTAAACTGTATCATTGTATGTTAAGAATGCAGGTCAAAAAGGGCAATTTGCCGAAAAGGCTAAAGAATGTGGCGATTAGTAGGTACACCTTGGATTCTTGTTGGGTAAGGCGAGATAAAATATAAAATGGATTGATTTATGTACACATGGTTATTGGAAAAACACCAATAACCTCTTAAGAGGTCATTGTACTCATCATTATGAACAACTTTTACTATGGGACCAAATCCGAAATTGCGAAAAAAAAAATCAACTGTTCCCTACATTTTGACGAGTTATACCAACATATAAGAAGGGAACAGCAGATTTTTTTTTTGATAACCGACGTTACATTTCAACGCAGGGCTGTAAGAATCATGTTCTGAATCCATGGCAACAGGTTGCGCATCGATGTCCCAGCCACCCTGTATAACCTCCACCAACCCCATGAACAGCACAGTCTTTTAGATCTTTAATCAAGCATACTAAATCAAGGTAATGGTATGGTGCCGATTCTGTTGTTCACAAACTAAACTAAATTTAAGTTCAGTGCATCTTTTTCTTTCTATTTTATTAAGAAAAGGGCAGAAGATACATTTTAGTTTAGGCCTGTGAAATTATTCAGTGCCTGACAGTATTCCATACAAGTTTAGACGTGATTAGAAACTTGCCTACTAAAATTACGTCAATTTACGTCAGGCGCTGATTAATTTGACAGGACTAAACTAAAATTTATCTTATGTCCTTTTCTTAATGGAATAGAAAGAAAAAGATGCACTGAACTTAAATTTAGTTTAGTTTATGATGAACAAGGGAATCGGCACCAATATCTTTAAATGCTAACAGGTCATTGCCCAAATTAATTCAGAAATCAATCACTTCACCCCTGGATGTGTAACATTACCCGCGCCCGTCAAAACTAAGGTGTCTCATTAACCTTGGATTATGGTTACTCTAATTGACATGACTTGGATAAACTCAATCTTGGTGTGTGGTATAAGTTGGGAGCTATGAGCTTTTTTATTTGGATGCTGTGGACGAATGTCAACCAGGCCGCGGCTGCACTCTCCTCTCACTGCAAGGGTTCGAGGGCACGATATACGAACTCCACTCTATTCAACTTTACGTTTGATCTTGTAGAACATTAGGAGAAAATGTAACTACCTAATTGTGTAGCAACTGGGCTAAGTCAGGCTGCAGTCGCGCAACCTAAGGACGTTCATATTCGTAGTGAGGCACGTGGAAGCCCATGTCTCACCACGAATATGAACGTCCACACATTGCGAATCATGCGATGAGCGCCGTGTGCTGCGCATGCCTCGCAATGTCTGTATCCGCCTTCACAATCTCGAAATTTGTTTCAGACACTAATGCTACCTTTTCAGGAGAACACCCAGTAGTGTGTGTCTGCTGAACGTTCACAATATTGAACCCGTAATTTATCCATTGGGTAATTTAAAACCAAAATCAAAAGTCATTTATTCAAATTATGCTGAGAGTCAGCACTTTTCGACCATCAAAATTACATAAGACTGTCCCCCAAAACACCCGCCCTTCACCACTTCTTAGTGCTTTCGCTGGGAAGAAAAAGGATTAGGTACCTAAAGGATAAAATTTCGTGTTCAATACACTGACATGCTAGCCCGCGACCTCTTCAATCTTGCTCCACACATACCAAACCGGCCTACAGAGCACACCTGCGATTTTGCACAACAGCGTTCCACTTAAAGTGACAAGATCGCTCATAGAAACGCTATCTATTCGAGAAATTCATAACATGTGCGGTTGCGACACCAGCGTGTGTGTACCGAAATGTTAGTTACACTGACTTCTGAAATATGTGGTTCGTATTAGGATTAAAATCAGCAATAATTGATCGATGTTGTGTCAACTTTTATCAAAACTCGGTCTAAAACGACTTTCACACGCGTGCACCATTAATGTTTCAGTTTTAATTCTGCAGTAAAACATTAACCGCCTGTCTTTTCACGATGAGATTTTAGGTCGGAAGTTGTACGATACGATGGAGCAATACGGGCGATTCTTAGTTCCCTGGAGTATCTAAGATGAGCAATGAAGAGTTTTTTTTTCGTGTACTATTTATTGCCTTTATGTTATAGGTATTTTGTACCAACCTTTTTTGTTTTAGTTTTTATTTTAGTGTCGATTATTGGAAATTTGTAATTGGCCTTCAATTACTATTATTGTTGAAGTACACTGTATACCTAAACTAGCTGTAATGTTTCCCGAATAGAATAAAATAGCTTCACGCAACGCAATACAACATGCACTTCGAACCAATGGAGTAGACTATACTCTTAAACTCTTATCATACGCATTTTTGCAGATTCAAGCAGTGTATTGTGCATACTAGTCAGTCTTATTTTAAAATGTCTTTCTGGAAGTAAATAATCTTAGTGACTTGTATACAATTTATCTGCCGTCCTTACAATCCCCTTCACATTTTTGAGCATCCTGTTTATTGTGATTCAGTGCACTTCTGTATACGTCACGAAGTTGTCTGTGGTACGTTCCAAAATGATCGGGAAATGAAATATTGTGATGAAATACATATATCAATGTGAAATACTATTTGCTACAATTACATGAAGGTAACGCGAAAATGTCAAAGCTCGTTTGGCGGCTTGTGAATGCGACTGTATTAATTATAAAAAACGCGCTTAATTTTGTATGTAAGTGTAGGCAGAATAAATTAAGTGTAGGCAGTTTAAAACTATGTAAACTTCTCTATTTAAAATCACTTGACCAAAGTTGGAATAGATCCACCACCACATAAACCCCCTTTATTCATAAATGTTAAGTAGTGATTAGCGATTAGACATACAATTTTTACGTTTAAACGTCACTTAACTTTAATCATCATCTGCCTAGCCTTTTCCCAACTATGTTGGGGTCGGCTTTCAGTCTAACCGGATGCAGCTGAATACCAGTATTTTACCTGGTGCGACTGCCTATCTAACCTCCACAACCCAGCTACTGGGTAATACGATACCACTTGGTAAGACTGGTTGTCAGATTTCGGGTTTCTGACTACCCGTAACGACTGTCAAAGATCCACGAATGACAGCCGGGACCAACCGCTTCGTGCTTTCCGAGGCATGGAGGGGTCTCGCCGTCTCGGTATGTAAAGATGGTTATCCATCCATAGACCAACCGCGGCCGATCGACCAGTGCGGCTGTTATTATTTAGCCACGGGCCCCTCACTTAACTTTAATCATGTTTGTTATATAAGCCCCTAATGGTTTGAGGGCTGTCAAGCTTCTTCAAGCGAAAACATGTATTCCATGTGACTAGTCTTAAAGGAATCGCATCCTTAAAGACTAGAATTATGTAGATAAAGCAGGCAACCAAAGTTGCTTAAGACAGTTTAAATGAACCTAGTTATGCATGCTTTCCATCCACATGGGGTCAGTATTTCACCAACCTCGGGAAAAGCCCCATTACCACAACGATAAGCACCATCATTACTTCGGTAACATGCTCCGAACATTACAAGGTGTTCCCGGCTAGTTTCATCGTAACTTCGTGACTGCGTGATAATTAGCATATTTCTGCTCATGATGAAACTCTCGCATTTCGAACAATGAACATACAAGTGGGGTTTATATGAAACTGGTATCGTGAAACAGTAATTTGACTGTTCTGGAGGTCTACTAATAATGCACGAAGTCAGTAGTTACGGCCGAAATTACGGGCGCTTCTTCTTATCGACATAAGAGTAGGTTGGGGCCCAACCTAAGATAAAATGAAAACACTGACAGTTAAAATTGTATCTAACAACCGAAGTCTTTAAGCCCGTCCTAAAAATTGAATTTGACACTTGTTTTGACGGACTTTCTGACGGATCCGTATCTTCGTTGACGGACTTAGAGAGTTGACCCACTGTTTCGGGCTATATATAGCTCACGAATCCCCGTTTTTTGAAAACCACGCTATAAATTCAGCTGATAAGCTGTCATATCTCATATTAACTGCTCAGATTAGTTGGCTGAAATCATTGTTATTATTTCTCTATATGATAGCGTGTTAGCTTTTATGAGCTTTTCAAAAACCGGGTGTTAGTCAGCTATAGCCCGAAACAGAACAGTCAAGCTACTGTGGCGGCATCTACATCGCCACATGCGAACTACGTAGGTATCACGCTAAATCCTCCATCGCGCAAGCAAAGTTCACCGCGCGATTAACATGTATATCGCAGTAAGACGGTTAAAGCCGTGATAGCTTAGATAAGATAGCTTACTAGATCGTGCTCGTATCATAGTTATATTCCTAGTAAGGCAGTTATGAACCGCTTTCATATAACTATATTACGGAACTATATCTCTATGGATATAACTACATCTCTAGGGATATAACTATATCACGCCTTCAATCATCTTACTGCGACATGTATACAACGTCCCGAATATCAATCGTCACACCAGACACAACTCCCGGGGGTGCGGGATTGTCCGAAAGGGTTACTGCTACTCCGGAACATAAAGGGCTAAGGCAGGAACACGGATGGGTTTTAGTCAGTAAGAGTCTGACACTCCCGCTCCACCCAGAGCGGGAGGGGTCATTTGATGATTACCCATCCAAAAAAAAAGACACAACTCTCGTCCGGTCGGAGGATCTTCCATTTTCTATGAAGCATGACTTAACCCTGAACCTTCCCCACGTTTCCAACCGTGTTTCTTATACGTCTAAACTACTGTTTCACGACACTAGTTTCATAATATAAACCCCGCTTTACTCCAATACGCTTTCGTAACTGCGATGCTACGGAAAATATAACGTCAAAATATATTATTGTTAGAAAAGTTGTAGCAAATTGCAGCAGTTTCTTTGTTCTACATTATATTGCTTACCTTGCCGTTTGTTTTCGTAATTGGGGCGTAGAATTGGGTGACGGAAGCTTTTGACCAATAAGTGCAGCGAGGTCCATTGCAATAGCCGTGTTGTGCTGTGTGTGACGCATTGGCAATGAGGAAGACGCGGATGACGCACCGGCTACTGCTTTCACGGTTCTGTAGATTTTGAGTCGTGAGTGTCTTTTAGATTTCAACATAAATCAGGAGACCCATTTCACTGGCCTAGAATTTAATTCACTGTATTTATTTATTGACCAAACACCGATGTCTGGTCAACAATTAAGTGCACGTAACTTTACATAAGCTATGGTGTAAGTAGCATAATTATTACATAATGTGCTAACAACTATAAACTATATTATTTTCAGTTAAAAGCCCATATTCGCTTGCATATTCGTTTGCTTGGTATTTGTTTTTTTTTACTTGTTTGTTTATTTATTTCTTTTTTTGCAATGTTTTCAATATCACACTAGTTATACATATTCATTATTGTTTTATTTGAATTTTTTTTTATTTTTGAAGTGAAAACTTCTTTAGCGGCGTTGAGCACTTTTTGTAATGGGTAAAAAATGTTAAACTCGCGTCAGGACACGTGACCGTCAGGAGAGATTTCCCCCCCCCCCCGCCTCTCTTTCTGCGGCGGCGCCAACCGAAGTGAACCAAGTTTAGTGACACATGACAATGGATGGATGGATGGATGGATGGATTGGATGGAGTGGAAGTGGAAGCGGAAGTGGAAGCGGAAGTGGAAGTCGAAGTCGAAGTCAAAGTCAAAGTCGAAGTCGAAGTCAAAGTCGAAGTAGAAAGTCAAAGTCAAAGTCAAAGTCGAAGTCAAAGTCAAAGTCAAAGTCAAAGTCAAAGTCAAAGTCAAAGTCAAAGTCAAAGTCAAAGTCAAAGTCAAAGTCAAAGTCAAAGTCAAAGTCAAAGTCAAAGTCAAAGTCAAAGTCAAAGTCAAAGTCAAAGTCAAAGTCAAAGTCGGAGTCGGAGTCGAAGTCGAAGTCGAAGTCGAAGTGGAAGTGGACGTGGACACACTGCTGTGTATTCGTAACATTCGTGTATATAAAGTGTTTAAAATATGGAAATTGAACAAAGTGCATCTATTAATGAAAAAAGGGACGCAGAAATAGTGAAAAAAAATGAGTTATATTAATTCAATTAATAATTGATTTATTTCAACGTTAATCGTTTTCACTTCTGCCGGCACTCCCGGAGTGAAACCTTTTTTTTTTTAATTACACGCCACGTTGCTGTATGAAACTGATTTACATCCGTCACCTCACACACAGGTCCAGTTGAAAACCAGCGTCAGGCACTAGTTGTCTGGCATTTTTGCTGAACTGGCCCTTTTTAGCGCAGCCGTGAGGCACACTTTCCTGCGTATTTTTTTTTTTTAATTTTTTTATTATATCGGACTTTAGGTATAGTTACTTTTTTTTTTTAAAGTTTACTTTTTGTTTTTATTTGATGTATGTGTCTGGTGTATTGTGTGTCTTTGAGTCTGTGCTAAATAAATGTATTTTCTTTCTTTCTTTCTTTCTTTCATGTTTCCGACACCTAAATAGCTGGTTCTATTACTGACCGCAAGAATTTTTAGCAAATCGCTTGGAAAATACGAGATTAATTGGAAAAACCACAAGGTGTAGTATAATATCGTGTAGATAAGTAGGTAGATTGTCCTAATGATTAATTGTATAGGATTACGAAGACCGCTGACAAATTGAAACTGAATCGAGATCCTCAGCAGTTACGAGGAATTACGAGGCTCGTAGGAATGCCTGGGATCAAAATTTTCAATCATTAGTATTTTTTCGCGATAGTGAGCAGAATATAGGTATAGGAACCTACTGCCTACTGGCCAATAGGTGTATAATCAGCCTATAACGTTCCCACTTTTGGGACACAGGCCTGCTCTCTGCTTAGGCAGTGGGACATACTCCACCATGCGGGCGCAGTGTTGGTTGGTTTTGAGAGCAGTGGTCATAATAATTTATGCAAAGTAAAGCATCTGTCTAGGTTCGAATCTGCGACCTGCAACTCGTAATTCGCGGCCTTTACATCTGGGCCACCACTGCTCCCAATGGTTGTTAGTTAGTTGTTATTTAGGTACGGCAGTGATAAATCAGATCATTGCAGATGACTGGTTGGCAACTAATTTACCTTCTCGAAATGTACTGTTTTCCTTCTCATAGATATTGATCACAATATTATAGTCTAGGTAACTAGTGAGTAACGATCGATCTCGACAACAGTCAGCTTCGGGAAATGATTCATAATGGCGTAATGGCGAACTATTACAAATTTTACACTACTTACTCGTGTAAATTATTGCTACACATTGCACACAGTAATGGTGATATCAGCAAGTGTGTCACTAAACTACGCTGTAGTTTGGTACAGAACTCAGCAACACTAAACGGTTTTTCTTCAATAAAATCACAAGATTTGGAATCTACTTTGATAAGTAGTCTGTGGGCCTACGTGACTTGGGGATTATGGTTCTTGTTAAAGAATACATCAATTTTAAAATAAAACTAACATAGGGACATCGATCTGCAACATGTTACCATTTGTTCAGTAGGTACATGATGCTGAATGCTCCTGCGTTGAAAATTTTCATTGGCTATTAAAAAAAAAAGCTGTTCCCTACATTTTCACCGTGAGTGTAGGTATTGCACTTTTCTATGAAACAGTACATTATTTTTTTTAAATAACCGACTAAAAATGTCTACGCAAGCCCCGTCTAGAAGCATGTGCTGAATTCATCGTCGATGTCCCTGCCACCGTGTATTTTACTGAGATCCTACCTTTTGAGCGTCCCTCAAAGCATGCTCAAACCAAAGAGGATGGTAATGTTTCTAATACTTACTAGTAGGCACTACTACATACTTGTCTAGTAGCCGCATGCACCGCATTCTTACTTTATTAACAACTAGCTTCTGCCCGCGACTTCGTCCGCGTGAAATTTCATGTTTCTCCGACCCACCCCGTCGCATCGCATCGCCTGCCCGCGTTACCTACTTCCGTTTCGCTTAGCGTTATTTCTGAATTTTTCTCATTTTTCTCGGCCCCAAGGATCCTAGTGTGATGTTAATAATAGCCTATAGCTTTCCTCAACAATTGGTCTATCAAATTCAAAAATAATTTTTCAAATCCGACTGGTACCTATTTCCAGATATTAGCGCATTCAAATTTCAAACATCCAGCTTTCAGCTTTGTTATTGGTATAAGTTGATACATTCGTAAGTAGAAGTTAAAGTTATTTATGATTCATATCGATGACAAAAACCTGTAATTACTAAATCTTTAACGTCTTACGGTCTTAACCCATTATTCATGGTCGAAAACCACACCAACCATCTATGGTTGCTCATAGAATACCAAAGTTGTGACCAGTACCGCCCGAGGGTGCCACAATTAATACGTTTATACAATTACAATGATAATTAAGCACGCCTCGTAAGGTTTTGTAAGACATATTTTAACACTTAAACTCGTTTCTTTTAATTGAATTTGTTCATCGTTTTATTTATGTAGTTGATATTATATTTTATGGTCACTGCACTGCCTTTAATAAAAGGTGTTTGTTTTCTTTTTGGTGGTGAAGTGATGGCACTTGTTTGATCTATATTAAGTCCAAAACATGGACAAAAGGAGGGTTGCTTTAGCTTTGCAAAACTGGCAAAAGCATGGATGTAATTTATTTACCGATGTATTTTCTTTTCATCTGAAGTTACACTAGAAACTCGAATTATGACAGAATTTGCTTACACACAGATCTGTTAGGTCGTAATCCTGATTTTTACTTCTAGAACTCTGCTTTAAGAACAGAAGGCCAATTCTCGTAGTTTAAAACGTTCAAAATCTAGTCACAGCCTCATCTCGGCGACAAAAAAATGTCAAAAACTTGTCAAAATGTAGGGAAATTAGAAGTATTCTTTGACAGATTAAGACTGAGATCAGACTGTGAACGTTCTTAAAATTACGAGAATTTCCCCTCTGTTCTCAGTATCTACTGTCAGGTAACGTATTCTCTATGAAACGATGAACGAAACCGCGCGAAATGAACGCGAAGTTTTCGAAGTAAGGAATCATTGAGGTCATAGTGAATTAGGGCCAAGATGAAGCTCCTGTTGAATTAATTGCATTAAGACCATTTTACATTCATTATCTTGTTACATTCGTTTGTATAAAGTACCATATAAATTACTCATAGGAAAAAGCATAAAAGTGTTTTGACATACTTAATTGTATCGGACAATGATTTAAATAATAATAACTTTAAATAAATACAGCATGCATAAATTAAGTTACCTTCATTATCATTAACAATATTTTAACCCTGGAGCTAACATGAAATCTGAATTAAAAGTTAGCTAAGAGTAAGTCGGGCTTCAAAAATCTGAAGTTCCGTACTAACAAAACCTGAATATTTTTTTCAATTTGTAAAGAAATAGGGAAATGCAACAGCTTCACAAATTTTCTGTAACATTTTTGCAATATTTTAATTACAGACGTAAAGAATAACATTTTCTAAAGTCAACCTTAGAAAATGTTTTTCTTTTGACAATTGGATCAAGTTGCAAATGCTCTGCAACTTGATCCAATGATCAATGAAATAGGCTCCAGTTGACATGCCTGCGCCCAGACATTACCTAAGTAATTCAAAGTTTGGTCAATACGGATCACTAAAATATTTATGAACAATATCAAAGTCAAACACGCGAGTATTGATTTACATTGCGCGTCAGGTACAAAAATTTGGGTCACCTCACGTTTTTGAAAGTAGTCCATCCAGATTCCGCGACGGAAAAAAAGACGTAAAGGCCATTGTGGCCTGGCCTGTGTAGGTACCTATACGTACCTGTCTACCTGCTGGCGTAACCTTCCACGCGAGGGTGGTCACGTAACCGAGTGGAGGGCACGGGACTACCCGGTCGCGGTGGTGACCAACTTAAACATGAAATGTCAATGTCAGGAGGGCAGATGTTACCTGCTCTGTCTGATATTTGTGTAGTAATTAGGGTGCTTTTTTGGGAAAAAGGTGTATAAGTAGGAAGGTATTTTACTTAATACGTCGATTGAAAGTTACCTAGTTACTTGGGCTAAGGTGTACAGACGCACATCAAGCTGCCCGAAACTGTCAAATTTTCCCAATCAACTTTGAACCTTATGCTTTAGCGATAAAGTTGAAAATCTATTAAAGAAATTTCACAGATTGTAGTACCTTGATGTGCTGGCGTCTGTACCAAGAAGAACGGTGACAGCCACATAACGGCTGCAGTGATGCCCTTCAAGAAAATTATGACACTGAGGTTTGACTGTATGGTATCAAAAAACGCTTTCTAGGGAAACATACTTACTTACATACTTTCATTAATAACGTTACAGTGACGTCATCGGGCAGTAAATTGTGGACGCTATGTGGAGGCCACCGCAGTCTTACAAAACCCTAACATTACAGGCAGGCAGTACCTAGGTAAGTTTTTAATTAACTTCCTTTATTCAAGTAGATTGACTATACATAGATACAATCATGTCCATTTTCCTGAATAATTCATTAAGATAAGACTCGACTGCGCCTCCAATGATGAATTACCTAGACAGAAAATCTGATGAAATTGTAGGCTCAAAACCCACGCAGTAGAAGCGTTTTGCATATATGTAATATGAGGAGATATCGTAAATGCCTTCGGGGCAATTGTTGATAGATATAATTTGCATTTAAATATGTACAATGACATCAGTATAGATACGTTAACATCTAATTATTTTGGTCTTGCTGGTCCAAATATGCAAAGTTGTTCGAAATACGTCCAAATATCTCCAGATATAAATGAAGTAAGTAATATTCAGATATGGTTCCGAACGGTTAATCGCATGTAGATCATGACATGCATCGAAAAACATAAAATTAATAAGAATATTAATAAGAATACGCAAAATTAGGTACTTATTTATCGAAATAGCACGCAGCAGCTAGTTATAAAAATCTAAACTATTTGTACGTTTTCGATGAATCCACCTTTTATTCAAGATTTGAAGCTTTTGCTTTATCATTAATAGTTAAGTCTGCATCTGCTGATTTAAACGCTGTCCATAAATAAAATAGATATCAACCAAGTTGCGCTACAACCCAGCTAACAATAATAACTTTGACCACAATTTTCCGTTGCCTTTTCCCTCTACCAGTCTCATCTTCTCACTCTATTTTATTTGGTCAAGGGGCGGCCTTGCCGTTGGCTGAACTTGTCGGCAATTATGTCTGAATCAACAATCATGGTCAATGCTACTTCAGCTCTCTGAATAATACGACCTCCGATCAATTTCCTTATACTTGAAGGTCTGCATTTTGGCATAAAAAGCTTACATAATTTATGGCACCTCGCTATTAGCTAAAGCTTTAATTCACCGGTCAAGCGGCGCGGTTCGCCGATCTGCGACGAAACAATAGAAAATCAATTGTGTCTCATTAGCGGAGCTTGACACCACAGACTACCTACAGTATTTGTCTGTCGTTCCCGTTTTTAATCCATCCAAAGGTTGTCTTTAAAAGATCGCTCTTAGCGATAAGACCGCCCATTGTGTCACCCATTGTAAAGTTTTCTATATTTATGTCTGTAATTTATATGGTGTACATAATAAAGAGTATTCTATTCTATTCTTGACAGATTAAAGTGTCATAAAGTCTAAAGCCCGTGGTCACTGGCGACACATACACAAAAAGCGCTGTTGTATTTTCAACGCCCGGATTAGCGCCGAAAGTTGAAAATCCAACAATGCGCTTTTATTTTATTTAGGTGTCGCCTAGTATTGTGAAAACAGGTTTATGGATTGTAGTGACTGGCCTTATATATAAACGATGATTTTAATCTAACCCCCCCTTTTTTGTGGATGGGAAATCATCAAATGACTTCTCCCGCTCTGGGTGGAGCGGAAGGGAGTGTCATACTCTTACTGAATAAAACCCACCCGTTTTCCTTCCTTAGCCCTTTATGTTCCGGGGCAGCGGTAACCCTTTCGGACAATCCCGCTGACCTAATCTAACCCCCTTACTAATAAACGCTGTATAGCGTAGTTACACAACGCTTTGTCTTCTTCTTTCGGAAGTCAAATTACTGACGTCTGAAAGAGAGAAATCGGTGTGTAACTATTCATCTGATATAATAGATACGTTTATTAGTAAGGGGGTTACTAGTTTCCTCAAGAGCTTGAAGCTGGCTTTGAGACTACTAACTCAATGGTGTTAAGCTTGGAGGTGGAACTGTTATCAGAATAACCTATTTAATCGGCTAACAAGATTGTGCCTGCGATGGCTAACTACTGTAATAACCAGTGGCCGAGTGGAATCATCGTGAGGAAACCGGCATGTCCTAGAACCAAAAATTTGAAGACATGTGACATCTACCAACCCGCACTGGGCCCGCGTGCTGGATTACGGTCCAGGCCCTCTCACCGAGAGGAGGCCTGTATCCCAACCATAGAAATGTAAATCTATGGTCCCAACAGTGGGAACATTATAGGCTGATTATGCAGCGGCCGAGGGAGGAGGTCTGTTTGTATTTAAGTGGAATTTTCTATAGGAATAAGTTGTAAGAATTGAAGCCTTTCCTAATCCTTATTGAGCTCTATAAATATTATCTGTGAACAAGGTCCATTCCATACACGTAGGCATTTATTTAGTCTCGTCCAAAACATTCCTTTCGTCAACAGGTGTTTCTCACATAACAGAGGTGACGCAAACGTCAAAGACTCCGTAATCCGGATTACTACGACATTGATGCAATTGTGTTAATTTGACTCGGCACTGTTAAGGGCTTACTCGCTTTCTACTAGTTACCTACTTGGTTATGTGTGGTTATGAGAGTGGTGACACTGGACTCATTAGGACAGACGTTCTTTCTTCTGATGTGTGCTTAGTTCTTGTCATAGAGTACATATCTGCTCGTGTTTTATCGAACAAAAATAGTCATAGTTAAATGATAAATGATTTATTTTCTGTAAGTAGGTTTTCAACACACTTGCTCGTAAAATGGCTCTTAATGCACCGCTTTTAGAACCATAATGCAGTGTATTACAAACGCGTGCTTTTTCTTTACGTTACGGTACTTGTGCTTTATTTCCACAGATAACTATTTAATTTACTAGTCGGAGGTCGGAGAAGTGCATTATTTTTTTAATCTCTTCAAAGAGACTTCTTGCCAAAAGGAATCCGCGAGCCATATTTCACTTTTTTTTTTAATAGTCTAAATTGTCTTTGGTCCCAAAATGAACTAAAATGTATTTACCTTAAGATGAATGCGCAGTTGTAGCCCGCGAAATTCAATTTTTCTAACGTTTTTTGCAATTTTCAGGTCAGTGTCAGGTTGTATCTTGATCAAAATATGATTCGCGACTATAACAGGTATGTATTTACAGAATTATAATCATTAGAATCATTAATACATCTTTCTAAGTTAGATTTGTTCCACAAGAACAAATCTCTTATGGATAAGTTCTTAGGGAACAAATCTAACTTAAATAGGTATATTATATTAATGATTCTAATGACTATAATTCTGTAAATACATATCTATTATATATATATACATTTTGATCAAGATACAGCCTGATACTAAGATACAGCCTGATACTGACATGCGAATTGCAAAAAACTTAAGAAAATTTAAATTTCGCGGTCTACCACTGCGCATTCACCTTAGGGTACATCCAGACAGAGCGAGGCATGCGCTGCAAATGATTTTTTTATATGTACGGTTGCCTCAGGACGAGGCATCTAACGTACAAAAAAAAGTACTTGCGGCGCATGCCTCGCTCTGTCTGGATGCACCTTATAATAATATGGTCCGTGGTCCCTCGCGGAATCAAACGGAAAAGACCACTGGCGTTCTATTATTGCGGATTCTCACTGAATTAATGTATATTTCTGTATGCCAATAGTACTTTCTAATTCCATACTAACAAAACTACAATTTGACATACGTTTTGTCTGTGCCTTTAAATAAATAAACGCGCGCCATTACTTACTCTATGGGTAAACCTGCGCGCGCACCACGCTAGCGCGGCGCGCGGAAAAACAAACCCAGCCCGCCATTATCCATACAAGTTAATATTTAACAATACAAGCCTTTTTTTTTCCTCGCAAATGTGTTGAAAAACGTCGTATGATACGCGTGTGCATTGATCATTAAACTCTCGGCTTCCTTATCGCGCTCGCCTGCGGCTCGCGCGAATAATACCGCCTCGAGTTTAATGATCAACATAGCACACATGTATCATAATGTACTATTGTATAAACACTTTTACACGTCAATCATATTTTTTTAAAACTAGATGAGGTCGGCGTTTCCTATCTGACTACTCTGAGAAGAAAGATACCTAAAATAGAAGATAGATAAGATGTTTAGACCTAGTATGATATAAAAGTAAGTTGTTTAGTCTATGGGCTCTTTTTGTAGCTGTATTCATTATTCCTCATGGCAGAAAGTCCGGTGGGGTAGAAACTTGCGTAACACACTATCAGCAGCAATGGGTTTCAATTTGACAGTTCAACAACATTCATTAAATCATTACGTTATTTACGTTGTTGAGAAGATAAATTTTTCGAACATATAAAGCAATGGATTAGCAATATCTTTCAAAATGATGCAGATTTTGATTGATAGTGATTGACGCAATTAGCGTGCTGGAAATATTTTCGGAAAAGTTACTTAGGTATGACACGTAGTACTATTAAGTATTCTGTGGTATGACTTAGGTACTAAGCATAAATAATTCTTAGCCACTGTTAACTTGACACAGATATAGCAGTAAGTAAATAGTTCATCATTTTCCTTGTCTGGAATGAGAAGAAACATGAAAAAGCGTAATTGAAACCTGATTCATGAGAATGGTGGTTTTCCCTAAGCTTTTATAGAGTTTTATTTGCGGTTACCGTACGTAATCGAGGTTTCTTTAAGAAGGGCCTAATGGGTGTCAATTGCATTTACTTGTTCCACATTAATACAAATAGGTTTCAATTAAGACACCTATTCGTAAAACAATTCCAACTTCATTTAGCTACAATTCATACTCCAATCTAGTTTACACCATTCGCGGTCATAATTCTGACCATGTGTGGACCCAAAGCTGAATTTCGACATAATATACATGTCCGTAGGCGACAGGTTATCATGCATTACGCTAAAATCGTACCTGCATATCGGTACATGCAAAATGTGTTGCATAAGTTGAAAATATTGAGTTCGAGTGTGCATGTATAGTGTGTTTCTCGTTCCATGTCTTATTTCGTAAACAAACTTGTTCAAGATTTTTTTTAAAATACAGGTGTTCCAGATATAAAATAGTTGTGGTTTTATGTAGGTACAACCCATATGTCTGTTTATCTTAGTCTTAGATTACAAACCTTATCCTGTTTTCTTTACAATCACATACCTATCTACTTTAAAGTGGAAAGGAACGTCATGATTTTTGTAAGAATCTCATAGATACGGAAAATCTCAGTAGATCCACATCTTGAAATCAGGATCCAATGAGAAAACAATCGTCACTAGATCCATCATGGATCTGTCCAATCGATCTTCTGAGATTGAACGGATATGAATGACATTAAAAATTCCTTTTATTATTTTTTTTATTTATGTACACACAGTAAAATACATAAGGAAATGTTATAATTATAATTTGAGTACAAGGGTTATATTGAACATAAGTTTTCTAAATATCAGTACCTATATTTGTTTACGAAATAGAACAAATAAAGAAAAACAGACTTTAGTCAGCAGCCCGTTGTTTATGTTGCCACACCTCTGCAACTTTATTAGTATTAACATATTGTGTGATTTCTGTCTTGATTGGACTAGTTCTAGATATATGATTCAGAATTAAAAGGGATTGTTTCTTGCGTGCACGCATGTGTTCGTGTTGTGCAAGATTTGCGAAAGCTTTTAAAGTTTCTTATCTAGGTATACGAAGTTCTAGCATTTACAATTTTAGATAGACAACTTGTCTAAAATTGCGTTTAACTTTTTGTAAACTACTTATTACTTTATTTATTGCAGCGACTCGTTTTAAAGAAAATGAAAAGTGAACAAGAAAATAAATTATAAACTAACTGTAACTTTATTTTTGCTGCAATAGCAGATTTCAGGCTTCTAAATAAAACATCTTTGTTAGGTTATCTGCTCTACTACACTCAGATAAACTAAAACAAATAATATTAACAAAATCATAAATAAAATTCTTAAATATTCTACAAAAGAATTAAATCAAATCCACCTCTTCTGTATTCAATAACTAACTCACTTTCATCTTCAGCAAAATCAAAAAAGAGTACGATTTGTTTCAACTAATCTAGAAGGTGCACGTCTGAAAAAGTACACAACATGTTGCTGCAATTGTTGCGCTGAAAACATGTATGTATTCCATGCCGTCGAGCTTTAAACCAGTTCTAACAAGAATTAACAGAGCTTTATCCAATTATCTTTTGTGTCTTTTGTTATTATGAGTACTTAGGGCCGTATACAGAACCATACTCAAGACTCTCAAGCATTACTTACTTAAAATTAGTTTCAACCAATCAAATGGCTTTTTAGGGTCAATATTCGAGAGGCTCGAAATTAATGTCTATGAAAATTTCTCGAGAACGTGTGTATGTATTTTTTTAAAGTGTTACTTTTAATAGTAAAATAATAGACAAAAATGTTGCTTTAAACCACCATTGTAAAAAAATAATAATAAAAAAAATATATTAAAAAACAAACACATAAAATTGCAATTTTTTCACGTGTCGCCTCGGCACACGCGGTCTATATTTTGATGATATAAAAAATGTTGACTTCATGGAGCTATTTGATGTTGAGTGCTGTAATTATACATAATTAATCTTCATATTCTTGATAACATGGCCAATACTCGCTAAGTTAATAAATAAAAAACTCATGCTAAAAAAATGTGCGTCATTGTCCTGCGCTATGTTTGTTTTCAATAAACTCGAGTAAGAGACGGGAGGGGGGGGGAAACTCGTGGCTGTGCGAACGAACAGATCTCCCCGCACCACAGTCGGGCGTCGTGCTTTGGTGAAGACACACGGATACACGTGCGCGTTTTTTGCAGGTAAGACTTTGAAATTCTTTCTCCAAAAAGTTTCATTGCAAACGTCAATCCAGTTTCATTTATTTATCCGTCAAATTATTTTGTTATTCTACTCATTTAACAAAAAAGTATGAAGGTTTTGTGTACACACGCAATTATAAAACGTTTTTTGAAATACCACGTGCGCAAAACAGGTTTAAACAAGATTTTTTCCGATTCATCATTTTTCTCAACATCATTGTCCTGAATTTGTACTGCCAGGATAATGACGCACGTTGAGAAGAATTACATCATGTGAAATGATGATGACAAATGTTGAGGATAATGATGGGAGTTCGTAATTATGCATTTGTTTAAGGTCGAGTTTAATAATATAGACTATCATGGAGCTCAAGTATTAGATTTTATTAATTTATATAAATCGTCATATTGTTGATGATGGACGATTTTTGTATATATTGGAAGATTTTAATGTTATATACGCTGCATATGAAGGTCCCAAAAGCAAGGGCTTTGTGTGAAGATAGTGTAGACTTAAAGATTTATAATAATTATATGACACAAACAACAGCCTGAGATACGATGAAGTATATATTTCAAAGCAGGGGCAGCTGTTCAGTTTATTTGAGGAGTTAATAAATGATGATGGAAACGTCCTTATGGATAACAGGAACAAATGGTCCCTGTGATCCTTTTCAAAATGTTATAAAGTATTTATAGGTACTATTAAAGCTCAGTTAAATCTTTATATAGTGCATGACTTTCGTGTAGAGTAGTCTGTAGTGTTTATAGGCAGTAGTATCAAAGAGGTACCTCCCTCGTCGTTGTTAGATTCGATGCCTGCTTACGTATGAAATAAATTTCCTGTAAAATAATACTGCTCCTTTAAATTCCAAGTTAAGTATAAGCAATTGTCGTCAAATTATAATTATATTATGCTAGATCAAAAAAACTTTAAGTGTTTAATAATGGACAGGTATTAATTCCAAATAATAATATTAATATATATTTTTCAATTATTTCCTCTTCATTAAACTAATACTTACTAGAGGTATATTAAATGCAGAAATAACCTATCAGTATTTCTGAAATGGTCTTAGATTACATTTCAGACTTTGAAAAAAGGGCGCGCGAAACAATCCGATAACCGATTTTTTTTTTCTAGATTAAATGAAGACTGGTCCAAGATTGAATATATTTTTAAGTATCTATAAGTTTATTAAGTTAAGAAGATGCCACCTAAATCAAATAACAGCAGAGAAGATAGACTAATTAAACAAAGACTATGTCAAAAGCGGCGGTATGCAGAAATGAAAAATGATCCCGAATTGCTAGCTGTAGAAAAAGAAAAAAGGAGACAGAAATACTTAAAAAAGAAAGCAGAAAATACTTCAGCAAAAAGCCCTCGCGCTATTAAAGAACAACGCAAAAAGTGGAAGGAAAATTCTGAAAGGTAACTAAGTTTCGTTATCTAGTTAGTAATTCAGTATATTTATCAGTACGTATTTATGCGATAGGTTTTAGCACAACTGTTATAAGTAGGCAACAATATTATAATAGTGCTAATTTTATTTTAAGGTACAGACAAAGAAAAAAAGAAGGACAACCACCAACATTCGAAGCAGTTCAAGTAAAAGCAGTTGAAGCAAGCTTCGTTAATAAAGAAGACCCTTTAAAAGTGAATCGTGCAGCTATTCAATCAGCTATTAAAAAAGTTAGATATGAAGAGTCAAAGAAAAGAGTACGGCTTTTAAGACTTCTCATATCTTATAAGAAAAAAAACAAGGCACAAGCAAAAAAGTTGCAGAGATTACAGAAGCTACTTAAATATTCCCGACAGATGAATAAAATTAACTTCTTGGGTACAGAATCAAATGCAGACTCCTTGGGTTCACAATCAAATACATGTGCTATTACCGCAGATAATAGAAACCAACTAGAAACGAATTCAAAAAGTAAGAAATTGTCAGTGATTGAAACCATAAGAAAATTTTATTTGCAAGATGCGAACAGCATGCAATGTGCAGGTAAGAAACAATATATTACAAAAAATAAGATGCAAATGCAAAAACGGTACTTATGCTTGCCGTTGAAAGATTTATACCAACAATTTTTGGTTGAGACGAAGATCAGAGTAAGTTACTCGTTTTTTTGTAAATTGCGGCCGTTTTGGGTCACTTTTCCTAAAAAATCGAATAGAGACACATGCGAATGCCAGATTCATGAAAACATAAAATTATTAATTGAGGCTTTGCACAAAACTTCAGTAATACGTGAAAAAACTTATGACCAGGTGCTCTCTAAACTGTGCTGCGATTCGAGAAATACAGACTGCCTGCAAAGGAGATGTGATGCTTGCAAATCGAATTGTCTTGAATATTACGTAGATTCTAAAAACTCAGTATGTACCTTTTTTGAATGGAAAAGAGTGACTAAAGAAATTAATCTTGCGAATGGACCAAAAAAGAAACAGATAGTCACTGAGAAAAAGAAAATTACCATAAATACTAAAGATGCAATTGTAAAATTTGATGATGATTTAAAGAAGTTTTGTCGTCATACCTTCAAAATTGTGAGTCAGTATAAAGCAATGAAGAATTTGAAAGAAAACCTTAATACACGTGAAGCATGTGTACACATTGATTTTTCGGAAAATTATTCCTTAAAGTATGGAGTAGAAGTTCAATCATTTCATTTCGGGGCCAGCAGGCAACGGCTGTCTTTACATACCGCTGTTATTTACACTCACAGTTATTCTACGGGTCAAATTACTCCGAAATCTGTATGCATATTAAGTAGTTGTTCGCGGCATGATGCTCCAGCCGTGTGGGCCCACTTGATACCATTGATAGAAGAGGTATTTAATATAAACCCCTTAATTGACACTATCCATTTTTTGTCAGACTCACCATCTTCACAATATAGGAACAAGTATATATTTTATTTAATTACTCAACTTTGTAAAGACTTCTCACAGCTAAAAAGAGTAACGTGGAATTATTCAGAATCCGGACACGGAAAAGGTGCTCCTGATGGAGTTGGAGCAACTCTAAAAAGGACTGCGGATCGTATGGTAACTTTTGGGAAAGATATAGAGTCTTTTGAACAATTTTACGATTTGATTAAAACTTACATAGAAAATGACAATTTGAATATAATTGTGAAAAAAATAGAAAGAGAGGATATCTTATTTAGAGATAACTTAATTCCCAAAAAATTCAAACCATTTAGGGGCACCTTTTCTGTGTACCAAATTCTTTGGGAGAAATCTACATCGAGAACAACTGTACGCAATATGAGTTGTTTTGATTGTGACGCTTCAGAAATTTGCATTCATGGAAAACATATTGGTTTTATAGAGAAAGTGATTGGCTTACAACATGAAAATGCACCTTCCTTTGAGCCTGATAAAGCAAAGAAAAATCGTATAGTTCTTCTCTCTGATATAACCTTTAACAAATTTAATTCCCCTGTACCATCTACTTCCTCACAACTCTAATTTTAAATACCCTTATAATAAAACCTGATAAGGTGGCTTCGTCGACCTAGCCCACGAAATTCTTTTTTTTTTACAAATTACAGTTCCGTAGTAAATTATGATTCTTTTTTTAAATAGGTACCTACTTAAAGATTTTTGGTTTTTCAACAGAAACATCTTTTTGCATTATTTTGATCATATTCAAAGTGATTCTTTTCCAGGGTTTGAATTAGAATTGTTACCTTTTCATTTTGTTCTCGTTGGATGCGAGAAGCACAAAACCGGTCGAAGTGGAGGTGCTTGGGACGTCTTTCGGCTGAAATGATGATGATGATGATAATTTTGTTCTTAGTATAATAAATAACCATAAATGAGACTGTTAATTGTGAAAAATATTAAAACTGTTATAAAGTATTAATATTGCGAAAATGATAGATTAATTAATGACCATGTTTAATTTATTTTTGTTAGACTTGTATAATTCAGTCACCGTATGATTGTGAAAATCGTGAGTTTATAGTTTGTTATAGTCGTAGTTGTTATAATCACTGCTGTTGGCTTTTAATATTTTGATATTCGACTGTTGATTTTGATGATACTTATAATTTACATAATCTATCTGAATAAAGCAATCAAGTTTATAAAAGTCTTCGAAGTTGGTTTTTGTTGGACTTATTTCGACGTTCATTTATATTAGTTGATTGTGATACTTTAAACCAAATAAAAATATAATTTAGATACTTAATTATTTTATTTTCATTTACCTTCATCGTTTACAGAAGTACAAAACTAAAATCATGAGCATTATCATTGTCCTCAACATATCGTCATTTTCCTAAGCTTGAAAATATTTTTTCTCACTTTAAATCATTATCCTCAACAAGAGTAAAAAAAATAAAAATAATATCTCTTTAAATTCTTGTTTATCTGCAGTAAATCTAATATAAAAACTTGTAAACAGAACATGCCTATCAATACTGTTAAAAAACATGAGCGATGCACGCAGGTTTTCAAGAATCCACAAAATTTACTCAAAAATAATATTTTCTGGAGATTCACTCTTTAATGCTTTAGTTTTGAGTAAGGTTCTGTAAAATGTTGAAATTGAAATCAAAATCAAAAGTCATTTATTCAAATTAGGCAGAGAATCAGCACTTTTCGAACGTCAAAATTACCTACAGAAGACCATGGTACAATTATATACTTCGACCATGCAGAAGACATTGTATTGTATTGTAGTTGCATTGATAGCTCTATACGGTTCTTTTGGCGCATGGCTAAAATCGGAACTAACGGCGCCATATTGGTTTTTTCAATACATATTTCACAAATGTTTACAAGCAGTGCCCCACTGTCAACGTCATGCGAGTGCCAAAATATTCTTGTAACACTATAGTCTATAGCATGACGGAGCTTATAACGAACTCTTTTTTGTTTTTTATTTATTTATCTACAACCTGCTGATTATCTAACAGTTAATGCGGTTAGATACGTGTAGCGAGTCGTGTGCCTAATTAAAGTGGGTACCTACTTACTAAACCGTAGCGTTTGTCATTGTCTGATAAGGTTAATGCCATGATTATGATTACGCGCGTTATACACATTACAGCTCTAGGGTTGGTACACAACGAAAAAGAAAAATCTAAAAAAAAGAGTACTACTTTAAATAGGACCCTGATTTTTTTGTAGGTTTTGTTGTTGGTTTTGAATTTCCTTTATGTATATGTAAATACCTTTACACATGCTTAAGTAGGTGCATGCAATCAAGTAATTAATTATATTCGCATTTAGAGATAAGATTTAATAGACTCTACTTTTTAGGACATTGGAATGCAATTCAATCTCCTACACTATTCCGTCCATATTTTCTCCCTGCTGGGTTATTTTATATCCAAATATTTAGATTACACAATAATCTGGAAAGTGGTGTCAAAAAATACCTCGATGTTGACACGGAATAATTATGAAAAAATTGACTAACTGGTCTTGGTGATATAAGGATGGAGAAAGCATTGAAGATAGTGAGAGAGAGACTTGTCATGCTACTAAAATTTAGTCAAGTAGCTACTGGCGCCGATTCCCTTGTTCACAAACTAAACTAAATTTAAGTTTAGTGCATCTTATTCTTTCTATTTCATTAAGAAAAGGACAGAACATTAATATTAGTTTAGTCCTGTCAAATTAGTCATCGCCTGACATAAATTGACGTATTTTTAGTAGTCATTTTTTTAATCACGTCTATACTTGTTTACGGAGTATCTTGATTTGACAGGACTAAACTAATATTTATATTCTATCCTTTTCTTAATGAAATAGAAAGAAAAAGATGCACTGAACTTAAATTTAGTTTAGTTTGAGAACAAGGGAATCGGCGCCAATACCTAGTCCACACCGCACCGTGTCCATTAGGTGCAAGCTTCTTGTCGTATACCATTCTATATGTCGAAATACAGTAGCCCACATGCCAGCCCTACTCTTAAGTCTCGAGGCCCGGGGCGCGGCATGCGTTCATTAAGGCTCAGAGCGCACTGTCCGCCTGCCCGCAAAAGGCAACGCGGCTGACCTACATCGTTCATTCGTATTGAGACGCGTGTGATTGTGCTGACACGCTGTTGTTTCTTTTGTAAAAAGATTCCAAATGTATGTGTCATAATATTTTTGCTAATTAAATAAGGGTCCACTCCCTCTTACCGAGAGGAGGCCTGTGTCCCAGCAGTGGGGACATTATAGGCTGATTATGTATACGTATATGTATAAATAAGGGTCAGTTATTTAATTAACTGGTCCCTAACAAAGGGCCTAGATAGGGGGAAATGGAAGGAGTGAAGGGAGGCCCTTGCCCTGCATTGGGAAAATATCATTCAGTTTGCAAGAGCTATAAGTCCCTAAATACAGGCTAATCAGCTCACTTTTTATGTCAGAATGAGCTGTAGTGACGGCAACAGCTTATGTCGAGGTAGGTAGCCAGGCAACAAGGATTGCCTGTCCAGGTTGGGACGTGGGCCTTGGGTACTTGTTTACGGTATACCGAAACTAAAGATAAATTTTCTCTCAATTTGAATAGATCTATCCCTTGACTCTAAGGCTGGATTTTACCTTGGCCAGAGGCTAAGTATTGCCATACAACTTGGTAATGCAGCCAGTCTCTTGGGTACATTACCAGTCGACAGCGCTGCGGAGGAATTTTTTGACACCATGTTATAGTTTGTAAATAGTTTTAGTGAGGTTAGCATATTATATTTTAATAGTTTGTTAGTTTATTTAGTAAATATTAGAAGTTTATCCAGTGTACCTATTTATATCCTCTTAAATAAATCGTTCTATAAAGAAGTTAACGTCATAGTTATGATGTCATATCCGCCCTCTATCAATCTACAAGGGATAAGAAAACCCAGTTAAATCTGAACTTCCCTCAGTGTTTTTAATGCACAGTTTTTTAGATTTTACAACCAATACTCTTGTATCTGAAAGTATACTAGGCTGCCAAGTTACCGCGGTCAGTTTTGACCGCCACAGCCTGGTTGACCAATTCCGTGCTTGATCAGATAAGCTGCAGTGTGTTATCTACCTAAGTTAATCAGTAAGCAAACTTAGATCAATTATGATATTGCTAGTTATAATTGCTGTTGCTTTAAATGTGAAAAGCTGATGATTAATTTTAAGAAACGGCACGGGGTTATGACTGCCAGTATTATGGAACTTTGTAAATAGAATAATATGTTCAGTTTTATACGGGAATCGCGAACTAAACAGGCACATGCATAGTAAGGAACCATGTTACAATATAGCCTAAGTATAGTGACAGGAGAAGAAGCAGGAGTAGGTAAATTAGCTAGCATAATCAGCATATACTGTTCCCGCTGTTAGCACACAGGCCTCCTCTCTGTGAGAGGGGGAGTTGGCTGTAATCCACGGGCCCAGTGCGGGTTGGTAGATGTCACACGTCTTAGAATTTTTGGTTCTAGGACATGCCGGTTTCCTCACGATGTTTTCCTTCACCGTTTTTGAGAGCAGTGGTGATGGAATAATTTACACAAATTAAAGCGCCTGTCTGGGTGCGAACCTATGACTCGTAAGTCGCGGCCGTTACCACTGGGCCACCAGTGCACTGTCAGGTAGCTACGTAACTGTAATTTTCGGGACTAATTTGACCACTTTCTCATTCACTGGGTGTCGTAAAGATATTATGCAATCCCTCTTTATTATCTAATGCACACATTATTTGCATCGATACAGAGGTACCGACATACATTTCACTTCACTATGCAATTCGGTCGTGTTACAGTTTCAGATTAGGCTAGATATCTCTCGTGGTGCTAGACAATGGAAGGGGGCGTGGCGTATAAACTCAGGTGTGAGGTGATTATGTAAATATGTGGTCGTTTTCGTGAGATATGGTCCGCGTGAGTTATGGTGGGATTGAGTGCGAGTGTACGAGTACCAGACCGGTATAACTATGATTTTTATTTAGTACCTATACCTAGATAGATTTAAAATTGTTTTATTATGCGGATAAACTGTGTTTATTTGTCGTTCTACTTAATGATGATTTTTCAATAGTCAGACAACTTTTATCTGAAGAATAAATCTGACAGTTTGACAATTTTTTTTTATACAAGGGCTGTCAGACCACGCTATTTATTCCTCAGGTAAAAGTTATCTGACTACTTAGTTAAAAATCAGTTCTTAGTCAGATTTAAAATACTTACATACAGTAAAATCAAAAAACTATATTTTTTTAAACTTACAGAATATCTGTCTTAGGTAATACTACTTAGACTTAATTTTTTAAGTAATTTGATTGAAAATAGATTTTCGTGAAAATGTCATTGGTGTATTTCTGATAAAAAGATACTTATCTTTGACCTATATTTTAAATTCTTAGACTTTGAAATGAATATAGCCAGACAAACTTAATTTATAGGTTGGAGGAGAAACACTGAGTAAATAAAAAGCTCATTGTTATTATATTACTTAAGTTTAATAAATAGTTGTGATAATAATTTAATATTAGGTAAGTACGTATATCCTCACGAATTTTGACGCAATCTATAGGGTCGTTTCATTCAACTTGCTCAAAGTACACTGTAGCTTCAATATCGGAGCCATCCATTCTGATACTCTGCAAATAAATAACATAATATTTCATCACTGCAGAGCTTAAAATGAGGTTAGTATTTATTTACACTGTTATTTTGACAGCAACTAATCAGGTTGCATTATTTTGAGGTCATCTAGCACAGGCCGAATTAGTCGAAAAAAAGAATAGTGCAAAGCCGTATTCTTAAAAAAGAAAACAAAACTTTAATGGCTTTTGAATTTTTTTTTCGGGTTTATTGACCAGTGTTTTGTTGGTTGCTGAAGAAGTTTTTATTCAATCAGTATTTTCTTTATTTTCTTGTAAAGTGTGAATTCTTGTTTTTTTTTGCGCATTCGTACTAGAAATTGATTATTTTAATGCTTACCATTCTAGCCCCATTGTCACCGAATTCTCGCCTGAAGTATGCAATCCTCCCACCTCCTTCTGGTACAATCACTTGTTTCAATATATTGTCGCTCTCCAATGTGTATGTAATTCTAACCTTGAAATACATAAGGGATCATTATTGTGGTTGTACTCTTGCAACTAAAATTAATACGTGTGTAGTGTAATTGAAGTGGTTATGAAGACCACAGACAACCTACCTGGTCGTGTTTGTGGGGGCTGTATACAATTTTGAATTGTACCATTTATGTAGGTCTTAACTTTTTCTTGTATACGGCAACTACCATTTGAAATTACCATCCTACTTAAGTAATAAGTAGGTATTTGGCCGATTCCCTATGCCTTTTTTTATGGATGGGAAATCATCAAATGACCCCTCCCGCTCTGGGTGGAGCGGAAGGGAGTGTCAGACTCTTACTGACTAAAACCCATCCGTGTTCCTTCCTTAGCCCTTTATGTTCTGGGGTAGCGGTAACCCTTTCGGACAATCCCGCACCGATTCCCTATGCCTAACGAATCGTTTTTTACTAGCATGAGAAACAAGAATTGCGCTATGGAACAGCACCCTAATTGCGTAACACACTATCAGTCTCAATCTGAATCATTTTGAAGGACATTGCTACTCCATTGCTTCATATGTTCGTAAAATTGGTCTGCTCGACAACGTGAATAACGCAATGAATGTTGTTGAACTGCCAAAATGAAACCCATTGCTACTGATAGTGTGATATGCAATTAGCCCGCAGGCTATGCTCAGAGTTTCTTTGACATGAGATGAATGAAGATAAAGATGATGAGACATAGCATGTAGAGTAAGTAAGCTAAAGTGGCAGTGGGCTGGACATGTCTGTCGAAGGACCGATGGCGGGTGGAGCAGACGAGTCCTTGAGTGGAGACCACGTATCGGCAAGCGTAGTGTAGGACGCCCCCTGCAGCTAGATGGACCGTAGTACCGTACCTTTAAAAGGTGGCTCTAGGTTGGGACAGAATTGATGCGGAAGGCAGAGGACAGGGTGTAGTGTCGCAGCCTTGGGGAGGGAGGCCTATCTTCAGTAGTAGACTGCGGTAGTCTGAGTGGATTGATTGATGAGAAACAATATAGTACACTAACAATGCCCCGCGGTTTTACCCGCATACGTTTCGTGGGAATATCGGGATAAAAACTATCCTATGTCCTTTCCCGGGACTCAAGCTATCTCAATACCAAATTTCATCTAAATCGCTTCAGCGGATTAAGCGTGAAGAGGTAACAGACAGACAGACAGACTTTCGCATTTATGATATTAGTATGGGAGTATGGATACCATAGTAGTACCTATTCGGGATCGTGGTCTCTATCTGTATGAGGCTATATGGCAAGCTGTTGACCCTAGTTACCTTGCCTCCGTCTCTCCTCTCCATCTCGGTTTCCTCTCCCAACTTGAAGTCATGTGACATGGTTCCGGTTTGCATCTGCATTGTGAAGTTAAACGTGTTCTCATCTATGCGCGTGAACGAGAATATTGGAGCGTTGTTTGTTAACATACTGAGTAGGTTCTTGTTTGAATCTAGAAGAAAGAAACACATCCACATGAGAAAAATCATGAAAAAAATTTAAGTAAGTAAACAACATGTCCCAAATTGTATTTACGTAATACAAGCTGTGCCCCGTGGTTTCACCCGCGATAAAAGTATTATAGTCTTTTTTATTGATTCTCTTCTGATTAGCCTGCCCGAGTAAGGCGAAGGAAAAAAAAAGATTTGACTCACTTCACCTATGTTGTCACGGTGTGATTTTTACAGAATAGACCGGCTTGTGAGGAAGGAGGGTGAGGAGAAGCTACAAAAAATGATCCTATGTATTCATGCAGGTATGTGAGTCCACCTTAATCATAAAGCATGTTTCTCATAATCATTGTTTTGGATGATATGATAATGATAATACCAAAAGGCCAATTCTCGTAATTTAAAATGTTTAAAATCTATTCGCGGTCTCATCTCGCCGACAAACTTATGTAAAAACTTGTCAAAATGTAGAGAAATTAGAGGTATTTTTGACAGATTGAGACTGAGAGCAGACTGAAAGTTCTTAAAATTACGAGAATAAATTGCCCCTCTGATATGTCAATTTATCTAAAACGTTTTTGAAGTACAGCTTAGAGGTGAACAAAGATTTCACTACTGACAGCCCGTTTCGCTATGTTTTCACGGCGAGAGTTTTACTTCATAAATCGGCCGTTTATGAATGCTCGCAGTTAATTAATGTTAAAGGAAAACCACTCCCTTTTCTTAGAATTGTGGGTTTCAGTAGGTAGGTGTTTCTACATGCAAATCTGGCTTTTAGAGGTCGTTAGTTAGTCATGGGCCATGAATGAAATCATAAACGGATATCTGATCAACTTCTCTCAATGTTCAATTTGGGTCAGATAACTCTTAAATGTAAACTTCAATGTGTAAAATCGATAACTATTACTGCATCATGTTTTATGGTAAGCAAAATAGATACTTTGAGAAAGAAAATACTGAGATTTTCAGCTTACCTTACCGTGAAAATATCTTAGACCCTGTTGGTCTTAAAATACTCTTCTCACCCATCTCGGAATGCAAAAGGACTTTTCTCTACGAATTATTGGAAAATTATTAAAAACCCATAATTAAAAGCGATTGCAAACACAATCACCAAATTCACCATAATTTGAGCAGATCACAAGACCATACCATCACACCAGCTAACTAGCACACGTGTGTTTCAACACATCCGCACACAAACTGATAAACACAAATAAAGTATCACTCACTGGTCGCATTGACTAACTCTTCAACATTTTCAGAACGGATCCTTCTGTATTTCTTCCCGGAGAACGACATTTTACAAGTTTTATTTAATCTGAAGTGTAGTAATATTGTGTTTTCGCATTTATATCGAGATAGTTCACGTATTTGCGAAGTCACTGCGAAGATAAGATTCGACGCTAGATTGCCGTATCGTCGTTACTAAGTATATTTTATCCATTATTTTGAATATTTTAAATTATAAAGTATCACAGTCGGTGGTACTTTATTCACATTACAATCTAGCCTATTAGCTAATAAGTTATTTAAATATAACATAAACTGCTAAGTAAGAAGTCCAATAGTGTCTTTCCTATTAACTATGATAAGGGGAAGACACTTGCAGTTGATTCACGTGTCTGTATCTATAATAGTCAGCATTTGCACTGTAGTTTAAGTTCACTAACACTGCACTAAATTAACTCATTACGCTATTTAGTCTTCGCACTAGATCAGTGTAGTCAAGGAGTTTGGATTAATGACTTGATTTTTTTGAAAGGGGTTTGAAGATTTTTGTATGGAGGGTGGCCCTAACGTCGGCCGCCATTTTGATTTTTTTTTTCAGAATCGCGGTGCACAACGAAAGTTATATATTATTTATTATATATATATATTTAGATAGAGGATACTAATACAAAAAACAAAAAATGTCAATATCTCAGAAACGTGACGCTTTATGATGTTATGTTATATCACGTTTTATGTTTGTATAAGTGTCCCCTATCCAAATATATGCCATTTATTGTGCACCGCGATTTTGAAAAAAAAAAATCAAAATGGCGGCTGATGTTAGGGCCAAAACCTTCAAACCCCTTTCATGGTTTTCGCGTCTTAGTCCGCGTGAAAGTAAAAAACAGTACAAATATACGAAAATATCCTGTGCCTGTGTGCAATATACAGTCAGGAAAATTTTCCGTGTTATAGCCATTTCATACATCTGTCAGAGAATGGTAGATGTGGTTTGATTATATGAGTAGGTAGGATGGATAATTTAAGTTGGTGGTCAATTTGTCATCTAAATAATTCCTTTACATATGTAGGTGTAAAGTAAATAAAATAATTATCACATCGTTATTATTACTTCAGTTTAATAAATAGGCATGTAGTAAATAATACAGCTAAATAATAATAGATATACAAAGTGTCACGAAAAAAAATCTGCTGTTTCATACAAAAGTTCAATACCTACTTGACCGAAATGTATGAAACAGCTGATTTTTTTTTCGTGATTTCAGTTTTAGTCCCGTAGTGAAAGTTGTTCAGTTCAATGGTCTAAAGCACCTCTTAAAGTTTGTCGGGCTAATTTTTTAGTATAATAATAATATTTATCATCACGAATTGTACCGCAACAGTAGTCGTTTCATTCAACTTCCTCATTATAGAATGCTGCTACAATATCTGAGCCGTCCATTCTGATAGTCTGTAAATAAATGAAATAATACATTAATTAAGTAGATATACTAAATTACTATTGGTTAGTAGGGGGTAAACACTGCCCCACAAACAATGGGACACACAACATCGTGTCCCGCGTGTTCTGTTGTCTGCACCGCTACAGGAGTTGATGAATACATGCGTCATGTTCGTGAACGGGCGCCGTCAGTAGGGACCGGTCATCTCTTTGCTGCCATGGCTTATTTTATTTAATTTAATATTAGAATTGTTGTTTTTTCTTATCTTTTCATTATGGACGCTTTTAACGTTCTGCATCGTTTTCACATGTATAATTTTTAACATGAATGATGTAACCAAGACTTTGTAACCATATTATTTTGATTTAAAAGAGTGTCCATGGAGTTTCTTGACCGTTCTTCTCCATAGGTACCTACGCTTTGGAATGGGCAACTAGCTTCATCTTTCTGACTGACTGACCCTTTGACAATTCAAAAGTGCCTGTAATTGGTTCAATTGAAATAAATGCTTTGAGTTTGAGTTTGATGGACGCTAGTGAAGGTGCCGAGCTCGTAGCCAAATTCTGGGCCGACTGTATAAAGACTGCCATCTTAAGGTGTATAGATGTTTTGGGACAAAATGTTGACTTTGTTTTGGTAAAATAAATTGTATAGTATGTTTTGGTCTGTTGGTGGATACGATGTTATGCATTACAATGGTTGTAGACAATAAAATGGTTCCTTGTCCGGGTAAATATCGTTTGGGGCTGACTGGACGTAACACTACGCTTGTTTTCCCTATAGGGTTGGATAGAGGTGTAACTATAGTACCTACACCCCTGCATTTCGCCCGTTTGTATAGTCTATGTTTGAGTCCCACATAGAGGGCGAGTCTATTGCCATCAACCGGGCACAGTTCTCCTGTATGTTGCACCTACCATGTTTTGTCTCTGCATCACCCTAAGGTTGACTGGTAGAAAATGCCTCAGGCATTAAGTCCGCCTTTGTACAGTATTATTTCTTTTTACTTGTGCATAAAGTTTTAATAAATAAATAAATAAATAAATGCAGGCTGCTACAATGCTATACTACAATTTATTTATTTTTGTAATCGTAGATGTCCTATAACTAACTTGATTTGATACAATACAGTAGCATAAGTTATTATGAACTTGTTATGTGTTACGTATCGCCTAGTTACCTAGCCAATTATAATGGATCAGTAATTCTAGACAGTTGACTGGCAATTTATTATTATGAGATGAAACGTAATCTGGATATAGCATGGATCACTTTTTAGATATGTTAGTGTGCTTATACACGAGCGGCACGCGTCAACGGTAGAGATGACTGCAGCCGTCGACACAGGACACAAGATGTCATTCAAGTTAGGATTTTAAATCAAATGCTTTAAAGTAAATTTTTCGATGACAATACAGAATAGTTCTAGTGGCTGTCCGCCGTCATACGTTCAAGCGAGCAGCCTGCTCGCCGGTGAAGAAAAGCCTGCGAGGAGGTTGCATGCTGATGCCTCGCCACCCGCTCGCGGTCCTAGCGCTACTCGCACGGCTATCTCCCCGTCCGCGTCGGTCGTCCGCAAATTATTCTCTTCGACGTCGACTGCAATAGCTATGATTGCCAGTTCGCGTAAAGTAACTTAGGCATAACGTAAAAACGCATGCTTCCCAAGCGAGATCACTTACTGTTCGCAAACCAGTCTGTAAACTGAAAACTAGCCGTGCGTTGGAGTGTGGTCGGTGAGCTACCAACTAGTAAGCGGCGCGTGAACAATAAGCTATCACTTCATTGGTGGGGTGCCAGCAGCGAGCGGTCATCGACGGCGCGTTGGCGGCAAGCGAGTGGAGTTTTTCCAAGGCGGTGCCGGGCCGTTACTGCGCTGAAGCGGTATGGTTATAACACACCCCGGACACTCCATACAACGCTTGCAAAATAATTACCTACTACTACTACATTAAAAAATGACGTTTGTATACGTATGAATGTGTGCGTGAGGTACTTGTGTTTGCGAGCGCTCACGAATACGCCGAAGTGCGGGGTGAGGTGCGGTAACTGATGTTAGTGCGGGGAAGGAGTGTCCTTTCTGTACGTAGTACTTTAAGTATTATGTGGTTATAATGAGTGACGTGGCTGCTGTCGGCAACGCACAGTGGAACGAATGTATGGGAGCGGTTGGACGTAGACATGTCCGAAAAAAAAGAGTAAAATTATGCCAAACTAATGATGCCATCTTATTCGATTACTTAATGCCTTCATAACTTGTGGTGATGAATTTCTTCATAACTCCCATATTTCGGGAGTAATTTGAGAAAATGTGAAATTTTACTATGAAAATGAGTGTATCGAGCTCTCTCCCTCCTGATTCCGGGCTTGTTTCAAGTAGCGGTCTCTAATATCATAATGCTTATACTAAGAGCTATATTTAATACTAAGACACATAGTGCGCCAAATGTGCACTTTCTGGGATAAAGAGTGATGTTTATTTTATAACACAATTTTTTTATTTTTTGTTTATTTTGTTGATTAAAACCGTTTTTCTAAAGGTTTACCTTATTACAATAACATTTCTGAGCAGCCAATTAGAGAAGATATAAGCTAATTAGGATATATAATTAGGGACTTAAGGTTTACATATAAAACTGATGCACTAATGATTACTGATAAGAACATTGCTATTATTTAATTACTAAATGGCTCTTAATACACTAATTTAGCATGCATCATTTACTAATTATCACAATAACTAATTACCTTGCAATATTTAACAAAGGATACCTGGGATACCTGGATTTTATATAAATAGGTCACTATTAGTAACTTTAAAATCAGTGTTGATTTACACCTCGTTGTATCCAAGCTAATCTCGCAATGTATTTTCCAAATTTTAATACAAATCTTGATATTCACGTTGCTTTATGCGCACGCGCACATAAAGATTTACGCGACTTTAACTATTTGTTCAGTGTTTTAAAAGATAACAGTTGTGTTCAGTTATGTGAAAGTGCTGAAACAAGTTTAAAAGACTGGTGTCGTCGATTTTGCTACCGCATTTATGCAAAATGGACACAGTCTGGAAGAAGCACAGATAAGTTTCGGAAGAAACATGAGATTTGGCTACAGGCTGCAATTCAATGGCCGGAATTACAGAATGAAAATATGGAACCTTCTACAGAAAATATAAGTGACGTCATCGAGCCCATAATTTCTCCTGCTAAATCTGATGCTTCAACTTGTACACATCCTAGTCCTCGTAAATCTTTTGAGGACCTTAGTAACCGGCAAAAAAGAAGACGCACTGAAGATAGTCTTTCATGCAGCAGTAGCAGCGCTGAAATTATGTTTTCGGCCGAAAGGGCGCTTCAAAAGGCAGGACAAAGCGATACAGCTTATGTTATGAAATACTTGACGGAGAATCCAGAAGAGGCCTCAAAAATCAAAGCCTTCATTGAAGGTAAATCAATTCAGGTACGGGAAATATCCCCTTTGAAGGCATTGGCTCTTTATGTATCGATGAACTTATCGAAATGGCGCTATAACACTCTTCGGGATTTCAACACTCAAGAAGGAGCTCTTCAATACCCGAGTTACTACATGTTGGTTAAAGAAAAAATTAAGTGCTATCCGGCCAAAGAAGATCTCACAGTTACAGAGAGCTCTGCAAAAATCAAATTACAAGCCTTGATGGATTTAACCTCAAGAAGACTTATTAGGTCGTTAGAAACCCCTGTTGATCCCAATCAACAGCTCGTATTGACCAGCAAATGGGGTTTTGACGGATCATCTAGCCAAAGCATTTATCATCAAAGGACGAGTGAAGATGAGCAAATCGATCTTGCTAGTAATTTTATGATTAGTCTTGTACCACTGCGGCTCGTCTCAAAAGGTGTAACAATTTGGGAAAACGAGCGACCATCTTCCACTTCATTTTGCCGGCCAATATTGTTTAAGTTTATAAAGGAAACCAAAGAAAATGTGCAGAGAGAGATGGCTGAAATCGAAGCAGAGATTGAAGCCTTAACTCCATCCACCATCACTGATGGAATTAGTGTCAAACACCAACTGCTGTTGACAATGATTGATGGTAAAATTCATTCCATTATATCCAATACAGCAGCTTCAGTGTGTGACATATGCAAGGCTTGTCCTAAAGAAATGAATAATTTAGAGTTAATCAAAGATAAACACGCAAACGAGGACATGTATAAATATGGCTTAAGCACCCTTCACGCTTGGATTCGCTCAATGGAATGCTTATTACACATTTCCTACAAATTAGACATAAAATCATGGCAAGTAAGGGGTGATATAGCAAAAAGGCAAGTTGATGACAGGAAGAAAAGAGTTCAAGAGGCTGTAAGAAGAGAAACGGGCTTACTTCTCGATGTTGTGAAACAAGGCAGTGGATCCACCAACAATGGCAACTCGGCAAGGAGATTTTTTGAAAACTACACTAAATCTGCTGAACTGACCGGAATAGATGCTATGCTTTTAAGAAAAATCTGTGTGATCTTGCAGTGTATTTCATCAGGAGAGAAGATCAACGTAACTAAATTCCGAGAGTTCTGCTTTGATACTGCTAAGCTTTACGTGGAGTTATACCCATGGTATTATATGCCTTCTTCACTTCATAAAATTTTAATGCATGGGCCAGACATAGTTCAGAACATGTCAATTGTGCCCATTGGTTTTCTATCCGAAGAGGCATCTGAGGCTAGAAATAAAGATTTTAGAAAATATAGAGAGGGGCATTCTCGAAAGCATAGCAGTATCTCATGCAATGAAGATATTATGCACAATCTTTTACTGTCTTCTGATCCACTTGTTACAAGTATCCGTCCAAAAGGAAATAAGTTTGTAAAAAAATCTTCTTTTAAGGAATTTTATGAGCTTACGGATTCTGAGAAAAGTGATATCGAATTTGTTAACATAAATGATTTAGCGGACATCGATTCTGAATTTGAATTAATTGATGATGATGATGATGATGAAGATAATTAAATGATGTTATTGTTTTAAAATGTGTAACTTAGTAAATTAGAGCTTACATCTTAATTATTTATTGTACTTTTAATGAAACTAGGTAATTTATTATCAACTTACTTAAAAGTCATACTCTCATCAGTTCTTGTGAATATTTTTGTTAATATATATTTCTGTATATATATAATATATTTATAGACCTCTTAATAAGTCTGTCTGCGGTTTAAAGTAAATACAAATGGGGAAAAAACGTTTTTTTTTTTTAAATTTTCATTTCCTTTTATCCCAGAAAGTGCACATTTGGCGCACTATGTGTCTTAGTATTAAATATAGCTCTTAGTAATAGCATTACGATATTAGAGACCGCTACTTGAAACAAGCCCGGAATCAGGAGGGAGAGAGCTCGATACACTCATTTTCATAGTAAAATTTCACATTTTCTCAAATTACTCCCGAAATATGGGAGTTATGAAGAAATTCATCACCACAAGTTATGAAGGCATTAAGTAATCGAATAAGATGGCATCATTAGTTTGGCATAATTTTACTCTTTTTTTTCGGACATGTCTACGTCCAACCGCTCCCATACATTCGTTCCACTGTGCAACGTGCCGCTCGTACATTTGAGATGTACTCAAATATACCACTTAGGCAGAGGACTTCGTGGAGTACGTGCACCAGAAGACAAGGTACACGCCGAGGTTGTAGTTACTGGAGTCGCATCGCAACGTCAATTTCAAGGCGTTCGTGGTGCGCGTACCGAATTGTTATCTGCCCGTCGTCATGGAAGAAGACTTCTGGCCGCAGGACGTGGTGTTCCGTCCCTTCCGCGGACAAGTACTACAGAACAGCAAAAGAACAAGCTAGTGAAGTACTCGTACTAATATCTTATAATAAAAATATGTAGGTCTAGTTTAAGGGCCTGCGTCGCCTGAAATAAATAACTACACGAGCGTCACGCGCGTCAACACGCGTGCCGCTTGTGTGTATGCTCCCCTACTTCATACCTATTTACTTTGTGAATGTATGTTACGCAGTCTAGTTTTCTAGGTTTTTATTTTATTATGATTGGCATTACTTATGTTCCTATGTAATATCTACAGACGTATAATTGGAAGTACATAGTTTAGTTCGAGAAAATGTTGTTAGGAAGACACAAGTACTTAGATGTAGGTATGTATAAGGTGGAAAAAAATAACATTCCTCCAGGCTCCAATGTGCATCGATGCTACGATTAATTGCTTTGACGTATAAGTATAACGAGAATTAGAATTACAGTACCTATATCTATATAAATAAAAACAAAAGGCCTGACTGACTGACTGACTCATCAACGCCCAGCCCAAACCCATGGACCTAGAAAGCTGAAATTTTACACAATGGTTCCCTTTATAATGTAGACAAGGAATAAGGAAGGATTTTTCGAAATTCAACCCCTAAGGGAGTTAAATAGTGGATGAAAGTTTGTATGGAAGTCCGTCAGTTTTAAAGTTAGGATCTTCAAATTTTGTGTTTAGGCTGACGATTGAAAATTAATTTATACGTGTCTCAGCGTTTTTGATGATTCCACCCCCAAAGGGTTAAAAAGGGGGATGAAGTTTTGTATGAAAGTCCGCCAGTTTAAAAGTTAGGATCTTCAAATTTTGTATTTAGGCTAACGATTGAAAATAATTTATACGTGTCTCAGCGTTTTTGATAATTTTACCCCTAAAGGGGGATGAATGACCTAACTGAGATATCGACGCACAGCCTAAACCGCTGGTCCTAGGGACATGAATTTTGGAGGGTGTGTTCTTTGTAAAGAGTAAGAATCCAGTAAGAAGGGGTTTTTGGAAATTCAGCCTTTAAGAGGGTGAAAAGGGGGGATTTTGTTTGTATGAAAAATCTTATTCCTTGAGTTAATAACCTTGAAACTTGGCACGAATACTTACCTAAGTAAATTATGAAGTTTGGCATTTTTCGTTTTTCTAATCTACCCCCTAAAGAGGTATTGGGGGGTGTTAAAATTTGCTATTAACTCAAAACTCAGTATTTATACTAAGGACTAAAAATAAAAAATAACGTGTATCAGGGTTTTTTGAAAATCTACCCCGAACTGTGTGAAAAGGGGTAATTAATTTTACAGGGGAGGATTTCACTGCGTGGCTTGATTAGTTCGAAAATTGGCATATATAATCTTTGAGTCAAGTTATGAACACGTCTTAAACGATTTTTCATAATTCTACCCATGTAGGGGTGAAAAGCGGGATAACAGTTTATATGATAAATCTTAATCATTTGGTTAATAAACTTGAAACTTGGCACGAATATTTATCTAAGTAAATTATGAAGGTTGGCATTTTTTGTTTTCACAAACTACCCCCTAAAGGAGGATTGAGGCGGGGTGTGTCAAAATTTGTATGGAAGAATTTTAACGCATGGTCCGATTACCTCGAAACTCGGTATTTATACTTAAGACCAAAAATAAAGAATAACGTCTATCAGGGTTTTCCGAAAATCTACCCCTAACGGGGTGAAAAGGGGTAGTTAATTATACAGGTGAGGATTTTAATGCGTGGCTTGATTAACTCAACAATTCGTATAAATAATCTTTGAGTCAAGTAATGAACACATCTCAAACAATTTTTTGAAATTCCACCCCTATGGGGGTGAAAAGCGGGAGTACAGTGTATATGAAAAATCTAACTCATTTGGTTAATAAATATGAAACTCTCCACGAATACTTAAGTAAATTATGAAGTTTGGCATTTTTCGTTTTTCTAATCTACTCCCTAAAGAGGTATTGGGGGGTGTTAAAATTTGTATGGAAGAATTTTAACGCGCTGTCCTATTAACTCAAAACTCAGTATTTATACTAAGGACTAAAAATAAAAAATAACGTGTATCAGGGTTTTTTGAAAATCTACCCCTAACGGGGTGAAAAGGGGTAGTTAGTTATACAGGTGAGGATTTTAATGCGTGGCTTGATTAACTCAACAATTCGTTTAAATAATCTTTGAGTCAAGTAATGAACACATCCCAAACAATTATTTGAAATTTCACCCCTATGGGGGTGAAAAGCGGGAGTACAGTGTATATGAAAAATCTTACTCATTTGATTAATAAACATGAAACTTGGCACGAATACTTAAGTAAATTATGAAGTTTGGCATTTTTTGGTTTTCTAAACTACCCCCTAGAGGGGGATTGGGGGCGTCAAAATTTGTATGGAAGAATTTTAACGCGAAGTCCGATTAACTCGAAACTCGGTATTTATACTTAAGACCATAAATAAAGAATAACGTGTATCAGGGTTTTTCGAAAATCTACCCTTAACGGGGTGAAAAGGGGTAGTCAATTTTACAGGGTAGGATTTTGCTGTGTGGTTTGATTAACTCGAAAATTGCCGATGTAGGTCACACGGCTGCCAAGCTAAAATGGAACTGGGCTGGTCACATCTGTCGCATGCCGGAGGAGTTATGGGCTAAAATAACCACACAATGGGTCCCAAACAGCAGCAAACGGCAACGCGGCAGGCCCAGAATGAGATGGCGGGACGAACTCGACTCTTTCGACAAAGATTGGCGTGTAACAGCACTGGATAGGGATAAGTGGAAGAAGGGAAGGGAGGCCTTTGCCCTGCAGTGGGACAGAAATGGCTGATAATAATAATAAAATCTTTGAGTCAAGTAATGAAAAGCGGGGATACATTTTATATGAAAAATCTTATTTATTTGGTTAATAAACATGAAACTTGGCAATATTTGGGTCAGTAAATAATAACGATTGTCAGTTTTAGTTAAAAAAAAAACCCTTACAGAGGATTTTAGGGGTGACAAAGTTGATAGGTTAGAAAAATATGTAACTCGCTATCGGATTAACTCGAAACTAGGTACTACCAAAACAAAAAATAAAACAAGTACTTATCTGTTTTAGGGTTTTTCAAAAATCGACTCCTATCAAGGTGGAAAAGGGCAAGTAAAGTTTAAGGGGTGTATTACTGCTTGCTTCAATTAACTCGAAAATGGGTATGGGCCTTTGAGTCAAGTTATAATCACGAACGATTTTTCAAAATTCCACCCCTGTGGGGGTAGAAAGTGGGGCTACAGTTTATTTGAAAAATCTGATTCCTTTGATCTATAAAAATTGAATACTTATTTATCTAAATAAATGATAAAGATCATACCTACATACATTTTCGAAATTTTTAGAGGTAAGTACGAATTTCACGCGGACGAAGTCGCGGGCAGAAGCTAGTTGTCATATAATATATTCAATTAAAAATAAATTAAAATACTGGCCACAATGTAGGTATTCGAAAAAAGTAATTTAAAGCCTTTTTAGACAAAAGACAAAGAAAAAAAAAGAAAATTACTATGACATTTAAAAAAAAATTATCACCTCTTGTCACAGGTGTTGCTCAGTTAAAGCAAATATGAAGAAGACTGAATGAAGGTGAGTAAAATGCAGGCTAGATTGAAAACATGACTATAACTGTCTGGCGGTTTTGAGTATTTTGTGCCTACGCAAATGTCCTGCAGATCTGGTAGCGTCGTATGACGGGTCGTTGAGCTCCCTAAAATAGGGTTGAGCTACACGATGACTGATGCACGCATGCCACCTGTTGGGACAGGTTAACTCAAAGCTGCAATGGCTCTTTCTACAGAAGACCCTTCCAGACATGGCCCTGCATTATTAGACTCACATAAATTCCTAATAATATAATGTTTGGAATTTAAAAGAGACCATGGTCTCTGTGTTTCTTTCGGCATTTCTTCTCAGGGATAAGTCAGCTAGGAAATGCCGGCGCCATCTAGTTTTTAAATATTGACCAAAAAGGTGTAAAAGATCTAAATAAAATGAAGCTTTTCTAATTAATTATTTCGTATCTACAGTCTTGTGTTCCTTTGCAAAAGATTACCTATTCCTATAAATTGTTTATTTTATTCTTCACTGTTGTTTATTTTATTGTTTTTTTTAGAAAACTTACCAATTTAGATTCTTTGTCACCGAATTCATGTCTGATGTATGTAACCCTCCCTCCATTTATTGGAACCATCACTTGTTTTAATACATTGTCGCCTTCTAATGTATTTGTTTGTTTTACCTTGAAATACATAAGGGGTCCATTATTTATTTAATAATTGCACATGTACAGAGGCGGACTTAATGCCATAGGCTTTTTCTACCAGTCAACCTTTGGGTGATGCAGAGACAAACAGTGGTAGGTGCAATAACGAAAAATACACAGTAACAGTTGTTCTTGTTGAATGGGGTAAGCTACCTCAATTTTAGACCACCGTTATATGTAATATTTGTGGGCGCTGCCGCGCATTATGCAATTTCAAAATTATTAATTCATCTTTACACTCTGATAATATTGCAGAAGATTTAGTAAACATTTTTGTATGTGATGTGATGTGCATCCAGTAGTACGGCCCGATTCAAATTTTATGGCGGCTCGGGACGTGAACATGAGGTGAGTCGCTGCGCAATAACAAAGTTACAAGACTTGTCAGTGGGAGCGAGAGGTGCGGTACTGCGCAGCGAGTTGCGTATTTTAGAGCATAAAGTTTGAATCGTTATGCGTTTTTTAATTATGGTTTTTTGCACGCATAGTCAGCAGCTACAACTTTCTACTTATCCTTCAAAGACTTAACATACTCCAGTTACCTTAGATCCATCTCTTCTCTCTACCTCAGTTTCTTCTCCCAACTTGAACACATGCGACATGGTTCTGGTTTGCATGTCCAGCGTGAATTTAAATGTATCTTCACTGACGCGCGTAAACGAAAATATTGGAGCTTTGGCTGTTAACATCTTGACCAGGTACTCATTTGAATCTAGAAGAAAACAATAGGTAATAAATAAGAAGATTCGGGGCTCATCGATCCACACCCAAGTTAAGAAAAATAAATAACAACGCGAGTTTTCCGCACGTTTTAATTTAACATCATAATGATATGGGCTGAACACATTGATCACAACACCAACCGCGGTATTCCATGTTTGCGCACTATCAACAGATCAGCTCAAATAAAATATCACTCACTGGTCGCATTGACTAACTCCTCGACATTTACAGAATGGATTCTTCTATATTTTTTCCCGGAAAACGACATTTTATAACTGTTTAAAAAGTGTATTTTTTACTTTACTTTAGATATCGCGGTAGGTCACTCCTTGCGCAGTAACTGCGTTAAGATTTGACGTTATACTGTCGTAGGTATCATTGTATCCATTTTTCGGTTAATTGACTTCATTGTTTAATAGAAATATTACTTAATTAATTTTCGCATTTCAGTCCGCGTTGAAGGCTGAAGACAGTACAAATACAAAATGCCCGCTGCTCCGTCGAAATGGATGTGAAAAAACAATACTTACCTATTATTTCATTGAGTGTAGGTATCGCGAATTGTGATACTGAGGAGCTTATTTACAAAATAACCTTCACTCCTGCTGTAACAAGCAGACAGAGGTTAAAACAGAGGCAAACAGACATACATTCTAAAAAAGGTTTATGTTTAATTATTTGTTTTTAAAATTTTTCTGACCGATTTTCGCGAGACTATTTGTATTGTACCGTGAGGTGTACAAGTATACTTGTATGGTGAGGGGTTCATGGCTAAATAATAACAGCCGTACGGGTCAATCTTCAAGGTTAAGCAACGCTTGCTGAGGTCGGTCCATGGATGGATGTCCATCTTTACATACTGAACCCCTCCGTGGCTCGGTTCCGTCGTTAAGCCATCAGTCCTGTCTGTAATTTGTAGATCTCTGACTGTCGTTACGGGTAGTCAGAACCGTGGTACCCAGTGACTGGGTTATGGAGGTCGGATAGGCAGTCGCTCGATCTAAAATGCAGGTAGCTGCATCCGGTCAGACTGGAGGCCGACCCCAACAGGGAAAGGCTAGGCAGATGACGATTGTACCGTGATTGATTGACCTGGTTATGTTGTAATTTAGGCAAAACTCATTAGTCATATCTGCCCTGTCTGGGTCCACGATTTCTCTTTTCATCGTATGAGATTTAAAGGTATCTTCATCTTAACAAAATCATTATTCAAGAGATTATCTTGCGAATATTTTACGATGTTTTAATTTATGTGGGTTACGTTAGTTACGTAGGTACACCGCTGTCCGTTTCTCTGAGACGTCGAAATTCTACGTGTTTCGTTTTTATTTACAGCGATCGTAAAGATATACCAAGTGGCATAACGTTATATACAGTCAGGGAAATTAATTATTAAGTAAAATGACACCATACGTCAATATACCGTGTCATAACCATTTATTTACCGTGTCATAGAACTGTCAAAGAATGACAGTTGTGATTTGAATATACGGACAATTTGAGTACCAACTCAATTTGCTTAAAACAATTTATTAATTTCCCTAACTTTACTCTATTTATGTATCCCCAGTAGGTACCCTATTTTTATTGCTGAATTGGCCTGCTCTTGGCCTCGATCACGCCTGATCGAATGCTTTGGACGAGGTCTATGATGGACCAAGCGTGCCCAGAAGATGCCTGTTCACTCTTGATTTGAAGGCAGAAGGGTTAAATGTGAACACAGGCATTGGCAGAGAGTTCCACAATTTGGCTATGCGCATAATTAAGTAAACAAAACACTTTCATTATCAAGGTTTTTACATAATTTATTAATTGGCAAGTTTTCACGACTCCACCGATCACAAAGAGTCATTTACATTTTTATCGTAGGCCTGAAAATGTGGGTTTTCCTAACAGATCTAAAGATTGATTAAGATTATGATCGTACTACGTAAAATAACAAAATTAAAAAAAAAAAAATGCTATACGTAGCATTTTTTTTGCTTTTGTTATTTTCGTTTCTTTGTTTTGGCTTTCTCGTTCCATAGATATATCATTGATTCTTTATCTTAGGCGTACTGGGTAGTGGTAGAGCTCTTTATGAACGAGCTCGCCTGGGAAAGTCCTATCACCATAACAATTTCACCCTTATACTATAATAAGCACATGCATAGAAATGCAAATATGAGCAACTGGGACATTTCAGTTTTACCTCTAGCATTTCAACACACCTGAGATTTCAAAGTCAAAAGTCAAATCATTTATTTCAAATAGAAACATAAAAGGCACTTATGAACGTCAAAATTTACGAAAAAATAAAATTTATTCTATGCCTTTGGTAATGTAGATGTCCATAGGTGTCGAAGAATTTATAGCATCAGGTGGGTTTCCTGCTTATTGGTTATCAGCCACTCCAGCCAGTAACATAAACATTATTTTCCCGATCTCTTTTTTTTTCTTCAAGAGATACAGTTTTCATGGTTTTTCGAGGGAGCTGAAGCCAATAGTGAGGTCAAAATGAAAATCCAAGATGGCGGCTGCGAACATTTTTCATCCTGCATCTCGTTTTCATGGTTGTCGATGGTGCTAAAGCCGATAGTGAGGTCAAAATGAAAATCCAAGCTGGCGGCAGCGAAAATGTTTGCGTACTAAATTATTAGAAAAGGACTTTCTCTATCTCTCACATGGTTTAACAGTAAAAATGGGTGTGCCACAAGGCTCGATTTTGGGTCCTTTCCTCTTTTTAGTGTATATTAATGATCTACTCCATTTATTAAAAAACCAACCACAAATGGTGTTATTTGCTGATGACACTTCCTTAATTTTTAAGGTAAATAGACGTGCTACAAATTTTGACGACGTAAATAACGCCCTACTGCAGGTCCAAAATTGGTTCACTGCTAATAATTTAGTATTAAATGGAAAAAAAACTAAGTGCATAAGATTTTCTTTACCAAATGTCAAAGGTAGTGATTGCGAGATAATATTGAATCAAGAGAAACTAGAATTCGTCGATACAACTGTTTTCCTAGGGATCACGCTCGACTCAAGGCTACAATGGGGTCCTCATTTAACATCTCTTGCAGGACGGCTAAGTTCAGCTGCTTATGCTGTCAGAAAAATCCGTCAGTTTACTGATGTAGATACCGCGAGACTGGTCTATTTTAGTTACTTTCATAGTATCATGTCTTACGGTATTTTACTTTGGGGACGGGCTGCAGACATCGATTCTATTTTTATTCTGCAGAAAAGAGCCATCAGAGCCATATATAATCTTCGCAGGCGCGATTCTCTAAGGGAACGGTTTAAGGAAATTAACATCATGACGGTACCTTGTCAATATATCTATGAAAACATCATGTATGTAAGGAAAAATTTACATCTTTTTAGTAAAAGAGGTGAGAGACATAATTATAGTACTAGAAATAGGGACCTATTAGTTCAACCAGGTTTCAGACTAGCTAAAGTAGACTCATCTTTTATGGGGTACTGTTTAAAATGTTATAATAAAATACCTCCCCACATTCTTCAACTGAATGAGACAAAATTCAAGTCTTGTATTAAACGCACACTATGCAGGCAGGCATATTATAAGTTAGGGGATTACATCGCGGATAAAAATGCCTGGCTCAATGCTGGTCCTGCTCCACAACCACAACTAATTGATTAACACTTGAAAATACTGTTGGAGCTGCTGAAGATTGTAAGTCTATCTTTGCATTGTATAAATTCAATCTCCTAGTATTGTATAATTGCATAACACATGTGTGAGTACTATGTACACACTATAAAGCTACCATTTACTGGGTACGTCTTTCATTGACTTGAATGTGCTCTGGCGGCTGAGAGTATGTCATGCTCACTCAAATGTCTCGCTGATGGTGGCGCATGTGTTGGATCATTTAGCTCCCTTCAAAATGGTTGAGCTGAATGGTGCTGATGCTTGCGTCATGTTCGTGAACGGGCGCCGTCAGTAGGGACTGGTCATCTCTTTGCTGCCATGGCTTATTTTAATTTATTATTTGAATTGTTGTTTTTTCTCATCTTTTCATTATGGACGCTTTTAACGTTCTGCATCGTTCTCACATGTATAATTTTTAACATGAATGATGTAACCAAGACTTTGTAACTACATTATTTTGATTTAAAAGAGTGTCCATGGAGTTTCTTGCCCGTTCTTCTCCATAGGTACCTACGCTTTGGAATGGGCAACTAGCTTCACTTTTTCTGACTGACTGACTTCTTGACAATTCAAAAGTGCCTGTAAATGGTTTAATTGAAATAAATGCTTTGAGTTTGAGTTTGAGTTGAGTCTATGTCTCTTTCTCTTTATAATAAATACGAGTGTGCGTGCGTGCGAGTATCGCAGACCTACGTCCCTCACGGAAGTCTTCCGACCGCACATACGCTTTTTTTTAATCCGCCATTCTTATACCTGTGCTGTTTTTTTATCTCAAGCCTTTGATCGTATACTCATTGGTTTAACCTAATAAAATCACAGCAAGTACAGCATTAGCAAATAGAATGGCGAGTGCGGAGCTTGTTTATTATTATTTCAAGTGATCGATCAAATATTTTAATGAGTCATATCTCCATATTAGATAGGGAACTTCCGGCTCGAATATTTTCTAGGTTTACTTAAATATAATGATTAAGATCCTTGTGCTGAGTGGTTAACAATTAATAGAGGCTGTTGTCATAGCAAATTAATGTTTATTTAGGCATTCGATTAAGGATATTGAAGCTTGCCGCCATTGCTGTCGCAGCACTATTCCTTCCGCGTCATGTCATCAGAAGCGTTGGCTTTTTGAATTTTTTGTTTTTAAGAAGAAAGAGAGGAGCCTACACTTTTCCATTAGCAGTTGGAACATCATATGCTGACAAATGCTATGCTCATGCAAGTATATTGTATTAAAACTGAATTACGGTTTTATAGTTCAATTATATTTTTTTTAATTTTACACATCTCGGGACCATGGGGTCCCGGTCCTTTGGAAGGCGTCCGAGGGGCCGAAGCCAACTCGCAGAGGCCCCTTAGGAAATTTTAATGAAACGTGGCACCAACCAAGAGGAGGCCTGTGTCCCAGCAGTAGGAACATTATAGGCTGATTATGTGTGTGTGTGTGTGTGTGTGTTGCACCAACCGACGATTATCCCAATTATAATAATTATTACAGCTCTCCTTTGCTGGACCAAACAGGATATACTCCTTTCTAATTGCACGCCAGAGAGGTCCACTCCTTAGCCTCTCATCCATCAACTCCCAGCCACGTTACGAAGATCATCACTCTCCCAAGCTTGAGGTTCAATGATTTAGTAAGTGGGATCTGAGTAAGTTACAAAGTGTTCAAGCATTAACATCATGTATTGTCTCATGGCGGAGTGCCAAAATTTCAGAGTAGGTGGACCTACGTGCTACCTCGCAATATGTGGTCTACCCACTTATTTATTTTATTTCACTGTTGGACCAAAGAGACTTTTATTGCTTTATTATTGGTTAATGTCTTGTGATAAAAGGGTTTTGCTGTGAATATAAATATACTTTAGAAATGGGTAGGTACACACGGCGACACATCGTACGACGTAGTACACGGTTTTAGGGCTCAAACATATAAACATGTTACGACGCCGCGTCGTGCTATGACGTATATGATTTTAGTGACGTATCATTCAAACCGGGAAAAGTGGAAAGAGGGAAGGGAGGCCTTTGCCCTGCAGACCCTGCAGTGAGACAACACAGGCTTATAATAATAATAAGTCATTCAAACGATGAAACGATGCTGCGTCGTAGCACGACGTGACGTCGTAGCGTGTTTATGTGTGGGAGCCCTGACGTACAATCAGAAGTCAGCTAATACTGGTAATGTATAGCTTGATGTGTAGCCGTGTGTACAGTCCGCAATGAAAGTCGATTATCACATAAGTTTTTTTTTAATAATAATAATAAAGTATTGAAAAAAATATAAACTAGTCGGAACAGTTATCCAATTACCAATTAAAATAACACAAACTCTTTCTATTACATGAAGAGCGGTGTATCGAATAATTTTGTGTTAATTTAGATGATGTACGAGTAACAGTTTTAAATGACTTTTGTTGCTGTGCCGACCTTACCTAAGAGTGATAGTGGAAACGATACATAATACAATATTGTTGTTATTATTTTAAACAATTTACACTCGCAAATCATACGTTAGTAAAAAGTAAACTTCTTTAAAACTAGAGACGAAATGTCAAATTAATAATCTTTCAGCAAAAATAGAAATTTCAGCTTCTTCGTCGTATCGATGACTCCCTTTTTTTATTATTAATTTAACTAGCTTCTGTCCGCGACTTCGTACGCGTGAGATTTCTTGTTCCCTCGAACCCACTCCGTCGCATCGCATCGCTTACCCGCGGTATTACTTCGTGTTTGCTTAGCGGTCTTTGTGACTTTTTTTTTCTCGGCTCCTAAGAGTCTAGAACTCTTATGTGTGATGTTAATTATACGTTATATGCAAAAATATTTTTTCAAATATCGACTAGTAGTTCCATAGATTAGCGCGTTCAAACAAACAATCTACCAGAATTCAGCCACTTCGACACCGTTAGCGTTGGCTTCGCAAAGGTCTTCCAAAGTGCAGGTGTTTTTGCAGAGAGAGCACGCCAAGAGGTTGTACATAGATAATGTGGATCATAGGAGTACCCCCACCTGACTAAGTTTCACCTGCAGCGAACCACCTGGTATCTAAGTCGGTTAAGAGATTACCAGGTGGGCCATGGTAGTTGGTACCCGCTGGCAGCTTTTCTGCAGGCTCAACATACTCAGTTGGAGGGGAATGTTGAAGCAGCCACAGTTCACACCAGAGCTAGCGTCATTTAGTGGGATGGTCGACATGAGGAAGCTGTCACGCCCCTTCAGACTGCCCCTTGGCTTCGTTACGTGGTAGAGTAAATGTTGTTTGTTTTTCTCCTGCTTCAGCTTTAAAGAAGCACAGGCAATTTCCCTTCGAGCCTCTGGAGAAGCTATTCCTGTAAGTGGGTAAAGTGAGGTCAGTGGTGTTGGTTTGAGGTACCCTGTAATTATTCGGAAAGTTTAATTCTATAAGCCTGAACAATTAAGCTTAATTTCATTAAGGCTACATCTACTTTTCGGACATGGGCGGGACGATGCCACACATAATCAGCATATAATATTCCTACTGCTGGGACACAGGTCTCCTCTCGGTGAGAGGGAGCGGGCCGTAATCCACCACGCGAGCCCAGCGCAGGTTGGTAGATGTCACATGTTACTCAAAGTAAACCGTCTGTCTGGGTTTGAACCTACGACCTAAAACTCGTAAGTCAGCCCGGCCGTTACCACTGGGCCACTACTGCTCTCTGCCGATGCCACACAGGGCATGCAAATTCAATAAGTACTAGATACTCGGTACCTACAGGTTACTACTGCTGTAAAATCACTCGTATTTAAAAAAAAATACCTAATTACCTCAAAGCGGTGAGATCACAGAGATACCATTACATACCGATATCCTGCTCTTTTTTGCAACAATTTAGACCATATAGTGACTTAATGTTTGTATGTGAGGTATTATAGAACATTATCGCATTGCTCTGCGCCTGCGTCAGGGTAATGTCAGGGTTACCGATTAAGATCGCGGAGCAGAACCGATATTGTATGGAGTTCCTTTTTTAAATTGAACAACATTTTGTTTTTTTTTGTTCTCTACTTTTTGAAGATCGAATCATTGTATTTGGTTTGGGTAGACTCGATGAATCCCATTTGATTCTTCCTTTCTATAAATTCAGTCATTACCTATTTTATAGTAGAATGCCACATTGTAAAACTGTGCCAGTGCCAGAAGGGTAATTGCGTAACACACTACTTAATTGCTTTCATTTTGACAGTTCAACAACATTCATTGCGTTGTTTACGTTGTTGAGCAGACACATTTTTCGAACATTATGAAGCAATGGATTAGCAATACCCTTCAAAATGATTCAGATTGTGATGGATAGTGTGTTACGCAATTAGGGTGCAGAGTGCGACAAACACTAAATATTAGGTACGTTGCTTAATACCTACACCAATTCATTAATGTCATGTCAACATACAATAAATACGATTGATATCTAAGAAAAATTATCCGTTAAGACTGGAATGGATCCTAATTCTGATGATAATGATCAAAAGTGACAACTGACGCTTATGAAAAATATCAAAAAAACTCGAACCGAGGAAAACGTCAGCAAAAACTGACTCACAGTTGTTTGCTACATTTATTTAATGTAAGATCATAAATTTCAATAGCTTAACGAGCTTTTTATGATATCCTATGTAATTTCCGATAGATTAATCAAAACTAAATTTAATCTAGACTAAATTTGATATTACTCATATTACCTAAAACACTTTTAGTAGTACAGTACGCTAGTAAAACTGTTTATAATGGATCAGTTCTGGGGAAGTAGATATCGTATAAGTCTCCAAATAGCGTTGCAGTGTTCAAGTGTAATGGATGCTGGTGTAATTAAAGGTACACGGACGGGACACTTCCAGCTCGGTAGACACAACTTTGAGAAGGAAGCTGACAGAAAGATCCAGTTGGGTTGGGCAGCATTTGGAGAACTCCGTCAAGTCTTCTCGTCGCCACCACCACTCAAAAATATTAATAATAATAAAATTCCTGTTTCGACCGGACGAAACTCAGCGGCCGAAACGCCTACTAAGCCTAGGTGGCGATGACCACAAGATACAATATTGATTCATTCAATATTAATTGTTCATTTGTAGTCATATAAGTAAGTTATACAAAGCATGCAGTTATAAACCGGGGCAGGCCGCCGCAGATTTAAAAACAGTTAACGAAAACCCAACTCACACTTGACCACTGAATTAAATGAGTGTAGTTAAAAATAACAACATATATACCTAATTACAATAACATCAAGTTAGGTTAGATTTTGTGAGAGATACCGACAAAGATACAAAACGTAGATGTACATACTCACCTTATTTAAAACAATGCATGACGAATATCGTACGAAAATCGGCGCAGTTGTTCTCAAGTTATACGGAAACATGACATACCAACACAATAGATACACGCGTACTTTGTTTTCCGTGAATCTATTGTAATTTATGTCTGTAATTTACTATGGTAACTGACCGTTTGGTTGATCCTAATTAAGGAGATGCGTTTTGTTTCGGCTGTTTACAAATTACTAATCTTAATAATACCTATACCTTCCCACATTATATTCGGAAAGTCTTTTCCTTTGATAAAATGACTAATTTTCATATAATATGGAAACTAGTCGTTTAAACGACACCCTCTATCTAATCAGATCAGGTTTAGTATCTACGTAGTAGGATTTGTTGGCATGTCTCCATAGTAAGGAAAATCCTAAAAGTTGCAAGGGCAAGGGGTCCCTACCCTTAACTTGGTAAGTATCCCAATCTCATTCGATAAATTCTGCCCACATGCTAATACCTCAGATACAGTCAAGAATAGTGAAGAACTTACCAGGCATAAAACTTATAAACCATCCTTGGTGGTCGAGACCTCCTGAAAAAAAAAAAAACAATATTTGTATCAGCCAATTTTCATAACAGTAAATCGGGCTTAGTTGTAAAGATATTACAGGCAGGTAGGCATGTAGGTATTAAATTTCAGTTATGATTCATCTGTCCAGTTCCGGCAAGATTTACTAAGAAACTCGGTACTATAGTGAGCAATATGACAGTGACATCTTTTCCCATTGTTTAGGAATTTGCATCTAATTAAGTGTGCCTGCGATGAACTTCATTATGACTTTGCATTTGTTCACTGCACTGTAAGGACTATTATAATTGATTATTTACTCGTGCGTGAGCGTAATGAGTTTTGTAGTAGCATTAAAAACAATTAAATTATGTAAAAGTCATTAATATCTCATAACACAAAGTAGCAATGTCAAAGTAGCTGACAGCGTGCAGTGAGAAGATTTATTCATTGCCCTGACAACCTCTTAACTCCAACCTCCATCAGTCATTGTAATGTGACACACGACGGCATACCAGTGACGAACGAAATGTAACAGCATTTCTGTGCAAGCGCGGCCGACGCGGCCGGTGCGCGGTCCCGCGGGCGACGGTGAGCGCGCGACCTTGCGCGGACCACCACCGGCAGGGCGGGGGCGCCTATGACTGCGGCCGGCCTGCGCCACTCCGCCACTCGTACTGTGCTAACGATACGACCAACGCGCTCCCAAACTTATAATTCGAATTTTCAAAATACGACGCGTTCGGAATGACAGTTTGATTTTTTTAAATCATGTGGCTCTGGTTCGTACTCGCCGCCGCGGTCGCGGTGCTGTCGGGCGTTGAGAGCGCCGGCGCCGGCGCCGCCCGCCTCGTCTGTTACGTGGAAAGCGCGCGCGCGATCGACGGATTTTCCGAGTGCACACATCTCGTTTACGCGGGCGACGCGAGAGGAGATAAGCTCGACACTTTACTGAAGGACTACAGAAAGAACAACCCTCGGCTGAAAATTATACTGAGAGTATCCGAGGTTGATAAGGTAAGATAACTAAAAAACTCTACAATTTTCCCCTCCAAAAAACATTTTCATTTCCAAACACACACACGTGCCAAAACGTTTAAGTACCTATTACATAAAGCTAATTACTTTTTACCGATTCGAAAAATTCTCTTCCGACTCGTCTCGCTCATACTGATGAGCTCAAATGTATTCTTTTGTTGAAGTAAACGTGGATCCTATTCGCGTGGAAAGTATACAAGTAGCACTAATTGAGTTGGTACCAAGAGCGCCTTGTGTCGTAATCATATGATAATTGACGGACGTGTTAACTACGGTTTGGGAAGTGGACCGTGCTTTATGTGAAGGTCCGATATCCTCAGGATGGGTTTTCTTCATGCGTAGGGCTTTAATGATAAGTCTCGATAAAATGTAGAGAAAAAGTTGCTTGTAATTAATTAGTGGAATAAAAATCCAACCATTTTCACTTGTTCTCATAAGAGGATAATTAATTCAAAGTTACGTAATGAATGAAGTAACAAATCTACGATTTCTGTCTCACCATAAAAATTCGATGACAAAAACTATTCCATATTTGAACAAAAAATGGCAATGTCTGCGTCTAGAAAAGGCGCGAACTTGTTCTAAATTGAATAGAGGAAAACCATAGACCACAAGCTGTTCGAACGGAAACTTAAAAAGGTTTTAACACCGGTCTAGATTAGGTGTGGTCGTTGCTAAATAAATTAATCTATTAGATTATGTCCGTTCCCACGGTTGATATTACGTACTGGTAATGAATAATAAACGTAGATGACATGATATCATTGTCACGGTACCTGTTTATGATTTGTATAGATAATGAGATGACTGAGTCATATTCGTTTTCTTAAGCGACAAAGTAGAGCTATCAATCGTTATTCAATTATCAGATGCTGTATACACACATTGTGGCGGAAAATAACAATTTAATTGTACCTATATGTAGGTTATCTCTGTTGACCTGTCAGATATTATCTGAGTAGAGAATCTACAGGTAAGGCTTTTGACATCGACAACTCATGTTCGAAAAACAAAATCGTTTCTCAATTGATAAAATAACCTAATGGGCTCCAAAATCACCATGGTCTAGATTAAGGCAGTTGGCTCTATGGCATAGACTTTGTCACCTTCTAGATGCTTTACAGAATAAAAAATGAATACGAGAATTATTGTGCTGCTTAACTTATTAAGACATATTTATTCCGATGCATATAAAACCATGAATACATAAGTAATATCTGTTTATTGCACGAGTGTTAAGTAGGCCATCCAAGGGATTTCTCGCAACCAAGCTTTACAATACAATAAAGTAATTTAAGCTAACATTCATCTCTCAACCCTGGCGGCAACATTACACGTATTTATTACACCACCTTATGTAATTCACACGCGATTTCGAAGTTTTCGAGAACCTTTGTAAACATTGGTGTTCCAAAAATACTTGATTGACCTGTCAGTTGATATGGCTGACTTGACCTTACACAAGTTTCAGAGAAATTACTCTTGTATTTGGAGCACGGAGTGAGTCGGTGTTACCCATGTATTACCTGCATTGCGTGGAAACTGGTTGTCAAGTTAAGGTGGCATCTGACACACGCGACAGAACGAGAGAATCTGCACGTATTTGTTTCGTTTTCTTTGAATGTTTTTGTTAGTTATATCTAATTTGAATATGAATCAGGTTGACATCCGTTTATTGTGCACATGCTGTCACGCATTTTTCTTCAATTTCTTTTATATAATTGGATTTTGTAGACATTTATTTTATCAACGCGTTTATTATTCAATAAATCTCCATGTTTTTTTTTTAAATTTCACATCACGTTTCTCGTTGCGCGGAAACGTCACCTTAAATCTCGTAGTGTGTTGACGGGAGGGATGACGTCATGTAAACGAGTGCGTTCTCATGTCCGCGACCTCGGGCTGTAGGCTGTCACTTGCATCTGCAGTCTGCAGCGGTGCATCGATATTATGAATGACGGTCGTAAATATGCCAAATGCCAGTTTTAGCAAAAGTTCGACTTTGTAGAGCGCCCTTTCACTCACTGTGTCTGACAGACTTTTCATAAAGATCGATGTGAGATACTAGTCAATAGTGATAGTAATAGGAAAGAGATTATGACTAATAGGTTAGTCATACTAAAGTCCAGATAAGTCTAAACTGGATTTTATTATGATGAATAATGGATAAACAAAATATTAATCATGCAGAGGAAAGCAAAAAGACGTGCAGGATGTCGTGAAATCTGATATGGGTGTCGATAATCTGATCGTTGTTAGTGTAGTAGACTGAGCAAAGTCAAGATCACTGGAGCGGGCATCCCTGTAAAGAGGTTTTGATGATGAGGTTTCTTACGTAGAGGTTTTAATAATGAAATAGCTGATTGTCATTACACGGTGGCCGATTGCAAATTCGAAATCGAAAAGGAGGTACCTACCTATTACGAGGACATTTTGTCGCTATAAGAAAAGGCATCTTAATGTCCATTTAACTCCTTGTACATATAATTAAATAATTACCGTTAACCGTAATCGGATCCTCATTTCATTATCTTTAAAACTTGACTGATTACATGCATACTTTTTGGATCAGCCGCGCAAAGGTTGGTGACCAAACTTGGTGAGATATTTTCTTAAAATGTTGCCAATGGCGGGGCATGTAAAGTTCAGGGAAGCCAAGTACGACTGAGTATTTTCTTGCACGTGATAAGTAGAAGCCAAATAAGAAGTCCCATATTAGGGGAGTCGGTTATAATATTCTAAAGACATACATATATTGCAATAATAATATCTTATGTAGACCTAATGACTTAAGTTGATGTCTCACTCAACGGTTTGTGATTCTGATAGCTCAAGATGGCTACTGGAGGTATATAGCTGTTGCGCGTCATATTTATCATTACCATCATTTAACTGAAAGCTGTCCATTGGTGGAATAGTGTTTCCACCATTTATGGAAATGAAATTAAATGGAAGTTTGCTTTTTTATTAAGACACTCTAACAAGCGCGTAACAGGCACTTATAATAATCTAGAAATAAGACCAAAAAATAAAATAGACATCGAGGGTAAGCTTTACATATCGACGGCGAATTGTCAATACCTCCTGACATTTTTCGAGAAATTCACTTTTTTATCGCTTTGAATTTAAAGGCGTTATTCGCATGTTTTAGAGAAATCTACTAAGTGTATTTTTAGTTGCAACACCAACAGCATTAAATTAAAATGTGGAAATACCTCCCAACTAAACCAACGTGTCTATTTTTGAACGTATTTTTCAGTTTGTGTAAATTTTTGACATTGTCAGTTAGGTGTTATTGGCACTTCGCCGTCGATATGTAGAATAAATACTTCTTTCCAAGTTGAAGCAGACATCTAATTGCAGTTTTATGAATGTTGTAGTGCAAGTTATTCCTTTTACCAGACATAAACGCAATTAATAGCACTAGAATAAGAGCACATAATGATATAGGAAATGAATTATAAGACAGCAATTTGATTAATGCAATATTAAAACTGCACGACGATTTTTAAAAGCTTCCTAATTTTAACCACGATGCCGACGATCATGAACGTTCTTCTCGAATTGTTACTAATAATTTGTAATTAAATCATGCTCCAATAACATCGAGGCTAATAACTCGTTACGTAAAAGTCGACACACGTCGGAAGTAACGTTAAAAAGGCCACGGTAATGTAAGGGTATTTATTAACTAGGTATTAATTCGATGACGTCATACCTTTGTATGAAATGTTTTTGATAAGTGTATTGGGTATATAATTTGTAAGGTAATATTGTGACTAATTTTGTTCGGTTTCTAAACACGCTTTTACTAGTTTGAACTGTATCTATCAAGGTAATTTTCAAGTAAATCGGACGTCTTGAAGTTGGACTTCAAGACGTCCGATTTACTTGGCACACGTATCAAGGACCGATGAACGACAAAATTGGTATCCTGGAGCTGATCTGATGATGGAACCAGGAGGTGGATGAACTCTTCATTGGCTACTAGTAAACCGCTTAAGTCATAACATTGATATTAGACTTATTAACCAAACGAAGAATATAAGTACTAGACTAAAAAGTAAAAATATTTAGTTTAAAAAAAAAACGCTTTTTCAAAAAGCGTGGTCCACTTTTTTCAAAAATTGTCCAGCGCTTTTTAAAAGTACAGTACACACAACTAAAAAGCGCTTCACGCTTTTCGATTTAATGTTTGGATATAAAAGCAGTGACAAGCTGCATAGGTACGTATAGGTATATTAATGAATTTAATTTTTAGTGCGTGAAACAAGTGTTTTTTTTATTTCGTCAACTCTCATTGATTCACCTACATACAGCTTATACACGTAATAATAGTGTACCTACTTTATACCTACCTGCTTCTTTCCGTATAACATAATATTAACGTAAGCTTTTATCTCCAAAAAGTCTAAACCTAGATAAACCTAGATAGAAAAACAGTTTTGCAGCGTGATTCTAGCTACCAATGTTCACTCTCCCCCATTCACCCTCTTAGGGGTGGAAATTCGAAAAACCCTTTCTTACTGGATACCTACTCTTCACAAAGAACACAACCTTCAAATTTCATGTTTCTAGGACCAGCGGTTTAGGCTGTGCGTTGATATATCTATCAGTCAGTCAGGACTTTGAATTTTATAAATATAGTTTAAAATAATTGCGTTCATTTAATAGAGCTTTCCGTCCGCCTAATTGGCTGTTGTTTACATATTTCCAACAAGTATCATACTTATCTATTTTTTTTTTCTAGTTACAAGAACTTAAAATAATAACAACTTGGCCTTGTTTAATTTATGTTATGTCAAATATTGTTAAGACTTAATAGTAACTGTAAGAATTGTCGCCTGCGATACATGTTTATCCTAGTACAGGCATCATACTCTGTAATATCTATGTTATTTTTAAGACTTAATACGGTATTTTACCATTTTTAAAAACATAATTATTTATTTATTTATTTTAACTAGGCCTATATCCCTACTCCCTAGGCCTCATCATCATTTATTTGGGGTCGACGCAAAGTATCTTTTTCTTCCATACTTCTCTATTAGTCGTCACCTCTGAAGTCAGAGTCACCCCTTTTCTAGCCATCATATCATCTTTCACACATTCCATCCATCGTTTCTTCGGTCTTAATAACACCCATAGCCACATTCAAACTCCAAACATTCCTCATGACATTTTTCCCACACCATAAGAACCGATTGCAACACAAATTTTCAGTCATCGGTGCCACTTTTATTATATTAAGAAAAAAATAACGTTTCCCCCAAAACTAATTGCGATACCTCAGATATAATCATAAAGCTCTCGTTTTACTCTTTTTACCCTTTGTAGTTGTGACGACATAACAATGAAACATAAGATATAATCATGGTGTTTCTCATTTCATTGCCTGTTACCTTTCGCCGTGGATAACGATCTATAACCGATAGTTACGCTTTCATTAGTTATCTAAGGAGTTAAATACATAGCTTTTGGTTAAGTAACCTGATAGTAAGGTCTAATGATAACTTGTGTTTGTAGAATGTTGTCTCTTTCGGTAAAGGGTGCTGTTACGTTCGTGTAGGATGTAAAAGCTTTGTTTTCATAGTAGGTTTCTTTGTGCTATTGTTACTAAGGTCCGGCATTTCCAAATTTGCCAAAGATGTAAACAACAATGGCCGCCCGAAATTGAATAAAATGGATATACAAGAACATTAATTTTAAGTAATGTTTCTTTTCGTCTAGTTGGCTCGGAGATTCTCCAAGCTAAGCGACGAAAACAAATAAATGTTCTTGTATATCGTTTTTATTCAATTTCGAGCGGCCATTGTTGTTTACATCTTTGGCAAATTTAGAAACGCCGGATTATAGTTATTGCACTATTTTAATGTTATAGTTCGCGTCAAACATAATGGCGGCAGTGAGGTGGTGGCCCACTGGTATCGGTCCCGACTTACGAGTTGTAGGTCGTGAGTTCGAACTCAGGCAGGTACTTTACTTTGTATAGGTACACTTTACTTTGTGTATTTTAATTTCATCACCATTGCTCGCAAAACGGTGAAGGAATTCATCGTCATGCTCAATTCATATCGTGGTGCGTACAGCGGTAGACAATAACTATGGTACTACGAAAACTATACAACCTCTGACCCTCATAAAGCCCAATATTGATTACAATTTCCTTGAAACCATCTGTTACATTGTCTATAGTTCCCAGCTCTGTATCGAATTTCCCACACTCTAATAACAATTCACGCCCAAATAATGAATACCATTACACCATTAATATTTAACATACCACCTACAAACCAATTACTGTCTGTCAGACTCGTAGGTTCACATTTATTTGAGGAGTGTACCTTACCTACTAATCGACCAAGTAGGTGCACGTACGCGCTTAAGTCCGGTATTCAAAAGCTGAGCAACATTTATGTTGCAACATCATTTTGTTTTGTTGGAAACATGTTTTTCAAACACTAGCCACACAAACGACTTATATGAAATGCCTTTTCCCTCAATAAAAATAAAAATGTTGCTAAACAATGTTGTGCAACTTTTGCTTCCCACTCGGCGGTCGTGTTCTTCTTGACAACGTTCAAATATTTGTGGATGACGTCACTACTGACTGACAGTTGCCCAGTTAACTTGGTTGGTTGTAATAATAACATGGCGATTAATGATCAACATAGGTGTCGATGCGGTGGGCGTTCTAGTTGACTTGTCAATGTCGTATGGCGCCAGCGACTTGCTCCTGTTGCGCCTACTTGCGACAGTTACTAGTCTTGTTTGGTTGGTCATTCATTCATTATGCTAATGATTTAGGAGATAGTTTGGAAGTATTTTAATATTTGTGCAATGAGTCTTGGATTCCTTTTTAGAAGTAGCTATCAGGAAAAAAATACGTTGGAAAATCCGATAGAGAATTTTCCATACGATGGATCATTTTTAAATTCTTTTAAATTATTTTTTCGCGCTTACATAGTTATTATTAATCTCGAGCCAGGCTGTCCAACAACAGTAGTTGCTAAATCAACTTTGATACACAACCTTATATGTACCGGTTATCATAATTAAATATCGCATTGTTGTGTACCTGGTCTACATTCGTTTATCATGTGTGCGAGCTTGCAATCTCGATCTTTCATTCGTGAATGTCAGAATGAATCATAGCTTACTTACGTCGTTCATGACCTTGGCGTGACAGAATGGGTCAAGGGCACGATATTGTTATTGACTATTGTCAATTTTGACAGCTATGTCAACTTTTGAGATTGGAATGCAGAAAGCGCGCGGTGTCTACCAGTATAATCTCATTCTTTGCATGATTTGCAGATTTAAAAATGTGTAGCTACTTAGCTACTATGTTTTGCAATAATTTTGCATATTGTTTGCCAAGTGGTAAGACCACTTGTTACCAATGTTATGCTGAGTCGAAGGCAGGCAAGGTTTTTCTCACGACATTTTCCTTCAAGACCTTAAACGGTTTCATGTGGATTCCTCAAATATTTTATGCGTAGCATTACATGCGTGCCTACTTAATTGAGGGTATGACATCATAACGACGTGTGGTATCGTCATCCACCAGAACGGTTTTCCCTGAAAAGTTTGAAGCTGCTTTCGGAGCGAAAAGCAGGTAAAGATCGCTGCTCTTTTTATGCTACTACTATCTTCTGCCCGCGGCTGCGCCCACGGGGATGACGGAAATTATCCCACGGAAACGTGCTACCAGGACATAAAGTATCCTATGTCCCCCCCAAGATGCTATAAGTTATCTCTTTGCCAAATTTTGTCGAAATCCGTTCTGTGGTTTAGGCGTAAAAAGGTTACACGGTTTAAAAGGTAGCAAACAGACAGAGTTGCTTTCGGATTTACAATATAAGTATGGAGTATGGATGGATCAGAGGGGTAATTGCGTAACACACTATCAGTAGCAATGGGTGGAATTTTGACATTTCAACAACATTCATTGCGTTATTTACGTTGTTGAGCTGACACATTTTTCGAACATTATGAAGCAATGGATTAGCAATATCTTTCAAAATGATTCCGATTCTGATTGATAGTGTGTTACACAATTTGGGTGCAGGATAAAGTGGTGTTTGGTTGACTCGCAACATTCGCTAGAGTAACCGATATCTCTAAAGAGCGCACGGTAGTCAAATTAAATTGCACAAAGCCTAGATCCCGTCTGGTTGGTATAACAGCAGATGACATCATAGGTAAACAGGACACTGTGCTAAGCGCCAAAAGCAGTTGAGCCAAGTGAAATAATATTGTTATGTTACGAATACAAATAGCTAAAATACACACAGCATGTCTCTGAAAGATGTGGTCATATTCAAAGGTTTGCTTGAGACCATCATACTGAACAACTTTTTACTATCATGGTAATCGCGAAAAAATAATTAGCCATCCCATACATCAGCAGGGCAATTGCGTAACACATTATTATCAATCGGAATCGGTTTCATTTTGATAGTTCAACAACATTCATTGCGTTATTTACGGGTTGAGCAGACAAATTTTTCGATTAGCAATTTGCTTCAAAATGATTTTGATTCCGATTGATACGCTAAAACGGGGCTACTTTGACAGGCGGGGCTACTTTGACCAGGCCGATCACAACGCTATGACGCGTTCCCCACACCCCGCGCCTCGCGCTATATTACTCGAGGTCACGCACACTTGCTGAGCACACGTGAAAACCGATTTTGGCGCTCTGGCAAAGTAGCTCCAACATCTGTCAAAGTAACCCTGGAAGTCAAAATAGCCCCGTTTTGCGGTAGTGTGTTACGCAATTAGAGTGCTGGGTCGAGTAGGTATTGAAGTTTTGTATGATCCCATGGAGAAAATTGTTCAGTTTTATGGTATGTACCACACCCTTAAACATGACTAACCTTTCTGATACATCCTGTATATTTCTGTACTGAGAGACAGAATGTCACTTGATTCGTTTTAATTTACAGCCCATCTCTTCCCCATATTAGGTAAAATTACAATACGAGGACCATCGGTTTTCCGAGCACGTTCTTTTGACCTACGCTCAGGGAATTTTTGTCAAGTAGGTAGTTATGTGATAATAATCATTATGGCATGGTCTCAATATTCCCAAAAAGTAAGGAATATTCTTTAGTATGAACTGCGATAGATGTTTTTTCAACTTATTTTCCATGTCAGATTACAATAACATAAGGCTTACAAAACGGTTGGCAGGTATTGCTATGAATACGGATAAAGAAGTAAGACTCGGAATAATAGATGTGATTATATTATCCTAAATATATATCTCTTCAATGTGATAAACTCTGCAGATAATATATTTCTAGTAAATATCGTCTTACGTGCGAATTTCGACTGATACTATTTCAGATAAGAGAAGTTTCATCCATCCTTTCGCTTTCAATGGCCAGTTTCAAACCAGAATTCCAAGTGCTCTGCCTTCCGCTTCCAATCTTTATTAGTTATCTACCTTTATTAGTTAAACCTTAATCTTTATTAGTTGTCTAGTTCTCAAACTTGCAAAGTCGGTTCTGCTCTTATTACCCTTAATTTACTTTTCATTTTTCATGAAAAGGTGTTTACTGCCTTAGCTGTCATAATAGAATTTGCAATTCTTACGTTACCTCTGCCGTTGTCTATTGTAACTGCAAAACATCTGCAGCTCGCACAGTCATTTGTAAATGTCGTAACTACACGTCTTTTGTTTTAAAAAGAAAACAGAAAACCTTGTTGTGAGTGCTTCCTCTAATGTTGACATTTGTACACTGCGGGCTTAATAGGGTCCTAATTATCACATTTATCAACGTTAAAGAAAACTTTGCAAACTGTTAACTTTGCGAACACTTAGTAAAATGACACCTTGCAAAATGGCAATTAGGGGGTAATAAGAGCCATTGAGGTGTAATACGGTCATGGCAAATGCAAATTTTTGACATTGCGTATATTGGATCTTATTTAAATGAATGTAAGTAATACTTTCCTTTAGGATAACGCTGATGTCAAAAAAAAAAGAATAGGATCTAGAATAGTCGATCTTGTGCGATGAAAATTGTCAGTCAAGTGAGGTGTGATAGTAACTTAATACCAATAGCGTGCTGGCGCGAGGATACTGTTACGAACATGTGACGCTGCTAGTTGCCATGTGCTACCTGGTACAAGCGGAAGGCATTGTATTGTTTATGTTATGACGGTGTAGAATTGCAGACCTTTAACTATAGGAAATTCATTTAGCTAAGAAGATAAAGGTACTGCAGTTACTGACATCAATTGTATCTAAATAACTTCGGGTCATTGACTGCTATAAGCAGTTGCTAAATAGTGCAAAGTATGAAATATAGGTTATACCTAGGTTCGGTGTTTTACTTCGGCCAAGGGTTAAAGATAAAGGGCCTTACGCTGGTGTTTTCTGCGGTGATAATGTATTAACACGTTTAAGTACTAAGTTCTGATACGATCAGGATAATGTTTCGTTAAGAGCAACAACATACTCGCAAAGCCACAAATATACCATTTGTAAGTTAATATAATTTGCATGTTATGATTTTATCGAATCGTGTTGTTAAATGTTAAGTCGGTGATCTTAATCTATACATTCTATAGAAATAAATAAAATTGGAGTGTCTGTTTGTAATATTCAAATAACCGCTTTTTAGTAAATGCATATGAATGTATACACGGTGCATATACCAAAATAACATTTTTTACAATTTTTGTCTGTCTGTTTTTGCAGATAGCTGATGTAATAAGGAGTAACTTAGGCTACTTCAATTTTAGGAAAAAAAAGGGTCCCAGAAAAAATCCACGTGGACGAAGTCGCGGGTAACAGCTAGTTTAAACTAATATTGCAAAAAGGTAAAATTGTTTGTTTATTTGTAAGAGGTGATCTGAAAGTACTTAACAGATTACAAAATATCTTTCACTGATAGAATGCTACACTATAGCCGATTACCAATAATGGTTTATGGTAGAATAGAATAGAATAGAATACTCTTCATTATGTACACCATATAAATTACAAACACAAATAAAGAAACTAGGTAGGTTGACATGCCATGTTGACAGACTACAGTGATGGGCAAAAGCTATTGTATAATATTTCATTCGCATTGTATAACGAGCGTTTCTGATGTAGCTTTCGATGTAGTAAAGATATGTCTGAATATCCGCTTATATTAAGTATTCGTTTTTATACTTACTGTCTGTTTGTCTATAAGTTACCATTTCACTAACTGTTGTGTGTGTTGTTTCATGAAAGTTTTTGATTGTAAGGTTTTGTTGATTTAATGAAAAAATCAAAATTTTTTATTCGTACCTATGTATATTTATTTGCGAATGGTAGAAGTATACGAGATTTAGTCGTACCGAAGACAAAGTTGTTTTATGATGATGATTAAGTACGATAAAAATATTAAAAGTCGATAATTTATAGGAAGTTATAACTACCATCTTCCAACTCCTCTTCGTGTCAATCATAATTCATAATTACGATTATATCCTTCGTCGGAACCTTCGTCCGCTATAAATCACAATTTACAGCTGATACTTCAATTAAATTTTCAATAACCATTCGCAAAGATTAATTGCACCCCACATACTCACGGTGTATGCAAATCATGTGCAGATAAACTAAAATTTAATGCAAGGATCAGTGAAAGGCTCGCCTTATTAAACCGGTCACGATCGCCTTCCATTAGCGGATTGGCCCGACATTGAAACATTAACTTATCTAGTTCATTTGTGGGCTGTTTTTATTCGTATGTACGACCTTTATCACTTGGCCGACTGGGGTTGTCAGAATATTTAGTTTTAATATTTTAAACTTTTAAGGTGCAGTCAACAAGGTTGGATATTGGCATAACGGGTTGTTACCTTTGCTCTGTGATTTTGTCTTTGATTAGCTGTCAAAATGCGAGGTGAGCTTTTTCGCCAATACAAAAATCTGGGCTTTTTCTGATTAGGTAAGTCATAACCAAAATTATAAATGATGATGATTGTACCTATATGATTTATGATTCGCGAATCTAAGAGTGGGAAAACCTCTCAGAGCTTTAAGTTGCCACTTAACATACTTATCAGAGTCACGTCAAGTAGACAGGTTTTGCTTCACAATTTATTTGACAGCCTTATTACGATCAATTTTTGTCAATAGCCTGAAAGATATAGGGTAAATAAACGTCGATAAATCGAACAATTTACGGTCCCTAGAGTTGTGCAAGCTGATGTGGTCTCGATATCAGCGCAAGCGCAAGTCTGTAGGACGCAAGTGTTACGTTTTATTCGTTTTATGGGGTATGACGCAAATTTTGACCGACATTAAGAGGTCTTATCTTGTTTTAAAATTGGCTCATTACCCACGTGAGCTTTTGACACTCGTTCATTTCTTGTTTGGGGATAACTTGTTATTTGATTATTATTTAATGGCTTAGCTGTCATATAAATATGAGTGCCACCAGTGCCACCTATGGCTACAGCTTTGATAATTGTTTAAAGTAAATAAATTTTCTATATGGTTTTCTTTATGATGGATTGGCATATCTCCACTACCAAACAAGACTTTTATTCGAAGGTGGGCGTAGCTGATGTAGAGCTTCTGTCCTCTTTTGAAATGCAGGTCAGTAATATTTGAAGACATGTTCCATTCGAACGTTTAAGCGTGTGTCTTTTGATGAGTAGTAGGTTTGACGAGTAATAAATATGACGGGCTAATTTTATATATTCGTTGAAATACTCCTAAAATAATATCATATGAAATCCGATAGGAGTTTCATTTTAAATAAATTAGCTCTCCTCTGTAGTCAGTCCTTATAGTACCTAGGGTTTTATAGGTAGTGCATGGTGAAATCAATAAATAGACATTAGTTGTGTTTTCAACAGTGTAGTGTAGTGGAATGTTACCTAAGTGCTTAAGTCTATCGAATATGTATTCTTTTATTCATCCCTTCCTCCCCATAATTAAATAATGAATTAGGTACTCTGTTATAAGTGCATTTGAGTTTATTTCTCGGAATAGTAATTTTATGGACTTACTGCACGATGTGATCATTGATCATAAACTTGAATCTAGAGTCATATAAATTTAATTGCACAAGTGTTACGTTTGACGCTTACGTAAGTATAGTTTAGAGACGCTATTATCTAAGACTGTAATAGTTATTTTAAGCTTATATCGGATCTAAAATAATCTTAATAGATTGAATCTAGATTCTATAATGTAGTTCACACATTGCGTGACGAAAGGGCCCATATATTACAACAATGCATATTCATATGGGCATAAATCAAAGGCTTTATGCGCAAGAGCACAATACGTAATAACGACCGCGCCCTGTGCAAGTGCCCTTTCGATATGTAGAGCTGTTGTGGAATAATATTGTTATACATAATATTGATATTATATTTTTGTTTGTATAATATTATGATTATGTCAGTGACTTGCTCTGGCTCGCGGTTTTCTATCAGCTAATAAGCAAAGAAAAAAAAATAATTTTGAAGTTTTGAACAGTAAGTAATTCAAATCTTAAATATCCTTATGCAAATTCATGAAAGCTCTTTTTCAGAACCATCGGGGCAAGCTGAGATATAGCTTTTATTGGTTGTTTGAATCGAATACATACCTATCAATTAGTTATTAGAGATAGGTAATAAGGATTATTATTATTATTATTAATTATTAATACATTAAGTTAGTAATACAATAATTTATTACTTAAAAATACTTGTTTTTGATTTGTTACAAAATGCATTTTATATGGTTTTGGAATAGGTGTATTTAAAATGAGGTTACATTACCAATATGTATTATAATGATCTCATATAGGTACTTGCATAGTTGCGATTATCACATCAGTTGACAAGCACGGTGCTTATGTTATTAATAATAATCGAACAAGTCTAATAGGTACACTCGTCATACCTATTAATGACAGTCAATAGTCTACATTAGTTTTAATAATAGTTTACGTTATGCAAACGATTTCGGTGCTCATAAATTCAGCTCTAAAGCGCAATAAACTATAATACTCATGCCTTAAATCTCGTATAAACACTTAAATAAACGGCGTGTATGATAATGACAGAACAAGATCTATTCACACCTAATGTCAGTATGCACATAAATTACAAACTCCATACACCAGGGACCTTATTACAACGTGGATAGGGACCATATTACCAGTCAAGGGGCCCGTATTACCCTTTCACACTGATTATGCTGCAATTAGCTACAATGTCATTGGCGTTGTTTATGCTCCAGTAAGTCGGTTAGCAGTCATTTGGTTGGTATGAGATGACAAAATATGTTACTGCATAATACATAATACTGCGGAGATGTTTAGATGATTGGGTTTTGGTATGGCAACGTCTTAAGGCAAAAGCGCAAGGGCGCACGAAATTCATTTTTTTAAGTTTTTTGCAATTTGCAGGTCGGAATCAGGTTGTATGTTGATTCAAATATGATTCACGGTCGTATAAAATATTTTCATATATAATTATAATAATTAAAATCATTAATAGGTAGCTATATCTCTCGTTCCTATTACCCTATTAAATGACTATTTCATGAAATCATGACATGTGAGGCCAACTCAACTGATGGAGTTGTATTGCTGATTCTTTAAGATTATAATTCTGTAAAACCATGTTATTATGTTACGGTCGCCAATCATATTTTAATCAACATACAACCTACCACTTACCTGAAAATTGCAAAAATTAAGTAAAGTTGTATTTCGCAGGCTACTTTAGCGCATCCCCCTTATGTTGTATTGCAGTATTACCTTCTAATAAAATATTTACCTGATAGAAATGTACCTTATGTAATGTATGTAGGTAATAAGTATTTACCTATTCGGTCACTGGGTAATAAACAAATAAAGCCTGTCTGATATTGGATAAGGAAACGATTGATACATAAGTTTTTAAGAGAGGTCGTAAACCCGCAAAACAGTTAAGGCTCCTATGTTTAAAGGTTAAAAGGCTCCCGCAGATAGGTGAAAAGTGACGGACGCGACGCGACTGCAGTAGAATCGAATAGAATACTCTTTATTATGTACACCATATAAATTACAGATATAAAAATATAAATTTTACAAAGGGTGACACAATGGGCGGTCTTATCGTTAAAACAGCAGTAGAACATTAATTTCCATGTAGTTTTCATAGTACTTAATTGTTCCATTTGAGCTGTCGCGCTGTCGCATCGCACCTGTTTGCGAGAGCCTTTTAATCCTTAAACGTAGGGGAGCCTTTAATCAGTTGAATGCCGTAATTACAGACACAATTAAAAAGCCATTGTGTCTCGAGTGGATCCACGTTTAAGCATACGAAGGGTTAAACGTTTACTGGAAAATTAATTGTCTTTAATATTGTTTTTAATCTTTAATTATAAACACTTTTATGTCTAAAAAACTATAAATTAAAAGAGAGTATTCAAAATTTCCCCTGCCAACCCGCACTGGGCGCGCGTGGAGAGGAGGTCTGTGTCCCAGCAGTGGGAACATTATAGGCTGATAATGTATTTAAATATTTCACCCCATCGAATGCCCAAAAAAATTAGCAGCGATTCTATGTAAGATGGAAATACTTAGAACCAGAAGAAGAACGAACACAAGTTCATAGATACAGTTTAAATACTAGATATTTCTTAGTGAACAATTTGTCTAAATATTATCAACATAATTCCTATAATTTTTTTTTTCATTGATAACCTAGTTTCCAAGCCAGAATTATAAACAGACAAGAATATCTCCTAACCCAATCACTTCGTTTAGGTAGGCACCTGTGAATGCGTTAATTATTACATAAGCCTAATGCTTAAAATTAGCCATTTAAATATACAGGGTGTTACGGAAAGGGTATATCAATACGAACGGGTTAAATCTTTAACCCGTTCGTATTGATATACCCTTTCCGTAACACCCTGGAGTGTATCTGGTCTAGCATCTCTGTACAAAATTTCAGTTCAAAAGCATTAACTTTGAAAATGCTTAATATTTTTTTATTTCGACATCACGGCGCTGCACTGGCGCGCGGCTGCGTGATGTGCGTGTACTAGGCGCACAGACACACTACAGATAATGGATAATGACCCTCGTAGTGCGGTGACACGTTTGTTATGATTTCAATTTAATAAACTATCGTAATAAAAAAATATTAAGCATTTTCAAAGTTACTGCTTTTGAGCTGAAATTTTGTACAGAGATTCTAGACCAGATACACTCTTCAACCCGTTTGTATTGATATACCCTTTCCGTAACACCCTGTAGATAACTATAAAACAAAATGTCAACTAGTTTGGTTTGATTGATCAATCCGTTTCAAGATTGAGGCCTGTCTGCTCGATCAATTCACAGTGAACTCGATTTATCGTTTTGCACATGGCTTGCGAAATTTTTATGTCATCGCTTATGTGTAATAAAAGTAATGTATTACGCTTATTTATTACTGGTTTTTCCTTATATAATGATATTTTAAATGTTGGTTCTTTTAGAGAAGTTTAATTAAACAAATAAATAGAATGCCGTCAGAGATAGTTTTTTAACTACCATAATAACGACTTTAATTCTTTAAATTACTTTTTATAAACTTGATTTCATCAGATCAATAGTAGATTAATAATAAGACACCCGCGGAACCGCGGATCTTATCATTTTGCGGACTACATAATTTAAATTTACCTCCGTACTAGCTTTTGCGGCCGCGTGAATGTCGGAAATCATCCTACGGGAACATGCTACCGGGATAAAAAAGGTGGTCTACCATTACTCGGGTTAAAAAGGATACTTTTTACACAGGTAGACCTGTGTGCCAAGTTTCATCGAAATCCGTTTAACTGTTAAGACGTGAAAAGGTAACAATGTGACAGACAGAATTACTTTCGCATTTGGTATAATACAGTACTAGCAGCGTCCCGCGGTTTCACCCGCATAAAATATCGGGATAAAAACTATCCTATATCCATTCCCGGGACTCAAACTTTCTCTACACCAAATTTCATTTAAGTCGGTTCAGCGGCTTAAGCGTGAAGAGCTAACAGACAGACATACTTTCGCATTAATAATATAAGTATGGATGGATTTTAAAGAGGTCGAAGCATTACCAGTTTGCTATTTGGTCAGACTCTACATACAAAAAATACCAGAAAAAAGATAAGATATAGCCTAACAAATGAAGAGCACAACAATATTCTGAAACAAGTGATTCATGAAACTAATGACCAACTAATGTTCATTACCAAAGGACAATGCTTGACCAGTGTTCTTTGGTCACAAATGACGAACATTATACAATTTGAACCTGTGACATCATGTTCACGGTAATTACTTTACATCAAGACTTTGTTTCAAGATCATGAGAGAGAGAGCATAAAGGCAGATTCACACTAGACTTACGTGTCGCGTCGTTATGCTGGATTGACCAATCTAATTAAGCTGTTCAGGAGATCGCCGCGTCACAACGAGTTTTGATTGGATAATACTGCATCAAATGACGTCACGACATGACACGACACAGTAATGTGAATCTGGCTTAAGGCGTGCACATTGTAGGTGCCTATTGTATGTAGGAAAGTAGTATTAGGAATTTCTTTGTTTTCGAATTTGGTCTATTTGACAATTGGACTTTGATTTAAGAGGATTTTGGGTCTTGATTAGAACACTGCAATTTTTTTTTATACAAATTGAATGAAATACAGGGAAGCAGGGACATCGACGCAACTTGTTACCATTGATTCGGTACATGATGCTGCGTTGAAAGATTACGTCGGTGATTAAAAAAAAATTTGCTGTTCCATACATTTTGACCGCAAAGGCCTTTTTTTTTGTGGATGGAAAATCATCAAATGACCCCTCCCGCTCTGGATGGAGCGGAAGGAAGTGTCAGACTTTTTCTGACTAAAACCCACCCGTGTTCCTTCCTTAGCCCTTTATGTTCCGGGGTAGCGGTAACCCTTTCGGACAATCCCGCACCCCCGGCAGGCTTCCGCCCTGACGGGCCCCTTCCCTTATGCTGACATCTCTTTGAGGCGCGCGTGGAATACATACACGCCGTCCAGCACGGGCCTGGTCCTTATCGGATGGTGAGCTACCCATTACTCTCTGTCCGTAGGCCCGCGCCTACGGTGGCCGGGAGTCGTCAAGCGGCTCCCGACGCCCAGAGCGTCTCCCGCGGCGGCTGGGACGTGATCCCGCCACCTCCTTTGCTAGCATGACTGCTTCGCAGAAGGAGGTCAGAGGACCGCGAAGGCCTTAGGTACTTTTTTGTAAAACAGCAGTTTTTTTTTGATAGCGGACGAAAAATTTCTACAAAGCTAGGGGATCTAGAATTATATGCTGATTTCAAGGTCACAGTTTGCGCGTTGATGTCTCTGCCACTGTATTTCATTCAGTTTTTTCCTCCTAGTGAATTAGTGATGATAATGATTTTACTTGAAATAGGTCTACAAATAGAATAGACGCGATGTCCGAACTTGTCATCTGGATGTAGCGTTTCAACCTTGGCCATTGGACCATTGTATCTCATGTAGGTAACTAACCAGTCCCTTACCTCATCTTATAATAAATCTCACAAGACAGGTCAACTCATTAATCGTATTGTGATGTCACTGCCATCCTTGAACAACTAGCCCTGATAGTCGAACACAAAACCGCGGAAATACAATGCATCACATACAAGGCTGGCTCTGTTTGGAAGGTTGGAGAGGTACCATTTTATAAATACGCAATGGAACACGAAAAAGGCGTTGCTTTGATATCAAGGGCTGCCTTGAGATATTTGCAGGTCGTTCGCACGCGTGTGTACCTAGATATTCCATTGTTTTTTGTATGTGATTAACAGCATTGCAAAGTTTGATGTACTTCCCCGACTGATCACTTTGATGACGATTATATTACTCCTCTGATTTAGAGTTGTAGCGGTATCTACAACGCCACATGCGAACAACGCGTCATACTGACGTCACGCAAATCCTGCATCGCGCAAGCAGAGTTTACCGCGCAACTAGCATAGATACAACAGCCCGACTCATTGGGCAGTTGCCCGCCAGACACAACACCCGTCTGGTCGGAGGATCCTCCCTTTCTATAGAGTATGAGTGAACTTTACACCCTGTTCCTCATACCTCTATAAGAGTCATAGGAATTTGTTGGAACTTAACCTAAAGTTCCGATGGAACATACTAAATGTTTCTACCTTTACTTATTACGCTGTTCTGAGTCTGCGTACACACAAGCTTAAGTAGTGGCAAGCAGAGGCAAATCAGCTGAATTTACAGATTTTGAATGCTCCTGAAAGCTTAGTATGTCAAGATGTAAGTGCCATTGCCCAGTACTTTCTGGAATTTGTTTTTTAAGAGAATACTTGTAATTTGTGTTTTTTGGAGAGGCTCGTAGCTAAATAATAACAGCCGCACAGGTCGATCGATCAAGTTAAGCTACGCTTGCCGCGTTTGGTCTGTGGATGGGTGACCATCTTTACATACCGAAACCCCTCCGTGCCTCGGAAAGCACGTTAACCCGTTGGTCCCGGCTGTCATTCGTGGAGCTTTGACAGTCGTTACGGGTAGTCAGAAGACCGAAAGTCTGACAACCAGTCATAGCAAGGGGTATCGTATTACCCAGTAACTGGGTTGTCGAGGTCAGATAGGCAGTAGCTCCATGTAAAATACTGGTATTCAGCTGCATCCGGCTAGACTGGAAGCCGGCCCCAACATAGTTGGGAAAAGGCTATTCAGACTTGTAATTTGTACTTCCTTGGAAGACAGATCATCAGATTCACTAATGTTATTATATCTAGAGCTTCTGCCATTGACCATAACCAGTACTATTAGTTATTCTGTGCCGTAACACTAAATGCTCAAACAACATGGACAAAAACAGTAAGAAACACCATAAGTAGGTCAGCCATAAATATAACTCTTATCATTTATAGAACTAGTTTCATAAAAATTCAGTCGACATTTATTAAAACGGGTTATTTTGTAAAACGGACATGTTCAGGTCATATTCATGTCCAGTTTTCATACGCAAACAGAATATTAACTAGAATCCGGCCCGACTTCACTTGAGGTCAGGCAGATTTAATGGTGTGTAGTGCCATTCATAACTGTACTACGAGTGTTATTATAAAAGACATATTTCACAAAGTAATTTAACTTAACCTCGACGTTATACGGAGTAATTATTTTATTTGTAACTAGGTTCTGCCCGCGACTACGTCCATCGACCTGATCCATCGCGTCCCATCCCATCGCTCGCCCGTGCTACTTCTTCGTTTTCGCTTTGCGTTCTTTTTGACTTTTTTCTTTTTGCTCGGCTCCTAAGAATCGTAGCTTGATGTTAAAGCTTATTTCATTTCTCAAGAATTGGGCTATCAAATGAAAAAATAATTTTTCAAAGTTGACTGGTAGTTACGGAGATTATTCTCTACATACAAACTTACAAACTCTTTATAATATTAGTATAGACTAGTACAGATGATTTTGAAAATATGAAGGATAACATCACGCCTGTAATCCACGAAGTGTAAGGCAGAGGTGTACCAAAATTCTTCCTTAGTTTCTAAAAAACCCTTCAGTCCTCTGTATTTTCCCTGGATGTCAGAATTATGCCTTTGTTGTATCGCTCCAAGACGAGATTTTTTTTATTACCTACACTGGGAATGTGCTATTCTCTAAATATATGTTAGGTATAGTAGGTATTTATTCATCCATACTTTAAAATCTGATAATAAAATATTGGAACTGTGCTACACAAAAATGACCGAGTAAATTGAAATTTATTGCTTGTATCCTGCCACTGGAAATCGAATTACTTACCAAGTTACCAACATTGCCTACCTACCAGCATTAACTTATAGTTATTGCCCTTCGAAGGCCAGCTTCCACTAAATCCTTATAAAATTCTTACGCAATTGAACTCAATTTTTAGCAAGATTTATTAAAAACAAAACCTCATTAAATTACTTAACTTTACGCCTTAAAATTACTCTGCTGGTTCTTGTAAAGCGTCTATTAAAGTCTAACGATTACATAGATTCATTATTTATTAAATAACTGGCTGGTCATAAAGGGGCGACTGTTTAACTATACATTTTTGACTTTCAAACGTCTCTTAAACGTTTATAAATAAAGGGGAAAGAGCTAAAAAGATAGATAAATGATTGAAAACTTAGATATATACCTACTTACCCCAAGTGAAACCACAAGTGAAAATCGTTGCAGATCTCAAACATAAGCCGAAAACTTTAAAATCAGATAATAATTATGCTTTTAGTTTCAAGAACGAAAGAGGAGTGATATTCCTCCAACGAAAAGGGGAATCTTGAAACCAGCGGGGCAATTCCGTAACACATTATCAATCGAAATCGGTTTCATTTTGACAGTTCAACAATATTCATTGCGTTATTTCAGTGTTGAGCTGACAAATTTTTTGAACTTATGAAGCAATGGATTCGCAATTTGCTTCAAAATGATTCAGATTCCGATTGATAATGTGTTACGCATAATGACAAGTTTTAAGTACCCTGTTCGTTTACCCACAACAAACCATATTTAAAAGCGCTGTGAAGCTTCGTTATGTCCTTATAATACAATGATGACATCAGACCTAGCTCGTTCAGAAAAGACCACTAGGTAATTAAGAAACTATTATGGCAAGCATTGAGTTCAAAAATACCTGTCGCTAAGTCAACCGGAGCGAACCTTACCTGCCGGTAACGAGTAGTTACAAAACTAAAGGATATGAAACATACGAACCGTAAGATATTGGGTTGTAATATGAGTGCAGGTGGCGTAAACTGGTCTCCTAATAAGAAGCGGTGGAGGCCGACTATCATTCGGTGCGCTGTTTGTTTTACTTAGGCTAGGGCTGGCCTAACAACTGCACGTACCTAAATATTAGGTCCTTACATATGAAATTGGCGTTTTTCGTACTGGCCACTTTAATCACGAATTTCTCCTCTTTGGTAAGGAATTCCAAATTCAAATTTGTACAGCTATTTACTCATGTATTTGTGCTTCGATGACCGTCATTCATTTGTTTTTTTTCTTCTGTTTTTTCTGTTTGCGTCACTCATTTTACAAAATGGAAAATTTAAAATATCGCATTATTTACGAGTACGAGTTCCGCCGTGGCACTAGTGCTGCGGAAACGACTCGAAGGGTGAATGATGTGTATGGCGGTCATGTTGCAAAAGAAAACACAGTTCGTTTTTGGTTCCAACGTTTTCGTTCTGGAAATTTCGACCTGCAGAACAAGCCCCGTGGACGGCCTGAGACCCAAGTTGATAATGGAGAATTGAAGGCTATTGTGGAAGCGGACCCATCGCAAACCACGTCCGAGTTAGCTGCAGGCTTCGATGTTAGTGATAAAACTGTTTTAATTCACTTGAAGCAAATTGGGAAGATTAAAAAGCTTGAAAGGTGGGTACCTCACGAATTGACTGAAGCAAACCGGCAAACGCGCGTCGACTGCTGCGTTACATTACTGAACCGGCACAACAATGAAGGTATTTTAAACCGAATCATTACCTGTGATGAAAAATGGATTCTTTACGATAATCGGAAGCGCTCAGCGCAATGGTTGGATCCTGGCCAGCCAGCCAAATCCTGCCCCAAGCGAAAATTAACCCCAAAAAAGTTACTTGTAAGCGTTTGGTGGACTAGTGCCGGTATTGTTCATTACAGTTTTCTCAAATCTGGGGGCCTAAAAAGGCCACTTTGGCAGAATCATAAAAGGATAACATTATGAATCATAATAGACGTCGTAAAATGGTCACAAACTGACAATTCATAACATTATTTGACATTAAAGCAATTCATATTTTGTGGACCATTTTACGAATCTCCATACAAAACTGTCAAACAGATGAATTGCGTGATATAAAATTGTACGCAAATAATATTATGAATTGTCAGTTTGTGACCATTTTACGACTTTTATTATGATTCATAATGTTATCCTTTTATGATTCTGCCAAAGTGGCCTTTTTAGGCCCCCTGGCCAGACTATTACAGCTGATGTCTATTGTCAGCAATTACAAACCATGATGGAAAAGCTAGCGGCTAAACAACCAAGGCTGGTCAATCGCTCCACGCCACTGCTGCTTCACGACAACGCCAGACCAGACACTGCGCAACAGACGGCTACCAAATTAGAAGAGCTTGAATTGGAATGTCTTAGACATCCTCCGTACTCCCCGGACCTTGCTCCAACAGATTACCATTTTTTTCGCAATTTGGATAACTTTTTGCAAGGGAAAAAATTCAACTCCGATGGGGCAGTCCAAATCGCCTTCAAAGATTTTATTGATTCCCGTCCGACTGGTTTTTTTAGTAAAGGGATCAATGAACTACCTATAAGATGGCAAAAGTGCATTGAAAACAATGGTTCATATTCATACTTTGATTAATTAAATATATTATATTAAAAAATATTCGACTTTTTGTTCCTTCCATACAAAACGCCAATTTCATATGTAATGGTTGTATCTAAGCTAATATATCAGCTGACTTTTTCTATCGTCTGGACCAAAACAGGGTATAGGTGGAGTAGAACCCTATGGCACAAAAATGTCTTTTTTTTCACAAACAAAAAACGAATAAATTGACAAATAGGAATACAGGGTGAAATTGAATTCATGGGCATCCTTTTAAGGGGTCATTGTACTCATCATTATGAACAACTTTTACATTGGGACTAAACCTAAAATCGCGAAAAGTAAATCAGCTGTTCCTTGCATGTATGTTCACATATGCATTGCATTTATGGCCCACTCCTTCTCACTGAGAGGAGGCCTGTGTCCCAGCAGTGGGAACATTATAGGCTGATTATGATGATGTTCACATAACTTGTCAAAATGTAGAGAAGAGCTGATTTTTTTTCACGATTTCAGGTTTGGTCCCATAGTAAAAGTTGTTCATAATGATGAGTACAATGACCCCTTAAAAGGATGCCCATGAATTCAATTTCGCCCTGTATAAAAAATCCTCTACGCCCAGAAAATATCAATAAATCCATAGCGACAAAATATCAATGTTTTATACTAAACCACAAAAACTGGTAATATTTTAAATGCATGATGCTTTTGAAACGTAGCCCCTAAAAAGTCTTAATACAGTACGAAGTTTCGTAAGCCGGTCCTGAAAAAAATCCCAATCGCTTCGAAATTTCTTACGACCAATCAGCAGAACAGCAGCGATCTACTGCATCTAGATATGACATGAATGGAAAGGTATTCGGCTATTCGCGATAGATACGCTCCCATTCCCCCTGCGCCTGTGCAACATACAGACATACTGCAATCCATCAGTAGTGATAGGAGTCGAACAGATAGATGCGTTTGTGATAATTGCGCAATAAATACAGGCTGTATAAACTATAGGGTGTATGTGTAAGATGTGGAAAGCTCGGCTTTTGCTTATACAGCCCACGGTTTCACCCGCGTAAGTGTCGATACCGTGGGAATATCGGGATAACAAGTAGCCTATATTATATGTTAATCCAGGGTATCAGTTACCTCCATACAACATTTTATCAAAATTGGTCCAGCCGTTTGAGCGTGAAGAAGTAACAAACATATAAACACACACACACACTCACAAACTTTCGACTTTATAATATTAGTGTGATAGTGTGATTGGAGTGTTAGAAATTAGACAAAATAATAGTACTGACTTTTCCGAGCTTCAAAATCAAATTAAATATTATGTACGTAATATTGGTGCACACAGGTTATAAGGTGTTGCAACGTTATAAAGTAGGTATCACTGTGTCCTGCCACAGTAAGTGGCGTACAAATAATTATTAAAAAATAGTAAACCTCCCTCTCTTTCGTAGGTCATTTAGTTATTGATTAAAAAGGAATCGTTAACTACCCGGCTAAGAAAATCCTGAGGGGTTTTAAAGGAAAGTTTTAGGAAAAAGAATCTAATCATTTGACGTCAATCATAATAATATTATAAGTTAATATTATTAGAAGCATTATAATTTATAAGTAAATATTATTAGTCTTTTGATCTGGCTTTTAGGTACAGTATCCATTATGCATAATGGGCCGCCTTATTATGCATATTACACGCTACGAGATTTATACCAAGCGTTATGTCGCCAATTACAACACCTATGTAATGACTTATTAGTTTATGTTTCGGCTAGAGTAAGTATGTTGGAGTATTGCAGCAGGGCTGGTTCTTGAGGTATTTGATGGTGTGGAAGCAGAAATAAAAAGGCAGGCTTTTTGGTGATACTTGAGTGAAGCGGATTTTATTGGAGTGAACAACAGTAGTTTTTAGATGTAGTTTGACATAAGGAACCGGAAATGAATTACACAGGGTGTTACGGAAAGGGTATATCAATACAAACGGGTTGAAGAGTGTGTCTGGTCTAGAATCTCTGTACAAAATTTCAGCTCAAAAGCATTAACTTTGAAAATGCTTAATATGTTTTTATTTCGATAGTTTATTAAATTGAAATCGTAACAAACGTGTCACCGCACTACGAGGGTCATTATCCATTATCTGTAGTGTGTCTGTGCGCCTAGTACACGCACATCACGCCGCCGCGCGCCAGTGCAGCGCCGTGATGTCGAAATAAAAAAATATTAAGCATTTTCAAAGTTACTGCTTTTGAGCTGAAATTTTATACAGAGATTCTAGACCAGATAAGTACACTCTTCAACCCGTTTGTATTGATATACCCTTTCCGTAATACCCTGTATAAAAAACATTGTTTGAGTTGCCAACAGAACCTACCTATGTATTATGTAGTAAGTAAGTAGTGGTTGCAGCTCTATTGTGCTGCAGCTTCAATCAATCAATCATGAGATAACGAAGCTTTTCAGCTGTCGGCTACTTTGTCGGCGACTGTTTTCAATTTGCCCATTTAGGGCTGGCAAAGGTTGTTATGCTGCCTTGGTTTTTAGTAATGATTAATTACCATTTCCCCATATTTTTTAAACAAAAGTGAAATGTTGGTAGCGAGAGACCGAAGGCGAACGAACGCGCGGCATAAACGTAGCGTGCCTAAATTCGAACGATTTTTTAATCGAAAATATAAGTATCACATAGCATTTTAGTTTAAATTAATGCACCAAGCGAAATTAGTATCACCTATAGATATAAATAAAGTCTTAGAGTAAATATTATATGCGAATCCAGTTTAAAAAAAAAAAAAAACTAAAATCGTTTGTACCTACGTAGATAGTCGTCAGACAAATTCCAAATGACTTTATGTAGAATGGGTTTTCTATGAGCAATCTATGAAGTCCTCATGTATGAAGTAATGAAATTACCTTTTTACTCTAGCCTAGTAATACAGCAAATTGAAGTCTATGCTAGCTGTTTAATGTTCGAGTTCGCTGGCTCCATTGCTCAATTGTGGGCGGAAGCTAGCTACCTATTTATAATGACTTCATCAGTTACTACATAGCCGTTATAAATGCCACTAGTTTCATTCATAAGCAAAGTTGTAACTACTACCCAAATCTTATCTCCAACACGATCTCAGATATGTACATAATTGAAACAAAAAAACCCATAACAAAAACAAAGCAATTATTCAAAGTTTTTTGCAAATTCTACACTGACTAATTATATAATAAATCACGGTACAGTTCTATTAATACCTGTCACAGTAGCTATTCTTAACAAAACTAGACTCAAATTGGTCATACATACGGTTGGGTCTAGATAAGCTCAGTCCAGATACTGCTACAGTGGCACTCCCGTCTTGTGACATTGTACCTACTAAATTAAAGCCGTTTTTTGTGACCTGACTCATATCTGTCAAATGAGTGGACTATTTGTTTGTAAATAAAACGAATTTAGACTTTGATCTGATTAGTAGATGGGCGTAGAATCTGTCTTGTTTGATAAGAAAATCTTAATTAATTATTCATTAATTTGACTCTACATTTGATAAAGCAGAAACCAAGAATAGGTAAGTTAGTCCGCTGCTTGTTTATTAAACGTATCAAGAAGAGGCAGTTTCAGGTTGAGAAGTACTTATTTTAGACTCTATCAAAAGATAGGACGCAACCATTTTAGGCTTAATAGGGTTCTTTGTAACAGCCCGGAGTTTGAAAGTCGGCGGTGTGATACCCCCGTGCCTCCGAAAGCACGTTGAGTCGTTGGTCCTGCGCCTGATCTCTCTCCGGTTGTGTCGGATTGCCGTCCCATCGGACTATGAGAGTGAGGGAAGAGGGAGTGCACCTGTGTCTGCGCGCACACTTGTGCACTATAATATCTCCCGCGCCGAAGGCTAATCTCCGTTGGGATTGGCCGCCGTGACCGAAATGCGGTCTGGAGGACTTCTTCTTCTTCTTAGGCTTAATAGGGTCCCTCCCGTTTGCAACTCTTGGGAAAATAATCTTGAAAAATACGATCCCTGAAATAATTTTGCTGAACATGAATGACAGACAGCTTAATAGCTCTTATTTTTACCAGAAAATGAACATTTAAAAGCCACATACATGTATCAAAAAGGACGTAAACAAGTAACCTAACTAGACACACTTGATGTGGAACAGCTTAGTCAAGCCATGACACGACACACGATACCGAGGCACTCCCGAGTTACGACATTGTGTACTATTCATTTTTATGTGACTCATTTGTGTTGATAGGTATTGTAAAGATAATTGTTGAATTAGATGTTACGATAGTTTAACACGGTGAATATTCTTGACCTAGGTTTTTTTTTATCAGATTTTTACTACAAAATTGACTTTTGCGCAGCTTTTTTGATAAGTACTACCACTGATTAGGTCTGTATTCTCTTCCCATCATGGATAGTGTTTTGAGGTTAGCATTATCAATCAGCCTATAATGTCCCCTATAGTGCCCCTATCCTGCCTGTCTGGCCTATATGTCCCTATCGAAGAGAGGACTTTTCTATAGGGAATGGATTATAATATACCTATAAACGGGATAAATAGGAATGCAGGGGTGAATCGGGACGAAACTTTAAAATGGATTTTAACGTTGAAATAATATAGTTTGTTGTCAATAAGGGCACGTAATCGTTAATTAAATTCCAGTAAACACATTAGGGTCCTTTTCGGCCACACATTATATTATTATTTCAATGTTGAAATCCCTTTTTAAGTTTTGTCCCGATTCACCCCTGCATCCCTATTCACCCTGTATGACGGTACTACGCGGGCCCAGTGCAGGTTGGTAGATATCACAGGTCTTCAAAGGTTAGGATGATGAGTGCCATTTGGAAGGACTCTCTTGGTGAAAAATAATGTAATGCTTTGTAAGCGTCAAACCAAGTCTACCAAGTCACAGAAAAACAGCAGCATTAATTTGGCACACGAAGGTTAGGTACAAATCGATGTTATTTTTTCTGTCTGACGGACAGCTGAACCAAACCGGGACATTTTCGCGACTTAACGACATGTTTCCTGCACATAAATTAAATCACACCAATTTAATTGAACCGCTCTCGTTAGATCTTGTACCTACCTGAACTGCATGTGTGCACGCACATGATTTATGTATGGTGACAAATATACTCGTATGTATCTGCGTTTATCAGGATATGCTATGAAATGGGAACAAGAACACGCCTACGTGGCTTGATGCCTATCTGTTAGAATTTAATTGCGTTTATTGAAATAGGTGTTTGAATTATTTAAATGTTAGGCGAAATAATTCGTAGGCAACTTGTGTAAGGATTGTACACATTAACTTTGTTAACTACTATAGGTAGTAAGTGTACTCAACTCAACTGTTGAACGATAGTTGTTCGATTATGCACAGTGAGGACGCTCTTAGCCAAATATTTTTTTTTTTGCGAACGATACGCCTTCTAGTGATTCTCAAACTTATATGTAGTAACATAAACACATAAATAAATAAATTAAACTAACTTACCCTACTTACTTATGTAGGTACACAGTGTACTTTAATTGTTAGGCTGAGTTATCGATATGTTATACATATATCTGTGGAGGCCTGTTATTAGCAACTTGATAATGTGTTGTTGTTACCTATTCTTTGTAATTAGTCTGTAAGCCTTCTTAAAAGTAATAAATAAATTATATTGCTACTTCGGACCATGAGATATTGTCGAGTGAGAATGGTCCACAATACGAAAGCAAGAGCTTTTCAATGCCAAGAGAGAGCTTTTTAGTAGATTGTTTTATGATTCTGTGCTTGCGACACTGATCTACATTATGTACCTACTACTTGTATACTGTACACATACTATACACACAAGGTTATTTATTTAATAATAATATTTCATCTATTTTAAGTTTAAAACTATCGAATCTTATCCATCATTCATTTGTTTCAGGATCTCCGCACCCTTCTAAAATCAAAGCACGTGCAGGGTCTAGAGCTGCACAATGCTCACAAATCCCTCAACAGAACCCAGGTCTTGGAGGCCGTGGAGGCCGCCCGCACAGCCCTTACCTCCTCAGGAGGTGGGCCCCTATTCCTGGCGCTGCCTGCCCATCCAGAACTGCTGGCTAAGTACTACGACCTGAGGACGTTGATCAAGAAAGTGGATCTGCTGATGGTGCAGACACATGCTTTGGGAATCGTGAAGAAGATGACGTATCATCCGAGTAGGCTGAGCGGCATGTGGGACATGATGAATACTGTAAGTGTTTTATATACCTACTAGCTTCTGCCCGCGACTTCGTCCGCGTGAAATTTCACCCTCCCCCCATTCACCCTCTTAGGGGCTTAATTTCGAAAAACCCTTTCTTTATGGATACCTTCTTTTCACAAAGAACCCACCCTCCAAATTTCATGTCTCTAGGACCAGCGGTTTAGGCTGTGCGTTGATATAATATGTCAGTCAGGACTTTGAATTTTATATAAATGTAGATTTATTTTGGCACCGTTGAGAGAGTAGGTATTGGGACCTTTGGGTTTTGTATCTTCAAATGTAATTTAGTCTTTCGATTTTGTAGCATCGTCGTGAGTTCTTGCAATGGAGTTCAAAATTACTATGTGAATGTTTTAAGAAAAGGTCTGCCATCATTTTATACCTTGTTACAGTTTAGGCCTACACCTACGGTTTAATTTTCAACACACAGTAAATACATTCTTCAGTTACCTACCTCTATGTCCCAAAAACCGAATTACAACGTCCAAATAAAAAACAAATGTACAACAAAGATTCCATCCAATTGTTCGAAACCAAACAAAGTCAAAAGAAGTAACAAACAGATGATTATCCAAACAATACGCCAGTACATCGTAGAGGAAAGTAATTCAATACTTGTAACCTGATACAATAGCGTTATGTATTGCTGGTTATATAAAAACAGTCGAAGATCGAGTGCTGCTCCAGTTGCCATGAGTGGGGCAATTTCGAAAGACTAGAGAAATTATCCGGAAGGAGCATATGAGTAATAGATATGCTTGGATGATGATGAATTAGATGGAAACCGGAATAAATAATCTTTTTTTCAGTATTCGGAATGATCGGCTTTGAAAGTGATGATTATCTAATACTTGCCTAATTGAGTATATAAAAAAAAAACATTTATATTGCCACGAAAAAATTTTTTTTCATTTGTGATTGTATAGATATTTACATAATATAAGCTAACATACAAACTATAATAATATGTACAATTATATAAAAATATAAACAAAGTAGTCATAGGGCATCAAACGATTCGTCCGCATCGCTGTCAACAGGAACAGTGCCCAAAAGGCTAGCAGCATTACCACGTTGTATGGCAATGCTAATTCTTTGGCCAAGAAATAGGCCAGCCCTCTGGTCACGTGAAGAGTCGACTAACCGCTTGGCGATATCTCGAAAAACCAAGTGGGTACTCGGACCCCATGGCCCTAGTGTTTCAACCCCAAACGGCTCGAACATATAACTCCCAATCAGGTTGCAATATTGCCACTAGAAGAAATACATTAAAAATATTAAAGACACTCAAAGCCACAATCTTACACTGTTAATGTATTGCAAATAATTGGTCCTAACTCCCAAACTAGGGCTGTATTTTGAGGGTCAATGTTCAGTCATGGGATCTGTTAAGACAAGACAGCAAGATTGATTGATTGTTGGATTGGCGTCCCATCGGACTATGAGAGTGAGGGAAGAGAGAGTGCACCTGTGTCTTCGCATACATTTGTGCACTATAATAGGTATCTTTCGCGCCGAAGGCTGGTCCCTACTGAGATTGGTCCTCCAGAATTAATGCTCCCCCAGACCGATCTGGAGGACTATTAATCGAGTAGAATATTCTGTGGAATGTACCATTGTTTGAAATCTTGATAATTTTAGATAGAGATAAAACTAACACCAAATGAATGTTTCTAAACACTGACATACATAGGTAAATTGAAAAAAATGTACCAACAGACATAATCATTTTGACTAGATTTAAAAACACATTCTGTTTCTACAAAAGCCTAATCAAAATTGTAAGTTATATCATTAATAATTAACTAATTTCCATCAATCGTGCTACTCAATAACCTGACAAGTTATAATTACTTAGCAACACACGCTTGCAATTTCAATAATTAGGAATCAATCATTCATATAAAACATCTATTTATAATCCTTCACTTGTATTTCGGTCACGTCTAACGTAGTCATTTGAAGGCTAACTGCACTGAGAAAAAACCTCATATACAAACTCAGCAATTCACACATATGATCCTTGATTAATCAAACTTAAGGTTTAAATTTCAGTGATTGGTAGATATAGTTAAGTTGGTTGATTCTGTACTATTTAGGGTATGTAGGCCAGTTATTAGCAGGTGCATCTCTCTTGAGTTTACAACGGTGTAGCTTATATGGCATGTGTGGAGATGTTGGGCATTTTAAATGGATGGATGGCACTTAATTGGTGCGTGTACGTCTTTTAAAATTTATAGCTCATTGATGTATTGCTATGGAGTGTGAGTAGGCGCAAATTGAGTTAAGGTCGTCTGATACATTTACTTTTGTGTTAATTTATCTAATTAGTTGAGAACCTTTTTACCCGACTGCGCCAGAAGGAGGGTTATGTTTTTTATAAATGCTGTTTTTAAGCATTTACTTTACTGTTGATAAACGAACAGTGTTATAAATATATGACTTACATCTTACGACATGTTCCAACGTCGATAAGATTACAATCAAACATAAGCTATATTTATTAAAAATATTACCTGATACTTAATCACGCTGAATATAAAAAAAAAATCCTAATTTATTGCATGCATTTTGTAGCATAAGGCATTTTTTTTACTGATTTATCGATGCATCATAGTTATAGGAACTATTTAATATCCATTTTAAATATCCGTACAAGACCACCTGTAATAATCTCTCTAACAAAAAATGCCGACTCATTGCTCAATCGGCACTCGAACACCAGCTGTTTGTAAACAACAATTAGTATCTACACATACAGGGTCCCATTAAAATAGATGGACAAATTTTAACACAGCGCTCAGTACGTCTAACCAAAGATATCCAAGCAGAAAAAAACACTAATTAAAGTGATTTTATTTTGCCCTAAAATAATAAATTGCCGGCACATTAGTGTATTTTTGTAAGCTGATTATTTTTCTTGTAAACTATCTAATGCGTTTTTCTTATAATATTTTTTTACCATCGTCCATAATTTGGTGGTCTAAATGATTTCTAAAAGTTTGTCCACCTATTTTAATGGGACCTTATGTACAAAACACTTTTTATTGGGTTAATCATGATTAGGAGATTCGCGCTTCCACTATCCATGTCTGCCGTCCAGCAGCATTGTTGTGTTCCGGTTGTGTAGCAGTGCCGAAATACACACATTTTAGCTTTGTCTCTAGAATGACAACTGGCAACGTATCAGCAATGTCTCTTGAACATCAAAAGCCTCGCTGATATGTGACCGCAGCCTAAAGACATCTGCTATAGCCGGCGACGATGACCATTAACCAGCCGGTGGCTTGTCGGTCGGCTTGTTTGCTATTCAAAACAAAAATATCTAAAATTCTTTCAACCCCCACAGGACTCCGTAGTAGACCTAGTCATCGGTCTCGGCGTGCCATCATCGAAGGTGGTCATCAGCCTCCCTGCGACTGCCCAACAGTTCACCCTGGTTAATGAGACCCTCAGTACTCCTGGCAGCCCCGCCGTAGAAGACGAGCCTAAGGAGATAGACCAAGCTGAACTGTGCAGGCAGCTTAGGAGTGGAAGGTGGACTCTGGAGAGAGACCAGGATCTGTCAGCGCCTTATGCTTTCAAGTGAGTGTGTTTGGGTTTGTTGTATGAAGGTGTTTGTGAATTTGGTTTTCTATAGGCGTTTGTTAATTAGTTAACTTAGTAAAGTCATAGTAAGGTGCAGTTTTTACAGAACTACAGAAGTAAAACAAGTCGGTTTTGAATTTGACTTTTCTTGATCCTTAAATTATACACCAGCTACATTGATTTATTAGTAAGCTGTTGCATCGATATTTATTTTATTTATTAAAACATTATGCACAAGTAAATACTGTACAAAGGTGGACTTAATGCCTTGGGCATTTTCTACCAGTCTACCTTAGGGTGATGCAGAGACAATACACAGTAGGTACGATAACGGAAAAAAAGATAAGAAAATATTTATAACTAAGATATAAGAATAAATACATATATAAGTACATACATACAACAATATATATAAAAAAAAAGTTATGAGACATAAATAAGAAACCCTACAACAACTTAATTCTGAGACGAATCTGCCAACTTCTTGTGTATGTGTTCTCGAGCTTTCACTTTAAATGTGAACCGATTGGTTATAATATTCTAACAAGAGACAAAGATACAACAAAAATAATATAGTATAGATACTTTTAACGGCTTCTTTTTCTCACTTATCAGCACGAAGGATATGACACGAGAATACATTATACCGTTGCAAAGTATCAGCTAGTCCTACGTGGTAGCGAAGGTGACTGCCCAAGGTGCACGGGACGGTATCGCAATAATTAAAGCACCTTTTTATCAACACAATGTATTGTGATATTTGAGTCTTATAACGCCTTAATTCTGACCAAATATGTATTTATTCTTTCTAGGAACAAAACTTGGATATCCTTCGAGGACGCCTCCTCAATCGACGTGAAAGGCAAGTACGCCAGGGTCCGTGGTCTGGCTGGTCTGGCCTTGCACCGAGCTGACCGCGATGTGGACTCGGCTTGTGGACCCACGCTTAGAGCCTCACTCGCTAAGGTGCTCAACCAGCAGAGCAGAGCGCCTAGGGCTGCTGTACTCAGGTAAGATTTCTTAAAGAAGTAACCTTTGTATTTAATCAAATTATATTTGGTTCGAAGCAGACATTCAGGATCGATGTCTTCTCAAAGTCAAAGTCAAAGCATTTATTTCAAATAGGCGCATAAAAGGCACTTTTAAACGTCAACAATTCGTCTCACCCTCTGCACTGGCCAGTATCAGTTGAAATTGAGAGGAAAGTGGCAAAGACTTGACAAAAATTAAATGTTAAACACTGTAGGTAAAAGATACGACATTTTTTTTTATAATAACGTAAACAACGTCACCGATATTGTGCAGATACCATGGATGACGTATTTCTTGGCTACACAACAGCTCCACTTGGGTTTCTTTACTAACAGGACATCAGGATAATTATGTTTCCTTTAGTAAAAGAGAACCTAGATATATCGGAGAAACTACGAAATGAGCGAGACTACCCAAAAAAACCATCTATCTGTCATAATCACATGTAATTTCCAGGTCCCTAGAACACGACATCCTCTCAGCACCTGGACACGTGCGCGCCATCGACGCGCTGCAGGTGTCTCCCTACAGGATCACGCAGGTCGTCGACTCTGATGGAGTCATCCACTCCATAAGAGAGGTAAGAACAACGGTCTTAATATGTTATTGATAGGATTAAGTACTATAATGATGAATGAGTTCGGTGTTAGGTTGTTAACAGAAGATTCTGCGAGCCTTATTGATAAACCAAACCTGCACTCATTTTACTTGACCAAGTTTCGACAGGGAATTTAAACTGCTGATCACTGTTGATCTATAAAAGTCAATCCAGTTTCAATTTCACAACTTTAATGCGTTAAAGTTTCACAACTTGAGTGTATATGGAGCATGTAGCAAAAACATGTGCTTTAGAAAATAATTATGTCTTTCATATTTATAGGGTTGCCAATCGTTCTGTGGACTTTGCGTTTGTCGTAAAGCAAAAACAAAGTCATATCCATCATAGACTGTTTCCAGAATATATACTATTGACAATATATTTTGCCTCTTGTAAATGGTTAGTCCAAATATGAACGACCAATCACATTCGATATGACAGCACTATAACTGCTGAGCGATTCGGTAAAAAAATCTCGCCGTAAGGATGAGAACTTAGGTGAAGTGAGCTGTCAAGAGTGGAATGACAGTTCACTTCATCTACGTTTTCACGGTGAGGTTTTTACAGAATAAACCGGCTGGTTAGGCACTTTCTTCGATTGGCAAAAACCCCAGTAAACCAGTAAAGATACGGTTTTCTAGAAGAAAGGTTCCGTCATATTAAAACGGCCGTCATGCGTATTGTTAATTTGTGCCCTTTTATTTTAAGAATTAATTTTATACTCTTTGTTGTGCCTTACAGGGTCCATAATTGTACCGTAGCTTTAAGCCATTGTAACACCTCTACAACATTATGGAATGCAAATAAATATATGAATATGAAAATCTGCCAATTTCACCAGTATTTGACATGAACATTGTATGACCGTTCACCGTTTTCTTAGTGAACTAAAGCTTTTTTTTTGTCTACATAATAATGACTTAACACACTACCGTTACATTACAGGACACTCGTACGGAGTTCTCTTGCTCTCGTCAAGGCTACTTCGTGCACCCTCGCTCGTGCGCACGATTCTACCGCTGCGTCAAGTTCGACCAACTCTCACCCGAATATACTGTAAGTTTTGTCATATTGAGACAGAGTCCCACAGTTGGAATCCATCCCCATTGGGGGTACGCACTCTGTTACAAGAAATCTTTATTTTCAGTTTAGCTTTTAAACCGGAACTTGTTTGGCAATCCCCAAATATAAAACCGTGAAGACTATTTATGATTGGTAGATTTCAACTTAGTCCTGGAACTTGGTTGACTCAATTTTCATTAAAAATGAATACTCTAAATACACATATGCAAGAGCAGTGGTGGCCCAGTGGTAACGGCCGCGATGTACGAGTTGTAGGTTCGAACCAAGCCAGGCGCTTTACTTTGTGTAAGTTGTTATTTCATCACCACTGCTCTCAAAACGGTGAAGGAAAACATCGTGAGGAAACCGGCATGTCCTAGAACCAAAAATTCGAAGATATGTGACATCTACCAACCTGCACTGGGCCCGCGTCGTGGTGGCCCTCTCACTGAGAGGACGCCTGTGTCCCAGCTGTGGGAACATTATGGGCTCATTATGATAAACCAATGTTTATCTATTGGTAAGTTGACTAAAGACTCATAAAGAGTTAAGGTAATTTCTTGTCTTATCCTGTTAAGTGCTGAAGAAAACCAAATGCTCTAATTCCAGGTGTTCGAATTCGACTGTCCCGCCGGTCTGGCGTTCGACAACCGTTACGAGGTGTGTGTATGGCCCGGTAGTCTGCCACACTCGCAGGCTTGTCCTGGATCTTCCGAGATTGCTCCTGTACCTCAGACCAGGTTCATCTGTCCTGAACATGAAGGTAAGAATTTGTAGATCGATCCTACCTTAGAATGACAGCTTTATGCAGTCTGTTAGCAAGTTTTTTTAAAGGATTGCTGTAATGATGTTTTATATGTTGAGTTGACTTTGAGACGTTTCACCACTTATATGTATTACTTTGTACAGCTAGATTTATTACACAAGATAAAAATGTATACTTACACCAGGTACATTTCGCACTGTAGGTCTAGGTACTGAAGATATGATATAGTTATAAAAATAAACTACCGTATTTTAGAAAGAAAAATAATATATGTTTATACTTAAGTGTTTATGTAGTATTGCTATCCTAATGAAATAAAAATAAATAAATACGTTAAGCTTTGTTTATATTAAAGCAATATAATCCACAAGGCTTTAAGATTTTTTGTTAATTCCTTTTACCCAGCGAGGGAATTCATTTTACATCTATTCTAGTTTGAGTAACATTTGATTGTAGTCAAATAAAATTGTTTCCACCCTTCACACACCTTACTACCCTGACCTTCTACTTCAGGTTACTACGCTGACCCCGAGAACTGCCGCTGGTTCTTCGCCTGCCTGGACCACGGCAAGTCTCCGCTAACGGCCTACGAGTTCCGTTGTCCCTTCGGTCTTGGCTTTGATGCTGAGAAGCTTAAGTGCGACTGGCCCTGGTTGGTGCCAGCCTGTGGAAACATCGCCAGATACGAAGCTGAGACCTATGGGTTCTCTGCTGCCACTCTTACCGGTAAGTTACCATAACATATCCCACAAAAATATAATTTATTTTGCTTTCACAAACAATGATATCATATTTGAAATAATCTTACAAACTCCGGGACGTTAGTTTGTGAGACGTTAGTTTTTTTTTTTGTTTTCCGAGTATGCACTAGGACTACCTGTATACACAGATCATCATTCTCAAGTGGTTTTTTTATTTTCAGCTACTAAATACTATCGTGAAAGCTTATATTGTATCCTATCCTTAGATAAGAAAAAGAAAAACAAATAATACAAGCATATAAGCAAAGCGAATATTTACCTAATGATTTTATTTTTATTTCAGGCGCAGCAGGCTACCAAGGCCAAACCGCCGATGCAATTAACGTGGCTGCCCATCAGAGCCTAGTCTCCGGCGCTTCCCTCGACAACCTGGTCGGCATCCAAGGAGGATTCCTCACTAAGGACGACGCTCTGGACTCCAACTTCATCGCTTCCCAAGAACTGGCCAACGCTGGACATACTTACGAAATTGGTCATGGTTCCGCTCAAATTGGTAATGGCATAATCGGTCACGGTGCTGCCCAAATAGACAATGGCTTAGCTTACCACGTTGGGGACGCAGGCGCTAACAACGGCAACATAGGACTGGTTCAACCGACCCAATATAATGGACCAGCTAAATACTCTAGTGGTTCCATTATCTTGGATGATTACAGACTTCCTACTAAAGAGGAAGCACTCCGCCAAGGTGCTCATAGAGCAAATATTGGACAAACTGTCCAATCTGGTGGTTACAACACTGGATACACTCAATCTGGAGGACAAGGTTCTGGATACACACAATCTGGAAGACAAGGTTCTGGATACACACAATCTGGAGGACAAGGATTCTCGACCCAGACTGGACATAATTCTGGATATACAGGCCAGACCGCAGGACACTCTACGGGATACACCGTCCAAGCAGGAGGTAATACTGCTGGATACAATGGATACTCAGGGTCCTATGCTGCAGGACAAGGCCAAAAGACAGTTCAGTACCAAAGCACAAGTTACGACGACGATAACTTAGGAGCGTACGTCCATGATCCTACGGGAGACGTCGCTGAGCCTTACAAGCATGAAGGTTCGCCTATTGAACCATACGTACACGACGGTTCAGCTTACAAACAGTCTGGAGATTATTACGACGTTGGCAAATATTCCGGATCTTCTCAAAGCGGTTATGAAGGTAAATACTCCGAAGACCAAAGTGGACAGTATGTTCAGGATAACTCTGGGGCGTATGTTGAGACTAGCGGTGGAAGTTCAGGTTACAAAGGAGATTATGGTACTGGCTATTCCACTGGTTATAGTACCGATTACTCTGGTGCATACAACCATGATGACTCAGGTAAATACGAAGCTGGAGTGTACAGAGCCGACGGCCATATTGGCGAAGGTAAAGCAACAAGCCAGTCTAACTTCCAACAGTACCACGGATACAGTGAAGCAAATGCTGGAAACTACATCAGCGACTCGAAGGCTAACACTGGTTCGTCTCACACTTTGACCGCAGGAGCTATCAATGTTGGCTTAGTTGGAAAGACTACGTTAATTGATGCTGATTATAACAACCAAGTCAACTATCACGGATTGGGTTCCACAGTCAGCCAGGATCAGGGTAGCTATCAAGGAGCAGGCTCTCAAGGCCAAGATCAGGGCAATTATCAAGGCTCAAAGTCTTACAGTCATTCCACACAAACTTTGCACCCAGCTCATGTGTCTTTTGTCTCGCAACCAGCTGTTGCCATAAACCATATTGGAACTGACGGTAACAACCTCGATGGATACAGTTTTGTGACTACTCCTACATCTTCTGGTATACCAACCACTGCCACTCCGTTCGCAGTTACAAGTTCGATACCAACTGTGACATATAAGACTACGTATGTTCCCCAAGCGCCTAAGACGACTATAAAGCAAATATTCGGTGTTTCGCAACCCGCTGTTACTTACGTTCAACCAACAGCTATCGCTGTCAAGCAAGTCACTCCTCAAATTCAGGTAACTGATCACAATCAAGGTTTGAACTACCAGTATGAAAGCAAGGATTATTCCGGCAGCTACAACGGTGAAGCTAAGGTTGAGTCTGGATATCAGTATTCGAAACCCAGTATCAAGTTTGAAGACGGTATTTCTTATACTACCGCAGCGCCTGCAGTTTCTGTATCTACATACCAACCCGAAAGCATCAGTCACAACCAGCAAACTGTCCACCATGTTCAATCTGTTGGTTTTGGATATTCCACCCCTACGCCTGTTTATGAGGAACCTTTCAAGAAGGTCGTAGCTTACACCACTGGACCCTCAGTTTCCACATACTCTCAACCTACCGAGGCTACATATACTCCTCAATCATTCAGTCATCAGACGATCCATAAAGTGGAAACCAGCAAAGTTTATACTCCATCAGTAGAGTCTGCTTCAGTGGGTACAGGTTATGACTACTCCCAATCAGGAGTGTCTTACGAAGAACCTAAGGTTGTTCAGTATACAACACCTCAACCGAATCTCGCGGTCCAGCCTATCGTGTCTACTTACCAGCCGCAAGTGATCAGCCAGCAGACTATCCACAAAGTTGACGCAAACAGAGTGAACACTTACTCTGGAGACTCTTCATCGGGTTATCACTACGAGCAACCATCTGTTCAATTTGAGGAAGACAAGAATGTGTACTCTACTCCCGCACCAATTGTTTCATCGACCTACAGGCCTCAAACGATCAGCCACCATACCATTCAGACACAGCACGTTGTGCCAGTGTCTTCTACACCTAAATACGAGGTTAGTTATCAGTCGACTCCAGTCACTGTCTACGAAAACCCGATCATAAAATATACACAGAAGGCTACCCCAGTTACTTATGTCGAGCCTACATACAAATCACAGTCGTTTAGCCACCAGACCATACACAAGGTTGAAGACAACAAGGCTTACAATGCTGAATCTGGATACGAATACTCCAAACCCGCGGTCGCTGTTAAACAGCAAGTTCGCTACACTACAGTTCAACCGGCAGTAGTTTCTACCTACCAGCCACAGGAATACAGCCAACAGACCCTACACAACGTAGACGCTAGTCAAGTTCATACATATAGTCAGAATACTGATGGTTACGAGTACAATAAACCCGCTGTCAAATTCGAGGAAGCACCCAAGACAGTTTTCCAATACTCGACTCCGTCGCCAATAGTTGCTTCGACATACAAACCACAAACATACAGCCATCAGACTATTCACAAAGTGGAAACCCAGAAATATGTTCCAGTTTCCTCCACTCCTGCTCCTCAAATTGACTTGTCGTACCAACAAGCCGTTACGACATACGAGAACCCCATTCTCAAGTACACGCAGAAGGCAACTCCAGTGACTTACGTTCAGCCAACAGCTGCAGTTTACACGCAGACGTACAAGCCCACCATTCAGCAACACGAAGTCAAACACATTCAGCCTGTGCACTTTGAACAACAACAGGTGCATGTTGGCCAAGAAGGATATTCATACAACCAGCCTGAAATTCAAAGAAGTGTTGAGTTTAAGGGCTATTCTGACGCAAGTGCTGTTTCTCATCAAGTTTATCATCAATCCAGTGTGAACAATAACTACGATTCTGGCAAAGATGTCGTATATGTCTCAACTTCACCTTCAACCCTTGTGTATGAAGACCATTACGTTGATGTCGATTCTCCGAAAGTACAGACATACCAGGCTCCCGAGTACGTTCCACCGAAGAACGACTACAAGTCATACTCCGTTGTGTCGACTGCTTCAACGCCTGTTGTTCATCAAAGCTCTGTCATTCATCAAGCCCAAGAGTATGTTGCTCCTAAAGTACACTACCAATCATACTCAGTTGGATCAAGTGCCTCTACACCAGTCGTTCAACAGAGCTCTGTGATTCACCAAGATCAGTACGATGCCTCTAAGACGGATTACAAATCATATTCCGTTGCTTCAACCGCCTCGGCTCCGGTTATCCACCAAAGCTCTGTTATACATCAAGCTCAAGAATACGTTGCCCCTCAGTCAGGTTACCAGTCATACTCTGTTTCCACTGCATCGGCTCCAGTTGTTCAACAAAGCGCGGTCTTCAACCAAGCTCAGGACAACTACGACTATACGCAACAATACGATTCCGTTCATAAATCGGAGCATTCGTTCAGCACATTACATATTGGGCAACCACAGAAAGTGGAATCCATCCACTTCTCATCGGCTTCACCACAGCATCAGCAGGTTGAATATCAATCCCCTGAGATCCAAGTTGCGTCGAAGGGTGAAGAATATTTACCACCTGTTGTTTCTACAAGCGCTCCTGTTGTAAAGGCTACGTACAGACCTAGAACTTACTCCACTGTGTCAACAACTCGGGAGTACTTGCCCCCAGCAGAACCCAAATACGAATACCTGCCACCTTCCACCACAGCTAGACCTATCGTCAAGTCAACCACACCGACTTACAGAGCAGAATCTACAACATCCTACAAGGCCTCGGAATACTTGCCTCCTGTAGAAGATGGCTCTCAAATAGTTAATTTCGAAAGCTTTGGTTTCAATGATGCTAATGCTGCTTCCAAGATTCAATACAATCCCTATCAAGAATTCACAGTTACCCATGACAACGCTCCTGTTGAAAGGAAACATAACATTGTGGTTGAAACAGCTAAGTCTCATTTACTTGGGTTCGGAACAGTAGGACCCGATGCTGGGTTAGTATCTCCAGTAACGTATACCACGGCCGCACCTGTTGTATCCTCCACATACAGACAAAGAGTAAAATCAACCGGCAGACCCGCTTATAAATATAGCACCACAACGGAGTATCAGGCTCCAGAATATTTGCCGCCTTCAGATGATTTGAAATCGGAGGTGAAAGTTGAAAGTTACGGATACAATGAACAAGCATCTGGCGCTGATGGCCAATACAACTACCAAGACGTGTCTACTTTAGCACCAATTCAAAGGAAACAAAACCTAGTAATTCAAACGGCTAAATCTCATCAACTTGGTTTCGGTACTATTGGCCCTGACGCAGGACTAGTCTCCCCAGTTTCATACACTACATCAGCACCTATTGTTGTATCTAGCCCAGAATCGTACTCCTATTCACCAAAGACAGTTTCTTCTACATACGCTCCTGTTGAACAAGGTTTATTCGAAGTTTCACCGTCACCCGCGCCTGTACGAAGAACTAAGCCTAAAGTGGCCGTTGTGACAAAGATTAATGACTTCAATCCTTTCCTCGTACGTAAACTTGGAGCTGTCTGTAGCTGTCAGTCACCAGTTCTAGTCCTTAAAGGAAAGAGACCTACTCAAGCTCCTCAAGATCTCGGCGACTTTAATGACTACGATGACTCTAATCGCGGAGACATCAGTGACGGTGGATACGGTCACAGATACACTAAAGTAGAAGCTCCCGCTGCTGGATCAGTTGCTACTGCTGCGCCAATTGTATCATCCACATTCAACCCTATCATTGTTCCCGACGACTCCTTCTATCAAGACTTCCAGGAGCAAAGTGGCTATAATGTGGCTGTTACGCCGAGACCTAAAGAAGTATACTCCGAAAGCTACGTATCGAGCACACCTATTGTGGCATCTACCACAGAAAGGTACGTCAGAGTCCGACCTCGTGTTAAGGCCGTTACCGTTGCTCCTACGTACAAAACTGTGTTGTTGAACCAAGAAGTATCACCAACTGTTTCTATTAAGGATGGATCTGAATCCGGATCTGCGATTGACTCTCAGGCATTTGATCGTTACGGTCCCGGTGGATGGAGGAGCAGAGACGAGACGTTGCAAGGTTCAGTAGACTGCCAGAGAGCCGGTCTGTTCCGCCACCCGAAACAATGTAACAAGTTCTACGCGTGCAGATGGGACTGTACCAAGCAGAGGTTCACGCTGCACGTGTTCAACTGCCCCATCCAGCTGAGCTTCGACCCCAGCATAGGCGCGTGCAACTGGCCCAGCCAGGGCCCCGCGTGCCAGGGAGACACACTCCTCACCAACGTTCTTTAAGTACTTTAACATAGTTGCCAATCTCGTCGTGCCATCGAAATTGTGATAAAATTGTGATCACGAATTTTTTCTAACTCTCTATCCTCGATACAGTTGGACGATTTATCTCTCTTTTGTTTAAGTTGCTTATTTATTTGTTCGGTTTTGTTAATGTTATTTCATAGTTATTTATTATTACATAATCTCTTTTTCAGCTTAAAGCTTGCTTATGCTAAGCCTTTGTGAACTTTCATTATTGGAATTAGAGTTACCATTATCTAGTTCATGTAATTGTAAAATAGTGAAGTCATACTTTTGTATTTTTATAAATTAATATAGAAATAATATGCTGTAATTTGTAAATATACGATTTTATTCAATGAACAATTTATTTTTATTTAATAGTATTTTTAATACATGTCAATTCTTAAAAACCAAAAACGCATCCATTAAATCAACAATGCAACAGGCTTTCCTACTTCAGCCAAAGCATGTTTGTACTTAGCAACGATAGGATTAACTTCTTCGTCAATAAACTCTGTCACTTGTTCAGGAGCTCTACCAATGAACGTGGATGCATCCAGGATCTTATCCAGCTGCGATATAATAGGCGCAAAGTAGCTATCTTTCTTCACACGTTCGATCAAATCATTATCTTTGCCGTGCTGTTTCACTTGAGCACCCGCTTCATGAGAGAGCACCCTTATTTTCTCGTGGCACACTTGGCGGTCGCCACCAGCCTGGACCATAGCCATGATTATATTCTCAGTGGCCATGAAAGGCAGCTCCTGAGCGATGTGACGGGCGATGACTTTAGGGTACACGACCAATCCTTGGCAAATGTTCAGCAGGGTCAATAAAGTAGCATCGGCTGTTAGGAAACCTTCAGCAAGAGTGATGCGACGGTTTGCCGAGTCGTCCAGAGTACGCTCGAGCCATTGAACTGCGTGGGTGTTGGCAGCATTGGCATGCAATGTGATAAGATGACGGGCGAGAGCGCAGCAGCGCTCCGACCTCATCGGGTTTCTCTTGTACGGCATAGCGCTGGAACCAATCTGGGAGGCTTCGAATGGCTCCTCTAGCTCCTTACGGGAGGCTAACAGACGGATGTCGGAGCACATCTTGTGGACGGTCGCTCCAAGTCCAGACAACGCAGAGATGACTTCCAAGTCAACTTTCCTGGAGTATGTTTGTCCAGTGACGATGTACCGCTTGTTAAAACCGGCAAGTTCGGCGACTCTTTGGTCGAGAGCACGGACTTTCTCGTTGTCTCCTTTGAAGAGTTGGAGGAAGGAGGCTTGGGTACCTGTGGTTCCCTTGACTCCTCGGAAGCGGAGGTCATCTCTTGCGCGGGAGAGGGCACGCTCGTCCATGAGCAAGTCGCTCAGCCAGAGGGAAGCTCTCTTGCCGACAGTTGTCAGTTGCGCTGGCTGCAGATGGGTGAAGCCGAGCATGGGAAGTGACCTGAAAATAATAAAAGTGCAATTTAATTACTAAGTATCGAATGTATCCCTATAACAAGTAAACATTATGAAGATATCCTCTAATGATGAGATACATAATTATTGTTTTCTTCAAATTGATGACCTGACGTAAAATCTTGCACTACGCAATTAATCAGGAAGTTGTAGGTACCCAATTAATAAAGTGTGCAAACATAGAGATCTGTCAGTAGATATCGAGTAGTTCATACGTTATAGCAGCAGTTAACGATTATTGCTTATTGTTCTAAGTTATTGTATGCTAAACATATCTGTCGTAATGGCTGCGACATTTGATTGAAGTCTTACCCCCTTATTCATAATCCTATTTTATCTCTATTTTAGCTAAAATAGGTTTATAGAACGTTTGTCTTTATCTGTCACGTTGTCATTTCTGTGTGTAAGAAAGAGACAAACCCCATTTTAACTAAAATAGGTTTGATAAGGTTTTATGAATAAGGGGGTTAGTCTTTTATTTGTTTGGTTATTGTAGCGTTACTTATCGTACTCATCTTAGGAAATATGTTTACATGTTAAAACCTTGAAATAGTTTTGAATGCTCTCTCTTACAAACAGTTTAGTTAGCTTAGGCGTGTGCATAAAGAAATACTAATGTTAAAATATACAACAGCAATAACAACCGATATAATTATTTGAAACGAAGTAAATGAGTTAAAAATAGACTACCTACCTACTTTCGTCACCGGGGAAAGCGGCCAGTATACCTACATATACTCAAACAGCATAATATTATTTCATTCGATGACTAGAACAACTGACCAACACAAAACCATTCTATAGGTACTCACTTGTAATCATCAGCGAACTTCGACAGCTGGCTGATAATGGCGCCCAACCTCGGAAGCAACAGATCCAACCCGTGTCTTAACACGATCAGATCCGTGTTATCCCCCACGTAGCACGAGGTAGCGCCCAGATGGATGATGGGGGCAGCCTTAGGGCACCTCTCCGCGAGGGTATGGACATGGGCCATGACGTCATGGCGGACCTTCTTCTCGTGGGCTGCTGCGGCGTCGAAGTCGATGTCATGGATTGCTGCTTCTAGCTCCGAGATCTGATCGTCAGTGATGTCAAGACCGAGCTCCTGGAATGAAAGTAAGGGAGGCTTAGAAGTGTTATGATAAGAGTTTCGTTTCTGTGAAATAAGAAAGCGTCATTTTCGACTTCTTTGATAATCAACAAATGCATCGATATTCACTTTGAATACATTTAGGAACGGCGAATGCTCAATGTTGTGTTATAAGAATATATTCAGGTTACCTAACTAATAAATGACGATGATGTAACTAAGTTTTCAATGTCACCTGCACGTAAAAGCAGGTCATACAAAGAATTTCACGACAGATTTTTCCTGCTTAACTTATAGGTACTTTTCAGACCTAAATGGAATAAAAACAATACTATAATATTATACACATGGCTGAATTTCCAAGAAGTGGCGCTTAGAAAAATGATCTAATTTGTTATTTTGGTTACAAAACCATGACCCATCTGTGTGGCCGTATCTTAGTCATTGTAAGTATCACTGCACGTTTTATAGAGCATTAAGAATTAAAAGTTTATTTTAAGAAAACATTATTTCATTCGTAAACCTGCATTGTGGCTTTGTGGTTTCTTGAGCAACAATGTTTGTGCTCTTGTTTTCGAGACAAATATTTTGACATGCATTTATTACCCTACTGTTCAATTGTTTCATAGTTTATTTTCAAAGCTATGAAAACACTGAAACCTTCCATGAATTTCAAGTGATCTGTCTTTTTAGTCATTTACAGAAATAATTATATACCTACAAACATAGTTTTATAAGTAATATTACCTATAGTAATAAAATAACAGCAATGAGATGCTGTACAGCTATCAATTGCTAATATCTATATTGCTTTCGCGAATAATTAATGAATACCGATCCTTTTTTTTTATCTTGTGGAAATCCTCATGGATGTCCACCACCCTGGGGTGGGTGGAGGGGTCTGTCAGACTCTTACTGACTAAAAGAATGATCATTAGTTTATAGAAACTTAAAACCTTTCTTTGTCCCTGACATGTTACATATGTAGCAGCAACATAACCTGTCAGGGTTTATAACTAGGTATATAGGTACTGCTGCTGCTGATCTTGCTGACCCCAAGTAACATGGTACGTGGGCAGGAAGATGAGGATGATGATCATTGATGAAGAAGATATTAAAGAAAGTAACTCTAAATAAAAAGCAGCTACACATAGTTATACACGAGGTAAACACCTCGTCAAAGTAGACATTGCTATTAGTGCTATACAAACAATTTGCAATAACGAGTTCATTTTCTCAAGAAGATAATTGGACGTGTTAATTTTTGCGTTCCATTGGTAGAAAAGGTATTTTCTTTATTAGCCAAGTATTTTTAACAGAATTTTAACAACACTATCAAATATGCTTTTCTAGCCATTGATTAATTACTGTACTTAGATGGACCTCGCTATTCTCTGAAACTATATTTAGAACTAGCAGCGCCCCGCAGTTTCACCCTCGTAAGTCTCGATCCCGTAGGAATATCGGGATAAAAAGTATCCTATGTCCTTTCCCGGGACTCAAACTATCTCTATACCAATCATCTAAATCGGTTCAGCGGTTTAAGCGTGAAGATGTAACAGACAGACACACTTTGGCATTTATAATTAGTATGGATTGACTGCCTTTGTGTTTTGGAAGTAACAAGATTTAGCTAGACCATTATCATCATCTTTATATAAAATTTTTTTGATGTTGACGCAGCATAACTTCTATAATACCTACCAACTCAGTATTCACTCATTTTTACCTATACATCATATATAAATACTTCTATCATTTCTACCTATAGTCCTATACATCATATATAAATACTTCTATCATTTATTTGGTATTTTTATTTTCTAGCCACCTACATGCGTAATAAGATAGATCATACTATACCTAGCCTTTTCCAAACGATGTTGGGGTCGGCTTCCAGTCTATCGGAATGGAATTGAATAGTGATCATGATGCATACTAAGATCTAAACACCTGCAAGACTTATTGGTACAGACAATGTGTCACGATTCATTTTAAGGTGTCCGGAAACCATTTACGAAACATTTCTACAGTTCCCAACACTTTAGTTTCCTTGTGCAATAACCCTTTGCCTTTGTCTCTGAATTTGACAAGTTTTTGTTAGAAAACGAGAGTTGGATATTTAGGACAATGTTTAATAGATTTCTAACCTTCGATGTGACACGGTGGATTGTTAATGAAGCTGTTGCTGCAATTAATTAATAATTTCAATTTGTGTTTAAGTTGCGAAAGATTTTAAAGAATAAACAGCAAAAGTAATTCTATAGTACATGACTGTCAATAGTAACCTACATCATCCCACTGCAGGCCTCACCCCATGACGTCCAGCTCTTTCGATCCAGGGCTAATGTATTATTGGTCATTTGTATTATTACTTGCCTAATGTGCTGGTATAAAATTAATATTGTTAATTTTTTACGTTACGAAGCTGCTTACTAGTTTTAAACAAGATATTGGAACAGATATGAAAAAAAAAATACTTTATTTTCTACAAATACCATCAAGCAAATTAATGATGGTATGCATATTTTATGAGCTGTGTTCTTTCCATTAGTTATCGTAGGTAGGATAGGACACATTACTTTTCAAAGGTAATGAAAAAGAACATGGCGTCCATCAGTTGTTAGTTTTCTCGCGCAAACTACTTATCAAATTAAATAATGGAGAATGTATGAATTGCTTTTATTTCAATATATTCAGCATTCTCATTAGATACGTTCCGTGCAATTTAATAAGTATTTATTATTTTAAAACTATAGTTTTATTAGTCAAAAAGAATATCGATACAACCATGAGACACACAGATATGACTCAAGTTCGAAAAGGTCTCATAAAAAAATAGATCAGTAGCCCCAAAATGGTGATAACGACTTAAATCAACAACTACAAAGAATAGACATCACAAATATCGTAACTAAACACAACAAAATAAGGACAAAATTTGAGAAACAGGTGTAAAAAGGTACAGTGCAACCTGCCCTACTAATTCGCTAGAACAGATAAGATTAGAACTCGAATGTGCTGATAAAACCATACAAACTGATAACTGGAGTCATACAGTGACGGGCAACGTTTTAGCGAAAACGGACATAAAGACAAAGAAGCGTGAAATTATTATAATTGTGGTGACTTTAAGTGTTAGTGAAAATGGTGTCCGTGCAAACGATCGCGACTATAGTCGTGAAGACTTTCAAAATTGTAAGTAACTGCTTTTGTATGAAGTTGAAAGAAGATTTCATCATACAGAGAAATAGGTGCGGCTTGGATATTGAGTTTCAATCAAATTAAGTAACAATTATTAGGTATCACAGTTAGTCATCAGACCAGAACAGAACTCAAGTTTTGTTTAGTCTAGAAACTTGTATTCGTGGAGGTAGAACATTTAATTTCATAAGAATATCGCTTTCATACAATGAACCTATTAGCACTACTGACAAACGATTTGTTCTTAAGGCGATAAGGCTGGTTATACGCTTAGCTACTAATCCACACAGCCCTTTGGAAAATCTAAGCTTTTTAATGTGCAACTGGATGCTATAGTCTTAGAAAAATGTCTGAAGAAAATTTAGTAGCGTGGTATATGGGGTAAAATAGTGGTATGTATGGTGGTGTTGGTTTAGGTTTGTGAGTCACTCATGAAAATGATTGTGAGTCTATGTGAAATAATAATGTAGGTAGTCGCCGGCAATGTATACGTAGATACCTACTTTTGAAATAATTATTGTAAACACTTGCGTGTGTGTTTGTGTGGCGGGACTTTGCCATCATAAAAATAACTACCTATGCATTTATGGTTGGTGAAACACCCATATAACAAAGTATACTAAAACCTAATTAGGTATATAATAATAATGGGACAGACCTTTGTGTCGCCTTTAACAACAATAAAATACCTATCAGTTAAAGCATGAGACATCAAATTAAAATAAAGTACATAATTTTATAATTATTATAATCAATTATTGTAAAGTGGTACATAATTCCAATAACAATGACACAACAAACAATGAATGAACAATGAATGATGAACATGATCACTTAAAGTGACTTGGAATTGGAACTAGAACAGTTATAAATTAAAAAAAAATAAGTATTTTTAGTTACTTTTTTTTGCTTAAAAATGATGTCATGCCATTTTTATCAATAGATAAAAATACTAGCACTTGTTGATAGTAGATATCTATTTAATGAAATAAGTTGGAAATAATAGGATAAGTTGATAGTAAAATATAACTTTGAGGTATAGCCAGTCAGCACAGAAGAAAAATAAGTCAACTTCAATGAAGATGAAGCATGGATCAAAGGAGATCATGAGCATGATTATGATTTTGTAGCAAATATCAACAATTTCGAACAAATAGTCATTGCATTAATTGCTAATCGATTTGTCAATATCGCCTAGAGGATAGAAACTTCATCAAGGAGATGATATCGATGGTAAAAAGCTAATACTGTCAATCCTCATAATATAAATACAGTAATTGATCAAGATGGTGACACACCAACCATGGTTAAAGTAACGCCACCTGTAGAACCTTCACAGGTAGTTTATTTGGCGTAAGTATGTGCATCAACGTTAAGGTTAATCGGCCCTAGCGGCCTCATTCCCTATCAAACTGATAACGTGATAACCACACCTACTTGATTCAACGTTTTAGTATCACATTCTTTTATAATTAATGCTTCTTTTAAGTAACAGATTTGCAGGTTATTTCTTTGTCGTTCTCAATCGTTGAGAGCTAGTTTTCAGTCTTATTTATCATCTATATTTGGTCCTGGACCATCTCTTAAATATGAGGCAGCATATGAAGTTACAAAATGATCCAATTCCAATAGGATCCGATAAGATTTTGACCATGAAGAATTTACCTCATGGTTAAGTGAAATTAGCGCTTCGAATCGCACATCTTAATTAAACCAAACGTCTTCCTTGAAACATTCTAATTAGCTATGAGAAAATCCTCAATACTCTACCAATTATTTCTGATTACAAACTTTGTTATATATTCATCAGTGATTTCAACTTTAACTCCTCTCATGTTTGCTTTAAGCTTTCTTCGTATTATTTTTTTTTATTACAGTTTTACTCCTTCATTCATGAGTTTGCTTTACTGTTATGTGCCGGACTGTACTTTAGTCTCAGTACTTATCCTTATTTTTGTCACAGAATTAAGTCACCATTCACGTGCAATTACTCCTACTCATCTTGTGGTCCTACGCCCTCAACCGCAGAGCACATTGCAAAACAGTAGAACAAACAAACTTATCGCGTTACTCACCACACGAACGAAGGTACAATACGTACTACTGACTAATACAATACCATGAGTAATGACTAATGAGCTATGGTCTATGAGTTGAATACAAAACCTGGATGTTTAGGGACTGAATCGTGACTCAGAATTGCTTTTATATGGGAATCGTAGAGACAAAGCTGGTGGAATGGAATCGATTTCTAAAGTCGACTACGATGAAACAACGTGCAACAATAACGAAGGATGAAATAATATAAAATATCGTGTTAGAAAATGCAGTGCTAGTATAGGTAACAAAACTTAATTCATAATAATATAAAATAACATGGGCTTCGGCCACGTAAATGGCGCTAGATTGATAGCCTGTAATTTCAAGAATATGATTGTAGTGTTTGACTTGAAAGTAATTTCAAAGTTGGCGATACCACAAACTTTCTTGTAGCAGTGAAAGTTGCACCTTAAATGTTCTATCAACTTCTATAAAGGTACATTTACTATTGTACGCAATTTCCAACCCGCATTACAGATGCATGACATCTCGATCACTCCGCGCACGCATACAATGGCTCTCCCGAGCGACATAGACAATCAAATCGTACGCTATTTACCTTGAATGCGCCCATTATGTGCCACATTATGTACGTGATCGATTCGCTCTGTGACTTCGGAGTATTGAGCTACTTCAGTAATTTCATTGTTGACTTTGAATTTCATGATTGTTCTGAAGTCACTTGATATGACTTATAGAATCACGAGAATAGGAACGAATTCTTACTTACTTTAGCTCTTCAAGAGACGTTTTATGGACAGTTCCGTTCTCGACATAGAATACAATAATATTTGGCACTCAACTGCTAGCGTTTATCAACCCAAACATTCACATCAATTATAAATAGTGAGCGAAAAACAGTAATGAATCATGAACATAGGTGCATGCTCATTCTACCACAAGTAATTTACTGAACCGAGAATTGGATTCAGTGAATATTACTTTCTGGAAAGCTGTTTTATTAACGTTAACTGCCTCATCAAACGCATAATTAACACCCTAATAAAGCTAACAAAAATCAGCACGATCATCTCATCGTGATTTGCACAGGAAGTCAGTGCATGTTCCAATCCTTCCTGTCAGCGGCAATTAAAGCTGTTACTACTTATTGGTCGTAATTGTCAGCTGCTGGCTCAGAGTAGAGAGTTGCACAGACAGACGGACAAACACGTGCAGGATGTTTAGTGGCAGCTAATTATTTGGTGTGCAGGAAAAGCTAGATCGATGACACGTTTGTGGAGGAAATGTGGCGGTTTGTTTTAAACATTTTCCAACTGCAGATTTTGATATTACGTTAGACGATGAAAGAGAAAGAGGTTCTTGGAAATTTTGCCCAAGAATTATAAAAATCATCCAAAACAATGAAGAAAAATGAACATTGATACAGATTTTTCGCCAACACCACATAAATAAGAGTTTAATAAAATGTCTATGTCGCATTAAGATGGCTGAAGCCGTAATCATTTCACTAGATTAGTCTAGTAAGATAGCTAAATTACTACATCGTGCTCGTATCATAGTTATGTTCCTAGTAAGACAGTTATGAACCGCTTTCGTACGCGCTACATTACGGTGCAGACCTATATCCCTAGGGATATAACTATATCACGGCTTGAACCATCTTACTGCGACATCTATATAATAAGTATAAAGGGATGAATTGACTATTATATCAAGATGCATCAAACAAACAACATGCTAGTATTCCCACCATATAGACAAAAAAACACTACATAGAACTATTCCGTCCAAGCCACAAAAATATCGACTTCCCTCATTCGTCATTACTCTACACCATCCGAAGTCCTGCTCCTTAACCATTGACTCCTGACCCATGACTAACGATTATATCAACTAATTGTCGTTATCCCGGACCTTGGAGCTCGCATAACAAATGAGATGAACAGACGGACAGGCAGATGCAGTTTAACACATCTGCCTAACTTTTGCAACTGATATGACTTTGGACAAGGTGCAGTTAGAAATGTTAATGATATTGGTATATTTTCAAATGGATGTTCAAAATTTGTCTGGTAAAAGACACAGCGTCACGATAGTTGAGTATCTACATAATACAACTATTATGTAGATACTCAACTATTCTCTTGTAGATTATCTTGTAGATACTCATTTATCGATTCATTTTTTCCGTTTTTGATTCAACAATCAAAAACGGAAAAAATGAATCGATAAATGCGGAGATGGCACAACTTGAAAAATAATAATTAATAATAATTTTTGTTGGACGTTTTACTGATAAATGTAGTTGTCTTGAAAGGGCAGTGACGGATTTCGCGGTTTTTCTAATACGCCATATAGGGCAGAAGCTGAAGAAAAAGCTATCAAAAGGTCAAGGAAAGAACATATTATGTAACATGGGGAATTTTGTTGAGCCACATGAAGTTGCAGGGCTCTAGAAAACAGTGATTGTAAAATAAACAAATATGTGTTCTAGAAAATGACGATTAAATAGTGGCTTTTGAGTGTGTACTTAACTCCATTTTCGATGATTGCTTTCCATAACCACGTGTTTTAATTAAACAATGGTAAGCAAAATGAGACCAATAATATAAATGACGTTGTATTACGATAGTGGAGTTGAAGCGCGATTTCGATCTGGCATCACATCACGGGTCAATAATGTAACGATGAAATAATTCAGACGCAATCCATTGATGATTGATGTGGGGGTCACATGTGTCAAACGAATACTAATGTAACTCATGGAATTATCACTCGTCTTTTATTTCTGTTGCTGTGTTAATAATTAACTGTAATATAACTGTACAGTTATCGATATTCGTAATAATATGAGAGTCCTCAGGAGTAGCAAAACTTAAGTTTATTTTGAGGACTTTTGGTTCACTAATCTTGCTAACTGGCTAATCTCTGTCTCTGTTTAGGATACTTGGATTGTACAGACGCCAGCACATCAAGCTACCCGAAACTGTCAAATTTTCCCAATCAACTTTGAAGCTAATGCTTTAGCGATAAAGTTGAAAATCTATTAAAGACATTTGACAGATTGTAGTAGCTTGATGTGCTGGCGTCTGTACCATTAAAATTGCGTATAAAATAGCATCTGGGACAAAGTTAACCTTTGTAAAACTTTCTCGGTTAAAAGCTTTTGAATTGTTTTAGTTTTGTTCAGGTTGTTTGTTTTTTTATTTGTCGATCGCTACTCCTATTGCTGCTAGTAACAGTTTGCATCATTAAGATAGGTTTTTGATTTATTTGCAACTTTTACATAAATACTAGTAGCTACTCACTCGATTACCTGAGTCATAGCTAATCAAATGAACTAGAATCTTTATTGTATATGAATAGGATTAACATTAATTTACCTCGTTACGGAGAAAATGTCGACCGATAAGGAAGATTGTGTGTGGTCTAGAGTTATCTAAGGCATACCAATCTTTACATATAATTATGACTAAGATCGTCATGAGTTTTATACACAATGGATTATATTTTGTACACGTTTCATGTCCCTGCATAGAACAGGGCAAGTATTTCTCACCATGGGTTAGAATGACACCTTCAATGGCAAGGAAATGGTCTGGCGTTCTGCCCTTCGTGTGATTGGTTATGGTATCAACGACAATATCCAAAAGGTGGCGATCAACGAAGTTAAAAACGCTAAACTGGGGGCCCTTAGAATTTTTCAGTATTTAGAGCTGAATTTCGGTCCAAACCAAAATCTTTTCTAATAAGGCAAGCCACAGTAAGACCTATCTAGAGACAATTGAGTTTAGTTAACCGCAAGACATTTTTCTTACACTTATTTTGTTTTTTCTTATTTCCTTCAAGATTTTTACCGAGATTCATTTTTTGTTCAAGTGGCAATGATATTTGTCATGTCATTCAATAGTCAATGTCAACAAATCGTTCTGATAATAAACATCTCAAGAATAACTTTTTATCAATATATTGTACGGTTGAAATATTTCCGTCAGAATTCTTTACATTATATTGTCAATGAATCGGTTTGGATTTTATTGTTCTTTTATGGACATGACTAGCTGCACCCCGCGGTTTCACCCGCGTAAGTGTCGATCCCGTGGGAATATCGGGATAAAAAGTAGCCTATGTATTAATCCTGGTTATAAGCTATCTGTTTGCCAAATTTCATCCAAATCCGTTCAGCCGTTTGTGCGTGAAGAAGTAACAAACATATAAACACGCACTCGCAAACTTTCACCTTTATAATAATTATTATGTTATATTATATGTGATATAGTGTGATTACGTCTTGCCGAAAATAGGTTAAGTTTGGAATGGACTCGTAATACATAATATATTCAGTTCCCTTATTACTCTACCAAAAATTACAAACAAGGGGTACAGACCCCTAATTTGTAGATATTATTCAATTAATCATCTTTGCAAACTCACACTAGTATCATAACATAACATCACGACTATTTTACCCGACGGGTTTTGTTTTAAAGTCCCATGTAATAGGGGGTGAGCATATTGCCATCAACCGGGCACAAATCCAGACTTCGAGCTGCTGAGAAATTCCATTTGAAAACTAATCGTTTTACCCTAGGATTGATTAGCATAATCAGCCTATAATGTTCCCACTGGTGGGACACAGGCCTCCTCTCGGTGAGAGGGAGCGGTCCGTAATTCACCACACCGTGTGGTGAATTACGGACCAACACGGTGTAGTCCACACGGGCCCAGTGCGGGTTGTTAAAAGTCACATATTTTCATTTTTGAAGTGAAAACTTCTTTAGACGCGGTGGGCATTTTTTGAGATGGGAAAAACCATTGAATTCGCCCCACTGTTTCCGTAACCAACACCGCTTTGGATGTGTTCGGCTGTCCTCAGGATGTACCTACTCGGTTTCCGATATGTCAGTGAGTGATGGCAAAGTATTCTGTTTGTGTTTTGTTTTCACTTCTGTCGGCATTCCCGGAGTGCCACTGTTTTTTTTTAATTCTAGGACATGCCGGTTTCCTCACGATGATTTGTCTTTTGATTAGGCATCAGTTATGTGGACCATTTAGCTATCATGTCCTGGTTTCTGTACCTATAAGGGAATCTGTATGATTCTTAAATGTACAGATGCACATCAAGCTACCCGAAACTGTCAAATTTTCCCAACCAACTTTGAACCTTATACTTTAGCGATAAAGTTGAAAATCTGTTAAAGAAATTTGACAGGGCGTCTGTACCTACTTTCACCAGAACTGACCCGACTATGTAAGGCTGCACATGTTTACGTTATGGCAAAGTTCATGTGAGCAATTAAGTCACAATTACAGAGCAATTAGAGAATCTGACCTTGCTTTTTAGAACCAGTCTTACATTTCTGCACGCTTTTCCCTAGAACTATTAGATGCATGAAACTGTTAATGCATATTTATTTATTTATTTCTTGGATCGCCAACAGAGGCTACACAATTATATACTCGTTAACATATACAGGAACAAATACAAGTGTGCGCTTCTAATTATAGGAGACCACATCATTTACTTATTATCTAGGAAGGTACAGACGCCAGCACATCAAGCTACTACAATCTGTCAAATTTCTTTAATAGATTTTCAACTTTATCGTCAAAGCATAAGGTTCAAAGTTGATTGGGAAGATTTGACAGTTTCGGGTAGCTTGATGTGCTGGCGTTTGTACAACAAGTTTGACATGACTGTATTTGTGTTCTTACTGACTGCAGTAGTACTATTCTGTAAAAAATTTCACAATGAAAGCGCAGGTAAAGTGAGCTTGAGGTTAGCTGTCAAACTCAATAGTGTCAATCATCAAGAAGAATGACAGCTCACTTCACCTATGTTTTGACAGGACAGACCGGCTGGGCTATAGATACTTAGGTATCTATTGTGATAATTTCGTTTTTACGATGGTTGTAGAGTACCTACAGTAAGTTAACCAACCATTAATGGTGACAACATTGGCCCTAAATCCCTTACACTTTCGACCATTTCCTATTTCTTTTATATTTCTTATCGTTGACAAACATAATACATGACGTAAGTTTAATGTAAGTGTAATATTGGGTCTTGTCAAGTAAATGTCTTTTCTTGTTTGTTATAACTTTACTAATACCTATAAACGAATGGGTAAAGTTTAAGGAATTTGGGTTTTCCCACCTAAGCCTAAACGGTCTAAATTACCTTCTAAGTAGGTACCCACGTACAGTCAGGGAAAATAATTGTTAAGCCAATTGACACCCTACGCAAAGGAGATGGCAGTTTTTGGCATTGCTAATCTTGGAAAGGTACAGAATTCAAAGCTATTTAAAAAAAAAGCGCTTATTTTTATGTATTGATAGCCAGATTAACTTTATAATTGAGAATTGGGATTAAATCTCGTTAAATATGAGTAAGTTGAGCAGCCGGAAACAAGGCTTTTTGGACTTGTTATACTATATGACAGTGTTGTCATGGTAAACAAACAAACATGACTCTTTAGAAGATGACCACAGAGTACTTTTTGATAGACTAAGATGACACACAAAACTTCACAAGTCACATTCGCTCGCTCGCTACTATTTTGTGCTAGTGTGAATGTTTTGTGCGCCCAAAGTTTTACGTGGATTTTTACAACGACCTGGCTTGCTTTTGGATTTCGAAGACTCCTACCTTTCTGAACGACTGTTGCTAGACTTAGACCTCGACGTTTCCTATATGCTTAGATTATTATTTTATTATTATTCTTATTGATTATTATTATTCCTATTATATGCTTAGATTCCGATAAGTGAGTCTCTAGAGTCTCCTGAGTTTTCTGTGACTACTGAGTGTAATTAAAACTGACCGAGTACCTACACTTGAAACTGTCATTAGGTCTATGATCAGTGGGTAAATCATTGAACTGAACAAACTTCAACAAGTAGTTATTTATCATTTTTGAAGTCATTACAAAGCATAATTAGCAATATGTTATGCATACAATAAACATTTATGCGTTAAAATAGTAATAGAGGTAAAATAACCTATTAAAGTACAAACATTAATGCACTTAACCTCACTTTTACAAAAATTAAGATTTCTCTTTAACCCCATTGTTATTATTTTTTATTTATTTTTATAACAAAAGCTTATAATATTCCCTATCAAACCATGCCACTTTTATTTCTGTGGAAACTAAAAAAGTTTAATGCCAGCGTTCTATGAACTTCTGCCATTCTCCTTTTTATATCCATTTCATATAACCAAAGCATGACAGTCGTGATTGAGAATATACGGATAACTTGGTGGTCAATTTGCTTAACAATTACTTTTACAAACTTTAACAAACAGCGCGTTAATCCGGCGTTTTAAAAACACAAAGGCAGAATGTTTCTTGTAACTGGAAATAATGACAGCGTGGACGATTATCAGGAATTCTTCGATACGGTATCTTATCGAATCGTGACACACAAACTATTGTGCTATGTAGCGATATCATTCCGGTTGCGATTATTTGCACAAGTTTTCACTTTTCACGGAAATAATAATACTTAATGAAGTTAGCTAAGTGGTGTCCGTTAACTTTTTATTACTGTGGAGTCGTTAATATTGTTACGACTGCTAAACGGCTTTCGAGTCTTAGATAAATGGAATGGATTACTTATATATTTCTCTTTTTATTACCTATCAGCGGTGCTATTCTGTAAAAAGATCACCGTGATAACGTAGGTGAAGTGAGCTGTCAATTCACCAGAAGGCCAATTCTCGTAATTGCATGAGATGTTCTGTTTATGAGCCTGAGCACGTCCCAAAATGCAAGCTCATTGATTTACAAAACAAAAGAAGGCCAATTCTCGTAATTTAAAACGTTCAAAATCTAGTCGCAGTCTCATCTCAGCGACAAACAAATGTCAAAAACTCGCCAAAATGTAGGAAAATTAGAAGTATTTTTTGACAGATTGAGACTGAGATCAGACTGTGAACGTTCTTAAAATTACGAGAATTGCCCCTCTGGTGCTAGTGATTGACCCGATCCGGGATTGATCTGGTGTTAGGGGTGGGGGAGACATGTATTTACAGAATTATTGTCATTAGAATCATTAATAGGTATATCTCTTTAAGTTAGATTTCTACCATAAACACTTTTCCAAACTTGTAAAAACGTACCTGTTATAGTCGCGAATCATATTTTGATCAAGATACAACCTGACACTGACCTGAAAATTGCAAAAAACGAAATAAAAATTGAATTTCGCGGGCTACAACTGCGCATTCACCTTAAAATGTCACAAGCAATGCCGGATATGAACACAATCAATCTGTCACCTGAAATAAATTCGTCATGAAAATTATCATCGTAAGCAGAATTCGTTTAACATTATCAATGACTCAGTGCATAGCTACGTCGCTGTCGGTAGCGCCCACTGATTAACTAGACTCATCGGAAGTGACGATAACAGTCTGAACAACAGGAACTAGAGCTTCTACCTGTTAATGAATAACATTGTTTTTGAGATTAACTAGGATTAACAGACACATCAAGCCACCCGAAACTGTCAAATTTTCCCAACCAACTTTGAACCTTATGATTTAGCGAAAAAGTTGAAAATCTATTAAAGAAATTTGACAGATTGTAGTAGCTTGATGTGCTGGCGTCTGTACTTTAGGAATGAATCTGTCTTATCGATTGTTAAATTTTCTGACAGGCGATGTATATCTACAAACTCAAAGCATTTATTTCAATTAAACCAATTACAGACACTTTTGTATTGCCAAGGAGTTGGTCAGTCAGAAATATGAAGCTAGTTGCCCATTCCAAAGCGTACCTATGGAGAAGAACGGGCAAGAAACTCCACGGAAACTCTTTAAATTATATTTTTACAAAAATAATAGTTAATATCATTAATCACAAGAAGACCAACTTTGATGTTACTTTTGCTAGGCTCGAAAACACCAAATTATTTTTTTAACAAAACGAGACACTTCATTAGAAACGATGCCAGTCATGAGTCACCGTTGCCACTGGATGACTTTAAAGGCTTATTTAGCACATTAATGATCATAATTTCCTCCCGAGATATCCTTAGCAAGTTTCTAATTACATGCAAAGTTTAATATCCCTTGACCTCTGCGACTTCTTGGGGATTAATCTTTATTAACATTATCCCGTTGCTTCATTACTACTCTTAACCAATTTCTAAACTGACTGTATAATAGCAAACCTGCGCATATTTAAATACATACAAACAGATACATACATATATACACATACACAACTACACACATACATACATTACAACATCACTAACCCGACCACACATTTTAACCGTGCCAATACAAAAGCACCCTTTCTCACACCCTCACACACACACACACACACCTACATTATTTATCACAATGAATACCACACTACGTGCGCAACCAGTTAAATTAACCTTGTATAATTTACTTTTATTTAAACCTTTTTATGTTAGTTTCAACTACTTGAGAACGCTGTAAGAATTCCTGAGATACAGGCTAATAACCTAGTTCAGGAGGCAGTGCCCTTATGTAACTGTGTACTTACTTAATTTTCAATAAAGCATTATTATTATTTTGAGAGTGTTTCTTTTTTCTCATCTCTATTATTATTATTACTCTTAACAGAATTATCTTTTTGATTTCATTATCAACAACTTCAGATTTTTTATGAATCTATTTTTTAAACCCTCCGAGTTTATCTCATTATTAACTGTTCCCCTTTTATTCCGCAGGTCTTAAACATAGTCATCCTGGTCCTCTACCGAACTGGTTATAATGGCGAGTTCCTGGGTGTGGGCGGTACGTGGAACCTCAATGAGGAGAAGAATCCTGATGCTGAGATCGTGGCCTCGGGAGTCATCGTGGGGTACCTCATATACACGCTCGTGCAAATTGTCACATTCTTGTTTGGCACCACTGAACATAAGAGGTATGTATTATTTTTAGTTTTTACTTAGGTATTTTGACAGATGTGCCCAGGGATCCCACCAAAAAGCTACTGGAGTTAAAGGGACACTTTTAGATGCCTCACGGTCCGTCATGGTGGAGGTTAAAATACAATACATTCGTATCATACAAAACATAAAAAAAAAATACATGTACGTATTTTGTCTCTGTGGACAGTTGTTTATTTTTCTATAGACGAGACTTAAATGCAAGGGGCAACTTGGCCACTTAGCCCTTTTCAAAATTGATAACAGTTAGCTGGTCTCTCATCTTTATTTCGTCTTTCCTTTATAATGTATTTCGTTTTTCCAAAATCATCGAACTGATTATTCAAATATATTTCCAGAGCATTGTCAGAGATAGTGATGAATTTCGTGGGAGTGTTCTTGTGGATCGCTGTGGGAGCTGTGGCGCTTCACTACTGGGGAGGCTACCAGGGCGAGCACCAGTACCAGTTCGTGTTTGCTGAGAAACAGGTACGGAATCCAGTTGCACTACTATAAAGGCGAACGTTGTCACATGTTTTGTGGTCACCGTATTGTCGTAAGTGTCTCTTTGGAGTCTATCAAAGCAAACCAATCAGAGAAAATGGTCTCTGGATTTAGTTCGACAAAACAAAAAAAAATTCAGCCTTGAGTAGTTTCTTGGTTGAAAATACCCATTTGGTCTACCGACACCTTTGGGCGTCAAAGCCTCATTGGTTAGGGCAATAGCGAAATTAAGTTGGACATTATCAACTGCCCGTTTCTCTAGGAAAACAACCATCCATATGGCGTAAGTCAAAAATAATATTCGTAAATTATTTGGGAGAAAAATAAGCGTAGCTACAGTGCGGCCGATGAGTGAATGCGTTCTTGACACGTGTCAGTGTCAAACAAACGAATATGTATTTTGCGATTTGCTACTGGAATCGTGACAGGTGTCAGGAACGCGTTCTCGACGGCCGGTCTATAGACAATCATGGACGTTTTAGGAGTTAAGATGCGTCTTTAGGATATTGTTTTTAGTTTTTCCCGATTCAAGGCCTTGACTAACTACTACTATGAGCTTAATTATGTTTTATTTATTTGTCCTCTTTGTATTTTCCAGGTCGGTTTGGCTGTCGGTGCGTTGTGCGTGATCAACGGGGCGGTCTACCTGTTAGATACGGCATTGTCCGTCATACATTTTACCAAGGAGATGTAAACTAGGACTAAACGTATATAAACTTAATTTTATTTAATTATAAGTACAGCTAAGTGTTTTACGAATGATCCTCTATTGTCTGATAAAATCCCTTAAAATCTTTTTTTTTATATTGAGTGAAGATCTGGGGATTTTATCGATGAACTATTTCGAAATACGATTAAATAAGTAAACAAAAATACTATAGTAATATATTTTTATATTAAAGCAGAATATCTTTTTATCACCGTATTCTAAGATTTTTCGAACAAACGAATCGAACTTCGATCAAACCAAAAATATTGACGAACACAAATTATGCTCTCGCGCAAAACATTTTCTGTTTCCCACCTTCTTTCTTAGTTAGTTAGAACCTGTTTTGTATGTCAGTTTTAATATTCTAATGTAATTATTATTTTGAAATAAATAAATGTGAAATAATGTGTCTTTTTATTTTCCTTATTATTTTTATATTTTTTTGTAGGCAATTGTTTGCTCTCTGGTTCTACTTCTTTGTTGTCGATTTAATTATGGGTTTTTATTGTTAAAATCCTTACAACCAATCATAAAAGTTAAGTAGGTACAGTCACGTCTAAAAGTATGTATACACTTGGCTTTATTCAAAGGCGATTTTCTCCCTTATTTTTGAATGAAATTTTATGTTATTACGAAAATAGTATTTTCGAACCCATAGGTTTATGTTAAGTGTCGTATTTCAACGTTGCATTCGTTATTTCACGAAAAAATCGCAATTGAAAATTGCCAAGTGTATACATACTTTTAGACGTGACTGTACACCCAATTTAATTTGATTTAAAGTTATTCACTACCAAAACCATATTTCGGAATCTAATAGACATTATATTTTGAAACTGACTTTAGTGGGGAATTTTAATGACGTCAAATGTCAAGTCACTAGTCAAGCCATGTCATAGTACAAAGTTACAGTTTCATAGCCTGTCATCTTCGAGGAAAATACATTGTGGTCATAGCAGACATGCCGCTGATAAATGCTTTGAAAGATGTGTAGACGAAAGAAAATATGGCTTTGTATCTTTTAAAATAATAAAACACAACACAACTTAAAATGTACATCTTTTACTTAAGCTAGAGCAGTATAATTAGAGCCTATAATTAGAAGGCTACATCTTAGCAAACTAAATAGTATAATCAGACTATAATGTTCCCTCGGTGAGAGGAAGCGAGCTATAATCTACCACGTGTGCCCATTGCGGGTGCGGGTATGTCATACGTCTTCGAATTTTTGGTTTTAGGACATGCCGGTTTTCTCAAGAAATTTTCCTTCTCCTTTGAAATAATTTACACAAAGTAAAGCAACTATCAGGGTTCGAACCTACAACCTACAACTTCTAAGTTCCGGCCTACGAATAAGGTCCCGGCCGTTACCACTGGGCGACCAGCAAACTAAATACTTAATTAATCTATCTCGTAGTCTAGAGGGAAATAATAGAATGTCAGTGTTTTCACTATGGAATAAACAGACGTCACACAATGTGGTAGGTACGCCATCATGACATGGAGCACACCGCACACACGGTGTCACAATATATTCATTATGATACTAGTTTATCCTTATTTTCTTACGTATTAGGTACGTACGATGATCCATTATTTGTTTAGAGGTACAAAATATAGTTTGAAATTCAAACCGTGAATAGTTTTACAAGTTATCCTGTTTATTACAGTCAAAACTGATTTATTCGAAAACTAGCTACGGAAAACCTCATTTGGACATCAAGGTTGCAAAATATATTCTAAACAGACGTAAATATCAATCTGTTTAGCCTTTTCCAGCTATGTTGGGATTGTCTTCTAGTCTAACCGCATGCAGCTGAATACCAGAATTTTACATGGAGCGACTGCCTATCTGACCTCCACAACCTAGTTACTGGGTACCCTTTGGTAAGACTGCATGGTTAACAGACTTTTGGCCTTCTGACAACCCGTAACGACTGTCAAAGATCTACTAATGTCAGCGGGGATAGACGGCTTAACTTGCATTCCGAGACACGGAGGAGACTCGATATGTAATGGATATAGTCACCTAAACATTACCTACCTTAAACCTGTCGATCGAACAGGAACCTGTTATCATTTAGCCACGAACCCCTCATCAAGGTTGCAAAAGACAGTTCCTGAAAATATCCAGTGCTAAGTAATTAAGATTTTCCTAAAAAGGTGTGAATTTCTATAGAAGATTATCTAGATTTGTCAGGAAACAACAGGTATACAAGCTAGCATGGGATAACTGTCCGGGGTCAATGCAGGAGTCAAATTAGATGTCGGGGCTAAGGTCGCAGGTTAAGTGCGATCCGTCGTTGAGAACAACTGACTCACTGACTTGGTGAAGCTTGGATTAGTCTTCTATTCCTCGTATCACGAACTTCACGAGAACTAGGCAGAACAAGTTGGGTTGCCTTGCGCTCATTAAAAAAATAAAAACTTTTCAAACGAAAAACTAAATTCAAAAATAGAAGGCACGCGCGATTGTCTTTTGTTATTGTCGTTGAGTAAATTAATTTTAAGAGATTGCATTATTGATGTTTTATCGTTGTTATTAGTTGAAAATAATAGTAATCGATTTAAAAACTAAAAGTGGAGCATCTGTACGCGAACTGGGTAACCATTGCGCCCGATTCCAGGGAGTTTTTGTGTGAAGTCGACGTGGAAACCGCCAAAATTGCTCCACTAACGGAAACCGTAAGTAAAAACTTTGATTAAGTATGATACAAAAATAAACTATATTTTGCGAGATATAACGTTTATTTGTGGAAAAAGTAGACCGTAATAAGTTGATTTTACAAAATTACATGCTAACTTGCATACCTAACAACCCAAAAGATTGCATGATTTTGGGTAGATATATCGAATCATCCAGATTTCAGTTATTATTAAAACTGCAAGTACTCGTAGTTACCGTATGAAACGTGTACAAACATAAGCTTTAATGTACTAAAACCATGACCCAAAATCAGTAGCCATGTAAGACAAACGCACAAACAGAACAATTTTAATACCATCGCGACATTCTCGAAGATTTTCATTAGAACTCATCTTACTGGACGGGCAATGAAATTTAAATAGGCTGTAATAATCGTAAGGCACAGAGTAAAAATATAAGGCGTGTCACGAATTAGCCGCGTCAACGCACCCGGTGTATGGTGCATTGTTAAGGTGCACACGAATTGAGTACATGCTGCATAGTGATGGCACTCATATTTTTGATTGTAAAGTAATGCTTGGATTTTTATCTTCGATAGCTGAAATCACCAATAGGTAACCTTTAGAAACAATGATAAAGTATATTATAGTATACATAAGTGGTTTCTAATCTGAAAAGCTGCAACCGTTCCATGACATTATGATCAGGTTACAAAGAATCTGCGTATATTAATGCGATGTACGAATATACGTCAAAGTATGTCATATTTCATACAAATCACATGTTATGTGCTGTGGGTTATAAAACTGTTACCCTCTGTTCCAATTTACTGCAGCAACCAGTAATCTATTTTTCCTCATTGATTATTTTAGCATACTTTGAAAGGAATACTTACTTAATTAAACCGCGTTTTAGTAACTTTTACAGAAGTTGATACCTATATTTTATAGTTCTGCCACTTATTTTGTATACAATCACATCACACAAAATTGCAGTACTAAGATAGATAGATAAAATACTCTTTATTATGTACACCATATAAACTACAGACATAAAATTAGAAACTTTACAATGGGTGACACTATGGGAGAACTAAGTACATATATAAAGCAAATATTATTATCATTAAAGGACCCGTAGGATACAATATACAAACAAGTGTTTTGTTTTGTTAATGATAGTTTCTTTTGTTCATATAATTAATTTTGCCCAGGCTACAGTTACGTTTGCCATCAGTTTGTAAATATCTAAGTTGTATTCTGTGGAAAATGTAGGGGGTAGTGTATTTGTTAAGTTATTTCTGTTTATTTTTAATATACTAAAATTTGTTTTCCCTTACAAAATTACATAAACTAAAGGCAATCTATGAAATAAGTCGTGTTAAACCCATCACTAGTCAAGTACTAGTAGACGAACGTGAGTTATTAAAGCTATTAGTAGAAACGATCGCTGCATACACTTACGTGCATGAAGCCTTTGATTAATCAGGTGATATTAACATTATGTTCGCTACCAACTGTTCTTTGTTTGACTGCAGATTATCGCTGCTCTACTGTTTAAGGACTTAATCATCCATATTAATACCAATCCATATCCATACTTCCATACTTACTAAAATTATAAATTCGAAAGTAACTCTGTCTATCTGTCAGTCTGTCTGTATGTTACCTTTTCACGCCCAAACCACTGAACGGATTTCGATAAAATTTGGCAGAGAGGTAGATTGCATCCCGGGGAAGGACATAGGATAGTTTTCATCCCGATATTCCCACGGGATCGAAACTTATGCGGGTGAAACCGCGGGACGCAGCTAGTATATTATTATTATAAATGCGTGTGTGTCTGTCTATCTGTTACCTCTTCACGCCTAAACCGCTGAACCGATTTAGATGAAATTTGGTATAGAGATAGTTTGAGTCCCGGGAAAGGACATAGGATAGTTTTGATCCCGATATTCCCACGGGAAACTTATGCGGGTGAAACCACGGGGCACTGCTAGTAGTTTTGATATAACATTATATACAACACTAGCTGCGCCCGCGGTTTCACCCGCATAAGTTTCGATCCCATGGGAACATCGGGATAAAAACTATCCTATGTCCATTTCCGGGACTTAAACTATCTCTATACCAAATTTCATCTAAATCGGTTCAGTGGTTCAGGCGTGAAGAGGTAACAAACATATAAACACACACACACACTCACAAACTTTCGCCTTTATAATATTAGTGTGATAGTGTGATAAATGGATATTATGCTGATTGTTATTTAAGTATACTAAAAAATACTGAATGATATAGTAGATATGCCTGGTTTATGCAAACCGTTAAAACTTTTGAGGTGGAAATTCGCGAAAATTCTTAGTTATTAAGAGTGAAAATCCTACACTTAACCGGTCAAGCAACGCGCGTCGCCTATTCGCGACGAAACAATAGAAAATCAATTGTGTCTCATTAGCGGAGTTCGACAGATAATATTTCTTTAGGTACCACACAACACAAACACATGTTACCTTTGTTTATGATACACCTGTTTCTGTTTGTGCGTAACTTGTCATATAACTCTCACCACAACTGAAAAAAGGTACAAGGAAAGTTTTCTTACAGGAAGACAACAACTTGTATTGTTTTCAGTGTTCAGGAAATCCATTTCATTCATTATCCTATGTAAAAATCATAGCGTCATAGGGTAATTACGTAACATGTTGGCAATAGATTTTCCCTGGCTATAGAAATATCGTGGACAAGTGAATGATAATCACCGGTCAACCCAGATTCGTCAGTAACTGTACTGTCATGACATTACGGCGCTCGGAGGCACGCGCGTACGCATCTAACTGTAGCCCACTAAAGGGACGGGTCATTAGCATAAATAGTAGGTGTCGTTACCTAGTTTGTTATCTGTTGTTTAGTGAGCCTCACAAACTTGTGAGTTAGGTATTCGTATTACGCATTTCAATGATTTATGGACTAAGCAGAAATAAGCAACATATTTTATGTTCCCACTACTAAGACAGGCGAGAGGACTCAGTGAGAGGGAATTATGTACTTGAATGCGCGAAATTAAAAAAAAACTGAGTGTGCTTATGACCACACGACTGAAGTGAAACTTCAAACGTATTTGTCTATGAGAGGAAGAGAGAAAGAAAATGTGCGCGCGCACTGCTTTCTCTTGCTTATATCCCCCACTCAACTCCCGTTCGCCTCGCCCGATCACACTTTTCGTAACGCTTACGTCACGCGTTCGCCAGCTTACTCCCCAAGTCAAGCGTGCGTAAAGAAGTTTCACTTCAAAAATTTAAGGTGTTTTGAAGTGATTCAGTAGCAAACTGTTTGTCATTGAATCATTTCAAAATGTCTAAAGGAATTTTGAGAATTGAGCACACAGGTTTTTTCCCATCAAAGGGTTTCCTACGGCCCCTGTGCAGATGAAGTCGTGGACAAAAGCTATACTCAGTTTAATCATACTGGTTACAATGTGTGGGAATTTTAGTTTTCAGTCAAAGCTGAAAATTCCCCCGTCCGAAGAGTCTCCGTATTACAGTACAATGGCACCAGTCATAGTACTACATACTATGAATTTCAATTGTTTTTGCTGTAAACAAGAACCTTGTTATGACTAGGTAATTTTATTAGTGTCATAATTGTTTGTTGAACTTTAGTAGCGGTGCCAAATTGTTGAACTCTGCAATTGCCTTTTGGTAGCCGTTCGACGGCTTAGCTAGTTATTTAAGTAAATATTGATATTGTAACATAACACCACAATTTACCAGAATTTAGCTAAATTTACTAGCGGGATAACAAGACAATTAGGTAAATAAATGCTTGTCTCTTATTACGTGGGACATAAACGGAACTGGCGACACGTGGGTGTAGTATAGGTACACCCCTGCCCAACCCTTTGGGGAACAAGGCTGATAAACAGTGATGTTATGATATAAATGGCTCGTATTACAAAATGGCGAAATGTCGGTATATTGTACCCACTAAGAGTACACTAGACAGTAGTAGGAGGGGCCCGTGGCTAAATAAGAACAGCCGCACAGGTCTATCGATCAGGTTAAGCTATGCTTGCCGTGGTTGGTCTGTGGCCATCTTTACATACCGAGACCTCTCCGTCCCTCGGAAAGCACCTTAAGCCGCTGGTCCCGGCTGTCATTAGTGGATCTTTGACAGTCGTTACGGGTAGTCAGAAGCCCGAAAGTCTGACAACCATTCTTACCAAGGGCTCATCAACTAGTACATACCTACAGAATTGTGTTATGTAGGTACATACTACCCGTTTAAGTATTATGAGTGCCAAGAGATGTCCGACTATTGTTTATTTAAGTTCACGTGAGAGAAAACCTCGTCATTATAACAGTATCTTCATTCACACACTTGGTGCAGTCACAACTAACGTAAATGAAGCAGTAGGCAGGCATTGTAAACGATTTTGTATATATATTGTGACTTGTGATTTGATGTATTCCTTTCAGGACGTGATAGTGTACCCATTTGCGACAATTAAGTACCGATAAAGCATATTATGCCAAAATCCATGGGATTCGAGAAAAACAATTTTCATGTATTTTCTAAAATTTCCCAGAATATCTCTTTTCTCTAAACTCTCAAATTGAATGAATGGCCATCGTTGCTATTCCATTGGGTTCCTAACACTTTACCAAACCTTTCGAAGTCACCAAATTTTCAAAAAAATCAAACTGTTAAACGTTGAACGAAGAAGATTATTAACCATTTTCAAAAATGATCTAGGTAAGAACATGAATTTTAACACCAGTTATCTCAAAAATTTACGGGAAATAATAATGGTTCCGAAAAACAAATTAATCTCCAGCGATCTGTGGCCGACTAAAAAAAATGGATCTTCGAATAACAAAACTAAACTTCCGAATAAAATACTGAACCTCCGACAAAATTACCAAGTTACCGACAACAGAGGTTTTGTCAAGGGCACCCCGAGGTTCGGTTTGGTTAGGTTACTTTAAACCCTTTACATGCGGGGCTCCGTCGACATAGGATGCAAGAGCGAGCGAGTGAGAATACAAATACCTTTACCTAGGTATATACCAAAACGTAATTTAAGTTGGTAGAAAAGTATTATAGCAATAAACAGTCATGTTTATTTTTCGATGATTTCAGTATCTCATTCGGTCGTTTCGTCATTTTTATTCGGACAAAAGTAGTCGGAAAGTTAGTATTTTAGGCAGTAGATTTAATATTTTTAGTAAGGACAATTCTTATTTTTATGTTGGAGCTTTTATTACTATCCAAAATTTACTATGGCATTAAGCGTACAAATTACGAGGGAGACATCTTAACGAGGTACAAATAAAAGAAAATATACTTAGAGATGCTGATGAAACAGTCGATAATGCTGACAAAGGTCGAATTCGCTTATTGTTGAAATACTTAACAATTTTGTGATAATCGAATTAATTAACTGGTTTATGTAATCTTTTTACTTTCTCACCACCTAGCAACTTTTACTACGTTATGTAGCCAGGTCGTCACGAAAATTTTGCATGTTGAGACGCCACTTTTGAGTAGTTAGTATTACTCGCAGTCGATGAGCTAATTACTGATCACTTGTCACTCAGTTCGCGTGTCTTTAAACTACTGTACACGTAGGTGCAAACTCTTAATATTTGAAACTACTCTCAGCTGCTCTCTCTGCCGGTTGGCTCTTTTTTTTTTTTGATTGAACTCCCCTGCTAGTTCTGGGTTCTATTCCCGGGTCGGGCAAAGTGTTATTGTTTTTCCATTAGGATTTTCTTAGTAACAGCCCGGAGTTTGGAAGTTGGCGGTGTGATACCCCCATGTCTCGGAAAGCACGTTTAGCCGTTGGTCCTGCGCCTGATCTCTCTCCGGTCGTGTCGGATTGCCGTCCTATTGGACTGTGAGAGTGAGGGAAGAGGGAGTGCACTTGTATCTGCGCTCACACTTGCGCACTATATCTCCCGCGCCGAAGACTAGTCTCCATTGAGATTGGCCGCCGTGGCCTAAATACGGTCTGGAAGACTTTATTTATTTATAGCCTCTTTAGAATGTTTTTTCGTTACAGTTCATATGATTGTGATAATTATATTGGCAACAATTGCATTTTGACAACCCAAACTTTATATTATTGCACTTAGCATATTATATAGTTTGTAAGACAAAAGTATGATTTCATACTTCAATAACACAAGCAACACATTTAGTGAAGTCATTAAGATCAAGACACAGAAACGAAACCCACAAGAAGTTTTAAACGCAGTTGAATGCGCCGTTTCTAGATCATACAGATGCATTGCCACACTTGGCAGACTAATAATGATATTCAGCGAGAATTTTAGTCTTAAATAAGACATCTATCGTAGTTGCAAAGATACGTTGAAATCATAACTCATTTAATTTTTCCTTATCCTAAGTAAAGTAATCGAACGACAAAAACAAAAAAAAAAAACAGTGGCACTCCGGGAGTGCCGACAGAAGTGGAAACAAAACAAACAGAATACTTTGCCATCACTTACTGACATATCGGATATATATTAAAACCGAGGATAGCCGAATACATCCGAAGCGATGTCGTTACGGTAACAGTGGCGCAAATTCAATGGTTTTTTCCCATTTCAAAAAATGCCTAAAGCACGTAAAGAAGTTTTTACTTCAATAACTTCCAAGTAAGTATATTAACTTAACCCACAAGTTTTACACTAGTAATTACAAGACACATTAGACATTAGGCCCGCTGTGGATACAATCCGGTCATAAAGGATACGTACTGTGTCATTTGAGCAAATAGGTCACTGTAACAACAGCCTCGGAACGCACCCCCTGACGCGGGCACCTTGGCGCCTAAACTGGCGACAACATGGCGCCCGCCGTCGCCATGTTGGCGGGACTCTGCTCTATTTTATGCACTTATGGGATAATATGAATTAATTCTAAGATTTCTTAGCTAATATAAACAAACATGTGGTTAGTAACTTGGATTTTCAGGGGCTATTTCTGTTCAACAAAGATTTACTCGATACAAAAGCAAGACGTTTCTTTGTCTTGGACCTTTTCATGCCCTATATGTTTAACATTTATTTAAACAAAGTCAAATAGGATCGTTTTCTGTTTTAAAATACACAATTTAATCTCAATCTGGCAAAGCAGTCCAGATGCAATTGTATGAATTCGTCAAAAATTTTAAATGTCGGTTCGGCTGCGTGTTGGTAAGTAACGGGCACAAAACAATGGCTCATACCACCGTCGTCTAACAACATTAGCCGCGAACGCGACAAATACTCATTGTTCGTATTGCTCACTCTTTGCCCTTACCAATAAAACCCGCACTTATGGTCTAATATTTCATTTATATGCAGCATACGACGGGATTTTGCCTTAAAACAATTGATATTAAGGAAACTTGCCTGAGGTCTTGTTTCACTTAAAATGGAGACGTTGAAGGAAACCACTGTGTTAAAGTTTCAAGAGTTTATATGGAATCATAAAAATGTACAAGAATCGCAAATCGTAAACCCCATTTAACAAACCGCTTGACTATTTTACAATGTCTGTTTTTCGTTTGAATGTATTTATTGACTTTACTGTATTAAGTAAAAAATCACAACTACTTGCCATTAGTAATACCTACTTACTTAAGGCAAAAATATAAGAAATACTGCAAAATAAAAAAAAAACAACAGCTGATCCAATTATTCTTATCTTCTTAACATAAAACAGATAACTGTGTAGTTAACAACCGGCGTATAATGTGACATTTTTCACGCTTAGTCACAGGCGTTTTCCGCTTGAGGTAGATAGATCTGTGAAACGTAATTGTTAGTTTGTTACCTATACGACGGCCTTGCGCGCGCGCACTATTTGCCACCAGCCATGGCCAACATGAAGGTTAATCCTTGTAAAAAAATGTAACTACTGCCATCAGTGTCAGTTATTAATTTGATGGTTGACACCTATTTAGATTTTGTTAATTGTTCTAATTAAATCTAAGTCACGACACTTCACGGCAGGGAAGGTTTAGGTATTTGTATGTTATGCTTTTGAACTATCTGTAAAAAGAGGCTTCTGGAACTTTCTTGGTTTACAATTATGAGGTTTATTTATAAACGACTAGGTACCTGACCCTGCGAACTTTATAACACCTCAGAATATGAATTATCTTAATTTTTTTTTTAATTTCATGAGTTTTTCCCATGATTTAAAATTTATTCTGCTATTCGGGGCGGAGACAAATCCAACAAATCAAAGATCATAAAAATCAGTCCACCGGTTCTTGAGTTATAATGCTGTAACTAACCCGACTTTTTCTTTTATTTTTTGTAGATACTTAGATGATTAAAGTCAAGTGACGTTCAAACGTCAAAAATTAATGGCCGCTAAGTACTCAACTTTAAGCAATATTTATGAATAATATATTTTAGCTTAGCTCTACCTTTCACAGTTGCAGAATAGAGCACAATGTGTTTTTTTCCTTACAAAGTAATACATAAAGTTACGGTAACCTTAACCGATTTCTTATTCTGACTAGTCAAGTTATTGAATGGAAGGATATGTCCCATAAAAACAATTCTTCACATAATGCGTACATTTCATGAGTAATGGGGTCTTAAAACAATTATTTTATTGTAATTAGTCACATTTTCTGATGAAATAGACCACTGTTGCGAGTAAAACTACTGTAAACATGACTGGGTTGACGTCTGAAATACAGGAAAATGTTCAGGATTTTATTAATGAATTAATCATACTTACTACATGGGAAGTATAGGCAAAAACTATAGTAAGCGTAGACAAAAATCAAGGTTCCAATATATAGAAACTTTTGAAAAAAAAATACTGGGTGGCATACATCGACGCGCAAACTGTAACCATGAAGTCAGGACATGATTCTAGAACCCTAGCGTAGAAATATTCCAAAGATTATTAAAAAAAAAAACAGGTGTTTGAATCATGTACTGAACCTATTGTAGGTTGCGGGGCGACGTGCAATCAATTTAAATTAAAAAAAAAGAAATCTCGGAGCTCCAGTTTTTTTTTTTTTTTTTGGAGTTGACGAAAATGTTTTCAATGAAAGTTTTTTCGAATTCATTCGAAAACATTCGAATTTCAGCTGAAAACAACGATTGATATGCAACTCTAGGCAACTTTAGAACTTGAATGAAGTATAAATCCAAAAGCCACTCAAACAAATTAACTTAGCAGGCCCATAAAACAACTCAAAAACTACGTAAAATTGATGTTAATACCGATAACTAAACTACCGTATAAATATCATCTCGGCGTATAAATAAAGATCACAAATGGCATGTCGTCTGTTTTATAGCAAACGTAGATATCATTTCGCATAGTTATCGCCGAGCATCGTGCGTGCGCGCCGCATGCATGTGTGCAGTTATGCGCGCTGACTTCTAGACCGGAAAACGCTAGAAAGTGGCTTTTCAATTTACGAATAGCTACATAATAAATGCGTTTGAGTCGATTCAACGCGCACGGTGATATTGAATCACATTTTATGTTAGATCGTGATTGATGTCCTGTATAATTGCAATTAAAATACCTATGTACTTATATGTTATTTTGAGTTGAATTATGAAGCTGTGAACACTTCACAGATCTTTAAGATATTCTAGCGAAAATCGTAAAACTAACTTAAAATTAATCGCGAGGCTGACTTTAAACTTTGAACTTTTTCTTTGTTTTTAATTTTTTTTTTACATAAATATATAAGCACCTAAGTTAGTGCGATTAATTGCATTTAATTGATTGCAAAAACAAAAAAACAATAATTGCACTCAATGTATTTCATGAATAATCATATCATTATCAATATCGTATCGCGCGTTTTCTCTAGTGACAGTTTTTGCAATCCACCGTTTTCTAAAAGGTTTATTTTTCTAAATTAAACTGGACGATTTAAAAATATATATTTTAATAAGTAGGTAGTACCTCCCTAAAATTATTTTTTTCAAGTTTTATTTTATTGACAAAATAAACAATGCCATAAAAAGTTAAAAGTTTTTTTATACCTACCTATCTAAAGAATCGTGTCTTGATGTTTAGCCAAAAACCCTTCAAGATTCCTTTCGCCTACCAACAACACTGTATGAACATCGTAAACTATGAAAGAAACCAGCCTACTCTAATTATAGTTCAAATAGTTCTATTCCATTAACTAATAATTTAGAAGTATTTCGCAAACATCTCTGGGACTTGGAACTCTTTGATTGCCGATAGGAATGGATGCGTACCAAAATAAACCGATCAAAACGCTTTAAGGGAACCATTCTGTGACCATTCACATCTGCAGATCTCGAAGGGAAATATATTTTTATGGTGACCTAGTATTTACGTGTGTGGAATTCAGCTTCAGCAGTCTAATATTTGGAATGCAGTAGTGGCTCTACTTAAGTAGCAGGTTTATGTAAAAAAGTGAATGTAGTTGTAACAATACGTAACTAATTAGGAACTATTTAATTGAACTGCCTTTGTATTTCGCTGAAAACATTATTCAGTAAGCAGCTTACAAAACAAATATTACTTTAGATTCAAAAAGCTCGCTTTGGGAAATGAAGACGAAATTCAGTTTAAGTTAGATATAGCTAAGATGTCTATCATCTTGGGTTGATTTAGGGTATTAGGTACCTCTTTGATTTCCGTCCCAAGATAAGCTCACAGATCCTCATCTAGAACGCATCAGTCTAGTAAAGTTCTAATAATGTTCTAGGCACTAACTTTACAAATGAATGAAAGCTGTTTACTCATGTGCTACGCATTACTACGCCGGTTCTACGGTTCAACAGCCAATTTTCCTTGACCCCTCATGGTTCCCCCATCGCTTTTACAAAGGGCGACATAAGGGAAAACGGAAGGACAATCAGAGATCATTGGTTTATTTTCAAATGAAGCATAGAGGAGCGCCGATTGTCGGCTAAGCGGTAGTCGCATCGCGTCGTGAGCCGAACGCACTCGTGTCTGCACTGAGCTTAGTAAACACCCCGCGACACCGAAAGCGTCTATCATTTTCGAATTTCGAAGTGCAAGTGAAATAAAAAAACAAATAAAACAGTGCGTTCATTGTCGCTGTAAGGAGTTTAATTCCTGTCTTCGGTGAGATTTTATTTTTAATTTGATTGCATGCAAGTGAAGTTGCTCTTCTATTATTATAATTGCATGTTTTGATGTTATCATACGGTACCTTGTGTATTTAGCATTTTAATGAGTTTTTGCAGTGCAAAAATGTTTGTGTTAGTATACGGAAAAGCGCTATTGCATAAATTGATTTTCTTTATACCTTATATGTAACCAATCATATGTAATCGCTTTTATTAGGTAGGTAATTGAAATTTTGTTTGTACATCATTTGTATTGTAGCATACGCATTTAAAAAATAAGAGGAATTTTAATCAATGTAGTTATGGACTTGTAAAACGGGTAATCTCCAAAGACGAGCTTTGGCGCGAAACAAAGGAAAACTCACCATCCCCCATTTTCCTAAGCATACCTATAAAAAAATCTAACATAGATTTTATGGCACATATTTAAGTCTACCAATGTTATACCAGCTGACTGTAACTTGATTAGACTTTCAGGAAACAGGAATAAATATACCTAAACTTTAATTAATTCTACAATTTTCCTTAGCTCCCAGAACACTCCATTCATATTCCAATAATCCATAAAATTAATAAAAACTCAATTCATTAATTGACACAAAGCAATTACTTACGTGATATTTTTCATTATTCAGCAGCAACATTAATGTTTGTAAAAAAAAAACTATTTCGTTTGGAAAGCATAACGCGCCAGTAGCGTTCCGTTTCAGTGATCGGTATTCAGCCTGTTTATTATTTATGCATTGTCGTCTGTAACCGGCTACTTTTACAATATTAACAACACGCGTTAATGAGGCTAGTTAGTATTAATTGAATTAATTAGGGGAATGTGTGATTCTAATGTTTTTAAGTGATTCAATCACGCTATAATTAGTAACGTATTTGAATAAGCTATCATTTACTTGACCAGACATTTTCTCAGATATGTTAATTCTGCCAAGTGAGTCATCACTCTAAATACAGTAAAAAAAAAAAAGAGATATATCATAATTTGTCAGATTCACGCAAACTGACGGACAATAAAAGTAATTACGCACTAGATTATGGTTACTATTAGTACCATGGACGCACATCAAATTGGACACCATAAGTGCCGCGTTAATTGTATCGCAAGACTTCCTTATAAACTAGAATATATTACATTGTTTTATAGCCGCTTTGAGTTTGATGGGCCTTGTTTAAATAGTAAACATTTAGAGGCGATAATGCGGAACATCTTTGTAGTCACACACCATTGCCATCCCCTAATAAAATGAATATTCTTTTGGGTGTACTTTTCCCTTTTCTACATTGAATTTAATTTATAATATCCCACAGAAAAATAAAATAAAACTGAATAATAAAATGCTAAAACGTAGCGCGTAGTGTTACGTGATCAGTAATGAATGAATAATTAGTAAAATAACAAACTGTTCCCCATCGTCATTAAGTATCGCGGTCATCAGTCATTAGGGCAAGTCCATTCCAATCAATAACCTTCCATAGACTCTTATTTTAATTAGATTTTTTTTTCACCAGGTTTCCGAGTACGGAGGTGGCGCTCGAGTAGTGTGGGCGATGTCGGCGGGAGACCGAGAGGCCGAGGCGCAGGCCAAGAAGGGCGATGAGGCTGCCTCGAACGACCGAGACAGCCGGGCTGCTGCAGCATTGAAGCAGTACTGGTGTGTGGGGCTGCGAGCCGTTGAGCTGGTGAGTTACTGACTACGACTAAATGTAATTGCTATAGTAGAGGATACTGCCAACAAGGGCAATGAAGCTGCCTTCAACGACCGAGACAACGGAGCTGCAGCTGCGCTGATGCAGCACTGGTGTTTGCGGCTTCAAGTCGTCGAGCTGGTTAGTTACTGACAGAGACTAGATGTAAGACATAAACGATACTGCCAAGAAGGGCGATGAAGTTGCCTGTAACTACTGTGACATGAAAGCTGGTGAATTACATACTTATAGAAACTATTATATGTTTAAAACTTGATGACGTGAAGAATAATCGATGTTATGGCGAAAAACTTTAATGCTGGTGAAGTGAGACAGCTTCCAGTACCACGCAACTCGTTTTACAGGAGTATAATGAAATCAACTAGACCAATAATCGTATATACACCACAAACCGCACCCAATGAACTTATGCGGTTGAGCACTGTTGTCTGGCTCTAGAAAGTTATAAAATTGGAAAATTCTAGGAAGATGAATTTGCAATGGCTTCGCATAACATAATAATTAATCACCAATACCCAACAGAGGATGAAGAAGCAGACAAGAAAGAAGATGTGAAAGTTTCAAACACTCCAACAGCGCGAAGAAAAATGCGAATCAGTAGAAAATGTTCCACTAAAAACTAGTCCATATAAACAAAACCATTTAATACATTGTATAATTGGAAATCGATACAACTGGATGATCGTGAGGCACTCGGCTCTCGGCGCGTAATTACTTGCAATCATGGCGAATATGGGAACTGGCCACGTTGCGATGCAAGACATGATAATTTGTAGCACGACACACTGCCCTTGAAGTCAAAGGATCCCTTGTGCTCATGTACTTGGTGGTAATTAAATACAATACACCTCATCTTTATTCTGTTTATGTTTCTAGAAAATATCTTCAAGTATAGTAGAACATTAGAAAACATTAATGGTGAGATTTAGTAGCGAATATAGTTTGATGACAGACATGTTTAGATTGACAATGCAGATATAGGTTGTTTTGAATTATTAAAGCCATCTAAACAGAGCTTTATTTACAGGGTGGCATGACGTGCAACCTATTACCATGGTTTCAGTACATGATTCTGGACCCTCCTGGGTCGAAATTTTTCGATTTAACTAGCCTGTATTGCCCATTGCAGCGCAAAGGTCTCCCTCTCCCTTTTCCACACAATTCTGTCTTTTGCGAGTGCCGGCCAGTCCCTACGGAGGAGTCAAGCTCGTCCCGCCATCTTCGTCTTGGCCTGCCGCAATGGCGGCGTGAGTTTAGTGGGACCCAATCGGTGGTTCTCTTAGCCCAATTGTCATCTGACATGCGGCAAACATGTCCGACCCAGTCCCACTTAAGTTTAGCGGCTTTCTGGGTAACCGTTATCTTGGTTTTGGCGCGCAGTATTCTGTTCCTTATACGGTCAGAAATTCGAACCCCCAGGATACTGCGCTCCATGGCTCTCTGGCAGACCTCGAGCTTGGACCTCTGCTGAAGTGTCAAAGACAAGGTTTGAGCACCATGTGTGAGAATGGGGAGAATACATATATGTCCATAATTTTCCGTTTGAGACATAGTGGTTCGTTAATAAAAAAAATGCTGTGTGTGTGTTGTGTGTGATAAAGAAAAGTGCAATATAGTGCTTGCTTAGGTATTGCACGTTTCTATGAAACAGCAGATTTTTTTTTGATAACCGACGTAAAATTTCTTCTCGCGTCGATGTCCCTTCCATCCTGCACACCTACGTCTGTTTATGTGCACTAGTTGACATCCTTTTTCCTTTAAGGGATATGTAGGGCTTCATATACCAAGCTTAAAGCCTCGAACGTAACCGACTTATAAGGTTGAAGACCGTAATACAGCACAAACAGTCCTTTGTCTGCCTGTACCTAACTATACTAAACACTATGTAAAACGTTGAAAATGGTAAACTATGATCATCTGCCTAGCCTTTACCCAACTATGTATGTTGGGGTCGGTTTCCAGTCTAACCGGATGCAGCTGAATACTAGTATTTACATGGAGCGACTGCCTGTCTAATCTCCACAACCCTGTTACTGGGTAATACGATACCCCATGATAAGACTGATAATATACAAAGAGTTCAATTTCTATTTATTCCAAAAATTAAAAATTTACATAATATAAGCTATAATAATATGTACAATTATATGAAAAAATAAACAATCATATACAAAGATAACTGACTGCATTTATATTAAATTATACATCATATAATGGTTGGGGGACCACCAAACGATGCGTGAAAGTGAAAACCATGTAATAATCATTTGCGAAGATGCTTGCGGTATTGGAAAATCACTTGGTTGCGGTATTCAAGAACAACCAAAAGGAGAAAACAGGCGTTTGACAATGCGACCACTGGACCGACGTGCGGAAGGTACTTTCACTCAAGTACTTTGAGAACACTTGTTTTAAACGTTCGTGAGCTTTGTTATTTGAGTGAATTGTTAAAAAATAACTGAAAGTTATTTGGGATACCGGCAATGCAAAAAGTTAATGGGTGATCGTGAAAACGGTTGGTGAGCCGCAAAGGCAAGTGGCTGAAGCATTTGCAACTTTCCAAAAGGAAACGAGATTTACAATATAGAAAATAATTTGAAGGTTTTTCTTTGAAAAGTCAGAAACCAATCACATATCGATAGTATTTTCCAAGCCAATGTCATGTAGAAACTTCCGGATTTATCTGTCTATGCGCTGGACCAATTTTTCATTTTAGTTTTTATTTTCAGATCATAGCGGTGATCGCCATCGGTTTAATCGTCGGCGCTCTCTACTCCCCTCAAGTGGTGCAGTCGGACCATAGGCACATCGCTGTCATCTACTCTGCCTACTCGAGTAAGTACTCAACGTCTATTATCCATCCATTAACAGCTTCCAAAGATTTTCAAAAATAATGAAACCAATATTCTTCGAAGAATTAGTTGCCTCAACTTACCCGTCGCTTCGAAAAGCGAATTCGACATCGTGTCAGTGTTATTGGTACATAACTTAGCTGATTTCTACAAAAAATATGAAATATTCTGTAGGTATCTATTCGAAATGTTTGTCGCGTCAAATCTGCTTTGTTTCAGCCAATTTCCACTAACTAAGGATAGAGCTGAAACCATGACCCGATTCGTTCCAACGGAATTTGTTCTAATCGTTCAATTTACCAATTGTCACAGAATCGATTCTGGCACGTTTCATGGCCGGTCAGATGGCAAATCCACAGACGGGCAATTAACAAATAAAGTAAAGTGGAACACAATTCAATTATAAATAATAAAAAAACAGAGAGAAAATAAATATTCTGAAACTAGAAAAAAGATAAATCAAAATAGATGTCAAAATTTATACATAGGTAATAAAAAATAGAATAATCCTTCTTCTTTAAACATCATAAAAACGTTCGTTATTCTACTGAGTGCAGTGTCAGTCAACTTTTCGTTAATTAGTTTTTAATTCAGTGTGTAATTACTATAATCGTGTGTCAGTTCGAATCCTGTGGCATCCTTCGGATGTACCTCGATAGTGATTTCACGCCTAAACGAACACAGTCTATTGATACAATAATCGTAGTTTTTTTGCTGTAAAATTCTTTACAAATATTGGCCTTTGTTGGCTAATAAAAAATAGGTAAATGTAAAGTACGATGAATTTAAGTATAAAAAATGCGCAATAACTGTAACAAAATCTTGAAGAATCGAGTAGGTACCAATTGATTGATCATCCATGATCATGAATATTGAAGAAAACTTGTCATTTTGTTTTAAATATTCATGAAATGCTGTCGATATTTTACGTGTTTATCTTATAAATCGGTTTCACTTCACAGTCAAGTGGAAAATTGGTTTCATTGAACTTTGTGTGGAAAGTGAAACCTGTAAACACTTGTAAACGTAAACCGTCAACCGTAAACCGCAGCCTAATTGCGGAACGCCAAATCGTCAAATGATTCTGATCAGTTGGCTTCATTTCTATCACAATTGGCTTCATTTTACGATTTTCGAATTGCGAAACTCTAGTTTCTGCGCAGGGCCTTAACGTTCATAATTGGTTTCATAATAAACTAGAGTTTCGCAATTCGAAAATCGTAAAATGAAGCCAATTGTGATAGAAATGAAGCCAACTGATCAGAATCATTTGACGATTTGGCGTTCCGCAATTAGGGTGCAGATTTACAATAACTTCCTGAATGCGATGTCGATGGTCGATTTATTGTTCATAGTCATAACATTATTACCGATTTTCTTGTTTAGCGTTACTAACTTATTGATTTAGTTTCGATTGAAATCTGTCAAGCCTTCGTAATTTTCCTGTTCTTATTCGACTACCTACTTATACTAATAAAAAAAGTGAAGTGAAAAAAAAAACCTATGAAAAAGTAAAATCTAAATATTGGCTGGCCTTATTACTTATAATAAAATATTTATTCCTTCTAATTAAATGGTTTAAATTGTTTCGAAACTATTTCCCGTAGAAAATGTTTAAATGCTTCTACACACGCATCGTCACTGATTAATGTTATAGATATCATCCTGATAATTTAATTGTTCAATCATTTAGAAACTACCAAAATTAAGTTTCACGTAATTAATATTAAATCATTTGTAACACCTAATCAATTTGTTATGAGATTCGGTAGGAACGGTAATGGATTACTACTTACTACAAATTATTTTATCCGGTCAATTAAACATGATTTTGTAACCAAAGTTGAATACTTTGTTATCGATATCTATAATACCTACTTACCTATCGATACTGAAAAACAGAATAACTGGAACAATCTCTAGCTCACCTAAGCACACAACTCGAACTCTCGAACTTTTTCAACCACGAAATTCGTAATATCGGCCTAAATTACGTTTCCGTATCACTTACGAAAATAAGATTAGTTCGGGGTCCAAAAAAAGAATAAATGACAACATGAGTTGACAGTTGTCCCTAATCTCGACGTGTTTTTGCCCATTTAAAAAAAAATGTGTCACTTGTTTTGACGGATCAACTACTGTCGGACAGGCCCGAATCTTCGTTGACGGACTTAGAGAGTAGACCCCCTGATACCTATTCGATTTTCAACGTCAATTAACGATGTCATTATAATTCAGGCTACATCATCATTACGGGCGTGCTGATCATCGCGCGGCTGTTCGGCGAGTCTCCCGGATGGAGGACGTCCATTGGCTTCTCCGTGCTGGGCGTCATCATGTTCACTGCCGCCGCTGCTGTCATATTCTATGGTGAGTGTTCCAATTTTACAATTCTTTTTTTGTTTTATCTGACTAGCCAGTATTTTTGAACTGTTTCGACGCCATTTTTTGTTCACGTAGATTTTAGATTTTCAAACTGTTCTGCATTGTACTTATGTATTGAAAAGTTTTGAGTGTTTTCACTAAAATGAGGATTATTACAATAGCTGCTTACATCGTTTTTACATTTCATTGTGGCAGTATGATAAACTAGTTATTATACAACAGTTATCTAAATAAACATGTTATTTTACGCTATGTTGTGAACCGATTTATTTTTTCTAAAATTACATGCGTATCAACTAGTAATTACGCTATTTATTCAAGAATACAAACAACTGGTAATCTAGTAGTTTCTATGACCAGTCATCCGATAGAGCGTGGATAATAATCGCAATATACATATAGGCAGCTCCTACTTTAAACTGGTCTTATGAGGAATGCTCAAATATGTGCTTGTTTACTGATTAGACAAATACCTAGTTACTTTGTTTAGTTATGTGAGTGGAATGCTATGTCATTTATTAAGGTTGCTTTATAAAATACACAGATCAGACATGTTGTATGTATTTTCAATATTCAATATCACATTTATTGTTTGTATACCTACTAATATCCCTGCAGCAAGGTTTAGGTAGCTTTTGAATAGAAATAACTTATGTATTTGCTATTGCTACATCATTTTACGAGGCAATTATATATAAGTAAGTAATAATAAAATATTTGTAGGTACAAACATTTATTTTTAAATAAAGGTTTCTAGTCACGAGTAGTTGTAAAATATTAATCAATATGCACAGTGCACCTATGAGCCCACTAGGCTGTATAAGGCTGGGCCTTGGCGTTGCCTATTAAAAATGTAGACAATTAGTCTATGGGGATTGGAGTGAGGTGTAACTTCCGTTCCTTTCTAATACAAGTTATGTTTTAAAATGAATTGGTCGCAATTTTAATGAAATATTGTCCTATACATTGGCAAAACATGACTTATTTTACAATATCTACCTACGTACTTCTTCGGTTTCAGGATGGTACTTCGTAAAGGACCTTATACAATAATGTGCAAAATACAGTTAGTTTTAATTATAAAACATTACATTTATCACTACTCCATTAAAGTTTATTTTTTATAGCATGTGAGGTCCTTGATTGCAACATAAGTAATTATAGAAATTCGATTGTTTTTAAGTCTGTTAACACTAAGGTTTCTTTTACAGACTGGCACAGGTCTTACTACGCCAACCTTCGCCCGAACAAGCAGGCATACGACCTCCTTATAGCCTCAGGGGTATTCTCCGTCATAGAGGTGGCAGTCTTCCTTGTCCATGCCTTCATCACCTTCAGGGAGGAGGCCGACTACTGAAAAACGACTGGTCTTCTTTAGTAACTTAATTCTTAAGTTTGGGTGTTCTTCAATATTTTTTTAAACATTCAATATTCTAAATTTTCTAACAAAACCAAAGTCTTATCGTTTAAGTCGCATTCATTTAACTTTTTTTCCGCTACATTTCAAGTGCTCTCTTGTATTTCATTTTTTTTTTAAACCCGTTGCAAGCCTACGTATTCATCAAAGATCTTATATTTTACTTCGACATAATCGTAGATAAGTTTTTTTTTATATTCATTTATTTTAAGTTAAGTGTAGGTATATGTTTATCGATATGTTGCCTCATTGAGTAGCTTATGCTTTTTATTTCTATTTGACTTTTTTTATTACATTGCCCTCTGCAGTAGCTACAATTTTGAACGTACACATATTATATTATAATGGCAACTATTTTATTTAATATTTTATATGAAGCAGCTACGTATTTTTATTTGAATAATATGTGTATCGATTTTATTTAAAATATTTACCGTTGGTATTAATATAGACAGCTATTTTTAATTCCTCTATTTCATAAAATGGCAGCACGTTTTAAAATTTTATTATTTAAATAATATGTGTATCTATTTTATTTAAAATGTTTAAAATTGGTATTAATATGGACAGCTATTTTTAATTACCTTATTTCATAAAATGGCAGCAAGTTATAAAATATTATTTGAATAGTATGTGTATCTATTTTATCTAAAATTTTTATGGTTGGTCATAAAGACAGCTATTTTAAAATAAATTATTCAACAAAAGGGCAGCACATTTAGGGCTATCAATATTTAGGTAATATTTGTATGTTTCTTTTTTATTTTATGTATTTATTTGATAAAATCGTAGCTAATTTAATTTAAAATATGGGCAACTTTTTTATAATAATTTTATAAACAGGCAGTCTATTTTATTTAGTAATAAAAAATACAGGCATTATTTTAATGACAGGTTATTTTTGTTAGTATTTTGTCCAAAACGCAGCTACAGGTAAATTCATTAAAACTCACGCACACAAAATTGTAGATTATAAAGCGTTGCTTACAGTATATTTATTTCTTCGAACAACTTTATAATCTGCAGAATTGAGCGTAGGCAGCATTTTTTATTTATTTTTTTTAATTGAGCAGCTTTTGCAAAGAGCCTATAGAGGCGGCTATTATTTTAACATTTCATACAACATTGAGATCCAATTTATGTGGCATAGCTTAAAGTTATATTTTACAGCTACATAATTCAGAGCTATATCTAAACGCAGCTATTTGATTCAAATTAATTTGAAACCGTATTAATGAAGAGGGGCAGAATTTTGATTAAGTATAAAGGCAGCAACATACTTCAAAGCTATGTTTAAATGCAGCTATTTTTAATCAAATTAATTTGAAACCGTATTCTTGAAGAGGCAGCTTTCATTTTTATTATAAAGGCAGCTACGCACTTCAGAGCTATATTTAAATGCAGCTATTTTTAATCAAGTTAATTTGAAACCGTATTATTGAAGAGGCAGCTTTCATTTTTATTATAAAGGCAGCTACACACTTCAGAGCTATATTTAAATGCAGCTACTTTTAATCAAATTAAATTTCAAACCGTATTATTGAAGAGGCAGCTTTATTTTTAATTCAATATAAAGGCAGCTTATAATTATATTTTATTAATTACGTTCAGTATTTTAGGTAGCTACATACTACGCAGTTTTATGAAAACGAAGCTATTTTATCGCAGCTTATTATAGTAAAAAAATATTTAAATTTTTTTTTTGATCTGGCTGCATTACTTTTGTTCTTGCATTGTTTATTTGGCAGAAGCAGCTGTTTCTAGCCTTTTTTTTACATAGCAAGATGTTTCGGCCGATAGTGCAAGTATAGGTTTAGAGATAAGGTTTATAGGGATGTATGCAACGGTTAATATGTAGGTAAAGCGAAATCCTTCCTTGCAAGGATCGAGTAAAATGCTAGAGAGTGTAGAAAGTAGATTTGGATAAGAGGCTTTTGACATTACGAGGAATTTCTAAATTATTGCGTTTCAAGTTCAGAGTGTAAGTTTAAGTTGTTGTTTATTCGGTTAGGTATATTACTATAACATTCCGCTTAATTATATTATTGTAGGTGTATTTAGTTTTAAACGCATTAGCTTGTGATCCTTACCACGTATGAAAAAGTTTATTATTTCCGTAATTTCGTAGATGATACCTAGTGTGTGTTTAAAGTTTTTCCCTAAAATCAGACCAAATCCAAATTACATTTTTGCAAACGATATCTGATCATTTAAAATTGATAAAAATATTACTTTTTCATTTCTGGTAAGGATAACGGTTTATCGAATAAGTGAAGCAAAACCACCGCGAATATTTTTTTTATTATTTGCCCCCTTTTTCAGAAAATATCCTCACGAATTATGGTTTCCGTTTGTGGCAAAATATTTTATAATTTACCAAAATATAAAGTCAAAAATACACGTTTTATTTTCATTCGAATTTAGTTTTATGAATAATTTAGGTTTTATTTAAGTAATTATACATTATTTAGTTATATTTAAAGGATAAACCAAAGCAGTAATCAGTATCCGTCCAGTGGTAGTTAGGTATTCTCTGACAACTTCAGATTATTTTTATCGTCTTCAAAATTAAACGTAACTGTAACTTCACTGTCATGATCTGATTATGTTTTCTTATTAACTTTTCTTGTTGTATTCACCTTTATGTTTAAGCCTATTTCTTTTATGCTTCTTCTAAATTAGTTAAATTACTTCTCATAAGTAAGGTGTCTTCGAAAGTAGTTGTAGATTCAATTGGTGTCTAAAATTTAATCGTAATATTATAGAATATTTTTCATCATCATAAGATTAGTTAATTTAGATTTAATGTTAAAGTTATTAATTATGTGTGGATATCACATGTGTTGTGAAAGTTAATGATAAGAAAAATATAAGATTTATATGAAACATGTAAATAAAAATATATAACTTATGTAACCGGCGCTAATGTTACCTTATTTATTCCCCATTTTAATAACAAAAGGTACCCGCGTCATTCACAAACTAAACTCTCTCGATAAGAATAAAAATATTGTAAAACACATGTATCTGTATGTAACAACCTAATAAATAAAAGCATTAAATATTGTTTTATTGAAATTAATTTCGGGTGGTATTCAAGGTTTGGAAATATGATTACCTCAGTAAAAAGCAAAAAAGTAGTGGAAAAGTAACAATAACCATATAAAAAAGGGCCATAATACCGTATGTTTGAGAAAATCACAAAGGATGCTGAAACTGAAAACGGTTCTTAATCTGCAACAGAGAAATGTGGCTTTGTACATACGCCAGCACATCAAGCTACCCGCATCTGTACAATTTTCCCAATCAACCTTGAACCTCAAAGCTTAGCAATAAAGTTGAAAATCTAATTTTGACAGATTGTAGTAGCTTGATGTGCTGCGTCTGTACAATTCATCGTTTTCGCTCCCGTCCACTAGAGTGGCTTTGGACGCGTGAGCGGCTATAGACCGATCATAACAATGCATTAATTGACAAATTGTTCAATGGGCAATAGTGGTGCTTCGAAGCAATAATGATCCTCGTTAGAAACAAGTAAGTATAATAAATCATCAATCTTCATTCATCCCGATTTAAGTTAGAACGGTTTAGTTTATGGTTGCAAAAACTTTCAGATTGTAGTAAGTAGGTAGGATTTCCTCAAGGCTGCATACTGAGCCCATTTAAGATTTTATATTAACAAATCAGGCAATAACATATCACACATAAACTGACGCCTTCTTCCCATGGGGGTTAGGCAGAAACTACAGAACAGCACCTGATACGATCCTTACGTACTCCTTTTGACTCGTTTATACATGTCATACACGCACGCCAGTTATGAGTACTACGAACTTGAACTTTCTGAAGAATACCATCAAAAAGGTCAATATGTCCTTCTATGTCGTCGTCCCCCCCCCCCCCTCCCCAGTATAGTATGTATACCAAGTTGAATTCATTGAAGATTGTGGGAATCCTGACTAGACATTACCTACTAGTCAACTGAATTGGCAAACTAGGTTTCGGCTCGATACCTAATTAAGTATTGTCTGTGCGATCCAGTAAGAATGATTTTACACTGATTAAATACACGGTGACAAGAGCTGCTTTGGTCAGACGCAAATAAACGCAGCTCATCATCATTATCAGCACATGAAGTCCACACCTGGACATTGACCTCTCCAATCGCACGCCATTTAACTCTACCACTGGCTACTCTCAGATTGAGCCAGCCTCCCTGCGCAGGCCAACTACTGCAATGAACTTAAAGTCAGCTTTATTCACAATTTCTGAACAGGACCATCTTAGGGATTAAACTGCACGGTATTAGCGTAACACACTATCAATCATAATCTGAATAATTTTGCAGGATATTGCTAATACACTGCTTCATATGTTCGAAAAAATTGTCTGCTCAACAACGTAAATAACGCAATGAATGTGGTTGAACTGTCAAAATGGTAGCCATTGCTACTGTTAGTATGTTAAGCAAATATCCCGTTGCGGCTGCGCGTGATTTCCACATTAATAAAATGTAAAGGACAGTGTTGTTGTCAGCTCATTTGAATAATCTTTATCAGCCAAAACAGATAAATAATGAAGGCTAAGGTCATCCTGTTTTTGTGGAAACATTTAAAATTGGCTGTAGGTATACTGGAGCATGATGAATTTACGAACACAGAATTGCTGCTAAAGCAAGGCATAATCAACCTATAACGTCTCACTGCTGGGACACAGGCTGTGAGAGACTGAGCAATAATCTACCTTGCGGGTTGGCATGCAGAATTCCTGACCGAGTCCCAATAACTCGGCTCTGATTGCTACTATTGCGAGTCGTCAGCTGGGATTGTTTAAGAAACATATTGGTTTTTGTTTACTAAATGCGTCAGAGGATTAAAGGACCATGTATCAAATATCTAAAAAGTTCTGATTGACACTTTGACACGAGTGACAGTTCAAAATTAAAAAAGTAAGGAAAAAATAAAAAAAAATACACTTTCAACAACAAAATAAATAAACAAATCATTACATATGAATTTATGTTTTTAATTATAAAATAAACTTACCTTTTCAGCTTTCGCCAGATAAATCCACAGCTTTCTCCAGGTTGAAAACTTTTTCTGGTCGCTAAAATTATATTGCATCTCCTTCGAAGCATATCTGGTACTCAGAGGAGACCGATAATTGCAGTACTCTGAATTCTGTATTTCAATGGGGGCGTCAATTGAAAACATTTTGATCACAGTTTAATGTAAAATGTAAGAAACACCGTAAATATCTTGTTACGTCGATAGCCGCATACAGCTGACACTTTAATGAACATAACCTAACAATACCAAGGTCGGGCAAATCGGCGGGAGAATTCGATTCCGATAACAAGGTTATCTTTTAATGTTGGCCGCATGACGAAATTTGAAATAACTTGTGACGAAAGTAGATTGCTTATTGTGTCGCTAATACAAACAAAATGTTACTTCATCATCGAAAGCTAATATTGACATAAATACGTACGTAATGTAACTTTGTACAAAATAATAAAATTTTATTGTATCCGAAAATGGGAAAAGGCTTTAGTTCATGCATGTTCTGGCTGCATCAATTGATCACTAGCAGAATGAATAAAAACAAGTACTTTGTTTAATCTTTACGGAAAAGTTAGATAACTACCCAAGTAGTTTCGTTATTAACAACAGGATTAGTAGTTAATTAAAATAATTCAAGACATAACTATAAAAATATTTTTTATTTACATCAACAGATTATTACATTTTATTACTTAGATACATGTTTTGTTTTTTATTAAGTATAAAAATACTAGCTGCATGAAAAATACAATCATTTGGCAGTTATATACTTAGAGATCTAAGGCACCAGTTGTTAACAGTTCACAATGTGTATATTGCAGTGTGCTTCATATACATACGCAATTTAAAAAAAAAAACAACCAGCGCAAGCGCATGCCTCTTTCAAAATTTCATTTTAAATATAGAACCCAATGCTCTATGACCAATCTACTTACAAATATACAAACATACAAATATTGTACAGTTTCTCAGCGGCAGTCTATTAATTTATGATCTATCTTGCTTTACAACACAGATAATTGTCACATTACAAAAAGGAACTGATCATTATACTCCCAGTGCACTTTACGATTCAATTCAGTGTGGTCAAAATAAAACTAAGATAATATATAACACCTTCTTTGAAAGTAGTTGTGATTCTATTGCACTATATCATAGTATACAAGACTATCGAAGGATATATGAATCAATGTTACTTCTTAGCTAGGGATTTCATCATTTTCTCTAATTTCATTGCCTTCTGGATATCTCCCTTGATCTTCAATTTGCCCATCATGAATGCTGTAGTTGGCTTCAATTTACCTGTAAAGTACGTAAGTATAAGTTATGTTATATTATCACAATAAAGCAGTGAAATATCATTAGAGAATTATATATAATATAGTAATATATAATGTGGTATTTATGGTGCCGGATAATATTATTATCCGGCACCCTAATTGCGTAACACACTATCAATCGGAATCTGAATCATTTTGAAGCACATTGCTAATCCATTGCTTCATAAGTTCGAAAAATTTGTCTCCACAACTCGTAAATAACGCAATGAATGTTGTTGAACTGTCAAAATGAAACCGATTCCGATTAATAATGTGTTACGCAATTGCCCCGCAGGTAAATCACGTTTGATAGATCCGGAATGCTAAAAGGTATAAAAAAAATTGTATGTACCGGCAAACATATCAGCGAAGTGCTGTCCGTCCATGGTGAGGGTCGCGTCCGGGGGGTTCTTGGGTTCGCCCTGACCGCATTGTCCATCGCCGTTCTTCAGGTCCAAGTGCCAAACTCCTTCCTCCTTACCTAGATACATTTCAGTGTTATAAAAATAATATTGGTTACCAGTGGGTAGCCAATATTATTTTTGGTAGAATACGTCCTGACCAAGTAGATATCTATTTTAGAAAAAGTTGATTTTTGTGTGACCATAAAGAAACGGTCCTAAATATATTTTGGTTGCAATGGAATTTGAATTTTATCACTTATTATGACATTGTGTTGGTTGTTCTAAAACTTGATAATTATTTGGTATTCTGAATTAAACTGGAAAGTAGACAATTGACCCATGCAGAAAACTTAGGAAGTTCTATTTTGTAGCAACTAGAAATTTTGTTCTGCAATACTTCAACTGCAAATGACGTTAATATAAGGTGTAAAAAAATTAACTGCAAGAACTTTAAGAGGTGCTTTAGACCATCGAACTGAACAACTTTCACTATGGGACCAACTCTGAAGTCACGAAAAAAAAATGAGCTGTTTCATACATTTTGGCCGAGTAGGTACTTATTGAACTTTTGTATGAAACAGCAGATTTTTTTTTTCGTGATTTCGGAGTTGGTCCCATAGTGAAAGTTGTTCAGTTCGATGGTCTAAAGCACCACTTAAAGTTCTTGCAGTTAATTTTTTTACACCTTATATAATCGCGAATAATAATAATTATCATAATACCTTTGACATTGAACTGGTAGACGGCTTGGGTCTTCTTGACCAAGTCTGACGAGAGAACTTTGGTGATGGAAGCAAAGAGAGCCGGGATCTGGCCACCTGACCCGGCTTCCTGTAATTGGTAAAAAATAATATGAAAACAAAGACTAAAAGTAATAAGCGTGTTTTTAGCAATCCATAGTTTTTATAAAATAGCAGTTTGAATTAGTATCAAACCTCGATTATAGACAACTGATGTTTGATTAAGTTTTTTTTATAGGTTTAACCAGTGTCTGTCCTACTTTACTAGCAAAGCACAAAGCAAGAGATAATTTATTTATTATATGAAAGAGCATTCAGGCGCTTTTGAGTAATGATTAATGATAACACTATCTATCGATTTTTTATTTACTTTTTATCGACAATCTATCAGTTGATATTTCAGTTACATTAGTGGTGTGAGATTTTACCATGAGAGTAAAAGCGTGGGTATTTATTCCACTATTTTTATTAATAACTAAGAACGGCTGCAAGCCATTTGTCTGGATTTACAAGAATAAGTCTGAATAGGTAAAATCAAATTATCTACTCTATTTATGTACTCTCAAGATTATACCTGCAATCTATCTAGCCTTTTCCCAATACAGGGTGTTACGGAAAGGGTATATCAATACAAACGGGTTGAAGAGTGTATCTGGTCTAGAATCTCTGTACAAAATTTCAGCTCAAAAGCATTAACTTTGAAAATGCTTAATATTTTTTTATTTCGACATCACGGCGCTGCACTGGCGCGCGGCGGCGTGATGTGCGTGTACTAGGCGCACAGACACACTACAGATAATGGATAATGACCCTCGTAGTGCGGTGACACGTTTGTTATGATTTCAATTTAATAATAAATAATAATAATAATAATAATAATAAGACTGGCAACACCAACGTCAACAAGTCAATTTCATTCAAGCTTATAATTTTCAGATTAATTAAATTTTAGAAGCAGTTTTATTGTGTAACTCTACAACCAAAGTCCAAATACCTACTCGATTTTATTTATTTTCAATAGAAAAAGTACAATGAACCATAATAGTCCAAATTTTTACCAAAAACAGCCGAACCGGAGGTGACATCTGTCATGTCACCTCCGGTAAAACCAAAACCAAAGAAATAGTACAAGAATGTTGACACGATCAGCCGCAAGACGCGCACGCCTACCACCTCCGGACTCTTCGCTCAGCTCCGCCTCGCCGCCCGCGCCGCCGGTACCCAGCGCCACTGTGAGCGCTGTGACGAGGCCGGCCGCGGCAGTTGCGTCGAGCTCGAGCGACGAGTATTTCTCTCCGCCCACGACGCCACCACCTGTTCGTCGACGGGGAGGACGCCGGCCGCCGGACGGCTTAGGACCTCGAGGCCCATCGGCCTCTGATAGGGTCCCAGCTCCCGGCGGAAGTGTGCAGCGCATGAGATGGACACGATCCATCAATGAAAACGTCATGCGCTCATACTATGGGGCTACAGAGGGGGGAAACAATCTGACCGCGTATCGTGTTCGGATGCTCTCTCTTTTTCAGGTGCTTGAACCAGCTGTCAACGTTTCGGTACAACGACTATCGGATCAGGTGCGGGTCATCCAACGTAATCATATGTTGGATGACACTATACTTGATCGCCTGCGAAATGAAATACAGAGTAGCCATGTCATCGCTCCCCAGTCGCAGACTGCTGTAATACTACCGCAGTATAATACAAGTCTTGCTGACGAGGGGAGTAATGATCGGGCTACAAACGTAAGTACCCAGTGCAATGAGGAATTGAGGAGTGCTTTGGAGGATGCGATTCAGGAATATCGCTTCATGTCGCCCGAACTTAGGCCACGCTTGCCTCGTTTGCCCATGCATAACAAAAATAGGGCGCTGGTGGCGGTTCTGGATTCGCAGTTGTCAAAATATTTTGATACCTGCGAAGACCTCACCGATACTCATTCGATTCTGTACTGCGCGGCTGTAGCGGCATGTCGTGTAGCTCACGTTAAATTTACCAATGACTCTAGAGCTACACGGCCGAAACCAGCCGTACCAGCTTGGCAGTGCAGAATTGAACGTCGTATTGGTGGGGCCAGAACGCTCATCGGCAAACTAATCTGCTTCAGGGAGGGCAATACTCGCCCTAGAGTGATGCGCTTTGTGAGGCGGGCATTCTTGGGGACTGATATCAGCCCTCAAGACTATATGTCCTGTGTCACAGAGCGCATCGACTTCCTGAAGCAGAAAGTGTATGCATGGGCGAACCGTATCCGTCGGTATAAGCGGCGAGTAGAGCGATACACTCAGAATCGCACCTTCCAGAGTGATGAAAGGTGGGTTTATAGGAGTTGGGAACGACCGGACCAAGGTGTGGCTGACACGCAACTGCCGGATGATGATGCCATGTGTTCCTTCTGGCGCAGTATCTGGTCGGTGCCTGTCAGTCACACCGAAGGTGATTGGGCTCGAGAGGTCGAGCGAGCCTGCGATCCAATACCAGAAATGGGGCCTATAACCATCTGCCCCCAAGATGTAGCTCGTGCAGTCCGTCCACTGCCCAACTGGAAGTCTCCAGGGCCGGACGGGCTGCAGAACTTTTGGATAAAATGGTTTTCAAGGTCGCACGCTCGCTTGGCATCTCAGTTCCAGGTCGCTTTGGAATCTGGTTCGCTACCCCAGTTCCTAACGACAGGAATTACCCACCTGCTCCATAAATCAGGTAGCACCGCGGAACCCAAGAATTATAGGCCGATCACGTGTTTACCGACGGTTTATAAAGTTCTTACATCCATTTTGAGAGCTAAAATTAACAAACATATAGACACCAACGCCATCATGTCTACCTCTCAGAATGGATGTAGGAATGGATCCCGCGGTACTAAGGAGCTACTCCTCATTGATATGGCCATCAGCCAACAGGTTCGTCGCTTCCGAAAGGATCTGTCGACATGTTGGATAGATTATAAGAAGGCCTATGACTCGGTGCCACATACATGGCTCATGAGGGTGTTGGAATTGTATAAAGTAGATACAACTCTGCGCACCTTCCTGATGTCGTGTATGGGGCAATGGAGGACGGTCCTTCGCTATCCAGGATGTCGAAATATTCAGAGGAATAGCGAACCGATAAGGATCGAGCGAGGCATATTTCAGGGTGATAGTTTGAGTCCGCTTTGGTTCTGCTTAGCCTTGAATCCTCTTAGCACACTGCTGGAGGATTCAGGTCTAGGCTATCGGTTGAGGAGAGGTGGTCAGGTTATATCGCACCTCCTCTACATGGATGACCTAAAACTCTTTGCCCCCAACAATTTGCAACTGATGGAGCTACTGAAAGTAACTCAAACTTTCAGTAACGCTATTAGGATGGAATTTGGTGTGGACAAATGTGCGGTCATGCATGTAAAACGAGGGGAGATTGTGGAATCCGTGGGAACTCAACTCTCGGATTCCACAAACCTTAGAGCCCTCTCCGCATCCGAAACCTATAAGTATTTGGGTATGTCGGAAGCGTTAGGCATCAATGTTACTGACATGAAGCAATCGTTAAAGGAGCGCTTCTTTGGCCGCCTGAAAAAAGTGCTTAATAGTCTTCTATCAGGCGGAAACAAGGTGCGTGCCTTCAACGGTTGGGTCATGCCGGTTTTGATGTACTCTTTTGGCATACTCAAATGGACTCAAACCGAACTCGACGCCCTGGATAGGAGGGTCCGTACGCTGCTGACTGCAAATCGAATGCATCACCCACGGTCATCGGTAATGAGGTTGTATATCCCGCGAAAGTGTGGAGGTCGAGGGTTTTTAAACGCTAAGACCCTCCACAATCGCGAGATATGCAATCTCAGGGAATACTTCCAAGAAACCGACGTGGGGATGCATCGAGATGTAGTCATAGTGGACAAGGGCCTCACCCCGCTCTCCTTGGCTAAAGAGAACTGGCGCAAACCAGTAGTGCTTGACACTAATGATCGCATGGAGGTATGGCAGAGTAAGGAGCTTCACGGACGCTTTCTTCGGGCCCTTCATGGACCCGATGTAGACCTACTAGCGTCCGTAGCCTGGCTACGTTGCGGTGATCTCTTTGGAGAAACTGAAGGTTTTGTTTGTGCAATTATGGACGAAGTTATGATGACAAACAACTACCGGAGATATATTGTGAAAGACGGCACGGTTGACATCTGTCGGGCATGCCACCGGCCGGGAGAATCAATCAGGCATATTATCTCCGGGTGTTCTCGTCTAGCTAACGGAGAATACTTGCATAGACACAACCTTGTAGCCAGGATAATCCACCAGCAGCTTGCTTTGAAATACAACCTTGTAGAATCGGAGGTGCCGTACTATAGGTATGTGCCCGACCCAGTTCTCGAAAATGGTAATATCACATTGTACTGGGATCGATCCATCATAACTGACAGGACTATTGTTGCCAATAAGCCTGATATAGTGGTGGTGGATCGATCAGAGCGGCGCGCAATGATTGTTGACATAACTGTCCCGCATGATGAGAACCTCGTGAAAGCTGAGAAAGATAAACAAATTAAGTATCTTGACTTGGCTCGCGAGGTTGTCGACATGTGGGATGTGGACTCAGCGATCATTGTGCCGATAGTCGTTACAGCCAATGGTTTGATAGCCAAGAGCCTCGACCAACACCTAAGGAGGCTCTCGTTGGGCAGCTGGATCAAGGGCTTGATTCAGAAAGCGGTACTTCTGGACACGGCTCGCATTGTCAGGAGGTTCCTCTCTCTGGAGCCCTGACCGCCGGTAGCTTGGACCCTGTTCCCGATACCGGTGGGCTACTATTTTTTATATTTTTAAATGTTTTTATATATTTTTTATACTAATATTTAAAAATATAATTTATATGTATATAGTGAAATAAAGGAAATAATAATAATAAATAAAAAAATATTAAGCATTTTCAAAGTTACTGTTTTTGAGCTGAAATTTTGTACAGAGATTCTAGACCAGATACACTCTTCAACCCGTTTGTATTGATTATACCCTTTCTGTAACATTCTGTATATTGGGGTCGGTTTCCAGTCTAACCGGATGCAGCTGAATACCAGTATTTTACATGGAGCGACTGCCTATCTGACCTCCACAACCCACTGGGTATCACGATATCCCTTCGTAAGACTGGTTGTCAGTGTTTCGGGCTTTTGACGACCCGCAACGACTGTCAAAGATCCAAGAATGACGGCCGGCACCAAAGACTTAACGTGCTTTCTGAGGCACGGAGGGGTCTCGTCTCGGTATGTAATGAAGGTCACCCATCTACGGACTGACCTTGGCAAGCGTAGCTTAACCTGATCGATCGACCCGTGCGGCTGTTATTACTTAGCCACGAGACCCTGTTCTCAATATTATACCTCTATTTATATTGCCATGCATATTTAACAAGCTTCAAAATAGCGTATTTGTAAACAGGTTAGGTCAAAATGTTAATACATACATATTTCCAACATGCATAATACTTTTTTTCATGTTATTATATTAGGCAGTAAACATGCAGGCGGACCACGCGATGATTAGTGGTCACCGCCAGTGTGTTACTAAACTACAGATAAAGATGAACCAATATCCATCAAACTCAACACCGCTGCTTGTCGGAATTATTAAGAGGGCGCCGACCATAGTCGACCGCACAGTGGCGCCCTCATCGTTTTTTAGGTTATTTCTTTTATTTTAGAATGAAAATGCAGAAAATAAGCACGTTAAGTTGTGCTCCACAAGATTGTACGTTAATATTGTTGCAAACGGTAGTTTTACATTGTTTAGTTTTATTATAATCATTAAGACGGATAAAAGTGGCCACTATTATCCGTTTTCGGCGGCGCCCTCTTAATAATACATGCACATGGTAAGACAACACAAAATAAAAAACAAACATGCATAAGAAACAAATGGTCATAGATAAATCTAGACATTCATTTTTATTTTTTCACACCGGTTTAGCTTTGACTTCCTTCTTGGTCATATGCGGTAGGTCCAGGAAGAAGTCGGGTAACAAATTGTCTACGTTGCCTGCGAACAAAGGGAGATTCCCAATTTGAATTTCCAAAAATTCCAAAAAAAAGAAAAAACTGTCAAATTTTTAAATTTCGTAACCATAAATTGGTTTGGACTGGTTTCCTGGACCTGGGAAATGCCTGTTTGGAAGACTTTTACCTTTGACCACTGATTTTTCTGGTTATAATACAAGTTTAACAGCATACTTATATACAAAGTCGTGTGTATAGGGTGTCCGGTAATTAATGGTTAACCTCTTCAGGGGTCATTGTACTTATCATTATGAACAACTATTACTATGGGACCAAACCTGAAATCGCGAAAAAAGAATTAGCAGATTCCTACATTTTGACGAGTTATGCGAACATAAATGAAGGGAACAGCTGATTTTTTTTCGCGATTTCTTGTTTGTTCCCGTTGTTCATAATAATAAGTACAATGCCCCCTGAGAGGTTATCCATTAATTACCGGACATCCTGTATACATGGTTGTCGAATCTTGCGAAGTTAAAAAAGGCGCGTATTTGCTGTAAATGACAGTTATAATTTAAAAAATCCAAACATACCATAAAAATATGGATGACAGATCTACTGCTCACTAAAGCCATTGTTGTTGAATTGTAACTACCAATACAGCTAAATACCTCCACAATCTAAGGTTTCCAAAGACAAACCTTTTCCTTGTAGTGGACCGCAGAGGTATGATACTGTCTGGCGCGGTTAGCCGTTGATACAGTCTGCCTGTGCTGTGACAGTGCCCCAGGAACATCCAGGAAACCATCCAGTAATAAGTTATCCACGTTCTCTGTGATCAATCATTACTCTGTGTAGTGATCCTCTGGGTATAGCACAGAGTAATTAAGAAACAGAGATAATAATGGTAGGATGGTAGAATGGTAGTTATTAAACCATGATGCGTGTCTTTAAAAATATATTAGCTATGAGATGAAGGAGATAGTATAAATGTGGGCGATCCATTTGCCTTCCAAGGTTAAAGCCGACAACAATTGATATAGATTGGTTGCGTTATTATTAATTAGTTAAACAATGAGCTTTACTCACTCGCTACATTGCAAGAAAAAGAAAGGGGGTGACTATCGAGATGACGACTAATATAGATGTATGGAAGAAAAAGACATGTTGCGCCGACCTCAAATAAATTGGAATAAGGTCAGGAGAATGATGATAAATTGATGACATTGCAATAAAAATATAAATAGGAAGTAAGGCGTGGTCTAAGAGGTAGGAATAGAAGTCCTAACATCAAGCAATGGACAAAATTGTCAACATTTTATATGCTTTGAGTACGAGGCTTTTGACTACATTACATATATGTGTATATTTTGTCTTTTTTTTACTTGTAATGTGCGTTTTGTTTGTATAGAATAAACAATTTTTATTTTTTTTAAGTCCATGACAGAACTTGAGCAAAAAAAAAATACAGAGTAATAAATAAAGCAAAAATAAAACAGCTAAAAGCCATCGCGGGTCGTAACTAAGGAATGACACACAGATGACCAGTAGGTCTATTGCTGCAACTGATTAAATAAATGGAGAAAAAACTAACCCAGGCATGGATATTTTGAACTGATAAATGTATTTTAAAACATTCAACACTACTACTACTACTACAATAGGAAGTGCTGAAGGGCGGGCGTTTTGGGGGACTGACTGTCATTTGTAATTTTGACGTTCGAAAAGAGCTGATTCTCAGCCTAGTTTGAATAAATGATTTTGATTCAAAAATCTCAATCAACCTATTTGTAACTAAATGGCAACTAGATATATTTTTAATATATAAAAGAAGAAACTGACTGTCCAAGCCGCTGGGTCTAGAGATTCCAAATTTGGCACGTAGGTTCCTTATGAGGTCTAGGGGTGCACTAAGAAAGGATTTTTCGAAATTCCACCCCTAAGAGGGTGAATGGGGGGAGGGTGAAATTTCACGCGGATGAAGTCGCGGGAGGAAGCTAGTTTTTAATAAATTCGAATACTTACTGGGATCGCAAGCGTAGGGAGTCAAGTCCTTTACACCAACGGATTGCACAATGTCTTCGTCGATGGCAAAGTTGCCCGTGTATGTTTTGGGGTCTCTGTGAAGAGTGAAAATACATGTCATGGTAACTTTTAAAAGATTTGTAGTTCTCGCCGAAAAATTATCGTTTCATTCCGAGGCCCATAAAAAATTATAGCTGATGAAATGGAGACAGTATAAAATCTGTTACATGTGAATTCATGCTTGAGTACATGGGTGTCTATTACGTTTAAAGTATGATTTGTTTACAAATAGAACTATCTGCAATCATTCTCGATTGGGCGATTACCCTATTACTGAGCATTCAAATTGAGGCACAATGTTTAGTAGAGAATGTTAACATGCACACTTAACACGAAGTACATAAAACGTCCCAACGAGGACCAGTATATCCATCCCTAATAATACCGGAAATGCGAAAGTAACTCTGACTGTTACTTTTTTCGGCTGGATGGGATTGGATGATTTCCGCACATAGGTAGATCATGATTAAGACAGGATATTGTCTTTCTACCCCGGTAATACTATCCCCTCAGATAATTTCCGACGCCCACGCGGACGTAGCTTAGGGCAATAGCAATTACTCGATAAATGTGAGTCCTGAGGGGAAATTCTTATAATTTTAAGAACATTCAGGTCTCAATCTTTCAAAAATACCTCTAATTTCCCTAAATTTTTGACATTTGTTTGTCGCCGAGATGAGGCTGCGACTAGATTTTGAACGTTTTAAATTGCGAGAATTGGCCTTCTGGTGTCATATTGCTTCCACGTTTTTTGAACGCGGTTGATACGAACGTTGGAGTGTACTCTAATAAAAAAGAATTGCAGATAAGTACTTGCTAAGCATGACGTAAGCGGCATCAGAGACGATGTCCACTTTACGACTGGTGGAGCTGGTGCCAGTCAGCATCTCAATGGCAGCAGTCGCAATAGCTGTGAAAGAGTGTTGCCATTATATTAAAAAAAAATATTCCTTTGGCGACATAGAGGTTAAAACAAATTGTACAAACTATGTGCGTGTGTAAAAGAAGAGACGGTCTTGAAAAACAAATTAAAATTCATGGACCAAAGATTTAAATTGTTGTGGACAGATATTTTAAACCATATTTTATTATTTTACCAATACATACCAGTCTTGGGCCAGAGAGCGTTGACGGCAATGTTGTCCTGCTTGAATTCTTCAGCCATGCCCAGCACACACATGGACATACCATATTTAGCCATTGTGTAAGCCACATGGACTGAGAACCTGAATTATAAATATTATGGTTTAATTTATTTAGTAAGTCCACTTGTGTAATAGGTACTTAATAATATGTTTTGTGGCTCCATATTGTTTTAATAGTAAGGAACAAAAATTGTAGACAGTTAAATGAATTCTTGTCGATGTATGCATCAATTTGAGGCTGACTGTACAGACGCCAGCACATCAAGCTACCCGAAATAGGGTAGTGTCCTGGGTAAAAAAATAATAATTCTAATTAGACCGTCAGTTAGATTATCGAAAAATAATGGACCCGTATTTTTTCTTTTGTCAATCAAACAAAAAATGACAAAGATAAAGCACGTCAAAATTTGGGAGTGGGGGGTCGTGACGTCACGCCGTGCTAAAAAGTGTCGCACGGCGTGACGTCACGACGAATTTTGACGTGCTTTATCTTTGTCATTTTTTGTTTGATTGACAAAAGAAAAAATACGGGTCCATTATTTTTCGATAATCTAACTGACGGACTAATTAGAATTTTTTAGGAAACTAGCCTATTGTCAAATTTGCCTAATCAACTTTGAACGTTATGCTGTAGCGATAAAGTATAAAATCTATTAAAGAAATTTGACAGATTGTAGTAGCCTGATGTGCTAGCGTCTGTACATAACATTGGATTCGACCGAAAAACCGGGTCGGGCGAAGTATTATTGGGATTTTCCATATAGAATATTTCAGTAGCAGCCCGGAGTCTGGATTTGTGCCCGGTTGATGGCACTAGGCTCGCCCCCTATTACATGGGACATAAACATAACTCGTCAGTTATGTTTAAGTCCAGTTAAGTAAGTAAGAACTGCACCTATAATAGTTCACCCACATTTCGTCAAATGTGGGTGAACTATAGGTGCAGCTCTGCTTAACCCTTCCAGGAATACAGGCGTGATGTTCTGTTCGACCACAAAACTTAATAAACATGAATTCCCTACTATCACACTAATATTATAAAGTCGAAAGTTTGTGAGTGTTTGTTTGTTACTTCTTCACGCTCAAACGGCTAGACCAAATTTAATAAAATTTTGTATGGAGGTAACTGACACCCTGGATTAACATATCGCACCTTCGATGCAACAAAGTCACAATAGCTCATTTTTTAATTATTTTGTTTGTTATAAGTAATTTTACGTTAAAAATCTTCAATTTCACAATTTGGCATACTTACCTCAATTTTGCAGTTTTGGCTATTTGTGACTGTTGCACCGAAGGTACGATATAGGCTACTTTTTATGCCAATATTACCACGGGATTGACACTTATGCGGGTGAAACCGCGGGGCGCAGCTAGTAATCTTTTCCACTTCTATTGATCTACTTACCAGTACTCCCTCTCACATTCTTTCTCACCTGTGTCCCAGCAGTGGGAACATTATAGGCTGATTATACTATATTAAGCTACGTTACTTACCAGTAGGGGTTCATGTTCAAGGGTGGCGACAGGTTGAGGATGTGCGCATGGTTGCTAGCCTTCAGATGAGGCAGGCACAGCTTGGACCTACAAGATGTAACATTTTTATTATAATCGCAATTAAAATTATGTTATCTATGCTCTCCCTCTATCACATGGGACTTACTCCTTTCACAGTTACTATTTCCCTGATTTTGCTTCAAAATGAGCTTTATTCTCATTGCCCTAAGGTTGCTGTCAGATGTATAATAGCTGCGAAAGTACTGTATGGCGTAACTGGCCAAATTTGGGTAAACTAAACATTCCTGTCTTGCCTTCGGAGAATACTTACTTCATGTTATGTTGTATTTTCTTGGCAATCATAACAGTCAAGGTAACTTCAATTTATTTAGCTACAGATCATAAATGATTGGTGTAATTTAAATAATTTGCATATAAAAGACAGCCATTTTTGTAAATAATAAAACTATACAATGTATGTCTACCTCCATAACAATCATTGAAACATTGTTTATTTTCATACACATTTTTCTTTTAAAGTGAATGTTATTTCACAGAACTTTCTTGTTTGAAGTTGCTTAATTTATTTAGAAACATCTCTTTAAAAAATTCACTGACTTGCCAGTAAAAAAAAATATCTACATACTTTATGATATTCAAAAAAATAAATATGAAAACCATGATGATCGCTACAAAAGTCACTAAGCCTTTTGAACTAAGTAAATGAAATGAAATTGAAATAATAGGTATACTGTGTAAATAGGATAGGTATGAGAACTCTTACGTCATGTTAAAAAAAAAAAATAAGCTAGAAGGAGCCGACATTTCCTATCTAACTACCCCTGAGAAAAAATGGCGAAACAACAATTTATGGCATTTTCTTTCATTTTGATAGTTTACCCGCGTTCATTACGTTATGTACGTTGTTGAGCAGACAAATTCATTAAACCTATGAAGCAATGGATTAGATATATTCTTCGAATCTTGGATTGTTATTGAAACTCTGTTACGCAGGGGTCACTTACGCCAAGAAAGTTCCCCTGGTGTTAATGTTGTGCATGAGGTCGTATCTCTTCATGTCGGTCTCAGCGGTGCCGGTCAGCACGATAGCTGATGCATTGTTCACCAAGATGTCAATGCCATTGAACTGTAATAGACAAGAATTGTTAAATAATCAATTGCGCACATAAAAAGAAAAAACTCAACAAAAAACTACCTAAATACAGGTTGAAATTGAACACATGCGACAAATCGAAATGGGAGATTGTACTCATCATTATGAACAACTTTTACTATGGGGCCAAACCTGAAATCGCGAAAAAAAAAATCAGCTGTTCCCTACATTTCGACCAGTTATGCGAACATAAATGTAGGGAACAGCTGATTTTTTATTCACGATTTCAGGTTTGGTCCCATAGTAAAAGTTGTTCATAATGATGAATACAATTTCCCATTTCGATTTGTCGCATGTTTTTATTTTCACCCTGTATATTTTCAAACCAAGTGTACAAGAATACAGAACCTCCTTTTTTAAAGTCGGTTAAAAAGAAAGATTATATTTTCACAGGAGGCACTTTTAGAATCAATTAATTACATAGTGGCCTTCTACATTATGCATTGTTGTACTCCATGAATAAGATAAAAATCTGATTTCTCACAAGTCACAATTAACCTGACTGACCCAACTTAATCTGCAAATTAGCCCTCAAATCACTTATATTAGATTTGACAGCCAAGTTGTGATTGAAAAACTAAAATAATAATGACTACTTAACCACAAATATTGATGTGAAAGACAAAAAATAAAATTCAACACACACACACACACACCTGCAAGTGCCTAAATGCATTTAAGGATACCATACCATAGTATATTTGAGCTTAAAATAATTTATGTATTCATTCTTCGAGATATTTGTTTTTACATATACCTAATTACCTACATAACTCCTTAATATTCAATAGCAGTGATCTTTGAGAAGGTCATTTTTAGAATGCGTAATTCTGAATGATGTGTTTGTAGTCAGTACTCATCAATCATTCCTTATTATTAATTTAGGACCCTCATGAATATTGCATTGTCATGTTTTTGTTGTTGGTTCTTTCAATGAAAACTCATGTATTGTTATTTGGAAATTATTATCTTTTTATATGAAATGACCTTTAAAAGCAAATCTTCAGATTGTGTTAACTGTATGGTGATAAGCAAGGGGGCCATCTTTTCTTCATGTGTTGATACTTTTTTCAGCTATGGATGTCTATGGCAGTTTGAAGCAGGTAATAGCCTACATACCTTCATTGGAATGAATGGATGGCTGGGACTTTATGAATAACTAGCTGCGCCCCGCGGTTTCACCCGCATAGGTCTCGATCCCGAGGAAATATCGGAATAAATAGTATCCTATGTCCTAATCCAGGTCATGGTCTACCCATGTGCCAAATTTTATCCATATCCGTTCAGTCGTTTTAGCATGAAAGCGTAACAAACATACAAAAAATCATCTTTACAATATTAGTTTAGAGAAGTATAGCCTCAAATCAGCGGGGTAATTGCGTAACACAATATCAGTAGCAATAGCTTTCATTTTGACAGTTCAACAACAGTATTTATGTTGTTGAGCAGACAAATTGTTCGAACATATGAAGCAATGGATTAGCAATATCCTTCAAAATGATTTAGATTGAGATCTACAGTGTGTTGCGCAATTAGGGTGCAGTTTATAAATATTAATATGTATGAGAATGATTGTTTACCTTCTTGACAGCCGCATCAATAGCCTTCTGTATTTGTTTCTCATCCCTCACATCAACAATGCATGGCAGGGCTTTGCCTCCGAGGGCTTCAACTAAAAACATAAAATGAATCTATGGTATGCATGTTGTTGTCACTATTCTATAAATCAAGTGCCCGAAGGTTGGCAACTAATGGAATAACAGCTTTAATATTTATTATATATAAAGCCAGTAATGGTGGATGGTCAGAGGTTACATCTTTAATCAACAATAGCACAAGATTAAAGATTAGGAAAAAACATTCGCTCAAGTGGCCATGTTTGCGTATAACTTGATTATAATAACTTTCAAATATAGAGTTTATTATTGTTTAATCGTAATCAGCCTATATTTTTCCCACTGCTGGGACACAGGCCTCCCAACGTTATTAGTGGCCTTATTTTTCCGGCCGTTTTTGTTGTGCTCATCGGAAATCTAGTAAAATTGTTGATTGAAGGGTTAAATAAGATAAATATTCAACCAATGTAAGTAATAAATTGTTATACAATGTTCCCAAAGACATCTCTGATGTTTGTAAATCACTGTTTTGACAGTTTCCAAAACAAATTGATCAAGGTCAACCGAAGTTTAAAGTCCAAAGCAATAAATTATTATGGAGGACAAAGTCCAATCCAAATAAGTACAGAATTTTATCAAGAGATTGTACAGACGCCAGCACATCAACCTACCCGAAACTGTCACATTTTTCCAATCAACTTTGAACCTTATGCTTTAGTGATAAAGTTGAAAATCGATTAAAGAAATTTGACAGATTGTAGTAGGTTGATGTGCTGGCGTCTGTACATTTATGGCATAAAATAAGACTCCTGCAAAGTATGTTGTGAAACTTTTTATCTGATCGTTAAACCGTTGGTAGATAACACTATGGTATAATCTGCATGCCTAGATATCTTAGACAAGAATAGTATAATAGCTGCCTTTTTTGTCTGTATCACGATTGACGGTTTGCATGTTTTTTTTAGTAATTTGTCACAATAAAACATAACATGTACAAAAATGCAACTCTTGCAACGCAGTCTAGCACAGCTATACTACAAAAAGTTATGAGATCTGTAACCGCTTTATTCATAAAGTTGCTTAGTAAAGTTAAGTAGTGATTAGCAACTGTTTAACAATACATTTTTGATGCTTGAACATCACTTAATTTTAATCATCATTTATAAATTAACTCCCTAATATAAAACCAGACTTGGTTTTATATTAGGAAATTAATTTAATTAATTGAAAATTATTATTAACCGACTGGTTAATAATAATTTTCAGTAATATTGACTGCTAAATATATGGGAATAAATGCTTAAGTGCTTTGTTGTATGGCCATTATAATGACATACAGCTGAAACTATAATTTATCAAATGGGTGAGAATTTTTTTTATGATTTGTTAGCTGCCACCGGCTACAACATATAGTTCCACTGGTGTAGAAATAATAACAATAATAAATCATTTATTTATAAACCTAGTGGGTGATTACTGGCTAAATAAGATACACTTTCAGCCAAATGTAATCATAGGCCCAATATGTAGTACTTTTGTACTACATAGGCCCATAATTATATTGTGTAACGTCATAGCTCTCTGTTTAGCAATAATTATGATTATATCAGAGAGGTACAAAAAAGGCATTATGTATCCTCAATACAATAGATATACACAACATTGAAGTGATAGTTTACAAAACAAATCCATCTAGGCCAATTATCAGAAGTTCGAAGTCCAAAGCAATATGGAGGGCAAAGTCCAACTCATACAATTTCATATTTAATCAAGTTATAATAGTAGATTTATGAATTAATCAAGGTTCCTGGCTATTTATGGAAAGTGTGCAAAGCTGATAAAGAAGGTGAATACACTTACTTTCTTCAGCAGCAGTGTAAATAGTTCCAGGTAACTTAGGATGCGGCTCAGCCGTTTTGGCGGCAATAACAACGTTGGCACCATCCTTTGCTGCTTTCAAAGCAATAGCCTTACCAATGCCTCGAGACGCGCCAGTAATGAACAGCGTCCGTCCAGCCAATTTCCTAATTATACAACGATACGAAAAATTAGAAGAAAGTAGACCACACAACTGTACAGGTTTCGAATACTAATATCTTACCCGGTGTTAGCTACTAAACTCATTTTAACAAGATTATTTTATTTCTGTCTGTGTGGAAAGGGCAACGCTGTCAAATCTTAAAACTGAATAAGAAATTCAGTCCGATGTTAGTTTTCTTTTTCAAAAGAATTCGCTTGACAACAAGTTGACAACGTCAACAAATGTCAATGACTGAGCGAATGAAGAACATTGACGTGAAGAATGAGTTGAATGGCGGACGCAGTGTTGCCAGATCCAATTTTCAAAAGTCCGTAGGGCTACGCTCAAAAATCCGTAGAAGTCCGTAGATTGCCTCTACAAAAATCCGTAGATCTACGGACATTATTTAAAGCTAAATAAACTGACTATTTAAACATGGACTGACCTTAAGCTTAATTCTTTGCCGGTAGTGAAATTGTTAACTAAAAAAAAAATCGACGGGAAAATCTCCAAGACGAAGGAAAAGCAATACAAATTGTATTAAAAAATATATATATTGATAATTAATTAGATTCTCAGTAACATGTGTAACCTTTTTTTAATCATATACTTTTGAATTAAATAAATCAAAATGTTTCCTCTTTGCTTTTACCTCATAGCAAGTGTTTTTATTGCACTTTTTGTATAAAGCAGCCCTTTTATAGATTCTGTGTTAAGTTTTTTCTGGTAGATGGAATCGAACAAAAATCCGTAGATCTGCGACTAAAATCCGTATGTCCGTAGACAAGACCTAAAGCACAGCCTAAAGTCCGTAGATCTACGGACAAATCCGTAGGTCTGGCAACGCTGGGCGGACGGAAATGACAATGACAAACTGTTTTACTGTGTTGCCAGCATGGAATTAGAGGTTCTTGGTTACCAGCGTTATGAATAACTTTTTGCTTCTCCTCAACTTGTCTGTTTATCACAACGGTTTTCACTGAGTCTGAATCGTTAGGTAAGTGTAGGTTATGGTAAATTGTTTGTTTCGATCGTTGTCGGCACGCGACACTATTAAGCGATGTTTATAATTAAACCACTATTTTTTGTGAGTATTTCATTTAGGGGACGGAGGGACAGGGTGTAAGGTTCCATCATCGAAAACGCTCTAGCGTAATCTAATCCTTACACGAGTGGTTACCTAAATCCAACGGTCTTCCAAGCCGGCCTGCCAGTTTGGCGTAGGTAAGTATTAGAGCTAAATATCTCTAATCTCTCTAATATCGTATCTGAGAGTTAAGGCCCATGTAAAGCAGCGGACTGCGATAGCCTAAGTTAGAAGATACGGCTAAGTAATTTTGTTGTAGATAATCTGAGAAAATTTCATCCGGATTCAATTGTAGCCATATTTTGTTACTTTAGGTTGTTATTGCATCCGTTTATTTTCTAAATAAAGTACAACGAAATAAAATAAGCGAACTAGCTTGGGGTAACTGGCCCCTCAAGGGGACGTCCTAGTGGAAGATGACGGGAATCCACTGGATGTGGGCGTATGGCCGATCGTTGTAGCAACCCTTCAGAGAGGCCTATTTTCCTGCAGTGGACGTCATTATGATGATATTTGTGAGTATTTAGAGACCATTCTCTAAATACTCACAAATATCATCCCCTTTGTACCCTGTTCCTCCATAGGAACAGGGTACAAAGTTCCTCCATTGAAAAGGGAAGATCTCTTTGGTGTCATGTAGGTTTTCCGTAGCAGTCGTCTCGTAGGCATAACGTAGCGTAGCAGTCGTCACACGGGCGTTCCACAGCAGTCGTCACGTGGGCGTTCCGTAGTGGTCGTCACGTGGGCGCTCCGTAACGGTCATCTAGTAGGCGTAACGTAGCAGTTGGCACATGAGCGTTCCGAAGCAGTCGTCTCGTAGGTGTCGTAGCAGACGTCTGGTAGGTGTCGCAGCAGACGTCTGATAGGTGTCGTAGCAGACGTCTGGTAGGTGTCGTAGCTGGAGCTGGTGGGTATGACGTAGCAGTCGTCTCGTAACATAGACGTTACGTAGTAGCCGTCTCGTAATAGGCGTTATGTAGTAGCCGTCTCGTAACGTAACATAGGTATTACGTAGCAGCCGTCTGGCAGGTATGACGTAGCAGTCGCTTCGTATCGTAGGCGTTACGTAGCAGCCATCTTGAACGCGTTACGAAGCAGGTAGTCCCATATAAAAGGAGGTGAGTGTCGAGCCACACTTTGCCTGACCCGGGGATTGAACCCAGGCACGGGACCTTTAGAGATCGCGCTTGCCGCCACATAACCGTAGAGGCAGTATTTTAAAAATAGGATTATTAAATAAAATGACAAGAAAAGATTTGAAATACATTTATTTTTGTGCATCATTTCATAACCCCACTCTCGCTAATTTCTAATGTACAACACCAGATAGGGTGAATACATACATGATAATCTAAAATAAAACTTTAAATTATTTATATCATAAGACATTCAGTTAGGCTTTATTAAAAATTGCAATATATCTTTTATTTATGGCTCGAATCATTGATAATTTCTTTTACATCTTTATATTCTTTTTATAATTCTGTTCTAATTTACACTCTCCCTTTTGTACACAGCAATTACCTACAGAATTTACAATTACTTTACAGTAACATTATTGTAAATTACACAATTCTTGAGTATTATATATTTTAAATTAAGAAACAATCATTCAGTCCATTCATAATCATGTCAATAAGATAATACCTACTCATTATAGAATTTAAATAACAAAATATTTTGTTAAGAGATCTAAGCAAGTATTAATTAATAATAAAAATAATCCTATAGCATGTAGGAGAAATATTTAGGGAAACAGTATTTTTTTGGGACCACTCATATTTTCTATCAATTCATATCTACACTTTTCGTAAATAATAGATATTTAGACAAATTAATATAAAAGTGGAAACAAAAGTTATTTACAAAATAACTTCTCGACATTCACACAGTTTAAATTATCAAAATATATCTACATAATTAATTTTAACGATAGATTACATTAGTTTTAATTTATTTACACTTATTCTACGCCTATATTCGATAACAAACTCTTTTTATAACTGCATAGGATAAGTAGGTAGTTCCCTAATTATGTTGATGTTGGTACCTACATAGACATTTATTACATGCAGCGGTGGTAAAAAAATATCGATGAATATCTAGGAAAATTCTGTTCAAGATGAAGTAGGTAAAGTACTTAGGCAGATCGTCCACGACGCTACTCAAAAGTAACTGGCTACTCATTGGTGAATTGAGTTCAAATTCCAAATTCCTGTTTGGGATACGTAATCATATACCTAATCTGTCCGTTTATTTTATTGCTTTTAATCACATAGCGATAAAGAACTGTAAACATAGTATCGTGGATTAGGTAATAAAAATGTAACCCTGTTTACCTCAGAGATATGATTTTATCAGTAAGTATTATTTTTCGAAAATAATCAGGCACTTTGATACACGTTGTACGACTTCATTATATTAAAAAAAAAGTTATTCGTTCGTTTTACCAACTTAAGAATATTTTTTTCTTTTGTTTTCTATTTTCAAACCGATTATTTTTTAATTTTTCTTTGAATTAGAAGAGGAATGAGTTTTTGATGATTCTCTATGATATCTGAATAAGATTTTTTTAGGTAAGTAAGTCTATGACCTAAGATAGTTTAAATTGATTGATAGAACTACATAAACATCACGATAAGAAGTAGAAATTCATCTAAACAGGAATATCTATCTCGTTAAGCATAAACTCTATTCTATACCAGTCTAACAAAATAATAATCCGTGGAAATCTGATAGAGACATTAAAGCGATAATATTTTACAGTGAAAAGCACCATAAATTCTGTTTAAATATTTACTATTTATTACTCACAACTTTCACTTAACTATTTAAAGCATTAACATAATCAGAATTGGCACCAAAATTAAACTAATAAAGATGTTAGTTGCTGTAGAAATAAAAAAAGTCTTATCAAGAAAGAAATCTTAAATAATTGACCAAACGATTACCGATTTTAAGCAGGTTATAGGCAGAAATAAATAATTGTAATATTCACCCAAATTAAAATAATAGGCGGTGAAGTTTCCAGACGGCTAAGTCATTTCTCATGTCTTATTTACAAGCGCTATCTACCTTCCTACCATGACTAAGCAGTTCCAATTCTAAATCCTATGCCACGAAAAAATATCTCTATTCATTTGCCTAGTATACAAATAAGCCCGTTCAAATGTAAGCGGGTTGTTTGGCAGAATGTTGCAGTGCTGCCAACACATCATGTTTGAGCCTGACGTACAATCGTCCCTTCCTCCACGGATTTTGAAGTTGTAGGGGTCTGAAGTCATCTCGGAGGCATCTTTCGCGGGCGCCTATGACGGCTACAAGGCAGAAATCTTGTAGTTTCTCTGGGCCATAAACTGGGCCAGCTTTGCCTTTGAGCACGGCGGCCATGTTGAGTTGTTTGACAACTAGGTCGATGACTTCCCGCGCCGACGTGCGCGGCGTCACGTGCAACTTGAGCGAGGTCCCCGCCGCTAAGCCGGTTTCGTATGCAGCGAATACCTGGAAAAAATGATAAGTATCAGTCATGCATTCCTAAATACAGGTCGATGTTACACGCGTTAACATAAATGCAATTGCAGATGTGTAATTAAGTCGTTTCATTAGTATTTTTTGCTTAAACAAAAAGTTAAGTACGGTACTTAATAACTTATTTGAAGAAACATTCTACTAATTAAGTTTTCGTTTGCCTGTCGGCTTTTACAATGTTGAAATTAAAGTGGTTTCTTGTATGTAATGTACCTGCAATATCCCGGCCTGGTCAGGCGTGCGCTGCTCCGGCCCCTTCACATCCTCACTTTCCCTCCTCTCATCAGTCTTTGGAACTTTATTGTGATACTCCGCATCTTCCTGCGTCTCCAACAATGGCTGACGTTTGACGCACAAATTTGACTTGGCGAACTCCTGTCCCGTGTCAGTGAAGTCTACTTCTCCTTTCACGTTCGTCATACTCTTCGAAGCTATGACGTTACAAGGGCTCCTGTAGTGCTTCCCTTGAGGACGGACTTTCAAAGGAACTGTTGTTAAAGGACAGGTCTGACTCTCTGAGTCACTTGACAGACTCTGGGCGGATTCGGAGACATTACCTTTGGAAGTTCTAACGCTTATCATACTCCCTGGATAATATCCCCCTTTAACAGTGAGCAGAGGGCTGGATGTGGTGGAACTAGCGTTAATACTGTGAGGTCTCGGCTTCGGCTCCACGTTTTCATTCTGGAGTACCAGAGTATCTTCGCTCCGAGATGGCGGTAAACGATTGCTACCGATGCTATTATGAGAACCAGTTGACGACTTTATGTCGAACTGCGAATTGCTACTCATATAATTATTGCTAATAGCACTGGATTGTGTGTACTGGGAGTCGGCACTTCCTTTTCTTGGGAATTTGTGAGTTTCTGGGTTCAAGAATTGTGAGCTACATAGATTGAGCGTAGACACTGATGTCTGGCGAGGGGAGAGACTCAGCTGTTGTTCAGATTTGCTGAACTCTGGGTGTAAGTTGGCATGGTTACCGTTTCCAGCAGGACCGGGCCATGATCCCCTACCGGGGGAGGTTTTAGTTATTTTACCATCTCTCGAAGGTATTTGAAGGAAGTCTTTAAATTTGCTATCTGTCTCATTGACCTCTGCAGGGTTTTCTGTAGACTGTGACGGTGTTTTATCGAAAATGTATTTGAGCAATATTCCAGAGCTGGGTGCAGCTTTATCCTTATCTCTCGCAAAACCTATCAGGTCCATGAGCCATCGTTCTGCTTTCCACACCGTGTTCAGGTTATTCTGGAGATCTTCCAGTTTGGATAGTCTTTCTTTGGCTGTCTGTAACTCCGTGCAGGAGAACGCCTCTCTATGAGAATGGGCGGCTAAAGCCACGTCTAATTCTAGAACGCAACTGAGTTTCGAGTATTTGTTCAGAATATTCGTGTGATACGTTTGCAGGTGTATCATTTCGAATGCTTGTATCGGTAAGCTGAGCAGATCACCCTTCTGGAGGAGGATTTCCTTCTGTCCTGGTACTGAGCAGGCTTGCTCTGCTGGAGGACATATCATGACGAAACTGACGTCATTGTTCAGTTCAACGACCTCGAGGTCGTAGATTCGGTGGGCTATGACGCTTTCGATGGGGATCTCCATTTCCTTAAAGAGTCTTCGTGCGCCTGAAGCGATCATATCGAGGAACATTTCTTGAGATTCTGAGGGTTTCTCATGACCGCTGATAGCGAGGCTGTTGATTGCTTGTGAATCATCAGATTTTCCGGATTGGTTTTTTAGGTGCTCCCATTCTTCTCTGTAAAGGGAAAAAGACAAGGTTCTATATACTCGTAGATAGACAGGACAAAAATCATCATTCTGGGCTGATTCTATATTTTTTATCTTTGAAGCATCTTGAATAAAGTTCAATCAAATGGTAACTTACGCAGAAACGTGTGGGTTGTCCCTGACGCGTGTGTGTGGCGGTACGTTAGGAGTCCGCGCAGGCGCAACGATGCGAACAACTTCTACTGACGACTGCAGCTTTAGGTAGCCCAAGTATAATCCTCTGGGAAGTTGTACGCGAGATACCTATTATGAAAGGATAAAACATAAAATACGTGGGCAAACTTTAAACTTGAAACTATGCCTCTACTTCCAAAAGTCATAACAATTTTTTAACTTATTTGGCATTCAAAAAACAGCGAGGCTGGCTGCTTTTATTAAAGGCTTTTATTTAACTTGACTTGTATGTATGTGAAGGTGGACTCTTGCAAGTTAAATTTGACCCACTTCGACAAGCTTTTATATAATATAAATTGTGTAATGACGTTATTAGTTGATAGTAAAAATTTTAAAAGAAAAGATTACTCAAATTTACATCGTGCAGCACTGAGGCTAAATCTTATTATTTAATTAATATTAAATCTTATTATTTACAATTAAATTTTGTGAATTAATTGGAAAATGAATAGGTTTTGTAATTTAAATCTTATTTTTATCTTTTTAGGGCGTAAATAAAAGCTTTTTTTAAAAGTTTTTTTTTTAATATTAATTTATTGTCTTTGGAAGGTTACTTAGCTGCCAACATTTTAAGAGTTTTGTTGTTTGATAAATCTATCAAAGTCGATTTTACTTGTTATGTAGGTACACTTGGTTTGGTAACCACAAGTAAAGCGCCCGTGGCTTCGAGAGATAAAATATACTATAGCCAAAAGTTGCCCAGAATTGTCAATAAACTAATTAATTACGTATTTGCGCCTTAGCTTTAAGCTATTGGTGTAATATCTTGTTTAACGAACGGAACGCAAATAATGATATTTAAAAACTCTTTGATTTTTAGAATACCTCATATTCAAACGGTTGTTTATTTACCTGATGATAAGCAATCTGTTCATGTACAGAAGCCATGAGCAGTTCTCCTATAGTATTATCCTCGCTGAGCACTCTCCTGCGCAGGCGCGACACGGCCGCCCAGCGCGAGTTAAGCGCTGAGACTGACTTCACGGACTTAACGCTGTTCACGCAAGACAGGACTATGGTGCCGTGGGAGTCCCGGAGGGGCTTGTGGTAGAGTTGGCCTGGAAGGTAATGAAGGACAATGGTAAAAGTGTAATTTATGGTTACGCAGTATTTTTTTTATGTGCGTTCACTGCTATGTACGTTCACTGCTGGACAATCCTCTCCAATGACACGCCATAACTTGCTTGACAGCTACTCTCATCTAGCTGCTATCAGCTGCCTTGCGAAAACGTTTATTGGAGGGAGAAAATGGATATGGCATTTTGTAAAACTCAACTAGGTCAAGGACATTTTCCAGATGAACAGGTTAACCCATAGTGCATCAAAACAGTCTTTACGAATGATGATACTTAGGTAGGATATCTGGCATAGACGGCTCATCTTTTCTTCACACGATTAGCAATTTTTTCCCCTTTTACGCCAGAAGGGACCAATGACCACGAAGGGCGATATTGGAATGCAAGACCAATAAATCGACACTAACCTAAGTCCTGTATACAGAGCGCGGACTGCATCTGCGCGGCCGCCGTCAGCAGCTTGAGTCTGAAGTGAATGGACGAAGACGTGTGCTTCTCCATGTCTGACCGTAGCGCCTTCACGTCGTCCCATGAACATGATACCTGGAATTGGAAAGATTTGTTATTTTACTTTTAGCCACACAAAACCTATTTAAGGCTTGTGCACATAGAAGGGCCAGTCACTCTAATAATCTATTTGGCTGGCTAATGTTTTTACCAAGTCATGAGGTATTCTTACACTATAACCCCCTCACTAATAAACGTATTATATCAGATGAATAGTTACTACACACCGATTTCTCTCTTTCAGTCGTCAGTAATTTGACTTTCGAAAGAAGAAGACAAAGCGCTGTGTAACTATACAGACGATATACAACGTTTATTAGTAAAGGGGTAAGTGAGTATATTATGTTGATAGTTTTTTGTTTTGTTTAAAAGTGGAAATATCTATATAGTGCCAAAGAAAAATCGACTAAACTATACCTATGCAGAATGAAAAAATAAAATCATCTGTCTTTTTTTTTCAGATCTGCATAGTTAGCTATTCACAAACACTCGATACGCTTCCGTACCGTATCGAACATCAATCAATGTTATTATAGTACGAGTCCTCATGCTGCTCACAGTCCAAAACTCGAAAATTTTGTCAATCAAATAGACGACCGCTAGGTATTATTCCGACAGCATTTTGCTGCCGGGAGCAAGGCAAATGAGGTTATCGAAGCTGGTGTGTTTTCTGTATTGATTGCACCTTTAAAATTTCTTTATTGACGTTTATACCTTTCTTCAATAAATAACGACTTTAGTAAAATCATAAAAAAAAAACTTTTTTACAACACTAGGTATATTAACTTTGAATTAATAAATATATTACTTTTCCCTGTTGGTAAAGATTTATCGCTAAAGTTTTACTGTTTTTGGGCGACAGCCCTAAAAATAGCATAAAATGATTCGGGTTATCGCAATTTTTGGATTGATAGGTGTTAAAAATGATCGGGGGTTATGTGCGTTTAGAGTGGAGACTCTTTTCGCCTACCGAGTGATCTCAGGGAAGACGGCGCACAATGACAATTGTAACCTAATAATCTAACCCTTGCACAGTTAGGTTTTGGGGAGACCCCTTTACAGTCTCCCCAGGGATCAGGCGTTGCACAGAGGGGGTTTCGCTTCGGTCTTTTGGGAGGTAATGGTGCCCCTTCCATGTGCAGATGGTGACCACCAGGGAAGGTCTTTCTCCGAAAAAAAAAAGAGGTCATGGTCAGCCTATAGCAGTTCACTGCTGGATATGTCTCGTACGTTATTTATTTCAATCTTTAGTCCTTACATTCCTCTCATCCAGCTGCTATCGCTATCTGCCACTCAGTGAGGATCGTCACTCCATCAGTCTTACCTTTAAAATGCTGGTTAGTAATATTTTCCAGCAAAAAAGACCTTACCTTCATGAGCCAGTGGAAGTCGGTGTAGATGCAGGTGGGGTACGTCTCGTCCACCTCGATGACCGGCAGGAACTCCTCGCTGGTCACCAGCACTTTGTCCTCGTGGTATAAGATGCAGGCTAGGTATACGCCCCTGAAACATTTAAATATGATATTGAAATACTGGCGATTTTTGTAAGTTTCCGAAAATCAGTTTTTGGGTGAGTCAAAAGTCAATTTCTATGTGGATCCAGTATTAGTCAACTATTTTTGCGTTTAATGTATATACCTATGCCTGTGCCATTAAGAGTAGAGTGCTACTATCATCATCATTCAACTGAAAGACATTCACTGCTGTACATAGGTCTCTCGAGTAGTCCTGAGCATCTCTAAACAGTCCTGTGTTTCTCGTATCGATCCGATCCACCTTGTACGAGGGCCACACACGCTGACCTTCGGGTAGGACAGTAAATAGGTTTACCCACGTCGGAACATACCTCCTCAGATTCTTCTGGAACTTGCTGGCGGCGGTGAACAGTTGCCGTATGGTGGCGGTCTTCTTGCGCGGCAGGCGCGCGCCCGCCGCCAGCGGCCGCGCGCGCGCGCTCGCCGCCGCCGCCGCCAACGTCTCCAGCGCCGCCGTCGCGCCGCCCGAGCCGCGGGACCCGCGCGCGCACACGTCGCGCCAGCCTGCACAGATAATAAATTAATGTACCTGAGTCATCACATGGACACATTTGCATATAAGCTAAGTCTTATAATAAAATGTACATGTACATAAAAAGTGAAGAAAGAATCACAACGGCATAAAAAAGTCAACACGAAAAGTGCCCAAAAGGCTGGCAACATTGCCACGTTGTATGACAATACTGATTATTTGGCCAAAAATCAACTATTCATAACATGATACAAAATGTTGTAAGTTTTAAGATGGTAAACAGGCCAGCGGTCTCGTAGCTGTCACCTACAAACCTAGAAATTTGGCAAATGCATTGATGTCTTTTATAATATCTTGTTTGTAATACTTTCCCAGATAAACTGTTTGGCTACAAAATACTACAACTAAAAGTATATCTCAAAAAGTAGCGATAAAGGTTCTTAAAAAAAGTTGCTAAAAGTCGTATGACATTTCATGACGATAACATAATCACTAAACTGTAGCAGTATTTGCGAAAGTGTCAGGATGAAAACTCTGACACTACAAATGATGCTAAAGAACTACAAAATAAATACTCACTGCTAGGAACCACACTCCTGGGCACGGAGACAGTATATGTGCCCCATCCCTTGATATTCCCTGCCGCCGCCCTGAAGAAGTACCTCCTCCCGCGCGTCAACCCAGCCGCTAGCACACGGGTACCGCTGTTGGTACCGGACGACGCCACCTCGCGGCAACCGCACACGTTGGAGAAGTCGGCACGCGATGACCATTCCACTGTAGATCGATAAGACGAAAGATACACAATCTTGTAACAGAGTGCTTAAACCAACTGCAGAAATACAAATGATGTTGATGAGAATATGTCCAATAGTAATTTCTTTAGAGGGACATAAGAACATGAGTGGAAAACATTTTGAAGATTCTCATGTCAATGACTTTTAAAGTTATTACAACATCCTTCATGTCCAGGATTCGCATCGTTATTAACAACATAATGGGCATTTCTGACCATCCCAAACTGAAGACTCCATCAGTGTGAAATGAAATTGTTTATTTTCTAAATAATATATCAGAATCCCTTTTACACGTCATAAGTATTATACAAAAATAAGCTAGATGGATTCGAAATTTCCTATCTGACTGTGTGGATAATTTTCGTACAATTTTTTTATATTTTGAATGAAATTCAACTAACCTCTATACTTAGTAATGATCGGCAGGTCCTTTGGAACTGGCTGCATGGCTCTAGTGTCCTTCAGTCGAACTGTGACTGCATGGGCACCACAAACTTCCAGGTCCGGGGGTGGAGGCGCCGGCGGCACCCGGGTCTGTTGCCACCCTACGACGAGACGTCTGGAGAAGAAAAATATTACCTATTAATCCTTCGATTAAACGTAGATCCACGCGAGACACAACGGGTTTTTAATTGTTTCTGTAATTACGATATTCAACCGGTTAAATAAATATGACTGTAACTGGAATCCGCTAGATGTAATGAGCACGAGAGCAGTCGATGTGGAGGCACTTGGGAGAGGCCTATGTACAGCGGTGGACGACTTTTAGATGATATGAAGATGATAAAGATTGTACCCATTTGTCTTCAAAGCGAAGCTCGCAGGACATTACCTACACTAATATTAGTCAAAGGAATGTTGATCGCAGTTTAGTCAAGAACGAAAAATGGGACACTGTTGTGAATTTGGCCTTTTACGACACACTTGAGGGAAGAATAGAATAGAATAGAATACTCTTTATTATGTACACCATTTAATTTACAGACATAAATATAGAAACTTTACAATGGGTGACACAATGGGCGGTCTTATCGCTAAGAGCGATTTTTTAAAGACAACCTTTGGATGGATTTAAAAAGGGGAGGACAGACAAATACTGTAGGTAGTCTGTGGTGTACCATTTACATACACACACACACTCACACGATACACTTACGGTGAAGGAAAATATCGTATGGAAACCGGCATGTCCTAGAACCAAAAATTCGAAGACATGTGACATCTACCGACCCGCACTGGGCCCGTGTGGTGGATTACGGTCCACTCCCTCTCACAGAGACCTCTCTGTGTCCTTGTGTCCCATTAGTGGGAATATTATAGGCTGATTATGCTATACACTTACGTGGACAGAGGATCGGGGAACAAATACAAAAGATACATTCTTCTTTTTTGTAGTCAATAAAATAAGAATGGGTCACACGCATGTTTTGAATACACAGTTGGACTGATAGCTTACTCGTGGACAACTGTTGTATAATATCAAAATATGTTTAGGAAATTGATGGATATTATCACTATCATTTGTCGCGTGAATGCATCAGCAATAACTGGTGAACACGCCACAAGAAGATAATTTCAATCAAGTGTGAGATAGTAGGTATAGTGCATTCTTCTACAATGCGCAGTGATGTAATCTTTATGATAACATGTATGTATCTTCTATCTGTTACAAGGCTCTTCAGAGATCATTTTAGTTTAGATAACAATATAATTTTGCACTAAGAATTCCAAATCACATACAATCTAATACATGTTACCTTAATTTTATTAAAATTATTTACGTAAATTATGTAATTATTTTATTAGAAAAATGTGAAGGTTCGAAGGTACTCACTTGAGAGTTCTGACTCTCCTCTCCCAATGTTGAGCTTGTTTGTCTTTCTCGGAACCAGTGCCGCCCGCACATCCTGTTGTACCTGCTGCTTGATTAGCAGCTGATGACCTGTAACATTCACAAAAGAACACTTTAAGTTCCTGCACTAACATTCAGACACCTGCGACCTGGAGTATGATTGCGAAACACACTTTTGCCTTTTAGTCTTTTCCAAAAACATAACTTCATAAACGAAAATCCGCTCCGAAAAGATTACTTGTTTGCGTCTAGGACTATACTTAATAACTAATTTTTCTCCAAAGCGATTAGCATTAAGCTTACTAAATTCATCTTACAATGTAAGGTAATATTGGACTCCCCTCCGAAGTCGTTTGACTCGTTAAATCTAACATCAAGTTGATTAATATTCGCTTGCATAACTGAAAATGCTTCAACCTGCTCGCTTTGTAGGATTCGCCCTTTACCCCGAGGCCACACTTGGAACGACTTGGCTCTAGCCCTAATACACAAAATCATGGATTCGTGTTTTTTTTACGAATGTTTGACCCATAGATAGGTATATGAATTTCTATGGTTTGACCAAAACTATTGTGATAACATGATACATCACGACTGCTCTGATAGTTAGGTACAACCAGCACATCAAGCTTCCCGAAACTGTCAAATTTTCCCAATCAACTTTGAACCTTATACTTTAGCGATAATGTTGAAAATCTATTAAAGAAAGACAGATTGTAGTAGCTGTATGTGCTGGCGTCTGTACATAAGTGTGGCCTCTAGGCAATACAATGGAAGACAAACATAAAGTTACGTCTTATTCCCATGAGGGCCAGGCAGGAAACCCAAAACCAAAACCTCACGTACTTATTTACTCTATGCGTTACTTTTATTTTGTTATTTTTATTTTGTGTTTCAAGAACTGTGTCGAAATACACTTTATGCTTCCTTTCCTTCTCCATGACAGAAAAATTAAGAGCAAAATCATAGCCGCGGCCAAAACTAAATATGACAGGTGAAAATATGTAGTTCTGTTTATGGATGGGTGTTAAAATCAATCACAAAGTAATTGGTGTGTCAATTGATTTGAGACCGCATGTGGCTTTATTGCTACTAGATATGAGTGCAAGGCAAGGTTGCATCAATAATAATCTGACATAGTAATGATGCATTTCAATCAATTTCCAAATGCATAAATATAAGGTTCGTTTCTTAGCCAAGGATGTAAACAACAATGGCCGCTCGTAATTGAATAAAATCGATAAACAAGAACATTTATTTTAAGTAATGTTTGTTTTCGTCTAAATCTCCGAGCTAACTAGACTACAACTAACTAAATTTAGAAACGCCGGACCTTAGGTGGTTATTGATAATTAATGATAATAGTCCTTAGATATACTTATTCGTCAAAAATTTGTTTTGACCAAGCCCTATTCATAGTAGCCTTAGGCTTAATTATTTTATTATAATTTTTGATTCTGACTCTAAAAAAAGTTAGGTATTCCAGAATGAAAAGTACATAAAGGTAGTTAACGCATAAACAATTTGTAACTTTTCCGAAAAATATAAAACAGATAAATTATGAACAGCTTCCACCCGCAAATGTGGCCCATCGAGTTTCAGAAAAATTTCACCTTTATAATGCGTCATATCCAGCTCGATGCCTTAACGCCCAGTTGCTATAGTAACAGAAGTAGTCCGTACCTGGTGCATGCATCCTCCCTGCAGGTCCTCTCAGGCGCACAGCCTGTCACGTCGTGTAGTTTGGACTCCGCCTCGCGAGCCAGTCGACGAAGGTGCGTCCCCAGAGAGTCCGAGTTTTTGACTGTAACAATGAAAGTTGGGATGAGTATTGAGACCGATTGGAACCGATGTCAACAGATCCTTTGGTAGGTACTAGGTACCCTACCTACTCCGTTACGGTAGAATTATTGAACACATTGCTAGAGTTGGATGAACTTGTACAGTCACGTCTAAAAGTATGTATACACTTGGCTTTATTCAAAGGCGATTTTCTTCTTCATTTTTGAATGAAATTTTATGTTATTACGAAAATAGTTCGAACCCATAGGTTTATGTTAAGTGTCGTATTTCATTCGTTATTTCACGAAAAAATCGCAATTGAAAATTGCCAAGTGTATACATACTTTTAGTCGTGACTGTACAACCCCAATAATCCGACCTTTTGCAGCCTTATATTATTTTTTTGCAAACATTGAATTTTTGATTCCAATAACGACCAAGATTAAAAGAAACAAATTATAACTAAACTAGCTGTGTCAAGTAGGTAAAAATCTGAAATGAATAACTGCTGAATATTAAAGCGCCTATTTTTGATATCGAACTGGCTCATCTACAAATATCGATTCGCTTTTTCGAATACGATAATCAAATACAGTAAATCCGAAACAGAATCCAAATCACCAACAGAATAATTTTCTAAATCCCATTCCTTCAGTGTTATAATTCCTAAACATTCCCAAAACAATTACGCCAACGCAAGTTAAATTCGACACAACAAAAGCCACGTCATTATTGTTCCGTTCGATTGTATTGCTGAATGTATTCAGCTCAATCTGTTCAATTTCGTCCAGCTAACTACGGTTAATCGCCGAACGAAGCCTATGTTGAATGGCGATCGCGTTCGCTCATCACAAAACCGATTAATTTACTACCTAACGTACCTGCATAATTGATTGTTGACGGATCGCGGACGTGTATTGATTTCCGTGATCCGGTAAATGATGCCAATTTCGGATGCGAGTAATGAAGTGTCGGATGAAAGGTGGGCTTAGTATAGTTCTACTAGCCTAATCCAGTGGTGGCCCAGTGGTAACGACCGCGACTGAGGTTCGAACCCTGGCAGGCCCTTTACTTGCTCTCAAAACGGTGAAGGAATACATCGTGAGGAAACCGGCATGTCCGAGAAAAAAAAAAATCGAAGACATGTGACATCTACCAACCCGCACTGGGCCCGCATTGTGCATTACGTCCCACTCCCTCTCACTGAGAGGAGGTCTGTGTCCCAGTAGTAAGAACATTATCGGCTCATTACGTTAACTAATCCAGGACGAGGAACTTGATTTTTTTGGTTTTCTGTTACGATTTAAGCACAAATTCAATATCGTGGCAAGCTGATCAGGATCCCATCAGGGTTACGAGAGCATGAGTGGGTTTATAGGGGGGATTGCCGTCCCCCAACCCATGGCAGCAGAACGAACCGTGAGGTAGTATGTTGAAGTTCGACGTAGCTATTCTTCCAACAGCTATTTGCTGTTGAGGGGAAGTCAAATCAGGTTATCGAAATGTCAGGTTTTCGATACGATAGCCTGTCGTATGGTTGTGAATCAGGGCTTTGGATGCGCTGGTCGCCTTCAGTACCTACCCTCGTAACTCATGAAGGCTCTCACTGTTTTCAAATTCGGAAAGTAGTTTTTTGATAAGACATAGAAATAATGATATCATTATTCTTTCCCCATTACTAAAAAATATTACTCAAAGCTCTTCAAGGCCAGGTAAGAGCTTCTTAAAGGTAGGTTGAGTACTTAAGCGTCTTCTATTAGACCCGTGTTTGTTTCAGGCTGAGTAAAGGCATTATGAACCTTATTATTCATGATAACGGCCGCCTTTATGGTTGCTTTTAAAAAAACGACGGCAATATTTTTGTAACGCACGTAGTAAGATCAATGTTTATGTTACAGCAGAGTGCTTTAAAGCGCTTTGTCGCGCTTTATCGGAACTCCGGGGATAATAGTCTTCTCGCTGGAAAAATAAACGTCACAATACATTTTGTGTTTCCGAACGAAATTATAAAACTTATGTTGGCATTTCTGTTCTAGCAATTTGAGGTCTCAGTGTCGGTTTTCGGATGTTTGGAAGAAGTTTTCCAAACTCTGAATCTAAGTAATAAAATTGGTACAATGTGAATATTGAAGTTTGGAGCCATATTACTCTGTGTGGGTGTTCCTAACAACGACGGAAGAACCTAAACGGATTTAACTGCAAAACTTTTAGTAGAACTCTTCAAAGTTTTTGGGCGATTGTCGTAAGTGGTCGTAAAATTCGTCTGTTCCCATTGTCCCCAGGACAAACAAAATATACGAGTATGTTGTCCCGTAGTTAAATTATATTTATCGTTCCTGAAAAACCTTTTTAAAGAAGTTATGATACAAGATGGATAATATTGTCGTAATAGTAATTATTGCCATTGCGGATAGAACCTGCCCCCCAATTGCTTTACACACAATCTGAATCATTTTGAAGGATATTGTTAATCCATTGCTTCATATGCTCATAAAAATTGTCTGCTCAACAACGTACAGTAAAACGGGGCTACTTTGACAGGCGGGGCTACTTTGACCAGGCCAATCACAACGCTATGACGCGTTCCCCACACCCCGCGCCTAGCGCAATATTACTCGAGGTCACGCACACTTGCTGAGCACACGTGAAAACTGATTTTGGCGCTCTGTCAAAGTAGCTACAACATCTGTCAAAGTAACCCTGGAAGTCAAAGTAGCCCCGTTTTGCGGTACATAACGCAATGAATTTTGTTGAACTGTCAAAATGAAATCTATTGCTACGTTAGTGTGTTACGCAATTATCTCTTTGGGTGAGGCTAGCAGAGGAGCGTGTGGATTAGCACAAGAAAATACAGACGTAGCTGTGGATGGTGATGATGAACAGTAAAGTGCTACTAGAGCCAACCAAACCTCATAAATAATAATCAGCCTAAAGTCTATTCAAACTTGTTTCAAATTCATATTAATTTGAAACAAGTTTGAATAGATTTCAAGTTAAACAAATATCAACTTTATTTTATTTATTCATTTTATTATTTATGTACACACAGTAAAATACATAATGATATGATATAATTATCATTTGAGTACAAAGGTTTATTTTTATTTTATTTATTTGGGACAAAAAACAGTTATACATTACAGCATTTACAAAAAAAGGTTACCTATATTACAGTCGAAAATACGTATAACCCACACTATTGTCCACGACGTGACATCTGAGTATGACAACGAACGCATGTTAAATGAGAAAAAAAAGAGTACTTAAGTATTTAGAAGAAAAACACCGACGAATCGAAGGAACCGGATGACAAGAATATCCGTTTTATGGGTGGCTTGCAAGAAATTAAGAAATCATGCTTTATTTAGATTGCGACAGCGCGAAAACATCAAAATCAATGAATTGTGAGTTATAGGTTTAATGGTTATTAAGTTGATTTCAGAGTGACTAGCACTAATTGAAACAGTCATAAAAATGTTTTAAGTTGTAGCGTAAACTGAACTTTATTGTGTAGGATTTATAGTTATTTTTCCATAAACTCATGTTTGTTTACATTTTTGGCAAATAAATCGCAAATGCAGATTATAATCTTCCCACTGTTAGGAGACAGGCCTCTTCTCAGTGACCTCTTACCTTCTCTCAGTGGCGCACTCCCCCGAGTAGGCCGTAATCCACCGCGCGGACCAGTTGCGGCCGGTGGATGTCACATGTCTTCGAAGTTTTGGTTCTAGGACATGCCGGTTTCCTCACCGTTTTGAGAGCAACGGTGATGAAACAATTTACACAAAGTAAAGCGCCTGTCTGGGTCCGAACCTACGACCTACAACTCGTAAGTCGCGGCCGTATAAAGTTTTTAAACGTTACACTTATACCTACCCACGTTATCCGGATCCGAACATCGATTTAAGGTTCGTTGAGAATACAAAAAAATAACGCGTCATTGAATTAATCAAACCTAACATTATAATAACAACGCTAAAGTAAAAACTGAAGTAGGTACTTATGCCAACTTTTTGCTGTTTAGAAAACACGCACTTTTTCATCCTATAGGTACGTACCTATGTGTATCTAACTACGTTTGTTTGGTCATTGACCTTACGCCGTATTTCACATGAGTCTAAGCTATAAAATTTCTATAGACACGCTTTAGCTATAAAATCAATAAAATGCTTGAAAAATTTATATATTCCCTTTTACCTGAATATAATCTTGAAGCCAGGCGTTGCAAACCTAGTAAAGGTTGGCTGTTTTACATATTGAAGGAATATGTTTGAGCTACACGCAATGTTTGGCCAACTAGAAGTGATGTATACGACCTACTTCGATAGATATTCATAAGTTGGGAAAGAGACTGTCGTTTACGAAGTTAAACGGAGGAATTTAAATGGATATAAAAGCATGTAACACCGATAAAAACATTTTACAAAAAAACAACCGATTTCCAAATAAGACACTACAAAGTGAAAAATAACTTTAATTTCGGAAGTAGGTATCGTTGGGTTCGCATTTTTGTTACTAGCCACCGACTAAAAAGATTTTATTTTTCCTTTTAGGTAAGTTGTACTTACCCCACACAAATTCGTATAACACTACTTGCTATGTAAATATCAGTGACAGGAAGTTATTATTATATCATCAATATAAAGTAAGTGGCAAAAATACGTATTATTAAAGCTAACTTAAGAACTACCCATACCCAAGCAAAGTTAATAAAATTTATATGGGACCACCCCTGAGGCATACATAAAATAATTTTTGAAATCGATTTACAATTCAAACTCAAACTCAAAGAATTTATTTCAATTAAACCATTTACAGGCACTTTTGAATTGTCAAGAAGTCAGTCAGTCAATTGCTGGAGACATATAAAAAAAAAAAAACATAATTTGTAATGCTGTGAATTAAAGAAATAAGTAGCCTACTTCTTTGGTTTAATCGGTCAAGCGTCGCGGTTCGCCGATCGGCGACGAAACAATAGAAAATCAATTGTGTCTCATTAGCGGCGCTTGACAGATTAAGCTTGGTCATCTTCTTCCCAGCGTATCGATGGCAAAATGATCAAACATCTTTGGCCCAAACATCAGCGGCGCGAACTCCGTTCACTGACGCATTCACAAGATCATCAAGTGCACAGGCTTGGTCATAAGAATAACAAGTAGGTAAGCATTTAACATTTTCTTTAATAATCTTGAAAAAATTTCAAAACATTCAAAATATTTACCGCAGATTTTTGTAAAACATCTCATCAAATATATTTTCACCTCTGAGTCCAAAAGCAAGTGCCCTCTCCACCACGCTCCACATTTTAAGCTCAACATTTTTCTTTTTTTTTAATCTTGTCGTAAGTTTATCTGAGTTTGAAAAATGCAACATCAAAACATGGAAATCTTACTCATCCATTACTTATGTAACACAATGTGAGATAAAATTGTTTTGCAGTTTGTTTTCTTTCTGTCTCCTGATGATGGAGCGGCTCTCGAACTCTCGAGTGACATCTTACATATTCTTAAAAAAGGGGTCTAAAGGCGAGTATAGACTAGAGCATTTACTTGTAACAGAACATGGAACATTCGAAGTTTCTAAATATCTAACCGCACTTCGAACATGACGCTCGATATTTTGTTACAACCTGATTTTAAAAACCAACGAGCGTATGTATTGGTGTAACATTTTATCGAGTAAAGGCACGAGTGCAAGAACGTACCTACAATCATCAACAATGAACGCAAGGTAGAAAGAAATGTTACAGGTAAATGCTCACTCGCCGTGATTATGTTGTAACGTCGAATGCAGCGTCGACCTTTCGCAGGAACGTTACATTACATGGAAATTCTTTTGCAAAACTGAGCTTTTGCCTGTATTGTACATACCATTCGTAATGAAAATGCTCTAGTGTATATTCACCTTTTCCAGGAAAAATTTAAATTGTATCTACTTATTAAGGAAGAAAAAAGTTCAAGCATATAGGTAGGTAGTAGGTAGGTACGGTCACCAAAGGAGATAAGTAACCACTCTCGGTCGTCGGATATATGTGTGTATGTTCGAATAGTTGAAGTTTAATAAGAAAGCGATGGAGGTTTTCGAATAAAAATTTAATTTAATTAAAAGAAAACAAACAGATACTTCATTAAAATAAAAAAATAAAAAATCGTAAACATCCATCGGTTTCTTACTAAACTTTTTTTTTTTTTTTTTATAACTGGCGAAATGTTGGTGTATTACATATAGACCTCTAACCAACCCTTTGGGGAAACAAGGTGTGATGTGATGTTAGGTAGATACAGCACATCAAGCTACTACAATCTGTCTCTTTAATAGATTTTCAACTTTTTTTTTTTTTGCCCGCTCTCGAAAGCGATGGATGACGTCTATGATATAAATATATATTATCGCTAAAGTATAAGGTTCAAAGCTGATTAGGAAAATTTGACATCTTCGGGTAGCTTGATGTGCTGGCGTCTGAACCTTGAATTATGCCCAGAATATATTTGCGCCATCATTTCGATATAAAATGTCTTTGGTCCAAATATTTCAAAAGGAAATCCCGTTCGCAATAATATATTGAAGATACACAGCGTGTGTGGCACCGCGCACCGATGCCCGCAAAACCAATATCATGACATGCATTTTTGTATTGGCGAGACTAGGTATACCCCGTGTTTGGAAACCTCTCGGTAACGTTCTGGCAATTTTCCCAATTTTTGGTGCAGTTCCGATATTCATTGCTCAAGGGTTTTGCAGCTAACAAGCTGGAACTCAGCTGCCAATGAGAAGCTTGTGATGTTTTTGGTAATTCCATTTTTATTGGGAACTTTTTATTTTTATTTGGCTGCTTGCGGGTTTTATAATTTTGGAATATGTTTTTGTCGTAGGTATACGCCTTCGTTATTTTTTCTGCATTAACTAACTGTTTATTTCCTTCCAAATCTCCTTCCAAATTAACATTTTAAGCTCGGGCGCGTTTCTCCCGCGGCGATTTCGCGCATTGGATTTTCAACGCACTGCTCGGGGTCGAGAGTTGAAAATCCAACTGTCTTTTTTTGACATGCTGGGATGCGCTCTGTTGGATTCTAAATGCTCGGCTTAACACCTAGAGTTGAAAATCCAGTGCACGATAAAATCCCGCTGCGATATTTTCACATCCGTCCGAACGTGGGCTTATATAGAAAAAAAAAAGTCGGAAAACAATTGAGCTTTTCTTTTTTCGGAAAGAAGGGAATAAGTTTCCCAGGAAAATTTGGCCTAGACCGAAAACACCGCATAAGCTTAGTTTCTTTATAGTTTGCTAGAGAAGTAACCAACAAAGTCTACGAAGTTGCGGTTTGTCAGACTTAGCAACGCATGTTCCGATTCCGGTCCCAAAGTTAGCTGGGTCACTCGCAGTCATATAGATCGGTAAACTTCGGGTGTTCTTCAGCTCTGCTCGGCTCGAGAAGTTTCGCCCACGGCGATCCAACCGAGATCCCGGTATTTGTATTACTTTTTTGTTCTTTCCTATTTCCTATCTCTCGTCCGCAAAAAAAAAAAGTGGTATCGACATGTGAGGGTGCTTTGAGATTTGTCGTTCGGGCCGTAAATACACATGTATGTCAGTGGCTGTACATGTCTTTTTTGTAGGAAATGTCGGTTGGATGTTGGATGACTGGTGGCTTTGATTTCTCTTGTTTCATTGAAACAGAAAGAAGGCTTTATGCCAGTCGTAAGAGCTTGGCTATTGAGGGCGATGCAAAGGTCTGAAGGCCAATTCTCGTAATTTAAAACGTTCTATTCTATTTTTAATAAATGGCAAGCAAAAAATCTAGTCGCAGTCTCATCTCGGCGACAAACAAAAATGTCAAAAACTTGTCAAAATGTAGGGAAATTAGAAGTATTTTTTGACAGATTGAGACTGAGATCAGACTGTGAACGTTCTTAAAATTACGAGAATTGCCTCTCTGATCTCAATTCTTTTCCGATTCTAGCAAGATCGGAAAAAGATCTGACGGGGAAAAATTGATAACCAGAGAAATGTACATTTTGCGAAGTGCACATTTTGCGTCAAGTGCACATTCTGATAAGTGCACATTCTGCGTCAAATTCCCAATATTCTAATGCCTGACGTACCTATGTCGACATCTGAGGGGCAATTCTTGTAATTTTAAGAACGTTCACAGTCTGATCTCAATCTGTCAAACAGAACCTCCTTTTTTGAAGTCGGTTAAAAATACCTCTAACCCTACATTTTTGACAAGTTTTTGACATTGGTGGTCGCTGGGATGAGTTTGCGAATAGATTTTAAACGTTTTTTATTACGGGAAACGGTCTCCTGATTATACGTCTGATTAAATGTCTGCCACTGACTGTATATACACATCAATGGCTTTGTTATAAAGCAGTCTTCGGTCTGATGGTTGCTTAGATTTCTCTTGTTTAATTTATCGGAAAGTCTTTACTTTGTCAGACAGGTCTTGACTAGGGCCAAGTAAGATTGATGTTGATCTCATCTCATTTTTTTTTTTCAGATCGAATGATAAGAAGGAGAACTGATAACCACTCGTCTGCCACCTGATGCATGTAGACAAATCACGCCCACAGTGTAGAAACAATAAAGGAATCGTCCGATGAGATAGATAGATAGTGACGGTTATTGTGACCGATTATAATTATCGCTGGAAATCACTGAATCTGTCTGCGAGGCAATTGCATAACACACTTTATCAATCGGAATCGGTTTGATATTGACAGTTCAACAACATTCATTGCGTTAATTACGTGTTAAGCAGACAAATTGATATCACCAATCAACTTTGTTATATTGTACCAAGAACTGTATTACGGCGAGAGGCGCGCGTGCCGCGGCTGTTCCACACTGTAAAGTGCAGAACCAATGCTGGCGCAAGGGCGCCCCTTCGTCGTCTCTTAGAAATATATAACACACACTTTTTCGATCTTGATATATTTTCACTATCTCAACCAAAATTTAAAAGGATGGCTATTCAATTGCTTGCACAATAATTATTCTTCTATTCTTCTAACCTTCTTCCTAACCTAATTCGCCTCCAGTAGATGCGTGCATTGATGCATAAAATAATTTTATACATCAATGGATGTGCGGCATAGTTTTAGTTTTATTTCTTCATAATACTTAGTTTATTCCGCGGACATTGGTGTGGGTTACGTGTTTACCTCCATTACTCTAGTTTGTTATTTACCATAATTGTAACGTGTAACTGTTTTATGTCCCAATAAAATAAATAAATTTTTCGAACTTATGAAGCAATGGATTAGCAATTGGCTTCAAAATGATTCAAATTCCGATTGATAGTGTGTTACGCACTGGATAAAATTCCTGAAATACTACCAGATAGCAAGCAACATTAACGACGCATACATAGCAGCTGTAGCTATAGAAATGAAATGTAGAGCACAGCGAGTTTTGGGAAGAGCCTGTGTCTGTGAAAGGTCTGTATAACTGATAAAATATGTACTTCTGCCGATCTAATCTACAGGGTGTTACAGAAAGGGTATATCAATACAAACGGGTTGAAGAGTGTATCTGGTTTAGAATCTCTGTACAAAATTTCAGCTCAAAAGCAGTAACTTTGAAAATGCTTAATATTTTTTTATTTCGATAGTTTATTAAATTGAAATCATAACAAACGTGTCACCGCACTACGAGGGTCATTATCCATTATCTGTAGTGTGTCTGTGCGCCTAGTACACGCACATCACGCCGCCGCGCGCCAGTGCAGCGCCGTTATGTCGAAATAAAAAAATAATTATGTACAGAGATTCTAGACCAGATACACTCTTCAACCCGTTTGTATTGATATACCCTTTTACGTAACACCCTGTATAGAAATCTCACGGTGGAAATTTAGGTGAAGTGATCTTAAAGTGAGTTGTCAACAGTGTCAGTCCCTAGCATAAGGTGGAATGACAGCTCACTGCTCCTGAGTTTCACGGTGAGATGTTTCCAGAATAGACCAGCTGGAGTTTTGTAATCCAACATCCAGCCCATGTTTATTAAAAATTGCCTTCTACAGATCAGGTTCAGTTGAAAACCAGGGCCAGACCCTAGTAGTTTGGCATTCTTGCTGAACTGGCAGAAGCCGTGACCTACATTTTCCTGCTAATTTCTTACATCACACTTTATATTTTTTATTTAATTGCTATTGTTTTTATCTGCTGAATATTATATTGTGTGCATTTTAGTCTGTGTTAAATAAATGTTTTTATTTTTCTTTCTTTTGGGTAGTTCTTCGAAATTTGATTCTTCGACTGATCCATATGGCCAAAATTTAATTTCACTTTCAGCTCTGTAACACATGCTCATATGAAAATAGACATACCAAAGAACATATGTTTGTATGAGGGGCTCGTTTTTATAAAGTAGTTTTCAAGATATCGACGTTCGAATATTTTGTGCTCAGATGAATCAGAAACAGAAATAAAAAGTAATAAATACACCGTTAATTTTGATTGATAATTCTAAACAATAATTATTTATTCTTAACTAAGACTAAGACATATCAAAAGTGTCATATTTAGAACAGTTTTATACTCCTGTCACTTTTTAATTATTCAAAAGGTTATAGCTAAATAAATGATAATAAATAAGACTAGAACTACTGACTTGTACACGGTCAAACATTGGACATTATAATGCAACAAAAGCACTCCTTTCGTGCTGGAAAGGGGAAATCGAATTTATTTCATTAGTCATATGGGGGTTTTGACCATACGAATCAGGCACAGTTGAATCAGATTTTTGCCTACAATCATGCATAACTCATCATACATACAGACTTCAATATTGTTATTTTTCTACACGATTCCATAACCTAAAAGCATCACACGAAACACAGATTGAAGTTTTAAAACAATAAAATAAATTTTATAAAGTAGGCATTGTAATCATAATGCCACCTGAACCAAACACAGGTGAATCAGATATTTTCCTTCGTAACACCGGGATCTAAGCCAACCAGCCGCAGGTCCACCTTCTAGCTCGTCCGCTGTGCGACTGGCTTCCCCCCGCGCGGGAAGCCAGACTCTCATTATTATAACCTGACCAAGTACGGTCAAGTGAAGCTTACGCCACATTAATCAGTATTATACGCCGGACACTCCTTATTTACTTATTTATAAACAAAATAACGTAGTTATAACCAATACACATTTTTTTTGTAAGAGGACAACTCATTTCCTTTCGATATAATTATAATTTATATTGATATATCAAAGGGAAAATGCGACATCAACCATTTTGTACCGGAAAATGGCAAACGGACGCGTTATATGAATCAGAAGAACACACTTCAAATATTTTTATTTTGTACCTAGACAGCAAGTATTTAAAAAATATCATTTGTCCTAGTAAGGCATAAAGCTAAACTGTACAAAAAAAAAATTTACATGCCGTTTTGTTAGTTGGTTACACAAATATACCCATAGACATCGAAAATTTTGTCCCTGAAGAACTACCCTTTTACATCCAGCAACTTTTAGAAACCAGCGATAAGCGTAAAGCAAAGTGTACACGAAATCCACCTCATATCTAAAAGCAGAACCTGTTCAAAATTCTTTCCCAATTATGACGTTCCAAATAACACGTTTCCATTGTATGCAGCTCTCAAATCTTCAAAACTCATCAGGGTATTTAGAGCTTTAAACCCCCAGTTTTAAGGTCGAAAATTACAGGTAAATAGATGAATGCGGTTAAATGCACATCGTAGTCCACATTTCGTGACATAACTGTGGACATACGGTCGTGTGTAACGTCACGCGACGTAACAATTGCCTGTTCGTCACGCCGAGACAGCTCGGCTGTGCGGGACAGGGCTGCCAAGCCGTGGTCAAGTTATGATGGACGAATGTTATTGTGGGGGCCATGAAATTACAGATTTCTAGGCACATGAGACATTAGAGTTTTGGCTCTGAGGTTGAAAGATTGGCAAACTTCCTGGGGTGTTGCAGGGCCCTAATTTACTATGACCACTCAATGATTCCTGACTTTGAAACCACGTCAATTCCTTAGCCAATCACGCCAGCTTCACGTTCACTTCGCGGGGCTTCGTTCATTGTGTCATAAACAATACGTTATGAGGTGTGTAAAATGGAAACTCTTTTCATAAGGCGTTGTTGCTTGCCATACTGCTGCTTAAATAGGCAAGTTTTTTGAACATACTTTTCTACAGAATGTAAGATAGATAGAGTTCAGGCCAAGAAAAAAAGGGATATATTTCACAGTATTTTGTTCTAATCTGTAATAGTCACTTTAGGATCCGTATTTATTTTGAATATAACACTTCCCTGGCTCACTACCACACCAAACGCCATCGTATATAGCCTGCTTCACTTTGTCTGTTTCCCGCCATTCCTCGTGACTGACAGATGACATAAGTGACAGCAGCTACCCCGCTTGTGTGAATGAGACAGTGTTTACATATCTATTTGATGATCTTTTGACTGCGTCAGGAGCCGGAATTCGCGTAGCAAATTTTGAGCCAAAGATTTTAGAACTTTTTGCCATCGATACGCTAAGAAGAAGAATAGTCACATTATATTAGATGTCAGCCGCCTCACAGATAAACAAAGAAGTCAAACAAGATTGATCGAATTTAAGTATCATTAAAAAATCTTATTCCAAGCATTCATTCGCCTTCCATTCGCCAGACGCGACTGCAGATGGTATCAAGACGAAATATCTGCAACTTATTTACAGACCATGAGAAAATAAATGAAAAAAAAAAGACGGGTTGCACTCCGGGAGTGCCGGCAGAAGTGAAAACTTGAATATTAACGTTGAAATAAATCAATTATTAATTGAATTAATATAACTAAGTTTTTTCACTATTTCTGCGTCACTTTTTTCATTAATCGATGCACTTTTTTCAATTTCCATTTTTGAAACACTATATACACGAATTTTACGAATACACAGCAGTGTGGCTACTAGGGCTACTACACAGACGGTCGAGCCATCAGCTGTCCATCCACGTCCGCGTCCGCGTCCACCATCACCATCACATCACATCACCATCGCCATCAACATCGCCATCACCATCGCCATCATCATCGCCATCGCCATCGCCATCACCATTGCCATCACCATCACCACCACCATCGCCATCACCATCGCCATCGCCATCACCATCGCCATCACCATCGCCATCGCCATCACCATCACCATCCATCCATCCATCCATTATCGTGTCTCACTTGGTTCACTTCGGTTGGCGCCGCCGCCGCCGTAGAAAGAGATGGGGGGGGGGAATCTCTCCTGACGGTCACGTGTCCTGACGCGATGCCCTGACGCGAGTTTAACATTTTTTACCCATTACAAAAAGTGTTCAACGCCGCTAAAGAAGTTTTCACTTCAAAAAAAAAAAACGAGTGAAGCCAGTTTTATCTACAATCTCGGATGCGTTTTTAATCACTTGTGTATAATTAGCACTTGCTCAGAACCGGTTGGCAACCCTATAAGGCTACTGGTTTAGCGATACGTTACAAATATGGCAAAGCGTGTCGGGCGTAGGGTTACGCTTGAAGTCCTGATAGTCAATTAATCAACAGTACCAATATTATCACGAAAACTTCGTGCATGCACCTACGTGCAGTACTTACTTACCTACCCGGACGTTCAATTTTGCATAAGAGTTCGGCTCGCGTTTGATCACTATCTCACCTGGTGGTAAGCGATGATGCGGTGCATGCTTGTCTAGTCAACCAATTCATTTTAGAATTGGAGAATCACAGGTTATACCTATAGTTCAGTTGTCTAGTACCCATAACACAAGCTCTGCTTAGCTTAGGACTAGATGGCGTTGTGTGATAGTTGTGGAATATTATTAGTTCATTAAATTATAGAAAGATACCGTCTACCGGTCTATTCCGAAATCTCACCGTGGAAACTTTGGTCTATTTATAAATAGTAGTCTATGACTTTGGTGAAGTGAGCTATCAATAGTGTCAATCCCTAGCTGTCATTCGCATAACTCTTACGCAGTGTATATTGTCTTTGGTCCTTGATATCAAGCAATTTTGGCTACTTTGTATGTGTGTATTTTGTCTTTTTTTTTTGTAAATATGCGTTTAGTTTTTGCAGAATAAACAATTTTCACTTTCTTTTTTCTTTTCATTTCAAGAGCTGGTTTCAGGTATAAGGCAGCATAACCTTGGTAGCTTTTCAGGTATAAGGGTCACAGATGGTCTACTAAGCCGATCATTTCCGAAAATTCAGTTGCCATATTTACAGCCTTGATTGTAAACTACCTACGTCCATGAAATCACCATTTATTTACTTGTTTCCACGAACATTGCAACTGGCATCAGCATATTTAATTGGTAGTAAACTGTATTAGCATTTCGCAGTTCCGTCGTTATTGTGTTTCAGTGACATTTACATGCTTCGCAGGTATTTGTTGGTGCATTTTGTACTCATTGCGTGGTCATTAAGTTACGTTTCCACTTTATACGAATGATTTCATCGTATTTCGGGTTGCTTTTGAAAGGGGAGGCCGACCTTATCACTAATCTGAATTAAGATTTAATTTTTTGTATTATACCTATGTTTGTTTACTTGCGTTTGCGTTTGTTTGGCTGCTTAACTTAAATGGGACTGGGCAGGAAATGTCTGCCGCATGCCGGACAAACTGTGGACCCAAATAGCGCAGAATTGGTGCCCTGAGACAGTGAGGCGGGGTCGCGGCAGACCACGTAGAAGATGGCGGGACGAGCTGGGTAGGTTCCGTCAAAACTGGAGGAAGGACGCGCGGGCTCGTGAAAAATGGAAGGAGTTGAGGGAGGCCTTTGCCCAGGAGTGGGACAGCACAGGCTAGTTAAAAAAAAATGTTTGGTTCACGCTAAACCGGCTGAACGGATTTGCATTAAATTCGGCACATAACCCATAACCTGCATCACCCTAAGTTAGACTGGTAGAAAATACCCAAGGCATTAAGTCCGCCTTTGTACAGTTTTTACTTGTGCATAAAGTTTTAATAAATAAATAAATAACCTGGAGAAGTAAATAGGCTACTTTTCATCCTGGAAGTCGCAGACAATAGCTGGTATTAACGAAATTAGGAAAAAGTCATTAGGCAAAATTAAAATTTTATCAGCCTAGGGTAGATTAGAATAGAAACATGTTTTATGTGCAATTTTCGACTGACTGGAATGGTATCGACTGGATTTTCAAACACGCTTTTATCAACGCTTTCACAAGAAAAAGCTCCTTGAATTTTCTTTTAGTTGCCTCCAGATTAAAGTCTACGCATAGAATCCCGCGAAAAATTCCATCTGAGCATTGTTCTTTGCACCAAAGAACATTTCTCGAAGCCCCTTTATATCCCGCGTACGGTGGGAATGCAAATTATGAAAATACCTGAGGGCCCGAAGTATAAGCGGGAATGTCAGTGGAATAATATAATCCATAATTTTCCGACGGTGAAAGAAGGTATGAAAATGGAGCAAGGATGAGTAGTATCAGAAATTGAAAATATATGAGTTCACTGGAGACATCTACTCATTGTGCATTTGGTTGGATGCTCTTGTTGGGTACCGTACAGTTATTTGATTTTCATATATTCAGGGTTTTATGAAAAACGAGCAGCATAGAAAACTGTTTCTGCTGGTGTAGGCAAACGTTTTATTTTTATATAAGTATATTTTTCCTTACTGAAGAATACATAACATTTTATTAAGTACCTAAAATTGTTAAATTCATGACCGGTTTCTTTCCGCCAAGGATTTTTCCGTTCACCGAGACATTAAACTTATTAAACACTGACGGAAGGAAGAAAGTTATAAAAAGTTATTTTTACAAGAAACCGAAACTCTTAAAAACAAATGACAATCATTAAAACTCACAGAAATAAAATAGAAAAGGTTCAATTGCAAGGTTGTCACGTGAGCCATATCTGTTATCAGATAATTCCAAACATGAGAACACTTGACATGTTCAAAATCAGATCAGCAGCCTCCAGCTCTCTAGCATCTCATTTCGGAAGTGATTCATGTGTTTTGATGAACGATTATCACCTTTAGAATCGGCTATTGACACTATTAAAACTATCCAAGACAAACGTGTGACGTAATAAAATTCTATAGTAAAATTCGCAAACAATATCGCTTATTTGATTGCTAATAACAGTGCAAACAACATTTAGCGGCTTGTTTTCCAAGATTCAAAAACATTGAAAACAAACCATTTGTTTAAGATAACAACTGAGAATTACATAGAAATGTATGACTTACATTGTGTTCCTTCTTTCGCCCCAAATTCCATGAGCATTTTGGCAAGTTGTCTGTTGGTTGCAAGCACAGCCACATCGAGAGGGGACAGGCCGTCTGCATTAAGGCTGAAAAAAAAAAGAACAAATTAGCTACCATTCATCTGCCAAGCCTTTTCCCAACTATTTTTGGGGTCAATATCCAGTCCAACCGGATGCAACTGAATACCATTATTTTATATATTATGGAGTGACTGCCTATGTGACCTCCACAACACAGTTAAGTACTGGGTAAAAGATACTCTTTGGTAAGACTGGTTGTCAGACTTTCGGGCTCCTAACGCCTCGTAATGACTGTCAAAGATCCACGAATGACAGCCGGGACCAAAGGCATAATATGCTTTCAGAGGCACTGAGGGGTGTCGGTATGTAAAGATGGTCACCCATCTAGGGACCGACCGCGACAAGCGTAGCTTAACCTGCTACATTGACAAACATATTGATCAAGTTCCGAAAGGAGAATTTACTTTAGAGCATCCATACTTTAGTGATGTAGTTTTGGAAGTAAAAAGGGTTTCAAAATCAATTTTCAAAGTTCAATCTCATTACATTCACGTTACTGTAAACTGAGAATATCTAAGTACTTACATGTTCCTAATAAGTTAATACCTCAGAGGGAGAGGCAAAACGATATTGAACTTTTGTTAAGTGCTGTACAAAAAGCGGGCCTTGTCTAACAATACCAATGCAGAAGTTGCTTAATTTACTTTATCATGTTTACATTCGGTATGTGAAACCGCCTACGTCAGATCATTGTTAAATTGAAGAACTTGTTAAGTCGTTTAAAAATAAAGACTTCAAAATGTTGAGAATCGAACTCAAAAATTTTGGAAGGATAGCAAATTATAAACGGCTAGAGACCTCTCTGTTTATGACTTGACAAAACAACGAGACTTCTTTCTTTTATGTAAGTTTAATATTAATGAATAAGTACACAAAAACCTTCTGGAATAAATTCTCTAAATGGTGGTAATGACCGTATCAAAGTCCGCTGCGGAGCTTAGACCAATAGCGCGGTCACACAGCCAGATACAAAAAGTGACTTTAATTTATAATTATATGACTAGGAGGAATCTTCGGCTAATAGACTACTTGACTTTTCAGAAGTAGACCGTTCATAGGCGAAGTTCAGTCAACAGCCAAAGTAGATTATGAAAATCAGAAATTCAATACTAATGAACGGAGTTCGCGTCATATATGGCAGCTGTACTAGTAGTAAATGTTTGGTATAATTTACAATCACATATTTTTGAATCACTTCGACGCCACACAGTTCTGACGCGAACTCCGTTCATTAGTATTGAATTTCTGATTTTCATCATCTACTTTTGCTGTTGACTGTACTGCAACCTTTTCGACTTCCAGTTCCACATACTTCGATACAAATACCGAAATAGCTTCAAACCCAATAAAACCATAAGTGATCCACTTTCAAGACAAAGATCGAATGTGTATACAGTTGCATCGTTTGTTTCACTCCGACAAATCCAGGTGTCTGAGTTCGAGAACAGTTCTTTAGCAAAAGTAACAGTTGGACAGAGATAAATCCCGGCGGATGCATTTTGTTTGCAGTATTGATCGTAACAGTTGTCTCAAGTGTACTCTGTTGTACTTGTTCTTTGATATATGGTACCAGTTCCTGCGGAATTTATTTTGTTTGGAATATTTATCGGTTGGAACGGTTACGCAGCTTGAATTTCGAATCGTGTGGTCTTATCGCTGTGTTATCGAAGATGAGTGATGCAGGGATAGAATCAAGCGGGTTTTTCTATTAGATTTGTTTTATGAATGACTCAATTTTCAATATGTAGAGTGGATCACTGATAGTTTGATGAAATGATGAGTGATTTGATTTGTCTTATCAATAATCTAGGATTTGGTTTTTTGCGTGAATCACTTCAAAAGCATCAACGGATTTGTTAAACGTCAATTTATCAAATCCCAGAAAATCCGATACGAAAGTGTTGATAGCAATATTCTATACAGGGTGTTACGGAAAGGGTATATCAATATAAACGGGTTGATGAGTGTATCTGGTCTAGAATCTCTGTACAAAATTTCAGCTCAAAAGCATTAACTTTGAAAATGCTTAATATTTTTTTTATTTCGACATCACGGCGCTGCACTAGCGCGCGGCGGCGCGGCGTGATGTGCGTGTACTAGGCGCACAGACACACTACAGATAATGGATAATGACCCTCGTAGTGCGGTGACACGTTTGTTATGATTTCAATTTAATAAACTATCGAAATAAAAAAATATTAAGCATTTTCAAAGTTACTGCTTTTGAGCTGAAATTTTGTACAGAGATTCTAGACCAGATACACTCTTCAACCCGTTTGTATTGATATACCCTTTCTGTAACACCCTGTATATCCATAACTCAATAATAAAAGCTACAGCTAAAGCCTGTACCTAGCAACCAGACTTTATAGTTTTCAATACAATTTACGCAGTAAATGGTCTACATGAATAGCAAATGAATCACAAACCTGTTGACGTCGACGTCGGTGGACTCCAGAATGTTTCGCGCCTTGTCGAGGTAGCCATGTTCCACGGCCGCGAACAGAGCTGTAACAAAGAGAACTAAGATTCACTTTATAGCACTACTGATGAGTTTATATCTAAGATATAATCAGTAAAAGAGGAGATAGCTGCTCTTGTGTAAGGAGAAAACCTGTTAGATAAAGAAGATGGAAGAAAATCAGAAGGCCAATTCCCGTAATTAAAAACGTTCAAAATCTAGTCGCAATCTCATCTCAGCGTAAATCAACGTCAAAAACTTGTCAAAAATGTAGGGAAACTAGAGGTATTTTTGACAGATTGAGACTGAGATCAGACTGTGAATGTTCTTAAAATTACGAGAATTGCCCTTCAGAGGTAAGAAACGTTTGGCGAATGTAGAAGACCTGGAGAAGCTTGATCGTCTGTTAGAAGAAATAGTGAGACGGAGATCACGGAGAAGACGATAAATAAGATAAGTTTAAAAATAGATGATGTTTAATAGACGCTTGTACCTACAAAGTGTAAGTATGTTGTATAATGTAGAAAATAAGATAAACTGATAATTAAAACAAATTAAAATGATAAAAACAGAAGTGTATCGTTGAAAACAGTACACAACATAATATAGAAAATTAAAGAACAAATTAAAAAACATAAAAAATAAAAAAAAACGAAACAAATACCGTGTAAATGTATGTTAACTTGTGCGATTTTGTCTTGTTGCGCGCGCGCGTCCTTCTGTTGCCGACGAGTAGCCTTGTCGAGGTGCGGGGGGTGGGGTGCGCAAGCGCTCAGCGACGGCAACTCCCCCCCGCACCCCTCGAGAAGCGCGCCGTACTGCAGCTCTAAGGGACAAAGGGGAAAATAAACAAAAAGAAACAAAAAAAAATGTGGTATTTTTTTTTTGTTTAGCCTATACTGTCCCACTGCTGGGCAAAGGCCGCCCCCAAGTCCTTCCAGGAACTCCTTTCCCGCGCCACCTTATACATCCACCCTGGGCCAGCGTGGCGGGTTACGGGCAATCCCCCCAATGGATAAAGGAAGAAATGTGGAATATGTGAAAAAAAACATGAATTGTTTGTTGTGTGCTTTTAAGTTGCAGGAAATTTTATTTATCTTTCCATCAGAACAGAGATATGAACGTTTCTATATCAACAAACGATTACACGAAAAATAATGAGAGTGAATATTTACAAAGTTGCCATAAACACACAATTAATTGTGTTGCCATGTCACCTAGAATTTCTAATCAAATTATGCCAATTTACAAACAAAGGATTATTTATTGTCCTATTCGTGATACAACTGCTACCTCATAACGAATTAAATCTCTGAGAAAATGGCGCAGAAACATATCAATATTTGACGCCAGCTCAAATAAATCAGGTTTCGTAAAACATTCTTATTTAGGTCCTCCGACCTACCTACGTTTGTTGAGATAATTTATCAAACTACCCACGATCAGCCGACAGAAGGTTAACCTTAATAACAATGTACTTGATTAACTCAATGTCGAACGAATTGTGTGCCAACATGTTAAACTGTATACCTTTCTACTTTTAGGGTATGGATCAGCTGTTAAAGTGTGAAATGAAATACGAGAGGCACTTGATCCAAATAGGGACTTAATTAACGTGAATTGTGTAATGAGAAGCTTTCAACAGATGATTAATAGTTTTTGATTGATTGGCAATATGGCAAGATTCACTATTCAATTCGCCTACGGTCGATTATTACTCGTAGTTTAAAATTGCACTTGCGACATTTTTCAACTTTGGTTCTCACCCAGAAAGATCATTATCATCTGCGTAGCCTTTTCCCAACTATGTTGGGGTCAGCTTCCAGTCTGATTGGATGCAGCTGAATACCAGTATTTTACATGGAGCGACTGCCTATCTGACCACCACAATCCTTGGTAATACGAAACCCCTTGGTAACTCACCCAGAAATATGCCCAATATAATTATCTGAACATCATAATCTTCATCTACCCTTGCCCCATGTTACTTGGGGTCGGCACAACACATTTTCTTCGTCCATTCTCCCCTTTCAACTGTCACACTATCATTCAATCCCTTCTCCTTAATATCATTCCTCACACAATCCACCAATCTTTTCTTAGATCTTCCTTTCCCTCTCCATCTATAACAGCTATATATTTTTTTTGTATTATCACAAGATATTACTAAATTATATTCGGAAATAAGCGAACAACGCAAGCCAAGACAGGTAACTTCGACAAATATTTAAGCGCCTAAAGGAATGCCCCAAGGCACATCCGAGGCAACGCCCAATAGCCTTATCCAGCACCTGACTGCATTATGATTAGGTGTCGAATTCAATATCGATTACAAATCGAATTTACAAGGTGACATGACATGTAGACGTGTTGGAATAATAAAGCTCACATGCACTTCAATGTCAGTCAGAATATAACCTTGTACAGGGCAGCAGAGGTCTTTAAGGCGGTACCCCGACCAAAACCGCGGTTTTCTTCGCTATTAACTCAATAATTATGAGAAATAAACTACATCTGAAAGTACATTAATAATGTTCGATATCCTATCATCACATTGCACGTTATTATTTGTTTTTATATGTATTGTATTAGTAAATACATTTAAAATCTCCTTTTGAAAAAGTGACTAAAATAATTGATTGCATGCATCTTTTGCTAAATTTGACGTTCTATTAATTTGAGGATTTCACCAATGGATAGATAATTTAAAAATCTAAATAATCCATGTTTTAATTTATTCAAAAAGATCGCTATTCTTTTTTTATTAAAATAAATTCAAAAACTGTGCGAGTTCTATGATAAAGGGGCGTGTGCAGGGTGCGCTGCATCCCTTTCGTACGGGGAAGTCGTGTCGCTCTCTGTCTCTGTCGCAATGCTCAAGGTTATTTGGTCGGGGTACCGCCTTAAGGTGAAACTTCACAGCTAATCGGAGTTTCAATCAGAGTGAGCTAAGCACCGGATACTGTTCGGCGGGAAAGTGAAAACGGAGATACTCTATCTTGATTTAGCTTCAAGGTGCTTTTCTAATGGTGAAAATTATGGCTCTGATAAGTGTAATTTCTCTGTGTTTAATCGTCAAGAATTCATGCCGAATTTAATCAAAGCCATGTCTTTTCCAACTAAGTTCGGGTCGGTTTCCAGTCTAACCGGATGCAGCTAAATAACTAATTATTATATATTGACTAACTAAATACATACTGTAATTTTACATGAAATGACTGCCTATCTGACCTCCACAACCCAGTTACTGGGTAAAACGATACCCTTTAATAAGACTGTTTGTCACACTTACGGGTTTCTGGGTAGCCGTAACGACTATCAAAGATCTACGAATGATAGTCGGGACCAACGGCTTAACCTGCTTTCCGAGGTACGGAGGAGTCTCGATATGGTTACCCATCCAAGAACCGGCCGCGGCAGGCATTGCTTAACCTTCGAACGACCCACGCATGCGGCTGTAATTATTTAGCAAAGAGCCTAGCTCTATGATTAATGGTTTCATACCTTGTTATAATAACATATTTAACATTGCGGAAAATGGTAAGTACAATAAGATGTAACTGCACATACAATTTCTGTTAGTCATTTCGGTGCTTCCCTACTTCCCAGGTATTGTTATTAACATTTATGTGTATACTTAATGAGAAGTACTGTTTTGTTTAATACTCATACGAATGCATAACAACATAACATGCCTAATAATAAGTTGATACTATGTATAGGTACCTACATAACTTAACGCCTGTCTCTCCGAAGGGTTAGGTTACCGCTACCCCGGAAAATAAAGGGCTAAGGAAGGAACACGGGTGGGTTTTAGTCAGTAAGAGTCTGACACTCCCGCTCCGCTCAGAGTGGGAGGGGTCATTTGATGAATTCCCATCCACAAAAAAAAAGTGTTAGGTACAGGCCTATAGTACATCCACATAACTGTCAACAATAGGGCACAAATCCAGACTCCAGACTGCTACTAATAATTTCCTGACGGAATAACCCAATAGCACTTTGCTTGACCAGGGAACCTAGAATTTCATGCCTCAGCAGTAGCGCTTGCGACCAGTGGAGGCAGTGGACCAACGAGTACTATACATTCCACTGCAATATTTTGCTTAGAGCAGTAGTGGCCCAGTGATAACGACTGCGACTTACGAGTTGTAGGTCGTAGGTTCGAACCCAGACAGGCGCTTTACTTTGTGTAAATTATTTCATCACCACTGCTCTCAAAACGGTGAAGGAAAACATCGTGAGGAAAACGGTATGTCCTAGAACCAAAAATTCGAAGACGTGACATATCTACCAATCCGCACCGGGCCCGCGTGGTAGATTACGGCCCATTCCCTCTTACCGAGAGGAGGCCTGCGTCCCAGCAGTGGGAACATTATAGGCTGATTATGATTATGTTATGTATCAAGTATTTGTCTTGAAAATAAGTAAGACATTATTGAGGGACATTCTATTGAGAGTAATATTTGTCTGTAATTAGTATATATGGAAAAATACGGAGTGTTATCTTATCAGGCGGCGGTTTTACAGAAAGAGGCCTAGCCTGTGGCTACAATCGAAATAAACTCGTAAGTTATAATGCAAATGTTAAATCTTAGATGGTTTTAAGAACATAATCATAACATAATAATATGGGTATTTTAATTTAAGTTCTGTCTTGTGCTTTTTAATTTTGAAGGTAATTTATTTGTGTAAGTACCTCAAAATAGAATAATAAAATAGATAACTATACAAAAAAATTCAAGGTTAATTTTAATTTTTACCTATAGATTTTATTTTATTACCCAATATCAGAGGAGCAATTCTCGTAATTTTAAAAACGTTCACAGTCTGATCCACTGACGGTCTGATCTCAGTCTCAATCTGTCAAAAAATCCTTTAATTTCCCTACATTTTTGACATTTATTTGTCGCCGAGATGAGACTGCGACTAGATTTTGAACGTTTTATATTACGAGAATTGGCCTTCTGGGTTCTCTGATAGGCAGTCGCTTCATGTAAAATGTTGGTATTCAGCTGCATCCCGTTAGACTGGGAGCCGACCCTAACTTAGTCGGGGAAAGGCTAGGCAGATGACCCACAGATTTTATTTTATTGCAATTTTTAATAAATTAATATCTACGTATTTTTCCTGAAACATTTAAAAAATTCTCAGAATAATATTATAATAATATTATTAAATTATATATAATTTAATAATAATAAATCAAATGGACGAGTTATGAAGAGAATATTTTTTTATTATCTAAAAAATAAATGTTGATCTAAACAACTTGTATTACGTACCTAGATAATAATTCTCTGCAGCATATGTCATCATGATTAGACGAAAGCTTATTTTGCACAGACATGTCAACTTTCTCTTCATAAATTACAACTCTTACCTAAATGCTGTGACGCAATTTAAAAGATCAAAGCAATTACCTGTTTAAAAAAAAAAAACTTGTAAGACTACTTGTGACAATAAATTAAAATAATATAAAACATGCTGCTTGGCTGTCTTGTCTGCTTTGCTTTGCCCATATCGCGCTTTTAATAATATTCTTTAGGTACTCTTTCGACACAGTCACAAAAAGATGACATTAATGACCCCAGCGTGGCAAGGTCACGCCATATAGGTAGAATCGCCTGTTCAAATCAACCGGGTAGCTACAAATCCAGACGGTAATGAGAAGTTCCTGAAGGAAAAACCCTATTACACTTTTCTTTCCGAGACCTGGAGATCGAACCTATGACCTCAATCTTTGCAGTCACGCTTATGACCACTAGCTAGATAAACGAGGCAGTAAATTACGTAAGGTCCGGCGTTTCTAAATTTGCCAAAGATGTAAACAATAATGGCCGCTCGAAATTGAATAAAATCGATATAAAAGAACATTTATTTGAAGTAATGTTTATTTTCGTCTAGTTAGCACAAATAAATGTTCTTGCATATCGATTTTATTCAATTTCGAGCGGCCATTGTTGTTTATATATTTGGAAAATTTAGAAACGCCTGACTATACATTAAAACTTGAAATATCTCGAAATATAACGCTTCAAAGCGAACCAGCGCAAAATAACGTAACGTAAACAAAGGAAAGCGTCACGAAGCAAACTCCCAGAACGGAGTGAGGTGAAAGGTTCCCATGATTGTGTAGCATGCATTATAGTTGCAATCACTCAAGGGTTGGGAGGCGTAATTACCTACGCTGGTTCGGCAAAGCTATGTGTGTCTATTTCCTTTAAGTTACGTAGGCTCAGTGGCGTGCATTGGTTTTCAGAATAGGTAGGCACTAGGCCGGGTCTAGTCTAGACAAACGCGGTCACTAATCAGAAAAAAGGTCAGGTCAAAAGTGTGGTTATTTGAGTAGGCATGCCTACTTAAGGGTGATAAATTGCGAAGGTCGAACGTCATGGTATTACGTGCGAGACGTACGTATTTTTAATTTTGTCGTATTAACTTGAACGTGTAAAGACCAATGACAATGTGCGAATAGTACGGGAGCCGAGTAGGCCGTCCGGCGACTGCCTACTGCCGCGCGTGTTTGTATGAAGATTTTGTTTTTTGTTAGGTATGATAATTTAGTGAGTTTCTTAATTGTGGGGCGCACACACACTAAAATGTAATTGACAGGCTTATGTTGATATATCGAGGTATGCACTGCTTATATGCCTATATGCAATGCACGCCCTGCGTAGGCTTAAAGAATGTTTCTTTTTACGGGTAGGTACGTAGAATGTTCAGATTTAGGAGAATTTTTCATCAAACGGAAATTGGTCTGGGCGTTGACAGAATTTTCGATAAATGCTAAGGAAAAGTAAGCACTACCTAAGCTTTTATTTTTAATGGAAAACGAAAACTTTAATTATTTTCTTAGTTCGTAGTACTTAGATCTTTAAGTTACTGGAAAACTGTTAGAGTGAATAATAATGAAAGACTAAAATTGTTGTCTTGTTAGCAATCATGGTAAAAAAGTTTTTCAACTGTCATAAAAATCAGTAGGTACACCACAAAAACCACATGTTTCCCACCTCTATTTACATAAGAACAGCGTCGCCAACCCTAACCTATGTCTCCATTGACGTGCGTCGACGCATCGCGTGGGTAACCATTACTTAACGCGTTAAAAAACCGCATGAAAGCAACAGTGATGCATCGTAAATCGTTTGTATTGGACAGAACGCGGAAGGATCATGGAACAACGACGATGCGGAACCTGGCGTCGAATAAATCGAATAAATTAATATTATGCTGAGTGTGAGAAGGCTGTGTAAGTTGTGACCTTTGCTGGATTGCATGTGTTGTTTATGGTGTTAGCCCTGGGAGGTCATCGGTCGTGCGACTGATTGCACTTGACAGATTATTTATTTTTTATTTAACCGCTCAAGGACCGCGGGACACCGATCGGTGACCAAACAATAGAAAATCAATTGTGTCTCATTAGCGGAGCTTGACAGATTAAATATCCAAAAGCTTTTATTTAAATTTTTAATGTGCGCTCGCTGATGCATCTCTGCAGATCCAGCGGGAAATATAACCACAAGTTCAAGTATTAGTAATTAAAATAACTCACGCACACACGTAAGCATTTCGCTTTAAAATCATTTTCAAATTTCTGAGAAAGCATGAAAATTCGCATTTTGCTTCCCATAAAACCAATAACACGTTAACACTCCTTTTAAAACTTAATTGTTAGCACTAACAAACACTTCAATAAAATAAACGATAACACAACGTGGCGTATTAATTGGAATCAAAAACATTAAACCGAACGCGCCCGTTTAAAATACTGGCTGAAATTGACCGACACCGAAAAGTTAAATCAATCCAATCACTTCACTGGCCGCAAAAAATAAAAATATTTTGAATACAGAACTGACCGCAAGTTATAAATTCTAGCATGTCGCTCCATTGCAGTATCATAGTTGCAACTGAGATGGTTGATGGTTGCACGATTCTGAGTTTGGTCATTGTGCGGACTATCTAGATCTTTTTAATTGGCGACATCATCATTTAAAACTGTGACTACACAACGTCATAAAGCTGTAGACTCATTAGTTTTTATGCAAACATTTTTCGTTGAAGTTGTAGTACGCCAGTCTGTCAAAAAAGTTACGTGTCAAATACGTAATTAGGTTCAAGGATTATTTGTTGTATTATATCGGTTGGCCTTTCATTAAAGCACTCTCTATTACAAATTTATTGAAAGTATCCCTTTCAATCGATGCTTCCAATAAATTTGTTTCAAACGAAACCTTTACGGGAATACTTTCGGAATACGATCACGCAATTCTACGAAATAGTTTTGTTTGGAATCAATGTGGCAGAAACTAGCACTTCCATAAAAGTGGGGTAAGGAACTGTACCTACCAACAGCCTTTTATTGACTGTCTACAGGAAAATAACGATGACAATACACAAAAGCGGAAACGCAAAAAGGATGGATAGAAAGATTGTCAATTCGGCTTACACCGAAAAAGTCGATGAGACCAAAAGGTTGATTGTGGACACACCGTAAAAGAAAAAAGCAGTTTTGTCATCTACTTTTTCGTCCAGGTCCAGTGTGTTCCCGGCTTTAAAACTCTGTGTGAGTCGACACCTCACTAACTAGGTTGAGTGGAAGTTCAATTTAGTTCTCAAATTAGTTTAGCACTGATGGCAAACGCAAATGGCTACCCTTCTTAACTAAGAGGATTTTAATATTTTAGTACAACGGACATTTTATGCTTTTTCTTGATGGTATAGTTTTGAAAATTACTTTTGAATAATCTGTGTAATCTTTAAAATTCACAACTGTTCAATATGGACATGACTTTTTCTTTCATAGTTCTTTAATAGTTATCCTTTCTAGCCATATTATCTTTCACACAGTCCATCCATCGTTTCGTGCCCTACTCTTTTCAAAATGGCTCATGAAGATATTTAGTTCATGGTAATGTAAGTCAAAGAATCATATCTCGACACACCATAAACAAACAACAAATTTTTTTTAGAACATCGATAATAGCAAAGCATAATCAGCCTATAATGTTCCCACTGCTGGGACATAGGCAACCTCTCCTCGTGGGGCGGGATGTAACCTACCACGCGGGCCCAGTGTGGGTTGGTAGACGTCACATGTCTGCCAACTTTTGGTTCTAGAACATGATTTCTCACGATGATTTCCTTCACCGTTTTGACAGAACATCGATAAACATTTATGTTAATGGAATAATGAATAAATTATTCGATTCAAATTGCATGACGGAAGTTCATCTCTAGCGGCTATGACAAAATATCTCAGAGAAAGTAATCAAATCAGTGATTTGAATTGGAAATTAGTATTCGACTTTGTGATCTAGTTTCCGACCGCATGATGAGTTTTATAGATTTTTTAACATATTGAAGAACACAGAACGAGACACAATAGAAGTTTTATTGTTATTACGTCAGTGTTAAAACGGGTGGAAGAATTCTTTTTTTTTATATATGGTGCTGTTAATCAGGTGTTTTTAGTAGATTACTAGCTAATGCGTTGCCATGTTTTTTTCATTATTTGATTTTTTGCTAGGCACCTTCTGTGGCACGCAGACAACTTTACTTACTTACCAACTTATTAAGGTTTCATCACAATCAGTCGAGCCATTTTCGACTTTTTGCGAGACTAAGGAATGACAATTGATTTTTATATTTGCAGATAATTATTAAAATGGGTCAAAAATAAAATAGATATAGATCCTCTAAGTTATAAGCAGTGATCGGAGTTGGTAGAGCTATTTAGGTTCATTGACCGCAAACATTGATGTTAATATGGATATTCCACGGGATTCCGACTGATACTACGGGATTATTTCATTCTTTTTGTCAATATGTATAAAAATGGTTTATGTAAGCCAATAAGCGCATGAGCGACGTTGTAAATTTTACGTCAACAGCACGCTATAAAACTTTGCCAAGTGCGCGACGTTGTCGCTTTGTTGAGACGCGTAATGTCGCCGCATTATGGAAACAAAAGAAAACAATAGCGGGGTGTTTCTGTCGCTAGAGTACTTACTACTTAAAAACCAAATCCCGGGACTCGGGGAATATCCATATTATTCTAACCTATGGCAAGTGCATAAAACAGCTCTACCTATTCCGATCTCTGGTTATAAGATAGTTTCACACACTCACGGGTGAAGACACTGTCTCTTGTAACACAGGAACCAAATAGCTCAGGAGCCAGAGCTTCAATTGAAAATGTAACACCTTCTTTATGTCAATAAAACATTTTTATTTATTCATTACTTTGTATGGAAAGCCGAATTTACCCTAATGAAGCAGGGCTTTTTTTTGTTCGTAGTTAGTTCTACATTCAACAAGTCTTTTTTTATATTTATGATTTTAAGGGTTAGAAACATAAGTAAAAATACAAATATGTGCTCATTACCTATGTTTAAAAAGGGCTCTTTGACTGCACAGGGTTAAATTAATTAGTAAAATTATACTTTCATGAAAAACCCTTTTTGTTTTTCTAATGTTTTTACTGATGAGCGAATACATTAGATTTTCATTCGCTACCTACAACATTGAAAATACAGTAATTAAATAAAGCCTATAGAAAGAAGCTACAAAAGAGGCACCGTGATGCAATTTGTTGGTCATTAAGCGATTCCAAGAAAAGGTCAATGTCTCAGCTTTCCTTGTAACATTTCGTCACTGTTACTTAGTACGAAATTCTCACCGACCATTGTCAGTTTGATTATTATGTAAAGAGTTATTATGTTTCCAAATTACATCCAAATATGCAATGGATGGTAAGTATTTTGATTTTCTATTGTTTGAACCTCATTATTTTAATTTAAATATTTGTGCCAACTTTCCATTTTCAAATGTTTTTCATTTTTGGCAAATCTCAATGGCGATGTTTTTGCGATTTTCACATGTTTTCGTATATTATTTACCTCTCGCTTTTTAATCTTAGAGACTAATCTGACAGGACAAACTTCTATACTAAAAAAACGACAACACTAAAGACTAAAATGTCAGATTAGTCTCTGGGATAAAAAAACGAACTTTAGGTACGTAATTTATATAATGGAATCCGGTAGTGCAATTAAGTTAACATAGTTTTGACCGTCTTCGCTTTTGCCTGATAGCTCCAGCAGGAACGTTTAAAAAAATTGGTTATTTGTGGTACTTATACTAACCATTCCAGTGTATACCAGAAAGTATTAATAGGCGATAATAATAACGTGGAAAATCAAACATTTTCACTCCTATGGGAATTACGAGCACAATGGTCTCTTTGTTACATTTATAACTAGCAAAATGTAAGACAGTTTAATTCGTAGTCGAATCGCGCCTATTATTATTTTGTTCTGCGCATAAATTCTTGTTTTATATTGCTTGCATAATGTTATGAAGTTTCCGTTACTACTAAAAAAAAAATACATAACTCAGTTTTAACTTTCAAGAACGTAGAGGAAATCAATGAAATAGATATCATGACCTAAATCATCGTCAGTTTCTATGTTTGCTAATTCAGTAAATATTACATTTGTACAATGTTTTAATACTAGAAGTCTTAGAACTAAAAAACCGAGTGTGCTTATGACCACACGACTGAAGTGAAACTTCAAACGTATTTAGCTATGGGAGGAAGAGAGAAAGAAAATGTGCGCGCGCACTGCTTTCTCTTGCTTATATCCCCCACTCAACTCCCGTTCGCCTCGCCCGATCACACTTTTCGTAACGCTTACGTCACGCGTTCGCCAGTTTACTCCCCAAGTCAAGCGTGCGTAAAGAAGTTTCACTTCAAAAACTGTCTTACAAAACTTTAGTATTTTCTAGCAGGGCTAGGATCTCGGCTAGTCTAATAAAATAATAAATTGTATTCTAATGTGTTTGCCCTTTTTGTCTTGTACGGTCGAACAAGCTATTTGGCATACAGGCAAAAATATTCATCTTTCCACTACTCAGCCAATATTTAGTTTTATTTTGTGCGTTATAACTTTTTCAGCTTATGGCATCCTTAATTAAATAGAGTGGTATAAAAGAATTGACTAACTCAGCACACCATTGTTTAAATGTAGTTGGAAGTTAGCTGCCTGTATATCAAATAGCTTGTTCGACCGTACATATTCTTCTATGTTACTATAATAGGTGGATATATTCAGACCTAAATGTAAATCTCCTAATAATTAATGAGGCATTCACCCTAACCTCATTGTAGTCAGTGATATTTGAGGATATTGCCACATTGATGAATTGATTGATGGCTCCAACAATAGGAAGGAAACTGAATAAATTTCCTATTCCAGTTTTTATTACTTAAAACCTGGATATTAAAACCCTCGAAAAGGTGTGGGTAAAATTAAAGTTCTTATTGAAAAATAAATAATGATGCCATCAAGATAGCCTAAAATTTCGTCACGTTGTCAAATGGTTCGATGGAAAGAATCTGTCAATTTCTCACTTACTCCCTCGTTTTGGTATAAGGTTGATCCAGTGAAAATGAATACAAAGTTAATTCGCTCGCGAATATTAATGATTGAATTAAATTCCATCTGATGGAAAGCGCAGACTGATACCAATGTCACAGATTAGTGCCTCAAGTTACCTGTACCGTATGCCCAATATGATTCAAATATTTTAAGTGCTCCTCATAGGAAAAGATAGATCTAAGAAATGTTAGAATATTCTTTATTATGTACAGTCAACAAAAGAGATAAGTATGCAGGATCGTCAGATACAGTTGAAGTTTAGTAAGAAACCGATGGATGTTCTCGAATAAAATTTCAGTCCACAACATCCATCAGTTTCTTACTAAACTTTAACTATATCTGACGATCCTGCACACTTTTCTCTTTTGTTGACTGTACATCAAAAGATAATAAAAATATAATAGGAAAAGGTGAAGAAATTACATAATTAAGGAAATAAAACTTTTGATTTGTTAACGTAATGGTTACAGCATCGGTCACTGTCTCGCTTGATTGTCATATCGGGCGCGACCAATACCTACTCTCACGAACATTCATAAAATACCAATAATAAATAAATTCTATTTTTTAACAAGATTTCTTAGTTTTTAATCTCATATTTGGAAATACCTATATTTTTTTTTTTATTGCTTAATGGGCCCACTCTTGACCTCGATCACGCCTAATGGAAAGCGATGGACAAGGTCTATGATGGAACTAGCGTACCTAGAAGATGCCTAAGCCACTGGAACTCCCACGCATCGAAACACAGCAGGCTGCTTGGTTGGAGCGTGGTCGAAAGCCAGGCGGGCGTTAGCCCTACCACCGCAAGGCAAGAATGGGCCAGTCAAATAAGGTGTTGGGTGTGACTGTCCAGGATGCGCCGAGCGCTCGGTTCAGTCGAGTAACTGGGGCGGAACAAACTGCGCTACACGAGGAGGCTTCTTCATGCATCCCAAAAAAATATAAATGATTAAATGACTGTCTAGTTGGCCTAGGTGATCGCAAGCGCTCCGGAGTGCAGGACGGAGACTGTTTTCGTGCCCGGTTGATGATAAAATAGACTCGTCCTTTATTACATGGGACAGAATGGGACTTAAACATAACTGGCTAAATGTAGGTGAAAAATGGGAGCGGTGAATGCTTATGCGAATCCCGCACCCCGGCCATAGGTAGAGGTGGAACACCGCGGTGGTTTTAGCCGGTAAGAGTCCGGTATGCCCCTCTGTCACCCCCACGATGGAGGAAGTCCATGAGGATTACCAACGCGAGAAAAAAAAAAGTTGTTACATAAAAGGTACAGCTCTGCCTAACCCTTCGGGGTATACAGCCGCGATGTTATGGTAACGTCAATGATGTTATCTATGTATTGTGACAGATGCAGGTTTTCAGATAAGTTAACATTTGACGAATAAAACATCCATACTTACTTAATATTATAAATTCGAAAGTAACTGTCTGTCTGTCTGTCTGTCTTTTCACACTTAAACTACTGAACGGATTTCGATAAAATTTAGCAGAGAGATAGATTGCATCCAGGGGAAGGACATAGGGTAGTTTGTATCCCGATATTCCTACGGGATCGAAACTTATGGGGGTGAAACCGCGGGGCGCAACTAGTTTTCTATATACAAGCTAAACGACTAACCTTTATCGTTTACCGTTTATCGTATTTCTACTTTTTATGTATATTTTAGTCAGAATTCCATATCTTGGCTATGTAAAATAAGGAAAATGTAGTTATCTAGTTACGAAACAATAGTTAATGACTGCCTAGCTAGCTAAACGGGTGTTAAGTAATAATGGTTTACTACCGAAAAACACATAATTTTAGCTTTTGCAACAGACCTAATGATCCGTTCACGGCGAACTGACTTTTTTAATTGATAAGGTACAACGCACACGCACGACAGCAATCCTTCATTCAACTAGAAGGCTGGAAGTCGTAACTGATTCATAGAAAGAATGTTTTTGAAGGTGTAAAACATAAGATAAATACCTGACCTGAACTTACAGACAATACATGGATTGACAATAGATTGCTTTTTTCCTTTTTTATCCTTTATGGTGGCTGTTGATTATGCAATACACGAGAATAAAGAACATCCGCATTTTTTTGAACGAGCATTCCGTGCTATAGAAAACTGTGTGATTTTTGTAACAGGCGTTTTATTGTGAGATGCATCCATTGCTATTGTTTGATTTTCAAAAGCATTTTACCTACACATTTTTGCTCTACTCTATAAAAATGTGTTCCTATTTTAAACTGGTGTCAGTAATATAGTTTTTTTTTAAATTAACTTTTAAATTATTGTTTTTTTTTTCGTATGCGCTGCGCCCCAAGTTTCATCGATACTTTTTTACAGTTTTAATATTCATTTATACGATGTGGATTTGGCAATTCTGAATCGTAATTAGGATTTGTTGGGATCCAAGGTGCCATTTAGTCAAATATGAAATCGACTACCTAATTGGGTGTTCGTTGTTAAACGGTAGGCAATTTAACACACCACTAATATAACTAAATCGCATATAACAGCATATCTGCCGTTTTTATTTACCTAAAACTTGAAAATGGCGCAATAAAGAACTATTTGCCTGCCCTATTAACTATGCATTTTTTCTGTTCACATAAATCATAATAAATGAAACCTGTTGCAAATGATTTATGTGCCTTTTCACCTTACTTTTCTTTGAACCCTTCCTATGTGAAATATTACGTATGTAAAAGATGGCTACTAGAGGTAATGCATATACAAATAGATTTAACAAGTGATGAAAAAACCACTTTAGTGATTTTTTCCGACATTGTGCTTAAAATACCATAAGCTCCTGGGCTATTTGCAAAGAGCTTGAAATAATATTTAAATGGAAAACCCTTTAAAAGTACTTAAAGTGATCTTAAGAGAAAAACAAAGATCAAAGTTTATTGTTTAATTACTGCCGGATAACACCAACTAACGAGACTGAGATTTGAGTCATTATCTCACGAATCTTCGGTTTAATTTTATTTATAAAGCCAGATTAGTGATTTTCTCCAGTCGTGGCCGTTATCCGCAGTTAAGTGTTATGTGTTCATTTTATTACTTTTATGTTTTGTGCTAAAGACTTTTTAGTGACACTCCTTTTTTGTATTTTTCGAAATTAGAATAATATCTCTTTTTTCACTGTTATGATATCGGCCAGGCAGGATATTAGGCAGTATCACTGGCCGATGTCGGTGAAAATAACGAAATTATTGTAATTTCGCCAGGTTTCCGACAGCTCTGACTGGTTTAAAAAAAAGAACAACAATAAATTGACTACTTATTTACGCACGTTACATTGTTAATCGATCGAACTAAACGCATTAGGTACCTGTTGTCTCGGAACCTGTTACAATATATTTTGCGAAATTACGATATTGATACACCTACTTGGTTTCTGTCATGCATTACTGTTTTTGCTTAGAGTCCAACCCACCTCGCCCGCGCCTTAGTCCGGATAAGATAAGGAAACTGTAATTTGTACTGATTTACTTAAAACATTACATTCGAGTCTCGATTACAATATTTCGAATAATAGTGCTGTTGATTGCAGGTTTCGAAAAATCCCTCTAAAACTTTCATCTAAATCGATTTGAGTGTTGCGAAGTGATTTTGTAAGGAGCGTTTGAGCACGTTTTCGCACAGATAGATTTTAGGTGAAATTAATTACGAAAGCGCGGAAATAAATCATAAAATATAATTGGTGTACCGTATAATTTGCGTAACAAAATGTCAACGGTAAAATTTTTGCTTGGAAAATATTCAGGTCAAGTTCGACGTTATTTGACGTCATTGACTTAAATTCAACTTAAGATGTTGATTTTTATTGATTAAAATAACTTAATGTAGACGTATTTAGACAATGCGTAAAATAAAGCCTTGAAAGGCTGTTTTTCAACGTATTTTAAAGGAGTGAGGCGGCGTTCTATGTTGAGATTAATTTACCGGAGTGAAAAGAGCTTTTTTCCTTTTCAGTTATAAAGGTACCTGAAAAATTTCATTAAGAACGGCGGTGCCTTAGTCGTGAAAAGCTACTAGTACTGGCAGTCTCACAGTCTTATTTATATATATTTTTTTTTTATTGGCTGTATACGGAAAATAAAATTCCAAGAAAATTCAAATAAGACCCTTTTAAGTGTTAAGCCTTAGTCATGAAAAGCTACTAGTACTGGCAGTCTCACAGTCTTATTTATATTTTTTTTATTTTTATTGGCTGTATATGGAAAATAAAATTCCGAGAAAATTCAAATAAGAACCTTTTATGTTGATGCCAAAAACAAGTACCTACATAAAAGGTATGCACGACGATATATCAAGCTATACATTTCCACTTTAAGTTGACTTCTGATTGTACGAAAAACCTATTAAATGCCAGGTCAGCTGAAACTGGAAATGTATGGTTTGATATGTCGTCGTCTATACACCATTATTATGCAATAATGACATACAAGAGTCTATAAACGTGATACTAGTTTGAGCACAGGGTACTCGAATGATATCTCCTAATCACAGTACAAGTGCACCGCACGTACTGTAGTGTATAATTAGTGACACTTCAGTATGATTACTGTGACACACAATGAGTTTTCCAACAGCCTGAGCAAACTAAAGGGGGAGGGGAGAGGACTGCAAACGAAATCTGACAAACTGTCATGATTCTTGTTTGACTTTTAGTCTCATTTTAGCTTGTGCCGGTAACGGTCGATAAGAAAGTTAGTAGAGGAGAATAAATATTAAAATACGTACTCAAGAAAGCGGTGGGTGACATCGGCATCTTCCTGTCTTTCGGCGGGGTGCTGTACACAAACGCTGGGTTGACGCAGCCGCGCGACTGGTTCGGACACATGTCACTTTCCGAACCCCTGCGCACGCGCTTGTGCGTCATCAACTCAGACATTGACTTCGCCGACTCGGATTTTCCCATCCCTTTCAACTTCTTCTTCATCTTGTCATTCTCGGGTGAATGTATGTGCAGGAGTGCCGCTGCTTTGGGTGGTATCTTCTCCGGCACTATCAGGTCTTTAGCCGACACACTTTTTTGTTTCTTATTTGAAAACAAATCACTGAACTTCTTTTCCACTTTTTTTGGTCTCTGCGGCTTCAAACTCAAATCAATGTCTCCACTTTTCTTCCTCTGCTTAGGTGGCTCCGGCTTCCGCTTGGCCATGGCTGGTGTCTTTGGTTTGTACGTCCCTTCGATACCCGTATACGCTACGTCGTAATCCTTCTCCGTCCAGATCTGCTTCGGGAAAAATATTCCGTTACTTTTGATCTTTTCAATATCATCAGCTGTTGCTTCCTCGTCCTTAGACCGCCAGCGGTTGCCGATCAATCGTAGGGAAGCGCGGACGGATCTGGAGCGTCGTAGGCCACTTTGCTCTCTCTTGAACTTGTCGAGGAGGGTCTCCATAGCCCTGTGAGGGGTAGCGGGGCGCACTGGGCCCTGGGCATTGCACGTCACGATCGACTACGCGCACTCTATTCACTAACGATAGTTACGTGAGTCGCTTCCTACCCGACGTTCACTCGGTGCGGCGTCGGAGTGTCGAATGCGGCCTGCAACAACGTGGTAAATGGTAGGGCTGCTTGAGACCTCGCAGTAGCCCGGAGCGACGCGCTCGTCTGATAAACTGTTCTCATTTGCACAATCATTTGATTTGATAAGATATGATTGTTTGGCATACGCATCTCACGAGTCAGATTTGTTGTGACGTGAATTCTGAGATAAATCATAAGGACACAATGATAAGTTGATTTGAAATGCTGTGTATAGAGGTGCATTGCTTTTTACAGTTGGTATTCATTCTTTCGCAATATTCGTGCTGGCGGCGCTTGATTTACGGCGATGCAGAGCACGCGAGCGGCGTCGAGTGCCGATAATTGTGCCGAGATCGATCATTCATTTAATTTATTGGACATTGCCTGTGAACGAGGTTAAACTATGTCTCATAACTTCTCGCGTTTGAGATAACTAGACGTTAGGTAACATCTACTGTTATGTGCAAGTTACATGATTCTCTGCATTTCCGATTGAGGTTTTTGGAACATTATTGCATTAATGAAAGTGCTTTTAATCGGGTTTAATTAACTAATTCAATTAAAGATAAGTACATTAAACCGGTGTGGTTTACTTGTGGAAGTGTTATGTAAGGATTATGCTAAATAGCAATGGTTTAAAAAATGCTAATAAACGGTAGGCCCTGCTGAAGTCAAAAGATAAAAACATGAAGTTTGAATATTAAAAAAAACGGTTGTTAAGTTATGAATCACTATCAAAACTGCATAATTGATACTAGGAATAGCTTTTACGATTGCCTCTTAACAAAACGGTGTAGTTGAGGACTTAAGGTCCAGTTATCAATAAGATCTAGATTCTAGATACTGTCGCATATTGTTACCGCCTCAATATCTATAAACTATCTTGCCTTAGCTAAGTTGAGTGAGGTCCTTTATAAATCATAGTTTGAAACTTAATAATGAGACGAAAGTTCTGCCAACTTAGCCGAGAAACAGGACTGCTGATAACCTGAGACAAAGTTCTATCTCAAATTAGTATTTAATAGGACGCAAAATTAGCAATAACATACATGAATGACGCCGCAAACCTTGTGACCATTTTTGCAGCTTAGCGAAGTTATATTACGTGTACCTACTTAATTTTAAGATAACGAGGCTGGGAGACAAGAAAATAAGATAGTTCTTCTACTGCGAACCAGTTTGAGTTGAAATAAATCTATTGAAAAGAAATGGGAAACGTACGTGCAAACTCAGCAAAGGCGTAGTAACTTTTTTGTTGTCTATGCCTCTGAATGTCGAGCGAAGCTAGGCAACGGCACTATTTCTAAATTCGAAATTGCGGGACAGCGCTTTGAATTTCAGCGGGAAAACAATCGAACGTCCGGCTGCTTGATTTTAGAATTCTGCTGGAATTCCATTTTTAAATGAACAAAGTTTTATGCTCACTTTTTATTTCCTTAGCTTTATTTTATAAAAAAAAAACTAGCAGCGCCCCGCGGTTTCATCCACGTAAGTGTCGATCCAATGGGCCTTATTAGAAGGCTGAAAGTCACTCAAAAGGCAATGGAGAGGGCTATGCTTGGAGTTTCCCTGCGGGATCGAATCAGAAATGAAGAGATCCGCAGGAGAACCAAGGTAACCGACATAGCCCGAAGAATTGCCAAACTTAAGTGGCAGTGGGCAGGGCACATTGCTCGCAGAACAGATGGCCGATGGGGCCGAAAGGTTTTGGAGTGGCGACCGCGTACCGGAAGGCGTAGCGTTGGAAGGCCTCCCACAAGGTGGACCGACGACCTTGTGAAGGCCGCAGGAACTCGTTGGATGCGAGAAGCACAAAACCGGTCGAAGTGGAGTTGCTTGGGGGAGGCCTATGTCCAGCAGTGGACGTCTTTCGGCTGAAATGATGATGATGATGATGAAGTGTCGATCCCGTGGGAATATCGGGATAAGAAGTATCCTATTTAGCTATATTACTTTAAAGTTTCATCAAAATCCGTTTGGTAGTTTTTGCGTGAAAGAGTAACAAACGTCCATTCATCCATCCATCCATCCATCCATCCATCCATCCATCCATCCATCCATCCTCAGAAACTTTCGCGTTTATAATACTTATTATTATTAGTTTAGTAGGAATAACTAGGATCTTGTAGATAAGAGAGAGCTAAGGTGTATGTTTCTTTACTTGACTTATTTGACCGGCATGTCCTAGAACCAAAAATTCGAAGACGTGACATGATCCGCCAATCCGCACTGGGCCCATGTGGTGCATTACGGCCCACTCACAGAGTAGAGGCCTGTGTCCCAGCAGTGGGAACGTTAAGGGCTGCCTATGCTTATGCTATGACTTATTTAGTAAGGAAATGCGAAGATAGGTGTGAGCTTTTCAAAGTTGTGTTTTTTTTAATGGATTTTTAATGGACCAAGCAGTTTCTCATGCAGGTAATTTGTAATACCGTTGTTGATCTTTGTAGAAAGTGTAGACAAACAGATAGGCGTTCATACCTAACAACTGTGATTATTGCGAAAACTCGTGATTTTTGCACCGTGTTTGTTTAGCAAATAAATGTAAGGAAAAATACAGTGCACCCACATACTTTATTTATAGGTAGTTCTAAGACCCTAACAACAGCTAAGATTTGTCCAATTGCAAATTATTTATGTAAGTATTCGAAACTTTTTCCAAATTATTTCCGGGCAGGCACTTTACTTATTTAATTTTGTATCTGGTATTTTGTACATTCAACCTTCTTCACCGTCAGCACCTCATTTGTCTTCGATAAGGCACGTCGGACATACTTCAGATATTTTTTAAAAGGAAACAATTTAATTCAACGATCACCGCCATTATAATAATGGAGTGCTACGACTAGTATGGAAGTAATATTGGCAGTCAATTTGTCAGCATTGAATTTATTGAGACTTCATTGATATAATTGATCACGAGACTTGTTTTAATTAAAGGAACTGGTTGAAAGGCGAGTATATAATTATGGACTATTACATTATGTATTACTCGTTTTTTTTAGCTAGCAGCCAAGCAAGAGTTCCGTATGTACGTAAAACGGAAACTTAATTTATGCCAACTAATTAATTAATTTTTTCGAGACATCACCAAGCTATTGGTCGACTTTTCACGTGACCTATTTTTTGGCCAAAGAATCAGCTTTCCCATAAAACGTGGTAATGCTGCCACCTGCCACTGCTGCCAGCCTTTTGGACACTTTTTCTCTTGACAATGCGGACGAATTTAGTGATTTTCCCTCCTCTTTTATAAATGTACTTGCTATTTTATAAGCTATGTAAACAATATCATGGAAATTGAAATAAAAAGTTGATGCCAGGAGACTAATATTTCTCATAAGACCATAAAAAGTCAAATAAAATTACACTTAGGTAATCGTCTGTACTACAAAATGGGCATCTTAATAATACCGGCCTGCAGTTTAATTTCTACCGATACCAAATACCGTTAGACATACAAAAAAAATGGGGCAGCGCGATAAAGATAGAGTTGACCCAAATCGGTTCAAATTCTTAACTTCGATCTTAAACAAGCCGACCTAACATAACGACCTCTTTATGTAAGGTCGGTGATCGCTAAGCACTTAACTTTTAGATAAATAATGAAAAAAGTCCTTTAGCGGCACCAACAACCATTCAAGTTGAACGTTTTATCCACGTAACTACGCCCAACAAGAGTTAAATTGAAGTACATTTACCAATTCATTTTCAATAATCGATTTGGAATCGATTGCCATTGTGTCCACTAATCTTAATAAACCAATGATTTCTTTACAAAAAGAATTCATTCAGTTGCTTGCTTCTTAAAACTTTATTATATTAAAAATATCAAATACGTAGAAACAGGCAAAGGTAACAAAAGCAGAGTCAGTGTTGTTCCAATTACAAAACTCCAAACAAAATAAAAAAACCAATTGGTTTTCAAACTTGGAACCAGTGTGAAGCTAGTCATGTGTCAATCAGGTAGCAGGTGCTTTTGTCCCTAATGTAAGTGCGTGTGCGACCCCTCGCACTTAAATTCCTTGACTCTTTGTTATCTTTCAATGTGTTCCGGGTTTTTGTTACGTTTCGTAACGTTTCGGCATTTGCATATAAAGCCTTCGAAGTATCAATGAGACCAAGTAATTTTTTTTCGGCTTTTAAAAGTTATTTCAAAAACTTCTCGCAGAGTTACAAAAATAGACCTAATTGCAAATCGGTAAATGATTTACACAATTATTTTATTTTAGTCCTATGAATCTTTTTGTCACCTTTTTCGGACGACCTAAAGAAGGTGGCTGGGGTAGACTGGATGCGGAAGGCGGAGCACAGGGTGCAGTGGCGCAGACAGGAAGAGGCCTATGTCCAGCAGTGGACTGCGATAGACTGAGTTGATTGTTGATTGATTGAATCTTTTGTTACATGGGACTTATAACTGGCGAAATGTGGTTGTACTATAGGTACACCTCTGGCTAACCCTTCGCGGATTACAGGCGTGATATTACGCGTGAATCCTTTTATTTAAAGATTTTTTGGGCAGTCTAGATTATGTCTTCACACACAAAACACAATCGAATTAACCCTTTGCAACTAAAACCGAAATGAACCATACCATTCTGGCTCCTCTCCACCCCGGTTGTGAAAGCTAGTGGTAATTAAAGGCATATGCCTCCGAGATATGGCCACTTAGGATACATTATGATTAAAAGGGTCTTGTTGGGGGTTTATGCATGTAACAACAATTATAATTAAGGGAGATCAAAGGAAACCGAGACCGTGAAATCAATTCTATGATTATTAGAGCGGGCATTTTAGGATGTGGAACTTGATACTTGATCAAACGTTCTAGTTTATTTTTGTTACTTTAAAAATTAATTAAGTACTTCTAATAATATCTTCTTAATCTGTCAAGCTCCGCTAGTGAGACACAACTGATTTTCTATTGTTTCGTCGCCGATCGGCGAACCGCGCCGCTTGACCGGTTAAAAATATACCTTGTTCCATTTTTAATTACGCTTTTTTCTTTTTCTATGTAGTTTAAATGTGGCCAGTAGCTAGCATTCAAATAGTTCGCGAAGTTCGACATTTGTACTTATCATCATAGATAGTAGATACTTGTCTATGACGACTATGATGAGTGATGACTTCAGTTAGTAGCGCAGACTCACAGATTTCTATTCAATGCATATCGGCACTGTCCCCGATGTGTGTCAACCTAATATTTTGATTATCACTTGCAACACTTCACATGAAGTATTAGTAATCGATTTCAGATTATTTTAGAATCGATAAACGTTTTTCCCATTCAAATCTAATAGATTCTATAGAAAGTCTTTCAATATCGTATAAACAGCCTATTTTCCGGGTATTATCCTCCTTCACGTGACATTAACAATACAATAGTAAGCCAGTTTATATTATGGGCTCCCAATATTGAAAAAAATAAACGGTTGTTTTTCATCGATCTTTTATATTTGTAAACAAGAAATTATAGCATTATTTTATGGCACGATTCTTCAGTCGGATAATGATTAGAACCAAAAACAAATCCGAATGATGTGAGCTAGGTATAATAAGACTAGATGACAGCTATAACTGTGGAGCCAATTAATGATTTCGTGACTATGTATTTATGGAGTACAAGGTAAAATTAATTATGAATAGTCCTCGTTACGCAACTGTCTGCGAATTACTTTAGACATTATTTTTGGATCAAAATAAAGGTTAAGTGATTAGACTTAATAATCAAGAGCGTGGACCTACTGAAATTAATTTGACGGCCCAGCAAGTGGCGCCGTCTAGTTTTGTTACCAAGTTACTAGGAACCACCACAAAGGTCGGATAAGAGTGATACTGGCTGTTTACTGTGACTACCAGAACGTCGAATCGATGGCTGCGTGACAGTTGTCTTCTAATGACAGAGATGATGTCAGAGGAGCCGCTGTCCCAAGGAACATATCACAGAGTACTTTTTGATAGACTGGACCATAGTTATATAGGTCTAGGGGAGCGCTGTCCTACCATCTACACGATAAACTGCTATATTCCGGCACAATCCTGACGATATTGAAGCCGCTGAACCACGTCTACGATGACCACTTCGGGTGAAGGCTATCCTGCGTCATTCAATTTATTCATTGTTATAACAAAAGCACAATGTTTATCACCATATAATGTAGTAATTAAATGAGTGTTGTGGCAAAACGTACACCGAAGGTTTACAAATCAACATTCCCACAATCTTACATCAAATGCAACTAAGAGTGAGCAATGGAACCGCGTAAATTGATAATATTATTCAATTAACTGAGAGTTGCGTATTTATTGAGCAAAACCCCGAAAAGTTAAAATTGCTCCTAAATCAATTCCTGCACAGTTCAGGAAACGACGCAACAGGATAAATGGAGGAAACGAGTTAATTCATGGACCCTTTATCGGCGTCCTTGTGATATTTATGTCAATTGGTTGATTTTGTCCATGTTGCGGAAGTCGAACTCCAAAGAATACTATTAAAATGGTAATTTCCGATGGCAGTCTGCGGCTTCTCTTGAAACGAGAAATTACTCCTTTGAGTTTTATTTTACATTCCATCGCTCTTTCCCGTACTTATTTGAATAACGTTCGCCGGAAAGTTTGCAGTAACAGCGTAATGGAATAGGAAGCTATGTCAATTTTCGAACGCCATTCTTGGAGCGAGCGCCAGATGTGATTTTGAAGAGCTGAATACGTATTTCAGTGTCGTTAAAACGAGTTGAAAAGTGCTTATTTGGACGGTTTGAGTTATTACTTTGTCATCTAGATTGAGAACTCGAGATTCAACTTGTTCTGTATTTCCGTATCGGACGGGGACACATGGAGATTGATTATACGTTCAGTTTAATGTTCTGTGCCGGAGTCCTGCACTAGGTAATAGTCAGACAATTTACAACTGAACTGTTTCTTGTGACGTTATAGTTATAATAAATTAAATATCGATTGTTTAACGTTGTGAAATTGTGCGTATCTCAGTATCTTCTTAGGCTTGTCCATGGCTTGTCACTCAAAGAGCTTCCTTTACTGAATCGTTAAGGCTGCGAATCGTAGTTCTTTCTTTTTATTATGTGCTTTTATTTGACTGTTATTTCTATAAAGATAAGGTAGCTGGTATCCTTTCGTATCGGTAGGATAAATTTGTTGGAATAATTATCAAAATGTCAGGTCGCGTCGTAACTTTAAATCGGTAAACACTGAACAGTAGTTTCACAATTTTGTACATGTATTCTGTGCAACAGCAGCTTAAATAAATTCCCAACAAACTCTACAATATTGCTAACAAAATAACAATAAGTTTCACAATTTCTTGCATTTTGAACCAACAAGAAGAGATCGAACGAACTTCGACGTTTACACAAAGCGCCAAATGAATGGTGTTTGTGCAACTGGAAGCACTGCACAATACATGATCAGCGCTGCAAAGCGCTGCAAGTGCTGCAACTGACTAACTGCCGGAAACTGATTCGATTGGACATGAAAGCTGACCTTATTTGTAATAGCGTAGTAGTTCGACGCATATTAGCGAGCTTGTTTGTTATAAAGGAACTTTAAAGTTGGGCAAAAAGGCTGAAGTTTACACTCGTATGAATTGTATAACGTCTGTTATGAATTTGAAGTGTCCATAGAATAAGAAAATACAGTTTACCCAAAAAGCTTACCTCTCGGTAAGCTTTTTGGGTAAACTGTATTTTCTCACACGCCAACACGTGTCAAAAAAATCTCGGTTGTCTCCAACCGAGATTTTTTTGACACGTGTTGGCGTGTGAGAATCAGAAGTCTCGCTAAGTTACAAAATTGACAACATGACACTTCGTTTGCTAATCTTGATGAGGTAGCTAAAGATTTGAAATTTCGTTCATGCGTTATCAGTAGTGGTATTCTGTATCACCCAGGATTCACCACATAGCACTGTATTTTGAGAGATAAGTGTAGATTTTTTTTTTTGCCATGTTGGTAGTCGTGGCCTGAAACCTCCGCTTGTTTAATCCCCAGATTCTCTAGTGTCAGGTAGGATGACAGTTCACTTCAAGCTCACTCCACATAAATTTTCACGGTGCGATTTTTACAGAATACACCGGCAGTTCCAAACAAAAGACCGGAATAGGCTGCGAAATACGGATGGGCCATGAGGGATAGTTAATTCACCCTAGTTCCCGATTTTCTGGTCAGCCAATGATAACATAGACCATTTGTTACACTACCCGTCAAAATGCGGCTATGTGAATCTGACTTAACATCATAATCTGATTACATAATTTCGCTGCCAGCAAATTGGCTATTTCAATTAATATGTTACATTAATTAATTTGTAAAAGTAGGTTAGTTTGCATTAATAATTTATGTTGTTTTCCCGTTTATAACATTATTATCACAGGGAAACCTATAGCTTTAAACGCATTTATTTAATTACGTAAAATGATGGATTATCAATTATTTTGTGTCATTACGGGACAATGGAAAACAGGATAATATGGAACGGGTGACATAATTATTAGTTTTCAATTTCGAGATTTTTGTAGACTTATTGTGGTGAGACAGGCCTTCTTTCAAATAAGTTTATTTGTGTGGTTTTAAACAAAAGGACATAAAGTTCCTAATGAGGATGTTTATCGTAATTTTGTTTCTAAGCGCGGAGTTTATCTGTTGTGTCCTGTTATCCTGTACTACTGACTACTTCAAGGGGTATCGTATTACCCAGTAACTGGGTTGTGGAGGTCAGATAGGCAGTCGCTCCATGTAAAATACTGGTATTCAACTGCATCCGGTTAGACTGGAAGCCGACCCCAACATAGTTGTGAAAAGGCTAGGCAGATGATGATGATGACCTATTAATGGACGCTGTTTGAATCACAACTTACTAATTGATAGGCGTAGGCTACGCAGGTAGACTTTTTAATGACCAGTAAACAAATAGTCCGAATACTTTTAATTGACAGCGAGACCGTACTTACTGGTCCAGTTTTTTGTTTGTTCTTCAGTTGTGTAAGCAATTACGTCTTATTATTACTATTACACAGTTTTCAGGTATTAATTAGTGTGTAACACAAATATATCGTTCCATTTTGATTACCGCTGTTCTTTAATTATTTAATGTTTTTAATTAAGAACGTGTAAAAACAAGTTTTGTATACACATTTATAAATTAAATTAGTTAATGTAGTACGTAGGTAAAGTGGCAGATAGCCGTCAAATAAGTAACTATTTTAAGTACATCATTTATTGCAGAGATCATGAAACTAAAGCACAGTAAAACTTAGTTTTGGACACCTTAACGATGGCAGACATTTTCTCCGGAAACAGTTGTCAGCCAACATAAATTAAATTCAATAGACCGTAACTTAATCTTGCCTATACGAGACAAAATTAATTCGAATCATTGCCATAAACGGTTGAAGGTCTAAGACCGGGCTCTGCGAGATCTCGCGAGGTAGGTTTCAATAAATCAACACGTCACGTCATGTAACGAGTGATCTGTCGATACACCTTCTACAAAAATCACACAATCAATAATTACCTAATTACATTTTTTTTTTGTACTAAACACGCTACAATCAACTGATTTAATGAGTTCAACTGTCAACATAACCAAACTTTCACTAATACGTTATTATTAACACACACTTATCACTTCACAAAACTTTTAATAACAGAAAAATAACACAAAAACCATTGTTCGATTGTCAAAGAAAATAAACAAGTTCGTTCCATTGATGAAAATTCAAAATGCGTTTATTTATAAAACCGTGCGCCGATACACAAACAGTTCAAAACATAACTAACATAATAACGTTCGCGTAAAACCGCTGTGACTTGAAGTTAGCTGTGGTCGCCAGGGGTACCAACATAAATCAAGATGGCGTCAATGCTGCCAATATGGCGGAGCAATATGGCCGGCCGGCGACTACGCCGCAGTCAACGGCCTTTGTAGTAATACTAGTAATGAATGGGGAACGAATGAACTTTGACGAACCTGTTCGATCACTGCATTCTGCTCTTGCGCTGGTCGCTTTATACAATGTCCGACAAGTAAGCTTTTAAAATCAGAGCTGCTCGTAATTTTGTTAACAAATGCGGTTAATAGACTGATGATGATGTGATGACAATAAAATATCGAGAGATCATAATATAATTAAAAGCTTTAACTATAGGTACAGCAGTATGGGCCCAAATTATGGTCCTTGATTACATAACTTTAAGTTGAAGATTATTGTTAAATTATTATCCGTTAAGCGAAAAATTGGGTTCATTGGAACTGGAGCTGATTCAGAATAATATGTTGTAACTTAGTACACTAGCCCAGTAGAGGTCCTTAATCAAACTAAGAGGAACAAACTTGTTGAATAAATTAGCGAAACTCCTTGCAGCTAATTGAAATCATAACTGTAGGTAGTTACTAAACAAAGTGTCTCAGAACTGGATGAATTCATTAGCTACATTTAATTAGACAATTTTTTATAAAACTGATAATCAATTTTGAATTATTGCTCTACCAAATTATGTTGAATATTCGATAGATAATGACCATGACGCAATGGTTAACATCGGAACTGGTTTTTTAAGCACAGCTTTAAACTAGGCCATATTCACGTAATAGTCGAAAAAATACGAAATGTTGAAGAAAAGGTAAAGATTACTAGAATTTTTAAGAAGAGAGACGAAAAACGCTAGCAAAAAGTGGGAAATAGTAGAAAATGCCTCTCGCTTTCATCCTAGACTTAAATCTTCAGAGATTTAGAGGCGACTCGTGTTTCAAAAGACTTTTTCTAGTACGGAGTTTAAATGCCAAATGGGTATTTACTGAAGCTTCATGAAGCAAAGGCTACATGAATGCCAAAGAAGTACGCTACGAGACAATTTAGCTTTATGACTAAATTATTTGATACACACATACATAATCAGCCCATAATGTTCCCACTGCTGGGACACAGGCCTCCTCTCAGTGATAGGGAGTGGGCCGTAATCCACCACGCGGGCCCAGTGCGGGTTGGCAGATGTCACATGTCTTCGAATTTTTGGTTCTAGGACATGCCGGATTCCTCACGATGTTTTCCTTCACCGTTTTGAGAGCAGTGGTGATGAAAATAATATACACAAGGTAAAGCGCCTGTCTGCATTGGAACTACGACCTACATACAACTCGTAAGTCGCGCCCGTTACCACTTGGCCACCACTGCTTGTTAATTATCTTTAAATATTTGATAGCTGACTGTATTCCGTTTATCCATGCACCCTAAGGTGGATACGCGGAAACATAAGCCTTCAAAGCTCAAGATGATTATCGAATTAATTATGAAGGGATTAATGATCCAGAGGAAGATAAAATTAAAATTAATAACTTGAGAAAAGGTGACGAAAATGAAACTTGAATTTAATTTGAAGGACTAATTCTAAATCTAACTTGTTATAAATAAAGTGAACTTTATTATTGAAGATTGACGAAAGTGTGTCAAGTCAGCGATCTCTAAAGTTTCTAACCAGCAGGCAGCACCCTAATTGGGTAACACTCATCATCTGCCTAACCTTTTCCCAGCTATGTTGGGGTCGGCGGCTTCCAGTCTAACCGGATGCAGCTGAATTTCACATGGAGCGACTGTCTATCTGACCTCCACAACCCAGTTATTGGGTAATACCTACGATAACAAATGGTAAGACTGGTTGTCAGACTTTCGGGCTTCTGACGACCAGTAACGACTGTCAAAGATCCACGAATGACAGTGGGGACCAACAGTATTTGAAAAATTTGTCTACCCAACAACGTAAATAATGCAATAAATATTATTGAACTAATGTAAGTGTATTGTAATTACAATTACCCCACTGATCCTGACATTTAGTTTTCCTATGCAAGTAAACCATTTAACTTATTTCCCCAAACAAACTAGCTTCACACCTCTGCAGTCGTTGACACACACGTGCTGTTGCGCTAGAGTAGCACCGATAGTGAAAGTGTTGGCGCTAACTGAGTATAATGGAACGTTATGCGATGCGGCTGATGCTCCCAGTAATAACGGTGATGGGAGAAACGTTTAGGAAGTGGTTGGACTGATTACTAGTTCCGAGATATTGTGGTTATCGATGTTTAGTCCAGATCAAGACTTCGAACAAAAGAAGCTCCTGAATGAAAAAAATGAGGATATATTGATAGAATATTGTTTTTTGTACACCACTAAACCTAAAATCGCGAAAAAAATCAGCTGTTCCTTGCATTTAAGTTCACACTAGCTGCGCCCCGCGGTTTCACCCGCATAAGTTTCGATCCCGTGGGAATATCGGGATAAAATGTATCCTATGTCCTTTCCCGGGACTCAAAATATCTCTATACCAAATTTCATCTAAATCGGTTCAGCCGTTTGAGCGTGAAGAAGTAACAAACATATAAACACACACACACACACTCACAAACTTTCGCCTTTATAATATTAGTGTGATAACTCGTCAAAATGATTGTAGGGAAGAGCTGATTCTTTTTTCGCGATTTCAGGTTTGGTCCCATAGTAAAAGTTGTTCACAATGATGAGTACAATGACCCCTTAAAAGGATGCCCATGAATTCAATTTCACCCTGTATAAACTCCAGCTTTTTTATTAGTATAGATTACCTCGACATGTAATCTAGTTCTAGTTGAACAATAAATCTTTATTCTTATTATTATCAATAGTGATTACTAACAATATAATAATAATATGGTCGCCCGAGCAATACCTTCCAATTTAATCACATCAACTCTGCACCAATTACGCTAACGGCCTCAACCACGGAAATACCAACCCTCCTCCCTCACGCATTACCACAAATTCGGATACAAAGAACCGCTTTTACTTAAATCGTTCGAACAATAGGGATACCCTAAAAGTTACGCAACCAGCTCTTTTGTTCCGTTCAGTCCCATCGTACACAATTAGCTTTCCACCGCTCCTTATCTGGGTATGTTATTACGTGTTTTATGTAATTGTTTAAGACGTACCTACTTGTGAAGCAGATAAGTATCATATGGAGGTAAAGAAATTTGCTACTGGCTGTTGGGAAAAAGTCTCGGTTTCCTAGTGCGTTAGCGCTATCAAGAGTTTATGTATCTTTTTCTTTTCTTTATTTCTTTGGAAACTTTCGAAAGTTTTTAGGTATAAATATTAAAACGTAGACACTCGATTTAGCAAAAACAGCAATAATGCCTGTTAGAAATTAATTATGACAACGCCCTCGCAAGGCGACGTGTTGCGTCGGCGTTGTCAAAGCAGTCGTCGACTTCAATGTATAGGTAAAGGAGTCTTCTTCCTGTTAGAGTGAAATTGGTAAATGAAATGCTTAAAATAGTTTGACAGTTCTGAGGAAATATTTAACTTTTGAAACTTGAACAGTTATCGACCGTTTAAACAACTGATTTCTCAATTACTGATGTTAATCAGTTCGGAGTGGAGCAACGTACATTTATGATTGTTTATCACGATACAAACGATCCAGTCATTATTATTGAGTACTTAATTGTACTGCAGCAATTAGGAAAATGGCGTGAATTGTACTCGTGAATTACTTACTGCAAATCATTACTGATTAATGAGTTAACCTTTTTGAATGCAAATTGCTCTACGTTTAATAGATTTAATCAACAGGGTGAAATTGAATTCATGGGCATCCTTTTAAAGGGTCATTGTAATCATCATTATGATCAATACTTTTACTATGGGATTAAACCTAAAATCGCGAAAAAAAATCAGTTCTTCCTTCCATTTATGTTTACATAACTAGTCAAAATGTAGGGAAAAGCTGATTTTTTTTCACGTTTTCAGGTTTGGTCCCATAGTAAAAGTTGTTCAAAATGATGATAACAATGACCCCTTAAAAGGATGCCCATGAATTCAATTTCACCCTGTATATTAATCATAAAGCTGAAGAGTTTGTTGGTTTAAACGCGCTAATCTTTAGAAACTATCAGTCAATTTGAAGAAAACCTCCTTGCATTTGATAGCCCAATTCTTTAGGAAGGCAATAATGCTATTTAAGATAACGCTAGGAACCCTTAGGCGCCGAAAAAATAAGAAAGCCAGACAGAACACTAAGTGAAAACGAAGTGATAGCGAGGACGGGCGATGCGATGCGACGGGGTGGGTCGGGAGAACAAAAAATTTCACGTGGATGAAGTCGCGGGCATAAGCTAGTATTCTATTAAATATGTAATTTATTACTCAAGAAGAAGGGTTACGAAACGGTAGCTATGAATAATTTATAGCCTAATAAATTAAAGTTAGATGCAGTGTTAAATTATCTCCATTAATTTGAGGTAAAGAGGAAATGAAGACATTTGGACAAGCCCCAAAATAATAATAATAAATGATTGACTTATTCACCTCGCATATTAATTTCTACCTTAATTCTGCCAATGACTACATTTAGGTGTAGAAAAACATTTGGAAACAAAAAAAAAAAACAACCGACTTTAATTTCGGAAGTTGGTGTCGTTGGTTCCGCATTTTCGTTTTTTGACACCGACTGCCGAAATTAAAGTTATTTATCACTTTGTAGTGTTTTTTTTTATTTTTTACTTTTTAGTTGTACCTGCCCCACACAACTTTTTATAAACACTAGTTCATTGAAGAATTGAAGACACCGACTAGAAGAATCATCAAAATTTGCATAGAAATGCCGGAGATGCAGTAGAATTATGCATATAACTTCGTACATAAGAATAATTACCAAATGTATTATACACTAAAACCTTTCTGAAAGTATGTAGATCACATTTGTGAAAGAATTATCAAAATCGGTTCATTAGTTTTTGCGAAAATCGCGGACATACAAACATACATACATACGGGTCGAATACAGAACCTCCTTTTTGAAGTCGGTTAAAAAGGTCGTGCCAGCGACACTATGAAGAAGAATATTCTTCTTCATAGTGTCGCTGGCACGACAGACAGAAGCAGTCTCCACACAGCGATATCATCGCGGCGAGAATTTGATGCATGGGGAGACCTACTTATGGGTGAGACTATTCCCTCGCTCGTGGAGATGGCGCCTTTTTTTTTGTGGATGGGAAATCATCACTGGGTAGATCGGAACGGAGTGTCAGACTCTTACTGACTAAAACCCACCCGCATTCCTTCCTTAGTCCTTTATGTTCCGGGGTAGCGGTAACCCTTTCGGACAATCCCGCTACCCTTAAATGGCGCCTTAGTCACACTAATATTATAAAGGCGAAAGTTTGTGTGTGTGTGTGACTGTGTGTGTGTGTGTTTATATGTTTGTTACTTCTTCACGCCTAAACCACTGAACTGATTTAGATGAAATTTGGTATAGAGATAGTTTGAGTCCCGGAAAAGGACATAGGATAGTTTTTATCCCGATATTCCCACGGGATCGACATTTACGCGGGTGAAACCGCGGGGCGCAGCTAGTTATACAATAAACATGTGGTGTAATGCTTTTGCTTACAAAAAGCACACACAACTGAAAAGACCTTACAAAAAAACATCTTGGCTTCTTCAAAGACGAGCTATTTTAAGACTCTGAGCATGTTTCATTCGGTCATTTCATTCAGTCCCCGTAGAAAAATAAACACCTAACTAATTTAAGTGTTTTCCCTCATCGCTCCGATGAAAAGTTCAGAAACTTAGCGCTCGCTAAGAGATAAACTACGAAGTCTTAAAATATTCAGCAGTTTTCAAGAGAAGTTGCTAATTTCAATTAGTCAACTGAGACATAGTTAAGACTTTAATGGTCTTCTTAAAGAATGCAGTGCAAATTGGAGAGGCTAAAATAGCAAGCTTTTTATGAGTTTTTTAGTGCAGTGTTTGTGTTCTGAAACTACAGAAAGCCACTTGCTACCATTATTAAATTAATTAATTATTAGCCTGTGACATCCCACTGCAAGGCAAAGGGCCTCCCTACTCTCTTTCCACCTCTCTCTGTTCAAAGCTGCTAAGGGCCAGTTCTTGTTGAAGGAGTCCAGCTCATCCCGCCATCTCCGTCTGGGCCTGCCACGATGTCGTTTGCCATTAAGAGGCATTCTACTATTATTATCTTTACATATTTCTTTACCCCATGGCAAGAAAGCGTGAGGTTATGTATGTATTTTTGTTCAGAAAAGATGACAAGGTGCTCATAAAATGCCATCGGTATTCTCAAATCGGGTAGGCAGTGTGTAGGATACCCAAATTTTGTAAGCATAACTTATTGACGTTAATCGGGCACAAATCCAGACTCCGTTCTTTCTGGCATTCGATAAAGGCTTCAATTAATGGTATTTTAAAAGAATACAAAGCATTTTGAATTTTTTTAAATCTGTAACCAATTTTCATACGTCCCATTTTCCAGAGCACCATTTGAATTCAGAATCTACATAGAAACAAAAGAAAAACGAGGTTTGCAAAATGATGAGCAGTGGAGTAGAAATATCAGACTGCAAGTAGGATTGAGGAGTTCAATAATGAGGTGGGGGGAGCGCTAACGAAACTGATGTCACTGACGGTAGCCATGATTGTGACTATCTGCTTTTACGACTTCCCAGAGGCCAGAAGGGGTAGGCTAACGAGCCTGCTCATATTTTGCGAGTAGGTAGTTTTATGAGTAGGTAAGTACGTCCAGATTCCAAGTTGCTACTCAGAGTTTTCTACAGCTATAACCCAATTACCTACACTGTACCGACCAACGAAGCAGTTTTAACACTTTCAGTGCCCAGCACCCGGCTCCCGGGTCGAGCGATAATTTGTTCGTGAGCCCACAACTCGGCTTCCGAGTCGTAAATATATGGGATGTGACCATATCGGCACACGAACGAATTTATCGCTCGACCCGGGAGCCGGGTGCTGGGCACTGAAAGTGTTAAAAGATTTGAATGGCTATCTAATAGTGAATTTTGCTTAAACTACCAATTTTACAAGTTCCAGTTTTTCAAAACAGCATTTCTATTCAGACCCAAAAGAAAAGCGAGGTCCACAAAAAGTCGAGCAATGGAGTAGAAATATCAGTCTGCAAGTGGGATCGAGGAGTTCATAATGAGAAGGGAGCACTAACGAGACTCCGTGACGCGCCGCCATGATTGTGACGATTTGCCGCTTAATTTTAATGAGCCTGTGTTTCGTAATGATGACGGCGAACGCTTTGAAGGATGCAGTAGTTTTCCGTTGGTTTTTATTTCTAGATTCTGATTAATTTTTGATTAATTGATTAATTATTAATTGTTTATTTGTTGCTGTCATTTTGTTGGAGGTTATGGATATTTCTATGCAGTCGTTATTGTTGATGCAGATTTCGAATGAGACCACGCGGCGGTGCTATTCTGTAAAAATCTCACCGTGATAACTTAGGTGAGGTGAGCTTAAAGTGAGCTGTCATTCCACCTCATGCTAGGGTTTGACGCTATTGACAGCTCACTTTAAGCCCACTTCACTTATGTTTTCACGGTGAGATAAATTACAGAATAGCACTACAGCACCTTAATTGCGTAACACACTATCCATCATAATCTGAATCACTTTGAAAAATGTATCTGCTCAACAACTTAAATAACGCAATGAATGTTGTTGAACTGTCAAAATTAGGTAAAGCCATTCCTACTGTTAGTGTGTTACGGAATTACTCCGCTGACTACATATGGAACAGGGTTGCAAAACAATTTTCAGGAAAAAATAATGTTTCAAAGAAAAGCCGTAAAATAATTATGATGAATAATGTAATTATTTAATTAAATTAAAAGATGGAAATGGATTAATCTAAGCATCCAATTAGGTAAGCACACGGGACAAATAATAAAACACCTTTAGCCAATCTTTCATGAAGTAAAAAAAAAACAAAAAAATATTATAAACCAGCAGCGCCCCGCTGTTTCACCCGCATAAGCTTCGATCCCGTATGTCATTTCCCGGGACTCAAACTATCTCTATACCAAATTTCATCTAAATCGGTTCAGCGGTTTAAGCGTAAAGATGTAACAGACAGACAGACAGACACACTTTCGCATTTATAATATTAGTATGGATTAAGGTCACCTTTAGTGTATGTCTGTTTTACCGCGTGATTTTTCTAAAATACGCAACGAATTTTGATGCGGTTTGCACCAGCATTTATTTAAAGAATTTGTTCCAGAAAGATCATGTGTATAATACGTAAATCAAAATAAAATATCAATCGACAAATAAGTAATGCATGATGTGCTTACCTGTAAGAAATTGGTACACTCACTAGTCTATAAGTCTATTGTTTGTATCTTATATCTTTGTATCAGTCTATTCAATTGTTGGTGAGCCAAATAAATAAAGTAAATATTAAACTTATATATAGTAAAGAAATGATATGTTTAGAAAGCGGGTGCCTACCGAGATGACGACTAATAGAGAAGTATGGAAGAAAAAGACATGTTACACCGACCACAAATAAATTGGGACAAGGGCAGGAGAATGATGAAGATGGTGATAGTAAAGACATCTTGATGTTTTGTCAAGATCTAAAAACCGGGAGAAGCAGGGGCGGGACGCTAGTTAAGCTAAGACCATGTGCTTTTGTCATAAAACTCAGTACAGAATCCCACGTCTGCAACAATTTCCAGTCCAATCTGCAATTCCCAGCTGGCCAGAGACCGCTATGAAATATAATTGGTGCTATAAATGAGCCACAAACGAGCGGTGCAATTAGTCTTTTACTGAAGGAACTAGCCATTGTAAATATTTATATAACCTGTTAGCCACCCTTAAGGAGTTGTAGAAGAGTGATCGATTGGTTTATAAAAGCCTTACTAGTTATATGAATTGGGAACCATGCTATCCCAACCATTTAGTAATTGATCTTTTGTCAACATAAGTATTTATTCATTTATGACGGTTTAAAACCAATTACAAAAATTAAAGACACACTTTGTATACAGGGTGAAATTGAATTCATGGGGATCCTTTTAAGGGGTCATTGTAATCATCATTATGAACAACTTTTACTATGGGACCAAACCTAAAATCGCGAAAATAAATCAGCTCTTCCATACATTTTCACGAGTTATGTGAACATAAATGCAAGAGACAGCTGATTTTTTTTCGCGATTTTTTAGGCTTAGTCCCATAGTAAAAGTTGTTCATAACGATGAGTACAATGACCCCTTAAAAGGATGCCCTTGAATTTAATTTCACCCTGTATGTACACATTTTGACAGGCCTGATGGTCTAGTGGTGTAGTGGGACCCTGACTGCTATGCCGGAGGTCGTGGGTTCGATTCCCACCCAGGACAAATGTTTGTGTGATGAGCACGATCATTTGTTCTGTGTCTGGGTGTAATTTATCTATAATATGTATGTATTTAGAAATATATAAGTATGTTTATCAGTTGTCTAGTACCCATAACACAAGCTCTGCTTAGCTTGGGACTAGATGGCGTTGTGTGATAGTTGTGGAATATTATTACGTGCATAAAAAAGAGAAAAATGATATAAAATCATCAAGTTCAGGTAAAAAGTTAACAACACTTTTATAAATCCTTATCACAGTACTTCTGACATGCTGACAGGACATAAAATCATAATTATTATTCAAATGAAATCACTATCTATCAGTAGGATTAGCGTAACGCGCATTTTCACGTTGTAACACCACCCAAGGACGACACGAAAATGCTTCCTTTGTGCCTTATATTTTTTTTAATGTAAACCTAGCTATTTATTTAAACTTGGAAATGTAATGCACTGTTTTTAGCAAATAAACATTATCACTTTAATTCTTGACTAATGTTTGACGCTTGAAACTTCATAGTTTCAAGCGTCAAACATTATTCAAGAATTAAAGTCAAAAACATTGCAGGTTCATACCTGCAATGTTTTTGACGCTCTGGACGCTCAGCATAGTTAATAGAGGATTTTAGAGTGTTGGAATAAATTACTGCAAAGATTGCTTCCTATATCCATTCCATCCAGATGGAACTCAAGTGAAAAAATATGCAAAAAACTATCACCTCATTTTAAAGCTTGTGAAATTTAGCTAAGAACCCCACATCCACAAACACATTTGAAATCTTACATTATATGCAAACAAATGAAATTGATTATTCTATAAATAGAATTATATATCGGAATCACTTCTACACGTCACATTAAAAAAATATTAAAAATAAACTGAATAAAGTCGACATTTCCAATCTGACTATCCCTGAGAAGAAATGGCGAAACAAACTCAGGGGTCAAAGTCTCTTTTAAAGTCCAAAAATAATCTCAGTCAGATCATGAGAGGACAATGTAGATCCGTGTCTGAAATGGTCTTTTGCGGAAAGAACTAGACTTTGAGTAGACCTGTCCAGTCATTGCAAGCATTTATCAGTCAAATATAATTATAACTATGTTATTTCTCTCTGAAATGTGAATTAATTATAATTAAACTAAACAATTGTAATATTAATGCCTCAATCTTGAACATTATGTTAATTTTTATTGTTATTTTTCTTAAAATTCAATGTTATTTCTCAATTTTAATTTTTATCCTGCCTACACTATTTGTAATATGAATGCTCAATCTAGATAATGTTAATTTTTTTTTTCTTTTAATTTTATAATTTGTGTTCATCATTCATAATTTATTTTCTCTATTTTTATTATGTTTACACCTAGTTATACGAGCATGTGCAAATTGAAGGAGCACACGTAAAAACATGTCAACAAAAACTTGTTCGAGCATTCGCCATTGTTCTTTTTTCTATTGTATATGTGTATCCTTTGTTGGAGATCCTCAATAAATAAACAAATGAATAACATTTCCTATTCTATTCTATTATTTCTATTGAATAATTCAAATTAATAGATAAAAATATAAACAATCGTTCTCATATAGCATAATAACATACCTACTCGTAGCATAATCAGCCTTTCCTACCCATTGTTACCACCACGCGGGCCCAGTGCTGGTTGGTATTTGTCTAGAAATATAACTTCGTTAATTTCAGTAGGTACTCGAACGTTAGCACCAAATATTTCTACGCAATATTGTCTATAATCATCTAACCTTCGATCCCTCCAATATTTGAGGACACAGCACTCTTTAATGAATCCCAATTGGAAAGCTCTTAATCCAATATCTGGAATTTCGTAAATATTTATTTAAAACCTTTTGTAACGTACCAACAATGAATCTTTGTACACGTAAATGTCTAAGAATACATCTAGATTATGTTACATAACACATAAACTTATGTTATATAACACGTCCAAATTATTTAACATTGCTAACATATATAGAGATGTTAGCAATGTTAAATATCTATAGAGACAAATAAATGTCATGTGTTAATAACATGTTATGTTAAACAATGTGGACGCACCTTAAAGGACTTAAGTTTCGATCGTCAGTTCGAAGGAACCAGTATGAAGTTTTGACAGGTTTTCTACAGCAAAGCTATCAAAATGTAGTATCAAACAGTAAAAATAATAACTTTTAAGAAAAAGTATTTTTTTATCATTCACATGATCTTTAATTTATGAAGAATGGTAAGTACCTATACTATACATTATTTTATTACTTACTAGCGTTTTCCCGCGGCTTCGTCCGCTTTGAGGTCGGAAATTATCACACAGGACGATATTAACGAACTATCAGTACAAAAAATTATATGTCCTAACCCCGGTTCACACTTGTGCGCACCTAACATCGAAATCCCTTCAGCCGTTGGGCGTGGAAAGGTAATAGACATACTGACAGAAAGAGGTACTTTCGAATTCACAATATCAGTTACTTTACTTGTAGTACCTACCTATATTTGTTACAGCAATTAGCCATTAGTTAAAGTAAGATATTACGTGCACTTATTAAGCTTTGGCGCTATCTGCCTACCCCTACCAGATAAAAAGCGGTCAAGTGCGAGTAGGACTCGCACACGAAGGGTTTCCGTACCACCATAGAAATATAAAACTTATATAACTGTATATCTATGCGTATACAGGTTGGTCAAAAATTAGTGGATCAAACGAAATAGGGAGACAAAGGAGGTCTGCGAGTCTGCGACGCTTTTAAAGTGAGAAATATTTTTTTTGGTAACGCTTCAAAATTTTTGGAAAAAAATGAATTGCTCTTGAAATTTGGTATCCAGAGCCGCAATACAACATTTGTAGTGCTGATACATTATCTAGTATCTAATAGTACAACACCGTTTGTTTTATATCACATTTTTTTTAATTAGTCTAATTGTAAAAGAACTCGGTATACAAAAATATTAATAACTTTTAGGGCAATTGAATTATGGCCATGCTGTAGAATGATTTTTTGTTGGAAATTACCTTCTTTATCTCCCTTTTTCTTTTGATCCACGACTTTTTGACCACTCTGTATAAACACGATGACATTATATCAAGCAATAAATTTCCAGTTAGAGCTGTGTGGTACTGTATAAGCTTTTCGTACAATGAGAAGTCATCTTGCGTCTTACCCTACAATATTTAACACAACATATTTATTATTTGTTGTTAGAGCGTCCATAGTAGTACACATTCTGTGAAAATTTCAAGTGTCTACCTATTACGGTTCAAAAGATACAGCCCTGTGACAGACGGACGGACGGATGGACATCGGAGCCTTAGAAATATGGTCCCTTGGCACCCTTTTGGTACGGAACCCTAAAAAGTAAGAGAATTTGTATGAAGTTATGCCATTAGAGGTAACAGACAAACAGTGACTTGTGATGTTATCTGAAAAATGCGCTACTATCAAACAATATCTCCTGAAGCAATGACGCACGTGTCTGTAATATTTACGTAGATAATCGGTAGAAGTGCAATGTGTAGTAGGTAGTTTACACTCCTGAAAACAACAGGTAAATACCTGCTGTTTTCAGGACACTACACTTCACTACAGCCTTCAAAGAATAATATTCTATTGAAAATAGAACGGCTGGAGTGTTTAAAGATACTATTTTAATTTTAGTTATTATTTTTGTGTGTCGTAAAGTCAATATAAACGACTAGCTTCTGCCTGCGACTTCGTCCGCATGAAATTTCACCCTCCCCCCATTCACCCTCTTAGGGATGGAATTTCGAAAAACCCTTTCTTAGTGGATACCTACTTTTCACTAAGAACACACCCTCCAAATTTCATGTCTCTAGGACCAGCGGTTTAGGCTGTGCGTTAATACAGGGTGTTACAGAAAGGGTATATCAATACAAACGGGTTGAAGAGTGTATCTGGTCTAGAATCTCTGTACAAAATTTCAGCTCAAAAGCAGTAACTTTGAAAACGCTTAATATTTTTTTATTTCGATAGTTTATTAAATTGAAATCATAACAAACGTGTCACCGCACTACGAGGGTCATTATCCATTATCTGTAGTGTGTCTGAGCGCCTAGTACACGCACATCACGCCGCTGCGCGCCAGTGCAGCGCCGTGATGTCGAAATAAAAAAAAATTAAGCATTTTCAAAGTTAATGCATTTGAGCTGAAATTTTGTACAGAGATTCTAGACCAGATACACTCTTCAACCCTTTTGTATTGATATACCCTTTCCGTAACACCCTGTATATCAGTCAGTCAGTCAGAACTTTGAATTTTATATGTATGTGTATTGCATAAAATCCAAAACCTACTGACTAGGAAAAGACGCTGGCTCCTGAACTGAAACTGTGTTTTTACTTTAGTATAATTATGTATTAAAGAATCGTAACATAGGTACCAGTTTCTCGAACGAAAATTATCGCAAAATTAATGTGACAATTTTTCAAGCGCGAGCAAACTGCTACGATTGTCGATTGGCTGTTGATAAATCATTCAATCAATCGTAGCAGTTAACGCGCGTTTGACAATTTGTCACGTTATTTAATTTTGCGATAGTAATTTTCGTTCCAGCCACTGGCCTTTAGTATTCGTAGTTTCTATTGGATTCATGCCCTGTTGATGGCAATAGACTACGAAAATACAAAGTGCACAGTGCTGCACACCCCCTCCCTACATCAAGTTAAACAAATATCAACTTTATTCAAAAGTTAATTAAGTTGATTTCAGAGTCACTAGCACTATTGAATAAGTTATAAAAATGTTTGAAGTTTTAGCGTAAACTGAACATTATTGTGTAAGAATTAAAGTTATTTTTCCATAAGCTCTTATTTGCTTACATTTTTGGCTAATAAATCGTGAACGCATATTATTTATTTTTGACAGATTGCGACTGAGATCAGACTGTGAACGTTCTTACAATGACAGGAAAAAGGCTTTAAATTAGCCTGAAAAAACCTACAGACAAGAATAGCCCCTACCAACAGACTATAGGTACTTTTTCAGGTGATTAATCTCTCAAATCCAGGAGGATTTGCGCGGAATTGAAAATGAATTTCTAGACGACTGAAGGACACGCCACTGTTTTACGAAATTATTTTCACAATTTAATTTACCTGCATAAATAAATTGAAACAGAGAGCTTACTTTTTAAAAGAGTTTTTGTAAATGTGTAACAATGGAAAAGCGTGCCTGTAAAATTTCGATGTGAACTCAATTTTGTTTTAGGTACTTAAAATTGAGGTCACCCTTGTCACCTCACCACTCATTCAATTAATTCAGCCTATTACAGTCCACTGCTGGACATAGGCCTCTCCTTCCACATCCAGTCTGTCTCAGCCACCTTTTGAGGTCGTCCGTCCATTTAACTGGGAAGCGTCTCACACTTGCCGGTACGCACGCAGTCTCCACTCCAAGACACGTCTGCTCCACCGGCCATCGCGCTGCCACATCAGCTTGCTTACACTATTAGCAATAAATCAAAATAGAAATATAAAATGGAGAAAGCAATGACCGATGCGTTGGCTGTAAGAGATAAATTGGAATAAGACGACATTATGCCGAATACAATTTGTGGCGAACCAAAATAATTGTCTAATTGTCTATGGTTCCCACTATCACATGTTATAAAGACAACACTACGCGGATCTAGAGCATGATGTCTATGGCACAGGAATTAGCTACGGTCGGAATTTGAATCGGAATGTAAAACCACTATTATTCCTCTCCACACGACCTATTAACGCGATTGTTATTACCTAGTATTTAAGTAAACGTGTATTCCTTCGCTGCCACTTGAATACTGTGCTGTAAATGATTTATTTTCTGTAAGTAGGTTTGTACAAACACTTTTACACGTCAATCATATTTTTTTTAAGCTAGATGAGGTCGGCGTTTCCTATCTGACTACTCTGAAAAGAAAGGCCGAAACAAACTCAGAGGTCACAGTCTCTTTTAAAGTCCAGACAAAATCTTGGTCTTGGTATAAATACACATCTATAAGAACTGGCTCTAGTTCTATTCATATATACAGGACTCCATAACGCGCTTTAAAAGTAAAACACGCTCACTGATTTAATAAATAACTGATATGAGAATTTTACAAAGTAAACATGTATAAAAGTCACCAACCAGTTTAGTTATTACAGTTACCAACATTAAAAAAACTTATAAAAATTTAAAACCGTCCACAAGGTTTCCTTAATCGCTTTTCCAGTACCCATTACCTAGTTAATAGCATAACATGCTCATACTTCACGACTTGACGGGTCAGACTGAAGATATATAGCCAGCGGTGCTGTCTAATATTTATGAGGAGATCCAGGCAACCAGCATAAGTGGGTCAACTTACTGTGCTGGTTTTTTGGGCACTTCATTGCAGAAGTGAAGCACAGTAACTGTTGAAAATGAAGACGAGTGCTTTTGTCGAGTTTTGGTTTGTTAGTTTACTGTTTGAGCTTTTTCTGAGTGGAGTGGTTTGGTGAAAATGTTAATAGTGTTGTGGTTAACAATTTCACAATGTGATAACTATGTATGTACTGTAAAAAAAAAATAATAACTGGCACTGTCTGGTGTCTGAATTGATATATTATGTCCGTGGTTATTTTTTTGAAGTGAAAACTTCTTTCGGCGCGTTGGGGATTTGAGTCTTTGGTCAACTGGACCCACTCGAACTGGACCCGCGGGTCCAATTGACCAAAGCAAAAATTTTCTATATTTTTATTGGTCAACTGGACCCACTGTCAAAATTAGACAAACATCTTTTGTTTTAAGCTACTGAGATGAAAAAAAACCATTGAATTCGCGCCACTGTTACCGTAACCGATACCGCTTCAGATGTGTTCGGCTGTCGTCGGGATGTACTCGGTTTTAATGTATATCCGATATGTCAGTGAGTGATGGCAAAATATTCTGCTTGTGTTTCTTTTGTTTTCACTTCTATCGGCACTCCCGGAGTGCTAATTTTTTTTTTTGAAGTGAAACTTCTTTAGGCGCGCTTGACTTGGGGAGTAAACTGGCGAATGCGTTACGAAAACGTGTGATCGCGAGTAGGGAAGGTACGTAAAAAATAGCTGGAAATACCTGGTGTAAAAACCCGGTCCCGGTCGCATAAATATGCGACCGGGTTTTTACACCAGGTATTTGCTTTCAAGTACACACACCGGGTACCGACTCAAAATACTTGCAAGACTATTAAGTACCTATCTTATACGGCTACTCGCTCAAATACGTAGGTACTCAACCGCGTCAGTTTTCGCAAATGCGATCATGCTCCTTTTGGAACAATTTCGTATGCAAGTATTTTTTACCGACTTCACAAAAAGGAGGAGGTACTATGTTCGGCTGTTTGTATGTTTTTTTTTTGTATGTTTGTTCATCGAATACTCCGCCAATTGTCGACGGATTTTCAAAATTCTTTTTTTGTTCCAAAGTAGATAGTTCTGAGGTGGTCCCATTGTTACCAAGTTAGGATCTGATGATTGGATCTTAGAGTAATCGAGGGCAACCTTTAAATTTTATAGGCTCACTTATTGTTTTTCGCATATTTTACGAAGTATCTTGTGTATTTGCGTATGGTTGTCACCATCTCAGGTAGCTGGGCTGATGATGGAAGTTACAACTCCTTAACAGTAAGAAGTTACTCGAACAGGCAAGGACTGTTTTAGTCAATTGTTTTGATGTTTGATAGGGCATTTGCCACATTTGGTCTCATGATCATCAAGTCATGACCTGATGCTGCAGTCAGGATAGTCTGCAGAGTACCTAACTCCTCGACAACTAACAGCAGATATATCGTGTTAAGGCTCATTGAAAAGGGCTCGATGTGTGGATAAACGTACTGTTAATGAGGAACACCGAAGTACATAAAGACCTGATGCTGAAGCCAGGAGCATTAGAAAAAGTACCAACCTTGAAATTACAGCACCGTAGTCGTGTTTGGGCTCATTTTAAACAGGACTAAATTTTAAGTTCAATGCAATGTTGACAAGTCTGGCCTGATGCTGCAGCCAGGATTATCAGCATCTAGTCTAAAAACATCAGGGCAGGATTTGATGATGGGATCCTGGAGAAATCGAAGGAACTCTTCAAATATTATAGGCACACCTATAGCGATTTGGGTATTTTTTATAGTAACTCGTGCATTTGCTCTCGGAAAGCACTATTTGGTGATGTGGAACTGATGATGAAGACCACAGATGGCCACCGGAACTACTCAATAATATCTAAGTATTTCACGGGTTGCGATTCGATTACTTTAATATGCTAAGCAATTTATGCTCGTCACAATGTGAATGGTGATACGGAGCTGATGGTGGATCTGGAGAACTCCTCAACAATTAACTTCCCTGTATCGGGAAAAGCAATATTTTGTTTGTAAAAGGCGATGATCACTAGGCTATTGTAACTTAGATAAATTATAAGCAGACCCACTAAAAAGCGTGAAATAAAAACTTTTTAAGAAAAAAAAAAACCGACTTTCACAAAGTGAAAAATATCTTTAATTTCGGAAGTCGGTGGCAAAAAACTAAAATAAAGATCCAAAGACACCGACTTCCGAAATTAAAGTTATTTTTCACTTTGTAAAGTTTTTTTTGGAAGTCGGTTATTTTTTCTTAAAAAGTTTTTTTTACTTTACTTAATGGTTTGTAAGTATTTATTTGTAAACGCGATTTTGCTCCTTATTTATTCGAAGTCATTGATCAATTTCCTATGCAAGTAGTTTTACTTCCAACGGGGCTTTTGAATACGCGATTGTATTTCTTATCTGTATGAAGTTATGGATCAGTTTTTTATGCAGATAGAAAATACTTGAAAGTATCTCGCTCCGTCGTGCCTCGACGCTCGAGTACGTAGGTACTCAAATAGTTCAACAACCGCGTTTGTTTTCGCAAATGCGATCATACTCCTTATCAGTAAGAGCACAGAATACTTAATAGTACTACGTACAGAAAGGACACTCCCTTCCTCGCCCTCATATCAGATACCGCACCTCACCCCGCACTTCGAGGTATTCGTCGCCGACTCTTTAGCAAGGGCGCTCGCGAACCGCAGCGCTGTATTGCTGACACACAATTATGCGATTTAAAAGTTTTATTTGAGTTTTAATCACGATGGTTGGATATTGTGATGCTTTTCCGAATTCGTATTTACATATACTGTTTGTATGATTTCGCATTTTTAATAACATGCGATTTAATAACCCATTATTTACAGAAAAGTCATTTAAACTAAACTATTTTAGTGTTTTTATTTCATTACGAACCCGTCTATATAATTAAACAATTGAACTACTTGGTCACTTCATAATTATGCACACGTTCGGGCAGCGCCGCCGCCGACGTCGTTGGGTTCCCCGACACAAATTGCTTTCCGCGCCATTTTTTTTTTACGCTACTAGATTTCACGCACACATTTGCACGTATACAAACGTCATTTGTTTATGTAGTAGTAATAGGTAATTATTTTGCGAGCGTTGTATGGAGTGTCCGAGGTGTGGTAAGAGTCTACGGAACAATTTCGTATGCAAGTATTTTTACTTTAATGGTTTGTAAAAGTATTTATTTGTAAACGCGATTGTGCTCCTTATTTATAGGAATTCACGGATCAATTACCTATGCAAGTACTTTTTACTTCCAACAGGGCTTTTGTTTGATTACGCGATTGTACTTCTTATTTGTATGAAGTTATGGATCAGTTTTCGATGCAGATAGAAAATACTTGAAAGTATCTCGAGCCCTGGTTTTAGGCCCTGGTTTCTTAAGGTGGACGTACTTGGAAGCCCTGGTACTCGATTTTGCAAGTACGACCCATGTCTAAGGGCTACGGGCGAGGCGAACGGGAGTTGAGTGGGGGATATAAGCAAGAGAAAGCAGCACATTTTCTTTCTCTCTTCCTCTCATAGCCAAATACGTTTGAAGTTTCACTTCAGTCGTGTGGTCATAAGCACACTCGGTTTTTTTTTTTTTGACCTGGCTTTGGACAGGTGAAGCTAAAGTAAAATTGATATCTGATAGGTATTGATTTTTCCAATTTAATTTTTTTGTAGTTTATATGGGAAGTTATTCTAAGGTTTTTACCATAGGTTTGGTTCTAGGTCACTCAGGAAAAGAAGATCTATTTAGAAAAACTTGGGTGAGGCCTTTGCCCAGCAATGGAGCAGTTTAAAAATGATGACACAGCAGTACGAAAATTAGGCTATATAAATAAAACCATAGAACCCTTCAATCTGCCCATTCCTTTGGAAAACGTACAGAAGCCAGCACATCAAGCTATCCGAAACTGTAAAAAATTCACAATTAGCCTTGAACCTTATGTTGTAGCGATAAAGTTGAAAATCTATTAAATAAATTTGACAGATTGTAGTAGTTTGATGTGCTGGATATGGTTGCATTGTAATGATAATTTCCATCATGTTATGACAACTAAAGCTTCAAGCCAAACCAATACCTGTTGCTTTAGTATTGCTAATCACGATGTGCAGTCACGATTGTGCATAAACAGCGACGCGTTATGAGTGCCACAGGAATCAATTTCCCTTGTTTGAATAATCACAGGAAGGTTCCTGTCATAATGTCAGACTAATGAAGCTTTGTTGATTATTGCTTTATTTTGCAGGCCGGACAATGTAAAAACCGGCCAAGTGCGAGTCGGACTCGCCCATGAAGGGTTCCGTAGCAGCAAGTAACATAATATAAAAGTTCTTGTAGTTCTTGTAGTTTGTACATGGCAATGTACATTATATATATTTTTTTAATTTTATCATTCTCTTATTTTAGAAGTTAGAGGGGGGGGGGGGACACACATTTTACCACTTTGGAAGTGTCTCTCGCGCAAACTATTCAGTTCAGAAAAAAATGATATTAGAAACCTCAATATAATTTTTGAAGACCTATCCATAGATACCCCACACGTACAGGTTTGATGAAAAAAAATTTTTGGAGTTTCAGTTGTAAGTATGGGGAACCCCAAAATTTATTGTTTTTTTTCTATTTTTGTGTGAAAATCTTACTGCGGTTCACAGAATACATCTACTTACCAAGTTTCAACAGTATACTTTGTTCTTATAGTTTCGGAAAAAAGTGGCTGTGACATACGGACGGACGGACAGACAGACAGACAGACAGACATGACGAATCCATAAGGGTTCCGTTTTTTGCCATTTGGCTACGGAACCCTAAAAAGCAATGAGACGCAAGAAATGAATATAGAACCGAATACCAATAGGTACATAGTAGTTTTTTTAGGGGTCAACGACTGATGGTTGTTTTTTTACTTGAAGTATGACTTGAGAAAATATGTTTTATCGTGTTTAAATATTGATTGATACGAATCACGTCTGTGAAGATAACAAAAACCGGTTTTTTTAGGGCTGATTTTTCAATCGACAGATATTTTTTTTTATGTGGAATAAAAGTGACGTCTGACAGGTTTTGTATGGAAAAACTGTCAAAAATTCAATATTTTTTCTGGGATAAAATTATCTGGCATTGGAAAAATCAGGAGTATTCCCGTTTGAGCACCTATTTTTAGAGCACCTAGGAGAGACCCTATCAATGGTAGAAAAAAAATATACGAATTGAAATAGGTGCTCTAAAAATAGGTGCTCAAACGGGAATACTCCAAAAATCAGCCCTTAAACTGATATTTAAGTAAGGGCTGATTTTTCAATCGGCATATAATTTTTTATTCGTGGAATAAAATTGACGTCTGACAGTTTTTATATGAAAGAACTGTCAAAAATTCAAAATTATTCCTCGGATAAAATTATCTGGCGTTGGAAAAATCAGCCCTAAATACACTAACAGCAGACGATGACCCCACAAAAAAAAAAAAAAAAAACAAATTAATTTCTTTTTAATTGTATCGTGTTTAGATATCGATATCCATCACGTTTGCGGAGTTTTGCTAGCTAATTTAATAAAAATCAGCTGTTCCCTACATTTTGACGAGTTGTGCGAACAAACAGCTGATTTTTTTTTTCACGATTTCATGTTTGGTCCCATAGTAAAAGTTGTTCATAATGATGAGTACAATGACCCCTTAAGAGGAAAACGGTGATTAAAATTTCACGGTGTATATTCCAATATTATTGGAACTTATACTTTCGAGGCTTTTGAGGTTGAAACTCTAGGGTCACAGGGTCCGAGTGCCCTTAATATTTTGAGACATTGCCAGGCGGTTGGACGACTCTTCAGGTGACCAGATGCCTGATGCCTGGCCTATTTTTTGGCCAAAGAATTAGTATTGCCACACAACATGGCAATGCTGCCAGCGTTTTGGGCACTTTTCCTGTTGATAACGATGCGGACGAATTTTTTTATACCCTATACTTCTTTCCTTTTTTTATAGACTTGTACAAATGTACATTTTATTATTATTTTAAAACTCTTAAATTATGGAAAAATTTTATGTTGTATTTTTCTTCGTAATAATTATGGGTGATATTATAAATCTCTTGCCCTTACCCCAGTTAATTTGTCGTCGGCACAAGATTTATTACCTACAACTACCACAACGACACAACAAGACAACAACAACAAGATGACTTCTTCTCCTATTCTTCTCTACAGCATATAACAGAAAGCTGAGGTCTTTAAGGGTCTGGTACTGATCATCAAAATGAACAACTTTCTCCGTGGGATCAACATCGTAATCACGAAAAGATAATCAGCCGTCCCTTACATTTGGGTCGAGTAGGTATTGAAGTTTTGTATGGGCCACCCTTCAATACGACCTCACTTTTCTGATAATGCTGTTTAAAGTCATCGTCTTAATATGGGTGATACTTGTCTCAAATAAATTACTTAAAGTTTTTTTTTTTATAATCTTCGAAAAATTAATACGCTATGGGTCTAGAATCCCTGCCGGGGGTGCGGGATTGTCCGAAAGGGTTACCGCTACCCCGGAACATAAAGGGCTAAGGAAGGAACACGGATGGGTTTTAGTCAGTAAGAGTCTGACACTCCCTTCGCTCCACCCAGAGCGGGAGGGGTCATTTGATGATTTCCCACCCATAAAAAAAAAAAAAAAAAGGGTCTAGAATCATTGTGTTGAATTCATGATTATAGTTTGCGCGTATATGTCGCTGCTACCGTACAGTCACGTCTATAAATGCTTATCGCCTAAAAAAAAAAATCGCCTTTGAATAAAGCCAAGTGTATACATACGTATACACTTGGCTTTATTCAAAGGCGATTTTATCCTTTATTTTTGAATTCAATTTTATGTTATTACGAACATAGTATTTTCGAACCCATAGGTTTATGTGAAGTGTCGTATTTTAACGTTTCATTCGTTATTTCACGAAAAAATCGCAATAGAAAATTGCCAAGTGTTGACATATTGGTGCTCGTGACTGTACACACATGGTGTATACAAATAGTAGATTGTACAACTAAGGCATAAAAGAAGCTATTTTACCCCGAGACGTTTATATCCACGCGAGCCGCAGGCGAGGGTGGATAGTTAAGTCGAGGGGTAAAATGGCTCGTTTATGCTTGAGTTATACACTCTGCTTTTCACTTCGATTGCGAGAAAATGAAACAGGCATAAAGTATACAGTACATAATTAATCAAAAATGTTGCATCCATAGCTAATTCCCGCCACCACAGATAATACCGCCACGAAACTTTTTAAAAGTTTTTTTTTTTTATTTTCAACATTTGTCATTCGACTTGGGTACTTCATACTGCCAAAAAATGAAAACGTTTCTTTGCCTTTTTAAATAATAAATGACAACTATTTTACCTGATTTTATTAAATTAACGATAGAAAACACGGAAGTGGTATAAATTAAAGAAAATGAAATAAATCACGACTTTAATCTGCGAAGTTTTATTGTGCGTGTGGCTGTTGAGCCTGATTACTTTAGTCTTAGAAAAAAAATTTACTTTATGCACTAGAACATAAAAAGCGATTTTATGTCGCCTAAGCACAACATAAAGATGAACTTTTAGAGCGTGAGAAGTGAAAAATATATTACTTCATACAGTCCTTTTCGAATAGAATAGGACCAAACACACAGACAGATAATCAGACGCTATCCCCTGACTCACAATAACAGAAGCAACAAGCTTGTCTCTAAGCCCATAATCGAGTTGTTATGACTCAATGAATGTGTTAGCTGGTAAGGCATTACAACGTCATAATAGGGAAGGGCCTGTGCCAAGAAACCTGCTATGAATGGGATTAAGTGATCGTCTTTCATAGCAAGGGACATAACCTGAATTCGCGATTTGTTTGCCAAAAATGTAAATAAAAGTCTATGGAAAAATAACTTTAAATCCTACACGATAAAATTCAGTTTACGCTACAACTTCAAATATTTTTATAACTTTTTCAATAATGCTAGTCACTCTGAAATCAAATTAAATCCCATTGAAATAAAGTTGATATTTGTTTAGTTTGAAATAATATTAATTTGAAGTATGAATAATGTAGTTTCATACCGGTTATATTGGACTTGGGGCTAATTTTTCCCATAATATCACGGTGATTTGTCGAAGGGTTAGGCAGAGGTGGCCTATACCTAGTACGTCCACATTTTGCAAGTTATGTTTAATCCCATGTAATACGGGGCGAGCATATTGCCATTGATCGGACCCAAATGCAGACTCTGGGCTGCTACTGAGGCTTTCCTGATTGAAAAACCCAATAACACTTTGCTCAACCTGGGAATCAAACCCAGGAACCCTGTAGTATCTTTTGCGTTCACTAACTAGATCAACGAGCCGATTCAGGCAGTTTGATATTATACATATGTATTGTCCATACAAAAGCTGTCAAAACGGCCATTTTGTTTCCGTTACTTGACGATTTAAAAAATTGCCCATAATCACACTAATATTATAAAGGCGAAAGTTTGTGAGTGTGTGTGTGTGTGTGTTTATATGTTTGTTACCTCTTCACGCCTAAACCACTGAACCGATTTAGATGAAATTTGGTATAGAGATAGTTTGAGTCCCGAAAAAGGACATAGGATAGTTTTTATCCCGATATTTCCACGGAATCGAAACTTATGCGGGTGAAACCGCGGGGCGCAGCTAGTTATATCTATGCCTGAAACGGTCACCAAATTGATTGGGTGATATAATTGTTTTCTGGCTCTTAAAATGTTGTTATTAAAAGTGCACGACGTGTTATAGTATTGTAACAGAGAAGGGTCACAGCTAATTTACGGCAGTGAGTTGATGAGCCGAAGTATTTTAACGACGAGAAATAGTCAAGATTTTAATTCTTTTTGCCTTCGTGAGGTTATTCAAGGAATAAACTTATAATTAAACATACCTACGGTAAAATTAAAATTAGGGAACAGTTGCGAGAGGTAGTACTCGGTAGAAGTTGTTAGAGAACGCCTTTGCTAAAAGGCACACTGAACTAAGAGGCAATCCGAAAACTACTGAAAATACCAGAAAATACGCATAGATTTTCCGTATAAAAAGTATTTATTATTACTATTATAAGATTAAGGGCCAGGACACATTGATCGACGGCGTTCGACGGTTTGTCCATACAAAAAGAGAGCAAAGTATGGAACGACGTACGCATCCTTTCGCATCGACGCGACGAACGCGCTCCGGCGTAGTGTGCTCCTTTTCAATCGGCAAAGTGCGAAAGGGCGTCGATCAATGTGTCTTGACCCTTAAACGAAATGAATTATACAGGGTGACTTGTAATTTGACGTATTCCTTTGACGTGATAGTGTGACCCATTTGAAACAATCAAACACCCCATAAAGCATAGGCGCAAATTCATGGAATTCCAGAAAATACAATACTCATGTATTTTTTTAAATTTCCCAGAATTCATAGCTAAATATCACTTTTCACTAAACTCTCAGATTGAATTGCTTTAATTGCTACAAGTCACCCTGTATAAGTAAATAGATATTGTAGATACTTTTTCTCGTCAATGTTTTGGTTGCGTTATAATATAAAACTAAAAAAATCTACACGTTCCAAAAAAAAAAAAAAAAACGATAGCTGCAGAAAACCGAGTATTTTGCGCACGAGAAATTCGTAACAAGCACGGATCCCGTTTATTCGAAATTCCTGTTAAAACACAACAAGGCAATATGGTACCATTTTATATGGTACCATTTTTTAAGTTCTGTTTTCTGGCGCCAAAAATTCAGCTGAAAAATGTTAACGTGAACGATATAATTTCTCGAAAATCTGAAATACCAACTCTTTTGTATACGAGTATGTCTACTATACACAGACAGGGAAATTATTTGTTAAGGAAATTGACAGCGTCGTTGCCGTTGGTCTAGTGGTCGCAAGTGCTAAGCCTGTGGTCCTGGGGTTGATTCTTGGGTTGCTTAAGTGTTACTGGGTTTTTCCATTAGGAATTTCTCAGTAACATGCTGGAGTCTGGATTTGTGCCGGGTTGATGGCAGGAGGCTTATCCTCTATTAGCATAATCAGCCTACAGACTCAAATTATGGGCGACAGTCAATTGTTTATCAAACGCATAATCAGCTTATAATGTTCCCACTGCAGGGACACAGGCCTCCTCTCAGTGAGAGGGAATGGGCCGTAATCCACCACGCGGGCCCAGAGCGGGTTGCTAGATGTCACATGTCATGGAATTTTTTGGTTCTAGGACATGCCGGTTTCCTCACGATGACGGTATTCCTTCACCGTTTTAAGAGCAGTGGTGATGAAATCATTTACTTGAAGTAAAGCGTCTGACTGGGTTCGAATCTACGACCTACAACTGGTAAGTCGTGGCCGTTACCACTGTGCCACCACTACACTCGCCCTCTATTCAATGTGGGTGTAGATACTATACTCAATACTCAATTCTTTATTGCTATAGATACATCATTGCCCAAGTCTTTGGGATAACAAGGCGTGATGTTATGTTATGTAGATAGCTTTAGGCTTTAGTTAGTAGAGTTCTTCCCTTGAAGTGGTAGGGCTAACGCCCGCCTGGTTTGCGACCACCCTCCCACCGGAGTCTGGCGTCAAACAGCCTGCTGTGTTTCGTCGATGCGTGAGAGTTCCAGTGCCTTAGGCATCTTCTGGGCACGCTCGTTCCATCATAGACCTCATCCATGGCTCTCCACCAGGCGTCATCGAGGTCAAGAGAGGGCCCATCCAGCAATAAAAACAAAAGACGGGTTGCACTCCGGGAGTGCCGGCAGAAGTGAAAACTTGAATATTAACGTTGAAATAAATCAATTATTAATTGAATTAATATAACTAATTTTTTTTTCACTATATCTGCGTCACTTTTTTCATTAATAGATGCACTTTGTTCAATTTCCATATTTGAAATACTTTATATACACGAATTTTACGAATACACAGCAGTGTGGCTACTACACAGACGGTCGAGCCATTAGCTGTTCATCCATCCATCCATCCATCCACATCCACATCCACATCCAAATCCACATCCACATCCACATCCATCCATCCATCCATCCATTGTCGTGTGTGGCGCCGCCGTAGAAAGAGAGGGTGATACTTAGTAGTTAGGAGTAGTAGTTCTTCCCTGTGTAGTTCTCCCCTGTGTAGTCTCTCCTGACGGTCACGTGTCCTGACGCGATGTCCTGACGCGAGTTTAACATGTTTTACCCATTACAAAAAAGTGTGCAACGCCGCTAAAGAAGTTTTCACTTCAAAAAAAGACTACGCTAGCTTGAGTTGATTGAAGCAGGAAATAATATGGCTTCAGTCTGAAAATTCAAGAAATTACCTTAGCCTGGCCTCAGAGCCACTAAAGTTGTGGCTTTAATCCGATAATTGGGGCTTAACGTCAAGATCTGCGGTCTTGAGCACGAATATAACTTGAATTGGGAAATTGTGGCTTTAACTTTGCTTTGTAAGTTTATGCTCGAGGTCAACAACCCCTTCTTGTAGCAATTTATTTATTTATTAAAACTTTATGCACAAGTAAAAAAAATAATACTGTACAAAGGCGGACTTAATGCCTGAGGCATTTTCTACCAGTCAACCTTAGGGTGATGCAGAGACAAAACATGGCAGGTGCAAAATACATGATAACTAGTTAGGAAATGAATATAGAATACAATATATACATAGATACATACATACATACATATAAACCAAATGAACTCTCAGGGGAAAAATGATCGGTAGAGGAGAAAATGAATCCAGCAAATCAGCGCTGGGATGTTACGGCCAACTTCTGCCGAATATGTTCACGTGCCTTCACTTTAAAAGATAACCGACTGGTTGCCGTCCTGATGTTCAGAGGGAGCGCATTCCATAGAAAGACCACCTGGACAAAGAAAGAAGAATGAATGAAACCAGAACGGTGAGAAGGACATCGTAGAAGGCGATTCATGTTTTATAGAAGCTTTTAATATAAAAACTGAACTGTTTATTTCAAAATAATCAATGTCGTTACCTAAATCCAACTATTCAGGTACATTTAAGACGAAACTTGATTACTACTCTTAGTGCATAATACGATAATTGCATAGCACATAGCATATGAACGGTACGTCTTATATTGACTTGAATGCTCTCTGGCGTCTGAGAGTATACTATCATGCTCACTCAAATGTCTCGCTGAATGTGTTGTGTGTGTATTAAATCATTAAGTTCCCTTCAAAATAGCTGAGCTTAATGGTGGTGATCCATACGGGCGCTGTCAAGTAGGGACTGGTCATCTCTTAGCTGCCACGGCTTATTTTTTATCTTTTTTTACCACGCATTGGAATGGGCAACTAGCTTCATCTTTCTGACTGACCAAACTCTTGACAATTCAAGTGTCTGTAATTGGTTTTATTGAAATAAATGCTTTGAGTTTGAGTAGGTAATAAATTCTTGAATCTAGCATTTCGAAACTAGAGCAAGTAAAATTTCTGCTAAACCCGACCGAGCAGTAACCTAAGTTCTACGTACTGTCTCAATAACTTACTCTCTAGAACGTAGCTGTATAATTTATCCAATTATTCCGACAGTTTGTTCGACAAAGGACTAACGAAGGCAAAGATTTGATTCTATTATGCAAATTTTGCTTGTTCAGTGTTCACTCAGTCTGCGTCCGCGCACTGACGTCATTATGGCCCTAATTGATAGAGACTTCCACTTTTTTACACGACATATGAGGTTATAGGACTAAGATCACCGACTTGCGTGTTAAGGAAGATTAAAAGTCGTGGGTTTTTCCTATTGCATTAAGTTATTCAAAATTATGTCTTGTTAATGTCTTACATATTTAATTACTTAATAATTATGAATTTAATTCTGCGAATGAAGCGAATTTTCCTTAAACTGTTGTTTGTGGTTTTGCGCTTGCAATATTGGGTAATTCCAGAAGTGATTTAGGTAAATAAGTGGTGTCACACAATTTTTATTAGGTACCAAACATCATGCGGACAAACTCTATGCAGCGAGCGGCTTATTAGTAGATTTGCGCGAATTTACTCGCCCGAAACGCGAAACTCGGCGAATCGTCAATTTATAATAAAATATACCTAATATTATTTATTCTGTAGACGACTCGTGCAAATCGCCTGAAGAAAAAATTATATTATTTAAAAATTACGATTCGTTTCGGGCGATCGACTAATACGCCCGGCGAGCGTGTATGACCAAATACCTATATGAACGCAAGCGAAGCATAAGGAGTATGTAAGCAGTGGCGTGCATTGGTTTTCAGAATAGGTAGGCACTAGGCCGGGTCTAGTCTAGGCAAACGCGGCCACTAATCAGAAAAAAAAAATTGGTAAAGTGTGGTTGTTTGAGTAGGCATGCCTACTTAAGGGTGATAAATAGCGAAGGTCGAACGTCATGGTATTATCCGTGAGACGTACGTATTTTTAATTTTGTCATATTAACTTGAACGAGTAAAGACGAATGACAATGTGCGAATAATATGGGAGCCGAGTAGGCCGTCCGGCGACTGCCTACTGCCGCGCGTATTTGTATGAAGATTTTGGTTTTTGTTAGGTATGATAATTTAGTGAGTTTCTTAATTGTGGGGCACACACACTAAAATGTAATTGACAGGCGTATGTTGATGTATCGAGGTAAGCACTACTTATATGCCTAAGTATATGCAATGCACGCCACTGTATGTAAGGATCGTAGTATGGAAAGAAGGCGTGGGTTTATGTACTTATGTATATTTTTCTAGATCTTTTTGCAGCAAGTTTTCCTCTAGGAAAATATGAGGAACGCGGGTAGGAAAATAATGTTAATTAAAACGTAGGTAGGCTAGATGACCATTAGGGACTGGGTAAGTACAGACGCCAGCACATCAAGCTACCCGAAACTGTCAAATTTTCCCAATCAACTTTGAACCTTATTTTTTAGCGATAAAGTTGAACACCTATTAAAGAAATTTGACAGATTGTAGTAGCTTGATGTGCTGGCGTCTGTATATACCTACTCCCAACTTTTCCGTATCTAATTATGTCGATCTTTCCAAGTTGCCTCTCTAAACTTTTTCTATATCACCACGCGGCCATGTGTTATCTAGCGTAAGGTACCATTATGTTATGTATCTACTCCAACTTTTAGGAATTTAAGCGTATGTTAGGTACCTTCTCCAACTTTCAGGATCGCCAGATGTGGAACTTTGACAGATTTGTCGGCAACTTCAGGTTATTCGAAAGTCACATATGAATAAGCAACTTTTACAATATTTAACACAACTAATTAAGTATTTAAATTAGGTACTAAATTATGCGAACATAAATGTAGGGAACAGCTGATTTTTTTTCACGAGTTCAGGTTTGGTCCCATAGTAAGAGTTGTTCATAATGATGAGTACAATGACCCCTTAAGAGGAAAACGGTGATTAAAATTTCACGGTGTATATCAGTCGGGTTAGCTACACCATTTGTAACTCAAGAACCATGTGACCGATTTTTATGATCTTTTTTTTGTTGGATTTGTCTCCGTCCCGAATAGCAGAATAACTATTAAAACATGGAGAATATTCACAAAGAAAAAAAAAAATATTTTCTCATACATTTTGTATGGATCGGTTTTTTTGATTCTGAGGCGGTACGAAGTTCTCCCGGTCAGCTAGATGCGAAAGTAAGTTTGTTTGTTTGTTTATTACCTTTTCACGCGTAAACCACTGAACCGGTCATCTTAAAAATTTGCTTACACATTGTCAGGATTACAGAAACGGACATAGGGTACCTTTCATCCCGAAAAAAGTGCTGTTCCCGAGGAAAACAACAGTAACGTTATTATAATAATAGATGGCGCCTCGTGTATTGTTGTTTTCCTCGGGAACAGCTTTTTTTTCGGGATGAAAGGTACCCTATGTCCGTTTCTGTACTCCTGACAATGTATAAGCACATTTTTAGGGTGACCGGTTCAGTGGTTCAGGCGTGAAAAGGTAACAAACAAACTTACTTTCGCATTTATAATATTAGTTAGGATTAATAGTTAGTTTCACGTGGACGAAGTCGCGGGCAGCAGATAGTGTATTATAAAGTTAAGATAAAATCAACCTAGATAGAAAAATAATTCAAAGCAGTTTTTCTGACAGAAACATACTACATATTTCTACGCCTCTTGAAGTCTTTGGCTAAAATTAGCGAACCAATCAAACGTGACCCCCTTCACTATGCATGGGTAAACACTGGAAAACACAGATTATAATGAGGTAGATACCTACAAGAGGCTTGGGTTTTGTTTGATATTTGTCTAGAAATGTTCTATTATACTTAGTACTAATACTTTTGATACCAAAGCGAAATCGAAGTGCCTTTGGAATAGAGGGTTTCTTGAGTGGAAACCGCAAACAAGATAGGACCACGACCTGAACACATCGACAGTTGCTGTGAGATCTCATTTACTTTTGCAGAATTATATTTATTTCATAAAGTAAAAAAACAATTTTTTTTGTACCTACAGCTAGGTAGCCCGCGTAATTCAAATTTTCTTACGTTATTTTGCAATTTTTTGTTGTATGTTGAACAAAATATTATGATGCGCAAGCATGTATTTGCAGAATTATAATCATTAAGACCATCAATGCAACCAAGTTCATATAATCCCATTGACTGATATTTCATGAAATAGTCAAGCAAAAAACGTATGAAAATTTAATTTCGCGGGCTACCATTAGAAAATTTCTTCCCTTGAGATAAAAAAAGGAGCATTTTAAGATCTACTTACATACCTACAAAGTAGATAGATCTCTGACACGTCTGTTATCACCTGTCATTCGTCAACGTAAGGAAATAAAACAAACTCGACACCAGCATGCCACCACGTACGTTCTGATGACGTCATCATTCATAGACAATCCATATCGGCAAAGGAAAGTTGAATCAGCCAAGACAACGCGAGCATGACGGCTAAAATATTATTATTAGTGGCCAGTAGCCTAGACCATTCCATTTGTCAATCGGACCATTTCATACCGAGAACCCTCCGTGGCTCGGAAAGAGCGCCGGGGCTGTCATTCGTAGATCTTTGACAGTCATTATTGCGGGGTAATTGCGTAACACACTAATAATGGCAATGTCTTTCATTTTGACAATTGAACAATATTCATTGCGTCTATTACGTTGTTGAGCAGACGAATCTTAAAAACATGAGGCAATGTATTAGCAATTTTCTTCAAACTCGATTGAAAGTGCGTTACGCAATTGGGGTGCGGATAGTCAGAAGCCCCGAAGTCTGACAACCAGTCTTACCAGGGTCTCGTGTTACATAGTAACTGGTTGTGGAGGTCAGATAGGCAGTCGCTCCATGTAAAATACTACTTTTCAGCTGCATTCGGTTACACCAAAAAACCGAGCCCAACATAGTTGGGAAAAAGCTAGGCAGACGATGGGTACAGTCAACCATACAACCGGGCTACTTGAACTACGAAAATCACCCTTATTGTTACGCAATAAACGCGCTGTCAATGTCAATTTATTGTTCCCACAGATGTGTGGTTAACTGTATCATGGGTAGCATGGTGTTTTGTTACCATATGTCAGGCCAACTGTTTTGCTCGTTCGTCCAAATCGATGGGGATGTTTCGACATGGTGTGTAATTTTGGGAAAAATTGTGTTGTTGAGTTCCCACGCGTAAAGTTTTAAATTGACTTTATTTTTTTATGTGTCCTTTAATAATATTATGTATTTATCTATACTAATATTATAAAGAGGTAAAATTTGTAAGTTTGTATGTTTGTATGTAGGGGGTAATCTCTAGAACTACCAGTCGGATTTGAAAAATTCTTCTTGCATTTGATAGCCCAATTCTTGAGGAAGGCTATAGGCTATTTAACATCACGCTATGACCCTTAGGAGCCGAGCAAAAAGAAAAAAAGTAAAAAAGAACGTTAAGTGATAGCGCGGGCGGGTGATGCAATACGACGGGGTGGCTCGGGGGAAACAAGATGTTGCACGCGAACGAAGTCGCGGGCTGAAGCTAGTTTTTTATAAAAGTAGACTGCTATCAGAGTAGGGGCAGGCCAAGGTAACGATGGATGGACTGTGAAAGATGATTAGGCTAGAATGGTGGTGACTACTAAAATAACACCTAAAAGAGAAGTATGGGAGCAATGGTGACCCAGTGAAAACGACCACAACCTACGAGTTGTGGTCGTGGGTTCGAACCTAGGCAGGCACCTTACTTTATGTAAATTATTTCATCACCACTGCTTCAAAAATGGCGATGAAAAACATCGTGAGGAAACCGGCATGTCCTAGAACGAAAAATTTGAAGATATGTAACATCTACCAACCCACACTGGGCCCATGTGGTACAGCCAGTTACATCCCGAAGAGTGGAGGCCTGTGTCCCAGCAGTGAGAACATTATAGGCTGATTATGTATTGGTCCCGCCACGTAAAAACCTGCGCACTGAGCGATTTAATGATCAAATTGGTGGTAGGAAGGGAGCGTGATGCTAGTAAAGTAACTATTATGATTCTACAATAAAACAATTACACTTATACAAGGTGTTACGGAAAGGGTATATCAATACAAACGGGTTGAAGAGTGTATCTGGTCAAGAATCTCTGTACAAAATTTCAGCTCAAAAGCAGTAACTTTGAAAATGCTTCATATTTTTTTATTTCGATAGTTTATTAAATTGAAATCATAACAAACGTATCACCGCACTACGAGGGTCATTATCCATTATCTGTAGTGTGTCTGTGTGCCTAGTACACGCACATCACGCCGCCGCGCGCCAGTGCAGCGCCGTGATGTATGCATTCGCGATTTCTTTGCCAAAAGTGTAAACAACTATGAGTTTATAGAAAAATAACTTTAAATTCTACAAAATAAAGTTCAGTTTACGCTACAACTTCAAACATTTTTATAACTTTTTCAATCTGAAATCAACTTAATTGCCAATGAAATAAAGTTGATATTTGTTTACCTTGTAATAACATCAATTGGGAACATACATTTGAATAGGCCTTACTTATTTTAGTGAACTTGTTATTTTTGTATTTGTGTCGTTTCTCTGCGTAGTGTTTAACGCAAATATGTATACGTATTTCTTTTCTTTCTTCATGTTTTTTTAGTTAGTATTTCCGTACGCAAAATACGCGCATTGACGTGGAGTTGCGGACACCAGCCCGTATTAGGTACCTATAGTTAGTATTTTGTCATTCAGAGTAAGCTCTGTCATTATTTCGTTCCCGCAAGGAAATAAATAGTTAATTTTATGACTCCATAATTATTATCTTATCGTAAAACATAAAGTTAACTAAGATTCATTGAGTTGTGTCTTCCCGAGCAAGTCATTAAAAAGTTTACGAGAAATAAAATCTTTCCGACTGTAAAGATTAGGTTTCAACTAAAACTTCTTTAATCAGGCTTTTATAATATATTGTCCTTGTAGGACCGAACTTTTTGGTGATGTTCTTCAATAAGGTGCGTTGTACTCGCAATCGGCGTGCGTGTATAACCAGCACCCTAACTGCGTAACACGCTATCAATCGGAATCTGAATCATTTTGAAGCCAATTGTTAATCCATTGCTTCTTAAGTTCGAAAAAATTGTCTGCTCAACACGTAAATAACGCAATGGATGTTGTTGAACTGTCAAAATGAAACCGATTCTGATTGATAAGTAATGTGTTACGCAATTGCCCCGCTGATGTATGAACGTAAACAAAGTAAAAGGAGTATGTAAAGATCGTAGCTGGTGTCTTTCCCTAGTTTCCGCCTACCTCCCATGTGCAGAAAGCGCGAGTTTATGTATGGTGTGTAATCTGTATTCGCGATTTATTCGCCAAAAATATAAACAAATATGAGTTTATGGAAAAATAACTTTAATTCCTAATTCCTACACAATAAAGTTCAGTTTACGCTACAACTTCAAAACTTTTTATAACATTTTCAATAGTGCTTGTCACTCTGAAATCAACTTACTTAATTATCATTAAAATAACGTTTATATTTGTTTAACTTGAAATAACATCAGTTTGAAACATAAGCTTGAACAGACTTTAGGTAAAATATTGCGATGTTACGAGTATGTAACTGATTTATTTTGTTTTTCTTTAGTTACAATCTGATGCGCCATTTCCTTCAAATATTAGGGCCTCTTCCAGGTGTTTATAAACATGCAGTACAATAGACCACACATATACCAATTAGTTTCATATAAGGCAACACACACCAATTAACCAGTCGTTTATTGATTTTATTGCTAGATAAACAAACTAATTGGTAGTTTGTATCGGTGGAGTTTCTTGCCCATTCTCCAAACGAAAACTACCTTTTGGAAAGGGCGACTAGAATCAATTCTATTCTATTGTAATTTTTGACGTTTCAAAAGTGCCTTGAATGTGCCTATCTATACCCATATACTTAATATTATAAATTCGAAAGTAACTCTCTGTCTGTATGTTACCTATTCACGCCTAAACCACTGAACCGATTTAGATGAAATTTGGTATAGAGATAGTTTGAGTCCCGGGAAAGGACATAGGATAGTTTTTATCCCGATATTCCCACGGGATCGAGACTTATGCGGGTGAAACCGCGGGCGGCAGCTAGTTTGAAATAAATGATTTGACTTTGACAGCCGCAGTTATAAAACATCACGCCGGTATTCCCTGACTGGTTCAGCAGAGGTGTGCCTATACTACCCACATTTTACCAGGTATGTTTAAGTCCTATGTAATTGGGGGCGAGCCTATTGCGATCAACCGGGCACTAATCTAGACTCCGGGCTGCTACTGAGAAATTCCAGACAGAAAATAAAATCCAATAACACTTTGGTCGACCCGGGAATCTAACCCAAGACTCACACACGGCTGCAGTAGCGCTTACCAACCAACCAACGAAGCCAGCCACCCATAAAATTACTGATGAAAATACATTGTAAACATGTGAGGAAGTAAGATCGCATTTTGATAAACTTTTTTTTCATTAAGAAAGTGAAACCTGCGTCGTTAGTCTTGTGTGGTCTAGTGGTCGCAAACGCAACTGCTCGGTGGGGTGTTCGGTTCGTTTCCCTGGTCGGTCGAAATATGTTATTTATTTAGTTTATCTACGAGACATTTCTCAATGAGGTCTGCTGTATTATTCTGTAAAAAATTTACCGTGAAAAATTTGTTGCAGTGAGCTGTCATTTCACCGGATGCTAGGGGTTGACACTAAAGAAAGAAAGAAAGAAAGGAAGAATGAAAGAAAGAAGGAAAGAAAGAAAGAAAGAAAGAAAGAAAGAAAATGCATTTATTTAGCACAGACTAAAAGACACACCATACACCAGATACATACTCGTACTTACATCAGATAAAAGCAAAAATAAAGTTAATAAAAATAAAAAGTGCAAAGTCCGATGTAAGAAATTAGTAGGAAAGTGCACTATACGCCTTGTGTTGTCATCTGACATTATGCTGAGCTGAGGCCCTTTTGGCATTATAATCTTTGTTATCTGTTTTATGGTGTATTTTTTTTTGCTGTAATGCCAATAAATGCATTTTTCTTTCTTTCTTTACAGCGCACTTCATCTAAGTCACGGTGAGATACGAGTATTTACAGAATAGATCGGCTAGACTTTGGATTTTTGTCCGGTTTATGGCAATAGACGTGGCCTCTATGGGACTGAAACATTAGGTGCTGGCGAATTGTAGAAGGCGGAGGTGGGTAGGGCACATTGCTCGCAGAACAGATGGCCGATGGGGCCGAAAGGTTCTGGAATGGCGACCGCGTATCGGAAAAGGTAGCGTTGGAAGGCCTCCCACAAGGTAGACCGACGACCTTATGAAGGCCGCAGGTACCCGTTGGATGCGAGAAGCAAAAACCCGGTCGAAGTGGAGGTGCTTGGGGGAGGCCTATGTTCAGCAGTGGACGTCTTTCGGCTGAAATGATGATGATGGTGATGAATTGTAGGAGTAGACACAGTTAGTACCTAGTACCTGCTTCTAAAATTCGCCAGTTCTGTACGTCCATCACATCGGGGAGTTTAGGCGTGTATTATGTTATGTTATTATGAAAACGCAGTTAAATTTTTTTCAATACTTAAGAATTTGCTTGTTATTAAATCACTGATAATTTTTAATAACATAGTAGTTACGTACTAATAATAATGACTAGTAGCATGGTTGGGTGATTCAAAAATATAGGCTAAGTATTAGTTGTTACTAATTGGTGGTGTAATCCATACTATATAATATTATAAATTCGAAAGTAACTCTGTCTGTCTCTCTGTCTTTCTATATGTTACCTTTTCACACCTAAACCACTGAACCGATTTAGATGAAATTTGGTATAGATATATTTTGAGTCCCGGGAAAGGACATAGGATAGTTTTTATCCCGATATTTCAACGGGATCCAAACTTATACGGGTGAAACCGCGGGGCGCAGCTATTATGAAACTAAATTAATTATAATATTACGCCTGTATTTCGCTAACGGGTCGACAGAAGGGTACACCCACATTATAGCAGTTATGTTTAAGACCCATGAAATGTAATGGGGGTGAGCAAGATTCGTGCCCAGTTGATGGTTATGGGACCATATTACCTACATGGGACTTAAACTATACCGCTATACACATCTGCCAATCCCTTCAGGGAAAACGGGCGAGAAGAATAGAATCTTCTTTCTTGTATATCTACTAGCTGCGCCCCGAGGTTTCACCCACATAAGTCTCGATCCCGTGGGAATATCGGGATAAAAAGTATCCTATGTCCTTTCTCGGGACTCAAACTATCTCTATACCAAAATTTCATCTAAATAGGTTCAGCGGTTTAGGCGTGAAACGGTAACATACAGACAGAAAGACAGACAGACAGAGTTACTTTCAAATTTATAATATTAGTATGGATAAATAGAATACTCATATATACACATATTCAATCAACTTGGCCAATTGCAGTCCACTGCTGGACATAGGCCTCTCCCCGGCGGCGCCACAACACCCTGTCCTCCGCCTTCCGCATCCAGTCCGTCCCAGCCATTTTCCTTTGGTCGTCCCGTCCGTCCCTCTGGCTGGGGATCATCCCACACTACGCTGTCCGATACGCTCTATAATGAATTACAGATGCAGATGAGGAGCAGTTGTGGCCCAGAACCTAGACAGACGCTTTACTTTGTGTAAATTATTTCATCACCACTGCTCTCAAAACGGTGAAGGAAAATATGAGGAATCGGCATGTCCTAGAACCGAAAATTCGAAGACATGTGATATCTACCAACCCGCACTGGGCCCGCGTGATGCATGAAGGCCCACTCCCTAGCATCGAGAGGAGGCTTGTGTCCCAGCAGTGGGAACATTATAGACTCAATATCGAATTACAGATTTATATCTGTAGACATTTGTAAGTAGAAATTTTACGTAGGATGACACAATGGGTGGTCTTATCGCTAAAAACGACGGTTTAAAGACTACTTAATCCAAGTTGTGTTGTTTTTTTTTTTATGAGACCAGGATAATGCACCAAGACGCGGAATGCGGAAACGACAGCAAGCTTCCGTTTTATATAAAATCTTGATAAAAAAATTAACATACAATACGTTCTATAGATTATAATTGTATAAAACATGTACACTGTACAGCACACCCGCCAATTATCTTATTAAACGCCATTATTAATCCATTGTGCGCCTGCGTCATTATGTCTTCAATTTGTTAACTTAGGAATCTTATAATTACTTGCTTTGAACATTTTGAGGTCGTTTTAAATTAACAAATGCCTTTGCGTTATCTTATACGAGTTGTTAGTATTCATTTGTTTTAATTATGTGATATTTACCTACGAGAGATTTTTAAGACGATATATAATTATATCTCTTGATACAAATCTATTGTCAAGATAAGTTTACTTATTACAAAACAAATTAGATATAGAATATTAAAATCAGTTTAACTTAGCTACGTGTTTTCCTGTTTTAGTTATACCTGACTGTTAGAACATTAAACTGTCATATTATATGTGTTTTAATGAAACTTAGTGGGCCCTCAAAACCGACAACATGATTTAACCCTTTGTGTTGTATCGAACGTGGATCTACGCGAGACACAATGGCTTTTTAATTGTTTCTACAGGGTGTTACGGAAAGGGTATATCAATACAAACGGATTGAAGAGTGTATCTGGTCTAGAATCTCTGTACAAAATTTCAGCTCAAAAACAGTAACTTTTAAATGCTAAATATTTTTTTTATTTCGATAGTTTATTAAATTGAAATCATAACAAACGTGTCACCGCACTACGAGGGTCATTATCCATTATCTGTAGTGTGTCTGTGCGCCTAGTTCTAGTACACGGGTAGATTTTCGTTATTTATCATCATTTACAGGTGTTATTAATATTAATTATTTATAATACAGCACCGCACCACAACCGCGGCACGTGTCACATCCCAACATATATTGTGTCAAACGAAATAACAAACGAATACCAATATTTATTATTATATTTATTTTTATTTTCAATGTAAGTGAATACATTGTAACAATCTACGCAATCAGGACCGAAACCCAAAAAAAAATTTGTGCGATGAATGATGAAATGATGATAAATAACGAAAATCTACCCACACGCACATCACGCCGCCGCGCGCCAGTGCAGCGCCGTGATGTCTAAATAAAAAAATATTAAGCATTTTCAAAGTTAATGCTTTTGAGCTGAAATTTTGTACAGAGATTCTAGACCAGATACACTCTTCAACCCGTTTGTATTGATATACCCTTTCCGTAACACCCTGTATAATTACGGCATTTAACCGATTAAATATGCTCACCCCCATCAATAACTATATTTATCATCATTCTCCTGTCCTTATCGCAATTTATTTGCGGTTGGTGCAACATATCTTTTTTCTCCATACTTCTCTATAGTCGTTATCTCGGTAGTCACCCCCTTTCTAACCATATCATCTATCACAGTCCATCTATCATTTCCTTGTTCTTCCATTATTACCTAACTATAGTATAGTTCACAAAAAAAAAACAGTGGCACTTCGGGAGTGCCCATAGAAGTGAAAACTTGAACAACAATTACGTGTGTATTTTTTGAATCGTCAGGAAATATTTATTTGGTGTCGGTTATGGTAACGGTAACAGTGTCGCGAGTTCAATGGTTTTTCCCATCTCAAAAAATGCCAACATGCATGTGTATCTATGTACGTACACACACAATATATATACATAGTTATATACAGAGGTGTCGGTTACGGTAACAGTGTCGCGAGTTCATTGGTTTTCCTATCTCAAAAAATGCTCCACGCGCCTAAAAAGTTTTCACTTTAAAAACATTTCCTCATTGCAATTAACCAGAAACTCAAAAAACCTCACGCTAGACGCAATCACATGTTTAATGACGTTATCTAGACCACTGACCTAGTACCGTGATACAGCATGATCTAAAACACGCAACCGCTGACCCAGAGGCATGCGTGATGTTATAATATATTCAATAACTTGGGCACTAAAGTGTCTTCCGTTATGTGACCCCAAACTCTAGAGAAAGCGCCATTTCGCTACGTATAAGGCCGATTGACTGAGCGCACCAATTGGACATGCTTGTGCCTAGTCAGACTGCATTGTGTGCATTCGAAACTGGAGACAGTTCCGGAACAGCATTGTTGTTCAGTATAAACTGGAGGGTTTATTTATAGACGTTACTTAAAGTTAAGAGCCCTGTAAACGTCAAAATTGTATGGTTCAGCAGATATTAATCATCTTAATAACTTTGATCAAAGTTAATAAAGAAACCTCTGGGTGGCAAGCTCAGTAATTCTTGATACTAGGTTTCAAGAATTGAGCGTTAACTCTTTGAGGATACAGAGTTGATACAGCTGGCTATGATGAAGACACTTCGAGGTAGGTGTATATAGTCGGCAGGAAGAAACCAATAATTTATCTCAGTATTTACTTGAAGGACGATTTTCAAGCAGTTTTATGCCTTACGATTCAACACTAAAGCTGTGTCAAAAATTATTTCTGTGTCGCAAATTATTGGTAGTAAGATTTTTAGGCAATGTTTTCAGATGAAATCGAGCGCTCCCGAAAATACACATAGAAATGTTGATCTCGATCAACATTTATTATGAATCAGAGACAAGGTAATGTGATTACATTACCTAGTCTCTGGTCTTCGGTGCACTAACAATGCAAAGTTTGAAATGTTTGAATACCAAAGAGTCTTAATTTATGTCTCTTTAAGATTGCTCCCATTTTAGTTACGTCTAGTCTTGGTGTTCCAAGCTAAGTGCTTCATCATGCAAATTATTCTCAACCATCCTAGCAAAGGGTAGGTTGGCAGGACACTTAGGTAGAAGTGGTGATGGCAGGTGGAGCCCTTACGGAATGTTGAGAAGAGAAACGGTAGAAGGAGCCTTAGGACCTTTGCACCTATTTTTCTGTTCTGTTTTTTTCTTGTCTGTTTATATAATGAGTGCAAATAAATGGTAAAATCAATAAAGAGCGTTGGTTGACCAATAGCCAGGTTGACGGACGAGCTACAAAAGATCGCGGGAAGACCTGGAAGGGACTCGCACAGACCAGGGAAGCATGGCACAAAAGGGAGGAAGTTTGTACTCAGCAATAGGTGGAACATTGTTAGGATTATCAACATGTCCATGTTGATGTCGAACTTGCTTAGACTTAGTTAAATTTGTATCTCAAAGGAATGCTTCACGGTACATTCAGCTCACTAATCTTTATTTATTTAATGCTATTGCATTGTTGAACATTTATTTCATAACAACGATTGGTTGACGCGCGATAAAACTGTGCTAAGGCAATTTTATCGCGTTGTGGTGTGACTTTTAGTCCTGGTTTATAGCCATTCTAAATTTTTAGTGTCGGTATGCCAAGTTGCATTTTGGCTTTATATCTTCCTTATTTTCTTAGCAAGTATTGTTTTAGGAGATGCCTTTTAAAGGTGTGGATACGAAAACAAATAGTTTAGAAGCTATCGTTGCTTCGTTTGTTACGACACGAGTTTGCCAATAACATCGGTAAAACATAGGAAACGGAGAAAAACATGTCATTTCAAATAACATCTTTAGTTACGTTTATTTAAGTTGCCAATGCGAACTATCAATCAGCTGATAGACTTGTAACTCACATTCACAAATTGGCTCGGAAATGCGCGCTAAAAATGGCAGCGCAAGTACAATTACTGATTACGATGATCGCCATATCACAGGTCGGAGCAATTAAAGCTATATACACATGTTACCATGTCCTTATCAGTTTCCTAGAACCATAACCCGTTGGCTGCAACACGATTATTATTCTCAACTAAACCTAATATAGCATAAGGAATTTGCTAACGAATGTTACCCACTGTTTAAAATGCGTGCCGCGATTTGCGTCGGCTGTCGCATACGTTGGCAAAATTTCAAATAAAAAACTAAGCATTTTATATTTATAGCCGGAATGGAGGTTGTGGAAAAATTAAGGTAAGTAATATATATGAGGAAAATTGGGGGACTGTAGCGCATTTTTAAGCAGCTAGGAACGTCGCTAAAATTGCTTCCTTGTTCTATGCAAGGAAGGTTTTTCAACATAGAATTTATCGATGCTTGTAAATAGTGAGTTATCTTCGAATTTTCGTCATTCTTACTTTGAGAATTTGTTATTTTTTTGGTATTTTAGAAACGGTGCAGAAATTAATACCTAAGTTTGGATGAACCAGGAGCTTTAAAAGACGATCAGGTGGGAAGTGGCTTCTGACTGTTGCAGTTTGTTTTTTGTAGAGTTAGTTTTATTGTAGTTCACAATCAGCAGTGAAGAAACATGCTAGACTAAAATTTAGGTTCAGCTCTAAACTCCACTTTTAGGGCCAACATATTTAACTAAGGGCTGATTTTACCAAAGTCAGATTATCTTTTATCCGTGGAATAAAATTGACGTAATACAGTTCTAGTATGGAAAAACTGTCAACAAATTTTTTTTCGTAAGCTAAAGTGTGGTGGTATTCACCCTAAGTCGTTTGGACAAAACTCGGTCTAACATTTAATTTGTGGTTTAATAACCTTATTTCGTCATTAACGAATAACTTCATTACTTACTTAAACTTTATAATATGAATATTTAATCGTAGGTTAAATTAACTACAGAAGTTATTAATGAACGCATTTGCGTTCGCTAAATTAAAGTTTTAATTAAATATTTTAGGGTTAATTAGGTAATGAAATAAGGGACGTTTTATGTTCAAATTTTTTAAAGTTGGTAATGAGTTTTGAGTACATATTGTTCGTCTGAAACATATGGCAGTATGTTCTGTGTAATTATTTAAATAAAATGAGAAAAATACATACGTTTGAGCTTTATTTTGATACTGTTCTTCGGACTCCAAGTAAAAAACAATCCTGGTATGTCAACAATACCACGGGCACCCATTTACTGACACAAACTCACTTTTTTGTTCCGTTCATTTTCACAATGGCACTCATTTTTATGCATTTTGTTTAAAAACGTTTTAAAATACACCTCAAAACGAATTAACGTAGTAATAACAAGAACGCGACACAATACAAAGCGCATGCGCTTGGGCAACTGTCAACTAGTCCGCCGGGTTACCGCTAGTTGGCGTGCGCGGCGGGGAGAGTGAGACAATGATGTTTTTACTCTGTGTGTGAGTGAGATGGGGGACGTGGCAGCCTTAAAAGCTCTAACCCGAGCCTCCACTTTGGCCCGGATTAAAATATGCACGCTGTAATGTAGGCGTAGTTGTTTTGTTTTGATTTATGTTGAATTTGCAAGACTTCCGCTCGCGTCACTTGCAAGTTGCATACATACATGAGTACCTACATTCAAATTACGGGTCGTTTTAGTAAAAGTTGCAGTGTAGTGAGTAACCTAGCCCGGTTTTGAACTGGTTTTTAATGTAACTGTAATATATTTTAGGTATAGAATAATATTGATAGGTTTGATGTAAAAAGTTTCTTTGGTAATAAAATATATCGCACGACAAAAAATGATAGAGTCTTAAGGACAAACATTTAAACAGTTTTGGATTATAACTTATAAGTTTTTGAATCTAAAGTGATCTCTTATTCAAATCTTTGTAATAAATCGTAGTGACCACTAATCGTAGTGATAATTATGTTTGTTGATTTTACCCTTTACTGTATGTTATGTTAAATAATCACCAAATAAAGGGTTTTTCTATGACGTCACTAACCTTGTCTAAGTTTTAAATACAAATAAATAAACTACGTCTAAGAGAAAAGATAACATAAAGATAATGAGATAACTGATAAGTCCAGTGATCGGAATAGGTAGAGCTATTTAGGTTCATTGACCGCAAACATTGATGTTAATATGGATATTCCACGGGATTCCGACTGATACTACGGGATTTTTGTCATATAAATTCGCTTCACTAACATCAACAGATGTTGAACGCTCGTTTTCCACATATAAATGGGTGTTAGATGTAAAAAGAAATAGATTAAAATTAGATAATTTTGAAAAAATAATGGTGATTTATTTTAACTCTGGTCATACTCAGTACTTCTAGTGAAGCTGAAGACGAACTAGATCAATGAAATTTTTTGTTTAAAAAAGTGAATTATTGTTGAAGCGTATTTTTAATTAAGATTTTATTGTAAATACATTTTTTTTTTATTTGATAATGTTTTGATTTTACTGAGGAACAAATAATTTGTATGGTAATATGTTTTTGTACAACTTCAGAATAAAAATGGCTAAATGATTGTTGATTCTTGAATAAGAAATTGGTGCCGATTCTCTTGTACACAGAACTAAACTAACTAAACTATCACTAAAATTCCTTACTTTTTGCTATGGGAATCTTACAGCTATTCTGCATAAAAAAATCTCTAAATTTAAAAATAATTTTGACACAACAAAAATCGAATTTGACAATCGCGACTCGTTGACACGTGGTACTCATTTTCCCTACATGTGAATGGTTTTTTAGAGCCGCAGGCGCGGAGGGGGCAGCCTTGACGTGTTTTTTAAGGAATTTTTCACTTTTTGTATGGAAAATATGAAAAATTTATACCTACATGTTGAGTTTTAGAAGTTTATGGGCTTCATAAAGGGGGTCGAAATTTTCATTATTTTTGCGATAGGACACACCATTTTCGAGATATAAGCAAAAGAAAAAAAAAAATACAGACAGTACTGTTTTTGCACCTGAAGTCGAGGTGTTGGTGTGAATTTCTATTCATGACAACTAATTTTATTCCACACCTTTTTAATCGCGATTAAAAATAGTCAGATTTAGTTCGATTTAGTTAGACAATCAAAATTTTTGGTGAAAAACGTGAAATTCAAAATAGCAAAATTGCCATCTTCAATAGATTAATAACTCAGTGCCATCTTAGTGCTGTCAAACTAAAATATAGTTAAGTTGCGTCATTTTAGTCAATTTCAGAATGGGAAATCGTCGCTTGACAGGAATAAATTAAATTTTAGTGATTTTTAGTCTAGTTTAGAGGCACTTGTGACAAGAAAATCGGCACCATTGTTACGTAAAAAAATATATGTGGTTTAATGAATCAAGTTTATCTATTTATTATACTATCCTTAATCCCGTCCTTCTTATATTTACCCGTCAGAAAGGAAGTGTAATCTTTCATTAGTCCCGAAGTCGTGAATAGTTTTTATGATTTTACTACTTAACCGGTCATGGGCGAGACGTCATGTGACGTAATATCAAAAAAAGATCTGTCAAATACCAGATGTCACTCGCTGTGCGCGTGATTTATTACCCTGCTCACAAAAAAAGGTCTACTGATGCTTATATGGGCTCAAGCCACTTAATGTAAACTGTTTTGGGTTCTTGAATAAACAGACCATAATATAAAATGCAAACGATACTCGTAATATGAGAATTGTATTTATAAACAAATGACGTCATCAGAGGATAGGTTGAAAGTGTGTTCGTTCTCGTGTTATGTCGATTTCTGATAAAACTACTATATGAATTTACACGAAACTTTGCAAGTTACATTATGAATAGACAAGTAATCTAACAACAGCGTTTTTTTGAAAGTCCTACCTTACATTTTAATAATATTGAAACTCAAATTTCAGTGCGCCGAGCCGTTCAATTCCTATTACAACGCTATGACTGTAATCGCCCAATCCTAGTCATATTGAGTTGTTTCTAATTAAAAAAGTGTTACTAGGATACTACACAAACCTTTATTAACTGATAACTACCTATATCTTGTAAAAATATACCACTATAATTATAAAATCATAAGATTTTCTTGAAGTACTTACGTAAAATTTTGTTTGACCAAAAAAAAAGATTATTGATTGATTGTGATGTTATTTCGTGCAAATATTATCTACAAGGACGTATAATATGTTATAAACGAATATTCATCCACTTAACGTCGATTTTACACAAAAACTATTAAAATAAACAACATAGCATCATAACAAAACCGCACGCACTGCAGCTGCCATTAAGAATCGTAAAGTCTATTTTTAACTTTTTTTTTCAAATATTGCCAACCCATATTTTTCGTTTTGAATCATTTAGTCGATTAGTTTATCTACCGGACCATAGACTCAAACTGTTGCACAGGATATTAGACCGTATTTAGCAGTAATAATAGAGGTTGAAGCCGCGTGAATCGGGTGGTGACAAATGGTTACGCTCGCCTCTTAAAGGTGCGGTGACAAATGGTTACGCTCGCCCGTTAACGGAAAACCAAATCCCGGGACTCGGGGAATATCCATATTATTCTAACCAACCAATTATTCTAAGCAAGTACATAAAACAGCTCTACCTATTCCGATCTATGCTGATAACGCAACGCGTCATAACGTTACGACGGAAAAAAGTAAAAAAATTAAAAGTGTGTGGCCATTTTTTTTATTTACATAATCATACATAATCAGCCCATAACGTTCCCACTGCTGGGACACAGGCCTACTCTCTGTGAGAGGAAGTGGGCCGTAATCCACCACGCGGGCCCAGTGCGGGTTGGTGGATGTCACATGTCTTCGAATTTTTGGTTCTAGGACATGCCGGTTTCCTCACGATGTTTTCCTTCACCGTTTTGAGAGCAGTGGTGATGAAATAATTTACACAAAGTAAAGCGCCTGTCGGGGTTCGAACCTACGACCTACAACTTGTAAGTCGCGGCTGATACCACTGGGCAACCACTGCACTGTGTTATATACCTAGGTATAATCTTTAAATATACGCAGGTGGTATTCATAGACACCTATCCTATCCTTTATGCCCGGTTGATTACAATATAGGCTCGCCGTCATCGGACTTAATCATAACTGGTGTAATGTAAGTGTAGTATAGTTACACCTCTGCCTAACATTTTGGGTAATACGTTATACGGCGTGATGTTATGAGCATGTGTGCATACCTATAGTTTTCGTAAACTCACGCTTTATCCCATGGGGGCTAGTAGAAACTAAAAAAGCCACGTGTTACGATACTTATTTATTTAAATTACTTATACTTTATTGTACACCAAAAAAAAAATGTGTAACATGAAAAAAATTCATCAAACACTACAAAATACAGGCTGAAATTTCAATCACCGTTTTCCTCTTAAGGGGTCATTGTACTCATCATTATGAACAACTTTTACTATGGGACCAAACCCGAAATCGTGAAAAAAAAAATCAACTGTTCCTTACATTTATGTTCGCATAACTCGTCAAAATGTAGGGAACAGCTGATTTTTTTTCGCGATTTCATGTAAAATGTTCATAATGATGAGTACAATGACCCCTTAAGAGGAAAACGGTGATTAAAATTTCACCCTGTATACAATGGGCGGCCTTATCGCTTTCTGTGGTCTCTTCCAGGTAACTTTGGAAAGGACAGTGATTTTCCTGGACAAATATTACCTACACACTTGTTTTTGTTTCGTCAATACATCTACATAATGTATTAATGATTAAAAATACGCTTAAAATATTATCCTAGATTGCGAAAACTGGTTATGTTTTATTAAACATAACCAGTTTTCGGAATCACCAGTTTTAGCTATTGCTAATAACATTTACGAAGTGAGAAATTCAACCGAATATTCGAGTAAACTTTTAATAGGATCTATTTAATTCTGAATAGCAGCAAAGCTTAACTTTATTATCATTCAACAAGTTTCAAATAATAATTAATGTGGCTATTTTATTAGTTTTTCACCTATAATATAGCATAAGCATAATCAGCTTATAATGTTCCCACTGCTGGGACACAGGCCTCCTCTCTGTGAGAGGCCGTTATCCACCACGCGGGCCCAGTGCAGGTTGGTAGATGTCAAATGTCTTAGAATTTTTGGTTCTAGGACATGCCGCTTTCCTCGCGATGTTTTTCTTCACCGTTTTGAGAGCAGTGGCGATTAAATAATTTACACAAGTTTTTTCCAGTTTCAGTTTTTTCCTTTTGAGTTACGGAACCCTAAAAAAAGAACTTGTTCTTTACTATTTTATTGCACGGCTTGTTACCGAAACCAACGATTCTTCGTCCAGTCTAAGTATTCGTAGCTAGGCTCTAGAATCACCCAGACTCGAAACGGGTATTCGTAAGCCATAGTATAAATTTTCTCAATACTGGAGTCGAACCCGCGACCTACAAGCGTAGAAAGTGGACATACTGCTGTGCCGTTTAGGCCATACTCAGCCTGATAAGGTCTAATTTATTGAGTATTGTTGTGATGACAAAATTACTTTATCAATTTATTAAAAAATAGTAATATCCCTAGAATGGAAAATAAGAATTTGGTAGTTTCAAAGGAATAAAGTTCTCTTTTCACGTTACAGAAAACTTAACATAAATTCATAGCTTACTATGAATAAATATAATCATGATCTAGACTCAAGGTTTTAAAGTCTGTAGCTATTACAAGTATTTATCTATTTATTGATCCATTAAGAATGTAGAAAACGTGGAAATAAATTTGGGCCATAGGATAACATCTAAATTTCGTCTTTTATATGGAAATGCAGAACATTCTACTAGCGAAAAGTAAGACAACTCAGAAACTGGGGTTCAGGTTGCAACTTTTTAAAATAAAAAAGTGTCCGACCGAACATTATGGATTTTTTTTTGTGTCGCTACGCTAGTGCGATCCACACACATGTGTTTAATCCTTCCATTGCCATTAGATCAAGACACAAAGATTGCGTGATTTTGTGGTGGTATTATCAATTGGATAAGTCCAATTTATAGTAATTTACGGTTCTGAAATATTGCGTGCGGATAGGCAGGCGGCTGTGGATGGATTAAGGAGAAAGATGATAATACGGCTAGAAAGCGGGTGACTACCGTGATGACGACTAATAGAGAAGTATGGAAGAAAGACACGTTGCGCCGACCTCAAATAAATTGCGCTAAGGGCAAGAGAATGATGTTAGCCACTGTCTACTACATCGATTCAAAAGTAGAACAGCCACATAACTTAACCGTAACTTATCGGGACGTTGTAAAACAGGCCGCAAGAGACATACACTAAAATCAAGATAAATCCAATTATAACTTACGAAGTGTCAAGTAAACTGTGTTAAGAAAAACTGGATGTAGGAAACGCAAAGGTGGCCATTGGCCGTGATATAACTGTATCCGGTAAACAGGTTACAGCTGACGGTTATCCTGCGGCACTAGTTGATATGGCCGATTTAGTGATGGATATATAGTCTATATTATTTTGACTGATAGTATCTAGATGGATTATATTAAAGCTAGCTATCTTTGCATATAAGGTCCCATTAAAATAGAAGGACAAACTTTTAGAAATCATTCAGACCACCAGAATGAGGACGATGATAAAAAAAATATATATAAGAAACACGCATTAGATACTTTACAAGAAAAATAATCAGCCAACGAAAATACACTAATGTGCCGGCAATTTATTATTTTAGGTTAAAATAAAATCACTTTAACCGGTCAAGCGTCGTGGTTCGCCGATCGGTGATGAAACAATAGAAAATCAATTGTGTCTCATTAGCGGCACTTGACAGATTAATCAGTGTTTTTTTTTGGTTGGACATCTTTGGTTAGACGTACTGAGCGCTGTGTTAAAATTTGTCCACCTATTTTAATGGGACCATGTATATGTAAATGGTACACAACAGACTACCAGGGCCCTAAGTCACTATGACCACTGAACGATTCCCTACTTCGAAACTACGTCAATCCCTTAGCTAATCACGACATTTGTGTATTAATGTATTCTCTATGATACAATGGCGTGGTTTGAACTGTCAAAATACAAATGTTGTCAGTACTGACTACCCGTAACCGATCCATCGATTTAACCTGATTTCCGAAGCATGGAGGGGTGTCGACATGTAATTGATGGTCACCCATCAATGAACCGACCACGGCAAGTGTAGCTTAACCTTCGAACCACATGTGTGGCTGTTATTATTTAGCAACTAGCCCTTTCACCATACGTCACATCATATTATTAGTATTAATTCCCTATTTTACTGGCCATTATAATTATTTACTTCGTGCGGCGAACAAGAACCAGATGTCATTCATGGGAAAAAAGTACCAGGTGCTCAGAAGTTAATGGCAGCATATCGGATCGGTCATCTTCATGCTTATTTGCACGCTCGGTGTCAGTAGATCATCGAGCGGTATTGACTAGGGAAGTCATGCGTGCTGGACTAAAGAACTCAGTAATTTGTCTAGTGATTACAGGTTTTGAATTAGGTATGGTAAAGATAAAAATATGTGTAAACTATGATTTGTGTCCCGCTGGGAACTGCTATGGAGTTGATTTGATAGAAAATAGTTGCCGTTAGCCTAGTGAGTTTCGACAAATTATGAGAAACCCTCAGTGTTTTGGATATTCTGTATTTTCATAGCGAGTTATTAGTACATTTGCAGAGAACGAGGAAAACTGTTCCACCGTACGGGGAACAGAGTGAATCTGTTCGTGTTAACAACATTTTCTGCTTATTTGTTACTTAGATAAATTGCGCAAGGTTGTTATGATGATTTGGGTAAATAAAGAAGTTTTTTTTTTTTGTTCTAGGCGTCCTGACTTGGGTTTTTGTACGACGTACATACCATTTCCAAAAGTAAACAATACGAGTAAATAATATCAAAATTTAAATCTAGTCGCAATCTCATCTCAGCGACAATCAATAGCAAAAACTTGTTAAAAATGTAGGGAATTTAGAGGTATTTTTGACAGATTGAGACTGAGATCAGACTGTGAACGTCCTTAAAATTCCGAGAATTGCCCCTCTCAACTGCATCAAAATCAAAAGTTATATAATCAAATTAGGCTCAGAAACAGCACTTTTTGAACGTCAATAAATTACATAAGACAGTCCTCCGGCAAGCCCGCCCTTCAGCATTTCCTAGCACATTAGCTGGAAGAATAAGAAGAAGTGGCGCAACAAACTCCCTAGCAGTACAGCTGTCTGTTCAGTTAGAAGAACTTGAATCTTTACGATAATATACAGAGTCCCATTAAAATAGATTAACACAGGGCTCAGTGCGTCTAACTAAAGATATCCAAGTAAAAAAAAAAACACTGATTAAAGTGATTTTATTTTGACCTAAAATATTTTTCTTATATTTTTATTATTTATTATTATTTTTCTTGTAAGTATCTAATACGTTTTTCTTATATATTTTTTACCATCGTCCTTATTTTGGTGGTCTGAATGATTTCTAAAAGTTTGTCCATCTATTTTAATGCGACCTTATAGGTATACAAACAGATGTTTTTACATATAAAATGAACAGTGTACTTACAGATAACTGCGAACTCTAACTCTATTAATTTTGTTCCGTAGGTAGAAGGCGAAAGTGGTGTGACGGACTGTCAAACCAAATTTCGAAGTTCAAAATACTTACCGAAGTTTAACCCCCTTACTAATAAACGTATTATATCAGACTAGCTTCTGCCCGCGACTTCGTCCGCGTGAAATTCGTACTTACCTCTAAAAATTTCGAAAATGTATGTAGGTATGATCTTTATCATTTATTTAGATAAATAAGTATTCGGGCCAATTTTTGTAGATCAAAGGAATCAGATTTTTCAAATAAACTGTAGCCCCGTTTCCACCCCCACAGGGGTGGAATTTTGAAAAATCGTTCGTGATCATAACTTGACTCAAAGGTCCATACCCATTTTCGAGTTAATTGAAGCAAGCAGTAATATCCACCCCTTAAACTTTACTTGCCCTTTTCCACCTTGGTAGGAGTCGATTTTTGAAAAACCCTAAAACAGATAAGCACTTGTTTTATTTTTTGTTTTGGTAGTACCTAGTTTCGAGTTAATCCGATAGTGAGTTACATATTTTTCTAACCTATCAACTTTGTCACCCCCAAAATCCTCTGTAAGGGGTTTTTTTAGCTAAAACTGACAATCGTTATTATTTACTGACCCAAATATTGCCAAGTTTCATGTTTATTAACCAAATAAATAAGATTTTTCATATAAACTGTATCCCCGCTTTTCACCCCCACAGGGGTGGAATTCATTACTTGACTCAAAGATTTTATTATTATTTTCAGCCATTTCTGTCCTACTGCAGGGCAAAGGCCTCCCTTCCCTTCTTCCACTTATCCTTATCCAGTGCTGCTACACGCCAATCTTTGTCAAAAGAGTCGAGTTCGTCCCGCCATCTCATTCTGGGCCTGCCGCGTTGCCGTTTGCTGCTGTTTGGGACCCATTGTGTGGTTATTTTAGCCCATAGCTCCTCCGGCATGCGACAGATGTGACCAGCCCAGTTCCATTTTAGCTTGGCAGCCGTGTGACCTACATCGGCAATTTTCGAGTTAATCAAACCACGCAGTAAAATCCTACCCTGTAAAATTAACTACCTCTTTTCACCCCGTTAAGGGTAGATTTTCGAAAAATCCTGATACACGTTATTCTTTATTTATGGTCTTAAGTATAAATACCGAGTTTCGAGTTAATCGGACTGCGCGTTAAAATTCTTCCATACAAATTTTGACGCCCCCAATCCCCCTCTAGTGGGTAATTTAGGAAAACAAAAAATGCCAAACTTCATAATTTACTTAAGTATTCGTGGCAAGTTTCATGTTTATTAACCAAATGAGTAAGATTTTTCATATACACTGTACTCCCGCTTTTCACCCCCATAGGGGTGGAATTTCAAATAATTGTTTGGGATGTGTTCATTACTTTACTCAAAAATTATTTATACGAATTGCTGAGTTAATCAAGCCACGCATTAAAATCCTCACCTGTATAATTAACTACCCCTTTTCACCCCGTTAGGGGTAGATTTTCGGAAAACCCTGATAGACGTTATTCTTTATTTTTGGTCTTAAGTATAAATACTGAAGTTTCGAGGTAATTGGACTGTGCGTTAAAATTCTTCCATACAAATTTTGACGCCCCCAATCCCCCTCTAGGGGGTAGTTTAGAAAAACAAAAAATGCCAAACTTCATAATTTACTTAAGTATTCGTGGCAAGTTTCCTGTTTATTAACCAAATGAGTAAGATTTTTCATATCACTGTACTCCCGCTTTTCACCCCCATAGGGGTGGAATTTCAAAAAATTGTTTAAGATGTGTTGATTACTTGACTCAAAGATTATTTATACGAATTGTTGAATTAATCAAGCCACGCATTAAAATCCTCACCTGTATAATTAACTACCCCTTTTCACCCCGTTAGGCGTAGATTTTCGGAAAACCCTGATAGACGTTATTCTTTATTTTTGGTCTTATGTATAAATACCGAGTTTCGAGGTAATCGGACCACGCGTTAAAATACTTCCATACAAATTTTGACACACCCCGCCTCAATCCTCCTTTAGAGGGTTGTTTGTAAAAACAAAAAATGCCAACCTTCATAAGTTACTTAGATAAATATTCGTGCCAAGTTTCAAGTTTATTAACCAAATGATTAAGATTTTTCATATAAACTGTTATCCCGCTTTTCACCCCTACATGGGTAGAATTATGAAAAATCGTTTAAGATGTGTTCATAACTTGTCTCAAAGATTATATATGCCAATTTTCGAACTAATCAAGCCACGCAGTGAAATCCTCCCCTGTAAAATTAATTACCCCTTTTCACACAGTTAGGGGTAGATTTTCGAAAAACCCTGATACACGTTATTCTTTATTTTTAGTCCTTAGTATAAATACTGAGTTTTGAGTTAATCGGACAGCGCGTTAAAATTCTTCCATACAAATTTTGACACCCCCCAATACCTCTTTAGGGGGTAGTTTAGAAAAACGAAAAATGCCAAACTTCATAATTTACTTAGGTAAGTATTCGTGCCAAGTTTCAAGGTTATTAACTCAAGGAATAAGATTTTTCATACAAACAAAATCCCCCCTTTTCACCCTCTTAAAGGCTGAATTTCCAAAAACCCCTTCTTACTGGATACTTACTCTTCACAAAGAACACACCCTCCAAAATTCATGTCCCTAGGACCAGCGGTTTAGGCTGTACGTCGATATCTCAGTTAGGTCGTTCATCCCCCTTTAGGGGTAAAATTATCAAAAACGCTGGGACACGTATAAATTAATTTTCAATCGTTAGCCTAAATACAAATTTTAAAGATCCTAACTTTTAAACTGGCGGACTTTCATACAAAACTTCATCCCCCTTTTTAACCCTTTGGGGGTGAAATCATCAAAAACGCTGAGACACATGTAAATTAATTTTCAATCGTCAGCCTAAACACAAAATTTGAAGATCCTAACTTTAAAACTGACGGACTTTCATACAAACTTTCATCCCCTATTTGACTCCCTTAGGGGTTGAATTTCGAAAAATCCTTCCTTATTCCTTGTCTACATTATAAAGGGAACCATTGTCTAAAATTTCAGATTTCTAGGTCCTTGGGTTTGGGCTGGGCGTTGATGAGTCAGTCAGTCAGGCCTTTTGTTTTTATTTATATAGATGAATAGTTAGGAACACACCGATTTCTCTCTTTCAGTCATCAGTAATTTGATTTCGAAAGAAGAAGACAAAGCGTTGTTTAACTATACAGAGGCTATACAACGTTTATTAGTAAGGGGGTAAAAGTACGAAAATATAATATGCAAGGCCAACATGGCCAGACATCGCACAAGACAAACAAAGCCTTTACAAAGCGCAAGTCCGATCCTGCATGGAGTATTGCAGCCACCTTTGGGATGGCTCAGCGAAATACCAACTTGCCGCGCTTGACTCGGTGTAACCCGTGGAACGTAGAGCTAAGAGGCTCATTGGCGACGTAAAACTGGTGGATGCTAAGCTTTACAGCTTGGCTCGTCGCCGAAAGGTTGCCTGCTTGTCAGTCTTCTACAGATTGTAATCGGTGAGTGTGCCCAAGAACTCCACGCCTTCTACCTTCGGACATCCAGACGCACTGCAAGTTATCATCCCTGCCTAGTTGCTATTCCACCAATTTGCACTAAGCGTTTTCTAATGTCCTTTATAATACAGCAAAAGAGTGGAACTCTCTACCTGCGTCTCTGTTTCCGAGCGCATACAACCCAAATCTCTTCAAAGTGAGAGTGAACAGGCTTCTTCTGGGTAAGCTCACTCGATCGTCGACTTTGTCTCTGTCACGTTTGACCTAGCCTAGAGTCACGAGCAAACCCATTTCAAATTATAAAAAAAAAACAGGTTTGAAAGAAAAAAGTGGAGGCCTTTGCCCAGCAGTGGGACACAAAAAAGGCTAACAAAAAAAAAAGTAAGTAGTGTTAATGTCATAAAGTTTTAAGTACCTAGTAGCCGAAGCTTGAACCCAATAATATCTACTTAAAAAAAAGAACATGGAGTCCGACAAAATAATGTTTCACGAAGTTTATTCCGTTGTTTTTCGCCAGGCAGCGGTCGGTACCAAAAGGTCAATCGCTGTAATTAAGTACCTACATAATTAACTTTAATGTTGGATGGCAAAATTACATGTTTATTTCGTACTAACCTCGAAAATTACACACTATTCCATAAAATAATAAATTATTTTTCTTTAGTCTATATTTTTGCTTAGATTTCCAGTAGATAAGTACATAGTTATTTCTGTAGACTGTGTATTTAATTGTGGCTCTCGTGGCTAAGTAATAATTGCCGCATGGGTCCACCAATCAGGTTAAACTATAGAGGTATGAGGAACAGGGTGTAAAGTTCACGCATCTTCCATAGAAAAATGAGGATCCTCCAACCAGACGGGTGTTGTGTCTGGCGGGCAATTGCCCGATGATTCATGTCGGCCTATCATTGTATCTAAGCTAGTTGCGTGGTAAACTCTGCTTGCGAGATGCAGGATTTTGCGTGACGTCAGAATGACGCGATGTTCGCATGTGGCGTTGTAGATACCGCTACAAAACTACGCTTGCTGCGGTTGGTTCGTGGATGGATGACCATCTCTACATACCGACACTCTTCCGTACCTCGGAGAGCACGTTAAGCTGTTGATCGCTGCTGTCATTCGTGGATCCTTGACAGAGACATACCATATGACTTCTTGTCATAATCATGACATGCAGCTGTCGACTATTTCTGTTTTGTGCTTGTGATTATAGATATATTTGTTTTTGTTTTCTTTTATCTATTTACATATTTAATTACATTTTTAAATATTTCTTAAAATATACAAAATAAGTACAAAAAACGTTTAAAAATATAAAAAAATAGTAGTCCGCCGGTGTCGGGAGCAGGGTCCAAGCTATTGGTGGTTAGGGCTCCAAAGACAGGAACCTCCTCACAATGCGAGCCGTATCGAGGAGTAATGCTTTCTGAATCAGGCCCTTGCTCCAACCGCCTAATGAGAGCCTCGATAGATGTTGATCGAGGCTTTCGGCCATAAGGCCAGACGATATGCGAGGGTGTCCACTGTTACATGTTAGTTTATGATGTATTTAATTTATTTAACCATTTACCCAAACAAATATTAGTAATTTTTATCCACGAATTGTATATCTTTGAATTTGAATTTAATTTTTGTATTGTATGTTATTTGAATGCGTATTTATTCTAATTTTATAATTATAATTCTATGTTAATTAATGTAATTGGACCTGTGCCGTTTTAATTAACTATAAATAAATAAAAAAATAAATAAAGGCCATCGGCCGATACGACAATCGGCACAATGATAGCCGAGCTTACATTCCACATGTCAACAACCTCGTGTGGTAAGTCAAGATATTTAATTTTTATTTAGTTTTCTTTATTATAACAGTTAATTGTCTTTTTATATACACGTCTTTCTCTGACAAATAAACCTATTTTTACAAGTTTTTCTTTCGGAACTGGAGTTTTGTTTCAACGTGACAATGGTTTAAAAAATACCCCCTACAAGGGACATGCCTCATACGCCTGCGTTAATAAACTCGAAGGAAATAAGCTCTAAACCGATGAGCACCTGTCCTCCTCGACACTAATGCGATATTAAGCCGGCGCGTTATTAGTAACATGGCCGCAAGCGATTTAAACCTGTAGTAGTTAATGAAGACGAGAGGCAGGAAATTATAGCCTCACAGTTAGCCACAGTTTTGTGATGTGAATCATGGGGAATCTATCTGAAGTGTGGAAGTTATGGCTTATTTGGTGGGATGGTTATGTAGATTGGTTTCCGATTTGGGTCACGCGTTTGATTCTTTCTTTTGTGTATGTACATGGTGCAGGAATTGGAACCATGAATTCAGCACATGATTCTGATCTGTATAGCTATTCACAACCATTCGAAAAGTTATCGTATCGAAAATGACACATTTCAATAACTTGATTTTCCTTGCCCCCGACAATAAACAGAATAGCGGTCGTCTGTTTGATTTATAATGACAATATTTTCGGGTTTTGGACTTGTGAACAGCGTTGAGAGGACTCCTACGATAACATTGATTGATGTTCGATACGGTACGGAAGCGTATTGAGTGGTTGTGAATAGCTGTGCTGAACCTGCGTTGAAATTTTTCGTCAGTTTTGAAAAAAAATTATTAGCTGTTTCATACATTTTGATCGCGTAGGTACCGCACTTTTCTATGCCATAGCTGTTTTGTTTTTTGATAACCGACGAAAAATTTCTAGACGTCCAAAAATATGTGCTGAATGAATGGTTACAGTTTGCACGACAATGCCTTGCTATCCTGTATGTCGATATTGCCACAGGAATATGCTGGATACGAGAAAACAAGACCGGTCATAGTTATGACGCTTGGGAGAGACCTCTATGACCAGCAGTGGTCTGAAACAGTGAACAGTCTTTCGGATGAAAAGATGATAATGTCTGTATGTATGTATTTGTATGTATGTACATAAGTATATTCTCATATTATTTGTTTAGTTTTATTAAGTGAATTGTTTTTAGATTTTATGTATTTTTTTTTGTCTCCTTTACTCTTTGACAAGCTGTCTACATCTCTCTATTTCTTGTCCTATCGCAGGTATGCTGGAAGAGATTTCTTATGAAATAAGCATCACCTTTGTACCTACTTTTCTGTTCTCATTTTTTCTTGTCTGTTTCTTGTGTGTACATAAATGGTAAAATAAATAAAAAATAATGTCGATATGAGTTATCGAAATGTAGCTTGTGCCGTGGTGAGAAGATTGGCTAGAAAACCATATTGGCAGCGCGCTGATTGCCAAGGGTGCGCCGAACAAATCTTTTGTATCTTCGGCGGGGTAATTGCGTACCACACTAACAGGTTGTTGAGCAGACAAATTTTTAGAAGATCCGAAGCAATGGATTAGCAATACCCTTCAAAATGATTCAGAAGATTGATTGATATTAATATTATGATTGATTGATAGTGTGATCATAAAACGACTTGCACTCGTAGTAGGTATTATTTATTTATTTATTTAATACTTCAAGCACATAAATGTACATAGGCGGACTTAATGCCATAGGCATTTTCTACCAGTCAACCTTTGGGTGATGCAGAGACAAACAGTGGTAGGTGCAATAAATATTTTAAATAAATAAAGATACGCATAAACCTATTAAAACTATGAATATATACCTAACACAAATACATCCGTAACACACTATCAATACAAGACATACATACAAGATTTTTCTGTACACAGTCCTACGACGAAGAAGATAAAAAAGGAATGGTCAGCATCGAATACTATGTGCTAGTGTAGTTTAACTTACACCACACCCCGAACACTCCATACAACAGCGCTCGCAAAATAATTACCTACTACTACTACATTAACAAATGACGTTTGTATACGTATGAATGTGTGCGTGAGGTACTTGTGTTTGCGAGCGCTCTTGTTAAAGAACTGCGACGAATACGCCGAAGTGCGGGGTGAGGTGCGGTAACTGATGTTAGTGCGGGGAAGGGAGTGGCCTTTCTGTACGTAGTACTTTAACCCCCTTATTCATAAAACTTATCAAACCTATTTTAGTTAAAATGGGGTTTGTCTCTTTCTTACACACAGAAATGACAACGTGACAGATAAAGACAAACGTTCTATAAACCTATTTTAGCTAAAATAGAGATAAAATAGGATTATGAATAACAGGGTAAGTATTCTGTGCTTACACCAAAAAGCTAGTATCTACACTTATTCTTTACTGCTAGCAGCGTTGGCATCACTGCGAGGTAAAGGATAGAGAGACAACAAAACATTCAATTTAAAAAAGATTTTCTACAAAGCGAGGATTCTTCAAAGCTGTCACATCAAACTGATTGCTTCCAAAAGTATTATTTTAACACTAGCTGTGCTCGCGACTCCGTTCGCGTGCATGACGGAAAACGTTTTAATTTTGTTGCGCGGAACCCTAATTATTTTTAAACCTATTAATTTTTAAAAATAGAAGTAGCCTAAGTTACTCCTTCTTACATCAGCTACCAGCCAGTAAAAGTCCCGTCAAAATCGGTCTAGCCGTTTCAGAGATTAGCCGGAACAAACAGACAGAAAAAAATTGCAAAAAAAAGTTATTGTGGTATATGTACCGTGTATACATCCATATGCATTTAGTAAAAAGCGGTTATTTTAATAACACAAACAGACACTCCAATTTTATTTATTTGTATAGATAAGAAGCAGAAAAGTGTAAATAACAAGGTTTCCCTTTGCGGTGAGACTTGCGTGAGTCAAAAGGGCCTTTGACATGTTAATGAGCACAGGAGTGTTGCGATCCCTTCCTTATACATTCATTTGATATTACGTTTCTTTTGGTTTTCAGGGTGTACTTAGAATAATTATGTTACTGTGTTGTTTCGAGAAAAAATGTGGCTTTCGTGTCTCAAAAGCAACTGAAAGGAGTATTTTAACCAAAACCCATAAATATGATTGATAAACCATGCTCTTGTGTTAGGAAAATAAAGAAAGAAAGGAAAAAGTTTATTTGGACAGTTCGTGAAATACAAAATACAAAATTAATAAAATAAAATAGTAGATTGTGCAACTATGGCATAAAAGAAGCTATTTTACCGATGTCGAGGGGTAAAATGGCTCGTTTATGCCTGAGTTATACACTCTGCTTTTCACTTCGATTGCGAGAAAATGAGATAGGCATAAAGTATACAGTAAATAATTAATCAAAAATGTTGCATCCATAGCTAATTCCCGCCACGAAACTTTTTAATAGTTTTTTTTTTTAATTTTCAACATTTGTCATTCGACTTGGGTACTTCATACCGCCAAAAAATTAAAACGTTTCTTTGCCTTTTTTTTTTAAATAATAAATGACAACTATTTTACCTGATTTTATTAAATTAACGATAGAAAACACGGAAGTGGTATAAATTAAAGAAAATGAAATAAATCACGACTTTAATCTGCGAAGTTTTATTGTGCGTGTGGCTGTTGGGCCTGATTACTTTAGTCTTAGAAAAAAAAATTACTTTATGCACTAGAACATAAAAAGCGATTTTATGTCGCTTAAGCACAACATAAAGACGGACTTTTAGAGCATGAGAAGTGAAAATAATATTTCAGAAAACAATAGTGTGTGCCTCACGGCTGCGCCAAAAAGGTTCATTTCAGCATTAATGCCAGATAGAAAATACTTAGAAAATACTATTTCCAATAAGAACATTCCCTACTCAGTGAAACTTCCTAATGCATTAGCTGGGAAGAAGTGGCGACAACAAACTGCCTTGCAGTAGACCCTCACTCTGTTTCTGGTAACTTATTTTATAGCTCTGCATGTATATCCCCTGAAACTTTAATGGTTATGGTCTCCGATAAGTCCAAACATTAACCCCCTTATTCATAATCCTATTTTATCTCTATTTTAGCTAAAATAGGTTTATAGAACGTTTGTCTTTATCTGTCACGTTGTCATTTCTGTGTGTAAGAAAGAGACAAACCCCATTTTAACTAAAATAGGTTTGATAAGTTTTATGAATAAGGGGATATGTGTTTATTTGTAGCGTTATTTTCCGTTATCGCGGGGCATTTTTTTTTTGTTATTAGCAGATAAGGTCGGGCCGTGCTAAATTTGCCAAAAATTTAAACAACAATGGCCGCTTGAAATCGAATAAAATCGATATAGGTACAAGAACATTTATTTTAAGAAATGTTTGTTTTCGTCTAAATCTCTGAGCTAACTAGAGCTCCGATTATCGATTTTATTCAATTTCGAGCGGCTATTGTTGTTTACATCTTTGGCAAATTTAGGTACGTTATAGCAAAATTTTACACATAATATAACTCTATTCATCGAAGGTTTAGGCGGAGATGTACCACCCACATTTCGCCAGTTATGTGTAACATAACTTCCCTGTTATATTAACCCTATTGCCATCAACCGGGTACAACTCCAGACTCCGAGTGCTACTGAGAAATTCCAGGTGACAAAACCCAATAACACTTTGCTCGACCCACAAGTCGAACCCAGGACCGCAGGCTCAGCAGTAGCGCTTGCGATTACTAGACCACGAGGCAGAATTGTAATACAGCTAATTACAACCTACACAAGGATCTCAGTGACTACATTAAGTAAAATACACTTGTTAATTTCGCTGAATGTATGAATATTTTATACAGTGTTGACAGTAGCAGTAAAGTTATTTTAACTTTAATGAAAGGGTAGGATTCGTATCATAATTTTCCACATTTTCACTTGAAAACATATCACAGTTTTAATTTTTGACCTGCTGTACAATTTTATTTTTTTGATTTTGATCGCCGACTTTTTGGCAGTTTTCAGTGCGGAGTTTCAGTAACATCGAAATAGCTCTGATTAAAAAATATTATTGTTTTCATTATTTACCCAACAAGGTAGTTATCACAAAAATTTTCGAAAGGCTTTGTCGAAAAAGCTTCATTCAAATATATAGGTATTTACTCACGATTCATCCAAGTGTACAGACTGAAAATTACCGTTTGCCGTTCGAGTAACCCCGTGCAATAAAAGAGTATTGTTTCGATGAATATTTAGGAGGATATTCGTGGATCTTTGACAGTCGTTACAGGTAGTCAGAAGCCTGAAAGTCTGACAACCAGTCTTACCAAGGAGTTTGTATTACCCAGTAACTGGGTTGTGGAGGTCAAATAGGCAGTCGCTTCCTTGTAAAATACCGGTACTCAGGCAGCTGAGATGCAGCTGGATGCAGATCCAGCAAGACTGGAAGCTGACACCAACATAGTTGAGAAAAGGCTAGACAGGCAGATGATGAGGATATTTTTTTACGATTTTCAAATCTTTCAGCTAGTTTGCAAAAAAGTCTAATTAACTCTTGTCACACCATTAAAGAGTATGCTATTCTATCTTTGCAGAACAAAGTATTATAACAAATCTGACTAATAGTTAAGTACCTTATTATCATTGGCAGGCTCGTTCCACCTACTGCTAGTAAACTGTATAGTGACCCATTCATGCTCTTCATCTAGTAGCAATTACATGACTCTGATCAAGATTGTGCTAAAACCAACACTCATTTGACTGTGTATCAGTAATAGGAAACGAACTAACAAACTAAGTTGAATGGAAATAATTAAGCGCCTGCAACTTTGCTTATAGCAGCATGTTGTGTAAACGTATATGTTGTTCGCAATTAACACACGCAGGCGTTTAGTGCAGGCGTTTGTAGAGACTACGAACTCCTGATTTATGGCAGTGCAGTTAAATCACGCTATGTATTTAGCTTGCATGATGCAGTAAACTTTGTGGTAATACATGGAATTTACATAACAAAATTAGAATTTTTAAATGTAGGATCCTTTTTGTTACTTCATCTTAGGTTATGTAGTAGTTCTACAAGTATATTTATTAGTATCATCTGGGGTTTCAGGTAACTTAATAAAATATCATAGTCTTTTCGAAACTTACGATAATTTCACTACTACATAGCCAAGCTTTCATAATCCAAGGTATACTGAAGATGCAATTGTTTCAGTTCAATTATCCTACGTTGAATTCAGTCGAATGTTCCACAAATTGAGTCAGTAAGTTACAATCCAAACTCAACCCTAATATCTCCAACTTTAATAGACTATTCTTAAAATGTGCAATAAAACTATTTCTCTGGCATAACATCTTCGAAACGACACTAAAGTAAGTTGTGGCGGTGCGGTTCCATTATCAGGTAGCACCGCAGTCTAAATTATGCCATATTTTAAGTAAATCACGCAGAGGCACTTGCGTTTTGACGTCTATGATAATAATATTATTCCTACCTAGATTTGCGAAAGAAACTCCTTCACTGAGCTGCATTGGAAATGCTGATAAAATACACCGTAAAATTTTAATCACCGTTTTCCGCTTAAGGGGTCATTGCACTCATCATTATGAACAACTTTTCATATAGAACCAAACATGAAATCGCGAAAAAAAACAGCGTTCCCTACATTTTGACGAGTTATGCGAACATAAATGCAGGAAACAGCTGATTTTTTTTCACGATTTCAGGTTTGGTCCCATAGTAAAAGTTGTTCATAATGATGAGTACAATGACCCCTTAAGAGGAAAACGGTGATTAAAATTTCACGGTGTATAAATGTTGAATTGTTTTATTGTTTTTTAGCATAGTTGCATCGACGTTTTTCGTTTTCTTAACTGTATTTATGCCGAGGTATACATATAAGCACAGATGCCGAGGCAAAAGATTCCCAAAACGCCTCGTCATCAGTTATCACAATTCTATTTATAATCACTAAAACAAGCAAGATGGAAGTTAATGAAGTTCAAAGTGACGGTTGACCTTAATTTTTCCCGAAAACCTTTAGAATCATTTTATTCAAATTATTTTTTTCTGACCTAACCGAAGAAAACCCAATTTTCCAATTTAAGATAAAATGCTTTTTTATAAGGGTAAAGGGCAAAATCCGTTGTGAAACGCTACTTAAGGCAATTGATTACCGGTATAAACTCAAGGGCCACTCCGCCCCTAAATAATTCTGCTAAGATGGCATCTTATCCACCGTGACGAGGGAAAAACAAAGCAACTAGATACCTTCCTCCATTTTGTTTAGGGATGAGACATTGTGGTTTTATTTCGGTTTTATGTCTTATTTTTTTAAAATTATTAACAATGACTCTGGTGTTCTGATCAAACCGTGTCTCAGTTTTCTCCGAAGTTCTTTTTCTTCTCACGTAGTAACTACGTAACTACTTCTTTTCGTTCACTATTCGCCAGTGATAGTCCTATCAAAATCGTTCTAGCAGTTTCGCAGATTAGCCAGAACAAACAGACAGACAAAAATAAATCAGAAACGTTTTTTTGTTATAGATAAATAGCGTTTCTACTTTCATATGTATTTAATAAAAAGCTGTTATTTTGATATTACAAACATAAGTACACTTTAATTTTATTTATTTGTATAAATGTATAGATAAGCTTAGTTAACCATAAGTTATAATAGTAAGTATCTATGTTTTGTTAGCTAACTAATATGTATTTTTTGTAGCAATTTACTTTTGTGAAGTCTATTCATAAACTTAATTTGGTCTCTGGATTTAACATAAAACTTTTCAAAACGAACCTTCTTTTCTAATAACCACTATCCTTTACGCATTTTCATAATTTTATTATTATATATTTTCCTTGCAAGTCTAATAGTGACGCACATCACTAGCGCTAGCGACTGGCGTCCAGTGCAGCCGCGACCTCGTTATCATATCAAAGGCGCCGCCGCCGACCCGTTCCAGTAGCGTTTTATATTTAGTGTTTGACTTTAAAAAATATTAATATTGCAATGTAGCTTACGGTTTCGCTAGAAAAATGAAAAGAAAGGAAATTACATTGCATTTTAATCCACCAGTTATTTTAACCGACCTTGTAGACTAGAAAAAAATAACGAAAAAAGACGTTAATAAACGTTGGCATGACCATAATGCTTTGGAAGTTGGGTAGGCCTTTGGTGTGGGATGCAACCTGTGTCGACACCCTCGCGCCATCCCATCTTCCCAGCACTGCGGGCTGTGCTGGGGCGGCTGCTGCAGTAGCAGAAAACCTCAAACGGCGCAAATATAACAACCTTATTGGGAGCTATATGTTTGAGCCGTTTGGGGTTGAAACTCTAGGGCCTTGGGGTCCGAGTGCTCATCGAATATTTCGAGACATCGCCAAGCGTTCGGTTGACTCTTCGCGTGACCAGAGGGCTGGCCTATTTTTAGCCCAAAGAATAAACGTTGCCATCCAACGTGGTAATGCTGACAGCTTTTTGAGCACTTATCTCATTGACAGCGATGCGGACGAATTTTTTGATGCCCAATGAGCTCCTGTGTATTTTTTTTTTTTTTATTATACAAACGTTTGATTTGATTTAATTTGTACACCTAGGTACTAGGCAGGGCAATCGATGCGCAGACTGTTATCATGAATTCAGCACATGATTCTAATCTGCGTTCGCGATTTAATGGCCAAACGTGTAAAAAAAATGAATTAATGGAAAACAACTTTAATTCCTACAAAATAAAGTTCAGTTTACGTTACAACTTCAAATTTTTTTATAACTTTTCCAATAGTGCTAGTCACTCTGAAATCAAGTTAATTCTCAATGAAATAAAGTTGATATTTGTTTAACTTGGAATAGGGTCGTGTGCAGCACTACGCACTTTTACTGTAGACCCCCATGGTTACAGTTTACGCGTTGATGTTCTTGCTACCCTGTATGAAACGAGGAAAAAAGAGTTAAAAATAAGCGAATTGTTACCAATAACCGTGGCTTAGTAATATCAGCCGCACCAGTCGATCGACCAGGTTAAGCTACGCTTGCCGCGGTTGGTCCGTGGATGGGTGACCATCTTCATACACCAAGACCCCTCCGTGCCTCGGAAAGCAAGTTAAGGCGTTGATCCCGGCTATCATTCGTGGATCTTTGACAGTCCCGTGCCTCGGAAAGCACGTTAAACCGTTGGTCCCAGCTGTCATTCGTGGATCTTTGACAGTCGTTACAGGTCGTCAGAAGCCCGAAAATCTGACAATTAGTCTTACCAAGGGGTATCGTATTACCCAGTAAATGGATTGTAGAGGTCAGATAGGCCGTCGCTCCATGTTAAATACTGGTATTCAGCTGCATCCAGTTAGTCTGGAAGCCGACCCCAACATTATTGGGAAAAGGCTAGGCAGATGATGATTGAGTCAGTTGCACGTCTAGTGATTCCATTCGTATCTAACTTATGAAGTTACTAGCTGCGCCCCGCGGTTTCACCCGCATAAGTCTTGATCCCGTAGGAATATCGGGATAAAAGTATCCTATGTCCTTTCCCGGGACTCAGACTATCTCTATACCAAATTTCATGTAAATCGGCTTAGCGGTTTAGGCGTGAAAAGGTAACTTATAGACGGACAGACAGAGTTACTTTCGAATTTATAATATTAGTATGGATGATATCAAATATTTATGAGTAGGCACTGGAAAATCAAGTCCCAAATTTTTTTTCCTTACCTATACCTAAAGAACATTTTCCTTCAACAGCTTATATAATCTTTCTAAAGCCAGACAAATACCTAATCATAAAAAAGAACGAAATAATCAACACGAATCACGGGCGAATACGGTTTTTACTCCACCGAGACAAAAATCGGTGTGAACCAAACCGTAAAACTGTTTCGAGCGAATTCCGATTGGAAATTTCAATTTACGAGCAACGTGGGTACTCTGGGGACGTAGGGGGGATTTAAAAAAAAAAGTTGTGATCTCTGGTTAACTGAGGAAAAAGATTTGCGATTCCAATTTATTAGAAGAGTAGGGTTGAAAATTGGTCCTACTCTACATAATATTATATCAACTAATATGCACACATTTTGAAATCAAGACCAAAATTAAATATCTATCTATCTATTTATCCACGAACACACACAACACACACACCACCGTCCGTATATTCGAACCACATACGACCAATACCAATTATCTTTAGTAAGGGGTTTAAAATATGAAATATACACATGTATTAAAAAAATGTTGCTCGTACTATGTGTTCATTATTTAGTATTTTTTACAACCAATAGCATTTTTTTTACCTGACATTAAAAACTTTTCATAGGCTGACCTATTTTACTTTTATGCGCTCCCTTGTAAAATTGTCAAAGACTTACTAGGTTTTGAAATGGGGCAGCCGCACTGTTGTGTGTTTCACTCTATGAATACCTTGTATGTACCTAGACAGCCTCGTCATTATTCCCCATGCGGTGTGCGGGCGCGACTAAACAAGATTCCCGAGTGCTCACATTTTTGCACAAGCAAAATATATGCCGTGTTATCTAGGTACACTTCACTCAGGTCACTTATGTTATTGTCGAAGACAGTTTTTGAGGGAGACATATCAAGGTTAATGGGCCTATGGGATTAAAAATGAATTTAATACGGTATTTCGATTTTCTATTACGGTATGCTGGCAGTTTCTAATAAATTACAAAGTAGTACAAAGAAAACAGTTTTATTTTTGTACATTCAAGGACTGTGTGATTCTGTAATAAATCAGTGTACAAATAATATTTTTTTAGAGTTCCTTTCCCAAAGAGTGCCAACATAATCAGCCTATAATGTTCCCACTGCGGGGACATAGGCCTCCTCTCAGTGAGAGGGAGTGGGACGTAATCTACCACGCGGGCTCAGTGCAGGTTGGCAGATGTCACATGTCTTCGATTTTTTGGTTCTAGGACATGCCGGTTTCCTCACGATGTTTTCCTTCACCGTTTTGAGCCGTGGTGATGAAAATAATTTACACAAAGTAAAGCGCCTGTCTGGATTCGAACCTACGACCTACAACTCGTAAGTCGCGGCCGTTACCACTTGGCCACCACTGCTGCCAACAGGACCCTATTTATACTAAGCCTCCACTGTCCGTCCGTACATCTGTCTGGCAGCGGGCTGTGCTGGGTCATAAGCCATAATAGGTGTGCGTATATAATTATGTAGATAACGTTGTGAGTAGTGTATTTGTTACCTCTATTATTAAGTTGTAACCTATGTTTACTTATTATTACACTACTGTTTGTTGTCCCTAAATAAATAAATATTTGTATTGAAGCTTTAACATCAAATAATAAAAATAAAATAATTGTATGGTGGTACGGAACCCTTCTTGTGCGAGTCCGACTAGCATTTGGCCGTTTTTTTTTTAATTTGTGTCTCTCTTTGCATACCTACATGTTGGCCTGCCTTCGTAAATTTTGTATGAAAAAGTTTTGAAGCGGCATCAGGCCTGCGCAGCGCCTGCACAGCGCCTTCACCTTACGCCGTTTCTGTATAATCCACGCCTTTAGAATGCAGGTATGCTTATGCTAATTATTACACATATTATCCACTCATAAATCGACATTTTACTGAGAATATCTCTCCTCCAAAGCTTGCGACCCTTAAACCCCTGTAATGAACGGTCCTGAAAGAGGTTTGCCCTAAATAGCCGATGGGTTTACCATAATCGCCATGTATAGCAGGCGGAACGCTGACCACAGCGGCACTTATATTGTACCCTTGTTTGTGGGCACTTATCCTTCCGATAACCTTATGAATTTTCCTGAAATTCTCGAAAGCTACCCAATCTTAAGTAGGCAGCTGTTCTGTTATATTTATGGGCTGTGAAGATTTTGATTATTCTCATCCAGCCAGGTAGTACCTGACAATACCTGTCTGCAAAGTATTTTTTAGTAATTCTTTCGGAGACATGAAATACACTTTCTACATGAACAACAACACAGGATCAGTCAGGGACAGAAGTTCCAATTATCGTTAGATATATTAAGGCACCGTAAGAAACTAATTTTTAGGTAATTTACAATAGCGCCTCGCGGCAACAAATAAGGCTCAAAACAGCAATGCTTTTGGTGTTAGTTGAATCGAATGACCACCAAAGGGGTTAGAAGATTTTTGTATGGAGGGTGGCCCTAAGGTCGGTCGCCATTTTGATTTTTTTTCAGAATCGCGGTGCACAACAAAAGTTATATATTTAGATAGAGGACACTTACACAAACAAAAAATATAATATAACATAATATCCTAAAGCGTCAGGTTTCGGAGTTATTCACCGAAATATAATTCGAAAACAACAAGGATTTTTTTGTTTTTTTTCCCTCCAGGTAAGCATATTGAACTATTGAGGTAATAGAAACGTTATGAAACCTTTATGGAAAAGAAACAAATGAAGAATAGACATTTTTAAAATAAATAATTATAAACGGCTAACAGTGGTGGCCAAGTGGTAACAGCCGCGACTTACGAGTTGTAGATCGTAGGTTCGAACCCAGATAGGCGCTTTACTTTGTGTAAATTATTTCATCACCACTGCTTTCAAAACGGTGAAGGAAAACATCGCGAGGAAACCGGCATGTCCTAGAACCAAAAATTCGAAGACATGTGACATCTGCCAACCCGCACTGGGCCCGCATGGTGGATTACGGCCCACTCCCTCTCGCCGAGGAGGCCTGTGTCCCAGCAGTGGGAACATTATAGGCTAATTATGTATGTATGTATTATGTATGTATTTATAGTTCGTTTTTTAATCCCAGAGACTAATCTGACATTTAAGTCTTTTGTGTTTTCGTTTTTTTTTTTTTGTATAGAAGTTTGATACACTTGTCAGATTAGTCTCTGGGATTAAAAAAACGAACTATAAATTGCCGTGTTTAATTATTTATTAAAAAATGTCTATTCTTCATTTGTTTCTTCTCCATAAAGGTTTCATAACGTTTCTATTACCTCAATAGTTCAATATGCTTACCTAGAGGGAAAAAAAAACAAAAAAATCCTTGTTGTTTTCGACTTATATTTCGGTGAATAACTCCGAAACCTGACGCTTTAGGATATTATGTTATATAACATTTTTTGTTTGTATAAGTGTCCTCTATCTAAATATATAACTTTTGTTGTGCACCGCGATTCTGAAAAAAAATCAAAATGGCGGCTGATTTTAGGGCCAAAACCTTCAAACCCCTTTAAGGTAATTTTGCAGTTTTAATTAAATTAAAAAATAAATGCCCGGCTGAGTGGTTCTTTCTTTATTATTAGTTATTTCTTTAGTTGATTGAATTCATATCATTTATGATAGTTTACGCTTAAAGTTTTGAGAATAATACAACGAAAATGTTTTTTTGGCTGTTTTACGATTGTTTTATCACTATACTATTTTATTTATATGAAATATTTTTGAATAGGTCTTTTCTTTGAACTGTTGACAATACACTTAATTTTTTTCTGGCTTTTAATATAATTATGACACTATGTAAGCGACGCAACTAGCGTGAGAACTGTTTGCTACTTATAGACTTTTTATAGAATGTCAAATACTTTTCTTCTTTTAGCTGTCAAATTGATGTGCACTTTTTTATCTGCCTGTCATCGTCGTTGAAAATTCAATGTATTTTTTGTCTGTTATTTTTGTTATTAAAGATTGTTTATTCCATGGTACAATTATATACTTCGCCTGGTATTCTCTTCCCACGATGGCCTTCGTCTACGTCACGATAAGTGTTGCCATTGATTGTCCTTTTCAGTAAATTTAGGGACTTTCTCATTTATTTAATAAAAATGAAATAAATTACTAACTAGCTTAACTATTTAGTAACTCGTGTGATTCATCTATTTAGTTTTAAATTGATTAAACTATTGAATTCTTAGTTCATAATTGCTTTGTTAAGTTAAAAAATGCATTTTGCTAAGGTAATTCAATTACACACAGTGGCCACACATCGAATTGACAAGTGTCATACTGTCAGCTCACCATTTCATCGCTATCGTCGTGTCGCTCATACCTATAGCGTTGTTTCGCTCGGCCAGCAAAATACTGTGGATCCCAAACATTGTTTACTGTGAAAAGGAAACCAGTGTAACCTTTGACAGATACGCAAGAAAAAAAATGGTTGTTCCATACTAAACTGTAAAAACAGAAGTAAAAAAGGCGGTGTAATAAGGTTTTTTTCTTTTCCCAAAGAAGAGATAATAGCAAATGCGTGGCTTCAATATTGTAGACCAAAAACAACAATAAGAACAGGTATGTACTCACGGCTACACATAAAGCAGAGGCGGATTTACACATTTGCCGCCAGTAGGCTATTCAAATTTTGCCGCCCCTATCGACCTCTACAATAATATCCCATGTCTTTTGTATACTGCTTCGCCTTTTCTTCAAAATGATTAAAATGTTCTCGTTCATCAGCTACGAAAAACTTGCAAAGAAAGACCTGAACTTGAACTTGTAAAGATCGGCAACTGTGATAAAATCTACGGTAGAAGCCTGAATTTGAGCATTCGCTTTCTTTCCAAAAAAACATAGTTGGTATATAAATATTAATCATTTTAATTTCAGTAAGACATTTGAAAAAAATGTTAGCCCCAAATATGCCGCCCCTAAAATCTGCCGCCCTAGGCTCCAGCCTACTCAGCCTATTGGTAAATCCGCCACTGACATCAAGCTATACATAACCGCTATAAGCTGACTTCTAATAGGCTAGTTTCCTAAAAAATTCTAATTAGTCCGTCAGTTAGATTTATCGAAAAATAATGGACCCTTATTTTTTCTTTTGTCAATCAAACAAAAAATGACAAAGAAAAAGCGCGTCAAAATTTCGGAGTGGGGGGTCGTGACGTCACGCCGTGCTATAAAGTGTCGCACGGCGTGACGTCACGACCCCCTACTCCGAAATTTTGACGCGCTTTATCTTTGTCATTTTTTGTTTGATTGACAAAAGAAAAAATAAGGGTCCATTATTTTTCGATAATCTAACTGACGGACTAATTAGAATTATTATTTTTTTACCCAGGAAACTACCCTATTGTACGGAAAACCTATACAATGCGAGGTCAGCGAAAACTGGAAATGTATAGCTTGATGTATATCCGTGTGTACCTTACTACATATTATTTCATTTCAGACTTTTTACATTTGGTTTGTAGTGATTTTTTGTTTGTTTTAGTCCTGATTAAGGACAGGCAAAGAGATCTTGGCTCATACAGCCAAGTCAGATGTATTTTTTTTCAAGTGATGTTGACGTAGCTTGCTAGATAGTTTCTTTTTTCAAAATAATAAGTTCGACGTTCAGGAAGGCCTTACTTAGCCGAATCCCGGTGATGAGGGAAGTTCGCCACTCCAGGTAACGAAAGCGACCATCTAGTCCGTAGGCCGCGTTCGCGTGTGCTCTCCTGTGAGCGAAGCCAAGGACCGAAGATCCGTCAACTGACTGAGTTCAGTAGTAATAGTATAGTTCAAATAGAAGCCATCATCAGCTTGTTTCCAATTAATTTCTGTAAACTACTCAAGGGCCGGGTATTATTTTTATCTTTTCCCCACTAAAAAAGTTTGAGAACCGCTTCGCAACTGATGACGTATTACCGGGCCAATCACGTGACCCAGCTGTCACGGGAAGAGAATACCATGTATCTATTGTTATACCATGGTTTATTCGTTTTCGTTATAAGTCGTCATTTTCCGAACCTATTAAGACCATTAGAATATGATATGTATTACTAAAAGCCAGAAAAAAATTGAGTGTATTGTCAAACGTAGGACACCGTAAAACGCTCAGTTTTTTGTCGCATAATTAGGCGTATTAGTAGTATCACTACGTCTAACTTGTCCTATGTTTAGGCAGCGCCTTAAGATTTATGATGCTTCTAGCTGCGCCCCGCGGTTTCACCCGCATAAGTGTCGATCCCGTGGGAATGTCGGGATAAAAAGTAGCCTATATGTTAATCCAGGGTGTCGGCTACCTCCATACAAAATTTTATCATAATTGGTCCAGCCGTTTGAGCGTGAAGAAGTAACAAACATATAAACACACACACACACTCAAAAACTTTCGCCTTTATAATATTAGTGTGATAGTGTGATTGCATTTTAGTTAGGTACCTACGTTTATCATACAGGTTAGGTTTTTAAGTGAAAATCGGAACTCCGGAGTTCATAATAATATATGAGAGCTTCTGCACAATTTTCAAAGAATATATTATTATGCTGTAAAACTAGTTGGTGGCTTGGAACAACTTTAAGTTTTAAGTTGGCATGTTCTATGTTGCCCCGACATGTGCTTAACTTGCAAACTTTGCGACCGCAAAGCTAGATTCTGAGCTATCACAACTTTGTCGGAGTTTTCTTGTCAATTACATTATGTGAGCACTATGGCGAGCAATTTAAATTGCTTGTGGTGAAGTTTATTCTTAAGGTTAAGCGCCATTTTTATGCAATTTTCAAAGCATCTTTTCGTAATAAAATGCATGTTTCATTGAATTCTTGGCATGGAAAAATTAAAGGTCGTCTTTGGGGTGGTTAAGGAGCTGACCCTTAAGATGGAGCTAGTCGCGAGCTCGAACTCACTGGTGGGCATGGCCAAAAAACAACGCTGTCTCACCTGACATCGTGTCCGACAGATACTTATAGTATCAGTGGTGAGCAGATATAGGGGCCACACTAAACGGGAAACGCCGATAATTATCGCGATAAGTTGTGGCTCATTGACTGCACCCACAATTAACGTAAACATCGCGATAATTATCGGCGTTTCCTGTTAGTATGGCCCGGGCATTAGAAGCTAGTCTACACGCACAACGTCTCACGTACACAAACACCGTTCCGAACTGAAACGCGCGTAAAAATTTCAAAGGGTCCTTTGGAAAAACGAGTTTTATGAAAAAGTCACTAGTTTATTGGACTTTTCGATAACTGAGCTTTATTGGTACCGACATTGTTTTAAAGATTTTACATCTCTTTTAATATTTATGTACACCCAAAGTTATGTTAAAAATAGCAAGAAAAACGAATCTTTGTTGGCTCATAACTTTTTAATGTCTTTTTATTTTCCTATTCTGTTTCCATAACGACAAAATTAATAATAAGACAAAATAATATCATGTTTAACTTTGGATGCACAATGTCATACAGTGGAGTAATACCCTCCCAAAATATACATATATGAAAAATATATCGACTAGTGCCACCTTAATAGATTGGTAATGTACCACCAAATTGTAACTGATTAAAGTTCGTTTTATAATCTCAGAGACTAATCTGACATTAAAATCTTTTGTGTTTGCGTTTTTTTTTTAGTATAGAAGTTTGACATTACACCTGTCAGATTAGTCTCTGGGATTAAAAAACGAAGTTTAGTCTATGAGTGTTCATGTTTTACTAGCTCCATTCTCTTCAAAGAGGTATTGTGGTAGGCCCAGCTTTATTAGTAGACTTATGTTTAATTTAATAAACTCGAAGTATTACGTAATTTTATTTAACATTCAACCTTTCCACCGTCCAGAGGTTAATTTGTTGTGCGAAGCGTGTCTCTCAGGTCAAGTAAACTTAATAAACGGTTTCATTCTGTTTTATTATTACTTACGTGCGTAATAAAAGTCACTATGTTAAACCACCTTATTTAAAATTACGTCTAGCCTAGAAGGTATTAAGGGAGATCCATTGACCTCTGCTAGAAGACCTTATTACCAACATAATTTGCGTTCGATCAAAGCAAACGATCTCATTTTCAAGAGGCGCGATCTAACGTAATTTCGGTGACTCATTTTGCGTAGCACAAAGTACAATGACAGTACTCTTGCCCCTTATAGTTTCTCTATCATGTATGTAGTTTTAATTTTGTTATTGATCTGTAATTAATGATTAATACAACAAAGAAACCAAAATGTGCAGAGTCGAAAATAGAAAAAAAAAAAAAGTCATGCGTTCAGTAAAATTCGGTTCCTGTAAAAAAAAATGTTTTTTGGTGACTGGTAGATAATCTTTACCACCTTGTGTACAACATCACCATAGTGCATTAGGATATATGAAAATATTCAGCCTTTCCACTTCTAAATAACGCTCCAACTTACCAGCTTGTCCCCTCTGAGTCTTGGCCCTCCTGCCGACGACTGGTGAAGCGAGACTGAAGGCCCGGTCAGCCCTCGGCAGTTGCAGCGTCGTTGACTGGCTCGGCTCGGAGTGGCGCGCGCAAATCGCGGCTTCCACGACCGAGTCGATGCTGGCTGAACGGGGGAGCTGACCTGCTGATTCGCGGCTGAAACAATTAGTAAGGCTATTAGGAATTTGCTTGTTAATTAGTTTAGGCTATCGGTGATGGTGTTGTAAGATTGTTATTGTCTTGATCTTGTCATACTTAACACATATTAAGTACTTATTGCCATACAACGTGGTAATGCCGCCAGTCTCTTGGGTACATTACCAGTCAACAGCGATGCGGATTAATTTTTCGACGCTATATTTTAGTTTGTGTGTAGTTTTAGTTAAGTTAGGTTTTAATTTTGTTATTTTTGTCAATTAAGGATATATTATTATGTTAAAATATTATCTCCCTTCCAATAAATAGAACCCACACAGAAGTATTAGTTATGAATGTTATGTCCAGTAAAAGTGCCGCGCAAACAGCAATTGACAACATTTCATATTTTTAACCTGCATGTATTATTACGTTATATAAAAGTAAATTCAAATCTAGGGCACCCATATTTTTTCGTTTTTCGAAATTATGTACTTTTCATTCATAATTTTAACTTTTAAATTCGGTGTATTCTAAAAAGACGTAAGTGCCAGATGACGGTTGAATGGCGATATTACCTTTGCTTTATTGTGACCCGTCAAAAAAACTGTTAGATGTCACTTATCTCAGTCGTTGTTTTGGTTCCGTCATTGGCGTATATTTTTCATTGGGATCCATTTTATTGGCGAAATATCAATCAAAAATTGATAATATTAACAGTAAGCAGCGTGTCGAGTTGATAGAAAAAAATATTATTGAATTCAATTCAGTTTTTTAGTTGTTTTCTAGTTACACTTCTTAGGTGACATTGACATGTCTTGTTTGATATAATGTTTTCAATCAAAGACATTGGAATGCGCAAAGGTAACTACCTCATTCCGCCGTTTATGTGACGTCATCACATGTTTTTTGATTTTTCGTTTTTTCTCAGAAATTTAGAAATAAAAAAATAAAATAAAAATATATTTGAACTCAGGATACGAAAATAAAGAAATAGTATTTTTGTTTTAAGGTCGTGTCAGGTTTGAAATGTTGTCAATTGCGTAACACATTTTTTAATCAGAATCTGAATCATTTTGAAGGATGTTGCTAATCCATTGCTTCATATGTTCGAAAAAGTTGTCTGCTTAACAACGTAAATAACTGAATAAATGTTGTCGAACTGTCAAAATTAAACCCATTGCTATTGTTAGTTTGTTACGCAATTACCCCGCTAGATTACGAATAATAAAGAAAATCGTTAAACATAATAATTCAATTCACAGACAGAACCTCAAAACGGGGATGTTCTTTCCGCTTTAGAACCAGATTCAGTTACTCGATCATTCTCATTCCCTGGAGCTTACTGGCACACAAGAGAGAATCTTCTGCAGAATTCAACTGGCAATAAGCCTTATTAATTCCAATTATTAGTTACAAGCCTTATTAATTTTCAATTAATAGCTGACTTTCTCGCATCTTTAAATACTAAGCTTATCACAATAAAGTTAATTCTGTATTCTTATCTCACTCTCTTTGCATCTTTAAATATTGATATTAAAAGCTTCACAAAAATATACAGATTGGCAAGGACGTCGACGTGCGACCTGTTAACATGGGTTCGGTACGAAATTGTTAACCCCCTGCGATGAAAATTTGCTGTTCCACACATTTTGACCGCGCAGGTATTGGAATTTTCTATGCAACAGCAGATTTTATTTATTTATTTTAGGATCTCCAACAAAAGATATACACTAAAAATTATGGTTAATGGACGACAAAGTATTTGGTAGGTGTACTCTTTCAATTACAGGAGACCACAGCATGCACAATAAAATTAACAACTAAGCTAACAAATTAAATACCTAGTACATAATAAAAGAAATATTTTGACACTAGAACATAAAAAACACGACAAATTCAGTTAAATATTAAAACAGAAAAATACCTAACATTAACATAAAAAAGAAAAAAAAAAAAAACATTCACAATAATTTTTTAGACATTTCTTATATTTAACGAGAGTTTGGCCGATATCTAACTCAGTAGTTTTAGCCAGCATGTTGTATTGCCTACAAAGTCTTGGTACAGCGGCGTAATGACCCAGGTTTGTTTTGGAACCTGGGAAGTTGAATAAATTATAAGTATTAGAAGTATAGATTTTTTTTTGATAACCGAAAATGTTGTACGCTAAGGGGTCTAAAAAGGGGTCTGAATTCATGGTTACAGTTTGCGCGTCAATGTATGCCACCCTTTACAACTACAATACAATTATATTCGCCTTTATTTCATTTCGTCCTATGCTAACATCAATTCATAATTTAGCACATACTAAGGCTTCAAAGCGACAAGTTGGTGTCTTGGTAACTCAGCATGATTACAACAATAACTTTGTGTAAGGGAACTTTACTCTTGCATTAACAAAGCCCTCACAGTATCTTTGGTTAAAGTTTCGAGTTTATAATGGAACTTTAGTAGATACACTCATGTAACAATGTTATTATTTTATAGCTTACAACATTTTGTATGAATTATGTCATAGAAAAGAACAGTGGTGTGGAGGCCCAATATTTGACACAGACAGGCGCTTTACTTTGTGTATATTATTTAATCACTACTGCTCTCAAAACGGTGAAGGAAAACATCGTGAGGAAACCAGCATGTTCTAGAACCAAAAATTTAAAGACATGTGACATCGGCCAACCCGTACTGAGCCCGCGTGGTGGATTACGGCGGAAAAAGCAAAGAGGAGACTTGTGTCCCAACAATGGGAACATTATAGGCTGATTTTTTGTACCTAGGAGTGAAGAGAGTGAGCTTAGGGCTGATGATGATGATAGTTATGTTACAATATTTCATTATGTTACGTTGGCAACGATTACGCAAGTTGACCAAAAAATAGTAGATTGTAATACAAGGGTCGAAAGGAATCAATTTCCATACGCGGTAAATAGAATCAATTCCCATACGGCTATAGTCCGAGTAGGATGATTGATGACTTTCACCCGTGTGAAACACTCTACTTTTCATTTCGAATATAAGGAAAGTAAAAAATTGTAGTTTTTCTAAAACATTTATTGATTAGTCTTTTTTAAATTTTAAATATGGAATACTCCGCGTCACTGCCGCGGGCCGTCCCGCTTAATAAGTTTTTTTTTAATTCACAATTCACAAGACCGCAGCATTTTTCGTAATTATGTAAAAAAATTCGTAGCGGACTACCTAACCTTTAAAATTCATTCCCGCCTTAGAGAGGGAAGCAATTTCTATTAGTCTTTCCCGCCCAAAGGTGGGAAGTAGCGTCTTCTACACTACTTTCCGAGTATGAGAAATGATAAATCTATCTACCTATCTATTTAGGCTCATAGGTAGGGTAGGTACGCAGACATAGTTATATTAGCTCAATCCTACACACATACCCCTCATCAGGTCTAAATTAAAATTAATGATATACTTTTATTATTTGCAGCCGTAGGCGCCGCGGCGTGGCGGCGTCGCGTCGCTCGCCATGTTTACCGCCCCATTTGCATTTTAATCGAACTAAAACTTTCTTCCCTAGGGTTGACGGGTTTTAGGCATATATTTTTAATAAGATTTGAGACAAGTTAACTCAAATATTTTTTTAACATAGGTAAGTAGGCCCCTTCCAGTGGCGTGCATTGCAAATAGGCATATAAGCAGTGCCTACCTCGATACGAGTATATCAACATAAGCCTGTCAATTACACTTTAGTGTGTGTGCGATACAATTAAGAAAGTCACAAAGTTATTTTCATCTTGAACCTAGTTCCTGCCGGGGGTCCCCCGACCACACGTTTTTTTTTCTGATTAGTGACCGCATCTGCCTAGACTAGACCCGGCCTAGTGCCTACCTATTCTGAAAACCAATGCACGCCACTGGCCCCTTCTGAAATGTGCTACAACAAGCTATTTACTTTTCAAATTGGTCCCATAATCTTTGATTTTCTAAGGTAACTGAGATGCTATAGAAATTATTACGTTAACATTCTATTGATAACTAGCTGCTGCCCGCGACGTCGTCTGCGTGAAGACAGTACCAAAAATACCTAAGATTAGTGTCGCTATAGCATTATAAGTAAACAACTTTTAAAATAGCATTAAAATATAAGTTTTTTTTTGCAAGCGAAGCAAGTGAAGAGAGTTATATGGGAATCCTGCCGAGTTCAGTCATAAGATGTGACTGAAGGAAATAGAGAAAATAATTCAGGAATACATTCCAGTACACAAAAGAGTAAAAATACGTACAAAGGTATCATACCTTACAACACTTCCCTATAAACTACGTTGGTAGTTAGGCTGCCAGGTGCCAAAATGTAAAGAGAGTCAGGACTGGTGACGCGGGAGCAAGCGACGTACAGTTGCCCGTGTGAGAAGCAACTCGTCCTCAGGTCGACACCCGCTGCCCTCAGTGTCTGCCCCTGCGACTTATTGATGGTTATCGCGAAGCAAACACTCACGGGGAACTGTACGCGCTTGAACTGGAACGGGAAGTTATGAGGTATAAGGGGAATGCGTGGTATAAATACTGCCTCGCCGACGCCACAACCCGTAAGAATTTTCGCCTTAATGGTGTCTGTGGAGCGAGATGACTTCAAAGCGGGTCCCGTTACACAACTTCGGAGGAGATAGGTTCCGAAGAAGCATAATCGGGACACCGACCTTCAGCTTGATGGTATGCGCTGGAAGTCCACTTGCTGACAGGGAGTTCAGAAATTCCACGGGATAATGTGTGGCGTCATCTTGCTCGACAACAGTGTTTATCGAGGTGTAGACCACTTCATTCCCCTCAATTTCCGAGAGAATGCATTCGTTACTTGCTGCAGCCTGATCATTTTTGGGCGTCAAAATGGCCCGCTCGCACACCCAAGAATTCTGCTGGTGCGGTATACGACTAATGTCCCCGTACACACAGCGAACGAGTTCTTCTAAGCTGGATACCACTCTACCGAGAGAGTCTGGAAGCACCACCTCTTTTGGTAGAGTGCCTTCGCCAAGACTTAGAAGGACATCGGAGAATTCTTGAGCACGTGCATTGCCGCCGAGCCGAGCTCTCATATTGATGGTCAAGCGCGGCGTACGAACTCGTGACCACAACAAAGCATTCACCTCGTCAGCCCTCGATCCCCGTGTCACCACGGGAAGCGTTTGCTGGAAATCGCCACTGAACAGAACTGTGACACCACCCATCAAATGTTCGTTCCTGCGGATGTTCTGCAGGGTTCTGTCCACGGCCTCAACTGCCTTCCTATTGGCCATCGTACACTCATCCCATACGATCAGAAAGCAATCCTTGAGCACGTGTCCCTTATCGCTGTTACGTGACACACCACAAACAGGCGTTTCGGCGCTCTCTAAATCGATGGGAATTTTAAACATGGCATGTGCTGTCTTGCCACCCGGAAGCAGTGTGGCAGCGATTCCCGACGACGCTACAGCAATAGCAATTCTGCCTCGCCTCCTGACCTCAGCAAGTATGTCAGTGGTAACAAATGTTTTTCCTGTTCCACCAGGAGCATCCAAGAAAAACTTTTTACCCTGGTTATGCCCAACGCTTTCAAGGACGGTGTGGCGGACTCTGAAGAGAACAAAGCGACATGGTCATTTCGTATGGTGGTCATTTCGCCCGGATCGTAATTTGTCTCAGCGTTATACTCCCGATTTCCACGATCTTGATGCGGTGATAATTGGGGAGCTGGTAACCCATATTCGATCAGTGGATTGCCGCCGATAGAAATGACCACATCTTGAAGTGAACTGAGACAGGTGTTCAGCACGCGTTCATCAGTTAAGTACTTCGATTTCGTCTCCAGTAGGAACATAACTTTTTTGTAATACTTAACACCGCGTTTTTTTTTAATCGTCTTCCTCAACTCTGCTCAAGATTTTGAGGGTTTTGTGGAACTCGAATTTATCAAAACGAACTATACGATACAACTTTTATGAAGAAAATGAACATTGCCATCTATGAATTTTAAGAATAACTAACTACTAACCTCGCCAACATGATCAAATTTAAATTATTCATTTCCAAAAAGTGTCAACATGTAACTTGATTTGATTTTAATGAAATCTCATAGATGGCGGGCGCTGCTTCAAAATTTTCTTTATACTACTAACATTCATTAAACTATGTTTCTCGGCCCAAATTACTTAAATGGCGTAGTTTTCATAGTGTAAAGCTAGATAATAGCATGGCTTACTGAAAAACAACATTTAAATATGCGTCGTTAGATTACACGCTGTCACAGAATGCGTAAGAAAAATAAAGATTCACAGCTCCTCCCCCGTAGGTGATAGCGTGATAATATGTAGCCTATATGTTGACCGGACCTCTTAGTAATACTCATGCAAAATTTGAAGTAAATCCATGCAGTAGTTTTTGAGTTTATCCCGGACATACAGACAAACAGACAAACAGACAAAAATTCTAAAAACTATATTTTTGGCTTCGGTATCGATTGTAGATCACGCCCCAAGTATTCTTTTTAAAAAATATTCAATGTACAGTTTTGACTTTCCTACGATTTTATTATATGTATAGATTATATAAAATTGTAAGTGAACATAGAGAATAATTTATTTATTGTGTTTTTAGTCAAATATATACACTGGATAAACTGCTTATACTAAATTAACTAAGAAACTATTAAAATAAAAATATTAATAACCTAAAAAAATTAAATCATGGCATCAAACAATTTCTCCGCATCGTTGTCGGCTGGTAATGTACCCAAGAGACTGGTGGCATTGCCACGTTGTTTGGAAATGCTTATCCTCTAGCCAAGGTAAAAGCCAGCCCTTGGGACACGAGAAGTGTCAACCAGCCGTTTGGAGATTTCGTTAAACAAACCACGAGCCCTCGGTCCCAACGGCCCGAGGGTTTCAACCCAAAGGGCTCGAAAATATAATTACCGATAAGGTTGTTATACTTTCGCTGCTTGAAGTTTTCCGCATAGAAAATTGATACCTTTTTTTACCATTAAATATACATTTTTAGATTAGTAATGTGCCCCACCTACTGCTCCTAAATGCACTAAGTTTACCAATACTTTGGGCTATGTCGGCTAAATTGGTTTACCTGCAGTGGATCTACATAATTCTAATTTGATTTAGTCCGTTTAATTCAAAGTGATATAAATAATATGCTTTTCGTGTCAAGGTATTCAGGCATTGCCAACCCTATATATAGGCGAGGTGTCGGCAGCTGTTTTAATAAAAATAAAACGAAACTTAAACTAGACGAACTTATCAAGAAAAACTTTGGAACTTAATTGTTTTCTCGTTTCTCGACATCTTGACTTCATGTTTAAAACATGTTTCAATCGTTTTGTTAACTTCTTTGGGATTAAGAATGAGACTATGTATTCAACTCATTTTAACTCATGTTTTTTCCTTTTTCTCTTCTGCACTAATGAAAACATGCTGCAATCACCATTGCGTATGCAAAACGCAGTGGTAATGGCAATATTACTCATGATCGTACTGTTTTTTTTTTTTTTCAATATACTGGGTGGTATGGACATTGACGCGCAAATTGAAACCAGGAATTCAGCACATGAGTCTAGACCCCCTAGCACACAAATTTTGCGTCATTTGTGAAAAACAATTGCTGTTCCATACATTTTGACCGCGTAGATATGGCACTTTTCTATGAAACAGCAATTTTTTTTTCATAACCGACCATATTACCTATATTCCTACACTAGGGTGTCAAGAACCATGTGCTGAATTCGCGTCAATGTCCCTATTACCTTGTATGTGTAGGCCAACATGGCTAGGAATCGCACAAGACAGGGATGTCCCCACCCGTAGCGATTTGATGAAATGACCAAAGAAAGTAGCTGACGAAGACTGAGGAATACAATAGGCGAAGAAGTTAGTGTACAATGTTACGTTATGTTACGCCACTAGCTCTTATGATGATGATGATGATGGGGCTCCCTTTTCCGCACTTAGACTCCCATTTGGTCCGTTGTGCGTGGGGATACTGGCTAACAGAGCCAGCCTAGCTCCGCCCAAAAGCACAGAAGCTTCCTGGGAGCTTCACTAGCCCTCTATCGCTAGCCTTTCTAACGAGAGGCTATGTGGACAACAGGCTGAATAAAAAAAAAATAACATCATGGTTTTATGTTTTTCTGGGTTTTTCATGCGTTGGCGCGCCATTTTCTTTCTCAGTTCAACGCACTAACAAGGACATTGCAAAGAAATAAATTCTTCTTTATCGATTACCGTTTACAATCAACAAGTCTGCAATTACTATCAAGTAACAATAAACATTGAACACCGCAATTACAAACGCGATTGCTTTCCCCATTGGAATGCAATCAAATTGAATGTTTTTTAAGCTAAGTAACGACTTGTAACCGAGTGTGAAGGAAAAGTGCAAAGAAAGTCAGAAAAATAAGAAAGCGGCCAATCCTCGGCGTGTCTTTCAGGGCTTTGTATTCACCATTTACCTACTGTCATAAAAAGGAAGAGCCAAGCACGATTATGGAAAATAAAGCGTTTTTGTATATATCCATATCCATACTAATATTACAAATTCGAAAGTAACTCTGTCTGTCTGTATGTTACCTTTTCACGCCTAAACCGCTGAACTGAAGATGAAATTTGGCAGAGAGATAGCATTTAGAGAGATTTGCATCCCGGGGAAGGACATAGGATATTTTTTATCCTAGAAATCATCGTTTAAGGGGGTGAAAAGGGGGTGGAAGTTTGTATGGGGGAATCAATAACCGCTGAACCGTTTTAGATGAAATTTGGTATGGATATCGTATGAGCTGTGGGAAAGGATATAAAATAGTTTTTATCCCCGAAATTATCCCTTAAGGGTGTAAAAAGGGGGGTGGAGATTTGTAAAGGGAATCAATAAAAAAGGACTATAATACTTTTATCGCGGGTGAAACCGCGGGGCATAGCTAGTTAGTATTATAAATGCGATAGTGTTTCTGTCTGTTACTTCTTCACGCTTTAACCGCTGAACCGATTTAGACGAGATAGTTTGAGTCCCGGGAAAGGGCATAGGATAGGTTTTTATCCTGATATTCCAACGGGAAACTTATGCGGGTGAAGCCGCGGGGCGCTGCTCGTTATAAGATAAATTACTTCCACCTACTTAATATCTTTCAGCTACACTGTAGGTATCTGTAAATAATGAACCACCTACGCAACAAATTTCTCAAGAAAATCCTAATAATCACTTACTCGTTCCAAGACATAATGAATGAGAAATAAATATACCTAAGAGCCACCTACATACAGATGTAGAGTACCTACTTAATCTAGTACAAGTTATGCTCATGGCTTTGCTTGTGATTTGCACACATCATTGTTATGTTACACAAGAATACAACTGATGATAATCATAAGTTTATTGGGACTTTAGACAGGGTAACCAAACTGGGCGCATCGCATCTGTCATGCGACCCCTTCTCGACCGCGCGGATCCGGACGTTGGTGTCCTACGAACATAGACAACCCATTTTTCATAGACCATCGAGGCCGGTAGTGTTGCTATGTAACAATCATAATTCACTCATTCAAGCGTATAGTCACCAAAAGTGATAAGTAACCAGGGTCATCGGATATAGTTGAAGTTTAGTAAGAAACCGATGGATATTTTCGAATGAAATTTAATTTGATAAAAGAACTGTTTGTTTTCTATTAATTAAATTAAATTTTATTCGAAAACATCCATCGGTTTCATAGCGACGACCCTAGTTAGTTATCTCCTTTGGTGACTGTACACTTACACACATCTACAACACTAACTGTTACCCGCGACTTAGTCCGCGTGCCATTTTTTCGTGGGACACTATTTTTTTTTCTAAAAAAAAGTAGTCTAAGTTACTCCTTATTACATCAGCTATCTGCCACTGAAAGTCCCGTCAAAATCGGTCCAGCCGTTTCAGAGATTAGCCGGAACAAATAGACAGACAAAAATTGTAAGAAGTGTTATTTTGGTATATGTACCTTGTACATGTTACCGGCCAAACCCGATTTCAGGACAAACTAGTTTAGCCTAGGCTAAACTAGTTCTTCCTATACGCGATAGGGGGTGCCCTTCGCTCGCCCTTGGATCTTATGTCGACGGAGCCCCGCTTCGCGGGGCCCCTATTTCTGTGTAAAGGGTTTAAAGTAACCTAACCAAACCGAACCTCGGGGTGCCCTTCGCTCGCCCTTGCATCCTATGTCGACGGAACTAGTTTAGCCTAGGCTAAACTAGTTTGTCCTGAAATCGGGTTTGGCCGGTAACATATACATCTATATACATTTCGTAAAAAATGGTTATTTTAATATTACAAACAGACAATCCAATTTTATTTATTTGTATAGATATGTACCGTGTATACATCCATACCTATGCATTTAGTAAAAAGTGGTTATTTTAATATTACAAACAGACCCTCCAATTTTATTCTTCTTCTTAGCGTGTCGATAGCAATCTAAATGTACTCGGCCCAGAATTCGGCCACTTGTTTGGCGCCATCACTAGCGTCCATCAGTTCCTGTAACGTGCAGCTGACAGGACACGCAGGGCACGATATTAATTGTAGTGTAATTTTATTTATTTGTATAGATGTACACGTATTTACACACCACATACACACATAGGTACAACTCACACAATCTTATCACACATAACCAACTCACATATAATATCGATACCTTAATCCGCAAACCAGCCAACTCCATTTTTGTCAAAAAAAATATTATGATGTCGTTTTTTAGTCAAAATAAAAACTAGAAAGTTTTAAGTGTCTCCTGTAAACTATAGCAAAATGGAGTTGGCTGGTTTGCGGATTAAGGTATCGATATACAAAAAACACACACTCATTAGAATAAACTGATACTTATAAAGTAATTAGTCCTCTGTAATTATCTTTTGTCTTAACTCACCTTCTCAAAATTATACAAATAGTAAATACTGGCATAATTTTTGTAAGAATGTGCAGACGCCAGCACATCAAGCTACCCGAAACTGTTAAATTTTCCCAATCGACTTTGAATCTTACGCTTAAGCGATAAAGTTGAAAATCTATTAAAGTAATTTGACAGATTGTAGTAGCTTGGTGTGCTGGCGTCTGTACGTCACTTAAAATTAAGTTGCGGAAGAGTGGAGTGTCCTAATAAAGGCATTTAATTGCTTAAGAGGACACTTCTATCACTAGTCAAAGTCAAAGTATTTATTTCAAACTAGCTTCTGCCCGCGACTTCGTCCGCATGAAATTTCACCCTCCCCCCATTCACCCTCTTAGGGGTGGAATTTCGAAAAACCCTTTCTTAGTGGATACCTACTCTTCACTAAGAAAACACCCTCCCATGTCTCTAGGACCAGCGGTTTAGGCTATGCGTTGATATATCAGTTAGTCAGTCAGGACTTTGAATTTTATATAATATACTAACATAGTTATAAGTATGATTTACTAACAATGTATGGAATATTTGTTGATTCTGAAATAAATGAATAATAATAATAATAGATAGGTACATAAAAGGCACTTTTGAACTTCAAACTAGCTATGGAGTACAGAGCTTGTTAAAATAAATAAACTATTTTGTATTTGTGTGTTTAAATGCTATGTTTATCCGGGACAAAAAAAAAAACATGCTTCTCGGTGGGTCTTTCGGCAAATATTTTCCTTGTGCGAAAACTGAGTCTGTTTTTATTTGAAAGAGACAGAAATAGAAACCAACCAAACAGAAAACTATCCATGTTGTCTTTGCCTTTGGTATACGGGTCTTATTTAACATTTGCTGACCGCTTTGTGGATGAGTGTCGTTACAGGTAGTCAGAAGCCCAAAAGTCTGACAACCAGTCTTACCAAGGGGTATCGTATTACCCGCTCGGTATCATATAAGTCGCTCCATGAGAAAATTCAGCTGCATCCGGTTAGACTGGAAGTCGACCCCAACATATTTGTGAAAAAAATGACTAGGCAGATTGATTCAATATTATATACACAGTGACACAATGTACGCATTTTTTACCAGTCAACCAAGGGCGGTAGAAAAATAACATAATTATGTACTTTAAATATCACCCATTTTACAAAAAAAAATTGTCTGGACTAATGGACAGACTTCTTCAATAAATATGTGTATTTAGATATTCCTTACTCTAATAGGTTATCGGAATCATTAGCGTGGGCTTTGTAAAGGGCTATCGAAGGTCAGACGCTGGTAGGCGCCACTCTTCTGCCTGGGGACTGAACGACATTGGACTGAGAACAGGATCGTTAGAAAGCAAAAAACTTATTAAAATTTATATTAACCTATTAATTATATTATCTTATTAAAATGTTATTGTTTTTTATCGTTTATTGCTTTTTTTTAAGTAAGTACATTTGGTTTCATAGCATTACAAATTATTCACTTTGAAAATCCTTCTGCTGTTTTAGAAGGAACCATGGGGTCAAGGGGTCTAGAATTCGACAATACTCTATTTTAACGTCCTACGATTTCTATTACCCAGCCAGCTATTTTAGCCATATTATAGATAGTTTTATACTTAAATAGTTTTATTATTATTTATTATTTACTAGCGGCCCGCTCCAGCTTCGCAAGGGTGCAATTTTTTTATTTGAATTTCTAATATTTTCTTCCATATAAACCTTGTCCTGGCAATACCAAACACAATAAAAAAAGAATTATCCAATTTAGTGCAGTCGTTCGGAAGTTATGCGTGTACATACATTTCGGCGATTAATTTTTATTTATATATATAGATAGAAGATACCTAGATTATACTTCACCCAAGCCATTGTTACGTTTCGCGACTATATCCATGTCACTTACGGATGTGTGGTGGATACCAGATGGCGCCACATTAATAGGAACGAGGGTTCACAAGCCCAAATGTTACCAACTGGTCCAATTTATTTAATTGCTTTGCATTTGACATCGGGTTTAATACTATTTTGTTAGTAATTAGGGATTGTATTTGGTATAAAGTTAGAAACCAATTTATTGTGTGGGTTTGTTTAAAGATTATTTTAATTGGGTTGGTCGTACTCTTAAACATAGCCTTAGGCGCTCCATAACCCGGGTATTTTTCTTGTGTTCTGTTTAATATAAATGTAAAAATAAAAAAACGTATGGGGTAGGGGGATCTCCGGCAGGAACGAAATCCAAAATGGCGGCTGCAAAAATTTTAAAATATTCGCAGCCGCCATCTTGGATTTTCATTTTGACCTCATTATTGGCTTCAGCACCTTCGAAAACCAGGAAAACTATCTCTCTCTCTCTCTGACTTTCTCTACTAGGTATATGTAATAAAGAGTCGCATGAAGGAGGCATAACGCTTTTTCTTTACGTGACGATTACTCCCAGTACCTACCATAGATCTTCGTTCCAAAAATTAAGGGTGACCTACAACGTTATCAAAGATTAGGTTATTGGTTGCCACTTCAGCCAAGTAATTAGTTTATGAATAGCTTCATAAATATCCGAAATCAGACAAAATACTCAGTAAACCCATAACGAGAACATTTTATTGTAATGTTGACACCTAGTTTAAAACACCAAAAAACGCAATAATATTTTAGCAAAATAAGTAGTTATCCAACGGGTGCCTGAAGATAGACTGCGTCGCCGAGGTCGGCCTAGAAAACGGTGGTGAGGTGACCTGGACGCGTACCACGAGGACTGGTTCGACGTGGCGGGGGTAAAGAGTTTGTTGAAGGATTTGGGCAAGGCCTTTGCCCAGCAGTGGGACAGTACAGGCGGAACAAAAAAGGGCATAATTTATTTTCTACTAAAAGTGTGCAACGCCGCTAAAGAAGTTTACACTTCAAAAAAGTCGATCATATCATACTCCATTGCGACGGTGACTACCTCTGTGTTGCGCGATTTCTAAATAAGACTGACAGAAGATTCCGCCTCGGACATAGCTTCATCGAGAATTGCCGCTGCGTGTGCCGCCGCGATAAACGCCGCGTGGGACGCGTCGGTGCCATCCGCGAGCTCGGCCGCAAAAAACGCCCTAATTCAAACAATCGCGTCTAAAATCGCTTCTCCGTAAACGCACTCATACAACGCCATATATTTGAATTCAGTGCGGGCCACGCCGCTCAACGCAACGCGCGACGCCCCGCGTCTCCGTAAATGAGGCCTAAGAGCCACCTACAGACAGATGTAGAGTACCTACTTAATCTAGTACAAGTTATGCTCATGGCTTTGCTTGTGATTTGCACACATCATTGTTATGTTAGGTCTTGAGGCTGAACCACACAAGAATACAACTGATGATAATCATAAGTTTATTGGGACTTTAGACAGGGTAACCAAACTGGGCGCATCGCATATGTCATGCGACCCCTTCTCGACCGCGCGGATCCGGACGTTGGTGTCCTACGAACATAGACAACCCGTTTTTCATTGACCACCGAGGCCGGTAGTGTTGCTATGTAACAATCATAATTCACTCATTCAAGCGTATAGTCACCAAAAGTGACAGTAACCAGGGTCATCGGATATAGTTGAAGTTTAGTAAGAAACCGATGAATATTTTCGAATGAAATTTAATTTGATAAAATAACTGTTTGTTTTCTATTAATTAAATTAAATTTTATTCGAAAACATCCATCGGTCAACAATAGAGACGACCCTAGTTAGTTATCTCCTTTGGTGACTGTACACTTACACACATCTACAACACTAACTGTTACCCGCGACTTAGTCCGCGTGCCATTTTTTCGAAGGACACTATTTTTTTTTTTCTAAAAAAAATTAGTCTAAGTTACTCCTTAGTACATCAGCTATCTGCCACTGAAAATCCCGTCAAAATCGGTCCAGCCGTTTCAGAGATTAGCCGGAACAAATAGACAGACAGACAGACAAAAATTGTTATTTTGGTATATGTACCGTGTATACACGGTACATATACCAAAATAACCATTTTTTACGAAATGTATATAGATGTATACATCTATATACATTTCGTAAAAAATGGTTATTTTAATATTACAAACAGACAATCCAATTTTATTTATTTGTATAGATATGTACCGTGTATACATCCATACCTATGCATTTTGTAAAAAGTGGTTATTTTAATATTACAAACAGACCCTCCAATTTTATTCTTCTTCTTAGCGTGTCGATAGCAATCTAAATGTACTCGGCCCAGAATTCGGCCACTTGTTTGGCGCCATCACTAAGCGTCCATCAGTTCCTGTAATATGCAGCTGACAGGACACGCAGGGCACGATATTAATTGTAATTGTAGTGTAATTTTATTTATTTGTATAGATGTACACGTATTTACACACCACATACACACATAGGTACAACTCACACAATCTTATCACACATAACCAACTCACATATAATATCGATACCTTAATCCGCAAACCAGCCAACTCCATTTTTGTCAAAAAAAATATTATGATGTCGTTTTTTAGTCAAAATAAAAACTAGAAAGTTTTAAGTGTCTCCTGTAAACTATAGCAAAATGGAGTTGGCTGGTTTGCGGATTAAGGTATCGATATACAAAAAACACACACTCATTAGAATAAACTGATACTTATAAAGTAATTAGTCCTCTGTAATTATCTTTTGTCTTAACTCACCTTCTCAAAATTATACAAATAGTAAATACTGGCATAATTTTTGTAAGAATGTGCAGACGCCAGCACATCAAGCTACCCGAAACTGTTAAATTTTCCCAATCGACTTTGAACCTTACGCTTAAGCGATAAAGTTGAAAATCTATTAAAGAAATTTGACAAATTGTAGTAGCTTGGTGTGCTGGCGTCTGTACGTCACTTAAAATTAAGTTGCGGAAGAGTGGAGTGTCCTAATAAAGGCATTTAATTGCTTAAGAGGACACTTCTATCACTAGTCAAAGTCAAAGTATTTACTTCAAACTAGCTTCTGCCCGCGACTTCCGCATCGCATCTTTCGCGAATCCGCATGAAATTTCACCCTCCCCACATTCACCCTCTTAGGGGTGGAATTTCAGGGCACGCCACGACAGTGGCGAAAAGACCCCTCTTTGAGGAGTGGCTAGAGAGGCGTCACGGCGTCCTCACCTATCGCCTGACGCAGGTCCTCACCGGACACGGATGTTTTGGGAGGTTCCTGCACATCATCAGGCGGGAGGAGACGCCCGGGTGTCACCACTGCGAGGATCGCCCAGAGGACACGATGGAGCATACGGTGGAGGTCTGCCCCGCATGGGCGGAGCACCGCCGTGCCCTCGTAGAGGCGATCGACAGCGGCGGCGACCTCTCGCGTCCGGCCCTGGTTCAAGCCATGGTCCGGGGCGAGAGGGAGTGGGAGGCGGTCACCTCCTTCTGCGAAGCAGTCATGCTAGCGATGGAGGTGGCGGAACGGCTGAGGGAGAGAGCCTCACACCCCAGCCGCCGCGGGAGACGCTCCGGGCGTCGGGAGCCGCGTGACGACTCCCGGCCACCGTAGGCGCGGGCCTGCGGACGGAGAGTAATGGGTAGCTCACCGTCCGATCAGGACCGCCCGTGCCGGACGGCGCGTACGTGTTCCACGCGCGCCTCAAAGAGATGTCAGCATAAAGGAAGGGGCCTGCCAGGGCCGAAGCCTGCCGGGGGTGCGGGATTGTCCGAAAGGGTTACCGCTACCCCGGAACATAAAGGGCTAAGGAAGGAACACGGATGGGTTTTAGTCAGTAAGAGTCTGACACTCCCTTCGCTCCACCCAGAGCGGGAGGGGTCATTTGATGAATTCCCATCCATAAAAAAAAAAAAAAGAGGGGTGGAATTTCGAAAAACCCTTTCTTAGTGGATACCTACTCTTCACTAAGAAAACACCCTCCAAATTTCATGTCTCTAGGACCAGCGGTTTAGGCTGTGCGTTGATATATCAGTCAGTCAGTCAGGACTTTGAATTTTATATTTAGAGATAGGTACATAAAAGGCACTTTTGAACGTCAAACTAGCTTGTTAAAGAAATAAACTATTTTGTATTTGTGTGTTTAAATGCTATGTTTATCCAGGACAAAAAAAAAACATGCTTTTCGATGGGTCTTTTGGCAAATATTTTCCTTGTGCGAAAACGGAGTCTGTTTTTATTTGAAAGAGACAGAAATAGAAACCAACCAAACAGAAAACTATCCATGTTGTCTTTGCCTTTGGTATACGGGTCTTATTTAACATTTGCTGACCGCTTTGTGGATGAGTGTCGTTACAGGTAGTCAGAAGCCCAAAAGTCTGACAACTAGTCTTACCAAGGGGTATCGTATTACCCGCTCGGTATCATATAAGTCGCTCCATGAGAAAATTCAGCTGCATCCGGTTAGACTGGAAGTCGACCCCAACATATTTGTGAAAAATAAGACTAGGCAGATTGATTCAATATTATATACACAGTGACACAATGTACGCATTTTTTACCAGTCAACCAAGGGCGGTAGAAAAATAACATAATTATGTACTTTAAATATCACCCATTTTACAAAAAAAAATTGTCTGGACTAATGGACAGACTTCTTCAATAAATATGTGTATTTAGATATTCCTTACTCTAATAGGTTATCGGAATCATTAGCGTGGGCTTTGTAAAGGGCTATCGAAGGTCAGACGCTGGTAGGCGCCACTCTTCTGCCTGGGGACTGAACGACATTGGACTGAGAACAGGATCGTTAGAAAGCAAAAAACTTATTAAAATTTATATTAACCTATTAATTATATTATCTTATTAAAATGTTATTGTTTTTTATCGTTTATTGCTTTTTTTAAGTAAGTACATTTGGTTTCATAGCATTACAAATTATTCACTTTGAAAATCCTTCTGCTGTTTTAGAAGGAACCATGGGGTCAAGGGGTCTAGAATTCGACAATACTCTATTTTAACGTCCTACGATTTCTATTACCCAGCCAGCTATTTTAGCCATATTATAGATAGTTTTATACTTAAATAGTTTTATTATTATTTATTATTTACTAGCGGCCCGCTCCAGCTTCGCAAGGGTGCAATTTTTTTTTTCGAATTTCCGATATTTTCTTCCATAAAAACCTTTTCCTGGCAATACAGAACGCAACAAAAAAAAATAATTATCCAATTTAGTATAGTCGTTCGGAAGTTATGCGCGTATATAAATTTCGGCGATTAATTTGTATTTATATAGAAGATACCTAGATTATACTTCACCCAAGCCATTGTTATGTTTCTCGACTGTATCCATGTCACATACGGATGTGCGGTGGATACCAGATGGCGCCACATTAATAGGAACGAGGGTTCACAAGCCCAAATGTTACCAACTGGTCCAATTTATTTAATTGCTTTGCATTTGACATCGAGTTTAATACTATTTTGTTAGTAATTAGGGATTGTATTTGCTATAAAGTTAGAAACCAATTTATTGTGTGGGTTTGTTTAAAGATAATATTAATTGGGTTGGTCGTACTCTTAAACATAGCCTTAGGCGCTCCATAACCCGGATACTTTTCTTGTCTTCTGTTTAATATAAATGTAAAAATAAAAAAACGTATGGGGTAGGGGGATCTCCGGCAGGAACGAAATCCAAGATGGCGGCTGCAAAAATTTAAAAATATTCGCAGCTGTAATCTTGGATTTTCATTTTGACCCCAGTATCGGCTTCATCGCCCTCGAAACCATGAAAACGATACCCATAACGAAAAATTTAAGAAGTTTGCAGCCGCTATCTTGGATTTTCATTTTAACCTCACTATTGGCTTCAGCACCTTCGAAAACCAGGAAAACTATCTCTCTCTCTCTGACTTTCTCCATTAGGTATACGTAATAAAGAGTCGCATGGAGGAGGCATAACGCTTTTGACGATTACTCCCAGTACCTACCATAGATCTTCGTTCCAAAAATTAAAGGTGAGCTACAACGTTATCAAAGATTAGGTTATTGGTAGCCACTTCAGCCAAGTAATTAGTTTATGAATAGCTTCATAAATATCTGAAATCAGTCAAAATACTCAGAAAACCCAAAACGAAAACATTTTATTGTAATGGTGCCACCTAGTTTAAAACACCAAAAGACTCAACAATATTTTAGCAAAGTAAGTAGGTATCCAACGGGTGCCTGGAGATGGACTGCGTCGCCGAGGTCGGCCTAGAAAACGGTGGTGAGGTGACCTGAACGCGTACCGCGAGGGCCGGCAGTGTCCAGCAGTGGATGTCTTTCGGCTGTTATGATGATGATGATCAACTTTAAAAGACAAAAGCACCTATTTTTTATTTTCATTATTTAGTAATGTCGAGTAGCATTGCACAGATAAACTAACTCAGACTTCGTTTTCTACAAGAGCGTTAAAGAGCATTCTGAAAACATTTTCCATTAGAAAGCTGTTAAAAATTGCATCGTTTAGGATTTGTGAGGGCATTCCTCGGAGCTGGCAAACTCTATTTGTATTCTTAGAGACGGTTTCGTCTATAAATGTTAATGATGTTAGTCATGGAGATGTGATTATAAGGATAAGAATGTGTATGCCATTTTGAGCTTTAGGAACATATTGACAACACTGTACTCAATATTGTTTATAGCGCCCGTGAGAGACGGGCCCGTGGCTAAATAATAACAGCCGCACAGGTCGATCGATCAGGTTAAGCTACGCTTGCCGCGGTTGGTCTATGGATGGATGATCTTTACATACCGAGACCCCTCCGTGCTTTGGAAAGCACGTTAAGCCGTTGGTCCCAGCTGCCATTCGTGGATCTTTGACAGTTGTTACGGGTTCTCAGAAGGCCGAAAGTCTGATAACCAGTCTTACCAAGGGGTATCGTATTACCCAGTAGGGTTGTGGAGGTCAAATAGGCAGTCGCTTCATGTAAAATACTGGTGTTCAGCTGCATCCGGTTAGACTTGAAGCCGACCTCAACACAGTTGGGAAAAGGCTAGACAGATGACTCAATATTGTATATAGCATTGGTGGTGGTAGGTACACCTCTGCCTAACCCTACTTTGGAGGTTACAAGCGTGATGTTATGTTATTATTATTGTAAGCGATAAATTAGACTGTGGCAACTTTGAAAGACTGCCAAAAGTGAAATGTATTTATTTTCCTAAGAAGATCTTTGAGGAACTTTTATCTTTCTTTTTAACTAGTTAGCTTTCCCTGGCAGCTGATGCCGAAACAAACTCATGACCGGCGCTCTCGTGATAGACAGCGAACGAAAACCACAGACTGTCCGGCGGACGTAATGAACAATTCTAGAGAGGAAGTGAAGTGTTTATACATATATGTATTTTCCTTACCTGCCCCTCTTCACTGCTCCGTGGTATGGTTTCTTCATAAATATTTAATTAAAAACAATTATTTCCTAAGAATTAAAATACATTTATACGATTTTATCCTAAGGCACTGCATTTTCATTAATTATATTTGTTTGTTGTTTACTTTACTACATTTTTATAACATATATTTCTTTTATTTTCAATCTAAATGCAGGGAACGTTAGTGTTATCATGAAATATAGTGGCACAGCTAGACTATTACAAAGATATGAGCGAGAAATAAATGTTTATTATATACCTACATAATTTATTTTACACCTCATTTGATAAGAGTCATTTATATGTATCGTTAGCACTGAAATATTATATGTAATCTAACGACTTACTTATTGATGATAGAGATAATTATCGTCGATGAGGTAGGTATGAAGTAAAAATAACCCGAAGCAATTCGGATTTTATCAGAAAGTTTCGTTTGCTCAAAAACACGCAAAGTTGTCGTGGGACTGGCTCAATCATCTGTGGTTACTATGTGGACCCTTGAGATAGCTAGAAGGCGTGGTTGCAGAACCCGTAGAAGATGGCGGAACAAGCTGGATAAAACAAACGACCAGTGTTCCGCATTAGCATTGGATTGCAAGCACTGGAAGTCATGGGGAGAGGCCGTTGCCCAGCAGTGGGATGATACAAGCTAATGGTAATAGTAACACAAATAACAGTAAAACAAGTTTGTTTTTATAGCAAGACAAACAATCACAATCTTTTGTTGACTGTACAGAATATTGGAAAAACAACGTAGGTATTGTTCAGGCTTTGCGTTTCAGGATTGCTGGCTGGGAATAGGGTTTGCTGGCTTGCTGGAGAAAATAATAAAGTAGAAGTGGTTTGGATATTGTATTATAAGGCCCTTTGTATACAAAGGTTTTTCTTGCCGTACAAACTATGGTTTATTCGCCAGGCACAGTCGTCAGTGTCGGATCACTATGGAACCTTGTTGACAGATACATTTTTTTTAATTTACGCGCATTACCGTTAAGAAATTGTGCTGTGTATAAAAGGCCTTATACGCTATAAGTAGTGGAAAAATAACGTAGCAAAGCAACATTGGAAAATAACTAACAAAAGTAAATTTTCTTTGATAGAAAACATTTAATAACGAAGTTCATTGATATGAGAGCAATTACCGTTCAATTCAATAATTCCAGTCTCCTGAAATCCCATAGCATTGCCAAATGGTTTGACAAATTACTTTAACAATATCAAAGAATTCTATTTTTATTTCATTAGCAATTCATCTTTAATATTTTTCTGTTTTCTCACGCTATTTCTAAGATGTGAAGAAAAAAAGAAATGAACAAATTATTTGATGGAAATCTTAGAATCAATTTTAATAAATGGGTTTCTGCAAAATTCAAAGATGAGAAATTAATATCCGCAATTTGACATCCCCGCATGCAGTCAGCATCATCTCATAAAAGCAATTTATTTGACGATATACATATTTTACATTTATTTATTTACCGACATAGCTTGCAGAGTAAGCAAACTGAAGTAGCAGTGGACTGGCCATGTTTGTCGAAGGACCCATGGTCGGTGGAGCAGACGAGTCCTGGAGTGGAGACCGCGTATCGGCAAGCGTAGTGTGGGGTGCCCCCCAGCTAGATGAACGGACGACCTAAAGAAGGTGACTGGGATGGACTGGATCCAGTTCGTCCGTCCGTCATCGTCAGGGTGTTGTGGCGCAGCTTGGGAGAGGCCTATGTCCAGCAGTGGACTGCAATAGGCTGAGCTGATTGATTGATTTATTTATTAATTTTATTTAGAGTTTTTAAATGTGGGCAGTGTAAGGGTTTTCGTTGTGACGACTATTGGCCGAGGCCTGGGACCAGCAGTAGACCGTTGAGATGATGAAAATTATGTTCTTTTTTGGCAATTTAGATCTGTCTAGTCATTTGCTCGTTTTTTTTTCACAACAAAAATATATTTTTCTAAAAATACTTTCGGTGTGAAAATAATCTTCTAAATTCAGAAGGCAATCTGTCCAATTAATCTGATCGAGACATCAGTGTCTGCTCGTCACCCGTCATAGATAGCGATGCAATATCCGTTGAGCATTGAATCTGACAGATCTTATCATTTCTTCGTGAAAACACCATCGAGGACAGTGCAATTTTTGTTAAAAGGGCTGCGATGAGGTAGCCCGCGTAATTCAATTTTTCTTACGTTTTTTTGCAATTTGCAGGTCAGTATGAGATTGTAAGGCTAATGTAATTAAAACCATCAAAGTGGGACGTCTTCGACGGGCAGGACATGTCGCAAGAAAGGACAAGACCAGAGCACCCAAACGTTTATTGGATAGTAAACCGGATAACCGAAGAATTCGAAAGCGGCCCAAGCTCAGATGGTTGGATGGTGTAGACTAAGATTTAAGAGTGGTTGGGGTAAGAAATTGGAGAGATAGGTCACGTTGGAGAAATATACTAGACCAGGCTAAGGCCCACCCTCGGCTGTAAAGTCTTAGATGAGGATGATCAGATTGTAAGGTTAAAAATAAAAGGTATGTGCGCCCGTAACAAAATAAACCATCGACACAGTTTAAACAGTCTTTCAAAATATAGTTTTTTTTCTTTTCTTTTCAACTTAGAAGAATGAATTTTCCTCCGATTTAAGCAGAAGTTGCCTCCATGCAGAGTCCGTTTTATTATCCTGTCCATTTTGGGCAAGTCAGTACAACAAAGTTATTTAAAGAATTCGCTACACATTCCCCGAGGCATCATTATTTCCTTTCTACCAAGAGTTGGGACGTTTTCGTTTCCGCTTGCCTAATCAAAAAGAAACTTCATTACTCGTTTCAACACTTCTAGATAATGAAAAGCTTTTTACATTTTTAACTCATGAAAAAAACGAAGAACACAGAAAAACAGTTGAACATTTTAGTTCAACTGTATTTTCTGTGTGTGTATGTTACGGTAAATGTTTGCTTCTGTCTTTTTGCGAACCTGTAATTTTGCTAAATCTGTCTTTTCACGATTCTGACCGTTTGTGACAAAATACTAACGCCTAACAATTCGCTAATCAGTCATTTTGCGTTTCTGACGTTCTTCGCCCAAGCCGTTTTGATAAAGACCCTACTTACTGTCTTTTCGGTCTTGTAGCAATTATTTATGATCTGCCGAAGATGTTCGAAGATAGTGAATTACTCTAACAGACAATAAATAAGAAGTCATTTGCAATAGCCAAGGATATATCGCACCTTCGGTGCAAGAAAGTCACAACAGCTCATTTTTTAATTTTACAGGAGAGGACTTTTAATTTTTTTTTCGCATTTATTTCCTCATTTTTTCGCATTTATAACCACAAAGGCACCTGCGCCATTTAGTAGAATTTTGAGATACTTTCGAGGATGTTTTTGTTGCCCCTAGTATATAGGCATGGTTCAGAGACAATTTGGCATGCTTACCTCAATTTTGCAGTTGGCTATTTGTGACTTTGTTGCACCGAAGGTGCGATATGTTCAGGTTATAGTGCATACTACATTCTTTTCACGGCTGCTATTTTACCTCTGCCAGCTGCAATCCAATAGCAACCATAATACAACAACAAAAGGAAGGAGTGAGGGGCTCGTGGCTAAGTAATAACAGCCCCACGGGTCGATCGATCAGGTTAAGCTACACTTGCCGCGGTCGATCCGTGGATGGGTGACCACCGAGACCCCTCCGTGCCTCGGAAAGTTCCGGCTGTCATTCTTGAATCTTTGACAGTCGTTACGGGTCGTCAGAAACCCGAAAGTCTGACAACCAGTCTTACCAAGTAGTATCGTATTACCCAGTAACTGGGTTGTGGAGATCAGATAGGCTATCACTCCATGTAAAATACTGGTATTCAGCTGCACCCTGTTACACTGACGACCCCAACATAGTTGGGAAAAGGCTAGGCAGTTGACGATGATATTATGATGCAAGCCTTATTGTATACAACTTCTAAGAAAGTTGCATATAATCTTTTACCACATTAATACTGTAGGGATTGCTGTAGTTGATCAACTTCGTGACCTGGGCGTGATTCTTGATTCAAGGCTAAGTTTTGTTCCACATTGTGATGACATTGTACAAAGAGCTGCTAAAATGTTGGGTTTCATCAGACGTAACACTAAGGACTTTAGACATACAACCTCCAAGATTGTGCTTTATAACGCTTTGGTACGTAGCGTACTCGAGTTTGGGAGTGTCATATGGAATCCGCATTATATGGTTCATTCTAATCGTATCGAGTCAATTCAACGATCCTTTACGCGGCAACTTGCTTTCCTTGCCACTGGCTTCAGTGCGAGATGCTCGTATGACGAACGACTGCGTTTCTTCCATATGTCAAGCTTACAGCTGCGCCGACGCATGATGGACTTGCTATGCTTGCGGAGTATTGTTGACGGTTCTTTTAGATCTGACGGACTTCTCGAGCGCATTGAAATAAACGTGCCTAAACTTAATGCTCGGAGAAAATGCACGTCCTTCTTCAATGTCCCTCGTCATAAAACCAACTTAGGCATGAACGCTCCGATGGCTAGGCTAACGTCCACGTACAACAATTTTTGCAATATCTATGATTTGGATATCTTCCACGACCGTCCCACGCGCTTCAGATCAAAGATTATAAATGAGGGGAAGACTGCAGACAACGACAATAACAACAATACAAAATAATATAATTAGTCAATGTCAATGTTTAATGTTTAAGTCGATGTATATTCTGAATATTCTCTCTACTACCGAGATTTTAGCTAGAGTTTTTGTTCTTTTTTTTGTTCTTTTGCTGTTTTTGTTTTCTTTTATTAGTTTTTTATTATTATTTTTTTTTATTTGTAGCGTGAATGCTGTGTTTTTTTCTTCTCTTTTATTGTGAATGTTGTGCACGTCTGTAATTGACGTAAACACTAGTCCATATCTCTGTTCTCTTTTATTTGTAAATGTTTGTGTTTGCGTTGTTGATGTGCCTTAATAATAAATAAATAAATAAATAAATAAATCTTATAGGCAAACAAACCCCGCATAATAGACTTGGGTACATAAAGCAGACATATTACTAAGTACACTATTCACAAAAATCTTAATACGAGACCTGGCAGCGTGCCTACAATCTTTGTAAGATGACTTGCTGCATGAAACCTATTCTTCCGCTGTTACAATAGGAGAAAGTAATGTTTGTCTATGTTTTGGCCGAGTTCCACATATCCCGGACTTTTCTAGACCTTGTCGCTTTCATTGTAAATGAATTTACGTGTCCCGGTTTGAAAGTTTTTGGTGTATGAAGATTTTGTGATAGATTCGTTTTTCTATGACAATCACACTATCACACTAATATTATAAAGGCGAAAGTTTGTGAGTGTGAGTGTGTGTGTTTATATGTTTGTTACTTCTTCACGCTCAAACCGCTGAACCGATTTAGATGTAATTTGGTATAGAGATAGTTTGAGTCCCGGTAAAGGACATAGGCTACTTTTTATCCCGATATTCCCACGGGATCGACACTTATGCGGGTGAAACTGCGGGGCGCAGCTAGTATCTTCATAAACCAAAAACTTTTACGTATCGCTGATAGACTTCTTTCCTGTTTTGAAAATCTCCGAGTTTATAATACTATACATAATTCTATTGTGTACAAAAATTACGACAGCAACGTTGTTTCGCTTCGATGCTGGTAAACTTATATTTAGCTAAACGGCTATACTATTGGTGTTGATCAATCACTCATTAATAATTGCTACAAGTAGTTTACTTGTGTTATTGGGAAAGCGGACCGAAATTATTGTAAGGCTCAACTTCCGTCAATTCTTTGCAGTAGATTGCAATTTAGAGATGGGTACGGTCTATAAAAAATTGCTGAACGAGAAGATATAATAGCATTATAAATTGTGTGTCTTTTCAATTCAATCAATAAAAACCAACACAGCAACTCAACAAAATAAAAACAACTGCACCTCTAAACTCAGCGAACTGTTACGAGTACTTAAAAACTTAAAAAAAGGGGTATAGAGGGGGGGGGGGTATAGGGATGTATTGGGTATTAGGTTGTCTTTAAAAGATCGCTCTTAGCGATAAGACCGCCCATTGTGTCACCCATTGTAAAGTTTTATATTTATGTCTGTAATTTATATGGTGTACATAACAAAGAGTATTCTATTCTTAGTTTCATATCTAACTAGCATCGCCCGCGACTTTGTCCGCGTGAATTTCTTTAGCCCCTATAGCATCGCTTGCCCACGCTATAACTTCGTTTTCACTTAGCGTTCTTTCTGACTTTTTTCTTTTTACTCGGCTCCGAAGGTGTCCTACGCGTGATGTTAAATAGCCTATAGCCTTCCTGAATTGGGCTATGAAATTTTTTAAAGCCGACGTCCAAAGATTAGCGCGTTCTTAACAAACAAACTTTTCAGCTTTATTATTAGTACAGATTACTTCTGAATGTTATCCTAGAGGAAATGCCATAAGTAAGTACAAATCGTGAAAATCTGTCTATTATTTTAGCTGTTAATTGGTTGAATCAGCACAGCTTTTGTGATTTTATTCAAAACAATATTTGCTTATTCATTTAAACATAAAGTTTCTTGAGGATTTAACATAAATGAACAAGAACAGTATGTGTGTTTCTAATTAGTTGAGCACTGATTACAAACTAAAATCAAAAGTTATTAACAAGGTGGAAGGTTGATCAACACTGGCCTCAAACGGACAATATAACTTTATAATTAAGGGTTTAGTTAAATTGATCACACTAACATAAAGTTTAATAGAACCAAGCACCTAAATCACTGCTGGATAAAGTTGACATTGGGTCGAATAATTTTTATCTAAATATTTGACTTTTTGTATGTTTGTTTGTTACACTTTCACGCTAAAACGGCTGAATAGATTTGGATGAAATTTGGCACATGGGTAGATCATAATTAGGACATAGGGTACTTTTATCCCGATATTCCGACGCAGCTAGTTTATAAGTTTAAATAAATTCTCTTTCTTGTGGAATTTCTACGGAATTAATATAAAAGTAAACTGTCACATAACACATTTTAAGGACGTGTATTTTTCAGCTTTAGTAAATTATTGAAAATCTTAGTTTTGGTTAGTTATATCCTAAGTATAACGTTACCTAAAGTTAGTCAAATCAGAAAGGAAGAAAATTGTTTATTCTGCCTATTACAAAAAGACATATAGGTACACACATACAAAGTAGCCAAAATCATAGTATTCTAACAAAAAAAGTTTGACAATTTGGTCTATTGCTTGATGTCAATGAATAGGCCAGCATCTAAAGAGAAATTACTAATGCATTTAAATTTTAATTATGGCTACATTTCCACATTCATCAACGTTCACACTTCGTTACAAATGTAATAAATCCTCTCACTTATTTTCCTAGAAGCATATAATACGGATTAAGCGACTGCGCTTGAACAAGTTGTAATGAAAAGACTTCTCACGAACCGGCTCATGCCAGTGGCGTGCATTGCATATAGGCATATAAGCAGTGTCTACCTCGATATATCAACATAAGCCTGTCAATTACATTTTAGTGTGTGTGCCCCACAATTAAGAAACTCACTAAATTATTTTCATTTTGAACTTAGTTCCTGCCGGGGGTCCCCCGACCACACATTTATTTTTCTGATTAGTGACCGCGTCTGCCTAGACTAGACCCGGCCTAGTACCTACCTATTCTGAAAACCAATGCACGCCACTGGCTCATGCCCACATTTGAATACGGAATCAAAACTAATGTAAGCAGAACTCTTTGCGAATTCCTCGTACTTCGTAATTCTCTAAACGTAAATTTTAAAATGCGTCCTCTAACTGGCTTTCCTGCGGGGCATAAAAAGGCCACTTTGGCAGAATCATAAAAGGATAAAATTATGAATCATAATAAAAGTCGTAAAATGGTCACAAACTGACAATTCATAATATTATTTGCGTACAATTTCATATCACGCAATTCATCTGTTTGACAGTTTTGTATGGAGATTCGTAAAATGGGCCACAAAATATGAATTGCTTTAATGTCAAATAATATTATGAATTGTCAGCTTGTGACCATTTTACGACTTTTATTATGATTCATAATGTTATCCTTTTATGATTCTGCCAAAGTGGCGTTTTTAGGCCCCCTGATCTCGTCCGTATTTGTTGCAGTGTATGCGAAATCCTTATAACCCAGGATACAGTAACTGTCTTGGTTATGGTCGTGTTTATACTGTGCCCCGCGGTTTCACCCGCGTAAATGTCGATCCCGTTGGAATATCGGGATAAAAAGTAGCTTATATGTTAACCCAGGGTGTCAGCTACCTCCATACAAAATTTTATCAAAATTGGTCAATCCGTTTGAGCGTGAAGAAGTAAAATATGTATAAACACACACACATACAAACACAAACATTCGCCTTTATTTATTTTTGTGTGATTGGCAATACTAACCAAAGTCAAAACAAAACAAAAATCTGTCAAAAACTTACAATGGCGAGACCTTTGCAACGTTTGTGGACTAATAGACGCCCTAAGTCTACTAATTCGCTGTAAAAATTAAGTCTGTGACGTGTTTGATATTTTAGATGTTCTTTGGTATTATCAATGTTTGGTTGGTTTCGGCATAACAGAAGTATTATTTATTGAAAATCAGCCTTATTTCTTGCACAGTAGTAGTTAGATTATTCTGTAGTTTCGATTGCAAATGTCAGCTTAGGATTACATTGATCGATTTCCTTTCCCCCACATACACAGATACAGTAGAGCTACAGCTACAAAATTCTTTTCTAAAACCTCTGGAACCTTCTACAAACCAATCACACGTGCATCACACCGTAATATCCGGATTGGCAGTACCCGTCGTTTCCATAGCCTTATGTCCCGTCCAGTTCCATCTCAACCAGATTATTCTACGCGAAATTGAAAAAGTTCCCGCCAAAAACACTGTCATTCCCAGTAAAACGTTCCAAGTTTAAATTGCATTCGAAATGTGTGGTTTTAGCAAGTGCACCTAGTAACGAGAAACTTAAACGATTCATATTTTTTTCTGAGGTACGAAACTCCTCCGTTCATTCTGCATAGTGGTTAGGTACAGACGCAAGTACATCAAGCTACCCGAAACTGTCAATTTTTCCCAACCAACTTTGAACCTTATACTTAAGTTATAAAGTTGAAAATCTATTAAAGAAATTTGACAGATTGTAGTAGCTTGATGTGTTGGCGTCTGTACCTAAATTATTTTAAAAGTTGATTCTATGATCAATTTGTCTGCGATATATGCGTGAGGCACTTCACATTACGATGTAAGTATGTCAAAGTCAATATCAAATCATTTATTTCAAGTAGGCCTTCTGAAAGGCACTTTTGTACGTCAACATCACACTAATATTATAAAGGCGAAAGTTTGTGAGTGTGTGTGTGTGTGTGTTTATATGTTTGTTACTTCTTCACGCTCAAACGGCTGGACCGATTTTGATGAAATTTGGTATAGAGATATCTTGAGTCCCGGGAAAGGACATAGGGTACTTTTTATCCCGATATTCCCACGGGATCGAGACTTATGCGGGTAAAACCGCGGGGCGCAGCTAGTTTACAATAAAACAGATTAGATTCTAGGAGTAGTGGTGGGCCAGTGGTGTCGGCCCCCGACTTACGAGTTGCAGATCGTGAGTTCGAACCCAGACAGGTACTTTACTTTGTGTATTTAATTTCATCACCATTGCTCTCAAAACGGTGAAGGAAAACGTCGCGAGGAAACGTAAGCTCTCTTAGAACCAAAAATGTGTGACATCCACTAACCCACACTGGGCCTGCGTGGTGGATTATGGCCCAGTCCCTCTCACATAGAGGAGGGCTGTGTCCCAGTAGTGGGAACATTATAGGCTGATTATGCTCCTTCCAAAAGGTAGTCCTAAGGAGAAAAATGGTCAAGAAACTCCATAGGTCTCTTTCTTTTGATACGAGATTAATGTTATGTAATGTCTGTGGACGGATGCCAAAATAACTTCCTTTTCAAACATTTTGCCTCTTCACACTTTCACATTATACCGGCTCAAATTAAATTAGGTAGCAAAACCCTCCAGACTTGATGAGTATCTCTAAACACGGAAAAAAAAATAAATAAAAGAAAAGACGGGTTGCACTCCGGGAGTGCCGGCAGAAGTGAAAACTTGAATATTAAAGTTGTGCATTTTTGATATTTTTCGTTAATATCAAAAATGCACAAACACTTTATATACACGAATTTTACGAATACACAGCAGTGTGGCCACTACACAGACGGTCAAGCCATCAGCTGTCATCATCCATGGATGCGCTTGGCACGCTGCAACATAAACACACACGAACATTAGCGCCCTGCGCCGCCTAAACGAAACAGCAGGCATAGTTTTCGCCGCGCCGTAGAAAGAGAGGGGGATACTTCCTCTCCTACGCCGCGCCGGCTCTCTACTCTCCATCCGTCTTACGAATATTCGATCAGGTCACGTGTCCTGACGCGATGTCCTGACGCGAGTTTAATTTTTTTTTACCCATTACAAAAAAAGTGAACAACGCCGCTAAGGAAGTTTTCACTTCAAAAACTTCATGATTCTTTCTTAAGGGTTAACGACCCCTGGTAGTAGTAAGTATGAGTTGAGAAAATATATTTTATCGTTTTTTAGATAAGTATCGACACCAATCATATCAGCGAAGTTTACAAAAAAAAATTAGTTGTCTGTAAAGTCGTTTACAGACGATAATTTTACGTGATAGCGTCATAGGAAAACATTCAGTTAGGTATCATACACGTCACAAGCCGAACGCTTAGGCCGATTGTGCCTCTCTATCGCTTGTTCCGCGCTTTCAATAGGCTAGTTTCCTAAAAAATTCTAATTAGTCCGTCAGTTAGATTATCAAAAAATATTGGAGCCTTATTTTTTCTTTTGTCAATTATATAAAAAATGATGAAGATATCGCCCGTTAAGGTTCCGCGTAACGTCACGCCGTGCGACACTTTTTAGCACGGCGTGACGTCACGACCCCCCACTCCCAAATTTTGACGCGCTTTATCTTTGTCATTTTTTGTTTCATTGACAAAAGAAAAAATAAGGGTCCATTATTTTTCGATAATCTAACTGACGGACTAAATATAATTATTATTTTTTTACCCAGGAAAATACCCTATTGCTCGCTCGTCTCAGGCGGAACGTGACAATGAGTCATGCTTTTTAGGGTTCCGTAGTCAACTAGGAACCCTTATAGTTTCGCCATGTCTGTCTGTCCGTCCGTCCGTCCGTCTGTCCGTCCTCGCTTAATCTCTGTGACCGTTAGCACTAGAAAGCTGAAATTTGGTACCAATATGTATATCAATCACGCCGACAAAGTGGTAAAATAAAAATTGGAAAAAAATGTTTTATTAGGGTAGCCCCCCTATATGTAAAGTGGAAAGTGATTTTTTTTTTAATTTCAACCCTAACGTGTGATATATTGTTGGAAAGGTATTTAAAAATGAATATGGGTTTACTAAAATCATTTTTTGATAATGTCAATTATTTCGGAAATAATCGCTCCAAAAGTAAAAAAACAATGTGTCCCCCCCCTCTAACTTTTGAACCATAAGTTTAGAAAATATGAAAAAAATCTGAAAAGTAGAACTTTATAAGGAATTTCTAGGAAAATTATTTTGAACTTGATAGAAACAACAGTTTTTTGTACAAAAAAGACAAAAGTTGTACAAAATCATTTCTGGACTAAGTTTGTAGTATAATCGTATATGCAAGCATTTTTTTTAACTTCGTTTACATATTTTATTATCCTGAACGTATCTTTTTTCAAACAAAAAAAGAATGATTAAAATCGGTTCTCGCAATCCAAAATTACCACCGAAAACTTCTGGCACGTCTATGTACTAATTAGTAACCCAATTCCCCGAGAGATGGCGCTGTAGGTACTTATTACATTGGGTCGGGTATTATCGAATTGTACGTGGGAACACTTATTGTGACGGACGGGAAACTACGGAACCCTACACTGAGCGTGGCCCGACACGCTCTTGGCCGGTTTTTCGTGCTTGCAGCCAGTGTTCATCGATTTATAAGACGTTATCACGTCAAAAAAACAGATATTTCAAGTAAATACACTAACAGCGGTCGACGACCCCACAAAAAAAAATCTAAATTTTTTATTTTTGAAGTGAAACTACGCTCGCTTGACTTGGGGAGTAAGCTGGCGAACGCGTTACAAAAAGTGTGATCGGGCGAGGCGAACGGGAGTTGAGTGGGGGATATAAGCAAGAGAAAGCAGTGCGCGCGCACATTTTCTTTCTCTCTTCCTCTCATAGCCAAATACGTTTGAAGTTTCACTTCAGTCGTGTGGTCATAAGCACACTCGGTTTTTTTATTTTATCATGTTTAGATATATCGATACCCATCACGTCTGCAGAGTTTTGTTAAGTAATTTAATTTTACCCTGTACCTATATGTTTAGCCGGCTGTACACATGGGGCCAAGGTGTTGGGCCAACGTGTTGGGCAAAAATGATGGATAACCAAGATTGCTGTTCACACATTGGCTTACTGATCATTCTGCATTGGCGCTTCAAAGATGGACGTAGAAGTTCTTGCAGCCGCGGCAATTTATTTATACAGTGCGTTTAATTATTACGTACATGTGCACCAAAGTAGAGTGACTAAAAAGAAATGGCGCAAAAGAAGGTGGTGGATGGTGACTTTTCATCGGAATAGAACGAGGTAAATGTGTTATTAGTTATTATTGATATACAGGGTGATAATAATTTTGCTATCGGAACATGGGAACGTAAATTTCACTCACGCGCAACGATACTGTCTCCGCTGACGAGTAACAACGAACTGAACAAGACACCAACGTGTGAACGCTGTTTGCGGAGCGCGCCAAGATCCTTTGATGTGTGCACAAAAAACCGACACTATTCGGATGGCCTGCCAATGTTGGCGCCAACTAGACCAATTAAGCCAACATACCGCCAGGTAGCTCTCTACACGTTGGCCCAACACGTTGGCCCAACACCTTGGCCCCATGTGTACAGCCGGCTTACAGCCGGCTTTACACACATAAAATTACCAACATACCAAACTTCCACGTTCCCGAACCGATCAGTCACCTACTCCGTCGGTGGAGTTCGACTACATACATCCCAAGTATTACCGAGTCATCTTTTCAATGTCGGCTTCAGGAAGTTTCAGTATCGTCAGCATTACCTACTTGCAGTTTTATGTAGATCATGAATTTTTATGATGGAATTTCGGCCTAAAAGTAGAAGTGGGTATAACTTTGAACTTCATGAAGAAGTAAACTTGTGGACTGTAGTTTTTTTATACGATGATAATGCGGGCTTGGATATAGTAACATTTTATTTATTTATTACATTACACTAATATTATAAAGGCGAATGTTTGTAAGTGTGTGTGTGTGTGTGTTTTTATGTTTGTTACTTCTTCACGCTCAAACTGCTGGACCAATTTTGATAAAATTTTGTATGGAGGTAGCTGACACCCTGGATTAACATATAGGCTACTTTGTATCCCGATATTCCCACGGGATCGACATTTACGCGGGCAAAACCGCGAGGCACAGCTAGTCTATACATCTATACAAATAAATAAAAAATTGGAGTGTCTGTTTGTAATATTAAAATGATGACCGCTTTTTACTAAATGCATATGGATGTATATACGGTACAGATACCAAAATAACATTTTTTACAATTTTTGTCAGTCTGTCTGTTTGTTCCGGCTAATCTCTGAAACGCCTGGACTGATTTTGACGGGGCTTTCACTGGAAGATAGCTGATGTGATAAGGAGTAACTTAAGCTACTTTTATTTTAGAATAAGAATTAGGGTTCCGCGCAAAAAAATAAAACGTTTTTCGTTAATAAAGCTGAAGAGTTTGTTTGTTTGAACACACTAATCTCTGGAATTGTCGGATTTGAAAAATTCTTTTTGCATTTGATTATAGTTTTGAGAAAGGCTACTAATCATTTACTACTTAACATCACGCTAGAGCCAGAAGGAGCCGAGCAAAAGCAAAAAAAAAAATAAGAAAGGACGCTGAGCAAAAACGAAGTAATAGCGCGGGTAGGCGATGCGATGCCACAGGGTGGGTCGGGGAACAGGAAATATCACACGGACGAAATCGTCCACTCATTTTTGGAATAGCGTTTGAAAGGATACAACGACATTCGTAAGTTTTCGCAAAGCTCCACTAATCCTTTTATTAATTCGAGCCTACATTAAAGAGCTTTGTCTAAGCGTTTTTCTGTCCAATCATTATTAACCTCACCGAAGCTCTTCAACCTATATGTAAATGAGTTGATCGTTGAACTCAGCAGCAGACCAGTTGGATGCAGAATAGGTGGCGTTAGCGTTAATAATTTAAGCTACGCTGATGACATGGTGCTGTTGGGTCCAACGGCTGGCTCAATCAGAGACATGCTGAGCGTCTGTGAAAGGTATGCAGCAGCCCACGGGCTGGTATACAATGTTGCTAAAAGTGAGTATCTGATCTTTGCTGCTCCGGGAAAACGTTTAAATTACGAGCCCTTAATATCCCTCAATGGACGAACCCTTAAAAGGGTCGCCCAATTTAAATACTTAGGACATTACGTCACCGAGGACCTCAAAGATCAGGTAGATATGGATCGCGAGCGCAGGGCACTAGCAGCCAGATGCAACATGCTGGCTCACAGATTTGCTCGTTGTAGTAACGAAGTTAAAATAACTCTATTTAAAGCTTATTGTCAAGGGTTCTACACGAGCGGTTTGTGGGTCAGCTATACGCGGAGGACGCTAGATGCTCTGCGTGTGCAATATAATAATGGCTTCAGGGTGCTGTTGGGGTTGCCCAGGTTCTGCAGTGCGTCAAGCATGTTTGCTGCAGCACGAACTGACGACTTTTATGCTGTTATGAGGAAAAAGACCGCATCCTTAATAGGCAGAATGAGGGCTAGCCGCAACAGTATCTTGAAAACCCTAGCTGAACAGCACGATGCGCCGGTAGTGAGACACTCTGTCCGGTTGCTCGTGTGGCAGGGATGAAATATTAAATTACCTACTTAGTTAATAGTTACTAACACATAGTTGATAAGTTTGTTTGTGTACTAACCAGTGGACCAATGTAGTCAGATTAAATAAAGATATTATTATTATTATTAATAATTATTTCAATAAATCTGGCTTCCGGTAAAGTTCAGACGGTCTCAAAAAAGTTTTCTTTACATTTTTATAAATTAACGGCGCTTTTCGTGTTTGCCTTTGTGAACGCTTGTTCTCCTAAGCAGTTTTGACCATCATTTAGCACAGATCGATCGATCAGGTTAAGCTACGCTTGCGGCGGTTGGTCTGTGGATGGGTGGCCATCTTCACATACCAAGACCCCTCCGTGCCTCGAAAAGCACGTTAAGACGTTGGTCCCGGATGTCAATGATGTCATTCGTGGATCTTTGACAGTCGTTACGGGTAGTCAGAAGCCCGAAAGTCTGACAACCAGTCTTAGCAAGGGGTATCGTATTATTCAGTAACTGGGGTTGTGGTGAACAGATAGCGAGTCGCTCCATATAAAATACTGGTATTCAGTTGCATCCAGTTAGACTGGAAGCCGACCCCAACATAGTTGGGAAAAGGCTAGGCCGATGATGATGAAGATCATCATTCTCCTGCCCTAATCCCAATTTATTAGGGGTCGACGCAACATGTATTTTTCTTCCATACATCTCTATTAGTCGTCATCTCGGTAGTCACACCCCTTTCTAACCATATCATCATTTACACAGTTTATGTATATGATATAATACCTTTTTTTTTTTTTTTTCTTCGCGGTGGAAATCCTCATGGACTTCTTCTATCGTAGGGGTGACAGAGGGGCATGCCGGACTCTTACCGGCTAAAACCACCGCGGTGTTCCACCTCTATCTATGTCTGGGGGTGCGGGATTCGCATAAGCATTCATATATTACCTACTATAAAACTTACAAATGTATAGTAAAGAAATCTGGATGTTTCTTCAAGTCGTAAAAAACATGCGAAACAAGGGCATGTCGCTAGTAGCAATAGCATATGCAAACTTTAAAATACAGAAAACAAACATTTTTTTCTCGAGTACTTTGTTACGCAGTTTCTTGGACCAAAAAGCATGTTTAATTCCACTTTATGTAGGTAACTATATGGCCGTCTATGCAAAAAAAATAATAATTAAGCATTGTGCAAACTGTAACCACGAATTCAGCAATATGATTCTAGCGTAGAAATTTTTCGTTGGTTAAATTAAAAATAAAAACTTGCGCATTGGTTAAAAAAATATCCTATATTACTAACATTTTAAAACTACCAACATTCAAGAAAACATGGTGGAATTAAAAGCACTCGAGCATGAAGTCCCTCGAAGCCTTTTTCTTAGAATTACGTCACTAATGCAGAGCTCGTTATTTAGGTGACCTGCAATCTAGCTCAGGAAAGTTCTAGGTTTGACCTGAGTTGCAAAAAATGGGTTAAATTGGAAGGAAGCAACCGAGCTTGATTTGTGTGCTAGAATAATGGAATAAATAATGGAACGTACCGTTTCTATGAAACTTGTACGAGTAAAAAATGCAAGGGGTGAAAATAAAAAGCTTATTTATGAGGTAACGCAGAGGTATTTAAAACAAGGTATGCTTTGTGCATTTTTTATCGAAACTAAATTCTGCGGTAATTTAACGACAGTCACACACAATGTATACAAATAAATTAATTGAAGTGTCTGTTTGTAATAATGAATGTTAGTGAACCCGTCTTTACTCTTTGGTTTATTGATGTAATTATTTGTTAGTTATATAAAAAAAAAATTACGCCTTGTCAGGCAAAATATATAGGTACGGACTTGTTATCTATATTTAAGATCTTGTGATCATGCTTGATTTGTATACAGGATGTCCCTGGAAGTATGGATCAAATCGAATAGGGACGTGGGCAAGGTCATTTCTCAACGTTTTAGCAAAAAAAAAAATACTAAAAAAAAGAGAAGAAAGATCGAATTCGTGAAAACTATCAGGGCTATCAATTTATTTTTTTTAGATAGCCCTGATAGTATTTTTTTATGATTATTTTCTTTGAACACTAAGCGAAGTGATTGAAAAAAAAATTAAAATCGGTCATAACTTTTGAACCGTAAAAAAATTCACTGACATTCTCAGGGTTAAAAAGTTTGGAAATGACCTTGCCCACGCCCCTATTCGATTTGATCCATACTTCCAGGGACACCCTGTATAAACGCATGTTTGACAAATAAATTATCTTTATCTGTAATGTCAAAATAACAGCTATTTACCAAATGCATATGAGGGTATATACCTACGGTACCTATATGTAAAAAAAATCTATTGTTCTGTCTGTCTGTTTGTTTCGACTAATCTCCTCTGAAACGGCTGGACTGATTTTGACGGGACGTCACTGGCAGATAGCCGATGTTATGGGGAGTAACTTAAGCTACTTTTATTTTATTTAGAAAAAGAATTAGGGTTCCGCGCAAATAAAAAAAAATTGCAACATGCACGCGAAGCCGCGGGCACAGCTAGTTTTACAATAAAGATTTCACGACTCAGATCCCTTTTATTATTTGACTCACATAAGTATGTTCTTTTGACCAAAAAGTTTTCACATTCTCCAAGAACGTTTGCCTATCACTTCTAACTATCTTTATTGACTTTGTCACTTTCATTTTCATTGCTGATCTTAGCCCTGATTCACAACCATACGACAGGCTATCATATCGAAAACCTGACATTTCGATAACCTGATTTGACTTCCCCTCAACAGCAAATAGCTGTTGGAAGAATAGCGGGCGTCTATTTGATTTAAACTGACAAAATTTTCGGGTTTTAGACTTGTGAACAGCGTTGAGAAGACTTCTACGATAACAATGATTAATGTTTGATACGATACGGAAGCATATCGAGTGTTTGTGAATAAGGGGGCTTGTCCCTTTCTGCCATCATTCGTTTTTCTTACGTCATCACGGCCAACACACATCAAAACTAAGTAAATAACAATACACCTACAATCCGTAAATGTAACAACTAATAATCCGTCAAGCATAATCCATAGGACATGTGTACCGTCACCGAAGACATATCCGGACTGACCGGCTATTGTGACGGTAACCTGAGTACCGGACGTCCTGTGGAGGAACAATAGCTGTCTTCGGATAAACAGGTCGCGGCTAATGGAGGTGACATCACATCCACATGTTTTGTTCCCCCATGACCTTCTGGCACCATTATCAGATAAACATCTTAAGGTGGAACTAGTCGCGAGCTCGAACTCACTGATGGGCGTGACCAAAAAGCACGCTGTCTCACTTGGCATCGTGTCCGACAGAGATAGTATCAGTGATGAGCAGTTAGACGCTAGTCTACATGCACAATGTCTAGTCCTCACGCACACAAACACCGTTCCGAATTGAAACGCGCTTAAAAAAATTCGAAATGTCCTTTAGAAAATCGAGTTTTATGAAAAAACCACAGCGTAAATCAACGATCTACAAATAAAGTTTCTTGAACTCTTCGGTAACTGTTTGTCGGTACCGACTTTGTTTTGAAGATTTTACAGTTCTTTTATTACTTATTTACACCCAAAGTTACTTTAAAAATAGCAAGAAAAACAAATTTTTGTTGGCTCATAACTTTTTAATGGAATTTTATTTTGCTGTTCTGCTTCCGTACAGACAAAATTAATATTAAGAAAAAACGATATCATGTTTAACTTTGGATGCACAATGTCAAACAGTGGAGTAATACCCTCCCGAAATTTGTATGGAGAAAATATCGACTACTGCTACCTTAAGAGATTGGTTTATTGTTGTGGTGTATTATTGTTTTGATGGATATGCGAGTACAAGAATAAGGTAATAGATGTTGTTGAATTGTCAAAAAGATTTTTATTACGACATAACTTAACATCGCGTGTGCAATCCCCGAAGGGTTATAAGGCAGGAGTGTCCCTGTAGATAGAACACTCACATTTCGCCTCTTATGTTAAAGTAATAAATAATAGTTGGCGAGCCTATTACACCCCTTGCATTTTTTAGGGTTCCGTACCTCAAAAGGAAAAACGGAACCCATATACTCGTAAGATCACTTCATTGTCCATCTGACTGTCCGTCAGTCAAGACCCTTTTTCTCAGGAACTCGTGAAGTTATCAAGTTGAAATTAATATCAAATACTCAGGGCTGCAATCCCTTGAAGTAGTGAAAATCAAACTTCTAAGTCAACGCAATCAAAAGATACGGGCGCTTATGTTCCGAAATCAAAACGTATAGGGTACTTTCCGTTAACTTAGAATCATGAAATTTGGCAAGAAGCAATATCATGTAACAAAGGTAAAGGAAAAAAATCCAAAAACCGTTTTGTAGTTACATTACATAAAAAGAAGAATTTTAAAACTATTGTCATAGGTACCTACGAAATACGGAGCCCTCGGTGCGCGACTCGCACTTGACCGGTTTTTTTTTACTTGTATGGCCCCAATTACACTAATATTATAAAGGCGAAAGTTTGTGTGTGTGTGTGTGTTTATATGTCTGTTACTTCTTCACGCTCAAACGGCTGGACCAATTTTGATAAAATTTTCTATGGAGGTAGCTGACACCCTGGATTAACATATAGGCTACTTTTTATCCCGATATTCCCACGGGATCGACATTTACGCGGGTGAAACCGCGGGGCGCAGCTAGTTTACAATAAATTACCAAGTGGTTGGAAAGACTTTACAACAGTGCTGTTTAAGAGTAAACTACGTAAATTTTTGTCGATAAAACGTACTAAAGTGTGACTGAGTTTATATCAGAGAAATAAATTGCATGACTTGCTCTGAATTGATGGATCTGGCCTACTGGCTTTTGAACTTAAGGGGCCTTTTACAGTCCACTAGCGCCGCCAATCGAAAAAATGTCATAACTCGTAAATAGAATCAAAAATACAAAATGTGGTCTATTATTACTGTAGAAAAGGCAATAACGTAATTTTATAACACATTGTCAACACTTGAAATATAGCTGTTTAGCTAAATCGTGCATTTGTAACAAAAACGGCCGTTTATGTTTTGAATGCACGATTTAGCTAAACAGCTATATTTCAAGTGTTGATAAGGTGTTATACAATTACGTTATTGCCTTTTCCACAGTAATAATAGAACATATTTTGTATTTTTGATTCTATTTACGAGTTATGACATTTTTTCGATTGGCGGCGCTAGTGGACTGTAAGAGGCCTCCTCAGAATACAGAACAAACCAGAAACCGCCAACGCGCTTCAAACTGAAGCAACTAAAACCACTCTTAACTAGAGTGGTATGACGTTCCTGCGATTAGTCACTCGTTTGAGCGTGGCGTGTCGAGAAGTATTGACAAGTATCAATTTTAATTTTATAATGCCGTCTTGTGTTGTTCCTACGTGTAAAAATGCGGCTGGAATTACGAAGAAACAGGATGGGATCACATTTCACCTGTAAGTAGCGACTGTACAAGTATATTTATTTAATTATTGAATTTGTTTTAATAATCTGATTGACTTAGAAAATGACGCGTCCATTTTGTGAGTGTTGCCATTTATGCCGAAATTTTTACCCACTTTTTTATTTATTGCTGGTACTATTTTTGTCCATTGTAGAAACTTTGTCATTTTAGTTTCCCTGCTGACGAAAAAAGAAAATCGGACTGGATGAAAGTCATACAAAGAGCACGGTTAGATGAGTTTTGGAAACCATCTAGCCGGACCGTGATTTGTTCAATGCACTTTGAAGAGCAATATTTTTATGATACAAAGGGTGGTTTAAAAAGACTGAGGAAAACTGCGCTTCCTTCTAAGGTAGATTTAATTATAATAATTACTTTATTCATATTATATCCCTCCTGTTCATAATCTTGGCAATGCATTTTGATGTAAAGTTTTGGTTCAAATGTGACTAATGCGGAAATTATTCTTATAACTAATCGGATATTCGTGGGCTATTAAATGAAAATGTTATCTTTACCCGAAAAAAACAAAAGAATGGATGTGCCTTTATTAATACATTTTATACGAGTGTTCGCATTGGTTGAGCGAATTAGGTTTTTAGTGAACGAAATTTATGAGTATTCTATCAGTATACGTTTTATTTCAGCATTTGGCATTGACACCAGAATTTTCCGAGTTACACATGGACACATCTAAACCTTCGACATCAGACAATGTGCGTACCTACCTACAATATTTTTAACTAATTACATTTTTATTTCATTGGAAAGCAAACAAACTATATTGAGATGTCATGCTTCGTACCGACCTCAAAAATTTTGTGTCCTGATAAACTTAAGGTTTTTCATTTCAGGTTACACAACCACAATCGCCTTCTGAGATTGGTGAAATCAATATTTCCGATTTGGAATCTGTGTTTGATACTCCGAGAAAAGTTAAACTAAAATCTCAATTACGACGAAAACAAATGTTTTGTGAGCGACATGTTCGACGACTGAAAACATTACAACAAAAACACAAACGACTTTCCAAGAAATACGAATCTCTAAAAAGTATATTGAAAAATTTAAAAAATAATCGCTACATTAACGATGATGTTTACGATTTACTTTCAACAGATATAGTAGCAGCTGATATTTTTAATAATGTGTATAAAAAAAGTGTTATGAATAAGAAAAAACTCGTGTACACTGCGAAGATAAGAAAGTTTTGCCTTACATTAAATTTTCTTTCACCGTCAGCCTATAGGTACGTAAGGGCCACTTTTGACACTTGTCTTCCGCACCCAAAAACATTATCAAAATGGTATTCCAACATTAGCGGAGAACCTGGATTCTCAGATGAATCATTCATAGCTTTAAAGGAAAAAGCTGTATCATCAGAGCGTAAAATTATTTGTTCTCTGATTGTCGATGAGATGTCCCTCAGACAGCAAAGTATATGGGACGGACAAAAAAATTGCGGATATGTGGACATGGGCAGTGGAACATCTGAAGATTGCAAGACCTTAGCCTCTGAGGCTTACGTATTTTTACTGAATGCGGTTAATGATAGCTTCAAATTACCGCTTGGTTATTTTTTGGTGCATGGTTTAAACGCAGAACAAAAAGTAAATTTAATTAAACTATGTTTAATAAAGTGCCATGATGCCGGTGTGAAAGTAGTGTCCTTAACCTTCGATGGACATTCTACCAATATAACAGCAATGAAGCTGCTAGGATGTAAATTGGACCACAAAAATGAGTTAAAGACTACTTTCAAACATCCCGTAGACCAATCTGATGTAGCTATATTCTTGGACCCCGTTCATATGTTTAAACTTATAAGAAATAACTGGGAATCTAAAAGAACAATCTTAGATGAAAATGAAGAAGAAATAAATTGGAATCTATTGTGTGAGTTAAATAAACTCCAAGAAAATGAAGGACTTCATATAGCAAACAAGCTAACACGTAGACATATTATGTTCAGAAATAATATTATGAAAGTTAAACTTGCTAGTCAAATTTTGAGTAAAAGTGTAGCTACATCGTTGAAATTTTGTCGCGAAGATGCCAAATTGCTCGCATTTAGGAATTCCAAAGCCACCGAAGTTTTTGTAAATAATATGAACGATCTGTTTGATATATTTAACTCGCGTAACATGAAACAATTTGATTTTAAGCAACCTTTAAATAGTCGAAATAAAGAAATGATATTTAATTTTTTGGATAAAATGAAATCATACATTATAAAATTAAAAATTAAAAATGTGACTAAACGTAAAATTAATCGCGATGGACGAAAAGTGCAAGTTATAATGAAAAATTATAAACCACTTTTAGAATGTATTTGCAAAACGGGTTTTCTTGGAATTCTTATAGGCATTGAAAGTTTAAAATCACTATATGCGAGTTTAATTGAGGTTGATAATACATTAGTATTTATGCCAATGTACAAGTTTAGTCAGGACCATTTAGAGTTACTGTTTGGTATGATTCGAATGCATGGAGGTCATAATGACAACCCCAATGCGAAACAATTTAAAGGTATATATCGTAAAGTTTTATGTCACCTTGAACTCAAAGCTTCCGATAGCGGAAACTGTATACCTTTAGAAAACATAGGCATATTAAATTGCTCATCCTCAACCAAATCAATAAATTCGTCAGCATATTTAAGAAGATTCGAAGATGATGATCAGCTCAATAATGATGGTTTATTACCTGTTAATGAAAATGGTGGTAGTATTGCAAAATTATTGTCTTCAGAATTGCCTCAGCTACATGATTTGTCAAAATATATTGTAGGTTACATATCCGGGTCTGTTGCTTATTATCTGTCAAGATCAATAAAATGTTCTTTTTGTGTAGATGCAATGTTGGCATCCGATGTTCTATGGTTTCACAAACTTATTGGTTTAAAAAATAGAGGTGGACTGTATTATCCTTCTCAAAGTCTTTATGATATATGTTGTATTTGTGAAGCGCATGTGCGAAGAATTTCAAATAAAGACTTCATTATAAGTTCAAATGTTCAACGCTTAGCGATCGTACTTTCAATTTTCAAACAGTTTATAGGCAAAAATGACATTTTTTTTGTAATCAATGACCACATAAACGGGCAGAGTCACAGAAATAATCTTATAAGGACGGTTATAGAGAAATATCTAGATATAAGGTTACATTATTTGTCTAAACGCAAAACTCTTCAAATCAGTTCAGAGTCAAAAAGACAGTATTATAAAAAGCTAAACCAGCAAAAGGGAACGTAATAAAACCTTTACTTTATTGAACCTGTGTTTTATTTATAGTGCATAGTAGGTGTAACTAACATTGAACACCTCTCTAGTCATCAGATTGTATAGTACCTAACTGCATGAAATGTGTGAATAATAGTTGCGTAGTTGTGTATAACGCTAGTGTACTACCCTATTCCCAAATACCCGTATATATTTTTTAGCAAATACCTTTTCTCTACTGTCAGAAGATTACCCCATTAACAAGGGAATTGCTCCAGGGCTAGCAACATTACGCGGGCGGGAAGTGGGGCTGGCGGGGGACTGACGTATTGTTTTTGGACACAATACGGGATATGCAACTAACATTGAGCGCGGTTTCTGGTTTGTTCTGTATTCTGAGGAGGCCTCTTAAGTGAATGTTAATAATATAAATGTTTCATGCCGAATGGTGAAATATGGTTAACTGTAATGTATTTTAACACCAAACTCAAACTCAAAGCATTTATTTCAATTAAACCAATTACAGACACTTTTGAATTGTCAAGGGGTCGGTCAGTCAGAAAGATGAAGCTAGTTGCCCATTCCAAAGCGTACTTAGGTACTATAGAGACACTTGCTGTCTATACTAGGGTTAGCTACGGATGGGAGCTATTCTACTAAATTTAACTCCCTTTAGAGTTTAATGTGATACATTTTAGGAGTCTTTTATAGTATTTATAATTATATCGACTTATTTCTTAGACGTCAAACCTACGACTCTCTATGACACATGCTTGAAAGTTCGAATGGAATATCCTTCAAATATTAGCGGCCTGTCTCGCAAGGAGGTCATGAATCTCTCAAAGAGGTCTCTACAGTACCTATGTAGAAGAACGGGCAAGAAACTCCATGGACACGCTTTTAAATCAAAATAATATGGTTACAAAGTCTTGGGTACATAATTCATGTTATAAGGGTGTCTCAGTAAGAGTGCACTTTTTCATTTTAACCTCTCTGCTCGACAAAATTTTGACATATGACACACCAGCTGACTCGACGGGGTGTTGCGAATTACGTCATGATAATCAGAAATTTACTTTAACTTTCAGCATTCGAATTTATTAAGAAAACTGTGTTACCGCGCCTATTTTGTAAAATAAGTTTGTGGCAAATATCTTTAACTATATGCTGAGGTCGGTAAAACCGCGTCATTCTACTGTGAAAGTTGTATAAAATAGATATTACTACACCTATCCAAAAGGTAGACACCTCAAAATCGCTGAAAATATGTACATAAACCATCTAATCTCTTGATGAAAATATGCAAAAGGGAAAAATAAAGATATTGTCATTCTCTCTGCATTCTTACTTTTACCATTTTTCATACATAAACTACATAAAAAACATGATCAAATCTTAATAAAAATTATTAAAAATTGTGTTGCGACGTGACACCTCTTAGTGCTGACCATCCACCCAATTTTCTTATTCCGATTCAAAAATGTCATAAAGCCTAATCGATAATCGGTATTTAAAAAAAAAATAAAAAAATTGTAGAGACTGAATAAAAACTCTTTGGTATATTTTATCATTAATTAATAGTTTTTGAAATATAATCATTTTAATAAGTACAAACACGTACAGTGTGGATAGGGGTGTAACTTTTTATGGTTTCCTACGTCCGAATGAAAAAACGGAACCCATGTAGGATCACTCGTGTGTCTGTCTATAGGTTTGTTACAATCGATTTGTTTCGAATCTACTAGACCGATTAAGTTGAAAGGGGTTAGAAGATTTTTGTATGGAGGGTGGCCCTAAGGTCGGCCGCCATTTTGATTTTTTTTCAGAATCGCGGTGTACAACAAAAGTTATATATTTACATAGAGGACACTAATACAAACAAAAAATGTAATTAACATAATATCCTAAAGCGTCAGGTTTCGGAGTTATTCACCGAAATATAAGTCGAAAACAACAAGAATTTTTTTGTTTTTTTTCCCTCCAGGAAAACATATTGGACTATTGGGGTAATAGAAACGTTATGAAACCTTTATGGAGAAGAAACAAATAATGAATAGACATTTTTTAAACAAATAATTAAAAACGGCTATTTATAGTTCGTTTTTTAATCCCAGAGACTAATCTGACATTTAAGTCTATTGTGTTTTCGTTTTTTTTTAGTATAGAAGTTTGACTTTACACTTGTCAGATTAGTCTCTGGGATTATAAAACGAACTATAAATTGCCGTGTTTAATTATTTATTTAAAAAATGTCTATTCTTCATTTGTTTCTTCTCCACAAAGGTTTCATAACGTTTCTATTACCTCAACAGTTCAATATGCTTACCTGGAGGGAAAAAAACAAAAAAATCCTTGTTGTTTTCGACTTATATTTCGGTGAATAACTCCGAAACCTGACGCTTTAGGATATTATGTTATATAACATTTTTTGTTCGTATAAGTGTCCTCTATCTAAATATATAACTTTTGTTGTGCACCGCGATTCTGAAAAAAAATCAAAATGGCGGCTGATTTTAGGGCCAAAACCTTCAAACCCCTTTGGTACACATATAAATTTCTGTGACTCAAATACGGACGTGTAACATGAATAAATTAATTATGAATATAGGGTCACTTTTTGGGGTCACATTAGATAAAAAAAATACCATTATTATAGTTTCAAACTCAAATGCGTCCCGCCTGCTTCCAAATTTTATTTAATTTAAAATGGGCTTGTTTTTAGCTTTTCAGTTAGTTTTAGTACAAGGATGCAGTCGGGTTTTTTTAATTTTTCTAATTACTTTTAGTTTACAAATGTGAAAGATGTGTTTCGCAGACGATTTAGTTCTTGATACGTGTTTTTTACGATTTGTCACTTTGAATTACTTTTAACCATATAAGTTGTATATATTTTTGTAATCACCTTTTAAAACCCTTTATTTTGAGACCCCACTCGATAGGTATTGAGAAAAAAAAAATTATTGAAGGCATAATATGGCGCCAAAAATCCGCCATTTTGTTTTTTTTTATTTTGATATGCCCAGTGTCACTCTCACAGTAAATACATAACCCTCCTTCTAGCGCAGTCGGGTAAATAGTAGATTGTTATACAAGGGTCGAAAGGAATCTATTCCCATACGAGGTATTTAGACTATAGTCCGAGTAGGAATTGATGACTTTCACCCGTGTTAAACACTCTACTTTTCATTTCGAATATAAGGAAAGTAAAAAATAGTGGTCTTTCTAAAATATTTATTGATAATAATAACATGAATAATAGGTACCTATTTAAAATTAATTGAAATATTAGAACAATTTGTGTGCTATTTTAAATATGGAACACACCGCGTCATTGCCGCGGGCCGTCCCGCTTGATAGGTATTTTTTTCACACTGGCTGTTTATACACTCACAAGACCGCAACATTTTTCTTAATTATGTAAAAATTTCGTAGCTGACTACTTAACCAATTTAGTTCTATTTTTAAATTCATTCCCGACCTAGAGAGGGAAGCAATTACTATGAGTCTTTCCCGCCTTAAGGTGGGAAGCAACGTCTTCCACCCGCTATTCGGATCAAACAAATACTACTTTCCGAGTATGAGAAATGAAAAAGCTTTGCTTACTGTAAGTACCGTGTGATATATCAAATGAAAGGGTTTGTCGTGAGGGTCACAAACATATTTTTTAATAACTAAAAAAAATATTTATTATTCTATTAAATAGAAACAATATATCTGAAACCACAGCCTAAAATAAAAAAAAAACTACAAAATATAGTTCTGTGATTATTCTAGATTCCAAGAGATCCTATCAGACGTCTGGTCTTCAAATAATATAGCAAATCTCTCATTCTATACTGCGAACATACTTACATTTGGTCACAGTCAAAATATGTTCGGGACGTTATATTCAATTTAAAGTTGGTATTTTTAAATGTTATGCTTAAAACACTTGTTATAAGAAGTCGGTTAAAAATAAGATTTTTGGCATTTTAAATCTCAATAGTAAGAAATGCTCAAGATGTTATTCCCCATAAGAAAACAGTAGGACTTTTCTTTTCTGGCTGGCACTTTAATTTTTGAGTAGGTACCTTATGAATGATGGGTTTATGAAAAACAAACTTATTTTTGCAGTGAATCAAATTAATGATGATGTACATTGTGCATGCGTGAATATTCAACCCTAACGGAACCTTTCATTGTGCGTGGTCCGACATAAACATGGAAAGTTTTTTTTAAATTTCGTTGGGAAACTACCACAAAAACAAACAATTACTATTACTCAAGTAAACTAATAGAAACCAAAACTACCAAGCTCATAAAACCAACAACACATATTAAAATGTAAATTGATTGCGGAATACGCAATTTATACAATTAATTTATCATCATTCCCAAACTTCTGCTCAGCCTACCTAAAAAATGTATACAGGGCATTCTGTAGCAAACTATTAGAAAAGTATCAAAAATAAATACTTAATTGTAAAATAAATAAAAATAATTTTATACGACGAGCGCATTCGAAGAAAAATTCAAATATAGAAACAATTCGGCGCGAAATTCAATAAATGACTATGTCGAGTGTTATTGACTCAGTTCAATTGAATGTCCAAAAAACTATTAAAATTACATTAGAAAAGCATAAATCATTATTATAAACAATGCTTATTGTATTTAATGCTTAAAATAATTTTATTTTAATTTCTGAGTATCGATTTCCGATATTCGACATATTAATTACCCGAGTCAATCGAAATTTAAAAAAAAAATCGTTTTGCATAATCGCTTTCGTACATCATTCATTACGATAAAAAAAACAATCATGGACGGCGATTTTGAACACAAATTGAGTAGTGGTAATGAATAATACGTGTTATTCGACCTGTGTTTCAATATTACGTTAAGATTTGGGCATTTTCGTGTTGTTAATAACATTTACAATAATATTTGTCACATTTTAAATCTTATCTACTTGTATGTGTGTGATATTTGTGAAAAGTAAAAATGTAAACACGCACTATTGGCGCGAAACTTCGACATTAGATATCAAAATACTTCATTACCACTACTTATTTTAACTTGAAAAATGGATGAATTCGTCAAATAATTAAATTATGTATTATTTACTGCCCCTGTGGTGGAGTTTGGATGTTCGAAATCCCCAATTTTTATGTTTTTTAGCCTCGACCACCACTGTCAACAAAATGGCGATTATCGCATTTACAGACTTGAATTTTATAAAGGTAAGGTAATAAGCTTGAGCGCTAAATATGAAATATTTAATGGCGTTAACATATGAGTTTTTTATCCAACTCTCTTAATTAACGCACATTCATAGAATTTGATGCGTAGCTTAATAAATATTTACATAATCAATGTAGGGTGTCGTATGTCGTAATTCTTGGGTCCTAAAGGGGTCATTACCGAGCCGGCGGAGGTTTGTGTGTTCGGGTCCTAAAGGGGGCTCTACCGAACTATACGGTTAAAATAAAAACAAGTATTTTATGACAGAGTTGTGATATTTTTATTGTATTGTAAAGAAGACATGTTCCGATTAAGTATGGAATAAAATATCTGGCAAATGACCCCCACGGCTCCGATGACAGGCCATTACTCTTTTCATGAAATTTTCCATGACTTTTGCACAGAGATGTGGCTGTATCTCACCGATGACGCGTCGGATTTCCGATTTGAGCTCAGGAATTGTTTCGGGTTTATTCGCATAAACCCGAGATTTCACAAAACCCCAAAGGCAAAAATCGCACGGCGTTAAATCGCACGATCTTGGTGGCCAGTTAACATCAGAATTTCTTGAGATAATGTGTTGTGAAAATCGTTGCTGCAATAAGTCGATTGTTTCATGCGCGGTGTGGCAGGTTGCGCCGTCCTGCTGAAACCACATGTTGTCCAGATTCATGCCGTCCAGTTGAGGCCACAAGAAGTCCGTTATCATATTCCTGTAACGAATGCCGTTCACAGTCACTGCAATTTCGGCCTCATTTTCAAAAAAGTAAGGTCCAATCACGCCGCCTGACCAAAATCCGCACCAGACAGGTACTCGTTGTGGGTACATTTGTTTCTCATGGATTGCATGAGGATTTTCTGAGTCCCAAATTCGAGTCGAATGGTTGACACAGTAGGTGCACTTTCTCGGATGAAAATTTGGCGATGTTTGCGAGCGGTTTCAGCGTAACTTTCCCCATTTTTGTGATGAGTTTTCATAATTATAACGCGTTGTTCTTTCGAAAAGCGCTCCATTTTTAATAATCGGAATAAACAGAGGAGACAGCTGTCAAATTTCAGAGTTGCAACTTGCATGAAAAAAAAAATATTCAAATTTTAAAAAGTGCCTTTTACTGAGACACCCTTTACATGTGAGAACGACGCAGAACGTTAAAAGACGAGAAAAAAAGCAATTCAAATAATAAATTAAAATGAAGTCATGGCAGCAAAGAGATGACCAGTCCTTACTGACGGCGCCCGTTCACGAACATGACGCATGTACCTATTATGTATTACACATATTTGAAAAATAAATGTCTATTCTGTTCTATTACCATCAATCGGGCACAAATCCATAAGGAGAAATTCCTAATAAAAACCTAATAACACCTATATTACGAGTGAATTACAATTACGGTCCTGGGGCGATCCCGAAACAGGCACGCGCGAAAGAAATGTAGATAATCGTGAGTCTCCCGGAATTTATAATGATGTAAGAGATAAAACGGTATTATGATAAGCGGTAAGGCGAATATTTACTCACACATGTCGCCTCGCCACAGAGAGGTCGGTTTTTGGAAAAAAAAAAACCATTTACGTCGATGTTTTCCAAATGAGCGATTTGTGCAAGTAGAATTCTTTTTTTTTTTTGAGTCCCCGTTTTTTCGCATACACTTGTATACGATAATATCTCCCGCGCCGAAGGCTAGTCTCCATTGAGTTGGGCCCCCATGGCGGAGTTTCAGTCTAGAGGACTGTTATTATATTATAATTTGTATATACTAGTAGTATGTTGGCGTATGTTCGGCGGGGGGATAAGATCGTACGAATCCAATTCCCGGCTATTATGCGAATATTTTCCGCGCGTACCCTACGTAGTACGATACAATACAAAATCAATCGTGTCTCATTAGCGAAGCTTGAGAGGTCATCGCTGACAACATTGTGTCAATTTGATTCGTACGGTTTTATTCCAGTGCCGAACTCTCAAGATACTATACAACATTATTTTTAGTATATGCGAAACCTGAATATAGTTTGTTCAGAATAAGTAACTGAATCGATTCCAATAATTTTTACCCCATGTTATATTTTGGCCCAAAAATATTTAAAAAAGGTTAATAGTTGGACACCCCGAGTATATTATACTGTGCCCCGAGGAGTGACTAAGTAGGCAGTTATCTACCATACGCGCACAATGGCGCGGCGCCGGCGCACAGCGAGCGGGGCGGGGGTGCAGCAACCTCAGTCACCCGGGTACCACTGGTTGGCGCGCACGTGTCGCGTGGGTCCAACTGCATAATCGCGAGCGCGCGGCCGCCGCGGGCCACAGTTGTGTTTCGGTTGATCGTGTACTTACCTATCGTATGTAAAAAGTGTCGTGTAACTGGACTGGACGTGGACTTTCTCATACACAAACGTTCAGTACACAGAAACAACGATAACAGTGATAACGTATACCTGGCAGTGCGGCGGTACGAGGAGCAATCAGAGTATCGTGGAACACAATGCTTTGCCGTGATGATTAACATTTTTAAACACGCCAAGATGGTTAATTGTAGAAAGTTATTATTTGTACCTACAGCCTGCTGTGGTTAAGTAATGCGATGTTTAACACTTTTCATCCACTTTGAACAAATCGCATTGACTACATTGTATCACTTACGGCTTACGAATAGATAAGTAATTACTTATTCGTAGCTTACGGCTGCATTTATTTACGAATAAAGTACATTATAATAACTACCTACACTTGACCATTACGACAGTCCAAAGCCTGCAAGTGTGATGGAAAATGTTATCACCAGTTAATTACAATACAATCGCCGCGCCGTACCTAACGGCACGCGGTGGGGGAGACCATGTTTTTGGACGGACAAACAGGTAACATAACAAGCTTATAACTTGGTGATTATTCATGATACAGTTTTGAAATTTTGTACATAGATTCTTTACATAAAAATACTAGACACGTGTTTCGGGTTTCGCATATACTAAAAATAATGTTGTATACAATTTATAAAATCTACATAATAGCAGTCTTCTAGACCAAAACTCCGCCATGGCGGCCAATCTCAATGGAGACTAGCCTTCGGCGCGGGAGATATTATCGTGTACAAGTGTATGCGAAAAAACGGGTACTCAAAAAAAAAAAAAAAGAAAGAATTCTACATGCACAAATCGCTCATTTGGAAAAACATCGACGTAAATTGTTTTTTTTTTTCCAAAAATGAGTTAAATATGCCAAAGTACTTAGAAAGCGTATTTAGGTTGTTAGGAAAGTAAAGACTAAGGGCCTGTGCACACCACGTTTTTTAAACGAAACGTGTGTCGTCGGCGCGCTTTTATCCTACAGAAGGTCTACAGGCTGCGTCTGACTCGCGTGCGTATCGCGTCTGTATCGCTACAAACGCACGTCAACGGCGTGTTTAAAAAACGTGGTGTGCACAGGCCCTTAAAAAAAGTTGCAGTTACGTCGATGTTTCTCCAAATGAGTGAAATGTCAAACCACTCGAAACATTAAAATATCCTCACGTCCACCATTTATTTTCGAAACACCATAAACCTTGTATACACAACTAGTTGACCATAAAAATCGACCTTGACCTTCAATAAAGTCATAAGACGGATAATTTGCCGTGACCTTGAGAATGCATTTCCCCATATTACCCTCTTTTAAGTAATAAAGTCTTGAAAGCTTTCGATATCAGATGGTTGTTAAGTAAAACGTTTTAGGTGCATGTAGGTTTATTAGGGGAGATAAATAATAATGATAAATGATTTAATTTTTGTAAGTAGGTTTGCGCAAACACTTTTACACGTCAATCATATTTTAAAAACTAGTTGAGGTCGGCGTTTCCTATCTGACTACTCTGAGAAGAAAGGCCGAAACAAACTCAGAGGTCACAGTCTCTTTTAAAGTTCAGACATAATCTTGGTCAGGTACGGTACGAAACGATATTTCGGACTATAGACTATCTAAAATTAATATACATTCGGCTTTCACCCTTATCGGATATTGTTGTTTCGGTCCAAATTTCATGTATTTTCTCCGCTCTTCCTCTTTATGGAAGCAGCCACACCTTTTAGACAAAATCGATCATATTATTTGCAGCACTCTTACATCCATTTTGAATGTAGCTTTGGACGACCGCGCGTGGCAACAAGCCACACTACCCATTCGTTTAGGTGGGCTCGGCGTCCGAAAAATTTCTAGTGTAAGCCTACCGGCGTTCCTATCCTCGGTCCACAGCACAGAAAAGTTAACCACACGAATTCTGATTCCTGCTCAGGTTGACTCTGAAGTGCCGTGTTTGACCGATGCGGTGAACGCCTGGAAAGTGGCTTGCCCGGACACGGTTCAGCCCGAGAACCCGTCTTCCCAGAGACAGTGGGACGAGCCGCTCTGCAGGTTGGTACGGAATAAACTTATTAATACGTCCACCAATACTGCTGAGCGTGCCCGCCTGCTGGCTGTGGGTGAATGGGAGTCGGGCCTCTGGCTTCAGGCGCTACCGTCACCCAACATAGGCACTATGCTGGGTGACACCACATTCCGGCTCGTTACATGTTTGCGTCTGGGCGCTCCTTGCGGAGCTCCACATCGCTGTCAATGCGGTGAAGCAGTCGACTGCCTCGGACACCATGGCCTATCCTGCAGCAAGAGCGCTGGTCGGATGGCACGGCACGCCAGCATTAACGACATCATCCGTCGGGCTCTTGTCACCGCCGGAGTGCCAGCTGTTTTAGAACCCAATGGCTTGGCACGTGACGATGGGAAGAGGCCAGATGGAATGACCATAATGCCTTGGAAGTTGGGTAGGCCTTTGGTGTGGGATGCAACCTGTGTCGACACCCTCGCGCCATCCCATCTTCCTAGCACGGCGGGCGGTGCTGGGGCGGCTGCTGCAGGAGCAGAAAACCTCAAACGGCGCAAATATAACAACCTTATTGGGAGCTATATGTTTGAGCCGTTTGGGGTTGAAACTCTAGGGACTTGGGGTCCGAGTGCTCATCGCATATTTCGCGATATCGCCAAGCGTTTGGTTGACTCTTCGCGTGACCAGAGGGCTGGCCTATTTTTAGCCCAAAGAATAAGCATTGCCATCCAACGTGGCAATGCTGCCAGCCTTTTGGGCACCTATCCCATTGACAGCGATGCGGACGAATTTTTCGATGCCCAATGAACTCCTGTCTTTTTTTTAAATTATTATTATCATTTGTATATAGTATATTTTGTAGTTTGTGTGTACATATGTTGGTCAGGTTATATGAAGACCATGTATATCGATGTCTGAGATGGTATTTTAAGATTATCGTCACATTGGAAAGTTTTTAGTTGTGTTTTCTTATTTTATTGCATTTGTTTTCAGCTAGGTACAACGTTCGAGTTATTCCGGTGTGATACGCTTTCGAGATATTTTGCTGTTTTTCTTTGTCGGAAATTTAGTTGGCATCATTCTGTACAAACGAATTCCCCTTAATTTTCCTTGAATAATGACATAATCAGCCTATAATGTGTTTACCGCTGGAACACAGACCTCTCTTCCAGAGGCGGGCTTTAATCTACCACACGAGCCAAGTGCGGGTTGGTAGATGTCACATGTCTTGAATTTTTCTTTCTAGGACATACATGTTTCCTCACGAAGTTTTCCTTCACCGTTTTGAGACCCACGACCTATTATAAGTCGTAAATCGGGGGCCGTTGACACTGGGATACTGCTCTTGGATAATGACAGTAGAGCACATAACATGCAGACAGATGATAATGACGATGGTGACATTCTATATCCTTTTTATAAATTATTTCTTTCTAAAATTAGTTCGATCGTATTTCCTCCGAAGCAGATAGTTTTGTGAGCTCTTAAATCTCTAATTTATTATTATTTTATTACAATAAACTGAAACTGTGTAAAAGTTTATACTCCTAATATAAATTACCTTCCTAATCGCAAAATTCCGAGCACGGATATCGAGTGTAGTCATATGTTTAACGTGATTTGACGTCACGCCGGAATTCGGACCCGCATCCGATGTCACGTCCAGGGACACGGACACATGGACACGACTAACTGTCCAATACTTGTCGATATATTGCTACCTAAACATTCACTGTTCCGTTTGGATGGACACATAAAATTAAAAGTGTTGATCGAGTTTGAATTTGCGTGGTTTAAATTGCCATAGATTTGTGAATCTAACTACTTACCACAGTTAGAAAGTTGTTTTAAGGATTTTAATGAATCAATGATTCTGTGAATACAAAGGGCTTTGAAGGTCCGTCGCATACCTGCCTGTCCACCATTTTGTTTTTTTTTCAAAATGGCGGCCTCGGATGAATCTATACTTATCTATACTTAATATTATAAATTCGAAAGTAACTCTGTCTGTCTGTATGTTACCTTTTCACGCCTAAACCGCTGAACCGATTTAGATGTTTGGTATAGAGATAGTTTGACTCCCGGGAAAAGACATAGGATACTTTTTATCCTGATATTCCCACGGGATCGAGACTTATGCGGGTGAAGCTAACATCAATGCAAACAGAAAACATAATAAGACCAAACCCCGTAGTGTCCCCGTAGTGTGTTCGAGATATTAGCGAGTTCAAGTTACACATCTGAATGGACCAGTCTAATTCCACGGCAACACACGCACGCACACCCACACACAAACACTCCCCACAATTAGCTTTTAAGCCATTTTAATCAGAGTTATTACGCAATTATGAATGTTTTGTAAAACGTGTCAATCCTTTAAAAGTACTCTCTCCTTCAAGATACAGAATGATCCTGTTTGAAGAGCAGGGGCCTTCTCATATGTAACAGCCATGCAAATCCCTTTTTGAAATAATACTGATGTTACCTAGGCTAAGTCTTTTACTAAAATAAATAATTACTTACTTACAAAGATGATCTGAAGGCCATTCTCGTAATTTAAAACGTTCAAAATCTAGTCGCAGTTGTGGCGACAAACAAATGTCAAAAACTTGTCAAAATGTAGGGAAATTAGAAGTATTTTTTGACAGTTTGAGACTGAGATCAGACTGTGAACGTTCTTAAAATTACGGGAATTGCCCCTCTGGTGACATTCATATTTTTCAAAATAGCGGACAGATCGCCTTCCTTAAAAAAGTCTTTAATCCCTTTGTTACGGTTGCGAGTCATATTTTAATCAACGCACGACCTGATACTAACCAGAAAAACGTAAGAAGATTTGAAGTTCGCTGGGTATACAAATCTAAATTACAAAACAAAATATACAAATCCTTTCAAGCTTAAGGCAAAAACCCCTGGAGTTGTCGCCATGAAGGGATTTGTATATTTTTCGGCAATGGAAAGAAAAATTAAGTGAGGTTTAAATTGAAGTTATAAATATGGCAATATCTTTTTTAAAACGTCGGCTGTGTCGTCGTTCGGCTTTGCTCACAAACAAACTTCAACTCGATCAGCCGGTGGAGTTGGAAAAATACATATTATACAGGGTGTCCGGTAATTAATCGATAACCTCTTCAGGGGTCATTGTACTTAACAACAACGATTACTATGGGACCAAATCTCAAATCGCGAAAAAAGAATCAGCTGTTTCCTACATTTTGACGAGTTATACGAACACAATATAGGGAACAGCTGATTTTTTTTCGCGATTTCATGTTTGGTCTCACAGTAAAAGTTGTTTATTTTCTCATCTTTTCATTATGGACGCTTTTAACGTTCTGCATCGTTCTCACATGTATAATTTTTAACATGAATGATGTAACCAAGACTTTGTAACCATATTATTTTGATTTAAAAGAGTGTCCATGGAGTTTCTTGCCCGTTCTTCTCCATAGGTACCTACTCTTTGGAATGGGCAACTAGCATCATCTTACTGACTGACCGACCCCTTGACAATTCAAAAGCGCCTGTAATTGGTTTAATTGAAATAAATGCTTTGAGTTTGAGTATATATACTTTATTGTACACCAGAAAAAAATATAACAAAAAGAAGAAGATCATAACAATAAGTACAATGTGTACGTGTGTGTGTGTGCGCGTGTGTGTGTGTGTACGTTGTTCATAATAATAAGTACAATGACCCCTTAAGAATTTATCCATTATTTACCGGACACCTTGTATATTATTTATTTTCATATATATTAGAGCACTCCTAGCCTACCTCTTTACACCAACGAAGTATATCTTCTAAAAATTCTGTAACTTATGTAAAAGGGAAGAAACGGAAACGCTAGCCTAACTACTCAGATGCATTTATGGGAGACAAGCTGCGCCCGGCGGTTTCACCCGCGTAAATGTCGATCCCGTGGGAATATCGGGATAAAACGTAGCCTATATGTTAATCCAGGGTGTCAGCTACCTCCATACAAAATTTTATCAAAATTGGTCTAGCCCAGGGTTTCTTAAAGTGGGGTCCACGGACCCCCAGGGGGTCCGTGGCGTATGTGTCAGGGGTCCGCGGTAGCTTAGTTAAACCTTAACATACTTATCAGGAAATTATTTAACTAGAAGCAGTGTCGAGCGACGGGCTAGCGAATTCAATTATAATTAATTAATAAATTCAGTTTCATGCAAAAGATCTTGGTGAGTTTTGGTGTTCTTTGAGCCAAGCTTACCCTCTTCTCGTCAAGCGAGCTATATCCGTTCTGATACCATTTGCTTTCTATGATTTGCTACTACGTACCCCTGTGAAGCAGGATTCTCCGTTCTAGTTTCGATTAAAACAAAGAATCGCAATCGATTGCACGTCGCAGATGACATGAGGCTTGCCTTGTCGAAGACTGTTCCAAAGTTTAACCTTCTTATTGAGGCCAAGCAGCAGCATCCTTCTCATTAACATTAACAGTACCTACTATGTGTAATTAAACTAACAAAAAGGTGTGATTTTTAATACAATACATAGATAATTATTACATAAACAAGGTTTGTTTTCTTTTCCTAAAATATTGTTTGACAGCGGTCCGTGGAAGTTTTAAATTCTGGAAAGGGGTCCGTGACTGCTAAAAGTTTAAGAAACCCTGGTCTAGCCGTTTGCGCGTGAAGAAGTAACAAACATATGAACACACACACACACAAAATTTCGCCTTTATAATATTAGTGTGATTATTAGTGTGATTGCCCGGAGAATGAAATGCAAAGGGAACAGTGAAATCTATGGGGAAGACTTATGCCCTTGACCAGCCTTGGATTAGTAAAAAAAAAGTTTAAAGTACAGTCGTGACTATTTTGTCTAAAGTACCTAGGTAGGTAAGGGTATCCCGAAACTTAGAATCTCTAAGTTCATCCCATTTACAAGATTTGCTTTAGTAAAACCGTGGTCTCACATAGGTTCATAATAAGTGACATTACGTTTTCTTTTAACGTACCAATATAATGCGTGTAAAACATTTCCGCCACTAACGCACCAATAATATTAAAGCGTGTAACACATTTCCGCCACGTATTTAGTCACGCGCGTAACGTCAATTGACGCCGTGTTGCCGACGCGACGTCGACGTCGCCTTCAATCAAATCGACACGAGTGGGGTGCACGACATACGTTAAGTCAATATAATTACCAACCTAAATATAATTTTGACTTCGCTTCGGCTAAAATGTGTGCAGGTCCCTTTTGGGAGATGGTAAAAATATTGAATAACTAGCTGCGCCCCGCGGTTTCACCCGCGTAAGTAACGATCCCGTAGGAATATCGGGATAGAAGTAGCCTATATGGTAATCCAGGATGTCAGCTACCTCCATACAAAATTTTATCAAAATTGGTCTAGCCGTTTGAGCGTGAAGAAGTAACAAACATATAAACACACACACTCACAAACTTTCGCCTTTATAATATTAGTGTGATGTTGCTACTGTTGAGTATGACTGTATGAGTATGGGTTCGATTCCCAGGTCGGGCAAAGTGTTATTGGGTTTTCCCATCAGGAATTTCTCAGAAGCAGCCCGGAGTCTGGATTTGTGCCCGGTTGATGGCAAATCGACTTGCCCCATATTACTTGGGACTTACCTAAACATTACTGGCGACATGTTGGTGTACTATAGCTACACCTCTGCCTAACGCTTCGGGTATTACTGTTAGGGGTGATGCTATGTTAATAAATAATTTATTTCAGATTCATCCTACAAATTCATCCATATTTGTTAGTACAATTGCCAGCTTACAAACTAGTGTTAGTCAAATTAATTAATTGATTGACATAATTACAATAATAATACAAGACAAAAAAGAATTTAAAAAATATACAATTTCTAATTACAATTTTTAAGCAGGTGTACAGCAGAGCAGTGGTGGCCCAGTAGTATCAGCCGCGACTTACAAGTTGTAGGTCGTAGGTTCGAACCCCGACAGGCGCTTTACTTTGTGTAAATTATTTCATCAGCACTGCTCTCAAAACGGTGAAGGAAAACATCGTGAGGAAACCGGCATGTCCTAGAACCAAAAATTCGAAGACATGTGACATCCACCAACCCGCACTGGGCCCGCGTGGTGGATTACGGCCCACTCCCTCTCACAGAGAGGAGGCCTGTGTCCCAGCAGTGGGAACGTTATAGGCTGATTATGTAAGCAGGTGTACAATATGAAAAAGGTGGAAAATATGATGTTAATTATTCAAGACGATCTGTTGTATTAAGGATAATAAAGGTAATGCAAAGAAGTTTAATAAAGAGTGCTCAGTGTGTAATTTTTCCCCTAAATATTTTTAGGCCTTACAACCTATTTTACATAATATTATCAACTTTTTTCATAATATTATCAACTTTTTTCAGCGGCAAGCTCGCTAGCCCTCCATCATTCCGTCTTGGAAGGCCAGACGTCTGATATGGCTGACTTAAGTCGTATGAATAAATTATGAGGGTAGGTAGGTACAATTTGACAAATTACTTGGCGGGAAAGGATTGTTTTACAAAGTGCCATTTTTTTAAAGGTCTTCGTGAACATTGATAAATGCTCGTTCCGATTCGCTGTATAAAAGTTGCGTGTCAACTCTTTGTTATAATCAGCCTATAAATGTTCCCACTGCTGGGACACAGACCTCCTCTCGGTGAGAGGGTGCGGGCCTTAAACCACCACGCGGGCCTTGTTGTTGGCAGATGTCACATGTCTACGAATTTTTGGTTCTAGGACATGCCGGTTTTCTCACGATATTTTCCTTCACCGTTTTGAGAGCAGGGATGATGAAATAATTTACACAAAGTAAATCGCCTGTCTAGGTTCGAACCTACGACCTACAACTCGTAAGTCGCGGCCGTTACCACTTGGCCACCGCTGCTCAACTCTTTGTAATCGAGGAATTTTGCGCAAAAACTGGCTTGGCATAACCAGCATATAATGTTACCTGATGAGGCACAGGCCTCCTCTATTCGTGAGGGAGTAGGCTATAATTTGCCACACAAGCCCAGTGCGAGTTGGTAGATGTCTCAATTTTTTAGTCCTAGGAAATGCCGGTTTCCTCACGATGTTTGCCTTCACTGTTTTGAAAGCCGTGGTGATGAACTAATTTATGAGGCTAAATAAAACCAGCCGCACAGGTTGATCGATCAGGTTAAGCTACGCTTGCCGCGGTTTGTCTGTGGATGGGTGACCATCTTTACATACCGAGACCTCTCCGTGCCTCGGCAAGCACGTTAAGCCGTTGGTCTCGGCTGTCATTCGTGGATCTTTGACAGTCATTACGGCTAGTTGGAAGCTCGAAAGTCTGACAACCAGTATTACCAAGGGGTATCGTATTACCCAGTAACTGGGTTGTGGAGGTCAGATAGGCAGTCGCTCCATGTAAAATAATGGTATTCGGCTGTTAAACTGGAAGCCGACCTCGACATAGTTGGGAAAAAGCTTGGCAGATGATGATGAGTAAAGAACGATGACCATATTTGTATGAGACCCGTCCCCCCCCTTCAACAGAACTTTTGTATGTACTAGTAGGTTCACAAAGGTCTATAAAAAGAGTAGCAACCAGTTTTAATTTCAAAATCCATGGGGTTTAAAAATAAAATAAAAATTAAAAAATCGTTTTATTTATTTTTCCTAATTCGCTAGGCCTGTCCCCCGCCCTGCAACAGATCTTTTGTATGTGCTATCAGGTTCATAAAGATCTATAAAAAGACTAGCAACCAGTTTTAACTTCAAAATCCATGGGGCTTAGAAATAAAATGAAAATTAAAAAATCGTTTTATTCATTTTTCTAATTTGCTAGGCTCGTCCCCCGCCCTGCAACAGATCTTTTGTACGTGTTATCAGGTTCATTTAAAAGATCTATAAAAATACTAGCAACCAGTTTTAACTCCAAAATCCATGGGGTTTAGAAATAAAATAAAAAATCGTTTTATTTATTTTGGGATAAAGCAGTGTCTTGTTGTGGGCGCTATTTTGAATCCTGAACGCTACGAAGGATTCTAGGTTTGAGTTGACTCCTGAGCGAAGCGAGGGAGTTAAGACTTGAATCCTGAGTGCAGTGAGGGATTCAAGCTCGCCCAAGACGAAGACACCCGCGTCTCCGTCGTGGACGAGCATATGGCAGTTGTCCCACCGCCGGCGAGGAAGCGACTAACTGTCGGCTGTTTTCTCGCTCAAGAAACGTACAATAGATATACATTCCGTGTAAACAAAAGAGATGCATATATTAACAGTTGATCGCTGACTGTTCACACTGCCGGCGAGGACTCTCTTCACTGGTTTGTCGCTGAGCGACAAGAGCTATCAAAGATAATACTCGCCTAGCGATACTCGCTCAGCGATGGTCGCTCGGTGGTCAGAGCTCACGCCGAAAGAAACCCCTGTGAGACTAACCGCCCCGAGCGAGTGGTGCGAGTAATCGCCCGTCGCACTCGAAAACTCGCTGATAGCCCAGCGACAAAACTATCGGAACTACACACACGCTGCTCGCTGCTCGCCAACTCGTTTTCAGTTGCTAGTTCTACTCGCTAATCGTTCATCGCCGCCGGTGGGACAACTGCCTGCCTATAGGAATAGAAAAAAATGGACGAGTAACGAATGACGTTTTCTGTTTTTTAAATGGCATCTACTAATTGATCTTGAGAGGTTTGAAAATCAAAGAATATGGTTTACATACAAACTCTTATTTTGTGCCAAAAATATTAACATTAAAACATGATTTTTCTCGGAATATCCTGCACTTTTGAGAGATGTCGTCGTAGTAAAAATTGATCACCTTGCTAAGACGGTTTGAATGAGATACATTTTAAGTTTGTTGGTCGATGTAAGGCTTGTGGGGACGTTCTGGCAATAAACATTAAAACATGATTTTTCTCGGAATATCCCGCACTTTTGAGAGATGTCGTCATAGTAAAAATTGATCACCTTGCTAAGGCAGTTTGAATGAGATACATTTTAAGTTTGTTGGTCGATGTAAGGGTTGGGGGGACGCACTGTGGACGGAAAACCAAGCTCCCCTTTCGTAGGATTTTTGAAAAATAAAATGTTTTATTTGATAGTTTCAAGTATACAGTTTTGTTGAGTACATTAAAACATTGAGTAAATTAGTAGTTACAGGTTTTTTTTTCAATCTATACCATAATAAAATGACTTTATATATTTCAAATGTATGAAAATGGAATTTATTTTCCTCATAACTTTTGTCTGTCTTGGATTGTAAAGCTGAAACTTTTAGGTATTGTTGCCGAGCTTATACCAAAGCCACTTGACCTTTGACCTTGACCCTGCACTTCCCCGTTCAAATGATATAAATGAATTAAAAATGCATATTTGGACGATGTTGTAATACACGGTAATATACCTCAAATATATGTATATATAAATTTCTTTTACCCAGTATTGAGCCCTGATAGTCAACAAACATGTGACTTGATTTTAACGAAAAAAAAAAAGACGAACTGAAGATCTTCTAGCTAAAAAATGATTTTGATACACTAGCTTATGCTCTTGTCATGAGAGCTGGTGACAGTGAAAATCAAATGGACTTTGCCGAATTAGTGAAGCTAAAAAATCCAGAGGATGCACCGATGCTTCGAGCCTGTCTGAATTTAACGAAACGAATTTTGCCTGCTGATAAGGCACTGGGTATGTCAACATCACTAAAGTTGTCAAAATGGCAATATATAACATTGAGGCAGACAACAAAAGATTTGGGATGTGATATTTTTCCATCATAATGATGTTTTACAGAATGATAAGAAAAAGAAGACAGTGATAACTGATACTGAAACCTAAATTACAGTCAATTTTAAACGTTATGGTCAAGAAACTGTTCAAAACTCTGGTAACTGATGTTACTGGCAGTAATTTGACTCTAGTCAGTAAATGGGGATTTGACGATGCATCTGGACACAGCAACTACAAACAAAAAATGGAAGGTGATGACGCCAGCATCTTCATATGTTCATTTGTTCCGTTGAAAATGATGAAAGATGATACTGATGAAGTGATATGGGAAAATTCCAACCGTCTTCAACTTTTTACTGTCGGCCAATTTATTTCAAATTCGCAAAAGTAAATGATTTGAATAGTGAAGAAGAAATGGCGTCAATTGAAACAGAAATTGATGCTCTACGGCCAATTTTTATTGAAGGTGCAAATGTGAGACACAAGCTACATATGACCATGGCCGATGGCAAGATAACCTCACATCTATCAGGTACCTCCACATCGACATGTGATATCTGCAAAGCGACACCGAAAGAGATGAATAATATCGACATGGTATCACAGAGAAGTCATTCTCCCGACATGTTTAAGTTTAGTCTGTCTTCCCTTCATGCACGTATTAAATGCATGGAATGCATCTTGCACATTGCTTACCGCCTTGACTTCAAGAAATGGCAAGCTAAAGGATATGATTTAAAAATACAATTGGCCAACAAAAAAATAAATATTCAAGAACGATTTCGGTATGAAATGGGACTGCTTGTGGATGGAGTTTAACAAGGTGCAGGAACTACCAATGATTGAAATACTGCCAGAAGATTTTTTGCTAATCCCGAAGTAACTGCCCAGATCACGGGTGTTGATGAAGAACTTATTAAACGGTTTGGAGTGATTCTTCAGGTAGTCTCATGTGGAGAGGTTATAGACGTGGAAAAGTTCCGGCAATATTGTGCTACGCTACAATAGCTCATAGATATGTTTAGCTCTATGCATGGTATTATATGCCCTCAAGTGTCCATAAATTACTCATGCATGGTGCCGACATAATTGAGCACAATAACTTTATTCCAACCGGTAAACTTTCTGAAGAGGCATCCGAAGCTCGCAATAAAGATTTAAAAAAAATCAGAACTCGCGGGAAACTAGCAGAGTTGCAACAAATGAGGATATTAACCGTAATTTGCTGATATCCTCTGACCCATATCTCTCTAGTTTCAGACCTAAGATGAAGCAACTTCGTAGTAAACCTCTATCAGATGAAGCCAAATTGTTATTGTTATTAACTTCTAGTTCAGATAAGTATAGAAAATGTAGACTTCGTAGACATAGGAAACCTGTCTGACTGTGACATTGACTAATTTAATTGTGATTAGGTCCTCCTGAATCATTGAATTCATATCGCATTATTTGTTGTATAAATTCAATTATTAATTTACTCATACGTTTTGAATAAGGATGTTTTTTATCAAGATCAATAGTCACATATGTTTATTGACTATCAGGGCTCAATACTGGGTAAAAAACATTATATATACATATATTTGAGGTACATTACCACGTATTACAACATCGTCCAAATATGCATTTTTAATTCATTCATATCTTTTGAACGGGGAAGTACGGGGTCAAGGTCAAAGGTCAGGTAGCTTTAGTATAAGCTCGGCAACAATACCTAAAAGTTTCAGCTTTACAATCCAAGACAGACAAAAGTTATGAGGAAAACAAATTCCATTTTCATACATTTGAAATATATAAAGTAATTTTTTTATGCTATAGATTGAAAAAAAAAACCCGTAACTACTAATTTACTTAATGTGTTAATGTACTCAACAAAACTGTATACTTGAAACTATCAAATAAAACATTTTATTTTTCAAAAATCCTACGAAAGGGGAGCTTGGTTTTCCGTCCACAGTGGGACGTTCTGGCAATATTAACATTAAAACATGATTTTTCTCGGAATATCCTGCACTTTTGAGAGATGTCGTCGTAGTAAAAATTGATCACCTTGCTAAGACGGTTCGAATGAGATACATTTTAAGTTTGTTGGTCGATGTAAGGCTTGGGGGGACGTTCTGGCAATAAACATTAAAACATGATTTTTCTCGGAATATCCCGCACTTTTGAGAGATGTCGTCATAGTAAAAATTGATCACCTTGCTAAGGCAGTTTGAATGAGATACATTTTAAGTTTGTTGGTCGATGTAAGGGTTGGGGGGACGTTCTGGCAATATTAACATTAAAACATGATTTTTCTCGGAATATCCTGCACTTTTGAGAGATGTCGTCGTAGTAAAAATTGATCACCTTGCTAAGACGGTTCGAATGAGATACATTTTAAGTTTGTTGGTCGATGTAAGGCTTGGGGGGACGTTCTGGCAATAAACATTAAAACATGATTTTTCTCGGAATATCCCGCACTTTTGAGAGATGTCGTCATAGTAAAAATTGATCACCTTGCTAAGGCAGTTTGAATGAGATACATTTTAAGTTTGTTGGTCGATGTAAGGGTTGGGGGGACGTTCTGGCAATAAACATTAAAACATGATTTTTCTCGGAATATCCAGCACTTTTGAGAGATGTCGTCATAGTAAAAATTGATCACCCTGCTAAGGCAGTTTGAATGAGATACATTTTAAGTTTGTTGGTCGATGTAAGGGTTGGGGGGACGTTCTGGCAATATTAACATTAAAACATGTTTTTTCTTGGAATATCCTGCACTTTTGAGAGATGTCGTCATAGTAAAAATTGATCACCTTGATAAGACGGTTTGAATGAGATACATTTTAAGTTTGTTGGTCGATGTAAGGCTTGAGGGGACGTTCTGGCAATAAACATTAAAACATGATTTTTCTCGGAATATCCCGCACTTTTGAGAGATGTCGTCATAGTAAAAAATGATCACCTTGCTAAAACGGTTCGAATGAGATACATTTTAAGTCTGTTGGTCAATGTAAGGGTGGGGGGACGTTGTGACGAAATTAACACTAAAACATGATTTTCTCGGAATATCCCGCACTTTTCAGAGATGTCGTCATAGTAAAAATTGATCTGCTTGCTAAGGCGGTTCGAATGAGATACATTTTAAGTCTGTTGGTCAATGTAAGGGTTGGGGGGACGTTGTGACGAAATTAACACTAAAACATGATTTTCTCGGAATATCCCGCACTTTTGAGAGATGTCGTCATAGTAAAAATTGATCAGCTTGCTAAGGCGGTTCGAATGAGATACATTTTAAGTCTGTTGGTCAATGTAAGGTTGGGGGGACGTTCTGACTCATCGTCCTTTGCTTAAAAGGTAATTTCCCTGACCGTACACACATTAGTATTCCGGTTAACCTATAACACTAGCCTAAAAAATATTGTTATGCTACTCGTAAGATTGAGTTTTGTCAATAATACTCGTACATCGGATTTGAACTCGATCCATCTCACTAGCTAAAATACGCTTTAATCGATGAGCTATTCCCATCCCAATGCATACATTCATAAATTCACGCCTTATTCCCTTGGGAGGCATACAGAACGCCATCTGCTATAACTATCTTTACATGCCGCTTCAATTTTCTACCAATTCAGTTTAATTCGATATAGTATATTGTATGTTTCAGGTACATTCAGGAAGCAAGTGACATTGTTTCTCTGTCGTGTATCCCAATGGCGAATAATGTGAGTAATAAAACTGTCAACTTCACTTCGTGCAAGCGTTGTCGTGTACAGTCGCTAAGAAAAGTAGAAGAACGCGCGGTGACATTTTGTGAATGAAGACTTGCTGACTATAACTTGTTTGGAACAAATGATTGATGATGAGCAATGGTGGCCCAGTGGCATCAGCCCTAACTTACCAGTTGTGAGTCGTGAGTTCGAACCCAGGCAGGCACTTAAATTTGCGTTTAATTTCATCACCACTGCTCTCAAAACGGTGAATGAAAACATCGTGAGGAAACCGGCATGTGTCATCCATCAACCCGCACTCTGGGCCCGTATTGTGGAGTATGGCCCACCACCTCTCATAGAGAGGAGGCCTGTGTCCCAGCAGTGGGAACATTATAGGCTGATTATGAATGAAAAAATAATCATTTGTATGCTGTATCTATCGTTTAATATTGTGCACTTGGTTTGTGTGTTGGCTTGTGTTAATTGGTTTGACAGTGTAAAGATTGTAGATAAACCAATACATAAATAAATGAAAGAATATAACGAAAAGAAACACAAATTAGACTTCATGATATTTCCGAAATAATCAATGAATTTTATCGCAGACTGTGCAGTGTACGTATCGGATCTAAGGTTCCAAGCGACTAGAGTGCACGTTTGTTTAAGTTTGTGAAACTATAGTAGAGTGTTACGACTTTGTTTGTTTGTTCAGGAATTGTGTCTTAAGATCGGGAAAATATTGCTTCTTACAACTAAGCAATTAATTAAAGTTTTGGATAGGTAAGAGGTATATACCCTCTTCTGTGTAAGTTGTATTGCGCCACAAAAATATTACATATTACGGCAATTCAAACAAAACAGTGTTGTATTAAAGTGGAATTTAATATCCAAAAATAAAACTACCAAACTAAGTTCATTGCACTCAGTACAATGTACAAAAATACAGTGTAAATGGGCGCGCTTTTGATCCCGATCACGCCTGATGGAAAGCGATAGATGAGGTCTATGATGGAACGAGCGTGAACGCGCGTTCAGCCATGGCGGCCAATCTCAAAAGAAACTAGAATTCGGCACGAGAGATATAATAATGCACAAGTAAGTGTGTTTCTTCCCTTAATCTCATTGCCCGATCAAAATCAAAAGTCATTAATTCAAACTAGGCTGAGAATCAGCACTTTTCGAACGTCAAAATTACAAAAGACAGTTCCTCAAAACGCCCGCCCTTCACCGCTTCTTAGTGCTTTCGCTGGGGAGAAGAAGTGGCACAACAAACTCCCCAACAGCACAGCTGTCTGTTCAGTTAGAAAATACTAAATTATATACAATACTAGGTATGCAAAGTAATTAACATTACAAGACACAGAACATTAAATTATTTTCCATGTCAGCTAGCCATGCTAATTGTAACACTGGCCCGTGCGTAGTTTACAGAAATTAATTGGAAACAAGCTGATGATGGTTTCTATTTGAACTATACTACTCACCACCGTGCTAAAGTAAATTTATAGGGTATATTCTGCTAGGGAAAGATTCAATTAAACAAGTACCTTCTTACACAATACAAGTTTATTGGAATTAATACTTAAGGCACACATACAAACAAAGTGGCGAGCCACTAAAATAATGCCTCTTTCCCTGCTACTATGGCATTCACCCACACAACTAGTCTCCGTACCTAGTGGTATGGGTGAAGACCTGCATGAGACAAAAGCAGTTTCTCAGAGTCGCTATGCGAGTCCGCGAGGGAATAGATCAATAACCTTACTAGCTCACGTACATGTGTCGACCTATTTGGACTGTGCTCATATGGGGAAAATAACTAATATGCTAAGCAAACCCGAGACACAATATCTTTACGAACAACTGGTCTTAACACCTAGCCTTTTTACAAAAGGCCTAACTCTCTCATAGGTTAAATTATTATCTTACACGGATAACCTCTCAGTTTTGAACTCAGTTAATACCAATCAGTTAAAGTCTCTCAGTTGACCACATTCAGTTCATACCAATCAGTTAGTTCTGACCTCAGTCAGTTGACGGATCGTCGGTCCTTGGCTTCGCTCACAGGAGGTTCCTGTGAGCACACGCGAACGCGGCCTACGGACGAGATGGTGACGCTTTCGTTACCTGGAGTGGCGTACTTCCCTCATAACCGGGAACCGGCTAAGTAAGGCCTTCCTGAACGTCGGATGACCACACCGCAAGGGATAACCTTAAAGCCGCCTGCGCTCTGATGAATTCCAAATCATCACACAACGGCGCAACATCCAGGCATCAATTTAGCTGCGCATAGCACCAATCAAAAGAAGGCTAGCATAACAAGCCAGACCTGTAACAACGTCCTCGTGTCAGAACACACATGCAAGAGACCTGGGCTATAGGCTAACCAGCAAGAATAAAGCAAATGGTTGATTACTCACAGGATTCTGCTCTTACTGGATTTATATTAAAAACCCATCGGGTTATTTGGGCACATCCCGTTCCTCTCAGGATATAAAGTCCCTCTCAAACAGCCCCCAGGCTCGTGTTCTTGGTCGTCTAAGACCGGACACGGAACACCGTTTCTTTCCAAACCAATCTGACAGTTTCTCGAATAATCTTCCACAGACTATATAAGATTATTATCGATTTTTATCTTTAATACATTCGACATTGTTTTTTAATTAAAAATATGGTGAATTATGTATGTTTGTTTATTTGTTTTAATTAACTGTTAAACTGTAATTAATTTATTAAACACAAAAAACCGTCTTTGCGTAACGTAAACCACCATGTCAATCGCTATTCCACGACAGGTGTCGCTAGTATTAGTTTTGCAACGTCACAATGCCCCTCTTCCCACAATAAGGTTTTTGTGTACGCAAAAACCAACACCGCCCTCGGTGTTATAACACTGGAGTGGGTAAACAAATTCTCATAGAAAGCTCAGTGGAAGAGTACAAATCTTTATAATCAGATGATTCTGAAACGACAGATATAATAATTTTTAAGATGAAATATAAATAATTTCCTTAATTTCTCCTACTGTTAGTAAATGACCAACCTTATAAAATCCAAACTGCCAGGAAACTTATTCTGCTTACAAATCTTCCTACATTCCGGGCTTAACCCCCCCATTCTTTCATACTTCCCTAAATTTTCCTCTCTTTCAATCCTGTAGCAACCTGCATTCATATCGCAGGAAGCCACCTCTTGCATACTCCCGAATTCCGTCTGTATACCAGTGGAACTCTGCATTGTTTATTACAAATCTAAACGATCCTCCTGGTGAATATGTTCAGCGAGCTGATACATATATAGGGCAACCAATGTGCATAACTCACCAGGCAAGACGTATACAGCGTTCCCAGAAATAAAACTTCTGAAAACATAATGGTGGTTTGGCTTATTTTAAGAGTCACCGGCCGCTCGTAACTAGATAAACACTAGTGCTATCTAAAGTCTCACCGAAATCTCGGCAAAACAAAACAATTAGTGAAGGCCTATTTTAGAAGTCACAATCCGCTTCATAAAAAAAAAATACAACCAAGCAAACTTGGCTATAAACAACGTGTAGGCTTATTTTAGAAGTCACTATCCGCTTCAGTCAAGGCCTATTTTAGGAGTTACTACCCGCTCCATAAGAAAAACCAACCAAGCAGATTGATTATAAATATCGTGAAGGCTTATTTTAGAAGTCACTATCCGCTTCAGTCAAGGCCTATTTTAGGAGTTACTACCCGCTCCATAAGAGAAACCAACCAAGCAGATTGATTATAAATAGTGTGAAGGCTTATTTTAGAAGTCACTATCCGCTTCAGTCAAGGCCTATTTTAGGAGTTACTAACCGCTCCATAAGAAAAACCAACCAAACTTGGTTACAAAAGTTATGGTCCGAGCCATAAAAATAAGTTTGTTATTAAACGCAAGGCATGCAAAACGGCATAATTCCCGTATAAATTTTGAACAAAACCCTAAACTCGCGTTCATAATTTAATATAATAAACAAAACGATGTACTACCATGTGCAGCATTATAGTTTCGTTACGCCTCGTCGTTGTTGTTCGAATAGACCTCAAAGCAACACGTGAAATCACGGACTACGGCTAATATATTGTAAACTGCTACATCATATAAATTAACATGGCTAAAAGCAAACCAAGCCATTTAATTATAAAAAATAATATAATAAATATACATATACATAATATATATTTATATCTATTATGGCTGAATATACCCCTGTCTGGCTTGAATAGTGTTGACTCTGTGTTGAGTTTGTTATAATCAGAAACACTTAAAAAAAAAATCTATTTACCCATTTCGACCGGTTCTGGTGGTTGGTGACTGACTGTTGAAACTAGTTTTTTAGAATATTTGGTAAATTTTATGTTCCGGAATTAATTTAAAAAAATATAATATTCAAAAAATATTTCTAAATAAATAATTTATTTTTTTCATTTATGAGAGGAAACAACTGACTACCGTTTAAATGTCCCTTTCCACCATGTTAGTGTGTGGTGCGCCCATAGTGAACTTGAGGTACGTTAAACTTCTATAGTAGCCTATGAAACTCTGATCCCGTAAATTGAACCTCATTAATGGTAATTACGGTTTCAGGAATCCCGTGAGCAAGAAGAACATACATAATTCTCAAAGTTCCGGCTACCAAAGCACTAGTTGTGTAATGGTGTCAGTAACATTTTTTTTATATAACAGCAAATAATAACTACAAGTAAATGTACGAGTCGCATGCAAGTAATGCATAAACCGCAACCTCATACGTCAATTCGCCCTCAAGATGGGAATGTCAATATACTGTCTCTAAATCCATTATTATTCTAATTATTTTTAATTTGTAACGTTATATTTCAATATAATAAATGCAAAATTAAAACGCAAATGGTGTATATCGTGTTTCCGAACGCACCGTAATATTTCAAAACGTCAAATGTCATGTCAATATGTTTTATAGGTTAAGTTCCAATGTATGAAAACGAATGTCGATGATAAACAATGCTGTTTTATGGAATGCCGGTTGTATTTTAACTCTGGGTTTAATGATGAGTGTTTTAACGTTAAACGTCTAAGTGACCGACCAGTTGTCATAAAAAATTCCAAGTGTTTAGTTTCAATGAAAGTTAAATGTTATTGTTCAATGATTCACACAAATTTCAGCTCCCTGTATCGCACAATCCAATTAATAATAGTAAAACTCGCCTGTAGTGTTATTATCTTACCATTGAAATCCTCTATAACAAAAAAAAAAACCGCTAGAACACTACTGAGAACTGCGTCATAGAAACTTTACAATTTTTAAGTTTACCCCCAAATTAATTTTATTACTGTTACAGAAATTTATATTGGGTTTATTGAATTATAATACAATGTTTCACTATATAAATGCAATACAGTTTATCTGAACATGAACTGAAACAAACACGTGAACATAAATATGCAAGAACTGTTATGTTTTATATTGTAAATTAATTTTCTTTCAGTTTTAATAATTATTACTTGTACCTGTGAGTTGCAAGAAATAAACAAACTTTACCACAAATGCAAACTAGTATGTTACAAAACTTCCAAATATATAGGTAATATTAAGTCATCAAACACTAAACAATCATTTGGTACATAGAATAGTCCCAAAATAATTAACAGAATGCAACTTGTTCAACTTGTGAGTTGAGCATACATACAAATAAGGAAATGACCTTTATCAACACTCTGCACCTTACCGGTCCAACAAAGAAATGGTTAGAATGTGGTGCGTTGACCACTTTATATTTAAAACTTATAAACTAGCCTTAAACTAAAACGAGAATCCGCCAACTGAAAGGACTGAGAGAACTGACAGAGAGAGAGAGATACCGTTATCAATCTGTTCACCTTATACAATTAAATAATTATATACCGTTGGGCGCCAACTGTACCCTAACATATTGTCAATTGGGTCGACCTAATTAGGTCTGACGCTCCTATGGGGAAAATAACTAATATTTAAGCAAACCCGAGACACAATATCTTTACGAACAACTGGTCTTAACACCTAGCCTTTTTACAAAAGGCCTAACTCTCTCATAGGTTAAATTATTATCTTACACGGATAACCTCTCAGTTTTGAACTCAGTTAATACCAATCAGTTAAAGTCTCTCAGTTGACCACATTCAGTTCATACCAATCAGTTAGTTCTGACCTCAGTCAGTTGACGGATCGTCGGTCCTTGGCTTCGCTCACAGGAGGTTCCTGTGAGCACACGCGAACGCGGCCTACGGACGAGATGGTGACGCTTTCGTTACCTGGAGTGGCGTACTTCCCTCATAACCGGGAACCGGCTAAGTAAGGCCTTCCTGAACGTCGGATGACCACACCGCAAGGGATAACCTTAAAGCCGCCTGCGCTCTGATGAATTCCAAATCATCACACAACGGCGCAACATCCAGGCATCAATTTAGATGCGCATAGCACCAATCAAAAGAAGGCTAGCATAACAAGCCAGACCTGTAACAACGTCCTCGTGTCAGAACACACATGCAAGAGACCTGGGCTATAGGCTAACCAGCAAGAATAAAGCAAATGGTTGATTACTCACAGGATTCTGCTCTTACTGGATTTATATTAAAAACCCATCGGGTTATTTGGGCACATCCCGTTCCTCTCAGGATATAAAGTCCCTCTCAAACAGCCCCCAGGCTCGTGTTCTTGGTCGTCTAAGACCGGACACGGAACACCGTTTCTTTCCAAACCAATCTGACAGTTTCTCGAATAATCTTCCACAGACTATATAAGATTATTATCGATTTTTATCTTTAATACATTCGACATTGTTTTTTAATTAAAAATATGGTGAATTATGTATGTTTGTTTATTTGTTTTAATTAACTGTTAAACTGTAATTAATTTATTAAACACAAAAAACCGTCTTTGCGTAACGTAAACCACCATGTCAATCGCTATTCCACGACAGGTGTCGCTAGTATTAGTTTTGCAACGTCACATAATATACCAAAAAATACAATAAAAAGCAAGAAAATAATAAATCAAAATTAGAAATGTAACCAAAACATGGCGTGACAGCTTACACATTTATGTTATGCTAGGTTCTGTTCACATAGCTGCCACTTGTCGCAAATGATAAACTAGGACCATCGAAGTAAAATAAACGAACAAGTTATTACTACTAATAACAACAATAGAACCAGCAAGACGACCAGTCACCACAAGCAGCACCCGTTCACGAGCTTAACGCAAATATCCGCCATTACCCCCTCGCCATATTTGAGGGAAGGAGGCAACCCGACCCCCGACGCTACCGCAAGCAGTGACATCTAAGCAAGCATGACAAACTTGCTGCCAGTTGCTCCGGCAAGAATAATAATATGATCAATCGTCGAGGTTGCTAGCTAATGCGTCGAGACAGGACAGCAATCCGACACGACCGGAGAGAGATCAGGCGCGAGACCAACGGCTTAACGCGTTATTTTCGTGAAGCCAGTGCAGCAGTGTCGAGATGAATATCAAATTGGAGTTGACACTACAAAACGCCATCTGATATAACATACTATTCTGCTTACTTCCATGGAATGACTCCGTTAAATTCATACCCATACTATCCATACTAATATTATAAATTCGAAAGTAACTCTGTCTGTCTGTATGTTACCTTTTCACGCCTAAACCACTGAACGAATTTAGACGAAATTTGGCAGAGAGATAGATTGCATCCCGGGGAAGGATATAGGATAGTTTTTATCACGATATTCCCACGGGATCAACACTTACGCGGGTGAAACCGCGGGGCGCAGCTAGTTATATATATATCAATGTATGTATTTACATGGTTTCCACAATTATGTAACCTTTTCAAAGAAAACAAAAGTGATAACTAAAGACCGGATTATATGCAACATAAAAAGCTTGAAATATGCATGCAAATATGCATGAAAAATGCTTGAAATATGCACGAAAACTGACAAAATATGCAACATTAAATGACTAACTTTTTTTTTTTGTAAATATTATTCCTTTACATTTAAGTTTATTGTTATTTGAAACTTTTTAGTGCACGAAATATTTTTCTCGCAAACTCGACAATACAAAACAGTTCCGTCGTAAGTAAATGTTTCAGGAAAGTCACTTATCCACGAAGACACACTTTTTTTTTCGGGAGGCATTGTACAATTTGACACAAAAACTTTAACTGCAGATCAATGAGCACGCGCGTCAACAATTAAAGCAATAACATGCATAATAGGTGGGAGGAAGGAGTAGTGCGGTAGGCGAGTGCGACGATCATTTGTCTCTTTCATTTTATTATCGTACCAAAATCAAAGACGCGCGGCTGCTGAGTGCGCTGCGCTCGAAAAATACTGTAAATTATAGCGATAATATGCATCATCACTAGATCTTAGGAAAAATATGCAATTAGCGCTGAAAATGGCTTAAATATGCAAATGCATATGCAAATATGCAAATGCATATTATCCGGTCTCTAGTGATAACATATTAATTGAAGGTTCATTAGCCTAGCCCAATGGCTATAGCAATACATTTGGACAAATGTGACGGGTACCCCATTTCTGAATGTGACTGTTATTTCAAAGCGGAGACGAAACCAGGTGGGGTACGAAACTTGGCAGGGTTCCAATTTCTTGGAACATTTGTAAGTGATAATTTCAGTTCTGGCATTGCAAAGAAATTCTTTGGCTTTTGTGCCTGACTGAATAAATTACTGTTATGTAGTAATTATTAATGAGTAACATTTTTTTTTTTCAATTTGTAAGCAAAGAAAGATGTAATAAATAATTTGTAAATACAACCGGTCTGTACATTATGTACTCGTACACCATTTACTGGGTTGGTGGAAACATAAAATAAAATACTTGCAGACTTAGATGTTGATATATTTTATAACACTGGGTTCTTAAGTAGTAGTAGTATACAAGATCACTGAGAACTAGTGAAGCTCCACATTTTTTTTTTTTGGGAAAGGGATCTCGCAGTTCATTCAACCTATGAGGTTGTCGTCTGCTTAACCGGGCTTGCCTGTGGATGCCTCAAAAATTAAGCCCTTCAGCCAGGAAAGTGAAGCTCTACACAAAATGTGCCTATATTTAAACCACAACTACATGGGCACAAGTAGTGGGTACCCTATGCTGTATTTTAATTATTCATTCCAATAAAACTATTTATTTCAGTTTTGATTCCCGACAGGTATCGAAACCATAACCCTGAGCCGCGATCGTATCCAATCATAGCGTTGACACACACACACATAGATAATCACGACTGTAAACTAACTTACCAATCAATTTAAAGCAAATATAAATTAATCAGTCTTATAGAATCAATCAGTCTTATATACCGTGAAATTTTATCCCTTGTCCTCTTAAGGGGAAAAAACTCAGCTGTTCCCTACATTGTAGGGAACCGCTGATTTTTTTTCACGATTTCAGGTTTGGTCCCATAGTAAAAGTTGTTCATAATGATGAGTACAATGACCCTTAAGAGGAAAACGACGATTAAAATTTCACGGTGTATACAATAGAAAATCAAATGTGTCTCATTAGCGGAGCTCAATGAGTTAATCGTATTATTAATCAAACTAGCTAGCCTATACATTTATCATTGCACATATTCTGCCTAATCATTATTGTCCCGCACACGGTCTATTCTGTAAAAAACTCACGGTGATAAATTCAGTTAAAAAAAAATGATAACGTGAGCTTTATTGTCCTATTCCACTTTATGCTAGGGACACATTGACACCTCACTTTACCTAAGTTTCTACGGTGAGATTTCTACAGAATAGATCAAACTATTCAACTATATTCGAATTACACACGTTCTTCCCAACAATAAAATAAAACACCACTTTTTCAAACACGTCACAAAAACTGAGTCACGTACTTCAAATAGCTGTAAGCTACGCCGTAGCACTTGTAAAGTAGTAACGCGTAGCACACGTAGCGTCGTAGCCACGTAGCTTCGTAGCTCGTAGCAATAAATAAATTGCCAGCATTAATCGTAGCGGCTGAATGTGACCAGAGGGACTGAAGGAGGTGTGAATGTTAGTTGTGTTGTGACAATGATGTATACAAGTATGTGTAGTCTAGCCTTATTTAGACTTAATGTGACTATATCGATAGGTTCTTGAACTGTTAAAATATTGGATGAAGTTTATTTCGAGTACCTACTTACTTCGTGTATGGGTCACGAGCGCACTTTAGTTAAAAAGTTTGGAAATGACCTTGCCCACGCCCCTATTCGATTTGATCCATACTTCCAGGGACACCCTGTATACAGACGAATTGAGAACCTCCTCCTTTTTTAAGAAGTCGGTTAAAAATACTCAATTATACCCAGATAGATCATCTTCGTTTTTTGGAGGTCTGCCCACAGTTTTGTTTATTTTTACTAACCCTGAGAATGTCAGTGAATTTTTGTACGGTTCAAAAGTTATGACCGATTTTAATTTTTTTTTTCAATCACTTCGCTTAGTGTTCGAAGAAAATAATCATAAAAAAATACTATCAGGGCTTTCTCAAAAAAAAAAATTGATAGCCCTGATAGTTTTCACGAATTCGACCTTTCCTCTCTTTTTTTTTAGTTTTTTTTTTTGCTAAAACGTTTGGAAATGACCTTGCCCACGTCCCTATTCGATTTGATCCATACTTCCAGGGACACCCTGTATATGTTTTGAAATGTTTTTTTTTCACTTAGTGTATGTTGATGATGTTATATTAACTGTTATTTACATAGCAAGTAAGTGGTACTTATGTAAATTTTTGTGGGGTAAGTACCACAACTAAAAAGTGATAAATAAGAACGAATACAAAAAAAAAAAACAACTTCCAAAAAGCTCTGTCGTTGTCCTTTGTTTTGTCTCTTCGTTTTTTGATACCGACTCTCCCGAAATTAAAGTTATATTTCAATTCGTTGTGTTTTTTTTTTGTAATTCGGGTGTTTTTCATTAGGAAACTCTCACAAAATTACAGCCGGGAATCCAGATTACGGACTCCAGTGCGGGTCGCTCCTAATCATCATCTGCCTAGCCTTTTCCCAACTATGTTGGGGTCAACTTTCAGTCGAACCGGATGAAGCTGAATATAGCAGATCGCCCCTAATATGGGACCTAAACATGACTGACAAACCTTTATTGGAATACATACCGTCAAACGGGGTAAATAGGGATGCAGGGGTGAATCGGGACAAAACTCTAAAAGGGATTTTAACATTAAAATAATATAGTTTGCGGCCAAAAAGGACCCTAATATGTTTACTGTAATTTAATTAACGATTACGTGCCCTTATTGATAACAAATTATATTATTTCAACGTTAAAATCCATTTTTAAATTCCGTCTCGATTCACCCCTGCATCCATATTCACCCCGTTTGTAGGTACCTACGTTATGTTATAAATTAACAATAGGCTTCATAAACTAGGCTCAAGGAGATTTATTGAGCCCCATTCTGAATCACTCAAAATAAACTTTCCGACGTGACAATTGTTGTTGTGAAAACTAAGTTACTCCCAGCGTGTCGCAGCTAGTCAAAATGTTTGAGTTGTCAAGACTTGTCACTTACTTTAACAAGTCATACGACCGCTCTCTTGATTAACTGAGAGCGTTGATGAATTATTTGTGTGTATATGTGTGTGTGTGTGCGAGGTCCTATAATGATTTCGTCTGAAATTGCTTTTGATAATGAACTGATTTATGAAGGAGGGTCGGTGTCAGGCTGGCGGCCGGCTGATAAACTTTTCCAAAATCTAAAGCAACATGAATGGAAGAACTAATGTATTATATACTAAAACCTTCCTGAAAGTATGGAGATCACATTAGTGAAAGAATTATCAAAATTAGTTCATTAGTTTTTGAGAAAATCGCGGACATACATACATACATACGGGTCGAATACAGAACCTTCTTTTTTGAAGTCGGTTAAAAAGACATGTTGCGCTGACCCCAAATAAATTGGGATAAGGGCAGCAGAATGATGATGATGATGTGAACGATTTCTAGTGTTTACTAGAAGAAGTCATTGACCGGTTTTAGTCTTGAGCTAAACTAAAAAGTCGCATCACATTTATTTAAACTTGTTAGTACGTGTGTTACGGCTTACACTAACGAAGTCCTTTGCAAATGAACGCAAAGTAAAAGTACAGTAAGTGGACGCATAGTAGAAACTTTAATTGGAATGTAACTACGTGGGTGGTTTTAAATGTAAATGATTACAATGTGAGGGCACAGCTCTAAAGTCATTCAGTTGACCGTCCTGAAAAGTAAAGAACTAAATGCAATCAATTTATATTTTCTGAACTTTTGCACGTGAGTAACTGCACGTACCCACATTAATTTCATTTAGTTTAGTTGCATTTTTCAAGATTAAAACTATTACCTAAGTATTTTTTTGTTCTTTGTATGTAGGTAATAAAAGTTTCTCACAAACAAATAATTGTAATAATTCCATTATTAGCCAAAACTTATAATTAAAATAATAAATTAAATCTATAATATATAAATGAATCGCTGAATGTGTTGCTAAGCGCATATCTCGAGAGCAGCCGATTTCGCTAATTATTTTATTATAATATTCCTTGAAGTACGAGGATAGTTCTTCCGGAGAGAAAAATTTAAAAAATTGCCTGAAAAAAAAAAGCCGGGACGGGCCGCTAGTAATTGATAAAATAATATGATTTGCATAATATTTACCAGCGAGTCGGTTTTAAAATTTAAATTAAAATCTAAATAATAATTAACTTAATGAGGTTGTACGTCAATTTATTAGCAGCAAAAAAGATAATAGTTCATGGGCATCCTTTTAAGGGGTCATTGTACTCATCATTATGAACAACTTTTACTATGAGACTAAACCTAAAATCGCGAAAAAAAATCAGCCGTTCCTTGCATTTATGTTCACATAACTCGTCAAAATGTAGGGAAGAGCTGATTTTTTTTTTCGCGATTTCAGGTTTTTTAATATCTCCCGGGCCGGGCGGTCTCGGCTGAGATAGGCTGCCATGGTCGTAATTCGGTCTGGAAGACTAAGTAATTATTATAATGACAAATAGAGCGTTATGCCAAATCGTTTACTTGGTGGTTCACATTGTGGCTATTTTAAAACATTCGTTCGTTTTCACTATGTAGTTTGGTTGCAGGGAAAACAAGTGATGATTGTGAATTGAGTGGAACCGAAAATTAATATTGTTAACGGTAGTTAAATTAAATGGACACCCAATAATTTATCGATAAGTATACTCGTTGGAGATGGCATAGGAAATGTACAGACGCCAGCACATCAAACTACCCGAAACTGTCAAATTTTCCCAGTCAACTTTGAACCTTATGTTTTAGCGATAAAATTGAAAATGTATGAAAAAAAAAAATTGACAGATTGTAGTAGCTTCTGTACAGTCACGTCTAAAAGTATGTGTACACTTGGCAATTTCCAATTGCGATTTTTTCGTGAAATAACGAATGCAACGTTGAAATACGATACATAACATGAACCTATGGGTGCGAAAATACTATTTTCGTAATAACATAAAATTTCATTCAAAAATAAAGGAGAAAATCGCCTTTGAATAAAGCCAAGTGTATACATACTTTTAGACGTAACTGTATATAGGAGATGGCGGGACAAGCTGGATAAGTTCCGTCAAAACTCGAAGGAGGACGAGGCTCCCGAAAGATGGAAGGAGTGGAGCGAGGCTTTTGCCCAGGAGTGGGACACTAGGCTGGGGATAAAAAAAAACTAGTTGTTAATAATACCCACAAACAAACCCTACGACCAAATTGAATGTCTATAAATACCAGGAGGTATTGTCCGAGAATTGTGCCCCACGCACAGTCTAACACAAGGAAGACACAGCACACAAGCCATCCGCCAGTAGTACCACGTTTGTTTATATTATTTGTTTACTCTGTGTTCGTTGTATGTCGTCTTGTATAAACTGGTTCTGTTTAATTAGGCTGTCGAGAAGATTTAAGAGATTAACTGCGAGTTTGTAGAGCTTAGCTTGCAGTGTTGTTTTGTGTTGTTTTGTGATACGGTAAGTAAAGTTGGGGAAGAAGATTGGGGACTTCTAGGACATTTTATGTAGGTAAATATCATCATCTGCCTAGCCTTTTCCCAACTATGGTGGTGTCGGCTTCCATTCTGACTGGATGCACCTTTATTTCGCTCGTTCCATTAAAATCCCCTAGACCAGTCCCCTAGGGGACTACACAGCACTCAACGTTCCACTACGATCCCCTATGCTGGGGATTCTCTAAGTACTAATAAATGCTATTCCTTTATAATCCCTTCTAAATAAAAAAGCCACTTACAACATAACAATATGTGAACCGACTGCCTATAAGGTAGAATTGTTGACCAAAATTGCCTACGGGTAAGTTAATGAAGAAAGCTTTGTTTAAGAATCTTTTAAATAATCACCAGTTAAATGTCACTTAGCCAGATTCTAGCAATAACCACAAAGAGTTAAAATTCCTCAGCCCAGAGCTAAAGATAAAGATAAAGATGTATTTATTTGTTTAAACATGTGTAACATTATACATAGCTGATATGCACATATGGATGGAAAAATATTTCTGGTTCATCATGTTTTGCCATATTTGGCGTACAAAATAGTATTAGTAGTAATTAGTTGGAGTTATAAAAACGAAATTATCAAATTATAGTCACAAAAATATAGTCAAAAAAATAATTAATAATAATTAAAACAATAAAATTAATAAAACTCAATACCTACATATTAATTCATTCAAAATTTGTCATTTAAAAACTCCGTAACATTATAGTATCCCTTATTAATTAGCAATGTTTTAGCTCTCTCTTGAATGAATTGATATTCATTTCCTTAAGGGAATTAGGAATTTTATTATATATTAACGTTAAATCATTTTATAATCGCTTTTTAATGTCACCATTTCACGAACAATGAGCACGATGCACGACATGATTTTGCAAACAAACGAGCGAATTTGTGAAACATTTCATCGAGCAAAGGCTCAAGCCTGCAGATCCGACATTTCAACGAAAATTAAACGCAAAATAAGAAGGAATGTCACAGGTCACCGTGAGCATTACTTCGACCACCGTGTCGAGCATTCGTAAAAAACGAAATGCTCGAGAAAATGCTCGCTTTTAAATGAGCTCTGAACAGCATGATCATCGTCATTTGTAACACTCCCATTTTCTAAAAATAATCATAATAAATGCTAAAATTTAAGTGTCATATTTACGCAACAGCTGTGAATACTGAATAGAAACCCAAGCCAACACTAATGATGTACAAAACTACTCTTTAAGAGGCGGAGTCACACATGAAACCTAGTTCGTTACTCATTCCAGTTATTTTTAGTCTGTTTTCATATTTCCATGACATTTTCAGGATATTGTATAGTGAATGAGATATCTATACGCCATTTGTTTTAATAACTCTAATATCTTTCGTTCTGAGAATCCTTCGGAAGGATAAATAAAAGTGTTTGTCTGTAATAATGCGTATTAACCATATTATTCCATTTGCTGAATATTTGCTATGTCTTCGCGAATTATTTGGTATTCAATTACTTTTTATTACATAATGCCAAGCGTTTTGATAGTTTTCGTTTGTTTCTGGTAACTGTATTTTGATAAACATAGTATTTTTAATATTTCAAAATGAGATGCTTGAGAAGAATAAATGAATAATGATGATTACAAATATCACACTATAAAGGCGAAAGTTTGTGAGTGTGTGTTTAATGTTTGTTACTTCTTCACACTCAAACGGCGGGCAAAATTTTGATAATATTTAGTATGGAGGTAGCCGACACCCTGGATTAACATAAAGGCTACTTTTTATCCTGATATTCCCACGAAATCGACACTTATGCGGGTGAAACCGCGGGGCGCAGCTAGTAAAAAATAAATGTAAAAACTAAGATGCATTTTATTTAATATGGATGCAGCCCAGGGAATGATTTCAAGAGAGTTGTAGTACCCAGAGCTGATTACGGCACATAGCTCTTACCTGACTCGGCTTAGGTACTTACTGGTACAGCTCACCGTGAAAGCTTAAGGAGATTGTAGTGAGGCAATGGTAGTTGGATTTTATTACAAGTGACTTCTACTCTATGGTTTTTAGTTTAATATAAACAGACACATAATACATACACCGTGTCAGTCCATTCGGTCTATAATTGTTGAAGAGGACCAAACTAAACCACATAACGGTCGCATTGGCTTCTTTCTTATCCTATCAATTATTCATAATTTTAAAAGGGTCGAAAATATTTGTATTGGCTCCAATAGAATTCTCATAATCAAAATCATTTTTGACGATGCATTCTCCTTTTTATTTAACTGTTTTCTCAGTTTCTAAACGAAAACAAATTGAGCCGCTACGAATCTCTGTCATGCTATTATTTTATCACCATTACAATGGCTATGTGGCGGCATCTACATCACCACACGTGAACTACGCGGCACGATAACGTTACGCAAAATTCTGCATCGCGCAAGCAGAGTTTACCGCGCAACTAGCAGATATACAACGTCCCCGCATGTATCGTCGCACCCAACTGGTCGGTGGGTCCTCCCTTTTCTATAAAGGATGAGTGAACTTTACACCCTGTTCCTCAAGCTAAGTACTCTACTATAGCTACTATTCTATAGTTACTTTTCTGACAATTCGTATTCACGCAAAAACTAACATTAAAAAACCGGCCTCCTGTCACCAGGGCATAGTAACAGGTAAAGTTTTCCCGAACAACAACTTTACGACAACCTCTTTTATGTAGTTCGTGCAAATAAATGGACCGAGTAAACAAATGAATCACGTTTCTTACATATGCCAAATAAGATTTGCCGAGTCCTCAGAATCATGGCAGATAGGTACACAATGACGCAGTGACTACACTTGATTGTCATAGAAACGCTATACAGGGTGAAATTGAACACATGCGACAAATCGAAATGGGAGATTATACTCGTCATTATGAACAACTTTTACTATGGGACCAAACCTGAAATCGCGAAAAAAAAATCAGTTATTCCCTACATTTATGTTCGCATAACTCGCCAAAATGTAGGGAACAGCTGATTTTTTTTTCGCGATTTCAGGTTTGGTCCCATAGTAAAAGTTGTTCATAATGATGAATATAATCTCCCATTTCGATTTGTCGCATGTGTTCAATTTCACCCTGTATAATGTGTGAAGTCACTCTTCTCAGTATGGATACTTTTTCTTGTGACTAACTACAGTATTCTATTCTATTTTTCTCTATGGCAATGGTGCCGATGTCGATAATTAAGGAAATTTCTCGCCGACTGGTCGACACTTCACGTGAGCAAAGGGCTGGGTCTTTCTTTGGTCAAAGAATTAGCATTGCCATTGAACGTGGCAATGCTGCCAATCTTCTGGGCACGTTTCCGGATGACAGCACTTCGACAGTACTTCGGCAGTACTTCGACACCTAAGTGTCCATTTGTTTTTGTGTTTATTTGTATAGCTGGTAGTCATATGATTTAGTACCTAGTGTAACCAGTTAGTTATCTATATATACAATAATAATAATAAATACATTTCTTTATTCAACTAACAAGGACTCTTTGTGTTAGTAAACTTAAAAACTTTGTTAGTTTATTTTATTTTAATTTAAAATTATTTCATCCCATGGGAGAGGCCACTGCAGTGATTGATGTATATGCAATCGAGTCTGCTAGCGACCATTTTTAATAAAGTTCCAGTACCTACTTTAGATTCATTATAATCAAGCAAAGACCAGAAAGCCAATTCCCGTAATTTAAAACGTTAAAAATCTAGGCGCTGTCTCATCCCGGCGACAAACAAATGTCTACAACTTGTCAAAATGTAAGGAAATTAGAGGTATATTTGACAGATTGAGACTGAGATCAGACTGTGAACGTTCTCAAAATTACGAAAATTGCCCTTCTGCTAGCTTTGTATAATAGAACCTCCACGATAATAGCTATCACAGATAAAAGCTAACGAATCTATTTATATGCCCGGTATGGCAATAAAAATGCTATCATTGTTGAGCAAAACGATTCGTTTTTGTTTTTAAGAAACGAGCAATCGAGCATAATCCGTGCAAATAAATGGACCGAGTAAACAAATGAACCATGTTTTCTGTTACCTATCTATGCCAAATAAGATCTTTCCAAGTTCATGATTAAAAGCATTTTGTAATACACTTGCGTGCATAAAATTTGGCTCACCCCATGCTCTCCATTTGAGACACGATATCTCAAAAATCGTAATGAATATAATTTATTATTTTATACTGTTTGAAGGTGGGTAGGGTTCAGTTTATTTAAACATACACTATATTTTGTTTAAAGCAATATTCTTGACATGGTCGACTCGATTCTTTGGATGTCCTCATCACTCACTTTAGCTCGGAAAAAGTGTGTGACTTTATGTCAGTAAAATTGACAACCGTTAAATTTTGTTTATTTCTGTTTGTTTAATCAAAATTAAACTTGATTTTTTAACGGATTTAAAAAAAATGGAGGTTCTTCATTCAACCCCCATATTTATTAGTTCGTAATTTTCTCAAAAACTAATGAATCTGTTTTGATAATTTTTTCACTAACGTAATCTAAATACTTTCAGGAAGGTTTTAATATATAATATATTAGGTTATTGTTAGTAAAACTTGTTGAGTTATATTATTCCAAAAAAATTTATTCAGTCTACATTACATATTTACATAATTTAAAAAGCTAATAATCTTAAAATAATAATATGTACAAGTATATAAAAAGGGACGGAAAATAATCAAAGGGCATCAAAAAATTCGTCCGCATCACTATCAACAGGAAACGTGCCCAAAAGGCTGGCAGCATTGCCACGTTGTATGGCAATGCTGATTCTGGCTTTGAATTATATTGTTTCAAATCTAAGAGCATGGGTGGGTTGATTTTTTCGCACGCAACTGTATTACCGGAGGGAGTAGCTATTACGTAGGAGCATAAATAATATGCCTCCTCAAGTATAAGTAAGTTACCTGACGTGTGCCGTCTGTTCTAGTTAGCATATTACATACGTGTCGTCTACACCCAGCCTAAATATTGTAGACGGAATGAATATGTCTGCTGTGAAGAATGAGTAGGGTCTGGAGTGTTTGTAGGTAGGTAACCATTTTGTTTTAACATTTTCTTTGACGTCTTAAGAGTTAGAATAATTCTCGGCCGGATCACATGGAACCGTATTTCATCAGAATTGATTTCATCTTTAAACATCTTTCGCCTCAAACAAATACCAACAGAAATTATCAAACTGGATTCTTCCTGCGGGAAAATTGCGTGACACACATAAAATTACAATTGATCGCAAAAGGTTTCATGTTGACAGTTCAGTCACGTACATTGCGTTATTTACGTTGTTGAGGAGAAATTACATGTTATGATTTTCCAAACCTATGAAGCAATGGATTAGCAATACCCCTTTAAAACTCTCGGATTGTGACTGACAGTGGATTACGCAATTAGGGTGCTGTAGGCCTGTAGGTTCGACTTCGTAATAGCTTTATCGCTTTTGACAATAATTCCCAGTATATTGAAATCTCACTTAGGTTGAAACTATCGAACTGTCAGATCTACAAATAGCCCTCGTTGTTTTATGACGTGCAAGGGAAATTCAACCTTACGGGGTTAAGGCAATTACAAAGTAGACTATGTTTCTTAAAAGAGGAGATAGGATGGTATCTCGGCCTGTTTTGTCAATAAAACTTTCATCATCATAATCAGCCTATAATGTTCCCACTGCTGGGACACAGGCCTCCTCTCGGTGAGAGGGAGTGGGCCGTAATCCACCATGCGGACGCAGTGCGGGTTGGCAGATGTCACATGTCTTCGAATTTTTGGTTCTTGGACATGCCGGTTTTCTCACGATGTTTTCCTTCACCGTTTTGAGAGCAGTGGTGATGAAATAATTTACTCGAAGTAAAGCGCATGTGTGGGTTCGAACCTACGACCTACAACTCGTAAGTCGCGGCCGATAAAACTTTATCTTTTCATAAATAGCATTTTCAGTCCGGACCAGAGCCCTGATTCACAACCATACGACAGGCTATCGTATCGAAAACCTGACATTTCGATAACCTGATTTGACTTCCCCTCAACAGCAAATAGCTGTTGGAAGAATAGCGTGCGTCTATTTGATTTAAACTGACAAAATTGTCGGGTTTTGGACTTGTGGACGTTGAGAAGACTCCTACGATAACAATGATTAATGTTCGATACGATACGGAAAAATATCGAGTGTTTGTGAATAAGGGGGCAGATAAAGAAAGGTTAAGGTTAATAGTAAAGGGTAGAGGAGTGCCGTCCCAATCCTATTTGGTTTTCCTTTCAAATTTGTATCGTTCAGTGAGGCTATTTGGATTGTTATTTACATATTCTACAAAAAAACACTCGGATATATTACCTGGATAAAATAATACAATAAAATGGTTAGAATACAAATAACCGATAATTGTCAAAATAAATAATTATTTTAACACAACCTGTCATTACCGAATATCCCAATGCAACAGGGTGGTTTTTATCTGTGAAGGTAATAATAAAAATCACAAATTATAGTTTTAGTATTATTCTTACGAATTCATCCAAGGCACAGGAAATAGACAAATTCAACCCTTTCGGCGACTACATTGAGTGGAAGTAGGGCGCGAGTAACTGACGCTGTATTACGCTAGTTGGTCCTGCTGCCCGGCAATGCTAACCGTACTATGTAGACCTTTAGTGTTTGGCCAGACTGCAAACGCGGGCGCGGGGCGGGCGCGGCACGGCGTACTCAAACATAAGAACTTCATTTGAGCGTCCATAGTGGACACGCGGGCGCGGTGAGCGACGCGGGCAACTCACGCCATAGCTCGATCATACAAGTGGCCGCAGTGAGTGCGCGGGTGGCCCGCGCGGAGACCGGGGTTCTGAAACTAGTTTGAGCTTTTTACTAGTAAAAATAAGTCTTCTTCATCCATGTTATATTTTGACAAACGCTGTACATGACAACACTCAGAACGAAGCTGCGCTCGTCTGCGGCCAGGCAGACCGCGCGCGTTCCCGCACCCGCGCCGCTCCCCGCGCGCGTTCCCGCACACACGCCGCTCCCCGCTCCGCGCTGCCAGTCTAGCCAAACACTTAAAAGCTTACGTAAAAACGATTCATTCTTGCTTTTTATATTTTATATGCTGGAACACGTAGCGGTCTTCGAGCATGAAGACCAACTTCATGCAACCTCCTTCGCACAGTTTGGTCGCTTACCAGCAGCTGGTGGTCCTCCTGGAACCTTTGTACTAGTTGCATCGCTGTGATATTGGATTGTCTTCTGGCGGTCATTTGGAGTAATCGATCCTGTCTCTGCGTGGTAACGCGATATCTACCGGTGTGCCGTTTAGCCACATACCCAGTACTGCGATAACGTGACCACAACCTTGATACCTATCACGTTTTGGCTGGTGTGTAGGGCCTCAGCAACGACGCGTTGAATAGCACCATTTTCTAACATGCCCACGGCTCGTAACATTTCATCTCGACTCAAATGACGACGTGACATGACTTTTAAAGCTCTCACGGAACGTTAAATTAAAAAAGAAAAACAATCTGAATCCCTTTTTATTAATTAATATTAATAAAACAATTTTAATTTTCCTTAACGTAACGAATTACTAACAATTTTGCCGCCGTATTTTGTTTTTTCTTTTGTTTTTTTATTTACATTTTCAAATTTTGAAAATAGAATAAAAGAGGTTTCAATCTGTATATAAACTTTTTATGGAAACTTAAAAGATTTTAAACTATAAATACGTAAATAATTTAGGATTAAGGTATCCCTAGATTCTGTTGATGTGTGTATATCAAAATATTTTTTTTTACAATTTTTGTCTGTCTGTCTGTTTGTTCCGGCTAATCTCTGAAACGGCTAGACCGATTATGACTGTAATTTTACTGGCAGACAGCTGATGTAATAAGGAGTAACTTAGGCTACTTTTATTTAAGAAGAAAAAAAACTGTTTTGTTAAATTCCTCGCGGACGAAATCGCGGGTAACAGTACTATTTAATCATAAAGTGTAATGCCACTTACCGTTCCCAACTGAGTCTCCTCGGCGTATCGATGGCCATATCCTCGGGAGTCCCCCGGACTCCCTGTGTCAGTAATCTAGCCAGCCGGGATCCAGTACTTGTGCTGCCCGTGCTTGACACTGAGCCGCGAGGTGTTGGGACTCTGTAACAAAAGATAAACAGAATAAGATTCATGATAAACAGTAGGTAAGAGATTATTCATGTTTAAAACAGTGTTTTCAACTTTCACGGCTTTATTACAAATCAAGGCACATCTGACCCGAGCTTAAGCCATCGAGCCATTTTTTAATTTCGAACTTTAATCCGACAAAGCCAAAGTTCCAATTACAAAAAACTGACGTTAAAACCGAGTTCAAGCAGTTAGTTTTGCATTATGAAGCTTATATGGTCAAAACAAAGTTCATAATACAATAACGTTACGTGGCGTTAGAACTCGTCTTGTAGGACGCTCACTGCATATTGTCACTTTAAATCAAAATAAACGAAATATTATCCTGTAACGTGGTCTTTACACAGGAAACTATATCTGCTTGATTTTCACCGTACGGCAAAATCGACTGTCTAATTGGCAATTCGGCTAGGCCGCAGGGAACTTCTTCTTCTTCTTAGCGTGTCGATGGCAATCTAAATGTACTCGGCCCAGAATTCGGCCACTTGTTTGGCGCCATCACTAGCGTCCATCAGTTCCTGTAACGTGCAGCTGACAGGACACGCAGGGGACTAAAATCGCAAGTTCCAAAGTAGAATAGGTTTCAGCTTTTGTCGTGCGGCGACAGGTCGCATGCGCCGGGTGACTAAAATCGATCGTGACAATGCTCGCTCGCAGGCGATCGCCCGCAGCATTATGGTCGACATTTTGATGCAAAAGTTGTCTGCGATTTTTATCGATCCTGTGTAAATGGGGTGGCAATTCGGCTTGTGAGGCGATTTGATAAGCTACCGGATGGGCTTATCAAATCGCACGGCGAAAATGGACCTAGTTCAACTACTTTATAAGTAAGACGTGTTTAATTTAAATCCATTGATTAATTTAATTTAAATCATCAATAATTATTTATTTTAGAAGTTCCGTAAAACCCATGCTTTGTCCTCCCTCTGGTACTATTTGATCAAAAGATCAGCCAATTCGGCAAGGTTAGTAATAGCAGTAGACCCAGACTCATCACCACTGCTCTCAAAACGGCGAAGGAAAACATCGTGAGGAAACCGGCATGACCTAGAACCAAAAATTCTAAGACACATCTGCCAACCCACACTGGGTCCGCGCGGTGGATTACGGCCCACTACCTCTCATAGAGAGGAGGCCTGTGTCCCAGCAGTGGGAAAATTATAGGCTGTTTATGATGATGACGAATAATAGCAGGCTCTAGGGCTCCATTCTTCAATGGAGTCACTTTTATATGCACTTTTAAACCTACATTATTCCATAGCCAAAATATCAATTTTATATTTACACAAGTCACTTTCTACAAATCAATAAAAGGTTTGGCAGCTAACATAAAAAAAAAAAAAACTGTAAAAAAGAATAAATTCATGTTTTTGTCTCACGTACCCCGTCACCAGCTCAATAGAAATGGGTTGAAACTATCGCGATATTGACCCTTATCAAGAGCCTGTGACAACCAGATGATATGGGCAAACTGGGACATGTTTTTCCATGATTGAACTTGAATTCTATGTGTAGGTTAGTCAATAACTTTGTAAAGACGTTTTTCTGGTAGGTACGGTCATGAGACGGACATGACGTGAGACGCCCGTAGCTAAATAAAGTGAAATATTTGGGACATATTTTAGGGTTATTCACAGGACCGTTGACGTCAAAGATTGCTGTCGGTGAGAGCTAATAAATGATCGCTCGCAGGTTTGCACGTTGTTCTAGAGAAGTGAAAATAACTTTATTTTTTAACCGACTTCAAAAAAGGAGGCTCTGTATTCGACCCGTAAGTATGTATGTTCGCGATTTTCTCAAAAACTATTGAACCGATTTTGATAATTCTTTCACTAAAGTGATCTACATACTTTCAGAATGGTTTTAACATAATAATATAATACATTAGATAATTATTCTTATGTACGAAGTTATATGCATAAATGTACTGTATCTTCGGAATTTCTATGCGAATTTTGATGATTCTTCTAGTTGGTGTCTTCAATTCTTCAGTGCCCTAGTGTTAATTGAATTTGTGTGGGGTAGTAACAACTAAAAAGTGAAAAATAAAAACTTTTTTACGAAAAAAAAAACAACCAACTTCAAAAAAAACACTACAAAGTGATAAATAACTTTAATTTCGGAAGTCGTTCCGAAATTAAAGTTATTTATCATTTTGTAGTGTTTTTTTTTTTTAAGTCGGTTGTTCTTTTTCGTCAAATATTGTTTGTATCTCATTTTAGACATGCAGCCTTTGTGTAGATTCCACTAAACGCCCTTCGCATCCATACTTAATATTATAGTAAATGCGAAAGTGTGTCTGTCTGTTACTTCTTCACGCTTAAACCACTGAACCGTATTGAATGAAATTTGATATAGAGATAGTTTGAGTCCCGGGAAAGGACATAGAAAACTTTTTATCCCGATAATACGTACCCGTGGGATAACTTTCGACCTCCACAAAGGCGAAGCCGCTGGCAAAAGCTAGTATTAAATATAAATAAATGATAACAGACGCACGGGTCGACCGAAGGTTAAGCTCTGCTTGCCGCGGTTGGTTTTGTGGATCGGTAACACTACATTACACATCGAGACCCCTCCAAGTGAATGATCCCGACAGATCTTTGATAGTGGTTACGGGTAGTCAGAAGCCCAAAAGTCTGACCACTAGTCTTACCGAAGGGTGTTACCTAGGCTAGGCAGATTGATTGATTTTTTTGATCATGAGCCGTTTCATCAGCTTCGTCTTTGGGATGTCAATGTACAATCTAGTCTAATCTACAATGCCTCCGGAATTTTAAATATTTCCTTTTTCTTTCTGTTATTGCACCTACTGTGTATTGTCTCTGCATCACCCTAAGGTAGACTGGTAGAAAATGCCCAAGGCATTAAGTCCGCCTTTGTACAGTTTTTTACTTGTGCATAAAGTTTAATAAATAAATATTTTGGATGTCCGTGGGCGGTTATATCATAAGTACCAACAAAATATAAGACCAATATTTGTACACCTATTTGAAATATACGTTTTGACATTATCTTTGACCATGTCACATCAGGTTTGCTGTCTGCTTGTTTGCTACCCTAGAATGTCAAAAATATGAGAAACTTGATAACGCCAACATTTCTACAACTAGAGGTCTCATAGACTGTTGTATTTAAGAAACGTAATAATGATGTATCTGTGATTTCTCACATGCAAATTTTGCTAATTCAAAAGGCTGGACCCAACCCCATAGATATCTCCATCTATCTATCTCAGGCTTAGACACACATTTTATTCACATACCAATCCTTGTCCAAGTTTTGCTGTTGTTTGCCAAGAGCCGAATATTGCCGAAAGTCAAGTTTGGAACTTGCCGAGTTCCGCGAAGTGAAGGGTACTAATGAAGAAAAGTTTTAATACACAGCCTACGGACGTGACAGACTAATGAAGTTGTCGGACTGCCGAATCTTTGGAAATAGTGGTGTAAGTATGAATAGACTGTTGGAGAATAAGTAATCTTTTTGTTATGTTATTGAGTTGTTACTGAGCATTTCATACCCATGTGTGTATAACATCGTTTGTTTCTTGTCATCATTTATTTTTGGTTTATTCAGTAGATATGTTACAGAATTGTTTATTGCTGTACTCGGATTACTTGAAGTGTGGGATATGATGAGATAAGTAGATGTTGATTTTATAAGTCAAACACACAAATATCTTGGGGCTCTCCCCAAACACCCGGTAACCCGCCCCGGCTTTTTGACTCGATAAGTCAAATGTCACCTCAATGCACGATAAGATTAAAGACTACTGGAAGTGAAAATGAAACCGTCTTCTATATAATCCATTTCACAGAATGAGTGAAGTGATGTGTGAATTTAAATTTTTTCACAGAATGAGTTTTTCCTATCATCATGTCGATACGGAAGATGAAGTAAAACAATATACTTAATACATCATACATGAAAAAAAAGGTTGGTACAGTCTAGCAAAATAATTGTTAAACATATTATTGACACCCCGGCCGTTATCTTGGTCGTTTTGCGTGGATGTGACGCATGTTTTCCCCCAACTTGCTATTTTTTTTGTGCTTGTTTTCTTTTTTATGCGTTATGTTTACCGCAAATAAACGCATTTTCTTGTTTTCCTTTCTTTCTCTCTATAACTTTAATTTTTCGAGCTACAGCCATTGTCATACAACAGTTATGATTTGAATATACCTACGGACACTTTTAGTTGATAGTCGGTCATCATCATCATCTACCTAGCCTTTTCCCAACTACATTGGGGTCGGCCTCTAGTCTAACCGGATGCAGCTGAGTACCAGTATTTTACATGAAGCGACTGCCACAACCTGATAAGTTGACAGTCAATATACCCCTGAATTTAGAACACTACACAAATAACCTCCTTTTTTTGAAGTCGGTAAAAAGTGTAATTGTTTTGTGTAGTATAGTGTTACGAGCTTGGGGTTCGTGACAATAAAAACTGCCGATTTAATAACCAAAAATAGACACTTTAATTAAAAACAGCAATTACAACTTTAACACACTAACAATAAAACACAATCGCACTACAAGATCACTTGAAAGTCGCACTTGAAGATCGCTTCGATGTTTTCGCTTGTATCGCTTATCCAATACTGATTTCGGCTCGCAGGCACACCGGCCTTATATAGGCCTCGGATAGTTCCAGAACCTTCTACCGTAGAAACATCTAGAATGTTCGAGTACATACCGGTCTCGGCCGACCCGACATCGATAGTTCTAGCATCGAAGTTTCTAGAAGGGATCCGAATAATTATTAGTTCTGCTACTCGATACTAGATGGCGCTAGTAGTAGCTAATGTCGCCATCAAGTGTGGCGCGTAACAATAGTATAAATTAGTGCATGTGTTGTTAACCCTGTAAAATTGAATGGGTCTCCATAAGATATCCAGTGGGTGGTCATTCCGTACTGAAGGTTGCTAGATAATTACACGTAGCTACAATAAAATTATAACTTGCAGAGTTAAAATCGTACGCGTGTTACAGCTCTCGCTAAAACCGCTTTTAGAGTACGATGCTTTACATACATTTTGTCTAACCGGACATTTGTCGTGATACATTTGTTGTAGCGTGCTGAAGTGGCAGTGGGCTGGTCATATGTTTGTCGAAGGGCCGATGGCCGGTGGAGCAGATGAGTCCTAGAGCGGAGGCCACGTATCGGAAAGCGTAGCGTTAAACACGCCTCAGCTAGATGGACTGATGACCTTAAGAAGATGTCTGGGACGGACTGGATGCAAAAGGTGGAGGACAGGGCGTTGTGGTGCTGCCTGGGAGAGCCCTATGTCCAGCAGTGGATTGCGATAGGCTGAATTGATTGACATAATGTCAGCAGTTGGTCTATTAAAAGTCAAGACAAAACATTTATGTTTTGGAAGTATTTATTATCCCCGAAATTAACCAAAGCATAAACGAAATGAAAAGCTTACATACCTTCTACCAAACGTCGGCACATACCTATTTACAATAAAGGTCACTTTTAAAAGCCTTGTTTACTCTAGACTTTTACAAATAAAGTTTATGAATAAAACAAGTTAGACTTTTACTGTAACAATTTTACTTTTTATGATAAAGAAAACGAGATCTTGTAGGTAAGCATATGTACCTACGTACGTGAGTTGACATAAGGTAGTTCATAATCTGCCTAGCATTTTCCCAACTATGTTCGGGGTCGGCTTCCAGTCTAACCGGATGCAGCTGAATACCAGTATTTTACAAAGAGCGACTGCTGATCTGACCTCCACAATCCAGTTACTGGGTAATACGATACCCCGGTGAGACTGGTTGTCAGACTTTTGGGCTTCTGACTACCCCTCGCGATTTTTAAAGATCCACGAATGACAGCCGGAGCAAAATGACGCTACATAGTTTTGATTAAAGATATGTAGCATCGTTTTGCTAGAACAATGGTAGTTGTAGGCTATAATAATCCGTTTAAGCGATCGAGGTGTGCTATATTAAACATTGTGGAAGCCACTAGTGTAATTTGAATGTTCTGGGTTCTTGAAGGGATATTTAGGGATTTAGGAACTTATTTAGGGCTTAACCGGTCAAGGACCGCGGTCCGCCCATTGGCGACTAAACAATAGAAAATCAATTGTGACAGATTAAAATGTTTTTTTTTTTCGACGAGAATTGCACATTATAGTAATCTAAACAAACAAAATTCTATGAAAAAGGCTCTAATCCCTATGTTTTGTCTCAAATGAGTGGCTTGTTACATACCTGAAATTTTTTGGATGAAGATCAATAAATGCATTACCTTCTTAACAGTTCTTTACTTAAACTTTAAAAATGCACAAATCCATAAATCTACAAAGTGTAGGAGAGTACTAGCAAACAAATGTGTTTACTTTTGACAGCAAATGCAATATGGAATGCAAAGTTTGTTCAATATATTTACGTTCAGGAAAACGTTCTCTGAAAACGTTTTAAGATGCTTTAAAAATTGTAGATAGATAGATAGATACGGTTGGTTAGTAAGGATATAAGTATTGTTAACACTGCGACATATTATAGTGCGATAGAGTGCGCAGAAAGTCAGACACAGACCAGCACCGTAATTGCGTAACACACTATCAATCGAAATCAGAATCATTTTGAAGCAAATTTCTAATCTATTGCTTCATAAGTTCGAAAAATTTGTTAGCTCAACACGTAAATAACGCAATGAATGTTGTTGAACTGTCAAAATGAAACCGATTCCGATTGATAATGTGTTACGCAATTGTCCCGCTGACTAACTATGAGGCCAACGGGGTATTTTAAAAACTTTCATAATCATGTTTGTAGCACCATAAAATATCTATCGGTACTATAGGAGAACATCGGTTTTGAATCTTGCTTACGTGTAAGGTGCTCGTGCTCATAAGGTGCTTGTGCTGTGCTCGTAAGATGCTCGTGACTGTACAAAAAGGGGATTGATAGTATTTACAAGGAGCCTGGCAGACCTACCTGTCCGCTATTTTGTTTTTTTTTTTCCAAAATGGTGGCGACGCATGAAACCTATAGATATAAATCGATAGGTGACATCAATGCAAATAGAAAACATTATAAGACAAAACCTCAATTGTAAAATATCGATTTACATTATTTATTTATTTAGGTACTAGCTGCGCCCCGCGGTTTCACCCGCGTAAATGTCGATCCCGTGGGAATATCGGGATAAAAACTATCCTATGTCCTTTCTCGGGACTCAAACTATCTCTATACCAAATTTCATCGAAATCGGTCCAGCCGTTTTCATGTTATGTCGTGACAACGGAAAACGGGTTTCATTTTTATATATATAGATTATGTTTCATTATGTTTCATGCGTGGCCACCATTTTGAAAAAAAAAAACAAAATGGCCGATCGGTAGGTATGCCAACCTCCATTGCCAAGATTCAAAGACCTTTTGAAACCTATTTTACAAAGTACACTACGTACATTTAGCTTACTTGTGTTCAGTAAAACGCAAAAATAACGTTTGCAACCTTTTCCGGAAGGCTATTGACTACTTGACCAACTAAAGCCGATGAAGAGCCTTTCAGTCTAGCCTATCTAGTGTACAGGCTATCGGACGCGGTCTAGATTTGTGAGCTAGGGTTGATACAAGAAAATAATGCTACAAAATAGATATTTTACAAGCAATATTTATAGTTTATGCTTATTAAAAGCCGGGTTATAGCTTGTTATAAACAACATTCTGGTATTCTGATGAAAATAACAAAATTAATGTCATTCTGTGAGCGATAACGTTGATGGAAAAGTCAAAAATGTCCATACATTTTCATCTCAAATCAAATCAACTGACATAATAAATGTAGTACATTAGTATGTCAATCCTCTTGTAAGTCTTTGTAGAAATACAAAACGTTTTGAAAGCGATTGCCACTTGTCTTAAGGATTCTGCTTCCCTGAAGAAGAAATAAACTAACCCCTTTATTAATAAACATTGTATAGCGTCTCGTCTGTATATACACCGTGAAATTTTAATCACCGTTTTCCTCTTAAGGGGTCATTGTACTCATCATTATGAACAACTTTTACTATGGAACCAAACCTGATCGTGAAAAAAAAAATCAGCTGTTCCCTACATTTATGTTCGCATAACTCGTCAAAATGTAGGGAACAGCTGATTCTTTTTTCGCGATTTCATGTTTGGTCCCATATTAAAAGTTGTTCATAATGATGAGTACAATGACCCCTTAAGAGGAAAACGGAGTTTAAAATTTCACGGTGTATACAACGGTTTGTCTTCTCTCAAAAGTCATATTACTGACGACTGAAAGAGAGAAATCGGTGTTAAACTATTCATCTGATATATAATACGTTTATTAGTAAGGGGAACCAAGGCAACCGACATAGCCCGAAGAATTGCCAAACTTAAGTGGCAGTGGGCAGGGCACATTGCTCGCAGAATAGATGGCCGATGGGGCCGAAAGGTTCTGGAGTGGCGACCGCGTATCGGAAGACGTAGCGTTGGAAAGCCTACCACAAGGTGGACCGACGACCTTGTGTAGGACGCAGGACCTCGTTGGATGCGAGATGCACAGAACTGGTCGAAGTGGAGGTGCTTGGGGGAGCCCTATGTCCAGCAGTGGATGTCTTTCGGCTGAAATGATGATGATGATGATTAGTAAGGGGGTTAGTATTCCAAGCTTATTATTTTCTTTTTCGGAAAGCAGACAGCGGTAGCATCAACATAATCGCGAGATTAGTATCAACATCAGCATCATCATAATTGGCAGCTTTGGTCCACCCTCTGCGATAGACCTCCTCATTTTTGCAATGCTTCCCTAATTTCGGATACATAACATATGTAATCAGCCTATAATGTTCCCACTGCTGGGACACGGGCCTCCTCTCAGTGAGAGGGAGTGGGATGTAATCCACTACGCGTGCCCAGTGAGGGTTGGCAGATGTCACATGGCATGTCTTCGAATTTTTGGTTCTAGGACATGCCGGTTTCCTCACGATGTTTTCCTTCACCGTTTTGAGAGACTGGTGATGAAATAATCTACACAAAGTAAAGCACCTGTCTGGAACAAAAAGCCATGCTAGAAACGTCCACATTTAAAAGAACTAATAGTTTTCCCATGGGCACAGAAACACCAAGAAATTGAATTGTGTACAAAAATGGAAAGCGTCGTAAAATTCGTAGTAGGTAACACAAAAGCCACTCTTTCAGATAATGCACTAACAATGCCGTCAACTTCTATCGCGGTATGGTCTAAATTTTGTACAACAATACGTGATGACAGCTTCATTATTTCCAGTTTTCTCCGCGGCAACCCTATCTGTAACAATTTGTCGCTGGTTCCGACTCAAAGCGTCCACTGTGCTCGACTTGATTTCTATAGACTTTGCATGTGGATACATCGGGTAGCCTTGTTTCAATTCTGGAAAAATGTGGTGTGTTGGTTACGTAGAAAAGGGTGCTAATACTAATCATATTATTGTTTTAAAACTCATTCGTTATACATCATCATCCACAACCCAACGTCACCCACTGTTGAGCATAGGCCCCTCTTTTCATATGCCAATCCCCACACCCCTCTGCCAGCCTCATCCAGTTTCTACCGGCGATGGTAACAATGTCGTCCCCGTATATCGTTGTATATTTATCAGCCTGTAATATTTCCACTGCTGGGACAAAGAACTCCTCTCTGTAAGAGGGAGTGGAATGTAATTCACGCAAGAGCTATCCTGCCTTCGTGATTTATTTGCCAAAAATGTACACAAATATGAATTCATGGAAAAATAACTTTAATTCCTACACAATAATGTTCAGTTTACGCTACAACTTCAAACATTTTTATAACTTTTTCAATAGTGCTAGTCACTCTGAAATCAACTTAAATTTCCTTGAAATAAAGTTGATATTTGTTTAACTTGAAATAGGGTGGGGGTTGGCTTATAACTCATTCGTTGGCAGTTTATATTTCATACAAATCGTTACACGTTTTTTAGTAATACACATAGGTGTGTTCAATGAAATTTTCAAACGGTTGGTTGATATTTCCCGTGATCCGAGGGCTAGTTTTTACCATGGCCATAGCCAGCCTGCATACAACGTGGCAATGCCACCCGTCTCTTGGGTACATTACCAGTCGACAGCAATGCGGAGGATTTTTTCGACGCCATATTTTAATTTGTTAATAGTTTTAATTAAGTTAGTTATTTTTATTATTTACCTATTTTTATTCACTAAGCACTATTGTACATTTTACTTTATTTCTAAATAAACTTGTATTTTCTCTCGTAGGCTAGCATTTTATATTTATTTGTATAGATATTTACATAATATAAACTAACATATAAACTATAATAATTTTTACAATTATATGAAAAATTTTTGTCAGTTTTAGGTCATAAAACTTACAGCAAACTATCGTATCATGAGTTGTAAAATTCTACATAAAATAATGTTTCCTATGAACTAAATACTCCCATCGGCAATGAATCTTTAATTGTTGCTCCGTGCTAGTTACTAGAACCATCCATAATTGAAAACCCAATTAGCATCGTCAAACAAGGATAAATACCTGCATAGTTATTAAATCATAGAAGCATTGTGTCTATGTTTCTTAAGACTATGCAAGTGATGACAGTGTGAGTCAACTAGTGAATTTCGAACTAAGCGATCGTGAAAATTATATTTTTAATACGCTAGCAAATGTGCAAAAAAGAAAATATTTGCACTAGCGGCTTCCAGCCTTTAGGTCCTCCGGTCAAACTCAAACTCACAGAATTTATTTCAATTAGGCTTATGTTTAACTTATCACCAGATAAAGTAAAATATAACATCAAAAAAACACTTTTTACTGCCAAAAATAGTAAATGATCACCAAAATTAAAACTCCATTTTATTGTAAAATACCTAGGTAAAGGTATTTGTATTCTAATTTGCTCGCTCTTTACTTGCATCCTATGTCGACGGAGCCCCGCGAATCGTATTTCTGTGTAAAGGGTTTAAAGTAACCTAACCAAACCTAACCTCGGGGTACCCAGCTAGAACTATTGTAATTTTAGACAAAATTTTTTGGTGTTCAATATATTTTTTTGGTGATCATTATATTTAATCCCTTTCAATTAAGCCTGTAAATACAGGTACTTTCGAATTGTCAAGAAGTCAGTCAGTCAGAAAGATGAAGCTAGCCAAAAGTAAGCCTACGGAGAAGAACGGCCAAGGAACTTCATTTAAACTATTTTAATCAAAATATTGGTTAAATCATTCATGTTGCAATTGTTTAAGTGTATTTTATTTCGTTTATTGCTTTTTTTTCATGTCTGTCACGATTAAAGCTCTGATATAAAAGAAATCTATCAATTATGTAGACCCTATTTAACCGGCGATGCCCGAACGTATTTTGGAATACCCCATAAATTAGTAAAAACGAACCTTTGACCACAGATAACGTAGAACTTTTCGATCGCCAAGCACCGTGGGCAGGTTTACATTTAATTCATGCTCATAATTATTACCACTTTGTTAGTGCTTCACGCCTCAACTACCGAACAGCAGGCTAATTCTCGTAATTTAAAACGTTTAAAATCTAGTCGCAGTCTCATCTCAGCGACAAAAAAAAATGTCAAAAACTTTTCAAAGTGTAGGCAAATTAAAGGTATATTTGACAGATAGAGCCGCTTACGCCGAAATAATCCGACAAATAATTTTCGTATCCATTCCGCCAGGATCGTATATACGATCCAGCTACAATTTTTTTTAATAACTGTCTGGAACTGCAACCTATAAAATGTCTTCAAACCAAAATTATATTTTATTTCAGATGCCCTGGACATTTTAAATCAGATTGCGACCCAATTGCAGGGTATTTATTTTATTTAGTATTAGAAAATACAAGTTGTTTCCAATGCTTGACCGAGTATATACGACCAAATACCACAGCTCGTTTAATCTGTATTATTATTACATCATCGCAGCTCGTTTAATCGGTATTTATTATTTGTTTTTTTTTTATTCTAGCGTTGGTGGCACAACTGGTATAAAGTCAGGCGGTTAAAAGGTTAACATAAGCAAGACTTAGGCAAGATCCTTTTAGTCGAAAATATTAAGTAGGTAATTCTGCTTACAAGTAAGTGACTACGTGCAAACATCAGTCAGTTTGCTTAGTAATGTTAAAGTTAAAATAAACTTGAACGTTAACTGAATAGGATTGTAGTCAACCATGCCCAAAGGGGCCTAACAACGTGTTAGTTGACGCTCCAATTGATCCCGTTGATTCATTATCGTGATTAGTGACGCGACCTATGGGCTATGACCCAATTACATGCAGTTTGGTACGGCCATTATTAATTTGATTACAATGCGGTTAGCCGTTTACCATATAATTATGTTAGAACTAGCAGCGCCCAGCGGTTTCACCCGCATAAGTCTCGATTCCGTGGGAATATCGGGATAAAAAGTACCTATGTACTTTCCCGGAACTCAAACTATCTCTATACCAAAGGAGACTGTTAAAACGTGGTCTATGAACCAATAGCGATACTGTTACGATATTTCTGTGGGGATATCTCAACTATACCCTTGTGCAAAGTGGCATCAATATCTGACCCGGCAGTTTTGAGAAATATAATATTTTAGAATACATAATTTCATGATAACATTAAAAAGTGGTCTATGAACCAATAGCGATACTGTTATGATATTTCTGTGGGGATACCTCAACTATACCCTTGTGCAAAGTGGCATCAAAATCTGACCCGGCAGTTTTGAGAAATATAATATTTTAGAATACATAATTTCATGATAACATTAAAAAGTGGTCTATGAACCAATAGCGATACTGTTACGATATTTCTGTGGGGATATCTTAACTATACCCTTGTGCAAAGTGGCATCAAAATCTAACCCGACAGTTTTGTAAAATATAATATTTTAGAATACATAATTTCATGATAACATTAAAAAGTAGTAGTAGTAATATAATATTTTAGAATACATAATTTCATGATAACATTAAAAGTGGTCTATGAACCAATAGCGATACTGTTAGGATATTTCTGTGGGGATACCTCAACTATACTCTTGTGCAAAGTGGCAACAAAATCTGACCCGGCAGTTTTGAGAAATACATATTTTAGAATACATAATTTCATGATAACATTTTTATTTTCAAAACGTTTTAAAGGGTATTTCGGACTTTATAATACTTAATTAATGTGTTTCTTTCCTAGATTTTAGTATTTTTTTCGATTTTAACCGACTTCAAATCCGTTGCGAAGTTTTAAAGATCTAAGTATACATAGGGACAGACAGCGGGAAGCGACTTTGTTTTTTACTATGTAATGATGTATAAAAAGTTTTTTTTTCTGCTGCTACAAATAGAGTTCCTTCTTATTTTTCGTATTTTGGAGTAATTTTTTGTTTTAAGACGTAGGTATCCTTCCTACATAAATATTTAAAAAATGAATAAAAATCCGTAAGTACAAAAAAAAAGTTGAGGGGACAAGTGACTTTGCCTAGTAGAGAAACATATTTATTAATGTGACTTTATTAAGTTAGAAATACCCGTTCAAACCTGACCTGGTGACAATGGGAACACTTGGTAAAGTATACCCTTTCAAACAAAAAAGGAATTTTCTAAATCAGTCCAGCCGTCTTCGAGAAATCGGTGAATATAAATATTAAAAAAGATTCCGACGAACTGAGAACCTCCTTCCTTTTTTGAAGTCGGTTAAAAACGAAAAAAAAAACTGAAATTCAGCACTGTCAAGGTGGTAAGTGTCTTTGTTTAGCAGAAAACCACATTAATTAAGTAGTATAAAGTCAGGAATACCCGTTAAAACGTTTTCAAAATATAAAAATGTAGCAAGAAATGTGAATTTTAAAGTATTGTTTTTCTCGAAACTGCCGGGTTAGATTTTGATGCCCCTTTGCACAAGGGTATAGTTGAGGTATCCCCACAGAAATACCTCTACAGTATCGCTATTGGATCATAGACCACTCCCCATACAAATTTTAACAGTCTCCTTTTATCTAAATCGGTTCAGCGGTTTAAGCGTGAAGAGGTAATAGACAGATAGACACACTTTCGCATTTATTATATTAAGTACGGATTGGTTTAGCTAGCTTTCAAAGTTTAATGAGAAACAATTGTTTCATTAAAGCTTCATTTGAAATTAATATTATAACAGACGGAACCCCGTCTGTCTGGCCCCTTGGATTAGGGTTGAAATATCGATGTCTTTCACTCCTTTGATAAAATAACGGCAGGTTACGGGAACAAAGCGCGATTACCGCATTTTCCTTAAACTTAAAGAGAAGATTTATAAAACAATAATGGTCAGACTTACGGCTTTGTACAATGAGCCACAAAAGGGACAAATGAAAGGCTGAGATGAGAATGCTGAGATATATGGGGTGTTAAACAAATGGATATTTTAAGAAATTACTATAATATAAAGGGAAGTCTGAAAATGGTACTGGTGACTGAAAAATTGTACAGTTACGAGCATAAGTATGTATACACCTGGCTTTTATTCAAAGGCGATTTTCTCCTTTATTTTTGAAAGAAATTTTATATTACTACGAACATAATATTTTCGAACCCATAGGTTTATGTAAAGTGTCGTATTTCATCGTTGAATTAGTTATTTCACGAAAAAATCGTTATTGTAAGTTGCCAAGTGTTGACATATTAGTGCTCGTGATTGTACAGTTGTCATGGTATGGACATTTGATGCGGAGGAATAGAGAAAATTTCGTGAGGGAGAGTTTTGAGTATGAATGTGGATAAGAGTAGGGAAAGACCAAAGGAACGATAGATGGACTGTGTGAATGATGATATGGCTGGAAAGGGGGTGACTACCGAGATCACGACTAATAGAGAATTATGGAAGCAAAACTCATGTTGCGCGCAACATGACTTTTTAACCGACTTCAAAAAAAGGAGGAGGTTATCAATTCGACGGTATTTTTTTTTTTATGTTTGTTACCTCATAACTTGCGACTGGGTGAACCGATTTTCATGATTCTTTTTTTATTTGAAAGCTGGTGCTTCCCGTGTAGTCCCATTGTCACCATTTTAATATCTGATGATGGGATCTTAGAGAAATCGAGGGCAACCCTCAAATTTTATAGGCTCACTTATTGTTTTTCGCATATTTTATGAAGTATCTTGTGTATTTGCGTATGGTTGTCACCATGTCAGGTAGCTGGGCTCATGATGGAAGGTACAACTCCTTAACAGTAAGAAGTTACTCGAACAGGCAAGGGCTGTTTTTAGTAAATTGTTTTGATGTTTGATAGGGCATTTGTCACATTTGGTCTCATGATCATCAAGTCATGACCTGATGCTGCAGTCAGGATAGTCTGCAGAGTACCTAACTCCTCGACAATTAACAGCAGATATATCGAGTTTAGGCTCATTGAAAAGGGCTCGATGTGTGGATAAACGTACTGTTAATGAGGAACACCGAAGTACATAGAGACCTGATGCTGAAGCCAGGAGCATCAGAAAAAGTACAAACCTTGAAATTACAGCACAGTAGTCGTGTTTGGGCTCATTTTAAACAGGACTAAATTTTAAGTTCAATGCAATGTTGACATAAGTCTGGCCTGACGCTGCAGCCAGGATTATCAGCATCTAGTCTAAAAACATCAGGTCAGGATTTGATGATGGGATCGTGGAGAAATCGAAGGAACTCTTCAAATATTATAGGCACACCTATAGCGATTTGGGTATTTTTTATAGTAACTCGTGCACTTGCTCTCGGAAAGCACCATTTGGTGAAGTGGAACTGATGATGAAGACCACAGATGGCCTCCGGTACTACTCAATAATATATAAGTATTTCACGGGTTGCTATTCGATTACTTTAATATGGTTGCTAAGCAATTTATGCTCGTCACAATGTGAATGGTGATATGGAGCTGATGGTGGACCTGGAGAACTCCTCAACAATTAACTTCTCTGCATCGGGAAAAGCAATAATTTGTTTGTAAAAGGCGATGAGCACTAAGCTATTGTAACTTAGATAAATTATAAGCAGACCCACTAAAAAGCGTGAAATAAAAACTTTTTAAGAAAAAAAAAACCGACTTCCAAAAAAACACTACAAAGTGAAAAATAACTTTAATTTCGGAAGTCGGTGGCAAAAAACTAAAATACAGATCCAAAGACACCGACTTCCGAAATTAAAGTTATTTTTCACTTTGTAGTGTTTTTTTGGAAGTCGGTTTTTTTTTTCTTATCTTCGATCGTATCTCCGATTCAGTTTTTTCATTCACTGAAAGGCGATAAAGCTCACATATGTGTCCCGGTGTTTTGTACTCAATCAGTGTGAGTCACAATCGAGTCTGTGCACTTTTGTAAGTGTTGCCATGTACGGCGTTAAGTTCTGAGATGACCGCGAGATACTCAAGTACTGGCCACTGCCAATTTTCGACCACTTCAGACTTCAGATACCTGTTTGAATGTTACTTGAGACATACATTTATTTTATGATCAGGCGTAGGTCCCTTGTTAGCCGCTTTCATCATTCTGTAGCCCTTCTCCCAATTGATTTGCGGTTGGCGAAAAAATTGCCGCAAATAAATTGGGAGAAGGGCTAGAAAACGATGATGACGTAGCCATTTTGATAAAAAAACATGACTAAGAAGAAACTAAAGAATAAATTCACATTTATTTTTGACTAGCAGCGCCCCACGGTTTCACCCGTATAAGTGTCGATCCCGTGAGAATATCGGGGTGAAAACTATTCTATGTCCTTTCCCGGGACTCAAACTATCTCCATACCAAATTTCATCTAAATCGGTTCAGCGGTTTAAGCGTGAAGAGGTAACAGGCAGACAGAGAGACACACTTTCGCATTTATAATATTAGTATGGATTAAAACCGTTAAAGGGTGGGTATACGGCGTCTTTAAGATCTGTTTTATCTATTGCAGTGAGCTGCAGTGTCATAAAGTGAATGTTAAGTACGTACTACATTGCTATGCACGAAGCAAAACTCGCCGAATTAGCTAAGCTAAAGCGCACAGCACAGAAATTCCTGAGTGAAGACTTAATTAAGTAAATAACTCGAATAGTTAGTTAGACGTCTCTGACGTGGTTTTCTAGAAAACTAAAATGGAGACGAAAGGGATAAGACCACGAAATACTTTGAAGAGCACCTACCTTTGCGTGGAGGTAAAGATATAACTAATTAATGCGAATTTACCCGCATAAGACTCGATCCCGTGGGAATATCGGGATAAAAACTATCCTATGTCCTTTACCAGGACTCAAACTATCTCTATACCAAATTTCATCTAAATCGGTTCAGTGGTTTAGGCGTGAAGAGGTAACAAACATATAAACACACACACACACACACTCACAAACTTTCGCCTTTATAATATTAGTGTGATAGTATGAAGTATGATAGTATGATTAATGCGAATTCTGCGCGCTTATGAAAATGCAGTTTCTCAATTGGTCGAAATTAAAGCTTGAAGTCTATACTTCAAGCTATGCATAGCTGCTAGCTATGTATACATACAAAAACTTTCATACAATAGGTACATAAGAAAACGTTAAACAACTCGTAAAAAATATATATCTACGTAATCGGATTCAGTTCCAAACTTGTGATACTTAGGCGGATCACACACTACAACGCGTCACGCGACGGGGCGCAAATAACGCGCTCCCGCGCGTGATTTTTTACATACAAATTCAATAAAAACGCGCTTCCGCACGGGGAAATAGAAGTACCTATGAGTGATTTAAGTAGGTAGTACTAGGATTACACTGATGGTGTGGTTGACTGTATCCACACTTTACCTATCACACAACATTCAGATTCAACTTAAGTAATTTTGAAGATGAACTTATTTAGTTTTTTGCCTTTTCTATGTCTTACCTCTACTCACTCAACGAACTTAATCATCTAATAAAGGAGCCAACCTGACCCTTATCAAGCTCATAAACTAAGTTTAACGTCTTAAACAACAAAGCTGAACTTCAGTTTAACTTAACTGTCGACTCACACGTTCGCCTCACTAGGTCACGCTGTTTATAACTTAGGTACTTCGAATCCTGTTACAGTGTGAAACGAGAAACGTTTAATATACTTGTTTTTTTTTTTTTAATTTTTGCACTAAGAAAGAGAACTACGGGGTGAATAGGGATGCAGGGGTGAATCGGGACAAAACTTTAAAAAGGATTTTAACATTAAAATAACATTGTGGCCAAAAAGGACCCTAATCTAATTACTGTAATTTAATTAACGACTACGTGCCATTATTGACAACAAACTATATTATTTCAACGTTGAAATCCATTTTATAGTTTCGTCCCGATTCATCCCTGCATCCCTATTCCCGTTTGTATGTACTAGAGGTGCTTATGCGTAAGTTATAACAGCCGCACTGATCGATCGATCAGGTTAAGCTAAAGATAAAAGTTAGAAAGTTAACCTCGAAAATAAAAATAGTCACAAAGGAACATAAGAATCAGTTTGAATTCATCTATATTCCTCTCAGCATTCTTCACAATAGGTAGAATCATACAATGTAGGGTAGTTCCATACATCATACGTGTAACAGTCAGCCATACAGATGAATTCTGGCTAAAGTCCAAGGTGAATACAAAGTCTTTCTGAAAATTATAACTTCTTTGTCCCACACAAAGTCTTTCAAAGGAAAATTTATAATCTGCCTTGTGGAAAATGTGGTGATACTGTTGTACGAATTGTAGTTTCAGAAAATCTAATATCATTTTCTATGAAGAAATTATTTCGGATACACAAAACCATGACACACATATCAACACAGACATAAACAACATAATAGTTATACTTAGAAATAAACAACGATAATTAAGTAATTTTCAGAGTACCTATCAAAAACAAAATATTTCATTTCACGTTTATCTAAGCCTACGTGGGCAGTTGGGCACTTATGAAACGTCAGAAGCTAGGTGCGTGGTTCCAATTGGTCATTTCCTATGGAGAAGAGCCGGCGAGAAACTCCACGGTTCCTCTTTTTCAAAAACCGGCTTCAACAATATTTTCAAATTACAGTGTTAATGGGTATTCGTAGCTACACACATAATATATACAAGAATACACATCAACAAATAGAAGGACACTATTTACTTTGAATAAAGTCTTATGATCCAGAAATAAGTTAAAATTTAAACTAACCAGAGCCCTGATTCACAAACATACGACAGGCTATCGTATCGACAACCTGACCTGACCTGATTTGACTTCCCCTCAACAGCAAATAGCTGTTGGAAGAATAGCGGGCGTCTATTTGATTTAAACTGACAAAATTTTCGGGTTTTGGACTTGTGAACAGCATTGAGAAGACTCCAACGATAACAATGATTAATGTTCGATACGATACGGAAGCATATCGAGTGTTTGTGAATAAGGGGGCAGAAGTTTTTTTATTTAGAAAAAGACTTTTTACACATCCATAATCCATACCAATATTATAAATTCGAAAGTAACTCTGTCTGTTACCTGTTCACGCCTAAACCACTGAACCGATTTAGATGAAATTTGGTGTAGAGATAGTTTGAGTCCCGGGAAAGGACAAAGAATAGTTTTTATCGCGATATTCCCACGGGATCGAAAATTATGCGGGTGAAACCGCGGGGCGCATCTAGTAATATTATAAATGCGAAAGTGTCTGTCTGTCTGTTACCTTTTCACGCTTAAATCGCTGAATCGATTTAGATGAACCTTGGTATAGAGATAGTTTGAGTCCCGAGAAAGGATATAAGAAAGTTTTTATCCCGATATTCCCACGGGATCGAAACTTAGGCGGGTGAAACCGCGGGGTGCTGCTAGTACATACATAAACTCATGCCTTAGTCCCATGGGGGTAAGCAGAAACTAAAGAGCATCGCCTCCTACAATCTTTACATACCTTTACATTACCTCATTTTGCTTCGTTTATGTTCATACATAGACTTATTATAAACAGTCAGTTAGCTGTGAACGAAAAAAGCATTTTCTACGCTAACTTAAAATTAATCGTACAGACGCCAGCACATCAACCTACTACAATCATAATATCACTAAAGCATAAGGTTCAAAGTTGATTGGGAAAATGTGACAGTTTCGGGTAGGTTGATGTGCTGGCGTCTGTACATACTGCTAACATTTCTATGAACCTTTTCTTCAATTTATTTCACTTGGGGCATGCCTTTCTTCAACACTTTACTCGAAGCTATTTAAACTTTCTTACTCGGCAACTAAGGTAAGTTCAGCCGGAAGCTACTGTTTACTTGTACTACCAGTTTTCTGGTATGAAATAAGTTTAACTTAGTTTAAGAAACTGCGAAGAATGAACTGTTCTTTATTTTCTCGTTTGCTGCAAACCCTGGTTTTCATCCATCTCCTTTTAAAAAAGTGACTAAAATTATTGATTGCTTTTGATTATCTTTTGCTAAAGTTGACGTTCTATTAATTTGAGGATTTCAACAATCGATAGATAATTTAAAAATCTAAATAATCCATGATTTAGTTTATTTAAAAAGATCGCTTTTCTTTTTTTATTAAATTATTTCCAAAAATTGTGCGAGTTCTATGATAAAGAGGCATGCGCAGGGTACGCTGCATCCCTTTCGTACGAGGAAGTCGTGTCGCTCTCTGTCTATGTCGCGAATGCTCAAGGTTATTGGGTCGGGGTACCACCTTAATTGTTTATCATCTTCCACAAAGATTTAAGTGTGCATACACACGAGCAGCACGCATTGACGGCTGTCGCCGACGCGTCGTCGATTGCAGTTGCACACTAAGATGCAAATTCACTCGATTTTAAACACAAAATTCAAAATAAAATACTTAAAACTTACTTGAAGGCAGTTCAGCAAAATGATTAAGGAATTTTTTTTTTACTTAAATACAGATGTACTAAAAATCAAACGCTTTGCTTATAATTGTTGTTACCTACCTTACTTTATATTTAACTAGAAAAATTCTCGGTGAATTTATTATACATTCAGGAGATATCTTGGGAGGAAAAAGAAATATGACTCGGGTTTTTTCGTTTCACTTCGTTAGTACTAAGATTGCGAGGATCTCTTGGTTCTATTAATTTAGATGTTCTTTTTCAAGTTGTGTTTTTTACTGAATTAGTAGCTTAACCTAAGAAAAACGCTTTAGTTCTTTTAGATAATATATACCATGAATTAATGGGTTTATTTAAATGATAACGGATAAGAGGGGCTTGTGGCTAAGTAACAACAGCCGCACGGGTCGATCGATCAGGTTAAGCTACGCTTGCAGCGGTTTGTCCGTGGATGGGTGGCCATCTTCACAATACCAAGACCCCTCCGTGCCTCGGAAAGTACATTAAGCCGTTGGTGACGGCTGTCATTCGTGGATCTTTGACAGTCGTTACGGGTCGTCTCGTTAGTAGCCCGAAAGTCTGACAACCAGTCTTACCAAGGGGTATCGTATTATCCAGTAACTGGGTTGTGGTGGTCAGATAGACAGTCGCTCCATGAAGAATACTGGTATTCAGCTGCATCCGGTTAGACTGGAAACCGACCCCAACATAGTTAGAAAAGGCTGGGCAGATGATGATTTAAATGATGACGACGATGCGGAAGGGTACCTACTTCGACGCCTAAGTGACCAAAAAGCAAAAAAAAAAAGGCAGTACGAAGTTTGCCGGGTCAGCTAGTATTGTATAAAATAATTTTACTGTTTATGAAATAAAGATAGTTTACTTAAATTCTGAAGAAATCAATTAGGTTTATCGTTAGCAAAATGCATTTTATGAACATGTAAATATTTATACGCTTAAAACCAGTCGAAAGTTTCGCAACATGAAACGCAACAACGATCAACTTTTGTTTGCAACATCGTCTGTTCAACGACAAGTTACAGTTCGACAAAACTTAGATGTAGCATCGGCAAAATTCGTAAAACGTTCGTAAAACGTTCATAATTCGTAATTCGTATTCGTAAATCTTTATTACTACTTTAGGAAAAATGGATCAATTTTTCCTAAAGTAGTAATAAAGATTGGTGATTTTGAAGGCGCACTTAGTTCGGATGTGATCGGTTTTACGAATTTTGCCGATGCTACATCTAAGTTGTGTCGAACTGTACAATTATCGTTCTGGCCCATCACAAAACAATATGCAACTTTTCTAAACACACTTGTGAATACACACAGCCTAAATTTATCAGGCTTTCAGCATTATCTATGAGGCTGACATCAATGTCATTGCCAACTTAGTGCAGTGAACTTAAAACCACGTACGAGTATATAAACATGCACTTCAGAAGCACTTAACTGGAGACTACGCTCAAAATTGACTAGTCAAGCGTGTGAATTCTGTTTTTAGAGTTTAAAAACAGAATTATATCTTTGATCAGCAGTGCATTACAAAATGTTTTGTGACCACTGAATGACGGGGATGGCTCATTTAACTCACTGAGGATTATTCAAAGGAATGAATTGTTTAAGCGCTGTTTAAGTTTTGGATCAATTACTTTAGAGTTTAGACAGGTAAATGCCTTTTAAAGTACATATAAGTATATACTTACCCCCTTATTCATAAAACTTATCAAACCTATTTTAGTTAAAATGGGGCTTGTCTCTTTCTTACACACAGAAATGACAACGTGACAGATAAAGACAAACGTTCTATAAACCTATTTTAGCTAAAGTAGAGATAAAATAGGATTATGAATAAGGGGGTTAGTATTTAACTTACTATAACATCGCGCCTGCGAGCAGTGGTGGCCCAGTGGTCACGGCCGCGACTACGCGTTGTAGGTCGTAGGTTCAAACCTGGACAGGTGCTTTACTTTGGTGAAGGAAAATATCGTGAGGAAACCGACATGTCTTAGAACTAAAAATTCGAAGAGATGTGACATCTACCAACCCGCACCGGGCCCACGTGGTGGATTACGGCCCTCCCTCTCACAGAGAGGAGGCCTGTGTCCCAGCAGTGGGAACGTTATAGGCTGGTTATGAACATCGCGCCTGTATACCCCGGAGGGTTGGGCAGAGGTGTACCTATTGTACTACCACATTTTACCAGTTATGTTAAAGTCCCATGTAACAGGGTACGAGCCTATTGCCATTAATCGGGCACAAATTCAGACTCTGAAAAAGCTCAGATGGAAAACCCAATACCAGTTTTCCCGACCCGGGAATCAAATCCAGAAGCTTAGCAGTAGCGCTTGCAATCCATAGAACAACGAGGCAAATAGTATTTGTTTGTTGTTTTGTTTTAGAAATTCTTTATTTAACATAAAACATATACAAAGCTGTAGTACTTAAAATAAGTAACAGTTACACTAATATAATAAACAACACTTCTACAGGCTAGGATCACCTTTATAAGTATATAATAGTGATGGTTTTAAACTTATTACAACATGAGGCCTTCAATAATTTAAACCTTACATAATATTAACTGATGAAATTATTGTGACTAATTTCATTTACTTATAGAAAATAAAAATGAGGGGGTAGCTGCAAAATACTTAACTACGCGCTCAGCGTAAGTGCGACCGGTGCAAGCGCGCACCAGCGGCGCACGAGCTACCGCGCCTCCCGCGCGCTCACCTATATACGGTGAGCGCGGGGAAGCGCTGGCACATCGTACGGGTACAGCTACGACGCGTTATCAGTATTGTGTGCAAACAACACGTAGTGATGGGGAAGCTTGTATGTACCGTATCTACCGATATGTCGCAAGTCTTTCAACTCAGTTTGACCAATGTTAGCAATCAATGTATTTTGATGATATTTATTTTTATTGTAAAATTTACGAGTTAGTTTTAGGATGAATTTTGTTATGCTAGGTAATTTTATATTAGTGTGTAGTGCTTTAAGGTTAGTTTTAAACGGGGTATTATAGGCAATTTTAACTGCTTTATTTTGAATTGTTTGTAACAAGTTATAATTAGACTGACAATTGCTACTCCACACCGGACACGAATAGGTGATGTGATGCAAGGTCTTATTAGTGTGGTGTATAACCGAAGTTTGGTATTAGCGCTGAGCTTACATTTTCGATTAAGTATAGGACTGAGAGAACCGAGTGCTTGCGCACCTTTAACGCGTAATTTATTTATATGTTTTGTCCTGTTAAGCTTTTTATCTAATGTAAGGCCAAGATATCGAACCTCAGTGCTCCATGGAATCCATTGCCCAGCGATTTTTAATTTTCTTTTAGGGGTGAAGCAGGCTGAAAGAAAGAAGAAAGAAAGAAAGAAAATACGTTTATTTGCGGTGAAAATGACGCAAAAATATAAAAAGGTAGGGGGAAAAATGCGTCACATCCACGCATAACGGCTATCGCTCAGCATTATCACATATTGGTGCCAATTCTGTTGTTCACAAATTAAGTTCAGTGTATCTTTTTCTTTCTATTTCATTAATAAAAGGACAGAAGATACATTTTAGTTTAGTTATGTCAAATTAATCAGAGCCTGACACTACTCCATACAAATTTAGACGTGATTAAAAACTTGCGTACTAAAATTACGTCACTTTACGTCAGGCGCTGATTAATTTGACAGGACTAAACTAAAATTTATCTTCTCTCCTTTTCTTAACGAAATAGAGAGAAAAAGATGCATTGAACTTAATTAAGTTTAGTTTGTGAACAACAGAATCAGCACCATTATAAATGCTGACTAAATTCTCACCTAACCGTATTAGCATCTATCACAAACAAACATGCCTTGTAGTTGACAGACAGAATATAAACGTAGAAATCGCTCAGAGCCAACGTGATAAACTAATTCCGGACGAGAGCGATTGGGATATGATGCACTACGATATTGAAGCTGTGTTCAAGTAACGATATTTGGGTCAATCATTGGTGTATGTTTTTATCGGATATAGCTTCATTTTAGTTTTATTGAATACTAGCTGCGCCCCGCGGTTTCACCAGCGTAAATGTCGATCCCGTGGGAACATCGGGATAAAAAGTAGCCTATATGTTAATCCAGGGTGTCAGCTGCCTCCATACAAAATTTTGTCTAAATGGGTCTAGCCGTTTGACAAAAAAAAAAAAACAAAAATATAAACACACACACACACTCACAAACTTTCGCCTTTAATATTAGTGTGATAGTGTGATTAAGCTTGTATAATTCAAAGGCAATCAAGTCAAAGGTAATCATCATCATTTGACTTGCTTTTTCCCAACTATGTTGGGGTCAGCTTTCAGTCTAACCGGATGCAGCTGAGTACCAGTAAATTCCTCGCCTTCGCTCTCTTTTGATTTAGTATTGTTGCAGCCAACCCGATTAAATTAAACTTTAAGCATATGGACCCCATGACAGTAATAAAATAATTTAAGCAAATCAAGATTATATTGACTGAAGATCTTTGGGGAATGTCCATTAAAGTCCTCCATAATACTGTACAGTAGGTACCGCAGTTAATAGTCGAGACTATAGCGCTTTACAATCTTACCCCCTTATTCATAAAACTTATCAAACCTATTTTAGTTAAAATGGGGTTTGTCTCTTTCTTACACACAGAAATGACAACGTGACAGATAAAGACAAACGTTCTATAAACCTATTTTAGCTAAAATAGAGATAAAATAGGATTATGAATAAGGGGGTTAATATTTAATTTGTGTGTGGATCAATCAGGATTTAACGAAAATACCACTTTAACACAATCGAAAAAGGATTATATAAAATTTTCGAAAAACCCCTGACTAAGAGAAAGGAACGCAACCGCATTTTTTTTTAATTCAACATTAATGATGACGTAACCGCATTAATGATGGCGGAGATCGCGTACCGGCAAGCGTAGTGTGGGACGCCCCCCAGCTAGATGGACGAACGCCCTATAGAAGGTGGCTGGGGTAGACTGGATGCGGAAGGCGGAGGACAGGGTGTTGTGGCGCAGTCTGGGAGAGGGCTATATCCAGCAGTGGACTGCGATAGGCTGAGTTGATGACGTAACAATATAATTTTTAAAAGAGTGTCCACGGAGGTCTTGCCCGTTCCTCTCCATAGGTATCTACTACGCTTTGGAATGGGCAGCTTCATACGAGTATTACTGTCTGATCGACTCCTTGACAATTCAAAAGTGCCTGTAAATGATAAATGATTTATTTTCTGTAAGTAGGTTTGTAGGTACAAACACTTTTACACGACAATCATATATGTTTTAAGCTGGATGAGGTCGGCGTTTCCAGTCTGACTACTCTGAGAAGAAAGGCCGAAACAAACTCAGAGGTCACAGTCTCTTTTAAAGTACAGACAAAATCTTGGTCAGATCATGTGAAGAACATGTAGATTGGTATCTGAAATGGTCTTTTGAGGAAAGAACCACACAGATTGAGTGGACCTGTCCAGTCAGTGCATGCATTTGTCAGTAACCGTGCAGCTCAACTCAGTAAATAGTATAATTGAAATAAATGAAAGAATTCAATTTGATTATATCTCTTTTGATAATAATTAAAGCAGTATTGTGTACAGCTACGCTATTCATGTGTAGTGATTGGACTAGCAAAATGTAGGTCAATCAATTTGTTTGTTGTTTCGGTATTTGTTCCATAGGGCAGTAAACCATTGACATACTTTTTCTCTGATATCATATGGATTATTAGTTTTACTTTATTTATATTTAGATACTTAGCTTTGTAATCAGAGACATAAGTCTTAATAAAATGCTATTTTTTTTTAATACCTAACTCCAATCTCTTGATTGGAGTTAACCATAACGACTGTCAAAGATCCACGAATAAAAGCCGGGACCAACGGCTTAACGTGCTTTCCGAGGTACGGATGTATCTTGGTATTGTGAAGATGGTCACCCATCCACGGACAAACCGCTGCAAGCGTAGCTTAACCTGGTCGATCGACCCGTGCGGCTGTTGTTACTTAGCCACAAGCCCCACTCATCCGTTATCATTTAAATAAACCCATTAATTCATGGTATATAATTATGTAAAACAAGTAAAGCGTCTTTCTTAGCTTAAGCTACTAATTCAGTAAAAACACAACTTGAAAAAGAACATCTAAATTAATAGAACCAACAGACCCTAGCAATCTTTGTACAGATGCCAGCACATCAAGCTATTCGAAACTGTCAAATTTTCCCAATCAACTTTAAACCTTATACAACCTTACCCTTAACTTTAGCGATAAAGTTGAAAATCTATTAAATAAATTTGACAGATTATAGTAGCTTGATGTGCTGGCGTCTGTACATAACACCTCTGCTTATCCCTAAGAGGATTACAGACGTGATATTACGTAATGTTAATGTGTGTTACGTAATTCATTTCAAAACACCTACATATTAATCAACGTTTCCTATACGTTGTTGTTTGTTATTAATTATAACAGTGTAGAAGCAAGCTTAGGTACCGCTCAAATCCATACCTAGTTGCTCGTTGCTTTAATTGCTGGTTTGCCGTCAACCAACCGCAAACTACACGAGGTTGCTCGGCGTTAAGCCTTATGATTAAGCAGTAATAACAACCCAGATAGTTATTATTAGAGACCGGATAATATGCATTTGCATATTTGCATATGCATTTGCATATTTAAGCCATTTTCAGCGCTAATAGCATATTTTTCCTAAGATCTAGTGATGATACATACATATTATCGCTATAATTTACAGTATTTTTCGAGCGCAGCGCACTCAGCAGCCGCGCGTCTTTTGTTTTGGTACGATAATAAAATGAAAGATACAAATGATCTTCGCGCTCGCCTACCGCACTACTCCTTCCTCCCACCTATTATGCATGTTATTGCTTTCATTGTTGACGCGCGTGCTCATTGATCTGCAGTTGAAAGTTTTTGTGTCAAATTGTACAATGCCTCCCGAAAAAAAAGTGTGTCTTCGTGGATAAGTGACTTTCCTGAAATATTTACTTACGACGGAACTGTTTTGTATTGTCGAGTTTGCGAGAAAAATATTTCGTGCACTAAAAAGTTTCAAATAACAATAAACTTAAATCTAAAGGAATAATATTTACAAAACAAAAAAAAATTTAGTCATTTAATGTTGCATATTCTGTCAGTTTTCGTGCATATTTCGAGCATTTTTCATGCATATTTGCATGCATATTTCAAGCTTTTTATGTTGCATATAATCCGGTCTTTAGTTATTATTAATTATAAGTGGCTTAGGATTCTGATCACTGAGATATAACAGGCTAGAGCAATATTCAAGACCTTCCTATTACAATTCAATTAGGGCCAAAGCACACACGCTACTTTTTGCATCGGCGATCGGCGATTTTGCGGCTGTATCGATGCTGCATCGCGTTTTGGCGACTCTCTGCGTTCGGACGCGGTATCGGAATCGCGCGTTTTAGCGACTGCTCCGATGCTGCATCGCGTTTTGGCGACTCTCATCGTTCGGACGTGGTATCGGAATCGCGCGTTTTAGCGACTGCTCCGATGCTGGCGCAAATGCCAAAATCGCTGCGACCGGCATCCGAATGTGTGTGGAGTGTAGCGTTCAGCCGCTGTATCGAGCTTCCGAAAAGCGACTGAATCGCCGCGTTTGGCGTTTTTAAGTGTGCGGTGTGGAATGCTTGGTCGCTGCATTTAGCTTCTAAAAAGCAGCTGAATCGCCGATGCAAAAAGTAGCGTGTGTGCTTTGGCCCTAACATACTAAAACCGTTGTATTTTATGTGTACGAAGAGTAGAGGAAACTCGTTTAAGAATCAGCTGTAAAAACGATCCGCAGGTATCATCATCCCTAGTATGTTGGGGTTGGCTTCCAGTCTAACCGGATGCAGGTACTTATATTCCATGAAAATAACAAAAACATTGTTTTTTTTTATACGAGTATGTCTGCACCTGATCATAATGAGAGCAGTGGTGGTGGTGACCGCCCCGACTAACGTATCGTAAGTCGTGGGTTCGAACCAGAGATCGGAATAGGTAGAGCTGTTTTATGTACTTGTCATAGGTTAGAATAATATGGATATTCCCCGAGTCCCGGGATTTGGTTTTTAAGTAGTAAGTCTCTAGCGACAGAAACACCCCGCTATTGTTTTCTTTTGTTTCCATAATGCGGCGACATCACGCGTCTCAACAAAGCGGCAACGTCTCTCGCTTGGCAAAGTTTTATAGGGTGCTGTTGACGTAAAATTTACAAAGTTGCTCATGCGCTTATTGGCTTACATAAACCATTTTTATACATAATATTGACAAAAATAATGAAATTCAATAAAATCCCGTAGTATCAGCCGGAATCCCGTGGAATATCCATATTAACATCAATGTTTGCGGTCAATGAACCTAAATAGCTCTACCTATTCCGAACATTGGTTCGAACCCAGGTAGGCATTTTACTTTGTATATCTCCACTGCTCTCATAATGGTAAAAATTCGAAGACATTGGGACGTCTACCAATCCGCACTAGGTCCGCGTGGTAGTCCCACTCTCTCTCACAGAGGTGAGTCGTGTGTCCCAGCAGTGGGAACGTTATAGGCTGATTATGCACATAACAAAATCATCATTGGACATTTCTATATTTTTTACCTTTTTTCCATTCCTACTTTCCATATCAGGGTTAAAAATACTGCGCCGCGTTTATTTCAGTGCGTAGCTCTCGTAAACAAAAACATAACAAAAGAGAATCGATGGTCCATGAATAAAACATTTGATCCACTGTACCTACTGTAAATATAGATCGATAACGAATTGACAGCGTTAGACCATTGAAATGAAATAAAATTAATGAATTGAAATGTGTACTGCATGCTATAAGTATATTATAACCAAGATGTAATCACACTAATATTATAAAGGCAAAAGTTTGTGAGAGTGTGTGTGTGTGCGTGTGTTTATATGTTTGTTACTTCTTCACGCTCAATAGGCTGGACCAATTTTGATAAAATTTTGTATGGAGGTAGCTGACACCCTAGATTAACATATAGGCTACTTTTTATCCCGATATTCCCACCGCTGGGCGCAGCTAGTATCTAAATATTTGCACGGCTGAAATTCCGAATACAGTGAAACCCATAGAGATCTTAAGAATTTATGTTAGTTACCTATATTCTTGCAAATAAATATCATTCATTGGTTCGACGAACCACTAGAAAGATATTAGGGTTAGAAATACGTAGGAGGATTGGTCAAGAATTATAGGGAAACCCGATAATAATATCCGGTAAAAGCAATAAGTAATTGACTAGCAAAGTAACCCCCCAGAGTTCGACTAGATAAAATGTAGAGGAAGCTTTTTCTTTTGCATTGAGACCCTTGAGTTATAAATTACAATACAAAAATGCGGTTTGATAAAGAGAAAAGATTTGATTTTTTGTATGTTTCATTGTTATGCGTTCATGACAAAAGGGCTGAACGGATTTGGATGAAATTTGGCACGTGGGTAGACTTAGAAAAATATTTAGTAAAGCGCGGGGCGCAGCTAGTTGTGCTTATAATACGAGTACATCAAACTCAATCGTAGAACAAAAATTATAAGTACCTAGTCTACACTCGAATCGATCGATATTTCAGATAAGAACTGTCTACCTAAATAAAACCGGTGTGAAATAAAAAAAAAAAGATGATGATGATGAGAAGATGTCCTCGAATTTTTGGTTCTAGGACATGCTGGTTTCCTCACTATGTTACCTTCTCTGTTTTGAGAGCAGACTCCTCTAGAATTTTCATTTAGTTCAGCCTTTTCCTATTTCCATCCATTCTTCGCCTTCTGTTTGGGTGATATCGTGGAACCATCGTTTGTTAGGTCTACCAACTTTCCTCTTTCCTTCGGGTTTAAGTCCTTCATCATCATCATCATTTCAGCCGAAAGACGTCCACTGCTAGACATTGACCTCCCCCAAGCACCTCCACTTCGACCGGTTCTGTGCTTCTCGCATCCAACAGGTTCCTGTGGCCTTTACAAGGTCGTCGGTCCACCTTGTGGGAGGCCTTCCAACGCTACGGCTTCCGATACGCGGTCGCCACTGCAGAATTGTCAGAAGTTCTTGGGGCCTAAAAAGGCCACTTTGGCAGAATCATAAAATAATAACATTATGAATCATAATAAAAGTCGTAAAATGGTCACAAACTGACATTTCATAATATTATTTGCGTACAATTTCATATCACGCAATTCATCTGTTTGACAGTTTTGTATGGAGATTCGTAAAATGGTCCACAAAATATGAATTGCATTAATGTCAAATAATATCATGAATTGTCAGTTTGTGACCATTTTAAGACTTTTATTATGATTCATAATGTTATCCTTTTATGATTCTGCCAAAGTGGCCTTTTTAGGCCCCCTTATCACTATACAATCCAGCCATAGTGCAGCCTGGATCATTTCCCATGATTACCGTTTCATATCGTATCACGACAGAGATCAAAGTACAATGTAGTAGATATAGCTACTAGTCACCTACTCGTAGCATCGAAACCATTGTATCGATAATATCGTACACGCGTTCGAACAATACCAGGTATACTATCGACACTACGGTAGAGGTTTACGGAAGCATATTAGCTTCACAAAGCACTTAGGATTACAGAATAGGTAGATATATAGACACATGAGGTCACAGCATCCGACATGAACCAACGAGCATCCTAATTTCGTTAATTCTCTTTCAATTACAACCCGCAACATTTTAAAGGAAATTGCTAATCCATTGCTTCACAAGTTTGAATATATTCGTCTGCTCAGTAACGTAAATAACGCAATGAATGTTGTTGTTACCATAGCCAGTGCGTCACGCAAGTACCCCACAGTTGGTTTTTTCATCTGATGATGAATCTATTATTATTTATTTAAAATTATACCAGTTTACATTTATTTAAATTCCTTGTGCGTTGTCTGTCATTTAGTCTCAATTACGATCAATAACAATGTTATTTTTTATTTATAGGCTGATATTATTTTTATTTGACCCAGAACCGAAACATCTGGCGAAGAATGACGAGGAGAGCCGATCCCAAATGAAGTGGGATAAAGCTAGGCAAAGAGGGAGAGAGAGGCTGATATTATCTTACTTACAGTAAGTGTAAGTACTTATGGTTTGGGTAGGTAGCCTTGAAAGATTTGAAACCATTGATACAAGAAATTGGCTTGCTTCTGAGAAAAAAATGTGTCTTTTTGTCTACAAGTGAATTTTGGACCATTTTTAATTAAGACATTGAATATTTATGCCATATTATCTAAATGTCCAATACAGATATCCAGTGCCGTCCAATACCAATACGTTTACTGAACAAATAAGCACAACATTTTACGATTCCGTTTAATGTGGCAGTTAAGTTGTTTTACGGTTGTCCGGAGTGTTTTATCAAATATACTAGTGTTACGGTACATTTTATTTGCACTCATGTTTGAATAAGAGGTCCGAGGAGGGAGGGGGGGAGTAAATAATAACAGCCGCACAGGTCGATCGATCAGGTTAAGCTACGCTTCCCGCGGTTGGTCTGTGGATGGGTGACCATCTTTACATACTATCGAAATAAAAAAAATATTAAGCATTTTCAAAGTTAATGCTTTTGAGCTGAAATTTTGTACAGAGATTTTAGACCAGATACACTCTTCAACCCGTTTGTATTGATACACCCTTTCCGTAACACCCTGTATAGACGGAAGCTTAAACTTTTAAATTATATAAATAAAAACACACAAAAGTAATGATTAAATTGTTTATTTCATAATATCCGACGACGACGACCGACGTGTATTTTGTCATATATTTGTGACGTTGGCGTTCAGGGTAAGATTTCGTTTGTCACATATATGTGACAATGGCGTTCAAAAGGATGAGCTGGTAGAAAAGTATTATGGCAATAAACAGTCATGTTTATTTTTCGAAGATTTCAGCATCTCATTCGGTCGTTTCGTCATTTTTATTCGAACAAAAGTAGTCGGAAAGCTAGTATTTTAGGCAGTAGATTTAATATTTTAAGTAAGGGCAATTCTTATTTTTTTGTCGGAGTTTTTATTACTATCCAAATTATGCCCCACCTTGTATAACAAGTATTGTCGTCATTCGTAGAGGCTCCATTTTCTTCTATTCTCTGTACAATGTACTTCAGTACTGTGCATGTATGTTTGCGAGTACCAACGCTACATGACCACAAGCTGATTACGTGGTTTGATAAGGGAACTTAATCTGCGTTAACTCCTTTCACACCTACGTGCGTTAATTAATTCACCATCGACGCGGTACGCCACATGTGTTACATACATAATGTTTATTCATAAAACATAAGTTCGACGTCCCGGATTGGAAATAAAGGGTAGCAGGTACAGACGCCAGCACATCAACCTACCCGGAACTGTCAAATTTTCCCAATCAACTTCGAACCATATGCTTTAGAGATAAAGTTATGAAATCTGATTTTTATTTATTCGTTTTTTTTATCTTTAAATATTAATAAATATAATTATTTATCACACCCTTAACCTATTTTACAATCTAAAATATATATATGTCGCAACCGGTCATTCGTTTGACTATTCGGAACGCCAGCGCCATCTGGCGGCGCTTGACAGAGTCTAGCCTGAGTTCGTGGGGGGTCGACAACAGCGCGACAGAACGATTGGAGCCCTCTTGGACATCGGACATCAAACGAACAACATGCGCTTAGAAGCTGTCCCGCGTTCCGTATCTGGTTGTATCGTGTACCTATTATAATCTGATTTGAACTGCAAACCGTTTTTCTATTGCGCAATACCCAACACATACCCATAGTTCGTCCACAGTAGTTGAAATATGGCTGATAATAACGAGACACACATGCCTTCTCCGTTATCAGGCGTGGGATAAATGTTGGTTTATGCGCAAAATCAGAAAATAACCGCGTGTTGACATTTGAAAAACAAAGTGCAAACATGCGAATGCTTATTAAATAATCGTGTGGATCTGTTCGAGTTGAACCCAGATAAACCAGATACGGATGCGCGATCGTAGTGCATGTTGTTTTGGGCATAGGCTGTATGCAGAATATGTGACGCGCGTGTATCACCTACCGCCATGTTTGAAAAAAAAAAAACAAGCGTGTCTCTATCCGGCGTTCGAGTTCGTCGTATCCCGTTCGCGTAATTAGAACACGCGGTAAGACGCATGTGCAAACGTAACAGCACACAGCACGACAGCTGATTGGCGTTTTGCTGAAAATTCACTGCAAGGTGGACAAAGGAGCAGCATCAACATGGCTATCGTAAATAGCATCCCAAGGACGTGGCGTGGAGCTACCAGTGACGTGAAGTGACTGAATCGAGCCAAGCAGCGCAGCCGTCAGCGAAGCCCTACGAGTGCTGCAAGTGGGAAACAAGGACATTTCGCGACCCGGTGCACGAGCAGTGCAAGCGTATGGTGGTGCACGTGCTGCAACTGCTGCAAGCAGCAACGGCGAGTGGATGTTTGCGTCGTACAACTACCCCCAGACACGTTAGAAAATACAGGTGAGCTGTATTGTTTTGTTTACGATTGTGGTGCTGAATGCTTGTTAGTAAAGGAGAGGTTAAGCGGCAAACGTGTTAATAACGTTGTTGTGTTGACTAGTATTGGTCAAACACGTGTATTCAGCACAGAATAATTCTTATGTAGTGTAACGATTAGCGAGCAAAAATTGGGATTTTATTGCATTTCTACCCGACATTTACTTGCAAAGTAATATTATGATAGTATGTGATCTACTCGTAAGTAGATACAGTTCCTGACCAATTATTACCAAGGCTTAGAGGAATCTTTTCTTATCGATGATTGTTATTGTTTTTATTTCAATAACAATGTGGTCAGAATTGGCCGAGAGGAACTGGCACTGCTGTTGATTTTTTCGGTTACAGGTTAAAACACAAGAACGACTGCAAGCAAGATGGCAGTGTCGGATGGCGCTGCACTCTTTGGATCTCCTGTACGAGGAGTCGCTGATCAAGGACGGTGCTGTTCGAGCAGGGAGTTTCGCGACTTCTGCCTGGGAAGCGGTGGCAGCAAGTGGATGTCTGTGCTATTAGACCAGTTGCAGATCTATTGTCTACCGAATCTGGTGGGTTGTTTTCATTTTGTTTTGACTCGGGTACTGTCGGTACTGAGTGCTTCCCTGGTAAACAATAGCAAAAATGGTTACAATGTTAGGTATAGCCCGATCTAGTTTACTATGCATTTTTTAAATACGCTCACGATAAGTTAAGAATGATGCCAGTAGGTTATGTACCAGTCGAAGTAGATGGTGATCACAGTGGTGATGAGCAAGCCTAAGTAGTGGTAACCACGCGAGTAGGGGTTCTCTATCGGCCGTAGTAAAGTTGTGTGTAGTCACAGGGGTGATGCACATGGATCCATGCGATGGATGTGTGATAGCAATGCGATTGCTGGTCGGCTAGAGAGCCGTGGCGTTAGAGTGGTTTACTCGTGTGAGGGTTCCCAGGTGTCTAAGGCTATTAGTTGAAATAGTTCATTGTTAATGTGGATAACGATGGTACATGGCTCTGGTTGATGATTTTAGCTTTGATTAGATAATCGAAGTTTGTTTACATGACTCTGGTTGATGATTTTCGCTTTGATAAGATAATCGACGTTTGTTTACATGGCTCTGGTTGATGTTTTTTTTGCTATGATTGATTAAAGTTTGATTACATGGCTCTGGTAGAATCAAGTACGCTTATGAGGCTAAGGCACATGCTATGGCACAGGCCAAGGGATCAGAGTATTACTGAAGAATTTGGGGAATGTCAAATAATAGTCTTGGTGATGAAACAGAGCAGAGATTAAGTTGTGTGAGTTGTGTGGGGTTTTGTGAGAAACCATGAAGGTCAGGAGTGACCGAGCTATGTGATACTTTGCGGATACGTTTGTTTACAGATTAACACACGAGGACGTGTGCATCGCAGGATGGCCGTGTCGCAACCGGTCATTCGTTTGACTATTCGGAACGCCAGCGCCATCTGGCGGCGCTTGACAGAGTCTAGCCTGAGTTCGTGGGGGGTTGACAACAGCGCGACAGAACGATTGGAGCCCTCTTGGACATCGGACATCAAACGAACAACATGCGCTTAGAAACTGTCCCGCGTTCCGTATCTGGTTGTATCGTGTACCTATAGTGTGTGATTTGCTAGTGTGATTAAATTGTTCGTGAAATTATAATCTGATTTGAACTGCAAACCGTTTTTCTATTGCGCAATACCCAACACATACCCATAGTTCGCCCACAGTAGTTGAAATATGGCTGATAATAACGAGACACACATGCCTTCTCCGTTATATACAAGTGTATACAAAAAAACCAAAAAAAAAAAAGTAAAAAGACAGGAGCTCATTGGGCATCAAAAAATTCGTCCGCATCGCTGTCAATGGGATAAGTGCCCAAAAGGCTGGCAGCATTACCACGTTGGATGGCAACGCTTATTCTTTGCGATAAAGTTCAAAATCTATTAAAAAAAGTTTGACAGATTGTAGTAGCTTAATGTGCTGTCTGTACATCGACGCGCAACCTGTTGCCATGGATTCAGTACATGGTTAAGAACCCCTGAGTTGAATGTGGTCGGTTATTAAAAAAAAGTGCAGTTCTATACATTTTGACCGCGTAGGTATTGGACTTTGTCATGAAAAATCTGATATTTCAAGTGACTACACTAATTGCGGTCGTCCACCCTACAAAAAAACCATAAAATTAATTTTATCTTATTTTATCATGTTCAGATGTCTGTAAAGTTTCGCTAGGTAACTGTTACCTTTGTTTCCGACAAACCATTTTGCAGTTTGACAAATACTTATTACAGTTAAAAAAGTAAATGTCTCGCTGATTGCGGCGCATGTGTTGGATCATTTAGCTCCCTTCGAAATGGTTGAGCTGAATGGTGCTAATACATGCGTCATGTTCGTGAACGGGCGCCGTCAGTAGGGACTGGTCATCTCTTTGCTGCCATGGCTTATTTTATTTTAATTTAATATTTGAATTGTTGTTTTTTCTCATCTTTTCATTATGGACGCTTTTAACGTTCTGCATCGTTCTCACATGTATAATTTTTAACATGAATGATGTAACCAAGACTTTGTAACCATATTATTTTGATTTAAAAGAGTGTCCATGGAGTTTCTTGCCCGTTCTTCTCCATAGGTACCTACGCTTTGGAATGGGCAACTAGCTTCATCTTTCTGACTGACCGACCCCTTGACAATTCAAAAGTGCCTGTAATTGGTTTAATTGAAATAAATGCTTTGAGTTTGAGTTTGAGTTGTAGGGATTGAGTAATATTTTAGGAAACAATAAACTACAAGACGGTTGTTTGTTTAAACTAGAGTAGATTAATTACAAATTAGTCTCACTCAAATAAATAGTTTGGTGTTGGTCTGTTGGGAGACCGGAATTTAGTGCCTAATGACCGTCTCTGGGTTGTTGTTCATCTATATTAAATAGTGTTATTTAGTGGATCTACAACGTTGCCAGATGAAGCTTAATCTATCTTCTAATTTTATTATTTATATATATCGGAGAAGGGACGTCTTTCTCGTTATCATCGGCCATATTTTAACTGCTGTGGGCGTACTATGGGTAGCGTTGGTTATAGCGCAATAAAAAAACCATTTGCAATTCAAACCAAATTATAATTTACGAACAAACTAATCACACTAGCGAATCACACACTAACGTGGGCCCAGTTGCCCCCTAGGTGGAATTGGTCCCTGGTCCCAGTTTCGAAGTGGGACGCGCTGCCCCCTAATCAAATTAGAAAGGTGGAATTGATCTCTGGTCCCAGTTTCGAAGTGGACGAGCTGCCCCCTAACCGTAGGTACACAACTCAACTAGTTATACGAAACGCGCGACAGTTTCTAAGCACATGTTGTCCGTACAATGTCCGATGATCAAGAGATGCTGTGCCACGCCACCGCAGCTCCAGCGCACTCGTCGACTCACAAGAACGAACGTCAGGCTAGACTCTGTCGAGCGCCGCTTGGCGCTGGCGTCCCGAATGGTCAAACGAATGTCTGACGACCTCGTATTTCCGACATAATTATACAGGGTCCCATTAAAATACTCGTATATGGACAAATTTTAACACAGCGCTCAATACGTCTAACCAAAGATATCCAACAAAAAAAAAAACACTGAATAAAGTGATTTTATTTTGACCTAAAATAATAAATTGCCGGCACATTAGTGTATTTTCGTTAGCTGATTATTTTTTTATATATTTTTTTACCATCGTCCTTATTTTGGTGGTCTGAACGAGTTCTAAAAGTGTGTCCATCTATTTTAATGGGACCTTATATACTAATAATTAAACCGAAGAGTTTGTTTGTTTCAAGTTTGAACGCGCTAATTTCTAAAATTACCAGTTGGATTTGAAAAAATATTAATGACTGAGAACCCAATTCTTGTGGTAAAGTATAGGACGACATGACCCTTACGAGTCTAGCTAGAAAAAAAGTAAGAAAGAACCCTAAGCGAAAACGAATTAGGTAATAGCGCGGGCGATGGGATGAAAATGTCTCGCGCACAAAGTCGCAGGCAGAACCTAGAAATAAATATTTGTTGTATTTTTGTAAAATCGAATCTCAATCTGTTAGGAGTGCTATTACCGCAGTACACAAGTATAATAGAAATAGAAATGTTATGAGGATATAAATAATATCACCACGTAATACATAAATATAGTTGTTGTTTGTTGTAACTAATTCTATTATGAATTGTGTGTATTTTTATATATGATCCACAATAAACGATATTATTATTATTATAAATACATTAATGTTTATTTGAAATAGAATAGCTCACGAGATACACACTGAGAACTTATCGTAGAAAATTTTAATAAAATGTTAAGTACTCGAATAAATCATATATTACTTGGGCAGAAGAAAATTGCTCTGAAAGGAATTATTTCTTTGTGCCATAGAAAACTAACCTCTCTAAGGGGTGATTGCGTAACATAGGTATAGGTACTAAAAGTAGCAATGGCTTCTATTTTGACAGTTCAACAACATTCATTGCGTTATTTACGTTGTTGAGCAGACAAATTTTTCGAACATATGAAGCAATGGATTTCCTTCAAAATGGTACAGGTTGTGATTGATAGTGTACTACGCAATTAGGGTGCTAGTTTTTAATTATTTGCCTTGCTTTTGTGTAACATACATACTCACATAAACAAGGCCTCACGTCCGGCATTTTCCAAATGATTTCCATAATTTTTATTTAAGCATCTGGTTGGTTCTATACAGTCTCTGAATGAACCTTTGAAACAGGAAAGCCATTTTATGATTATCGAAATCGATATAAATTACTTTTTTACAAGTTTATAGGTAAGTAATATTTTTTTGTAAACAAAACACAATCGAGGTACGATTGTGTTTTGTTCGATATCGGAAAATATCGACTTCTATTGTATTGTTCATTCAAGTATCAGTTTTAGTCCTTATCTTCGGTTATCTATATATATAAAATTCAATGTGGGTATAATTTTCCTGTTAGATACCACGAGGTGATTTTCCTACCGCAAGCACAATTACTCGTACTATGATCCATTGTAAGTTTTATTTAACACAGAAAAAAAAATACATTTATTAAGCACAGAATAAAAGGCACACAGTACATCAGATAAAAACAAATAAAAAATGACAAAGGCCGATGTAAGAAATAAGCAGGAAAGTGTGCCTCACGGTTGCGCTAAAAAGGTCCAGTTCAGCAAAAATGCCATACAACTAGTGCCTGTTTTCAACTGGACCAGAGGGGCAATTCTCGTAATTTTAAGAACGTTCACAGTCTGATCTCAGTCTCAATCTGTGAAAAATACTTCTAATTTCCCTACATTTTATCAAGTTTTATACATTTGTTTGTCGTCGTGATGAGACTGCGACTAGATTTTGAACGTTTTAAATTACGTGTATTGACCTTCTGATGTTTGAAGTGACGGATGTTAATCAGTTTTATACTGCAACGTAACGTGTGCATACTTAAATAAAATTATTTATTTATATATTTTATTGTATACCACAAAAATACATAACAAAAAAAAAATATTGATCATTAAAAACATACAATAGGCGGCCTAATCGCTTTCTGCGATCTCTTCCGGGCAACTATGGAATGGACAGTGATTTTCCTGGACATAAAATGGGGTTATTTTCAGGAATATTTACATTCCATGTCGATCTGCACAACAATCGCATACTTTGCCTGTTGACTTTGCGGAAAAGAACATTATTTTGCAATAGATTATAGCACACAAAAGAGAACAATATTACCTAGTTATAATACAGATGAGGCCAACCTACTCACTAAACAATAGCTTTTTAGTGATTTTTCAGGTTATGATTGTATTTCTCAATATTCCCGTTAGACGAAGTATAATTACTACTACCACTACAATCTAGAGATCATAAGGAACAAATCAACATGCGTTTCATTAGTACACGCCACAATTTTTGGTGGGCCTAATCGCCGAACAAAAAAAACCATCTCCTTTGTGTCAGATAAAAATAGTAAGTAACAAGTAGTAGTTAAATAACATCACGCCTGTACTTTCCCAAAGGGTTAGGTAGAGGTGTATCTTAGCATGTAAAGAAAGAAAGAAAGAAAAAGTATACACACACACCACCCCACCAACACCCACACCCACACACCCACACCACACACCCACACCACACACCCACATTTCACCGGATAGATTTGCCTCAAGTAATAGGGGGTGGGCCTATTGCCATTAACCGGGCGCAAATCTAGACTCCGGGCTACTACTGAGAAATTCTTAATACCCCACTTACACTTTGCCCGACCAGGGAATCGAACCCAGGTTCTCATGCTCAACAGTAGCACTTGCGCCCACTATGGTCTAGTGGGCATGAGGCAGTAATTTTTATTTATCACGAGGTAAATCAAAGTGGAACAAGGAAGGGATATAGAACCTTACAAACACGGTATCAGAACTCATGTGTTTTTTACGCGTTTTCGCCAGAAGTTTTGGCAAAACACCCTGACTTTGACGATGCCGTTATAGAGGTAAATGAGGGGGCCGAATGAGGTCATTCTGTTGGCATTCACCTGGCATAAAACGCAGACTGTTACTGAATTTTTTTTGTTTATGCTTCTTATATTTCATCATCAAACATTGGCTTACATTTGTTTTGTACCTGTTTGAGTACGATACATTCCCAATGTGAACCCCTTTTATATTTTTTACAAAAAAAAACTCAGTTTTTCGGATACAGGGCTGAGAACAGCTAAGAAAACCTTCAGTTTCTCTCTCTTTCTTGTGCCTCTTGTTGTCACTGTCACTCCTATTTTTGTGACAGTGTCTCTCTAAACTCCATTTAAAGAACAAAAATTCAAAGCATTTATTTAAATTAAACCATTCACTTTTGCACTTTTGAATTGTCAAAGAGTCGGTCAATTAGTTCGTTGTCCATTATAAAATGTACGGGCAGGAAAATCCAAGGACACTCTTTTTAATCAAGATCAACCAACAAGAACAATGCTCCAGGATATTGTAATATTATTACAATATCCTGGGTGCATTGTTCTCGTTGGTTTAACATGTGACACCTACCAACCCGCACTGGGCCCTCGTGGTGGATTACGGGCCACTCCCTCACACAGAGAGTAGGCCTGTGTCCCAGCAGTGGGAACATTATGGACTGGTTAAATCCCCAGGCTAGCTAACTAGACTTTCAATACCTCATGTATAAAAATAATCATACTAATATTATAAAGGCGAAAGTTTGTGAGTGTGTGTTTATATCTTTGTTACTTCTTCACGCTTAAACGGCTGGACCAATTTTGATAAAATTTGATATGTAGGTAGCCCTGGAATAATATATAGACTACTTTTTTATCCCGATTTCCCCACGAGATCGACACTTATGCGGGTGAAACCGCGGGGCGCAAATATAATCCCCAACACAGAAGGATGCCAACATATCGATACTTTGCCATAATCGATCATTTCGCTATAAGTAAAGATTAGTTGATCTGTGTGCTCAGCACAATGATGGGTTGTGAATGGATAACTCAATCACTGAGGTTTCTTGATGCTCTGTATAATGTATAAAAGTGTATGAGAGTAGTTTGTGAGAGTGAGAGTAGTGTGTGTGAGTGAGAGTAGTGTGTGTGAGTGTAAGTGTGTGGGAGTGTGTAGTGTGTAAGTGTGTGAGAGTGTGTAAGTGTGTAAGTGTACGATAAGCAATTGATATACAGGGTGTAAAAAGACCCATCACATAGCCGTCAACTGCGCATTCTGTAGATCAAACTAGGTAATATTGCAGGGAAACGACTTTTATTTTTGGTATAAGAATGTTTATGCGCAATGTAACGCACGCAAAACGTTGTTCTTATGAGTCCATGGAACGGTTCAGGAGTCGTGGGGGTATTTAAAGTTGTGTTATAATTATAACACTAAAAACTTGTTTCCGCAACTTCAGTAAAAGTTGGAATTTTGACCTTCAATATCTCCGTACACAGAAGATTCCCTGGTATGGCCCAGTACAAAAAATATTACCCACAATAACGGGGAGTGCAAGTGACTCGGCTTCTTTATGTGCCTTTTTACACCCTTCATGAGTGTAGGTACGTTTTCTTTTCGGCATTCCGTACTGAAATTCGAAACGGAACTGTGCTAGGCACCTATTTGGCGTTTGGCGAATTTTTTTTTTATGAGGTCGTAAAATTGTTACAACTCTTTGCCTACTCTGTTGATCAAAACTGAAGGCACGAACGCGCGTAAATTCGAACGATTCTTGAATCGAAAGTATTTACAACTATCGTAATTTGGCTGAAAATGCGGAAGGCAGATTTAGTACCTACCCATAAATATGCAATAAGTCTGAAGAAAAAGAATATTATGCGTGAAACGAGTCTTTTTCACTGTAAAGGGCGTAAATGTTCTTTACTAACTTTTTAGATCTTTGTATTCTGCTTATGCGTATGAAGTTTCATTAAAATCGGTTCATTCATTTCGAAAAACAAGGGCTTGAAAGTTTGTATGAAATGCCGTACGTCGTAAACGCCCTTAACTCTAGGTTACGATGTTTTCCTTCACCGATGTCAGTTATGTCAAAGATAAAAGTACTAGTACGGTCGAACAAGCTATTTGGTATACAGGCAAAAATATTCATCTTTCCACTACACAGCCAATATTTAGTTTTATTTTGTGCGTTATAACTTTTTCAGCTTATGGCATCCTTAATTAAATAGAGTGGTATAAAAGAATTGACTAACTCAGCACACCATTGTTTAAAAGTAGTTGCAAGCCTGTATACCAAATAGCTTGTTCGACCGTACCTAATGAGACAGTTTTTTGCTAAGCATGAATAAAGTTGTTTTTATCAAACAACGTAAACAACAAATGATTATGCCATCGTGTGTAACATTGTTATCGAACACCTGTTAACCAATCAGAGCGTACTGTCTGGAGCACCGCTTCAAACGTTATGCAATAACAAAGTTTATGGCAAGCAGTTCACTGTAATTTGTACTACGTTAAGGTTATCAATGTGTCCCACATTAAAAATAACAACGAGCTTAGTGATCTCAAAGAAAAAGTGGTGCTATTCTGTAAAAATGGATTTAATTCGAATCTCACTCAGAACACAAAATCATATTTCACCTCTTTTCAAATGATGCTCAAAAATTATGACACTGATGGCTTTCATGCCGTCATCCGCAAGAAAACTGTATCCTTGTTCTGCAGAATGCGTGGCAGCTGCAACGGAATTCTGAAGACTGTAGCAGACAGGATCTCTTCTCCGAAATGGAGATCCTTTATTAAGCGACTAATTTAAATGTATTTTAATTTTGAATCGGACTGTATGGATCAATTAGTTATCTGAAATAAATTAACTTTATATTATAGAATAGAATACTCTTTATTATGTACACCATATAAATTACAGACATAAATATAGAAAACTTTACAATGGGTGACACAATGGGCGGTCTTATCGCTAAGAGCGATCTTTTAAAGACAACCTTTGGATGGATTAAAAACGGGAAGGACATACAAACACTGTAGGTAGTCTGTGGTGTACCATTTACACAATACAATAAATACATACATAAAGTACTATTAATCTATATAAATATATACATACACATAATAACAAACATGAAACAGGAGCAAAGAAAATACAATGACAATGTTTAAGGAGAGAGAAAGTGCTTTTTTATCATATTCTTAAAAGTGGACAAAGATTGAGCACGCCTTATCGACATGGGCAAGTCATTCCATAACCGTACTGCTTGCACAGTAAAAGATTTATCATAGAAACTAGTGGAATGCATCGGCATCTCTAGTCTCAGGTTTTCCGATGACCTCAGATATCTATTATGTGTGTCATGAAGGAACTTGAAACGTTCTTTAAGATAAGTATATATAATATATATTATTTTTTTATTTAAAAAAATAGATTTATTGGCATTACCTAATATTAGCTGCGCCCCGCGGTTTCACCCGCATAAGTCTCGATCCCGTGGGAATATCGGGATAAAAAGAATCCTATGTCCTTTCCCGGGACTCAAACTATCTCTATATCAAATTTCATCCAAATCAGTTCAGCTGTTTAGGCGTGAAAAGGTAACATACAGGCAGACAAACAGACAGAGTTACTTTCGAATTTATAATATTACTAGTCGCGCCCCGCAGTTTTACCCGCATAAGTCTCGATCCCGTGGGAATATCGGGATTAAAAGTATCCTATGTCTTTTCCCGGGACTCAAGCTATCTCTATACCAAATTTCATCTAAATCGGTTCAGCGGTTTGAGCGTGAAGAAGTAACAAACATATAAACACACACACACACTCACTCACAAACTTTCGCCTTTATAATATTAGTGTGATTATGGATTATTATCACGCCTGTATTGCCCGAAGGGTTAGGCAGAGGTGTACCTATAGTACACCCACACTTTGCATGTTTTGTTTAAGTCCCAAGTAATAGGGTGCGAGGCTATTGCCATCAACCAGGCACAGAGCCAAAATCCACAGTCAGAGAAAATGAAATGCTGTTCGTTGCTCCATAACTTGGGTACGGCCGGACCAATTTGGCAACTTTTTTTGTTTTAAAATGTTCGTAATAGTCAAAATATTTACATGATATAACCTAAAATATAAACTACTAGCTTCAGCCCGCGACTTCGTTCGCGTGAAACTTCTTGTTTCCCCCCGAGCCACCCCGTCGTATCGCATCACCCGCCCGCGCTATCACTTAACGTTCTTTTTTAACTTTTTTTCTTTTCGCTCGGCTCCTAAGTGTTATAGCGTGATGTTAAATAGCCTATAGCCTTTCTCAAGAATTGGGCTATCAAATGCAAGAAGAATTTTTCAAATCCGACTGGTAGTTCCAGAGATAACCCCCTACATACAAACTTACAAACAAATTTTACCTCTTTATAATATTATTAGTATAGAAGTATAGATAATAATATGTACATTTATATGAAAAAATAAGTAAAATAATCACAGGGCATCAAAGAATTCGTCCGCATCGCTGTCAACAGGAACAGTGCCCAAAAGCCTGGCAGCATTGCCACGTTGTATAGCGATGCTAATTCTTTTGCCAAGAAATAGGCCAGCCCTCTGGTCATGCGGGTAAAACTGCGGGGCGCGACTAGTAATATTATAAATTCGAAAGTAACTCTGTCTGTTTGTCTGCCTGTATGTTACCTTTTCACGCCTAAACAGCTGAACTGATTTGGATGAAATTTGATATAGAGATAGTTTGAGTCCCGGGAAAGGACATAGGATTCTTTTTATCCCGATATTCCCACGGGATCGAGACTTATGCGGGTGAAACCGCGGGGCGCAGCTAATATTAGGTAATGCCAATAAATCTATTTTTTTAAATAAAAAAATAATATATATTATATATACTTATCTTAAAGAACGTTTCAAGTTCCTTCATGACACACATAATAGATATCTGAGGTCATCGGAAAACCTGAGACTAGAGATGCCGATGCATTCCACTAGTTTCTATGATAAATCTTTTACTGTGCAAGCAGTACGGTTATGGAATGACTTGCACATGTCGATAAGGCGTGCTCAATCTTTGTCCACTTTTAAGAATATGATAAAAAAGCACTTTCTCTCTCCTTAAACATTGTCATTGTATTTTCTTTGCTCCTGTTTCATGTTTGTTATTATGTGTATGTATATATTTATATAGATTAATAGTACTTTATGTATGTATTTATTGTATTGTGTAAATGGTACACCACAGACTACCTACAGTGTTTGTATGTCCTTCCCGTTTTTAATCCATCCAAAGGTTGTCTTTAAAAGATCGCTCTTAGCGATAAGACCGCCCATTGTGTCACCCATTGTAAAGTTTTCTATATTTATGTCTGTAATTTATATGGTGTACATAATAAAGAGTATTCTATTCTATTCTATAATATAAAGTTAATTTATTTCAGATAACTAATTGATCCATACAGTCCGATTCAAAATTAAAATACATTTAAATTACTCGCTTAATAAAGGATCTCCATTTCGAAGAAGAGATCCTGTCTGCTACAGTCTTCAGAATTCCGTTGCAGCTGCCACGCATTCTGCAGAACTAGGATACAGTTTTCTTGCGGATGACGGCATGAAAGCCATCAGTGTCATAATTTTTGAGCATCATTTGAAAAGAGGTGAAATATGATTTTGTGTTCTGAGTGAGATTCGAATTAAATCCATTTTTACAGAATAGCACCACTTTTTCTTTGAGATCACTAAGCTCGTTGTTATTTTCAATGTGGGACACATTGATAACCTTAACGTAGTACAAATTACAGTGAACTGCCTGCCATAAACTTTGTTATTGCATAACGTTTGAAGCGGTGCTCCAGACAGTACGCTCTGATTGGTTAACAGGTGTTCGATAACAATGTTACACACGATGGCATAATCATTTGTTGTTTACGTTGTTTGATAAAAACAACTTTATTCATGCTTAGCAAAAAACTGCCTCATTAGGTACGGTCGAATAAGCTATTTGGTATACAGGCTTGCAACTACTTTTAAACAATGGTGTGCTGAGTTAGTCAATTCTTTTATACCACTCTATTTAATTAAGGATGCCATAAGCTGAAAAAGTTTTAACGCACAAAATAAAACTAAATATTGGCTGTGTAGTTGTGACTGTTCCTAAATGACCCTAGGCTGATAAAATTTTCGTTTTTCCTAATTATGTTAAATATTAGTGTTTAGGTCGGTTCCCCCTAATGGGGAAGAGCCGCACCCCGCCACCGTGCGACTCTGTAGAGCTCGTCTCCAGACTGGACACTCTCCCACCGATTGTAATGAATTCCCAAGAAGTGTTTTGCCTTGTTCCGACTTAGGAAGCTGGGGAACAAGGAGGGGATACAAGTAACAATTTCAGTATAAAATAAGGTTGGGAATTCATTGATAAGATGATTAAGGAAAGGAAATCTACTTTTCTTTTGATTATGAAAGTTAGAAGACATGAGAGGAATACAAAAGGGTAATTGACACGTAACGCTTGCGTTGGAGATTACATTGTTGTAAGTTACGTTACTGAATGTTCTTACAATAATCTGACCCACCCTAGAGACGTAGGGCCGCTTTACAACAGCTGATACGTCGTACATGTGCCGCCAGTCCTACAATTACGTACATAGGCCTAGAGAGGACCTGCTGCGGTTCCAGCAGGACACGTTCCCTATACTCAAGCATGTCTTACTCAATCCTAAGGTAAAGGACTGCGAAGTGCCTCTACCATTGAGCGAGACAAGTCTCCAGAAGTGCTGGACGCGTGCTGTAATAATATCCCCTTATAACGGACTACTCACCCTTTACTGAGATAATACAAAACTAGTGCAAGCGTACCGCATCGTCAGTCGGTTGTAGAATTCCTTACGAATTGCCTTGCTATACGCCGAAGTGGTTATTTTAAATCGTCACTTCACACTTCCTTAATCAACCCAGGTTCGAGGATGCTTGCAGTGTAATCGGCTGTTTTGCAATCATTGTTGCCTATCTATCTACTGGGGCCTTTCCATCTGGGCATCCAAATTATGTGTCTCGCTAAATATTATTTTTTTGTATCAGTAAGAGGCCTACGGGGGCCGGGTGTGATTTAACGAGACACAATTTCTAACGTTCCTTAGAACGACTATCAATCCAGTTAGGGGTACTTGGTGAAGCCTACCCCCGCTCCCGGGAAGTGTGCGCAGATCAAGTACAATGTAAGATATCCTGCAGTTAGTCAGTCCATAGGGAAAGGTAGCCATCACTAACGTTTGGTTGGTTTGTGTTCGTAAACAAGAACAGCAGGCTACAAGGTAGCACTATAATTCAAATTGGCCCTAACGAGATGCGAGTTCGGTTCAGCCTTCCATAAGTGGTGTGCTCGCCCAGGTGTCATGTCTTATAGAGGGCTTTCCCCGAGTCCCTAGAACCAAACGCATGTGTAGGGTACCTCGATTTAGTCATTTAGGAACAAGGAGGGATAAATATTCAACACTCACCCGATCCAGTCGTTCACTCACACACACTGAGATTCACGCGCCTTACACGCTACTTACATTATACTAGACTAATATAACCTAGTCTAAAGCAACACATATTATTTAATATTAAATAATACTCTCGTCCTCACGTCCTCTCAATCAGGCACACAGTTTTATTGTTATTGCCTAAGTTCTGACTCTGCTCGTCTAGCCTACGTCAACGACTCACTCTCGTGGTCTCCTAGTGTTCACTCAAACTCCTAACTTAACTAGCCTGGACTCGCAAGTCCGTACTCTAAAGCGGGTCAACCCCGACTGCCCTCCGTCCTTGTTCTAATTTCTCACATCCCATATCACCACTTCACTGAAGTGGTGATATGGGATGTGATATGTGATGGGAAAGGGGCTCTGAAGTGACTTCAGAGCCCCTTTCCCTCGTTTCTTGGAACATCGGTTTAGGGGCCATATTTACGATAACCAGATGTTGGTGATGGGTTTGGGTCGTCCTTAGAATTCGTACAAAATACTGCATCTCAAGTGCATCTTAAGTGACGTAAATTGCCCATAAAGTGTAAATGGAATGGGTTTCCAACAGGTTCACTATTGTTTTACAATTTTAAAGAAATAGGATATTTTGTTATTTATTAGGGTAACGTGTCAAACCGTCATCCCATAAAATTGAGACTAAATGCGTTTCTAAGTGGCCCGAATCATGTGCCAGTTTAAAAATAAATATAATAATTTATTATTAAATAGGTCTAAGTGACAGACAGTCACATAGTGGAAAGATGAATATTTTTGCCTGTATACCAAATAGCTTGTTCGATCGTACTAGTACTTCCTAGGTTTATCTTTGACATTACTGACATCGGGAAGAAAAACATCGTAACGAACGTAGAGTTAAGCTAAGAGCGTTTACGACGTACGGCATTTCATACAAACTTTCAAGCCCTTGTTTTTCGAAATGAATGAACCGATTTTAATGAAACTTCATACGCTTAAGCAGAATACAAAGGTCTAAAAAGTTAGTAAAGAACATTTACGCCCTTTACAGTGAAAAAGACTCGTTTCGCGCATAATATTCTTTTTTTTCCAGACTTATTTCATATCTATGGGTAGGTACTAAATCTGCCTTCCGCATTTTCAGCCAAATTACGATAGTTGTAAATACTTTCGATTCAAGAATCGTTCGAATTTACGCGCGTTCGTGCCTTCAGTTTTGATCAACAGAGTAGGCAAAGAGTTGTAACAATTTTACGTCCTCATAAAAAAAAAATTCGCCAAACGCCAAATAGGTGCCTAGCACAGTTCCGTTTCGAACTTCAGTACGGAATGCTGAAAAGAAAACGTACCTACACTCATGAAGGGTGTAAAAAGGCACATAAAGAAGCCGAGTCACTTGCACTCCCCGTTATTGTGGGTAATATTTTTTGTACTGGGCCATACCAGGGAATCTTCTGTTTACGGAGATATTGAAGGTCAAAATTCCAACTTTTACTGAAGTTGCGGAAACAAGTTTTTAGTGTTATAATTATAACACAACTTTAAATACCCCCACGACTCCTGAACCGTTCCATGGACTCATAAGAACAACGTTTTGCGTGCGTTACATTGCGCATAAACATTCTTATACCAAAAATAAAAGTCGTTTCCCTGCAATATTACCTAGTTTGATCTACAGAATGCGCAGTTGACGGCTATGTGATGGGTCTTTTTACACCCTGTATATCAATTGCTTATCGTACACTTACACACTCTCACACACTTACGCACACTCACACACTTACACACTACACACTCCCACACACTTACACTCACACACACTACTCTCACTCTCACAAACTACTCTCATACACTTTTATACATTATACAGAGCATCAAGAAACCTCAGTGATTGAGTTATCCATTCACAACCCATCATTGTGCTGAGCACACAGATCAACTAATCTTTACTTATAGCGAAATAATCGATTATGGCAAAGTAAAAGAAACAAAAGAAAACAAAGTAAAAAAGAGTCGAAAGTGGTAGTCTAAATTAAGTTTTTATGGAATTAATCATTGGGAAAGTTTTACGGAAAAAATTCAAATTCAGGATTAACTGCAAGTGCTTTTTTCTATGGAATTTTCGTATGAATTATTGGACAGCACAACGTCTGTCAGATGAGCTAGTACTTTAATAAAAGAGCGGCCAAGTGCGAGTCGTACTCGCACACGAAGGGCGGACGCCGTACCACAGCACGAAACGCCGAAAAAAACACATTTCCTGTCTGGCACCCTTTCAATTTTTAATTTAGTTTAATTTTTATGATTTGTTTTTATAGCGGCAATAGAAATACACAAACTATTTTGTCAAATTTCAACTGTCTACATATTACGGTTCATGAGATACAGCCCGCTGACAGACAGATGGACGGACGGTTGGACGGATCGTCGGACGGACAGCGGAGGCTTAATAACGGGCCCGTCGGCAGCCTTTGGGTACAGACCTTAAAAATACCCGAACGATAATTTCTGCTCTAGTTCACAGAGAACAGCTTTACTCTTTCATATAGATCATAAGTCAAAATGGAAAGTCTACGACCCATAGAAATAAGAAAGTAGGTATTTTTATTTCGCCGGTGAAGCCAAAAGTTCTCAATTTCCATTTAAACCTTCGCAGTGAAGTAAGCTTCATCATACCGTTCCGCACTCAAAACCCATTTCCAACTTTACCTGCACAGAAATAAAGTTCAAATTGAAATGTCTTTCAGTGCCACCGGATGCGTTTCCTCACTTCGCAGGACATTCGGAAGGAATTTCGTTAACTCAGGTGTCACAGTAACATGGTTGCATAAATAATATGAAATAGGACCAGTATTAGTAGACCTATCCCGTTGGACTAGAAACAGCGATTTGAAGTCTCAGTTATCCAGCTTTATAAAATTGAACCTTATGAAATACAGCTTAAGGTTGTTTTTCAAAAACAGAGATTCGAAGGTTCAGTTTTCCAGCTATACAAAATTGAACCTTCTGACTTTCAATTGAAGGCTGTTTTTAAATTGGTATTTATGGAAATCGATAACAAATGCAATAGGAATTTCCCTACGGCATGCAAGTCAGTCGTGTAAGCTATTACCGCAGTAATACAAGAGATCATCCACGACCGAGGGAAACCAGATTGCATGTGAATACGATTTGAATCAATTGCACTGAACATCACTGAACATGGATAAGTTTATACTGATGGTTGTGTTCTATAATTTAACTATATTGGAATGATAATAGCTAGTGTCGTGGTAGAAATATAGCTATGATTAGCCGGTTAGAAATTTTGTGTTTAAACTGGCTGCCTATAATACGGTGCACCCAAAAAAGAAAAAAATATATTACTAGAAGAATGAGTAGGTACAGTAAATCTCCATAAAAACAAATTTGGTCTTACGTACTTGACTTAGGTGTCAAAGTACCCTGTATCATGAATGGCATAAAAGTAAATTCTAGTAGACTCTCTTTAACTCCACGTTAAACAAAATTCCTAGTCTCAATAAATACACAAACACAACTTTGAGGGGCTTGAGGTTAAGCAATACAGCCGGGTCGACCGATCAGGTTACACCTCATCAGCTACACTTGTCGCGGTTGGATCGTGGATGGGTGACCATCTTTACATATCAAGACTATTCAAGACACCTATGTAGTTAGTCCTGGCTATCATTTGTGAATCTTTGGCAGTCGTTACGGGTTGTCAGTAGCCCGAAAGTCTGACAACCAGTCTTACCAGAGGTATCGTATTGCCTAGTGAATGGGTTGTGGAGGTCAGATAGGCAGTCGCTTCATGTAAAATACAATAAAATAAAATTCAGCTGCATCCGACTCGAGCATCGAGACTGGACGCCGACCTGAACATAGTTCGGAAAAGACTAGGTAGATTGAACTTCAAAACTCTAGTGCCAGCATTTGCAGAATTTTTTAAAGATTATCAAACTCGAAACAAAATGTCTTCTATGAGCTTTTTACCCCAACGTCGCTCTTATATCTAAGTACACATACATTTGGGATTGTTTAGTGACTTTTAGTTCACATAATACAGTTTTTTTTTAATCTCACGAAGCGACACGCGTTTTGCTTGTGGTAAAAAAGTGTTCAAACACGCTGTAAATGTGTGTGTAAGCGCAAGAGCTCTCGGTACCATCCGAGACACGGGCGAAGTCGGAAGTGTGTGTGTGTGTTATGTGCTGACGCTACTCATCTTCACGCACACATTCACAGCACTTGGTTACCACAAGTAAAGCGTGGGTCGCTTGCTATACGAGAAAGTCTTCACCTCACGTTAATTAAACCTATTGATCCAACTCCCATCAACTAAACAACATACTTACAGTTTCCAAATCACCGAGATAATTTCTGATCGACACAAGTTTCCTTAGGGGATCGAATTTAGGGTCAATGGCTTCCCCAACGATTAAAGCTATTTGATTACTAAGTAATTATTACTTACCAATTAATTGAACAACCCTATTGGGACAAGAATGTTTATTAACCTCACTTAAGAAATGAACGGTCATGGAGCAAAAAGGTTAAGCAATCTTACTTGTTTTTTTTTTTACGGGTCGCAATAAATACTTTTTCTGTCTTTCTTTCTTTCAATCTAAAACGCATTTCTTTCCTACATAGCGGACGAATACCGGACATCTTTACGAACTGTCATTACCGACTTCACAAAAAGGAGGATGATGCGGATGTTTGTATTTTTTTTTTTTGTATGTTTGTTCATCGAATACTCCGCCAATTGTCGACGGATTTTCAAAATTCTTTTTTTGTTCAAAAGTAGATAGTTCTGAGGTAGTCCCACTGTTACCAAGTTAGGATCTGATGATGGGATCTTAGAGAAATCAAGGGCAACCCTCAAATTTTACAGGCTCACTTATTGTTTTTCGCATATTTTATGAAGTATCTTGTGTATTTGCATATGGTTGTCACCATCTCAGGTAGCTGGGCTAATGATGGAAGGTACAACTCCTTAACAGGAAGAAGTTACTCGAACAGGCAAGGCCTGTTTTAGTAAATTGTTTTGATGTTTGATAGGGCATTTTATAGTAACTCGTGCATTTGCTCTCGGAAAACACCATTTGGTGAAGTGGAACTGATGATGAAGACCACAGATGGCCACCGGAACTACTCAATAATATCTAAGTATTTCACGGGTTGCGATTCGATTACTTTAATATGGTTACTAAGCAATTTATGCTCGTCACAATGTAAATGGTGATATGGAGCTGATGGTGGACCAGGAGAACTCCTCAACAATTAGCTTCCCTGCATCGGGAAAAGCAATATTTAGTAAAAGGCGAAGAGCAAGTTGACACTAGGCTATTGTTACTTAGATAAATTATAAGCAGACCCACTAAAAAGCGTGAAATAAAAACTTTTTAACAAAAAAAAAAAAACCGACTTCCAAAAAACACTACAAAGTGAAAAATAACTTTAATTTCGGAAGTCGGTGGCAAAAAAATAAAATACTGATCCAAAGACACCGACTTCCGGAATTAAAGTTATTTTTCACTTTGTAGTGTTTTTTGGAAGTCGGTTTTTTTTCTGTCTTTCTTTCAATCTAAAACGCATTTCTTTCCTACATAGCGGACGTGGACCGGACATCTTTACGAACTGTCATTTTCATTCCAGTGTTGTCATACGTAGTCGTAAAATAAGATATAAGATGCAAGTAAAAATGAACCCTATGATATTTTACGTTTTTTTTCTTTCTATGACTTTATCTACTAACCCCCTTACTAATAAACGTTGTACAGCGTCTGTATAGTTACACAACGCTTTGTCTTCTTCATTCGAAAGTCAAATTACTGACGTCTGAAAGAGAGAAATCGGTGTGTAACTATTCATCTGATATAATACGGTTATTAGTAAGGGGTTTAGTCTGTATCTATATCGTTCTATCTCATCATCTTTTCCCAACTATGTTGGGGTCGGCTTCCAGTCTAACCGGATGCAGTTGAATACCAGTATTTTACATGGAGCGACCGCCTATCTGACCTCCACAACCCAATAACTGGGTAATACGATACCCCTTGGTAAGACTGGTTGTCAAATTTTCGGGCTTCTGAATATCCGTAACGACTGTCATAAATTCACGAATGACAGCCGTGAACAACGGCTTAACGTGCTTTTCGAGGTACGCATGCTAGTTTTTACTAGAATTCAGAAAAATTATTCCGGAAGGTTTATGATGTGTATAATACATTAATATTAAACTTACATTACATAATAAAGAAATCTCGATGTTTTGTCAAGGCGAAAAATCCGTACTTTCGGTCGAAATTACGCTTTCGTTTCCTACTTCATAATTATCAGCTTCGGTCACAAGGTTAGTTCGGGCCCGAACTAAAAGTGAATGAAAACACGATTTGACAACTACCCTTACTCCCGATGTGTTTTGTTCCCGTCAAAAAAAGTTAGGTAATTAATCGGGAGTAGAGTTAATTCCGAAGTATCGAACTACTTTACTTTCTGAAGGTACCGTATCTTCGTTGACGGATTTATAAAGTAGGCACCAGAGGCGGGTCGCTAGTAATACCAATAAGACTTAGCAGGCTTATAAGGACTTATAAGTTATAATAAATAAATCGTCTTTCGTAAATCTGTTTCGGTAACTTATCTAAATCATATCAAAACTTTAAACCTTAACTTTTGCCCAAGCCGTTAATCCTGGGATTTATCGGTAACTCCTAGAACGTTGGAATGCTTCGACGTTTACTTTAACATATGGGCTATAAGTTTTGACGCAGACATATTTATTAAAGATCAAGTACGTAAGTGTATATACAGGGTGTTACAGAAAGGGTATATCAATACAAACGGGTTGAAGAGTGTATCTGGTTTAGAATCTCTGTACAAAATTTAAGCTCAAAAGCAGTAACTTTGAAAATGCTTAATATTTTTTTATTTCGATAGTTTATTAAATTGAAATCATAACAAACGTGTCACCGCACTACGAGGGTCATTATCCATTATCTGTAGTGTGTCTGTGCGCCTAGTACACGCACATCACGCCGCCGCGCGCCAGTGCAGCGCCGTGATGTCGAAATTAAAAAAAACTTTTTAAGAAAAAAAAAAACCGACTTCCAAAAAAACACTACAAAGTGAAAAATAACTTTATTTCGGAAGTCGGTGTCTTTGGATCTGTATTTTAGTTTTTTGCCACCGACTTCCGAAATAAAGTTATTTTTCACTTTGTAGTGTTTTTTTGGAAGTCGGTTTTTTTTTTTCTTAAAAAGTTTTTATTTCACGCTTTTTAGTGGGTCTACTTATAATTTATCTAAGTTACAATAGCCTAGTGATTATCGCCTTTTACAAACAAAATATTGCTTTTCCCGATGCAGGGAAGTTAATTGTTGAGGAGTTCTCCAGGTCCACCATCAGCTCCATATCGCCAATCGCAACCCGTGAAATACTTAGATATTATTGAGTACTTCCGATGGCCATCTGTGGTCTTCATCATCAGTTCCACTTCACCAAATAGTGCTTTCCGAGGGCAAATGCACGAGTTACTATAAAAAATACCCAAATCGCTATAGGTGTGCCTATAATATTTGAAGAGTTCCTTCGATTTCTCCAGGATCTCATCATCAAATCCTGACCTGATGTTTTTAGACTAGATGCTGATAATCCTGGCTGCAGCATCAGGTCAGACTTATGTCAACATTGCATTGAACTTAAAATTTATTCCTGTTTAAAATGAGCCCAAACACAACTACGGTGCTGTAATTTCAAGGTTGGTACTTTTTCTGATGCTCCTGGCTTCAGCATCAGGTCTTTATGTATTTCGGTGTTCCTCATTAACAGTACGTTTATCCACACATCGAGCCCTTTTCAATGAGCCTAAACACGATATATCTGCTGTTAGTTGTCGAGGAGTTAGGTACTCTGCAGACTATCCTGACTGCAGCATCAGGTCATGACTTGATGATCATGAGACCAAATGTGGCAAATGCCCTATCAAACATCAAAACAATTTACTAAAACAGTCCTTGCCTGTTCGAGTAACTTCTTACTGTTAAGGAGTTGTACCTTCCATCATCAGCCCAGCTACCTGAGATGGTGACAACCATACGCAAATACACAAGATACTTCATAAAACATGCGAAAAACAATAAGTGAGCCTATAAAATTTGAGGGTTGCCCTCGATTTCTCTAAGATCCCATCATCAGATATTGAAATGGTGACAATGGGACCACACGGGAAGCACCAGCTTTCAAATAAAAAAAGAATCATGAAAATCGGTTCACCCAGTCGCAAGTTATGAGGTAACAAACATAAAAAAAAAAAAAAAAAAAAAAAAATACAGTCGAATTGATAACCTCCTCCTTTTTTGAAGTCGGTTAAAAATATTAAGCATTTTCAAAGTTAATGCTTTTGAGCTGATATTTTGTACAGAGATTCTAGACCAGATACACTCTTAAACCCGTTTTTATTGATATACCCTTTCTGTAACACCCTGTATACGAGCAAAAATAAAAAAAGTCAGAAAGAACGGTACTTATAATGTTATTCTGCTTAGAATAATGGGCAAAAATATGTACCTAGATGCGAAAATACGGTATGACGAAAACAGCTCCTATGAATTTATTACTCACCCTAAACGAAAATAAAAGCATATAAAAATATGATAATACTAGCAGCGCCCCGCGGTTTCACCCGCATAAGTTTCCCGTGGGAATATCGGGATAAAAACTATCCTATGTCCTGTCGCAGGACTCAAACTATCTCTATAAGTACCAAATTTAGACAGGCCTGATGGTCTAGTGGTTAGTGACCCTGACTGCTATGCCGGAGGTCGTGGGTTCGATTCCCACCCAGGACAAATGTTTGTGTGATGAGCACGATCATTTGTTCTGTGTCTGGGTGTAATTTATAATATGTATGTATTTAGAAATATATAAGTATGTTTATCAGTTGTCTAGTACCCATAACACAAGCTCTGCTTAGCTTGGGACTAGATGGCGTTGTGTGATAGTTGTGGAATATTATATTATATTATTTATATTTATATATATTTTATTTTTTGTTTTTATTTATATGAAATTTTTATATTTTATACCATTTAGATGAAATTACTTGAAGGTTATAGACAGACACACACACTTTCGCATTTATAATATTAGTATGAATTAGTATGGATATAGTAATGTTAACGAGATGTATTGTATACTTTTGCATAGTAACCAGCCAAAGATTATGAGAAGTTAGTTTTGAAAAGGCGGCCAGCCGAGGCAGCTTGCCAACTTCCAAGTTCCGAGGTTGCTGATCTGATTTGACCTTGGCAGTGAAAGAAACACGTGTATGACAAGTCTGCCAAAACGAACTGTGATAAAAGCAAAGTTTTATGTTTTTATTTGCTATTCTTTTAATGGGGTCGACTGTGGCCCTTTGAGGCTAATACTTCTCCTATGAAATATTATCGGTATTATATAGTATCAGCGTGAAATTAACAGTGTATGTAACAATGTGAGTGTGTCAAATAATCTTAACAATACATTCCCATACAGCTGCACTTCTGTTCCGCACCTCTCATTCTTCTATTCTGTTAAAATCTCATCGTGACAATTAACCCATCGTACTCAGTAACTGGGTTGTGGAGGTCAGATAAGCAGTCACTTCATGTAAAATATTGGTATTCAGCTGCATCCGGTTAGACTGAAAGCCGACCGCAATATAGTTGGGAACAGGCTAGGCAGATGATGACATTTATTTATCATCAACTCAAAGAGAAGGAGAAGAATACATTCCATAGCAAAAATCTTAATGCTGCTTACGACAAGACGAACGAGACGTAACGTTTATAGGAGACTGCACACTATGCCGAATGTTGTGAGAGAGGTGATGGAATTTCAGAGAAGTCTAAACAACAGATTACTAGTCTGACATTTAGAAAATCCAATATAGCTGCTTCAGTACCAGTAAAAGCTCCCGCAGACAGGCGCTACGCGACTCTAGTAGACCAATGTCTATGAAAACTTCATGCTAATTTTTCTACAAGAATCGTTTCGGCAGAACGGCTTGCAGGCAAAAGCCTAAAATCCAACATAGCCTTGAGACATAGGTCTATCAATGCTTTTACTGTTTACCAGAATTGTGTGAGGTCAGTTGGGAGTTTAGCCATACGTAACAAAACAAAGTTTTTTCTAATGAGAAAAAACTTTGTTTTGACATCACGGCGCTGCACTGGCGCGCGGCGGCGTGATGTGCGTGTACTAGGCGCACAGACACACTACAGATAATGGATAATGACCCTCGTAGTGCGGTGACACGTTTGTTATGATTTCAATTTAATAAACTATCGAAATAAAAAAAATATTAAGCATTTTCAAAGTTAATGCTTTTGAGCTGAAATTTTGTACAGAGATTCTAGACCAGATACACTCTTCAACCCGTTTGTATTGATATACCCTTTCCGTAACACCCTGTATAACTAGCTAACCCGGCGAAGTTCGTCTCGCCTCAATATTAAACATAGAACAACACAGGCCACTGCTCTATGATATTAAATAATGTGACAATGTTCAATAAACACGTGGTGCCATCTATTATCATAATATTGTTGTATGTCAGTTTCTGTACACCTGACAACGTATATGCAAAATTTCAGGATGATCGGTTTAGTGGTTTAAGCGTGAAAAGATAACAAACAAACTTACTTTCACATTTATAATCTTAAAAGTTAGGAAGTAGGATTAGGATAGTTGGGATTTTGTTTTTTTTTATATTTGTATGATTGTGTTTAGTTTAGTTCGTGATCTCACAATAAATACTTTTTCTTCTTTATTTCTTAAAAACTTACATATATGTTTCAGCTGGTTTCAGAAATTGAAACTGGAATCCCATCCCAACTACGTTTGGGAAAGCTATGCTGAGATACCACAGTCGATTAAAGATGTTCCGTCTAATGCATCCACATAAATTTTCTATGCTATGACGTACCTATTCACTATTCTATACACTCTGAATGGAGCAGATAGGATTGCGCCAAGGGATTCCCTGGTAATATTTGCGGTGCTCTCCCCAGGCGAATGCTCCGCAATTTTTGCAGAAGCTTCTTTTTAAAATTCTCTGCACTAAGTGAAAGTACGAGAATATATTTGCTGCAGTTAGTGTCGACCATCATCTGCCTGCCTTTTCCCAACTATGTTGGGGTTGGCTTCCAGTCTAACCGAATGCAGCTGAATACCATTATTTTACATGGAGCAACTGCCTATCTGACCTCCACACTCCATAGTTGGTGTCAACCGTGACCTATTATAATACCTACTTTTTATTCTAAAGAAACCTTTATAAAAGTCATATAAAACACATTACAATTCAGAGTTTTGCAGCATGCAACATAGTTATATAGTCGAAGAATGCAAAACGGTATATGGATGGCAACCAATTACAACTGTATTGAATAGGTATGTATATGGTCCCTTGGTCTCGTGTTCGAATCCCAGGCCGGGTAAAAAGTTATTGGGTTGTTCCATTAGGGATTTCTTAGTAACGGTCCGGAGTTTGGAAGTTGTCGGGGTGATACCCTGGTGCCACGTTAAGCCGGTGGTCCTGCGCCTGATCTCTCTCCGGTCGTGTCGGATTGCGAGACCTCTCATCGGACTATGAGAGTGTGGAAAGAGTGTGTCTGCGCACATAATTGTGCACTATAATATCAGCGCCAAAGGCTAATCTCCATTAAGATTGGCCGCCATGGTCGAATACGGTCTGGAGGACTATTGGGTATGAAGAGTAAGTAGGTTACTTGCCTAGAGACAGACAGAATTGAATTTCCCATTGCGCAAGCGTACCGTGACTTCTTTCAAATCTTTTTTCTTCCTGTCCGAAGAGCAAGGTGAAAAAAAAATAACGCACAAAAAAACACAGAAAAACCTCGACTTCTTCGTCTTCTAAAACTAAATAGGTGGGTAAATGTAGGCAGTGACTTCTTAAGGCATTGACTGCCATCGCGGTCAATGTTGACCGCAAACAATAGATTTTCTATTGTGTCTGTTGTCTGGCAGTTAACGTGTTACATCTTTATCTTCTTTGGTTCTTTCTTAAAGTGACGAACTGGTAAATTGAAGAGACCGTTCTTACAAATGACAAACACATAAAAATTTCGACATCAACGAAAAAGACTTTTTCTACAATTAAAGGTAGGTACTTACCTAAGTGCAATGCCATCAGCTCTATCCTCACTAGCGATACTACTTCTAGGCGAGCTTCCGAGGCGGCTGCTCGCGGATTTCCGCCGTACTTCGTGCGGGTCCGGTTCATCCTTAGTGGTGAACGAGATCCGCGGCGCGTGCGCTCGGAACCCGCCCACTTTGTGGCCCGACGCGCCGCGGCATAGCATTTGACTTTGGGTTATGTCTGGAACAAAGAAAATTTGAATTGTATTAATATTTACTTGGCAACTAGTGCGGTAGATACTGGTTCCTCAGAAAACCATTACTGAAGGATTCGTCTAAAGTTGTCTGAAGTTTACGACAGTTCGATATTTAAAAACAAGACATAACAAGAGTGAAGAGATACCACGGACCTGTACCCGAAATGCTTAACAAACTTCCTATCAGATAATAATCCAAAGAATTGGAAATTTCTAATCCATTGCTATAGTTTGGAAATTCGTCTGCTCAACAACGTAAATAACACAATGAATATTGTCAAAATGCAGATGACGTGGGTGTATACTTTCACGGTGAAAAATTCGCACTCTAGTACGAATTTCATCATCATCATTTCAGCTGAAAGATGTCCACTGCTTGACATAGACCTCCCCGAAGCACCTCCACTTCGACCAGTTTTGTGCTTCTCGCATCCAACGAGTTCCTGCGGCCTTCACAAGGTCGTCGGTCCACCTTGTGGCAGGCCTTCCAACGCTACGTCTTCCGGTACGCGGTCGCCACTCCAGCAGTGTTATTCTCTAAAAGACAATTTCATGGCTGTACGCTGCGACGAGCTCGTCGACGAGACAGCCTTGAGATCGACCGAGCGCGCAGCGCTGATTCAAACCGTATTCACTAGCGTCATTGTGGTCGTCGTCGAACCCAAGGCTGTAACTGTAACCTCCCGTCGCTGTTTCGCAGACGAACGTAGGGCTTGCAACAAATTCTATAAATTATAATCGATCAATCTCGACTGAGAGTTTTATGGGTTTAAAATATATATTAAAGGTCTATCTTTAAGTATTTTAAGGAATACAGTAAAACTATAACCAATATCATAATTTAAAAGGGTTATTGCATATTTCTTATTACATTTTAAGGCTGAATGACGATTCCTTTGCTCTTTTCGAGCAACGCGACGGCGATGAATAAAAAGTCAACTCACAACAATGTCAAATGTCAACAAAATTACTTGAATTTCTAGTTTTTAACTTTTGGGTGCATTATGCATACGAATCATACGATATTTATTATTTGTATATTTGTATTACCTAGCGAGTGCTTTGAACATAGGTATTTCTGTGCCTAATGTGAGTATTATGATATTTTCACTGTTATTACATGGAAAATAATACTAATGTTTCTCAATAATATTGTATGATATTACACGAGTTATTACTAAAATTTAAGTTAATTACTTATTTAACTAATGTTTTACAATAATATGTACCTATAACTTTGTTGTTGTAACGTAACATTGTGTATTTTAGGCATGCCAAGAAGTGCCAAGTGCCAAGTGCCAAGAGAGAGATGTTAATAGAGTTTGGAAGAGCGACGTTGGCTTGCCACAGGGCACTCTCGGACATCACATCGGCATGGCAAGAAGTAGCTGGCAAGCTAAACAGTGATGGAAGTGGCTGCATTCAAAGTTGGAAGCAATAGCCAAAGGTTTGTTAACAACATGTACCTAGGTAAGTATTGCATTACTGGTGTGCTTCGTCAGCTTGCATACTTGGCATGCGTACTTTGACTGTTTCTTTAAGAACAAAGTTAAATAACCAGTACCTATGTACATTGGGTCTAATATTATAACATAGGACGTAATGGATATTTAGGTAACTTTTTTTTTGTTTTAAGATCACCACCTGCACTGCCTCATAGGAGTAATGCCCCAATTGCCTCCTCATGTAAGGTTAATTTAATTATAATTTGGTTAATTATTGGTTTAGTGTAAAAAAAAACTACATAGGTAGTAGACGTGGTCTCACTTTTGACTCCCAGGTTCGGCTAATTGGTTGGGATTTTCTGTAGGTTTTTTCAACAGCAGCCCTTATTCAATCAACATGTATGTATATAGAGTACATCTAATAAGTATGTATACTACATTGTAATATCTATTCCTTCAGAGAGAGTCATGTGATGCTGTTATATTTACATAATGGTCTTTATATTTGTTTTACTTGTTTAGTAATTTGTTGCATTTTTTATGTTTATAGTACCTCGTAGGCGTCGGACGGCACGCTGCCGTCTGATCCAGCGCTCATCACCTTCTCAAAGTCAATCACAAATGGCGAGCCTCACTGAACGTTTTCGCCATTGAAGAGAAGCATTTGGAAAATGAGAGACTCGTTATGGACAACCAGCAGAGGATGTTAAAAACTTAAGGAAATAAGTGAGTCATGGTCAAGGCAGACCCAGGCACTGCAGGATTTATGTACATCCATCAGACGAGGGAGTCCCTGAAACATGGATCTACCACAGATTTTTAATATAATATGTTTAGATATTAAGTTTATGATAGATGTTAAGAAATTTAAATGTTTGAAGTGTAAAAACTGTTTTTTGTAGTAAATGTTAATGTAGTGGAGTAGTTTTCATTGTATTTGTTGGTATAATTGGCATCTGCTAGCTGACATATAGTAAACAATTTAATTTAATGTTCTGTTTATCATAATGTGAATTACTTTGCATTCCTACTATTGTAAGAATCAAGTTTTTCTAACTGAACCAACAGCTGTGCTGTTGGGGAGTTTGTTGCACCACCTCTTCCCAGCTAAATGAAGGGCGGGCGTTTTGTGGGACTGTTTTATGTAATTTTGACGTTCAAAAAGTGCTGATTGTCAGCCTAATTAGAATACATGAATTCTGATTTGATTGATTGATTGTTTTGAATGGTAAATAAAAAAATAAAATATTATTATGCAGATATTGTATATTTAATTTCTCATGCCCCATACTGTATACACATTTAAAAAAATAGTAAAAATAGAGACAACAGTAAGTATAAAAATATGCACTTAAAGGCTAATAATTTTTGATATTATACCAATCATATACCTACACCTTAAACACCACACTTTAAACACACACCATATTATGACATAATTATAATTATCATCTATGCACTTATTCTACATTAACATTCATAAATTATACTTTCATTTATTTAGTGTATCTAATCAATAATGGTGAGTATGTTCTATCTAAACATGTTTTCCACATCTGGAAAGGGAAAGATAGGAAAGCATACATTTTAAATATGACATGCTCGCCATAATTGATTAACTAAATCTCGCCTACTTATCAGCCCACTCTCTAAGTCACCATATGTTGAAGCCTGATGTGTCAGGATTCAAAGTAGGTAACCTAGATTCTTCATCTAAGTCACATTGGTCTAACATAGGAGCTGGTAGCCCAGCTCGATTACATGTTGTGTAAAACAGCAAGCTATCACAATTTTCCCCACTGTTATAGGATCATAGTGCAATACCCTATGAACTAATAAACATCAGAATTGCCCTTTCAGTATTCCAATAGTCCTCTCCACACTGTTCCTTGCACTACTGTGCAAATTGTTGTTATGGCTCTCTGGAGTCCCAGTTTCTGGATTATTAAAGGGAGTCATTAAATAAGGCCTTTGAGGATATCCTGAGTCACCTGAAATCAATTAATGAAGCTGGAATTAAGAACAATCTTGACTTGTGTTTAAGTTATCATTGTATTGTAAATAATAACTTACCAAGTACACAATTTCTTCATTATTTAAATTTTACAAATGCTCCTTTACTGTTTGAAAAAACAAAACTATCATTGTGTTGCACCCCCAAGTCACATCCACATGCAAGATGTTCAGATCAGCATCATTAAACTGAAATAAGTATCATAATTACATACCTACTGTAAGTATCTAGGTACCTAGGCATGTGGATTCTTTATAATTCTACATTATCCATATTTATAATTCTAGGTACATTATACTTAACATATCACGCCTGTAAATATGGATAAAGTCTGTATCACGGGATATTGTTTTAAACTTTCTTATTTGTTTCGCCTGTCGAGCTTTCTTCAAATCATCACTTTTCTTGGCTTCTTCTAATAAATGTAGCTTTATAATTCACCGAGCTGCCATTTTTTCATATAAGTATTAAAAGAATCGAGTACGGTTTATTATTTTCGTCAAGACTACACACGAATATTTAAAGCTTTTGGATTTGACAGTTAGAATCGAGGCTGTGGGCGGGGCGAGGCTGTGAGCGACTTCGACGCTGTTTTTTTTTACGGAATGCCAAAATGTATGAAGAACTGTCAATTTGCCCTCCCGTGGCTGTGCCGTTGGGTAGTTTAACTCACGGCCGTCACAGCCTTGAGCGCTAGTGTAGCTGTACGCAGCTTAGTGAATGCCAAACTAAGTTTCACAGCTGCGACAGCGCTGCACGCAAGGCTGTATCCTTAGAGAATAGCATGGCAGAACCTTTCGGCCCCATCGGCCATATGTTCTGCGAATTTACCCCTTTTTAGATATAATTTACAATAAAAAGAAAAAGAATATGTACTACATGACATATCAAAATAAATGACATTGGGACTGTGAGCGTTACGCAATTAGGTACCAGGCGGTATTATCCAGAAAGTACCTAACCAACCGTTAATTCTGAATATCCAAATTCAGATGCTACAACATTATCGGGTTCAGTCCCAGGTGTCAATCCTTTATAAATCTAGTATATATCATCCATTAAGACACTACCTGCTTAGTCTATATACCTCCCAAGTCTAGGCACCTAACTTAAAGGTGTTATACCACGTATTAGCAATTAATATTCATCTGTAGGCTTGCGGGGCTCTGCAGTAGGTGACAGTAATAGTGCCATTAGTAGTTATTGTGAGATCATTCATTCAGTAGAGCCTTCCTGAAATTGACAGGTAGATTGCTTGGCAGATGTGCCGGGTTTCAGAGGTTAAGATGAGTTCGAATAAGTGATAACCTTCATCGTTTTGAGAGCAGCAACAGTGAAGGAAAACATCGTGAGGAATCCGGCAAAAAATTCGAAGATATTTGTGACATCTGCAAACCTGTACTGGGCCCGCGCGGTTGATTATGGCCCACTCCCTCTCATAGAGAGGAGGCGTGGGCCCAGCAGTGGAAAACATTATAGGCTGCTGATTATGTTGACTGTGTATAAAATGATGTAGGTTAGAAGACTTTAGCGGCCTGTTTTAGAAAATATTACTAGCGAAACGGGAGAAGATATTTATGAAAAAAAGAAGAGCCATTAGAACCCGTTTTTCCCGAAGGGTTAGCAAGTGTACCTTATATTTTCATTACCCACCAACATTACCTTTTTACTTTATTCATGTTCTAAAGCCCTTTGAAGAGTTAAGTGGAAATGAAACTGTGCGGAAAGTTTTTTCTTTTAAAAGAATACCTATAACTTCTACTAAAGATTCTCTATTTGTTTATTTATTCAAAGAACCCTAGAAAGTATGTAGCTCAGTACCGTCATCTAGAGCAATACGCGGGTGAATAAAATCATACCAGACCACTTATGCAGTGGGCATACTGGGTCCCATTATCCCGAACATTTTGGCACAAGACAAATATTTGGGACGGCGAAAAAGCGAAGGGAGGAATTTTTTTATTGCCTCCACCAAATAGATATTGGGATAGTTGTTGGATTCGGTTGCGTAAAAAGGATTTTATCTGAAGTCTCAGGGGCAGAATGAGACCCTTTTATTCTCAAGAACAAACGATCCACAAAGGTCAATCCTGATGATTATATGGGCTTACGTTATAGTTTCATGTTTGTCTTTGTATCTGACATTATTTTGACCTTACGAGTATATACCAATTTGTTATTAAGGGTTGGTAACTAGAGCTGATTGGTGATAGCATCGAGTTTACCCGTAATTGTGCTTGGGTTAAATAGGTTTAGTTTTAGAAAAGAAGTCCTTTAAGTGGATAAATACTCGTGTTATATTATCACGTGTTCGCATGTCTTATGTCTTTCAATACTCAATTCTTTATTGCATTCTTTTTTGGTGTTGTGTACCGCCGGGTTCGTGGCCGGCGACATGACACCAGTCAGCGAAACACGACGTGTGTAATTATAAGGTTGTATTAATATTGCATTGTATGTGTTTTATATGCGCCTTGATGCCTGAAATAAATAGATAAATAAATTAATTAATTAAATATGTATCACATAGATGGTGATGTAGCGGTATCTACAATGCCACATGCGAGCATCGCGTCATACCGACGTCACGCAAATCCTGCATCTCGCAAGCAGAGTTTACCGCGCAACTAGCATAGATACAACAGCCCGACATGAATCATCGGGCAGTTGCCCGCCAGACACAACACCCGTCTGGTCGGAGGATTTTCCCTTTTCTATAGAGTATGAGTGAACTTTACACCCTGTTTCTCATACCTCTATGCTGGTATATCAAAGTAAAAGATCAATATGGACCCTGTTGGGCACAGCAAAATTAGCAGAGAGGTAGAGGGCTAATTCAAGCAATACAATATTATTATAAATTATTAATATTATTTTATTGAAGTGAAAACTTCTTTAGCGGCGTTGCACACTTTTTGTAATGGGTAAAATGTTAAACTCGCGTCAGGGCATCGCGTCAGGACACGTGACCGTCAGGAGAGATGCCCCCCCCCCCTCTCTCTTTCTACGGCGGCGCCAACCGAACCAAGTGAGACACGATAATGGATGGATGGATACGAACGGTGTGACGGTGACGGTGATGGTGGACGCGGACGCGGACGCGGACGTGGACGCGGACGTGGACGTGGACGTGGACGTGGACGTGGACGTGGATGGATGGATGGATTGACAGCTGATGGCTCGACCGTCTGTGTAGTAGCCACACTGCTGTGTATTCGTAAAATTCGTGTATATAAAGTGTTTCAAAAAATGGAAATTGAACAAAGTGCATCGATTAATGAAAAAAGTGACGCAGAAATAGTGAAAAAAACTTAGTTATATTAATTCAATTAATAATTGATTTATTTCAACGTTAATATTCAAGTTTTCACTTCTGCCGGCACTCCCGGAGTGCAACCCGTCTTTTTTTTTGTCTCTCTGTTCCGTAGGGATACCTTATGGACCGTTTGGCGGCTTACCTAAATGAAACTCTCAGGCTTTGAGAAGATTCATTGCTATTTGAATTTCCTTATGGCTCTTGTTCACAATTCGAAACATGGCGGAATTTTAATTTCATGTAATAGGTTATATTTTTCTTATCCTTTATTTCATTTTCAATACTTATTATTTAAATTTTAAATATTTTTATAAAAAACTTAAAAAACTATTAAAAATATAATTGAAAAATCGTAGCCCATCGGCATCAGAAACAGAAAATATTATTATTATATTTTCATTGACTGCGCGAGCTGTTTTTTTTTCAACCATCAAGTTATCAACTATCTTCCCTTTAAATAAAAATTTGCGCAACGCCATACTACAGTATTGGCCCAGGATTTACAGCTTTTACCAAATAAAGACCTACTTAACACAATTTAAGAATTCTATCATTCATTCAGGACTAAGCAGAAATAAATACAAATTTTCTTTTACGAAACTGTCAAAAGACACTTAATAAACTTACTTACTTAGAGTACTGTACAGTAGATGATCTTCTTGTTTTTATCTTTATTTTATTTATATACTAGCTTCTGCCCACGACTTCGTCCGCATGAAATTTCTTTTTTTACATCGCATCGCTCGCCCGCCTCGCCTCGCTCGCGTTTTTCTGACTATTTTTCTTTCGCTCGGCTCTTTTGAGTCAAAGCGTGATGCTAAATAGCTTATAGCCTTCCTCAAGAAATTGGCTATCAAATGCAAAAGATTTTTTTCAAATTCGACTGATAGTTCCAGAGATTAGCGCGTTCAAACAAACAAGAAAAACTCTTCAGCTTTATTATTAAGTGTATGAGTATCAGTGATCGGAATAGGTAGAGCTATTTAGGTTCATTGACCGCAAACATTGATGTTAATATGGATATTCCGCGGGATTCCGACTGATACTACGGGATTTTATTGAATTTTATTCTTTTCGTCAATATGTATTTAAATGGTTTATGTAAGCCAATAAGCGCATGAGCGATGTTGTAAATTTTACGTCAACAGCACGCTATAAAACTTTTTGCCAAGCGCGCCGTTTCCGCTTTGTTGAGACGCATAATGTCGCCGCATTATGGAAACAAAAGAAAAAAAATAGCGGGGTGTTTCTGTCGCTAAAGTACTTACTACTTAAAAACCAAATCCCGGGACTCGGGGAATATCCATATTATTCTAACCTATGGCAAGTACGTAAAACAGCTATACCAATTCCGATCTCTGATGAGTAAAGATAGATAGTACTCGTATCTATATTAGAGAAAGAAATTGAGCAAATTCTTTGATCTCCGGACACTTATCTTTATTTTTGCTAGACTTTTATTCTAGAAAATTCGCGTTGAGAAAATGCTTTCAACAAGCATTTATTTCATAGTCGGTTTTATAGACGAATTTTATTCATATAGGCTATTCTTTCTCCTAGTTTTAGAAGCATTTGGGATGAATTGCACAGAAGGGAGAGGGGTTATACTCAATAGTTACGATAATGATTCTTTCGGGAATTTTCTGAGATATTTGTTCTCAAATTGTGTCTTTCATCTATGGTTCGAAAGTCACCTTCATAAAATAGGTAATATTATTACTACTAGCTGCTGCCCGCGACTTCGTTCGCGTGACATTAATACCTCTATAATTTTCTGTAGCCTGTGGTACTCAAAATCGGTCCAGCAGCAGTTTCGGAGATTAGCCGGAACAGAAAAATACAAAAATTTTAAAAATTGATTTTTGTTAAAGGTACCGTATATACTTTCATATTACGGATTTAGTAAAAAGCTGTTATTCTTATATTACAAACAGACACTTCTATATTATTTATTTGTATAGATAAATTGGATTTTGACAAGAAAGAAAAGAAAGAAAGAAAATAAGTTTAATTGCTGTAAACATGACGCAAAAAAGAACATAACCAAAAAAGGTTGGGGGAAACATGCAACCAAAAACAATATGCAATAGACAACCTCACGTGCGTAGAATGTTCATAATAATTTCTACTTATTACTATTAATCATTCCAGCGACAATTAATATAGTATTGAGATCTATTCAACAGAAATTTAGCTTCTGATGAGCTCATTTATATTCAATTGTACCTCTTAATCCGTCTCTCCCATATATCCGTCTAAATAACTTGACACCCTATGGATTATGTGTTAATGGAAGTTCATTGGAATTCCAGCCCTCTAGCTAAATGGACCTGGCGACTGGTAGACTGAATGCGGAAGGTGGAGGACAGCGTGCTGTTTTGCACTGCAGCCTGGGAGAGACCTATGTCCAGCAATAGGCTGAGTTGATTAGAATTTAATATTTTTGAACCAAGCGTCAACTGTACACCAAGTGTACACAACTATTGTCATTGTCCTATTGTCATTGTGAAAACAATGACTTTGCGGCGTCCATTCAACTACTTCGACACGTGGGGTGTGTCGACAGGTGCGCGTGACAGGCAAACGTGTGAGAGGATAAACTGCAGTTCAAGTGCTGATAAACGACACGTGATTCAAATTTAAAAAAAAATGTCATTTATTCAAATTAGGCTGAGAATCAGCATTTTTCGAACGTCAAAATCGGCTGTCTCCCCCTGAAAAGTGAATCAGAAAGACGTTAATTGGCGATTTATTTATTATACATATAGTTACTTAGCAGTTTAAGGGTATTTAAAACTAGATTCATTATTTTTATTATTTGTTGCTTTATTGGGTACGGAACCCTAAAAATCAACCTCTAATCGTATCTTTAAGCCGAGCAAAATTTGAATTACTGATGTTACATCGGCAAAAGCAGTATTAGTTTAAATATTCAGAAACATCTAAAAGTAAGTTAATTAAAAATGTTTGTGGTCTGCGCCTCTACGCCACGGGCAAAGGTCACCCGTCAGAACTAAAGCGATTTAATGAATTCTAGTAGGTACAAGTATTCGTAATCCGTAACCCTTTAAATTAAATACGCTACCTACCTGAAGTTACAACTATCTTCAATTAAATTAATCAATTTCCATGTTAAATGTTCGAACCGTATGTGGTTGAAACACTAGGGCCATTGGAACCGAGTGCATAATTAGTTTTTCGAGACAGACGGCCGGCCTAGTTTTTGGCTAAAGAATCAGCATTTCCATACATCATGGCAAGGCTGCCAGCCTTTTGGGCAATGTTCCTGTTGACAGCATAACCAGCCTGTAATGTTCCCAATGCACAGAGGCCAATTTCGCTGTTGACAGCGAACGACGGACGAATTTTTTGATGTCCTACTTATCATTGTTTCCTCTATTTTTTACCCGACTGCGCCAGAAGGAGGGTTATGTTTTTCGAGAGTATGTATGTATGTATGTTTGTATAATTGTTTGGCACGCTCTGTGGCCTGAACGGCTCGATGGATTTTAGCATGAGAGGTGTCGTTAGATTCGTATTGACTGTGAGAGTGACACTGGGTATATCAAAATAAAAAAAAAAAACAAAATGGCGGATTTTTGGCGATATACTATGCCTTCAAAAAAAATTTTTTTTTTCTGAAAACCTATAGAGTGGGGTATCAAAATAAAGGGTTTTAAAAGGTTTGAAAAGCTAAAAACAAGCCCATTTTAAATTAAATAAAAGTTGGGGCCGGCGGGACCCATTTTCTTTCAATTTTTATTTAGGTTTAAAATGGGCTTGTTTTTAGCTTTTCAGTTAGTTTTAGTATAAGGTTGCAGTCGGGTTTTTAATTTTTTAAATTTCTTTTTTTTTAATTATATACACGTACATAATTATTATTATTAAGTGTCACTCATTTCGATTTTAAAATTGTGCTTATTTTGTCAAAGGAATTAAAAATAAGTAACTTATAATTTTTAACCCACGAAAAAACGGAGGAGGTTCTCAAGTAGACGCGTATATATTTTTTTTATTTTTTATGGATGATCATGCATAACTTTTTACAGAGCAGTCCGATTTTGGTAATTCTTTTTTTCAAAGTTGATTACGTAAATTGTTAATCGCAACATTGAGGTTTAATTACCTATTTTTTGAAGAGTGTGACTGACTGGGTAGATATTTTTAAATAAAGATTAACTGTTATAAGTCAGCAAAAGATTCAGGTATACTTCCAAAAATGTCTATTATTATATATTTTTTTATTTTGCTGGTAAAATAAAGCATGTTTCTGCACATTATATTGTAGTGGGTACGTAAACTTAGCTACAAGTGCCCGTCTTTCCTCTAGCTACCAACAGTAAGTTTATTGAGATCTCTTGGGAAATAAGCAGCCAGCGAACGGAAGAATTTCATTTATTAAATATTGTAACAGTTATTGTTATTATAAATGTAGCTTTGACTTACCTAGCTATAGCGACCCGCCCCTGTTTCTTTCTGGTTTGTGACATGACAAAACATCGAGAGATTTTTTTATTATAAGTAAGTTTAATTTGGACAAAGATTGGCGTGTAACAGCACTGGATAGGGATAAGTGGAAGAAGGGAAGGGAGGCCTTTGCCCTGCAGTGGGACAGAAATGGCTGATAATAATAAAAAAAAAGACGGGTTGCACTCCGGGAGTGCCGGCAGAAGTGAAAACATGAATATTGACGTCACGTTGAAATAAATCAATTATGAATTGAATTAATATAACTAATTTTTTTCCACTATTTCTCCGTCACTTTTTTTATAAATCGATGCATTTTGTTCAATTTCCATATTTGAAACACTTTATATTCACGAATTTTACGAATACACAGCAGTGTAGCTACACAGACGGTCGAGCCATCAGCTGTCCATCCATCCATCCACATCCACGTCCACCATCACCGTCACCGTTACCGTCACCGTCACCGTCACCATCACCGTCACCGTCACCGACATCTTTACCGTCACCGTCTCCATCACCATCACCGTCACCGTCACCGTCACCGTCACCCGTCACCGTCACCGTCACCGTCACCGTCACCGTCATCACCGTCACACCGTCACCGTCACCGTCGCCGTCACCGTCACCGTCACCGTCACCGACACAGTCACCGTCTCCGTCACCGTCATCACCGTCACACCGTCACCGTCACCGTCACCGTCACCGTCACCGTCGCCGACACCGTCACCGACACCGTCACCGTCGCCGTCACCGTCACCGTCACCGACACCGTCACCGTCACCGACACCGTCACCGACACCGTCACCGTCACCGTCACCATCACCGTCACCGTCACCGTACCGACACCGTCACCGTCACCGTCACCGTCCGTCCGTCCGTCCGTCCATCCATCTATCCATCCACCCATCCATTATCGTGTCTCACTTGGTTCACTTCGGTTGGCGCCGCCGTAGAAAGAGGGGGGGGGGGGGGAATCTCTCCTGACGGTCACGTGTCCTGACGCGAGTTTAACATTTTTTCCCCAGTACAAAAAGTGTTCAACGCCGCTAAAGAAGTTTTCACTTCAATAAGTTTAATTTATATGAATTACTAGCTTCTACCAGCGAATTCGCCTGTGTGAATTTTTTTTGTTCCCCAAACCACCTTGTCGCATCCTCAGACCAAATAAAAAAGTCAAGATATAGCGCCGCGAACAATGCAGTGAAGCATGCCAAAATTACACCTCCTCCGCTCTGTGCATACACGCTCACACGCACACATTTAAATCCAATTACAATCAAACTACACCTCACTAAGTGCACACGTGTTTACAAAACCGGCTTCACTTTACTGTTGATAGCCCTCTGTCTTGGTTTTTATTTGGTCTGAGGTCGCATCGCATCAACCTATTACATAAATATCGCCTCCGGACGGTTTTTGCGACTTGTCAAAACATCGAGAATTCTTTATTTTAAGAAATAATTCTCTACTTAAATAGAAACCGCATCAAAATGTTAGAAGAACAACGTGGTCACGCAGAGAGAAACGAAAAGCAACTTCAATGACTGCACCTGTAGGTAGATTATTCTATAACTTTAAAAATTCCATTTATGTAGGTAGCTCAGCAATCGCTAAAACTTTGAAAACAGCAGAATAGTGTTTTTTTTTGGATTTGATACACATAATAACAGATAGGTCTATCGACTGGCTGCGACGCTAAATAATCTAATAAAAATATTAGGATTTAAAGATAACATACAAAGTACCTACAGCAGCTTATTCAATTTAGTCTTTCCAACGATTAAATTAGCCAATATTTACCAAAAATTCAGCTTGAAAAAATAAGGGCACTTATAAGCCAAATCACTTGAATTTCTAAGCCAAGTTGCAAAAGCAACCTTTTGCTAAAATAAATTCTAAAACGTACCAAAAAAGAACCTGCCTAATAAGCTACTTGAAGTAAAAATACAAAAACCTTTTTGCCTTTTGGGGTGGATTATAAATATGTAACAAAACATATCGGGACCTTTTAACGGATTGAATAGGTTTTCAAGCGGTATCGACAACACAATGTGGTTTGTGTTGTAATCAAAAATGTTCCTACGAATCGGAAATTGCACAGAGGAATCATTTTGCCCAGATAGGGTTCTGGAATTGTAAAATTTAAGTGCGATTCCGAAAAGTTTGCAAGAGATTTTTGCGTGGAACAAAATGTTGCAAAATTTTTCCAGATGCTGACTGTGGTCTATTTGTAAGAAATTATAAAGACAAATAAAATAACTGATTAATGACTTCGAATTGCATTGTATTCCTTTAATAACTTGATTACCGAAAGAAGGGAAAACTCACAGAATAAGCCCATTCTTGCACTTCAATTCTTCAAGTTTATGAAGATATCTAGTAGTTAATAATTATAAAAGACCTTCAATTCAATTCTCAAATCAACCAAGAAATGGCAAAACTTGTGATCAATCTTCGCCGTCTTCGCCAAAGTAAACGTCGTACAATCTAACTATTAAACTGAACCTAACCTAAAGCACTTGAAACTTTGGACAATGATAGACACGTTCAAAGCCGTCCAATGCTGTCCACGTCCCACGAATAACATCAAATATCTTGTACTTCAAGATAATAAAGTTTGTCCCCCAAAACTACAATCTCTTGGGGTCAAAGCTTTGTTGTATCATCAATAGTTTCTTCTACCCTGATGGATTCGACTTTGCCTTCTGACGTTTTTAAAAGTTCACCGAGTTTGCGTTCGAAAATTGATTTAGAATTCTGGAACTTTTTGTTGAAACAATTTTTTTTTTTTTGAGTTTATGGCGATTCTCCAATGAGCAACGAGAGAGAATATATCAAAGGAATTAAAGATGGAATAAAAGGATTTAAAAATAGTGTTACAGCCAAATTAGACCGATTTTAAATTTTCCATAGAAACAGAGATTTCCAGTTATCTTTTTTTAAATAAGACATATCGAAAATGTTATTAAATAACTTTTTAGACCTTTGTATTGTTTATGCGTATAAAGTTTCATTAAAAACGGTTCGTTCATTTCGAAAAACAAGGGCTTGAAAGTTTGTTTGAAATGCCGTACGTCGGTCGTAAACGTTCTTAATTTGAAATATACGAACACATCTACTCGAAGATTTCGACAAAACCCTCTTGAGATTTTCCTAAATAGGTACCTACTTAATTATTTCCTGAAGTTAAAGAACCACTAATTGTACAAAGTTTTACCGACGTCGTTTGCTTCTTAATCATTAAAGTCTTTCTAATGCAAATTCAACATCAAAGGACTCGTCTAATTTAAAACAAAGATTTTTTAGGTATTGCGAAAAAACCACGCCATTGAAGCCCAGCGTGGCGTGCAAAGTCATTATCTGGGCCCTCGCATAACTTTGTCACGTTTCTCGTTGAAAATGCAGAGTGTGGCCCATCGGCTTTTTATTGGACGTAGGGTTGCTACGCATCGGATTCAAAAAAGTTTTTATTCATGTTTCCATACATGATCTCGCTGATGGTGGCGCATGTGTTGGATCATTTAGCTCCCTTCAAAATGGTTGAGCTGAATGGTGCTAATACATGCGTTCGTGAACGGGTGCCGTCAGTAGGGACTGGTAATCTCTTTGCTGCCACGGCTTATTTTTAATTTACATTGTCCACAATCACCAACGCATTGTGCTCGGATGAGTGATTTTATGACGTCACTAGCGTACGGTTGGTTGGATTCCGGTATGGCGCGTGTAAGTGGGAAACTTTAGAATCCCTACATACGATACCAATACATAAATTACATATACATACATATCAAGCTATGTATACATGGCCAGTTTTAGCTGACCTCGCATTGTATGGGCGTTTTGTTCAACGAGAGGTCAGCTAAATACTGGAAATTCATAGCTTGATTTGTTGTCGTGCGTACACTTATAACTTTTTGAAAAAAAGATCTTATAAAACAAATTGATTAGGACAATCATTATTTTGTTCAAAAATTAGTTGTTTAAAGACTTATAGAAGAAGTTTTGACACCGATCCAGAAGCAATATGAGCTTGCTTTGGAATTGAACGCGATATCTGCGCGTCACTATTTAAAAACACACTAAATAACATACACATGTACTTTTTCATCTTGTAGAACACCAGTAGACTGTTAAAAATACTATGTTAGTTATTCATTCAATATAACATTTAAAAAAATTATGGACATGAATGTAAGTAGGAACCTATTTTTCTTTCTTTGTATCTTATAGGGCACATTTGTACATTATACTTTAGCCTCGTTTGAAGAGATTAGCATTATAGGTACACTTGTAGTAGCACATATAATGTCGCCTCTTATGCGCTTTAGTTTAAACCTCTTTAAGGTTTTTTAAGACGGATGCTTCATTCTCGCTGTAAGTTTGCCGTCAATGCTTCATTTACATTTTAGATAGAATTATGATAAAACTTCACTTACAGGTAAGTTCGTTTAATCACTAATTCTTGCGTGGTACCTTCTAGTACATTACGTATAAAATAAAATACTGACTTAAGTAGTCTATAATGGACTACTTAAGTCATACGTATCGAATACTATTTTATAGGTCGTGTGACCTAAACCGTCACTTAAGTCACGCTTATCTGTGTAAAAATGGACTACTTAAGTAACAGAAAAGCATGACTTAAGCGCGGGTTGAAGTCACAGAGTGCTATAAAATTAATTAATAATTAAATTAATTTATTTTAAAAGATATTTTTGCTCTCGCGACAACCCTAAGCAGTGGATCTCATTAAATCGTGCCGCGCCATCGATCCTGTTGTGCATTGTTCCCGTGTCTGCAGGGTTCCTCCTCAACCTCAAGTGTACCCAACAGAACCCAGAGTTCACGCGCTTACCCTTCAACTTAATTATGTTTGATTTAAAGTATTGGGCGACAAGGGTTCTGGTGAAAACAAACTCTTAGAAAGAAATGTGTGTATTATAAATAAACATGATTGCCAATCAAGAGTGCCCAAATAGGCTGGTTTTATGAACGGTCGAAAAAGTACCTATAATGTACCACACAATATACACAATGGGGTTAAAAACTGAAAGTTCGTCATAGATGGCAGCACTCTTCACTGTCTACGAACCGCCATTGTTTTGTTTATGTTTTCTTTTGTGTCGATCACAAATTAAACGATATCTAGATCAATATGTATGCGACTTGGAGTGTAGCATTATTAAAATCGGGCTAAGGAAAAGAAAACCTCCCTACCACTGCTAAAAAAGCAACTGTAGTGGAAGAGAGAAAAAATGAAGATTTTATCATTTGTATGTAATTTTGTGATTGTTGACTTTAAGTTTTTTTTTTTATTGAAGACTGGAGGCGTACGTCAGGAATAACTTGATCGGAGTTGAAAACCAACTCGAAGATGATCTCCCTGACTGAAAAACTTCAGAGATGTTAATTCTAGCACTGATCTTATAAGTATGTATGATATAAACATACACACACACTCTTTTACTATAATTTACATATTATCACACTACAAGTGCTTGCAGGTAATATATAAAAATGGACTTAGTTCTCTTGGGAGCATCACCTGTTTACGAAATACCCCCAGAAAAGTCTTCAGGTCTACAAAGACAGGACATGGTCTCGACGAAATATCGGGTTTCTAATTTTTTTTCGGAGGATTTTCTGCCAGAGTTTTCGTCTTTTAACATCTTTGACAAATACACAGGTATTTTTGCAGTAAACAGCTGCGCAACTCTGCATATTGATTAATTATGCGTGACAGCTGTCAAATTCTTAGACGTTGGATAGTAGCGACATCTGAAGTGAGCAAGTGGCAGTTTTTATCCCCATTGGTATTTTGTTCCAAGCACAGACTGGCTGGAGACTTCTATCGACTGTCCATTATCCTCTTGACAATATATCCTAGTCTTATGACCTGTAACAAGAAAAATTGCCTATTCTATGGCGAAAATATACCTTCTTTATGTCAGCCTTATTTATACTCTATACTGAATACAAATAAATAAAATGTAAGTGTCTATTTGTAATGTCAAAATAACAGCTTTTTATTATAAAAGTATATACAGGGTTATTGGAAAAACACCAGCAACCTCTTAAGAGGTCATTGTACTCATCATTATGAACAACTTTTACCTACTATGGGACCAAACCTGAAATCGCGAAAACAAAATCAACTGTTCCCTACATTATATATCCCTGTATAACGGGATTTTCACTGATAGATAGGTGATTTTAGAAAGAGTAACTTAGTTTACTTTTATTTTAGAAAAATAATTATCCCCTTAATAATTAACGTTGTATAACGTCTGTATAGTTACACAACGCTTTGTCTTCTTCTTTCGAAAGTCAAATTACTGACGACTGAAAGAGAGAAATCGGTGTGTAACTATTCATCTAATATAATACGTTTATTAGTAAGGGGATATGTAAAGAGACACATTATTGTTTTCCAACATCCACGTGAACGAAGTCGCGTGCACAGCTAGTTAATAATAAATCTCACAATTACAATCCCGCATTTGCAATTTCTACGTAGATTACATAGTAGATAGTGGCACAGCATCAGTGGCATCAAATATTTGGCTCCAGGCAGCATCAAATATTTGTCAATATGCGGGATTTCCACCACAATCATTGAATTTCCAAAACGCACCGTCAATACTAAAGCATTTACACCACAATTTGTGATAGATTAACCAATTGACGCAGTTTAGTTTAGTAAGACATTCTTGTTTGAACACGCAATTGCAATAGTCTTAGACTTAAACGTAACTGGTTTAATTTGCATGTAGGTAATATAGGTAGATTTCTGCTTAGCCGTTCGGGTAACACAGGCGTGAAGTTATTTATGTTATTTTTGTTTAAAAAGCCTGATAAGACTATTTTATAATGTGTTTACAAAAAACAAATACATAAAGTTTTTATTGGCAAAAAGAAAAGGTGATGACAGACTGTAATTTTACATTAACACAGAGATTAAGTTTGTACATCACTATTTTTGGTTTAACTGTTGTTTTTTGACGTTCAAAAGTGCCTTTTATGTGCCTATTCGAAATAAATGACTTTGACTCCCAAACTAAGCAGGGCCTCGTTGATCACAAGCGTTCAGGTGCGGATCCAGCCCTCAAAAAAGGTTGTGGTCACAGACACCCGAAAATCGGCCAAGTGCGAGTCGGAGTATGAACTCGCTCATGATCGATGTTAGTGCATTCCTACAAAAGAGATGTGTACTAAATATGTCGCCCTGACCAAGATTTTACGCATGATTCTTTGTTTTTTATTTTATTTTATTTAAGCATGATATCCATATTTTAATATTATAAATTCGAAAGTAACTCTATTGGTCTGTATGTTACCTTTTCACGCCTAAATTACTGAACCGATTTAAATGAAATTTGGTATATAGATAGTTTGAGTCCCGGGAATGGACATAGGATAGTTTTTATTCCGATATTCCCACGGGATCAAAACGTATGCGGGTGAAACCGCGGTGCGCAGCTAGTAGGATATATCATCAGCCTATCGATCTTAATAGACCGTGAAAGTGTGACGTCACAAGTATGTTAGGGTTGTGGGCATGCTCATCGTGCCCACAACGGTGGATCCGCGCTTGCAAGCGCTTCTATTGAGCATGAGGTCCTGGTATCGGTTCGGTCGGGCAAAGTATTATTGGTTTTTTTTTATCAGAAATTTCTCAGTAGCAGCCCTTAGTCTCAATCTGAGCCTGGTTGCTGGCAATAGTCTCGCCCCATGGGACTTAAACATAACTGGCAAAATATGGATATACTTAGTAATAAGGTACACTTTTATCTAACCCTTTCGGCGTGTTATTAACGTATTTGTACATACAATACGTTCTTGACATATCCAGCCAGAAAAATACCTAAGATTGTATTATGTTAAGAATATTAATAATAAACTTAGCGGGAGTTTCTGACAGCTCAAATGAATCGCTCCGAAAGAACGAATGAACTACATACATAGTTCATTCAGAATGTACGAACCAGTTCAGAATCTTATCGTTTATGTGGCGTCAGGTGTTATGAGGTTGTTTATGGAGAATAATAAATGTCAGTACGAGTTGCTATGGTGATAATTACGAGTACTGACTTTTTCTTGACCAAAATATGTTTCGTAACTTACATTTTTTGTAGGCAATCTGCTTCACGTACATATTTTTCCCCACCCTTTGAAAAAACTTACCTACTCATCATATTCTAAGCTCGAAATATTAAGTTATTCCGATCTCCGAAATCACATACTTATACACTCCTATAAAAGACAGGGCCTTCATTCAATTAAGAATCGAATCATCCTGACAACTTTAAGTTAGATATAGGTAGACGCCAGCACATCAAGCTACTACAAACTGTCAAATCAAAGGACACTGTTTAAATTTGAGCCAATAGCGATACTGTAGTGTTTTCTGTGGGGATACCCCAACTATATCCTTGTGCAAAAGGGCATCAAAATCCGACCCGGTAGTTTTGAGAAAATTAATACTTTAGAATTCACATCGCTACATTTTTTCTTATAGAAATGTTTTAACGGGTATTTCTGATTTTATAATACTTAGTATGTGTTTTTTGCTAGACAAAGTCACATGCTACCTCGACAGTACCGAATATCAGGTTTTTTTTTCATTTTTAACCGACTTCAAAAAAAGGAGGAGGTTCTCAGTTCATCGGAAACTTTTTTTTATATATTCACCGGTTACTCGAAGACGGTTGGACTGATTCAGAAAAGGCGGCGGGCACTGGGTCCGCATGGTGGATTACGGCCCACTCCCTCTCGAAGAGAGGAAGCCCGTGACTCAGCAGTGGGAACATCATAGGCTGATAATGTAGTGTTTTTATGGAAGGCAGTTGTTTTTTTTTTTTTTTTTTTTGTAACAATGTTATTAATTTTTATTTTTAGTGGGTCGGTTTGTAATTTATCTAAGTCACATGTGAACGGCTTATCACCTTTTACAAAATATTTCTTTTCCCGATGCAGGAATGTCAATTTTTGAGGAGTTCTCCTGGTACTTCAGCATCAGCTCTGTTTTACCATATGCATTCAGTACTCAACTGTTGAGGTGGCATGTGACTTTGTCTAGCAGAGAAACACATTAATTAAATATTATAACGTCAGAAATACCCGTTAAAAAGTTTTTAAAATAAAAGTGTAGCATAACAATATGTATTCTAAAATATTATATTTCTCAAAACTGCCGGGGTCAGATTTTGATGCCACTTTGTAAGTATAAGGGTATAGTTGAGGTATCCCCACAGAAATACCACAACAATGTCGCTATTGGTTCATAGACCACTTTTTATCAGTTTCCTTTCTTTAATAGATTTTCAAGTAATACCATGAAATGTATTTTAGAGAGAACTCATTGTTTTTACTCTTCTTTAAAATTCTGAATATATCAAAAACCCTTTTTATGGAGCATCATTGGTTATCATTTACTAATGATTCTTCCTTTCTGAACTATTTCCGAAGCAGCAAAATATTATCTCATCAATAGCCGATTAGTGAAAACGATAGGCAAAATGCTAAGCTTTCGTACTTGTCTAGAATGTATGAGCAAATCCATACTTCTATCTATACTGTAATATTATAAATGCGACAGTAACTTTGTCTGTCTGTTTGTCACCTTTTTACGCATTCACGGCTGATCGGATTTGGATCAGAGTTGGCACATGGAATAGACCCGGGTTAGAAAATAACTTTTTATCCCAGTAATACATTCCCAAGGGATCACTTCCCTCCAACCTCCACGTAGATGAAGCCACTGGCTAAACCCATTATTTTATAAGGCTAATAAGTGAATCAATCTCGGTTCAATAGGTAGTAAATTATCAAGGATCACATGGGATTTACAGAATCTCATAAAAAAAGAAACGAAAAAGAATTTGGGGCAGATGAAAATGTAAAGGACATGCTTAGATTTAAACCGAATTTGAAAAGAAATGTTGGCAATTTATGAGTTTTATTTATTTATTATAATTTATTGGTTTTTAGTCAATAGAGCAGTGGAAGCAGTGGTGGCTCAGTGGTATCGACTCCGACTTACGAGTCGTGCGTCGTGAGTTCGAACCCGAACAGGCACTTACTTAGTGTATTTGATTTCATCACCACTGCTCACAAAACTGTGAAGGAAAACATTCTAAGGAAACCGAAATGTCTTAGAAGTCATGTGACATCCATCAACCCGCACTAGACCCGCGTGGTGGATTATACCAACGAGAGAAACATTACAATTATCTTCTACAAGAACTTGTACAGTACACATGATCCTGTAATGTATACTTCATTACAGATAACCACAGCGTACACGCCATTATTCTTTGAAAACGACAGGAATTTCTTTACCACCGCTAAAACTGACAGCCTAAAGAGATTCACGATCATATAAATTCCAGGAAATACGAATAATAACATATGTTTTAAAACAATATTCAGTAAGATTTCACCCGTAGGCCGTAACTCAAGACTTGAGTTAATGCAATCCGGTATAACCACGCTCAGTGGAGCAGACACCAGCAATTGAAGATGTCACCGAACGCAAGATGAGGGGCGACCATCCGATGTGAATACGGAATGACTCTAATTAGATCAATGGCAGAATCATTGTTCTCTTCCGATCAGGCGTGATCGAGGTCAAGAGCGGGCCCATTCAGGAATAAAAAAAACTCCTTAGTACGCTAGGCCAGGTCAAGGTCAAAGTCTCACAAGCGAGGTGTGGCTTATTGTACCGAAGTGCATTCATTATTTAGGGTTATTTCTTCGCTTGATAGTTTCTCTTTACTTCCTTGGGAATAACGCATGGTATTGTTAACAGACTCATCATCATTCTCCTGTCCTTCTCCCAATTTATTATATCGATTTTTATATCGACAGGCCTGATGGTCTAGTGGTTAGTGACCCTGACTACTATGCCGGAGGTCGTGGGTTCGATTCCCACCCAGGACAAATGTTTGTGTGATGAGCACGATCATTTGTTCTGTGTCTGGGTGTAATTTATCTATAATATGTATGTATTTAGAAATATATAAGTATGTTTATCAGTTGTCTAGTACCCATAACACAAGCTCTGCTTAGCTTGGGACTAGATGGCGTTGTGTGATAGTTGTGGAATATTATTATTTATTATTTGAGGTCGGCACAACATGTATTTTTCTTCCATACTTCTCTATTAGTCGTCATCTCGGTAGTCACCCACCCCCTTTCTAACCATATCATCATTCATGAACACAGTCCATCCATCGTTTCTTTGGTCTTCCCCTACTCTCATAGCTATCGACATTCATACTCAAAACTTTCCTCAAGACATTTGTGACATTCCTCTCTAACACATGCCCATACAATCGATTTCCACACAATTTTTCAGTTATGCCACTTTCAGACTTCTTCTTATGTACTCATTTCTTATTCTATCCATTCGTGTTACACCACTGACCACACATCCCTCTTTGCGATTGTAACTACAAGTATTATTTAATTTACCGTATTAAATTCCAAATAATTTTCTCTAAATGGAAGATATACGCAGTTATGTACCGCAGGTAGGTATGTCCAGAACTATTTAATGAAAGTTCGCTAACAATCTTGACGAAGGTCCGGCTAATTATAACTTATCTAATTGACTAGTAGTTTTGTTAATCATGCCGGTAATTAACGCCTTGAAGGGTTGTTATAATTAACTTTATGAATTCCAGAATGGGTTCCTATAGTTTTGCAGTAGTTTGATAGTTGGCGAAGACGAGATAATTGGCAGCGAGAAATTTTGTCGAACTTAACAACAGAAATTGTGGTACTTACTTTAAATTGTCGGAAGTTAGGAGCATTTGTTGTTGAAGTAACTAAAACTAGTCGAAACTGCTTGAATATTTAAAAACAGCAAGTGCGAGTTGATCTCTTACAAGAAGGGTTCTGTACCTACCACAAGGCAAAAAGCCGAAAAAAGCACGTTGTATGTATGGAGACCCTTTATTTTATTTCTATATTATTTGTTGTTATAGCGGCAATAGAAATACATACTCTGTGAAAATTACAACTGTCTACGTATAACGGTTCATGATATACACAGCCCGCTGCAAAAAAACGCCAAAAATAACACGTTTCTTGTATTGGGACCCCACTTATTTTTTTTTTATTATTTGCGGTTATAGCGGCAAAAAAGTACACACTGAAATTTTAACTGTCAACCTATTATGGTTCATGAGATACAGCCCGCTGACAGACGGACGGACAGCGGAGGCTTAGTAATAGGGTTCCCTTGGCACCGTTTGGGTACGGAACCCTAAAACAGTATCATATGTAGCTGATGCAAAGAATTTATAGCCTGCTAGCATTGATATATATCAATGCCTGCTAGTCAAAGTCATGTCTGTCTCTATATACCACACAAGCCTGGCTGTTACTGTGTGCAAAAAATCCTTAAAGATTATTAGAAATCTTATAAGAATGTTTCGATACGTAATATGGATAAGTCTCAATATTTTTTGCAAATTACTTACCTACGGTCTATTCAAATTTATGTTGGCATTGATGTTATTTCAAGTTAAACAAATATCAACTGTAATTCAACGGTCATTAAGTTGATTTCAGGTGACTAACACTATAGAAAAAGTTATAAATATGCTTGAAGTTGTAGCGTAAACTGAACTTTATTGTGTAGGAATTAAAGTTATTTTTACGTTAATTCATATTTGTTTACATTTTTGGCAATTAAATCCGAATGCATATTACATCGATTTTTTTTTAACAGGTTCGAGACTCGATCTTTATAGGATAGTTTATTTTACTAACATAATGATAAGTTAACGACTAACAATATTGTACTTCAAACACACCGTTCCGATCAACGACCATACAGCCCATGATCGTTGGTTCCGATACTCGTACAAGGATGTTTATATGTATGTAAACAGTGTTTGTTTCTCATGCTAAGGGCTCATTCTAACAAACTTTTATAGAATAGAATAGAATACCTACTCTTTATTATGTACACCATAAATTACAGACATAAATATAGAAAACTTTACAATGGGTGACACAATGGGTGGACCCAAAATATGACGGTTCACCCTTGTTTGGTATAACAACTTTTGATGTAATGTTACTAATTCGAACAACGTTTAAGAAAATAATCAATTTGTATAATATCGATTAACATAATTTTCATTTCATCGAATATTTTTTTGCGATAACAACATTTGCGCTATTGATCAAAAGGTATAAAAAGGTGAATTATACGAAATGACTTTATTGTAACTAAAATTAGCTGGAGCGATTTTCGACAAAACGTTGTTATACTAAACAAGGGTGAACCACATCCTCAGGATAAATTTTGAATTTTTGACAGTTTTTTCCATACTAGAACTGACAGTCGTCAATTTTATTCCACGGGACTTTGGCAAAAATCAGCCCTTAGTGAATAATTGTATTCCGTTTTTGAGAAATAAATGTCTTAAACCATAAAAACGAGCTTAGCTGGACTCCCCAAAAACTCGGTTCCACATCGATAAATTACCTGAGCTTAGGCGGATCACAGTCTACCGCTGAACATTTAAGCCTATCCTAAATCCCGTCACAACAGCTAATTTACTATCGACAGGATTATTGGTTAATTTTGCGCAATAATCAGAAATTCAGTGAGAGTTTAGGAAAATATTTGAGTGGATCTATAACTACGCCATGTTTGTATAACGTTATCGATATTTTCAATGTTTATCGAACCTCATCATCTGCCTAGCCTTTTCCTAACTATGTTGGGGTCGGTTTCCAGTCTAACCGGTCTTGATATGTAAAAATGGTCACCCATCCACGGACCGACCGCGGCAAGTGTAGCTTAACCTGATCGATCGACCCATGTGGCTATTATCACTTAGCCACAAGCTCCTCCAATAGCACTCTGTATTACTTACCTATATGTATAATTTCTTTAGCATTTTTAAAGGTAACCTACCTTTCATCAAAATATCGAATTTTTAAGAAGATTTTATTAAATAATTAAATGTTCGTGTAATCTACATAGTTCAAGAAATTAACTTAAATCAGCTGTTCCCTACATTAGGTAACAGCAAATTTTTATTCGTGACCGATTTCGATCATTTTTTGTATATCGTCAGAAAATGCGATAACACGTACCTATGTGGTATAATTTATTGCATATACGTGGTTTATCGCATTTTAATGAAATAAAAATGCAACCAATACAGATCGATGACATTACACTTGAATTCTCTACTAAATCAAGAAGTATCACAAAGATGATAACAATAGATAACTTACAATACATTTAATCAACTATTAAACCTTTTACAACTTCGATCATAAAACCTCAAACTTCACAAACTAACTTAGAGATCAAATGTTAACGATTTTCGAAGAAAGAAAACTTTCAAAGAGCTATCGATATTACAAAGAAAAAGTTTTAAACTCCATTAAACGTTGAATCTATTAAGAAGTAAATAATCTTTAAGTTCACTCCATAAAGTAATAGGTTCGAGAGTCATTAGTCCTTTCGTTGTTTGTTCGCTTTTATTGGCATCTAAAACATTTAATTCTGCGTATATACATTATGAGGTATATGTATAAAGAAGGTTTTATTTGTATCTGCTATTTTTTTAGGGTTCCGTACCCAAACGGTAACAACGGGACCCCATTACCAAGGCTCCGCTGTCCGTCCGTCCGTCCGTCTGTCACAGGGCTGTTTCTTATAAACCGTAACAGGTAACAGACACGTAGACAGCAAAATTAAACAAAGAATTTTGTTAATACATTGGACTTTTCTTGGAAATTCAATTAGGAATTTCTTAGTACTAGCCCTGAGTCTGAATTTGGACCACTTAATACCAACCTTCTTAATTACTTCACTCCAACTTTATTTTCCGTTTTTCACCTTTAATTAACCTACTGACATCTGACGTCACGTCCTCACCTCCTCTTCAGAGGGATAGCTAACTTAAATTAAGTTTCTCCAGAGGAACAACTTACTTAGAATAATAAGCAGTCAATTCGTGCTGTTTTCCTTATATTACTCACATACTTTTTGAATTTTTTTTTTTTTATTTAATTAGGACGCCGACAAATCTACCAATTTTGTGTGCAAAGCTACATAACTCTGGTTCTCTATAAAATTCTTGGGAAAAGAGTATAAGTCCTGATTCGGTCTTACCCAAATCATTTATAACTATTGCAGATACTTACTCGTATATTAAACCCTAAATAACCTAGCCAATTGCACCGTGAACCCTGTATCTCTCACTGACGTTAATCCCCTTTAAATCACGGCCAACGAATTAATTAAAACCAATAAAAGCAGCAGCAATGAATTAAACCGTCTAGTTGGAAATAAAAACGGTGGCTTTTATCTATACTTGTACATTTATATCTAAAGTCTATTAACCTTTTGAACGCCATTGTCACATATATGTGACAAACGAAATCCTACCCTGAACGCCAACGTCACAAATATATGACAAAATACACGTTGCACGGGTCGCACCATATTATGAAATAAACAATTTAATCATTACTTTTGTGTGTTTTTATTTATATAATTTAAAAGTTTAAGCTTCCGGCTATATTATATTGCATGAAATTGATAATAAACCACCAATATCGAGAAATTTGTTGTTTTAAGTGTGTGTGTGTGTTGTTTTGTTTAAGTGGCCTGGTGTCAGGGGTACGGCGACACGTTTATACTCTGGCGTTCAAAAGGTTAAAAGTTGTTTCAAATTAAACAAATATCAACTTTATTTTAGTGGTAATTAAGTTTATTTCAGAGCGACTAGCACTATTGAAAAAGTTATAAAAATGTTTGAAGTTGTAGCGTAAACTAAACTTTATTGTGTAGGATTTAAAGTTATTTTTACATGAACTCATATTTGTTTACATTTTTGGCTAATAAATCGCGAATGCAGATTATACACATTATAAATTAAAGTTGCTTTTCGTATCTGTCTGTGTGACCACGTTGTTCTTCTAAACTCCGCCACGCATTTTGATGCGGTTTACACCTTCATTTAAAGAATTTATTCTGGATGGTATATGTATAATACACTAGCTTCAGCCCGCGACTTCATCCGCGTGAAATTTCTTGTTCCCCGACCCACCCCGTCGCATCGCATCGTCTGTATACGCGCTATTACTTCGTTTCCGCTTAGCGTTCTTTCTTGTTTTTTTTTTTGCTCAGCTCCTAAGAGATCACTCTTAGGAGCTAAACCCTTGGCACCGTTTGGAAGTATCACAAGCAGCTGGTGCAAAGAATTTATAGCTTGCTAGTCAAAGCCACTTCTGTCTCTACCAACCTCACAAGTCTAGCTGTTACCGTGAGCAAAAAAAAAACTTAAAATCCTTCAATGTGCTGGGAAATACCTTTCATGACACGATATGATGGATTATGGATAAAATAAGATCATCATCATCATTTCAGCCGAAAGACGTCCACTGTTGGACATAGGCGTCGCGTAAGCATCGCCACTTCGACCGGTTCTGTGCTTCTCGCATCCAACAGATTCTTGCGGCCTTCACAATGTCATCGGTTCACTTTGTGGGAGGCCTTTAACTGTACCTAAGCTATGATATTGCAAAGAATCTGGGTTTTCGATTATCGCCTATAAAGGAATTCATGTTCACACTAAGATTACATTGCTGTCGTAAGGAATCCAATATAATCTTATTTCTTATTCATAAAAATTTCATTATGAGAATAATGTTATTGCTATTGGTTCTGTAATAACTACCTACATTGCAATATCACACTCACACTAATATTATAAAGGCGAAAGTTTGTGAGTGTGTATGTGTTTATATGTTTGTTACTTCTTCACGCTCAAAGGGGCTGTTCAAGTATTACGTAAGCAGATTTTCTGCAATTATTAACCCCCCAGTCCCCCTCGTCAGCAAAAGTAAGCAAAGCTCTTACCCCCCCCCCCCCCATGCTTACGTAAACATTGGTACATGCATTTTTCAATGTGTTAGATAGATAGAACCATTTATTTGACGCACACAAAAGACAGCACAACACACAAAACACCTCTGGTTTCTTTATTGATTCATGAGCAGCAAATGCGTTTCGTTTTCAAGCATAGACAAGTAGGGTTGCCATATGTGTTTAAACCGAAATCGACTAAATTTTGTAGAAAATCCGAAAAAGTAAAATAAATACTGCTGACGTAATCACCATCCAGACCCCCCATCCCCCATGTCATCAAAAATAAGCAAGGCAAAGACCCCCCCGCCCCCCTGTAGTGCTTACGTAATACTTGAATGACCCCAAACGGCTGGATCAATTTTGATAAAATTTTGTATCGAGGTAGCTGATACCAGTCCACAGCAGTCCACTGTCGTGTCGGACATAGCTCGATTACATCCAGCTGCTGCCGCTGCTCTTAATGTGTCAATTTGGCTGACGATAAATTTCTCTGATTTTACACTACCGACCACCATTACTTTGACGTTAACGTATGTATTTTTGAGAAGTGTGGCAACATTAGTAAAGAAACTTGGGTACCTCAACGAATGTGGAGCTGCCAGCACAGAAAGGTAGACAGTTGATATATAGCGCGTTTTTTTTTTAATTTCCTGCGCAGGCACGCGCCATAAATATTAAGAAACGCATTACTCGTATGTTCTTGTTTACACAGGTTTAAGTAATATCGGTGGAATTCGTAGCAATGGGAAAAATATGTAGAATTCACATATATCTATCATATAGTATCAAAATTGGTCAAATCCATGATAAATTAATGGATTTGGACCAATTTTGATACCAATCGACTCATATAGAGAATATCATTGATATTTCAGTAGTATGACAATATTATTATTAAGTTATATTCCTATTCGTCGCATTTAAAACCCCTTGCAGTGCCAGTGTGTCGCTTGCCAGTGGGGGGGCCCTAAACGTTGCCACCTGGGTTTGTAAAACTAGACCTTTATCACCTGGGTCGCTACAGCACATCAGTAAACAATGTACAGCAACATATTCATGCAATTTATAGAATTTATAAATAAGTTATTAATAATAGGTTATTCTAACATAGTCGAATTTATCCTGGTACAAGTAAAAACAGCTATTGTTTAAATATCTATTTTCGTTATTATTATTCTACGCGATGAGCTGACTCTATGAGTCACCTCACCTGAAACATTGTACAATCAGTATATAATAAAGGCAGAAACAGCATTCACAACATAATTACGAACAGTTCTATGTAGTGCACACTAGTAACATAAAAAATGAGATTAATATTTCTGTTATTTATATTCTTCGTGATGGCATCAGCGCGCCCACACAGAGGGAGGGAACCAAGACCAGCACGGCTATACGAGCATGATTCCAGATACGTTAATCGTTATAATCACAAAGACATGAACAGGCATCGTGACGATTCTTATGAAAATACTGTCTACGATTCTGACGAAGTTGCTGACGACGATTCTGCCAAGGATTCTCACCATGATTCCAGATACATTAATCGCTATAATCACAAAGACATGAACAGGTATCGTGACGACGATTCTTATGAAGATACTGTCTACGATTCTGATGAAGTTGCTGACGACGATTCTGCCCAAGATTCTGACTATTATTCAGGCGAAGATTCTGACGACGAGGCTGACAAAGATTCCGATGAATATTCTGGCGAAGATTCTGACGAAGATAGTGACAAAGGTAATATGCTTAATAAGTTTTGTCATTTAAAATAGATGTTGCTTACAAAATCGTTTGTATTTCCGAAACACTGGCGAAACTTAAGACGCTACCCAAACTTAGGACGCTGTAAAACGCTCAGTTTTTTGTCGCACATTTAGACGTATTGGTACATATTACAAGTTAGAAAAATAATTCAATCAACTAAAGAACTATCTAAATTGATTCCACTGAGCAGTTCATTTACTTTTATTTTGGTGGTCATTCGATTTAATTAACATCAAACACATCGTTGTTTTAAAACTTATTGTCAATTTTACCTAAAAATTTGCTTCTTGCCGCGCTTAAACATAATTTCCCAAACCTTTCTCATAGTAAGTGCATCCCACGGACATTGACTCCGAGCAACTGTAGATCTTTGCTTAAAATTTATGATTTTAATAAACATTTTTGTTTTTTTTTATCATAATTATCGATATTGAATATCACATCTGTGTAGTTCGCCACCTAATTTAATTTGCCTTTGTATAGCGTTCATTCTTCTTTGTGCCACTGATTTAAAATCAGATATAGCAGGTGATCATAATTTTGAACAAACTATACACGTGCGTCCTTTCGCTATCGCAAGTGCAGATGTAATAACTCTTCGCATAACAAATCCTGCAGTTGCTGCGTGTCGTAATATAGATTAATACTTGTTACACGAAGTACAGTAACCACGGGAATTCCTAGTGGAAAGAACGTGTCGTAGAAAACGTACTTTAAAAACATGCATTGTCTGAACTGTCAACCCAAGACAGACAAACAAGTGAGCAGACCTGCGGGGTCATTGCATGACACACACAGTGGTAATTTGTCTTTTATTTTGTCAGTTCAACAACATTAATTGCTTTAGTTACATATTTATTTGCATTCCATAATGTTGTAGAGGTGTTACAATGGCGTAAAGCTAAGGTACAATTATAGACCCTGTAGGGCACAACAAAGAGTATAAAATTAATTCCTAAAATAAAAATGAAAATAAATTTAGGACACAAATCAACAAATAGCAATGTTGTCCAGACGAATTTTTCAAAATGTGGCAATGGATTAGCCATTTCCTCCAAAATCATTTAGATTGTGATTGAAAATGTTTTACGCAATTGGGGTACCGATCCCAAATAATGAGATTAGGCAAGAACAAAGAAGAACTTCTAAAACCATGCCACCAACCATGCCATTACACGTTACTGTACAGCCGTGCATCGGGTGTCTGGTAGCACTAAAAAATTATCTACAGGGTTTTGGAATTTGTTTATCTCGGCAAATTAACAGCAAAAATGTTTTTTTTTTTCAGATGGAGTCCTCTATTATGAAGCACTACGACGTCTACAAATATCCCGAAACCGTCTACCGGAACCCCACTTCGTGAAATGCTTTGGACAGCCGCCGATTAGTAGCAATAATATATACGGACTACGACCGATTCGTTAGTAACAAAAGAAGTGCAATTCGATTGGGAGCTTGGTTTCCTTATTCCTTTCTGTATTTTATGTAAAACTGACACTGTACAGACACCATCACATCAAGCTACCCGAAACTATCAAATTTTCCTAATCAACCTTGAACCTTATGCTTTAGCGATAAAATTTAAAATCTATTAAAGAAATTTGACAGATTTTAGTAGCTTGATGTGCTGGCGTCTGTACTTCAATCCATTCAAAGTTATTTTACCTCTGATTTTGCATCACTGTCGAAATCACATTGTCTTTATTCTGCTTACAAGAAGGTTGCTGCCACTAAGGGCCAAAGCACACACGCTACTTTTTGCATCGGCGATCGGCGGCTGTATCGATGCTGCATCGCGTTTTGGCGACTCTCTGCGTTCGGACGCGGTATCGGAATCGCGCGTTTTAGCGACTGCTCCGATGCTGCATCGCGTTTTGGCGACTCTCTGCGTTTGGACGTGGTATCGGAATCGCGCATTTTAGCAACTGCTCCGATGCTGGCGCAAATGCCAAAATCGCTGCGACCGGCATCCGAATGTGTGCGGAGTGTAGCGTTCAGCCGCTGTATCGAGCTTCCGAAAAGTGACTGAATCGCCGCGTTTGGCGTTTTTAAGTGTGCGGTGTGGAATGCTTGATCGCTGCATTTAGCTTCTTAAAAGCAGCTGAATCGCCGATCGCAGATGCAAAAAGTAGCGTATGTGCTTTGGCCCTAACAAGTATGTCAATATCACAGTGATCTTTATTTTCATTTCGACAAGGTTACTACTAGGTTGCAGTTGTCAGAGGTAAAATAAGTGAACGGACTGCCATTGTCGTTTTAGTTTTTGTAGCAACAGTTCGTTTTACAACAGTAAGTACATATAACACAAATGCATTATTAACATAATTAACACCGTTTATAACTTTTGCGATATAATTTACCTTTAGCTCCTTCTTTATTATTCAATAATATTTGTGAATAAACTTATTGATCAATCGAAGTTTTAGCGAATTAATAAACGTTAATTTTATTAGCGTTGAGTTATTTTAACGATCAAATTAAAATCAACTTTAATTCTTCTAAATTCTTCCATACAATAACTTTCAGACGTCAATTTTATTCCACGAATAAAAATTATCTGTTGTTTGAAGAAATCAGCCATTAATAAACATTGATGACTACTTATTCCTATTATTCTTAAGTTATAAATTATAAATCGGTAAGTTATGTTTTAATATGATGAACCTCATGCAGTAAACTAATACGCAGTAGGCTTACTATTTAATATCAATAAGAGTGTTTAATAAAGGTGGTTTAAGTGAAAACAATGTGTGTTTATAATCAGAATATTTTAAAATAAGTTTCATTGTTTCAATATTTCTAATTTTGTAATCATTGTTCAAATAGTGATCGCTTTGATATAAAATCAGTATCTATATAATGAACAATCATTACAATTTTTGTAACGAATACTACGAACCGTTACTAGAAGTGCACACAAAAAACACTTGAAACATGAGAATAATAATTTTAATATTGTTTTTAGTCCTTTTGACATTATCAGCTATTCGCGGACGCGGTCTGAGCTATCGAACAACTATGTTACTACACAGAGATAATATTCACCTCTTAGTCACTTTGGCAACAAACAATAATCGTATCGGTCACAAAAGTCATGAAAATAGTGTTGAAAAAGATTCTGACGAAGATTCTGACGGAGATTCTGACGGAGATTCTGACGAAGATACCGAAGAAGTCTCTGATGACAATTCTGACGTAGATTCTGACGAAGATACCGAAGAAGTCTCTGATGAAAATTCTGACGTAGATTCTGACGAAGATTCTGACGAAGATACCGAAGAAATCTCTGATAAAAATTCTGACGAAGATTCTGATATAGATTCTGATGAAGATTCTGACGAAGATACCGAAGAAAACTCTGATGAAGATTCTGACGGAGATTCTGACGAAGATTCTGGTACAGATTCTGATGAAGATGCCGAAGAAGTCTCTGATGAAGATTCCGAATAATGCTCTGATGCAGATTCCTACGATTCTGACGAACACTCTGCAGCACAGCGATGATGGTAATATACTAAGTTTTGTTGTCTAAACGCCAAACTGTTTGGTCGTCTGTCCCCTTGTTCTGTAAGGCGGATCCACACTACAACCGCCACGCGCTTGGCTTTACTGTCCACCTCTCACATCTAAACGGTAACACCAAGTTCTAACGGAGATTCAGAGATCCTGGAACTCGCATGTGCTAGATAAACAACCAGAGTAGACAGTTTTAGAGAGTAGCAATCACACTAATATTATAAAGGCGAAAGTTTGTGAGTGTTTGTGTGTTTTTATATGTTTGTTACTTCTTCACGCTCAAATGGCTGCACCAATTTTGATAAAATTTTGTATGGAGGTAGCTGACACCCTGGATTAATATATAGGCTACTTTTCATCCCAACATTCCACAGGATCGACATTTACGCGGGTGAAACCGCGGGGCGCAGCTAATCTTTTAAATCACACTAATATTATAAAGGCGAAAGTTTGTGAGTGTATGTGTGTGTTTATATATTTGTTACTTCTTCACGCTCAAACGGCTGGACCAATTTTGATAAAATTTTGTATGGAGGTAGCCGGCACCCTGCATTAACATATAGGCTACTTTTATCCCGATATTCCAACGGGATTGAAACTTATGCGGGTGAAAACTCGGGGCGCAGCTAGTACCATATATACAGGGTGTGGCGTAAATAGTGGTCCACAGTGAAGGATTCGATATACCAGATAATTAACTATAACATATTACAATTTTAACTATTTTACTAGTAAATTTTTTTTTACAAAAATCGTTCTTGAATTTGCACGATTATGTTAAAAGGGGTTTGAAGGTTTTGGCCCTAAAATCAGCCGCCATTTTGATTTTTTTTCAGAATCGCGGTGCACAACAAAAGTTATATATTCAGATAGAGGACACTTATACAAACAAAAATGTAATATAACATAATATCCTAAAGCGTCAGGTTTCGGAGTTATTCACCAAAATATAAGTCGAAAACAACAAGGATTTTTTTGTTTTTTTTCCCTCTAGGTGAGCATATTGAACTATTTAGGTAATAGAAACGTTATGAAACCTTTATGGAGAAGAAACAAAAGAAGAATAGACATTTTTTAAATAAATAATTAAACACCGCAATTTACAGTTCGTTTTTTAATCCTAGAGACTAATCTGACAAGTGTAATGTCAAACTTCTATACTAAAAAAAAACGAAAATAGAAAAAACTTAAATGTCAGATTAGTCTCTGGGATTAAAAAACGAACTATAAATTGCCGTGTTTAATTATTTATTTAAAAAATGTCTATTCTTCATTTGTTTCTTCTCCATAAAGGTTTCATAACGTTTCTATTACCTAAATAGTTCAATATGCTTACCTAGAGGGAAAAAAAACAAAAAAATCCTTGTTGTTTTCGACTTATATTTTGGTGAATAACTCCGAAACCTGACGCTTTAGGATATTATGTTATATTACATTTTTGTTTGTATAAGTGTCCTCTATCTAAATATATAACTTTTGTTGTGCGCCGCGGTTCTGAAAAAAAATCAAAATGGCGGCCGACCTTAGGGCCACCCTCCATACAAAAATCTTCTAACCCCTTTGGGTTAAAATAGACAAGAACTAACTTTTTCTTCAAAAGCTCTAAATTTACATAAACAACCATAATTTTACACGTTAGCTCTAGTATTCAGCAGTAATTAACAGAAATCAAAATGAAAAAATAATGGTTTATGTTGAAACTACAACCAAATTTGTAACAAAAGGTAGAAATTTCGTAAATAAAAGACAAAAAAATATATATTTTCGGAACTCTTGGGTAAAAATGGTTAAAATTGTAATATGTTATAGTAAATTATCTGGTATATCGAATCCTTAACGGTGGACCACTATTTACGACACAACCTGTATATGTATCTTTTCTCTTCCTCTCTTTCCAGGAAAGGAAGTCATTGAAAGTATCGCATTCAAAAAAGTTTGCTAAGTTCCCTTGGTTTTTTTTAATCTTTTCACTTCTCATGCTCTAAAAGTCCGTCGTTATGTTGTGCTTAGGCGACATAAAATCGCTTTTTATGTTCTAGTGCATAAAGTAATTTTTTTTTCTAAGACTAAAGTAATCAGGCCCAACAGCCACACGCACAATAAAACTTCGCAGATTAAAGTCTTGATTTATTTCATTTTCTTTAATTTATACCACTTCCGTGTTTTCTATCGTTAATTTAATAAAATCAGGTAAAATAGTTGTCATTTATTATTTAAAAAGGCAAAGAAACGTTTTCATTTTTTGGCAGTATGAAGTACCCAAGTTGAATGACAAATGTTGAAAATTAAAAAAAAAAAACTTAAAAAGTTTCGTGGCAGTATTATCTGTGGTGGCGGGAATTAGTTATGGATGCAACATTTTTGATTATGTACTGTATACTTTATGCCTGTTTCATTTTCTCGCAATCGAAGAGAAAAGCAGAGTGTATAACTCAGGCATAAACGAGCCATTTTACCCCTCGACTTAACTATCCACCCTCGCCTAAAAAATAAAAAAATCGCATAAAAAAATTTTACTTTATGCACTAGAACATAAAAATCGATTTTATGTCGCCTAAGCACAACCACACCCCGGACACTCCATACAACGCTCGCAAAATAATTACCTACTACCACTACATTGACAAATGACATTTGTATACGTGTAAATGTGTGCGTGAAATCTAGTAGGGCTGGCTGGCAGTACTCGGCAGTAGTGCGTAGTATGGTGCGTAGGCGGCGGCGGCGCTGCCCGAACGTATGCAACAATGGGGCGCCGCGCGCCGCGAGACTAGGTACTCACAGAAATCTAATTAATAACATTTCTATTGTACTACTTTTCAAGTCGAAGAACGAATAGAACGTGAAAGAAAGATACATAACTAAGACAATAAAGAGAGAGAGCAATAATTTAATAGTTGGTATGTTAATATTACGGAAGTTTTAATTGTTCTAAAACGAAGAAAACTTGGAAAATAAATGAATAATAGAGAAAATTATGAAAATAAATTATCACAACACTGGCTTAACTTGTTTGTCTGTAATATACTAGCTTTTATTTTTTATGGGTTTAAAGGATATTTGAGTTGCTGTTCCTTACCTTCTTTCATGTTTCGGGAACCGAAAGAAACTCCTGTCTTTATCGTTCCTCGATGAAGATAAGCATCCAAATAATGCACAAAATACAACCATCGTGATTAACACAAAATATAAAACTTTAAAAAAATAATGTGTAAGTTCGTGTCAGCAGTAGGTAGGTACAGCGCTGCGGTTCTTGTGTATGCGAGCGCCATTGTTAAAGAGCAGGCGACGAACACATCGAAGTGCGGGGTGAGGTGCGGTAACTGATGTTAGTGCGGGGAAGGGAGTGGCCTTTCTGTACGTAGTACTTTAAGTATTCTGTGGCACAACATAAAGACGGACTTTTAGAGCATGAGAAGTGAAAAAGATTTTTCACACCACCTTGCTTGCTGACGTCAAATTATATGTCATGCAAACCTAACCTACAATAAGTCATTTAACCTCAGGCTCTAGCCGGGCATTAATATTGTACAGAATTTCATTATGACCCGCCGGTCATTAATGTGATTTGAATTTGGAATGTCAACTGAGAAAATCGTATGGAATCGTTAGCCAAAAATTATTTTTTTCTATTACTGTAAAGGTCGACCAAAGAATTTCTACTTCATATGTTTTACAAACAAACTGACTGGTATGTTATTTTTTTTCAATCTCATATTTGATGCCTCCAACTGCTTCAGACTGCTTGCTTGCATGTTTTGAACCTTAGTTGCAGTTTGGTTTTGAACTAACCTTCGTGCGACCCAAACGAGGCGATAGACACCTCATGTATTCCATCCATTCCTCATGTAAATCCATCCGGCCGCTAGGATGCTTATCCGACGGTACAAGAAATTCCACATACATAGTTAATAATGCCAATGAGAGGTTATATAGTCTTTGGTTCCTAGAACCAAAAATTCGAAGACATGTGACATCAACCAACCCGCACTGGGCCAGCGTGGTGGATTACGGCCCACTCCCTCTCACAGAGAGGAGGCCTGTGTCCCAGCAGTGGGAACATTATAGGCTGATTATGTATGTATGTAAAGAATTATAGTCATTAGAATCATTAATATAATTATATATATTTAAGTTAGATTTGTTCCCTAAAAACTTTTCCATAAGAGATTTGTTCTTATGGAACAAATCTAACTTAGAAAGATGTATTTAATGATTCTAATGATTATATTTCTGTAAATACGTATCTGTTATAGTCGCGAATCATATTTTGATCAAGATACAACCTGACACTGACCTGAAAATTGCAAAAAACGTTAGAAAAATTTAATTTCGTGGGCTACAACTGCGCATTCATCTTAAGGTAAATAAATTTTAGTTCATCCTGGGACCAAGGACAATTCAGACTATTTAAAAAAAAAGTAAAATATGGCTCGCGGATTCTTTTTGGCATGAAGTCTCTTTGAAGAGATTAAAAAAAAAACGCACTTCTCCGACCTCCGACTAGTAAATTAAATAGTTATCTGTGGAAATAAAGCACAAGTACCGTAACGTAAAGAAAAAGCACGCGTTTGTAATACACTGCATTATGGATCTAAAAGCTGTGCAGTAAGAGCCATTTTACGAGCAAGTGTGTTGAAAATGATTTTGTTGTAAAGAAAAGCAATAGCTGCTTAGTTTGTGTGTCAAAGTTCATATAATAAGTATATTATAAGTTTTAAAAATGTTCTCAAGTAAATTAAATCTTTGTAATTTCTTATTGAGAAATAAAAATTGTTACAATCTTCTAACTAAAGCGTTCCGCCGGTGTCTAGACTAAGTGCTTTGGTGACATTGTTGTGTTTTATTGCTAAGGCACATGAAGTCGGATACATTTACTAGTACCTACTGGTCAACTGGTCGGGCTCATTGTAGAAGAGTTTAGAGAATTCTGAAACAATTGGACGTAGTTCTGCAAACAGGAACCAACCTACAACTTGGGCGAAATTAAGTTAAATGCTTAAAACGAGTATTTTAGACGACATGTACCAAAAATATCTAGGCCATCCATCCCATTTTTGACAGGCTGATAACCACAGTCACTTTTGATACCATCCTTAGAGCAGCAATTTTGAAAAATAATTTTACTAGAAAAATAATCATGTTATATGATTCCGAATCTTTAACTGTATTTCGATTTTAATAGTAAGTCCGCGAACAAAAACCATTCCGTATGGTACCCAGAAACTCCTTATTGTATAAATCTACAAAGAACCGTAATGTTCTGGTTAAAGACATTTAATTCTCATAAAGAAATGTACATTTCACTTACACGAGAACACATTTCAACATAAAGTATAAAAACTTATCACTGTCCTTCGACACTCGGACTCACAATTAACCTGACGTATTTGATGTTTAAATCAATGATTTAGTTTGCAAATACGCTATGCCTCTGTTGCTGATAGCACTTTGACACACGCCTCAAACGCAAGTTGGAGCCATCAATTTTAATCCGAACAGAAATAAACGCGTCCCTACCGCGATAATCCCATGACATCACACCGTAGCGTGATAGCTCACAAACTTACCGTACAACACCATAAGGGTGCGTTTCCAATGAGACGAGCGGAGATGAGACGTTCAGGAATAGACCAAACACATTGGTCAAAATCCACAAGACGTCTCTTGTCTTGTTTGTGATTGGTCGATTCAAAGACATTTAAATATCATAAAGATGGTCGGGTATAGCGAAAAGCATCGTAATCTACTTGCAACAACCATCTGGTAAACCTTCGCTTAGTCTAGTTCTATGTAGGTACGTCTTATGTGTCCCAGATGACAGGTCGCATTGTGTACTAAAGGAAAATTATTTTCGATGAAATTATGCCGAATTACACATTGTGGTATTGCAAAATAAATCACGTAGTGATAAAACGACTAGACTTAAAAAAAAAAAAATATTTTATGAATAAATTATATTTAGATAAACTAAATAATTTCAAATTTGCGTCAAACTATCTGACAGTTGGTAATCAAAGGTTGGTGTCGGTAAAAGTGTAATATGTGAAACTTGACAGTTATCTAATATTGCAAAATTAAACTAGATGACCTTACTGAGACATGGGATCACAGTTTTTCAAAGACATTCTTCTGATAACATCTCTATTGAAAGAAAATACGTTAATTTGCAGTAAACATGACGAAAAGAAAGAAAGAAAAAAAGAACAAGTTGGGGGAAAATAAGCGTTACACGCAAATCGGCCAGCGCTCTGCATTATGTTCCGACTCCATGCGAGAGTACCAGCGATGGTTTTCAGCGACACCCGGCGTTGACGTGATGATGTCGACCAGTGCAGTAAATATAATAAGAAATAAAATAAATACACAATACTTCTAAATGTTTAAATAACTATAATAAAACCATATCGTATCCTAAATATCCTTTTCATGCAAGTCTCCGCTTCAGTGGAAAAGCACCATTTCTTCGATGGAGTATTTAATCACACTGCAGTTAAAAATTAACCGGTCTAATGGCGTAACAATAAATATTACTGGCCACTCATAAATGTCACGCGTCTACGTTTAATAACTCTATGCTTTTATAGCGTTTGATTTTAGAAGTCTCATGTGGAGCTACAACAGTTATTTTGCCTCTGATTTTGCATCACTGTCAACGTCACACTGATCTTTATTCTCATTGTAATAAGGTTGCTATTGGGTTACAGTCACTGATAAGTCTGTCAAAATCATTGTGATCTTTATTCTCATCACAATAAAATTTACATAAAGTGAAGCGCTTGTCTGGGTTCGAACCTACGACCTACATCTCGTAAGTCGCCGCCGTTACCACTTGGCCACCACTGCTTTCTAATAATTGCCGGAATAAATGTTCTAAGTAATGGTGAAAACCAGAGGAGCAATTCTCGTAATTGTAAGAACTTTCACAATCTGATCTGTCTCAATCTGTCAATAATGGGTGCGCCAAAGTTCACCTAAATTTTCAACTCCGATAATTGGAAATCCGAAAATGTTCTTCCTAACATTTTTCATCCTAACAATCACAATTCCTAACTACTCTGTCTCTAATGTTCATAATTCCGAATCATTCAACTTCATAATGTCAGTAGCAATAAACATCTATTATGCTTTTATTTGTTAACCGACGAAAAAAAACGGAGGAGGTTCTCAATTCGACGCGTATATTTTTTTTTTTTTTTTTTTTTTTTTTTTTTTTTTATGTATGATCACGCATAACTTTTTACAGAGCAGTCCGATTTTGATAATTCTGTTTTTATTAGAAAGGGTATACTTTGAAGTTGGTCCCATATAAATTTGGAAAAAAAACTCCAACCCTAAGGGTAAGAAAACAGGGGATGATTGATTGTTCACTCACTGATTGTAATGTATGACCACGCTTAACTTTTTACAGAGTAGTCCGATTTTGATAACTCTTTTTTTATTGGATAGGGCATACCTCGAAGTTGGTCCCATGTATTTTTGGAAAAAAAAAATGCTACCCTAAGGGTGGGAAAATAGGGGTGATTTATTGTTCATTCACAGATTTTAATGCTGAGCTGTGCATTACAATTAAAATAAAAGGCCTATCTATGTTGGTATATAAAGTCTGTTTTTTTAAGTATTAAATTATATAATTTAGTATTATATTACACAAAAAATAATAGTTAAAGTAGGATTATATAACAGTTAATGTCTAAAGTAAGGTAGGTATTTTAAAAGTAATCAAAAATTAAGCATGTGGTAATTAGTAAATTATAGCCTCAAAAACTTATAAAATAAAAACTTTTTAACAAAAACTTAAACCTCCGAAAAAACTGAAAAGCAAAAAATAATAAACTTTTTTAATTTAACCTTAATAAATAAGTTCTTTAACTAATGCAAGTATACCTAAGTAATTTTGAGTCGGCGCCAAACAATCAATGAACAAAGATTACTAAATTACCTTAAATTTAAAGAAATAAGCAACGTGAAATCTCTAGCGATAAACATTAACATTTCAAACAAAAAATGCGCTCTCGACCACTCGCAACGATATTAATTTGCTTGATTGGCGCCGACTCTAAATTACTTAGGTATACTTGCATTAGTTAAAGAACTTATTTATTAAGGTTAAATTAAAAAAGTTTATTATTTTTTGCTTTTCAGTTTTTTCGGAGGTTTAAGTTTTTGTTAAAAAGTTTTTTTCCTATATTTTCTCAACATAACCATCTTTTACACTATTATTCAAAGTCATATCTTTTTTGTTTAGATCGTCAACATAGGATGCAAAAGCGAGCGAAGGGCACCCCGAGGTTCGGTTTGGTTAGGTTACTTTAAACCCTTTACACAGAAATAAGGGCCCCGCGAAGCGGGGCTCCGTCGACATAGGATGCAAGGGCGAGCGAAGGGCACCCCGAGGTTCGGTTTGGTTAGGTTCCTTTAAACCCTTTACACAGAAATAGGGGCCCCCGCGAAGCGGGGCTCCGTCGACATAGGATCCAAGGGCGAGCAAAGGGCACCCCGAGGTTCGGTTTGGTTAGGTTACTTTAAACCCTTTACACAGAAATAGGGGCCCCCGCGAAGCGGGGCTCCGTCGACATAGGATCCAAGGGCGAGCAAAGGGCACCCCGAGGTTCGGTTTGGTTAGGTTACTTTAAACCCTTTACACAGAAATAGGGGCCCCGCGAAGCGGGGCTCCGTCGACATAGGATGCAAGGGCGAGCGAAGGGCACCCCGAGGTTCGGTTTGGTTATGTTACTTTAAACCCTTTACACAGAAATAGGGGCCCCGCGAAGCGGGGCTCCGTCGACATAGGATCCAAGGGCGAGCGAAGGGCACCCCGAGGTTCGGTTTGGTTAGGTTACTTTAAACCCTTTACACAGAAATAGGGGCCCCGCGAAGCGGGGCTCCGTCGACATAGGATGCAAGGGCGAGCGAAGGGCATCCCGAGGTTCGGTTTGGTTAGGTTACTTTAAACCCTTTACACAGAAATAGAGGCCCCGCGAAGCGGAGCTCCGTCGACATAGGATCCAAGGGCGAGCAAAGGGCACCCCGAGGTTCGGTTTGGGTAGGTTACTTTAAACCCTTTAAGTACACAGAAATAGGGGCCACGCGAAGCGGGGCTCCGTCGACATAGGATGACATAAGATGAAAAAAAAAGTGTTTATCATATTAGACTAAATAGGTTTTATGTCTATTGAGTGGTATATCAAACGATTTTATATTAATTGTCTGTTATTCTTATAGAAATTAGTTACATTAAAATTATATCAATCGTTTATTATATTAACTGATTGATTGATCAAATAAAATTGTAGGTTCAGTTGTTATATCTTGTAAATATTAGAGGTTTTGTAATTATATCATATATTACTTACCCGTATATACTCCCAGGCCATGAAACTATTATGGTAGTTATGTTTAGGGATAAAAGCGTTATGATAAAAAACAGTAGGAGTTTAAAATATTTACATTAACGATATTATTAATTACAATTTTCGGAAACATGAGTGTTATGAACATCGCCGGTAGCACTACAAATAGTATGAATGAAAACTTTAGGATGAAAAATTTTAGGAAGAGTGATCATTCGGATTACAAATCGTTAGGAAGAACATTTTCGGGTAAAGAACTTTAGTTGAGCCAATATGGACCCGTCAATAATACCTCTAATTTCCCTACATTTTGGCAAGTTTTTGACATTTGTTTGTCCCTGAGATGAGACTGCGACAGATCTACTTCCGTAGTATATTTTGCAAGATCACTCTGAAGTAACTCTCTGAAGTACCTTGAACGTTTTGGATGCGGATATACCATGCCCTAGGTTAGGATATATGAGGATACTTTTGTCCCGGTTGTAAGTTCCCGTGGGATAATTTTCGACCTTTACGCGGGTGCAGCCGCGGGCAAAAGCTAGTATAATTAGGAACCCGAACTATCAGCTATCGGCCCAATGCAAGATGATGATGTTAAAATGTTCCAAATGGTTGTTTACTTTTTAAATTTTAAATGTAAATTATGCCTGTTAATGAATAAACCAGAATTATAATACATGCAGAAGTTTCAAAGACGCGACCTTGCACAAATTAAAAGCGAAGTGTAAACTCTCTCGACCCTCGGCGGCCACGTTTTCACGTCAGCCCCGAGGCGCAGAGCTATAAATTTTGCATCACGCGTGACAAAATATAAATCAACCTTCCAGTACTAGGAGTTCAAAATATTATGATGTTAGTGTTCGGACACGCTGTATATGAAGATTTATACGGGATGTTCTTTAGCGTGTGTTGAATTCATTCAATGGATTAAAAGTTTAGTTGATTATAATTAGGAGAAAAATATTTATTTATTTATTAAAACTTTATGCACAAGTAAAAACTGTACAAAGGCGGACTTAATGCCTTGGGCATTTAAATATCTTCGTTTATGAAAGCTTCAACGAATAAAAATGTTAGTCGTATAATAATTTAATTAATCAATGATTCAGTTCCATGAAAACTGTTTGTTGTCATAGACTTTTTCTATTTTAATGTTGATCATGAGACGACTTGAAAACGTTTTTATTTTATTTTTCTTTACGAGAGGGTCGCAGGTCGAGTTGCACTAACGGCCAGTTTCTTCATCAACAACTAAAGTGATCAGTCAAACTGACTTTTACTGTGGACTTTTACTTGACCTTTACTGATACTACGGCACATGTGTTTCTTCATTCAAGTAACAGCTAAAATAGTGAAGAAACAAAAACCGTTACTTTGACTTTTGTGACCTTACTTTGGCTGTTACTATTGATGAAAAAACTGGCCGTAATAAATACCTGCTGGTAGATACCACAGACGATTCATGGAAGAAATTTTTATCCATGACTGCAGCAACCTAACAGCAAACTTATTGTGACGAAAATAAAGTTCACAATGATTTTGACAGACTTCTCAATGGCAGCAACCCAACAGCAACCTTATTAGAATCAGAATAAAGATCATTATGATGATTTAGACATTGATGCAAAACTAGAGGTAAAACAAATGTGAACATCTGAAAGAAGGCGTTTAAAAAAACAAACAACCAAACTCCTTCCTTTTACGAAAACAGTAAAACCTTTTTGTTGTATTTTTCATTAGCGACGAGTCCCATACATCAGGATCTAGATAGAAAATAAGGAAAAAGAGTGTGTTCGCAACTACTCTATTTTGCTGATTATTTTCCGGAGCCAGTAATTATATAACTCTGTTAACTTTTAATGATACCCGTGGAGAGTGAAGTAGCAGTAGAACTAAAATTCTAGATTCCTAAATGGAAGTTAAAATTTTTTGTCCCTGCTAAAGATAGGGAGAACTCTAACTACAACATTTTTTTTACACTAGTTACTATCACGCTTTATTCCCCGAAGGGTCGGGCAGTGGAGTACACCTATAGAATAGAATACTCTTTATATACAGTATACCCAATCACCCAACTAAGCAATGTAACTTTTCTGATTCATCAACTTATCAATGTACCTTATAATGATTCCATACAATTATGATTCATCAACTTATCAAAATACCTTATAATGATTCCTTGTATCCATCAACTTATCAATGTACCTTATGATGCCTTATACATATAATTCATCAACTTATCAACAATGTACCTTATAATTATTCCTCAACTACAAACACACTTTCAAAAATTATAAATGAACGATTTAATATTTCTGAACTTTAGGTGATTGGTTACATTATAGAAGGATTCGGATGGATCTGTTTTGCTTATACAAAAGTTATCGCTCCAAAACCAAATTAAATGTACAGACGCCAGCACATCAAACTACCCGAAACTGTCAAATTTTCCTAATCAACTTTGAACCTTACGTTTTAGCGATAAAGTTGAAGATCTATTAAAGAAATTTGACAGACGGTAGCAGCTTGATGTGCTGGCGTCTGTACCTACCTACCTTTCATCAATTAATTGGTTTCACACTTTATGTAATCTCTCTGAAACGTGTTTTGTAGGTAAATTCAAAGACCTTTCAGTATTCGAAACATGTGACGATTACATGCGAAAATGTTCCGAAACATCGATTTAACTTAAGGTATAACGGTTCCCTTAAACTTTTCAAATTGAATCGTTATACTTCCCTTCTCCTTTACTTGGAAACTTCCCCTTTTATGTGTTCGAGTTGTTACGAGCAATGATTAAAGTTTTAACCCCTTTATTGTGCTTGATTTAGCAGTGATTGTTGCTGTTGCTTTACTTCTTATTCTTCGTGTCGCTTGCACGACAGTTATTTAAATTTTATTGGCCCAAAATTTCGATACTTTCACGCTATCGGTAGCAGTGCAGAGGTCATGTTGCCTGCATGTTTTAGGGCACAACGGACAAGATAGGGGAGGTGGAGCATAGTTTGACTCAGCTCCAAGTCCATACCCTGCTTACGTTTCGTCGAAGTAGCCCCACTTTATGAGGTTCGACTTAAATCTTCCCACTTGGGTTCAGAGACGGCTTTAATAAATATTGGTGAATTAGACTTTTGTTAAAGTTTCAAGGCGCTGCGAACAATACAGTGAAGCATGCTAAAACTACACCGCTCTGTGCATACACGCTCACACGCACACATTTACAATCAAACCACACCTCACTAAGTGCACACATTTTTACGAAGCCGGCTTCACTTTACTGTTGACAGCACTCTGTCTTGGTTTTTTATTTGGTTTGAGGCTTTAAAGTGTTGTTTGTTTTTCAGTTTAGATGTGTTTTTATTAACCAGCCTGTATATATCTCGTTTTAGCACGAACCATACACAAATATACTGCAACTACTGTCACTAGATTAGCCTATTAGTGTAATCATAACAATACATAAATCAGCCAATAATGTTCCCACTGCTGGGACACAGGCTTCCTCTCTTCGTCGTAGATGTCACATGTCTTCGAATTTGTGATTCTAGGACATGTTTCCTCACGATGTTTTCCTTCATCACTTAGACAGCAGTGGTGAAGAAATTATTTAGGTTCGAACCCACGACCTACCTCGTAAGTCAGGGTTGTTACCACTGGACCACGGCAAGAAGAACAAAAAGCTATTGAATGACATCCTTGTAGTAAGTATAAGTATAACTTTCTCAATCATTCAGTATAGCGATTTATTCAGTCATTTCTGCTTGTATACATTCCGAGTTTCAGTAACGAAACGGCAAACTTCAAAGACAAATAGATACCTACAGTATCAAATCAAAATATTTATTTAGTTGCTAGTATTTGTTTTAGCGGTTGGCTTTTAAATCAAGGTTTATTTTGGTCCCTTACTGAATCCGTTATTCAGTAAGGGACCGTGTTCATCCTGATCGCAACTCTGGGAAACTTGCAAGGGCTTTAAGGGTCAATTTCACCAACGAAACTGAACGCGATCAGCACATCTAAACTGCGTTCAAAAGCTGTCAGTGTCATCATTGTTGAGGAATGTTGTCACTGACAGCTCTTAAGCGCGGTTTAGAATGTCTAGATGTGCAGATCGTGTTCAGGCCCTAAACAGGAATTCAACATATCGTTCCATCTCCTTGTGAGTGCAAAAGTATTTTCCTGTCTACCAGCTGTCGAATATAAATTATTTATCCACAGATGTATCTATGCATTTTTCGTATATTTTATTCTAGCTGCGCCCCGCGGTTTCACCCGCATAAGTCTAGATCCCGTGAGAACATCGGGATAAAAAGTATCCTATGTCCTTTCCCGGGACTCAAGCTATCTCTATACCAAATTTCATCTAAATCGGTTCAGCGGTTTAGGCATGAAAAGGTAACATACAGACAGACAGAGTTACTTCCGAATTTATAATATTAGTATGGACAGAACTGGCTGCCGCAGCCAGGCTGCCTAGTGCGCGGGGGCCCTTATAAGTAGTGTAAAATACAGCAAAATTCTATTTATTTACAGTACCTACCTACACCTACTTCTACAATCTTTAAATAAACCTATTTTCTTTCTTTTTCTTTATGATTCTTCTTTGTCCAACCCTTAGCTACTTCAAGCACAGAAGATTATTGTCGCTGACATCTCATTTAATTTCTGCATAAAGTATCGTTCCTCTGTTACAAAGAGCAACAGATTGTAACTTTGCTGACTGCTTGACTCTTGAAAACTTTATACTTAGCGTGTATTGGCTCAAGTTTTTTATTTCATTACTAGCGGCCCGCCCCAGCTTCGCACGGGTGCAATTTTTTTTTTTCGAATTTCCAAAATTTTCTTTCATACAAACCTTGTCCCGGCAATACCGATCACAACAAAAAAAGAATTAGCGAAATCGGTCCAGCCGTTTTCATGTTATATCGTGACAACGGAAAACGGGTTTCATTTTTATATATATAGATTAGCCGCTAAAAGGAGAAGCGTTGTTGAATGAGGTTTTATGCTGCTTTAACTACGGTTTCTTTAAAGATTGGTGGTAACCACATAGTGTCTGCAGATTACAGATAGCGCCATCCACGAAGACGCGCCCCACTCTTCTTCCTAATCGCTTACAGTACAAGTGTGCAACATTCCGCCAGTGTTTTAGTTTTGCCGATACACAGTAATTACTTATTAGTGGGTAATTAGTGTGTATCAAAAAACTAAAATAGTAGCGGAATTAACTAGCGATAACCACTAGCGGCAGTACCTGGCATTGGGCAGGGCACATTGCTCGCAGAACAGATGGCCGATGGGGCCGAAAAGTTCTGGAGTGGCGATCGCGTACCGGAAGACGTAGCGTTGGAAGGCCTTCCACAAGATGGACCGACGACCTTGTGAAGGCCGCAGGAACTCGTTGGATGCGAGAAGCACAAAACCGGTCGAAGTAGAGGTGCTTGGGGGAGGCCTATGTCCAGCAGTGGACGTCTTTCAGCTGAAATGATGATGATGATGAACCACTAGCGATTAGTAAGAAGAGTGAGGCGCGTCTTCGTGGATGGCACTATCTATACCGGCAAATTATGTCAGTGAAACGTTATGTATGAAAGTATTTTGGTGTGTTTTCTTATAGATTTATTTTTTTGACACCGTGAAGTCAAGCCCCCCTGCCATCACTAACACAACAGCCGTCACTTTGGCGGTTATGTAGCGGTTACCGCTTTTCTAGGAGAGCTTTATTGAATTTGATTTAACATTGTTTACACAACACCGCTGATGGCCGCGTCCTATGGCTGAAAGCGGTTGTCGCGCGAGTAAGTCGTCCCACGAGTTGATATGAATATGTCATATTAATTGCGCGATCAATCAAGTATCGTAAACGATCGCATATTCGCGCGACAGTCGTTTTAGGTTAGAATGCAGGGTTCGAAACCACCGCGGAATCTTCTGTTAAAAAAAAACTTTTGTTTTACGAACTGCGGTATATTATTATGAACCTAATCTAAACTAACCGCTGATAGAACGCGTAAAATGTGTTCCTGTAAGCTATAACGATATCACATTTAGGATCTCATAATATCAATCTTCTACCGTTAAAAACATCTAAAACTTTTACACCGAATATCTTTGGTAAACTAAAATTTTAGGTCTTATCCAGAATCCAAACTTGGTCAGGTCTCCTCAAACTGAAAGCTCTTTCCAAAGATTTCAATTTTAATCACCTTCCGATGGCATCTTAACCACAGTTTCTTCAAACTAGAAACTTCGATTTCGAACTAAAATGTCGAAGTTCCAGGTGCAGTACCTGCAATTTTGAATTTGATTTACATAGTAATGAATATTGATGGTGGCTTGGTTTAAGTTCCATCATTCAATTTGTATACTAGAGCTTCATCGAAGGATGGTAATGAACCTGGCTTTGGATGAATATTGAAGGTAAAACAGATTCACCTGGTAGTTCTGACAACGTTGAATATAGTGGTTTACTGTTGCAATTATTCAGAATATTAGACATCGATGGATTCAGTACTTACATGATTCTGAGGCCCCTGCGTTGAAATTTTCGTAGGTTATTAAAAAAGAAAATTGCAGTTCCACACATTTTGACCTCCCTCGTAGGTATTGTATGAAACAGCTGGTTTTTGAAGTGAAAGTTCTTTACGCACGCTTGACTTGGGGAGTAAGCTGGCGAACTCGTTACGAAAAGTGTGATCGGGCGAGGCGAACGGGGGTTGAGTGGGGGATATAAGCAAGAGAAAGAATTGCGCGCGCATATTTTCTTTCTCTCTTCCTCTCATAGCCAAATACGTTTGAAGTTTCACTTCAGTCGTGTGGTCATAAGCACACTCGGTTTTTTGTTTGATAACCAACTAGCAGCGCCCCGCGGTTTCACCTGCATAAGTTTCGATCCCGTGGGATTATCGGGATAAAAACTATCCTATTTCCTTTCCCGAGACTAACATAACCTGAAATGCTACATATTTGAATTACTGACGACACAATTATGCCGGAAATTCCGCTGCGTTATAGCGTACAGTAAAATCAGCCGCGGAACTTCGGTCGCGTACTTTCGGCATAGTGTGTTTGGACACGTAACACGTATTATTTTGACGGTCATTGAAAGTACTACCTACGGTAATTGTAAAGTAGGCACACTTTCAAAACTCAAGAGGCTCAATTTAATTAGTTAAGCTATAAATTACCTTAAAGTATGTACATCCGAAAGCCCAACCCCTATCCCACTCAGGTAAGCTGACAATTAAAATTCAAGTATTATGCAAATAAGCCACACGGGACGACTTTCGACGTCAATTTTGAACGAAACCCCCATAAATACGGAGGGTTCCGGCAACTTCTGAAAAACTGGGCAAGATAATTCATTTTTGGGTTAAATTATGAGGAGAATGGCTTAGTTTGGCCTTATTTGATATTCTTGTAAGAACCATTAGTTATAATGCTGCCTGCCGTTCATATTCAGTCCAATTATTGTGGTCTATGCAAGTAGGTAATTATAATTTCCTCTCAGCGGGCTCACTGTGAGCCTAGCAAACGTATCTATAACATACCTATGTATGTATGCTGTTAACTGAGCTTGTCGCACAAACAATTTGAACCAAAATGCTATACAGTTCGCGTCAAATATCTTTACCGCTCCGAAGCTAGGCTTTTTCGCTAGCCGTGTATGCGCGCTGCTGTTTTATCCCTACGATTAACTACTGCGCAGTGATTTGTTGCCTATTTCAGAGCGGCAAAGTTATTTGACGCGAACAGTAAGATTGTTGTATTTTCAATTGAAAATCTTTCGTTACGTTTAACGTTACTTTACGATACGTTTTCATTACATTTTGTTACGTTTTAGTTACGTTACTTTGCGTTTACGTTATGTTACGTTTACGACGCTTGCTCTTGCTAAGGCAACAAAACTACTAACAGTTATAAGACGTTCACTGCCGAATTAAGACTTTGAACTTAATATTGTTCAGTGTCTAAAACGAGTCTGGTATAACAGCCCCATTATCTAAGCTCACATAAATTCAACTTAAAACTACACTTACAACAAAGAAATTGGGACATTTGCATGGAATACTTGTGTGTATAGCGCCATTACAAGTTGCTTCCGCTAATGTCGACCGCCATTAGTCAAGACTGGCGTTACGACTGTTACATAATAGTGCCGCATTACTGTTATAGACATGATATAAGGAACCGAAAACCTTTTTAATGAATTAGTCTAAAAGTTTAGTACAGACGCCAGCACATCAAGCTACCCGAAACTGTCAAATTTTCCCAATCAACTTTGAACCTTATGCTTTAGCGATAAAGTTGAAAATTTATTAAAGAAATTTGACAGATTGTAATAGCTTGATGAGGCAAAATGGCCTTATCACTATAGGGCATATCATCATAATCGTATCATAATTTTTGCTGGGACACAGGCCTCCTCTCTGTGAGAGGGAGTGGGGCATAATCCACCACGCGGGTCCAGTGCGGGTTGGTGGATATCACAACCATGTCATATCGATTCTTTGGTTATTATACATGACGCAAGTTTCCTTACAATGATTTCCTTCACGTTTTTGTGAGCGGTTCTTGTGGTTCGGACCTATATACGACCATACAACTCGTAAGTTTTAGTCGTTTCCACTGTGCCACTATTGCTACTATTGAACTTACCTACATAATCCTTTCCACGCAAAATTAATTTAAGAGTACACCTACCCCCTTACTAATATTATTTTTGGCGCAGCCATGTGGCACACTTTCTTGCTAATTAAGTCCTACTTACATCGGACTGTACGCTTTTTATTCGATCTTTATTTTTGTTTTTTTATCTGATGTATCTGGTGTATTGTGTGTCTTTTAGTCTGTGCTAAATAAATGTATTTTCTTTCTTTCTTTAATAAACGTATTAGGTATATCAGATGAATAGTTACACACCGATTTCTCTCTTTCAGTCGTCAGTAATTTGACTTTCGAAAGAAGAAGACAAAGCGTTGTGTAACTATACCGATGCTATACAACGTTTATTAGTAAGGGGGTTTATGTATATCTATATGTCTATCCTCCATACTTATATTATAAATTCGAAAGTAACTCTGTCTGTCCTTTTCACGCCTAAACCGCTGAACCGATTTAGATGAAATTTGGTATAGAGATAGCTTGAGTCCCGGGAAAGGACATAGAGTACTTTTTATCTCGACATTCCCACGGGATTGAGACTTATGCGGGTGAAACCGCGGGGTGCAGCTAGTCTATACTTATAATAAATCTGTAGAGAGGTCAATTCTGTACATGAAATATATTTTCAAAATAACTATCAGGGGGTGATTAGTGATCGATACTGATGCCAAAAATGCAATCAGTACAATTTTTGTCTGTCTGTCTGTCTGTCTGTCTGTCTGTATGTTCCTTATAGAAACAAAAACTACTGGACGGATTTTAACGAAACTTGGTACAATTATTCTTCATACTCCTGGGCAGGTTATAGTATACTTTTCATCACGCTACAATCAATAGGAGCAGAGTAGTGAGGGGAAATGTTGGGAAAACGGGAGAAGTTACTCCATTTTTTAAGCTTCCGTCGCGTGTGCAGCCTTAATGGTTAAAGTTACATAGAAATCATGTACGACGGAAATATTCTACATAAAATTGTCTAAAAAATATCCCGCAACAGCATATGTCTATCTTTTATGGTTGACTCACAATAACACGTGTAACTCCTGATAGCTTAGCAGTTCGGAGCATTCTGATTATATTTGTTTACTCTTACGTTTATAATACTCTCACTCATCCCTAATTTAAAAAGTTAACATTATTACCTATTCAATAAAAAAATAATCATAGAAATCGGTATAGAAACACCAAACTTATACATGAAATAAGCCATCGCGCATCGCCATCGTGAATACTGAATCATGCTATAAGGATTATTTTTGAGTAACGGTTGCCGCGCTCGACACGGGTCGCGGCGGCCGGCGGTAGGGTATAAAAAGGCGGGAGGTCCGAGAGCGAGCTTCATTCCAAAGACTACAATATAATATAGCTTCATTCAATATTTGGCTGTTGATGCGTTCAGAGCGTTCGACCTTATTGACAGACAATAATTGATATTGAGAAACCGTGCTTATCAGCGCGACTTTTACCCCCTTATTCATAATCCTATTTTATCTCTATTTTAGCTAAAATAGGTTTATAGAACGTTTGTCTTTATCTGTCACGTTGTCATTTCTGTGTGTAAGAAAGAGACAAACCCCATTTTAACTAAAATAGGTTTGATAAGTTTTATGAATAAGGGGGTAAGTCTTTAAATAGTTTATTTGAATTTCTTTTGTTGTTATTTTGTAAAATAGGTATGAGTTGTTTTGGTAGTGTTTAAATATTTGTTCAAATTACAAATTATTAAGCGTAGGTACTTTTATTAATTAAAGTAGTTATAGGTATTTATTTTGAAGTTTTACACAATGGTTCCCTTTATAATGTAGACAAGGAATTAGGAAGGATTTTTTTAAATTCAACCCCTAAGGGAGTTAAATAGGGGATGAAAGTTTGTATGAAAGTCCGTCAGTTTTAAAGTTAGGATCTTCAAATTTTGTGTTAAGGCTGACGACTAAAAATTAATTTATATGTGTCTCAGCGTTTTTGATAATTCCTACCCCCAATGGGTTAAAAAGGAGGATGAAGTTGTGTATGAAAGTCCGTCAGTTTAAAAGTTAGGGTCTTCAAATTTTGTATTTAGGCTAACGATTGAAAATTAATTTATACGTGTCTCAGCGTTTTTGATAATTTCTCCCCCAAAGGGGGATGAACGAACTGACTGAAATATCAACGCACAGTCTAACCCGCGGGTCCTAGGGACATGAGTTTTGGAGATTGTGTTCTTTGTGCAGAGTAGGTATCGAATAAGAAGGGGTTTTTGGAAATTCAACCTTTAAGGGGGTGAAAAGGGGGGATTTTGTTTGTATGAAAAATCTTATTTATTGAGTTAATAACTTTGAAACTTGGCACGAATACTTATCTAAGTAAATTATGAAGTTTGGAATTTTTCGTTTTTCTAAAAAGAGGTAATCATCATCAGCCTATAATGTTCCCACTGCTGGGACACAGGCCTCCTCTCTGTGAGAGGAAGTGGGCCGTAATCTACCACGCGGGCCCAGTGCGGGTTGGTAGATGTCACATGTCTTTGAATTTTTGGTTCTAGGACATGCCGGTTTCCTCACGATGTTTTCCTTCACCGTTTTGAGAGCAGTGGTGATGAAATAATTTACACAAAGTAAAGCGCCTGTCTGGGTTCGAACCTACGACCTACAACTCGTAAGTCGCGGCCGATACCACTGGGCCACCACTGCTCTAAAAAGAGGTAATGGGGGGGTGTTAAAATTTGTATGGAAGAATTTTAACGCCCTGTCCGATTAACTTGAAACTCAGTATTTATACTAAGGACTAAAAATAATTAATAACGTGTATTAGGGTTTTTCGAAAATCTACCCCTAACTGTGTGAAAAGTGGTAGTTAATTTTAAAGGGGAGGATTTTACTGCGTGGCTTGATTAGCTCGAAAATTGGTATAAATAAACTTTGAGTCAAGTTATGAACACATCTTAAACAATTTTTCAAAATTCCACCCCTGTGGGGGTGAAAAGCGGGGATAGAGTTTATTTGAAAAATCTGATTCCTTTGTTCTATAAACTTAAAAATTGGCCCGAATACTTATTTATCTAAATCTACACTAATATTATAAAGAGGAAAACTTTGTTTGTATGTTTGTTTGTTTGTACTGAATAGGCTCAAAAACTACTGGACCGATTTTAAAAATTCTTTCACCATTCGAAAGCTACATTATCCACAAGTAACATAGGCTATATTTTATTTTGGAAAAAAATAGGGTTCCGTAAGATATTTGGGTTTTTCGGACACAAGGTGTAAAAAATCAACCAGAAAAGTTACTTATTTTGCGTACGCTGCCTAAACTATAAAAGATAGAACCATAAAATGTTCTAATTAATTGTAGATCTTATAAATATCTACAAAAAAGTCCGCAACACACTATACCCATCTATGTCGAGTGAGGCACAGCAACCATTTTTTTATTTAAAAATCTTGAATTTTTTTTGGACTACATTTAAACGCGTTTATTTTACTCATGCTATTAATCCTTATCAAAATAAATGATTTCATCACTAAGAACAGTTTATGGAGATAATATTTGGTCTTTGAATGATTAAAATTGGACGTTTGGTTTTGAAGTTATGGCGAAATTAAAATATTACGATTTCTGCTGCACGGCCCGTTGCGAAGTGGGCGTCACCAAGGCGGGGGTGCGCGTGCGGGAGGGGAGTTTAGATCTATGAGTAAGGTACCAAAAAAAAAGGTAAACAACGGGTTGCGCTCCGGGACTGCCGGCAGAAGTGAAAACTTAGTATTAATTACATTTAAATATTTTCATCATTAACAACTTAACATACACAGAAAGACAATCTGTGCAGCCTGCGGATAATGACTGCGTCGTCAATGTTACTGTCGGTGTCTGTGAATTGACCTGGGAATCATTTTGCTGACCGTGTCTTTCCTGGGTAGGCTTTTTGCAGCGGTAACCGACATCCACGCGGGCGGAGCCGCGGGCGACCGCTAGTTAATTATAAAGATCATACCAACATACATTTTCGAAACTTTTAGAGGAAAGTACGAATTTCACGCGGACGAAGTCGCGGGCAGAAGCTATTACTAATATAAAGCTGAAGTGTTTGTTTGTTTCAACGCGCTAATCTCTGGAACTACCAGTCAGATTTGTTTTTTTTTTGCGTTTGTAGCCCAATTCTTGAGGAAGGCTAGGACGTTTAGGAGCGGAGCAAAACGAAAAAAAGTCAGAAGTATATAAATGCTGTAATACCAGACTAATGTAATGCTAGACCCATGACAGGCATGCAATTGAATTATAAGGCGCTCCACGCACACACGCGGTGCAGTGTGTGGAGCGCCTTAAGTTACAGTCGCCACAATGGGCCTCAGCACTTTTCCTTTTTCCAACAACGTCGGAGTCAACCTTCAGTAGTTTTCAGTCCAACCAGTCACGAAGAGTCGTTCCCCAACTCGTCCCACATGCCTACGGCCCATTTTGGGACGAGTTGATGAAAACAAAATACATTTTATTTTCGTTCTGCAAGTCGTCCCACATTTTTTTTGTATGGAACTTTAAACTTTATCGACGTTTAGTACAGTTAGCAAGACAAGACATAACAATATATTTTTAAGTATTTTTAGTTTTTACTTTCGTTTTGTTCATAGATTATTTAATATTAAAAAAGTCAGTACAGACCTACCTACTAAATAATATTTTTCTAGAACAACAGTTTATTGTTTCATTTTACAAGTAAACGTACAAGTTCGAAGTGTTATCAGAAATTATTAAGAATAGTAGACATGTATGACTTTCGGTTATTATCAGGTAATAAACAATGGTTACGGTGGTTACTTTTGAAGTAAACGATGACAGGACAGACCTATGAATAAAATGAAGATACAAAAATACTTATATTTTGTTTCAGTATCAATAAATCAATAAAACTACTTAGAGATAAGTAGTTAAGATTAGTATTTCATAGAATTTATTGTTGCTAAAACGAGTTAGTATGGTTTATACTTTCCGAAAGAAAAGGTAAGTAAAGACATTATTTGAGACGGCTTATCGATACCTTAATCCGCAAACCAGCCAACTCCATTTTTGTCAAAAAAAATATTATGATGTCGTTTTTTAGTCAAAATAAAAACTAGAAAGTTTTAAGTGTCTCCTGTAAACTATAGCAAAATGGAGTTGGCTGGTTTGCGGATTAAGGTATCGTTATGCATTTGGTACACATTACGTATTATACAACCTCCTACTAACTTCTGTTACCCTAGTACTTTTCAAATAAAACTAAACTAAATGAATGTGGAACAAATTTTTACAAATTTATTGTTGGTTTCATTTTGAACTCCGATGAATCTGTGACTCTGGCTGTGCATAAATTAATTCTTCCTGTTTAAAACCTTTGCCTATCGTTCTAGTGCTGGTGACTCTTTCCTATTTGTGCCTTCTGACTGTATTCTGTGCTTGTGAACTGTTCTTGTAAATTTGTCATGATTTAATATTTTCTGTTTATATGTGACAATGTTGTGATTATTAATACTCAATACTCAATTCTTTATTGCATTCCATATGATATGTATTACATAGATGGTATTACAAGTAAAAGATCAATATGATTAAATATTTTGTAACCAATTCTTTTTTTGTATTATTTCCACATTAACACTTTTGCTGCTGATTGTACATTTTCTCATTTTAAGAGTAACGTGGGACGACTTGCAGAACGAAAATAAAATTTATTTAGATTTTCGTCAAGTCGTCCCAAATGGGCCGTAGGCATGTAGGACGACTTACTGAACGACTCGTCACGAACAGACTGCTCAAACTCAAACCATTTATTTCAATTAAACCATGTACAGGCACTTATGAATTGTCAAAATTAAATAGTCGGTCAGTTAGTCAGAAAGTTGAAGCTAGTTGCCCATTCCAAAGCGTAGATTTCTATGGAGAAGAACGGGCAAGAAACTCCATGGACACTCTTTTAAATCAAGAATATTACAAAATCCTGGGTATTATTCTTGTTGCTTCTATATGTGAGAACAATGTAAAAAAAACTCAAATGAAGAAACAATTAAAAAAATAAGATTAAAAATAAGCCTTGGCAATTAAGAGATGATAAGTCTCAACCGACGGCGCCCGTTCACGAACATGATGCGTGCAAAGTATTTCTACTCATTCTGAATCCCCAAAGTCTTCCAAACCGGAACAAAGTAGCGAAAAGTAAAAAAAAAAAAACTGTCGTACTCCGGGAGTGCCGACAGAACTGAAAATAAAACACATACAGATTTATTTGCCATCACTCACTGAAATATCGGATATACATCCGAAGCGGTGTCGATTACGGTAACAGTGCCGCGAGTTCAATAGTTTTTTCGATTTAAAAAAACGCCCAACGCGTCTAAAAAAATGTTCACTTCAAAAACTCTCTTTTAAACTTAGCTTAATAAAACGCAGCTCCCTTGCTAAATGAAATCTTTTAATAAAGCATCGTAATATTCGGAAATTAAACCCTAATTTAGCCAGAAATGCAAACTAATTAGCCTGTACCTGTGGTCAGTCTCGCGTGCTAGCGTCATAAACTGATTTAATTTTCAGCACTAAACTTTATCCCTTAATGAACAATCTCTCAAATTTTATGCTTCATTATGAGAAACATTCTAGTTTAGAGTTACAGAAGTAAACAAAAGCATACAAAATAATAGTTCGTGAATATTATTATGAGAATAGTGTTAAATATGTTTTATAATTTGTGGTTTTATAGTGGAATAGTGATAGTTTTCTAAATTCATAATACAGTGTGACAGGTATTTACAAAAACAAGTTTGTTCTAATTGATACTAGATCAAGTTTATAGATGGACTAGCTGCGCCCCGCGGTTTCACCCGCATAAGTTTCGATCCCGTGAGAATATCGGGATAAAAACTATCCTATGTCCTTTTCCGAGACTCAAACTATCCCTATACCAAATTTCATCTAAATCGGTTCAGCGGTTTGAGCGTGAAGAAGTAACAAACATATAAACACACACTCACAAACTTTCGCCTTTATAATATTAGTGTGATCACCGATTGTCTGTATGCATAATACAAGCAAAATATTGCATATTTGCGCTATACAGCCGTTGCCAATATATATTTTTGTATACGTACTAGAGAACGGAGCAAGAAACGCGCAAAATGCAGCTGCTGCAGATTCATCGCCAACAAAATATTATGTCTGAACTTTAAAAGAGACTGTGACCTTTTAGTTAGATTCGGTTTTTCTTCTCAGAGTAGTTGAATATGAAACACCGTACTCGGAAAGGTAACAAAAAAGAAATATGTGCAAAAATGTTTGTGTGAACCTCAATCAAACTGCCTAGCCTTTTCTCAAATTGGGGTCGGCTTCCAGTCTAACCGGATGCAGCTGAATTCCAGTGTTTTACATGGAGCGACTGCCTATCTAACCTCCACAACCCAGTTACTGGGTAACACGGCACCCCTTGGTAAGACAGGTTGCTAGACTTTTTGTGCTTCTGATTACCTGTAACATCAACGAATGACAACCGGGACCAACGGCTTAACGTGCTTTCCGAGGCACGGAGGGGTTTCGATATGTATCGTCACCCATCCACAAACCGACCGCGGCAAGAGTAGCATAACCTTTGATCGACCCGTGTGTCTGTTATTATTTAGACACGAGTCCCTAGTGTTTGTACCAACAAACCTACTTACAGAAATAAAATCATTTATCATTAAAAATTAAGCGTTTTCCAAAAAATAATACTGAAAAAGTGCCGTTCCTATTTGCTGACTCACCGCCACAGAATAAATGGGGTGCCAAATTCACAAAGTAAGGGTCAATTTATACTAGCGCAGAGTCCAAGCGCATTGAAGCGTTGATCTGAAATTTAACATAGCAAATTCACCCTTATCTCCACAACATAGTGCACTCGCACCAATCAGGTTTGGTCGCGTTCAGACGCGCGAATTCCGTCGAACGCGCACGAATTCGCGCGTCTTCTTTTTATCTCAGAAGAAATATGTGCATTACGTTGTGGAGATAAGTGTGAATTTGCTATGATAAGTATTCGATTAACGCTTCGCTAGTACGAATCGACCCTTATGGTACAATTCTGTTAAATAGGTGTTCGTGTCCCATGCAACGGTAATGCGGCTCAATGGCTGCGGTAATCGTTCTGGAAGACTGCCAGAATATGTAAGCTTTATGATGGATTTTGTGGTAGATACCTTGGCACTGGCTGACGGGGGACTTTATTTTTTGGCTGGTATCTAGGTACCAGATATTCGTCGTGACTTCATTACAAAAAATAATGGGAAATAGCAGTCTTTTGTGACACAGAATCAGTAAAAGCTTACGCGCGCGCAACTTACGAGTTGTAGGTTTGAACCCAGACAGGCGCTTTACTTTGTGTACATTATTTCATCACCACTACTCTCAAAACGGTGAAGAAGAACATCAGTAAACACATTTCCTAGAACTCAAAATTCGGAGACATGTGACCTCTGCTAACCCGCACTGGGCCCGCGTGGTCAATAACATCCCACTCCCTCTTACAGAGAAGAGGCCTGTGTGCCAGCAATGGGGACATTATAATCTGATTGTGCTGTATATTCCATGGATGACAAGAAACTCGACTATCAACGAATATGCAAATCAAATCCTCCCCCAAAAAGGCTTGATACCCCATCTTGATACTTACTGATTGACTCCTGTAACTATAAATGAGGGCTCCAGACTGGCTTAACGTCGAACCCCACTCAGTGTAGATCTACATGTCGAATGACGACGGGATCCTTTTCAGATAGATGTTTTTCTGAAGGCTTTTGGGCGTCGCGTGTCATTGAGCTTAGGAGAGAATATGCATGGTTCTGCTCCACAAACCTGCCGGTAAATTTATGGATTTTGAGGATATCTTGAAAATTAAAGATAGAACAATAAGTACACGTACGAATTCCCGTTGTCATTCGACATGTAGATCTATTTTAAATAAGTGTTCTGCAAAGTCGTTATTTTTTGTAAATTGCACCTGATGGTAAGGGGTCACCACTGCCGGAGGACCACTGCACTACCTATCAGAGCCATTTCAGGTGCATTGTCATCCCAGAGACAAAGCATAAATTTTAATATTAGAAATTGATTAGACAGGGTGACCGGGACATCGACACGCAACGTGTTACCATGGATATATGATTCTGGAAAAAATTCAAAGAAGGCTTTGGGTGAATGAAATTTTTAGCTGTTTCCTACAAAAATGTAATACCTACGCGTTTGGAACTGCTAATTTCATATTTAACAGTCGAAGAATAATTTCAACGCAGAGGGGTCCAGCGGGGTAATTGCGTAACACACTGTCAGCAGAATGGGTTTCATTTTGACAGTTCAACAACATTCATTGCGATATTTACGTTGTTGAGCAGATACATTTTTCGAACATATGAAGCAATGGATTAAGCTTTCCTTTATAATGATTCATATTGAAATTGATAGTGTGTTACGCAATACACACACACTACACGCATTACACGCATTATACACGACGAAGATAATTATCTTCGTCGTGTGTAATGGTCCATTGAATTGTATGGCGAGCGATATTGTATCTTAAGATAAAATATTATAGTATCTTAGCCGTGTGTAGCGCCCCTTAGGGTGCTGAATCATATACTAAATCATGGTAACAGATTGCGATTCGCTCACCTGTGTTATATTCATTTATGGAATTTCTAGACAACAAATGAAATCTAAACAAACATGGCCACGAGTTAATTACAGTTAGTCGGAATACCGGTTAAGTTATGACTTTAATTACGGCAGAGAAATCCAGATTTATTCCGGTCCGGGCGAAACATATTCAGCAAAACAATAACAAGATAGACGTAGGCAATAAAGGTTTAAATGGAATACATTTATTTAACTTAATTCACATTGTTCAGAATTAATTAAGCAATTAAGGCAAATAAGGCTGATAGTCATCCAAAGGGCAACGGAGAAGGCTATGCTTCGAGTTTCCTTACGAGATCACATCAGAAATGAAGAGATCAGCAGGAGAACCAAGGTAACCGATATAGCCCGAAGAATGGCAGTGAGCAGGCACATTGCTCGCAGAACAGTTGGCAGATGTGGTCTAAAGGTGGACCGAAGACCTGGTGAAACTGACAGGAATCGAATGGATTCGAGAAGCACAGAACCGGTCAAAGTGGAGTTGCTTGGGTAGGCCTATGTGCAGCAGTGGCCGTCTTTCGGCTGAAAAGATGATGATGATAAATTAAGCAATTTAGGAAAGTTCGTAGGTACCTACCCCAAAAACCTCAATACAAAAGACATTTCTTTACTTTAAAACGAGTTCGTAAAAGCGGGTGAATTTTCTCGGAAACTCAATAAAGACCCTCTTTAGGACTTTCGAATCCTTTCTGTTGCAAAATTTTTTCATCTTGAAAATAGAGAACAAAAAGTTTATTTTTACGGGTCTATGAGTTCTTTCAATTTGTGACTTTTAGTTGCTTTGAAAGTTTTTCAGCGTTCATGATTACATTATAAACTAATAAAATTCTCATTCAGAGTAACAACTGGTCCTTTTAAGGGTTTTTTACCCAAATGGTGCTAACGGAACCCTACTAAGCCTCCACTGTCCGTCCATCCGGCCGTCTGTCTGTCTGTCAGCGGGCTGTATTTCATGAACCGTAATATGCAGACAATTAAAAATTTGACAAAACAAAATGTGTATTTCTATTGCCGCTAAAACAAAAAAATAATAAAAATAGAGTAGTGTAAATAAAATTCTGCCTTGGGGTTTGCAAAAGAGCAATGGAGCGCAGCATTTTAGGCGTTAAACGAACTGACGGAATACGAAACAGCACGTTGCGCTCCAAAACGGGGATCCTAGACGTAGGCAAAAAGGCTGCCAAGCTGAAATGGGATTGGGCGGGTCCCGTCAGCCGCATGCATAGTGTCCGCTGGGCAACAGGCTCCACACGATGGACCGTGGGTCAATCCGCAGAAATCCACTGACGGCGAATATATGCTAATAATAAATTAAATATCATAGCTGCATTCTTTTTTTACTTTATATGACATTTCTTACATGTTTTTACGTATGGCGCCGCTATCTAAAAAAGTATAACACCTTTATTTAATTTATTATTGCAATCAACACGCACCAAACGTCATCACCATTTGCAAATAAAAGTCGGCCTAATTGAGCGGAATGGCCCGGGTGCCTGATGCATGGCGTCGCCAAGGCCAGCCCAGGAAGAGGTGGCGAGATGACCTAGACGCGTACAACCGCAAGGGTTGGATCGAGGTGGCGCAAGAAAAGGATGCCTGGAAGGATTTGGGGCAGGTCTTTGCTCAGCAGTGGGATTAAAGGGAGACCCCCTTTAATTTTTATTGACATTATTTTATTTATACACTACAAGAAATATGTTTTATTAAGCGTTGTTTGCCTTGTGGTACGGAAACTTTCTTGTGCGAATCCGACTCGCACTGGGCCGGTTTTTGCAGTTATTGTAACAGGCGACAAAAATGTCCATAATTAATTTAAGAATGTATTAGGTAGGTACAGACGCCAGCACATCAAGCTATCCTAAACTGTCAAATTTTCCCAATCAACTTTGAACCTTATTCTTTAGCGATAAAGTTGAAAATCTGTTAAATAAATTTGACAGATTGTAGTAGCTTGATGTGCTGGCGTCTGTACATGTTCCTGTGTCTCCTCACAGATCAGATAATCTATGAAAAGGAAAATAATCTCCAACGCTTTTAAGCCATCCTGTTAACAAGATAGAGACATGAAATTATGAAGGGGATATTATAAATTGCATATCAAATAAATAATCGCCTATCAATACATACTCATCATTTATATTCTTTTTTACATCAAATAACTTACTTCACTACAAATAAACTAAATGTTTAACAAAACTCAAACTGCAGATAATTCGAAATTATACATCAATATGACATTACTTTTTTCCTCATAATGCAATACGGTTAAATTTATTTTTGTACAAAAATACTACATACATAGCATAAATACTGACTGCACAGCAAATTTTCCATATTTCATAGCAAAATAACTGTCCCAGTCGCATATTAACCAGCAAGTACAACAAAAGTCGTGTCGTCGGGAGTTAGCCGTATATCTCGCGCGTAAGAGCGAAATAGAAATATTTCGTTAGTGTATTACACAGAAAATAGGGGCCCCGCGAAGCGGGGCTCCGTCGACATAGGATGTAAGAACGAGCGAAGGGCACCCCGAGGTTCGGTTTGGTTAGGTTACTTTAAACCCTTTACACAGAAATAGGGGCCCCGCGAAGCGGGGCTCCGTCGACATAGGATGCAAGAGCGAGCGAAGGGCACCCCGAGGTTTGGTTTGGTTAGGATAAATTACAATTTTGTATCTAATTTTATATTTTTTTTGCTGATCTCATTATGTGGTAATTAATAAATAATAAGACGACTGTGACTAATAAAATGCTGTTTTATTTAGAAAAACTGCTGTAAATAATATAAAAATAGAAGTTATATTTAAAAGAAAAAGAGTTAACATGTATAATGTGCATTAAGATTATTAGCTGTGCATTGATGAAAAAGCTTTTGCTTTAGGAAAAATCGCTGTACGCTGCGAAAATAAATTGTAGTTTGTTTAGTGATATTTTGAGTTGAATATTTGGTGTATTCCCGTTCGTCCCACCGACTTCGTCCCCGTGGTGGGACGAACGGGAATTTACAAAAATAATATTAAATTTGTTCCCGATCGTCCCATTCAGGATTTTAGAGGGACGAATGGGAATATGTTCTTAGATTAGTGCCATTCGTCCCACTAAACAATTTTGTGCGTATAATGTTTAATCATTGTTTCGCAGTTTACTTTCAAAGGAAAATGGACAAATATGTATAAATATGTATGAAGCCTGGTACTCGGCCCAATAGCTATAATATACTATGTATCATTGGAAATGTCTTTTTACAAGGATTAATGATAACCGAGTCGCTTGTCTCCTTTTGCTGTCGGAACGGAGTTATTTTGTGTTAAGTATTAATTTTTTTTTTGTTTTTGTTTGATTGCTGTGCAATTAGTAATTTTGATGGGAATTCGGAATCTTATTGCATAAAAAAAGGATATTTTTTGATTTGCGTTTAAATACTACCCATTATGAAGAAGTTTTATGAACTAACAGCTGCTCCCAATAGCGTCGATCAAAATATCTGTTGCTTATCGAAGAGATTTATTTACTCCACAATAATATTATTATATAAACTTTGTTGTTCAAAATTGTTTGAAAATGATTTACGATGATACCGCAATAATTTAGTTAGCCAGTTTTTGAGTGGCGTTTGCAGAGACAAAAGTTGCGGACTTGTTTTTTATGACATTATCGTGTCAAGGTACTTATATTTGCTTTATTTTATTCTCGCAGAGTCCTCTCGGGAACGTTATAGGTTGATTATTTTTTCACGCGTAGTGAGTTAACTTCGCTTAAATTATGTTTTCAAATAGGAAATCTTTAAGTCCATCCAAAGGTAAAGGATCGCTTTTTGCGATAAGACCGCCCATTGCCACACCCTAGGTAAATAAGTCTCAAAAGTTCTGATTTTTAATTTGTTATGGATTTATTTATTAACGGCCGAACCCAATTACCTATCTTTCACCAGTTTTAGCATACTGGAGGTAGAAAAACTTATCTATCTTTGGTTTTAACGTCCCAATGATCTATATCAGTAGCGATCTGTATGATAATTATACTAAGCCGAAATAGTTTCTTAAAGTGGGTCGTCCCACTCACTGGCGAACTACCACAAGAAAGACTGAGGCTGTGGCGAGACAGTGCTTCCTTACCCAAACCGTTCGTTCCACCCGCTGAGGACCTCCCACCTGGACATGAGTTACCTTGAGTAAACTGGAAGTCTTTTAACAGACTCCGGACCCAGGTTGGCCGAAGCAAGGGAAACCTGTTCAGGTGGAAATTTTTAGACGACTCCGCCTTGGAGTGTAAATGTGGTGCTGTTCCACAAACGATAGGACACTTAATATCGTGCCCTGCGTGTCCTGTCAGCTGCACGTTACAGGAACTGATGGACGCTAGTGATGGCGCCAAACAAGTGGCCGAATTCTGGGCCGAGTACATTTAGGTTGCTATCGACACACTAAGAAGAAGAAGAAGCAGTTATGATTATACTGGCTACTATCAATAGCGATGTCTTTAACTGAAAATAAGTTATTGGGTTCGGCCGTTAATGGATATATTATATGAAATGAAATGTTCCTGTAAGTAGATCTTTTATGAGACACTTTTAAACGGCAATATTTTAAAACTAGATGGCGCCGCCACACAGTGGAACGAATGTATGGGAGCGGTTGGACGTAGACATGTCCGAAAAAAAAGAGTAAAATTATGCCAAACTAATGATGCCATCTTATTCGATTACTTAATGCCTTCATAACTTGTGGTGATGAATTTCTTCATAACTCCCATATTTCGGGAGTAATTTGAGAAAATGTGAAATTTTACTATGAAAATGAGTGTATCGAGCTCTCTCCCTCCTGATTCCGGGCTTGTTTCAAGTAGCGGTCTCTAATATCGTAATGCTATTACTAAGAGCTATATTTAATACTAAGACACATAGTGCGCCAAATGTGCACTTTCTGGGATAAAAGGAAATGAAAATTTAAAAAAAAAAAACGTTTTTTCCCCATTTGTATTTACTTTAAACCGCAGACAGACTTATTAAGAGGTCTATAAATATATTATATATATACAGAAATATATATTAACAAAAATATTCACAAGAACTGATGAGAGTATGACTTTTAAGTAAGTTGATAATAAATTACCTAGTTTCATTAAAAGTACAATAAATAATTAAGATGTAAGCTCTAATTTACTAAGTTACACATTTTAAAACAATAACATCATTTAATTATCTTCGTCATCATCATCATCATCAATTAATTCAAATTCAGAATCGATGTCCGCTAAATCATTTATGTTAACAAATTCGATATCACTTTTCTCAGAATCCGTAAGCTCATAAAATTCCTTAAAAGAAGATTTTTTTACAAACTTATTTCCTTTTGGACGGATACTTGTAACAAGTGGATCAGAAGACAGTAAAAGATTGTGCATAATATCTTCATTGCATGAGATACTGCTATGCTTTCGAGAATGCCCCTCTCTATATTTTCTAAAATCTTTATTTCTAGCCTCAGATGCCTCTTCGGATAGAAAACCAATGGGCACAATTGACATGTTCTGAACTATGTCTGGCCCATGCATTAAAATTTTATGAAGTGAAGAAGGCATATAATACCATGGGTATAACTCCACGTAAAGCTTAGCAGTATCAAAGCAGAACTCTCGGAATTTAGTTACGTTGATCTTCTCTCCTGATGAAATACACTGCAAGATCACACAGATTTTTCTTAAAAGCATAGCATCTATTCCGGTCAGTTCAGCAGATTTAGTGTAGTTTTCAAAAAATCTCCTTGCCGAGTTGCCATTGTTGGTGGATCCACTGCCTTGTTTCACAACATCGAGAAGTAAGCCCGTTTCTCTTCTTACAGCCTCTTGAACTCTTTTCTTCCTGTCATCAACTTGCCTTTTTGCTATATCACCCCTTACTTGCCATGATTTTATGTCTAATTTGTAGGAAATGTGTAATAAGCATTCCATTGAGCGAATCCAAGCGTGAAGGGTGCTTAAGCCATATTTATACATGTCCTCGTTTGCGTGTTTATCTTTGATTAACTCTAAATTATTCATTTCTTTAGGACAAGCCTTGCATATGTCACACACTGAAGCTGCTGTATTGGATATAATGGAATGAATTTTACCATCAATCATTGTCAACAGCAGTTGGTGTTTGACACTAATTCCATCAGTGATGGTGGATGGAGTTAAGGCTTCAATCTCTGCTTCGATTTCAGCCATCTCTCTCTGCACATTTTCTTTGGTTTCCTTTATAAACTTAAACAATATTGGCCGGCAAAATGAAGTGGAAGATGGTCGCTCGTTTTCCCAAATTGTTACACCTTTTGAGACGAGCCGCAGTGGTACAAGACTAATCATAAAATTACTAGCAAGATCGATTTGCTCATCTTCACTCGTCCTTTGATGATAAATGCTTTGGCTAGATGATCCGTCAAAACCCCATTTGCTGGTCAATACGAGCTGTTGATTGGGATCAACAGGGGTTTCTAACGACCTAATAAGTCTTCTTGAGGTTAAATCCATCAAGGCTTGTAATTTGATTTTTGCAGAGCTCTCTGTAACTTTGAGATCTTCTTTGGCCGGATAGCACTTAATTTTTTCTTTAACCAACATGTAGTAACTCGGGTATTGAAGAGCTCCTTCTTGAGTGTTGAAATCCCGAAGAGTGTTATAGCGCCATTTCGATAAGTTCATCGATACATAAAGAGCCAATGCCTTCAAAGGGGATATTTCCCGTACCTGAATTGATTTACCTTCAATGAAGGCTTTGATTTTTGAGGCCTCTTCTGGATTCTCCGTCAAGTATTTCATAACATAAGCTGTATCGCTTTGTCCTGCCTTTTGAAGCGCCCTTTCGGCCGAAAACATAATTTCAGCGCTGCTACTGCTGCATGAAAGACTATCTTCAGTGCGTCTTCTTTTTTGCCGGTTACTAAGGTCCTCAAAAGATTTACGAGGACTAGGATGTGTACAAGTTGAAGCATCAGATTTAGCAGGAGAAATTATGGGCTCGATGACGTCACTTATATTTTCTGTAGAAGGTTCCATATTTTCATTCTGTAATTCCGGCCATTGAATTGCAGCCTGTAGCCAAATCTCATGTTTCTTCCGAAACTTATCTGTGCTTCTTCCAGACTGTGTCCATTTTGCATAAATGCGGTAGCAAAATCGACGACACCAGTCTTTTAAACTTGTTTCAGCACTTTCACATAACTGAACACAACTGTTATCTTTTAAAACACTGAACAAATAGTTAAAGTCGCGTAAATCTTTATGTGCGCGTGCGCATAAAGCAACGTGAATATCAAGATTTGTATTAAAATTTGGAAAATACATTGCGAGATTAGCTTGGATACAACGAGGTGTAAATCAACACTGATTTTAAAGTTACTAATAGTGACCTATTTATATAAAATCCAGGTATCCCAGGTATCCTTTGTTAAATATTGCAAGGTAATTAGTTATTGTGATAATTAGTAAATGATGCATGCTAAATTAGTGTATTAAGAGCCATTTAGTAATTAAATAATAGCAATGTTCTTATCAGTAATCATTAGTGCATCAGTTTTATATGTAAACCTTAAGTCCCTAATTATATATCCTAATTAGCTTATATCTTCTCTAATTGGCTGCTCAGAAATGTTATTGTAATAAGGTAAACCTTTAGAAAAACGGTTTTAATCAACAAAATAAACAAAAAATAAAAAAATTGTGTTATAAAATAAACATCACTCTTTATCCCAGAAAGTGCACATTTGGCGCACTATGTGTCTTAGTATTAAATATAGCTCTTAGTATAAGCATTATGATATTAGAGACCGCTACTTGAAACAAGCCCGGAATCAGGAGGGAGAGAGCTCGATACACTCATTTTCATAGTAAAATTTCACATTTTCTCAAATTACTCCCGAAATATGGGAGTTATGAAGAAATTCATCACCACAAGTTATGAAGGCATTAAGTAATCGAATAAGATGGCATCATTAGTTTGGCATAATTTTACTCTTTTTTTTCGGACATGTCTACGTCCAACCGCTCCCATACATTCGTTCCACTGTGCGCCATTTCCTAATGGACTGATCCCTGAGAAGAAACGCCGAAACAAACACAGAGATCATGGTCCGTTTTAAAGTATAAACATTATATTATTAGGATTGTATGTGAGTCTAACAATGCAGGGCCATGTTTGGAAAGGCCTCTTGAAAAATAGCCATTGCAGCTTTAAGTTGACCTGTGCCAAGATGGCATGCATGCATCAGACTTCGTAATAAATACAGATATATAAATAAAAATAAATAATCTAAAAATAATCTAAATAAATAAAATAAAAAAAATAAATAATCTAAAATATTTAAGTACATCTTGCAGATAAAAGAATACATAAATAATAGATAAGCGAAATGTTTACTATATTATTCGTGATCTCCTGACTCTGATTATAATTAAGTAAGTTAAAACTTGATCCCGCAAAACAACTTAATTATCTCCAAAAACAGGGCTTCCTCTCTCCTAGCCTTTTTGCTGTGCCCTACAGGGTCCATAATGATCTAAATTATACAAGTTACCACCTAAGTATGTACACATTATGGTAAAGCAATAAAGATATTGAGTATTAAGTATTGAGTATCGTGTAGCTCAACCCTATTTTATACAACTCAAAGACCAGTCAAACGACGCGACCAGATCTGCAGGGCATAGGTAATAGTGGGAGGCGGTCACCTCCTTCTGCGAAGCAGTCATGCTAGCGAAGGAGGTGGCTGAACGGCTGAGGGAGAGAGCCTCACACCCCAGCCGCCGCGGGAGACGCTCCGGGCGTCGGGAGCCGCGTGACGACTCCCGGCCACCGTAGGCGCGGGCCTGCGGACGGAGAGTAATGGGTAGCTCACCGTCCGATCAGGACCAGGCCCGTGCCGGACGGCGCGTACGTGTTCCACGCGCGCCTCAAAGAGATGTCAGCATAAAGGAAGGGGCCTGCCAGGGCCGAAGCCTGCCAGGGCCGAAGCCTGCCGGGGGTGCGGGATTGTCCGAAAGGGTTACCGCTACCCCGGAACATAAAGGGCTAAGGAAGGAACACGGATGGGTTTTAGTCAGTAAGAGTCTGACACTCCCTTCGCTCCACCCAGAGCGGGAGGGGTCATTTGATGATTTCCCATCCATAAAAAAAAAAAAAAAAAAAAAAGGGCATAGGTAATCACATATAACTCTCAATACATCCAATTCCGTTCGTATTTACCAAATCCACAATGCTCCTATTCCTTCCCTTCCTCAAAAATACTTTCCGCAGCAATATTTTCTAATAAAACCTGTTTTTCTTCAAAATGGAAGAACGACGCAGAAACAAGTGGCTCCAACAGCGTCTGTTTGACAAATGCATTAGATGGAACGTCGCGAGCGAGTCCACACATGAGCACGACAAACTGTGACGTTAGGTATGTGGTATAAGTGATGAGCTGATACGGCTAGAACTGTGACGGCTTTTCTTTTATGTTCTTTGGTATGGGATCATGTTGATCAGCTCCCTAATTGCCTAACACACTGTAGCGGTATCTAAAACGCCACACGCGGACAACGCGCCATACTCACGTCACGCAAATCCTGCATCTCGCAAGCAGTTTACCGTGCAACTAGCCTAGATACAACAGCCCGACATGAATCATCGGGCAGTTGCCCGCCAGACACAACACCCGTCTGGTCGGAGGATCCTCCCTTTTCTATAGAGTATGAGTGAACTTTACACCCTATTCCTCATACCTCTATAAGACACACACAACCATCACAATCTGAATCATTTTGAAGGATATTGTTAATCCATTACTTTATATTGACAGGGACATTTATATTGACAGGCCTGATGGTCTAGTGGTTAGTGACCCTGACTGCTATGCCGGAGGTCGTGGGTTCGATTCCCACCCAGGACAAATGTTTGTGTGATGAGCACGATCATTTGTTCTGTGTCTGGGTGTAATTTATCTATAATAATTATGTATGTATTTAGAAATATATGAGTATGTTTATCAGTTGTCTAGTACCCATAACACAAGCTCTGCTTAGCTTGGGACTAGATGGCGTTGTGTGATAGTTGTGGAATATTATATTATATTATTATATGTTTGAAAAATTTGTCTGCTCAACAACGTAAATAACGCAATGAATGTTGTCTGTCATAATGAACTGTCATAATGAAAGCCATTGCTACTGATAGTGTGTTACGCCATCACCCCGTTTGACCAAAGAAAGACGTTTAGTGTTCCTAGCACGTCGCGCGTACCATTTCATACAGTATTGCTAACTTCGGAGTGTCCCTCACCCTGGGCAGTTAGATTATTTTGCTGACTATACGTACATAGATTGAGCATAAAAAAACACAGAAATACGTGCTCTTTGACTTGGAATAAATGTATTTTTTACAAATTACCAGTTACGCAATGTTTTGAAAAGCGTTTTGCCCATCTGGTATACGAGATAGCCTAGAGGGTTTTTGAGCCAGCATATGTAGGGTGAAAAATTGATAGCCGAGTAGGTGCGGCATGATAAGAGAACACCGAAAATATATTTGAAAAACTCAAACTCAAGGCATTTATTTCAATTAAACCATTACAGGCACTTTTGAATTGTCAAAAGTTTCAGATAGGAGCCCCGTGGTCAGGACTCCACTTTTGGATTTCAAAAACGGGCCAAAAATAAAGTAATCTTCAGAGCCGTTGATTTTAGTATGATCGTGTGCGGCCTAACCCATAATGGCATAAATAGGCAAATCTGATGAAGACATCGTGGAAATGTGTCCTTTCTGCAAAAATAAAATTTGTTAGTGTATTCTCGGTTCGTCTTTATTCTTTGTACCAAACTATAAATTGAATCGGATCCAAAATTAGATTCCGAAACGCTGTATTATTTTATTATAGTTATTATGTTAGTATATAACATTAGATGTATCATAAGATATATCTTTGGATATTTCGACATTTTGTTGACAGTAAATTGTCGTAAGTATATCATTATTGTAGATTTGTATGTAGTATATGAAAATGGAGTTTCATTGAGTCTATGTTTTGGCATTAAATTATTTTCGTTGTGTATGATTTTGTTTCATCATAATATCAATAACTATTATGTTATACATGAGATAATAATGACCTGTCATGAAATATTTTTGACTAGTGACCCAACCCTGCTACGCTCGGTTTTTACGACTTTTGTATATTCATTATTGTTTGTATATTTGTATATTTATTAACAATGGTTTTATCTATAATATGTTTGTATTTAGAAATATATAAGTATGTTTATCAGTTGTCTAGTACCCATAACACAAGCTCTGCTTAGCTTGGGACTAGATGGCGTTATGTGATAGTTGTGGAATATTATATTATTTATATTATTATTATTTTGTTTATTCAAAACATCGAGATCTGTTTGTTCATTGTTAGGGTTGATAGCAATAGGCTTGCCCCCTATTATGCATTCAACATAACTGGCAAAATGTGGGCGTAGGTACGGTCGAACAAGCTATTTGGTATACGGGGAGCTAACTAATTTTAAAGGAGCAACTACTTTTAAACAATGGTGTGCTGAGTTAGTCAATTCTGTTATACAACTCTATTTAAAAAAATGTTGAAAAAGTTATAACGCACAAAATAAAACTAAATATTGGCTGTGTAGTGGAAAGATGAATATTTTTGCCTGTATACCAAATAGCTTGTTCGACCGTACTATAGGTGCACGTTTCCCTAACCCTTCGGAAAATACAGGCGTTATGTTATGTTCTGTTATGTTAATATCAATGTACAGACGCCAGCACATCAATCTACTACAATCTGGATTTCAACTTTATCGCTAAAGCATAAGGTTCAAAGTTCATTAGGAAAATTTGACAGTTTCGGGTAGCTTGATGTGCTGGCGTGTGTACTTACAACACGTAGGTAAACCTTCCGGAATAAATTCTTCACAACCACAAAGCGGTCACACAGGACAGACACGAAAAACGAATACCGTTCGTAGCTTTGACAGTCGTTATGGGTAGCCAGAAGCCCGAAAGTCTGACTACCAGTCTTACCAAGGGGTATGATATTACCCAGTAACTGGGTTGTAGAGGTCAGATAGGCAGTCGCTCCATTTAAAATACTGGTTTTCAGCTGCATCCGGTTAGACTGGAAGCCGACCCCAACATAGTTGGGAAAAGGAAGGCTAGGCAGATGATGATATATTTTATTTTATTTGATAGGAATAACAAACAGCAGTATATTACATAGTAGGCACACAGTATAAAAACTTATAATAAAAGTAACAAATACACTACTCAAGACGTTAGCCACAGATTACTATATAATACAGGATAGCTAGCTGTTAGCAGAACAAATTAAAAAGCACTTATTAGCTAATTACCAGGGTTATGATCTCTAAGAATAGTCGTAATTTCACTCTTAAATATACAGGGTGTCCCTGGAAGTATGGATCAAATCGAATAGGGGCGTGGGCAAGGTCATTTCCAAACGTTTTAGCAAAAAAAAAAAAACTAAAAAAAAAGAGAATAAAAATCGAATCGTTTTGAAAAAAATCTTCAAAAAAACTATCAGGGCTATCAATTTATTTTTTTTAGATAGCCCTGATAGTATTTTTTATGATTATTTTCTTTGAGCACTATATATGCGAAGTGATTGAAAAAAAAAATCGGTCATAACTTTTGAACCGTAAAAAAATTCACTGACATTCTCAGGGTTAAAAAGTTTGGAAATGACATTGCCCACATCCCTATTCGATTTCATCCATACTTCCAGGGACACCCTATAGATTAGTGTTCTACGGGTCCCCGAGTAAATGGACCGTAATCCACTGGGATTATGGTTCAGTTATTCTGACAAAGAGGAAGCGTGAGTCCAAATGCTCCTATTGCATATTCATCTAAAATAAGTCATTTTCACACCGCTTCTGATTATTATTATAAGAAAGACAACCTCGTCATTAGGTACTTATTTTATTAAAAAGCGCTAAAGAAGTTTATCCCTCTACCAGCGCAAATTTTCACTTAACGAAATCAGGCTTCTTTAAGTATTAAGAGGCAACTTGCCGACGAAAGACAAAACGGCTTTATGAATAACTAATTTCATGGTCAGATCTTAGAAGTGGAACTGAAACTTATAAGTACCACAACATAATGCAAACTCAGGGATCCCACAGACAACATTTTATCCGTATTTTTTTTTAATGTAGAGAATTAATGGAAAAATGAGGGTTCTTATGACAACACGATAGAAGTGAAAACTCACGACTGAAGCCGAGTGTACGCAATTTAGTGCTGAATATACCCGATTCAGAGGTCACCGACCGACTGGAGCCGAGTATACCGGATTCAGCGTCACCGCCCTGAGTGTGACGGTTCAGTTTTGTTCACTGTTTAAGGTCATAGCACACGTATCAAACCGGAAAGGGATCGGCACCGTATCAACTAGAGCTGTTCAGTATTCTTTGTATGAAACTCCCTACTGTAACGCACACTAATCGGAATCGTAACGTAATCGCCTCGCCTCGAGACAAGCTCACGAACCGCGATGTGGTGCTTTACGGCTCCTCGTCCCCGCGCTTACGTCTCTTTGTCCACCCTTGCCTGCTGCACCATCAACCAGCGGTCGGCGAGCCGTAAGAGCGGCGTCGCCTAGTCGTAGCTGAGTTGACGTATCGGAGCTACTGATCCGCTTTGGTTACGTGCTTACGTTAGGTTGTCGCTTGTTTGACGGCGAGGCGAAAGGCAATACGGTGCCGATCCCTTTCCGATTTGATACGTGTGCTATGACCTTTAGAAAGAGCGCAAAAACACTCAATGCAAAAAGAAAAAAGTGAATCAGTGTCAGTGTTAGTCGTTGTAGTTGTCACTTCTAGCGCTTTAAGGTCATAGCACACATTATCAACTCGGAAAGGGATCGTAACCGTTTCGCCTTTCGCTTCGCCGTCAAACAGGCGTCAACCTAACGTAAGCACGTAACCAAAGCGGATCAGAAGCTCCGATACATCGACTCGGCTACGGCTAGGCGACGCTCGCTTACGGCTCGCCGATCGAAGGAGGGGTGAGAAGGGCAAGGCTGGACGGAGAGACGTAAGCGCAGCGCGGTTCGTGAGCTTGTCCCGAGGCGAGGCGATTACGTTACGATTCCGATTAGTGTGCGTTGCAGTAGGGAGTTTCATACAAAGAATACTGAACGGCTCGATTTGATACGGGAACAGGGATCGTTACCGTATCAACTCGAGCCGTTGAGTATTTCCGGTTTGATGACCTTTATGGTATTAGATAAAGTCTGTTATCTGCTAACAAAGAAGGTAATTACTTGAAGGCACGAAAATAAATGATGTAAACAAAAAATAAACAAAAGAAAAACAAGACTGGTACGAAAAAAAAGAATCTCAAACTTTCCAATTCGAAATTCAAACAAATCACCGAAAGGAGTCCAGTAATGTTTGAACAGCGATAATCAACCTTCAGACGCTCTTGAAAAATAGTTTTTTTTCTACGATAGCCCCGAAGATTGCGTGCTAAGGAAATGCAGCGGCTGCCTCTAGAGAAACTATTGTGAAACACGCGAACTTTAATGGAATTTTACAAACTCACATTAAACAGTAGGAAGCACTAGGGTTATTTTTAACTATGAGTCGTTTTCAGGTATAATAACTAAGCTTTCAGGCAGTAAATATGCGGCACTGCGGTAATTTCTACGCAGGTTTGAAAAATTTGCTACTATTACTAACTTATTTTAAGGAATTATGTGCATAATCGTTAAATTTTCTTCACACTAGCCCAGGTGGCCGCTGCAAACAAATTTTAATTTTATTATTTACTAGCAGCGCCCTACGGTTTCACCCGCACAAGTATCGATCCCGTGGGAATATCGGAATAAAAACTATTCTATGTCCTTTCCCTGGACTCAAACTTTGATAGTTTGAGTTCGGTTTAAGCGCAAAGAGGTAACAGACAGACAAACACACTTTCGCATTTATAATATTAGTATGGATTTATCATCATCTCAGCCGAAAGACGTCCACTGCTGGACATAAGCCTCCCCAAGCACCGGTTCGACCGGTTCTGTGCTTCCCGCATCGCTATTTATTCATAATAAAAAAAAACTATTTATTCATAAGAATTTTTATTTCGTTTTCGTTTTATACAGGGTGGCGGACATCAACGCGCAACCTATTACCATGGATTCAGTATAAGATTCTAAAAACTCTAGCGTAGAAATTATTATTCGGTTATAAAAAAAAAAACAACTGTTTCATAGAAAACCGACGCGGTCAAAATGGATAGAATAGTTTTTTTTTTATTAACACTCTCCCTGCCATGGGTACCGCCGGCGACCCCCAAAAAATTTTGCTCAGCAGGCCTAAGCACATTTTTTAATACTTTTATCACATTTTCCATAACAGCACGCCAGTAGTTGTAAAAACTATTTGAATTCGGGAGGTCAGGGCGGGTCCTACGGCGTCCTGAAAGATTTTTCTTTGGACCCGCCGGCGTATCCCACGGCCTCTTGTAATAATTTTGACTTTTGACTCACGGCGTTCTCAAGCAGAAACTTTGGGGCCCGCCGGCGGCTCCATGGCCTCCTGAACTTAAAAAGTTTTATACATATACAGGGTGTTACGGAAAGGGTATATCAATACAAACGGGTTGAAGAGTGTATCTGGTCTAGAATCTCTGTACAAAATTTCAGCTCAAAAGCAGAAACTTTGAAAATGCTTAATATTTTTTTATTTCGATAGTTTATTAAATTGAAATCATAACAAACGTGTCATCGCACTACGAGGGTCATTATCCATTATCTGTAGTGTGTCTGTGCGCCTAGTACACGCACATCACGCCGCCGCGCGCCAGTGCAGCGCCGTGATGTCGAAATAAAAAAATATTAAGCATTTTCAAATTTAATGCTTTTGAGCTGAAATTTTGTACAGAGATTCTAGACCAGATACACTCTTCAACCCGTTTGTATTGATATACCCTTTCCGTAACACCCTGTAATGTCGGCAGGGAGAGTGTTAATCGACGCATTTCAACGCAGCATATTGTTGGTTCAGAATCTTGTACTGAATCCATGGTATAGGTTGTGCGTCGATGTATGCCACCCTGTATAAAACGAAAATGAATAAATACTTTATTTTTTATTATGAATAAATAGCGATGCGGGAAACAGAAGAAGAAGAATATTTCCGCACTTTACCAAGTCCTTTCAGATGTTGTTAATATTGTGTTAAAAATGACAGAACTTAGTATTTTCCTTGAAAACCTTACCTACTTACCTAAATCAAACCAGTGACCGCATTATGGTAATTCGTGGACAAACAATATGTTATGTACACGGAGTAAAAACAGATAAGAATCGCGAATATCGGAGCAGTCAATAAAGACTTTCTATATTTATTTTGCATCGTACTTTGAATAAAATATCACGATCTACCCACATTTTGTGTGCTTGTTTGTTTAAGTATTTAGTTACGTGCTTTCGTGCATGTTTTCGGTTTATTTGAACTTAAACCTTGTTCAAGTTTATACAGAACAGCTATTCAAAAAGAAACTAGTGAAATTACCCTGTGAATAGTCATTATTCCATCACTAGCTTTTGCCCGAGGCTTAGCCCGCGTGGATGTCAGAAAATATCCTACGAGAACCCTCTACCGGGATTAAAAATACTATATGTGTTATTCCAGGTTAGAAACTATATGTGTGCCAAATTTTATTCAAATCCGTTCAGTCGTTTTTGCGCGAATCCGGAACATACGTCCAGAAAACGGACAATAATTCTAAAAATTATATTCTCGGCATCAGGCTCGTCCCCACCTACACACCTCGTAGCAATTACTTACTTATTTTTTTTCAAAAACATTCAATGTACAGTTTTGAATTCGGTACTATTTTATTATATGCATAGATTGTCTTGAACATGCTCACAAAAAATTAATTAATAAGACTTTCTACAATGCCCCTATTTACAAATTATTCGTACTTGAACATTATAATGTTCATGTCCGACAAATTTTAAATTGTTGTAACTTCTCATCCCGAAAATCCAGGGATTAAAGAAGGATTAGCACACAGACGCGATACACGTACAGTTTGCTAACGAGAAAAGTTCACAACTAGTTTTTCTTTCTGCTTCACTTTTCGCCTAATTAAATTCCTTCAGAGCCAAGAGCTTAACTTTTCCTGAAAAAGACTTTTCCGGCACAAAGTAGGGTGTAGTAATAATTGCCATTTTTAGGGTTCCGTACCCAAAGAGTGCTAACGAGACTCTCTCACTAAGGCTCCGCTATCCGTCCGTTCGCCTGTCACAGGGCTTCTTTGCAACTCTAAAAAATAAAATCAAATTACAAATTAAAGGGGGAGTCCCCTTACAAGAAAAGATTTTTAAGATTAAGTATGTTTAATATTGAACGGCGCACTTGCTTGCTTTGTTTTCATTTTGTTATGTTTAACACTACGATATTTTGCACGTCCTAACGTGGGAAAAGCATGGAGAGTGCAATTAATATTTGGATTAAAAAATAGATGTTCGTGTTTGTTAAGTAGCTTAGAGGATTTAACTAAAAGAGCATCTTTCATTCACATCTATTTTAACATAACGTCTAATGATGATGATATTATACGAGTATTTAAAAGCGACTGTTTTCTCGTTCTAGGTTACCCATTTCATTTCTGTGCTGGGCTGTTTCTGTTGAATTATTTGTTTATTTATATAAACTTAAAAAAAAATGTGCACCAGAAAATACATACCTAACAAAAAAAATACATTGAATAGTACAAAACATACAATGGGCGGCATTATCGCTTTAATTATGTGCGTAACTACTTAAAAATCTTTATCTCTAAGCTTTTTTTCACTTTTCTTTTTATAGGAAAGAAAACAGCTCAAAGATATCCCTCGTTTAATGACCACTGGTCACGACCTACACTCTACATCTATAGATATACATAGATAGATGTATTGGTACTTTATAGGTTCAAAGGTCCCTATATTTATTACACGTTTACTTTGTTGATTGGTTATTAAACTATCCGTATAGAGTCCTCATAAGACGTGAAGCAGTGAGAATATACGAGAAGGTATGCGCGTCGATCTCCCAGCCACCCAGAAGTGAATATTGTATGATCTAACTGAAGTCTTTCTCCTGCCAAAACTTGCAGCTACGTTTAGATTTCGCAGAAGTATTATCATACAGGAATTGCAAAGGCTCCCTACATATACCGAGATCGAGTTTTTCTGATGAAAATAAGGAAGGCACAAAACAATTATCATAGAACTTGAAAACACGCCTTTGAATCGTTTTCAATTTAGAACGAATCAAAGACAACAGATAGATTCTCTTTCAAACTTGAAAGTCCAAACAAGGGAAGTAAGGAAAGAGTCCGTTTATAAATTCGAGTAGAAAAAAAGAGAAAATCTTTGAAAGAAGCTGTTTCACGAGGAATAAAAATTGAGTTCATTTTGTTTGCACAGGTAAGCACCGTTTACTCAAGTCCAGAATACTTCGGATAAAGGAAAAGAATCTCAAAAGAGTAATTTACAGCTAGAATATGGACGCGGTTTTTAAACATTTTTAAAACAAGCTGCATGATGGGTCCGTTTTATCTTTCGCAATTGTTTTGTTTAATTTTTATAGAAACAAAGTCTTAGTGAAAGATGCGGCTACTGCCACGTTGCAGGCTAAGTGCTGTATCTTTTACAAAGAAAATGTAGCATTTGCTTTGTAAAAGATACAGCACCATCATTTCGACAATGGTTTTTTTATGTATGTTTAAAGGGAATTAGTAGCTGTTAATGTATTAATATACGTCATTGGGTAATAATTAGCCTTGCTTTAAATTGCCGTGATCATAACCCAAGGAATGAAGAATGAGGATGTAGCGGTATCTACAACGGCACATGCGAACAACGCGTCATACTGACGTCACGCAAAATCCTGCATCTCGCAAGCAGAGTTTACCGCGCAACTAGCACAGATACAACGGCCCGACATGAATCATCGGGCAGTTGCCCGCCAGGAGGATCCTTCCTTTTCTATAGAGTATAAGTGAACTTAACACCCTGTTCCTCATACCTCATGTAATGTATACATCATGGAAATTAGAGCCTGCTAATTTGAGCAATAATTAGCCTTGTTTTAAATTGCCGTTATCATAACCCAAGGAATGAAGGATGAGGATAGGATAATTAAACAGGTTACAGTTAAAAATTAGTTATCGCTAATGTTGAAGATGAGGTCCTGGCCTCGATTCCCGCGTCAGGCAAAGCGTTGTTGGGTTTTTTCCAACTGAAATTTATACAGGGTGTCCCTGGAAGTATGGATCAAATCGAATAGGGGCGTGGGCAAGGTCATTTCCAAACTTTTTAACTCTGAGAATGTCAGTGAATTTTTTTACGGTTCAAAAGTTATGACCGATTTTAATTTTTTTTTTCGATCACTTCGCTTAGTGTTCAAAGAAATTAATCATAAAAAAATACTATCAGGGCTATCTAAAAAAAAAAAATTGATAGCCCTGATAGTTTTCACGAATTCAATCTTTCTTCTCTTTTTTTTGTATTTTTTTTTTGTTTTTTTTTTTTTTTTTTGCTAAAACATTTGGAATTGACCTTGCCCACGTCCCTATTCGATTTGATCCATACTTCCAGGGACACCCTGTATATTATAGTAGCAGCTCGTAGTCTGGATTTGTGCCCGGTTGCATTGATAGCAATAGGTTCGCCCTATATACCTACACGCGTGATGATGTTTAGTTTATGAAGGAATTCAAATGGTAACTTTATGGTCCGTAAGTGCATACCTATTACGTACTATAATGCTTTGTTTTACACCCTGGAAATGCAATCAGAATAAAAACAAAACATTTTTCATAAAGCCGTAAAGTATTATACTGTACATTTCAGTCATAATTTTGTGACTTCAGTAAATGGGTTTGAAGATTGTTATCAAGCAATTCATTGCAAGTTTCAGTTTACAGCCTATCGTGTAAACTGCCTTTTCCTTCATTACTACAGCCATAAAAACTTAGGTTGATTGCTTTGCATAAATATTTTATATGTTGGTCGTAAAAGAGGACTAGATCCAGTAGATTAAAAAGAAAACTCTATGTCACTAGACACATCTGTAGAAGATTAAACCGCGCCAGACGTTGCTACGCTTGTTGAGGCCTGTCGCGACCCGTGCCGAGCATTCCTACAGCGTGTCGGCCTGGGTGCTTACTCTTGAATTTAATTCCGATAGATCCACATTAGAATTATGACGTTTCGTACTTTTGAGTTTGGTTTAATTAAACTAAAAGGTAAAATTGGATGATTGATTTTGGAGCCCGGCCCTAATTTCCACTTAGTTCACCAAAATGGACACCCAATTTTACCTTTTAGTTTAATTAAACCGAACTCAAAAGTACGAAACGTCACAATTCTAATGTCGATCTATCGGAATTAAATTCAAGACTAAGCACCCTGGTGGCCGCTATTTCAACATATCAAGTGATACGGAGCGCATGGCTGCCTATGCCCCTGTCGTTTTACTCAGTGGTCAACATCTGATAAACAAAACAAAATGAAACGCGCCTGTACATACCGCAACAGGCGCCCCCCTAAACTTACCGAATCCCTACGGACCGGACGTCAGGAGTCGGTAAGTTCATCAGGATGCGACGGTTCCCACGGCCTGGCGTGATCTGACCTGTGACAAAGCGGGCCGTGGGAACGCAGCATTAGCTGCCATGGGTTATTATATTTTGAATTGTTTTTTTTTGTTCCTATTGCTGGACGCTTTTAACGTGTACGTCTTTTGTGGCAACATTATAGGTTGAGTATGTAAAGGCACTTAAAAAGATATTGGAAACATCTCAGTTTGTCCAAGCTTATTATAGTTCGTTTTTTAATCCCAGAGACTAATCTGACATTTATGTCTTTTGTGTTTGCGTTTTTTTTTATTAGTATAGAAGTTTGACATCTGGGGCATTTCACGTGAAGCGGACAGGAAAAAAAATATCAGGTTTTGGATTTTGTTCATAATTGGGTCAATTGTACTTCCATGGGACCTGAAAAATCGTACGTCGTTTTTTTTTTTTTTTTGTTGCCTAGTTACCAATTTATGCGACTTCAAAGAATTATCAAAATTTGAGGAACTGATTTTTCGATAGCTCTTAATGAAGTTAACCAGATGGATTGAGTAATAAGTAAATAGTGTTTATTTGAGAATATACATTGGTTTTCTTGGAAATTGATTAAAATTTGTTTTTTTTATTTTCTTATTAGTAGTAAACCGGAAGTTAACATTAAAAATCAGTTTTTTTTCAACTTCGCATTTTTTTATATTTTTTATTTTTACTTGAAAACATACCTTGTAGTATAGAAATATCATGTAAAAAATTTCAGAATGGTATCTCGATTCGTTTAGAAGATAGATGAACTAAAGTACGAAGGTGCCGTATGACGCGAAGTACTGGGCGGTTCTTTAGTGTGGAAGTCTTACTCGCCAACGCAAGAAAACGATTCATGTCATTATAAAATCGAATCGTATCCTGTTGTGACCTGTAGTGCCATCTCTTATCTACCAAAAATATCACTAACTTTCACCCGCAAACGACATTAAATGTTTATATTCTTGAATGGCAAAATGTTGTAACATATCAGTCCGTGTTTGTTTCCTGCCATTGAAAATCTTCACTTCTGAACCTAGGAGAGGTCAAGTTGAGATACAACATCTTCAAGCAGTAGTAAGTACCTGCGTGGAACAACTTAGTGTGTATACACACGAGCGACATGCGTCGACGACAGAGACAACTGCAACCGTCGACCCGTGTCGGCGACAGCCGTCAACGCGTGACGGCAGCAGCCGTCAACGTGTGCCGCAGGCGCTGCGCGTCGGCGACTGCGGCCAAAAACGTGTCGGTCGCATGTTTGAGCACCGTACATTATACGAGCGCGCGAGCGTGTCGCTCGTATGTACCTACATATGCACACTTAATCTATGAAATTAAATTATATTTCACTCACCATTATTCGTTCGTTGCGGGTCTATTTGAGCATGTAGTATGGAGAAGCCGGGCGCGATGATGGCGGGTAAAGTGCGTGAGCGCAACAGGGGAGGGGGAGCGCGGCGCCCTCCCCCTCCCAGCGCCTCCGCCGCCGCCGCCGCTGCCGCCGCCGCACTGCAGGAAGAAAACAATGACAATTAAAAGACGATGTAAAGTCAGGGAAATTTACCTATTGCTAAGCAAAGTGACTACCATAGAGATCACATCGAAATGGCTAGGTCACAGTAAATCGTCGCTGGATGTCAATTTGCTTAGCCAATAATTTCCTTATTCTTTGACAGTTGTATGAAATCGCTTGTAACTCGGCAAATTGATCAAGACCAAGCGCGACTGCTGAGCGTGGGGGACTGGGTCCGAAGCCCAGGTCGGGCAAAGTATTAATGAGTTTTTCCATAAGGAATTTCTTAGTAACAGCCCGGAGTTTGGAATACGGCGGTGTGATATCTGCCCCCCCTTGTAAAAAACGTCAAGCCGTTGGTCGTGTCGGATGACGTGCCGTCCCATCGGACTATGAGAGTAAGGGGAGGAAAAGTGCACCTGTGTCTGCGCACTTTAATATCTCACGTGCCGGAGGCTAATCTCCTTTGAGATTGGCCGCCATGGCCAAAATACGATCTGAAGGACTATTCATTGCGTAACACACTCACAACCCCAATACCATTCATTAAACAATGTTCAATGCGTTACCTATTTAGGTTATTCAGATAAAAAAAAAAAAAAATTGTAATAGAAAGTGTATTTCGCAATTGGGTAACAGGCCAACGGTTCACTTTTACACTTTTAGGGACCCAAACCTACGCTTCGTCTTCCTGTAGGTACACGGTCGGCACTCCAAAACTTATCGGCCCTTCGGTCATCTGTTCTGTGAGTAATATGCCCCGCCTACTGCCACTTAAGTTTGCCAATTCTTCATTCGTTATGGATCTAGGATCACTTTATACAATATATAAAGGAGACTGTCCACTGCACCGTTACCATGACCGTGCTATGAACGTATCAGGCACGGAAAGACACGTGACACGGACTACTATGCCCGCTAGAACGTGTCAACAACGTAGGTATCATACCTGTGCATAACGTGATGATTGCGATTTAAACTAATGAATTTATTTATCAATTTGATTTTATGTATTTCAGTTATTTAATTTTAGTGTTAGTTATAATAGTATTATTTTGGCATGTATCATGTATTAATCTTTGGTTACTAACATAATCTTTAAGTATACTAACATAAATGTCTGAAAATAACTAAATCACTGTGTCTGAATTAAATTGAAATAATAACGGTTATAGTGAGTCCGCGTGTCATATCCGTACGGTTCCCGTTCTCTCGGTTGTAGTAGTTCACCTGTGTTTTTGCGTACAGCAGAAGCGTCAAGAAAAGTGAGTGAATATTTTTGCTGTGAAAATTATTTCCTATACCTATAGATAGCCTGTGGCTATTAGAAAATTGTTGGTTTGTAGCCCGTTTATAACGGGTTTAGAATAGTCATCATACGCAGTTATAACCCATACCTATGCTCACCGTTTCGCCGCCTGCGCGCACCGGCTTGGCAACATCGTATGACATACACGGAGCGTAAGCACCGGTTTGGCATACACGGTAACACGGAGCGTATCAGCACCAGCAAAATATTCTCGCCGACAATTGTTAACGCTCCTTGCATAGCATGCGACGGTGTTGGTCGGAGACCAAAGTTTTTTTTATTTCTGACACGTTCCTACTACGGTCATGGTATGGTACGTTGTAGTGCGCAGAGAGCTTTAGACTGGGAAAATGTACTGAACGGTATGTACAATAAACTTCAATATTTGCAAAAGGGATAAGTATTGCAATTCGTTCCAAAGAAAAAGGTCATCTTATGTACTTTTCCTAAAAATGTGTCAGCCAAATAAAATCTTGAAATTCTTTTACTATTAAGCCACTGTTCATATTTGAAAGAATATCGTTCTAAAATACAGATGTTATAATTATTTGAAAAGAAAAGAGAGAGGAGGAATGAAGTCAAAACATAAATAGACAGTGCCAGTAAGTTATCAAAAACCCTCGCACTAGCAACACTTTAAAACTCTAGATTTAATTGGAAAAGTTTTAACTACGAACCAGTGGCATTTTTGGTACAAATAAATTGAATGACGTCGCAGCAAACACGGCACTTTCGCTACAGAACTAACAGTTCGAGATATTTTCAGATGAAACTTGTGAATCGAATTTCAATTTTGTTTCAAAATTCGATATGTATTGCTTTCAAATTGGAACGTTATTGCGTGGATGCTATACAGTGTGGTAGTACATCGACTTTGAAACTGAAACCATAGATTCCGTAAGTACCTACATGATTCTGAACCTGAAAATTAATTTCTTTATTCGTCGGTTATAAAAAACAAAATTTGCTGTTCCATAAATTCTGACCGTGTAGGTATTGCACTTTTCTATGAAACAGAAGATATTTTTAATTGATAACCGACGAGAAATTTCTATGCTAGGGGGTCTAACTATACTCATGTGCTGAATTTATGGCTACAATTTGCGCGTCAGTGTCCCTGCCACTTTGTACACCTACTACATAATTCTAGTCGAAAATACTTAAAATATAATTGGTACAATGATTATAGTCAATCAGCCATACTTTGGCATTTTCTTTTAGCAATTAACAATCAAATAGGTAGGCATACCTCCTCCTTTTTTTTGTTAGAGAGCTAACGAGTAGTCAATTTCAATAAATTCAATTATAAATTTTAAAAAAATCAATTTAGAACACACGTAGATATCTTTGTATATCTACAGGGTCCCATTAAAATAGATGGACAAATTTAACACAGCGCTCAGTACGTCTAACCAAACATATCCAAGCAAAAAAAAAAAACACTGATTAAAGTGATTTTATTTAGACCTACAATAATAAATTGCCGGCACATTAGTGTATTTTCGTTAGCTGATTATTTTTCTTGTAAGTATCTAATGCGTTTTTCTTATATATTGTTTTTCCATCGTCCTTATTTTGGTGGTCTGAATGATTTCTAAAAGTTTGTCCATCTATTTTAATGGGACCTTATATACAGATCAATAAATAATGTACGGTACATATAACAAAAAAAAAAATGTTTTCTGTCTCTCTGTTTGTTCCGGCAAATATCCGAGGTTAATGAAATTTGTTATGGGATACCTACTTTGAACCCTGAGGATGTAGGCTACTTTTTATCGAAATACCACGAGCGAAGCCACGGGCGAATTGAGCTATAAAATTATACAACAAAAAACACGTCACGCGAAACAATATAACACAAAAAAAAAACAATATTAAAGAAAACTACAAATAAAAATACATAATATCCCGTAAAAATCATAGAAAAAAGAAACAAGATACGCATAGCGGGGCTTGCAAATCATACACGACGTTCTCACAGTCCGCCATTTTGGTTTACGTAACATCCGCGCACCGCGGGGAGTCGGTGCCTTGATATTCACCCCCGGATGACACCTCAAGAAACTAGATATTTTGGAGATTGCGACTGAACTTTTCTATTCAAGAAAGGTAGAGTGGAAATGAGAATCTTAGGGGTTTTATTAACCTATATGTTTTTTTAAACATGTTTGAACTTAGTAATTACTAAATCCAGTTGTAGCGATTTAAAATTACAATTTCAAAATAAAAATTATGGACGTAACAAGTACCTAAACGACTTTAAAGATATTGGGGTTTATTTATAAACGATGATTAAAATTAAGTGACGTTCAAACGTCAAAAATGTATGGTTAAACAGTCGCTAATCAACTACTTAACTTTAAGCAACGTTTATGAATAAAGAGGATTATTCTATTCTGAAATTGTCAAAATTGACAAGCTTGCCGTAATGAAAATAGAATAGATGATGAAATAAAATACGATAGTAAAGATACAGATCAAAGATACTTTTCCTCGGAAAGTTGCCACGCTTAAATGGAATTGGGCTGGACACGTCCGCCGCATGTCAGACGATTATTGGGCCAAAGGTACTCGACCCAGTGGGTTCCGCTTAGTGGTAAACGACTTTGCAGCAGGACCAGCATAGCTATTCACAACCATACGACAGGCTATCGTATCGAAAACCTGACATTTCGATAACCTGATTTGACTTGCCCTCAACAGCAAATAGCTTTTGGAAGAATAGCGGGCGTCTATTTGATTTAAACTGACAAAATTTTCGGGTTTTGGACTTGTGAACAGCGTTTAGAAGACTTCTACGATAACAATGATTAATGTTCGATACGATACGGAAGCGTATCGAGTGTTTGTGAATAGCTATGCAGATGGAGATGGCGGGATGACCTAGGCTCCTTTAATAAAGATTGGCCTTAGGTAGCTCTGGACAGAAAGAGGTGGAAAGAGAGTACGCCTTTGCCCAGAAAAAAAAAAAAAAAATAGTACAGATTTAGGCAGGCACCTAGAAAATACTCAAACTGATTTTGAAAACTTGGAGCTTGATCAAATTATTTCTAACTAGCTGCGTCCCGCGGTTTCACCAGCATAAGTGTCAATCCCGTGGGAATATTGGGATAAAAAGTAGCCTATATGTTAATCCAGAGTGTCAGCTACCTCCATACAAAATTTTATCAAAATTGGTCTAGCCGTTTGAGCGTGAAGAAGTAACAAACGTATAAATACACCCCCACACACACACTCACAAACTTTCACCTTTATAATATTAGTGTGATTAGTGAGATAAATTTACTAAGAAAGCTATAAATGAAGCTTTAGTGAATTAACTAATTTTCAGATTGGAGAAATAAATCAAGATATTCTCCAATTTACAATAACTCACAGAAAATATGCTTAGGCACTCGATTTTACTGAACTATGAAAACTTCCAAACTACATATTTGGCAGAAAATAAATGAGGTTTTATAGAAAACGATTCTTTTTCGTAAGATTAGAACTTGATAAATGGTCATTATAACTTTAGTTAACGAAGTATTCTTTGGCTTTCGTGCATAAAAAAGCAAATATCACGAGAGATATTATTTTTCGGCTGGCTGTAATTTTTCTCCAAGAAATATCAATTTGCCGAGCAAGTTATATCGAAAGAATAATTATGAGCCATTTATCAGATATGCAGCTATATTTTATTTTGATTCAATAATTCAATATTGGCTTGAAAGTCAGATAAAAGAAATTCATGTGAAAGATAGGACAAGAGATTAAAAAGAATTATGTAATGTTTGAACGGCTTAATTCTTGAACTTCATAGTGTTCCACATCATCTCATTTTTGCACATAGCTCTCCCACTCATCATAATTTCAGCCGAAATGCCCAGGCAACGCCTTAAATTATTATCAGACCGTAGTGTTATTAAAGCTTATTTGGGTATCAATTAAGTAATTACCTAATGTCACTTTATTTTTAGTGTAGACATGTACAGACGCCAGCACATCAAGCTACCCGAAACTGATACGTGCGTCATGTTCGTGAACGGGCGCCGTCAGTAGGGACTGGTCATCTCTTTGCTGCCAGGGCTTATTTTATTTTATTTAATATTTGAATTGTTGTGTTTTCTTCTCTTTTCATTATGGACGCTTTTAACGTTCTGCATCGTTCTCACATGTATAATTTTTAACATGAATGATGTAACCAAGACTTTGTAACTATATTATTTTGATTTAAAAGAGTGTCCATGGATTTTCTTGCCCGTTCTTCTCCATAGGTACCTACGCTTTGGAATGGGCAACTAGCTTCATCTTTCTGACTCACCGACCCTTTGACAATTCAAAAGTGCCTGTAATTGGTTTAATTGAAATAAATGCTTTGAGTTTGAGTTTGAGACTGTAAAATTTTCCCAATCAACTTTGAACCTTATAGTTCAGCGATAAAGTTGAAAATCTATTAAATACATTTGACAGATAATTGTAGTAGCTTGATGTGCTGGCGTCTGTACTTTGTTCACGTACGTCAAATTATTATAGAAATTGTTTGGTGTTTTAATAGGTTTTAGATTTAAGAATGTGATTTTATTTGTTACCAAAATTGGGGCTGTACTTTTCGTCGACAAAGCGGGTTTTAAGAATGACATCGTCTTGGCCGAAATATTTATGAATCTAGATTTAGGCCTCCCCCAAGCATCACCCCTTCGACCGGTTTATTTATTTATATATACTTTATTGTACACCACAAAAATACATAACATGAAATAAACACATTAAACACTACAAAATATACAATGGGCGGCCTTATCGCTTTCTGCGATCTCTTCCAGGCAACCTTGGAATGGACAGTGATTTCCCTGGACATAAAATGGGGCTGTCGTTGGTGCAAATATTATGCATACAATACAATAAAATAGATACACAGATAAATACATATCCAAAATTATAGATACTTAAATATATACATACTAAATAATTATAAGCACCGAAAAAAAAAATAAGACAGTAGATGATAGCAGTTAGGACAAAATCACAACGACAAGTAGTGTTCCTTTACAAGTCTTTTGAACACGTGTAACGACTGCGCGCGTTTTATTTCAACTGGCAACGCATTCCACAAACGAGCGGCCTGGACAGTAAAGGATTTATCAAGGAAAGTTGTTGAAAGTTGGCATTTTGAGCTTTTAAGTTATCTGATGACCTTAACAATTTCGTGTGGGAGTCACAAAGAAACTGAAAACGTTTCTTGAGATAGAGAGGGGTGGAAGGGGAAAAGAGAACATTGTACAAAAGGGAAAGAATATGAGCATTCCGACGAAGGCGAATTGGTAACCACTTGAGCTTCACACGAAATTCGGAAACGTGGTCATATTTGCGCAGACCGAATATGAACCTTATACAAAAATTTTGAAGCCGCTCAAGTTTATCGAGTTGGTCTTGGGTAAGATCAAGATAGCTGGCATCAGCATAGTCAAGGATGGGTAGAAGAAGTGATTGTGCAAGCGCAATCTTAGTGGCAGTTGGTAAAAATTACGCAATCTCTTCAAAGACGCAGCGGATGCAAATAGCTTGCGGCTAACTTCCTGTAGCTGGGCAGTCCAAGAGAATTCCTTATCAATAAATATCCCCAAGTTTTTAACTTTGTCACTAAAGGGAACCACTGAGTTGTCAAAAGAAACTTGGGGAAGAGTCGTCCAGTCGATTCTTGAGACCGTCCTAGAACTGCCCACCACTACAACCTGCGTCTTTTTGGGGTTGACCATAAGTCCATATCTCTCGCTCCAGTCGCATATACGGGCCAAATCACGATTAATCGGTTCTGTGCTTCTCGCATCCAACGGATTCCTGCGGCCATTTCTTCTATTCGTCATCATTATTATTTTATTTTAAGCTTGTATTATCCCTATTTGTCACTTTATAGTAACACAAATACGTCACCATCACCTTGATCAGAAGAACATTCGTAAGATCTTTCGAATCTTTAGCCTTTTGTTATACTTACTTATTCGACGGAAATTGGTCTCTTCTCGCATAGTCTTCTGCAATATGAAATACTAGCTGCGCCCCGCGGTTTCACCCGCTTAAATGTCGATCCCGTGGGAATATCGGGATAAAAAGTATCCTATGTCCTTTCTCGGGACTCAAGCTACCTCTATACTAAATTTCATTTAAATCGTTCCAGCCGTTTGAGCGTGAAGAAGTAACAAACATATAAACACACACACACACACACTCACAAACTTTCGCCTTTATAATATTAGTGTGATAGTGTGATTTCCTTAATTACACCACAACGCCTTTCTGTTTTCTAATTATCGCTCCCGCGAAAATATTGCCCTGTTTTATTTCGTCAATATATTATTGTGTTTCAACAACCTTATTCTCAGTTCCAGCGTCTCCGTGTGATATCATAATGCAAGATGGCGCTTATTAGCGCCGCTGTCTGCGGTAAACGACGCTTATTTCGCGCCAAAAGCCTTTTCCGGGTCGTCCAATAGAACTTGAGGAGTTATGCTTACACAAGCGCGGGAAGAAATGGACGTCGTTTGCAGTCGTCCTGAGTTCAAAGTATTATATGTTATTTATTTGGTATGTTTCTTTTTTTTTATGCCAACATACCTCCATGATTTCACGCTCACTACTGTCGAATGTTGTGGAGGTTTTATCGCCTGAAGGTAAAATCTTTGGGAATAGATGATGCTGGTGAGATCGTTCATGATAGAATACTCATAGCTTACAAACTTACCATTTCAATAATAATTCAGTATCAAAAAGTGCGCTTTTGTAATTTCTAACGTGACGATATTAACTTGGACATTACGGCATAATGATAATACGGGGAAGTAAACTATAAGTATGGAAATAATAATAAGAAGTCGGTTTTAATCTGTCAAGCTCCGCTAATGAGACACAATTTGATTTTCTATTGTTTCGCCGCCGATCGGCGAACCGCGCCGCTTGACAGATTTTTCCTTCCACGATAACATTATAAAGTGTAACTTAATTATTACAATCGACTTTTCCAACATATACAGGATGATAGCAGCCTCTCTCTTTTTTTTTTAAACAACTCAATATAGCGATAAAACAAACATCCTCCACATGATCCACATGAAAGGAATTATTCAAGCGCAATGGCCGAGTTTACCACTTTCCTGGGTTCGATTACATTTACAAGGTTAAGCGCAATATTATTGAAATTTTTTGAAGTGAAAACTTCTTTAGCGGCGCGTTGTACACTTTTTTTGTAATGGGTAAAAAATGTTAAACTCGCGTTAGGACACGTGACCTGATCGAAAATTCGTAAGACGGATGGAGAGTAGACAGCCGGCGCGGCGTAGGAGAGGAAGTATCCCCCTCTCTTTCTACGGCGCGGCGAAAATGTATGCCTACTGTTTCGTTTAGGCGGCGGCGCAGGGCGCTTGCGCGAATGTTCGTGTGTGTTTATGTTACAGCGTGCCAAGCGCATCCATGGATGGTGACAGCTGGTGGCTCGACCGTCTGTGTAGTGGCCACCCTGCTGTGTATTCGTAAAATTCGTGTATATAATTTAAAATATGGAAATTGAACAAAGTGCATCTATTAATGAAAAAAGTGACGAAGAAATAGGGAAAGAAAATGAGTTATATTAATTCAATTAATAGTTGATTTATTTCAACGTTAATATTCAAGTTTTCACTTCTGCCGGCACTCCCGGAGTGCAACCCGTTTTTTTTTTGGTTTGGCTACCACTTTCAACCTTCTTGGCAATAGGCTCGCCCCCTATTACAAGTGACATAAACACAACTGGGCCTGCAGTCTCGACATAGATAGCGATCGCTTCACGACTGAATTTAGTCGCAAAGTCCTAACGATCCGGATGTAAGGAACGATAACATCCAGATGCTGCCCCTGGCGAAGTATGTGTGCTATAGGAACACCTCTACCTATCCCTTTAGGGAAACAAGGCGAGTTGTTATGTCATTAAACTTTCTACCCTATTAAAACTTTAATACTCAGTCATTTCCATAAACACGCGCCAAGAAAGTAATGTAATATGATTATGAAAACAAAACATTATTCGCCGTCACAGATATACATAGATAGATGTAGATAACGCAAGTATCACGAACTGTATGAAAACTAAGCGTGCCACTTTTTGACTACCTACTATGACGTCACAAGCTCGCGCTCTCTCGCTCACGCTCACCCAGCCAGCAGTACGCAGGACTGAGCGCGAAAGTCGCGGCTTATGATTTTCAAACATAAGCTGGTGCGATTTTTGGCACGCGAAGTAGTTGCTCTTGCCTTATCTAGGTGTATCTATATCTGTGTTCGCCGTCTTGAATCATTTTCATTAGTAATCCAAATAATGGCTGCCTTTGTGATATTAAGAAGCCTCAATATAGACTGTTTTATTTTTTAATTATAGCAATATTTGCAAAATCTCGGTATATTAATGAGTATGGAAGAAATTACTGGAACAGACTGGATGCGGAAGACGGAGGACAGAATTTTATGGCGTAGCCTGGGACTGGCTTGTGTCCAGCAGTGGACTGCGATACGCTGAGTTGATTAATGGAAGAAATAAAGAGCATAATCACAATCAGCTTATAATGTTCCCACTGATGCGACACAAGGCTCCTCCCTATGAGAAGAATGGGGCTATAATAGTCCACAACGATTAACCCAGTGCGAATTGGTCGATGGTAACCAGGGACCGGCCGGATACTCGTTGAAAGGGTTTTTGAAGGGGTTTTTTTAAGCGCTTCGAAAAAAAACCTTATGATACATGTTACACCTTCGAACGGGTGTAGTTAACCCGTTACGAACGGGTTACCCTTTCAACACCCTGTAACACTGTAACAGGGTAAGCCATTCCAACTCAAGATATTGTAATATGCACTGTTTACAATCTATATTAGTTTGAAAATTGCATAACCACGACCGCACGTGACATCGTACCGCGCCCGGCGGTCCGCCAATCTTTCGTGTACCGACTTGCCGAGCGACTTGTAAGGCGCCGCACGGGTGCAAGTATCCCCCCACCTACATGCAGCTCAAGTTTATTAGGTAAATTCCATGGTAACACGAAAAAAAGCTTTTCGAGAAGGTAACCTCTTCAAAAGCTTAAGTCATTGAAGGGGTTAACCCCTTCACGTGGTTACCTTAATAAAGGTGTTAACCATTTCGCTGGGTTTCGAGGATGTACTCGAACAAAAGGTAACACTGCGATATGATTTACCCCATGTACGGGTTACCCTGTCCAAAGGCTTAACTCTTAAGCGGGGTTGGCCGGTCCCTGATGGTAACATGTCTTAATTTTTTTTAAGTAAAACTTCTTTACGCACGCTTGATTTGGGGAGTAAGCTGGCGAACGCGTTACGAAAAGTGTGATCGGGCGAGGCCAACGGGAGTTGAGTAGGGGATATAAGCAAGAGAAAGCAGTGCGCGCGCACATTTTCTTTCTCTCTTCCTCTCATAGCCGAATACGTTTGAAGTTTCACTTTAGTCGTGTGGTCATAAGCACACTCGTTTTTTTTTTTTTCATTCTAGGACATGAAATTAAGAAAAAACCATGTCAAATAATTCTTTATTACAATTGAACACATTTTTTAATCAAGCAGTAGTGTTACTAGCTACAGTAACTGTCGAATTGGCGGTTACAAGAGGCAGTTCATCAGGTGTATTCCATACTTGGACAGTGGAATTCTTAACTGGAGTTGCACGATCAATAATCGTTGTATGTTGCTTACGAGTTATTGTTGCAGTTGTTAAAGTAGATGCTACCGTGACCGTTGCTGTGTTGTTGTGTATTTCATTTAAATTAATTTTGTTACCACTTCTTCGAGAATGATCTGCCTTTTCTGTGGCAGGTGCGTCAGTTGACGTTATGTTAACGTGCACGTTTTTTGAAGCGTTTACGTGCCCACGATCTTAAAATGAAAGTTTTTGTTTTTTAATTGGGAGACAAATTAAATATTACTTGAACTAAAAATAGCTGGCTGTTCGGAAGATTTCCAGTCTAACTACTTAATAGCGAAAACAATAGAAAAGTTAGAGTGGAAACATTTATTTATGTCAATATTCTTTTACCTTTAGAATAGAATAGAATACTCTTTATTATGTACCTACACCATATACATTACAGACATAAATATATAAACCTTTTGTTTCAATCTTGGTTTCTTACAAAGGCAACCAATTACAATTTTGTCAAAAACAGATATTTTAAGAATAAAGTAAAACCAACCTTATAATTTCACCGTTTGTTGAATATAAAAAGAACAATTATTTCTATAAATCTTCTTCAACAAATTAAGTAACGAAAGTTTCCAGATACTTGCGAAGATTTAGGGCATTGTCACACTGATGATTTGTAAGCGTATTTCCAGCTGGGTGACTTGTGAACGTGCTCTCCGCGACGGGTGCAAAGCGAGCTTGCCGCGCCTACGTGACGTGTTCTCGGCGTTTTCGCAATATTGTACACTCAAATGACGCACTATCTATTGTACACTCACTTCAATAGTTCTGGTTACGCAAACGCGGTGAACACGTTATGCACACGTGGCTTGCTGGCTACGCACACGCAGCGAGGGCGCGTCAAACAAGCGCCTCGCCGGAAACACGTTCACAAATCACCAGTGTGGTAAGGCCCTTATCAACAACAGAAAGGACTCTTTCTTAAGAACCTATATCATATAGATATAAATGATTATCCTTACCAACGAATAAGCCAGTCAATCCTGGTATAAATAGTCCAGTTTCTCCAACACCCAGTTCCACGTGAGCCTTTCCTATATTAGATATTCCGTGAGCATCCAAGTTCACCAATCCATTACCTAAAAATATATTAGGCATAAAATCATAAATTTTATCTTCCTTTGAATCTCGCTTGTCTCTTGTTTTTTACTTACTGTCAACGCTATTGGGTATGAGACATTTTACCTATACCCAGTGCCTATTTCTTTTAGTTGTCTTAGTAGGTTCTCGTTAAATTACTTTTCTCTGAGAAACATAGTTTTATTGCCATGTTTAATAATAAAAATCCTAGTGGACACTAAAGGCACCCCGCAGACAGGCGGGACGCAACTCTATTAGAACAATTTGTCGCGTTGCGTCTGTCTGCCGGAGCCTTAATAATAAATTATTTATTTAATCTGTCAAACGCCGCTAATGAGACACAATTGATTTTCTATTGTTTCGTCGTCGATCGGCGAACCGCGCCGCTTGACCGGTTAATACTGCGGACTTGAAGCCGGGTAAGCCGGGGTATGATTAAATTAATTGTCATGCTGTAGTATTAATGTATTGATTCTCTCTGGATCATCAATAAATCTAGCTATCTGGCTTTATTGTGAACTAGCTTCTTGTTCTTATATGTAATTTCTTGTTCCCGCGACCCATTCCGTCGCATCGCATCGCCTGCCTGCGCTATTACCTATTTCATTTTACTTTGTTTTCTAAAGGTCCTACCGTGATTATACCTATAGCCTTCCTCAAAAATTAGGCTATTCATTGCAAAAATATTTTTCAAATCCGACTGGTACCTAGTTCCAGAGATCAGCGAGTTCAAACAAACAAACTCTTCAGCTATAGCGCTGTGACATTTATTTTTTAAATGTTGCAGCATCATGCTGAGATAGGAGCCTTTTGGCCTCGTATAGGACTTTCTGTTCATTTTTCTTTTTATATATTTTTTTTATATAAGTAACTTCTTTTTTTTACTGTGTTTAGTTTAGTTTGTGATCTTCCGATACGAGTCGCAATAAATACTTTTTCTTTCTTTCTGTCTATAGATAATTATAGAGTACATATTTGCCGTTAACGTATCTCTATATTCACATGATTTACTACAATTTTCCGGTCTACCCGGCTGAGCGTCCCCCTGCTAACTGACCTCTCACACAATTAAATATGATTTTCCATGTCAAGGTCGATTTTGACATCGAGAATATCACATCAATCAATCATCTTCCTAGCCTTTTCCCAACTATTTTTGGGGTCGGGTTCCAGTCTAACCGGATGCAGCTGAATACTAGTATTTTACATGGAGCGACTGCCTATCTGACCTTCACAACCCAGTTACTGGGTAATACGATTCGCCTTGGTAAGACTGGTTGTCAGACTTTTGGGCTTCTGACGACTCGTAATGACTGTCAAAGATCCACGAATGACAGCCGGGACCAACAGTTTAATGTACTTTCCGAGGCACGGAGGGGTCTTGGTATGTAAAGATGGTCACCCATCCACGAACCAACAGCGGCAAGCGTAGCTAGTCATTTCTTAGCCATAAGCCCCTCTGAATATCACATTAACTGTAGTTAATAATTATATTAGTGATTTCCATATCGGTATTAGTTTTAATCGCCTTGCATTCAGGGTGAATATTAATTTATACTATACTTGCTCGGAAAGTACCTTATTAGGTTCTTTTTTTTAAATGAGGCAGAAAGTAGATACCTACGAATGAAAACCTATTATTAACGTGCTGAGCGGGCAGAAAAAGGGTACGAAAATCCATTGTTAACATGAGGTGTTTTTAATAAATTTTGGGCAATTCAGTAGCTAACCTAATTTAATATAATGTAATGCTAAAAGAAACATGTTTTTACACCAAGCACAAAATGATTCAGGCCACAAACTTTTGTTGATCATTCAAACCAAAAATAATAATCTCTCTGGCAAAAGTATTACATTGAATTTTAATAACAGTAACAATTTTATTACAAAGTTCATTTTAAAAAAATGTCTTTTATTTTCCTCTTAGGTATAGTATAAAGCAATTTGTATTATTTGGAACAAAGTGCGATTCTACACCCTCGTTAGTGATCGGTAAATTTCTCCCCTTGGTGAATAATGTACTATTCTCTGTTGTTGGTTAAATATAATGTTATATCGTAACTCTTTAGATCTCTAAATAAAGGTAAGGTGTACCTTCACAGTGTTGTACAGTCAACAAAAGAGATAAGTATGCAGGATCGTCGGATATAGTTGAAGTTTAGTAAGAAACCGATGGATGTTGTCGACTGAAATTGTATTTGATAAATGAGCTGTTTGTTTTCTATTAATACTTAACTTTATTCGAGAACATTCATCGGTTTCTTACTAAACTTCAACTATATCCGACGATCCTGCATACTTATCTCTTTTGTTGACTGTACCTTCTACTTTTCAAAATAATTCGTCAAGTTATATTTACAACGTCGAGTATGAGTGCCAGGGTTTTATTTTTACTATCAGCCGTTTGTGTCTCACTGCAGGGTAAAAGCCTTCCTTTCCTCCTTCCACTTATCCCTATCTAATGCTGTTTGTTGCCAATCCTAATGAAAAAAATCGAGTTCCTGCCATCTCCTCCCAGTCTTGCCGCGTTGCCGTTTGCTCCTGTTTGGGTCCCACTGTTTTGTTATTTTAGCCCATAGCTCCTTTGGCATAAGACAGATGTGGCCAGCCCAGTTCCATTTAAGTTTGGCAGCCGTGTGACATCAGCAATTTGTATTTTAGAACGCAATATATACGATCCGTGAGTTTAACTCCTATTTACCCAGAGCTGTATTATTTTGTTTCAAAAAACTCTTCAAATAAGTAAACAAAAATCCCAATCTAGGCTGTGCGTATGTTTTATCAAGGCTAATCCTAAAGGCTAGCGATTGGATACGCTGCGGTATTTTAATGCACAGTCATTTATTTAGTGTTGAGAATTTAAGCCTACACATTCAAAGCCGAAGTCTGTTTACCCGATTCATATTTTATGTTTGTTTTTGTTTTGAACCCTTTGCAAATCAAAACCGCAGAAATCATTTCCCTGTTCAAACATTTACCTATACCGAATCTGAATTATTCAAGCTTGTTTAAATACAATGTTCAGGAGCTTTTCGTATTATAAATCAAACGTAATTATAAGCTTACGTCATCGCTAATTAATTTACCTTGTCAGCGCTCATTTTTGGTGGAGGACTTGATTTAATTAACTTAACTTTGGCGCATATTATTAAAAGGAGCGTACACTGACAATATGTTTCAAACTCGAGAAATATAATTTCAATAATGTGGAAATAAATTGTCAATTCAAATAGCCTGGTGTAAATATATAAATTTTATTTACAATCGCATAACTTCCGTAACAGAAAATACATACGCCGCAAACGATGCAAAGCGTCTTATACTTACTGCAAACTCGAAGGTTAATAAATAAGTCTCTGTCAAAACATTACAAATGTTTGGTAAATTTAATTTAAGTATTTCTAAATGTTATATTTTGCTTTTATACTGATCTCATTTTATCGGGACGAAAGGCTCTCACATCATCACATGACTATTAATAACTAAATAAAAAATTCTAATTGGATATTATAACAGTTTTCATACCAGCTCCATACTTGAGTTCCAGATTAGTGTCACCAACAGCACTGATGCCGTTTACGCTAAGTTTAACATCAACTTTTTCCAAATGTTTACCAATAGTTTTGTCATGAGCATTGTTAGTATTGTTGCCATCAACACTATTCAGCGAATTCTTTTTCCTTTTGTCTCTGACTTCTTTCAGTTTTGTTTCTAGCTGAAATTAATATTTTAATTTATTCTGTAATTGATTTTAATCATTTATTGTGTATGTAGTTAAATAATATAATTATTAGTTTATATCGTGTTTTATACAGGGCTTTAATTAGTAAATACTTCCACGCATACAATTGGGTAATAATCAACGATAACCCTTTAAAGGATACTTTTAAGGCTAGGATTTTTTTAAAGAGAAAACAACCATACCATAAGTAGAAATAACGCTTAATAAAAGCGTAATAACATTAAAAACAAGATATTACGTTAATAGAAGAAATAACGTACATCTCATCAAAGCTAATAAGAACAAACAAAGATAATAGATTTCACCTTGACATTAGACGAACTGTATTGATTAAATTATGTTCGGAAGAACGATGAACTGTCTACATAAGTACCAGATCAACAGAATATAATATATATTGAAAGATACAGAGAATTGTTAATTAAGAAATATTTCCCTTTACGGAATGAAGAGAATGGTACCGAACTCATTACAATCACCGAAAATCAAAACACGCTAGAAAGAAAATTAACATTAAGCATGCATAGAGAATGTAAATGATTAATTAATTCCATATATATTTCACTAATGAAATTAAAAATCACACTTTGTTTCTTTCTTATAAACTCCCAGACAATTAAGTAGCCAGTGGGTATATTTTTTTAATTGCCTTTGTCTGCGCCCAACTGTGAAAAAGCGATCAATCGAAAGAAACCGTTCCGTAGAAAAAACGTGTCGGCTAACAACATAGAAATATATTAACTTTCTTATATCTATGGTCAAAGAACTTATAGCGATCCATACAACACTGACGACAGTGCCTACACACGTCGAATAAATCGTAGTTTTTCAAGGCAAACGTGTGTGTACAAAGTGCCTTAGGCTCTGAATATAAAAATCCTTCCAACTTTGAACCTGGGATGATTCCCTAGACTTCGAATATATGTATATCCATGTCACGATATATATTACAACAATATATCTCACACATCCAAGCTACATCACGGAGGAGGCTCCTAACAAGGTTAGCCGACCGTCCCGAAGCCTCCGGCATCAGATAATTGATTTGTTTCGAACTTCGCACAGCGAGAGTAATTCACCAAAGGAGCAATTGTTTTATGTGCCAAAAGTCTGATCACTAAATTAGTTGAAAGTTGGTGAGATCTTGAACTGAGATATGTGTGACGTTGCCAAGTTTCTGATACTTTGGCTATGAAACGGTGACTTTTTCTATTTTTTGGTTAGTATGATATTCTTCAGTCTCCTTCTTTGAAATTCCTGATAATTCATGGAATAATTTAGCCTCTTAACCTTTACACCAAAAGGATGTTTGCAATGTTATCAGTTTCTTAATTCATTCACAAATATGTAATCCCATAATCGCCATTTAAATCACATTAGAAAACTCATTTCTAGTTGTTTCGAACAAATACTACCATCATCAGCCAGCAGCAGCAGTTTTAACATATGTATGTACTCCAATGGTTGATCTCTAAGATTTTGCTCTGATCGTAAAACTGAATTGATTGATCAAAGAAAATAATCATGAAATACGTACCATTTCTAATAAAATATCCTTCTGTTCTAAAAACGTTTCGTCAACTATTTCACTTCGTCTTTTGGGATCTAAATAAGGCTTTGCATTCATCGTACCACTATGAGGATTTAGATTGGCTTGAATATCTTCCAGTCCTGCTAACATCTACGAAAAATATTACAAAGCTGTTAATAAATTAAGTTAAAACTTTGAAGGAAGACGAGGTACACTGATAACCTGGTAAAGGTCACGGGAATCCACTGGATGCTAGAAGCCCAGGCCCGGTCGAAGAAGCGATGCTTGGGCTAGACCTATGTCCAGCAGTGGAGGTCTTTTATTTGAATGATGACGATGAAAAGTTCATTCATAAAGCCAATAGGTAATTAAAGAGTTTCTAGAAACTAGTTCCAATTGTTTTATATTTTTGGAACGAAGTTCTTTTACGGACCTTGCGGTATGAATAAACTGGTAGAAATTATCACGTAACGAAAAAGCGTTTTTTTATTGTATGTAATAGAAAGAGATATAGAGAAAAAGAGACAGAGAGGTGAGGTGTCGTTTTTATGGATTTCGATGGTGCTGAAGCCAGTAAAAATGCCAGGTCAAAATAACAATCATGAAGACGTGTCGGAGTTCCATAATGACGGAATAAAATCTTGTCGTATTACAGTTCGTCGATATTCAGTTGGTAAGTCTCCAAGATGGCGGCTACAAAAATTTTCAAATTTTTCATTATGATTGTCGTTTTTATGGTTTTCGAGGGTGCTGAAGCCGATAGTGAGGTCAAAGTGAAAATCCAAGACTGCAAAAATGTACAAATTTTCGTCATTTTGAAATGTTTGCGGCCGCCATCTTTGATTTTCATTTTGAACTCCGTTCCTGCCGTGGGTCCCCCGACTCGACACGTTTTTTTTTCCAAAAAAGCACGTTTTTAGATCCTGCTCCACTCACTGAAGATTAGCAATCAAGCAATGGTCCCAACATCAGCCAGCGTATTCTGTAATTAATCTAGCAGACACATGAAATCTTGCGTGTTTCATCTCTAATTATCTTTTCATTCACCATCAAACGAAGAGAAAAGAGGAAATTCTTATCTACAGTGTAACGAACTCAATCTGTGACTTGTACCATTATTTGTTCTGTGTCTTTGATGGCTCAAAGAGAAAGAATAGCATCTGCTTTCAATTCAATTACTTAGACAGCTGATTCACAAAACGAAACAGTCGGAGAATGTTTACTTATAAATCTATTGTGAGTTTTAATTTGTAAACCAGCACATTTTGATACCATAAAAATTATTTAGAAATCTACCTTATTTATGAAATCTTTTGATGTACCGTCAAACGGGGTGAATAGGGATGCAGGGGTGAATCGGGACAAAACTTTAAGAGGGATTTTAACATTAAAATAATACAGTTTGTGGCCAAAAAGGACCCTAATGTGTTTACTATAATTAAATTAACGATTACGTGCCCTTATGGTCAACAAACTATATTATTTCAACGTTAAAATCGATTTTAAAGTTTCGTCCCGATTCATCCCTGCATCCCTATTCACCCCGTTTGTAGGTAGCAGTTTTAATATTTAAATAGTGATTTGCATTTCTGAAATCATTTTTAATAGAGAATCATCTTATTGTGATGCTGGCAAACTATATTGTTTTGTACAAAGCAACGCGATTGCCTCCGCAATTTCTTGCAATACCACATCTCAGAGCAATATGGAACAAATGAAGCTATGGGAGAACCTAGAACTCAAAACATATTTAATTCAAATAAATCAATTTACAGACACTTTTGAACTGTCAAGAAGTCCGTCAGTCAGCAACTTAAAATTCACGCCTATTCCCGAGCATAGTAGGTTCATATGGAGAAGAATGGCCAAGCAACTCCACGGACGCTCTTCAATTCAAATTTTACAAAGTTTTGGTTACAACATTCAAGTTAATACTAAAGGTACCTACAAGTCCGAGATGGGCTACAGGCCGCAAACTGCAAGCGACACCATTGGTTTCTATGAATCTCTATGAAATTGAATCTGAGCACGGCAACACTGTGGTCTGCAGCCGCGGCGCGCAGCGACCGCAGACTGCAGCGCCAGTGGTGTCGCGAACCGCAAAGAGTTGTTTGTTTGTTTGTCCGACTTTCTGTCTCGCACGAAGGTACTGAAGTGACTGAGGCATGGTTCTATTCATTGTGCAGCCGCGGCATGCCGCCGCGCTTGGAATAGAGGCAACCGCGACCGCAGGCAGCACTGCGGTCAACCGCAGCCGCTAGCCGCAGTGTCGCCTGCGGTTGCAGTCTGCAGCCCATCTCGAAATTCACAGAAGCAAGAATTATGGCGCAACTTGAAGCAGGCCTAAAGCTACTCCAAGAGCTAATTTCATAAATAATTATATTAAAATACTAGACGCTGATGCAGCCACTTCGCCCCTAAACCCTTTTAACTACTTACAACCCTTTCAAACAAAGACGGGCAAATCTATTTTAGTCTTCGACTACTCGACTGAACGGCACGATTTCTCTATAAATGTTACTCTGAAACCGTCACGTTCCATTTTAACTGTTTTATTAAGAAACAATGTTATTTTCTAAATAAATTAGCTGATGTTGAACTTTGTGGGAAATTAATGAAAGTTTATTGTTTGATTTTTGGGTTGTGTTTAATTTTGCTGTTTGTTTAGGCATTTTAAATCAGATTCTGTTAATTTGAAACAGTGTGTAGTATTTTGCTTACATTTCTGCAAAACCTATATTTTTTAATGTAGTGTCAGTTTTAATGTCTACTATGACGGAAAACGTTTTAATTTTTTTTCGCGGTACCCTAATTTTTTTTTCTTAAATAAAAGTAGCCTAAGTTACTCCTTATTACATCAGCTATCTGCCAGTGAAAGTCCCGTCAAAATCGGTTTAGCCGTTTCAGAGATTAGCCGGAACAAACAGACAGACAGACAAAAATTGTAAAAAATGTTATTTTGGTATATGTACCGTGCATATATGCATTTATAAAAAACGGTTATTTTAATATTACAAACAGACACTCCAATTTTATTTATTTGTATAGATGTTCAATAAATGGAGCGTAAGTATTCGATCAATTAATTTCAAGTAAGTACACACACTTATGAATTTACTGGGTCACCGCAACTAAATAGGTATTGTATTCGATCATTGAATTAAAAATACGACATAAGCCATGTCTACACTTATTGTTCTATCAATCATCTTAAATACAGTGGCTAGTCACCCACAGTCACCTACATAACCACAGTTAACAAGCTGGCACAAATAAAATTACCGCTTTCGACTACCACGCACAACAAATTACCACCCAGACCGACGCCGAGGCATAAATTGGTAATACCAAACATTGTTTACTTTTTATTTATCGACATTTCGAAAATGGAATCGCATATTGATGATACAACGACAGCGTCCCTGGGTGGTTCAAAGGTTAACGTGATTTATATTCGGATACATCAAGATATTGGCATAAGCAATCAAATATTATAGAGACATGAGGAACAGGGTGTAAAGTTCACTCATACTCTATAGAAAAGGGAGGATCCTCCGACCAGACGGGTGTTGTGTCTGGCGGTTATGTCGGGCCGTTATATCTATGCTAGTTGCGCGGTAAACTCTGCTTGTGAGATGCAGGATTGTGTGACGTCAGTATGACGCGTTGTTCGCATGTGGCGTTGTAGATACCGCTACAATATTACTAAAATCTACATGAACATTCCATCAAATGTCTATGGTTTGTTCCAAAAGTATCATTCTGATGAGAATGTAAGCAAATGGATCAGAAAACGTACCTGTGTATACCGATTTATAGCGTCACTTACAAATTGAGTGGTTTGATTTGATTATTTGCATACTTAACCCCGAAATTGTAATTTAAAATCACCTTAAAGACGTCTTTTATTTGACAATTGACGTTAATTTAACCTAAATTTTCGTCAATGATTTTTCAATTACAATTTAAACATTAAAATTACAATTTGAATTTGTAGGAGATGGCGGGACGAGCTGGATAGGTTCTGACAAAACTGGAACGAGGACGCGCGGGCTCGCGAAAGACGGAAAGAGTGGAGGGAGACCTTTGCCCAGGAGGGGGACCTTTGCCCAGGAGGGGGACAGCGCAGGCTAGTAAAAAAAAATGTAATTATATATATATAATTCGAATAATACCTTATTTTTGAATGAAGTGGTGAGATATAAAGTTGAAACCTTTTAAATACAGATGAATTTAACCTGAACAGATTTTATTTACATTTTCATAAGGGACTTTGCGAACAGACATTATCTATATATATATAAAATACAAAGTCCTGACTGACTGACTGACTGACTGATATATCACCGCACAGCCTATACCGCTGGTCCTGAGACATGAAATTTGGAGGGTGCGTTCTTTATGAGGAGTAGGTGTCCACTAAGAAAGGGTTTTTCGAAATTCCTCCCCTAAGAGGGTGAATGGGGGGAGGGTGAAATTTCACGCGGACGAAGTCGCGGGCAGAAGCTAGTTAGGTATAACGCTCATTTGGAGAAACATCGACGTAACTGCTACTTTTTTTTTTACTTCTTTGCTTTCCTATCGTAAAAACGCTTTCTAAGTGTGTTTTTGTCATGTTTAACTCATGTTTGAAAAAAATAGATTTACATCGATGTTTCTCCAAATTAGCCACACGTATAATACATAAAATCACGCCTGTATTTCCAAAAAGCTCGGCAAAGGTATTTAGTACCTACACCAACATTTCACCAGTTATATATTTACGTATGTTTCATGTAATAAAGGGCAAGCTTGTTTCCATTAGCCGGGCAAAAATCCAGACTCAAGGCACTTACTGAGAAATTCTTAATAGAAAGTAATAATTAATCTAACCCTAAATCCATGATCTCCACAAAAGGTAGCGCATAATCAGTCTATAATATTCCCGCTGCCTCCTCTCTTCGAGGAGTGGACTGTAATCAATCCCGCGGGTTCACAATCAGCCTATAGGAAATGTTCCCACAGCTGGGACACAGGCTTCCTCTCAGTGAGAGGGAGTGGGCCGTAATCCACCATGCGGGCCGAGTGCGGTTTGGTAAATGTCACAAGTCTTCGAATTTTTGGTTCTAGGACATGGCGGTTTCCTCACGATGTTTTCCTTTACAGTTTTGAGAGTAGTGTTGATGAAATTATTTTCACAAATTAAAGCGCCTACTGGGGTTCGAACCCACGACCTAAATAAAACTCGTAAGTCGGGGGTCGTTACCACTGTGCAACCACTACTCTAGCGCTAGGTAGCGTTTGCAGCCAACGAGCTAATCATGCCATCAAATATTGTTTCTAATCTCATTTTTACGACTCCGACATTTTTATTACTTGGCTAAGCTGCTAATCCAATTCTGTCTTCACACGATAAGAAATATTACGAACTCAAAGTGCCGCCTATAGAAAAAAGTACCTAAGCTTATCGAATATGAACGAGCACACATGATTGGCACGTGCAACCGCTGCGTACATTTTATTCATGTCACCGATTCATTTTCAACAAATCCGACGCACAGGACGAAAATTATTGAAACATTATATCATTCGCATCATTGTATTCTCATAGAAACCACATTTTGGACATGAGTTGTTGTCTTTACGTATAAACAATCTAAAAATATTGAAAGACATAGAATCGAATAATAATACCCTGCGTGTGCAATACAACAATGCTTTTAGGGTACTGCTGCTGTCGCTGCCACGATTCTGTAGGGAGGGATTCGCGAGTGATGTTTGCAGCAGCGCGTACAGATCACTTTTTTGCGATCATGCGTAAAAAATCCGCATAAATACTGCGTCGCATACGAGACAGCGACAGCCACAGGTATAGATAGACCTAGATAACGCCAGTATCACGAACTGTACGAAAACTAAACGTGCCACTTTTTGACTACTTACTATGACGTCACAAGCTCGCGCTCTCTCGCTCACGCTCACCCAGCCAGCAGTACGCAGGACTGAGCGCGAAAGTGGCGGCTTATGATTTTCGAACATAAGCTGGTGCGATTTTTGGCACGCGAAGTAGTTGCTCTTGCGTTATCTAGGTGTATCTATATCTGTGGTGACAACAGTCTCCTGAGCATCGTTGCGAGTAAGACTGAAGACCACCTGATGAGGCGCCTGTGCGCAATGCATGTATTGTTGCCGGGTGTCTCCAGAAGATGGCTTAATAGGAACCTATACCTAACTAGTACTTCTTAAGTTATATTGATTGTTATTATTGTCCCTTATTTCTTTATGTGTATGTCTTAGATAATTATACTAACATAGTTTAAGTAAGCTGCGCCCCGCGGTTTCACACGCATAAGTTTCGATCCCGTGGAAATATCGTGATAAAAACTATCCTATGTATTTTCCCGGGACTCAATCTATATCTATACCAAATTTCATCTAAATCGGTTCAGTAGTTTAGGTGTGAAAAGGTAACATACAGACAGACAGAGTTACTTTCGAATTTATAATATTAGTATGGATGTGCCTTAATTAAAGAAAAATCAATAAATAATAGTCCTCCAGACCGAAGTTCGGTCATGGCGGCTCTCAGCGAAGACCAGCCATCTACGCGGGAGATCGAATACACTGAGATCAAACAAATAAAAGAGCTAGTTTAACCCTACTTCTGCCGTGGGTGTTATAAGTAGGTGACTGTCTACAAAGCAACAAAACGATTTCAAACCTACCAACAAAACTCATGGCAAGTACCACAAGCTTACAGCCATTTAGATCTATAGCTGTTATTCGTTTCCGTATACGACGAAATGTTAATTACGCAGCCGTCACATCTACCGTTGTCGTCCGCTTCGAACCAATTAGGAAACGGTCTTATATTGAAAAGGTCACTGACGGAAAGGTTTCGTCCAATGGCAGACATACAGTTATACAGGGTGAAATTAAAAACATGCGACAAATCGAAATTGGAGATTGTACTCATCATTATGAAGAACTTTTACTATGGCACCAAACCTGAAATCGCGATATAAAAATCAGCTGTTCCCTACATTTATGTTCGCATAACTCGTCAAAATGTAGGGAACAGCAGATTTTTTTCGTAATACCAGCGGGGCAATTGTGTAACACCTTATCAATTGGAATCAGTTTCATTTTGACAGTTCAACAACATTCATTGCGTTATTTACGTGTTGAGCAGACAAATTTTTCGAACTCATGAAGCCGGTGAACTTAGGAACCGGTGAAGGAAAACATCGTGAGGAAACCGGCATGTCCTAGAACCAAAAGTTCGAAGACATGTGACATCTGCCAACCCGCACTGGGCCCGCGTGGTGGATTACGGCCCACTCCCTCTCACCGAGAGGAGGCCTGTGTCCCAGCAGTGGGAACATTATAGGCTGATTATGATGAAGCAATGGATTAGCGATTTGCTTCAAAATGATTCTGATTCCGACTGATAGTATGTTACGCAATTAGGGTGCAGGTTTGGTCCTAGAGTAAAAGAGGTTCATAATGATGAGTACAATCTCCCATTTCGATTTGTCGCATGTTTTCAATTTCACCCTGTATAACCCGTGGTAGGGACATTGACGATGATTCTAGACCCCTGCGTAGAAAATGTTTGTAGATTATAAAAAAAATCTGCTGTTTCATAGAAAAGTGCAATACCTACCCGATCAAAATGTGTGGAACAGCCTTTTTTTTTTTAATAACCGACGAAAAATTTCAACACAGGTTTTTCAGAATCATGTACTGAGTCCATGGTAACAGGTTACGCGTCCCTTTCACTCTGTATAAAAGCTGATTTTACATACCTATTTACAAAATTCTGGGAATTTCTACATTTCTATCTGTAAGGAAAAAACTACAAACGAAACTCCATAGACAGCAAATTAAAAACACCGGGCAAGCGCAAGTCGGACTCGCGCACCGAGGATTCCGTACAAATTTGTAGGTATGTAACTACAAAAAAAAAATTCAGAGTTTTCCCTTTACTTGTGCGACATGACATTGCTTCTTGCAAAATTTCAAGATTCTAGGTCAACGGGAAGTACCCTATAAATATTGATTCCCTTGAGAGTGTCGAAATATACGTAATTTGCGGCATAAACGGCCGTATCGTTTTTTCACGTGAATTTAGAAGTTTAATTTTTTCTCAACTTCAAGGGACTGTAGACCTGAGTATATAGTTTTAATTTCAACTTAATGCCTCCACGGGTTCCCGAGATAAAGGGTCTTGACAGACAGACAGACGGACAACAAAGTGATCCTATAAGGGTTTCGTTTTTTCCTTTTAGGTACGGGACCCTAAAAACAAAAAAATTAAATACAAACTTCTGGGAATTCCTAAATTTCTATCTATAAGGAAAAAGTACAGATGAAACTCCACAAACAGCCAGTTGATGTACGCCTCGATGACTAACGCCAAAACAACGTGATTCGGGAGACGTAAAACAAAGTCTTAAATATATGTTTGTATGTATATCACACACGGTACGTACCAGTAATGTGAATGCCAAATGTGTTCCCGCCATTGCGTTTAACTGTTGACGTGAAACGAACCAATAAGTCCGCCAATGTACGGTGTTGCCAGGGAAAGGAAGGAAATTTCGCCTATAGATTATTAGGTTTTTTTGGCAGTGTTGTTACGAGCTAGTAGAAAGAAACCCACACCGTAGAATACGGTAAATATTTATTATTTTTTTGTCTTGTCGTAACTGCATTACCTACATACCTACTAATGAAAAAAAATAATTTAATAACTAAAACCCGACTACTGAAAAGGCTGAAACAAGAAAGTACCTTCCAGTGGTGGCACCCACGCTACCATACCTTATAAGTATGTTAGTATAGCGGCAGTTTTGTTTATTTAATAATTTTGGGGCTTATTTCAGTAGGTAAGATTTATATTTTTCAAATGCGCTAATTAAGCCCTTTCATTTGATACCCCACAAGGCACCATCCCAAAATATTTTTTTTAATTCATTACTTTATGTCCTCTAGAGGGCGCCATGTTGAATTTAGTGTGGCGTCACATAGCCTATAACCAGCGGACACGTTCAAGACCCTTCTAACGATACCTCATTTATCAAATTATTATAAGTACTTTTGAAGTTATGAGGGAACAGATGAACATACATACATACCAGTCAAAATCATAACCGTTCATTTTGCTTCGCCGTAGTCGGGTAAAAAGACAACAATTTCCCTCATACGGTCTAACTTAAGAAAACTTTTTGTTAAAAGAAAAGATAATTAGTTTATCCAGGTTACTTTAAGAGAATCTAGCAGGAATGGCAGCCGTTCACAAAAAAAAGAAGACGACGAAAATCATCACCAGAAAATATTTTCCCAGAAATAACGAAATATTCCCAAGGCTAGCAACACGAAACGTGCGAAATTTTACGATCGGTTTCAGAAATCGAGGTTTATAAATAAATACAATTTAAGGGCATTTTATTGCCTGCATAAGTGCATACGCGATGCTGAAATGCATTCGGATCGAAATAGGAATAAATAAAACGACACTTCAACGTGTAGGCATAACGTTGAGTTCCTTCACCGATGTAGTGTAAATAAAATGAACGATTCCATGAAATACTTGGGTTTACTTTCAATATCTTGTCACAGTTTTCACTATCCATCGCTGATAATGGCTGACTTGAGTAAAAACATACTGAAGTTATGTATTCTTAAGAGAATTTTTCATATCAATCAAAGGAATTGAAAAGCAAAATATGTATACAAACAAAACGCACATATTACTTACAAAAAAGACACACAATCAAAGTAGCGAAAAGCCTCGTATTCAATCAATTATAGTTTGACAATATTGCTTGATGTCAGGGCCAGGGACCACAGACAATATCAAGAAGCTTATAGTTATAGATAATAAAAGTGGAGGCAACACTCTGAATACCTAAATGAAGACGACTGTGGTCGTCCCACACACTCTCTTTCTAAATACACATATAAGAACGAGACAGTGATATGTGTTTTCTTTGTCATAATATGTATGTATTTAGAAAGAAAGCGTCTACCACAGTCGGTTTCACTTAGGTATTTAGAGTGTTGTCTCCATTTTTACCTATAAGCTTCTTGGACAATATACATCGCGTAAATGTTACGACACTGGCAAATGACAACAAACAAACAATCAAAACAAAACCAAGCCGTAGTACTATCTGTGGTACTATTAAGTATTCTGTGACCAAGAGTAGCTCAACTGTCACTAATGAGTAATGAGACACAATTACTTTTTCTATTGTTACCGATCTTTAGGAGATTTCGCGACATCGGAGATAAAGAACTTATTAAGCAATTAAGATTGACACAGAATACTGTGATCACCTAAAAAGAATACTGTAATCACCTGTAATCTGTAAAATTTGCAATTTAAAAAAAAAAAATATTTTAGTCCCCGACACACCCCATCGCATCGCATCGCCTGCTTATTTTGTTTTCGCTTAGCGTTCTTTCTGACTTTTCTCTGTTCTTGTTTTTGCTCAGCTCCTTAGGTCCCTAGCGTGATGTTAAGAGAAGCCTTTCTCAAGAAATGTAGTTTATCGATTTTATTCAATTTCTAGCGGCCATTGTTGTTTACATCTTTGGCAAATTTGGCGCGGTCGGACTTTAGAGCTCCCAATTCTAACAAACGCTTTGTTCACAAAGTTCTTCTTACGTTGGATAAAATGCAATATAGGTACCTAATTGTTCAAGTCTGACTGTTAGTTTCAGAGATAATTAGCGCGTTCAAACGAAAAAAAAGACAAAATCTTCAGTGTTATTATTAGAAAAGATCTATGACAAGTCTTCTAGGGAATGTAAAAAAAATTATCATCATCATAATTTCAGCCAAAAGACGTCCACTGCTGAACATAGGCCTCCCCCAAGTACCTCCACTTCGACCGGTTTTGTGCTTCTCGCATCCAACGAGTTCCTGCAGCCTTCACAAGGTCGTCGGTCCACCTCGTGGGAGACCTTCCAACGCTACGTCTTCCGGTACCTACGCGGTCGCCACACCAGAGTCTTTATAGTTTAAAAAAAAATTATAGTTTAAGATATTTGAACTATAGACTAAAATCATTTTATTGACTAATTCAACTACGTTATTCAAATCAAACGAATGTGTTGATTATAGGAGTCTCAGTGATTTCTGAGCTTGGTTTCTTGGGTTCGATCCCCAGATTGGGCAAACACGCCACACTATCATACGGCTCCAACTCAATTTGTAGTAACTAAAATAATGGAATCCTAAATAAATAAACAAAGAAAGGAACTACAACTTACTTTTCTCTTAAATTGCCTCGTTTATCAAATGGTCGCAAGCGCAACTGCTGAGCATGATGAGGCCCCAGGTTCGATCTCCAGGTCAAGCAAAATGTTTAAAAGTAAAAGGAGCTTTAAAAATTCTCCCTAGCAGCCCGGAATGAGGCTTTGTGCTCAGTTCTTGGTAATAGGCTCGCCCCTATTACGTGGCTCTTTAACATAAATGGAGAATTGTTGGTATACTATACTCATTCAGGAATTCAATCGTGAAGTTTTGTGTTACTTAAAGAAAAGATATAAATACTGAATTTAATTGTAAACCCTCTAGCCGTCTGGCTAATCTGGCAATGGACTCATTCATCTTTCTCCTAGTCTTATCCTTATTTATTTGGGATCGGCTAAACCTGTCTATGTGTCATTAAAAGTATTGTATAAAGAAATACAAGCACCAATTCTCCTTTGAAAGCCTTTTCCATTCTACCCAAAGTCTCATAAAAGATATTCCTTTATTCCTGAAATTGTTATAAGGAAGCTAGCAACATCGCATTTATAAGTAATATCGTTGGAACCGACAATTTGCCAACAATTCGTATTTCTCAATCGTAACAATAAAATGGAAAACCAATAAATCCAAATTGAAAGTTGCGAAACAAAAAAGTATGATTTGAACAGAATTTCAATCAATTCGTTATTGCTCGTAGAGTAGGACAAACGGTAAGCTAAAACTTAAATATACACTTATATGCTTCTCTTAAATCTTTAGCTTTTCGATATTGATCTTTATGTTGCTTTAATTTAAAGCCTATTTCTCTAATTACTTTTGTTAGCTTTTTGGTTCTATTACCGTTTTCTTTTGTCTAAATAATTCAATATTTATGCTGCGATACATTTTAATGGCTATGCAATTAGAACGTAATCCATTACAGTGTTTGCTTACGCTAACATAGGAAGCGGAAATGACGATAGAGTACATAATATCAACGCAATTACACTAAATGACGTCATGTTTGCAAGTTTCTAGTACTAAATGATAGAGACTCAAAAATAGAAGATCTAAAAGCAAAATCCATTTATCCAGAAAAGAACCTCACGCAAATAATTTGGTTTATCGCAACAAAAATGTTGCAATAAATTCCAAATTACCATAAACCATCAATAAAATAAAATTGTATTTATTCCCAGAATATGTTTGCGCACACGTTGACTGTACTGGTGGGGTATATGGCAGTGGCCTCCTCGCGGGAGACGCTCCGGCCCATGCCTACCATAACCAACTCCCTTGTGAATCTCGGAAAAATGGAAGTCTCATTTTATTTCTCTGGTAACGGTCGTGGTAAGATTTTGATGGTCTTGGAAAATATATCGCTATCCCAAAAGAGAAAAGTGTAACTAAATCATACAAATATATTTAATATAACAAAAAGACTTTGAGGCCGTTGTAAGACGAATTTGTTTCAAGATTTTATTTCGTAAGACGTCTTCAAGCCAAGCAATGACTTGTCTATCTATATACACTGAAATGTTTAATATCAAATTAACATAGCTTCATTTTTCAGACGGCCCTTCTCATGCGATGAAACCAGACCATGGCCCAGCAGTTCCTCCTGCTTTCTTCACAAAACTTGAACCAGTTACTGAAGAGCCGTGTCTGTGCTCGAGTCACCGTAACAGCAAAGACTCTTTCCTGACCAGCCCTACTGGTCTAATTCACAAGATTCTTTCGAATAACGATCTGTTCTCTTTCAACAACAACGATCCAGTCCGGTCCACGTTATGTTGTGATTCTCACGAACATATACAAGAAGGTTCAGTGTATTTTGAATTCACTCCCGAACAGAAAACTATAAAGCCCAGCCCAGTAAGATCGAATCCCCTGCCGATGATGCCCTTCCTTTTCGACAGCATAATCCCAAACAAATCAATGTTACCTGCTACGAAGACAAAAGCAATAGAAGTGTTCCTGTTCCCGAAAAAGAAAGACTTGTCAACAGTCATGACTAACTTCGAGATGCCAAAGTACAGTTTCAGCTCAAAGAAAAGAGACACAGTTCCCAAAGATGCTATAACAATCGTCGGTGATAAGAAGCTAGAAAATAATATTAATTTATTCAGACCACCTCCTCCAGTAAAGAAGGATTTAAGCGCTCAACAAAAAAAAGCGAATGAAAATGAAAATGAGAAACCCGCTGAAGAAGGGGATAAGATTGTGGTAGAGCCTGCTAGCAAGCCTAATGCAGTGTAAATGAGAAATGTAGTAAATAAAGTAGAAAGAGGATTTTCTCGTTGTTTTAGTCCATTTTACATGGTCCTGTTTAATGTTGTAGATCTTCTTTGGATCAAACTTGTTGAAGCTGGATTAAACTTACAAAGTCTTAATCTGGAATCAACAATTAAATTGGTCAGTATGAACCACAATATTATGTTGACTTGTAAACTACGTACAAACTAGTAAAATCATCCATAAAATTGGTAATCCAATAATTTACCGAAAACAGCTACATCAAAGAACAGAGTGTGACTAAGATAAAAGATAACATTCGTGAAGTCTGGCAAAATTTACGTTTAAACATAGTTTGATTTCGACTTTGACGTGGAGAAATTACCAAAACAAGATCGGAATACTAAAATGTTCTTGAGAATTAGTTTTAGAAGAACGATTTTCTCATTATTGTCCTTTTAAGCTCTAATCTATCTAGAAAGAAAATAAACTAAGCTGTATTGTAGTAGTCAACATAAAAACGATAGAAACCACCCTTTAGTATTTATCTACTTGAAGTGGTAGTGGGTTCGAACCACATCGAACCCACGCGCCTCACTTTGTGTGATTTATTTCGATGAAAACATCGCGAGGAACGTTATACATACTTAGTATTTACCCCAATATCAAACTAAAAGAGCGATAATCATAAGTCAAGCAGCAAACACGACCGCTGCGCGCTGGGGTCAAACGACCGGAGCGTAATGAAGCTCTTTCGTACCAACGTACCTCTGATATTTATTCGTGCAATTACGCAGTACTGTCTATTCAATGGTCGCCCCTCTCTCTCACCAAAGAATACCAGCATTGTAAACAAGCAGTGTACATCGCCCTCGTCAATATGTTCGTTGGCGTATACACGATTTACGTAGGCAGATCGTGGGCTCAGTAAACGTGGTACCTACGTGCCTTTAATGCGAATTACCCTTATTTGCATTTGTATAAGCAAAGGGAATCATCTCAGGTAATGTGTAATGAGAGCAAAATGGTTCATTGGGGGCAGGGTAATTAGGGTTTCTTTTCGTGGGATGTTTTTATTATACGTGGAAACAAATTAGTTTTTATCGGCTTATGTTTAACTTATCACCAGATATAGTAAAATATAACATCAAAAAAACACTTTTTACTGCCGAAAATAGTAGCACGTGAAGCCGTTGGTCCCAGCTGTCATTCGTCGATCTTTGACAGTCGTTACGGGTAGTCAGAAGTCGAAAGTCTGATAACCAGTCTTACCAAGGGGTATCGTATTACCCAGTAACTGGGTTGTGGAGGTCAGATAGGCAGTCGCTCCATGTAAAATACTGGTATTCAGCTGCATCCGGTTAGACTGAAAGCCGACCCCAACATAGTTAGGAAAATGCTAGGCAGATGATGACTGCCGAAAATAGTAAATGATCACCAAAATTAAGACTTAATTTTATTGTAAAATACGAGTATCTGGGTAAACGTATTCGTATTCTCATTTGCTCGCTTTTGCATCCTATGTCATATGTCTATGTGTATGTAATATGTCTGTGTAAGGGGTTTAAAGTAACCTAACCAAACCTAACCTCGGGGTGCCCAGCTAGAACTATTGTAATTTTAGACTTAATTTTTGGTGTTTAGTATATTTTTTTGGTAGCCATTATATTTAACCCCGTTTTTATCTAATGGAGCCGGACCTTCCTTTTCTATTTAAAATTACCAAATACAACAAGTCCCGGAACTAACACACACCACTAAACACCCCAATTAGAATATTATGTTATAATTATAACAATTATATGCTTATGCACTGAATTTTTACTATTAATATGTGAAAATGATGTGAAATGATGTGTATGTGTGTATGTGGGAGAAAATTGTGGTAACATTACAAATCTGCACACGAACGTACACATAATAAGATAGGTTATTTCACGAATAGGGCATTTTCAGAATGAGGCATAAGTCCATAAACGACTGCAGGTCATTTCGCAAATAAGTCCAGTCTCTACTAAACCAGTAGTAGGTACTTCAGCCATTTTTGTTTGTTTTGACTGAACAGCGGAAGTGTAACTGCTATTTACATAGTTTGAAAAAAAGGCAAAAGTCGATTCTGAACAAACTACTTACATAATATGCATTATTTTAGTTACACAATCATTGTATAAGATGTTGAATTCTTAATTTAATAATGGTGATGGACCACATTAATAAAAAGTTTTAATTTTGAAATCTTAATTTTATTAGACGTGTATTAGACTATTAGTGGATTTTCCAGGTGAGACGGCAGGGGATATCACGTGACCATTATGACGCCGCGGGTGGAAGGGGTGACACAACATTAGGGGGGCGCTTACGCACCTCGGTCCGTCGGTCGGTCAGTTTTGCTCGGAAGCTCAGAAGCGACGGACTAGTATAAATTAGGAACTGTATATTTTAATTATTTCAGTGTGTAATGGTTTCACGTTGTTGTGATTTATTTTCTATTCTTTTTTTTTTTTTAATAAATGCCTCTAGGTAGTGTTTCTTTTCTTTAAAAATTAATATTTAGCTTCTGATCCATAAAGGTCATACGAAAAGGCACACGTACCAAATCGGAAAGGGATCGTTACCGTATCAACTCGAGCTTTTCAGTAGTCTTTGTATGATACTCCCAACTGCAACCCACACTAATCGGAATCGTAACGTAATTAAATCGCCTCGCCTTTGGACAACAAGCTCACGAACCGCGGTGCGGTGCGTTACGGCTCGTCGTCCCCGCGCTTACGTCTCTCCGTACCCGAGCTTACGTCTCTTCGTCCACCCTTGCCCCTCTCGACCCTCCCGCGACCTGCCTGCACCATCAACCAGCGGTCGGCGAGCCGTAAGCACGGCGTCGCGTCGCCTAGCCGTAGCGGAGTCGACGTATCGAAACTTGTGATCCGCTTTGGTTACGTGCTTACGTTAGGTTGACGCCTGTTTGACGGCGAGGCGAAAGGCGATACGATGAAGATCCCTTTCCGAGTTGATATGTGTCCTATGACCTAAAGACGTGAATATAACCATGGCTTTGCCATTCCCAAGATACACAATCTTGGTATCGTCTAACATTTACTGCAGTCCTTCATAAAGAAGTTATTCATGCCCTGCGGTGTAATTATGTAACATGATACTTTCCCTCACAGAAGTATCTATTCTAGTAGATAGAACTTAGTAAAAAGGCCTGGGTGATGCCCTTCATCAAGTTAACAAAACAGGCCTAAACTTTACCCACACGTGTCAAGTATTCAAAATTAATCCTAGAGAATTCTGGACGGAAACCTTTAGGAGTTTTGATTAACCTTAATTGAGAAAATACATTTTACGTACACTATAAAAGTAAATTATAAAACTTGCTTTTCTCCAAAGATTGAGTCATCCGTTTTAGCTCAAAGAACTGTTTTTATGTAGCTATTCGTATTTTTTAACCGACTTCGCAAAAGGAGAAGCTACTGCAACTCGACAAGTTTTAACTTATTCTACTTTTACTTACTGCTTCTCCTTTCTTTGCTGCCGCTTCTTCTTGAAGGCTCTCTTAACCCTCAGTAGTAAAAAGGCAGCTCTATCTATAGTTAGCACTGACGGCCGCTTGGTGGCGCTAGGCTCGTCCATCCCCTCCTCTTCGGCCGGCTCATCGCACAACCTCAGGCCGAGCCATCGTTGTTTAGTCGCAGTCCTCGTTGTGACGCCGAAGGGAACACACGTCTAACTAAGAACGCACGCTTCTAATGTTATAGCATTTTTTTTTGTTAAATTCGATCCTACTTAGAACGCGATTTGTAATTTTTACGACACTTAGCACTTTTTTAATTTACACTAATTCTCACTACACTTTTATTTGCGTTTCACGCATGTAAGAAAATCACCTGAAACAAAGAAAAGTGGGTTTTAGTATTTTTGAAAATTAGACTAAACAGTTATACTAATCTGTAAAATAAATGTTACGGTTTGTTTCGTTAGTGATTAAGTTAGTTACAAACATACATATAATATACATTAGAGCTTAGTTAACTTCTAGGAATCATAAACACAATTTTGAAATTGAAGAGTAATAAAACAATTATTCAAAACAAGTATCCATCACTCTATAGAAATAAATTATATAAGTTAATTCAAAGTTCAAGCACCAACCCTATTCAAAGATGAAAATTTGATAGAAAAGTTTATGAATGTTTAACAGATTCTCAATTTCTATACAGAAATGTCTGTTGCGTAAGTTTGTCAGATTTGTCGCTTCAAATGGCAGAATGAATACCATCACGAGTATTGATGGAATCTAGACGAATAGAATATAAATTCAAATTGTTCAGTCATCAGTCAGTTCAGTCGTCAGAGCATCGGAATAGCGTTACTCGTAAATATGAGTCTGTAATTCGATCATAATTTCTTCGTGTTGGTAATAAATTATGTGAAATGTACTAATACTACATTTAATATTGGGAAGTAAATGGTACGCATAAGTACCAATATATATGGTACTCGCGTGCTACAGCTGAAAATCAGCGTCACGAGGTAGTACAAAGTGTTGCCATCTGGCATTATGCTGAGCTGAGGCCCTTTTGGCATAAGTATTTTTGAAGTGAAAACTTCTTTAGCGGCGTTGCACACTTTTTGTAATGGGTAAAAAATGTTAAACTCGCGTCAGGGCATCGCGTCAGGACACGTGACCGTCAGGAGAGATTCCCCCCCCCCCCCTCTCTTTCTACGGCGGCGCCAACCGAAGTGAACCAAGTGAGACACGATAACGGATGGATGGATGGACGGACGGACGGTGACGGTGACGGTGACGGTGACGGTGACGTTGACGGTGACGGTGATGGTGACGGTGACGGTGGCGGTGACGGTGACGGTGGCGGTGACGGTGACGGTGGCGGTGACGGTGGCGGTGACGGTGACGGTGACGGTGACGGTGAAGGTGACGGTGACGGTGACGGTGAAGGTGACGGTGACGGTGACGGTGACGGTGACGGTGACGGTGACGGTGACGGTGACGGTGACGGTGACGGTGACGGTGACGGTGACGGTGACGGTGACGGTGACGGTGACGGTGACGGCGACGGTGACGGCGACGGTGATGGTGACGGTGACGGGGGCGGTGGCGGTGACGGTGACGGTGACGGTGACGGTGACGGTGACGGTGACGGTGACGGTGACGGTGACGGTGACGGTGACGTTGACGGTGACGGTGACGGTGACGGTGATGGTGACGGTGGCGGTGACGGTGGCGGTGACGGTGACGGTGACGGTGACGGTGAAGGTGACGGTGATGGTGGACGCGGACGCGGACGGATGGATGGATGGACAGCTGATGGCTCGACCGTCTGTGTAGTAGCCACACTGCTGTGTATTCGGAAAATTCTTGTTATAAAGTGTTTCAAAAAATGGAAATTGAACAAAGTGCATCGATTAATGAAAAAAGTGACGCAGAAATAGTGAAAAAAACTTAGTTATATTAATTCAATTAATAATTGATTTATTTCAACGTTAATATTCAAGTTTTCACTTCTCGCGGCACTCCCGGAGTGCAACCCGTCTTTTTTTTATACTTTTAAGGTATTTTGTTGTAAAATAATAAATAAGCAAATAATGACTAATACCTAATCTATATATATAAAAATGAAACCCGTTTTCCGTTGTCACGACATAACATGAAAACGGCTGGACCGATTTCGATGAAATTTGGTATAGAGATAGTTTGAGTCCCGGGAAAGGACATAAGATAGTTTTTATCCCGATATTCCTACGGGATCGACATTTCCGCTGGTGAAACCGCGGGGCGCAGCTAGTTAATTAATAAAAAAACTTTTTAACAAAAAATTAAACCTCCGAAAAAACTGAAAAGCAAAAAATAAAAACCTTTTTTATTTTACCTTAATAAATAAGTTCTTAAACTAATGCAAGTATACCTAACTAATTTTGAGTCGGCGCCAAACAAGCAACTTAATATCGTTGCGAGTGGTCGTGCGGAGAGCGCACTTTTTGTTTGGAATGTTAATATTTAGCGCTGGAGATTTCACGTTGCAATAGTAATTTGATTTGGCTATTTCTATAAGGTAATTTAGTGATCTTTGTTCATTGATTGTTTGGCGCCGACTCAAAATTTTTTAGGTATACTTGCTTTAGTTTAAGAACTTATTTATTAAGGTAAAATAAAAAAGGTTTTTATTTTTTGCTTTTCAGTTTTTTCGGAGGTTTAATTTTTTGTTAAAAAGTTTTTATTTTATAATTTTTTGAGGCTATAATTTACTTATTACTGCATGCTTAATTTTTGATTACTTTTAAAATGGCTACCTACCTTACTTTAGATATTAACTGTTATATAATCCTACTTTAACTATTATTTTTTGTATAGTAAAATACTTAAAAAAACAGGCTTTACATACCAACATAGATAGGCCTTTAATTTTAATTGTAATACACAGCTCAGCATTAAAATCTGTGAATGAACAATAAATCACCCCTATTTTCCCACCCTTAGGGTGGGAATTTTTTTTCCAAATTTACATGGAACCAACTTCGAGGTATGTCCTATCCATTAAAAAAAGAATTAACAAAATCGGACTAATCTGTAAAAAGTTATGCGTGGTCATACATTACAATCAGTGAGTGAACTATCAATCATCCCCTGTTTTCCTACCCTTAGGGTTGGAATTTTTTTTCCAAATTTATATGGGACCACCTTCGGGGTATATCCTTTCTAATCAAAAAAGAATTATCAAAATCGGACTGCTCTGTAAAAAGTTATGCGTGATCATACATAAAAAAAAAAAAAAAAAAAAAAAATATACGCGTCGAATTGATAACCTCCTCCGTTTTTCGTCGGTTAAAAATAACAAAATTTAATCCTAACATAACTAAAACTCTACACAATATAAAATATAGCGTCGAAAAATTCATCCGCATCGCTGTCGACTGGTAATGTACCCAAGAGACTGGCGGCATTACCACTTGTATGGCGATGCTTAGCCTCTGACCAAGGTAAAAGCCAGCCGTTGGGTCACAAGAAGGTGTCAACCAGCCGATTCGTAATTTCTTTAAAAAGACGATGAGCACTCGGGCTCCACGACCCGAGGCGGCTATAATTAGCCCAAACGGCTCGAAAATATAATTTTTAAAATAAATTATAAGGTATTTTATTTGTATCTTTCTCTCTTTATTTCTTACTTTTTATACCAAGTTATATTTAAGTCCCATGAAATTTATTAAATTATTTAATCATAATTTTAATAGCTTTTTATATGACCAGCTGCATCATGCCATTTTATGCATTTTCACGAGACTTGAGACACGCGTCATGTCCGCGCCACTGGACATGACGCGCAACCATATTACCATGGATTTAGCACATGATTCTGAAAATTTAAATTTTTCATGGTCTATTTTTTTTTAATATCTTTTAGCTATTCTGATTTTGTCCGCGTAGCGGGTCACTTTTCTATGAAAATTCCGTTTTTTACAAAAAAATTCTTCGCTAGAATCATCTGCTGAATTCATGGTTACAGTTTGCGCATCGATACCACCCTGTATAGCATAGTATAGTAGATTCAAGAAGATAAGCCTTTGACAAACAGCACTGTGCTGTTAATCTACATAAACATTATGATAACTTAGCGGGAAACCAAACCATTTATTAAAATAATTAAACATTTTTAAGATCAAAACAAAACAAATACCTAATAAAAAAATGAAATTACAAAAGTAATTAGGCCCTCAATTTCTAGTTCTGATGTTGAAATTATTTTTCCTTCCCTGAGGCACTCTGGGCTTGTAAAGAATTTAACATAACGCTAGAGCTCTTAGGAGAACGCTAAACGAAAAACGAACAAATAGCGAGGGCAGGCGATGCGATGCATTGGGGTGGGCGGGGGAACAAGAAATTTTAGGCTCAAGTCACACCTAGATGGCAGCGAAGCGGCGAGTAGTTTCAGTGTCATATAATTTTAAACTTTATCTACACTACAAGAAGTGTCGTGAGCCGCCGCTGCGAAGTCGTCGGAGTGCTCGCGGCGCCGCGGGCGGCCGCGCGCCAAGTCAAGTTTCTCAAGCGATGCTATGTATTATAGTAATGAAGCACAACAACTAAATCGCGCCGCAGGAACTCGTTGGATGCGAGAAGCACAAAACCGGTCGAAGTGGAGGTGCTTGGGGGAGGCCTATGTCCAGCAGTGGACGTCTTTCGGCTGAAATGATGATGATGATGATGATAGTAATGAAGATAAAGTTTAAAATTATATGACACTGAAACTGCTTGAGCCTCGCAGACGAAATCACGTCGTCGATTAAAGAACAGTGGACGAATCTGATGAGTCTTCTTTTCTGTTGCAACTGAGGCATATATCCACACTAGCTGCGCCCCGCGGTTTCACCCGCATAAGCTTCGATCCCGTGGGAATATCGGGATAAAAAGTAACCTATATGTTAATCCAAGGTGTCGGCTACCTCTATACAAAATTTTATCAAAATTGGTCCAGCCGTTTGAGCGTGAAGAAATAACAAACATATAAACACACACACACACTCACAAACTTTCGCCTTTATAATATTAGTGGGATAAAAGTAGCTTATATGTTAATCCAGGGTGTCGGCTACCTCCATACAAAATTTTATCAAAATTGGTCCAGCCGTTTGAGCGTGAAGAAATAACAAACATATAAACACACACACACACACTCACAGACTTTCGTCTGTACAATATTAGTGTGATGATGTGATTTTCCACTATGCCATATTACTCTTTACCCCCATGGCTCACTTTGTCGTATGCAACAACAACAGGTCTTTAGTGACCGGCTCCGTAAAACATAATAACAGACTCAGTGGCCTTGGCCCCGGGCTCACAGGAAAGCACTTGGTGTTTTGTTTTCATTACCTAATTTCCTTTGTAAGGCAATTTTGGTCAGCATTGCGTTGGCTATGCAATTACCGATGTGATACTTCCGTTGCGTTATACTGGTTGTAGATAAACATGGAGTATCTTTTGTTATTTTAGTTGAATTCTTTACTTTACAGGTACACACGACTACACATCAAGCTACACATATCCAGTTTTAGCTGAGCTCGCTTTGTATAGGTTTCCCGTACACTCAGAAGTCAGCATAAACTGGTTATGTATACCTAGCTTGATGTGTAGACGTGCGTACCTACATGCAACTAATATTCCCAAAAAGTTGTTTAACATGAACCCTTTTTTTTAGCCTAATGTTGTGTCCCACTGCTGGACAAAGACCTTTCCTTGTTCCTTCCAGACCATAAGTTATAAGTTATTTATCACAATAATATTATAAAGGCATAGGTTTGTGAGTGTGTAAGTTTATATGTTTGTTACTTCTTCACGCTCAAACGGCTGAACCAATTTTGATAATATTTTGTATGGAGGTAACTGACACCCTGAATTAACATATAAGCTACTTTTTATCCCGATATTCCCACGGGATCGACATTTACGCGGGTGAAACCGCGGGGAGCAGCTGGTTTCATAATAAAATGCATTGTGTTGAAAATATTACAGTGATGATAGATAAAATAATAGTGCGATCTGTCTAGCCATTTTGGCCCTATAAACGTTATCATATCGTCATACCACCTTCGGTGTGGTCTACCTTGATGGCGATGTCTTCCCTAAGGCGTCCAGTGAACATGAACCCTTTGGTACTTTTGTGGCGGCAGCTACAACGACACACGTGGACAGCGCATCACGCTGAAGTACCGCAAAATCCTGCATCGCGCAAGCAGTGTTTACCGCGCAACTAGCATATATGTATACAACGTCCCGACATCAATCGTCGGGCAGTTGGCCACCAGACACGACACCCATCTGGTCGGAGGATCCTCCCTTTTCTATGGACGGTGAGTGAACTTTACACCCTGGTCCTCTTCCATACTTCCATACTATATACTAATACTAATATATAATATTATAAACTTGAAAGTAAGTCTTTCTATCTGTCTGTCGGTATGTTACCTTTTCACGCCTAAACCGCTGAACCGATTTCGATGAAATTTGGTATAGGGATAATTTGAGTCCCGGGAAAGGACATAGGATAGTTTTTATCCCGATATTCGTAGGAATATCGGGATATATCGTATCGGGGGGTATATCGTAGAAATATCGGGGATCGAAACTTACGCGGGTGAAACCGTGGGCGCTGCTAGTACCTATATAATACCTTTAATGCCTATTCATGAAGAATGCTACGTATTTAACGTAAAACGGCCATCCAATACCCGAATTCATCATGACTAGTTTTTCTGAACATTTTCCTCGACCGAGGCATATTAAATTATTACATTTACCGGGTAAGCGTTACGTAAAGGGTGTGGGGTAAAGTTTACCCCACACCCGGAATACTTCCAAATCATTTTAGTGATATAGTTTCTCAGTTACCTTTTGAAGATAAAAGAGATAAAGTGTCAAGAAGAAGAAAAATCCCATCCTCAATCTTTTTTATTGTTTTTATTCGCTAATCAAACAACCCGTTCCTTATGTTGATGGTCATCCAAAATACTTCACCAAATCCACCCTGGTGGTCACCATCAGTACAAGGAGGGGAACACCCAATAACTACATTGCCATAATTATAATGTACTAGCTTCTGCCCGCGACTTCGTCCGCGTGAATTTCCTCCCTCCCCCATTCACCCTTTTAGAGGTGGAATTTCGAAAACCCTTTCTTATTGGATACCTACTCTTCACAAAAAACACACCCTCCAAATTTCATGTCTCAAACTCAAACTCAAAGCATTTATTTCAATTAAACCAATTACAGGCACTTTTGAATTGTCAAGGGGTCGGTCAGTCAGAAAGATGAAGCTAGTTGCCCATTCCAAAGAGTAGGTACCTATGGAGAAGAACGGGCAAGAAACTCCATGGACACTCTTTTAAATCAAAATAATATGGTTACAAAGTCTTGGTTACATCATTCATGTTAAAAATTATACATGTGAGAACGATGCAGAACGTTAAAAGCGTCCATAATGAGAAGATGAGAAAAAAACAATTCAAATATTAAATTAAAATAAGCCGTGGCAGCAAAGAGATGACCAGTCCCTACTGACGGCGCCCGTTCACGAACATGACGCATGTATTAGCACCATTCAGCTCAACCATTTTGAAGGGAGCTAAATGATCCAACACACGCGCCACCATCAGCGAGACATTTGAGTGAGCATGACATACTCTCAGCCGCCAGAGCACATTCAAGTCAATGAAAGACGTACCCAGTAAATGGTAGCTTTATAGTATGTACATAGTACTCACACATGTGCTATGCAATTATACAATACAAGGAGATTGAATTTATATAATGCAAAAATAGTATTTTAGGTATTTTCCAATGCTAATCAATTTATTTGTGCGTCCTTATGGAGCAGGACCAGCATTTAGCCAAGCATTTTTATCAGTGATGTAATCCCCCAATTTATAATATGCCTGGCTGCATAGTGTGCGTTTTATACAAGATTTAAATTTCGTTTCATTCAGTTCAAGTATGTGGGTAGGTATTTTATTGTAACATTTTAGACAGTAGCCCATGAATGATGAGTCTACTTTAGCCAGCCTGAAACCTGGTTGAACTAATTGGTCCCTATTTCTAGTGATATAATTGTGTCTTTCACCTCTTTTACTAAAAAGATGTAGATTTTTCCTTACGTACATGATGTTTTCATAGATATATTGACAAGGTACCGTCATGATGTTAATATCTTTAAACAGTTTCCTTAGAGAGTCACGCCTGCGGAGATTATATATGGCTCTGATGGCTCTTTTCTGCAGAATAAAAATAGACTCGATGTCTGCAGCCCGTCCCCATAGTAAAATACCGTACGACATTATACTATGAAAGTAACTAAAATAGACTAGTCTCGCGGTATCAACATCAGTAAATTGCCGGATTTTTCTCACAGCATATGCTGCTGAACTTAGCCGTCCTGCAAGGGATGTTAAATGAGGACCCCATTGAAGCCTTGAGTCGAGCGTGATCCCCAGAAAAACAGTTTCATCGACGAATTCGAGTTTCTCTTGATTCAATACTATCTCACAATTACTACTTTTGACATTTGGTAAAGAAAAAGGTCTCTACGACCAACGGTTTAGGCTGTGTGTTGATATATCAGTCAGTCAGGACTTTGAATTTCATATATATGTTACCGGCAATCTGTATAATCCGTACAATACCTAGGCAATGTATAGAATACCTAAAATGTATAGAATACTTAAAGCGGGGAAGGGGAAGACGTGCGAGCAGGCAGTAAACTCCACGCGACAATTAATAAATATTTTTGAGTGTAATAATTCTTATTCTACTGAAAAAAAAAGTATTGTATTACCTAACTTTTTTATTTATAAAAAATATTTTTAATCAGTAATTGTCATAGATATATACATTTCTATGGTAATTGTTAATTTAAATAAAGTTAATTTTGAGCAAACATGAGCTGTTTTGCAAGTGCGAGTCGGACTCGCACACCGAGGGTTCCGTACAAACCTGTTTAAAATATTTTTATTATAATCAAGACACAGGCACATACACCTAGTTTAGGAGTCAGGGAATTAAAATGATGGTGTCCTTGTTATAAGCCTTATATGTACTTAGTTTTTGTTTCTTGTTTTGTGATGGCTTTTGGTCAAATAAAGAATTTATTTATTTAATGATGTAACTAAAAATTTACGGTTTTCGCAATTTTTCCTTTATCTGTGCTATAAGACGTTACTTCGTACCAAATTTCAAAATTCTGAATTCACGGGAAGTACCCTGTAGGTTTTGATTCCCTTGCGAGTGTCGAAAATTTGCGGCATAAACGGCTGTATCTTTTGATTGCGTTGGCTTAGAAGTTTGATTTTTCACAGCTCCAAGGGACAGTAGACCTGAGTATTTGATATAAATTCCAGCTTGATACCTTCACGCGTTCCTGAGAAAAAGGGTCTTGACAGACAGACAGTCAGACGGACGGACAACAAAGTGATCCTATAAGGGTTCCGTTTTTTCCTTTCGAGGTACGGTACCCTAAAAAAGTAGCATAGTCAGCTTATAACGTTCCCACTGCTGGGACACAGGCCTCCTCTCATCGAGAGGGTGTGGGCTGTTATCCACCATGCGGTCCCAGCGCGCGTTGGTAGGTGTCACACGTCTTCGAATTTTTGGTTCTAGGACTTGCCGGTTTCCTCACGATGTTTCATGAAACAAGTAAAAGGATACTTATTTAAGTTATGGAAGAGTGGAGTCTCAACACAGGCTCATCTGCTTAAACGGAGGCTCCAAATTCCAATCACAGATCTTTTACTGGTTAATAAAATAAAAAAAAACAATTTTCTATTTAATATTTTTTCGTATAATTCAGTTTTCGGTTGATCTTTAGAATTTACAACCACATAATACGTAATAATCATAACAGACGTGGAACACGCGAACTGGAGTGTGTTACGGTGACTTTTACGAAGTGAAATATTTGGCGACACGACTCATCCATTTCGTGTAACGGCCATATTAACTCGTGTTATGATGTACGAACAGCTTCAGAGAAAAGGAACCCCCCAAGACTTTAAAGATTATCGCCCGAGCGCGCTCGAGCCCGCCGTCGCTCGTCGCTCGAGCGATGGCGGGCTCGAGCGCGCGCGCTCGGGCGCGTCACGTGGCTCTGGCCTCAAGCAGCTCCCTCCCCCGCTGCCGCGCGGCGCGGCGCATCCATCTCTGCCCGAGCATCCACCGATCCCACTCAAATATTATTTGCAAGTTTTTAAATAATTATAATATGGTATTTTTTCGGCTTGTTGCCCGAACCGTATCCCAAGAATAACTTAACTTACAAAAAGACACTTTCCGTGCGATTGAGGATACGAACCCGCATCACCAGGCGCCAGCCGATCACATAGACCGCGCCTTATACCACTAGACTATTGAATCAGTTAGCCATCTTAACGAAAATTTGAATAGCTTTACTCCTTTTATCGAACAAGGTTGATAACGGTCTAATCTTCTAGATATTAAGGTTTAAATTTCAACTTCCACCACGTATTATAAATACTAACACCTTACCGTCTTGTTTTACAAAATGCAATTCGTAACTCCTCAATTTACTAAAAGATAAGGTTGAATTTTGCATAGATTTCTTGTTTGGTTGAATAGAATGTGCCTGATTCCGATTGTTGCACTACCTACCGTAATTTTACTTCAGAAACTTAACTAGCTGTATGAACTGCGAGTTAAGGTTGAATTTAGAATACTTCTTCGCCTTATTTACTAAACTGTGATTGAGGGTATAATTACTTTTCAAATCGTTTCGTTTTCGTGTCGATCCGCTTGTGCGTAATTATCTTCGTCGAAATATTATCCAATTTATTAAGTGTTTGAACAGTTGATTATATTAACCGATAGTATTGTTCGATTAATAACTTTTTGAAGGCTAGAATTAAATAAACTGACGACTGAGGGAAACTGACCAGTGATACGCGGACTCTAAAATTGTTGTTCTCTGGGAACAGGAACAAAGCATAAAGAACGAGATATGGCCATAACGGTAAGATTTACGTTATACACATATATGTATTTATTGTTGCAATCATGTTGCATTATTACTGACAAGTTGGATTTTTTTATGTATTCCTAATATTATTATTTTCGTTCCAGAGAAAAACAGTTCGTAGATGGATACAAAGGTATCATGCAACTGGTGATGTGAAATGTGATCGCCAAGGCCCTCGCTCAATAATTGTTTACACTAATGAATCGGGGCGACACCGTAATATTGTGGAAGTTCACTCAGTGACACCCTTCAAAACTACGCGTTCAAGTGTGACTTCAAGAAGTGATAGACAGTGACGGCCATCCTTTCCGTTATTAATAAGCAATTTACTCGGCAGATTTATTGTGTAACTGATCTGATAAAATTACATTGGAACGTATGAGCAATTGTTAATAATTCCCAATATTTGTGGAATCATTAATTCGTAGTTAATCAAAAATAAACAACCTTTATTATTATCAATCCAGATGCTTTTGTTTACAAGTAGTCTTGTAATGTGTGATGCACCATCTGACCTCACATATTTTTATTATTTCTAATGTTGTGTTAAATAAGGGTTATCAGAAAATGTGATAAAAGAGAAAGATGTATATTGCTATACTTTTATAGTTTAGCATGTTGGTTCTTCCTCTGTAATTCACAGGCACAAATGACAACATTTAATTTTTTAATCTTTTTTTCCGATAAGATCATACAAAGTATAAAAAATTAATGTTTTCACAACTTTAAATGAATAAATATTATTGTAGTTGTTTCTAGAAAAATCTATAAATGAACCGTTATCTAATTTTAAACATTCTAAACCTCACCCAGGGTATCTATTTTGTGTTTAGTTAATATTCTAAGTAAATAACCCCAATTTAACACACATAGAAAACTGTATATTCAACCGTGAAGTGGATTCCATGAAGTCCTAGAAATGTAATTAGAGAAATAAATGAATATTGTTTATGCAACATGCCTAGATTTTCTTACAAACCTCATACCTACTTCAACATTTGATTTCTTAAATAATAATTAACAAAAATCACATAACAACCTATAAAAGAAACAAAAAAAAACAAAAAAAGAACTTCTCGTCCGAGAATTTAAACTCGAGACCATCGAATTGTTAAGCCGCTGTCTTAACCACTAGACCAACACGCCATATACAATACGTTACAAAAAACTTAAATGGGTTTAATGTCATTCCCAAAAGGGGTTCCCTTACTTTGAAGCGGACTGTACCACTGCGCCAAATGTGAAGCCATTTTTACGTGTCAGTGACACACTTTTTTACATTCACATATTTGGCCGTCGTGGCTAGGAATGGCCATAAAGGCTCTGGCAGACAGGCGCGACGCGACTTTAGTACAACAATTTCCATGAAGCTTTCATAGAAATTGTTCTACTGCAGTCGTGTTAAAGGTTAAGAGTAAGCATACACGATCGTCTAATTAATTTCTGTTAATCACACTAATATTATAAAGGTGAAAGTTTGTGAGTGTGTGTGTTTCTATGTTTGTTACATCTTCACGCTCTTGCAAAAAGCTGGAAAAATTTTGATAAAATTTTGTATGGAGGTAGCTGACACCCTGAATTAACATATAGGCTACTTTTTATCCCGATATTCCCACGGGATCGACATGTACGCGGGTGAAACCACGGGGCGCAGCTAGAGTTTAGTTTAGCAAAGACAACGTCATTCAACCTCTGTATGCCAAACGATTCTTGATTGTAATCGGATCTACTAGAAAACGTATCATTGTCATTTTTCTATCTTTTCAAAACATACCTTAAAACATAAACATGAGGTTCTGTTTTCGATTCCCAGGGCTTTATTTCACTATGACCACTCAAAGATTCCTAGCTAATCACGCCAACCTCGCGTTCATTTCGCGCGGTTTCGTTCATTGTTTCATAGAGAATACGGCCTCAGATCGGGCACAGTGTTATTGGGGTTCGCCATTAGAAATTTCTCAGTAACACGTTCCGGCGCGGTAAACGAGACACAGTAATAGATCCTTGAAAGTGGTAACAGCCCGGAGTCGGATATGTGCCCGGGTGATAGCAATCTAGGCTCACACCCTATAACATGGGAGTTATAGGGGGTGAGCATAATAGGCAAAATGTGGGTGTACTTCAAGTACGCCTCTCCCTAACCCTCAAGTAATTACAGGTTGTTATGTTATGTACTAATTATTAATTTTTACCTGAAGAGCGTTTACGACGTACGGCATTTCATACAAACTTTCAAGCCCTTGCTTTTCAAAATGAATGAAACGATTTTAATGAAACTTCGTACACATACCTAAGCAGGTAAAACTTCGTGCACATAAGCAGGATACAAAGGTGTAAAAAGTTAGTAAAGAACATTTTCGAAATGTCTTATTTTGAAAAGATGACTGGAAATCTCTGTTTCTATGGAAAAAAAATCGGTCCAATTTGGCTGTAACACTATTTTTCGAAAATGTTCTTACTAACTTTTTAGACTTTTGTATCTTGCTTATGCGTACGAAGTTTCATTAAAATCGGTTCATTCATTTCGAAGAACAAGGGCTCGAAAGTTTGTATGAAATGCCGTACGTCGTGAAACGCTCTTAAAGCAGAGACATTACCTTTTTAGGACTTTTCGCTCGTAGGAAGACTTGCTGTTAGGACAAAATGTCCTAAAGGGTCGTTTTGCTAGGACCATTTGCTGCTTTTAGGACTTTTAGATAAGAAGGGGCTTTATCTACTTTCTCGAAACCTAAGGTTATGAGTCAGGACCACTTATTTTGTAGTCTTGAGTCTAGTCTAAAGAAACCAGGGCCGTCCAAAAGCGCGTTGGGTAGACGATATCGTCAAAGTCGCAAGAAGCACCTGGATAAGGGATGCAAGGGACCGAGAAGAAGAAAGAGGATGCCTATACCCCAGCAGTGTGTGATTCCAGGCTGAAATGATGATAATGAAGAGTCTGTCTGGAGTCACTATATTGCGTCTAGATTGCACAAATCACTGTGTTAATTGTACCGATGAACAAATAAAAGCTATTTTGATTACGAGTGTGTTACCAACGCAATTAAAAGGCGCAAGGTAGGATTATAGAGAAAACCATTAATTGTTAGGTAACTGTGACATCAATATTTCTCTCTGCAATTCCATATAAACACAAGTTTGCGTTATTAGATCAAATACCGTATAATTTCAGCTTATTTAAGCAGCAAATTCATTTATAAACTGCCTGCAATGCATAAATTACTTACATTATAATCCGATTCGTGAAATTACTGCCAAATTATGCAGGAATAGCGCAAAATATCGGTATTTATAAATAGAGGGATGATTAACGCTTCATTGTTCGAGCAAACGTGGAATGCAATAAATACCGGTAACATTGGTACATTGACCAGTTATTATTCGTAATGATAATATTTAGCAGGTCAAATTATTGCTTATTTATTACCTACAGCAGCAGTGGCCAAGTGGGCCAAATGGGTGGAGCAGTGGTGGCCAAGTTGTAACGGCCGCGACTTACGAGTTGTAGGTCGCAGGTTCGAATCCAGACAGGCGCTTTACTTTGTGTAAATTATTACATCACCACTGCTCTCAAAACGGTGAAGGAAAACATCGTGAGGAAACCGGCATGTCCTAGAACCAAAAATTCGAAGACATGTGACATCTACCAACCCGCACTGGGCCCGCGTGGTGGATTGCGGCCCACTCCCTCTCACTGAGAGGAGGCCTGAGTCTCAGCAGTGGGAACATTATAGGCTGATTATATACCTACATACCTTTTTGTAATGGATTTTGGCTAGATCATACACGGAAAACTAAAAAGACTTTTAGTCACACTGCAGTTGTTATCATCATTATTTTGAACCAAAAGACATCCACTGCTGGACATAGGCCTCTCTCAAGCACCGCCACTTCGACCGGTTCTGTACTTTCCGTATCCAGCGAATTCTTGCGACCTTCACAAGGTTATCGGTCCACCTTGTGGGAGGCCTTCCAACGCTATGTCTTCCGGTACGCGGTTGCCAGAACCTTTCGGCCCCATTGACCATCTGTTCTGCGACCAAAGCCCTGCCTACTGCTACTTAAGTTTGGCAATTCTTCTGTATATGTCGGTTACCTTAATTCTCCTATTTTATACCTAAAACTTACATTTAGAGACTAACTACTTTATCCGATTATACAATATAGTATTTTGAAACTAAAACCATGTGTGGTGTGTGCATAAAAAAAAAACTAACCCAAAAGCGGCTAGCAGCAAGGTCAAAACTATGTGAATTTATTTACCCGTATTTTAAACTTAAATTTCAGGGACATTACTTATCTTCTTTATAAATAAAAAATGAATCGCTGAAATGTATGTACGCGCATAACTTCTGAACGACTGCACCAAATTAGTTCATTCTTTTTTTGTTGTATTCGGTATTGCCAGGACAAGGTTTATATGAAAGAAAATTTCGGTAATTCGAAAAAAAAATGTAACCTTGCGAAGCTGGGGCGGCGGGCCGCTAGTATCCAATAAACCCTAGTCTTAAGTATACCGAACTGGCCAACAAGCTAGTTGAATGCAGTAAGCGGACGGACACTTTGTCCCGGCTCCCGGCTCCCGTCCCGGCGCAGGCAAGGACATTCCACATTAACCCACTTTGTCCGCTAAATGCTGTAGTGTATAACGGTCTTATATTGCTTTTTTATATTTTAAACGGAACTATGATTTTGTTGGCTTTTGTACGTTATTGTTTTTTAGCATCTTTTTTATACTTAGGTACCTAAATAATGAAGAAATATGAACGCAACCTTCTGTCATGTTGACGAACGCGACGATTAACTAGTGTCAAATTCATATTTTATACTGCTTCCTTCCTGATCCTCTGGATTGCCTTTGCAACGATGGGCACGCTTTATTTTTTTAATCTTTAATTCTCTTACTATACGAATCAATTCATAACTCAAGTCACACACATATTATTATGTTTTCATCAATTAAGTATACCTATTGTACTTACTTCTGGTATATGCAGTTTTCCTAGAACCAGACATTCGATAGTAAACGGCCCAGTAAAACATCAAGGTTTGCTAAAGTTTTATACTACCTACCTACTACTGCATTTTTCTTGATGTAAAATATACCTATGATTTGTCTATTACAAATCAACTTGAATGAAATTGCAATGATTTCATACCGGATCAATATCCAAGATTCATTTAAACTTATCCACGATCAAAACAAAATCTTAAAAACTACTTCAGAAACAAATCATCCACAAAAAGACAGTCATCATAACAGAGTTATCAAACTTCCACTAACTGTATAACTCTAATGAAATAAAGTACCTACCTACGTCCCAACCACTTTATGTCTAAGTATATTATTTTTCTTTTAAAGTCCACTGCGCCCTCCAAGTTTCGTTCAATAGAACACGTTGGCCCGTGTCATTCCTTATAAAACTTTATGCCGTTGCTGTACTAAATCGACCTTGACAGACAGTGCACCCAATTTCGTTCGACACAAAGTTTTCGAAGACGAAGGGAATTGGACGGTTGAAGTTTATTAATGCTTAATGCTATGGGGGCGTAAAACGAGGAACTATCGTGACAAGATTTGTGTCACGGGTTTTGAAAAAGGATTATGTTTAACCGAACTTTTTGATCTTCTACTGATGGCCACTTTTATAAATTAATGAACCCCTTAAAAGGTTTTTGCGCTTCTAATGATGCCCAGTTTTTAAAAATATAGGGGCCGCTTTTTGACTTACTGGCCTTTTTTTAACATTTGATCGCAATAACTATGCTAGGGTATCCCGACTAAATGGGACAGGTTAGGTTGGAACTGGGACCAGCCACGCGCGAGCCGAATTGGTCGCAGTAGATAAGCTAGGGCACCCCCCAAACGGGTTACGTTAGATTAGAACTGCGACCACACGCGCTACATCCAAGTTTTTTTTTGGTGGCGATTTAGTATTTTTAGTCTCTTAGTTCGTGGTAATTTTCTTATGTTCTCAAATTTCAGGGTCATAAAAATTGCTTGTAAAAAAAAACCTGGGTTTGGAAGATGATTAGGTAAACAAGCCTGGCTAGCCTAGGGGCTAAAATCTAGCTTCCACTACTGGTAAACAAAATTGTTTGTTCAATCAAAATTGCTAAAAATCCAATTTATTTCGTTTAGGTATCATTTTCAATCCAATGACTTCTAGATACGGCGTCTAAAGCAGAAATATAAATTAAAGTTAATAGAACCAATCAAATTTCGAGAGGAATTATAATCATAATAAAAATTTCTGTAATTGTCCCAGGAATTCAGGAAATTGTTTCTCAGCATACACTCGTGATCAGTGAATCTTCCAATTAGGCTGACCTGCTTTTTAGCTGACTTGATTTAATCTATTTCACTTCTTTTATCAATATCAAGAAAGACGTCCACTTCTGGACATAGACCCTCAAGCATCGCCACAATACCTGGACCTGAGGACCTAGACAACGATAAGTCGATAACGATGATGGAAAGTCTAGAAACTACCCAAAAGCTGTTGTCAATCCTGTTTGAAAGTCGTTGTAGAAACTAATTTTTTTGAAGGCGGATATCCACCCAGGTCTTTGGTCTACCTAGTCAAGTGGGTACCAACCATGCTGCACTGGCTGGTACCCACCTGACTGTAACTCCAGAACCACACCTCGGACACTCCATGCAACGCTCGCAAAATAATTACCTATTACTACTACATAACCAAATGACGTTTGTATACGTGCAAATGTGTGCGTGAAATCTAGTAGGGTTGGCTGTCGTGCGTAGCGTAAATAAAAATGGCGCGAAAAGCGATTTGTCTCGGGGAACCGAACGACGATGGCGCGGCGGCCGCGGCGCTGCCCGAACGTGTGCATTATATAAGTATCTATGATTATTATGAACTGACCTTGTAGTTCAATTGTTTATTTATATAGTCGTGTTCGTAATGAAATAAAAACACTAAAATAGTTTAGTTTAAATGACTTATCTATCAATAATCGGTTATTAAATCGCATGGTATTAAAAATGCGAAATCTTACAAACAGTTTATGTAAATACGAATTCGGAAAAGCATCACAATATCCAACCATCGTGATTAAAACTCAAATAAAACTTTTAAATCGCAAAATTGTGTGTTCGTGTCAACAGTACAGCGCTGCGGTTCGCGAGCGCCCTTGCTAAAGAGTCGGCGACGAATATCTCGAAGTGCGGGGTGAGGTGCGGTATCTGATATGAGCGCGGGGAAGGGAGTGTCCTTTCTGTACGTAGTACTATTAAGTATTCTGTGCCAGAACATAATCAGCCTATATCGCCCACTGCTGGGACACAGGCCTCCTCTCGGTGAGAGGGTGTCACTCCAGAACGCTTGAGTGCTAATGCCAACCGCCAATTTTCTTTCCAGAAACCGGTTTCGTACAACGCACCCGTTGTACTAAACCCAGTTTCAGGAACGAAATTATCGACGTATCAGAATAAAACGCACGTCACTGTGTGATCCGATCAACCGATCGACACAGTCAACCAATCACAGCAATTTACGAGCGGTTGACGATTTCTTAGATAATTTTTGTGTTAAATTTCGTTCCAGACGCCGGGCGTGGCTTACGATTCCTTCCCATTTTACGATACCAGCAAAGTTACTTCGAACCTCCAAAAAGGCCAATAAAACTGGCCATAACTAAAGTAAGGATGAAGCTTCATAATTAAAAGAGCTATCCTGACTTATGAACCATACACATTGAGTGCCCTTTTACTTCTTTGTTGTTATGTGTTTAGGAATGCTGAGCATTTAGGCCCGTTATCAAATGCTTTATGGTGAGTGGAATTCTTTGAGAAACTACCTTGGTAACTAGCTGTTGTAATTATATTATGTACCATCATGATTTGTACCAGTATATGCAAAATAAAATATCTTTATCTTATCTTATTTGTTAAAAACTGAGCAGGTACTTTTTGCACTTCATCATTTCAGCCGAAAGACATCCACTGCTAGACATACGCCTCCCCAAGCGCCTCCACTTCGACCGGTTCTGTGCTTCTCGCATCCTACGGATTCCTGCGGCCTTCACAAGGTCGTCAGTCCACCTTGTGGGAGGCCTTCCAACGCTATGTCTTCTGGTACGCGGTCGCCACTTCAGAACCTTTCGGCCCCATCGGCCATCTGTTCTTTTTGCACTTGTTGTACACATATTGTGATGTGTAACGGCAATTTTTTCATTTTGTCAGTTTTAAATGTGAAAATTATAAGTAACTTCATCTTTACTGTAAAGTTTGGGAACCTTAGAACTAGGTAAATTAATGGCTAATAATATTAGCGATTTTGAAAAATTTTGGCTCTCTATGTGTGTGAATACTTACACCGAAATGAAGAAGAAGGCCTATGCTATGTCCAGCAGTAGACTGCGATAGGCTGGGTTGGTTGATTGATTAAGAAGAACATGGGAATACCCGAAGAACATCATAACTTCTCTCTCCCTCTCTTCATGTCTGAAACCATCGCTTAAATCTATTACCCCAGGAAATATTTATACACAAGCGACCCGACTTCAAACAGCTTCAGTAAATATTAGGTATACAGGGTGGTCAAAAAGTCGTGGATCAAACGAAATAGGGAGATAAAGGAGGTAATTTCCAACAAAAAACCTTTCTACGGTATGGCCATAATTCAATTGCCCTAAAAGTTATGAATATTTTTGTATATAAATTGTGATGTAACTCAATAAAACAAACGGTGTTGTATTATTACTAGATAATGTATCAGCACTACAAAAGTTCTAGTTCTCTGGGTTCCAAATTTCAAGAGCAATTAATTTTTTTCCAAAAATCTTGAAGCGTTACCAAAAATTATTTCTCACTATAAAACCGTTGGAAATGACCTCCTTTATCTCCCTATTTCGTTTGATCGACGACTTTTTGACCACCCTGTATATTATGCGAAAACCGTCAATATTTTACCTACAACGTTCAACGAAGCGCATATAAACGGCATTCCGAGCTTACAATTTATATTGCATGGACAATATCCTCTGCATGCAGCGTGTAGTCGTATAAATAAGTAAATACACGTATTGACTAGCTCGCGGAGTCATGGCTTTGTTGTGGGACTTCAACTTGTTACAACTTCGCCAATGGCAGGGTATTGATTGTTTAAGACAAATAACTGTACATGTTGGGTTTTGTCGATGAGTTTTCAATTGCTGCTGAAGGTTTATTTATTTTATTTTAACTGTGAGGTTTCTGGCACGATTGCACCCCCATCTTCCCATCTCCGCATCTCCCCGAAGGTGGACACGGTGGACAGTAACTGTCCACTGTGCATCACACTGGAAAATTAATATGACGTATGTTGACAATTTGCTTACTGTGCGGCCGACGAGAGAATGCGTTCTTGACACCTGTCAGTTTCATACAAACGAATACGTGTTTTCCGAATTTGATTTTTGATCCCGGGGGAATATCGGGGTAAAAACTATCCTATGTCCTTTCCTGGGACTCAAACCATACCAAATTTCATCGAAATCGGTTCAGCGGTTTAGGCGTGAAAAGGTAGCATACAGACAGAGTTACTTTCGAATTTATAATATTATTGTATGGATTATAATTGCAGCACTGTCAGGTGTAAGGAACGCATTCTCTTGACAGCCGGCCACCATACGTAAATTCACGTTATTGCCTTTCCATACTACCACACCCCGGACACTCCATACAACGCTCGCAAAATAATTACCTACTACTACTACATTAAAAAATGACGTTTGTATACGTATGAATGTGTGCGTGAGGTACTTGTGTTTGCGAGCGCTCTTGTTAAAGAACTGCGACGAGTACGCCGAAGTGCGGGGTGAGATGCGGTAACTGATGTTAGTGCGGGGAAGGGAGTGGCCTTTCTGTACGTAGTACTTTAAGTATTCTGTGATACTACTGTCAAAGAATGACAGTTATGATTTGAATATACGAAAAATAGTACTTAACAATTGATTTCCCTGAATTTTCAGTATATAATGCACAGATTAACGTAGCAGTGAAGTCCAAAACCGGTCGAAGTGGAGGTGCTCGGGGGAGGCCTGTGTCCAGCAGTGGACGTCTTTCGGCTGAAATGATGATGATGACGATGATGAAAGTATAGGCAATAGCACCTTACACAGAAGTTATTTTCATATTAATATGGTTTGTATGGCCTGCTCTCAAAACAGTGAAGGAAAACATCGTGAGGAAACTGGCATGTCCTAGAACCAAAACTTCGAAGACATGTGACATCTACCAACCCGCACCGGACCTGCGTGGTAGATTATAGCCCACTCCTTCTCGAAGAGAGGTGGTCTGTGTCCCAGCAGGAGGAGCATTATAGGCTGATTATGTTATGGCCTTGTATTAGGTATACATACATTAATTACCTACCTACAGACACATGAGTAGACAAACGGAACAGAGGCAAAGCTTCTTAAGAACGTGCAAAATTGTTACCTATTTTCGTAGGGTTGTCACAATAGGTGAAGACAAATTAAACAAAACATTTGTTAAATAGATTTATTATTCAGTATGATTTACAAATTACTTACTCTAATAATTTTCTTTTTATAATTTTTGTTTTTTAATCATTTATTGTTTCTTTTAATGGTGTGGTAAATGCTTTGAGCTGAAACAAAAATAAAATGGAAATGCAAACCGAACACTATTATACAAAAGACATAGGTAGACCTATATTTTAAAGATTATATACCTATTTTTTAAATATTTATTTAATTTCAAGACCTACTAGTAGCGAGAAATAAGTACGATGTAGGTATTAATAATAAGTTTCGATTAAAAATGCTTTTTAAACTCGTATTCAAACATTCATGATCATGCTATTATGGCCGTTGATTATCAAAATTCATCTATCATAAAAATGTCGTGATCGTGCTACTAACCGTTGAAGAGTTCCCTGGTGAGGAGATAATCCTGAGCGCAGCGTCAGTTTATATCTTATTATTGCATTATCACCGAAGTTACGCAGGTATACTAAATTTCAGCTCAATCAGACATCGGGAAGTGGTTCAAACCTTACTTGCAATATTTAAACTTAACACATATACCTACTACATACCAACCCATCCACGTACCTACAAATATATAGTAAAAACTTGTAATAATAATAAAAAGGTAAAAACACACCGTGTACAACTGTCTTCTTATCAAAAAGGTACAGAGGCCAGCACATTAAGCTACCCCAATGTGTCAAATATTCCCAATTGAATATGAACCTTATTACTTTGTAGTAAAATTGAAAATCTATCAAAGAAATTTGACAGATTGGGGTAGGTTGATGTGCTGGCGTCTGTACTTACTTGAAAAAGAAGTAATCAAATATTTACTTACCTTTTGTACTCCTTGGGATAGTTGCAGTATGATATATCTTTATTTTTTCTAGTATTATTCATACACACAGTACAATAAACCACCATTATTAACAATAATATACCGCATTTTTACATTAAAATATTCAAATTTGGAACTAACAAAACAAACAACGTGCGTCGCACTGACCCTGAGATTGTCAACTAGCTGTGCCAGCGTAAACCGGTTTTTTCCAGTCTCGCCGCGTACGTGACAAGCGGCCAGTGGTCACGCACACATGCCCCGCGTGCTTGTAGTAGTGCAACCGATTCGCGCGGTTGTTTGAAGCTTTGTATCTGTTCCGTTTGTCTAATCATGTGCTACAGAGATCGTAAGTACATGAAATGATACTGATGCCAAATAACAATAACAAATCGTTATGTGCCTCAGGTGTAAAATAGGGTACTTAAATAATATAACGTAGGTAGGCATATTTTATAACCTAAAACTGTCAAAGGGAAAATAAATCAAGTATTTTTACGAGATGTGTGAAAATCCATAAATATACAGGGTGGTCCAAAAGTCGTGGATCAAACGAAATAGGGAGATGAAGGAGGTCATTTCCAACAAAAAATCTTTCTACAGCATGGTCATAATTCAATTGCCCTAAAAGTTATGAATATTTGTGTATACCGAGTTCTTGTACAATTAGACGAATTTAAAAAAAATGTGATATAAAACAATAAAACAAACGGTGTTGTATTACTACTAGATAATGTATCAGCACTACAAAGTTCTATTAGGGCTCTGAGTATCAAATTTCAAGAGCAATTTATTTTTTTCCAAAAATTTTGTAACGTTACCAAAAATTATTTCTCACTTTAAAAGTGTTAGAAATGACCTCCTTTATCCCCCTACTTCGTTTGATCCACGACTTTTGGACCACCCTGTATACATACAGGGTGTTACAGAAAGGGTATATCAATACAAACGGGTTGAAGAGTGTATCTGATCTAGAATCTCCGTACAAAATTTCAGCTCAAAAGCATTACCTTTGAAAATGCCTAAATTTGTTTTATTTCGACATCACGGCGCTGCACTGGCGCGCGGCGGCGTGATGTGCGTATACTAGGCGCACAGACACACTACAGATAATGGATAATGACCCTCCTAGTGCGGTGACACGTTTGTTATGATTTCAATTTAATAAACTATCGAAATAAAAAAAATATTAAGCATTTTCAAAGTTACTGCTTTTGAGCTGAAATTTTGTACAGAGGTTCTAGACCAGATACACTCTTCAACCCGTTTGTATTGATATACCCTTTCCGTAACACCCTGTATATAGGGTTAGTTATCAAAGACCAGCCAAATTTAAGGGTGTCTATCAAACTGAACAACTTTCTCCATGGGACCAATATCGTAATCGCGAAAAACTTATCAACTGTCCTATGGGACAAGTACACTACTACTACTAGTACTACTGTACTATGGGCAATCTTCAATACCTACTCGACCTAAGAGTGTATTATTTAATTTAATTTATTCATTTACTTCGGACAACAATAAAGTCCATTTTGTTAGTAAAATATCTTATAACTAGTGTTAGTAAGTAGTACACAAAACAAGGAGAAGAAAACTAAGGAGAACATAGTAGGTGACAGAGGCAGGATGTGCAGAGAACGATAACGCAAAGCATTAACTACCTGACCATTCTCCCCACATAATGCCTCAGAAAAGGGGAGTAAGGACTCTCCACCACTGTTTTCAGGATGCGATTGTCACTGACCCGCGTTCTACGCATCAGTGATGCGACTTTTTTGCGAATCACTGCATGGAAGCCGTCAGTTCGGTTCTGAGCAAACATCTCCGATGCGCTACAGAAACGGGGCAGTTTTAACAGCATCCTAAAAACATTGTTGTATTGGATGCGTAGGACATCTAGCGATCTTTTGGTGTAGCTGACCCACTAACCCCCCGCATACAGACCTTGACAAAACGCCTTGAACGGGTGATTTTGACTTGGTCCGCACAACGAGAAAATCTACGGGCCAACATGTTCCCTCGGACACTATTATGGGACGGCTGAATTTTTATTCGCGATTGATAGACTTTTAAGAAACTTTCTCTGCATTTCTACAACCGTAGGTAATTCTAGATCTTTAGATTTTTTAATAATCTCTATAAAACATAAAAATCGACATCAAACATGCAAACTTCGTCACGTCCCTCAGACTCGTTACCTACCCAAATATGAAATCGTTAAAGAACATATTGAACCAGCTACTTTTACGGCATTTTATGACGAGTTGGACTTTCAAATATTATTATGTACCTACATGTAAGATTATGTAAGTAGGTAGTAGCTAGGTAGGTAGGTAGCTTCCTTGAGGAATGCCCTGCTCCCTTGAGGAATGCCCTGCTTGGGCAGTGCAGCGCCGTGACCTCGTCGCGGCGGTTGGTGCTGCGGATACTCTCTCGCTTCCGGACGTGGTCCAGTCCATGGTCGGAAGTGAGAGCGCGTTCGACACTGTCGCCTCCTTCTGCGAGGAAGTGATGGTCGCGAAGGAGGCAGCGGAAAGGGAGAGGGAGGATACAACCTCCCTTCGAATCCGTAGTAGACGCACCGGGCGCCGGAGTACGCGGAACGATCTCCGGCCGCCTTAGGGTGAGGCCTGCAGGCAACAGACTTGGGGAGTTTGTTGCCTGAACAGTGAAAGGCCCGAGACGGCGGCGCGCCGTGTTCCGCGCGCGCCTCTCTGTAGAGGAATGGTGGCCGTTTGCGGCCGCTGAGGGTGACGGGGTCCGCATGGATTCATGCGGGCCAACACCTGGCCGGCGGAGCGTGATGAAATGCGCAAGCACTCCAGCACCCCGGCTAAAGGTAGCAGCAGGACACCGTGTGGTTTTAGTCAGTAAGAGTCTGACAGACCCCTCCATCCACCCCAGGGTGGTGGACATCCATGAGGACTTCCACAAGATAAAAAAAAAAAAAAAAAAAAAAAGGTAGGTAGGTAGCTAGGTATGTATTTGATTGTTGCTTCATCAACATCCTCCTGCTCTTATCCTAATTAATATGGAGTTCTTTTTTTTATTGCTTAATGACACGCTCTTGACCTCGATCACGCTTGATGGAAAGCGATGGATGAGGTCTATGATGGAACGAGCGTGCCCAAAAGATGCCTAAGGCACTGAAACTCCCACGCATCGACGAAGCACAGCAGGCTGCTTGACGGCCGGACTCCGGTGGGAGGGTGGTCGCAAACCAGGCGGGCGTTAGCCCTATCACCGCAAGTGAAGAATTGGCCAGTCAAATAAGGTGTTGGGTGTGACTGTCCAGCATGCGCCGAGTGCTTGGTCTAGTTGAGTGACTGGTGGAACAAACTGCGCTACACGAGGAGGCTTCTTCATGCATCCCTTTCAAAATGAAAATCCAAGATAGCGACAACTTGACATGAGAGTTTCTAAAAACGTGTACTATAGGCTTATATACGCTTAACTGAGACGATGCCTGAGGTAGCTGCGCGGTGCGGGAGGGAGGGGTGAAAGTTGTCACAAGTTGACGAATCACAGAGCTGTCGCATCACGTCACCACACCCCTCCCGCGCCGCGCTGCTACCTCGGGCTGTGTATTAAAAACGCGTATTCAATTATTTCTTTCTCTCTCTCTCTGTCTCTTTCTATTATATACGAGTGTGTGTGTGTGTGTGTACTAGCTTCGTAGAGAACTTCGTTCCTGAAGGAGTTGCTTTGGTTCTAGGTCATGGTTTCCTCACGATGTATTCCTTCACCGTTTCGAGAGCAGTGGTGATGAAATAATTTACACAAAGTAAACGCCTGTCTGGGTTCGCACCTACTACCTACAACACGTAAGTCGGGTCGTTACCACTGCACTGTTGCCCTAGACTGATAATATGCTAAACGATAACGTTAAGAGTTATTCTTCTCCCTTTAAATCCATCTAAAGGTTTGTGATGGAAGAGGTTAACGTGGAGAGATAAAAATTAATAAGACCACGTAAAGTGTCAACATAAAAGAGTATTTTTTATAAAAAAAAATACAATGAAGAGAGGAAGGGTCTTGGTAGGTTTATGGTCGCGTCTTTAAAAGATCGCTTTTAGCGATAAGACCGCCCGTTGTGTCGCCCTTTGTAATGTTTCTACATTTATATCTGTTATTTTGAATAGTGTAGGTACATAATAAAAAGTATTCTATTCTAAAGACAAAGTATGCGAAATTTAGACGTTCCTAAATTAAACAGTTACTGTTACTGTAGCCTGCATCATCCCACTCCTGGGCAAAGGCCTCTCCTCTTGACTTCCAGCTCTTTCGTCTCTACGAGCGAGAGAATCGCGGCGATATTATCGTCGTGTCACGTATTTCTATACACTCTCTTAGAACGTGTCTCCACACGACGATATCATTGCGGCGAAAATTTGATCGCTCGTTCGCTCGTGGAGACGGCCCCTAAGTGGACCACTGGTCGTTTGTTTTCTTCAGCTCGTCTCAACATCTACTATGGTGTCAGCCGCGCCTCCGTCTAGCTGTATTGTGCGTCGTGTCTCAGATATATCACGTCGAAGTTAAGATATTATCGAAGAACAGCATGCCGGAGTAGAGTACGTCGAAATTGACTCATGATGACGGAGTACCATTGTTGTCGAAGAAGCACGTCGTCGAAGTCGCGTTTTTTCCTAGTTAAGTCATGTCGAAGAAACGCTTTGTGGGAGTGTAGTAGTGTAGGACTTAAGGTATTTCGAACTTAAGTATTGTCGAAATGAAGACGTGTCGGAGTTCCTTAGTGTCGAAATAAAGTCATGTCGTACTCGTATTACAGTTTGTCAAAATTCAGTTGGTAAGTCGGGTTCCACGTAGTGGTGATCTTAGCCCACAACTCATTGGGCTTTACCTACGTATTACAGCACTCTATGTAATCATCAGGCAAATACCATGTACGAAGCGAGGCCAGGCCACGGCCAATAGAATTACCAGTTAAATCCAGAACCTAATCCAATTCGGCCACTTTCCTATTAATAATTGAAAGCTCGTACGACCGCGCTTGAAACAGTGAAATGTGTTAATTAATTCGAACTAGTTTCCGAGAAATCGTACGCCACAAACCGAATATTCTCTCATTTACAACAAAATTAAGTTAATGAAATAAACCTCGCCACAATTGCACCTGTTCTAAATTTATTCAACGTGAAACGAACTTTGAGAAAATAATATCCCTTCAATCAAATTCACTAATTTCATACTATTAAAAAATCAAGCAGTGGTGGCCCAGTGGTAATGGCCGTGAGTTACGTGTTGGTCGTAGGTTCGAACCCAGACAGGTGCTTTACTTTGTGTAAATTATTTTATCACCACTGCTCTAAAAATGGTCAAGGAAAACATCAACAGAACCAAAAATTCGAAGACATGTGACGTCTGCCAACCCACACTGGGCCCGCGTGGAGGATAACCACCTACTCGCTCTCACTGATAGGAGGCCTGTGTCCCAGTAGTGGGAAGTTCCCACTACTGGGACACAGGCATCCTATCAGTGTCTCCTGATTATGCTGATTATGTTGTAGGGTAAGGATGCCTATTATGAGATAGGCGCTAAATATGAGATAGCAAGGTATTGGTCAAACTATTCACGTCAGCCATTTGGCGCTAGTGTCGCTCGAATCGACGCAGCGACAGCGCTAAACCTGTGTTGAGTTAAACCCTATATTTTTTATTTTAGATGCCCCCCATCAAATGGAAGACCTGGGACCACACTGCCATGATACAGGCTGTGAATGCAGTACGAAGAAACGAAAGGGGTTACCTAAGAGCTGCAAAACGATTTGGTGTATTTTTATTTTTGTTACTACCGTATATATGTTTATAACTTTTCTTTTGATATTTTTATTAAAAATGCTAAATGTGATTATGATAATTTAGCATAGCTCAAATCTTTGTTAAGTGTAACTAAAGTATTAACAATAATTATTGTGAACCCATTTTGAAGACTGATGATAGTCTATAATTTAATAATTAAAGTAGGTACCTACCAAAATATTAAGACTGATGTTTGTCTATAATATTTAATTACTAAGTTACAATAAAAATGTGATTATAATGACATTAATATTGTTTTTTTTTTGTTTGTCTATCCCTTAAATTTTTAGGAACCTAATTTATGAGATACTATCTTACATTAGCAACCCCTAATATCTCATAATAGGAGACCATTTACCTTGGACTTTTTTTCTAGTATTTTCCACTTTTTACAGCACAGCCAGAAAAATATTGTATTTAGCACTTAATACCTATTACACATTTAAAGTACATTAAATTTCCTATCTAAAACTATACCTGAGAAAGCTTCAAATGTAACGGTTTTGGTTTTATAGTCAAAAATAGAAATGATATCTCATAATAGGCATCCTTACCCTACTACTAAAACAAATGCCAATGCAGAAACTAAAATCTTGTTTGTTAGTAAATTATAGTTAAACGAGCATGTCACAAACCGTGGCTTAAAACAAAGGAATTCATTATTAACTACCAACAACCATTTCACATTGACACCTGTAAACCACAATTAACGTTTCGCTGTGCTGAATTTTACTGACACAATGCGGGCTGCAGAGGTCATGTACGCTGGTCCACAGAGTTCTAACAGCTATTAAAAGTTTGTCATTTTGTGGTGTATTAAAAGGACGAATAATTTTGTTTTTAATACCATTATAAACCGTTTTGGTTGGAAGAAGTATTATTTTTTGAGTTTGTGTAATTAACTGCTCTTTGAAGGTTTATGTAATATCATTTTTGGGGTCTACCTTAGGTGTCACGTGTCACCTTAGGGATTGGATCACTCTTTTGGTAGTTGTTAATTGCTGTTGTTTTTTTTTAAGTTTAAGAGGAAGTTTGGTAGGTACATTGACCTGTGTGAACCGAATATAAAACAGTCAAAAGGCTTAATAGACTTAGAAGTATCGTAAGTTTTCACAATAAAATCTAAACAAGTGAGTATACATAGAATCATGGAGATTAGCGAACATTTGACCATCTTTCGGTGACAAAGAAATAACTACTTAGCTTATTTTACAAATCAATGCGCTAAAAGAAATTAAATCCGATGTCGTTGGTGCTCATGAAAATAAAGAAAGAAGACAAGAAAGAAAATAAATTTAGCACAGACTAAAAGGCACACAACACAACATTTTCAACACAAAGTTTAAACAAATAAAGAGGGTAAAGTGCGTTGCAAGAAATTAATAGGAAAGTGTGCCTCTCGGCTGCGCCAAATGGGCACAGTTCAGCGAAAATGCCAGACAACTAAGTAGTGCCTGACAAATACCTACTATTATGTATGACTATGTAATAAACTATAGGTTTATATGCCTAATTTACATATTAATATAACTTCACGTATGCAGACTACTCAATCTTTGCAAGTCAATTACGTATGAGTTGTCACCTGTCATCCAATTTGACATTGACATAATTATTGTCGAATTAGATTAGTTGGTACAGGGTAGAATCGACGCGCAATCTGTAACCATACAGCATATGATTTTAGACTCCTAGTGCAGACATTTTTAGGAGATATAGCGGTGCACAACGTGTGTGCACAGACTCAGGTTCACTCTCTGTTCCCTCACACTCGTAGTCCGATGGGACGGCAATCCGACACGACAGAGATCAGGCGTACTAAATGTCGCTTCATGGTGCATTACAGACAGATATTTCATAATTACATTCAGAACTGCGGGGTAATTGCGTAACACAGTATCAAAATCGGTTTCATTTTGACAGTTTAACAACATTCATTGCGTTATTTACGTGCTGAGCAGACAAATTTTTCGAACTTATAAAGCAATGGACTAGCAATTTGCTTCAAAATGATTCCGATTCCGATTGATAGTGTGTTACGCAATTAGGGTGCGCATCCAGTTCAATAGTTTCCTTACCTACACATTGGATCTTTCTGATACATTAGATCAATGTACGACGTCCCTTACTCTTGTCATAAAAATGTCTATCTAATTTGCTAGTTACAACACTAAGGCATCAACATCAGGAACAATAGAGACGCGTGACGTCACAATGGAAAGCCCTGTAGCAGCGAAGTATGCTCCACCAGCCATTAGGGAAGGCCGTAATTAAGGATTAATCAAGTTGAGCATCTTTGCTATTGTTTCAAAAGATGTGGAGATTCATGTCATTGTACGGAGATCTTTGAACGAAGATAATTTTTTTAATAGATTAATAAAAAAATGCTGTTCCATATATTTTGACCGCGTACGACAATCGTGAATAATTTATATACAGGAGCTTTTTTATTTGAAATGATGAAATAAAATACGCACGTTCAATCGCTATCTTCATTCGAATACCACTTCTGAAACTTTAATCAACATTCTCTAAAAACAAGTGACGTCACAATGTCATAATTTAACTACAGTTTACATTGACTTTCATAGCCAAATTCACTGGAAACTTTGATAATAGTAGTGGTCGCGGCAAATAAACCGATTTGATTAATTGACCGTGAGTTAGCTTTGATAGTCTGTTGAACTTTCAACGTTGACAACTATCGATTAAACTTTTTGTCACGATGGCATCAGGAAGTTTTCACATTAAATTCAACGAACGAATTTAGAATTTTAGTTTTTCCTTTTTTTTCCCGCACGTATTCTCATATCACGTCTGACATTGGCAGAATTGTCGACATCGGCACCATTGCCATAGAGAAAAATAGAATAGAATAGGCATCAGGAAGTAAATTGACGGTTTAAATTATTACCCCCTTACTAATAAACGTTGTTTAGCGTCTGTATAGTTACACAACGCTTTGTCTTCTTCTTTCGAATGTCAAATTACTGACGACTGAAAGAGAGAAATCGGTGTGTAACTATTCATCTGATATAATAACACGTTAAGGGTGTTTTTAATATCGTGCGGATTTCATCACGCACGCGGGATTGGCCCGCATGCGGAAAATTTCACGCAGCGTGAGACACGCAACCCCACGATTTAGTTTTCTGCGGGCTGCCATGCATTGTGGTTGTGTACAATGAACGACAAACTCGGAAAATTATTGATCATATACTCAAACTTTCGAAATTTGGTGCTAGTTCCTTTAATATTTCTTTCCAGGCAGCGTCTCTAGCATCTCTGTTTTTATATAATTCATGGGATTTATCCCATAAGCACGGCTGCAGATGCACTTCAATTATAACACGTTCTGTGTCAATTTTCATTTTAAACTAGCTGCGCCCCGCGGTTTCACCCGCGTAAATGTCGATCCCGTGGGAATATCGGGATAAAAACTATCCTATGTCCTTTCCTGGGACTCAAACTATCTCTATACCAAATTTCATCGAAATCGGTCCAGCCGTTTTCATGTTATGTCGTGACAACGGAAAACGGGTTTCATTTTTATTTATATATATAGATGTGACTGTACTACGCGCGCGTGCACCCCGCATGACAGTAAAACGCACACTGATTTTCATAGAATAGAAGTGCTCACGCGCGCGGAGACCCCGCGCGGGGCTGTTGCCACGGATCACACCCCGCGTCCCGCGTGCGTATTCCACGCATTACAATAAATACTTGTATAAAAAGGACACTTGCGGGTGTTACGCATGCGGGGCAATCCCGCGTGCGTGATGAAATCCGCACGATATTAAAAACACCCTTAATAGCAAGGAGGTTATTGTGGAAGTTTCCAAAAATTTCACGCTGTAACTGCAGTTTTAGTTCTTTTGGAAAATCACTATTAGACATAAAATAACTTTGTGTGAGGTGAGGGCATCTTTTTTATACCCATTAGTTTGCGTTCCGTCTCATGGTAAGTAACGGGTGATTCATTTTAAGGTGTTTCTTTTAAAAATAAATATTAATATCAATTTTATCGGTTATCATCACACAAAAGAATAACTTTTTATATTCATTTAGTACTTTAAGATCATTTCATCCAAATGTTGGCCGCAACTGCGGTTAAGTTTGTCTATTCTGAAGTTCCAATTTTCTATGACGCGTCCGAGCATTTCAAGTTTTATTTGGCGGTTATAATATGTTAGCTTCCAATTCTGCAATCGTACCCGGCGCATCCATGTAGACTTTGGAATTTACATAGCCCCAAACGGAAAACTCTAGAGGTTATTTTACTTTTGAAAAAAGTAACTCTAAATGAATCACCATCAAATGCGAGAAGCACAAAACCGTTCGAAGTAGAGGTGCTTGGGGGAGGCCTATGTCCAGCAGTGGACGTCTTTCGGCTGAAATAATGATGGTGATGATGATGATGAATTGAATCACCTAATCATTCAACAAAGAAGTGTTTCAGAGTCCAACAAACAATTATTTTTGTATTTATTTGTATAGTTAGTTAGTCATTTAATTTAGTAGCAAGTGTAAATAGTTAGTTGTGTAATAATTGTACAAGTATGAGCATTTTAATGTTATTAATACATAAAATAAAAGAGATCGACCAAATAAACTTAAACATAAACATAATTAAATATGTATATTTATTTATTTTATTTTTTTTTATTTTTTTTTTTAGGATAACTTTTTACCCGCGGGTGGGGTAAAAATTGATATAAATTATCACAGGCCATCTACAACGACGCTTCATCTTGTCACAAAAACCTTTGTCTACTCTCCTATGTTAATGATGTCTATGTAACTTTTCTCAAACAAAAACCATTTAAAACTTTAATGAAAAACGAGTTTTCATTACATTTAACCTTCATGTTGAAGTGTTAATAAAAGTTAATGCTTCGTAAAATAAACATGAATAAAAAACGAATCCAATTATTGTTAAATTGTCATTAATATTTAATATAATCTATTACGAACAAAGTCACGCTAGACCTCGAATGTCTGGGCTGTCTAGACTAAAAAAATAGGTTTATTTAAGACAAAAGAAGTAATGAACTTAATAATAAATGGCCCAAAAAAACACCAAGATTCTTTTGTATGCATAATTAACTTATAATGTTCCCACTGCTGGCCACAGTGAGAGGAAAAGGGCCGTAATCCACCACGCGGGCCCAGTGCAGGTTGGTATGAGTAAATGGTGAAAAATTTTAGATAAAAATCGACGTACTTGTATGATTTGATTGTAACAAAAGCTTTGCGTATGATTCTCCCAAAGAAAAACTAATTTTGAACGCATAGCATAGCGTACCTAACCATAATCTGTCTCTGCGAGAGGAAGTGGGCCATGATCCGCCACGCGGGCGCAGTGCGGGTTGGCAGATGTCACATGTCTTCGAATTTTAGACGTGATAACCTCTCATAAATCGATGAACGCCGGCTGCACGCACGAAAAAGCATTGTCACGTTCCGCCTGAGCCAAGTGTGCAAGCGAGAGCGCGGAACAAGCGATAGAGAGGCACGATTGGATGTTTTCTTATGACGTTATCACGTAAAATTATCATCCGTGCACTGACTTTACAGACAAAAAATGTTTTTCAATGCAGAGGGGTTCAGAATCATATACTGAATCCATGGCAATAGGTTTTACATCGATGTCCCTACGACCCCGTATACTTACATAACGAAGAATTATGGTCGCATAAGCCGTATACATTTTGACTACGTAGGTATTGCACTTTTCTAGGAAACAGCTGATTATTGTTTTTTTTTATAATCGACGAAAAATTTCAACGCATTCCACAATCATGTGCGGAATCCATGGTGACAGGTTGCGCCACCCTGTATAATTTTTACCTACATATCTACAAAATCTTCCATATCTACCTTGTCTACTTACATAGATGCAAGACCAATTACACCACAAACGACTGGATTATAAAAGTAAAATACTTCCCTAGTACTAAGTACGACAAATGGTTCACAACCCACGCCTTTCACAAAAACTTGGACCATAAATCTTGGTACCTACTTAAAAAAATTAATGGCTGTTCCAAATTTTAACACGGCGAATCTGAAGCCTAACAAAATAGCAGTGCAAATTATTTCATGAATTCTGAAAACATTTCAAATTTTGTGTGCAAGCTACTTGTTGCTTCAATAAATACTAACATGGGAATGAATTGAGTAGGTAGATGAAGATATATGTGTAAACTAGCAGCGCCCCGCGGTTTCACCCGCATAAGTTTCGATCCCGTGGGAATATCGGGATGAAAAGGATCCCATGTCCTTTCCCGGTACTCAAACTATCTCTATACCCATCTAAATCGGTTCAGCGGTTTAAGCCTAAAGAGGTAGGTAACATTTATAATATTAGTACTGTAAAAATAAGGAGAGGTCTTTGCTCCGCCAGCAAAGAGTGCAAATACATCAACGACGATCCAGACTGTATAAGTACCTATCAACAAAATCAAATCAAAGCACTCGAATTTGTAAGTGGCACCAGAAATTAGCATCAACAGGTACGTTTTCTAATCCATTTGTTTACACTTTGATTACAAACTTTTGGAACAAACTATAGGGGGACGGGCCCGTGCTTCACCTAGTTTCTCCACCTGGGTGAAGCACGGGGACTACGGATCCGTGATATATAGACGGATCGTATAGGTTGTGCAGACGCCAGCACATCAAGATACTACAAACTGTCAAATTTCTTTTAAAGATATTCAACTTTATCGCCACAGTATAGGTTTCAAGGTTGATTGAGAAAATTAGACAGTTCACACTCAAAAGCATTCAGAAATCTATTGCATAATAAATATTATCTAATCTCCAAACGGCTAGTTGAGACTTCTCGTGACCCAAGGGGTGGCTTTTACCTTGGCCAGAGGATAAGTATTGCCCTACAAACGTCCAGACGATGCGGAGGAATATCAACGCCATATTTTAATTTGTTAATAGTTTTAGTTAGGTTAGGATATTATATTTTTTTTAATAGTTTGTTAGTTTATTGAGTACTAGCTTCTGCCCGCGACTTCGTCCGCGTGAAATTCGTACTTTCCTCTAAAAGTTTCGAAAATGTATGTTGGTATGATCTTTATAATTTATTAATTTAGATAAATAAGTATTCGGGCCAATTTTTAAGTTTAAAGAACAAAGGAATCAGATTTTTCAAATAAACTGTATCCCCGCTTTTCACCCCCACAGGGGTGGAATTTTATAACTTGACTCAGTTTATTTATACCAATTTTCGAGCTAATCAAGCCACGCGGTAAAATCCTCCCTTTCACACAGTTAGGGGTAGATTTTCGAAAACCCCGAATACATGTTATTAATTATTTTTAGTCCTTAATATAAATACTGAGTTTCAAGTTAATCGGACAGGGCGTTAAAATTCTTCCATACAAATTTTGACACCCCCCAATACCTCTTTAGGGGGTATTTTAGAAAAACGAAAAATTCCAAACTTCATAATTTACTTAGATAAGTATTCGTGCCAAGTTTCAAGGTTATTAACTCAAGAAATAAGATTTTTCATACCAACAAAATCCCCCCCTTTTCACCCCCTTAAAGGTTTAATTTCCAAAAACCCCTTCTTATTCGATACCTACTCTTCACAAAGAACACACCCTCCAAAATTCATGTCCCTAGGAAGGACCAGCGATTTAGACTGTGCGTTGATATTTCAGTCAGGTCGTTCATCCCCCTTTTGGGGGAGAAATTATCAAAAACGCTGAGACACGTATAAATTAATTTTCAATCGTTAGCCTAAATACAAAATTTAAAGATCCTAACTTTTAAACTGACGGACTTTCATACACAACTTCATCCCCCCTTTTAACCCTTTGGGGGTAGAATTATCAAAAACGCTGAGACACGTAAATAAATTAATTTTTAGTCGTCAGCCTAAACACAAAATTTGATGATCCTAACTTTAAAACTGACGGACTTTCATACAAACTTTCATCCCCTATTTAACTCCCTTAAGGGTTGAATTTCAAACAATCCTTCCTTATTCCTTGTCTACACAACAAAAAAGAAATGAAAATAAAGCTTAAACGCCTGTGCAATACTATCTACCTATACCTACTTCACTTAAAAATAAATACTTATAACTACTTTAATTAATAAAAGTACCTACGTTTAATAATTTTTAATTTGAACGAATATTTAAACACTACCAAAACAACTCATACCTATTTTACAAAATAACAACAAAAGAAATTCAAATAAACTATTTAAAGACTAAAAGTCGCGCTGATAAGCACGGTTTCTCAATATCAATTATTGTCTGTCAATAAGGTCGAACGCTCTGACAACCGTTACACAAAAATAATCCTTATAGCATGATTCAGACGTGGAACGGCGCGATGGCTTATTTCATGTATAAGTTTGGTGTTTCTATACCGATTTCTATGATTCTTTTTTTATTGAATAGGTAATAATGTTAACTTTTTCAAATTAGGGATGAGTGAGAGTATTATAAACGTAAGAGTAAACAAATATAATCAGAATGCTCCGAACTGCTAAGCTATCAGGAGTTACACGTGTTATTGTGAGTCAACCATAAAAGATAGACATATGCTGTTGAAGGATATTTTTTAGACAATTTTATGTAGAATATTTCCGTCATACATGATTTCTATGTAACTTTAACCATTAAGGCTGCACACGCGACGGAAGCTTAAAAAATGGAGTAACTTCTCCCGTTTTCCCAACATTTCCCTTCACTACTCTGCTCCTATTGATTGTAGCGTGATGAAAAGTATACTATAACCTGCCCAGGAGTATGAAGAATAATTGTACCAAGTTTCGTTAAAATCCGTCCAGTAGTTTTTGTTTCTATAAGGAACATACAGACAGACAGACAGACAGACAGACAGACAGACAGACAGACAGACAAAAATTTTACTGATTGCATTTTTGGCATCAGTATCGATCACTAATCACCCCCTGATAGTTATTTTGAAAATATATTTCATGTACAGAATTGACCTCTCTACAGATTTATTATAAGTATATAGATTAAAACTTAGGTACATTATAATCATGAACTTGTTTTCTTAGAGTTAAAAAAGACCGCCATAAATATTGTACATGATTATTCCTCGACATTTTTTTTCTAAACAATCTATCGACTCCTAAACAAAAATTCCGAGTTAGCAGTCTCGATACCTTACTCGTTAAAAAGGTACTCACTTTGCATAACCAGCAACTTTTATCGTCTTCATTTTATTTTGCTTCGTTGAAGACTTTTATCCCAATAATGTCTTGAAAGAAAAATATTAAAATACTGAAATCGAAAGAGAAAAATGTAGAACGTGAGAATCAGCATATACTTTTATTCCTACTCATTTTTTATTTATTTTTCAAATATTATCTTTATTTACTATAAGAACAATGAACAAAATCCACTTATCCTTAGTTACTTAAACACTTGCCCCCTTACTAATAAACGTATTATACTAGATGAATAGTTACACAACGATTTTTCTCTTTCAGTCGTCGGTAATATGACTTTCAAAAGAAGAAAACAAAGCGTTGTGTAACTATACAGAAGCTGTACAACGTTTATTAATAAGGAGGTTATAATTGATGCACTTTATGACGCTAGCGACTCGCCTTTCAAAGCTTATGAGAGATAGTTTTAACGGAAACCAACATAAACTCAATAGAAACAAAACAAAATATGGGTACATGATGACAATAACACAAATTATTTAGTAGGTTATAATTTTACCGATTGCATGAGTGTACCTACTAAAACACGTTCAATAGGATTATTCCACTTTGCCCCACCGGCCGCCCCACTGGTGGATTGTTTTGGGTTATCAGTCTATAATGTCCCCACTGTTGGGACCCAGGCCTCCTCTCTCCGAGAGGGCGCGGGCTATAATCTACCACGAGGGCCCAGTGCGGGTTGGTAGATGTCACAAATGTCTTGGTATTTTTGGTGCTACGACATTCCGGTTTCTTCACAAAAAATAATGAAACAATAAACAATCATTTAGTCATAAAACATGAGATTAACATAATTTATCAACTCCAAGGTTCATTGACCCTCCAACACAGCGGAAAATGAACCCAACAATTCCAATTTTAAATTCAATTACCAGCATATATCTGAAGGAAATGGCGTCCACAAGATAAGACTCTTAGGGCAAATGGTGGCCACTTAATCCTAGCGAGTTCTAGCCGGATTTATTACACACTATAAATTCACACAAGACATTGTTTCTTCACCTTTCGGCGCTCTGGTGTGAAAGAATCTTATGATAATTCTTGGTGAACAGTTGGTAAGAAACAATTATTTAAATTTTTCTTGTATACAGGGTAAAATAAAAATTTGTTAGCGCAACTCCACAGACGTCATGGGTATCGGATATCTAAACATAATAAAACAAAAAAAAAGACGGGTTGCACTCCGGGAGTGCCGGCAGAAGTGAAAACTTGAATATTAACGTTGAAATAAATCTATTATTAATTGAATTAATATTAACTCATTTTTTCACTATTTCTGCGTCACTTTTTTCATTAATCGATACACTTTGTTCAATTTCCATTTTTTGAAACACTTTATATAGGTACACGAATTTTACGAATACACAGACACCATCGCCATCGCCATCACCATCACCATCGTCATCACCATCACCATCGCCATCACTATCACCGTCGCCATCGCCATCACCATCACCATCCATCCATCCATCCATCCATCCATTATCGTGTCTCACTTGGTTCACTTTGGTTGGCGCCGCCGTAGAAAGACATGGGGGGAATCTCCTGACGGTCACGTGTCCTGACGCGATGCCCTGACGCGAGTTTAACATTTTTTACCCATTACAAAAAGTGTTCAACGCCGCTAAAGAAGTTTTCACTTCAATAACTTAATTAGACGAGGTTTTTCGTGGGATCATCGACCTCAGTCAGTGTAGTCATTTGAAATATCAGTTTAAAAAATCTGTTTTATTTGGTAAACTTTAGAGAGGTGGTGGTTATAGAAACACGATTTTCTCAACTCCAACTTCAAGTAACAACTCGACGTTCGGTCATACGATATGAGCATAGCTAAGTCCTATTTGGAGAGCAGTGGTAGCCCAGTCAAGAGTGCCGCGACTTACGAGTTCAAATTATTTTATCACCACTACTCTCAGAACGTTGAAGGAGAACATCGTGAGGAAACCGGCATGTCCTAGAACCAAAAATTCGAAGACGTGTGACATCCACATACCCGCACAGGACCCGCGTGGATGGATTACGGCCTACTCCCTCTTGTGAGGCCTCTGTCCCAGCAGTGGCCGGTATAAATGACACATTTCGATATTTTAAACACAAACTTAAGGCCTTTGTAGTGGAAAAATGATATTAGTCCAATAATGATTTTCTAGATGACCGATTATTATAGACCTTGAATTTTTTTTCTCTTGTTTTTAAATTAATTAAATTGAATTTTGAATATTTTAAAGATTTCAATTAAAATTACTTTTTTATTATATTTTGTTTGATATTTTAATTGTATCTTGACATTTTAATAGTATTTTGACATTTGAAAAATATTTTAACATTGGAATTGTATTTTGACATTTGAATTGTACTTTGACATTTTAATTGCATTTTGACATTTTAAGTGTATTTTGACATTTTGATTTTATTTTGACTATTATGTAAGTATTATTAATTGTATTGAACTGTTAGGTATTATATTTTTTTTAAATCTGGTAATTGTGTTTAAAATGTTCTTATTTTATTAGTTAAAGCATCTTACCTATTCATTCATTTGAATCTTGGGCAGAATGTATAGCTCAACTTTAATTCTTCACGACCTTATTTGTATACTTACCTGCATTCTAGAAAATAAATAATTTGATTTGATTTAAACTGATTATGCTAAAGTGCTATTTCAAAAATCCTCTAATACTTTATCGGACCATTAGGCTATCTATCTAGACCTTTAGCAATTTAAAAAAATGGCCTTCAGTTAATCCCAGTCGTGAGCCAACTACATTATCATATTTAAGTGTTTTATGAATAAGTAACTGTAAATAATGAAGATACTTTTTAAAGTTTTATAGATTCTGTTTTACTATTCATTGCCTGAAAGTTTCAGTTACATAATTATTCTGTACTTGCGACCCACGCCTACTTTGCACGGGTGCGATGTACAGTTAAGACACCTACTTTACTAACCGACCATTTAAGACTACTTAATAGAGTATTCCTTAAGGAAGTAAGTGATAATTGTTTAAGTTACTAGCATGATTAAGTAAATCATAATTAATTTAATGAGTAATTATTAGAATTTACACTTGGATTATGTTACCGTGCCTCGGAAAGCACGTTAAGCCGTTGGTCCCGGCTGTCATTCGTGAATCTTTGACAATCGTTACGGGTAGTCAGAAGCGCAAAAAGTCTGACAACCAATCTTACCAAGGGTAAGTAACTGGAGACTGGGTTGTGGAGGTCAGATAGGTAGTCGCTCCATGTGAAATACCGGTAATCAGCTGCATCCGGTTAGACTGGAAGCCTAGTCAGATGATGATGATTATGTCGTTTCAAAAGAAAGGTTGTTCCTGACATAGATAATTTGCAACCCCAGGTCGCTATAACATTATTTCAATTTACAGCGGCATCGTGAAAAAGTACCTTTTGATGCGAGTGTGCAAAGTTTGCCGTTGCACTCGAGGCAAACGATAATTTTCAACACTAACAAAGTAAAAAAAACATACCTAGGTAATATCAGATGGGCTCCGAGAATTCGTGCCTGCCTTGATGTTGCCGGGAAGCCAAATATTTTATTTATTTACACGGATTTCATAAATGATTTACAAAAAAGGCATTAAAACTTTGCATGAAAAGGCTTAAAGGTTCTTTGCTGTGAAAGTACGCCACAGATAACTAGAGTGAGATGAAGCTATTTGGTATACAGGCAAAAATATTCATCTTTCCACTACACAGCCAATATTTAGTTTTATTTTGTGCGTTATAACTTTTTCAGCTTATGGCGTCCATAATTAAATAGAGTTGTGTAAAAGTATTGACTAACTCAGCACACCATTTTTTTAAAGTAGTTGCAAGTTAGCTGCCTGTATACCAAATAGCTTGTTCGACCGTACCTATATAGTTATCTGTGGTGTAATTTCTCGCACTAGTGCGAGAATGTAAAGTAAATGTGTTCAATGTGTTGTGTGTGTGTGTTATGAACCTAAAAGTGGTGCCATAAGAACCATTTTTCGAAGTCCCCAATTTTCCAAAGCCTTTCTGTTCGAATCGTGCAACTTCTATTCGAATTAAAAGAAAACCGAGACTAATTCCGTGCTGATTACTTAGCCACACAACTACATAACATAGTGATGTGATACAATACCTCGTGCACGGTGCAGGTGAGGTGTTACGCAAGAGACACTAGAGACGAGCGAGTGGACGTGGTACGTCACTAACATGCACGTGTGTTTCTGAACGAGAGTAATTATCATGGTAGCTTGAAGCGTTAGGGAAGAAAAACGGGATAAAAGAAAATGTTCAATATTGCAGATGGCAAAAATACCTTTGCTTATTGACTTTAGTCATGTCAAAATATCTGTTAATTTATATTCCTCTTGTTGTCAACACAGATACATCTAAGGCGGATCACACACTACAGCGCGCCACGCGACGGGGCGCAGATAACGCGCCCCCGCGCGTGATTTTTTACATACAAATTGAATAAAAACGGCGGGGAATTTAGCTCCGTTTTCAGCGCCGCGTCGCGTTGCGCTTTGTAGTGTGTGATCCGCCTAGGGACAGTCTTTCTGGATCGTATACATATTATAAATTAAAATTACTTTTCGCATCTGCCTGTGTGACCACGTTGTATATCTAAACTATGCAACGGATTTTGAGGCGCTTTTCACCATAATTTCGAGAATTTATGTTGGATGGTTTTTGTGTGTACTTACTAAATCTATTTTATTATTTTATTTATTTTTGCTATTACCACTTACATTTATTATTACAGATGGAAACCCAATACAACAAATGTAGTCACAATTCCCACACTCGGGGACATCACCCAAACACCAATTTTATACCACCACCATAATTAAAAATGAAATGTATTAAAACTGGTGCCCTGTCAGTTCACCAAAAATTAATTTACAAATTTTTACTTAACAAACAACGATTGGCAAAAACATGATTTGTCATTTCATAATTATACAACAACAAGTTTGCCAAATAATTCACTTTTCAAAATAATCACCAGATAAACTTTTGTTTAATAACGTGTTATTTAACAAGCAATTCATTTTTTATTCATTTTATTTAATAAAACAACGTTTGGAATAAAAACGTTTTGCATATTGACTTATCATTGCGCAATTTCCTAAAAATGAAATTCATTCTTTCATCGACTTGCGCTAATAGAAAAAAAGAGATTATTTATAGTGGGCTACCCGGAACCGAACTAGTTAGATTAGGTTAATTAATTTTAAAAAAAATGTTAGGTTAGGTTAAAACTGTGACCCCTGAGCACGAGCCGAGCGAGCGAAGCGGGCGGTACCGCGGCAGCGGCCGGCGAGTGCCAGAAATGACTAGATTATATAGAAAAAAATACTTGCCTGAAAATTATTTGACCCAAATGGAAATGATCACTTTGGGACTGGTTTAGAAAATCTTTACATAGTATAAAACAAAGTCACTCCCGCTGTCTGTAAGCTTAGATCTTTTAAACTACGCAACGGATTTTAATGCAGTCGCTAGTGTATTATAAAATGATATTTTGTATAACGTTATTTTTCCAAAAGAATCTAAATATTAAATGAAAAATGTATAAATGATTAAATATCATCCGTAACATTTGTAAAGAGAAGCATTTGCCAAATAAATGTTTGTAAAGCGAGTGTTTATAAAATAAAACATTTGCGAAATGAGTTGTTTGTGAAATAAATAGTATACGAAACGTTGGTTGTAAACTAAAAATTTGTCAATGGAGTTTTGGTGAAACATTAGTGAACCATTAAAACTGTCCTGATTTGTCTGGCAGGGTTAAAATTTGATACCAATAAATAATAATAAAATACCTGTGACGACACAATTCACACATAGGACAATAAGCATAAGCATTAATATTTAAATTAAATATAGCACAAAAATCTCGATGTTTTGACACGTCGCCGCACAGTGATTGCACCCGTGCAAAGTTGGGACGGGTCGCTAGTAAAGAACAATCATGAAACTTTGAGGTAATAAATAGTAAAACAGAATGTATAAAACTTTAATGTTTCATGTGTATACTTATCTTAAAGATAAAGAAATTAATATACCTTTAAGAAAATCGAAATTTCTTACATAGCGTCAACTCGGATTATCATTAATATAATTTAATATTCCATTTGATAAACCCTTTGACATTTATTCTTCTAATAGAATTTCAAATAAGCAACTTATCTTTGTACATAAAATAGTTTTGGTTCATTATTAAATGGTTCTGCACTCATTAACAAACAATAACCAGTCGTTACGACTTCAGCATGATTTTATGTGGAAAGTTTTGTAGTGAATGAAGATTCAAAGTGATTACTTATTTAGTCTTTCATGTAACAGTCATCTGTGTCTATTTAAAGTTACTGAAAATATACTGCAGTCTTCAATATTTTTGACGAAGATCTCTATCTTTTGCAATTGTTAGAAAAATATGGAGATTTTCGCAAAAAATATAAAGCCACGCAACTTCCAACTTCGAGTAAAGCAATAAAACATACCACAACGACAACAGAATATGACTATAATTCTTTTGTGAGACGCCGAAAAATGTTCTAGATTTTTCACGTCCATTTTCGACCTTTATTAGGTTATTCAGTGTACATATTTCAGTAACACACCCGAGTATAGAAGAAAATAAATCGTGTCCCTTGTTAGCATCTGATACAAAACCATTGAGACCTGACCCATCAATATTACTGGGTTAATCATCAGGAATCGAGTTAAAATGAGGCTACCAAAATTTTGAAATTGTGAAATCACTTTGTTATGTTAATGGCTCCCAAAAATGTTGAGCACCTCATTTGTTGACAGTTTCGATAAATGGCGGTCGCTATTGCGTGGTTATGGGGATTTTTTTTTAAATCGAAGGCCCAAAAGTCTTCTACCAACGTGTTTTTTTTATTACAAGGCATCATGATTCTCCTGCCCTAATCCCAATTTATTTGGCATCAGCGCAGTATGTCTTTTTTTTCCATACTTCTCTATCAGCCGTCATCTCGGTAGTCCACCCCTTTCTATCCATATCTTTGTAGCGGTATCTACAACGCCACATGCGAACAACGCGTTATACTCACGTCACGAAATCCTGCATCTTGCAAGCAGAGTTTACCGCGCAACTAACTTACATACAATGACGGCCCGACATGAATCATCGGGCCGTTGCCCGCCAGACACAACATCCATCTGGTCGGAGGATCCTCCCTTTTCTATGGAGGATAAGTGAACTTTACACCTTGTTCCTCATACCTCTATATCTTCTTTCACACAGCTCACACATCGTTATTATTACAATGCGTTATAAGAATACCTAGTTTGTTAGATCTATAAGTAATAGTCAGGACTTACTAATGCAGGCTTTACACAGGTGACTTAGCCGCACGATTTTCGCGGTGAAAATCGACTGTCTAAATGGCAATTCGACTGGCCGCAGGTGACTAAAATCTCAAGTTCCACAGTACAGTAGGTTCCGACTTTTGTCGTACGGCTACAGGTCGCATGCAGCGGTAATAGGGTGGCGATTCGGCTTGTGAGGCGATTTGGTATGCGACCAGTCGCACGTCGAAAATCGAACTAGTGTAAATCACCCATTAGATATTATTATGTTATTCATACATTACTTATGTAGTGTTACAAATTGGATTTTTAATTTGATACGTCAGTGTTCACCTTCACATACATAAGTACCAACGTATCGTCCTTCAAAAATAATGAACTGCCTAGTGTTTAATAAACCTAGGTTATGTCAGCGTACCTACTAGACAACATTGCGTGAACAATGCCTCTTCAATATTACAAAACACACAATATACAAAAACACAGTACAAAAAAATATTCCACCACAAATCCAATGATACTTTACAATGGATGAAACCTTTTCAAAATCATGAAACAAAGAATAACAATGGAGCTAATGAGAGAATATCACTGATTACCCCTTTGAATGGAGCCGAGCTTTCGATCGAATCCCGAGATATGTAGGTATTACCAGATTTATCTCTACCCCTACCAACATTTTCATTTAAAGTTAACTTACGTTCGCACTGACGTAAAAATATCGCGTCTGGATTTTATCGTGCACTGGATTATGAACTCTTAGTGTTTAGCCGAGCATTGAGAATCCAACAGAGCACATCCTTGCGTTAAAAAAAAACACACTGTTGCATTTTCAACTTCCAGCGCTACACAGTGCGCGAAAAAAATCGCCGCGGTAAAATCACGCGCGTGCGTCCGGGCTTACTACTCGTAACTTTTGCCCGCGATTATGATCGCGTGGATTTTGAAAATACGAGTAACCGATTTTTTGTTTTCATCCTGTAGAATCCTGTTGATCCTGTAGGTATTGAAGCTGATTTTCTCACTACACTGGCTCACCACACCATGCCTCTCGTGCAGGTACCGCTTCACTTGCAACTGTTTCCCGGCATTCGTGGTGACTGACAGTTGACATAAGTGACAGCTACCCCACTGCATGCACTGATGTGCATATATACTTATATATTTAGTTATACACTACACACCCAAAATTCGAAACACTGTTACGCTCTCCTAGAAGCTTATTTTCAAGAAAAACCTTTGTAACCCTCTAAAGGTTTAATTTTCCATCGCCAGATAATTTTATCCAAGGAATAATTTTGAATTTTTGACAGTTCGTCAGACGTCAATGTTATTCCACGAAAAATAATTATTTGTCGATTGAAAACTCAGCCCTAAGGACAATAAATATTTAATATTATAATGTTTCTATTTTCGGTGGTGTAGGCAGTGCGTCTGCAAATCTATCAATATCAAAAGTCACGGAACTGTTTTCATAGAACTTTTCTTTCTTTCTTTCTAACTCCCAAATGGGTCACTCCTCTAAGAAAATCAAACTTTAATATTGTAATTATATTTCCATTTTAACCAGACTGTGTGTTGACTACCAGTCAATCAAAATTAAAAGTCACGGAACAGAAGGCCAATTCTAGTCATTTAAAACGTTCAAAATCTAGTCGCAGTCTCATCTCGGCGACAAACAAATGTCAAAAACTTGTCAAAATGTAGGGAAATTAGAGGTATTTTTGACAGATTGAGACTGAGCTCAGATTGTGAACGTTCTTAATCTGTCAAGCTCCGCTAATGAGACACAATTGATTTTCTATTGTTTGGTCACCGATCGGTGTCCCGCGGTCCTTGACCGGTTAAAATTATGAGAATTGCCCCTCTGTTTTCACAGGATTCCCCAATGGTTCGCATACATTTTCGTGAACGTCGCCGTTCGATCTTGGATAGCAACAAAGTCATCGAAAGATAGATAGACGACAATGTCACACTAATGTCTTGCTCTCTTCGTAAATGGAAGGTGAAGGCCTCTCGCTTAAAGTTTTTGACAGAAAAGCTTTTGGAGAAACAACGTTGATAATGGAGCCAGCTATATAAATCTGACTTCTAAAAATTTCCTAGACAAAAATTGCAACTGACTTAAAATTCGTGATCGTCTCGATGCGATTGCGGCATCCCCTATGCTCGGGCAAATGCGGGAAAAAACAAAGTTAAAACTTAAAATTGTCTACGTTTATTGAAGTAAAAGTAAAATGAACCTTATAAGTAAAAAAAAAACTGTAATGGCATAAAAAATGTGTACACACAAAGTGAAGAACTGACCTGCGCTAGGAAAATAAAAAAATAACCACCACACCAAAACCAAAACCACCAAAATTACCACCTACTTAGTATGATAATTAGTACTAAACTGATATTATGCATTAGATTTCTTGGGCAACCCTAAGGCATCAAACCCTAAATATATTCTTGCAGCATGTGCATTATTAACAACGTCGGGTGTACCTATACCCACATAAATTTCACCAATACCTACTCTCTTTAGAATTTAACAATGACGTTTAAGCACGTTTCTTACATCTATGATATGTAAATAATTTAATAGTTAACACATTAATAATTAGATTTTATAAACCAGTATAATGCGTATCTATCGGTGAAAAGATTAATGACGGAGCAACTGAACAAATTCTCAGAAGGTTTGGCCACAACAAAAGAAACTGACTCTTAAAAGAAACTTTCCTCTAAGATAAGTTGCCGTAAAACGAAGGTCCGTATTTGAATGGACCTTCCATTTCACTATTCTAAATGCTTTCTCTATTAACTTCTCTCCTCCAGCCAAGGTTCCATTTCCAGGGATCTTCAATCCAACAAACATTTAAAAATGTCGTTAAAATTCTCAAGCTTGCCAGCTACAAAAAGTATCATGAACTTGGAATAACGACATTGGCATTGACAAAATGTTGAGCGCAACTGTGAAGTACATTTGAAAATAGAACACGATTTTGTTGATAAATTGGCTCCCGAAATAAAGCTGGCTGATGATATAAATATGTAAGAAAAATATTGTTTTAGATTTAGAGAGACTTGCATTTAAACACATGATTGAATGGCACAATTCGTAAATACCATTAGACGTAGATATAAATCGGTCATTCACATTGGCAGATTAATCATTTTTTCACGAAAGACTTGTTTTTCAATGGATAGAAAATAAAACCTCTTCAATAAAAAACCTTGAAGATGTTTTCATGTCACCTGCAACAAACTGTTTCACTACGCTCCGCCCGGCGACTGCATTTCCATTTGTATTTTATTGCCGAGAATGTTTTGGATGGAAAGAAAAGAATTGGCAGAAATAAGAAGCAATAATATGAAGATCGCAAATTATTATTTAAAAGTATTAAGGCAAAATAAAAACACGAAGGTGTGACCGCCCTCTTGTCTCGTGTCACCGTCAGCTCATGGTTAGTTTGATACGGATTAAAATGAAATATTTATTTATACTTAATGCCAAGAACCATTAATTTACAAACAAACAAACAAACAAACATGTTTTTAATGCTCCATTTACTTCTACGCTCGATAAAAATGGCATTTACAACGCCGTCACGTCCTTCATGCTCAATACTACTGTCAAGCTACGTTTGCACCTAATACATTACTAAGACAAAAATACCCGCTTATTTACAGCAAAAATACCTTATAATCTAAGCAAACATTTATAAAAATGTCACGCTCCATTTGCTAAAGCTTCCCATAAAAAGGCCACCTAGACGTCGTCACGTCGCGCGCACGACCCTGTCTATTCACGCTCCGGTTGCGATCGCGATGCATTTTCACGGCGCGTCGTTAAGCCGGAAAATTGCACTTATTGTTCGATTTTCGTTTTTAATTAAAAGGATTGAAACAACACATACGCCACGCGCCGTAAACAAAAGCGTATACAGAGACGTGCTTTTGTACTTTTTTACTATCGACCGGCCTCTGCTGCGCACGGTTTTTACGACTTGACAAAACATAAAGATTTCTTTATTATATTTAAGTTTAATATGAATGTATTATACGCATAAACCTTCCGAAATAAATTCTCTACATGACGGTGAAAACCGCATTAAAATCCTTTGCAGAATTTAGAGAAACAACTCGAGGCAGACAAACACGAAAAGCGACTTCAGTTTATAAATTTTATAAGCGTCGTTCATAACAAAACCTACACGAGGCGTCAAGTAATCACCTCCCAAGGACACAGCGCGATACAGTTCAGCAAAAGATACAGTTTTAGCTTTCATCGACTTGCAATAAAACTTGTTTAAGAGGAAACTGGAAAACATTTTTAAATAAATAAACATTAACCCAAACGTTTTTTGTTTTTATAAACTAAAGCCGAAATCTATAAACGTTACTAAGCACATACTTTGGCTAGCACTAGCGTTAGCTCTGTCACCGCCGCACAACTGTCAAACTACAAGTACACAATAGGGACGGGAATATGTCTAATTCAAAGTTCCTACGTGCAAAGTAACGTTTATAGACCTTAGAGACAGTAACAGGCGACTAATTTTCCGTACACGTTTGTTTTAAATAGCATCCTCACTCGCAGACAGCTGAACAAAAGGTGCACCTAGACAGAAGCAACTCATTCACGCTCCGATTGCACTCTTACAACTTGCCTTGGGATGCATTTCTACAGACGCGTGATAGTACTGGAAAATTACCTTTTAAGCTTACACTTTTACTAAAAATGAAGACGTTTCAAAGGAAAAAACAAACTATAAAAAGAAAAAAATATTCGTAAAAACAAATTCATTGATAAGATCGCCCTTTGAATCTTCCTTGATATTACAAGAAGCCAAAATAGGAAGTCAAGTCATATTTACTTCTTTGCCACTAATTGAATTCAAAACTGTGCATTGCAACAATACAAACACAAATATAAGTGTTAATTCTATTTTGTATTATAGGTAGACACATAATTATTATAAAAATATTAAAATGCTGTCATACAATGTTAGTCTTGTGAAAAATAGCGCTAGCGCTAGGACTATAGTCGTCAATTTTTGTTTTATAAAAAACTATGAATCACTCAAAGGTTCAGACGGATTATCATATTCGTCATCCAAACATAATATCAATCTTGAAAATTGGATTTTTTTTTTTTATCCGATTTTCGACACATATTGCCCACCCTCATTCTGGGTGTACTATGCCAAATCGAATACCAAATAATCGAATATCAATTGATCGACCACTATATGTCGAACATCTAAATACTCGAACGTTCTTAATATCGAATGGTTAATAAATCGAACATTCAAAATATCGTACACTCAATACATCGAGTGTTCAAAATATCGAATGATTGTTTGATCGAGCGTTCAAGGCATCGCATATTCATTCTATCGAAATATCAATACACTGAATACTTTTTATATAGAATACAAGATAAACACAAAATTTACTAATAAATCACATTTTAATCTTTAATTATTATCTTTTACAGGTACATTTTAATATTTTGTGTGAATTGCGATTGCACGGAGGAACTCTAATAAATCCATGTTGTTTTAGTAGTAGCACATATAATGTCGCCTCCATGCACTTTAGTTTATCCAGGTAAAAACTCCTTTAAAATTTTCTTTATGGTCGATGCCTTAATTTCGCTGTCAGTTCAACGACAATACTTCATTATGTTTAGAGCTGAAATTAAACTCAACAGATATTTTACTAAAAGGGATCTAAAAGTAAAGGGGAGGGGGGGTAGCTAATCTCTTCGGACGAGGCCCAACTATAATTGTGATAGAACTTCACGTACAGGTAAGTTCGTTTAATCACTAATTATACTTGGGCCTCGTCCTCGAGATTAGTATATAACAAGTAGATCTTGAGAGATTAATGTAAAATATCAAATGAAAGAATAATTCAACTTAAACTTATTCTTTAATCTTTCATTATTAAAAGAAAAAACAAAAAAGAAACGAACTTAAAAAAAAAAGATAAAAACAAAAAGAACTTAAGTAAGAGTTCATTATTATTGAACGAAAAAATAAGTAAATAAAGGAACTTAATTATGAGTTAATAATGCTAGAAGCAAATACATGTTTATTGGGATCAACAGAAATTACTCTATTATAAAATCTAGCAAAACAATTGGAATTGTCAGACCATCCGGCGGTCTTTCTGATAGTATCTAAGTTAACCCCCAAGCTACACGCTTTTGATGTACTAGCATGTCTAGTACTGTGCGCGGAAAATATAGAAACGTTAATACCACTCAAAGCTAATGTGGTTTTAATCCACCTGCTTAAAGTTTGGGAAGACACCGCAGTATGGGGTTTTCTTAGACTAACGAATAATGAGTCATGTTTGCGTAGATCTTTTGTTAAACCGAGATATGAACAAAGTACCTTCGCAGGACATATCTCTGGTTTGTGTTAAAAAAAAAAGGAGAACGAGCCTAGGTTGTAGGGATCCAGGTCGAGATGTTTCCACCAGGATCTGGTGCGTGATTATGCTGCGTTGTATAGCTTTCCAACAAATGCTCCTCACTTCCGTGCAATTTTGTTGTTGCAGTACTATTACAATGGTATTTATATTTGTAGGAACAATGCCAGTAGAACTTGTTATTAATATTTTTGTTTATTGCCATTACATAGCCATCCAAAACTAAGACCGACTTGCGTTTTTGGGACAATTCTGGCTTATAATAAGACCCTACAGACATTTTTCACAAAATTCACTTGTAATGCACTACTTAGTCACAATGCTTTTTGCAGATGAACATAGTTTTATTTATGAGGTGAAAACAATATTACAATGTATGAGGGTAGCCTGAAATAAATATGACTTACTTAGTTGTTCGTTCAGAAATATACTTGTTTTTAACGAAAGTTTATGTATTGTAATAAAATTATACATTTAATTTATCTATGATTAATTTTCAATATAATCATAATACTCTTCAAAAAAAGAGGTAATCATTTTATAAAGGTGTTTAAAATCGAATAAAAACAACATCTCCGTGCAATTGCAATTCACACAAAATATTAAAATGTACCTGTAAAAGATAATAATTAAAGATTAAAATGTGATTTATTAGTAAATTTTGTGTTTTTCTTGTATTCTATATAAAAAGTATTCAGTGTATTGATATTTCGATAGAATGAATATGCGATGCCTTGAACGCTCGATCAAACAATCATTCGATATTTTGAACACTCGATGTATTGAGTGTACGATATTTTGAATGTTCGATTTATTAACCATTCGATATTAAGAACGTTCGAGTATTTAGATGTTCGACATATAGTGGTCGATCAATTGATATTCGATTATTTGGTATTCGATTTGGCATAGTACACCCTTTCATTCTAGCCTTTAAAAGTCAGCATTTAATATCATCAAGCGACAGCAAACGTCACCTCGTAATTTGTGAGAAACGGTAATGAGTTTAAAAACTATTGAGGTTTAAAAAACTACTGCAAACTGACCTATAAACAGAATTTAATTAAAAAGTTATAACTACTTACGTCTTTGAAAAAAGTCAACGAAAATCTAAAATTAAGAAAATATTTTAAAAGTTACCGTAGTCAAGAAGTAACTTTTAAAACATTTTTACATAACCACTCCAAGTACTCTTGATCTCTGACATTTCGCTTTATTCATTAAGATAACGAAGTCAGAACCTACCCCCGTTTTAACGATTATTGTTGCCTGTTCTGATACTTTGTTAAATACAGGACAAAATTAAAAAAGAAAAAAACAATCAACAAAGAGAGCAAAAAAAAAATATCTACCTTCTAAAATCCTACCTTTCTTATAATATTGAAATTTTATTAATGAGGGTAGGAAGGTTTCCTGAAAGGTCATAAACTTCGTCGTATTTCACTAGGTTCATAAACCTAGTGAAATACGATGAAGCTTCCTAACAGGCACACCTGTTAGGAAGCTTTTTCTTATTATCTTTGTATAAATCCATACTAATACTAACATTATGAATGCGAAAGTCTGTCTGTCACCATTTCACTTCATTTTTTTTTTTTTTTCATTTCATGGACAGGTAATAGGTATATACAGGGTGTTACGGAAAGGGTATATCAATACAAACGGGTTGAAGAGTGTATCTGGTCTAGAATCTCTGTACAAAATTTCAGCTCAAAAGCATTAATTTTGAAAATGCTTAATATTTTTTTATTTCGACATCACGGCGCTGCACTGGCGCGCGGCGGCGTGATGTGCGTGTACTAGGCGCACAGACACACTACAGATAATGGATAATGACGCTCGTAGTGCAGTGACACGTTTGTTATGATTTCAATTTAACAAACTATCGAAATAAAAAAATATTAAGCATTTTCAAAGTTACTGCTTTAGAGCTGAAATTTTGTACAGAGATTCTAGACCAGATACACTCTTCAACCCGTTTGTATTGATATACCCTTTCCGTAACACCCTGTATAGGTAGCCATGGACCTGCAGAAGGACATAGACTTGGATTGTTTTATTAAATAATGATTAAATTAAAAACAAAATAAGTACAAGCAGAGAGAGAGACCCCTCCGTGCCGTGGCCTGAATCCCATCGAGCACGCATGGTAGCCGGACATTAAAAACAAAATCTTTATTTAATTTTGTAAAACATGAAACGTTTATTTTCTCTTGACAGTTACTTACCTGTCGAAAAGAGTAACCTAGCATAAAGTGGATAAGCCAGTTTAAAACAGAAGACGAACTAGCAGGGGATCGAGGAAGGGGGACGGAGGGGGGGGGGCTCAGAGGATCCGACCGGAATAAATCCGCTAAGCCGTAGGTCCTGACTGTCATTTGTAGATCTTTGACAGTAGTTGCGGGCAGTCAGAAGCCTAAAAGTCTGACAACCACTCTTACTAAGGGGTATCGACGTGTTACCCAGTAACTGTGTTGTCAGTGGCGGATTTACACATTTGCCGCCAGTAGGCTATTCAAATTTTTCCGCCCCTACCGACCTCTACAATAATGTCCCATGTCTTTTGTATACTGCTTCGCCTTTTCTTCAAAATACTTAAAATGTTCTCGTTCATCAGCTACGAAAAACTTCCAGAGATTTGTAAAGATCGGCAACTGTGATAAAATCTACGGTAGAAGCCTGAATTTGAGCATTGACCTTGTTTATTCTTTCCAAAAAAACATTGTAGGTGTATAAATATTAATCTTTTTAATTTCAGTAAGACATTTAAAAAAAAAATGTTAGCCCCAAATTTGCCGACCCTAAAATCTGCCGCCGTAGGCTCCAGCCTACTCAGCCTATTGGTAAATCCGCCACTGTGTGTTGTAGAGATCAGATAGGCAGACGCTCCATGTAGAATACTGGTATTTAGCTGCAGAAACGGCTAGGCAGATGCTGATGATGATGGTGCAAACCGCATTAAAATCCGTAGCGGAATTTAGAGGAACAACTCGAGGCAGACAAACACGAAAAGCGACTTCAGTTTATAAATTTTATAAGTGTCGTTCGTAAAGTTGGGAAAGGGCTAGGCAGATGATGAGGTACATAATGCAAAACGTCACTTAAATCTTGAGATTAAAAATAACGTGTCTGCATAATAAGGGAAACCAGATAATAAAAAAATTGCTTAATTAATTTTAAATTATTAGATATAATGCAGAGCAGTGGTGGCCCAGTGATAACGACTGCGACTTACGAGTTGTAGGTCGTAGGTTCGAACCCAGACAGGCGCTTTACTTTGTGTAAATTATTTCATCACCACTGCTCTCAAAACGGTGAAGGAAAACATCGTGAGGAAACCGGCATGTCCTAGAACCAAAAATTCGAAGACATGTGACATCTACCAATCCGCATTGGGCCCGCGTGGTAGATTACGGCCCATTCCCTCTTACCGAGAGGAGGCCTGCGTCCCAGCAGTGGGAACATTATAGGCTGATTATGTGTGTATGTGTAGATATAATGAACAACCTCTTGAATAAATATAAGAAAACATCCCACTATAAATGCGATCTTTATATTCATTTTACTATATTTAAGTTAGGTATGAAAATTAAATTTGTTTTGACAGTTCAATTTTCTCATTTCGGCTCAGTGGCTGTAATATTTTGCCATCAGCCGTTTGTAATCAAAACTTGAAATTGCCAAGTTGAGAATATTATCATTTTGAATTGGATTAATACGGGTATATCATTTTACAAATTAGCCCTCCTCAGCCCATCCATATTGGCTAAGTTGGGGATAAAGAATTAACTCTTAGTTTTGTAGATTAGGTACAGACGGCAGCACATCAAGTTCCCCGAAACTGTCAAATTTACCCAATCAATCTTGAACCTTATGTTTCATCGATAAAGTTGAAAATCTATTAAAGAAATTTGACAGATTGTAGTAGCTTGATATGCTGGCGTCTGTATCAAATCAACATCAGAAGGTAGCAGCATTTATAATATTGCTAGCTGCGCCCCGCGGTGTCACCCGCATATGTGTCGATTCCGTGGGAATATCGGGATAAAAAGTCGCCTTTATGTTAATCCAGGGTGTCAGCTACCTCCATACAAAATTTTATCAAAATTGGTCCAGCCGTTTGAGCGTGAAGAAGTGACAAACATATAAACACACACACACTCACAAACTTTCGCCTTTATAATATTAGTGTGATTAAAAATTATTGTTCATTTTTATTAGCGAAATGAACGCTTCACTATAGGTACACACACTTCTGCCTAGCCCTTCGCGAAATACAGGCGTAATCTTGTATTTTGTGTGTGTTGATCTCATTAAGTTGAAATTTATAAAATTATATTATAGAACCACTCACATATTTTCAACGAACCACATCTTCTCTCAATATAAATTTTAAAATACACGCTTGGAAAATAACAGCCACAATCTGAAAGAAGCGAATACATTCCACAACGACCCTAGACGAAGCTTGAATCGCGTCGTGAATGCGACCCATTCATAAGCTGACTATTCATACCGTCTGACACTTGATTACAACATATTTCTTATTTCATAAGTACGAGCTTATACGGGAATTGAAATATTATGACCTACGTTTTATGTTTATAGGTTGCTTTTTCGTCTTGACGGGCTGTGATGGTAGCGGCCCCGACTTACATGTAGGTAGAGGTTTCGATACCTTTCCGAGTTGATATGTGGTCCTTAAAACCTAAAAAAGTTTTCCGACCAACGTAGGTTAATAACTCCGGGCCGTAAAAAATACAAGTACGACACACGCTGTTTTGACAAGTGATCAAGTTGACATACGGGACGATGTTGACCGCACTTCCATACTTTTTCGAGAGGAGAAACCTCTACAAAAACTCTTAGTGACCGGAAAAACTGTGTATTTTTTGTCACTAGCACTGATTATCGACACTTCAAGTTCCAGGTTCTCTGGTGGAAATCAACTATGAAACTTGATCACTCAATGATGGACTATATTTTATTAACGACTTTGCCAAAACTGGACAGGAATTAAGCGATGAAAATATTAATGAAGCCAGTTATAAAATACGCATAACAAAGTAACCGACATTCGCGCCATTTATATGCAAAGTGCTTAATTACAATATTCGTTATTTCACCCCATTTTGATGCTTCTTCTGAAACTGGAATTCCATCATTAAACCTTACCTCCGGAAATTGCCAAACGGCCAATTAGTAGAACCGAACGACTGAACGAATGAATACGAATGAGTTTCTCAGTTTTATTTACGAAGGAGACTGACCATAAATATCTCAGGGCTATTCTGTCCGATGGAGAGCAATTGCCTTCGATCCCAACCCTTGCAAGGGTCACTTAGACCCCAGATAGCCGATATTGCTTCCGATGTGTTAAGAATTCCGATGACCGTTGTACTATTTTCAATGTTATTTTTCTAGGATCCCTTCTTTTCGCATAATGTTCTTTTCCTAATATACTTTGGCATAATAATACTTTGCCATATTTTTTTTGGCATACATTTTATGTTGGCATAATTATCTTTAATTAAGGTTAAGAGAAATTATGCTTAAAATAATATGCGTAAGCTGTTACGCGTAAATAATGTTATGCGAAAATATAATTAGGAGAAACAAAAGCATGCCAAGTTATATTAGGTCTTAAAATGTTATGTAAATGGATAAGGAACCTATTTTTCTTTGTACTTCGCCTTTGCCTAAATTTGACCTTTAAGGTTCGATAGGTTTAAGAATCTTATTTTTATCTATAACTAGCCGCGCCCCGCGGTTTCACCCGCATAAGTTTCGATCCCGTGGGAATATCGGAATAAAAAGTAGCCTATATGTTAATCCAGGGTGTCAGCTACCTCCTCACAAAATTTTATCAAAATTAGTCCAGCCGTTTGAGCGTGCAGAAGTAACAAACATATAAACACACACAGATACACACACACTCGCAAACTTTTGCCTTTATAATATTAGTGTAATATTGTGATTAGTGTGATTATTTATCTACACTTATCTATCATGCTGGGAAGCCGGCTACCCTTGAAGTCGAGCAAAATAAAAAAAGGCAGAAAGAACGCTAGGCAAAAACGAAGTAATAACGCGGGCAGACGATGCGACGGGGTGGGTCGGGGAACAAGAAAATTCACGCGGACGAAGTCGCGGGCAAAAGTTAGTACTAATCACGGATATCTAGGGATATGTCTTGGAAGCGTGGCACGTGTCGCCTCCATGTAGCAACCTGTTTTACACAAAATTAAAACATTTTATTTAAGTTTCCCGAAATATCCAGAAATTAAAAATATAATTATGGATACATCCAGCAAGCAGGGAAAATAATTGGTTTCCCTCAAACCAAAGTGTAATTTGTTTTTCCCACTTTCAAGACGATTGGGTTGTTTTATTGACATTTGGTCAAGTAAGTATTGAAGTTTTGTGTAGGACGACTGATGTTTTTTTTTTTTACGATTACGATGTTGGTCCCCGAGAAAAAGTAGTTCAGTTTGATGGCCTGTACTACATCCCCAAGTTTGGTCGGGTTGTTCCACTGCGCTCCAAAACCCATTGTTCTCATAATTTTAATGTTCATACATTGATTCCACTGCGCTCCAAGAAATATTAAGTAGAGTTAGCAAAATAATAAATTAAGCATGAAACACTATATTAAATATCATAAAAAAAGAAAACAATGCGTATCAAATATGTTTATTCAGTCACACTAGGGCCATAAAGTGCGAAATGGCTTTGAGCATTTTTGACAATCGAGATGAATGCACGGTAGACATATACTACCGATATTTATATTTGTGTATAACAAACAGCTTATGGTTTGCCTTTTATGCTGACTCTACATATCTTATTTTGGAGCGCAGTGGAATGCATTCCTGGAGCGCAGTGGAAAAACCCGTTTGGTCACACCCCTCTGAAACACATTGTTGAGTGAATGTTATCTCTCAGATATCTATGGTATCTACTAATAATAAAGCTGAAGAGTTTGTCTGCTTGTTTATTTGTATGTTTGAATGCACTAATCGCTGGAACTACCAGTGTATTTTGCATTTGATAGCCCAGTTCTTGAGGAAGGCTATTTAAAATCAGGCGTATCTTTAAGAGCCGAGCTATATTAAACGGCGGGTGAAACCACGGGGCACAGCTAGTTTTAAAATTACTTTCTAACCGAATCCAAATAGACTTATCAGCGTCTGTGTTAATAAAACTAACATACAAATTCAGAATTACACCTGAAAATGTAAATGACGCCACATTTAAGCCAGTTTGCTCAAAGTGACACGTAATTTAAGCAAAAGCAAATAATCCTACTCAAATATCACAACTCGTGTGAACCCTTCGGGGCTTCAGAATGCTCCGAGACTTATTAAATCATGCCTAATTTGATAAACAGAAAGATACATTGGTTACCATGAAGTGTGTTCTAAATTATGTCTCTCTCACCTTCGACGCATTAGAGACGAGGTCTGGCAATGCGATTTATTTGTGCGGAAAAATTCAACCTTCTTATAAGCGGGTGTCACATCTCCGCCGCGAAACCATGCGACCACGGGAAGGTACTTTCTTGTTTCATCCTTTTCAGTAGTCGGGTTTTAGTTTTTAAACTAATTTTTTCCCTCACTCTCATTGTCCGATGGAACGGCAATTCAACAGGACCTGTGAGAGATCAGGCGCAGCACCAACGGCTTAACGTGCTTTGCGAGCCACGAGATATCATACCGTCAACATCCAAACTCCGGGCTGTTACTAAGAAATATGCCGTATAGTATGTACCTAAAATTCATCATTGCTCATCTACAATTCATAAGAAAACAAAATGCCAGACAAAAATTCATGCTTCAGTATAAACAAAAGCTCTTATTTCGCAAGAATGCAAACGTTAAAAGCTACCCTTTTTCTAGACAACATCTAAAGACGCTATTTTTTATCTGATTGGAAGTGCAACGTACAGCTAAACCGTCAAGATATACACCCCCAGTGCAATCCGATGAAACTGGCGATGCAATTTGAATAAAATAACAGAATCTATCTCATTAGGGCGGATTTCTCCAACACCAGAGGGGCAATTCTCGTAATTTTAAGAACGTTCACAGTCTGAGCTCAGTCTCAATCTGTCAAAAAATACTTCTAATTTCCTTACATTTTGACAAGTTTTTGACATTTGTTTGTCGCCGAGATGAGACTGTGACTAGATTTTGAACGTTTTAAATTACGAGAATTGGCCTTCAGATAATTTTATCCGAGGAATAATTTAGAATTTTTGACAGTTCTTCGATAAAATCAGTCCTAAGACACGCACGATGAGTTCAATCGACTTTCAATCTGGGAGAAAATTGTTTTGTGAATAATGTTTGGGAAATATAAGCGCTTGGCCAGACTGGCAGCGCAGGGCGGGAAGCGACGCGGGTGCGGGAACGCACGCGATCTGCCTGTCCGCAATCGACCGCGGCGTCGCTCTTAGTGTTGACGTCATCATCATCATAATCAGCCTATAATGTTCCCACTGCTGGGACACAGGCCTCCTCTCAGTAAGAGGGAGTGGGCCATAATCCACCACGCGGGCCCAGTGCGGGTTGGCAGATGTCACATGTCCTCGAACTGTTGGTTCTAGGACATGCCGGTTTCCTCACGATGTTTTCCTTCACCGTTTTGAGAGCAGTGGTGATGAATTTACACAAAGTAAAGCGCCTGTCTGGGTTCGAACCTACGACCTACAACTCGTAAGTCGCGGCCGTTACCACTTGGCCACCACTGCTCTCTCGTCTAGTGTTGACGTGATGTGGTTAAAATATAATATGGATGAAAAAGACTTATTTTTACTAGAAACAACTCGAACTAGTTTGAGAAGCCGCGCACTCACTGCGGCCACTTGTGTGAACGAGCTACATTATGGCGTGAGCTGCCAGCGCGCTCCCCGCGCCAAGCAACCCGCGCCGCTTACCGCGCCCGCGTTTGCAGTCTGGCCAAACACTAAATGTATTATGAGAAACTGCATTGTGAAAAGTCTTTAACCATAACACATTATATCACGCCGTATTACCCAAAGAGTTAGGCAAAGGTGAACCTACAGCACATCCACTTTTATACAATTATGTTTAAGTCTCACGTAATAGGGGGCGAGCCTTTTTTTTATGGATGGGAAATCATCAAATGACCCCTCCCGCTCTGGGTGGAGCGGAAGGGAGTGTCAGACTCTTACTGACTAAAACCCATCCGTGTTCCTTCCTTAGCCCTTTATGTTCCGGGGTAGCGGTAACCCTTTCGGAGAATCCCGCACCCCGGCAGGCTTCGGCCCTGCCAGGCCCCTTCCTTTTTGCTGACATCTCTTTGAGGCGCGTGTGGAACACATACGCGCCGTCCGGCACGGGCCTGGTCCTGATCGGACGGTGAGCTAAGGAGGCGAGCCTATTGCGATCAACCGGGCACAAATCCAGACTCCGGACTACTATTGAGAAATTCCAGACAATCACTCTTTAAAGACTAATCAAAAAGTCTGACATTCGGATCCTGAAAAAATCAACAGCTAACATGCTGTCAAATGCAGTGATTAGTTTATAAAATGACCACATCAAAACTAATCACTTGGGATTTGGGATATATTTGACTTCTTCAGAAACCTTCAGGTACCTATGTGGTACATTATTTACTAACCATTGCAACACCAAAGGAATGGAAAACAATAATAGTCTGTTGTATTGCGACATCAGATAAAGTCAAAGTAATTTTGAGAAGCTGTTTCAAACAGTACTCTAACTCGTATCCTTACCTAAACTTAGTTTCTAATTATCTTTTGCTATAGTTATTGCTACAGGATATTAATTAGGTATACCCCTGCAGAACTTGAGGGATTTGTGGCTAAGTAATAACAGCTGCACGGGTCGACTGATTAGGTTAAGCTATAAGTTTACCGCGGTTGGTAAACTGTGTTTACCAACAAAGAATTTACTAATTTCAAAAAAACAAAGAATTTACTTCAAAGTACTAAAAGAATTTATCTGTTAGTATTGGACAACTTTAATTTACTGTTAGCCTGCATCGTTCCACAGCTGGGCAAAGGCCTCTCAACTTTCCATGACTCTTTCATTTTTCAACCCCAAACGGTTCGAAAATATAATTTCCGGTAAGGTGATTATACGTTTGCCGCTTGAGGTTTTCCGCAGTCGCAGCAGCAGCGCCAGCACAACACACCGGGCCAGGAAGATGGGATGGTGCAAAAGTTTCAACCCGCGTTGCGTTCCACACTACAGGCCTACCCACCTTCCATGGAAATAAAGACATGCCGTCCGACTTTATTTGATATCCTAAAAATATCAACCTGACCTCACTCAAACTTTAGCTAACATGGCAATTCAAAATATCACACAATGTAAATCCTATTCCACATTAGACACGTATTTTTATAAAAGCTGACGTCATCAGAAAATCTGTAACAAAGAATTTTACCATTACAGTTTGAAATTACAATTTGTACCCTTCATGTAAAATGTCAAGTTTGACATGGGTCCCTAGAAAACAATGATATCAGGGGGATAAAAATATTATGACGTAGAAAATATACGGTGACAGGGATGCCACCGTATATTTTGTACGTCATAATATTTTTCATCGACTTTTGAACGACGACAATTCTGAACCCCCTAGGTTGAAATTTTTACGCTAGAATCATGTGCTGAATTCATGATTATAACTAGTTTGTGTACCTGCCAACCACACTTTGCCTGATCCGGGAATGGAACCCAGGACGTCATGCTCAGTAGTAGCGCTTGCGACCACTAAACCAACGCAGTAATGATTTTCTCTCGAGAAAAACCCTACAAAAATATCTAAAGAACTGTAAAGATTAGGTAGTTACCATAGGTAGTTACACTGTGGTGGAAGTTTAAGACAAAATTTATTTAGTTTTTCTAACTTTCGCTAAATCATAATATAATATATAATAATATATTCCACAACTATCACACAACGCCATCTAGTCCCAAGCTAAGCAGAGCTTGTGTTATGGGTACTAGACAACTGATAAACATACTTATATATTTCTAAATACATACATATTATAGATAAATTATACCCAGACACAGAACAAATGAACGTGCTCATCACACAAACATTTGTCCTGGGTGGGAATCGAACCCACCACCTCCGGCATAGCAGTCAGGGTCACTAACCACTAGACCATCAGGCCTGTCAAAATAAGGTTCAAAGTTGATTGGGAAATTTTGACAATTTCGGGTAGCTTGATGTGCTGGCGTCTGTACAAAAGACAAGGTCCTGACGGGTCACAAGAATACAAAATTACCAATAATCCCAGACGATGAAAAAAATGCTAACGAGCGCCTTGGTACAATAATTTGCTATTTTGGCTCGGTAAATAATTTCGTCTGTATTTCAATAGACTTCCTTTATCCACAAACATCGTGTTTTAGACGTAAATAAATTTTCTTTGAGGGCGGACTGAACTCCGTAAACATGTAATTCGATTTTATTGGCTCAACTTTTATAGATGCTGAAAGTATTACTCGTATTTTCGGATATAAATAAAATACATTTCGGCATAGTGGTATTGGATATTGGATTGAACTCCAAGGCGGAGTCGCCTCGTGCTAGAGGCGGCACTGTGTCAACACTTTCCATACAAACCAAGCGTGTCACCTTTTACAGTCGTCTCTAGACCATGTCGCCGGCGCAGTGCGACGATTCGTTGCTCTATGGACTGAACAATAAAGCATCGTAGCGTTTATTTTGATCTGAAAGAATTTAAAGTTTGCGTCGACTAATATTTCTAAATCTATTTATACAAGGTGAAATTAAATTCATGGGCATTTTTTTAAGGGGTCATTGTACTCATCATTATGAACAACTTTTACTATGGGACTCATGGAGCACAACAACCAGTGGAGAGCGCGTACAACGCTACCGCGGGCGCTAAACATACGCTAAATCAAGCCTATGCCGCGCGATTTTGGTCAGTCGCAGCAATTGTAGGCTTAGTACGAACGTCACGCGCTCCCGCTTCTAAAACAAGTAAAACTAAAAGTAATGCCTAGTTGTGCAATTAAATGGTGTGGAAAGTGTACTACTACTTCAAGTTACACAAAAGATGGGATAACATTTCACAGGTAAGTGGTTTTCTACTCCATTTATTCATTTTGATTAAAAATGAAAATGAAATTCAAATATTTTAATTTCTGGAATGTTCCCGCTGCTGTCTCTTTCTGGTGCACTTAATTTCATACTTGCAGTTGTCTCTTTTTTTCTCGATAGTGCTGTTCCCAGCATCGTGACGATTATATCGATATAATTTCAAATAATATATATATATTTTTGGAAAGAAGTTATTTTACGGAGCTCGCGGTGGGAGTAAAATGGGAGAAATGGTCACGTTCATGTGCTGAAGTCAATAATGAAGTCATAATGAGAAACCAAGATAGCGGCTGCAAAATTTTACAAATTTTTCGTCATTGTGTCGTTTTCATGGTTTTCGAGGGTGCTGAACTCAATCGTGAGGTGGTCAAAACGAAAATACAAAATGGCGGCTGCAATTTATTTTAAATGTTCGCCATAGGTTTCGTTTTCATAGTTTTCGAGAGTGCTGAAGTCAATAGTGAGGTCAAAATGAAAACCCGAAATGGCGGCTGCATTTTTTTTTAATTTTCGCCATTGATGTCGTTTTCGTAGTTTTTGATGGTGTGGATAATTATCATCTAAAATGTATTTTGTATACATTAAAATTCGCAGATTTCCCAACGATGACATCAAGAAGAAAGAAATTTGGATCAAAGCTACACATAGAGACAATTTTTTTCCAACAAAGTGTAGTGTTGTAGTGTTGAATCTTCCAATCACTTAATTGACTTAGCTTCAGGTGTAGCTAAAAAATATATTGATACTAGACCGACATTTATTACGAAAAATAATACGAATCCAAAAGATTATATAAGAAAAACATATTCAAAACTAATCCACTTTAAAAACCAGTAATTTTTCTTTGAAATAAAGCAATTATATCTACATTTAATAAAAACTGGTTTTATTACTAAATCGAACCCGTAATCTCTGTATCGCAAACAAATCCATAAACTACTAATAAGTCAAATTATTATCGATATCGATATTTTTTTAATTACCTTTTTGGAATCCCTAAAAAATCAGTTGTCATTTGGTTGTCAATTCATCACCCAATCACAGCGGGTGAAGCTTACCTCTCCCCCCGCCGTTCTTTAGTGACTTTGATGTAGAAAAAAAACGTGCCGATGCTCTCTCCACTGGTTGTTGTGCTCCATGATGGGACTAAATCTAAAATCGCGAAAAAAAATCCGCTGATCCTTGCATTTATGTTCACATAACTCGTCAAAATGTAGCTAAGAGCTGATTTTTTTTTTTGCGATTTCAGGTTTGGTCCCATAGTAAAAGTTGTTCATAATGATGATTACAATGAGCCCTTAAAAGGATGCCCATGAATTCAATTTCACCCTGTATAGAACAAAGTCGGGTTAGTTACACAATTTATAACTCAAGAACCACGGGACCAATGTTTATGATCTTTGGTTTGTTGGATTTGTGTCCGACCCAAATAGCAGAATAACTATTAAAACATGGGGAAAATTCACAAAGAAAAAAAAAAGATTTTCTCATACTTTTTGTATGGATGGGCTTTTTTTATTCTGAGGCGGTAATACGAAGTTCGCCGGATCAGCTAGTTAATAATATAAAGAGAATAGATTTTTGTGTTTCTTTTTTACGCTTTCACGCTAAAACAGCTGAACAGATACTTTTTATCCTGGATCGCAAACCAAATTGTGGGCAACTGCTAGTAATTTATAAAATTGGTCACTATCTATTCATATACAAAAAGCTTGCCGTCGTAAAAGTTAAGTAACAATAAGAGGGGAAAACAATGTCCAGTTTTATCAACAAGTAAGTATTGAACTATGCCAATTCATTATTAAATCAGATAATTAATTTAATTTATTCTGAATTAGGTAATATTAATGGATTTTATTTTAATTAAAAAAAAAATATTTTAATTGTATAATTTTGTTTTTATTTTCAAATTTCATTTCAATTTTAAAAAGTTTATTTTAATGTTAAAAATTTACTTTTTACTTTTCAATGTTTATTTTTTTCTATTTATAACGTTAATGAATTCATTGGCAAGAAATAAAAGGCATTTTTATTTTTATTTTTTTTTAAGTACTTAAGTATTATTGAGTGAAAAGAAAATGTTCAATATCAGCCACACACCTGAAATCAAATCGAGACAAAACATTGTAAAAAAAAGGATAAATAAAAGGCCTTTTTATAATGAAGCGTTATTATTACAATATTAAAATCCTGTAGAGATTAATGACCTAGTACACAGTACCTAGTTACAGTACCTAGGTACATATCATTTCTTATCAGGTAAACCTAGGTAGCTAAACAATCTAATAAACAGCAACTTTATTCCCTTACCTCAAACTTAATATCACCTCCCATTCTCCTTGCCGCAGAAACGTTCAATATTACACGAAAATGAAGAAAATTACAGCCATTAAAACCTCATATGAGTTCAGAAACAAAGCTTCGTACACCGTGCAGAGGGCATCAACCGCAGTGCCTGTCATAGCGAGCAATTTGCCGTGAATTATCGCCCCCACTCACTCGGTAAGGCAGGAAGCTTTTACCTTCACCTATGTAAGGCACTTCATTCCTAAGGGATGACCATAACAGAGCCGTTTGACGGGATCAAACTCAAACTCAAAGCATTTATTTCAATTAAACCAATTACAGGCACTTTTGAATTGTCAAGGGGTCGGTCAGTCAGAAAGATGAAAGAATGGGCAACTATGCCCATTCCAAAGCGTAGGTACCTATGGAGAAGAACTCAAACTCAAAGCATTTATTTCAATTAAACCATTACAGGCACTTTTGAATTGTCAAAATTAAGTAGTCGGTCAGTTAGTCAGAAAGACAAGACAGAAAAACGGGCAAGAAACTCCATGAACGCTCTTTTAAATAAAATTATATGGTTGCATTGTCTTGGTTACATCATTCATGTTAAAAATGATGCATGTGAGAACTATGCAGAAAGTTAAAAGCGTCCATAATGAAAAGACGACAGAAAAAAAGCATTTCAAATATTAAATTAAATCAAAATAAGCCATGGCAGCAAAGAGATGACCAGTCCCTACTGACGGCGCCCGTTCACGAACATGACGCATGTATTAATAGCACCATTCAGCGCAACCATTTTGAAGGGAGCTAAATGATCCAACACACGCGCCACCATCAGCGAGACATTTGAGTGAGCTCTGACTTAGCTGTGTCTTGAGCTTGTTGATTTGGCTAACCAAATCCGTAGGAAATTAGGTACATCCGTTTTATAATATTGTATCTACATTTTAACGATTAATAAAACTCAAAATTCTTTCTACCAATATTGTGGCACCATCTCGAACCAAACTCCTTCAACAATGAATTTCCGGAACGTTGTCAACTCCCTAGCAGAAAAAATACGGTTCTTTAGAAGAATGTTACAAATGGTGAGCGATGATAAATTGTTGTTTCCCTTCATTCAAACGGGGTGATTATGGCCATATTTACTCATGTTTTATCAGGAAATGTCAAGGGGGTGTTTCACAGGTCGAATGCACTGTTGTTGTGTTCTGATTTCCTTTAAAGTTAGAAAATTCCTTTAGGTATGCAGCGCCTGAGATAACATTTCGATTTTACAGGCTTATATTATAGAACGGTGATTAACAATGTTCAAACCTATGTCAGTTTGGTGGCCAACCAATTCATACTAAGTAAGTACTTAATATGGTACGGACACCAGTCCGTATTACCTATTACCTAGTTGTGAAAATAGCTCTGTCTGTCTTGCCTAAACTGATAGACCAGAGGGGTAATTGCGTAACACACTATCAGTAGCAATGGGTGTAATTTAGACAGTTCAACAACATTCATTGCGTTATTTACGTTGTTGAGCAGACACATTTTTCGAACATATGAAGCAATGGATTGGCAATATCCTTCAAAATGATTCAGATTGATAGTGTGTTACGCAATTAGGGTGCAGGACCTAGGTTAGGTTAGATAGACTTTTTATCCCGGTAAGTAGTACAGTCACCAAAAGAGATAAGTAACCAGGACCCTCGGATATAGTTGAAGTTTAGTAAGAAACCGATCCGTACCGTAAGGATGTTTTCGAATGAAATTTTATTTGTTGAATGAACAATTTGTTTTCTATTAATTAAATTAAATTTTATTCGAAAACATCCATCGGTTTCTTACTAAACTTCAACCATATCCGACTATTCGACGACCCCGGTTACTCATCTCCTTTGGGGACCGTACGATCCCATGGGATATTTTTTTCGACCTACACGCGAGCGAAGTCGCAGGCAAAAGCTAATAAGAAAAAAAAAACAAAGAACTTTATTGCTTCTGTGTACATACAAACATAAGGAATCCACATGATCAATAAATCAATCAATTTCCTGTACACCGACATATTACTTCATTAAATTACACATTATTACTCCCTTGGGATATTCTACCCGGCAACTACCTACACAGTAAAGCCATTATACTTAACTTGTATCTAATTCACCCCACCATACTATTAGTTAATCTGTGGCCCCACACAAATTAAAAGGGAAGTGTTTTGGGTGTTATTTAATACATTCTGACAACTAACTGCCTACGCGCCGCCATTTTCTTTCCTAATCAGAGCGAGCACGCTATTATAATTAAATTAGTGGCTGTTGACGTAATTTTTTCATTATTCCCTTTGAGGAATTTTTTTAAATTATTTTTTTTTTTATTATAGCTTTATCATGTTTTATAATTTAGTGCTTGGTTTTCAATGTCAACGAGGTGATTAAGTACTTTATAGGTCGACACGCGAAGTTCCTAATTTAGGTGTATCGTAATTTAAAAGTTTGTCTAGGACAAATATTAGTTTGATACCTAAGCCGTCAACCCTATTTTGTTTCTATTACAAAGCATGTAGCCTTGTTAATTATGCAGTGGCCTCCTGCAAAAGTTAGTTGACATTTTCCTACTTCAACTGTAATGCCACTTTATGACTAAAAAAATTCTATTTTCAAATGTTTGAACTTGCACTATTACTAGTACATTGCGGCCAGCAAAAGAGGCATTGATGGACGAACGTGTAAATGTGGGCCGAGGCGAAGCCGAAGCACACATACGTAAGTCCATCCGTTTATTTGTCGAATACTTGAGTCCCAGTCGCCAAATTTTGTTAGATTTTTATTATTGTGTTATACGTGGCAAAGATTCTTCAGCCTACTTTTGACGTAGAATTTTTTTTTTTACTAATGACTGCATGGAAAACCAAAATATTGCAATTAGTTGCTTAAAATAACTAAATTAAAAATACCTGAAAAAGCTTTACACACCGAATTTACAATAATCTTTGAAATTAATCAAGTCATAAAAGCCAAATAACCTTTATCCCTGCACTTCAATCAAGTCATTTTAAACGCCTAAAACCATAAAAAAATCAAGCCAGACATAATTTCACCGTTACCTACTTAATCATAAGCTCAGCCATAAAGCGGTTCTTAATTACTTTTTCTCAGGAAGCAATAAAAAACCCTGAACATGACATAATCCTGCTGAAGGAATTAATATTGTATACTGGGACATAATATCTATTTATATTCATTAGGAAATATCAACGTAATTACGACTGTATTGTCTGCCAAATAGAATTCCATTTGGCTGTGACGTGGGGCGAAATGTATTAGAGAATTCGTCGTTGGAAATTAGACTTTAGTGGGTTAGAAATAGGGTAGGATTTGTTATGTCATTGTGTTTATATTTGCCTTAATATTAATGCGTGAAATGTAGGTCTGTTCGTCAATTAGAAGGGATTTTAGATAGCTATTGGGTTAATATATCATGACACCTCAGTTCGAGAACTTCATTATAGAAAGCAACTATGTAGATTAAAATAGAGAATAATGTCTCAAGCTTTGAAATAAATTGATAGAGAAATGTCGGTGGAGTGGATTATTTCAGATTTTAATCAACTTTATCAAAACGAACCGACGACGAATGAACCTAATCAACTCGGCTTCCTTAACTAAAGGTTAAGGAAACTGAGTTCATTAGGTTCATGAAGAGAAGCAGTGAGGTTGAATAACAAAGAAAAAAGAAATAAATAAAAAGTATTTATTGTGACTCGTACAGGAAGATCACAACACTTCACTTCACTCTTCTTTCACTTCTTCTGTGCTCAAGTTTATCATCTACTAGCAGCGCCCCGCGGTTTCACCCGCATAAGTTTCGAAAGACACGTGGCGCCATCTATTATCATAATAACGTCATTGTTGCTTTCCTCGGGAACAGAACTTTATTTCGGTATGAAAGGTATGTCCGTTTCTGTACACCGGACAACGTATATGCAAAATTTCAGGATAATCGGTTTAGTAGTTTAGGCGTGAAAAGGTAACAAACAAACTTACTTTCGCATTTATAATATTAGTTAGGATATATAAAATTCAAAGTCCTGACTGACTGATATATCAACGTACAGCCTAAACCGCTGGTCCTGGATACATGAAATTTGTAGGCTGTATTCTTTGTGAAGAGTAGGTGTCCATTCTTCAGATCTTTGGCAGTCGTTACGGGTCGTCAATAGCCCGAAAGTCTGACGACCAGTCTAACCAAGACGAATCATATTACCCAGTAACTGGGAATGCGGAGGTCAGATAGGTAGTCGCTTCATGTAATATACAGGTATTAAGATGTATCCAGTGAGACTTTAAGCCGACCCCAACATAGTTGGAAAAACGCTAGGCAGATTGTAATACAATATACTCTTTACACTGATGACGTTGTGTTCAAACATCAAGGACGTTAATATATGAAGACAAATAGGAAAGAGTACTTAAATTAGGAAGTGACAAGCACTCGACGGAAACTTTTCAACTATGTCTCCGGGTGACAAGCGGTATGCAATGATAAATAAGGATCCTAACTTTCACCATTTTGGTTAGTTTCAAACTCGTCAGAACCCTACATATAATATCTTCATAATATGTACATGTAATCAAGCCACTGAGAAACATAATAAGGACATTTACAATGTAAGGCGGATCACACACTACGACGCACCACGCGACGGGGCGCAGATAACGCGCCCCCGCGCGTGATTTTTTACATACAAATTCAATAAAAACGCGCTTCCGCGCGTGGAATTTGGCTCCGTTTCCCGCACCCCGCCGCGTAATGCGGTGCAGTGCGTGGAGCGCCTAAGAGTTATTTTTTTCTTGTATTTAATTTGGTTTTTTTTTGTGTGTGCTATTGTTTGCTTTTATTTTCTTTAATATTAGTACACCTTCACGGCAAAACATAGCGCCCACATTATTAATCTAAGACCTTTATGTAAATACCTATGTTTCACAAATAAATATTCTGATTCTGAGCATTGGTGGCCCGGTTGTAACGGCCGCGACATACCGAGTCTTTGTGTAAATTATTGAAGTGAAACTTCTTTACGCACGCTTTACTTGGGGTGTAAGCTGGCGAACGCGTTACGAAAAGTGTGATCGGGCGAGGCGAACGGGAGTTGAGTGGGGGATATAAGCAAGAGAAAGCAGTGCGCGAGCACATTTTGTTTCTCTCTTCCTCTCATAGCCAAATACGTTTGAAGTTTCACTTCAGTCGTGTGGTCATAAGCACACTCGGTTATTTCATCACGAAACGTCATCATCGTTTCATCGTTTTTCTTTATGATCTTGAGATGTATTTGATCTTTAATTTTAATGTTGTATGTGTGACTTGGCTACGTTTGTATGTAGATGATGATGATGATGGTATATTAGGTGGTGCCTGTAATGATAGTTTTAAGGCATTTAAATAAATAAATCACCACTGCTCTCAAAACGGTGAAGGAAAACATCGTGAGGAAACCCAGATGCCTTGAACCAAAAATTAGAAGATATGTGACATCTACCGACCCGCACTGTACCCGCTTGGTGGATTAAGGCCTACTCCCTCTCGCTGAGAGGAGGCCCCAGCAGTGGAAGCATTATGATGCCATTATAGGTTCTTTTGTAAGACGACTCCTCGGACATATCAACTAACTTTTGTTACTAACCTTACTCAGGTGAATTTCACCATTAAAACCGAACTTGATCTGAACATCTTGAATCACGTTCAAAAACTGTCAGTTCCAATATTCCATAACAATAATGACACTGACAGCTCTTGAACCCGATTCAAATGTCACAGGTGAAATCATTGGTAAAATTTGCTCTTATAAATGGAATCTTTCTTTATACAGCATGTTTTAATACCAATAAGGCCATTAAAACTATGACAGGTTAACTGTTCTGTAACGGCGATGCCACGCGGGTGTTGCCAGCGCGTTGCGTCGGCGCTTGGACGCCTGAGCGGTGACGCTCCGTAGTTCTACATATGAGCGTCATGCCACACGGTGAGTTAAAACGACGAGCGTGCGGCGACGGGACGCGTGCGCATCGGATAAGGGGCCGACAGAGCTCCGGCGGGATCTCATTGCGACATGGAGAGTACGACTGTCGCAACCCAGTGCTGGGCACGCCACAATTGCGGCGATAAGTCCCCTCTTTGAGGAGTGGCTGGAGAGGCGTCACGGCGTCCTCACCTTCCGCCTGACGCAGGTCCTCACCGGACATGGCTGCTTCGGGAGGTTACTGTTTCGGATAAGGCGGGAGGAAACGCCCGGGTGTCACCATTGTGTGGATCGCCCGGAGGATACGGTGGAGCATACGGTGGAAGCCTGTCCAGCTTGGGCAGAGCACCGCCGCGTCCTCACGGCGGCGATCGGCGGCGGTGATCTCTCGCGTCCGGCGCTGATCCAGGCCATGGTAAGGAGCGAGAGTACATGGGAAGCCGTTGCCTTCTTCTGCGAAGCAGTAATGCTCGCGAAGGAAAAGGCGGAGCGCGTGAGGGAGAGGCAATCTTGGCGCCCTCGCGCCCCTAGTCGCCGCAGGAGACGCCCTGGGCGTCGGGAATCGATAGCCGATTCCCGGCCACCGTAGGCGCGGGCTTGCGGACGGCGAGCAATGGGCAGCTCGCCGTCCAGTAAGGACCAGACCCGGGTCGACGGCGCGTCGTGTTCCACGCGCGCCTCAAAGAGATGTCAGCACTAACTGACGTCAACCAGGACCGAAGCCTGCCGGGGTCGCGGGTTGTTCGAAAGAGATACCGTGGCCCCTGGCACAGGCAACTGAAGGAACACCGGTGGGTTTTAGTCAGTAAAAGTCTGACACGCCCTCTCGCTCCGCCCAGAGCGGGAGATGTTATTTGATGATTTCCCACCCCAAAAAAAAAAAAAAAAAAGTGAGACGAAGCAGGGAAGGGTGCTGCGATGACACGACAGAGCGACAACGGAGCGCAGCGCAGTGACTAGAATATCGAAGGATAACGTCGACGTCGTGAAGGTGCAACGTCGGGATAAACTGTGTTGCGTTACGACATCGCAGCAGTGTGTAGCACTCACTGCGTCGAAATCACTACGCTGCGACGACGCAACGCATTGGTAACGCCCGTGTGGCATAGCTCTATGTAATCAGGATTAGCCTCTTATCAAATCGATTAAACCTTAAAATAATATCGACACTGGTAACGTTGATAAGGTTTTGTGATAGTGCGTATCGTGAAACATGTGTTCCTGTTAAGATAATACGAAAATTTCCCAAAGGTTTTTCCTACTAGAACTTTCGATATTAAAGATACATAGTTTTTGCATGTGCCTACTTAACGAAATAGAAAATGGCGAAATGTCAGGGTATACACATGATCTGACCAAGATTATGTCTGGATTTTAAAAGAGGTTGTGATCTCTGAGTTTGTTTCGGCCTTTCTTCTCAGAGTCAGAAAACGACGACCTCTGCTAATTAACCGACGAAAAAATTATTTTTGTTCATTGACTGTTTGGCGCCGACGATCAATGAACAAAGATCACTAAATTACCTTAAATGTAAATAAATAACCAAATCAAATTAACAATGCAACGTGAAATCTCCAGCGATAAACAACGATATTAATTTGCTTGTTTGGCGCCGGCGCAAAATTACTTCGGTATACTTACATTAGTTCAAGAACTTATGTATTAAGGTTAAATAAAAAAGGTTTATTATTTGCTTTTCAGTTTTTTCGGAGGTTTAATTTTTTTGTTAAAAAGTTTTTTTTTTAATGTAAATATATGATTGACGCGTAAAAGTGTTTCTACAGACACAAAGTCACTTACAGAAATCAAATCATTTATCATTTATACCTCTACCTAACCCTTTAGGAATTACACGCGTGATGTTATGTTATGTAAAAACACCAATAATTAGGTTCTTGAACAGTTCTTCACGAATATGTGATACCGTCACCGGTACCACCCTAGTACAAACCTTCTTACTTATAATAGGTATTTATAAGAAACACAGATGAAATAATTCTCAACGGCCAGTGTCTTCATCAACAACTAAAGTAATCAGTCAAAGTATTGACTCTTGCTTGACCTTTACTAATACTACGGAAAATGTTTTTCTTCATTCAAGTAACAGCGAAACTAGTGAAGAAACAAATTTAACCGTTACTTTTGTGACGTTACTTTGGCTGTTACTGTTGATGAAGAAACTGGCCGTAAATCACCAAAAAGACACATTTGGGAATAGACCAGTAATAAATTAGTCTATTAGTATTCAACACGACACGACAACAGTTCTGTATACTTTATACTCGTACATTTAGAATATTATATACAACCTACAACTTCCAACGAATTTATTACCATTTAAAACATAGTTTAAATTGCAAATCACATAATAATATATTAACAAGCTATTACCTGTGGCTTAGCTCCCGTGGTCTAAAGGTTCCATAACAAATGTGCATTTTTTCAAAGTAGCATATGTCCATGGACTTATTATAGGTAATATAATAAGTCCATTCATATGTCACTTTATAGCTCATAATCTATCTCTATGCTCCGTTGCTGCGTTAAAGAAAAAAGGACAAACCACGACAAATACATTTTCATTAGTAGGATTAATTGGATTAAAGCAGATACAGAACTACTTTTAAAGTAGGATTAACTGGATTATGGCACATACAGAACTACTTTTAAAGAAGTATTAATTTGATAACAGCAAACACAGAACTACTTTTATTAAAGTAGGATCAATTGGATTATAGCAGATACAGAACTACTTTTAAAGTAGGGTTAAATGGATTATAGCAGATACAGAACTACTTTCAAAGAAGGATAAATTTGATAACAGCAAACACAGAACTACTTTTATTAAAGTAGGATCAATTGGATTATAGCAGATACAGAACTACTTTAAAAGTAGGGTTAAGTGGATTATTGCCGATACAAAACTACTGTTGAAGTAGCATTAATTGGATTAAAGCAGATATACCAACTTCTTGTACAGAAAAAAAAGAAGAAGATACAAAAGTACTTTTAAAGATGGATCATCGAATAATCAAGTTGGATTATCATAATTGGAGTGGTCGTCTGAGCCCTGAAACTTTCACACCCGCTTCGAAGACGAAAATGGGTTAAGCCGGAGATCTGCTGAATAAAGACCAACTTCGCACTCCTAGACTAAGTTCTTGGATGTTGTTTGAATGCTTGCTGCTTTAATGAATAGAAGTTCAGTGCGTATTCATTAGGTATTACAGTTATTTTACTCAAAATACCTAGTGTCAAATCTAACCAAATTGTATGCATATGGAAATCGGAAACATTTTTTTCTATTACGTAAATAGGTACCCCTCATAACTCTATCAATAGCTCATACTTGTAATACTCGGTTACGAAAACAAATTGTTTAGCTTACTAATGCTAGCATTATTATTACCAAACTGGGCATATAAAAATAGACTCGTAAGCTAATTTTATTATTGATAGCTACTTACATATGAGAGGGTCTAATGCAAAGCTATGAATGAGGTCTTCGCTTCATTATTGGGAAAGATACAAGAGTCTTAATTTTAACCAGTAACGGTCCGTAAATTATAGGAATCGACCATAAGTGCCAGTCGTGCAAGGAAACAAAAGAACATCAAGATGATGGAATCCCCTGTTTACAAAAACAAACTGCGTTCACTAATCTTTATGTTCAGCATAATGATTTCGAATTTTTCCCTTTTAGCCGTTCATCCATTCGTCGGAAACCATCTCTTTTCGAACCTAATTCCAATTATCACCTGACAGTACTTACAGTCTTGGCATTAAAAGGTTTTTGACCTTGGAAACTACAAAAAAGCCCCCAAAAGTGCTACTAATTAGAAGGTCGTATACATTGTAACAAATAGATTTATAGATAACAATAAAACAGACCTGTCGTCGTTAATCTTTACTCCTTTTGTTACTGACGCTCTGGTAACGATAGTGAAGGTAATATCGAACATTGCTTGTAATTTAGTACCCAGTTTTCTTGGCCTGTCTACTAGGTATCGGGACCGGGTTTTGCCAAAATAGCCTTAAATTATGTCCTAAACACCATGGGGAATCTGCCTCGCTACCACATAGCTGAGTTGCAAATATTTCCAAGTCTAGGCCCTTCAATATTGAACATACAGGGTAGCAGGAATATCGGCGCGCATACTGTTACCATGTATTCTAATAGCGTAGAAATATTACGACTGTTGTCAAAAACCGAGTGTGCTTATGACCACACGACTGAAGTGAGTATTCTTATGTACGAAGTTATATGCATAAATGTATTGCATCTCCGGCATTTCTATACGAATTTTGATTATTCTTCTAGTCGATGTCTTCAATTGGGTAGGTACAAATAAAAAGAGAAAAATAAAAACTGTTTTACAAAAAAAACAACCGACTTAAAAAAAAAACCGAGTGTGCTTACGACCACACGACTGAAGTGAAACTTCAAACGTATTTGGCTATGAGAGGAAGAGAGAAAAAAAATGTGCGCGCGAACTGCTTTCTCTTGCTTATATCCCCCACTCAACTCCCGTTCGCCTCACCCGATCACATTTTTCGTAACGCGTTCGCCAGCTTACTCCCCAAGTCAAGCGTGCGTAAAGAAGTTTCACTTCAAAAACATTTATTTCAAAGAAAATTCTACGCAGTCCTACGCCGTAAAAATGTATAGGATAGCAATTTTTTGTTCAGAATCGTGTTCTGAATCCATGGTAAAGGGTTGCGCGACGATGTCCCTGCCAAGTGCCACCCTGTTTATTTTGTCAGCGAGAATTCCAAGGTAAACCAAATTTCCACAATTTATTACTTTCACACTCCATTCAGGGTGAAAGTTTCGTAATATATTCACATACCTTACGTCATCATCATCTGCCTAGCCTTTTCCCAACTATATTGGGGTCGGCTTCCAGTCTAACCGGATGCAGCTGAATTCCAGTATTTTACATGGAGCGACTGCCTATCTGACCTCCACAATCCAGTTACTGGGTAATACGATACCCTTTGGTAAGACTGGTTATCAGACTTTCGGGCTTCTGACTACCCGTAACGACTGTCAAAGATCCACGAATGACAACCGAGACCAACGGCTATTCACATACCTTACATATCTTTTAAAATTTATAGCCAGTTAATTTGACATGAAAAATAGTTCAAGAAATGGTTTGAATAAATAAAACATTAATCAACGATATTTCGTAAGTAATATAACTATAATCATTATTTTCAGTTTATATAAATCTTACTTTTATTATATTTTTATTTTGGGTCTGTTAATATTAATGATAGCCCTACTTTGCGAAATATTTTATCTGGTTGGTGACAAATCTTAATGGATATACAAATGTTAATGTTTTGGTTTTGCTGTAATTTACGAGATGGAGGTTTTGTTGGTGTCAGATTCCCGCGTAAAAAAGCTTTTACAAGTACATTACCCTCTTTTTGAATTTCACAGCAGTCGAATAATAAAATATATTCGAAGATTTACTTACACTATGAGACAACCTTCAATAACGAAAGCAAACTAGTGTAAAAATATATACGAGATGAAAGCTTCAGGGCCGCTTTCAATCTACTGCACTTTTCTCCAATTCGATAAAATGGAACTTTCATACAATGACATCTTAAGATATAACGTGGGGACAACTGTGTACAGAGTTTTGACAACTTTTATCTTTACAGTGTTGTTGTCTACAATAGTACTGGGTAGACTTTTAAAGCAACTGGTCGATAAACATAATTAATACTCGTATGTTGTCTACTTGTGTTTAGATAAGTTTAACGATTTGGTCCCGTTGTCATCTTAGCACTGAATTTTTATTTTTAGTTTAAATATCGAAACATAATACGGACAACAAAACTGAGGGGCAATTCTTGTAATTTTAAGAACGTTCACAGTCTGATCTCAGTCTCAATCTGTCAAAAATACCTCTAATTTCCCTACGTTTTTGACATCGATTGTCGCTGAGATGGTATTGCAACTAGGTTTTGAAAGATTTTAACTACAGGAATTGGCCTTCAGAACTGATAGTAAAGGACAAAAACATTGTTGATGATACAAGGAGGTTTTTGTCCTGTACTGTTAGTACTAAACACTTAGTGAAAATACTTATTTCTAAGGAAATCTCTTTCAGCATACCTGCTATAGGAGAGTAGATTAAAACAGATATAGACAACGTCTGCAAGAGTAAAAGAGATCATCACCCTAAGGTAGACTGGTAGAAAATGCCTAAGGCATTAAGTCCGCCTTTGTACAGTTTTTACTTGTGCATAAAGTTTTAATAAATAAATAAATATATTTTTTTAATGCTTTCATTATCTTTTCTGTTGGTATAATCTGATAAACCATAAACCTGTCAAAATTACAGCAACAAGGAGGAAAATTCCTATACTTGGTAAGCAAAATTATAGAAAACAATACGGTACTCAGGAATTAAATACTGCAATTCCTCTACACAACCTCATCACGTCACGTATACTCTAACCCCAACGAAGAGGAAAATACAAGAATGACCCCCACGCAAAATATCACGATTGTTCTTAATCCTAATATTTTTCCCTGGAGTAATTCTTAGTTAGTCAAAGTTCGGCTTGGTAGAGATTTGCCTCTGTCGTTCATGTCTGATAGGTCAAATATAGGTCGTAACCCAGACAGGCGCTTTACTTTGTGTAAATTATTTCATCACCACTGCTCTCAAAACGGCGAAGGAAAACATCTTGAGGAAACCAGCATGTCCTAGAACCAAAAATTCGAAGACATGTGACATCTACCAACCCGCACTGGCCCCGCGTGGTGGGTTACTGCCCCTCCTCACAGAGAGGAGGCCTGTGTCCCAGCATTGGGAACATTATAGGCTGATTATGTTCCTGCCTATGTGACAATCTCTCTCTAAACCACGATGTCTCATTTATCTTGTTTACACACCGTATCGCTAATTCAAATTAAATTGTTTTGCGTCAACGGCTTATCGCGTTAATCAAGAGATAATCTGGATTCTGGGATAGTTAACACCGTGACCGAACATGGGATAATGCACGATAACAGCGCCCTTCAGTGTCCGCACTACCGATAAATAGATGCAACACCTAGATAACGCAAGAGCAACTACTTCTCGTGCCAAAAATCGCACCAGCTTACGTGCAAAAATCGTAAGCTGCCACTTTCGCGCTAAGTCCTGTGTACCGCTGGCTGGGTGAGCGTGAGCGCTGGCGCCGGGTGCCGCACGCGGCGGTGTCTTTGAATCGATTTGATTTTCCCATCATAATAGTGCTTGTGACGTCATAGTAGGTAGTCAAAAAATGGCACGCTTGGTTTTCATACAGATCGTGATATTTAAGTCTATCTGTATCTGTGGTCTGAATCGTTGTTATAAATAAAGGCTGTAAAACATTAGATGGGCATTTTTACTCGTCTTTTTATAAAGAGAGGTGGAGATAGAAACCCTAAAAAGTCTTTAAATAGTATGTCGTGATGATCCTGTGGTTTAGGCCTCGCCTCTCAGGCAAGAGGTTGTGGGTTCAAATCTGGGCAAGTACTAATGTGACTTTTTCAATTCATATTACGTACTTTCTGAGTTTATCTTAGTCATTACTGACATCGGTGAAGGAAGAACATCGTGAGGGAACATGGACTTGTAGTTAATCATCATCATCATCATCATTTCAGCCGAAAGACGTCCACTGCTGGACATAAGCCCCCCCAAGCACCTCCACTTCGACCGGTTTTGTGCTTCTCGCATCCAACGAGTTCCTGCGGCCTTCACAAGGTCGTCGGTCCACCATCGGTGAGTGGTTGTAGTTAATATAAGGCTGAAATCGCCAACCCGTTTTGAGCAAGCGTGGTGATCAATGTTCATGCCTTCTGTGTATGAGAAGAGGCCTATTCTGCAGTGGGACAATAATACGCTAGTATTATAATATAGGTACAAGCTGCGCCCCGCGGTTTCACCCGCGTAAATGTCGGTCCCGTGGGAATATCGGGATAAAAAGTAGCCTATATGTTAATCCAGGGTGTCAGCTACCTTTATACAAAATTTCATCAAAATTGGTCCAGCCGTTTGAGCGTGAAGAAGTAACAAACATATAAACACACACACACACACGCACACACTCACAAACTTTCGCTTTTATAATATTAGTGTGATGAAGTGTGATTATTTAAAAAGTTTTGAGGATTTTGCAGCCCTTACCTACTTCTAAAATAGTCTGTGATTTCGTAGGAATTGCTGTTAACTGGAAACATGACACAAGATTAATAAATAAACAAGATAGAGACATACTTATGTAAATTGCTTTAAAGTCATCCATCGGGTCCACAGAGAAATCAAAGTACGTAAACCTATCACGATTTTAATTTATTTTTATTTTGTAAATAGGAAGGTAAATATTGAAATGAAATGTTTATTTAATTAAATAATGCATATTTACAATATTAAGCCTTACACTAAAGTGGTAGGTACTTATATAATACTGGGATCGACCTGAACTAGGATAAACCTGTATCTCAGGTATCATAAATAAAATGAAATGTTTATTTAGGTAAGTACATCTTTTAAGACACTTCACGTCACGTCAAAGTGAGAGTGAAAAGGTTTCTTCTGGGTTAGCTCGCTCCATCGTCGACTTTGTCTTGTCACCTTTGACCTAGACTAGAGTCAGCAATCCCATTTTTAAATTAAAAAAAAATATTTTTAGGTCAATATATCAAAAAACTATAATAGGTAGCTGGCGCAAGCATTTCCTAGCTGAGCAAAAAAAAAAGAAATGCCGAAACAAACTCAGAGGTCATGGTCTTTTTTGTTTACATTTTTCATGTTAAACAAATGCTATATCCACCCCTTTTTTTTTAAAGAAAGATACATCTTCTTACTCTTTAGTAGTTACATAAGGATAAATTAAAAAAAAAAAATCCTGAATTACATTTTAAAACCAATTTAAAAAGGACGTTGTCCTACCACATAAAGGCATCTCTCTAAAAATGTACTTACATATTAAAAAATCAGGAGTAAAAGTGAAACCGCGGCTCGCCATAAATTAATTAATCAGCCCATAAGGGACGCCCGCGCCGTGTGAAAACGTAACGGAAGACGAAAATGTGTGTTATGTTCAGAAAAGGCGAAATTTTCGCCACCAATTCGCAATTTTAGAAAATACCCATACTGTCTGACCTAGATTTATATATCCACCTGTTTGGTGTATTTTAAGCTGATACCATAAAACAGGGGCTTGGCCAAAGGTAATATACAGGATGGTCCGTTACTCCACGTCCAATTATAACACCATCACAGACTCATCAAAGGCGATGCTACAAGTTAAATATTTACAAATACCTACATATCTCATTTCTAGAAACATCGACGTAACTGCTACTTTTTTTTTAAGTCTTTGCTTTCCTAACGTAATTACGCTTTCTAAGGGTCAGTTCACACCGCAACGCGACGCGACGCGCAGTTTTCAAGATAGCAATACAATTATAGACCTTACCTGCTACACAAAAAAGTAAATAATTATGTGTGTCTACTACGTCGAGCTACGCCGCGCGGCGCCGCGCTGCGCCGCGTGGCCCTCCTCACTGATGTGTACCTTTTTGTGTAGTAGATAACGTCTATAATTGTATTGCTATCTTGAAAACTGCGCGTCGCGTCGCGTCGCGGTGTGAACTGACCCTAAATGCTTTGGCATATTTAACACATTTTTGGGAATAAATAAATTTACGTCGATGTTTCTCCAAATGAGCGATATATGTCATCACTTATCTATATAAATAAAAACAAAAGGCCTGACTGACTGACTGACTCATCAACGCCCAGCCCAAACCCTTGGACCTAGAAAGCTGAAATTTTACACAATGGTTCCCTTTATAATGTAGACAAGGAATAAGGAAGGATTTTTTGAAATTCAACCCCTAAGGGAGTTAAATAGGGGATGAAAGTTTGTATGAAAGTCCGTCAGTTTTAAAGTTAGGATCTTCAAATTTTGTATTTAGGCCGACAATTGAAAATTAATTAATACGTGTCTCAGCGTTTTTGATAATTCCACCCCCAAAGGGTTAAAAAGGGGGTTGAATTTGTGTATGAAAGTCCCTCAGTTTAAAAGTTAGGACCTTCAAGTTTCGTGTTTAGGCTAACGATTGAAAATTAATTTATACGTATCTCAGCGTTTTTGATAATTTCACCCCTAAAGGGGGATGAACGACCTGACTACGCACAGCCTAAACCGCTGGTCCTAGGGACATGAATTTTGGAGGGTATGTTCTTTGTGAAGAGTAGGTATCGAATAAGAAGGGGTTTTTGGAAATTCAACCTTTAAGGGGGTGAAAAGGGGGGATTTTGTTTGTATGAAAAATCTTATTTTTTGAGTTAATAACCTTGAAACTTGGCACGAATACGTATCTAAGTAAATTATGAAGTTTGGAATTTTTCGTTTTTCTAAAATACCCCCTGAAGAGGTATTGGGGGGTGTCAAAATTTGTATGGAAGAATTTTAACGCGCTGTCCGATTAACTCAAAACTCAGTATTTATACTAAGAACTAAAGAGAAAGAATAACGTGTATCAGGGTTATTCGAAAATCTACCCCTAACGCTGTGAAAAGGGGTAGTTAATTTTACAGGGGAGGATTTTACTGCGCGGCTTGATAAGCTCGAAAATTGGCATAAATAATCTTTGAGTCAAGTTATGAACACATCTTAAACGATTTTTCATAATTCCACCCATATAGGGGTGAAAAGCGGGAATACAGTTTATATGAAAAATCTTATTCATTTGGTTAATAAACTTGAAACTTGGCACGAATATTTATGTAAGTAAATTATGAAGTTTGGCATTTATTGTTTTTATAAACTACCCCCTAAAGGATGGTTGGGGTGGGGGTGTCAAAATTTGTATGGAAGAATTTTAACGCGTGGTCCGATTACCTCGAAACTCGGTATTTATACTAAAGACCAAAAATAAAGAATAACGTGTATCAGGGTTTTCCGAAAATCTACCCCTAACGGGGTGAAAAAGGGTAGTCAATTATACAGGTGAGAATTTTAACAAGTGGCTTGATTAACTCAACAATTCGTATAAATAATCTATGAGTCAATTAATGAAAACATCCCAAAATATTTGTAGAAATTCCACCCCTATGGGGGTGAAAAGCGGGAGCGCAGTGTATATGAAAAATCTTATTCATTAGGTTAATAAACATAAAACTTGGCACGAATACTTATATAAGTAAATTATGAAGTTTGACATTTTTTGTTTTTCTAAACTACCCTCTAAAGGGGGATTGGGGACGTCAAAATTTGTATGGAAGAATTTTAACGCGAGGTCTGATTAACTCGAAACTCGGTATTTATACTTAAGACCACAAATAAAGAATAACGTGTATCAGGGTTTTTCGAAAATCTACCCTTAACGGGGTGAAAAGGGGTTGTTAATTTTACAGGGGAGGATTTTACTGCGTGGTTTGATTAACTCAACAATTCGTGTAAATAATCTTTGAGTCAAGTAATGAACACATCCCAAACGATTTTACGGAATTCCACCCCTGTGGGGTTGAAAAGCAGGGGATACAGTTTATATGAAAAATCTTATTTATTTGGTTAATAAACATGAAACTTGGCAACATTTGGGTAAGTAAATAATAAAGATTGTCACTTTTAGTTTAAAAAAAAACCCCTTACAGAGGATTTAGGAGGTGACAAAGTTGATAGGTTAGAAAGATATGTAACCGCTGTCGGATCAACACGAAACTCGGTACTACTAAAATAAAAAATAAAACAAGTAGGTATGTGTTTTAGGGTTTTTCAAAAATCGACTCCTACTAAGGTTGAAAAGGGTAAGTAATAAAGTTTAAGGGGTGGATATAATATCACTGCTTGCTTCCATTAACTCGAAAATGGGTATGGGTCTTTGAGTCAAGTTATGAACACATCACGAACGATTTTTCAAAATTCCACCCTTGTGGGGGTGAAAAGCGGGATTCAGTTTATTTGATAAATCTGATTCCTTTGATCTATAAACTTAAAAATTGGCCCGAATAATTATTTATCTAAATAAATGAAAAAGACCATACCTACACACATTTTCGAAATTTTTAGAAGAAAGTTCGAATTTCACGCGGACGAAGTCGCGGGCAGAAGCTAGTAAGTATATTATAATAAGAAGCCAAGCAAAATGCTAAAGCCATATTAAGCATTTAGAAGCCTCTCTCCAGGGGCTATCTGAAGCGGCGGCGACCTCTCGCGTCCGGCCCTGGTTCAAGCCATGGTCCGGAGCGAGAGGAAGTGGGAGGCAGTCACCTCCTTCTGCGAAGCAGTCATGCTAGCCAAGGAGGTGGCGGGATGGCTGATGGAGAGAGCCTCACGTCCCAGCCGCCGCGTGACACGTTCCGGACGTCGGGAGCCACGTGACGACTCCCGACCACCGTAGGCGTGGGCCTGCGGACGGAGAGTAATGGGTAGCTCACCGTCCGATCAGGACCAAGCCCGTGCCGGACGGCGCGTATGTGTTCCACGCGCGCCTCAAAGAGATGTCAGTATAAAGGAAGGGGCCTGTTAGGGCCGAAGCCTGCCCGGGTTGCGGGATTGTCCGAAGGGGTTACCGCTACCCCAGAACATAAGGGCTAAAAACACGGTTGGGTTTTGGTCAGTAAGAGTCTGACACTCCCTTCTGCTCCACCCAGAGCGGTAGGGGTCATTTGATGATTTCCCATCCACAAAAAAAAGGGGCTATCTGAATCACCGGCCGTGTCTTATATTCAGCGATTTTTCATACTTAGTTAAACTATTTTTCATAATATTCAGGATGTTTTCACCTGACTCCGCACATTGGTCGCCAAGTTGGCGCACCACCAACTTAAACGGTAATCAGCCACGTTATCAACCTTGCTGAATCGCCAATCTTTCTCACGGCTTAAGCTATTCCGCAGATAAAGTTACTAACATCCTTAACTTAACTTAAGGGGCTTACAGGACCTAAACACAAAACACGCAAGTTTTGAAAATAATAAAGTATATGATCGACTACAGTAAACAAAATTAGAAAAATATACGATATATGCTATGTAGATAGTGTGTTGAAAAGTGTGTTGAAAACATAATACAACTAATTTGGATAGAAAAAATCATGAAGATACCTCTAAAAACTTTCTTTTTACAATAAAAACCATTCTAATATACATACAATCACTATGATTTTTTGTCAGATTATTCTACAAGCAATATACTAAAGCACTAGTGTTTTTTATTGTAGTCCAAGCAATAGATTTTTTGTAAATACATAATTGCTTCATATTTTGCAATAAATTACCAGTGTTGTCATCGCGTTTCTCTTTCTTTTCTATGCAGTCCGACAGTGACCGGGCTTTAGGTCATATAGTCCCCTTAAAGGACCTCGAAATTGATCTATCTCAGCTCACTTAGCCAATTCTATTTCTATTCTATCAAGAATAGACAAAATTCTTTCCATTCAACTCGACATCTTTTCTGCCCAAGCACGGGGCGACCCGTAGACTCGCGTTTCTATAAAGAATTCCATAGCAACGGGGAGAAAATTTTAAAATCAATATAGATTCTTGGTTTCTTGGTTCACTGTGATGTAGGCTATTTGACACTTGTTAAATGTTTCTACCCCAAGTGTCAAAAGTAGATAAAAATTGGTTGTCATTCTTGACATTGTAGACGTTTGTCGACTGAAAAATAGACATTTCTTCTTATCATCGACATGCTTAGGACGATAAAAATTGTTCTAAAATTTGTCATTTTGTCTATTCTTCCGTCGAGAAAACCCGTTTTAATGGTGTTTCGACACGTGCTTTTGTTTCATCAGAAGTCTAACTCTAAACTGATTTTTCGTAAGGAAACACGAACGAATATGTACAATTTCTTAACAACTTCAAAATCCGAACTACACTTACGGCCACATGAAACCGGTGTTCTATTACGAATCGTGCACATTAAAGCAACCAGCATCATCTGCCCGTCTGCACGTCTGACCATAACAATAATACAGTCTAGGATACCCCATTAGCGAAACATGAAAGGTCAATCTGTCTAGAATTCTAGATTTTCTCCTTTTTCCCTTTACAATGTATAGAAAACTAGCTTTAGCCCGTGGCTTTGCCCGCGTTGATGTCACCAATTATCCCACGTGAGCATACTACTGGGATAAAGCCTCTATTAAAAAAAACCGAGTGTGCTTATGACCACACGACTGAAGTGAAACTTCAAACGTATTTGGCTATGAGAGGAAGAGAGAAAGAAAATGTGCGCGCGCACTGCTTTCTCTTGCTTATATCCCCCACTCAACTCCCGTTCGCCTCGCCCGTAGCCCTTAGACATGTGTCGTACTTGCAAAATCGAGTACCAGGGCTTCCAAGTACGTCCACCTCAAGAAACCAAGGCCTAAAACCAGGGCTCGAGATACTTTCAAGTATTTTCTATCTGCATCGAAAACTGATCCATAACTTCATACAAATAAGAAGTACAATCGCGTAATCAAACAAAAGCCCTGTTGGAAGTAAAAAGTACTTGCATAGGAAATTGATCCGTGAATTCCTATAAATAAGGAGCACAATCGCGTTTACAAATAAATACTTTTACAAACCATTAAAGTAAAAATACTTGCATACGAAATTGTTCCGTAGACTCTTACCACACCTCGGACACTCCATACAACCCTCGCAAAATAATTACCTATTACTACTACATAAACAAATGACGTTTGTATACGTGCAAATGCGTGCGTGAAATCTAGTAGCGTAAAAAAAAATGGCGCGGAAAGCAATTTGTGTCGGGGAACCGAACGACGTCGGCGGCGGCGCTGCCCGAACGTGTGCATTATTATGAAGTGACCATGTAGTTCAATAGGGTAGTTTCCTGGGTAAAAAAATAATAATTAGATTTAGTCCGTCAGTTAGATTATCGAAAAATAATGGACCCTTAATTTTTCTTTTGTCAATCAAACAAAAAATGACAAAGATAAAGCGCGTCAAAATTTGGGAGTGGGGGGTCGTGACGTCACGCCGTGCTAAAAAGAGTCGCCGTGCTAATTAGAATTTTTTAGGAAATTAGCCTATTGTTTATTTATATAGTCGGGTTCGTAATGAAATAAAAACACTAAAATAGTTTAGTTTAAATGACTTATCTGTACATAATGGGTTATTAAATCGCATGTTATTAAAAATGCGAAATCATACAAACAGTATATGTAAATACGAATTCGGAAAAGCATCACAATATTTGGATATTGTGATGCTTTTCCGAATTCGTAATCGTGATTAAAACTCAAATAAAACTTTTAAATCGCATAATTGTGTGTCAGCAATACAGCGCTGCGGTTCGCGAGCGCCCTTGCTAAAGAGTCGGCGACGAATACCTCGAAGTGCGGGGTGAGGTGCGGTATCTGATATGAGGGCGAGGAAGGGAGTGTCCTTTCTGTACGTAGTACTATTAAGTATTCTGTGCTCTTACTGATAAGGAGTATGATCGCATTTGCGAAAACAAACGCGGTTGTTGAACTATTTGAGTACCTACGTACTCGAGCGTCGAGACACGACGGAGCGAGATACTTTCAAGTATTTTCTATCTGCATAGAAAACTGATCCATAACTTCAATTCATACAGATAAGAAATACAATCGCGTATTCAAAAGCCCCGTTGGAAGTAAAACTACTTGTATAGGAAATTGATCAATGACTTCGAATAAATAAGGAGCAAAATCGCGTTTACAAATAAATACTTGCAAACCATTAAAGTAAAAAAAAACTTTTTAAGAAAAAAAAAACCGACTTCCAAAAAAAACTTAACAAAGTGAAAAATAACTTTAATTTCGGAAGTCGGTGTCTTTGGATCTTTATTTTAGTTTTTTGCCACAGACTTCCGAAATTAAAGATATTTTTCACTTTCTAGTGTTTTTTTTAAAGTCGGTTTTTTTTTTCTTAAAAAGTTTTTATTTCACGCTTTTTAGTGGGTCTGCTTATAATTTATCTAAGTTACAATAGCCTAGTGATCATCGCCTTTTACAAACAAAATATTGCTTTTCCCGATACAGGGAAGTTAATTGTTGAGGAGTTCTCCAGATCCACCATCAGCTCCGTATCACCATTCACATTGTGACGAGCATAAATTGCTTAGCAACCATATTAAAGTAATCGAATCGCAACCCGTGAAATACTTAGATATTATTGAGTAGTTCCGGTGGCCATCTGTGGTCTTCATCATCAGTTCCACTTCACCAAATGGTGCTTTCCGAGAGCAAGTGCACGAGTTACTATAAAAAATACCCAAATCGCTATAGGTGTGCCTATAATATTTGAAGAGTTCCTTCGATTTCTCCAGGATCCCATCATCAAATCCTGACCTGATGTTTTTAGACTAGAAGCTGATAATCCTGGCTGCAGCATCAGGCCAGACTTATGTCAACATTGCATTGAACTTAAAATTTAGTCCTGTTTAAAATGAGCCCAAACACGACTACGGTGCTGTAATTTCAAGGTTGGTACTTTTTCTAATGTTCCTGGCTTCAGCATCAGGTCTTTATGTACTTCGGTGTTCCTCATTAACAGTACGTTTATCCACACATCGAGCCCTTTTCAATGAGCCTTAACACGATATATCTGCTGTTAGTTGTCGAGGAGTTAGGTACTCTGCAGACTATCCTGACTGCAGCATCAGGTCATGACTTGATGATCATGAGACCAAATGTGGCAAATGCCCTATCAAACATCAAAACAATTGACTAAAACAGTCCTTGCCTGTTCGAGTAACTTCTTACTGTTAAGAAGTTGTAACTTCCATTATCAGCCCAGCTACCTGAGATGGTGACAACCATACGCAAATACACAAGATACTTCGTAAAATATGCGAAAAACAATAAGTGAGCCTATAAAATTTAAAGGTTGCCCTCGATTACTCTAAGATCCCATCATCAGATCCTAACTTGGTGACAGTGGGACCACCTCAAAACTATCTACTTTGGAACAAAAAAAGAATTTTAAAAATCCGTCGACAATTGGCGGAGTATTCGATGAACAAACATACAAAAAAAAAACATACAAACAGCCGAACCAAAAAGGAGGAGGTACTAACCTCCTCCTTTTTGTGAAGTCGGTAAAAAATACTTGCATACGAAATTGTTCCAAAAGGAGCATGATCGCATTTGCGAAAACTAACGCGGTTGAGTACCTACGTATTTGAGCGAGTAGCCGTATAAGATACTTAATAGTCTTGCAAGTATTTTGAGTCGGTACCCGGTGTGCGTACTTGGAAGCAAATACCTGGTGTAAAAACCCGGTCGCATATTTATGCGACCGGGACTGGGTTTTTACACCAGGTATTTCCAGCTATTTTTTACGTACCTTCCCTACTCGCGATCACACGTTTTCGTAACGCATTCGCCAGTTTACTCCCCAAGTCAAGCGCGCCTAAAGAAGTTTCACTTCAAAAAATGTTGGGTGCGTGGGTCCAGCTAGTCCAGGCTCCAGCCAATAGTAACGCAAGATGTAGTCTATGGTGGGAGTTGTACAAACTCCCTGATAATTTTATCGAACCATCTGAGAGCCTTACGCCTGGGCACGCGTTACCGTGGCCGACTTTTTTTTTATGGATGGGAAATCATCAAATGACCCCTCCCGCTCTGGGTGGAGCGGAAGGGAGTGTCAGACTCTTACTGACTAAAACCCATCCGTGTTCCTTCCTTAGCCCTTTATGTTCCGGGGTAGCTGAAACCCTTTCGGACAATTCCGCACCTCCGGCAGGCATCGGCCCTAGTAGGCCCCTTCCTTTTTGCTGACATCTCTTTGAGGCGCGCGTGGAACACGTACGCGCCGTCCGGCACGGGCCTGGTCCTGATCGGACGGTGAGCTACCCATTACGCTCCGTCCGCAGGCCCGCGCCTACGGTGGCCGGGAGTCGTCACGCGGCTCCCGACGCCCGGAGCGTCTCCCGATCCGTGGCACACTTGGAAATGTCTAAATAGACTTCAAACCCAAGCCGGCCGCACCAAAGACAATCTCGACAGATGGGGGTTCACAGACGGCACAGATCTCAAGAGCGTATGCGATTCCTTCCCACAGACAAAGGCCCACCTTCCATACTGCGCCGCATGACCTGTCACCTGTGCACTTGATGATCATATGACTACGTCAGGGAGCGGAGTTCGCGCAGGCGAATTTTGGACCAAAATGTTTGAACTTTTTTTCCATCGGTACACGAAGGAGAAGTCTCTATGTCCTAACCCATATCATGGTCTACCTTGGTGTCCTTCGAAATCCGTTCAGAAAGGTCACAGACAGTCACTTTCGCTTTATAATATTATTATGGATTCTCAATGGAACTAGATTTGTATGTTTAATTTACTTTTATCCCCGCCGCTTTTCAAATCTCTCTCTCTTCGTATAATTTGAATCCGTCTAGGAGTTTGCGAAGTGTCATCATCTGCCTAGCCTTTTCCCAACGATGTTGAAGTCAGCTTCCAGTCTAATCGGATGCAGCTGATTACAAGTATTTTACATGGAGCGACTGCCTACATGACCTCCACAACCCAGTTACTGGGTAATACGATTCCTCTTGGTAAGACTGATTGTCAGACTTTCGGGCTTCTGACTACCCGTAACGACTGTCAAAAATCCACGAATGAAAGCCGGGACCAACGGCTTACCGTGCTCTGAGGCACGGAGGGGTATGTAAAGATGGTCACCCATCCACAAACCAACCGCGGCAAGCGTAGCTTAACCGATCGATCGACCTGTGCGGCTGTTATTATTTAGCCATGGGCCCCTCCAAGTTTGCCAAGTGTATAAAGTTTTTTATTTTATTTTCTTTGGGGTAATAAAGATTTAAACGGTGCAGTTCCGGGTCTTAAACGGAGCTATCTTATTTATTTTTATGACTGGAAGAACATTAAATTGTTGAGACAACGTGAATAGAGCATGGCTCGCTCCGACTGTGTGTGCTCAGAATACTTATTTTAATGAGTTCTTTTCAGTACACATTTTGTAGTAATTACTTCGATTTAAATACGATTAATACAGCAGTAAATAGCTTGAGACAACATGTCGTCCATAATGATATTTGTCTGTTTCGAAGGCACAGATTAATAAAATTCCAATTCCTTGATTTTATTCCTTGATTATTCCTTATTATCCTTTAAAGTTAAGGTTCGCGAGCACATTGGCAGGAAGCTGGCAGTATCATCACAACGTTAATATTTTCTCATTGTTTGTCTTATTTCTTTTTAGTTAGTTAGTAAGTATATTCATGCATTTATGTATATTTATGTATATTAATTAGTTCTATACAGGGTGAAATTAAAAACATGCGACAAATCGAAATGGGAGATTGTATTCATCATTATGAACAACTTTTACTATGGGGACAAACCTGCAATCGCGAAAAAAAAAATTCAGCTGTTCCCTACATTTATGTTCGCATAACTGGTCGAAATATAGGGAACAGCTGATTTTTTTTCGCGATTTCAGGTTTGGTCCCATAGTAAAAGTCGTTCATAATGATGAGTACAATCTCCCGTTTCGATTTGTCGCATGTTTTCAATTTCAACCTGTATTATATTCATAGTTTTGATAGGTTTATCTTTATATTTAAAATATTTATTCCTCAATTTTCATGATTGCACCTACCACTGTTTGTCTCTGCATCACCCAAAGGTTGACTGGTAGAAAATGCCTACGGCATTAAGTCCGCCTCTGTACATTTATGTGCTTGAAGTATTAAATAAATAAAAATAAATAAATATTAAATTACATTCCTGTGTCTTGTGAAGCCATTACGTAATTATCACGCCATTTCCCAGACAATGCAGACCCAATAACGCGATAACAACAGTGTCAATATTAGATTTGTCGCTCTCACAAGGACCGAAACGCGTGTCGTAATACCCAGGGAATTACCGACGGGAATCACGAGGAATTCCCACTTCCTACTACGGAATTACGACAAATTCCCACTTTCTTCGTCTATACCATTTATTGTGTTGTTGATCTTGAACGACCTTGTTTGGATTTTGCTTTTCTCGAAAGTGCAATCTTACCCAGTATTGTGAGAAAGCTTCGGACATAGACTTGATGTCAGGGACTTACCTGTTGACAAAACAAAATAAAGATTAGTTGTTGAGTAGAACACTTACTACTTTTATTTATAAAGAATAAAAAAGAAAAGGAACAAAAAGAAAAATTACATTATTTGCGGTAAATATGACGCAAACAAAGAAAAAAGCATTTGGGGGAAATATGCGTCCACGCAATACGGCCATCGCTCAGCATAATGCTGCGAACCTATGTGAGACAGAGCCCTAGCGCTAGTTTTCAGCCACAGCCCTTGTTGACTTGGTGACGTCGACCAATAATAATTCGCCGTAATATAGGCACGATTAAAAAAAAAATTGGTTGTCTTTAAAGTCGGTTTACGGACGTTAATTTTACGTGATAACGTCATAAGGAAACATGCCTCTCTATCGCTTGTTCCGCGCTCTCGCTTGCATGCTCGGCTCAGGTGGAACGTGACAATGAGTCATGCTTTTTCGTGCGTGCAGCCGGCTTTCATCGATTTATAAGACGTTATCACGTCAAAAACAAAATCACTTTCCGTGTTTCTATGTGTGACCGCTCGGATCTTCTAAACTACACAATGGATATACATACGATTTTCACCAACATTTAGAGTACTTGTTCTGGAAGGTTTATGTGTTTATTACATTTCTATTTAACTTGACAAAGCACTGAAATCTCGATGTACCACAAATGCGACAGTTTGTCTATCAGTTACGTTTTCACGTCGAAGTCGATTCGAAGTCGAGGGCAAAACGGTAGCAAATATGTACGAAATAAAATCGACTTTTGAAGTCCGTCAACTTCAACTTTAATTAAAACGAAACACTCAAATCTACACGACAATGTAAAGATTTATCTTAAACAAAAGAGCAGCAGGAAATTAAACAAGCACTTCTTTAATCACATCCGATGAAAAAACAGTCGCCCTTGTGTTTCAGTCAGCAACACCCTCTTCACGGCGACCTTAATACAAGGAGATAAAGTTCATTATTCAGCGACGTGATAGCAATACGGCTGTAGAGCTACCGCCTTGAAAATTGAATCAATTTGCCTTAAGAGCAAATTGCGCGAAAATGGAGATTGGCAGTTTCTTTTTTCGCTTCTAATCGTGTTAAATCAGACTCTGTTGTCATTTGTCGTTAATGGACGGTGACCCAAATAAAGACAGAATGGATCAGATATAGGCACAGACCAAGTTAATTTTGCCAGTCGGGCGTCTGCGCAAATTGCAGATCATCATCATTTATTTATTTATCTAAATAATAATATTCCACAACTATCACACAACGCCATCTAGTCCCAAGCTAAGCAGAGCTTGTGTTATGGGTACTAGACAACTGATAAACATACTTATATATTTCTAAATACATACATATTATAGATAAATTACACCCAGACACAGAACAAATGATCGTGCTCATCACACAAACATTTGTCCTGGGTGGGAATCGAACCCACGACCTCCGGCATAGCAGTCAGGGTCACTAACCACTAGACCATCAGGCCTGTCTATTATTATTATTATTTATCTAAATATACTTTATTTTACCCCAGAAAATACATAACAAAAATAAAAACCGGTCAAGTGCGAGTCGGACTCGCGCTCGAGGGTTTCGGTAGGTATGTAATTACAAATTTACGGTTTTCGGATTTTTTCCTTTACTTGTGCTACATGACATTGCTTTTTGCCAAATTTCATGATTCTAGGTCAACGGGAAGTACCCTATAAATTTTGATTTCCTTGAGAGTGTCGAAATATAAAAAAAAAAATCGTTTATTTCAGGCAAGTTTTTACACATACACCCATAGTATCAAAAATAAAAAAGAAATTAAATTAAATTTGAAATAGATATTAAATTAAATTATTATTTAGATAAATGATATTATAAATTATAGTTTTCTTATAAGTAAATGGTAGGTAGGCTATATTTAGTTTTAAAAACAAACAGTAATTCTAAAATAAAATGCTTAGTATATACGTTTTGTGCGGCATAAACGGCCGTATCTTTTTTTTTAACGTCAACTTAGAAGTTTGATTTTTTCACAACTTCAAGAGACTGTAAACTTCAGTATATGGTTTTAATTTCAACTCGATACCTCCACGCGTTCCCGAGATAAAGGGCCTTAACAGACAGACGGACAACAAAGTGAACCTATAAAGGTTCCTTTTTTATTTTTGAGGTACAGAACCCTACAAATACGATTATTACTACAAAACACACAATGGCTGGCCTTATCGCTTTCTGCGATCTCTTTCAGGCACCCTCATCATCATCATTTCAGCCCAGAATCACCCACAGCTAGGTATAGGCCTCCCCTTTCCTCTACCATACATCCTGGTTCCGTGTGTCTCTCATCCAGGTATTTCCCGCGACTTCGACTATAGAATAGAATACTCATTATTATGTACACCATATAAATTACAGACATAAATATAGAAACTTTACAATGGGTGACACAATGGGCGGTCTTATCGCTAAGAGCGATCTTTTAAAGACAACCTTTGGACTATATCATCAACCCAGCGCACTTTTGGACGGCCCTGGTTTCTTTGGCCTAACCTTGGACCCAATAGGTCACAGCTTTAAGAAAAGAAGAAATTGCAAATACCTGTCTTCTAAGCGTGAAAATTACAATATCCTCTTTGACCGTCCAACTTTTAACAGACAGAAATAACTTCATTGGGATAATTATAATTGCCAAAATGTGTATACTTTATTATTCAATGTATTCAAATTATATTAGCTCCAAAATTTCAGAATTTTCGTACTAAAACGAAGTAGAATATTCTATTTCGATCGTCGACGTCGGACGATTGCGATTTCCAAATTGTCCATATAGTTCAGTTCAAATATTTCGAGCATAAATACGACCAACACTAAGTGCTGTAAATTCAAGTCTGGCTCATCTAATTTGATTTCTGTTTGAGTCACTTAAATTTTGTAATATTTGAATATTTCATCAGTTTTTAAATAGTCGTTTTATCGTAGTATCGCTATTAAAACTGAATAAAAAGTCTAAAGTAGTTTAGATTTTATCGAAAAAAATCGTGTTACTAAATTGTTCAGCCGTCACTTGTTTTTATGTGTATATATTATTTTCAAATCTATTGCAACATTACACTTTTCAGTTTATTTTATTGCCTGACATTTAGGATAATGATAATGACTTTCGTGTTTCGACCAAACCTCCAACACATTCCTAAATTCACTTAAAGCGTGCATTCGGAATTTCAGAGCGTAATGGATGTTTCGCGACAGCTGTTTTACATTTACGTAACACGGAATTAATCCATAGAGAACTATTCTGAAATATTTGTCACCTCAGATTCCTTCGGAACCAATGGAAAATATTTAATTTGAATGTCAGATATTCAAATATTCAAATAGAACGTCAAAACCGAATTCGTAAAGCAAAAAAACGAACGGAAATCTGATTTCCGAAAGTTTGACGACATCGCGGTGTTGTAGTCTCATAAAAATAAAAGTGGCAATAAATACCTAGCCGAGGATTTTTAATATTAGAAAGAGGACGGAACTGGCCATGTCAACGAGTTTCGATATCGACGTGCCGCCATTTCTGTAACTGACAGCCCGGAATTTGATTTTAGAATGCACCATTTATCATTTGGTGTCAAAATGAGAACTTTTTGAAAGTTCATTCTTTTTTAGTATTATTTATTTATTTACTATGTATGACTTACAGCTAAAACAAACAGAATAAAAAATAGCGCGTGAGACTGACAGCCAATTACAAGTCATCACTTCTAAAAACAAAAAAAAAACGAAAACGAAACGAATGATATCGCTCATTTGTAGAAACATCGACGTAACTGGTACTTTTTTTTACGTCTATGCTTTCCTAACGTAAATACGCTTTCTAAGTGCTTTGGCATATTTAACTCATTTTTGGGAAAAAAACACATTTACGTCGATGTTTCTCCAAATGAGCGATATCATTCGTTTGTTCGGTTAGCAATAAAAACAATTTATTTATTTATTTATTTTACCATTTATGTACACACACGTATAAACAGACAAGAAAAAACAGAACAGAAAAGTAGGTACAAAGGTGATGCTTATTTCATAAGAAATCTCTTCCAGCATACCTGCGATAGGACAAGAAATAGAGAGATGTAGACAGCATGTTAAAGAATAAAGGAGACAAAAAAAAAATACATAAAATCTAAAAACAATTCACTTAATAAAACTAAACAAATAATACGAGAATATACTTACATACATACAAATAAACATACATACTTCTAAAATAAATATCACTAGAATGTAAATAAAATAATTAAAAATACATAGGTACACAACTATGATAGGGTACAATAAATTTTTAGTGTCGATAAGAATCTCTATTTCACCCAATGTGAGAAATGTTTTATTCTAGACACGAACACTTCAAATTACACAACAACAAAAACGTAAATCCGATAAATTGTAAACGCTTCTAATCAAAATTGTTATCCCTCTGTTATCTTTTAACAAAATCATTTTAAAAATTAAAAATGATTCGTAGATTATGTGGGGAACACAAATAAAATGCTATATAAAAATCAATTTAATGCTGAGAGGTTCATAACAGGCTATTCTGTGGCAAGGCGGCTCAATTTTCAGCACCAACGCGTCTCTCTCGATGTGATTTACGACATAAACATGAAAAGGGAAAATCTTAATACCAAACATATTTATGTGTGAATATTTACGTGTGGGCACTACTTGGTAAATGTGAGGTTATTTTATATGTTCTGAATATTATACTTCTCGCAGGGTTGGCACAAATCTGTGACTGTCGTGCAAGTAAAAATTTAAATTAAAAAAATATTAGGATTTTCTTCAGTTTAAGATTTTACATACATTACTGCACCCCAATTATGTAACACATTTTCAATCACAATTTGAGGAATTTTTGAGAATGTCACATTTCACATCAATATTATAAAGGCGAAAGTATGTGAGTGTGTGTGTGTTTATATGTTTGTTACTTCTTCACGCTCAAACGGCTGGACCAATTTTGATAAAATTTTGTTTGGAGGTAGCCGACACCCTGGATTAACATACAGGCTACTTTTTATCTAGATATTCCCACGGGATCGACACTTATGCGGGTGAAAACGCGGGGCGCAGCTAGTTGCTTCATATGTTTGAAAAATTCGTCTGCTCGACAACGTAAATCACGCAATGAATTTTTGAAATTGTCAAAATGAAAGGCATTATTGTTAGTGTTTTACGCAATCACCTGGCTGATTTTTGTGCAGCTATATTATATACAAACAAATATATATCTATTCTATTAGGGTATGTAGAAAAGAATGTTTTTTTAACATACCTATTGCCTAATATTGATAAAACATTGAAATATGTTGAAAAATAAATCATCAGTACGTAAATCGTATAAGACTAACTTTTTCCACCAAATAATTTTATTGAGAATACATCATTGATCAATGAACTACGGTCATAAAATCAGTATAGCCAACATGAAAACAAAAATATTTTCAGCTAACAGACAATAGATTGTGGAAAATATTAGCAAAAAAAAACGAGCAACAACAAAAGGCGGGTTGTTCACGCCAGCCTCAAACAATAGCCTGAAACCTATCCTGTTTCAGCACCGCGTCGTAATTAATAGTTCTATTTTATCTGGGGTCAGCCCTGATAATTTGTGTTATGAGACTCGTATGTCCCTGACCTTAGACCTTTGTTGTCTTATTGTGCTGTTCTTTTTACTCTGTGGCATTTTCTTTGTAGTTTTATTTCGGCTTAGAGGGATTAAGAGAGGTTGTACTGCGCATATTGGGGTATAAATTGGCGTAATCTGTGCGACATGCTGGAACTTTTATGATTAAGTAATTGTTCGTGTTATTTTTATAATAATACTAGCTGCGCCCCGCGGTTTTACCCGCATAAGTGTCGATCTCTTGGGAATATCGGGATAAAAACTATCCTATGTCCTTCCCCGGGACTCAAACTATCTCTATACCAAATTTCATCTAAATCGGTTCAGTGGTTTAGGCGTGAAAAGGTAACATACAGACAGACAGAGTTACTTTCGAATTTATAATATTAGTATGGATACGAAGACTTGCTTATTATTTATCAACAGCAGTCTTAAGTGGTTGAACTCCTAACCGTCACGTGGGTTTACCTATAATAACCACCTTTAGATGGTAAAATGATAAAAAAAAATCTTACTTTTACCTTTGGAAACCTCCAATAGAAGGTACAGTTACATTATCAGATCTCCGCTAAAATGCCAAATACCGAACATCGGCAATTATTCGGTTGATTTTGCAATCTTAATGGGGGACTAGGGGAGCTTCCACGACCCCTACGATTCCCCTGAGATTAATCACAGACATTGCTGATACCAGGTAATCTCTACATGTATTCAGGTTAACATTTATAGATTGGTTTAATCGGTCCAGCCCGGCACGTACAGTCAGCATCAAAAGTCGATTAACACTATCATTTTTACATGTTATTAAATTGACAACAACTTTTTTCAATAAACTGATTTTTAGCTTTTCACATAATAGACAAGAGTATATATTCTAAAAAAAAATCTTCTGCTGCAATTTTGAACAAATATTTTGCTCAATAACTAAGATTAAAAAAACTGAAGTGTTAATCAACTTTTGATGCTGACCGTACCACTGGTGGCACATTGCAATAGAAAATCAATTGTGTCTCATTAGCCGACCTTAACTAGGTAATACATATTTATTTACACAGGTAATTAACAAACCATTAAAATATAATATGACTGTATAGATTTATTTATATTACGAGACTTCACTTTTACACCAATCAATACGTTGCTTGAGTAGAAAAATGTGAAACAGGTTGAATGCCATAATTACAGATACAATTAAAAATCCATTGTATCTCGCGTGGATCCACGTTTAAGCATACGAAGGGTTAATCAACAAGAAGCTATGATTTTTTTTTTATTGCTGCATATAGTTGTAAAAAGTATGTTAACTTACGTATGCCAATGTTGCTTTGCTATGTAGGTATCACCAATCTCATTATCTTTGCGCAAACATTCCAGCAACAATTACTAGCTGCATTTATGTTTTGTAAAATCCCCTACTATTGGGGACGGACCCGTGCTTCACCTAGTTTCTCCACCTGGGTGAAGCACAGGGACTACGGATCCGTGATCGGGTCCCGTGCTCCAACTAATGATCAAGTACAGTCAAGTAATTAAGAAAACACATAATTTAATATTTAATAATATACTATTCTGTCAAAAAAGTACCGGTAAAACATCAATAATACACAAAGTGTTAGTTATTTATTTATTAACTTGTGCTAGCGACCATTACATTTTACCATAGTTGGGAAGAGGCTAAACAGAAGAAATAGAATATAATAAAATAATAATTTTAATTAAACTAATTATACACACTCACACACACCCACATACATACATATTATAAATTCACTGCCGTTAAATAATTGTTTAGATCTTTTGAATCATATAGGGAAGAAGATTTACTGCATCACTGTACAATAACGTCATCGGTTGGAGCACGGGACCCAATCACGGGACCGTAGTCTCCGTGCTTCACCCAGGTGGAGAAACTAGGTGAAGCACGGGCCCGTCCCCACAAAATTATCAAAACACATCATAAAAGTAACTTCATTTGTATTCACACCAACAGTAATCATAATAAACGTTTACTAAAAGCAAGTGTATCTTAGTAGCATTATCGAATCACATTTGAAACTTGTAATGGATTCTATATCTGACCGATTATAAAAACCACTCAAAATGTGACTGATTCGCCCGCCATTCGAAAACGTAGGTATATTCCGATAATTGCAATGTGTGATTTCATTAGGATTAAGGCAGATAAAGTCGCGTATTTGGAAAGTATATAAATGAAGTTCAATAAGCTCTCAGCTCGGGTATATGTTGGGTAACTTTTAATCCCTATATTGGTTGAGTTGTGGAAAGGTATTGTATACAGGGTGTTACGGAAAGGGTATATCAATACAAACGGGTTGAAGAGTGTATCTGGTCTAGAATCTCTGTACAAAATTTCAGCTCAAAAGCGTTAACTTTAAAATGCTTAATATTTTTTTATTTCGAAATCACGGCGCTGCACTGGCGCGCGGCGGCGTGTTGTGCGTGTACTAGGCGCACAGACACACTCCAGATAATGGATAAGGACCCTCTTAGTACGGTGACACGTTTGTTATGATTTCAATTTAATAAAGTATCGAAATAAAAAAATATTAAGAATTTTCAAAGTTACTGCTTTTGAGCTGAAATTTTGTACAGAGATTCTAGACCAGATACACTCTTCAACCCGTTTGTATTGATATACCCTTTCCGTAACATCCTGTATAGATCTGGTGTTGTAATCTTCTATTATGTTAGGTGGGGATTTAGCAAAGATATTTAAATATTTTTTACCGCAGATAACTTAAATCTATTTGGGATTTACAGATGATAATGCTCAGTTCAAGCAGCCGAATTCTGGGCCGAGTACATTTAGATTGCCATCGACACGCTAAGAAGAAGTTCAATCTGAATTTATTTATTATTATTTATATTTTATTCCTAAGTTAAATGTATGTTGTCATTTGTATTGTTATTTATATGAATTCAAAAGCAACTCTACAAAAAAATTATGAAGACATCATTTCTGTTGACCTCATTATCTTTTGTTTTCCTTTATTTCGATAAATATATAATATAAATTATATTTTTTAATATTAGAATATAAAAAAATAGTAGCCCACCGGTATCGGGAACAGGGTCCAAGCTACCGCCGGTCGGGGCTCCAGAGAGAGAGGAACCTCCTGACAATGCGAGCTGTGTCCAGAAGTACTACTTTCTGAATCAAGCCTTTGATCCAGCTGCCTAACGAGAGCCTCCTCAGGTGTTTGTCGAGGCTCTTGGCTATTAACACATTGGCTGTCATCCATATCGACAACCTCGCGAGCCAAGTCAAAATACTTGATTTGTTTATCTTTCTCGGCTTTCACGAGGTTCTCATCATGCAGGACGGTTATGTCAACAATCATTGCGCGCCGCTCTGATCGGTCCACCACCATTATATCAGGTTTATTGACAGCAATAGTCATGTCAGTAATGATGAATTGACCCCAGTACTATGTGATATTTCCATTTTCGAGATCTGAGTCGGGCACATACCTATAGTACGGCACCTCCGATTCCACAAAGCTGTATTTCAGAGCAAGCTGCTGATGGATTATACTGGCTACAAAGTTGTGTCTATGCAAGTACTCTCCGTTAGCTAGACGAGAACAACCGGAGATAATATGCCTTATTGTTATTAGCTTTTTAATCGGACAAACATAAAGCGTAGTCGTCAGTGTCGTATTTGGCGTTTATTTATTCATACTACGAGTACGTAATATTATAAATTCGAAAGTAACTCTGTCTGTCTGTCTATATGTTACCTTTTCACGCCTAAAAAACTGAACGGATTTCGATAAAATTTGGCAGAGAGATAGATTGCATCCCGGGAAGGACATAGAATAGTTTTTATCCCGATATTCCCACGGGATCGAAACTTATGCGGGTGAAACAGCGAGGCGCAGCTAGTGTTTTATATGTCCGTTTGTCATTCGTCGAAGGTTTCCTCCAAGCTTCTCTATTCCTGTCCCTGGCTACTCTGTTGTTGTTGCACTCATTATGTTTCAATTGAATAATATTGCAACAATATTCCCCAGATTTTTAATATGGAAAACCACAACCGCGAACCAGCTACGCAGAAATAAAACTGAAAATGTAACCAATTTGCAACACCTAAAAAAGACTACATTTTTCACTAACCGAGCACAGCTCATGCAGTTTCACATTTTAATTTTCCAGTCGCTGAGGACAGGATTTAATAGCTCATACTTTAGCTATTTAGTCTGAGGTCGTACATGATTATCTTTTGATATTTATTACGTCTGCCAAGAGCTACAAAGCTACGAAATTGTGCAGTAAATCAGATTAAACAAGGCATTTTTCAAAGCACAAAAGTGTTATTTTGGTGTTATTTTATTCAGTGATGTCAAATGAGGCATTTAAAATATTTGTTGTAAAAGGTTAGAAACTTTTAATTAGGGTTTTTTGATAGAAGACATAAATGTGCTTCCTCAAACTTCATACCTTAAATGAAGTATGAAATTTGAGGGAAGAAGCGGTTTTTATTCTAAACTTGCACAATACGTATTTTTGCCTCGTGAGTAGGATCACCATCCGTCTGGATTAGTCTGGACATGTCCGGCTTTTTGACCCGTTTGGAATTCCGGAATGCCCGGAATTTTAAACGTGAAGAGTTTTGTTTTTACTACGATACTCATTTGTACCGAAAAAATAACGATTAACAAGTAAAATGTCCGGACTTTTTTGCGAATGTCCGGTTTGTTGTCAGGTCCTTCCTTTCGAAATGATCACAAAAAATATCAACACATGAAATAAATAGTTTCCAAGAAATAGAGTACAAACGCTTAGTATATTTAACCGCCTTCATGACAGCCGATAAAATGAAGTCCAGGAAACTAGTAAACTTCAGAATACAAAAAAGGAAGAAACGTGCTTATGTTAGGCATACTTCAACCACAATAGTACAAAGGGGTCGGGTAGAAGCCGACCTTTGCCAACATGTCACTTTGATGGCCAACGACAAAGCCTTTTCGCATTGAGGTCTAAATCCAACACACTTCCTTCCGGAAGTTTGTGTTTTTTTTAGTGCGGCTCGTAGCTAAGCGATAGCAGTCACGGCACGGGTCGATCCAAGGTCAAGCTATGCTTGCCTCGGTTGTATCATGGATGGGTGAACATCCATAACATATCAAAACCCCTCCGTGCCTCGGAAAACATGTTAACCCTAGGTCCTGGATGGCGTTAACAATTTGTTCAGCAAAATGCAGTAAAATCTTGTATAAAGCACTACGTACCTACAGACTTTTAAATTAAATTAAATATTTGTTTATTAATGGCAACTAGGCTCAATTGTTAGTAACATAGTTCTTAAAAACTATTGTTAGTAAACACACACAGAAACAGAAACAAAAATAAAATATCAAAGGTTAGCCGTGGGGTCTTCTGACCAGCACCTCCACAAACTTTTAATTTAATATAAATTATAACTTAATCCAGTTATTGAAAAATTTAAACTTAAAGAAGTTTTTTTTTTAATTCTATAACGGAGCGCACAGGAAAAGAAAAGTATAGAACCTATAAAAAACCATATTTATTGTTGTCTCAAGAACCATAATTAATTATAATAGATATGATTATACTGGCTACCATTAGTAGCAATCTGTTTTTACCTAAAAATAGGTTATTGGGTTCGGCCGTTAGACAATGTTACCAAGTCCATTAATATTAGAACCCCTTTTTGCCACCTGCCAGTCTGAAAACCGTTTCGTCACATTCCTTGTCATTTGGCATTGATTTTTTTTTTTTTTTATTTAAAATCATGTTACTTAACATAACTGAAACCGTTTCCTTGTAATAATATTATTTAAAATTGACGAAAGTATTACTTATCTTATCCTTACTTATCTTATATAGTTACCCTCAAGATAACACCAAATCTTATTACATAACATACATAATCAGCCTATAATGTTCCCACTGCTGGGACACAGGCCTCCTCTAAGTGAGAGGGAGTGGGCCTTAATCCACCACGCGGACCCAGTGCGGGTTGGCAGATGTCACATGTCTTCGAATTTTTGGTTCTAGGACATGCCAGTTTCCTACAAAAAATCTCAACCTATCACCAACATTTAATTTATTGTTTCTGAAACGGAAAATATAATTTTAATACAACTTTCGTAGCGCTACGAAACGCTACGCGGCGTAGGCTTTTCGTAGCAGTTCGTAGGAAACATTAATCAACTGACTCCTTTTATTCTTGAGTGCTTAAAATGTTTTTGAGTTCTAAAATCTAGTATAATCACATTATGGAGTAGTTAATTGATACTTTATTAATGAAGTTAACGTTTATCTTAGTATTTTATAAAATAATTTTGGATTTTTTCTTTCCCTTTCTCGTTTGATAATATTATTCCCGATTTTGATAAACAGTCTTAATATATCGTTTTAAGGAATAGTTAACATTTTATTAGAAAGCTACTGTCTACTCAATTTTGAATATTTTCATCATCATAATCTCTGTGAGAGGGAGTGGGTCGTATTCCACCACGCAGGCCAAATGCAGACTGGTTTAAAAATGTTTTAATACAAACTAATACTGCCTCGTTGGTCTAGTGGGTGCACGGGCTACTGCTGTGCATGAGGTCCAGGATTCGAGTCCCGGGTCGGGCAAAGTGTTATTAAGTTTTTCCATCTAGCAAAATGTGAGTGTATTATAGGTGCACAAAGTCAAAGTCAAAAGTCAAAGCATTTATTTCAAATAGGCACATAAAAGGCACTTTTGAACGTCAAAAATTATCTTAAAATAGAATTGATTCTAGTCGCCCATTCCAAAACGTAGTTTTCGTATGGAGAAGAACGGGCAAGAAACTCCACCGTTACTCTTTTAAAATGTTTAGGTACAATATTTTGCATGGGTACATTAATTATATAATAACATGTGAGGACGATGCACCTACAATAAAATTACTATACCACAATAGGTAAAAGAATTAAAAACGAAACCATGACATATAAATTAATTATCTGATAGATACATGGTGCTCACATATTTACAAACATGGTACAAGCAAAACGATACAAGTAATAAGTCAGGGTGTGAGTAATAAATGTAAAAAAAGAATAAAAAAATTTACAATTAAATTAGCAACCAGTTTGATTTTGTCTAGACTCTAGATTGTCCTATGGAGCAGGACCAGCATGTTTCCAAGCGTTCTTATCTTGGATATAATCTTCTAATTTATAGTATGCTTGTTTACAAAGTGTACGTTTAATGTGAGTTTTAAATTTTCTTTCATTTAATTGCAATATATCACAAGGTATTTTATTGTAACATTTAACACAGTACCCCATAAAAGATGTATGTACTTTGGCTAATCTGAAAAATGGTTGATGTATTTTATCTTTATTTCTTGTATTAAAGTTATGTCTATCGCTTATTTTATTAAAAAGATGTAGATTTTTTCTTACATACATAATATTTTCATAAATGAATTGGCAAGGTACCGTCATAATATTAATCCTTTTAAATAGTTCCCTGAGAGATTCGCGGCGACGTAGATTATAAATGGCTCTGACAGCTCTCTTTTGCAAAATAAAGATGGATTCAATGTCAGCAGCTCGACCCCATAGTAAAATGCCGTACGACATAATGCTGTGAAAGTAGCTAAAATAGACTAAACGCGCGGTTTCTACATCTGTTAACTGTCTTATCTTCCTAACAGCATAAGCGGCCGAGCTAAGTCGCCCCGCAAGAGATGTTATGTGAGGTCCCCATTGTAATTTCTCGTCTAGCGTGATTCCCAGGAAAACCGTTTGATCAACAAATTCTAGTTTTTCTCCATTCAGTATGATGTCACATTCGCTACTTCTAACATTTGGTAATTTAAATCTAATGCATTTGGTTTTCTTTTCATTTAGTACCAAATTATTTACCGTAAACCAATCATGGACCTGAAGAATAGAGTTATTCACGTCGTCAAGATTTTGTGCCCGTCTGTCTATCTTAAAGATCAATGATGTGTCATCTGCAAATAACACCATCTTCGGTTGATTTTGAAGTAATTGTGGTAAATCATTAATGTAAACTAAAAAGAGGAATGGACCCAATATCGAACCTTGAGGAACGCCCATTGCCATTTCAGACCCCAATGAGTTTACGCCGTTTACTTGAACTTTAAGCTTTCTATCTTTTAGATACGACTTTAGTAAATCAAGAACTAAATTCCTAATCCCATAGTGCTCAAGTTTCAGCAGAAGTGTCTCATGGTTGACGCAATCGAACGCCTTTGAGAGGTCGCAAAAGATTCCAATGGCATCTTGTGCTTCTTCCCAGGCGTTAAAAATGTTCTTTATTAGGGTGACACCGGCGTCAGTGGTACAACGCCCTTTGGTGAAACCGTACTGTTGTTCATGAAAGATGGAATTTTTATTAAAGTGGCGTAACATTTGATTGAGCATCAACTTTTCAAACACCTTACTGAGAACTGGCAGAATTGACACAGGCCTATAATTGTTGGGTTCTTTACTATCACCGGCTTTGAATAAAGGAAATACTGTGTTTCATGAGATCCGGAAAGACTCCTTGGTCTATACTGATGTTAAATATGAAAGCTAAATAGGGCGCAATCGTTTCAATGATAGATCTCCAAACTTTTACAGACATTCCCCAGAGATCTTCTGTTGATTTAATTTTAAGATCTTTAAAAGCTTTTATAACAGCCTGGGGGTTCGTATGTTGAAAACTAAACTCCGAGGGGCATGCCTTAACATTCTTTCTAAGTAAATCAGCAGAACGCGCGGGTGAGGAATTTAAAGCCTCAGTAGTTTTAATGGGAATATTAGCAAAAAAGTTTTCAAATTCCTGAGCAATTTCTACATCTGAGTTTATGGGGCCATGTGCAGTTTCTAAATTAAATTCAGTATTACGCTGTTTTTTCCTACCTGTTTCATTATTTATTATTTGCCAGGTAGTTTTTATTTTATCATCGGCTGATTTTATTTTATTGCTAATATAAAGAGCTTTAGCTATTTTGCATAATTACACTTTTAAAAGTCTTAGAATATGTAGCAACATACTGATAAAAGCTTGTGTTATTCATATGTTGCTTTAGGCCATAAAGTTCAAAAAGGTTTTCCCTGCTTTTACGAATACCTGGAGTCGCCCAATCACTAAATAAGAACTTTTTGTAAATACTTTTAGTCTTTAGTGGGAAAGTGTCATTAAATTGAAAAGAACTCGGCGTAGAACTCATTCGGGTCACATAAATTATTAAAACTCTGAACACATAATTTACTTGCTAAAGAATTATTTAATTTCTCTAAATTTTTAGATGTAATTGGCCTAAACCTTATTAGAGTTTTTTGTAAAGGCATGTAGGAGCAAAATGTTATTGTTTGTCCGCTGTGATCAGATGGCAACTTATTTACAATTTGTTTGTGTAAATAATCACAGTTACAGAAAATATTATCTATACAAGTGGCAGAGGAAGCTGTCACTCGGGTGGGTTCAATAAAAACATTTGACAAGTCAAATGACCTAAAAAGACTTAATAATCTCATAGTATTTGAGTTATTTTCTAATAAATTAATATTAAAATCGCCACATATGATTATTGACTTACTACTAGCAGAAAGTTTCTTTAGCACATCTTCCTTTACAGAATCAAACACAGATAGATTCTGGTAACTTGGAGGTCTGTATACGCATACTATTACATGCTTATCGAGCTCAACACAGGACAATTCAATGGTGTGTTCAACAGACAGCCCGACGATGTCTTTTCGTTCCTTTAATTTAACAGAATTTTTAACTAATATTAATGATCCACCATGTATCATACATGTTCGGCTGAAATGGCTAACTACACAATAATTTTCATAGTTAATTGACATTACTTGATGAGCTTTTAACCAATGTTCTGTTAAACAAATGACATCAAACTTGGTTTTTTCTAAAAACAATTCTATTTCCAGTAATTTAGAAGAGCAACCTTGAATATTTTGGTTAAATAATTTTAAAACATGTTGCCCTCCCTTTGGTTTTTTATTATTCTGAGTAATATTGCCAGAAGATACCTTTTTTTTTTTACACCACCTCTACCTAATCCTTTGGGGAATACAAGCGTGATGTATTAAATACAAACATACATTGCTAACCAATATTATTGTTCTATTAAATGATATTATTGTTGTGCTAGCTGCGCCCTGCGGTTTCACCCACGTAAATGTCGGTTCCGTGGGAATATCGGGATAAAAAGTAGCCTATATGTGAATCCAGGGTGTCAGCTAGCTCCATGCAAAATTTTATCAAAATTGATCCTGCCATTTGAGCGTGAAGAAGAAGTAACAAACATATATAAACACACACTCATGCTCTCATAAACTGTCGCCTTTATAATATTAGTGTGATAGTGTGATTAAATAATATTGTTGTTCTATTAAATAATATTATTGTATTGTTTCATTATTGTAATACTAGCTGCGCCCTGTTTCACCCGCATAAGTCTCGATCCCGTGGGAATATCGGGATAAAAAGTATCCTATGTCCTTTCCCGGGACTCAAGCTATCTCTATACCAAGTTTCATTTAAATCGGTTTAGCGGTTTAGGCGTGAAAAGGTAACATACAGATTGACAGAGTTACTTTCGAATTTATAATATTAGTATGGATTATTGTTTTGTTATTATTGTTCTGGTCATTTAATGGTTTCTCAGTTTGTTTCAAAACACGACTGTACATTAATTATAGAACTTTTGCCACTGTATGCAAACTGTAGGAAGTTTTAATAACTGTTGTTTTAAATACAAATTATTGCTGCAATGTTTTGTACTTCATTGTCCATGTTTTATTATAGTTTAACTGTTGGAAAACTATGTTTAAGTTAAACTATATTTATTCAAACATCGTTACACATTATTCATATGGTTGCTTATTTCATCATCTGCCTAGCCTTTTCCCAACTATTTTGGGGTCGGCATGCAGTATAATCAGATGCAGCTGAATACCTGTGTTTTACATAAAGCGACTGCCTACCTGACCTTCACAATCCACACATAATCAGCCTATAATGTTCCCACTGGCACATAGGCCTCCTCTCACTGAGAGGGAGTGGGCTGTAATCTACCACGCGGGTCCAGTAGATATCAAATGTCTTCGAATTTTTGGTTCTAAGACATGCCAGTTTCCTCACGATGTTTTCCTTTACCGTTTTGAGAGCAGTGGTGATGATATTATTTGCACAAAGTAAAGTACCTGCCTGGATTCGAACCCACGATCTACAACTCGTAAGTCAGGTCATTACCACTCGGCCACTACTGCACCACAAACCAGTTGCTGTTTATTTGTTTGCTTTTAAAATGATTAGTTATCGCGATACTGAGGTCATTTACAGTTACATAAGAGAGTATGTGTTATTTACCAAAGGTTATCTAAGTCATTTTCGTGCAAACAATAAAAAACAAAAGAAAATCACACGTTCATTCGAATCCATTTTTAAACAAATGAAGATAAATAGACTTCTCCCGGTTCACTGAACTTTAACTTACGATTGCCTTTCCATGTTAAAGCCCGACTTGTGATAAAATACCGTACATTTTGGCAGACATGCATAATATAATATTATGTAGGTACAGACGCCAGCACATCAAGCTACCCGAAAATGTCAAATTTTCCCAATCAACTTTGAACCTTACAATTTAGCGATAAAGTTGAAAATCTATTAAAGAAATTTGACAGATCTTAGTAGCTTGATGTGATGGCGTCTGTGCATAATACCTACGTATAGGGCAATTTCATTAACTGGGATTTCTATTGCAGTTACGACAATCGTTAGTATTAGAAGTATTTCTAGTTATCACTATACATATATGCTCAAGCTTATTTGAACTGCAATACAGCATTTTGCGGAAATTGTTTTATTTGTTGATGTGAACTGCATTAAAGCAATCAGGCACAAAGAGATGGACAAAGATCGTCACTCACTGGACGCCTGAGGCAGGACATCGCCGTCGAGGTAGACCAAGGCGAAGGTGGTGTGACGCTTTAATATCATTCGCAGGGCCAACATGGCCAGAGATCGCACAAGACAGGGAGGTTTGGAAGAAAAAAGGGGAGGCCTTTGCCCAGCAGTGGGACACAAAAAAGGCTACAAAAATAAAAATAAAATCGGACAATGTCCGACAAAGCACAACTTAACCGCTGGAAGCATAGAACATTGCACAAGATTTTATGAAGGCGAGCGCCAAGGAAGGATTATAAAAATAAATCATCCCCTAAAAAGGTTAAGTACGAGTAGGGGATGAAAGTTTGAATGGGAGCTCGTAATTTTTGAGCACATGGCTTGTCTACTTAATAAAAGTCTTAAATCGACTGACTGACAACGCACAGCCTAAACTGTAGCGGTAACTACAACGCCACATGCGAACAACGCGTCATACTGACGTCACGCAAAATCCTGCATCTCGCAAGCATAGTTTACCGCGCAACTAACATAGATACAACGGCCCGACATGAATCATTGGGACAGTTGCCCGCCAGACACAACACCCGTCTGGTCGGAGGATCTCGATTATGAGTGTGAGTACGAGTATGAGTGAACTTTACACCCTGTTCCTCATACATCTATATTGGTAAACCCGACGTGATACCCAGACAGCCTTCGTACAAATACTTCAGTGTGACTTCATCATCATTCCCGCAAGCTTTAGAGCGGCGAGTCACCCAACCAGCATCCATGGCTTCAACGGGTATCCTGACCACCAGCATGCAGCGACCGCGCATACCTATTCTATAGAGTATGAGTGAACTTTACACCCTGTTCCTCATACATCTATAAAACCACTGTGTCTAGAAGCATGAAATTTTGTACAAGAGTTCCATATTATAATGAAAGTGAGCGCTAAGGAAGGACTTTTGAAAATGCGGGGTGAATTTACAAAAATCGAATCTAATCTAAAGGGTTTAAATCGGGGATGACAATTTGTATGGAATTTTGCTGCTACGATTTTTGCTGGTGGGAAATAAGTACCATTGGGCACACGGCTTGTTTTTTAACAATAATTATTTTTTTTACCAAAATTATTCCGATGTTTTTATCGAACAAGTAAATGTAAAGTTCGACTTTGTTTATTTAAAGTTGCAGAAAAATACATGAAACAAAATGTTCATTTTATTTTGCGACATTTTACGATAGCTTTTCCGTTTCACAGACAGAATATTACCAACATTACTACGTAAACAAATGTTTGCATGTCTACAAACGGAGGCTTAGTAAACAAAGCTCTCAAGACGAAAATAACCAATATTATTTTGGTAGCTAGACTCCAATTAACATCATATGGCTATATTTTTTATAATTAAGAATGTATAAGAACAATCAAAAACGCTTCAAAATATTTTTCTAGACAGAATCATTATTAAACGTACATTTATGATTCTTATTATCAAAACGTAAAAGTCTAACAACCAATCTTACCAAGGGTTCGTATTATAACACAGTAACTGGGTTGTGGAGGTCAGATAAACAGTCGCTCCATATGTAGTTTCTGTCTCATTTTTCTTTTTGTTAGGTACTTTATTTTTTTATATAACTTGGTTTTTTTATTTTTACTGTGTTTAGTTTAGTTTGTGATCTTCCTGTACGAGTCACAATAAATACTTTTTCTTTCTTTCTTTCTTTAAAACGCTGGTATTCAGCTGCATAAGGTTAGACCTCAACATAGTTGGAAAAAGGGTAGGCAGATGATGATGATGCATCATGTTTATTAGTAAAAAACCGGCCAAGTGCGAGTCGGACTCGCACACGAAGGGTTCCGTACCACCGTACAATATTTAACACTACATAATATATAAAAATCACGTTTTTGTATGGGAGCCCCCCTTAATTTATTTTATTTTAATTATTTATTTTTAAAGTGAATATACAACTAAGTAGCTCTTCTGTAAATATTTCAAGCGTCTACCTGTTGCCGTTATTAATATCGAGCAAAAAACGGCAAAAAAATCACGTCTGTTGTATAGGAGCCCCCCTTAAATATTTATTTTATTTTGTTTTTAGAATTTTTTGTTATAGCGGTAACAAAAATACATAATTTGTGAAAATTTCAACTGTCTAGCTATGGCGGTTCTTGAGATACAGCCTGGTGACAGACAGACGGACAGACAGCGAAGTCTTAGTAATAGAGTTCCGTTTTCACCCTATGGGTGAAAACGGAACTCTATTACTCGGGGGCTTTATTGCTCGGGGCTCGGGTCAGGTGACTTAGCAACACTCGCGTAGCCCGGATCTTTACATAATTAAGATACTTGTATCGTGTGAAACCCGCAGGAGTTAACTTAAGAAACGAGCGACCCCTCCCAACCCCTGCACTGTTACCGCTCTCGACACCTCTATCGTGCACTTACCTCATCTGAGCGAAGTCTCAAATTAACTCTTGCGGGTTGTACGAACATTCTACAGGGTGAAATCGAATTCATGGGCATCCTTTTAAGGGGTCATTGTAATCATCATTATGAACAACTTTTATTATGGGACGAAACCTAAAATCGCGAAAAAAATCAGCTCTTCCCTACATTTTGACGAGTTATGTGAACATGAATGCAAGGAACAGCTGATTTTTTTTCGCAAGTATAGGTTTAGTCCCATAGTAAAAGTTGTTCATAATGATGAGTACAGTGACCCCTTAAAACGATGCCCATGAATTTAACTTCACCTGTGTACTGCTAGGCAAAACTCAATAGCATTTAAATGTGCTGTTGTGCTATTTTCATTTCGTCGCGTATTTCCCTGGAATGCTTAAACAATATAAAAAAACGGAGCTTCCATTTTTTATTCAAAAAGTCACGCCACACACGTGTCGCAAAAACGAGTACCAACAAAATAAAAATAAACACAGCGACATACATCCATTTTACAATAAAAAACATGCAACAAAGTCATAGTTATTTTTCTCACAAATGTATATTCTTAACAAAATATTGTGTGACAACAGAATTCTGATGGTAAGGTGATTCAGTTTCATTGTTAAGTTTACACAAAGCGTCTGTGTGATACCACTGCATAGTTTGTCTTAGAAGATATTGTGTTGCTTTATTTACAAAGACACTGTTTTGACTTGATTAAACGGAGATATATTAAGATGTTGTTTTGAACTTATATATATTAGAATATAACGGAGATATATTAGAATAATAGAAGAGAAAAGTAAATAAGATTTTACACAGCAGAGGGGCAATTCCCGTAATTTTAAGAACATTCACAGTCTGATCTCAGTCTCAATCTGTCAAAAATACCTCTAATTTCCCTACATTTTGACGAGTTTTTGACATTTGTTTGTCGCTGAGATGAGACTGCGACTAGATTTTGAATGTTTTAAATTACGAGAATTGGCCTTCAGGGCAAAGACCTTTTCTGACACAGTCACGCTTGTTGCTTGCGTGTTGAGGATTTTAGAAGCTTGAGACGCACACCGCATTTGCTCTTATGTTTTTTATTTGATTTGAAGTATGTCATAAAGTCAAAGTCAAAGCATTTATTTCAAACTAGCTGCGCCCCGCGGTTTCACCCGCATATGTGTCGATCCCGTGGGAATATCGGGATAAAAACTATCCTATGTCCTTCCCCGGGACTCAAACTATCTCTATACCAAATTTCATCTAAATCGGTTCAGTAGTTTAGGCGTGAAGAAAAGACAGACAGACAGACAGAGTTACTTTCGCATTTATAATATTAGTTTGGATAGACACATAAAAGGCACTTTTGAACGTCAAAATTATCATAGTCATAATGTCACCTTATTTCTTCAAAATACGTTATCGTTTTTAAACAGGGTCAAGTTGAATTAGCTAGGGAAACTCCGCAGAAGTTATGGGTATCGATATCTAAATATAATAAAATAAATAAGGAATTAAATGTTGGATCATTTAGCTCCCTTCGAAATGGTTGAGCTGAATGGTGCTAATACATGCGTCATGTTCGTGAACGGGCGCCGTCAGTAGGGACTGGTCATCTCTTTGCTGCCATGGCTTATTTTATTTTAATTTAATATTTGAATTGTTGTTTTTTCTCATCTTTTCATTATGGACGCTTTTAACGTTCTGCATCGTTCTCACATGTATAATTTTTAACATGAATGATGTAACCAAGACTTTGTAACCATATTATTTTGATTTAAAAGAGTGTCCATGGAGTTTCTTGCCCGTTCTTCTCCATAGGTACCTACGCTTTGGAATGGGCAACTAGCTTCATCTTTCTGACTGACCGACCCCTTGACAATTCAAAAGTGCCTGTAATTGGTTTAATTGAAATAAATGCTTTGAGTTTGAGTTTGAGTTTGAAATAGATTTTTTTTTGTGAGGTTCCAGTTAATTTTTTTCGCTTAATCTTCACAGATGTGATTGGGTACCGATGTCTCAACACAATAAGACAAAAGAAAACAAATTTTCTCTCTCTTACGGCAAACAGCAAGCTACCAAAAAAAGCCATCTTTTACTTTTGTCACGCCCGCAGAATTGCTCTGTCTAATTTAATTTCACCCTGTATTTGCTTTACATTCATGTACAGACGCCAGCTGCACATCAAGCTACCCGAAACTGTCAAATTTTCCCAATCAACTTTGAACCTTATTTATAGTTCAGGAATAAAGTTGAAAATCTATTAAAGAAATTCGACAGATTGTAGTAGATCTATGTGATCTGTAAAAGGTTTCAAAATTACACCAACATCGATCAATTGCCAAACACGAGTCGTCGAATCAAAATAAAATTTTGTTTACTTTTTTACATTTGATTGAGTTTTGAATAAATTGATTTGAGGGTGTGTTGTTAATTTACGAATCAAACACGTAGGTGACCTTCAAGATTCAATCAGCGTAATTTATTACTTGCCATATTTAATCTTTTTGCACGGAATCCTAATTATTTTTCTATAATAAAAGTAGCCTTAGTTACTCCTTATTACATCAGCTATCTGCCAGTGAAAGTCTCGTCAAAATCGGCCCAGCCGTCTCAGAGATTAGCCGGAACAAACAGACAGACAGACAGACAAAAATTGTAAAAAATGTTATTTTGGTATATGTACCGTGTATACATACATATGCATTTAGTAATAAGTGGTTATTTTAATATTACAAACAGACAGTCCAATTTTATTTATTTGTATGTATGTAGATATAGAAGATGTATCTCATTTCTAAATTAAGTAAGTAGCATTAAGTTCAAAGATTAAACCGCAGAAACCAATTAAGCACAAGGATAATATTTATTTAAAATTTTATGTTCGCAGACGAGATAAGACCGAAAATTCTAATTACTAAAACATAATTAAATTCTTTGCGCGTAACTAAGCTTACTTTTAAGCAATACTAAAAAGTCCCTAAGTAAAACTCTTTTATAAAAGGTTTTAAAATTATCATGCTGAAGTCATAAGCATGGCATAAGCATAATCAGCATATATTGTTCCCACTGCTGGGACACAGGCCTCCTCTCTTCTAGATGGAGTGTGTTGTAATCCACCACACGGGCCCAGAGCGGGTTGGTAGATGTCACATAATTATCTTCGAAATTTTGGTTCTAGGACATGCCGGTTTCCTCACAATGTTTTCCAAAGTGTGTGCTAAAGTCAAAAACAATTTTTAAGTCTGAGACGGGGATCTATAAACGTTACCAGCGCGTACTTTGGGTAATCGTTATTCCAGTCACTTTCGCACAACCATCATCCTCTCCTAGCCTTTTCCCAACATTTACTATGTAAGGGGTCAGCTTCCAGTCTAACCGAATGTCGCTGTCGCACAACCATCAAACCACAAATGCAAAATACAGACGGGAACATGTCTGCATGCAACAACCTTTGTTGTGACGAGAATAAAGATCATAATGATTTTGACAGACTTGTCTTTGACAGCAACCCAGCAGCAACCTTATTTTAATGAGAATAAAGATCACTATGATTTGGACAGTGAGGCAAAATCAGAGGTAAAAAAATAACTAAGAATAACTGTGAACAAACTATAGGTCAAAATGACGTTTATCTACACCCATGCTATAAATCCTCTATAAAAGTTTCTGAAACAATTAGCTTATTGCCAACATTAAAACAACCAGTGTCATAGTAATCATAATATCATCCAAACGAGTGTTATTATGTTGTACTAAATTTCATTATGCAACTCGTTTTCAAAAAAAGAACATTGTTATGCACGCGCGTTTCGCGACCACAGCGTAGTCATTTAAAAAAAGAACTTATAGGTTATTCGAATTTACGTCGTATCCCGCCGGCCGCCATTTTTGTTCCATATAAGTATTGCAAAAAACTGTTTTAGAACCTTTTATAGAGGATTCATATCATGGGTGTAGATAAAGTCTTGTATGCAAATGTACATAATTAGGTATTAAAACACTCATGTGATAAACCCACATTCGTGTTTTAATACCCCTTATTATAAAACAGTTGCATAAATAACTATTATAGATACTCATCTGCTTGAGAAAAAGGGCGTAGATTTTGTGCGATGAAAATGAGATTACAGCCGCCAGTTAAAAGTTTAAAATTTAAAAGTGATAACAGTCTGTGTGCCATATTGTCAAAGACGGCTAAGCCTCTGAATGATGCTATAAGCTTAATTTTCCGACAGAGGCTGAAGAATTCATTTCATAGATCCAGTTTTTAGCATTCAAAAGATACTGTCTGACGATGAACCGATTTAAGTTCAAATGTTCGTGTACTAGTTTTTGTACTAGACTAGCGTCTGTCGGTTTTCTTTCTTTATGGCCGTCTAGAGAAACTTGTAATAAAACTTTGTTCAGATGGACATCTTTGGATGTGGTTTTCGTAAGGCGTTGGCACCTATCATGGTGGACTAGTGCTCATAATACAATGTTCCCAGACCCAGCTGTCATACTATATCTGTCTCCGTTATACTGTCTGCAAAACTGATGCGGACTAACACCCTAATTGCGTAGCTACTTTTTATCCCGATATTCCCACGGGATCGACGTATACGCGGGTGAAACCGCGGGGCGCAGCTAGTTATTAATAAAAGAAAATCCTATCATTAACTGTTTGAACTAATTTTCCCGGCTGTCATTCACGGATCAGACAGTCGCTACAGGTAGTCAGAAGCCCGAAAGTCTGACAACCAGTTTTACCAAGGGGTATCGTATTACCCAGTAACTGGGTTGTGGAGGTCGCTCCATGTAAAATGCTGGTCTTCTGTATATATAGTTGGGAAAAGGCTAGGCAGATGATGATGACAAAAGAATGAAGCATTTACGCTGTGTGTTCAAAAAACTCAACAAAAAAAAAAACAAACATTTGCAGACTATAAGGTAAACGCACCTTCGCTCGCTTGACTTTCAAGCTAAAAATACACTTGCCTAATGTGGATAATTTTAGATCAGTCCCCTCCGTTCATATACAGCGCGATACACATCAATTAACATGGAACAGAAATAACTCGACGGATTTAAGTATATCTTGTGCTACACATAAACAAGATAATATTCATATTATTTAGCTACTATTATATTATTTTTATTTTGTTACTAGCGGACCTGGCAGACGTTGTCTTGCCCGAACAGCGCCACCTACCGGATCCAATTGTGATTTCAAGCCATCCAGGAACCCGTTGAATATACACACAAAATTTCATCCAAATCGGTCTAGCCGTTTAGGAGGAGTTAGGTGACAAACACACGTACAGAAGAATTATAATTATACATTATTTAACTCGCTGGTCTAGTGGTCGCAAGTGCTACTGCTGACCTTAGTCAGTGTGACCTGTGTGAGTGCGGTCCTGGGTTCGATTCCCGGGTCGGAAAAAGTGTTATTAGGGTTTTCTGTCAAGGATTTCTTAGTAGCAGCTCGGAGTCTGGATTTTTGCCCGGTTGATGACAATAGACTCGGCCCCTATTACATCGGACTTAAACATAACTGGCGAAATGTGAGTGTATTAATAGGTACATCTCTGCCTAACTCTTCTGGGAATACAGGCGTGATGCTATAGTATGTACAGACGCCAGCACGTCAAGCTACCCGTAACTGTCAAATTTTCCCAATCAACTTTGAACCTTATAATTTAGCGATAAAGTTGAAAATCTATTATAGAAATTTGACAGATTGTAGTGGCTTGATGCTGGTGTCTGTACCTATATTTACTATTTATTATATTATTAAACTCTCTGCTAAAATGTGATTGCAGCTAAAAGAACACATCACGTAAAGTAAACGAAAGGGCATCCATCATCATCATTTCAGCCGAAAGACGTCCACTGCTAGACATAGGCCTCCCCCAAGCACCTCCACTTCGACCGGTTCTATGCTTCTCGCATCCAACGGGTACCTGCGGCCTTCACAAGGTCGTCGGTCCACCTTGTAGGAGGCCTTCCAACGCTACGTCTTCCGGTACGCTCCAGAACCTTTCGGCCCCATCGGCCATTTGTTCTGCGAGCAATTTCCTGCCACCTAAGTTTGCTTTCTTCCATCACTATGTTTTAATTCTCTCATATAGGAAGCATAATTTCATAATAATCGTAAGTAAGTAAATGATGATAAAAAAAACTCTGTTTAGTACGCAGGTCTCATTACATAGCTTTAAACTACATTACTTGGGACACATTATTAGCCCCTTTAAAAGCAGTACAAACAGAAACACCCCCGAACAAATCTTAAAGCGACGTCTCGCCCAGAATTTACAAGTAGACACAGCACAACTTTCTAAAACCTAGGCTGTAGTCAGCACTGTAAATATCTTACAATTCGTGAAGCTGAATGGTTACAGAACAAAGGAATGTCCGTTTCTCGAAACTGTGAAATGTGCAAACAGTAAAATGTTGAAGATTCTTTGAATTCAAATTAGGATCCCTTTTGCGTCTCGGTCATAAGGATTGACATGACAGCCCGATTTGTTAGAGACGTTTGGGTTTTTCGAGCTGGCACTTCTAGGCAGTATAGAAAAGACGCATAATCAGCCTATAATGTTCCTACTGCTGGGACATAGGCCTCCTCTCTGTGAGACTGAATGGGCATCCATCTGGCTGGCCCAGGGCGGGTTGGTGGATGTCAGATGTCTTCGATTTTGTGGTCCTAAGACATGCCGGTTTCCTCACGATGTTTTCCTTCACCGTTTTTGAGAGAATTTTTGATGAAATAAATAACACAAAGTAAAGCGCCCGCCTGGGTTCGAACTCACGACGTACAACTCGTAAGTCGGGCCCGTTACCACTGGGCCACCACTGGTCTTAGAAAGATACTGGCCTGAAAATATAAATAAAATTCACAGCGAAAGCATGAATGAAGGCAGAAATTGATTCAAGAGCGAAAAATAGACACTTTTCTAGCATGTCCATTTTCTATTTAGTCGTTACCTTCAATGGAAAATTATATACAGGTTGGGTAAAAAGTCGTGGATCAAACTAAACATGATAGTTGGGGTTATTTGCAGTAAAAAAAAACATGACTACAAAAGTGCTTTTATAACAGTGGGCACCATTTTTTATCAGTATTGGCACTTTTTCAATATCGTTTAAGTGTTACGAAAAATTATTTGTAACTTTAGAACCTTACTGTAAACACTCAAATTGTTATTGGGCTCTGCCACAAAGATCACGATTTTTTGCCCACCCTGTATAGGTAATACTCTCAGTATACGTGCTTTACAGTTCCAAAACCCCAATTCATAATAGGTACCTAGGTTACTAGGTTATTTAAATTCATAGTTTACGCTCCAGAAATAACCTGAACGTTTAGGTTTGGAACCTACCCTGACTGAATGAACATTGAAATGTAAACCAAACATATTTATTGTTGTATAAACTAAATACGCAAACATTTGCATATTGTCATATGAATATTTAGTAGCAAGTACTCAGAACTGTAATAATATAGATTGTACTTCACTTCCAAGTAATCGAAATGACAAAGAGGTTCCAATGTTTGTTTAGATACTTATAATAATAGAATCATAATAAAAACTTTTTAACAAAAAGAACAACCGACTTCCAAAAAAAACACTACAAAGTAAAAAATAACTATAATTTCGGAAGTCGATGTCTTTGGTTTTGTGTATTTACGTTTTTTGCCACCGACTTTCGAAATTAAAGTTATTTTTCCCTTTTTAGTGTTTTTTTTTGGAAGTCGGTTGTGTTTTTGTTAAAAAGTTTTTATTTCACGCTTATTAGTGGGTCTGCTTATAATTTATCTACGTTACAATAGCCTACTGTCAACATGCTCATCGCCTTTTACAAAATATTTATAAACAGAAAGGTCGTATTTATGTCTAAAACTAGGATCAAATCATAAATTGAGTAGTTCTAGGTATTATATCGGCTTTTTATGTTCTCTGCTGATGTTATGCTTATTTCAGAAGAATTACTAACCAAGGAAGAATTAATTTTTATGCCTTCAATAAAATCAATCAATCTGCCTAGCCTTGTTACAACTATGTTGGGGTCGGCTTCCAGTCTAACCGGATGCAGCTGAATACCAGTATTTTACATGAAGCGACTGCCTATCTGACCTCCACAGTCCAGTTACTGGGTATCACGATACCCCTTAGTAAGACTAGTTGTTAGACTTTCTAGCTTCTCTGCTATCCTTCTATCTACGAATGACAGGCGGGACCAACGCCATAACGTCCTTTTTTTTTTAATAGTTACCGCGGACTTGGTGGTCCGCGCCCTTTTTTAGAACCTTTATTTGTTTGTTTTTTTTTATTATTATAGGGAACAGTTACAATACTCCCACATCGGACAAATCCATTATAATCTAAACTTAAGATAGTAGCTTAAATCTACGTGAGTCCATCTTACATTTTTGAAGTAAAACTTCTTTACGCACGCTTGACTTGGGGAGTAAGCTGGCGAATGCGTGACGTAAGCGTTACGAAAATTGTGATCGGGCGAGGCGAACGGGAGTTGAGTGGGGGATATAAGCAAGAGAAAGCAGTGCGCGCGCACATTTTCTTTCTCTCTTCCTCTCATAGCAAATACGTTTGAAGTTTCACTTCCGTCGTGTGGTCATAAGCACACTCGGTTTTTTTTTTTTTTGCACGGCTCGGTGGGGTCTTTATGTAATGGATGGTGCATCATCCTCGAACCAACCGCGGCAAGCGTTGCTTAACGTCGGTCGATCATGCGGCTGTTATTATTTGGCTACAAGCCTCTCAATGCCTTCAATAATCACCTGGCAACAATTCGATTTTGAATAACAACTACATAACCCTTTAAACGTTAGGTAAGTCTACATTGGCTCCAAACATCAGTTCCAAAACTTTCGCGACCCAGTCCTGCCATTTTAGTTAAACTGAAACTTTAAATCACAGTTTTGACAGGAATCCGATTCGGGTCGCGATTGGGCAAATGTTTCAGATATCGGGCTGAACAGTTCGACAGCGCTAGTTAGATTATTGATGTAAGTGAGCCCGCATCAAAGAGGCTTTGAATTAATTGTGGTTGAAACTAAATATTTGGGTCTGTTGGAAAACTAAAATAAACATTATCAATTAACTGTCACAAAATCAGTGGCGTAACTGTAGGGTGGCATTGGGGCAAAATGCCACAGGCTCCCAGCCAGAGGGGGCCCCGGCCCGAGCGAGCCATGAGCACAGTAGGATCCTAACATAGGTTTATAAAAGCAAACTTTTTTGAAAATGTGCAACAAAGGACATCATTCAGGTTTCGAACATTTTGTACCTTTTTCCTATTGTTTGTCTAATTTTTTGGACAGGATCTCATGCTCAGCAGTAGCGCTTGAGACCACTAGACCAACGAAGCAGTCAGGTTTTAAATTTCGTAGGGGAAAATATGAAATCTACGCGGAAGAAGTCGCGGGAGAACTGCTAGTAAAAAGAAATTAAACTAGGCAACACTGTCTTAGATTTAATAATTATGTTGATGGCTAGATTCCAAATATAATGACAGGATTACTAAATTCTGCCCTTTTGGTCAAATGGTTGCAAGCAATGCTGGGGAGTTTTTTGCGCCACTTCTTCTCCCCAGCGAAAGCACTAGGAAGTGTTGAAGGGTGGGCGTTTTGGGGGATTGTCTTTTGTAATTTTGACGTTCGAAAAGTGCTGATTCTCAGCCTAGTTTGAATAAATTAATTTTGATTTTACTACTACTTAGTATGAGGTTCGATTCCCAGATCGGGCGAGGTGTTTTTGGGTTTATCCATTAGGAGTTATCAGTAGCAGCACGGAGTCTACATTTGTGCCCAGTTCATGGCAATAGGCCCGCCCCCTATTACTTGCGATTTAAATAACTGGCGAAACGTGGATGTACTAGAGTACACCTCCGCCTAACCATGTAACGAAATTCGAACTAATTCTTACCTCTTGATAGAATTTAGCTGGACCGATGTACAGACGCCAGCACATCAAGCTACTACAATCTGTCTTTATTTAATAGATTTTCAAACATAAGGTTCAAGGTCACATCTATTAGTATTCGCTGACAAATCATAAAACTTAATAAAATAATAAAGACCTAAGCAAATAGTAACTAAGTTATACCTAATTATTTAATAAAAATAACTAAATTAAATCCTAACTTAACTAAAACTATACACAAACTAAAATATAGCGTCGAAAAATTCATCCGCATCGCTGTCGACTGGTAATGTACCCAAGAGACTGGCGGCATTACCACGTTGTATAATGGCAATGCTTCGCCTCTGGCCAAGGTAAAAGCCAGCCCTTGGGTCACGGGTACTGTCAACCAGCCGTTTCGAAATTTCCTTAAAAAGACCATGAGCACTCGGACCCCACGGCTCGAGGGTTAATTGGTTCAAGGTTGATTGGGAAAATTTTATAGTTTCGGGTAGCTTGATGTGCAGCTGCCGTCTGTACAAATGATGTCTGGATGAGGGAGGTGAAGAACCGAGCATTATACTGAGCGATAGCCGTTTTGCGTGGATGTGACGCATGTTTCCCTTACCTTCCTTTATTTTTTTTTTTATGTGTTTATATTCTCTTTTGCGTCATGTTCACCACAAGAAAAAGTATTTTCTTTTTTTTCTTTCTTTCTTTCATTCTGGTGAAACATGGGAGAGGCGCCCAGCAGTGGACGACGAAAATTAAGATCCTTTTTTACACAAGTGATTACGAGGGGTTTAAATTGGCCATGTTAAAAAAATATTTATTAAACTAATATTCCCGAATACTAGCGAGTCAAGGAGCTTAACTTCTACTAGTGCCTTCACGTTGAAGTTTTAAAATTAATTGCGTGCAAGTGGAACGTAGGGTTGGTGACATAATTACGTGACATGCTGAGTTAATTTAATTATTGTTGTAAATTAATTATTTCATGATATGTTTGCTTGTATTAGGTATAGGATAGGATATTTTTGGAAACTGAGGGAGGTAAGTGCGGTTTTTACTCAGTAACTTTAATAGATCACTGTTTTCATCCGGAAAATAAAATAATTTCGCAATATGTGGGGTTGGATTTTAGGGCATTTTAAATATTGTACCTTGCACTTAGCACCCAATAAATATAGCACCTTTGAAAGGAACACCAGAACATTAATTTGTCATGGGAAACTTTAAACATCTGATCCTCAAAATACCTTAAAATATCCTGAACCTTTTGATTCACCAGTCAAAAGATCATCTACTAGAAGCCGTTTGCATGTAAGAGCTCAACGGTTTTCACGAATACTAGTACTAACTGTCATTTCGAGCATATTTTTCTTTCCTCAAAAGGCCAATTCAGACACCAATCTACATGGTTTTCACATGATCTGACCAAGATTATGTCCGGACTTTAAAAGAGACTGTGTGACCTCTGAGTTTGTTTTGGCCTTTCTTCTCAAAGTAGATAGATAGGAAACGCCGACAACATCTAGTTTAAAAAAATATGATTGACGTGTAAAAGTGTTTGTACATCCAACCCTTCTTACAGAAATAAAATCGTTCATAATTTATGAGCAGGTTCATACATTTGTCGGGTTGAATACACCGTGTTCCGGACGATATACATAAACTTCGACCAGATGTTCAGACCATGGTAATAATCATTTTTCATTATGAACACATTAATGAATTCTTATTTTTTATTTTTTGTTAATTTTCATCCAAATTAAATACCTTGACGTAAATCACCCGATACGCATGCCTCTTTAAATCCGAATTGACAATGACACGTAGGTATTTTCATTCATAAGATTTGGCGGGCTGAAACTTGTCAAAACTAAGTTAAGACCCTTTCCTACTGCATAGCCCAATTAAATTTCATTAAATGAAATTACAAATATCTTTGTGACAAAGCCTTTTTAAGTACTACTTCCTTTGTTAGATTTAATTTGTGAAAGCTATAGAAGCGTTTGACGAAGTTTATGGGTAACGTGAATCACACGGTGTATACCCTTAGGTACCTGAATCTTGAAACTAATACAGGCAACGGAATATATTAAAGCTAAAATACTGCCATCCGTATTATCTATTTTACAGCAGTATATCCGTTTACAAGCCCCACTGGCTTGAACCTCGACTAATAATTTATTCATAGGCTGTCATTCACGCGTGTACATGCATTTAACTCTAACTAAACTAACCTTTAGCTAACTAACATCCTCAAACAACTTTAGTTTGTAGTTACTTTACTAGAACATACTCTGAAGGCCAATTCCCGAAATTAAAAACGTTCAAAATCTAGTCGCAATCAATGTCAAAAACTTGTCATAAATGTAGGGAAATTGGTGGTAAGTATTTTTGACTGATTGAACTGAGATCAGACAGTGAATGTTCTTAAAATTACGAGAATTGCTCTCTGATTATTTTATGTCACCGCTACAACCAACACACATAGGCAACAAATAAATATCCTACCCTAACGTTCTTAAAAGTACGACAATTGCCCCTCTGATCATTTTATGTGACGTCTAGAACCAAAAAGTCAACGCGAGATTGGCGGGATCAGATAAGGAATTTACATGGTTTCGAACTAAAGCGCTTATAACACTATCCGGTTTTAAGGAAGGCTAATTAGGAACACTCTAACTAGGAAGTAGGAAGCTAGTGATCACACTACACTAAGAATCCAATTTAGTGGGTAAGTGCTTAAGGAATCATTAAGTGGTCAATTAGGTGGTGAATTAGGGCCCTGCAGGGTAATTGCGTAACACACTATCAGTAGCTATGAGTTTCATTTTGACAGTTGAACAACATTCATTGCGTTATTTACGTTGTTGAGCAAACACATTTTTCGAACATATGGAGCAATAGATTAGCAAAAATATACTTCAAAATTATTGAATTCAATTTTTTTCAAATTGAGAGTAATAGTGTGTTACGCAATTAGGGTGCTGATCGGGTCTGAGTGACAGTCACAGAGACGAGACGAAGCTTTGCAAAGTTGAAAAGAGTGTCCGTGGAGTTTCTTGCCCGTTCTTCTCCATAGGAACCTACTACGCTACTTATCTTTCTGAATGTCCGACCCCTTAACAAATCAAAAGTGCCTGTAGGTAATTGGTTAAATTGAAATATATGCTTTGAGTTTGAGACGAGCGAAACGGAGCAACGACAGACGTGCAGGAAATTACCAACAACAATGTTTGAAATCCAAATCGAGGCTCCGCTTCAGTGGAAACGTGTCCTTAGACCACTCCAATTGCGTAACTTACCTTCTAATATAATCCGAAGGATTTTAAGGAAATTCCTAATCCATTGCTTGATTAGTTTCAAATTTCGTGTGCTCGACAACGTAAATTACGCAACGAATATTGTTGAACTGTCAAAATGAATGGCGTTGCCATTATAATGGCGCCTACTTGTGTTACGCAAGTATTCCGCCGACTTTTTCTGATGTTCGGGCTCCTAATCGCTACAATCAACTGTTAAAAGGCAAAAATTATGGTAGAAAATAAATATTACATACTTTATGTCATAATATATTATCTTCCACCAACAAAGAAGAGAAGCAGTAGACAAGAAACCACAATATTTTTATTTCATATTTCGAACAAACTTCAGTTATAAATACCGGTCACAAACTTTCAATTACAGAGTCACTGACCTTTGTTTTCAACAAAAATAGATTTTCCTTGAAACTATGATGAAAATTTAATAAAAATGTGGATAATGCACGCTATATTTTACCTGGAAACTCCAGCTGTCGGTATTTTATGCGTCATATAAAAATTATAGCGCATTTTAGTAGGTCATGCTCTAAAACTTAAATTAAGAAAATTCTATCCAATATATTTTGAGTGGGAATATTTTTATCTCGAAAGCATTCAATATCCAAAGGTACTTCTTCCGATCCTGTCATATTGAGGGTTCGCTTTGCTTGAACGACTTGACATCCAGTGCAATTATATTATTCCTATTTCTTTTATCCTGCATTATTTAACTATGGACAGCAAGTAAGCCCAAACAAAAGTAAGGTCGTTGGTGTAATGATCGTAAGCTCCACTGCTGGGCATGTGGTCCTGGGTTCGATTTTTAGGTTGGGCAAAGTTTTATTGAGTTTTTTCATCAGGAATTTCTCAGAAGCAGCCGGGAGTCTGGTATCGTGCGCGGTTGATGGCAATAACCTCGCCCCCAATAAGCTTTGATATAGCACCGATAGACACATATACTCATACCCCCTCACACACGCAAACATGCATACAAACGCACACACATACGCCCCAACACACACACAGACACCCATACACCATAGTACAAGCCTTAGGTTAAACCAATACTATTTTATTTTGTGATCAGAATCGCACGAATGTTTTATTTTATTTTAACTCTTATCTTTCTGTTACTATCTAACATCCTCAAACTGTAAAGTAATCATAAACGTTGTAAAATTGCACTCCAGAGCCACAAGATACAAGCGATGCTTAGTTTGTGGCTCACCGAATCCGTCACATTGTATTTTACTTTTTGATGAATAAACTTATTATTATTATTACGTGGGAGTTAAACATAGCTGGCAATGTTAATGGATTATATTATGTTAGTAAGTAACCCTGTCACTAGACGGCATCAGTGAAGACATTAAATGCAGTAAATAGATAGTAAGTAGCGGTAAAAGTAAATAGTTTGCCTCAAACTAAGCTTCTCTACTGTATCGCAAGCGTTTGGGCACAAACATATCATCATTTCCGTAGCCTATTTGTGGTCGGCTTCCAGTCTAACCAGATGCAGCTGAATACCAGGAGTTTCTGCCTATTGGATCTCCACAACAAAGTTACTGGGTAACACGATACCCCTGTGTAAGACTGGTTTCAGACTTTCGGCCTTCTGACTACCTATGGCTTGGCTTAATGTGCTTTCCGAGATATGAGAGGGTCTTTGTATGTAATCGATGGACACACTCACACACTCAAACACACACTCTCAAATATAAGCCGTGGGAAACCGACACCAGTTGGAACAAACTTCTTTTCGCCTATAGGTTTTGATTTCCTTGCGAGTATCAAAATATGCGGCAGAAATGGAACATAAACGCCCGTATCTTTTAATTGCAAAGTCAACGTAATCAAAAGATACGGGCGCTTATGTTCCGTTTAGAAGTTTGATCTTTTCACTGCTTCAAGGGATTGCAGCCCTGAGTATTTGATATTAATTTGCACTTGATAACTCCACGCGTTCCTGAGAAACGGAAACAACGGAAACAGTCGCGTCTTGACAGACGGATAACGAAGTGATCTTCTAAGGGTTCCATTTTTCCTTTTGAGGTACGGAACCCTAAAAACTATCGCCAAGTTTGCAGTCGAAAGAACTTCGTTCCAAAAAAATCTTGTAACACTTACCTATTTACAGCTTCCAAATACCTATTAGAAAAGAGGAGCCGACACAACATAATTATACTTATAGTACCTACAGTATATTAGATTTTCGCGACGCCATTACACTTAATATAGGTATAATTGTAATATTAGATTTCAGATGTCCTCGTTAAGCTTCCATCACTAAAAGTATGTCCCAAATCAGTTGAGTGGTTTTGTAGGTTACGCGACTGACATAGATAAATATTTAGGTAAGTATACCTACTTATATGATAGTTCTTTTGACGACAGACGTCTAAGATTCTTTGAGAAGGTAATTAAAAGTTCTGCCCAAATATGTCGTTGGCACCATAATCAGCCTATAATATTCGCACTGCTGGGACACAAGCCTCCTATTTGTGAGAGACAGTGGGCCGTAATCCACAGCAGAGCGGGTTGGTAGATGCCACATGTCTTCGAATTTTTCGTTCTAAGACATGCCGGTTTTCCTTCACCGTTTTGATAGTAGAGGTGATGAAATTATTTACACAAAGTAAAGCGCCTGTCTGGGTTCGAACCCGCGACCTACAACTCGTAAGTCGCGGCTGTTGTCACTGCGACACCACTGCTCACAGGTGCTAAGAAGTGCAACTGAATACAAAACCATCCAACAACAAACAGAAACTCACAGAAATTATTCTATCTTCAACACACCATAACATTATGGCATATTATGGGGTAAACCATAAGCGGTTGACCCCTTAAAACGCGCCGATTGTATGGTAAATGACCCCCTGACAGGTGGCATTCTTAATCGGCCTCCTTCATCACACTGTTTTTATTAAAAACGTGGGACCCCGTAGCTTTTCCCCGTCTTTTAAGCTGAAAATAAATTGTTTCGTCGCAAAAAAAACTTATGAGAATGCCTGCTGAATTGCCAAATAGGGGACAACTCTCGATTCCGCGTTGAAAAAATAACTGGCACCAACTAGGGCTGTAGGTAATATAAACTCCTTTGAGATTGTAGTCTAGCGGTGCTTATGTCGCAACCAACTGGTTTAATTAGCCGTTTAGTTAACCGCCTAGCCATTTAACTAAACGGCGGCCGCTCAACTAACGGCCTGAATGATATTCAACATTATAGTATAGGTTGGAACTGTAATCAATCACGCGAGAGCCGAATTGGTCGCAGTAACTAAGCCAGGGCACCCCGACCAATTGGGTTAGGTTAAGTTAGAACTGTGATCAACCGTGTACGAGCAAAGAGAGCGAAGCGAGGCGAGTACTACTTCCAAAGGCCAGGCGGTTAACTATACGGCTAATTTAACCAGTTGGCTGCGACACTTATACCTTTATTTATCCAAGCGTTGGTGGCAGGGCACATCGATGCGCAAACTGAATCCGTAAATTCAGCACATGATTGTAAACTCCCAAGAGTAGAAATATTCCATCGATTATCACAAAAAAAAATTACAGCTTCATAAAACAGTGCACTATCTACGCGGTCAAAATCAGCAGAACAGCAATTTTTTTTAAATAACCGACGAAAAATTTCAACGCTAGTTCAGAATCATGTATTGAATCCCGGTAACAGGTTGCGAGACGATGGACACCCTGTATATTGTGTAACTGTCAAATTTTCCCAATCAACCTTGAACCTTATGATTTAGCAATAAAGTTGAAAATCTATTAAAGAAATTTGACAGATAGTGCTGGGTGTACTGGTGCACATTTCGTCAGTTATGGTTGAGTCTCATGTAATAAGGGGCGAGCCTATTGTCATCAACAGGGCACTAATTCTGCGAGGGAATTGCGTAACACACTATAAGTAGCAATGGGTTTCATTTTGACAGTTCAACAACATTCATTGCGTTATTTACGTTGTTGAGCAGACACATTTTCCTAACATATGGACCAATGGACTAGCAATAATATCCTTCAAAAGATTCAGATTGATATTGATAGTGTGTTACGCAATTAGGGTGCAGATTCCGGGTTGCTACTAGGAAATTGGAAATCGAAACACCCAATAACACTTTGCCCGACCTGGGGGCCTAAAAAGGCCAGTTTGGCAGAATCATAAAAGGATAACATTATAAAAGTCTTATAATGGTCACAAACTGACAATTCATGATATTATTTGACATTAAAGCAATTCGTATTTTGTGGACTATTTTACGAATCTCCATGCAAAACTGTCAAACAGATGAATTGCGTGATATGAAATTGTACGCAAATAATATTATGAATTGTCTTTTATTATGATTCATAATGTTATTATTTTATGATTCTGCCAAAGTGGCCTTTTTAGGCCCTCTGGAAATTGAACCCAGGACCTTATGCTCAGCAGTAACGCTTGCGACCGTCAGACGTCGATATCGTACTGAAATCAAAAGTCAAAATAAAGTATCGAAATACGATTCACAAAATGAACATAAAAAATATTTCAAGGTGATGCCAAAAGCTGTCAACATTATTATTAATATAGTCATAAATATTCTGTTTACTGTTCGAATCCGTAGTAAATAAACAATTTTTATCAAAATAGACATGATCAATTGATTCCAGTCACAACAAACCGGATTTAGACACAATAACAATAATTTTCCTATCATGTATCAATGTTGATTCTACGTCGAAGAATTGAATGGTATAAACTCAATCAATCAAATCTTTCAATAAATAAATCAGTCGAACTTCAAACAGCATTCATTTCTTTCGCCACATACCTCGGTTTTTCTTTCAGCTATCAATGAATTCTATAACTATCACATGTAGATCTGTCGGGCTTTTACGATATTGCTATTCCTGATCCAACCAGCGAGCGTAAGAGCGGAAATCTTAAAAGTGGATTTCCCAACGTTTATTCAAAGGATCATATTGCAATTTCTGGCCTCCGCTCGCTTCACGAACACCCAAGTAGATGTGTTATGTTTCTATTTTATCTAACACATCATGGCCAGATTATAGTACTATTTAAGATAAACGTTCATGCTATCACAATAAACCGCTCGTTGGCTATGAGATATTGGGCATGCGCGGTCCGAGGGGGGGGGTCGTGGGGGTCATGACCCCCCCCAAAACCATTCAAGCTGTCGAGAGTCTGAATGATTTACTTGCCTTACTAACTTAAAACTGTACTTGAGCCACGAAAACCCCTGGCATATTCAAAAACATTAAGAACATCGGCAGACATGGAAACTGCCGACTGAAGTAAAAACTTAAAACTATGAAATGACAGTGGGTTTTTTAACGCGCCTAAAAAAAATTTCCCTTAAAAAGCCTAAAAATATATAATCTAGGAATTAAGAGCGAGAGAAGCAAACTTGGGATATTGGGCACCCCGCTCGTAAGTGCGGTTGAAAGGCTTAGGTAAGGCCAGATTCCTAAACTGCTGTAAAACGAGTTTAAGCTTTTCGTCATAATTCGATAAAGTTCTCTTTTTGTATGATGGGTAAAAGAAAACAGAGAATAGTCTCTGTTTTCTTTTCCTTGAATAGTCAAGGTGGGGTGCTAAAATTTTCAGGCTCGCTACGCTCGTTCTTGCATTAACATTGGTTCTTGAGCTTTTCTTCAAAAGTCGACAAAGCAAGTAATTCCTAGTCCTTTTGGAATGATCGAAAGAAAATCGAACCTATCCGAGAGTGCGCAAAATTTTCGAGCTCGCTTCGCTCGCTCTTGCATTCTAGATTCTGGTAACTGCTTGAGCTTGCTTGCATAAGTCGACAATGTAACTCCTATTTCTAATACAACAAAACCTAATCAAACAGAGGCGGGTTGTTAAAATTTTCGAGCTCGCTTCGCTCGCTCTCTCCACCCTGCACAATCTACCTTTCTAATACATACGACCAATTTGGTAGCATTTAAGTAACACCCCCCCTATGTAAAAGCTGCGTCCCTGAATAGCATAAGTAATGTGGAGTTGAAGATGTACATGAACCTTAACATATAATTACGCCTTTAATCCCCAAAGGATTGGGCAGGTGTGTACCTTCATATGGTACTGACCCACATTTCGCCAGTTTCTAAGTGAAATGTCATAAAGGGCGAGCCTACTGCCGCCAACCGGGCACAAATCCAGACTCCAGGCTGCTTCTGAGAAATTTCTGATGGAAAACCCTTTAACACTTTACTCGACCTAGGAATCGAACCCAACTAGGACCTCATGCTCAGCAGTAACGCTTGCGACCACTAGACCAACGAGGAAGGTACCTACCTAAAATATTCCTCGGCACCCATGATGACCCCCCCCAAAATCTTAGGCTGCGACCGCGCCTGATATTGGGTCAGTTTCGTTTAGCGTCACAAACGTATCATCATTGACGTCAGGGTAGTGAATGAAACCCAGTAACAACGGATAAATGTGATGGGGCCGATGCCCTACGTCGAACCGACTGCGGTTTTTGTATTAGATGTCTTACCGCGAGTAAGGCTGGTTTATAGCACTTAAGGTCCGGCCGCGATAAATTTGCCAAAGATGTAAACAACAATGGCCGCTCGAAATTGAATAAAATCGATATACAAGAACATTTATTTTTAATAATGTTTGTTTTCGTCTAAATCTCCGAGCTAACTAAACGAAAACAAACATTACTCAAAATAAATGTTCTTGTATGTTAATTTTATTCAATTTCGAGCGGCCATTGTTGTTTACATCTTTGGCAAATTTAGCGCGGGTGGACCTTACATTTATTACCTTGTTAGGAGTACAAGTACCTAGCTGCCTCCCTCTATTCATTATGTTCAGATCTACGTAATTTATCTATATAATAAAACTGAAGAGTTTGTTTGTTGTTTGGAAGGCTCTTTAACATCACAGGCCGAGCAAAATGAAAAAAGTCAGAAAGCTAACGCTAAGCTAAAATGAAGTAGAAGCGCGGGAGAGTGGTGGTGGCGTGGTGGGGGAACAAGAACTTTCACACGGACGAAGTCACGAGCAGAATTTAGTAAAATAATACAGGGTGTTACGGAAAGGGTATATCAATACAAACGGGTTGAAGAGTGTATCTGGTCTAGAATCTCTGTACAAAATTTCAGCTCAAAAGCATTAACTTTGAAAATGCTGAATATTTTTTAATTTCGACATCACGGCGCTGCATTGGCGCGCGGCGGCGTGATGTGCGTGTACTAGGCGCACAGACACACTACAGATAATGGATAATGACCCTCGTAGTGCGGTGAAGCGTTTGTTATGATTTCAATTTAAAAAACTATCGAAATAAAAAAATATTAAGCATTTTCAAAGTTACTGCTTTTGAGCTGAATTTTTGTACAGAGATTCTAGACCAGATACACTCTTCAACCCGTTTGTATTGATATACCCTTTCTGTAACACCCTGTATATGAAGGTGGGGTAACTGATACTATTACACGCCATTTTTAAAAGCGACTGTGTGTGTGAGTGACTGTATGTGTGAGTTATTTTTTTATTTTCCAGTGATAATAATGGTGTGTCTAAAACAAAGATGAGCACCTACTGAGGTGACGATTGATAGAGATCGAAGAATTTGCCTTGCGGCGCTGGTCCGAAGATCTATTATACTTTACTACACATCTAGGGGTTTTATTATGAACGTTGCTACGACGCGCGACGTACGGCATTTCATACAAACTTTCAAGCCCTTGTTTTTCGAAATTAATGAACCGATTTTAATGAAACTTCGTACGCATAAGCAAGATACAAAGGTCTAAAAAGTTAGTTAAGAACATTTTCGAAAAATAGTGTTACAGCCAAATTAGACCGATTTTAAATTTTCCATAGAAACAGATTTCCAGTTATCTTTCTTTTTAAATAAGACATTTCGAAAATGTTCTTTACTAACTTTTTAAAGCTTTGTATCCTGCTTATGCTAAGTTTCATTAAAATCGGTTCATTCATTTCGAAAAACAAGGGCTTGAAAGTTTGTATGAAATGCCGAACGTCGTAAAAGAAAGAAAATACATTTATTTAGCACAGACTAAAAGACACACAATACACCAGATACATCAGAAAAAACGCTCTTAAGTAATGATTAGCGGCTGTTTGGCCATACATTTTTGACGTTTAAACGTCTCTACTTAAATAATACAACTTACTTTACTTAAATAATTGCTAAATCACCTTTAGATCTTTTTACCTTAATAACATCACACCTATCTTAGAAATTCTGGGGCATACAGGCAGACAATATTCACCTGTATTATCATCTCATAAATCTCCGCATGCATCTACGTGAAACATAATTTATTTTAGTTCCTCTGACGCATCTTGTGCATAACTTCATACAGGACCAGGTACCGACAATGTACTGTTTATAGCTTCTAACATACATCGACCAATAAACGGCACGATATATATATATTTCGACTCATAAAACCAGATTTAAACTTCAAAGTCTTTACTGCTTTTAGTGTTAAATTGTCAGCGATGGATGTTTGACATTGTTGCTTTTGCTGCTATTTTGGCATTTTACACATGAGCTAAATAATACAGCCGCACAGGTCGATCGATCAGGTTAAGCTACGCTTGCCGCGGTTGGTCTGTGGATGGGTGATCATCTTTACATACCGAGACCCCTCCGTGCCTCGGAAAACACGTTAAGCCATTGGTCCCGGCTGTCATTCGTGGATCTTTGACAGTCATTACGGGTAGTCAGAAGCCCGAAAGTCTGACAACCAGTCTTACCAAGGGGTATCTTATTACCCAGTAACTGTGTTGTGGAGGTCAGATAGGCAGTCGCTCCATGTAAAATACAGGTATTCAGCTGCATCCGGTTAGACTGGAAGCCGACCCCAACATAGTTGGGAAAAGGCTAGGCAGTTGATGAAGAGAAGTATTTTTAACGTTGTAGCGGTATCTACAACGCCACATGCGAACAACGCGTCATATTGACGTCACGCAAATCCTGCATCTCGCAAGCAGAGTTTACAACAGCCCGATATGAATCATCGGCGGGCTGTTGCCCACCAGACACAACACCCGTCTGGTCGGAGGATCCTCCCTTTTCTATAGAGTATGAGTGAACTTTACACCCTGTTCCTCATACCTTTATAACGTAATTAAAGATTTTTAGGTAAAATATATAAACAAAATAATTAATACCAGCCTATTATTGTCTCACTGCAGGGTACAGACCTCTTCTTATATAGAGAAAGTCACGAGTATTGATCACCATGCTTGCTCAAGACGAGTTGGCGATTTCAGACTTATATTAACTACAAGTCCCTAATTGCGTACCACTTTATCAATCGGAATCGGTTTTATTTTGACAGTTCAACAACATTCATTGCGTTATTTACGTGTCGAGCAGACAAATTTTTCGAACTTATGAAGCAATGGATTAGCAATTGGCTTCGAAATGATTCTTATTCCGATTGATAGTGTGTTACGCAATTAGGATGCAGGTTTCCTCACAATGTTCTTCCTTCACCGATGTCAGTAACTTATAAGATAAACTCAGAAAGTACTTACAGTCAACAATAGAGATTAGTATGCAGGATCGTCGGATATAGTTAAAGTTTAGTAACAAACCGATGAATGTTCTCGAATAAAATTTAAATTCAAATTGTTTATTGTGGTACACAGGTAAAATGTGGTGTTTAATTTTATTAATAGAAAAAAAACAGCTCTTTTTTCAAATTAAATTTCAGTCGACAACATCCATCGGTTTCTTACTAAACTTCAACTATATCCGACGATCCTGCATACCTACTTATCTCTTTTGTTGACTGTACATAAGAATTTAAAAAGTAAACTAATTTTTTTTGTCATTGTCTGCTTTTTCCTAACTTTACTTTAGATCATTCTTAACATATGTATATTTCAGTCTATAATATCATAAAAATAAAGCTTTTACACCATAGATAGAGAGGTGCTTAATATTTCCATGCTGCAAAATAACACAGGTAGAAAGGAAAATAAAATAACCTTGTTTTTAAGCCTATGTCCAATTCGTCCTAAATAAAGAAACGTAGTCTTTTCTTGATCTGATTGAGCCATTTACCATCCAATTTTCCCTCAATTTGCCTCAATTCATAACTTATCACTGCCAATTTCATGTGTAAACGCTTTAACATAGATATTTGGCTTATGGCCAAAACTATTTACCTAAACGTATAGTGTGGCATAGATAAAAATCTTTGTAACGACTGTACCGCGTAGGCGCAACATCGATCCAATAACGTTTTTGTTATTATTTTGATTTATAGGCACGAAATTAGGGCAAACTATAACATAAAGACTTCCACGAAAATATGAGGAAGGTAGAGTATTTTATTCTACCTTCCTCATATTTTCGTGGAAGTCTTCGCTTTCTTCAAAATTTTGTTTTTCATGTTGAATTCGGAAGCATTAAGATTTCGGTGCTCTCAATTTGATTGGTAGATAAGTTTTCTCTGTGGATGAAATTAAATATGGCGCTCATTTTTAACTAAGTAATTTGTGTATGAATTGAATTCATTTAGAATACATGCCAACCAACCATGAGTTCTAAGTGTGCATACACACGAGCGACACGCGCCGACGACATAGGCTACTGTCACCGAAATGCCGCTCGTGTATTTGATCTCACCACTCAAATACACGAGAGACGCGTGTCGGCGACAGCCGCCGACGCGTGTCGCTCATGTGTACAGTGTATGTACACTAAAGTGTTATTCACAGGTCCTTGACAGATTGGAGGTTTTAAAAAATCGAAGTAGAGGTTCAAAATTGTTCTCACTATTATAGGCATTGACATGAAATTTATAATATGACGTCATCACCGTTTTATGCCTACATGGATATCTAATTATAGGCGAGACAGTTGCATGACTCGTTATCTACATGCATTATGGAAAATGAAAAATGTTCTAGGAAAACATTAAGCAACATGTCCGCAGTATTTAAAGCATACATACACACATGAAGGATTTTAATTACTTAAACAACCTCAAAGGGACGCATTTAATACTCTACTCTATTTAAATGGAGCAGGAAAACATTTTCTCCATAATTGCGCCAGAAAAATGAACTAAAGAGAAAAGGAAAACATCCGAATTCGAAATGAGATATACACTTACAAATAGTAGATTGTACAACTAAGGCATAAAAGAAGCTATTTGCTATCTATTTAAAATGGCTCGTTTATGCCTGAGTTATACACTCTGCTTTTCACTTCGATTGCGAGAAAATGAAACAGGCATAAAGTATACAGTACATAATTAATCAAAAATGTTGCAAAGCATTTCCCGCCACCACAGATAATACCGCCACGAAACTTTTTAAAAGTTTTTTTTTTTTAATTTCAACATTGTCATTCGACTTGGGTACTTTACTTTACTGCCAAGTCATAAAAACGTTTCTTTGCGTTTTTAAATAATAAATGACAACTATTTTACCTGATTTTATTAAATTTACGATAGAAAACACGGAAGTGGTATAAATTAAAGAAAATGAAATAAATCACGACTTTAATCTGCGAAGTTTTATTGTGCGTGTGGCTGTTGGGCCTGAATACCTTAGTCTCAGAAAAAAAAATACTTTATGCACTAGAACATAAAAAGCGATTTTATGTCGCCTAAGCACAACATAAAGACGAACTTTTAGAGCATGAGAAGTGAAATAGTAGATTGTACAACTAAGGCATAAAAGAAACTATTTTACCCCGAGACGTTTATATCCACGCGAGCCGCAGGCGAGGGTGGATAGTTAAGTCGAGGGGTAAAATGGCTCGTTTATGCCTGAGTTATACACTCTGCTTTTCACTTCGATTGCGAGAAAATGAAACAGGCATAAAGTATACAGTACATAATTAATCAAAAATGTTGCAAAGCATAGCTAATTCCCGCCACCACCGATAATACCGCCACGTAACTTTTTAAAAGTTTTTTTTTTTTTAATTTCAACATTTGTCATTCGACTTGGGTACTTCATACTGCCAAGTCATACAAACGTTTCTCTGCGTTTTTAAATAATAAATGACAACTATTTTACCTGATTTTATTAAATTAACGATAAAAAACACGGAAGTGGTATAAATTAAAGAAAATGAAATAAATCACGACTTTGATCTGCGAAGTTTTATTGCGCGTGTGGCTGTTGGGCCTGATTACCTTAGTCTCAGAAAAAAAATTACTTTATGCACTAGAACATAAAAAGCGATTTTATGTCGCCTAAGCACAACATAAAGACGAACTTTTAGAGCATGAGAAGTGAAAAAGATATTTATGTGCCAATGCGTATAAAATAATATTATCTACTTAGGTTATGTTATTTTATTCGTTTTGCGCCTTAGCATGACCTGAATCGTAATAAGTATGATTCAGGCCAAACCAAGGCGCTAAACGAATCAGCCAGAATCCAAGGAGTCTAGAATACATTGCCCCAAAAACATATTTCCTTTATTCTATTTTCGATACTGGCCAGTAAAGACTTAAGTATCAATAAAAAAAGTATTGACCATAAATGAGGACACATTACAGGCGAAGATTTTAAGGCTGGCAACACTCGTAACCTCATTCGGCTTTCAATGAGACCACACCTTTGATTGCTCACGCACAAAGGTTTTGGCCCCTTTCTTTAGGTAATGTTATTCTGGAGATAGTTGACAGAAGTATTGGTCGGAAAAAAAGTGAAATATGTGGATGGTTCTGGTACAGAAACTTTGAATACGGGATCTTGTATAAAGTAACATAAAATCACGCTTTGTTCCCCGATGGTTTTATAGGCAGAGGTGTCCCTATAGTATTACACCCACATTTCGCTAGTTATGTTTAAGTCCCATGGAATAGGGGGTGAGGCGAGCCTATTGCCATCAACCGGGCACAAATCCGAGCTGCTACTGACAAATTCCAGTTGGAATTCTGCCTCTTTGCTCTGGTGCGGGAGAGCTCCAACTCCATCCTGAAGACCTTAGCGGGGAGATGCGAGTCTCCTTTATTAGGTGATGTTGTTCGAAGATGTATTTCGAACAACAGCCTTGTTTCCAAATAGATAATACGTTTACTAACATAGGTATAAGTTATCGTTTTGTTTACTAATCCATATGGATGCTGCTTATCCGAAAAAAGTTTTTTTTTTTTTTTAACCCAAAACCTACTTGTATAAAGTGATGGTACAAATACGGGCGCAAGATACAAGCTGAATCATTATTTTAAACGTTTTTTGTAGGAATATCTTTCATATAATACATACATACATAATCAGCCTGTAATGTTCCCACTGCTGGGACACAGGCCTCCTCTCAGTGAGAGGGAGTGGGCCGTAATCCACCACGCGGGCCCAGTGCGGGTTGGCAGATGTCACTTGTTTTCGAATTTTTTGGTTCTAGGACATGCCGGTTTCCTGACGATATTTTCCTTCACCGTTTAGAGAAAATAAAATAATGAAATAATATCACCCATTTATTGCGCAACTTGCTCTCATCGAAAGATTACTCTTTGTGTTTGATGACGAATGTGTCACATGTGTCTTAAAATTTAATAAGACCAGTCGCTGCCTTATCAACCTATTGGTACATTCACAACCTAGTTAGGCAAAGTGATAGTCTACGTTAATTTGCCATTACACTAATATTATAAACGCGAAAGTTTCTGAGTGTGTGTGTGTGTGTGTGTGTGTGTTTATATTTGTTACTTCTTCACGCGCAAACTGCTGGACCAATTTTGATAAAATTTTGTATGCAAGTAGCTGACATACTGGATTAACATATAGGCTACTTTTTATCCCGATATTCCCACGGGATCAACACTTATGCGGGTGAAACCGCGCGGCGCAGCTAATTTCATATAACTGTCAAAGAATTACTGCTGCAGTTGTGATATGAAATATACGTTTTAAGTCGCTAGTTGGCCCACCTTCCATTCTGTGCCGCATGCCCTGTCACCTGCGCACTTGATGGTCTCATGACTGCATCAGTGAGCGGAGTTCGCGCTGGATGAATTTTGGGCCAAAAATGTTTAAAATTTTTGTCCATAGATACACTAAGAAGTTGGTAGTCAATTGACTTAACAATCAAAATCAAAGTCATATATTCAAACTAGGCTGATCTGAGAATCAGCACTTTTCGAACGTCCAAATTACAAAAGACAGTCTCCCAAAACGCCCGCCCTTCACCACTTCCTAGTGCTTACGCTGGGGAGAAGAAGTGGCGGAACAAACTCCCCAGCAGCACAGCTGTCTGTTCAGTTAGAAAATGATTTTATACAATACTAGGTATGAAAAGTAATTAACATTACAGGACAGAGAATATTAAATTAAATTATTTGCCATAATGCTGTAGCGGTATCCACAACGCCACATGCGAACAACGCGTCATACTGACGTCACGTAAATCCTGCATCTCGCAAGCAGAGTTCACCGCGCAACTAGCATAGATAAAACAGCCCGACATGAATCATTGGGCAGTTGCCCGCCAGACACAACACCCGTCTGGTCGAAGGATCCTCCCTTTTCTATAGAGTATGCGTGAACTTTACACCCTGTTCCTCATATTATTATCTCTATAGTGCTAACCACGCCAATATACCAACAAATACAATAAACAGTATTCGTACTCAAGCAAAACAAAAAAAAAAATCAAATTAAAAATGTAAATAAAGAACTTACTGCCTAAATAAAAGCCTCCGTATAAAGGGCGTGAATGAATTCCTAACATAACGTGTAGTAAGTTTCAAATTAAAATTTCACTGATAAGTTAATTTTCTGTACTACCTGCTCTATGTACTAAGATATCTGATTTATTTCTGTGTACATATGTAGTTAGACTAGTTGGGGTGAAAGCAATTACGTGGGCCTCTGTGACGCTCGTCAAGACGTGGAACCTTCGCAGAACTTTGACCGCATTTTACTTCCGCTTTCCTGAAGCTTGTTCATTAAGAGGTGATCAAATACCTACTTTCATACACAACATGTCCCGGAATTAACGCAAACCACCAATTACCCCAATTAAAATATTCTGTTAGAATCATAATACACCTTGGATTTTCACTATCAATCATATCACTATTGTATATAAAATTCAAAGTCCTGACTGACTGTTATATCAACGCACAGCCTAAACCGCTGGTCCTAGAGACATAAAATTTGGAGGGTGTGTTCTTTGTGAAGAGACCACTAAGAAAGGGTTTTTCGAAATTCCACCCCTAAGAGGGTGAACGAGGGGAGGGTGAAATTTTACGCAGACGAAGTCGCGGGCAGGAGCTAATTATAAAACATCGTTGATTTATTAAATTAGTTATACTGATTGTGGAAGAAAACTGCTGTCACATTACAAATCTACGCACACACACAGTCGCACACGTTTAACCTTTTGAACGCCAGAGTATAAACGTATCGCCCGCCGTACCCCTGACGCCAGGCAACTTTAATGTAGTTTTAAAACAATAGGAAAAAGAAACACAGAAAACTTAATTTAGTATATTTATTTTGTTTTAAAAAAATGTCGTTTTCTTGTCGACTATAGACGACGGTGGCGTGTTGGGCACGTTTTCATTTGTCGGCTATACACGACCGTGGCGTTCAAAAGGTTAAGGGTCCAGCTTAGTAGGCACTTGGTCCATATTGGTTTATTTTGACTGTAGGTACAGCAGCTGTACAGTCAAAACAAACCAAAATAATAATAATAAGTTTATTCACCAAAAACTAAAATACAATGTGACGGATTCGGTGAGCCACAAACTAAGCATCGCTTGTATCTTGTGGATCTGGAGTGCAATTTTACAATGTAAAAAATTAAAATAGACTACGTATTTTCTTTTTTTTTCGTATTTTTTTATATTCTTTTTTTTTCTACGTATTTTTGGAATACAAAATGACCTAGGTATATTAAAAATGTCAGTACAACACAAACTACTTTCATAGTGTGCTTTCATTCAGTTACACATCGTATAGTATGTATTTATAAGTAGAAAATATGTTGATGAAAGTGTAAATCAGATGCGTGTAAAGAAAAAAGCAGCTTTATTTAGCCCAGGGCCCTATTTAATATAACTGATAATGCGACATTTTTGTCTAAAAAAAGACAAAATTGTCACATTTTCCCTACACGACACGTGTTCTCAAGTTTTTTCTTTTTTTTTTCTTTAGATGTTTAATAAAGCAGAAAATGTATGAAAGAAACTTGATTGTCGCTTGTCACCTGTCGCCTGCCAGCTTTATTAAATTTAAATAGGCCCCAGGTGAAAAAACCGGGCCATCACCAAAGTGGGATGCGCAGTATTTGAAAATGGACGGGCTCGCTATATTTCATGTGATAAATAGGTACGATGAAATTGAGGCCTGCATTAAAAGCATTTACGAGGACTCCCGGTGTACCTTGGGCAGCCTCACTATCAAACATGCTGATAGCATTTTTTCCACGACATCCTAAAATCATAACTCGTGACAACACGAGATTTAAAGAAGATAATTAAAATATCCTTACTTTTACAAATTATCCCACGATTTAGTTACCTACTCCACACATTTAGGGCTGTTTTTCCGATAGGCACCTTTGATCTGAAGGTGAAGAATAAATATTTGCGGATTGACAGCTTTTGTATAGAAAATATTTCAAACTATCATATTAATTTTTCTGATAAAAGTTACGTTTACTTTCTTTTATACATAAGCTGTCAAACCTCCCGATATTTATTCCTATATTCCTATGATAAAAGTTATCTGATTATTGAAAAATCAGCCCTAGAAGAAAAAGTCATTTGTAGACAGCGAACTCTATTAACAAAACATAATTAGGTACCTACAAAAGAAAAAGTTTATTAAGACAGTACTCCATTACTTTTTCATACCTAACTACTATCAAATATGTCTGTTAAGTTTCCAAAGAAAATATTTCATTGGAATTTATGAGCTCACTTTGTTACTTTGGCAAAAACGTGGATATTGGTGTCCAAATAACTCATGCCCTTTGATGTGCCCAATTGTCTTGCCCAATTAATAGACTGTTGGAGAATATTTTTTTCTTTTAATTTTGCTGTGCCCGACAGGTTCTATAATTGTATACATATATTGTTTAATACCTACCACCTGTATGGGTACATTCCGTACATTATGCATTGCAATAAATATTAATTGAATGATACGTCAACGGATAACTTTGATTTGAAGAACCAGACCGTGGTCTATTGCTAGATCAAACTCTTAGAACTCTCCACAATATGGTGAAACCACTAGTATCTACTAATACATTAATTTTACCCTTTGAAAGCCCACAGAAATACCTAGAACTCGGGGCTAACCATTTTTACTTTAGACCTAAGAAATAGCTACTTTATCTTCCAACCCTAAAATTGAATACAAAAACATTATTCCTCATTCTGCCTAAATACAAATTCATTTGTCTTCACACTTAAAAAAAAGGTCTTCATTTCAACTTAAAAAACATCCATATGCCAAGTTGATACATAGATTCCTTTTACCCTAGAAACAATAAGCTAGCCTGTTGGGGTGAAATACCCGAAGGGTCGGTCAGTATCCTATATTACTAGCCCAACTATAGGCTTATCCCAAATTAAGGCTCTCAAGTTATAATCGTAAACACTTCGTATCTCGCACTTTATAGCTTTTGTAGTTAATAACGGTTTTTGGTGAAATATTGAAGGTAAAAGGGTTTGTTTTTTTTTTTCAGCCTTGACAGTTGTCTAATTACAAGAAGAAGAAACAAGAAGCCCTGCTAACCAAGAGATTAGTTTTGTGGCGGCAATTACACCGCCACTGCGCATCATACTGACGTCACGCAAAATCCTGCATCGCCCAAGCAGAGTTTGCCGCGCAAGTAACATAGTTATATAGGTACAACGTGCGTCTCGTCAATCGTCGGGCAATGGCCGTCAGACACAACACCCGTCTGTTCGGAGGATCCGCCTTTTCTATGGAGGATGAGTGAACTTTACACCCTGATCCTTATGCCTCTATAGTTTTCTTGCCTGATAACTATTTTGCTCAAAGAGGGAATAGCTTCTCGTGTGATAGTATTAGCCGAAAAGAAACTTTTTTCTTTTCAAAATAACACCTTCGTAATGGAACTTCTATGATGGTTAAGGAGAATGAACGGTTTGAATCAGAACTTTTGTGAAATTTATATTCATTTGGTTACACAAAAGTCATATCTCCTAAAAAATTCATAAATCCTAATGGGCGACCATTATAAATACAGCCCAATCAATAAATAAACCTCTGAATACAAGAATATCATTTAAAAAACAAAAAAAAAACTCAAACGTAAAGCCCATTACGGGTTTATTGTATCCCAGACGTTCGAAATAAAAACACAAATACACTGGGTACGCAATATCTACGTGTACCTAGTTGTGTACTGCCGGGTACCCACCTGTCACAGACAGAAATTATATTATGGCCGACAGGTAGGGACGCATTAACGAAGGACTCGGCTGGAGGACCGGACTCAGGTAGTGAATTCCCACGAGTTTGAAATAAAACTTTGGAAATAATTAGGTATGTACTTTTATGAAATTGATATAGACACATAAGAATAGAGAAAGAATACGTTATCATTTCGTATCATATTCTATCTTAAATATTTGACATTAATCAACGCATCAGACCCCTAGGTGAAGCACAGGTCCGACCCCATACTACTTAACGCATCTTTCAGGAAATAGGAAACAGACATATTTTTATGCATTTGTTTTTCCTTTTGGCGCATCCGTGAGGCACACACTATTGTTGTTTGAAACATTATTTTTTCCAAATAAACTTTTTTTCTTTTTTCTGTGGTTGATATAATAATAATAATAATTACTTAATTGCAGACCATAGTGTCCATTTTGTTAGTAACAATGTTCTTATAGACTAGTGTTAGTAATACTTAAAACTACCCACCACAAAACATATAAAAAAGTAAGTACTATACCTACTCAACAATCATTACCGCGCCATTGATGACAAATGGCGCAGCAACGACCGATGTACGCACAGTCCAGGCGACTAGCGATCATGCTCAGGATGCTGTTGGCGCTGCCGCGTACTCTACGCACCAGGGATGCGCATCTTTTACGCATCGTAGCGTAAAAGCAGTCTACGCGATGTTCAGCAAACATCCCTGATGCACTACAGAATCGCCGCAGCCCCATCAGCACCCTGAACGCATTACTAAATTGGACTCGGAGGGCACTGTAAGACTTTTGAGTATAGTCAGCCCACAGGCTGCACGTGTAAAATGATGTACAATAAGACCTAAAAAGTGTAATTTTGACTATAAGTGTATTTTTTTTTACTATTTTCTTTTGATATAGAGTTACCCTAACTCCATTCCCGCGTCCAGCAAATGAGCATTTATCCGTTTGCTCAGACCCCTCGAGTTCCTGATTGAATAGACATCATTTCAGACATAATTTATTTTACGAACAAGCACAATTTACTTCGATTCCGACAAAATAATGTTCATCAAATATTGTAGCAATTATGTCCAATTCTCTAACAAACATGTTGTATTCTAGCAAAAGGAACGAAGGTACAAGGTTGGTGAGCTCATTTTCCGTCCAGTTCTCGGCGTTGAATGGGTTTCATCTTTCCCCGATACGTCGTAAAAGGCGACTAATGGATTATCTTAGGAGTATCTTGGTACTGGAATAACGTCACATTGCAATCGTTAATCCTGAGGCGATATTGCTCTATGAAACTGGAAGGAACGTAGGTACGAAGCCTTTATTAGTACCTACATACCTACCTAGCTAGCTTAAGATGTCTCCAGATTTGCTGGATTTTTGACAATCTTTATTGTTGCTTGATATCCTGTGTTTTGACGATCCATAAGACTAAGATTTGTAAGTTTCTTATAGTATTACTCGATCGTTACTGTCGCCTGTTCATCTACCTAGCCTTTTCCCAACTATGTTGGGGTCGGTTTCCAGTCTAACCGGATGCAGCTGAGTGCCAGTATTTTAGATGGAGCGACTGCCTATCTGACCTCCACAACTCAGTTACTAGATAATAAGATACCCCTTGGTAAGACTGGTTGTCAGACTTTCGGGCTTCTGACGACCCGATACGACTGTCAAAGATACACGAAAGACAGCCGGAACCAACGGCTTAACGTGCTTTCCGAGGCACGGAGGGGTCTTGGTATGTAAAGATGGTCACCCATCCACGCACCAACCGCGGCAAGCGTAGCTTAACCTCATCGATCGACCCGTGCGGATGTTATTACTTAACCACAAGCTTAATACCCGTTACTGTCCCCTGTTAACGATGAATAAATATCAAGGTTAAAATTGAGGTCAAATTAAACATCACTTGTTGAATTAGGTACTTATCTATCGAAAAAACGATCCACAGTGAAGACCGGCAAAAATACGATGTCGATTGTCAAATCTATAGGATTGCCCTTTACATCTTCGTAAATGCTCCTTCGTTACGTGAACAGTAGGTGGCAAGTTTACCGAAGGCCATGTACAAAGTTAGTCAATGTTGACTCGAATGGGTCTAGGAACAACAATGATTGATTGCAGGCAAACATTCTAGCAACAGATACGATCTGGCTCCAAACATCTGTGTTCTGAATCAGACTCTGTTGTTTTGACTTATGTAAGATCATATTTCAGCCGCTAAGAGGTTTATATACGCGCCCCTGCTTCACACGGTTTTTATGACAGGACAAAACATCGACATTTCTTATTATATGTAAGTTTAATATGAATTAATTATAAACATGAACCTTCCAGAATAAATTCTCTAAATGATGGTGTAAACCGCATCAAAATCCGTCGCGTATTTTAGAAGAACAACGCGGTCACACATACAGATACGAAAAGCGACTTTAATCATACTAATATTATAAAGACGAAAATTTGTGTGTGTTTGTATGTTTGTTACTTCTTCACGCACAAACGGGTGGACTAATTTTGATAAAATTTAATATGGAGGTAGCTGACACCCTGGATTAACACATAGGATTTATCCCGATATTCCCACGGGATCGACACTTATGCGGGTGAAACCGCGGTGCGCAGCTAGTTTATAATATTTATAAACATAGAAAAGTTATTACGTACAACAGCTGTGTTATTTTATAGACGAGATAACAAAAACACTTCTTTTTCCGAAGATTAACGGTTATAGTCGTGTAATTTTATGACATTTAACCACATTTAACGGACAACACTTCTTGTGTCGTCAGTTATTATATCACAAAGTTAACCAAGTCTTTCAGGGAGTGGGCCGTAATCTACCACGCGGGCCCATTGCAGGTTGGCAGATGTCACATGGCTTCGAATTTTTGGTTCTAGGACATGCCGGTTTCCTCACGATGTTCTCCTTCACCGTTCTGAGAGCAGTGGTGAGGAAATAATTTACACAAAGTAAAGCGCCAATCTGGGTTCGAACCTGCGACCTACAAGTCGTAAGTCGCGGACGTTACCACTTGGCCACCACTGCTCTCTAAAATACACTTGAATGGGTTAAACCGGTCTATTCTGTAAAAATGTCATGGATATAACTTAGGTGAAATGATGATGAAGCGATAGTCGTCAATTCGTAACATTCAAAATGTTTACAGAATATGTACATAGATCGGAACTGAACTCATTCACGTTTTTTTTCCAGTTCTTTTTCCTTTGCTGCCTTTCAAAATACTGCCAAGATTATTACAGTAGGTACTTACTCTAATTCTGTTTCATGTTGACATAATTTCTTGACAGAAGTAATCGGTTGTAATTCGTGGATCCTTGTCGTCAGAAGCCTGAAAGTCTAACAACCAGTCTTACCAAGGGATAGTGTTACCCAGTAACTGGGTTGTGGAGGTCAGATGGGCAGGCGCTCCACGTAAAGTATTGGTATTCAGCTGCATCGGTTAGACTGGAAACCGACCACAAAAATAGTTGGAAAAAGGCTAAACAGATGATGATGAACTCGACAGGGAACAGCCGTTTTTTTTTTTGTCGCGAATTTATGTTTGGTGCCATAGTAAAAATGAATCTATACTCTATACTAATATTATAAAGAGGTAAAATTTGTAAGTTTGTATGTTTGTAAGTTTGTATGTAGGGGGTAATCTCTGGAACTACCAGTCGGATTTGAAAAATTCTTCTTGCATTTGATAGCCCAATTCTTGAGAAAGGCTATAGGCTATTTAACATCACGCTATGACCCTTAGGAGCCGAGCAAAAAGAAAAAAAGTAAAAAAGAACGTTAAGTGATAGCGCGAGCGGGTGATGCGATACGACGGGGTGGCTCGGGGGAAACAAGAAGTTTCACGCGAACGAAGTCGCGGGCTGAAGCTAGTAGGTAGTAAAATAAATGAATAAGGTATATATAGGACGGGATCAACATCACAGGCTTTGAAAGATTAGTACCGTTAAACTGACTGAAATCTACCAATTTAAAAACTGAAAACATAAATAGCTACTTTAGTAATATCTCTAGCGAAAATAACATCAGACAAATTACTTTTTTAAAGAGAACACTTCAGTAAATGAGTTCTCCAGATATTATGTTTATAATTCAAAGACTGTTTTTCTAAAGTGAAATTTTAAAATAAAAAGTGTAATTTATAGTCTACATTAAAAACGTCTTTTTTGTACGATTCTTGATACGTCATTTTTAATAGTAAAACACATAAATCCACACTAATATTGTAAATTCGAAAGTAACTCTGTCTGTCTGTCTATCTGTATGTTACCTTCTCACGCCTAAACCGTTGAATCGATTTAGATGAAATTTGGTATAGAGATAGTTTGAGTCCCGGGAAAGGACATAGGGTACTTTTTATCCCGGTATTCCCACGAGTTCGAAACTTATGCGGGTGAAACCGCGGGGCGCAGGCAGTACGAAATAATTAAATCATATAGACTCACTTTTTCAACTAAATATGACCTTATTAGGGTTCCGTACCCAAAGGGTAAAAACGGGACTCTATTACTAAGATCCCACTGTCCGTCTGTCTGTCTGTCACCAGGCTGTAACTCATGAACCGTGATAGCTAGACATATTAACAGTTGATATTTTCATAGATGATGTATTTCTGTTGCCGCTATAACAACAAATACTAAAAACAGAATGAAATAAATATTTAAAGGGGGCTCCCATACAACAAATCTGCTTTTTTTCCGTTATTTGCTCGATATTAATAACGGCAACAAGTAGACGCTTGAAATATTCACGGAACATTTAGACGTATATTCACTTTAAAAATAAACAATTAAAATAAAATAAATATTTAAGGGGGGCTCCCATACAACAGGCGTGATCTTATTGCCATTTTTTTTTCTTGTGGTACGGAACCCTTCGTTTGCGAGTCCGATTCGCACTTGGCAGGTCGACGAGAGAATGTGTTCTTGACACCTGTCAGTTTCATACAAACGAATATATGTTTTGCGAATTTGATCTTTATTTGCTACTAGAATTGTCGCAGGAACCCTTGAGTGGGCGCCTTGTCGAAGGTAGGTACGTTCTGATAGGTTTATCAGGATACCAAATACCAGGTGAAACAAGTATCTATTCAAACCCGACTAGAACTGTAAATATTACTATTAACACTGGCTTGACAAGATCTCATAGCCTCGAAGAACTTATTGACGTTTAAAACGTACCTACACAAGTACACAGTCTTCAACTGCCCTAATGTCCTGTCTTTGGTATTGTTCGTCGAATCGTTGAGCTCCTTAAGTTCTGAGTTGAGCTGCACGATTACTGTCTAGCCACTGCACTAGACCATCAGGCCTGCCTAACATGGATGATGTACATACCCCATTACCTATCTTATAAAGAAACCCGCGAACGAAACATGTTATCGATTTTGACAAACATTCATGATAGCCTTTAGACATATGACGTATTTGAATGATCCATTTTTGAGTTAGACATAGATACTATTTATAGGTAGCGTTATGTATAAAGCGATATGTTGTAATATACATAGGTATAATAATTACGCAATGAAGTGTATTTGTGACCGCAAACGATAGATATACGATCGCCTAGGTCGCACTGTTCAGCAACGATATACCGGCCTAGGTATGAGATACATAATTATCTAGAACTAGATTCTACCCGCGAATTCGTCCGCGTGAAATTTCTTGTATCCCGCGGGGCAATTGCGTAACACATCATCAATCGGAATCGGTTTCATTTTGACAGATCAACAACATTCATTGCGTTATATACGTGTTGAGCAGACAAATTTTGCGAACTTATGAAGCAATGGATTAGCAATTTGCTTCAAAATGATTCTGATTCCGATTGATAGTGTGTTACGCAATTAGGGTGCCGACCTCCCGTCGCATCGCATCGCATTGCCTGTCCGCGGTATTACTTCGTTTTCGCTTAGCGTTCTTTTGACTTTTTTTCTTCCTCCTCAGCTCCGAGGAGTCGTAGCGTGATGTTCAATACCTTTCTCAAGAATTGGGCTATCAAATGTAAAAAGAATTGATCAAATCTGACTGGTAGTACCAGAGAATTAGCGCGTTCAAACAAACAAAATTATAGAATTGATCAAATCTGACTGGTAGTACCAGAGATTAGCGCGTTCAAACAAACAAAATTATAGAGGTATGCAGGGTGTAAAGTTCACTCAACCTCCATAGAAAAGGGAGGATCCTCCGACCAGACGGGTGTTGTGTCTGGCGGGCAACTACCCGATGATTCATGTCGGGCAGTTGTATCTATGCTAGTTGCGCGGTAAACTCTGCTTGCGCGATGCAGGATTTGTGTGACGTCAGTATGACGCGTTGTTCGCATGTGGCGTTGTAGATACCGCTACAAACTCTTTAGCTTTATTATTAGTATAGATATAGATTGGAAAAACTATAATAGCTTGGCTACTGTTATTTGTATTCCTTTTGTGTACTGTCACCGAAAGAGATAAGTAACCAGTGTCGTCAGATATACATAGTTGAAGGTAGTAAGCGACCGGTGGATGTTTTGGAATTAAAAATTTGAAAATTTGATAAAGGAACTGTATATTTTATCCAATTGTTTTTTTTTTCTTTTTCTTAGTTCTATATAATCCTCGCTCCCCTCTGCTGAATTTTCTACTAGACACGGCAGTTTGTTTACCTAACTAGCGCTTTCTTTTGCTTCGCGTAGAGCTCGTAACAGAAAATCGAATATTTCAATTAGTTGAATTGAAATATTTTTATTTTTGTATGAAAGTCTGATGGATTAAAATCTGATAAACTAAAAGTCATAAAACAAACATTGTTGTTTATAATTTTAGTAATATATCTACTCATTAGAGGTTGTTAATGTTTTACAAATAACCCTGTATACTTAGTAAACCCATTTCGCCAGTTATGCTTGAGAGGGACGTGCAGGGTAACGTAAGAAAATATTAATTTCACGAGCTACCTCCCGCATCCTCCTTAAGTCCCAAGTAATGGAGGGCGAGCTTATTCCAAAGCAAATATTTAAATTGCTAAACCGTTGCCATCATAAAAATTGTCCCTTCACTTATTTTTTCAGCAAAACAAATCAGACTTACCTTCATTAACTTAAGCGCCTACATGCTCAAGGCTAAGCAAAATACGACTGAATAATATATCATTATCCCGTATTTTATTTTCTACAAGAAACAGTTAACCCGCATTAACTGTTCTTTGTGGAGATCCGTAGAATGATAAAAAACCCTTCCTTTAATATAGGGTTAATGAAGACAGATCCAACGTTGCGTGGACAGTCAAGTGGAAGAAATAAGGACAGGAAAAAACAGAGTGAAAAATTTGTTCCGAGCGGTTGTGTTTATATGACAAGGGAAACCGGAATATATGGTAGACAGGGTAAACTTACTGTGGGTTTTTGCATGTCCTAGAACCAAAAATTCGAAAATATGTGAAATACTTATATCTATCAACACGCACTGGGCTAGCGGAGGATTAAGGATCCCTCTCACAGAGAGGAGGCCTGTGTCCCTTCAATTAAAGGTAGACATAAGTTAATGAAGTTATTTTGATATAAATTACTTTGTTATTTGAGTTATTATTTAAAAAACAATACAACACTTTTTTTTTTTTTTTTTATTTGAAATGGGCTTGCTCTTGACTCTAGCCTAGGTCAAAGGTGACAGAGACAAAGTCGACGATGGAGCGAGCTTACCCAGAAGAAGCCTGTTCACTCTCACTTTAAAGAGATTCGGGTTGTATGCGCTCGGAAAAACAGACGCAGGTAGAGAGTTCCACTCTTTTGCTGTGCGCATTATAAACGACATTTGCAAACGCTTAGTGCGAATTGGTGGAACAGCAACCAGGTAGGGATGGTAACTTGCAGTGCGCCTGGATGTCCGAAGGTAGAAGGGGGCCGGTGGAATGAGGTCGTGGAGTTCTTGGGCACACTCACCGAAGTACAGTCTGTAGAAGACCGACAGGCAGGCAACCTTGCGGCGATGAGCCAAGCTGTGAAGCTTGGCATCCACCAGTTTTACGTCGCCAATGAGCCTCTTAGCTCTGCGTTCCACCGAGTCAAGCGCGGCAAGTTGGTATTTCGCTGAGCCATCCCAAAGGTGGCTGCAATACTCCATGCAGGATCGGACTTGCAATCACAAGACCCCACAGTAACATTTTCAGTATCGTAAGACTTAGGGTCAGTTAATTCACACTGCGACGCGACGCGGCACGCAGTTTTCAAGATAGCAATACAATTATAGACCTTATCTACTACACAAAAAGGTACACATCAGTGAGGAAGGCCGCGTGGCGTAGCTCGACGTAGTAGGCACACAGAATTGTGTACCTTTTTGTGTAGAAGGTAAGGTCTATAATTGTATCGCTATCTTGAAAACTGCGCGCCGCGTCGCGTCGCGGTGTGAACTGACCCTTAGTCCTTTCCTTTCCGAGATTCAAAACGAACACAGAGAGAAATAGATACCGACATGTCGCATGCTTAATGAAACATTGACCCATTAGTAGATAGGTCAGAATTGAGTTACAATTTTTTTTTTACTCAGATCTCATCAATAGTTAATCATAGACCTTCAAAATACAAGCATTCATGATTAATTAATAATTAATCGAATCAAATCAGTTTTGATTTTATGCGTCAACAAGTAGGATAAGTCCTCATAGCAAGATATTCTTTTGCGATGTCACAAAATTCGTCTTTTTTGAGTTAAGTCAGTATTGCATTAAGCATGCAATGTATGCAGCCTATAATGTCCCCACTGCTGGGACACAGGCCTCCTCTGGGTGAGAGGTACATAATGAATGTTTCACATTATGAGATAGGTAGGTACAAACACAGCTCTACATTCGGAGCTATCTCGTAAAAACGTCCTTTCGAGCCACGATTGCAACTACAGTAAAAACAGGATATTGCTCGAGCACTGTCGATGCAGAAGATAACTCGATACTCTCGATTGTGAGTTTTTTACAGTATATTGAGGCTGGTGTGTTATTTCAAAGTACTACTTCAAAAATGACAATAGAAGACCAATGTTTTTATTTAGTGCAAAGTGGCCAGAGGGCAATTCTTGTAATTTTAAGAACGTTCACAGTCTGATCTCAGTCTCAATCTATCAAAAATATCCCTAATTTCCCTACATTTTGACACGATTTTGACATTTGTTTGTCGCCGAGATGAGACTGCGACTAGATTTTGAACGTTTTAAATTACGAGAATTGGTCTTCTGGTCTTGAACTCGAATTCGCCTGGTGGAAAGCGATGGATGAGGTCTATGATGGAACGAGCATGCCCAGAAGATGCTTATTCACTCTTGCTTTGAGAAATCTCCGGTATTAATTAAATACAAGCAGTGACTGCTACCACTAATATTTAACTGAACTAATCACCAAACTTTGCCAAATCGAATTCGTAACTTCGCAATTTCATAACCGTCCATCGATTCCCAATAAATTAAACGGAACGTTAATATCTTCGGATTACGAAAATTAACGAACACAAATTAATTCGAATGATCGAATTGATTCATAGTAATCGACTAAATGAACATTGCCAACTCCATTCCCTGTGGCGCATCACTAATTTAAATGTAGTTTGTAAACTCGGGAATTGTTATTTGCTGCACTGTAGGTCATGCCATTCTCCTCAAAATGAGATTTTGTGTGTCCACAGACTGCCACGATTGAATTAAGCCCCTAGGAGTTAAGCCTGCAATTCTCCGGGCAAAATTGTAAACTCCAAATTTCCACTGGATTTTTTGAAGTGAAATTTCTTTACGCACGCTTGACTTGGGGAGTAAGCTGGCGAACGCGTGACGTAAGCGTTACGAAAAGTGTGATCGGGCGAGGCGAACGGGAGTTGAGTGGGTTATATAAGCAAGAGAAAGCAGTGCGCGAGCACATTTTCTTTCTCTCTTCCTCTCATAGCCAAATACGTTTGAAGTTTCACTTCAGTCGTGTGGTCATAAGCACACTCGGTTTTTTTAACAGAAAGACTTTGTAAAGCTATATTAATCATAGCCGTCGAACAGAAAAATCAAACATACGAGTGACAGCTGTAGTAAGTGCCATAGACTTGATCAAGAAAGCAAAGTTCAAGCACCTACCTCATTACAGAGAAATCCGGACCAACGTATGCACAGACGCCAGCACATCAAGCTACTACAATCTGTCAAATTTATTTAATAGATTTTCAAATTTATCGCTAAATCATAAGGTTCAAAGTTGATTGGGAAAATTTGACAGTTTCGCTTGATGTGCTGGCGTCTGTACATTTAGTATCTACCTAACTAATTTAACATCACCGGCACCTTAATTTCGTAACACACTATCAATCACAATCTGAATCATTTTGAAGGATATTGCTAATCCATTGCTTCATATGTTCGAAAAAATTGTCTGCTCAGCAACATAAATAACGCAATGAATGTGGTTGAACTGCCAAAATGAAAGGCTTTGCTTGTGTTAGTGTGTTATGCAATTACCCCGAGACGACGTAAATTCGGTACCTAGCACTTTAAGGAAAATTACGTCCAAGTCCTGCCAACAACAAATGTTTTGGTATTTCTGAAGTTACCAGACCTTAATAAAACTATTCTAATTACTTCTCCCTTGGGTGGAAATTAAGTCTTACATTGAGTTTAATAAACATCCTGAACTATGAGACAGGGAGGGCTAAAATGTGTTTTTTTTTTAGCATTTTCTTTGTTTTATTTTAGTATACTATTTGTAAGTAGGTACCTGTTTGTGACATGTGATTACCTAAATATGTTTTCTTTCTTTTTACTTCCAAAATTAAATTATGCACAAATCTATTGGAACACAGTTGCCATGCCGATAGAAATAACAAATAAGCAGAAATTATTGGCTATGGATACGTAATCATGTTGACGGGTACCTGCCAGCATAGCTATTCACAACCACTCGATACGCTTCCGTACCGTATCAAACATCGCCCGAGCAGAACAGAGTCCTTCACAAGTCCAAAATCCGAAAATATTGTCAGTTTAAATCAAATGCAACGACCGCTATTCTTCCGACAGTTGTTTGCTGTCGTCAGCAAGGCGAATCAGGTTATCGAAATTTATTATTATTTATTTATTTATTTATCATTATCATTTATTGATTTTTCAAATGTGTCATTTTCGATACGATAGCCTGTCGGATGGTTGAGAACAGCTACGCTGGAGTATTTTACATAACCGAACCATAGATAGAACAAAATTGACATCTCACAGCTTTCTAAAACCCATTTAAACTAATGAACGTCTCATTTTAATCCATCAAATTGAAAGACAGAGCTAATAATCCTGTACTGACGACCATGTTGTTTGTAACCGCAGAACGATTGAATACGGCTGTCCTGATTACAGACTAACAGACTGCAATCCGTCTGTCACAGGGTGCCATTAATTGATAGATTTTCTCCCACCAATAAATCATGGCTAAAGTTTAAATTGCTTTCACGGTACGCAGAATTAATTGTAATTGCTAAGCCGAGCGTGGAGTAAAGTAGAAGTATAAATTAGTAGTTAATGGATTCCTACTGACCACAAATTGTAACAAACTATTTAATTCTTATTTATTTGTTTATTTTTCAGGACATGATTTACTTATTTGTTAGAGGGGCCCGTGGCTAAATAATAACAGCCGCACAGGTCGATCGATCAGGTTAAGCTACGCTTGCCGCGGTTGATCTGTGGATGGGTGACCATCTTTATATACCGAGACCCCTCCGTGCCTCGGAAAACACGTTAGCCGGCTTCGTGGATCTTTGACAGTCGTTACGGGTAGTCAGAAGCCCGAAAGTCTGACAACCGATCTTACCAAGGGGTATCGTATTACCCAGTAACTGGGTTGTGGAGGTCAGAGAGGCAGTCGCTCCATGTAAAATACAGGTATTCAGCTGCATCCGGTTAGACTGGAAGCCGACCCAAACATACTTAGTTGGGAAAAGGCTAGGCAGATGATGATTAACTTATTTGTTAGTACATTCGAGCTCCACAGTATAATAAAGTAGAGAAAGGTGGTGGTCCAGTGAAAACGGCCGAGATTTACAAGTCGTATGCCGTAAGTTCGAACCCAGAGAGGCGCTTAACTTTGTGTACTTAAATTATTTCATCACCACTGCTCTCAAAACGGTGAAGGAAAATATCGCGAGGAAACCAGCATGTCCTAGAACCAATAATTCGAAGGCATGTGACATCTACCAATCCGTACTGGGCCCGCGTGGTAGATTACGACCCAATCCCTCTCAGAAAGAGGAGACCTGTGTCCCAGCAGTGGGAACATTATGTATAGGCTGATTATGATTAAGGTAGTGCCTAAGCGTGTCATGTTAAACCCATTGCACTTGAAAGCGTAGTACATATCAATTCCTTCAAATCATATCTAATAATAGGTCTAACACCACCATAAAAAACAAATGAGAGCCGTTTTCATAAAAAGTAACGTAATACATGTTATTTTGTACAGTTATATAGTTTTTTAATCCTAAAATATCTAAATTGTGAATTCCACCAACTAAAATGTTGTTTGAAATCGCTGCAACAAACATTGTTTACCGTCAATAAACCAAATCGTAGCTATACTATTAACCACACATAGATTAAAAGTTGTACGTTGCCTTTGAAATAAGAGAACAACAATTACCAAAATTGGAAAATCGGAACATGAAAAATAAACGAATATTTTTATCTCTGCTCTGATAAATTGTGTCTATGGTACCAGTTTTACTTTTTTTAACAAAATGGCTTCTGACATTTCATGCAGCCAGTTCATTTTTTAATACGTCGAGTACATGAAACGATTTTATAAAAGCCATTCTGTTATGGCGATGATAAAATATTTAAGATCCAAAATCCCTTTTAAATATCTTTAAGGCTTAAGTTATTCCTTAAGGTTTTAAATGATAACGACATCGTAATCATGGCAACGAGTGTTGGAAAGGTCAAAAGTTAATTAAAAACGCTAAGACACACCAATTATGATATAATGCGCAATGAGTTAAGCTACACGATTACTGACAAATGCTTGTACTAACTCGGTCCACTCAAATCTGTGTGGTTCTTTATTCAAAATACCATTTTCAGATGCTAATCTGCATGGTCCTCACAAGATCTGACCAAGTAGGTATTGTCTGGACTTTAAAAGAGACTTTGACCCCTGAGTTTGTTTCGCCATTTCCTCTCAGGGATAGTCAGATTTGAAATGTTGACTCCATCTAGCTTATTTTTTATCTATATATTTTATTATGGACGTGTAAACGTGATTCCGATTTACTGAACTAGCAATTTCATTTCATTTCTTGGTCAAAAGGCCATATTACGACTCTAATTTATGCTTATACGACTATGATGATTAGAACGTAGAATGTTTGCTACACAATTTTTTTTATAAGAATCGATCATTCGAATACTATAAAATCTATAAATATTTTCTTCTAAAGTGTAAGCTTTCATCTTTATTCTCTTGTAAATATTTATGCAGTTTGACGCGTCTAGCGCGTTAGGCACTATTTTATAATAATATTGTACAAAAACCTTTTTGTTGTGCATATAATTACAGATAAGTATACTACTTTTAAACATATTACTGTCACTTTAGATATCATTTTAAACGACATAGCTTTCTTGCGTAAAACTTGTAAAACGTTCTCAATTATTTATAAATACATCTTAACATCCAATCAAAGTAACATACTAGCTTTTATAATTTAATATTCGAGTAGTTTAACTTTACTACTTACTGCGGAAGACAACTCTTTGACAGAACCCAAAAATAAAAGCAAGGAATCTTTGATCTTATTTATACCTAAGTATTTTAATGTCTACGTAAAACATTTGGGACAGATTTCCCAACTTACATAGCTGTTTTTAGTTAAACAACGTGTGAAATACGCCTGGCATGTGATGGACATAGTTTCTTAATAAAATACGTCTTGCAACTGACCGTAAAAGTCTTTCTTCAGACTAGGTACTTACACCTAAAGTAAAATTTACATAAGTTGCGTGATGTGAAAAATGTGATGCTAATGACTTTAATAAATCATCAAAATTCTTAATGTCACTTAATAAACAACTTAATCATGTAAGTACTTACCGAATAATAAACGACGAACGGACCACCAAAAAAAATCCGCAAACAAAAAATAAAACTTTATTTAAACCGTAACCAACACTCTATAAATAATCAAAACTTTTATAAATTCAAACTTTTTACACGTACGGCACTTTGACACTCGTTACTGGCCACTAAGGCGCGCGAACTTAACCATTAGAATTCAAATTAGTTCGGATTTCGAAAAGCGCGGGAAAATGTCCCCGGGCGTGCGTTCAGAAGAAAATTTGAGTCGAACTGAAGGGCGGCGCTTCTGAATGGACGCGTCGCGACCACGCTCATGCGCTCTCATGTTAGCTACAACGAATGTTTTTCCAACGGACTTTAAGCTTTTTCACGCTTTAGCTGGAAAATATATTTTCGTCTAGATAAGTGCACTGGGCGCCCGGGGGTTTGTTCTAAAAGCGAGGAAAATTCTGTACGCTCCCTCGTAAGGTAGCGGCAACGGATCTAATAAAGGGAAACTTGTAATCTCTTGCAGCGCTGTTATTACATCCCGACATTTACCCATTCTTGTGGTGGAAAATGTTATGGAGGATATTGTCCAACTTTTAATGCAGTATTGTATGTATCTGTATAATTTTCTTCTTCTAAGGAAAAATCATCCACAATTAGTCCATCCAGTTAATAAAGAAGTTGTAGTCTTATCTTTTTTCGAAAATTTTCACTTTTCCGGAGCGTGGAAAAAAAACTGTTGAAAATTCGAAAAAGTGGATTCATAAAAGTTTTTTTTTTTTTTTTAATCTTTATTTATTTAGGGGGTTTTTTCATAAATGAATATTTCACCCCCATTATTGAAAACAAAAATTTCACTTAATATTTAACTTAAATAAAACTACAAAAACTAAGAAACAAGAAAACACTACTCTGACCTTAACTTTAAACCTATCATCACCATCCTAATCAGCACTTTGGCTGCATCAGACAATGGTGAAGCCAGAATACTATTAAAGAAACCTACATTGTAGTACCCATTATTAAACATAGCTCACCTTTGACGCTCAAGCCGACCACATTCCGCTAAAATGTGGTGGGCGTCCTCCAAAATACCACACACTGTACAATTAGGTGATTCTACTTTGCACATCATGTAAGCAAAACTATTCAGCGGAATATGACCAGATCGGAGCCTCAAAGCCGTCACCAGTTCTTGCCTGTGTATCCCACCCACATCGAACCACAAAGAACGACAAAGAGAGGGCTGAATAGTCCTGTACCAAATACCCTTCGTCAAGGACCTTTTATCGAAATATTCTGACCAGGACTCAAGACACGAATGTCTTATTATAGGAATTAGTTCGGTATGATAAGGTAAACAGGAATATTCATAACCATCGGATGCGGCTTCGTTTGCAAGACGGTCGACTACCTCATTACCCTCCAGTCCAATGTGCGAAGGAATCCACTGGAGTACAACAGTTCGGTTTTTAGTTACATTTTCATAAATACATTTTAAAATAGTGTAAGCTATTGGGAGGCCCCTAACAGATAAGGTACATTTAATCAAGTGTAGAAGGGCACTTTTAGAGTCGGTGTAGATGACAAAGCGATCCCCGGGTAAAGAATGAATATATGAGAGGGCCTCCGCGATGGCAATCAGTTCTAAATGCATAATAGAAACATTACAAGAAATTTTAAATTTCATAAATGTACCGTACCTGCTTGTATATCTAAAAATGCGGCGCCGGAATGATTATCTTTGTGTAAAGAACCATCAGTATAAATAGAATAAAATTCGTGATATTGTTCATTTAGTGATTTGCAACATAGGGATCTTAAATTTTGCTGGCAATAAAATTGTTTTGGTTTATCAATACTACTTAAGCTAGGTCTTATTATATAAGATGAGTCCATATTGCTGACCCAAGTGTCCATGGAGAACATATCCATCTGATTACTGCAGTGAATAAGATGCTCTTTTAATAAATTGTGTGTTAATATTAACAAAGGCTTTTTCTTGTGAATCCAATAAAGATTATTACATAGTTCGTTTAAATTTTCAAGAATATTAATTATAGGGAAATTGTTAGACTTAGATTTCAAATAAAATTTACCAGCTAAATATCGACGTCGCACAGACAAAGGGGGCAGCATTAATTCGGATTCCATCACATGAATCGGGGTACTTTTGATGAACCCACCGATCACACGCAAACAAATATTTTGTAACCGATCAAGCTTAGATAAGTGAATGTCTGCACTGTTATCAAATAGGAAACTGGCAAAGTCTATTCGACTACGAACAAGGGCGATGTATAGCCGTCGTAGGTGTATCGGATGGACACCCCACCCAGGGCCTACCAAGACTCTAAAAATGTTAATGAATTTAACAATTTTTTCACAAATCTCGTTAATGTGCTTTTTCCAACGAAGACCTCTGTCTAGCCACATTCCTAAATATCTAACATTGTCCACGAGTTCTAATGATAAACCGTTCAAGCGAACATCAATAGCAAGCCTACGGTAACCTCTACTGAATAAGCATATTTTACTTTTAGACGGAGAGATGTCTAAACCAACATTTATTAACAAAGAATTGATTAAGTCCAGAGCTGACTGAATCTTGGACTGGCCCTCTAATATCGATGTACATTGTACATAAATTGCAAAGTCATCCGCATATTGGGAGATATTAGGTCCTTACATATGAAATTGGCGTTTTGTATGGAAGGAACAAAAAGTCGAATATTTTTTAATATAATATATTTAATTAATCAAAGTATGAACCATTGTTTTCAATGCACTTTTGCCATCTTATAGGTAGTTCATTGATCCCTTTACTAAAAAAACAAGTCGGACGGGAATCAATAAAATCTTTGAAGGCGATTTGGACTGCCCCATCGGAGTTGAATTTTTTCCCTTGCAAAAAGTTATCCAAATTGCGAAAAAAATGGTAATCTGTTGGAGCAAGGTCCGGGGAGTACGGAGGATGTCTAAGACATTCCAATTCAAGCTCTTCTAATTTGGTAGCCGTCTGTTGCGCAGTGTGTGGTCTGGCGTTGTCGTGAAGCAGCAGTGGCGTGGAGCGATTGACCAGCCTTGGTTGTTTAGCCGCTAGCTTTTCCATCATGGTTTGTAATTGCTGACAATAGACATCAGCTGTAATAGTCTGGCCAGATTTGAGAAAACTGTAATGAACAATACCGGCACTAGTCCACCAAACGCTTACAAGTAACTTTTTTGGGGTTAATTTTCGCTTGGGGCAGGATTTGGCTGGCTGGCCAGGATCCAACCATTGCGCTGAGCGCTTCCGATTATCGTAAAGAATCCATTTTTCATCACAGGTAATGATTCGGTTTAAAATACCTTTATTGTTGTGCCGGTTCAGTAATGTAACGCAGCAGTCGACGCGCGTTTGCCGGTTTGCTTCAGTCAATTCGTGAGGTACCCACCTTTCAAGCTTTTTAATCTTCCCAATTTGCTTCAAGTGAATTAAGACAGTTTTATCACTAACATCGAAGCCTGCAGCTAACTCGGACGTGGTTTGCGATGGGTCCGCTTCCACAATAGCCTTCAATTCTCCATTATCAACTTGGGTCTCAGGCCGTCCACGGGGCTTGTTCTGCAGGTCAAAATTTCCAGAACGAAAACGTTGGAACCAAAAACGAACTGTGTTTTCTTTTGCAACATGACCGCCATACACATCATTCACCCTTCGAGTCGTTTCCGCAGCACTAGTGCCACGGCGGAACTCGTACTCGTAAATAATGCGATATTTTAAATTTTCCATTTTGTAAAATGAGTGACGCAAACAGAAAAAACAGAAGAAAAAAAACAAATGAATGACGGTCATCGAAGCACAAATACATGAGTAAATAGCTGTACAAATTTGAATTTGGAATTCCTTACCAAAGAGGAGAAATTCGTGATTAAAGTGGCCAGTACGAAAAACGCCAATTTCATATGTAAGGACCTAATATTAACATATTTTTCCACACGTTTGCAAATTTCTAAGGTTATCACATTAAAAAGTAATGGTGATAATGGATCACCCTGAGCTAAACCGCGACCTGAATATCTGCTAAGGTACCTATTACCTGTTTTAATTGTTAACACTCTTTTGTGAAGAAAGTTCCAAAGATATTTACAAATGTAGAATCCAACTTCTAGTTTATCTAAAATATGAATTAAAGTATTATTATCTAAATTATTATAAGCACTATTTATATCTAAAAAGCAACCTAATGTCGAAAAACCGTCGGAAAAACCTGTTTGTATAGAAGAGACAAGACAACTTAAACTATCTAGACAGGACCTACATCTGCGGAATCCTACTGTATTTACTGAGAATATATTATTTTTTTCAAAATACCATTCAAGTCTGCGGTACAGGATAAAGTGAAATATTTTACAAATGCATGATAATAAAGATATAGGTCTAAGGGAGGAGACGTCACTGGGGTCACGTCCAGGTTTCGGGATGGGAATTATAGAAATATCGCGCCACTGCGAGGGTACAAAGCCATGAATTAAAAATAAATTATATAAAGTTAACAAAATACGTTTGCCTACATCAGGTAAATGTTTGATCATAGAATATGATATGTCGTCACATCCAGGAGATGTATCCTTGGATTTAATACATTTATCGAGCTCCTGTATGGAGATCTCACATTCTAAGATATGGTTTTCTTTGTGGATGGTTGGAGATGCTGGGGAAACATAATCTGGTGTAAGAGAATGCAACAAATCCTCAGCACTTTGGGAATCCACGTAACGTCTGGGTGAACGGTATCCTTTCTGCCATTTCATTTTACGCCACATATCACTGGACGTAGTGGACTCGTCAACTGAAGAACAATAATTATGAAAATCTTCTCCTCTAGCCTGTCGGATCAGTCTCTGTGATGTGTTTATGCGGTCTTTTAGAACATCTAAGTTTTGAGGAGTTGGATTGCGCCTAAAAGTAGCTAAAGCTAGTCTACGCCGGGCTACAGCTTGTGAAAGACTAGTGGACCAGTAAGGTTTTGGAGAAAATGTTGAGGAAGGGTTTTGATTAAATTTGTATAACGGAATGAATTTATCGGCAGCGTCGTTAAGAGTATCTAGAAATAAATCATAGGCTTCTTGAAGGTCACTTGGTAAACTAAATGTGTGAAATTTTTTATTTAAATATTTGGTATATGAAGTCCAGTCAGCTTTGCGGAAATTTCTTTTTGTGACGGGGGGACGCGAATAATTAATAATAATGTTGATAGTTTAATGATTAAATGGTCACTGCCTAAATTTTCGTTTAAAACAGCCCAGTTACATTGAAGTGCAATATCTATGGATGCAAAAAAAATATCCGGGGAAGACTGTTGTGGAATTGAGTTAACTAAACGGATCCGTGTATGTGTCCCATCATTTAATGAGAGAAAGTTGCTTTCCATGAGTGCATCGTAGATATAAGTACCTCTTTGATCAGTTTTATAGGACCAACTGATATGATGGGCGTTAAAATCGCCTAAAATTAGGGTTCTGGATGGCCACAATGCAAAAATATAATCCCAGTCTTGCTGAGTTGTGGTGGTAGTAGAGGTACAATAGACGGACACAATGTTTTCTATTGGATGACAATTAAATAATTGGACACATATTATCTCAATACCTCTGTTGTGGAGAGTTATTCGTCTCCGTTGAGCCTGAACAGATTTATGAACTACAACAGCCACACCGCCGTAAGAGTCATGACGGTCTGCCCGGAAAACTTCGTAGCAACTAAGTTTGAATAAAGATTCTGGATCGAGCCATGTTTCACTAAGAGCAGCAATATGGACTTTTTCTTGGCGTAGTAATTCTAAAAAACAAGCGCTCTTGGGTCGAATACTCTGAGCATTCCATTGAAGTATATTTAGCTTATTTAGCTTATTGAAAGTTGTAAATGTCATTGTGATTGAATTAAATTAAACAATGCTTTCATCCATGACCATTCTGAAATAAAGCCTACCACCACTAACGTAAACCATTCTAGGCACAATTTAATAACCGAGCTAATTTTTTCTGACATGCTGAATTGCCGGAGGAAGATAATTTCCTTTATGCGAGTCAATAATTCGTTAAAAGGCGGACACTGATTTTCTTTTTCCTTATCATCCTGGGGTGTACATTCTTCCTTATTATTGGTGCTCAAAAATATCCAGTCATCTTGATCAGGGCGATTTTTGTTCCTTGGAGCCTTCGAAGGATTTTTCGCTGGATGCTGTTGTTGAGACTTTTCATTATGTATTGTAGCCTTTGTTTTAACGCTTTGTGCATATGACGGGCAAATCGAGTGTTCAAAGGGGAAGGTTATAAAACTTGAAGGGTCATGTGAAAGCGGGGGAAATAAATCTCGATTATCGGTTATTATCGGATCTTCTTGGGCAGTACAATCGGGGGGATTTGTAGATTCCGGGGGTACAGCCCGCTTCAAAGAAAGGGAACCCCTTTTGGTAATGACATTAAACCCATTTAAGTTTTTTGTAACGTATTGTATATGGCGTGTTGGTCTAGTGGTTAAGACAGCGGCTTAACAATTCGATGGTCTCGAGTTCAAATCCTCGGACGAGAAGTTCTTTTTTTGTTTTTTTTTGTTTCTTTTATAGGTTATTATGTGATTTTTGTTAATTATTATTTAAGAAATCAAATGTTGAAGTAGGTATGAGGTTTGTAAGAAAATCTAGGTATGTTGCATAAACAATATTCATTTATTTCTCTAATTACATTTATAGGACTTCATGGAATCCACTTCACGGTTGAATATACAGTTTTCTATGTGTGTTAAATTGGGGTTATTTACTTAGAATATTAACTAAACACAAAATAGATACCCTGGGTGAGGTTTAGAATGTTTAACATTAGATAACGGTTCATTTATAGATTTTTCTAGAAACAACTACAATAATATTTATTCATTTAAAGTTGTGAAAACATTAATTTTTTATACTTTGTATGATCTTATCGGAAAAAAAGATTAAAAAATTAAATGTTGTCATTTATGCCTGTGAATTACAGAGGAAGAACCAACATGCTAAACTATAAAAGTATAGCAATATACATCTTTCTCTTTTATCACATTTTCTGATAACCCTTATTTAACACAACATTAGAAATTATAAAAATATGTGAGGTCAGATGGTGCATCACACATTACAAGACTACTTGTAAACAAAAGCATCTGGATTGATAATAATAAAGGTTGTTTATTTTTGATTAACTACGAATTAATGATTCCACAAATATTGGGAATTATTAACACTTGCTCATACGTTCCAATGTAATTTTATCAGATCAGTTACACAATAAATCTGCCGAGTAAATTGCTGATTAATAACGGAGAGGATGGCCGTCACTGTCTATCACTTCTTGAAGTCACACTTGAACGCGTAGTTTTGAAGGGTGTCACTGAGTGAACTTCCACAATATTACGGTGTCGCCCCGATTCATTAGTGTAAACAATTATTGAGCGAGGGCCTTGGCGATCACATTTCACATCACCAGTTGCATGATACCTTTGTATCCATCTACGAACTGTTTTTCTCTGGAACGAAAATAATAATATTAGGAATACATAAAAAAATCCAACTTGTCAGTAATAATGCAACATGATTGCAACAATAAATACATATATGTGTATAACGTAAATCTTACCGTTATGGCCATATCTCGTTCTTTATGCTTTGTTCCTGTTCCCAGAGAACAACAATTTTAGAGTCCGCGTATCACTGGTCAGTTTCCCTCAGTCGTCAGTTTATTTAATTCTAGCCTTCAAAAAGTTATTAATCGAACAATACTATCGGTTAATATAATCAACTGTTCAAAAACTTAATAAATTGGAGAATATTTCGACGAAGATAATTACGCACAAGCGGATCGACACGAAAACGAAACGATTTGAAAAGTAATTATACCCTCAATCACAGTTTAGTAAATAAGGCGAAGAAGTATTCTAAATTCAACCTTAACTCGCAGTTCATACAGCTAGTTAAGTTTCTGAAGTAAAATTACGGTAGGTAGTGCAACAATCGGAATCAGGCACATTCTATTCAACCAAACAAGAAATCTATGCAAATTTCAACCTTATCTTTTAGTAAATTGAGGAGTTACGAATTGCATTTTGTAAAACAAGACGGTAAGGTGTTAGTATTTATAATACGTGGTGGAAGTTGAAATTTAAACCTTAATATCTAGAAGATTAGACCGTTATCAACCTTGTTCGATAAAAGGAGTAAAGCTATTAAAATTTTCGTTAAGATGGCTAACTGATTCAATAGTCTAGTGGTATAAGGCGCGGTCTATGTGATCGGCTGGCGCCTGGTGATGCAGGTTCGTATCCTCAATCGCACGGAAAGTGTCTTTTTGTAAGTTAAGTTATTCTTGGGATACGGTTCGGGCAACAAGCCGAAAAAATACCATATTATAATTATTTAAAAACTTGCAAATAATATTTGAGTGGGATCGGTGGATGCTCGGGCAGAGATGGATGCGCCGCGCCGCGCGGCAGCGGGGGAGGGAGCTGCTTGAGGCCAGAGCCACGTGACGCGCCCAAGCGCGCGCGCTCGAGCCCGCCATCGCTCGAGCGACGAGCGACGGCGGGCTCGAGCGCGCTCGGGCGATAATCTTTAAAGTCTTGGGGGGTTCCTTTTCTCTGAACCTGTCTGTACATAACATTCTAGGGCTTTCCTGTACGTGCACCTAAACTCAGCCATAATTTCTCGCAGCTTTCTTTCCTTCTTATAAATAGGGCAGGATTTACTCATAGATATGTGATCGCCACCACAGTTAACGCAAGTAAACGATTCGGTGTCACATCTTTCATGCGGTCCCCCACATCTGGGGCATTTCGTTTTTTTATCCGGACACATCTTCCGTGTATGCCCCAATCTCCAGCATTGAGAGCATTGAGATACTTGGTGAATATATGGCAGAACCTTAACCTCTACGTCACACACACGTACAAACGCTGGTACAAAGTTGCCATCAAAGCATAACCGAATAGTTTCACTCGGACACCAACCAGAAACTCCTTCATCCCTATTGCGACGGTTTAACCTTTTAAATGATAACAGCTTAGCAGGAGAGGGGCATGAAATGTTATCCATGATTTCTTCATCTTTGAGGTCTAGATCTACGTATTTTATAAGACCATAGCATGTTGAAATTTCCAGGGCTTTTTGAAACCTCCAGCCTTTTGTTATGAGGCTTTCACAATCGAATAGGGTTTTAGACGCTGCTTCATTTTCGAACTGCAGGCGTACTTTGAATGGGCTTACATATTTTATTTGACAAATTTTACCAACCTTATTTTCTTTTAAAATCCGGGCCATTGAAAATTGTTTAGGAAGTTGATCTTTGGAAGAAATGTAAACTTCAAATTTGTCCTCTTTTGTCTGACTATTACGACGAGACTTTTTTCCTTTAACTTCAGTCCACCTCTCTTCCTCACTACTGTCAGTTCGTTCTCGCAGTCGTTTCGATGTTCTTATCAAATCTTCCTCCTCCTCGCAAACATCAATCGTATCCATATCATTCAATAGGTCATGCAAGTTATTTGAAATGGGCGAGTCACCGCGCGCCGGAGCGCTAATATCGTTATCTGCCATAGCGTAAATAATATCTAAGCACGCAGCCGAGAAGCCCCGACGGCCGCGCGGCGCAAGCACACGCGGTCACTCGTGGCGCGACGACGACGGTGAAGTAAACGAGTGCGCGCGCAAGAGAACACGAGTGGTCGTTCTCCGACACAATAACGCGATTCATAAAAGTTGTAGAGAACTTTATATTTTTAAAACAGTGCCTTGTAGGGACAAAGCACCGTTTTTGAGATTTTAGCGAAAACCCCAAAAGTGGGAACTTTGTGCCCTCTCCCCACTCAGGTCCACCTCCTAGATGTAAGGACTTTTAGTATGTTCAGTACCTAAGCACCTTGAACAAGTTTCTGAAGGAATCGCTTAGGTCCTAGCTCACGCACTCTATGGTCTACCCCCCTTTTTGGGCCATTCGTTGACTGAGCTATTATACTTTAGAGATGCTAAATGTCCTCTTGACTGCCAGTGCCAACCCAGAATGTGATGTGTGTGCGGATGAATGGAGTAAAATTATGCGTATACTATTATGTCTGGTGTTCTATGAAAGAAAGTATGCAAGGGGGAGTCCACGTGTTAGTTTTAAATTAAATTACTTACCTACCTAACATAATTATTGTCAACGTAATAATTGTTTCTTTGTTAATTAATGTAATTTGTGTAGTACCGTTTTAAATAACCATAAATAAATAAACGACGATCCGGGTGGGGACAGACCTGGATGCGGAAGGCGGAGAACAGGGTGTTGTGACGCAGCCTGGGAGAGGAGGGGAGGATAAGCTAAGTTGATTGAAATAAATTATGCTGATGCCATTTTGTTTTTCTGTATTGTATCGGGTGATTCATTTTGGAGGTACTTCTTCAAAACTAAAAAAACATACTTATCGGGTTATCTTTATCATCATACAAAATAACCATTAATTACATTTATTTTTTAAAGATTATTTCTTTCAAAAGTTGTCCGTAACTGCGGTTAAGGCGATTATAGCCTCGAATGTCCTTGAGCGTTTGGGCGGAGCATAGGCGAACCCAGTGCCTCACCCCGCGCGCCCGCTTACCTCCCCAATGTCAAAGAGTGTCGTACTCGTACGTAGCGCATGCAGATGCGGCGTGAGACGCATTTTGTCTTAGGCAGTTTTATGACGCTACCTACTGAGTGTAGATGGATCGAGAATACGTACAATATTTATGTTGTGAGTATGAATGCTATTGTACAGTAAAAATACTGCTTTCTTAGAGACAAATAAAAAATAATAATAATATCAATAAAAAATGTTTATTCAGTAAGTATACAGTTAGTTTTTTCACGTATACAGATTATAAAAAAATACAATTACAAAAAAAAACATGACTAATACCGCTTTTAACAATGGTAGTTTTTAGGGTTCCGTACCCAAAGGGTTAAAACGGGACCTTATTACTAAGACTCCTCTGTCCGTCTGTCTGTCTGTCACCGGGCTGTATCTCACGAACCGTGATTGCCAGAAGAATACCATTATTATAGTTTCAAACTCAAATGGGCCTGCTTCCAACTTTTATTTAATTTAAAATGGGCTTGTTTTTAGCTTTTCAGTTAGTTTTAGTATAAGGTTGCAGTCGGGTTTTTTAATTTTTTTATTTCCTGCTTTTTAGTTTACAAATGTGAAAGATTTCGCAGACGATTTAGTTCTTGGTAGGTGTTTTTTACGATTTGTCACTTTGAATTAGTTTTTACCATATTATAAGTTGTATATATTTTTGTAATCACCTTTTAAAACCTTTTATTTTGATACCCCACTCGATAGGTTGTGAGAAAAAAAATTTTTTTGAAGAAATAATATTGCGCCAAAAATCCGCCATTTTGTATTTTTTATTTTGATATACCCAGTGTCACTCTCATAGTACATACGAATCTAACGACACCTCTCAAGCTAAAATCCATCGAGCCGTTCAGGCCGCAGAGCGTGCCAAACAATTATACATACATACATAATATGTGTTTATGTAAGTATGTATAATTGTTTTTCGAGAGTATATATTATATACTCTCGAAAAACATAACCCTTCTTCTGGCTATCACGGTTCGTGAGATACAGCCTGGTGACAGACAGACAGACGGAGAGAGGAGTCTTAGTAATAAGGTCCCGTTTTTACCCTTTGGGTACGGAACCCTAAAAACTACCACTGTTAAGAGCGGTATTAGTCATAAGTTAGTTTTAATTTTTTTTTGTAATTGTATTTTTTTTATAAACTGTATACGTGAATAAACGATCTGTATACTGAATAAACGTGTTTTATTGATATTATTATTATATGTATTAGTATTCAATAGACAATAATATAGCGTCCACTCGCAAACAAAATATCACTACTACTAATACTATCAACGTCCAAGCGTAAACGAACAGTCCGAGTGTAGGTACTATCTGCGCTATTTAGTCTTTGCCACAAAAATGCAGATCGGAGCGAGCTGACATACGAACCTCCCCGTGCGAACAATACAGCGAGACTGACCGGCCGGCTGCTGCCCGCGCCCGTATAGGTAAAACCATGGTGTTATTGATTTTTTACCACTTAAATAATAATTATTAAAAAAAAACAAACTTAATTTTTATAAACCATTAAATTTGCTATAATTTGGTGAAAGAATCATCAAAATCGCTTCAGGCGTTTGAAAGTAGAAAGAAAATTCTTGCGTAAAAAATAAGAGGATGGATATGATTTTTTATTGTTAAAACTAACAGTAATATTAAAAAAATCAAACTTAAATTATATTTGTAAACATATGTCACATATCATATATTTTTTTTAATATATTTGGGCTATCCATTTGGGAGAAGTAGGCCTTCAAAGAGAGGTTTACTTTGAAGTTTGGCGTAACCATTCGCCTTAACATGGTCCATTCTGCAGTTCCAACATGATGTGTTTTTGAGGGTATTTGGCGAATAAAGCGAGTAATGTTGACTTCCAGTTGCTCAATCGTACGTGTCTTATCCATATAGACTTTGGACTTTACATAGCCCCAAAGGTAAAAGTCCAGGGCCGGGTGTGATGTTACAGGATCTAGACGGCCAACTGACCGGTCCGAAGCACGAAATTAACTGTTCAACAAATTGTTCCCGAATATTGTCATGGTTCTCAACTACGGACAACATTTGAAAGCAATAATCTTTAAGAAATAAATGTAAAGAATGGTTCTTTTGTGTGATAATAAAGATAATCCGATTGGTTTTTTTTTAATCTGTCAAGCGCCGCTAATTAGACACAATTGATTTTCAATTGTTTCGTCGCCGATCGGCGAACCGCGACGCTTGACCGCGCGGTTAATATTTTTTTTTGTTTTGAAAAAAGTACCTCCAAATGAATCACCCATTATAATGGAATGTATCAGCATACACACAATCTTATTGCCATAGGGTTTTTCCTTACAGTTGGAATGCTTGTATGATAAACATTCGGTGCATCTTACTGGAATCTCTTATTACAAGTAAACAACATGTGTCGATTTTTTGGTATAATCAACGACGTTACGTTTAACATTTCTGCTAGAAGTTCTTGACTTGTCTGTGGTCGAAATTTACTAATTGCGAGACTCCTAGTTGATAAAATAAGTCTGTTTGAAGGATAAAATCAAGAATGAAATTATCCGGAAAAGAACCGGAGTTACCGACATAGCTTGCAGAGTAAGCAAACTGAAGTGGCAGTGGGCTGACCATGTCTGTCGAAGGACTGATGGCCGGTGGAGCAGACGAGTCCTGGAGTGGAGACCGCGTACCGGCAAGCGTAGTGTAGGACGCCCCCCCGCTAGATGGACGGACGACCTAAAGAAGGTGGCTGGGGTAGACTGGATGCGGAAGGCGGAGGACAGGGTGCTGTGGCGCAGTCTGGGAGAGGCCTATGTCCAGCAGTGGACTGCGATAGGCTGACTTGATTGATTGATTGATTGAATTGATAAAAAAAGGTCAATCACAGCTGTCATTTTAGTCTAGCAAATTAAAAATCAGAGCAGAACCTGTAAGAATCAACATTATTCTCTATTCGAGGGCAAACGGATCTTTATTCGAAGGCAAACGGACATCAATAAGCTGCCCTCAGATATCTTTGCGCTGAATCAACTTGTCGGTGCGACTAGCGTCTGGACACAGACGGTGCTATTAACTTCTGCGCTACGAATCACAGATCGCAGGTTCGATGCCCGGACAAAAAAAAGTTTTAGCTTGGACATTGATTTTCCAAAATGGATGTTCAGATGTATGTGAGATTTGTGTCCGAATTGTGTCCATGCATTATACTTAAAAGAAATTCTTTTTGTTGGAAAATGGTTTTCAAATTTAAATTATTTTATTTCACATAAACCTACATGGACACTTATGAGACGTCAGAAGCTAGGTGCTCGGTCCAATTGGTCGTTTTCTATGGAGAAGAGCCGGTAAAAAACTCCACGGTTACTCTTTTAAAAATAATTGGTTTTAACAAGGTTTTCAAATTAGAGTGCTCATCGTTATAGAAGGACTGTGTAGGCCTAAGTACCAGGTATGTAACAAAATAATCTGCGTTCGCGATTTAATTACAAAATAATAATGTAAGCAAATATGAATTAATGGAAAAATAATTTTAATTCCTACTGCGTTCATTTACGCTATAACTACAAACATTTTTATAACTTTTCAATAGTGCTAGTCACTCTGAAATCAACCTAATAACCATTGCAATAAAGTTTATATTTGTTTAACTTGAAATAATATTAATTTAAAACATAAGTTTGAATATAAACTCACGCTTTCTTCCCACAGTGGTACGCAGAAAATACAGAACGCCACCTGCTTTTGCCTCGTTTACGTTAATATACCTATCTGGTCATACACGCACGCCGGTGGCGAGTACTATCTACTCATCTGATCTTTCTGCAAAACATCACCAATAAGGTCACTACATAGAAATTCTTTCATATATCTATGGGTCACTATATGTCCTTCTAGGGCGACCCAGCGTCTCCACTCACATCTGCCTACCTTACCTAAATACCTTTAAAAAACCTTTAAATACCTTTTAATAGTCACCTTTCATTCATCCTCTTAACTTGACCAAACCAAAATCAACAAATCGAAACAAGGAAAGGTAAGGCGATCAGAGTAAAAAATTCTTTCAAAATATCCGCGCCATCTTCGTAGCTAAAAGGTTAATACTGAAAGATCCTAATCCGAAACTCGACCGAACCATAACATTGCGTTCGTACAAAAAGTGACGGGTCTAATTACTTTCGGAGCAGATAAGATAAATCGCCTTAGTGGGGTTAAGGACACGTAATTAAACCTTTTTTCTAGAAGGTGATTAGGTCGTTACTTTTACCATACTTTGACCTACTTATATCCGTAGCCCCGTAGGTACATACAGTCAACAAAATAGATAAGTATGCAGGATCGTCGGATATAGTTAAAGTTTTGTAAGAAACCGATGGATGTTCTCGAATAAAATTTAATTTTATTAATAGAAAACAAACAGCTCATTTATCAAATTAAATTTCAGTCGACAACATCCACCGGTTTCTTACTAAACTTCAACTATATCCGACGATCTCTTTTGTTGACTGTACATACAAGGTACAAACGTATCAGTAACGTTATTTTTTTTAATGTAAGTTACATTTTGGCTTAATTCAACGTAGGTACCTACACACTGATGTTGTAATGGGAGATGGCTTACCTATCTATGCAGTTTTCTACGAGTATTCTTACATATTTCCTCATTTTAAGGTGAGTATACACGAGAGCAATTTCTCGAGCATTTCCATGTAATGTAACGTTCTTCGAATAGTACAATACAGGATACAGGCAAAAGCTCAGTTTCCAAAAGCATTTCCATGTAAGTAATGTAATGTTTCTGCGAATCCTCAACGCTGCGTTCGACGTAATGCTTACGGCGAGTGAGCATTTACCTGGTAGCATTTCTGCTGAATGCTCTAGTCCAGCGGTCGACAACCTTTTAGCAGGCACGGGCCACATAGTGGCCAAATGAAATAAAGGTAGGCCGCACTTGTTCATAATTTTGTGTACTTACCTATGTATATCGATTATGATAAAAATGCAAAAAAAAAACAACTACAAATATTTACTTTTACTTACATAATTTTATTTATAATTAGGAAAAATGACAAAAAATAAACCAATTAAATGAGATGCTTTCGCGGATGGCACTGATTTCAGTTTTGTGCGCGAAATTTAAATAATTCCAAATGATAAGACCTTATTTACAAAACAGTTGCAGGCCGCGGGTTGCCGACCGCTGCTCTAGTCTATACTTACCTTTAGGTAACCAAAATAATTCACAAGTTTTTTCTAGTCTTTACCCAACCTAGGTGCATAATGTAATTAATTCATAAAAATTATGACTTCTGGATGTGGGAACCTGAGCTCGAATCACAGGTCGGATAAGGAGTTATTGCGTTATTACATGAGAAATTTTCAGTGACAGGTAATAGAACTGACCACGGATATGTGCCCGGTTTACCTTTTGCTTAGGGGGGCTTCAACAAAAGTAACGAAATCTGAACTAATCACCACTGCCTAACCCTGTCGGAAAATACAGGCGTGATTTTAGATAGGTAATGAGTTCCGACATTCATATTATGTAAGTATTACCTATGATACGAATATTTCAAATTCAAAATTCACTAAGTAACATTGACACTAGGTAAGAATGAGAATCATTACCTAGTTGCAAAAAAAAAGAGCTGTTGCCGCCTAAATAAGTCACATTATGGCTTACTGTTCACAAGCTTGAAAAAAACTGGCTTATCTTTGATTGCAAGAAAGAAGACCATGTTTTTGTCAGCTTCGTTGACCGAGCCGTGGAAATAGGACAGTTTTTGCATAGGTATTACACAATGGCGGTAAAAGACTCGGATATGATAATCCGTTTTACCCGTGGACATGCGTGTTTGACACTTAATTGCTCAACTGTGGCTAATGACTTGAGTCAGAATTGAATTTCTATTTTTAAAAATCAAATTTTGATTTTTCAACAGTTGAGAGCTTTTTTTGTTTTGTTTTATGGGCTTGTTATACCAAGATTGTAGGCACATATTGATACAAGTGAGAAAAATCGGTCATTCCCGCAGTTCGGTCAGGCACGACGATAATATCGCCACGATTCTCTCGCTCGTGGATACGGCCCCTTAGACGACTTTTCTTAATATACTTGCGAAAAAAAAAAACATAAACATCACATTTAGCAACTAACTAATATTTGTAAAAAATGGCTCGCTGATTTTTTTTATTCGAGAGGCACTGACACAAGTGACACATAGTCGCCAATCAGCCACTCTAATATTAAAGATAATTAATAAAAACCGAAAAATTTTAATGCTATGAAATTAATGATAATTTGTTTAAAAAAAGAATTAAAGGCCCCGTTGATCTAGTGGTCGCAAGTGCGACCCACCAAGCATTGGGTCCGGGGTTTGACTACCGAAGCAAATTGTTATTAGGTTTTTTTCTAACAGAAATTCTCAGTATACCCGGTTAATGGCGAGTCTCACCCCCTTTTACAAGTCTGCCTATACCTTCGAGAAACGCAGGCGTCATAATATTGCCATACCTACACTAAGTCATGACATCCAATTTCAGAATTATCCGAATGAAACACCTTAAAACCCGATGCAAGTTTTATTTAACTTACTGCGGATTCACAGCGTGGGATACTGGGATGCAATTCGCAGACCGCTACAGAATAACGCGGTCCATTGATTGAAGCTTACAGATTCAATTATCGACGTTAATTATATCTACTGAAGAGCAGAAGCGTTTCGTCGTATTTTTAAACCCTCATAACTTTGCATTCTCAGCATACGATGTAGTTAGCAGACTTATAAAACACACTAAGTTTCATTTGTCTAGCTTTTATACTTTGGATTTCATTAATACCAAAAAAAAACGTCGATTTTATCACTGACTGGGTGACTCACTCATCAAATATCCTACCAAAAACATTTCTTACCAATTGTGAATGGGGTATAGTGTTCGATGAAAATTTAAAAGCACCATCTGTTTGACAGATCGGAATAGGTAGACAGCATATTTTGTTATAGTATCAGAGACAAAAAGTGACTTCCATACGAAAACTTTTTTTTTCGGGAAATTGTTTCGGGTTTCGGGATAGGTGTCACTATGTGTAACGCTTGCACTGTTAAAAAGTTACCAGATTTAATGTACAGCACAGCCAAGAAATAGTCTATAAGGCCTAACCCTATAAACCTTACGTTTGGGTCAAAATGTATGGCTTGTCCGTTCCATAATAAATTGAACCATGCATTGCATGAGACATTAAAAACCGGTACCATAAGCTCATAGGGAGTGTCTGTGCGACGGCCGCGCAACGTGGAGTTTGACCAAGTCGTAAGGTTTGTAGAGTTAGGGGTTTGGCTCTTCATTCGATCTGATCACTTTTTAACAGCAACCTACTTTACATGTTTTTGATGTTACATGTTTGTCTTTCATTGACTTGAACATGCCCGGGCGGCTGATAGTACCTATATCATTTTCACTAAAATGTCTCGCTGATGTTGGCGCTTGTATTTGTTTATTAGCTCCCTTCAAAATTGTTGAGCTGAATAGTGCTGATCTATGCGTCATATTCGTGTACAGGCGCCATCAGTTGGGGCTGGTCATTTTTTAACTGACACGGCTTATTTTAATTTTTTTTTTCTTTTTGCTTTACTCTCACGGCTTTTTACATCGGTCTCACGTAGCTATAATTATAAATTCAACATGAATTTATTAACATATTTTGTTACATTAAAATTTAAGTGTCCATGGAGTTTTGTGCCCGTTCTACTCCATAAGATTATAGGAACATACAACTCTTTGAAATAGGTAACAATTCAAAAGTGCGATAAATGCTTTGAGTTTGAATCACACCCCACGGACACTCCATACAACGCTCGCAAAATAATTACATACTACTACTACATTAAAAAATGACGTTTGTATACGTATGAATGTGTGCGTGAGGTACTTGTGTTTGCGAGCGCTCTGACGAATACGCCGAAGTGCGGGGTGAGGTGCGGTAACTGATGTTAGTGCGGGGAAGGGAGTGTCCTTTCTGTACGTAGTACTTTAAGTATTCTGTGGTTTGAATGGTAACACAGATGGTAAATAATATTTGCTTTACTCTTGCTACGGCCTATATGTTTACCCCCTTATTCATAATCCTCTTTTATCTCTATTTTAGCTAAAATAGGTTTATAGAACGTTTGTCTTTATCTGTCACGTTGTCATTTCTGTGTGTAAGAAAGAGACAAACCCCATTTTAACTAAAATAGGTTTGATAAGTTTTATGAATAAGGGGGTTAGAAGTTAACGCGAATATCTGCAAAATTAGTACGTTATGGTGCTTGCAGTTCAACCAATGCCTATCTTTAGCTTAATGAGCATTTGGAATTGGAGTTATTAAGAGAATTCTGAGGGGACGGCGCGTACGCAGTCCCCACTACCAAAAATTACGCATCCGAGTTATCCACATTAGGGATAATCGCAGGGGTCAACCCAACCGCAGTGCAATGGGAAGGCCTCGCCCTGGGGGAACCGCCTTCTTGATCACGGTGTCCCCTATGCCAGGTAAGTATGATTTCTTTACAGAAACGCGCGAGGGTCATTCAACAACGGAGAATCTTGACACCGCGATTCAGAAATGTGACGTAAATGTAAAGCGCCATCTAGTGATTACAAACAGTACAAAACCACGATTTCTTGCATGCTATTTGTTACACACCTTTTTCGTTACTTTGTATTATTCATTTATTAGACCTTACTATACCATTTATTTGTGGATTCAGCGGCGATAGAATCGACGGCCTTCGAAAGTAAAAGATACTACTTCATTGAGCGGGTTAATTAGGTATTATAGTGAACTGTGGGCCTACATTACCCCATACATAATTGAATGAGCATATCAGCCTATAATGTTCCCACCGCTGGGACAGGCCTCCTCCCTGTGAGTGGGCCGTAATCCACCACTCGGGTCCAGTGCAAGTTGGTAGATGTCACGTCATTGAATTTTTGGTTTTAGGAGATGCCGGTTTCCTCACGATGTTTTTCTTCACCGTTTCGAGAGCAGTGATGATGAAATAATTAACTTATTTAAATTAAATGGGTTAGGTAATTATTATTATTATTTGATATTATTAGATATTAACTATTTACGTAAGCATTTTCAAAATAGCCCGTCAATCTGAAGTCTGCATGGCGAGGCCAAGTTCTATCAGCAGTAATGAGCATCCAAGAAAAATTTGTACCTAATTGTTACCCAAGGATATAAGATTAAATAGTTGCAAGCAATTTAGATATTTCACATTTTATATATTTCATTGTCTTCACTGTACACCAGAAAAATACATAACAAAAAAATATATTGCATGTTTGCCCTATTCATTGCCACTTGTTTTCATGAAGGCCGATAAACACGCGAACTTTCTATGATGAAGGTACAGACGCCAGCACATCAACCTACCCGAAACTGTCACATTTTCCCAATCAACTTTGAACCTTATGCTTCAGTGATAAAGTTGAAAAACGATTAAAGAAATTTGACAGATTGTAGTAGGTTGATGTGCTGGCGTCTGTACATGTAACCTATGCTTTGCACAGTATTCACAACTTCTAATAGAAACATAGTTACTAAAACTGGGCACTGGGCCCGCGTAAAATTCCCAATCTTTTCTATAAATTGATGAATCGTAATATAATGTCACGATCTTCAAGAAAAGCTAATAAAACTCGATACTTTAAAAATGTTCACTCCAAAATTATGAAAACAAACTTGAGATGGCTGTGTGTGTTCATAAATAATTCTCCCTTTTCGGATGTCAATCAATTGTTTATTTCATACCATCATCTTATAAATAAATGTAACAAAAAAATAAATACAAACAGGTATTAAAAGGCCGTTTTCCATTTGAAACATATCAATTTAATATGATTTCTATAAACATTACCTATTGTATAATTTATAAACCGAAATCTTACACTGAACATAATGAAATTCGCGTATAAAATGCTTTTGTGACTTAAGCGGGATGAAGGTATAAAAAAACTGTATAGTTTATGGTCTGTTTATTAAAAAGGTGTGTGTCCGTTGTCCGGACTATACCCGAGGCCGGTGTTTGCACGCCGACCCCTAACGTTTGCGCGGAATGGTGACTACTCGATGACCGTTTGTTCCTCTTTCACGAAAAATTCTACAACTTCTTCTACCGTCGTTGTTGTGGAGTCAGTGTCGATAGCGTCTGTATCAACATCTGTGGGAAGAGAAAAGTTAAAGTTAGTTGAAACAGAAGTAAAATTACCACGTTACAGGACAGACGAACATATCAATGGTTACAGCCATACTATTAACAAAAGAGACATTCAATATGCAGAGGTGTGAGCTGTAAACTTCCTAACAAGTTTTGAAATTATTAACAACATTTACGTTATCTCCTCTTACAGAAATATTAACTTTACAGAAGTGTAAATTAAGTCGATTTCAGAATGACTTCAAGTTGTATTGGAAACCAAACTTTATGTGTAGGCATTGTGTTGTTATTGTTAAAAAACAGAGAGCACGAAATTGTCGCGCCAGTAGCGACTTGAGACCTTTGGAAACTAAATTTTGAACGTAGTTTACAGAACTTTGTCAAAATAGAATGCAGTAATACGTACAATTCCTAAGCTCGAGCCGGCGCGGCTTCTGCTCGTTCCACTCCTGCACCTTGGCCTCGCGGTACTCAACGTGCTTCTTCATTTGCTCAGTACGCTTCGCCACCAATTCCTATAAACAAATGTCACATAAAGATCAGTAAAGTGTCAGCTTCACCAGTGTAGGTTATTCTAAATATTGATTTATTAACACTTCGTATGCGGCGAACGTGGAGACACAATGGCTTTTGAATTGTTTCTGTAATTACGGCGTTCAACCGGTTACGCATTTGCTTCCAGTTCAACCAAATGTAGCCTACCTAAAAACCTACCCCCTTATTCATAATCCTATTTTATCTCTATTTTAGCTAAAATAGGTTTATAGAACGTTTGTCTTTATCTGTCACGTTGTCATTTCTGTGTGTAAGAAAGAGACAAACCCCATTTTAACTAAAATAGGTTTGATAAGTTTTATGAATAAGGGGGTTAGTCTTTATTACGCCAAAATTTCCATCTCATCGGACTATGACAATAAGGGTGCACCTATGTTTGAACCTCAATTAAGATTGGCCGCCGTGACCGAGTTCCGGTCGCGAGGTTAAAATTATTACCCCAAATTACTAAAATAATTAGTATTCCGGCTGTAAAAAATATATTTAAAACTACTGTATGTAAAACTACTTTAATATGTAAGTTTGCTTATTTGATCCCAGAAAGGTAGTTTCAATAATTATGGTTGTAAAGAAGAGATACTTCAAATCTTCAACTACACTTAGAAATGATGGTTCATATTACTACTATCAGAGAGAGATGAACATTGTCTAATTTATGTAACAGTTTTTTCTGAACATACCTTGCTAGCTTTGCTACTGCGCATACGATCCTTAGACTCGAACTGCGAGTAGTATTTCTTGAGGTTCTTTTTGATCTCCTTCTGCTGTTTCTCGGAGAGTAACGTCGGGGGCCTCGGCCGCCAGTTGAACTGCGCGAAGCCTTCCTTCATCACTCTGTAGGTCAAATATTAAAGATTGCATTATTAAAGATTGAACAAATTAAAGATTGGTTTAGATCAAACAAACATAGAACCCGTATTCGGGTATTCTTTTCTCGATGTTCTTGATACTTCAGTTTAAATAGAACAGAGGTCAACATCAGGCCCAAATGGCCTTTTTTTATTAGAACTACAAATGCTTTGCGTGTGCCTTTCCCTGCTTACAAACAGAGAATTTGACAGGGATATCATGTGCACTCGCACATTTGGTCTAAACCCACCTTTTTAAACATGGTTCTTTCCCTATACATTCCCTAGTAGAAAAGATCATTATCTTGCGGGGTGATGACTAACATCTCACTGTATGCGGGGTAGTTTCAATAGAGATTATGACTTACATCCAACTTCGTGCAAGCCAGTATGTACTCTATAGCAATCTGTATAGATTAGAGACAACTTTATTTGGATAAAATACTATTGCATATCACAAAAACCGTTAATCGCCTATTTAAACACTTACAGATTACGATTATCATTTCCATTTCTACTTATTCATCACTGGAAACATTTTTACAAAGTTGCTATACGAAAATACTCTTTATGTTTACTAACCTTCTTAAGATTTTGCCCTGGAAGGACCAGATGTAGTAACCAGTATCGATCTTGCTCTTGAGTGAGGAGACACCAGTCACCACGAAGCGGCCGGTCGGGTCCCATTCGATGCCAGACATCTGGGGAAAAAAATAAGATTAATCAGTTGGCATAGTTAAAATTTCTCGAGTTACATTAGTTGTATTGTATGAATTGTATCTGAATATACAAATTGGCAATTTTCTTTTTTGTTGATTACATTTTTCATGACATGTCAAACCATGAAAACCATTTTAGCAGGGTTTGCAACTAGACGCCTCAAGTGACAAAAGGTGTTCAGGTTCCGTCACAGATATTTCTTCCAAAAAATTGCATAATTTACCCAAGAAAGTTAACATGAAATTACAATAAATAAAAAGTAATATACACACCTGGTAATGGTCAGAGACATTCATGATAGTGAAATCATTAGTGTCCAAGAACTCCAGAGCTCCACCAGTCAGTCCAAGGTTAGCGAGAACAATGAACTGCCCTGACGGAGACCAGAACAAGTGGTTGAAGGGCTGCCTCTCGAACTTTTTCAGCAAAGTAGGCGCCTGACCCGTATTCACTTGGTAGAAACTAATGCAGATGTTAGCAGGATCACCGTGGATAATAGCGAACTTGGATCCAACAGGCTCCCAAGCGAACGCTTGAATAGATTCCTTAATTTCTACTGAGTCAACCGGAATCTCCTTCTCTCTCATATGGAATATTTCAAAGTTGTAGTACATTCCTGAATACTTGATTTCATTTTTGTCTTTCTTTACTTTAGAGTAGCGGTCTACTTTGACGCAGAGGTAATCTCCGCTCTTCTGCCAGTGGATCTTACAGTCGGCTACGGAGAACAAGTTCTTGGACCGTATTTCAGTACGGTTGGGGAGCTCGAGGAGTGTTACTCTGGCTGGTACGTCTTTGTCTTCTGCTACCCAATAGGCTACAATGTTGTCTGTTGGCGACCAACTGAAGTCTCTGTAAATGGAAATAGGGATAATTAAATTTCTGGGACTACTAGAAACCAAGCAAAAATTTTAAAACTAAACTTCATTCGTGCCCTAAAAACGAATGGCTATAATATGTATCTTTTGAATAAAAACAATTTATTTGCAACACAAAGCAGTTTTATTTCCTGAATGCCAACATGAATTCATAACCTACATGAAGACTAATAAATAACAATGTTTATTATACAGATATTGTCAACACAGCAATAAATAAGCTAACACATATATTATTTCTATTGTTTCTGAAAAAACGCAAAGTTATTCAGCTTCATTCAAACCTTACTCCATCTTTACATGACTAGAGATTCTGGAGGCTGAATATTAAAATCTATATCTGCCAAACAAACATCACCGTATTTAATTTTTTTTTGTGCCGAACTTTCAATCATCAGATAACTTTTAACTGACAAATAAATATGGCGGTTTAACTTATTTTCTACTAGCTGCGCCCCGCGGTTTCACCCGCGTAAATGTCGATCCCGTGGGTATATCGGGATAAAAAGTATCCTAAGTATGTCTAAAATATCTTACCTGATTCCGGGTATTTTAATAGACTTCTTGTCTAGCAGACCGAAGCTAGGCGTCTCGTACACAGAGAGTACATCCTGGCCGATCCTGGCGAAGTACCTGTCGTCCTTGCTCCAGCGGAACACGGGCCACGTCACATACTCGTCCGGCGGCGGGAAACTACGCTTCTCTACACCCGTCCTGTTTAAAATAACATGATTATTAACGCAAATAATGGAGTTCTTCTATTACATGGTACTTAAACATAACTAGAGATGCAGATGTAGTATTCGCCTTCACCACCTCTTCGGAAAATAGAAGCGTGATGTTATTTAAGGCATTGACTGCCAACGCAGTCAACGGTGACCGCAAACAATAGATTTTCTATTGTCTGTTGTCTGGCAGTCAACGTGTTAAATATGAGAATTGAGGAGAAAGAGATATTGTAATTTTAATTGTATCCTTTTGCTGTCAGCGTCCGTATTTTTATACCTAGCTTTAAGCCATTTGTAACATCTTTTTAGCTGACTTTTAAAAGGAGGTGGTTCTCAATTCGGATGTTTTTTTTTTACAATATGGAATGCAATAAAAAAAGAATATGAAAGTTGTTTAATATTATATGTAAAGGTCGCTCCACAGGCATATAAAAAACGATTAATAGCATCTGAATAGATAATTAGAAAGTCAAAAATGTTATAGTTTAGTCCATCAACCACTATTTTCCATCTATTATTTTACTGCCACAGTGTTATAGTTGAATGAAGTTGTAACAGAGGGCATCTTACCATTTTTAACTGACGAAAAAACGTTTCTCAAATTCTCAAGTCGACACCTATACAGGGTGAAATTAAATTCATGGGCATCCTTTTAAGAGGTCATTGTACTCATCAATATGAACAACTTTTACTATGGGACTAAACCTAAAATCGCGAAAAAAATCTGCTGTACCTTGCATTTATGTTCACACTAGCTGCGCCCCGCGGTTTCACCCGCATAAGTTTCGATCCCGTGGGAATATCGGGATAAAAAGCAGCCTATGTCCTTTCCCGGGACTCAAACTATCTCTATACCAAATTTCATCTAAATCGGTTCAGCGGTTTGAGCGTGAAGAAGTAACAAACATATAAACACACACACACACACACACACACAAACTTTCGCATTTATAATATTAGTGTGATAACTCGTCAAAATGTACGGAAGAGCTGATTTTTTTTTCGCGATTTTTGGTTTGGTCCCATAGTACAAGTTGTTCATAATGATGATTACAATGACCCCTTAAAAGGATGCCCATGAATTCAATTTCACCCTGTATATATATTTTTTTTTTCACTGACAACAATTTTATTAAGTACTAGCTGCGCCCCGCGGTTTCACCCGCATAAGACTGGATCCCGTGGGAATATCGGGATAAAAACTATCCTATGTCCTTTTCCGGGACTCAAACTATCTCTATACCAAATTTCATATAAATCGGTCCAGCCGTTTGAGCGTGAAGAAGTAACAAACATATAAACACACACACTCACAAACTTTCGCCTTTATAATATTAGTGTGATAGTGTGATAGTGTGATAAGTTCCTGGTTTATTTCGAATGTCGAAAAATGGAACTGCCTATTTACCTTAGATAAGTCTTACAAAATAACGTGTTTTCTATGTCATTAGTGTAATGAAGGCTCATTACAGTAATGATGTAGAAATCACGTTAAAGACACATGAAAGGACTATTCAGTAAGACTGATAACTACTAAGATCTGTAATACCTGTTGGTATTCTAACTGTCTCAGACTCTTCTGGCTGTATCGCGAGTAGAATACGTAATAACAAACTCGTTTGCGTGAGTTGGAACAATTCACTTATGTGACTGTATGTATGCCAAAAAACAGGTAGATTGCTGATGTCCATTTAATCTAGCAAATTAACAATCAGAGTTTAGAAACTTTTAGCATTAAGCTGCTCTGATACAATAACTAGACACATAAAAATAAGCTGTACATATTTGTTTAGTAAAGTATTTGGCTGTTCAACTATAACTTGTTTTGCAGCTTATGTGTGCCAACTAACAGTAAAATGGTCTACTGTATTATTTGCATGTGTTCTTTACCTTATACAGATCAATGCACATATTTAGATGGGATGCAATTAATCTGTCTAATGTAAATGATAAGAAAAACACGGTTCTCACAATAAAATTCAATGACTTGTTACTGCTTACTGAATTAATAAAAAAATCTTCTGGAATTTTCCTATAAAATGTTTTAAAAGTTCCTGCATCACTGTGAGAGATATTTGTATTTTACATCAGGCTGGTGTCCGCAACTCCACATCTAAGCACGTAGGTATTTTGCATAAAAACATACAGAATAAGTCAAAAAAACGTATAAATTACTAACCTGATATCCCAAATAATAAGCTTCTTGTCTTCACCCCTATCGCCAGTCGGTGAGAAGGTAACAACATAGTTTTCACACGGTGAGAAGGAGATGAACCGAGCTTCTGGGTGGAAGAACTTCTGGAACTGGGAGAACTTGGGGCCGGCCCATAGGGCTACGCCCCGCCAATGGAACGTCGCCAGGTATGTGCCCAGCGGTGACCACGCGGCGTATGTCTCCGTCCAGTTCTAAGAGAATGATAAATAAAGAAATCTTTTACATACTTATTAACAGAGCAGGAAGTCATTCAGACCTAAATTTTATGAAGATTTTAATTCAAACTTCTTTGATAGATCTTATTTTTTTATCTTTTTGGAATAGACATCTACATACTGAAGGATGTTTTTAAACATTTCAAAACATGATTTCAAACAGTATCATTTGTTGTTGCAATAGTTTACAAACTATTGTAAGCAGCACTGCCAATATTTTCAAACAGGTTTTGAAACACACTTACATAGCAACATCTGAATATATTACATTGTTCAAGCAATTTTTTTTTTTTTTCTTCAAATATTGGTTCCTTGGCATTATGAGATAAAGATACTTACCCATATTGCTCGACTGGCTTAGACACTCAGGCTTAAAAATAGATGAAGAAGCAATGTACAACTTACCGGCCTCTCCTGCATAAGTGTAGGTTCAGGCAGGGCATTCTGCCACACCTGTAGTGCAGTACCAGTGCCAATGCCAACCAGGAACTGGTCGTATGCATCGGGGTCCATCAGGTACCATTGTAAATCTGACGCAACCTTGAAAGGTTGAGGTGCTGGCGGCTCCCATTCTTTAGGGATATCTGAATATCTGATGAGAAAAACAATCGAATTTAATTAGAGAACATATAAGCATAAAATCTGTAGTGCTTGATGTATTTTTTAAGTTATGTATACAGGGTTATTGGAAAAACAACCAACAACCTCTTAAGAGGTCATTGTACTCACCATTATGAACAACTTTTGCTATGGGACCAAACCTAAAATCGTGAAAAAAAATCAGCTGTTCCCTGCATTTATGTTCATATAACTCGTCAAAATGCAGGGAACAGCCGATTTTTTTTTCGCGATTTCAGATTTGGTCCCATAGTAAAAGTAATTCATAATGATGAGTACAATAACCTCTTAAGAGGTTGTTGGTGTTTTTCCAATACACCCTGTATAATTTGTGGTGTACAATAAAGTTGGTATATTAACCGGTCAAGCATCGCGGTACGCCCATTGGCGACGAAACAATAGAAAATCAATTGGATCTCATTAGCGGAGCTTGACAGATTAAATAAATATACATACAGTTGAATGTAAAATAGTAGAAAGCGAGATTTGTTTTGTTGGTATACAAGTTACTAAAGAACTTATTTTATGTAACATGTTTAAACCCATGTTTAAAATCACTGGCATATTTGTGTTAGGGATTTCAACATAACTACATGTTTGGTATAAGGAAAAATGTGTGGCAAATTACCTATAGAAATCTGTTTAGTTTATCACAGAAGAATGTGAAGTTCATGTGCAATTTCAGTTTTGAACAGTGGTGACTAAGATAAATGTTAGCAGGAAAACATCTAATTGACTTGTCACAAGGTCAATATTAGTACTTTTTAAGAGCTCAATGAACTTTACATGATAACACCCTCATCCTTGAATAATAATTTGCACCTACAACTTTTAGATTAAGGTGTAAAGAATAGGGGTACTTACTTCTTAAAATCGGTGAACAAATTCACCAAGAATGTGTGCTGCTTATCTAATTTACAGTTATTTGTCGCTTTCACGGCTTCGGCGGCGTTCTGAGGATTGCTGTACTCCAAGAAAATGTAGCCAGTCGTGTTTCCATTCTCTTGGGTTGGATAATACTCGTTGACGATCTTCCCGAATTTGCTGAAGATCTTGTTTATGACACTCTGGAGCTTCTCCAGGCGCTCAGGTCCGACCTGCGGGCACCCGTCGACCACGACCACGTTCTCATAACTGTCAGATTCCTTCGGTTTCTGCTCTAAAAGGTCGGCCAACAACTCTGCAACGTCAAAGTTAGGTTAGGATTTTATGACTTTCATTACACTGCTAAACTCACGGGGAAAGTTCAAAATTTTAACCAAGTACACTTGCGGACACACACTAAGCCTCACAATTTCGTTAAAAATAGTAACAACATGAATAAAAACTTGTAAAATGCGTGGGTGACGCATATGGCCGGTCAAACTTGTCACAGAAAATTGCCCACCTTCATCAGGAATATCATCAACGAAACCCTCCGGATCCTCGAAATCGGGTTCCTCGTCATAATTGGGCTCCTCATTATCACTTTGAGGAGCTGGGTTCACTTTTTCGTCGCCTTTTTTCTTAGCCATTTTGACGATTTAACGTGTGTAACAGGAAGACACGCCATTAGTGACTGAGCATAGAGAACGATTTTTTTACTTTCACTCAAAATGGCGAAATTACGTTTTGATAGCACTTGTGAAGGATTATTGTCAACAATTATTAAAATGCGTGGTTAATTGAATTAATAATTTTGTCACGTCTCTAATATTCCTAACAAACTATTCAATTGAAAATAATTTCTCAACAAATTATTATAAAAACAAAACGTATATTCAGTTGTCATCCATAGACAAACTAATAAATATCGCGGGAAAATTTAAGTTTCAAATGAATTTATCTGGTGGATTCTCGCCACGGTGTTCCTGGTTAGCACGTGTGATTAGAATTTGTTGTGTTTTTTATTAGTGATTGTTGACATTTTTGTGACTTGTTATTTTTAAGTGTGTTGTCGTTGTGTTCGTTAACAGGTTTGTATTGTGATTGTCGTATTTTAATTTCGTTTTATCCAAAATGGATGTAAATAAACCCCCTGATCCTGACCCTCCCGACATTCCAAGTCCTTCATTTCCTTTTTCCCCGAATCCTCTATCGCAATTCGCGGATGTTGTCTGTAGTGTTACAGAGATGGATGTATCCCAATCCAACCAATCCTCCCGTAAACGTCCTGGTAACGAAGATATTTTATCTCCTACCCCCCCAAACAAACAAAAGAAAAGCCAAATTGGACGTATCAAATATTCGGCAATAGATAAGGCTCCTTACATTGTGCACGTCTCCCGTATAGAAACCCAACCAAACTCAGGCACCACATTACATCCTGTTAATTTTGGCAAATTTTTAATAAATAACAACATTGCGAACATAGTTCGCGGTGGTGTTAAAAGGGTTGGTAGAAACCGTGTGTCCGTAGAGTTTGCTTCCCCTCAGGATGCCAACTCTTTCTTGGTTAACACTTTGTTACCCAAGTACAGCTATACTGCCTCCATTCCTACATTCAACATCACAAGGATGGGAGTAGTAACAGGTGTTCCCTCTGATATTTCAGAAGACGAGGCTATGGCTTTGCTATCTGTGCCTTCAGGATGTGGGCAAATACTTAAAGTTCGCAGAATTAATAGAAAAATACAGAATGACGGTAATAATGTGTGGAAACCCACTGAAACTTGTGTGATCACATTTGATGGACAAGTCTTACCCCAAAGGATCTTCTGCTGTTACACATCCCTTCCTGTTGAGCAGTACATATTTCCCACTATTCAATGTCGCAAGTGTTGTAGATTTGGACACGTAGCAAATGTATGCAGATCCAAACCACGCTGCAGCAAGTGTGGCCACGATCACCCAGGTGATGGTTGCAACACTTCTGAGGGCGAGGCCTTCTGTATTCTGTGTTCGGGTAATCACTTCGCTAATAGCAGGTCATGCCCCGAGCATGGTAGACAGAAAGCCATTAAGACTGTTATGGCTGAAAAATCTATGCCCTATGCTGAGGCTAGCAAATTAATCCCAACAGCTTCCCGCAACTACGCTAACATCACTAAAACTCCTATATCTCAGTCTTATCGCAAGACAGTAACCCTAAAGCCTAAAACTCATGCCCCCCTTTCCCCATCTTATGATAAAGCTGCTCATCAGCAGATAACTAGTTCCCCTCAACCTTCACAGCCTAATGGCTGCGCTCTCAATTATAATAATGTCTCTTCCAATAATGGTACTTCTTCTATTATCGAATTACTTATAAAACTCTTACCTATTGTTATATCTTCTTCTACTTCTAATACCCAATCACCGTCCAACGTTGCCGACCAACTTATTTCTCTTCTTTTAGATATTAGAAATGGCGTCTCGCCAAGTATTCCTTCAGTGGAATGTGAGGAGCGTGTGGCATAAAAAGCACGACCTCATATTCCTCTTAAATAAATACAAGCCACTGGCTTGTTCCATAGCTGAGACTTGGCTTACTCCAAGTCTTAGCTTCCGTATGCCACATTTCAACATCCTTAGATGTGACCGATCAGATGGCTATGGAGGGTCAGCTCTCTTAGTCAATAATCGGGTCCCACTTTTGCCCTTTACTTTACCTTCACTTACGGGTGATATGAGCATTGCCGCAGGGAGGGTTGAGGGCATCACAGTGTTTTCAATATATATTGCACATCCTCACCATAATTTCTTAATTACTCTCAGAGACATTTTTTCTAATGTTCATGGTCCAATACTGGTCATGGGCGACTTTAACTGCCACCATTACAGATGGGGGTCTGAACGCTGTGATGCCTTTGGTGTAGCTCTAGTTGATGTTTTGGACGACTTGGACCTCTGCATTTTAAATAACGGTTGCTCAACGCGACGATCTCTTCCAGGCCAGCAAAAGAGTTGTGTAGACCTTACATTTTGTTCGGTTGAGTTAGCAGCATCAACTCACTGGGAATGCACAACCTTGTCGCATGGTAGTGATCACTACCCTATAGTCATATCTTTGGTTAATAAGTCTTACTTAGAAAAAACTTCTCCTCCACTCTTGAAATATAACCTGTCCAAACCAGATTGGTCAAAATTTAGATCATTATTGGAGGATAAAATCGACGTTCTTCCAAATTTAAATTCAAATTTATCAGATCCTTCTGGTCACTGCCATGCCAAGAGCTGTTATGAGGGTTACGTAACAGCAATTACCTCCAGTGCAGATTCCTGCTTCCCTTTAAAAAACAGTGCTCGTAATAAAATCCCTTCACCCCCGTGGTGGGATCCAGAATGCACTTCAGCAATCAGGGATAGGGACGAGGCCGAGGTATGTTACAATGCAGATATGAGCACTGAAAATCTGTTGACATACTGCCATATTAATGCCAGAACCAAACGTTTTCTTCGTAAGAAGAAACGTACGGGTTGGGTTAAGTTTTGCACCTCTCTATCACCTTCTACTCCGGTTTCAGTCGTCTGGAAAAATATCAATAGGTTTAGACGTGGGTGTTCCCCATCGATCTCTTCTCCGATTACTAGGGAAACAGCTGAGCATTTCTTTGACAAAATAGCTCCATCCTATGTTCCTCTCTCATCCGAATGTCAAAACGCACCCCTTTATAACGTTACAGACGATCCTTTCGATACGCCATTCACTTTAGAGGAACTGAATGTGGTGCTCAAACATGTCCGGGACTCAGCCCCTGGTATTGATGGCGTGCCATACTCGTTCATTGCCCATTCTGGTGATAAGGCTAAAAACTATTTTTTAAATATTTTAAATTTTTGTTATACTCATGGTTGGGTTCCAGATCAGTGGAAGTTCCAAATCATTATTCCATTGTTGAAACCAGGCAAACATGCAGATGATCCGAATGGCCTTAGGCCAATTGCTCTATCTTCAGTCCTAGCCAAATTACTGGAACATCTTATCAAAAATCGTCTTGAGTGGATAGTCGAATCGAGAGATCTACTGCCGAATCATCAATTTGGTTTTAGGAAAGGACTAAGCACAATGGACAGTGTTAGTATTTTAGTTACGGATATCCGCTTAGCATACTCTAAAAACGAATCCGTTGTTGCCACTTTCCTGGACATCTCATCTGCGTATGACAATGTACTTCTTCCCGTACTCAGGCAAAAACTGCAACAGCTGAGTCTTCCGGCTAAGATGATACGATGCATATGCGAACTTCTGTTGTCCCGCTCATTGGTTCTGAGAGTCCAGGGTGAGGAGTTCGATACAAGGCAGACATGGAGGGGTCTACCACAAGGCTATGTCCTCAGTCCCATACTCTACAATTTGTATACGGCTGATATTGGGTCCTGCCTAAACAACAATTGCCAGATTCTACAATATGCCGATGACATTGTTTTGTATGTGACTGATCCCTCCATAGTTGACGCTGCGTCATCTTTGTGTCTCTCTCTGGACTCTTTGAATCAGTGGCTTTTAAGCCATGGGTTGTCGCTATCTGCTCCCAAAAGTTCGGCAGTAATCTTCTCTCGCAAAAGATCTATTCCTCAAATTACAGTAAACATTTTAGGCCACAATATTCCTGTAGAGAAAAAAGTTAAATTTTTAGGCGTTATTTTAGATACCAAACTAACTGGCAAACATCACATAAATTACCTTATTAAAAAGTGTGAAAGAGTTATATCCATTTTAAAAGTTCTTGCGGGTGTTTGGTGGGGTGCTCACCCATACACCATGAAATTAGTTTATAACGCCTTAGTTCGTAGTGTTTTAGATTATGGAACGTTTCTAATGACTCCTTGCAACAAAGGTGCTTTGGCTGGGCTGGATAGAGTTCAGTCCAAATGTCTTCGAATCATCTCAGGTTGTATGAAGTCCTCTCCCGTTAACGCATTGCAAGTCGAATGTGCTGAACCTCCTCTAGCCCTTAGGCGGCAATATCTGGCCTCCCGATTTGTGTTTAGGCTAATATGTAGATCCTCCCACCCTCTTATAGGAAGACTAAACGAGTTAGATGCCATATGCAGAAGCTCAAATTACTGGAAAAATAAAGAACTACCCTTATTCCTAAAATCCTTTCGACTAACTCTAAATTTACTATACCCGATCGTCCAGTTTCCTAGATTACCTCTTTTTAATTTTCCTTATCAAGTTTTAAGTTATATCCCAAAAATTTTATTTGACATTGGTATATCCAAAAAATCTCCGTCAGCAAATTCGGCTTTCAATGCGGTGGTGGGCGAGCGATGGAATGGTTTTCAGTTATTCTTCACGGATGCTTCGAAACTATCCGATCTTAGTCACACTGGCGCTGCGGTCTATTACCAAAACTCCAAAATTATTTTACAGTTTAAATGCCCTAAGGAGTCTTCGGTATTCACTGGTGAGTGTGTGGCTATATTGGAAGCTTGTCTTTTTATAGAGTCCCACCCTAATATTGAGAAGGCCGTCATTTTTACAGATTCCCTTAGTTGTTTACAAGCTTTAGTCCAAAGTCCGTTTAAAAGTAAATTGCACAGTTCCCTTATTCTAAAAATTAAAAATTCTCTTTTTTCCTGTGCTAATAGTCAAAGAGATGTTCAGTTAGTTTGGATACCTAGCCATTGTGGCATTAAGGGTAACGAATGTGTTGATGCTTTGGCTAAGGATGCTTGTTCATCTTTATCTTCAGATGTCACGCACAATTCCTACCAGGGTTACGACCTTCTGTCCCTTCCAAGACTGAACCTGCAACGTTCCTGGCAAGAACAGTGGAATATTTCTAGCAGGAAAAAAGGTAAATTTTTTTATGCAGTGCAACCGACCATCAAGCCAAAACCGTGGTTTTTCGGTCACAAAAAAGTATCGAAAACAATTATTTCTGTTCTTTGTAGAATCCGCCTAGGTTTTTGTTGCACTCCCGTTTTTTTACACAAAATCCATGTCCGTGACTCCTCTCTATGCGAGTGCGGGTTAGAGGAGGGCACCTTGGATCACATATTCTTCGAATGCTCTAACAACCTCCCTCCTCTAGACCTGTATAACCGTCTCCCCAAATTTAAGATCCCTCTTCCAATTAATTTCCCCTCCCTTTTAACATATTCGTCTCCAGATTTACTTGTGGCGCTGATGATATTCATCCGCCACAATAATATAAAATTATAATTTGTTTCCTCAAATATTCTATTTATGTTTGGTTGTGGCATAATTATGTATACTTGTTTTTTAATGTTCTAACAATTATAATATAATATGTAATTTTATCTTTTTGTTTGTTTCAGTCCAGTACTAACCCCACAAGATCTACATTAAGTTCAACTGTAGCATCGAAAAATACCTTTTTTTTTTTCACACACTTGCTTTTCCAATTCACTTTTGACATTGGCAGAATAGTCGACATCGGCTTTACTTGCCATAATTAAAAATAGAATAGAATAGAATTTATCTGGTAGTTTGTTGGTATAAACTTTTTATCAACGCAGTATTATTGTATAATGTTTTCAAATGTGCACAAAAGGGAATATGAATGAAATAGGAGTATATTTTTATAAAATAATAAGGACAAATTTAACAGAAGGTAAGGACTTTTTAATATTTTCCTCTTTTTGTGATTTTGTGGTGATCTTACTTACTCACTGATTAAATTTTTAACAAGCAAGTCCCTACTTTTGCTACTACGTAACCTATCTATACTATATAATAAATAAAGCTAAAAAGTTTGTTTACACACGCTAATCTCTGAATCTACTAGGCGGATTTGAAAAAATATTTATGCATTTGATAGCCCAATTCTTGACGAAGGTTATAGGCTATTTAAGATCACGCTACGACCCTTAGGAGCCGAGCAAAAAGAAAAAAACGTCAGAAAGAACGCTAAGCGAAAAGGAAGTAAAAGCACATACTTAATAGCACAGGCGGGCGATAGGCGACGCGGTGGGTCGGGGCTCGGGGGCCGAAATTTCACGCAGGCTAAGTTGAGTTGCAGGCAGAAGCTAGTAATTCAAATACACCAGGGCTACCATAGTGAACTTAGTGTCGACCCATGTAAAAATGCGAGGCAACCAAGCAGATAATACTCCGCCGTCGTGATTTCTTACAAGGTAAGCCCTTAAGAATTAAATCTATTACTTAGTTCAATTTGCAATGAATTTGGTACAGTCGTTACGGTTACTCAGCAGGACCATTATCTCAGTTTTTTTTCCCCAAACCTAAATAAATTCTTTAAAGTTTTTGGCTAAGTAGTATTACCCAATGGCCAGGAGGATTCCTAGTAGGTAGTCTCTAAGCTCACAAATCCCAGTCGCAAATTCAAGCGATAATACCTTCTTATTCAATAAGGCTCATATTACCTCATACAGCCAACGTTCTTTATTTAAAAGCCAATGTTTTTAAATTGCCAGTATAGCACGACACGCATCTCATCCGTATAACAGATGAGGTGGCATTTATGGACGGCTGACGGGTCACCGCACATGAAAATTGAGGTCACCCCGCATGCACCGCGTTGTAGCTCAACGTATAGTTAGCTGTATAGGTGTAGGACTATTACAGTAATGTTAAACGCGAAGGTATGCAACCAGACGTGTTTCGATTAATTGACAATTTATGTCTTGTGAATGTTTCGATGACTTGTAGATTATTGGCGAAAAATTGTTGATTAGGTATGCTACGTGTGATTATGGAGAAAAATTGCCTGCCTATTCCCTTATCGTTGTCTATTGTCTTTATTTCTATTCTAGGAAGCAACCTGGATTCTGGATTTGTGCCCGGTAAATAGCTAGCTCGCCATTAGTACACTCACATTTCGCCAGTACCCAGGAAACATTCTACCAATCCCTTTCTTTTACAGACCAAGGCGTAATGTTGTTTGTTCTATTCCCAATTGTTAGATCTAACTATACCTATCCCTTCCGCAGAGGGCGACCGATGACCCAATTCTTGCCAAAAATGTATAAGAATACACAACGTTCCATTCAATCTTCAATTTCGTCTACATTTCTTTAGCTATTATTATAAAGGAGACCTATGTCCAGCAGTGGACGTCTTTCGGCTGAAATGATGATAAAGAAATGATGAAAAGGATATGCATTAGATTCACACAATGAAAAAACAGACATGTACCTACCTAAGCAGGCATAGCAGTCATAGCAATTTGAGCTGTGTGTGGTTGGTAATAATATACTTCAATAAGTCATTACTCTGATGGTACCGTTATACTTGAATGACAAAGCGACATGATAATCCAGTGATAGAGACACAGAGACCGCCGTGTTTTTGTGCGTTCCTAACGCAGGACATGCCATGACGAATGTTGAAATCAAAGATCTTTAAGAGACCATTGGGTGGTGAAGAGTGCACGATCGACGGAAGCCAAAATAGACAATTCTATTCAACCCACAGCTCTCTCCAGCATCCTAAAGTTTCGTAATAAGAATGCCGAACCACACGTGGATTTCCTGCCAGGTAGATGTGGCATGAATGTTGTAATTACAGTTTTTTTCAATTGCATTTCAAAAATCGGTAGTCCGTCATTTAAACAGCCCAGGTGAAACAACACACTTGCGACCTGACACAGTCCTCGAATCACCATCATAAAATACGACCGTAAGTACAAACTTAATAGAGCCATTAGAATGAACCCAGCATCTTACATTCCGTAAATAGCTAGCAGAACACTAATCCCCTTATCAGCCATTTCATAACTCTTATCTGAAGCTCGAGTGTGTACAGCAAAGCTTACCGGCACCGCTTTCTACGGGCTTTGGCTCGATCGAGGTCGCAAGTCTACGCAGGTTGTAATACTGGTACCTACTTACGTCTTTCGTCACAGCCGGTGCCACTGACCGATGTTGATTGCGGCTTGTGCTGTGATTAGAGTGTTTGTTATTTTTCTTACTAGGGTTTTTTGCTAAACTAAGTATTGCTTGAGTTAAGCCGTGTTTCCGTGCGTGCCTTCTAAAGTTGGATCATCAAAATGTTTCGAAAAAACCCCGACCAGCCCGACCTCTATAATTTTTACATTTGTAAAATATTGTTACCACGTTGTAGCTTTGGGACACATGGAAAATGCAGACAATGCAACTTTCCCGTGTTTCTATACCAACTCCAACAACTACAATTTTATATGGAACTCAAGTTTTCTCATTTCGAACGTTGTGGCGTGGACACCGCTGTATATTATAGCTACCTACATTGTTTTACCTCTATAACAAACACATAGGTACCTACGCTAAAATAAACCAGTGATTAAAACATGCATAAAACGTTGCGAGAACTCGTATTTGAACATTATAGCAGTTCCTGCATCAATATTTTAGCCAAAATTACCAGTTTACTGCAACTCTAGCTAAAAAATAAAAGCTCAGGTCATAGTAGAAAGATTAGGCAATCAGCAGGCCTGACACCCCAGGATACCTACGCCAGGAAAAAAACAATAAATTAGTGCAAAGATCTGACAAGACCCCGTTAAGTAAAAATAATCTCAGGAATACGTATTTTCCACAGGCTTCTTTTACATGATTCAAATTGATGCACAATGATCAGTAGACACAATGATGCGTAACAGAGAAATGTTCCCATGCGATTATTCTCTCGGAACAATCAAATAGCAAGACAAACGGCCGGAAAACAGGGCGTACGGTTTACGTCATTTTCTTATGGTGGTTTTGTAGGATGCTAGGAAAACTACGGACTACCTCCACATCTATTAATTACCATCGGAAGCTCATGCCGAAAACTCCGAAAAGCTGATGTCGAAAAACTTTATAAAACGATTTCATCATCATTTCCTGGGCTCCATAAAGTTTAGAAGTTACAGAGAGGCATGCAGAATTGTTAAATTAAGATGTTAACTGCAGTCAATTTTCTATAGATAGCTTAACTCGCAAACTGTGATTCCTATCTTACTTAATCAAACAGATGAAGTTCCCAGTGTACATGGTCCATAGATAAATGTAGACCGTACGTATCTTTCGATATAGATTACCTCACTCGCTATTTTCTCGACAAAGCCATGATGTCATCCACTCTGGCCTATGCGTGACACAAAAACTATCAATACCCTTACTTCATTACGCATGGTTTAATCGAGAAAATTCTAGAAAATGTATATTATTCCTAAGTTGTGTGACTCATCATCATAATAAATTGCAAAGCCTTTCTCACACTTATTCTGACGTGCAAATATGTACATATAATTATAATAAAAATAGTCAACATCCAACATCTCTACCTACTACAAGGAGAGGCATCTCTATCTGTGTTTAAACTTTGCTAGTGGAGACAATAGACATTATTAGGTACTGAAAAGTTTCCGTACTCCATGGCTTAATTTAGAAACTACACTAAACAAACTACTAAAGTACGAAGAAAGTTAAGGTGAATGTGAGTCTACTTCTAGTTCCAAACCAAGCGTCGATAAGTGAGACAAATTCTTAATTTAATACAGACTTTATGTGTTGCTCACTTATTTAGGTACTGATCATGTCAGTACATGAAACGTTTACAATTGCACATCCAAGCAAGCTAATTCAGCTGTATAAACATGACTGACATTGAAAGAAAATTCTTTCGCTCAGCAATTGACTCGGATCATAATCATAGATGTAACTTCAACCTCGTTTTGAGGTTGTAACTTGTTGGCACACTACACGCCAGGGCCCATAGTTGTGAGGCAACCGAGGTAAGCGCTCGCGTATTCGGATACCAAGCCCAGTCCAGTCAGTGCCTCTGCCATTGCGCCCGCGGGTCGCTGCGTTTCCCGCGTAATTGAACCATAGACAAACAGTGTTTCCCGAATCTTCCCGCGCAAAGGTAATCAGCGTAGTACCGTTTTTTAGTGAAGTGTTCAAGTGTGCCACATTAGTGCAGGTTCACTCCCATTGTGCTGCTTTTGTTATTTGTTTGCTTTCAACTGAGTTGTGCTTGTGCCCACATTTTTTGTATACCATTCTGTAAAAAAGGTACCTACCCAACGTGTTTGATGAATTTTATGATGTGGTGTGTGGATTTTGCTAATACATTATTATTAACTTTTGATTTGCCGGTAACAAAATAGGGACACCGGCAAAACACCATCGATGTCGTCGAGTTTTGTTGATTATTTTATTAATTATTCTGTAAAATAACCGGAAGTAAACTATTAGGGTAGTTCCGTTTAGTATTTTTCTTTTGAAATCAAATTAGATGTGTACATATGGGTACCAAATGTCTACCTTTATTTAAGAATTGCTTCATAAGGAGATATTTATATAACGAGAGGACTGAAGTTGTTGATAGTAAGCTGATTTAATGAGTAGGTACGTACCTACCTAACTAGTTCCGCAAGTGTTTTTTATTAAAATAACGATCACTCGAGCCTTAGCATTCAGCTATCGAATTACGTATTCTAGTATATACCTACATAGTACGAGGTACATCGTACCTAACAACTAAGATGAATTTGCAAAAACAATGAATCTTAGATTTGTGTTGCATAGTTAGATATTAAAACATTTGTATTCTCTGTCTATCATGCATTCATGCATATTGTATTTACATTCTAAGTTACTAATTAAAAAATATAGCTTACACAGTGTAATATCTAATGCATAGTGTTATTAAACAAGAGTATAAGTATTATAATATTAGCTGCCCCCCCGAGGTTTCACCCGCATAAGTGTCGATGCCGTCGGAATATCGGGATAACCACTCCTTTGCGTCGCGCAGTCGGGTAAAAAGTAGCCTATATGTTAATTCAGGGTGTCAGCTACCTCCATACAAAATTTTATCAAATATGGTCCAGCCGTTTGAGCGTGAAGAAGTAACAAACATATAAACACGCTCACAAACTTTCGCTTTTATAATATTAGTGTGATAATAGTGTTGCTTGACCTTAGATGAACCTAGGATTTGAAAGATATTCCTGATATTCCCTTAAAAACCACAAAAAGTCTTATTATATTTGGGAAACTTACAGCTAACATATTTATCGCTAATAAACACTAAAAACGCAACGAAAAAGATCGGCACTAAAGCCCTAAAGATAACATAAATTAACAACTATAAAAAAATACTACACAAAATACAAACCAATAATCGTTTAGACGGGCGCAAACCATTAGTTCATACAAATTTCCATTTTTCTAGAAGATGTGGTGTTTACTTCTTCTGGTGCTGGCCGTTGCCAGCGGCGAGGAAACCTGTCTCTCCGTGCAAGATGACCCTTACCTCCTGTTCGGCACGAAGACAGCCTACCTCTTCGCAAATAAGGACATCCCTACCACGAGAGCCCATGATGTGCCTGGTAAGTTGTAGAAATAATAAACTTTATTATTCTTCTATTTTTTTTTGTTAAAATCACAAGTTATTTATTCAAACAAGGCTGAGATTCAGCATGTTTTGAACGTCAAAATTACACAGTCCCCCAAAACGCCCACCCTTCAGCACTTCCTATAGTGATTTAGCTGGGAAGAAGTGGCGCAACAAACTCCCCAGCAGCATAGCTGTCTGTTCAGTTCGAAGTTAGCTTTTAAAGATTAGCAAGACAGCTTTTAAAGACAAGACTTTAAAGATTGGCAGTAGGTCTAGGGTCTACGGCAGTAACTTAGCCTAAGATACGCTGTGTATATGAATTAGTAATGAAAGAGTGCAGTGGTGGCCCAGAGGTAACGGCGGCCCCGACTTACGAAATACAGGTCCAGGGTTCGAACCCATCTAGGCGCTTTACTTTGTTGAGTAAATAATTACATCACCGCTGCTCTCAAAACGGTGAAGGAAAACCTCGTGAGAAAACCATGTCCTAGAACCAAAAATTCAGACATGTGACATCTACCAACCCACACTAGGCCCGCGTGGTAGATTACAAATTACAACCCTTTCAAAAAGAGCAGGCCTGCCTGTGGCCCAGCAGTGGGAACATTATAGGCTGATTATGATGAATTTAAAAAGTAGGTATTATTGAAGGTATTTTTGAAACATCTAAAATATCACCCTAGTACCTAAATGTGTTTTTAAGAGGCACTATTTCAAGAAGATTCGAAATGGACAGAATCAGTTCGTCACCATTTATGAGGAAAACCAATTTCGTAAACCAATGCTGTGCTGATTATCTATACTTCTATACTAATATTATAAAGAGGTAAAATTTGTAAGTTTGTAAGTTTGTATGTAATGGGTAATCTCTGGAACTCATAATCCAATTCTAACAATTTTTTAACTGGCAGAAAGCTACATTATTCCTGAGTGCTATAGGCTATAAATTGTTTCTATAGCATGTATATTAACCGAGCTATCACAACTTTTGTCTAGCAAGTCGGAAAAAAATACCACATAAAACAGAATTATTTGCTTGCGCTGCCTAAACAGTTGCTTAAAATTAAAAACAATGTATGGCTACCTGGTTCGTCTTCATTATTTCTACAAAAAAGTCCGCGATACCATATCTCTATCTTTTATATTTTATCTTTTATACTTCTTTTATTGCATTAAAAAAAATTTTTTTCGGTATACTTACGTTTGGTTGATTATTTGAGCAACAAAATATTAATTCTTATGACAATAAATTATTTCAGTATCACAAGAACATCATACAGATAAGATTTGCCATTTACAGTATATCAATTGGTCATACAGTTTCGGAGATAATATAAAATTACTAAAACGCAAAATGCCCCTAGCATAACTTTCATTGTGCAGACGTTTTACCTATTTGCCCATAGATGGCGTCCTGCAATTACGTCATTTTTCTGAATCGCGGTGTTAAGACTTTCCGTGGATTGATGACCCCCTCGAATTTTTATGCCCACGTTAGTTGGATTGGAGTTCCATACGAACGATTCGATTATGAGCACGGAGATTATGAGGTATCTATTAGATACCTCATATTCGAACATATCGTAATTTCGTTGTACGTTTGTTTTCATTGTTTTGTATGTTCGTAGTTTCGTACTTCGTTCTATCGTTAATAATCGATACGAGTTAAAGTTATTCGATATTACGATTGTTTTGTTTTGTAAAGGCGGACGGTGTTCGAGTCGCTTTCCCTTTGTTCGTAATTGTTTTCAAGTCTGTGCGTAGTTTGTCGAGAGCATGCCTAAAAGGAAATCTCAACTGTCCCGGCAGACATCACAGACAAGAGCCGCTCGAGTACGCCGTACGGAAGAATCTGCCCCTGAAAATGAGCAGCGCCTCTCGAGAAATAGAGAAAATATTTCGCAAGCACGCGCTAGAGAATCTAGCTCCGAGCGCTCACAGGGCCTCGCTAGCCAAAATGTGAGGACGTCGCGGGCCCGTGCTCGAGAATCTAGCGCTGAACGTGCGCAGCGTCTATCTGAGTTAAGGCAGCATGTCTCTGAGACAAGGGATAGGGAGACTAGCGCTGAGCGCTCGCAGCGGCTCGCTAGGCAAAATGCCATAACATCACAGGCCCGCGCTCGAGAATCCAGCGATGAACGTGCACAGCGTCTATCTGTTTTAAGGCAGCATGTCTCTGAAACAAGGGATAGGGAGACTAGCGCTGAGCGCTCGCAGCGGCTCGCTAGGCAAAATGCCATAACATCGCAGGCCCGCGCTCGAGAATCCAGCGATGAACGTGCACAGCGTCTATCTGTTTTAAGGCAGCATGTCTCTGAAACAAGGGATAGGGAGACTAGCGCTGAGCGCTCGCAGCGGCTCGCTAGGCAAAATGCCATAACATCGCAGGCCCGCGCTCGAGAATCCAGCGATGAACGTGCACAGCGTCTATCTGAGTTTCCAATAAAAACATCATTTGCCCTGACTATTAACAAGTCCCAGTGATAAACATTCTCTTTGGTTGGCTACGAAAAGAATGTTTTTCCCATGGGCAATTATATGTTGGTCTATCAAGAGTGGGATCATCCGAAAAGCAGATTATTCTGTTACCGGAAAATAAAACAACCTCAAACATTGTATATAGAGAAGCTTTAAATTAAATAGATACCTAACTTAAATAAATAAAATAAGTAAAAGGCGACCAAGGGTTAAGTTACCTTGAGCAGAAAAGAGAACTTAGGTAATCTTTGAAGTTACTGATCTGATTCCAAACAATATTTTACTAATAAAATTAAATACAGTAATATCAATCGAGTGTTATCTTATGTTAAAACAAGAAATTTTCCGCGGACGAAGTCGCGGGCAGAAGCTAGTTCATAATAACTACCCTTCCTTTGTAATTTTCGCGACGCTGGTAATAATACAAACATGACCTATATTTTTTCGTCAGAACTTTATCTAATTGAAGAGCGGAACACTAAAAATTACGTGACTTCAATGCATAAAAAGCAAATGACCACAGCTCTCTAAATAATTTCACCCACCCGTTGACCTGAATATTAATAATGTTTCAGGATTCCCTTTGCTATGCAGTAAAATCTTTGCTGCTCTAGTTCGTTATGACGTACCTATATTACTAGGTATCTTTCTCAGTTCACAAATTATCAAACTTGTAATAAATTCGAATTCAATAATGTTGAGAAAGTGGTACTATAGCATCGGGGGACGCTAACTGATCCGGGATTAATTAATACAAGACTGGCGCCGATTCTCTTGTTCACAAACTAAACTAAATTTAAGTTCAGTGCATCTTTTTCTTTCTATTTCATTAAGAAAAGGACAGGAGATAAATATTAGTTTAGTCCTGTCAAATTAAGATACTCCATAGACAATTCAGACGTGATTAAAAAATTGGCTATTAAAAATACGTCAATCTACGTCAGGCACTGACTAATTTGACAGGACTAAACTAATATTTATCTCCTGTCCTTTTCTTAATGAAATAGAAAGAAAAAGATGCACTGAACTTAAATTTAGTTTAGTTTGTGAACAAGAGAATCGGCGCCAATATTTACTTTTATACCTATAGCATAATTTATATTTTCTTCCTTTGGCCTGTTAGCCAAATCTGACGTCTTTTTTTTCGTGCGCGGTGGAAATCCTCATGGACTTCCTCCATCGTAAGGGTGACATGGGCATGCCGGATTTTACCGGCTAAAACCACCGCAGTGTTCCACCTCTACCTATGGCCGGGGGTGCGGAAATCGCATAAGCACTCAGCGCTCCCCCGACTTAATGGTATATTCCCGTTGTCCCCATTGACGCTGTCCCCATTATGGGGACAACGGGAAGTCATAAAATATCCTTCCCGTTGTCCCCATGTTTGTCTCGTATTTCTTGCCAATAACTTTTAACGGACTCGCGGATTTGCATGTAAGCACCAAATATAGGCTAAGTAACATCTCTACAGTACTCAATCAGATACAATGTATAGCCGTCCACCGTACCTACGAAAACCGTAGTCCGTACAAGTTCAGCTTTCACTAAGAAGACATTTTACAATTTTGTAGCTTCTTATTGTAAACAATATAAAGACTAATGTGTTTTCAGACTTTCGAAAAGCATTCGACTCAGTCGAGCTACTCTGCCTGTGTAGGTATCTTTCAAAATCAATAAGAAACTACTAACTCATTTTACTTACCTACTTTTGAGAATGATTTAGTTCTTTCCTTCCAAATATTTGTTTCTCTGTAATATTCATCTGACTTGAACTAATTTATAGGTAATTAGCATCTTCATCTCAGACCTCGTCCTCTTATCTGACCGCCTACGTGCGATGTTTTTCCCGAGAAGGGCTTCAGTTGTACTCCATATTATTTCTCGTACATCACATTTCTGGGTGCCTGAACAATGATATGTGGAAAGGGACATTATGGGAAGGGGACATTTCGGGAAAGGGACTTTTTGAAACCGAGGGACATTTTGGGAAAGGGACATTCTGAGCCTGAACGATGAAAATGAGGCACATTGATTATCGATGTTCATCTTCTTTAAAATTAAACTGAGTACCTAATGATTATTCCCTATGTCTCTAGGCATAGGAATTCAAAAATAAAACTACCAGAGACGAATTAACGAGATTTTAATTGAAATTAATTCTATTGTTGACAGCATAATTGCTCATAGATACTACTCAAGTAGGTATAATAAAGTTCGAGGACGAGGACAATATGCAGTAGCCAATACCATTACTATCCATAAAGTACGTCCTCTACAGACATAAGATCCTTGAATTGACAACCTTCGAGACTAGTTTCAGTATTCCCCCAGTATTGTCTCTCCTTCTGCCTTAATCCATCCAAAGTTCGTCTTGAAAAGATCGCTTTTACCGATAAGACCGCCTATTGTGTCACCCCTTGCAAAATGTCTACACTTATATCTGTAATTTTTATTGTGTACATCTGCACATAATAATAAAAAAAACCGGCCAAGAGCGTGTCGGGCCACGCTCAGTGTAGGGTTCCGTAGTTTCCCGTCCGTCACAATAAGTGTTCCCACGTACAATTCGATAATACCCGACCCAATGTAATAAGTACCTACAGCGCCATCTTTCGGGGAATTGGGTTACTAATTAGTACATAGACGTGCCAGAAGTTTTCGGTGGTAATTTTGGATTGCGAGAACCAATTTTAATCATTCTTTTTTTGTTTGAAAAAAGATACGTTCAGGTTTGCATGTTGACACTTGCCTTGACTGGCGTAAGCAGGTCGCGATTGTGAGCAAGAAGGTTACTGGAACGTTGCGGTCGCTCTATAGGTTGAAAAATATTCTCCCATCACACATTAAGGCAATGCTTGTACAGTCCCTTATCTTCCCCATAATTGACTATGGTGATGTGTGCTACTATGACCTGAATGCAGATCTTCTCAATAAACTTGACCGACTTCTTAATAGCTGCATTCGATTCGTTTTTAACCGACTTCTAAAAAAGGAGGAGGTTCTCAATTCGAATGTTTGTGTCTTTTTTTTTTTTTTTTTTTGTGTTTGTTCGCGCATAACTCCGTCGCTTGCCAACCGATTTGAAAAATTCTTTTTTTGTTGGAAAGGGTATAGTTCCCAAATGGTCCCATGAAAATTTTATCGAAATCGGACAAGCCGTTTTTGAAAAATCAACAAAAATCTAAAAATTTATCTGCATTGTCCACATTAACGATTTTTTTGTTTACTTTTTTGTGGGGTAGGTACAACTAAAAAGTGAAAAATAAAAACTTTTTTACAAAAAAAAAACAACCGGGTTCAAAAAAAAAACATTACAAAGTGATAAATAACTTTAATTTCGGAAGTCGGTGTCAAAAAACGAAAATGCGGAACCAACGACACCGACTTCCGAAATTAAAGTTATTTATCACTTTGTAGTGTTTTTTTTTTTGAAGTCGGTTGTTTTTTTTTTTTTCAATCTTCGCAAGTATGATCATGTATCCGCACATCGAACGCTTTTAAAGTGGTTACCTATCCGGCAGCGCAGAGCGTTGAGGGCTTTGACAACCTTGTTTTCTCTTCTTCACAAACCCACTTCTCCATCTTATCTGACTTCTCTTTTTCAATATTTATGCTCTGCACACAGCAAGAATCTTCGGTCCGAGAATAATCGTCTTCTTCGTTGTCCTTCTCATCGCTCTGGTTTTATAAAGTCTTCTTTCTTTGTCCAGGCGGTCTTCCTTTGGAATGCGCTCCCTCAGAATATCAGGACGGTAACCAATGCGTTCACATTTAAAGTGAAAGCTCGAGAACACATACACAAGAAGTTGGCAGATTCGTCTCAAAATTAAGTTGTTGTAGGGTTTCTTATCTATGTCTCATAACTATTTTTTTATATTTATATATATATATATATTGTTGTACCTATGTATGTATATATGTATTTATTCTTATCCTTAGTTATAAATATTTTCTTTTTTTTTTCTGTTATTGCACCTACTGTGTATTGTCTCTGCATCACCCGACTGGTAGAAAATGCCCAAGGCATTAAGTCCGCCTTTGTACAGTTTTTACTTGTGCATAAAGTTTTAATAAATAAATAAATAAATAATAAAATATGTAAACGAAGTTAAAAAAAAATGCTTGCATATACGATTATACTACAAACTTAGTCCAGAAATGATTTTGTACAACTTTTGTCTTTTTTGTACAAAAACTGTTGTTTCTATCAAGTTCAAAATAATTTTCCTAGAAAGTCCTTATAAAGTTCTACTTTTCAGATTTTTTTCATATTTTCTAAACTTATGGTTCAAAAGTTAGAGGGGGGGGGGACACATTGTTTTTTACTTTTGGAGCGATTATTTCCGAAATTATTGACATTATCAAAAAATTATTCTAGTAAACCCATATTCATTTTTAAATACCTTTCCAACAATATATCACACGTTAGGGTTGAAATTAAAAAAAAATCACTTCCCACTTTACATATAGGGGGGCTACCCTAATAAAACATTTTTTTCCAATTTTTATTTTACCACTTTGTCAGCGTGATTGATATACATATTGGTACCAAATTTCAGCTTTCTAGTGCTAACGGTCACAGAGATTAAGCGAGGACGGACAGACGGACGGACGGACAGACAGACATGGCGAAACTATAAGGGTTCCTAGTTGACTACGGAACCCTAAAAACCGGTTAAGTGCGAGTCGGACTCGCGCACCGAGGGTTCCGTACAAATTATTGTAGGTATGTAACTACAAATTTAAGGTTTTCAGATTTTCCTTTACTTGTGCTACATGACATTGCTTCTGGCCCATTTTCATGACTCTAGGTCAACGGGAAGTACGCTATAGGTTTTGATAAACGAAAACTAAACGCCCGTATCTTTTGATTGCGTTGATTTAGGAGTTTGATTTTTTTCACTGCTTCAAGGGATTGCAACCCTGAGTATTTGATATTAATTTCAATTTGACAACTCCACACATTCGTGAAAAAAATGGTATTGGCAGACGGACAGACAGACGGACATCGAAGTGATCCTATAAGGGTCCCGTTTTTCCTTTTGAGGTACGGAACCCTAAAAATATACTATATATCTATCTAATTATTTGGCTTGTGGAAACTACTGGAAACAGAACTATCTCAAACTATACTAACTATAACAGAACTATGTCGAAGAAGAATACCTACTTTTTATGTTCTTCTTGATAGTACTTTTGCTCTCAGCCTAATAGATAATGAAGACATGGTTTATGAAATAAACAAGAACCAACATTAGGTAGTATATGGGTTATAATGCGTTTTTATGGTTTACCTAAACATTTTCGGATTTCTGTACATGTCATAATGTTAATTTGTCAGCGATTTATCATTATGTAGATTTTAATCATATGATTAATGTGCAAGACATTAGCATCTAATAGAATGGAGTACGTTTACGAACGTTTCAGAATGTTTTAAAAGTAATCACATCAAAATACCTAATCATAATAGTTCTTTGTTTAGTATATTTTGTAAGCCATACACGATTAAGTAGCTCTTAGACAAGTTATGGCTTTAATTTTCAAACCCTTCCTCTTGTCATATTTTTAAGTATTTAGGGGTCAATAGGCTACAGGCCTATGCGTGTTATTTTCTGCAATTTATACTTCATGTCCCAAAGCACACATATATCTATTTGATTTCTTATTTCGCGATTGGATTGGTTACGCGCAGATAACGGTATTCACAAATGTAAACTGTGGCTGCGGTCAATTTGCAACATTTCTTTACCGTCAAACACAAACAGAAGGGCAGAAATAGATTTTCTTGGCCATTCAATTTCTTTGTGTAGCTAACTGTACTAAACATTGGTAGCTATCCTTATTGGCATGACCATAAGAATGATAAAGATCATAGTCAAATTAACTTTTTTCTTATTGAAGACTATAGCTGACCCGACAGACGTTGTTCTGTCCAAATTTCGATAAATAATTGATACAAAATTCCCATAGAAAATGCACTTTCAGTTTTCCCGAATTTTCCAATTACTCCGGTAACTTTTCTATTTTTTATTTCCAAAAACACCTCATTCGGACTATAACGAACATTTTAAAACAAAAAATTGCCAAATCGGTCTCGCCGCCGTTCTGAATGATTCTGAAGTGATGCGCTAACAACGAACAACATTTCATTTTTATTACCTATTCATACCTACCTATACATAGATATACCTAACCTAGATGTAAAATTAACGGGGTAATTACGTAACACACTATCAGTAGCAATGGCTTTAATTTTGATAGCTCAACAATATTCATTGCGTTATTAAATTTGTTCATCATCTGCCTAGCCTTATCCCAACTATCTTGGAGTCGGCTTCCAGTCTAACCGGATGCAGCTGAATACCAGTATTTTACATGGAGCGACTGCCTATCTGACCTCCACAACCCAGTTATTAGGTAATACGATACTCCTTGGTAAGACTGGTTGTCAGACTTTCGGGCTTCTGACTACCCGTAACGACTGTCAAAGATCCATGAATGACAGCTGGGACCAACGGCTTAACGTGCTACGAGGCACGGAGGGGTCTCGGTATGTAAAGATGATCACCTATCCACAGACCAACCGCGGCAAGCGTAGCTTAACCTGATCGATCGACCTGCGCGGCTGTTATCATTTAGCCACGGGCCCCTACATATTTATAAAGCAATGGATTAGCAAAGTTCCTTCAAAATGATTCAGTTTGTGATTGATCGTGTGTTACGCTGGCCAATTCTATTCCAAGGATCTTTCCTCCTAACTACAATGGCCGATACACTGAAATGCACATAACCGTCAATTAACTAATACCGTACAACCAATTAAAGAATCAAGGAAAATGAAAACCATTTATTTTAAAACAGAAGAAACTATGTACGATATACTCTATGAGCCAGCATTTAATAACTTACGAACCACCATACCAGCACCATAATCAGCCTATAATGCTCCCACTGCGGGGACACAGGCCTCCTCTCTTCAAGAGTGGGCTATAATCTACCACGCAGGCCCAGTGCGGGCTGGTAGATGTCACATGTCTTCGACACACGAACCAATTGAGGCGGGGTTTTTAATGCATTTTAGTAACCAACAGACCAAAATAAAAATACATGAAGATAATAATTTAATCTAGAGATCTAACATTACATACAATCTAAAAATAAACGACAATTTAATTGTTCTTTTAGTGCAGGAAGCGCCATTTATAATGGACACTGCTTGATTTACTGCCGAGATAAAGTAAAGAGAAACCAAGCGGTAACTGGTATCCTATTCACTGATGAATATTTGGTTACCGTGATGAAGTTAATTAATTGTGTACATACGGAAGTATGGATACCTATATCACAGATTACTAAATAGATGGTAGATAGTTTAACATGATAATATGAGATTATCTAAAAACTGACTATGAGAAAGACATCTGTATTAGGTAGAGTAGAGAGAAAAGCAAAGTATTCCAAAACATCAGTAGATATCCCATGTAAAGGGAATGATATTATAAATAATAATGCTTAAAAATTTATCACCTGTCCCATAGAAAACTTCAATACCTACCTACTCGACCTAAACGTATGGACGGCTGAATTTCTATTCGCGATTACGATGTTGGTCCCATGGACAAAATTGTTAATTTTAATGGTCTGTACCAAACCCTTAAAGGCTGGTCTTTGAAAACTAATCCTGTATTTATGTGTTTTAGTTGTTGAATAAAATTTTGTGTTTATTTGACGTTTTCATTAGGTACTTATAAAAGTAAAAAAAATATGGAGTCTATGATTAACAAAATAATCAGTCTTACATAATCAACTAACCGTTCTTGCACTTTATTTGGTGACTCCCCGAAACTTATGATTAGCCTTATGACTAGATTACCACGTCAGGAAAGGTAATCCAAATTGTAGTTTTTTGGCAAGTGTTGCTAGAATAAACTTTGAATCTGCAAAATTTCTAATTTTGACTATAAATCAATTGATAGGTATATGTAACCCCGAAATAATGATAATTCAGATCATAAAGTCTATCATAATATTGAAACTACACCTTGCTAATGAACTTGACATCATATACCTTCGAACATACACACCTTGATGTCCACGCAACGAAGCGTGTAAATCGGCTTATATCGTCGGCAGCTTTGTTCTACAGTCTAAGCTTATCGTATGTGACTGGGCTATTAACTAATTGTAACAGACATGGGTGTAGCCTGGCGTGACATCGCGTAGTTAACAGTAGACAGTCGTGGGCATACCTAGTAATTGTACGGATTTGGATGAAATTTGGCACACGGGTAGACCATTACTTTGTTTAGGACATAGGATGCTTTTTTTCCGATATTCCCACGAGATCGAGGCGTATACGGGCGAAACCGTGGGGCGCAGCCTAAAAAGGATAAAGGAATATTTAAGAATAAATAAAGAGAAGGACGCTGTCTACATCTATCTATTGTCCTATCGCAGGTATGTTGGAAGAGATTTCTCATGAAATAAGCATCACGTTTGTATCTATTTTTCTGCTCTGTTTTTCCTTGTCTGTTTATATATGTGCGTACATAAATGGTAAATAAATAAGGACATAGGTTGACCAATCTGTCAAATTGCACGACAGGCGGTTCAGTGGTGTTGGCGTAAAAATGTAACAGACAGACCACAAAGTATATTTTCGCCCATTTCTTATTATTATTATCAAGATTCTCTCCTAAGTTATCATTAGCTAAGTACACACATAAAGTCATGGCTCTCTTCCTAGTGTTAGCTTACTCAGTGTGAAACTATCATGCTAATGTCATACCTAGGTGCCAACTTATTACCATTTTTTTCGCCAGACGTGTGCATGGCGCATTCACCCCTGTAACACAATACCTATATGATTTATTCTCACACTGGCGTAGGTATTGTGTAACATTTCATGAACAAAAACCGAGTACATTAACCTGGCATCAAGTGCCTATCGCAGAACACATCACGGATTCATTACACTGATTATTATGAAAATGACATCATTGTAGAAAAAAATCTGTAGCTACTGTACAAAATATCCATGTTACAGTAAGATTTAATTAAGACGGAATTAATTACTATTTTCGTTGTTTCAAACAATCAACTCAGCCTATCGCAGTCCAGTGCTGGACATAGGCCTCTCCCAGGCTGCCAAAACACCCTGTGCAGTGTGCTCCGTTTTCCGCATCCAGTCTTTCCGGATCGTATCACACTACGTTTGCCGATTCGCGGTCTGTACTCTCGTCTGCTCAACCGGCCATCGGTCCTTCAAAAAATCGCAAACATGGCCAGCCCACTGCCATTTCAGCTTGCTTACTCGGCAAGTATGTCGTCGTTTACTTCAATAAAATTATCAAATCATGAAATTAATTCCCTTTGCCTTGTCTTGTAGTTGTTCTTCCAAGATTTCATTTCATATTCGAAGAATAGAGACAACCACTCCGTGCCTCGGAAAGCACGTTTTAAGCAGTTGGTCCCGGCTGTCATTCGTGGATCTTTGGCAGTCGTTACGGGTCGTCAGAAGCCCGAAAGTCTGACAACCAGTCTTACCAAGGGTATCGTATTATAATCTAGTAACTGGGTTGTGGAGGTCAGGTAGGCAATCGCTTCATGTAAAATGCTGGTAATCAGCAGCACCCGGTTAGACTGGAGGTCGACCCCAACATATTTGGGAAAAGGCTAGGCAGATGATGATGATTCGAAAAGTAGAGAAACAGACAGACTTCCTATGTTTCTTTCCTATTCCCGTATTTTTATCAAAGTCCCCATATAATAAGTAGGTCAATAGCAAAACTCGCAATCACAACCACTATCGATTGCTATTCGAATCATACTCCATTAGTATTGCTTGATGTGCCAAAAGGCCAGAACATTTCGCATTTCCCCAACTGGATTATCTCTCTCTTTAATCATGTACCATGTTTATTGATACAATGTCACAGATATTTAGAGTATCATTGTGTATGACGCGATGCCCTATTTTAATTTTAATCTGTATTTAATATTTGGAATTGGTCCAATAACGTCACTACCTTCATTACCGAGGAACGATGGGCCTTTGAAAGTTAACACCGCGTGAACCGTTTACGACGTTACTGTACTACGAGTATATTTTCAGCATTAGTGTTGTTGCCTCACGTATCGGTAGTCTGCTAAACTACCTAAAAAAATGGAATAATAGGATAATGTTATGATTCGCGTCGCCATCTCTTTTCCTTTTGTGTCCATGGAGTGTACGATTGCTTTGAACAGGTAAGAATCGTAAGAATGCCACACCCAATTCGATCAACCACAAAGAAAAATCATGAAAAATCAAGGATTTCCCAACCACTTTGGCATTTTCCAAACTTCTCATAATTTCAGCTGAAGTTTCTAACTTTATTTTGAAACGACTTAAATGTACCTAAGCCAAGCAGTCGTTTTAAGTCGCTGCTGTAGGGCACCGTAAAACGATATTTTTTCCTTTGCATAGTTTGTATTGGTACACATTACAAGCCAGAATAAAAACAAGTGTATTGTCAAATGTTAAAAGAAAAGCCTTATTCAAAATCCGTACTAATATTATAAATGCGAAAGTGTGTCTGTCTGTTACCTCTTCACGCTTAAACCGCTGAACCGATTTAGATGAAATTTGGGGTAGAGATAGTTTGAATCCCGGGAAAGAACATAGGATATTTTTTATCCCGATATTCCCACGGGATCGAAACGTATGCGGGTGAAGCCGCGGGGCGCTGTTAGTATTTCATAAAAATAAAATAGTGTCATCATAAAACAATCGTATCACAGAGCTCAAAAAACTTTCTTCGCCGCTTAATTCTCAACAATTTGAACGTAAAGTTTAATGTTTTATGACAATAAAGGGAATTCGATCAACTAAAGAAATGCCTGACAGTTATTCCACTGAGTCGTGCATTTATTTTTTAATTTAATTAAAACTGCAAAATTACTTTTATTTTGGTGGTCATTCGATTCAACTAACATCAAACGCATGGCTTGCTGCTATGCGCTATTGTCGATTACCTAAAAATGTACTTCTTACCGCGCATTAATTTAAAACATAAATATTGTTAGTTTCATAGTTTAGCCTATAAATCTATTCCGAGTCAACAAGCTGGACCGAACAAGGTTAATCTGTATGTATAGATAAGTTTATCCGACATCCGATGCTCTGTGGGATCACAGCGGGGGTGGGATGTAGGTACTTAGGTAGGTAGGTATGTTATATGACACACTTTTGCAGGCTATTGTTAACTATGGAGGGTGCTGTTATAAAAAAAACCTATTATGCCAATGGAAACTTAGAAAATTAGAGAAACGCTTGCGCTACACGATCCTATATTGTAACGTAAATCTTCTCAAAGAGGTTTTTGCAACTGCTCGGTTATTTCAGCAAGGTTTACAACTGACGCCGACGCAGACACATTTCAGTGTTTTCAGCTCGTAATTAATTTCTAAGCTCCATTGATAAAAACATTCAAAGATGTTTCTAGTAATTACTTGTAATCAATTGGAACACTACCCGCTTTTTTTATTGTCTAAGACTTCTACTACACACACATCACTGTATCAGGTACTTACCTAATGTAAGGGATAGTATATACCCAATTTCTCGAAATTATTTGACCTGTATAACTTAATTGTAGGTACAATTAAAGAATGCCCCCAATCATCTAATAGTGGCAAATATCAATCTACATAATGGGCGGGCTAGTTCGATTGACAAATGGTTACTAATAGCTCGGTCAATCTTAGTTACTTATGAGGTCGACCTGCCATTGTACCTATTATGAGCATTTTATTAGAAGAGCATGCAATGTGTTGGTAACTTGTAATCAACAATAATCGTTAGTTACCTACTTAATCGTATAATACTGCAACAATAAAAGACATTAGATATGAACATTATACGTGGCTACGTAAGGATTTCATTGACAAAAAATGTTAATGTCACTTAATGTCAGCTACATACTGAAAAATGTGCATGCTTATTATTATACTAGCTGCGCCCCGCGGTTTCACCCGCGTAAATGTCGATCCCGTGGGAATATCGGGATAAAAACTATCCTATGTCCTTTCCCGGGACTCAAACTATCTCTATACCAAATTTCATCGAAATCGGTCCAGCCGTTTTCATGTTATGTCGTGACAACGGAAAACGGGTTTAATTTTTATATATACAACATGTAACATAATTAACGCACATCCTGAAAGTAGTTTGTTCAGAATCGATTACTGAATTGATTTCTATCATTTTTAATATAGGTAATTTTTTATCCCAAAAATAATTAAAAGTACGTAAATTGCAGTCACACTACCCCTGTACAGTCAAAACTAACTAAAATGGACCGTAACTCAAGGCAATAATACTTTTAAAAGTGCAGTTTTATTTGTATTAATACAAATTCCGTCATTAAATACAAAATAAAGAAAAATGAACCTTATTTCAAGCAAGTTAAAAGTCTACAAATACATTTAGTAAACCGATTTAACCGCACGCACACACTAACAGGCACTGGACAAAGGACACAATAGTTAAAACAACAAAATAATAATATGTCATGCTTGTTTTCGTTCCCTTTCTCCTGCAAACTAAAAACCTGGGATAGAGCGGGATAGCCACCAAGATACCGCACGGCGCGGGCGCGGCAACGATGAAAGAAAGAAAGCTAACTTAAATGTAAACAATACTAGTCACGCGCGGACATTATTAGTGGAAGGACTTCGTAGAGTGTTTGCAAATAATTTTTCGCGCGCGATGTCTTTCCAATACACAAATATTCAGTACACCGAAATGGTGAGGACTTTGGCACGGTGTAGTGATAATGTGGCTCTAGCTTGCAGAACATTCAACCAAAGGTATGGTACCAGAGTAGACCGCAGGACTATGTTAGCTGCTACTCAGCGGCTTCGCGACCACGGAACGTTCCGTCCGAACACGGCCATCGACAGGGGAGCCAATGTGCGTATACGTACTCGTCTTCAAAACGAAATACTGGACTATTTTGATGAGAATCCCCATGCCAGTACCCGAGAAGCAGCGCCACGTTTTGAATGTAGCCATATGCATGTGTGGAGAACACTTCGTGGTGATAAAGAACAACCATTCCACCTCAGAAGATGCCAGGAGTTGACTCCAAACGATTACGCACCTCGCTTGCAGTTCAGCCGCTGGTTATTAGAAAATTGGCGGCGGAACATAATTTGGACAGATGAAAGTACATTCACACGTGTGGGGATGTACAATCAACACAACACACATTTATGGATGCACGAAAATCCTCACGCATGCAGAGTGGATTCCTTCCAACACCGTTTCTCAGTTAACGTCTGGGCCGGTGTCATTGGTACATACATACTGGGGCCTGTGTTTTTACAAAGATTAACAGGAGACGCATATTTACTGTTTTTACGAGAAACTCTACCTACGCTGCTAGAAGACATACCTCTTCATAATTTACAAGAGGTATTCTACCAACACGATGGTGCCCCTGCTCATTTCACTAAGAGTGTTCGACAGCACCTTGATGATGAGTTTGGAGAGCGCTGAATCGGTCGCGGCGGCCCTGTTCAGTGGCCTCCCAGATCAGCTGATTTAACGCCTCTTGACTTTTTTTTGTGGGGACGTATTAAATCGTTAGTTTATTTTAGTGAGACGACAAGTGCCGAGGACCTAAAAAATAGGATAGTGAACGCTTTTGAAATAGTGAAAAATGACACTGAAGTTCTTTCTAAATTAAAGCATCAATTAAGAAAACGGGCATTAAAATGTATTGAACAAGGTGGTGGACATTTTGAAAGTGTGTTAAAAATACAACGTCGTATAAGTGTTTAGGAAAATTGTAAGTTAAGTATTTGATTTTTTAAATTATTGTAAATACATATCTTGATTCACATCTTTCAGTATCGCCTCTTTTTAGCAGTTTATTATTATTTACATTAGCAAAACATTTTGTAACGAATATTGCCTATTGGCATTGTATCATAATTAATAAACAAAATTATTGAGTCGACAGTCCAAAGCCTGAACAGTGTGATGGAAAGATACAATCAAAAATGTAGACAATAAACAGCTCGGAGTTCGGACATCTGTTAACCGCTCTCTCGACCAGCTGCACGGGGTTTTTCCCGTTAATGTTCATATTTCTCGTAAACAATCGTGTATTGTCGCCTTTTTTCGGCACTAATAGCGACGTGTGCGACTGTGTGCGTTCGTGGATTTCTACTGTGACCACAACATTCTTCCGGAATTAGGATAGCTAATTTAATAAATAATCAATGCTTAAACATGTTTAATTAAAAATTCTGTGTACGTATTATGATTATAACACAATATACTAATTGGGGTGTCTGAGGGTGTGCGTTAATTACGTTACATATTATAGATTGGCAAAACATGTCCTAAATTGTACTTTTACCATTTTTTTATAAGTACCGTGTTTTTATGCAAATCGATATAATAAACTGTACCTATTAGATACTATAATAACAGCCCCACGGGTCGATCGTTCAATTTGATCCGTCAGTCCGTGGATAGGTGACCATCTTTACATACCTACTGAGACCTGAGACCCGCCCGTGCCCAGGAAATCATGTTAAGTCGTTAGTCCCGGCTGTCATTCGTAAAATTTATATGGGGACCCCCCTAAGGCATACCCTATCCAAATCCATAAAAAAAATAATTTTTGAAATCGATTTTCAATTGCCGGAGATACCGCATAACAAACATAAAAAAAAAAACATACAGTTGAATTGAGACCCCCTCCTTTTTTGAAGTAATTTAAAAAGGCTAGGCCGATGATGAATGACAATCGCAATAAACTAAAGATCAGATTTTTCCTATGAAGACCATAAATGCACTGCAATGGAACCAGTACTATTCGGTACTGTATACGAATCCTTGAAATGATTCACTGAGACCTAATCTTGATCTATGTCATTAGATCTCGCTACAGACTTCTCTTAGGTTAATCAGAGCAATTACTAATTGGTTAGGTCAGGGGACCGGTCCAGAGTTAAATGAAAGTTTAACTGCATTTTCATACTAGCTGCGTTGCTCACTGTTTCACTTGCATTCTTCGGGAACGTTTCATGTTTATGGCTAAAAACTATCCTAAGCATTATTAATAATCCGGGGCAGAGCTACCTTTATGAGCCAGATATCATCAAAATTCTTTCATGTAAAAAAACATCTTCACAAACCCTCAATATTACTTCATATTAGTAAAGCAAAAGACAAGAGTAATGTTGAAAGCAGATATGTAAGGCAGACAATAAAGTTCATACAATAAAACAGGAGACAAAATAAATACCGAATAGTAGTTTACGGTAGATGCTCTCTACTCTATGAGAAAGAAAAGAGCATCAATGTTTGGATTTACTGCCACATCAGCAGAGATAATGACAAGTAATATAAATAAAACACCATGGGAACATGTACAGTCGCCAGCAAAATTGCATGGGTACCTTAGTGTCTATTTTCCCGTGAACGTTTGAATTCAAGTTTTCGAAAATAAACTAGATGGCGTTGGTTTCTTCACAACTATGACTAATTTACGAAACGTAAGTAAGGAGTTAGGAAGAAACGAAGGAATTACAAGGCTAATACATTTATCTAATTGTTACATTACAATTACCAGCATACGTAGCTTAAATGATAAAAATAATAATAGAAACCGATAGGAATATATTTATTAAGCTAACGAGTGGGTATTTTAATAATTAATTTAACATTTGAATTGGTAGGTAGTTACTTAGCAACAGGAAAAAAGAGCAGATTCATTGCAGGTAAACAGGCTCGCCTTGTGGGCTCGCAAAAAAAGGCACTATAAAAATTATAGAGGTTTATTTCTTACAGTTTATTATTCAAATTTAATAGTCAGTTTATTAAATATTATAGGTATAACATTATAATATTATGAAGTTATTGAGGCGATAGCTTAAGTATTCGTTTCCAAAATCGGAAAGAGGATTGAAGCTTATGTAACCTCAATAAAAACAAACAGGAGACCAGGTTATTTTATTACAAAGGTCAAACGGATTAAATGGATACTAAATAAGTAGGCTAAAAACTACAAAATTGCACAAAAACATATCAAATGGTTAGTAGGCAACATAAAAAACTAAAAACTATGTTGTTTAAACTTAAAGTGTTCGTAACTTTTTAAATTATTAAAAATACGTAAGTTATAGTTTATACACACATAACCAGGTCTCCAGTCAATATAAATAATATTATCTAAGTATAATTATTTAGCTCGTAGCTACGTAACCACTTGTGTATCGCGTATTATTTCGACGCCACAAACATAAGCGTCCGTGTTCACTGGACTTAAAAGTTTTTTCATCTGTAAAGATGACATTACTCCAATCGAAGTTTATGTGATCCAAAGCGAACTGTAATCTTGCCCTTTTATGGTTTTCCGCGAGCAAGGGTTTCACAGCATGCCTCCGCGGCACAAGTTTTGACGCGGCTCCGTGTCAAAACTTGTGTCAAATAAACCAGCATAGTGGTTCGGCGGCAGAAATCCATTTTCTTCATACTGCCTTATCATGGTTTGATGCTGCCATGTGTTTTATAAGTCGTGGTCTACCAGTTCTTTGATGGTGTTTCAAAGAACCCTCCTCTTCAAATCGTCGTACTCAAAGAACAACTGTTTTTCTCTGCAATAATAAAACAGAAATATATAATACCCAATAATGATTATTATGTAGTATAGTAACAAAAAAATAATGCAGTTTTTAATATAAAAGTAAAAATAAAACTACTTACGTTTACACCGGTCTCTGGCTATTTCTGACAAGTTTTTGGCTTGATTATTCAAAGCAATTATATGAGCTCTTGTAACGAAATCAATATTATAACTCGTGCTCGTTTTGGTATAAGTAATCCGCCTGATCATAAATAAAAACTGAACAAAAGGCACTCGAACGAGGTAATCGAAATGAACTTAGCGAACGATCAATTGAGCTGTCATAAATCTTCGATCTAAGTATTATTCATACCACCTACCAATTATTTATAAATCCATATTCAACCTACCCTCTCAAGTTTGAAAACTAAAACTTAGAAAATCAGATACCTACCTACTTATAAATTGATATTCAATTTTAACATAGTAGGTTAATAATTAGGAACAATTTTCTTTAAAAAGAAACTATTAATTATAAATTGTTTGAATGTTTGAAGAGACAAAAAGAAACTGCAAAAATATTTTATCATATAAAGCAAAGCAACGCCATCTAATAACAGCATAATTCAATTTTGTTAGTCGTTAACTGGTCTTACGCTAGATGGCGTCATTTCTCGCTTCATACGATTTTGTTTCTGTACTACCCATGCACTTTTGCAGCCTACCGTACTTACTACATGGTAATCTATTTTTAATGTCAGAGATGTTCCATGGAACGTTACCGTGTTGTTCCGGGAACGGGATGAACGTTGCGGAAGATGCAATGTGTACGGAGTTACGGACTTCGGAGTCTTTGAATTAGTTTTATGGACGAAATGTTAGTACACACACCGGATGTATTGATGTAATAGACGTGTAAAAACCGGGAACTGTTTTTAGAATATGGGTGTTAAATAATTGTGAATTTGTGACACGAAGTTGCAGTTTGCAATAATTTTTGTACTAAATCCCTTAGCCGTAACACTATTACTACCTGATGATGCATAACCCAGAAATTGAAAATCGGACCAAAAAGTTTTTTGATCGGTACATATCCCAATCGATTTGAAGATCGAGGCTTACCTACACACAACGAAACATTTTATACCCAGTTATCAAAACGAAATCTTACTAAGTTTTTTTTTCATATTTCAGGATATATTTAGTAGATATGAAAAATATGTACTTATATAAAAAAGTGGGAAAGAATCAAAGGGCATCAAAAGATTCGTCCACATTTCGGTGAACAGGAAAAGTGCCCAAAAGGCTGGCAGCATTGCCACGTTGTACTGCGATGCTGATTCATGATGAATCATGGTAAAGTAGAATAGTGAAACTGTGGACACAGTAGTTACTTAATGTGCGAATTAACTCTAATACGGTAAAAAAACAATGTCATACTCATGTCAAAGAGGCTTTGTGTAGCTCTAGCTCTAGAAACAACAGACACCACACACCTACGTGCCAATGAGAACCATTTCTCTCTAACCATCTAATCACGCGCCGATGCCATAAAAATAAATTACGTGAAACTTATTTATTGACCAGAAAATGATTGCTTAGGTATTGAAACGTTGAAATTACACCTCATAAACTATCTTATCCTTAGTGTTTATTAGTGTAAGAAATCAATATACTATTAATGTTTTTATGGGTATGGGCTATTAGTTTTCTATTATTAACGGTAATAAGATATTTACATCTATACCTATAAAACCACCGTCAAAATATTATTAAGAGAAAATTTGTAACGCCATTTAGATATTTTTACACTATCCAGGTATTACCTAAAACAATGATTACCGTGCCGTTAGTACCGTTGTACCCATAGAAATCTTTCATATATCTATGGTTGTACCTATGAATAGTAGGACGGAAATGACAACATTAATTATTCTAATAGCTAAGTATACTGAATCAAATTAGCTCTTATAATGGTTTTCTCTCTTGCCAGGTTGCACGCCCACAGCCTTCTGGTTGCTGAACCGACACGGCTCCCACAATCCTGAGGCTCACGAAATCGCTGAGCTGCAGAAACTTGGCGACCTCAAGAACAATATTGTTACCAACTACAAGAATGGCAACTTTAGGAACACTAATGTAAGTAAAATTCTAATAATAATTCCAAAAATCAGCATGAAGATTACAGGGAGATAGTGAGTGAAATAGAACCGGAAAAACGGGAGAGTTTGTAGTTTAATTCGATCCAGCCTGTCCCTTCTCCCCCAGCGACGCCCTAAGCCGAGGTCCATGGTCGTTGCCAAGGTCCGTACCTACCCCACTTAGCGTGTAGACGCTTAGTTTTTATGTTTTTTTAACCACGGGCCTTACGTTAAGCACTAGGTATTAAAAAAAATGGCGATTTCTAGGCCTTTGAAACATTTGATATGGGTGTTCTTGTTGAAGCGGTATGGTTTATTTAATAACACTTACTTTAGGGATTCGTTTTGATCAACACAGCAAATAGTGTCAACAACGAATTTCTAATAACGAAGAACTCAACAAACAGCTAGAAGTAAGAAACGACTAACAAAGTTGTATGTCCAGAATGTTTGGTTTCGTAGACACGTGCAAATAGTTTACTCGCCTTACTTACCTTGGAAGTTTGACTAGGTACAAAGCTATGGAAATATTCCGTTCTATGTACGATTTTGGTAAAGTTCCATGAGGTGGCAACTATGTATTAGCACTTTGTTGCAGGCAGGCTTCATCGATTTGCCATTTCTTATCTTAATTTATGAGGTCCGTCATGTCAGCGCAAAATGATTACAGAAAAACAGGGCCTCAAGAATTTACTGGAACAAACATTACCATAGTTCCATGCTTTTTATAGATCGCAATTTGTAATAATTATCACCGTAGAATATTATTAATAGCGCTGTGTGACCTAATCCCTAAGTCACGCTTTTCTGTGACTTAAGTTGTCTATTTTTATACAGCAAAGCGTGAATTAAGTGCGGGTTTAGATCACATATGAGCAATAAAATAGCATACGATACATATGTGTCTTGAAGTCTATTAATGCACGGCGTTAGCATACTTAAGTCACACGTTTCGTAATGTACTATTTCGATTCGGCTATGATGCCATCGAAATTTTTCGAACATATAAAGTAATGGATTAAAAATATCCTTCAAAATGATTCAGATTGTGACTGAAACTGTGTTACGCAATTATGGTGCTAGGCTACCTAGATATTCTTCCTCTCGACATGACATTTCGTAAAGACTAGCTGTTGCCCGCGACTTCGTCTGCAACCCAGGATAAAAGTAGTCTATGTCCTTCTCCAGGTCATGGTCTACCCACGTGCCAAATTTCATCCAAATCCGTGTAGCCGTTTTAGCGTGAAAGCGTAACAAACAAACAAACTTACTTTCGCATTTATAATACTAGCTGCGCCCCGCGGTTTCACCCGCATAAGTTTCGATCCCTTGGGAATATCGGGATAAAAAGTAGCCTATGTCCTTTCCCGGGACTCAAACTATCTCTATACCAAATTTCATCTAAATCGGTTCAGCGGTTTGAGCGTGAAGAAGTAACAAACATATAAACACACACACACACAAACTTTCGCCTTTATAATATTAGTGTGATAGTGTGATTATAAAGTTAGGTTTGTCTACATTGCTAATCATACAATCCTTTTGAACTCTAAATTTCTCCACAGCAACGCATCTGCTCTTCGGACCTGAACCTCCTAGAACAATGGCAGTGGAACAACCGTCACAACGCGACCTTTGCTGGAGACCTCACTGCCGACGGGTACATGACCACGCAGCAGCTGGCACAGGCTTGGAAGCAGAAGTTCCCTGGACTTCTTACTGCCAACCGACAAAACTACTTGGTAAGTTTGGTCTCGCTTTTATTATACTTCTTGCGACTAGAACAAAAGAATAAAGTTTTGCCATACTTTCATATTTTCGGGCAATAGTCCTCTTTCACTTCTCTCTATCTAGGGCTACTATGGCCTATACCAGGGGGTCTACTCTATAAGTCTGTCAACCAAGATACGGGCCCGTCCGAAAGTAGTTGATACGTCAAACCAAGTGTTAAATTAGGATTTCGGACAGGCAAATACTCGTACATAGCGGGAGTAGGAACAACTGTCAAATTGTGAATTCTATTATTCTTAGTTCGGGCTCCGAACTAATCATGTCCGTAATTGATACGGAGTAGTTAGCACCCGTAACTTCGCCGAAACTGCGGATTTCGTGCATATTGAGTAGACCCTGAGTCTTGAGAAGAGCTTGGCGCAGTTTTACAGCTTGCGCTTATTGACTGATTTAGTAATTACTTAAGTGGTAATCTTGTTACGTGCACAGTGACAATACTGCGTGTTCAAACTTCAATATCTCCGTAACCGAAGGTTCCCAGGCATGGTCCAATATATAAAAAAATCGCAATGACGGAAAGAACATGACTAAACTTTTGACTTCCTTTACATATTACATTTGGATACGAATTAAATCAAGATTATTTCCGACATCCTCTGTTGAAAGTTGAAATCATGTATGAATCCCGTTAGCCTATATCTGTTCGGTAATCGACTTATAGACATCCTGTCCAAAAACGGTTTATCAATCTAATCGGCACTTACATTACCGTTTCGGTACAAAAATGAACCAAAACTTAACGCTATTGTGAACGTGATCCGCATATCCAATGCTTATAAAACCTACGAGCAAAGATTACCCAATGGGTACGAGAAAGTACTTACGTAACGGCCCATTCCACACCTACGGACAAAACAAAACAATGCCGGCAATGCAATTGACTTTCATAAGTTGGTAGAGGAAAAGCAATAGGACTATATCCTTCGTTCCATATAGCAGCTGTAGTGGAATTTCATTATCGATGCTTCCAGCATCTTGTGGTTTCGAATATCTGTAATAAGTACTATGTGGAATACATAGATAAATTGCTAGCTAAGTAGGTATGCCATTAATATCTTAATGTCGCATTTGGTTCAGTTTTTAACCGACTTTAAAAAAGTTCTGTATTCGACCCATATGTATGTATGTATGTTTGTATGTCCGCGATTATCTCAAAAACTACTGAACCGATTTTGATAATTCTTTCATTAGTGTGATCTACATACTTTCAGGAAGGTTTTAGTATATAATACATTAGGTAATTATTCTTATGTACGAAGTTATATGCATAAATGTACTGCATTTCCGGCATTTCTATGCGAATTTTGATAATTCTTCGAGTTGTGTCTTCAATTCTTCAATGCACTACTGTTAATTGAATTTATGTGGGGTAGGTACAACTAAAAAATGAAAAATAAAAACTTTTTTACAAAATAAAACAACCGACTTCAAAAAAAAACACTACAAAGTGAAAAATAACTTTAATTTCGGAAGTCGGTGTCAAAAAACGAAAATGCGGAACCAAAGACACCGACTTCCGAAATTAAAGTTATTTTTCACTTTGTAGTGTTTTTTTTTTTGTAAAAAAGTTTTTGCCTTGATGAATTTGCGATTTCGTCAACTTCGGAAATCTGGGGGCACGGTAGTGGCTAGACGAACAAAAGCAACAAAAAGCATAGCAAGCCGTACATTTTGATCAAGATGTAAATTGTGTAGCGTAGAGTTTGGCCTTGCAGAGATAGGGGCTTGGCTCTATATTAGACATGATAACTTTTTAACGGTGAAAGCGTTAAATGTAAGCTTTACATGAAATGTTTTTGATGGGCAACTTATACCTACCTATAAATTTACGTTTAAAGTTCAATATTGTTGTTTAGTGATCTAGTTTCATAATAGGTCGACTCGGTCCGGCACCCTATCAATATAACACACTATCAATCGGAATAAGAATCATTTCGAAGCCAATTGCTAATCCATTAGTTACTTTATAAGTTCGAAAAATTTGTCTGCTCAACACGTAATCAACGCAATGAATGTTGTTGAACTGTCAAAAGGAAACCGATTCCGATTGATAAAGTGTTACGCAATTGCCCCGCAGTTCAATATTTTTAAAACTGCCTGCTCGCTACTCTGGTGTACCTATTTTCAAAAGATATAACTCAAAATTGGAAAAAACAATTTGTTGTGAAATTGTTGATACCTTGGCAGTGTTTTTAACCGCAGCATGCGGGCTAATTAACAACATTACTCCTTAATTTATTGCAGTGATAAAACAGATTCAGGGACAAATGATTTAAAGCAGAGTATTAGTTTAGTTCATTATGTAGATAGTAGATATTTTCTCCTACTTACTGCAAATTCACTTCCTACATTGTCTCGACTTCTCAGTTCTCCGAGACGTTTGTGTGATATACCTAAATTATAAGAATAGTATGATATAATATAATATAAAATGTATGATTAATGACAATTAATATAATATAATGTAAACTGTATAACTGTAACAATGAGTATGTACTTATACTTTTTTAATTGATAACCATTTAAATTGCAATGCCTTAACAGGCAACTAAGTTCTATGAACCTACCTACCTATTGTTAACATCTTCGTAATTATGTACAGTTAGTTCGCAATGAAGAATTTGAATTTGAACGTTACAATTGAAATCCACCTATCATTTCAACCTAGTCATCTTTCATAGTTTGTCCTAGATATCTAAACAACTACACTGCTCTCCTACCATGACCCATTCGCTCCAAGAAGGACCATTACGTTTTCAGTGACATTACGTGTTCTACGGCATGACTCATTTCGACTGTTTACTGGGTGACGCTGACGTCAGTGCACTCGTTTCATGTTTTATGTAACTTTACATGAGTTTGTTTCGTGAACTTGTGTTATTTATAGTATTTTGGTTCTAACTTTTGATCTCTCGCCATCTATTTGGTATTTCGCCTGATCATCTTTGTCATGTCATCCACCCTTCGTTCAAGCATTATAGTTATAAACAGAAGTAGTTAATTTGAAAGACTGAAAGTTTTTATAAGGGTAATTACATGCCGACAATCAAATGCCTCACTGCGATACCTCTCGGTCGCGGTTGGATGTCACCTCCATGTAAAACAAATGCGTGCTAATAGGCACGCACGCATGCTATCATGCCAGACATCGAGGTCAACCCCCAAGCAGCCCGCGATTTATCACAGTGAAGTATCCTTCGGAAATAATTTTTACAAATAGCCTATAGTGCCCAATAGCTGTGCCTGCGACTTCGTTCGCGTGCATGACGCATAACGTCCTCATTTTTTTGCGCGGAGCCGTAATTCTTTTTCTAAAATAAAAGTAGCCTAAGTCACTCCTTATTACATCAGCTATCTGCCAGTTAAAGTCCCGCCAAAATCGGTCCAGCCATTTCAGAGATTAGCCGGAACAAACAGACAGACAGACAAAAATTGTGAAAAATGTTATTTTGGTATGTGTACCTACCGTGTATACATTCATTGCATTTAGTAAAAAGCGGTTATTTTAATATTACAAACAGACACTCCAATTTTATTTATTTGTATGTATACAGGGTGAAATTGAATTCATGGGCATCCTTTTAAGGGGTCATTAATCATCATTATGAACAACTTTTACTATGGGACCAAATCTGAAATTGCGAAAAAAAATCAGCTCTTCCGTACATCTTGACGAGTTATGTGAACATAAATGCAAGGAACAGCTCATTTTTTTTCGCGATTTTAGGTTTAGTCCCATAGTAAAAGTTGTTCATAATAATGAGTACAATGACCCCTTAAAAGGATGCCTATGAATTTAATTTCACCCTGTAGATTGTATCGAATCTACATTAGCTTTTTTTTTATCCACAGTTCAAGTTCGTGAACGATCAGCGATCGAGCAACACTTTCAAGGCGTTCACGGAAGGATTGTTCGGAGACCAAGCAGAGGGTTTGGACATACCTAAGGAAAATGACGAAAAATTGCTTAGGGTAGGTACAATCCCACTAGCGCCACTATTATTTTAGCACCAAAAAAGTACCTATATGTAATTCTAGATTTCCTGGTTTTAAAACCTATGCCTATTAATTTCGTAATGACTGTTATGAATGTGGTGTATTCTAGATTTGTTTGAATTTTACCAATTACAAGATCATTAGTACACTAATATCCTTGCTTGATACAAATGAAGTCGGTTAAAAAGTTTTGTGTTATGCGTGACATATTATAGCAGTTTTGTCTCTTATAGCCGTTTAAGTTCTGCCCAGCGTGGACAAAGGCTGTCGGAGATAACAACGACACGATGTCACAACTGAACATCTTCGAGTCCAAGAGGGAATACAAAGAGGTGAGTTTAATAACGATTATTAGAATAAATAATTATTGTATTTTTTTCAATATACCGACAGGCAAAGAGAGTCATATGGTAGACTGGGTGGAATGCCATGCGGCCGCAATTTTGAAAAATATGTTGAAAATATGTTAATGACGTCACGAGACTCACGACTGCTAGTTGACTAACAAGTTGATCGGCTAGTGCTACTAGCGAGTTAGGAATAGTTAACTGATTATTAAATATGGTAAAAATATAACCCACCAAAACATTTTAATGTAAAATTTTGCCAAAACGAGACCACATAATATGGCTCGCACTGTCAAAAAGCAAGAAAGAAGAAGAGAAGAGAAGGTTATCAGATCTCATGTAGAGCCAAGCTTCTAACTATACACGCCCTAACTCTACACGCCCTAACTCTATACGCCCTATCTCTACATGCCCTAACTCTACACGCCCTAAATCTACAAGCCCTAACTTCACAAACTCTACACCTTAGTCACAATATGTGGCTTGGCCGTTCCGTTACTACAAGAACTATTGTATAACAGTAATTATGAACAGTGAATAAATTATTCACCTTACGCCCATGTGATGGTAGCGAAATGGTGCCGCTGCAGCTGCGGCATTAAGGGCCTTATGTCTTGCCACTAACTTTTAACGGACTCGCAGAGGTTGCATGTAAGCACTAAATAGGATATAATCTCTACAGTACCTACTTACAACTGAATGGAAACGGACCAACAGTTCCCTAAAGAACCTATGGCTCTGTGCCCAAAAATTTTGGTAAACGAATATTACAATGGATACCTTCTCTCCTCTGTACACACGCAAAGACCTTAGTCCAGAACTAATTAATACAAATGAGAGCATAGATTTTAACATGACCGTGATGACCTTGGCCGTACATTTAATTAAGTCGGTAGGTATCTACTTACATTTCGGGGAAACATACATATTTTTTGTGTTAATTTTCGATGTGCGCTAATTGGGTCTGTAAGGTCAGTAAAAAAATAAAAAATCAGGGCGTGTTAAAGGAGGTGAATCAGTGTGTGCCCGACAACTACGTGCTGAGGCGGAGACGGCCGCAGCTGCTGGCTGTGCCGCGCGGCAGGACTAACTTGCTTCTAAAAGCGCCAGTTACTCGCGCCATACCATAAATATACAGGGTGTTACGGAAAGGGTATATACAAATGGGTTGAAGAGTGTATCTGGTCTAGAATCTCTGTTCAAAAATTCAGCTCAAAAGCATTAACTTTGAAAATGCTTAATATTTTTTTATTTCGACATCACGGCGCTGCACTGGCGCGCGGTGGCGTGATGTGCATGTACTAGGCGCACAGACACACTACAGATAATGGATAATGACCCTCGTAGTGCGGTGACACGTTTGTTATGATTTCAATTTAATAAACTATCGAAATAAAAAAATATTAAGCATTTTCAAAGTTACTGCTTTTGAGCTGAAATTTTGTACAGAGATTCTAGACCAGATACACTCTTCAACCCGTTTGTATTAATATACCCTTTCTGTAACACCCTGTATGAAAGATTTTTTTACATTTCTATGCGCCATACGTACACTCAATGAAGTCGCCGAAAGGATTGTCATTTTTTCCTGTTCTTTGAATGAATTCGCAATAATTTGTGTTACAATTTGTAAAATAAGTATAGCTAAGTACCACCCTATTGCTTTGGGATATTCTGTAATGATAGAAGTGTTGTGTTCAATAAATAAATAAAATAAAATAACGGTTAAAACAATTTGCCCTAATCACGTCCGGAATAACGTGTCCCTAATCCTATTTTTTTTTATCAGTATTTTTGATGCCTACTTTAGGTGATCTTTATGTATGAATGAATAGAATGAACACTAACTTTTAACCACAGCCTCGTCCGCGTGGGTGGCGGAAAATATCCCACGGGAGCGTATCTACTATGTTTCCTATCTATCTATCCGTTAATAACAGTTACTATCTGTGTGCCAAATTCGTTCCGCCATTCAGACGAATAGCTCACCGGCACGGAAACTTGGCCACTCGTGATTTTGCTGATTATTTGCATTAAAAAATTTGCATTTGCATTTATGACAATAAATTAAGGGTAAGTGGCTTTAATACGTGTCTCTTATGCTTTAAGAACTTAGAAATTAAAAGATTACCTCACCAATAAATCAGTTTTTAAAATCACGCACTTTCACTGAAATTAGGAATTTTTCACTATAAATTTAAAAACACTACAAAATAAAAAATAAGGTCTTTTTCGTTACTGTCTATACGTTTTAATATCGGGTGTTTCCTCCTCTAGCCCTGATAACTGCCTGCATTCGATCTGGCATACTTTGGATGATGTTTCGGACATCAACTTGCAGTATACTGCGCCAAGCGGCCAGCGCTGCAGTTCGGAGCTGGTTTAGAGTTTCCGGCGGGTTGGAGCTGGACTTTATCTTTCTTTTGAGCATGTCCCAGATATGCTCAATTGGGTTTAAGTCTGGGCTACGAGCTGGCCATTGCAATTTTTGTATGCCAACCTCTTCCAGATATTCTTCAACGCAATGTGCAACGTGTGGGCGTGCATTATCGTGCATTAGGAGGAATTGGTCGTGTCCAATGAACCCCGAATATGGCATTACGTGTTCCTGAAGAACTTCCTCGATGTATCGAACAGCTGTTAGCCGATTATCGACGATAACCAACTCTGTACGTGCGTCGGAACTTATACCTCCCCATACCATTATTGAGCCTCCATGGAAACTCACTGTTTGAGTGGTAGTAACGGGTAAAAACCGCTCTCCTCTTCTTCGCCACACTCGTTCTCGACCATCTGTAGAACGTAAAGCTATTCGACACTCGTCTGTAAACAGTACTCTAGCCCATCGCTCGTGGGTCCAGTTAACGTGTTCTCGTGCGAAGTGAAGTCGAGCTACTCGGTGCTGCCTGAGAAGTTCTGGACCTCGTGCTGGTCTACAAGCTTTTAAATTTACTTCCTCCATTCGTCTTCTCACCGTACGCTCACTAACATTAACGCCTCTTACAATTTGAAGTCGCTGGCGTATCTCAACAGCGGTCAGGTAGCGGTTTCTCAAAATCTCCAGGACAATAAAGCGGTCGTCTCGGGCCGATGTGCACCTTACGCCTCCACTGCCTGGCCTGCGGGTGTACTGGCCTGTCTCCTGGTATCTTTTAAGGGCATACTGCATTGATGACCGTGGTACGTTAAGAGCAATAGCAACTTCACGCTGTGTCAGCCCTTGGTTAATTAACGCAACGGCTTGTGAAACCTGTGCTGGTGTTAGAGGCATTTTTATTGCTTTTAAAGCATCTTTAGTTATTGAATTAAAAGCATAAAATCACAATAATTCAAAAACCGAACAGTAAACTTTTCACAACACACAAATTTAAAACGTGAACTTAGTCGCTCAAATGACCCGATTCAACTGTAAATTAAAAGTTTCGTCGTGGTGCATTTAAACATAATGGATTAACCTCATGAACTAAAAGTAAACATTTTTTGACATACCTGCACAACAAACATTCATCAGAAACACTTAAAACTTTTGCTATCGCGAGATAAGCGCTTGGCCAAGATTCCGTGCCGCTGAGTGTATATCTGTGGTTACTATTTTATATTCGTTACAATTATAAAGCTCACAGAAAACCATATTCCCAAATCTTAGTCATATTTAACATTTGTTTAAATCAACGCCAATATCTTCCTTGACCAGATGATGAGCAATATATCCCTCCGTCTGGGCTTCAACTATGACATGCAGAAAGAGATCATTCTCCGCATCTATCAGATCTGCCGGTACAACAAGGCTTGGGACGTCGTGAAGATATCACCTTGGTGCTCGGTGAGTACTTACGGCATTCTCGTGCTTTAAATTTTATAGAATAACAGCCGCACGGGTCGATCGATCAGGTTGGCCCGTGGTTGAGTGACCATGCCAAGACCCCTCCGTGCCTCGGATAACACGTTAAGCCGTTGGTCCCGGCTGTCAGTCGTGGAACTTTGACAGTCGTTACGTTTCGTTGGAAGCCGAGAAGGCTGACAACCAGTCTTACCAAGGGGTATCGTATTACCCAGTAACGGGGTTGTGGAAAGAGAAACCGGCATGTCCTAGAACCAAAATTTCAAAAATATGTGACATCTATCAACCCGCACTGGGCCCGCGTGAGTGGATTATTGCCACTCCCTCTCACAGAGAGGATGCCTGTGTCCTAGCAGTGGAAACGCTGTATGCTGATTATGCTAATGCTAACTAATGGTTTAATCTTGTCCTGCAAAATTTATACAGGGTGTCCCTGGAAGTATGGATCAAATCGAATAGGGACGTGGGCAATGTCATTTCCAAACGTTTTAGCAAAAAAAAAATACTAAAAAAAAATACTAAAAAAAAGAGAAGAAAGATCGAATTCGTGAAAACTATCAGGGCTATCATTTTTTTTTTTTTTAGATAGCCCTCATAGTATTTTTTTATGATTCATTTCTTTGAACACTAAGAGAAGTGATTGAAAAAAAAATTTAAATCGGTCATGACTTTTGAACCGTAAAAAAATTCACTGACATTCTTAGGGTTAAAAAGTTTGGAAATGACCTTGCCCACGCCCCTATTCGATTTGATCCATACTTCCAGGGACACCCTGTATAGTGATCCTTATTTTCATCTTAGAATCCACATTTTTAAAGCCCCAATCAGAAGATCAAAAAGGCAACTCCGTTCTAAAAAAACTTTTTTCCCAGGCCTTCACTCGCGAGGATCTGAAGCGCCTGGAGTACGCTGAAGACTTGTCCACCTACTATAAGTACGGCTACGGATCTGCACTCAACAAGGACATCGGCTGCACCCTCGTCAAGGACGTAATGACCTTCTTCGGCAAATTTGTTGGGAAAGGTAAGTTTATACTCATTAAAAAAAAAAAAATTACAGTTGTGTCTATGCTAAGCAAAGTTTTGCACCATAGCCATTTGTTTATCTATATCTATACTATAAAACCCGACTAGGTACTGAAAGGGATGAAACAAGAAAGTACCTTCCCGTGGTCGCATGCTACCATAGCTTATATTATGTATGCTAGTACAGCGGCATGCGACCACGAGAAGGTACTTTCTTGTTTCATCCTTTTCAGTAGTCGGGTTTTAGTTTTTAAACTTATTTTTTATTTAATTATTTTGGGGTTTATTTCAATAATATTTATATTTTTTGAAATGTGCTAATTAAGCCCTTTCATTTGATAGGTACCCCAAACGGCATGATTGAAAAAAATTTTTTTTAGATCATGACTTGATGTCCGCTAGAGGGCGCCATATTTAATTTAATGTGACGTCACATAGCCTATAACCAACGGACGATCAAGACGCTTCCAACAACACCTCATTTGTCTAAATATGACAAAAAGTTTAGAAGTAATGAGGCAACAGATGAACATACATACATACATACCGGTCAAAATCATAACCCTCCTTTTTGCTTCGCCGTAGTCGGGTAAAAATTAAAGCTGAAGAGTTTGTTTGTTTGAACGCGCTAATCTCTGGAACTACCAGTGGAATTAAAAAAAAAATCCTTGCGCCTTTAATAGCTAGAGGCGCCCTTAGCGTGGACTCGCTTAGTTTATATTTTTATGCCCCGTCTGGAGGCCTTAATTTATTAAGGCATCCACAGGATAGTCCGGTTAAGCAACCTCCTAGCCATTAAATAAAATGAAAACAGATTACCAGTGACGGATTAAGACTACTTGATGCCCTAAGCAATCCACGCCTGTGGGCCCCACTATCCGTATGTCAACTAGAATCGGTCTTTAAACCTTTACCGCCTAAAAAAATTAGTTTTTTTTTGTAAAATAAGATGATGAGATGTAACGTACATACCTTAGAAGTGGAGTAGGTGCGACAACAATAAAAACCAAAGCATAATTTATTTATTTATTGAAATGCTCCTTGCGGCTTTTTCGGGCATTGAATTCACGCAAGATAGTACAATTAACGTCTAATGTTTTTAACATATCGGACTCTATGTATAATATCGATAAATTAATTATCGAGCCTTTCTTGTATCATCTTTGTCCTTTTTTCATTTTTTAATATTTTGAATTTTGAGGTGTGGTTTTTGGTGACGTGAGAGTGAGACGTGATGCCCTAAGGACGGATTTTTTTTGTGCTTCTGGTGCCCCCCCAGACGTGATGCCCTAGGCAATTGCTTAATTTGATTAAGGGTTAATCCGTCACTGCAGATTACCATTACAGTATCGCGCTAGCAGCTCCTAGCGCCACAGTGGACCCACTAATTAAACTTTCAATTATCCACAAAGCAACCCAGAGATCCATCCAATTAATTATGAAATAAATAAATTAACCTTGAACAACATCCTGCATCCTAATTAACCTCAACTAAATGACCGCATACAAAGTAATTGTTGACATAAGAAAATTAAAATGTTTTCCCTAAAATAATGTTGACCTACGGTATTTTTAAATCACACGAAGCGACGCGCGCTTTACATGCGGTAACCAAGCGTGAAGACGAGAAACGTTAGCACTTGGTGAATGCGCAGTGGTAGACCGCGAAATATAAATTTTCTTAGGTTTTTTGCAATTTGTAGGTCAGTGTCAGGTTGTATCTTGATCAAAATATGATTTGCGACTATAATAGACATGTATTTACAGAATTATAGTCATTAGAATCATTAATCTACCATAAACACTTTTCCATACGAGATTTGTTCTTAACGGTAGAAATCTAACTTAGAAAGATGTATTAATGATTCTAATTATTATAATTCTGTAAAGACGTACCTGTTATAGTCGCGAATCATATTTTGATCAAGATACAACCTGACACTGACCTGAAAATTGCAAAAAACGTAAGAAAAATTTAATTTCGCGGGCTACAACTATACGCATTCACCTTAACTCACACGCGCATACACACACACACATTTCCAACTTCGCCATTACAATAAGTCTCCAGCAGTATCGAGACCTGCCCCTTACAAACAGTGTGTTTGTAAATTTGGTAACCACAAGCAAAGTGCGCGTCGTTTCGTGATATAAAAATATTTAAATAAGTACAAGATTACTGGCTGCATACATGCCTTCTGTTGGGACAGGTCAACTCTAAGCTGCAATGGCTCTTTCTTTACATAACTTCTTGCAATGTTAGACTCACATAAATCCTATTAATATGATATTTGGACTTTAAATGAGACCATGACCACCGAGTTTGTTTCGGCATTTCTTCTTAGGATAATTACATGCCAAAGTTGTCTCACCCACTGTGATACCTCGCCGGACCTCGCGGTCGCGGTTTGGCTCGCTACCTGGACGTCATCTCCATGTAAAACAATTAATACATACTAATAGACACGCAGTGAGAGCAGTGGTGTAACGGCCGCGACTTACGAGGTGTAGGTCGTAGGTTCGAACCCAGACAGGCGCTTTACTTCGTGTAAATTATTTCATCACCACTGTTCTCAAAACGGTGAAGGAAAACATCGTGAAGAAACCAGCATGTCCTAGAACCAAAAATTCGAAGACATGTGACGTCTGCCAACCCGCACTGGGCCCGCGTGGTGGATTACGGCCCACTCCCTCTAACGAGAGGAGGCCAATGTCCCAGCATTGGGAACATTATAGGCTGATTATGTAATAGACACGCACGCACATGCCAGACATCAAGGTATAAGAGCTAGCGCGCACTAGCGACTTTTTGTTGATCGATAGTTTGATCGTTCAGGGAATCAGTATGGAGCTATATTGAAGTGCACGCATTTGGTGATTAAAAATGGCTTATGTTTAACTTATTTACCAGATAAAGTATAATATAACATCAAAAAAAACACTTTACACTGCCAAAAATAATAAATGATCACCAAAATTAAAACTCCATTTTATTGCAAAATACCTTTTTTTTTTTTTTTTTTTTTCCTCGCGGTGGAAATCCTCATGGACTATACCTAGGTAAAGGTATTTGTATTCTCATTTGCTCGTTCTTACAACCTATATCGACGGAGCCCCGCGAAGCGGGGCTCCTATTTCTGTGTAAAGGGTTTAAAGCAGTGGCGGATTTACCAATAGCCTGAGTAGGCTGGAGCCTAGGGCGGCAAATTTGGGGCTAAAATTTTTTTTAAATGTCTTACTGATATTAAAACGATTAATATTTATATACCTACCATGTTTTTTTGGAAAGAATAAACAAAGCGAATGCTCAAATTCAGGCTTCTACCGTAGATTTTATCACAGTTGCCCATCTTTACAAATCTCTTTGCTAGTTTTTCGTAGCTGATTTTAAGCATTTTGAAGAAAAGGCGAAGCAGTATACAAAAGACATGGGACATTATTGTAGAAGTCGGTAGGGGAGGCAAAATTTGAATAGCCTACTGTCGGCAAATATGTAAATCCGCCACTGGTTTATTAAAGTAACCTAACCATACCTAACCTCGGTGTACCCAGCTAAAACTATTGTAATTTTAGACTTAATTTTTTGGTGATCAATATAATTATTTGGTGATCATTATATTTAACCCCTTTAAAAATCGGCCGATCAAACGCGTGCACTTCAGTATAGCTCCATACTAATTCCCTGAACGATCAAGTCACTAGTGCGCGCTGGCTCTAAACCGCCTCGCGGGCGGGGTATCGTTCGGCATATGCGTACGTGTCTATTAGCATGCATTTGTTTTACATGGAGGCACAGAATATATTATAGTACTAGACGAGGTGACATCGAGGTAGCGACCTAAACTGCGAGCGTCCGCAGGGTATCGCATCTTCGGCATGTAATATGCCCTTGGGATCAGTCAGCTAGGAAATGCCGGCGCCATCTAGTTTTAAAGTCTAGTTAAAAGTCTTTTTAAATGATCTATGTACAGACACCAGCACATCAACCTACTACAATCTGTCAAATTTCTTTATTATTAATAGATTTTCAACTTTATTACTAAAACATAAGGTTCAAAGTTGATTGGGAAAATGTGACAGTTTCGGGTAGGTTGCTGTGCTGGCGTCTGTACAGTCAACAAAAGAGTTAAGTATGCAGGATCGTCGGATATAGTAGTTGAAGTTTAGTAAGAAGCCGATCGATGTTGTCGACTGAAAATTAATTTGATAAATGAGCTGTTTGTTTTCTATTAATAAAATTAAATTTTATTCGAGAACATCCATCGGTTTCTTACTAAACTTCAACTATATCCGACGATCCTGCATACTTACCTCTTTTGTTGACTGTACTTACAGAAATAAACATCATTTCAAGTAAGTAGGTATATGAGTCGTTTCGTTAGTAAATTATTTGCCTTTAATATGTTAAAGGTAGGTAACATTGAACACTATGAGTCAGGGTGTTATTGTAATATTGTTGAAGTGGAGCATTCGTTATGCTTGCATTTTATACGAGGTGTAATTTGGCATGACAATAACAAAGTTTTTAATGTTTCATTATATTTCTCCTTCCTACTGAAAGATCTAGCTATTTTTACCCGACTACTGCGAAGCAAAAAGGAGGGTTATGATTTTGACCGGTATGTATGTTCATCTGTTCCCTCATAACTTCTAAACTGCTTGTCATAATAGGACAAATGAGGTATCGCTGGAAGCGTCTTGATCATCCGCTGGTTATAGGCTATGTGACGTCACAATAAATTGAATATGGCGCCCTCTAGCGGACTCAGGACCTAAAGATTTTTTTCTTAAACATGCCATGTTGCGTTTTAGTTTTTAAACTTATTTATAAATGAATTAGGCGGATTAAACACTACAACGCTCCACGGTCCAGTCACGGAAATTACAGTCAAGTAAATTGACATTCTATATCAATTCACCGTTTTATAGGCATTTTTACAACTGTCAAAGAATGACAGTTGTGATTTGAATACACGGACATTTTTTAACACTAGCAGCGCCCCGTGCTATCATACTGTAAAGTTACATCAAAATCAGCTCAGTAGTTTTTGCGGTAAATAGTACCTACCTAACAAACATCCATCCATCCATCCATCCTCACTGGTTCACTGGTGGACGCTGGTGATGGCACCAAACAAGTAGATGAATTCTGGGCCGAGTCCATTTACCCAGATTGCTATCGACACGCTAAGAAGAAGAAGAAGATCCATCCTCACAAACTTTCGAGTTTATAATATTAGTAGGAAGTAGGATTAATAATTTCCCTGACTTTACAAAAATGAGTTTTTTCCTACCTTTTTGTAGACGTATACTAATTGTTGCTATGTTTAAAATCTCGTTACTTTTCCAGATGAGCAGCCCCAACAGCCCCGCGCCATGATCCACTTTACGGAAGCCGCCATGATCCTCATGACCCTCACCGCCATGGGAGCTCACCAGGACTCCGCCCCCCTCACCGGAGATAACTACCACTCTGCCATAGTGCAGTCTCGCAGGTGGACCAGCTCTACCATGACACCATTCAATGCTAACCTCGCTGCTGTGTTGTACAAGTAAGTATCTTCAGCATAATCAGCCTATATAATGTTCCCACTGCTGGGACACAGGCCTCACCTCTGTGAGAGGGAGTGGGCCGTAATCCACCACGCTGACCCAGTGCGGGTTGATAGACGTCACATGTCTTCGAATTTTTGGTTCTAGGACATGCCAGTTTCCTCAAGATGTTTTCCTTCACCGTTTTGAGACCAGTGGTGATAAAATTAAATAAGTACACAAAGTAAAGTGCCTGCCTGGGTTCGAACTCACGACGTTCAACTCGTAAGTCGGGGCAGATACCACTCCGCCACCACTGCTCATCATCATCATCATTTCAGCCGAAAGACGTCCACTGCTAGACATAGGCCTCCCCCAAGCACCTCCACTTCGACCGGTTCTGTGCTTCTCGCATCCAACGAGTTCCTGCGTTGGAAGGCCTCCGCCTTCCAACGCTACGTCTACCGGTACGCGGTCGCCACTCCAGAACCTTTCGGCCCCATCGGCCATCTGTTCTGCGAGCAATGTGCCCTGCCCACTGCCTCTTAAGTTTGGCAATTCTTCGGGCTATGTCGGTTACCTTGGTTCTCCTGCGGGTCTGCTCATTTCTGATTCGATCAGACAGGGAAACTCCAAGAATAGCCCTCTCCATTGCCCTACATACATACATACCGGTCAAAATCATAACCCTCCTTTTTGCTTCGCCGTAGTCGAGTAAAAATAGAATAGGTATATGACCCTCACTCGATGTGATCTAACCAAGACTCCGCCCTTTCACTGGAGACAACTAACACAAACTATCCTACTGTTGGATTTATGACTCTAGTGAAGGTCGAGAGGATCCACTGGAAGCTCAAAACCGTCCAGCAATAGGACGTCTTACTGCTGAATGACGATAATGATTGTTTACCAGAAAATGCTTTACATAATAGGTAATTTTAACATAATTTTAACATAACATAATAATATTGAATACTATTTTGAACTAAAATCGCAGAAAACAAAGTATTTCGCCACAATAATATATTTCCAATTTAACTCTACCGTCATCCTTGAACCTAGAACTAGGTACAGTCACGTCTATAAGTATGTATACACTTGGCTTTATTCAAAGGCGATTTTCTCCTTTATTTTTGAATGAACTTTTATGTTATTACGAAAATAGTATTTTCGATCCCATAGGTTTATGTTGTGTCGTATTTCAACGTTGCATTCGTTATTTCACGAAAATTGCCAAGTGTTGACAGTGGTGCTCGTGACTGTACCTCCGTTCAGGAAAGTTTACGATGTTAAACTGTGCCAAGTACCCAGCGAGCAAACAATAATATTATTGTAATTATTCTAATAAATGTCATTCCTTGAAATAAACCTGTGAGAAATGGTTAGCTAATAGGATTTCTAGGCGTATTCTTAGTTCTTACTGTGACTGTAAAATGTATACTAATTGAATATTAATTCAAATGTGCATTATAAACTCAAACTCAAAGCATTTATTTCAATTAAACCAATTACAGGCACTTTTGAATTTTCAAGGGGTCGGTCAGTCAGAAAGATGAAGCTAGTTGCCCATTCCAAAGCGTAGGTACCTATGGAGAAGAACGGGCAAGAAACTTCATGGACACTTTTTTAAATCAAAATAATTTGGTTACAAAGTCTTGGTTACATCATTCATGTTAAAAATGATACATGTGAGAACGATGTAGAATGTTAAAAGCAATAGAACGTAGGTACCTATAGAAAATGTCCATTATACCATTTAAAATTAGGTAAAATTACATTGTTCATAACCTACTCATTCCAAACCTTCCATTTATTTCAGATGCACCCAAAACGGCAACTTCCAAGTAAACGAAGAGTACCAAGTCCTGTTCCTAGAGAACGAACATCCGATGAACTTACCGGGTTGTAGGGTAGGCCTCTGCGACTGGTCACTAGTCAAGAACCGCTTCGAAGAGCTCGCGAAGAAATGCGACCTGAACTTCTGCAATAACGCTAACCAATTAAACGGTCTTACGGCTATAAGTTTCGCCGCGATCGCCTTTTTAGTCAGGTATGCTGTGATCAGGATATAGGCATGTTGAAGAGTCTACCAGTGTATGGCCAGGTGTTGACTGCATTTAGGAGACGGAGCTTACGAACACGCAAAATATTGTCTGTGCTTGAGCGAGCATCTCCTTAAGATTTCTTGTGGTTTTTTAATCAGTGATTGGTAGGTGTATTAATGCATTTTAACAGCTATGTTGCAGGCAGGCTACCATAGATTGGAACAGGTTTTTCAAATCAAAAGTCATGTATTCCAACTACGCTGAAAAGCACTTTTTGAACGTCAAAATTACTTAACACATTGAATGCCAACTACGCAATATTACGTAGCTGGTAATAATGGCAGATGCCGACTACGTATTATTACGTGCGTAGGTCTTCCCTATAGATTTTTATTTTGGTAATCTGTGTTATTCGGCCTCCTTGAATGGACGTTTTTATACTCTTTGGCATCTCAAATAAAACACGACATAAAATATAACTTAACGGTTAATTTCGGCATTCAATGTGTTAAGGCAGTCCCCCAAAAGACCGCCCTTCACCTTCCTAGTGCTTTAGCTGGGCAGACGTGGCTCAATGAACTCCCCAGCAGCACAGCTGTCTGTTCAGTTCTTAGAAGAACTTGAGTCTATGCTAATTTTAGCGAAATAATTACAATCAGGTTTTCAGTCATAGAACTTAAGTAGATAAGCAAGTTAAAACTTTCCTTATATATTTATTTTACCAACTAGTGAAAATCATGGATGAAAAATATTTAAGCACCTATTGAAAAGATTCAAACACATAAAATTAAGGAAAGTTCACTCACTTTGGTAACGCACCTAAATCGTACAAAAGCATAGTTGCATTTTGTAATTTGTTTGCCTTTTTTCTGTAACAAGGTGTAAAATTTATATGGAGAAAAATATAGTTGTAATGTTAAAATATTAAAAATCTATCTTCTTATATGCATGTAGCACTGTTAAATTTTGGACTATATTTTTTCATAGTTTAATGATTCTCGTGTTTATTAATCAAATTAACATTCTTAGGCCAGTATTATTTTCGTTATTTAATTAATATGTTCTGAAGGATCTTGAAAAACAGGACTCTTCAGGGAATATTTTTTTATTAGATACTCTTTAAAAATCGTGGGATTCCCGGTTGGAACGTATGTATTTCCTTTCGCTAACTTGGCGAATGAGAGCTACAGTATGAAGGGCATTCCAAAAGTGTTTTAATGTAAGGCCATTTACGCTACAGATGTACTTATTTTTTCTAAATAATAACTTCGTATTTTTATTATTATATCTAAAACTTATGTGTAAGCACAATATTTTTACAAAGTTGTTACTAAGTAAACGCTTAATGTTGATGTTTGAGAATATAATATTGTTGTTGTAACTCGCACCAAATAGAACTATGTAATAGTTGAAATAAAATGTTTTAAGTAGATCTTGTGTTATCATTTTATTTACTTCGTCGTCTATCAATTTCACAAAAATGTAGGTTTTTGGACGACATAGGTACTAAAATCAGCCAAAATTCCACAATGTCTGAAGTCCCGCCTCTATAAGTGCTGAGGCGTGGACGTTCGCAGAAGGCTGTGGGATAAAAGTTGCACAGAGAGCCAAGGAGCGTTCCATGCTTGGCATGAGGTTCATAGACCGAGTTCCAAACGTCGAGATCCGAAGACGTACGAGGGTAAGGTGAAAAGTTCTCGGCCTGACAATGAAAGACTGTGATTTTCAGTCTCGCCCACCGAGGGTTCCGTACAAACCTGTTTAAAATATTTTTATTATATGATGTAACTAAGTAACAATTTACGGTTTTCGCAATTTTTTTCCTTTATCTGTGCGATAAGACGTTGCTTCGTACCAAATTTCAAGATTCTGAGTTCACGGGAAGTAGGTACCCTGTAGGTTTTGATTCCCTTGTAAGTGTCGAAAATTTTTGTGGCATGAACGGACGGACGGACAACAAAGTGATCCCATAAGGGTTCCGTTTTTCCCTTTCGAGGTACGGAACCCTAAAAATTATTTTATTTTTCTACATAAACTCCCTTGACTTCAACGCACTTGGTGTAGAGCTTTTCCATCAGTATACCTTCCCGTAAATGAGAATCTGGAAGGTTGTGAAATTATACATCTACGGCCCTCTCAACTTCTTCATTGGATGCGAAGCGCTTCCCGGAAACAAAGTTCAAGTTTAGAATAGATGGAAGTCTTAGGGTGCCAAAACAAAAGAATAGGGGGGATGGCCGAGCAAATCTAACCCCAAATTCCGCAGTTTTCCCATTGCCAACGCGCCAAGTGTGCGTTATCCTGGTGGAAGACATTCAGCAAATAAAATGCGGCACCCATTTTGCGCAGAGCTTTCGCATCCCTAATTTTGTGTGCAAGATGTTTCCCAGTCCCATCCTTTCTTTGCACAGCCTCGGCTCGGCTATCTCCCTCACCATCACTCATCTATAGTTCAACACGATATCATGCACTTTTTCGATGGTTTCTAGTGTGACTGCAGTTTTGGCCATCCTTCACGTTCACATGGGTCATCTTCGAAGGACGAGCGACCACTTTTAAATTCTGCTGCCCACTTTTTAACGGTTGACATGGAAGGAGCAGTCTCCGTAAACTTTTGCCAACTTCGGATGTGTTTCCTTAGTGGTTATCGATCCAAAACGAAGAATTTTATGACCGCAAGATATTCAAGTTTTTTTTAAAAAAACACGCACGACATCTATTGCAAAAATTCGTGTAAACAAACTACTTGCGAGAAAAAGTAAACTTTTTGTACGAACTAATGACACGTTCACCCAGGCAGGAAAAATATTTTTTGCTGATTGGAATGCCATTTCTGTGAGGCCAAGAACTTTTCACCTTACCCTCGTACGAAGGCTTTCAATATCGGAATAGTACAGACGCCAGCACATCAAGCTACCCGAAACTGGCAAATTTTCCCAATCAACATTGAACCATAAGCTTCAGCGATAAAGTTGAAATGTGGATGTACTAAGAGTAGGTACCTAAAGCTGGTGAGATTGTTGGTTGGTGAGATAAAAATACTGTTATCAGAAAGCAATCAGGATGAACGTTTAACATAAATCAAAAGATCCAATACATAAAATAATAAACGGGTTTTATTTCGTTTACAAAAATTAACAACTTATCGATAAAATCACAAATTGCTCATCCACAAGTTTACATTATGATAGCATACAATTGTTTTTATATACAAACGCGATGTATAATAATTTTCACCTATAGTTTCAACGAAACTGCTGTACCGAATGCGCGGCGAGGCTGGCGCGGACTGACAGCGACAGCGTAAGGGAAGGTTTATATCTGACGGAACATGCGTCGCGTATTATCGGTCGCGTAACGCCAGAACAGACAAATGTATAGAAAAACACTTGACCGTTCACACTCGACGCACTAACGCATCATCGGTTGAGTGTGAACGGTCAAGTGTTTTTTCACACATACATTTGTCTGTTCAGGCGTTACGCGACCGATAATACGCGACGCATGTTCCGTCAGATATGAACCTTCCCTAACAGCGCGGAGTGCACTCCCCCCCCCCCCATCTCACCGTGCCCCCGAGGCGCGGTACAGCGGTTTCGGTCAAACTATAGTAAGATTAGCGGCTTAATTGTTGATATAATTGGACTTGTTTTTAGCTTATATTTTATTTTTAAGGGTAAGTAGAAGCTGGATTAATTCGTTAATACGATGATAATTTTGCCTAAACAAGCTTTTACGGGTACGTGTCCATAGTATAATCACACTAATATTATAAAAGCGAAAGTTTGTGTGTGTGTGTGTGTGTGTGTGTTTATATGTTTGTTACTTCTTCACGCTCAAACCGCTGAACCGATTTAGATGAAATTTGGTATAGGGATAGTTTGAGTCCCGGGAAAGGACATAGGATACTTTTTATCCCGATATTCCCACGGGATCGATACATACGCGGGTACAACCGCGGGGCGCAGCTAGTTTTACTACATGGTTCTTTATGATCAAAAACAGAACAAGAAAAATATATTTAAAACATCCTAAGCAGCATTGACACACTTCAACACTTGCGAATAGCATTGACGTTGATTAAGGGCGAATTTCACAAATTAAAATGAACGCGATCAGCATAGCTTCTTTGGTGAATTTCCCCCTTAGTCGCAAGTAAAAATAAACACCATGTGAAAGCTTGATTGGGCGGTCTTGATTATTCAGACTTTTTATTTGTTGCATAATTTTTGAGTACATGTTTATAGTTTGTAGTCTGTTTTTAAAAAGTAGTGCGGCAGTGTTTGTCATAATCATGGCAAACACTGCCACTGCATTAGCATAATTAAACTAACTGGTGGATAATAATCAATCAATTATTATCCGCCAGTTAGTTTAATTATGCTAATAACATTATAAATATTATCTTAGTTTCATTAAAAGCTATTCGAAAACGTCATTTAGGCACATTTTTACATTCATTTCATATCAATTGGAACTATGGTGTTGAATCACTAATATGAATACTTTAAAGTTATTTACTACAACACTGAGCCACATTTTTTCTATTGGTAAATTAAACTTTTAACTGCCATGCAGTTTTACTTACATAATAATATGCCACTGCTTTATGCATATAACATAATTACTAAAATTAATTTATTTTTTTTATAAAATACAGACCAACTTTTAATATAATATTCAACGTAATATTTAAACAATTTATTAATGCTGAGGTTGAAAATTGATCAATTCACGGATTTAGTCTTCAATAATATCAAATTATGTAACATTGTTACTAGATTAAAAGCCATTTAGTCATGTCAATACAATAATTTAAAAAGTCTTGATATTGATCACACATGATAATCGTAAAATATAGAGTGAACTATGAACCAAAAGTGAAAAACCAAAATGAATATTGATTAAAATCAATAATGCTAGTCCAATACAAAAATATATAATTCATTGGATTATCGAGTCAACAACCATTCCGTTATAAACTAATACACATTTTAACAAGAGCATAAGCAAAGAACATGTTTAAGAACATTAAATTAATTATACTTAAATACGAAACAACAGTTCTGAATAACAAACAGACATTCACCTACTTTTCATGATAACTTAAAACATTTTCGAAAGTCCATTGATAATATTTAAAAATCCATTTAAAACAACTGCAACTGATACACTTCCATACATTGATTACCAGCACCATAATGTATATCTCTGTAGATTAACAATGTGTATGCTCACAGTTCACTTATGACCACTAAGCACGGGTGGGTCACACTACGCTACAATTTGATAACCTAGCTAGGGCGAGAATCACGTCGCGTCTTGCGCACTGCTTGAACTTATATGCCTAGTCCTTTTCCCACTACCGCTGGCGGATTTATTTTTGTGTCTCTTTCTATCACTGTCTTCCTCGGTAACACTGTTACCCCGCGGCTTAGGACTCATCATCGTGTCAGACGATACCGAGTCTCTTTGAGATTTCTTCCTTTGTCTCTTTGGCATGTTTTCGCCGATCATCATTTCGTTGAACAATCTCTGGCGAGCCTCCCAGTATAAGTTCTGTCGCTGGACTACTTCGGGGTATTTCGTTTCGAAGCCGACATCTGGTGGTATGACTAGTTCCCATCCGGTCTTAGCGTTGAACTTGGCGACGGAGCGGATGATTTCTAAGACTTCTCCGGCGGGGAGACGTACAGCTGCTGCTACCTTTCGTCGATCGATGTATGCGTGTTGTGTGAAGAGATACAACTGCAAGAAAAACACATTTGGATTGGTAGCAAGAAAAACACATATACTCTTGTTTCTATTATACTAGAGAGGAAAATTATGGTCTTTTTAACCGACTTTAAAAAAGCAGGTTCTGTATTCGACCCGTATGTATGTATGTCCGCGATTATCTCAAAAACTACTGAACCAATATTGATAATTCTTTCATAAGTGTAATCTACATACTTTCAGGAAGGTTTTAGTATATAATACATTAGGTAATTATGCTTATGTACGAAGTTATATGCATAAATGTACTGCATCTCCGGCATTTCTATTCTATTTGCATTTGCATTAACACCAAGTAATAAAAAGTCAAACACATAACACACAATATTGTTTGAGTCCCATGTAAAAAAAGTGAAAAATAAAAACTTTTTTACAAAAAAAACCACCAACTTCAAAAAAAAAAATACTGCAATGTGAAAAATAACTTTAATTTCGGAAGTCGGTGTCAAAAATAAAAATGCGGAACCAACAACACCGACTATGTGTTTGACTTTTTATTACTTGGTGTCCCTTACTATGTTTTCTTTTACTCATTTTATAACAGATTACTCTTCCATCTATCTATTATATTTATAACCAATAGAATAGAATATTTTTTATTATGCACACCATTATGGTAAACATAGCAATTTTAAAACGGGTGACACAATGTGCGATCTTATAGCTAAAAGCAATCTTTTAAAGACAATTACAACATAAAAGATGATCCACATCAATGCAAGATCGAGATCCATCGAATTTCGAGTTCACATGTGGAAGCAATAAATATATTGTGTACTTATTAAGTATTGAAAAGGAGAATTACTCACGACATGATCCCTAGCCGCACACATGAGTCTAGCGGGCACTGGCAGCGCTCGCGTGTACAAGTCGGCTGACCGCGGCGTCCACAGACCGCGCACGCAGCACGCCGCACCGCTCAGTACGGATAACAAGGCGGTCTCGCTTATAGGGCCCTCGTCGGTACGGATGAGCGCACGAAGGTCGTTGAAGGTCATCAATTTTGCTGGAATAAATAAATGCTATTTATGAATATTCTTTTATTTTCCTTTCATGATGGAGAGACGACAGTTGTTACTAAGGTGCAGCGCAGACGACAGACTATCCGTGACGCACTTTGTATTGTTACCTACTAATAAAATGGAAACTGTAAATAAAATAATAACAGGATACACTTGGAATAGTGGAAATAAACATAGGATGATATCGCGTTCTAATTTTCGACTACTACACTAAAAGCTTACTTAGGCGCGTCGCCCACACGAGCTGGAGTCGAGGCGGCGACGAGGCGCGGGCGCACGTTTTGTATAGGAATAAGTATAGGTATGTCGCCTATACATACTTACCTATATTTATTCCTATAGAAAACGTGCGCCTGCGCCTCTAGCTCGTGTGGGCGACGCGCCTTAGTATCAAAGAAACATTTTGTGCACCACAGACTCGATCACACAAAAAGTGTGTCGTCTGCGCTGCACCTAAGGCAGCGTTCCCACTACGCCGGACCAGCAGATCTGCCGAAAACCGGACACCGGACAGAGTGTTCACATTACATCGGATCCCGGAAGAAATTCAGACAGTCAAGTACTTACCTCAGTTGAATTTGGACCATTAAACATACTTCACGCCATGCTGCTAACTTTAAGTTTTTGTCTTTATAGACGTCTTCGGTCTTATCCCACAGAACAGGTCTCTCTTGGACAAGCGTAATTAAAGTTTCTGCTTGAATATCCATGCTAAACGTCTACTTTTACCAGAAAATGCGAAACGAATGACGTGAGTGGAACACGGGCGGGGCGAGGGGAGCACGAGCGGGGCGAGCGGGGTACAGATACCGGCACAAACTCGTTCACATTACTCCGGGCCCGGTCGTTCTACCGGCAATTCGTAGTGACAAAACGGTCGGTAAAAATGCCAGGCTCGGCAAAAATGCCGGACTCGGGATAATGTGAATAGCTTCATATAAATTGTACAGCCACTAGCCCTTCCGGCAGATTTACCGGCGCGGCAGATCTGCCGGTCCGGCGTAGTGGGAACCTAGCCTAAGTGTTTCTCTATAGGGCCCTTCTGACTGGCACTGTTATAAAAGTGCTGCAATTAGTTTAATTAAAGTAAATGCTTTGAGTTGCTTTGCAAGTTTCCTGGTAATTTCCCAGTATATCGCAACAATGTTAGGCTGCTGAAACCTACTCAGCAGGATCTTGATTAAATTCCATACACCATAATTTTCTTTAACCTTTTAACCGCTTATGTCGGATTAATCCGACAAATATTTTCGTGTCGATTCCGCCAGAGTCGTATATATATGACCAAATAACACAGCTCGTTTAATCTGTATTATTATTACATCACCACAGCTCGTTTCGTCGATAACTGATATAAAGTCCGGCGGTTAAAAGGTTAACAACACACATTTAATCAGTGAAATTAGCCTATCAAAGGCAACATTATTCCAAAATAGTGTATAATAGACATCACATTACATACCTCTGACAAGTATTTCCTTTAGTTGGTCCTGTGGGGATGGTCTTTTAGCGGGCGCTATATCCGCTTCGTCTTCAGGCGGCGCGGGTACCAACGCTCGTACGTATTCCCGCGCACGTACGGTCAACGACGACCCGTCCGAAGAGGTCGCGCTAAACAGTTTCAAACGCTCCAGCTGTGGGAAATATAAGAGAAATGTGTTATACAATAATCTATATCAGGGCTGTCAAAACCAGATACGAATACGACCCCAGGCATTTTCCTCGCGCGCCTGTATGAGTGGCGCGCGGAGGCACTGAGCCGGGGGGAAACTCCGCTTCCGCGGCAAATTGCGGCGGAGCGGACAGACCTCCGGCGCGATCTCATGGTGGCATGGAAGGAGCGACTTTCGCAACCCAGCGCAGGGCACGCCACGATAGTGGCGATAAGACCCCTCTTTGAGGAGTGGCTAGAGAGGCGTCACGGCGTCCTCACCTATCGCCTGACGCAGGTCCTCACCGGACACGGATGTTTTGGGAGGTTCCTGCACATCATCAGGCGGGAGGAGACGCCCGGGTGTCACCACTGCGAGGATCGCCCAGAGGACACGGTGGAGCATACGGTGGAGGTCTGCCCCGCATGGGCGGAGCACCGCCGTGCCCTCGTAGAGGCGATCGACAGCGGCGGCGACCTCTCGCGTCCGGCCCTGGTTCAAGCCATGGTCCGGGGCGAGAGGGAGTGGGAGGCGGTCACCTCCTTCTGCGAAGCAGTCATGCTAGCGAAGGAGGTGGCTGAACGGCTGAGGGAGAGAGCCTCACACCCCAGCCGCCGCGGGAGACGCTCCGGGCGTCGGGAGCCGCGTGATGACTCCCGGCCACCGTAGGCGCGGGCCTGCGGACGGAGAGTAATGGGTAGCTCACCGTCCGATCAGGACCAGGCCCGTGCCGGACGGCGCGTACGTGTACCACGCGCGCCTCAAAGAGATGTCAGCATAAAGGAATGGGCCTGCCAGGGCCGAAGCCTGCCGGGGGTGCGGGATTGTCCGAAAGGGTTACCGCTACCCCGGAACATAAAGGGCTAAGGAAGGAACACGGATGGGTTTTAGTCAGTAAGAGTCTGACACTCCCTTCGCTCCACCCAGAGCGGGAGGGGTCATTTGATGATTTCCCATCCATAAAAAAAAAAAAAAAAAAAAAAAAAAAAAAAGTCATTTTTTTTTGTTAAAGGAATATTTTCGTATTTGCGGTAGATAAAAATATATTAGGTCTTTAGCTATGAAGTCGCCGGTTTTTATTTGAAGTTCCTACAAATTTTTAAAATTAAAGTCCTCACAATTTCAGGCAGCAGTCCGTGCTTTGGATAGCCCTGCTCTATATTATGTTTTGCAACGGCCTGCTGGCCATTATTGACTTATTAAATGTGTAGGTACAATGCTGATAATGCTGGTATAAAAGCCTCCCATAAACCATCAGTTGCCTGGCTAGGCAATGGCCTACTTCATCTACACTGTACTTGGCAATGTATTCGCCCCAGCTTTATTCGAGTTCCAAACCACACTTCTCAATGTTATTTAAACATAAAAACTAAATAGTTCTTGTTATTCTAATAAGTTTTGTTTTACTGACCTCAGCATGATCCGTATCGCAAGGTTTCCATAGTGCGTCGTACCACGATTCCTCGTTGATTCTCTGAGATATCGTCTCAAAGGATTTCTCTCGCGCCTTCTTTGATACTTCTGTCTCTTGACGCGCAAACTTTACAGTCACCTGCAAGATAAATATGATGTTATGATACTACAGTTATTAGCGTTGGTAACTGGTAAGTAATCTATACATATAATAAAATTGTAACAAAGAATTTTTGTCTATTTGTCTGCTTGTCTGGATGTATGTTCCAGATTGGCACAAAAACCGAAAACGGCTGAATGTTTGGAACTTAGATAGATTATAACCTGGATTGACACAAAGGGTACTAATTCCGGTATAGTAAGGCAAGATATTTAAGGCATTGACTGCCACCGCGGTCTATGGTGGCCGCAAACAATAGATTTTCTGTTGTGTCTGTCAGGGCCGTCTTTACCCAGGGGTGCAAGGGGTGTGTAGGACCCGGGCGCAGGGTCTTAATAATCATAATCATTTTTTATTTGTGTAACATAGGTAGTGAATACAGTTCTTAAATTAAAGTTCATAGGTCGCTATGTTATGCCAAGAGGCGTACAAATATGGTTATATGCTAAATAAGAATAATATGGAATCATTTCTACAGTCAATGCACAAATAAATAATCATAAATTACAATTAGTAACAACAATATTCAATTAAAATTTGTTTCTCCAGTCATATAAATAAGTCTACATTAATTTATCATTCAGAAATTCATCAGTCGTATAATAACATTTTTCAATTAATAAGCGTTTCAATTTTTTTTTAATTGTGGAACATTCAAATTTTTTATGACATCTGGTAATTTATTGTAAATGCGCGGTGCCATGCCTAAAACGCTCTTTCTCACTAAGGCAGTCTTACAACGCTGACTGCTTAAGAGCCTATACTACCTCAAATGGCTTAGCGTGATCCTCCGTTATGTCGAAAATGCTGCACCATTAATTTTGAAATAAATATATGGTAAAGTTGAGGATTAATGTTAGGTCTTATGTTGGACGAAAACACGATTCCATAAAATTTTCTCGATGGAAAAAAAATCCAAAGTTACCTCTAACCCGAACAATAAACCGCTGGTATTAAAAAAATACTTCAAATTAGATCATGAAACTTTGCATACTAACTGAACATATGTACTTTAAAGCAGGTCTTATGTTATTTATTTTTTTATGATTACCATTATTTTCACTATAAAAAGCAAATACCTAAACTATTGGCGCTGCCTGCCGCCCAGCACCGCACTCTGTCTCGCTCTCACTCAGTCCGCGAGCAGTATCGTATGAGCGAGATAAAGAGTGAATTTTAGCTGAGGTAGTATAGGCTCTTAAAGAGTTCGCGTATTGGCTACGAATCGCAACATCTCGTAACGTTGACACTTTTTGGAATAATCTCATATTTGTTTTGACGAAAACACTAATTTCAAAAATATATAATGAGGGTAAGTATTTTCAGTGATTTAAAGAATGGTACACAGCTAACATTAGTTTTCAGACCACACATTGATCTTATGCACCTTTTTACCCGGCTGCGCCAGAAGGAGTGGGAGGGTTATGTTTTTCGAGAGTATGTTTGTATGTATTTGTTAATTAATTGTTTGGCACGCTCTGCGGCCTGAACGGTTCGATGGATTTTAGCTTGAGAGCTGTCGTTAGATTCGTATTTACTGTGAGAGTGACACTGGGTATATCAAAATAAAAAAAAACCAAAATGGCGGATTTTTGGCGCCATATTATGCCTTCAAAAAAATTTTTTTTTCTCAAAACCTATCGAGTGGGGTATCAAAATAAAGGGTTTTAAAAGGTGATTACAAAAATATATACAACTAATATGGTTAAAAGTAATTCAAAGTGACAAATCGTAAAAAACACGTACCAAGAACTAAATCGTCTGCGAAATCGTTCACATTTGTAAACTAAAAAGCTGGAAATTATTATTATTATTAGCCTGTGACGTCCCACTGCAGGGCAAAGGCCTCCCTACTCTCTCATGAGAGTAGGGAACAAAAAAAAGTAATTAAAAAACCCGACTGCAACCTTATACTAAAACTAACTGAAAAGCTAAAAACAAGCCAATTTTAAATTAAATAAAAGTTGCAAGCAGGCGGGGCCCATACCATTATTATAGTTTCGTGTCACTTGTTTGGCGCCATCACTAGCGTCCATCAGTTCCTGTAACGTGCAGCTGACAGGACACGCAGGGCACGATATTAAGTGTCCCATCGTTTCCGTTTTTATTGTTAGTATAAATAGTTATTATTTTATCAGGGAAGCAAAGTTTGTAGAATAGGGAGAACGTTTCATAAAATCTTTTGTAAGCTATATTGGCGTCGTTACTTTTAAATGCATCCTTAAAAGTTAAACTTTGGATGCATTCGCTGAATTTTTTGAGGTTCTCTGTAGAGTAGTCTTTTCTTACAATTTTCCAGAATTTTAAGCGGCATGTTCTATTTATATATATTTATATCTTAGCAAGCGCAAGCCAATCCTTATACTACACGTGACGCGAAATGGAAATTAATAAAAAACTACTTACGATTATTTATGACTCAAGTCAAGATAGATTGACTTTGGCTATAGTATACCTATCGAATTGAAAGTTGATTACAAAACAGACGATATCATAAAAAAGATTGCAGATTTAAGAGTCGGAGAAATTAAATTTGATGTTTGGAAATCTACCTAATTTTATTTCAGAGTAAATATTAAATTAAAAAATAAAACACAATAATTGGGGCGCAGGCTGATTTTCGCACCCCGACGCCCAATATGGTTAAGACGGCCCTGGTGTCTGTTGTCTGGCAGTCAACTTGTTAATAGGCAAAATCTCATAGAGAAAACTCCACGAATAAATTGACGTGTCATATTTGTTCACTGGAGTTGGAAATTTCCAGAAATTTTAATCAAGCCATCATAATCATTGTCTTGCTCTTTACTTGGGCTTGTCCTTTATATGCCCTTTGCAATTTATTTGTGGTTGGCACGACATGTCTTTTTCTTCCATACTTCTCTATTCTATATCTATAAGTCGTAATCTCAGTTCTCAATTTGGATCTAGTATTTCTCACAATATTCTATTGATATCCATGATTAGGCTAGGCCATGAGGCCTATGTCCAGCAGTGGACTGCGATAGGCTGAGTTGATTGATTGATTGATTGATCCATGATTAGTTTGAGATCATAATTCCACAAAAAATTATTGTCTGTAAGGGAATTATGTACGTAATAGTTGACTACAAATAGTATGTTATTTTATTATAGCTACTTGAATTAAGAATCTTAGATGTTTACATTCCATTGCCATTCTAGGGGTAACTCAAGTTGAATTTTGAATGGCCATTAGTAGTACTTATACAAGTTTAATTGATATACTAATTGAATATAATTTAACTAGCCTGTAATAGCTGCAGTGGGCAAAGGCCTACCTCTCCCTTTCCCACACAAGTCAGTCCTCTACTAGCCGGCCAGAACTTTTGGTAGGAGTCAAGCTGGACCGCCATCTTTACCTCAGCCTGCCGCGATGTTGTCATGCGTTTAGTGGGACCATATCAGTGATTCCTTTAGATATACTAACTACTTAAATTAAATTACCTGTTGTGCTTCAGGCTCCTTGTCTTCATCGTCTGAATCTGTTTTGCTCTTATCATTTTTACGCTTGTCTTGCTTATCATAGTAGGAATAGGAAGGCCTCATTTGTACAATACCTATAAAGAAAATCTTAATCAGAAACTCCTTTTAAGATAACAATTTTATTGCAATTTAGTATGATGAAAATTATTGCAATATTTTTGAGTTAATTGAAATATGCAATTTATGATGTCATACTGATGTAATCTTTATGCACAATTATTTTGAAATGTACTAAAGGTAGTAAAGATATTTACTGTTTTGTCTGTTTAACCGACTTGTTAAAAAAGGAGGAGGTTCTCAATTTGTCTGCAAAGGTTTTTTATTTGTAAAAAAAGTTTTGGTTAATAGCCTTGGGAAATGCATGTTGCAGACATTAGTCAGCACTCACACTCCGCATCTTTGAACTATTATTAAAAACCATACCTTGTATAGGAGTACAATGTAACTCCTTATCCTGCAATATGGCCACAGCATAGTGCTGTGTCTCAGTGCAGGGAGCACTGCTCTCATAGACAATTTTGTCCATGATGCCATGTCTAAAGTATTGGGACTTGTCCTTCTCTTTAATGTGCCATGATGATTCCTGTTCACAAATAACATAATTATTTTACTACAGCTGTTAAACCCGGAATACACATGCCTGTAACTTGCATAAAAGTATGCAAGTAGCTTGCATGCCATGTGCCATAACAACTTCTGATTGGTGAATACCATAATGGCATGCCAGCCACTTGCATACTTTTGTACAAGTTACATGCATGTGTATTGCTAGCTTTACAATAAAACACTCTAGTATAGTAAGGTTACTTGATGGTGTTGGAAAGGGAGGTGAGAAATTATTTGAAAAGAAAAAGGCAGCAGAAACTGTGAAAAGCAATTAAGTGGACACAGGGTCATCTTATGGGATAGTTAACTATTCCAATTCGACAAACAGGTGATGATAAGTGTTTCGTATTAGTAAACTTATGGGGACGTGTTATACGATGTTACACTTTTCTGTCACGTAACACACTCACCAAAAAGGGCACATTGGGTACTAAAACAATGTAACTATTTTTAATTAGGATCTGATTTATACCTGTTGGCCATCAGTATTGAGCGCAATCTGCTCGCCTTTAGACGAGCAATACTTGTCACTGTACGTGTCCAAGCCGACTTCCAGTCGCACCATCTTGTTCCGAGGCTTTACAGATGCATTTACAACTTTTACGTCTTTCCAGTCCCTATTGGCTGGTCTCACTGGATACTGATATATGTAGAGATTCTGTGCTAACGCCTGAGACAGAAAAACAGGTATCTGCAACGAATAAACGGCAAAATTTAACCAAAAACGACGTTTTTCTCACATCAACATAACCTAATGAACTACCACGTTGTAAACGAATTATGACTACGATTTTACCTCCTGCACTACTGGATCTTCTTCCTCCATTTTGCTATAACGTATTATTGCAAACGAAGCTATAACATGACCGGAATAAATAAAAGAAATATCTAATAAATCAAACCGCAACGCCAATATGACAGAAATCAAATCAACCATATAAATATAATATAATAGTAGTCTATTTTTTTTTTTAATCTTTATTCATGACCATGGATACATGTCCTTCAGTCGTAATCACTAAACATACTAGTACTACTCTTATCTAACATAAAAGTACATAAAACAATAACAAGTTGGTAGGGGAGCCCAGAGGGTTTTTGAGCAAGCATATTCAGGGTGAGAAGTTGATAGCTGAGTAGGTGGAGGAGAGAACACCGAAAATATGATTAACCGTTAAGTTTCTGATAGGAGCCCCGTGGTCAGGAGCGCGAAATTCAATTTTTCTTACGTTTTTTGCAATTTTTTAGGTCAGTGTCAAGTTGTATCTTGATCAAAATATGATTCGCGACTATAACCGGTACGTATTTACTGAATTATAATAATTACATCTTTCTAAGTTAGATTTCTACCGTTAAGAACAAATCTCGTATGGAAAAGTGTTTATGGTAGAAATCTAACTTAAAGAGATATATTAATGATTCTAATGACTATGATTCTGTAAATACATGTCTATTATATTCGCGAATCATATTTGGATCAAGATACAACCTGACACTGATCTGCAAATTGCAAAAAACTTAAGAAAATTTCAATTTCGCGGTCTACAATGTCACATTCACCTTAAAAACTGTTACTATCTTAAAATAATAAATTAATTTTTGTTAAAAATACGCCCTTTACTGTACTTTGTCGTATATCATTTCTTTCCAGAATTTGATCCTTATTAGTGACATCATCGGAGGGTATACCTACGACAAAGTAAAGTAAAGGGCGCATTTTTAACAGAAAACAAATATTTTAAGATAGTAACAGTTTTTAAGTATACAGAGTGTTACAAAAAGGGTATATCAATACAAACGGGTTGAAGAGTGTATGTGGTCTAGAATCTCTGTACGAAATTTCAGCTCAAAAGCAGTACCTTTGAAAATGCTTAATATATTTTTATTTCGATAGTTTATTAAATTGAAATCTTAACAAACGTATCACCGCACTACGAGGATCATTATCCATTATCTGTAGTCAGCGTTGCCAGATGTACGAGAAATCTCGTTCCTTTACGAGATTTGGTAGTCTCTGTACGAGATACGAGAAAAAAAAAACTCGTACACTTTTTTACGAGATTTTAACAATGTTAGAAACATTATAACATACAAACCAAAAACATTTAAAGAAAAGAATACATGTCCATGTCACAAACTCGACTAAGCACATCACTAGATTCATTAATTACCTCATCACTAAATGTATCTTTAGTCGCTGACCGGGGAATCACCGCAAGATGTATTACACTAAAGTTTACATTAAAGTTAACGAAATTGTATAAATTTCGAACCATCTCAGGAAATGTATTCCAGAATGACAGCTGAAAAACTATACAATAAAAACGAAGATGATTTTACCGATACCCCTGACATTACATATTAATAACAAATAAAACCATTATTAAAATCATGTTTTAGTAGCAAGTGCCTACAAAATTTATTACTTAAGTTAATAAATAATTTGTTTTATTTTTTGAAGATTTTAGTATTATTATTAAAAAAAATGATTCATTTAGATGTTTTTTCATTTGGTGGTCCCAAACTTAAGGAATATTCCTACCCCAGGCTAGCTAGTTATAGTGTACCTAAATTAAGGTCTGAGATTTTAAAAATTTATACTTTTACGAGATTTTGTATTGAAATTACGAGATATTTGACAGCCCTAGTACGAGATAAAAAATTCGGCATCTGGCAACCCTGTCTGTAGTGTGTCTGTGCGCCTAGTACACGCACATCACGCCGCCGCGCGCCAGTGCAGCGCCGTGATGTCGAAATAAAAAAATTCAACCTGTTTGTATTGATATACCCTTTCTGTAACACCCTGTATAGAATGTAAGTGATTTATTCGTTTGCGCTGTAGCAGTAGTTATGTGGCCGGTAACTTATGTTTTTAATATAATAAATTATATTTTGAATTCATTGTTAAACCATAATTAATCAATTTGTTTATCTGATTTTAGTTAATCTTCAAAATGTCCACTTTCCTTTACTTTGGCGTGTATCATTTCTTTCAATTTGATCCTTATCAACGACACCGTCGGAGGGTGCAATAAAACAGGCAGTTTTTTTTTTCAAAATCTACGAGTTCGATTCAATTGATTTTTCAAAAATTTAATGATGCAGTTTTAGTATTCGTCAAAGTCGACCCCGTGACTCCTTTAAGATTTTTTCAGTATTACCTATAGTTTCGGATTTGGTCATCCACAATCCACATGATGACTTGAAACATTCACCTGTATAATTATACAGACGAACTAATAACCTCCCTCCTTTAGAAATCAGTTAGAAATAAATTTGTATCTCATGATCTGTCATTTAATCTAGTTAACTAGCAGCTGGCGGCCTAAGCAGAAGTGTTGGGACTTATTTAACAAAACTCTCATAACGAACTATCACTGAGAATTGGAGGCGATATCAGTAACGATATCGAGCGCAGAGGTTCGTAGTTACAATAAAACCTCAAATAGAAAAGTATTACGGCGTAAACAAGTCGTTACTTTAATGTTTTCGTTAATTTTTAGTAAGTATGGCTTTCCACCTTTGCCAGCTTTATCAAACAATTGACGTTGCTAGTTCGTTAGATAGCGCATAAGATGAGGATGTTTTTGAAATAATTGGTTTACTTGGTGTCATAGTAAAATGTTGAAATAATCAACTTTGTTTATGGTGTACTCCGACGATGTTTTAATTTTGCTACTTAATTTTTAATCATTACGTTCAAGTGTTTAGTATTTTCAAACTTCTGAATATCGAGAAATCTTCACAAACGTGTCACCTTCCAATTCAAACAGTAATCGAAGCTATTGGGTTCCTTGATTTAGGGATAAATGCAAAATTATGGCCACTTTTGGGTAATTTTCTGAATTGATGAAATTTCCTCATATTTGCCAAAAGGCTCCATCATCCCGTTAGATCTTTATATATTCACTATCAGGACATGAAACACTATTGCACAGAATAACTTTAATTCGCCCTGAATATCCTTTTAGAAAATATTTTATACTACAATTTGAAATTTAAAAAAAACTACTGATAATATAATTCATAGTTTTAAGTTACCACTTCTGTCGGCAGAATCGGCAGTCCCCATGACAGCCTATGTTTTTGTATATGCCCATCGGGGTCTCCGTGGCTCAAGTACAGTCACAAGCATAAGTATGTATATGTTACCGGCCAAACCCGATTTTAGGACAAACTAGTTTAGCCTAGGCTAAACTAGTTTGTCGTTGTAGTTGATTACCTTCGCTCGTCCTTGGATCTTATGTCGACGGAGCCCCGCTTCGCGGGGCCCCTATTTCTGTGTAAAGGGTTTAAAGTAACCTAACCAAACCGAACCTCGGGGTGCCCTTCGCTCGCCCTTGCATCCTATGTCGACGGAACTAGTTTAGCCTAGGCTAAACTAGTTTGTCCTGAAATCGGGTTTGGCCGGTAACATATACACTTGGCTTTATTCAAAGGCGATTTTCTCCTTTATTTCTGAATGAAATTTTATGTTATTACGAACATAGTATTTTCGAACCCTTATGTTTATCTAATGTGTCGTATTTCAACGTTGCATTCGTTATTTCACGAAAAAATCGCAATTCAAAGTTGCCAAGTGTTGACATATTAGTGCTCGTGACTGTACAGTTTTAAATTAGTAGATTTTGTCACTCCAAACGGTAAGGCTCGCTTGCGTTTCCGATCACATGATTCTTCGTTCACCAATAAAATTGTTAGATGATGCCGTGTTCACACACCAGCTATCCACGACGATGGTGTGGCGCCATCTATCCACGACATATATATTTATTGTGTGTGCGTTTCATTGGGTAGATTGTAGTAGTAACGTAAATTAAATAGATAAAACGTAACATTTGTCTTAGTAGTGCCGAGGCAAGATTCAAATAAAGCATAGAGGAATAATAAAAAGTTCAACTCGAGTTCGTTTTTTTTTATGAAATTCTCGCTTTGGGAAGTCGGAATAAGGAATAAGTAGTGATAAGCTAAAAACCGTATGTGGAACTATTTTTCTATTCGGAATCCAACCATACTCAAACAGCTACCTATTTAGGGAACTTCTGGCAATCAAGTGGCATCCAGCATCAATGAAAAAAAATACTTTGACTTACGGATGCCTGCGGATGTATTTCGTACTGTCAAGATTTTTATTCTGAAGATAATTATATTTTATATTTTATTTTTGTGAGAATATGTATTATTTCCGAACCCGTTAAGAATTTATGGTAAATGATCAACTTCCAATTAAAGAAAAAGGGATAAGTAAAATAACTTGAAAATGTCGGATATGATAATAAATGGTAAATACAATAGTTTTGTACTCTTAATATCTCATGTTCTGAACTGCATTCCTTTTAGGATAGGCTACAGGATGAGCAGAACTTCTAGCTCTATTTCAGTTTTCAAAGCTCAATAATTTGCTGTCGTCTTAGAGACAGTTCACACCAACAATGACCATTCCTCGCGGGTACTCGAAAAACAGCCGATTTCATCAATCAAGTATCTCCACGTAGCGTTAAATATCGTTGTGAAGTTGTGAACTGTCCCTTAGAGCACTTTCAAAGGAGATGGCTAAAAATCCATACACTAAAAACCCAGAATCGACAGCAGTAAAATGTTTACCAACGGGTTAGCTATAATAGACATTTGATGATACCAAAGGGATAACTCAGAAATCCGTGGGGTATAGGAGCTATGTCATATCATAAAAAATAATAAAAGTATTTTGAATTGATTTTGTAATTGTTGATTATTCTGTTATTTTGTTTTCCTGCTACGAGTTGGGCGTATTATGTTAAATATGTAGGTACCTATATATAATTTCAAATAATTTTATTTTTATTACATTATATAATATATTTTCTATGCACACTGCATCTAAAAACCCTGCAGGTTGAATCAAGTCGCCTTCATGACTGGCCCAGGCAAGATAATCATCATCAACTGATGATGATTAAAAAAAAATGAAATGTTCCTTTGTGCGTTTAGGCGTTGATCAACGTAATCTGTTAGTACGTTTGGCCTATAGGAGCCACGCCACCACCGCGCCGCCGCCGCGCCGGGCCTAAGCCGCCGGACGCAGGTAGCGAACAAATACTTTATCTCTTTCTAGCTTGAACAAAAACAAAGCTAACAGATTCAGATAAAATAGTAGTTGCCTATCAACGATATGTAAATATCATTGTTTATTAATAAGGATTTGTAGTTATGATTTATTTAAAAAAAAAAAACTTAACCCCCTAGTTTTTCGAGTAAGTAAATAAAAACATTTTTTTTTATGTACCTACACATTAAGCCCACTCAGACCGCACATAAGAAGTTTTGGTCGACTCTGGGTTTTTTTTAGTCATCTCCTTAGCAGCAAACGATCGCGCGATTGAAGTAAAGGAGTATGAGTAAGACCGTACCCAGACAAAGTTAATTGTAGCATTATGAACTTTTCTCAAACATGCTTGGAAATTTGAGCATTATTTTGACAGCATTCTTCGAGATAAATCAAAATTGCTGTACTGGCCAGATAAATGCGAGCAGCGACCAGCAAAAGTTGTATAAAAATCCATATCTGTCGTGGTTTAGCGGCCAAATAAATTACATAGTAAACTCATATCTGTCGTGTAATTTAAAAATGGAACAATTGAAATAAAGATGAGATCAGCAGTGGGACAGCACAGTATATTCATTCGTGGTTAATATTTTACAAGCAAGTTACAACGAGTACAATAGAATATAAAACAACCCGTAACTAAGCTTATTTAAATCAATGACAGCAATGTGTTACATATGATTATTTCTCGCAGGCCAGTATATACATATAAATATACGACCTCCAATACGCCCCCTTAATCTATTACACATGCATATCACTTCTGTACTCGGTACATAAAAATCAATCAAATACTAACACTTCTGTGTTTAACTGTACTAGCTGTATACAAAAGTAAAGTACAAAAAACAGAAGAATAACAAAGAAAAGAATGCATAACGAAACTACATAGAAAATTATTTATTACCAAAACAACATAAAAATAAACATTTAACTACTCATCGCCCCCTTAATCGAATAATTTGATAGGGATAAATCCTTTAAAATTCTCTTAACTTCGGGCTATGAACACTTTTAGTTAAAATGTCGGCTATCATATTATTAGTTGACATGTACTTTATCTCAATTTTGTTAGTAAGTACACACTCGCGAATAAAATGATATTTTATATCTATATGTTTCGTCCGATTATGCATCATTTTGTTACCTGCAATTTTATGCGCCGACTGATTGTCATTGTAAATTACTACCGCTTTACTATCCACAGCCGTTAAACTATTTAGTAAACTCCGTAAATAGAGAGCTTCCTTCGAAGCTTGACTTAATCCTACGTACTCTGCTTCTGTACTTGACAAGGATACTGTCGCTTGCTTCCTACTCTCCCATGACACTATATTTTTACCTATTTTGAAAATTAATCGTGTGAAAGACTTTCTATCAAGTGCCCCTCCCCAATCTGCATCTACGTAGCCTCGTAAGTCTAAATCTCCCGACTTCCTAAAAGTGAGACAAAGGTTAGACGTACCTTTTAAATACCTTAAGACCCGTTTCGCACATTTAAAATGTATTTCATCAAAGCATGAATTGAATTGTGAAAGTACACTTACCGCATGTGCTATGTCTGGTCGCGTATTACAGGCCAAATAGTTTAGACAGCCTATTAAGCTTTGATACGGCAGATCGCTATGAGAATTTGTCGATCTTTCTAATTTCATACCGACTTCCATTGGGGTTAAAACTGGCTTAGCGTCTGTCATGTTAAAGTCATTCAAAATATCCGAAATGAACTGTTGCTGATCTAGACAAATAACATCTTTGTCCCTCCTCAACCTCATGCCTAAAACATGCCTAGCCTGCCCTAAATCTTTCACTTTAAACTTGTCAAGCAAATTGTTTTTTAATTTCTGCTTTTCTTGTTCACTATTTCCAAAAATAAAAAGGTCATCTACGTAAATAACGACAATCAACTTCTTGTTGTTTTTAAACTGCTTTTGATACAAACACGGTTCTATTTTTGATTGTACAAAGTCTAAATTCAACATTTCTTTATCCAATTCCTTGAACCAAGCATTTGAAGCTTGTTTCAATCCATACAAAGAACGCTGCAATTTGCATACTTTGGTTTCTTGACCTTTGACTACTGCTCCTTTTGGTTGGAGCATGTAAATGTCCTCTTTAATTTTTCCGTATAAAAAGGCAGTCGTGACATCCCATTGTTCAATAAACCAACTGTATTCAACAGCTAGCGAGAACAACAATCTTAAAGTAGAGCTTCTTACTATAGGAGAATATGTCTCAGTATAATCTACACCACATACCTGTGTGAAGCCTTTTGCTACAAGTCTAGCCTTGTACTTTGTTACCTTGCCATCGCTATCTTTCTTGATTTTGAACACCCATTTGCATTGGATAGGCTTCTTATCAGCTGGAAGATCCACCAACGTCCAAGTCTGGTTCTCCTTCAGTGACATAAGTTCATTATCTATCGCTTTTTGCCATAAATCACCATCTGGTCTCGCCAACGCTTCATTAATAGTCAATGGATCACCATCAAGACTGTTCTCCTTGGCATACATAACATTGCATCCGTACCGGTCGACTTGTCTGCGTTCTCTTAAAGGATACCTCCTTTCTGATTCAGGTATTCTGACTTCTTCTTCAGTCAATACATCATCAGATACTCGCTCTGGTACTATAGGTTCAGGTCCTATGTCCTCCGATACTTTTACGTTCTCGTCTTCAGTATCACGATACATATCGTTGTGAGCCTCTAAATGTTCAGATCTGCTTGTAGATACGTTCGGTAAACTGGAAGGAACAGAATCTTTATTAAGGTTTATGATTACTTCCGACTTTTCTACGTTTTCCTTTTGGAGAAAGACGTTTTCCAGAAATTTCACATCTCTCGCAGTCGTCACTTCACCTGTCTTAGGATTCATCAGACGATAACCCTTCTGATTATCAGGATATCCAATAAAAATCATCGGTTCCGTCTTCATGTCCAGTTTCAGTCTCTTTTGCTTTGGCATCAATCTATATGCCAAACAACCAAAGATTTTCAGATGACTAACATCCACATCTTTTCCATTCCAAAGCTTTTCTGGTACCGCATTATTCAATGCTTTCGTAGGGCTTCTGTTCTTTAAGTAAACGACAGTATTTACAGCCTCGGCCCAATACTTCTTGCTCAAGTTCGATTCTGACAGTAATGTTCTTGCCTTCTCTATTATAGTACGATTCGCTCTTTCTGCGACAGAATTATGTTCCGGCGTGTACGGTACAGTCGTCTGGTGTTTTATACCTGCAGACTTTAAAAATGATTTAAATTTACCATTACAATACTCCGCGCCGTTGTCAGATCTCAGACATTTAATCAATTTACTTGTCTCATTCTCAACTTCCGCTTTATATTCACGGAACTTATCTAATGTTTCGCTTTTGTTCCTCAAAAAATAAACATGAGTCTTTCTAGTATAATCGTCAATAAATAGAAGAATATACCTCGAACCACCGAACGATGGCTCCTCGATTGGTCCACAAACGTCGCTAAAAACCAATTGTAAGACCTCGTTCGCTCTCGTACCTTGCTTTTTAAAGGGACTTTTGCATGTCTTTCCTTCTATACATGGAATACACGGCTCGCATAAATCGGTACTCTTAAATTCCATACCACTTACTAAAACTTTCATTTTATTCATATAATTACGCGATAAATGAGCTAATCTTTTGTGCCAAACGTTCGAAATATTTTCATTTTGTTTTGACAATGTCACATTCACGACGTTATTTTGATTTTCTGTCAACTCATAAATTCCGCCGATCTCTTGACATCTTGCAATAATTTGTTTTTTACTTTGAATCATGCAACCTTCTTTGTCAAAATTCATGCAATAATTTTTCTTGGTCAAATCGCTCACCGAAATTAGGTTCATGGATAAATCAGGAACATGTAAAACGTTTTCTAAAATTAATTTTCCGTTTTCGCTGACTTGTGGCTCAGCATTTCCTCGTCCTTTCACCAATAACTTCTCCCCGTTTGCTACTGCGATCTTCATGTTGTCGTTTACATGTGTGTAAGACAACAATTTGTTTTTATCATGGGTCATATGATTTGAGCACCCACTGTCTAAATACCAATTATCTTTGTTTATCGCCCCCTTTGTATTCAGGCAGATATTCGCGGTTTTTATCCGCTCCTTGCACTCGGACGCCTTGTGACCTTGCTTGTGGCACTTAAAACACTTATAGACGAACTTCTGCTTACGATCATTAGTTTTAGTGTTAGATCTAGCATCGTTCTGTACTTTACGTGTTACTAAGGCTTTTTCGTACTCTGTGTTCAACTTACTCTGTCTACTTCCTTCTTGTAACAATTTCATTTTGATTTGCTCCAACATGATTTCTTTTCCACTATTATCTACAGCCATAATGAGAGGGCTGTACTCAGCGGTCAATCCACCCAGCAAAATCGATATGATCCAATCATCAGGGATTGGAGCATCTATATCTGACAATTGTTGTGTCAGGAACGTAATTTTTGATATGTAGCTTTCCATAGAATCAAAATTCTCTAACTTACAGTTAAAAAGCTCTCGCTGAATATGTATACGTCTTCCCCAACCTTTGTCTTCATACGCTTTCCGTAAGCTATTCCAGGCTTCTTTCGCAGTCTTCGCATTGTAGACGTGGGTAAAGCACTCTGGTTCCAACAACAAGCATATTGTTGTTCGTGCCTGCCGGTCTACGTCAGCATTCACTACATCTGTAGAAATTACTTCCCACCAGTTTTTATTTTCTAAGTAATTTCGCACCAGGAATTTCCAATTTGGGTAGTCGGACGAAATTTGCAGCCTCTTAATACCACTTATGCCAACCTCAGCTGACATAATTGCGATTTCGTAAGCTTCACAAGCACACAAATAATATTTAAACCACTCAACTTATAAATAATGCTCTAGCATTTGTGCTTCTGGGATCTGGGCCCATAACCAATTGAAATAAAGATGAGATCAGCAGTGGGACAGCACAGTATATTCATTCGTGGTTAATATTTTACAAGCAAGTTACAACGAGTACAATAGAATATAAAACAACCCGTAACTAAGCTTATTTAAATCAATGACAGCAATGTGTTACATATGATTATTTCTCGCAGGCCAGTATATACATATAAATATACGACCTCCAATAGGAACGATCTTTTACTCCGAAACATAGCAACCAAAGAGGTAACTTATCAAAGGTTTTATTTAAATTTCGAACTGGCTTGTAAATAGAAAAATGTTTATTGAAGAAAAAAAAAACAAATGAATACTTTAACGCACGAAAAATTATTGTTGTCCGTCATTGATTTTGAAAAGCAATCGTGTTTGACAAAAAAGTTCTGCCTAGGTACTACTTAGTTTTATATTCCGCGCTTTATTTGAGAAAAGTACTATACAAGCCTTGGCCACAACCAGGCATTGATGGACTTACGTAGGTACGTGTGCCTCGGCTTCGCCTCGGCCCACATTTACACGTTCGTCCATCACTGCCTCTTTTGCTGGCCGCTGCAGTAATGTACTATTGTTGATTTTTGTTGCTCTTAGAGAGTCCTAAGACAGCATGTCTGTATTCACTTCGAGAAAAGAGATATGTGAGGAAATTAAATTGATATAATAAAGGGAAATATTTAACTTATCTTCTCAAAATATAATTATTGACCTGCTAATGATGGATGCTTTTTGAAATTAATAAACCTCTAAAATCTTTTGCCCTTCTAATGGTGCACTTTTTTTAATATTTGAGCCTTTTTAAATTTTCTGTAATTTTTTGAGGTGCTCAAAATAAAGCATGTATCTAACCTTTAATAATTCTCATTATGCGCTACTAAAAATATTATTGGACATTCTAATATAATGATTGCGCCTGTTTTGTGAACCTCAAATATATTTTGTGGTCCTAAAAATGCTAAATGGCCAAGTAACTGTAATCAACTTGGTAGCCGGCCGTTGGCGCGGCACCGCTCGCTTCGCTTGCTTGGCTTGCACGGTTGGTCACAGTTCCAGCCTAACCTAACCCGTTTGGTCGGGGTACCCTAGCTTAGTTACTACAACCAACTGTGACAAAAGGCCAGAAAGTTAAAAAAGGCTCAATTATTATTTAAAAAAAAACGCATTATTAGAAGCGCAAAATGTTTTGGAAATTCATTAATTTCAAAGAGGGTTCATCATCAGCAAGTCAATAAGTTTTTAGAGAATATGTTCAATGTTTCCCTATAATCCTATTTTATTTTTTATGTTATTTTTATTTTATTAAATAGGAACAACAAACAGCTACAATATGCAATATTACAAACAGAAAAAAAATTAATTAATTAATAATGTAACAACGCTGTTCACAGATGACCAGTAATAAATAAAACCTTAGTCACGAGGTGAACTGTTCATGCATGACAGTTACGCTAATATTATAAAAACAATAAAATGAAAAAAGAAAACAGTATTTTTAAAACAACAAACAATTAGTCTAAGAGTTCAAGTGTCTCATACAAAAGGCTACGAAACCTTTTTAAAGAGCATGTAAATATATCTATGTGTTCGAATACTTCATTGTAGGTTGCTGCCATTCCCCGAACTGGCGAACGTAGACCAGTGTTAGATCGGCAGGTACCTACTCCAAAGAGTTTGCCTGTACGCACCTGCCGTCTATGGACAGTTCTGGGGACTGTATACGTATAGCATATCGCTAGATTTACGCGGTCACCGATCGGTGACGACCGGCGCGCACCCGTCAGGCCCCACGGTCACCGATCGGTGACACCCGATTCACGCGGCTTCAACCTCTATTATTACTGTAAATTAAGGTCTAATATCCTGTGCAACAGTTTGAGTCTATGGTCCGGTAGATAAACTAATCGACTAAATGATTCAAAACGAAAAATATGGGTTGGCAATATTGGAAAAAAAAAGTTAAAAATAGACTTTACGATTCTTAATGGCAGCTGCAGTGCGTGCAGTTTTGTTATGATGCTATGTTGTTTATTTTAATAGTTTTTGTGTAAAATCGACGTTAAGTGGATGAATATTCGTTTATAACATATTATACGTCCTTGTAGATAATATTGTAGATAATATTTGCACGAAATAACATCACAATCAATCAATAATCTTTTTTTTTGGTCAAACAAAATTTTACGTAAGTACTTCAAGAAAATCTTATGATTTTATAATTATAGTGGTATATTTTTACAAGATATAGGTAGTTATCAGTTAATAAAGGTTTGTGTAGTATCCTAGTAACACTTTTTTAATTAGAAACAACTCAATATGACTAGGATTGGGCGATTACAGTCATTGCGTTGTAAAAAGAATTGAACGGCTCGGCGCACTGAAATTTGAGTTTCAATATTATTAAAATGTAAGGTAGGACTTTCAAAAAAACGCTGTTGTTAGATTACTTGTCTATTCATAATGTAACTTGCAAAGTTTCGTGTAAATTCATATAGTAGTTTTATCAGAAATCGACATAACACGGAACGAACACACTTTCAACCTATTTTCTGATGACGTCATTTGTTTATAAATACAATACTCGTAATACGAGTATTGTTTGCATTTTATATTATGGTCTGTTTATTCAAAAACCCAAAACAGTTTACATTAAGTGGCTTGAGCCCATATAAGCATCAGTAGACCATTTTTTGTGAGCAGGGTAATAAATCACGCGCACAGCGAGTGACATCTGGAATTTGACAGGAGTTTTTTTGATGTTGCGTCAAATGACGTCAGGTATTTTACCGGTTAAATCAATACAGTCAAAATTGCCATAACAACAATGTCATTGATTCCAATTGTTTACCTAGTTCTAGAGCCGAGCTGATTAAATCAATATTACTTCCTCAAATATCTTTTTCTCCAAGTGAATTCAGACAATGCTTTTCTAGGACTACTCTAGGGCATGAAATACAGACATAGTTCATAATGCTACAGTCAATTTTTTTTTTTGGGTAAGTGGCCCATACATTATTTACCATTGTCCTTTGAAGGTGCCCTTCGTTTTAATAATAGGTAATGAATGACAAATGGAGTTCACACAACACAATGTACCCTACATTTTTCTTTTTCTTTTTCAGACTCGGTTCCAGTTGATAAAAAATGGAACGAGTTAATCAGATACAATATATTTATTATGAAACTTGTTGAGTTTGTGAGTATTTTTTTTTTCAAACTTCTTTTTCTTGTACTGCATTCTTGAATATATTGTTATTATTTTCTTGATATTAGTTACAATTTCATTCCTTGTAGGGAATTTCACTTTTAATTACCTTATTACCGTGGATAATTGAAAAACCAGTGGGACATATGTACTGCATATCAACAGGTCCTACTCTAGTAATATCTTTATTATTCATAATCTTGTATTTACGAAAAAAAGTGCCGTTATTTATGGAAAAAATGTACTTATTTTTCCAAATTTTGTTTACCTTTGGAGCTCTTGTTCAATGTTTTCTATTAAATCTTGTTAGAGTTTGGCTATGGTTTATTTACGGTGTATTTTATTTTGGATTGTTAACAGCATTATCACTTGATTTATTTCTCATTGCCAATGAAAGAGGATGTACTTTTAGTTGTGCATAATAATAATTTATAATATAATCAGTTTTACGTGTACCAGGCATAATTAGTATTTTATTACAATTTCCATTGAATAACTGTCTTTTGATTCAACCTTAAACAGAACATATTTTTAATATCTACAATTATTAAAAATATCACAAATAAAATAATAAGTGAGGTGATTGGGGTGACTGTATAATTCTTTTACCTCTTAGTCGAAAATTGTAAGAATAGCACTAGAAAGCCAAAAACCAAATAAAGACTTGGCTAAAAGGTTCCAGTAACCAGGCCATTAAAATAATTTAAAAAAAAACACTACAAAATGTCCTTGACCCGCCATGACCCTTGTAATGTCAAGATCACATGACTGATGGATTAGTGATGACAGTAATCCTAATCAGTAAATAAATACACTAATGATTGTGAAACAAAGATTCAAACTTGTACAGTATTAATAATAGATAGATTTTTTTCATTTGTTTCGTCAGATTATACACACAATTTAAATTTGCGTCAGGCGGAAGTATAAAATGCATACATTTTTTTTTAACATCAGCAGGTAGTACAGGTACTCAATTGATACTCATCAACATAGGACTACCTTTTTATCCTGATACACCAGATGATATGATTCAAATAGGTAAGTCCCAAAACAATACGAGACATGAGTGTTATCAAAATTGTTACTTTTAGGTTATGTCATTGATCCTCATGATTCTTCCGTTTGTAATAAGGGAGCCCGAGATCATGCACTGCCTGGCCGTCGCTCCGACCCTCGTCCTGTCTGTTATCTTCGTCGTGCTTTACTTAGTGGACCAAGTGCATGATCTAGCTGAACAACTATACTTAGTATTACAAATATTTTTCAATGTCGTTACATTTTTATATGTACTCATGAATGTAAGCGCCTCTGGAGCTTTATACGGACTATTCTATTGTCATCTGCTCATTGCACTGTGCATAGATATATTCTATGTCATCAGAGAGAGAGGATTTGCATTAATAAGACTAGATTAAATGTGAAAATTAAATAAAATGCTACGGAAAGCATAATAAAATTCGTATTATTCAGTAGTTTTGAGCATTGAAATGTCTGACGTGAAATCCTCATCTGTAAGCATTTTTTAATACTTGAATGTTTCAGCACTTGATAAAAGTGCTTGAAAACAATTTGTCATATTAGTAATTAGATTAGGTAGTCCTGTAAAATGAATAAAAGTCTACAAGTGGGTCCATCTCTTTTAGGTAGTGGCACTGCTCCTCAATATACTGCCTCACGTTGTGGAACCCCTGGATGTGTTACAATGCCTGGTGGCCGGGCCCACTATAATGTGCTCCATGCTTCTGATGGTGCTATATGTTGTAGACCAAGTACAATATGAGGCAGAGTTATATTACGTCGTCATTGAGCTAGTAATAACTGTAGCAGCATTTGTAAATCTATTTGCAATGGGTAAAATGGTAGGAGCCATATATGGATTGTTTTATGCAGATTTAATAATAGCATTCACTATGGATATATTCTACCAGCAAAAAGAGAGAGGCTGGACTATTTAATTTGTTCATTAAATTTGTTGTTATCTTAACTATTGTATTATTTTTTTAAAAGTTTTATGATATGGATAACTTTACTGATAATGTATTCCTGTCACCACAGCAATATCCTGTGGATTTCATAAGTATATGGGTGTGTGACTAATGAAGATAAAAAAGGGAATTCATATGCCATAATGTGTAAAAGATTAAAACATTGTACATGGACTGTTGTATTGTATTATACTGTAATAATAATGTTAAAGAATATTTTTAAAAGACTCATGAAAGTGAGATTGCGTGTGTTAATGTGGTTTATGCTAGTTTTAATATTTTTCTTCATCATGCTGTGGATGTTTAGTGATGTGAATAATACATGTGTAACCAAGGTACCTGCTCCATATCCAGTGATACTGTGGTGGACTATGGAGTTTCCTGGCATATCAAGTGTTAAACATTGCTCCAATGATGTAAAGTGTTATGTTTACAGTGATAGAAATCAGGACCAATATTATAACGTAGGAGCATACCTGTTCTATGCAAGTACTATTGATTTTAAGAAACTTCCTGTACCAAGGCAGCCTAAGGATGTCATTTGGGGATTATTCCATGAAGAATCTCCAAGAAATGTAGAAGAGCTTTTGCACGAAAATACATTAAGCTTGTTTAATTTTTCTTCAACGTTTAGCAGGTTTAGCGACGTCCCCTTTCCATTGCAACATTTACAATCATATGCAGATATAACAAGCCAGAAATACTTTGTTGAGACAGCAAAGAAAAATGAATTCTTAAAAGATATTGCACCAATTATGTACTTACAAAGCGATTGTGAAACATCGACCGAAAGGGATATATATGTTAAAGAGTTGATGAGATATATAAAAATTGACTCTTACGGCACATGCCTGAAAAATAAAGATATGCCGGCGAAATTCAAGTATGACTACTTAAATAATTTGAATGAAGATGAGTTTTTAAGGTTCATTGCAAGGTACAAGTTCGTAGTAGCGATAGAGAATGGAGTATGCAATGATTACGTTACCGAAAAGTTTTGGCGCGCTATTAAGGTGGGTACTGTCCCCATATATTTTGGTTCACCTTCTATCAGAGACTGGTTACCAAATAGAAAGTCTGCAATACTACTGGAAGACTACCCTACGCCAAAGATTTTGTATGAACATATTAAGGTATTGTTGAACAATAATAGTTTGTATGAAGAATATTTAGAACATAAGACAAAACATTTAATAACAAACCAGATGCTGTTTAATGAGTACAACAACAGGCCCTACCAGGTCGATGGTTTGAAGATTGTTGAAGAATTTGAATGCTTTGTTTGTAAGAAGTTACACAATAAAATGAAGGGTGAAATTGAAGTGAACATTGTAAATAAAAGTCACTATGATTGCCCTAAACCGCTGTCAGCTTTAACTTTAGGTGTAAATCCTGAAAATAGTTGGGTATATTCTTGGGAAAACGCACAAAATAAGGCAAAAAATATCTACAACAATGTGATTAATGGAAATTAATATTTTTTTGTATTATTGTTTTATTTTATTATATTAATATAAATTATTGATACAAATTGTATGATTTATATTTTTATTGACAAACTGCGTCTAGAGGTGGAAACTGAAACGATTTACCCACACATTTCCCGGTGTCTGTTGGCCTTGTCCTTTGGGTGAAAAGTTATTGGTCAAAACGTTCTGTTGGTTAAGCATTCACTGACGTAGAGTTATGTTGGCGAAACGTTCATGGGTGAAAAGTTCTTTGGATGAAACGTTCATGGGTTAAAGATAATATTGACCAACGGTTCATGGGCCAAACGACTGTGGGTAAATCGTTTCAGTTTCCTAGAGGTGAAACTGGAAGTACATAGGTATATCGTAGCGCATACCCCTCTTGATAACGTGAGGAATTGTCTTAGGAACCATCCTGTAAAAGATTGAAAAAAAAACCTAGAGTAATTTTACCCGACTTCAAAAAAGGAGGTTCTGTATTCGACCCGTATGTATGTATGTAAGTATGAATATTTGTATGTCCGCGTTTTTTCAAAAACTAATGAACCAATTTTGGTAATTCTTTCACTGTGATCTACATACTTTCAGGAAGGTTTTAGTATATAATCCATTAGGTAATTATTCTTATCTACGAAGTTATATGCATAAATGTACTGCATCTCCGGCATTTCTATGCGAACTTCAATTCTTCAATGCTCTAGTGTTAATTGAATTTATGTAGGGTAGGTATAAGTAAAAAGTAAAAACTTTTACAAAAAAAAAAACCGACTTCAAAAAAACACTACAAAGTGATAAATAACTTTAATTTCGGAAGTCGGTGTCAAAAAACGAAAATGCGGAACCAACGACTCCGACTTCCGAAATTAGTTATTTATCACTTTGTAGCATTGATGTATAAAATTACAAAAAGATAGGCCACTCTACGTGCTAACATCACGTATTTACATTAAATTTTAATGGACTATAAACACTTACATGTTATTAACACACCCACACAACTACATTTCCCGTTGTCGTGCGTCATGAGCTCAACAACCGAATTAGAGAGACATATTACACGGGCTGTAGCGGGAACGAGATAGCAATAATTGTCACTGTTACGTACCCATAAAAACTCAGACACAAACTACGATTCGGGTATTTCCCGCAAACCGAAAGTAATGTAGGTACCGTCAACAAATGAATTTTAACGAAATAAAATACTACACTGAAATAATATATTATGCTTCGTAATCCAATCCTCATTGTATTATACTATGTAGTCGCACCATTTCGTGCGCACACGTCACAATATTTAAAGATGAAATTCAAATTTTTTCATCCTAAAGAAAAACAAATGTTGTGGTCCAGTCGTTGGCGCGGTCTCCTGACATCTGTCAATCATTGTACTTTTTTGTGCCGCGCACTGATCACGTTTTCGTATATAAAAGTTCAGAAAAGTTTTAACAAGATGGGAAAACAGAAGAAAACGAGACGATGGAATGTAGGAGCTGACCGTACGCCTGCGAGAACTGGAAAATAGCTTGAAAAAGCAAAGCGGAGCCGTCATCGAAACTCAGTTGTCGGCAATTGAAATCAAAGACTATTGAAATCATGCTCCCTATTAAAGGGATGCCGTTATACGCACAGCAGTCTCTAGAGTTTTCACTGTGAGGTCAACCATGAGAACGTAACTGTGCCGTATACTTACACAAGAACGATACCACATGAGCTACCACGCGATTCTAGCCGATGGTATATACGTTCAGTGTTCGGAGGATCTTTGGCCGACATAGGATGCCGTAATACACACAGCAGTCTCTAGTTTTCACTGTGAGGTCAACCATGAGAACGTAACTGTGCTGTATACTTACATAAGAACGACACCACATGAGCTATCACGCGATGCTAGCCGATGGTATATACGTTCAGTGTTCTGAGGATCTTTGGCCGTCTCTAAGTGTTCTCACGCGAGGTGAACCATGAGAACATTCAACTGTGCCATCAACTCCACACAGACTCACGAGAGGTTAGTCAATGTTCTATAATAATAATCCATTTATTTCAGGTTAAATCAAATAAAATCAGATATAAACCAGTCTATACGTCCAGTGTTAAAAACACATCCCTCCTGCATTCCTAGAGCTATCACGTGAGGTTAGCCATGGATTTAGATCTAAGCAGTCTGGGACCTAACTCTAATTAGTCTTCGTAGATGAGTACGGAGCCCTCTTCCATGGAAGACTACAGTTGGACTGTGTGTTATGTGACCGAAGCCAACGCAGCCGGATTGGGAATACCCATACTCAATGCCGTTAATTATAATCTAATTCCAAAATACTTTATATTCTAGATGTTAATATACATACATAACACATAATCGGCCTATAATGTTCCCACTGCTGGGACACAGGCCTCCTCTCAGTGAGGGTGTTAATATACAATTTAACTAAGCTATGTTAGTACTTCAATTCTACTAAAATACAGCCGAAAGGAGGCTGAGAGTGGAACGATATACATACCCAATGTGAAGTCCTAAGTTCAAGTATTGAAAATCTACTTGTGAGATGCTGGGGTACAGTTAGCTACTTAACTGTAGAACTGCATGGCAGTCTGGCCACACGGTGGTCAATTATGATAATGGACTAAATGTGGAGATGAAGTTAAACATTTAAAAGAAGTATGAAACATTCATAATTTGTAGCCTATTGAACCCACCAAAATTTAAAAAGGAAGGGTGACAGCAGTAAATGGAAGTGGAATCAAATGGGACCACACAATCAGGGGGCAGCGAACTACAGTGGCCGCACTATTACATTCATTGGGAAAAGTTCATAACAGTCTAATAGCCTCCCAAGCGTTTGTATAGTGCGGATCAAATTGAAACATTAAGTTACTGAGCTAGACTGAGTGTGACATTAATTTATCATGAAAATTGCAATAATCTGAGATCCTTAATCCTACCTAGCCATGAGGAAATTCAAGAATTGATGTGAGTAAACACCAATATCAAAATACCTATTCTACACACCAATTCAGAATAGCTATCTATAAGCTTCAAGATAAATCCAATGCCAACAACCGTTGCCAGAACCAGCATCATCACTAGCTCAGGTACAGACTGGTAGATTGCAATATTTCTCTGAAGTATGGTATTACTACTAATCCAACCATACCTGAGTGGATCAAGGGTTATAAACTACCTTTTACTGAGTTTCCAATTCAAACCTCTGAATAACAACTTCATTCAGAAAGAAAGCAATCTATCCCCATGGAATAATCTCTTACATTAGGTGCTATAGAAACATGTGCTCCTGTCAAATAAGTAATTTTATCTGGTATAATTGTACCAAAATCGCATGGTGCTTGGAGATACATATTAAATAAAAACTTAATATGTAGTATGTTACTAGGTATATAAGTTTTTTGCCTACAATATTACATTGATTTAAAAAATTCATATCTATTATCTATATGAAAATATGTCAGGAGATATCCCCAGTTTCTATTTCAAGATATGTTATAAGTTATAACAGTTTACATGCCTCGTATTTGGACTTAGCACCGCTCCATATGTATTCACAAACATCATAAAGCCAGTTGTCTGTCACCGGAGGTCACTAGGGTTGCTTTTTGTCATACATCTTGACAATTATATTCTGTGCCCTGCCGATCCATATGCAGTGTTTAGAAAATATGTCTGATACTCAAACTGTGTTAAATATCTAGGATTTATTATTAAAACTGAAAAGAGTGCCCAGACAGTGCTGCCAATGTCTAGGATATTAGTTGGGTTCAGCCCAGTTTGCCATTTCACTTCCTCAGGAAAATATAGACTTTACCCTGTAGTCCATAAAGAATATTAAGTCTGAAATGAGATATAAATAATAGAGTGTGTCTAATTACTAGGTATTCTAGTAGCTGCATCTGTATATGAATATGGTTAACTTTATACCAAACTAGGTTAAAAATCGCTGATTTACAAATACAACAGAACTAGAAACAAATTAAAAATCATTTATTTGCAGAGATTGTTGGTTACCTTACATTTCAACAAACCACAATAGAATTAAACAATTTGATTTTGTTCTCGAAATATTGTCCCAAACTGACTGGGGTCTGGTATGTAATGATATTAGGGCATGCAAAACCGGTTTTCCGGTTTTGCGCAAAACCGGAAATCGGCCAAAATTTAACGATTTACGAAAACCGGTTTTGAGAGCCAAAACCGGGCTCAGCTCCGGTTTTGTCAACATTTTTTTCGAAATGTTATTTTGTAGTTCGTCTTCAAAGTTACAAAAATGTTGATTTTTTTGGTTATTGTGGGTGGCTGTGTTTAATATTTGAAGATGCTGATTGTGTTTTCTATGTTTAAAATATATTATTTTTGATAGCAGACTTAATAGGTACCAAAGATACCAAAAACTTACTTGTTGTTGATTTGATCTCAGTTAATTAATCTTTATACTATTATAAGTTCATTGTTATCTGTACAATTATTATGGTTTGGATTTAAAAAAAAAGTAAAAAAACTAAAACCCGACTACGACAAAAAAAAAACGATGCTGAAAAAGTATGAAACAAGATTTTCATACTTCGAACAGAACAAAAAGAAAAACCGTAGTCACACGTTAAGTGTTTCGGTTGGTACCTATAACGTGTAACTACGGTTTTTCTTTTTGTTCTGTTCGAAGTATGAAAATCTTGTTTCATACTTTTTCAGCGTCGTTTTTTTTTGTCGTAGTCGGGTTTTAGTTTTTTTACTTTTTTTTATTTAAACAATTTTGGTGTTAAATTTAACACATGACTTTTGTCCGCTAGAGGGCGTCGCTTTAAATTTGAGCAATATTTTGGAAATATACAAGTGAAGCCCTTTCAAATGATACCAAACATGGCGTATTTATCTCAATTTTTATTTTTAACACATTACTTTTTGTCCACTAGAGGGCGCCGTATCGAGTTTTGTGCAACGTCACGTAGCCTATGTTCAGCGGACAATTAAGACGGTTCTAACGATACCTCATATGTCGAGTTCCGATAAGTAGATTAGGAGCTATGAGGGAACAGATGAACATACATACATACATAGCCTGTTAAAATCATAACCCTCCTTTGGCTTTGCCGTAGTCGGGTAAAAAGAAATGTATCATACAATTTGTTTTATTTGTAGACTTAGTGGATATTTAAAAAAAATGGTGTTTCTTTTTAAATTATACTACATTCGATTTTTTTTGCTAAAACCGGACCTAGCTCCGGTTTTCGGTTTTGGTCCCAAAAAAACGATGTTCAAAACCGGTTTTGATGACTTTCCGGTTTTGCATGCCCTAAATGATATCAACATCCACAGGCACTGGACAGTTAATGTTGAAAAGTTCCTTACCTTACCTTGAACTATTAGCAGCATTTATGGGGCTCAAAACATTTGCAAGCAAACTCAGTTACTGTGAGGACTTAGAAAAGATATCACAACGGCCATATCCTGTGTCAGTAAGATGGGTGGTACTCATTTTACTCATCTGAATAGCTTGGCTTAACAATCTTGGCAACGGTGCAAGGAATGACAAATACGGGTTTATGCATTTTATATTAGTTCCAAAGAAAACAGTATGGGAAATTGAATCTAGGCTTCCTAACATAGAAATTAAATGGAAGTGATGTGGTAAAGCCTACAAGACAATTGTTGCTAAAAAAAAAAAAATAAAAAAATTGCAGCAACTTGTACAACTTTGAAACCCTACATAGGGACCTACTTCTAAGTAAAGATATACCTATGCAAGCAGGGGGGGGGGGGTGTGCTGTACTGGGCCAGCCCCCGATTGACCTGTTTACAATCAGGTCTAATACTAAATATCAACATATCATGGCTCCCTGATCCAAGTATGTTCTGTAGATCTATTCACTGTCAAATGGGATCTCGACACCCAATGCACAGGAGTCACTGTTTGCTGCCATATTATCAGGGACGCTTTCCTGATAGGAGAAAGACTGATCCCTCAATTAATATAGTGTTAGCTTTGCTCTAGATCAGTAGACTCTCTTCTGTTAGACACAAGACATTGACCCCTAGGCTCAGTCATGATAGTCATATAATTTTTACCACTAAGTTTAATGATGTATGATATCCTAATGGTATTGAGTGAGCTATATAATAATCAGCAAATTCTGTAGTTTTTTGGCCGCCACATTGACACAAAAATGACAGAGCGACAAGGTTTCTCACGGATATATTTATATTAAGACCAAAGAATCCCAAATATGAAGTTAGTGGGACCCTAGTATCGTTTTGCATTATTTAACCGGCCAAGCACCGCGCGTCGCCTGTTGGCGACGAGACAATGGAAAATCAATTGTGTCTCATTAGCGGAGTTCGACAGATTAATTTATTTCCCAATCAAACCCTTGGTTTAGAATTTCTAACCAAACAATTAGTAACGATAATAGCTCTTGTAACTGCACACAAAATTCAAACCTGGTCACTCATTAGTACACTTCTTATAATGAGGACAATATTAACATAAAAATCCAGATATAATTAAAACCTGGTAGATCCGAACTCAACTTGATTCTACCATTTTTTAAAGATAATTTATCTTTCTGTACTGCCACAACCCCTAAATTGTCCTATCTAGATTTTACTAGGTAAGAGTATAAGACAAAATTGTAAATCATTAATTATAACTATAAGAAAGCCTTATGATGCAACCGCTACTGTAACCAATAATAGATGGATAAAACAAATTTCAAGTAAGAGTGGAATAGATATTATTATTTTTATAAATTCACATATACAGACATGCCTCTACTTCAAAGGGCTCTGAAGAAGGTGTCATTATGCTGGTTGGACCACAAATTTCTCAACCCTTACTCGGTTTTATAAGAGACCTTTTTATTAGTGATTCTAATGCTTTTGCACCAGCTGTGTGCTCTATAGAGTGGTTGTACATAGAACTTATTACATGTCAATGTTAATTGTCTGATTATAAGAAATTGATGTGTGCCATATGGGATTATTAATTAAACTAGTTGATTCAAAACTGATTATATTTCCAGAATCTAATAGTAATTAGAGAATTATAAATTAAGTTAGGTAACTATTTACCTTAATGGTACACTGATTCTTAATAGAAATGCATTACAATTAGTAAGTACCTAACAAACATAGAATAGCATGTTAAGTTACAATGTTCAATTATTGAACAATGCTCATTTTATGTACCTATGATGACCAACACAACTTTATTCTTTGAACATCTACATAGTATAATACAATGAGGATTGGATTACGAAGCATAATTATACAGATCGGACTAACTTACCTAGTGACGTCCGATCCTTAATTATGTGAAGTAATCCAATCCTCATTGTATCCCAACCCTCCCCAGATAATCATCCTATACTTTAGGTATATTGGATTGCCTTATTAAACCCCTTCTAGAAGTTGTGTTGTGCTGTATGCCGGGACTATACGATGGCCATGTAGGTCATCGTGAAGTCCCGTTCTTATGCTTTGAAAGAATGATTGACAGATGTCAGGAGACCGCGCCAACGACTGGACCACAGACAACATTTGTTTTTCTTTAGGATGAAAAAATTTGAATTTCATCTTTAAATATTGTGACGTGTGCGCACGAAATGGTGCGACTACATAGTATAATACAATGAGGATTGGATTACTTCACATAATTAAGGATCGGACGTCACTAGGTAAGTTAGTCCGATCTGTATAATTATGCTTTATTTTAGTTAGAGTCTTTAATTAGAATTTTTAAACAGATTTGTTTATTAAGATGTTTATCTTATTCTAATTAGTTTCATAGCTTAAATTTGTTAATAGTTTTCATATTTTGATCTAATAAGACTGTGCAAGTTTGCAAGGGAGTTTTTGAATAAAGTAAGGATTCAAAGTCAAAGTCAAAGCATTTATTTCAAATAGGCACATAAAAGGCACTTTTGAAAGTCAAAATTTACATTAAAATAGAATTGATTCTAGTCGCCCCTTCCAAAAGGTAGTTTTCGTATGGAGATGAATGGGCAAGAAACTCCACCGTTACTCTTGATTGACGTATAGTTACGCTACTTGTAAAACATGCTTTTTTGTTTATGCATGTATTTTAATAACTTTAGTTTCAAAGTTAGGATTAGATAAAACTAATATTTCAGTTTGATTTATGTCAATCAGACAACGCGTTTACAAATTATATGGGAATATCTATAATGAAAATGTATCGACCTACATTTTTTTAAGCTTTTGTTCTACGATTTTTTATTGTTCAATATTATCGTTTTATACAATTAAGGAATAAGAATGTCTACAACTTGTAAGTCGCGGCCGATACCACTGGGCCACCACTGCTCTGCAACTGCTACAGTGCAAACGAACAAATAAAAAAATACATACAAAATACCAAATTATTTACAGTAAACCAATTATAAACCAAAAGCATAGCGTTATTTACGTCGTCTAGCTCCTGTGGACGTCTGCTTACTTTAAAAATCAGAGATGTTTCATCAGCAAATAACGCCATTTGTGATCGGTTTATCAGTAAATGAGGTAAATCATTTATGTATACTAAAAATAGGAATGGCCCCAATATTGAGCCCTGCGGTACACCCATTTTGACTTTTAAACCCAATGAATTCACACCGTTAATTTGAACTTGCTGAAATCTGTCATTTAAATATGATTTTATTAAGCTAAGAGCAAGTTTACCTAGTCCGTAAAGCTCAAGTTTCAAGAGCAGTGTATCGTTATTCACGCAATCAAATGCCTTGGATAACTCGCAAAAAATGCCTATTGCATCTTCTGCCTCTTCCCATGCATTAAAGATGTGTTTTTAACCGACGAAAAAAAACGGAGGAGGTTCTCAATTCGACGCGTATATTTTTTTTTTTTTTTTTTTTTTTTTTTTTTTTATGTATGATCACGCATAACTTTTTACAGAGCAGTCCGATTTTGATAATTCTTTTTTTATTAGAAAGGGTATACCCTGAAGTTGGTCCCATATAAATTTGGAAAAAAAATTCCAACCCTAAGGGTTAGAAAACAGGGGATGATTGATTGTTCACTCACTGATTGTAATGTATGACCACGCTTAACTTTTTACAGAATAGTCCGATTTTGATCATTCTTCTTTTGTTGGATAGGACATACTTCGAAGTTGGTCCCATGTAAATTTGGAAAAAAAAAACCTACCCTAAGGGTGGGAAAATAGGGGTGACTTATTGTTCATTCACAGATTTTAATGCTGAGCTGTGTATTACAATTAAAATAAAAGGCCTATCTATGTTGGTATATAAAGCCTGTTTTTTTTAAGTATTACATTATATTATTTAGTATTATATTACACAAAAAATAATAGTTAAAGTAGGAGTATATAACAGTTAATGTCTAAAGTAAGGTAGGTATTTTAAAAGTAATCAAACATTAAGCATGTAGTAATAAGTAAATTATGGCCTCAAAAAATTATAAAATAAAAACTTTTTAACAAAAAATTAAACCTCCGAAAAAACTGAAAAGCAAAAAATAATAAACTTTTTTTATTTAACCTTAATAAATAAGTTCTTAAACTAATGCAAGTATACCTAAGTAATTTTGAGTCGGCGCCAAACAATCAATGAACAAAGATTACTAAATTACCTTAAATTTAAAGAAATAAGCAACGTGAAATCTATAGCGATAAACATTAACATTTCAAACAAAAAATGCGCTCTCCGCACGACCACTCGCAACGAATTAATTTGCTTGTTTGGCGCCGACTCAAAATTTCTTAGGTATACTTGCATTAGTTTAAGAACTTATTTATTAAGGTTAAATAAAAAAAGTTTATTATTTTTTGCTTTTCAGTTTTTTCGGAGGTTTAATTTTTTGTTAAAAAGTTTTTATAATAAGGTGACACCGGCGTCGGTTGTACAACGTCCTTTGATGAAACCATACTGTTGATCGTGTAGGATGTTATTACGATTATAGTGATTGAGCATTTGATTTAACATTACTTTTTCAAACACCTTGCTGAAAACCGGCAAAACCGATACGGGTCTATAATAATTAGTGTCTTTGCTGTCCCCAGATTTGAAAAGTGGAATAACTTTACTGATCTTCATTAAATCCGGGAAAACCCCTAGATCTACACACAAATTAAATATTAAAGCTAAATAGGGTGCAATTGTCTCAATAATGGATTGACAAACTTTAGATTCAGATCCTCGGTAATTTTGATCTTATATTGTTTAAATGCCTTTATAATAACTGTGGGGTTTATATGTTTAAATTTAAATTCTAAAGGACAGGCTGAGACATTAGCTCAATTTCGCTCTTAATAATTCAATAGCAAGTGCGGGCGAGGAATTTAAAGTTTCTGTTTTTTAAATTGGGAAATTGGTAAAGAAAGTTGCAAATTCCTGAGCGACATCGATGTTATCGCTAATGAGACCGCGGGAAGTGTCCAGTGTGTAATCAGTATTATGGTTTTTGTTCCTGTTCGTTTCATTGTTATAATTTTCCAAACTGTCTTTATTTTATTGTCTGCTGATTTAACCTTGTTACTAATGAAACAAGCTTTAGTTGCTTTGCAGACATTTTAAAAGTTTTAGAATAAGTAGCAACATACTTATTAAAAGTATCCGTGTTAATATACGGTTTAAGGCCATACAGTTCAAATAATCTTTCCCTACTTTATCTGATTCCTTTAGTTGCCCAGTCACTGAATAAAAACTTAGGGCAAATAGTTTTAGATTTCTTCTTAAAGGCATTATTTAACTCTGCACTAATGAAAAGAATTCTTCATACATAGTATTACCATTAGCCACACTTAGGCCCTGAGCACTCAACATGCTCATTAAAGTGGCATTAAACTTATTCAAATTATCCGATGTTATTGGTCTAGTTTGAATCTGCACTTTTTGTATCGGTGTGTTGCGACTCAAAAGAAACGGTTGGACCCCTGTGATCAGAAGAGAGATAATTTACAATGGCTTTATCCAAATATTCGCAGCAACAAAAGACATTATCAATACATGTAGCAGTAGCCGTAGTTATTCGCGTCGGTCCCAAAAACACATTTGACAGATCGAATGATTTAAAGAGGCTTAACAATCTACTGCTATTTGAATTATTTTCTAAAATATCAATATTGAAGTCACCACAAATAATTACTGATTTATTACCAGTTGCAAGTTTTCCCCAAGACATCTTCCATTACATACTCAAATATAAAATAGTTTGGAGGTCTATAAACGCACACTATAAAATGCTTATCTAGCTCAACACAGGACAGTTCGATGCTATGCTCCACCGAAAGTTCCACTATGTCTTTACGAGTCTTATATTTTACACAATTTTTAATTAAGATTAATGAACCACAACGCAGCATGGAATTTCGATTAAAGCAACTGCATACACTATAGTTCTCATAATTAATCAGCATCTCATAATCTTTCAACCAGTGTTCAGTAATACAAATAATTTCAAACATTGTTTTTTCTAAAAACAATTCAATTTCTAATAATTTGGAAGAAAAACCTTGAATATTTTGATGAAACAACAACAACAATATTTTGTTTGTATGTATGTATAATTGTTTGGCACGCTCTGCGGCCTGAACGGCTCGATGGATTTTAGCTTGAGAGGTGTCGTTAGATTTGTATTTACTGTGAGAGCGACACTGGGTATATCAAAATAAAAAAAAACCAAAATGGCGGATTTTTGGTGGCGCCAAAATTCCGCCATTTTGTTTTTTTTTTATTATTATGCCTTCAAATTTTTTTTTCTCGAAACCTATCGAGTTGGTTATCAAAATAAAGGGTTTTAAAAGGTAATTACAAAAATATATACAATTTATATGGTTAAAAGTAATTCAATGTGACAAATCGTAAAAAACACGTACCAAGAACTAAATCGTCTGCGAAATCGTTCACATTTGTAAACTAAAAAGCTGGAAATAAAAAAAAGTACTTAATTAAAAAAATAAACCCGACTGGCAACCTTATACTAAAACTAACTGAAAAGCTAAAAACAAGCCCATTTTAAATTTAAAAAAAAAGTTGCAAGCAGGCGGGACCCATTTGAGTTTGAAACTATAATAATGGGCCCCGCCTGCTTCCAGTTTCAGTTAGTTTTAGTAGAAGGTTGTAGTCGGGTTTTTTAATTTTGTTAATTACTTTTTTTACAATTTACTACTTAATTGAGTGCTAGAAGATACCTTGTTGGAGGTGAGATTAATAATAGTTATTGGTAATTTCTGTTGTCTTACTGACTAGTTTAAATTATTGTGGCTAACCACCTTCTAATTAGTATTATTACTAATTTTTGTGGTGCTAATTACATCAGACTTGGACATACTACTTATGTCCGAGTTAATAATAAAAGCTAATAGCCATGCTATTTGACGTCTAAAACCATTCTAAAACTAATAGGCAGATACGCTGTATCCCCAGTCGATTTAAACTTCCTTCTCAACAAAAGTGTCGGTGTCAATAAATATTATAAGTTTGTCACCATAGTGATTAACTAATAAATGCATATGGTTATTTAGCATATGTATATAATGATTTTGCCTACTCGATAAGTGCTTAAAGTTGATTAGTTTTTTTTTTTAGAAATCTATATAAAAGGAAAGAAATAATTTTATTAATTTATGACATTATTTGTTATGCGATTGTAACTTTATAATCATGATATGAATTGTAATAATTTTGATTTTTTATGCATGCACATATTTTATGTAATAGCACACCCCGGACACTCCATACAACACTCGCAAAATAATTACCTACTACTACTACATTAAAAAATGACGTTTGTATACGTATGAATGTGTGCGTGAGGTACTTGTGTTTGCGAGCGCTCTTGTTAAAGAACGGGCGACGAACATGCCGAAGTGCGGGGTGAGGTGCGGTAACTGATGTTAGTGCGGGGAAGGGAGTGTCCTTTCTGTACGTAGTACTTTAAGTATTCTGTGGTAATAGTAATCTTATGATATATTTGTTTTTTATAAGTCATTTATTATGGAAATAAAGAGGCTATAATAATAATAATCTATAAGATTTCAGTGACACTGTCAGTGATGCTATCTATTTTTACATTTGCACTATTACCTACAAATACAGAAATAATGGCATTTGGATTATATTTATTTCAACTTATTGATGACATTATCTCATTGTAGGATTTCCTAGGCATACAATAATTAACAGCAGATTGACTCAGGTTGTTACTTAATAATTTACCTAACCCTCTCCCTAACTATCTGAAAACATAACAGAACAATAAAAAACATTACTAGAAGAAGTTATAGCACAAGTCTCTGTCTGAGCTACTTGAGCTGAACCTTGAACAACAAGCGGTGTACAGTACCCGGCGATAAATAAATATTGCACATCGACCTTTGGAAAGAGACAATCGGCTAATTTCGGCTTCGTAGAGCGTTATCTCTGTCGCACACTACCTATGTGACGTTTGGTCAGTCGTTGTTCAAGTGCAATAGAGTGTGGTCGCGTCCTGTTCAAAATATATATTTAGAGTTGTTAACACCCCCAAATTTAAATAATTTTAAGTTGTACTATGGCATCTTTAGGAAACATGTTTTTTTTTATTTTATTTTACCCCAACCTAAAACCATCATTTATAGAAAAAATTGTGTATTTTGTACAAAGAATAAAAATAATTATTATCAAAAGCAGCAAATCCTAATTGTTTTAACAGCTCCTAATAGATACCGGACTGTTTGTATTTCGTGCGACAGAGATAACGCTCTACGAAGCCGAAATTAGCCGATTGTCTCTTTCCAAAGGTCGATGTGCAATATTTATCGCCGGGTACTGTATCTTGGATCTGTGGTGGATTACGGCCCACTCCCTCTCACAGAGAGGAGGCTTGTGTCCCAGCAGTGGGAACGTTACAGGCTGATTATGTGTGTGTGTGTGTGTGTGTGTACTGTATCTTGATTGGGGATGTTGGATAACCTCAAGGTTGCAATCCCTTTGACAAGAACATTGATGTGTGCTCAGCTCAGAGTCATCGGGTCCCCTCTACCTGCCTCATCATTACACATTTCCACCAACTCCTTTGCAGCAAGGATGTTTCATCATAATATTTATTCTGGCAGAATAGCTCATCGCCATAAGGTCAGTAGGAAAAAAAAAAGTATTGGAAAGAGCCAGTATTTTGCTTAAAGCTTTCCATGCAATTTGTAAAGCATTTTGCGTGATGAAATTAATATTATTATGGCAAAGTTAAAGGTGGTCAAACCTTTTTCACCTTTTTCGTGAACCAACGTGATGTTTGCAGACATAGTTTATAGCTGGAATAACTTAAAGAAGCACGAGAGCGAAGCTACAGGTAAAAGTAGTTATGACATAAATCAGGAGGCCAATTCTCGTAATTTAAAACGTTCAAAATCTAGTCGCAGTCTCATCTCAGCGACAAACAAATGTCAAAAACTTGTCAAAATGTCGGGAAATTAGAGGTAGTTACTATACTCTATGATTAGAGGTTTCTTTGACAGTTTGAGACTGAGACCGTGCACGTTCTTAAAATTACGAGAATAGTTCCTCTGTTCTTATCTCAATCGGAGTTTTTTCGTAACTATTTTTTATACGTACTTTCTCAATTAACGATTATAATATGAGTAACGACTGAAAGTAGAAAATTCCTGGGTAAATCATGAACGTCACGTAAATAATAGAACACTAAACGTTAATAAGCTGTTACAAAATAATTACGTTTTGATGACATAAAAAAATAATAATATTGCATAATGTAACCGTTTGTTGTTCAGTAGGTACATACCTACCTAATAAAATAAAATAAAAAATTATTACATTGCATGAAAATTTCAAAAGAGGTTGGATACCCCTGTCTCGGGATCAAAGCGAGCGATTATACTTTTTCTTAATTTTTTTTTATTTTTCACGTCTCCACCCCACTAGTACATGTAAATACCCCCAGAGATACTAAATACAGCAACAAGACGTTCTGAAAACACTATTTTACTTCTTTTTACAGTGTTTCATAATACGGTTTCAAACATAATGCCGACGACTCTTGTCGAGGGTTCACTTTAGTGTAGCTCATTAGTGCAAACGTAATGCCGGTGACCAGAGGGTCCATTTGCAATATGTATGGCGACATGGCGTATGAGCTCTATTAAGGTGGGTGGAGTCGAAAGTGTTAAAGACGAGTTCAAAGTAAAAACGGATTTTAAAGAAAAAGCCAAACTTTAAAATCGTGGCTCTGTAAAATTGACATTTTGGACTTATCAAGTTCTTCACGCCATGCACAGATATAGCTATCCGTTGGCAATAACCACAGAATACTTAATAGTACTACGCAATCACTTAATATATATTATGTCAACTTAGGATTTACTGTGTTCTTCCTGGATTCCTGTGTGGTTCCTGGATTTGCTGTGTTGTAGTTGAGTATAAGTAGATAAAACGATATATTAATTTGTTAACGTATAGAGTGTTGGTAGTCTTGTTTTGTCAATTTACGTACGCTATTTCGGTTTTTAAACAAACGTTGATATAAGGAATATATTATTATGTAAGATATTTATTTGTGACTCATCGTGTTGATGGCTTGTTCCCAGGTGCTCCAAATCTATTGTTCTCCAAAAATTTTCTTTCCATACATTGATTCCCAAGAGCTCCATAATTTTATTAGTTAAAATAATAAAATATTAAAACGGTTCCCAGCGGCTCCAAAACAAATCGCGTAAGGTCAACAAAACACAAATTGCTAAAATTAATGTTATAATTTCGTGGTAAATAGTTTCAAGGTAGTACAAAGGTAGTCACAAATCAATATTATGCTAAATATGTACTTATATACCTATTGTAAAATTGAAAACAATAATCTCACAATGCACTTTCTGTCATCAAAAATTTACTTTATGACGCACAATATGAAGTTAAAGAATTAAAAATTACAGTCTTCTCATTTAAATTGACCTTAATCTATTTTTCAACACACTTGCTCGTAAAGTGGCTCATAATGAATCGCTTTTAGGTCCATAATGCAGTGTATTAAAAACGCGTGCTTTTTACTTTATGTTACTAACAGAGAAAAAAAAAAGAGATTATTAAAAAATGTTGGGTACTTTTAAAACTTTTCGTAACTTTAATCGATCTTTTTTGTGACTGCTAATCTATGCTTATCAATAAATATAGTGATTATTATATAACTGTACCTATTATTTTTGATGCGAAATTGTTCCTTACTTGTCTCACTTTTTCAAAATCTGTCAAATGCAGAATCTATTAAATATATCATCTGTCAATAGTGCATTATGATACATGTGTGATATATTGATCATTAAACTCGAGGCGATATTATTCGCGTGAGCCGCAGGAGAGCGCGATAAGGAAGTCGAGAGTATAATGATCAATGCACACGCGTTTCATACGACGTTTTTCAACACACTTGCGAGGAAAAAAACAGACTATTGTTAAATATTAACTTGTATGGAAAATGGCGCGCTGGGTTTGTTTTTCGGCGCGCCGTGCTAGCGTCGCGCGCAGGTTTACCTACACCCATAGACTATACACTTCCTACACCTGCGCGCGCATCGCTAGCGCGGCGCGCGTTTGTTTACTTAAACGGACAAAGACAAAACCGATATACAGCCTATAGAAAAAATATAATAAACACAAAATAATGTTTAGACTGATCGTAGTGTTGTCGTATGTCAAATTCTAGTTTAGTTAGTATGGAATTAGAAAGTACTATTGGCATAGAGATTCAGTGAGAATCCGCAATAATAGAACGCCAGTGGTCTTTTCCGTATGGTTCTGGGAGGGACGACGGACAATTTAAGGTGAATGCGCAGTGGTAGACCGAGAAATTCAAATTTTCTTACGTTTTTTGCAACTCACAGGTCAGTATCAGGTTGTATCTTGATCAAAATGTGATTCGCGACTATAATAGATATGTATTTACAGAATTATAGTAATTAGAATCATTAATATATATATTTAAGATAGATTTGTTCCCTAATAACTTTTCCATAAGAGATTTGTTCTTATGGGACAAATCTAACTTAGAAAGATGTATTAATGATTCTAATGATTATAATTCCGTAAATACGTACCTGTTAAAGTCTCGAATCATATTTTGATTATGATACAACCTGACACTGACCTGAAAATTGCAAAAAACGTTAGAAAAATTGAACATCGCGGGCTACAACTGCGCATAAGGTAAATAAATTTTAGTTCATTTTGGGACCAAGGACAATTCAAACTATTTAAAAAAAAAAGTGAAATATGGCTTGCGGATTCCTTTTGGCATGAAGTCTCTTTGAAGAGATTAAAAAAAAAACGCACATCTTAGACCTCCGACTAGTAAATAAATTAAATAGTTATCTCTGGCATTATAGCACTAGTACCGTAACGTAAAGAAAAAGCACGCGTTTGTAATACACTGCATTATGGACCTAAAAGCGGTTCATTAAGAGCCATTTTACGAGCAAGTGTGTTGAAATAGTAGATTATGATGTCAAAAGTAGAATCTTTCAATTAATGTCGACTTGTATGTTGAATCTTAAATTAATTTTATTGTAAATATATAATTTTTTTGCAGTTTGTACTTTAACATTTTTGGAGCTCATGGGAATGATTTTATTTAATAATAATAAATTGGTTTTTATTTTTGGAGCTGTTGGGAATAAAATTATGGAGCGCGTGGGAATAAGCTGTGTGTTGATATCTCGTTTTGTTAAATAAAAAACGCTAAATATCGCGATATTTTTATATACTGTCAAAGGCCATATCTCTAAAAGTTTCAAGTCAATTTTTTCCTACAAAACCAATGCCGTAGAAAGCCATTGCGACGATAAAAAAATAATCATGTAAGTCGAGTTATCAAGTTGTCATAACGTGTAAAAGATTAAAACATTGTACATAGACTGTTGTATTGTAAACTGTAATAATGTTAAAGAATATTTTTAAAAAAAGACTCATAAAATTGCGGTTGGGTGTGTTAATGTTGGGTATGCTAGTTTTTTTATTTTTCTTCATCATGCTGTGGATGTGTGATGTGAATGATACATGTATAATCGAGGTACCTGCTCCATATCCAGTGATACGGTGGTGGACCCGGGAGTTTGGTAGCTTGACAAGTTTTATACATTGCTCCAATGGTGCAAAGTGTTATATTAGCAGTGATAATAGTGATCTGTACCAATATAAAAACGTAGAAGCATACCTGTTCTATGCAACTGTTATTGATTTTAAGAAACTTCCTGTACCAAGGCAGCCTAAGGATGTCATTTGGGGATTATTCCATGATGAATCTCCAAGAAATGTAAGAGAGCTTTTGCACGAAAAAGGATTAAACTTGTTTAATTTTTCTTCAACGTTTAGCAGGTTTAGCGACGTCCCCTTTCCATTGCTACATTTAACATCATATGCAGATATAACAAGCCAGAAATACTTTGTTGAGACAGCAAAGAAAAATGAATTCTTAAAAGATATTGCACCAATTATGTACTTACAAAGCGATTGTTCAACATCGACCGAAAGGGATATATATGTTAAAGAGTTGATGAGATATATAAAAATTGACTCTTACGGCGCATGCCTGAAAAATAAAGATATGCCGGCGAAATTCAAGAATGACTACTTAAATAATTTGAATGAAGATGAGTTTTTAAGGTTCATTGCAAGGTACAAGTTCGTAGTAGCGATAGAGAATGGAGTATGCAATGATTACGTTACCGAAAAGTTTTGGCGCCCTATTAAGGTGGGTACTGTCCCCATATATTTTGGTTCACCGTCTATCAGAGACTGGTTACCAAATAGAAAGTCTGCAATACTACTGGAAGACTACCCTACGCCAAAGATTTTGTATGAACATATTAAGGTATTGTTGAACAACAATACTTTGTATGAAGAATATTTAGAACATAAGACAAAACAATTAATAACAAACCAGATGCTGTTTAATGAGTACAAGAACAGGCCCTACCAGGTCGATGGTTTGAAGGTTGTTGAAGAATTTGAATGCTTTGTTTGTAAGAAGTTACACGATAAAATGAAGGGTGGAATTGAAGTGAACATTGTAAATAAAAGTCACCATGATTGCCCTAAACCGCTGTCAGCTTTAACTTTAGGTGTAAATCCTAAAAATTGGTGGGTAAGTCATTGGGTAAACGCACAAAATGATGCAGAAAATATCTACAACAAATTGATTAATGGAGACTAATATTTTTCGTATTATTGTTTTATTTTATTACATTAATACACATTATTGATGCAAATTGTATGATTTATATTTTTATTGACAAACTGCGTCTAGGGGTGAAACTGGAAGTATATCGTAGCGCATACCCCTCTTGATAACGTGAGGAATTGTCTTAGGAACCATCCTGTAAAAGATTGAAAAAAAAACCTAGAGTATTTTCAAATGCCTACTTATTAAAAAAACTTGTTTTTACAAAAACAAACGCACTTGCGAACACTTCACCTACGAGGCAGCCAATAAGAAGGTTAACAAAACTGAAGTTTTGGAACAAAAAACTCAATGTCGTAAAGGCAAAGTTGAAATTCCATTGCAACTAAGGTTTATTTAGGACCTTTTTGTTATAAATGGTCACGCAAAAATCAACCTAGACTACATAACGCTAAAGTTGATACTTGAGCAAGTGGCAATGAATATAAATTATCTAATATTTTAAATTCAAGTATAGACTATCCCTCTTACTAATAAACATATTATATCAAATGAATGGTTACACACCGATTTCTCTCCTTCAGTCGTCAGTTATTTGACTTTCGAAAGAAGAAGACAAAGCGTTGTGTAACTATACGTTCGCTATACAGCGTTTATTAGTAAGGGGGTTAATCTAATTTTATTTCTTCTTTCAGACTAATGTTCCCACTGCTGGGACACAGGCCTCCTCTCTGTGAGAGGGGGTGGGCCGTAATCTACCACGCGGGCCCAGTGTGGGTTGGTAGATGTCACATGTCTTCGAATTTTTGGTTCTAGGACATGCGGTTTCCTCACGATGTTTTCCTTCACCGTTTTGAGAGCAGTGGTGATGATATAATTTACACAAAGTAAAGCCCCTGACTGGGTTCAAACCTGCGACCTACAACTCGTAAGTCGAGGCCGTGACCACTGGGCCACCACTGCTCCTTGCTTCTATATAACTATCCTAAAAAGAAAATGCGCCAATACTTACGATATACAGTCGATGATAGGGCAAACAGACAGACACAAGGTGCATCCAGTGCAGTCGTCTGTCACTTGCGGTATATGGGTCTTGGGGTCAAATCTGTAAATAATAACAACTAGATTACACTCGGATCTCTACATTTAATGATTCTCTAAAAGCTAGAAAAAATTAAGGTCATGGCAAGTGTAGAGCTATGATAGATCAGCATGGTTTGACTTAACAGTCATACCATAACATAATCAGCCTATAGGTAATGTTTCCACTGCTCGGACAGAGATCTATTCTCTGTGAGAGGGAGTGGGCCATAATCCACCATGTAGGCCCGGTGCGTGTTGACAGATGTCACATGTCTTCGAATTTGTGGTTCTAGGACATGCCGGTTACCTCACAATGTTTTCCATCATCGTTTTGAGAGAAGTGGTGATGAAATAATGCCTGCCTGGGTTTGAACTCACGGTCACCACTGCTCTTTCAGTCAAACCACTGTATTACTATTGTATTGTAAATGTATTTTATAAATAAACAAACACGTAGCCGAATTCTGGGCCGAGTCCATTTAGATTGCCGTCGACACGAGAGAAGAAGAATGCATTGTTTGTAAACTTTCTTGCTTATATACTGACATCATAATCAAGAAAGTTTGTATAGAAGTTGGCTTTCTATGCAAATCATCATGGGTAAATAGTCCTCCAGGCCGTAGTTCGGCCATGGCGGCCATTCTCAACTGAGAAGCTTTCGGCGCGGGAGATGTTATAGTCACGTTATAGTGCACAAATGTGCGCGCAGACACATGTGCACTCTCTCGTTTCCCTCACTTTCATAGTCTGATGGGATGGCAATCCGACGCTTGTAGAGGTCTATCCGGCGCAGGACCAACGGCTTAACGTGCGCGCGAGGCACGGGGCCGGGCCCCGGGGGTATCACACCGCCAACTTCCAAACTCCGGGCTGTTACTAAGGGTGCGTCCACATCTGGCGAATGTGCAGCTCGCGAGCCGTTTGCGAGCTGCGCGCGTGCATTTTTGTTCGTGCGCCGCTTCTGCGCCGCTCGCGCGCAGTTCGCGCGCGACCTAAGCGCGCTAGCGGCTCGCGTCTTCTTGCCGCCCGCGCCTCAAGCCGTGCGAGAATTGAGTGCGCGCAGATCGCGCGCCGCGCGCACGCCTTTATACGAGCCTTGCATGAGTTGCGCTAAAGAGGCGCACCAAACCATTGCCGTGACTGCACGCGCGCAGCTCGCAAACGGCTCGCGAGCTGCACATTCGCGGCGCATTCGCCAGATGTGGACGCACCCTAAGAAATTCTTAATGGAAAAACTCAATACACACATGGCATGCGCCACATGCCACATGGGTAAATAACAGGTAACCGTAACATTGTTGCCACACGCAACTACTTATTTTTTAGGAAACTTATGATCGCAATGTCTTTTTTTTTTAGTTGACTTTTACGAAGATGAGAAATGCCCTATTATTATTATTATTTGGACGAATATGAAAAGTTAGTAATCTATACTAATATTATAAAGAGGTAAAATTTGTTTGTAAGTTTGTACCTATGTAGGGAGTAATCTCTGGAACTACCAGTCGGATTTGAAAAATTCTTCTTGCATTTGATAGCCCAATTCTTGAGGAAGGCTATAGGCTATTTAACATCACACTATGACCCTTAGGAGCCAAGCAAAAAGAAAAAAAGTAAAAAAGAACGTTAAGTGATAGCGCGGGCGGGTGATGCGATACGACGGGGTGGCTCGGGGGAAACAAGAAGTTTCACGCGAACGAAGTCGCGGGCTGAAGCTAGTATATTATAAGGTAAGCACTTACTCGATAGCCTGATACCCGGAGTCTGCGCAAGCCATGTAGCATTTACCGCAATTTATACACATGTCCTAGAAAAAATACAAAGTTTTTAGAGAAAACATTAAAAACAATATTCGTTTGATAGGTACTCGCCAGGCGAAGTGTGATTTGCGTAATACTTATAAGATTACAAGGAAGGTTAGTGAGTACCTATGAGTTCTTGAGTTCGAATCCCAGATCCAGCAAAGCACCGATAAAATTACTTTGATGATTTATATCGCAGCCTGACTGAGATAGCTTGTGTTTTTTATTAACATGTCTTTTCCCCTCCGGTACAACTGGACAGATTCAAAGGGACAGTTTTTGTGGCCTTGCTCAGAATCAAATCAAAATCGTTTATATGCTTATGTGTGGTATAGAATAATAGATTAAGTCTACGATGAAACGAGCACACTCAAAAGATGGCTATTCACTTAAAATTAGTTACCAGAACTAGGCAACATTTCATAGAACATTGTCTAAACACATTTTCCTACTTACATCATCAATAAGTGCGACGACTTGCTTAGTATTATCCAAATGTTTGTAAGTCCCAACTCTGGGCAAGGCTTCCCCAACCACATGTTTGATCTTAGGAACCTCTGGACTTTCTTCATGGTGACCATTGACAGAGCCATTTGTCATGTAAGTTTGGACCTTATTGTCTGCCAATAAGTCTGATTTTAGTCTGGCTTCGTGGAGTAACTCTTCGCGCTTTCTGCTGTATGGTCCGAAGTGGGCTAATACCTGGAAAAGATAATTGAAAAAGGATTTATTATGAGTATACATACAAAGTGAACTGTCACAAATAACGAAATAGGTATTTATGGTTGTTGTTGTAAGTGAAGAGTTCGAGCCCAAATTGAGAAAACCTGACAAAATATCAACCTTCTTCGAGTTAAAAATAAACTAACAATATCAGCGACTCAGATAATTTACAAAGTAAAATGTATTCTCAGTTGATTTTGGAGTGACCATTTTTAACAACAAAAACGTCCTAATAAGTTGTTGGTTGCAATGGAATTTGAACGTTGTTAAGAATGAAACTCAGTTTGTTGTTCCCTAACTTGAAAATTACCTCAAATTCTTAATTTAAATATAAGGTCAACCAACCAGATAGGGGCAGGAGGCGAGTTGTTTATTTATTTACGACTTTATTTTGATAAGCGCAAGGTTGATATTTTTAAGACTCCGCAAGATCTAGATAGGGAATAGATAATAATTAAGTCCGCCGTTCGCCGCCTATTATTATGTGGAATCTCATAGTGTTATCGATCCTCCGCAAACTGTTTCCGTACGACTATACCCGCCTGCCTATAGATAAAAGCAGACACGGCTCATCTCACCAATACCTACTACCTAACTGTTATAAAAACCTAGTATCAATAATGAACTTTATTACAAAAGTCATAAAGTCTTATTTAGATACTTACAAAACCTATTTGTTCTATTTCGTTACTGTTACACAAATCCATACTATCCATACTAATATTATAATTTCGAAACTGTCTGTCTGTATGTTACCTTTTCACGCCTAAATCACTGAACCGATTTAGATGAAATTTGGTATAGAGATAGTTTGAGTCTCGGGAAAGGACATAGGATAGTTTTTATCCCGATATTCCCGCGGGATCGAAACGTATGCGGGTGAAACCGCGGGGCGCAGCTAGTCAACAATAAACTATTATTAAAGCAATAAACTCAATTCGCCAAAGGGCAATGGAGCGCAGCATACAGCTAACAGATCGCGTTAGAAACACCAACCTTTTTTTTTATGGGTAGGAAGTCATCAAATGACCCCTCCCGCTCTGGGTGGAGCGGAAGGGAGTGTCAGACTCTTACTGAGTAAAACCCATCCGTGTTCCTTCCTTAGCCCTTTATGTTCCGGGGTAGCGGTAACCCTTTCGGACAATCCCGCACCCCCGGCAGGCTTCGGCTCTGGCAGGCCCCTTCCTTTTTGCTGACATCTCTTTGAGGCGCGCGTGGAACACGTACGCGCCGTCCGGCACGGGCCTGGTCCTGATCGGACGGTGAGCTACCCATTACTCTCCGTCTGCAGGCCCGCGCCTACGGTGGCCGGGAGTCGTCACGCGGCTCCCGACGCCCGGAGCGTCTCCTGCGGCGGCTGGGGTGTGAGGCTCTCTCCCTCAGCCATCCCGACACCTCCTTCGCTAGCATGACTGCTTCGCAGGAGGTGACTGCCTCCCACTCCCTCTCGCCCCGGACCATGGCTTGAACCAGGGCCGGACGCGAGAGGTCGCCGCTGCTGCCGAAGAATCACCACCCTGCGCTCCATTGCAGAAGTAGCGGATGTTGGAGAAAAAATTGCCAGGCTGAGGCGAGAGTGGGTTTGCCACGTCGCATGAATGCACCCGGAGACATGGGCAAAGGTCGTCACTCATTGGACGCCTCAGGGAGGACATCGCCGTCGAGGAAGACCGTGGCGAAGGTAGTGTGATGATCTAATCATGTCGGGGTCAACATGACCAAAGATCGCACAAAATGGAGAGATTTGGAGGGAATAAGGGCAGGTCTTTGTCCAGCGGTGGGGCAATACAGGCTGGCAGGGACATAGACGCACAACCGAATGCCCCTGCGTTGAAAAAATTCTACGCTAGGGGGTCTAAAATCATTTTTACAGTTTTCGCGTCGATTACCTATAGACGAAAAAAAGCCATAAGGTACAATTTACCTTGCCATTTTCGTCGTAAAGCGTTTGAACAGGTTTTCCCTTCTGATGCTTGAAGGTGGGCGGTGACTGGCCCATCCAGCCTTCGAGACCTCTGGACCGTAAGTATAGGAGAGCCTTCAAACCAGTTATGTAGTCCTCAACTACTGTAAAGTCTTGGTTCTGGACAGCGCTGCAAATCTAGAGAAGAAAAAAGATGTCTAATTTATATGTAGATAGAAACATAATATAAATTAAAGAATGTTGTGTCTGTACTTGCGTTCCCATTGAGGGACCACATTTGAATTTTGAGCTTTCGAATGCGTCAGCCTTTAGTAAAAGTTCGCAAATAATTGTAAATTCAGCCTCTAGTTGTAACCACTCAAAAGTTACAATCGGTTAAAGGTTGACCACCTTTAACCGATTGTAACTTTTGAGTGGCTGCTTTTACAAACTAGAGGCTGAATTTACAATTGTTTGAGAACTTTTACTAAAGGCTGACGCATTCGAAAGCTCAAAATTCAAATGTGGTCCCTCAATGGGAACGCAAGTTGTGTCTGTCTGTGTGACCGAGATCGATGTTGAACTTCAATCTGTCATACATAGGGATGTACAGCAGCACATCAAGCTACCCGAAACTGCTAAATTTTCCCAATCAACTTTGAATCTTATAATTTAGAGATAAAGTTGAAAATCTGTTAAAGAAATTTGACAGATTGTAGTAGCTTGATGTACTATCTATAATGTAGGGTATAAATGCGAAAGTTTTGTTAGAAATCAAGCAAAGCCGCGGATAAAAGTTAAAAAAGACATAGTTTACCTGAACAACGGGCGCTCCGCACATAATGAACTGTAGCGCAGACTCGGCAGAGTCGATGCCGCCGATGCCCAGTATAGGGAAACCGGGCAGCTTGTTCCCGATAGCCGACACTGCCTTCAAGCCCATTGGACGAGTCGCGTTGCCCGATACACCGCCGTATGTCGTGTGTTTTTCTACACCTGTTGAACGATATGGTATTCTCGTAAATAATTACCATTTTAAAGGCTTTGTCACTAAAGGTGCCTACAGATTTTCGCGATTTTTGACGTGTTTTCTTTATTATTCCTGTCCCTCATAGCGAAGACGTACGAAAGAAAACACGTGTCGATCGTCAAAAATCAAGCAGGCTTTAAGAAAGCAAGGGATAGCTGAGATTTGAAAAATTCTCCTACACTTCTCATTTGAAAAATATAAGAAGATAATGGTTCTGAAGAATGCAATTTCAGGATTCTTCGAAGTATGTGGTCTTTCAAGATAGTCCATCTATTTGAAGCCACATACCTCGATATTGTGGGTATAATAGAAAGGAGGGAGTAGGTTGCCAATGGAAAAAATAAAAAATACTATACAAAGATGGACTATTAAGTTCGTTTTTTACTGTATTCTTTTTACTTATGCATAACGTTTTAATAAATAAATAAAAATGATGCCCTTACCGACTGCCGGCCAGGGTGTGGCATCAGCTTTGACCGACATCAAGCCAGACACTGTGTTGATGGCTGACACGCCGCTCGCGCCACCTGTTAACATAATACATTTTCATAAACAGATATTTATTTGCTCACAAACTAACTATATACACTAGATACTAAAATAAACGACTAACTTACAATACAAATATATAAAAATAAAAATAACAAAGGACACTTAGGCGTCGAAGTATTCATCCGCATCGCTGTCATCCGGAAACGTGCCCAGAAGACTGGCAGCATTGCCACGTTGAATGGCAATGCTAATTCTTTGGCCAAAGAACGACCCAGCCCTCTGGTCACGTGAAGTATCGACTAGCCGGCGAGAAATTTCCTTAAAAAGGAGACGCGCGCTCGGGCCCCATGACCCGAGCGTTTCGACCCCAAACGGCTCAAAGCTGTAGTTGCCCATAAACATGTTTTTTTTTTTTTTAAGAAGACAAGGCTGTGGAAAAGCTACAATTTCTCATATCTGAAGGCCAATTCCCGTAATTAAAAACGTTCAAAATCTAATCGCAATCTCATCTCAGCGACAATCAATGTCAAAAATGTAGGGAGGGTATTTTTTGACAGATTGAGACTGAGATCAGACTGTGAATGTTCTTAAAATTATGAAAATTTCCCCCAGATCATTACAATCTTCTTCATCGTGTCGCTGGCACGACAGTTATTCAAATATTGTTGGCCCAAAATATCGCCACTTCCACCATGTCATTGGTGGCAGCGCAGAGGTCAGGACAAGAGGTGGAGCATAATTCGTGACTCAGCTTCAGATCTCCAGCCTGCTGCCGTTATTCCGTCGAAGTAGGTCGACTTTACGAGGTTCGACTTACACCTATCCACTTGGGGTCATCATTACAATGTCTTGCCGAATTGAATAGTACGGTCAACCGTACCTACGGCTGAACTACGACAACCGCCCTTACTGCTACGAAATTAACACACTTTCATTGACATTGGCTTGACTGTATGTTGTACACCAGCTTTATTACTGTCCCACTGCAGGGCGAAGCCTCTTCTCACAGAGGGAAGCCACGAGCTTTGATGACGATTGCTCAAGACGGGTTGGCGGGTATAGACTTATATTGACTACTAGCTGCGCCCCGCGGTTTTACCCGCATAAGTCTTGATCCCGTGGGAATATCGGGATAAAAAGTACCCTATGTCCTTTCCCGGGACTCAAGCTATCTCTGTACCTAATTTCATCAAAATTGGTCCAGCCGTTTGAGCGTGAAGAAGTAACAAACATATAAACACACACACACACTCACAAACTTTCGCCTTTATAATATTAGTGTGATGTGATTACATACGCCCCCGCGATTTTACCCGTATAAGTCTCGATGCCGTGGAAATATCGGGATAAAAAGTATCCTATGTAAGAATAACCCAATCCAGGTCTTGGTCAGTCATTCAGGTTCAGTTGTTTTAGCGTGATAGCGTAACAAACAAACATACAAAACAAGTAATGTTTTTCTCCACAGGGTGTTACAGAAAGGGTATATCAATACAAACGGGTTGATGAGTGTATCTGGTCTAGAATCTCTGTAGGTACAAAATTTCAGCTCATAAACAGTAACTTTGAAAATGCTTAATATTTTTTTATTTCGATAGTTTATTAAATTGAAATCATAACAAACATGTTACCGCACTACGAGGGTCATTATCCATTATCTGTAGTGTGTCTGTGCGCCTAGTACACGCACATCACGCCGCCGCGCGCCAGTGCAGCGCCGTGATGTCGAAATAAAAAAATATTAAGCAATTTTCAAAGTTAATGCTTTTGAGCTGAAATTTTGTACAGAGATTCTAGACCAGATACACTCTTCAACCCGTTTGTATTGATATACCCTTTCTGTAACACCCTGTATATTAGTTTAGAATATTAGTTGAGATAAATTCAAGATTCCTCACGATGTTTTTTTCCTTCACCGATGTCAGTTATGTCCAAGATAAACTCAAAAAAGTACATATGAATTGAAAAAGGCATATTTGCTAAGAGTTTTTTCAAAGACTGCATTATTCGTCTGTACAGCCATTTGCAAAGTGTTCATACCTTTATGCGCAGCCTCAGCGATGCTAACAATGTCAGTGATGTTCGGAGTCAGCTTCACAAAGAACGGGATCTTGACGGCTTTCCTCACCCACTCGGATATGCCTTTCACTAGCACGGGATCCTGATAATAAAAAAAACAATATCAATTAGTATCTAATTTTTCTCGAGCCGCATCTGCCATCATGGCCAGAGAAGTTAAGAAGCACTCGATCTGCATAATCTCTGACAGCATGCCTGTTCTACAAGCGATGAACTACACACGATTCTGGGCTAATTACTAGTACCACCAGCGCCTGAACCAGGTGGGTAGCCTCAATAACATAACCCTTCAAAGGATCAAAGGACAGCGGTTCGGTAACGATGCAGCCGACGAAATTGTCAGAAGGGGGTCGAGAATGGCACCAGTGAGACTTAAACCCACCGCGCTACTCCCTTTGGGTACTTACGCAATCTGGTGGGGAATCGCACCAGGGACCAAGATCACAAACTATGGTTGGATCAAGGTGAGTGCAGGCAGGCTAAGGAAGACGGCAGCAAATAAAAAAGCCAGCCAGCTATCAATTATATGGTGCAGGAGCTCCCTACAATTGGTAGCCGCATCACGAAACAGGTTCTCCGCCTAACTAAACAATGGCGCCGATTCCCTTGTTCACAAACTAAACTAAATTTAATTTCAGTGCATCTTTTTCTTTCTATTTCATTAAGAAAAGGACAGAAGATAAATACTAGTTTAGACCTGTCAAATTAGTCTGTGCCTGACGTAAATTGACGTATTTTTATGTGCGTGTGGTGTGAGGGCCACTTTGTTAAAACTCCTTAAAAATGTGCTTAGGATTTAGTGAACATTCCCAAAGAATTGTGAAAGTTGGAATCAGATTTTGTGAAAATCAAATAACCGAGTTATGGACTCTAAAGTTGGGCCCTCAGTTCTCACATAGAGGATTGAGGGCCCACCTGAACCTGATTAACTATGGACACTACAGAAAAAGTCTTTATGCCAAAATCTAAGCTACAGCCAAACAAAATTTGTGAAAACAAGATATTATCGCAAAACACTGTCCTTCTTTGTATATCTTCGTACAAAATGGGCCCTCAGTTCTCATACACGTAAAAGTTTATTACGCAAATAAAATTAAATCATTAACTTAAAGCTACTGTTTCAAATCCTATATGCTGCTAAATAAATTGTGAAAATTTGTGAAAGCAAGAACAGGTCACCACTTTTTGTTGTTTGAAAGTTTATGACCTTGATAAAATTCGGGCCCTCAGTCCTCCATTTCTTTTGCTTTCGTTTTATTACGCTTATCGTATGAATGATAAGACAAATGCTAAATTGTCTCTTTTTGTGAAAAAAATTGTGCAACAAATTCAATACCAGAAAGAAATTAAAAGACCCTTTATTGTATAAGAAAATCGAGTTTTATTTTTATTCTCTGAATTAGGAAATAGGGTGACCACAATTTCTTTTAGATTGCAGTAAAGATAAGTAAATGTAGAGTCATAGATGTTAATGAACTTTCTTCGGTTTTTCGCTTATTATCGTTTTATTTATTTATTGTTATATTTAATGTCTATTTTCTGCAGGTCAGCGATATACAGGGTGTTACAGAAAGGGTATATCAATACAAACGGGTTAAAGAGTGTATCTGGTCTAGGATCTCTGTACAAAATTTCAGCTCAAAAGCATTAACTTTGAAAATGCTTAATATTTTTTTATTTCGACATTACGGCGCTGCACTGGCGCGCGGCGGCGTGATGTGCGTGTACTAGGCGCACAGACACACTACAGATAATGGATAATGATTCTCGTAGTGCGGTGACACGTTTTTTGTGATTTCAATTTAATAAACTATCGAAATAAAAAAATATTAAGCATTTTCAAAGTTACTGCTTTTGAGCTGAAATTTTGTACAGAGATTCTAGACCAGATACACTCTTCAATCTGTTTGTATTGATATACCCTTTCTGTAACACCCTGTATTTTGTAAATAATGATACTTGTTCTTCTATGGGAACAGATGGTATGCGTCTTCTTGGCATGGTTATGTTGTAACTGTTGGGAAAAAATCTTTAAATTACTTTTTTGAATAAAAGAAGAAGGGTCACGTCCCATAGAAAATTTACCCAGGCCCGACACAAAAGGAACGCATCTCAGTTATTTTGTTATATTAAATATAACAGAAATAAATGAACACTATTCTGGATATCAGTGGCTATCACCCATATATTGCCTTTTGATTTTGGTAAGGCAAAATATTTTAAAATATTTTTTTTAATGAATAGCAATTAAATCCATTTAAAATGACGCCAATTTAGATAAAAATACAAAAATAGACAGCTGGAGGCTTAATTTATTGAGACATCCACAGGCAAGCCCGGTTAAGCAGACGATAACCTCAAAGTTAAACTGCGAGATGTCATTAAAAAAATATAAAATAAAATTGGCTTTCTGTGTTGAGATCTGTGCGTTTTTTAACCGACTTCAAAAAAGGAGGTTCTGTATTCGACCCGTATGTATGTTTGTATGTCTGCGATTTTCTCAAAAACAAATGAATCAATTTTGAAATTATTTTACTAAAGGTTTAAGTATATAATGCATTAGGTAATTATTCTTATGTACGGAGTTATATGCATAAATGTACCTACTGCATCTCCGGCATTTCTATGAGAATTTGGACGATTTTTCTAGTCAGTGTCTTCAATTCTTCAATGCACTAGTGTCAATTGGATTTGTGTGGGGTAGGTACAACTAAAAAGTAAAAAATGAAAACTTTTTTACAAAAAAACAACCAACTTGAAAAAAAAAAACACGACAATGTGATACATAACTTCAATTTCGGAAGTCGGTGTCTAAAAACGAAAATGCGGAACCAACGACACCGACTTCCGAAATTAAAGTTATTTATCACTTTGTAGTGTTTTTTTTTTGAAGTCGGTTGTTTTTTTCGAAATTGTTGTATCGTCATTGAATTACCTACATACAATTACGAATTTTGTAGGTAAATAGGTATTAAAAGAAAATTGTATATCGCCTGAACAAAAACACAAGGCAATATTTTGGTGTTAGCCATTGATTTGGAATATAAAAAATATATATTTTAGCTATATTTAAAATAACAAATAAATTGAGATATGTCTCTTTCGTGTCGGGTCTGGGTCACAAATGACCGTTCTTCTTTCCGTCATCAATAAGTTGGAAGATCGTACTCAAGTTTCGTGAAAAAAAATAATTTCGGAAATCAAATGATTACAAAAAAATACTGTTACCCAAATCATTTTTGCTTGAAATATCGTTCGCTCCGAAATAACTAATGACAATAATCAAATAATTTATTTATTATCTTTGTACGCTTTTCATGCCTAAACCACTGAACATTTCATCCCGAAAAAAAGTGCTGTTCCCGAGGAAAAGAACAATAACGTTATTATGATAATAGATAGATAGATAGAAAAGTTAGTAGATCATTCATGTTAATAACTAAAATGTAATAAATTATAGTATATAAATATAATAGTTATTCATGAACAGTTATCACAGCGCTTACAGTCCAACTTAAAGGAAATTTTATTAAACAATTAGGTACTTATAAAATTATGAGTACCTATGTATCAAAACAAACTTACCTTAAATGTATGATATCTTGACCGAATATGTGTTTGCGTATTAAAAAATTATTATTATTTTTATTCTTCACTATAACTGTTTCATAAAACTCGCCTTAATGCTTTATCATATCACCTACAACTTCCGCTGCACTATCATAAACTATTGTTTAGTAACTACAATAAATATTAAAACTATTGTGCATATATGTAATCAATAAAATAGTTTCTGAGGTATAATTACTTTGCAACAGCAGAAGGAACTAAAGCATCACTCAGAATTGCCACTAACAAAGTATATAAAATAAGGGTAAAATATTGTCACACTACTCACATACACAATAAGAAAATAGTTGATTTCGGTATCTATTAAGATTTGTAGTTTTATCATAATTCTTATTTGTAACAAATGACACCAATTTTTTGCACAATTTTTTTCACAAAAAGAGACAATTTAGCATTTGTCTTATCATTCATACGATAAGCGTAATAAAACGAAAGCAAAAGAAATGGAGGACTGAGGGCCCGAATTTTATCAAGGTCATAAACTTTCAAACAACAAAAAGTGGTGACCTGTTCTTGCTTTCACAAATTTTCACAATTTATTTAGCAGCATATAGGATTTGAAACAGTAGCTTTAAGTTAATGATTTAATTTTATTTGCGTAATAAACTTTTACGTGTATGAGAACTGAGGGCCCATTTTGTACGAAGATATACAAAGAAGGACAGTGTTTTGCGATAATATCTTGTTTTCACAAATTTTGTTTGGCTGTAGCTTAGATTTTGGCATAAAGACTTTTTCTGTAGTGTCCATAGTTAATCAGGTTCAGGTGGGCCCTCAATCCTCTATGTGAGAACTGAGGGCCCAACTTTAGAGTCCATAACTCGGTTATTTGATTTTCACAAAATCTGATTCCAACTTTCACAATTCTTTGGGAATGTTCACTAAATCCTAAGCACATTTTTAAGGAGTTTTAACAAAGTGGCCCTCACACCACACGCACATCGTATTTTTAATAGCCAAATTTTTAATCACGTCTAAATTGTCTATGGAGTATCTTAATTTGACAGGACTAAACTAATATTTATCTCCTGTCCTTTTCTTAATGAAATAGAAAGAAAAAGATGCACTGACCTTAAATTTAGTTTAGGGTGTTAACAAGAGAATCGACGCCAATAGCTGCGCAATTACAACAGCTTTAACTAGCCACGGGCCATGTAATAAAAACCTCTATGTCGTAGGAGTCACAGACAGTCCGCTGTGTAGGCTTGCGTGGAGGTCGACGAGACAGCCGCACATATGCTTCTGAACTGCTCGGGGCTCTAGGCGGACATCCAAGCGTTGCTGGCCTTCCTTGAGGAGTTGGGGCGGATCATAATCGATTCTCACCCGTACGCAAAATACGCGCATTGACGTGGAGTTGCGGACACCAGTATCTACCTACCTACCTATTAGTATCTAATCATATTTGATGCGCGGCGCATTTTGATTAATGCCTTCATCCACGTTCACCAAATACGAGTTTATAATCTCGCGAGATAGATTATAAAGTAACGATGTTCATAATTATGCGGTAACATATATACAGGGTGAATTTTTCAAGTGGGCGTGGATGGCCAAATCCGAAACTATGAGGACTAGCGAAAAGTACTCAAAGGAGTCGCGGGCTCGATTTTGATGAAAACTAAAACTGCATCATTGGATTTTTGAAAAATCAATATTTCTAGCCAGGAATTGAACCTGTTGATTTTGAAAAAAAAACACTGTATTATTACACCATTAGATAGTGTCGCTAATAAGGATCGAATTCTGGGAAGTAATGACATACGGCAAACTAAAGGAAAGAGCTCATTTTTAACAAAATACTTTTTTTTTCTTATGTTTCCTACCTCATCATCATCTGCCTAGCCTTTTCCCAACTATGTTGGGGTCAGCTTCCATTCTAACCAGATGCAGCTGAATACCTCGGTATGTAAAGATGGTCACCCATCCACAGACCAACCGCGGCAAGCGTAGCATAACCTGATGAATTGACCTGTTCGGCTGTTATTATTTAGCCGGGCCCGGATTATGTTACCTACCTACTAAACCTTAACTGATTAATTGTTCAAAATGATGACCATTGTTTTCAATACATAGCTGGATTTGACGTCTCAAGGATTGTACTGCATTCACCATTACAATATTATTGAATTCATTAGAATATTTTCCAAAGATCGTAATAGAAATTTGAATTTAGAACCTAATGTTGTGAAGGTGACTGCGCTGCGGGTGTGTTAATAAAAATATTGAGCATCATTTCGAACAAGGTACTTAATGTATGTATGAATACTCTAAAATAAGAAGCAGTTTATTAAAATTCAACATTTTCCTTAAGTTTGCCGTATGTCATTACTTCCCAGAATTTGATCCTTATTAGGGACACTATCGAATGGTGTAATAATACAGTATGTGTTTTTTTTTTCAAAATCAACAGGTTCGATTCCTGGCTAGAAATATTGATTTTTCAAAAATCCAATGATGCAATTTTAGTTTTCATCAAAATCGAGCCCGCGACTCCTTTCAGTACTTTTCGCTATTCCTCATAGTATAGAATTTGGCCATCCACGCCCACTTAGAAAATTCACCCTGTATATTATAAGTAATGGATGTATTATTACCTGTCCACACGCAAGTCCCATCCCAGACTCGCCCATCCCGTGCGGACACGACAGGTTCAGTTCCAGCGCGTCGGCGCCTGCCGCCTCCGCCTTCTGTGCGAGCTCCGTCCAGTCAGCCTCGTTGAACGAACACATTATTGATGCTATTATTACCTGACACAGAAATAAATCAATATAAATATGATTCAGGTTTCCCAAACACAAAAGCTGCCGGCTAACTGGAAGTTACGAGTGTAAAGGTGTATGGCTGAGGCTACATTAGGCCGCGATGCGACCTGCGACACATGAGCGATTTAGGGTCGGTCCACATTTGACGGAAAATGCGTCAGGCGTAACATCGATTGCGTCTATTTATTCGCTCGACGCACTAACGTATTATCGGTTGAGTGTGAACGGTCAAGTGTTTTTCTATACATTTGTCTGTTCTGGCGTTACGCGACCGATAATACGCGACGCATCTTCCGTCAGATATGAACCTTCCCTTAAACAAATGAATGCTCACGTATATGGCTACACCGTACATCAAATATTACTAGTTGATTTCTTTATGCGATAGGAACAACATTACTGTAATCACGGCATCGGCTACATCAACATAAGCGAAATTGAAGCGAATTTATTAGAAAATGTCTCACTTGCACGACTAGTTCAATAGTGCTACTAAATATGCGTGTGGCTACAATATGCGTATAGTAAACCGCTATGGATGATTTGATAGCATGTGTACTGTAGCCACGTCATCGCCGAATATACGCCGGATTTCCGCTTATAATGTAGCCATACACATGTTTATCTCGTTTCGCTCTTCCAGTCGCATCGCAAATCGCTGCCTACTGTAGCCTCAGCCTAACAAACATCGCGCACGCGCAAACTGTTACCGTGGCCGAGCACAATGATTCTATACACACCGCGTAGGAATTTCGACAGTTGTTTAAAAAAAAAGTGTTCTATACATTTTGACTGTGTGCAGTTTTGTATGAAACAGCACATTTGTTTTTCAATAACCGACAATGTGTTTATGAAACTGTCATACTTACTTTACTAGGAAAGTCTTCCTTAAGCTCGGTGATGCTCTGGCACCAGTAGTCGGCACACTTCTCAGAGATAAGCTCGATGTTGAGGAAGCAGCCCTGCCCCGGGCCGTAGTTCTCGCCTGACGTCACGCCGCGGACAATGCGCGGTGAGACGTTGGTTACTAAGTCCTGGTGGGAAGAAGACATATTGTATGGTCTTCGGTACTCATAAACTCTCAAAATAAACATAACATAACATCAAGTCTGTAATCCCCAAAAGGTTAGGCAGAAGTGTACCTACAGTAACGCCCCGCGGTTTCACCCGCGTAAATGTCGATTCCATGGGAATATCGGGATAAAAGTAGCCTATATGTTAATCCAGGGTGTCAGATACCTCCATACAAAATTTTATCAAAATTGGTCCAGCCGTTTGAGCGTGAAGAAGTAACAAACATATAAACACACACACACACACACACACACGCACACTCACAAACTTTCGCCTTTATAATATTAGTGTGATAGTGTGATTTCCATGTAATAGGGGGCGAACTTAGTCCTTATTACCACTTTCAGGCGACTAGTTTAAATAGTCATGAAACCAACTACCACGGCTCGTTATAAAAATCTCGGAACCATAGAACTTGTACGAAATAGAACTATCGTCGGGGTCACCAGAATAGAGGTATGAAGAATGGGGTCTATAGTTCACTGATCACTCATTCTCCATAGAAAAGGAAGGATCTTCCGGCCATTGATGATTGATGACGGGACTTTGTATATATGCTAGTCGCGCGGTAAACTTTACTTGCGCGATGCAGGATTTTGCGTGACATCAGTGTGATGTGTGGTTCGCATGTGGCGATACAGATGCCGCCACAAGCAAACGTTGTGATTGAGACCTACAATACGGACAAAAGTATCAGTGCACAGGAGGTAACTCCTATTCTACTCAGCGTGCACTCGTTACTGTCAGCCTGTATCATCTCATTGCTTGGCAAAGGCCTCTCCTCCTTATGAGTGGTCGTTTTTTACACTTTATAAAACCCGTGCAGGGCTACTGGCAGTTCCCAAAGAAGCCGCTCAGGGCCGCTTCTTCAAAGGAAAGCAAGCGGAACTGTTAAGTGACTGTCGAACAGAAGTTCAACAGTCATATAACTAACTATAAAAATTATCAGTGAAACCTTCACATACCTTATCAAGTCCAAAAGTCTTAGTAACAGCGAAGCCCCAGCCCTGTTGGAAGGCCCTCCTTATCATAGCAGTACTAGTGGTGGGCGGAGCGCTGGCCAAACCGAACGGGTTCTCGAACTTGATGCCGCACACCTCTACTGACAAGTCTACGTCATCGATAGGCGTGTGGAACTTGGGCAGCTCTATTGGGGCTGTGAAGGGTATGCCCTGAAAAGTGTAGAATGAAGTAGAAATTATAGATAGTGATACTCTTTAGAGGTATCTATGTCTTGATTTAGTAAAGTACGGTAACGGAAATTATTATTTTAAACGGACTTCTTTCAGAAGTTTCAGACTAACTGATTGACTCCTTGCAAGTTAAAAAGTGCCTGCAAATGTTTTAATTAAAACAAATGCTTGACTAAAGTAGCTAAAAAATATGATAAATGTTAAAGTCCAAATATAAATGTTAAGCCCAAAGTGTCTTTCTATCTCTGTCGTTTACTGCTATAAACTGATAAAAAGACAGACTGCTGTTGCGAGCAACTGCGAGCTTACGGTTCACAGAACGTGAACAAATAATACATCCAAAAATAAACATTAATAAAATGTATTATTTAGGTAGGTATGCCTTGACACAACCGCGTTTTATGGCTGAACCCCGGGGCATGATATGTTGCCAAATGAGCTAGCTTTAGACTATCAAGGCAGTTATTACCAACGAAAAATACCAAAATGACAAACTAACCTGTAAATAACAATGCATGTACCAGGCGGCCGTCTTGCCATCATTGACGGATTCCACCGTAGTCTCGGCGACGCCCGCGAGGTCTCCTCCCACGAACACCTTCGGGTTGCTCTTGCTCTGCATGGTTGCTTCGTCAACTTCGGGCAACCCCCAGCGGTTTAGTTTTACGCCCGACATGGCGTCTTTTACTGGAAATACAGAGGCCAATTTAATATTGTTTTCAAGGCTTTTTTTTAATGTCAGTATTGGCAACTCTGCATCTTAATCATAAGTCAAAGAACAAAATAGAAAATGGTAACTGTTAATAAAATAAAATAATATAATACTTCGCTGATTCGTTTTTGACTCTCATACCGCGTATAAAGTACTTCTTTTTACGCCTCTTCAGTCATGCAGTAGTTTTTTTTTGTTAACCTATGTATATTGTGTCCTACTGATGTGACTGTTTGCGGGGAAATAAGTATTGTAAAAAAAAATTGGAATTGTTATTTCAGAAAAATAAAGGCTTGCGTTATATTAGGATTCTCCTGCTACGAGTATTTTAGAAGTCTATACATGGCTGTTTTGTTGCGTCTAAATAACCACCCACAAATTATTATTTGCCAAAACTCAAATAACTTGACTCTCACCATCGGCTTCATAAAGTCCAGAGCCAAAAGCAGAGATAATAAAGTTAGCTTTCAGTTGCATCACTTGATCTTCATCCTCGATCCATTCTCCATCATCCAACTGTTCGGTACGACACATTTTTAATGCTGCAATCTGTAATTAAAGAAACAGAATGTTGACGAGATTTGTATGAAGAAATGCCCTTAATAAAACTTTGCTGTACCAAATCATAATAAATGGTGAATTGCAGCCTTTTTTATGTTCTTTTAAAATAAATAAAGGCGGGTTTGAAAAAACTTCTTATTTTTTATGACTGTTGAAATTTCTTATAGCACAACATGAATTGCAGGACGGACCTTTCCATTCTTGACGATGACTTCTCTAGGAGACATGAACGGCACAAACTCGCATTTTTCTTCTTTTGCCAAGTCAACCTGAAATAAAATAAAAGTTAAAAACAATTGAAGAGAATAACAATATTATAAAGTAATTGCGTGCTACCCTGCGACTACGCCACAACAAAGTTCACATAAAACAATTTAGACTATAATCTCGATTTTCAGTCGTTATTTAATCAAATATTGCTCCCCGCTTCAAGTCCCACCTTCATATTCATAACTCCTTTTCTAAACATAACGTACACCCGTCTAGCGCCACATCTTATCGCAGAGGTAGCGCAGTATTACCATTTGTGTTACAAAAAAGTACACAGAAAATGAACAAGAGCGTTTAAGGCAATTTTTGACGTTATACAGGGTGTCCCTGAAAGTACGGATCAAATCGAATACAGGCGTGGGCAAGGTCATTTCCAAACTTTTTAACCCTGAGAATGTCAGTGAATTTTTTTACGGTTCAAAAGTTATGACCGATTTTTATTTTATTTTTTCAATCACTTCGCTTAGTGCTCAAAGAAAATAATCATAAAAAATACTATCAGGGCTATCTAAAAAAAAAAAAAAAATTATAGCCCTGATAGTTTTCACGAATTCGATGTTTCTCCTCTTTTTTTTTAGTTTTTTTTTTTTGCTAAAACGTTTGGAAATGACCTTGCCCACGTCCCTATTCGATTTGATCCATACTTCCAGGGACACCCTGTATATCCGGTCATGCGTAGCGGTTCGCCGATCGGCGACGAAACAAAAGAAAATCAATTGTGTCTCATTAGCGGCGCTTGATAGATTTAAACAAATTGCTCACCTCTTCAGGAACCGCCCTGATGTTGGTGACTCCCTTCCTGAACACAACATACACCCGCCTAGCGCCACACCTTAGCGCAGAGGTAGCGCAATCGAACGCAGTGTCGCCTGCGCCTAAGACTATCACGTTACCGTGTAAGGATGGCAGCGCAGATTTGCATGCGCATAGACCTGAAATGGAAAGCTTCTTTGAAGGTTTTGCGGGTTGTATGTACAGACGGCAGCACATCAAGCAACCCGAAACTGTAAAATTTTCCCAATCAACTTTGAACCTAATACTTTAGCGATAAAGTTGAAAATCTATTAAAGAAATTTGACAGATTGTAGTAGTTTGATGAAGAATGTTTAGGGACCTTCCACCGAACCCTGAAACTACATTTAACTTTAAGATGTTATTAAAAGTCTTACAAATGAAGCGATAGAGACAGCATGAGGCAATCATTTGATGCTTTTATAATAAGAGAACTGAGTCGATGAGAACCACCATCTAGTTGGAATGATTTTCTCTAACTCCAAATACAGGTAGGAGAGCTGCTTTATGCTTATTAGTAAGTAGGAATGTTTATCATTTATTTACCAAAAACTTAGCCTAGGTAACATCAGTGTTGTTTCAATAAGGGATGGGTATATCTAAATAGAGGTATGAGGAACAAACGATTCTTCTTGGGACGTTGTATAATACTAGTTACGCGGTAAACTCTGTTTTCGCGATGCAGGCTTTTGCTTAAAGTAGGGACTGGTCATCTCTTTGCTGCCATGGCTTATTTTAATTTAATATTTGAATTGTTTTTTTTTCTCGCCTTTTCATTATGGGCACTTTTAACGTTCTGCATCGTTCTCACATGTATAATTTTTAACATGAATGATGTAACCAAGACTTTGTAACCATATTATTTTGATTTAAAAGAGTGTCCATGGAGTTTCTTGCCCGTTCTTCTCCATAGGTACCTACGCTTTGGAATGGGCAACTAGCTACATCTTTCTGACTGACCGACCCCTTGACAATTCAAAAGTGCCTGTAATTGGTTTAATTGAAATAAATGCTTTGTGTTTGAGTCAGTGTGATGTGTAGTTCGGATGTGGCGATGTAGATGGCGCCACAACTTTCTTATGTGTATTACGAGGATCAAGAAATAGCTCCACATGAAAATAAGCCCCATTTCATCATACTGGTATTTAAGTTAACTACAAAACAATAGACTAAAGTTATATTCACGTACCTTTCTTGCTTCCCTTAGATACAAGAGGTAGGAAGTCCTTGCTGGTATAGAAGCCCATTTCTTGATTGAGTCCTTTGAAAATTGGAATGCTTTTTGGTTCCGGGAGGCCAATTCCTAGGAACACAGCTGCATGTCCATCTTCTAGTAGACCCTAAAAATACAGTGAAGTTTTTACATTTCACCAAGAGTTTCTTATATGGCTAGGAACTCTAGGAAGGCCTTTTTTTGGTTGGGAAATTATCAAATAACTTCTCCCACTCTGGGCGGAGCGGGAGGGCGTGTCAGACTTTTACTGAATAAAACCCATCCGTTGTACCGTAGGTACCAGTGGCGAAGGTACCATACAACTCGATTCCCACCGGCTTCCCTTCGAAATTTCAGAACATAACCATACTATACCTAGTCAATTCATAATTGAAATTTTTTTTACCATATTTTTTTGCTCTGGCTTACCTCTGTCATAAATTCACCCTTCACCACTGGTAGGTAAAACCCCTGCCCCCTGCCTTTAAACTGTTGACTGAAGCAACTGCACATTATATTTAGGTTTGAACAAGACTGTACCTATATAAAGTGAATTGGTGAAAAGACAGAAATAAACAAAAAAACCGCCGCGCGGTAATTAGGAAAGTAGAAATCCTTTTCTAAACTTTTTTGTTATGGTAAGGTAGTAAATAAAATACTTACATTGACAGTAATGTCCTGTGTAGACAATTTCCTGCCGGTGACGAACTTGACTCCGAGGTTCTTTACGAGGTCCACCTCAAACTGCACCACATCGAACGGCAGGCGATATTGAGGAATCTCTGCTGAACTGGAATTTTAAACAAATAATAAGTATTTATCATACACTAGCGGACCTGACAAACGTTATTCTATCCAGACTCCAAAGACCAACTCAAACACACAGAAAATTTCATCAAAATCGGTCCAGCCGTTTAAGAGGAGTTCAGTGACATACTGGCGTACAAAAGAGTTTATCTTTAGGAATGCATCTAAAACATGGGCTTTGATTCTTGTGCAGTTGGTTTGTACGACATGTGTAACGTGCTTCAACATGTACAGTCGAGGAATGAAAATGTTAAGTACTTTAAGGTTCATTTTTACTTGCACCTTATTTCTCTTCCAACTTCGTATTGCTAACATTTAAACGAATAAAACATTTGTAAATTGTAACATTCGCCCGCTTGTGGGAAAGGAATTTTTTATTTGAAACTTGCTAAGATTTTCGCTCCTTGACCGTACCTATGGTATACATGGTGGAAGGGACGTCGACGCGCAAATTCAGCACATGATTCTAGACCACCTAAAGTATATTCAAACTTATGTTTCAAATTAACATTATTTCAAGTTAAACAAATATAAACTTTATTTTAATGGTTATTAAGTTGATTTCAGAGTGACTAGCACTATTGGAAAAGTTACAATAAATGTTTGAAGTTGTAGCGTAAACTGAACTTTATTGTGTAGGATTTAAAGTTATTTTTCCATAAACTCATATTTGTTTACATTTTTGGCAAATAAATCGCGAATGCAGACTAATAATAGCGTAGAAATTTTTCGTCAGTTATCAAAAAAAAAAAATTGCTGTTTCACAGAAAAGTGTGATCAAATTTTATGTAACAGTATTTTCAGGGGTTCAGGATCAGCAGGGCAATTGCGTAACACATTATCAATCGGAATCGGTTTCATTTTGACAGTTTAACAACATTCATTGCGTTATTTACGGGTTGAGCAGACAAATTTTTCGAACTTATGAAGCAATGGATTAGCAATTTGTTTCAAAGTGATTCTGATTCCGATTGATAGTGTGTTTCGCAATTAGGGTGCAGGTACTGAATCCAGTGTAATACAACAGGCTGCGCACCGATGTCCGTGCCACCCTGTATGGTATGATACCCTTCCCTAAATAAATACATACCTCAGTCCACCCAAGTACTTCTCCTTCTCATAGACAGTAATATTCTTATAGCCCAGTCTAGCTAAGAAGCAGGCACAACTAGTGCTGGCGGGTCCACCACCGATCAACGCAATCTTCTGGTCACCGCCGTTTGGAAGAGGCTTGGTGGCAGGGTCCAAGGTTTGTGGTATGCCCATCTTCATGAATACCTGGAATTAAGTTGATTTTAGTTGGCTGTGGGGAATCTGGTTTTGAGGACAAAATCTACACTGGAATCAAATCTTTTTTCCATGTTTTGTGATTTTAGCATGAGTGTGGACGCAATCACAGGTGAACTCTCTGTTCCTTTACCTTCATAATCCGATCGCATGGCAATTCAACACGACCGGGGAGAGATCAGGCGCAGGACCAACGGCTTAACGTGCTTTCCAGTGGCGTGCATTGCATATAGGCATATAAGCAGTGCCTACCTCGATATATCAACATAACCCTGTCAATTACATTTTAGTGTGTGTGCTCCACAATTAAGAAACTCACTAAATTATCATACCTAACAAAAAACAAAATCTTCATACAAACACGCGCGGCAGAAGGCAGTCGCCGGACGGCCTACTCGGCTCCCGTACTATTCGCACATTGTCATTGGTCTTTACTCGTTCAAGTTAATACGACAAAATTGAAAATACGTACGTCTCACGCGTAATACCATGACGTTCGACCTTCGCAATTTATTACCCTTAAGTAGGCATGCCTACTCAAATAACCACGTTTTGACCTACTTTTTTTTCTGATTAGTGACCGCGTTTGCCTAGACTAGACCCGGCCTAGTGCCTACCTATTCTGAAAACCAATGCATGCCACTGTTTCCGAGGCATGGGAGGAGTATATGACTACAGCAGCGGCACGAGCTTACGGTCGGGCTACTTTCGTGTCCGTTGCTAATGGATATTATTATAAGCTGTACCTACTGCTATGTTTTATAATACACAATTTTGCAAAGGTCAACCAGGTAAGAAAGATTCTGGCATATCGATCACGAACTGGGAAGCAAAGTGTTAGACAGTCGATAAATGGACCGAAAACCTAAAAAAAAAGCAAAAGCAAAGCGAAGTTCCAACTCATTGAATCCAGCAGTCGTAGAAAGAAAAAAAAAGTGAAAGTCAAAGCATTTATAAGAAAACTAGCTGTGCCCCGCGGTTTCACCCGCATAAGTTTCGATCCCGTGGGAATATCGAAATAAAAACTATCCTATATCTTTTTGTCCTTTCCCGGGACTCAAACTATCTCTATACCTACCAAATTTTATCAATATCGGTTCAGTGGTTTAGGCGTGAAAAGGTAACATACAGACGGACAGACAGACAGAGTTACTTTCGAATTTATAATACTAGTATGGTTTCATCAAAATCGGTTCAGTGGTTTAGGCGTGAAAAAGTAACATACAGACAGACAGAGTTACTTTCGAATTTATAATATTAGTATGGATAGTATGGATAACTTTGTTGATAATAAAATCAAAGACGAGGTTTTAGACCAGCAGTAGAGGTTTTCCAGTTTAAAACACCAATATAAACAAAACTATCTGAGCATAAACTTACATCAACAGCAAAATGCTGCAGTCCACCGATGTTGATGGCGCCCTCTTCACTAGCATGCAGGTTACATCCTCCTACACAGAGGTCGCTAGTAGGACACACCATACCACATGTTAATCCCAGGGGATTGTCAGAAAGGATCGCTTTGGCCGCTCCATAGTAGTTCTGAAAACAAATGACGAATTATTCCTATGTAACATCACGACCGACGATCTTGTGAAGGCCGCAGGAACTCGTTGGATGCGAGAAGCAAAAAACCGTTCGAAGTGGAGGTGCTTGGGGGAGGCCTATGTCCAGCAGTGGACGTCTTTCGGCTGAAATGATGATGATGATGAACGTCACCTTATTTCCGTATATGTGCGTGGTGGATATTGTAACCTTGTAAGGGATTATGTCTAGAGGATATTTTAACTTAGCATAATCAGCCTATAATGTTCTCACTGGTAGGGCACAGGCCTCCTTTTTGTGAGAGGGGGTGGGCTATAATCCACCACGCAGGCCCAGTGCGGGTTGGATTTTAACTTGGATAGTGGCAATATGCTCGCCACCTATAACTATTACACAGAAGTTATAATGTAACTGGCGACATGTGAAAGTACAGACGCCAGCACATCAAACTACTACAATCCGTCAAATTTCTTTAATAGATTTTCAACTTTATTGGTAAAGGTATATTTAAAGTTGATTGGGAAAATTTGACAGTTTCGGGTAGCTTGATTTGCTGGCGTCTGTACTATAACAATAAACCTTTATTTCAGACCATAGAGAACCCAAACAATAGTATAGTAAGGAAAAGTAAAAAAAAAAACTACTCTTCTTCATTCTTCTTTTTTTTTTCTCTTACATACTCTTCTACTTATCCATTCGGGGAATACGGGCGTTAAGATGTTATGTTATAAATATAATACAGCTACAAAACTGTCCTGTAGATGTTATAAAATCGTTGAAAGTACCATAACATATTGTGGCAAAATGTGAACCGCTTTCGTTATACACGAAATCAAAACTGATAGGCTAAAAGGATGGATAAAATGGGCAGTTATTTACATTTTCTTCATTTATAATTTCTAGTGTTTGTTGTTCAAAACACAGATAAGATTGTTAATCGATGTCAATTTATCGCACCTGCAATGCGAGTCGAAGATTAGGTATTCAACAAGTAATGCTGGTGCTGAAAGCAGCATGAAACAGGATATTTGGGGAGACGGGGGAACAGAACCTATAGTCCGCGCGGGACTAGTTGGCTGCTGAGGTGGGGACAGGGGTGAGGCGGCGGTTCGCAACGCACGTACTGAGTAATGCGCCCCCGCTCCTCCGTCCCACCGTTCACATACCTACTACTATCATTGAATAGACTATAATTTAATTGTTGCACGTAATTATTTTGGTAGTAGAAATAAAGACGTTTTTATTGGTGATAAATTTTCGTGTATCAAAAAGGAATAGGACATAGAAACCCAGTTGTCACGCGAATTGAACTACGAAAACCGCTCTTAGAGCCAAAGCACACACGCTACTTTTTGCATCGGCGATCGGCGATTTTGCGGCTGTATCGATGCTGCATCGCGTTTTGGCGACTCTGCGTTCGGAAGCGGTATCTGAATCGCGCGTTTTAGCGACTGCTCCGATGCTGCATCGCGTTTTGGCGACTCTCTGCGTTCGGACGTGGTATCGGAAGCGCGCGTTTTAGCGACTGCTCCGATGCTGGCGCAAATGCCAAATCGCTGCGACCGGCATCCGAATGTGTGCGGAGTGTAGCGTTCAGCCGCTGTATCGAGCTTCCGAAAAGCGACTGAATCGCCGCGTTTGGCGTTTGTAACACCTTGACTGCCAGACAACAGACACAATAGAAAATCTATTGTTCGCGGTCACCGGTGACCTACACGGCAGTGAATGTGTTAAGTGTGCGGTGTGGAATGCTTGGTCGCTGCATTTAGCTTCTAAAAAGCAGCTGAATCGCTGATGGCCGATGCAAAAAGTAGCGTGTGTGCTTTGGCCCTTACTGCAACGAAATAAAGGCGCACATAATCAAATTGTTACATGCGCTTGACTTTACCTCTATAACTACATGATATTTTAAATATTTTATCTGTCTGGAAAATTGTCTACTCACCTTAGTAGCAATGCTGCTGATAAAACTCTTGACATCTATCTGCGTGGGACAAGATTTCTGGCAGGGCGCGTCTGCGCACTTGAGGCATCGTGCCGCCTCCTTCAAAGCACCGCGCTCGGACAACGTCGTGTGTTTGATGTCGTCGAAGTTCTTCGTTAGAGTTGGGCAGGCCTGGAATGAATTATTATTATACTTCAATTCATAATCTACTTAATACATAACATACATAATCAACCTACAATGTTCCCACTGCTAGGACACAGGCCTCCTCTCTGTGAGTGGGAGTGGACCATAATCCACCACACGGGCTCAGTGCGGGTTGGTAGATGTCACATGCCTTAAAAATCTTGAATAAACCGCTGGGTGGCTAAAAGCACGTTTGCACAAGAGCTGTGCACAAGAGTTCCTTACAAGGAACCTTGTTCCTTACCCTTTAGGAGATGAATTTTTGAAAATTCATCTCCTAAAGGGGTTAAATAGGGGATGAATTATGAAAGTTCGTCGACTTGTCTCTGACTCTCTGGGCCGTAATTCTCTATGACACAATTAACGAAACCGCGCGAAATCAACGCGAGACTGGCGGGATTAGCTAAGGAGTTGATGTGGTTTCGAAGTAAGGGATCGTTAAGTGGTCATAGTGAATGGCCCTGTTAATTTACATTCCATCGTCACTTACTCAACTATTAACTTTAGTGTTATGTATTCTAAGTTGATTTTTTAACATTTGTAACAAATAGGTCCTAAAAAAATTTGGTTGCAATGGAATTTAAACTTTTTTTCCTGTAGTATGGCATTTAATTCGATGTTCCAAAACTTGATAGAAATGAAAAGATGAACAGAAGAAAGGAAGGCGAAGACCTGAAGAGAAAAGTTTCTATTTGCTATAGAGTATGTCTTAATTGTATTACAAATATATCCTTATCAGATATGTCTTATAAAAAATGTACAGAACATATTAGCCCACCTACATCGTAATATACAGAGCTGATATGACAGAGGGGATTTTAAATTACAGTACGTAACTATTAGTATTAATTCAATACGGTCTAAAAATAAAAAGCGCCAAAAACTAGAATTTGTTTTTTTCAAACAAACTAAATAGCTTACAAATTAGAGTAAAACGCAACAGCCTTTGTAAATAAAGTTGACTGAACTTAGATACCTGGGTAACAAAATGGCAACGTCGCGCGTGCGCCGGAGCGCGGCGTGTGTCTATCTCGTGTCGAGGCGGGCGGCGGGCGTCCGACGCCGGCAGTGACTTGGCGCGGGCGGCGGCGGCGGCTTTTATGTTAGGTACAGGGCACATCAACCTACTACAAGCTGTCAAATTTCTTTAATAAATTTTCAACTTTATTGCTAAACTAAAAGGTTCAAAATTGATTGGGAAAATTTTACAGTTTCGGGTAGGTTGATGTGCTGGCGTCTGTACCTAAGGTTTTGAAGTACGCGCACAACAATCACAAAAAAAACACAAAATTTTTAAATTCTCGATGTGTCCTCCATTCACATTAATGCACAAATCATACCGACACGGAGAAGATTGTTATTTATTTTTCTAATTAAATCACTGTCCGTCGCTAAGAATGCTAAAATAATCCTATTTTTTAGTTCAAATACTGTCTTAAACTTATAATTTAGTGTTCTATCACAATAACTAAACAAAATCACAATAATAATTGTCAACGCGCGAGTTCGACAAAACAAAAGTGGCGCAGGAGCTTCCGTGTTACATAACGCACATTCCGAAAGGGTGGCGTCGGCGCACTGAAAAAACATGTTTATTAGAGGTCGGGAAGCCCCACTTATCGATCGCAAGGACACAGTATATATTAATTATACTGTGGCAAGGATCTAGGATGCAATAGCAACACACTGACCTATTTCTATTTCTTTTACGCGCGGGATGTTTTGCTATGATTGTCACTCTCGTAATGAAAGAGCAAGTATGTGTATTTATTGCTTCCTTGTTTGCATTGCCAACTTTTTTGTGAAATATTTGGTTGTACTTGTGACTTGCGTCAGAGCGGCAACAACGTATTGACCTATGCGTTAGACATAATCAGCTGTTACGAAAGATACATCGTGTTCAAACGGGGTAAAAACTTAAAAAATCATTTGCGACTAAACTACTGCTGCTATTTAATTGATTTTTGGTACAGAGCTTGGAAATGGTACCTAGTATAGGCAGTTTAAAGGAAAGCCCCTCTGTCGTATCAACTCTGTATTTTTTATCATCTTTAGAGTGATAAGTGATAACATAATCAGTTATGCTTTGTGTTGGTTTGTAGGCTTGGCTCTAAATTAGTTCTGCATAGCTATTCACAAACACTCGATACGCTTCCGTATCGTATCGATTCGAACATTAATCATTGTTATCGTAGGAGTCTTCTAAACGCTGTTCACAAGTCCAAAACCCGAAAATTTTGTTAGTTTAGATCAAATAGACGCCCGCTATTCTTCCAACAGCTATTTGCTGTTGAGGGCAAGTCAAATCAGGTTATCGAAATGTCAGGTTTTCGATATGATAGCCTGTCGTATGGTTGTGAATCAGGGCTCTGATAACTTTTTAACAATCAAACCGTTAATTTTTAAAATTTAAGTCTTGCAACCTACTTTCTACATGAAATGTTTTTGGCGGGATTATTTATTAGGTACATAATCAGCCTATAATGTTCCCACTGCTGGGACACAGGCCTCCTCTCTGTGAGAGGGAGCGGGCCGTAATCTACCACGCGGGCCCAGTGCGGGTTGGTAGATGTCACATGTCTTCGAATTTTTGGTTCTAGGACATGCCGGTTTCCTCACGATGTTTTCCTTCACCGTTTGTCATTTATTAGGTACGAGGTGTAATTTATGATCTCTCATTAAATGACTGGTTCGATGTCCAGCCACCCTGTTTAGGAACTGTTCGATAACCTACAATTCATTTACTGCTAGACTGCATCATCCCACTGCTGGGCAAAGGCCTCTCCCCACGGCTCTTTCGATCCAGGGCTAAAGTGGACCACTGGTCATTTGTTTTGTCCAACTCGTCCCGCCATCTTCTACGGGGTCTGCCGCGACGCCTTCTAGCTGTGTCAGGGTTCCACGTGGTCGTTATTTTGGCCCACAGCTCTTTATACAATTCAATATATCTATTTATCATTACTAATTATTTATCACCAAGTAAATTCACGTGCATGCAGTTTTACTATCAGAGATAAAAAGATTGTGAGTGTAAGTAGGTAAACGTTATGTGCAATAATCCTCGCTGCGACAAACTGTGTAGGTAATATTGAATTGATTTATCAATTTCTGTCGAGGTTTTCTTCTCGTGATACAGATATCAGTGGTGATATATCATGGTTACCTACAGGTGCAATATTTGTAACGAACAACTAATAATAATATGCCAAACCAATCTACAAAGCTGAAGGTATGATTCCGATCTCGGCAGCACGCAGCAGTGCTGCCGCAGCGCTACTGGTCCCCATATATTCTCTATAGGTTTATATGAGATTACATTCCGAGCACGGCAGCAATGTTGCGCGACATTGCTGCGTTAAATTGGTGCTGTGCTCGGAATGTAATCTCATATAAAAGCTATAGAAAATGTTTGGCGACCAGTAGTGACGCGTCAGGACTGCTGCAGCAGTGCCGCGTGCAGTGTTGTTCGGAATCATACCTTTATAATCTAGGAGCAGTGTTTTAATAAACAGAAAACTATAAATATGCATTTTTTTTAAACATTAACCCCTTTATTCATAAACGTTGCTTAAAGTTATGTAGTGACTAGCGACTGTTTAACCATACCTACATTTTTGACGTTTATAAACCCTTACAAGACGAGGTAACTAACGTCAGTTCAGATGTGGTTGGTAATTCTAATTTTCAAAACATTAGAAGATAGTTAGACTGCTACTTACTGCTAACAAGAGTTTCATTAGTCAGTACCTAATAGTCCGAGAGCCGGCTGCAAAAATACCTACCTCATCGGCTACCCCAATAGGCTATATTTAGATCGTTAACCGACACTTAAACACGTAAAAAAAATCAGGTCTGCCAGAGCCGATCCTGCCGGGTCATAGAAATAATCGAAATTTTTTGACGTAATTTTTTTGGAAAAATTACGTCATAAGATACCCGAATGAAAGTGCTGGCAGCAGTTAACCATTGATTAGTTATGTAAAAAAAAGTGGGTCTGCCATTGCGCACCCTGCCGGAAGTACTTGGCAGACCCCTAAAACATGCCCTTCTGACACACTAAACCTACCTCATCGAGTACCCGGATGGGACCAACGCTAAATAATAACCAAGATGCCCCTGATAATGGATCAAAAGGTCTGCCAGGTCTAAGCTTGCCGGAACTTAGTGTTCAAAGCATTTGAAGTTGATAGGGAGCATACTTTCACCTTTTTTTTTGTGTTGTCGGGGGGAAACCTTCAGAAGGCACCTGACCTCCGGGGAGGGAGGTCGGGGAGTGTGGGATTTTCACCTTACTAAAACCACCCCGGTGATCACCATCAGCACATAGGGGCGGTCCTGGGTCCTCTTAAAAGACCAATTCCGGCGTTGCACGGGGGGGCGTGCAACGCCTGTAAGGCACATCCCTGGGGAGACTGTAAGAGGGCCTCCGCTGAGGCTCGATAAGCACGGCAGCACGTGACCACTGTGCTACCGTCTTCTCTGGGGTCACTTTGTGGGCGGACAGAGTCCCCACTCGGTTCGCCCGCGACCCTAAAGGTCCACCTACCTTATTTGGTAAGCGGGTTTCGGCGTATTAGGCGCCAAGGCGATTGCCACCCCGACGCCTCCTTCTCCAAGCAGGATCAGCCCTTTCCCGATCCCGCTCGGCGGCCTCCTTCTTGACCATCACGGTCTCACAGAAGGAGGCTACTTCAGTCCAATTTTCTGTCTCTGCCAGCATAGCCCTCACTACTGCTGGCAGAGACATCGCTCCTCGCAACTAGGACCCGCCGCTCGGAGGCCCATGCAGGGCACTCCTCGAGCGTGTGTTGTGCGGAATCCAGGCTGCCTCCACAGTGGTGGCAATTTGCCGTGGCCTCTCGCCCAATTCTGTTCAGGTACTCACCGAAGCAACCGTGTCCGGTGAGCACCTGGGTGAGCCTGAAGGAGATGCGCTCACCTCTTTTCAGCCAGGCTTCGAAGTGCGGCAGAAAGACTTCGACAACGCGCTTGCGCGAATATTGCGGTTGCTATAGTCACTCGCGCCACCGCTCGAGCGCGTGTCGCTGCTCCCGCCGCCTCAGCCTTACGAATGCGTTTCCTGGAACACTATTCCCGCTTTGGCGGATATCGCGAATCTGGTCGTAGACCTTCGCGTCCATATCCGCCAGTATGTCCAGCGGCGGAAAGCGCGAGAGGAGAGTTGCCGCTTCAAAGGATATCGTTCGGTATAATAATAATAATAATAAATTTATTTATAAGTAGTTTGTACATGGCATACATTGTTGTCTTATAACTAAAATGTAATTAACTTAAAAACCAGTACAACAATAACAGGGGTCATAGGACTCCCTTTCCTTGTCCTCGTGCAATGCGAATTGCCATTTTCCGCTGCAGTCTATTGACTTTAGTCCTGCAGCGTCGGATACCTGACAGTCTACCAGACCAAACAGGCGCCCCGTAAAGCACCATCGATCGCACGACACCCGCATAGAGGCGGCGAACTTCTTCCCGAGGTCCCCCGATATTGGGCAGCAGTCTATGCAAAGCACCCACTGCCTTCTCGATCCTCGGAACCAGGCGCTCGAAGTGCTCTTCGAAGCCCCACCGACCGTCCAGGGTGAGGCCAAGATACTTTATGTATCGCCCCACCTGGACTTGCGCATCTCCGATATGGACCAACGTGCTGGGTGGCTCCCTGCTCCTCGGCAGTTTATGGAACCATAATGCCTCAGTCTTCTGAGGCGCTATCTCCAGCCCCAGCCCGCGGATTGCCACCCCGAGCTCGGCAAGCTGAATGGTTTCCTCGAAGGTGTCCCCGCCGGCCAACACCAGAGTATCGTCTGCGTAGCAAACGATATTAACGCCGGCGGGGAGAACGACACGCAGGACCACGTCGTATGCTAGGTTCCACAAGAGAGGACCTAAAACCGACCCCTGCGGAACCCTTCACGTAATCTCCCTCCGCTGAACGTTACCATCCCGGCCCACATAGCGAATGTGCCGGTCGCGTAGGTATGACTCGACAATGCCTTGCAGGTAGGGAGGCACCTCATGATGTACCAGTGCCTCCCTAATTGCACGCCAGGGTAAAGAGTCGAAGGCGTTGACGATATCCAAACTTATCGCCAGCGCCACTCTACCCCGGGACACTACCTGGTCTGACAGCGCGCGGACGCGAAGAATCGCATCTATGGTAGAACGCCGCTGCCGGAAGCCATACTGGCTATCAGCAAGTTCGGGACCAACCCGCGACAGGTGCTCGACGAGCCTTTCAGCAACCACTCTTTCAAAGAGCTTGGAAGACTCGTCGAGCAGGCATATGGGACGGTATGCAGAGGGAGACTCTGCGGCCCTGCCTTCCTTCTTCAATAAAACCAATCCAGCTTCCTTCCAACGAGAGGGGAAAACACCTGCACGGAGACAACTATTAAATAACCGTCTCAGGCGGTCACCCAGAGCAGCCAGAGTAAGAACCCACGCCCGGCCAGGGATACCATCCGGACCTGGCGCGGTGTTGCGAGCCCCCAAGCGCTTCACGGCTCGATCGAGCTCCCCTTCCGTCACCCCTAACTCGTCAGACCAGTCTGACAATGACAGGGGCGGCGAAGGACTGTCCCTGGCTACTGGAAAGAGTGTGTTTACGACTCTCTCCAGCAGACCCGGATCCATGGTCTCCGTGATGGGGGGGACCCATGGTCGTAATTTGCCCATGACCATCCTATATGGTTTCCCCCACGGATCCCTGTCCAGCCCCTCGAGAAGCTCGCATCCGCAATAGCGTGTTGAAGCGCCATAGTCGCTACTCGGTGAGCTCTATAAACTCTGGCTATCTCTTCCTCCGTAGCTCTCGGCTGCCTTCTGCGCCGGGTGCGCTGAAACTGGCGCCGGGTTTTAAGACAGACAGTCCGCAACTGCGCGATGTCTTCCGACCACCAGTAAACCGCACCAGGTCGCTGGGCGCAGCTGACCCAGGGCATGACAGCGTCCCAAATTGACGTCATTATGTACCGGAACCAGATCGCCGCCTCTTCTGGATCGAGCGAGATCCCCTGGGATCCACCATCATCTGGCCACGCCGCGACGTTGGCAGCTGCGACGAGCAAATCTCGATTGAGCTGTTTGAGGGCCCAACGACGCGCCGGTGGACTTGAGCCTCGACGGCTCGCGCCGCCGGAAGGACGGAGTGCCACATCAAAAACGATGTGGCGATGGTCAGAAAGAGTGACCATCTCCTCCGCTACTCTCCATTCCGACACCATGCGGGCTACAGAAGGAGTCGCCCATGAGAGATCCACGTTTGACTCCCCTTGCCATCGAACGCATGTGGTAACGGACCCTCGATTCAATAATTGAAGGTCAAGCGAAGCCGCCCAGTCCTGCACTGCGTGTCCCCTCGGCCTATCCCGGGTCTTACCCCATGCTCTGGAGTGAGCATTGAAGTCATCCAGGACAAGCACTGGACGGGGTGAGCATTTCTTTCGAATGCAGTTCACAACCCCATCCAGGTATCCCTCAAATTGGGCGAGCCCAATTTGAGGGATACCTGGATGGGGTTGCATTTCCCTCGGGAAATGTTGGGAGACATGTAGCAGCCCACTACGGCCAGATGTCCTCATTCGACTGCGACATATCCCTGCCCTCTATCGAGCAGGGTGCAGTGAGGCCCACTGCCTCCACCAGCCCAGTAAACAGCAACAGAGTCCAAGGTGTCCCGGAACCAGCGAGGATGATCCCGGACCGTAGGGCTCTGCTACCACCGCCAAGGCAACCGACCACTCCGCAATAGTCTGCAGAAAAAGATTTTGCGCATTGCAGCAGTGGTTCAGGTTGCACTGAAGGACTTTCAGGGCTGGGAAGATGAGGTATCCATCTCCTCTAGTGGGCCCGCACCCAGTGGTGCTATAACTAAAAAAGGCGTATCTACTAAGGCTTATTTTTCTTTGCATTTTTTTGCGCAGTTGTGGCTTTTTTGGTTAAGGCGGCAGATAGCTGTCTCGTTTTCGCGCGATGGTTTTTATGTATGTACCTATTTGGTTTTCTTGGTCTATTTATTATTATTTCATGTTGTGATAAGAAAAGCAGTTAATATTCATAAATTTGTATAAATTTAGAAACAAAATAATGTTGTTTTGACTTCAGGTGAAAGTATGCTCCCTATCAACTTCAAATGCTTTGAACACTAAGTTCCGGCAAGCTTAGACCTGGCAGACCTTTTGATCCATTATCAGGGGCATCTTGGTTATTATTTAGCGTTGGTCCCATCCGGGTACTCGATGAGGTAGGTTAAGTGTGTCAGAAGGGCATATTTTAGGGGTCTGCCAAGTATTTCCGGCAGGGTGCGCAATGGCAGACCCACTTTTTTTTACATAACTAATCAATGGTTAACTGCTGCCAGCACTTTCATTCGGGTATCTTATGACGTAATTTTTACTAAAAAATTACGTCAAAAAATATCGATTATTTCTATGACCCGGCAGGATCGGCTCTGGCACACCTGATTTTTTTTACGTGTTTAAGTGTCGGGTAACGATCTAAATATAGCCTATTGGGGTAGCCGATGAGGTAGGTATTTTTGCAGCCGGCTCTCGCACTATAACTAATTAATAAGCATGAAATCTGAATAATAAGTGCGCGCTTATAAATACTTATGTCGATGGATCAGTGCTTACACGGTACGCGTACATACAGTTAAGCTGAATATCCACTATGTGGCCATGCACCAACGGTGCTCCGTGCATCTGCTTTGTCGTGGTATCCGTTATAATGCAAACACAATGCAGTGCGCGGAGGATATTTAGTATGCGAACTTAGTGAATACCCACCTTAATAGCGCTGATGCATTTTAGGGTAATTACATGCCCAAGTTGCGTCACTGCGATTCCTCGCGTTCGCGGTTTACCTAACTACCTTGATATCACCTCCATGTAAAACAAATGCATGCTAAGAGACACGCACGCACATGCCGGAGGATACCTCACTGCGATAAATCACGGGCTGCTTGGGGGTTTATCTCGATGCCTGGCATCATCGGCACGTAATTACCCTTAGCTTGTTGAAGATTAGGGCCGCTTGCACCACAAATCACTAAATGAGTTTACTGTATTATTTTTTTTTAAACATAATTCTGTCTCATCTTCAAAAGATTGACATAAACAGAACGATGTTTTAAATAAGTTTAGTGTAAATGTGGCGCAAGTGGGCCTAGATCTACGATTGGCATCAACAGGCGTCCTACTGCTTATGTCTGTCGAAGATACGGGCCTGTCCGATAGTAGTTGAACCGTCAACACCGTGTCAAATTCATTTTTCGGACGGGCATATACATATGTTGGTTATAGACACTACTGTCAAATCGTATTGTCATTCATTCTTAGTTGGAACTAAGGACTTTGTGCTTAGGGTAGGGAGTAGACCTGTAGCCCCCAAATAAGTCAGTCTTAACTAAACTGCCGTTTACATAAGACGAGTAATGTTAAGTACCTAAGTCGATCCTGTTTGACGGAGTTAGCATCACTATCAGTGCGTTAGATCGGTTTCGCACTACATCCAATCCAAATCCGAAACATTTCCCATTTCCATTTCCTATTTCACTTCCTATTTGTAAGAGGGGTTGCGCACTAGAGCCGAACTCTAGCAGTCCGAATTTAGAACATTCCCAATTCGGATTGAAGTCGGATCTTTAATTCGAATTCGGATCGGATGCAGTGCGAAACCGCTCTTAGGGTTAGGGCCTTTCCGACTATATTTAGATAAATATTAGTAGTAGTAATAGTAGGCATGTATTTGTTTCTCAGGTAATAAAAGGTGTTAGGAGTGAATGTCCTCTTTCTTCGAGAGGTTTTCTGAACTCGGATCCCGTACGAAACAAAAACGCATCGCTAAAAATATCTTGATAATACTTACGGTACATTTTCTGTCTTCGTTCCTCTTCCAATGCTGCTTGTTCCTCTTCGTTTGGGCTGAAGGGACCAAGTTAGTGTATGGCTTTACCGTCGGATTGAGCCTTAATAGGTTCTGAAATTACGAATAATCTTAAATTATCACTTATCATATTTTTGTTTAGGTAAAATAATATTTTCAATATTTCAGGAATTTTATATCAATTAAGGATTACTGAAGCTATATTGGTCCCGACTGTCTTTTGTAGATATTTGACAGTCGTTACGGGTAGGTAGTCAGAAGCCCAAAATTTTAACAACCAAATATTACCAAGGGGTAAGATTGGTTGTCAGACTTTACCCAGTAACTGGGTTGTGAAGGTCATAAGAAGTCAGTCCATGTAAGATACTGGTTTTCAGCTGCATCCGGTTAGACTGGAAGCCAACTTCAACATAGTCGGGAAAAGGCTAGCCAGATTGATTGAGTCATTAAAAATCATAAAGGTATTATAAACTCCATAATTTGTTTCCAAAATAATAATAATGAAGTATGGAGATTCATTAAAACAACTTTGGAACTATTATTTACTTTCCATGTTGACTGTAGGTACCTACGTAAACACTATGTATGATGTGAATATAACCTTGATTCAAATGCGTAGATAATAAAGAATATTTCTTTAACAAAAGATAGCCTTTGACATTAAGTTATATTGTAATTACGTAATGCGTAAATATTTGCCACGAAATCTACAATGAATCTATGAAACACGCCCCTTTATCAGAAGAGGATATCTACTATAGTATGTAGTTGAGAATCGCGCAGATTCTGGTAGAGTTCCATTTCTGTTCTCCCCCTTTAGCATAGTCATGCTTGATGGTTGTATAGTATAGGCTGCCCTAAATTTTGCCCCTTAGTTTAAAAGTACTTATATATATTTTAGATTTATCTATATATGTATATATATAATACAAAGTCCTGACTGACTGACTGATATATCACCGCACAGCCTAAACCGCTGGTCCTAGAGACATGAAATTTGGAGGGTGCGTTCTTTGTGAAGAGTAGGTGTCCACTAAGAAAGGGTTTTTCGAAATTCCACCCCTAAGAGGGTGAATGGGGGGGGGCGAAATTTCACGCGAACGAAGTCGCGGGCAGAAGCTAGTGTTCTATATAACCAAATCTGAGAAACAAGTGAAGACACCTATTGGGTTGGTACAGACGCCAGCACATCAAGCTACCCGAAACTATCAAATTTTCCCAATCCACTTTGAAACTTATGCTTTAAGATATAAAGTTGAAAATCTATTAAAGAAATTTGACAGATTGTAGTAGCTTGATGTGCTGCCGACTGTACTACACCCTAATGTGCCCATCCTAAATCATTACCCTCCTTTTGAAATTCACCGCAGTAGGGTAATGAACATCTTGTACTTCTAGCATAATAAACTAGAGCTGTATTTTACTGTGACTGTGTGTTAACAAACTACATATTGGCCTCGGCCGAAGCAAAAATGTGTTGTGTTAAAAAAAAAGTACCTAACCCAATCACACAAGTCTGTGTTAATTATTGTGACCGCAATTATTGGTAACCGGAAATACTAGGTAGGTACGTAATGCTCTTTGTGTAACGAATAATCATTAAAATATTGACGAGTATAGAATAAAATATTATTGTTTCCCGGCCATTCCTAAAAAGCCATTAAATTTAATATTTTGTTATCAATCAATTCGGTTCACCTAATCGAAAGCGTCGATGCAACTATTTATCTAAAACGTATTTAAAATTATCTAACACGAAAACATTAGTAGGTAAATATAAATAGCAATAACTAACCTCAATATCAGGCAATTCCTTACTCAGAAGCACTTTCGACATCTTTCAAAATGAACTCTATAGTTTTAGATTTAAAGTAAATTTTTTGGTGGCACGTTTTAATTATTTTGTTGTTTTTAATTCGCGGGATATGCGCAGGGGACTGCTCACTGGCAGCGCCACTCATGCGACTGATTACAAAACGTCTCGTGAATACTATCTTAATTCGCATCCAATTTACGCTGAACTCTGTTTTTCGCCTCAAACTTAGTTAGCAGTCCTATTTCGTGAGGAGGGGTCAGGTCAACTTACAGTGGTTTAACAAAATTACAATACGCAATAGGCCTTTTAATGATCATCATTGCTATGTAATTAATATTTCAGTCAATATCGTTCATATTGGTCACTTTTGTATCCATTTTCTAGTGGTTTTAAATCACTAAATTGTACGATGTACACATGCCCCATTAAATGAATGCTAAAAGTGTTGTTCAGAAGACCTTGACGCACTGCTGTTGACTGCAATCGTGCATTTAGCTGCATGACGCGATTCCGCGAACTTTGTACTGTAGAGTTGTACAGACGCCAGCACATCAACCTACTACAATCTGTCAAATTTCTTTAATAGATTTTCAACTTTATTACTAAAACATAAGGTTCAAAGTTGATTGGGAAAATTTGACAGTTTCGGATAGGTTGGTGTGCTGGCGTCTGTACATTCATCAATTTTCTATGCTAGGTATCTCTTCAATTATAATACCACCAAAGTAGTTTGAGGGTCTTTGTTTAGTGTCTGGATAGGTATTTGCTTACAAGATAAATTAGAAAATGAATTTGTAGACAGATATCTGTGAGATAAATTATCCAGAAGATATATGGAGGTACAGAGCACAGGGGGCGGGAGGATTGGCTCATGAATAGAGAGGCTCAGTAGTCGGTGAAGCTAGGCTGTGGATGATAAAGGATATGGTGAAAAGTCCATTCACCTGCACCCTTGACGATCTGAACGCCTCACGCCGTAATAAATTAGGCCACCTACTGAACCCAAACACTAAGGGCGTTTACGCACTACGTCCGATCCGAATCCGAGAAATAGTCCATCGTCCTATTTGTTCGGATCTAATGCGCAGCCCCTCATACAAATAGGGCAATGGTCACTTCGGACCGGCATTTCTCGGATTCAGTGCGTAAACACCCTAACAGTATAACATAGATGTACCGTCAGAGCCAAAAGAAGGATATGGTAAAACAGGCCATAACACAGATATAGATACGAGTACATCTGTGGGCCATAAGGATATTTTTTTTTATCATTCACTTGTTTATCAAAGTACATAATCGCGAGCAATGTTATCATGAACGTGAATTCTTAACAAAGCTATATACATAGCTACAGTATTTTTTCCTTACATTATCTAAAGTAGGTTTTGATATCTGTTACCAAGGTTGCGTAATTTTTATCTTTGTACCTCCTACTTGTGCACGGCAACACATCAAGCTTTACATAAGCAGTATAAGCTGACTTCTAATTGTACTAAAAACCTACACGATGCGAGGTGCAACTAAAACTGGAAACGTATACTTTGATGTGTTGCCGTGTGTACCTATAGGAGTGACTATAGTTCAATGCCGACGACTTTTATCTACTTACTTTACAGTTGCGATTCTTTACATAAGGTCAACGGTATTTATAAATATTTAAGAGCACATGCCTCTATGATATAGATATAGATTTTTATTAAAAATATCGTGTGACGACACGTGTTTTTTTTTTGTGAAACTTCTTAGGCGGTTATTCGATAATTGGATGAGAATTGAGAGTAAAATTTTAAAGACGAGTCACGTATTGGCAAATTTCGTTACATGAGAGAGAAGAAAGATATAATTCTCTCTCTCTCTCACACTAAATCTCTCTTATTCTTTTTTTAATTTTCTTCATTGACGTGTACGGAGCTGCGCGCGCCAGTTTTATTAAACAAATGATATAGATATAAATAGGATAAGTAGATAAATAAAACACATAGTTTGAACAGTTAATATAAATATATTTTGAATTATTCAGAGGCTTTACAATATTTGGAAGAATTACTCGACAGCGTTATCTAACTATCATATAAATCGAATTATAGACACAGCGCATATCTATACATATACAATTTTGTATAAAAATAATAATATTATACAAGCCGTTACTTTGAATGAAAGCAAATGCAGTACATGGCATAAGTGACTACATATCCAACAATACAGTACAATCAACAAGATGACAACAACACAAATACAAATTAACGCGTCTAACATACGCTAAAAAAAATATACTTAAGGAAATTTGGACTAACGGACATACTAAATTAATAAACATACATCTTTTTTTTTATACAATCGTTATAGTCCTGTGGTATAGTTGTTATAGAATACATTTGACAAAGCTATTGATTCATTGGCTATGATGACGCCTTCACTCATTTCACCAGTTGTAAAAAATATTGACAAATATTTCATACATTTCTTCTTGACAAAATAATAATATCGCATCTGTTTCAAGTTTAAAAATATTATTTTATGTTTTATATCTCGCCCCTTCGCTGCCTCAACGTGTTTATTATATTGTTGACCTATTATTAAAATTATATATTTTATAACTAGACATAATATAGTTAGTCCATTCAACCATAAAAGTATTACGATACGAGAATACATAAAACTACACAGTGAAATTATTTATTTTGAATTAGCATTAGAAAGTCCATTTATTGTGAAAAAATTGGATCTAGTATAAAACGTTACACCAAAGTAAATGGCGTGTGTGTTTTATTTTTGTATTTAATACTAAATTACCGGTATTTACATGCTGATTCTTCTAAATATTTGCATCTGAACAATACATACATTAAAATCTTACCGCTAGGGATGTTCTGTGCAATTGTTCGAGCTTTTTTAAATTTAGAAACAGAAGAATAAAAACTCAATAGTGAAATAACTTTTTAAACGAATAAAACTCTATGGCATCTGGTTATAAACGGCGTGCCGCGTTCGGTGACAAGCAACAACAATTGCACACTTAAACACAAACTTACGTGTACTGTTTCTCTTAATATAACATTTATATTTTAGGAGTGGATTTAGACAGTAATTAACTTAGTGCCATTTTATTTACTAAAGAAACGATCTGTAGAGTCTACGACAATCGTGAAGTTAGGCGTATAAGGTAAAAAAAGCGTCTCATATCTAGAGGCCGTGTAAAAATGTCTAGACAGTCAATTAGAGCCTAAACCCGTTATCACATTTTTTGCGAAAAAATGCCTCCCGTGACAGTAATGCGACCGAATCGAGATGATCGGTGAGCAAAACGTAGAACAGAATGCTGTTCATCGCGATTCGGTCGGTTAATGCTAAAAGTAGTTGTGCGGATTTCACATTAGCCGTAGAAGACTAAACATTTGCGATACAATCTTGTTGCTTATTGAAAACTGCTCTAGCGGACATAGTTTTGCGACTCCAAACTTGAAGAAATACTTTATGCTATGCTCATAATTATGTCAATATGGTAAAATTGACTCTAGTCTTATAGAAATTAAGTTCAAAATCGCAAATCTATCGCTACTAGTATTACAAAGACGCCACGATAGCATAGCTACACTTTACCAACGATATGTATCTAAGTATTGACCATTCACGCCGGCGCTTATACTCTTAAGCTTTTAGCCGATTTAGAGAAATAATACGCAGTAATGAAATATAGTCATTGCATTATGCTACGTGTGCCGGCGGCATAAGATTCAAAATACAATGTCCACACAGCTTGATAAATGCAACGGCTATTTTCTTATGAAATGGCATATTATTAACCAAATGACTTTTCATTTAGTTTCTGCCACGAATCAAAGTCGACTTCAGCAGGAGTTACTTGAAATTATTTAACGTTATGAATGAATTAGTAAATGCAGGATTATGTGCTTGGGTTTTAAGTTTTGTACAGTACAGTGGGTTCTTATTTAAGACATTTTAACCTACAAATCACATCGAAGTCAATTTATCCTGGAATCTGCGTAGCGTATTAAAACGAAATACAGTTTACATCATACATAGGTACATATTATAACCTTTTAATTAATTAAATATACAATGAATACGAAACATTAATGATTAACCATTTTCTTACGAACGAATGCTGTACTTATTACGCAACTATGTCCTAGTCGACATTGTAACTCGTATACAATTTGAACCTTGACACATTAGAAATAAGGACGAAAATGTATCCGAGTTTGAGTCGACTGTAAACATTGATATACACAACAATGTGGAAACAAATAAAAAGCAATAATAAATCGAAAAATATAATCTCTGGCAAACACAAATTTCAACAATTCCATTTTTTTTAAACAACCGTTTAGAAGCGACGGTGAAGTTAGTTTAAACAATTTGTACCCGAAATTATCATAGATGTAGGAATGTAATTACATTTTCGTAATGGCGACGGTCAAGTTATGATAAAGCACCCAAATATGAGTTATACTCGGATAGTTACCTCGCAGTCACTGACAGGCGGCGGTATGGCTACAATGTGACACAATGTACAAATATTATGAATTATTGGCTAGAGGTAGAAGTTCACAAGTATGTATTACGACAGTTCCACGACATACAGACAATGAAACTACGACACAATTTGAATAAAGAATCCAGTGACATCCATAGACAAACTTCTGCAACACATTAGGCAAAGGTCATCCTTTGTGCAGCCTCAACAAACTGCCAGTGACGAGAATATCCGGTCGATATAAAAAAGCGTTATACATTAAACGGACCTCACTCACACCAACCCACGTTACATATTAATTAATAATGCGTACTTTAACAGTAAAAATTAACATCTATGTATGCATTTATTGCAGTCCATTCAGTTACAGCGCTCGTGTTTTATGCACATTTATACTGATGTTGGTGCGCTCTATTGTAAGCTATGCTGTATACACTGGCATCGACGTCTGTACTACGCTATCTGTAAACAAAAAAAAAATAGGAAGCATTCATTTACTGTTCCAAGGGGAAGGCCTTTCAAGGCTCAATAGTTCGTTACGCATAAGCTAATTGATGCATGATGATGATGCAAGAAATTCATGATTTATGTATTTACTAGCAGCGCCCCGCGGTTTCACCCGCATAAGTATCGATCCCGTGGGAAAATCGGGATAAAAAGTATCCTATGTCCTAATTCAGGTCATGGCCTACCCAGTTGCAATATTTCATCTAAATCGGTTCAGCGGTTATTGGTTCCCCATAAAAACCTCCACCTCCCTTTTCACTCCCTTAAAGGATGATTTCTGGGATAAAAACTATCCTATGTATTTTCCCGGGACTCAAACTATCTCTATTCCAAATATCATCTAAATCGGTTCAGCGGTTTAAGCGTGAAGAGGTAACAGACACACTTTCGCATTTATAATATTAGTAAGTTTGGATAGTATGGATTCATTTAGTGCCATGATAATTCTGTCACTCAAGTCTTCTCTTATTACCAGAACCGTTCTAATAAAAACATTACCCTTCTTTTGAGCCCCACTTCAATCGGGTAAAAAAAAAACAAAAGCAACTTCACAAAAATAATTGGTAGTTGTTTTTAGAAATCAATTTCGACGTTTAATATCGGTCAGTAAATGAAGATAAAGGTGCATTAAGATCGATAATTACAAGATTGGGAGATGCACCTGACAGATGATCAATACAAATTAACGCAATTCTTATCATTCGACCTTTATCGTTTGCCAGGCCGATCAACAAGTCTACCGGATTTTACTTCACCGAGAATACAATTAAGTCTCTCAGAGGGGTGTTATCATTTATCATCCCTGAGGATTTCCCCACAGCAAAAAAGGGTAGAATAGCTTATTTAGGTAAGGTTAGCCCGCGACCAGGGGCCGTATTACGAAGCATTAATGTCATCATGATTCCAGTGCGAAAAAAGGGTGCTATGAATAGGTCCGTCTCTCTCTTACACTGTAACCATGATAGCTTTAAACCGTCATAATACACCAGTCAAGAACGTAATAGTTTTTGTCATTGTTTGCAGCAGCACTTGGTTATAATTGAAGTAATTATATGAACGCAATATTCTGTCATGTGGACAAACGTGACGTTCTAACTAAGTGTCAAAATTAATTTTGTATTTTGTCTGTGTCCTGTCTGCTTTGGAACACACGCTTTGCAACGATAGCTAGGGTTTATTATTTTAATCTTTCTTCTCTTACTTAACCTTTCGAGCGCCATTGTCACATATATGTGACAAACGAAATCTTACCCTGAACGCTAACGTCAAAAATATATGACAAAATACACGTCTCACGGGTCACACCATATTATGAAATAAACAATTTAATCATTACTTTTGTGTTTTTATTTATATAATTTAAAAGTGTAAGCTTCCGTCTATATTGTATTGCATGAAAGTAATATAAATAAACCACCAATATCGAGAAATTTGTTGTTTTAAGTGTGTGTTGTTTTGTTAAAAGTGGCCTGGCGTCAGGGGTACGGCGATACGTTTATACTCTGGCGTTCAAAAGGTTAATCTAGTCAATCCATAACACACACACATAAGTTTTCATCAATAGTACTTTTTTGTCTTTACATTTGACTTGTATCAGAAGGGCAATTCCTGAATTTCTTAAGAACGATTGCATTCTACAGTAAACGTGCGCAGTGCTGCACACCCCCACCCTATTTCAAATTAAACAAATATCAACTTTATTTCAATGACCATTAAGTTGATTTCAGAGTGACTAGCACTATTGAAAAAGTTATAAAAATGTTTGAATTTGTAGCGTAAACTGAACTTTATTGTGTAGAAATTAAAGTTATTATTCATATTTGTTTAAGTACATATTTTTGGCAAATAAATCGCGAACGCAGATTAACCTCAGTCACAATCTGTCAAAAATACTTTTTGACATTGATTAGCGTCGTTTTTAATTACGGAAATTGGATTCTCGCCACAGTGTGTTTTTGGGTAACACGTGTGTTTGAATTTTTCCTGTTTTTCTGTGACATTGTGTTTATTGTGACTTGTTATTGTGATTGTTTGTGTATTGTCTTGTTGTTACCTGCTACCAGGTTTGTTTAGTGTTTCTTTTTTTATCAATATCGGTCACGATCATCCGTATCCAATATGAATTTGGATAAAAATAAACCCCCAGACCCTCCTGATGATATCCCTATTACCCCCCTATCCGGCTTTCCTTCATGTATCCCAAGTCCCACCCCCAATCCATTAAGTCAGTTTGCAGATGTGGTCTGTAGCCTGGACTCCCAAATACTCCCATCCCAGACTAACTTACGAAAACGTCCCGGTAATGAAGAGGATGTGCCCAATCGCCCTACCAAACAACCTAGAACGCATGTAGGCCGTGTTAGGTATTCAGCAATAGACAAAGGCCCTTTTATTGTCCATGTTTCCCGTCAGGAAACTCAAGTCAATTCTGGAACTACCCTACACCCAGTTACATTTGGACGATTTTTGGCAAACCAGAACATATCAAATATTGTTGCAGTCAAGCGTGTTGGAAGAAACCGAATATCAGTAGAGTTCTCATCCCCTCAGGATGCTAATGCTTTTATCTCAAATAATGTTTTAGGCACAAATTTATATGAAGCTGTAATTCCTTCCTTTAATATCACTCGTATGGGTGTTGTAAGTGGAATCCCTACTGACTTCTCAGAAGAGGAAGTCTTAACATATTTAAAAGTTCCAACAGGTTGTGGTCCAATTATTAAAGTAAGGCGTTTAAACAGGAAAATTAACAAAGACGGTTTAACTGAGTATAGGCCAACAGAAACTTGTGTCATCACATTTGATGGCCAAGTCTTACCAACTCGAATTTTCTGTTTCTATACATCCCTTACTGTAGAACAGTATGTCTACCCCACCATTCAATGCCGCAAGTGTTGCCGATTTGGTCATGTAGAATCCCTTTGTCGTTCCAAACCCCGTTGTAGCAAGTGTGGCAATGATCACCCTGGTGATGGTTGCAGCATTGCTGAGAATGAGGCCTTCTGTGTGTTGTGCACTGGAGGTCACTTTGCAAATAGCAGGGCCTGTCCGGAGTACAACAGGCAGAGGACTATTAAAACTATTATGGCTGAGAAAGTAATTTCATATTCTGAGGCAAGTAAAACTGTTCCAATTTCTACGCGTAGCTATGCAGACATTGCCAAATCACAGACTCAGTCATACCGCAAAACTGTGTTTCTTAAGCCAAAGACCCATGCTCCCCTTTCTCCCTCCTATGATAAAACAGCTCATCAACAGCTCACTAGCTCTCCCCAATCTTCTCAGCCTAATGGCTGTGCTCTCAATAGTCAACTAGCAGAATCTCCTGAAAACTTGTCTTCAATAATTGAACTTCTCAGTAAACTCCTGTTAACTTTAATGTCTTCATCCAATAAAACTCAATTACCGTCCAACGTTGCCACTTCACTCATTAACTCTCTTTTATCCCATAATAATGCCTCGGTGCGTATTCCTTCAATGGAATGTGAGGAGCGTGTGGCATAAAAAGCACGAGCTCACATTCCTTCTGAACAAATACAAACCCTTAGCTTGTTCCCTCGCTGAGACTTGGCTAGTTCCGAGTCTCAGTTTTCGTTTACCTTCCTTTAATATTCTCAGATGCGACCGATCTGATGGCTATGGCGGGTCGGCTCTCTGCGTGAACAATCGTGTTACACTTGCGGCTGTATCTTTGCCTCCTCTAGGTGATGATATTAGCATCGTGGCTGGTAAGGTAGAGGGTATAACCCTCTTATCTGTCTATATTGCTCACCCTCACCAAAGTTTCCTTCCAATCTTAAAGTATACTTTGGAAAACATAGAAGGCCCTGTACTTGTTATGGGGGACTTCAACTGCCATCACTTTAGGTGGGGTTCTGAGCGCTGCGACTCTTTTGGGGAAGGTTTGGTTGAAATCTTAGATGACCTTAACCTATGTATTCTAAACAATGGTTGCCCAACTCGTAGGTCTCTTCCTGGGCAGCAAAAGAGTTGTGTCGACCTCTCATTTTGCACATTGGATATTGCAGCATCGTGTCATTGGGAATGTACCAGTTTGTCACATGGGAGTGACCACTATCCAATTATAATATCTTTGGCTGATAAAACTTACTTAGAAAAATCGAGCCCTCCACTCTTGAGGTATAATTTATCTAATCCTGATTGGGCAGAGTATTCCTCATTATTGGAGGGCAAAATTGATTCTCTTCCAAATTTAGTTACTCGTGATTTTGATTCCCTTAGTCCCCTCCATGTGTCAAACTGCTATAGTAACTTCATTTCGGCCATAACAGCTAGTGCAGACTCATGCTTTCCCGTTAAAAATTCAGCACGTGGGCAGATTCCTCCTCCTCCATGGTGGGATCAGGAATGCACAACAGCCATAAGGGAAAGGGATGATGCTGAAAGGACGTACAATGAGGCGATGATTAGTGATAACCTAATAATGTTCAACAGGATCCTCGCTAAATCTAAAAGATTGCTGCGACGGAAGAAACGCGCCGGTTGGGCTGACTTTTGTGGTTCTCTGTCCCCCTCTACTCCTTTATCAGTTGTATGGAAGAAGATCAACCGTTTTAGATCTGGATGTTCCCCTTCAATTTCCTCTCCCATCTCTAGAGAGACTGCTGAGCGTTTCCTTGATAAACTGGCTCCTCCATATGCTCCATCGGAAACTGAACTCAATCAGCAGGCTGAGCCGACTCTCATTTCTTCGGAGGATCCTCTAGATGCACCATTTTCAATGCAGGAGCTTAACTCGGTTTTAAAACATGTACATGACTCTGCCCCTGGTATAGACGGTATTGTCTATTCCTTTATGTCACACGCAGGTCATAGAGCAAAAAACTTTTTTTTAGACATTTTAAATTTTTGCTATAGTAATGGCTGGGTCCCTGATCAATGGAAAACTCAAATTATCATACCCATTTTGAAACCTGGCAAACACGCTGATGACCCAAACAGCTTCAGACCAATTGCTTTGTCATCAGTCCTTGCAAAAATTTTTGAACACCTAGTAAAGAACCGACTAGAATTTATAGTAGAATCCAGAAACTTACTTCCTAGGTCTCAATTTGGTTTCAGAAAGGGACTCAGTACCATGGATAGTGTCGGGGTTTTGGTTTCAGATATACGCTCATCGTTTTCAAAAAATGAATCCGTAGTCGCGGCCTTTTTAGACATTTCCTCTGCTTATGATAATGTCCTTCTTCCCATTCTCAGGCAAAAATTGCAACAGCTGAGTATACCGGAGAGAATGGTACAATGTATCTGTAGCTTACTCATGTCTAGGTCTTTGGTTTTGAGAGTACCAGGTGAAGAATTTGACGTTAGGATGACATGGAAGGGCCTACCTCAAGGGTCCGTGCTTAGTCCATTATTGTACAATTTATATACAGCTGATATCGGTTCAGGCCTTAATAATGACTGTCAAATTCTTCAGTATGCTGACGACTTGGCTCTATATGTCACCAATAACTCTGTCAGCGACGCTGCAACATCTCTCTGCGTATCCCTGGACTCTCTAAACCAATGGCTAAATTCCCATGGTCTGAGTTTGTCTGCCCCAAAAAGTGCTGTAGTCGTGTTTTCTCGCAGGAGGATGATTCCACAAATTTCAGTGGGCATCCAAGGGCATTTTATACCGGTTTCTTCAAAAGTAAAATTTTTAGGCGTTTTTTTAGATTGTAAATTGAGTGGATTACATCATCTAAATTATTTAGTTAACAGATGCGAGAGAACTATTCCTATACTAAAAGTGCTCGCCGGTGTCTGGTGGGGTGCACATCCTTACACCATGAAACTGGTATACAATGCCTTAATCCGGAGTGTTCTGGACTACGGATCTTTTCTTCTTATTCCCTGCAACAAAGGTGCTTTAGCGAGGTTAGACAAAATTCAGGCTAAGTGTCTACGGATCATATCGGGTTGTATGAAGTCCTCACCAATCAACGCATTGCAGGTAGAGTGCGCAGAACCACCGTTGGCCTTGAGAAGGCAGTATCTAGCATCGAGATTTTGGGCTAGAGTCAGTACCAAATCCTCCCACCCTCTTGTTCAGAAAGTAGATGACCTGGATGTTGCATGCCGAAGTTCCAATTATTGGAACCATAAAGAAGTCCCTTTGTTTTTAAAATCCTTCCGTTGCTATCAAAATTTAGATTCCCCTATTGTTCAGTTTCCGAAACTCCCTATTTACAGTTTTGACTATGAAATTATATGTTTTAAACCTGATATTTTCTACGATATTGGTATATCGAAAAAGTCTCCTTCGGCGGACTCTATTTTCAATGCGGCGGTTGGTGAGCGATGGTATAACTTTGAGAAATTCTTCACGGACGCCTCTAAATTATCAGATGCAAGTTGCACTGGTGCTGCTGTATACTACCAAAACTCCAAAATAGTTTTAAAATTTAAATGCCCTGTACAATCATCGGTATTTACGGGTGAGTGCGTGGCAATATTAGAAGCGTGCTTATTCATAGAAGCCCATAGCATAAGTTTCGGTGTCATCTTTACAGACTCACTTAGTTGTTTACAAGCTTTGGAGCAGAATCCTTTCAAGAGTAGACTGCACAGTCCAATTATATTTCAAATAAAAAAGTCTCTTTTCTCTTGTGCCAAGAATCACAAAACCGTCCACTTGGTTTGGATTCCAAGTCATTGTGGCATAAGAGGAAACGAATATGTAGATGCTCTTGCTAAGGACGCTGTTACGTCCCAAGCCGTTGACCTCAAGCACTTTCAATGTCAGGGCTACGATCTGCTGAACCTTCCAAAAAAGAGCTTGCTATCCTCATGGCAGGTGCAGTGGCAAAATTCAAGTAAACGGAAAGGTGCTTTTTATCACGCAATTCAGCCTAATGTTACACCCAAGCCTTGGTTTTACCCATATAAAAAAACATCCAAGAAGGTAATATCTATTATTTGTCGCCTCCGCATAGGACACTGTTGTTCCCCAGTATTTCTCCATAAAATACGGGTCAGAGACTCATCTCTCTGCGAATGTGGGTTGGATGAAGGTACTTTGGAGCACATATTTTTTAACTGCTCCAATAATAACCCAGCCCATGACTTGTATAGTCATCTCCCTAAATTAAAGATCCCTGTCCCAACTAACTTTCCATCCCTACTAACAAATTCTTCCCCAAAGCTACTTGAAGCTTTGATGCATTTTATCCGCGTCAATGACATCAAATTATGATGATTGTTATGTGATCATTTATGTATAATATTTAATAATATAACTAACAATATCTTTTATTTGTTTGTTTCAGTGTATCTACTAATACTCGTCAACAAGTTTCACATTAAATTCAACTATTGGATGTAGAATTTTAGTTTTATTTTTGTTTCTTAAATTTTTTTTCTTTTTCTCCGCCACGGGTTCTCATATCACATCTGACATTGGCAGAATTGTCGACATCGGCACCATTGCCACAGAGAAAAATAGAATAGAATTACGGAAATTTCCCTTTGGCGAAAAGTGGTTGTATTACACGGTATAGTTCACGTCAAACTTTATGGTGGTTCTCGCGATAAGTGCGCAACTCGCTGCGCAGTACCTCACCCCTCACCCCCGCTGACAGGTGAATTTGTTACTGCGCAGCGACTCGCCTCATGTTCCAAGCCGCTATAAAGTTTAAACCGGGCTGTACACCACTGCCGTCACGGAATATATGCGTGATATTCTTACTTCTTACAGAAGTATGGTAGAAAAAGACGTGTTGCGCCGACACCAACAACGTCACGTAAACCACCATGACGTACGCCCGCTGCTATTCCACGACAGATGTCGCTACTATTTAGTTTTGCAACGTCACAACCAAATAAATTGAGTTAAGCGCAGTAGAATGATGACGATGTTTATGATGATTCTTACTTCTTAGTGAAAGTGTTCGTACCTTATCTGACAGTGCTACACAATCCTTAGAGCAGTCTACACTTCCGCCGCGGTTTGATGGGCTGCACGGGACACAGCACGGCGCGGATGGCTTCGTCGAACACCGTCTTCAAACCCTTCTGCGTGAGCGCAGAGCATTCCAGGTACTTCACCGCGCTGATCTCTTTCGACATGCCGAGGCCCTGGAACATGATATACGTTGATTAGAAATCTGATGTGGAACTTGTAAGGTCCACCATGTACGTCACTACATCTGATCTAATTTCGAAAAATCTAGTTTTAACCAATTCGAGTAAACATCGAAGGCATGTTTTAATGTGTGTTTTTGTATATTAATAGCGTCATAGCCCGTAGGTAGGAAAATAAAAAGGGGGTGGCAATCCATGCATGGATGGAGAAAAATAAAGAATGGATGAAGAATTAATGAGAGATGAGAAATTATGGGACTGTCATGCATGAACAGTTCACTCCTAGTGACTTTTTAAGGTTTATTTATTAATGGTAATCTGTGAACAGCGCTGCGCGCTGTGGGCTACGTTATTACGTATGTTACTTGTTGTTCTTCATATTTAATCAAATAAAAATATAATTTCAAAAGAAATTCAATATCAACTATCAACCCCGAACGCTTGAAAAGTATGAAAAGAGTACGCAAGTTTATTATTCCCACTTTCATGTTTACCAAAATACCCAATAATATAATTCCAACAATATTTCAATACAAATAGGTGCCATTTGCCACGTAATCACATTCTAGCTGCATAAGATGGAACGCCATAACACACGCGAACATTTGTAATATCCTGCGGGCGACAGGCCGCGCCACTTCCCACCTCGGATATGACAAAGGGCGCCACGAAAATACATCAAGTGTCATGCATATATTTCCCGACCCGAGGTTTCTGTTTACCTTGGGTTCCATTATAGGTGTTAGGTAAGGTATTAAACAATATTTAATTTCACAGTTCATTTTATTGGGTTTTATTAATTAAGTTTATGGGCTGATTTTATGGCAGTACTTTCATTTTCGAAAAATAGATTGCCTACAAAGGTTCAAAAGATTCAGCCCTGTGACAGACAGATGGAAAAGGAACCGTTTATCTTGGTATGCGCAAGTTAAGAGGAGCGATGAAACACATTTGTATAAGAGAGTGATTAATATAAATGTTGAGTGAATGATTAGGTGGCGGCTAAAATGGGAAAAAAAGATAAAAATGTATTGTGTCGAGCCAAGAAACATAGCACAAGGGCCGGCTGAGGGACAACTTAAAGATAAAATACAATAGTGTACCTGTGTGTAAGTGATGGGCGCGAGTTTCTTGTCCTTCAGCTTCTCAATGGTGTCCTTGTCTTCGCGCAGGTCGAGCTTGGTGCCAACCAGGATGATGGGCGTCGACGGGCAGTGATGCCTCACTTCGGGGAACCACTGGAAAATGTAGAAGACAAGATTGATTAGAAAAAATCATCATATTGAGACCGTCGCAGCTGGGCATTGGTCACCAGCACCAAAACGATTGCTACTACGACTTTTCATTATTATTATACAGGTTGAAATTGAAAACATGCGACAAATCGAAATGGAAGATTATACTCATCATTATGAACAACTTTTACTATGGGACCAAACCTAAACACGCGAAAAAAAAGTCAGCTGTTCCTTGCATTTTGACGAGTTATGCGAACATAAATGTAGGGAACAGCTGATTTTTTTTCGCGATTTCAGGTTTGGTCCCATAGTAAAAGTTGTTCATAATGACGAGTACAATCTCCCATTTCGATTTGTCGCATGTGTTCAATTTCACCCTGTAATATCAGCCCAGATTTGGGGACTACCGAGATGACGACTAATAGAGAAGAATGGAAGGAGAAGACATGTTGCGCCGACCTTAAATATATTGGGACAAGGACAAGGAAAGGATCATGATTAGACTGTCCCACTGCTGGGTGGGCAAACGTTTCCTCCATCTTTCCGCTTTTCACAGATGTTTCCTGTTGTGGTAATGTCTTTCATGACGCCATGATGTTCATCTCGCTATCTGCGCTTGTGCGGGATAAACATTTATCTACTACTCGCTTCATGGAAACTTGGTACAGTCAGTTACTTCAATTAGCTTACCCACCTTTGCATAAATGGTTGAGATTTTTTAGAATACGAATCGATAGAATTTTATAATTCTTGTATACGGGTTGAAATTGAACACATGCGACAAATCGAAATGGGAGATTGTACTCATCATTATGAACAACTTTTACTAAGGGACCATACCTGAAATCGAGAAAAAAAAATCAGCCGCTACCTACATTTTGACGAGTTACTCGAACATAAATGTAGGGAACAGCTGATTTTTTTTTCGCGATTTATTGTTTGTAAAAGTTGTTCATAACAATCTCCCATTTCGATTTGTCGCATGTTTTCAATTTCACCCCATATTTTATTTTGAGCAAAGTAAAAAATCTCAAAAATCAAAAACTCTCAACCATTTATGCAAAGGTGGGTCCAGCTAATTGCAGTAACTGCATTAATCCTAAATCAAGTACTTTGCAACATAATGTTATATCTTATCAAGAGTTTCATTCTCAGTTTTAAATTGAACTTCCTGATTACATGAGTCATATAATTCCATAGAATAAGTAATTGGTGACATGCATCAAGTTCAGAACAAAGAACAGTAAGCAAGGGCACATGTGCTACTTTAGAATATTATTCTATGTTATCAGTAGGAACTTTAGATTTGACGACTTGCTATTTCAGCACGTTTTGACGTGATAAAGTCTTAACTGCGCAGGCGAGTATAGACATAAAGTTTCCCTTGTCTAACAACGGCTGTTTCTCGGAACTGTAATATTCTCTGGTCTAACACTTACGTAATCCTACTAATATTATAAATGCGAAAGTTTGTGAGGATGGATGGATGGATAGACGTTTGTTACTCTTTCACGCAAAAACTACTGAACGGATTTGGATTAAATTTGGCACACACATAGTTTATAACCAAGATTAACACATAGGGTACTTTTTATCCCGATATTCTCACGGGATCAAGACTTCTGCGGGTAAAACCGGGGACGGTGCTAGTAAATACAGTATATTTGTATCATTATGTAGCTTAAAAGCTACTTAGCTACTACTTTTATTTTATTTCTATCCTTGTCTGGCTGAACACCTGAGACAGCCATTTTTTTATGAGGTTTGATTGTCATCATTGCAGCCAAGACTGAACATAGAAAGCCCTGATCCAGCTCGAACTGTTCTAATTATTATGGACACTAGTGGTCCTGCACCCTAATTGCGTACCATACTCGTACTATCAATCGGAATCAGAATCATTTTGAAGCAAATTTCTAATCCATTGCTTCATAAATTCGAAATTTTTTTCTGTTCAACACGTAAATACGCAATGAATGTTGTTGAACTGTCAAAATGAAACCGATTCCGATTGATAGTGTTACGCAATTGCCCCGCTGGTCTAAAGGTCCAAATGGACAAAAATATCAGCACATTGTTCGCGGAAATCTAATTAGGATTTTTTGTTTATTATTGTGATTGAAAGAATCACAATAATAAACAAAAAATCCTAATTCGTGGCTTCATATATTTAAAAAATCATCCACTCTACAACATGAATAACCCAATGATATTGATGGAACTGTCAAAATTAATTGCATTGGTATTGCAAGTGTGATAAGTATGCAATTACCCCGCTGATTCTATTAAAAGATAAATAAGAACTTAATGATTGAAGGACCCACCTTAGCCCGGACGTTTTCGAACGAGGCTGGGTTGACGAGCGAGAAGCATATGAGGAAGACGTCGGTCTGTGGGTAGGAGAGCGGTCGCAGCCTGTCGTAGTCCTCCTGACCTGCCGTATCCCATAGGCCCAGGTTTATGGGTTTGCCGTCCACCATCACATTCGCCGAGTAGTTGTCGAATCTGAGGATGTTTAGATGAGGATTTTAATAATATTTTTGAATACCACTTTAGTTTTATTGATTTTTGAAGGCTTTTGGCAGTTAGTCAGTCGACCTTGCAAAAATTTGTGCCAAAAAAAAAAGAAGTCATGCTGGTTTCGCAGCTGAATGTTTTTAATGTTTCAATAACAAATTCAAAGTATATGCTTATCACTATCAGTCACTGCAGCAATACAATAACTGAATTGGAGCTTAAACCATTCTGAGAATCGCAACCACCAAAAAGATTGAACGTTGTTTAATCATTATGATGAAGCTTTTTCTGGATTCTGCTACGAAATAGGTAAAACAGCTACAAAGTATCTCCATATAATACCGTCTTGTTACATTTTCTTTGATTTAGGTAAACTTAGCTAACGAGCTGCGCATAACATTGTAGTATTCAACATTTCTGTATAAAATTCAACAATTACACTTACACTGTAGGTATGTACTCTCCTGGGAAGGCATTTGTGGTGTAACTGATGAGCAGACATGTTTTACCGACGGCTCTGAGGACAAAGAAAAGAGACACATTAAACATTGCCCACTGTAGGTTGACCCTAGGAAAGTATTAAGATATACTCTGACTCATTTCGTTGGAGTTGTGACAACCGTCATCATAGATCTCGCAAAAAGGATGAGATTATGAACCGGAAAAAAAAACAAACCATACTTTTTCAACGGAAATTGCAACCTCATTTCAAATCATGATGTATTTTTTTAGTTACAAATCCGCGAAAAAGTAAAAAAAAAATTCTACGTTCCATACTTGAAAATATACCTACATATTTTCAAGTATGGAACGTAGAATTTTTAGTCCGCATAACGACTTCAAATCAGTGAGCTGTCTGGTAAACTGCCAGTGTTTTTTTTTTGGTTTGTAATTTAAAAATAATAAGGCAGTATAGCGCATTACACTGACCCAAAGAAAAACAACACTTGAGCACGTTTTTGCGTGCTAAGGATGAAGGATGTGATAAGTTAAGTGGACAGCACATGCTTACCACGGCAAAAAAAGCAAAAAATCTAGACCTCAATGCAGAATTTATGAACCCAGACACATTAAGGCCCTAGACTTGCAGCTTTATTTATTAGAAACAGAAGTTGCAGCATCAATTTACGGCTTTAGAAAAATATACAAGTTACCAAATTTTACGGGCGTTGTGAAATATAATTTTGAGTAAACCAACGCCAATAAAAATAAACAATAACAAACAATAGATTCATCAGCTCGCATGTAGGAAAAAACATTACGAAATCATGTTACCCGTTATCAGAATGCAGATTAAAAATACCATACACATAGTGTCTGCTGTAGGTAATGCCGTTATAAATAGCCAACACTATTTTCGCCACCTACGTTACGAGTATACCCTCCGAGCATGCATATAAATCCTGTGTTTAAAACAACACAACGCTGCCCTCTATTCTCGGCCACGTCTAGAGGTCACAAGTGCACAATATAAATTGGCCGTGTTATAACGATCGCTAATATTCTGCCCTCGTATCGTGTCGAGTACGACATCCTGTCAGATATTCCTGGCAAGGGAATGTCGATGTCGATAAACTCGTTTTTGTTTTAATATGCAGAAAGAATGTTGTTTAATAGGTGGATTTGTATTTCAACATAGAAAACTATATATCACACTAATTACAGTTACAGATCTCGCCTAGAATGTTAATGACTTCCAAATACAATGTATGTCAATCCGTCATGTTGATTCTGTTCCGTTATCGCTTATGGTTTGTAGAAAGGTCTAAATACGGATTTTCGCACCGTATCACAAAACTGCATAAACAAAATACGAAATTAAATATGATTCACTGTAGCGTAACACCAGTACGGAACCCTAACGAATATAAAGAAGGAAAGATCGTCGACTGACCGCCCATAACCCTCGACCCGGCGCGTACGCATCTCTACAACGATCGCTCTTCATTCCACAAATGAATCACGTTGCATAACAGCCAGCTCGAAGGAATATTGAACATGGGAACATCTGACCTGAGATTGTTAGTCACCGACGAATAGGAACAAAAATAAATCACTACTAGCATATCCGTAGGTATGACTCATTAAATATCTTGTTAGAAATCAGAATGATATATATTTTATTACGTTGATGTTTTCCTAAAAGACTTTTATCAGCGTTTGATAGACGTTATCGTGAATCAATGGGTAGACTTGCCCTACCATTGATTTATGGCAAACAGTTACGCAATGTCAGGGTTTAACTTAGGCAAAGTCCTATCTACTATCTATTCTGTGCCATTGCGGGCACTGCGACCTACACTCAACTAAAATGAGATAATAAAACGATAAGATAGTTACCATAGTTGGTCTTCCTCTTCACTCAAATTAACGACGAGGCTACCGATTAACCGCTGTATTTTGGATTTCAGTAAGATACTCGATAACTTAATTGTATCCGGATTCGGACGATCAATCAATTAATAAATAACCCTGCAATTAGCAGCCTTTGCAGCCTTAAATTATTATCAATGTAATGCTATGTTCAGAGCTTTGAGTTATATTATGGCAAAACCATCACCGAAATTATACGTTTACATAAACATAAAATACAAGCCAACAATAGGCAAGGGTTTAATTAAAACAACAAAACTTGCGAACACAAGGAACACCCCCAAAACAGTACAAAGAACATGACTCTTGGATATTAAACAAATGAAGCCGATGCGTCAGTACTAGCATAACGATTCGATAATATCGGTTCGTGAGTGACTAATCATTCCATGACTCAACAAAGGTTAAGAAAGCACATGTTCATCATCTGCCAAGCCTTAAACCATCTATGTTGGGGTAGGCTTCCAGTCTAACCGGATGCAGCTGAATACCAATATTTTACATGGAGCGACTGCCTATCTAACCTCAACAACCCAGATACTCGGTAATACTAAATACGATAGCCCTTGGTAACACTGGTCGTCAGACTTTCGGGCTTCTGACGACGCGTAATGACTGTCAAAGATCTAAGAATGACAGCCGGGACCAATGGATAACGTGCTTCGGCCCAAGCGGCTGTTGTTGCTTAGCCACGATATATTGGGTAAATAGAAATGTTTGGCCGACCAAAGATTTATTTCGTAATTTTTTTTCCTGCAATAAAAGACCGTGGGTCGTCGTCGCCCGTCCAAATATTGGTGTTTGTATTCTCGCGTCGAGTAGTTTCTCAAAATTGGGACGATGTAACAATCGTAGTAATCTTTCCGGTCTCCAGCCTCTCCAGGGTTGTTTTATTTGTAAACATAAACTTTGCATTATCTTTTGATCGTTCTTTAAGCTTTCTTTTACATTGAGTTTCACTCTTCAGTATTTCCGTATCAAGCCATTATTATAATTATTAGCATCAAAACTATGATTGAAATAATAAATTCAATCAGCAAAGTATGGCCGAATAAATTAGAATCTGTCCCACACTTTTGGCTTGCCTCTGTTATTATTTCACAGAGTCGTTGGTCCACAGATAACGTCATGAATCGTTTAAAACACGTGTTCCACTATAGCTGGTGACACGTTAACCATGTGTGTAACTCGCTTAATTATCGCGTTAACTCACCCAAGGGTTATTGTGTTTCCGTGTGAAATAACAGCGCTTCGCAAGTTCGACTGCTTAATATTCAATTAAACAGTAATTCCGGCTTAACTCCGTTTTTATAACCCAGATAATAATCTGACATTTCAAGTTTTTATGTGTTTGCTTTCTAGTATCGGAGTTTGAAATTACACCTGTAAAATTACTATCTGGGCTTAAAAAACAAACTCTTCTTCGTCTTTTCGAATACCCTGTTGAAAATCTCATGGAAAGTAATTACGGCAACAGGCCGACGAAAAGTCGTTAATTTTAACAAATAACACAGCGGCGCTCAAAGGCAAGGAAGGAATAGAGCCTTCAAAACTTGACAAAGAATATTTTTGGACGAAAAAATATGAGTTTCACAACGAAATGAGGACGAGTTACTGAAGTTGAAGCGTAGGGCTGTCGCGAAATCAAAACACCGCGGGAGAGTTATTCGAACTTTATAAATAGACGGAGTAACTGGCGACTTATGGCTGTATAAATACATGAAGTCATTCATCGTAATACCCGGCCGAGAAGAAATATAAGTTTTATCTGTCTAGACTGAATTCATTTCAAGTTGCCATGTTTTCACTCACGGTAAAGTGACTGTAAATGAGTTTGAAGAAATGGATCCTTTAAGATTTTATCTTTAAGTACTTGATAGTTAATCTAATACTACGAATAGACTGGATTCACTTGAATTGTGAGAAACTGAACTATCAAAACCATCAACTACTGATTTGTAACTTGTAGATTTGTTGAGCATTTTCTATTTTGTTAAGTACCTGGTACTTGTTGACAGGCGTACACTTTCCTCTCATAACACTGTAATTTGAAAAAGTTGTAAAAGAGGAAAAAGCCAATTATTTTTAAAAGACTATTCGCGGAGTTTCGAAACGACTAATTGGAATCGAGCACCTAGCTTCTCTAGGTTTATGTGAAATAAAATATTTTGATTTGATTTAAAATTCTTAGCTTAATTTAATACCAATAACGAGACCATGAATTCTTAAGCGGAAGTTTATGAAACAATTTAAACGTTTTTCGGCTACGATGACGTTAAGATAGCCTTCAGTTTTGTTTTTCAATGTTTTCCTAGTAAACTGGTGAGTTGAGACAAGTGTTTAATGCTTCCAGGCATTGTTGTGATAGCATCAACATCGTGTTTTGACTAATCTCACGTCTCGCGGTTTCAAAAAAGATTTAAATCGCTAGATTTGCTCTTACCGTACTTGAGTCACGTGAAAAAGTGTCCATACTGACAAGAGTGACCTCACACATTATTAAAAAGCGTTTCCATGCCAATCAAGTCGTCACTGCGTCATTGTGTCATAGGTGTCAAAACTAAACAGAAACGCGACTATCTTTTGACGCGTTGGGGCGAATCTAACAGTTTAATTCTGTGTGTTTCAGATGCACGCACACTCATACAGTTTTTGTTACTTTCAAAGTTTATATTTGCTTCTAACAATGTGTTCTGCTATTTTTGTTGTTTATTGTTGTGGTTTGAACTTTACGCCTGTAAAACATTTCCAGCAGACGCGAGACGGTTCTGTCTGCAATCGTGGATATAGTTTAACCGTACCGGAATTGTTCAAAGTTATCTTGAGGAAGTGTTTAAGACAGACCAAAACAAGGTTGAAATCTAATGCTAAGTCACGGACAATACTACTTTAGTTTTGTTTTGTAGAACTTCTGTGACGTCACAAAACATTTGCAAGTTTCCTTGTCAGTACTGCTATTGTACGGTTTCCTCAATCGAGATCCTGATGGTTAATGTTTACCGAATGGGAATTGGAACACTGTATTGGGGGAAAAAAATAATCCTTGTACTCTTTGGGTAATCACAAACCGCAGATAGAATAATACTACGAGTGGTTGAACTCATTTATTTTCCATACCGCAGTACAATTAACAGATACTATATACTTCCTTATAAAATAAAGTAACAGCAGGATGACGCATTGCCTGCTAGTTTTGTACGCACAGCTGACTCAAACGATCTTTGCTCTTTTATTTACAAGACAACTAATGTATGATTATTTACGTCAATTTGTTTACTTTCTCAAATCCTAGAACTTTCCGTTTGCTGTTTTCCGTGAATCAGTTTCGGTAGTGGTGTTTCACTATCAGTTAGGTTATTAAAATAATCGTGCTCCATTTTGAAACAGGAAAAGATTTAGTTTTGCTCTCGCGTTAGCTCACCTCTCGATACACAAAATCCTAACTAATATTATTTTATGCGAAAGTAAGTTTGTTACCTTTTCTCGCATAAACCACTGAACCGATCATCCTGAAATTTTGCATATATGTACATTGTCAGTTGTACAGGAACGGAAATAGGGTACCTTTCATCCCGAAAAAAAAAGTGCTGTTCTCGAGGAAAACAACAATAACGTTATTATGGTAATAGATGGCGCCACGTGTCTATTGAACTTTGTCACATTATCTAATTCTGAGGCGGTGCAAAGTTCGCCGGGTCAGCTAGTTATACAATAATATAAATAATAACTAAAGAATGAATATGTTAGTTTCCTCCGACTTGATTACACATACAATACCGAGACTTATCGAATATAATAGAGGCAATAAGTCCTTGCATGGCCTGATTCAATTTCTTTGTAAGTCAATGAACTGACGCTGCGTGCATACACATTCAGGCATTCCTAGTTTATTATAATATTTTTACAAGTGAGTTGTACTTACTCGTATGAGAACATATGCACCATGCAGAGGTCAACGCCCTTCGCAGACGCATTTTGTTTATTCAGATACAGTATCATACTACTTTATGTTTATGATAACGCTGTAACCTCATGCTATGTTTAGAATATAGATTGATTTTGCGGAAAATCATTCAAATATTATGTCCGCCTATTTGTGTTGAGTTTACTTTACGATGTTTAAATTACAAATATCGGAAAGAGACTGATGACGTTATGATTTGTTTAATTCCTTACAGATTGCGTGGACGTCAATCATCGTTGTAAAATGCTCGGACGGAACATAACTACTTATATTTTTTTTTATTTCCTTTTTACAAAGAGGTTGTTACTAATGTAACTAGTTTACTGAGTATCTATAAAATTAACTGCTTTTTTTACTACAACCAGTGCTATCTTTACGAGGTGAAAAGTAGAGCAAGTACAGAGTAAATCAACGTAAAAGTTGTTGGTTGAGCTTATATGCTATTATCTAATGGTGGTATCGTTATTCGGCGCATAAACTAACTGACAACTGTAGTAGAGATATTGCTACGTTGCAGTGCAGTGATTACACCGTCTGGTGATAAGAGCCGCTAGATACCGCTACGATACCCATTGGAGTAAATTGTTGAAAGGTTCTGTATAGTAGTAGCCAAAGAACATTCCTACGGAGCATTAATAGTACCTAATACAGGGTGAAATTAAATTAGCTCGCGAAACATTGCAAACGTGATGAGTATAGATATCTAAACACGATAAAATATAAAACATTTGATGTTTAAAGAAGAAAATTGACTTTTCAAGTGAATACATACACTAACTGCGGTCGATGACCCCACAAAAGACATCAAATTAATTTATTACAGATACTTTATTACAGTTTATAGTATTTGAGAAAGACTGATTTTTACAAGTCTGCATTAATGCCGTCGTGACTGAATCTGGGATGTGATGACCGACCATAGGGCCTGGGCCATTCCGCTCAATTAGGCCGACTTTTGTTTGGAAATGGTAAGGACATTTGGTGCGTGTTGATTGCAATCATAAATTAAATAAAGGTGTTATACTTTTTTAGATAGCGGCGCCATACGTAAAAACATGTAAGAAATGTCATATTATAAAGTAAAAAAAGAATGCAGCTATGATATTTAATTTATTATTAGCATATATTCGCCGTTAGTGGATTTCCGCGGAATGACCCGCCTTCCCTATAAATATGTCACTGTTATTATTGACTCTTGATTCAATTTCCTATGATGATGCTATAGTCCTTCCAATGGAGCAGAAATATAGACAGGTCCGTTATTACAGTTTATAGTTGAGGAAGACTGATCGTCGTTAGGCTGACGTGAACGAAACATAGTATTATGTGATGAACTGATGACCATAGGGCCTTCCCTATAAATATATATCATTCCTATTATTGACTCTGGTTTCCGTTTTTTATGATGACGCCATAGTCGTCATTCTACATTGCGCAGTATGTGGGACCTATTTTCATTATCCATATTCAAATGCAAGAAATTCTATTTCGAGTTAGAGGATGTTGCATAAAACATAGGCTACAATTTGACACAGCACATAAAATTGTTTATTGTTTTGCAAAATCTTAGTTAACGGCTTAACATATTGAGTAAGCGATAAGTATTCAATTGCATAATTAAATAAAATAGTCATATTATCATTTTATGTAAGTAAATAGGTTCTACAGATAAAGTATTGCAACATTAATGATTAGTTTTATCAAGACTTGATAATATAGAGAGTTCATGCGTGTAAATTGCATAGTAGATTTTGTCTTTGTTTATTTACTGCACGTGCAACACATCAATTAACATTAAAACAATTAACACATATGTTTGGTTTGCTACGGACGAAGCCTATTTTAGATTGATTCAATAACTTGTACCATAAGAGACACGAATAGCAATCAGTTTCATATTAAACTATTCAAGATGAATGCTTATTATTATTAGAGACTAGCTGACTCGACCGACGTTGTCTTGTACTTTCAATAGTTCACACAAAAACCCATAGCCCGAATTTGAACATTTTCAATTTTTTTCCCATAAAGTCTTAATTCGAACTATTAGGAACATTTTATAACAATAAAAAATAGCCAAATCCAAAGCCAAGAGATGCGCTTACCAACGAAAAGAATGTCATTTTTATTTACATTTAGAAGATAAATTACCAAAGCGATGAGCGTAACAAACGAAAATGTTGCAGCTAAATGCTCCCGATTCTCAGAGATAGTCCCAGAATATGAGAAAAGTTGGCAAAGCTCGTGCTCGTATTCAAGAACCGGCTATAAACCTTTACGTACGTACCTAGTGGGCACCTCTAAAGAATGGTTAGGTAACCGATATAATCTGTAGTACCCACTAAATCTATTTAGCACCTCAAGTGCCAGTCGGAACCACTCGCGTGAGTAATGAATGCATGAGTCACCCAAGATTCTCATTAACTTGGCCGTCGCCCGGTAACGAAATTGAACAAACGGGACTATGTGTGACTCAAGAAACGTTAAAATATCATTAAGTGCAATAATGTGCACTTTAAACTGCTACTTGGAAACGTAAGAGCTGGTGCGTAATCATGCGTAAGCTTCTAATATGAATTCTGATGCACTTTTTACACCATGGCTACTAACGGGTGTGCTTTGAATTCTGTGCAGCATCTATTCGAAGTCTGTTCATGGAAAACTGTTTATTATTCAGAGCACACACTGCTGCTCCGTTATTAAAACAATAAATTACATTTTCCAACTATCACAATGAGGAGTGTCACTATCATCTTTCAGCATCGTTACTATCATGATCCTTCGTAGTTACTCTATCGACAAAACTCAAAAGCATGTTGCAATTCAAGCCGGTCTTATAAATAGAATGAATAGGTAGAACAAGTAAGTAGTGGCTAGTGCACCGCGCCTTTTCTCCCCTCGTATGATGTACGGGCGCTATGCTAATTTCATTACTGCTAGGCACTCACAGCGCGAGTAGTGCGACTATAGCCGGATCGCTTAATAGCCCGGCTATTGGTCCAAATTGATTTCGTGTGAAGTGAATTTCGAGTGCAAGGGTTTGATGTGACGTTGGTAGGTAAATTATTCAGTGAAATTCTGAAAGTCAAATTTAAAGGGAACCCGTAACGTTGTTGAATCATTACCTCTATGCTAATATGGATACATTCCCAAATGCACCGAATGTACCTGCCAAGGTAAACTGCAAAAGTTGCAAATTACAATTCTACGAGAAATACCGTTGTACCTCATCGATCAATGTTATCGTAGGAGTGAGTCCCTTAAATACTGATCACAAGTCCAAAACCCGAAAATGTTTTCAAATAGACGACCGCTATTCTTCCGACAGCTGTTGCTGCTGTGGGGAGCAAGGCGAATCAGGTTATCGAAATGTGTAATTTTCGATACGATAGCTTGTCGGATGGTTGTGAATAGCTATAAGTACTGTTCGCAAACTGTAAACATGAATTCAGCATAATTACGATTAGTAGAAATTTTCCGTCGGTTATAAAAAAAAATAAGTATTAGTTTTTCCATACATTTTGACCGCGTAGGTATAGCACTTTTCTATGAAACAGCAGATATTTTTTTATAACCAACTAAAATTTTCTACGCCGGGGGTCTAGAACCATATGTTGAACTCATGTTTACAGTTTGCGTACATGCTAAAAATGTATCCTGTATAGTATATCCACCCAGCCAGTTTCATCAGCCAGAAACATATTAACTCCTTTAAAAGTTGGGATGGTTGGTCCAAGCAAATATTTGCGGTATTCCAGACGTTCCTCTATGTGTTTGGACACTCTGAAATCCCAGGTATTCTCGAGATGAATGTCAAACATTAATGTTATTACCGTGTCCCTTCCTTTTATGTACCGGGAAGCAGCTACATTCGTGCAAGCAATTTAATCTCTACCTGTTTGCTTTGTCATAACGCCAAATGTTATTCCAACGTATGTTGTATAAGCATTGTTAATTAAATTTGCATACTTTGTTTTGCTACAATTGTCTTTAGTTAATTGAAAGTTTCTTCATGACGAAAATTGTTTAATCATAATAATTTATTGGTCTGAATATGGTGCGTCATTTGGTCTTATGTAGTCATCGTATGGTTTACTTTTACCAAAATTGACATTTAGGGCTAATCAGTTGTTTCATTTCACGTTCACACGACACTGACAAAGTTATATAGGAATGAACATTCATCGGTGGCAGTGCTTGGGGGAGGCCCTTTGTCCAGCAGTGGTCGTATTTCAGCTAAAATGATGATGATGAACATTCATCTGCCCCTTTCATTTAATTTTTCGATTATTCGGTACCCGAGTGAAAGATGCCAAGTCCCGAAATCCAATGTTGTTGGATAGGTGTATTAATGTACCTATTCATTTTTCATTTATTTTATGTTCAGGCGTTTCACTTCGAGTGAAATATATCGAATGTAAAGCAAGATAAACAAAAACTGAAGCGTCTGAATCGGCTTAAGAAACGATTGGATTATATCTCACCAAACAACCATCAGTGTTTAATGCTTTTCTTAGCACTTTTAATATAGCTTTAATAACGCAATCTGTTCTCGGTTATAACAGGAATAATTTTATTGCCTTCGCCAACATCAAACTTATAATAATCTTTCCGTTGAAAGAGGTTTTATGTTAATTGTTTAGCTCAGTAAAGCTAGCGGGACTGAAATAAAATGGTTAAATGTACCAGCAGCTCATTCTCAAGTACTAAAAGCTTTCCCTCAGACACTCCTATAAAATAGTGCAAGGTAGAAAGGTTTTTCGCAACAGTCATTAAGTGCAAAGGCGATAGTAGACTGTAGTTGGTAGAAAAATAAATGTTGCTTGTATTATTACAATAATATTGTGATCAACGAGATATGGAACATAATTAAGCAAATAAGCATACATTATGTACACTACTACTGCCAGTTAAATTCGGCCTTTTCCATACAATCTTTCTTCCTATATTTCATACCCTTTTTTGAAACAGGTCTTTAATGTTTTTTTTTTTGCCGGAAGACCAAATATTAATTATCATTGATTTAACTTAAAAAAATAACATGTCTGATTTTACCTTTCTTAATAGACAGTCCTAATCGAAAATAGAAATTTTAAATGTTTCAGCAGTTGTGCAGAGGACTGTATTAAAACTTAAACTAAACTAGTTTAAAGATTCAAGGCGTGTGCAGACATGATGGATGTAAATGTGTAGCTTGCAGTGAAACGCGACAGTAACTTCCACAAGTACCACATACTCTAGGAGCTGACGACCAGCCTGAATACAAAACAATTGATAAAAGCCTTCATGGCCCAGCGAAACGTCGAGATAAATGGAACGGAACCAAATATTGTATGTCATTCCTTGACAGTTGCGTCAATGGTGTATCAAGATGAATAGTTAGCGGTTTCCGAAACTTCTTCATTGTGTGCTATGATAATTTATGAGGGAGACTGATTCAGATTATTCCGTCCGTCATACAATGTAATATAATATAATATTTAATAGAAGCTCCTGCCCGCGACTTCGCCCGCTTGAAATTTCGGCCCCCGACCTACCGCGTCGCATCGCATCGAGTGCCCGCGGTATTACATACTTCGTTTTTGCATAGCGTTCTTTCTGCATTTTTTCTTTTTGCTTGGCTCCCAAGGGTAGTAGTTAAATACAGTGATGTCCTAGCATTGAGATTTTTTCAAATCCAACTATTAGTTCCTCAGATTAGCGCGTTCAAACAAACTCTTCAGATTTATTATTAGTACATAGATTTCGGATATAAATATTTAAAATAAAAAATAAATATTTAATAAAAATAATATAAATATTTAATATTTAAAAGACGAGCAGTGTATCTATACGTTTTTTTCCTGAATATACTAATTGAGGAAATTTCTAACGTCAAACAAACAATCCTATGCTGGATTTATAAATAAATATATACCTACAATGCACCTAAAAGGGATATACCCGATTGACGTTAACACCCGCTTACTAATGTAGAAAATATGTTATTATTGTAACTTTTATTTCCATTTTACCGTAAACATTCAACCGCACGCTGAATGGTTTTGCCGTTAAGCCGGAACTTTTCACTGCAAAATGGCGGGCATTACGAGAATGTATTATCCAACTTTTCGATTCCCAATCGGAAAGCAAAAGCGCATACGAAAATAAATATTTACACAAACACGGGAAAGCTCCGTAACCATCCGTAACATACCTCTTTCATTTTCCATTTGTATTTCGATATAAGTATTTAGTGTATCGCACAAGAAGCGACGCATAGGAATGTATACGCAGTTCCATATATCCAGTTTCGGTGCCCGTAGGTACCTACGTTTTTGGATTTAGGATCAATTTGACCCACTTTTTTTGTGGGTACCGAAAAGGTAAATATTCCCAAGCCGTGATCTTCAGATTATGTTTGCAATAAGAAAGACTTTTCTTGTTTGAATACGCCCCGAATACTCTTCGACGAGGATTTTGAGCAGGATTTAGGAAAGTATATAAAATGTTAGTGAAAAACATTGTTCGCGACTTCCTGTATTTTATGGTTATTTAACAGTAGGTAATTAAGTGGAATGAGTGCTGTATTTCATAGTCATAATTATAACAGTATAAGAGGCATAAGAGCTAAATCCAGACAGGCAGTATCAATATGAAAATACGTAAATTAATTACACTTTATTGTTCTGACTCACTCAGATAACAGCTGCGGGCAGACAATAAATAAAATTAGTATGATGATTATTATGTAGAACGAGAAAAAAATGGCGTATTTTAGCCCCTTTTTAGGCATCACATATACCGATTTACCGAATCCCTTTTCAGTCGGGTGAATAGAACAAAAGCAAAGCGCGCGCACCAGGGAGCACTAACTTTGTGGAAAGGCGAAAGCCTACTTTGCATAGAAGAGATCAAAAGAAACAATGTGAATTATGCTTTATACGGGTGTGATAAGCTCTAAAACAACAGCAGAGATATGTCTGTTTGTTTTACAAATGGTGTACTAAATGAGGAAATTATGATTTAGTGATGTCTTGACGTCATTGCGGGTAGACGAAGCGTTACCGCAAACGATTATTTTGAATGTGAAAAATCACACGAGCAGGAAAACAGAATTATTCCTGTTGTGTGATCTTCATTTGTACACACGCAAGTGTTTGAAAATACATGACGTTTTATTAGTTATCTCCATTAAGTTCCAGGAAAACTCAAATGTTATGGCGTAAGGCTCAACGAGATGGCAGCGAAGCGGCGAGCAGTTTCAGTGTCATATAATTTTAAACTTTATCTTCATTTACCTACATAGCGTCGCTTGAGAAACTTGAAAAGGGCGCGCGGCCGCCCGCGGCGCCGCGAGTACTCCGACGACTCCCGCGCAGCGGCGGCGGCTCACGACTCTTCTTGTAGTGTAGATAAAGTTTAAAATTATATGACACTGAAACTACTCGCCGCTTCGCTGCCATCTCGGTGTGACTTGAGCCTAAAGAATATTGTTTTCAGTGGCAAGGATTTTTTTTTGTTTGTTATGGGTGTACATATTTAAAGAACTGTTGTAACATGTCATGGTAAAGCGTAATTTTTTTAACACTACGATAGGTCACTTTCACGGTATAAACACATCAAGACTCATAACTCACCATCAAGTGGTTTTTTTTTTGGCAAAATTTTACATCCATTATCAATATTACACAGTTTAATGTTACATCATACCTACATAGATATTATGTGGTATAGGCATTTTGTTTAATTAAAACTACAAACGTAGCTAGACATGTAATATAACACCACACAAAACCAGCATAATAATATAATGATGAATCTATACAAATAAATAAAATTGATGTGTCTGTTTGTAATGTAAAAATATCAGCTTTTTGCTAAATGGATATGAAAGAATATACAGTACTTATAACAAAAAATCAATTTTTTTTTGTGATTGTTTGTTCAGGCTATCTCCGAAACGGCTGGACCGATTTTGATGAAACTTGGTATGGGGGTACTTTGAGCCCCGAGAAAGCGCATATACTACTTTACTTTCATCGACATTCCACGCGAGTGAAGCCGCGGGAGATGCCAGTTTATTATAAAATAATTTAACAAAAGCGGCAGCAATAACTTGAAAACAATAGGAACATAATAATAACTTAAAAGTAAAATATAACAGCATAAATCATTACACACGTTCATCACACAACAGAAACCAGCGCGTGCTTTATTGCAATAACAATTTTAAACATTTCGTTTTCAAACACTTCCTAATCAATTGCACTGTAATATGGCTGAAAAGTTCGTCACAGGTCAACTATAAATAGACGGTAGGTGCATAAGCATAATACAATATGAATAGGAAATCTTATCGAAGTCCGAAAACGTTTTCCGGTTTTCCTTTTCCGCCAAGAAAGTGCAAACTGGCATAAGTTCGCAATATTATATTATGCTAATGTGCAGCGGGAATGAACTCCACAAACCCATACGTAAGTACAATAAATGTAAGTTTATGAGGAAGCTCATGTCGTAAAATATGGGCTCGAGTAAAGTTGTAAGCATGGGCGCAGAAAACGCAAAGGGGTAAGAGAAAATCATCACTAGGGCTGGCAGATTTTAAACTGAGTTAAAGCCTTCAGAACTGCAAGACAGGTGATTCAGAAATCCGCACAAATACCAAGGAAGCAAGCACTTAAAAGTTTGCAAGGCTTATCTTGGGCGAACATGCTTTAATTGTTCCCGTTGAAACTGTTTTAATTGCTCCAAAATTACACTAAGTCAATAAACTCCTACGTGCCACAGTCGAATTACACCCACTAAATCCCGGAACTAACAACTAAAACTCGGTAAATCGCAGCCCTATTACGTTGCTGTAGCACTCGGGGCCTAAAAGCAGTCACATCTACGAATGCTCCTATTCTGAAAGCAATTCATTTTACCCTGCAGCGTTAGTTTGCAAAGCACCATTTACAAGGTTCTCCACTGTGGAAATGCTTATGGCAGATTAAGAGACGAAATTATTGTGTAATGCGTTTAAAGCTATGAGAAGTTATGTAATACTTGCTGACAACGAGTTTAAAGTCTTAATTTATTGTCATTTGGTTTGCAATTTACAGAGGTTTTAATATTTGATACCAGAATGTTCATCGATGAAAGAAATCTGCATAGACATTAACACGATGAGCAAAAATGATACCACATTTGGTGCAAAACTAGTATAATGACCGCCTAACGACTATGTTGTTGACTGACAATCGAAAGGTCACCAGTTCAATGCAATCCATTCCAATAAACGTATAGCAGGAATATTAGTGACAGACATGCAACATATAGCTTTGTGTAACTATTTTTTTTATGGAAAATTCTCTTCCACATCGTTTTTTTCCGTCCGTAGCAATTCCGTTTAATTTATAGGTAGTAAAATGTATCGAAACTAGGTCTTCACGCCAGGTTACACAAAAAGCTCGTCTATTTTGAGTGTAGTTACCAAACAAAGGGTATCTGTTTGATCAACAGACTGCGATGAACAGTGAACTCATTTACCAGTTAGTGCCTGGAGATGTTAATATGGTGCAGTAACGTGGCTAGGGTTTATGTGGCACCGTAAAATACTGGTGGAAATTAATAATGCTCTTATAGTATAAGACTTATACCGACAACAAAATGTTGTATTTAAGAGTAAAGGTTGTCAAAATTGCATGAAATATTTTGTTTTCATAAGCCTGAGCACGTCCCAAAATGCAAGCTCATTGATTTACAAAACAACAGAAGGCCAATTCTCGTAATTTAGAACGTTCAAAATCTAGTCGCAATCTCATCTCGGCGACAAACAAATGTTAAAAACTTGTCAAAATGTAGGGAAATTAGAGGTATTTTTGACAGATTCAACACTGAGATCAGACTGTGAATGTTACGAGCGAACCTAAAATTACGAGAATTGCCCCTCTGCTCATTAGGGACGACGTTAACAAAGTATTAGTTCCAAGCTAGGGTTCCAAGTTATGAATTTTCATAAGCAAAATGTTTCATGTTGGAACGAATTTTGATGAGACTAAAGAACATTTCAAGGAAGCTAATTTAGCTAGTCTGCCGCTAACTCAATTTTCCCCGTAAGGTTGTCGGTTCAGATTTTCGGGGACGTGTTTCAGTTCCGAATTAAATTTTCCAATACCGGAGGCCGATGGATCCTTTTGATGTTTCCAACATGGGATCATCCATGTATAAATAACCCTAGTAATGTTACGATTACGATCCCAACACGCGGCACATTGGATGACGCAACTAAACCGCGTATGCTAGTCGTGGCAACAATAACTTTATTGTTTGGACTCACGATGCTATTTCTTATTCGTATAGTTGCCGGCGTTGATAGCGTAATTATTTTGACCCCATTGTTCAGATACAAAACGTACAATAATTGTATTACTCGCATCCGTCACGTAACTCGACGTACTACTACCGAAGTTAACTAAAATGGAGTGTTTTTATTGCAGTTTATCTTTCATTCACAAATTGCTGTAGCTCCATTTTAATCGTAGCAACCCAGTTGCCCATGGTAACCTAAATTCGTCTATCAAACGCTCTCGGTTGAAACTCATCGATTCAACAAACCGATGCAGTTTGCAATGAAAGCAAACAGGTCAGTCCACTGACTAGCCGGGATCACAGAGGCACCAGGAATTAGGGCAGAGCAGTAATTACTTACACGCTCAGCGGCCTAGGGTCGAACCGGCAGAGCTGAAAGGGCTTTGTGAGGGAAATAGTCTCTTGTTACGGCTTGTTGAGCATTTCGAGCCATCTCGGCTACACGGCAAAACGGAAGTGGGTTAACTCGAAAATCCTTTGTTTGTTTATTGCTTGCGTCTCTGTAATAAACATTTTTGGACGTTTTACTTTGCACCATTCTTGCCTTTGAGGCATCCAGTACAAATTAGAAAGTCGGCTTCTTCTATTTTTCTTTGTGATTTATTATAGGATTCAAGTGCTCGTGAATAACATCCATTATCGCCTGAGTGGCTAAGTACCACCAATCAAAACAAGTGCTTTGCAATCACTTTCACAGAAAGTAGAATTATGTATATACTCTTGTTCTTGACCAGCTGTCTTGTATTTGATTTACAATTTGAACGCGACCGCGTGCGATATGCTTGTTAGTATTAGGAGTGTGCAAATATGTCATAGATAGGTATTTAAATCTATCGTATTGTAGCTCAACGGATTGTAACTTGTCAGTCCAGCCTTGATGGAACCCACGCGTATCTTATTGCTTCAGGTTTCTAAAAAAGAAACTACGTTTTGTAATGCAAGATTATCATAATATTGTTCGAGTTTCGATTTGCTCTTGTCCATAATATTGCGCAACAGATACCATATTTTCTCCAGCTTACACTTTTGCAACTTATGTTATTTCATAAATATAACTGCGTAGCGTCTGCTTTTTCACCATTCGATCTATAGTAGTTCATTCGTAAAGAGAACTGGCTGTGCGAAGCTAACCAGATTTCTTGATCCCTGACCATTATTTACTTTCCCGTCTGTGAGCAGCCGCGAGATGTATCTCGGGGGGATCGGGAGAGCTCGGCTGTCTGGATCCACTATTGTCTCCGAGTGAAATTCCGGTATACGCCGGATCGACCGGTTCCTGCAGGACGAGGGGAGCGCAAGGTTACACGTTATTTAGCACGCACGTGCGACGCAGTACTAACGTCGTCAGTCGTGATCGAACCAAAACTATGTTCCAAATTCATATTCGGTTTGGAACGTAAGATTTGTTTTTTTTTTTTAAACAAAGATCTTATACTCACAGCATTTACGTCAATTGAGCGTTGATACTGTGTCATCAAACATAATTTATGAATAGTTGGTGCGAGGTTCCCACGGTCGTGTTGACTGCCAGTAATGGCCTCTTAAGGTTAATGTTGAACTACAGGCGCATTACTAGACACGATAGGTTCTAACCGCTGCAGTTATTTTTAATGACATCTGTGTTTTGATGACAAAACTTTCTTTCACGAAGTCATGATTATAAAACATCGATTTGATCGAACTGCAGTACCAGACAGTACAGTAACCATTATCACAAAGAAAATACAATAACCGTAAAGAAATACAATCCATACAATAACTGTAGATAGAATTACATAACAATGGCCCAGCCGCCTGTTCCCACAATTTCGAATTGTCTGACGCATCATAAAGTTTTACAGAGTTTAAAATTACCCTCATTTCAGATAAGAGACTTGGTGCTGCGTACTTATTGACACACGGAGTTCTGGATTATATTAAGCAGGTCAAAGTGGAAGGAGGTCTAAATTACATTTCCGCTGTTCTTAAATTTCAAAAAGCGTGCGAGAGCTCGCAATATGGAGACTCAATTACGGGGCTCGAAGCGGTTCGGATAAAAACAGGCTGAAAAAACGAAGCCTACCTTGCCATGTCCAACCGAGACAGAAAACAGGAATGAAAAATTACATTCCAAACGGAATTTACGACTTTTTATGATAAACAGTGGCAGACTGACAGCGATAAAACAAAAAAATGTTTGGGAACATTAATTTTTCAGTGTGGCGTTCTGAGGGTTTCGAAATCCCAGGGTATGAAATGAATATCATGAATGATTATGATGGATGTTGTTGATATTTAGAGGCATTTTAGTACAAATGGACGCGGAAATCAAACACACTTAAATATTTGTAACACCAAGTGAGACCATGATTAGAATCACTAAAGTAGCCTCAACAATTTGATGTTTTGCTTTTTAATTACTATTATTAGAATAGAAGCTTTTACCGGTAAGTATTTTTTATTATGTGCTACTACGTCGTTGATAGTTGGATTAGGTTTGTTCGTAGCCACTTTCCCAGCCACGGCTTTTGGCTACTGACACAACTTTTGTCTTTTGTAGCAATTTCCTTTGAATTTCCGTAATTACGGTTCATTTACATTTTTATAACTGTGGCGTCGTTTGGAGATTTAAGTAGGTACTTAAATAAAATTATACTTTACGAATTTCACTGTAAACTCTTATCACCATATCACACTAATATTATAAAGGCGAACGTTTGTGTGTGTGTATATGTTTGTTTTTTGATACAATTTTGTATGGAGGTAGCTGACAACCTGGATTAACATATAGGCAACTTTTTATCCCGATATTCCCACGGAATCGACATTTACGCGGGTGAAATCGCGGGGCGCAGCTAGTCTGAAATTTATTTCAGATTCTGTCATAGTTTATTTATCATTTTCCTCCATGTAATATTGGAGCTTAGATTGTTCTGAAATATGGCTTTACTTATCTGAGTTCGATAAAATAATTATAATATTATAGTCAATAGTGAATAATAATTTACCATATTTATATACCAGAATATTTAGGAAACTTCGTAACAATCATGATAAATGGTAACATTATTTAAAAATAAATCTGAATTTACAATTAAACCACTCCAAATAATAAATAAATAAACCACTCGTGTTTATTTATATCTGATAATTATTTCATATATTCATCTGCCTAACCTTTTCCCAATTATGTTGGGGTCGGCTTCCAGTCTAACCGGATGCAGCGTATTTTACATGGAGCGACTGCCTATCTGACCTTCACAACCCAGTTACTGGGTAATACGTACGGGCTTCTGACTACCCGTAACGACTGTCAAAGATCCAGGAATGACAGCCGGGACCAACGGTTTTACGTGCTTTCCGAGGCACGGAGGGGTCTTGTTATGTAGAGATACCCATCCACGGACAAACCGCGGCAAGCGTAGCTTATCCTGATCGATGGACCTGTACAGCTGTTACTATTTAGCCACGGGCCCCTCAATCTATATATATAAAAATGAAACCCGTTTTCCGTTGTCACGACATAACATGAAAACGGCTGGACCGATTTCGATGAAATTTGGTATAGAGATAGTTTGAGTCCCGGGAAAGGACATAGGATAGTTTTTATCCCGATATTCCCACGGGATCGACATTTACGCGGGTGAAACCGCGGGGCGCAGCTAGTTATTTCATAAATATTATTATAGGTAAGTAATTCAGTTAGTTGCTACCTATATTTTATGGTTTTGCCGAAATAAACATTTACGTTTTGCACACCAGATTGTATATTATTGCATTTTATGTTAATATTATTTACTAAATTCCCGATTGTCCCACCAGTGGGTCGACGGCCAGTGGGACGAACGGGAATCCACGTTTTATGTACTTACCTACCTAATAGTTACAGGCAAAATACACCAAATATTTTTAACTACAATCCGAGCAGTTTTGTCTAAGGACACTCACAAGTCAAATAAAAACGCGATCGTTAGAAACTTAAACAATCTTGCGTGCCAAGTTTAGAAAACGTGGCTCCAAAAAACTTAAAAAACAAAATACTTTGATCCCAATTAGGCTGGCGATTAAAAATACGAACCCGACACGAGCGCTTCTCCTTAATTAGATTATTTTAGCAATCCGTACCGTACTCATGAATTATATTTTTGGGCCCACTTGATGGCTGAATCATAACGAATTCCAAAGCAAACGATACTTCTGTTCCTCTTCTTCATTCAAGCGTTTCAGTCTATTGCCAAGGTTCGCTTCACTAGAAACTGGTTGTGAACGTTTTAGCAAGGACAGACTTAATTAATAGCTCGCGTACAGACTGCGATTGAACGCAGAAACGCTATTATTCTTCCAACCTTTGCTTTAGCAATGTGAAATAACACATCATCTTTACGATCTATTTTAAGAACACGAGGTCAACGTCTGGTACACCCCAGGCGACTACTCTTCGTCCGCTAACGAAGATATGGACCCGTCCAAAAGCAGGTCGAAACTTTGAAGTGAAGACTATACCCCGATAATTTATTAACTTTTTCGGACGGGTAAAAACACTTTGAGAATACCGACAACAGCTGCCAAATCGTGGTTTTTTTAACCGACTTAAAAAAAGGAGGAGGTTTTTCATTCTTAAGTCGGGCCCCGAACTAATCTTATGTCCGTAGGTGATACGGAGTAGGAATCGCCCGTAACTATGGCTAAAACTACGGATTTCGAACATAGAAATTAGACCTCTAGACCCCAGCCTAATCTTGCTTCACGTTCACGCTGATGCTTAGTTACATAAAAGAGTACAACCACATACCATAGACTTACATAATCCCACACTCAGGGTCCCAATCGTTTATCAAACAAACATCTGTCTACTTAGCTGCCGGCATCAATCACTTAATAAAAGCAATCAGATTGTTAAGTTGCGTCCGTGGCCAAGAGTGGGATTTGTACGGCTGGTACGCTAATTTGATTACGTACAAAGCGGGTTTTGTATGCGGGTGCGCATTGTCTGATGTCGTGGGGACATACGGTCTACCGTTAGCAACAGTGCCCGAGGCTGTCTATATCTAATCCGATTGATTGTACAATAGAAATGAAAGTAGACTGCTTTAATATTACATGTCAGTTTCAACTGTCTAGCTAATGGCTCTCATTGTTGGCAATATTACCGGCGATTAATTAAAAAAAACTGTTATTATTTGCTTTCTATGCGAGAAGCTGTGATTTCTAATAATACAGGACGGATTAACGGCTCAGAATCGTTGCGTTGCTGGAGATAACACGTATAGTTATGATTTCATTTAATTACAACGATTAGAACGTTGTAATTGCAAGTTAATGCTTCCTAAGGTTATCTAGAGGTAGGCATTAAACGATAGTAAAAACGTAGATAGTTTCTAAGAACGCAATAGCCTACTAAACGCTATCGTTATCGATACTAATAAAATACTCGAATCGATAGTCGATTGTTCATAGTGATAACATGAACATTCGATAAAGTTGATTTTCACACAGATTCGTTTTGCCAATTTGTGATGCAATATTTACACCATTTCAAGTCCCTTGTAGTAGAACTAAGACACGCGTTTCGTAATTAATCACTTATTTCTAATGGGAATGATTCATTTGTTATATTGAGTAACAGACAGGTGTACACAGATATTTCGATAATTGGATTCATCATCAAAGTATCCAATCCAAACTTCAAAGTTGATTACTTTATAAACAACGAAAACTAAGGCACCTTCAAAAGATACCTTCACTAAAAGTGTTGTTATGTAGAAAGGCCTGTATTTTAAGGCCGTGCCCTATTTGCACTGCACAAATGAAAACCCATTGTTTCAACTTCCATTCACAATGACAGGAAAAGTTGCCAAAAGGTAGAAAGTCTACTTCCAATCGTGGTGAAGAAATAGGTTGAGGTTACATAGTAAGTTCGCAATGTGGACTAGGTACCTAATAGGTATTAGAATCAATTCGCTAATAAAGAAACCCGCCGGTTTCTTTCAGTTGATTCTAACAATTAGCACTGCAGATTACCAGCTGACACACACCTTTTTTCATACATTCAGCTATCAATTGGCCTCGCCTTTTAGTGTCATCGTTTGATCGAATAGTTCATTCCGTCACCGGCTATCTATGGGTTAACAATACACCTCTGCCCTTTGAGGATCAAGGCTAACTTCGTTTGTCCGTCTATACCCATCCATCTATCGTCGAAAGAGATCGCTCATCGTTACCCCTCCTGTCAAATACATACTTTAGCAGGACTTTTATAACAACGTCAAAGACTTTCTAAGTTTCTGGAGTAAAGATTAACGTGATTGATTAGAAGTTAACGTTATGTAAACCTAACGAACTCTGTGATCGTGCACTTCTTTGAAAGGAGTCTGCAATCCCTTTCTTGTAAAGTGCTGCGTAATACATTTTCAAAGTCGTTCGGAAACTTGATGACGGGCTGGCGGGAAGCTCCGCAAATAAATCTAAAATGTTCGAGAGGCTCACAAGAACTGGTTTGAAAGTTCTGCAATAAAGTCCTTCCTTTATTTTTTCTTTGGTCTCGGTTTAGGAATTACGAATCTATATAAAACATTCCTGGAATTGGAGAATGGATGCCTGATATAAGCTGAAAGCCTTAGTTTTTTCTTTACGGTTGAGTACCTTAAACGACCTGCGTAAATAATTGCGGTCTTTCTAAAAAAGGGATAGGTAATCCTCTCATGAGACCCAAGGAGTCCTGTCTGAATGAAATAGGAAGGAACATCAACTCGTAAAATAGTATTAAAAGTAATAGATGCGTCAAATTCTATTGAAGACGACCTTCAAGCTCCGTGTGGATTTTGTAAAAACATCAGAATGTGTGACGAACAGGAATAGATTTTTATTATTAGTGCGTTAAGTAGGCTACATTGGCCTAGGTCCGAATTTTCTGCAGCAGATAAACACCGCATTGCCTGGAAACTAGACTTAATAATCGACGAAGTCGTTAGATTATCCCTCATGATTTTCGAATCTGTCTACGATTTCAAGATTGTACACAAATGAGGTTGGAACAAAGGTCGCGAGCGTGCGATTTACACTCGAGTCGAGTTAAAGTATTTATTTGAGACTGTACCTACAACGCTTTACTGAGATCCGAGGGAAAATTGAAGACCTTGAGAGAGGTATACGTCAGGCTACGACGGTTTGCTGACAGGGTCACCCACGCTAGGTAGTAATCCAGAAAAATATATATCTAGACAGATACTTCGATAGAATAATATGCTTTATTGTACACCAAAATACTGAATACTGTTTAGTCATTTACACAAAGAACTGCAACAAGTCTACCATGCGTGTATTTGTTTTGTCAGGATGAAGGTATATTGAATACCCACCCAACACATCAGGAACAGCCAAAGAGGGCAGCAAAGCAAAATTTTGAAGACTGCATTTAAGAAGGAAGTGCCTGTGCTAATGGTTGGTTGATGCTAAGAAAGCCATGCAAACCTGATTTTATTTTTCACAAAATTTTGTACCCGTTTTAGTCAAGTATATCATGGGTCAGTTTTCTCCTTCTTCATATTCTAAAGATGAAGTATTTAAAACATCAGACCTCTCTCTAATTAGAAATGGCTTTTCAAATATTAAAAGCAAACAGCTGCTCAACTGAATAAGTAATGCAGAATGCATTTCTAGGTAAGGAGATTAGGTACATAGTGCGAAAAGGAAGTCAAATATTAGCCAATTGAGACTGTTCTACTTCCAGTCTTTGTGTGTGAAAATGATAGCGAAAATTATATAGCTTAAAAATAAATAAATACTTATTGAATTGTTCATAAAGGTAAAATTGCAATAGGTAGTAGTCTGATATTTTCAGTTTGTTTCTTTTTAATTTGTTTATATTGAAACAATACTATTGTACAGACGCTAGCACATCAACTTATTACAATCTGTCAAATTTCTTTAATTGATTTTCAACTTTATCACTAAACAATAAGGTTCAAAGTTGATTGGGAAAATTTGACAGTTTCGGGTAGGTTGATGTGCTGGGGTCTGTATTATAATAATAATCAAATTAATAATGGAAATGACCTTGACCGTTGAGACCGTTGAACCTTATTAAAAATACCTAAATTAACTCTACAGAAATTATATAATTAATCTAATTTATAAAATATCACAGCAATAATTGTAAACAATAATTAATACCTATTTTGGTCATGCACCTACTTACTATTTCTGGTTCTGCTGCCTATTGCCAGACCCCAGCTAAGGAAACATTTAATGAAAACCACAATTTTTAGTACCCTTCAGAAAATCCTTGAACAAATTGTTTTCCAATTTTACACAGCATCTGTCATGGTGCATGATCTCATAAAGCCCTATGTAGTTCATGACTCAGTAAGGGCAGGTTCACATTGTAAAACAATATTATAATCACAGTATCAATTAATTGCATAATATTGTGTTACTCAGCATCTGTACGAGTTAGGATGCAATCTGAGAATCTAAACCCATAGAAGACACATAACACAGGCTTAACTAGAATGCTCGGTACATTTGATTAAAGGAATGTACAAATAGATTTACTGGAATTTAACTTGTTTTACTGGATTTTTTTTATCTACAGGTTGAAATCGAAAACATGCGACAAATCGAAATGGGAGATTGTACTCATCATTATGAACAACTTTTACTATAAGACCAAACCTGAAATCGCGAAAAAAAAATCAGCTGTTCCCTACATTTTGATGAGTTATGCGAACATAAACGTAGGGAAGAACTGATTATTTTTTTGCGATTTCAGGCTTGGTCCCATAGTAAAAGTTGTTAATAATGACGCGTACAATCTCCCATTTCGACTTGTCGCATGTTTTCAATTTCACCCTGTATACATATTATAAATTGAAGTCTCTTTTCATGTCTGTCTGTGTGACTACATGGTTCTTCTAAACTACACAACAAATTTCAAAGTGGTTTCACCATCATTTAGCAAATTTATTCCAGAAGGTTTCTGTATAATACATTCATATTATAAAAAAATGTTGATGTTTTAGTAACTCGTAAAACCATGTGAAGCAGGGGAGGAGTTTAGAATATTTTGAGTATCATTGTTGCAATGCCAAATGTAATCCAATGACAAAGTTTTACTATCATTGTTTGTATACTTATCACTGAAACTCATAATTATTATGTTCAACAATGCAATTTCAACAGAAAACACAACTAGAATAATTTTATTACAATATATATATTAAATATATTTAATATTTATAGCTGAAATTTTCCACCTGGTTGAATTTATGATCTACTAGCTGCGCCCCGCGGTTTCACCCGCATAAGTTTCGATCCCGTGGGAATATCGGGATAAAAGCTATCCTATGTCCTTTTCCAGGACTCAAACTATCTCTATACCAAATTTCACCTAAATCGGTTCAGTGGTTTAGGCGTGAAGAGGTAACAAACATATAAACACACACACACACTCACAAACTTTCGCCTTTATAATATTAGTGTGATAAGACAATCAACAAGCATTGAGTGTTGATTTTTATCACTTCTTATCATTGTTTTTATCTATTCTCTATATTAAGTTTCATGATAAGATATTAAATCTCCTTTTATATTATTGTGTTCAATAAAAGGTCAAAATACTACTAAATACAAAACACACCGTTTATCCTCAATTTTGTATTCCTAGCACATATGACTTTCATACAGTGACTTCCTTTGTAACTGATTTAAAAAGTTACATATTCAAATTAGGCTCTATGGTAAGAGTACAGTTGAATTGCTATCCTAAACTGTAAAAAGGAAGCACTTGACTATGGCAAGTTTTTAAATATAAATCAAAATATGTAAATGAATGTCAAACCAATAATTAATTTATAAATCCGGGTTCCAGTTTGTTTTAACATTGAATGTTGATGGTATTATACCTTTCAATGCATTGGTTATTAGAAAAAACAACTATGTTATGTATGATTATCAATAGTAGCATAGTTGTTTTAATCATATTTCTTTAGCAAACTTTTTTACTGCAAAACATTTTCTACACATAAATAACTGTTTGATGTAATGTTTGAGTGTCCAAAAGGATACCTGTGAGGAAATTGACCAAACAACAATAACCATGAGTAGGTAATCCTTTTCCCTAATAATAAAATTATAACATGAATACTATTAACATCCAATGAAGTTCAATCAAAAGATACATTCACCAGCAATGACATAGCCAAAATAGATTACCTAAATTAGTTGTGTGCCTACTAAAACACAATGGGACAATGGTAATAGTAAATAAAACGTGTATTATCGCTGTATAACCAGCACTAATATCGAACGCGCTGGATACAGCTCAAACCAACTTCGCATGAAGTCGATTCAATTTAAAATATGACGTCAGTCAGGCAGTTTACCAATAAATTGTTACGTTATGAAAGCATGCATTTCAAGTAAATATAGAAAACTTACCCGTCACCGACCACTACACATTTAATCGCCTGCATTTCTGCGTTCTACTCGACCGTTGTCACTAATAAAGCACAATTATCAAGGGTGGCTTCGGATAGCTCGGATTTGCGAAAACTGCACTGTTACCACGTCTAGTTGCAATCAATACACATCCGCATCACAATCAGCACTTGTACGAGTGAACTGCACAGTTTTTAGATAAAAATATTAATTTCATATCTCTTTGCTGGCGATAAGAGCAATTTGTTCACGAATCCTCCGTTTCGTTCACTTTGGAGACGTTTCGCTCGCCGATTACGTACGTTCGGCATTAAAAAATAATGTTGCCAACAGTAAATTCAGTTTCACCCGTTTTCCACAACAGCTGTCTAAAACTAAAATGCCAAAGCAGTGTTTGATATATTGTTAGAAGCTTAAAAAATGGTTATAATTTGTTGTAATTCTTTAGAACGTTCATTTTGATAATATTATAAAACACACCCCTAAGGAACCCAGAGAAAAAGTCAGACGCCTATGTCTCAAAAAAATACGGCTAAACTGACGTTTTTATCAAATTATATATTACTACATAGCGTTAGTAAAGTTGTCAAAGATTCTGCTTTATTTGTTGTTGTAATCGAAGAATGAAGAAGATGAAAAGAAAGAGCGGTCAACGCTCAAAAACTCCCGATTTCATTCGTATTTTATAATGCTGGTCACATTGAAGTACCACAAGCATCAATGTTTTTTTTTTTTTGAGCACATGACAAGCTTATTGTGCCTAAAAAAAAGGATCAACATTTTTCATTGAACTAATACACAACTTTGAATGATTTTAACGATTAATCAAGATTTATCAATTGAATTTTTTGATATGTTGATCTATGTTTTTGATGCCCTTTGATTATTTCCCCTCCCTTTTTATATACTTGTACATATTATTATTTTAGCTTTTTAAATTATGCATATGTTTTGATGTTGAATAAGATTAATTGAATTTTAGAACAACATGTTTCTATAGCTTATTTATCGAAAATTATACTAATTTACGGTTTTAGGTAACCACTATATCATTGCACGTTTTTGCACGCTTGATTTTCTATAATCTATGGTATGCTATTATGGCGACTTCGATAGATCGCGTTGCGCGGTATTGCGTGATACGATTGTTGATTTCCGTTATAATATGGCAAAAGGTGATAAAGAGTTAGAAAAACCTATAGTGAATAACGAATTACCTAATCCGGATTGTCGGAGCACTGACCATGAAGACTCGGAGTCGACCCAGGAACAGCCCCTCGACATCGGAGAGCATTATTTGGTGCGGCGTTCGGATGACTCATGGCACCCGGCTGAGATTATACAGACGCGATACAATGCCACGGAGGGCTGTTACGAGTATTATGTGCACTATGTCGGCTACGATAGAAGGCTCGATGAATGGGTATCCCGCCTTAAGGTTATGTCTGATAGATTCGACATGTGCGAACAGTCTAACAACAACATAAACTGTGATCACCTGCTCACAGACAAGTCCGGCCGGAAAATAACAAGGAACCAGAAACGTAAACATGATGAAATTAATCATGTCCAGAAGTCTTACGCGGAGATGGACCCCACGACAGCGGCGCTCGAGAAGGAACACGAAGCTATCACTAAAGTTAAATACATCGACAGGATACAGTTCGGCAAATATGAGATAGATACGTGGTACTTCAGCCCTTACCCCGATGAATATGGCAAACAATCGAAGCTTTGGATTTGTGAGTACTGCCTAAAATATATGAGAATGGAAAAAACATACCGGTACCACCTCAGCGAGTGCACAGCCCGACAACCAATAGGTAGTGAGATATACAGAAAGGGAACAATAGCTATATTTGAAGCGGACGGCAAGGAACACAAAATTTACTGTCAAAATCTTTGTTTAATTGCAAAACTGTTCTTAGATCACAAAACATTATATTTTGATATAGAACAATTCTTATTTTATATATTGTGTGAAGTTGATAAGCATGGAGCGCATCTTGTGGGCTATTTTTCTAAAGAGAAGGATTCTCCGGAAGGGAATAATGTGGCCTGCATACTGACTTTACCTCCATATCAGAGACAAGGCTATGGTAAGCTGCTTATAGCATTTAGTTACGAGTTGTCCAGGCTTGAGCATGTAGTAGGTAGTCCTGAGAAGCCATTATCAGACTTGGGGAAACTAAGTTATAGATCTTACTGGTCCTTTGTCTTATTAGAAGTATTAAGTGTGAGCCGAGGTACATTAAGTATCAAAGATCTGAGTTCAATGACAGGAATATCGCAAACAGACATCATTTCCACCCTACAGTCTATGAACATGGTGAAATACTGGAAAGGGCAGCATGTCATATGCGTTACGCCGAAGATAGTTGCAGAGCAGTTAGCAAGCTCTCATTTTAAGAAGCCTCGGTTGTCTGTAGATCCGTCTGCATTGAGGTGGACACCTCCGCACAAACAGGGGAACTCGGCAAAAGCTAAAAAGTAGTACAGGCTAACAGGCACAGCTTAGAGATAAAGTAATTAGTCACAACCAAAGGACTTTCTCTAAGTGCTGGCCTGTTAAAAATACAAATAAATTGTTTACTGATGTATAATGTTTATGTGCTAAGATGTAATTTTAACATCACAAATGAGTTTACTGTTCTTGTGTGGTTCAGTGCCTTTAGAGCATGTATGGATGTGGATCCGGTCCAAAATTGTTATAGAAATGATTACATGAATTCACAACCTGTACAGTACCTACTCTGATAAACTTTAAATAGTGACTGACACATTAAATTTTTGAGTTATAGTGAGGGGCTTGAGTGAGGAGCAGTATGAGCCTTATAATTTTTTTTTACAGTACTCATTGGGATGTTAAAAGTATATCTTTGTGTTATGCAGTGTATAGATCATTGCTAGAGTATTATTGGTAAGTTATGAATCATTCTTGCTTTAAGTAAATTCAAATGTTCTGTGGCATTTGTTGTTGAAGAAGAGATAGATTTAAAAATTGCTCTAAAGGTATACCAGTGAAGGATTAACAAAGCATTTCGAAATAAAGTAGAATAGGCAAAATATAGAAAAATAAGTCAAAAAAATTATAATATTTGTAAACAAAACAAAAAAAAAACATAGTTAAACAAGGTTATAAGTGCGTAACTTTGGCCTTCAATAAATTATTCGTTTTTTTTTTTTTTTCAATTGAATTCATGAATTAAAGTGTAAATAACATTATCATTGGACTATTGAATGTGGCTAGATAATGTGTGTATCATAATATGTTCATGACCAATTACTTGCATTATGTATGCAGCTGACTCGAACCACTCATTATGTCACTAATTATGTATTCTTCGTACCTAATTACACTTTTATGAGTGGTTGATTCTAACAAATTATAATATTTTAAAATTAAATAAACAATTGAAGAGCTGTACATTTTGCCAGTTGTATTTTTTTTTATTTGTCAATGGTGAGTTTTATAATCTTGTAGTCTGGTAACTCTAATGCCTTTCGTTATAATTATGAGAAAATTAGTATTATTGTAATTTTTATCTATAAGGAAGCATGAAAACATCTATTAGCTACTATTAACGTGAACAGACTGGTTATTTACATTAAATATAATATGATAAGAAATGGTACAAAATTCACAATCCTTATTTAGAGTTGCCAGCGTCATAATCATAAAGCTTCAGTGGGAATTAGAGAGATTTCATTAATTTGACGTCCTTTTCAACTGCTTTTGATTTGATGAAGTCATATCAGGTTGTTGATTTCCAACGTTGACATTAAATTGCTAACTTTGGTTGGGAATGTTCATTCAAATAAACTCTTGCCCACTTTCATCCCAAAGTTTTAACTGTAAACTAGATCTGTATTCTACAACTTATTCAGTTCCTTTTTATACTGGTAACAGTGATACTAATGATTAAGTTTAATTAAGTTTCTACAGTGATGAATGAAACTGTCTGACAGTATGGATGTTTAATTTAGCTTTAAGTATATTCCCGTCGTTCATATGTTTGTGACTTTCTGTAACACTGTTACAAAAACTTTTAATTAATTAATGTAAGTAGGACTTTTAGTTGTCGTGACAAAATAGCGCAACTGGCAATTTTGCGCACTTTTTCCAGTTCAAATTGCCTCAGAACATCTCCATACCAGAACGTTGTTCATTGTTGATAATAATAATTATTATTCAATACCCCTTAAGTCCAATCAGAAGGTGGTATTGATCAGCGGTATATTTTACAGAAGTTGTATAAAATATCTATAAAATAAATGTTAATGACCCTGTTGAATTAGAAATCTCTGTGCTAATTGAAAATATAAATATTGCGTCATAATTATTTTGACTCTGACGCAGCTCGGCCCACATAGATTTGGAAAAGTCTATTATGTTAACTAGACTATGTCCTCAAACGGGTGTGCGTGTAGAAGTAGGTCCGCGTAGGCAGCCCGTTATTGTTAAAATATTCTTCTGAACAAGCCTGTTCTTTACTATGTCATCTCAGTAGGAAATGTGCAATCTGGTTTAGAATAAACTTCTTCAGTTTGTGTGAATTCGTACTTCCGCATCTAATGTACAAACGTAAATGTATGTGAAAACCCCGACGAAACATTAGTAGTTTATTGAATGTATTTCATTTGTATTTTAATTAGCTTTTTCTATGTCCGGTTCCATTCTGTTTCATAAGTTACTTTAGTTGTTATTCGGTATCTACAGAACAGTGAAAAGCATTAATACTCGTGACTCAATTGTTCATACAAAATCTGTAAGTTCAACAACGGTTTTAGATACATGTTCGAGTGTAGCGTGTGAACTATGCTAATCGCGCTCATTAACAGCTGCTATGAACAGTTGAATGACTTTTGTTGCTAGCTGGGTGTCCTCAAAATAGTGTCGCTCTCGAAAAGTCATTCTTACATCACCCTCGTGAGGTGAACACACTGAAATTATTGTGAAATACTTATTTTTGAAATAGTACTGAACAATGTCTACGATATTTTTAGTAAGATAAGTTTGTTTTAAAATTCTGTAATGTTATTTTGCAATGTAAGCATCTTAAGTTGATAATAATTTGCCACTTTTTGTTGTGTCAAGTTGCATTAGAAATTTAAAGGTCTACCCGTTGCCGTTTTTTATTAGATTCTGTGAATCATCAGTAATTTTCACTGTTTATTTGTGATAATTCTAATCGTAAGTAAAAGTGTCAAATAAAATGAATGCAGAAAGCAATTCGTGGTATTATTTAATTTTCCGTAGTTACCAATCGAAACCATGATAAACCTTGTTTTATTTTTACGAAACAGCGAGGTTTACAAATAAAAAAATCGTCCTGAAATAGATAACTTGTAATGGCTATTTGAGTTTTCGCAAATATCTCATAATATAGACGTAAATTTTTTTCCCGGTTTTATCATGCTATCAGTCTTAGAGTATGAGCAAATGAGATGGTTCTGTTATCATGATGGGCGCTAGTCCCAGTGGAGTCTGCCCTATCTTTTCGAAGTCCTTCGCACTCACTGACTGGTTGAAAATGTCCCGCCGCTTTTTTAGTCGGCGGATACTTTCAGGGATAGCAAGCTGCCCCGCAAGCTTATTCGGAATTCGGTTGCTTTAGCAGTCGGGATTTGTAGTTGTCACCATTTGTGTACCTACTTATCTCTCGGAGCTTTGTGGCAAGTCGGAAGTAAACAGGTTGTACAGTACGGTACGGTCCAATAACCGAGCCCTGTGGTACTCCTGCAGATATTTCATGGAGTCCCGAGGTGGACTGATTTTCTCTTACTGTTTGTAATATAGTATTTAATTAAGTACACCTTAAAATGTACTTAGTACGTGGTAATAAGGTTTTCTAGACCGCCGAATGCTTGCTGTATATCAAGAAAGGCAGCTGAGCAGTACCTACTCTTATTTTCTGAAAGGTTCTGATCGTCCTGCTCACTCTATGGACTTCTGCGGTAACATGTTCTTTCCAAAATCCAAATTGATGATCTGGGACAATGGACTGAAGATTGAGGACAACTAACATTTTATGTAGAAAGGAATTTTCGTAAACCTTAGACATAATCGGTAAGACAGACCAATCAGTCATGATATCGGTTTACCAGGTTTAAGGATCATTATTACGTCTTGTGATACTTTCCATATATCTGGGAAGTTGCCTGCTCGACGAATGGCATTAAAAAGTAAGCATACTGAGATACACAATTCCTTTGCGAGGTCATTTTATTCTTGGAGGTTTTTTGTCGATAAGATCATAGCTTGGGGCCTTGTTGTAGTCCATTTAAGTTTATATTACTATATATATATCTGTTTAGATAGTTGAAGATCTTGGTTGAGGACAAGGTCGATATCAGATTCATACGCGTCGTCGCCATAAGAAAACACTAGCGTTATTGATTTTAAGGTTGCAGAGGTCGTTGATGTAAAGCAGGAACAAAGGAGGGCCTAGAACTCTTCCCTGAGGGACTCCGAATGTGACATTTTGCATCATGACTGACGTGTCCTCCCACCCCCCTCTCCCTTTTCGGGATTTTTTTGCGGAACTCCTCTCACACCTGACGCTTCCAAATTGTTTATGAGAGGTGGGGAACAGAGACGGTGGCAAACTCCTTTTTCAAATCCAGAAAGACGGTCAAACATTTGCTACCATTTCCAGATTATCAGCTATATGACTATGGGGTCGGCTTCCAGTCTAACTGGATGCAACTGAATTCGTTTTACATGGAACGACTGCCTATCTGACCTCCACATCCCAATTACTGGGTATCTCAATACCCTTTGGTAAGACTGGTTGTCAGACTTGGGCTTCTGACTACTCGTAACGACTGTCAAAGATCTACGAATGACAGTCAGTTTTCCGAGGCTGGGAGTGGTCTTAATATGTAATGGATGGTCACCCTTCCACAAAACGGCCGCGGCAAGCGTAGCTTAACCTTTGATCGACCAGTGTGGCTGTTATCATTTAACCACGAGCCCCTCGATAAAGAGCAGCTGGACAAATGGATGGTGAAAGGACTGGGCATTAAATAAAACACTCCGTCCACAATATCTATTATTCCAATTAATTTTTATTTACCATTATTTCATTTGCACATTATTATCGAACATTTAAACACAGTACATAAGGTGTAGGTACATAATGAATATAACTACCGAATTGGACTCATTTTGGTTTGTGCGTTGGGAGTTGTTCGAAATATAATTTTGTGAGAACGAAATTCTTTTTTCTTTTTTTTTTTCTTGGCTTGTTTTTTGAACCTGTGTGTAGACATGGGAGTCATCACGAGTTACTTTTTAGTGAGGTTTTTTAGCAGGAATGAGAATTAAAATGGTCGGCATCATTCTAATGCGCCATGATATAATCGCGTTTCGTCTGTAAAAACTGTTATCAACAAAAAATCAGGTCACTTCATTTTATGATAAGACCTCTCAATTCCGTACTTATAAACTATGTTATCTACGGCTTATCGCGTTATAGTAAACTGTAGCTGATAACAGTTATTATAACCGAATTTAGAATTAATCTGAGAAATATTTTAAGCTTCGATAACTGTTTATTTCCAAACTTGCAACACCGGTTATTTTCAATTTTGGGATTACCCGATTCTTTTGTCACTTCCAAACATAGCGCACATTCAAAAATTCTCTTAATAATTACTATGTATTTTTTATAAGTAGGTACATAATTTTTAAGCAATAATGAAGGCTACCATTGATATCCAAACCGATGATTATATTCAAAACGTACAAAACAACAAATGATCGGCGTTCGAGCACAATATGAGCAACCAAAATAAATACACAATAGGTAGGTAGATAATGTCTTTATTCCGAGATGAGATGTGGGACGTGTGTGGGTATAAGGAAGTACCTACTTAGGTATTACAAAGAGAAAATTTAAGGTAGGTACCTACCTATTACAGTACAGGTACCGAAGTACCACCAGTGGCGAACTACACTCGACTTCAATTCATAATACAGAAGCCCTGCTGTTATTTCTTATGTAAATTTAGCTTTGATTTAATATAACGCACAATAGCTTGTGTTAGGGCTCCTGCAGACAGGTGCGACGCGACACAATTTCTATGAAAACTTCATGAAAATTGTTCTGCCAGAATCGCGCTTGTCTACCTTTAGTCTCAAAACGATTCATTATGACTTCGCAAAAAGATAATGATGAGCTTGTACTAAGAGTTAGGCACCTATCTACCCACAAAACACAAAAAATACCTAGGTCGTCAGATCTTTATAAAATATCCTACCATTTAGTAGCAATCGAGCTCAATATCTTCGAGATTCTTTATTTTCCACTATCCCATCTCCCAGGAAATGTCTTTGGTAACTTAAAATAAGTACAATACAATAAAAAAAATAAAATTGGAAATAAAATAAAACCTCTTTTTATACACTCGTCTTAATATTAAGTATTTACCAAACACTGAACGACTTTAGCATTAAAATACTCAACACTTATTACAATATTTTTTTTACCGTTTAGTAGATTTTTTTTATTATCTTCAGAACTACTAACCAACATACAAGGTACATCTCTACGCCTAATATTATCTACGTTATAGTGTACAGATGAATGTTTACATTTTAGCGATTATGTAAACGGATACAACTTTTTTTTTTTTAAATTACTTACATAATTTTTTATCAATCATGTGCTTGAAGGGCATTTTAGAAAATGGTACGTAAAACATGGCTCTTAAAATATGTTTGCGATAACAGTGGTATTTTTGTACTACATAAAATACATTCATATTCGGAAAAACGCAATCGCTTTTCTCTACTGTCACTCACTCGGGTACCAATCTATACTTTTTATTCGGTTTTTGGTCATCATAAAGATATAACACAGACGAAGTCAGAAGTCAATACAGTAAAGCGACCCATCAATAGAAAGAGACAGAAAATGAATTGGCCCGATACCTTTCCTTTTGCTTCCCCAGATGACATGGCCAAGCCATCTTCTATCTTTTCATAATTTATGCTCCCAGTTGACTGTTTTTTTTAAATGATATATTTCAGTTTAAACATGCATTTGCAAATGCATGAATTTATTGATTGTGTAAATAGTTATTTGCAAAGTGGATATGATATCGAACGCTTGATAATATAATTTTATATATTTACCTAAATATACATTATATCTTGATTGAAATGTACTTTTTTATATATTACGACGATGCCCTTAACACATAAGACTGATATGAACTTTATACAAATTCAGATGTACTCCATACTCCGGAAGCTTGCAAGCGTAAAAAATCGAAGTGTTGCCAACATTAACGGCGAATAAATATATTTTTTTTAGTGAAGAATACATCTGAATACCGATATTATTGCTAAGAATTTTTTATAAATTATAGTGCAAGCTATGGAAGTGATGAAGACAACTACAGGCTTGCTGACATATGAAGCCAACATTGATAAATATCACGCTATAATATTTATTTATATATTTGAAATAATAGAGTTTAGAACCATTATTGCACACATTTAATAACTATCCTAGAAGTAATTAAGAAATGCGAATTCACGTTTTCGCGCGATTCTAACGTAGATACAGTAAAATTATAACTATTCGAGTTGAAAAAAATTTGAAGAAGTTTTTCACAAATATCTGTCGACTTACTTTACATCTGTATAGGACACAATTTCACACAATAAGTACTTTTCTATACATAGTGAGTACAACAATCACACTTAAAGTTATATTTTAATAGTTTTCCATTATTTAAACATCAATCTATCAGCAAGCCGACTCCTCAAAGTCCTACCAGGACACATTTCAATTATTCACCCTGGGGTCAATTCTTTTGTACTCAATTTTAGACCTAAACAGTACTCTAAAAGACCACAAATTACATCGATACCTTAGCACAGTAAGACCATTAAAAATATGCAAGAGTAAGAATAAAAATGTGCCCGGAAATTAAATATAGTCTAGTAATAAGATAGCATTTCCTAGAATATAATTTTTTTATTAAAAAAATACTATGATCTTGGGTAAAGCGCTTACGTCATAGATAATAATATAACTATGTATTAATACTGAATGTATTGGATCGATAAGTTACATTTAGTGCATATTGAGAGACAAATACACTATTTTAAGTAGATGTTTTAAACACTGCAACCTCTTATAAAACATTGAGACTAAATTATACAACATATTTGTCTTGGGCACTGTCTTTGCAGATGCAATATACAGGGTAACGTTTTAAAGAGTCAGTTTCTTATTAAAAAAAAACAAAAACCATCTCGTCATCATCTTCATTTTATATCCCACCAAATCACTGTCCATTCCAAGGTTGCCTGGAAGAGATCGCAGAATGTGATAAGGCCGCCCATTGTATATTTTTAGTTTTCGATATTTTTTTTTTTTTGTTATTTTTTTTTTGTGGTGTACAATAAAGTATATAGGATCAATAAAAAACATCATCTGAATCGATTTTAAGTTGATGTTTAAAAATAACCCTGTATATTATTTTCTTTAAATCTGCAATGATTGCATCCAAAGTAGACTAAGGGTCAGTTCACACCGCGACGCGACGCGACGCGCAGTTTTCAAGATATCAATACAATTATAGACCTTACCTGCTACACAAAAAAATACATACCTAATTCTGTGTGTCTACTACGTCGAGCTACGCCGCGCGGCCCTCCTCACTGATGTGTACCTTTTTGTGTAGTAGATAAGGTCTATAATTGTATTGCTATCTTGAAAACTGACCCTAAAACTACGCTCTTTCAAAGCGTTTTAAATCTAATATGTAGTAACAATACATAATATATTGCACAAAAACCAAGTAAATAATGACGATATGCTGTTTACTAGTAAATATTAAGTAATGTAATTAATATTTCGTTCTAGTTATTAGAATTTTTCAATATTTCCAAGCGTGGTTACATTGTACATTATACAGGGTAGTCACTAAAATATAATTTTAGATAAGTACCTATAACTATATTATACTTATCTAAAATTATGTTCTACTTATATAATATTGTTTTATTTAAATATATATTGATATATGATAGATATATTGTAATAATACAATTTTAGTCGATTAACTGAGGGTTTGTATACTGATCAAAACTAGTGTTGCACTACCTCAATAAAAAATAAAATATAGTTCTAAGCCAAATGTTTTATTATTTAAATAAAGTATATTAAAAATAGTGCAATACTTATTTGATCAGTCCACTTAGAAAGTTACAAGGCCAACTTGATGAATTCTAGGATAATTTGAAGAATAGTTTTAATAACTATATAAATTTTTTGAATATTATATATTTTTTTCTTAGTAACCACTCTGCTTCAAGGATTGCTCTTAAATATTAATATTATGTAATATTATCCTATACGACGTAGCTAGAATGAGGTATGGGTGACTTGAAACTGGCTGATTAGGACAAAATAACAATTTTTATTAAAAAAATAAACGCTCTATAAAGTTTAAAGACATGGCACAATGATAGTGAAGAAGTAATAAAAATAATATATCACATGAAACTGGGTTTGCGGTCTCAAACGACAGGTGGCAGCAGCATCGAGATGGCTAAGATAAAACTTTTTTTTTAACAGAGTAGGTAGTAGGTACTTGGTGTTTTTTAAAGATTTTTTTTTAGCTTCGACGTGTAAAGAGGGTTGTTATAAGTTTGACGGCTATGTCGTTCTGTGTATCTGTCATGTATGTATGTGGCATCGTAGCTCCCAAACGTCTGGTCCGACTTCAAAGCAGTTTTTTTTTTCATTTATTCAAACATTTTTGAACGTTTGAGACCCGGAATATTTTATAAGTATTTAATATCTGTTACAATATATTGTTATTTACATAATAATATACGATGTTATATTACATTATATACGTGAATATTGTCAAGATATACCTACAAGCAGGTACTGTGAAGCGATACACGTTTTCATATACATGAATATATATCATCTGATTACAATGTACATGAGCTTTGGTATAATTTAATGTAATGACTGATTATGGCTACACTTAATAAATAAATAGAAAAATAAGCTTCATTAAAATAAATGGACATGATTGCTATCATTGAACAACTTTTAATAATAATAATCAATAATTACATACATTTTTAATTGTATGTACAGAATAGTTTGATGAATCTTTGGTTGTATCTATAGCGAAGGTATCGGCTATCGATTATGAAAATCGAGTTTTCTAAATCGGTTAAAAAGAATTAGTCGATATTCAGCAGCATTTAATTATTATGATTTTCATAGGTATTGCTTCAGTAATAATAGTTAATTATTACTCACGCAGATAGATGTGAGATTGCAAATAAAACTTGAGAATCAAGCATCCTGGATAATCCTGATGCTGTGCAACAGCTTAATAAGTTGGGGCCGTGTAGTCGATGTTTCCTGAAATCAGAATAAGGTCATATTAAAATCACTAACTCAAAGTACCTACCTACTACTTTATTGTACAACTTGTATATCGTGTTATTTTAAATTGCTACCTAAACTCCGCAGACGCGGTGGGTATCTGAACATGATAAACCAAATAATAAATATGAATATATTAATATATTTTTGTCGTGGCTTCGACCGTGTAGCGGGTATCTATAACGCCACATGCGAACAACGCGTCATACTGACGTTCCGCAAAATCCTGCATCTCCTAAGCAAAGGCCCAACATGAATTAATTAAAGCAATTATTATAGTTCTTAAAATATCAGTAAAAAAAATTTTTTTTGTGTAAACTTCCCAGACATGATGGGTATCGATATCTAAACATAAGAAAAATGTATTTTTTTTTCTTAACTCATACTTCAAGTAACAACACTAATAAGGGGCCGCCTCCACGAGCGAAAATCGCGGCGATATTATCCTCCACGAGCGAAAATCGCGGCGATATTATCGTCGTGCCACGTATTTCTAATTTTCTATACGCTATCTTAGAACGTGTCTCCACGTCCACACGGCGATGTCATCGCCGCGAAAATTTAATGGCACGGCGAGACTATCGCCGCGATTCTCTCGCTCGTGAAGGCGTTTTAAACTTTTAAGGGAAATATTTCCCAAAATTTCATATTACCTACTAGCCAAGATTTTAATACCTAATTGATGACACATTAGACTCCCAAAAATGTTTCAAAAACGTTATTAAACAAGCTCTATATTTTTATCAGATTTTAGGTCTTTGAGGATTGAATGACGATTTTTAAGTAAGTATTCGTGAATTTGTCAAGCACCGCTAATGAGACACAATTGATTTTCTATTGTTTCGTCGCCGATCGGCGACGCGCGCCGCTTGACCGGTTAAATTACTTCAAACTTTTCATTTGTGAAATGTTTTGAATGAGAGAGACATTTTGAGGTCTTTGTTCATCGCTGGGACGCTGGATTGGAATAGAGTGGTAAGTACCCACCAGAGCCATGTGTCTGCGAGAAGGGCGGGTCGCTGTAGGCAGGCTGTGGGTCGGGGGCGGCGGGGTAGGCTGGGAAGGCGCCCGGGCTGCCCACCGCGCCCTCTACTTCGTACGCCGGCGCGAACGCTGCGTCTGCGCCTACGCGGAACCGCTGGAAGGCGAAGAAGGCGCAAGCCACCTGGGGAGAAGAGAGAATAGTAGTAAAAAGTCCATCTTGCTAAGTTCCATGTCCGTATACCTTTTCCTCTTGCCTGAAGGACAGTGGTATTCTGACTGTATTTAGCTCCAAATTAGCAAAAAATTATAGTAGTATACTCAAATATGTCGTCTACGTTTTTCGCGTACCGGAAGACGTAGCGTTGGAAGGCCTCCCACAAGGTGGACCGACGACCTTGTAAAGGCCGCAGGAACTCGTTAGATGCGAGAAGCATAAAACCGGTCGAAGTGGAGGTGCTTGGGGGAGGCCTATGTCCAGCAGTGGACGTCTTTCGGCTGATGATGATGATACTCTAATAAAAGTTTTTACAAAGTGGTTTTTGCCCCACCTAACCCCAATTTCCGGGCGTTAGTTATCATATTATAAGTTCAGCTGTATCTTATTAGACAATCGTGTTAGTCAACGATGTGCTACTGACAATTACTGAATAAGTAAGTTACAATCATAATTTTTCGTCTTCTTCGTGTCGCTAGCACGACAGTTATTTAAATTTTGTTGGCCCAAAACTTCGCCACTTCCACGGCGTTAACGGTGGCAGCGCAGAGGTCACTTTGGCTGCATGTTTTGGGTCACAAACTATGCTCCACCTCCAATCCTGCCCTTTGTGCCCCAAAACATGCAGCCAAAGTGACCTCTGCGCTGTCGCCGATAGCGCCACAATATTTGGTGAGCTCATAACTTTATCTACTTACTAGCTTTAGGTACCTACATTGATATAAATATTTTATATGCGGAAGGAAGATGAAATCACCATTTCGAAAATTGTCCTGTTGCAATCATAACTATTCTCCATTTTGCATTTATATTTAGACAAAAATGGTCATGCTATGTAGTAGTATTTTGCAGCAAATATATTCCGTCCCTATTCTATATGAACCAAAATAGAGAGGAGATGAAATGGGTATATAATCTCGTAAATACCTTTTTTTTGTTGAATGAGCTAGCTCTTGACCTCATCACGCCTAATGGAAAGCGATAGATAAGGTCTATGATGGTACGAACGAGCCCAGAAGATGCTTACTCTTGATTTGAAGGCGGACGGGTTAAATGCACCTTGCTGTATTTATGCCACGACATATTCATATTTCTGCCGACACGAGAGAGAAGAAGATCCAGCTCCTCCTCAATATGCTGAACATATTATGTGCCGCCCACCACACTTAAATTTTTTGTCAGCTGTCCCTCTCAGGGCGGGGTCCCCTTCTTATTATTTTTTTTATTAACTCACCCAGGCGAAGATAGAGAAGAAGCAAAAGGCGATGGCTCCCTGCATGTTGTTGGCGGTGCCCACCGGTGGGTTGTCGGTCTTGCCCCACGCGTTGGATAGGTAGCAGAAACCGACGAAGTACAGGAACGCCCAGAATGCTGAAGACAATGGTACACAAAGTTAGATTTAAGTAAGTCTAATACCTACGTCATCTCAAAATACTGTCACGTATAAAAATGTAGGAAATCCACAAATTATATTAACCGATCTAGAAGAGTTTACGTGAGTGTAAGGAATCCCAAAAAACACCTTGGTTAGTTACCTTGGTGCCTTAGGTTTTCAGGGAAATTACCTTAGGAAAACGTAACGTGTTATATTTTTTTATATCGTGCAGTCAGTCTGATAATAAATACTAATAGGTACTGTAATTAACGAATATATAATCACATTCGTGACAATGGACAATAGATATATACTTTGCGGTAATGCATTTGCCTCGCGGTCTAGCATTTTTTCGCTATGAAACAGGAAAATTTTCATTCTCCGAAAGAAAAGTGGCTTTCCTTGTGAGATGAGCGCATTTGACCTCGTAAACGTGAATCCGTTTTCACACGATAAGTAACAAATTAGGGTACATTTTACGATCTATAAAATTTTACACCCAAAGAGTAGGATACCTACATATTGTTGAGCCGATCGAACCGCGTTAGAATCCCGTTGTTGTGGAGTCATAAAAGATCAAATGACCTGACATTAATGGGAGTTGTAAAAAATATGGACGCAGCTTAGTTTTATTTTATAGATGGTAATTAATAAGATAAGTGTAAGTATTATGGCTATTTTTTTTTAATGAGCCTGTAACGTTCCCTCTGCTGGGACACAGGCCTCCTCTCGGTGAGAGGGAGTGGGCCGTAATCTACCACGCCGCGCTGGCCCAATGTGGGTCGGTAGATGTCACATGTCTTCGAATTTTTGGTTCTAGGACATACCGGTTTCTTTACGATGTTTTTCTTCACCGTTTTGAGGTTATTATGGGAGATTAAGCAAGAAGTATCTTTCTTAGGTATTGGGGGAAACTTTGACTGAAGAGATGCACACATTTTTTCAAGAAAGCAACTGTTTTCCCGTTACTCCACAATCCTCAATCCGCATTGAATTCAAACCTTCGACATGTAATTCAATCTTTGGAAGGATATCGTTTTAATAAAGGGATTATGGCGTATAAGGCTACGCAGGCTTAGTAGCGGATTTGCAGCTTGAATAGGTCAATGCTGTTTACTTGACATTCCTTTGAATCCCAGATTATCTGCCTTGCTTAAGTAAGTAGCTACCTACTCTACTTCTTTAAAAGGGAAATTGTGTAAGAATGAATGAATACGTAGACTTAAAAAAAATGTGTGCATTTTCTCTATTAGCATCGTGCTCTGCCTCCTGTTTTTAAGTTTGTCTATTGTCATGGCTATGATGACTAGTCATGAGCAAACTAATAATTAGCTCAACACGCGGATGACCAAACAAAATCAAGTATCGAGTAAATATAAACTGAGAATCGGCACTTTTCGAACGTCAAAATTACATAAGACAGTCCTGCAAAACGCCCGCCCTTCACCACTTCCTATAAGTTCTTTAGCTGGGAGCAATCACAGCATACGCTATAACAAGTTATTCATTGATCAAAGTTTATCAGAGCTAAAGTAGAACTCGAATCGAACATACTTCATTTTCCACGTTTTGGAAATGTCAAAAAAAAGAAAACAAATGACAGTTTGGTAGTTAGGCATTTGCCGATACCGATATTCAATAAGAACAACTCAATGAAGCAATATTTTATCATTGGAGTGAGGAACGACAATATTCTTTTGTTTTTCATTTTAAATACACAAACAAACGATTCGCGGTACAAACTTCGACTACAATTAGTACCAACCTACCCAAGTACCTTCAGATCATATGATCGTCCCCTTAACCCTCGTGACACGGAATGCACTACAGATATATAAATCTGCCCGCCATTGATGAGGGCAATTAATTCGACCCCAAATTCAATTTAGATCCTCTTCGAGTTTATTGACATACTTAGCTTACAGTTCCTTCGCCGATCAGGTGAAGGAATCATCGTCCTCTAAATTCTACACGGTGGTAAGAGATGCGCTGGACAAAAACCGGTGGAGGCGGATCATCCGCTCCAGATGCCACTCCGAAGCTGACCACGATCCTCAGACATGAGGGACCGACTACAGAGAGAGAGAGCTTGGAATGGATCTTATTACCTAAGTGCTCTTTTCCAGATTTTGCGGGAATCGTAAGTTGCATACTTGGAAGTAATAATGGCACGAAGTGGTAAGGTGACCTTAATGGTGGTATCATTATCATAATCAGCCTACAATGTTCCTACTGCTGGGACACAGGCCTCCTCTCTGCAAGAGGGAGTGGGCCGTAATCCACCACGCGGGCCCAGTGTACGGTCACCAAAGGAGATAAGTAACCAGGGTCGTCGGATATAGTTGGAGTTTAATAAGAAACCGATGAATGTTTCCGAGTAAAATTTAATGTAACAGTTCATTTTTATCAAATTACTTTTCATTCGAAAATACAAATACAAAAAATACAAATACAAATACAAAATGTTTATTTCTGTACCAACTAGTATACATTAGTTTATGATTGGAGCCTCCTTTTAAGCATGATGACGCCTGTGTTAGGAGACTCCGATAACGAAACATCCATCGGTTTCTTACTAAACTTCAACTATATCCGACGACCCTGGTGACTTATCTCCTTTGGTGACTGTACCACGCGGGCCTACTATTTTGCTATGCTCGACAAGGTCTACAAAGATCTCATAAAATTTTAAGTTATTAATTACCTCCGTAGTATATATTTTGGAACGCAAAAAACGATTGAGTATTGTCTACCTATTTTGGTGTTATTGGTAACTTTGATCGTAACTGCAGAGTTGGATTTGTGTACAAGACCTATTTATAAGTCCCTCCCTATGTATGAATATTTTCATTTCATCTTATGTTAAGAGGCAGAGGAATTTCGAGTGAAGATTCGATTTAATAATCTTGCCAATTTTTTTTACCCGACTGCGCGACGCAAAGGAGTGGTAATGTGTTTATCAGCCTATGTATGTATGTTCCTTTGAAGCACTATACAGACCAAACGCCTGGGCCGATTTTTATGATTCACACGTCAATCGATTCCTCTTACTCCGGCGAGTGTCACTAAAGACATGACGTTAGTGAAAATTCAATATGGCGACTACTGGACGCCATATTGTGAAAATGAAAAAAATTAAAGTCAACAAACTATGTCAAGTGGGATATCGTTGGATAGGTCTTTTAAAAATATTAGGGGTTTGTTTGTGAAGACCGTTTTTTGATTAAGTAAACCGTTCGTGACTTATCAAGCTGTAAAGTACCAATTTTCGTTAGAGTTGTGTCCCCCACCTCTACCAACTAAACGGTTGTAGTTAGAAATTTAAATCTCACGGCAGTAGTACCTATATATTATAACGAAGTTTAAAGGAAAACTTACACTTAAGTGGGCTTTACAAGTTTACGAGTAATAGTCGACCAACTTAAATTTGCAGTTGCAATGTATAGGAGAACATGATTTTCAACTACTATGTTAAGTTTGTTAGCGAGGCAAGACAAGTTTAAGTTTGTTACTCCTTTAAAAATATAAAAAATATGAAAAACAAAAAAAATAAAACAAAAAATGTAAAAAAAAATAAAAGAAAAAAATGTGGTCAACTTTTTATTTGAAACTAGCTAGGTAACTACTCATAACTAAAAAGTATAAAATAAAATAAAGTAATTAAAAAAACCAAAAACCCGACTGCGGTAAAAAACTTAAGTTAAAAAAAACTGAAAAGCTAAAAACAAGCCCCATTTTAAATTAAATAAAATTTGGAAGCAGGCGGGACCCATTTGAGTTTGAAAATATAAAAAGGGTATGGGTCCCGCCTGCTTCCAAATTTTATTTAATTTAAAATGGGCTTGTTTTTAGCTTTTCAGTTTTTTTTAACTTAAGTTTTTTACCGCAGTCGGGTTTTTTAGTTTTTTATCTGAGTTCTGTGTTTGGCAAACAAACCCCACAGACCAAGAATTTAAAAGATTTAGTAATCTTTTTAGTAATTTAGTAAGCGAAGTTAGTACTTCGCTCAATAGTGGCCTCGACCTTTTGGTACCACGTGTAACATTTTAAGCAGTGCAATTATGTGCAACATTTAAAGCCAAGACGTCGTACAAGGGAACTGCTTTATGTAGTATTTCTCTCATAGCATTTACCAATTTTTACTTTGATATTAGTACCTACTTGACATTTCACGTGGGTTTTGCACCTTTTGTACAATATTACTAAGTTTCATGTGCAGAATACGTAGATGACAGCGTTGTGATGGGTCTTTTAACACCATAGAGAGTGTCAGGTAGGTTTAGCTTACATTTTGGCACTGACATCATGCACCAAGTGCTTCCCAGTTATGACTTTATTATGGCCTAAAGAAAGAGTATAAGTTTACATTACATAACGCATGACTATGTACCTACTTATTGCATACCACAATATTATACAATGTTTGATAGCTTTATAGACTGTAAACATTAGCATACTTACTTTGTCACGTCTACCTTGTAGGTTCTAATACAACACATGAAATAGTTACGTAACACCACATATCTTTCACGTGTGATTATTAAACTTTTTGCAACGAAAAAGTACAGAGGCAGACTTAGGTAATGCCTCAGTCAACCATAGGGTGATAAAGAGAAAACAATGTGACAAATTATGAATTACAAATTCAAACACAGAACGTTCCTTGCTCTTTGTTAAATAAAGAAAAAACAAAAGAACATCAACTTACCAGAGAATCCCATGTCAGCCAGTACATAGTGCTTCCTGGTCTTCACAGAGGACATCTGTTCAAAGAGGTACTCTCCAGCGATGAAGCCGATAGCCGCTATAAAGGCAATGACGGAGATGCCGACGCCATAGTTGCAGGCATTCGTGTCATCGTTGTAGACGCAACGCTCCTTGCCGTCCTCTCCTGTGCGCCAGCCCTTAGCTGATATGCAGCCCATCACTATTACGCTGAACAACTGGGGAACATAGGAGTATATTGATAAGAAACATCATTGACCACTGCTGTGTAGTCATTGTTAAATAATATCAATTTATTGGGGAGACTTGACGCTATCAGCCGTACCAGTCCACTGCTGGACACAGATTTCTCCGATCACCCGCCATTCAACGTGATCCTTATTAATTGTTCTACGGCAAATACGCAGGCTGACCCATTGTGGTTATTTCTACTTCAGCTTACTTGTTCGCCACTATGTCGACCACTTTAGTTTTCTGTTTGGTACTTACTTACTTTGTATTTTAAAGAGACGAGTCGAGTGCAATGAAATTACGTAAGTAATAACAATCTGTGATAATTGATAACTTTTTTAAGATTAATTCACCTGTCTACTGATAGCAGCAATCACCAAAATCCGTCTGCCAAAGCGATGATTAGAGCAAAACACCCTATTAGCTGTTGCCTTAATTTTAATGGCTACGCGTTGGCTGTCAGTGTCAGTCATCATCAGTTGCGGAACTGCTTTATTTATAGATTAACCGTTAATTGTGCTTGCTTACAAACTTTTAATGAGCTACAGGAATTTCCATAGCAGTGTTTGGTTGAGGGCGTCACCGGCTCACCGCGACTCATTTTTGTTTATTTAGGTATTTATTTTATATTGTACACACAGTAAAATGGGTAGGACAGATACGACATATCAGTATTGAGTACAAAAGTTGTTCGGATCCTGTTTAGGAATAAATTAGCATAGCACTTTACCTATAAGTAGATACCTAGTTCGATGTTAAGAAATTAAGTATACTTAGATAATTATGACTGTATACAGTCAGAGGCAAAAGTCGATAAACACTTCAGTTTTTTTTTTTAATTTTAAATTGACCTTATATTGACCCATTGAAGGACGCTGAACGAGACACAATTTAAGTTTTATTGTTACCTATTATGTCGAGGGGCGTTATGTGAATCCCTAGGTGCCTGTAACGGAGTAAAATTATTTTTCATCATAACCGTTAGTACTATTAGTTATTCTGTGCAAAACTTAAATTTTGGAACAAAGTCGTCCTTAGCATAGAGTTTTATCTATATTTATTTTTTCTCGGGCATCCCAGCGTACAGTGGTAACATAAGGACAGGTCTGAACAAGAACCTGGGGTTCAGTAAGGAGGATCGTGACGAGAAAATTAGAAGAGTGGCTGAGGTCGCCACACTTTGCTGACTGTGGTGTCGTATGTCTGTGCAGTTTCGTCTCGCCCTTAATCGACCTCCGTGGTAAGCCATTAGAAAGGGCATATGTCCAGCTGTAGACTTAAAGCTTTTTATGAATATAAGTAGGTTTTTTTTCTCGAAACTTGGCAACAATGAAGCTTCCAGAAAAATAATCTCGTCCAAAAAGGGCGGAAGTGATCAAGTCGATTCCAAGGCTCGTCTTCCGTCCTTTTTAACTGCTCAAGCAGTGTTTATAGCTACTACATGCTTACATGAATGATCTAGTTTACTGGCCCACATTTGTTTTTTAATACCATAGGCATAGGACATCAATAATTAGTAATAGTACCTACCATAGAAATGTATCTATGGTACCTACAGACCATTCACAGTACCATTCCATTTTACCTCTAATTCTGCATCACTGTCAATATCACAGTGATCTTTAATCTCGTGACAATAAGGTTGCTGTTGGGTTGCTGCAACTGACAAGTCTGTCAAAATCACAACACTGATCTTTATTCCCGTTGCAATAAGGTTACTGTTGGCTTGCCGCTGTCAGAGGTAAAATAACTGCGAAACTGTTCCTGTCAATCTGAGTTATGTGGACGTAAAACAGAACGAAACAGGAAAATACTTTTTGTTTGTGTGTTTTAGGATTACATCGTGAGAAATGTCCTAAAACCAAAAATTCGAGGGCATATATGTGACATCTGAGTATCAACCGGCACTGGGCCCGTGTGGTGGATTAAGTAGGTACAGCCCACTCCCTCTCAAAGAGAGAAGGCCTGTGTCCCGGCTGTGGGGACATTATATTCTGATTATGCTAAGTATACCTATGTGTTTTGTAATCTATTTCTTTAGCCCTTTTTCTGCTGACAACCGTACAACAATCATGTAGATAGATGTATAGATAACATGTACTTACCTAGGTGTACTATTTTTAGATACTTTTTATTGATTTAAAATGAACCTTTACGTATATAATTACATAGCTACGTACTATTCTATTATCTACTAGAACCATCAACTTTCGGCTATCTAAAATAATATATAATGGGTTTTAGTTACATAAAATACCTATAATGGCTTGGAATGTAGGCCATACCTACTTCCTTTTGGTTTAAAATATATTTTTTATGAGAAACTAGCTGTGTCCCACGGTTTTACCCGCAATACTCTCGATCCCTTGGGAATATCGGGATAAGAAGTACCTATTCTATATGTTAATCCAGGTTATAAACTATTTGTGTGCCTTTCATAGAAATCCGTAGAGTCGTTTTTGCGTGATTGAGTAACAAACATGGAAACACAAACTTTAGTTGGATAAAACTGCAATTATCGTATAAAATATTTAAAGAGTATGAACAACCTATGATGTTATGTCAGCCAATTGTCTTTTAATGTAGCAATGTTCTAGAAATATTGTCCTGATTATTTCAATTGTTTTTTAATTAGGTCAAGATTGTATGAACTAGGAAGACTGATCCAGAGTAGTAGGTACTATTATGTATCTATGTGTTTAATGGATACGTGCATGACGAATACTATAGCATTTTATACTCATATCATAAATGACTTTAATTACCAAAGTTAAGTATGGAACTAGACCCTAAATGGTCAGAAACTATCTTCAAAATAGAAAATCATTACACTGGATACATAACGATCTAATGTGACCCAGTTATAGACTCTATATAATATATATTTGATTAGTATATTTTTAAACAAGTTTCATGCTGTAATCAATGCACAGTGTAGTGTGGGTGTAACACAAGATTCAATTACGACTATCAATATGTACGGATAGTGGAATAATTGTCTGTTCTTGGTTACATAGCTCTTTACTTAACACAAGGCCACACACATGCCATATAAAACCTACTTGCTATGTTTGAAAAATAGTCTATGTTTAAAAATATGTCCATAGATAGTATGTCATTGTAGTTTTAAGTAGAAAGGGTTCTTAATTTGAAATATATATCCATTTGGAGAGGGAGATGTAAGGATTTTGTTAGTTAATTACTTAGATATTATTTAAATTCTGCATGTAGATCGTCCATAATACATTATAAACATGCAAATCATTTATCAAATTAAGGAACCTCCTACATTCCACGATCGTAATGATATTAAGTATTTAGGTCTGTTTTTCCGTGAAATAAAAACGCTAACTGACGTAACTCGTTCTTACTGACCTGGATAATTAATAAAAGCAAGTTATACGCCTTACATGAGGTCCGCATATAGTGCATACAAAGTATCTTACCCAACAGACCGCCCTGACGATCACGGGAGGCCTCTGGATGAATTGCTGAGGATCGAAGGCGCCCCCGGCCTTGCCGCCACCGTACGCCCCGCTCGTATCCATTTTATCACTTTAGAATGAGAATTTTGCTACTCCAAGCACCGACGTTAACTATCTGTCCATAAACGGCTCAATAAGTATTCAACCTCTGTTACTACGAATAGCCAATTCGTGTTATCGATCGCGCAGACGAAATTCACAGATGACAACTGGAAAATCTGACATTACTGCGTTCTCTACGCCCGCGTTACGGCATCGATCTGCTGTAGCGCGCTCTGATTGGTCGGAATAAAATGACTCGAGTAGGGTTGCCAATAAGCATCCGGAAAATTCGGTTTTCAGGAAAATGTGCCATAGACTAATGAAAACTGGCTGTTAACTAAATACCTATTATTATTGTATTTATTTATAACAGTACTAACAATAATTGTTTATAATTTTATGTATGATGCAAATACCGCATTTGTTTTAGTACTAACTCCGTTTGTTTAACAAAAGAATGAAGTAACAACAAGAAAATGCTTATGTTTAGACAAAGTAGGTTAGAGGTGGTGCGGTGGTGTGGCGGCACATATTTACTTCCGGTTTTCCCGGATAACGGAAATTAACTCGTGAATATAGCGCGGTATTTGTATTTATGTAGGTCATTGATAAGATTAGGGTAAGTACAGATATTAGACAACAAAAATAAAGAATAAAGACTTGTATGCAATTGAAAAAGTTTTTCTATTCAGTTTATTCAAGAATTAGGTCAATAGGTACGTGACTCGTGAAGCGCGGAAAATTCTTGAATAAAAAATACAATAATTACCAATTAATGATAGTTTTTTATTCAAAAATGTTTCGTACCCGTCACGATTGATTAAGCTACTGAAGATAGTAGGTATTAGAATAAAACTCTTTCTTTGCAGGAATTTGTACATTGTTCACCTTATTATATAGGATTATGGATGTTTGTTTTGCTGTAAGTAGAATGCACTTTCCCGTAAGAAAGCGACAATCTCTAATGAAACGCTTGTTACCTAGGTACACAAAATAACAAAAAATCTAACTGTGATGTATTGAAATGAAATTCTCAGTGAATTTACAATAAACTTTACAAAGAGAAGAGGTCTGATAGTACATTGGGTTTGGGATAATGCTAAGTTAAAGAAAACTGTGGTGTCTTAACTTTTGTCGTAACCATTTATTATTAGATACCTATAAATTGGGGTCCTTTGAGGTAAAGAGCTGAAATCTTACAAGTCAGTCTTGCCAAGGGGTATGATGTTACCCAGAAATTGGGTTGTGGAGGTCAGATAGGCAGTCGGTCCATGTAAAATACTGGTATTCAGCTGCATCCTGTTAGACTCGAAGCAGGCTCCAACATAGTTGGGAAAAGGCTAGGTAGCTTTTTGTGGTAGAGAAATTCCGCTGTTCAGCACCATTGAATCTGCGTTTGTGATTTATTTGCCAAAAATGTAAACAAATATGAATTAATGGAAAAATAGCCTTAATTCCTACACAATAAAGTTCAGTTTACGCTACAACTTCAAACATTTTTATAACTTTTCAATAGTGCTCTAAAATCAACTTAATCGTCATTGAAACAAAGTTGATGTTTGTTTAACTTTAAATAGGGTAGGGGTGTTCAACACTACGCACTACTTTAGGTCTTCTTCTTCGTGTCGCTGGCACGACAGTTACTAAAATTTTGTTAGCCCAATACTTCGCCAATTCCGCAGTGTTGTCTGTGGCTGCGCAGAGGTCACTTTTGCTGCATGTTTTTGGGCACAAAGGGCAGGATGGGTGGTGGCTGGAGCATAGTTTGCTGTTTACTTAGTTACGTGGTGAAGTACCTAGTATATAAGGGTTTTAGATTAACACAGAGAAATAAGACTCAGATTAGATATTACAAATATATTTATTGAAATAAGAAACAAACTAAATGAGGATCATAAGCTGCTCAATAATATTAAATTACATTTAAACAATTCTGATTTATCAACATAAAATTGCTTTCATCTGCCGCCACTCGAAAGAAATAAAATTTTGACTAGTTCAAAGAACGTTACAACTAAAAGTATGTTGGGTAAATCATTTTGCTTTATTTTTCTAGCACCTTACAAAATATGAGTGGCGGCCATAAGGGGTTCATAACATTAACATGTAGGTATACAAAATGTTTACATTTGAGAGTGAATATCAAAGAAGACTGTATAGAAACATTGATTTCTATCAAGATATTTACAAAGTTAAGCTTAAATATACTGTTCTACGTTTTATTAAGGTGTTATTTTAATTACATTCACGGTGTTAGTCACAGATTGTATTAGTTATTTTTTCATTATTTTGGGCGTCACTTTGTATACAATGTTAGGTAAAATATAAAATCAAGCCATAGATGACATTGTTAAAATAATTAGAATAAAACAATCATGGTTATCCTAGATAACTAGTCACAAATTGAATAAACAATTAAACATTAGTCATTCCACATAAATATTTAAATAAGGAACGGCGGTTTTCGTGCTTTCGCAGTTGTCTATGGAAAGTTTCATTTTACATAACATTGTCATCGCAAAATATTAGCAGTTTACTTTTATGGCCGCTTGATATCACGTTGGAGGTGGACATGCGTTGAAAAGTGGAAAATAAATTAGAGATCGTGTTATATGAGTTTCATTCAGATTTAAACGGTATCAAAAGTGTTTTTAATGTAATTCGGTAACACCATAAACAATTTTAGCGAGGGCGATTCTGCATTCCGTTGTAAGCAGGGTGTTGCTAAGCTTTAGATGGAGGAATATGACTATTTATAAGTGGAAGCATAACTTTGTAGTCGTTTTCAATGATAGGGCAAACGGCATGTCCTTAATGCGTTACAAGAATGTTAACATACAAGGTCTATGAGGTCTATAGCTAACTTTATAATTGTCTATAATACATTAATATGTAAACCCTAGTTTTTCACACTATCACTAGACTAATGTTTTGTATAAATTCTAGCTACATTAATCTCTACATCATAATCAAATACTCTACAATTATTGTACATGAAAAACTAACTACCTACTGGGATATATTTTATCTATGACATAATTTAAGTAAAACAATATTTACAAAAATAGCCATTTTTGTCTGTTTTTTGGATCCGTCTAACATCTAATTTCTTTAATATCCCAATAAAAAAACACTCAATTTTTAATATTACAAGGAACTAATTATCTGTAATAACAAAAATACACAGCTCACTTAATTTAAATAACAGAGGATATTTAGCAAACTATATGTTTAAATTACAAGTATGTATAAAATGTACTACGTCGGTACAAAATGCTACAAAACTATTATATAGTACGTATGTATATTATCCGTTTGTCGTGTAGGAATAGTTTGATGGCAAGTGACACTATCATCTAGTAGTGGCTTCATGTGTAGCGAGCTCAGCGCGGTATTGGAATGGTCACACATATTGAAGCAACATTGGTAAAAATTCAGATTTTAGTCACATTACAATTTAGGGGACTAAATCCCCCTCTAGACTTCGAAAGTCGAAGTTACATCACATTCTACTTTACTCAGTCCTTTGACATAGAGGTAAATATAATTATGCAATGGAAGAAATGCTTACACAGCTCGGTCTTGATTGTATATTTTATAAAAACCTAATATTCTGAGTCGAATAGCTTCTCAACAAAACTAAATCCAATAAAGTTTAATCGCGTTATTCGGAATTCACAATCGTCATAACGTTGCAATACACAAAGAGATTGCTTTCATATTGCTACACTCCTAAAATAACTTTGATGTTTATTAAATAGCTGTTTGCGTTATCAAAATGTCAGCGTTTCATTAAATTAGTGGAAGTCTTTGCCGATGTCCAATTCTTTGGAATTTTTGACAAGTTCTAATGTATTCGAGTACAAATATGTATTCTAGATTGTCTGTGGGTTTTAGGAATCTGTGAGTCCTTGGCGCTTTTCTTCTTCTAGCATGGCGTCGAGTTCGTCAGTGAGGTTGGCAAGCATGTTGCCGATGTCGTTGAGTACGTCGACTGGTTCGGTGCTCTTCTCGTCTTTGTGTTCGGGGAGGGCGTGCGGCGCGTGAGGCGCGGTGGGCTTGATGTCGCCCCCGCGCGGCGGCAGGCTCGCCAGCGCCATGCCGCCGCGCCCGTACTCCACCGTGTGCGGCCGGCCTCCTATCTGGCCCCGGTTCTGCTTTATGGTCCCGGCGTTTTCGTTCGCGAACGGAATGCTATCCGATTCTGTGCTGGAGCTTGACTGGAAGAAAGAAAATAGGAGACCGTTAGTATACTCTTGCAGTTTCGTTCAGGTGTCTATGTTGCTGATTGATGTACTTATACTTCGTTGATGCTCATACAAGTAAACTCACCTTAAAACTAGCATCGGATCCCGTGCGCAGCTTGTCATCATCGTACCTTCGGGGAGGACTGGAGGGCGCGGGCGGCGGCGGCAGCAGGCCCGTGCTGTCTAGCGACACAGACAGCGAGTCCGAGCTCGGGTACGCGGGAAGGGACAGCGGGAGGGACTTCTCAGGGTGGATCTCCACCGTCGTCTGCCCGAAGCGAGAGAACGGCGCATACTGAGAGCTCTGACGCTTCGGAGGGTCTGGCGGCGGCTTCCGCGCCACGTGTGGACTCGCCCCATAAGCCACGCGCTGTAAACGCGCCGAGTACGCGATCTCGTCGTACGTGTAGTCCGGAGACTTGTCCCTATACGCCGGCGTGGCAGTGATCTTGGCCACAGGTCGCGGCCGCACGAGCCCGCGCGGACGCGGCAGCGTGCCGCCTCCCTCGTACGAGCTATCATTCGTGGGAGTGATGTCGCCGTCGTCGTACGAGCGTCGCCACTGACCTCCCCCGTAATAAAACCCAGCTTCGGGCGAAAACGTGGTATGCGACGCTCTTTCTGAAGGATCCTCTAGACTTTCAAGTGATTTCCCGCGCGGGTGACGTATCTGTTGGCATTTATAACACATTTTAGATCCATCCCGCATTCATAAGTTGTTGAATTTAATTTTGAAAGTTATATTACAGAGAAAGTTTGTTTAAAAACATTTACAAACAACGGCAACAACTTATTTTACAATTCATGTTAATGTCGCTCCTCTTACCATGCTGTCTGTTTAAGATTTTGTTTGGTCAATCATTAATCCAAATATTCATAATGTTAGCGTTATTAAAACCATGCGCAATTAGTATAATATTGTATTAATTCATATAATAATTAAAATTTAAAGTGAAACATCTAACTACCGTGCAGGAAAGATCAATCACAGCGGTTTCTAAGGTAGTGGGGAGAAAAGGCTTAAATCGTAAAAAATAAAACACACATGGAAAACATTGCGTTCACTATAACGATAAATCGTGTGCACATAAAAGCCGGGTGCTCGGGTGCATCGAGAACAAACTGACAAGACCTGTGCCAAAGGAGGTTGTCTCATACCTGGATAGGGACCAAATCTGTGGCACAAAGGGGCGTCGGTATGGCATCAAAGTTTAGGTCGGGGGGTTTATGGTAACTCCGTTGTCTCTCCCAAGGCTGGTAATGTAGCTCCCTCGGATATAAATCCTTTAGCCGATTATGTCCAAGGTGCGGTTTGTGTTTGGAAAAAGAAAAGAAAACAAAACATTCACATGCTGCTTCGGGCTAGTGGTATGAGGTGGATGCAGCGGATGGACGTGTGTGCTGGCGGATCACAACCCTGCGACTCTGACTCTCCGACTGACTGACCGGTTCAGCCATCTTTCTTTAAGGTTAATTGCAAGAAGAAATGCCGTCCGGCTAGAAGACAATTTATAAGGAAAACATTTTCTTCCGAAAGTGCTCACTTTATTTATAAATTAATTCACGGTTACATAAGTAACGGTTAATTGATTTGGTAAGTTAAATGCAGAAATAAAAGTGACACAAATATGTTATGACTGTGGAGGAAATAATATCGCAGAACTGTTGGACATCCGACCAGCGAAGGCGATGGCGATGGACGACACCTAAAGTCTAAGCGAAATGATAACGACGTTTCTGAACGCATCGGGGAAAGATTACAAAATTTTAAAACCACACTCATATTACTGAATAATGTTATAAACTTTACGCCAATCGGGTAATTACATCAGTTTTCCCATAATGTGTCAGCTTTCGGCTCGGCAAACAAAGCTTTCCAGCCATTTTTGTGCTATAGGGTCACACAATATGGATCTAACAACAAAAGCCTCGACTGGCTCAACGGAAATCTTTAATTAGTAAAATAAAGGTCAAAATAATGAAGCTATTAAAACGCTTTAAATTGTTAAAATAACGCTGTTAGTATAAAAAGAAAAATAATTATGTGGGTAAGTATTAGACTTTTTATTAAAATAGCTTCGTTTCTGTTAGAAGATTTGGCGGCAAAAATCAAGATGGCCGATGAATGAAATGAGATGTAACGTGAAAATAATCAAATCATAAAATTATGACAAAATAAATTTTATTGAAAAATATTCATTTGAAGTGATGCTTCGAAAATAATCTTGATCGACAGAATAGAAATCTAATTTGCTCTCTATTGCACGGTCTATTTAGAATTTGATTACGAAAGCGGATTTTCATAGATAATTTAATGTTTTTTTTTTCAATAATATCCGCTGTCATAAATAGGACTGTTCTTATAGCAGACCATGTGAAGATATTTTAATCAAAATAAGTACTTATTTTATCTACATTAGAACTAGGGAACTTTATGAGCTTCCAAAGTCTGCTACAAAATGAGCCCTAATCTATCAAGAGTCTAAATTCTAAAACATCACTACAAACACAATGACACTGGGGGCTAAGTATTAGTGCATGGTACTGACCTGGCCCGGTTGTATTCTTGTAAAGTCCAACGACCCTTGGTTGCTAATGCTTCTCTTGCCTGCTCTTATGTCTTTCACTCTTTTGATGGCAAGAATTATTTTCTTTTGGTGGCCCAAACGGACTATGCCCATATCTTCTAAATCCTGAAAAGGAATTGGAAATGGTTTATTAATTTGTCGCTGTATAGCCGCTGTGGGTTTTTTTTTGAGATTCGTATCTCGCAGGTCAAGTTAGAGGGTTGTCGTGTGTTTAACCGAACTTGCCTGCAGGTGCCTCAATAAATTAACCCTTCATTGCATGATTTAATATCTTCTTGTAGAATTTTTTTTTAACCTGTGAACCGCCCACTGATTTGTGTGCTTTTTTAACCTGTGAACCGTATGATGGAAATTTCCATCAAGTTGCAATAAAGGGTTAAAGCCTCCAGCCAGGGCTTATACACTTACCCCCTTATTCATAAAACTTATCAAACCTATTTTAGTTAAAATGGGGTTTGTCTCTTTCTTACACACAGAAATGTCAACGTGACAGATAAAGACAAAAGTTCTATAAATATATTTTAGCTAAAATAGAGATAAAATAGGATTATGAATAAGGGGGTTAAACTTTTTCGGAACACGGTTTTGACTTTATACTGCAGTCCACAGATTATTCATTGTTATGGTGATGCAATTTTTTTTGTCTAGAATTATCATTATCACACTCAGACTGACGAGACCCAGGAAGTAGTACAACGCACTGCTTAGAGTGATTGCGCACTGATTGATGTTTACGGCATACCAAACAACAAGTGGTCAAATTTTATGTAAGCTTTACGTAAATTAATGTAAGAGAAGTATCCTCACCTCCCAAGCGAGTTGCGTGACGTCGTGAACGGTGCGGTAACCCTGTGCTACTAAAGCTGGTCCGTACTCCTCCAGTCGAAGTAGTCGCAGCCATTCTTCTAAGGAACCCTGGAATGAGATGAGGTAACGTTTTAGTAGGTTAACATTTGGGAGACGAAAAAAAAAATTGGAATAGGCTGATGTAGAGTGTAGACTTTACGATTTTACGATTTATGCGGAAAAGTGCATTCGCTTGGTCAATTAAAGTGGTTATTCTAAATTAGTTGTAGTTAGTAGATATCCAAAATAACCAAATTTTGGGATTTGGTTATTTTGGATACCATGCCATACCTTGTTGGCATGGTAAGTATTGACGGAATAGCCTAAAATAATTTTAGATTCACAAACTGTTCTTCTTTGAGTGAATTCACAAATAAAGCATAAAGTAAAATAAGTACGCTATCGCATTATGTAAAAAAACCCTGTAATGATAGGCGTAAAATGGATAAAGAAAAAAAAAACATACCGGTATATAATCAGGCAGGTTATCCGGAACATTCAAATTGGCCAGTTCTGCCTTTAACCTCTTGCGATGGTTAGGTTTCTTGATGCCCACGGCCGTGAGGTCTTCGGGCGTCATTCGTGTGACGGTCGGCAGGTCATAGCCAGCGTCTATGAACAGTCGGGCGTACTCCTCCATTTGAAGATCTGCTAGACACGCGTGGATTATGTCTGTGTCCTGTAATGTTAAAAAGGGAAAATTAAGCTGGTATTTTGGTAGGTCTAACAAGAAATTGGAAGTAGATTAAAACTTATAAATAGGGGTCCAATTAGTAACGATTGTTTTTCCATTATTATTGCAGAAAAACAAAGAAAAAGGTTTGTCACTTGGTATCTGCTCTCATTTCTTTTAAAGGTAGTCACTGGCTCATTTTGGTTCAGCCTTGATTGCGCATGACATGACCTTGTTTATTTCTACGCTAATATTTATTTTTTATGTTTTTTTAATTTATTGTAGTTACTGTTCGGAAAGCAGTGGGAGGCATTTGTCCAGCAGTGGAACAGCAGACTAGATAAACAGAATAATTCAATTTCTAGGGTCCACCACAATCGTCTTCTTATACTCACCGGCAGACCCTGCGCGATCATAGCCCGCACCCTGTCAGCCAGGTCCCCACAGTGACAGGCGGCGTGGTGGTGGTGAGGCATGCGACCTGACGCGCGACCACTGTCCAGGGATGCCGAGGAGTGACGTGAACCAGACCCTGCCGACCCTGACGAGGAACCAGGGCTGTCGCGACCAGGACTCTGGAAATGACCACGAAAGAGGTAAACACAGGTTTTTGGAGTTTTTGTATGTGCAGACATTGGTTAGAGGTGGGTTGAAATAGGTTATGAAAGGTAATGAAAGTTACATATTTTATAGCAGAGGGTAATTGATAATATGATTTAGTTTATACAGGGTGTTACAGAAAGGGTATATCAATACAAACGGGTTGAAGAGTGTATCTGGTCGAGAATCTCTGTACAAAATTTCAGCTCAAAAACCGTAACTTTGAAAACGCTTAATATTTTTTTATTTCGATAGTTTATTAAATTGAAATCATAACAAACATGTCACCGCACTACGAGGGTCATTATCCATTATCTGTAGTGTGTCTGTGCGCCTAGTACACGCACATCACGCCGCCGCGCGCCAGTGCAGCGCCGTGATGTCGAAATAAAAAAATACTAAGCATTTTCAAAGTTAAGGTGAATGGGTAGTTGTAGCCCGCGAAATTCAATTTTTCTTACGTTTTTTGCAATTTTCAGGTCAGTGTCAGGTTGTATCTTGATCAAAATATGATTCGCGACAATAACAGGTACGTATTTACAGAATGATAATATTTAGAATCATTAATACATCTTTCTAAGTTAGATTTCTACCGTTAAGAACAAATCTCGTATGGAAAAGTGTTGGTGGTAGAAATCTAACTTAAACAGATGTATTAATGATTCTGATGATTATAATTCTGTGAATACGTACCTGTTATAGTCGCGAATCAAATTTTCATCAAGATACAACCTGACAGTGACCTGAAAATTGCAAAAAACGTAAGAAAAATTGAATTTCGCGGACTACAACTACCCATTCACCTTAATGCTTTTGAGCTGAAATTTTGTACAGAGATTCTAGACCAGATACACTCTTCAACCTGTTTGTATTGATATACCCTTTCTGTAACACCCTGTATAAGATTTGACAGACGAATTAATGTCATGTGAAACTTTCAGAACCTGCGAATCTGCGTGTTTTTGTTTATGACAATGGTCGATAACAGAATTGCTTTCAGACCTTTGACGCTAATACTTACAAACTTAGCCTCACTTATAGCTGGATGGTTACTAGCAACATACATTTGGGACTTTGGAGAGTAGTGTATCTCTGTCTAAGATAGGGTTGAAAAAACTTATCAAAGAGGTTTGTCTTGCAATCTCACCTGTGTCATATCGATCCCTTGATCATCGCTAAGTGCTAGCTGGTGGTGGTAGTACACGGCCGCCTTGTGTGTGAGCGGCTGCGCGGGCGGCGGGAACGTGAACGTGCCGCCCCCTGCCGGACTCTTGCCGAGGCTGCCACTCGCGCCCGAAACGCCGGAGACGCCGGACACTGTGCTGCCGTAGTCTGAGTGGTCATCTGGAATGGAAGGTTTAAAGTCAGTTTAGATATTAGCAATTGGTACATTGAGGTTCTATGACGGGGTGCTCTGTCTTCTGTGGTCTTATTCGAGATCAATTTAGGATTATTGACTCCGGTTGAGTCAGAAACTAAGCTATTTATAGAAGATTATTTAAAGAAGAAAGAAGTTATAATTAAATCCAATTTTTGGTTATGAAAGAGCCTTGTGAGTCACATGGCTACATGGCTGAGTCGCTCTTTCATAGAGACTCACGATGTGACTAAATTAAGGAGGACCATTACTGCAAATTGTTGCTTACCTCTAGTATGTGAAGGCGTATCCGGCGGCTGTGGGTACGGCTGTTCCTCACAGGAGGCGTACCCCTGTGACCCGAAGCTGGAGCCCGAGTGGCGGTGCTGCGGCGTCCCGAAGGCGTCTCCGGGGACCGCCGGCGGGGGCACGCGCTTGGCGGTCGCCGTCTTCCCGGCGCCGCTCCCGCCGCGAGACATCCCGCCCACTGCAAAGAAGGAGCAGGTTTAGTCAAAGTTGCTACTAGGTTTTTCTTGTATCGTGATGGCACGAGATATTTTGCAGGAGAGTTTTTTGCGTCACTTCTTCCCAGCAAAAGCACTAGGAAGTGTTGACGGGTGGCGTTTTGGGGGTAGTTTTATGTAATTTTAACGCTCAAAAATAGTGCTGATTCTCAGCCTAGTTTTAATTAATGACTTTTGTTTTTTTTTGAGTGTGATATAGGTATCTCAAGATTGGCAAATCAGCTAGGCTGGTTCGTTGGTTGGTTGGAGGCGGAATGTCCAGGGTTTTCTTAAAGAAGGTATGTCCGTAAATGAAGTGCCTAGTTCTATAGTTCAGTTACTTATATATTTTGGAGATAAAAAAACCTAGTAAGAAGTTCATGCTAATTTGCGCCTCATGCCGGCTAGGTGAAAGACCTTTAATGGCATTGAATAGATTATTTTGCATATGCATGTTAGTAAGTAAGTACCTAACGTGATTTTTTTTTCGGTTTTCTTTCAGTAACAGGGAAAATGCCCACTAATCAAGTGATCAGTATTTTCTGAAAGTCATGGATGTCAACATTATTTACTTGCAAGCAACCTATTTCCTTTAGCGTCTACCTCATCCCATCGTGTTCTCTAAACTCCGTACAATATTTGCACAGACCGAAGCCTCATCATTCAAATAAAGGGTTCGCCTTTAGACCCTTAAAACCCAATATAATGAATACGCAAAGTAACCCAAAGGGACGTAAATGAAATAAATGAAACCCTTCAAAGAGTTCAAACACTGTTATCAGGCTTGAACACGACGTAACCGCAATCTCGTAATGAGAAGCTCCCCCCTCCCCGCTCCCCCGCTGTAAGCTGATAAGCTTAAGCCGTGGAGGGGATAACTTCGGTAATAAGGTAAAAACGCCATCAATCATGTTTGGCCCGTCGTGGAGATCGGGCGTCGGACGGCCCGAATCGGATCGACCACCTAATTGCTTGTGTCGAATCGATAACGTTAACTAATGGGCGGGAAAAATCGACATCGAATTAATTGCGATGCAAACCCCTGATAGGAAACCTTGGCGAATTTATGCGGGAATGGAGTTTTTTAAAAACAATTTCTCGCTTGAATAATAAGGTTAGTGTTGTTGAATAAAGTTGTTTTTATTTTGTAAGCAGCTAGCGTTGTTAATTGGCAGAGAAATTGTTCATTAGATAATTTCAACGAGGTTGTTTTTTGAATAAAAACAAAACGAAGACGACGAGATCAAGGGGAAGGTTCTCAGAACACGTACCTACAGTTTTTAATAGCGTAAATATTATTTTATATCCCTCGGCATTCTTTGGTACTAAAAGTTATGGCTTCAATTACACGCACGCAATATTGGGATATAAAGGTTCAATCAAGAAATAAATATAAGTACTATCGGCGAACATGTGAATTGAACAGCGTGCAAAATTGCAGAAGATTGAAATGTGCAGGTGCTGTGAAAAAACATCGACGAGTGACGACCCACACGACTGACTTTAAAAAAAAAAAATTAAATCGTATAAATGTAGGTACAAACAATTTTTTTAAATATAATATCTTTCTGGTTAACTAGTTAATAATAGTACCTATTGTTATACTACTTGCGCGTCCAAACACTTTTTTTTTTAATATTTTGCATGCATGGTAGTGCATCTCGAAAAGTCCGCAAAACAACAGCGCTCAAAAGTCAAAACTAAACAACAAACGGCGCGGGAACGACTCTTAGTGATTTTATTTAATTCTTATGTCTCTAGCATGTTGCTGTAAAAAAAGTATAATTACAAAGCTTAACTACTCAAAACGTAAGCAAAGAATGTCAGATAATGATCAGAGAGACTGGCTAGTAATCCAGTAAGCATTGCCACCCACTTCTCGTTTATTACCCTGTCATTATCGTGGCGGATTACCCACCTGGCCAGCTTACACTTTGATGGATCATTTAGACGTGGTTCTGTCTCAAATCACGAAAAAAGTTCGCGTTTTTTATCCCCCTGTCGTTAAAAACGGCGCGGCGTAAAACAAATGCTTTTTAATAGTTGTTTGCCCAAAGGCTGAGTTTATGTCTGAGGTATTATGAGATTGTCTAGATATTCAAATAATAATTGTAATAAAAGCATAATCGAAAGTCTAGCTGGTTTAATAGTTTATCCTATTAACTTGAACCCATTGCTTTATTTATAAATTACAAACACGCTTATTGAAAAAATGTCCGCAGGCTTAAGTCTTATATGGACATATTATAAATTTATGGACGTAAAATAAACTTTCAAGCGCTTAGCGTCTTATAGAATATTAAAATGTGTCAATTATAAAGTAAAAGTAAGATATCGAGGTACTCATTAAATTAAACCTTTCATTAGGTTAAATTAAATGGACGGCGAGCTTTCTTATCGTTATTATAGTACAAGTTAATAAAGTATGAGTCCATAAAATTTGATTATTATTTCTACAAGATTATTGGTTTTATAATTGACACACAAACAGATAGCTTTAATAAGCGCGGCACTAAATTATGATTATCAAAGTATAAAGTCAATACTTCCGCAGGTTTGGAGTTACAATAATTACCAATGAGCAAAACGGTAGCACTTCTGGCGCGTAATAAATAAGTGTGTATCTGCTAATTCCCCATGATTAAGCCTGTGAATAAGCCACTATTTCCAACCGACACAAACTTACTTTTTGCGATTGGTTTATTGAACTGCAGTCCGATTTACACCTTGTGTGCTTACCTTAAGTGTTAGAGTAACGAGGAAATGGTGACAGACTACTGTATTACCCTACTGACGCCATCTAGTAACGTCGTATAGAATTAATTAGACATACCTATCTGCAGAATCAAGCAAGTTGCTAAAGTTGGTATCTATTGACATACGCAAGCGACCCGACATTATTAACAATTATGCGGCGCCAACATCAATGCGTTGTTTATTTTTAGAAGCCTCTATTAGTTATATGGCTGCATGCTTACCAATGAAGCATAATTTTAAAGGCCCGATGAGTTTGATAAGCTGGCTAGTCGTAAACACGATAAGTTAGGCATGCAATAAACAGAATAAAACAGAAAATTACCATTGGTAGCTTATTTCTCACGGGAAATTAAAACGGATAGAATTCAATATAGCAATAAAATGCAAGACTTGATAGGATCGATTGGGACGTATTAATAGGTATTTATTAAGGTAGGCAAATAAATTTTCAGGCGCCATATTTAAGTTTTGATATCTCGTTCAAATGCTGTAATAAACAGTAGGTACTTCGTTCATGAAGTGAAATACCGTTTCCTTTTTCTCTCTATAATTAAAAACAATGATCTCTTGAGAATTGCAGGCAATTAAGCAAACCCGATATAATAATTCATGGGGTCGTTTCGGATACGAAAGAGTCTTAAATCTAAATAAATAAAAATGAATCGCCGAAATGTATGTGCGCGCATAACTTCCGAACGACTGCAACAAATTGGATAACTATACGCGTTTCGATATCGAAGACCTTCGTACGTTTTCGTATCTCGACGTTTGCCTTCGTGTCTCGGTAGTTCTATGGTCTTAAATTATGTGAAATACGTAATAACTATCGTCGCTAACTGTAGTTAAAAGGATTAATTGTTAGCTCGTAGGTTCTAAACATTTGCGACATAATAACTGTCATAATACCCGTAATATTCGGAATTATATTGCTCCAGTATATTACAGGGAAACATTGTACGGAACCCGAGGAATTATTAGACGCACTCCCTCTGATTGACTGCCTCGTCCGGTTCTGGATTCGATTTCCAGGTCGGGCAAAGTATTATTGAGTTTTTGCGAAATGTGGGTGTACTATGGTACACCTCTGCCTAATCCTTTGAGATACAGGCGTGATGTTATGTTACCTATGTCTGGTTCTGGTATGAGTGACAGAGTCACAGAGACGAGACGACGCTCTACATGTACAAAGTTGAACTTTTTCTAGAATGTGCCATAAGTCTATGGTTTACTGTAGGTACATATTTTTGTATTACATTTCAATTGTAATAATGAAACATACCTTAAATTGTTAAAATAAATTAATTTTGGTGCAAAAAAAATCATGCATAAACGAACTTGGCGCTGCACTGCAATGCAAGCGGTACAACCAAAAAGTTTTATGATTCTATAATTCGTATTAATTGTACGTGGCTGGCCAAAAGGCCATAAAATTCTACCTAGTTACTTTAAAAAGTACTTCTCCACATACTTAATCTAAAAATAAATAATTTTCTACGTACCAATAGAAACCCTAATGTAGATAAAAGGAAATTCAAAACCGTTTTCACAGAGCCAACAAAAACCGTCGTACCCGCCCTTGCTCCTGCGTGTCAAAGGAATTTACGCATACAGCCTTACGCGATTGGTTATCATCAACCGTTTGACTAATTGACTGGCGAACAATGGCCCAGTGTGTAAAGGCATCGGGACATGTTTAGACTTTCTCTAACGTAAGTGCTAGCAGCTCCGAAATTGTTTTAGAAAATTACTAACGCGTTTTAAGTTCACTTATCGATAGCGATGGCCACTCCTACCGTTTAAAACTACTTTTAGATAAGCTGCTGCAGGGTAATTGCGCAACACACTTACAGTAGCAATGGCTTTCATTTTGACAGTTTAACAACATTCATTGCGTTATTTACGTTGTTGAGCAGATTTTTTTTGGAACATATGAAGCAATGGATTAGCAATGTCCTTCAAAATGATTCAGATTGTGACTGAAAGCGTGTTACGCAATTAGGGTGCTTTTCTTTAAGATATAGATGACGAAACTTTGGTTTATTTTAATAGATAGAAATTGTTGGTTCTGCACACGAACATACCTACGTAAAAACGGCGAACTGACAACCTCCTCTTCTGCAAATTCTGCATGCCAGTGATTTATAACATCACGCCTTATTTTATACCATAACATCATGCCTTTTTTCCCAGAAGGGTTGGGCTGGGGTGTACCCACCCATATTTTGCTAGTTAAGTCCCATGTAACAAAGGGCGAGCCTATTGCCATTAACCGGGCACAAGTCCTCCGGGCAGCTACTGAGCAAATCCAGATTGAAAAAACTTAATAACACTTTGTCAGATCTGGGAGTCGAACCCAGGACCTCATGCTCAGTACTTACTACCACTACACCGACGGCGACGAGGCAGTCCAGAATTAGGCTGCGTTTCCACCAGAGATGAGCGAGGATGCTTAGCGAGGAATGTGTGTAAAACTAACGGAGTATTCCCGAACCAATAACAACGCTAACCTAAGTTAGCGTTGTTATTGGTTCGGGAGCTTGAACTAATTCAAGCTATGAAAATGAAGCGATGTTATTGGTTTCTTTCACACACATCCCTCGCTACGCATCCTCGCACATCTCTGGTAAACTGAAGCGGACCAATCACACACGAGATGACGAGACGAGTGACGCGATGAGGATTTCAACCATTGTGATTGGTCGATTCCTGCACGTCTTCGCTCAGCTCCGCTTCAGTGGAGTCCGGGCCTTAGAGCGGTATTTTAAACTTTTGTAAACATAGTTTGCAAGTTGCAACTCAACCCATCTGCAATTTGTAAGGATTGTTTCCCAAAACTGTTTCTCAGTTTGTTTATTCTACGTAATTTGATCAGTTTGTTATCAATCAGGGATCAATTAGTCCTGGTAACAAGGAGTATCGATATCAAAGTGTATTTAATTGGCGTAAAAATGAGTTGATATCAGTATTTTTTTTCCTGCTGTATGTTAATTATTCTATCGTATTATGCAAACTGTATCGTAGTTTGATGAATTTTAGTCTTACCAAGGGGTATCGTGTTACCCAGTAACTGAGTTGTGGAGGTCAGATAGGCAGTTGCTCCATGTAAAATAGTGGTATTAAGTTGCATCCGGTTAGACTGGAAGCCGACTCCAACATAGTTTGATAAAGACTAGGTAGATTGATTGTAGTTTGGTGAAGGCATCGAATAACTTTTTTAATCTATGGTTATGGCGATATTCTATGGAAACTTACGTCGGTTTTTGCTGTACCTATATTCACTCTTTGTAGGTTTTAAGTTTTATTTAATCATTATTATTCATTAGACATTCACCAAAGATTTATTAGGTATTTACTCATATTTGTTTTTACGAACTGTCCAAATACTATCCAAATATTTACAAAATAAAAATAAAACTTTATTACAACAATATGAAGTAAAACAGATACCTACATGAGGAAATGCACATGGCAACATAAATAGTAATTCTGTTTGTTATTATATCACGAATGATGCATGTACCAGAGACGCTTACAGTAAGCAACCATGACATGCACCATAAGTTATGTTCAAGTTGATGCAATAGCGGTACCTCTGAAATATACATTTTAGGTGCATAAGACTTCCTAAAACAACAAAGGATTGATAAAGACAATCGGGAATGGAAATCGCTACAGTTTATCTATTGAATTATTTCGAAAGCTGTAGATCCTATACACTGGCTCACTACCAAACCAAGTCTCGTGTTCAGGGCTGCTTCACTTTCAACCTTTTCCCGCCACTCGTCATAACTGACAGATGACATTAATGACAGCAGCTACGTACGTCACTAATGAGACAGTGTTTGTTACATAGAGGCATAATAATAAATAAATAGATACACTACAAAAACGATGGCGATTGTCAATTGTTTTCAATCAACTGATATGTTTCTGATGAGGATTTTTCAGTGTGTGACTATTGAATGAATCGAAGATACTCCAGACAAGTGTAGTGAATATAGCAATGATATATACTATTGTTGAGTAACTCACAATAGCTAAAGCTCATTTGCATTATGCAAAAACGATTTAACTATGAAATAAACGATTGAGAACAGAAATTCCTGTATTTATGCCTCTAGGTTGCATGCCACATACATGACTTCGTCTTTCAAACTGGGTATAAATTACCGATGCAACGAGGATAGTTTCTCAATTGCACTAAACGTTCGCTGACTGATACTCATTATGCCTCATACACTCATGCTAGGTATTTCCGCTGTGAGGTAAGAATCTAAGGAATGATGCTTAGAACAAAATCTGCGCAAATATCAACATTCAAAGTTGAAATTATCGTTTTTGTTGATTGTGAACTAATGAAAAATTTTGTTGGATTGAAACTCGTAACCGTAAGTAAATGTCTCATTGAAAAGAAAATTTGACAGAATTGTCTAATAAAATATCGTGGCATTATATTATTTAATAACAGAAGCACGGATCGATTGAAGGGTAAGCTACGTTGGTCGCGGTCGTTTTATGGATGGATGACCATCCATTAAATATCGGGACCTTTCCGTGCCTCGGAAAGAACGTTATGGCTGTCATTCGTAGATCTTTGACATTCGTTAGATAAGGGTAGTCAGAAGCCCGAAAATCTGACAACCAGACCCAGTAATTGGGTTTACCCAGTAATTGGGTTGTGGGGGTTGGACTGGTAGTCGCAGCATGTAAATATTGATAGACTAGAAGCCCACCCTTACATGGAAGGCTAGGCAGATGATGATGAGAGATTTGGCCATCATTCTAGAATAATTCCTGCAATCACAGGGATCCTTTAACAAAATCTAAGCTTGCATTCTCATATTTGTCCTGCGGCTAGCTCCGCATAATCAGACATTTGAGTCGAGACAAGATGTCTTATATCTCTCGATATTCAGTTGTTGAATTTACGATGCACGATTAGAAAGGACTCGAGATTAACCACTTGAACGGAGTCGTAAATAGTAATCCTATGCTAAGATATAAAGTTTGATTTTAACTTCTGTTACAAACGCGGCTTGTAAGCGTGGCGGAGGCAGCGAAATTGGCGATAGGTCGACAGCAGTATCTATGTTCCGATGCCGAGCTGCCGACCAAATGGATGCGTAGATATTTTTTAATAATTATTATTTTTTATTAGTCTTTTAAAATCGTTACCCTCCTTTGGCTTTGCCGTAGTCGGGTAAAAAGGCTATATCTATTTGTAAATGGTTATGCTTTTTGAAGTGAACTTTCTTTAGGCGCATCTTGCGCTATTTCTGAACAGTGAACGGAACTAAATCGTCACGCTCGGGTTGGTGACGCTGAATCGGGTATACTCGGCTCCAGTCATCTGGCGACGCGGAATCGTATATTATCTTCGGCTCCAGCGTCCTAAGTGCGTAACACACTTTCAATCACAATCTGAATCATTTTGAAGGATATTGCTAATCCATTGCTTCATATGTTCGAAATATTTGTCTGCTCAACAACGTAATTAACGCAATGAATGTTGTTGAACTGTCAAAATGAAAGCTACTGTTAGTGCGACGCTCGGGTCTAGTCGGTCGGTGACGTTGAAGTTGAATCGTGTATACTCGGCGCTGAATCGTGCATACTCGGCTCCAGTGTGATGTAGATTTTGGTATTGTTAATACGTAGCCTATATTTTTTGTTCACTTTGAATTTGAATATCGAGATTTCTCCGAACAAACGAGTAGCTTTTATGTGGTAGCCTAGCTCACTGCAGGTGACCGCAGATGTGATATTTATATCAGTAACTTTATCCAAGGTAGAATTCTGTTACTATACTATTCTAATACTATGATCGAATTATATTTATTGAATTCTATCAATAGAATTCTATTGATTGAATTCTATTACTATGATTGTAGGCTATTTAAATTTTGTCTTCCAGTTCCCAAAATACATAATCAGGCCTCAGGACACAGGCCTCCCCTCGGTGAGAAGGAGTGGGCCGTAAACCAACCCACCGGGTTGGTGGATATCACAATGTCTTCGAATTTTGGGTTCTAGGCACTTCTAGAACATTCCGGTTTCCTCACGATGCCCCAAAATAGCTTCAGACTAAAACAATTCCATTCCACACTCCAAATTAGATATTTAACTTATTTCCAATAACAATTCCAAGTTATCGCTTGCTTCACAAAATTAGACCACTCGAATAACTCTCAAGTTATCTTAATGTCACTATTTGCGTAACAATAAAGCTTTGGGCGCAGACACGACTACTATTGATTTAACTTACAACTATTGTTCGAAGGATCGAGTTACAAAGCTAGCGGCTTGCGAATACTAATGGTAATCGCTCGAGGAATTTGTGTTTTATCGAATACGTTGTGTGTTTAGGTATTAAACTCTCAATAAGTGCTTGGAACATTCGGTTTAAGCTTTAATTCGGGAAATATAATACAGTTTTACAAAGTTTGGGGCCTTTTTATTTATTTTATTAGGTTCACCAACAATTGATTACACAAATACAAGTTACAACCACATAATACATTTTTAAAAGTAACATAACAGTGCAGCAATTACTTACAGGTAAACACAACATGCATAAAACAATGAATCAGTGATCAATTTCAATTTTCAGGTGGTGTAGCGCTGGAAATGCGAACGCCGCCGCGCCCGTGCAAGTTTGTTTTTCTCAACATTGCTGGGTCGGATTGTGTTGCCCCTTTGCAAAATGGTATCAGAATCAAAATCAAAAGTCATTTATTCAAACTAGGCTGAGAATCAGCACTTTTCGAACGTTAAAATTACAAAAGACAGTCCACCAAAACGCCCGCCCTTCACCACTTCCCAGTGCTTTCGCTGTGGAGAAGAAGTGGCGGAACAAACTCCCCAGCAGCAGTACAAATGAGGTACCCCTTCACAAGTATTAAATCGTATCGCTATTGGTCTATAGAACACTTCCCATAAAAATTGGGACAGTTTCCTTAAAAAAATAATTGAAATTTGTGCACTCATTAACAGCTAAAAAATATTTTAAAATAATTCTCGCTCTCTCTGCGTGTTATCGCCACAATGATATCTAAATAATAATAATAAGTATTTAATAAATAAATAAATTTAATAATAAATAAATCAATAGTAGTTCTGTAGATTCTGTCTATCCTCATTGGAAAAAGCGTGAGTGTAGTATTATATAGGTAAAGGGTTATTTGTAAAACATTAACAACCTCTCAGCAGCCTAATTGCGGAACGCCAAATCGTCAAATGATTCTGATCAGTTGGCTTCATTTCTATCACAATTGGCTTCATTTTGCGATTTTCGAATTGCGAAACTCTAGTTTATTATGAAACCAATTATGAACGTTAAGGCCCTGCGCAGAAACTAGAGTTTCGCAATTCGAAAATCGTAAAATGAAGCCAATTGTGATAGAAATGAAGCCAACTGATCAGAATCATTTGACGATTTGGCGTTCCGCAATTAGGCTGCAGGACTATATTACTTAGGTACATCATAAAATTTTATTAATTCATCAGACTTTCATACACAAACAAAAAATATTTCAATTTACCGAATTGAAATATTCGATTTTCTGTTACGACTACAAGCTCTACGCGAAGCAAAAGAAAGCGCTAGTTAGGTAAACAAACTGCCGTGTCTAGTACAACATTCAGCAGAGGGGAGCGAGGGTTAGGGTAGAACAACAAAACAACAACGAAATCATAAAGGTTTGTTATTGGTAAATGTATTATGTTTTGTAAAAGGGCATAGAGCAAAAAGTTGTTGTTTATGGTGCTAGTAATCCAGTCCTGCAAGGTTGTTAGTGTTTTACCAATAACCCTGTATAATACATCAATGGGCCATATTCAATACTAAGCAAGTACTTAACTTAGGATATTATAACACACTGACATAATACACCCTAAAGGCATAATGGAAATTCCTTAGTCGCAATCTCTTGGTGGCTTTCACTTTTTAGGGTCCTATTACGTAAATAATTTTCGTACACTATCTCGATTCGACTTTTATTGTGATCAATCAACGAAAGTAATCGTTTGTAATTGTGTGTTGGACGCGCATGATTGCTATTATCTCGACGTAAGGAATTATGAAAGTGTTTTACTATCCGAATGTTTTCGTTAGGCAATCAATCACGGCGACCGGTTGATTGATGTATTTTTAGCTAAGTGACGCTATCTAGATCTTTGCATGTATTAATGTTTGGTATTATTAAATTGATATTATAGTGAAATAATGACAGGATGCGATAGCAAAGTTTGTTCGCGCATCCATTAGTCAATGTATCGTAATTTCTTATTCAATTTATGATACAGTATCTAATATTTTATCAATAAACTTAATTTAGAACGTCTACTCTCTAAAATTAATATAATTATTGAGACTAGACTGGCGGTAGTAAAAGACGAGCGTTCCAAAACAAAAACAAGTGAATCCGAAAAAAGGTTGTCGAAAATAGTTCCTAAATGACCGAATAAACTTGCGCACTACCTACCGTCCGTTATTAACTGAAAAAAAAGGGCACTATTATCACTGATTACTGCTACAATGAGGGCCGCGGGGGCATTGTACGGTAATGACTTAACCGACACCAATTAGCTCCACTTACTCAACACTCGCCGAACTTAATGTATAGTCGACCTCGTGTACGCTTTACCACCCTAAGGTTGGATGTCACTTGCTCCACATAAAACGACAAGGTTCAAAATCAGTCATTTATTCAAATTAGTGCCGAGAATCACCACTTTTTGAACGTCAGAATTACATAAGACGTCCCCTCTACACCACATCCTCGTGCTTTAGCTGTAAAGATAAAGTGGCGCAACCAACTATGTACTCGTACCTATCTATGCAAAGTAATTAGATTAAGAAACACAAAACATTATATAAAATTACTAAATTACAATATACCATTAAAAACCCATCCATTGTTTCATTCTTTGTGAAGTTTCAATTTACTGGAAATTGTTTGTCAAAAGAGATAAAGTATTTACGAGACTGACTATATACAATATGAACGCGATAATTCACATTTCACGCTAAAGTCTCGGTTCTATGCAACGTTGCTGTAAATTAAATCAGCGCTGTACAAATTTTTTATAGAGCAATTTAGTTTCGGCTCGAAAATTGGTAAGTAAATTGTTTTTTTAGTGTTGTTGAACAGATTCAAGGTCACATTGATGGATTGGGATTTTTGTTTTCGCAAATAATAAAAAGAAAACTTTTAAAAACCGTCTTTATTCATTAATAAACGCAAAATATGATCGTTTGTCAAATTAATTTATGTAGCAAGTTACGCAGATTATTACAGGTCTAGACGATTAATTAAAACACTGAACAAAAAAGCTCTGAGAATAGACGCCTCAATTGTTAGTTTACACAACATCATGATAGATGGCGTGCCTGTGCTATTTATCAACCTTTTTGTGCAAGATATTCAATTAAACTCAAACGTAATTAAAAATATTATTAACGTAGAAAGATCACCATGTTCTAGAATAGATATTTTATAAAATGTGGATATTTTAAACGTTATTAGTTACGAACTTATGATGTTAATTTATTATGCAAACGAGTTTTAATGGACGATGGTCATGCTCATGCTACATTCCATTTACAAAATTATTCGCGTTCAATTTGTCATAGTTCGAATTTTTAAAACATTCAGCCATTATTTGTGAGTATTTTATGGTTGAAATTGTAGTTTTAAAATATGCAAATGTGGATTTGTTGATTGATAATTAAACTGTTATTAAATATTTTAATGCATGGGAATCAATAGTAAATATTTCGTTTTGAGAAAACACTGTGTCAACCGAATATTAATGTTTTATATATTTTTAGACGATATTTTAGAAGTCAAGGCAATATAATTACTTATTAGTGTGTATTTAAAAGTGTACCTATATTATGTATTTTTAATTTGAACTTTAACTTTATTGGTCTTACTTGCAATATTGGCATTAATTAAAAATGTTCGGGCTGCTACAGAAGCCGGTGCCTCATTGGACAATACCTGCTTGTTGCTCTTCACCCATTTTTCTATCCCACCATTTCCAGGCATCGCTACATGGGTAACGACGCCACAATAACAGTGGGAATAATGTGAAAAAGACTGTTTGTAAATTCTTGGATCCGAACTCGCGCTCACATACGTGGGAGGCCGCCTTCTTATCCGCGACGCCAAACGTCGTATCACAAAGTGACGGAAAAATTTGGTCCCATTCTATCAAGCTGGGAACAACGCCATCTATTGGTGTGGACTGATATCTGTCAGTTTCAGATGACAGTTTTGCAACTCTTTCTACCGTGTCCGTAGAAAAATGACGACTGCATGAATCGGTTACCAGCACTTTTCTAAAGTAGTTGTATGCGTTAGTATCAGAATCAGAATGCTTCAGTAGAGGTATCTAATCAGGGTTTTTACAAAACCACTACAAAACCGTTTCGCACTACAAGCAGCTAGGTTTCTCCACACATTTAAATTAATTCCATGACCATAACTCCTTAAACGGGAATATACAGAAAGTTGTATTGGACACTGTCACACAATGTCGCCATTTCTCGATCTATTGATAACCGTGGGATATCGTAGACTCGAGGTTTGTGGAGGAAGTGAAACAGAATCCAATCGCGGACCGGACGCTGCGTCCGCCGTGCATGAGCCATGGCATCCACTTTCCCTCTCTAACGGAGTTATGATTAGTAATAACTAGTAAAGAACTGGTAACAATGGTAACTAACGCGCCAGGTGGTGCCTAGACTCTGTTAATATCTATATTTTCAAGCTGTTAGCTTGAAGGATGGTCTGCGTAAGATGGGGATATGTTTTATGGAGGAGACGGTAGATATTCAAGCGTGAGTTAGCATTCAATGATAGGTTTATTATGTTCTAAGAAAATGGTGTAATGGTGTCTATTTTTTATGACTAATCACAAGTTTTAGCACAAGCAGCTGACTGAAATAACTGGCATTTAGCTTAAATAGGTACATAATGAAAGCTGCAACCATCGATCGTCAGCTGGCTGTGCGTTAGATATTCGATATCCTTGTTGTGTCGCGCCTAGTTTATGCCATTATATCTATGTTTTTAGACGGTAAATAGCAACTTCCTTTAGCAATTTTACCCATAAAAGACGTTAGAGTTTGAGACCGTAAAAGTAGACTTTTACTTAGGTATTTATCGTGTTTTTAATAAACCCTAAAAGCAATATTAAAAACACTGAAATATTAGCATTTATTTTTTGCCCCATTCAAATGAAGGTTTGCTATGGAGAAGCGTCAATTAAACTCTATATCTGTGGTACAGGAAACCCAATATCTGTGCCATGAACAAATATCTAATAACAACAAAAACACGTCCTGCCGTATATAAATAAGTTTCTCGTATTGGTATAACATATTTCCCACGTAACACAAGCAGTCAAAGTTCCGCCAATCACACAACAAGACAGCCGAACGATGCCGAACGGCACCGAAGCGTTATTAGATCTGCTCGACATTATCTATCATCTTGCCGGTGCCCGTAGACCCTGGGAAATGGCTGTCAGAAGACGTGACATGTGTGATCGCCATGTTTTGCTATCCAAATATTATTTTGGATCAAAGTACCTGTGGCAGATGTGAAGGGAGGCCCTCCTGCCTTCACCTTTCTGTTAGGTACATCTGCTGGGGTAGGGTAGTAGCGACTCTAAATTGGTGTGGTTTTTAAACATGTGTCAAAAGTCTGAATTCTGCAACAACGCTCAGTTTTGAATCTCAATTTAAAACTGTCTGATTTCATACTCACCCAACGACGAGTTTTACAAAGGAGGATTCTTTTAGAATAGGACCCTAAGTTTCTAGTAAAATAATATAATTATCAACTGTGGACAGTTGTTTCGAAATTGAGTTTGGTTTCCATCTAATCTACTTAGGGGCTGATTTTTTCATCGCCAGATATCTTTTATTCGAGGAATAAAATTAACGTTTGACAGTTTTTGTATGAAATAACTGTTAAAATTTCAAAATAATTTCTCGAATAAAGTTATCAGATGATTGAAAAATCAGCTCTTAGTTCTTTAATTTATGAGCTAGGTACGCTACAGTTATCTTTAGGTACTTACAGCTTTCTTATTTTTCTCTATAGACTTCTAGTGCTTAAATGGAATACGTCTTACTTTCACTTTCTTTACGACGCTGATGCAACTTTAATCCCATCCATTTATTTCGGAGACCTTTCGTATATCATTTACTTGTCATATATTTCGTAACGTATTTTTTTTATCGGAACTGTCACAGTCCAATGGACATTTCTCTCCGAGATATGTTCGGTCCATGTGTTATTCAGTAACAAGGTCCGTTGTTAAGAGATTGTAGAAGACAACTTATAATAATTGGGTGTCCTGACATTACACACGATTTCACCACTTTCTTTGTATCAAATAAATATCACTGAAGTATCACAAGTGTCGAGAACATAGGTAAATTAATGACGTCTTTTATTACGGGGGCGTAAGGTGCAAAATTGTGGGGAAGATAGTCTCAAATGAGTAGGTAACAGTCGCCTTCAGTAACGGGATTATTTCGAAGAAACGGCCATTGAAGCCCTTCGTTTCATCTCTAATTGCTTCTGGGGAACTGATGTTATTAAATTTGAGGATCCTCGCATCGATCCGCGGCGTTTTTATGTTGCCATGTAATACTGAAATATTGCTTTATTTTATTTATTGCTGGGGTAACACCGAGCCACGGCGTCTTTGGGGCTTAAGCTACCTGATGACCATTGTGCGCTTTGTAAATTAACTGTAAGAGGGGATTGTTTTATAATTTAACTAACTTTAAGTTTTACGGGAGCTTAATTAGGGGTAATTGCTCTGTAATACATCATCTGCCTTTTTCCAACTATGTTGGGTTCGGCAGTCTAACCGGATGCAGCTGAATAGTAGGTACCTAGTAGGTATAGTATTTTACATAGAGCGATTGCCTATCTGACCTCCAACCCAGTTACTAGGTAATACCATACCCCTTGATAAGACTGGTTGTCAGACTATGCTTTCCGAGGTACGACGTGGATGGGCGATCTTTACATACCAAGACCCGTCTTGGTATGTAAAGATGGCCACCCATCCACGGACCAACCGCGGCAAGTGTAGCTTAACAGGTTAAACTAAGCAGGCTAAGTTATAACAGCCGTAGGATTAATTAGGATCAATGTACCGTGCGGCTGTTATTGCTTAGCCACAAGAACCTCGATAGTTATTACTTTTTAACCGACTTCAAAAAAAGAGGTTCTGTATTCGACCCTGTATGTAGGTATGTTTGTATGTCCGCGATTTTCCTAAAAACTAATGAACAAGCTTTGATGTTTGTTTCATTAACGTGATTAGTACAGGGAACAGTAATTTGGTTGCCTACGAAAATAAATGGATATGTAATTAGTTGATGATTTCATGTTTTGTATATTAATAACAAACTACTAAAATATTACTACGCACAGTTCCACCCAAAATTAGCTTTTAACAATTTCACAATCGTGCACAAAGCAACAAACGTGAAATGATCGGTAAAAGTTACGGTTTTGTTTACCGTAACCGCTCCCCGTTCACCCCTAGGGAAGATGTCTAACCGAAAAACAGGGAGTTTCATGTTCCAACTAGTTAAAAACTCCGATGCTGCTCGCTTTTATACCTTTATCAAACAAATCTACTAAAAAGGATAATACGTTGATTTTCATACTTTGGAATTTTGATTAAAATAATTAAGAGTGCCTCAGTGGTCGCGGGGTCCTAGAATCGTTTCTTGGACTGGGAATGCTGTGTTATACGTTTTTCCATTAAATGACATACTAGGTACATAAGATTCATATCATTCCAACATCAACTCTACCTAAAGTCTATTCAAACTTGTTTTAAATTAATATTAATTCAAGTTACACAAATATCAACTTTATTTTAAACGTAATTAAGTTGATTTCAGAGTGACTAGCACTATTGAAAAAGTTATAAAATTGTTTGAAGTTGTAGCGTAAGTAGGATTTAAAGTTATTTTTCTATAAACTCATATTTGTTTACATTTTTGGCAAATAAATCGCGAATGCAGATTACAGTAGGTAAACCTACGCCTAACCTACTTTACTTTTATTTTGATTTGACAGTTCAACAACATTCATTGCGTAATTTACGTTGTTGAGCAGAAAAAAATTTCGAACATATGAAGCAATGGATTAGCAATATCCTTCAAAATTATTCAGATAGTGATTGAAAGTGTGTAGGTACCTAAAGCAATTAGGGAGCAAATTCTCAAATTAAAAGTTACAGACAGAATAGTTAAAAATACAGTTACAAACAAACCGACACTCCTACATCTATACGTATGACTTTACAAAACAATACACCGATGAAAAGGGAGTTTCAAATGTTAAAATTCAGTTTGTGGCTTGTTGCACGAATTTGGGTTGCCAACTAACTAGCATGTGAAAATTTTATGGATACACGAAGGTTTTACCTACCGCTATTATTTTAATGTAATACTGGTACATTTGGTAAATTAATTTTGCGTGTTTTAATTAATACTTTACATTTGAGTAGGTAGGCGTCTTATCTAACAAACTACTTTTATTTAGGACATATAGTGACCTTTTTGGTAGGCGCTTGTGGCTAAGTAATAACAGCCGCACGGGTCAATCGATCAGGTTAAGCTACGCTTGCCGCGGTTAGCCCGTGGATGGATGACCATCTTTACATATCAAGGCCCCTCGCGTGCCTCGGAAATCACGTTAAGCCGTTGGTCCCGGCTGTTATTCGCGGATCTTTGACAGTCGTTACGGGTAGTCAAAAGTCTGACAACCAGTCTTGCCAAAGGGTATGTGTTACCCAGTAACTGGGTTGTGGAGGTCAGACTGGTCAGACAGGCAGTCGCTCCATGTAAAATACTGGTATTCAGTTGCATCTGGTTAGACTAGATGACCTCATTGGTGATGTTCTCCAGAAAGGTCAAGAGCGTAGTATCACAGGTGATAGTACTCACAGAATAAGAATCAACCGGAATCTGATTTTGCGTAGTAGGTACTCGCAACCGGCGCGCGGCGTGCGTGTATGACGTGCCGGGTCTATTCTGTAAAAGTATCATCGTGAAGACTTAGGTGAAGTGAGTTGTCAAAATCCCTAGCATGAGGTGGAATGACCCAGCTCACTTCAAGTCCCCGTCATCTAAGTTTTCACGATGAAATTTTTACAGAATAGTTCAGCAGATGTATGAACGTAAACGAAGCAGAAGGAGTATGCAAGTTTCTTTAGTTTCTTATTAAATGTCTTGGCAATAGCTTTAAAAAAAAAAAACAAAAGTAATTTATTCAAATTAGGCTGAGAATCAGTACTTTTCTACCGTCAAAATTACATAAGACAGTCCCCCAAAACGCCCGCTCTCACCACTTCCTAGTGCTTTCGCTGGGGAGAAGAAGTGGCGCAACAAACTCCCCAGTAGAATTTATGACCTGAACTTTTATTTACTATTGCAGATAACTAAGTATTGAGTTTCAATTTCAGTTGAGCCTAGTAATAAAATTTAATTTATATTCCACGGCTATTGTTAAAAACGTATTAAAATTACAATATCTCGTTAACAGTTAAACCGTGACTACAACAGCTGGAACCCAAGTTGTGTTAGGACACAGTAGACACATATTTATACTGTGGTTAGGATCTATAAATAAAATAGATTGACATGTAATTCACTGTTCAGTCAGGTCAGTAAGCAATACCTACCAACCCAGGTAGGGTTGGTAGGTATTGCTTACTGACCTGACTGTTTCAATTGGTTTCATTGAACAGTTTTTGCAATATAGGAACTAATGCCTAATTGAAAAGCTGTTGTAAGAATTCAGGCGCAACTCGCAACGCAGCCTGCTTGTATGAACGTAAATTATGCAAAAGGAATAAGTGAAGATCGTAGCAGGTGACGTTCTGTACTCTCTGCTTACCCTCATGGGAAGAAGGCGTGAGTTTATGTACTTATGTGTACGCACGCCAGCACATCAAGCTACTACAATATGTCAAATTTCTTTAATAGGTTTTCAACTTTATTGCTAAAGCATAAGGTTTAAAGTTGATTGTGAAAATTTGACAGTTTCGGGTAGCTTGATTTGCTGGCGTCTGTACAAAAAATAATTTCGTGATTTTATCGTAGTTTAAAAACCCACAAAAGGGTGTTCCTCTGGCACTCTTTTACCTCATATACAGTCGTGACTCCTCATACTTGTGACGCGAAATTTCTTCCCAATTAAAATCCCATAACGGTAAAAATTTCCATCAATTATAATTTAATTTCAATATTTTTTTATGAAGTCCCTACCCAAATTACGCATCGCATAACTACTGGATAATAAATTCATGTAACAATATACGACAAAATTTAAAATGTAATTAAAATGGCCGACTTGCCGTGGGGAGGGCCGACATCATTAAACGGTCAGGTAATTAGCAATTTTGTAAATGGTCTTATTCATTATTTTGTTGGGGCCTAAATTAATGCGGCTGTAAAAAAGTCGCCTCTTCAGAACGTACCTTGTTGTTCGTAATTTGTATGCTCCTTGCCTTATTTTTTTATTAGTCGCACGATAGGACGGAAGAATGTTGCTACTGTAAAAAAAAGTTTATCTCGGAATTTTCATTATGGATTTGTTGGGCAATTTAATTTTTTCATAGGCGTTTTTTATAAAATTAAAAATGTAAGTATCGGCAAATATAGAGGACGATATTTTGAACATAAGATAGATTATCGGCCTGCAGGTAGGTATCAATAATACCGAATGCAGCACTTGCAGCAGTAATATTTCATTATGCACAGATTATTCTATTATTTGTGGTCTGTGGTCGCTGACGTCATTAGGTATCACAACAGATAATTCCCGATATTGAAACATATCTATTGTAGCTAATTAACACAAAACACTAAATTATTATTTTATTGCCTACGTTTGCGGCAATCGCATGAATTATAGTCGACACTAAACAATGATTAAACAATTCTTGCCTATTGAATTCAATGAAATCATTTTAGTGCAAATTAACAGATTGAAAATGATTTTGGCGAGTTCATTTACTTGGGTATTAATTGGACCAAAGCGTTACGGTGATTGGTGAATTTATGTAGCTGTCCGATTTGATCTAAATGCATAATGTATTTTAATTTAACTATTTATTTTTATTAAGCATTGAGCATAATTAATTCTAGGTAAACTTTACGGTTGGTTTTCATTTGGTAATAAACTTAGCCGTGTTGCTTAGGTGTGTGCACCTGAATGCGGTCTTACCTGCAAACAAAAGAAAATTGCCATTAGAAAAAAACAATTAAAACAAAACAGATAATCACAAACTAGATAGTAACCGTAGTGACAGACGGTATCTGCATAGCAATAAAACAAACAAAAAAACATGTTGACGGGCGAAATTATGTACCTACTTATCTATTAAATTTTAATAACCATGTAGGTTATACTGTAGTATATTACACTATAACACCTGCTTGCTCTTTCACTTCTAATTTTAAACAATCAAAACCATAACTAAAGCAAATTTATAATCCATCCCACACACAACAATTACACACTTCATACGTTCATGCAACAACAAAACGCAATTAAAAAAAGAATTACAATGACTCGTGCATCTGCATACGTGAGCCGGCTTCGGCAGGGTACAGACGATCGTGACTAGCCAGTGGGTCAAGTCGATCTATTAAATGGTAATGGTTTACTGTTCGACAAGCACGTACTTGCGAACGTTCGGGGAACAACAGATCAAATATGTCGAGGGCCCAGTGAAGACGACTGTCGCCTTTAATGGGACATCTACTATGCGAGTGAGAGATAGGCTTGAAGTTGCTAGTAGATCGCAATTTGGTTAGCAAATATGCTCACTTCTATCATTAAGTAGGTATCTTTAGGTAAGTAGTCAGAAGATAAAGCAATGTTTTTAATGAACCTTAAAATTGCCAGTTTTTCAGTTCGAAAATGAACCAAATAAGACGTAAAATATTAATAAATGACATTCGGGACTTTCATAAACTTGAAACGGATGAAACCTTGTTCCTTATTTAGAGTATAATGAATATAATATGGAGTGACATTTCATCCTTCCTCACTTACGAACGCTATGTTAAATTAGAATTACTTTTCATTACGTTTATATTTTATCTCCGTGCCGTGCAATACGTCAACATGTCGTACGCAATAACCCGCTCCATTGCTATCCATACTTCTACAGATATTTTGTCTCTCAGTTAGCTGCTAATTCTACGGTTGTCTGAACATGTTTTAAAGCGTATCGTGTTAAAATGACAGTTTCAATAACCTGTTTATGAAACATAAAATATATTACTTATTGCAGTTTCTCTTAATTCAAAGCTGCCGAAACAATATAAAATCTTTGATTATTATATAATCAAAGTATGTATCAAATTTTAGGTTAGGAATTTTGGCGCCAAACATATGGAGAAAGCGTGCCGTCTCGACCGTGAGGCAAAATAGATTGGTGTCAGTGCTCGAGAAGTGGTATAAAAAATGTTTTGATTTGTGAATACGCTTTCAATGTCATTGTTAAGTTTGGGTGAAACATTACTGCCACATATTATTTCGTCTAGTGAATACTTGAGAATATTGAATGCTTTGATGGAATCTATTCCGCTTTAGTGAAAATAGCCATCTCTGTCTTCAGTGCATCTGGAAATTATTACTCCTGGTTCCGCATCATTAACATTTCCGGATGAAAGGGACTTTGCTCTTTCCACATCTGTTATACCTATCAATGTGACGTGCCAAGTCCACTACCGTCTAGTGATGAACTAATTCAAGTCATAGAAACTGCGAATTCAGGTAGGTATTATTTTGAAACTTGTGTCCTAGTCCTTCATATGCTTTATCTCCAAATTGATCGCCAAGGCACTGTTACTTTGGAAGTTGGTAAAACCAGATTTGGTGAAGTCTTCCACTCTTAACTTCTAAAAGCTAATAAATCCTAATTAAAACATCATTAGCGGCGTTGTATTTTTAATCCCCATTCAAGTTTGTGCTTTGAAGTTCTATTTGCGTCTTAAAGTTCATTTACCTACATTCAAGATGATGGATTGCACTGTTTGTCGTTTAACAATAATTTATACTCAAGTTATGCTGTATTAAAATGCCAAAATGGTAAGCCGTAAGACGCCCGATTATTGGCTGTCAGTTATGTAGATTTTTTTTCTCTATTAAACGTAACTGCTTGTGAAAGGCAAATATGTCTATTAGAAAAGATTATTAAGGAAATATGTAGCAACAACGATGAAGAGTACAATCAAAGACATTGGCTGAAACGGTCCAGCATGATTTAAGTACATAAAAAAACCTCAAACATATGAAATTATTAGCGAAGACGATAATGTATAAGCACCAACTAACGTAGCTACGGACATTAGCAGGTCATTCCACCCTAAATAAATTGAAGTTGTATCAAAATGCAAATAGGAGTAACATAGCGATTTGTCCGTGGCAGATTATAATCTGAGATGAATGTATCATTGTGCATTCGGCCCGCTGGATGCTGGATAAATAGTGCCAATTGCTGGAGCAAATTGTCGCTATTTGTTTGTGAAACTGAGCTTTGTGACAGTTTGAGACACATTTTGTGTTCCGAATTACGTTTCTGGGATTAGATTCGTGTAGACTGTAGAAGGACCATGTTTGTATTGCTAGAATTAGGACGTTTTGCATTTTCACTTGGGTTATTTCGTATTGTTTGGCTACTGTCTCATTGGCCAAGTTTAGCCAAGATGTCAAACGTGAGATGCTCTTGAAGTCTAATTATATTTTCTGTTGCGAAACTCTTTAGATTTGCATATAGCAATGAGCTTGCTAAGGAAAAATCATTGCGAAATACATGACTTCATTTGTTTTCGTGTCTTCCTATACTGAGAATGATGACAGAAACATTTGAAACAAAAAACTAACGATACCAAAGCCAATATGCTGTTGTTACCCCGGTGACATACTTGTCTCGTCTGATGACAACTGGTATGATGGCGCCAATGAAACAGGTTCCATATTTATGTAACCTCCTTACGAATTCTCTGATTAATATTCACAACGCACGTGTCAGTTGTTTAAATATGTACCGTATTTTAATAATTTTAATATTTGAGTAAGTGCTTATCGTGATAAATTACATAAAATATGTTGTCGTGTTTACTGTGGGATTAACCTAATGAACCATTACGGTAACTCCTCCGAGAATACAGTAGCAGAACTCTTTGAAATATAGCTTTATTGGTATTTGGTATTCTATATTGTCCTACTACCGAGTAGAAACATTACTCCTCATCCCTCTTCGTTACCATTTTCATCTAGGTCTGTTTCGACCGCTTAACCTCTATTCTGTGCCTTTATTGCTACATAGTTCTGCAGGATAATTGCGTAGCGTAACACACTAACAATAGGTATGACTTTAATTTTGACAGTTCAATAACATTCATTGCATTACTTACGTTGCTGAGCAGACAAATTTTTCGAATATATGAAGCTATGGATTATCAATTTCCTTCAAAATGATTCAGATTGTGATTGATAGTGGGTTACGCAATTAGGGTGCTGGAGGGTCAGTAACCTTTACATCCATTTCATCTTCCAATATAGCCATTAAAATTACATGTCATTTCAAAATCGCCTATTTGATTACTTTCGGGAAATACGTACGAGAGGTTTCACCACGTTTACCAGCAGAAGTTATGTCTATAACCAGTAGTGGCAGGTAAAGCTACCAGTACACGGCCACTGATAGCCTATGACACGGGATTACTTGAGTACATAACATGTTTACTGCCAGTAAATTTTCAGATTATCGACTTATCATAGATTTCTTGCTGTGAAATTATTATAGCGCTGTATCTGACGTATGCGTTGAAAGGTGGAAGTGATGTTTGTTAAATTTTATATGAAGATGTTGGCCAAAATTTATACGGACGTTTTTGGAGACTGGTAAACCCAAAATACCTTTTTCAGTTTCTAAATCTTGAAAACTCCAATCCATTTAGAATTTATCAAGAAAAAAAGTGCCGCTTAAGTGTCGTTTTGTTTTGTATTTATTTGTACAATAAGTTCGTCGTTTGAATAGTCATCTATAGGTACTATAGAAGAAAATTCTTAGAAAAAGATACCTATGAATTAAGATCATCCACGATTTGAACATCACAAATATTTTTCATATCCTTATAGAAAACATAAGATACAGCCTAAAATCGATTTCGCGGTAGAATGACGCGATCCTTGCATCGCGCGATGCCAATATCCGTTTGGTGTTTAAAAAAAAATTGCAACCTTCTGAGTCATTGCTGGCAACACTAACAGGTTTTGTTCTGACATCATCCTGTTCTCACCGTGGCTGTAGAAGTCACGTAAGTAAGACCGCGATAGTGAAGTAGCCTGCCTATCGTTGCAAGGTTGAGTTAATTCTAGGTATTGTAACTTCTGCGTATTGTGCTTCATTTGCATTTGTTGATAGCTCTTTTCCTTTTCATTGTTTTTTACCGATGTGAGGTATTCTCATATACCATTTTTTTATATAACTTGGGTACTTTATCTTTCTCATTGTATTTTCTACATCATTAAAGAGATCTATCAGAGGGATTACTTACAAAATGTATACAATGTGGAGACAGCAATACGAACATGGAATGAGAACGCTGGTAATACTAATATAAGAGTATTTTAGACAAGCATAGATTCGAAATAAAAAAAGTGATTTTATAAACAAACTAAATTGTAGTGATGGGCCGACTATGGAGGACCATGTTTAACTAGATATAGTAGCCAAACTAATGGATATATTTGATAGAATTTTCGTATGCAGGCTGAGAACCTGGGAACGGCATAAGATATACGCAGTTTAATAATAATTGATAGTCATCTGCACCTTGTATAAGTAATAAAAGAGTAAAAATCTTGATCGTAGAAATAGAAAAGCAAATACATAAAATTACTAAAATAACAGTCATAACACAAATTTAATTAGTTATACACCAAGCAGATAAGCATCAATCAAATCCAGTCCTAAGAAAAACACATTAAATCAAACGCGAGATCGCTAATATAAGTAAAATAAATAGCCCCTCCGTTGATAGATATTGAAACACAGATCTCGATGTGTTCCATAATCAATCAGTTAGGAACTACTGCCCACTGATTTACTACGTTTATTACCCATATTATTTATTTATTATATTGAATGATACATGTTTCTCGCTATCTATTATTGCATACAGAGAAATCTCTGTCTTTATAGCTTCAAGGAAAGCCTATATCTTCAAACGGGTTGCAAATACTTTCTTCGAGAAAAATCTGTAATTGTTAATGAATGGTTTATGATTGGTTAAGGAAATTGATATAATTTCCTTGGTAAATGAAGTTTAATTAAGTATCTTGTTTTATGGCATCTGTGTGTTTATGCTCGTTAAAGGCATGATTGGATTATTGATTTCTATTGCAATGAAGGTGCATTTGGAGGGGCTGTTAATTAAAATATAGCTAGACGATATAGCTAGACTTTAAACAAACATTTGAAAGGCTCAGCTTCCTACAATGAAGGAATTGAACTCGTTAGTCTGTGACCCTAAACACAAAAGGTGCATCGCTGCTGCGAATTGGGTCGTCAGATTTACGTTAAAGAGATATTCTGCGTGCGAACAGCAAAAGTATCGTTGTTACTACATAAGTATAGGGATTAGTGTTTTGTTCGCTAGATGGCACACAGCAGGGGTCAAAAAGCTATCTGACAATCGTAAAACCGGATCGTCGCTTGTATCCCAACAAAGCATGGCCCGAGATGCAGTTTTGCATTACGAAAACAGTATGCATCCTGCCTCGGTCTTCGGGGCCCTAAAATGTAGCATGAACAAGATTGTTCCATTTAAAGTTTATTCCCGGCGGTGTGGTACGATTTAAATTGTGATAGTCTTAAGTGGATGTTCACAGGTACCCGCACTATATTAGGTGCGTAACTTACACAGAGAGAATACTTAGGTACTTGTTCAGTTTGCGACCGACCTTACTCCTTAGCGAAATAAATAGAGGTGTTGTGTTACTTCATAAGGGTTTGAGTGGGTTTGTAACTTTTATGTTAGGTTGCTAGTTCAGTGTCTAACTATATTTTTTCTTTATACGACATTTACGAGTTTCCAGGGAAAATATGTTGGTAGATCACGCCCACTTTCTCTTTCAATGTGGCTATCCTGATCAAGTTTGTTGTTAACTATAAAAAAGGCTATATTTAAAAGTTTAATCTTAAATGTTTTTACATATAAATCGTCACTGTCAAAATATTTAGGTCCAGCTTTCCAATAGGTCTACTTAAAAACACTGCAATACCCCATATTTTCCCAAAATATGAATGTAAAACACAATTTGAATAAATAAAATTGAAATCGAACTCCCGTATTTACCCAACTCGATTTTTCTCAATTGAAGTGTCATGAGCACATTTTAACGTCCAGCGGGCGATGTTAGCCGTATTGTGGCGCGGTATTGGGCGATGTTAACAAATGTTATCGACTGGCCGTGCCGTTGACATGGCCGTTATTAATGATACCACTATCTACACCGGTAATATCTAACAATATTCGGTACATGCGATATTATTGTTTTTGTCGTCAGTTTTATGAGGTTGGGTGGTCCAGGGGATTTGATTACGTGACAGTAATGTGAGACTGTGTTTGTTTTACTGGCTTCACTGGCTGAAGTGAAAGTTTGAGATGGAGAACTGTAATTCTTACTAAGGTTTAAGACAATTGGTAATTTACCACTTAAAGCTCCAACTTCTTCATTCCAAGAAAATACGGTAACGGTCCAAAAAGATGCGCCCACGACTTCCTTATCCATGATTCAATTAAAGATTAAAACTTTTCAATGCCCTCACAAGAAATCGTGTGCAAAAAGATGAATTCTTCCTTCTTCCAGCGTAGATTGAATGCCATCGTCCGTTTATGTGGTGCGACCATAAAACGTGTCACGTGATTGCTATCGGCATTCCTCTCCCTATCTGAGGGTATTTACGGCGAAATTTTATCACAAGCCAGTATGAAAGAGGGACAGGTTTCAGTCGACGTGGGACGAACTGGCCGGCTGGACCCGCTTATACAGGGTGTTACGGAAAGGGTATATCAATACAAACGGGTTGAAGAGTGTATCTGGTCTAGAACCTCTGTACAAAATTTCAGCTCAAAAGCATTAACTTTGAAAATGCTTAATATCTTTTTTATATCGACATCACGGCGCTGCACTGGCGCGCGGCGGCGTGATGTGCGTGTACGAGGCGCACAGACACACTACAGATAATGGATAATGACCCTCGTAGTGCGGTGACACGTTTGTTATGATTTCAATTTAATAAACTATCGAAATAAAAAAATATTAAGCATTTTCAAAGTTACTGCTTTTGAGCTGAAATTTTGTACAGAGATTCTAGACCAGACACACTCTTCAACCCGTTTGTATTGATATACCCTTTCTGTAACACCCTGTATAAGCTTCGGTATTAAGTGTTGAATGTGTACATTTAAATTTGTGTCGCCGTCTCAAGGGCATTTTGTGTATCTGGAGCGTGGGTGATGGCTTCCAATTTTTTTTTGTTACTCTTTGTCCCTTTGATTTCTATATTGTGGGATCTGAGATTGATAAATGCCTCAAACTCATTTGTTTTATTAGGTACGATCAAATTCCTTTGATTCAAGTAGGGTGCGCTTTTTATGTGTCCGCTATAAAGTGCGCAGTACCTAGTAGATTAATGTTTAATTAACTCCTTCCTGAGCTGCCGATGCCTGCCTACTAAATCGTCTTAATGTTTAAGCATGTGAAATCTGATTAAGTTGTCGTCGGACGGCTAGGTTTCATTATAATGCCTTCAATAATGTCCTGCCTCTAAATGTCTTATACGCAATTACTGTCAATGGTGTTACAACATTACCATTTATTCGCACCTTAAGGTGTTAATTTAGTTATTGGAGATTTATTTATAGAACAAGTCTTGCCAACAACAGGTTTGTAATGTGTTGAGGAAATAACTATGTCACTAAAGTAAACATACGACGGGAACCGTATTAATTTTGATAAATTGTCGTATAGGCGCCGTATTTCAATATGGCGGAGTGCATTGCACAGAGTTGTGCGCAGGCGCACCGCGCACGCAGCTTGTTACCGCGTTCAGGCAGCTCGCGCGCATTTTTCACAAAGATGGCGGGCGTATGTTACCTCATGGCGCCAACCCACTCGATAACCGATGTACGAACGATTTATGATGCCTGAGTCCATTTTATTAGTTCTGCACTCAATCGACAGTCGGACGAATTTAATGGAATGCTTTATTAAAAATAAGTTATGTCTACACCGCCGCGCCGTGCCATTAAACGGTTTGAATTATGTTATGATCGGTCAGTTGTTTGTCGGTGCTGTATATCAAAGTGCCTTTATTTGAAAACAAAAGTGATCATACGATAGATCAACGGTTTATTGTCATTTATAAAGGATTATATTGGCAACACCTGGAGTCCTGAATAGAGAGCTTTTCCTATTCTAAAGCGTTGGTAATAAAACGAAGTATTTAACTTAACCATCGGTAGTTCGACGGCTGTAATTCAATAGAGGACTCTGAGCACATTTAGAGAGTTTGGCTTTCCTGAGAGCAGTGCTAATAACTCGTTACTAACTGTATTACCTAGGCGAAGTCATAAATGTGTCCACACTGGATAACGATATTAGGCGAGCAGTTAGCTTTTAGGATATGAAGATATAAAAGACGTTCACTAAATCTAATAAACTGCCGCAATTCAGGATAACGCTATTTATGTACCTTAGATCATATTTTAGTAAACGTAGGTAGTAATTTTTTTAATCTTCTTGAACTTTGCAAAAAAGTGTATTGAACTTTACCTGCTGCGAGTGGTGGGGGGCATAAAAAACGCGAGTGCATAAGTGATTTATCGTCAGTATCGTCGCGTCGTTCGTGGGCGTCATATCTCTCTGATAAAGTAGTTCTAGTGATCTTAGTTCCGACTTGCAGTTCAATCTCGAGTTAGCATCTTTCAATCTAATGGGTTTTCGTTACAATGATTCATGGTTTGTTTATACAAAGAGAAAGCGAGGATTTGCTATTCAAATGACAATTCTATTTTAGTGTTCCGCAAATGCATGTGTATGTTTGTTTATTTAGATGTTATGATTTATTGTAATGGTTTTACTATTAGTATGCTATAATATTGGACATTGACGGTTGGACACGAGTCTCAAATAAATCTTTAGTTATTGCTTTTGCTTCTGTTTGCAGTGAGTATACGATGAAATAAATTATAAGTAGTATCGTTCTGAGCGATTAGTATCTTTGAGTGAACTTTACACCCTGTTCCTCATGCCTCTATATAATATGCAAGCAGGCAATTTGTGTAAAAGATTTCATCACCACTGCTCTCAAAACGGTAAAGGAAAACATTGTGAGGAAACCCTAGAACTAGAACCAAAAATTCGAAGACGGTATAACATCCGCCAACCTGCACTGGGCCCGCGTGGTGGTTTATGGCCCACTCCCTCTCTCAGAGAGGAGGCCTGTGTCCCAGCAGTGGGAACATTATAGGCTGCTTATGCTTATGCTAGTATCGTTTTTAACGATATTATTCTATTGCCTTATAAACTCTTTAGAGTCATCATCATCTGCCTAGCCTTTTCCCAACTATGTTAGGGTCGGCTTCCAGTCTAACCGGATGCAGCTGAACACCATTAGGTACATATTTTACATGGAGCGACTGCCTATCTGCCCTCCATAACACAGTTACTGGGTAATACGATACCCCTTGGTAAGACTGGTTGTCAGACTTTCGGGCTTCTGACGACCCGTAACGACTATCAAAGATCCACGAGTGACAGCCGGGACCAACGGCTTAACGTGCTTTCCGAGGCACGGAGGGGTCTTGGTATGTGAAGATGGTGAACCTATCCACAGACCAACCGCGGCAAGCGTAGCTTAACCTGATCGATCTGATCGAACTCTTTAGAGTCATATAGCACTATTTCTTTTTGTCTTACTTCCCTGACACTGTTTCCAGGGCTTAGTTCACGTTAACCTACTATCGCATACTTCGTTCCACATTCCCCTACACATTTGGAAGTTCATGTTTTCTAACTGAAAGACTTATTGGTACACTGGTTTGAATGTAACAGACATTTTCTACACTAACGATTAGCTTGTCTTGATTATGTTATATCCGTACTCGGGAGATACATGTTACTCAAGAACTGACTGGAATCAGTCAATTATACCATATTGGTTTACGCAAAACAGCTAGAGGTGAGACCTAGAAAGCGATTCTGCAAGTTTATATGGGTATGTAGAAAAACGTCTTTCTGTTCAGTATGTAAATGAATTAATTACTGACACCTAGTGTGGTGTTGATACAGATTTACATGTTAATATTGATTGAGATTCGCGTAAATTTTGTTTTCGTTTGGTTTTATTACAATATTAAGTAAATGTAATCTTTCGTTAGTGTTACTTGGTAAATGAAATAGGTAGGGCCCTTTTCATTAAAATGCCTAGGCACTCTTAATTCGGAATGTTTTTGCAGTCTCTGAATATGACTGGCATATATTAACCGGTCTAAAACATCTTCGTTGTCCCAATTTTTGTAGGTACCGCCTTACCATTAAGGCTCTGACTAATACCTCAAAATTTCGTAACCCATAATAGTTTACAACTCGCTAAAGAAACACAAAGATACGAACTGAAATGTAAATGAACGATAATTAGAACTTTACTACGCAAGGCGCCATACCATTTGGCCTAGCCGAGAAAACTGCCGGAAATGACGCATTTGAGTGTATTTGACAGATTTTTTTGGTTCTTACTACTGTCATTTGTTTTAATATGGTAATAAGGAGCTGGTGGAAAGTAAAAGTGTCATGTTTAGTTAAAGAATCTTGTTGACCAGCTGAAATTCTTGAAATTTTTGCTGTTGCAAACATGAGTTGAATTTAACGGTGATGAATCAGCCGCTGATGTTGTCATATTGTTGAGTGGTATGTCAATAAAAAGCGTATGTCCTACCCAGGGTTCAAAGTATCCTCATACCAAATTTCATTAAAATCGGTCTAGGCTTTTCGGAGATTAGCCGGAACAAACAGACACAGACAAAAATTATAAAAACAGTTATTTTGGCATTACGAACAGGCACTTCAATATTATTTATTTGTATAGATAAGGTTAAAAAATGTAAAATCGAATTGAAACACTAATGAAAAAACTAAAACAAGTGCAGCATTTTACAAGTCCACAAAAATGAGGTCATTTTAATAGGAAACATAAATGTAGGAACTGCTACTTCCTATTAATTCCAAAACAATAAAATAAAAACTACATGCACTAAAGTATATTATCACACTAATATTATAAAGGCGAAAGTTTGTGAGTGTGTGTGTTTATATGTTTGTTACGTCTTCACGCTTAAACTGCTGAACCGATTTAGATGAAATTGGGTATAGAGATAGTTTGAGTCCCGGAAAAGGACATAGGATACTTTTTCTCCCGATATTCCCACGGGATCGACATTTACGCGGGTGAAACCGCGGGGCGCAGCTAGTTATCAATAAAAAATAATTGAATCATTTAGCCGTCAGTGCTGACGTGATAACCTGCAATAGAACCAATAAAGCCCTCCATCCACCGCAGTGCTATAGGCTATAATTATTGCACCGCTGTGTAAATCGTCATTATGATAGAAATCGGTGACTGAAACACTGCGGGTCCTGCTATAATTGAGCAGTTGTGTATAGCAATACAAATAAATATACTTAGTTTGTAATAACCCTAAATACTGACACTGTTAGCAGTTAATTGTGTCCCTTTATATTTTGTCTGCTTTTGTTGCCATGTTTACATAATTTACTGTTTTAGTACCAACATTAAAGCATTTGTAATCGTTTAGTTTAGTTACAAAATTATTGCGGCTGTTTTACATCTGAGAGGTAAAGCGGTCTTGGAAAACGTAGCCAGATTTAAGCGAACACTTTAATCTGCATTCGCAACTTATTTGCCATAAGTGTAAACAAATATGAGTTTATGGAAAAGTAACTTTAATTTCTACAAAGTAAAGTTCAGTTTACGCTACAACTTCAAACATTTTTATAACTTTTTCAATAGTGCTAGTCAATCTGAAATCAACTTAACAATAAAGTAAAATACAGCGTACAAGGTAGTCAAAAGCCTCGTATTCAACCAATTAAAGTTTGTCAATTTTCTCTATTGCTTGATGACAAAAGACAATATAACTATATTGCGTAAAGGACGCTATGTAGGGGCCACCGATTTTCTAGGAAACTGTAGCTTAAGCTAATAAAACACTAAGTAAGGAGGTTCATCTCAGCCAGTTTTGAAAAGAAAACAGACAGCGTCTGAGATTGCGAAAACCTCAAAGAAGTTCTTACTTCCCATTCACAAAGAAGCAGCCTTCTAAGGTTTCCGACAAGGAAGTGCAGCAAAAATAAATGTAATAAAACCTAGTCTCATATCTAGAGTTCAAAGGAGTTAATATAAATCTGGCGAGTGGAAATTCTTACAATTTCGTTATGTTCGTCCATCTGTTACTCCCCTTATAAGTCGTAGTTTGCGTCGGTGCGTGACATTTCATAGTAAAAATGACAGGTGCAGGATTTTCTTCATAGAACGTTTTTAGAAGAAAAAAATGTCTTTGATTTTTTTCAAAAAAATGGTAATTTAGAAAATTGTATTAATGCTGACCCTGTGGCTTCTTTCTTATAGAATAAGTTTTTTATATGTCTATGACCTGAACCCTATGGTTCAGGTCATAGACATATAAAAAGCCTCTTTCTATACATAGATTGCCATGTGCATGGTGCCCTGTAGCGATCTGAGCAATTACTACATACTGCTTTATTAAAAAAAAAAAAGACGGGTTGCACTCCGGGAGTGCCGGCAGAAGTGAAAACTTGAATATTAACGTTGAAATAAATCAATTATTAATTTAATTAATATTACTCATTTTTTTTCAATATTTCTGCGTCACTTTTTTCATTAATAGATGCACTTTGTTCAATTTCCATATTTTAAACACTTTCGGTCTTATTCATAAAAAAAGCCTATTGAAGGTTTTAAACCATTCATTAGTTAAAATGCTCAATAGGCCTTTAAAACATTCGATAAAATTTTGTATTCATAAACGCTTCATAAACGTTCTATAACTAGAATGTCCTACAACTTCTAAATGTTGCCATTATAATGAAGTCATCCAACAAATTGGCCAACACATTAAATCGGCATACGAGAATATCTGTCTACGAACCGAATATTTGTGTCCATAGACATTATTACGTATGAAAAACTAATTTATTGTCTACAGTTTCAACAGTTTTGACGCGACAACGTCATGGTCGTCATGGAAACAATATGAATATGTCAATGAATGAATTTGATATTGTATGTGTCAAACTAAAAAACTTTTGAATATTTTTTTTGTATTTAAAATAAATGAAATTAAGACCGGAGACTAGTTGCAATAAAGGGCAAAGAATTGAATATTGGTTGAAGGAGGATAAGGTGTGTACCTACTGTTACAGCTAAAATGTGTTCAAAGTAAGTTATGTTTTGTAAACATTCTCAATTTCTTATACTTATGCTTGCTTTTGCTTCTAATCCTTAGATTTTTTGGAAGAATTGGTCAGGGAGAGGTCTCCATAATAGAAAATAAAAACACTGACACAAGCACTAACGCTAAACAGGGGCAGCCTGGCATGATTTACGAATTAGGTGCCTATCCAATTTACAATTTTACGAAGAACTTCGTTTGCCTGTACAAAACTCATTGTAACAAAAAAAAAACCCGCCATAAGAATAATAATGACTGTTATTTTGATGCCGCTACTGATTAATTAAATCAGTATAAATAAGATAATGAAGAGAAAGAATTTATAACATTAGTTTTGTATTTCAGGTCAATAGGACTAGTAAAGATGGTGCTTCACTACGAATAGCAGAAAATGAAACGGCCTACAGAAGAGATGGCACAGATGGCAAATGAAAAGCAAACATTTTAAAAATGTTGTTCTGCTTGCACAAGTTTTAGAAGCCAAATTAGAGTTTAGAGTATTGTTCAGCCGTGAACAGGCAAGAGTTACATACGCCAGCGTCAGCATCAAGAGCGACATACATTCGTTCCACATAAATTAGTAATTAGTAAATGAATAAATTAGTCATCAAGCTGGAGTAGAGTTTGATTCATCTTCCATAATTCCTCTCACTATGGCCAAGACACCTTTAGCCATCACCAGTTCTATGAGTCTGTGGGACCGGCAATGACAAAACTATTTCCTGTGTACACATTGCACGACGTACACAAACCCCTATTCCTACCCAAATTCTGTCTGTTCCCGTAGGTATCCCCTAAGCTTGTATGATAGGTTAGGGTGTTAGGTAGTTGCTGTAGGTTTATAATCAGTAGGGTGAGGTAACCATAGATACCAGGCTCAATTGTTACAAACTTAGCCACACTGTATGCATTTGGAATAACAGCCGTACTAAGCTGTAAGTCCCGGTGCGTACAAGTATTATAAAAATAAACTGATATTTGTATACAAGCTTTTTATTAATGAACTACTCCCTAAATTTCTTCTCTTTTACTTTAGATCTTGTTGGCTCAAAATATTGCCACTTCCACGTTGTCGTCGGTGGCAGCGCAGAGGTCACTTTGACTGCATGTTTTGGGTAGGACAAATAAGGCAGGATAGGACGTGGAGCATGTTTTGCAACATAGCTTCACAGCAACACCCTACTGGAGCATCTCCCTGCAGGGTGTAAACTTCCGTGGTCGACACGGAAGCATTGTTTTCACACAAAAGCAGCAATGTCACACAGTATTTCTTGTTGCTATAATGTGCCTCGTTATATTTTTCGTCGCTTCTATTTTGTATTGTAGGTAGGTATATAATAATAAACTAAATTGGTTAAACAGAAGTTCAAAATAAATTAAATACAACTGCGGCTCCTCGAAGTACCATTGTTTACGAAACTGACTTTTCAAACATTTGTACGTCAAATGTCATTTTCTTCGGCCATCTTTGTCGTGTCTCACTTGGTTCACTTCGGTTGGCGCCGCCGTAGAAAGAGATGGGGGAGGGGGGGGGGGGGGGGGGAAATCTCTCCTGACGGTCACGTGTCCTGACGCGATGCCCTGACGCGAGTTTAACATTTTTTACCCATTACAAAAAGTGTTCAACGCCGCTAAAGAAGTTTTCACTTCAAAAAAAAACAAATGGGCCCCGCCACAACGGAATTGGAAGCTACTGATGTTGCTAGTTCTAAAAATGATTTCAAATCGATTACGTGTCTTCGAACTCTGCATTTTCAAAAGTGAAATCAATCTGGCTGGTAAACTTATCGTTAAGAGGTGTATACACCTCGTTAATATCAAGAAGATAATTTATGAATGACAATGCAATGATAGCATTATGCAACATTTAATCGTTTATTTAGAGTAGGAGTGATTTAAGTACACGATATTTGAAAATACGGCCCTGTTCTACGATAAACCTAAATAACTACAAATTAGTTTATTCATCTTTTCTTGTTGTCTATGATCAACCGTCAACAAATCATAACAAACATGAGTCGGGAGATGTAAAAACTCATTTCCATACAATGTGGCAATGCTGCCAGCCTTTTGAGCACTTTTCCTGTTGACAGTAATACGGACGAATTTTTTGATGCTTTTAATTTCCCCTCCTTTTTTATATACACGTACGTACATATTATTATTATACGACTGTTAACTTTATAAATTATGTAAATTAAAGAAGGAACTCACCTCAGTATGCACTGTCAGTTGTTAGAGGCACAACTTTAAACACAAAAATGAGCCGATTAGACAGGGAGTTTTCACAGAATAGGCTTTTTTGGCAATTGAAAACATTCAAACTGATTGTTTGTTACATAATTGCATTGACTGCTTGTTGCCATCAATTAAATGTATTATTTAAGTGTTATTATTCCGTTTCTTCCTTTGACAGCGGCAGCGGTCGCATGTTACAGCCGCATACCCAATACGTCGGCAAACAAGTAATGCATCATAAAAAATAATTGTTATAGTCACGTTGAAGGGTTTTTCGATCCCATTTTATTTACAATTTCCACATTGTATGTAATTGCGTTCAGTTTATGGCTTTGAACCTACATAAGTAGGTTCAAAGCCATTTTCATTCAAAATGTGTAACTTTTATAGCCCTGGCTATAACAGTGTGTTAGGATATTTTCACACAATGTTGAAGATAGTATCTTGTATACATATTCATCTTATGTATTGAATGGTGTAGTTGAAATGGTTTCAATAATGTTATCACCAATTACGGTCGAGTTATTGTTATGATTATGACTTTATTCGCCTAGCCCTCTACAAGCATGTATTCATTTTGTAAGATTAGGTTGTTGCCAGGTTTAAATGTAACACCGATTTGACTCTTCCGCTATTTAGGTCACTTTTGAACAATAGATAACAGTACCATAAAGTTCGTAACTACATAGACCGTACTAGTATTATCAAGAATCCTATCAAAACTCATGTCAACCAGGCCTTTTGGCGCTTGAGTGACATTGACAGGAGGGCACACATAACACATAATTTGCCTATAATGATCCTACTGGTGGGGCACAGGCTTCCTCTGTAACAAGAGGGCACTCTTGGTAAACATTTGTGATAAATATTTGGGAAATTCTATTGAAAACACAAGATGGCGGTGTTAGTTTCGATTTTGGCCACGCGCCTTGGCTGTTGTTACTTGAGAGTTGACGCACCAGATCTACTGATCAAGAACTCGATCAGGTTTTAAACCAGTGGTTAGATTTACACCCAACAGAACGATTTTTTACGGAACTAATAGGCTTTTGTCAGGAATTTGAGTGGAAATGTGTGGATACGGAGATATTGGGGTTAGATTCAGATACCTATACCTTTGTGAGCGACGCACACGGCTCACGGAGGTGGCTTGATCACTGTGTGGTTACTAAAGCGGCCTGTGAGTCTGTAGTGTCTGCGAGTGTTATATACGATACGTTATGGTCGGACCACTACCCGCTTGTTTTAGAATGTTTATTTGACAATGTTTGTATGAAACAATGTGATTTTAATTATGTGGAAAATTTTGTTATTTGGGGAGATAGAAGTCTTGAACAGTCTGAGTCTTACACCAAGGCATGTCATGAAAGACTTAGACTTATTGATTTCCCTGATGTCTTCAGAGTCTGTAGTGGCAAAAGTTGTAAACAAGTATGTCATCGCGCTGTTATAGATAATATGTATAAAGATATAGTTAGTGCTTTATCTGAGTCAGCTGTGGTGGGTCGAAGGCCCAACAAGCGGGGGAAAAAGAAAGTAGTGGTAGGTTGGAATGCGCATGTTGGTGAGGCTTACAGGGACGCCAGGCAGAAGTTTTGCCTGTGGGAAGACCTTGGGAAGCCTTCTGCTGGTCCCATATTTTGTGATATGCGTGAAGCTAAGAGAATATTTAAGTCTCGCTTGAAATGGTGTCAAAATAATGAAGAGCAAATAAAAATGGATATTTTGGCTTCACAACATTCAAGCAATGATTTTCGCTCGTTTTGGAAACACACGAACAGGCTGAGCAGTAAGCCTGGCCTCCCTGTGTCGGTCAGTGCCGAGAGCGATCCTGTAGGCATTGCTGACCTCTTTAAGGAACATTTTAGGATTAAGTCACCACTGGGTACCTGCGTGTTTGAGCCTGATGTGGTTGACCATGGTGACCTTGGAACAAGATTCACAGCCAAAGACGTTAGACGTGTTGTCAACAGTATGTCCAGAGGCAAGTCTCCAGGTCACGATGGTCTGAGCATCGAGCACCTCAAGTTTGCGGGCCCTCATTTACCAAGAGTGTTAGCAATGTTTTACAACTTTTGTGTGAGTCATGCGTATTTGCCTTGCCCTATGACTAAAACGATTGTAGTACCCATTATTAAAAATAAAACGGGTGACAGCGCGGACTTGTATAATTACAGGCCCATTTCTCTTGCTACGGTGATCGCAAAAGTATTTGACAGCCTGCTTAACAGACAACTTAATAGCTTTGTTCAGCTGCACGATAATCAGTTCGGATTTCGATCTGGACTGTCTACTGAGAGTGCCATCTTGTGTTTAAAGTGGGCTGTGAGGTACTATTCAGTTAGGAAAACACCTACGTATGCTTGTTTCCTTGACCTATCCAGGGCATTTGATCTGGTCTCATACAGTATCCTCTGGAGGAAGTTAGAGGAAGCTGGAGTGCCTCCAGAGTTGATAAGCACTTTTAAAAGCTGGTATGGAGGCCAGATCAATCAGGTGCGCTGGGCAGGGGCTTTTTCGGAGCCGTATAGGTTGGAGTGCGGGGTGAGGCAGGGGGGGTTGACTTCACCCACGCTCTTCAATCTGTATGTCAATGAGCTGATCGAGGCGCTTAGCAGAGAGCGTGCCGGCTGTGACATTGACGATGTGTGTGTTAACAACATTAGTTACGCCGATGATATGGCGCTGCTGAGCGCCTCGGTTTGTGGGCTTAGGAGGTTGGTAGCCATCTGTGAAAAGTATGCATTGGATCATGGATTGGTATACAACGTCACTAAAAGTGAAGTCATGGTCTTTGGCGTCAGCGGTCGATGTTCTGATACTATGCCCCCGGTCAAGTTGAATGGGGTATCGCTTAGTAGGGCATATAGGGTGGAATACTTGGGACATATCTTGACCGCTGACCTCAAAGATGATGATGATATTGAAAGAGAAAGAAGGGCGCTGTCGGTGAGAGCTAATATGATCGCTCGCAGGTTTGCACGTTGTTTTAGAATAGTTAAAAAAACCCTATTTCGTGCATATTGTACATCGTTTTACACGTGCAGCCTGTGGGTAGATTACACTCAAAAATCGTACAGCGCCCTTCGCATTCAATATAATAATGCGTTCCGGGTGTTGATGGGGCTGTTCCGCTTCTGTAGCGCTTCAGGGATGTTTGCTGAAGCTCGTGTCGACTGCTTCTACGCCACGATGCGAAAAAGATGCGCTTCCCTGGTGCGCCGGGTGCGGGCCAGCCCCAACATTATGTTGCGGTGTGTCGCGAGCAGACTGGACTGCTTATATGTGAATCGCTGCTGCAAGCTTTCCACATCAGTGTTGAGCTTGTAGCAGGGATTTGCATTAACCAGTATTGCAGTGTTAGGTTAAGTGTGTAGGTTAAGTTTACTAACGTAGTTTGTAAGAAATATTGTTACTAACATGTTTTTGAGTCCTTGTTACTTGTTTTTTGAATATAAATAAAAAAATAAAAAAAAATTTAAATGTAACACCGATTTGACTCTTCCGCTATTTAGGTCACTTTTGAACAATAGATAACAGTACCATAAAGTTCGTAACTACATAGACCGTACTAGTATTATCAAGAATCCTATCAAAACTCATGTCAACCAGGCCTTGTGGCGCTTGAGTGACATTGACAGGAGGGCACACATAACACATAATTTGCCTATAATGATCCTACTGGTGGGGCACAGGCTTCCTCTGTAACAAGAGGGCACTCTTGGTAAACATTTGTGATAAATATTTGGGAAATTCTATTGAAAACACAAGATGGCGGTGTTAGTTTCGATTTTGGCCACGCGCCTTGGCTGTTGTTACTTGAGAGTTGACGCACCAGATCTACTGATCAAGAACTCGATCAGGTTTTAAACCAGTGGTTAGATTTACACAGTAAAACATAATCAGACATCGCGTGCCAACTCGTCGAGCAAAATTCATAACGCATAAAGGCGGGCACACACTTGCAGCAAGTAATTGAGGCGTAAAGCCGCGATTACATCGGTGCGGGTGGCGTTGTCTCGACACGGGGCCGTATCTTAATTGATTGGACCGTGCCCATTACACACCATTGACTTTCGGATACTTTAGGGCTGCTATTTATAATACCGTCCGATTGGGATATTTAAGGACCAAAGTGTCCTTGAATGTTTCAGAGTTGATTGGCCCCATTTGGGACCTAAAATACACGTTTTACCACTTTTAATTTGTTTTTGTACTAAACGGCAATTAAAAACTATTTCAGAAGACCTAATTTAAAATAATGGTACCATGTGTCAATGATAACCGTTTACTTTGACGCGAACCGGGCACAGATTAAAAATAAACCACTTCTCCAAATTCAAAATAACTTCCGAAAGTAATGCCTTCTGATTTTGAAGTGTGGTAACCCTAAGTTAGGGCTGTCATGCATAAAATGTGTGTGTGTCGTGCGTTTGTATATTTTAACCTTGTAATAATTCGTGCGTAATTTGATTAAGATGTCGATATTTCGTCAAAGTAAGCTCGCTTGTTACTGTAGGGCTCATTTTACTTTCTTAAAATGTCAATAGGACACTTTCGCTGAAGTAAAAAAACGATTTGTGAAGTGAAAGAAAGTAAATTGTTAGCTACTGCTTGTAATTTTCCTTTTAAAAAATAATTTTACATTGGCAGAAATCATAATTGAGGTTGTAATTGATTTGGGCGACATGTAACCATTTTCTTCAAAAAACATTGACTTTTTAACATTTAAGGCGAAATTATTTCAACTTATGCAGTGCCAGTTCGAAACCTCATCGCAGTAAAGAACTTTCGCAACAACGAACATCGCGATAGTAAACTTTCGCAGTAACGTATATTGCGGTAATGAACTTCGCAACTATGATTACACTCCATCCTACCATTTAACCGACTTGGTTACACGTGTTAAAAGTACAGTTGATTTAATTTCCACTCGTCCTCAAAATTACAGAGGACAATTTTTTCTCTAAGTACGTGTCCATTTAACTAAATTACAGTGCAGTCTTCATTGCATATTTTTAAGCCGTTTTATATCCATTTATTAGGTCCTTACATATGAAATTGGCGTTTTTCGTACTGGCCACTTTAATCACGAATTTCTCCTCTTTGGTAAGGAATTCCAAATTCAAATTTGTACAGCTATTTACTCATGTATTTGTGCTTCGATGACCGTCATTCATTTGTTTTTTTTCTTCTGTTTTTTCTGTTTGCGTCACTCATTTTACAAAATGGAAAATTTAAAATATCGCATTATTTACGAGTACGAGTTCCGCCGTGGCACTAGTGCTGCGGAAACGACTCGAAGGGTGAATGATGTGTATGGCGGTCATGTTGCAAAAGAAAACACAGTTCGTTTTTGGTTCCAACGTTTTCGTTCTGGAAATTTCGACCTGCAGAACAAGCCCCGTGGACGGCCTGAGACCCAAGTTGATAATGGAGAATTGAAGGCTATTGTGGAAGCGGACCCATCGCAAACCACGTCCGAGTTAGCTGCAGGCTTCGATGTTAGTGATAAAACTGTTTTAATTCACTTGAAGCAAATTGGGAAGATTAAAAAGCTTGAAAGGTGGGTACCTCACGAATTGACTGAAGCAAACCGGCAAACGCGCGTCGACTGCTGCGTTACATTACTGAACCGGCACAACAATGAAGGTATTTTAAACCGAATCATTACCTGTGATGAAAAATGGATTCTTTACGATAATCGGAAGCGCTCAGCGCAATGGTTGGATCCTGGCCAGCCAGCCAAATCCTGCCCCAAGCGAAAATTAACCCCAAAAAAGTTACTTGTAAGCGTTTGGTGGACTAGTGCCGGTATTGTTCATTACAGTTTTCTCAAATCTGGCCAGACTATTACAGCTGATGTCTATTGTCAGCAATTACAAACCATGATGGAAAAGCTAGCGGCTAAACAACCAAGGCTGGTCAATCGCTCCACGCCACTGCTGCTTCACGACAACGCCAGACCACACACTGCGCAACAGACGGCTACCAAATTAGAAGAGCTTGAATTGGAATGTCTTAGACATCCTCCGTACTCCCCGGACCTTGCTCCAACAGATTACCATTTTTTTCGCAATTTGGATAACTTTTTGCAAGGGAAAAAATTCAACTCCGATGGGGCAGTCCAAATCGCCTTCAAAGATTTTATTGATTCCCGTCCGACTGGTTTTTTTAGTAAAGGGATCAATGAACTACCTATAAGATGGCAAAAGTGCATTGAAAACAATGGTTCATACTTTGATTAATTAAATATATTATATTAAAAAATATTCGACTTTTTGTTCCTTCCATACAAAACGCCAATTTCATATGTAAGGACCTAATATTATGAAAGCCCATCAATTAATGACAGTAACACAGACCATACATCTTTAGCACATCAAGAGGATCTTTTAAACCCTAATATTACGCAACATACATCTCTTTTCGCATGCTCGTTACTTATAAACATCCAGTTTGTTACAAGTGTAACAAATCAAAACGTAACATGTTACATTGTGCAACAAATCATATCGTGGAATATATCATGCTGTCATCTGAGGCCCCGGGGCTCCAAACTCCTTGTAACTTTTCGTATTATTTTTTCGATATTGAAAGGGTTATTTCGAGGGAATGCTGATTGTATGTAATTTGGGCGAGTTTCGAGTGTTTTGAGATCGTATGAGGAAAGTCAGAAGCAAATGATAGGGCTCAAATAGAACATGGAATATGCCTGAGCTACTAATGAATTGTAGGTTATGTGCAAAAATGTGACTATACAGGCTCAAATTAAATTAGCTGGCTGAACTCCGCAAACGTGATGGGTATTGATATCTAAACATGATAAAACAAAAAATAAATTAATTTGATGTTTTTTGTGGGTTCATCGACCGCAGTTAGTGTAGTCACTTGAAATATCAAGTATTTTTCGTGTAAACTTCACAGACTTAATGGGTATCGTTATCAAAACAAAATAAAAAAAAACAGATTTTTCAATTCATACTTCAAGTAACAAACAATTCAAGGGAAAAAAAATCATATCTTTTTGTTTTTATTAAATCGTGGTTGGATATCGTTTCCCATCACGTCTGCAGGGTTTCGGTTGCTAATCTAACCCTGTATACTTATTACGCCATTTAGCCAGTTCTATGATAGTCACAAGTTTACGACCTGACTTGACTCGACCCTTAACTTAAACTGTACAGTACTTAACAATTTAATCGTCAAACATAAGAAAACCTTTAAATCGAATCATTTACGCGTGTAGATGTCTAGCTTTCCATCAATTAACCATCACCATAATAGAGCTGGCTAATCAAAAACGACAATGTAGTTTCAATAAAACCAATTTCGCAGAATTGTCCTTCTTCTTCCTGCCCTTATCCCATGTTACTTGGGGTCGGCGCAACACGTTTTCTTCTTCCATTCTCCCCTGTCAACCGTCACGCTATCATTCACTCCCTTCTCTTTCATATCATTCCTCACACAATCCATCCACCTTTTCTTCGGCCTTCCTCTCCCTCTCCATCCATCAACATGTATATTCATCACTCTTTTAGTCACATGCGTTTCGTCCCTTCTCATCACATGCCCATACCAAGCCAAACGATTTCCTTTCAACTTTTCTGTCACTGGCGCCACTTTCAAACTTCCTCTTATATACTCATTTCTTACTTTATCCATTCTCGTCACTCCACACATCCATCTCAACATTCTCATCTCCGCTGCATGCAATCTTTTTTCATCCGTCTTCTTCACAGCCCAGCATTCAGACCCATACAGTACGACAGGCCGTATCACAGACTTATAAATTTTCCCCTTTAACTTAAGGGGCATCCGTGGGTCGCAAGTTGTTCCTGTGACCTGTCGCCATTTCATCCATCCTGAGTTGATCCGATGCGTTACGTCTCGGTCTACTTCGCCATCTCCTTGGACAAGCGACCCGAGGTACCGAAAGTCGGAGCAGATCGATATGGGCGTTCCGGCGAGAGATATGGGCACAGGACTGGAGAGACCGCCAAAATCGCAAAACAGATATTCTGTTTTGGTCCGACTTACTCTCAGGCCAACGGTCTCGAGTCTTTCCCACCACACCTCTAATCTGCTCTGGACCTCTAAGCCGTTGTCGGCAACCAGCACAATGTCATCTGCGAACAGCATACACCAGGGAGCCTCTTCTTGGATATCTGATGTAAGGGCATCCATTATTAGCACGAAGAGGTACGGGCTGAGTGCTGAACCCTGGTGCAAGCCGACAGCCACATCAAAGCTGCCAGTAGTGCCCACTGTAGACCGGACTTGGGTACTGCATCGACTGTACATCGCCCTAATCAACTGCACATACTTCCCTGGCACACCTTTCTCTTTCAGCGCCCACCACAAAACTTCACGAGGCACTCTGTCGTATGCCTTTTCGAGGTCAACAAATACCATGTGCAAGTTTTTATGCGCACCTCTGTATTTCTCGCACAGCTGGCGGATGGCAAAGATGGCATCTGTTGTTCCTCGACCAGGCATAAAACCGAATTGGTTTCGCGAAATTTCACTCTCTTCTCTCAGTCGCCTTTCAATAACTTTCTCCCAAGCCTTCATACTATGTGACATTAGCTTTATTCCTCTATAGTTGTTGCACTCCAGCACATCACCTTTGTTTTTAAAGATGGGCACCAGCGAACTGTTACACCATTCGTCAGGTATGGCTTCTTCTAGCAACAACTTATTGAAGAATAAAGCTAACCACATCCATCCATCTACCCGTAATAACTTCCATACTTCAACTGGTATTCCATCTGGACCTATTGCTTTACCATTCTTCATCCCAGTTACTGCTATTCTCACTTCATCCATACTAATCATTCTCACTAACCCCTCATTTACTGGTTTATTCCCAAGCACACCACTCCAGTTATTCTCCTCATTCATCAGTCTTTCGAAATAGCTCTTCCACCTATCCTTAATTTTCTCATCATCCGAAAGAACTATTCCATTTTCATCCTTTACACACTTTATCTGACAAATATCCCTCGTCTTTCTCTCTCTAGATTCTCATAGAATTTCGCAGAATTGTCCACTATACACATATACACACAGCCTAACGACTAACTGTGTCGTCAACACTGTCTGCAAACGACGACAAATCGGCTCATCTCAAAAGCATCACGTATTCTTTTATGCATCATTGCAACAGGGATGCAGCACACGCGTCGACCCACACGCAGAATTTGTAATCGGCTCGTCGTAAATAAACGAGTTGGCACAGCCCTATTCGGCGAGATGCAGCAGGGATGCCTGCGTGTTTTATTAAGCTGGTTTTTATACTTTTTATAAGTTTTCTTGGAACTTTCAGTTAGGTTCTGGATTATATCGTGGTTCTTCTTGAGTTTTTGCAATGTAATTGTTATGGTCTCTAAGTTAAATGAATTTTAATGTCGGTTTTTGTTGATTGCCAACGGAAGTGTTTGACGTTGATAGTCGATTGAGACCGAGTAATTTTAGAAGCGAGAATAGAAGAAAACTATTCATATGTTTATTTTATGTATTTAAATAAGTAATATAGTATATAAAGCATAAATATAAATCTGATGATGACGGAAGAAACAAGAAAAAAGCAGATGAAACTATTGGCAACATATTTTCTTCTACACTTTCTTCCGTTTCGTTATTGCCTACTATCCCATTACTTCAGCTTGTCATGCCTTTCTGTGATAATTTTCCTTCCATATTTTTGCGTTATGATTGCATATTCTGTCGGCAGCCCTATCAACCCGTAGTGTGGTGGGCGTCTCGGATTTATGCGCCCCGCCGAAATTTAGACGTGCTCACTCGGCGTGCACAATATGCACGATAATATTCATCGCGCATAATGCGTTACTTATGTTTTTCCATAAAATGCAAACGTGTTGCAAAAATACAGTTTTAAGGTGTGGCTCGGTGTTAATGAAAAAATTAGGAGCAACAAACTTTGATTTAGGAAGAGAACACCGATTTTAGGATTTGCAAAATTATCTGGGATGAGCTTTATGCCAAGCTCGGAAGTTGGTGGCTACTTATTTGATTAAAAATGAAGTTTATTTTCAGTTTACGATTGCAAAAGTAGCCATTTGTAATATCGTATGGTCATACTAAGTGCAAAATTTAGGCTGCAGTAAACGTCTGCAGCATATTTTACATCGCCTGCTTGCAAATTCGATATATTTATGCGTCGTTAGGCCAAATTTTGACCGCACAAGTGGCCGCAAACGACCAGTGTTTACTCGAGGTCTTAATAATGCATCGATTAGACTTTTACGAGTATGTCGTGGAACAGAGTCACATGCATTTTACCTCTGTGGTAATTCAATATTTTGCTTGTAGCGATACTGGCACTGGCATAAATTCTCTTTATTATTGGCAACTCATGTGTTCTTTATTTAAAATTAAGTAGACTGTTCGAATATTGTACGTGTGTCATTTGCAACACGTGTACTGGAGGTTTATTTGAAATCAGTTCATCCAGGCGTTTGACCTCATGCTCAAGTAAAGGACTTATGGAAGTTAGTTATTTTAAGTTGTTGCTCAAACTAAGAGTTTGCAAGAATCACTAAGTTTTTGGGTACAATAATATTTGCTTACATCGTCCATTGACGCGGGAAAACTAAGCAGCTTATTGCTGTAACCTTTGCAAAATTTTAAAACCAATATAGGTACCTATACCTATTGAATTCAAAAACAGGTAGCCCTATCTGTAATAAAACCTTATAAATAAAATATTTGCTTAGGTACCTTTATAAAAATAAATTGCTTTTCCGCTCCTTGAAAATGAACCTTAATAATAATAAAAACCGAAATAAGTACCTATTTTAAAATATCAAAAGACCGTTTGCATTATCATACAAAAGGCGTTCAAGTCATCGTGTTTATTTGGTCGTGAGCTTTATGCCAACGTACGGCACGATCCCCGACCTTTCGAGTGTCGGCCTCCGTAACCATTATACATATTGTCAAAGACGCAAAATCAAATTTTTTTTCTAAATGCTAAATTTGAATTTTGACATTTTGAAATTGCGACATGGATAGATACTCGTAACTGACAACCTTTAGTGGAATAATTTTAAATTGAATAAGGATGTTCATAGTTAAGAAAACATAATTATTGCAGTACTCCTAATTATTATAAATTTAGGTTTATGGTCATCATTAAGTTTTACGGTAGCTAAACTACACGCCATAAACAGAATTTATCGATTTAATTAAATTAATTATGTAAATATGACTGACACGTAGTGTTGTGCAAAAAAGGCCGAATAATTTCGAATGGCTCAAAATTCTAAGAAAAACGAGCAAAAATAAACCTAATTTATAAGAAAATAACGTCATATAATATTTATGAATAATGCTAACAATGAATTTTATGACGGAGCGCCTCCATCGGTGATGTGCCAAGACTTCAAATGACTTAAAACTTTTATAAATAGACTTTATTGTGACAGTTTGATTATTCAAGCGATAATATTTGAAGAGGCTATGAAAATAAGGAAGCATTAGTGATGTTATTGCGTCTACTAATATTTTGTTAAGATTCCACTATGGTTTCGAAAGGCTTTCAAATGATTGTGAGTTTCATTTATTTTTCGGCGATATAAAGTCTTGTTATTACTTTGTGGCTAATAAAATATATTTTTATGCTTATTCAGACATTATTTCCTTAAAAGTAGGTATCAAATTTTTACACCTATCATATTAACAATTTTCATCTTACATAATGGATACTCATTTACCTTCATAACAACATCCTAAATGACACTGTAGACTTGTAGAGTGTAGGAAACATCAAATAAAAACGACAGCATTGTTCAGAACAATGCAATGCTGAATAGTGCAATACAAACACATTACTCTTTGATTTCATCACTTAAGTGGTGAGGCAAAGGAAATCCCTTTCATTCCAACTCAATTATAGGAGCCTACCTACCGCAGACGAAGTGTCAACTTATGAATATGTATACATAAAACGGGAACCGTGACGTAATGACATCGTGTGTAGCATTTCCTTTTCGGCTTTCGGCTTCGCCTTTCGGCATCGAACATGTACAAGATTAAAACTCCATATACATGCAACGACGGTATTTAGGAGCCGGAAATGAAAAATGAAAATTAGCTGTTTTGATTTAGCCGCGTAGGGGAAAGATCACGTGTTTTGTGTCCTTAGGGAATACCTGATCCCGTGAGGGTTTATTTAGGCGTCTGTTACACGTGTTATTCATTGATCATCTCATCATTTTGTAGAGGTGTTTTAATTTAGTTGCTACTTAATTCCTCTATAATCAAATCGGTAGTACAAACTTTTCATGTTGACGGCTATAATTCTTGGAATTTTTACTATCTAAACATCAAAGCACCTTTTAGGTAGTTCTCCGAATGTTTCTTAATTGCGTCAGCTTGTAAACTTACACTTAAAGTGTCATCGTAATGCCGAAAAACAAAGTCCTAAAGAAGCGGAAAAACTTGTCAAATAAATAGTGTTGTCAATTGTCATAAAAACTTTCCTGTCGCGCCTGTTAGAACGACTTCCCTTAATCGTTAAAACTGTTGTGACTATGTTAATATAGTTAATAGCGCAACACTCGTTAACGCTATAACGGCTAATTATTACAACACTAACTTTTAAAATAACCGTTGAGATTTTGATCGCGGCTTTAGCGTTGTCTTTGCTCTAGTCTTTACTCTATGTTTCATTAAAAAAAATAACAAGTTATGTTTATGTTTCGATATTTATGGACGACTGATGAACTAAAGAATTATGAAATTGTGATATCGCCATTACTTTTTTATGATTTCCTTTGCTTTATTAAACTGGATTTAATTTATTGTTGTATCTGTATTATTAAGGTCTTGTTATTGAAATTAAACGTTAAGAAAGAAAGTAGACCTATCTACATAATGATAAATGTGATTAAATAACAATCAACATAAAGTTTATAGATTATTGCGCAGGGAACAATAATACTTATGGCGTTTGATTTCTACCTATATAGTAAAGATCATTAAAGAGTTTGTAGTACTTACGTTATATAGCCGGGTATAAAGATGAGACAAGCGTTTACGTCTAACTTGTACCAGTCACGGATCCACAATTTGTCTAACTAAACTAACATTATAATAAAGAGAAAATAAATGATTTTTTGTAATTGTTTGTTTTTTACGCTTTAACGCTAAAACAGCTGAACGGATTAGGATGAAATTTCGCACATGGGTAGATAAAGGCCTGGATTAGGACATAGAATACTTTTTATCCCGATATTCTTAGGGAATCGAGAGTTCTGCCGGTGACACCGCGGGGCACAAGCTAGTAACAAATACGTTCCTCTGCGAATTAGAAACACCACTGCACTTTCACATACGACCACAAACAGCCAAGCCAATGCATTTAACATATCAAAAAACCGGCCAAGTGCGAGTCGGACTCGCCCATGAAGGGTTCCGTAGCAGCGTAACATAATATAAAAGTTCTTGTAGTTCGTTGTAACTTTGTGAAAGGTAAATTGCGGTTTTCGATTTATGACGTATTAAAAAAAAACTACTTACTAGATCTCGTTCAAACCAATTTTCGGTGGAAGTTTACATGGTAATATATATTTTTTTAATTTTATCATTCTCTTATTTTAGAAGTTAGAGGGGGGGGGGGGGCACACATTTTACCACTTTGGAAGTTTCTCTCGCGCAAACTATTTAGTTCAGAAAAAAATGATATTAGAAACCTCAATATCATTTTTAAAGACCTATCCATAGATACCCCACACGTACAGGTTTGATGAAAAAAAAAAAGACGGGTTTCACTCCGGGAGTGCCGGCAGAAGTGAAAACTTGAATATTAACGTTGAAATAAATCAATTATTAATTTAATTAATATTACTCATTTTTTTTTCAATATTTCTGCGTCACTTTTTTCATTAATACATGCACTTTGTTCAATTTCCATATTTTAAACACTTTCGGTCTTATTCATAAAAAAGCCTATTGAAGGTTTAAACCATTCATTAGTTAAAATGCTCAATAGGCCTTTAAAACATTCGATAAAATTTTGTATTCATAAACGCTTCATAAACGTTCTATAACTAGAATGTCCTACAACTTCTAAATTTTGCCATTATAATGAAGTCATCCAACAAATTGGCCAACACATTAAATCGGTATACGAGAATATCTGTCTACGAACCGAATATTTGTGTCCATAGACATTATTACGTATGAAAAACTAATTTATTGTCTACAGTTTCAACAGTTTTGACGCGACAACGTCATGGTCGTCATGGAAACAATATGAATATGTCAATGAATGAATTTGATATTGTATATTGTGTCAAACTAAAAAACTTTTGAATATTTTTTTTTGTATTTAAAATAAATGAAATTAAGACCGGAGGCTAGTTGCAATAAAGGGCAAAGAATTGAATATTGGTTGGAGGAGGATAAGGTGTGTACCTACTGTTACAGCTAAAATGTGTTCAAAGTAAGTTATGTTTTGTAAACATTCTCAATTTCTTATACTTATGCTTGCTTTTGCTTCTAATCCTTAGATTTTTTGGAAGAATTGGTCAGGGAGAGGTCTCCATAATAGAAAATAAAAACACTGACACAAGCACTAACGCTAAACAGGGGCAGCCTGGCATGATTTACGAATTAGGTGCCTATCCAATTTACAATTTTACGAAGAACTTCGTTTGCCTGTACAAAACTCATTGTAACAAAAAAAAACCCGCCATAAGAATAATAATGACTGTTATTTTGATGCCGCTACTGATTAATTAAATCAGTATAAATAAGATAATGAAGAGAAAGAATTTATAACATTAGTTTTGTATTTCAGGTCAATAGGACTAGTAAGGATGGTGCTTCACTACGAATAGCAGAAAATGAAACGGCCTACAGAAGAGATGGCACAGATGGCAAATGAAAAGCAAACATTTTAAAAATGTTGTTCTGCTTGCACAAGTTTTAGAATCCAAATTAGAGTTTAGAGTATTGTTCAGCCGTGAACAGGCAAGAGTTACATACGCCAGCGTCAGCATCAAGAGCGACATACATTCGTTCCACATAAATTAGTAATTAGTAAATGAATAAATTAGTCATCAAGCTGGAGTAGAGTTTGATTCATCTTCCATAATTCCTCTCACTATGGCCAAGACACCTTTAGCCATCACCAGTTCTATGAGTCTGTGGGACCGGCAATGACAAAACCATTACCTGTGTACACATTGCACGACGTACACAAACCCCTATTCCTACCCAAATTCTGTCTGTTCCCGTAGGTCTCCCGTAGGCTTGTATGATAGGTTAGGGTGTTAGGATAACTAGGGTGTTAAGTAGTTGCTGTAGGTTTATAATCAGTAGGGTGAGGTAACCATAGATACCAGGTTCAATTGTTACAAACTTAGCCACACTGTATGCATTTGGAATAACAGCCGTACTAAGCTGTAAGTCCCGGTGCGTACAAGTATTATAAAAATAAACTGATATTTGTACACAAGCTTTTTATTAATGAACTACTCCCTAAATTTCTTCTCTTTTACTTTAGATCTTGTTGGCTCAAAATATTGCCACTTCCACGTTGTCGTCGGTGGCAGCGCAGAGGTCACTTTGACTGCATGTTTTGGGTAGGACAAATAAGGCAGGATAGGAAGTGGAGCATGTTTTGCAACATAGCTTCACAGCCACACCCTACTGGAGCATCTCCCTGCAGGGTGTAAACTTCCGTGGTCGACACGGAAGCATTGTTTTCACACAAAAGCAGCAATGTCCCACAGTATTTCTTGTTGCTATAATGTGCTTCGTTATATTTTTCGTCGCTTCTATTTTGTATTGTAGGTAGGTATATAATAATAAACTAAATTGGTTAAACAGAAGTTCAAAATAAATTAAATACAACTGCGGCTCCTCGAAGTACTATTGTTTACGAAACTGACTTTTCAAACATTTGTACGTCAAATGTCATTTTCTTCGGCCATCTTTGTCGTGTCTCACTTGGTTCACTTCGGTTGGCGCCGCCGTAGAAAGAGATGGGGGGGGGGGAAATCTCTCCTGACGGTCACGTGTCCTGACGCGATGCCCTGACGCGAGTTTAACATTTTTTACCCATTACAAAAAGTGTTCAACGCCGCTAAAGAAGTTTTCACTTCAAAAATTTTGGAGTTTCAGTTGTAAGTATGGGGAACCCCAAAATTTATTGTTTTTTTTCTATTTTTGTGTGAAAATCTTACTGCGGTTCACAGAATACATCTACTTACCAAGTTTCAACAGTATAGTTCTTATAGTTTCGGAAAAAAGTGGCTGTGACATACGGACGGACGGACAGACAGACAGACAGACATGACGAATCCATAAGGGTTCCGTTTTTTGCCATTTGGCTACGGAACCGTAAAAACGCTTAAAACTCCATACAAAATATTTAAAACCGTGCAAGGTTTAGGTGTTCTCGTCACGTCTCCTGTCACATGGTGGTGGTAGACAATGGGGTATAAATTACGGCATTAGCACGCCAGTATGGGACCCCATGGTAATTCACCACGGCAGAGGTCGAACCGTGCCTCCGACATCATACGGTTTTATGTGAGGAAACTTGTACCTTGGATTATTAAAACTATGGAATAGGAAAGCATGTTCTGTGAGCATGATTTATTAAATTTTAGTATTCGGTCACGATTGTGATTTTCAAAGGTTTATAGGAGTGGAATCGCTGTTTAGTGCTCGCTGATCGCTGAGATTTAAATAGTTTTGTTGCTAAGTGATAAAAATAAGAATACATTTTAACCACCTAAAAGGTCTACTCTGAACATTTATAGTGATCCTTTGGTGGTATAGTACGTATGTCACGGCTGCTTTTTAGTCATTACTTCACTAGCTGTACTCTCTGTCTCTAAATATAAGGTATATTTTTACTGAAGAATTTTAGACTTTATGCAGTCGAGCTTGCAATTACAATATAGGTAATGGCGCAGGATAGCCAGAAGTGGTAATCGTATTAATGGTTCATCAGCTTCAGTACACTTCAATATAACAGGAATGGGCCAGAATAGGTATAGCAGTTCGTCCTGGATGTGGTACGACAGCGGCTCCTCTGACGTCATCTGTCATCAGAAGACAGCCGCCACGCAACCATCTACATCTCTATCTATTCTATTTTTAATTATGGCAAGTAAAGCCGATGTCGACCATTCTGCCAATGTCAAAAGTGAATTGGAAAAGCAAGTGTGTGATAAAAAAAAAATTCAATGCTATAGTTGAACTTAATGTAGATCTTGTGGGGTTAGTACTGGACTGAAACAAACAAAAAGATAAAATTGATGCGACGCTCTGCTAGAGTGACTGTCACCAGCCAGTGTCACTCATCCGACCTTTTTGGTGATTCCACTTGCTGCACTGTCAAATATTTTTCCTGTGTACCTATACTGACTTTCATAGCAGTAGGTACACGGCATAGAGACGCGAATAAGATTATAATAAAAACTGTAATACAAGTTGACATGGTAACCCCGATTGTTCTAGTTATTAAAATAATTTGTTTGCTTTATAAAGCCTAATTAAGACGTGTAACGCTAATTATCTTTTATGATTTAACCGTTAATCCGGCGAGAGTGGGAGCTTATAAACTCCAAACAAGAAGTTTATAATTAAGTCTACACTAACTAATTAATTTAATAACTAATGTTCAATTAATTAATTAAAATGTAACAGCAGTTAATTAATTTTGAGCTTCATTCCAATTTCTTTTCAGAGGCTTTTCACAGAAAATGGAACAAAAATCTGCCTGAAATTGCGAAAATGTTAGTAAAAAAGAGTTGCTTAATTTCCAATGGATTTTTTTGCCTTAATACCGGCACTCATTAGACGGAGCGCTAATTACCTAAATAATGGTTATTTTAGAAACGAGAACATCTTTATTGAAAACAGAATAATTTATGGCCAAATCTAGAGCTCCAAATAATTGTTACAACGTTTATGAGTGAACTAAATGGGTGATATAAATTTCCAATATTCAGTATCTTTTTTTTATTAGCCTACGCTGTCCCACTCCTGGGCAAAGGCCTCATTAACCTAACTTAGATTCATTTTAAGCTGTTTTAATATAGCAGTAACGGTTGACTACGTAATTTATCAGCATCGCTTTATTCGCTTTACGTTATAAAAACCATTCAATGTCCCTAACGTTTTAAAAAGGCAGCAACGTTTTTCAATATTTTTTAAAAATAAATGTAAATTCTTATTCGACTCGATTATTTAAATAGAATTGTCATTTTATATTAATCTAGGCAATATTTCTTCACTGAATATTTTACTTTTTATGTATTGTATATGAGGCGCTTCAAAATTAACGACATCATAAATTAAATATGGAACTATTAAATTGATTCTGCTCTAATTGGCGACAGACGCCGTTTGTCGTAGCGACAAAAAAATAAATAAAAAGCAAAAATGGATACTTTCCCCATATGGGCTGATAGAGACATAAAAATTTATGAATTCGTGGTCCGTTTGATTTATTCGCGCTTCCTTTTACGATTTTTATGGCTGAAAAGATATATTGTAACCATACAGTAGTTTATTTTTATTCCTATTTTAGAGTAACTGACATTTAACGTCACCCTACTTTCTCCAACTGTTAGAGGTGATTCATATACACCAGGTGACATATTTATTAGGCACGGTAAAGAGGAAATCAGATCAAAAGGAGAGCACGTAATGTCAGTTTGTACTTAATTGTTTCTTTTGGTGCGTTTAAACTTATTGATGGTACGTGCTCGTCCATTGCATCGAATGTCTTATTTTAATAAATCAGTCACGAGTTCACGACATTGAATATTATAATTAATTAATAAGTGTTGCTATAGGTACAACGTGCGTGTGTTACAGGTAAATAAAATAAATAAGTCCGAATTTCGGCCATGGCGACAGATCTCAGCAGGGACTAGCCTTCTGCGCAGGAGATATTATAGTGCACAAGTGTGTGCGCAGTCACAGGTGCACTCTCTCTTCCCTCACTCTCATCTTACTAATATAATAAGTAAAGAGCATTTAATTAAATTTTACCAAAAAGAACCGTTTTTAATTTACCGACCAAGTTAAATTAAAGTAATTAAACGTCATATTTAATCGTAAAAGTGACAAAAGCGCATCACTATTTCGAAATAATCGGACATTTTATTCATTCTTATTGTTAATTTTATATATTAAAACGAGTAATAAATATGGAAGTGACTACCGTGCGTAGGCAATATTAACAATTTATTATTAAAGAAAGTGTGTAATTTAATTACGGTTCACAACACCAATTTGTAATATGAATGTTTGACGTCGGCACATTTGTAACGGCAATGGGCGTAGAAATGTCTGATAGTTATGCGTTAGGTACCGTATTGCTTACAACAGCTGATAATATAATAATTATTATTTATTAAAGTCTGTAAGACACCCACGTTGTTCGCACATTAGTAATTAAAATAGCAACGGTACAGTAACATATAATCTAACAGATTGATTTCTGCTTTTCATAATTACATAAATTACTTATCAAGTTTAATTAAAACGCCGCGTTTTTATATGTAAGTAAATATTTTTCTGACGGATATCGGTACCTAAGATCTTATTAGACATTTGACACGGTTTTTTTTTCTAATTTCAATATATTCTCCGGTTTAAATTCACACAAATTTACTTTTTCAAACCTGTGGTACCGTTCATCAGTTTTTAATCGACATTATTTTTATTGTTTTTTTTTTTATTTCAAGAGATAAAGCTAATTTCCAGGAGAACAAAATAATTAATAATTACAAAACCTAATCAATTTCAAAGGCCTTTGTTACAAAATGACATTAACAGAAATAGAAAGACGGAACCGTTTACAAAGCTAGTTTCAAACCGCGGAGGCGTCAGGGGTCAGCCGAGGTCAGATACCCGATATGATTTATAAGGTCTAATTAGACCAGAGACAGTACTTACTGATAGACGGCAATAGTTTCGTAATAAGGTTACTGATAGGAATTTGTAATTATAATTAGCAAATAATCTATGTGTAATCGATGCTTTTGTGATACTGGGAGTGAAAGTGACGAAATCGGAGATAAAATTTATTTATTTATTCTTCCGAAAGCTTGCATAATGCATAATCAGCCTATTATGTTCCCACTGCTGGGACACAGGCCATCTCTCGGTGAGATGGAGTGGGTCGTAATACTCGTAATCCACCACGCGGGTCCAGTGCGGATTGGTAGATGTACCATGTCTTCGAATTTTTGGTTCTAGGATATGACGGTTTCCCCACAATATTTTCCTTTACCGTTTTGAGAGCAGTGGTGATGAAATAATTTACAAGAAGTAAAGTGCCTGCCTGGGTTCGAACACCCGACCTACAACTTGTAAGTCGCGGCTGTTACCACTGGCCCACCACCGCTCTGAAATCGGACATAATATTTATTTATTCTTCAGAAAGCTTACAGTTTTAATATCTACCTATATTATCTACCTAAATAATGTGCAATGAGTGCTTACAGTTGCCATTTACAAGCTTCCGCAAATTAAATTAAACTGAACTTAATATGGTTTGCTTCTGAAGAATATAACGTAGGTACAATGTGACAAAGTCAGATAAGAGACTCATCGTTTTAAATCTGAAATGAAATTTTTATTCTGTAAATAGGTTATCGGAATCAGTTTTAAATGTACACGTCAAATTAAAAAAAAAGCAAGATGGAGTCGACATTATATTTTTTTTATTTTTATTATATTTTTGACTACCCCTGAGAAGGAATGGCGAAACAAACACAGGGGTCAGTCTCTTTAAAGTTCAGACATAATCTTTTTTTTTTTTTGCTGATTGGGCCTGCTCTTTTCCTCTATCAAGTTGATGGAAAGCGATGGATGAGATCTATGATGGAACGAGCGTGCCCAAAAGATGCCTGTTCACTCTTGCTTTGACGGCAGATGGGTTAAATGTGGAAGGAAATACAGACGCCGGCAGAGTTCCACACTTTGTCTGTGTTTATCTTAAAATGGTATTTTGAGAAAAGAACCACACAGATTCGCTTATTGATAACGTAGCCAGAGATAACTAAGGCTGAGTTATCAAATAGCATCCTGAGAAGACTGTTTGACAAATTAACAATTTTCCTGTACTTATCTAACCTCCCATATTAAGCACTTATGTCCACTAATGAATACCGATTAAGTAAATGTGTTTAATCTATTTAAAACATAACTTATCGTAATCAGGAAGCAGTAAAACCGTTTAGCTGTAACATTATATTCGAAACTTATTTGCTCATGGCAACATTTTGCGGCTCGGCCCACCGCTAACGTATCGTGGTTAAATTAATTGCCGTAACGACCGATTTATTTCAAAACTAGCACGAAATATAGGACACTATGTAGGACGATGGTATAAAATAATCGGGTTCGCGTGTCCTTGTGGCTTTGAAAAGTGGATTAATGAGGAATTTTATTAGTTTTATGAAAAACTGGGTTCAATGATGTCAGAATTAGATCATACAGACTAGCATCTTGACCTACTTTTGTTCAAACTAAACTTTTTAAACTGTGAATCTAACATAATTAAAAAAAAAATTGATTTCCAGCCAGCCTTCTTTGAATTTAAAATATAAAAGACTTAAAAATTCTGTCAACTTAAATATTTTGTTCATGATTCGAATTTCGAAACAATTGATTTCACCATAGTGATGTGCCATTACCGTTTGAGTCAAGAAAAGTGAACAGTTTTATACAATACATCAGGTTACGTTGGGCAACAGCGCATAACTAGAGAAAGCTGGCTGCCATCGCCTACGTACAACAATAACTAGTTTCCCTTAGCTTTACAAGTCGCAGGATGATAAGATGTTGACACAGGTAAATGCTTGTTATAATAAGAACCTAACTGAGTTTATTGGAAATTGTCATAGATACTTTTCGTCCTGAGACAGACTTGGTCTTACTAAGGGGTATCGTATTACTCAGTAACTGGGAGGTGGACGTCAGATAGGCAGTTGCTCCATGTAAAGTCCTGGTATTCAGCTGCATCCAGTTATAGACAAGCCGACCCTAACATATTTGGGAAAAGGCTCCGTCCTGGGACAGTTTGAACATCTACCGATTATAATCTCTATCTGACTATACTCGATGCATTATTAAAGGGGTTTCTGCTAGAATGCCTGAACCTACAGTTTCCTTCGATACCTCATTCGTTTCTTTTATGGGAGAGTTGGATTAGCCTCTAGTGTCCCAATATAAGGCAAAATCGTCCCATCCCTCGTGCCACTTACCCCTATATGCCGTCTGAGGCATTATTATCATCAACAGTATTGAGGATAAGATCCTAATCTTAGTTAAGTTCATCTTGATAAGAGCTATTCGGGAATATTCATTCAAATCGCGAGATCGTCCATCGTTCACACATCCATAAACGAACATCCAAACAGTATCGTTGTCAAAATCACAATCTAACTTATCTAACAGCAACTGACCTTTAGTACCAAACACTTTATTGTCAATCAGATATACAATATGGAAATAATTATAGTGTGCTTTGACAATAATTCCCCATACTACATAAATAAAAAAGATAAATATCTACTGACGTGGAAATCGATTTCACATCCTGCAATATAAACGGCTGAGGTAACAAGCTGACTTAGTTCATAAAATTGCGTTTATATTTGTAGTGGTCACAATAAATATGCAGCGAGATTGGATTTAAAAAAAATATTGACGCGACTAAGTAAAGGTTGCCATAAAAATCAACGTTTAGGAGATAAAGCTTGACCACAAAGTCAAATTCATGCAAAATAACCGAACGATGGATACTGTAAAGAACGATTCTCATCAGAAAATTTACATACATAGGTAGTACCTATGCAATTTAAACTTGTTAATAACGCAATATTAATTACCTTGTCTCCGTACCCTGCCCACACAAGACGCAACCAATCGTCAACGATTAAATAATAATGAATTAATTAAACGTCCTGATGAGATCCTAATCGTAACATGTCATTTAGCAAAACGTATTGCGACATTACGTACAGGGATCTGCGTGACAGATCGCTTGGCTGTCAGCCAATCGGAGCTCGTAACATGTATGGAACACGACGCCGACCTAATCCGAGCTGTGTTCGGAAATTAAATTTTTGAGAAACAATACGGCGAGCGAAGCGTGGACGGCGCTAAATTGAAACGTTCGACTCTTGTGTACTCTTGACCGCTTTTGAAAACAGAAACAAAACAACTTCTGCTAACTTCACTTCACTTTCATTCATTCTTTGATCTGCACCATAATTGCGTAACACGTTCAAATACAATCTGAATCATTTTGAAGGATGTTGTTATTCCATTGCTTCATAAATTCGAAAAATTTGTCTGCTCAACAACGTAAATAACGTAATGAATGTTGTTGAAATGTCAAAACGAAATCCATTCCTACTGGTTATCACCCTGCTGAACTTCAATTCAAACTCATTCGATTTGTTAGAGTAGTACTCGTAACATAGCTCAATGCCGCCCCCCCTACCTATACCTTAAAGTTATGAAGTGCTTAACGATCTCAATGCTCAATTCAACGCATGCATTGCTAATAAATTAGAGCTAGAATATAAATTATTAATGCTTAGACCTGCATTGTTCTATTCCTAGATTCGAAGAAGTCGGTTAAAGAGGTTTAGTATTCACATGGAGCGAAAATGAGCGTGTGACACTAAAATACTGAGAGAGAATGAATGCTGGCTGTTTGGATTAAAGAAAGCGGCCAAGTGCGAGTCGGACTCTCCCACACGAAGGGTTACATACCGCCGAACAATATTTAACACTACTTACATATTTTGAAGTGAAACTTCTTTACGCACGCTTGAATTGGGGAGTAAGCTGGCGAACGCGTGACGTAAGCGTTACGAAAAGTGTGATCGGGCGAGGCGAACGAGAGTTGAGTGGGGGATATAAGCAAGAGAAAGCAGTGCGCGCGCACATTTTCTTTCTCTCTTCCTCTTATAGCGAAATACGTTTGAAGTTTCACTTCAGTCATGTGGTCATAAGCACACTCGGGTTTTTTTTTTTAATAAATACTTTTATGTTATTATTTGCTGTTATAGCGGCATAGTAGTTTCACTCTGTGAGAAGTTCAAGTGTCTACTGTCTATCTATTACTGTTCAAAAGATGGTGTATCTTATTTGAATTATAATACCTGTGACAGACGAACGGACGGATGGACAGTGGAGCCTTTAATAGGGTCCCGTTGGCATCGTTCGGGTACGGAATCCTAAAAAACATCATCACGCGAGCGCGAGGTATTGTTCTAAATTAAAAGAAAAAGTTTTCTTTAAATTAAAGCTTATTTATAGCAACTGTCGCTGAGCACAAAAGCGTTGAAAAGGGAGAGTGCTTCGTGAAATATTACTTCGTCAGAGGACTGAGGGACAGAGGGAGTCCCGTTCTGACATGTAATGAAAGAAAAATTACACGAGCCAGCCTTTGTACAGTCGCCACTTTCATTTCGACGAAATTAACTTTTGGATGCTCTGCACTTGTGTGGCGGTACTGTGGAAACTCGATGAGTAGGTTTTAAAGCGGAAAGTGAGTATTTGTAGATTTTCTATTTTAGGGCTTTGCAGCGCTTTTTTTTAGGCGATTTATTCTTATTTTATTAGTTTTCATTTAAAAAAAAAAAAGTGGAAAATCAAACAGTGTTTTTTTTAACGCGCTGGGATGCGCTCTGTTGGATTCTCAACGGTTGGCTCAACATCGAGAGTTTAAAATCCAGTGCGCGATAAAATCCCGTCGCGATGTTTTTACGTCTCGCGTCTGTGCGAACGTGGCCTAAGAGAAAGGACCGCTTTTACAGTCGTTGTCAGTGATAATTTTGTGAGTTCTTGTATTAGAAGAAGATTCGAGAGACTCTCTTGAAGCGTTGCCCGAATGTCCTCTTCGCAAATAAAATTAAATTGAAAAAAGGCGGACCAGGGGAAATGACACTCCTACAAAACTTTCCAATCTCTCAGATTCTCACTTCATAAAGTGGAATAGATGCTTCAGCGTTATTAGAAACACCAATTTATTTGACTAAATAAATTCATTTGCCGAATGGATATTTCACAAAGCGATGGCACCGTTCCTCTGTAATTTGAGAGATAGCAAGGGAATGAGATCGTGAATAGATCTCTCTCGGTCGCAAACGTAGTAATAAGATTTTAAATGTGAATTTCTGTCTAAATGAACCCGGTCACATTGACATCGCGAGGTTTATGTTCGTCAACTCGTTCGTTTTAATTAAATTGTGATAAACAACGACTGCGTAATACGTAGCTAAACATTACCTGCACAAATTAAAGTGGCACTGTGTTTTGCTTATATTGCAAACGTATGTCATTTGATTTAATTGCATTGTTACGAGTTATTTACTATTATTACTGACGAAGATTATTCCGGTCTAACAAACAGTTAAATACACAGACGAGCAATTTAAAAATCTACTTGCAAAGTGCCTAAAAACATCTAAATATGTATCTCCTAAACCACACAAGTTAGTTTCATGAAGGAAAAAAATCTTGCGTGGTTTCGATAATATTTAAGTAATTATAAGTAGTGCCATTTTTATGGGTTAGTACTAATTCCCCCGTTCTTGTTTCCACCCGAAAAGTTATATACTTTGTACTTAATCCTGTTTTATCAGACGAAATCGAGATATTGCACTTTCTCGCTTCACTGTACCTACTTAATTTTTAAATTTCGGGGGAATCGAGAATCTTATTAAAACTATCGGGGGAAACAAGAACGGGGAATTAGCACTAACCCATTTTTATATTGGTCGTCAGTGTATTTATACTCCACAAAATTCTTTAAAGTAAATCATTGTACACTCGCAAAAAAGAGTGTGAAAGTACCAACAAAAAAATTGTTTTTCCGAACATTCATTTCGAATGTTCCGAAAATATCTTAAAAGCGGACCGGAAAGTTGACCTTAAATAAAAACACATGCGACACGAATTCCGTCAATGTGTAAAATAAATAGCAGCACTCTATCGAGAGGGCAAATAGCATTTTTTGCAAATACCAAGATAGCATTAAACATCGATCACCATACTTGGATAAAAACCCGTTGCCGTTGATTCAGCTTGCTTACCGTGTGAATGTTGATAAGAGACATACATTTATTTGAAGCACTGAACACATTTCTCATTTGGCGGGAAAGTTGGGTAAAGTACTTATGTGTTTTTTTGCAAACACACGAGCGGAAGGTTGTAGGTCGTAGGTTCGAACCCAGACAGGCGCTTTACTTTGTGTAAATTATTTCATCACCACTGCTCTCAAAACGGTGAAGGAAAACATCGTGAGGAAACCGGCATGTCCTAGAACCAAAAATTCGAAGACATGTGACATCTACCAACCCGCACTGGGCCCGCGTGGTGGATTACGGCCCAGTCCCTCTCACAGAGACGAGGCTTGTGTCCCAGCACTCCCAGCAGTGGGAACATTATAGGCTGATTATGTTATGTACACGAGCGGATGTTCAGGTTTAACCGATATGTAGCACGTACACGTGTACACTTCGATGGTCTGATTGAAATAGATTATAGATGTAGATAGAATTTAATTAAATTTATTCATTCCTGTGCCCGGCCGTTCAGAGAACGCGTTTCTGACACCTGTCAGTGCGACAACTCTAATAAACTAATAAACATTTTGTTTTGTTTGTACGAAACTGAAAGGTGTCAAGAACGCATACTTTCGACGGCCGGACTGTATGGTTTTCCCGTAACGGCGATATAAATGATAATTATGGTTCAATAGTCTCTTAAAAACAAAACACCTAATCAACACCCTAAGCCCTCAACAAAAGCACTTGAGCAGAAAATAAAGCTGACGTGAAAGTTAACCCATAATTTTCCATTTGAAAACGAGAAAAAAAAATCATTCATTCCGCTTTCGCGTGATATACAAAAAAACATTTTTTATACAGGGTGTTACAGAAAGGGTATATCAATACAAACGGGTTGAAGAGTGTATCTGGTCTAGAATCTCTGTACAAAATTTCAGCTCAAAAGCAGTAACTTTGAAAATGCTTAATATTTTTTTATTTCGATAGTTTATTAAATTGAAATCATAACAAACGTGTCACCGCACTACGAGGGTCATTATCCATTATCTGTAGTGTGTCTGTGCGCCTAGTACACGCACATCACGCCGCCGCGCGCCAGTGCATCGCCGTGATGTCGAAATAAAAAAATATTAAGCATTTTCAAAGTTAATGCTTTTGAGCTGAAATTTTGTACAGAGATTCTAGACCAGATACACTCTTCAACCCGTTTGTATTGATATACCCTTTCTGTAACACCCTGTATAATGTACAGCGTGAATACAAAGCGGGTAAGTCAGCTGATGAAATCGTCGTCCTAACAAGCGGTCGGAGGATCCTGAATAATTTATACAGAGAAAAAGAATGGTGGGACCCCTGTTTACGTTCTCTTGTTGATTTTCCATGGGGATTGGTCCGCGGCCTCTGAAATACACACCTCTCCCTCTTACATACGTATTATAAGCGGGACAGGAAATATTTGTTGTGTATCGGGGCTGGATTGAAAAGGATTTGAAATTTCGGCGCGATGAAGTAACATTTAGATGGACGCGGGGGAATGAAATGAATGTAAATTTAAATGAAGGTTTATGTATCTGACGATATTTCTTGGGGAATAATTTAGATATGGAATTTTAGAATGATTATATTCACGTTCTGTACAGGGTGGCAGGAACATCGACGACCAAACTGTAACCATGAATGTAGCACATGATTATAGACCCCCTAGTGTACCAGTTACTTTTCGTCGGTTATCAAGCTGTTTCATAGAAAAAAATATCAAAATCTGTTCAGCCGTTTGGGAGCTAAGATGGCACAGACAGACATACAGATACACAGACACACGAATACACACGCCAAACCTATCACACCCCTCTGTTTTTGTCGGGCGTTGAAAAGTGCAATTCCTGCACGGTCAAACTGTATGGAACAGCTATTTTTTTAAAAATAACCTATCAATATCAACCCAGGGGTTCAGAATCATGTACTGACTCCATGTTAACTGGTTGCGCGTCGATGCCACCTGCCACCCTGAACACATGACACTGCTGGGACACAAGGGCAAGGAAAAAACCTATTGAACAATACGCTGCGATCCGAAATTGCAAATTTTATTCAAAACTAGCTGACCCCGCCGAACTTTGTACCGCCTCAGATTATTTTCGTGAATTTTTCCCATGTTTTAAGGGCTATTCGAGGCGGAGACAAATCCTACAAATCAATACAGCCATTCTTGCGTTATAAATGGTGTAACTAACCCGACTTTGTTTTATTTGTGTAGAATCGCGTATTTCTTTAGTTTAGGCTAGCACAGTTTTGAAACCGAAGCTACCTGAGGGGTTTAAGCAAAATTCAAATTATATTACACACAAAAGTTTCAAGTTAATATTTATAATACCGGTGACCTATTCGGGCTTCATCTAACTAATGTCTAAAGCCCTAGGGATAGATCGCTATCAGTTTCACTAAAGTGCGAACTTTAAACACCTAGTTTAGTTCAAATTACACAAGTTGGACATAAAATCATGAAATACGAACATTCTATATTAGTCACGAGAAATGTTCCAAGAACTTAATCTGACAGGCGTAAAAACGTCGTAAATATTGAAAGTACAAAACCTATGTACCCACACGCCTCCTACGCAGTGCACTATGGACGGTTCTCAGAAATGGCGAATTTAACTCTATCTGCGTGTACGCATAATATGACCTATAGTAATAGTGAGTGCTTTAGGATCGAACAAAGCCTGAATGCATGGCTGACGTCACATAGGTACATCGTTATTGATCATAGGAAGCAGCCCATTGTCTGATAGTAGATTAATGCTAAACAGTTTGTCAGATAGGAGCATCTGGTTTAGAAATGTTGGAAGCCATATTTGGTTATTGAATTTGAGTTTATATCGGCTGTGTTATTTATAGAATACTAGCTGCGTCCCACGGTTTCACCCGCATCAGTCTCGATCCCGTAGGAAAATCGAAATAAAAAGTATCCATGTCCTAATCCGGGTCATGGTCTACCCATGTGCCTAATTTGATCCAAATCGGTTTAGCCGTTTTAGCGTGAAAGCGCAACAAATAAACTTATCTACAAAAATCAAATCTTTTCTCTCCATAATATTAGTTTAGATGAAACCTATAAGGAATCTATTGTATTAGAGACTAGAGATCAAAAGTTCTTTTAACAATCTAGTTAACAAACTAGAAAAAGTAATAAATATTTTCAGATTCAGAATATTCCTTTTCCAGGTATTTGTAAGCTATAGATGTAAAATGAAATGCAGCATGAAATGCTAAAAGAGAAAATAAAATACGAAGAGGTTGGTAATCAGGCGGCGGCTCGGCCCTTATTAGAGAACACCTACACGTTCGTTGCGGGGATTATCATATTTTTTAAAGGTGAACCTTTACAGCTTGTGCTGGTGAAAGAGAAAAGAATAAAACATCTTTTAGAGTAGGCACAGTTTTCGTAATCATTAAGAGTTAACAGAAAAACTGCAAATTAAATGTTAGTAAAAATGTTGTGGTTCATTTGAGCAAACAGCAAATAACTTTGCGATTCTAGTCGATGATGAACATTGTAGTTGTAGATACATTGACTGGTCCGACTGGTCTTGATTTTTATTTTTCCGCAACAGAATTTTTTTCAAATGTTTTGCTCGTCAAAGTCAAAATTTGTATAATTCTGTTTAAAGAGATTGATGACTAGACATTAATTAGAAAATGAGGTTCTAATTGTAACCGCCGAGCTTATGCTGCAGTACGTAATGTAGTAGATACACGTTCTTACGATTGTTACATACAAGATGTAACAGAATAAACGCAAGTCCTGACAGTAGTTTGTTCATAATTGACTACTGAATCGATTTTAGTAACTTTTAATATAACTAGGTCTTACATTTTTTAAAATGTATTTTGCTACACTGACTGCCGAATAAGCCAAAGAAAATTAAATCTTATTTCAAGACAATAACACTAAATTTTAAATGCATAAAAACAATAAACGCGTAAAAAAAATTTGGTGTTGTTAATATGTATTGTGCTTTTAACTCAATATTCTAATTGGGGTGTATGACTGTACGAGGTCTTGCGTTAATTATGTTACATATTGTATATTTATTTACCATTAAAATCGTTGTACCCTCCAAACATAAATATCTGTAACGCTTGTATCATTTCACTGTCGTTTCATCAGTCCCCAGTAACTTTACAAGCGTCTCATTTTTCCGAATTTACACTCGCACAATGCGCGTTCTCCTTAATTTAACCTTTTAAATCGCATGTACGGTTCCCAGAACGGCATGTAAACGTTTTTCCTCGTTCCGTTCCGATTTTACGAGTCAAGTACGAGTTTTAGAATTGCTTTTATGGTTTCGAAGTACCCCTGCCTATGTCTGAATTATTAAATTGAATCCTGTATACGGTCGTGAAGTCTGGAGATATAGTTTTACTGTGCTGTTATTTATTTATTAATATGATTTTAGGCAGGGGAATCAGATTTGAATTTGTTTAGAGACTTTATGTTCGCGAGATCTGACACCCTGTAGAGAACGCAGAGCTTTGTGAAACTGCGGATGGTAGCGACAAGCTGAATATTAACACCGTATTTCAAAGCGCTCACTTCAAAAATGACTGTTCTGTTACCTGCTAGCTTCCAAGAAAAGTCTCGTACTTACCTGAAAACAAAAAGAAATACAGATTTAATAAAGGGCAAGATAAAAATCTTAATGTTCTCAAAACGTGGTAAACGTACAAAATAAAGTGAACCAAAGTAACCGTATCTACGGCTTCGCTATACGAACTTCGTCCCCTTATCAAGCTAGAGCACACAAACAGTATACCATTAATTTCGACGATATTATCCAACATAAACTTATATTCAGACGTATATAATTAGCTGCCCACGCGCAAAGGAAAAAGCGTACAGAATTTCACAATCCTGGTCGCCCACACTCCGCCCGAGCCTTTAAAATACGCGGAGTATTTACACGAAAACGGACTTTTCTAAGATTAAAATGTTGTCGGATTTGCATTGAGGCGATAAGAGTATAATGAGGCGGGCGGTTGCCGGCGCCAATAGATCACGGTAGACGGCGCCACTGAGACGCGCTTGCGCAAGCGCCGCACGCAGACTTCGCACTCGATCATAGATTAGATCTCCAAGATACGAGAGGAATTTGCAAAAATACCAAATTATTGAATAAATTATATTTTTTCGTATGCGAATCATAATAACTTTGCAAATAACGATCGTATGCTAATTATATCGGACATTAATATGTATTAAGGCTCGTTTTGATGACATACTATTAATCTTTAATATGCGTAATCGCACTTGTTATGTTCACAGGATTAAACACGAATTAATTATACATTTGCATTTTAAAGGACGATATAATCAGCTGATAGTGGAATTTTTTAACAATAAATGAAGATTTAAAGAATAATTTAAATGTCACGGTTTGCCAATCAACTTCTCTGTATTAATACCTTAATCAGATTCAACAACTGAAGCAATAATGTAAAGGTTATAATAGTTGAACTTTTTGTAATTTTCAGAGCTTTTTATAAAAAATTCTATTTTGCCATTTTATCTGGGGGAGCTTTCCGCTCGCGTTGTACCTATGTCGGTAAAAAGTAGCCCAAGTCCTTCCCCAGGGTTCACAGTATCCCCATAACAAATTTCATCAAAGTCGGTCCAGCCGTTTCGGAGATTAGCCGGAACAAACAGACAGCCTAAAAATATATAGATTGTTTTTTTTTTTTGTTATAAATACCGTAGGTATATACTTTCATTTATGCATTTAGTAAAAAGCTGATATTTTTACATTACAAACAGACACTTCAATTTTTTTTATTTGTATAGAGTAAATATGTATTATAGATCATTTCTAATCTAACCATGTTAAACTATTGTGAAGTACCTACTTTTAACTTTTATGTAATTACTAGCTGTGCCCCGCGGTTTCACCCGCGTAAGTGTCGGTCCCGTGGGAATATCGGGATAAAAAGTAGCCTATATGTTAATCCAGGGTGTCAGCTACCTCCATACAAAATTTTATCAAAATTGGTCCAGCCGTTTGAGCGTGAAGAAGTAACAAACATATAAACACACCCCCACACACTCACAAACTTTCGCCTTTATAATATTAGTGTGATTCTCGTTCTTCTAGTAATTGCCCATCTACCACTTTCCTAATCTATGCCTATTTAGCGTTGTAATACGGGCTCTCTTCACTGCCTCGCGAGGCATGCCAATAAATCGGCCTCTATTAGCCGATAGCAACCCGCTGAATACTTGACTGACAACTAACAGTACCAATTTAACATCATACTAACACGTACTCAAAAGAATTAGGTAATTACATACAAGACTTAAATATTAAGCGTTAATTTATGTAGTTCCACGTACTTTTCCTAAAGGGGTTGGCGGAATTTCAATTAAGAAAATATGTGGGCAATGAAGTATGTGCGGTAAATATTGGATTAAAGATCGTGATGAAAAAAGATGGGCATAACTTGTTTGAGGTATTGTGTCAGATGTTTAAAGATGGTGGCATACCTACTGCCGAAATCGTCTGCTGAAAACATACAACAGCTTCTTCTTGATCATCACCTGCCTAGCCTTTTCCCAACTATGTAGTGGTCGGCTTTCAGTCAGGCCTTCGTTTAACCGGATCCAGCTGAATACCAGTATTATACATGGAGCGACTGCCTATCTGACCTCCACAACCCAGTTACTGGGTAATACGATAGCCCTTGGTTAGACTGGTTGTCAGACTTTCGGGCTCCTGACGATCCGTAACGACTGTCAAAGATCCACAAATGACAGCCGGGAGCAACGGCTTAATAACGTGCTTTCCGAGACACGGAGGGGTCTTGGTATGTGAAGATGGTCAACCATCCACGGACCAACCGCGGCAAGCGTAGCTTAACTTGATCAATCGACCCGTGCAGATTTATTACTTAGACACAAGCCCGCCTTTTACTGGTATGAGGAACTATTGCAAGTTTTGTTTCAATTGTTTCCGTTTTTATCGCTACTGATATACGTAACGCTACGTGAGGTCTGGCCGCGCTTTTGCCAAAGATGTAAACAACAATGGCCGCTCTGAATTAGCGGCCATTGTTTACATCTTTGGCAAATTAAGCGCGGCCGGAACTTAGGTATATAATCCAGGAACGAAACTCACAAAACTTACGAATACTAGAACCCCAGTTTCTGTATACCTGAGTTATAATATCCAAACATTTGTACATAAAATCTACACCTAAATGTGTGACAGGTCACTCTCCCACGTTCTTGTATCCATTTCAACCCGGTTCCTTCATTCCTTCCCACAATATATTATCTCTCATAAGTACTAGAAACTAATAGATTTATTGCTAAGTACCGATTAGTTTTACTATGGTTTTACTTGTCTTCGTTCGTTTATGTTCATTGAGTGAAATGGTTTAAGCGACAAACGCTTGCAAACCGGCTTATTAAATTGCTTCTATTTCCCCTGAAAGCCAGGGGAAAATGGCCGCTGGGTTATTTTATACGATTAGCTTACAAGTAATTTAATTATCATTTAAGATATTATTATGGCGGTGCAGGTGCCGTTCGGTCAAGTGCCGTTGAAATCGGTTCTCTGCGTGGAATACGTCATAATATTAGGTTTCAGTTACTGGCTAAGATCCTCTTACCGAGAGGAGATCTGTGTCCCAGAAGTGGGAACATTATGGGCTGATTATCCAAAGATACAGACTAACCCCTTACTAATAAACGTGGTACAGCGTCTGTATAGTTACACAACGCTTTGTCTTATTCTTTCGAAAGTCAAATCACTGACGACTGAAAGAGAGAAATCGGTGTGTAACTATTCATCTGATATAATACGTTTATTAGTAAGGGGGTTACTGTCTAGTTTGGGGCACACTGGCAAATAATATATCATAGCCTAGCTGTAGGTAACTAGGTAGTATATTTCGTCTCAACTTACTGTTAACCAGTGATCCTGCTTACTGTATTACCTGGACAGTAAATATTTTCTATTTCATTATGCTATTTGCTAATAAGAAACTTAACATGGTTTTAGATGATTATACCAAGGTACTAATTTGCTCTTTATCTCAGAAATCGTGCAACTTAGATTTGTTTCTATATTTCGATTCAGCAAATACTGCTTGAAGCAATTACTGGCAGCAAAATCTAAATAGTTTCTACGAAATTGAACAGCCAGCATCTGCTCATAACCGCCTAAATTGAGACATACAATTATGGCTTTCCAGTTTTCCCATACTTACGTAAGAGGTTCGCCATATATGCGTTCGGTAACTCACGATTTCATTTTACAATAGCTCATATTACCAGTGCCCATATAAAGGGAAGCAGTTGGTAATAAAATCGGCAGAGAGGCAAGGCGGTTGGCAGCTAATAAGGTGTATAAAGGCAGACGCTTCGATGCACTAAAATAAAGTTAATTGCTCGTAAAAAGCTGGCTAGAACGGCCTTTTTTGAAATCTTGTAGACAACTGTACTGGTTGCTTTCAGGAAATTGTTGGTGGAAGAAAGTGTTATCTGTTGTGTTGCTCAGTGCTTCAAGTTTCTGTTATTTGGGAAAGGTAAATTAATGAGTTGGTTGGTGGTTTTGCTTTAAGAATGGTCATAATTATAATTTAATCTCGCTGTAATTTGCAATTTTTTTATCTATGATCAGATTTTTATCTATAAATGTGGACTTTGGAATCGTATCGTAGAGTTTTAAACACCACATTGAGAAAGTACCTAAAATTTATATAAACGGCGTGTGGTACCTTTGTCATTTTAAATATACCAACTTCAAACCTAATTTCACACACTCATGATTAATTTGATTTTGATCTTAATCTTGGTTCAACGTCCAAAATCGCTAATGTACTTTTTCCTTACACCGAGAATGGGCAAGTGGCCCCACAAAACCGAGATTCAGTGGTTTTATGGCCTGGTTTATGCGTTTATGTTGATTTGTGTAAATCAGAGGAATATTTGACTTAGGCGGGGCGCCGGTGGTAACGTGGGCGAAGACCTGCCAGAGCCCTGACCTACTGGAGACAGGCTATAAAACCTATTTCCAAAATATACACAACCAACTGCAAATATAATTCAAACATATTTCTCAAACACATGATTTGCGAAACTAAAAGTCTATCATTCAGTTTGTTCAAAGTTTCTTTTTATATAAATTATGACACAAAATATAAACACAGTAAAATATTTTATGTGCGTTCTTTTGACGCGGCGGGCCCAATTCTTTTTTAAATAAATGATTTCAATGTGTTTCAGAAAAACTGGGGCAAAGATTAAAGATGCAAAGAGAAAATAGGTAATCTTTATGGACTGGATCCCGGGAACAACAAACAAACGTTAATCTATGGTAAGTATGTAGGTATTGTAAGTGTACACTTTAGATAAATTGATGTGTTTTGTCTAGTGAATGAGGTTGAATTGACGATAGATAAAGATAATCAGCTGTACAATATTTTGCAGAAGATTTTTTGAAGATTGGGCAATTTGAAAATGTTTTACAATATTTTGCAAATATGAGAAAATCGTTCGTTATTTAATACAGAGTAACAATATCGCACGCACAGTGAAACAGTAAAGTGTCCGATAAATCAGCAATAAATAAAGCCGACGACACACTTAGTGCTAAACTCGTCTATATTCCAAAGTTCGCATCACGAAATCACGAGCGCACCTTAACACTATAAATCACTATCGTTGTCCAGTTTAATTACGAGTCGAGCTTTATCTGGGATTCGACATTCATAGCATATCGTAGGGATTGTCGCACCCACGGACCTAGGCGCCGGTTGGACACGTGGGCGACACAGAGTGAAAGGAATCAGTGGACCAGTGGTATTTATAGAAAAACCTGTGTCCAATTCACCTGCTGATTTGCGTACTCTGTGGGGCTTTTGAAGAGCTCGTGGCTAAATAATAACAGCCGCACGTGTCGATCGAAGGTAAAGCTACGCTTGTCGAGGTCGTTTCGTGGATGGGTGACCATCCATTACATATCGAGACTCCTCCGTGCCTTGGAAAGCACCTTAAAACCATTGGTCCCGGCTGTCATTCCTAAGTCTTTGACAGTCGTTACGGGTAGTCAAGAGCGCAAGTCTGACAACCAGTCTTACCGAGGAGTATCCTGTTACCCATTTACTGGGTTGTGGAGGTCAGATAGACAGTCGCTTCATGTAAAATACTGATATTCAGTTGCATCCAGTTAGTCTGGAAGCCGACTCTAACTTAGTAGCGAAAAGGCTTGTTTTGGGTACTCTATAATTACATAAAAGAGTATACTTGCCTAACTCATTGTTATTTGGAAGAGAGTGTCTTTATGTTAAGGCTTTATGATCGGTTTAAGATTACTATAACTTTTAATGCTCAGAAATATGTATATATTTTTGTTGTTACGAAGGACCATTGTCATGTCAAAAGCAGTACCTAAATTTCTTACAATATTGCGTTTCGTCTTAGAATTTCGTCATGAATGTTTTGTTTTATACGGCGCAAGATAATCTTTACCAGAAGTGGTTCAGCAGCTTCCTCTTCTGTCATCGGAAGACAGCCGCCACGCAACCATCGACGCAACGCTCTGCTAAAGGGACTGTCACCAGCCAGTGTCACTCCTATCCGACCTTTTCGGTGATACCAGTAACTTCGGAGCAAAACATGACGGCGCCATTGCTACGTCGTCATATTTAAAGATTTTTGTTTTCAAAATACTGCAGCATTCTTGGTAACCATTACTCATACCGAACATGACCAAAACGTATCCCTGAGTACATTGTTACATTCAGGTAATTTGATCTTCTCATAAATTTAAAACGACACCTACAGCTTTATAACATAAAAGTAAACAACAACCGCAGAAACCAATAAAACGTCATAATGTTTATGAAAGATTACAACCACACGGAAATCTCAACAATTTTACCGAGACCCCTAATAACCTCATAATTTTAACTGCATTTTACAAGTTTTACGAAGCGAAGGGGTCGTTAGCCGGATCAAGATATGCTGGTTAATCTATGTAAGGATGTTACATCTAATAAACATCACATAGATAAACATACAGATATGGAGCGGATAAACGAGTGAGGTTATTTACCTAATCTATTACAATTTTAGTCTTGTGATAAGCGAATATAGGCCTTACTGCGTAGGCGTTTAAGTGTGTAATAAGGTGAGAATGCTAGTGATAACCGTTGGGCGCCTAAGGATCGCTCTCACGACTATTTCGCCCACTCGTTTTGGGGACTAACCTAGACTAGTATTTAAAGTAATCGAACTCATTTGCACGTAGACGAAAATGGTTGGAAAAGGCCAAATGTTTGGCAATATTTGTGACCAATTAAAACTATGTATGCTATTATAGCTGTAAGATTATTACTAACACCAAAAGGGATTTAATTTCTGAAAACAAATTATTTCATTATTATTATTATAAAACCAAACGTTTTGGTCTGCAAATCTTATAAACTTTCACATTTTTTGTAAAATAAACGTTAAAGAAAGAATCAATAGAACGTGCCTATCCATAAAATAGCAGTAAGAGATATTTTTTTCCCACGATGATGGTTAGGACATAAGCTCGAGTTGGTCAACATTTCTGGCCCAAATCACCTTTCCTTTTTTTCGTCTATAAACTTGTCCAAGTCAAACACGATAAGTGTACGGTCACTTTTTCCTTTCTAGCTGACACCGAAAATAGATAATTTTCGGAACGAAGTTCATTCTTCTTCTTTGCAAAATAACACGAAACAATATATGTAATTTTTCTAATTTCCTAAAACCAGCAACGCGACTACCGTTCGCTGACGTAGCCTTTAGGTCTTCACTTGGCAAGGCATGCGGTGCAAGTTGGGAGGTGAGCCATTGTCCGTAGAGAGACGCCGCATACACACCGGAGGTCTGAACCGTCCATGAACCCCCACTTGTGGAGATAGTCCTTGCTGCGGCCTACTTGAGTACGAATATAACAAAGTTCCTTATGGCATGTTATACTCTGCACATTTGGTGAAGGAGAAAAGTATAACTTGACCGTCACCCGTTACGACAGTTTTGTTACGTAAAGGAACTTCGTTCCTGGTGTCCCATTGTAGCGGTATCTACAACGCCACATGTGAACTACTTGTCATACTGACGTCACGCAAAAATCCTGCATCGCGCAAGCAGAGTTTACCGCGCAACGCCAACTAGCATACATACAACATCCCGACATGAATCATTGGGCAGTTGTCCGCCAAACACAACACCCGTCAGGATCCTTCCTTTCCTATGGAGTATGAGTGAACTTTACACCCTAACGATGGTCCGATTGATAGGACCAGAGAAAAGAAAAATACCCTTGGCCCTACTAGTAGAACTACGCGGTCGGACCACGGGCAATAAACGGTCCCACATACCTCTATACAACGACAGCTCTCATTTTTTCATTCCTTTGATTAAACCTTAATCAATAATTTCGTAATTTCAATTCGCAATATCGGTCTGTTCAGCAATAATTTACATTTTATGAATATTTATTTTGACCTGCCGCTAACTAATTATAATAATTAACGGTAATTGGATTAATAATTTAATAAGACTTGTTATTAATACTTCAATGATAAGTTGGACGTCGATATGATTTTAGAAAGCATTTGCAGCAATTATGGGAATTAATCTGTTTTATGATCAACTGTGATTAATTTTATTAGCCGGATCATTTGCCATCGGAAATTGATAAATGTTGTATGGAGATTGATTTGTTGGAGGTTGCAACAAGCTCTATACGTATAAAGTTTTTTGTTTGTTCATATTGTATGTTTATTGACGACATTTGGTGGTTTTATTTTCTTAAGTATTTTAGTTAATTTCTTAGGTGAGAAATAACATGAATGACCATCACGCCTTGTTTCCCCAAAGTGTTGGGTAGAGTAGTACCTACCGATAAGGGTGAAATTTTAATCACCGTTTTCCTCTTAAGAGGTCATTGTACTTATTATTATGAACAACATTTACTATGGGACCAAACCTGAAATCGTAAAAAAAAAGTTTGCTGTTCCCTACATTTATGTTCGCATAACTCATCAAAATGTAGAGAATAGCTGATTTTTTATTTCGCGATTTCATGTTGGGTCCCATAGTAAAATTTGTTCATAATAATGAGTACAATGACCCCTTAAGAGGAAAACGGTGATTAAAATTTCACCTTGTATTACACCCACATTTCGCCAGTTATGTTTAAGTCCCATGGAACAGAAGGCGAGCCCATTGCCATCAACTGGGTACAAAACCAGACTCCGGGCAGCTACTGAAACATTCCAGAAATCCAGATAGAAAACCCAATAACACTGCTTGACCTGTGAATCGAACCCAGGAACTTCATGCTTGGCTGTAGCGCTTGCGACCATTATATCAACGAGGCAGGTAACTACTCTTAAGTATTTTAATGTATTTCTTAGGTGAGAAGAAGAATAACCAATCTTTAACTGCATTCCATCCACAATTGAAGTCCCTGTCATATTCTTTGACATGACATAATGGCCGCCTCCAAACTTTCTTGTATAATTTGTCAAACGACTGTTACTTATTTATAGCACATAATATATTTAACGAGATGCTCTCAAAGTGCTCTCCGTAATATATTCGACGTCGTAATTATACGGGACTAGTTGCGACGTCCTTTGAATTATGTATGCGTGCGCGCAGCGTTTGACGGTACGGTTTGATTTGATTTTCTGTAAATGGTTGCATGTAATGCCAGGTATGGTATGACGGCGACATTGTTTTGTTTGAATTAATTTATTCAGGCTAAATATACACCTGCCGATTTATTCTGTGAAAATCCCACGGTGAAAACATAAGTGAAGTGACCTTGTCAGCTGTCATTCCTCCTGATGCTGGGGATTGACACTATTGACAGCAATGACAGCTGACTTCACAGACATTTTGACGGCGATGACTCGTCCTTATTTCAACAAATTAATATTCAGTTCCTATAAACAACAAAAGCGAATCGTTTTGCTTACCAATGGTAGCATTTTTATTGCCAAACTGGGCATATAAATAGATTCGTAAGCTATGCAAAGCTATTAAAGATCCTTGCTTGATTATTATTGGTAAAGATACAAGAGTCTTAATTTTTAACCAATGACGGTCCGAAAATGATATGAATCGGCACAATACAATTTACAAACTGTGGGCGTAATGAGCGTGATGAAATTAATATAAGGTAAACGAAACTTCGTTATATATCATTCGGGATTATTTCATTACTATTTGCCAAAGAAATCAAGTCAATTAATTACGAATTTTAAATTCTGATGTAAATTCGATTCCACCTACATTCGTTTAACAAACTTCATCAGAAAACGGGGTTTAAGCTTGAGTCATGATTAACCTCAGGTTCAGTAGGATGTGGAGCTTCAAAAGATCCCAAAAACCGCAGAACAGAACCCCATTACTGGTTAAACATTTGACATAATTAATGTATGGTGTAACTGAATAATCTGTTAAACAGATTAGTGTGGTTTCAAATAGCTAACACAGTGGATTACATCAGAAGGAGGATGGGTTCCTAAACCGGCGGGGAATCTTAGGCCTCATTTACGGAGACGCGGGGCGTCGCGCGTTGCGTTGAGCGGCGCGGCCCGCACTGAATTCAAATATATGGCGTTGTATGAATGCGTTTACGGAGAAGCGATTTTAGACGCGTTTGTTTGAATTAGGGCGTTTTTTGCGGCCGAGCCCGCGGATGGCACCGACGCGTCCCACGCGGCGTTTATCGCGGCGGCGCACGCAGCGGCAATTCTCGATGAAGCTATGTCCGAGGCGGAATCTTCTGTCAGTCTTATTTAGAAATCGCGCAACACAGACGAGTCACCGTCGCAATGAAGTATGATATGATCATGCTGCAAGTTGCGACACGTGCGCTCCCATCTCTCGCCAACATAAAACTAGTCGATTTGATCGAGGCGAGCGTGCGCCGCCGCGATGCCCGCCGCGTGCTTCGCTACACGCTAGAGGACTCGCCGCGGGCGCCGCGGCGGGCACCGCCACGCTTCCCGTCTCGCTTCTCTATGAACATGGTCGTATATTGCTATAAGTTTGTGTTTACGCGTGCGATGATGCGTTCCGCTTCACGCGCCGCCCCACCGTAAACAGAAAAAAACGTCCGACGCGCCGCGAGACGCCACGCCACACGCGACGCGAGACGCCCCGCGTCTCCGTAAATGAGGCCTTAGGCGGACACTTTGAAGCCGAGTTAGTGGCTAAGCCGAACGTGATAACAGTTTCGGAATGTGCCAAAATATTTAATTAATAGTCAGGTTAACTTTGAAGCGGTTTTATTTGTTTATTTGTCGGTTTTAATGATGGAATGCGGCAGTAAAAACTGTGTGAAAAACAGCGTTGTAATCGGATTGTTATGACAGGCGGTTATCCTTCGAACGTTGATAAAATGAGAGTGCATAATATTGATTGGGCCAAGTGGCGTCCGCAATTATTTTTTCAGCGTCGATTTTCGGTTCTTATGGAATAATGAGAAAAATTCAACATACCTACCCTATATTTATTATTGTTTTCGGTATAAATTCACAGTTTATTTCAAGAAATTTCACTTCTAGCTCGAATGTAGACCGTAGTTTTTTTTAGCTTACCATAATAAACTTTCTCTTTATTGTTCCTATATTCAATGAAAACAAAAGATACTACTTTAAATACAACTAAATTATATTATCTTATCTTCACTCATAACAAAATTTTCTTTACCGCTAACTTCATAGCCTAGTCCAAACATATTGTGGGAACGTCACGTGGAACTGTATCGCTTTTGTTATAACTCTCAAAGTTATTAAGAGTAACGCTCTGTGAAAGCGGTGCAGCTTAGATTTATATGCGTAAGATGTTCAATGTGTGGGAAGAAAGTTCGGGACAAAGTATTGTCACTGATAAGTAGACTGTTGAATAAATAATTTTCCAGAAAAATAAGAATACGCAAATCCATCACGAATTCACGAAGCATATACAGGGTTAGTCAGGGGTAGTATGTACAGGGCTAGTGATATTTATTTTAGAAGTATGTATATTTATTTGTATGTATGTAAGTATATTCTCGTATTATTTGTTTATTTTTATTAAGTGAATTGTTTTTTAGATTTTATGTATTTTATTTTTTGTCTCCTTTACTCTTTAACTCGCTGTCTACATCTCTCTATTTCTTGTCCTATCGCAGGTATGCTGGAAGAGATTTCTTATGAAATAAGCATCACCTTTGTACCTATTTTTCCGTTTTGTTTTTTCTTGTCTGTTTATATATGTGTGTAAATAAATGGTTAAATAAATAAAGAACCTTCTAGAACTGCATTACTAACATCATAAACAACAACTTCTATGACTTTTTACAAAATATAATACATTTACCAAAAACAAACCTTCAAGATTTCGTTGTTTTATCTAACCCCCGCTCCCCTCCGCTGCATTTTGTACTAGACACGGCAGTTTGTTTAGTAAACTAGCGCTTTCTTTTACTTCAAACAGAGTTCGTAACATTGCGATTGTTGGATTGAAATATATGTATATTTTTTTTCGTATGAAAGTCTGATGAATTAAAATCTGATCAATTATTAAATGTCATAGAACAAAATTTGTTGTAAATAGTAGTAATATAGTCCTGAGAGGTTGTTAGTGTTTTAAAAATAACCCTGTATATTAGTTTAGCTTTTCTTTTGAGTTCAGTTTCGAAGATTAGGGAAACGCCAGAGAAAAAAGTGCCCGCACGAAACAACTTATATACTAGATTTTTTACCCAATCTAAGTGTCAAACTCGATTGCTTTTCCTACCTAGAAAAACATTATAGCGCACAGCAAGTTTTTCCAAGAGGTCCTACTACCTATACTTAAACAAATCTCGTCAATTCAAACAAGCCTTATTTGAAATACATCAAAACTCATCACTTACGTAAAAATACAGTTATTCCTATTGGTCGTAACATTCCAAGATATTCCACTTTGTGAGATCAAGCGAGTATGTTTAGAATTACAATTTAGCGTTCAGTTCCCGGTTGTGAGTGACGAACTGACTTAAGTGACACATTGCTCAATGTTTGTCCTCCATTGTCCACCGTGGAATCATTGAAATATTCCCGGATGGCTCAAGTTGGGAGAGAAAGGTAGGGAAAGGGGTCGAAGTCCTTCTTATAATTTTTTCTTTTCTGGTTGAACAAATCTTGATTTGTCGGTAAATGAACAAGAAAGTGCACAAATAATAAGATATGGTAGAGAAAGGGGTCAAAGTCCTAAATTTTTTTCTTTTCAGTTTTAACAGCTCTCGATTTGTCCTTACTAAACGAACAAGCACAAAAAAGACGATACTCTGAAAAGTATGAAGTGTCCTTCTATTGCCTTCGAAGTACTAGATATTCTTCATTGGCCGTCCGGAAAGATGGTGATACCAGCCCCCTTATTCACAAACACTCGATATGCTTCCGTATCGTATCGAACATTAATCATTGTTATCGTACGAGTCTTCTCAACGCTGTTCACAAGTCCAAAACCAGAAAATTTTGTCAGTTTAAATTAAATAGACGCTCGCTATTCTTCCAACAGCTATTTGCTGTTGAGGGGAAGTCAAATCAGGTTATCGAAATGTCAGGTTTTCGATACGATAGCCTGTCGTATGGTTGTGAATCAGGGCTCAGGGGTCTCCTCATCAAAGTTCAACCAAAGATCAAAAAATGCATGTCAATGAAGCTATCTGCATTTCTGTACCCCATACACAAAAAATCATGCCCTCAAAACAATCTTTCTACATATGCAACCTGTATTCCTTTTTTAAACCCAAAAGCAGTGCCTCCTTTTCCCGCTACCACGTTCTCCTTGCACCATCTCCTCTCCGACGTCCAGTCACTTGAATAGCCGGCAGTCAGGTGGATGCGTCGCATTCAAGCAGACGTGCCGCATAATTATGTTACCATTTGGAGCTCAATAGAACCTCATTAGCATACGGTCATCGATGTTGTTTTACTGATCAAACGAGGAATGTTTTTGTTTGACTTTATTGGTGGGACAAATTTATGGTTGAGTGTAAGAGATGGGCTGGATTTTGAATACAATAATTGCTGATTAAGGTTTCAACGAATTATACTTTGCGGTCCATTACGTCACTCAAGAGTTTCAAATGGACATTTCGAGACGTTTCTCTAATGGTGCTTGTTTAGTTTCTATTGCTTGGAAGATGGTGTATCATCGAGGAAACTTACACCTGTCCAATTTGAAAACAAAATTACGCACACGATGACCACATCTGTTAGCAAGCGTTACTATAGCGGCCGAGCGCAGCAAGCAAGATTAGCCCTTACGGTGTATATAATGTACGTTTCCTCGATGGTACATCTTCTCCATTCAGTCCGTCCAGGTCTCACCCGACCGTCAGACAATCTTGCTGGGAGGCGAGTGGGCAACCCACACTACGCTTGCCGACTCTCAGAGATGGATTGATAAAATCCTCTCATTATTTAGCTTGTCCCTGTCTAATAATCACTTCATCTTCCTCCATCCAATCATAAACAAGCATTCCACAGATAAATTCTCCATAAAACAATCCACTCCAACCAATCGATGACTACAATCCAAGTCTTTTATCTCTTTAATATACAATAGGGTTAGGCGTAACACGGAGGCTGGCGAAGTTAATGCTATTGTTACTGCTATTTATAATGCCCTAATCCTGCTACAGGCTGCAACTACAAGCCAGGGCTTTCAATGCAAAGTGCGAATTGTAAGGTCCCTGATACGATGAGACTGCGTTGTGTAGCTGTAGAGTCGTCGAGGTGCTTAGCGATGCTGTAGATATGATCCTGAAGTCTGAGGATAATCTGGGAGATGCAAATCTTTGGAGGTTATTTTTAGATGTGTGAAGTGATTATTTTGATGGCTTCTCGGATATCTTGACAGTGTAAGCAAGTTTTAGACGACATTGGAAGGATACTGGTTACCTTTATAAATGTTTATTATGTGGAGGATTCTTCGTCAAGATAAGAAACTTTGAGAATTAAATGGACACAAGTTGGACGAGCAACGCCGATCAGATATGTACTAGAGAAGGTTAATGCAGAAAACATTCCTCTTAATAAGTTCATGCAAATTAAACTTTGCTCTAATGAGCAACAGGATTTGAACGGCCAATTAAAAATTACCAGTCCAATTAATAGTCCAGCTAATTTTTCTGCACCTGTCTCAACCGTCATGGAGGCTCTAGTCAAGAGCCCCGGTTATCGCACAATTTGCATAATCGAGCGGTGTGTATGCCGGCCGGGCGCGCGTTACACCATAACGATCGAATTAACCAATCACAGGCGACAGCCGCCAGACTTTAATGCCGAAAGGGTTATGTGAAAGGATTCTGTGAGATGACACACTTATAATATGAATGGTTATTGTGGGATTTTTAAATCGTATGCTATTTGCCTTTTTTGAATGTGATGTTTCTTGGATTCGAGATTTTGGATGTAGACTTGAGTGATTCGCCCTCTTTTATTGACTAATCTCTCTCTCTCTCAGTTCACTCTAGATTCTAAAGTGAACCGAGAGAGATTAGTCAGGCATTGCTCTCTTGAGAGCAGTGCCTGACTAATCTGAGAGAAAATGCACTAGATTCTATTGAACTATTTCGCTCACTAACACAAACAGGACGTTAAAACCAGAATCATAATCAGAAGTGGCAACACTCATGTCGATGTTGCCAGCTACATTATATTATTACAACCTTTTAATAGAACATTATTGCATGTAACACTGGTATTATCGAATCACTCGACGCGACCAGCCATTTTAATACCACAGTGGAACGAGAATTTTGTATTAAAATGAGCACTTACGGGATGCAGGATTTTAATTGGGAGTTATTGAAATAAATGTTTTTCATATTAATGGTGGAATACGGGATGAAGAATAATGATGACGATGGAAAGCAGTGAAGTGGTAACTTTGTGAGTATATCTGACAACAATTTGCGTAGGTATACTGAATCCTGTAATCAAGATTTTAAATAATCATATTCATAAAGACTGAGATACTCGTATGATACGAAGTCTATGGTCCAACATTTTGTAGTTCTCACAGTGTCATAAACGACAGGTCTTTATATGTTTACATAAGAACTATAAGCACAGTGACCTATGACTTACCTTCTACCCATTACTCTGGATACTAAAGTCGTCCAACAAGAGCCACTATTACTGCAACGCCTCGTCTAAACAACCAACAGTTACTTCTTTATTAGTAGTTATAACGGATATCGTCACGTTAAGTCTACGTGTAGTAGCGGGTAGGTCGTAGCGTACAGCCGTGGTCGCCGCAAATTACCGACAGCTGTTACAAGCCTTAGTAACATCACACGTATTAGGCATACGTATACGAGCAAGCTTGGTCTGAGACCAAATTTTGACTATAACTTAGGCTGATTAGCGTGTGTAACAGGGAACTTTGTAGAATTTAGAGAAACGAGACTGATATTTTTGAATGCATTAGGTTCCTATGATGTAGCGACTGAGTCGGTACTGGTATTTTATAGAATTGTAAAATGCATTACGACTGTAGATGGAATTTACTAGAAGGACTTTACAGACACTTGAAACGATTGGATAGTAAATAAGTGGAACGCGATGGATAGTAGGTATCGTAGAGATAACTTAAGCAATTTTCATAAGCGCTTCCTACTGTGTATATGGAAACAACAGTATGATTATCAGCAACCGTAAACATTGCAATTACCTACTGAATATGTGATAAGGTAGCAACATAAAATTATTATGTTATGTGAATTCTTCGAACCGTTTATTACAATGTTGCACGTCATCCATGATATTTACAGAAGCTTTTTTACTTAATTAACAAAGATACGAGTTTGTTTAATAATTCTGTCCAAGTTTTACGACTTCTACATTACAAAATAATGTTCTCAGGCCCTAAATCCTTTGAAAATATGATGCTTATTAAAAATTCTAGTAGCAGCTAGCTTGTTCGCACTTAACTCGCCTATCACTTGTCCATTTCTGCGCCAATTACCTCCCTAGCCACGAACCAGGCTATTTCATATATAATTTCCCGATTAAGCCCGTGGTATGTTATATATCACATTAGCATAGGGCGCGTTTACATTGATTGAGTAAGGTAGGCTGGTCCATTCAATCTATCAGACTATCAAGGCCTCTTTCAAGTTGCCAACAATATCCAGTTCCATTTTGTTGTCCAGGTTGAGCGCAGAAAATACAATTTCTAGCACAAATCGTTTGTAATAATGATAAAAGGACTAGTGTACAGTGATTTTTGATTCGATTTGACGTGGCATTTCAGTTTTCGGGCTGACCCCAGCAAAGCTGAATGACGAAAAATGTCGTATTTCATTGGATTTCTTCTTTGCAAATCAATGTCTTAGCTTTATCATTTTTGACCAGTAACTGGTCTTTTGAATCTCTTATCTTCCACCAAATCATCATTCTACAGGCCTATCCTAATTTATTTGGGGTTGGCGCAACATGTATTTTGCTTCTATTAGTCGTCATCTCGGTAGTCATACCCTTTCTAACCATAACCATATCATTATTCACACAGTAGTTTCTTTGGTCATCCCCTACTCTTATAGTCTTGAAGCCTCCATCAAATCCTCCAAATATATTTCCAGTACCTAACACAAACGCACCTTTACCTACATGCGGTAGTAGACCTATGTATTCATACTACCTATGTCTAGTCACATCCAGTTAGCTCTCTGATATCGTGTCATTTGCATAATCGGGCCGTATACGGGACAGGCACGGGTCGGGCGCGGGAATTATCTCGTGTCACAGTTTGGACGCTTCTGTCGATAGTTTTAGTTTTTAGAGCTTGCTCCGGAGTTTCACTATCGGTGTTTAGTCAGGGTTGATGAGGCAGTTCGTTAGAGTTTGTGACTTTAGGTGGATAATTTTCTACATGGTTAATATGTCTGGAGAGTTTACGTAGTACTTCTTTCCTTTGAAGCCCTTGCACAATGATTCTCTCTTGTCTGTCAATGACTTATTCGCTAATATTATTAGTCTCTTAAGGCCTTTCTTTGTTAGTCTTCATTATGAGGCCATAATTGACAGTGACTTTATAACAATTGTGATAATGAATCTCTGCTGCATTTTAATCACATACCAACATAGAGTTACCATAATAAGCGTAGGTGACCAACTTAAAGCCAAGATACCTTAATTGGGACAACATTATTCAACGTCATTAATTTCTGACAGTCTCCCATTGTTACAAATCAAGTTAGCAAACAACAATAGTTCTGTAAAGGTCACACATAAGTCACAATTGTATTGAGTCCTGCTCCTTGTAATGGCTTCGTATCAGGTTACAACCAGTCTGTCACTCGACCACCATCTGGGCACAATCTGACATGGCTGTAGGATACTAAAGAGCCTATTAATAAACTGGTGAACTTTAGACTGAATGATGCAAGTTTTGGATCGTTTGATTTATCCGTAACAGCTGACGAAAACTGTACGAAAATGTAAGGCAAGGCATCTGGCAATGAGTTCTGGGCACAGATACACCTAGATAACGTAAGAGCAACTACTTCGCGTGCCCAGCTTATGTACAAAAATCGTAAGCCGCCACTATCGCGCTCAGTCCTGTAGTACTGCTGGCTGGGTGAGTGATCGGTCTGCTTGTGACGTCATAGTAGGTAGTCAAAAAATGGCACGCTCGGTTTTCATACAGATCGTAATACTTGCGTTATCTAGGTCTATATCTGTGGTTCTGGGTTTATCGGTGGGTGTGTGTGTGTTTTCTAGCTGCATTTTCTAATTTATTACCTACTGTCAAATTCACTTTTATTGTATTTTATCATACATAAGCTCACGCCTTCTTCCCATGGGCGTAGACAGAAACTACAGAACGCCACCTGCTAGGATCCTTACATACTCCTTTTCCTCCTCCATTCTCGTTTACGTTCATACATACATCTGGTCATACAAGCATGTCGCTTGCGAGTACTACGCGCCTGACCTTACTAGGGAACGTCACCAATAAGGTCACTATACAGGAAGATTTTTTGATCACCATCTAAATTTTGACAGGGTGTTCTACCCATGAATATGAACAACTTTCACTATGGGACCAACTCTGATATCACGAAAAAAAATCAGCTGTTTCATACATTTTGGTCAAGTAGGTATTGAACTTTTGTATGAAACAGCTGATGTTTTTTTCGTGATTTCAGAGTTGGTCCCATAGTGAAAGTTGTTCATATTCATGGGTAGAACAGCCTGTAAAAATTTGGATGGTGATAAAAAAATCTTCCTGTATATCCTCCTAGGGTGTTTCCACTTAAGTACTTGTTTGTATTTTATCAATTAATTTAATAACCACTTGGCACCCGAACTTGCTGCAATACTAGTTAAAATTTGTTGCTGTGTTTTAACACATTCATACTCCATAGTAACTTACACCTTTATGCTGGGGGCACTATCTATATTTCAAGCCAACAGTTAATCTTCAGTACATGCTCTACAGCTAACCGATACTTACTCCAAGGACCAAATAACATTCCAGAATGCTAATCCCATGTTACGAAAACCTCAAGTCTTTCGATTACACCTGCTGATAGACACGCATGCAAATTATTGTTAATAGAAATTGCGAAGTCCTGTCCCAGGCAAATCTTGTTAGTTTCTTATAAACTTGGCTAACATTCACTTAGTGCAGTCATATATTTGTTTGTACAACCATTTTGGAATTTTAATCGAACCGCTGCATTTGGTTGTTATTGCTGTCTGTTTTCGTTTTGTCATCTTTGAATTCAGTTTGTTTTTGTACATCTATTTGTGTATTTCTATCATTGTTATTGAATAGAGCTTCTACAAACGATTCCGTATCTTCATTATTGAAATCCTTGTTTCACATACTGTAGTTAGCCCCTCTCTTTAAAAAAATACTATGACCTTTAACAATATCGACGGAAACCTCACCTTCACCAACGGTGCACTTTTGAAATCCATTTTAAAAACAACAACACAGTATTTAGACACAAAATTAACCAGTTATTTAATTACAAAAGCTTATTAACACTTATCATTATATTTCATGGCTCACAAAATATTCAGTAGCTTACTTTTATACACCTGTTCCTTAGCCCCCGTCTTAATAGTAAAATTGCTTGCTCCCAGCAGGTTGGGGCCCATAACTTGGGGCCCCGCGACGCTCAACAGGGGGTCATTATCGCCACAATACACAATATGAGTTATACCTTTATGTAAAGCTACGTTTACACGTCACATATAGTAAGGGATGCAAGGGTTCAAGCAAGCAAAGATATTAATCTATGCAGTTTGCAAAAATCGTTCACTTATTCACAATTTCGTGGTTCTGAGAATAATAATCTATGTTCTTCAGGACTCCGTAAAGATCACCATGTAGGGGACACTAAAAGACGGTTTTTTTTATATAAATGGCTTCTCGCAGTTCAACCCATGAGGTTTTCGTCTGCTTAACCGTGCTTGCCTGTGGATGCCTCAATACATTAAGGCCTCCAGCCAGGGCTTAAAAACTAAGCGACTGTGTGCTAAGGGCACCCTCTGTGGAGTACGGACCTCGTCTTAGGGCGTTCGCTGGGAGACGGCAAGGGACAGGCTGGATCGGAATTATTTAGAGACGAATTTAAAACTACATGCTCAGCGGCGCGGGCTGGCTCGAGCAAGCGCCGGGACGGACATGGTATGGGGCGTCGCGATGGGCCTCTACAGTCGACGGTGAGTACGGAACGATGGCTGTCGGAACTTGTACTTTCTGAGAGTACTGGTGGCCTTACTACTCTCCTGTAGGAGGGTCGTGGCGTCGTCGGGGATGGTAAGACGGTCCGCATAAAGGGGGTTTTATATAAGTAAATCTTCTAAGCGATTGTAACGAATTTTCTTGGAGACATGCAAAGATTTGTATGTGTGGGCAATTCTTTAAGACTGTGATCTTGTTGGTATAAATAAATTCGGTTAAAACATCTTGACTGTGGTCTTGACGCAAGTCTGCATACAGCTTTAAGAATCACAATACGTTCTGATGGTAAATTAAGACACTACTTAGTAACAACAGAACAGTGTTTTCTCTATTTAAAACTAGAAAGTTTATTGCCAACTTTCCAAGCACAATGAATAAGCAATTAGTTTGAAGCTTTTGCTAAAGCTTGTTAAACCTATTAAGATTTTACAGCTCACTTCACCTAAGTTTTGAAGGAAGATTTTTACAGAATATGTCGGCTGCATTTTGTTTGGAGCGAGAGACTTAAATTGAAATATCAAATTATAACTCTAAACCAACTTAACGTTTAGTTTTTTTTTTGCATTCAGGTTGTAAATCATTGTTTATGGCACAAGATTTTTATCTCTATGCACTGATGTCATAGACATTTTGACATTTCCTAACACTATTCATTCACAATTCGTATGTTCGAAGTTCAAGGTTTTATTCAAATTTTAATGGCCGGATATTCGTTAATCTTACGTCCCATGGAAAACTCGCACCTATGGATTAAGTGGGCGAGTTAAATAATTTGCTTTCAAATCAAGTTTCATTTAATAAGTACCATTAGATAAATGAAGTACACTTTAATGATAATTATTTAATGGTAGGATGTGAAACTGAGGATGTTATTTAGCAAAAATATGACGTTGAGAAAGATATCATGAATTTAAATGGGCACTGAAAATTTGAATAAAGAATATAAAGATCGCTTGATTCTACGATGTTGGGGTTAAATATCAAAAAAGTGTTTTATTGTAGAAATCTTAAACACATAAAATTTAAATAAACGTATCAAACGTAAATTTCTTTATAAATGGAACGAAACAATTCAATTTTATTTATGTTCGACGTAGAAATGACTGCGTCGAATCGAATTTACGTCCAAATCGATGAGAATTGTCGAGAACGGTGCTTTACTACTTTAAAAAAGTGCCAGACACAAAGAAAAAAATAAATTCTTTATTCAAAAGTGACACAAGCGCACGTTGACAACGTTACAACGGTTACAACCATTGCATCTTATAACATAACTTAAAAATAACGGTATGCCCGATAGAACCTTGAAAAGCAGAACGATTCAAATGATTCCGATGCAGCTAAGTAAGCAGGTAATAAATAAGCAATTCTAGATATAAAGGTCTGGCTCGACCTGCTGGCGTGGGCGTGTGGACTGGTTTTACACTTCTTTTATTTTTAATTCTCGTTTCGCTAATAACGCGGTGTGAGAGCATGTTTCGAGTTCAATACACTGATTGCGGTATACGTTTAGTGTAGAACTGGCTTTATTGTCAGTACAGGATTTATTGTGTTCCTAAAACAAAACGCGGATTGTTTCTTTCTTTTCTTTTGTGCCTGTTGCGTTTTATCATATTTTTTTTTTAATTGATATTATGTTTTTGTCAAAAACTGCGTGGTGTTTTTTGTTACAAGCTATGTTATTGTATGAACATAATACTTACTGAACGCAGTTTAATAGAAAATCAGTGTTAAGATTCTTGTAACAGGAAAATTAATATCACCTAGTCCACTGTATAAGGAGCTGGTGACAATTGAATTGCCCCAGGCTTATACTCAATTCTCAGGTGTTAGCCTTTATGTGCGAAGGTTAAGACAATGTTTATTATCATATTTCACGCTACAATGAACTGACAGACAGCGCAATTATTTAAATTGTTGTATTATGTGTTTATTTTGTAAACCAACATTCCATAATAATGTAGGTACCCACCTATCTATGATATTTAAATAACCAATAAATTTTTGACTTGCTGATACTTTTACTTTGAAAATTTCATAAAATTAATATGGGCATTAATAGTGCACACCAGGCTTTATACTGTGCAATAAATGTTCTGTTTTATTTCGTGAGCATGCCTGTGGGATCTAGATTATAATGTCAACAATATCGCTGCGAGCTCTTGATACAAAATACATTCCGTAAACTCAACTTTTACACGCATACTCCATTAGGTAATTGAAGGCATGGACATTTCATTTAGGTATTTGTTTTACAATGTTAAACTTAATCGTATTATTCGTATTTGATAAGAAAACTCACGGTATGGAATGGAAAGGAATTTGTATTTTAAAATATTGCCAACATAAAAAGTCGAAACCATAGATTTACTTTTATCTGTGACCGTAGCAATAAAAAATGGCGCCAAAATTTGACATATAACATGCGCTTCCACGGCCAACTGTTTTGAATTAAAATAAAATTGGAATTGAATTCTGTGACAATGGCCATAATCAGATTCACCAGAATATTTTTCCAATACGATATATATATATAAAATACCATAAATGTCAATTAATTTATACAAAATTTATTTTATAGTGGTTTCGGTCGGTTGTTCGCAGCGGGGGCTGGTGAATGCCACAACTAATGGCGCCAACATACTTTATTATATTGAGATTTGTTATTCAACAGTTTGTTAACGTCATTATTTTATGTAGGTGTTAATTGAATTGGGAATATTCATTAGTCGGTCATAAAACTTTCTGTGATCATTACTATAACGACACGAGCTTTATTATCGAGTAAAGATTAATACCCGTTAAATGTTTTACATATTATTCTACTTGTGGCTTACTTTTGGACATGTAACAAATTGCATAAAACTGCTGATTTAATATTTATTCCAAATACATTTTGTGTATAACGTGTGCAATGTGCAACCATAAACTAAAGCAGGGTTGCCAATTCGTAATATACCGACTGTCAAAAGTTCGTGATTTTATGACAATTTTCAAGCAATTCTGCTTTCGAAATTAGAACCAAAAGTTGGTTATCGTTGGAAACTTCGTAAACATGTGGTTTTTCTATCAAGTCGCAACCCTGCTGCCACTGACGGTCATGTAAACCTACCAATGCCATATTAGGGCAGTTGGATCTGTTTAATTTACATTTTCCATACAAACATGTTCGAAGTGATGTAACATGACAGGATAGTGATCAGTTGCACAACGAGAATGTCGCTCCTTCTCTTTTTGTGTTATCTGCGAACTGAATAATTTAATTTTTGCTTACAATATTAGTACAGTCAAATTGGGATTCCAGCTTGAATTCCTACACTACCAAAAATAGCTCTAGAATTATTACTACTTTTACGACTTTTCTTACAGAACACTGCTACTCTACAGTTACTTTGACACATGACACTTCAAAACAGTTGACACTAGATCTCAACATAAAAAAAAAAACTTAACCAAACCATAAACTCTACAAAGGTCAGGTTTTAATATCAGAGACACCGCTTAATAGTTTCTTAAGAAATTAACAAAGCTTATCTTAATGACACCGTTTATGAGTGGTTTATCTTCGAGGAAATGCCTGAATGTTTGCTCTTGTTCCTTTAGATATGCCGCGAGAGGAACTGGCTGATTGTTTTATAAGATGCTGGGAACTTTGTTATGAGTTCATTAAGCGGAAATTAAAAGGAAACAAAAAGAAGATGAGACTGTAGCAATAAAAATCTGTGGTCTGTTCAAGAGTAGGTATTTACCTAGTTATTTTCTGCCCTATATAGTCTTGAAAAATAGAAAAGTACGTACTACATTTACGCTCCAGTAAAACGTAACAAAGTAAAGCAAGACGAAAACTCAATTTATTACGAGAGCATTGACTGATAAGATTAAGAGAGAACCGATAACTGACCGAATAGATCTCAATCGTAATGATAAGCGGAAATTGAGAACGCTGACCCACTTTGTGTTGATAACAGCTGCATTTTATGTTGCTGATACACGCGATGGAATTTCATACCAAGCGATGGAAAGCACATTTTGACTTCGTTTTCAGAACAAATTGTTTACATTGAAAGTCTTTTAAATTGGTTGGTTTTAAAGTGGTGGTTGGTCCTTAATGTTTGAAGTTAAAACCTCTTTAAGCACGTTGAGCGATTTTTGTTACAGGAAAATTTTATAGGTTCGCATCACCTAGTATACCTACGTGTTTAGCTTGTTTCATAGTTTTAAGTTGTTGAAGTAACTTTTATAAATAAAATAAAGCATATTTTCCTTAATCCAACGTTATGGACATTTAACATCATATTTTACACAACTAACCGGTAATTTACTACTTTAGCTACGTTTTATTTTCTCTTTCTCACATTTTGAAGTGACAAAACTCGAGAATCTTACGTGTGTTAGGTTTTGTTCCTTTTTAATAAATATAAGCTTATGTTTTTAAAGAAAATTGTTAAAATGTGTTAATTTTGTTACGATTTTTGTTTTATATAAATATATATTATGTTTTAAATATTATCAAAGGAATGTTGCGTAAACGATTAATTTCTATTGTTTGGGAATGTCAACCCTTGATTAAATATTGATTGGTGCATGGCGGGAAAATAGTTCGCTCTACGATTGGATTACGCAACACTAGTACCTATCTCGTGATGTCGTGGGCCAATTGGAGAGCGGGATTTTGCCGCGGGGATGTTGGGGGTTCGTTGGCTAGGAGCGGGTGCGCGGACGACAGTCGCTCCTGGACCATCGATTGCAACATTCAATTAGAATCGGTTCCAAAAATAATGTAATAATAAGTATAAAAATAGTTGTTTGTTTTAAAACCATTAAAACTAAGTGAACAGTTTGTGTTTGCATTCATACAGTCTTCCCAACTAGAATACCTAGTATCCCTTTGAGAGTGGTGACCGCTGAGGCTGATGTTTCTTATACTTCAGAAGTGAAAAGCACCTAAAACGTAAGTACACGCCCAAATTATATCTCTACTTTGTTTGATGTGATTATAATATCACGGATTCACGGATCTTGCCTCAGAATTAACTTGAGACCACTTGAATTATGTTAAGAAGCCTTATAATCACATTTTGTTTTTATAATCAATGTTATTCATTTTTGTGGGTCTGTCGACCCATATTAGCGTGGCGTATTTCAGCGAGTGAATTACCCGTTTACACTATTCCGTGTGACTACTATGGAAGACGTAACGGGCCGGCCAATAAACAGTTGAATTGACATATTATTGTGTTCCGGGTTCGAATTCCGGTCAGTAGACAAATCGCAAGCTTGGAATCAAATGACTGAGGTGGATGTCAGGGAACCCCTTTAAAACAAATGTAATATAATCAAATATAAAGTTGTTCTGTAGTTTGTCGTTGTAGATGTTTTAAAGTTTAGCATTATTGAGTTGAGACGGCGCTTACCAAGCAGCGCGTCACCCGACACCTCCCACGATAAGTTGAACCGATGCGAGCGAAGCACTTGACGCCACATACCGCATTTATCGCTTTTGGGACTTAAGTGTTCTTACTTGGAACAACGGTGCCTGTTTTATTTTTAGAACAGGATGAATTAGATTTCATTGTTTGTATAAGGAATACCAATCTTAATACCACAAAAATGCATAATGCCCAACTAAAACGATATATATTCTGTACCCTATTTTCTTTTGTATTTAAAGAAAAGTTAAACGAACGCTTAGAGTTTGTGTTTGTCTGCAATCACTAACTTCTCAATAGGGTAGGTACAACTTTAATATCCAGTTCTCAAATTCCTTTATCGCGAGATTTCAGACAATGTCAAAATCACCGGGTCAACGGAGGCTCGTGACTCCGGGTCGCAGGGAGCCGCACTCTGCCACGCGGAGCCGAAGTCGGCTGCGAAGTCGAAGCCCCGAGCCGGACATCGAGCTGCGCCGTGACCGGCTTCGAATGCTGGAGAACGAAGTACGGCGGGAGCGCGACCGTGTGCGCGCCGCCGAAAACCTGCACCATGCGTCGCGTCGCAGCGACGAGCCGCGAGCGGACAGCCGTCTCCGCAGCATCTCCACGTCAGCACGGCGCCGGGACGCCAAGCCACGTGCAGAGCAATGCGAGGAGCGCAGACCACGGCAGCATGACCGGGCAGAACGGATTGAAAGGTCACGTAGCCATTCTTTTTCTAAGAGAGATTTTGTTGACATAATTAGGGACTTGAGGGATGGTCTCGCATTACCACATGTAAACCAAAGCGCACCACCACAGAGAATTGATCACCAAAATATATTGCCGAACTTTGATCCTTCGTCCAAAAACCAGCGAATGGACGTGTGGTTAAGGAAGGTGAATGAGTGCGCTTCTGTATACAGTTGGGATGAAAGATCCACCACTCATTTCGCTATGCAAAAGTTGCAAGGTCTGGCCAAGACGTGGTATGAAAGTTTAAATACTATCCTATTTACTTGGCAAGAATGGCAAGAGAAGCTATTGAACGCGTTTCCTTGCGAACAAAACTACGGCCAGACCTTGGAAGATATGATTAAAAGAAAAAGCAAATATAACGAATCCATAGAGGTGTATTACTATGAAAAATTAAGTCTAGTGAATCAATGCGATATAGTAGGTACCCGCGCAGCAGAATGCATAATACATGGCATTACAGATAAAACACTTAAATCAGGAGCTTTAGCACTGCGTTGTACCCATCCCGATCAGCTGTTACAGTATATACTCAGTAATAGGGACTACAATCAACCTGGTCCAGACCATTTTCACGCTAAGAATATGAATTTTGATAATTCTCACGTTTCCAATGCAGCGAGCGCTAAACCTGGTGCCAAACCTAGCAACCTCACATGTTACAATTGTAAGGAAAGGGGACATGGTTTCTTGCACTGCACTAAGCCGTTGGTGAAGTGCACGAGTTGTAATAAGGTCGGTCATACCGCAGAAAAGTGTTATAATAAGTCAGATGACAAAGCAACAAACACTAACTAGTGTTTGTACAGCGCAGAAAACTATGAGTATTGATTTTATAAACAATGAAGACGCGTACATAGGTAATAACCCTGGCTCTAAAAGTGGATAGTTATGTACTTATAGATTTCGGGAGCGACGTTACCCTGATTAGGGAATCCGCTGCCAGGAAACTAGGTAGGTGTACCTCACGATAATGTCCCCACACTAATGAAAGGATTTGGTAATAGCGTGGTCCAGTCGCTAGGAAATCTGACTCTTGATATAAGTGTCCATGAGGTAGAGGCTAGAGTTACTTGCAAAGTCGTGGCCGACCATTTATTAGAGGTCCCTGTGCTTATGGGACAAACGTTCACGGAGCAATCTCACATATCGGTATATAAAGATAGAAAGAAATTGCTATTCTATAATATTGGGAATTAATTGCCTTGTTTTGAACTTGCTGATGACAGTGATACGTTGTTGAGGTTTTCGACACCTAGTACAATTGATATCTATGGTCCTGCATCAGTTAGAGTGGAGACTCGACTTGCGTTCGATGGAGATGTTCCTTTGAAAAATAGCCTAGCGGGAAAGCCTAATGGTCAGTATTTCATCGTTGGAGGACTTCATCGTTCGATCAATGGACGTATTAACGTGTTACGTATTGGTTGTACCCTGTTTAGATTTTTGCAGAATTTCATCTAGACAATTTTTGTCGTGCGTGTGTGCTGAGAGAGTCGACGTTGTGAATCGAATTGTAAATAAACCGTTAATTGAGTCAAAAGTTGGGCAGCGATTCGATGAAAGTCAGGTGCGTGTAGGTGAAGGTGTATCTGAAAATGTAAGATGAACTCTTGTACTTGATAAATATCGGCATTGTTTCGCCTCGTGCTTGAAGGACTTAGGATGTACCAGCGTCACCGAGATGAGCATAGAACTTAACAGTCAGCGTCCAGTTGTTTATCGCCCATACAGGTTGTCGCATCACGAGAGGAAAGAGGTGCGTTCTATGGTTGGAGATATGTTAGATGCTGTCGTGATACGAGAATCTGTTTCCGAGTATGCTAGCCTTATTCTACTCGTACGTAAAAAGGATGGTTCCGCAAGACTGTGTGTAGAAGCAGACGCCTAACAACTGTCGCTGCGGGCCGCATGAAGCCGTGGATCCATGTGACCGCTCTAGAGATCGGCGAAGATGATGTTGATGATAGCTGCGATAGTGACGACAATAATACTGGCAATAATTAGAATTAGAATATGAGCACCTTACTTGTTGCGTTGTGTTGAAATTAAGACTATATTATGTACAGAATATTATTCGTTGTTACAGATCAAGTACGCGAGAATCGATCGGTTCGTGGCTTGATGCAAAAAGTGCACAAGCAGTTGAGTGGCTTGATGCAAAACGTGCACAAGCGGTTGAGTGGCTTGATGCAAAACGTGCACAAGCGGTTGAGTGGCTTGATGCAAAACGTGCACAAGCGGTTGAGTGGCTTGATGCAAAACGTGCACAAGCGGTTGAGTGGCTTGATGCAAAACGTGCACAAGCGGTTGAGTGGCTTGATGCAAAACTTGCACAAGCGGTTGAGTGGCTTGATGCAAAACGTGCACAAGCGGTTGAGTGGCTTGATGCAAAACGTGCACAAGCGGTTGAGTGGCTTGATGCAAAACGTGCACAAGCGGTTGAGTGGCTTGATGCAAAACGTGCACAAGCGGTTGAGTGGCTTGATGCAAAACGTGCACAAGCGGTTGAGTGGCTTGATGCAAAACGTGCACAAGCGGTTGAGTGGCTTGATGCAAAACGTGCACAAGCGGTTGAGTGGCTTGATGCAAAACGTGCACAAGCGGTTGAGTGGCTTGATGCAAAACGTGCACAAGCGGTTGAGTGGCTTGATGCAAAATGTGCACAAGCGGTTGAGTGGCTTGATGCAAAATGTGCACAAGCAAGTCCTATCGGCTGCCATAAGTAGCAGTAGTACTAAGTAGTTATTAATTATTATTGTAATATGTTCAAGCAACTGGTCAAAAACTCGATTGTTTAAAAGGTTCAATAATGCTATTTTGTCTTCACTATTTTGTTTGATAGTTGCTAGTTCATTAAAAGTAATTAATAAGTAGCAGTAGTAGTAGTTATTAATTATTATTGTACTTAATAAGTTCAAGCAACTGGTCAAAATCCGATTGTTAGGTTTCCACCTGGAGCCGTGTGCAGGGCCGCACACGGTGTCAGGACGGACGATTGTTAGGTTTTGTTCCTTTTTAATAAATATAAGCTTATGTTTTTAAAGAAAATTGTTAAAATGTGTTAATTTTGTTACGATTTTTGTTTTATATAAATATATATTATGTTTTAAATATTATCAAAGGAATGTTGCGTAAACGATTAATTTCTATTGTTTGGGAATGTCAACCCTTGATTAAATATTGATTGGTGCATGGCGGGAAAATAGTTCGCTCTACGATTGGATTACGCAACACTAGTACCTATCTCGTGATGTCGTGGGCCAATTGGAGAGCGGGATTTTGCCGCGGGGATGTTGGGGGTTCGTTGGCTAGGAGCGGGTGCGCGGACGACAGTCGCTCCTGGACCATCGATTGCAACATTCAATTAGAATCGGTTCCAAAAATAATGTAATAATAAGTATAAAAATAGTTGTTTATTTTAAAACCATTAAAACTAAGTGAACAGTTTGTGTTTGCATTCATACAGTCTTCCCAACTAGAATACCTAGTATCCCTTTGAGAGTGGTGACCGCTGAGGCTGATGTTTCTTATACGTGCAACACGGTACCAGTTTAATTTAATCTTTATAATCTTGAATTTTGGTGTCCATATTGAGACATTAAGGAAAAGTAGAATTACATAGCGCTCCAAATACGTTGTGGGCCGCGAAGAAAGCGGAGCGGTGATCGCTGAGCGATAGCCAAATGGCGGTGTAGATGACACAAAAATCTTGAGAGTATTTTCGTGTGTCAACAAATGGCTGTTATGAGTTATGACTTTTTGACACAATTTCTGAATCACAGTTGTATATTTTTAAACCACAATAGTGCGCCATTTCTTGACAGCACAGCCATTTAAAGAAAATGGTCAAGGAACAGAATCAGGGAATGGTACTTATTGAGGGATTAATATCCCTACTAAGTAATTTTGCGAATAAGTTAGCAAGACATAACCTTTCTTTTCCTTTATCATAGCAGATCGTCACCTTGTCTAGCTATCTAGGGGATCCGACTACCAAGAAATTATGACACAACATCAAAGGCGCTGTCTATGGCTCCTCTATCCCGCTCATTTCAAAGCCTCAGAATAATTATGGAAAGTGTCAAAATGTACATAAACAGGTACTACTCAATTTAGAGTGAGGACATTATGTTAAACCACGGGCGGTGCCGGCACTGACCACAGGAGACCACTTCAACAATCTAGTGATATTGTAGTTGGCTGTCAAAATATTGTCATTACATAGTTTCGTGGTGTAAGACACCGTGGGAGAGGTGACAGGTGCCGTAAGTGCGGTGTTGTGGAGATTATCATTGTGAACTTGTGAAGCAATTGGGAATAAGGTCAAGATTGTAAAGATGGCGGTTCAACGGTAATGGAGATGTAAAACGAAGTGGAATTGGAAATTATCTCATACTAGCTGCGCCCCGCGGTTTCACCCGCATAAGTGTCGATCCCGTGGGAATATCGGTATAAAAACTATCCTATGTCCTTTTCCGAGACTCAAACTATCTCTATACCAAATTTCATCTAAATCGGTTCAGTGGTTTAGGCGTGATGGATTGATGGCTGTTATTTTATAGTTACGTCATCGATTTTTAATGTTTTCAGTGTATAATAAAGTGTAAACCAGACGTTTTGTGTCTGTAATAAAACTAATATCAATATATGTTTATGTTCGATCAATTTAGTAACCCATTTGTTACTTCAAATTTATTGGAATTGTTTTTGGAAATCATTAGCTAGATCAAAGTGTCCGCTCATTCTACATCTATGCGATCTTGTCTAACTATGTATAAATGGTTTGGTTTTAAATGTTGATTACTTCCTTTTCTTAATTCGTGAATGGAAGCAATTATGAAGTTGTTATAATTACTTGTTATTTATTATTAGAAGACTGTTTTTGAGTACCCAATTCTAAAACTAGCTCAAAACCTACAATTGAAGACTGTTTTTAAGTTACCAATTCTAAAACCGTAGCTCAATACCTACAATTTAATTTGACAAACTTTCTAACAACTTATTCATTGGATTATACATAAAACACTACACATAAAGTGTTCGATTTCAATAGCAGAAACGAACCATAACTCTTGTTGAGAGACAAGCCACGTAGAATTGCAATGTCAATGCCTGAATGCAGAGGTGTCCCAATACCGGACGAAGATTTATTCCTTTATTGATGTTTGAGTAATTGCGTTGCGGCCATGTCTTAGGAAATTAACGTGTTCATATTTTAAGGATGGTTGGTTAGCTGCCATTGTGGCGATGTGGGTCAGGCAGGACGAGGAAGTGAGGGCTGATTGATTCGAGAGAAGGTTTCATTGTGATTGTGAGTGATTGTTCGTGGTATAAGCGTGGAAGGTTCTTGGGAATGTTTGAGTGAGGAAAATATTGAAATTGATTTGACTTGTAGGAAACATAGTCACACCAAAGGGCAGTAGCAATCTTCTTGCACCATAAAACATTTGTTTGTCTTTAGTTATTTTTCGGTAAACAAACAGTTACAAAAATATCTTAATAAACAGGAAGTGAGAAAAACAAAGAGATTGGTAACATATGTGTAGCTCACATATATTTAGGACACAACAGCAAGATAGATGAAAATAAAGACCTACATGACGCTCCTAAATGACACCACCAAGTTTCATATCTAACAACATGCAGTAATTCCTTCGTCGCATAAATGTATAAACCACATACCTAAGACAATTTACGATCTACACGCGGAAGCGACAATAACGTATTGTGTAGGTTACATTGACAGGCGGCGGCGATCATTTCAAAGCGATTGACAATGTAAACGCGCAACTCGCAAGGGAACGATAAACTGCAAATTGAATAGACAATGTTATGATCGAGTTGTTACTACTCAAGTTTGATGTTTGTGGAGTTTGTACGGAGATTTGGGTTGTTTGTTTGTGTTGGTTAAGACAATGCGCGCACCACAGTCAAAATAGTTTTGTCTGTGTTAAACGTAACAGTTTGGTCTTCCGAAGATATAACGGTTTCGTCTTTTGTCGAAAGCGTATTTTTAACTGACTTCATCTTCATCATCATTTAGCCCGGTCCCACTGCTGGGTAAAGGCCTCCCCTTTCTACTGCCATACTTCCCTGTTCTGAAAGTCCTAAATTCTGCTATATTACGGACAAATTTTTCAAATCTATCTATCTACCTATATCCACGGGCTGCGCTACAAATCCTTTAGCATCCTAAATAGCTGTATATTTATTTAACTACAACCATATTTATTTGTTCAGGAAACCATGAATATTCATGTATGATCCTTTGTTTGCTTAATTCGTTCCGTTCCTCTCTAGGCTATTGCCTAGGTCACAACGTGGAGAAACGGAGGTAAATATTGTCTTTTGTTCAGCTTGTACTAAAGTTAGTGAGTGCATATTTCAATATTTAATTTTACGAGTCGACCGACACTGCTTTGTGTGGTTCGAAGTACTTAAACGTTAAGTTTAAGGCTAAAGACTACACTCACACTAGTCAGAATAGTTTCGTCTTTCGAACCAACAGTAGGAATGGCTTTCATTTTGAGAGTTTAACAACATTCATTGCGTTTTTTACGTTGTTGAGCAGACGAATTTTTCAAACTTATGAAGTAATGGATTGCATCCTTACATACCGCGTGGACGCGAGACCGCGTAGGTATTGCACTTTTTCATGAAACGGTTGTTATTTTGTTTTTGCTAACCCACGAAAAAATTCTACGCTATGGTCTAAAATCATGTGCTGAATTCAGGTTACAATTTGCGAGTCGATGTCCTTGTCACGGTGCCACCATGTATTTAAGACAATTAGGAAAAGAGGCTGTTAGGTTGCAAGTATGCGCCCTATGATTATTTTCATGTTTAAGTTCCTGTTTACCTCACTTAAAGAAAAAACAATTGAGCATCTGTGTTTTATATTTCCTCGCACATGACGTGAGATGCAAACACAATCGCACACTACAGTCATAGCCCTCCATAATAGTGCAAAAACGGTCGGCTGACATAAGAGTAGTTCCAAGAAACGAACAGATCGGGTTCGGCGACAGCACGACAGGCAAGAAAACTGAGACGTGCTCAGCAATTCTGCTTAGAATACTGTTTCCATTGGCACAAGAGACTGTAAGAAACAAGTATAAGTTACCAGTAAAATTGAAGAGAATTCTCATGAAAAGTAATTGTTCAACAAATTGCAAACTCAAACTCAAACTCAAAGCATTTATTTCAATTAAACCATTACAGGTACTTTTGAATTGTCAAAATTAAGTAGTCGGTCAGTTAGTCAGAAAGTTGAAGCTAGTCGCCCATTCCAAAGCGTAGATCTCTATGGAGAAGAACGGGCAAGAAACTCCATGGACACTCTTTTAAATCAAGATATTACAAAATCCTGAGTACATTATTCTTGTTGCTTCTATATGTAAGAACAATGTAAAAAAAAACACAAATGAAGAAACAATACAAGAAATAAGATTAAAAATAAGCCTTGGCAGTTAAGAGATGACCAGTCTCAACCGACGGCGTCCGTTCACGAACATGACGCATGGATCAGCACCATCCAGCTCAACCATTTTGTAGGGAACCGAATGATCCAACACACGCGCCACCATCAGCGAAACATTTAAGTGAGCATGACACATTCTCAACTGACATGCTCTTTCAAGTCAACATCAAAAAATCATAATAAACGGATCCATGGTTCTTACATTTACAAAATTGAAAAAATGCTTCTAAATGATACAAAACTATAGATTGCAATTTATTTAAGAGATGAATAAAAATTTTAATACCAAACAGGAAAAGGTGTTTAGTATTGCAGCATTAAACAACTAAAACATGATTGAATAAAATAAAAATAAATATTAAGATCGTAATGTCAGAAACACTAAAAAAGAAAAAGGGAAGCACCTCCTCCAAATATTGAAATTTTAACTAGAGAGCTCAAGGGCCTGTGGAGCAGGACCAGCATTTAGCCAAGCATTTTTATCTGCGATATAATCATCCAACTTATAATATGCTTGTCTACATAGTGCAGACTACCAATTTAAATTGTCTGCGTATTCAAATCACAACTGTCATACTTTGACAGTTATATGAAATGCCTATAATACGTCAAATTGACGTAGAGTGAATTCATTTCCCTGAATGCATTGAGTTAAATAACTAGAGAAGCAAACCTCAATAAAATGTGTCAAAAAAGTGTAACCACTATTTAAACGTGACGACGTAGCTTTGAAACCACTAAACATTTAAAAGTAAACATATATCTGTCTCACTTACACAAGTCGCAAGAATAATACCGTCACTTAGATTAGACAAAGACCGCAATATAAACATGCAATGGCGGGATGGGGTTGCCTACCCATGCAAAATTTTACCCAACTTTTTAAACCATAAATGACGTTCAAAAAAAACGTTAGGCCAAATTATTTATAAAATATTTGAATTATGTATTTCTTATTCGATGTGTATTAGAAGTTTATAACTAATGACAATAATTAAGACATTTTCTTTTTAAATATTTTTTATTTATTCAGTTAGTCTCTTTTCTCAGCAATCTGATTATTTCCACCCATTTATCACGGCGTGCTGCATCTTTAGGCACCCTGCAACGTTGTTATTATTTAAAAAAATATTTAAAATCACTTATTCCAATAAATTAAAAACTCCCATAAATGTGGGAAACTAAAACTAAGTTTTTAGTGGTAACACTGAACCTAATTTACAAAATTCTGCAATTTATTTATTTTACGTTGATATAAACACAGAAACAATAAAATTACGTGTGGAAAGTAATTCTGGTTAATTTATTATGTTTTTGTGATCTTGAATCGCACTCTTTCACTACGAATTTACCCATTTTGGCGATATTTTTGTCGTGTGTCACTTGGTTCACTTCGTTTGGCGCCACACAGAGCACTGAAGTGACATTAGCTACGCATACGGCTGTGGCCTTATGACAAGTGGCAACGCCTTGGCGCGGTAATTACTGATCTAGTGTAACATATATATCAATGCCTGAATGTACCTAATTCGGTAGGAATTTTTAGGAATACATATCTGGTATGCAACGGTATTTAAAACAGATTGAAAACTTAATTAATATGCAAGAAAACCTCCTTTTTCAGTGACAAGGTATAATTAGATTAAACGTCCAACTTCCTGAATGAGTTCTTAAAGAAATTAATAAAGTAGTGGTTGAAGATAAGTCGGGAATGCGAAAGACTTGAGAGCTTGAGTTTAAATACCCCGTAGACAGACATGCAAGTTAATAACGTTGATGATTGTTGTAATCTCTGAGGTTGATGAAGCAATTTGATTTAATCAGCACGGACTTTCTAAGTTAGTGGTATCGTATTACGGCAAACAACTTCGTTTGCATGGAATACGCAAATTGGAGTAGCACCACTTTTACGAACGGACGTGAGAGTGTCTTAATTTAGACAGAATAATCTAAGCATTTCATAGACTTCCATTTAAATTAGATTCAGTAATTAACTGATAGCAGTAGTGGCTCAATGGTATCGACCCTGACGGATGAGACGGTTCGACCCAAGCAGCCGCTTTACTTTGTGTAATTTATTTCATCACCACTGTTCTCAAAAGGTTGAAGGAAAAAATCGTAAGGAACCCGGCATGTCCTAGAACCAAAAATTCGAAGACATGTGACAGCCACCAAACCACACTGGGCCCACGTGGTAGATTATGGCCCACTCCGCCGAGAGGAAGCCTGTGTCCCAGCAGTAGGAAGATTAACGTCTGATTATGCTGTAACAAGTCCACAGATTAGATCTCAGACCTTATTTATTCAAATTCCCAACAAAAACTAGCTACCAACATCATAAATCAAACATCTTCTTCAACTTTTTATAGCAACGTTAAACAAATTCTAAATCTTAAAAGTCTAAAAGCAGTGAACAAGTTACATCAGGATGTTCCAAGTCTCGCTCCAAACCAGTTTGTGTTCATTCATAAATAACCATTCTAGTTTTTTATCTAAATTGGCAAAGGTCCCGGCGTGTACAGCCTTGAGACGGAACAATTGGTATTGCAAAAGATTATTGCTGTGTGTATCCGAATGAATGACAGGTCTATAATTACGCAATATTATCTCTGGCTGTCATAACATGTCCAAAGATTCGGAGTTTCATTTTGTTCTTTGTCTACTATTGACAAGATAATAATTTATTTATTTATGTACACACTACATGCTTAATAAACAAAAATATACAAGGTGTTGATTTGCATCCTAGTCAAATTCAAGGACGTAATTATGCTAATGATTCTCGACCCAAATCAACAATAAAATGGGTAGGTTTTTTTTTTAACTTTTTTCTTGTTTACTGAAATCCGTAAGTGTGAACCAGCCGTATTTAAAGGCGGCGCGTCTGTTACCAGCCCTATAACCGCGCTTTCACACACAAACAAACGCAAACATTCATACACAACGCATACGCAACGATCATTCAATAAATTCGTAGGTAATCAATCCCACCCCAACCAACCACGGCGCGGGTACTCTCCCGCGCACGTGGCTTGCCACGCTCCCGCGGGCGGCCCCCCGCCCCCGAACCAACAGTGTGTTTGATGTCGCCGCAGCGTGCGTGCGCTTTGCGAATTCCGCTTCTCGGTAGGTGCATTGTTAAGACGTCATTCGATACAATGTGCAAGATGACAGACAATTATTCTAATGTCGAGTTGGTGGAGATGGTCCGCCTGTATGCCATCAGTGGAGACAGCCTACGTGGAGCCATCCGGATGTTCACGGAAATGTTTCCCAATCGAGAACCCCCATCACAGAGCGTCATGCTGGCTGCAACACAGAGACTGCGGGATCATCGGCAGTTTGACGTTCCCCGGCATGCTCAAGCTCGCGGCAGCGTAGGCCTGCCTGTCGCCTTGCAGGAAGACATCCTGGAATACTTCCAGCGAGAACCACGGGCAAGCACGCGGAAGGCTGGTCAACGCTTTGGAGTGCACCACACCACAGTGTGGCGCCTACTGAAGCGTGAACTGCAGCACCCGTTCCACTACCGCAAGGCACAAGACATTCACCCGGCTGATAAATCCGTGCGGATTACATTTTGTCGCTGGTTGCTGGAACACCAAGACAGAAGACCAAGATGTTGGAAGATATTCCTCTGGCACTACATCGCAACCTCTTCTACCAGCAGGACGGTGCTCCCCCTCACTATGGTCGGCAAGTACGCGAGTACTTGACCGAAAAGTTTGGTGACCACTGGATCGGTCGCGGAGGCCCTGTGGCCTGGCCTCCGCGTTCTCCGGACCTGACGCCTCTAGACTTTTATTTGTGGGGAGACGTTAAAAGATTAGTTTACACGGAGGAAGTGACAAGTGTAACAGAATTATGTGCAAGGATCATTAGTGCTTTCGACACTTTAAAAACGAATGTGTTAGTTTTACGTAAGCTGAAGGAAAACCAGCTACGTCGTGCTCGATTGTGCCAAGAGTGTGATGTCGATGTCGAACTTTGAACAATACCTCCGGGTAACATAAGTAGGTAATTTATTTATTTGTACATTTTGTAAATACGTTGTTAGCTTAATCAATTTTATTTGTGTAAATAAGTTGATTTAAAATTTTTAACCACGCCAATAATACCTAAAAGTCGAAAGTATCACCACTTACTTACATTTAACTAGCAAATCTTTAAAAAACATTTTTATACTTAGTACATCGGGGTAGGTATTATTGACGGTCCTAAGCCCGTTAAGTAGGAAGGAAAATTTCAAATCAACCAATTTAATCCACAAATAAAAACAAAATCACTACGAAAAGTTTAGGCTGAACGTTAGCAATAAAGCAAAACTTAAATTTTATTAATCATCTGATAGCAGGTCAGTGAACTTTTTATGGCGTCTAGTATTACTGTCATTAGTAAGATTCCGTATTATACTGATGCTTAAAATGAGTTAATTATCAAACGAAATCTATGACAATAATGTAGGCGATTTGCGAAATAAAATTAGGTAAAATTATTACTACCGGTCGCTAAGGTCATTAACTTGGTCGTCGCGCACGAGTAAGACGTCGAAATTCACGCACACAGCTGTTTGTCGCTGTGTGCGTAGACTGCGTAGGTAGTCGGGTGATTCTCTTTTATTTGTATTGAATTAAGGGTTTAATTCTGAAATACTGTTAAATTTCAACAACAAAAAAAAGCATCGCTTATTAGTTATTGCCCGGTACCGTACTTTCAATTGATTATTTATGTCTTTTATGACAACCACCTGAAATTTGACGAGGATGCAAAACAACACATTGTATAATGATAGAAGAGCATAAAGGTACCTACTGCTTATTTCAATAGCTTCCAGCAAACCTGCGACAGACCTGTAAATTATTGTTTCCGACGAAATATTTTGAATAGATATATCTACTTACATATGTAGTATGAGTAATATGAAGGTACCTAATCAGTAATAAGATTTATTCGTCTGGCTGCACATTCTAACCACAGGAACTAGTTTTCGATGGGAAAAATCAAGTACCGAATTAAATCCAATCATTTAATGAGATGGTCCAAGATAAGCTAAACTAAGAGATATTTAATCAAATACCGCTAACATAGATTACTTTTTCAAAGCCAATTACGTGGATAGAGTTGCTTACAGCCTGTCATAAAACCTGCTCCATTATATTGTACGGGGCCATAAAATCGAATACTCGTAGTATTCGATATCGGTACTCGGATTAAATCGATAATTCGATATTAAACGGATTCAAGCTGAGTGGTCGCTGATCAACACCGTTTTAATTTAGTTTGGACAATGAGATTATTAAATGCTATTGAATATAATGAACCTCATTTGAGTTGATTGTTTTCGGTGCAAAGGCCGAATTATTAACATTTCGATGAGTTCATGAAATTAATGCACATTTCAATGTTATCGAACTGTAGGTGTCAGGTAAACGAACTACGAATTATGTCGAAAATTTTGGATAAGGCTTCCTCGAGCAAGATCTGCCACAAATAAAAGAATTTACTCAAGAAAGCATCTTTAAAAGAAAAAGATTTTATCAAAATGAAGATCCGAGCAACATACGAGGAAGGGGCGAGATAAAACTGCAACAAATCGAATGTCAGGAGCACGCCATATTTGGCGTTTCCCGCCATGGCATGGCACCGTTATACACTCGCAGACTTAACTACAATATTATGAACCATCCTGACAGCCAAATTAAAGCTTTAAGCCTAAGAGATAGGAATTAAAATAAAATAAAACTCGTCAGATGAAACGCGAATTGCAACAAATTGGGAATGTTGGTGTGACGGCTAAGGAACCGGATAATGGCGGCTATTTGACTCCACTAAAGTATTTTTACATATTAATTGTTGTCAATATTTCGCAAATATACCGACATATTTGGATTTTTCTTTTAAATCAGGAAGCTTAACGAAATACGTGATCAATTTGTCGAAAGACAGAAAGTTGCGCCGGAGTAAGTTCTCCTTTAATAATAAAAACAAACAAGTCTTGTGTTACTTGCATGGCATTATCCCACTTTTATAATGAGTGTTGCCATTAAAAGGTACATTAAAATCGTAATACACACTCCAAAAGTAAATAGTTACGTATCGTGAGGTCACTGCAATCTGTGACGTCAGAGGTGTATTATCTCAATTATTTCTTCTTATTATGTTTTATACAATACTTTCCTCATTTCCTCTCATAATCTCATTAACTTCTTTTGACCTGTCTAATTATTAATTATCCTATCATACTTCTTACTATCCTACTTGTTATCCTACTTAATAAATACGAAAGTTTGTAAGGATGTATGGATGGATGTTTGTTACTCAATCACGCAAAAACTACTGAACGGATTTTGAAGAAACGCATACTTATAGATACTTTAGAAATAGGAAACCTGGAATAGGAAATAAGATATTTTTTACACCGGAAAATTTGTCCTCGCGGGTGAAACCGCGTGACGCAGCTAGGTAATTATATGTCATAATTATATTATAGATTCTGATCTATGGTATAATGACCTATGAACAATTCATCAAACAGAGACTTCATTTATAAACTTGACCACTTTGTAAAATATAAATCTATGTCACGTTTATATTAAAACAATCTCCTAAAAACCTCGAGAGCACTCTTGAGCGACCATTTCCACTAGACCTCTGATCCCCAGTCCAAATACCTGATCGTGTTCCAAATTACTCCGATCAAGGGGGGTGGGGAAGGTCAAGATAACACGGTTGATGACGTCACAGGCCAGTCTGGTCAGCCCGTAATGTGCTCGACAATCTGCCGTAATTAAAGATGACGTGACCACTGTTCGGAGTAAATGGATGGTTATAAACAAATAGTGATGATGTTTTAATGGCTACTAACTGTTAGAAACTGATTTATCTTAGGGTGCTTGAATATAGGAGCGGGTTTTTGGGTCCCACTCCCGGTACAGATCGCTGCAGGTTGATCTTCGGAAAGAAACGGATTTTAACTGTTTCTTTATGCGCGAGTGCATACGTCAAAACATTGGGCTATTTGACCCGCACCGATCGGTATAGACTAGGCTTTACCGGGAACCGTTTCTTTATGCAAGCACTCTTATGTTGTCTTACCAACATGAATTGAGGCCTTCAGAAGCAGTCAGCGGGTTTGTCCGAAAGGGGTACCGCTACCCCGGAACATTAAGGGCTAAGGAAGGAACACGGGTGGGTTTTAGTCAGTAAGAGTCTGACACTCCCTTCCACCCCACCCATCTTACTATGAAGATATAACAGGAAACTTGGAACTTACCTGAAAGGATAGAAAAAGAACAAATTAGGTACAATTTATCAAAATACAGTAATTACCTTCACTAGATACTTGTAATGGTATATAAACGGAAATCATACAAAGAGTTATTTTATCTTTTATATTTAAATTTTATTAATATTTTGGTTTTAGTTTACCCTTAATTAGTTAATCCATTTGTTTGTACATTTAGTCTTGTAGTATCGATTAGGCTAACTAGCTTAACAAGCCAATTTCAACTTTAATTTTAAAACAACCTATAAATTTTGCACCTATATGTAATGGTGCCCAAATTTGGGACCAACGATAACTTCATTTGTAATTTTGAATTATGAAATAAACGATTTTTACTTTACTTTGCTTCTAGATATATGTAGTTAGTAGAATCGAAACAACTTAAAATGGATGATCAGCTCATCAAAGGCTTACCCAGAATTCTTACGGTATTTTTGATTGACATGTGATAGACTATGTTCTACACTATAAACGAATTAGCTCACTAACTTCCTTGCGTATAGAGATGTCAAAAAGTTTTGTGAAGAAATTGCCAAAAAGCTCATTTGCCTAAATAGTCCAAATTGTTGTTATGGTTATAAAACATACAAAACAAAACCTACTGCAGGATACAAAACTCTCAAACTGAAGAAGCCATGTTCCGTCGGAGACCAAGTCTATGTCATTATGGGACAGATTCAAAATCATCAATGGGTGTTCCATTTTCCTGCAATATCTTTTTTTACAAAAAGTTTCCTGGCTAACTATAGTAAACCAACAAGGTCGTCAAACAGCAGTTATGTTATGACTATGACGAATGAGATTCGCGACGATTCGTCGAGAATGTCGTGCCGACTTCGCGTTAAGTCGTTTTATGATTATTTATTATTCAATTGCTTTATTTACGACTTACGACGTTTCTGCTTTTGGTTAAGGTAACCATAGTTAAATGAAACCTTGGTTATGATTTATTTTAGATGTTCTTTTTACGGAAGTTGTAATATTTTTGAATGTTTGCTGTAACGCCTCTGCTTTATTAAACAGCGTTGCCATAACTATTGTTACGGCAACTTTTTATGTGGATGTTTCGTACAGACGTCAGCACATCAAGCTACCTACTAAAATCTGTCAAAATTTCTTTAATAGATTTTCAACTTTATCGCTAAAAAAGCATAAGGTTTAAAGTTGATTGGGAAAATTTGACAGTTTCGGGTAGCTTGATGTGCTGGCGTCTGTACAATAGGCCGCATGTCAGTGGTAACACTTTGACTGAGTTTGACGGGACAATTGCGTCACTAACAGTCGCTATGGCTTGCATTTAGACAGTTCAACAAAATTCATTGCGTTATTTACGTTGTTGAGCAGACAAATTTTTCGAACTTATGATGTGATGATTTAGCAATATCCTTCAAAATTATTTAGATTATGATGGCAAGTGTGTTACGCAATTAGGTGCTGGCCTAGCGTAGTAGGGAGTTCCAATAGAATTAGAGGCCAGCTTACACTGGTATTTTTCCACTGATAAGAGGTCTACCGTACCTAATTTCAAGAAAGAAAATAAAATTACAAAACACGGTGGAGTTTAGCCAATAGAATAAGCACTAAATTAATGCCTAACATATCTAATGTAATCGCTATTACCTGTTCTCGTTAAAATTTCCAGGAATGTGTTTCAAAAAGATAAACTTTTATATAAAATACCTTGAATATCGTAATATATTAAGTTTTCGTGCGCGAATAATGAGCGTGCACTAGTTACCTTGTTATTACTAATTCGTAATGGCGGAAAGTTCGAACATTAATAAGTTATTATGGGTAGGAATAAACTAAAGTTACCTATAAAATTATCAAGGTCTATAGGATGTGTTTTAATACGACTTAGTTCGACGTTGAACGCAGTGATTGAAAGGATGATGGTTTTGGTTCAACAGGACACGCTTCTTCTTCGGTCGGTCCTTCATTACTGAGGATCGTGGTCACTGGACCCCTTTAACCTTTTGAACGCCAATGTCACATATACATACATATGTGACAAACGAAATCTTACCCTGAACGCCAACGTCACAAATATATGACAAAATACACGTCGCACCATATTATGAAATAAACAATTTAATCATTACTTTCGTGTGTTTTTATTTATATTATTTAAAAGTTTTAGCTTCCGTCTATATTGTATTGCATGAAACTAATATAAATAAACCACCAATATCGAGAAATTTGTTGTTTTAAGTGTGTGTGTGTTGTTGTGTTGTTAAAGTGGCCTGGCGTCAGGGGTACGGCGATACGTTTATACTCTGGCGTTCAAAAGGTTAAGCGGACTATCTAGCTCCATCGACTCCGGTCCAAAGTTGCCATCACGAACTGCTGAAATTTGCTTAAGGACATAGCTTCTTTTACCTGGTCAGACCATCGTGTTGGCGACCGGCCTCGTGCGATAGGTGTAGTTACTTAGTATATGAAAATGGTAACGTTCCACATATGCATGGGCGATTATTTTCACAAGATTTTCCGTTCTCGATGTTGAGCCGAGCATTGAGAATACAGCAGAGAGCATCGAAGCGCATCACAAAAAAATACAGGGTAGTAACCCTGTATTTTTTACAAGTATGTAATTCGACGTATATCCATCAGGAGCTGAGAGGGGGCCCAAATGCAACAAATCGAACCCCCCATATGCATGGCCGAAATTCAATAGTTAACGAGATATTTGAATTTTAAGGGTTTTTCGATATAATTCCAAATTGTTGCATTTTCGCCCGATATACGTCGAATTAAAACTAACCCTGTATACTTACCGTTGGATTTTCAACTCTCGGCGCTAAGCATTGCGTTGAAAACCCAAGGCCGCGTTAAAAAATCGCTCGTTCATACCTGGGCTAAACGCTACCGTTTTCATCAACACTGTATACCTAACCCTTATTTTAAGATACACTTCTGCCTACATATTGTCTTAATCTTAGTTACGAGGGCTTAGTGTTACCGTGTATAACTTTAGTCTCATAAGTCTTGTCATTCTTTAGAAGAAATTGTAACTAAAAGTGTTGTCTTTTATTATTTAGACACAATTAAATAAATCTTTCATCCATTCCATTCCTACAAACTCCTCACCGCTTTTCTATAGAGAATTAGCAGTTAATTCCAAATATGCAAATAAAACAGTGGAACTAAAATCACTGGCTCTTATCTCAATCCCATACTAAACTTAAATCCCCTGGTAGACCAAAGCGTAGGTAATTAGACGGAAATATTTGCAGCCGGGACTCGAACCCACTATCTGCCGACATCGTGGCGACGACGGCACTACCCAACAATTTGCTCAACAAAAGGTTGTAGGTTTTTTTTTTCGAAACTCAAAAGCCGAGAATGTCCACAATATGTTTGGGCGGCAGATTTAAAAAAAAGTTTGATATCGTAAGATTATCGAGTGGCTTTTGTTTTGTTTTCGACATTTGAAAGAATCGATTCAGTTTTTTTTTGTTTGATTTTTATGTGTCGAAAATATTGTAGGTAGAGTGCTATAAGGATCTCTTGGCGACTGACATTGACAAGGGGGCGTTGTTGGTAAACACTTTTGAAATTGTCACTGAAATTGTATTGAAAAAACAAAATGGCGACGTAAGTTAGGTACGTTTCCTTGTCGCGCCAAAAGATACTTGTACAACATTCACTATGGTTGAATTGAAATAAAATATAGGTAGTAACGGAATGTATAATATAAATATACTAGCTGCGCCCCGCGGTTTCACCCGCGTAAATGTCGATCCCGTGGGAATATCGGGATAAAAACTATCCTATGTCCTTTCCGGGGACTCAAACTATATTTATACCAAATTTTATCTAAATCGGTTCAGTGGTTTAAGCGTGAAGAGGTAACAAACATATAAACACACACACACTCACAAACTTTCGCCTTTATAATATTAGGTCCTTACATATGAAATTGGCGTTTTGTATGGAAGGAACAAAAAGTCGAATATTTTTTAATATAATATATTTAATTAATCAAAGTATGAACCATTGTTTTCAATGCACTTTTGCCATCTTATAGGTAGTTCATTGATCCCTTTACTAAAAAAACCAGTCGGACGGGAATCAATAAAATCTTTGAAGGCGATTTGGACTGCCCCATCGGAGTTGAATTTTTTCCCTTGCAAAAAGTTATCCAAATTGCGAAAAAAATGGTAATCTGTTGGAGCAAGGTCCGGGGAGTACGGAGGATGTCTAAGACATTCCAATTCAAGTAATGTAACGCAGCAGTCGACGCGCGTTTGCCGGTTTGCTTCAGTCAATTCGTGAGGTACCCACCTTTCAAGCTTTTTAATCTTCCCAATTTGCTTCAAGTGAATTAAAACAGTTTTATCACTAACATCGAAGCCTGCAGCTAACTCGGACGTGGTTTGCGATGGGTCCGCTTCCACAATAGCCTTCAATTCTCCATTATCAACTTGGGTCTCAGGCCGTCCACGGGGCTTGTTCTGCAGGTCGAAATTTCCAGAACGAAAACGTTGGAACCAAAAACGAACTGTGTTTTCTTTTGCAACATGACCGCCATACACATCATTCACCCTTCGAGTCGTTTCCGCAGCACTAGTGCCACGGCGGAACTCGTACTCGTAAATAATGCGATATTTTAAATTTTCCATTTTGTAAAATGAGTGACGCAAACAGAAAAAAACAGAAGAAAAAAAAACAAATGAATGACGGTCATCGAAGCACAAATACATGAGTAAATAGCTGTACAAATTTGAATTTGGAATTCCTTACCAAAGAGGAGAAATTCGTGATTAAAGTGGCCAGTACGAAAAACGCCAATTTCATATGTAAGGACCTAATATTAGTGTGAAGTGTGATAGTGTGATAGTGTGATTCCGAAAATTGGTATATTGTCCGAAATATTTAGAAATACATATACATACCTAATAGCAAACACTGATGCATTACAATGGATAACTAAAACCCCTTACAGAACCTTAACACCTAGTTGAAGTCTACAATAATCCGCTTTATTCAATCCTATTGAAACCTACGTCACAGAGACGTATTTATAAACTACAAAAGCGACTTTTGTATCACAAGAACGCATTTATTTGAAAACATTTTTTTAAAGAGAAAGTATTGCACAGAAAAACCGCTTTTGCCATTATTCAATACTTTTTTTTATCTTTGTCGTTTTGCTACTGATGTCATTTATAAATGAATCAACGGAACCTATTAGAAAGTAGTTATACATATTGTAACTTACTGTATGTCTTGTATAGGTATAAGTGCAATGTTTTGTATTATTTAACCGCTAGATTTACGCGGTCACCGATCGGTTTTCCTGCTTTTTGAATAGCTTATCTGTGATAACGAGCTAGATAGTAGCGAAACCACTAATTAAATTGATGTTGACAAAGCAGTTTTAATCAACCACTTTAGAACCTCAATCAAGAAAAAAAAAAAGCAAAAACTAGTAAGCCGGATCTTCATTTCTTATTGCATGAGCCAACGACATAAGAAGACTAGAAACAGGATCTAAAAAGAGCCAATATCTTTCCACATACTTCTAATAGAAGGGCAAGTTCGAAAATACATTAAAATTGATACATGCAACAAATGTGCAGGCAAACCTATACTCCAAACCACATTACCATGCAGATTATAGGGAGTTTCAATGGCACAGGAAACACAGTGCTCCGTTAAAATAATTACATACAGACAAAGATGCCGCAGGAAGAAGGAAAAAAACTTCGTTAAAATCGAAGAACTCACACACAACATTCACCCCTCTTGCCCTTATTCCAATTTATTTAGTATCGGGCTATCGGCGTAGTATGTCATTTTTCATCCATAGGTTCCCTACATACATCCCACTCTACGACGCTTTGGTTACCCGTAAATAATCCATTACTAATATTATAAATTCAAAAGTAACTCTGTCTGTCTGCCTGTATGTTACCTTTTCACGCCTAAACCGCTGAACCGATTTATATGAAATTTGGTATAGAGATAGTTTGGGTCCCGGGAAAGGACATAGGATACTTTTTTATCCCGATATTCCCACGGGATCAAGACTTATGCGGGTGAAACCGCGGCGTACAGCTAGTGTTGTATATTTTATTTTTCAATAAAGAAATCTCTATTTAGCCATCATCACAGTGCTCACTTCCTTCCAAGCCACGTCATGTTTCTCAAAATCCATCTCTGCTTTTTATCTGCTTCTTTTCACCGAAGGGACACATATGCGGCAATAAATATCTCATGCCTAACCTCAGTCCGGTATGTGGAGACAATATAATAGTTGCCCATTTGGGCCCCACACCGCCAGGAATGCGCTACCTACGCCACTTTTGATCTAATACTTGAACACAAAACATCAAGTTTCATAATCCTCAGTGCTATTTCTGTGATATCGTTGACAAATATATTGACAACAGGCCAGTAGCTGAACTAGTTTATAACTTTTCCGGGTGGGTAATATCCTGAGTGCATGATGCGGGCTCTTAAAGTTATCGAATGTACTGGCGAAGTGCAGCTGAATGTTCGAATAAGCAACACATATTATGGTCTACTTACTGTGAACTTAAAGGCTTGTTTTCTTGATTAGATGCTACTGCAGGGTGGAGTAACACACTATCAGTAACAATGGCGTACAT